>CM056812.1:52113894-57113894 GCA_029852735.1 Persea americana
TTTTGATCATGTGTTGGCCTTTTTGTTTCTTTTTTGTGTTTAGTGATTTTTATATCTGATATTTCAAGATTATGTTCAGTTTTCGTCACGCACATGCACAGTCTTTGATTTGAATTTGAGCCTACTAGTTTTATGCCCTTGCGTACATGTTGGCTTTTGTTTTGGTTGTGGTGATGTCTTGTCCCGCGTTTTCTTTATTTAATTCGTTAAGGCTGTTTTATGGCATAGGCAAGTCTGTCATGGTCAGATTTGGGGTGCCCTAGTTGAAAAACACCAACAGAGAAGGCTAGGCGCCACCCTGGTGGTGCCTATCTTTCTGATTCGCACTAAGGGCTTGTGAACCTGAATTTTGACGCATCTTTTCATATTCTGGTTCTCTCCGGCTTCATAGTATGTTATGAGAACATGACTCAGGGACACTAAAGTATTTAACTTGGCGAAATAATGATGTCCGTATGGGAGATATTTCAAGGCTGGGGTGGGCGCCACCCCTGTGGTGCCTAGCTGACTCTCTATTTTTTTTTTTTTTTTTTTTTTACGTGTGTTAAGATGTTGCATTGTACGGGCATGTAGCTTGGACTTCTTGGCTCTTGAGAGGGTTTAGGACAGCCTAGCAGTATCTTTGGAAGTATCCCCCACGGATTTGAGAAGGCCTAATAAAATTATCATGGCTAAACCATTACCTTTTGCGGTGAATTCCTCAAAACAAACCTGGGCGCCACCCTTGGGGCGCCCAAGTGACCCTCTTTTTTTTTTTTTTTTTTTTTTTTTAATGTTTTATGTTGTTTTGGATTTCCTCTAATTATGAACTTTTCTGGGTTGTTTTTATTCTGTAAAGGGTTTCTAAAGCCTTGTGCATATGTCTACAGGTATTTTCTTATTCCAATGGCCGGCTCTCCGATCTTCTCATTCGTTGTTGATGGTGTTGAGGGTTCTTCTGCTTGCAAGCCCTACTCGCCAGGGGATGAATATTGGTCCCCTGAAGCTGACAAAGTAGGGTATTATGACTCTGAGGAACGGGCAGAATTTTACCTCAAGCATGAATCCTCCCTGCCTGTTACCTATGATTGCGTTTTCCAATTTGAAGAAACTATGGACCAGCGCATTTTGGAGATTAGGCGCCGCAGGTATGATTTACTGGCTATGAAGTACAAAGGTATCTGCAGGTTGTATGGGGATTTGTGTATTGTGGGCAGGACTGCTCTAAATAGGCTGAATGGTTATGACGGGCTTCTGGAAGACTTGCCACCTTTTGTCAACAGCGTGCTCCAATCTCTCCTATGGAGCATGTTGGATGTCAGGGGGATGTTTGAAGTTTGGGAGGCTATGAAGTCTACCAAGGAACGAGCTCCTATTGATGACTTTAACACCCTACACAGGCGGATGGATCAACTAGAACTCATGGTCATGTCTTGCCCTCACGAAGCCGAATCATCCGTTCCTAGGCGCTACAGGAAGTACTTCGAGATGCAAAACACTAGCCTCTCGGCGCTTATTCATCCGGTATACACGGCTTATCTAAATGACTTCCAACGAATTCGGGATATTTGCGGTGTCTTGAGGAATCCACCGGATAACTTGAAAGAAGTGCAAGGGCAACTCGAAGTTCATATTGTCAAAATGGAGGCACAGATGGCGCGCTTTCCTACTTTCAACGGGATGGTCCATCCATCCTAGGGGACTCACTAAAACTTATTCTATCTTAGGCTAGGATTTTCTTTCAATAAGAGGTCAGGTCATTAGGACCATTTTAGTTAGTTATAAGCTCCACCTAGGGTATTTGGGGGCAAAAGTTGTGACCTCTATTTTAGTCCATGTTTAGGAATTAATCGATTCAATTAATTGCTATAGTTATTGTTTTAAGACTCTTATTGGAGTTTAATAAAAGTTGATTTAGACTTTATTTTCTTTTGCTCTTTTATTTTATTTTATTTTATTTTATGTGGTGATGTTTATTACTGAATGATGATGACATTAATGATGATGAGGTTAATGATGAGTTATGAAATTCGATGAGTCCAATTTTGTTAAGACTAGACCATATTCATTAAAAAAGATTGATTTTTTTATCCTAACCCAAGAGTGGATTATGTCTTAACTCCATCTCCATTGATGTTTAAATTAATGTCAGGTTTGATCTCTTTTTTTTTTTCAGTTGAGTTGTTCTCTTTTTTTTTTTTTTTTTTTTATGTAGGTGGATCTCCCCCCTTGAAGAGGGCCCCACCACGTGATGGTGCTGGGCCACTATGCGCCCAGCACTGGGCGTTAGGTTACAAGGGTGGGGCTGCCCCAATCTTTCCCCCCTTTTCTTTCACTTCTCTGTTTCCCTCTCTTCTTTTCTTTCGTTTCTTTCTTTGGGTTCCTGCTTCAGGTGAGGCGCAGGGGAGAGTAGCAGTGAGCTGTGTGGAGAAAGAGGAGAGGAGAAAGGGAAGACCAGCAGCGCACAAGGTTGTTGTCGCCCAGGTAAGTGGATCTCAACCTCCTTTTCTGCTTCTTCTTCTTTCTATTTTTTTTTTTTTTCGTTTCATGGCTGCTGTGGTAGTTTCAGGCGATATCTCAGTGGGCAGCAGTGGAATGAGCATTGAGAACTGAGTGGAGAAAAAGAAGAGGAGGAAAGGAAGGACAGCAGTGCATGGCTGGCTGCTGCTTCAAGTGGAGTGTTCGATTTCTTCCCCCTTTTTTTTTTTTTTTTTCGTTTCTCTTGTTTCTATTTTTTTTTTTTTTTATGGCTGTTGTGGCTGTTATTGTTTCAGGTGGAGGTCGAATATATTTGAGGAGAAAAAGAGGAGAGAGGCGTTCAGGTAGGGGTCTTCATCTTCCTTCCATTTCATTTCTGTTTTCTTTCTTTTCTCTTCTCTCTATTTTTCTTTCTGTTTTTCTGTTGTTTTTTTTTTAGACTCTGTTTATGGCTGCTGTAGGTGAAGACTGAATTCATTGAGGAGAAAGGGAGGAGAGAGAGAGGTTCAGGTATGTGTCTTCATCTTCCCTCCATTTACTTCTTTCTATTCTCTTCCTTTTTATTTTTTTTTTAGACTCTGTTTAGGGCAGCTGCAGGTGACGACCGAGTAAGAGAAAGAGAGGAGAGAGAGATTCAGGTAAGTGTTTTTTTATCTTCCTTCCATTTATTTCTTTCTCTTCTCTTTATTTTTCTTTCTATTTTTCTGTTTTTTTTTTTTATTTTTTTTTTATTTTTAAGACTGTCTATGTATGCTGCTGCTATAGGTGAAAACCGAATCTGTTTGAGGAGAAAAGGAGGAGAGAGAGGTTCAGGTATGTGTCTCCATCTCCCCTCCATTTGTTTCTTTCTCTTTCTTTTCTCTTCTCTCTGTTATCTTTTTTTTTTTTTAGACTCTGTTTGCTGCTGCCGTTTCAGGTTGTGTGTGACTGGGTTGAACAAGGAGACCAACAACAGAGTGAGGGGAAGAAGAAGGAAAGGGAGAAGAGAAAAAGGGGGTGTTTGACAACTTGGTGGCCCAGGTATGTGGGTCCCATCCTCTTTCATTCATTTCTTCTTTCTCTCTTTTTATTTTACTGTTATTACTGTTTTGGACTATGGTTGCAACATGGGGTTTTGGTGTTTGGTTTTGGCTATTGGCAGCCATGGGTGTGGTGGATTGTGGTGAGGGAAGAAGGAATGGAGCTGTCCTAGCTATGATGTTGGCCATCCTGGCCCCTTTACTAAAATTTGAAAGATTGCATAGTGGGGGTTCCTTGGCAGAATCAGTTTGGATGGAAAAAATGGCCATTTTCTGTGGTTAGTTAGGATTGGTGGGATGATGAGGAATGAGGTTTGATGTGATCCATGGAGGCTAACTAGTGTAGTGGAGATTGTTTGAATTCATTGAGCATTTCCATTGGCTTTAGACGAGAGTGTGGTGAACATGATTTGGATTCCTAACATAGATCTCAGTCATTATGTGGAAGTGGTTTGGGCTTTCTCCTTCTCTCTTTTTTTTTTTTTTTTTTTTTTTTTTCTTTTTTTTTTTTTTTTTCTTTCTTATGTTATTCAGGGGCTTGTTTAAATTTGTGGTGCACTGGTTTTGACTTGTTTCTTACACCATGGTGTGTTTTATGCTCGCTTCCATATTTGTAATTATGTCGGGAACCTTCTGCTCTTTTGTCTCTATCTTTTTTTTTAATTTTTTTTTATTTGTTTATTTTATTATGTAGAAGAGTAAGCTTGGTAATTGAGGGGTGTGGTGGTGATGGCTAGGGTGAGTTGGTTATGATGCGATGGGACAAAGGTTATGGGTGTTGTTTTAGTTTAAATTGTGATTCGGTTATTCATTTTTTTTTTTTTTTTTTTTTATCTTTATGTATTTCTTGTTGTTGTGGTTGTCATTGTTTCCCCTCCTCCCTTTTCTTATTTGTATGATGTGACTGTGGAACGGGATGTGATTCAGCCTAATGTGTATGTAGGAATGATATAGTGGTGATGAAGCAGAATGAGAGGTGTGAAGTTTGGGCTAAGTTGAAATGAATGTGTTTTCATTTCTTTTCAGGCTTGTAAAATGTGTTTTAATGAGGGTAATTCTATAAATGGGATTCGTTTTGTCTTAATCCTTTCGTGGGATCAATGGGCATGGTCTCTTATGCTTATGTGGACTAACATTATGCCCTCATGCTCAACTTCTCATTTTGGCTTTGGGTACAGGTTTGTCAGATGGCTAGGACTAAGGAGACTTGTAAGCGCACTCCTATGTCATCGGACACTGTGGAAGGGGCTGGGGTAGATCAAATCATTACTCCCCCGAAAAAGAAACAGAAGTGTGAGGATAAACCGGAGAAGAAGCCCCACCTTTCAGACGAGATACGAGCTGGCCGGGTAAACTCTTAGCTGTCTTTATAAATTTCATACTTTGTTGGCTTTCATTATTGTTGACATCCTTTCCTGTGGTGTTTATGTTGCAGCCTGTCCCTTTTGCCCGGGCTAGGGTGAGTTGGTTACAAATGAGGGATTGGTGGACCGAGCTTCCTGATCACTTAAAAGATCGGGTTCGAGCGATGGGGTTCGGGGATTTCATGTCTATAGTCGCCTTCCGCACCGACCGTGCTCTCATTTGTGCTCTTTCCGAGAGATGGAGGGATGAGACACACACTTTCCATTTCCCGCCCGGGGAAATGACGATTACACTCGAGGACATTGCTCGCTGTTGGGGGCTGAGGGTGACAGGCCTCCCTGTTTTCTCTAGAGCGAATGATGCCAAGGCCTCTATCACTCGATTACGCCTACATAGGATGTTCGGGGCTCGCCCTCAGTCCGGTGTGGGTCAGATTGACGCCGAGTGGTTGAGGGAGGCGTACAGCCCAGAGAGGAAGAGAATCCTAAATAGTAAGTATTCCATTGTTGCCTTTGTAGCATCATATCTTTCTCTTCTGTTGCTTCTACTAATCATTCCTCCCTGCTTTATTTTAGAGTGGGCTCGGAACCAGGCGGACTTTCTTGCCAAGTTGAGGGCAAGGGTACCGGATTTCGATGGCTTGCCGGTTAGAGGATGCGAGGGAGGTCCTGTCCCCACAACGGCCGGGGCTCGGGCCGATGCTGGTAACATTTTGTCCCCTTTCCTTTAGATTGATTCAAAGTAGAAAAATACCCGTGAGACCTGCATATTCGATATTTATCCTTTATTAACAGTGTTCATAATTCCTTTGACAGGTGAGGGCCCTTCTTCTGGTGGATCCCGATCTGCGGCCGGCCCTGCTGATGATGATGTAGCAGTGGTGGATGCGACTGAGAGTGATGATGAGGTGGACGGGAGTTATGATGAGGATGCAGATTTTGATGAGTTGGAGGGTGAGTTTATCGCATCTGATGATGGAGACGACGAGATTGATGATGGGGACAGTGAGGATGAGGGGGTGAGACCTCGCCGAGTTGTTTCTGTTGACTTTGATGAGAGGAGAGATGGAGGTGCGGGTAGAGGTGACGAGGGTGACGACGTCGGACCCTCTGAGCGTAAGCACTCGATCTAGTTTCTTTTAAGTGATCTCTAGCGTCTTGTATGCTTCTCATCCTTGTTTTTTTTTTACGTTGTTTCTCCCTTGCTGCAGGATATGAATGGCGGGAAGTGCCGGTTGATGGATACGCTCGCCGAAAGAGGGTAGGGATACCTTGTGAGGTTTTCCCGGTCACGAGTGAGTACCGAAGCATTTGGTAGCTACTTTGTTCCTTATTCTGATTATACAATGAATTTCTTATGTCAATTTGGTATTGTGCAGAGAAAAAACAAGGGAGGCAGTCTGAGGTTCGTTTGAGGAGACCCAGGCTGGTTTCGGCACGATTGGGTGATGATGAGCATCTCCGGGCTTTCCTTCTGTTCTTTTTGGGGAGGTGTCTCTTTGCCAACGCGACTGGCAATAGAGCGTCCGGTACTCTCATTCGATTTGTGCAGGACCTGGATAAGGTCGGCGACTATGCTTGGGGCGCGGCCACCCTTGCCTTTCTTTTCCATAGTCTGGACTCGAGGTGCCGCCTCCAGCCCGGATGTAAGAGCCTTCGAGGGTTCGTGCCGATCCTACAGGTTTAAACCCTATCCCTAAATGTGGTGACCTATTGTAGTCCACCTTTTCTTATCATGGGTCATTTTTCGTCTTTTGTGATAACTAAGCTTTGGTTGTGTATAGGTATGGGTTTGGGAGCATATCATCCAGTGTCGGCCTGAGCGCTTGCCTGCGAGGTTGAGTTGTACTCCCCGGGCTTCGCAGTGGTATCCTAATGCCAATTTGCGGAGTTTTGCCGACATTCTGCCTCCTGAGATGGCGGAGCGTATTAAGGCCCTAGGAATGAGACCGGGAGAGCAAGGTTACCGGTTCATCTTAAATGAGTTGAAAAATCACGAGGTATGCTCCTTTTCTCCTTTTATTTGTCATGTTAAATGTCTGTCTCTCTCTGTCCTCATTTGCTACACATCACGACTTGTCAGGTGATCTGGCAGCCCTACCGGGGTGGTCCGGATGATGAGATGGCGGTTGTGCAGGAGGGGCGTACACTATTTGAGAGGGACATTTGGCTCCACGCTCCCCAGGTGGCGGTCAGGTTGATTGTCAGCCGAGTTGCACGCCAACTGGGACACCATCAAGTTGTCCCTGCAGAAAAGTCTATCATGCATCGGTCGTATCCAGGGTCGAGTTTGAAAGCGTTCAAACGCCGCCATCCGTGTCGGAAAGAAATAAAAAATTGGAGAAGGAAAGGGAGGAAGGCCACCTTCGGTGTAGATGCTAGTGCCTGGAGTGACTATGAGGTATATTGGAGGACAGCTTTGCATCGGTATATACTCCCAGAGTTGTATTCTTGTGGGGCTTCGTATTCTATTAGCAATTGCGCGGAAGCGGCTGAGGCCTCGTCATTGGCTCGGGTGAGCATTGAAATTTTGTTTGCTCTAATGTTGTCTTCCTTTTTTATCATTGCTAACATCGTTTCTTCTTTTACTTTTCAGGAGGAGATACCGGCTGTAGCAAGGGATTGGCAGGCACGTCCATCATCCGAAGGACGGGGCGAGGTGAGGGCTTATGAGGTTTCCAACTTCAATTATGAGCCTTGCAATCTTAACGATTCATGCTCTTCCCATTCTCTAACCGTGGCTCTCATGTGTGACAGGGGACATCTGGGTGTGTAGCGTCCGATGCGGAGTCCATCCTTAGGGGAGAAACACTTCGACTGTCTCACCTAGTGGAGAAGAAGGTATGACTTCTTGATTTAGTGTTTGAATCCATTGGTGCTTATCTCCATAGTAATGTTGATCATTCTCGATGTAACGGCATGGTTTATATTTCATAGGATACGGAGATCGTGAGACTGAGGGCACTATTAACAGCTGAGAGGGTACGAAAATTGTTAAACCTAATTAGCCACGTGCTACCTTATTTGTACTTTCCTTACTAAAAATGCTTTGGTAACAGGAGCGCCGCCGGGAAAACGAAGCGATCATCGAAGCGTTGGCGGATTCTCGCGAGGTATGAGGTCATGGAGTTATTTGTTCATTTTGAATTTGTGTTTATGACCTTTGGTTACCATGCAGAGCAACGGAGAGCAGGACGTGTCCGAGGTCACGAGAATTCGATTGGAGAGCGATCTTCTCACTCTACAGGCGGAGGTGGACCGACTGCGGACTAGCGAGGTTTGCGTTTCGTTTTATCATTCTTATGGTCAAGACATATAATGACAACTCTTAACCCTTTCTATTTGTGATCCTCAGGCAGAGGCTCGTGGCGAGCGCGATGGAGCGTTTGCAGAGAGAGACGCTTCTATGGCACAGGTATGAGCGCTTCTTATGTGATATTTCAATCTTGATTCCTCATCCATTGTTGATGTTGTTTATAATTTTGCTGTGTGCAGGTTGACGAGTTACGTGCCAGGCTTAGGAGCTTTGAGGTCCCTGTGCAGGTAAAGGTCTCTTCTTCTTTTAAAATTCCATGTTCGATGCTACAAGGTTTGTTGAACGTAATGTTTCTATAAACGTTGTACTGTAGAGCGGTGCTATCGTTGCTTCTATTCCTCCACCTCCTAGCTGGGGCGAGGAGAAGGCCATTATTCATGATCATTACGCTCGGCGCATGGATCGCATGGAGCGACAACATGATGAAGTGGTTACTGATTTGCGGGGGCGTCTCGCTAGACTTCATCGGAGGGCAGAGGAGAGAGGTTATGCATTCTCGGACTCGACCCGCACTCCTTCTCAGCGTGCTCCTGGTCCAACCTCATTTGCTTCGTCGGCTCGCCGTGATGGAGCCGCTCTGTAGAGTCATCGTTCTTTGATCGATCTCCCCAGGCTGCATCATTAGTGTATCCTTATTCCATGTATCCATATTTGCTAGTCATGTATTTATGTTGTTTCGCCCCATCTTTGGCTTATGGTGAGAGCTAATATGTATTTGATGTATGTTGTGCATATGTGTATTATGTATGTGTAGTTGAGATAGTGTGCTTGATGCTTTAGAAGTGCCATGGGAATGTGTTTGATTGATAAGGAGTTGTTGTGGGGTACCGGGGAATATATGAAGTGTTTTTCTTTCACAGGTAACAGGTTATGTGTATCCGGAAATTTTCCGGGGTCCAAAAAACAAGGGGAAGTGCTGCCGAAATTTTTCTAAAATTTCTCGAACTTCGTGCCTCAGCAAAGAGATCTCATGGAATAAAAATAATAGCAATTCGGGATAAACAAGATGAGATATAATAAACCAAATGAATGCAATCCCATGCCAATTTTGACCTGAAGAGGCAACATGGCCACAAGGTTCTCAAACAATGAGGAGTGCCTGAGTGTGTGACATTTGTGGCCTAAGCAATTCTATGTTTTTTAAAGACATTCACATCGTCAGCAATAAGCATTAAGGCGAAAGCTCAAAATATTTGCATTTTCAAATCAAACATGATATCATAAAGGGTGTGCATAGCATACATCTATAATCAAATTCATCATTATATATCATAACAACCATAATTCATACTTCCTAAGTTTGGTCATCAGCATTTTGGCCTTTTCTAGTTATGAGGAGTTGTGTGCAAAATAATACCCGTAGATAATATAAAAAAAAAATATGCCCCAGCTTGTGGGATGTTATGAATGTAATCGGGCTTGGTTTCCCTGCAAGGTCTCAAAGCAAATTTGTTAGTTTAATATTTTTAGGCCCCCTGCATAATTTAGCTAAGGTGGCATCTTTCTTTCTCGGTAAAAATGTCAGGGGGCCATTTTGGCATTCAAGCTTTGGGAAAAGAGATGGAATCAGTACCTTAGTGTATGTGTTCTTTCCTGCATTCACTCGGAAATGGTTAGCAACAAAAGCATGCATGAGGTGAGGATGTGTGCAGTCCAGTGAGTGTTCGTAGCGATTGTGTATGCGATGAGGGCCCATATTGGGAAGCCGTGCAAGATAGATAGATAGATATAAAAAAAAATGCCCCAGCATAAAACTAGTGTTCATTTTGGCTGTGGGCAAGAAAGTACCCTCGTTCCATGATTGTCACCTTGGCGGTAATGTGATACTCCCTAACCATCATTTGGAGATCGAGCCCTCACAAGCCCTCCCCTTGTAGCTGCTTAGTCTTTTCGGTTGAACTTCAGAAAGCACTTGACTGTCCTTGGGGCTCGTTCGTGAGTTGTGTTTGTGTGTGGGGTGGTAAGTCACCGTGCCTCCTTAGTGCTGTGGCCTTTGACCACCTTCTGCTCAGTTCATGCAATGAGTACCCATGTCACTCCAGCAGTCCTAATTCTAATAGAGATTTTTTTTTTTTTTTTTTTTTTTAAGCATGTAACTGTGCAATGTCTAGGTCCTTTAAGCTTTCTAATTAACCCATGTAACGAGCTTTAGGCCAGTGACTCCCAAACCAAACGGCTTTAGGGCACTAGGTACATAAATACCCCTGCGGGCTTACTGGCTCGAGTTAAAAAGGCTACGAACCCAAACTAATCACGTCTTTCCCCCCCCTTTTTTTTTTTTTTAGCATATAACTGTGCAATGTCTAGGTTCTTTAAACTTTCTAATTAACCCATGTAACGAGCTTTAGGCCAGTGACTCCCAAACCAGACGGCTTTAGGGCACTAGGTACATAAATACCCCTGCGGGCTTACTGGCTCGGGTTAAAAAGGCTACGAACCCAAACTAGTTACGAATATATATATATATATTTCTCTTTTTTTTTTTTTTTTTTTTTTTTTTTTTTTCGCAAATGGTTGAAAAGCTTTCATGACATGGGCAAACTCACCTTCAAACCTTCACATCGAATGGCTTTAGCCATGCCGAATTTGTGCCGGGCAGACTCACCTATTTGTGTATTTTTAAGTGTTAGTGTGTGTCCGAGTTCCAAATTTGATCAGAGTGCATTTCTTCGGTCTTCCTATGAGATTTCTACAACTACACAAAAGGGCAAGGAGGGTCATATTCTACAAGAAGTGAGGAAGGGTCATACTGTGTACCTTTTTAGGTACATAGCGTTCCATGGATCAGAGAGATCTTCCCCCTCTGCATTTACTAGTCTGTATGCATTTCCAGGATATACTTCTTTAATTACATAAGGGCCTTCCCAATTGGGTCGTAACTTACCTCGGGGATGTGGAAGCTGAGAAGGAGCGATGCGTTTCAGCACGAAATCGCCAACTTTGAATTTTCTTTCTTTGACATGTTTGTCGTAGGCTCTGGCAATCCGCTTCCGGTATACCTGTGCGTGCTCTGCTGCTTTCATTCTCCTTTCGTCAAGTAGGTCCAGCTGAAGTAGCAATGCTTCTCTCCTCTGGTCCTCTGTCATGTCTTCATCTAGCTGGATGCGCAGCGATGGGTGAAGGACTTCAAGGGGAAGGACTGCTTCCATTCCGTAAGTCAAAGAGTATGGGGTTTCTCCTGTGGGAGTTCTTATTGAGGTTCGATACGCCCACAACGCTTCGACCAAACGGTCTGGCCAATCACTACCTTTGGTGGTTTGCACAGTCTTTTTGATGATCTTTAGTAGGGTCTTGTTGGTTGCTTCGGCTTGACCATTTGCTTGGGGATAGTATGGGGTTGAATGATGCAGTTCTATGTTATATTTTGTGCACAACTCGTTCATTTGTTGGGATATGAATTGTGGACCATTGTCTGTTATGAATGCTTTAGGGATGCCAAACCTAGATATTATATTCTTTCTAATGAATTTGACTATGGAGGTTGCCTTAATATTAACATATGCTTCTGCTTCTGCCCATTTAGTGTAATATTCTGTTGCTGTTAATATGAATGCCTTATTTTGTGTGTTCTCTACAGTAGAGGTCAAGGGTCCTATGATATCAAAAGCCCAAGTCGAGAAAGGCCATGGAGCGGTGGTAGGGTGAAGGGATGATGCGGGGGCATGAATTAGGTCAGCATGCAGCTGACATTCTTTGCATCTTTTGACATAATTGACTGAATCTGATTCTAGGGACGGCCAATAGTAACCTAAACGGATGATTTTCTTAGCTAACATCTGGCCGTTGACATGTCCTCCGCACTCTCCTGAATGTGCCTCTTTAACTATCTCTTGCCCCTCTTCTATGGTCATGCATCGTAAGAGAACTCCACTAAATGATCTACGGTACAGTAGCCCTGCGACTATGACATATCTCTGAACCATCTCTCTTAATGCTCTTTTATCTGAACGGGTGGCGTAGTCAGGGATGTAGCCATCATGCAGGTAATTCCAAATATCATAGTACCACGGGTGGTCATCTTCCAGGTCATCATCATGTTGTATGCGAGCTAAGATTCCTTCTTTAGGTTTAGAATCTTCTTCCTGATCGGACTCTTCGGTCTTAGCTTTCTTACTCCTATTTTTCGAAACTTTCAGCAGGATTTCGGCGGGGTTCCCCTTGGTCAGGTCTATTGGTTTGACGGACGGAGAATCTAGCCTTCTAATCAGAAATTCTTTGGAATCCTTATCATTAGGCATCTCTATGATTGAGGCTAAAATCGCTAATGAGTCAGCCAATCGGTTCAAGGCGCGGGGGATGTAGAGAAATGAAATCTTCTTGAATTTTGACATCAGTTCTTTGGCTTTCTCGTGGTAGTGCGCAAGCTTAAGGGCGCTAACCTTCCATTCTCCAGCTATTTGCGAAATAACGACTTTAGAATCACCGAAGACTCTTAGCTCATCAACACCTAGGGCCTGGGCTTCTCTTAACCCTGCTAATAAGGCTTCATACTCCATCGTATTATTGGTTGCTGGAAATCCGATTTTATAGGCCATAGGGATGACAACTCCTTCCGGGGATAATAACACTACACCAACTCCTTTTCCATTTTGATTCAAAGCTCCATCAAAGTACATGGTCCATAAATCATCATCCTTTGCTTCTTCAATATCCGCAAATAAGATACTTTCGTCGGGGAAATCAGTTCTAACCGGCTCATACCGTGGCAGAGGGAGGTGTGCCAGATGGTCGGCAATTGCTTGTCCCTTTATAGACTTCTGGGTAACATAGGTTATGTCAAACTCTGCCAAGAGCATTTGCCAACGCGCGACTCTTCCCGAAGTAACGGGTTTCTCGAAGATGTATTTTAAGGGGTCCATTCTGGCTAAGAGTTTGACCTGGTGAGCTAGAAAGTAGTGTCTCAGTTTCTGGGCGGCCCAAACTACGGCTAAGCAAGTTCTCTCCATTGGGGAGTATTTCCTTTCGTAGGGTAGGAGAGATTTACTCAGGTAATAAACCGCGTTTTCTTTCCTCCCAGTCTCATCATGTTGACCCAGGACCATGCCTATTGCAGACTCTGTCGCTGATACATACAAAATGAGGGGCCTATGTTTAGCAGGGGGCTTCAGGACAGGAGGACTCAATAGATATTTCTTTAGATCTTCAAATGCCTTTTGGCAGTCGTCATCCCAATGATATTCCACGCCTCCTTTTAACAATTTATAGAACGGCTCACATCTTTGTGAATGCTGCGAAATGAATCTTCTGATGAATTGTAGTCGCCCTATTAGGCCTCTTAACTCTTTAAGGTTCTTTGGAGGCGGCATTTCAAGAATGGCCTTTACCTTAGAAGGATCGACTTCGATTCCTCGATTACTTACCATAAAGCCTAGGAGTTTTCCAGAGGATACTCCGAAAACACATTTCTTCGGATTCATCTTTAGTTGGGTGTCCCTAGATCGCTGAAGAACTCTCCTGAGAGCCGTGACATGTGTTTCACGTGTTCTAGATTTGATCAGAATATCATCTACGTAAACCTCCACACAGTCGTGTATCATATCATGAAATATTGCCATCATGGCCCTCTGATAGGTAGCACCGGCATTCTTCAAGCCGAAGGGCATAACAATGTAACAGTAAGTCCCCCAGGGTGTGGTGAACGAGGTTTTCTCTTGATCCTCTGGTGATAGTCTGATTTGGTTGTACCCTGAGTAACCATCCATGAATGATAGCATAGCGTGCCCTGCGGTATTATCAATAAGCACGTCAATGTGAGGTAAAGGGAAATCATCTTTGGGAGATGCCTTGTTCAAGTTTCGGAAATCAATACAGACTCGGACGCGTCCGTCTTTCTTCTTCACCGGGACTATATTGGCAACCCATTGAGGAAACAACACAACCCTGATGAACTTCGCCTGGTGGAGTTTGTCAACCTCCTCTTTTACTTTCAGTGCAACATCAGGGAGCATTCTTCTCAATTTCTGTTTAACCGGTCTAGCATTTTCCTCCAATGGGATCCTATGTTCCACTAGGTCTGGCGCGAGTCCGGGCATGTCATTATAATCCGATGCGAACACGTCTTGATATTCTCTTAAGACCTCAAGGATCTCATTCTCTTCGTCAGGTTTTAGGCATGCACTGATTTGGACCTGCTTGGGTCTTTCGTCCGTTCCCAGATTTATCTCTTTTGTCTTTTCGGCAGCTGCTTGTGTTTCTTCGTCAAACTTCTTAATTACTCTCCTAAATTCATCTGAAACTTCATCATCCCCTTCTTCAGTGTCTACTAATTCGTAAACACCCATTCCATCATTGATGTTCGCATGTTGCACGGAAGGGTCGGGTTCTGGAATGACAGGCAGAGATTCGCAGCCTAACTTCTCGATGTTTGTCATAATTTCTTCTAGTCGAGACTGCTCCACTGTGGGTATCTTCCATCGCCTTAGGTTGCCCATATTTGGATGATGATCACAGTCTTCTACTCCTACGGTTCCTATATTTTTGGGTTTTCTATTTTCTAATTTTTTTGGGTTTTTGGGGTTTTCTAATTTTTTTGGATTTTCGGGGTTTTCTAATTTTTTTGGATTTTCGGGGTTTTCTAATTTTTTTGGATTTTTGTAATTTTCTAATTTTTTGGGATTTTTGGAATTTTCTAATTTTTTGGGATTTTTGGAATTTTCTAATTTTTTGGGATTTTTGGAATGATATGGTACAGGTGAGGTTGAAGATGGGCTATCTACTGAGGAGGATCCTCCCCGCTGGCGTGGCCAGGCAGTGGGGCGGTATACCACTTCGTGATCATTGAGGTCATCAGTTTCCCAAACTTCGTGGTTCTCTCGAGAGGAGTCTTCTCGCCAATGGCGCCAGGCAACGGGCCAATATACCACTTCTTCGCTAGTAGGGTTTTCGATTTCCCACGTCTCGCGACTTTCTCGGACTTCGGCGATCGACGTTTTTTTTTGGGTAGATGAGTTAATTCACTCGCATTCAGCATGTTACAAGATAGGGTCTGGAATCCTAGATCGATAGTGTGGTCTATATTGTTCACTCCTTTTGGTGAATGGAGCTCTTTCCAAGTGCCGAAGATTTCCTCGTGAGTCTCACTTTCAGATGAAGTCGAATCTTCCCAATCTTCTACTAAAACGGTCTTGCCTTTATCATTCGGATCCAAATTGTAGCATCCCCTTCCGAATGGAGGTGTGTTGGGGTCCAAGGTTTTGTCATGCTTCATGAAATGTTCATTTAAGGTCCAGTCCTCTTGTGTATACCTTATGTCATTGTATGTGTCGTACCCTAATCCTTCTGCTCTCGCCCTAGGGTCCGGTATGTAAGGGTCGGTAATGCCTTCTCCATTCTTTCCTAGCCCAAATCCGGGTTGATACCCCATCTTCTTCATTAGAGTCCATCCTCGAGCTTGACCTTCGTTGTCAAACATCGGATTTTGCGGGGAGGGTAATTCAGAAAACATATTTTGCACGGGGTCCATATCCATCAAAGAAATGAGAGGATCGACCTTGTACCCATGAATCTTGACCTCTGGTGTAATGGGAACAGGTTGTAAGGTCGGGAGTATTTGAAGTTCTTCCGGTTCAATGACAGGCGGGTCTCCCATCAATTTCATGATCTTACCCAAATGGGGGAATTTGACGCATTGGTGTCGGCTTGACATAATGGCATTCATGTGGTTCAACCATCGGCGTCCCAAGATCAAATTAAAAGTGGCAGGGATGTCCATAATATAAAATTCTTCTGGCATTGAAATTGGGCCCGCTTGGACTAATAACATAATTTTTCCACATACAGTTTTCTTATTCCCGTCATAACCAGTTACGACCATAGGGGCTGGAATTAAGTCCTTCATTATGAGCCCTAAGGCTTTGTAGGTTTTCAACGGACAAATATTCAGTGATGCACCAGTGTCAACCAAAGCTCCTGACATTTCCTTCCCTGCTATCTTGACTGTTAGATGTAGGGGAGAGGTTCTCGCCTCAGGTGGTATTTCCTTTAATTCTTCCTCAGTAAAAGTAATGGCAGGGAACGAAGCTCCCGGGGCCAAGGCTGAAATAGATGTTCTCAATTCTTCCGGAGTTATGCCTACCGGGACTTGTAAGCGTGTAATAGCCTCGAGTAATTGTTGCTGATGTTTGGGGGAGGTTTTAATCAGATCAAGGACAGATACTTTAGCTGGGATCTTTGTGAGGTGTCCTAAAAGGTCATATTCCATCCCTATTTCTATCGAACTATAAGCTCTTTCATCAACTATCTCCTCAACCTGAATATTGGGATTTTGCGAATCTAAGTTCTGAGAAACAGGGTGAGGGGGTAGTCGGGGAGGACGGATCCGTCCAGATCGTAAGTGGGCCTGAGACGCATTTGTGTCTGGGTAAGGATCTGGTTGGGAATTCGTGATGATCGGCGATTCTCGGTCGTTTGGCTCATCAAAATTTACCTTGTAAAGGTCAGGGGAGTCAACGATCGTATCCATCCCTGAATTGAAGATTTTGAATTTGGTCTTCCCATCCCATGGCGTGATGTATTTTCGATAATCCTCTTCTTCAAAGAAATCACCATGACATGATTGGCTATGGTTTACATTCCCTTGGGCCGGGACATCAATGTGTTGGTGCTCTATTACGGCGATGTTCATTAATTGGGTCTGTGGGCCCTGTCCAGAGGTTGACGCTCCATGCTGAGGTAAAGGGTTTGTATAAATCTGCATGTTGGGAATATTTTGTGCGGGATTTGTGGTTGGATTTTGATTGGGAGGGGCATTCCGTGGATCATTCCCACCTATTGGCCTAATGTTACTCCAATCAATTCTACCTTCATCATTGAGATCATAGATCAAATCTCTAACCGTATAGCATTGGGTGAGGTCATGACCTGGCATCCTATGGTAGGCGCAAAACTTAGTCTTGTCTAAGTGTTCGGACCATGCCTGCGGTCGTTCTGGCGGAAGTTGGAGGGCATTCTGATTTAAGAGAGACCAGAAGACAGCAGTCCATGGTTGAGGAAGGGACGGGTAGTTTGCCCTTTTAGGTCCGAATCTTCTTCTATTTCCATTGTTCGGGTTATTCTGGTTGCCATTGTTGTCTCTATTGTAATTGAAAGGGACAGTGCTATAGTTGGGTTGAGGATTTGCGTTCTGGTTTTGTGGCGGGGCTATCGGGTTCGAGACCGGCTGTATGGGATTAGGATTCTGGTTTTGATTCACTGGAGGCCCTTGGTTTCTTGGTGGTTGATCATAACTTTGATTATTTCTCGGAGGGTTTCGGTAGTTCTGATTGTTCCACTGATAGTTTTGATTATTTCTCTGATAATTCGGGTTACCACCTTGGAAGTTGGGATTGCCATTTTGCCCTGAGTTTTGGTGTTGGTTAAAGCTAACGCTGGTACGCTCCTGATACGGTCGGTAGACCTCTTCCTGATTCAAGCTAACTTCAGGGGTCGTGCGGATCTCTGGTTGGGTGGTTGTGCCTACCCTACGCGTGTTCTTTTTATGGTCAATGATGGTGTTCAATACCCCTTCATCTAGATTTTGCTTCATCCTAGATAACCTACGGTACAGGCCACTCCAACTAACGACCTCCCCAATTGTCATCAGGGCTCTCATGGGATCCTTCATGTTCGATATGGCCATTCTTACTTGTTCTTCCTCTTGCATGTTGCAATCTGACCGTGCGAATTGGTTTTGCCATCTCACTGCAAATTCCTCATAGTCTTCATTGTTCTTTTGTTTGAGATTAGCTAAGTCATGCCATAAGGGTTTGTTTTTAGTTAGATGCTGGTATCGCGCTAGAAATTTCTCTACTACATCCTCGAAGGTATTGATTTCATGGGAAGGCACGGATGTATACCAAGTCAATGCATCTCCAGTTAACGATTCCTGAAAATAATTTATGAGCATGGAGTCATTGTCTGCGATAGCACGACACTTGTTGCAAAACGAGATTAGGTGATGCTGAGGATCAGTAGTCCCGTCGTAAGGTACGAACTTAGGGGCTCTAACAGGGAAAGGTGACCTCTCTTTTTCCTCCTTTTTGGTAAAGTCGTAGAATCCTAGTTTCTTGCCAGTTGAGCTCGAGGATTTCTTTTTAATTTCGTTCTTGAGTTCCTCCACATTTTTTTGCAACTCCTTGAATGCTAGAGGATCTAGATATTGAATTGTCTGTGGTTGACATTCTCTTTGTGGTTCCAACGAAGTAGGGACGTAAGCGGGTTCTTGGCATTGGCCTTGGAAATACGGTTGCGAGATAGGCTGATAGCTTTGGTTCAACTGAATACCCCCATGTGTAATCGGTTGTCCCCTATATGGGTCAACTATTGGGCTTAAAGTGGGTGGTTGATATGCTTGCTGATAACGGGACTCATTCGCTTGGTGTGTTTGATAAGGATTTCCAATGCTCGTGGGGTTAGTAACTTGCACGTTCTGGATTGGAAGGTTCTAGCTCGCATTGGGCATTTGATAAATCGGGATTGTTTGATTTTGATAAGTGAGAGGCCCCCTCTCGTATTGAGTTGGTTGGGGATATAACATACCAGCGCCAACCGTCATAGGATTGTAACGAACTTGATCTGTTGGTGGAGGAATCATTGCTTGGAATTGGGGCCGAGCCATCTCGTGTTGCCGGTAGGCATCTCGCGCTCCTATATGTGTCGAAGGGTTTTGGTGCAAGATGCTGGATGTCGCCAATCGACCCATGTTCATTGGACTATGACTTGTCTGTTGATATGGGTTTTCATTTATCGCAAGAGTCTGGGAAGGTGCGATGGCCCTAACCGGGGTTATGATAGGTGCATCAGTAGGCATCCCATACTGCGGGATAGAAGACGTGATTGGCTCAGTTTGGCTGATCATGGAAGAATAGGGTATAACCTGTGAGACAACAGGATCACTTGCGCGAAGAGGGTAGTCTGTTGATGAAACGTTATCATGGACCCTATATCTTATAACTTGGCCGGTAGAACTGACCAGATCTGTGTAAGTCACCCCTGAATGCGAGGAAAAATGATTCTCTCTCGATGAAGGAGATGGGGTGGATGTATTGGAATGATTCCTTCCCATTGTTATGGTATTGACCGGTAACAGGCCTCCTTCGAAAAGGGACCGTCTTATTTGTTGTGGGTCATGGCTTGAAGCTGCCAAGGATCCATCCAATACCCTAAAGGGTTCTACACTTTGCGTGGTTTGGTGTGACTCGCCAGTGGTGCGGATCAATAGTGGGGGTGAGAGGGGTTGAAAGTCGGACATTCCGAACGTCTGACCCTCCATTTGTGAAGAAATGTTTAGATGAGAATAAAGAGAAGGAGAGGAAGAGAAGAGCACTTGTTATGTAGTTTTGTTGGTTAAGATTTGTTTCTTATGGTGTAATGGGGGAAAGCTTAGTGGACGGTGCATTCGGACCTTTGGTTTAATTTTCAGACTACTCATAACAACCCTAAACTGAATGGGACACGGACATCAGATCATTGATTGGATGTTCGTGTCTTAGAATATTACTCTAGGAAAACCCAAATAGGTGATAGGAAAACATAAGAGGTCCCATCACGATCGCCAGGCTGTCGGATGTGAATTTCGACCCCCCCCCAATTTTCCTCTCCAAGAGAGGCATGGTTTGGGGAAATCTCCATTCATCTATATATATATATGCTATTTAAATTTTACATCGAAAATGAGAATTCCGACTACCCTCAAAATCGATGGATCACGATCGCCAGCTACGGTACGGCCGTAACACCGTTCTTCGACAAAAGTCGAAGAAATATGGGGAGAAAATTAATAAGGTGGGTTCTTCCTCTCGTCTAATGTGCTGCCGGCAACACACGACGGTTGTCCTGTCACATTAATTTGGGTCTCTTTAATTTTGGGTCAATTAAGGGTTATGAGTTAAAGTCCGAATAAAGGTTAATCCTCACATAGCATAATCATAGTATATCCAAGTAAAATAAAATAACTAGAATAAAGAAAATAAACTAAAAGAGGGGGAGGTGCCAAATATTTAAGAAGAGGATCGGCCCCGTTCCCGGGTACCCCCTTCTGATCCCTTGGCAAAATAGGGTTTAAAGGCTGATTTTTCAAACCAAAATGATGATGCAAATGAGACTTTGATTTTGTGATTTCTGTGTTTTTCGTGTGCGATACACGAGTGATAAAAATAAAAGGCCGATGGGCCGTAATTGATTGAAGGTGGCCGATGGGCCAGGATTGATTGAAAATGGCCGATGGGCCAGTGTTTGTTTTGGGGTGGCCGATGGGCCGTGATTGATTAAAAGTGTGTGTGAAATCACTCATCTCATCTCGTTATTCTCATTTATTCAATTTTAGAAATCAGTTCTTTATTCCCTTTATCATTAAGTTCGATAAAATATCTGGCACCTGAGGTGGAGGAAGAAATAAAAGGAAAATCTTTTTGGGTTTATTTTGCTGGTTTTATAGTTTTTATGGCTTTTCAATATGGGGGCTAGAAGGGCCTAACTAGGGGATTTTACTTGGATTTACGTGATTAGTGCTTTACTACTGATCATCGGATTAACCCTAACCTAAGGTCCTAGACCGCCCACATCAGCTCTCCCGGTCCCCTAACGGAACAGGAAAAGTGATGGGGCGAAGCCTAATGCGCTAAGCTACCTAACGGGGAAATCCGATCTAATCCTAGGGTATGAATAGCCTAAGTTTGATGGTTCAGCGCCTAAGCAACTTATTGATTGTGATTTTTAATTGGTTTGGTTTGTTTTGAGTTGAAGATTGATTAAGAGGTGGATTAAATGTATTTTGGGGTTCTGTTTAAGTTGTTTAAGGTTCTGGAATTTATGGTTTTAATTTAAAACGTGAAATGATGTCGAAATCTGTGAAACGGGGTTGGCAGAAGACTTGGGCGCCAGGGGGGTGGCGCCTAGGACATTCTGGTGACTTGGGCACCCAGGCAGTGGTGCCCAAGTGGCTGCTTCTGGGTGGTTTGGCAAGTGACGATGGTATCGATATTGTTTTCGAAATCCAAGGGGTTATTACTTGGTGAGTTTTAATGTTCTAAATTGTTTTAATTCTCTGGTGTTTAAATGTCAAAGGGATTCGGATTCGGATTTTGAGACGAAACCAAGAGTTCGTGTTTTAGTGCAAATGAGAGGATGGGCGCCAAGGGGGTGGCGCCCAGGTGGATGGTTTGAGATTTTCAAGTTTTCCGGATGGGATTGGTTTTCGGATCTAGAGACTATTTTAGGTTCTGGTTTTAATTAATTTAAGTGGTAAGGTATTTAGCTATTCGTTTTAAATTGAAGTTGTGAACCAAGGTTAGAGTGTAGGATAGGCGCCACAGGGGTGGTGCCTAGGTGGCTGTTTGTTGGTTCGTAAGGGCTTTGGGTGCTAAGTCCAAATCGATTTAAGTTTCAAGTGTTTTAAGTTAAAAGTGTTTTAGTATGTTGATTCGGATTGGCTCGAATGCTAATTAATTGTGTTAAGTTGTTGGTTGGGGTTTTTGTGAAAACGGGTAGGCTGGGCGCCAAGGGAGTGGCGCCTAGGTTGATTTGGCAGGATGGGCGCCCAAGGGGTGGCGCCCAGGTGACTTTGGAAGGATGGGCGCCCAAAGGGTGGCGCCCAGGTGACTGTGTTAAGGTTCGGTCGATTTGGTGATTCTTAGGTCAATTTAAATTTAAATTGATTAAAGAACTTAGTGTGTTTGGATGTGGAATGCTATTCGTATTCGATTGGGATTTATTTAAACGACAATTAATTGGGCTAAGTTGTGAATTGAGTTTTTCTGAAAACGGGGAAGCTGGGCGCCCAGAGTGTGGTGCCCAGGTGGATTTGACAGATGGGCGCCAAGGGTGTGGCGCCCAGGTGAGCTATTATGTAGTTCGGGTCGGTTCAGTATTCTTTAGGTTGATTTGCGGTTGAGCATTTATAGTTTGATGTATTTTAAATTAAAAGTGTTATGTTGAGTAGATTAAGATTAAATTCCGTTCTAATTAATTAGGCTTTAGTGACTGGAGGGGCTGGGCGCCCAGAGGGTGGTGCCCAGGTGGATGTGACAGGATGGGCGCCCAGGGGGTGGCGCCCAAGTGTCTGTCTTGTGCGTCCGAGTTGGTTCGGTGTTTTAAATCTATTCGGGCTTATGGTTTCGATTGTTTTAGATTTCAAGGGTGTTCCGGTGTGTTGATCGTGAGTGAATTCGATTTTAATTTCAACTAGGGTTTCCTAGTGGTTGGGTAGGATGGGCGCCAGGAGGGTGGTGCCCAAGTAGATGCGGAAGGATAGGCACCAAGGAGGTGGCGCCCAAGTGGATGTTTTGTGATTTATTCGTTTTGTATTTTCTAAGTTGGTTTGAGTCCAAATTGATTAAGGTTTCGAGTCTTTTAGGTTAATAGTGTTTTAAGGTGTTAATTCGGGTTTAATCAATCAAGTTTAATTAAGTGGTGGTTTCTAAGGGAATGATATAAGATAGGCGCCAGGGGGGTGGTGCCCAAGTGGATAGACAGGCTGGGCGCCCAGGGGGTGGCGCCCAGGTGTTTGTTTTGTGGTTTCGGGTTGCTTCTTGGTTTAAGTTTGAATTGATTGAGGTTTTAGGTTCTTTTAGGTCTAAAAGTGTTTTGTTATGTTAAATAGGATGAAATTCGGGTTGTGATTAATTAGAAGTTTTAATTAAAGTTCTTTAGTGATGGAATAAGATGGGCGCCAGGAGGGCGGTGCCCAGGTGGCAGTGTAGGCTGGGCGCCCAGGGGGTGGCGCCCAGGTGGACTTTTCAGAGTTTTGTTGGTTTTTGAGTTTTTGAGTTAATTAGAGATTAAGTTGATTAAGGTTTACTTATTCTAGGTTTAAAATGTTTTACTGTGTTGATTCGGATTAGTTTAAAGCCTTAACTAATTAACTTAGACTTTAACCGGGTTGTCTTAGGGAACGAACAGGCTGGGCACCCAGAGGGTGGTGCCCAGGTGGCTGTGGAAGGATGGGCGCCCAGGGGGTGGCGCCCAGGTGGCTGTCTTTTGGGGTTTTAGGTTTTTTTTTGTGTTTTTAAAGTTCTTAACTACTTCTAAATCCGAATTAATTAGGGTCTTAAGATTTTAGGGTTCTTAATGATTTGATGTTTCTTAAGTTAGCTAATTATGATGTTTTAATTAATCTTATGATTTATTCTACTTAGGCACTAAACTCAATAACTTAGACTATCTAATTATTATTTTTGGGTTTTCTGGATATCTTTTAATTTGTTTTTGGTTTCTCCTCTAATTTACTAGTGAGTAAGGAAAGAGAAGAAGGGATTTTATGTTTTATGATTTTTTTTTGGGATTTTCTATGGTTATGCAATTCAAATGATATGATGTGAAGTGTGACAAAGATGGTAATTCAAAGTTCAGAACAGATCATACAACCAAACATATCATCATTATGCAATTTCTAAATGAACTAAATGCGGAAGATTTGAAGTTGTGCACAAAAGTGGAGAAATCCACTTGGGCGCCACCCCTGTGGCGCCTACCCTGCTCAGTCAGGGTTTTCAACGGAACACAACGAACGCACAAGAATCTTGGTGTTTTCAACACAACTTCCAACATTCAGCGACTGATGCGAATGTCTTAGTTCGAACTATTAGCGATGCAAATAACGAAATTATAAGCAAACGATGCAACGGGCGGAGATCTAGAACCCGGAC
The DNA here is from genome assembly GCA_029852735.1 of Persea americana. Taxonomy (NCBI): domain Eukaryota; kingdom Viridiplantae; phylum Streptophyta; class Magnoliopsida; order Laurales; family Lauraceae; genus Persea; species Persea americana. Next base: position 52,137,671 of record CM056812.1, read on the forward strand.
CCTGTCTCAGAAGGGTAGGCGCCCAGGGGGTGGCGCCCAGGTGATTCAAGATGGGCAGGCGCCCAGTGGGTGGCGCCCAGGTGTTCTGGAAAGGGCAGGCGCCCAGAGGGTGGCGCCTAGCCTTTCTGCCAACGGTTGCTTGCGATCTTTTCAATATAAATGATGATGATGATGATGCTAATGCGAGATCTAATCTAGCTATGCGATATGAACTACGAAGTCAAAGAAAACCTACTATGTTAGAATGAACCTAAACATGTTTCTAATATGATGAGATGCTAATACCATTTTTATCTCAAATTAATGTAGATCTATGATGCTCAAATGGCCCTAAGCATGTTTCTAAGCATGAATGGTGATGGAGTGTAGTAAAAGAAGGGAGATCTAGGAATACCGGTATGAAGAAACGTTTCTCAAGTTCCTAGATTGAAACCTTCGCAAAGATCCATAGCTTTACTTGAAGATATGGAAGCCTTCTCCTCTCTTTCTCCTTCTTCTACTATAGATCTGAAGTTCTTCTCTAATGGTGGCTACCTTTCTTCTTCTTTTCTTATTCTCTCCTTTTGCCTCTTTTCTTAGGGTTTTTGGGTAGCCTCCCCCCTTGTAAATGAAGTTAAAAGGGATTATATAGGTTTGGGACGAGTTTAGAAGGGGCTAGGGCTTCATTAATTCGTGTTTCTAGAAGGTCTCATGCATCCCTAGGCGGCTTAAGTTGTTTTAGGGTGAATTAGGGTTTGGAGGGATGGTGGGCGCCCATGGGGTGGCGCCCACATGGCCTGCTCAGTCTGGGCGCCCACAGGGTGGCGCCCAGGTGATCCTGCACAGGCTGGGCGCCCACAGGGTGGCGCCCAGGTGATCCTGCACAGGCTGGGCGCCCAGGTGATTTTGGAGAGAGTAGGCGCCCGCAGGGTTGGTGCCTAGGTGGTCTGATTCGTCTTCGATGCTTGGTCCTACTTATGAGTGGTCCCGGTCTAATCTCTAACCAATTAGTGGAATTTGGAGGTGGGCGCCCATGAGGTGGTGCCTATGCAGTCTTGGACAGTGTGGGCACCACAGGGCTGGTGCCTATGTGGAACTTAGGAGGGTAGGCGCCACATGGGTGGTGCCTAGGTGGAGTCGATTTATTTTCGGAGTTCGGCCCCTACGTTGAGTGGTCCCGGGCTACTTTTAGGCTAAGTAGTGAAGTTTGGAGGCTGGGCGCCCACCATGGGGCGCCTAGGGGGTCCCAAGCTATGTGGGCGCCCAGCATGGGGCGCCTGGGTGAAATTTAGTGTGATGGGCGCCACATGGGTGGTGCCCGGATGATCTCTTCTTAGGACAAACTTCGGAAGCTCATAACTTTTGACTCGCTCATCGGATTTGGACGTTCTACATACCGCCGGAAAGCTCTCGAAGTGAGGAATTCAATGGTATAAATGTCTTGACAAATAGGTGCTGAAAAATATGGGGGATCTCTGGACCAATGAATTCGATTTCCTAACTTAGGCTAATCGGGTGACATTTTGGCAAACTAAGTATGGTCTTTAGAGGGATTGGCCTAAGCATGTCTTAAGTGGTCCAAAAAGGGTTTGAGTGGTGTCATGGTTCACTTCTTGTGTGAGTAGTGAATTGGGCTCAAGATCTCAACGCGACTTGGCTTTTCTCTCGCGAATTTCTATAAATCGTTGAACTAATTCTAAAATTAACAACAAGCATCTTCATCGTCGTTAATTAATCTGAATTATGTCATTAATCATTCAATTATGGGTGAAATGGGGGCATCACTATATATGATAGGTATTCAAGGCTATCATAGGGGCCAAATGAGGTGTCTACAGGAACGTCGCGAAGGGAGAGCATGGTTACTCCCCTGGACTGCGACGCTGTTTGGACCGTGGGAGACCTCCCGCCAGACCTCCTTTGTTGAGGGGGAGGAGGCGGAAGATTCTGCGCCAGCGGGGTTTGTAGGGATAAAGACTTGCCCTTAGAAGGTCCTTCGCCATTCCTGGCTTTTGGAGGCAAGGTGTTTACAAGCTTTTTTGTTCAGATTCCCACAGACGGCGCCAAACTGTAGGCGGTAAAAACGACACCTACTTAGTTAGAGATGAGATCAAGGTTAAGCTTCTTGGGAGAGGGAATGCTGAACTCCAAGAACCTGAAAAGGGAAGGAGAAAGACTTGGGTCAGAGGCCCTGGCTGCCGTGAGCCGAAGGCACTCCGATGCCTGAGTTAGCTCTGGTAAAACTAAACAGGAGGAGGAAGAGAGGAATGAGAGCGTGTAGTATTGAGGGTTATGCGTAAGATATTGCGTACCTCCCATGGGACTGATCCCATGCATATATAGGCAAATGTTCCTCGTTCATTCTCTCTGTGAGTGGGGGTAGGTGAGGTGAGGTCCCATCGACCCTTACCCTGCCAGGCGGCAGTAGGTGGAACGGAACACCCCTACCTTACTTTCCACGCCTTCAGCCGGCTAACTTACAGGGGTGATAAAGCACACCTCTTATCACCATAAATGAGCAATCCTATCGTCATAAATGAGGTACCTTATCGCCATAAATGACCGCCCATATCTGTCAGAGTGCGCCGTATTTCCAGAAGGAAGGTGGCGGCCCACTCTGATTCTAGGGCTGCGGTATGGGACTAAGGATGGCGTTGCCGTGGCGCGCCATTGTACCGGGCTGGCACTCATACCGAGCTGCCGAACTGCGGTGCTGAGCCTGCAAGCTAGACTGACCTACCGAGCTGCCAAGGTATTGACCGAGCTGCCGAGCTGACGATCTTCTACCGCAGAGTCTGAGGAGCTCGGCGAGTTTAGCCGTGACCATTGCTTAACTTCGTCATTACGGTGTTTTACCCACACAATTATCATCTTGCATGTGCGAGTCTCAAGTTGGGAAAAGACTTTGATGATGATAATGATGATGATGTGCCACTCCAAGTTTATGGGTTCATGATGTGAAGATCATCACATTTGTCAAGGTTTGTGTAGAAATAGAACAAACCGCCCAACTGCAGTGGATTCCCTTTTTCATAGATGAGATGACAGGGAGTCCATGACCTTACTTCAGTGGCCCTTGTGTACTAACTATTTGCATTCGAGGCTTGAGTCCCTAAGACCAGTCATCAAATGGTATAATGGTGAAATTTTAACACCTCCAATTTATGAAGAACCATGCTAGGATATCAACTACTTAAATGAGAGAATATGTTCATCATTCTTTCGTCGCTTTTTACATTCTCGTTTGCCACTCTCTACAGTTTTGCTATTAACGGTCTGTCTATAGTCCGCTCGATCTACTGATTAACCGTAAAATGTCACTGCACATTGATCCTATCCTATGCAGCAAGAATACTCCATGTACTGAAAATTGTTGTTTCTGACGGTTATGTCTGGATAGGAAACATGGACAAATCTGTACACTTATCTCACCTACATATCTGCCTGTAAGAAAATTACTTTTAGGTCCATTCTTGGACCACAAGTCCTTCCCTTTCCCGAATTGTGGTCATTATAGGAATTCTGTTTTCAATAGGATATATGCTATTACTTACTCAAAACGGTTTCTTAATGAGATGTATTCCATAATATTCTCTACCTTAATGGACGGTTGAGATTAAATCCAAGGAAACCCTAATTGGAAATTCGGTCCTCTCTTCACCTATAAAATAGAGTATTTCGTCCATCACAAATACTCTCTCACGAAACTCAACACATTAGGGTTTATAGGCAAGAAGAGAGAAACCGAAACCATTCACCTAGTCTCTTCCTCGACGGATCACGGCATCAATCAGTAACAGCACCAGACTGCAGGATCGGAAAGCTCTCTGCTTCAGGATGTCTGGAGGTATTCTTTAATTTATTTAAAATTAAATCCTACATGTGATTATCATGTTGTTTACGATCTTAGGATTCATGTTAATAACAGTATAACACTGTCCCCATGTTATCAATTCTGTAGAGAAATAGTGACTCCTATAAATCACATGTAAAAAAGAGGACTTTCTGGCAATGCTATGGAATTCATAACTCACTTAAATCTTTCTCTTTCTTTTCTTTTCCTCATGGAACAAACAATAGGTATATTATTACAAAGAATTTCATATTTGAGCATATCTTTCTTATGGGATGTCTATAATATACATAAAGTTCGTCTAATAATCTACACATTTATGTCGCTTGACTAAAATTCTATTAATGATTTGTGGGTTGCTCATACAAGTCCATTGCTTTGCATGCTCAATAATACACAAAATGATAATTCCAAATTACTAAAACCCCAAATAAGACAATATACAAGGCCATGCTACTATTTACTTGTAAAAACCATCTCTCTTATTTTCTACTGTTTGTAAGTACCATTACAATTACAGTTGATAAGATGGTTTCTGGGATTCCTCAAAAGCTGTACCCTTTGTGCTTTCCTGCTCTAGTTTTTCTGGTGAAGAAGGAGAAGCATCCAGGTAAGAAACCACCCATTTGCCTGTAACAGAGGAAGACAAGGATTAGGAACTATACAAGGATGATCGATTGATTTGTTGATTTTGATTAATAACAGTATGAATGCATAATTGTTATTTTATAATCTTAAATGCTTCAACACTCAAGAATTTAATTCTTTCTTTTCCCTGCTTCTTTCTATCTGTTATATAAACCACATAACATCAAATTATGAACTTCTATTTTGATCTCCTGGGCTATCCTGGACTATGAAAACATGAATTTTTAAGGTGTTCCCAATATATCCAAGGTACCCTATTTCACGTCCACAATATAGGATTCTCTGTTTAAACTTTTATCTGGATCGTTCTGTTTTCTGCAAGATTGAATACTATTCCAATATTAAAGCTGGAAAAAGAAGAAGAAGAAGAATAGAACTGATGGGTATTTTTTCTTACTTGGAAAAGATAACTAACTTGTGCAAGTGAGAAATTAATTGATTGGTGCTAGATCATGTTTTATCAACTGGCTTTCATATCAACTTAAAATTCAAAAAAAAGAAAAAAAAAAGGCCAAAGAAGAAAACAATATTTTCTAAAGAAAAATTAAATCCCAATTCAAACAGTCTCGTGAATTTGTACTCAAACCTTCGATCTTAGATCATCTAAAAATCAACATCAGATCAGTTCTTAGCATCTCAGCAAAATTTAACATTTCCCTAACAATGATAAAAAAATTTTTTAAAAATTATGGGTCTTGAAGTTACCTGCTTCTACCACTACTGCCGCTGCTGGTGCTGCTTCCGCTACTTTTGCTGCTGCTATTATTTTCCTTCTCTTCTGCCTCAGAGGATTTTTTATTCCACCAATCTCCATCCACACTCTTCTCAAACACCACCTTCTCCCCATCCACTGCAACGGATGGAGGCTTCGGCGAAACCTTCGAACATGTGCCCTTTCCACTGCTCTTCTTCTTCAAAACCAAAGAACCAGGAAAGAACATATTAAGAAGAAAAGGCCCAGTCTTCATATTTCTTCTCACATCATCTCTCTTTTCAAAACTCTTTTTCTTCACCATCTTCTTTGTTTTTCTCTCCTCTTGGGTGGGTGCCGCACTCGTCAATTCTCTCTTGTCCAACGGCAACTCAACGAGATCCTTCAGAGAGAGCTCGTAAGCTGATTCAGGAACGCCTTTCATCATCTCCATCAGCTCTTGCCGACCTTTGGCGATTGCCTGAGATCGCGGAGTAGGAGGAAGATGGTGATATTGAAAGGTCGAAGCTTTGGTTGTTGGGGTCATGGGTGGGCTAGTTTTCCACAAGGGTGGTGATGAAATCCCTGAATCGTCTTCGTGGGCTCGCAAATTGAAATCAATCTCACTTGAATTTTCACTTCTCCTCCCATGGTTTCTGGTGATTCTTGAAGTCTGCAAGCCTGAATTAGTTCCAATCAGATTCCCATAACTGTCGAGAACTCCTCGACGGTGGTGGAGCATGGTGGGAGGAGGATGTGAGAAGGAAGAAGGAGAAGGAGGGAGTTTTTATGGTGCAGGGAGTTTGTTAGCGGTTCCTTAATGGGTGCTATCTTTTTCCTCGATTGCAGTTTTCTTTGTTTAAGTGTTCTGGGGTGAGAAAGTCAAGGATTTCTAGATGGTGTGCATGAAAGTCCAAACTTCTGTTTTCCGTGTCCTGGACAGGTAACACGCCTTTGTTTTATCTCCAATTCCATGTTTTGTTCTCATCAAAGGACTGCTGTACCCCTTTTTATCGGAAGCAGATCACTTGTTTGGTACAATCAGGGTAAACCTGTTTGGACCAATGGGAGACTGGCACATGGGGGAGAAGATGTCCAATCATCTATATTCCATCTCCTCCGTTGAATAAATTTTTTTTTTCTCCCCCATGTGGCACTCCCCCATTGGTCCAAACAGGTTTTCCTTATTTGGCCGCTTCCCTCTTTATCTACTATATATTTTTCTGCTTTTTGTGGATTCTCTTGCATTTCCAAACAATAATGCATCATCCATGATCTAGATGTTGGCCCAACTAGGCATCATCTTGGGTTGCGGGGGCGGGGGCAGAGTTGGTTTTGGTTTAATACTTGGTTATATTTTAAACGATTCAGATTTTAATAAGCGGACATCAAAATTTTACTTTTACTTCTCACCCTTTAGAGTAAGTCTCAATATCAAGAACTACATTACTAAATTACTGATATGAGTGAATCTTTAAGTAGAGTCCATCGGCTTTGGATTTAAGCTCAAGAAAAATACTCTCTTATCAATGTAAAATTGTAGCAGAATTTTAATTCAATAAATAATTTGTCTCACTGTGAAATTGAGCCAAATGTTTCTTATTGGGAAAGATTTTTGTAGAACAGCCTTAAGAATTGAGATTCAATTTACCTCGCTAGCATACCTAATATTAATTAAACTTTACTTTTGATTACAACTCCAATAGCCTATGCCACCATAGTTTTCAAGGGAAAGAAGAAAGAAGAGAGAGCCTTTAATAAAAATGAAAGGCTCTTTATAAAAGTTTTTTTTAAAACATAATTATTATCATTATCAAACCTTATCCCATCAATTTTAGAGTATACTAAAAAAATTCTACTTCAAAATTCAACACTTAAAAACTAGAAATGAAAGTGTCTCTCTCTCCTCTGCTTTATGTGGAGGTGTAGAAAGGAAGTGATTCTCTCTAACCTAACATATGAATGTGATGCATGCTAAATAATGTCGCCCTTTAAGTGGACAAGAAAACATCTACTGAAACACCAGTTCATCTTCACCCCCTCCACCACCAATTCGTCTTTTGTAAAATCATTCTTTTTGTTTCACTCGGCTCTACTTGATCTCAATTCCTAAAATTATTTGATTATGGACTGCCCTAAAAATCTAAAGATCTTCCACTTGAAGAGATTTTCAAGGAGTTAATAATCATCCTGCAATTTGTCATATCAACTGGTTCATCAGATTACAAATGGCGGGTCCCACATATGACTTAGAATTCCAGTGATTCTGCTGGGAAAGGTAACTACTGCAATCAAGTCTTTTAATTAAGCCCGGAACCCTTCCCTGCCTCCCACCTGATTTCCATTAGCATGTGTGGAACTCCAAAGTGTACCGCCAACACCACATATCCATCATTGGTTATGTGTATAAATAATTGATCTCACCGTTAAATTGAGCATACGACAGATAGCATGATTAATGTATAAAATTATATTAATTATTATAATATTTATATGCTCAATTTTACAGTAGGACCAATTTCTGTTCAAATAGAATTTCACATTATTTCACCGGGTTGGGCTCTACGGTGCAGTTCCTCAAATTCCATTTAGGAAAAGCGTGTGGGTCACTCATCAAATCCCATTGTAGATCTTGGACCCAAGAAATCTGGCTGGTGACATGTGAAGTCTTTGGACGAATAGTCTGCCCAACCAACATTTCTTTGGTAAGGTGTTATTTTATTTAATAAGGGAGACACGTGTGGGGCTCGACATCACAAGATATTGAAGCTATTTAAGTCGAAATCAAGCTAAGACCTGATCATGTAGTATACAACTTAAGTGGTAGAAAATCCCTAGATTCCTTGTCTAAATGCATCGTCCGTCAACGTTTTCTTGTCGATTACGTCCTGGAATTATCACCTTTTGAGACGATTTGATACCTTACTTGTCTTGATCCTGATCACACGTTTGTTGGATGGGGACCGCTGAAGAAATTGACCCAATAAGGTGCTGTCTTGGTCCCACACATCTCCATCACTTGTGAGTGTGGGCCTCATCTTGACATGCATGAGACCCCTCATCTACTTATCAAATTTCAAATCCACTCGGTTGGGCATCTTCGCGGAAATCCATCATCTTCCACAAGTATCTACCTAGATATACTATGATTGCTATCAGGGCTCCACCATATTTAGTGATCGTTGTTCTGGTGGGGCCAAAACTGGCAGATCATAGACCCCAATAATGTAACCAGAAAGATTTTTCTTTTTCTAAATTGACCTACAGGTTCACAAGTGGTACTTTTTTTTCTCCAACGGAGGGCTCTCAACCGTTTGAGCTGGATTAATCCTCTGTGCAAGATAGAAGTCGGATAAAACTTTTGTGACTCCGAGGTGGTAGTAAAAGTAGGCTCACCATTTGGTTCCTGAAGAGGGGGGAATTGGGGATCGATACCAAGACCTCTAGCTCTGAAAGATGGAGGAACCGTGGTCCTGATTACTCGGTCAAATTTTAACATGAGTATACATAGATTGATCCTCGACAAGTGTGTGAAATTAAGATACCAACATCACTCAACCATAAATATATTGGGCAACCACGAAGCATCTATCACTAATTCTTGACTCAACTGAGTGACTTGAAAAGGCTTTGTGTCAAATAACTCGGGTGAGTTTGGCCTTCTTTTGATCATGAAAGTTAACATCGAAAAAGGAAAAAGAAAAGGAGTTTGGCCTTCTTTTGCTAACTGTTGATGATATATATAATTGAATTACATCATCAGCAGCGTCTAGTAGATTCGAGAATGCCAAGACCAGGGCTGACGAGCGTAACCCAGACGCAGGACTCGTCCGGTGTAAACGCATCACAAAGCTTCTTGTGCCTAATTTCCTTTAGGAGTGCAAGTCTTCTTATTAAGTAATCCCAACCGTTGATTTTCAAGCAGATTGACGGCTCTATGAATCTCAAGAAACTGGAAGTGCAGTTTAGTAAGGCTAGAAAATGCTACGACGAGTTGGTCAAGCGTTCACACATGGAACGATAGACAGCTCAGGACTTAAAATGTGATTACGTTAGCTCATGAATTCTCGAGCCGAGCCCAAGTTGGCTCGACCCCACCACCCTTTGTTAAAGTCATGCATGAGTCGTATTAAATATATAGAAATTCAATATATATATAGGTGGTTAAAAATAAAAGCTAAATGTGAATTTCAAATAACTCTTTTCCCACGGACCACTGAAAGTAAGGCGCAAAATTTTGTCTTACTTTCACTGGCTTGGGCCTGAATTACAAAAATCCTGTAGATAATTAAGAATTTTAAGACATTTTTAGCCCCTCAAAGAAAGTTTTTTTTTTTTTTTTTAACAATGGCTCCCGCAACCCCTATATCATGGTTCTGCCCCTCCGAACGACTCCATGACAACTTGTTTTTTCCACATCCCATTGCCCGTAAGACAGCATATTCATTATCATTAACACCAAAGTGGAGAGGTTGACAGTATGGGTTTATAGTATTAAAACATACATGATTTATGAGATTTAGAAGGTGATGACTGCATGAGTCTTCTTACATGGATAGAGGCGGGCCCAAGAATTCTTCATTGTGGAGCCACTAAGTGGAAAGAGTTCTTGTGGGGCTACATATGAGAAATTTATATAGTTTTCAAAATATATAGGGTTTTTAAAAAAATTTGGACGGCCATATGTAAAAGACCATGAAAATCTCTAAAGATTTTAGGGGTTTTAGCCCTCCAGAGCGTGCATGGATGACTAAAAATTGATCAATGTTTACTGCTATCCTAATTAGGGACTTGTATAACGTGCGTTTGTCTATGCGTTGAGTATTAATAAAAGGGAAAAACAAAAAGGGATTTTGCAGGTACATTTACGTGCATCTTAACTGACCTCTACAAATATATTATCATTGCTGGCAGCCGCAAAGTTGAATGTATTAGAATATAGATATCATGTTTAGTTGTCCATGTCTCTGGTGTATATTTAAGTTTTGAATGACATAATTTGTGAGCAAATGGAGGAAGAAAAGAATGTGCTAATAGGCATTAGTCAAAACACATTTTTATTATACTATTGGAGGATTGCCACCCCAAAGAAGAATTAGAAAGAAATGTAGCACAAGTTGGTAAAGGTACATGTGCCGATGGTGAGGATCTTCCAATCAAATTGATTGAATACTGATGTCTGATGGGGCATGGTCTATATTTGATGGTATGAATCATTAAAATGAATGGAATGGTCTCAAGCAATGGAGCTCCACGCCCCACTGAACATTCTTCTCCTGGAATGTAGTCATTGCAGGGAGTTTTATGATTCTGTCCAGATGATGTTTAGAGCCAAACTATAGACTTGGGCCCAAAGTCCTGCCTTAAGATTTGGTACCAGCAAGAGACCAGATGCGTGGAAAAGTAAACTAAAGCTACGTGTGGGGCGAAAAGTTTAGTGATCTTCATAATTGAGCATGTGGGTCCTCCTTGGATAGTCAATGTTTGAAAGAAGTATCTAAGTTTATCTTGATATATTGGCTAGGGTTCTTCATTGGCTGGGGCAGGCCAGTTCTGACTAGAGCTTGACCATCATCCGGCCTGGACTGTAGGCCGGGCCTGTGCTTATTATCTTGGCCCATATTTAGATCTGTAGAGGACCTTCGTGTGCCTAAAGACTTGGCCCAATTTTAGCCTAAAGGGGCATACTTTGAAACGAGGCTGCCCAGGTTTGTCAAACTTTCAGGCTCTCGAGCTGGATCCTTGCCATGAAACTTGACCCATTTAACAAGAAACAGATGTGTCTGACATGCACCCCTAGTTGTGGTGGCTCTTGGCGCAGAATCTAGATGTGGGCATCATATTTGCGGTTTATGTTGGAGTCATCACTGGCTCAGGCACAATCACCAGGGGTTGGGCAAGTGACATTTACCAAAGTAGGCTAGATCTGTTGGAATAGGAGATTTAGGATAGGTCTTATCTTGATGTGGATAGAGTTGTTTTGTATTTGGTTTAGCGTTAGGAGATGGGTTTAATCTTTCCTATAAAAGGCCCCACTGTAATCCAGACACGGGTCCACTTGTAATCAATAAATCCTCACACTATATAATCATCCTGAATCATTAGGGGAAAAGAGCACTCAAAAAACTCTTAAACTTGGATGCTAAAAAAGGTCGGGTTAAAATGTCCCAATCAGGGTTAGAAAATTAACTTGCTGCTGAGTTGGCTTATGACTCGATTGAGTATCTCATTTTGGGAAAAAGTCCAAGTCAAACTCAAGGAGACTTCATATATTGTAAGAATGACTTCTTCCCCTTGGTTTCTTCTTATTTTCATATTATTAGTGAATTGATATATTTTCAAATGTCTTACAAAAAATTTAAATGAAAAAACAACTCTCCGAATGACCATGTTAATTATTCCCTCCGAGGTTTTTTTTCAGTTGAGCGAGTGAAGCCCTGAGTTTCCTTTTTTTTTTTTTTTCCACTAACAAGAGTATGCCTATGGTATTTGACTGAATAGTACTAATCCTCCAAGAACATGCACTACAAGCAACACACATGAACCAAGTAAATGTGGGGAGTGTCAAAACACATGACATGGAAGCAAACCCACGGCTTTTGCAAACAAACCAACACCCAAGTGTGCTCAATCAAGTTTTCCTGACTTATCTGAGCAAGTGATATTTGGATAACCCTCAATCCATGTTATACCCTTCTCATCTGAGCAAGTGATATTTGGATAACCCTCAATCCATGTTATACCCTTCTCATCTATTCTTACCAAGACCTTGGCAAATATACAATCGATTGGGCCTCACAAAAAGGCAAATATTTAATTTTAAAAGCAACCCAAGGCTTTTACACCCTTTCAAATGGTTTTCTTATGTGAAAGTATATCTACATGGTGGTGTTGGAAATCCAATCTATCTATGGTTGCCGTGTTTAGAGAAGAAACCTTCTCCTTCCTTCACTAATCAATTTTTATTTGTTTTCATTCTTTTATGTTTTTTGGGGTGAACTCAATTCATGACTTAAGATTACCAAAAAAAAAGAAAAAAAAATATTAGACAACTAGCACAGTTAATTCTAATCAACCTGATCTTGAATTGATGATTACGCTACATGCGTTGGGCCCAAATTCACACCAGGTCTCCTCCATTCAAAAAATGCATCATACTAGAGGGAATTAAATCCTCAACCCCGCTCAAACCTGGCCCATTGCTATTGAAACTCCACGAGGGTCGATCAAGAACAAACCCCAAGGATAAAAACAATCTTAACACAGATTTTAAAAAGGAATTTAACAAGCAATAATCTAAGTTAAACAATCAATCAACTACAAAGATGGACACAAGACTTTATACGTGGAAAAACCCTAAATAAGGAAAAAAACCACGGGACCTCATACTGGTCAAAAAGATTAAGCACTAATCAAACAAAGGTTACAGAGAAACTCACTACCCTTTACAGTTGAACTCAACCTAAGGACCGTAGTAGATCTTTGCCGACGAACACGCCGTTCACATTCTCAAGTGCTTCGATCTCTATGCCTTGACTAAGACGAATTCACTGAAAACGTAGAGGATAAGTCTCTAGACAAGGAAGCTTCAGCACAACAATCTCACAAGGGCTCTCTGGAGGAAAAAATCAAATCTCTGATTCTAATCTAGGGTATTGAGCAAGAAGAGATAATCTCTCAAATCAGGCTTTAGGGTTAAAATAATGCCTTTCAAAACGAGTAGAAGAGATATCATTTGAATAGGATAGGAAGAAAAGTTGAAAGAGATCTATCATAAAAACTTATCCAAACCCACCGCTGTCCGATCGATCGGACAGGGGGTTCAATCGATCAAGTAGTTTCTTAACTGAGAGCTGCTCCAGGACCGATCGATCGGACAGATGGTCCGATCGATCGGATAGAGAATTTAACTGAGAGCTCTTCCAGGTCCGATCAATCGGACAGAGATGATCCGATCCAGATAAGAGAATTTAACTGAGAGCTCTTCCAGGGCCGATCAATCGGACAGAGATGATCCGATCCAGATAATAGTTTTGACAATTCTTTGGACGATCTTCGATCTACGAACATGCTTGATACAGTCCATCTAAAATAAATGAAAAATTACATTTAACCCAAGTTTTGCCCATCCAAAAGAAGCCGCAAACACTAAAAATCCTAACAGCAATCCTATACGCATTGAGCTCCTGAGACCAACATTCATCATGCCCACCAATGATCACTCCAAGTCATAGGTGGTGAGTCCTTACTTCGCATGTGAGCTTACTTGCTTGCATGGATACATGTGCATGTGATTTTGTGAAGGCCCAGTACCCACATAATCACGTGAGCGTCTATTGGGAATCCAAAAGGACATAGACATTTGGGATAGCTACTCACATGCAACATGCAAAGTAGACGACACAACATAGTTTTGAGAGCTTTGGGACAGTTTCTTCTCCTTGGCCATCTCAAGAGATCCTAGAAGATATAAAAGGCATCGAAAAACAGCGAATGAAGAGATGGGTGTTTCTCATATTGCAGTTTCAGATAGAAACGTTTTACCGAAAACAGAAAACCATTAGTTTTTCTTTCTAAAACATTGATTTTGCTTGTATGATTTAGAACATGACAGTCATTTTTCAACAATTTTTACTTTTATATTATTTAGAAGTTCTACCATGCAGATTGATGGTCCACCAAGAACAAGAGGCAGGTTGAAGAAGACATGGCTAGAGATAATAAAAATAATTTTAAAGAAGTGCAACGTATCTAAGTATATGGCTCGTGGTAAATTGAAATTGAGAAACATAATTAATGCAGCTGACCCAATATAACTGGGACAAGACTTTGATCATAATCATGATTGTGATATTATTTTAAAATCTTTGATGTGAGATAAGGCGAGGTCATAGAATTTACGCAGGACCCAACTGGGGTTAGTTATCTTATAAATAGAACTCTGCCTATCTTGTATTATCAGATAGTTTTTCTTTTTTTTTTTTCTTAACTCCGGCACAAGCTGACGTGGAATCTTTTATCCCTGCTGTTCAAGCAAGAGGGGCTCTGTCCTTGGATGGCCAGGTTGAGAACCCTCCTGTTGTCTGATTTGGTATTAAAAATGATGATGATATCAATTTAGAATTGTAAGTACCCATTTGAATGTAATGCCTTGGCATGCATTCCCAGGTGCTCGCTCATCTTTTTGGAAGTCTTTAATTATACTTTTTCTTTTGTAAATTGCACTGGAGTTTCTCATCTTCACTGTTTTTTAAATTCTGACATGACGGAAAGTAGACCGGTTGGTACGCACAGACGATGGATTTCGTCACATTTGATATCATGGATCGAAACAAATACTACCGCTAGTCTTTTGGAATCTGTTAGATAACCACAAGCTTAGTCTGAATCTGCAAAGAGATTAGGCAATGAGGACATTTGTAAGATCCTAGACATCCACACCTAATTAAGATTTCCCAAATAAAACAAGCAACTAACTATGAAGTAGCCTGTATACATGGTGAATTTTCTACATTCTTCTTTGTGTTCCTCTTCATTTTCACACGGGGGCTCAACTATGGTACCTAACCCCTTCACACACCTACTTTTCTTGGATTGGCAGTGATCCATTACATCAATGATTATTGAATTTTACTGTAAATAGTTTTTACAATGTGTGGTTGTGAAGTGCCGAGGACCTAAACATGAAGGCTAAGATCATTTGAATGGTTCGATGTTATGAATACCTCTAATTAATCTACTTCCAAAACTTAAACACAACCATTCCAAACTTGGAAGGCCTTTCGCATGTTTTGGTTTAGTCCAAATTACTTTTTGTATGGTTGGATAACTCTAAATTATTATAGTTTTGCTTAAATGCACTTGATTATATACCCTTGCTCTTGCTATTGTATTTAGTTAACTCGTTTGAATTTGACACTCATCCAACTATTATAAACTCAACCAACTTTAAATAGGCTAAAATTTGGACAGCTTTTGTGGCCTTCAAAATAGTGCTTTCTATGACCTAATGGGTTCCATTTTTTTCTTGGTTTTATCTTTATGGTTACAAAGGGAGATCATGTAAAGATGTTTCTTCCCTTCTAAATGAGTTAGTTTCCATGTTTTTGGAAAAGCAATACTTGGGGGTCCTAGATATTAGAAGATACCAAAAGAAAAACTATGAGAAAAAATAGAGAGAAATGCCGTGTATCACAACTGACATATGCAAAGTGTACAATGTGATTTTATTCATTTACGTAGTCTTAAGCAAATTCCCATTGATGTACCTCTAGGAGCTTAGTTTTGATCAATAGAGAACTTTGTGGTTTCTTTGCTTTGGGATGTGGGCTGAGACAAGGGGATCATCTTTCCCCTTACCTCTTCATCTTGACCGGGCAAGTCTTAAGCATCAATCTTTCTAACCTCATTCTCATAGGAAAAAAAAATCCTATACACCGTTGTACATACTCCACTCCTATAGGTCATCTGTATTTTTTTTTTAATTTCTTTTTGCAGAAGATGTTATTCTCTTCCTCTGTGCTTGCGCCAAAAGCCTCAAGGCTCTTAATGCAGTATTGAACTCCTACCAAGAAATCTCTGGTCAACATTTTAATTTGTCGAAAAGCAAGTTGTTCTTTAGAAAATGTAGTGCTAGAACCAAGGCTAAAGCTATGGATATTCTGAACATCCATGCCAATGCTCTTCCCTCAAAGTACCTTGGAGCTCGTTTTTTTGAAGGCAGGCCTAACAATGACCTTTTCTCTCCGTTGGTTGATTCTATTTGTAAGAGTTTGACGGGATGGAGATGTAAGTCCCTCTCTTTTGCAGGCAAACTCATTTTGGTTTGAAATGTCCTAGGAAGGGTCCCAAATCATTCTCTTACGTTCTTCCCCCTTCCAAAAAGCACCATCAAAGCTATGGAGTCCCTTTGTAGTAATTTTTTACAGTCGAGTACCGACCAAAAGACGGAAAGCAACCTAATTGCTTGGGACACCATTTGCCTTCCCAAATCTGAGGGTGGGCCCGGTCTTAGGAGGACGACTTAAGTTAATGAAGCTTGCTCCCTCAAGTTTGCATGGAAAGCTATGCAAATCTTCTTCATTATGAGCTTCTTGGTTCAAAGCTAGAGTGTTGCGATTTCAAACTCTATAGTTGGCTCCTTCTTTGGGATTTGCCTCCTGCATAAGTAAAAGAATGAAGGCTCTAGCTTCTATACTCCATAAAAATAGCATGTGGAAAATCGGAGATGGTTGTTCGATTGCTATTTGGATAGATAACTAGCCATTAAACATTCCTATAGCTGAGCTCTTGCCCAACCTTTCTTTCAACCTGGATAATTGTGTGAATGCTTATATTTTTGAGGGATCATGGATTTCTCCTCCTGGCTTTAATTTGGAAGTCCAAATGTTTTTAAAGAATTGTTATAGGCAAAACCCTATCACTTCTTCCTCCCTAGATCAACTCTACTCAGCTGTTACCAACTCTGGCCTGCTACTGCTCAAGATTGCTTGGGATGCCATCAAATTATGAGGTTTTAATCAGCCTTGGGCCCCTCTAGTTTGGAGTTCTCTAATGCTACCAAAAATCTCTTGCTTCAGTAGGAAACACTTCCATGGAAGGCTTCCCACTTCTGATTGGGCCAAGATGAGAGGAATCAATCTTACTTCTACCTACCCGTTGTGCTTGAAAAATTCAAGCAACAGCCCCCACATTCTTTTTTTATGTTCTATTGCCATTGATGTTTGGAAGCTTGTTATTTCTATTTGTCGTTTGAACCTCCCTCTCAACCCTTTAGCTACAAGTCTATAGACCAGCCTATCTTACGAAGCAGATGCTAAAACCATGAAAGGCATCAGAATTAATTTTCTTTCCACTTGTTTCTCTATCTGGAAGGCGAGATGCATATGGTTTTTCTCTAATATCAAAATAGCTCCTTCACAAATCCTTAATTCTGTCATATGGACATATCCTTCTCTCTCAAGAGGATGAAGGGAACCTCCTCCAGTACTCATATCTTAAGAAACTTCTATAGCTCTCTTAACATCTAAGAATGACCTTCTATAGCTCTCTCAACATCCAAAAAAGACCTTTTGATTTGTCTTTTGTTTTTCTTTGTCTCCCTCTCTTCCTCTTCTCTGTTGTTTCGCAGTGGTATTCTTTTGGACCTCTTTGGCTTATTTCCTTTTGGGGTCTTTTTTTCTAAACCCTTTTCCTTAATGACATTCTTTTGCAATCTAGCAAAAAATAAAATAAAGAATAAAAAAAAATCCCCTTGATCTTTGGTTCATCCATAACTATACTGAGTTGCATAGGCTGTCAAATGGTTTGTCCCGTTTCAGGTTATGTAGTCATGTTTGGATTCCCGTATGCATAGGGGGAGAAGCTGTTCAAGGGTCGAACACTAAAAAACAAAACCTCTTTCATTCTTTACCCTGTTATTATTGAAAGAAGACAAGTTGGATATATCAAAGCAGTTTTTTATGATTTTAGAATCATTATAGTATTTTATTACACACTAATTAGATCTAATAATAGTTGTACCATCTTAAGCACAGCAGTACTTACAAGGAACAGGAAAAGAGATGGAGAAGAACTGCAAGTACAACTACTTTGCCAACCAATATCCAAGCAAAAAGCCAATCAGCCTTCTTCTTTAATGTCATCCATTGGCCCTTTGAATGAATAGAGAATTTGATAGACATGATGAGCCTCACTCGCACTTGCTAAGTGTTATAAATGTAAATACTCATGATGCAACAAGTAAACAAGTTCACAAAAAAGAGCACAACAAGATCTACATGGTTTGATAGATTCTACATTTATGAATGACAAGAGAAATTTTCAATATCGTTAAAAAAGTATGGTTACAACTTTTCAGGGGTTTCACTCTACTCATGCTTTTAGAATATAATCTCCATAACCCTAAATAACATTTTTAGAGGATATTTATATTAAGTAAAATTAACAAAATACATGGATAGTATAATCCAAAAGATTAGTCCGTACATGATAAAAAGATTTTTTGTAGCTCTCTTTTTTAATAGAATTTATCATTATCGATAAAAAATATATAAAAGACATTCATCTTGGAATATAACAGTAACACGATTGGTAGTGTGATTATATTTCACTACCATTAAAAGTCTTAAAAACGGACTCTTATCTCAATAGTAAGAGGCATTAATTCTTATCTGGATACACAGGATTTCAACAAACCTCCTTAGTTATCTTCTCTCACTCGAGGGCTGATTTGCCTCGCCTAGTGTCTACCTTTCTCATGGGAGGCTTTCTCAATTTTCACCCTCACCCACCCGAGAGAGGATCCCCTATTTGGTCCAAACAGGGAAACCTGTTTGGACCAACCAGGGGTTGCCACATGGGGGAAAGGGTCCAATCACACCCATCCAATCTCCCCCTTAAAATAAAATAAAATTTTCTTCTCCCATGTAGCACTCCCTGATTGGTTCAAACAGGATTTTCCTGTCAGACCAAACAGGGGATTTCCATGTTGGATCCTCTCCCTCACCCACCCAAGATCTACTACTCCCACCATAGGGAAGTATCATTTTCCAGATCCACATCATACAGGAGAAAAAAAGTTTTTTCCGTAAACTGCGTCTTGGTGGAAATTGAAATGCCCATGTCTCAATCATGGCTGTCAGATTGTATTCCGATTTCCAAGGCCAAGTTCAATGGCCTTTAGATCCACATAAATTTTCTGTCGTAGAATATTATATGATTGAAATTCACATAGATGGATGGCTAGAATCGATAGTGTGATTACTAATTCATAAAAGGTCTCTGTCCAAATCCAATACGTACCCCATCGTTTTCTCAAAAACAGTGGCCTTCACCGTCACAGAAATGGTGGTTGACACAACATTTACAATATCACTCGGAGGAGACTGGAGAGACCACAAAAAATCATGTTTTAAAATAACTGCAGTTATAAAATAGTGGAGAAGCAACCAACCAAGATTTACGGTGTCATCCAAGCCTTGTCGCAAATATAATGGGATTGGCTGTACAAATTCGATTTGTCCATTCCGATTTGTTTTAAGTTAAATTCTCAGATAAATTTTAATTTTTAATATTTATTTTAACTACATTTATCTACGTCTTCTTTAACCCACCATTTCCTCTTGGTAGACACCTAAATTTTTAGGGTCAAACTTTTTATTATCGGCGCCATTACCTTTCTACATTGGATATGCCCGAATCATCTCAAGCAAGATTTTCGGTATCCACCTTTAATTCAAGGTTCCCACCTTGTGGGTGGCTGAAATTAAAAATCCTATAATGCCCTTATCGGGAAGTCTTGCTAACGAAAATTCTATATAAAACAATTGTTTTGAACATTTTATGAAATATACAAATGCCAACACATATACAAATGAACTAATACTGCAATGCAAAGGATATTTTCCATATGCCAGGCATTAAAGGTAATGCCTTTTGGGGCTCCCCCATGATCCCATCCACTCTATAGTTGAAATGAGGCTTCGATTATATTGATAAATACATTTCTCTCCTTAGGATCAACTGGTGTACATGTAGTGCAGGATCGTGTACGCATCCGAAAAAATCAGTTCTGTCGAGTCAAATACCATAGGGATATCCTTCATTTGTAAGCAAAGTAAATAAATAAATATGATTATTAATGACGAAAAAGCCCTTGATTGGATGACTTTAGAATTTTGATAATTCTTTTTATTAGAGATTTTAGCAAAGCAAAGATTTAATAGTAAAAGGAAGTGAATGATTGATCAGTTTGAGCTGTTTGCATCATTTTGGCCGGGGGCCACTGCAATGTCTAGAGCCTAGTTTTTTAACCAGAAAACTACAAGGGAGAGAGACGTGAGAGGATGGTTTCTTCTCACGGGCTGAGAACTGTTTTGCTGTGAGTCCCCTCCCCTCTCCACTTCCCAAGACACAAAAAGAGGTCACGGGCGAATTGGGGATTCAGACAAAGCCACGTCGGCTCTCCCCCAACGATCCATCGGTCGCTCCTGGCCACAAAAAATATTCGCTCCGCATTCGATTTCTACAAACACGCCCTACATTCCTTTCAAATTACGGAAATGCCTCTGCAGTTGTTGTATGATCCCACAAATGGGCTGGTTTAGGATTGCGACCAAAGTACCCTCCTTCTCATCCACCCAAGTAATTTGGTGGGTGGTAAATTAGGCATTTCCATCCATTGTTATTATACGTCATTCTTTTTGCAGTGGTGGACTTCTCTTCTCACATATGTGGCCTATCATCCGTCTTGTGTAGGCCTCTTTCGATTATCGGTTTTCTTTATTGGGTTATTAAAAATGCAAGCCTTCAATGCGAGGCTTAGATCCTTTGAGGGTTTGACTTAGAGAATGCTTGAATTGAAGGAGTAGAACTCAAAATCCTCTTTTGGGTATGGGGTGTCTCCAAGATTTACTTCAATAGGTATTAGTATCACTTTAAGATTGGCCTTTTCATAAAAAATGTGATTTACTGCATGTTATCTATATTTGTAAATCATGTTTTCATCAAATGCTCACTCTTAAAATGTTTAACACAACTTTATATTATCCATAAATCTCCTTTTCATCATATGATCAATCTTATGGTGTACCAATTCTCATTGGAGCAAAATATAGGAGGATAATTCTTTTGAGCAGATTGAAAATTCGGTAGGCGGGCGCCACCATGGAGTTTTACACTTTAATCTTAGGATTTCTCTACGTCAAATTCTTAAAGGATCCGACATTCAATACTACAAATCGAGATTGTTTTTGGACAATTCAACAAGTTGCACTAAGTTGGCAGTGCCCTTTTCTAAGGGCCTATTTGGATGGGCAAATAATGGAGTTAGGTAAAATTAAATGAGCCCTAATAGTTTAAAATTTTAACTCTATCCTATTTAGATCAGCTTGATCCAACAGATGAAGTAATGTTGTCAGCCACATATACTCCATTTCACTTCAACTCTCAATGCTTCCATTTCCTTGAGTAAAATTGGATTCTACTCCAAACATTAATTTCACAATAAGCATACGAGTGAAGTGAAGTACTTTACTTTGACTTTAACCTACTTCTCTTACACTCCACTCCTCACGTGAAATTCAATTCATTTTACTTCACTTCTTATTTATCCAAATAAGCTCTAAACATTGATGGTAGGGGTGAAAACATAAGATAAAAATTTGCATTATTTGATTCGAATGCTTTTTCACAAGAAAAAACATCAAAAGGGTGTATAAATTTTGGAGTCCATAAAAAAGTTTCCACGCAGGAAATATGGAAACCTCTCACGCATGCTACACCAAACGTTTGTTCTAAAAATTAAAAAGAGGCTACTGATTATATAATAAGCCGGGTGACGTGAGAGAAGACAACTGTGAAAAGGCCATAGAGGAAATTTGTGGTCCGTGACATTCTCTGCTAGTAAATTGTGGTACTTTTGTAGTTTTGCGAAATTCCAGAGGCATACATTGTCACCCAACCACCCTCGAATTCAAGCCACAAAGAAGGTTTGCATGTGATCCTACCCAAGAAAGAACATAAAAGGGTGGTAGGGACCACAAAGCTTCACATCGTTTCACGTTCACAAACCCTAACCAAGGTACGTCCGTATGTATAATGGATTGGAAAATGACGCAAATATCAATCTCACTCTCCACCTTCTCACAATTACTTGGTAAAATTCACAATCCACGAGGGATATTCTAGTCATTCACATTCACCAATCTGCTTCTTTGCTCTCTGATGTCCAAAACATGATAGATAATATATAAGAAGAAAGGAGAATACACACCCACCACAAACACTATGTGTAACGTCAAGGAGTCAAAAGGTCATGCATGAAGCATTATTACCAACACAATAATACTCTTTTCCAGCTAATTTCATAGTAAATTAAGAGATGATAATGAAAGGATCGACTCCTACATTCCCATGTAATAAGCCCAAGAGAGTGAGTGAGAGAAGACAGAAGCTTAGATGGAGAGTTTCAGGAGCAAAAACAACACCAAAGTTACCTCAATGAGGAATGAAACCTGCGAGATAGAAGCCACTGGCATCAACTACAGGATCTACACTCCCAAACCGACCTACCCATTTAAGATCTGGAGCAAAGAGGAAGAAGAAGAAGGAACACATCACCCAACACTCAAACAAGAAGAAGAGCAAGAACCCAGAAGGGAACCTAAAAGAAGGATCCGACATGTGCTCAAGAATGTCAGCTGCAGAGCCAAGCCATGGGAGATTCTAGCCATTGTTGGTCCAAGTGGTGCAGGGAAATCGACCCTATTGGAGATCTTGGCCGGGAAGATCACGGCACAGACGTCGAACATCTTCATCAACAAGAAGCCGATTGACAAGGCCAGGTTTAAGAAGATTTCTGGGTATGTTACTCAAAAGGACACTCTCTTCCCACTCCTCACTGTGGAGGAGACACTGATGTTTAGTGCCAAGCTGAGGCTCAAGCTCCCACCTTCTCACTTGGCCTCCAGGGTCGACTCACTGATTCAAGAGCTTGGTCTTGATCATGTTGCTCGGGCTCGAATCGGCGACGACAAGAATCGGGGAATATCGGGTGGCGAGAGGCGGCGTGTGTCGATCGGAGTCGACGTGATCCATGACCCGAGAGTTCTGATCCTCGACGAGCCCACGTCGGGGTTAGATAGCACGTCGGCGCTTCAGATCCTCGACATGCTGAAGACCATGGCGGACACTCGGGGCCGCACCATAATCCTCAGCATCCATCAGCCTGGTACTAGAGAATATTCTTTGTTAAGGAGGACATGTTATGTTCTGATAATGATGAGTTTATCTTATTTTGGAATTAGATTGAAATTTGATTTATAATGTGATTATAATTAGATTAGCTATAAAGTTACAATGTGATTAAGTTGTTGAATGGTTTTATCATACTCCATAAATAGCCAAATAATTCTCAATAAATTTGATATATAATCTTTATTGTACTATACAAATAGTGAACGGGTTCTCAATAAATCTGGTTTATGATGTGAACAGGATTCCGCATAGTGAAGCTCTTCAACTCAGTCCTTCTAATGGCTGACGGCACCGTCTTACACCAAGGGACCGCCGATCAGCTCCAGACCCAAATGCGGTCCATCGGCCTCAGCCTCCCTCTCCATGTCAACATTGTCGAATTCGCAATCGACGCCGTTGAAACTCTGCAACAACACAGCAAAGGTGGTGATGAAGGTGACGATAAGAGAGATAAATTCACTCTGCAACAACTCTTTCAGCTGAATAAGATGATGGACAATGAAGTTAATGGATATGATCATGTTGATAATGATGGTCTTCATCATCATGGTTTTGCGAATTCTCGCCTGCGAGAAACTGTTATACTCTCTCATAGGTTTTCAAAGAACATCTACCGAACAAAGGAGCTGTTTGCATGCAGGACCGTTCAAATGCTAGCTTCTGGTCTTGTGTTGGGGTCCATTTTTTATGACCTTGACGATGATAGAATGGGAGCTGAAGGGAGAGTAGGCCTGTTCGCTTTCATCTTGACCTTTCTCTTGTCTTGCACTACAGAAGCTCTTCCAATCTTCTTGCAGGAAAGGGAAATTCTGATGAAAGAGACCTCATGTGGGAGCTACAGGGTCTCTTCATATGCCATAGCCAATGGGCTTGTTTTCCTTCCATTTCTTCTCATCCTAGCCCTGTTGTTCTCAGCCCCCTTATACTGGCTTGTGGGTTTGAACGGGAGCCTTGTATCCTTTGCTTATTTCCTGCTCTTGATTTTGTTGATTCTCTACACTGCCAACTCAGTGGTGGTGTGTTTCAGCGCTCTAGCACCGAATTTCATTGTGGGAAACTCACTGATTTCGGGCGTGATGGGTGGGTTCTTTCTGTTTTCTGGGTATTTCATATCTAAGAAAGGGATACCCAAATATTGGATTTTCATGCATTATATCTCTCTTTTTAAGTACCCCTATGAAGGGTTCTTGGTGAACGAGTTTTCTGGATCAGACAAGTGTTTGGAGTATAGGGGAGAGATTTGTTTGATTAATGGGCAGGATCTGCTTAGAGAGGAAGGGTTGGAAAATGAAGGAAGGTGGAGGAATGTTGTGATCATGGTCTGTTTCATCTTGGCTTACAGGTTCTTTTCTTATGTTATTCTTAGATGCAGGTGCTCACAGAGGAGTTGCAGCTCTGGTAAATGACCTCTCTCTCTCTCTCCCTCTCTCTCTCTCTCTCTCTCTCTCTCTCTCTACTTAATACAGTCTATAGAATGTAATAAACCCTGATCCATAGACATGTGAAAGAATTTCAAACTCCAAAGTTGAAGAAGTTGCAGATCAATAAAAGCAAAATGCAATAATGCTGATGAGCTTTGCATCTCTCATTCACTCTCTTTCTATCTCCCTCATCCTTTTGGATTGTTTCTATTGGTTTTTTCTTGTTTTCTCCTTTTCAAGTTCAAAGGTTTAGCAGCTTGATGGTTGGTGTATTTGTCAATGGAAACAGACCATTCATTCAATGGGCCACCACTTGAATGAACCATTTGCTAAAAATTGTATATAATGAAAGTCCGTACCACTATATAGTCCAATCTCCATCACCCATTTCCAAGGCTATAAAATGTTTACAAGAGTGATTTGAAACAATAGCTATGTAATAATGCAGTGGCCCACAAGGTCCTATAAAGTAGACCGCCTAGATGGGATGGTATATATATAAGTCAAAAGTATGAGTTATAGGTGGGGTGCCGTTTGCTCAGAATATGCATTTTGCTTGTTTTTAGTGGGATCAGGCTACTATTTATCTTCTCACGTATAGCCAAGATGTACTAGTGAATGAGAATTGGCTTCTCGTGACCTTGGACGACTCTGATTGGATGATGACTTGGGTCTTTATCCATGTTTGGTCCAGCTATTTTTGGACCATTATATCGTTCTGTTTACATGCATGCATTTACATACTAGGCTACTCTCAACTCTTGTTAGCTGTGGTCCACACTCCACATTCAGTGACAGTATTCATATCCTTTATACGTCCAAACCCATAAAACAACCGGTACCTGCCACATGTACACAGATTTTCTCTCTAGTTGAGTTTCTGCGGATTGCAAAAATGGTTTTCCATGCTAAATTAAAATTATGTGTGAAGGGGCTGCTTTCAAGTAGAAAAACATAAAAATGAGTTAAATTTCTCATATTTTCTCATAAAAAAATTTTTATTGGGGGTTGGGGTACGAGGTTTGGGTTTTTTTTTTTTTTTTTTTTATATGTATTTTGGTCGAAGAGCAAGATTTTTGTGGCATTAGTTTTTTTTTTTTTTTTTTTTATGTAAATTATGTTTGTGCAATGAGAAGATTTTGGTTTTTTGGATTTACATTTTTGCCATAGAAGGGATTTTTGCATTCCTACCGTTCACGGTCAAAATCCTCTCAACAGAGGAAATTGATATCCACTCTATCAAAGAAAATCAACTTACTTTTTCCCTTTTCCACAAGAAAATGTAACTCCAAATTATTAGAAAGGAGCTACATGGAAAATGAGAACAATTTTCTTCTCTGCAAGGAATCCCTCTCGTTACACTAATGCTCCCTAAGCATCTCTAAAAGGGGATTATGTTCCTATATATCGTAGGAACCCTAGTGGCATCTCCCTTGTGAAAATTACTTATATATATATATAGGGCCCCCCTTCACCTGAGCACCCGAGCTCACAATAAGTGAGCATTGTTTCTTGTGGGTCCTACTTGGAGCGCCCTTCCCCCTAAACCCACCTACCCACGTACCTATGTATGGTGATAGAGGCTTAAATTATAATCCCAACTACTTGGTCAACATCAGACAAGTTTCCACCATGCAAAACAAGTACCCAATCGACCCAACTGTCCAATTCATCCAAAAACCAAGGATCAGTGATTATCGGGTGGTCCCTATTTTATAGTCTACTCAAATGGATCACTAAGTGGGCCTTACTAGGCATTTTGGCATATAGTGCTCACCTTATTATGAGCATCAATGCTCGCCTGAGGTTTTAACGGGAAAAGAAAAAATATATCAAATGAGAGGTACCTTTCACCATTCTTATAAGCGGTGACAATTTTGTCATCTTCCTTCTACCAAGGAAAGAAAGAAAAAACCTTCTATCACAAAAAATAAAAAAATAAAAGCGTCTCATTGATTCAACTCTGGTCTCACAGTCATTAACCAACCATGAACTGCATTCATCCAGCTAGCCAGTTTGACACTTAGCTAATTTATACTTACCATTGAATTGAATTGTATAAAATACATAGTTTAAGAAACTAATAAACTTTGAAGTCCTTAAATCAATAGGTTTGGTGATTTTGATTGGGATCATGAATATTTTGCCCAAGATCTAATTCATAGTGGGCTTTTCGTCATTCTATTCCCTCTATGATTGACATGCATCTAAATGTGACCCTACGGAGGGCCTTAGATTTTTACCTCACATAAGAACTGTGAAAATTACCTCTTGGATGAAAATTTATTACATATATATATACATATATATAAGCTATCCAAACATACGATGGGGAGCTTGATGAAGATGTCGAGCATATGATAAAAGCGGGATGGTTGAAGTAGAGACTTATTTCTGGAGTATTTTGTGATCGATAAATGCCTACAAGATTGAAGAAATTTTTTTACAAGATAGTAATTAGATAAGATATGACCTATGGAGTCAAATGTATGGATGTAGCAATTAAAAATGAGCAATTTCGAGAGCACTTTTGGTAGCATCATAGAGGATAAAATTAGAGTAATCCATTTGATGGGGTGGTTTGGGCATGTCAAATGCAGGCTGACAATGAAGCTGGTAAGGAAGAGTTTTGACTAGATGTAGGTTGATGCCACCAAAGGGAAGGAAAGGGGTAGGCCGAAGAGGAAGTAGATGGAGGTAGTAAAAATTTACTTTAAAAAGTACAACTTATCTAAATATTTGACTTAAAAAGATAGATCAGAATAGAGAAATAAAATTCATATAACTTAACCGACCATAATTGGGGTAGTGCTTTAATAATGATAATGATCAATAGCTGTCCAAACATCTGCCTGGTCCTCCGGCGAATACGTTTTTCTCCATTCGTTGCTATTTGTAAAATGTTGTTTGAATTTATATTAATTTATATTTGTTAGTAATGATCAAGTTTGGGCCCAATGGACTAAATGTGTGTGCTCGGGCCTGACATGTTACAGGCAAGATGAGCTAGCGTGCAGCCTGATGATAGATGCGAGAGAGAGAGAGAGAGAGAGAGAGAGAGAGAGTTTCAGTGGCTATATAGACTCTGGATGTCCTGCCCTCACATGATCCAGATTCGAAGAAGATAAAGGTTTCAGATAATGATGTCTGATGGTCCGCTCTCTGTATAATAATCTAAGGCCAATCACCAAAAATTCAAAACCCTTCATCCTAATTGTATTTTAGAAATATATATACACACACGTAGAGATGAGGTCGAACCTTGCTAGGGTGCCGTGCTACGAGGACCGTTGGTTCAATAAACAATTATTCTTGCCCTTTTGACTACAGATATTTAAATTAGATTTAGACAATCAACTTGCATCAACTTGGCCAAAACCATTTTATCTGTCATCTTGGCTTCTTGCGTAGTCCCATTTCAAGAGAAAACAGGGGTTGCATATCTCACTCATGTATTCGCAGATCGATCCCTTGTAAGCCACTAATTTTATCTGTGGGGACTTCTATGCTTTAGAGGGCGGGCTTCCTATTCCCAATCCCATCCCCCTTGGCTGCTATCGATCCCTTGTACGCCACTAATTTTATCTGTGGGGACTTCTATGCTTTAGAGGGCGGGCTTTCTATTCCCAATCCCATCCCCCTTGGCTGGTGAAAAGAAAAAAATATTAATTATAAAAATAAAATATCTTCCAAGTCAAGATGATGAGACCTAATTCAAAGTGTTCATTTTGTTGTGTCCGCATTGCTATAAATTCATAAGCGACGCTAGTATCCAAAATTTAAACCACTCAAGAATAGCAATATACTTGTCAAATAAGTTTTGATCTACCATTAAATTGATCACTCACAAGACATGTCATTGAGAAATATGAGATAACTCAAGAGCGCATCATCTCATGTAACTATTCAGGAATCGATCTTCAGACATATAGGCTCTCTCATAAGTTTATATTTGTCACGAATCTCACTTATTTAAAAACAGATATAATATATGATCACGTTTTCTTATTTATTCACATACATCAATATAACATTGGATTCAACTTATGAAACTTAGGCTAAATGCCTTACCCAAGGTGTTGTTAAAAATGATAAAACGAAACCCAAAATCACCTGCCTATTTTGTGGACCTGTTGGGCTTTCTGCCCGGACCAATATTAGAGGGGACAGGGAATCTAAAATTAACAGCTGTGGTTGTCTAGGGGAGTCGCCGAATCTTGATCTGCTACGGTGGGTCCCACATGCAGTCCAGGTGAGCCCCACTCACATGCTATGGTGGCCCACGGCTCTCTCTCCGAGACGTGTGCCCCAACAAAAGTGCATACACATGGTGCCATCGGTCTATTCTCCAACGGTCAAGATCAGTTGGAGGGAGGTGGGCCCCACGAGTATGGTAAGGCAGGTGGATGCTTCGTAGGTAAAATGGCTAATTCCTCCCTCCTTAGAAGAAGAAGGGTTCGATTCTTACGCATTCTCGTCTGAAAATTCACACAAAATCGGACCTCATCCATTCTCTTCCTATAGTTTGTTCATCTCCCCTTTGTTCATGTGAGTTTCTCTTCTGATTCTTCACAATTTCTACGGTTGATTAGTGGATTGAGGTTTTGTTGTTTCGGTTTTTTTTTTTTTATTTGATTGAATAGGCTTTTGGATATCTTCAGCTGCTTCGATATTGTCTTTTTGAGATGAAGATTGCTATTATAAGAGGAACCCAGTTCTCGTTTCCTTGCAATTTTCGAACCCCGTGTGACTTTCTTGGAAGTTTTGATCTGGGGTTTGTTTTTGGGACTTTGATTTGTCTGTAAGGTCTCTGTAGAGGAACCAAGAATAGGATTTGGGTGCATTTCTACGATCAGTTGGTTTCTATCTATGTTTTGATTTTTGGGTTTCTTTTTAGTACCTTTGACTGTTTTGGCAGTGTTGGATTTTGGAATTTGTTTTGTTGGTTCAATAAATTCTACATATATCAATTTTTTTGTTTTTCATTATTGGTTTATGGATTTGAGTTTTCATTGGATTGCTTGGATATGATGCCTATGTTGGTTTAAATAATGATATGAGTGATTTGGTTACTAAACAGAAATCATGCTTTTTGTTTTTTATTTTATTTTATGTCTCTCATTTATAAAGCTCATTACTTTTCACTAGGAAAAAAGGAGAAGAGTATTTTGAACACTTGTTGGGGCTCAAAACTATACATTAAGTGCTTCAAAGCTTGTGAATTTTTTTTTTTTTTTTTTGTAAAGTCTCATTTCGATACATTGAGTACTCCATTTAAATTTTGACTCCATCAAATATGTCATTTGAGTTTCATCTCCTGATTTTGGAGAGATTAGTATGAATATCTCCAAAAACATGAAGAAAAATTTGTTTGCTCCCAAAACTGAAGGAGCCAAACAAATCTATAGCAACTTAGAACATTCACTTTAGATTTAACAATGATAGTGTTCTTATGGCCTTTTTTATAGAGGGGTCTGAAAACCATTTCATCTCCATGTTTTTTTTTTTTTTTTGCTAGTTGGCCTAGATCTGAAGTAAACCTGCCCACCCAGGGATCGATCCCTGGGTGGAGCACCCTATCCACAGCGGCAGTGATAAAATTTATCCTGATTTAGTGGTTTCTAGCAGTAGAAAACAACCCCCCCACCCCCACACACACACACGCCCAAAAAAAAAAAAAAAATAGGAGAATTTTTTTTTCTTCCAATATGGTAAAGAACAAAACACTGCAATACAGCCATAATAATTTTAAGACAATTGTGTAATCTGTGATAATGATAACATTTTTGTATGGGATGCTTGTTGCAGCATTCATTCTCTGTTCTTATAGAGAACTGAGGTGAAAAGTAACATCCTGTTCGGTGTCCTGCAGTGAGTTTTCAAGTAATTATGAACTCAGTCCTCTTTGTCCTTTTATTCTTTTTTTTTTTTTCATTTATGGTTTTTTTTATTTTTTTGCTACATTTTTGTTATTGATACTGCTAACTTCATCCAATCCTTTTGTGTTATCATTTTAATACATTCCTGCAGTGATAAATGAATTTGGGTTTTGCTAAGGGCCCTTTGATCCCATCCTAGTGTTTAGTTTTGCACGTCATCGAATTAAAACATCTATTTTTCCAATGATTGGTAACATGAATTTAACCTGCAACTCTGTGGTTATGACTTGTGATGACTTCCAATTGTGCTACATGATTTTGTCATTATCATGTTAAAACTAGAAAGCTGTACTGACTACTTGTTCAGGTTAGGGTTTTAATTAAAATTTTCTAGCCTAGGTTTCATTGCGTCAGGTCTTCATCATTTTTTTAAAGATTTCAGCCAATATTAGTAGATATTATAACTCCTTAGGGTATGCTTGTGTGACACATCTTCCTTGGAAAATTCACATGGTTCTCTGTTAACGTGGGCACCTTGTACAGCTTTTGTCATGTGGTTCTAGCTCCATGAAAAAGTGGACTCATACATTTCGTTGTAAATATAAATGAAGGGAATAGAAAGGGAAAGAGAGGACTGCACAATTTGTTCTATTTTTATAAGAGCATAGTTTCCTTTCTCAAATGGAGAAAAGAGTAAAAGCAGAAAAGAAAGGGACGTTTCTCTTCCAAGTCAAGATCTGAGCATCCTTCATTTGTAATCATAGTTAAAGTCCGCTGTCTCTACAGCATCTTATTGCCTTTAAGCAAACTGGAAATTAGTTCATGGTGAGAAAGTGTGTTTTGGGATGGCATAAAAGGCGTAAGGTTTTTATCGTTTTTTTTTTCCCTGTTATGTTGGGCTATTGGTGAAGGAGTGAAACTTTAACTTGAGAACCGAGGGATCAATCTTTGGGCATGTATGTGAAACTGAAGTGCCAACACCACTCAGCCATGAGTGGGTTGGCACTATATTATCTTCTTTATTTGATGTAACATCATGAGTTTTGGGCACAGGATTTAGAAGAAGGAAAGCATCATCTTCTCTCTTATATTTATAGGTTAGTTTTCTCGGATATGCCCGTGGTTCTCCGCTTCTCATTCGACATTGTTTCTTATCTTGGTGTAGCTTGTGATCTTTTCTCTGAAATTTTCATGATACTTGTTGTATCTGCTTGTGTGTTTATTTTTCTGTGATTCACATATAGACAGGAAGGATTCACTCCCAACGTTTTCAAGGGATAATAATTTTCCGTTATTCTGTGTTAAAAATTTCCATGTTCTTTTTTTCTGAGGCAGAGGCATTTTTTCATAGTTCTTTTGAAAAGCAAATCCAGACTCCACAGGTAGAAAACCATTTTTGTAGCTGATACAAAAGCGGTAGAAACACAGCACGGAAAATGTTTAACCACACCAAACACCAAAAGCTGAAACTGCAGAAAATCAAATCGTAAGTTTTCATTTTCTGCAGAATATTAAATAAATGCAGAGATAAAATGCCATGGTAATTTTTCATGGACAAATGTGCCCCAAGGTGTTATGGGCTTAATTCTGACCATTAAACAGTAAAGAAAATAAACTAGGTGGACAATAGAGTCTGCACTTCAAGATGCTTATTCTTTTTAGTCCTTCCACTGCATAGAATGAACCCTGTTTAGGTTGTCCATATTTGAGGCTGGAGAGAAATGATGGTAGTAATAAAAACCATCTTCACCCATAATACCTATATTTAAGTTCTGAATAGACATTATTATTTCTGAGGCCCCAATAAAAGTTTCCTTTCCTTCTTGCTCTTGGTTCTACTAAGCCCTTTCCTAGAGCCTGCCTATAATGCCAAGACTTAGTTTCATCACCAATTTATCTTTTCTTTTTCAAGTTATTTGTCAATTTAAGCCCTTTCCCGGAACCTATGGTGACCATCATGCCAAGACTTCACTTATATTTGGTTTCATCTTCAATTTGTCTTTTCTTTTTCAAGTTATCTGTAGCTTTTAGGTCACTGTTTAAGACTCCAGTAGTTATCATATTATTATCTCCATTGTATCAAGACAAATTCACTGGCGACTGTATTGCCACCTTCCCTTTTTTGATCAAACCAAGCATTAAATCATGTGTTATTCAAAAAAGGACACAATTCTATTCATTAATAAGCCTTTTCTGTTTCCTCCTTTTTTGCTGAAGTATAAGTAGTTCTTTTCCGAGTTTTGATAGGCATAAAGCAGAAAAACAAAATGAACCTATCAAACATTGTATGAAATGATAGGAATTTGCTGTGGTTGGATGGATGGTGTTATTTGGTGATACACACTATACCAATTTTTTGAGCAATATTGAGTACGCATAGTTGTTATTTCTTATTGATATTGGGATCCTTGAACCACAATTCTCTTGAAAACCAATACTTACCATTTGGAGCTTCTGTTTGTAGACAAGTCCAAGTGCAATCATGTCGAGTGTTGAGGCTGCTGATGCCAAAGAGATAGTGCAACAAGAGAATGAGGTCTTGACAAGCTATGAAGAGAATGAGGTCAGAGAACAAAATGGAGGAGATTTCCCTGAAAAACCAGAACAACTGGAGAAAAGTAAGGAAAATTCCATGCCATCATCCCAGGAGGAGGTACGGCATATTCTTGTGAATTTTAGCAATTGCATATCTGTTGTTGTAGTTTTCTAACATCTTTTTATGCAACTTCTATTTTACTTAAGGCAGAGTTATGCATGCTATTTTCGTTATATATTAATTGGGTTGTAAGATTGGTGGTAACTAAAATCCTGTCTTGTAGGAGGCAGTACTAAAGAAAAAGTATGGAGGAATGTTGCCTAAGAAACCACCACTCATATCCAAGGTAATTACTTTTTACTCATTAGTAATTTTAAACGAAGCCACTACGTCATGCATTCATGCATTTTAACAATGCATTGCTTAAAAAGTGATGCTCTTATTATGATTTTCTATATGAAGTTTCAATTGTTCTGTCATATCAGGACCATGAACGAGCTTTTTTTGATTCTGCTGATTGGGCATTGGGAAAGGTATTTGTAATTTTAAGTTATCGCAGTCTTGGTTCTATTCAAGCTATATCTATTCAAGACTAATGACGACTTTAGTAGGCTTTACATAATGTTTTGATTTAATGCTTTTGGATATAACAGCAAGGAGGACCTGTAGGTCACAAGCCCAAAGGACCACTTGAGGCACTTAGGCCAAAATTGCAGGTATGCATTAATAATTCAATAACTCGCCTTCTTATTCTGAATGACCTATGTGTCACCCATCTATGGTCTCATATCCCCCATAACTCCCACCAGACCCTGTGAATTGGCACCAGATGCAAATTGACAGTCATCCAAACTATTTGCACGGTTTGATTTTATGTTTAAATTTTTTTTATCATTTTTTCGCTCTTGATCTTAGGACCATAATATAGACAGCTATATGATGGCCAATTGGGCTGTCTTTGGTCAACCCCTTACCAAGCATAAAGCTTTCCATTCAATCCAATTCCCAATATTGGTATGCACCCAAGTGTATATTACAGGGTCCTCTGTGTAGCAGATAACCAGCAATTGTATTTTCCATAGTGTAGATTCCACAGGAGTTGAGGCTGATATGAAATTATTGAACCACTTTGTTTCAGCTTGTTTCGGGTACTAGTGAAATCCACACGTCATTTATATGTTGAGTTTGCATGGATGGTGATAGGATTGAGAATGTACTCTCTTGAGTAATGCTAAATGACTTCATGCTGGACTTCTAATTGCATATAAGATTGTTGCTACAATCTTTTTTCTGGGCAACCATTTGTCGGCCGATAATGGATGGCTAGAACTATTTTTGCTACAGTCCTTGCAGTATCATCCAATCACATGGCATCAAACGGTTGAATTGTCTGGGTCACTGTAAGGTGGTTCCCACCTATATGGATGGGACCATGGCCTAAAAAAGTATTTTGGCTGAGCACTGTGTATTGCCTCTATACTAGTGTTTCCTTATACTTAATCCGATGTCTAAACCATTGGTATTTTATAGATTGTTGACACTGAACCCCCATATTAAGAATGGCTCCTTACCCAAGTGGTAAGGATCATCGGTTCTTGCCTGGTTGCCTGGGGTTTGAATCCTGGGTATGTCATCTCTTCCCACTTGTGCGGGCTTCCTTCCCGCTTGTGCGGGCTTCCTTCCCGCTTGTGCGGGATCCTTTTCCACTTAAGTAGGCTGCCTTCCTGTGTTTACGGGGCTATCGACCCCACCCCCTTGGCTGGGGTAGCAAAAAAAAAAAACTCATATTGAAAATTGCGGTCTTTTATCTAGTGTGTTTATATGAAGACTCTCACTTTGCACATTAATTGTAGAAACCCGTTAAATGTTATCAATGTGTCAATTTTATCAATGAGTTGTTTCTGTTCTGATTCTTCTCTTCCATTTTCCTGTATAGCCCACACAACACCATCAAGTTCGTTCCAGGCGATCTGCTTATGCTCCTGCAGATGGTGAAGGTACGTCTCTTCCATTATAATGTTTAGAGCTGCCTCTGCAGGTGGCTGGCCTTGCAGAGAGTTCTTATTGCTGTTAATAAGAACTCATAACGTTCTCTTTTGTAGATGGAGGCCAAGCGCCTCCTGAGGAATCGAATGCTCCTTCTGAGGAATCAAACGGCAACAATTAGTAGGTGGTTGCACTTTTTGATCAAGTAATAGCTGGGTGAGTTTTTCATTTCACCACCTGTGACGAGAGTATTCTGACATTTGAATGTGAGGAGTCCATTTCACTGCTCTCTCTTGTAATAAATACAGTGGTTCTTGTATTTGATATGATGATATATAACAATGAACCAGCCTATTAGATGTATTCCCTAAACACATGGATCTTCTGCTTATCATTTGGATGAAAATAATCATGGGTGTTTGGTTTACAACTTAGTGAACTAGATGAGGTCCTAGTTGATGTCAACTTGGCGCTCTAACTCTTTATATAATCTTCCATTTACGGCCAGCTTGGCATGCGTTTATGTTGTTCTAGATTGTCCAGAAATGGGCCTTGTGTTCAAAATGTAGCACCACCCAAACGAAAATCCTGCATCCGCCATTGTCTTTATTAAAGTTGAGTTCCCTCCGGCAGAAGATGTTATTCTACGAGAACACTGGAAAAATTGGAACAATGCCTTTGTCTCCCGGGTCTCCACTTTTTAGGGCCTAGTGTGTTAACCCCATATACAAGTGTACATTCAGGGAGGGATGAGTGAGTGCTATTTTTAAGAAGCCCATTCACTCGGGCTCGGGTGTTGAGAAACTGACCTTATAATTAGGTTATTTAGGTGCACAAAGAAGAGAGAATCACATTCACATTCCTAGTGTAAGAGTACTCAAAAACATTTGTTGGAACGAAGGATGATTCGTAGTCAACTCAATGACTAAAAGCAAATATCTGTTCCTGTTATGCATGCGTGCCACTTTGTGTGTTCAACTGGGACCATACCCACTTATCCACTCCAGCCAAGAAGTCAGCCTCCAATCCAGGGGTGGCAAAAGGATCAGGTTGCAAGACAGGTGGGGTCCATGACTAGAGGCCAACCCATATCCGATGCATTTTTAAAATGGGTCAGATTTCCACAACCGCAGGAGGTGCGGGTCGACTTGGCAAAGCCCAACTTCAGTCTAAGAGCCGAAATTAACCACAATAGAAGATTATCCTAGTTCTGATTTTTGGCTATATGCCGCACCATTAAATTCAATATGGTCAGTAAAATAAATTCCAGAGGTTACTCAGATGGTTTCAGACTTTTGATTCTGATCCATGAATTTTTGGCTTTGCTCTTACCCCCGATTTGCGTATGCTTGATTGATGGGCATGTGTTCAGCCTTTGTGAAGTGCCACTATATCAGACCCATACTGAGATTGTCTGGGTTCATCTTGTGGGCTTATCATGGGATGGGCCGAGACAAAATTTCCCACGATAGACAATTGGAACTGTTGATTCAGCTCGTGCATATGGATCATTAAGCCATCTAGCAATCCATATTGATGTCAGAAAAGTCCACTGAAATGTTTTTCAAAAAAAAAAAAAAAAGCCCTACCGAAATAGTAGGAACTATGGGCGGCAGCTAAGACTCTAGCTTGTGGGACCCAAATGGATGCGTGCCAATTATGGAGAGGGGATGGTAAAGTCTATTGTGGCAACAGGAGGGCGAGTGTGATAGCAACACTTTCTTTCTAATGAAATAAGATAACAAAATGATTTTAAACGATTTGAATTTCAAGGAGTACCTTGCTTATGAAATTATACCTCGGCTCAGACCTCAAAGTTCCCCATGTCCTACCCTCAAACGGTCTTGATTCCGACTCTCTCTGGGATGGATGGCCGACTCTCTGATTTTTGAAGAAATAATTGAATGTCTTTTATAGACCCCTCGCCAAATTCTAAAAATTGGAGGCCAGCGGTCCCTTCTTACTCTGCTTCTGCCAGACAAAAAACACCTAGAGCTCTAGGGTAAGAGATTGCCCCCACCCAATTTTGATAGGGAAAAAGGACTTGCAGTCCCCTGAATGACAATATCCTCAACTTATTTTGCCTGTGGGACTCAAGCGTAAGTGGAGTGCCATATTTTCAATTCCCGCTGTCCAATCACAAGGACAAGAATCTGCTGCTTGAACTGCAGGACCTGAAAATCAGAAAAACACCTAAGAAAAAAAAAATCCTCAGAGGTGATCATTGACGCATATGTTGGACATGCATGACATCATCAGCGTGAACTCAAGGAAGAGATAGATAGATAGATGCATAGATAGTTATCTTGAGTGTGACATCAGCTTATGAACACACAGCATGACATCAACTGATGAACATCCGTAGGCCATCTAAGGGGTGTGGCTTATGTGGACCTCACCACCACTTAACCATAAGTGTGGGTGCATCTTATCTAGCCGCAGTTGCTACGAGTGGTGGGGGTAGACACAGAAAGAGAGCCAAATGCCCCCACATTTTGATTGTACCATCTATCTATATTATCTGCCACTCAATAAAGTCTGCTGCCTGAAAGGAATGAGTGAATGGATGCAGTGCCGGGCGAGCTTTGGACTATGGGTGGGTGAGGAAGCTATTACATCAATCTGATGAAAGTCACATCCCCAAAAAATTGCCAAGTCCACAGTAAGGCAATAACAGTGGTCGGTCCTCTACTGCAGCCTCTCCTCTGTTTCATCATTCTAATTTTATAAACGGAGTCTGAATTCTCTTTGCCCAGTTGCTGTAAAAAATTCTTCTGCTGGAAGTAAATTGCATTGATCACAAAAGAGAAGAGAAAGCACCTATTGCAACTACGATAACACGACCTACTATGCGATGCATATGGGGGACCTGCAGCAGGTAAACAAAAGAAGAAAGCTTGTAATCAAAGATGAAATACATGCCAGAGAATTTATATGTTCACAAACCAAGACAATGGAGAAAAACACAAAACTAGGCTTGCTGGCGAAAACTCAGACCTCAAAGAATTTGGAATCTATAAACATATATAGCTCCATCTCTTCAATGTGCTTGGTTCCAATATGCTATAGATCCATTCCAATTCCATGGAGATTATCAAATTGAAACTTGGGTTCATATAAGAATTGATAAGTGCATCTTTTGGACAGTACAGATCCTCAAACGCTGCAACCCAATAGTGCATCTATAAAATGGCACGTCCAAGGTTTTTATTTGACGGGTGCAGGCAGACCTTAATAGGTAGCTTGTTTGGTTTTGAGGGCAAACCGAGGATTTTTATGTGGATTTCGCGAGTAGACTCACCATTTTTATTGAATTTTTGAAAGTAGACCTACATTCTTCTCCGTATAGGTTTTGGAAGCACACTATGGTTTGGTGGGTGCGACCACACCCACATGCTTATACTTGGCCGGGTCTGCCCTTGCATTTGTGCAAGTTGGGCTTAGTTGAACATATCAATAACGATTCTCCATCTATTTGATGGTAATCTTGGGTTCTCTATTTTATGTTCTTTCCTCTTGATATAGTTAATTTTTCCTCCTCACCCTTGGATTTGGCCTTTTAGCTAGGATGAACTGTGTAATTTTCCCTCTTACTTGAGTGCTTTGTTTGGATCATTTGATTTTTCTTTGTTCAGATACTTCTCTGTATACATGAACTCTACATTTCGATCAGGGTCAAACAAGGGTATGATGCCCATTTCTAGAAGGTTAAAAAGAGGAGGGGAGGAGGGGCACTTCCTTTCTTGAGACTGGGGAAATGGGCACTATCCTAATGACACCGGTTGTGTAAACTAGGGCCATTTCTCCTAAGCTAAGGCCAATGAGGGAAAGATATGCTAACTTGGGCTCCATGCAACTAATTAACCTTGATAGGCGCAAATTGGTATCTTCACTGGTATCTTTTATCAGCAAGAGAGGATCCCCATTTATACAAAAGAAACAGAGATAAAATTAAAATTCTTGTTTTACCCTTTGTTGTATCTCAAACAATGTAGCTACTCAGTATTCGAACCTTAGGTATGTAATCTTTTTCTATTGTATAGGCTTTCTTCCCGCTCGTACGAGACTCTCCTGAGCCCAAGAGAGACAAAAAAAAAAAAAAAAAAAAAAAAAAAATAAAACTGATCTGACACAATGGAAAGTTGTTCCATGAATACCATCATGATAAATGCCAAAGGTCGTGTTTATTTAATACCAAAGATTCTGCACTTGGGAGGGCCGGCAGGCCAAAATGTCATGTTTATGTAATGCCAAAATTCCGCACTCGGGAAAACTCCCCATTCAATTTTCCATTGATATATAGCCGCTGCTTCTCGCATATGCAGCAGAATATTTTTGAACCAAACTTTTCAGTAATTCCAAGGGAAACCATATCCTATTAGGGCATATTTGTGAGGAGATATGGAAAATCCGTTCTGCAGAAAACCAAGTATAACCCTTTTCTTCGGAAATGTTTTTCATACAATTGCTTAATTATTACTTCTTTCACTTTTTTCGTGAAAAAGTGGCCATACCAAACATGTAATTTTCAATTATGTGAAAAACCACTCTTACTTTCCCAAGAAAAGTGGTTGTACAAATGTGCTCGGTGCAAACTTGATTTCTCGGAGTGCAAAATCTCAGTTTTACAC
Source organism: Persea americana (assembly GCA_029852735.1). Taxonomy (NCBI): domain Eukaryota; kingdom Viridiplantae; phylum Streptophyta; class Magnoliopsida; order Laurales; family Lauraceae; genus Persea; species Persea americana. Next base: position 52,177,052 of record CM056812.1, read on the forward strand.
AAATAGGCCCTAGGTAATTTCATATTTACCAAAAAATAAAAGAGAGGGTAATCTCTTGTTGACTCTCTTTTTTTTAGAAGATTTTATCAAAAAGCCCTTTTAGACTTGGTTAAGACTACAAAAGCCCTCAAATTACAATATTTGACAAAAAAATGCCTTGAGTGGGGATATCCCCGCTCATATCTTCTTCTTCTTCTTCTTCTTTTTTTGGGCTGTTTTGCTGATCATGGCAATATCCCTTCGTAGCAAAACAACAAAAAACAAAAAGAAGAAGGAAGAATGACCGGGGATATCCCCGTTCAAAGCCTTTTTGGCCTTCAGCAAGTCTAAGGAGATTTTATTATTTTTATTTTTTTGTAAAACCCTTTTATGTTTACTCATCTCATAAAAGGAAAGTACCTTTACCAAGAAATCCGGATTGCCAAAACAGCCACTCTACACCTGGTTCCTACTCTGCGGTGAGAGAGAAACTCCTTTCATTCTCTAGAAGAAGTGTGCCTAAATCTATAATGCAAACATCCGTTGGTGTGTGTGGCCCCCTGTGGGCTTCACCATAATCACCAAGCCCAAGATACAGTTGCTAGAGTATCATTGAGGGACGGAATAACCTCTCCTGAGCATTGCACCAAAACTAGGGATTTGTTTCCCCAAAAACCCCGAAAGATATTATTATGTTTCCACAATTCAATTAGATGCAAAATTTAGAAACCCCTTTTCATGGTTGTAGAAAAGGTTTTTTTTCCTAATCCTTTCATTTAAAGTAATAGGTTGGTCATTCGGTAGTAGACAGCAGTAGGTAGTAGTAGATGAAAAAAACATAACAAACAATAGTTGGAACAATTATCAATATTTGTGATGCAACAATTGCTGAGATTATACCCAAGGTTCCTTCTTAACCCAGCTACAAGGATGGGACTGAACTTTATAATATGTAAGGATGAAGTGCAAACCTAAACTATTTGCACCGATTTTTAAGATCCCTTTTCTTAATCAGATTGTGAATATGAAAACTCGGCCTTTTAGAAATGTAGTCCGCTCTAGCTATGGACCTACTTGGGTCCACTTTGATTAATGCATCCCCGTTCATACTCTTATCCCGTATGATCTAACATCATGTCTATTTTTATGCTCTTGAAACTTTAAGTCATTGTTGAGTTTAATCTCGGGAAAAAAAGATCTTTGGTTAATAGACTATAAAATTTTAGGGCTGTTAAATCAAAGATGAGGATAATACTATAGAGCTGATTTTCGCAAAATCCTCATCAGTGTAGAAACACTTTCCCCCCATCCCACACACTATGATAGGAATGCTTCCAAGTGGGTCACACAGGCTTAGACTCCATATGCACAAATGTGATCCGCTCTTAGAAGAATATTTTCCCCAAAAATACACAGTGATACTTAGTTACTTACAAAAGCATTCTTGTTGCTTCAACTCTTACCACAATGATTCATCCTCCCTTTTATGAGACATTCCTAGATACCTTTTATCTTTTCCCATTGAGTGATGACATTCCTCATAAATTTCGTCCTCATCACCGCTCATTAAGCACCCAAAGGTCCTCAGATGTGTCTCAATGTCCCTCGCTGTTTTATCAGCTCATAATCAAAACATGGGATGATTTGACAATTCCCATGTTACAAGATGTCATAAGCTAACCGCTGTGTTGTCCCTTTTCCATTTTCTTTCATTCACTTTAGTAGGTAATGTAATACACACACAACGAAAGAGGACACTACATGTGTAAGTCATGTAAGCCACAGGCAGGCAAAGAACGAAAAAAAAAAAAAAAAACACAAGCTACTATTTCAATCGAGATTGAGGATCTTTGAAGGTATTTCTTGGGAAGAAGATAAGAGGCTTTTCATAAAGAGAAGAACACCAATCATTCCCGTAAATCCAGCCCAGAAGAAGTTACACAAAGAGGACAAATTTGAGGCACACATGACAGGTCTAACCCATACAGCTCAATTCGGTCACGGCTCTTCCAACTCCTTCAGATAACTTCGAGTGTAATGTTCACTCATTATGGTTTTTGAGTGACCCACAAACAGTAAATTATAATTATTTGCTACTGAGCCATGTAGAGTGAGATTGATGAGGACATGGCTTTTCTAACAACATCCTGTTGCATGGTCTTAGTACTGGGTTTGACGCTAATAAGAAAACTAATTATAATTGTGTTGTACTTAATTGGAAAGAAATCTCACTGTGTATTGTGATTAAAATGTTTATGATTCAAAAGATTCTGGTTGGGAACAGATTCGTCAGGTTTACAGCTCAGTCAACTAACATTTATAAGGGCATATTTGGCATTAAGAGGAGGCAGAGGATGGATCACAATTCTAAAATCTTATTAATTGGCTCACAAATTTATTCAGAAATCTTGTTGTGCATGTCATTATTTTGAGTTTTAGTTGACCCCACCTTGATTTGCCGAGTCAAATTCAAAAGATGAGCATGCAAGCCATGCTTCCTTAATGATAAGAGAATGTAGATGTTGAAGGTTGTGGTTGTCTTTAGGATCTTTTATGATATTATCATTAATATTATGATTAGTGTGATAATTAAGGCTAAATTGAGAGGTAGTCTTTTTTTGTTAATTATAACTAGCAATCTCACAATTAGGCAATCTATTCTTGATATAATAATGAAAGATTATCTATTGGTTTAGCCTAATGTCACTGATCTTATAATATTAATGATAATATTTTAAAAGGATCCTCAAGATATTTAACAACCGAAACCATCCACACCCACATATCAGTACATCCAACCAGGGCTACCAGGATCTCAAGATAATATTCGTAGTTCATGGTTCATGGTTCATGAGTCGAAATTCACTTCACATAAATGATCCCAATTTATTGGAGATAGGATGAGAATTAATATTTGTGAATTAATGCTGAACATTTTTTCTAAATTTTCAAGTAGCTAGACAATGCTTTAAACCTACGATTCCAAGCCATTGACATGATAGGCACCCTACGTATAAATTCTAATGTAGTTTGAAATATGAATATTGGATTGTGAAAACCTGGATTGGATACTTGGATCTTACGCTGCTTCAAAATAATTTAAATGGTCTACTATTACAATTCAAAGAGCCCCACCAATATTGATCTAGATTGATATGACTCAAATAAAAGTCCATAGGATGTTATAGCGATTTAGACAACCTTGCATGTGCCTGTAACTTTCACTTTTTTTTTTTAACATACTTTCTTCACTATCATCCTTTATTTTCTTTGTCCTCCCTCAGTATTCAAATCATTTATAAATAATTTTGCAATATTTTTTTAGAGAATTTTCCAAAAAGAAACAGATTAGGTGACTAGTGGAACGAAAAGATGATTTTAACTGACCTTGCACCAGATCAATCATTTTGCCCAAAAACGTATTTTTTTTTAGCGTTTTCTACTAGTGCCCCTATCGACCTTTGTTTTATAATGTTAATGGTCTCTACGGACCTTGCAGTGTGCACTTACGAATGAACGGAACTCGTCCTCATTCCCTGTTCTTGGTGAAAAAATGATGACACTCAATTTGCTTCCCCTCCACAGGTCATTCCCACCTCTTGAAGACCATTAATCTAAAACTCTACTTGGCTTTATCTAAAACTCTGTTTGCTGGAATCACAGTAAAAAAAAAAAAATGGCATGGAATGGAGATTTTTTTTCCTTTTTAAAGAATTGAAGATTTGGGGTTTTGGATTTGAATCTGGAAATTTCTATCCAATGGGTATTTTTGTTCTTCTTCTGTAGTTGTTTTAAGAAATGCAAATGTTTTGCTGCTTTGAGTTAGTTGGGAAGATGGAGTATTATTTATTTATTCATGAGTTTATGCTTTTTGGGGTAGTATAGACAGTGGGGATTACATTAGGTGGGTGGAGTTTTGGGCTGCGATCTGATCTAACATATACAATACTTTGGTGGAATAAGATCGCCCACCTGCTCAAGGAATCAAATGGTCGACTCCCCATAAAAGCTTATTTCAGATCATGATAGAAATTCTTAATGTTTGGTTATTAAGTATATTGAATAAAAGGATTACCACCCCAACAAGCTCTTTTTAGTTTCAAACTGCATTTGGAGCTTCCCCGGATTGGCTAGATCCTTTCTATCCCCCATTTTTTCTTGATTTGAAATTGTACTGTGCTTGAACGAATGACCTTGGGGTCTTCAAGATGTGGGAATGACCTATGGAGGGGAAGCAAGTCGAATGTTATCGTTTTTTCACCAAGAACATGGAATGAAGATGAGTTCCGTTCATTTATAAGTGTACACCGCAGGGTCCCTAGGGAGCCTTAACGTTATAAAACAAAGGTCAATATGGACGCTAGTAGAAAATGCTAAAAAAGAAAAAACTTTTTCTGGCAAAATGACTGATCTGGTGTAAGGTCAGTTAAAATCATTTTTTCGGTCCACTGGTCACCTAATCTTTCTTTTTTTCTTTTTTCTTTTTTTTTTTTATAAAATCCACTCTTGTTCCAAACCTATGATCTTGATAACAACTCAAAATCTGAAATCCTGGTTTTCTCTCATATAGATATTTTACCGAATAATGATATTTTGACATGGATCAGTTATATAATATAACATAATATATAAGGGGTGGGTCTCTGGTGATTAAAGTTTAAAACATCCCTTTAATTGGAAAATAAGTGGCTCTTTGTGCTAATGTGAAAGGGTAGAAAGGTTGTCCCAATGCTGAAGTGTCTTAGTAGTGGGACAAGTTCTTGGGTCTTAAGTGACTGTGACAGGAAGCATCCAAAGTTTCTTCTGAGTTCTTGGCGGCATAGCTTTTCTACGTTAAGAAGAGAGAAAGTAGGATTAACATAATTGGCTTGTCCTTATCATGTCTATTTAGTTTTTCGCTTTATCTTTAATGGACTCTTGAAAAGAGCCTAGACGACTTCAATGAACGTAATCCTCGGCCCCTGATTTGTACAATGGAACCATTAATCTGATGACCCAGTACCAAGATAGCCTTATAAGCTCCAAAAAAGAAATGGAATGGAAGGTCTAAAAGATGTAATACTTTCACCATCTTTCCTCTGTATTAATTTCTTTACCATCTTTCTTTTGTATGTCTTTCTTCGTATTCCTCTATTGGTAAAACTAGACACTCTACAGGGTCTACATTCCACAGCTAGCATTTATAAAAAAATTGATTGTACAATGAGAGGATTATGCACTCCACATATTTCTATTTTTATAGAATAGAGGAATCCTTCCTTCCTCTCTCGTTGAAAAAAAGATTCTATCAAAAAGATCACTGCATTACTTTTTTCAATCAATTTAAATGTGTTGCACCAATGAGGTTGCGTAGAAACTTAATTAGAAATTTTTTTATTAAATTTTAATCGCAGAATCCTTCCATTGCATAAATACACTCAAAGTGTTAATGGTGCCTGAATCCTACCTCATGAGAAAGTTACTGAGGCTCTAAAATGTTCAAAACAAGTCCCTCCTCCAGAATGACTTCTCACCGAATTTGAGACTAGAAGTTGAATCACAAAGCTTGTCACATAAAAATACTTGGATTTATCTTTCCTATAATACGTATGTCATCTAGACCATTCATCTTTTGGTGGCCTACTGTGCAGATGTGTTGTACGGTGTACCTTAGAGATCACTTTACCATGACCCTAGTGCTGACCCTGACCATTGCAAGAGGTGGACGACCTAACAACAAAGTCACACTTGCTCAATATACAAACCATCCGAACTATCATTGGGGCCATAACGGACTTTTTATTTTATTCATGCCGACCTACATATATACATTTCTCATCAAAGCTTATCACATTTTGAATTCCCATTAGTGGGTCCCAAGCCATCATGCAATAGAGATAAATCATCCGTTCTCGCCAACAGTAACAAATCCACACAACACGTTCCGTTACATCCTCATGTAATCCGCCACCCATCCCTCTCCCTTCATACATACGTGTATCATTTGTTCTTACTCTCTTCTCCCTCTCTATCTCATACTATAAATACAAAGCCTCATTTCATACCCACTTACATCTTCATCTTTCTTCTTCTTCTTCTTCTTCTTCTGCTGCTGCTGCTTCTGCTTCGGCTTCGGATGGGTGAAGACAGATTCAACCTCCCACCTGGTTTTCGATTCCACCCAACTGATGAAGAGCTTGTAGTTCACTTCCTCTACCGCAAGGTGGCACTCTTACCTTGCCATCCCGATATAATCCCAGACGTCGATCTCTACCGCTATGATCCATGGGAGCTAAATGGTCAGATATCTACTCTCTTTTCATAAACTCTACTCTACATAAAGATGATGGGTTTTTTTTTTTTATATATATACTATTGATTCTCTGTTATGGGTGCAGGAAAGGCTTTAAGTGGGGATAACCAGTTGTACTTCTTCAGCCAAATAACACAAGAGAGGATCTCACCTAATGGGTACTGGAAGCACTTGGGCGTTGATGACCCCATTACAAGTGCTAGTCAAACAGTGGGTTTCAAGAAATTCCTTGTTTTCTACATTGGTGAAGCTCCTGTTGGGATCAAAACCAATTGGGTCATGCATGAATACCATCTCTTGGATGGTGCCACCACTAGTAGGTCCTCAAGAAGGAGAGGAAAGCCGAGAATTGTAAGTTTTTTTTATTTTAGTTTTATTGTTTTTGTTTTTCTGAAAAACAACACCCATGACCGGTATCCCTTCCATATTGCTTGGTCATGGATAGTAATGAATTCTTCATTGAATCTTGTAGAACACAAGTGGGTTTTCTGATATGATTTGAACAATCTTTGTGTGGTTATCAGGCATCAAACGAGTGGGCCCTCTGTCGGGTTCACGAGAGTAACTGTGGTGATGATGGAATTGAGCTTTCATGCTTAGATGAGGTCTTCTTGTCAATGGACGATTTGGATGAAATAAGCTTGCCGAATTAGATTGGGTGCAGTTGGAGAATTGAACCTGTAACTAAGAGCTCTTGATAATCCCAAGTGAAACTGTAACATGCTTTTAAGTTGTTGATGACACTGCAATTGAAGAAAGAAATATGTGGTAGAGTTTCTAATGGATGGTTTTCTTCCTCTTTTTTTATTCTAGATTTCGTATTATTGAATGAGATTCGATAAAGGGACTTGGTTTGGTCATTGGATGGGAAGGGTAACGTGGGATAGGGGTGGAGCCCAAAATGGCAACTGTATGAGCATTCTCTTGCCTTTTTTTTTTCCCTCTTGTGTTGATGATTTTAGTGGTTGTCTCGAGTCACAAAGGAAGGGACCTTTGATTCTTTTCTTTTATTGGTGGCTGCTTATGCAAGGATGGCATCATGTGACTGTCATTCATACAAGAAAGTTTGTACGTGTGACTAGAACACACGTGTGACACATAATAAGATGAAATCTTGGTGATCAAAGTGGAGGCCGGGTTCTCTGTGCCTCGGGCTTATGGGAAAAAAAAATCTAAAATAGCAAAAAATAAGTGTCCTCCTCTGTATGTGTTCCTAAAAATTTTACTTCAATGGGTGTTGAGCCCTAGTCAGATTGGTTACATTTAATAGAAGTTGTGCTTCCCTTTAGATCTTTTGTACTGAAAAGTTAACCATAGGCACATACAAAAGCCGAGTGTTAAAGGTTCCAGCTATCAAAGTCGACCTATTGAGTATGTGAAGTCAGACGGAATCAGGAACTTTTTTTTTAGGAGGGGCCAAAGTAAAAGAATATCCATTAAAAAGTTATAAAATTTAATAATTAAATACATAATAGATAGTACTCAAAAGTGAAATTGCATCAGTCTTATTTAGAAAAGTCAGAATCTTAGAAGTTCATGTCATAACCCATATCAACTAGTACTCAAAAGTGGAATTATTGATTATTATTTTGGAATAAACAAATATTCCCACTATTATATATTTATGAGCAGAAACCATATTTAAAATTTAGACCATTCAAAAGCGTGGTCCCACTGGTTTATCTCGTCAAAAGAATTTACTTCAATCGGATTTATTCTAACATAGATAATCATAATTAAAACATAACTATTTTAGAATTGTTTTCCTCTTTCTTTTCTTCTTTTTCTTCCATCATTTTAATATTTCTCCCTCAGAATCTGTTACGATTTTGTTCTTTTAAAATAAAAAAAATAAAAAATTTCCTCCTTCCTTTCCTTTCTTTTCTTCCATCATTCCAATATTTCTTTCCCGTAATCTGCTATGATTTTCTTACTTTTTTAGAATAAAAAACTAAATTAATTAATTAATATTATGAGGAGGAGCCTTCCTCAGAAGATGACAGGTCAGAAGGACCTTAAATAGCCGTGGGAAGTCTTTTGCCTATATTAGAGTTTGGTGCTTCAGATATTACGGTGGCTTCCACTCATTAAAGAGCCCATGAGCAGCATGCATGTGCCTTGGTTTAATCAGGCAAGTAGAATGATTCGGACCAGTGGATATGAGTGAGTAGTGTTGGTACAACTTCCTCAGCTGATTGTAGGGATGAAACTAAGCCATCATGTTTGTACATCTACAATATATTCGTGGGCCCACAATCAGATCGGTATGGTTCTTTGATTGGCATGCCACTCGCAAGAAGTTTCTGTAGAGGGAAAGTCCCGTGACATTTCCCTTGAGGGAGATTTTCTATTATGGGAGTGAAACCATCAAAAAATTATGAAACTTTCTGAATTAAAGACGGCAATAATATTCTTTTGGTGAGAAAAAAATTCAAATCCCCCAAAGCTTTGCAAAGTTGGCTATGTGAAGCTTGGATTCTCTTGGGGCGGTCCTTTTACTCCCTTCGAATCTCTCAGCTATTCATATTTTGTGAGTCCGCCAACTCCAAATTCCAAACTTTCATCCTCTTCCCTGTTAATCACAATCTAATATGATCTATTTATAAAGAGAATTTTACAGTTTAATTCCACTTTGAATTTGACGAGATAACAACAAAAGACCCCAAAATAACAGCAGTTCATAAACTTAAGTTACCATAGAGTTACAAGGGTCAACCCTAACTTTACACACACTACAGCTCCTATTGTTTTGACAAGCCGGTGAAGAGTCCAGTGGGTCAAATACCTTGTAAAGGCTCAACTTGAGCGTGATCCATATATAAATATGGCTGAAAATCTAAAGTCTAAACCCACTACTATAACCCAACCCCAAACCTCTAACCACCAGTTGCCTGAACCCTTTAATTAAAATGTTAGGTTCGGGCAGGGATGACCGTCAGATAGTTTAGATCTAGATGAAATACATATATTTCTTGTCCTAGACATCTTAATTCCTTCACAGAAACAATTCTAATTATTGAGTGAATCTTGCAATTTATTATTATTATTATTATTATTTTTTGTATAGAGCCCACCCATACGGGCAGGGGATCCATCAGTAACCCAGATCCTTCATATGGTAAGACTTAACTGTTGATGGACAATAATGCCGGAAAGAACCCTAAGACCCATTCAATCCAGATAATTGGTTAGCAGATGGGCCATTCTAGAGTAAATAAAGACAACATTGAACGGTTGCCTTGCCTCTCAAAGTGTACCCCCACAAGATTAAAAATATATATATTCTGTACCACGAAAAGATGGACCCCACCTCAACAGAATGGTTGGCCAGAACAAGCAACAGTAGATCCCTTCCACGGCCAGGAAATGCCAAATAAAGAGGACATTTCTTGTCAATTCAAAACATTAGACAGGATTTTTCATCTACCATGCTTATAATATAATAATATCATTCTTTGCTTAACAAGCTCGTAACCACTGACCTTCTAATCATCTCCCCCATACATAGAAAGATAGAGCCTGCACATACAAGCAACTTGTACATGCATGGAAGAAGGAAGTTGGATGTATGCTGCATCCCCACTGATTAGGATGGCCTTTCTATATTATAAAGTCTAGTGCCTCTTGCTTTTGATTTGTAGCATCCCAACCCCAATAAAGAAGCATGATGTAGTTAGGCCTTGTTTCCCTCACAAAACCAAACAGCGAGAGTTATCATTGCACAAGTCACATATTCTCAATTTCCCATGGACCCCATCTCAAAGCAGCTGTGGACTAGGGCCATTTGTACTTATCTAATGATGATTGTAATGTGCCCCTGAAAGTGAAGTGTAGATGTCCGATGCAATAAGCTGTCGCTTTTGAGCAAAGATAAGTCCTGTTAAACCATGCAATCAACATCCAGGTCAAGCAATGTGTTAAGAGGGTCAACACCTACTTGCAAACATGCGAGAGGTGAGACGAATTGTGCAGTACTGATTGATCATGAGAGTGGGAGAGAAATTTTTTTTTTTCTATTCGTTGGTAGTACAACTTGTGCTAGGTGTGACACTACCGGTAAGAAAGGGCACGAGGGGAGTAGGAAAAGTAAACCCAACTTCATCAAATCTCTGCTTTTGCTTATTCATGGCGTAGAATGATGTTTATCTGCAATATACCACTGGGTGCACAAGTGCACGAGGTGAAAAGCTACCCCCATTTTCATCTCCCCCATTCATCCTTTGTCTTTTTGCCCACGCCAACCCACAAACCCACCTTGAACGGGCTGCGGTTGTGGTTGGAAGTTGTCCATTTCTTTCCATAGTAGTTCTTTATTCTATGGTATTGTGCAGGGGTTATGCTTGACCTATTTTTAAAAAATCTGATCACTTTTTAGTGATTACAAGAACTCCCAACTTCCCATGAAATATTCAAATACACCCAGACTATACCGGTTAAACTTCTTCGCAATCGAGTTTAATTAGAATCTGACAGTCTTTACTAAAAAAAAAACCCTAGAATGTGATGGGGTCCGTTAAAAAAAAGATTAATAATAACTGATTCAATTAAATATTTGAGAAGCTTATATTTCTTATTTTAGTTGACTTAAAAATTGATGTAAATAAATATTGAAGTGTTCTATTGTAAGACAAAGTTTATTTAGATGTATCATGCAATCACCTTCAAGACCTTTCTGAAAAAAGTAATAGAAAAATAACGTTTTCAGTTAAACATCGGTGTTTAAATCAAGAGGCACTTTTGCTCTTTTTACTTTTATAAGTGTGCCCATATGACTTTTATAAGTGTAGGGGCAGCAAGAGGAAATTTTCCTTGAGGGACTTTCCATGTAAAAGAAATCTTTCGGCCCCAACACACAATTCTACGGGTGTATAAATGATAAGTTTGCCTGTGCTTATCTTATTTTATAATAAATCTACTTATACTACTTTGACCATATAAGAACTTCGCCTGTATACTTTTATAAAAAAAAAAAAAAAAAAAATTTATAATTGAATCAAATATACCAAATAATCTATTTGTTAAAAGGTCTATTTGAAATAGTTACATTTCAATCAAAACAATTTGAGTCAATTCTATTTCAAACAAATAAGACTTCTATAAAATATTATCTCAACTTATTGTCATGGACATATATTGATAATAGGATAAAACTTTATAATCCTATTGGCACTAATAGGCAAAATTGATTGATTGTATTTTTTCTTTATTTACATATCAATACAAAAGGGTTATCATTTTATTTTCGAAAATTTATCAACATTATAAGGATAACGTCTTTTAATTAAAAAAAAAAAAAAAAAAGGACTTGATCTTGTTCCAGACAATGAGGCTCACTTAAAGTGAATCCGAAATCTTGCACTTTTAACATACAAGAAGAATGCTTATGGCTGGGCCAATTGCACTAAGCATGAGCTCAGCATGCAATGGGCTGGTTGGGATATTGTATTTTAGGCTTGTTGTACATATATGAACCTTTTTCTTTTACTAATAATTTTAAGTAATAAACTTCTAAAAAAATCTAAGAAGTGTGATAGAGTGAAACGATGTGTTTATTTTGTCTTGTTTTGATGTGTTCTGGTTGTTGTTTTGATTGTTTTTTATTTTTATTTTTGGGCTTTATCTTTTTGTTTGTTCTTCTGGTGGTTGTTTTGTTAAATAGAATCCTCTCTTCCAAGCAAAAGAGATGAAGGGACCAAATGAACTAAGTATATATATAATGAAGGAAAAGGTAAACATAAGGTAAGGTGAACCTGACAGATGTAAATAGAATAAGTTATACAATAAGATGAAAAGAATAAATGAATACAGTAAATTAGAGTTCATGCATTTAGCTCTGTGTTGACTCTTATTGTGTTCTCTGCCATAACTAATTATTGATAATTAAATTTACAAGTAAACTAAGCACTTGAACAGAGCCACTGCAATCTACTGAAACCCATTAAAAGATAAGCACTTGAACGGATGGTCCCCCCAGACCAGCAGCAAGTTTTAAATTGTTGGGATCTAATCGGAAGTTGACAGTGTGGGCCACAAGGCCACAATAAACAATGCCTCAGGTTATTTTGAATCTCGGTGGACTTAGGCTTTGCTAAGGTGCCCAATAGCAGAGAGGCTGCTTGGAATCAGGATTCAGAAGCCAGGACTGTCGGTCAAGGAGATCAAGCAAGAATATCTCAAATCTTACTTTAAAAAAAAAAAAAAAGGCAAAAGTCGTGTTCCTATTGCCAAAAACTGCCCAAGCCAAAAGCCAGAACTGTTGGCTGAAGAGCGCAGCGAAAGCCTCAGATCACGTGCCACGAGTCCGCTACAATGCAAGATACCGATCCATGCAAAAGATGAGATAATGTATTGTTAAGAGGTCAGAAGAGATTTTGGATCTTTGTCTCTTATTCCCCATTGTATTCTCCTTATATAACTATGGAGAAAAGATCTGGTAAAGGAAGAGACATAATTAAACTGACATGGCAATGGCCTCCACTTCACTGGCTAATTACAAGAACTTCTAAACTGACTTTGCATTAAAACCCTAGTAATTTCATACTTCCATCTCTTGTACTTCTCCCCACTTGCAGAAATTTAGAAAATTCCACATAAAGGGACCTTGAAAATATCCCAACTGTCTCCCATTCAGTAATCCAAATGTGACCACACTAAAAAAAAAACCCTTAAATTATTGACAGGCAAAAGTCTAAGATAGAACTCAAATATACAAATTTTTTTTTTCATTTTATAGTTATTCTGATTCTCTCCAATATATTAAAAAGAAAAATAGAAAACTTCAAGTACTTTAAATGACCAAGTTACTAGCTAAAATGTTACATTTTAATTATTAACAGAGATATTATTACGATAAGAAAAATGAGATTTTCAATCATTCCACTATTTCAGTGATTTCTATCCATATTTATATCAATATAGTAAATTCATTGGTGAGAAGATGGTTGGGTCTAAAGCTTAGCGATGTCCAAAATTAATATACCCTGCTTCGAAGATCAACAACACTTGCAGCTTAATGTATGGCTAATTTACTTAATACTGTCACTTGAGTCCACTTATATATACCTTGATATGCACCATCTCTACTGGAAACAATAAAAGCTATTTAATTAAGCCCTTTGTAGTTGATGATGAGTGGAATTTTAGGTCTAAAATCTTCTTCAAAAAAGATTTGTGTTTAAAATTACTGTTGGAATGTCTCCATTGCTAGTGATTACAATTTTTAAAATGTCAGCATCCCTTTTCTAATGGGGCTTTTGAAAGGGTAAACTGAACAAAGAGACAAGGATTTTTATCAATGCACCCACAAATCAAGATAGGTACATGTAGGAGGCAATTCCAGATCCTATTAATCAATTTGTTCATATGGTTAATCCTACTGGAGTACATGGTGAGAGGCATTCATCTCGAATGGGTCAAATTTTCAGTGGTAGGCCCCACTATTGAGTTCCATTTTTTAAACCCAGGAATTCTCAAAACTCAAACTTAATAGATCAGTGCAAGTATGTAATCACCAGGTCAGCAATAAAAGATCGAACCCTTACCCAACCAAGTTGTTCCAGTGTAAAGGAGAGATGCCTTATAAATCACTATCTTAATCACTATCTTAAAAGCCCACGCTTAGTGGAATACAATTTAGGTACAACTGCTCTTTAATGGCAAGCGTCAAGGCTTTTGGAGTTTTTGGTAAAAGACAAACAGCAATAATAGAGCATGTTAAAATTTCAGAAGATAAACAGTGTGCGGTAAATTCTCCTCACCCCTCTGACCATTCTTACTATAGGAAGAAATCCAAAGCCATTTATACCACTTAACTAAACTGAGTTTTACTTGAATTCTCAAAGTTTTAGCAATCAACTGAGATTTTTGGATGACAGTTTTCTCCAAGTTATAGCAATCAATTATTATATATATTAAGCTGGAGGCCCTTTAGATAATTTTGACCACTTGATTTGATTTTGACCTTAACTGAAATATAACTTCTTATTTCTTATAACTACTGTCCACTTCTTATAACTACCCATTATTTTTCCTTTTCTTTTTTTAATTCTTGCAAAATTACCTTTTTGCCCGCAACTCCTATTCCATTTATACGTATACTTTTTTTACCTCACTTCTCATTTTCCCTTTCTACTCTCCCGACTTTCCATTATGAAAACAAGTTTGGTTATATTATTATTTTTTCTTTTTAAAAATTCATTACTATGCATATATATTTTATTTGCATTGTATGAGTGAATATTTGAATTGCATTGTATGGATGTACTCGTGCTGAGCACTAATAATTGTGCTAATTAGGAGTTATGGAAGACAATTGTTTAAAAGAGTTTAAAGTTCCTAATAATGTAAATAACCTCATAAACTCCTGCAATTAAAAACACACAACACGTCCCAAGCCGTGGATCAATTGGTTGCGACATGAGTGTAGAAGTTAGAGTGCCTGCTTTGGGTATCCAATTAATAAAAATAAAAAAAGTACAAGAAGTGTTTTTAACCCTTACATCTCTTTTTTCTAAGGTCTGATTTGAGACGTTGATCTGATAGTGGCCCACCTGCTGATAAGATACGTTCCATATTCCAATTCCAATTCCAATTCGAAGACATGAAAGGTTGCCTAACGCCACAAAACATCGACGGAGACATCGCAGCACTAATTTTTCTGTTGCTATCACAGCTTTCATTAGTTTTAGTTTTATATACCCACGTGGAAAAACGCAACATGGATGGAAGAGATTGGACAAGTCCTACCATCCGTTCTGAGCCCACAGTCAGCATTTATTATGTTTCAAGATTCACCCACGTGAAAGAAGCCCACAAGGGCATGATCTACGGGTAAGAAATACTAATTTATTGTCATTGGGCCCAGCCCTGTTCTAAAAGTGGTGAGACCTATTTGTAGTTTATATATGCAGGCCATAAGAAAAAGATGGCTTTACAGAAATAGAAATACAATGCCATGTTTGTGTATGAAATAATATTTAATGTAACAAGACCAGCCTGGATGGAAATAGACAACCAAATTAGAAATGATTCACTGGAAAGAGACAACCAAATTAGAAGCTGTTCAGAATTTACCCAGAGGCCATAGGTAACAAAATTTGGGAATTGTATCAGACCATTTTAGGGATTATTTGGAGTTTATGGTGAAATGAGATTCTTTACTTTCCTATGGATTAAATGTATTAGACCATCTTCCGCCCTAGATGTTGTTCTAGTAAAAATTCACAAAAGCTAAATACTATCCAACATTCTTATAAGTGCAAAATATTCTGTAGCAAAAGGTGTCAATTAATTAGGCTCAAGTTTTGAGATCCCACAAATCAAATAAGAAACTTCAAATATGGGAACGATAATACTAATTGTTGTAAAACAGTTCTAATATATGAAGGGATTTGATCCACTATGAGAACTGTTCTCATAGAGTCACCATGAGAATTATTTTGTTGGGCCCACTAGGGTCCCATTTCAAAATGGGACCCATGGGGATTGAAAGATTTATACTGGACCACCCCAAATATCAAGTTTAGCTCCAATCCCATGCTCCTAACCCTTTCATCCATGGTCGACAAGTCAAGTCCATTCTTATGGGTATATAGTCGATCCAACGGTCCGGTTCATTCGTATTGGTGTCAAACCCTGAAGTGTGTGACTATCAAAGGGATCCATATCCATTGCAAGGTTTGGATTGGGTGATAGGTGGCCCCCACCCATAGTTCTCACAGTTTAAACCATGAAAACAATTCTCACTGGTTATTTCTCATATATGAAATCTCCATAGGAAATTCCTTCAAATAAAAGTCTCACTTATAAGACAATGGTAGTGCTCACCTTTGACTTCCAAAGCCATGTGAGGTCGCATAAATTTATTTTAAACTGAACTAAATTTGACTCCAATTGACCTACTATTAGATGGACGTTTGCGTAAATAACGTGCTTAACTATTTGTTTCTTGATTTTTGTTCCTCAATTTTGGTCTCATGCCCTTATATGATCCATCTTATCATATCTCTGAATTTTTCTTCTTTTTTTTTCACAGTATGGTGGGAGCCCACAACTTAAAATGATCTGTGGGCTTTTTACCCGGATGGGCCTTACCTACTTTACCGATTTAAGTTAGATGACTCACACCCGAGTCATTTGCATGGGATAACGTTATCTTCGTCTGTAAAAGTACTACTACAGGATTCGATGACGCGACGGACAGCGGATTAACAAAGCCAGTCGATCCTCGGCATCACAAAAGCAACAGCCTTTTTACGATAAATTGCAGCAATCTCTTCAATATCGTCTGTAATCATTCATGGCTTTCTGGTTTTCAAGATCAAGACTCACAAATCATCTCGTAAGGAAGATGGGTTCGTCGAAGAATCTTAAACGGAGCTCTTGGATTTCATCATCACTACTCCTCGATCTCCGGAATCCTTCACTAATCCATGGAGTTGGGAGAAACCCACCTGCAGTCTTGGAAAATCTGAAGACCCATTCCGCGGATTGTCGTTTCGCATCCACCAAAGCGGGAGACGAGCGCGACTTGCGGTTTGATAATGACGAAAATCAGGTAATTTCAAAGTTGCTGGATTATGATTGGGAGGGAAAGATTTGATCTTGGTTTTGATTTGGAGGAGTTTTTAGATGAGCGGATGTTGGGTGGGTCTGTTTTTGTTTGGGAGTTTGATTTGAGAGTTCTATTGGATTCTAATTAGTCCAGATATCTTTTGAACTTGATATACGCAAATGGTTTTGTTCTCTGTTTCTTTTTCATTTTTAACCAGAAGATTCTTAGAAACTTGTTGTTTGCAAACTTCAATGTCTGAAGTATTGCAAAAGAATTCTGAATTTTTTTACAGGAGATTGTTCGCAAATCTTTAGAATCTTTGCATGTTTCTTCTTTTGAAGTATATTGGGTATCTTGCCTTGATTATGTAGGGAGAATCGCATAGTGAGGGAGAGTTCTTACGTTCTAATTCTCAGTTTCCTGTTAGGATTTGTGGGGATGATGACGGTGATGATAAGAGCTTAAATTTGTACCAGTTTCACATATGCCCCCAAAAAGTTGGTGTCTTTTTCCGGCAATTGTTGTTGCTTATTGTCAAGCTTATAGCTATCTAATCACAAAATTCCAAACCTGCACCTTGCTCTTCTTCCATATATGCTTATGATTATGGACTCTCTACTTCCCTTTAGATTCTCTGGAAAGACATGAGCTATGTTCTTATCAGTACCATCTCTGTTTTATTATTTACAACTGCAAGTGTCTGAGTTTTCTGTATTTCACTCTTGCGATTCTTTGGCTAAGCATCCATAAACATAGTAATCATCCAATATATAAATATATGACATACCCATGAACTGAGAATACAACACATTGCTTCAAATGCGTTTGCCCAAATTCCTGGAGTGTCGAGTTGATTTCCTGTACTTTTTTTTTATTAAGACCATCTTGTGGTGGCAGGTCTTGGATTTTCCTGGAGGAAGGGTTATGTTTACTTATCAACTGAAATTCATATCAGAGTCTCCTGAGAAGCGAGCTGACTGCTTCCGAGTTCTTGATGACAACGGGCAACCAATAGCAGGAAATTATATTGAACAGGTAACTTCATCTAAATTCAATGCATTTTTAATGCCATTCAGCCAAATCATTGTGTGGTCCCATTGAAGGGCTTGAGAATTGAAATCTGCTCCCATATTGCTTGATATTGAACTAATCGAAAATGTGAAAACTCAGATTCTATCTCTTCTTGTTTTTCATGAAGAGAATGATCTTGTGAGAAAATACAACAAAAAGAAAATTAATGCTACTCTTATCAGATTGTAAGAACACATATGGATGTACGCTAGAATTAAATTTACTTGTGATTGACACCGATCGTATTTGAGGATTGAAAGAGAAGAGAAATGGTAGGTATCCCACCTATTGTGATTTGCTATTTCCATGCCACCCCAAAGACAGTGGAATAAGTACCTCTCTCGGCCATAGAGATTGAATACCAATGGCTCTTAGCAAGCCCAGATGACCAGATATTTAAGGAAAAATCGATTGAGTCCTTTTCTTTTCTTTTCTATTTTTCTTTTTTGGGACTAATGATTGGTATTGGAGACTCAAATAGATCCAAGATAATGGCAATTAATGGTCAAGACATACTCTTCAAAAATTCATATATGGACCCTTTAGTGGTGGAGGCGAGTTTTGTCAATGCCTTTAAGTGGGCACAAGGAAGCTCTACCCAGTACTTGGAGATTGGCTTGGAAATTAGAAAGATCATTGAATTTGAATCCTCAAATGTTTATTTCTATTGTTTTTCAAGAGGTTGGAATGAGGAGGCAGACTCTTTGGCTAAAGGAGTATTGCAAAATGTTTTTAATGGTGGGAAATGCAACTGTCTTCTTAGATAAAGTGGGATTTATAGTCTCAATAGATACATCTTCTTTCTGCATATATGTTTTTTGATAATATAAGATTTTCATTGTTTATTCTCAAAAGACATAAATATATATAGGCGCTTTCAGGTGTGGCCAGTGTGCACCGAGCTTTAAGTGTGCACCTTCCTGTGGGGCCAATCTGGGGTCCTACCTAAGGATGAGACCGTGAGGGATTTGAAGATCTGGGTGGGACTTGTCCCAACAATGTTAGGCTCCTTTACCCAAAGAAAAAAAAAATCTATGTTGGGGTCTGCTACATGAATTCTATTTCGCCATTCAAGTCTATCCTGGGTCTATACATAAGTTTCAAGCATAAGCAATTCACAGATTTGAGCTTCGAGAACAGTGTGCTTCAAAGTTCCTCTTACTCCCGACATTTTCCACTAACTTCTCCATTCCACTCTGTCAGGTAAACGAGGAAGTTGCTGTAAAAATGTATGGTAACATGGTTACTCTTCAAATCATGGACACCATCTTCTATGAAGCACAGCGGCAAGGAAGAATTTCCTTCTATCTTACTTCAATAGGAGAGGAGGCCATAAACATTGCATCAGCGGCAGCACTCACCATTGACGATCTCATTTTCCCACAGGTTACAAGGACAAATAAAATAAAATCTTATACCTTTCTAATTTGTTTCCCTTCAATCATTCTAGTGTTGACTGGACAACATCATCTTTGTCGATAGTCAAAACTCACAACCTTGTCTAACTTATCTACTGCTCATATGGTTGACATGGTAGCCCACACCATCCAAATCACAGGCTCAGTTTGCTGAAGTCTCTTAATCCTCCTGATTGAGATTTCCTAACAATCCAATTTGCTCATTAGTTTTTGAACTATTTGTTATTATTTTAGTTGTTTATCCGGTGGCCATAAATTGGATGGTTAGGGTTCATCTCATCAGTGCTTTTTGGGGCTATGCAACGTAAATAATGTCCCATTACATTCAATAAAGGTACAAAAAATGTAGCCTGCAATTTGGATCGTCAGGCTCGGATGAATGCACTGTGTTGTAGATATGTTCTCGCAAAGGAGTGAGCTGTTAGAGACTACCTCTTTGAGTGATCTCCAGAACTGACCTTTCCTATACTATGCAATGCTTATCTCTGCCATCAATTTCAATGTAAATGCAGTATAGGGAACCTGGTGTTCTCTTATGGCGTGGTTTCTCCCTGCAAGAATTTGCTAACCAGTGTTTCAGTAACAAGGCTGATCATGGGAAAGGACGACAGATGCCAATCCACTATGGATCTAACAAGCTCAATTACTTCACAATATCATCACCAATCGCGTAAGTTGCCATCACCTCCCATGAAAATTCCGCACTTTACTCTTTATATTTCCCAATGACAATGATCAAAATAGAATTGCAACTGTTTCTCACCGTTCAAGTTTGTCAGTACGCAGATCCCCCAGGCTGTTGGAGCTGCTTATTCACTGAAGATGGATCAAAAGAAAGCCTGTGCAGTCACTTACTTTGGAGATGGAGGCACAAGCGAGGTAAATGAATGTATGGAAGGAAATATGATGCATATGGATGTACTTCAAATCACAGTGGGTTTGTAATCTTTTTGTTGGAATGGAAATTTTCCATTATGCACTTGAGGAAGTATGGGAATTGAGATCACATTAGGCTTAGATGCTCTTCATGCCTTTTCTTTCTATCCACATATTGTTACCCATTCCAAATCGATTCTGATGAGAGGCATAGACTGATGCTGTGGAAATTTAAAATTTAGGAAAACAGCAAGTCACCGCTGTTGTTCTGACTTCTGATGCTGTCCTTTTATGAACGGCGGAACTGATACGTATTCACACTGCCCCAAAAAAAAAAATCAAGACGCATGTAGTTTTGTTCATTATAGTGCTTCCTTGACTCACATCAACATTGCCAAATTTTGTTACTTATTTGTTTACTGATATCTCAATATTATGATAGGGAGATTTCCATGCTGCCTTAAATTTTGCAGCTGTTATGGAGGCCCCTGTTATTTTTTTCTGCCGCAACAATGGATGGGCAATTAGCACCCCAACATCGGAGCAGTTTCGAAGTACAAAACCACCTTATATTCTCGTGGTTGTTTCTTTTAGAATTACATCAAATGGACTAACTCAATTGTCATTGGTTTGGTTATGGAATTGGCAGGTGATGGTTTGGTCGTTAGAGGCCCAGCTTATGGAATTCGCAGTATCCGTGTTGATGGGAATGACGCCCTTGCTGTTTACTGTGCAGTTCGTGCAGCTCGTGAGATGGCCATTAATGAACATAGACCGATCTTAGTTGAGGTAGTCTTGCTAACCTTGTACTTTTTTTTGAAGGCGACAGAAACTTTGTATTAAGAAGCCAAATTACAAGGACAAGAACGAGAACAAAGCTAGGTATAAGAGCCTTATACCGTTTAAGAAAAGGCACATGTAAGCAACATTACAATGTGAAAGCAACAAATGGAACCATCCTATAAATGCTAACCTTGTACTATTTAATTAAGTTTTAGCAATAACTTGATCATTACATTGAAGTTTCTTAAGTTTTAGCAATAACTTGATCATTACATTGAAGTTTCTTTCTTCTTCTCCAACTGTGAAATACCAGGCACTTACATATCGAGCTGGTCACCACTCTACTTCAGATGATTCCACCAAGTACCGTCCAGTTGATGAAATCGAACACTGGAAAACAATGCGGGATCCTGTATCTAGATTTAGAAAATGGGTGGAAGGCAATGGTTGGTGGAGCGAAGCAGATGAATCAGAGCTTCGAAGCAATGTGAGGAAGAAGGTGACAGTCTATAGCTTGAACTTGGATGGCTATTTTTTCTTGTCTCTTTTTATGCCTTTCTGACACTAACTGGATTAAATCAAACAGATATTGGATGCTATTCAAGCCGCAGAAAAAGCAGAGAAACCTCCCCTTGCAGATTTGTTTACAGATGTTTACAGTGATATTCCTTCCAACCTCAGGGAACAGGAGAGATCACTAAGAGAGACTGTTCAGAAGCATCCGCAGGACTACCCTCCTGATGTACCGGTTTAAATTTCTTTTGGCCAACTCAAGGATATAAGGGCAGAGCTAGTCTCTTACCATTGAAGTTATTATTAACCTGTAAAGGTTCAATAAAGTTGACGTCACCATACCCATGCCAGATACTGGGAATTCGAAATGTAAAAAAATCGAAATTCATGTTATTACCATATCAGGAATGGGGTTTCCTTTGATTCTCATAAAATGTATACAGGTTCATGGGTTTATGTTGTAAAGATGAACCCAGTGTTCATTTATTAAAAATCTAATGAATAATTTCCTTTTCGAGTCTTGTGCTTCTTCTTGGTGGTGATGCTGCTAAGGAAAACAGAAAAATGACTTAACAAATGCAACACCAACCATTCAGATGCAATCATCTTAAAAGGCCAAAAGCAAGCAGAGGGATTCCCACCAAAAGAATCAATTTGATCTGTTAGTTCAGTTTGCAATTTTATTTTCCATTTGCCCTTCTTTCAGACGATCAATCCTTACACAAAGTGGTCCTCTGTCCGAGGAAAGGTGTAAAAAACTGTGAATTTTAAAATTAAAAACAGTGAAGTGTTTTGAAGCTCACGTTTTGTTTTCTCCACATAATCTGTTCTGTGGACAGTTTCTCTGTCCTGCTTCCCAGACAAAAATAGAAGAGCCTACCCCTGTTTTCTTCATCCTTTCTCTTTATCTAAATTACCCCAAAGTTTTATTAAGCACTTGGATTCTGTAGCTTTATGAGAAACCAGTTTGGTGCCTAACAAGGATCCTTGATCAGGCCAATCACTGTCCATTACCCCTCTTGCTACCTCTCGGAAAGTACCTATACTTTTTATTAATGAAAAAAAAAATGAATACAAACAATCTGTCTAATGTGAGATTCCAAATTGGGTTCTCACCCAAATTTCATCCAGAGTTTTTCAGGAAATCCTTTTAGGCTGAGGAGTTACATTCTCCATTGTATGTACGATCATTTACTCTGATCAGGCCAGGTAAATCCTTGATAAGGTGTGGTAATAGCCAAATGGAATATTGATCAGCTACTCCTTGTCACCTAATTAGTAATTAGTGGCCCGCATACAGTTTGGAAAGTCCAACAGTGCTGCCTTTATCCCACCGGCAAATAATCTAACAGTTAACATTCAACTGGACAAAGTCCATTAATCGGATGGTTAGTAATGCCCAATCCATGCAATGCTCATCCAATCAACCATTTGTGTCAATGATTGTCAAGTGCACAATGGTTACCTGTGACATTGATATAGTATTCAGCACTAACTTACAAATGAACTGCCAGCAGATAACCTGCAAATTGTCACCTCAGTTAATTATGGAATGATCAAAACAAGAGGAATACAATATCCAGACCACTAGTCTATTCTTATTTTCCCCCCATGTAAAGAGAAATTTACTAGGTGTAAAAACATTCATAAATAGCACAGAAAATGATTAGAAGGTGGGAGCAGACTAAGATTGCTCTTTCAGTGCTTCTTGCACTGCATTCAAGAGTAATGGCATAAGCTTTTTACTTGTGACGATGATACCCTTCTCAAGATCCAAGTGTTTCCCATTTGAGAAATCCAAAGGATTCCCTGCAGCATCAGTCACTACTCCACCAGCTTCTGAAAACCAACAATAAGTGAGGAAGTTAGAGATTTTTCTATATAATAAAATACTTAAATTGGCCAAACTGATGGAAGTTGCATCTGGTTAGTGTAGAACAGAATTAGCATGCATGCAGGGAACATTGATCTGTCAAGCTGTTTAACAACAGAAAAACTAAGGATTCAAGTAAAAGAGTTCAGCAACTAAATTCATAAAAAACAATCAACTTTTCCTTTTGAAGTAGAAATTTTCAGTAGTGTTCAGCTGTTGCACATGTGGTCATGTTCTTTTCACTGAAATGCTAACAAACAGTTTCAGTAATAAGATTGAAGAAACCATGATTTTTTTACAGCAGATGTATAAAAAAGAAAGAAATTTTCAACAAACTAAGCATAAGATTTTCAACAAACTAAATAAGCATTATGGAAATTTAAATGTGTCACAAGAGTGTTTTATTTTTATTTTTATTTTTTTTATTTTTTATTATTATTATTTTTTATAAAAAATACAAAAACTAATAAAAGAAGCCAATAATATTGAACTGGATACAATCATAAGATTTGAGTGAATAGCATGAATTGTATAATGAATCCCAGGATTCATTTTTAAATCCTACAATTTTTTTTCTAATTGAGATTCAGATACTTGAGATGAATCATTTTCATACTGATATGATACGAATTGTAAGATCCATATCATGAATCTCAGGGTTTTGAAACTGTGGTAACAACTAACAAATACTATCGCACAGTCTACAGGGAAGAGAAGAGTGTGTCAACCTCACTTGATCTCTGAAAGGGATGAGCAGCCATTTTTGTTAGACCAGACACCCCATTAAAAGATGGGCATTCTCTTGGACCAAAGGCACAATCAAATTCTGTATTTTCAACTTAGATATAGTACAAACAAGATCTCCAATAAATTTTAAAAAAAAAAGGCTCAATGAATACTTTTTGTTGATGACTTTCCAACAATCATAATCTAAGCTTGGTACAAGACTCTATCCATATCGAGGGATCCTGTACTCTTATATTTTGGGTTTAGCCCCACTATGTAAGAACATTCTGAAGCAGTATCAATGCTACAGAGAGCAGTAAAAAAACCCAATAGTTATGAGAAATTTATATATATTTTTTACACTGCGCCCCACCCACCTGTCCACACACAAGAAATGGGGAAAATCTCCTCATTCTGCCTGCATAAAACATTTTATTATCATGAGACTAAAAATAACCAGAGAACAACCATAATTTACCAAACATATGAGAGAGAGAGAGAGAGAGAGAGAGAGAGAGAGAGCTTGTATAAATGGCCAGGTATTGACTAAGGGCTTGTGTAAATGATCAGGTACCAAGTAGGGGCTTGTTTCTAATGCTACTTTCATGCATGTTTTCCTTGGATGGTGAAAATGTGCAAAAAAGGCATGAAAGCTACCTGCCCTATTGCTTATTTGTCCGAAGAACCTAAAAGCCCATTGTTAAGTAATTAACAGTGGATATATTACCTTGAACAGGGAACACAGAAGAAAGATCCAAAAGCTATACTACAGAAAAGGCAAAAAAGCTATTTGCCATGTTCATCATTGCCCCACACCAAAGTGAGCCAACATTAAGAAAATTCATAGTGGAAAGCTTATATTGCCATCATATCCCAATAACAAGTGCACTCTTAAGAGCAACTAATAGATTACTAACTCAGAAGCCGCTCATAAATCTATTCATGTTGGACCCTGATCATCAGTATGAGTGAATGACACATTAAAACAATACAAAATCAAGATAACCAACACAGTGAAGGGGAAAAGCAGTTAACTTCACCTGTGACCACAATGCAACCAGCTGCATGGTCCCATATCTTCTCACGGTAACCTTCATGAGGAAAACGTAAATATATGGCTCCATCACCTCTAGCCAAGGCACCATATTTTGCCTGGCTATCCATTCGAACTGGTGGTGCTGTAACACCAAGTTTCTATATGAAGAACAACATCGAAAGGGATAGTTTTTAAAAATCCAGTTAGTGTAATCAACAATTCCTACCAAAGATAATAAGCAAAATGGCAGTGTCGCAGTTGTGCAAAATGGAATAAAAATAGAGGTAAACAGTTTGCCCTTGATACCTTTGCTATAGAACCAGATAAATCATGCATGGAATGTGCAGCTTCAAATGATTCAAAGAATGATGCTTCAGCAGGATTTTCAATGGTACTAACATTTACCTGGAGCAAACAGGGAAAAGAAAAGGGAAAAAAGAAAGATAAAGGATGGAAAAACGGACATCAAAACATATTCAGTAAGGAGCAAAAAAGAAAAAGCTTGTTTGGTACAAATTTAATAAACATTATATCAACCTTTGTAGGTGACGAACCATCAAGAAACTCCATATAAGTGCCCGCGCCAACTCTAGCAGAGAAAAGACAACCCACTTGGTTTTGCAAAGAATGCTGACGTGATTGACCAGTGTTTGGCAAAGGAAGATTGGGACAAGCCAGGACGCCCAATATGACATTTCCTTCATCCAGCAATGCTAATGCTATTGCATATTGATCTCCTCTGACAAACCTAAAACTCAGCTCGTAAGCTTGTAATGAACTAAAGTAGCAGGGATGATAGAGAAGCACTAGAAAGTAGAAACGATAACAAGTGAGATGCACTAGGATGATAGAGAAGCACTACAAATGATAAAAAGTGAGATGCACTATCTGACGGAAATGCATAGAGTGCAAATAAGTTGAAACCCAAATAAGCTGCAATATTTACTTTTCTTTTCTCGTTCCCTTTTTTCCATTGAAAGAAAAAAAAAAATCAACCACAGCTGATTTTTCTTTTTTCTTCCCTTTTTTATGAAAAGAAACACAAGTATTTGTTTCAAAAGTACAATACTCTACAGCAGGAGTGGGTTATTTGCATGCACTTAATATGTTCTAAAGGACAATTCACATCCTTATCAGGCATGCACTTTGGATAAAGGGAATACATAATATGCATTACTGTACATTGAGGCTGATCATTCTATACAGGTAGACTCATCTTTAAAATATCATTCATGTGGTAGATCCATTGTGGGTAGGAGACGGAACAAAATATCTTTTCCACTAAACAATCTCACTAGCGTTTTTGCAGTTAGAATAAAAGCCTTCATCTATTTTTACTTTCTAATTGTCCATTTACATGCCATGTACCATGGCTATGATTATCTCTCAGGTAAAATCTTTAAAAGTGTTACCAGATGAACAGTTGAAATTAGTTGAGACAGGCCCTCATGCACAGAATAATTGGTCTGATTTAACAACAGATTCTCAGGCCATGAACTGTACTTTTTTCTTTTTGCAAATGATAGATGCATCATCCTGAGTAGCAGAAGAGGATTAGTGCACAGTTGGGCAATTAAAAAAAGCACCCAATGACATCAGAAATCCCTCTTAAGCCTATGAAAAGTGATGAGCAGATTTCCTTGACCTATAGAATCGTAGCTTATACTCATTTTAGCATTTTTCAGGTCTATATTACCAGGCTCACCCTTTAGTTCCATCTATAGGGTCTAACACCCAGTGTTGGCCATGGGATCCACCTTCAGATTTGCCACTATCAATTGCAGTGAGCACATCATCTTCTGATAAAGGAGAAAAATTGTATGTGCCATCACTGGAGAGACTATCATTCACAAGCTTAGTGATGCGCTTTAACATTTCTTGGGATTCGTCCTTCCTTAGGTCTACAGAATCCTGGAGAATTGATCAAAATCATATAATCATTATAGGGGGACAATACTGCTAAAAATCTTGAAATACTATACATTTGCTACTCCATTGTTACAAATAAATTAAGAATCTCACAAAATGCATAATTACCTCCTCAGCCACCAACGAAAAGGATTCAGAAGGAAGTTCCCTCTTCAGCACAAAGCTAACCAATGCCTGTGAACCTAAAATCCAACAACAAGATTGAAAGAGAAATGTAGTTGAGTGGCAATGTATTTTTTCATAAGCATTAAAGCAGTATATATGTTAGACGTTGAGCAACTGGCAGACGACTACTAATTTAGGAGTATCTCTTCGTTAGGGCATGTTTATTTCAGAAAAGGGGATTCTCTCAAATGGAGTTGACAATTTGACAACAGAAAGAAAGTTATGGTTGGTTATGCAGAAGCATATCACATGCATGAATGTGACACATGTTTCAGTATAATTAGACTTATGTGCATATGAGGATTGTGGATTTTTCTTTCCACAGTGTTATAATTTTCTGAAAAAACAGTTATCCACTCTTCAGCATATGTAAATAAATCCAAACATATGAGGGAAAATTCAGATGGACTTGCACGACATAGCCTATCACGGGACACTTGGTAAACAAAAAGAAAATACATTTTTATTGTGTTCCAAATCTCAATAGCATGACATGCTAATGATCATTAGCAAGCTAAGGGTGCAGCCTTTTTTCTCCTGAGGAATTTATGTAAATTTTCTTAGTTAATGAATGAGTCAGCTTTTGGACTAATAACTTATCGCTCTTCATAACTTAGGTTGTTTCACCACACAGCACCTTCTGTCTATGCAGTCCTATATGTTGCTTAATATAGCAGATAGCAAGTGTAGTGCAAATGCTTTTAAAGTTTTACATGGAAAAGGAACATCTTAAACTTTTTGATCGTGTATGTATAATAAAAGTAGCATATTTTGAGCAAGTTTTAATTGTGCATTGCTTAAGCCTTTTCTCAGCTAAAAATTTAAATGAATTAGAAACATCATCAAGTAAATATAGCATCAGCCAAACACAATGAAAGGAATTCCCACCATAATCAGCAATGGTGACAGGAGTTCTATCTGACTTTGATCGGACATCTGACGACAAAAGTGACTTTTGCACGGTCTGAAGAAACAAATACTAATTAATCCACATTTTCTCATCACTGTTAGCAATTACAAAAATGAACCAAACCAAAAATGTGAGTAAAGGAGTAAGCAAAGAAAACTAGACTAAACTTGGTGGGAATAATTATTTTTTAATGGTAATATTATATTGCCGGTATTAGTAATATCAGAATTATACTTTGAAGAATTTTTAGATACCGGAAAGATTTCTTCTCAAATAGTTACAATGAAGACTCAGCAACCAAAAGAAGTGAAAAAAGAGCAAAATACAGAATTGTATACAACTTCAACAGGAAATTCATAATTCATCAAAGCCTTATCCCAACTATGTTGGGGTCGGTCGGCTACATGACTGTTGTTTCTCCATTTTGGTATTGTTATACTGATAAATAAATAATTATTATTAGCATTATTTTATATATATTCTTCAACCTTACATCATATTTATGAACTATAGGAAATAATTACTGACCACTCACAACTTTTCAAATTCAAACATACACCTGGAATATCTTATCTAACTCCTCTGCACATCACCAAATTTACATAACCACTCATGACTAAATAAAGTAAGCATCTACTAACTCCGGAAAATTAAAAAAAGAAAAAAAACAACGAAGATTAGTTTAATTTCAAAAGCCTCCCTGTGAACAAGGAGATCAGATGGTCCTTTTGCCTATTTATCATTGTTTTTACCTTTATCAACATTGTCAATTGTCATCATCGATTCATCGTCATCAAAGCGTTGTCCCAGCTATGTTGGCGTCAGCTACATGAATTTGGTTCACCATTCCAGTCTATCATGGGAAAAATCCTAGGATAGGTTGCACTTCAGTTCTAACCTTAGTACTTCCATCCATGTTCTCTTCGGCCTACCCATTTTCCTTGAGTAGCTATCAACCTACATAGATAAACTTTTTCTCACAGTTGAACATATCCAAACCATATCAAACTAGTCTCTTAATTTATCATCTATAGATAGCAACCCTAAATGCTACTAAACACGCTCATTTCTGATTCTATCTTTCCTAGTGTTACCACATGGTAATCTCAACATTCTCATCTCTGCTATACTCATTTTTTGCATGTGGTGTTTCCTAATTGGCTAACATTCCAACTCTATCAACATGATTTATAAAACGATGTCCTATCTCAATGTGGCTAACCCTAGCATGAGAATCTGGATTCGTTACATGTTTGATAACACTTTGGTTGTCACCATGAATAGCTCAATGTAAATAGATTAAAAAAAAAAAAAAACCATCCTTGGTCAATTGCCAAATCCACACACACTCTTGCTGCAAGAAAAGAAGCCTTATATTCCCGTTCCATCATCCAAAGAGAAAGTGAATATTGATACCAAAAAACACATGCCTAAGCACATGAGCAATTAACAGAATGTAGAGCCCCAGTCATCCGAGTCACGGCCCAAATCCCCATAGGCACATCCATTCATACTGAACTAAGCTCCTCTCTTGTGCATCATCATCATAATGGAAGCCCTATCTTTCTCTTGTACATAAGGCCCATGTCAATTATAAAAGACAATTTTCAAAAGCTGTAGATATAGTTTTTGTGGAGCTTGCATTTAGAGACAAATAAGCCCAAAAGATAAAGAAGTATGTGGCCTTCTAATAGTAATATAAATGAGACTACCTACAAGCATGTGATATAGTTGAGGATCAGTGAGAAGCTTTCCTTCTTCCCACCTTCACTTCACGTTGGTATTGAGAGGAGTGGAATATCAGTTGTGGTTTAGACCAAATCCATAAACAATCTTTTCTGCATATCTTTGTTGAGATACAAATACTTCTCCCTTTCGTTTCTCCACTTCCAAGTCAAATAAAGCGATGAAGCTCACTTAAATTATTCATTTTAAGTTGAATTGAGAGTTAATACCTTTGCAAACTTCGAGCAATCATTGTCTATCATAATGATATTATTTGCATATGATAGGTCAAGTGCAAAAAACTCCTTGTATCTTTAAGCATAGTTAGAAGCATGATAACCACAAAATAACAATTACTTGGAATGTTACCTTACCATACATTTTGAAGCTCGCTTATGCCCATATAAGCCTTCTTGCATTTGCTCACTTGGATAGGCACATAAAACATATCCTTATTTTATGTATTTGCCGATTTCACCATACAAAAAAATAATAATAATAATAGTTTTTCCATCATTACCAGAATTTCCAACTGTCGCAGGCAAAGGGAGCACAACTCAACCCAAACAGACATAATCTCTGCCACAGCCCACAAGATCAGAAGTTTCCTCATAGTCCTGTCTGCACTTTTGAGAAAACCCATAGCAATGAGCCATCTATTGAATCCATCCTCATGGACCCTTTCTTGTTCTACATGTAGGTGATTTGACATTCTTAGGTCTACGCAAAAGATTCCAAGTTCGATTATATACGAAGGCATTCATTTCCTTATCCATGGCAAGATCTCCCTCCTTGATTCCTCTTATCTCATCAAACAGGATTACTCATTCTCTTCAGTCGGATAAGTTAGGAAACTAAAAGGCCTGTCTTACCCTATAGAAAACTAGTTTAAACATCATATAAACCTTCCAAGTGGATGTACAATTTCCTCTTCAACAACATCATTGTAACTTCATTGCCCTGTAGTCCATCACTTACCTCCAGCAAAGGGGAGTTCAACAACACCTTGTGGCTACCATTCCATAAGGAGAATGGTGTATTTCCATCAAACTTAAGTTTTCACCAACCTCTCAACCAAAAGTATGAGAGAACAACGTATGTGCCACTTCAATGGAAATTCATTCATTTTTTTAATATAATTGTTCAGCCCTTTATCACACATGAATTGCCGCAAATAACTACTAGCTACTTAAACCAACCACTCCTTATCTCACATCTCTACACTTCAAACTTGTATAACCATTCATGACTACAAAAAAACATCTATAACTACTATGAACATAATTAAAAGATTACTTTAGTTGAACATAATTGATATTGTGACTTGTGAGGTTAATCTTAACACTATAGTTTGTTTGTGTAGACTTACAATTGATAGCATTGGGAAGCAATAGCTATTACATAGGAGGTTACAAGTAAATGAATTTCAAGATGTGACATATTTATATCTTAAATGAGATTGGAACATGGTGATCAATGGGCCTTCACTAATTCAAATAAGGAGCACGTTCATTGCTTCATATTTGGACAGGCAAGTGGAAATTTAATATAGATAGAAATGGTATTCCAAACCAAAACCATAAGACGCCAGAGGAACTACTAAGAACAAAGACTTAGAGATTAATTTTACCTTTTTCTTTAAAGTCTGAGTTCTTCTGGGGATTCTCTATCTATAGTTCTCTAGGTCTTTCATCTATAGTAGCCAAATCTTTGCCTAAATTCTCCTTATTTCATTAAAAAAAGGATTGATACTTGGCACTTAGTATTATTAGACAATCATTTAATTATCAAACTCAAAGTCTAGTTCCAAAGGTAATTTAGGAACAGTTAGAGAATGATATACATGAACAAGAACAAACAGCCAGGACATTAAGAATCAAATGGTCAACATAATAACCTTTACAAACAAACACAAAAAAATAACCATCATGAGTTCAAAATCTTTGTGAACCCATTTTCATAAGCATTTAAAGTTCAATACTGTCAAACCCATTTGATCTCTCCCTCAAATACAAAGATTACAAGGGTATTTGCTGGTAAAGATGCAGGAGAATACAGAAAATTCAAGAGAGAGAAGAGGGTGTTTCTTATTTTTGCCTGGCAAAGACGAGCAGCGAGAAAAGCTGCTTTCTTGGCAGCAGCAAGCTTTCTTTCATAAGCCATTTGAGCCTCTTACTGAGCTTTTCTTCTTCTTTCCGAAAGATCACTGGAGGAACATGAGGGTTGTACAATGGGAACGAGTTGGGTTTCTATGGGTTGGGTTAAAACTCAACTTGTCGGGTACGGTTTGACCCATAGTCCTCTGCCTTTTATTTTTTTCATTATTATTATTATTTTTATATATTTTTTGGCCTTTTAAAATTTTCATTTGTTGTGTAATTATTAAGAAATATGAAAATAAAACACAAAAAAGAGGGAAAGTGGATCCGAGTGGCTAAAACTAGTACCCACCCCACTCGTACCCACCCCATCTAGCTCAAGTAGGCCTGCTTGCGAAACTTATTAATATAGTGCAGTGAATAAAAGATTATTTTGGAGAAAGAATAAAATTTAAGTGGATTATGATGGTATTTTTTTAGCGTTTGGTATGAAATATTTTTTACTTATTATATAGAAATAAGGAGTTTTATTGTCTTTGAGTGGAGAAATGAGGTTGTTTTTTTGAAAAAAAATGGAGGAAATTTTGAATTAAAGTGCTTTTTATGTAACTTTTTTTTGAAAAATAAGGGCTTTATTTTACTTGACTCTATTATTAAAGTTGCCAAACAAATAAGGATGGCAAGGCTAGGTTAAATGAGTCAGCCACCACACGGTTGATAGTGGCTATTAGGGACGTGGATAGTATCAAGTTTTTAGATTTTAACCGAAGTGAATTTTTCAGCCGTCCCAATTTGTTTATGCCCCATTTGCACAGGAGTTCGAATCATAGATATTATAGTAATTTATTTAAATTCTTATTTCACCTTAATTTAAGATTTTCAATCATAATAGATTAGTACGGAGAAATAGAATTTATATGGCCAACTCACCATAATTGTGACAAGGCTTTACTTATGATGATGATTATGATGATTCAAAACCATTTCACATGACCCTAGTGGAATAGGGAAGATTGAGTTCCAACAAGCCTGGCTTGTGATCTGGAAAAAATATAAATAGTGGTCTGTAGATGCTTGCAATTATGGCCTATGGCCTTTGATGGATGGGCCATGAACCATGAACATGAAACAAAAAAATAATTTTTGCAAGTCATAACCCATAGGACCCATGCCCCAGTAATATGCGTTCTTATCGAGAGAGCTATTACTATGTAGGAACTAGTGGGGTCATTGCAAGAAATTATGGAGAATCAAAGTCATCATTGCCAAGTTTAATTTTTGTTTATGCTTTAATGCTTTTTCTTTGATTGCCTATGGGATGCAGGAAATTTCCAAAGGCATTCCACAAGGGACCCACATGCAATGTGGGTGGGATCCATTTGGCAGCATGGAATAGGTGGGACTGCAAACAAGGCATATGTGAAAAATCAACTAACATCAAACATATTGTTCATTTTTATTGACCCACATCTAAGTCAATCAAAATTACTCTAGTCGTCTTGTAGATTGTCTTTGATTAATCTAACAGAAATAATATTCACCTGTCATTTGATGATTTTTACTTGAGGTATGTTTGTTTTGTGTAATTGAATACATGTGATTGTAATTTTACAAGTAGTTAAAAAAGAAAGGATCAAAGGTGAAGATTGAGGAATAAACATAAGAAAACTTTTCCTTTAATAAAAAATTGAATCAAGCAGATATGAGAAATAAATACTCAGCCACCACCCTAATAAGTCAATACCTATCAAATATTTTGGGAGACTGGGATATTGGTCGGGAGTAATATGTGTGATGCTTTAGTGCCGAGAACACTTATTGAGTGTGTTGCATCTTTCGTTCTTTTACTCGCTTGTTGCAACCTATTTGACCACGAATTTATATGTACTTTAGTTTCTATGTATTTCCTGAAAACAAACAAACTTTATTTTTTATATCTAAATTATAAAATTATAATATTTGGTTAAAAATCAAAATTCTAACCTTCTACATGGGACCCACTAACATGCGTGTCAATCACTCCAAGGGGTTTTAGGAAGTCTAGGGAAGCAATTTGAAAAAAAGAAAAAAAAAAATGTAGCTAGGAAAGTAGTCAAGCCCCGTTCCAAAGGTGGCTTGAAAAGTTCAAGAAGTAATGAATCCTTTCCGTGCAATTTGCATCAACTATCAAGGGCTCTTGCAGACGACACAGCTGGAAAGTTCTAATGTCTCAGCCAGACGGATTGAATGTTGACCCAATATACCTTAGATATGAAAGTATTCCTATTCCAATGTATTATCCTTGATTATATCATGTGATGGTGGTACCTTTAAAATCAAAATCAAATGAAAGAACTTGATGGTTTGGGAATATAAAATGAAAAGAGATGCTCATGTTCCCGTGTGTATGTGGGCAAGCAATCCCTTTCCATTACAATCAACGTGGGGTTTGAAAACAGTCCGAGCATAGACTTCACACGTAAAGTTATGCTTATATGCTATTTTTATCATTTTTATCATCCGCACCACGCAAACGGCAATGCCCATCACACATTTTGTGATTTAACACCAATGAACTTGGCTCCTATTCCACACAGGAGTCCAGATCGTCTGCAGGGGCTTTAATCTAGAAAAATCCTAAAGTTAAAAAGGAGTGAACCCGTACAGTGAAACCTACCTATCGAGATTGGAAATGTTCTAAATAAATGCTCTCCAATTATATGGGTGATTCTCAAATTTTATATCAATCTGGGTTTGTTCTATTGTTGGATTGTGGAACAAACTCCGATTGCCATAGAATTTGAGAATACCACCCATATATCCTAAGGAGTTTTTATTTTGAACAGTTCTATTTTACAACATGTGAGCCTCATTGTGGAATTCCACTCCTATAAATTAGGATTTCTCTAGGTTAAGACCTGTGGAGATCTGAATTCCCACATAAAATGCGTTCATTTTGGGTTTGCGTGGGGCCCACCGCATAGTGATAGAGGCTTTGTGATTGGCATGCAAAGTGAACAGATTTGATCTAGCTGGTAGTCTAAAGAAATTAATTTGTTCCTTAGACCGTAGCTATTACTAGGATATATATCCAATCTACAATTTTTCATTGTACTCCATGCACCCTTCAACAAGCCACGTTTCTAAGTTTTAATGTACATCAGTTGCATGTATATAAAGCTTCAATTAGAAAATTCTTGAAAACAAGATTTTAGTTTTCCATGAAGTCTTAGAAAGCTTGCATTTTACAATTTTGAATATTTGAGGATTTGGGTTGTCTGAAATTCTCATTTTGAGGAATCTTCCAGGTCGGAGTATTCCTCATAGGAGATGAAAATCCTCAAATGGAAGGCTGTGTACAATCTTCAAATACGTAAATTCCTCATCTATTACCAAATGTGAATTCTCATTGTATAAATCTTTAATGAGAAAATCCTTATTCCA
Organism: Persea americana; assembly: GCA_029852735.1. Taxonomy (NCBI): domain Eukaryota; kingdom Viridiplantae; phylum Streptophyta; class Magnoliopsida; order Laurales; family Lauraceae; genus Persea; species Persea americana. The sequence goes on from CM056812.1 coordinate 52,212,422, forward strand.
AGAGAAGTAAAGAATCCTCTAAGAAATCCTCACTTGTTACCGAACGTGACATTAGGCATTAGCTATAATCAGTCTCATCAAGTAATGTGCTTTAGGTTGGGCACCAACTCAAAGACACCGATATGAAAACTGAGATTTCTATTGAGTTAAAATATTTTTTATAAGTTAATCAATTTAATTGGATATATCACTTTATCTAAAAAGCATATAAATAAATATTTATAGAAAAGGTGTGTTCTGGACGGCTCCAAAAAAAAAAATTCAAAGTGAGGCTCCTATTTTGTGCCATTAGAATGGGAACATGTTCTTGTTTTGTTTTAGCTTTCTTCACTTTTTCATGTCGAAATCCATGCCGTACAAGATTTCTGAACAGAGTCTACTTTTACAAGTAAGATAAGAGGCTAAGGAATCTAATACTAATATAAAGAATTCTGGAAACAACTCGAATGCGTAAGGAACAAGGAATCGTAGACGAGAGCAAAAAAAAAAACTGATGATACGTACGAAGACAGAGAAAACAGAGTGGAATTCTCCAGAGTGTGTATCCATCTTACATTGTAAATGAAACAATACAATGTTGATGAGGAAACAACTCGAATGTGTAAGGAACAAGGAATCATAAGCGAGGAAAAAAAAAAAACTGATGATAGGTAGGAAAGCAGACTAATAAAACAAAGTGGAATTCTCCAGAGTCCTTTTTTTTATTGTAAATGATACGTACGTTGATAAGTGTCTCCGTATTTTAGGCTAGAATAATCCTCACGGGTCCGGGAGAGAAAGCAATATAAAAGTCCCCCGTGGCTCTAATATGATAATGTAGTTTCGAACCCACAACCTGCGGGTGCAAATTGTGATCTTAGGTCAACTGAACTATCCATCCACATTACGCAATGATCTAACAAAAACTGTTTTGCGGTAGGATTCTTATCTAGGGTCACTTGTGATCAATCCAACCAATCTCCTCGCTCTCATCCCCCCAGTGTGTCTGTACTGGCCCAGATTTTTATCCTAGTCAAATTTTGTAAGACTCTACTACAAGTGGACGGTTGAAAGAGAAATATGGAAATTGGGGCTACCAATGGGCCACATAAAGGCTAGATGTACATGGACCTAGACGGTTTTTCTTTAGATGATTTGATAAGGACTATAAATGCACACTTGAGAAATTTTTGGTCCAACTACTCGTTGTGTAGGCCATTGATCCAATGGCTTTCATCATCTGATCTTGAGAAAATGCAATTGTCATGATCCTTTCTGTCCATTCATCTATCATGTTGGTGATGAGTCTGTGAACCCTTACATTTAAATTGATTCCCTCCATACAAAATTTTAAGATACAGTTCCAAATGGCAATTAAACCTTCCAATCTCTGTTTAGGATTATCATTTGTTTAGGAAAGTATAGGCCGTGAGGAACTTATTTGTGCAAAGAGAGGATCTTATGCTTCAAAGATTTTATTTTTGCCCGAGAGAGGACTCTTGCATCCTTACCCCTACAATAGGAAATCATATTTCTTTTTATTGAGAAGAATTAATTAATTTTTTTCTTTTTGCAAGGAAAATGTGTTGCACTGAACAGTTGAAAAGTACGTCGCAGTATCCTTTTGTTTCACAAATACACACTATAAGGTCAAACAGTAGTCTCTAGGGAAAAAAAGTACAAACAATAGCTTCGTTTAAACCTTGATGTAGTCTTCTTTTATATAAAAATCATTTAACATCATTTAACCAAAAGTATCATTCGATTGAGAAAGTCTCATTACCTGAATGGTATAGGTGCCTAGGATTCGAACCCTACGTACACCATTTATTCTAAAGTATGCCGGCTTCCTTCCCACTTATGTAGGCTTTCATCGGGAAAAAAAAAGAGGAGATCACTGGGTTTATGAAAAGCTGAAAGGTTTTTTTATGTCAAATCAAGGAGTTAGGCTGCTTTCTACCAAATTAAGGAGTTAGCTTGTGGGGCTCAATCTACAGTCTTATAGTCAATCTTAACCCCACTCAAAATTACCCCATCAATTGGCATTTAATCCTTTTGCACTAATCTGACTTAGTAAAGCAAAATTAAAAAAAATAAGAACCTAAATTAACTAATCATCTAATTTTGAGGCCTTCAAATCAAGAGTTGAGAGATTACAGTCCTTTCCACACACCACTTGGTCATATCGACCTGCCTAGCTACCCTTCCCTGCTTGTTTTGCATATACATTTAAGTGCATCTAAAGGCCATTAATTGATTTATTTCCTCCAAGCTACTCAGTAATAACTAATGATTTGTATGCATTAGACCATAGATGCAAGAACAGTTCTTTCAAGTTAGTGGGTAATTTGTCATGTGTCATGCTGCAAATATGGTCGTTTATTTTAAAATTATTGTGATAACATCATGATGTCTCCTAAAAATGTCTTATCACAATATTATCATGATAAATCCCATATATCACCAATCTTGTTTTTACCTTGATGTTAACCTTGAACATGACTTTGATGGACCCGATAAGACCTGACGTAACCCCATTTACCCGACTAAAGATTAGAATGCACATGCTAGGCATGAACTCTAAGACCTTTCACTCGAAAGATTAGAATGCACATCCTGACCACAAACAATTACAAGTTTTACGATTTTTTTCTTGTTTCTCTTGTTTATTTATTTGCTATCCTAGGCTACTGGTTAGATTAGGAGTAATATTTAAACTTAGTCTCAAGCATAGGTCCCTTGGACAAGCATGTAAAACAAAGACTCCAACACCATTCATCTATGAGTGTCGGCATCATAAACTTTATGGAATGTGTGTTATTTTGTATACATTATTTGAGTTAAACCCAATTGAACGTAGTCCCCGTCAATAGCTCAACGGGTTATCGACGTGTAAGTAGAGTGCACGGGTTTAGTTTTCCACTATAACAAACAAAGGGCAAAAAAGACAAGTGGATTTCAATTATCAATTTCTTACAAATCCTACTCATATTCTTCGACTCCGACCAAAATGTTCTATTTCCATGCTTGCAATATTATGAATAGCCTCCACTAACACTAAAACAACACAAAAAGAAAAAAAACCAAAAGGGTACTTCTAAATCATTGCTACAAGATAATCAAAAGCAGTTGTTCCTCATACACTAAAAAGATGATAGATTGAACATGGACGTCTACTTGGAACCATTCATTGATCATTCATACATTAAATAATATTTTTAAGATCCTCTGATCCTCTAGCGATTGGACAATAGACTACATAGTGCGCACCACTCTCAGCCACATCCTTAACAAACACAGTCCTTTTCAAAAGAAAATATCAGAAAGAAAAAAAAAAAAAAAAAACCTTCAGTATTGGAAGTTATTCGGTCTCTAAAGTGTTTGTAATGTCTCCACTATTGTTGCGGTTTCGATTTTGTGCAGAAAAAACAAAATAAAATCCTATTATGCTCCTTTCATTTTAGCTTTTTGTGAAGTCCGGATGTGAGGGTATTTCCCAAGGTGATCGTGTGTAAACCAATCAAGATCCGTCACATTACTATAGAACGTCTGTAGGACCATCGTTGGTCCACTTGCAGAAACCATGAAGAAAATCCTTGTATTTATGTCAGTTTGGATATGAAATAGGGAAATACTATTTCAATCAATTGACATTCGCCATCTGTATAAAATGCATTTATTTCTTATTTATTGTTTTATGCTATAATGTTTGAAATTAAGGACCTATTTCATTTTTAGAACTCAAGGAATTCTTGTTCGGAGAATTTATAAGTTCACAGATATAGGGAAATTCCTGGATGGTCGAGCATTCAGGAATTTCACTAAAATGCAAAGAGCGTGAAATTTTTGAATTTTTGATAACATGCTTCTTTATGGAATTTTTGTAAAGAATTCACCATGCCCAAAAATTCCTGATATGATGTGACATTTTTTCTCCTGAAATCTCTGAACTCCATATTTCTTCACTACTATTTTTTAATTTCAGTCACATAAACAGCCTCTTATAACTTTTGGAAATTCAAAAATTATACTCTGTTATTTGAGTAGAATTCTTTAATGCACAAGTCCAAATGCAAGCATCCTTAAATCCCACCGTGTCTGGAAATTCGGGCATTTTTCAGCCGAGAAATCCTTGAAACCCACATAATATCTGATTCATTTGTGTCCATCATACTTTGCGTGGGGCCTACTGCATGCATCCGCCGTGCTGCTTTTAACCTACACGTGGCTTCCCATTCGTCGCCAGTTTTTGACAGTACGATTTCGTTCCTTCTCTTCTCGGCTATCTAATATTTTGCACGCACTCTCACATTCTGAGCTCATGCGTACCGCCAACCCCAATCGAAATCACATGAATAAGGCGGACTAGTTCTTCTTTTCTTCATTTTCTCTCTCGTTCGATCTCGAGAAACCGTAGGATTCGAAATCATCTTCGATCCAACTCAAGGATTTTGTAAGGTCAGCCTTCTCTATGTTTTAATTTTGTCTTTCGTTTTGATGTTTTCGAATTATTTGATCGTATTTGAACTCACTCCGAAGTTTATCGAGATTAGGGTTTTGATGGTATTGTGTTTTAGGGCTTATTTGATGTTCGCTCTTTTTTTTTTGTTTTGTTTGTATAGATGTTGAGCTAGTCGATGAAGTTCGAAGCATTTGAAGGATTATTAGTTAGTCCTCTCTTTCTGTATAGGTTTTGTTTCGATGCGATTTTGTGTTGGTTTTGGAAAAAAGTTTTCATTTTTATGCGTGGTGATTTCTTGTATAGTTTGATTTTGTGTTAGGGGAGTTTTGAATGGTTTTGGGGCGCGTTTGGATGTAGCCTAAATTGCAATTGCGATTGGTTTATTGCAATTGGTTTGAGTGTTTTGGAAGAATGGATGGTTATCCAGTTCACAGCATTTCTTGTGTTGTAGAAATTGGAGAATGATTTTTTTTATTTAGAATGCTTTTCTTGAAACTGTTTGCTCTGAAATCCACGGAGGGTAACTGTATCTGTGGTGGGAATGGTTTGAAATCTAAGGTCCTGTTTGGATGGGGGCAAAGGGGGTGGAGAAACCTACCCATAGTTCAAATTTGTACTGTAAATTTTTTTTTTTTTTCCTACTCAGTTTCGTGTACCTTTTCTCATCATCCAAACAGGCTCTGGTTCCAAACCCAAACACATCCAGAAATATAGCCACAGTTACTGATCTAGGGTTTTCTTTACTTTCTGAATTTGATGTCTTGAAAGTGGAACTGAAACTCTTTACTGTTTGTGAATATGGAAAGTTGGAAAATAGGAGATGGTTGGAGGAAAAGTTGGGACAGAGGACTTGGACGTCTGTTTTCGGAATCTTGGGGTTGCTGTTGGAGGAGGTGAGATGGGAGGGGGAGCAATAGTGGATTGGAAGGACCTTCCAATGGAGCTTCTGATGCGCATTATTTCACTGGTTGATGATCGGACGGTTATCATGGCTTTTGGGGTGTGTACTGGGTGGAGAGAGGCCATTTCTTTGGGCCTCACGCATCTGTCTCTCTCATGGTACTTCCTCATTTATTGTTTATATGCAAATAAAAAAAGTACAAAAGATGCATTTGCTTACCTCTGAGTTATGGTAGATGTTTTCTTCAACTGAAGATCTAGTAGTTAAACAGGCACGATTCAGTTGTGTTGGAAACTTGGAATCCAAAACTTAAATAGCATATGATCTGATTTGAAATGTTATTTTTTGGTTTTGCTGCTTCTGTGATTATTTGATTAATAACTGTGCGATTGTTCATTGGGGTTATGCACTCCTTGGCCTTAATTTTGTTTTACGTCAAGGCCATTGCTTTGGTGACAGTAAATTCAAATAGGAATAGGGGATGGTCCTGGATCTCCCAGATTTAAAATTCTTGGCATCCCAACATTTCTTTGCTAATTTTGGACCTTTTTTTTTTTCTCAACCCTTTATTTACTGTCACCAAAGCTTCTGTGATTATTTTATTAATAACTGTGTGATTGTTCATTGGGGTTATGCACTCCTTGGCCTTAATTTTGTTTACGTCAAGGTCATTGCTTTGGTGACAGTAAATTCAAATAGGAATAGGGGATGGTCCTGGATCTCCCAGATTTGAAATTCTTGGCATCCCAACATTTCTTTGCTATGTTTGGACCCCTTTTTTTTCTCAACCCTTTATTTGATGGCCGTTAGTCAAGTTATGTATGATTGCACCATTATGGTATTTTTATGGCGCTGTTTACCTACGGTGGTGCACATGAGGCCAATCATTGTGATCATCGTATGGTGGTTCTCTTCTCAGTTTAGGAGTATCATTTGCGTAGCATTGGCCCAACAATCATACAGTTTCTTCTGAGTGGTGAACTCTGATATGTTCTGTGTGCATATGGTGTGTAAGATTTGATGAGCTTTCTGCAGTGGCAGTATTAGTTTCTTTGTGTACATAGTTCAAGTTTTATTTGAGATATTAACTCTTCAGTTGCTGCACTAAACACTTCTGTTGTGTTGGTCTGTCCATTTATTTTGCAACAACAGCCCACAGCCGCTATCATGATGATACTTGATTTCTCAAATGACATTTGTTTCTCAAGATATCATCCTAATCATCATAGCCTTATCCCATCTACCTAGGATTGGCTTCCCTCTATATCCTCTTTATAGCAAAGTTCTCTGTAGCTCCGTGGTTTTTCCTGTATTCCTCACCACTTTATTTGTCAAGTTCTTTATTGGTCTCCATTTTCTCTTGGCCTTTTGATCTTGTAATCCTTCAATATATTGCAAATGGGTGATATACATTATTCATGTACGTGCCTAAATCATCTCATTGCCGTATCTTATTTTATATATTTTTTTAGAACCACCCTCAAATTCCCTCTTATGTATTTATTCACAATTTTATTTGCTATTGCAACTTCATATGTCCATTTCAGCACGTGAATCTTAGCCAAATGTATTTTGCTTCTCGTTTCTTTGTTGTCCAACTTGGAGCTCCATCCAACAACAAACCATTTCTAGCTGCTGTAATGCTGTTTTATAAAAATGTCTAATTAGCTTGTCTCCACCTTGCCTACATTATGCTAACTCATTTTTATTCTGGTGCCCATTTGTTTGCACTTATTGGTTCTAGACAATATGCTTTTATTAAAGGGGCTAACTGTGAGTGTTAGGAATAAAGCTGGATGTGTACAAGTGACTATCAAAATATTCCACTTTGAATGATAAAAATAAATCCTAGGCAACTGATACTTCTCTCTAGATATCTATACTTGACAGTTACTCTTAACCCATCAATACACACATAAAATGTTATTTCTGGTGATTCTTTGAATTTTATGGGAGTCAGAGAAATGACCCTTTTAGTTGCTTCTAAATATTGAAATATATAACACTATAGACTGAGGTGGTTTGGGCATGTCCAACGTAGGCCGGTAACGGTACCGGTAAGGAAAAGTTTGGCCATGAAGGTTGATGGCTTACCAAAGGGAATGGGTAGGCCAAAGAGGACGTGGATGGAGGTAGTAAAAATAGATATGAAGAAGTGTAACTTATTTGAGGATTTGGCTCAAGATAGACCAGAATGGAGAAACAAAATTCGTGTAGCCGACCCCAACATAGTTGGGACAAGGCTTTGATGATGATAATGATTACATTATAGACTAAGTTATGTTAGTTTATTACTAACAAGCCCTCAATTTTTACTTGACATCCAGATCCACTAATCTTCCACCCAATTATATTTTGTTCGTGATGTTCTAATTTTCATTTTATTTCACTCAATAGCCTTAAATTAATGCTTTGACTTATCGTTCACTCATTTTATTGTCTAACTGATCGAGAGAGGTTCTTGAGGCAGCTTGGCCTGTTTACATCCTTGACAATACCTTTAGCTGTAGGAAAATCATGTGCATTAGTAAATAACCAAGAAATACTAAAAAAATCTTACACTACCAAAGCACATTTCATTTTCTTTATGTGAGAAATTACCTATCAATTATTTGATTATTTCATGCAGGTTGTTCCTAATGGTTCTATTTTTATGCCTTCTCATGTTCTTATTTGATTATTTCATGCAGGTTGTTCCTAATGGTTCTATTTTTATGCCTTCTCATGTTCTTATTTTTTAATTGGAGCAATTAAGTATAGCAAATTTAATATTATGAGCATATAAAATAAGATGCAATCTCTTTGCCCTGTTTATCCAGGTGCAATGACAATATGAACAACCTTGTGCTATCTCTTGCCCCCAAGTTTACAAAGTTGCAGATTTTAACCTTGCGCCAAAATAAAGCACAACTTGAGGATGATGCCGTAGTAGCTGTTGCAAATCACTGCCATGACCTGCGTGACTTAGACCTTAGCAAAAGTTTCAAGCTTAGTGATTGTTCCTTGTATGCTTTAGCCCATGGCTGTCCTTGCCTTACCGAGCTCAACATCAGTGGGTGTTCAGCCTTCAGTGATACTGCCCTTGCATATCTGACGAGGGTTTGCATGAATTTGAAAATCTTGAACCTCTGTGGATGTGCTAGAACTGCAACAGATAGAGCCTTGCAGGTATGGAATGACTAGAAGTTTGGTTTATGTACACTAGAAATATTTTAATCTTCTATTTTTCTATTGTCTGCTTCAGGCTATTGGCTACAACTGCAGTCAGTTGCAGTCTTTGAATCTGGGTTGGTGTGACGGTGTCACCGATAAAGGAGTGATGAGTCTGGCACATGGGTGTCCAGATTTAAGGGTTTTAAACTTGTGTGGCTGTGTCCTTATAACAGGTATTTGTTTTTGTCTTATGCATTTGTCAATTCTGCATCAATGCTACCTAGATCCTTTTTCCTGTTGAAAGAGAACAATACTTAATTGGACATTTGAAAATTTCAATTCTGCAACTTGCCTATGACATTCTTAATCCAAAACACTGGGAATCGTTGAACCCACCTGTTTTCTCTCTATTAAATGTTTTTCAGACGCGTGAGTAGAACTAGAAAGCACATCTAAAGTTTCTTTTGGAATAAACCTTAAACTTGATGTACTCTGGATATATTAACAGACCAGATAGCTAAACATTCTACCATGCAATTTGGGCTTTAGTGCAAATTGAATACCATGTTAGGTGTGATTCTGTTATCCCATTCACCTCATTAACCATGCTGTTCACTGGTATTGGTTACAGATAAAGTCAGAGAAACCAAGTAAACCACGTAATGTGGTTCCCATGTTTTTTAGATCATCTGGTCTGATTCCATTACTGAGAGGCGTCCTTTTGCCATAATGTTCAATCTACACACTATCCACTGGGGCAGTTTGAAATTGAATACCCTTATGCTTGTTTATGCTTCTATCATTGATTGGCTACTGTCTTAAATTGTATGATGGACATATGCTAATCGTTGTTTGAATGCTACTTCAGATGCATGTTTAGGATGCCTTGGAATCCTTTCTACGGTTTCATTGTTCTAGACTATATTTTTACTGTTTTAGTTGAGGAAGATTGTTTATAATTTTTTATTTTTTTTTAGACTTTCACCTTCGAAAGTGCACCCAGTTGGATTCTAATTGCAGGGATAGGGGTGGTAGAGAACTCTTCATGTGGAATGTGGATTAGGGATGTGCTAAACATCTCCTACATTGGCCCAAGTATTGGTTACCATGGTATTTTGTGTAATTTGATTGTGGGGCTTTGTTTTGTGACACAGATGAGAGTGTAATTGCCTTGGCAAATGGATGCCATCGTCTGAGATCCCTTGGTCTATATTACTGCCAGAACATTACAGATAGGGCAATGTATTCCCTGGCCAACAGCAGAGTGAAGGGCAAGCATGATCTGTGGAAGTCTGTGATAAGCAGTTACGGTGAAGAAGGCCTCATGAACCTCAACATCAGCCAGTGCACTGCACTTACCCCACCTGCTGTGCAAGCTGTTTGTGACTCATTCCCGGCACTCCACACATGTCCTGGAAGGCATTCCCTCATCATCAGTGGCTGTCTTAGCCTCACTTCCGTGCATTGCGCATGTGCTTTTCAAGCGCATCATGCTGGGAGGAGAGTTATGACTCACCATGCGCATTGATCAAGAGCAGTTGCAAGAAAATCAGGTGTGAATAAGGAAAGACGTGTACAACAGACTGGATCCTTTAATGTATGTTCAAAATATCAAATGAGTTGGACTCACATTCTTATATCCAATGACAGGCTCTCCCTGTATTGGCACTGGCCCAAAATCTCACTCTAATTGAGGTGTGACTTTTTTTCTTTTACATGTGATTAAGTGTTTTGCACTTGATCAATCTGATTAGTTATCCTGGTTATTAGAGTGAAATTTGGCCAAAAGCTAACTCATTATTGCCTTTTATTTTGTGCGTATACTTGGACATGTGATTAGTTATCCTGGTTTTTGTTGTTCGAACTTGCAAAACAGAGACAATAGATTGGAGTATGGTTTTTACTCCCACTCCGATCAGAAAAGTGTGTGAAGTGTGATGCACACCTTTATTACTTAATTGTTTGTATATTTTAGCAGTAAAATAAAATGGAGTGTATGTTGGATTCTCATGCCTTTTGCTTTGGGCATACAGTATTCTTTTTAACTAACAACAATGATGACGACGATTTAAGGGAAAGTAAACTAATTCCTCGTAAATACAGAAAAGGATATGTACGGCAACACCTGTGGGTCATCTAGTTGGTGGCCTTTAAGTTGATGGCAGTGGCAGTGGCAGGCACCAAGACTGTGAAATGGTGCGATAAAGTGATCTCTGAGCGAACCTCCTCTCCCTCTCCCTCTCCTCCTCCCTCCCTCGTCTTTCTCTCTCCGGTGGTGCTGTCGGGGGTGATGGTTGTGGGGTTTGGGGGTGAGGTTAGTTTAGGTATTATGGGGGTTTGGAAGGAGAAATTTGATATCCCCAAGCTTCAATAGAAAAATGTATTGTGCATTTAGAAGCTCTCTAGAGAAAAATTAGGGAGTGCATCTAAAAGCTCTCAAATTCAGCCTAGGTAATTGGGTAACCGGGGTCATTACCAATCAAGCTTGTGTCCAGAAGACCCTGAAGTCCCAATTGATCCTTTGAAGGCTATCTGCATGCTTGAAATTCTTCGCACCAAAAATCATTTTACTCATCCTGAAGGGCTTACGGTTTCACAAATCCTTTTCACATTTTAAATAAATGGAGCTAATTAGCACTTTTAGTGGCTGCTTATGGCAGGTGCAGAGAGTCAGTTTAGTCTTAACCATTGGCACATTACTAGATCCTGGGAATTTTTGGTGTCTCTGGATAATATCAGGAAATATTCAAATCTTAAGATTTTCTAAAGACAAGTAAGGTGACATTCCAACAACAGAAGAAAAAAAAAAGAGAGTAAATCCAACCTCAATAATGATGACTGTAGCAAAATAGGAAAGAAGAAAAACCTAGCAATGCATTCAGGGTCCTTGAAATGGTGGTGAGTCTTTTCTTTCATAAGCAGAAGAATGAAATGGTAGAATGTGAAACGAACTATGGTACGCTCCAAAGATAATATGGGCCATTTTCATTCAACGCTGTAGTTACAGTTGCACATCATTAAATACATATATTTATAGACACAGCTGATTTTTGAGTTGGAGTTCTTTCAAAATACATGAGAAGATAAACAAACCAGTGAGAATTCTTTACTATATCTTTGCAGTGGCTTGCAACAATCTTTCAAACCAAGGGTAAGCGCTAGCAACTCAAGCTTGAGATCTCCAAGAATATACTTGACTTCAAACTGTCCAATCTTACACAGGTGCAATCTTATTTGTCAACATCAATAGAGCATCAAATCAATCACTTACTTCTGTATACAATCTCATCATCATCCACATCATATGCTGGATTGCAGAGGCATCTAAATAGTCTTCCAATACCCTACCATTGAAACAAATGAGGCAGCCCATTAGAGATATTTATATGGGGTTTATGGAAAAAAAAGAAGCTGACGTATAAATAGCCAGGCCAGTGAGGGCACTAATACTCCTGGCCACTAGGAGGAATAAAAGGAAAACAGCTATTAGGAATGATAAAAGTTACTGCTACTACTACAATTACCACCTAGCCCCCCTAGGAGTGATAAAAGGAAAATAGTTGGGAAATATATATGGTTTTATTTCCCAAACAAGCTTAACGACATGGAATGAAGGAAGCCAGGCCCAATATTTTTTATGGCTTTATACTGCAAGACCCTAGTCACTATTACTGGTACGAATCCTACTATTACTACCACCACCACTAAACACTAGGAGGTATTAAAGGAAAGACTACTGCAGTTGCTGCTGCTGGGAAGCAAATACTAGCAAACAGAACTGAGCTCACTGTTCAATAGATCACATATAAAATACACAATCAAACACCTAACTTTAATTGAAGGGGAAGTTACGTCCATGCCTATAAACAGGTGGTCAGAAATTTGAATACAAGAATGGTTCACCCAGCCATCATATTTTTGGGGTAGCATATGGATGCATGTTATAACTTTTCCCTAATTATTACTATTCGTAGTATTATTGTGATGATAATTGGGTGACATCCTTCTCAGATGTGACAACAGAAAAAAAAACATGCGGCCATATGAACTGATGCTTGGAAGAATATTAGAACATGCCTGACTGATTAGAGGAGTTCGATAGCAAAGTGCACTTGGTGAATCCTCAACAGAACTACAGTCTGAACCGCTTTCATCTTCGTTAATGTCAGAGACACTTTTTCTCCTTGATGTTCCACCATGGTTTGCAAGTTTTTCCCTCTGCAAGAGAATTGTCGCCTGTTAGGGACAGAGAGTTCATCTCACCATCTCAATAGATCACATGAAGGGTGGTGATCTCTTATAAGAAACTATACAGCATGGCTCGATTGTGATGGCAATCCTATGGGGCTCACGCAGGATGCATACTAATAAAAGAGTGGAAACAATGCACAACCAGGTGCCTGTGTAGTTTTTTTTTTTCCTTTTGTGTGTGTGTGTTTTTGTTTTGTTTTTTGGGGTGGGGGTATGGTATGGAGATATACATAGGTGGGCCCATCGATGTTCACACATGCAAAACAATCTTACAAGATCATTTAGCAACATAGAAAAGTTATTTAAATGAGAAACATATCACATAGTGCATCAGTGTGGATCTCCCATTTCGGGCTCACTTGGGATCCGACATCTCCCCCCACAAAACCCTGCTTCCATGAACAGGCGCAGGTCCCACTTCCATTTGATCAAAGTGATTCGGTTGTGAATTGAGGGAAAAGAATCATCGGATCTCTCCATATCAATAATTTTACTAAGATTTCACCAGTAACCTTAGTAGTTAGTTGATTGTCAAGAGTTGCGCACAAAAAAAAAAAAAAAAAGTTGCAGAAAACAATTAATAGTGAATCTCTCCGAAGTATATTGTCAATATTTATAATAAAAAAAAAAAAAAAAACTCTCCGAAGTGATTAAGAAAACTGCACAGGAATCAATGCTGCCAAAGGCCAACTATTGAAAACACATCTACAATATTGGATAAAAAATCAGAAGTATTGTGTTGACTCGCTGCATGAACTTCTAAATGGTGACAAGTCAAAGGTAATATTATGTTAATTGATTTTATTGCATGTCTACAAAATGTCTCCTTTCATCGTTATTCCTTCTAAAACACTCACTGACTGCTCAAATACCTTCAATTTTTAAATAAAGCATGGTCAACCATCATTTGTGGGCAAGATTTTTCATCATAGGTGAAAATTGAGAAAACTAAACAAGTAAACAGTATGACATTGGATTGGGCACAGTATTACCCTTCAAAGTGAAGTATCAGACTTAGTGTCAGACATGTATAGGGCAAGTTTGATATATTACTTTGGTAATATAAAGTTACAGATATTAATATTAGTTTTTATGAAATGTAGTGCCATATGATAATTACTCATAATATACCTGGAATACTTTACCAAGAAGTTTCAGAGCTAATGCACGGGCTTTAAGTTCCTCTTTCTTGACATTGCTTTCTTGCAACACCTAGCAAACAATCCCATGCAAGGTAATAAGGATTTGCTACAGGCACTAAAGTTGAAACCAAGATCAGTTTTTCTTTAGAATTGGCTTTAACATATTTCTTTAATAAGGATGCAGAACACCAATATAGGGCAAGTGAATAGCTACACTACCACTCTCATAAACAATTAATAGATCCCATACTAATGCAAATTCACTGATCATTTGGAAAATAGAATCATAAATCACTTAAAAAAGCTCACTCAAGACTTATTTTTCAACAAAAAATTGTTAAAACCTAGATAGCCCCTATTTGTTATTATTTATTATTTTCTTTGTTAGTTAAAAATGAGCCACTTGAAAGTCAGCTCAAGATTGAAAAAACCAAAGTTAAAGCAGTTAAAACTTTTAGCAGTTATAAACGCTCATGCATAGATCAATTTTCCTATGAGTTTTTAACCACGAACTTCCCAATCTTTGCGACACTTAGGACATATCTTAATTTGGCAATATTTTGAAAATATTGCAGATTATTTGAAAATCAATATTTATTGTAAATATCATGAAAGTATCACAAAGTTTTTAGAATCATCATCGTCGTCGTCGTCATCATCATCAATGCCTTGTCCCAACTATGTTGGGGTTGGCTACATGAATTATGTTTCTCCATTCTGATCTATCTGAGCCACATTGAAGTTTATAGAATATCGGCCATATGTGTATCATAGTATGCAACATATTGCAATTACATAAAACAAACTGATGAAAGCAAATATATTTCTCGTATAAACCATAGAAGTCAGTAGTAATGATCTATCGTGCTTCGAAGTTTTGGAGTTCTCACAAAAATTAAGCTTGAATATCTGAACTATACTGGACAGATCAAACCTGCATACAGATCATAGATGATGGACCTGTATATCTACTGCATTATTCAACTCAAAATTGAAACATCTACAATCAATGATAAAAGTCAACAGGCATGTGGGCTTACCCTTTCACACACGTGTAAGAGGGTCACTTCGATGTCAACTACATTCAGTTTCCATAATGAGTTCATCATGATGTCCTTGTTTAATCGTATATGTGATTCAACATCATTGGCAGTAATCCTGCCATCCATGTTAAATTGCCGGCGCATATCATCATGCAGTTGCAGTAATTGGAAAGCACCTGAACAAATTTCTCAGCAAAAAGTTTAGGTAAGTTGTTACAGGAAGACTTCGAATAGTAAAAGAGCTTAAATGTCATACAGGATTTAGATACCTTTTGCTGCCGTAATTTGTGATTTCCAGAAATGTCCCTTGTTCCGTACCCATTCAGCCAAAAATGGCACTCCTAAATAAATTATTTTTTTTCCTAGCTCTTTTGCAGCCTGTCTTGAATATATGTAGCCAATGGTATGTAGGATTTCTACTCCAAAAGCTGTATTTCCCCAAAAAGGAAAAAGAAAAAACAAAAAATTAATGTTGTTGTTTTTGTAAGTTTCGGTTGTCCAAAATAATTACCCTAGCAAACATAGCATAAAATGAATATCATAAAGTGAAATTTGCAGACCCAGAACAAAAGGACTCAATGAAACCAAACCGAATTGAAAGTTACTAGTCACAGAACATAAACACAATCTTGAGAAAGGTTCCTTTCAGGTCAATGTGCTGAAGAGATCTATTCGCTTCATTACACACAAACACACAGAGATGATTTATTATGTGAGATGATCTGAAGTTATGGAGCTCGAACCATGGAAGGCTTGCTCTTATCATTGCTGGAATGTGATGTTGTAGGGCCTACCTCTCTGTCTTTCTCTCTCTCTCTCTCTCACACACACACACACAAATTGAGGTTTGTGGAAAATGAAATTCAAGGAGCAGGGGGTGCCAACTTGCTGGATTGATCATAAGTGGTCCAAGGTGGTCTACAGACCGCTTCTTTTAGCTTAAAAGTGGCTTGATACTCTGGATAACACATATTTGTCTGCCAGAATCCTGTACCAAAATGTTTTATAAGTCTTTCAGGATACTGTTGACCAATTAATGTTGCCAAATATACCAGAGTAGTTTGTATTGATTGCTCCTGCTTACATTATAATTAAAGATGAGAAAATTTTATAATGAAATGTAAGAAACCATGTACCAACCCAAAAGCTTAAGCGCAAAGGTGGAAGGCCCAAACAGGTATATATGACGCCTTGCCAAGGGATGTGGGGCTTTACTTTACCAACATGAAATACTTAGGTCAGCTACATATTGAATTTGGACCTTCTGAGTAGGGGTGTAAAAAAAAACCGAAAAACCATCTAACCGAACTGAATCGAACCGAATCGCAGTTAATAACCGTGTTTCACGGTTCGGTTACGGTTACGGTTTTTTAAATTGAAAAACCGTGCTTCACCGTTCGGTTACGGTTTTTGTCTCGACTCACGGTTATTAACTGCGGTTAACCGTTAACCGCGGTTCGGTTAACCGTGTTCCCAAAACACACGGTTAACCGAATCGTTTCACTAATAAGAAAAAAACTTAAGAGCCTGAATGGATTTTTTTTATTATTTTTTTTACAGTAACATATTATGCCATTCTCTAACTATGGTTTTTTTTTTTTTTTTCAAAGTAAGTTTGATTGGTAAATAACAAAATTTTCACCATTTTTTCTAAGTGACAATTAACCGTAACTGAACCGTTAACCGTGGTTCAGTTTTTAACGGTTTTTCACAGTTCGGCTACGGTTACGGTTTTTAAAAACCAAAAACCGTGAAACACGGTTCGGTTAACCGTTTTTCCAAAAACCGCGGTTAACCGAACCGTTACACCCCTACTTCTGAGATACACTTCCTTTATGTTTTATTAGCTCAAAAGATTAAATACTGACCATCATTTAAGGAAACTCTTATTATCAAAAGTTTAATATTCCTTTGATTTGGATGATTGTTGCACCATCTTTGGACCATCCATCCAACTATAGAAATTAAATGGACAACATCCCATCAGAGAACACAAAAGTCGAAACCTGCTTTTTTTTATGGGTAACATGACCTGGACGGACAAACTTAAGATTGCAATAGTGAGCACCTTTCATTGCGCCACAGGCTCTTGTCAGTCCTAGTCTTCTTCTTAGATCATAAAATTTAGTATTTGATAGAAGTTGCATGCACATAATTACCAACAGTTAGATTTATATACACGCATCAAGCATCCATTTATCAGTCAAAAGTACAAATCATAAAGATAAAGATAAAGATAATAACTAGACATGACCACTATTTGAGAGACCTTATCGCTTACATTAAAAAATAATAGGTGGGAACTTCGCTTACCTGCATTTGCAAGTCGTTTCACTTCAGATTCGGCATGATGCAAGAAACCCTCTTTGTTGCCATGAACATACTGATTAAGGAAATCTTTCAGTGTCCTAGCAAGTTTTTCTTCTCTCTCCTTTTGGACAGCCTTTATGCATTACATAACAAGAAAGAAAACAAAATCTTAAGACTAAACTTCATTTACAAAAAATTAAAGAACAATATTTTCTAAATGGGAAAGGTAAAGGAATTTTAATGCAATGGAGTAAAAGGACAAAATGCCCATTATTTGTAGATATTAACTATACTTGAACATGCATGCAAGCAATGGTGCAAGTACATGATGATCCAGAACATGAGATATGTTTTGAAGGACTCAAAGCATTCTCTCTCTCTGTCTCTCTCTCAGAGTAAGGACTTGAACAGAGTCGAACTTGCGCACGCTCGTCTAAGCAACAGCCAGAGCAAAGGATTCAGGCTTTTGATGCACCGAAGTATTCATCAGTTTAGGCATTTATAGAGTCAGCTTGATATGTCTCAATGGTTGGAACTTGGAAAAGACACCATGGAATCCAATCTCATCAGAATTGGTGGCAAAGACAGACGTCTGTCCGTTGGTCACTGATGGCGAAAGCTTTTGCTGATTGGAGACGCCCATGGTGTCACTGACCAAGGTTTGTAGATGCCACTTCGATGCAGGTGGAGTCTCGTCATGTGGGCTGGTAAGCCGATGGGCCTGGTGGATGCTTTGGTCAAACGAGGAGCAGACAGGACACTACTTTGTTAGCACATGTAATGTAATTTTTCTTTCTTTTTTTTAGCGTAGGGAATCGTACCTCTGCTTTTAAGTTGAGTACCTTCGCCATGAGAATGTGCTACTTGTCTTAAGTACAATCTAATTAACTTGTTACCGATTAAATATATAAAAAAAAAAAAAAAAAACCTAGCACAATACACTTGTTGATTGGGTATGAGAATTCTCTTGCTAAATTAGGTAAAACGTCAAAGAATCATCTCATTCCTCCTCCTCAGGTTTTATAAAATGCTTCTAATTGTAAAATCACCCAAGAACAATGGGACTAAAACAAGTGTAATGAAATTAAACCAGGATCCAATTAACTAGATCATTTTGGACAAGCAAATACAATAAATCATGCCATGGGCATGTTGTAAACCAATTGTTCTGGACTGCTGGTACATATTCTACTATTTCTAAATTCTAAAATATGGTGTCTTGTAGCTGTAGTTCAGCTGGTTAAAGACATAAGTGCCTGAGTTGAGTGCGTGAGTTTGAATTTTTATTGTAGAAAAAATAATAATAATAATAATATAAAATATGGCAGTGCTAATAAACATTATAAGCACCTCGAGCCATTTATGCTAAAGAATCACAAAAAACTATAATATTTAAATTCAAAGTATATTCCATATTTCTGTCCAAATCCACTGTAGAGAAATCATGTAATACTTGATTACTCCCAATCTATGGCCTCTATTTTAAGAACTGATCTATAGGCCTGTTCCTTTGCAAGAATTTTGAGAATTCTTGTCTAGGGAATTTTGAAATTCTCCAAATGTTGTCCCGCACATGGAATTCCAAAATCCTCATGGCCCATCCAGCATTTTGAAATGCTAAGGGGGTAGGAATTTTGAGATTTCTAAAGGCCATTTGTGGCTTTTCAGGTGGGTTGGAATTCAGAATTCCAGCTATGTCATATCAATGTCAGAAGTTCCCAACATGAGAGAAATATGATTAGAAATATGATGTACTTGCCTTCAACCTATCATGTAGTTTCTCAGGATCTTCAACGTCATTAGCTAATTCAGAAGAAGCCATTGATGCCACAGCAAGATGACCTATATAATCTTCAAATAGTTCGCTTCCAAAAAGAAGGGCAAAGACAGCAGTGGAGTCTAGCATGGTCTCCCTGCATAGTTATAGAAATATTAGTCTATTAAGAAACAACAGAAATGTTCAATTAGAAACAGAGGCACACACATTTCCAAATAGTAAGATCAAACTTATTATTCAGAAGATAATCAATATATATGGCAAAAGGAAATGCAAGCCCAAGGAGAGACAACAAATAACCATACAATTATTTTTTCTACTTACCTGGATATACTATATTTCCCATTCCCATCATAAGCTGCCCTTTGCACTGGATCGCTAAGAACCTGATAAGCTTCACCCAATACCTGCCAAAACAGTTGACACTTGAGATTAAGAATCAAGCATTTTCAAGCAATCAATATTAAGCGTATAGAGTGATCGAATGAACATTTTTTGATGGTTTGCATTACGATGAATTATAGGGTTTCATGTTACAGAAAACCTATAGTCCTATACAGTGATCGAATGAACATTTTTTGCTGGTTTGCATTATGATGAATTATAGTGTTTCATGTTACAGAAAACCTACAGTATGCCGTCCTAATTACATAAAGGTAGGCCTATGGCTAATCCACTGCTGGAGTTGGAAAGCACTGCCATTGCCATGGGTTTGAACAGAGAGAGAGAGGGGGGGATGGTGTGGTAAAAAAAAAAATCCATCAGCCAAATTTGACATTGGCAAATTTTGTGGGCCCCCAATGATCATGATAAATGTGACAACAATCCAATTTATCTACAAGACATAATTTGGTTAACTTTGAGGCCCTTAAAAGAGTACCTTCAATGAACGGATGGTTCTCAATTCTCATTTGTTATATGCAGGAAGGTATAAGGGAGACCTTTCAAACCATAGGTCCCCCATGATTTGCATGCTCCCATGCAGGCAGCAAAGGCTTTGGACTGGACCAGGCTATCAGAAGTTTACTGGACCAAATCCAGTATCTCTTGTGTTGGATCCAGTTGGATATCAGGTTTGACCCAACCAACTTACAGCGCTTTGGTTCGGTTATTGGACATGATGTCATGAGCCCACCATATATAGATGTGAATCGAGAGCTGTGTCAGATTAAAAGAGCCTGGATTGGTTCTTTGGACTTAATGTTGGATTTGTTCTGTATTCTAAACTGCCTATCTGCAGGCCACTGATTATAAGTTAGGATCTTCTAATCTTTTAGGTGCATCCTCCATCCAAGGAGTCACCTGTCACAATATTGGTCCAGATTATGAAATCTACGCCTGCATTATTGCGATTGGGAGTGAAGCTAAAGGTACAGTTGCTGTGCAGCACAAGCCCAAAACCTCTCCCCTATTAAAAGTGCATCAACAGTGACTCAACTTTTTTCTGGCATAAAAGGTAGGCCTCTTTCAAAAGTGGAGAAATAATGAAAGGATCCTCATGAAAGTTACAATCCGAAGCTGTACCTTTCTACCTAAATAAATAAATCCGAAGCAATACCTCAGTCCGAGTTGCACTCTTAACTAGCAGGTGATTAAAGCCCATGCTTTAAAAAAAAAAAAAAAGGAAAAAAAAAAAATACTTGCCTGAAATCTTTCAGCAGCTTGAGGATCATTAGGGTTTTTATCAGGATGGACCTGTCTTGCCTGTAGCAAAAGTGAGAAAAGCTTCAGTTGGAAGTCTTGATTATGATTTAGTCTATCATCTAAATCGATTAAAAAAAAAAAAAAAGAACAGGCTACAGAGAAAGTGGGAGAAGAGAATACTTGAATAAAAAATTTACAATTTGTATCATGATTCTAACATGTTTACATGGACACCACAATTATGCTCCAATCTGATACAACTCTCATGATGTAATCGTGGCCGAATTCTCCATATCATGGACATAAATCAGATATGAAACACGATGCTATTATTTGATCCATTTAACCTTAAGAAAACCCAATCCAATCCAAATCTTAGATATTTTATCCAAATTCAGAAACTAGGTTTCTATTTCTATTTCATCAGAGAAGCTTTTCTTCCAAAAGTCCAGAATCTGCAGCACAAAAGGAATTCAAAACTCATTTCTTGCTTCCTTTTGCAACGTCCCGCCAATTCCAAAACAGAATTCTCATTCTCTTCCCTAAATATTAAGAAGTGCAAGTAGAGAACCGCACAGATTTAAACAAAACTCCATTCATCCAATACTCCATAAAAGAGCATGAATTCAAATTGCACAAAACGATCCAGGATCCATAACCAAAGATCCAAAACAAAGCCACGGAACAATCAGGCACTTAGATCGAGCCAAAGAAACAATTCAAGGAACTTAATTAACTCGATACAAAGTGACGTGTAGACTTTAGCGAGTATGATCTGAAACTTCACAAAAGAAAAAGAAGATATGGAGGGAGGGACGAGGAGATTATTTATACCTTGAGGTAGTACGCTTTTCGGATCTCTTCTTCGGTGGCGGAGGGGCTGACGCCGAGAATATCGTAGTACTCGGAATCTTTCACCATTTTTGCTGCTGCTGCTGCTGCTATCGATCCGAGTCGAAGAGAATGTGAAGAGAAGAAGTAGAAGAAGAAGGAGACGGTGAAGAAGAAGAAGAAGACGAAGAAAAGTGGAGGAGTAGATGTAGATGTAGAAGTAGAAGGGCATGGTTGGAAATTGGAGAGCCCAACCCCACGCGGTCGGCTTTCCAGTTCTACAGAGCAAATAAAGAAATGGGAAGGGGAGGGAAAGACCTTTTATTCTGTTTATTGCGGGAAACACGAGTGGGGGGACCTTCACCTTCATTCAAATCGCCTTTTAGAGCTGAGGGGTGGGGGGGTGCGTGGAGGTGTTGTGGTTGCGCCTGAAATGCTTTTCAACTGCCTGCCAGCCATCTATTGCTTTTCTTTCTGGCACCCCCTTTTTTATTATTATTTTTTATTTATAATGTGAGGTCCAGTCCAGTGCACATGCTGGATCTGATCCTTGCTAGGTGGGCCAGATAGATAGCTTTGTGATCATTGCTTTAGGTGGTGGGGGTGGGACTTCGTTGGCCATGGGTCTTCATTCATTCAAGGTCTATCTCGCTGGTGGTGGCTACTCTGTGTAACTGTCTCTTAAGTAGGGATGAAAATGGTTGGCGTCTATGGAAGCAGAACTCAACTCTTGTATTACCCCCCAAAAAAATGGAACCCCCGGACCATCAAAATCATACTCTCAATCTTAGAGTAGGGACTAAAGACCTGGGACAATCCAATGCTGGGAGGGAAAAAGTTCACCCGCACAGTGCATCCGGATCGTTCCAAAGGTGGGATCCACCTCCCAATACACAACATGTGCGGTTGGAATGTCATGCGTCGGGAGGCCGGCTTTTATTTCTAATGGATTCGGATTTTCAATAAATGAACCCCAACACAGACATTTAGGACCTATTTGTTGCAAGCGTTTGTAGGGGTACATTGTCCAGAGCACTTAGAATTTGAAACGGTGGACCCCACCATGCAACCAAGAAGGGCCTTGCATCGTACTATAATTCAACTTGCCAGTGAACATTTGCTGGCATGAAATTGAATACACAAGAAATTGTGAATAAATAGGCTCCAACAATGGATTATTAAATAGGTGTGTGTAAGATATAAGTTCAGGTAGATGAA
Organism: Persea americana; assembly: GCA_029852735.1. Lineage (NCBI taxonomy): Eukaryota > Viridiplantae > Streptophyta > Magnoliopsida > Laurales > Lauraceae > Persea > Persea americana. Next base: position 52,235,133 of record CM056812.1, read on the forward strand.
ACCTTTGACTTTGAAGAATAACAAACTTTTAGGAAATTTAGCAAGCTTATCATATACATATCCGCGTTGTAGGAGGAGGAGAAGTAGGAGCCAAATGGAGTATGAGAATAAATGAATAAAAGTTGAGTAAAAAGGGTGGTATTGTAGAAAGGTAAAAGGAGAGTGAAGAATTAGAAAGTAGATTTAGGTTTAGGTGGCTGTATGAGATAGGAGTGAGTTGTTGTATGAGATGAGAGAAAAAAAATGAAGTGGTTGACTACAAAGTAACCATTGGAGCTGGGGAGAGGACACGGTGTGTTCATTGAGATAACATGATGGTCAAAATTAGCGCCAAGATGCTTGACTTTAATATATCATAATTGCTCATGATCATTTCACATCTTCCCTTAATTTATTTATTTTATTAAAAAGGAGTGATTATTTGATGATAATATTCGGATACTACCTATGGATTTTCATTTTTAACTACTGCTAAAAACACGTCTTAAAATTCCTTGAAAATTCAATTACAAAAAAGTTAATAAAAAACCTGGCTTTCAAGGTATGTTTGTGCAATAGGAGGATTTCCCTGCCCCATGGCTATTCTGCAGGAGTGGAGTAAAGCATTTCATCCCATATGAAACTGAAATCCTCTCTATTGAGCGTTATTAATTCTTTTTATTTTTCTTTCCATACAAAAAAAGAAAAAAAAACAACTGTTGAAGCAAACAACAGATGAGCGGACTCCACAGGAAACCGGCACAATTTACTCCAATCGCGGAATCCTTTCCATTGTCACAGGGAGTACTAGGATTCAACCCTGCGCGCGCACACACACACATATATATATATATATATATATAGAGAGAGAGAGAGAGAGCCAAATGCGGTGAATTTTTACAGTTTTTGTAACCAAGAGAAATAAATAAAGAAAACAACCACTGATTTTGAAGCAACAGATAATTGAAAATGCAACATAAACCAATATAAAGATCATTGTTAACAGCAACCACTGGTTGCAGCATCGTTCTGAGGTGGCTTCTGCTTAAAAATGTTCTTCTTTACACCTGATGAGCCCTCAGCCAAGAGGCTTGGTGTATCCAAGATCTGCATCATCATATTCATGGGTGAGATGCTAACTTTGCTGCTTATTAGAAACAAACCACAAGACAAGTAAATTGGCAAACACCAACAGAACAGACATGCAGCACCAGACAAAATTCTAGCTCTCTTAAGTGGCCTTTTCTGATGGGTACAGTGTAACCGTCGCAGATGCCTACATGATTTCTACATGTGGGGCTTGGATTCAGTTAAGTCAACCACTATTCCCTTTTATGCAATGATAGTAAACCAGGTTCAAATTAACTCCAAATGATTTTGGGAAAAAAAAGAAAAAAAAGTTAAGATCGTGATTTTGATTAAAGAGGAAGCTGTTAAGCATGCCTCTCATCGGTTTAAACAAATGATCCCTGATTATCAAATTAGGGTTCAAGATCTGCACCTTTCCATTGTTGCGAAGATATCAACAAATCACCCCCATCCTAACTTGACTGATCTAATACTTTTGATTAGTAGCAAAGATGACATTGAAGACTTTCTTAATGGTCCATACATTAAAAACAAATTCTCCATAGATTGAACGTGAAATCATGGTTGAAAATCACAGCTGAGGTGGGGCCCTAAAACCAACATGTTGCAGGCATCGGGAGCAGTTCACGGCCCTCGGGGCATGAATTTTCATTTGTCCCCAAAAATCTGGGGAAAAAAATTGTGAATTTTCATGTGATCTTAAGCCGGAGGTAGTAAATAGAAATGACCACTATATGATGATTGGGGACAAGTGATGGCTAATAATAATATGATCAAATCAGTGATGCAGTTGACCATCTTCTCCTCAACTGCATAGAAGCTCAAGAGTTTTTCCTCGGCTGGTTTGGATGCAGTTGGGTACTCCCTACTACCCTTTTGATCTCTTCAAAGCATGGAAGCTGTTGAATGGATGGAATAGGGGAAAGGTTATGTGAAGATCCTCTTTCCTCACAGTGACTTCGACTAAATTTGGAAAGAGAGAAATTAGGGTGTTCTGAAAACAAATCTTCCTCCATTGAGGCTGTGACAGATGCTGAAATTCGGTAACACTTGTGGGTCTCCACCATGGTTTAAAAAAATGGTCATTACCATTTCATAATGGTATAGGCCATTATGAAATGGTAGCGGCCTATACCGTTACGTCATTTACAATATAACGGTCATAACGGTCACGGTATAAAAAAAATAGTGAAAAAAGGGTCCATAACGGCCGATATTTTTATAAAAAACTTTATTTCCTGTTCTTTTTCATTTCTTTCTTTCCCAAACCATTTATAGAGCTTCTTAAGACTATGCTAAATGCTTCTTTTTTCACCAAAACTCAAGTGATTTATAAGATCGTGGTGGATTCTCATATGATAGTTTCTTCCCTCCTCAACCACAATACCCTTATGTTCATACTCCGCTGTTTTAATTAATTAATTAATCTTGATGTAGTAGTTAATGTTAGTTGGAAGTTAAATTCACTCTCAATTTACTTGGTGTTTGAGTAATTGAGTACTATACGTTTGCACTACTACTAGTAGTTTCTTGACTTTAAGTGTTTGAGACTAATGATTAGTTCAAAATTATGGTTGCAATGCATGTTGTAAAATTTGTAATATTTTAACTTATTTTAAATATATATATTGTGTGTGTGTAAGTATATTTAATTCAGAATAGACTTTACAAGTTTCAGATAAGACAACGATACAGGATGTAATGGCTTTGGGGGCCGATATTTTGCTTTAAAAGTGTTTACTAATGAAAAAAATATGATTTTCTAGCATTTTCTAATACTCTAGATTTCTTGGGTATTTTTTCAGATTTGTTTAGTGTAAAACAAAAATCCGCACTGCGATGGACCGCGACGACCACAAACTGTGAATCACGATACAACGGGATGACAGCAACCGTGGCCACGATTTTCAACCATGGTCTCCACTGTCCCTCTTTTTCGGGGTCTGTCATCTGAGTTTATCATGTGAAGTTGGAGAGAATCAGTTCAACAAATTGATGCCTTACGGGTTATCTATAAAGCCTTCTATTCCCCGTCTAGTTTCTGATTTTGGTTTGTAGGTTGCCTGTGTTTACGTGCCTTGTCTTTTTTGCTCTTTTTTTGTAGTTGTGTTCTGTGGATGTATCCTTTGCTCCAGTTGTTTTGATGTTTCCTCTGTCACATGTCAGAATATATCTTTTGTACTGCTAAGTGTTTTTGTTGATCCAAGTTGATATTCCAAAAAAAAAAGAAACATAAAAAGAAAGCAAAACAAAGCATATAGTAAGGCATGTTTTTCGAGTAAGATTCCACTTGATGTGAAATACAATACAAAAGGAAATTAATTCATTCACCTTTAGTACAAGCTCCTCAAAACATTGCTCCACATTAACTCGAGTCTTTGCACTGCATTCGAGAAAAAGGCACCCGGACTCCCGAGCAAAGTCTATTCCCTCTTTCTTTGTGACAACCCTTTCACTTTCCTGGAAATATGAAATATCTTGATTTGTGTCATCCATCAACATGCAAATAAAATGCAAAAACGATCAACATAAATATATGGCATAACTGAATAGAACAAGCTAAGACGATCAATAAGTTTAGTTATATAGAATGCTGGGAACTGTGTTCTAAGATCTATATGATGAAATTATTTTTGAAGAAAATAATACTTATTGGAGGTCTCCATAAAAAAATATCTATATATATATATATATACACACACCTTATCAACTTTGTTTCCAACAAGCATCTTGATGCAGTCTTGATTGGTGGAATAGAGGTCTACTTCCTTAGCCCAGATATCCTTAAGATTTGTAAATGTCTCTCGCCGTGTTACATCATAGACTGTGATTTAAAAGCCAGAAATAAAAATAAGAACCCAAAACAACAGAAAGACAAGTGTCACAGGTAGAACATGTCAAATTGCATGAAAGAAAAGCATTAAAAATGCATTTAAGTTACGTTTAGTACCTTTCTTCCCTCCTAATATCAGTCAGTCAATTGACCAAGATGTTCACTTTTCTTCTTAGGCTACATAAGGATGTAACTCACTGGCTACAAGTGTGTAAAGCGCAATTGCTTCAATGCAATTTAGATTTCAAGAAGAGATATGACAAATGGGTACAGTACTACAGTGAGATGTGAAGCTAGAAAAGTATTGTAGTCGTCATCTCAGAATTGATGTTGAGATTGATAAAATTTTACGCTGGCTGTCCACCTACCGAATGCAGCCCTCCTTTATATAAGCCTCGGACTGGCATTCAAAATTGGTGATTTTTTTTATTTTCTGGATGGCAAAAAACTGGTGAAGTTGTGGAAAAGCAAAAGCAGGAAGAGTGGAAAACTACTTTCATTGTTTGGAGGATGGGTGGCATGTCATGAGTCCAGTGGGTGATAAGTTTCACTACTTAAATGGCATCAGTACTTCTAGTCTATCTAGTGGGATTGAAGGCACTGAATGAGCAATTTGGTGATGCACAAGGTGTTGACGATAATGAGAAATAGGTACTCAAGTCATCTTGCCATTGAAAGAGATTACAGAAATGTGGCCTCCCGAGTAAATATGAGTGGTGAAGAACCATAGGTACCAGCTTACATTTTTGAAGAGATTAGAGACTAACCCTTATCGAGGTCAGCTTTTCTTTGGCATGATGGTCATAGTGCAAATTCTGGATAAGCTTTTTATTATTATTATTATTATTATTATTTCATTTCAATGTTATACAGTATATTTCTCTTGTATTGTGTAGTTTTCTTTTTCCAGCTTTTGGACACTTTTTCTTCCCCCCGAAATCATTTTTGGTTACTGATGAAAAAAGAACCTAAGTTTTGCCATGGCATTGCTAATGCTCACGACCACTCATGGCAGCGATTCACTGGGAGTAAAAGATAAAACGTTTTGAAAACAGCAGAATTGGAATGAAATATTGGATTTGTACACTGCCCTTTACTCAAAGGAGAATCGATGTACACTGGAGTTGGATGGTTAAGCATTTGATCCTACTAGTCAGGAAGTGTCGCATTCCCTTGAAGATCTAATCATGGAAGAGGAAGTTCGGATGTCCTTTTCTTTTAAATCATGTGGCTGATCAGGCTCCAGTCCTGATGGTTTTCCTACGGCTTCTTTTTACAAAAATTAGGATTTTTACCAAGAATGATAATGACATCTATTAAGTAATTCCATTCATATACTAGACTGACTTTGAATCTTGGCCATTGTTCATAGTTCAGATTCCTGGAAATAATGGGGCTTCTCCTCTCTAGGACTTCCTGCGCCCCAGTTAGATCAACAATGTGTATAATATTTTGGCTAAGGTTCTCACCGATATCCTTTAACAGGTGTCATCCCAAAAATATCTTAGACATAAAGTGGTTTTGTTGACAGGAGGTGGATTTTGGATGGTGTTTCTATTGCCAACAAAATGTATTGATTCAAAGCAGAAGGAATGAAGGCCAGACTGTTTTGCACATTAGATCAATACAAACAAATAAAAGTAACATTCTGCATATAAATATTAGGAAAAAAAGTACCCATTATAACTCCTTGAGCTCCTCTATAGTATGAACTTGTAAGTGTTCTAAATCGCTCCTGTCCAGCTGCATGATAACAAAAGTAACTAAATTTAGTGGGTCATACAGTACGATGCAACCCTTGTACATTAGAGAAAGTAGTGAAACACAGATGATAATAACTTATCCTGCATTCTTGCTCCCAAAGCACAACAAATTCTCATGCCAGGAAAAATAAGGAAAAGCCATAAAAAAGGAAATCAGGGAACATGTTCTGCATATCTTATTAAAAGACCTTTCATAAATACAGCACAAATCTGTAAGCAGGTTGGAGTTATTCAAATCTCAATCAGCAAGAAGGGAAGAAAAGAAAGAGGAGGAAAAAGATACTAGGGTGGGGCAAAGGAGGGAGGGGAGAGGGTGGTATAGGCCTTCACCAAGAAACCACATGTAATGCCTACAAAATAAAAAAGCCAAAAAGGAAATTTTTCTATAAAAAAAAGGTACATTCTCCATCTCCAGGGAGGCCGAGTGACTTCAAGAAGAAGAGTGATAATTCCTTGAATTCATCATCTCTAGATAAGTACAAGCTTTAAATTCGTTAGCTCTGAAGCTCTGAAGGAATCTTATGCCTAATAGGGGTTAATGCAATTGCAATGACTACTCGTATGACATTCCAATGAATTACCAATACCAGGCATGCACACAATTTGTGAAAAGGATTCTATTCACGAGAAGAGAAGAGGAAGTATCCAAAGGTTAACATGGAAAGAGAAATCATCCGTACAACATCACAAAGATCAGATTGAGTTGTGAAAGCAGGAAAGCCTAAAGAGAGCGGCTAATTTTACTTATGTATTTTGGATGGTGTAAAAACTTAGTTTTTAATGAATGAAATGCAGCTACAGGTGCATATGTGAAATCTACCCCTTTTGGATAATATACACATGCAAATGGGATATGCACACAGCCTTACTCAGATCATCTGTGTATTAGTCATGCTTCAAGCATAGTTATTTTACAAGAGCTAGTTTTTTCTAATAAAAAGTAGGTGCCCAGTTACTTTTTTCATTTTGAATGATAACAAATGTTAAATCTATTAATCCAAATCTACAAGTGTTCTAATGTAAGCAACATGAATATTTACTAGTGTACCACATCACCACTGAATACCAATGATGATATAACTTCAACTGGTGCATAAGTCATAAGTTGCTTCAGAACTCAAATCACACAGGTGTATTTTTTAGTTGATCATTAAAGAGCCGTTTACACAATGAAACTGACAACCGCAGATGGGAAAATATTGAGCAAAATTGGTAACATTTCGATAATGATACAAGAGATTTTAATGGAAACCACAATAGAACCAGGGGCCTGGGCCTGACCCAACCAACATCATTTTAAAGATTCCAATTAATTTTCAACACTATAAAATGCCAGTTTCGCACTTGAAAGGTTATCACATATGAAACTAGGAGGATAAAAAAGAAAAATGAAATGCAAAAAAGAAAATATTTTTTGTTGGTTAAGCTAACTATCCCTGATTGTGAAAATAGGTTGGCAGGAAGCAATTTGTTGAGATGTTCTGTAAATATATATATATATAGAGAGAGAGAGAAATTATCGATGAAGAAACTATCATGTTAATATATTAACTTGTGTTTAAAAATAACTATTAGAAAACTTATTTTATGTATTACTGTCAAGTTTTCAACTGAAAAAGATTTATCCTAGGGCATCATAATAAGTTCTTGATTTGCTATATGAAGATCAAGTAGTCATTGAAATTTGAACATGCCATCAGGTCATTATGGAAAAGATAACATAAATTTGTAACTTTTTACAATATTTTCAGCACATTTTCAACTGCGGAAAATTATTGATGGCTAGTAGCTCATCATAAACAAAACTTGATAAGCTGAAAATAGAGAGGAGGAGATTCAGAACATGCTATACAGTCCTATGGCCAAAAAATCCGAAGTAACACACAAAGAGGAGGAGAGAGAGAGAGGAGGGAGGGAGAGAGAGGTATACATGAAGCAACAAATCAAAGTTGCATATTTTCTTTGTTTAATACATAATCACCATTGATTTATCAACGGGGGTCGATAAAGACTTAGTATGATGGAGAAAAGAAAAGGCCTGAGATAGAGAACAAGAAATTAAGGCTTTAAAAGTAATCTAAAAAAGGAGAAAATTAAGCTAACTCTGTTGAGCAATTTGGAAGTCATAAACATACAAAAGACAGGTCAACAAAAAGTGTACAGTTACCTGTATCCCAGATTGCAAGCTTCAATTTTTTCCCTCCAATAGTAACCATTTTTACTTTAAAGTCCACACCTACAAATAGATACACTAACCATTTAAGATATCTTTTACCAAAAAAAAAAAATTAAGATAACAATTTTACCGAAAAAAAGATAACAAGGAAACAAGCATAAGAAGCAATGCACTTAACTAAATTTTATTACAAATTACAATACACCATTTCATAATCATCATCATTGTTGTTGTTATCAATGAAATAGTTACCGTCAAAGAAAGAAAAAAGAAAATAAAAGAAAAGTTACTGTTGTTGTTATCATTATTATTGAATGGTGAGTGTAAAGAAAAAGAGACATATACTGAAGGGCCCAAAAACGAAACCACCCAAAAGCTACACAATCCAAAAAAAATAAAAGTAAAAAAGAAACAAAAAGCTTATTCACGGAGATAGAGATTGATCCTGAGCATCTTCCTATTGGCAATCTACATATCTCCATGAGAAGATGTCCTCCTGGGCAATAAGCAAGCTATGCCTTGCAACACATTCCTTGCCCTCTCTGCTGTCCCAAAATAGGGAAAAAGAAAGGAAAAAGGAAAAAAAAAAAAAAAAAGAATAAAAAAAGAAAGACACTGTTATCCATTGATTACCAATAGCACCACCATCAAAATAGTTTACTTTTACACAAGCAGCCACAAAGAAAGCTATCCATTTAGAAAAAATGCAAAGATATAACAAACCAATGAAGGAAGAAAATAAGAAATAAAGATTCATGGAGCCCCAACCCCTTCTATAGCAAGACAACCAGCCTCCAAGTTGGCCAATCATGAAATATGCAACCACAAACAAATATATGAATTGGAATATCTCCAAATTCGTCCACCTCACTCAGCTATAAACTACAGCAAACTTGCAACCTTCAGACATCCCTTGGAGTGTGAAAATTAAATCACCTTTATCAAGAATGTCACTAGCACTTAAACAGAAGGCTCTGTTCCCTAATCCTACAAACAATGAGAAGGGCATATGCCACTTGCTTGCCTCAGTGTGGTGATAATTGATTCCCTGACTGACATGAAAATTTAATGATAATTTCCCAATGGTTTTTACACCTAACACCATTAAACCATACCCTCAAAGTTCAATTTCCAAACACCAATTATAGAGCCCACGACCATGAAAAAGAGATGTTCCTTAAAGTCTTCCTACCCAAAAGAGATGTTCCTTAAAGTCTTCCTACCCGTGACCTTTTGGCCCAGACACAAATGTAGTTTCCTCCAGTGACTCCCATAAATTTACCATGAGCAAGTGCTTAACAGCTTCTCCCCACATTTCTTGCCAACCTCTTGCAAAATAAACATTAAGAATCTCAGTTTTATCTCTTCCCAGATGTACTACAGAAAAACAACTAGCATTCGGAGCCACGTGATAAATAACCATCATCATCATCATGATCATCACCACAGCTGCTGCCACCAACACATCATCATCGTACTATGGAAATATCATTACTTCTCTATACAAGAAAACCTAGCATTTGATAGGTTCAGAATGCTTTAATGTTGTACAATCGAGAACAATTTGGAAATGGAAAAGAAAACTCCAGGCGAACTAACATGCCATCTAGGTGTGCACGGTCTTAAAGCTCAAATCCCCTGGAGCAGAAATTATTGGAAAGATTGGGCCATTCATACAGAGATCCTCACAGGCTTATGCAAACTGATATCCCCATCCATACAGCAAAAGTCACAAATCACCAATTCTAAGGAATGAAATAGTTTTAGACCTATAGATGGGTTTGTCCATAGTTACCTGATTCGCAACTCGATCAATTCGCATTCGAGTTCGTAGTTTGTAATTTGACATATTACGTAATTCAAAAATTCGATGGGGTATGTTTACTTGATTCGCTTTTTAATTCGCTTAATCCATAATTCGAGTTAGATAAATTCGATTCACTAATTCGAATATATAATTCAAAATTGTTGGTAATGATTATTAGTCTAATTTAAGATACATATATAATTTACGGAAGTTATTAGATGCTGCAAAAGGTGTATAAAAATGACATGTTCATAAACATTTTACAAAATGATTAAATAAATTTTAGTTCAAACAAAAAATGTTCCATCCAATCAGCGGGGTCAATTTAAAACAAGCTTTGAGAAATTAATGTAATTAAAGGGGGATGCTTTGAGTATCTCACCTTTTATGTGTGTAATCTTGCTAGCATATAAACCGTGAGCCCAGATACTTTTAGTATCTCACCCATGATTCTCTTGGCAGAGAAAAGTGAAACTTTTTATTTGGGCCTACTTATAGAAAACTTGATCCGCTCAAAATCAATACCTTTTCTCTATATGGATATTATTATTTTTTACCACTAGAAAAGAACCCCACAGTAACGTTGAGAATGTATAAAACACATTGTTTTATAAGTATGAGAATTTCATATCTATCATGGTTACATCCACCATTCAAATAAAGGCATATGACTAAAAAAAAAAAAAACTAAGAAAGTCAAATTACATATATTTTTAATAGACATGATTGACCTAAGGATGAAAAAGATCTCTTGATTTTGGGCCATCTGTTAAGTAATTTCATTGGGCTCGAGGAATTATTGCCGAGAGTGTGCAAGACACGAGGGCAGCACTTAGTAAATAAGGAGGTATGGACTCCTTTCTATTCCTGCCCTTTCAGAGACCTTTCTTGCAGAGAGAGAGAGAGAGAGAGAGATTATCGGGAGGATTTTGATCAATGAGGAAGATCTAGAAAGAGATTTGGATAGATCTTCGACCATCAACCGAAGAAGAAGAAGAGAGGATGACTATCGGATGTATTGGGAAACTGGGGATTTTGAGGATTCATGGCATGATGATGTCATCTTCCTCATCTGGAGGTATTGAGTTTTGAGATTTCCAAATAATAACGAATTGAATAGCGAATTACTCGATTTGAATTGTTCGTGATTCGGCATCCATCCAAACGAATTAGGTAACAATGGGTGTGTCCGCTGCAATATACTTCAAAATTCCGCCTTGATCATCACAAAAAAGAAAAATAAACCTTTTGAAAAACATTTTATTGCAAGAAAATTTAACAGAGTGAAATGTAACTCCATTAAATGACATATGAAATTGTAACACGTTACACTCTGCCCTCATGATGGTGGCTAAATAGAAAATCTTAATTGGGTGGGAACTTCTTCCTTTTACCCCTTACCCATAGTTATTGTCAATGCCAATTCCTGTCATTGACTCTGGAGTGGATATAATCAATACAGTATCTCAATTAATGTGAATTTCAATCTCAACGTCTCTTCAACCAACAATTCTACAGGACCATCCAAAAACGCGGAAGATCGCCGAACATGCAACGGATAACTAAACCACTCAGTCGATCTCTTCAAGTATTATTACTAGGACCCATGATTTCGCAGATAAATAAGAGACATTTCAAAGAAACATTCCTAATTCTCACACCCAAAGTTATCATTGATCCTCACAACTAAGAACACAGGAAATTAACTACCAATATCACCAGTCTAACATGCATTCACAAGAACTAACTGTGACAGTTATACAGAAATAGCAAAATTGAAAGCAACCCAGTGACCTTTCCTATAGTGTTATACACCATTCTGTGCTAAGAAGAAAAAACACAACTTTCTTGTGCAATTTCCGTAATGGAAAGCCATGATAATTTCCAGTTTGATAAGACGAAGTGGCACTTACCGATCGTGGGAGAGAGTTCTTCAAAGGTGTCGGAAGTGAATCTCAAAAGGAGACTGCTCTTTCCAACCCCAGAGTCTCCAATCAACAACAACTTGAACAAATAATCAAATTCGGGCTGATTGTCCATCAGATTTCCACTTCCAAAAACCCTAGAAATCAAAACCCTATATCCACAAATGCTTCCGATCGATCCCTATCCAAAAAGAAACACCAATCAAGTTCAATCCAAGGAAGAGATGAAATAACTACAAATCAGTTGAGAAGGTAAAATAAGAGGATTTCCTCACCTTCGAGAAGTAAGATCGAGAATTCTAGATCTAGGGTTCTTGTGGGGGAGACGAGGTTGAAGGAGAGGCGAAAAGCTTAAAACGAAGAAGAAAGCACAACAGAAGTCGGTAGAAGAATAAAAAAAAAAGTCGCGGGGAGGAGGGAAAGAGAAGGCAGGTGGGACCCAGAGAGGGTCATGCATATTTATTTATTTTCATATGTAGTGGAGAGCACATAATTTTTATGGGAAAATTTTACTCCTGCCAGTCGAAAGCAATCCAGCTTATGGGCCACTTAGATGCACATCTTTTAATGTAGGAATGATAAGTGTAAATATCTCCTTCAATATAAGGGTTGACCAAAACTTCATACCGATCAAATTATTTTGGCCCTTGATTTAACATCTTTAAAATTTAATGGCATTTTAATTACATATCTTTTTTAAGATTCAATTCAATGGTTAGTGGTGATTCAATAAGTGCAAGTTCTAGCCTCATGCACTATCAATTATCATGGTACGCTAGAGTGTAAAAGGGGTTATTGGTCAAAGGTGAGCCCAAGTGAGCCCAATAGAGCCGGGAGAAGATTTTCCCTATATTTATATTTCTTTGTGAGGGAAAATTTCTTGAGATATTTAATCTAGGTGCTTCCCAAAACTCTCTCATTGAAAATCTTCCTTCTTTGCTATATTAGTAATAACCTGAGATTCTCTCTCAGATGGTAGAGTTAGGATTCCTGGATTCATAAGTTTGATTAAGAACCATTCACCCATTACAATATACTAAGCTCGAAGGTTTTGGATTTAATTTTGACTTTACTTACTAATTTTGGCCATAAGTTATTTTCAATTTCGGCAACTATCAGTAAATTATTTTCGATTTCTACAACTACTAACATACTCTCCTTCCACTTTCTATTAATATACTTTTCCTACTTATGGCCTCCCATCTTCCCCTTTATAACATACATAGAATTCTATATCTTCATGCATACCCGTGATTAGAAGGGGTTTTTGTGCTAGTTATAATATATTAAGTTGAAGGGTTTTTGGGGTGATTTTGACCCTAACTAATGATTTTGACGGTGAGTTATAACTCCCCACTTCAAATATGTAACTACTCATCTCCACTTCCAATATATAATCACTCATCTCTTTCACTTTATGTAACCACCTCTTTTCCCCATTTTTTGCTTTTTTGGAAGAATTTCATTTTTATTCCTATCATAATCCTCGGATCATTGTCACGAGTATTTGATGAAGAAATCAGTAAATATAATTTTCAGTTATTGGCGAACATACCCTTGCTTAGCACTGGCCGTTGTGCTAGTGTTGCTTAGTAGATCAAATTTAATTTATATAGATCCCCAATTAATCACACAGCATGAACTAATTTATTGGCCCGGGCGCGTCATCCGTCCTCTGCATACAGATCCAATAACCGTATTTTATTTTGGGTCTACCCAAAGGCCCATATGGATGCATATAAAATTAGATCAGCCACACCATCATGGCAACTTCCCAAAGGGTTGGTGACCGAACTTGGACCACCAAGGGAGAGAGAGTTTTATTGGTGTCAAATGGAGAGGGATTATCAGAGCAGTTAACTTGTAGTTTTCAGGTTCTTTTTAATGATCTGTTTATGTGAAACATTCAGGGAGTTATTCGAGGCTGCCACCAATCATGAGAAAGGATTGGTACAATAATAACATTTAAGAACTGAGTCGTCACTTCAAAGATACAATGGTTAGGGCTTCTAGAAAATGCATGCAATTGGACCTTGGGCATGATTAGCTTAAATTTTGATTAGGCCCCACTTGAAAGCTTGGCACAACCCATTCGAAGGGACGTTTACTGCATCTTCGAAGGGGTCTAATCGCCTTTTTGCTTGTGCCTGGGCTTTGATTTAATGGGGTGTGCCCCATAAGGGCTATCCTCTATTCCTTTTCCTAGGTGAGTTGCAGGTCACCGTATACTTTTTATAGCTGGTGTCTTTACTGGTACAGTGCATTTGGCCTATTGTGGTGCATTATATGTTTGCCTTCTGTAATAATCTAATGTCTAACTTCTAACTTACCTAAAAAGCAATCAAAAGAAGGGGGACTAATCACCTTTTTTTAATTGGCAAAAGAAGAGGGACTAATCACCTTTTTTTAATTGGTGACTGAGGAAACACTTGGCTCAAAGAGGAATTAATCATAAGGGTAGCTTAGTTGGCCTAGGCCCACAGTTTACACCCGGTGGTTGTAGGTTCGAAACTGCACTACTATATTGAGGCTAAATGGGAGTTTATCTGACTTCCCTCTGCGCCCGGAGAAATTAATCCAGCCCAAAGGGTTGGAAACGCCCTAATAGCAAAAAAAAAAAAAAAAAGAAAGAATATTGTGCAATTTTTTTTTTTCCACTATAGTATGGACATGAGGCCTAACGGCCTTGGGATTGATCCTCGGGTGGCTACTAAGGTGAGGCACCTCTTTGCCCATGGGCGTGAGGTGCTTCTCTATCATGTAGTTGTTTTTCCACTTTATCTTCTTGTCTATTTCACCTTTGATGGTAAATAATTCCTCTTTCTCTACGGTACCAAAAATAAATCCAATCACATATCCAAACTTTTGCTTATAAAACGGGGGAAGGATAATCCTTGAAGCGTAGAAAGATCAAATATCCACAAAAAAAAAAGTTCCTACATGAAGCAAAGTCAGCAACACAATGCTTCCGAAGCAAAGATTTAAATACTTGCAATCAAAAGACCAAGGCAGATTGAAGATTAAAACCCAGCATTCATTATGACATATAAGCATTATTCTTCTAGTTTTGACCCTCTATGTCACTTTGTTTTATTAAAAAAAAGAAAGAGAGATTCTACAATTTGTAATATTCTTTAAGTCAATGAAAATGATTTACAATTATTGATATCTTTCCCTTTGATTTTACATATGGCCCTTCCAAGATTTTTCCTTTTACGTACGTAGTGGCCCCTCCAAGAAAAATTTACTCAGTTTGCCATTGGCTGCAAACCTGGGGATCTAGTGGTGGCCCCCACTAGTTGGTGTGCTTTGCATGAGCAATGCATGATCGTGAGCTCCAAGAGTAGAGCCACAATGTAATAATAAACTGGTGAGACCAGGTCGATCCACAGGGAGCAATGTAAATTAAGGTTCCTCTTCACCTTGTACCTGCCCTAAATTAAAAATCTAAAGCAAGCCTAAAAACTAAAAAATTACAACCATTATTCCTATTTTCCAAAAATCAAATTAAATACAATCCAATGAAAAGAAAACTTCCTAAATCTAAAAATCTTAAACTAAAAACTAAAGTTACTACAAAAGAACACACAAGTTAGAACATCAAGAATAAAAAGAACAAAAAATAAAACTAAGAAACTAAACTAGAAATAAAAGAAACCGAAGATAGAAAGTTAGTAATGCAGTGCGATGCGTGTTATGACAAGTTTCCTAATGCACAAATTTCACATGAGATGCAAACTTTAATAAAACGCGAACCTAATCTAATGCAATCTAAAACTAAATTTCATGGCTGAAAATTACACTAGGATGATGTATGAATTCAATAAAAAAAAAAAAAACAGAAGTGAAAAAGAATTAAAAAAAAAAAAAGTTATGTTTGAATGAATGAGACCAATATAAGAAGATTGCAGATTTCTGCACATAGGCAGATCCGACCAATAATTTTGCAGCCACTAGTTACCCCTCTTTCCAAAATTATTTTGATCTGAGATTCCGATATATATGAAACTAGACTCCTTAAAGTTCAATCCAACCAAATTTGAATGAAAAACTCACTGATTTGATATGGTAACTAAATTAAAATTTTCGGATCCGAATCTATCTCACTGCAGAAATTTGACAGATTTACATGCATGCAATTAGTTAATCGAAAATCCATCTTCCCAAGATCTTTTCCTTCTGAAATTTTTATGTCTTAAAGGTAACTCATAGAACAATAATTCCTCTGAAATTCGGATTAAAATAACATCATTAAGTCACCTTTTAAATTATTCCTATTCAAGTAAAAAAACAACAAAGGTTGATTTCGCCTTATGCAGTCCAAATTTTTAATCCGAATTTAATTCCTTTTTTATAAGAACTAAAAATAAAAGAAATTCCAGATCTGAGAAGATTATTTCCAGCAACTACGTTATAAAAAAAACCAATGAAAGTTAAATTAAGCATGCATACACTAAGTAACCAGCCACAACTATGCACTAACAGATTCATAAAAAACAGATTTAACAAGAAACTAAATGTGACATTCAGAAATTTAAATGTGTGTGGAAACATTACAATAAATGTGTGTAAGACGAGAAATTAAATGTAGTGAGTGTGAAAATGTGTGGAAGTGTGTTATTTTCTTTCAAAATTCTTTGCTAAATGAGGTCATAATTTGAATCATGCTCTTAGGGCCTTTGGGTCGTCAATCCAAACACCAACAAGGAAAAAACACAAATCAAGCACCAATCACCCAAGTATAAGAAAAAAATATTGACAAGAGAAAGCATCACTTTTACTGATATGCAAAGTCTTTATATAAGATAAAAAAAGTAAATCAAGACAATTACATACTAGGATGAGAAGCCCCTTCTAGAGGAAAAACCCAAGGGTGTAGTGTGATTTTCGGGCCAAATCTCCTTAAGGACTTCAATGGAGAGAGAGAGAGAGAGAGAGAGAGAGAGAGAGAGAGGAAGAAGATGAAGTGTAGTGGTAATTCTAGAGAGAGGTGGTCTATCTTCCCATGAAAGGAGAGGGATGCCTATGCCTTCAATTTTTAGATTTTTGCTCTCTTTCTTTCATTCTTTGTTCCAAGTTTGTAGCGTTCAATCTTCCTTGTATGGTAAATCCCTTCCTTGACCAACAAGTCTTCAAAGAAATAGCAAGGCGAGTGAGAGATTTTTGGTGCTTTCCATGTGCAAAATTGCAATCATGAGTAGAAATTATAGTATTAACTTTTAGAGGTCACATCTTCCTTGTTTCAGCTCTGATTGACATAATCTTGAGCTCCACAAATATTTCCTTGAAGAGATCTTTCTAACGGTAGGTAGATTAGGCCGATCCGACGGTTGGATTAAGAGTTATGACTATTTTAATCGTATTGCCTTGAAAAATCCGGGATTAGTTGTACACGTATGGAAGCTTCTATGTTAGTTGTGCAATGGGGTGTGTGGGACCCGTGTGGACGTACAAAGGGATCTTGGGATTTTTTCTTCTTTATTTCTTGACTCCCCCTTCATCTTTGGTTTGCTTCTAAACTTCTTTGATTGACTAGTAAACTTTTCTACCATACTTTGTTTTTATGAATTTCTTTCTTGATTTTTGAGTTTTCAAACTTAGTAAGCAGTAGATCTTACCAAATCTGAAGTTTCCTTTCTTGATCTTGAAATTCCAAATCTAGCTTTCCATTGTTGACTTTTCAAACTTTCCAAAAATATCAAGATATGTAGGTCTACTACGAAAGTTGTCATACCCTTGATCTCTCTCAAATTTCACCAATGTGGGTCCCATTCTTGATTTCTCATACACAAATTGAAATAAACAAATTTAACAATTATCACATGTGAGGAATTTGGATTGACTATGCATGAGACCCTACTTGATGCATCCAAGATAACCGACTTTCCAAAAATAGATTTCCAAAAATGGTAAGTTTCATAAATTTATGCAAAAAGTGTAATTTTTGAGCAAATTATACATGAATGCACTACAATAAATCATAAATGCATAAAAACATGATTTGACACTAAATGAAGCTCTTTAATATCAATAAACCCTTAAAATTATCCAAAATATGTATGAAAATGTGCGCTTTTCTGAACTCATCAATGCACATCTGTTTTTTTTTCTTTACCCAACTATGAGTGTGTTGGCATGGCATTCATATTGCCTACTCATCTCACAAATGTATATAATAATCTTATCTCTCACGCCAGTGGTGAACCCAGGATTTTCATTTGGATGGGGCTAAAATTTTCCTAGACTTAAACATTTGAATTTTTTTTTCTAGACTTTTTCACATTACCAAATAGCACCTACACGTTTTTCTTTAGAAAATGTCCAACTGTGGAACTCAAAGATGCGTGCATGACAGTTATTGAAGATTGGGCAATGAAGAGGCTAGGAATTAGGATGTCATTCAGAAGTACCAAAAATCATTAGATGGATAAAAATGATTCTAACTTTGATTTTAGATACTCAAACTCACACTATTATGTTTCACTAAATTTATGTCAAAATCAATGCCCAATGGAGCAAATTCAAGGTGAGTGAGTGTATGAGGAAAAACTAAATACAAGAATATTTTTTAAGACACCCATTCTTTCCCTTTTCACTTTCTCAAAGTCTCCAACCTTTGGATAATGGGAATGGAATTATATCTTTGTATCATAGTGGGGTTAAGAATACATGATAACAAAAATGGATTTGGTTATCTTTGGATATGTAGATACGCTCAGATTTGGTGGCTTAAGACTTAGGGTTTGGATTAGAATTTGGGGACTCAGGTCTTGAAATTAAGATTTAGAAATTAAGCGTTCATCTTTTGGCATAGAGCGATTAGGAAGGATTATACTAGATACATTTGGTAGATGAAGATGTAGTCCAACACATAAGGACTGGTGACAAAGGGCTCGATTGATAATTAGCACGGAAGGGTTTCGAAAGAAGAGGTCGAAGAAGACAGTGCAATGTGTTGCTGCAACGTTTTCCTTTTTCTTTTTGTTTTTACATATGTGGGCTATCTTTAGACAAATATGGAGTGAGAAGTTTAGACATGTGGGGCATGCTCCAATGCCCCATTCAATTTTATGGGGATTTCAATTCAGACCTGGGGCGACTGCGAGGGTAGCTCCAATGTAGGAATGCCTCTACTCCAAGGTCCCCTTCAAACTTCATGGGGATTTCAATTCGGTCGGCCCAGGTCACTACAGCCTAAGTCCACCACTGTCTCACGCACAAGCACGCTCACACCTTTAAGATTACCAACTTGGACTCTTGCAGTTTGGCTAGTGTTTGCTGATTTCTTCTTTGGTTTGAGCTAGTGTCCTAAGTTCAGGTTAGACTTCTACCAAACCCAAATTCGAACCCCATGAAAAGTTTTTTTATTGGTCTAGATCGGGTCCAAATATGGGCGGCGCTACATGGATGTCACTAGGATCAATTGACCTCACTGAGATCAGGAAAACTATTTAAAAAAATAAAAAATTCTTTAATGAATTGAACTTAGAGAGATTTTGACCCCACTAAATGCCTAAGTTAATGGGTCATTTGTCTACCAAAAAAAAATAATAATGGTCCCAACTTTTGTTTTTTAAAGAAAATTTCATTTTTTAGGCATTCTGTCATTAACTCTTCATTTACTATAACTTGTTTGAAAGGATTGCATTGCTGATTTTTTTACAATATATCTCGTGACACTTGACCATCAACTTCAAAACTACATTGTTGATATGCGCTCTAGCAACGAGTTTTTAGAGCTTAAATAAATTGACATTGCTAGAAAATTAGTGGAGATAAAAAAGGATATTGTATACCCATTGATTTATTTGCTTCTAAAATTGGCTTTGATTTTACTAGTAACGACTGCAATGGTAGAAAGATCTTTTTCAGCAATGAAGTACGTAAAGAACAAGTTGCGTAACCGAATGTGAGATCAATTGATGAATGATTGTTAAGTCACATATGTTGAAAAGAATGTGTTTTCTAGTGTTGATAATGAAGTTATTATGCAACGATTTCAACACGTACATGAAAACCCGTCGAGAGCAGCTGTAGGAGTTTATATATTTAGATTTTCTTTTTGGATTAGAAACTATTAGTAATAATGTATTAAAATTTATGTTTATTTTTGTTTGAGAATTCAATGTTATTTTTGTCAAATTGTCGAAAAATAGATTATTTGAAAATTTTATATGATATTTGTCGAATTATCGAAAGTAGATGACAGATGTTGATAAAGGGGAAAAAAAATTTATACTATTTGTGGAAAATAAGTCTTTTATTGACCCTACTAACTCAAATTCCTGGTGCCGCTACTAGGTCCGATGCAATCGCGACTCAACCCAACATATTACCATCCCTAGAGACATGCGTCGATAAAATATTGTGCAAGATGGACAAATTTTCTATTGTGGACCTGAAATGTTGTTAGGTCCACAATCAACTTCCCTCTGTGAGAGAGAGAGAGAGAGAGTGTGTGTGTGTTATACATTAAACATCTATCTCGAAGCACCAAATAGTGGTCGATAAGAGTCATATGTTCTAATATAAATGAAATGGACGGTCAAAATAAAATCTCATTATCATAATTTTGTTTAAAAGCCCTAACGTTAGATATGGATGATAGTGCCAGATGTTCAATTCGATTACAAAATCTTATGTCATGTAGGACCAGAAGACCCCTCTACCAAATATGAAATACCACCCAAACATGAGCACAAACTTTTCTTGACCCTAGGCATATATCATGGGCATAAATACACACTTATCTTTGGATTATTATTTTCTATTTTATTTTCCTAGTCTTAAAAGCATTTTTGACATGTGTAAAGGAAATCAGGCACTGCACATCTGACCATGCTAGAGGCAAGACTGGCCTTTGAATCCGCGTGACATGTGTTCTGGATACGTTGTGCACATGAGAATATTATCCCATGCGTAAATCTTTTCTTTAATGCATAAATCTTTTCTTTAACTTGCAGGGGTAGACCTAGGGTTGTAAACGGGTCGGTTCCGATCCGGGTCCATGGTGGACTCGGATCGGAGCCGTTAAGGAGAAGGTAGAATCAGATCCGAACTCGAAACCGTTTCAGAACCGATTTCTTGGCTTCGGAACCGGAACCGGAATCATATAAGGGAGGGGTCTGGATCCGTGTCTGGGTTTAGGTAGATAATGATATTAAAAAAATATGATTTTTAGGAGAGATTTTCAAAAATTGAGGTAATATATCGATCTCAGATCCACGAATCCGAACCAAGGTGGAATTAGACACGGACCCATTTACTTATCAGTGACTAAATAAGGACCCAAGCCCGGTTTTTAATGGATCGAAACCTTTGAGTAATCGGAGAATCAAGTATCCATTTACATCCCTAGGCAGACCCATGTATAATAGGCTGGGGGTTAAAGCCCCAACCTATATCTAAAAAGAGCTTAAAGTTTTAAATTTTTTTTTAGAAATTAATATATATTTTTTATATTTATCCTTTCTCCCAATATTTTTTTTACATAAAGCCCTCCGCTCTGTTCAATGTCCTAGGTCAGCTCCTATTTACCAGTTATCTGATTTCTATTTTTTTTCCTAATTTAAAAGTATATTTGACAAGTGTACATGTATTCCTTTCAGACTATATCTAGAAATTATACTTATCTTTTCTTAGCAGAAAAAAAAAAAAAAGTTAGCCTCTATGTCTTTTTATTACTGAAATATGAACATAAATACCCGCCTCCTTTAGCATTTACCAGCAGCCCCCTCTCTTGTTGGCCTTTTACATACAACCACCCACTGTAAGAAATGGGGATAAAATAAAAATAAGGGTAAGAGCTTTTCAATTCTCCCACGATTGTTTAGAATTCGAGTTTGGACACCCACCTTTCATCGCCCCAAGACCATTATTATACCCAGCCCGAAGGTTATTTATTATACGTCACTCGAGGTGGCGAGGTCTACATCTCTCACCAGTGGTTTCCCTCACATCTTACGAGGCCAACTACCCTCTTGTGAGGGTTGGGTTCCCACCAAAGCTGACACCAAAACAAAAACAAAAAAAAAAAATGAACACAATATTCTGCATGCATGCAGGAACAGTGACGGAGACGCTCTACGTGTTGATCAACGTCAAATAGAGGAAATCTTCCTCCCAAGCTGCACCATACATGTGGCTGCATTTGCTTCGGTGTCAGAAAAAAGAGAACTCTTGTTGCCTCCAAGCTTCAGTCCTCATGCTGCTGTGCAGTTTTTTTTATTCTGTAAGGTATGGTAGGTGCTGCCTTCTTTGTCAGAAGCTTCAGTTCTCATCCTACTGCGTAGGTTTCTATTCAGTGAGATATGGTAGACTTGATTGTCAGTGGGCCCCACAAAGGAATGCCTTGATTAGCTATTTAATTACCAAAGTTAAGCTGAAGAGGATTATACCTTTTGTGGCCTAAAATCTTTGGCCAAAGTCAAATGATTCAACTCATAAATCAAGTCCTTCCGAGAAACAGTATTGAAAATCTAAACAGGCTGGACAAAAATAAATGTTCCTCCAATTATTTGCTTTTGCCAAAAAAAATTCTCCAATAAGAGTTGAGTGCACCATAATATTGACCCCATGTAATTTTATTCAAATCTTTCATACACATTTTATCCACTAGTGGTATTTCAATAGTGAGGCATTTCTACATCAACAAATACAGCTAGGGATAGGTCCTTAGGCGGCTGTTGGATAGGGGTTTGGATAGCATGAGTGTCTAGAGTGTGTACGTACCAAAGGTTAAAAAATTAAATTTAATGATAGGTTTATTAAAGTAAGGGTTTGTATAAGAAGAAGACATACTTTGTTGGTAAGCAGCGGCAATTTTTACCTTTCTGCCCAGGGCTTGAATGTATACCACCTCTTTCCACTTGTGTGAGACTTCTTCCCTTTTCTGTAGGCTTCTTTTCCACTTGTGTGTGCCGGCCTTCTTTTCGCTTGTATATACTGTCTTTTCGTGTGTGTGTAGGCTTTTTCTGGGCCCCAGCCCCTTAGTTGGGTTACCAAACAAAAAAAGGAAAAACGTGAGTCCCGACTCCAGGCGAGGAGTTTAGAAAGTTTCTCGTAAGTCTTGTGCTTGAGAGGATCACGACTCCACTTCTTTAACCTTGACATGTCTCGCATCCAAATTCAGATTAAGGAAATTTTGTCTTTGCAATAAATTACGAGAAATCCACTACTGAGCATTTTGCATGTGTATACACATCAAGCATATGAATTTTAACTGATTGTCACAAAATTTTCTCTATTTAGGCATGATGGCATTTACACTCTTTAATCTATCACACTTTATAAATAACGACTTATACCACAAATCAAGGACATTAAGAGAAGGAATTCTCATAGAAGGAAATAATTCATTATTTGAGTGCTCAAACGATTGATTTTGCTTCCTCAAAATTATCGTCATCTTTCGATTAATATTAATAGCTATTATCATTGAAGAAAGCATTTTTTTTTTGTTGTACTAATTTTAGCCTGATAAGTATCCCACTATTATGTCTAAGTTCTTTTAAAAACTATGATACAGGGCGTCGTTGTCGTCGTCTTCCGTCTTAAATTTCTAGGTCACATACCTCATCCAATAAGTGCTCCCGCAGCCACTTCATAATCTAACGTGTCATTCTCAACTATGTTTCCATTAAGTTTTCTTTTCTTTTCTTTTGACACTTGCATTAAAACGTGTATCTTCTCTTAGAGTTCTATCTTTAAGTAGTACCTTATCCTAAACTTCTATCATTAAGAATTAAACAAGGTAACAGCAAAGTCATAAATGGTTCTTGGTGTACTTCTTAATAAATATGTCTCAGAAAAAATCGGCCTTTTAGAAGTAGCTAAATCTTTTTATTTCCTATGTTTAGAGCACATCCCTTCCCTAAAAACCATCAACATACTTTCGGCAAGAATCTCTCGGAGACATAAAAAGAAGGGCAGCTTAGTGAAACGGGCTTGAATAGCTAGCACATTGGAACAACTAAATGGAAGCGGATCTCCTGTTTGGTCAAAATAGGGGAACCCTGTTTGAACCAATCCGAGGCCGACATGTTGATTTCCATGCCAACTCAGCTAATGGCAACTTTTCCTACAATGAATAAAAGAAAAGAGGCTTTTTTACAAATTCTGAAAAACCTAGAGAATGAGAGAGCCCGCCCTTTCTCATCACTTCCGTCTCTTCTCTTCCATGTCTCTGCTCTCCAAAAACCCATTCCCCAAATTTTCTACACTCTTCGCCACAAGTATGGCAATGTCTGATTTTTCATCCATGGACAACCGCAAAGAGATGATCATCTTCTTCTTCTTCTCTCTTACTCTCTTTCCATTTGAAGCTTGTGGTCTGCTTTTGAAAGATTGAAATTAGGGATTAGGGATGGATTAAAGATTGTATCTTTTTGGGGTTTATTAGTGGAGTTTCACTGATTGTAAGGATCTTTCATTTGAGATTTTTCATCTGCTTTTGCTTGTATGGTTATTTCCCTTCTCTGTAGATTTTTGTGCTTGTAATAGGTTAGTATAGCAAACTTATTGAATAGAAAGACTTTCATTCTTGATAAAGATAGAGATTAAGTTTATGTGAGATGTTTATCTGGGTGAATCGTTGCAAGTATTTTATTTTATCTATGCTTTGTTTATTTGTTTAGTTGTGTACTTGTATATCTTGTGTGATGTTGGAAGATTGTGGAAATCAAAATGATGTTGCTTATAATCTTGTCTCATTATATACCATGCCTATATTTCCATCTTCTCCCTTACATGTGGCCATGTGTACTACCATCTTGTTATTACTATGGTTGAAACATGGTGTTGGCGATCAAATTAGTACTCTCTTACATTCTTATTGTCCAGTGATTTCTTTTTCTGTTTTCTAACATTGATCTCATATTCATTACAAGTGGCGTATATAATTTCTCGTATAGAAATGTGTGTTAATGCGAGAGAGTTCAAGAGATTCGGAAATTATGATGTAATATTCTGGGTTTTTAGAATTTCATTCGTTCAATACTTTTTTGTATCAAATACAACCGTGGCCCACTTGAGAATTTTGTATATCAACTAGCCACACTCTAGGCTCACTTGATATGAAGATATTTTAATTTTATTGAATTATATTAGTTGAATGTGATGGGAAATTTGACGTCTTTGTAGTGTCAAAACTAAATTCAAGAAGAAAAAGCGGATCTACTTATTAATAATGGATTTTGGTACTGGGTGTTAATTGATTGTCACTGATTAATCGCTAATGCACGTTTATTGATCAATTAATAATGGAAACATCAAGGCATTATCCCGGCTAACAAAACACCGAAATCTCAGTATTTCATCCAAAAAACCTTCTTAAACTGGGTTTCAACTTCAGTATATCATGATTCAAACCATTATATACAATGCCATAAGTTAAAACTATAACCATAGCATTTCTTTCAACCAACCTTAGTACACAGAATTGAAACCTATGAATGTTTTTTGTCATACCTACGAATACCATCTAATAAGTAGATTTTATATCGGATAGAGGTGGACTTTGCCGATGACCACACTAAAACCTCAGTATTTTATTCATACAATCTTCTCAATCTGGGTTCAACCTCGGTATATAACGATTCAAACTATAGTATATTCCGTGCCATCTAATATCTAAGGTTTTATATCGAATACATGTGTCTGTTAAATGAGACACCTAAACCTCAGTATTTCTTCCATCTGACCTTAGTATACAGTTTTGAAACCTATGGATATTATTTGTCAGACCTTCGCATGTGCCCTAAGGTTTTATATCGAATATATGGGTCTGTTAAATGAAACATATAAACCTTAGTATTTCTTTCATCTAACCTTAGTATACAGTTTTGAAACCTGTGAATATTATTTGTCAAACCTTCGCATGTGCCCCAAGGTTTTAGATCATACATGGTCGTCAAGGCCAAGGAAAACAGTGAAACCACAATATTTCTTTCATCTAACCTAAGTACATAGAATTAAAACCTGCGAATAGTTGTTGTCAAACCTACGAATACCATCTAATAAGTAGATTTTATATCGGATAGAGGTAGACTCATCCACACTGAAACCTTAATATTTTATTCATATAACCTTCTCAAACTGGGTTTAACCTCAGTATATAACTATTCAAATCTTAGTATATGCCATGCCATCTAATATCCAAGATTTAATATCGAATACATGAGTATGTTAAATGAAACACCTAAACCTCAGTATTTCTTTCATCTAACCTTAGTATGCAGTTTTGAAACTTGTGGATATTATTTGTCAGACTTTCGCGCTGCCCTAAGGTTTTATATCAAATACATGGGTCGTCTCTTAGCTAACAAAAAAGTGAAGCCACAGTATTTCTTTTATCCAACCTTAGTATATAGAATTAAAACCTATGAATTTGCTTTATTAGACCTTCACATTGCTATCTGATACCAAGACTTTACATCGAATACAAAAGGGGACTAATTACATTGGCAACTACTCTGGTAAAGCGCTAATTACATTGATCAAATTTACAATAATTACATTCATCACATCCAATCTGAAAGATAGTTCCATTCATATATAAGAGATTAATTAATAGATATATACAAATTGTCTATACAAAATATTTTCCCTATGAACGAAAAACTTTTTGTCACAAGGAGCTCAAAATAGCACGGCATGTGCCAAAAATCTGTGCTGTGAAGAACTGTCTCCTAAAACTTAGTCATGCAACACGAAATATCTTGAATTAATCTTGAGCAAAATAAAAGTTTACTAAGAAAGTATGAAATGCATTTTGAAACAATGCTTCTCAAGTTGAGCTTCATTTACCCATTGAACTATCTTAAAGCTTGCTCTTGTATAGAATCTGAAAGATAATTCCATTCATATACAAAAGATTAATAACATATATATGCAGCTTGTTTATACGATAGATTGTCCCTGTGAACGCATAAAAATCTGTCACAATGAGACGTTTTTTACAAGCACAAAAATACACACAAAGAAAACGAGAGAGAGAGAGAGAGAGAGAGAGAGAGAGAGAGAGAGAGAGAGAGAGAGAAATCTATAAAATCCAAGCAGCCAAGCTGAGAGATGAGTTGCAGGATTTCTGAAGAGAGAGAGAGGGGGGAATCTATAAAACCCAAGAAGTCAGGCTGAGAGATGAGTTGCAAAATTTTTGGAGAGAGAAGGGGGGGGGGGGGGGGGGATCTATAAAACCCAAGATATATGCATGTGGGTGATTCGACTTCGATTTTCCTCCAAGTCCGCAGCTTCTTCCTCTAATCAGATCGCGAAATCGGAAAAGCACAGAGAAATTGCAAGGAAAGAAAGCTAGAGATTAACAGCTTTTTATTATCTGAGCTTGAGCTCAAAAGAAATCATCGCAAATCGATTAATTCGAAAGCTAAAAACTAGATCTAGACGAGTGAAATCGAAAGGAGGCGTGTGAGGTAGAGAAGAAAGAGAGAGAATGACCAACCAGAGAAAAAGGCGGGCTTTTGAGAAATCCTGGGCGGGCTCCCTCTGATATTTTTCAAAATTTGTAAGAAAGCCCCTCTTCTTTTCTTTTATTCATTGTAGGAAAAGTTGTCATCAACAGGGGATCCGTTTCCCAACTAAAACGATCTTGTCAGGCCCACAAGGCCACAACTTATCCCAAGTAAGTTCTGCTTAAGATTTTACTACTTAATTAAAGTACCCTTGTATGGCTATAAATACAAGAAGTTCAGGAAGAAAGCACTGAACTCACCTTGAGACTGTTTGAGAGAGAGAGAGAGAAGAGTGAGAAAGATGGAGATTGCAGTTGTCATTGTAGGAGCAGGGCCATCAGGCATAGCCACCTCTGCATGTCTAAACCTCCACTCAATCTCCAACATAGTGCTTGAAAGAGAGGATTGCTCTGTCTCTCTTTGGAGAAAAAGAGCCTATAACCGTTTGAACCTTCATTTGGCCAAGGAATTTTGCCAGCTTCCCCACATGCCCTACCCACCCAATGCTCCAACCTTCTTACCTAAGAAAGATTTCATCAACTACATAGACGATTATGTGGCCCACTTCAATGTTATCCCCATTTACCGCCAGTCAGTCGAATCTGCTCGTTATGACGCGACCATCGGAAGGTGGCGTGTTGAGGCGAAGGACACTTGCTCTGGTAAGGTGGAAGAATACATAGCTAGGTTCCTCGTGGTTGCCACCGGCGAAAATAGTGAAGGTTTCATCCCTGAGATTCCAGGGCTAGATACCTTCTCTGGGGATGTTATCCATTCAAGTCAGTTCAAGTCAGGTAAGGGTAATACTGGTAAAGTTGTGTTGGTGGTTGGGAGTGGGAATTCCGGCATGGAGATTGCCTATGATCTCTCTAACTATGGGGCCGTGGCCTCGATAGTGATAAGGAACCCGGTAAGACTTTGAGCTGATTCTCTCTCTTCTCTTTCTCTCTCTCAGCTGTAGGTTTTCTTTTTACGCTATTTGATGAAAGTTCTATCTCTTGTTTATTTTGAAGCACTTGACTTGCATACAGTGACGGATCCAGGATTTTCTTCTGAGGGCGTTCGGCGGTAGTCATTTCAAAATATTAGTTACAATTTTATTGTACTTTCTTCACATTAACTATGGTAAAAGAGAAAATGTATTGCATTTAATTAAGAGATAATCTTTGTCACTCTTTCACTTAGTACACATTTGTCAAACTTCGGTTGAGCCTAAATTGACCCCATTGGCTCAACCTGACCAAATTTCGCAATTAGGTTAACGGATTGAGGTTTTGGTTGTTGACAATTTTTGGCCTGAGAATCAAAATGAATTCATGGGTTCAGGCCAGGTTCATGTTAGCCATTTGGGAACGTTAGTTAGGTAAGGTTGAATTTAGGTCTTATTAATTTTAAGTTTGCGCAAAATTTGATCAGACATGTTTCACCCTTCTCATATCCACCAATTCAGACTTTCACATGAAGCTATAACTTTTCAATGGAGCTCAATGTAAAATTGATGTTATTTTAGATCTTAAAATTACTTAAAAGAAAAGATGAGATCTAGAATAACATCAAAGACGACAGCGGTCGTACGTTCAAGGGCGGAATTAAAGGGGGGCTGGTAGGGGCCATGGCCCCTCCTAGTTTTTTAAATCTCCTTTTTTCAGATCATGTTACACCTTCATTTTGTGGTGGATGGGCCCCCATCAAGTGTCAAATCTAAGTGTTCGAATCATTGATTCCAAAAATAGTGCTACACAATCTAAATTGATTTGTGAGAAAAAAAAATAGAGTGAAGGAAAAGAAAGGAAAGGAAAGGAAAGGGAGGAGTTAAAGGAGAAAGAATCTGTTAATGTTTTTTATTTATTACATAAATAAGAACTCATTGCACGGGCCATTTATTCAATAAACAAAAAATGAGAATCTAATGGTTTTTACTGTGTTAGATTAGCCAAGAGTTGCCCACATGCCGTCTCCGAGTAGCAGATTGAGATACCCTCATCGTAAATTTTACAAAAAATTGAAAGTTTGATGCCGAGTGGTAACATGTTTGTTGAAGAAAAATGGAACCATCATACAATTTTCTTACTTTAGTTATTTACACATGGTAAATATAATCGTGTGCAATACTTGAAGTTCACGTATAAAGTCTAAACCACTCAAAATTATTTTCACCTTCTGTTCTTTTATTACATAAATCTCTAATCCAAATGGAGTTATATCCACTTTGAATTAACGAAAATAGTCACTTTCTTATGTTTTAGTTATAGTTATACATATGTCATAATAAATATGATTGGAGTAAGCCTTTTTAGATGATAAAAACTAGTGGGACTATGTTTCGGAACAATTTAATATTTGAATTTGAGTCCATTTCACTGATATTTATCAATGAGCATACTTATTTGTTCCAAAAAATTTTCAAATATCATTATGAAATTCTATGCAAACTATGATTCTTTACGGTGGGACCCACGAAATTTTAGGGAAAGGGTCATGCATTTGATTACGGTTTAGAAGACGGCCCCATGAAGCCTATAGTGTTAAAAAAATCTCGGAACTTCGCGCCCCCCCCGCCCCCCCACAAAGCAAAAAATTTATGATTCCGCCCCTGCGTGTAATGATGCCAGACAATGTTCACTAGGACGGAGAGAGACAGAAGGTTTCACTTTCTCACGATTTGGGAGTATTTTTAGAGAAGAGAGATACACCAAGAAAATGTGGGGTTTTGGAGTTGGGAAAGTGTGTAGTGGGGACTTTGGTTAATTTTAAGTGGGGGGTGGGTCATACGGGCCTTAACAACCTTATATGCTTTTTCCCATTTTGGAGTCCCAGCCCATTAAATGTAGGTCCGCCCCTTCCTGGATAGGGCGGTTGTGTTTGTGCATGGGTTTGTAGATATTTCTACCTTTATGGATGTGTTTTTGTGCTGTGTTAGTAAGTTGTAAATGCTTTTGAGTATGTCTTTCCAAGGCACTGATTCAACTCGGCCAAATGGGCAATTATTACCCAAGTAACCTAGCACCTCCTACCTACTCCAGGGAAGATTTGCTGTCATAGGAGGAAGAAGAGATTGAAAAAGCAGAAAAAGCCAGACCATGGCTGGCATGATCCAAACCAGGATATTAGGGGTGTACAAAAAATTCGTCAATCCGATCCGATTTGATTCGATCCGCAGATTTTGATCCGATCCGAAGGCCAACGGATTGGTGACGGATTGAAAATTGTGTAATCCGTTAGCAACGGATTGGTGACGGATTTTACCCTTAATCCGCGGATTCAATTCGATCCGATCCGTTGTCATTAAATATAAATTAAAATATATATATATATATAAAATAAGAAAAAAAATGTAAGGAGTCACTAACTTTATGAATAGAATAGGCATATAGCTCTCAACTCATGCCCCTTTAATTCAGTGGCTTCAAAATTTATGGGTTTTTCTTCTCTCTTTT
This sequence comes from Persea americana, assembly GCA_029852735.1. Classification (NCBI taxonomy): domain Eukaryota; kingdom Viridiplantae; phylum Streptophyta; class Magnoliopsida; order Laurales; family Lauraceae; genus Persea; species Persea americana. The sequence goes on from CM056812.1 coordinate 52,265,609, forward strand.
TTTTTCTATGTAATGTATAATAACGGATTGAACAGATTAATCCGATCCGATCCGCTCTTCCACGGATCAGATCGGATCGGATTTCAACGGTAACGGATTTGTGACAGATTACAAATCCATCAATCCGAAGTCAATGGATTGGTGATGGATTTGGCCCAATCCGCACCAATCCGATCCGTGTACATCCCTACGGGATACCATGTGAAAAGTTAAGGACTATATATTCTTTTTAAGATTATATGACTACTAAATAAAGAATAGTTATTGGTCTATTTATACGAATATAACGACTCAAAATAGAAAACATAATTTGATTCAAAATAGAAAACCTAATCACATAATAGAATAACCTATTTATAATATAACACTAGCCTAATATAGCCCAAGTCTTACCAAATCTAATCTAAAACATCCTCTTTTTTTCTTTTCTTTTTTTTATGGAAAATGAACTCATCCTTTATATATTCATGTCCAACCTTCTTTATCTACATGCTGTATTTCATTGTACCAAGGTGTATCTAAATCTCCTTTATATCTTTTCTTCAATTTTTTATTTTCATTTTAAAAAAATAACTTGACTTGCCAAGTTAACTCCCTGAGTCACAAAGTTGACCCCACTTGTTCCCTGTCCGGGAGTCATGTCCTCGCAAGTTGAGGGGTTCAAGAACACCCTTTTATATTGATAGAAATTTCATGGAATTCTGCATATTGCCTGCCCTAGTGGCCCCACCTCAAAGCAATATTTTTCCTAGTTCAGCCCCTGTTTAGAGTGACCCAAGCACTAAAGGTCCCACTTAAAATACCATTAAAAGTTAAGGTTTCAAGAACAAATTGAAAGCTGACAAGACTGATAGTTGGCCATCAACTATACCCGGGGATGTTGGGCCGAAGGGCGGAATTAGGTCCAAGTAGGGGTGTACAAAAAACCCGTTAGTCCGTCAATCCAATCCGATCCGATCCGATCTAGTCCGCGGATTTTGATCCGATCAGAAGGCCAACGGATTGGTGATGGATTGGAAATTGTGTAATCCGTTAGCAACGGATTGGTGGCGGATTTCACCCTTAATCCGCGGATTCAATCCGATCCGATCCGTTGTCATTAAATATAAATTAAAAAATAAATAAATATATTAAGAAAAAAAAATGTAAGGAGTCACTAACCTTATGAATAGAATAGACATATAGCTCTCAACTCATGCCCCTTTAATTCAGTGGCTTCAAAATTTATGAACTTTTTCTTCTTTTTTTTTTTTCCATGTAATTTACAGTAACGGATTGAACGGATTAATCCAATCCGATCCGCTCCTCCGCGGATCGGATCGGATCGGATTTCAACAGTAACGGATTGGTGACGGATTACAAATCCGTCGATCCGTAGGCAACGGATTGGTGGCGGATTTGGCCCAATCCGCACCAATCCGATCCGTGTACACCCCTAGATCCAAGCATATGGGTGCGGGTTACACCCTTCAAACCGCAGCATGCTTCCAAAATTAGTATGAAAATTTCGGATCCACTTCAAAAATAGAATAAAAATTATGGGTCTTTCTTTAGAATCAATGAGAAAATTCTCAGTTTGCCACCAAAGCCAAACTATTTATTAGGGTCCGCACCCCAAATGAAAATCCTGGATTCACCCCAACCTCATAACTCAGCTTGCATCTATCCCACCTTGTATTTGATCTGCACGTTGGTAACGGGTATGGTTTAACTTTGATATCGATTATCATGTCTTAAAGTATTACTTTTGCAAATCTCGATCCTCACTAAGGTAGGTTTGATACTAGTTATTTTCTAATTTCTTAATTTTAAGATATGAAAATATGAGAAATTGTTTTCCACCGTTCTTGTGCAACCTAGAAATAGTATTTACGCTTTTCCTCATGTATGTTATCACTTTGGCTATGTGCACTTTGCATTCCGTATTCTATATATGGGCAGCACTAGAAAATGCCCGAGCATCTTTTAGGAGAAAATACACCCCTCTTAATAGGATCACAGGGATGCATGACTATCTTGGAAGCCAATTGGATGGAAATATATATATGTATATATATATATATATATATATATGAGAGCTACCTATGTGCAAATTTTAGACTTAATAAAATCACCCTAACCCCTTTGATCTATGGCCCCTAAAATCTAATGGTTTTTAGATACATCATTTTCTTACCATTTTAATTCTAATGGTGATGAGAAGTTGGATGAGTGTCAAATTTGGACTTGTAACTATTCATAATAGGGTAGTGTGTGCGAAAAGACTGAATTGACTCAAGGTGAGCCCCATGCTTAAAAAAAAAAAGAGATAGTGACAGAAAAAGGGTGATTTTAAAGTGGAGCTTTTTGGAGAACTACCCATTGTAAACAGATACATAAATTGCCCAAAAAAAAAGGGTTTGACGTGAAGAGGCAGCTACAACCCGAACTTGCGCTGACCTTGAATCTGATCAAAATTTGCAAACCCATACTCACCCCAACTGTACATAACAACTGAGAAAAATCCCCCAACATTGTGTCCCAAAAAAATAATAAAAATAAAAGAAAGAAAAGAAAAAAACTAAAAAAATTAGATCTTTGTTATCATTTCATTTATGTTACTCTAATCATGATTATGGATAAAATGTGCAGACTCATATTGTTGCTAAAGAGATGGTGCACCTTGCAATGGTTCTGCTAAAAGTGCTGCCTCTTTCCTGGGTGGACTCTTTGACTCTCATCCACAGCCGTTGGAAATTTGGGGATTTGTCCAATTATGGCATTCGTAGGCCCAAAGAAGGACCCTTTTTTATCAAGGCTACCGAAGGGCGCTCTCCAGTGTTAGACGTTGGGACAGTTGGCAAGATCAAGACAGGAGAGATGAAGGCAAGTATATAAAAATTGCCCATCCCTCTATTTTTGTATAAGATATATAAATGATAGAGGATTTTACCCAAAAAAATCTCTAAAATGACCTGTGCACGAATAAAGATTCCATAATTTGAACCACACAAAAAAGTTCCTCCCCTAGGTTTCTTGATTATTTTACGCTAGTTAGATCAAGGGACGATATCGTTGCCCAAATACAAATGGGTCGATATCATCTCTCTTCATCTTATTCGCAATCCTGCTTTTCGGTGAGGACACGGGTGGAAAAGACGTCGGTGTGTTGAGACATCGAGAGCTGTCGAGTGCAAAAGTGGTTCGACTTCCATGTAATGGCACAGAACATAAGCCTGGCGCTGTCGGATTTGGATTACAGGGCCTTTCTCAATCCATGCCTACAGAGACACCCACAACATTCCCTCCTCCGTTCAGTAAGGACTCTCCATCATTGACATCGCCCTCAACCACGTCCTTGCAGCTATCGTATGTCAATTCCTTAAATTGCATCATATCAAAACACTGACCCATGCTTTCTTTCTTCTTTCTTTATTTCTTTCTGTTCAATCCAGATTAGGTAGATTAATTGATTAGTGGCTTTTCTCTGATGGAATATCCTGAATTTTGTGGGAAAGGTTGGATCTTGTTAGTGATATTGAAGATAATGCAGGTGTGGTGGGTTGGGTGAAAAAACAAGAGTAGGGAGACGGAAAAAGAGGGGGGAAAAGAGGAAAAAAAGAATATAAAGAAGGAGAGACGAGTGATGATATCGTCGCTCCCTTCTAGTGTTAAAAAAATACAATTGGCCCCACGGGATCGCATTTGTGTAGTTACATCCAGGAGGCCCTTTTTCATGCACGGGCCATTGTGAGGTTTTTTTTCCTGTAGAGTCTTTTAAATGATATACATCGGAAATCAATCAATAGACCATTTATACTCATACTCATCTCTATTTCAGTGTTATCAAGTTATAGGCAATATCATGGAGAAAATAAGTACTAGGGAAATAATACACAGCTGTTAATGATCCTTATTAGCTTAAAGTAATTCCTAGTTCCTACCTTCTTAATATGTAGTAAATGAATCTATGATGTCATTGTACCCCATCACAGCACTCAAAAGAACAGACATTCCTTAACATCCTAACTGTGTGATTATGCACAGGTGCAGCCAGCGTTAAAAGGCTTAAAAGGAAATGAAGCGACCTTCGCTAATGGCGAGGTGCACTGTTTTGATGCCATAGTTTTCGCGACGGGCTACAGAAGCACAGCGAAGAGATGGCTTAAGGTATTCAATCAAAGTTCTAAAACTTGGCCAAAATCAAGTTATAGTTTCCAAACGTGAACATGAAGATTGAGTAATGCTAATGATTCAGATTAAATTAAATTTAGGATATCCAATCATAGTATTCTCTGTTAGGATACTCTCGCTCTCTCTTCAAATGTATCATGATTTTGTGTTGAATGTTTGTCTGAATACAGGACGAAGATGATCTCCTGAATAAAGATGGAATGCCTAGATTAAGGTTCCCCAGCCACTGGAAGGGAAAGAAGGGACTCTACTGTGCAGGATTCTCTAGCAGGGGACTGGCTGGGGTGGCCATAGATGCCCGAATGGTAGCCGAAGACATCATAAAAGTATGCATGGAAGAAGGGTTAGAACCCCCATTGAAGTAGGCTTTTTCCTAGGCTTGTTATATGCCTGCATTATATATATATATATATATATATATATGATTGACTTAGCTCATCAATCTGATGTGTATCTATTGTTGGGGTTGTTATATATTTGCTTGTGAGACTTTACTTGCCTATAAACCAGATAATGGAAAGCCGTATGAAAAGTTCAATAGTAACTCTTATGTTGTTTATCTATGTCATGCCTGGAATGAAAATAACTTATAATATTAATAACAGCAGGAGTAACAACTGTTTTGGACATGTGACTATCCGCAGGCCCATATGTGCTGGGCTTCACTCATTTGGCCAACTTAAGCGGAAGACCCACTTGTGGCCAAGCCATATATCGTTATATCCTTTGTCTCAACTGGCTATGCTTTTAACCAGGTTTTAGCCCAACCTATCTATCCATTTCCATTTCTCCCTTAATTGGGGCCCACCTTTTCTTGCCACATTTTGCATTTGTGGGACACCAAAGGATTCCGCGATAGAAACAAAAAATATTTTAATTGTTTGTGTGCTTTGTACTCTATAGTCATTTGGTACGACACATTTTTCTTAAAAGAGAAATATTATAAAAATGTTAATTTCTCTTAATAGAATGAATTTTGATTTTCTATGTGAGGAGTAGAATTGCAAGATTTCTCTCCTTTCCAGAATACTCTTTCGGCTACGAGTCTATGACTCTCTTCCTCCTTTTACTTCACCAGGGGCATTCCTCAATCCTGCCAACACAAACCATTATACCATGTGAGACCCAAATTCTAGCAGCATTTGAGGGATTTTTACCATTCATCATGGACCACTATGGATCATTAGGTGTCATGTTCAATGATCGTCATGTAACCAGTAGATCATTGAAACGTTAAGCCTAGTTCACAATTAACCTTTGGATCGATCGCCATCAAACATTCATCATTGAATTTGTGGCCCCTTAGAAAAAAACAACAGCAATTTTCAGATGGATTTAGATACCCGATATTAACACCTTGAAAGGTGTCTGTCCACATGATCAGTCAGTATTGCATTGTGCAATGTGGCCCACCCATAGATGGCCATGATACTTTCTGAAAAAAATACTCACCAAATGAAAGGATGCCGTGTGAACACATCAGGATATATTCACCATAAAAAACAAACCACATGCATCAAATGAACAGCTCAAGCAAGAGCTCAAAAAGGGTCCCACCAAAATATTTAGGTAACTACGTCAAGAGCCGGCAACGTTAAGTAATTCCAAGCATTCCCTAGTAGGAGAGACGATGTTGCAACATAGGAAGTAACTACATGTATCTATGCTAAGTGTCATCTTGTTGGGCCTCCTGTCAGTGGGCAACTCTGAAAAAAAAATAGAGAGACTTCAGATTCAGACTTCAGACTTCAGACACTTTGTTTTTATTTGATTTGGGACAGGAAAATGATCCAAGTACTACCAGTATTTCGACCCATCTTGTGGGACCCTTTATGTCTATCTTTACTTGTATACAGTAAAAGAGTGGATGAGAAGAGCTTTGTATAGATTCTGCATGAATAAAAGTTTTACTTTCATTTGATCGATCATCAAAATAATATCAAGGGGTCCTCGAAAATAAGGAGTTACGTTAAAGAAGTTTCCGTCCAAGTGTCCAACCTTACAATTTGCATGCTCTTTATATGAAAGTCATGGTTTTTTTTTTATTTTTTATTTTTTTTTATTTTATTTTTATTGGCAAATAAAGTTTAGGCTTAACATCATATCATTTATACCCAAAAATTAAATACGCATATACATAGCTGAAGTGCGTCAGGATAGAGGAAGGTGTCGTTTGACAAGTCTATTAATTTTAATTTTATTTGACTTTGATTAGAGTGATGCTTGAATGCTTTAGAGTTTCTGGGGAGTCCTACTTGAATGTGATTGAATCAGTTTTAAGACCTTTGTCTTTGTTATTTTAGTAAATCCCTTTTACTTTTTTTTTTATATAAAAGTAATAAGAAGGTAAGCTTTTCAATAGTGATTTTGACAACTTTGTTGGTATAAATTCTATTGTATGATCAAATTTGCCTATTTTAGATTCCAATTTTGCTTGTACAATTTTTAGCATATGACAACTTTGCCTATATAGCTTTTACCATATTGCGAGTTTGCTTTTTATTTTTTTAATTTAAATAAGATATATCAACTTGCTTATTTCTTTCTACAAAAAAAAATCACTTATTTCTAAATATATCTAAACAACTCTATTTCAAGCAGATCTATAGTTCTATCACAAATAGATCAGACTTGCCAAATTGATCATAAGTGTTGTTTAGCAAATCAAATTTTTTGGTCCATTTGACTTGAAATTGAATTAAACAGATGTTGGGGTGTTTTATAATTCCTTAAAAAGATTTATTCGGTAAATGCCAAATTCAATCAGCTTTAAGACTTTTTGCTAAATATTTGATTCAATTAGTTTTTAGACCGTTTATCTCTTTTTTATAAAGAAAATAGCATCAAATAACTTTTTGATAACCTTTTTTTAGGCACAAATCTCTATAAAGAAATCATATAGCTTCTTTTTTACAAGTTTGCCCATGTAACTTTTATTATATGACAAGTTTGTCTAAATTACTTTTTGAGAGCTGCTTATGTCAAGGCCCAAGTTTCTTTGATCACAACCCTTTTTTTATGACCAATATATTCCTGTATAAAGTTACATAAAAGGACATCTACCAAAAGTCACTCCCTCCCCAACTTCTTTCTTCAATCGACCACTCCCACCCAAACCCCCCAACGCATCCACCACCGTCCCCTCCAACAGCACCGCCGGAGAGGGAGAGGGAGAGGGAGGCTGGCAGGTCGGCGGCAGGTAGGGAGAGGGAGAGTGAGAGGTCTATGGCGGGCAGAGAGAGAGAGAGAGAGAGAGAGAGAGAGGCAGGGACGGACCTAGGAATTCTTCCTTGCGAGGGGCACTATGTACAAAAAAGATTTGGGAGGGTCACATGTAAAAAATGAATGCATTTTTCAAAATATATAGCGGCTTTTATGAAAGTCATTTTTATTTTTATTTTTTGTTGGGGGTTGTGGGGTAAAAATTTTATAAACATTTTGAAAAGGTAAAGGGGCTTTTTAAAAATTTGGTGGGGGTGAGGCCCCTACCAGCCTCCTCTAGTTCTGCTAGTGGAGAGAGGGCAGCGGCAAGGAGAGGGGGGGAGAAGGGGAGCGAATTAAGAAAATGGGGGTAGAGAGGAATTGAAGGGTTGTGCTAAGAGAAGCTTGGCCTATGGCATTAACAGCTCTTCTACTTTTTACTATATTACATGTTTGTCAATATTACTTTATGTCAACTTTGTCCATAAGTTTTTTACTATGGTCAGTTTGCTTTTTTTAGTTGAATCAAGCATACTAGGCAACTTATTTGTAAAAGAAAATCTTATTGAAATAGCTCCACTTCAAATAAATCAATTGAACCAACTCTATTTCAAACAAATCAAAACTTTCCAAATAGGTCCAAATCAATACCAAATATCGGGTTCATCCGTCCAACCCTGCACATGGGTGATGGATCCATCAGAAAGAGTCCAACAATGGTCTAGCATTTAAAGACGTTTTGGTGAGAAATTGTGAATTCCTTGACTTCATCATTGTATTAAGATTGTTAAAACATTTCATTGCCTTTAAACCTAACCAGAGCACAAACAAGATTAGCCACTTCAACATAAATTCATGGGCAAATTTCCACATAAAATAACGGTAATCTATATTGAAACCCAATCAAACATAGAGTTGTTCCGGCTGCACTGCACTCCCCTTGAGAGGTACATACTCCCCTAAGTAAACTCCAAGATGATCAGCCAAGCATGACTTGTCAATGTTCTGAAGGTGGTAGGACTTGCACATGAAGTAGATGACTGTTTGGACAACAAGCCCAAATAGGATCAATTTGGCTAAGCAAAGCAAGATCAGAACCCCATATCCAATCCTTGCTCCAAGCCCAAGTGTCTCCCCATGTACCACAAACCTCGCAAATAATACATGAACAGCCGTAAAAGAGAGGATGAGCGTAAGGAATATGGCACTCGCGACCCATGTCTTACCCTTTATCAATGCCTTGCTCTTTTGCATGGCTGTAAGTCCATACATGTTCTCCAGCACTGAGACCACACTGGCCAGGTGCCACACAACACTAATGTACACAAGGCCCATCAAGTAGGCCACGATCATGATGATGAAGGCAACTATACCGGCTCTGCCCGGTCCAGTTATGGCAAGGCACAAGGCCATTATCAAAATTGTGATGGTGTTGTACCCCAGTGTGAGAATGATGGCCCACAGGAAGGTGATCATGAGCCTTTTCCAGACCTTGGGGACCACATGTATGACCCTTTTGAAGGTGATGTCCTTAGCTGTGTATATGCATGCTATAGTGTAAACCACCCCAGAAGTGGAGAGGAGGGAGAAGACCAGGACGAAGATGAGGTATGTCATCTTCAATAGCAAGTAGGTGGCCCACTCGGCCAATATGCGGTTGAGAATCTCATCTTGTTTGGGGCTGCCATCTTGGCTGTAGTCCAAGGCCTCTTCACTTTTGTTGATCTTGGAGAGTATGAGGTCTGAAATTTGGATATTGGCTAAGAAAACCAAGGATAGAGGTAGGATTAGAGCTATTGTAATTCGGGAGAAGAGCTTTCTCCATGTGAAGATGATCTTGTAGGATTCCTTGTAGATGCCAAAAAACCCCAGAAATTGAAGCTCCTCTGGCTCTCTATCCATGATTGTTTGGCCTGCAAGGATAGAAAGTTGTTGCTTTTGAAGGAAAGGGTGGTTTGGTGGGGTAGAATTTTGTGATTATGACAATAGATATAGAGATTAGCTGGCCTAATATTTCCAAAATGTCCCTAGCGATTGAATTTGTTACTAAACTAGGCTTGAAGAAGAGAAATGAAAAAAAAAAAAAAAAAAATCACTCGTGAATCGCAAAGTGAAGTGCATCTCATTAATTAATGTACATACCATGGGGCATATTTTTTCAGAAAACATGTCAAATTCTCCCCAAAGCTTGGGGGGGTATACTATATAGTAGTTAAATATATCTATAATCGGAATGATGTCCACCATTAATTTAAACGGTGGAGTTGATGAGATAAACTCTGTATATGTTTTTTTTTTTTTTGGCTTTCGGAGAGTTCCCAACCCTTTGGGCTGGACTAATTCCTCTGGGCTTAGAGGGAAGTCGAGTAAACTCCCCTGTAGCCCCAGTGTGGTAGTACAGTTTCGAACCCAGACAACCTCCGGATGCAAACCGTAGTCCTAGGCTAAACTGAACTATCCCTTGGGGTTATAAACTCTGTATATATAACCACACTATCTATTGTTTTCATTTTAATGATGAATATCACTCTTGACGTGTTATGGAGATACTTCTATCTAATGGTACAACTTAGGAAAAAAGTGGTCCCCTCACAAGGTTTGCCTCAAATATTAATATTCTTGACAATTACTTGTTAGGCTTAGTTTTGTATTCTGGGTCAACTGGGTTGGTTCATTAGATTAGCCAATGACTAGGCCCAAGGTTAAGGGTATTTTGGTAATTATACAAAAGCTTATTTAGGGACAATAAAAGCTTAGATTATATATTGATGTAATCATATGTAGCCCTAGACTCTGAGTGAGACAGGTGAGACCCAACTCTCTCTCCTTTGAGTGTCGGCGATTGCCAAATCATGTGAGACTGAATAGTAGTGAGTTGAGTTTCTTTCTCATTGACGTAAGCAATATTGCCGCACATAAATCTTTATATAACTTTCTCTTTTCTTGTGTGGCTTGTTGGATTGTTGATAGCAAGTTTTTCACGCCTCCACATATACGCACAGAACGAGTATCGGAGTTAGAGCCTCAACAATCTTATCATTGGAAAGTGTCCGAGATGTTTTAACTGTTTAAATGTATGGTGAATTGAAGCATGGTGAGGTGAAGCATCAAATCAAGAGAGAATAAAATATAAGGTATTATGATGGTGTTTTATTTTTAGTTGTTTAATATGAAATTTTTTTGACTTCTTGTATAAAAAAAGTGGATTTTTTTTGTCTTTTAGTGGAGAAATTAAGGAGTTTTCTTTTTTTAACTTTTTTTTGAAAAATTCAAAGGGAATTTTAAAATATTGTACTTTTAATATGACCCCTTATCATTTATTGTCTACATTTACTTTACTTTACTTTAACTAGTTAATTGCGAAACACGCCAGGGGATGTCATCCAGGTAAAGTTTATTCTAATTCATTGAAATACCAAAAAGCCGGCATGTTTGGAAGCTTTCTTATTTTGATTTCTCTTCAGCATATGCTTCCAGTCTTGAAAAAGGAAATGCACCATACAATTACATCATTGATCCTTTTCACCAGAAATTTAGCTTTTCCATTGATATTTGAGCTGATATACATAATTTCACCTGACCTAGTTTCTTATAGATTAAAACTAAGGATTAGCGGACATTCCAATGGAGAAGCCGGCCATTTTCCCTTGTCCTGGGCCTATCAATTGATCTGAAGGATTTGATGGAATATTCCAAATTGAGAAAAGGTGTGTACTTAAACTTTGCTAGAATTTGGCATTATTTGAGGATATGATGCTGCCGCTTGTCGTCGCAGGAGAATTCGATAATTGTGGAAGGATGCATCAGGTGTTGCCACACGTCATGGTTATGAGACTTTATTAATCTGATCTTCTTCCTTGGAAAAAAAAAAATATTGTATGTTATTTTCATTGCTATAACAAGGCATGTACCCATGTTATTGTTAGTTTCAAATGAAGAAACAAGAAAGAAAGAAATAAACAATTCTAATGCTAATTCACATTCTTGAAGGAAATCTGGAACCTTTGTTAATGTGAGACTATGCCCCTTTCACTGATGGGCAATGTCAATGAAAACAAATGTGATCAAATATTATTTTGAAGAGGGTCAATATGACAATATCCAAGGCAGACATGTATTTGAGCCGTTTCAGCTTGGGGAAGGTGGACCCAGTGTGTCTCCATCTGGCACAGGCCTTTAAAGTTTAAAACATAATTATTTCCCTCTCTTTAAGAAATTTCCTTACTTATCTCCTACTGCTGCCATGTCAACATCCATAATTATATTGCCTCCGTCCTTCATATTGTAATTAATTAGGGAGATGTCTGATAAAGGGAGGGTTTTGGAGACTTTCAATTAACCTAATACATAGCAGGCGTGGGACTTGTGTCACCCAGGACATGGTCATTGCTTTCCTTGAGTGACCAGATTAATATACTGGTCTTCAATGTAAAGCAATAAAGGTCGGACACCACTGTCTGATCTCTAACCATTGATCCAGCATATAACTGTTGATTTGATTATTTATTTTGAGAGACGTCCAAATATATGTCAATCATCTTAGATTCTTGGTATTTCAGATTTAGTAAGTTTCCATCTAAAGGTGAGTACCAATCCCCTAAATGCCTCTTTCTCTGGCCTCCAATGATTTGGATGTCTGGAACTCCATTGTGTGGTCTATTTATTGATAATTCAAATGATTCAAAATGAATGTTATAGATGCGCCTCCACAATGAAGGTCCACATATTCCACTCATGAAAGCATGCGGAAGACACTTTGGGGATCCAGATTCCAGACTCTCCAAACATAGTTAGCCCTACGCAGACCCATCTGATCCCTGTGCCCCTCATCCTAGGTGTGCTCATGGTTCCCACCCATGAAACCCATGGGGCCACATAAGCCACTAATCCAGAGGTTAAAGCTGGTTTAGCCAATTCACTAAGTGGGCTCTACTTAAAAGCTTTTGTGCAAGACTCTATTGTTATGGTCCGCCACATCACCACGGACAACCTGTCATGCATCAGGGAGCTTGCCATACATTCAGACAGGACTGCTCACGGTGACATGGCAGACGCTAATTGGTCCGCTCACGATCACCATCGAAAAAATCCTCATAGGACCTAGATTCCATCAGATATATAAAAACAAAAGCAGACCCATTGTCAACCTCCATAGGCCATTTGATCAACGATTCAGATCTCACCCACGCAGAGAACGTGAAATGCGGCGAGACTTCTCACATCTTAGAAGGAAAAAAAGGTGGCAAAAGGCAACAAGTTCCACACGTCCTACACTGGACCGAACAAGATGGACCAAAACACGCTTTCTTCGCCTCATATAGCTTCTTTCCTCAATTCAAACTTTCAGACTATGTGAACTTTCTCCAATCTAAGCATCCAAGATGGGACCCACCACCCCAAGATTAGCTTTAAAACCAGCGATCGAATCTTATCATTCACCACACCCAACTAGATGCAATCAACGTACCTGTCTCTCTCAATTTTCAATATACAAAGCTATCTTTTTTCTGTTGTTCTTTGTTGTCTCTTTACATGGAATGGAAGGGAATGGATGTTGTGGAAAAGCCCTTCAACAGCATCTGGGGTGGTATTGCAAGGCCTTCATGGGCTGTGATATTGCTTGTTCTGACTATTATGGGCGTTTCATGGCTTCAGATGTCTACAAAGACGGTTTCTCCAATCTGGGTTTCTTCCTCTAATGAAGGAGGTGCTTTCTCCATCGACCCCAGAAGAAGCTGTTCTGGATTTTTTGAGATGGGGCCTCCAAGGAAGGTGGTCATGTCTATAGCTGATTTTGGGGGTGTTGGAGATGGGAAGACGTCTAACACTGATGCTTTTAGGAGGGCTGTGGAGCATCTGAAGGGCTTTGGTGATAAGGGAGGATCACAGCTTAATGTTCCTGAAGGAAGATGGGTGACTGGCAGTTTCAATATCACAAGCAATTTCACCCTCTTTTTGGAAAAGGGTGCTGTCATATTGGGTTCTGAGGTAAGAAAACCAACCAACCTTTTTCTTGGTTTGTTATATCTCCAGTTTTCTTCTTTGTGTATTCTTTTCCGTTTGTTGTTTTCATCTTTTAGGTCTCGTTGATTAGATGTAGTCGTAGATTTGGCTACTCATAGGAACATGGCCTTCTGGAAATATACACTTGGCATTGGTGTGTTGAACATCATCTCTGTCATCCTAATGGCTGTTTATCTTGGCCTAACCAATAGACAGCTTTGGGTGGGCAGTGATGATCATTGTTACGTAGATGCCTGTACCACTTCACAATCCACGATGTGGGTCACAAAGGTCCAGATTAAGGGCGGATTCTATGTGGGCCCCAATGTCAACGGTCATGATTTCTGGTGAGATTCAATTAGTCAATGGTTTTAGGATCTGTCAATGGGTCCCAATGTCAACGGTCATGATTTCCGGTGAGATTCAATTAGTCAATGGTTTTAGGATCTATCCTCTTGGACGTGTTTGAGGAAAATTGTTTTAATTGTCTATTCAACTCATTGTTTCATCGTTTAATGCGATTTATTTTCTTTGCTTATAAAGAGGAAAAGAATATTTTTTTTCTTCGTAGAGAAAGTTTTGACTTCTTACGAAAGAGCTAGAAATGCAGGATTTAGCATGAGACTAGAATTTTATAGTGTATGAAATCATCTTATTGCAAAAACAAGTCCTTAGTGAACGCACAAACCATGAACTGTTAATTGCAATCTGTCAAATTGTACCCCTATAACTCTCTGGTCCAAAGTTGCTACATAACAACCAATCCAAACGATTATATGTCGGTATGCTTTCTCTCTTTTCACTTGGAAAATTATTTGAAAAAAAAAAAAAAAACTAGGAAGTAGAAGGTTTTAAACCTTAATTCCTATGGGCTCTTTAAAGTGCTTTAGATGTAAATAAAGCCAGCAAAAATAATATAAGATTTATCTTTTTATTATATATATATATATATATATATATTTTTTTTTTTTTGGGACCCTTGCATTCACATGTGGGCAAAAGAAATCATTTACATATTGACCGTCATTTGAAATGCTTTAGATATTTTCTGGTAACAATCCTGAAAGGAAATATCTTATAATCTCTCGTGTCTTTGAATGCTAACTTCAAATTAGTATTATTTGATTTAGCTTGATGGGAAAGCCTTGTAATATTTTGGTGTATGAGCACTAAGTGTTTGGTTGATGGGAATTGTTAGGATCCAAAAGAGTGGCCTGTGATACAGCCATTGCCTTCTTATGGGCGTGGCAGGGAGAGATTGGGTGGAAGACACATTAGCCTCATCCATGGAGATGCTCTTACTGATGTTGTCATTACAGGTATGCCAGCTTCTCTACTTTCATCCTATTGATTTTTTATTATGTACCTAACTTGATTAGCTTCATGTCAATCGTCCTGACATTATTAATTTTGGATGGGGCATGATCAGAACATTTTCCATCAAATGGATAAATGATCAACTCCAGCCCACCTTGCGAACCCTACTGAAGCCACCAATATGCAATGGTGAATGCTTGAATAGGAATGATTGGATGCTAATTGTAATCGTCTAATATTCAATTGGATTCGTTAATCGTAACCATTGATTCAAGAGCATGCAAAAATGAGCAGGTTGGACTGAATTGTTCTGACCATTTATTTTGGAGGGCCATTTGTGATCTTGTTAGGATTATCAAATGAATGCAAATATTGAGACATGATCTATACATACTTCTTTTAATCCAACCGTGCATGCGTGTAACTAAAGAAGGACCCACAGGTGGTTTGGACTACAATTGTAATCCAACAAGTTGGAGTTGATCATTTCTCATGACAACGTCAGACAAGGCAAAATCAAATGAACAGGATTGTCTAATAGATAAGATTTTTGGAGCAAAACGCATTGCCCAAGGAGCCCACAGTTTAAAAGGAAAGATGGAATTATGGGCAAGATCATAAGGCTAAGATTGTCCTATCATTGTGATTCAAATGGGCTCCATGATTTTGCTGGTTTTGATTCATGCGTAGACATGTGAATTATGCAGTTTACCGAGAACATGTGGACATGCTCCGCTACCTTCTTTAAGTCCCATAAATCACAAAGCCACCATTTCCAATGTATAATTGAAGTGGATCATTTGATGAATTTGATGTGTAGTAGTTATGTACACTGCATTTCGGTAGAAGTGCTTCATTCATTTTAATGAGAAATACTAGGTACATGGTCAACCCTCCTCAGACAAGGGCTGCAACTTTCTAGGCAATGCCCCATGGACAATGGGTCTTCTGGACTCGAGTTTTGTGTAGCCATTTTCTGGCCTTATTATTATGTAGATGACTCGCCATAAAAAATTAAAAAAAAATGCCACAAAGTGTGTCCAAATCATTAGAAAATGGTGTATAAGGCTATGGACTAGTCTCTCTCAAATCATTACTTGTTTTTATCATGTTTACGCATTGGCATGAAATCATCAATGCAAGATTAAAGTGGAGGTTTTGGGTGGAAACAGGACAGAATGGGAGCATAGATGGCCAAGGAAGGATGTGGTGGGAACTGTGGTGGAATAGGACTCTGGAGCACACAAGGGGCCACCTTCTTGAATTGATGAATTCTCACAACATCCTCATCTCCAACCTCACCTTCCTCAACTCCCCCTTCTGGACTATCCATCCCATCTATTGCAGGTCACTCTCTCTCAGCTTTCTTCTATGCAATTTTTTCCCTTGGTTTACTGAAGACTTTATTCTGCCAGCTTCAAGTATCAGATTTTGATTGGTTGGATATCTGCTGTGAGGCCCCAGCAGTAGTGGGGCTGGGGTAGCGGTCCACTACTAGCCCGACCATGAAATTTATTTGACGCCCATTTTTCTCTCATGATATGTGGGCACATGTTTTCCACCAGAACAAGAAAGGACATGAAGCATATGTGACACTGTAATGGCCAAAACTATGTACCATATATATGGGCTCTACTGCTCTACCTTTGTGATTGGCCTCTAAAGCTTGTCTGGGTCTGTGACAGTCCTAGTCCCATCAATGGAGTTGTGTTTATTGGACACTTGTCACATAATGATGGATCCAATGGCCACAATTGACCACTATCTGTACTTTCTGTAATTGGGACATTCATGGTGGACCTTTTGAATAAATGGCTCATTTGTTTGCCTTCCTCAGAGATAATTGGAAGTTTATTCCTTAAAGCAAATGGGCCCAACTTATCGTCATTATCTGGTCTAATCTTAGTCTGTGATCTATCAATTACGTGTTATCAATAGCGTCTCAAAGTTCTTATTCATTTTAGAAGAATACTGAGTATCCAGATCATTTGTTCTCAGTAATGTAGTGATCAAAGGAGTGACTATTTTGGCACCTCTTCACTCTCCGAACACAGATGGTATAGACCCAGGTGTGTATGCTTCTCTGATACTTTATTATTCATAAATAGAAAGCTTCTTGAACCTTTCAGGTTCTTTAAAAACCTTCTACAGAGTTTAAACATGGTCAATTCACACAGATTCAAGCTCTCAAGTGTGCATCGAAGACTGTTACATTGAGAGTGGAGATGATCTGGTGGCTGTGAAGAGTGGATGGGACCAATATGGTATTGCAATGGCTCGCCCAAGCACAAACATCATTGTGAGGAGGGTGTCAGGTACAACGCCAACGTGCTCTGGGGTTGGAATTGGGAGTGAGATGTCCGGTGGGATATCGAATGTGCTGGTGGAAGATTTGCATGTGCGAAATTCAGCAGCGGGGGTGCGTGTGAAGACAGACAAGGGAAGAGGGGGATACATAACCAACATCACCATAACTAACTTAACCATGGAGAATGTCAAGATACCTATAAGATTCAGTAGGGGCTCAAATGACCACCCTGATGAGGGCTGGGACCCAAGGGCACTACCCTTGGTCAAGGGTATTTTCTTCAATAATGTGGTCGGTGTCGACATACAACGGGCACCAGTCATGGAGGCACTTGAGGGTGCACCCTATGAAGGGATATGTCTTACTAACATTCGCCTAGATGGTATACCCCCGCCCGCGACATGGCAATGTGAATTTGTCACAGGTGATGCAGTTGGAGTATCTCCAATGCCATGTCCACAGCTCCACAGCAATGGTTCTTCAACTTGGTGTATGCCTTCCTAAGCCTACAAGTGAGACTCGAGGAGGTATACACCACATTTGAGGTACAACTTGTTACTTGCTTGGCCTTCTGCACTACACTTGAAGACTGGTCAAGGCTATGGCAGATGAGTGGAAGAAACCAAGTCCAAGTTAAGGGTATGCCTGGATGGGATGCCATGTTCTTGGCTCCAACAGATTTCTTGCACTGAGAACAACAGATAAGCTCTTTAACTGGACATAAGATCATCCCTGAAAATTGCGACTTCATGTTTCCTTTTCCGGGCTGTTCGGTACACCTATTTTCATTTCTTGTTTGAAGGCTGTTGGCATAGAACCATACTTTCTACCTTCCCAGATTTTAGGGTGCAACCAGAGAAACCCATGGAAACATACCATCTCATTTCCGTTGTTTTCTTCTTCATCCATGGCCTCAAACAGAACGCAAGGATCAGGGTCATCCATAGACTCAAAACAGAATGCAAGGATGTTGGGAGGTTTTTTCAAGACTTGGTCTTGCTAATCATGCCATATCTGAAGCTCCGATGGGGCTAGATGAACTGTTCTTAACAAATAGTACAACATGAGATCTGTATTACATTATTCAATTTTGTATTAAATTATTCAATTTTCTTATAAGGGATAAAGGTTTCAAATGTATATATTGTTTGGTTTCTTTGTTGATCTTAACCTAGTGTATTAGTGGATTTCAACGAGAAACATAAGTGTAACTGTTCCCAGAAAAAAAGGTGAGACTGTTCCAATCTCTTTCATCATTATATCGAAAAAACAGAATCACAGAGCTCACGCCCACCAACAGAACTAATGAAACTGAGGTGTTATCAAAGATAAAATCAACAGAAAGGAGGGTGAAATAGTACATAGAAATTGGTTCCAAGGAGTCTTAAATGGATTGTTTACTGATTGAAACTAAATACAGATTGAGGTACTTCACCATTTCCAGAAAACATTGGAACCACACTTGAATTTGTCCTTTCCTTCACACTCCAGAGCCAAGTCATCACTGAGAAATGGAACTTTCTGCAGCACCCAAATAAAATAACACAATGAACTGAAAATTCCCCAAATCTATTGTTGACAACCACTTACTCTAAAAGCTTAAGTTGATAGAAAACAGTTTAACAATATATATGAAGGTTACAACATCTATCTCTTAGAGAAACTTAATTTGAAAAAAAAATGAGATGATTCTATTTGGGACTTCCAGTCATCTCCTTAGCAAACTGGCAAGCTGTGAATTGTCAAAGTCGTGAATTCTTAGGAGTGCAGACACCTAGAATTCATCCTGAATTCCTAGGAAGGGATTTTAGACAAAGGATGAAGTGTGATCTATTAAGGGTGGAAATGTACAAGGCCATCGAAGTACTATGATTCATCCTCCCTGAGTAAATCCCATCAAAGGGTGAATATTAGAAAGTGCCTCACAGATCTCCACCCATCATCTTTCACTCTTTGACACCTACAGCAAAAGTCCATTTTCTAGGAAGTCCATGGGATTTGGGAATTCGCCAATTATGCGAGATACCCCTAACTCGCAGTTTTGTTATTTTTACATAAATAATTACATGTAACCACTGTTAAAGGTTCACACATACATCCTCAAACCCTACACACTACACAATTTAAAGATGAAAAGGAAGAAGAAAAAATAGCGCTTCCAACACCAACCTTTTGCTTTGCAAGATCTTGACACCCAGTGAAGTTCTCAGGGAACTTGCAAGTACCAAACTCCACTGTGTATGCACGAGCGAAGTTGGCGCCGCTTGTAGCTAATCTCTTCCTGTCATTCAGTTCCTGTGAACAAATGGATGTATGTTTCATGGCTATGTGAAGTTTGGACTTCAATGATCATGACCATGATAATAATGAAAAATAATATGGCCGGCGATAGAAGAACAGGACCAACAGTTAAATTTTGAAGATTTGAAGTTTCTTCCTCTCCCGCTGTTATTCCTTCTAAAAATCGGTATCTTTTCCTTGAATAAAGCTACAGTGAGTTATATGAAATGTGGCCTATAGAATGTTTTCAAGTACAAGGAACTAACCTTGTTGGCCTTGCTCTTCTCCAAGTACTCTTCAATGACGCCAGCATTGGCCGACGATGTGCTGGTGGCAGTAGCGAAAACAGCAGCTGCCAGGCCAAGGAGCGCAGCTCTTCTTCCCGCGCTCTCTCCACTTTTCTTCATGTCAGCATTTGTAGCTTGTTGAGCTCTGATAATTGGCAACTTTGGATAGGCCGCAGCCGATGAGGCCATCGGAGACATTGAAACAAGTTTCAAGTTAGCATCCGATGCTGCAGCGCCTGAAAGCGCATAGCTGCATGCCAAGACACTTGAATTCATGGCTGCCATGGCCTCTTTGGTAGTCTTGGTATAGAGAGAATGAAGGTTGGTGAAGGTGGTGATGTTTTGATACTAGTATCAGAGAGATAAAAAGGATAGGGGTGTTGTGAATTGATAATGTGGAAATCAGAGATGATGGGAGTGCAGAGGATTGTGGTGGGAGTGTGGATAAGGTGAGATTGCCTCAAGCTTATTGGAAGACATTTCTATGTTCTAGTCCCCACAATGAATTGGGTGGCAGAGTTTGATCTAAGACAGTACTTGTGGGGACATTTCCCTTCCAGGACAGCTGAGGGTCACTTGGTGGGGGTGGTTTTTAATATAGGCCACTCAGGCAGAACTGATATGTTGGGAATATCCAATTTAGAGCTTCCAACTGAAAAGTATGTTCCCATCAAATCTAGGCCGTCCACCTCATCAAAACCAGCTCTTGGACGGTTTGGATGTCTTTATGGAAACAAGGGTTTAAGGATATAACTTGCAACTTTCATCCATTTTGGCTCAATCAGAACCCTTAAGAATCACTTGAATTGGATGGTTTTAATCCTTTTAATCATTTGTGTGTTAAATGGATGTCCCTGATCACTTATAATGAAAAAACTGACATAATTCCAAGAACTTAAACTTCAGCCTGTTTGGATCTGTGTAAATCAACTATAAGTAAATTCCGAGACATTGCAATTGGTCAGAAACACCCAAGAATTACTAGCTAATTTGAATTCTAGGACCCGAACAGGGAATGTGGTTTCCATCCTTTTAAAGTCCTGGCGTTAAAGCATCCAAATTGAACGAATGGTCCGGTTTTCAGATGGGACTAAACAGCATGGATATGGTCAAGAATCAAGGTTGTGAAGTCAAATTATCTGTCATGTTTTGATTATAGCTACTCAATTAAAGCCTAGGGGTGTTTAGATAACTGCAGAATATAATATTATCAAATTTGAATATTGTAATATTTCATTATCACAGAACAAAATAGTATCATATTATAATATTGTGTTACTTTTGGTGTTTGGCAATTACTACGAATTTTAATATGCTTATAAAGTATTTAGTAATTTATAAAGTTTTCACTAGATGATGCACTGAAAATAAGAAATAAAGTGAGAAATAGGGATGATAGACTCAAAGGGAACCCACTAATTAGTACTCGAGAGTGATTTAATATTGGTAATTAAGGTAGGGCCTATTTAATTAGAAAATTATTGGACTAAATGTTAAAAATCACGAACAATGTTGTTTAATCAATGTGGTTCCACATATTGGAAACCACAACATAATAAATCTTATGGTGATTATAACAAAGGACCTTTTCAAGTGTTTGACATCATTGAGGAACCCATCTATGAAAAATCAATGTGGAACCCAGTTGACGTTAATAGTCATAACAAAGCTAATTATAGTAATCACTAGGGTGCACTATACAATGAGACTTATTTAGTGATGGCAAACTAATAATCACAATTACACAATCCAATATTGGTTATAATTATGAGACCCACCTAATGTCGGTACTATGGGACCCACCTAATGTCGGTAATTATAGTGGAAGTCACCTAATGCAACATTTGTAAGACCTACCTAATATTAATAATCAACAAGGGAACTATGTAATTATGTCAAGGTTATAGGACCCACATAAAATTTATAAACATGGAAGGGCCACTTAATTCATAGTAGGACTCCTAAATGAATCAGTAGTATATGCTCAAGAAGTTCCACTCGTATTTGCAAAAACTCTAGATAGCTTTCTTAACAAAAGATAGTTTTATACGGCATATACTTGAATATTTTAATAAGAAAGTGAGATATTGTAGGATACATTTTAAGTAATTCAAACACATAATTTTTAGGTGTACAGATTATATTCTAAACTAGGAGATAATATACCAAAATCTTTAGAAATATATGGTTTCCAACTTGATTAAAATGGACGAGACCTGATTCATACTTAGACCATCTGAACCATTTAATTAATGGTAATACAATCAACACTCTAAACTGACTGCGAAAGTCATGTCTATCATTTTCTAAAATGATCATGCCAACGAAAAGAACAGACACTATGATGACACATAATGACCTGTTTTTTACCAGTAATCGCGAGATCAAATGGATGCTTCATCCAACATAGCAAAAAAAAAAAAAAAGTGGATCTAATTATCAACCTAGACCCTCCATTATGATCTCCAATTTAAATTCACTATTCTCTGAAACTTAAATTTCTAATCACATGTTCTCTTATGTATACTGTGTGCTATTATTTTCTACCGATAGAAAAAAAAAAAACATGTACTCTTATGTGACCAAATTTGTCTTTATTTTATTAAATTTTTTGACAAGGGAAATTATTTTTTTTTTTAAATTATAAAGTCATTTTTATTTAATCTTTCAACATGGGGAATTTAAATTCCCAACATTTTCATGCCTGTCACATGCACTCTTATGTGAATTCTCTCTCTTTTTTGGGGGAAATGATTAAAATCGACCCTGTCTACTATGATTTCATCACTGGACAGCATCAATCAACAATCTAAATGATCTAACTAATCAAGATTTTCCCCATTAAATAAGAGTAAGGACAGTTGCAAATATACCCAATGTCCATTCTACTATATCAATTGGAGAGCAATCGCATTTTGCCCTAATCGTTTTGACAATCTAGGACCATGCTGTAGTTTCCGAAATAATGGCCCAGCTAGACTTTCCATCTCTCATAGCTAAATAAACGAGGTTTCAATGACAGATGATGACTGGCCATCTCTGCTGCATGGTTGGGTTTAGCATGGAATGTGCCCTCTCAGAAAACGGCAGGAAAAGGCTATCCAGAGACAAATACATCCTTTTGGGAATCTGAGATAGAATGGTTATAGAATGTATGTGTTCCATGATAAGGATTTCCCAAGACCCTTGCTTGGGCTTTGAATTCATTAGAATCTACCTTCTCAACAAAGAGGCTGTGCGAATATCGAGGCCACGTGCTTGCGCAAATGCTAAAATTCCGCAGCATCTGACCCCTTTCATAGAAACTAGTCCCCCCCCCCCCCCCCCCCCCCCCGCCGTTTCCGTTTTATTCACATGGAAATGCTCTTTTCCATGCTAACAAGGAGTCACTGTCACGTATTGTTGCAAACTAGACGGTTTCGAATCCGAGCCATAGTGGATCCAGACCCGTTTTTAAATAACGGTTCCGGTTCCGGGTCTGATTTTGAATCAGAATCTATTTTGTTGGTTCCAGATCCGGTTTCAGAATCAGGTCTACCTAGAGAGCTCGAATCTAGTTCCAAAATCGAAACTATTCTCTTTATTCTTCATTTTTTTTCTCCTTAAAATAAGCATATAATTCAACTTATAACAGTACATCAAGTCTATAACATCCAGTATTATATATAAGACTGTCCAAAAATAGTTGATTTTAAAATATAAATTACAATATCAAAGACTCATATGCCAGGTCCACAAGTCAGAACCTATATAGACCCAAAACAGGACCCGTTAATCGGAACCTATATTAGCTTCCACTCCTGGACCCGTTTATAAATCGGAACCTAAAGTAGGTTCTAGACCCGGTTTTTTTAGGGTCATAACTTTCGCGTAATTGAATAATCGACTACCCATTTGCAACCCTACTATCACGCAAGCATGTCTAATAAATGTTGCTTCCTCTTCACTGCAAGAAAAAAAAAAATTGGCTCATTTTTATCTTGGAAAATAAAATTGGCCCAGGGACGTAAATGTGTCTATTTCAAAAGAAAGTTGCCCTTGTTACCAGTTTTTCTTTAGAAATTTTTTTTTTTAACATATTGACGCAGCAAGAGTGCAGTGGGTGGAACCTACATGCACATAAATACACTATACCATTCATTGATTGGAAGTAGGCTACGTGCTTGATTTGGCAAGTCAATTACAACCTGAATAATTTTCCAATTCGTTGGGGCAGTACTTGATTTGGCATATGCCAACCAGCTCCATGAGCCAACTTGAGTTCACCTTTCACCCTCACCATCACCCATGATTTGGCACCGTGTGCAATTTTGATGTTCATATGTGAATAGTTAAAGGCCCCAACATAAAGGCTATTAAATCAAGTATATAAAATAACTTTTTGAGGCTTTGTTCTTTTTTTCTTTTTTTTAAGTTTGCCAGATGAACCCCACAAAACTCCACAACGAGGACCGCATGTGAATTGCAAGTAATCCACTCATAGATACAAAATTCTCCCTCCCAGCAAACTATCTGTCCAAAACCAACCCTCATTTTTTCCTGGCTCAAGCCCCTATTTGAAGGTACAATACATCAGGATAGGGACAATTGTGACCAAGACTGCCATGGCGACTTCATATTGGGTAACCATTATCCCTTTTTTACCCTTTTTTTTTTTTTTTGGGATAGGCAACGATGAAATTATATCAAGGAAAGAAGATTACTACAAAGAAGCCCCAGCCAACAAAGTAAAAGGGCAGTATGGTATAAAAGCATCATACCACAAAAAAAGTCATAGTGAAAGCTACGAAATTAGAAAACCTATCAAACCTCGTATGTTATGACAAGCAGCTTCATGGCAGCATGAAATAACAACCACAGGCAAAGTCTCGCATTTTTCCTTTCCCTTTCTTCTTTTCCACTACTCTATTTTCCTTCTCGTGTAGCATTAGATATTTCATCAGGTTGGCTAGATGGGTAAATACAGCTTTGTGGTCAAGGTACCAAAGAAAGCACAAGTATCCAAGTTTGATATTTCCTATAATTCTTTGTAAGAAAATTTTGGTAATTATATGACAAACAAAATGAGTGTGAATCTTCTGCTGCATGAAAGAGCTACCTTATTGTCCCCCCAGATATAGATGAGACCTTGCATACTCCAGCAGATGTAGTAAAGGGCACATTTTTGTAACAGGCTATGAACTCGTCGTTGGTATGTAGACCGGCTTGCACAGTTTCCCAAACCTTCTTCTTGGAGTTGAGCATGTCATCAGACTCCCCTGAAAAACCTGGAAAAGTCACCCTCTCTCCTATAGGAGCAGACTCAGGTGGATCAACCAATTCAACCTGAAATCCATCTCCAGAATTGATCATCACTTCATGGCTATATTAATGTTCAGTGCTGACAACTAGGATTTAGACATTACTTGAGAGAGTTACACACTTTGCCCAGAGCTGTCAGCCCCAACCCATCCCGCAATGGCCTGGATTTGGGCAGTGTTTCTAGCCAATGGTTAAATGGGTAGGCCTAGGCCAGTGTTTGGTTGAAGGCCCTACTAGATTATCTGGCCTGGCCCATTATATTAACAGAAGCAAACAAAATATTTGCAGATGTCTTGTCCATAAACTTTCTGCCATTCCAGTCATTTGACAATATCACTTTCAAATCACTTAAATGAGTGGTAAAATTTTCAATAGATGACAACGATACTTTTCATCACTTTAAAACGACTTTTCGCAATTCCAGTCATTGACATGATCATCTATGGGCAGATTCTTTGGGTGACCCAGGCACATTTCGAAAACACGAGGTATTCTAGACAACATTCACTTGGTGTGTAACAAACTCAAGAAATGAAACGAACTCAAGTATTGCAAATAGATGTGAAACATGAAGCAGGGATTTCAAGTAATAAACATTTGAAATATGAATTAACAAGAGATTTAGGGAGACATGGAAGATATTGGATATAACCACTACATTTTCAATGTCAGTTATTAATGCTTGTTTTCAAATTCTTTTTCACGTAATCTGATTTTGATAATAGGTAACATGACTCGAACCAGCAACCTTGTGGTTGCCACAGTGAGCACCTTTCAACTATGCTATGGGCCTGTCTTATATCATTATATACTTTGTCTCCTTCTGGGATGTTCCCTGTGTTTCCGGTCTTTTCCTTTGTTTTCAATTCACTTGAGACAAAATATCATACATTTTTCGTGCATTTTAGAAAAAAAATTCAGGAAAAAATATTTTCATTTCCATTTGGTTTCCTATACATTTTGAAAGTGAATTAGAAAAGAAATATTTTGGAATTGTTTCAGCTTCAGAACCACATATTTGGTGAAAAGCACTTTCCAAAATATATGGTGCTCCCTTTATGTTCTAGACATTACATTAAAAAGTAAGACGTTTCAGTTCTTTCACTGGAAAAGTACTTTTAAAATGATTATTGCAGCAATACTTGAATCTTTCAAGAATTTGGAATACCTGATGGAAATATTCAGTATACAAGGACACCTGTTCAGGATATTCAGGTTATTAAGGACCCTTCTTCCCCAGATCTACTTGTTACTCTGAATAATACCTAAAAGAAACTTTTCGGAAATGAAAACAGTAAATTTTTACTAGAACTTAGAAGCAAAACAACACTAAGAATACATCATAAAGAACGAAGAATGAAATGATACAACCCATAGGGATTAAGTCCTGATGCCACAGCACGCAATCCAACATCGTCAAAGAACCAAAGTAGAAAATCCAGCAAACTCCATGACCAGCACCCAAGATATTGTCATATTTCGAGCCCTTACAACAACTTCATCAAATATACTTGCGATTTTTGCCTGATTTTTCTTTTCCAAGATTAATTAGGTAATGGTTAAAGGTTTTTGAGTGAGGAAAAAATATAAGATCCATAGTAGAAAAATCAGAAAACTCCTTGACTAGGACCCAAGATATTCTCCCATCTCAAGTCCTTGGCACAACATCTTTCAAAAAAAAAAAAAAAAAAGCAGTCGTTGGCGCAACTGCATCACTTGTACTTGTGATTTTGCCTTATTTCTTCTTTTCCAAAGTTAAGTAGGAAACAGTTTAAGGTTTTGAGTACCATTAAAAATTAGCATGAGTAGACTTTTGAGTAGCCATCCTCTCTCCTAAAAGGATGTGCCTCATGGAGTTTTTTTCCATACTAGTGCTCGTGCAAGGAAATCATAGGAGCACAATATGAATATAAGATCAAAAAAGAAAAAAATGAAGCTGAATATGAAAGTATATAACCACGAAGTATTTTCATACGTTATAAGTATATGTAGAATGCAAACTCTGGATACGTGGATAGGATCCAAAAGCTTTTAAAGTAATGAAATCTTTGTTGCTTACTTGGTTATCATTGGAAGCAACCAACACCATAGCTTGTGACTTTATGCCTCTTATTGTAACTGGCTTCAGATTACAAAGAATGCAAACTCTCCGATTCTGGAAATGGATTAACCAAAAGATTAGGTGGGTGATGTCAAATGAACACTTGAGATGTCTGAAGAACCCTTCAACAGTACTAATTTAACAAAATGAATAAACCTGCATTTCTTCTAGAGGAATGTATTTCACAAGGCCACTAACAACAGTGCGTGGTGATTCTTCGCCCACATCGATCTCTTCCACATAAAGGGAATCAGCATCAGGATGTTTCTGAACTTTCTTGATGAGGCCTACACGTATATCGAGTCTTGAAACAGAAATCTCAGCTTCAGTGGTCTTCGGTTTTGCTTCTGCAGCAGGCTTAGCTTGACACTGATTCTTCCTAGTCCCCCCTGGTCCACAAAAAAGCGGACATGAATAAGTACCTCTAACGGACAAACAAAAAGTGAGAGCACAAGTTTTGATGTACCATCAATATCAACAAGATCCAGTTGCAGAATCTGTCATCATGAGAGGAAAGAAAGAAAATAAAATTTTCGTAGCAAGGATTTATGGATGGATTTACAGTCCAGATAACATTGGATCTTTGAGGGAACCCACGATGATATCAAGAGGTCTTATTTGGGATCATTTCTGCTGAAAGTTGTGTGGTCAATTATTATCATCTCTTGTCACACAAATATTGTCTAATGGCAAATAATATATCCCTCAATAAGTTCTCCACTTAGGTACAACTTTCAATCTTGAAAGTCACCAGACTCACCACCAAGTCCATTACAACGCCACTTAGTCACATCATTGGTATCTTTTCCCCTAATGTGGGAATTTTGAGTAGAAAATCTCCAAATACAATGGACAGCACATTTTTAATCATCAAACCCTTTTTTGAAAGGTAACGCAAGGAAATTTCTAAAACTATGTGACATCGAGATGCATCTGTGGGGAATTTATTAAACCCATCTTCCACATGACTCAAACAAAGATAACTAAAACTCACATGAAAAATAAAGAAAAAGAAACTCATCACCTGAAACTTTTGTTTCCTTCAACTGTTCAGCAAGCTTTTGAGCCTCAGCTTCTGCTTTCACAATCCTATCAGCCTGACTACCAGCAAATTTCTCTCTAAAGAAATCTACCGTTTCATCTTTCTGCACAAAAATAAGTTTCTATAAGATGAATACAAAAATAAGTTTCTATAAGATGAATACAAAAATAAGTTTCTATAAGATGAATAAGCGATCGATTATTTATTGTTAGCAAGCAAGAAACACCACAATGCCAGTCCAGAATAGAATGAACAAGACAGCCATCCAGAACTAAATCAAAATGGAAAACAAACCATTTCTTTAAACAAGGGTTCTGGTATCCCTATCTTATGACCAATAGGAAGAAGGTCCCAAGGTCTTCTTGCCCTGTCAAGATCTCCTTTTTCAAAGCAGAATGAGAGTTGAGTTCCAGGAGGCAAATTAAGCTGCTTCAGAACCTTTAACGCAAGCAAAGCACAGGAAACACCTCAGAAGCATCTCAGAACTTCAAAAATGAAACAACAATGAACAACATTCTGACCAACCATAGAAAAATGGAACCAGATGCATTACTGCAACAGAAAAAGATGGCATAAATGGTTCTAGCAGAGATGCTAGAAGATACACGAGCCCAATTGAAGTCCTCAGCACAATGGAGCAAGCAGGTGGGTCTTCCTTGTAAAGTCTCCAAAATTGACTGTCCTATGTTGTAGACATTAAAAGGGTAAAATGTTACAGTTCAGCTGCATGATAAAGAAATTAACAAACAAATAAATCTCTGTGATGAGGGGAGGGGGAGGGGAGGGGTATATTACTTGTAAATATGAATTGCCCTCACTGGAAATGCTCATTGCAGTTCTGAGACCTTGTTTTAGCTTAACCTAGGTCGAGCAATACATACAAACGACTGTTAGGAGTGATTTCATTGAATAAAATCACCAATCCAAGCTATTCATTTTTCTGGCTATATGTACAAACTGAAAAGCTTATCATCTATGAATATCATATTATTCAAGGATACAGTGAATTACCTTTTCCATAGCTTCAAGATACTGATCAACATATTTACTGACTTTCTCTGCTAGGGTCTTAGTTAAGGGATGAGACTCTGCATCCGGAGCATCAGGAATGGTAGAATCATAGCCTAATCCTGCAGAACAAGCTAACAATGAGTATAGCATGAATCTATCTCCGCCAAGGACAGGTATCTGCATCTAACATAGACAGGTATTGTCTGACATAGCAACACCAGTAGGCATTCACCTGGCAGCCAAATGATGATAATGAAAGGTAAGGAAATAAACTTACTGCATAAAAAATTGTATGTTCATTAGAATTAAACAAGGGAAAATGAGGAAGTATCAGGTCATCAGCATCGGCAAATTTACAAACGCGCTGGATTCAGTATTTGGGTGGCCCATGGTTCAATTACATAGACTGTGTATCTAAAGGACTTGGATGAAAGATATTCTAAAGACTCCCAGATAAGGAAATGAAAACTTTTTGATCTTTTGCCAATTGGCATACAAGCGGATGAGTTAATTAAGATCGATTAAATTTGAACTCTTTGAGCCTCCCTCATTTGACAACAATGAACAGATAATGAGTTCAGATCCAACAGTTACGACCTTTGATGGGGGGATTTTTGGGGCCACAGAGGATCTAAACCAATCTCCCATCAGATCAACAATCTGGATTCTCCAACAAACGAACTCTACATGAATGGAACCCTACACATCAGAAAACTAAAAACCTGACGAAACTCGACACCTTAATACTCAATTATTAAAAAAATATAAAAAAGAAAACAACAAACTTTAACCCTAATAGTCATGTCAGACAAATGCATTGGATTATCCCTGACAGGTGAAGCTGTCACACAAGATATATCGCACAGAGATTGACAAGGAACCTCAGTGGTACAGACTCAGGGCAAACACATCTTTGGACCAAAGATCAAACAATTCTCCATGTTGTCATCTAAGCTACATGAAAATTAAAAAATTTAGCATTAAAGGTGGTACAAAACTTATTATACTGCATGTCTAAGGAAATGCAGCTATTTCTAACTAATACTTTTTATTAAAAGCCATTCAAGTGGCTAACCTGGAGGTTTTGCAAGAAAGCTCAAGACTCTGTTAATAAAATTGCCCAAGTTATTCAGCAACTCGTTATTTAGTTTGACCTGCAAGTCTGCCCATGTAAACAATGTGTCTGACACCTGATTCATACAAAACATGGGCATTTTCAATCAACCACATACAAAAAGCAACACAAAGAAATTTGATTTGGACTCGGGTGAGCAAAAAAGTATATCACATTGAGAGAATTCACCTCTGGTCTATTAGCCAATAAATAGTATCGCCACACTTCTGCAGGAATATTTGTATCTTTTGCATCATTGCCAAACACACCAACACCCTTACTTTTGGAGAACTTTCCTGCAGATGAGATGCCAAGTAAACAAAAATTCAGAAATTCACTAGTTCCGCAGCCAATTCCTCTTCTACCATGCACTTTAAACATTTAAAGAACTGAAGCATCGAAACACAGATTCAAAGAACTGAAGCATTGAAGCACAGAAAACTCAACTAACTAAAAGTAAAAGATAAAATTGAATACACTTCATGAGATGAAACTTTACATGCCTCTCAGTGTGGAAAAAAAAAAACAATGAGACAGAGAAGCAGACCTGTTTCATAGTTCAAATATTCTGTGACACTGATAGTCTTCATCAATGTCCAGTTTTCACCAGCTCCAAGAAGCGTTGAAGGAAACATAACCTGGGATTATATTTATAATCATTAAAAAATGAGCCTTGTGGTCGGTGATAGGATAAATTCCATTCATTACGATAATTAACTGCAAAAAAAAAATTCAGAAAGGGCATGGGAGTTTATTTTGATCTAATTCCATTTTTAAAGTGCAGAAGCACGACATTGATCTAAAATTTTTTTTTTTTCAAAATAAATTTCACCAGATGACAATCAATTATCGAGTGAAATGGTGTAAATACTAGATGTTGACAAATAGTTTCATCCCTAATCTGCAAATGCACACGCACATGTACTATAATAGCTGAAAGTATTCTTACCGTGTGGAATGGCACGTTATCCTTGCCCATAAACTGAAACAGCTCTACATTTTCAGGATTCTTCCACCACTTCTCCCAGTCAGGAGTGTAACACGAAGTAATTGAGATATAACCAATAGGTGCATCAAACCATACATAAAAAACCTGAACACCAACTTGTTGAAATGAGGTGGCTTATTCATTTCAAAAACTAATTAAAAACATAAATCTCTAAATCTGCAAGCTAATGAAAATAGATTTATCATGTTCAATAAACAATGGGTAACACAATTAATGCACTAACCTAGGCAGGGACACCATGGATATGCAAGGACATGGATTTTGCACATAAAAAAGTAAAGTATCGGATACTATACAACACGATATGTTGCCTGTTTTGAAGTATCCAAATATCATAGGCACTGACAAATAACAGAAAGAAGAATGAAACAAAAAGAAAAGGAAGAAGGGAAAAAATAAATGTAATAGAGTGACACGATTTTCATAATTTTAACCTTATCTCTAAACTTCTCATGTGGAACAGGAACCCCCCACTTAAGATCCCTGGTAATACAGCGGGGTTTCAATCCTTCTTTTAGCCATGCATGCGTAGCTTGGACAGCATTTTGACTCCACAATCCAGCCACTGACATATAGTTGATATACTCTTCCAATTTATCCTTCAGCAATGGGAGCTCCAGAAACAAGTGGTCAGTATCGCGAATGTGTGGGGTGGCCCCACAAACCTGTAAACAAAACGAGTTGAAGAATGACGAGGAGATGTGTACAGCTTTGAACTCTAGAAACAAGTGTAAGTTCTAAAATGAAGTGGGTTGCAAAAAAACTTGCTGGTGAGGAAGATCAAAGAAATGAAAGGTGGGTTGTAGAATCCCAATAAATAAGAAGAAATGTTGTACCTTGCATCTAGGATCATTTAGTTCAGTAGGATTTAACAATTTTCCACATTTTTCACACTGGTCCCCCCGTGCCGAATCATAATTACAATCTTTTGCGGGACATGTGCCTTCCACAAGCCTGTCAGCTAAGAAGCGCTTGCATGTATCACAATATAGCTGTGTTACAATAGGAAATCAGAATACATTACAGAGTCAGTACTGCATAGTGCATACAGCCTAAGAGACCAGCCATAGTGTAAGTCAGCAGCATACGCAAATACATAACTCAATGACCAAAAGTATGATGACTGTAGAACTTTCACTTCAAATTTACATTCATAAAAGATCACAACTAATAAGCACAAAGAAAATGACATACTTGTTGCATCGTGCTCTCAGAAAGCCAATTGTTTTCCAACAATCTTTTAAAAATTGCTTGACAAACTTCAGTTTGTTGGGGACTCGATGTACGTCCAAACTCATCGAAACTTATGTCGAACCAGTTATAAACTTCCTTGTGGATTGCATGGTATCTGCATAACCAGCATGTAAACTTGTAATGGAGGAAGGATATGCAATCTCAATAAGAGCAACATTGCATGACAATCAGATCATGCACAAAGAAAACATTTCCATTGAAACAACTAAGAAATAATAATCAAGACCATAAAATGGGGATCCGCTGATCTAGACCGTTGGATCCGTTAGAATTGCACCATGGATTGGCCATGGTTGAAAATTTCTTCCCATAATCCACTTTAAATCAAATCTTCAAACGTTTCCCTCGTTAGGTACGTGCATTACCAATCAAAGTTTGGATTTTTTTTTTCCAGTTGTGAAATTTTTGGGCCACGGTCAAACCACTGTTCATCAATCAATCCAGTGTCTGGATTACCAAAGCAAGCATATAATTCATCTGAAAACAATTGTGTATCAATCATTTCCAGAAACTCTTGAGATTTTCAACAACATGGAAACACGAATTCTCAAAAACAGAGAAATTCCAAGAATTCAACAAAGCGATGATAGAGAACACTGACTTATCACAAATCTCCTGAGGAGTGCAGTTCTCTTCCAGAGCTTTCGTCTCTGTAGCAGTTCCGTACTCGTCGGTTCCACAAATGTAAATCACGTTGTAGCCACGGAGACGACAGTAGCGAGCAAAGACATCCGCACTCAAAACAGCTGAAATTTCTCAAGCAAATCACACGAAAACGAGGAATCAACACAGAAACCCTAAAATTCATCAAATACAAAGATAGAAAGAGAGATTATATACATCCGATGATGTTGCCGAGATGAGGAACGTTGTTGACGTAAGGCAAGGCGCTGGTGATCAAGATGTTTCTTTTGCCAGGAACTGGAGCTTTCGGGACCGTTCGATCTCCCATGCCGTTCTCTCTCTGCAGATATTCGGAGCTTTGAAGAGACAAAGGAGAGTGAGTTGCAATGCAGCGGGAATGACTTGGAGCGAATTGCAGAGTAAAGTCGAGAGAGACGAAAAGTTCAAAAAAGTTAGTGACGAACTGACGATTTATGGGTCGTTTGGAATTTGGAATTCACGGAATCCTGTTTTTTTAAGAATCTCAGGACCCTGCAAGTTGTAACTACTGGAATTTGGATTTGGAATTCATGGAATCCTGGTTCGTTGTGAGCCCGTAAAGTGGGCCCAAAGCCAAAGGTTATCACTTGGATATGATCTTTTGTGTTTTATAACCTGAAATAGCTTGATATCAGAAGTGGAGACGAGGGTCCACAACTTGGTAGGTTTGTAGTACCCATGTTTGGGTGCTTCAAATTGCTCTGCATTACGAACAAATTCGGGAATTTTATGCTTAAAGAATCAGGTGCCACATCACATGACATCACATCAAGCGTTGAATAAAGAAGATGCAAATTAAGATAAGAGCACAGTGGAATCACAGCTGATATTTCGAGGAAACCAAATGTCCCAAAGTCAAATGTTTTGGAACCATATCGGCTATGGCAGTATGGCCAAATCGATTAAAGTGTTTATTAAATCGCAATCCGGTACCATGCCCACTTTTAAGATCATCACACGCTTTGCTCACCATTATATTGAAATATAAAAACATATATGGTTGGATAATAAACTCTTAAGACCCTTAAATTGAGGGCTAGTATCATTTGATGGGGTTGATTATTTGCATGATCCTTATCCAGCTCAATGACAGGATTGCATTCAAGTGGGCCCCACAAGCTGGACCCCATCATTTTACACAGTCTGCACATTGGAAAATATTTCCATAGAAATGATTAGATAGTTATATCAGATTTCCAGTTTTCCAACTTTACTCTTTTTATTGTTGTTTTTTAAATTTCGGTAGGAAACTTTGGGTCTTTTTTTGTGTGTGTGTGTGTGTTTGCTGCACGTAGAACTCGAGCTCACCCTCCCACACATGATTTTTAGTTTGTAATCTTTTAGAAATGCTATTTTACATGTTTTTTGTAAGTTAATATTTTAATTCATTTTATTATTTAATTCACAAAAATAGTTTAGATAATGAAATATTATGTTTTTCTTCTTTTTTTTTTAATTTATCAGCCTATTTATTTGTTTAAACTGGGCAAAGCAATGGCATATTAGTAGTTACAGCTACAACAGGAAATACAAGTGATATTATACTTCATGATAAACCTGAGTAAACTATTTCAAGATGAATCACAATCATATGATAATAATCCAGGCCTCATATTTTGCAGAAAAGGCCTATATGAGTCTTCGAATTGACCCATCCACACTTCTGAGTCGGTGACTTGGTGCAACCCCTCGCACAGACTTCTGGTTTTTGAAACAGACCACTCTTGCACAGGTGCTTTAAAGTGGTGAACCCAGTTTCACTCTTTCTGATGTTTAATTGCTCAGGTAGAGTCAGAAAAACCATGGCTATGACTTTCTCATATTAGATAAGGTATCCTCCAAAAGTCGCAGCTACTTTGTTAAACAAAAATTTGAAAATGAACAAGTGCTCCTGGCATGTTTCGGTGGCACTGATGAAGATAGCAAGTAAATTTTTAACAGATTACACTGGAGTAAAGCAAGATGGCTCAGATGATCAATAGTCATTTTACCTCACCTAGTGCAAATTCAGGAAAAACAGAGAACCATATCCACCTTGACTAAGTTTCGCTTACAGACCCAAACTGATGCTGGTCAAATGATAAGCAAATGAACCCTTCTTCTTTGTGTGATGAAGATAAGCACCTACCTAAAACCTTCAAAAATAGTTATTAAAATTGCCAACCGTTGTAACAGACGTGGATCATTTTTCTGCAGAGAAGTCCACACTAGAGATGATCCTTCTATGAAGAAGAAAAATCAAAGCACAACATTGGCACCCCTTTTCATATTGCAGTATCGTGCTTCGAGTTCAAACCAGGATTCCAAGCCGATCAGCTGATTGAACTCTTCAAATGTAGCCAATTTGTCAAGTTGATCTCGGGTGCTTCCCTTCTCCTTCAATTCCTTGAGAACGTCAATCATTGCACGGGCCGAAGCATAAAGGGTCGTCAGCGGATGCACAACAAGATGAAATCCCATTGCTTTCAGCTCCTGAGGTGTGTGCAATGGTGTAACCCCACCTTCAAGCATGTTACAGACCCGATAACCATGTGTCTGCTTCCCAATTTCCTTTAATTCATCATCATCCCTAGGTGCTTCCACAAAACATGCATCTGCACCAGCCTGCAATTAGTTGCACAAACAAATGTGTATATCTTCTTATGAATGAATTTAACCTTAATACCAGGCTTGCAGAATTCAAAAGGAAACAGCTTTGCGATCTGGTCAGTGACTGAGTGAAGAATAACACTTGCAACCACATATTAAGGAAATTGGCATATCCACAACCATACGAGTAAGAAGTGAATTCTCAGCAATTTTACAATTATTATGAAATTCATGACTCTTTTTCTGCACATCTTCGGTAGGGATAAGTAGTGAATTCTCGGCACTTCATATTGGTTCTTTTCATCTTAGGAGACAAGCTCTCTAAATGTATGTTACTACTTTTTTATAAGTTCTGTAACCTGAAAATTCTCCAAACTAACAACAACCGAGGTCAGATCTTCTTACAAGCAAAATTAACTGTCCCTAGAACAAACAAGGTAGCCGTCTGGTGGAGCAGAAGGAACAGACCAAACAAAAAAGGTTCAACAAAAATCTTTGAACAATGCACATGACACAAAAGTAAGATCCAGCAGTAACATAGG
This sequence comes from Persea americana, assembly GCA_029852735.1. Taxonomy (NCBI): domain Eukaryota; kingdom Viridiplantae; phylum Streptophyta; class Magnoliopsida; order Laurales; family Lauraceae; genus Persea; species Persea americana. The sequence continues at coordinate 52,301,804 of CM056812.1, forward strand.
CATGCTCAACGAAAGCCAACCTTCATGTGGTAAACACCAGGTTTTGATTTGTGGGGTTATTAAAGCATCTATCAATCATAAATATCATATCATGCACTTCAAAATGAAGGATGGACCAGTTGATGACAAAGTAACAGCACCAATAACAGAAATATATACTACCAAGATCTCAATGTCATACGGCCCATACCTCCATGTAGAGGTTAGCCCTTGAGATGGCATCTGATAGGCCAGTTTTAGCAGATGTTGCACGAGCATCAGTCCGAGCCACAAGGAAAAAGTCAGAATTCCCAATAGCATGTCTCGCAGCAGCTATCTTTGCAGCATGTTCCTCTGCTGGAATTATCTTCAAAACATTCAAAAAGACATCAACGGATGAATACTAATTCTTCTCGTGATCAATAAAACATACTGAGTTAGACACCATTAATGAAGTTACAAAGCCTTAATAAAATATCCATAAAGATTATTGTAACGGAGGTTATAGTGTAGATCGGAATAAAGAATGACTAAGTACTTGGCAAAAGATACCTGTTTGCCATGCATATGCCCTTGCCGAAGATGCATAAGAGACTGATAAACATTCAGAAGTGTTAATCACAAGTTCAATGGCTATAAATAAAAGATGGAAGGGAAGGTTCTATCTTACCACATTTCTTAGGCCAAGCTTGATCCTGCAATTTCAGGGAAACTGCCACAAATCAACTTCCAAACATGTTTGAAAAGAGTCACAGAAACAAGATAGACAGGATAGGGGAAATGAAAATATTCAAAATTATGGTGCTAATGACAGATGAAATTACAATATTTGGAAATAAAGGCATATCCATCTTCATTGTACCTCAAGAAAGCAACCGGCAGCACCCGCTGCAATCAAATCTTGGACAGTCCTCTGAACGTTGAGAGCGTTGCCACCACCCGTATCTATACCACATGTTAATCAAACACTACTTAATGTGGTGCTAGAGACACTGATGAGAAGTTAATTAACTAGACCCAAAGTAGAAGAGTGTGTTCACATAAACAGAAAAAAAAAAAAAAAAACAGATTAACACAAGCAATAATTTCTTGTGACTAGTAGAGTTATTGTTTAATGGAAAAGAAAATGGGAGGAAAACTGGATATCCAAGGGATCAAACAAATGAGCAGAGCTCACAAGGCATGGCTGCAACTCCAAGAAAGCCATCAATCAGATTAGAGGAGGAGATTCCAGCTTACTCTAAGGCCCACCTTAATGCATGACACTTATTAGAATGGCGGACCCAAGATTTTCATTTGGGTGGTCCAGCAATGGCCAATGGTCAAGGTAAGAAGTTAAATAAGAAAATATAATTTTTCCGAATCTGGTTGCACCCGCGTCGTGTCCACCCCGGGTAGGCAGGATTGGAAGCCCTTAATATCATAGGGTGAGCCAAAATTAGCATTCATCAAGGCTGCCCCGCACGAGTCGGGTCACCTTTAAAAGAAATTAATGAGACATTAAAAAATATATATATAAAAAAAAACCTATACTCCGAAGCTTCTCAAGATTTTATTAAAAATTAGAAGTTGTGCAATTGTTCCTGTAGAAGTAGGATTTTTATTGATCTGATATTTAAAATTTATCAGGTCCATTCAATGTTACCAACTTTTCCATCTTTAAATATATATATACACACTACAACTTCTACTGCCATCGTCTCATGCCCTTAGAACTGATGGTTTCCAAGCATCCAACGGACCTCTCGTTTCTTTTACATGGTTACACCCCCAAACCCTCTCGTTTCTTGAAAAAAAAAAAACAGATCTTTATAAACACGCCACTCTCAAAAGACCCATAGAGAGTACCCACTGGGCCACTGCGCACGGTTGTAAGTAGATTACATGTTTGAGAAAATGCCACACAGTGAGAAAAAGAGAGAAATCACAAAACCAGCATCGGCGATTATTGGGATGAGAGGAGCAGCAGCACAGACGAATCGAGCAGTCTCTGCCATCTCGGGAGGCCTGAAAAAAGGGGGAAGAAGAAAACGCTCAAGGTAATGAGAATGCAGCAGAAGAGAGAGAAAGAGGAAGGAGATGATGAGTGAGAAGAGACGTACGTTAGCAAGCCGAAGTCAGGTTTGCCGAGGAGGGAGGCGGAGAGGGCGTAGCCGGAGATGAATCCGGCGCTGAAGCCGGACTTCTGGACGATGGCGGAGGAGAGGGCGTCGTAGCAGCCGGGCATGAGGACGACGCCCTGCTCCTCGATCAGGCGGTGGATGCGCGTCGACATCTTCACTGCTGTTCGTAGCGTAGCGTTTCGGTCGCTCCTCCGAGATGTCGGGTTCGTCGGAGATTGCAGAGCCGCCATTTGATTCCATTTAAAATTCATTGACATCATGGCCGCCATTTCTTTGAAACAGAGTCTGGGGCTTTCGCTGATAATTCGTTCGTTCGTTCGTTGTTCTATTTATTACTTTGTGGCCACTTGAATTTAAATTTAATTCCGAATCCGGTATTTGCCATTTACCAGACCTGAACTTATTACTAAGCCCCCCACTTGTTTGCATTAAAATAGTTCACGGTGAATTTTCAAAAATAGCACCAACTAGCATTTTTTAAATTCCATCTCCCTGAGAACAATAATTTGATGATTATTTTTTAAAATTCAACTTTAATCTTCATTTTTGTTCGTTTTATGTATTCAATTTTATGTATTGGAATACAAATAAATTAGTTGTTAAAGCTTACTTTTAAAAAAAATCCAAACCGTTGCCCTATTACTCATTCATACAATTTTTTTCTTAAATTTAGTTGGAGGTTAATATTGTAAATAAGTGATAATGCGCACTGTGTAAATCTGGAGTGGATTTCAAACACAAGTAGTGAGGAGCAAACTCACTCCTTATGCCAATCCATCAAATCCTGGGTGGGTTCGGAGGGTGTCACTCACCCAAGGGAACAGGCCCATTGGGTCAAAGAACTCATGGATATCCACCCATGTCGCCAAATTGATGTTTAGAAATGGGCCATACTAATGCATTTAATTAGGCTGCTGGCATCCACATGGCCCACATCCCCAATGTATTACTTTATGGCTATGCTTCTTAATTTGTTTGATGCCATTTAAAATTCAAACAGCTCAAAATGACTGATAATGATCAGCATTTCTTTCTTATGAGATTTTAGTAAAATACACTGGGTAAAAAGAAAATAGAAAGGCATTTGAACACATAAATAGAAGTATCCTGGTGTCTTCCAAGGTTCCTCAGGTCCACTTAGGAAAATGGCATCATAGGATAATTAATAATCAAATGAATTACCAGGAGGGAGAGGGAGAGGGAGAGGGAGAGGGAACATGTATCTTCTGACAGTTGGGACTGAAAAAGGAGACACATGTGGAGGACAATCGATGATTTTAGAGACACAATGAAAGGGACAGTTAGAAACGGTTAACGTTAATTCATTCGTGTGCATTGTTCTGTTTCATGGATTACTACTAATTAAATGACAATATATCTTAATTGCAAACAATGATCTTCCTTCGGCATTCGTTTGGAGAGTTTTCCAATGGAGATTCCGTGCGTTGAGAATGAGCATTGATCCCTTTTATTTGATTGCTAGAGTTCTAGGAATTCTACTTTTGAAATGCCCTTTTTTTCATCCAAATGCTTCATGTTTCAATATTTAAATGTTAGTTCGTGGTTGTTTGGAAGTATTTCTCACTCCACTTGTAGGTGTTGTGTGTTGAATCAGTGCCCCTAAGCATTACAAATGTCGTGCTCGCTTGATAGAATTTTAAACACCGACATGTCTGAAAAGTCGCTCCTTTTAAATTCTCATAATTCTAGCTTTTTAAATATTGTTGTTGAACATTTGAAATTTCACTTTGGAAACTTTATTTGGATAATTCCAAATAACTCCATATATGAATTCTCCGGATTTTAGCAAATAAACAGACCTTTAGGATGTTTTGAAATATTTGAAAAACCAACTTCATAAATATAAAAAATCAGGATTCTCCCTAGCAAGTCGACAAAAAATTAGAGTGATTCAAAGCTAAAATGTTCTAATGAGTGGAAATGTTTATGACCACTATGGGCGGGCGTCACCTTCAAGCAATGATCACATGACATCCCCTTCTACTTCCGACCTTTTGGAGTTGTTTGCATAGCTAGATTTGCCACGGAAATGGAAGGAGACAATCCAATGCCTTCCTCGTTGCTTATGATATAATGACAAAACAATCGAAAAATCTTGGATTTCGACTGCTTTTTCTATGCTAGAGAGGATTCAGAAATTAATCCTACCATCAGAGATCAGACTTTGGTGTCATAGAAGAGGAAACGCCACCACGGCTCTATAAAAATGCACCCTCTATCCTTGGAACATTGGGACTTGTTCAACGGCCATGCTTCACCTGAAAGCAGTAATTGTCAATTGTAATAAAACCCAAAATATTAGGTAAACATACTTTAGTAGTAGACGACAGAACTAAACAAACATACACATGACTTATATCCTTTCATCATGTAGTTGATTCAGTCATTTTAACCGAGTTAAGAGAAGTCGACCGAGTCTAGAGCCAAGTGGACCAAGCCAGTGAATTTAAGGGTCACCTTCAGAACCAGGTCTGAAAACAGTTCGCCTCTCTGATAGCGTGGCTAATCAGGCCCTAATCCATGATTTGCTTCTTCTAAGTAAAGCTAATTAGACATCTAATCTTTACTAATTACCAAGTAATGCTTGGTTGCTTTATTCACTCTCTTGATGTTTTGTTTGCTTTTGGTGGTGACTCTTTTTCACTTGCCACCGGTCTCAAATGATTAATTTGAGTGATTAATTTCTTGGATTAGAGTGACAGAGAAGCTCTCTCTCTCTCTCTCTCTCTCTCTCTCTCTCTCTCTCTCTCTCTCTCTCTCTCTCTCTCTCTCTCTCTCAATATATATAGGTTGTGTATTTCACCAACCGTTTTTATAGAAATAACTGAACAAAATCATAAGGTTTATGCTATCAATTTTCATATCTGGTTGTAAATATAGGTTTCTCCAACTTTATTTTATATAAGTGAATGAACAAAATCATAAGGTTAAGTTAAAAAAACAATAAAAAAGTACATTATCGTATCAATTTTCATTATGGCTAAGAAAGATTTACTGCGATATTATCTCAGGAAAAGGTGACAAAAACATGTAATACATTAAAAAAAGTATATGTTCCTGGTATCTTGACTTTTATTTTTTAGATATTTGAAAGTTGTTTTATTTTCAAGAAAGTTAACTTGATAATATGTCATTATCTTTGTTGGACTTCCTCTTTTCCAAAGAAAAATTTCCTTTCCTATCCTAAAATATATATATATACAAAACGCCCATCTTTTAGTTAATGAAACTGTGACACGTGTCATTAATGATACACATATGTGATTCTTTTTCCTAAATATTCTCCTACAAAAGTGAATTTCTTAAAATACGAACAAATCATTGGCTATTAGATAGTGGCAGAAACTCCCCTCTTAAGATAGGGGAGTTTTTTAGAGTTTCTTTCTCGTAGTTCATGGAAGATTGTACTGCTTTTGATGCTCTTTCTCATAAAAAAAATCATTACACCAAACAATGGAAAAGATTTTACATGGAAAATATCCCTCTTTTCCTTTCGGCTTCCTCGGAAAAGCAGAAACATAAACATGACCTAAAGAATATAAACTTGAAAAAACCCTCACATTATCCTTATAATGAAGTTTACAACATTGTTAAAAAGAAGATTTTTAAAAATAACTCACGTCCAATAGAAATTATTAGCCACCATCCATAGAATAATATGGATAGTCAAATAAAAGAATTGTGCTCTTACGAGCAACAACACATGCAGTCGAGCTCTATTGTCAGACCCCGACCCAGGTTTAGTGTTTTTAATTATTATTTTAATCGTGATTAGTGTCTAAGTGGGATTACAAGACGATTATATTGAATTTTTAGTTAGATTCGAATTTTGAATAGCTTTGGAGAATTTTGAGCGCGTTGAGTCTGGTTTGACTAGGGCTCGAGGTGGCCCATATGACACGTGTTAGTGTGAGAATTTGATCTTTGATTTTGGGAAACATTAATTTCGATATTTTTGGATTGGTTAATTTGATCCCAATAACTTTCATATTTGCTTCGTTTGAATTTGAACCCCAGAAATTGCGTTTTTCGAGAAAAAAGGCAAAACGGTCTTTTCACACCCAATCTATGCATAAATTTCAAAAACTGAAAATCATAAAGAAAATATACTTTTTGAAAACTAGATTTTTCAACTATCATTTTTCTCTTTTTCGTCACCTTCATTCGGGACCCACAAATAGGAGTTTTAAAGCCTTGAAGTTTTATGGTCAAATGGGGCCCACAACTAACCATTTATACGAGAAACCCAACGTTGAGCTTCATTTCATCTTCATTTCATTCCAGCAACTGAACTAGGAGGAGTTTGTTCTTCACACCTTCTCTCTTTTCTTACATGTTAAGGGAATTGAGCCTAACTTGAAAAACGAATTTCTCCATCTTCATCCTCAACCATGAAGCTCTCCATTAATATCCTTTTCAAGAAAATCCCAACTGAACAATCATCTTGTCCAAGTTCTTCTTCTTGTTTGAACCACCTAAAGGTAAGCTATTGCTACCTTCTTGATACCATGGGTTCTTTGGACCTTTAGGAAGCCTTCTATCATGCATGCAAAGGATTTCTTTGAGAACTTCTTTGATTTCAAATTTTGTGAAGTTTTGAGTGGTTTTTCTTGGGGGGTTTTCTTGTAGAGTGGAATCTTGCTGTAGAAGAGGAGTTATTGGAGTGATTATAATCCTTTTGAGGAGTCAAGGTAAGTGAATAAATCGATTTAGATTGCATACAATGGAAATGGGTGTTTTTCTCCAAAGTTTGGTATTTCATTTGATTTGTTCTCCTTTCTTATGGATAGTTGATTTTATAAGGTTTTGTATCCAATATTTATGTAATTCTTTGCAGGTTTTTATGACTATGATAGCTTGAATGATTTTATGAGGATGAAATTCTAATTTGTTTTAAATTTCTGTATTTCTACTTATATTGAATCTTGAAATTTTGTTTTGCTAATGGTTAGTGGAATGGAATTGTATTGTGGTGGAATGGAGTTTATTAGAGTACTGAAATTTGGTTTCAATATGAAGGAATGGGAAGGAGAATGAAGGAGGAAAGGCTTCAGAATCTAACTTGAATAAAAATCTGTACGCAGAAAAGTCGGTCAGGTGTCGGTTAACCGAAGTGGCGACCAAACGCTAGTTCGGCTAACCGACGGGCAACCGACCTCAGTTCGGTTCCATTTTCAAAATCGTGTTTTCACCAGGAGTTCCTTCGGTCAGCTGTTGGCTAACCGAAAGGTAACCGACAGCTAGGCCTGTCAATGGGACGGGCTGGGCCTGGGCTTCGGTTGTCCAATCCCGTCCCGAAAATAGGACGGGCCTGCTGGGTGTTGCCCAATCCCGTCCCTAAATTGAACGGGCCTACATAAAATCTCGTCCCGTACGGGCCCGGGCTGGGACCGGGCTGGGCCTGGGCTTAGCCCAATCCTGAACATAAGCAAAACATTCTCTAATTATTTCTACTGTTACCAGACACCCGGTATGAACCGGACTTTAAACCCTCCTCCTTTTTTCCGGGCTTGGGACCGGCAATGTAATGCAATAACTACAAGCAACATGGCGGAGTTAAAAAAAAAAAATTTCCGGTGACAATAGAAAATAAATAGAAATGAATGAGTATCCTATAGGCTATATGAGTCAAGTAATGTAGGAATAGTTAAAACCTCTTTTTTTTTTCCGGTGAAAGTAGAAAATCAGAAAATCAATAAAATGAATGAGAATGAGTATCCTATATGGGTCAAGTAATGTAAAAAAGAAATCAACATAAATTAATTTTCTTTTAATATGTCTAAAACATCAGTTAGTGCATTCCCATCATTGTCTAAATCATCAATCCTAGTTGGGTCACGACTAAACCAATCTTGGGCACAAACTAATGCTTCTACTGTATCGGGTTTCAAAGAAGTCCTATGTGGGTCAAGTACCCTCCCTCCGGTGCTAAATGCTGACTCTGAAGCAACGGTAGAAACTGGAATAGCTAAAATATCACGAGCCATATGAGATAAAATAGGATACTTAGTTGAATTTAATTTCCACCATTGTAATATATCTATCATGTCGTCTTCTTCTGCTGACTTGTCATCAAAATAACGATCTAATTCTGTTTTTTCTTCTACAACTGCCTTATTGGAGATTTCATTTCGATACTTTAAAAAAAGGGAACGAGCCTTTCCATGTTCATCATCACCAGCCTTTCTTTTAAATTGCCTACTAGTTGCATCATTTTTATTTACTATCTGATCACTTTCTTTAGCACCAAATCTCACACGATACTCCTCATACAACTTTCTAAATAGATTACGAGCCTCAATCATACGAGTATTTCTATATTCCACTGTTTCATATAATATCTTAAAAACCCATTCCAAACACACTATCTTAGAGGAGGGATCAAGCAATATGGCTATTTCAAACATTTGATTATAATTCTTCCAATATTTATCAAATTTTTCCATCATCGCTTTAGCCATTCTTGCAGAAACAAAATCAAAATCACCTAATTTTTGTACCAACTCATTATGTATTGTACAAACTTCAGGTAAAAAGGTATGAATGGTTGGATACTTTCAAGCAGAGAACCTATTTGTCGCTTCATAGAACCTTTCCAAAAAATCATTAAGAGTGGCAACCTTGTCCCATTCCTCATCTGAAGGAATCAAAGTTTTATAGTGCAAGTCATCTGTTAAAGATAGATAAGAAAAAACATCTCGAAAATACAGTGCTGAAGAAACCATAAGATATGTGGAGTTCCATCTAGTTTGAACATCAAGAGGCAATCCCCTTGTAGAACTTAGCCCTTTCACACTTACAATATCACGAAACTGATGTATACGATTCGAGCTATTCTTAATGTATTTAACTACCTCCCTGATGTTCTCAATAATTGGGTCAATATCTTTAAGTCCATCTTTCACTATAAGGTTAAGAATATGTACAGCACAACGCATATGAAAAAATTTACCATTTAAGACGAGAGCATTGGTTTTCAAAAGTTGATTTCTAAGTGTCCTTACAATACAATCATTTGTAGAACAATTATCTAATGTCAAACATGATAATTTATTCTCAATATTCCAATTAAGTATACTTAGAGTAATATTGTCAGCTAGCATTTGGCCAGTGTGGGGAGGATCAACATTATGAAAGTTAATTATACGCGATTTAAGAACCCAATCAGAGTCAATATAATGTGCTGTAATAGCCATATAACCTAAATGCTGATTGGATGTCCACATATCCGCTGTGAGAGCAATCCTACTAGTGAGATCCTTGAATTCTTTAAAGATCTCATTCTTTTTTCCATTGTACATTTCCATACAATCTGCCTTCACAGTGTTACGTGATACAATCTTGAATTCAGGTCGTAGAGTCGCACAAAACTCTTTAAAACCTCGTTGTTCAACAACATTAAAAGGATGGTCATGTAATAACAACATTTTTGCAAGGGCTTCTCGACTCTTTTTTTGATCAAATCTAAAAATGCCAACACCGGTTTTGGATTGAGCATCAGTCCTTAAAAGTGGTTGTTTTTTTGACTTATCAGTGCTTGGTTTACAAACACACGATTTGCAGTGTCTATGCAGGTGTGAAGTTCCATCCTCAAGTCTACTGACTAGAGATTTCTTGCAATAGTTGCACACTGCTTTAATTTTAAGGACATCATTTCCATTAACTTTCACAGTCAAATTTGATTTTACAAAGTGTTGCCAAACCGCTGATTTAAGCTTTTTTGTATTAGGCTCAGCATTGGGAGAGGGAATGGGAAGCACTTGCTCACTACCACCACTACCCATCTCATCATCAATGGAGAAGGGGACATGTGAACGAACAAGAATGCTACCAACACTACTAGAAGGTGTATCAGGAGTATCAGAAGACATATTTAACAATTCAAACAAAAAACAAGTATCAATCCCTAATATCCACAACTACTCACAACTAAACAAGTAAAGCAGTTATCAATCCCTAATATCCACAACTAAACAAGTTATCAATAAGCTACTATCCACAACTAAACAAGTAAATCAGTTTCTACTATCCACAACTAAACAAGTAAATCAGTTTCTACTATCCACAATTAAACAAGTAAATAAATTTAAAAGAAGAAGAGTCAAGAGACGTATCTTAGTATCCTACAATTCCAAAAGCGCAGCAGTCACAGCAACGCAATTGACCCAGAAAGGACAAAATCTAGCCAAGTAAAAAGAAATTAATTCATGTCAGTCTTTATTGTAAAATCCAATTATAATACTAAGTTCAAAACAGGGGATCCGGACTCGATAGAATCATATGGTGCTTGAAACTTCTAAAATCTTGTTCATAACTGGTGAAAATGGAATGAAAAGGTACTACTTTATTGTAATCTAATAACGCTGATACACATCAAGGCTTCTTCTGAAGAGAAACAAAACCCAAGGGTCTGCAACAACAACAATGAACACACACACACACCAAAAAAAAAAAAAAAAGAAAAAGACAATAGCAATGAACAAAAGAACACAAGAAGAAGCAAATTAGATAAGACAATGAGAAAAATAACCCAAGGGAGGTTTTATTAAAAGCTGGGCCTTTTGAAGTTGCTAGATAATAGAATGCCTTAGTTTTAGTAATTCTCGCCATGAGTACTTAAGGTTGTGATGAATGAATCAGGACTACATGTGTCATGTCTCATTTTTTCACATGTAAGATCTATTATTTGCTATCCATGCTATTGATAATATTAATAAGTCCTTTCACTTAAATTGAAAATTCTTAGCCTTTGATTGGTGGCCTACAAATGGATGATTTGAAGTTATTTTTATTTAAAGTGTGTTTACAACATCTGTTCAATATGGATCACAATTTATTTAAGAGCAGTAAACCATACAATTAATAATGAAGGTCAACTGTAATTAAAATTGTATATAATTCTTTTTAATAGCAGAGTATTCACAATATAATGTTGGAGCATCCTAAAGAGTCACAACTCACTCAATCATAGTCCATCACAAAGCAATACATGGACTCTATACCCATGTTAAATCCACTGAGTACTATAGGCTATAAAATTCTAGGTCCTCTCCAACTTCTTACAAGTACTTGGTTGCCTAAGTTAAAACCTATCTACAATTTTCTTTTAGTATGAATTGCTCATTCATGGCTTAATTTGAGGTTATTTTACCAACAAAATAAGGAATAATTCTAAAAAAAAACAAACTAATAATAAGGAATAGTTTCCATCCATAATGGGAGCTTATTTTGAGGTGTTTTCCCTGTTTTGATTCATAATTGAATTCTTCATTATGTGGTGATAAGAAAATTGTTAAATTAATGAATGATCTTTTGTACATTGTTATATGTTCATTTTAAAATCTATCAGTATTTTGAATTGTTAAAAATGCAATCAAGTGAAGTTTCACATGGCTGTTTTGCCCAATTGTACTCAGGTAAACACCCCACCCCATTAATTATGCAAAGAGATGGGAAGGAGTAGTAGTCATGATGGACAGTGTCAATGTTTTTAATTTTGGGATTATAGATGGATGGACTCAACGTTGGCTTACATGAGGAGAGAGCATATTGCATACCTGATTAACCAATGGTTCAGATCTTTGGTGCTTCTTTTGTGTGGGACAGAGAGGCAATAACAGAGAGAGCGCAGAGCAGAGAGCAGAGAGCTGAGAGGGAGAGCTGAGAGGCGAGATCTGAGAGCTGAGAGATCTGAGAGCAGAGAGTGAGATCTGAGAGCAGAGAGGGCGTAGAGCAGAGACGAAGAGCTGAGAGGCGAGATCTGAGAGCTGAGAGATCTGAGAGCAGAGAGTGAGATCTGAGAGCAGAGAGGGCGTAGAGCAGAGACGGAGAGCTGAGAGGCGAGATCTGAGAGCTGAGAGATCTGAGAGCAGAGAGTGAGATCTGAGAGCAGAGAGGGCGTAGAGCAGAGACGGAGAGCTGAGAGGCGAGATCTGAGAGCTGAGAGATCTGAGAGCAGAGAGTGAGATCTGAGAGCAGAGAGGGCGTAGAGCAGAGACGGAGAGCTGAGAGGCGAGATCTGAGAGCTGAGAGATCTGAGAGCAGAGAGTGAGATCTGAGAGCAGAGAGGGCGTAGAGCAGAGACGGAGAGCTGAGAGGCGAGATCTGAGAGCTGAGAGATCTGAGAGCAGAAAGTGAGATCTGAGAGCAGAGAGGCGCTAACAGAGAGGGCGCAGAGCAGAGAGCAGAGAGGTAGAGCAGAGAGCAGAGACGGAGAGCTGAGAGGCGAGATCCGAGAGCTGAGAGATCTGAGAGCAAAGAGTGAGATCTGAGATCTGAGAGCTGAGAGCTGAGAGATCGGAGAGCAGAAAGCGCAGAGAGCGAGATGAGAGAGCAAAGAGGCGAGACGAGAGAGCACTGAGCAGATGCTGTGAATAGTGTTTTAGGTTTCCTCTTTCTGGCTTTGTGAAAACAGATGGGGGCCGCAATTTACGAGAATGCCCCTCCTAATAGCCGTTTGATGCTGTTAGTGAGGGGCAATTTAGGTAATATATAAAAGATTATCAAAACTTATTTAAAGCGGGCCGGGCCGGGCCTGAACGGGCTGGGCATCCTTTGCCCAGTCCCAGTCCCATTTTGGTCGGGCTTTTGCTATTATTGACCAAGCCCAACCCACTGGGCTAAATTTTTTTTAAAAGTCCCATATTTTCGGGCTTGGGATGGGACGGGCCGGGCTTTCTACCCGTCTCAACGCGTCCCATTGACAGGCCTACCGACAGCCAACCAAGGGGTGACCGAACTCCATTTCTGATTTTGGATCTAACGGTCAGCCGTCAGTCAACTGGCGGCTAGCCAACATACCCAACCTCGGTTAGCCAACAGGTGACCAAGAGCTTACCGAGCTTGAAAACATGAATTTTATTTGTATGGTTTTGATGAGGTTGAAAACCCAGAATATTCTAAAAGCCTTCAACTTGATAATGTGCATTTGGGACCTGAAATGTCATTCCACCATCGGGGCACCAATCTATATATATAAACTTCGACATTCTAGTTCAAAATCCACAAAGGTCAAGTGATGTGGTCTCAGCATATGAATGGTGTATGGATTTGAGTAGCTCGCTACACTTGAAATAATCGATAAAACTACTCATTTGATTTGTTCGTATTTGTCCGTTTGTGCTTTGCCAAGAGTAGTTCTTTTTATCGATGGAAATGTATTTTGTTAGTTCGATTGTATCATTTAGGATTTGATCGGCACCACTAAGCTTAGGTCACTTTGTTGGGCTGTTCGCCCAACTTAGGATCTTAAATAATATGTCAACTGCAGTTTGGACCTCTGTCTGTCTGTTCTAGCCATGGCAACAGTTTCTGTCTGCTCCGGCCATCTCGTATGACAACGGTTATCTGTCCGGCCATTTCATATGGCAACGGTTGTTTGTCCAGCCATTTTATATGGCAACGGTTACTGTCTATTTGCTCTTGTTACCTCGATAATAGAAGAATATAGCTAAATGTGGATTGCCAATATTTTGCTTATTTATCAGCCAATTTGAAATGTTTTAAATATGACTTTACTTTATGTACAGAAATTGTTATTTTGACTCATCTTTATATTTGCTTTGTTTTAAATGCACTTTTATGATTTCAATTATGACATTGGTAAAACTTGTATATCTTATATGTTTTATGCACCTGCCAGACCGTCGTATCTGATACGTTTTTGTTTGGTGTCAGATGCCGAGCCAGCAAGTGTTGAGGCAAAGCGTGCATTTGAGGTAGTAGAGCCTCCAACGGAGCGCGAGTGGCAGCCAAATGATGTCATGTAGACATTCATGTTGGGATTGAGCTTCGATAACACCTTTGGGGAGTGACCTTTATATTTTGGGAACTTTGTTTATGGCCTCTGTTGGCCTTGTTGGGATTTAACTGTAATACACTTTCTTTTGATCCTCACAACTTAAACTAACATTGGGATTATGTCATGAATATATTTCTCCTTTGATGCATAGTTTGCTTACTTATTATTATACTTCATTGAATTTTATGTTGCTACAAGCTTCCGCCTATAGATATATGTTGTGAAATAGTTGTGATGGATTGTCAGAGAATCCTCACCGCAGAATCCTGTGGGAAAATAATTAGTGCATGCAGGCGGAATTTTCTGATTCGCCTCGTAGCGACCCCGTATTAAAGACTTGATTATCGGGGCCTCGGTCCGGGGGCGTGACATCTATGGTGCCCACTTGGGGCCACCTTTGATCGAGCATGTCCTTTTACACTTTCATCCTTTCATGATCATGCATCAAGCCCAATTTCACTTTCACCAAACCTTTAACCACCATTAGATTGAATCTCAAAGAAATCTATGGCTACAAGACTACTAAATATTAGGGCTATTAAATCAATGGCTATGATGATCTGACAATGCTAATTTTATGTTGATACGATCCTTATCCATGAGAAGAAGTTTCCAAAATTCCCCACCCACATTGATAAAAAGGCATTAAGTTGGCCCCATGAGCTGCACTGCATAAATGTAGTATGCAGTCCGCTTGTAGGACAACATTCCCCCAACAAAAAAACTCATTAAAGTTGTGTGTGTGCTTTTTTTTTTTTTGGGAGGAATAGCAAACTATCCTAATCTTAAACCAGCCTAATCATTTGCGCTCTCAAACCTCATCTAGTCTTGGTCGTTGCGCCACCATAGTGCTCTGCCGACATACGCTTGTTGCAGTGCTCCGCCACATTACTTATTGCATCACTGCTCCACAAGTCTCTCTTTACATTTATTGTCTTAAATAGTGGATAAAAATATTCAATGAAACTTATTTTTAGAAAATGGTTAATCCACAAATTTTTATGGTATTATTAAAACGACTCTCGTACTATTGTGAAACTGAAGGCACTAAGAACCACTACCGTGGCAGCCATAGTCACTTTAGAAAATGAGGAAAGTACATTTTTCCCGAACCTTTACAATCTTTTTCACGTAATACTAATAATTGTAAGGGTGTTTAGGAAACAACTTTCATAAACTATGATAAGTTGGTACTTGTCCCTAAAACAGGGTGATGGCAATCTTCAACCTGTATTTATTTATTTATTCTCATAAGACAACGACAGTTAATAACTTCAAACACATAAGTACTTAGAGGTTAACATTTAAACATGCTGCCATTGAAAATTTTATAAAGTTAACTATGATTCTAAACAATGCTTGTCATTACTCAAATCATTAAGGTTCAACTGACTTTGACTTGTCTTGATGTTAAAGGTTCTAAACCTTACTGCTTGCATAGAGAAGAATCCTACTAAATCTAATACGATGTCATAGAGGATATACTTCATTCCCTTACTCAACTAATTTTTAACAAAAACTCAGCAGTCCTGTTCTCACCCTTTGACCCATTCTGTTCGTTGCAAGAAAGGACAAATTAACCCAAAAAAAAAGGTCTCTTATTGTTATTTAGTTCTCCTATTGCATTCCATTATTTTTCGTACCTGTTCCTTTTTCTTACTAAGAATTGCTTAATTTCTAACAATTAGTGATTTTTTTTAATTAGGGGTTGATGTTTTAAGTACTGCGCTAGACCATTTCTACCTACTTGAATCCTCATTCTTATTGTTTTATGCAGAGATTTGCGAAGGACAGTAATGGTAAATAGTAATGGTGTGATGGTGGCAAAGGATAAGGATCATTAGACTTTTAAATAGTTAAAAGATTGCTCTTTAAAGGGTTTAAGGCTATATCCTACCTTTGATAAAGCTATGAAAAATTGCTGCACCAAACAAAAAACAATGTCGTTCACTGAGGAGTCCAAAACTACAACAAGCATAAAAAGCATCGTTTCCTAAAGAAGAAGAAGAAATCATGCACCAAATATGGTTTTTAAATACTTGCATAAACATCTTGTCATTTGATGTTGCAGCAGTTTTTGCATTACCTAAAAAGCACCCATGCATAAAAGTGCCCAAAGGGCCTTTTACTAATTTACATAGAATACATAAGAATTGAATTCGAGGTAGACAGGACCTTGACTTTCTTAGGATTTAAATTATTGGGTGGGTATCCAATTTCTCATCTTCTCTTATTTTCTTGATTTAATTTCATAGAAGAGAGGCCATTGATGGTGATTGTTATATATTCACTTTTGATTCTGATTTTAAACACTTGCAGAAATGCAGTCTTAGAATTTCTAGTAAAATGAATTACATGAAACAAACAGCAGTTGCCAAGGGTTTGAACTTTGAACCCTAACGTATTGCACTTGGACATGAAGGGCCGGCCAATTGATGATTCACGTCATTAAAGGCATTAGACCATCACTATTTTCCGCATATGGGGGTGGGCAATTGACTCACAGCACAAGGTGTAGCCACTTTCTTCCCTTCTTTAATCTTTTCACACAACCCAACTCCCAAAATGGATTTCATAAGAACAACATTTAAAAATGCTCTTGCCATTCCTGGAAATTCTAAATTCTCCCACCCAGCGGAGGAATTATTTAATGCCTGGACAAAATGGCTTCAGTTTTGAGCTTGCAGAAGCAAGATCAATGAGCAAACTATCAAAACCATTGACTGAGATGGGCCCCACCATGGACACCCCATGAAGCAAAAAGTCTCCCTGATCAAAGAATCCTCCCCTTTGTTGTTGGCCGGAGAAAAGGCAGGTTTTTTTTTTTTTCGCCGGAGGAAAGACAGTTAGGATAGAAGAAACACCCATGATCTTAAATTAATTGAGAGGTTTTTTGGTGCATGGCCCTAACAGTTTTTAGATTCCTTATGAAATTAAATATAAGGGGAAAAAAAAAACATGAATAATATATATGATCAATAGATCATAACTTCCTATTATTGATTCCTGAATTCAGCTCTCTTCAAAACAAATCTCATGTAATCTTTTAATAATCAATTCATGTGACCCCTACAGCAGCCATGCAAAGACTGTTGAAGATTTCAATGTACTTATACAAGACCGGACAATTCCAGGAAACATCAAGATCTCAGTTGTCATATAAAAGATGGCCAACTTGCTAATGGTTTATAAATAATATCTTAAGGTGATCTGCACAAATAAAAAGATGAAAAAATGATAAAGATGTACAAAATGGAGTTTTTGAATTAAGAGAGGCCCACACCAAGGAAGTCTATGAAGGGAACATCATTTTGTTTTGAGGTTTCATCTCCAAATTGTTTCTGGTTATTTGCTCTAGTCTTCAAAAATGTGGCCGGATTTTCACCCAATCCAACTTTAATCATTGCTTCATTGGCACAACCATCACTTCTATTAGAGAAATCAACTGGATTTGAAAAACCCCTATTGTAGATTGTAAGGCCTTGTGCACCAAGATTGCGAGATCCACCGTACATGGAAGAATTGTTGTAGCGGCGAAGAGACTGATCGGAACTATGCGAGCTCTCAAGAACAGAATAATTCGAATTCGGGGTGAACCGGTCTTCTCTTCCCTCACCAAAAACATCCCAAGATGGGGTTTTGGTTGATGATGTTGTCCCGCCAAAAGCCCATGAGGACAAAGAACTAGAAGGCGATATAGAGAAGACCCCATCTTTAGCATGGCTTTGGAATTCAAAAATCTTACTTGTACCAAAGTGCAATTGTTTCAACCCATTCTTATCTTGATGTACAGATGATCTAGAGAAAAGGCCATTGATGTTAGTGTCTAGATGGTGTTGGCTACTTCTCTTCCCAAAGAGCCTTGATCTCTCCCTATGCCTTCTCGCCATTATCACATGCCAATGGTTCTTCACTGCATTATCCGTTCTACCGGGAAACAGCCGCGCTATCAGAGCCCACTTGTTCCCATGAACCCGATGTGCCGCAAGCAATCTCTCCTCCTCTTCTGGTGTGAATGGCCTTCTGTTGATCCTAGGATCAAGTTGGTTAAACCACCTCAATCTACAACTCTTTCCTACAAAGATACAAAGAAAAATGTTAGTACCCCAATACCCATTTCTTAGAATTCAACCGAAAATTTTATCCATAAAGATAGAAAGATAGATGGATAAGATCTATACCTGATCTTCCTTGTAGTTTCTCAGCGATTGAGTTCCAGTTCTGAGGGCCATGCTGTTCCACGAGCTGTCGGAGCTTTTCGTCTTCTGCTGGCCGCCAATGTCCTCGTGGGCAGGTCTTGGCTTCATCGGCGCTTGACTTAGAATCCTCCATGATCATTTTAGCTGTTTAGATGAGTGTAAGCTTATATGATCACTTGAATGGAGGAGGAATAACAGCAATAAGAAGAAGAAAAGGTAGTAGAGCAAGGGGATGTTTAGGGTTAGAGTTGAGGTCAGAACTGTAGATGGGAAGTCACTTTTGTTGGTTTTGCACGATAAGAGGAGCATATATATATGGATATCAGTTCATCAATCATCATATCTGTGAAGCTCTTGGAGATTGCGTGTTTGGTTATTGCACCAAGACCTTCTTTTTCAAGATCACCTGTTTTCTTAACTTCCTTAACAAAATTCTTATATCTCTTTCATCCAAAGGGGTAACCTTATTTTCATGACAGTTTCTATATTATACCTGAATTCTCTTTCATGTGTTTACGCATCTCACCAGAAATAGTTGCTTAGGTATTATAATAAATGTGGAAGGTTCATTTACACCATTACAATTTATTGCGATGGATGTTTTGAAAAAAAAAAAAAAACCTTTGTGGCCGTAATTATTGAAATCATTGTTTTAACCCTTGAAGTAGCAGCTGATGCTTTGGTTTTAAATGAGATTTTGATTAGTTTCTGTTGAAATAAATCTAAAAATATTAAGGAAAAAATATAAAGTTTGTAAAATCTATATTTTAGAATGCTTTATGTGAAAAAAGCAAGTGCAAAGGGTGAACAGAACAAAGTTAGTACATTTTTCCTTATAGGGAGGTTCATTAAAAAAAGGATATCCCTCATATGATCAGAATCTTTTGTCCCAATTTGCGCAGAATTTAATTCCTTGGAAGTCATCGTCAAATGGAGCCCAGAACATTAAAAAGGTGAGGCGTGAAGGATAGAAGGTAAAAATATGGTGACAATGATGCATGATAACATATTACCCTGGCCTAGACTAAGTTTGAACTAAATTTTAAAACCCTGCATGGTAAGACAAGTTTGGAAAGAGAGATCATTTGCTCTATATATAGCTGGGTTGTCTTACCAGAGCGTAGAAATGAAGGTGGGTTGATTCATTTTGTATGTATTGATGTGGGGCCGGGCTTCCCTCCTACCCTCCCAAAATTATAAGAAATTGCAAAAGATGTTTATGAGTGCGATCTGTAACAAGTGGGGCGTTTGATACATGTGTGTGGGGTGGCCAGGTAGGGTTAGAAAAGTTCTCTCATGACAGTTCTTTATTTAATGTGTTACTCTTTCTTAGATAAAAAGTATCAGATTCAATACAGCCCATATACGATTATCAAACCTTGTATTTTACTCTCTTTATCCAAGTGGTTGATCTAAAAGCTGGACCAGGCAACCGTTAATAATTACTGATAGACAAGGTTGGGCGAATTCATTGGTTTGGAGCCCTCTTATGGTATACTAAATTTTAGTGTACACCAGAGCTACACTCATAAAAGCTACCTGATGTGGTGAAATTGGTTGGAACTTTGAAACTCAGCCTCATTAAATATCAGAATTTCGAGAAATGGTACGATGGAAACGTGCAACTTTTTCTATATTAAAGGGTCCTGTCGCTGGATGTGGACCTCATAGCTAATGTTACTTTTCATGGACTTTAGTTTGAAAACCCACTCCAATCAGACAACTGTTTTGATCTTTGGCCTTTGACGTTGTAAAACCTTATCCTTGATATTGGCCCCCAAAATGTCTTAAGTAACCATTTATATAAATGTGGTGGTTCTTTGCTAAGTAATTGAATTTATAAATGTATATTTAGGGGTTTTTTAAGTAATTTATTTTTAAAAAAAAGCTTGTACTATACCCTAACTTAGAAGTGGAATGGGTCAGGTTCGGGTTGCATGCGATTGTCCATTGTGGTTGACATGTGGTTGCCTCCGTTGAACTCAAGTCATTTGTGTTAATCAATTCAAATATGTGCAAAGCCTCATTTGTAACTTAGCTTATTAGAGACATGAGTAGGGACGTAAATGGTCAGAATCAAGATATTTGTGTTAATCAATTCAAATACATACCAAACCTCATTTTTTGTTTTAATGTATGGTTCCTACCTATGATCAATATTATCTTTGAACACACACCTACCCCATTTTAATTGGCATTGGTCCTATTTTCACCTCTGGGACTCTGTGGGATTTTTCATTTTCCCTGCCCACACACTCATACCTTGTACAAGGAGATTCTGATTCAAATTGATTGGAACTGAGTGGACCCAATTATTAGCCTAACGTTACATCCATTGCGTTTTTAAATCCAATATTTGTGGCCCAAGTGAAAAGGTTGAGGAATGTGTTGGTTGAGACTAGAGAAATTGACAGCTACAGGACCACAAATGTGAATCACAAGACAGAGAGACATTTTCTTCTTAAGAAACATATTGGAACTTTTTTTTTTTTTCAATTTAGCACCATATTGAAAAAGGTGTGTTAAGTGATCCACCTATCAGGGTCTCATTGGTCACCAACATGCCCAGTAGTTGTTAAACAGGGCATCAAGAAAATTATAGGTAGCTTGTCTCTCTTTGTTTACTTGCATGCTGATGGCCTGTTAAAACTGAAACAAAACATAAAATTTTATCGGAAAAGACTTCATTAGTTGTGTATATTTACTTTAGACTTTGAGTCATGGTTTTATAACTATCCAACAACACCTAATTTTTATATGCTTAATACAAAACCCAAGATGTATTGAACCTCATTTTAACCTAACCAAATTTATTGCGTCTAAAGCACCATAAAAGATATAAAGATTGATTTATTTTTTTCCAGAAAGAGCTGATGCAAATTAAAACATTTGTCCAAATTAGATATATACAGCCACAGGCAAGTAAAAGTTTTGGCTTTGGCCAATTCAAACGAGGTTCAAAACCTTGCTCCACGCGATCAAAATCCTCACAAGTCACATCTAATTAAGTTCCTAATCATTTCCTTTCCCCTTTTACCTTCATCTTCTTCATTAGGCTAAACACGCTGGATGTCGGGTTGGTTTTGAGGTAAGAATTCAATGTTTGATATCATCAAAATTTGAACCTAATTATGTCCT
The DNA here is from genome assembly GCA_029852735.1 of Persea americana. NCBI lineage: Eukaryota > Viridiplantae > Streptophyta > Magnoliopsida > Laurales > Lauraceae > Persea > Persea americana. The sequence goes on from CM056812.1 coordinate 52,323,064, forward strand.
AGATTTGCAATTTCTATTCCAAAATGAGTGAGATCCAAACCTAATCCTTTCAGATGATCAGGGTTTGATCGGATGTATGTGTCGATGGCCCCTAACATGTTACACTTGGGTCAAAATTCTGTACCATATACATCAACTGAAAAATATTCACCATTTGATCCATTGGCCTTGTTGCAGAACTTGACCCAACACTTACCTGAATTAACAAGAACAGAGATATTTATCAAGAAACAAAGTTACAGAGACAAAAAGTTACAGAGAGATTGTTTTAACTTGTAAACAGGATCTTTACTCTCTTTTTTTAACAATCTACCTGACCAAACATACATTAATACGCAACACGTGGGGCATGCATCAGACCAATGACGGGGGGCTACAATGATGTGTTAGTCTAACCATGGATGGTTTCAAGCGTGTATGAAGATAATCAGATGTTAGTTTAATGACAATTAGTTGATACCAAAATCATGTATTGCTATACATACCAAATAGCTATTTTTTTATACATTACTTCCACTTCTTGCAATTTGGGAACTGGTAAGAAAGTCTCTGAAAATACTAAAGAAATTGGAAAAAGGTGGTGGGTCATACACAAGTTACATAGAAAAGTACTTAATGAAGAATGCTTCAAATGAGCAGTAGCCAGATTGTCTAACCATCAAATTCAGGTGAGATGTAAAAGAAAATAAGCTTTGGAGACGCAAGAGAGTAAGTCCCAATACGAGGGTTCTAATTCTGCAGTTGAGTAGTGGTGTTTGTTTTTCCACAAGTAATCTAAGAGAATTTTAGTACTTGGTGGTGAAATAAGAGAATTCTGCTTTTTGTGGATTTCTACTTTCACGTGATAGAGGAATCCTATGCCTCCCATAGAAAACTGGAATCTTCTATCAAGGAAAATTGTATAAAAAGATGACCTACTGAACTATATGCGTAGCGTCAGACTATCTTAAATCCTTTTGTCGTATAAATGCACTCTTATAAAATATAGCCCCATTCCACTAACCTAGCAATGATCGGTACTCATCATGGTGGGCCCCATAAAGTTTAGGTGGAATAGCAATCTAAAGTGACATTTGTGGATTGATTTACTAGTGTGGAGCCCACCTATTCATGACCCAACTTGCCTTTCTGTGAATATTGTAATGGCGCAAATTTCACCCCATTTAAAGCGATATGCACCATTAACTATCCATTTCATTACCTTAATTTAACACATACTGTCATCCAAAAACTTTTTTTCTCAAATCCACAAATCTACCACATATCCTCCTTCGAAAAGCTATTGAGAGTGATAAACTACTAAATATAGAAGAAGTAAGGATTCAAGCCCAACCGCGTGTGAATATGGAGACACCTTCCTTGATCTAAAAGCTTTAAAATTGGACAGTTTGTTAACTATATATGTCTTATTAGATCCAATCCCATGGTGACTAGAGAAACACAAGATAACCCAGTGATAAAGGTTTCTCAACTCACAAAGCTACCTAGAAATTGATCCCTAGGGGGTATGCCGTCCCACAATCCTATACGATTTACCCAATCTAGGAAAAAAATAAAAAATAATTATAGGTCAAATTGAGTATCAAGTTGTTCTTAGTGCCAACTTCATGAGGAAGGAGTAGGCTAATCAAAGATGAAAAACTAAGTGAGCCCCATAGTAACAAATGCAGGCTGCCCATAGGAAAAAATTATGTTGATACATTGAATGTATTAGTAGAATATAAGTGGCCGGGTCATCTTGTCTTTCTTAACAATTATTAAATTGATTGAGTGTGAATTTTTTTTAATCTTCTAAATCCTCTACGGTCTTTTTTTCTTTACATTCGTGGGTAAACTGTCATCCAAACGGTATTATTATATGTGTTTACACTACAGAAATTCCTTTACAATACCAGGAGTTCCTTTCTCTATTACATAAAATAAGCAAACGAAGAACACAGTTAGACACTCCATTCAAATAATATTACAGGACATACAGTTAGGGAAAAGGAAAAGCTCTCTCTCTCTCTCTCTCTCTCTCTCTCTCTCTCTCTAAACTAATACCCAACCAAAACCAACCTTTTTTTAGGCTGTCCTCTCTCCTCTCTCATGATGCATGGATGGAAAGGTTTGAGGTAACTTTCAAACAGTAAATGCAAAGGATTTCAGTTACTTGCATATACATTCATTTCCCACTAGGATTGCTCAAGGAACCATGACAAATACCACACAAAGAAACCCACCTAAGCAAATGCAACAACCTCACATCTTCCCCATACCCCTTTTCACAATTTTAAGCTCAGCCATCTTTTCCCAACCACACTAATTTTGACATCAACAAAAACTGAAAACATCAAGAAACCATATGACTAACCATCAACATTCCCCCAAATACATGTATGATGATATCATCACCAGGTCCATTTACTTCCAACGGCCCTCCCCATTTGAACCCACCCCATAAAACTATGGCCTGTCTTTCCATATCTGGAAGCCCAATTCAATTTCATTCCATTCCTAGAAATAATACTCATCTCATCCTACTCATTAAATGCAACTTGTTACAAGGTAGTTGTGGCGCTTGGCAGCCTCATTAAATTACCATCAACCTTTTTGGCAAACTTTACATGTCACAGGGAAATTTCATTCCATTGCTATTTCATGAACCAAAATCAGTTTCGGTGGCCCTTTCTAGATGATGTGCTTATCATAGTTTTCAAAGATCATTTTTCTTTTCTTTTCTTTTGTTTCATATTTATGCCAATGGGCAAACCAACCCCATTTTACTCAACTAAAGAAATATACTTGCTGATGACAAGAAGCTGCAGCTGATTTTGGGATTTGCTTTATTTAATGCATTTAGGAAGAAGAAGGTTGAATATGAGGGAAGATTCAGACAATTAGTTAAAATAATTTATTGTTTGGATACAATAGAATGTCTTACAAGAAAATGACTAAGATAGGTACATCTTTGGTTATCAAAAAATCTTATAGTTGTTTGCAAGGCAATCTAATTGGTTCTAAATACATTTACAGGTAACAGATCACTCTGTAAGGTTAGATGTCAGTTTTGTTATAGTTACTGGGCATCTCTAGTATCTTGTTTAATATAATTTCTTAATGAAACCAGAAATTTTTTTCCTTAATTTGTTGGATTGGTTCAGTGGTAGTGCAATGCTCATGGGGCAGCCTGTGACATGAGACACCCTTACCACCGGGTCGTCATGTGTTTCTCGACCCAAACATTTTTTTTATTGTAAGCCAGAAAACTCTCAATCTGGCGTTAAAGAAAAGGATGTCATTAATGATACCCGGATGCTTCAAAATAGACAATATAAATATCCCCAGATGCTTCAAAATAGGCAATATATTTTGTCATATTATATTCGACACTTCAATTTATATATGTAAAATATCTCCCTGATGTATCTAGGCATCGAAGGGGTGGGTGCCCCACAATGGGATAAGAATTGGCTGCAATGTGTAGAGGATCCTATAGATAGTGGGTGGATGAAATTTCTCACTCATCCCACTATGGGCCTTGTTGGATTTTCTAATTAGAAAGATCAGCACTTTATGAAACTGCTAAAATATCTGCATTAACTTTCATGGTTGTTGATCGAGTGAGAGTTAATGATTTAGATGTGAGGTTTTCGTGGTTAAAGTTTTATCAAAATAAAATGTCAACACAGATGGGGTTTTATATTTAATCTTTGGGACGGCCTACGGCCCCATTTTTGGAAAAAAGTGAGACCTAAACGCCAGTGTGTTGTGTAGAAAATGTGCTGTTACTACACTTATTCATCAGCATGTAAAAGCAATTTGCTATCATCAATATTACCTATCAACTTTGTAAGTTCTGTCTCTTGAAATATAAGGTCCTTTTAGTCTTTTTCTAAGATAAGAGTGCCAGATTTTGGTAGAATAACAGCTATGAATGTTTGGCCAGAGATCATCTTGGTAGTCCAGTTGGTCATGGATATCAAGTCCTGCCCTTGTTAAGAAGGCAGAAGTTCCACCTTTGAGACCTTGTGGAGGGAGAAATATTGGCCATTTGTGCTCTTAATTTACAGGCTAAGGTCCCACTGCTACTATGGAAGCAACCAAAAAAAAAAAAAGTCAGGCCAACAATGTATTGGGATTTTGAACATTTCATGAAAAGGTAGGAAGTTTATCATAATTATTCAAAACAAAGGATACCTTCCAATAAAAATCAAGGATGCCTTCCAAAAAAGCAATACATATTCAAAATAAGGGGTTTTCCTGCAAATAGATAAGACCACAGAGGTATATTCAGAAAGAAATTGAACCATTCAATATAATGGAGCCCTTCAATGTTCAATCTAGACTCCCTCACTCTCATCTAACCCTTTAAATTGATGAACAAGAAGCTATATCAGCTTAAAAATACTATATCAATTATGTGGTTCGTAGGGTTGATAGGGGTCCACACTTAATGTTCATAATATCCAATTGGATGCTTATGGTTTGGAGGAAGACCATGTTTTTATTGCATCATTTATGAAAAACAAACTCTAAATGCGTATATAGTGAAACTGAAAGGTTGGGTTAGGGCTGCCAATGGACTAGTCTTGTACATGGAATAACCCAAGGCTTTCAATAGCCCATGCCTAAGACTTCAGTTCTCTTAACCCAAGATCTAGCTAGGCTGAAGTGTCATTCTGCCCAATTTATCCTAATCCTTTGATTTTAGGGCCTCCAGGTTCAATTGTTTTGTAGCCAACTTTTAACTTTTGATCAATTTAGTAATGGATGATGGCCAGATCGGTGTCAAATTGGGATGTGTTTACGGAGTTAAGCATTTGTATGTGAGGGCTCGAATTGTTAATAGAAGTGCCCCAGTGAATTAATAGAAATCCTACTTCAATGACTGAAAAGTAGTAGATATTTGCATTTAATTTAAAAATTAGGGGCTAAAAACAGCAGTTTTGTGACTTTTGTCATTAAGGGAATGTTTTTATGCATTAGAATACATGGAAATTATTAAGAGATGAGGTATGAATTATATGGGGTGAGGGTTGAAGGATATAATCCAACAATGTAGATGAGACCTTCACTTTACAAGGAATTGAATTACATGGTGCTGTCTTGTATTCATTTTCCATCTTTCTTTGATTCACGTTCCATTAAAGGGGTAGTTATTTGGCGGTCATTTTTTTATATTCACAATTGAGTCTTTGTTTTTAATCACTTGTGACGTGAATTTCTACCTATTTAATTATTATATATTCTTTATTTGCATTAGAATACATAGGAACTGAATAGATATCATTTATGCCCTAAGTGGTTAAAATGAAAAAAAAAAAAGGGCAGATTTTCAAAAAATGAGCATCAAATGACCTTTCCTTCGATTTTAGAGGAATTTACCTGAAAAATTACCTTAAATGGCTACTAACCAAAAAACTAGTATGAGACTTATTGTCATATTGATCACACTTATAAAACAATTGATCTACTTCATTCCATTTTTAACTAATTAGAATTTCTGCTTAATAACCGTCATCAAAGCATAAAAAAATAGAATCAGGATCCTCTGATGTGTGGGTCTACGCACCGTGACAGTGAGTGGACCACCCAGAGCCCGCCACTCCACCAAGGACAGCCCCTGCCTGGATGCATGGCAGGCTCACTGCGGTGACGTAGCAGACCTTGAATGGTCCACTCACAGTCACCATGGGGTTTTACCTCACTAGATCCCATCTCATAAAAATGTCTATTTTATCTAATAAGTGGAATCAACTCAAAAATTGACTTCGAGATGGGTGATTTCCTCCTTCGCGGCCCTGCTTAATTGAGCACTATGGATGAAAATGGGCCAGGTTCAGTTTCCATTTACATTGTATATTTTACAAGACCCACATTTGGGCCCAAACTCGCCTTTGTATACTTGAACTTGTACCTGTACCCCAATTGAGTGCTAAACATGTATTTAAAATCTTACTTAACAAAAGTACATAACATGGATGTATGAAGATAATTAGGTTTTAATGCTTGAGTCCATAGGTACCCAAGACCCGTTGGGCCTGGACATTGACCCAAATTTAAAATGAGTACTTTTACGAATCCTGGATACATTATACACACCCAACTTGCCTGGGTCAGGTCCTTTGGGTATTCTAGCATCTGGGGCTCATTTTTAAACCTAAGGTTCACTGGTTTCAATCGCCACCATGGACATTGGCTACGAGCCCTTAATAGAAGGTCTGCCTACGGTTTTGGACCATTCTTCCAAGGTCCATGGATGAACAAACATTTTGATTTTTGGACATCAAATGACAAGTCAGAAAAAAAAAAATTGACAGGAAACCAAATAACCAACTGGGTCAAGCCATTGCTAAAAACTTATTTTGACAAGCACAACTTGGCCAATTCTTTGACATAACTATTCGGTTACTGGATCAAGTTAGTCGAATGAATCGGAGTCAAGCCCCTAAGTCCAGCCCAAAGGAGTGATCTTGCTGCTCTTGTGACATTATAGACTAGTCTGGTAGATGGATGGATTTGAGCTTGAGCCCCTTTCCAGCCAAACTTCCTCATCCATGCATAGGCTTTGTTCCTTCCTCCTGAGAATGGGCTAGATTTGGGCTGGACATACCCGAGGCCAGTCATGATAAGAATTGAAGGGTCCGAGTCCAAGTGTTGGTCCTACATGGACCCCAGATTTTATGTTTAAGCTTGCGCGATAAGTAGAAGGCAAGAGCCCGCCTGTCAAATGATCAAATCGAATTAAGGCCCACTTTCTTTATGCCATTCAAATAGATATAAGTATATTTATACTTACAAATATAAATGGCACCTGCTCGGGTTGTTTGGCAACTCTATTAGTAGAGTTGAGTAGAGCAAAGTCCCATTTCTCAAAAATAAATCACATCAAAAATATTTTTTTTTTTTCCATTTCCCACAATATTCTTCACAAAAAAGTCAAAAAGTAACCACTAAAAGACAAAAAAAACTCCATTTTTCAATTAAAAAAAGTCAAAAAGATTCCATCACAAACAACTAAAAATAAAGTAACCCACTTATATTTTATTATTTCTTTAAAATAACATTTACACCACTCAACTCCACAAGTAAATCCCCCAAACAGGCCAGCAACTCTCACAAAAACATCTTCCTCCCATATAAAGAGCCTCTCCTCCGCTCAGCCACATTGGCATCTTGCTTAGTGTTTTTGTCACGGAAGAAAAACCCAAACGCTTAAGTGGCAATCTTTCTCAAGCAACAATAGCCATATCTTTCTTCCTTCCACTGTCTTCACTCATTTTTCTTCATCTCTTTCATCCTTTCCTCCTCAGCACACGATGCTGTCGAGCACAGTCCCTCGAAATGACAGAGAAGCCGACGAGCACCTCACACGTTGAGGGTTTCGTTGAGAGATGACAGTTCCAGAAAGAGGGTTTCATTTCAGAGAGGAGGGGCGTCGAGGAGAGCACGTACAGGCGTCGCTGTGACAAGGTTGGACTGACAGGGCGCCGAGGTTTGTAGATCGGAGAGGGTGGATGAATTTCCAGATCTCTGGTTCCACAAGGATAAGATAGAGTTTCCTTTGTTGAAATGGGGGAATGAAATGGGCAGGCCTCAAAATGATCATTTCAGAAATAGGCGGGCTTTTGGATCTTTTCACACATTTTCATCAACCACACGTGGCTGAGCGGACGCTCTCCTCAACTTGAGCTGAGGAGAGGCTCCCTCTCTCTCTTTCTCTCTAGATATATATATGAAGTGGGGCCTGCAGGTGGGCCCCACAGCGTCGTCCAAACCCTATTGATGGAAACTTTGATCTCATAGAAATAGAGTAGGACTTATATCATATAGAAAATCAACAATTGCTTCTTGATCAATTCTACTTGACATCCCACTATGGATATATGTAATCAAATTTTGTACAACACTTAACACACTCATGGTTGAGTAGAATTGGCACCTTAGCTTCACAAGGGTACTCTAAAGATCATCAACTCCTAGGTCTTATAATCTAAAATATCACTCATTACTAGTGGCCTAACTTAGCTAAAAAAAAAAAAAGAAAATTGTCGTCAAATCTTGCACATGAACAATATAAATTTTGATTGACAGTGCTACAAAAGCAGGACCCCTAAATCAACCGCATTCACCAAAATTCCATCACTGCATTTTTGAACGAAGGGAAGATTTTATCCCAAGAGCATACTATCTATTACTCTTATTTTCAGCTCACGTGATCCATTTAGATGCTTGCTTATAAATGAGAGTAAAGTAGATGGAAATGTCCCCTTATGTGTTGTATTGCGGGGTCACGTGTGCGCACCAAAGAGAATAGACCTCCGGATAATATACCATGGAGAAATCCAAGGAAAAAGCATAAAAAAAGTTTTTCATTTGTAAGTGTCACAAAAAAATTCAACCTAATAAGATCAACCTAATGGTAATAACAAAAAGGGTAACTACAGTTTCTCAAAAAGGCAAGACACCCAAAAAAAAAAATCCATTAAGTCAACCTTTGATTTAACATCCTTTTAAAGTTTCAATTCAATTATGTAAAATTTGTGCCGGTGCCGGTGCCGGTGCCAGTGCCGGATTATCGGTGACGAACCACGCATGGATGAAAGGTTGGCCCAAGTGGACCCCACGAAGCTGGACAGCAGATGCAGATGCTCGTATAAAATGAAAAAAAAAAAAAAGAGAGAACAATACATGCTCGGAGACGAAAGCATCATTCGCGTCTAGTTTGTGCGTTTAAATCACAGAAACCCCTCGTCCTAGGGTTTCTTCCTTGCAAGTGTGAGCGCGCGGGAGTGATTCGCTCTTGGAATTGAATTTGTTAGGGTTTCAATGTCGAAATCTCTGGTTCAGCCCATAGGGCAGAAGCGATTGACAAACGTCGCCATAGTTCGTCTCAAGAAGCACGGGATCCGATTCGAGATCGCTTGCTACAAGAACAAAGTCCTCTCTTGGCGTTCTGGAGTGTAATCCCTTCCCCCCAAATTCTCCATCTTTCCTACTCCATCATCATCATCTTCTTCTTCTTATTCATGATTTCGTTTTCGTCTAAACAACTGATGACTCTGAACTTTGATCCAGAGAGAAAGACATAGATGAAGTTTTGCAGTCACAGACAGTTTATTCTAATGTTTCTAAAGGAGTTCTCGCAAAATCAAAGGAATTAATCGCCGCCTTCGGCACAGATGATCATTCAAAGATATGTTTGGAGGTAAAGCTGAACTTCTTTCAATTATCATCTCTCTATCATCTAATATGAGTTATATGAATGTTTCATTTCTATTTTCTCATGTTCACAATGATCTAAGGCTATTGAGTCAACCATGGAGTGTGAATCCAATACTTTTTTAGATTCTGTAGTGCGCAATGATATGGTTTTTGCACATTGTGTATATTACATGAATACAGATTTTGGAAAAAGGGGAACTTCAAGTTGCTGGGAAAGAAAGGGAATCTCAGTTATCGAATCAATTCCGAGACATTGCAACAATAGTCATGCAGAAGACGGTTAATCCAGAAACTCAACATCCGTATACAATTAGCATGATTGAGAGGCTTATGCATGAAATCCATTTTGCTGTTGATCCTCATTCCAGCTCCAAGAAACAGGTTACAATATGATATTACAAATTTTACAATACTCTGATAACTGGGTTTGAGAATGCATAATGTTATGGTCAGCTTTGTGCTATTACCTATTACAGTATGAGTACTAATTTATACACCATATGGCTTCTTCCTCTGTAAGAATTAAAAAATTGGATTACATAAACTTGGACATGTTGATACTATTATGACACTATTTTGCATCACCCAAGCATCATCTGAACTTTTTCACAATCAAAGCCTAGTAATTTTGTATAATTTCAATTTTCAAGCCACAAACCAGCATCTAAATAACTTGCGATTTGGCCGATAACAACTTCAAAAGTTTAATTTAACATCCATAGCATGCTTGATGCCATTGGGCAATTCTGACGTGTTCTGTATATCAATATATTCACTAAAGCAAGCATGGTCTAGTTTCTCAACATGTGGGGCACAAACCTTTTCCCTCATGATACACACAATTTTAATAAGCAAATAAATAAAATATACAAAATGATAATGTAAATAGATGACATTTGGAGTGGGCTATTTTAAGCCTTTTAATGAGATAATAAGGTTGACAAAAAATCAACCTAGTTGTAAGTTCTTAAAATTACAAACTGCCATTTCTTTTTCTTTTTATTAGTGGTATTATTACTTCTTTTTTTATTGGAACATGAATCAAACCTACCAACAACCTGAAAGTTGCAATAGTGCAGTGATCACCTTCCACTGTGGCACAGGCTCTTCTTGTCATCTCTTTTTCCTGAACATAATGTGTTAACTTGGTAGAAAAAGAGTTTTATTGATGGGGTGCACCCCCAAAATGGACTGCACACATAATCCGGGGTTTATGCCTCTTGCAATGAGGCAGGTGCAAGCCATGCTTCAGACTTGAGCCCTCGGGTGTGTGCCCTGAGGCAAGCCTCAAAGCATAAGTCTCAAATGCTTCTAAAAACACCAATGCCTATGTATATATATATCAGAAACTGACATAGTAAAATAGAGCCAAACCTGTTCAAAGCCCAAGTCAAAGCCGATATCATCAAACACAGGAGAAGGAGACCCCAATCCAAGATTATAAATCCTTCAAGCAAGAGTTTAGAGGAAAACAATAGGTTTCAGTTAAAATGGGCTCCTCTTCAAGCAAAAAGAAAGGAAAAAAAAAAACCTAAGGTTCTTTGTTTAAGTATGAAGAAACCTTTTTGGTGCTTTGTGATATCAATGAATTCCTGTGAGTGGTATGACATAACTTTGAGGAACTATATGCTGAAGACATTTTGTTTCGCTGTCCCCTCTGATTCAGGCTCTAGAAGTCATCCGTGAGCTTCAGAAGAAGTTCCCTATAAAGCGTGCCCCAATGAGATTACGACTCATTATACCTGAGAAACATTCTTCTTCTCTCGTGGAGAAGCTCAATGCTTGGAGTGCTAATATTGATTCCAAAGATGTATCTGGGAACCAGCTGTATGTGGTATGTTGAGATTCCTTACTTCTGTTACGTATTTGTTTTTCCCTTTTTTTTTTGGGTGTATGCCTGCTTTTGTGTAATGGTAGTTTTCTTAAAAAGGTGAAAAGAAAGACTGTATGACATTTAGTTACACTGCATTTAAAATAAAAATTAAAAAGAAGAAGGAGAAGAAGTTCTATTGCCATTGCTTAGCTTCTTGCATAATGTCCACTAGGCATGTCATGTTTTGGGGTTTTCAGTTGTCAGCTTCTTTTTCTTCTCCCCTTTCTTTTAAAATCAGGGGCAAGGTAGAGCCGGGAATTTCTTCTTTGAGGGGCCATCATGTCAGAGATCTAAGAATATGAATGGGCTCTCATTTCTTTCTTTTTTTCCTTTAATTGAATTACTGAAGCAAGAAAATGAAGTCTTAAGATTTTTATTTTGCCAGCAATAGCCCCTTGTTTCCTTGTTCAGACTTTATGCGTTGTTCAGGTCTGCCAAATGGAGCCTGGTTTCTTCCGTGACTGCGATGCCTTGGTGAGGGATTTTCAGGGTCGGTTGGAAATTCTTGCTGTTTCTGTGCATTTTGAAGGGGACACACATGTTGTTGACCACTACGACGAACAAGAGGAGCTTCCACCAAGTGTTGTCAAAGAGTCAGCTGACGGTGTTCGCAAACTTAGTGAGCGTCTAGAGAAGCAGGCTATCTCTACACAAAATAAAAGTGCCGAAGAGCCAGTCAAGCAGAACAAGTGCAGCACATGCGACGCATTGGTGGGAGATGCCAAGCAGTACCGGGAGCACTTCAAAAGCGATTGGCACAAGCATAACCTGAAGCGCAAGACAAGGCAGCTCCCTCCCCTCACAGCTGAAGAGTGCTTGGCAGATGTGGAAGTTGTTGACCTCAGGGATGATTTGAAGGATTATTCATTTTAAGGTTAGTCAAAAAGTGATGTCTGAGCACAGTTTTACCTATAGGACTACAGATGGAGGGTAAAAGAGAATGACTTGCTGATTCAGGTCTTTTTTTTTTTTTTTCTGATATTTTTTGGGAAACACCTCACTACTAAACTGCATACCAGCGTTCCACGCCACATGCATCCTGTATGCAACATGGCGACACAGGGTTGAGAATTTGTTAATGAATAGTCATCAAAAAATTATCCCTAGAGGGTGGATCTCTATAAGCTATAAAAGCAGCCCATATTTGCCTGCAAATGTAAGTTTGACCGTACACGACTTATTTGTGTTCTTTTATGTTGTGTTTTTGCAGACTTAACAGGTCTGTCGAGCTTCTTAAATGGGTCAGGACAGGTACATATAAGCAGTGGCATGAAAAGTGGATGACAAAAGATGCTGATGTTATTTGCCATACGGGCAAATTGTTTTCAATACCCAAGACATATTTTTAGTGTTTTTCCTATGATGTCTCAGGCAGATCATTTCTTGTTGACAGGATTTGTAATTTTCTTTTGAATCCCATATCATGTAAAAAATACATTGAGCTAATAGTTTGCTTGGCATTCCCTTGTTTTATTGAGAGCTGAAGCACATCTTTGAGCATTCCCTGGATGATACAATGTATAAATTTTTGTACTCCTGTCTCCTCATCTCTCTCCTTCAAGATGGATACAAGTACGCAATTTGTTATAGTTGGCTGGATTGCCATTAACTGAGTTATATACTGCTGGAGAACATAAAACTGCACTTGGCCATTCATTCGGAAAAACTTTAATCCAATCATCGTATATTTTACTGTGGCCTCCTCTGCACTTAGCTTGTGAATCTTAATTACCTGTTACTGATCATGGTGAGTGAGTTTGCTACTGAACACACAGCCTTTATATATCATTTCCTGTGAATCTAGATACGTTAACCCTCATTAATGTGCAAGCCAAGCTACCTGCACTTGGTTTATGAAGATCGAACGTCCATGGCTTCATTACTGGATGAGAAGACAGGTATTTATTTTTATGTTCATTCAGAGGATCTACATTGTGACTATTTCATCTCCTTCACCTCTTGAGATAACCTAGCAGCATTCACCTCAGTGGGAAGCGAGCTTGCTCATAACTATTTCATCTCCTAAGCCTCTTGAGATTCCTTCACAGGTCCTAGCCATCCCTGATTTTAGTAGTTTGGCTCTTCTTGTTTTTTATCTGTCCATTTGATTTTAGTTGTGCAGGTAATTGTATCTATGATGTTTCTACGAGCCTTTTATTCCAATGTTGCAAGCCATTATATTGATAATGCATTTTGCAACTGATTTAATGCAATTTGGTCTGCCAGAAAGAGAAGAAAAAAACAGATTGGACCTAACACACAATAAAAAATTCAACACTCGATCCGTTATGATTACGGAGTAAAATTTCAGCCTCTTCAATTAACTGGAGGCTTCCCTTACTACACTTTTTTAGAAGAAAGAAAATTAGCACTAAAATTCACGAAGCATATTGCAAAATTTGAGCCTTTTTTAATTAAAGCTCCCATTGGTCCTTGAAGCGCTTTCTTAGAACCATGCACCAATGTCTGTATTTCTAGCTATTTTATTTCTCAAGTAATGATGAAGATAATGATGCCTTTTTGCAACTGCACTTTATTGTAATTGATGATTTGATTTACTCAGTTGAGTTAGCCCAAGTCAAAAGCCAAGATGCCACAAGTACTCAAGGATATGAAGACACTAGTAAGAAGAGATTGAATGAATAAAGTTACGATTCAAATGAAACATGCATAGGAAAATAACTTTATTCTGTTTTCCACAATAGTGTAATATATACAGTTAAAAAAACACGCACACATTGCTCAAATGCTCATGCATGACAAATTAATATAATGAACAAAGAAGACAACAGCTACATAAAAGTTCCTTTCCTGAATCTGGACACCTGGAACAAATTCATTCAAGCCCAAATGCTTTTAGGTGTTGGAGCTGTGGGTAGAGTCGATGCATCTTCACTGGTCATAAACTTTTGCAGCATTGGCAAACCAACTTATTCACCACCTTTACCCTCTTCAATGAATAAAAATTAGATTTTTGCAGATACATAATAGTGATGGCCAAGGACTCTGCGCCTCAAGAAGCGAAGAGGTCTTGTGTTTATCACCTACCTCCGTTGGCCACCTCCCATAGTTTTATCCGGTGCATGTGGATAGAAGGATTTGCATATGCCCCTAGAGATTAGTTCTCGGCTGTCCAAAATCAAGTGACCCTCAGCTTATGGCCGAAGGCTCCTGACCTACGCGGGAGATATCCTGGGTTATTTTTTTTAAAAATGTAATAGTGATGGCTCAAATGAATGCCAGCACAAGAAGGAAATCTACAAATTCACAGCAGGAAGCTTCCTCCCTTGTGCGGAATCAATCTTTGTCCTTTTACCAACACCCATAAGTTCCACCAGTGAAGGAAGAGGCCGAGGTACGGGTACATTCATTGATCTGTACAGTTTCCTTATGCTTGCATCAAAACTGTTTGATGGTCCAATGCAAGAAACACTTTTCTCCACATCGGACTCACTATGGCCTTCTGATTTCTCAAACTGCTCTTCAGCATCTGTATCCTCCTGAAAAGACAAGGATCTCCCTGCTGTCTTACAGGTACCATCCCCCAAAAAATCAGTTTTAGCACATTCCAATCTGTTTTCTTCATGCAATGCATTAGAATCTTGAAGAATGATTCTCTTTCTTCCGAGCATGACATCTTTTGGTTTCTCTACTTGCACCACTACAGCAGCACTCTTCTCTTTAAAGGAAAATAAACTTTCCTCTGTCTCGGTCTTTCGTGCATCCAACGGAACAGAATCTTGAAGAACTAGCCTTGCTTTACCAAACAATGTAATAGGTCTTTTGCAAGATGGGGGAGACAAACTCAAGGATAACTTTATTGGAGATGAAATGTTGCACTCTGTAGCTTTGAGTGTCGGTGCTGCTAATGCAGAACTAGCAACACCATTTGTTAAAGCTGGTGGAACTGAAGCCTGAGATGAAGTGTACTTTTCAGTACTAATGTTCAGTAACTTCCATAGAGGGCTGTCTTTGGTTAGTTTAGTTGTAAAACAGTGATTTCTAACATAATCCAGCTCCATGGCCCTGCAGGGAGGAGTTGTTGAAATGACCCACTTGGGCTGGAGAAGTTCCAAGGCCCATTCTAATTCATCCCTTGATGAGTGCATTGAGTAACAGACATGCCAAACACCAAACTGGTCGTTCTCGGCCTCTTTAAGTTTCAAATCACTTCGTCTTTCTGCCTCAGCATGCTCTTCACATGCATACCACTGTGCAGAGGGGCGAATAAAGAGAGGTTCTGGTTGGAGATTGGCCTTTGCCTCTGTGAGCATAGCCTTTGCTTTCTCATACAATCTGGGAAATCCATCCAGCACCTGTGCCAAAAGGCGTAAGATAAAGCTAAAAATGAAGAGTCTAATCGTGTATCACTGGATGCTAGAAAGAAATGAATGCACACCTGAAAGCGACAAGATACATCTTCTGACAGAATGTGAGGAGCTGTGAGTGAAAGCTCTTGGAAGCATTCTGCATTTTTAGTCCTATCAACATAAATCTTGGATCCAAATGTCCTAGATACTTCCACAAGTATGTCCTCTTGGCCAAGAAGACCACATGCCAAATACACCACCGGGGCATGTGGGTGCTTCCATATGCAATTGATCACCTGCATAATGGGTTCCCCCAGATACGAGTGTTGAATGAGTTTGCAAATATGGACAAATTTAGAAGGAGCTAATCCAAATCCATATTCCCAGTTACAGGCATGGGTATTAGTATTACTACAATATAAAGCATAGCACAGAAGGAATGGCACAATTATACCTGCTGAATCGCTGAATGCTTGCTTGGAAGCTTCAAAAGGCAACTAGCAAATGTGCAGTCCAGGAACAAGTAATCAAGGCTGCCTTCTGTCTCTCTTCCTTTCCTTGTTATGTATTTCATAGGTAACTTTTGCAGGC
Organism: Persea americana; assembly: GCA_029852735.1. Classification (NCBI taxonomy): domain Eukaryota; kingdom Viridiplantae; phylum Streptophyta; class Magnoliopsida; order Laurales; family Lauraceae; genus Persea; species Persea americana. Next base: position 52,339,045 of record CM056812.1, read on the forward strand.
ATTCAGGCGTTAGCCTACAATCACCTGTGTGCAGGACATTGCCAAAATCACCTTCAAACAAGAACATGACAGCTCCTGGATTTTTCAACCACCATGCCAAATCAAGTCATCATCTGTCAGTTAAAAAGTTATTGCGGTATTATTATAAAATGAATATGAAAAGAGAACACCAAATGCGCGCAGCAAATAAACACCAGATGAATAAATCATTGCAACATCAAACGACCCCAGAACTCAATTTGATTTCCAATAGGCAGAAGAGGAAAATAGATACACAGAACCCCTGAAATGACAAAATGAAAACAACTGTGTTCAAGCTCGTGCGTATTGATTCGAAAGGGACTCAGATTTCCTTCTCTTAAAATTTCCAACCTTCAAATGCAGTGTCCATAAACAAAACACAGATGACACAAAAATCATCAGAAAATCAAGAACAGAACAAACGACAAGATATGAAATATGAGCCTTATAGATAACAACTGAATATCAAACTATTCCTTGCAATAAACAATGAATTCTAAACCAAACAATATACACAAATCATGAAAAACAGATCCCCAATTCGATAAAAACAAAGAGATTTTGTAATATAAACCACGAGCAAACAAATCAAGAGACCCAGAAAGGGGAAAAGAAGAGAAAAGAGGACAAAAGGGGTGGTACCTGGACAGTGATTAGCGTCGAAAGCGGTGACGGAGAAAGGGTAGTCGGGATCGTCGATGACGACGGATTGGCCTACTTCAATTTCCACGAAAAGAGAAGGATGGAATTGTGGGATGTGTTGAATGATCAATGATTTGGTGAGTTGGGTGGTGTAGATGGGAAAAGAGGAGTGGAGGGAGATTTGAGAGCAGTGATCTTTGTGGGCGTGGGTTAGGAAATGGTAACGTTTTCTCTTAGATGAAGGAGACCATGTATCTACAGAGAACGGAAGCCCTTTCGGCATCTCAATCGGCATCTTCTTCTTCTTCTTGATCAATGAGTTACTGTTAAAAGAGATGAAGAAGAAGAAGAAGAAGAAGAAGGGTGTTGTTATATGGGTTCTCTGTTTCTTTCTTGCATGAATATCAAAGCTTCCAGGAGGAGAATCGAATGGTAAAAGGCTTTTTATTTGATAAGAGGGAACTTTGGGGCCAATTTTGAATGAAAAGAGAACAATAGGCGGTTTTATTTCGCTCGGAGAAGTGAGTCAACCGCCACAATCTAGACGTTGTGGAAGATCTTAGCCATTAAAATCCTTGACCAATTTCAAGGCCGTTAGATTTGGACGTGGTTCAATGAAAGGATTAGGGTTTAAGGATACAGATTCTATTCATCATGGATGGCCGGGTGATTACAAGTACCCCCATTTGGAAGGACTTATTGTCTGCGAATATAAGTTGGGCTCCATCAGCGGTCAACAGACCATGTGAGTGAGACGTGCCTATAGGGAATGAATTATGTGCTCCTCTCTTTAGAAAAAACAAAAGATGGAAATGGGGAGAATTTTCTACAATGGGCAGTCCATTTATGGAGTCCACTTGGGTTGACCTTTGATCCATGCAACTCTGCCCCTCCTGATCTTGCACCATGGCCAATTTTATAATCATCAACTTTTTGCTCACTTTATTAAAATTTAATAGTTGAAAAATCATTATTAAGTTTAAGGTAGTTGCCAACATACTCATGGTTGAGTGGTATTGACGGTAGCACTTTAGTTATACAGTCCGCTACTTAGTTACACAATCCACACACGTCCAAATATCGATCTCTTTACCATTAAGCCAGAGAATCACTCCATAGACCTTACTATTGACCTAATGTGGCAATAAAAATAAAAAATACTTGGACGGCTGTTAAATTAAAAGTTAGGATAATCTGATAAGCTAGAATAATCCTGATAGGACTGACTTTTTCTATTGCTTGTAGGTGAAAATCCTCTTGGAGGGGTCGCTTTTAGCAAATAAATAGATAATTAGACATGGTCGATGGTCGCAGGAAGTTTGACCCCTTAATGACGGCAATTAAAACTCTAAAGCCAGGTCCCAACACTCATGTATATATTTAATATTGATACCTGGAGATTTAAAAAAAAAAATAAAAATTAAATCTTCTATCAATTTCAATAAATAAAATATCCATGAATTAAAGGTGTATATATTTGACAGTTCAAATAGGATACATCTGGAATGGTCATTTTTTTTCCTTCACAAATGTCCTCATGCAAACGTCCCAATACTAACTCATTACACCCTTTTTCTCCTATCTTCTTCCCCCAAATCCCAGCACCCAACCCACCGGCACCCACCTCCTCCTACCCCGTCACCAGCAGCCACCTCTACCGGCCATTACCAGGCCAACAGCAGTTCTTATCAAATAAGAGAGGAATCGTCCCGCAGCAGGGAGGGAAATGGGTGTGTGCGTGAGAGCGCACAAGTTTGAATGCCAAGTGTATTAAAGTAAAAAAGAAAACAACTTAGGCCCGAGGCAGGCAAGTGGCCATGGGTATATTCCACGGTCAATGCATTTCTGCCAGTGCGAGGTTTATAACCTAACCTTACAACCCTGCCGCCACAAAATAATTAAAAGATGGGACTGGAGTCCACTTGATGGAGTGGGGGAAAGTTCTTATATACATAATCTGAAGCTGCAGCAGCTATTCAATTACACTGATACGATCAAAAACATCGTATATTACAGACAGAACCTCGAAAATCATCCCCACCCCAACAATTCATTTTAGAGATCTTTCATTGTGCTCTATCCTTGCATATACCCATCCGTATTTATATGACCCACTCCAAAAAAATCCCAGCGTATTCTCATCTGTCTGTTAATTTAGATGGGGCTCGACTTGATCCTACAGTCTCACATCCACCAGAACAAAAACCGAGCCCCCCTTACCCATCCCATCCCATCCAAGTTGAAGAGCAGTAGCCCTTAAATTCTTCAGAGCCAGCAGCTATTAACCCACAAAAGGCATTTTGGGATTCATCACAAACTGCGCACATGTCCCCCTCTTGGAGAAGCATTAGGTGTTTGGGATTGGGCCCTCTCCGCGAAGATATCTGTTGTCACATTTGTGTAAGTTCTGGAAGGGAAAACTGAATGATTGAACACATCATTGCCACCACCCATCCCCATCATATAAGCTGGAGGTGGAGAAAGAAAACAACTCCTATGAGCAGGTCCAAATTGACGTAATGGGCTTGAACAAGGAGACACAGGCAAAGACAAATTCATCCTGGTGCCAGCCTGGTCACTGCAAGAAAATTGTAAACATCAAAACATTTGCTTCTTTGACAAAACCAAGAATAATAGATGAAAGAACTTTGGGACTGTTCCAATGCACACACATGGCAACACAAACTGTGTATGGCAGGTGGAGCCAAAAGAACAGGAAACCACAACAGCTGGATACAGTTTCTTTCCCTCTCTCCTCCACAAATCATTAATTATCTATTGCTCATTAATTTGGGACATGAGAGAAAAGATCACAAAAACCATATCCATTGCCAGGTTACTGTGATTTCTGGTTGTCATGTCACTCCAATGCATCGACAACCATCCATTTGCCAAAACAGTCACCAATATTGATTTGGGCTAATCCAATTCATCCCTAAAAGAACAAAAAGACAACAAAGTTTGGTGGAGAGTCAAAGAGGAAAAGAACAAACCTTCTAAAAGTTGTTGGGAGCCCACTAGCGAGTCTTGTCCCATAATCTCCATGTGAAGGTGAAGGAATATTCTTCCTGTTTGTGTTCTGCTTGCAAACACCAGAAATAGAGGGGTAAGTGGGAGCTCTGAAACCGGTAACTATATGATTCTGTAAACAGAAGGCTAGTTTTTATGCTTTGATTTGGTAGCTAAGATTTAACAGGAAGTATGAGAGACATGAAATTAAGGATGCTTACCAGTTGAAATCTTTAAACTACGTTTATGGACGTGACAAAAATGAGATTGAAGGCTAAAAGGATTACTTGAAATATACAGTTTTAAACAAATTACAGAATAATAATGTCCTCTCATTTCAGATAAATTGAGTATGAGAGTAACTTAAGTTCAAAGGTAACTGGACTCAAAATACGACGAGTCATGTAGACAAGTTAAACAGCTATAGTCGTCACATTGATATGGTTCAAAAATATAATGTGACAAGCTACAGCAAAACATTGGATGCCTCCATCTGAGTGAGAGCCAAACAGAAAACATAGTCATGCACTTTGGTAGGACATATTGTATGGTAACTGAGCCAAGTCATTGAAGCATATGAAGGTATGATAGCTAAAGACTGATCTAAGAGTGCCATATGTGAAAAGATGTCAACTTGTTTGAGTAATCAGTAACATTTCAAGACTCCACTTCATATGAGTAATCAGTAACATTTCAAGACTCCACTTCATATGATTTATCCTGACATTTTGAAACATTGAACACTTGCTGTATTGTTCGCAAAATTTGATATAAGGACATGATTTCACTGTACATGAAGTCATAACTACAATCTTCTAATGAATTAGAGGGTTCTAACCATAAAAAGATTAAAAAAATACTGAAAATGACAGTGTTATAGTTCGTAGGCCCATATAATATTAAAGAAAATCCAATAATTCACATACCAGCGCATGGATGTCGTCAGCAGAAGTTTGCAACAAATCTCTGTTTACAGTGAACCTTGCAACTCTAACTGTAGCTTGATCTCGAACAAAAGGATGTTCCAGCAATTGTGCTGCTGTGGGACGTGCAGATGGATCACGTTGCAAGCAGAGCTTCAGAAAATTTTTTCCATCATCAGAAATATGATCAGGGATTTCTGGAATGTCTTTGCTGTTTCCAATTTTAAATATGGCAGCCACCTGTAAACTCCAACAAGACAAATACATTTCAATAAATGTTGAACAGGAGTCCACATAAATCTTAGATTTGCTAAAATAGACTTGATTTACATGAATATGCTTCCAAGGCCAAAACTAGGAAGAAAAAAAATAACTTTAAATTAGATGTACTTTGGATGACAAGTAATATAAATATTTTCACAGTAAGTATCCATCCACCATGCACTTGAGCAATTTGGCAACAAGAAACCTCTGGGTGAGCAATGTTCTGCCATCTCTATCACTAGATCATTACGACGCCAGTTGATATGATATAGAAGTTAGGAAAACAGAATTCCAACCATCACAGTCTGATTTCAGTGCCACCACAAATGCACAAGGGCACAAATAGCCATCCATTCCAACAAATAACCAAACCAATTGAGTGCCAGTGTACATTAAAACTAGGGCAGACAAGACAACTGAGATGCTTAAGGATTTAGATAACCTAATCAAAATGCATCCTAATCAAGTTTTTCAAAGGATTTATAGTATCATATAATATTAAAAAAATATATATCACAGTATCGCACCCCCTCATATTGGCTCCAGGGAGGTTTTGAGGTTGCCATCTCAAGAATTGTACAACCGAGACTCCAAATATCCACTGCTAAGTTGTAGCCATTAAAGTTCATGATAACCTGAGATAGAAATAACAAAAATGTCGGACAAGAAAACGAGTTGACAAAGGAAAAAAGAACATGAGACTGCATATGCAATTAGTTACCTCAGGAGCCATCCAGTAAGGGCTTCCTTTAAAAGAAAGTACAGAAGTACAGGATGTAATCTGAAACAAGAGAAAAATAACTCATAAGTTACTTACATATAAAGAACAAAGAGAATCTCGATCTTTTCTCTCACAATGTCTTAAGTAATATAATTGGCATACGCTCATTTACGAATTTTTCTACACAGAAGCAATTATTGGAAGTAATCAATCAATTTGAAATGCAAACGTCAACTGAACCACATATGACGTATCATATATTCGAATGTAGCCCGGTAAATGTTACATTCCATGCAATATACTGAGTTGTCAATTCCATTTCATTTCAACAAAAACAGCTGAAACATTTCATTCTGGCAGACATTTCAAAATGAAAGAGGCAAATAAATCTTCAGCTAGAATTTTGGCCACTCAAAACGGATCAAAACAGCTGAAGCAGGTCTTAAAAAATAATAATAATATAATATAATATAATAAGAGGTACTGGTTTGAAAAAAAAATCCCCATTTCCCATTAGACCCCGAAGTCTAGCTTTGAAATGAGTGAAGAGGTTTTTTTCTCCATCCCAATAAAATGAAGTCCTAAATTAAGTGATTCAAAGTATATCTTTTAATTATTTCCTTTTCTTTTTTATATTCTTTTACATTTAGTCATTTTTCCCTTTCATGTTTTTCAAATGAAATGCTGAAATGACTGAAATGCTAAAACGTTTCATTTTGGAGGCAAACCAAAATGACCTCTGAAACAAATTGACAACTATGGCAATACACAAGAATTGCAAACTCAGGGCCGGCTGCACCAAATGGCATTTCCTAATAACTAAAAGTTGTCGTTTTTCTATAATATTTCCACCAACAGAATTTCCCCATAAGATTGAGAAGATTCATACGTGTTTAGCCATGCCAAAGTCTGCCAGCTTGATTTCACCATTAGAATCTACAAGTATATTTGCTCCTTTAATATCCCTGCAAGACAAAATGCAGTTCAGTGTCTTCATGTAGTAAAAGGGAGTAACAATTTCAGATAAAACACATAAAATAAAATAAAAAAAATTGCATGAAAAAGAAGATTAGCCCCGCACTTACCTGTGCACAGTATCCCTTTCATGCAAGTAGGCTAGCCCAGAAAGAATCTGTGCTGTGTAATTTTGAATGACAGATTCCTTTAAAGGGCCATAATCCTGAAGTAGTTTATGGATAGAACCACCAGAGACAATCTCAAGATAAACTGAAAGTGTGTCTTCAGCCTGTAAATGAAACCGTCAGAAACAACTATACCAGATATAGAGCGCCAAATAAAATAAAAGGTGCACCATGCCTCTTTGAAGTAGAAACACCATTTATCTTTATGAAACTCAATAGAGTAGAAGATATTTTGAAAGTTGTCTTGCCAAAGATATTTCTGCAGTTGCTCTACAAAGAGAACGCTTATTCCTCCACCAAGTGTCAGGCATGTGCCAGCACCAAGCCCGGAAAAGCAAGGGTTGCAATCAAAGAGGCATCCTTAAAAAAATAAAAAATAAATTGCCTAACCAAATCTTGAGTCTACTGTAAGAAAATGTAGTACTCAGCCAACCCAAATTAGATGGGCAATAGCTCCAAGGATGACTCTACAAAGAGAACTGATACTTGTTTGAAATGTTCCTTAAGCATTTGATATAAGATGAAGAACTTTATTGAATGGGACTCTAAATCTAAGTTAAACCATACCAGTTCGCTTCCATAGTATTGCACGATGTTCGGATGTGATAGCTGACTAAGCAAAGTTATTTCCTGTTATAAACAAATGTTTCCCAAATTCATTCAGTTCTATGAGTAACTAAAAGATTGTAAATGAAAGAGATCAAAAGAAAAGCATATGAAGATGCAGAGAGATTATCTAAATTGTCAAGAATGTATCACAGACATGAGACCGACCTGATTGAGTTGCCTGAGAGATTCTTTAGAATTTTGGTCATCAGAAATGACTCTGACCTCTTTTATTGCACCCATTTGCCCACTTTCACTGTTCAATAATGATCAGACATAAAATGGAGCTGTAAGCCATTTCCATTTTTATTTTTATTGATCAGCATAACTATTGCAACAGTTCCAAACTAAGACTGAGTTCCGATGTAAATCAAATTACAAGTGGTTTGAACTTAGGAAAATCATTAGGTGGATTGAGCTGTTCTCCAACATTTTGAGGACCTGTTTGGATTAATGGAAGCTGTTGAAATGGATAGAAATCAAAAGGTGTGATTTACAAGTATTTCCACTGAAATGACTTGAAATCACTTCCAGAAATGGGCAATGTCCTGAAGCTAATAAACTCATTTAGATAAGATGTATATACACTGAAATACCTCGAAATAAACCACTTCAAACCTCAAAAGAAATTAGAGTAGGGTCCCATTTCAGGAACCCAAGTACCCAATACGCCAGCTGACATACACCCAAAACACCTGAAATAGCCAAAAGTTCTTTGTTCAGGCTATATCAGGCCATTCCATGTACCCAAACAGCATCCAAGAAATTATCAGCAATCAGCATTGATATTGATTTCTGGTCGAAAAGGAAGAAAAGCGTGTCAATATCCTACTCATTGTAGTGTCTAATTCCATGACACACCGAATGCGTAGCAGAATATTTTTAATCCATTTTTCAAATAAAATAAAATAAACATTTTTTATTTGGGGACATCCAGAAACAACCTTCTTTCTGCCAAGTATGACTCCAAAAGGCTGATAGGGTATGATTTTCAATTAAAATCATGTATTCACAATGTCTTTAAGGCACATAGATTAGATATTTATCCTCTTTCAATGTTTTTCCCCCTTACTACAATCTCATTCCTCTGGCAAAAAGGAAAATAAAAAATATCATATATTCTGGGAATCAAAATGATACAGGAACTGCATATACCTGTTAAATCCAGCATAAACATGCCCAAATGTTCCCCTCCCAAGAAGTCTTCCCTTCTTCCATCTTGAACGGAGACAGGGCATGCTCTCATTTGTCCCGTTATTTCCTGACGTATGTGAATTAGGAGAACCCGGTGGGATCGATGTATGTGAATTAGGAGAACCCGGTGGGATCGGTGTAAGTGAATTAGGAGAACCCGGTGGGAGTGGAAGAGGATGACACTCAGTCCTCCCATCTTCATTCTTCTCCATAGAAGACCCTGGACTGAAACCATTAGCTCGGCCATGCAAAGGTGACGTTGGAAAAGCATGCCCTCTTAAACCTGGTCCTGGGCTCCTTGATCTTGGGTTGAATTCAATCTCTATAGATGCTCTAGGACTACATAAGGCGCTCCCAGTGGGAGTAGATGAACCATGATATTCACTTCTTGGAGAAAAAGAAATGTCTGGAACTCTGGAATGCTCTGGAATCGGACTGCTAGAAGAATGAGTCCTGTTCTCCACAATGTGCTGCTGTCTATGTGAGTCGGGTTTCAGACTTCTGCCCCTTGGTGTGTTTGTGGGGTTTGAATATCTAACATTTGAAAGTGAAGAAGATAATCAGCAACATAACACTTCAGAATGGTTGCCAGATAAAATGTACAATGACTAACAGAAGAAACAAATATCATAATTTTTTTTTTTAAAACACACACATGCAAGAAATTATTCACAATTACCAAAACACTCCAGATATTCTTCCTCTAGAACAACTGATATGACAACAACTCTTAGGCCCTGCTTGTATCCTCGAAAACTTGATTACCCTGCCATCAATTTACCTGTAATTCTAATTACCTGTAACTCTGTTTACTTTGATTAATTAGGCAAAGAACAAAACAACTCTCACATACAGGTAACTCGCGATCTGCACTCTGATTTACAAGTAAATCAAGTAACAAAGATCCAAATGGGCCTTCAATAACTCCAAAAGACATGAAACAACAGCATTTAAAATTCTTAACACTATCATCCCTTTCTCCTCCAAAATTCAATGAGGAACAGATTTTGCAATCCAAATTACACATCAAGACCCAAAAATCCTATCTTTAAAAGGTATGAAACAGCCACTCAGCTAAACAACTCCAACCAATGCATGCTCCTATCTACCTTTTGATAAACAGAAATTCAGAACAATAAGCAAATAGAGGGGAAAAATCATCCTCCGCATAATTCGAGTTCCAATTTATCAATTGAATCAATCTTCCTCTTCAAAAACACCAATTTTTCCAAAAAAAAAAAAAAGCAGCAATCAAGTGAAATTAAACCTAACAGCTCCAAAACCATACCAAATCGTAATTTTCCAGATCTGAAAGACCTCAAAACAGAAACTTCCAGCAACAAAACAACGCAGAAACCATCAAATCTGTCAATCGCCGACCAGAAATCCCCAATCTCCCCGTGAAAACAATAAAAACACCAATCACGCACAGATCTCCATCCAAATCGAGAATTCGCGTGATTTTCATGAATTAGATACCTGTAATGAGCCATATGAGCGAGATCAGGCGTCGGATCATCAGAAGAGCCAGAAGAGCTGACGCTGGAAACGGAGCCGTGATCGTGGAAGGAGACGGCGGAGGGGAGAGGGAGCGGATGGCCTTTCTTCTCCAAGACGCCATCGGAATCGAAACCAGAAGGAGAGAGATCCTTGTTCTTGAAGAGGATGAAATTGTTGTTGTTGTTGTTGTTGTTGTTGTTGCTGTGATGGATGAGTGACTCGTCGAAGGATTTGGGTCTTTCTGTTGTGGATTTGATGATTGAGTGCTTGTGTTCTTGTTGTTCTTCCTTCTTTCTGCTGGAGGTTTTGGATTTTCGGCCCCACCAAGCAGGCATGGCTACGACTACGAGGAGGAGATGTGAAGATGAAAGAGAACAGAGAGAAAGATAGAGAGAGAAAGGAGGAGGAGGAAGCGGAAGCGGAAGCGGAAGCGGAGGAAGGTACGATGGGCTTTCGAGCTGTGGCTTTATATGTGTTTTAGAGTGATGACGAAGGAAGTTACAGTGGATGACAGCTCAGCAGGTGGGCCGGCGGGCGGTGGTTGGATTAAGCGGGTGCTGACGTGGTAGGATACGTGTGCATTTTTGAGACGAGCTGCACCTTAGGAGCACTTTAAATCCGAGTTCCAACTCCTTTTATCCTTTTCTTTTTAGGATTTTACTGAAAAAATTTCAGAATTTCAACATTCTTTGCGAAGGGTCTCCGCATACTATGCAACACAAATGAAGTCCGTCGGAACCTCTTCTGCTTTTTTTTAACGTCGCTCGTGCTCTGCGCGATTTTTTAAAAATATATAACTCATTTTGTTTCCTCTGTCTCTTAATTATTCCTTTTCTCTTTCCTATTTCTTTATTTCTCCCACTCCATTTCCTCCTAATCGTCTAAGGAAATCAGTATCATGGGCTTTATATATAAAAAAATGACTACCGACCGACATATAGTTTCTTTCCTTCTTTTCATATTCTCAAGGTTTATCTTACAAAGTGAAAGATACAGAAAAGAAAAAAACTGGCAGACATAACAAGGAACCATGTTTCCAATACTAATACAGCTATTCCCTATAAAAAGATCCAAACATAACCCAACTAGGAAATGCTCTAATTGCAACCATCAAAATCCAATGCCAATGGTTGGTTTTTGAATTATGGAAGGGGGAATTCTTGAATTGCTAGGGTTACCTGCCGAGGTAAAGTTCGATCGAGCAACCAAGAGATTATAAGACAATTTGACAGAAATGTGAGAGGTGATAATCACCATCTCCCTACACTTGAGGATGATGGAAGTATAGTAGGACGAGGAAGAAGAAGACGCAACGAGCGACGCTCTTGTCGCTTAGAAAAAAGTACCCAAAAATAAAAACTAACAGGAAGACCGAGTTTGTGTTGCACAATATGCAAGGACCATTCTCGTTAAATGGCCAAATTTTGGGATCTTTCCCGTAAAATCCTTTTTTTCTCTCTTTCTTTTTTTTCCTAAATTGGATGGACTACGCTACTTTGGGCCGGCCTGGATATATATTATAGGCTTGTTTAATAATTGGACCGAACTTGGATTAAGTAATTGGAAGCCCAAAGTGGGCTTAGCCGGAATAAGGAATGCTTATTATAGTAACAATTTGTCTAAATAATTACTAAAAAGCTAGTATAATACATAAAAAAGCCCACTTCGACCTGGCCTGGTTAACTAAATAATACAGGCTTGGGCTTGACATTTACTGCCTATATTGGTCCGAATGCAAACTTATGTTTCTAAAGTCCGGTTAGGCCTAGATATGCCTAAGGTTGGCCTAGAGGCCCTAGACCATGAACACCCCTAACCATCGGCAAGGAGTGATATTTGTACCTAAAAACCCACGGATTGGAATGGATGTGATACTAAGGTGCCAACACCATTGACTCTCGTACGCTTCTGAAGAATGTGTAAGATTGTATGGTCGGGCTTGCCTATTAATAATCCTATTAACTCAAAACAAATGTCATCCCTTTGAAGGATATACTCTAAAATTTTATTTCAAGCAAAATTGGTTACATTATAGGATTGACCATGTACATTAATAACGTTATTGGTCATGTGCTTAGTCTCATCGGGAATTCAATTTTATTAAAGGATCTATCTTTGGAGGGAATGACATTCAGTCTAAGCATTTTAGAAAACCAACAGATAGGCCCCACAGCGGAATTCAACATATCTCACCCACGAGAAGAGTGTGGGAGACACTCGGGGCGATCCGGACTCAGCCGAGGAGTGAGGGGCACTTAATATTTTTCGGCCATCTTTTGACAGGCGAGGGGCTTGCCCCCATTTACTCAGTTTATCACCATGTATCACATGCCCTGACCTGTAGCCGTCCTCACACATCTCTTCCTATGCAAACAATAGTGTTTAATAAATGCCGTGACGAGGGTTTTTCCTAGAAAAGCTAATGGGAACTTGCAAATTTTATATTGCGATTCGCAACATTTGAGCTTCTCAAATTGTACTCGGATTATATAGAAAACTCTTTTCGTAGACATGTTTGTTTGTATTTATGAGAAATGAGATCTCATTTCCCCTAAATATAATGCTAATAGCAATTATATCTGATTTAACTTGCTTGAGGCAGACCCATGAGTGATTAAACCTATTCAGAATACATCAAACCCACATTTAAATTCACGGTTAACCGTCGGGACTGATTAGGTGTAAAGAGCATAATTGTATACTACTTGGATAATCAAGTTAACCTGACATATAGTCCACTCATAATGAATTTTATGTCTATCTACATGCACAAGGAGCCATGTGATATGAGTGATTGGATTGAGCAAAGGCAAGTCCCTCATAGGTTATATCACACGTTTTTGTTGAATAAACCCAATTCGGAATTTACAGGGGCCTCTAAAGAATTTTGAATATATTTCAAGTTTGGGTGGGGGATTCAACCACAAGACCTTTGTACTTAGGTTCGCCCTTGAATATGGGAGGCAATGTAGATGGATTAGATAAGCCAATACCAAGGCCCCACTTCCATCAAGAAATAAGTAAACAAAATAGCCCTGATTCATCATTTTCTTGAACCATAAATTAGACAAGCAATAAAATGAATTTACAAAGTTAACAGAAGGGGCTTTAAAGACACATTCAAGTAATTTTAAAAAAAAAGAAGGCAACTACTACATTGGCGATATGCATGGCACAGACGGCTAAGGCCATTAGTATAGAGTAGTTTGTTAGCTGTTAGCATCTAATACATAAAAATTCAAAAGTCAAATTAGCTTTACTAAAGGATTAGTATATGATTTGAGAGGCAATGTAGATGGAACCTTAACTTTTCGAGTTTCAACTCTTACGGTGATAGTTGGGCATTTATTCCTTATATTCTCTTGATTGGATTTCCTCGTCTTCTCTTGAAGGTTGTTGTTAGATATTCGCCATTGGTTTTTCATTTTTAACCACTCATAGAAATACATGTTAGGTTTTTTGGGTGTTTCAAAAAATTCATAAGGTGTTTTTTGGAAGTTTTTGAAAAGGTATTTTGTGCTTTGTGCTTTTGCTTTTTGTGGGTAGTGTATATTACTAGAATTCTTAGCATCCCACATTGCTAAAACTCAACTCTTGAGATGCCTTTATATGTGGTTTCACTTCCATATACCTTAAAGAGTTTTGGAACATTTTGTCATGGGCCCTATGCGCGCAGGGGGAGTGCAAATCCAGGCCACCTGGCCTAAAGGGACCCATATTCTGATATAGAATGGCTCACTTTTGCAAAAATTTCTAATACTAAAAAACGTATTATTAACGTTTTAATTATAAACGTTCAAACACTTAACGTTGCAGAAATTTCAATTTTAAAACAGTTTCAAAATTGAAATTCAAAACTGCGTTTTAATTATTTATTAATGTTGTGATTAATCGCTGATCTTAAAGCCCAACGACAATATTTTTTGATATAAAATAGCTTGTCAGGGAATAGAAAAAATAAGAAAAAAACTACTCTGTTCTTCTTCCTTTCTCTCCTGAGCATTCTGTGGTTTTTGGAGCTTGATCTAGACTTGGTGTGCGATCAGGCCTGATCATCTGTGAAGGCTGTTGTATCCTGGGGGTAGTTCCTGCAGAGATCATGTTCGCATCTGGGTTCATCCCGGAAGGGCGGAACTCATCCTAAAGAAAGCGTCGCCAGACGTGCCTCGGCCCTAATCTCGATCGATTTCCGCCTATACAGCGCTCTTCACAATCTGCAATCTGGTACCATTGTTTTAATTTCAGCTTTTCTTTTCAGTACTGTAGCCCTATTTCCAATAATACATACTTAAGAATTCAATTAAATGGTACAAATGCCCATGATGACTGAAACAAAGGTCCAAATTGTTGTAAAAATCAACACCAATCAATATTCAGTTACTGGTCTTCCCAGTGGATGGAAAACATAATGTCTACTACTCTCGTACTTCAGACCAACTAGACGAATTTACAATTTACTCGTGACAATTGACTAGCATTCTTTTTAAACGTGTAGTCCATGTTACTCTTGATTCAGTTGAATCTTGACCGTTAGTTACACGTAGAACAAAAGGCACAGCAATTGAGAGTGCACATTGCACAACCACAGGAGAGGCCATGTGATAAATAATATGTGAAAGAGGTCCCCTTTGGTCGGTTGGACTTGCTCAGTTTCATTCATTATCCATCATTATAAACATCTCTAGCCCTAGAATTTTGAATGGGTTAAAATAATTTTACTCTACCATTGAGTAGAACTCTCTCCTCTAAATCAATAAGCAAGGTCTACTTCTTAAATTCTAACCGCTCAACCGAACCCTCTCTTTAAATTGGCAAAGGCTCATGATGTAAGGACTCATTTGTTTGTAAGGAATTAGATTTTTGAAACTTCACGGAGAGACAGTTTCTAATGAATGAAAATTAAATGGGTGAAAGTAAAGTCTACAAGGCCGGTGGAGATCTAGATGGAAACCTAACTTCCTATAATTTCATTTATTATTATAATTCTTCACCATTATTTCCTCATTTTTTAGCCACTTTAGCTATACTTTTCTTAAAATTCTTGAGAATTCAAACCCCCTTAAAATTTCAAAAAAAAACCCTCAATCTTATAGAAAATCTTAGCGATTTTTACATTGGCCCTCCAAGAAATTTTATTTTTATTCTTAGTGACCCCAAAGTATATTTTAAGGCTCTGCCACTGGTTACATGCAAACAAACCGGCTCCAAACTTGTTAGGATCGTCGTAACAATTTCTGTGAGTACATTTTGGACTGCACATAGGGTACACTAGCAGGCAGACCCTGTGCAAGTGGTGTAAAGGTCCAAGTAGAATCTTCCTAGGTGGCTTTTGGAAAGAAGCGTGTGGGCTCAGCCGCGGGATTTGATGCAGCTGGTGATAATTATCTCTTTCCCCAAGTTGGTGAAGGTGTTGTATTTTTAAGGTATGCATGGTTGGGCCCCACCTCTTCAATGCCCCTGAGTGAGCACACGAATCTTGGGTACACCCTAGGTGTCATCATGTTTTCTCAAATTTCCCTCATGTTGGAGCGTTTGGATGCAATTTCAGATTGCAATCTGCTATCGAAAATGGACGGCTTTGCTCTGACGCGTCCAAAGGTACTGACAATGCAAATCGCGTGGTTGGAATGTTTCTGTTTGCTGACTTTTCTCACTCGCTAGTCGGTATCCGTATTTGTGATCCGAAATCATGATGGTAGATGGTGGAAAGGGGTTGAAATTGAATTCCTTCTTCCATGATAAATGGGTAGGGTCAGGTGGGTTCACATCAGATTGAACTCAAAGGTCACATGTGTGGGTCCTAGCCGAATTTGATCACCTTAAGTCATGTTCGTTCAAGGGCCACTAAATTGAGATAGGGTCACCATATCTTTCAATGGAGGAAATTCTTTCAATTTATTCAATAAAGACTGTGGGACAACTATTATTATATACGAAAGAGACTTATTTTAAATTGAAGTCAGCTCTAATTGATTTCGGCGAATCCTGTAATTTTGAATTATCTTTTAATATTATTTAATATAATATAATTCAATTTAATATAATATTATTTATTACTCACTCCCCACCTCTCGCTCTTTCCAAACGACACTTCCCTTCTTAATGGCACCACAATCAGCAATCCAAGCTTGGTCTCCCTCATCACTTTTTATTTCCCTTTCTTTGTTGTCATGATATGAGTTTTAGATAAAGATAAATAACAATAATTTTATCAATAGAAAGGCAAGTCAGACAAACCAAAATATGAGTATGTCCTGAACCCAGCTCGGGTCAAAACCTAAAAACCTTTTTACCTACCTTCAACCCAACCAACTCACTACCAAACTTGACTCTAATTGGAAAATCTCAAATTTTAAATTTCTTATAATTTTTTCCATCTCAATATTTCATGTTTCATGTTTCTACTAAAATCTTTAAATTTCTACATTTATTATTTATTTAGATTTTCAATTATGTGATTTCTAAGAGAGCCTAAAATTTTTTTATGTGTGAGGAATACTTCTATTTTAGATTTTATAGAATACAAACATATGAATTCAAAGTTAAAATTCTTATTTATGTTATAAAATTAAATAATATTCTTTTTGTATGACTTCTAATGCCCGTGCTTAGCACGGGGCCATTTGATATTCAAATTCAAATTGTATGATTCTTTCGTAATCTTTTTGGGTCCGTCGGTGCAACTCCAATAAATGTGTGAAGGAGGGAGGACGTTTAAGTTTTATTCAAGAAAAAATGAATGACGGTGAAATTACTGCAGAAGCAAAAGAAATGCTTAAATATAACGGTGAGATTATCATAGAAGCAAAAGATATTCACCACGGAGGTGCACCTTACCATACCTTTCATTGGAGGAATTCCTCTCAATTTATAGAATAAAACTATTCAGTAATAAAATTTTATTTAAATTTAAACTTATATCTAACCACTAGCGAATCTAATCTTACCTCTAACAGTAACATCTAGAATTCTCGGAAGCTTATAAGAAATACATTCGAATTTGTCCTTTTGTTTGAATTTCTTGTGCAAGTCTTTTTAAGATGCTTTTTTCCATGTGAAGGTTTAAAAATCTTATACTCTTTTATTACACACTTGCATTGTTCAGTGGTGAAAGGTGGAGAAACTCTTCAAAGCTCAAAATATGTGCTGAAGTTTTCTGTGCTTTTATTTTTCTTATTCTAAAGGAGGCATGATTGATGTGTCAATTCTCCATGACAAAGGTGTGGATTCCACATTTTTCATATGAGGTGACCAATACATGCATGTTATAGGAGATCAAATTCCTTAATAACATGATGATTGCCAGAGTATGCTTCAATATCTTGGCCTTGCTGCTCTTGTTTAGCACGATTCAAATGTTGTTCATCACAATGATGTGTTAGTTTGGCTGTATACAAACTGTTTTACTGAGGGCCAATTTCTTTACCTGAATATCTGATAGGAGTGTAGGAGTGTAGGATGATGGGGATTTCTGACATGATGTGATAGTAGTTGTTAGATTTTTTAGTATTTCAAAAATTCAAAAGATCTTGTACTTTTTTTTAAGAAGATGTTTTGTCCTTTTACTTACTTGTGTCATAAGTGGGTTGTGGAGGCTTTTTGGAATACATGGATCCCACACGGTTATTTTTTTTATTTTTAAAAAACTTTTGACCCTTTTACTACTAGGCCGATGCGTGAGTCAAGCTTGATCAGGGGTGCTGGGCCCGAAAACGTTTAATCAGGTGCGTGTCAGCAAAGCGCATTATGCGTGAATATCGAGCACACGGGGCATCCGGGTTTTTAACGTTGAGGATTAATGCCCAACGGACCCTAATCACCCTAGAAAAGTGAATGTTTAGACCTTAGTATGAGCCTTTTTTTTTTTTTTCCTTCAATTATGAATTCTTAACCAAGAACACAAATGGGCCCTCAATCTTATCATATGAATAGGCCTAAAACTCTTCCTTAAAAAAATTAATGACTTATTAGTTCACTGTATGTAGAAATTGTAGAAAAAATACATGCAAAATCCTTTATAGTAGTCTTTTCCTTTTCCTGCCGAATCAATCAAAGCACTAAACGACATATGATTAAGATGCTTTCAATATTGAATGGACTACATAATTAATCTTTACAAGCCACCTTTGCTTGATCAAAGCAGCTAATACGTCACCTCCTACATATGAAAACTAACCAGAATACTTTTTAGCGTCATTATAATTTTAGACATGATCAAAACAACAATTCATCACTATGATAGAAGTGAGTTTGAGTGAGTTGGATCACACAACAGTGAGCCTCACAACAAAGTTTAAATGAGGTGTAAACTTCCATCAACGCAATGCTAACCACAAAAATAAAAAGATTTTATTGTTTCTCCCTCAAAAATATGAAGTGAAAGCTTTTTCTGTCTTCCAATCAACAATTACTTTTTGCACATCCAAACGCAATAGCAACAGGATTTCATGATATAAATATTCACTTTGTGTCTAAGCTTTCTCGGTGACGAGAAGTGGGGCCAGCCTTCTCCATTAATTGCATCAACCTCTCTTCGCATGTACGCAAACAATGGCACTTCTTTCATTATTGGTTCCAGATTTATATATAAAATAATTTATAAGGGGCTTTGTTTATACATGGGAGAGGATTAGGTGACCATCATTAAACAATATTAGTGCAATCTCACTTTTATAATAGTTTCATTTATTTTAACAAGTACTCCTTTCTATTGGTGGACTATCTCAATTGCAGGTTAGAACAATGCTGTGTGCGTGTGTACATATAATATCAGAACTTTTACACGCTGGAGTCCCATACAAGTAGGGGCGGATCCAAATACATCCATGTGAGGGTGGTTGCACCTGTTGGACCTCCATAATAAAAATTCTGGCTCTACTTTGAAAATTCACATAAAATCCTGCACCGGTCCCAGAAAACCCTCATGAAAATCCTGAATTTATTCTCAAAATCCAATTGCCTATTTGGGTCCACACCCTCTCAAATGAAAATCCTGGATCTGCCATTACATACAAAGACCACGTGGGAATTTTAATCCCCATTCTCTATAAAATGAATTTACTTAAACTCGAGGGAGGGACTTTCAACGTTGAAACAAAAGTTGCAATGGTTGCATGCAAACTTGACTTAAAAGTTTTCCATCAAAATGAAACATGCCCTAGATACACTTTATTTTGGGCATTCACAAACTCACACCATTACAACTAATAAAATCTCATTTATAACTTTACAATTTTGGAAGCCCCTAGATTTCTGCCACCAACTATGATGGTCATGATGTGCAGTATGTAAAGAAAATAAGACTGTTTGAAAAAAAAAACTCTGTATCACACTTCATAATTAGAGATTATAACTGACATTTGTTTATATAGAGACATCAGCAAAAAGATAGGTTAACAAGAATGATCGCGAGTCTCTATAGGATTTTATGGGTTTGTCGTTTCATAACTGTACATATTGTTGCATGAGGATGTAAACACCAATTGAATTGCACCTTTTCATCTCTTTTTAAATGTAAGCTTACCAAACATTAGCTGTGAGAAAGGTTTCTTGCACTTTCTTTTGTCACATATAGAACTGTCATATGAAAGAAATATTAATAAAAAAGAGAGAAAGGGAGTGGCAGCTCAATTACACATTAAGAGGGATTCAATATTGAAGCCCATGATAAAGATCATTAGTTTTGAGAAACCATTTACCTTTTGTTGAAATGTTTGAAACCTTCCCATTGACAATGGTCAAAGTTTCTAGGCCTGCATTTTTCTCTAGCACCGTCCATTTTATTACAAATTCCCAACTTATTTATGTACCTTTTTTCCCAATAGCTTCCTATCCCTTGGAGTGAAAATATTTATCTTTACTCACACTTTCATGCCATATATATATATTTGATCGGTAATGCAACTTTCATTAAAGAAGACAAAGAAACTACAAAGAGCAAAACAAAGTTGATCGCTAACGCAACTTTCATAAAAGAAGACAAAGAAACTACAAAGAGCAAAACAAAGGAAAAAAAAAGGAGAGTACAGGAGCATTGTACTACAATCTCACCCGATTACATAACCACTCCCGCCCAAGGAGTGGACCTCTCAACCCCATGCTTAACTAGAGCATCTGTCATGGAGTTCGCTGATCTATTTAAATGACAAAACTCAACAAGACTGGTAGAACATAACTCACTAATTTCATTAAAACCTATGCAATATATATTAAATTTGGTGCGGCGCAATGGACATCATTATCATTATCTTAGCTTTACCTCCCATCAATTAGAAGTTAAAAAGTGTTTCATTATTCCTATTCCATTCCCATCCCACATCCCAACTGTCTAACTTGTTAGAAAGTGGTGCTTATCCTGGCTTTCCAAGTTGCAAGAAAGTAGGTGCCTATCCAAATGTGAATGCCTAAGCCAATTCAAACCATAATAATCTAGCAATTCCAAATTTGCTGCAATTCATTGAATCCGATTTTGCAACTGGAACTAATTCCAGATATGCACTCACCCCTTATCTGATTGCACCTTTTCTTCTCATCTCCTTTGCTTTAAATCCCTTTTTTGAGGTACATCTGATACGATTACTCAAATGAAAGCACATTCCCAACTTCCCATCATGGCCTTTGCTTTTTCATCATCCTTTTTGGCTTTTCAAATGAAAAGGCAGGTTCTGAGAAAGGGGACGCCAAAAGATACAAAGCTCGTCTACATAGTCATGAGATGCATGCATGAAAAAGTCAAGATCTTTACAAAGTCATCTACATGACTGCTTCTGCTCTGGGTTGAGGAAGTGGGTTGTAAAGGTAAAGCTTCTTGAAGAATGGGGGGCTATGGCTATTTATGTGAGGTCAGCTCAATGGCTCAACAGTCTCTAGAAGGTAAATCCAACATTGGATAATATTAAAAAAAGAAGCACTGCCTTAATAATTTTTGGGGTTGCTGGACTTTAGTCTGACAAAATCTTAGGATCCTTTGTTTAATGTATGTGAAGAAATATTTGATTAATGATTTTTAGGAGAAGGGGTTAATGTCCGTTGTCCTCACTCAACATTTGATTGGTTACATGGGCAATTGCCGTATGTAGAAAAATAGCATCGTTGGACCAATGAAAGGGTCAGTAGGCCTCCTAGGTAACAAGAGATCAGTTTGGTTGGCATTTTCCCTTCTGATTGCTTGAGTCAGTAAACTCAGGCCCCCTGAATTCTAGAAGGATTGCATCTGCATATTAATGCGAAGGGAAGAAAAGTGTGGCTTGATACATTTCCATAGGAGACAACAGATTTGATAACGAAACAAGTAGCTTGGACGATTCCATACCCCTTAAAGACACCATAAATTATAGTACTTTGGATAACGATGAACTACTAGTAAACAGCCCGGGTGCTGCTTCCAGGAAAGACGACACACAAATAGGAGATCATTCATGGTGATGAAGTCATTCAAATGGTGGGGTCAAAGTGGTGAACCAAATGATGAAAATATGGAGGGACAACCTTATCATGCAATTATGATAAGACTATCCAACGGTGTAGTTAAGGTTGTCCACCATAAGGATTGAAGCCCTAAGGAGACCAACCCCTTTTCTTTGAAAACATGCTGGACTTTCCAGTAAATCAGCAATTACATTTCGGTGGAAATACAGGAAACAAAACTTAACCTATGCATGTCTTTTTTCACCTTATTAGGGATGCAGATGGGTTGGGTCCACGGTGAATCCATACTACTTACTATTCTTTTATCGGTAACGTAACTTGAGCCCGGCCATAATCTCAAGGTTGCAACATTGGGCACTTCCGCTAGTCATGTCAATACTAGTATTAAAGTGTGAAATTAACTTTATCCTGACCCAGACTCAATTATAAATCAGATAAAAAAGAGATATCCATAAACAATTTTATTGGCACAGATTTTTCAAGGTCTATTACATACCCAAAAAAAAAGATGTCCATTAACATCCCCAGCGTCAATGTGATCATCTGTTACATATACAGTGTGAATAAGTGGTTAAGCATATTTAACCCATGTGCCTATTGGACCAACCATGTAATTCTACTCAAATAAAAGTTGTTGGATCTGAACATTGATACAGTTGCCAATAGTCCAGAAAATCAGTTCCCAAAATTAGGTAAATTGGTTCTACTGCCATCTCTAGCAGTTTGTCTCTTAAAATTTTGCCCAACAATTGCATTTAAAACAGAGTATTCAGACCCAATACTTGACAGGTCAAGGACCTTCTATTCAAATAGAGACCCAATTGCCCCAATAGAAACAGTGTTTAATTTTATTGGGTCAGGTCCATCAAACAATCAGGTAAACTGTATCCATTCACTTCTTTTTATACATGTCAACTTCCTTTGGACTTAAAAAGAGGGTAGATGTAACATAGGAAGATCGATGCTCTCCAACAAGCTGCAGATTGTGCGGAAAGTGGATCGGTGACTTTGTCATGGCCTCCTCTGGTTAATTCTGGCTGGGGGTCTTGCTTTATAAATGAGGTTGTTTTTCCCCGCATCCTGTTGCTCATAAGAGAAAATTCTTTTAACATACACTTTATGGAAAGAGATCAGATTGGTCGATAAATGTTGGAATATTTTGTATTTACTTTTGAAAATTAGCTAAGTCTTCATCAACATCAGAATGACTAAAACACTGGTAAACTAAATTGAGTAAAATGTCAGCATTGCTGCCAACACACTTATGCTTGAGTGATGTTGGTCAAAAAGTGGAAGTATCACTTTTAGAGCAGCAGCTCAATATATAGAAAAAAACAAGTCATTTTTAGCTGTATCTCACCCAACTAGAGACATAATATAAAGTATGAAGGGTGGTAGAGTTCAAGCCTCTTGCAGTAATAGTAGTAATAATAATAATAAAATCAAAAGGTCAAATCCCTCCAAATAATTAGGTAAAAGGACCCATTTTTCTTAAAATGGTTGGCTACATACCTGGACAATTATAATAGACACTTCAATTTGAAGACATCTGCTGGCTTTCATCTTTACTGAGTTTTCGGATGGGACCCATTCATTCCTATAGAAAACTCACTTGTAACTGACATCTTCAATGTCAGATAACAACAAAATATTCTACCCTATGTAATCATGGATTCTCAATTTTCTTTAATCACAATCCAAAAAAATAAAAATGTTTCCAGTTAGTGGATGTCAAATCATTAGAAAACCAAACAGTTTCGCTATCTTGCAAAGGTGGAAACAGATACAGTACCATATATAGGTGGATAATATTACATGTCTAAGTCATTACCATCTCTTTTGTAATCTTTATGCTTATCGTATCTGGCTGCTGAATAGTCGACCGAAATTTGGATCTTGTATTGTGTCTTGTTGAATGGCACCATTCGTTTGGTTTAGAACCTCTCAATTTTCCAAGGTCGGGCGAATTTTTTTTTCCTAATAGGATCTGTTTGTGTAGCACCAGTAAAAATAAAATTTGTTGAATTTATACTTTTTCATGGTGTTTTTTTTTTTTTCTTCTTGTAAAAAAACTTTTTTTTATTTGAAAAAAATTGTACTGCTTGTAATGCCTTTGCTCTTGAAAAAGCATTCCACAAGATGTCGAAAAAGCTTGTGAAGGCCAATCAATTTTGATTATCTTGGGACATGTTAGTTTGTGTGGTGTTTAAAAAAAATGAAAGTTGGGAGAATTCTGTTTTTGGTAGAGTTGTTTCCACTACTTTCTTTGAAAAACTTTTATGTGGATTTATAGAAAATAGTTCTAGATGATGAAAAAGATTTATTTTTTTTTTGTTAAAAATATAATATTTTTCCTTGTTGTCTTTGCTAAACAGCACATGCCTTGCATGTTTGAGTAGCATCCGGGAAAATATGCTCCGTGACCTTTCGCTTTTTTGCAAGGATCTTTTTTCCTACACCCTAATGGAGAAAAGGTAGTGAATTGAGATGATGTCTTGAACGCATTTCCAAATCGCTTCTAGATTGTTTGATTTTCTAAGTATTTTATATGAATGAGGAATTTTTTTTTTTTCCATATAACCCCAATGAACTAATGCAAGCTTCTCGAGGAAACTGACCTCCGAATTGATTGCAACATTCTTTCACCTAAAGATGGGGGAGTTGTAGAGAGAGTAGGTCAACTAAATCAACGAGAAGCTATTTTGTGGCCCACATGCCAGAAAAATCCCCAGCCCAGTGTAGAAAATCGATATCATTCTTACACGTCATGGAAAAGTCTCTCCGTGGAAAAGTGTCACACTTCTTCTCTCCTTCTCCGTGGAAACACGACTACATGGCAAAAAAACCCCATCCCAATGTAGAAAATCGATCTCATTCTTGCACATCATGGAAAATTCTCTCCGTGGAAAAGTGTCACACTTCTTCTCTCCTTTTCTATGGAAACGCAACTACGCAAACATGCACGTCTAAGGAAATAGAAAATCGGCGGAGTTCCGATTTTTCGCATCCCTATCCCCACGTTGAAAACACTTCTTGAAATCATGGAAAACTTTACTGTTCCCCCAAACCCCAACACAAACAGACAGAGAGTTTGTTCCAATCCAACTGACCTCTCTTCATCTCTGTAACCCACCGGCAGCATGATTAGAGAAGCAGCAACATCGACCTCTGTTCAGCTGCTTGATGAGGTAATGAGATGGGGGCCATGGCATGGAGCCTATTTTCTCGGATGGTGTCAAAAGAGTTTTGGGTGGTGTTGAGTAGAGCCCCTCCATTGATGAATAGTAGATGGGACCCCACCCTATGAGCGAACTTGTACCAACAACTTATTTGAAAAAAAAATAAAAATTCTCATGGGATCCTTCCCATGATTTATTGGATTATTGGGTCATTGATGAATGATGCAAACAAATCTCGATCCTTCGAGGCCAGTCATATAAATCAGTCAGTGGAGCCTATCTTTGACATTCAAACTGCTCAACGTCTTATTTCCTTATAAATATATATATATATATATATATATATTAGCATTAGACCTTATTTTACTTCAACTAAAGTTGGGCTTATTATCAGATTGAACACCTAAGGATGTGCTGAGCAACCCCACTACAGAGGTCCAAGAGAATGGTGTGCATTAAAACTCGGCTGAAATAGCTACGGAGGTCCAAGAGAATGGTGTGCATTAATACTCGGCTGAAATAGAGTTGCTTCTGCGCAGTGTTGACATTAGGGACCATTTGTTTGCATGGAATTTTAATAAACGTGTTCCATCAAAGTAATTAAAATGGGAAAAATAGTGGTGAATAACATCCAAAAATGCCCAAAAAATAGTCTATCATTCCGTGGACAAATGAATATATATCCTCCCATCACCCGAGCAAAGGGACTCCATTTGCGTCTCCATCTCATTTCCTTCATCTTTCACTTAAGACGGCTATTTGGCCCCCCAATATGCCCTGTGTCTTGGATAAAAGTTTTTCTCACATTAACATCACTTCCATCTAACTAGATTTTTTCACAAGATTTTTCTAGTAGTTTCTCCGTGATTCTTGCTTATCCAAGTTCTGGTACCTTGAAAAAAAATAAAGGATGGTCCCTCATGGCAAGATTTTTCAAAAGTAAGATATATGGCAAGCTTTTCATGCTCCCCGGCAGCTTGCCATCGAGTGGCTTTCTAAACTACTATCTAACAAAAATCACATCCATGGATAATAGTAATTGTTTAGTCTGAAGTAGAAGTCAAAATGGTGTTTTTAATTTTTTCATTTTTTTCTTTTCACACCATTCATTTCATGAACTTAAATTAGATAATCATCAGCTAATTGACCTAATTTTTTTTTTAATAAACTACATCCCGAAAACTCTCAACACAAGACTAACTTTAATATATAGCAACGAGTATTTGCATGGAAGCTGAGGACCGAGAGCAATAGTGCAGGAGTTTCGCTAAACATATTAATATGATAACATCTTACTTACTAAGGTCTCTCAAATGTGGGCTAGATGAAAGAATCTGATAGAGGAGCAGGAGTTCCTATGACCAGGTCCCAGAGGATCCAAACTCTTTGAAAACACATTGCAGAGGATTCAGATTGGATAGTTGACTTAGTCATCTCATTGAAGAGGCCTGTGTGTTGTCAATTTCTCTTCAATGGTTAACATCAAGAACTATTCAGACGGGATGCAATGGAAGACTGGCCTATATAATTCAACTAGTAAAATTAAAAACCTTTGTAATATTAAAATCGCTAATATATATGGCGGATATTTCCGTACATCATTTCCTTACCATATGGTGAGGGACAAACTTAATGAGACCCACCTAGAGACCCATTGATCATGAGACTTGTGGGTGATAGGAAGAGACATGAGACCATATATCAAATTTGAGGTCAATCTCATGCCTCTAAACCCTTCATCTGAGGCCCATAAATTTAATGACTTTCTATCGAAGGAAACAATTTTGACACTCAATTCAACAGTCTAACCCATTTGGATAGGTGAAAATTCAATGGGTCTAGTGTACTTAAGGGGGTTTCATGTGTGTCTATGGTTCGGATGTATTATAAAGTCATCCATACTATGTTCTCCCTATGGTAAGGGATGGATGCACATGAATATTTTCCAATATATAGACCAAGGGTGGGCCCCCTTGGTCCATCGCGCCCCCCCTCCCCCCCCCCACCCCCGGTCCCCAATTACACATGTCCACCAACTTTCAGTCAGATCCGAATTTACTTGACCGTTGGATCGACTGTGTACCAATCCAAATGGGTTATTAACCATTAAACTTTTGGTGTCCAGATGGAGATAATAAAAACCACGGTTGGGGCTGAATTTTTGTAAAGAGGAGGGTCCCAAGGAATGCTTAAAATTTCCCCATCCCTACCCCCATGTTAGGCTATTTTTTGCCAAATTCAAAAATCTTTTAAACTGATTTTAGGTGTTTTGATTTTAAGTCATGTTTCAGGAGCCAGACTGGACCGCTGGGTGGAACCCAATTTGATATCACTGGAGTGTCTGAACTTGGATGGCTGAATCCAAATTGGACCATTTATCTGGTAAAAGACCAGATTGAACCCAGTTGGACCAAACTAGTCATTGGATGGTTTGGCCAAATTTGAGCCCTTCATCTAAAATAAAAAATAAAAAAATTTGAAAGTATTTAAATTGATAAAAGTTGGTTGTCAAACCATGAACTACCTCTTTAATTAGTCTTAACTTTATTTAAATATCTTTAAATTCTTTTATTTTATCCTTTTGTCATCATGTCACAATTTGGGTCCAGCTGGGCCAGCAATCGAGTCAATTTGGACCCGAGGGTCTAGTCAACTGGTTTGAACTCTAGTTTAATATTCTATTTATTTGCTATAGTTTTAGAAAAGGCCTTTTAATAAAGAATGAAAGCAGAAAAACATACTATCAATTCACAATTTAGTTCAAACCCAGGTATGTGGTCAGCTGAGGCCTAATGGAATTAGTTATATATGGTTGGAGCAAGCCAGGGCCTAGATGTGGGCTGAGTTTCTAGATCCTTGGGATGGGAAATTTGTTTCGGCATGTGTTCATTCCTTCCCAGAAGCCCAACTGCATGGTCCACACTGTCCCAACAAATTCTTCTCATTTCACAGATAGGCGCAAAATCTCACTAAGAAATTGGATTTGTGACTCTCTTTAAGGCCCATGGGATTAATTTAGGCATAAATATTAGGTGTGACCACTGAATGTGATACAAAAGGACTAGCTTCATCGTGGCCTGGCCCATTTGAAAGTTGAAGTCCCCTGTCCAATGCTCATATCTTAAGGGCCCATTTTGGACCTAACAATATATTAAGGTTGTACCAGGGCACCCATTTCTGGGGCCATAAATGTGCTGTTGTGAAGAAAGCTCTCTTTTCTCAATTGAAAGAGGGAATTCTCCACCAGATAGAGGAAGAGAAAGTGAAAGAAAAACAGAGGAGAGCTAGTCTGCCACTCTCATTTCCTTCTGGCATGTTTAGGCCTCTGTTTCATGATAATACCCAATTAGAAAAAAAAAAAAAAAAAATGTCCTTACTGTGAGACTCACCCAGCTGAATGACAATGGATGAGTGCAAATTAATGATGGATAGATCTAGAAGTAGATTAGGTGTGGCCACAATCCCAGTCCAATCTGTTGATCCAAGCTCTTGATCTTGCGGCCCCAAGTTTAATGGCTTTACTCTAAACCCTGATAAAAGCCACTTTTTCATGAACCTGGGGGAAGAATTGCTGGGTCATATTGTCACAAAGGAAGGAACTTTCATAGACCCAGAGAGAGTCAGCGCTACACAGAAGTTACAGCTTCCAAATCCTTGGTGCAGGATTTTAATGAACAAATAGCAGTGGATAATAATAGGAATAATCTCAATTAGGACTGATGCTAATTCAAGTTAGATCATAGATGATGTGGGTGGAGGGATAGATTGGATTGATTGACGATGGCCCCTTGTATAAAATCAATAAAGATCTCTACTACATTTTTTTTTTACTAAACATCTTTAAAAAAAAATGTAAAATTATGAATACGCAAAGGAGGAGAAGACTAGAGACGATACTCTTGGTTGAGTGGTGTTGGCACCTTACCATCACACACATGCCAGAGGGGGAAAATCATTCCATGAGTCTTTAAGTTGAAAGTATCACTCCGGACCACCAATCCAACATAGTAGTGGAAAGGAAAGGGAGAAATTCATACGTTTGAATTCGAATGGAGAATAATAATATTAATCTTTGAAGGCTTGTCTGTTTGCATTATAATACCATAAGTAGTTAAAAACGAAGACTAAATGCGAATTTAAAAAGATGAGCATCAAACAACCTTTATCTCTTAGAAAAACATAATCAAAAGACGATAGAAAATGAACTATTAGGAAAATGAAATCAAAAGAAGATCTAAAATAAATAAACATAGTGATAACCCTAATAGCTCATTTTCTATCATCTTTTGATTATGTTTTTCTAAAAGAAAAAGATTATTTGATGCTATTTTTTAGAATTAATTTTTTATCTTAATTTATAACTACTAACGACATTCACCCTTTATACTTTAGGTCCTAGGTTAAATTAAACAATACCAATAACTTTTATTTTATGCCTCTAAGGAAAAAAATATAAATCATCTTTACCATGTTTAATTTAGAAAATGTATTTAAAGAAAAACATAAATCAAAATAAACTTGTATTCTTATTAGATTTTTTTTCCCACTTGCCATTGTTTACGCAATTGTGACGTCAAAGAGTGGAAGTGCGTTCGAAATTGGAATGCAGAGGTGGAATCAGCTATCTCTGCATACGTGGAAGGATCTGTGGCTCGTGCTGCTCGGCTGCTGCCCGGTGAAAAGAGACGACTGAGACGTCTCCACTCGATCGAGTATCGTGTGGTCTTTTGGCCCACACCACCATGCGAGGCTGTCGAGTGGCAATGATTGCACCGAGAAAAAGTCAATTAGATATTTACATATTTATCTTTGCATTGCATTTGCATGCACCTTATCGCTCGCATTTCTCTTGTACGAAAGTGCTCCTGCGGATTACGGAAATGAAGCCCCGCAACACCAGTTCAAGTTGCCGAAACTAGCCTTCCAAGATCCTCCTTTCTGCAATGTGTTTTTTGGTGAAAGTCCTTTCTACGTATTTGGTTTCATTTTATGTACTATCCCAAATCTCATTTTACTTTGGTCCCAATAATTTCTATTGTAGGCTCGAAATGAATGCTCTCTCTTTATACTGCGTATATGTTTAAGAATGTGATTCATGCAATCAATCTTATGCATTATCATTAAGATCCATTGGTCATATTCTCAATTATATATATATGTTACAACGAGATGAACTCCCATTTAGACAAATTTTGAAGATGTCACAGAAGGGAATGATACTCCATCCGGGTAGGGGCATGGGCATCCCCTACCCGGATGGATGGTAGGCTGCGTATAGCTTAATTGGTCAACTCACGTTCACTATGGGACATATAGATATAGTAGACCTATGCACATTCCACTCACCAAAAGAAGACAACATGTCATTTTTTTCCCTACCGCGAAAGTGCCTAGAAGACTCAACTCATTTTATGTGTTTTTCTCCAACAAAAAAGAGAGCTTCAAAGATTAGTAAAAAAATTTTTGGAGATAATTAGAGAGCCTACATGCACACGAAAAGGTAACTTATTCAAGCAAAAAGAAAGCCCACATAAGTGAAAAATGAGTCCTATTCGGAATTTGAACTCTGGACACTGAAATAAGAACTGACACTGATAAGAAGCCCTGCCTGAAAAATAGAATGGCTTTGTTTTAATCTTTCTCGTTGAAGCATCAATCAAGAATCTCACGTGACTCACATTGAACTCCTCGGTTGAAGATGATTACGTACGTGAAAGACGACACCCAACGTCCTACATTCACATCTCAACTTTTCGTAATCGGGTCCGATTTAGGGAATGATGGCAATTTCTTCATTATACCCAATTCGAAGGAATTCGGATCCCCTATTTGGACCAAACAATGAAAGACAACACATGGAGGAGGATGTCAAATCTGCTGGCAACTCATATCCTACAATGAATAAAAGAAAAGCATAAAGGCTTTCTTACAAATAGAAAGAACTATCGAAAACAAAAGCCCACGCTTTTCTCCTCCATTCACAAGCAATAAGCACTCTCCTTCGTTCATCTCCTGATAACCCTGCAACTCATTTGGTCAAAAATCCCAGCTTGGCTTCTTGGATTTTATAAATTCCCTTATCTCTCTCTCGTTTTCTTTATGTGTATTTCAATACTTATATAACACATCTCGTGGCACCCTTGTTTTCTTCTTCCTTCCAATCTTTTTCATCGTCTTCCTCTTCGTCATCATCTTTTAGTCGCCACCATCATTGCCGTAGAAAAAGAGAAAGAGACGCTCTCAAGATCCGCAAGATGTCTATGTTGACATATCTCCTGCCCTTTTGTGGTGTTAATCTTCATGTTGCTATTAAGATATAAAACTTAGTACAGCAACTCTCTTTGTTTTTCTTCCCACAATTGGCAATGTTAGGGAAAAGAAAGTTAAAAGTAATGATACTTAACTCAAATACATGGTCTTTTGTTATAGCACATTCGAAGGTCTTTTGTACGTCAACCTCAGTATATCATGATTCAAACCATAGTATATGATGTCATAAGATGAGACTGTAACCAGAGAATTTCTTTCATTCTGCCTTAGTACACAGAATTGAAACCTATGAATTTTTGTCGTTAGATCTTATCATTTGCCATCTAATATCAAAGATTTTATATCGAATACAGGGGTCGTATGGCTAATAAAATACTAAAACCTCAGTATTTCTTTCATGTAACCTTAGTACACATAATTAAAACCCATGCATTTTCTTTGTCGAGACCTTCGCATGTGCCATCTAATATCCAAGATTTTATATCGAATAAAGAAGAATGAAACACTTAAACCTTAGTATTTATTTCATCCAATCTTAGTATATATAATTGAAACCTGTGCTTTTTCTTTGTGAGACATTTGCATTGCCATCTAATATCTAAGATTTTACATCGAATAGAGGTGGACTTACCTAATGACTACACTGAAATCTCATTATTTTTTTGAGACAACCTACTTAAACTGAGTTTCAATCTCAGCATATAATGATTCAAACCATAGTATATGATGCCGTTAGATCAGACACCTTCACGTGTAACATCTAATATCTAAGATTTTATATTGAATATTTTTAACTAAAGAAACACTGATATCTCGGTATTTATTTCATCCAGCCTTAGTACACAAAATTGACACATGTGAGTTTTCTTTTGAAATCAATTTTTACTGATTTATAAGAAGCACCCTATACATTAATTTTATTCATGGGATAATTATCGTACGGACTGCCTTAACACTAATAATTACCACATAACAGTTGGAAAAAGTTTATTTACTACAGAACAATTCGATCTGTAGGATATCGCAAGCTGCGATATCCTATGGAAGTAGGATATCTTACAGTTAAAAGCGGAAAAATTTGAATAGTTAGTTTTTTTATTTTTTTCTTGACTGTGGGACCACCAAACTACCATCCAAACCGTTGGATAGCTGTATAAGTGTAAAAGCTAAGTTCTTACCAAATTTGAACCGTTGATCTATCACGGTTATCTAGATATTTGCAAAAAGTCACATAATTTTGCAAATTATAAGAACAAATTATAAGTCTTTTTTTTTGGAAATGTCTAGATAACCGTGATAGATCAACGATTCAAATTTAGTACGACATTAGTTCTTATACTCATATAACTATCCAACGATTTGGATTGTGATTTGGTGGTCCCACGGTCAAGGAAAAAAATAAAAAAACTAATTGTTTAAATTTTTTTTGCCTATAGGATATCCTACAAAGCAGAGTGTTCTGGAGTAAATAAATTTTGTTCAATTATTAAGGGGTAACCAATTGTAAGGCAGTTCATACGCTAATTGTCCCTTGGAGCAGCTGAGTTGACGTCCTCGCCCTCATTCGTCCAGAGAGGATCCGGACTCGATTCGAAGGGCGTATTTTGGCCGCTGTCCGGTTGGAAGTCAAAATCACTACATAGTGATTAAGGTGGTCGTTTTCTCCCTGTTCCTTTTTTTTCCTCTACTCCGAAACCCAACTGCAACTGCTTCAGCTAAGACCGAATCCAAAACGAACTCCAAATCACAAACAGCACAGAGAGAGAGAGAGAGAGAGAGAGAGAGAGAGAGAGAGAGATGGGACATGGAAGCTCGAAATCTGGAGTTGTAGAACATTCGGATGGAAAAGACGAATCGAGTTCTTCGCGTATCTCGCGATTGCGGAGACGATTTCGTCTCCATCATCGTAGCAGCAACGGTTCCGATCCGAATCTCCAGCTCAAGAACATCTCGGCCCAAGATTTCAGCGGAATCGCTCTTATACAAATCATCGGCGTAAGATCTGATCCTTTACTCTCCAAGATCTCTCGAGAAATTCCATGATTTGATTTCAGATTTCGTCTTCTCGCAGGCCGAGATGAAGTTCAAGGACCGTTGGTTCGCTTGCGTTTCGTTGGGAGAACGGACGTTTCGGACAGATAAATCGGATCAGTTAGGGAGAAAACCGATTTTTACCTTTTAACCTGTTATTCCCTTTTTGAATTCAGTTACCTTTTGGGGAAAGTGTGAGAAATGAGTTTCTCTTCTGTTAGTTTTTGACTTGTAACCGTTTGATTTCAAAGTGCTTTAGAAAAGGCTATTTGATACTCATATTCTTTTTGAAAATCCACCTTTGATCTTCATTTTTTTTAACCGCTTAAAAAGAATCCTATGTATTGAATATTTGAATTCCTTACGTATTCTAATGCAAACAAATTAAAAAACGGTGAAGAATCACTGCTTATAAGAAAAGTGGTGATTCTCCACCCCTGTTTTCTTATCATTTTAGGTCGTTTTCGCCTCATCCAAACACAAAAGGGAAAACTTGTGAAAAAATGTACGACATGGAAAATACATTTAAGAACAGACACACTGTGTTCTTCATATCTTTTTTTTTTTTTTGTATCCAATGTGATGTTGTAAATTTTGTGTAGCATGAGTATCTTGTTTACATTTTGCTGACAGTTCTTTTTGTTTTTTGGTTTTTTGGTGCTTGTACTTTTTTGTGGTTGCAGCACAGACAAGCCAGTCTGGAAATCGGTGAGTATATCTATTCTGCTATGTAACATTGTTATTTGGTGCTCGTGAATTTCTGTAGATGTTGTTGTTCTTCAATTTATGTAGCAACCATGAAGTATATTTGTTGGGAATGCTTATTAGATAATGTGGAGATTCTTTAGGAACAAGTACTTATCAAATGTAAAGCATGTCAGTCTTACAGCACTTTTCCTTTCCTCTTTGTAGGAGAAGAAACTTGTATTGGAAAAAAATGGTCCTCACATTGCACGAGTATCGGTGTATGAGGTATGCGTGGTTTCCATGTTTACTTATTTATTTATTTATTTTAAATATTAGTAACTGGTAATTATATTAGATGTAAAGGGAAGTACAAAGAGGAAATTAAGTAAGCACAATGATAAAAAGATGGAGGTGTAAGAGAGGTATACACAAATGCCTCACATAAAGAGAAAAGAGAGAGAGAAAAAACAAGCCTCAAAATGACATAATCTGAGCAGAGAGGGAAGTCTCCCTATCAACCCCAAGCTCGGGTAAAGAATCTGCCATCCCATTTAAGATCTCCTCACATGCTTAAACTCCGCTACCAGCTGTGAAGAAAGAAACCTGATTTTACTAAGATAGAAATGAAACCTCCGAGGACCCCTGCAAGAACAGAAATCCACTTGATAGCATTTAAGGAATCACTCTTGATAATCTAGTTGTTGCAGGATGTGGCTGAGAAAAGCTGAAGAGCTTCTAAGATTGTCACCACCTCTGTTTTAGTGGTTTCCGTTTTCTTGCATTAATAGTTCACTTTAATTGAGATGGGGTCTTCTTCTAGTAGAATTCAGCACTTGAACAATAATGCTACTTGGATTCTACAATTTCACCAACAATGCTGGGCCATAAGGCATGTTCTAGCATTTTAGGACACATCATCTGAAGTGCCTTCTTGATGTTGATTCAGCATATTGAAACAACAGATTTACAATCAGAGAAGGCTCTTTCTTGATTAACAATGCTTGAATGCTCCAATCCACCAAAAGAAAGTGAAAACACAGCAAGATCAAGACGATTCTTGAGCCCAACTAATAAATCATGCACAAATCCTTAGGAAAGGGTCATTTCAAAGAAGATGGTAGAAAAAACCAACAAAAAAAATATGTATAGGCTGTTCTTAAGATATCACTGGTATTATTTTTAAAGAAGAGATCTAAACATAATTATTCTGAGCCATAAAATCATAAACAAGGAAATTGGACCATCTACACATTACCAGCCAAATAATGAGAAGAAAACAAACCCGAAGTGGGGATGTCCTGTTCATGGCTTGCACTGTGACTGCGCAAGCTCTGCTCAATGCAGAATTGTGGAAGGTGCAACTTGTGGTCCCCACTGGCTGTTGACCCCTAGAGATTTGGGTGCAGGCTTTGAGGTGGACTCTGCAACTGGACAGCTGGGTGTATTATTGGCCTGGTTTGGCTAATCGGCCTAGCAACGGGCCTTGTAGCTGGGTTGGACCTGCTAGTGCATCTGCATGTCAAAACAGTCCCTTCATATGTTAGGGCCCTTGAACCCTTGTCCTGGTTCCATTGGACCATGTAGCTCAGCAATTCCTCAATCTCATTGAGGATGGCTGCATAATAACTTCTCAATCACATATTTCAGTACCACTAATTTGATTCTCCTGCTGTATTGTATCTATCCACACATACTTAAAAATTATGTATGTATTTGTGCTTTTTTTTTTTTGGTTAATGAGGCTCCTGTGATGGACAAATGCGTTTTGGTTGTAATTGGCTGATGTGTTTTATGTTTTGCTATGACTTTTGAAAGGATCAGTTATATTAGTAGTATGTTCCTTCTAAATTTTGGCTATGGTCCTAATCTTGTTTATGCTGGAAATTCTATCTCATCCATGCCTTCGTTCTTTCCACTGGTACCTTGCAGACCAATAGATTGTGCAGGAATAATCTGATTGGGTATTGTGAGGTCGATCTTGTGGAAGTTCTCAGCAGGGTGACATTTCTTTTCTCCAATCTACATAATTTTTTTGTATTTGCAATCTTATGTCAACATTATATTTATCTATTTTGCTTCATGATTTCCTGGTCATGCATAAACTTTTAGTCTTTGTTCAAAGTTGTGTATTGCATCATGTCTACAAAATCCTTCTATGTACCATCGTCTGTATTTATTGTAATGTTTCTTACAGTTAACAGTTTTTTTTGCAACCTACAAAAGATATTGGACTTGTGATCTTCTGTTAACATTATATTTAATCCTGTAGCTCCTTGATTTCCTGGCCATCCATAAACTGTTTATATGCTTCAAGCAGTGGTGAAGCTGGGATTTTGTTGCGCACGGTGGTGTAGGGTGGGGGTGCGTCAGGGAAACTTTTATATTATTGATTTATTATTAATTATTTACAATTCTTTTTTTTTAGATTTTTAAATAATATTTGAAGAAAATCCTGCTTTTGAAAATACCCCAACACAGTAGGTAATTTCTCAAAGCTTTGTGAGGGCGGTTAAAATACGAAAATAGTAGGGCTCACTGGACTAAATCCTAACCACCCAAAATAATCATGTTCTCCTTGTTTTAGCACAGAGAACTGTATCTCACTTTGATCAAAGTAGGAACCGTGCTAAATTGATCACATTTAGACCAATCCATCCGCAGTTAATTAATGAAAATCCATTCATTGGTTATTTGTGATAGTTTGATAAGCAACAATCCCGTGGTGTGCATGGATGGTTGAGAGGGCAGCATTTAAATCCATTCACCAAGTCATGAAAAGATGAAATGTAATAATGTAAATGAAATTAATGCAAAGTTAAGGTTTCGGATCCTCTTGAGGCTTGACTCATGCTTATGCTTCCCATGAGGGTTGTGGGCCCACTTATTGAATATCTAACTGTTCAAAAATAAACTCCCTCCCCTTAAGTGGGCTTTCTCCAAATTTTATTTCAATAAGAGTTGGACCTACTATAAGATTTAGCATATGATTAAGAATGTCATATGCTCAATCTTATGGTGGGACCAACTCCTATTGGTGTAAAATTTGTTATCAATTGACTGAAGGTAGGGGCTTTCATTTTTAATGGTTCGGGTTTTCAATAAGTGGCCCCCCTTGTGGAGTTTCACTTCTCTCAAGGTAGCACGAAAAACACTTAAAGTTAGGGGGCAATTGCCCTCCCTTGACCCCCCTCCCTCCATCCCTGGTTTCAAGGTTGGGCATTATATTGCAATCTACAATATCCTTACATGCATGCATATCTGTATCTATGTAGTGATTGTTGCAATTAGTTCTAGCCTATGATACCAAGATACCGCGTGGATACTACAGGAACACAGATTTTACACATAAAAAGTGAAGTATCGGACATGATACAACACAATACATTGCCCATTTTGAAGTATCGTGCATCATACTATCATAAGCTCTTGCATACTTGAATTCCAACTTCAATTTGTGCATGAGATTTCGATGGTACCATTCCTTTTGTTTTTCCTAGATAGTTGAGTGGCACACAAATGTGAGACAACTTGCTT
This sequence comes from Persea americana, assembly GCA_029852735.1. Lineage (NCBI taxonomy): Eukaryota > Viridiplantae > Streptophyta > Magnoliopsida > Laurales > Lauraceae > Persea > Persea americana. The sequence continues at coordinate 52,376,195 of CM056812.1, forward strand.
GATCCCTGGGTACTTGTGTGGGTACAATTCTTTTCTTTCTTTCTCTCTCTATGTTTATTATTATTTTTATTTATGCACACATGTGGTATATCATGCATCAACATTTACTTCTGCAGCTACTTGATTTGTTTTTTGCTCAACAAGGACACTAGTTGTTGGAATAGAAAATTGGGTTTGTACTTGAGTTATAGGTTTGGGCTCTAATAGAGGACTCCTCGGTCCTCATTCCTTCTTTGGAGAGCTTCTCATTCATATTGATGTTGTTTAAAGTCTAAACCTGAAACTTGAAACTTACCTTCTATTTCTTTCTCTTTCCAAAGCTTGTGAGTTTTGTATCCCTTTGTTGTGGTTCTAATATGTTGTTGAGTTGTCCCATTTTTCTTTTTGGTTTAACTATAAAATTGTGGTTCCTATAGGACTCAGATTATGACTTTGAGGTACTTGACTTGGTTGATCCATCATCATCCGAGACAGTAGTGGGTACCATTTCTCTTTCGTGTTCTGTTGAGGTATGCAAACATGCAGTGCAGTTCATATTTTTTCATTGATTGCATTGAAAGTGTTCAAAATATTCTTGGATATTTTATTATTTTGATTATGACAAATTATTTATGGGTATTGCAGGATCCAATTGAAACCGAAAAGAGTTTTGCAAGACGCATCTTAGCTATAGTGGTACCTTTTACATTATATTCGTCTTTCTTGCATCCTCAGTACTGTGTTTACGTGCAACACAATAGAAAAAAAAAGTGAAACTTATTCAACTTAGTATACTGAGTCTTCTGTTTTTATATTTATTTTATTAACATAATTGTGTAATTACATATTAATCAATTAAAATTAAACTCCCTTGATAACTGCCAAAGACATCCCAATTAAAGATAGTGGTACCTTTTACATTATATTCGTCTTTCTTGCATCCTCAGTACTGTGTTTACGTGCAGCACAATAGAAAAAAAAAGTGAAACTTATTCAACTAAGTATACTGAGTCTTCTGTTTTTATATTTATTTTATTAACATAATTGTGTAATTACATATTAATCAATTAAAATTAAACTCCCTTGATAACCGCCAAAGACATCCCAATTAAGCCTAATTAAGAATCATGATACTTGTGATGATCCTCAAGACTACGAACTCTAACATTGGGTAATGTGGACACTGTTACTTGTGCTTGGTCCTTTTCCAAGTCCATGAATGAGTAGCTTATCGAAGAGTATTAAGACATAGTTAGAATGTGTTGCAGCCCTGGTCCATAACGCATCTACGAGCGATTTATGAGGTAACATGTTAAAACTGCATCAGTCCAGAAAGTTTTGGGAGCAGATATACCAGTCAGTAATGATTAGGTTACTTAAGGAAGATGATGATTTTTCTACACTGCATCTGCTTTTCGCTGTGGAGAATGTGGACATGTTTTCGAGAATCATTTCTTCTATTCTGCAAATTTAACGTGCAATCAATGATGGTTGGTGATGGTCCCAGTGTGCAGTTGATTTAGTCAAATGTCAGACCGTTTAGAGTTTTAATGTTTCAATGTTTAGTTCATTGAATGTTCTGGGACCTTGGTTCAGTTGTGATCCCCAACAATCAAAATGTATAGTTATTTTGGACATAGTCAAAACTGTTGTATGTTATGCTTGATATCACTAAATTATCATGATGTTCATGGGAAAATTTACTTCTATCTGAAGTTTTTTGAGAAAAGTTGTCCAGTCATCTAAATGTTTTTTTTTTTTTCTTTTCTCTTTTTTTTTTTTTTGTCTCTTGAATGAACTTTCTAAATGAAAATAAGTATTGTTGCTGCTATTATCACTATAATGACAGTATGGGCATTTTAGATTATAGCTATTTTTGAGAAGTTGTGAATAGGTGTTATATGCTCAGATACAAGATGGATATGGAAGGCATATTGATTTTACATAAGTGAAGTGTCGGATATTATATGTTAATGAAAGGCGAATTTCTCCTACTAGTGGCTGCATATCTAGTCCGGCTCTATGGGGCCACTTGGGCTCACCTTTGATCAGTGCAGCTATTTTCACTCTCTTATCCTCCCATGATTTGTCATCACGCCCAGTTTCATGCTCATCAAACTTTACTCGCCATTGGATTGAATATAAAAAAAATGTTCATGGTTAAAAGACCATCATGGGCTAAAATAATCTGATGGGCCTGTTTTTGAGCATGACCCTTATTCACTAAGTGGCCTTTCTCTACATCCTACCTCCAATGATAAGAAAGCACCCAAGTGGCCCCCACGAGCTGGACCACATGCACATATGCAGTCTGCTCATAGGTGAAAATCCTTTGATTGTGTATGTCTTGCTTTTTTGTCCATCTTGTGAAAATGGAGCTGTGATCTTCGTTAATCTACCTAAGGTTACATAGGTGTGCCTCTAGAGTAATAATTTTTTTACTGAACATCTTATGATGTTACTTTCTGGAGAAGTGTTAAGCCCCAGCTTACTACATTAGCTCTCCCTTCACCATGCTCGTATAAAGTTTCCGATCCTTTTACACTTGGTGTTTGGCTGTTTCATATAGGACTACAATGAAGATGGAATGCTCTCGCTCTCGGAATTTGCTGCCTTGATAGATGCATTTGGTAACCAAGTGGCAGCTGGCAAGGTCTACATAGTTTATTACGTTATTTTCAATAAGCATTTATTTATTTATTTATTTTTGCATCTCTTGCCTTAGATTGTTGTTATCGTTGGTTACGTTTTGGTAGATCTTATCAAATAATTGCATTGTTTATTAGAAAGAGGAACTATTCAGAAAAGCAGACAAGAATAATGATGGCGTTGTTAGCATGGATGAGCTGGTGGACCTTCTGGCGGCTGAACAAGAAGAGTAACTACTTATTCTGATTTCTCATGATCTTAAGCAATACTAAGCTCTTTGGCAAAATTAGAGAGATGCTGTTTCATTCTTGAACTACCCTTCTTTGTAAAGAGATTGATCATTAAGAAGCATTGGTTGCTGGTGCAGCATTGGTAACCAGCGTTATATTAATTGGAATTAAAATTTTATTTTATCCTGGGCCTCCTGTTTAAGTTGAAGGTTTTTTTATGGGGGGAAAATTCCTACTTACAAACTTAGAAGGGCCGAAAAAACATTTAATGGCTTAACTTCTCCTTAGGGAGAGTAAGAGCTTGCAATTTGTGCAACAAAATGATTCATAAAAGAAGAATTCTTAACAAGTAGATGGTTGAAGGCAATACATTTTTACCCCGAAACAATGACATGAAACATATAGTATACTATTTTCGATTTGTAAACAAAAAAATTTGACCAGGCACACACCATTTGTATGTAATCATAGATTTCATGTTCACAGCTCCATATCTTAGGATTAAAGTCGCACATTATTTATGTGTAGTTCTCATTGTTGACTCTACAGTTTATACTGTGGTGCTGCAGGGAATCACTTATCGCTAACTGTCCTGTCTGTGGTGAGACTCTTGGCAGTTTAGATAGGGTGAATGATATCATTCATTTGAATTTATGTTTCGATGAGGGGACTGGAAATCAGATTATGACTGGAGGGTTCCTTACTGATAAGCAGGCTTCATATGGGTGAGAATTCATGTGCATTATTTCCTGCACAAGTTTTGTCTCCATCTTGCCCGTCAAGTTGTTTTGTCACTATTATTTAAAAAGTTTGTTTTACTTCTATGCAAATTATCGAGTTCACATATACGTGAGTTGACATTTAGATATATTTCTCATGTTTACTTGTCTAGGTGGTTTTTTAAACTAAGTGAATGGGCCCATGTTTCTTCATACGACATTGGCTTGAGGTCTGGCTCCAGTGCTTCACATATATTGGTATGCATCCAATACTCTACCATGTAAACCCTTTACATATGTAAAACCCATTTTAATATTCCATGCGTAAAAGGCAGATGATCCCTGATTATTCTGTAAAGCCATATCCCTCAGCAAACTTCATCAATGGTTCTGGTTTGGTTTATCTGCATCCTATTGCAGGATTGGAATCATAGTCACGTGGCATATTTGGAAAATGAATAGGCACTACCTTTTCTGATCTAACCCAACATACCACCAATCGGTCATCCCAAAACTGATAAAAAAAAAAGTCATCCAAAGAACTTATCAGATGACTCATGAGTGGAATGTGGCTCACTTTTTATTTATTCTAGGCCAACAGATTGGAACTCCAATAGAACATTGGACACTTCCAACTATGGAGGTCTTGAAACTTACTTTGATGCCTGGTTAATCCTTTCTCACAAGTGGCAAGCATGGGGGCCATTAATAGAAACCATGGTGGGGTAATGGTGGCTACATATACTGGGAGGCATAATCCACAAACCCACTTGAAGTGGAGCTTCATGCATTCTTGAAGGGGGCAGTTATTTCACATTCCCTTGGCATAGAATGCTTACTCATAGAGGGGGACTGCCTTCTTCTGGTTCTGTAAATCAAGGGAGAGAAAATTTATCATGGGAATTTGTGACATCCTGGAAGAAACTATTGGAAGGGCTGGTTGGATTCCAAAACTGGGAAAAGAATTCTGCAGGACAGCAGATTTCTTGGCAAAGTTAGTTGCCTCAATATGCACAGTGTTTCAGGCGTATCTCCTGCACTACATATGGCAGATCTATCAAGAAAATATGGGGACTGAACACTGTGATCAGGTGGCAGCATGGCTACAAGAGGAGCTGGGAGCACCAGCACCAGCAAGGAGTTGTTCTGGATGTTGATTATCTTGTGTAGTTGTTTAAGTTTTGTAGTTCTTTTTTCATATAATAAGTTTTCCATTTCGAAAAAATGGGTCCATCGATCTTGACCATCCACTTGGTAATTGGTTTGCCTTATCTTGAACTGCTTTTGATTCTTAACCCGTTTCTATCAGTTGATGCTGACCAAATAATCTGTGGCTTGAAGAATTGACGACCATATGTTGGTGAATATTCAGATGCGTAGGATCATCCTATGAGTGTTCTTTTACATGGCATTCTGTAAAGAATGGAACAGACTGATGGTCTAAGATTGATGATAATTGGACTACCCATGTACCTATACAACTAGTTGAATTGTAAGCTATGGTGCAACTATATACCTATACAAGTAGTTGAATTGTAAGCTATTGCCCATGGGTTTTTATGCTTTTGTAATATACTTGTAATTCTATATTATCTCTTTTGCAGAAATTGTAGTATTGGGTTCCTTTTTTTGTTTCAGGTTTTAATACTCTATATTTTTCTCAATTAACTTTCTTTGGTAAATTTATGAAAACATATAGAAGAGTCCTCTGTTTTATGAAGAAAGACCGTAATAAATCATGAGCATCAAATCGGTCATCCTTCCTCGCATTGATGCCTTGCTGCTTCTTTCTTGAATTTTATGTATATTTGCTTCAATAAAATTTTTATAAGAGATCATGCAAAACGGTTTGCTTATTATACCGAGGGTTGTGACTCTTCCTCAGAACCATATCCTGCCATTCCATTCATCTCTTTATCTCATGTTGTATTTGATTTGTGAAGTACCCAGGGGCCACAGTTTAAAATTTATTTTTTCTATTACATGCTTTCAGGTTTTTGATCGTAGGAAACAGAGGCTTGTAGAAGAACTCATAGATGGAAAGATTGTTTTGTCAATGAGAGCTATTTATCAGTCAAAAGTAGGGCTTACTCTCATCAGTGCAGGTGTGTGGTTAAACAAAATGGTAATATCTGTTTAAATAGCTCAAGGATATTGTCGTTTTCTATTCTTTCTGTTATTATTGAAATAAAATTTTAACGGAGAAAAAAATAACTCGAGGATGTTCTGGATGGCATATGAAAGGAATTAAAAGGTCGCGTTTCCTTTGAAATCAGAATTATAAGAATATGATGGTCTTTAGTGGAGAAACATGTTTCAGCATGAAAATATAGATGAAAATGAATTTTTTTTTTTTTTTAATATAGCAATCTGATTCTACCAATAGCTTGATACCAAAGATATGGGTAGATTAATGTTGGTGACCTTGTCAAAAAGGCCCTCTAATCTTGATTTTTTATTGACACAGACAACGCCCCCCCCACCCCTCCTCCTAAAATGGCACCTGTTAGTTTATTGTCAGAAATAAGATAGAATGGAAATCAATAAGAAATTAAGAATATCCACAAAGTGACAACACCAGAGAGGCCCTTGAGCAAAGAACGCATCTAACCCCAAACCACCTATTTCTTATAGCACCAACGGATGGTCATAATTCACAGTGCATCCCTTTTCCTTTGGTTTTATTATTTGAAGCAAGTCATGGTTGCTCCTGGCCTAAGATGTACTAGTCGAAATTGATCTGGCTCAAGCAAGGTTCCGATAATTAACTGACCGTAACAATATTTAGAAACCAAAAAGCTCCACAAGCAGTAGTAAAGAAAATCCAACAACTTGTTATTGGTTACACAAGTCACAACTACCCACTCATTTTAAACCTGTAACTTCAGAAGATATGTAGTCCCTGAACGAAGACACTAAGCAAAATTCAGATTCCGCACTAAATAGAGGGCAGCGCAACAATCCTAATCCAACTTGGCCATAGGATCGTATGTGGTGTTACCATTCACTTATATGGCCTGGATTATAGAGGGCAGAACAGCAAAAGGTCTAATCAATTAATTGAATAAAGTGCCCAACAAGTCCTTGAAAAACTGCTTTTATTCACCCTTGTATAATGACCATGGTACCTGATGAAGACCATAGCTTCCAGTTGAAGGGGCCAACCATCAGTTTACTGATAGGCTGCACATGCAGATGCCGAAATTTGGGAACCTGATGGAGATTCATTGCTTAGATGAAGTTCATATATCATACTTTATCAAATACATAATTAGGTGAATGTATAATCATGCCATTTGATTACCAATCTCACAATTCTCTATATATGATGTATGTACTAGTGGAGCAGGCACATACTAAGCTTGGGTCCTAGTTGAAAAACATATAAGTAGTCAATTTTAAAAAGAGAGCCCCTTCAAGTGGTTTGGAAAAAGGGAGTGGAAATTGTTTTGAATTTGATTGCAAATTTTACTTTCAAAATATTTATGAAATCATGAGAATCATTAAGTGGGTCCATCATATTTTCAGATACTTTATTGATTTTTTCCTCCCTTCATTCAGTTCTGTAGGCATCTTTCAAAATTGAATTGAAAACCTTCTGCTATAATATATTATAATAGGATGAATATGATCCATTTTGGTGCAGGTGCAAAAGAACTGTTACAAAGCATCTCTGAGAAGCAAGGGAAGCGAATGAATTCACCTGAATCTGCTGAAGACATACCCAAGTTTATTGAATTTTTTCAGGTATGGAGGCTAACCTTAATAACTGAGAAAAAACTTTTTCTGCTAACGCCTAGAATTTTGATGAACGAGGCATATTTCATTTGTCAATAAAATCATGTTCTACATGTATGTGATAGATATTCTTAATGATGATGATGCCTTTACTCTAATTGATATATTTTTTAGTTAAACACTACAGTCATGAGCTTAGGTTGACTTGTCTAAATCCATCGGCATGCTACGTGTTGGTGTTTTCTGTTGATGGTTGAATTAAAGGAATGTAGTTGACTAAAGTGAAGATAATCAAGTTAGGCAACAAAGGAATGGAGTTGAGAGTGACAATTGAACAATGCACAATGACTCCACAGAGCATGGGGTTCTCTTGTTGAGATATATGGTATGGACTCATTGCATGGGTGAGCCAACACAATTGCAAATTTCTAGCCAAATGATCATTTTTATATAATAAAAAAAAGCACATAAAATGAATGGATTTCTTTTCATCATATAAAGTTTGGCTTTTATGATAATATACATGCTAAATTTAGCTCACACCATGTACACTTTTTTTTCCTGATTCCCTTAGGGTGTGTTTGGCACTTTACTAGTAAAAGTTAAAGTGAAGTAAAGCCTCCATTATCAAACAACTAAAAACAAAGGACCATCATAAACCCCCATATTTTATTCTCTTGATTTGATGCTTCACCTCACTTTACTTCAATTCACCATACATCCAACACGCCCTTATGGATATGAATATGAATAGGAATTTACATTTATCTTTCTTTCATTTTGTGACTAGTGATTATTCTATTGAGCATGGTTCAAAATAGCGGCCGCTACGTAACGTAGTACCCCCATTATCTGCCGTAGCAATTGGGGCCACTATGCTATTTTGAAAATAGCGGCGCTATGGTGTAAAATCTGGTACACCCAATATGTTTTAATTTAAAATATTATGTTTTCCTATTTTTTCTTCTCAATAGTCTTTCCTAAAGTTGTCTTGATGCTTATATGGTTCCATATCACTAAAAAAACACAAGATTGGTTGTTACACAATATTTGAATTCTTTTAACCACTTAAAAAATTCACTTCGCTATGCCGCAACGTAATACCATAACCACTACGTAGCGTTTTGGCCATTAGCCGCTATGCCTGCCTCGACTACTATTTTAATCCTTGTTGTTGAGTCCATTGAAAAATATCGGTTGGCAAGAATGTTGCTTGAATTCTTGCATATGTTATTCTATTCAAAACAATACATGTTTTCGGTTAATGAACTAGTAAAAGAAAAGCACTGTAGATGGTTCTTTGTTGGGGACGTGTATGTTTGCGGAGTACTCCCAAATTGCGTGTTTCTCACATTGGATGGGGCACTTACATTTTATTTACAATAGATGATAGTAACTTAAGTTTTTTTATGAAAAAAACAGTGAAGCAAACAAATTCATGTGTCTTGCAGGGCATCTTTCTATCACTGATATCTATCGCATATCCTATGTATGCCATTGTAATTTAAGTCATTTGTCAGATAGAAGTGAAGCTCGTATTTTACTCCAGAAATCCACTGGATTAATCCCACAGAATTCCTTCTTTTTTTTTTTTCTATGGAAAGCTAAGACACTTTTTTTGTTGGTAAAAGAAAGTGACATATACTTGTTGGTGATAAAGAGAGACATTTTAGTTAATTAGTTGAAGAATTAAATTGCTTATCCATGTCTCAACTAAGGTTGCTTGGATTGCTGTTAAATCCTGTACGGGGCAGCTACTTGGTTTGCAGCGTGTCAGGTTGGATTGGTTTTCTACTACAATGTAAACAACTTGCATAAGCAATGCATCTATATATGGCAAGCTTTTGGAACAACCTTTTATGTTGAATTTGGGGTGAACGGAGAACTAGATATGAATGCAACTTTGTATGTAATGTGAAACTATAGGAGAATCCGAAACCTGTGTTAAACTAAATATAATCAGCTAAAAAGGGATCGGTCTACTCCAGGTACACTTCTTTAGTGTTCTAAGGGTGATATTTAGCTAAATGTGTTGTCCTGAAAATGAGTAGTCATTTTTTTAATAATTTCATGCATGTACAATTTTCCTTCTCAATTGACCATCGCATGTTATTACATATATCTTAGCCTTGCATTTTTCACACGATTTTGGGCTTGTACCTTAAAAAGTTTTGAAACTCCAAAATTGTTTGCAAATAGTTGTTGACCTTTGTTTTCTACAATTGAATTGATTTCATTTTTGCAGGATCAAATCAATGCAGCGGAGGCCAAGTACCCTATTGAACATTTTAAGGTAATCTTTTGATTACTGTAGGCTTTAAAACAACCATTAGCAAAGCCTTGTCCCAACTGTGTTGAGGTCAGCAGGCTACATGAATTTGTTTCTCCATTCCAATCTATCTTGGGCCAAATCCTCAGATATGTTGCACTTTTTGAGAGTTATCCTCACTACTTCCATCCATGTCTTCTTTGGTCTATCCCTTTTCCTTGAAGGGCCGTCAACCTGTCACGATCCGGGCCCGAGATTAGGGTTACCACGGCCAAACCCCGAGTCGTGATGCCATACTTACTCCCGTAAACCTCGCATTACCGAAGTCAGTACGAGATTCACAAGGGATCTTACATATACCTGTCAACTGTACAATGTTGCGGAAAGATATATATACATTGACATTCAACTTTAATATGTACAAATGCTTTACAGAAAGTAAAGTTTACTTATACATTTCATGTCCTATTTAAATCAACCATGCATATTCAATTACAATGCATGTGATCACTATTTACAACAAAATGAATCTATTCAAAATGTTCTCAAGAGTTTCTAAACCGGTCGCCTCCGATTTACATCCATTCGTTCAACCCTCCTGGGGGAACCGAACTGGTCTCCTCCGCTGGCGGCGCGGTCTCTGTACCACTGGCACGGCCAACTGGGCCTGTAATGTCATCAATAACACTGTGAACACGACGGTTCAACAATGTATACACAATTCTATGATATCACATGTTAATAATTAATATGCAAATCAATTCAATTCGATTCAATTTATATAATTCTTCCCTAAGGAAGCATTCAATTCATGTAGTTCTCCCCTGAAGAGAGCATTCAAATCATGTATACACTTTATCAAGTGTCTTTTCATTGTCCTATAGCATGGGCGGAAGGCGCACCATTCACAACCCAGCCTTTCAAGGACTCCTTTCATTTCATTAGTGCTCACTTTATTAGTGGCTTTTCAAATGGTTACGCACTTTATTAGGTGGCTTATCAAATGTGTGGGATTTACCAGTGTCTTGATCAGAGATCACCGGCATCACCACGGAGCTCCGGAACGCTCCATCTACTGCAGCAGACCACTTGAGCCAAATTCTAGCCATTAAGCAACATTAATTCCATAATACATGTTGAATTAGCATTAATCCCGATTAATTAGAGTTAATCTTAATTAACTCGGGACAGGGTGTTACACAACCTTCATAGAAAAAATTTCCTCACCAGCATTGTTACTGTCCTACATTGTATATGCCCAAACCACTTTAAATGAGTCTCTATTAATTTATCACTTATTGATACAATCCTAAATGTTCCCGAATGCGCTCATTTTTTTATTCTAATGCTCGTAGTTTTACCACACATCCATCTCAACATTCTCGTCTCTACGACACTCATTTTTGCATGTGTTGTTTCCTAATTGGCCAACATTTGCCTCCATAGGTCGTAATTGGTCTAATCGCTATCTTGTAAAATTTTCCTAAGATCTTGTTGGTATGCATTGATGACAAAGCACTCTAGAAGCAAGTTTCCACTGCAACAATTCAACTCTTATCCTATGTTTTATACCCTTCAGTCTCTCCATCTCTACTAATTATATAGCCAAGTTGTCCGGAAAAATATATTTGTGATGTCTCTTGAGCTTCGGTTCTCATAGGAGTTACATCCCTCTACTCATCCCCACGAAAGTTGCAATTCATATATTTTGTGTTCGTACGACTTTTTTTAAAATTATTTTTAATTTTTAAGCCCTTGGATTCTAAATCCTTTCGCCACCTCTCAAGTCTCGCATTCACGTCATCTCTAAATTCATCCACTAATGCTACATTTTTTGCAAACAATATACACCAAGGCAACTCTTGAATATGAGTAGTTAACTCGTCCATAATCAATGCAAAAAGATGAGGGTTTGAAGCTGATCCTTGATACAAACCTATGGGCTCTGAAACTGTGCATAAACTCACGGTATGATATATTATCACGACGTCAACACTCACTTTACATTGGGAGCTGATTTTGTTATTTATATATCTGAAACTGAATTTATATTTTTCCTTGAATGCTTTAAGCTTTGATTTTTGGTTTTATGGATATTCTTTTGAAAATTTATTCAGAAATTTGTTTCTGACAGTTTGCCACCTCTTCTGTATTTATGAGACTGCAACCTAGAATATATGCATTTTGGTAGAGCTGTTGAAGGGTTGGGTCAGGTTAAGCCCCACCCAGATGAGGCACAAACCCAATCCATGCCCAATACACATTTTAGATTCAATCTGCTATCAAATGGATGAAGCCAAATTGACCAGAAAACACAAGTATAGAAAACATGCAGAAGCTGCAGATTATTTTTTGCTACATAAGTGTTTAGGATGCACAATTTTTTGGTAGTATGTCAGGTCAGGTTTGGCTGGGTCAGCCCAAACAACCCATTTATATTATGAAATTTATTTGTTGTGGCCCAGACCCAATCTGTGTTTCCCATTCCTGCCTTAAAAGCTGGTTGATCCTGCCAATACCACACTTGAGAGAAGTAGTCGGAGTAGTCTTAAGGTAATTTTCGTGTTTAGATATTTTGACAGAGGGGGGAGCTCTTGGATTAATTAAAACATCAGTCTTCCGCAAATTCCGTGAACCTTGTCTGCACCTTCTTTGAAACATAGAAATTTAAGTTGAAAAATAGATAAGAATGATTCATCCATCAAGAGCTGCATCTATAGATTTTACATTTTCTCTTAGATGTAACATCTCAAGGAATGAAAATTTTGTGGTTTGTTTTCCCCCATGCGCAGACATTTAATGAGTTCTTCATCAGAGAGTTGAAGCCAGGTGTAAGACCTATTGCTTATGAGGAACGTGATGACATTGCTGTATGTGCTGCTGATTGCCGTCTGATGGCATTTAGATCAATTGATGATGGTCTAAGATTGTGGATTAAGGTTAAATTCACTTATTTCCTTTAGAGTTTTTGTCGCATTGAAGCACAATCTATTTAGAAGTTACTTTTATGGAAATAAATTATTTAAGTCCTACAAGCAGGGTTGGCAAAGGAAGTGATGTGTTGGACTTTGTCCATTGGAGATGACCTGCAATTTTTTAATTACATTCAATAATTTCTTGTTGTTTATGATTGTTTGGAACAAAATTTGTATCTCTTTTTTTCGTTAACTGTCATTTTTCACTCACAGGGTCGCAAATTCTCTGTTGAAGGTCTTTTGGGTAAAGAGATATGCAACAGTGCTTTTAGCCATGGTACCTTAGTGATATTTCGTTTGGCCCCACAGGTATTGTTGGATGCATCTCAATCTACTTGGTCAAATGATAATTAATTTTATTGAGATTAACATATCGATCAGTTATGGAAGCATTTTTGAGATTATAATAGATTAGTCAACTTACAAAACTAATGGTTACAGGATTACCATCGTTTCCATGTTCCAGTCTCTGGAATCATTGAGCAATTCGTGCATATTCCAGGGTGCTTGTACACAGTATGTTTAATTGGTTTTTTATACATAGTTCAATAGATGGCTCCCACAACCTTTCATTCTTTTTCAGGTTTCTTTCTAAAATTGCCATGATCTGCCCGTTCTGATTTTTTTTGTTTTTTTGCAGGTAAACCCAATCGCTGTAAATAGCAAGTATTGTAACGTCTTTACTGAGAATAAGCGAGTTGTATCTATTATTTCAACTGCAGAATTTGGAAAGGTTTGTGGATTTTTTTTCATATGCTGTTACTCTTTATAATTAAACATTTTACTTGGAAAATTGCACTGTATTTCTAAGCAGAAAATTCGGGTAGTAGTTTTAGAATACAAACAAAAAGCTAAGTAGGTGAAGATGGAAGAACTATTCTGTTTTCAATATAACGTTGGAATTATTTTTGCATGTCTTTTTTAATGTGTTTTACCTTCTAAAATTAGTTGCATGTTGGTTATTTGATAAAATAGATGGTTAATGCCTTTAATAATGACGAATTGAAGATAATCATGATTAGTCATTTGACAAATGGGAAAGGGGTTTATAAGGTTGTCTCCAATTAATAACTTACTAAGTATGTGTGCACTGCATCTCTCATTTCTGCAAGCATGTGCAAGGGATGGGCACTGGTGCATTGGCTCTTTAGGCACACACTGCATTGAGTAGCCCTTTCTTATCTGGCCCAAGGCCTGACTGGTTGACTCAAACCCTACCCTATTTCATTTAGTGAGTCTGATGCTTGGATCATGGCCACTTCACTTTGTCCATTTAGTTCAAACCATTCTCTTGTTTTAAACAACCAGTCACTTGTTGTTGGTCTTCTTTTATTTAAATAGTTTCCGATAGGTGTCTCTTCACTTGAATGCAACCATTTAAACCACTTGTAAGGTCAGTTTGCTAACCCATTGACACCCATCATAGCATGTTTAAACCCTACCCAGGGCTAGAACCAGATTTTGTTTGATTCATTGACAGTCTCTCAAATATCAAGTGGATATTAAGTGTTTGTGTTTGGTCATCAATGCTGCATAATATTGCAGCCAGACAACTTTAGATGGGCCTGTTCTATCTTGGATGCAGTTTTGTTGTGACCCACTGCAGCTAGTTCACGAAAAAGTAGGGGAAAATACTGTTTAGGGACAGCACGATGTGCAACTCAGGCATTGATATCTTCTTCATTCCTCACATGCTATTGTAACACATATTAGTAAGTGATGGATTTACCACCTTCTATGTGCATTTTAGGTTGAAAAGAATCTGCTAAATTTCTAAGTACTAGAATGTAGGCCTGTCGGCTGAAATCTTATCACAAGATCCATTTTTCTAAAGCATGAATAAAAGAACCAACCTATCACCTGCAGTCGTCGTTATACATTTTTGTTTAAATGGAAGGTGGCAAGACAAAAGTTGCTTCGGATCTACAAGAACATAGATTTATTATGGTAAAAGTCGATAGCCTAGATTTATAATAGTAAAAGTTAACAGCCCATAAGTTGTACAGCAAACTATACTATGGCATTATATATATATATATATATATACGTGGAAGACTATAACCGATGTTTTGAGTCATGGAGCGCAGCTGATTACCATTTGCACTTCCTGTTAAAGCGTGTTTCAATTTGGAATGTCTGAAGCACTACTTTCTGCTGTCGTAAGGCATTACAGTCGAACATTTGAACACAAATTGTTGATTTCTTGGTTGCAGGTAGCATTTGTTGCCATTGGAGCAACAATGGTGGGTAGCATCACCTTCTCCAGGAAGCAGGGTGACCGTGTTCGGAAAGGAGACGAGGTTCTTCATTTGTGTCTAGTCTCTGCATTTTATTTTATTTTATTTTTGATCGGGTGCATTTGTTTTTCTCTCATCATGTATTTCACATATGATGATCATATGGTTTTTTTTTCTCTCTCTGTGATCAGTTTGGATATTTCTCATTTGGAGGAAGTACTGTAATCTGCGTCTTTGAGAAGGTGAGCTACCTATTGCTGGCTCAAATAACCATGGAACCATTACCCTTGCTTTGCTCATTCTTGTCTACGATTGCATGAGAGAGAGAGAGAGGGGGGGGGGGGGGGGGGGGGGGGGCATTCATTGCAGTGAAATAAAAGGGCTGTCATGAAAGAAATGCTCGCAACTGTTCTACAAGTTAAAAAATGGCTTCCTGTATTTTAACAAATCGATACACATTAATACATCATGCATATGTGCAGTACAAATACACAAACATATATACAGATTTATGGACTCACACATGCACAAATCTCTGTTGTTGGGCTTCGAGTGCCAAGGTATTTGTGAGCATTGACATGTTAGAACTCAAATTCAGATAGGTTTTCAAATCATGGGATTGCTTGGTTTGTATTTTGTTCTTATTTCTTGTTAATTTGTGCTTATTACACAATCCTTGTTTCTTAAATGCAATGCATGCTATTCACCATTTTATTAATGTTGGCTCACCTGCATGTGTGCTGAAGGTGAGGAGTGGATAGTTTTTCCGCCCTTCATTAAAAAGTTTACTTTTTGAGGTTAGGAGTCCAGATCCTATGAGGCTTTGTCTTGGAGAAATCCTGAGTTGGAGTGGAACTCCATAGTGGGCAGACCAATTGAAAATCTAAGCCGCTCAAATAAATGCCCTCCCAACATAGGGGTTATCCCCAAATCTCACCCCAATAGGAGCTGGTGATCCCACCATAAGATTGACCATTTGATAGAAAAACGTAATTAAATGAATAATGTATAAAATTGTGACATCCACATTCTTTTTATCACATGGTCAATCTTATGGTGGGGCCAACTCCTAATGTGGTAAAATTTGGGGATACCCTATACACTGGGAGGGTGTTTAATTTGAGTAGCTCGGATTTTCAGTTGGGGGGTCCACTGTGAAGTTGCACTCCTTCATCTCAGGATTTCCCTAACTCAAAGCCTTGTAAGATGCGGGCCTTGTAGGATGCGGGCTCTTTAGGTAAAATTGCCATCTAATGCCACCAGTTCAATAAAACTTTGCATGTGAAATCTTATGTTCCAAACAAGGGCCTGATTTTGAAATACTGGATCCAAGACAAACCATTTCTGTCTGTTCTTTATTGAAGGCTTGCTTAGTCTAGAGGCCAGAGGTACTTGACATTATTTCTTAGTGCAATAGAGAATAATTGTGGTAGTTATTTTTGTTGATGCCTCTACTTTTTGGATCCTTGTCCAGGACACAATAGAGATAGATGAGGATCTACTTAAAAACAGTGAGAGACCTCTTGAGACATTAGTATGTGTAGGAATGAAACTGGGTGTCTCAAAGCTTAATCAAACAAAGCCAATACTGCCAAATCTGGGAGACTGTGTACTTGGGGATTGAGGTGTGTTTGGCATTTTTCAGCACCAAAAGATGACTGAGATGCCAGAATTTCAAGGAATGATCTCTTAAAGATGGTAAGAACACAGGATTTTTAAATGCATTTTGACTGTCCATCTATCATTTGATTCAATCAAAATATCATTATTACAGAAATAAATTGTGCATAGATAAATAACAGCTACACAGTACCGCTTGTTTTGTGGGTCCCAACAAGTGGGACTAGGCTATGCCAGGCCCGAACATATCCGGGTTTATTCTATTATGCATTGACATAAACCTTGTCATGTTGATCACTCAATGACATTGTTGTATGTTTTTGTTGCCTTTCATCCCAGGAGTCAGTGCTGCCAACCACTTAAAAGTTTCATGTTTTAGCAAGGCATGAGGAGCCTTGTGTACAAAGTCTTTTTACCAAGCTTCTATTGTCAATTATCATTCTCAAAGCTGGGTTATAAGAGATCAATCATCACTTGTAAATGACAACATTATCTGAAGATTGAGGCAGTTCAATTACTTTACTCTTCCAGCGTTCTGGCAAACAAGGATGATGGAAACTTGGTGCTTCTGGTAGCAAAGTAGTCAAACATTTTTTATACTGTGCATGTGCTTTTCCCGAGTAAAAGGTTTTCTTATGTACCTGTAGATGGCAGTGACCCTCAATGCAATCTAATGCAAGTAGCCAGTTTAACATGCAAGTCGAGTTCCAAGTATATGTTTATATCTCAACTGTCCACCACATAGTTAAATTCCAACTCGTTGCAGCAAAAGCCTGGCAGCTCGAATTCTCTCTCAAAAGCGAGGAAGTAAGAGCTGATGTGGGGGAAAAGTCCTCCAAGTAGCAAGGTTAGATGGGAATACTAAAAGAAAAAACTCTGATATATTACATGTAACTGAGTTCTTTTATCAGATGCACTGCCTGATAAGGGATGTTGGGATCTGAATGGGCCGTTATATTGTGAGGGATGACTAACATGGCTCAAGGAGTTGATGAATTTGTTTTGCTAGGGCTTCAAGTGTCGGAGCTATACCAAATCAGTTTACATTGAACAATGCAATCAGGGGCCATGGTAATCTAACTAATGAATGGTCTAGGATGGAATATTTTGGATGAATGTGGGAATAAGAAGTGAGTTTCTAGAGAAAGGTCCAGAAGTTTTTCCATCCAACATTCATTGTATAAGGTAGACCGTTAGATTCATTGTATGTGCCTAGCAGTATGATTTAGTGTCAAGAAAACCAGAATCTGGGTGTCTTGCGGTATGAATTAATATGAGTGGCAGAGCTAGAATCTGGGAGTGCATAGTGGTATAATTCTAGGGTCTAGAGAGTGCTAAAATCTGGGCATGCCTAGTAGTCTGATCGTCTAAGGTCAGAGGGCTAGAATTGCACGGCCCATGACAACTTGTTCTTCCCGAACCGAATTGTGATCAGTGGTCAGTTGCTCTTTTCCCCCAAAAGAGGCGGCTTTGTAGGATAGATATATTAAGCCCCCATTTGACATCACCATGCATTGTGTCTCAGCCTCTCCCGGTGTAGAGCAGTAGGGGCAATGCTCTGTTTTTTTTTTTTTTTCAGCCTCCAATTGGATGCAACTAGAAAGTAGATGGAAAAAATCCAAACGGCTACTGGACTGAATTTCAGCCATATCACTAATTTCAAGATATATTCAAAATGATATGAGCCATTGGATGATATTTTTTGGATTCTACGAGGCCCAAATACAAGATCCAAACAATTATTTCTTTGAAAGACTGAACACAACTATGAAGTCAATTTTCAAAGCTCTATCTATATCTTGTGGATCTCGAGATATTTGTGAAGAACTTCCAACTGTTGATTTAATTTTTTTTATTTAAAGTAGATCCTTTCATTAACCAACACTCATTTGATTCCAATCTTTTTTTCAATGTCTCTACTTTTTTTTTTTAATAGATTTACCCAAAAAAGAGTAGAAATACCAAATAAACCCTAAGCAAGTGCTTTAACCGATGGTCTATTTGAGGGTTACTGATTCAATGATTTCGCTACTTTCAATTTAGGGGTTTTGACGATACAACTGCTTTTAGACCTGGCATTTGCATTTGCTTCTTAATGATCTGAGTTTAAATATTTTCCACAAATAATCATATAACAAAAGTGCGATATCACATATCACTGCTCTAGGATATTTCAGAGGGAGTTCTGCAGAAATTTGTTAAACTATAACGGTTTGAGGGCAAAATCCCTTAATTTTATTAAACCCACTATGAGCAGATAAAGTGGACAGTCGCCAGGCTCATGCCGAATTGCCAAAAAAATAAAGAGTGCACCACCTCAGTGCCAATAAAGATGTCAATGGGGAAGGCCAACCGGGATCATGTATCCTTGCGAAGCATTATGCATATCATCAACATTATTATTGAATGAGGGAGGTTTCCAGCTGGTATGCATATGTAGATAATCTCGTACTTTTAGCCAGGCAAGGGAAGTGAAAAGCACCAAACGAGGCTCGGCCACAAATAATAGCCTCACTGTTTTTCCCATTCTGAGTGTGTTAGTAAAATACGATATAAAACCATTTTACAAACTGCCAAACCCAGCACTAAATAGAGCGACAGTAAGAGGAAGAAAGGAGAGGAGGTAAATAAGGATATAAATGGAAACATCTAGCTATTTATATATACTTCCCCCTTTCCTGAGATTAGTAAAGGGAGGCTCTTAAAAAGAACTAAGATATCTATGGACCCTTGAGGCCGCCGAGTCAGATCATGTTTTCCTTTTCTTTCTTTCTTTCTTTCTTTCCTTGTCTTTTTTCTTGGGCAATTCTTCCTCTATGGAGGCCACAACACAATAGGTATCTGCGTAATCTTCAAGGAGATGACCCTCAATCAAATTGAAGATTATTGAAGCTATTTACTGATCCAAGCCCACTTAACAGCCGACTACCCATATCTTGTTGCTTCATGCTAGGTTCTTGAGACATCGTAGACATGCCAATCCTTCCATTTAATGTCATTGAATTATTTGCCATCGCAGCCCTAAACCCACCGGCTGGAGCTGCAGCTGGTGGGCCAATGCCACTCATGTTGCCAAATCCCATGTTGCTCATGCCGGAGCCATTGGCAATTCCGTTGCCAACTAGGCAATTACCACCATTCAGAGCTGTGTTGCCAGTCTGTCCAATACCATTTATGCTTTTAATGTCATTCCCTAACGAACCAACAGTGACCATGGCATCCCCTCCATTCAGCTGGGAGGACATTATCATTTCTTCTATGATTTGCTGGACTGAGCTCTGAGAATCTCTAGGGTCAGCTTCATTGGACTGAGATGGCTGCTGCTGCATGAGGATATTTGCAGGTGAATTTGAATTTGCGGAATTCAAATGAGAGGTGGCTAATAGCAAGTTATGAGAAGTTTGTGTGGGGTTATTAGATGCAGACATTGTTGGTGATGGGAAGGGGGAAGACGAATTGGGTTGTGACTGTGGTATTGAAGTAGATGAGCCAGCTGATGGGATCTGAACAGCGTTCCCACCATAAGGACTTGCATTGTTCATTAGGTTCTCCTGCCTGGAATTCATCGAGTTTTGGTGGAGAAGCCCGACAATGGTGCTGGCAGAGGTGGGGGCTGAAGCAGCATTCAGGGAGTTATTTACACTGGTGATGCCATTGGAAGCTGCAAGCTGCAAGGAAGAAGCCTGAACAGAATTCTGATCGTTACTAGAGTTCTGGGTCAGCGGTTGCTCTTCTGCTTGTTGACCTTGACGGTGTAGCCCAGATGAAGTAGAAGTCCTTCTAGGGAAGTTGATCAAGCTCGCTGAATGAGAAACAGAAGCCATTAATACCAAATTAGATTAGAAAAATCATTATACCAGTAATGCACTACTTAGGTATGCAGCCGTCCCTTAAGTATTGAGATGGCGGTACTAGGGAATTTTTTGAGTACTACAAAAGCATAGTCAAAAAGCAACCACATGCCATACTTTCTTTTTCTCCTTCACAATATCCTTTTCAACCATGAGTGGAGATATCTTCAAGTCCTTTGAGATTACTGTTCTAACACCAGATAATTGAGCATTTCCATTTATAAAATTCAGATATCTAAGAAGAAAACCATCACTTTCTTTTAGTTAATACCAAGGTTACACAACCAATCTACAGTTAGTGCAGCACACGTGTAGATCATGAACTAAAATAGGTGGATCTGCATATGTCCATTCTTTCTTTCTTTTCTTATTTTATTTTATTTTATGGTAAAGCATATGTCCGTTCTTGACAACTTGAATCCATACACCATATACAAGAATGGAAGAGAAAGAGAGCAGTTAACCATACACTTTCTATAGGTGACATACTTAAGTCTACAACTACCATCCAAGGTCATGCAGGCTCATGGCAATTATGCAACTAACGTTCAAGTGATTCATAAACTATAGAGTTCACATGAAGGGAGGCTCTACGCATGGCTATTTTTCCCACACGAAAAACTATTAGCTTTCATGTGATACACTACTGAGAGAGTAAATTGCATTAAGGAAAAGACGTACATGAAAGCCTTGATGCGTAACACTTCTATGCATGGCCATATATCAAGCTCGAGCTCACGCTTGATTGGAAATCAAAATGAGCTAGCCAAACATGAGCTTAACTCAAGCTCATATATTTTATAGCATACCATATAAATATATATATATATATATTTAGTATATTTAAGAAACAGGAAAATTTTATTGTATGCACCACTACTATGAACACCATTAGAGAATCACTATATATGAACCACTTCGGTCCTGAGAAAGATTACGCATGGATAAGAGATGCTTAAACAAATAGTGTGTGGTAAGGATGGTTTCAATTTGAGACGGGGCTCCACATGTCATATCAGGTGGTTAGCAATGCTGTATGCTGGTACTATTTGGTCATAAGAAAATGTTCATTTTCATTACTATACCCCCATTATGGTATTTTTTTTTAAGTCCTAAACAAACTTAAGTTTAAAGCATTATGTACTAAATATCAGTATTATTCCCCCATTAAACTATACTTTAACATATTATGTGATGCCAAGCTTGACCTAAGCAAAGCTGAGTAGGGCCTAGGTTGAGCTTGGCTCATGAAACAATTGAGCCAAGCCAAGTAGCTTGTGAGCTACCTTGGCTTATTATCATTACATGCACTAATTATCATATATTGAAATGATGTTTACTTGTGTGTTTCATCCTTATAAGTAACCTCAATGTACGAGTTTCGTTGTCCACAGATGCTGTTTCTCCCGTCCATCAAAATAAAATAAACACTATTGTCTGGCATAAGATGGAAGATAGTTTAACAAATCATGAAAGGGATACAATAATAATATGAAAGATTCAAAATGATGTCCACAAATGCAGTACAAATTTACAAATCCTGAGTTGTTAATGATGTATCCATCATAGAGACTGCACTTATGTGCACACCATTAAGCAAACATCATTAGTTACAGGTAATTCAGTCCTCACATGTGTTAGAAATAAGATTCCAAATGAATTTTTTACATTACCACCAAAATTTATAAACTACGATTGTGAAATATGTCACATGATTTTCTTTTTCTTTTTCTTTTTTGAATGGCAACTTTCATAAAAAGTAAAAACAGAAGAAAAATTGCATGCAGATGGTGCACAGGAAAGAGGTAACACTTACCCATGGGTCCAGTCCCTGTTTCTCGGCTGTAATCAATCAAATCTTTCATGCTATTAACCACCTCCGATATCTGCAATTGAAATTAGATCTCATAAATTTAGCGCAGATCAAGTCATTCTCAATTCATAATATGTCTCTGGGACTGGTACCATAGATAGTCAAAACCCACTCATTTATTGAAAATCTTCAAGGGAAAAATATTTATTTTGGACTTTCTTAAATATATTCTATTTTGTTTGGAATCTTCCACAATACTTTGGAATCACTGAAATGGCACTTGTTAGAGTAATTGTGGAACTAAGTCCCAGGAACCTTTAATTGCCACTCCAGCTTTTGAATCCACATCATAATCTCACATCAATCCTCTCCCACTTACCCCAGAGAACAAGGTTGATTACATTTAAGAACGTCAGTTACTGTTTCTTGCAATTGAATTTTAGACTTCCTTGTGCAGTTTTTATTGAAAGACAGATTGCAGAAGTTCCCATGGGATCATATGATGCCAATATTAAGTGTAAAATTCCAGATTCTCATATTAGTGTGAAGTGGTTGTTCAATCTTTAGATGGTTGGTCATCCTCTACTGATCATTCAAACATTAAAATTAAAAAAAAAAAAAAGTTATCCTCTACCATACTTTGTATCTCATGCTCAAAAGGTTTTTGCTTAGTCATCATATTGCACCTCTTAAATTCTGCAGGTTATGCATCTTTTCATGATAACATGTGGTTTTTATTAATGCATCATCATCATAGCCATTTCTAATCAATCTAGGGTTGGTATGCACTATATGGATATGTATAAAGAGATACAAGTTAGTCTCTCGACATGGAGCCAACTCTAGAAAAGGTCCATCAAAAGATCGTGTGCTCACATCAAACTTGGCAAGCATGTTCCTCTACTCATTAGACATTTAGACATCCTCAGAGCACGGGCAGCAGACACAACATTGACAGAGACTAAAAAATTGAGCATATAAGAGAATTTTTCACCCAGAATATGGGGTAAAACATGTGTATAAAAAAGTTAAATATATAAAAAGAAAATGAATGCGGATTGCCTTCTATGGGACAGGAGGGGGAATGGAATATTATCTTAGAAATGCAGGATGTAAGTGTATCAGTGAGCATGATAAAAGATAAATAAATATTGGGAACTTTTCGCAAAATAAGGATGGAGGTTAGAAATTAAAAGGGTGATCTTTGTGGCAGGGTGATATGAGTCATAAATAACAAGGAAACGATAGGGGACGAGGAGGGAATGCAAAGGGAGAGCTCAATGGCTTGGAAAGATATGATGAAAGTTGGAGAGAAACAAGGTGGGGAAGATTTGTATGAAAGATTCTGGAGTTCTTGTGAGACAGGAAGTTGCATTTGCTTTTGGCCAGATGCTTGGGTAGGTGATACACCTCTGGCACCGCAATTTCAGAGAGACTATATGCGTTCAAATTGAAAAAGAAATAGATGAAAGAAGATTTCGGAACACTAATCTGAGTAAAAAAAAAAAAAAAGCTTCTGGAATATGAGTTGCCACCGTAGGCCTCATTTATGGAGGTTCTTAAGCAAGTAGCATTTTTCCCTGGCATCACAATTTCAGAGAGACTATTTGGGTTCAAATTGTAAAAGAAAATTTCAGAACATTACTTTGAGAGAGAGAGAGAGAGAGAGCGCTTCTGGATCATGAGTTGTCACTGTGGGTCTCATTCATGAAGGTTCTTAAGCAAGTAGCATGTTTCCTCTACCTCCAAGAAATGAGTGCTCCTTGGACCCACCCACTGTGAAAGCATTCCGTTGGATGACTATGGGTTATAGCTTATAAAATTATTATCTTGGATATTTGTCGATGTCAGGGCTTGCTTTGCCCCATATTTGCTTATTGTGTTGGTACAAAAGAATTGGACAATCACCGTCCTACACATGTAGCTTGGCATGTCCGGTATTTCTTCTATCATTTTTAGCATGTCTTTCCATGCCTTCAGGGAAGACTGGTTAGTGGGTCCATTTCCAAGGCTGGCCTTCAGTTAATGTGCATTTTATAACTTACTAATTCCACTTGTTTGAGCATTAATCACACATCAGGTTATCACAGCCATGTTACTGCTCTCTACATTGCAGCTGTTTAACTCCACATTCAATAAATTTTCAATTTTTTTAATAGTATAAATATTCCAGTTCTAACAATAAAATTCATGCATGTGGGAGTTTTCATAGGTTTTTTCTGTGGAAAAAGAATCTCTCTCTCTCTCTCTCTCTCTCTCAATGACAAAAAAGTTAGGTTTTTCAGATGCCAGGAGTAATGTATCAAGAGAATTATTTAGCCACATGATTAAGAACTTGTTTTAGTAAACAGTCTAGCAAAATACCTGGAGGCAACGAACATATCTCTTTGTATACCCTAAGTCATTTACCAATGGCACCTCCAAGGCTTTTGCCAATTGACGAGCAGATGCAACAAACCTAAAACACGATTAAAAATATACTTTTAGGTAAGACCCACCAAGAAAAGAAACCATTACAGTGGAATTTTTAACCAAAGGCACCAACAAGGACAGTATCAAAGTTCATCGACAATCTACAGTAACATGGCAAAATTCAGGACTATAACACAAGTTGATGTCTTAACAGAATCCCTCATGCAAATAACTGATTATTGGAAAAAAAAAAACATCATAAATTGGAAAAATATCTCATTTATTGGAAAACATCTCATTTAGAAATGAAAATATTCATTTTTTTTTTAATTATTACTTTTACCCAATATCTGAAAGATCGCTCAGATTGATAATAGCTGATTATTGTTAAGCTAAACAGGCCAGTAAGGGTAAGGTTGGTGCCTATGAGAACCCAATGGACTACTCACTGACTACCTGGCAGGATCCATATAGAAGACGAGCCTTCCAAGAAATTGGAAATTTTGCCAAGAGTCCGTGGCCTCATAAAAGGTGCTCACTGTTGCAACCTTGAGGTTGTGGGTTCAAGTCATGTTACCAATCGATAACAATTAATGCAATGCAAAATGGTTCACGTTACAACTGATTGATTGCATGGGATTTATTCATTTTCGATTAAATAGCAGGCCCTCATAAACATCAATCCCAGGGCTTTTGGTTGATTCCAAGTTATGCAAAACAATAATGAAAGCATTTTCCCAAGGCCCTTTGGTTGATTCCAAGTTATGCTATACAAAATGTAACACATTCTCCCTAGTGGGAAAATGCTTTCATAATTGTTCTTGTCACACATTTGGCACATAAATCTATTTGATTGGGCTCAGAATCTCAGATGGATCCGCCTATACCCCTAGTAGGTAGCTGCTGGCACCAAATGGGTATGTTATCCTTTGATGCGGTGAGGTCAGTTAATCATGCACTGCCCAATGCTAGTCGCAAATACCCCATCAGATGGTGTATTTTGGCACTGAGCAAGGACGGCTCTAGCGACATGTTTTCAACCCCACTGCCAAATTAGCAAACTGCACTAGGAACGCCTAGTTTGCTATACACACCATTGCTTACAACAACAATTTCTGCAGTTTCCATTTCTTATAATAGTCTCCTTTTATCAATTTCATTCTTATTTTTCCAAGTGAAGGACTGTGCAATGAAGCCACCAATTATATATACATCCAACTCAATCATACCAGATGCCTCCACCCCACTCCCCAAGCTGCCCGCCCCATGTCGATGTTGCAGAAGGCGAACCGACGCTTTCCTTTTCCGTAGACGAGAAGGCAACCTCTTCGGGCCGGGGGGTACGTGGACGACCCCATGCTCTACAGCACCCAAAAAGGAAAAAAAAGAAAAAAGAAATGGCACTCACCCACTGCGCAACCCCATTATTGGATTGAGTACATGCAATGATTCATTCATGTTAGATGTAATCAATCCAACTACACCAGAACAGCTAGTTTGAAATATACACCATTGTTTACAGTTACATTTTCAGCAGTTTTTGTTGTTTATTATAGTTTCCTTTTATCAAACATGCCTACCTCCCACACCACCACCAACCCTACCCCCGCCCAGAAAGCTGATTGCGCACCCCAGTATTGGATATTTGGATTACTCGTAAACGATTTATTCATCATAGATGTAATCAATCCAACTACAGTTCCCATTTAATTTATTATTATTATTGGCTTAGATTCATGAATATTGGGCTGAGATACATGTTTTGAGAAAGTGGAGCACAGTACATTTTTAAAAGGGGGAGCAAACCCAAGCATAAGCTTTGGCAGTCCTTGAGGCTTATGGTTCTCTGGTTGTCAATAAAACTGTTTTAAATTTGCCAAAAAACAAAAAGGAAACTAGAAGGTAATAAGAGAACTACCAAGATACTTTTTCCTCTACAAATCAAAACTGACACAGAATATGAGAGTTTGTGCTTAATAGAGCCACAGATATCACCAAAAATTGAAAATATCATTACACTTTTGAGAGAAAATGTGGTTCAAGATAATTCATTAATATTGTTTGATTTTAAAAAATATAACTAAAGGAAAATCACATAATATGTTCACAAGATTATGCATAAAATTCTTGTATTTTTTAAGCATAATCCTAGCAATTTTTTTATATATTTCTTAAATTTCTTCTTTCTGTTTTCATATTTTTTTTTAATTATTTTCTATTAGACAAAACCTTCTTTCTAATATCCTTAGATAGCCCCAAATATTTTATACTTTCAAAAAATTTTATGATATTTCTGAATAACGAGTTTTGTGACAGACAATTATATTTATTCATAAGGCGGCACTCAGCCAACTCAGATATAAAAAGCGCTACTATTTATAACCAATCAAGACACTCAAAGTAAGAATATTATAGAGCATGCAATAGAAGAAGAAAAGGAGCTGAGGTTAACCCAAAAGCATTATTAACTTAGAATAAATGTGATCTCCTAAATTAAAACATTCAATCCAATGTAGACATAAAGATATGCAATTCCACAAAAGGACATTCCCATCTTGAAAATTGTAGTTTTACAAACTCTTAAGAATTTCCTCCGAAATAAAAAACATAATCAAAATCAAAGAGTGACTTACAGATTACAATTATTTTGCAAGTCCTGTGCAGATAAGCTGGATGAAGCATTTTGAGTAGAAGCCTGGTATTTTTGCGCCACTGCCCCAAGCTGACTAACCTGCATAATAGTGACATGACCCGTCTGATATCCAGAAATTATGATAAAGCCACCACACAACCATCATATTCAGTACAACTACAGATGGAGCCAATCGACTGATAGCAAAGTGGTGAGGGGCATCTCCTTCTCGACAATAGCTCTGTTGGAGAGGGACTTTCATGGTGTATGCGCGTGGGTGCATGAGTATTTAACAGTGTAAAAAAAAGGCGAATCCAGAAAGTTTTGATTGGGAGGGCCATCAGTATGGGTATGGGGCCTATGGGATAAGAACAAGGTCAATTATCAATGCCAACTATAGGGGAGTTACCTGTATGATGGTGGAGCCAAAGGAGTTTACTAGATAATTTGACACCTTCTATCCATTGGGTGTCTCAAATTAGCCAACAAGGAAAAGTCATTATAATGATGGTGAAGATAGGTATGAGCTGACTGGGAACTCAAAGTGGTATTGAATAATTGATTGCCCTCATGATTTCACGCCCCCAACCCAAAGTTAATATTGTAGCTTAACGTTCGGTACTTTAATATTACTGTCGACCATCAAGTGTTAAGAATAAGAATCATAATGACATTTTGGCAATTTAATCCCTGATGAATTAAACGATTGTTCCATTAGCTACACGATGTGATGAACATTGCACCAACTTTAAAAAAGAATAAACATTTGCACCATTGATTCAAGAATTAACCATGTCGCCATATTTACACAGTTTTATGATTTTTATTATTACACATTTTCTTTGTTTTAGTTTTTTTTAATGATTTTTAAGAATGGCATGGCAGTACCAGTCTAGCACAAGAGACACCGACTCATCTTGATCCTGACTGGTCTGCTCTCTCTTGAACCAAAGCCTCAGATAAGTTGCACTTCTTCAGATATTTATCTAGATAAATTCTTGAAAAATGACTGTAGATAATTTATCCAATCTCTTATCAACAAATAGGAAAAGGAGCAATACTATGTTGGAACTTGGAATGATGTAATCAAATTCCCCAAATTGAAAAAGGCACGTATCAACAGCAAAAAAGAGTTTGATATACATTAGGGAGTGTGTTTAATTTCATTTTATTTTTGTAAATGAGCGTATTCAATAAATGACCAAGACTTTACACGTCCATTCTACTTGTTGAGCATAGTGATTAGGAGAATAAAGGGTGAGATGTCCTAATGAGATTGCATCACACACAAAATGGTGGTTGGGCAAGATTGTATACATGATAATAAGCACAAAAAAAAAAAAAAAAAAAAAAAAAGAAGAAAAAAAAGAGCAGTGCCTAAACTGGCAGCTATATGCATTATTAAGTGAATTTATTAATTATTACCTGGGGAACTATCAATCTCCGAGGGATAAGCTCCTCATGACGCCTAGCACAAAACTCCCAGGAGCAAATCTAACAAGAGTTAACATGTTAGAAAAGAAAGATATGTATTGATCAATATACCTTGTAGAAGTCAAAAGGTGAGGACACTATTTACATACCTTTAGATCTGAAGAGAAAACAATTCTTAGTTGACCATCACGTACTACACGCAGTTGCTCGAAAACACTTTCTTGGATTGCTTTTGCATAATCCAGGACAATTTGACCTGATGCATTCTGATACTCGCGAGGCATATCAACATAAAGAAGTTCTTCCAATGTACCACTGTCATATTTGATTTTGCATAGCCTGGGCAACACCTCCACAGTAGCTTCTGAAAACCCAGCAAGATGTTAAAAGAATCACAATGACACAGAACTCTTCAAATGCATTAAATTAGAGCAACAAACATTCTTATGCAGGAACAAAGAAAAAGGTGTTCATGTAAATGGCAACATGGAATAGTTCAGATGGGAAAAATAAATATCCTGTCAATTGAAACAAAATCTAATAACAGCCAAAGCAATAAAATTCTTTAACCATGAAAAAGTGCATACCAAAACCACGGCCGGGCTTACGATTGCATATTTCACAGTGCCAAACATCCTACAACAACAATAACAATTGATTCAGAATGTTAACAGAATTTCAATGCATCAAGCAATGTATCAAGTGAAAACATGATTCCATGCACAAATTTCCGGATCCAAGTAAGAAGGATGTAAAGATTAAAGAAAATGAAGGTTCTACAAGTTAACCCTCTCACAAACTAATCTGACCAGTACTAAGACCATAAAAAACCAGATTACGTGAGTGCAAAACTGCACAAGAGTAACTACAACGACACAAACAAGACGCAAAAAAATAAAATAAAATATAAAAGACTAAATAGGTTTCACTCAGCAATCGACCTGAGGGAAACCACCAGCAGTTGGCCGGCCACTTCCATACAATGAAACACACCATCTCTTCTTGGCATTAGGAGCAAAGTATTCAGCTACAAAACTCCTCCAAAACTCAATACTGTTATCCTGCATAAAATGTACCAATCAGCTAAAGAAACAATGATAGTGATACTCTGCCATCTCTTGATATAAGATTCACTGCAAGGAGAAAAAAGCTTACAGGAGGTCTGCGCTGTTGGTGATACATGTAGTGCGTCAGACGACGAGCACATGTCCCAGGTTCGTAAGTGGCTGGCTTCAAAGCAGACCGCACAGGCAAGTTCAACTGCTGAATTTGCTGTAACTGGGCCCGCTGCTGAGGCAGTGACTTCAAAATCTGCTGGTGCTGCAACATGCGCTGTTGCTGTTGTTGCAACAAATTCATCTGAGCAGCAGCAGCAGCCTGAGAACCCTGCCTAGACATGTGCAGGAGCTGCTGCTGTTGCTGTTGCTGCTGCTGCTGCTGCTGCTGTTGCAAAAACAATGACTGGTCTTGCTGATGTTCCATTTTTACTGGAACCGAATTTCGCAAAGACTGGAGTTGTTGCATCTCTGATTTCACAGGGGCAAGGTTTCTTACTGAATGCAAATGTTGCTGCTGCTGTTGACCATTTTGGTCATTACTCATCTCTGGCTCTGACTTAACAGGCCTCATACTGCTTAATCCTCCTCCAAGTGACTGATATTGTTGTTGTCGTAGTTGCTGCTGCTGCTGCTGTTGCTGCTGCTGCTGCTGACCATGATGATGAATAGAGAACTGTTGCACCAGCTGCTGGCCATGCTGGAAGTTCTGGGCCTCAAGCTGCTGAGCTTGCTGCTGATTCACTGCCAGCTGATTACCTGAAGTGTTTGGAAAATGTTGACCCTGGTTTTGAACCGACAGACCTTGATTTGCTGCGTTTGAGGGTGTGTATGACGCAGGCGAGGGAGAAAAATTCATGCCATTCCCTATGCCTGAAAGTGGATCAGATTCTGCACCCATATCCATACCACCATTTTGAAGGCCTCCTGAGCCAGAGAGCCCAGAACTGGAACCAACATTACCAAATGACTGACTAAGGAGAGCTGAAACATTGGACATGTTCCCAAGCATATTCATGCTATTATACTGAGAACGTGGTGATAGTAGCGACGGGAACGAGGACTGTGGAGGAATGGAACCACCTTGAGCTCCCAAAACACCAGAGTTTGTGCGTAGAAGAGAGGATGGAACAGAGTGGGCGCCGCCGACCGGAGTCGGGGGGCCCGATGGCACCATCTTCCAAACTTTTTAAGTTAGAAGAGATACAACAGTCTTCAAATCTAACTAAAACTGCATGGATTGCAGATTTGGCCCCAGGAAACCCGATCTAGGAAAGAAGCCGAAAAGCACCAGATAATTTATTCTGCTCAACAACCATATCATTCTTGCATCCGAAGCTTGAAATGCCACAGCTATCATTTGGTGCCAATTTCAGTGAAAATGGAGCCTTCCATCTCAGCATACAATGATGATTATCAGAAACAGGAGTAAAAACAGCAACAGCTAAAACCCAGAAGAAGCCTCTGCTTCTGAACATCCTAGAATCCCACGCGTTATCAATAAAAATAAAAATAAAAAACGATCTTCAGGAGCTTAAATTGATCGCTCGCTTAGAATCTTCACCTAAAAAGATCCGTCAAATTCTCTCATCGATCAAATGCCATTAACTTTCTACCAAATGCAGCATCATAGAACCTCAACCACAACTACCTAAAACCCCCTCTAATCCGCAAAGAATCACAAGAAGAACACCATCACAATCTCCAAAGACTGTTACCGTATCAAACTCTAAAGATCCGAATTCTATCCTCCAACCAAACCGCGCTCAAATGCAAAGACACGATCTTTCTTCCTCAAAACCAAACTCATCACTCGAATAACACAATCTTTCCACCTAAATCACAATCATTACTCTCAAAACTTCAAATATGATTAAAAAAACACGAACAAAAGCCTCAAAACCCCACCCGATCGAGCCCTAGTTCTCCAAATCAGAGCCAAATCCGCGATCCGGAGCATTACAGAAGCCAAAAAAAAAAGGTAAAAAGTCGAAGCGATGCGTAGCATAAACCCTACAAGAGTAGTCTAAGAAGAAGAATTGAGATTGATTAGAGCTTACCGGATTGTGAAATTCGGCAAGCAGTAATCAAGAAACCGAGGAAAAGAGAAAAAGCTGATGGAATCCAAGACGAAAGAAATGAAATGAGAAACCCTAGAAAACCTGTTTCTTTCTTCTTCTTCTTTTTTCAGCTGCTTCAGATTCCGCGAATCCTTTTTACGAGGTGGAGCCACTTCTTCTCCTTTTAGATTCCTCTCCTTCGTCTTTCCTCTTCTTCTTCTTCTTCTTCTTCTTCGATTTTTTTTCTTATCCTTATTTTCGTTGCTGCAGAGAAAAAGAGAGAGCAGAGAGAAAGTGTGTGTTTTCTCTGTGGCCTTGCGGACGTCAAAGTAGCATTGGATTCAATTGAATGGATTCCTGTTTCGTCCCTCTCATTTTCGTTACAATCTCTTCTCTGCCTGCGAGCCTGCTCCACATAAGTCAAAATAAATTTCCCTGCTCCATATCATGATTCATGGTCATCAATGAGATTCAATAACCTTAAACCTTGGATCCATGTGAAATTACAACCGGAGCCATTCCTCCGTGAGAAGTGCCGTCACGTAACGATTTAAACGAGTTTTAGTGGAAGGGTACGTATGGAACTGGATGGAGCTGGCTGTCCTAACAGCTTACAGCTGTCCTTTCTTCTTTAACCTGACACGTGGCGTGCCCGGTTAGGTTGGGAAAGTATGTGAGTTTTGCTTAGATGACTTTTAATGATTATGGTTCGAGTCTGGGTCTAAGTGCCTGTGGCCCGGAGCGTAAGTGGGAGCTCTAAAATTATAGTATTTAAAATAATTATATGTTCAGAGCGCATATATAATATATTATTTATGGATATATAAATAATTAATTAATGAGTATAGATATATTTTATCTATATGTATTTAAATATAAAAAATAGAGAAAAAATTTAACTTTGCAATTTGACCATATAAAATAGACAATGATTAATAAGTAAGAAGAAGTTTTTTCATTTAAAAGATAAATATCAAATTTACAAAAAAAAAAATACATATAAACTAAAAATTATATGCGGTTCGCTTTATATTCAGTTCGTTTGATCCGCGCTTCGATCATCTTCGAGCCGCACTCCGAAGATGGTTGAACTGCTCTCCGAAAACGAATTCGCTCCGTAAAAGCCAATCCGCATTTTTGGAACGGGATCAAAAAGGTTGAAGGGGAGGTTTCAGTTACTGGATACCTCATTTCAACTAAACAGAAAAATATTGTTTCCGCCTATCTCCTAATGCCACCCATATATAATGGCATTTCTGGTTTTTTTTTTTGTTTTCCGTTTCAAAAAAGCAATTGGGAAGCCAGCAACATTATTTTGTATAAGTGGTGTTCGTCGGAAATCGGTGGAAATAGTGCATCCCTATTTCATCGATACATGGAATTCTGACTCTCAACGTGGATATTTCATTCATAAGTTATTTAGGGCTAAGGTTGACATCTGTAGTACCATATCGGTAGTTTTTATAGGATAACAAGGGCGTTTTTGGTAGGCTTGATTTCATATGTTTTGATTGTTTTCAAGTTTTGACGCTTCTTTCGAGCGATGACCGTCTGGCCAACCATGCGTCGACACGTGTTGCAGAATTAGCTCGACGGATGACATTCCCTTTGCGCCCGGAACGACAGATACAAGAATCGCGAGTTGAACCACCTGTAATTTTTTTATGTTGTTCGAGTACTCCTCAGGACTATAATGTAAACGTGTTCCCCTTGGCCAAGCCCCAACCCCAACTTTCCCCGCTGCCCGCCCGGTGGCCTTAATACATTGGTTTGTTTCTTCCGGGCAAGATTTGATTAGTGTGTGGAAAAAACACCGTAATGACGAAGTTAAGCAACGATCACGGCTAAGCTCCCCGAGCTCCTCAGCTTCTGTGGTGGAAGATCGTCAGCTCGGCAGTTCGGTCAATACCTTGGCAGCTCGGTAAATCAGTCCAGCTTGCAAGGTCGGCACCGCGGTTCGGCAGCTCGGTATGAGTGCCAGCCCGGTACAATGGCGCACCACGGCCAAGCTATCCTTGGTCCCAGGCCACAGCATCCCCAGCCACAGCACTAGAGTTAGAGTGGGCCGCCATTCTCCTCCTAGAGTCAGAATGGGCCGCCATCTACCTTCTGGAAATACGGCGCGCCCTGACAGATATGGGCGGTCATTTATGGCGATAGGATTGCTCATTTATGGTGATAAGAGGTGTGCTTTATCATTCCTGTACGCCAGCCGGCTGAAGGTGTGGAAAGTGAAGTAGGGGTGTTGTCCGCTCCACCTACTGCTGCCTGTCAGGGTATGGGGGGATGGGACCTCACCTCACCTACCCCCACTCACAGAGAGAATGAACGAGGAACACTCGCCTATATATGCATGGGATCAGCCCCATGAGAGGTACGCACTACGCAATACACAGCCCGCTACTTTCAATATCACACAAACTCTCATTCCTCTCTTCCTCCTCCTGTTTAGTTTTCTCAGAGCTAACTCAGGCATCGGAGTGCCTTCGGCTCACGGCAGCCAGGGCCTCTGACCCAAGTCTTTCTCCTTCCCTTTCAGGTTATTGGAGTTCAACATTCCCCGTCCTAAGGAGTTTTACCTCAACCTCATCCTAATCTAAGTAGGTGTCGTTTTTACCGCCTACAGTTTGGCGCCGTCTGTGGGGAACTGAACAAAAATCTTGTAAACACCATGCCTCCGAAAACCAGAAATGGCGAAGGACCTTCCAAGGGCAAGGCTGTGTCCACACAGCCTACGCTGGCGCAAAATCTTCCGCCTCCTCCCCCTCGGCAAAGGAGGTCTGGCGGGAGGTCTCTCACGGTCCAAACAGCGTCACAATCCAGGGAAGTAACCATGCTCTCCCTTCGTGACGTTCCACCTCCAGAACAACCCCACCATGGCCATAAGCGGCCCGCGCAAGGTGACAAGTCAGTCACCAAACCACAGGAGAAGTCAGCCCGGGCTAGATCGCAGTCTCATCATCAGGCCAGCCTTGAGCACAACGAAGACCCCCGCCTGGCGGATATCAGAGCACAAAACCTCCTCATCCAGGAACAGCGTGAGCTTATCGAACGGCTCACGCAACGTCTCGAAGGCAAGAAGGATCAGAGCCCGCCGCCCAGGCGTCCGGGCCACGGACAAGACCTGAGGCACGTCCTCAACAATAAGAGGCGTGACCGAGACCAAAAAGAAGAAGGCTCCAGCAGCAGCCACATACATGAAGGGCCAAAGAAGCAATGCCAGGGGTTGGAGGACGATGAACTAAAGAAGTGGATCGACCAGCAGGTAAAGCAGACTGTCCGCCAGAATTTGGAGACTGCTGGTATCGACCGGGACCAGTATGCCACCTTTGAAGCTGAAGATACTGGCGCTTCTCCTTTCTCTAGGGAGATAAGAAGATACACGCTGCCCGAGAAGTTCAGCGTCCCAAGGTTCACCCTATATGACGGGACCTCGGACCCCGCTGCCCACCTCCGACATTACGTCCAAAGGATGTCGGTCTGGGGGGACGACGGTTCCCTGAACTGTCGAGTCTTTTCCTCCAGTTTGGCGGACCTCCCCCTACGGTGGTTCTGTTCGCTTCCCGAAAATTCCATCTCCAGTTGGCAACAGCTTCGGACCTCCTTCCTGGGGAAATTCCAGGCTCATCGCGTCATCCCAAAGACCGATGCCGACCTGATGGCCCTCCGGATGCAGGAGAACGAAAACGTCACCCAGTTCGCTCGCCGGTTCTGGACTGTTTACAGCCAGATCGAGAGCGCTTCTGAGGAGCTAGCGGTGAGGTCCTTCCAGCTGGCTCTGCAGCCGGGTATCCCACTTCGGGCGCAGCTGGTCATGTATCCCGTGACCACCATGAAGGAGCTGATGACCCGGGCCAACCGTTTCATCTTGGCGGAAGAAGACGAGGCGCGAGGTCGGGAGAACTTTGGCCTCACCAAGAAGAGCCAACCGGCCAAGGGAGACAGCAGGTCCTCCAGGAGGGAGGATCGTCGAAGGGACCCATCCCCGGATCGGCGCAAAGCCCGGTCCTCGGAGCAGCGCCGAACCCCCTCCGCCTCGACATCGGGGTCACGGAGCAGCAGGAAATCCGGCCACGAGCCATCCTCATATGTGGCCGTGAACACCATCTTCAAGGAGCCGATCTATAGGCTCCTCAACAAAATAAAGGCGCAGCCGTTCTTCAAATGGCCGCGGCCAATGACGGCCGACCCCTCTTCCCGGGACCAGACAAGGTTCTGTGCCTACCACAAGCAGAACGGGCACAGGACCGACGAGTGCAAGAGCTTCAAGTTCCACCTAGAAGACCTCGTGAAGGAGGGGCACCTTCGGGAGTACATCAAGCAGGAGGGCCGAGGTGATGGCTGACCTCCGCGGCGGGAAGCTGATAACCAGGACAGCGAGCCGGAAGGAGTCATCCACGTCATTCACCTCGTAGCCCCACCTAAGAAGAGCTCTCAGGCCCGCGCTAAGGCCCGGCGCGCCTCCCATGAGAAACAGGTGCTGACCGCGGCGCCAGAGCCGGCCGCGAAGAAGGCCAAAACAGAGGGGGTCAGAATATGGTTTTCTGACAAAGACCTGGAAGACGTCGAGCTACCGCACAACGACGCTCTAGTTCTCACCTTGAAGCTACAAAACTTCTTGGTTCAGAGAGCCCTCGTCGACCCCGGCAGCTCGTCCGAGGTCCTCTACTACGACTGCTTCAAGAAGTTGGGACTGAAAGACGAGGACCTCCAGGCATGCCGCACCCCTCTGGTCGGCTTCAGTTCCAAACCTGTCTATCCCAAGGGCAGGATCTCCCTTAGAGTCCAAGTCGGTGGCGCCTGCAGACAGGTCGACTTCCTAGTGGTCGA
This sequence comes from Persea americana, assembly GCA_029852735.1. NCBI lineage: Eukaryota > Viridiplantae > Streptophyta > Magnoliopsida > Laurales > Lauraceae > Persea > Persea americana. The sequence continues at coordinate 52,412,698 of CM056812.1, forward strand.
TGTCCCTTCCCCGTACAATGTAATAATGGGGAGGACGTGGCTGCATACCATGGAGGCGGTGCCCTCCACCCGGCATCAAAAACTCAAGTTCCCCTTGGAGAATCGATCTGGACGAGCGGAGGTGATCACCGTCAAAGGCGACCAGCACATGGCCAGGCAATGCCTGCTGGCCGTGGTGTCTGACGATGCCGGGCCGTCCCAAGTCAATGTGACCGAGCTGGATAGAGAGGCCGAGCTCGAGGACGTCGGCAGGGCTCCGGCGCAGAAGAGCATCGAGGACCTCACCAAGGTCAATATTGATCCCGCCGACCCCGACAGATTCTTTCTTGTGGGAAGCCAGCTCCCCGAAACCGAGAAGATAGAGTTGCTCAACCTCCTCGAGGAGAATAAGGCGGTCTTTGCCTGGACACCGTATGAAATGCCCGGCATTGATCCCGCAGTCATCTGTCACGAACTGAAGGTGGATCCCAACCATAAGCCCGTGCTTCAAAAACCGCGCCGGTCTGGGGTCCCGCAGGCTGAGGCCGTGACTGAGGAAGTTCAGAAACTCCTCGAGGCAGGTGCAATAAGAGAGGTCCACTATCCGCAGTGGCTGGCCAACACCGTGGTGGTCAAGAAGAAGACGGGCAAATGGAGGGTCTGCGTGGACTTCACCGACCTCAATAAGGCCTGTCCAAAGGACAGCTTCCCTCTTCCAAAAATCGACCAGCTCATTGACGCCACTGCCGGACACGACCGGATGAGCTTCCTGGACGCCTACCGGGGGTACCACCAGATCCCCATGTACGCGGCAGACCAGGAGAAGACAGCTTTCATCACTCCCCGGGGCACCTATTGTTACAAGGTGATGCCCTTCGGGTTGAAAAACGCGGGAGCGACCTACCAGCGGTTGGTGACGAAGATGTTTCAGGCCCAGCTCGGCAAAACGGTGGAGGTCTACATCGACGATATGGTCGTCAAGTCAAAGAGGTCGCAGGACCACCTGACCGACCTCCGCCAAATTTTCGACATCCTTCACCAGTTCCAGTTGAAGCTGAATGCGTCCAAGTGCGCCTTTGGGGTCGGTTCCGGCAAGTTTCTGGAAAGCCTGGTCACAAGAAGGGGGATTGAAGCGAACCCCGACCAGATCACCGCGATCCAGGACCTCCAGTGTCCGACCTCGGCGAAACAAGTCCAGAGGCTGACCGGAATGGCTGCCGCCCTGAACCGATTCATCAGCCGCGCTTCAGACAAGTGCAGACCCTTCTTCCAACTCTTGAGAAAGGGCTCCAAGTTCCAGTGGACGTCAGAATGCTCTGAGGCGCTGCAGCAGCTAAAACAATATCTTTCTTCTCCCCCACTGCTGTCAACCCCGACCTTTGGAGAGCCACTGTTTTTGTACTTGTCGGTCTCGGACCATGCAGTGAGCTCGGTACTCATCAGAGAGGACAACGGCCAGCAAAGGCCCATCTATTACACGAGCAAAACCCTGCTGGACGCCGAGACCCGGTATTTGCAGCTTGAAAAACTCGCCTTGGCGCTCGTCAGCGCCTCTCGGAAGCTCTCCCACTACTTCCAAACCTTCACAATAGTGGTCGTAACCGAATACCCACTGAAGGCTCTTCTCCGGAAGGCAGATTTCTCCGGACGAATCTCCAAATGGGCCGTCGAACTGGGGCAATATGACATCGGCTATCAACCCAGAACGGCCATCAAAGCTCAAGTCCTGGCAGATTTCATCGTTGAGTTTACTCCTCAGAGTTCGGCACCGATCGCGCTCGATACCGAACTGGGGGGTGATAGGGGTGCAGAGGTTGCCACCAAGACTGAGCAAGAGCAGTCCTGGAAAGAGCTCCTAGACTCGTCCTGGAAAGTCTTTGTCGACGGATCCTCAACATCCAAGAGAGCTGGCACTGGCATAGTTCTCCAGTCTCCCGAAGGCCTCGTTATCGAACAAGCTGTGACCCTTGGTTTCAAGGCATCCAACAACGAGGCCGAATATGAAGCTCTGATCGCCGGACTCAACAGTGCCAAAATCCTGAAAGCCCGGTCCGTGGTGGTTTTCAGCGACTCCCAACTGGTGACAAGCCAGCTCAGGGGAGACTACCAAGCTCGGGATGACAGGATGGCTGCCTACCTCGCCCACGCCCGGGGACTTCTCTCCCAGTTCGAAAGGGCTGAGGTCCGGCAGATCGGCAGAGAATCCAACTCCCATGCGGACGCCCTCGCCAGCCTCGCCTCGGCTGTGGAAGCCGGTGAAAAGAGAACTATTGAAGTAGAGACGCTGCTCGAGCCCAGCATCGAGCCCCAGCAACCCCGGCAGCTCATGTGCCTGGACCTCGGCCCGAGCTGGATGGACCCCATCATCGCGTACCTAAAAGACGACCAGCTGCCCGAGGACAGGACTGAAGCTCGCAAAATCAGATTGAAGGCGACCCGCTTCTGGCTGTCCCCAGACAGCAAGCTCTACAGGAAGTCATTCACGGGGCCTTACCTCCAGTGCGTCCACCCCAGCAAAGTTGACGATTTCCTCTACGAGATCCACGAAGGAGTCTGCGGCAGTCACGTAGGAGGTCGGTCACTTGCGTACCGGGCTATCAGCCAGGGTTACTGGTGGCCATACATGCAGAAGGACGCCCAGCTTTACGCCAGGAAGTGCGAGAAGTGCCAGAAATTCTCCCATTCTCTCCACCAGCCAGCCCAGGACCTAAGTCCTCTCTCCAGTCCGTGGCCTTTCGCCCAGTGGGGCCTCGACATCGTCGGACCACTTCACCGAACTCCAGGGAACAAAAGATGGTTGATTGTGGCTACGGACTACTTCACAAAATGGGTCGAAGCTGAACCTTTGTCCTCCATCACTGAACTAGACACGAAGAACTTTGTATGGAAGAATATCATCACGAGGTTCGGAATTCCCCGCACTCTCATTTCGGACAACGGGACGCAGTTCGACTCCAACCTCTTCAAGAGCTTCTGCCAGGAGTACGGCATTCGCAACATCTACTCTACCCCGGCGTACCCTCAGAGCAACGGCCAGGCCGAGATTTCAAACAAGGTGCTCCTCGACGGAATCAAAAAGAGACTCGACCGAGCCAAAGGTCGATGGGCGGAGGAGCTGCCAAGCGTCCTATGGGCCTACCGAACTACGCCGAGGCGTTCCACCTCGGCTACCCCGTTCTCCCTTGCCTACGGCATGGAAGCAGTCATTCCCCTTGAGGTCGGCCTCCCGACCTTGAGGTCCGAACTCTGTGACCAGGGTCTAAACGATCTGAATGTAGCACGGGAGCTGGACTTGGCTGAAGAACGAAGAGAGGCGGCAGCTATCCGCCTGGCCGCCTATCAGCAGCAGTTGGCCAGGGGGTACAACCCGAAGGTCAGAGAGAGAAGGTTCGTGATAGGAGAGTTGGTCTTGAAGAAAACACTTCCAGGCGACCAAGATCCCAACGAAGGCAAGCTGGCGCCTAACTGGCAGGGACCGTTCAGAATAACTTCTACAGCGGGGAGATCTGCCTACCGACTCGAAGATATGGAAGGGAAGCCGCTCCCGCGACCATGGAACGCGGCACATCTAAAAAAATTCTATTTCTGAAAAATGTACTCAAGAAATCAGATATCAATAAAAGGCAACTTTTCTGGAATGAGTGTTTGCATTGCTCCAAGGCTCGCAGCGGCTCGATCCCACTATTCGGAATGTCAACTGTCAGCTCGGCTCCATCGCCAGCTCCGACACCAGGGTCCGGTAACAGTACCACCCTCGCGGCTCGGCACCTCTGTTCAGAGGGCCAACCGTCCTGAGCTCGGTGCCTTCACCAGCCCGGGCGGTACAGCCATAAGCACATCAGGGTCCGGTAACAGTACCACCCTCGCGGCTCGGCACCTCTGTTCAGAGGGCCAACCGTCCTGAGCTCGGTGCCTTCACCAGCCCGGGCGGTACAGCCATAAGCACATCAGGGCCCGGTAATAGTACCACCCTCGCGGCTCGGCACCTCTGTTCAGAGGGCCAACCGTCCTGAGCTCGGTGCCTTCACCAGCCCGGGCGGTACAGCCATAAGCACATCAGGGTCCGGTAACAGTACCACCCTCGCGGCTCGGCACCTCTGTTCAGAGGGCCAACCGTCCTGAGCTCGGTGCCTTCACCAGCCCGGGCGGTACAGCCATAAGCACATCAGGGCCCGGTAATAGTACCGCCCTCGCGGCTCGGCACCTCTGTTCAGAGGGCCAACCGCCCAGAGCTCGGTGCCTTCACCAGCTCTGGCGGCACAGCCAGATGCATTTCAGGGTCCGGTAAGAGTACCACCCTCCCGGCTCGGCGCCTCTGTTCAGAGGGCCAACCGTCTTGAGCTCGGTGCCTTCACCAGCTCTGGCGGCACAGCCATTTCAGGGTCCGGTAAGAGTACCACCCTCCCGGCTCGGCGCCTCTGTTCAGAGGGCCAACCGTCCTGAGCTCGGTGCCTTCACCAGCTCTTGCGGCACAGCCATAAGCATTTCAGGGTCCGGTCTCGGTGCCACCCTCACGGCTCGGCTCCTCTGTTCAGAGGGCCAACCGCCCTCGCTTAGTACCTATCAATCTACTCGGCAAGTTACTTGTATCGATACGCTACGCATCCCACCACAAGCAAGACAGACGACACAGTATATGCAAAGAATGTTGTTTGTAAAGAATGTTGTTTTATGTATAAGATCAGCTTATACATTGTTTTATTACAATGTATGGCAAAACAAAAAAAATTACATAGTTCAGGGAGCTGCTGCTCCCTTATTACAGCTAGTCCCGGCGGCACTCTTGCCAGTTACGGCTGGGGCAGCATCGGGAACCACTGGAGGGGCAGGGGCGACTGTTGCTGGAGGGACCTCCGAGGCTGAAGGAGCGGGGGCGATTCCCGAGACGGCTCGCAACTCCGAATCCGAGCGAGGAAACCTGGGGGAATTCTGAAAAATGGGGCTATCCGGAGGGACACCAACCCTCCGTAAGGCCGCCTTCCACCCAAGTGCCCACGCCTTCTCTCGGATTCCTGGCAGTTGAGCCTTGTAGTCAGCTGCCAGTTTGCTGACCTCCTCATTCATCACGGACTCGTGCTCGGCGACGTACTCTTCCTTGAGTCTCGCTTCTTGATCTCTCAGAGCCCGTGCGAGCTCGGCCGCCTTCCCGTCCAGAGCCATCTCAAGCTTTGTCTCAGCCAGCTTCCTCTCAGAGATAAGCCTACTGTTGGTCCCCCGCAGCATCTTCATGTCTTCCTCCTTCCGCGACGACGCAAGACGGACCTCGTCTAGCTTCCAGGACAGTTGGACGTTTTGATCCACCGCCTGTTTTGCTTCCTCCTTGAGGTGCTCGGCCAAGGCCCGCTCTGCGTCGAGCTCGGCAAGAAGATCTTCCTTCTTCCTCGCCTCCTCCTCCAGGGCCGCGTCCCTTGCCGCCAGGGACTTAAGCAGCAACTCCTTTTCGGCTGACCAATCTGCTGCCCTGGCTTCGGCTGCATCCAGCCTCCCCATGCCAGTCTGGCACTTTTGCAAGAGCTGCAGTGGAAACAGAAGTGTCACAAAATGAAACACAGCAGAAAAAGAAAGAATGTTGAGTCAAGCGTGTACATACCGTTACCAGAGACCGCATTGAGGACATCAGCAGGGACTTGTTGTCCATCTGCGCCCACCTTGCCATGTCCTGGGGAAGGGCGCACGCTCGTCCCAGAGCGACAACCACTTCGGGGCTGACCGCTCGGTCCGACTCGGCTAGTTCCCTCCCCAGCACCCCCTTGATGTCCGGTCTCCAGGGGATGAAGTCGGGAGGAGCGGCGGACCCCCCAACCGACACGGCAGGCTCGGGGGCGGACGGGGCTTCGACCCTGGGCCTCTTCTCCGGCCTGCGCTCCTCGACGACCTCGGCAGTATCCCCTCTGCCTAGGTCGGAGTGCGATTCTTCAGAAATGACTGCCGGAGTGCTCGACCCGACCTCTGCTGCAGCAGGCATTCCCGATTGAGCATCGTCGGTAGCTTCCGGAACCGTCTCGGTCCCGGGCGCGGTTACCTCAGCAGCGTCCGCCGCCGACATACTTAGGGCGACGTCGGCACCTCGGCAGGGAACCGAGCTTTCGCCCGTGTCTCCAAACGCAGCGGCGGAGAGGTCTTCCGCGACAAAGCGCTTGCGACGACCGCGCAACATCTCGACCTCGGACTCTTCCGAGCTGGATGTGCTCCGGGACTCGCTGGAGACAACAAATTTCTGCCTTAGCCGCCTGCGCCCGGTCTCGGCTCTCTTGGTCGCTGCTGCTTCACGGACAGGGGACTGTCCTCCCAACTCTACCGGAATGCCGCTGGGGATTGCGACAGTAACGGTCTCCGGAGCAGGAGCCTGAGTCCGTTCGGTGCCCGGTACGGTGTCTTCCCCGTGAAGCACGGAGTCGATCCCGGTCACCCGCCTCGGAGCGAGGAAGGACTTGTAGTGCGGCGTGTACCCCAGCAGCGAATACGCAGCTCGGCAGTGATGGCCGCGGTACTTCCGCACCTTCTCGTGCCAATCGCTGTTCACCCTCCACCGGTTCCTTCGGGCAAGCTCCCTCCTCTGCCGAAAACCTGCAGGAACAGGACAGTGTCAGCAAGGGAAAGAGATGATAAAAATACAAAATCCAGGGGCCTCGGTTTTTACTTGGGGGGACTCCTATTTTGCGCGGTATCCGGGCCGTGGTGCTGGGTTCCGCCTCGCCGAACTCCCACGCCCCGCGAACGAAGACACGGTCCTCCCCCGCGTATTTATACGAGTCTTCCAGCGCGGTCACGAAGGCGGTCCGGTGGAGCCTCAGCCGGAGATAGTACGTATGCCCGTCTGCCGATTTGCAGAGGTCATACGCCTCCTTGATGTCCGAGACACCGAGGTTGATGGACAAGATCTCGTTGAGCCGCACTGTTCCCATGATGATCTTGTATCCGTTGGGAAGCAGCTGGCAGGGGCTCAACCCCCACTCCCGGAGACATTCCCTGAGAAGTGGGTGAAGGGGGAACCGGACTCCTCCCTCCACGACGGCCACCAGCCAGAACGGCATCCAGCCGTCGCTGTATGTGATACCGTCGTCAGGTCCGTCTGGCCTAACCTCTACGTTCGCAGGGACTTTGTATTCCTTCCTAAACAGGCTTATGGACAGTGCGTCCCCTAGCCAATGCCTATGCACACCCATTCTCTACTCTAGATGGAAGACCACCCACCGGAAAGGAAGAAGACAGGGGGGAGAAGTCCTACGATGGGAGGAGTCTACGAGCAGAATGGTCGCAGGCAACAGGCAACTTACTGTTCTTCAGCAGGTTGCAGCAGGAGCTCTGAGGATCGAAAAGAAGGAAGACGGAGAAGGAACCCTAATTTATAACGGATGGAGGCGCCGTTTCAGATTTCGAGAGAAGCCTTCAATATGGCCCTACCTCGAGTAGCCCTAGCGTCGCCTCGGGCAGCCCAGTCGTCCTGCAGATTTGATTGCGCGCCCTCAACAAAGGCGACACGTGGCACGGCGCCGCATTCCCAGAGGACTATTCAATGCCTCGACAGGCGAAAGGACAACCGCCTCGACTGACGGAAAGAACTTAATACAGCACTCCACGTCAGCGAAAGAACTTAATACAGCACTCCACGTCAGCGCAAGAACTTAACACAGCACTCCACGTCAGCAAAAGACGATGAGGAGACCCCATCGAACCGAGACCCCACCGTTTCGGTAGTTCGGCACAACGGGCACTGTCAAAAGGTTAGTGGCAGTACCGGCCTGACTAAGACCACTCAGCTTCCGACCTGCTCCAAGGAGCCCACAGGCCAAAAGCTGGGGGGGAGATAATGGGTACGGAACAGCCGACGGAGACCACGGCCCTGCTCCGGGTCTCGGTCATTGGCTAACGTCTCAATCTAAAGAACAGCAAGGAGTTCGGCAATCCGGAACTACAACTCAAAACAGCAAAGCAATGCAGCATATCATCAACCACAAACATTCCATCAAAAACAAGGAAGAGCAAGAGTGCGAGCAAAGTTTCGAAGTTTTTATTAATCAAGCTTCTGACTACAAGATGAATGGAGATTCCATAAAAGAAAGAAAAAATTACAAAAAACCCTCAGAGGGCTGCAGCTTCCACATTACAGTCGATCTCCGGGGGGACCTCGACCGCACTAGCCTCGGGAGCAGCTGGGGCAGCTTCAGGGACGACCACGGCAGCTTCAGGAGGGACCTCGACGACTGCTGCCACTTGGCAGTCTTCGGGATCAGCACTGGCAGCAGGAGCCTCTTGCGGCGCCTCGGGAGCGGCGGTCGCCTCCGGGCACGACTGCGAAGGAGGGTCGGAGGAGACTTGAGACACGGCTGCGAGTCCCGGGTCCGAACAGGAAAATCTTGGGGCATTCAGGAAAAGGGGACTATCCTCGGGGACCCCGGCTTTCTGCAAGGCTGCCTTCCACCCGAGTTCCCAGGCTCGGTCCCGGATCCCCGGCAGCTGAGCCTTGTAGTCAGCAGACAGCTTGCCGACCTCCTCCTCCATGATGGAGTCATGCTCGGCGAGGAACTTCTCCTTGAGCCTGGCCTCCTGTTTGGCCAGGGCAGACTCGACCTCGGCCGCCTTCCCCCTCAGCGCCTTCTCCAGGGAACCTTGCGCCTGGTTCCGCTGGGAGAGGAGTCTCTTGTTTGTCCCCTTTGTGCTCTTCAGTTCGTCCTCCAGCTGTTTCGCCGCAGCCCGGAGATCATCGAGCTCGGAAGAAAGGTGCTGGTTCTGGACCTTCTCGTCCTCCAGCTCATCTTTGAGGCGCTGGACCTCAACCTTTGACTCTTCGAAATCAACGACGAGGTCGGCGTTCTTGGCCGTCACCTCGGCCAGCATCGCATCCTTGGACGCCATGGACGCCCGCAGCTCGTCCCTTTCGACTACCCACTCAGCTGCCCGCGCCTCGGCCGCGTCCAGCCTCTCAATGCCCACCTGGCACTTCTGCAACAGCTGCAAGACGAAAACCCGAAGTCAATAAAACGGCAGGGACCAAAAGCTGAGGGAGAGACATTGCACTTACCTGCACAACGGATCGCATCGAAGAAAGCAGGAGAGACTCGTTGTCCATCTCCGCCCACCTCGCCATGTCTTGAGGGAGGGCGCAGGCTCGCCCTAGCTCTGCGACCACTTGGGGATTGGTCGCACGGTCTGTTTCGGCCAGCGGCCTCCCCAGAGCCCCCTCGATGGCCGGCCTCCACGGAGCCGGAGGAGGAGGCAGGATCGTCCCACCAGCAGACGAAGTCGAAGGGCCAGGCGAGGCCTCGACCCTTGCCCTCTTCTCGGGTCGTCCGCCCTCGACAGCCTCGGCCGAACGAGCCCGACGTCCAGCCCCAGCGGCATGATCCGAGGGTGGGACGACTGCGGTCACGGCCGGAGGCGGAGCTGTGACGACCTCTGCCTCGTCAGGCCGAGCAGCCGCGACTATGGCAGGATTAACCACCTCGACATCCGGGGCAGGAATGCCACCTGGGGATGCCGGAGGTGCCGCGGCCACTGCCTGCGGAGGATCCCGGACCTCGCCTCCGATGTCTCCGAAGGCCGCCGCGGATAGATCCTCCGCGGCATAGCATCGCCCGCGCTGGCGCAGCATCTCCCCTTCCTCTTCCTCTTCCTCTTCCTCTTCCTCCGAACTGGACGCTACTAGCCTCGTTCGGGAAGACAGGGGCTTGGCCCTCGAGGTTCCGGCGGGCTCAGCGGCAGAGACTGCTGGAGCACGTTCTGCCAACTCAACCAGGCGACCGGCGGGAATCGCAACGGTCACCGCAGCCGATCTCGGTACCACGGTCGCCTCTGTTCTCTGACTCGCGCCTTCGCCGCTAAGGACGGGGTCTATCCCCGACACCTTTCTGGAGGTGTGGAAGGACCGATAATGGGGCACGTACCCCAAAAGGCACCAGGCAGCGCGGCAGTTGTGGCCGCGGTAGTTCCTCACCAACTCGTGCCAGGCGCTGTTCACTTTCCAGCGATTCCTCCTCGCGAGCTCCCTCTTTTCGCGAAAATCTGCACAGGCAGAACCGTGTCAGAAGCCAGATGAGGAGAAAGGAAAAAACTGCAAACCGAAAGAACTTCGGCCTTTACTTGGAGGAATCCCTATTTTTCGAGGGACCCGGACCGTGGTAGCAGGCTCTACTTCGCCGAACTCCCATCCACCTCTGACAAGCACTTTGTCTTCGCCAGCATACCGATTGGAGTCCTCTAGCGCAGTTACAAACCCTGTCCGGCGGACCCGCAGCCGGAGGTAATAAGTATCCCCCTCTGCGGATTTGCAGAGGTCATAAGTGTCCTCAATATCTGGGACACCAAGGCCAATTCCCAGAATCTGGTTAAGCCGCACCACCCCCATTATGATTTTGTATATATTGGGGAGTAGCTGGCAATGGCACAACCTCCACTCCCAGAGGCAGTCCCGGACCAGTGGGTGCAGGGGAAAGCGAACTCCCCCTTCCACTACAGATACCAACCAGAATGGCATCCAGCCGTCACGATAGGTGAGGCCGTCATCGGGGGTATCCGGTCTGACCTCCACATTGGAGGGGATCTTGTATAAATCCCTAAAATGGACTATGGAGTCTGAGTTTCCTAGCAGATGCCTATAGACTCCCATTCTCGACTCAGACAGACCTATCTAAAAAAGATGAAGAAAACAGAGAAGACTCGCACAAATAAGGATTGCGCAGTCGGGAACGACGAAGGTCTGCAGACGCTGGAGAAAGCTCTCTTGCAAAACGCAGTGGAAATCTGAAGAAAGCAGGGGAAGGTGAAGAACGCAGAAGAAGGTGAAGACGAAGGGGGCGCCCTGATTTATAAGGCCTGGGGACGACGGTTCGACTTTCGAGGAAAGCCTTTAAGAGGCGTCTCCTCAATCAACCCTAACGTCCCATCTCGCAGCCCTAACGTCTCCTCGAAGTAATGGCAAGACAGCTAAAGGAAGCGACACGTGTCACCACTAGCGCGATATCCGAAGACTATTTAAATATCCAGGACAGGCGAAAAGACACCTCCAAGGGGCCCGCGTGATAACAGCGACCCCCAGACCCAAGGGGGCCCTCTTGATCCGAAGCTCCCTCGTCCCGTTACTACCTTCATGACGATCACCCTCACTTGAGCTCGGTAGCAGAACCAGTTATACGGTCATCAAGCTTCTGACCCCTTCGAGCCAGGAGGCTCTCAGGAGTCAAAAGCTAGGGGGCAATTGTGTGGGAAAAACACCGTAATGACGAAGTTAAGCAACGATCACGGCTAAGCTCCCCGAGCTCCTCAGCTTCTGTGGTGGAAGATCGTCAGCTCGGCAGTTCGGTCAATACCTTGGCAGCTCGGTAAATCAGTCCAGCTTGCAAGGTCGGCACCGCAGTTCGGCAGCTCGGTATGAGTGCCAGCCCGGTACAATGGCGCACCACGGCCAAGCTATCCTTGGTCCCAGGCCACAGCATCCCCAGCCACAGCACTAGAGTTAGAGTGGGCCGCCATTCTCCTCCTAGAGTCAGAATGGGCCGCCATCTACCTTCTGGAAATACGGCGCGCCCTGACAGATATGGGCGGTCATTTATGGCGATAGGATTGCTCATTTATGGTGATAAGAGGTGTGCTTTATCATTCCTGTACGCCAGCCGGCTGAAGGCGTGGAAAGTGAAGTAGGGGTGTTGTCCGCTCCACCTACTGCTGCCTGTCAGGGTATGGGGGGATGGGACCTCACCTCACCTACCCCCACTCACAGAGAGAATGAACGAGGAACACTCGCCTATATATGCATGGGATCAGCCCCATGAGAGGTACGCACTACGCAATACACAGCCCGCTACTTTCAATATCACACAAACTCTCATTCCTCTCTTCCTCCTCCTGTTTAGTTTTCTCAGAGCTAACTCAGGCATCGGAGTGCCTTCGGCTCACGGCAGCCAGGGCCTCTGACCCAAGTCTTTCTCCTTCCCTTTCAGGTTATTGGAGTTCAACATTCCCCGTCCTAAGGAGTTTTACCTCAACCTCATCCTAATCTAAGTAGGTGTCGTTTTTACCGCCTACAATTAGCAATAATTCATTTGCGGGAGAGGAAGAGTATGACCAATCTATTGGTAGTTTGAGATAGACAGAGATTGATCGCTGATTGTAAGGCTAATGGTGAGTGTCTTGATAACCCATGAGTGTGAACATTTACCATTGAAAAAAAGGAGGAAGCGGGGGTGGTGAATAGCGCTTTTTTTTTTTTTTTTTTTGGAGTGTTCATCGTATTGTAAGAAGCATTTTAAAGTGGGAGGTATATAAGAGTCACTCGTGCACCAGCGTAGACTTTTTATTTTTAAATCTGAGCTTGCATTTTCGGCTTGTCCTTATCTGCATGCATTTCAGGCAAGGCCTAGCTGTCATGTGCTCATGGCCTACAACCCACACATGCAAAGTGATGAGTGGTGCAATGGCTAGGGCTTTTTAGAGCTACTTGCATGTCACGGCGGTCTAAACAGTGGAATGTATGTGAGATTGAATGGATGGTGGATCTATACAGTTACGAGAGTCTTGAGAAAATCTAAAAGGATCCAAAGTTAATTGAAGTTATGTAGAAATATTTAGGACCGCAATGGCCAAGGCCGTGTGTGCCAATATAAGAGGGTAGTGAAAAATGCACATGAGGACTACAGCTTCTAAAAAGTGCTTTTTGGCACAAATGGAAGGAAGCAGGTTTTCTGGAAACTAAACGGGCCCCACTCATTCATGTGTGTGGATGGAATGGAGTGGGATCTGGATCCTCTGAGACTTCAACGTATTGAAATCCAGGAAGCCCACAGTGGGGCCCACGTACTAAAGTGGTGATTGCTCAAAATAAGTACTCCTCAAATTTTATGTGAACCAGAGTTATTGCCCTGTTAAATTGACCATTTGATAAATAATGTGTATTGCATAAATTTATACATACTCATTAACATAGTTTTCATCAAATGAGCCATCTAATAATGGAAAAGGTTCTAGTTGATGCCAAATATGACGGTATGGAAATATATTTTGGGCGGTTCAAATATCAACAGGTGGACTGCATTATGGAGTTCTAACCCATAAATGGCCACAAAATGTACACCAATTATAATCATTCAAACTTCATGACCTAATATATAGGCTAGCCAATTTAACCCGTTGAAATAGGTACTCGGCCCGTTCCAAGCCCGAAAACACAGGGGTTTTGAAAAAAATTTGAGCCCAGCGGATTGAGTTTGGATAATTATTTGAAAGCCTGACCAAAATGGGGCTGGAAATAGGTAGAGCATGTCCAGCCATGGTATAAAATATCAGCCGATACCGGTTCATATCGGCCGATATGAACCGGTAACGGCCCATACCAGTCCGATATTTTGGTGAGATATCGGTCTCAGTGTCGCAGACAAAAATATTCCCAAAATATCGGTCCATATCGGCCGATATTTTGAAAATATCGGTTTAATCGATATATCGGTCAATCTTTGTCAAAATATCGGCTGAGATGGAATAATGGTAAAAAAATCCTAAATTTTTCACTTTTTTCCTCATTCTTCTCCCACATTCTTCCTCTCCCCTCATCTCCTTGGAGCAACCCCTCCTCCTTAGCTCATTCTCTTGCATATTTCGAATACTGTTTCTTAAAGAATTCATTCTATTTTGGTAAGAAAATCAACATACTCCCTTATTTTAACTATTATGTATTTTTTAACAATCCATACCGAATAAATGATGATGATGATGATATCGAGCTTGGGCGACACTCCACTTGGAATTAGGCTGTCATGCTCATCAATTTCTCTCTCTCTCTAGTCTCCCTTAATTTCAAGTAAATAATAAACCTTTTGATGTCCAAGTGCCTTTTGATTTATTCATCTCACTATCATGTTTTAGATTTTAATATTTTATCTTCATGGTCTTAGATTTCACAACTTATTTGATGATTGACTTAGTATTAAATAATACTTGATAGGTTATCTTTATTTTATTTTACATTAATAAATTGATCTTGAGCCAAAATAATAGTTACATTATATAAAATATTGGAGAAGACAGCGAGTCAACGACATAAACAGGACTCATGACTTATAGTGACCGATATTTTGATTTCTTGTTATTACTAAAGGGAAAAAATATTGTTTTCCAGTATTTTCTAATATTCTGGATTTTTTGGATATTTTTGTGAATTTTTTTAAATTAAAATAAAATTTCACACTACGATGACCGCGACGGACCGAGATCCGCGACCGATACTGATATGATATCAGTTTTTTGCCGCGGGTGATACCGTGATTTTGAACCATGCGCCCAGCCCTTTCAAGTCCAGCCGCAAGGTTATTTTACTATTTTTTTTATATTTTTCTGAAACTATACCCCATAAAAATTAAAAAAGGGCTAATTAAGAGGGTTATTTTTGTAACTGCGCCCTCATAAATCTCTCCATAAAAGGCCTTCCCCCCCTCAAGACGACTATTGGTTTAGTCACAACCTAACCAGTGATGATGATTCATACAATGATGGGAATGCACTAAGATCTTTTAGACATATTTAAAGAAAAATAATTATTATTAAGTTCTTTTAGACATTACTTGACTAGCATAAGATACTCATTTCTATTGATGTTCTGATTTTCTATTGTCACCGACAATTTATATTTTTTAAAACTCTGTCATATTGCTTGTTGCATTGCATTGCCGGTCCTAAGTTAGGAAAAAAGGAGAAGGATTTAAAGTTCGGTGATAGTATAAGAATAATTAGATAATATTGATCTTATGTTCAAGATAGTGCTAAAGTTCAGGCCTAGCCCAAGCCTGTACGAGGTGGAATTTGACATAGACCCACTCAATATGAAATTAGGATCAGACAACCCATGCCCCAGCTCATCCCGTCCCATTCACAGGCATACTAATATATTGGAGGTTCACCAAATTCATTCATACTTGATTAAAACAAAGCATGTATTGCAAAAAAAACCCCTTTTCACATTTTACACCCCGTGCTGTGAGATCTATATCACTTGGCCAGCCAGCAGCTTTGACGTTGTAGAGCACAGGCACAGGAGTCTAGCCCATAAAACGGTAATACAGCTATCATGCTGTCGTGGCATGATCTGATTAGCCTCAGCCCACAGAATCCCATACTTGAAAACTAGAAATGGTTGCTTTATACTATATTATATTATATTATAGGGCAGAACGTGAACAAAAGAGCATACTATATACATATAAAGTGCTTTTCTAAAACATATTCAACTTTTTAAATGGCAAAAGCAAAGGGTAGGACTGAATGAGGAATCCACCAGCCAAATTACATTATGAACCAGCTGCTAAAGGAGGGATCTTTTTTATATATAAGGGGAATTTTTAAATAAAAAAGTATGACACTTGGGAGCTTCTATTGGCATAGCTCTACTTGCTCATTATACATTTTTTTTTCTTTCAAAATCTTGACAACTTGTAGGAAAATTCCCGTCTCCCCCTCTCCCTCCGAGAAGAGGAAGAAGAGGGGGAGAAGGAGAGGAGTTGGGCCGCCTAAGGAGGTGGGTGGGGTTAGGAGGCGGGTAAAAGTGGGAGGCAAATAAGGAGAGAGAAAAGGAAAGAGGGAGAATGAAAAGGAGAGAGAGAGAGGGTGCGGGCAGAGATGCGGGCAAGTAAGGAGAGTGAGAGCGACAAGGAGAAGGAGAGAGGAAGCGGGAGAGGGCGCGTGCGAAGGTGGGCATCGGGCGGAGGTGGGGGCAAGTAGTTTTTTAGTTATTTGAAACTCTCTTTTTTAATCATCCATGCTTAAAGGTAGTTGAAGTGGGGCCCACTTGGTCATCTGGGTTGGACTCAATTCGTTTCTCTAAAGTGATTTATTAAAAGAAAATTTTGAAAAATGACATAAGGATATTTTTGTTATTTCTTAAATTTTTTTATTGAGAGGATTTGATTAAAAGAATTGAGGAAAACTTTTATACTTTTTGAAATATTCAAATCTTCGTGTATTTTTTTTTTAAAACGAGTCAAAAGTTTTATACCTTTTTTAAAGTCTCCCTTTATATAATGCGGCAATTTGATAAGGGTCGAATCTTATACACAACACCAAAAGGAGACATTCATTCGCAACTAACTTATCTTTAATAAAGTTGCCTAAACCTGTGTTTGCCCCCGGTCATACAACCCTTCTATCACCCAAACTTCCTTGTGATGGATTTATGAATTATGAATTGCAATGTGAAAGCTGTCCTTTGATAGGTATGGGTCAGGTCATTTTTATGCTTTTTTTTTTGTTAATAAAAGTTAAAAAATAATTTACAGACACTATTTATATAAGGGAAGGCTTCAACTCAAATGTCTATAATGCGTGTCCTGGGAATTGTTTTATCAGGAAAAAATACCATGGAATACCTAGGTCATGAAAAAAAAAACCTCAAATGGCTACTATCATCTCAAACTAATTTACTAAGTAACACATAAAAATAGCAACAAAATAGGAGTGGGGTGAAGGCATCCAACATTTGAACCTGATTTGAATTCGCTCAATTCAAAATCTAAAGCCACATACGTGCTCAAAGCCCAACAATTCCACTACCAAACTTACCTCTTATAGGAGTGTCAGAGCACCTCACCCACCTCACCCATTCAACAAGACTCTATTGTCAATTTTTAATTACTTTTAGAAAGCAAACTGGATAATCCAATAACGCATTTGAGTCTGTTTGTGGGTCATCTGTTATATTCTTTTTCACCAAATTCATTGTCTGATTAATCACACTAATTTTAAAAAATATAATACATAAAATCTTGTGTGCGTGATGCCCAATTACATTGAAAATATGTTCCATGTTTGCATGTAACATCTTTTTCCCCACAATAACATGATCCTTTCATAGGGCCCTGTTCTTTATATGAAATTGAATTTCTAAAGAAAAAAAAAATTCTTAGCAATTATCTAAATTTAATAAACAAAGGCGAAGATCCTCAAATGACCACCAATAAGCACTTTCCTTTTTAATAAATACCCCATCCATAACATTAATAAATCAAATACTAGGAAAGTCAATGTCATATCTATATCTCAACATTATATCTTTCATCTCCCACTTGTTTTATCTACTTTCATTTACAATGAATTCATAGATAGGCCTAAAACATAGCCAAGATCAAACTATCACTGAAATTTGCAATAACATTTGAATAAAAAAGAGAAAATAGGAAATCCATCGAAAATTCTTATGACAAGAACTTTTTTTCTAATCCTCATTTTATTATTTAAAGATTAGTTCATTTTCTGCAATATTTTTAATAAGATTTAAAGAAAACCACAAAAATGTATATATACCAAGATTCTCTCAAAACAATAATTAGAAATTAATGATATCTGCAATAGTTTATGGTTAATTGAAAATCTATATTTAAACAACACAAATGATGATATAAGAATATATGGTATATCCTCCTCTGAAATGAAAGAAAGGGGTATAAATGTCATACTAGAAGGGGTATTTTGTCCAGATGTGAGATTTAATCTTTTTGTTTTTTAGGACAGACACTGACAGAGAGTCTGCACATAGAATAACCCTAACTTGAATATCTGACCATGTCATACATACATACATGCATGCATATATCATAGATGTATGTATGGCATGACCATGTCATGTCATGTCGCATGCATGGTGCTTGTCTGAAAGTGTGTGTGGCGTAGCATTTTGCGCCAGCTTTTGACGGCTCCGTTAGTGGGACCGAACATAACGGCCATTTAAACAACCCATTTGCCAGCCACGAGGGCGGCCAGTTTAACGGAAATAATTTCGGAGAAGATTCACCAGCACCTCTCCAGTGCGCGTCTTCCACAAAACAAAACCGGGTCGGTGTCTGGGAATGTGATTAGCTCATAGGGTCTGGATTCAACAAAATTACCAAGCAGCTCCTAGATGTTAATGATGGATCCTACGTACATATGCTCAACATTTGAATAGTGGGCCACATCCTAGAGGTAGGAATGCTGAACAACCTATTTGGACAAGCTTAAGTGGACTGTAAGAAGACTACAGAACGAAGTCCAAATTAAATTGGTCAAGTCAGCCAGTTGGGAGTTTTTGATCTGAGACATGATTCTTAACCCACTCCAATCCTGTGGGTATGCAATGCATGTGTGCCTATCTGGCTAGTAAAAGATTGGAGTCTCTTCTATACATTTTTTTTCCCTTGGGTAGAGAAGCTTCTATGATTGGCTTAATGGTTTTGAACAAATGACTTTAATGATAGATAAGAAGTTACGTTGTGAAAATACCAGCCAGAGAACTTGAAAACTTGACTTAGAGTTCAACGTTGTTGGATTAATAGATCAACCAGAAACCTATACCAAGTCTTGAAATAACAAGTATCGTGTGTACTTATAATCTTCAATGAGCAAAGACTTTTCGTATAGAAATGGCCCAAGTAAACTGGACGGCTATCACAAATTGCCAGTCATCTAAGACTTTTCGTATAGACATGGCCCAAGTCTTTAATATTGACTGTTGTTGGATTGGGTACACTAAATATTAGATAAAGAGGGTCTACTCATCATGAAGATTCAATGGCTTTTATAATGCTCAGGGACATCCTTTAACTAGTATATATGCTGGCTGCCCCAAGGCTAATGGTGGGTCATATATTTTGTAACTCAACACACATGGACCTGGGTTAGTTCTTTTTTGGGGCCTGCTAGCTCAATTGGGTCACCTTAGACAAATGTATGCTTAAAAGCCTAATTAGACGGTTCCACCTGGCCTCAAGCATAACAAAAATGGAAGAATATTTTGCATGTGTTCAGTACAGGGGGTGGGTATAACTTTCATTCCACTAATTTGGATTTGGACCTGTAACTAAGCCCAATAACTACTTGGCTTGGGAACAAGCTTTGTTCGATTAGGATTGCAACTGAGGGAGAGATTTGGAAACAGGTCCAGTAATTAATTTGGACATAATCCACTAAGAAGAACATGGGTCCTTGTTTAGATAGGTCCATTGGGCTCAGCAGTGCCATCTATTTGACTGTTTAGGCAAAAGCTAGACCCATCTAGATATAAAACATAAAGATGCCAGACTAAGGCCTACTTGCAGATCTAGTTGATTTTCAGAGGAAACATAACAACATGCTCGGATGGTGAGCATGCTTACAGGCTAAATAATTGATAAAGTCCAAAAACAAAATAAAATAACCATAAAGGTAGTATTTGGTGGTTGGGGAAAAGTAAAAGAAACTACTCCTATGGCATTTTGCTTAGGCTTCCACAGAGTTTGCTGAAGTTTTAAAGATGAACCCTGCGTATTAGTTGCAAGGATGGATTTGGAGAAGTACAAAGGGAAAACCAAAACCACAAAAACAAACACCAGACACCCACACAAGATAGATTTACATGGTTTACTAATAAAGACTTCCTCCAAGGGCAAAGACACACGATTTTCAATTGTTTTGATAAGGAAAAAGGGGAAAAAAAAAGATTCAGAGGCTAAAAAGAGAACAAAAGACTAGCATATTTCCCCATTAGGGGTTGACGGTGGTTGAGTTTGAGTCCTTATTAGTTTGAATAAAGTTGAGTAGAATGTTTTATCAATTCGTATCTCCAATGTAGAGGAAGGGAAGGAAAAATTAAAAAAGCGATCTTCCTTAATCGATGGTGGGCCCCACCTTTCACAAAATCTAAACAGGCTACCCTCCCTCACAACAATCGTATTCTTTGTATCTAGATTCTCAAGGCGATCTTTCTAAATCATTGGTGGGCCCCACTTTTGCAGAATCTAAACAAGTTACCCTCCCTAACGCTGCTTTAACTCTTTGTATCTTGGTTCTCAAAGTCAATTCCAATGGCCTAACTATTAGGTTGATCACACAAGAGGGACGCCCTTCATTTCTATCCGGAAACAAGAGAAAAATAAAGCAAATTCATCACGTGTTCAAGATGTAGTCAATCTAGCGATGGCTATCTTACCGATTTGAGTAATAATTTACATGTAGATCATCGCATGGGGTGTTGGTGCATGCAGTTGGCTTGGATTTTACAAAAGTATTGGCCTTTTGAGTCTGGATTTGGATGTATAGCAATCAGCACATCGTCTTGTGGAGAAGCGGTCGATATCATCCAACCGACTCCCATTTCAATCTAATCAACAAACCTACTTTTGTCGTTGATGGATGGAACAGAGAGGGGTAAAGTCTAAAAGCTTAATTATTTGAGGTTCATAATTGTCTAAGATGCTCTTAAGATCAAATGTTCTGATCATAAAATCAAAAACAAAAAAAACTATAAAAAAAAAAAAAAAGTTGCCTGTTTATGTACAGCACTCTCTAATTCCTAACCCACCCAACTTGCTGTGAATGTAGGTGTTTGCACAGGGGCCCCCACTATTGGGTCGGATGGCTGCCACTCATAAACCCATAACAACAGCCAAGGAAAGACAAAAAAAAAAAAAAAAAGGTACCCCGTGGAGTTGGGCCCTAGGTCTGACTTTGGAGAATTCATGAGTCAGAAGAGTGGAACTCTCTGTGGGGCCTATTTACAGGAAAATCCTAGTTGCTAAAAAAAGCGCTCTAATATTAGCGCTGTACAAAAAATCCGGCATCACCGCTAAACCGGATCAAATCAAACTGGGTAGTTCGGATTGGTTTTATAGTAGATCGATTCGGTTTACGGTTTGAAAATCATAGAAACCGCTTAAACCGGTTAGTTATCAATTTGAACTCCCGATTCACTATCTAAACCGAACTAACCGGTATATTATACAATGTGTATTTGACTAATTGAATTTTTTTCTTTGTCCTAAACATTGGAATAAATGCAAAGGATGGGGTATTATCATTTTGAAAATTTTAATTTCTGATTTTCAAATAAATAAAAATAAAATAAACGATTTAACCAACCAAACCGAACCAAACCCACTCCATCGGTCGGATTGGATTGCTTAATTAAAAAACCGATAGGTTCGGTTTAGTGGTTGGTTTTAGTGCTAAACCGATCCGAACTGCCCTTGTATAACCCTATCTAACATGTATGATATATGTTTCCAAATTTTACTCCAATAAAAGTTGACCCAGATTTAGGTTGACCATGTGATTAATATTGATAAATATAGTTAATGTTGCATTAGATTGTTTTTTTGGAAGTATTTCATATATAATGAATTTTCCCCTCTCTCTCCCTCTCTCTTCTAGGATGGCCTACTTGCAAGATATAAGACCCATAGCAAGATGTGATTGCTTTTTTGCCGTGGACGTAGGCAGATTTGTCGAACTATGTAAAATCCACATCTCTCTTGAGTGGTATGGTAGTTTGATCGCAAGTTTCGTGCTTCCGCACGGACACGTACAACAAGTGGTATTAGAGCCTGGGTTGTGCTGTGCGATCGATGGTTTTGTCGTTAGATTTTTTAAGTATACAATCACATAAAAATATTGGGAAGATAAAGGGAAAATTCTTGTTTAACATCTTGACTCTTTTCAGAGCCTAAGGTTACAGATTACATGGTATATTTAATCCCCGCTTTCTCGGCCCCTAAGAAAGCCCCGATACATTGACTAAAATATCATTCACCTTGAATCCGGTCATTAGCTAACCCAATGGACCACTTTGGTTAACCCGAAATATAAGATATAAACCCAACATAAATCTTTCATCCTTGCTATAACACTTTTAATGTCTCCTACATATTTCGCACGAGAACAATTTTTCATCTATATGTGATATAGGTCAATATTAATGTGTTCATCCACCCAACTATCCTTAGCCTTAGAGGAGTTGGCCCCACCATAATGTTGACTATTTTTTGGGTTAATTACATCGTTCATTTTGAGTAGGTGGGCCCCGCTACAGGCTGCACTCCTTCAACTAAGCAATTCTCTCAAAGTCAAGAGACTCAGAAGATCCATACACAAATTTGATTATCCAACCATCATTCTAGTAAAGCAGACCCTAGGAAAGTGATGCTCCCATCTATATCTCCACTATTTCCCTTCACTCCTCACCTCTTTGGGTTTCTTTTTTCATCAGGGATTCATGAGCAATATACTAAAGATCTCTGAGCTGCCACTTATCAAGCAATGTTTAATTTCGCCAATGAATGTGCATCTTCTTCTTGAATATCGTCATTATCTTGCATCATTATGATGGAAGCCCTCTCAATGGTGGATCCTCCCTCAGCCTCTTCTTCCAAATGTCCAATAAAGTCAATGAAGTTTCTTTAAGGGATGCTAGTAGTCTTCTGGTTTTGTGGTAGTTTGTAGTTGTTGTCTGTAGTAATTATGTTATGTAAGGTTATGTTTGTCACCAGTGGTCCTGGTTGGTGGTCTTGTCTGTTTGGTCGGTCTCTCTGTTCTACATCTTGTGTGCCTTTCTGTTGGTTTTTGTTGAGGTCAACGTCCACTCTTGCTCCTGAGCGGTCATAATTGTGGTTGAGCTCTCGCCCTCACTATAAAACTATTGTTGTGCGTTTCCTATCACCAATTGGTTTTGGGATAAGTGGTACTTCAATGGAGTGTAAGATCCTACAAGTGGTATCAAAGCCTGGTAAGTCGAGAGTTCGAGTCACGGGACACGCGTTTTGCGAGTTTGCAGCAGGAGTCACAGCGGGTGTGCTGTTGAAGTTGGGATTGTTGAGGTCAACGTCCACCATCGCTTACCAATTGGTTTTGAGATAAGTAGTATCTCAATGGGGTGTAAATCTCCCGTCCTAATATATGTACATATGTATTCATATTGTGCATGTAATGTGAGTCACAATTAATGATAAGCGTCAAGACATTTAGTTTTATATTTTAAATCTTCAAGGATTTTGATATCGAAAACATTCAAACACACCTAAAAGTAATGGATTTACTTGTCTATTTGTAAAAGCCGTAATTTTGGCGCACACACACATATATCATTTGCACATGTAACATTTACGTATGTAAAACTTATCTTATTATCCATATGTAAAAGGAAAACAGCCCCAAATTTGAAACACATTCAAACACACAACCAGGGGGCACAGGGTGGCCAGTTCCTCCCCATGGTTTTTTAACATTTTGCAAGTTTTGTGGTCTTTTCAATCTTTTTTTCAGTGCCCCTCTCAGTGCAAATTTCTTGTGGTCCGCCATTGCAGATAGTTACAGTGACAAACACAACAAACTGTCCCACGCACAAATCATAAGCTGTAAAACTAAAAGAGAACCTGTATGTAGCAGCTTAACTGCAGACATTGAACAACTAAAACTAAAGACGTCGTAAATGCAGGACCCAAGCATCAAGCGAGCTGTGTACGAACACATGCCTCAAAAATGACTAAATCCGTGGTGATTGTTTTGGAATTTGGTTTACTGATACTGCTGTGGCTTATGAACCAGACCCAATTCTGCATCAACAGTAACTTTGCTGGCATCCTCAGCTTCATTTCCTTTGAGGTCTCTGTAGATGAAGTATAAAATCAGCTGTAGAGCCCCTAGACCACACCCAAACCCATTGGGCACCTGCAACCATACATCCACTTCACTAGCATTAATATTACATTGATAATTGGGTTCCACAGGTGACAACATGATTTTTCGCAAAATGTAACGCTTGCATTTTGAACAGTCAATGTAAAAAGGAAGATGTGGATAGACGCTCTTTTCAGTTGAGAAATCTTCTTTTGGGCCTGTTTGTTTGCAGGATATCTAAGAATTACTATTTGGATATATTTGAATACCTTACATGTTGTCTCCAAGTAGACTCACAAATGCTCAGACCCTGAGCATTTTGGAAACTGAAATTTTGAGAACTTTGTTAACCAAAACTGCCAATCCACAAAGCTATTGGGAACTCATAAATCATATACGGAATCCCGAATGCTGGGGAGACAATCAGTGAAAAGTTATCAGAAATTCCACAGCTAGAATTCTCGACATAATCAACAACCGGGCCCCTTTGTCTCTATGATGTCCAAAACTCATTTTACAATTTTTGTTTATAGAACAGATTATGCGTAGGTGTCTTCTGTTCTTTTAGGTTCCTCCATATTAACAAGCTCAAAAAAAAGAAAAAAAAGATCATTCCTGTAGTATTTATGGCTCTACTTGCAAAGGTGTGCATGTAGAGCTTTTTAGGCCTATTTCATTTACAACTTTACCACACCAAAATAGGCAATACTTGGGTATCATAGAGCTACGATCCACTGTAGATAGTGTGCTCGCTCCCACAGCTCCACCCAGGGATCAATCCCTGAGTGAGCAGATTTACTTCAGCTCTCCCGGCCACTAGGCCAACAGGCAAAAAAATGTTAAGGGCAAATACTTCACATTTGGCAGCTCCTTCATCATTCGGCCTTGCAAATGCAGATCAATCCAGATTAATTTCATAATGGCCCCCAATGATGATAGATTTGAGATAACAATTCTCAGCAACAACATAATTTGACGGTCAATTTCCTCCTTATCCGCTTATTTTTTTCTTCTATAATCACCTCAATAGCCTGGTCCCTAATTCTCAGCCTTCCATTTGCAGGGCCCAAGCCCTCTGTAGTTTAAAAGCTAGGCTCCAGGATACAATAATTTCTTAATTTGTATCCATCCTTAGACATTAATGAGGCCCACAACTGAACAGTTTGGAATAGGCATGGAACTTGGATGAATGCCGCCAACTTTTGCTGGTGGAAGATAAGCAAGCAAACAAATCTAGAGATAGAATACATTACGTACCATGAACTATACACTTGTGGAAATAAGGAAAGCTAAGAAAGATGGGAGAAAACTTACAGAGATGAAAGGGTCATTTCCAAGGAGTCCGTAAATAAACCATGAAGACCCACACAAGAATACAAACAGAGAAAGGAAAAATGGCATGAATTCGACGCTCTTCGTCTTTATCACCAGCCTCTAAGATATCCAACAGTGCCAATTAGTCATAAACAGTAGTCACACTTATATTTCTAATTTATTAGGAGATGAATAAACAGTAGTAACACTACTACTACTTCTTCCCGACCTTCCAATGTACTGAAAAATTTCTAACATAAAAGTGACCTTTAGCGGCAGAAAAAAAAAAGCCCGCTCCTAAATGAGGATTTTTCCGGTCACTGAGAATTGCATTTTTTTGGGTACATACTACATTCCCACCAAAAGATGGGCATTCCACTATATGAGGTAGTTCAGGCCAAGAAAAATTTTATATTTTCTGGCAGACTGAATATGTAGATCAAAGGTCCCATGGCCAAGTATCATCCAAAGTTAGGTGGGTTGCTTAAGTGGATCTGATTAGAAGTTTAAACTATAAACGCATAATAAAAGTCGTGTATCTAATAAATGTCCCTCTTACATGGGGCATCATGTCGAATTAATACATATAAAACACATGATTTCTTTTTATAATATTTCATCCATTAGCTTTATACGCAATCTATTTGCAAGTGGGTCCAATTTTTAATGGTGTGAATTTGCTCAAGTTCTGTACAAGATGGGGTCCATTTACTAGTATGGTTTAGAACTTTTTTAACCTTCCATCTCATAAGTTGGGTGTCCTACCTCATGAATGGCCTTCCCTGTTTTCAGTACACAACAGCCAGGGGCAAATTTATTTCACTTTTTTCCCCAATATCAGAGACTCCCAAGTCATGCACTCTGCTCACCCACCTATGTCCCTAACTAGTGAGTGTTTATTGCACATTTCATCGTCCACTTCAGTAAGGTGATATGTTCCTTATTCTTTGCAGTTTTTTGAGTTGGGACAGTTATGATCATCCAACTGGAAGAACCTTCAGATCATGTGTGATGGATTGCTATGGACCGTTTATCCAGTCGTCTAGATGACTGAAAGCATGGGTAAAGAATCTCAGTCCTTGGTTAGTAGGTATTGTTCCAGATCATTACTAGTTTCCTAATTTCTCGACAAATTACAATGACTCCACACACCCATTCTAATATTAGGGCCCGTTTGGAAACTCTAGTCTAAATAATATCTAGTTAGATTAGATCTTTGGACAAAATAGCTCTAATTTTTAAGTTGTAATTTATGTTTTTTTTACTTGCCGAAACTCTAAAAAAAGGCTCTTATTTCACAAGCACTATATTTGATAAATACAAATAAGAGCTTATTAAAGGAGTATTTTCTATCATTTCCGAAAATATAATTAGGCCTGCTACAATAGGGTGAGCACAATTCATGGATGATGTGTAAATTTAAATGGCTTGTACTTGTGGAAGGTGGGGCCACTGTACAAAATAAACTGTGGTCTACACTTCTATTATAGAAATGTACAATGGAATAATTGCTTTATATAGTGTGAATTACTCTTACTTCATCATACATATATATGCATGATCACATAAAGATAAGTATAATTACTTTTCATTAGATAACATATTTTCTTGACTAAATAGAATGTTGTATCATCATGTATAATTGAAATTGTGATAAGATTTAGAGAGAACTGACAAAAAGAGATCCTAATATATTAAAATTCTTACCATCACTGATAGAGGGGAGGCATACATGCAAATGGAGAAGATTGTGGCAGCAAAGCCACAGAAGAGCTTCCTAGACTGGCCGTGAAGTGCAAATATAGAGATCAAGACAACCATTGAGAAGACTGTGAGGGCCATCATAAGAAGTCCAAACATCTTCACCTTCACATTCTTGGGTGCAAATATCAGGAAAATGACCACATACACTGACTCAATCACAGTACCTGTGCCATTGATGGTGGTCACCAGAAGATTGTGTTCTGAGACGAATGGCAACCCATACCTACGCAACCACAAGATAAATAATTATAATTTTTTTTGAATGACAATTTCTATGTTTTCATAACTATTTAAATTACTAAGTCTAAGATCAAGTGTTTCTCTACTAATTAAGTGATTTTTTGGAATTATTGATTCTCAAAGCCAAAGACATTTTTCATCAAAAGATTTCCTGGGAATCATTATGAAAATCACATATGCAGCTAGCAGAGATGTAGGCTCTTGAAAATATGGCTTAAGTAATGTTCATGTGACCCAGTCATTAACTACCTCTGAATCTGATAAAACAATAATTATGCCTCTGGGTTTAAAAGACTTCTCTCTTTTATCTACCAAAGCAGAGAACTTGCTTTGTCCACTTCTATAAATTCACAAGTGGAGCCCACTTATCTAATAAAAAACTGCTCAGCAAAATCTCATTGATTCGAATTAAAATTAGACTAAATGTCAAATTGATCACATGCATAACACGCAATTTCACTCTCTTTGTTTTAAATCTGATCAACTTGAATATGTGTTTAACTGCCGTTTGAATAAACTTTCAGAAAGCAGATGCATAGATTTATTTATTTTAAACTGTATAGATTTTATAAGCCGGCATAACGAGGGGAGGACTCAAGTATATCTATGCCGGGGCAGCCTCACCCATTGGACCTTGGTTCACTTTTATAACCATAATGAATATTCTTGCTTAAAAAATTCACATAAAAATCCTGCGTCCGTCTCCAAAACCCACAAGAAAATCTTGGGTTTGTTCCTGGATCCGCCACTGGGCAAACCCATGGATTAATGGATCTGAAGACAGGGATTTCTAGACTAACAGATAAAAGATAAAAAGACAATAACACCCCTTTAGAAGCAGATAACACAGAAGCCAGAATAGCATCTCTCCAACTCAAACTTGTACCACTTTCTAACCATGCAGCAGGGAAGTTATAACTAACTACTGGAGAATGACCATAGACAAAAAGGTAATTTCATCTTCTCAGTACGTACCATCCGGAGAGGAGGCAGTTGAGCAGCGTGGAGATGTATGGAACTCCTGAGAATTCTTCTGTTGATTTCTTTTTAATGATTCTCCAAAATGTTACCCTACACCCATACAAAAAACAAAACAAAAAAATATCAAACACAAAAAATTGAGAGAGAGAGAGAGAGAGAGAGAGAGAGAGAGATGAGGCATCTTATCAAATTTGTTATGTAAAATTTACAGTCTAAAGAGGAAATGAAATCAAGAACTTGAAAAATGGCCAAAAAGAAAACCCAATGAGTTCTGTTATTATTTCGTACAGAGAGGAAGATGTTGGAATTGGAAAAAGACATTTTACTAAGGTTATGGGAATATCCAAATCCAGACAAAGAAAAAGAAATGCATCCTCTATCACATAAATATAAAAAAGATCATGATAAATATAGAAAGTTTCTTCTTCTTACACAGGTGCCAAGAAAAGGAAGAGTGCAGCCCCATTCCCTATTCAAAGAGACACAAAAGCATTACAAGAAAGAACAAAATTGGAAGATCAAGAAAGCGAATAAAACCTATTATAAGAGAATAGAAACACTCACCCAAAACCCCAAACAACAAGCGTAAGATGTACATCTCTTCAGCTCTAGACACAGAAGCACAAACACAAACACCAAAGTCCCAGGACAAAGAAAATGTCTGAAAACTTAAACAGAGGAGAAAGTTTCCTTCGGTTCTTTTGCATGAAATTAAGTACCTGTACTAGGGAGGTATATATAGAGAATTCGATGGACGAATTACAGAGCAGCAATGCATTTCGATCTGTTCACTCTAGTCAGTTTGTTTTCTTGACACTTTCCTTGTTTCATCTTCGTTCTGTTACAGTTGTGGCCTTGTGGGGTCGGTGTGGTTTGCAATGACATGAACATGACGTGCCTAATTTGGGTAAAATGGGCTACCAAACCATATATTTCGGACTATTTACAATGCGGTCCTACTTAGGCATATAAGATGTCCAACAGAGTGGATTATTTTCTGTAGTGGATGCTCTGAATTCTGATGCTTTCTGGGGTTCAAAAAATAATGATCAACATTTTTTCTTATTTGTTTCAAGGGTTCACTGGCCCCACAAAATATAACAGCACTTCTGGACTAGCCTTTTCATGGGCTTTATGGTGACATTTGATGGACTTGAGTTTTTCATATGATTGAATCTCAAAGTCACATTTTATCGAACCCTACAAACTATGCCGCACGTCCTTATGATCATATGTTTTCAACTAAATGAAAACCCCATCACTCTTATTTCAAGCAAGCATTTTACATACATGTATATAATGTGAATACCTTGGAGGCATTTTGTCATGATTCCCGGCTCATCCATCGCCAGGGTTTTGATTCCTAAATATAGGGTGGTAAATGGGTCCCTAATTCTTCGATTATCCAGATATTTCAATCTGTTAAAATCCAAATTTGAGTCCTTATTTAGGCCCCTCTACGTAAAAGAGTCCAGGTCTGGATCCTTTTTTTGGACTCGTGACTTAAACGGGTCTGGTTTTACATTGATTCGGACCTATAGATCCGGGTCTCGACACATCACCTTAATTTTCAAGAATCTCTTCTTAAAATCAGATTTTTCCCTTATACCATTCTCTACTTAGACTCGGATCCAGACCAGACCCAGATCCGCCCCATATATGGTTTTGGTTCCAAGTCCGGCTCCACTTTCTCCTTAAAGGTTCCAGGTCCGAAACCAAGAAATTGGTCCTGAGACGGTTCCGGGAACCGACCCATTTACATCCCTACCCAAATATCTTTGTTCAATACACATTCAAAAGCAATTTAAAATAAAGTTTGCAACTTTGTTTATCTATCTAAATTATTTTCACTCTTTTTTTTTATAACGCAGGGCGTCCCAGCTCTTTAGGCTAGAATAATCCATATGGGGACAGGAGAGAAAGCTGGGTAAAATTCCCCTGTGGCTCCAATGTGGTAGTACAGTTTCAAACCTACAACTTTCAGGTGCAAACCTTGGTTCTAAGCCATGACTGGGCAATCCCTTGAGGTTAGATTATTTTCACTCTTTACATCTTTTGTGGACTGTTATTTCGGTCATTGGACTATGTTTCCGGTCTGAAATTGTATTATCTGATTGAAAGAGTGCCTAAGCTAGTATGATATAGTTGTTGCATACAGATAAACTCCTTTTGCAAATTGCAATAGAATTGATGAGAGAGTGAGGAGATATCAAAGAAATGAAGAGACCCTTTGCGTACAGGTTCAGGATAGAAGCAGTTTTACGACAATCAATCGAATGCTTAGCTCGGCATCTCAATAGAACAGTCATGGCTGCGAGGGACGGTGGCCTCATCTGCACCTCCATTATCGGTTGTGATAAGAGAAGAATGGCAATCAGCCAATCTCTTGCCGTCACTCATTGGAATATGTGAGCGAAATCAAAGACCTTAATCATTGAACTTATGACCACTCCTTGACGTGTTCATGATTATGTGTAGGAGAGGCATAATACTCATTTGATATACTACTTAACGATTGGCAGAGTCACCTTCCTATATCATTTGCAACATGCTAAAGTAAAGATAACATATTGATCTACTATACTTTCATCTGTTTATTGAACCTTTGAATCAAGTTATTGTTATTTAGCGACAGATTGTTTTGGGGGATTTGAATTCCTAGTAATTCTCCAAAATCTCTTTGGTAAAAGTACTACAAATTGAAGAAATGAAGGTGAAGATCCATAAATGATCATTATGGATCTCTCCTTTAATGTAAAATGAAATAAAGAGAGATTGCAAATGAAACTCAGTCATTACCCTTGTAACTCTAATCTTAAGGACATCAAGGTCCCCATTACATCTTGTCACACCTGTGGCCCCTCGTGCGTTGGATTCGGCGAGCATCCGCTAGATAGAGAGGGTGGGGGAAACTCTTAAGGACTGGGTATGCAGCGGTGCAAAAGTCCCACATCGAGAATGCGCTAGTCCATGGGTATATACGTATGTAACCCGATCTTAACTCTACATGAGGTCTACCAGAAACAAAACCATAAGGCCCGTTGCCCAAAGTGGATAATATTAAGTGGACAGCAGGCCCTGGTCGTTACACATTACCCTACCTCCAAAGAAAGAGCTTTTTGTGGAATCATGACAAATTTAGTCATTGTTTAGAATATTTACATGAGGTAAAGTGGCTGCATCAAACGTAGATTTTTAATGCAGCGCATAGATTGCTTTTTTTTTTTGGAAAACAGCTGCACAAACCTGCCCTTAAGTCACCGGCCGAGTGTAGCCGGGTCCCAGCCCAGAGTTGTCTGCATCAATTATAAAATATCCTGCCAATGTCAAGTAACTGGATACATCTGTAGAAAACGATTGTAGTGTTGGGTTTCGGTAGTAGGAGTAAGGGTACATGCACATTGTCATACCAAGAAATTAGGTTAATAAGCAAGGCAACAAAAAAGCACATCCAGAAACAAAAGGAACAATGACTAACACCTGACCTGACAATGTGGTATGTGTTTACTAGACTTGTCTCTAGGTAGGCCTCACCATGACCATGGTCGAAGTTCGCATGTGGAGCCCGTCAGATGGTTCAAACAGTCCTACTTTTTGGAAAGATTTTTATTATAGGGCAGGCCCCACATCACCCATGTGTCACTTTGTGGCAGTGTGCAAGGAAAGTGGGAGTGGGCTGGGTAGGATTACAGCATTACAAATCTGGCAATCCTCTCTTCCTCTCTGTTATTTTTTAAAGAGAAGTTAAAAGTGTGTCTTTAATCACATAAAGTTGTAGCTTACTGTTGCTATGAAAGGGATTCATATGTGCATTGTCTGTGGCCTTCTCAAGGTTGGCTGCCGCACTGGCAGGCAGGAGGGTTGGCATTCAACTCTCCAGAAGAGGTTCTGTAGTCTGTTGACTTGAGTTTCAATAGCCTGCATTGGGCCCATCTGTTCTGATGGAAGTGGCTCCACTAATAATATGTGGGCCATGATCTCTTACATTTCAGAAGTGGCCCCACTAATAAAATGAGGTTAAGATTTTGAGTCTTTCAGATTTTAGAGGTGCCCCCACCTGGTGGATTTATATGAGTGAAATTTGTTCCAACCTCAATACATGGGGCCATTATTCTGATTTGAATTGATTTAAAGGTCGCCCCATTGATAATATACATTGTGATTCTTGAACACTTGGTTGGTTATATACATAAATATATATATATATATATTTATATTTTTAACCCAGCCAAGCAAGTTGAGATCCAAGAAAGAGCCCGTACAAGTGGGAAAATGTGGCGTACCGAGGATTTGAACCCTGACTAACCAGATAAGAACTGTCACCACTTGTCTATAAGGTAAATGGCCGTTCTCATTATGTTGGGATTGTGATTTTCAAAAGCTGAATTTCTGGATGCTTTAGATTTTAGAGGCCCATTGATAATATGTGGGCCATGATTTTCGAGTGGTATAAATTTTTTAAGTTGCAGCACTAATGAATATATAGGAGTGAAATAATACGGCCCAGCCCCATACATGCGAACATGATTATTATAAATGGTTTAAAACCCTACTGCACCTGGTCTAAATTTTTTTTTAAGAACTTCTTTTAATAGTTATCAATAATCCTTGAAAGGTTACTAAAAACCCAGCAGATGTCCAACTTCTCACATCTAAAACATTTTCTTGATATAAGACACGTTCACTTGCACAAAAACACCAAAAAAAATTCTAGGGACCTGTTTCTTTTGTGGGAATTTTGCCAATAATTAACTATATAAGTTGGGAATTCTTGAACATGACGTGACATCTTGTTCCTTAAAATCTTCAAATGCTATGTTTTTTTACTAGTATTTCTGAATTCCAGTCGCACGAAAGGTCCTAAAAGACTATGGGCAATTCATAAATTCTACCCTCTTTGCATTTTGGTGGAACCCCTGAATGCTCAAATCCAAGGGAGCATCCAAGAGTTCCACTATGCATGGGACTTCAGGAATTCCTTGAATTCCAGAAAAGAAACAAGCCCTAATATTGCCACTGTGCAAAAGGGCCTCAAATAAACACGGACATCAGGGTCCTATTTATGGTTTGGGGTAAAAAAAAAAGAAAAGAGAGTCTAGAGACATATTTTAGTATGGGTACGTTTCTCTTTCAAACCTAGTCACTGGTCAAGGGTATATGCACTGTCTTTTCTCCCTTAAACCATGATTAATGGGATTTTAAACAAAGAGAGAAAAAAACTGTCTGAAAAGGAGGTATTTACAAATTAATTCAAGATGTAAGGTATCCTTACTAATAGTTGATCTAAGGGAGTTTAACAATTCAAACTTAATATTTGGTTAGTACGATCATCATCGATAAAGCTTGGCCAAACTCAAGACATGATGTATCAAAACCAAAGAGATGAGGTGACTTGTATACCTATTCAGGCAAGTCTCTTACTATCAGCGCTATAATCAGAAACTGATAATTAGTTATTTCTTTTAGGGTGTCTCAATAAAGAGCTATCAGTTGATTGACTTCCATAGAGCTGTTTTACATGGCTTCAAGTTCTGTTTGGTCACTACAGGACTTTTTTTATTTTGTTAAATCATCTAAGAACACTGAGAAAGAAAACAACAAGACATACAAGGAAAGACATTACTTGATTGGGTTGGTTATTTGTTTGTATTGTTTGGCCACTAGAGGACTTAATCGATCAGCAATCTATCAAAAATGACTTCCATTAAACATTGTCAAAAAAGGAGTAAAATGATCATTAACATGAGAGATTCCCTGCCAAAAAATAGGAGCATGTACATGATACATCATCCAACCCTTTTGTCTCCACTGACCAAACTACCCCTAACAAGCAGATGCATAACATCCATGATACCTAGTCAAACCTCAGCTCCCATGGCTTTGTGGGTACCCACTATATCCCATGTGGTAAGGGTAAGCTTGGCCCTGTAATCTCTCCAACCCATGATATCCTTGCATCCCATTCCTAGCATACTGCTCCCACATGAGCTGCTCCACCACCAACAGCTGCTGCTTCCTCTCCATGTCCCACATCTGCACGTACGCCGGTGGCGCCACCGCCAGCGACGCTGCAAAAGGGTCCTCTCTTTGCACCCCATTGCCGGCGACCGGAGGTGCAGGCAGCGCCAGTACTGTCGTCACCGCTCCGGAAAATGCCATGCTGCTTGCACTGCCGACATGGGCTCCACCACCGACGGTCGGAGCCCGTTGGTACATGGTGTCCAGCATCATTAAGTCGAAACCACCGCCGAGCGTCACCTTCTGATTGGACAATTTGCTAGCAGACTGCACCAGCGCCGTCTCCCAGTCGCACGGCTCATCGTCGAAAGCTTCCCATGCAGGCGGCGGCAATGGATCACCGGGGAACAATGCCAATGCCATTCTGTCTCCATATTCCTCTCCTGTCATAGAAGCATCATCGTCGATATCGATGAGATTTGCTTCTTGGGTGTTTTGTACTATCACACTATTCTCTTCTTCTTGCTTCTCTTCTAATGCTATCTCTTGGATGAAGCCTTGGGGTGCTGGCAATGCCTCTATATTGGTTTGCTCTTGGACCTTGGGTTTGTGGGGCTCTTGTTTCAGAGCTTTTCGGCAGCGCGCCAGTGCTGCCTTGTCGCGAATGAAGTTGTCCATGACTGCGAGCTTTTTTGGGGTGATCATCTGGACTCGTGGGTACTCTGAGGATCTGCCTATTCCGGCGGTCTTGCACCAGTTGTAGAAAATATCCACTTCGGTGAATTGTTTGGAGGCCCGGCTGAAAATGTCCAACACCTTCATGCAGTCTGGGACTTCCAGTTCCATGAATCGCTCGATCAAGATAGCCATTATCTCTACAATGTAAAAGTATATCTGAAAGCTCTCTGCCACTAGTGATTGTAGAGCAAACATCACCATCCGATGGGTTTTGGCCTCTCCTGTGTATGCACATGCAAATATTCTTAGTTCTCCTTTTATGTTTAAAGTAAAGAGAGGTAGTAAGGAGATTTTTTTTTGCTGTTTATAGTTAAGTTTGGGAAGTAATTCTTCTCTTAACTAACTTCTATAAACAAAAAAAAAAAAAAAAAAATCTCCTATGGGAAGGGGAAAACACCCTCCTGTTGATTGTGCATGTGCATTAGTTGAGTGTATCTGTATATGCATGTACTTATAAGTAGAAGAGTATATAAAATTCTGACATGTTGATGTGTACATTTGTGCGTGTACATTTCATAACGATACTATCATTAATATGATAATTTTAGTTGGCGATGCATGATCCAATGGTATGTATTAAAGAATAGTGGGCCACTATGCCAATTTTTCTGTGTTATGATCACTTTTCCTTCACCTTTAATTTTTAGTAGGCTAATACTGTGTTTTAAGTGGTACAACCAATGCTTAATGAAATATTAGATAGAGATGCCAATATTCTAATGAGAGCATATCTAAGTATGATTTTAGAGGATTCATGAAACATTCTAATGAGAGCATGTCTAAATATGATTTTAGAGGACTCATGTTGTTGGATGTTAGCATTTCTCTTTGGAATGCTTTGTTTGTGTCTTCTTAGAGGACATTTGCGTTACACATTTATGATGCAAAGTATTTTCATATCTTTGGCCAATATACTCATTATTCCAAAGGTTGCAGATTCGAAGTCATGTTACCAATAAAGAATAAATCAAGACATGAACAAATAAAATTCTGACCTGTAGGTCGACATGCTAGGAATCGCTCAAGGAGCTCTTGCAACTGTTGGCTTCTCATCAATATGTGCTCTATTTTCATTTCACGCACCGGGGTGGAACATGCCGAGGTGACAAAGTAGCCTAATTTTTTCTGCTGCTGCTGCTTCTGATATGCTTCCTTCTCATCCTTGTCGCGTAGACTAACAAGACCATTAATCCTAAACTCGAGCTGCTCGTCCAAATATCGGGCGAATGTCCTTACAAAGGCGGTGAAGTCCCACGAATTCGACCGAGAAGCATCCCTGAAATCGGACATGTTGAGGAGGCGGGCGCCGCCCCAATTCCTGAAGAAGATCTCATGCTCGTAGGAGGGGTCTCCCTGCGAGAGGAGGCGGTGGACGACCATGAGAGCTTTGACGGCGACCACCCAATTGTGGGTCTTGTGGAGGCGCTTGGAGAGGGTGGTCACGCAGGAGCTCACGTAGGGGAGGGAGCAGCAAGTGAGGTTGACGATATTGACGACGTGCCTCTGCGACGCGGGCCTCTCGTCGTGGCGTGTGGCCTTGACAATGGCTACATTGAGGAGGGAGATGGAGTAGCTGGTGCTGAACTTGGCGAGGCCTATGCTCGTCTGGTCCTTGACCGTGCCAATGGCTCTTCGGAGTGCGCTTGGGGCCATTGGACGGTCTAAGATGAGAGTGTGGAGGGGTCCTTTGATGAGTGTGAATGGAGCCTCTGGTTTGTGCTAGAACATAAATGGTATCAACCGATAAGAAAGAAATGGATTCAGTATCTTTTACCGATATGAAATGGAAGGCCAGATGAAAATGATGCAGCAATGTGAATGATGTAATGGGTTTTGATGATGATGACCCAGATGGGACCATCTCTGAGCTGACCTCTGATGAATATCAATAACCATGGGTTCCACTATAGTGAGAGTGATTGTGTTATTGGATTGGATTGATGATTGATAGTAGAAAGAAAATATTGAGCCAATAATTTGTTTCATTTTAAAACAGTCAAGGTGGAGTAGGAATTTCTTGCGGGTCCTGAAGTTCCCCCCTCAAAACAACTATCATCATCTTGATCACTTGATTAATGGCTTACAAATTCTCACTGCTTGAAATGAGTACGCAGTCGATCTAATTAAGGTCTGGTCCGTTTGGATGGGTGTCTATCGGGAGCCCCACCTTTATGGTCCACTCTGATGGATCACCAGGTGGGCCCCACTAGAGGTTTTTCCAAATTTAATATACACCTCCATATAAGAAAACGTTAGAATGGGAAAGTGGGCTAATAGCTCCAGCTGAACAAATTCTTGTCCTACGAGCATCAATCTCTGTGGATGCTAGGTTGGTGCTCCCCTCCTATGGGGTCCACTTGGACGCATGTCTATTATGATTTTCTAATTTGTTTAAATGTAACTACTAGCAAAGAACAAAACAACTATCCTTACATGTAAACCTAGTTATTCAAATGTTGGAACCCTTTTAGGCTCAAACAAGTTAACTGCACTAAGTTCAGGTAGATTCAAAAGACCCAATGTGAATGAACCATTTCTCAAATTTGAATCCATTAAAGCAACCATCTCATAACTACCAACAGGGATAATGCTCTAGATAGAAACACACACCAACGTGCAAATAAATGAAATGAAATGGCCTAATCTCATCCCATTTCACTAGTGTGTGTGTTGACCAAACAGCCATTGGGAGAAATGGGTAAACATGCAAATTTCATTAAACTTAGTTGAGAAATTACAATACCTGAGGATATGATGGGAGGGAGGGAGGGAGGGAGGGAGAGAGAGAGAGAGGCAATCAGAAAGACGTCTCGTTCCCCTCAATCTCTCTCTCAGACTCAAAATTATCTGCTCCTCTCTATCTCTTGCGTTTTTGAGTCCCAAATCCCACATCTGCATTTTCCATACAGAAATCCGATAACGTCGGAAAATGTTCAGAACTCCCATGGACCAAGATGTGACACGTGAGACTGAGCCATTGGCTCATGCATAAGGGTTGTTCATATCTCCCTTTTGATTGGTTCTAATT
Source organism: Persea americana (assembly GCA_029852735.1). NCBI lineage: Eukaryota > Viridiplantae > Streptophyta > Magnoliopsida > Laurales > Lauraceae > Persea > Persea americana. The sequence continues at coordinate 52,450,079 of CM056812.1, forward strand.
CTCTACGAGTACGAGGAAGGTGTTCCTACCAGCGATTTTCTTCTTCATTTTACGTTTGGGCCTTATACCCACTTTTCTTTATCCTACTAGTAAAACGGAGGAAAGGGGCCGGTATTTCTGATTTTTTTATTTATAAGAATGATGGCATCTATCATTCTCTCAAATACCAATTCAACCTCTGATAGAAGTGCTAATCCAAGGAAAAAAAAAGTATATAATATATTCATATGTACAATATTGACTTTAGCCCATTCTGAAATTAAAAAAAAAAAAATTAAAAAAATCTTAGTTGTGAGAATCAAATTCCCTTCGTGGAGTTGTTTAAAGAGGATTTTACCGAAAAATTCCCGGTATGCGGACGTTGTACGAAAAGGTTCTCCATAGTTAGGACCTTACGAAAGGGTTCCATCATCCCATTTTCGTTTTTTTTTTTTTTCTTACTTTGACTAGCGTCGCTCGTCTCTAATTGAGCTGACGCTAGCGTCGCTCCACTTTTCTTATAAGAGCAAACAAATCTTTCAGAAGGCGATCGAGGTATGGCTAATGCTTGAATGCAGATTTCGATTGTAATATGGAGAGATGCATATGGTGGAAGAGAATAGAGAGGGCGTAGCGTGTGCAGGGAGAGTGCAGCGGTGGGGGGAGGAAAAGAAAGAGGAGGAGGAAGAAGAGAAAGAAAGAAAAGGAGAAAAGGGGATGAAGAAGGTGGGGGGTGGGGGTGTTGGTGGTGTGTGCAAGTGAGATGGGCAGTGATGCAGGGTGATGCGCAGGTGGGGAGGAAGAGAAGGAGGAGGAGGAAGAAGAGAAAGAAAGAAAAAGAAAAGAGGGGAAGAAGAAAGTGGGGGTGTGCAGGTGGTGAAGGCAGGGGCTGTGAGAGGGAGGAGAAAAAGAAAGAAAGAAAGAAAGAAAAAGAAAAGAAGGGAAGAAGAAGGTGGGGGGCGTGAGATGGGCAATGATGTGGATGCGGGCGGTGGAAGGTGTGTGCAGGTGTTGTGGAGGGAGACAAGGGAGGAAGAAGAAGGGAAAGAAAGAAAAGGAAAGGAGGAGAAGAAGGGGCTCGGATGTGCGGGTGTGTGTGTGATGGAGGTGAGCGAGGGTGGAGCGCAGTGCAGGTGGGTGCAGCGACTAGGGGAAGAAGAAGAAGAAGAGGAGGAGGAGGAAGAAGAGAAAGGAAAGAATGGACAGGAGGAGTGACGCTAGTGTCACTGCATTCACAGACGAGTGAAGCTAGCGTCGGATAAAGGAATCCTTTCGTAAGGCCCCAACTATGGGGAACCTTTTCGTGCAACGTCCGCATACCGGGAATTTTTTGGTAAAATCGTCTTGTTTAAAAATTTCCTTAGTTGTCTGTCAAAAATCCATAAAGATGAGGCTAGCTTTTAATCATGACTAGCTCTTGGATCTCAGCTAAAGGGCATGAAAATAAGTGAAAAGCTTGAAAATCACCCCCTGAAGAGTATTCATCACCACTTGGTTAAAACTTTTACTTCAATCAGTGCAGTTGATCCAACTACGAGGCATCATTCAATCAATGGTGAATATGCTCTCATATTGTAGACATTTTGTCTCGTGTATCTTTCATGGGAGTAAGTTGATATCCAAACGGGGATTGTTGAAGAAATCAACATAATGCATGGGTTTTTTCCAACTAAATTTGGCAGGAATTTTTTTTATCTTTTATTTTGGCTAACAGAAGAAGGTTTCCCTTTGGACTGAACTAATCTCTTTGATCCCAGAGAGAAGCCGGGTAAAACCCTTGTGGCTCCCAGGTGGTAGCACTAGTGAACTCAACATTCGGTTCCTAAAGAGGTGGGAACAAGAGTTTTTTTTCTAAATAGACAAAAAGGCGTAGGCACTGGTGGAAGATTATTTGATTGATGTAAAGTGGTATTTGTGATATGGCATTGAAATAATAGTTGGTTTATTTGATTGTTGCTTGCTTACAGGGAAATTATTTTTGTGGTTTTGATTCTACATTGTTTTGAGAATAGCAGGATTTTAGAAACATTCAAATTAACTGTCTCGAATTTTTAGTCCCACTTTGTGAATGGTGGGGATTGAAAATCCCATGCCACCTTTGTGAAAATTCCACTCAACCCATCAAATTGGCAATCAAGAATTCATCTACACTCTCCAACCCTTTGATCGTGTCAAAATATCACTGAAATCAAAAATCAAACACAAGCTGAAAAATCCAAATATACGATTACACAAGGGGTTGAAGGGTAATCATTCTCATGTTGGTGAGTCCAACTCATGGATCATCATCAATGGCGAGCAATCGTATAAGCCACACAGGTAGGGGTGATGGTATCCAGGGTGGGCTTAACTTTAAAAACAGAGGCCTATATCAGGCACCAGTTCAGCGCATGAAGTCAATCGGGTCCAGGCTCGATAAAGCCCGATTAATACGAACAATAAAAGATAATGAGAGAGATCTTAAATTCAAATATAAAAAATCTTTAAAACTGTAGAAATAACAAGTAAAACAAAGAAAGAGGCTATATCTATTATTTGGGCCAGTGGCCTTCGGGCTTTTTATCATTTAATTCAAGCATAGTCCAAACATTAAATGGGCCCATATTTTCAATCGACAACTAGAATCTAAGGCCCAAACTCACCCCAAAAAGGCCGGGTACTGACTACTGAGTACGAGTCAGGACCGGGCTGGCCCGACACATGATCACCCTTACCCATAGGCACAACAACGTACACATCAGTTTTACCCATCATCATCTATCATATTAAAGCTTTACTCCACTGAGTTCTACAGCTTATTTGAATGTGCTAGAAAAAAGTTATTTATCATAGAATATTATTTCTCATTTACTAAAGTGAAAAAACTTGTTATGTTTTACAAAACAAGAAAAGTATAAAGTAAAGATTCTCTCAGTTTTTTTTTTTTTACAAAATGCTCAACTTTTTTCCCACATGTAGAAAATTTTCTACAATATTAAAAATCTTTCAAAATGAGGCTATACAAAAATCCTAACCGTCTGCCCTTTCTGAGTGTTCTTGTTAGGAAAATGATGATGATAGTGGTGGTGGTGGACTATGATGATAATCTTGGTGGCAGTAGTGATGTGATGGAGAGGCTATGATAATGATGCTACTGCAACGCGGTGTTCATAATGATGATTTTGGCAGTGGCAGTGGTGATGACGGTGGTGGTGGTGGTGGTGGTGATAGTGATGACGATAAAGGGCGGTGGTGGCGATGATGAAGATGGGGGTGGTGGTGGTCTCTTTAATAATTAAACAAGATGGGAAAGCAAATTTGAGGTTGGATTTCAAAAATGGGTCACATTGATGGATTTGAAGCAATAGATTACACCTAAGTAAAAAGAGTTTTATAAGCGATTAATCAAATACTAAAATTTGATATGATCAATGACATTAAAATGTTGTTATCTTCTTTTTTTTTTAACATATTATAACTTGTAGAACCTGCCAAACAACTCAATTTATAATATGTTGCATTATTCAAAAACTACCAAATAGCAAAAATATTACAATATTTAGTATTTCACTATTTTCCTTTATACTATTTTATTCTAGCAATTTTAAATCTATAAGTATTTACTTCTGTAGACACCCAAACTTGCCTGAGCTATTGGGTTACCTGGTCATTGTAAAATATATTGAAGTGAACATTAAGAATGTATTACCCCCTCCCAGCAAGCGGGACCAAAAGCTACAATGAACTCCTGAAATTGCATATCATATCACCATTCAAAAAAAAAAAAAAAAGTTGCATATTATATCACCATTAAAAAAAATAAAAAAAAATGAAGTTGCATATTATATAACTTCTATACAATCAAATGTCAAATAATAAACACACAGTATGTAATGTTGAAAGAGTATGGATGGGGATTCCACACAAACCTCACAAGCTAGGGGTTTAGCCTATTGTCCTCCCAGTAAATTAGACCAAAGCTACAATGAACTCCCAAAGGAGCATATTGTTGTAACTTCCATACAATCAAATGTCAACTAATAAATAAACAAACCGTATGCTATATAATAATTAGCAAACTTGATGAAAGAGCTATGAATGGAGATTTCGCACAAACCTTGCAAGCTGGGACACAGCCTCTAAATGGAATGCAAACATGGGACTGCTGCAGCATAAAGACGGTTCCCAATTTCCCTGTGACCCCCTCGATGGCTTGCACTCAAAACAGGAAATCCCTTGACTAGACCAAGAAACCATCTGTATTATATATGCATCTTCCAAAGTCACCTCATCCTTGTTATTAGAGCAAGGTGAAGTGCTGTCAACATAGTAATTCTCATTTTCAAAAGCGAATGAGTACTCCAAAGATGAAGCAGGACAAGCAGTGATAGATAGACGACGACAATAATCAGACATTTAATAAGGACCTCCCACCAATGGAGATCCACTCCAAACTCAATGGTGCTTTCTGTCGTTTACCTGGACACGATGTGATAATGCAATGGTGGATTCATAGAAAGTTTGGGGATTATTAAGAAAAACAGTGGCAAAACCTCTGCCCTCACCACAAATCTAAGGCTGCCGAACTTGTATCTTCCGAGACTCGACATGAAGCTAAAAGATTAATTGAAAGAAGACTATGTTCGACACTTGCATACGTCAACTGGTGTCCCAAGCTCCTTAACCACTCTGAACGGACAAAATTCCATTTAACTGCCCTCACCAGCTTAAAATCTAGGGAGTCAAAAATTGTGGATTCTCAACATAGCAATGGCGATGAGGATCAATAAAGCCACCTCTTGCCAGTGATTGAGGGGCATATATGCCTCCTACTTCTGCACTCAAAGTTGAAAAGGAAGCAGAGCCATATGTGGGTTCCTGACCCTCCCAACTGCCACCCAAACTGTCCCTTGCCTACATCCAAATATGGAATTATTGTAATCAAGCTATGTTTATGATAATGGTAAAATAAATCAAACAAAGAAAATGTGCAATGAAATATGAGCAAGCTACTTATACCCCAAGATCAGGCAAAACTGGTGTGCCATAATGGACAGAAAGACAATGAGACCTTCCATGCCCAGGAAAATTGGGTTCCATTGGGTGACAAAGATCTTTAAACTCCAGGTAAGCCCCCCCAACTTCCATTGGATCCTGAAGATCCTCTAGATACAGCCCTTCACTGAATCTTGACAGCCTTTGGTACTGCATATCCTCATTGGGACAGTCCAGTTCATTAGAATTCAGCACTACATTACCAGTGATATCTTCTAAACCCATGAAAATCTCATGATCTTCTGCATCTTGAACAATGCTTTTATTTGGGACAGATGAATCCACCTTCTGCAAGAAAATCCAATGGCAATAAAAATCGAATTTATGCCAAATAATTACTAGACCAGGCTTACCTACTTTATACCACTTAAAGTGAAAATTCTATGAAACACAGCAAAAATTAGTCTTCTGTCCAATAAATACTAGAACAGGCTTACCTCATCAACACTAACTCTATTGGAAGTTAAAGTATCACCATCCTCATCAGTGACATTGAGAAACATTTCGCGAATGTCATCATGTTCGACACAGGATGGATGCTGCTCAGTGACAACAGGAGTCATGGACTGCTGCGGCAAAGGTCGTGCCATCGAGTTGTGTCCATTCCCAGACTTGAGTGCGCTCAAAATCATTTCCTCATTTTGCTCATCCTCTGGCCTGGGTGAAGGAGAGATTGTGCCAGCACAAGGAATAGGCATAAAAGAATCATTGCCCTCACCATCATCATCATCATTCCAATCTTCCTCTTTGAATGGTGCCCCATACTGTTCCCCATTTTTGGAACCTCGGCCACTCTTTTCGAAGATTTTGCATAGGACAAATGCATCCTATGACATATCAATTTAACTTAGAGAAAGCAATTTACAAAAATATGGGGTCAGGCAGAAAAAAAAAAAACTCAGAAGTTTCTCAAAATTTTCAAAAAAAAAAGTGTCCTGTGTGAATCAAGTTTTTATTTTTTTATTATTATTATTTTTTAAAGAAGATATGACACAAGTAATGAAAAATTAGATGAAAGCTTATGTGCAATCAATTTAAATAAAGAATGGAAGATCCTGTGATGAACAACTTTGCTGCTGATGATCATCAGCAATCATGTTGGAAATATTTTATTAATGTATTTATTTTTTGTATGGTAAGTACTCACACACTCACACAAGTCCCTCATATCAGAGCTACAGCCAGAGATTGATCCCTGAATGCTTCTGTGGAAGGGAGGAGCCTCACCAACAAAGATACCAGTGGATTGGCTAGAATTGAATGGTTAATGAATCGAAATATAATGCTATATAATGCTAGGCGAGTTGTAGTGGAAAAAGGTATATACATAGCACACTTCAGATTGAAGTAAAGAGGGGTAAAATCTGTTTTCTAGTAAAAAACCAATTTGTATCTCTCAAAGAGACGACTGATATTACAAAAAAAGAACAGAAAAAAATCATGAAAGAGAAGGAAGCTATTTAAATAATCCCCAAATGGAAAGACAATATGTAGCCAAATTGACACTAATGGAGCACCAAACTTCTTAATTTATGCTTTCGATACTTCAAAAATATTAAAATTGTAGTAACTAAGTTAGGTAATCCGATTAGAGTTTCATAAAAGGATCCTTCACTAAGATTCTGAATTCAAGATCTTCTTGAGTCTCGAACTCTATACCTGATAGAATTTGTCGGTATTCATTAATCCCCCTGGTATTTCACAAACATCCTGTTGTTACAGTTTTTACAAAAACACTGATATTGCAAAAAAAAAAAAAAGAGGCAATAAATTAAATATCCTCACAAAAACAAGATTAGCACAGTATTATCACAATAATAATACAAATATTCACGATATTACCCAAGATTCTTATACATTTTAGAAGTATTGAATCTCTTCTTCTAATTATTTCTTCTCGTTAGGAATTTTACATATTTTTTCTTCTTGAGTATTTTATTTCTCCAGCATATATTCCAGTTATAAGCCAAGAAAAAAAAAACCCAGGGGTTTGAGAATCTCCCATTAATAATCTAACTGTTATTAAATCTAGACTTCAATGGTGGCTATGCCTAATAGTTATTCATTTCAGAACAATGTCGATGATATCAACTTGTCTACAATCCCAAGTAGCAAATATTGTTTGGGATATATTTGACATAATTGCACTAATGAATTGTAACTGATGCTACTGTACCAGTGTTCTAAGGATTTGAAAGCTATTGAAGCCACCTTATTTAATCTGTCGTGCCCAATACGCGTACCTGCACCCCTGTACAGTTGAAGCACGATTTGTGCAAACAGTCCAGGATAAGGGAATTTCAGGTGGTAATGTTCTCATAAACCTCGTGAAAGTGTTATATATATATTTTTATCGGTAATAGTCAATTTTATATAAAGAGGAGAGAACAACATAAAAACATCAAGGACGACAATAAAAGAGATGTAAATATAAGAAAATTATAACTACGACCTCATAAATATAAACAAAAGAAAGAAAAGGGATATAGAAACACTAGGGACCACACTAGAAGCTCCTTGCTTGGCCAAGCCATTAGTTACATCATTTGCAAAACAAAGCACATGACAAAGATCGCCTTCTAGAAGATGATAGAACTTTGATTTCGTTGAGATAAAATTGAAACTTCCAAGGCCATCATACCACACCCGATGCCCATGAGATAGCGTTAGTCATTAGATGAGTCAATTCTAAAATTAATGGCTGTTGGAAGGGACCCGCGTACACAATTTCAATGCATATCAGATAGCCACAATTTTGGCTTCATTTGAAAGAGTTAAATTATATGAAAAGAAGACTAACAAACAAAATTCGCTTCTCACCTGAGAAATACTTGCATCAGACAGCATCTTGTCTTCAAGCCTATACTCATGCATGACCCAATCAGTTCGATCTCCACGACCTGCCTTGCCTCTATGGAATACCAGACTCCTTTTCATCCCCACAATTCGCGAATCATAAAAGATGGGGGTATCATTTCCAGTAACTTTCCAGAATCCAATATCAGTGACACGTTTTTTCCTCGACCCAGTCGCATATTTCTTATCTGGAGAACAAAAGAAAAACCACACCAGATCTCTGCTTTTCAAACAAGACATTTCTGCAACCAAAACAAAATGGTACAAGATTAAATTAACTGCAAAAAAACAAATGCAAAAGATAGTGTGACCAAAATATACACTACAAAGCCAAGCCCAGTTCCCATCAAGTTAGATTATTGAATCAAAACTAAATTCACTTAGGCCTATGATATCTTGGATGGGAGCAAGGAGAAACACATGCAACGATTTTCATCTTCTCTAAGAAAAAAAGGCGGGTAGACTGCTGGATCTCATTCTCAACCTCCACGGTTAATAGGAGATCAGTCTGGACAGCACTCTGATCAATATTTAAATTGTGCAAAGATAAGTGTTCCATCACCCATGGAGGTGAATATAATCATCTTCTCTAAGAAAAAAAGGCGGTAGACTGCTGGATCTCATTCTCAACCTCCACGGTTAATAGGAGATCAGTCTGGACAGCATTCTGATCAATACTTAAATTGTGCCAAGATAAGTGTTCCATCACCCATGGAAGTGAATATAATCATGTACAAAATGAAAGTTAGGTGCATACCAAATCATGGAGAAAAGTTGATTGAAGGTTTGGGACTCACAGTAGGTAGACCAAAACAAATAAACAAATACATTGCATGTGCATTGCAACATGAACTCCTCCACCCCCCTCCCTTTCTCTGCTCTCAAGTCTTAACTACATCATCATGAGAGCCTTATCCTGGTATCCATCCTCATAGGGTCAGCTAAAAGAGTTATATGGTAAAACTCACTAGAAAGATTTAAATAAAAGAGATAAAACCTCCAACAAAGATAAGACAAAAACCTACTGAGTACTACAACCAAGAACAGAACCACTATCTCTGGTAAGAATGAGTAACTCTCTAGCCTAGTATATCATATACGCTATAGATTGTCGCCCTCAGACTAGCTAAAAACAAACCAACACTCTTCAATATCGCAAATCCCATACATTTAAGGGAACCTTTCTAAGTTCTGCTCTTCCCTTCAACCTTAACATGTTATTGCCACACGAAGTGATGAGTGTGTGTATGTGAACATGCAAGAATAGGAAATTCTCTGTACCAGCTATAATACATGCTAGATTGCCATCCTCTGACTAGCTAAAGATACACCCACTCGCCTTCAACTTTGCAAAACCCATCTACTAAGGGTCACTTTTCTAAGCCAATTGTGACTCGACCTTATCCAATACCATGTTCTCAGTTACCCCATAAGATAACATGTAAATGCTCTGCAAAGTGACATGTCATTCCTCAGTGCTTCATCCAAGGTCTTGAATGGCCTCAATTTTCCCAGTACCTTCCATAAGTAGACCTTCAATCTGTCTCGCAATTAAACCATCCCCTTAGACCCAACACACACACACACACACACACACACACACCCCACCCAAAAAAATAATAATAATAATAAAAATAAAAAATAAAAAAATTCAGCCAAGCCAAATAAATAAATAAACAAATGACACAAATTTTAAAATACCATGAACATGAACTCATCATCACCAATCACCATGTCAATCTCTTGGAAAATTGAAAAAAAAAAAAATAATGTGACAGCATTCAACAAAGGGAACAAGCTTCAATTTCAAAAATAAAATGTCATTCAATTGGAAAATAAATATTTCATATATATATATATAGAGAGAGAGAGAGATACCTGGAAGATCCCAAGGTTCAAATTTGTACAAGTCTATCTCAGAAATAACTTCAAAAGGAAACTGTATCCCCATGACCTTTCTTTTTAGGTAGTACATAACCAGCTCAACATCGGTTGGATGAAAACGAATTCCTGGCAAGCGAGGCACTTTCTCCATTACAAAGCACAAAGCAAAAACTAATATCTGTATCTTCTTTTAATTGGCCAATAATCCAAACCCTTGAAATCCTTAAAACCCAAAATGAGGTTCTTTTGTAATCTGTGTAGATAATCGCTGTGTTTTCTGTAGTCCAAAACTAATCCAGTCTCATGAATTATCCTATCACAAGACTTCAAGAAAACAATCAAAGTACTGCCACAAGAGGTGAGACCACCATAACCTATCGCGATCCAAAAAACAAAAATCACAATGAACAAAGTACAAATATTTGTTGCTGAGATATAAAGACATTTGGCGTGCCGGTGAGACCCTGTATTGCAAAAGATAATCAGATCCAAAATAAAATAACAAATAAATAAAAAGAGGGACCAAAGGACACCTTAAAGAAATCAGAATCTTGTTAATAAATAAATATGTATGTAGATAGATAGAATAATGGGCATATAAATTGAAAATCGTTTCAGTTTGTTACCACAATAATTTGAGAACTATATGCTGAAGTCATTGTTAGAATGCAATCGATAAATTCGTTCTTGTTGAAGACTTATATGATTCTTGTCAAGACCATAGTGACCTAGTTCACAGTTTGATTAATTTGCATCAAGTTTGCAATTCGCAATTTATTACCTAGTTTGATCACAAAATTAGGTTCATCAGTATCACTTCTCAATTTGCTGATTCGGAGCTTTAGTTCGACAAGCTCAACTAACTAATTCCTTTTGTGCCCATGCTATAAAAGTCCATCATTAGAGTCCACATCTAAAATCAAAATAACTCAAACTAGTTGATCTTTACATTTACTCTAGGCAAAATCTTACTTCAATCACAGTTAAGCCCACAAGCTATGATGCACGGATACGGCATGGATACGACAAGGACAAGCCATAGACGCGATAAGTTTACGGATTTTACACATAAAAAAGTGAAGTATCAGATACGAAATGACACAATACGTTGCCCATTTTGAAGTATCAATGCATCATAGCACACAAGCAAACCGATTGTGTAGAAGTAAAAGACATGATTAAAAATAAAAATCAAAGTAAAATTTCATGTTTTACTGGTGATCAATCTGAAGGTGGGGTTAACACTAATTGGAGTTAAATGTGGATTAGTGTAATACATAGGGTTGCATAGCTTTTGAGTTGCTTGAAATTTTAGGTAGGCACCGCTAATGGAATTATAGGACTCAGACTTAGAGAACTACATGAGATTAATTAATTAATAATTCATGAATCGAATTACAAATTGTTCAAAATTAACTATACGTAGTTTGAATCTGAGCAAACTAGGCAACTATGGTCAAGACTACATGCATAGTCATACATAGGATCACGCGTTAAACCCATAGTCAAAAACCCTTCAAATAGATTGAAGAGGAATTGTTGCAGGGCATGTAGAAAGATTTCCAGACTTTGAAAAAAAAAAAATTGGGCAGTGCACCGCTACACAAATATTTGGGAAAGAGTAACAATAGGCCTGCCCACCACAGAGACCATAGGTCAATGACTATCCAAAGTGGTACCCACCAGATACATTAACCATTTATCATCATCATAACATGTCCACTTATCTGTTAGGAATCAATAAGATTTCAACTGACTGTAAATACCACACAAGACAGTAAAACATTACAAAAAGCATAAGAACAGATCCATCATCAAACGTACAAGTTAACAACTAGAGGAAGAGCATTGAAACCCATAAACCCCTTAAAAGCATTAAAGAGAATACAAATAAGCAGCAGTAGCAGCAGCAGCAGACGACATAGATGACATACAGGAAAAAGAAGAAAATAATTGAGATAAAACCCTAGTCTACCAAAACCTTTCAACGAAACCCCATACCCTCCAATCCAAATAGATGTGGATAGATGAGAATCACAATTCAAACAAAAACCGAATCATTCGAGATATGGAAAAGAAGAAAGAAGAAGGAATTCAAAAGAGAACACTAATTCGGTATATGCAAGGGAACTTGGCTACTTGCCTGGCAAAAGTAGAAGATCGCGAGATAAGGACGAATGAGAAAATAAAAGAGAGAGAGAGAGAGAGAGTCTGCTCTGCACTCTGCTGTCTCTAAACGCTACGCGGGATGTTTGGAGTTTATGTAAGTGAGCAAGTGCGACTGTCCACGGCCCGAGGATATCTTATAATTTTCTTCGTTTTTTTATTTTAAAATTTTTTTTTTTTATCAAATCATCCTTCCACCTGATTCATGAGAAGGGATCAAGGGTTCTTGTAGAGATGGGGCATTGGGTACCACGGATGGCCCACCAGATCAACGGTTTAGATGATTGTAAAATTGGAAGTGGAGCCCACATTCACCAGGTGCAGAAGCAAATGGAACTGTAGAGTTTCTCGGCCGAGTTCTATGCTTTTGGTGAAAGTGGAAGACCCTTACTGAAGAAGCACCCCGATATGCACTCTGTAGCATACTTCCACCGCGTCAAGTTAATCTCGACCGTTCGTTTGACGCTGACGTGGATGGGCCGCGTAGGTGCAATGGGATATGCTGACGTGTGCAGCTTCGAAGAAACTTCAACGTTTCTTGTTCGCGTTGGGTTGGATGGGTCCCACCATCTTAGCGATTCATATTATTCTGCAGTCCGACCCTATCATTGATGGGGACGACATTAATTATTTCTAGCCGTCAGATCAGTGTAGTTTCTGTTCTGAACCATCAATTTCCAGAAAGCTTAGGTTGGATGCAATTCCTTTCAATGATTGATCCCAAATTTCTGATGGCTTGGGAGTTGGGTTGTAAACCGATTGGTTCTGGTGGGATCCGAGTCATTTATGAGGCAGTGGAACCAGATTTGGACCCGAACCCAATTTGAACTAGTTTCTTGGATCCAGAATCGGAACCTTTAATGAGAATATGAAACTGGATTTGAACCCGATAATGAGACGGGTCCAGGTCTGATTAAGGACCACTTGGAAAAAACTTAGCTAAATGATTTTTAAAAAACTAAATTTTAGAATTTTTTTCGAAACTCGATATAATATGTCGGGTTCAGGATCCACTGGTCGGAAACAAGGTGACACTAACCCCGTTTTTATTACGGGTCCAAAAAACAGATCCAGACCTAAACCATTTGCTTACGAAAACCATAATAAAGACCTAAACCCGCTATTAACGAATCAGGGAGACATTTACATCCCCACCAAGGAGGTACATTAAGTTAAACCTAGAGTGTCTAACTTGATCCAAATGGATGAAGTACTATGCAACTATCCCCAACCGCCATCAGACGGATTGTTATTGACTCAGCAATCCAAATTGGATGGTTAGAATTAGCCCAACCATGATTGGGTTGATATGAATTATGAAGTGGCAAATTTTCAGGGATTGCCAGTTTTAGGAACAAGCCAAGGCCAGGGTGCCAACCTACCCCTAATATAAATTTAGCTGTAACAGTAATTGGTTGGGATAATTGGCAGGATTAGATAAGTGGAAGATTTTAAAGCAATCCTGTTTCATTTCCTGCTGGCTATCAGCAGGGTAACGTAGGACTTGATTACTTGACCAGAAAAATCTAAATGGGAATGTATACATGCGGGCGGGAAAATCAACTTACCTGTGCTTCACCTGCTCGGATCCTTCAACCACACAGCACACGCAGACGCACACAGCACACGCAGACGCAGAGAGAGAGAGAGAGAGAGAGAGAGAGAGAGAGAGAGAGAGAGAATCATATTCAGAGAGAGAAAATCATATTCTGGGAGCCGGAAGAGGCTGCTTGTCTTGGGAACAATTACAAGAAAATGGGGGAAAAGAACACCTTATACAGCCAAGATGATCAAGAAAGGTACACCGTACAGCCAGAAGATAATCCTGGCAAGACTTCCTAGATGGAAGAAAAATACAAAATAGAAAATACTGCTAAATGTATTGAAGAATCGTATGGACGAGAATCACACCACTGAGAAGACAGGAAGAAACAGCAAGCCCCTTTCCAAACTCACAGGATCCTCCCCTATCACCCACCAATCAGGCAATGAAAATGCAAAATGTGCAACAGCTCACCAATTGCCCTTGGGTTGTCTTTGTAAAGCAGTCTCATGAAAATATCAAGAACTCGGCTCGCCTAATAGTTGTTTTATCAGCCGAATCTTTGTATAATCCATCTCTACATTAGATTGAATCACCTTGCATATTTGATTGGATTACATTGTACAGTCTGCATGTCAATTTTCAAGATACAGACATTGGTACACTTGTCCTCTTCAGGTACTGGATTCCAAACGTTAGTCATGTAATATACACACAAACGCCCACTGATATCGAATGTGACGCGTGAGATCCTCCCCACTCTTCAAGTCCCACCGGACTGCAAACACTGTGGTCCTTAGTCCGTACATCTGCAAACTACAGACACGATGTCCAAGCTGGTCCACTTGACCTCTGCAGACAATCTGCAGTCCTTGTATCCAAAAACTAGGCCATAACATCCAGCTTGCTAACCTTGCGGCAAATCATCAATTGTTCCTGACACAAACTTTTAATTGGACTGGATCAGCGGAAAAGGATAGCCACCGAGGGTAACAACAGTGATACATCACAAAATTCCATTCAGCACCCTTTGGTAATAATCATATTGCCTTGTACGCCACGCATCTAAGCTACTACTTATCAAGGAGAGCACCAAGGAGACACATTGCTGCTTGAAATCATCCAATGCTATAGTAAGTACGTTAGCAGAGATATTAAAAAAAAAAAACTGCAGCAAAAAAAAATATATATATATATATATAGACAAAATTGACAATGGAACATAAACCTCTTCTGTTAGGCTTAAATGGAACCTTTTCCTCAAGTTCTGTATTGTCCGTGGGCCACCTTTGAAGCACGGGAAACCAGAGTCCTGAATCAACATAAGAATAAGAGTGAGGATATTTAGAGAATGGATTTGAACGGGGCATTCTACCATTTCCATGCACCATAATAGTTTCACTCATAAAGGGGCATTTGTCAATTTTCAGTAATGGCAGGGTAAAGGTCTAACAGTAACACTACTATGATGAATAATAAAAGGTAAGAAATGTACATAAGTCTAAACACAGTGAAGATCTAACACTTAGGAGAGGACCAAAACATATTGATAGCATCATATGGTCATAGGGCACATTACAATTGAATTATTATTATTATTTAAAAAAAAAGATGTAACATTCACATTACCTGCAGCATTTCAACAAGAAGTATGATGCGCTCAGCATGCTTACGACAAGTGAGGAAACCTTGTATGCATAACACCTGAAGGCATCATCAAACAAATAGCAAAACATGCACTTAAATAAAAAATAAAACTAGAAAATGCCATATATACAATCGTTTTTCTTAACTTAAAAAAAAAAAAGAAAAAAGATCACAAGCATCCTAATGTACTTTGAAATAGTTGAAAAACTCGCTGGGAATTCCCTCTGCATCAGAATCCATCACCTAGTGGAGTGCAACATTTCAAATGGTTAATCCTGTAAAGGTATTGCTAATGGCCATTCATGATAAGAACACAAGAAGCAAAATTTCATTAGAACTATAAATAACACCTCAAGAAGTTCACGCGTTAACTTAAATGGAGCACTCTCAAAATTCACACCCCCAGGCGAATTAGAAAGCAGAAAACCAAAATCTATATGAATGATATGCCCTTCTTCATCCATCAAGAGGTTTCCATTGTGTCGATCCTTGACCTGGACAGTAATAGAGGTACTGGTGAGAAAATAAAAAACAGCAACTAAATATTTTTAAGAATGCATACATACTGGTAGGCTTTCTTCAAAACCAAAAAAGTTGCTAATCAAGCGCGCACACTCGCATGCATGCACATTGCAACTTCTGCAGGCGCACACACACACGCATGGCGCATATACATAAGCCAACAAACACACTCACGAAAAAGGTGAGAATATTGGAGTTCATATAAAAAAAATTCAACTTCAAGGGCCTTAATCTAGGGTTAGAATGATGACATGGTCACCAATTTATAGACCTTCCATCCCCATAATGCCCATGGTTGACATGCTGCTAGGTAGAAACTTTCCATCCTCATATCGCCCATGATTAACATGATCAAGGTAGGCCCTACGCTACAATGCCTGGGCACTTCAAAATAGGCAAAGCATCTTGTCCTATTGTATATCCGATATTTCATTTTTTATGATATCTGATACTTCACTTTTTACGTGTAAAATTCATATACCTCCCTCCCTTATACTCAAGTAATTCAAATCCTAGGGAAGTCATGGTCTCATCTAATTGTTGCCTCATATTTAATTGTGGACGACAGTTTGTGCTGTCCACCTCCTCAGATGTGTTTGTTCGTTGTTGTTGGTGTCTGTGTGTGGGTGTGGGCGTGGGCGTGGGCGTGGGTGTGGGTGTGGGTCGGTGTCGGTGTGTGGGTGTGTGTTTACACAGAGATCCCAGAAGTCGAGTTTATCAGATTTTGCATTGTGGATTTTTTATACCCCCAAAATCAACGATGGAAGATAATTCTGCAATGGTTTGGTATATCACAAGTGGTTAACTACATACACCCCTTTATACTTATGACATTCAGGTATTAAAAGCTGAAAAATAAAAAGAGAAAGACAATGAAATAGCACTTCCCTAAAGAAACACAAGGGGAATATTGTTGCCTCCAATGCCAACTTCAAAGAACTGGAAACATTGGAGTAGAATAGGGATGATAGCCGCAAAGTAGAAAACAAACAGTATATTTCACCATTTCATGGTGAAAACTACTGGAAAGCTTACAGTTAACAAACATGCAATCCGAGGCAATTCAATGCGTGATGAACTTCTTGAAACATTTTGTATCCAAGCATATAATAGATTAAATAGTCAAAGTAATTCAGAGGTAAAAAGGAGGAACATGAACATTGTGTGAAGATTTGAATGGATAAGCATGAAAATCATAGACCTAAACTGGGGGGAAAAGGATGCAAACAACACTGTAGCTGCACCTGTAAAAGGTAGCATAATATAGAATATCCAGCCATGCTCTCAACAAAATTTCTCTGCGCACACAAAAAAAAAATGCCAGCCTCGTCAGAACTCACTAAAGAAATTCACCACAACTGATACAAAAAATCACCGTGCTTAATAAGTTCTACTTAAGTAATCTTTTCTCAAAGATAAGCTCCCTGTCATTCACAATCCAACATGCTGCCAATGGCATCCCCATTTGAGTACCTTATACTAGAAAGGCTTCAATTCTTGTACAGGGAAAGTTTCTGGTGTTTATAGCACATGAGAAACCATGTCTGATGGCATTCCATGTATTGGGGCCACCATTGGTGGTCCTCCTGTGCACATTTCCAGTTCCTCTTCTCTTTTTTTTTTTTTCTTTTTTTTTTTTTTAACAGTAAAATTTCTTAATCAAGGGGAAAGTTCCTCCTTTCTTATTACTCCACACATCGGCCATAGCATCGGATTCTCAGCAACATGTACTTACCAACATATTCATCATAATTATCAGAATTCCAGAAAATGTGTAGGCATTCATAGAATAAACATGGAGCACTACTATAAAAGATCAATTACCTGGGCAAGCTTGAAACTGGAAGAATTTTCTCCATATTTGGCTATGAAGAAGTCACGCAAACTTGTTATGCTGGGAAACCGATTCTTAATAGCATGAATTGAAGCCTAGAAGAAGCAGCAGCAGCAGAAGATAATTAAGAATGATAGCCAGAACATAATGATTAAAACTAACTTCTTCATGGAAACTATTCAATCACCGTATCTGGAATTGTTTCAATTAGGGCTGTGTATGAGGAAGTAACCAGGACTTCATATGGGCGCAACCATAGCGGCAAACCGGCTTCTTGGAATATATCTGGCATCAAAACCCAAATACAGGAGGCATTACCCAGTTGTGAATATAGAAATTACACTTACGATGCACAATGTCCATTCAGAGTTCAAACTCTATCGGTCAACCAAATGCATTCGGGTGGATACTGGACACCATTTCCCATGGGTAAACTCTTTTCCCTTGAAATTGTTACTTCCGTCTACCCAAAAGCCAAATCAATGATATGGCATGAGACAATAGAAACCAAGAACAGGATGGATCCCATGTCTGACACCTGAGCGAATTTCATATTCGTGACATACTTGTGCTATACCCCAAAGCATTTATGGGTAGCACAGGTCTACTCTTGTACATTAGCATAGGTCTCAAATAAAAGACAGTTAAGCAAATCTGGAAATGCAGAGACAATTAAGAGCAACTAACAGCATCGCCCAAGTAGAACTTAACAAACTGAGCACATGGCTGAAAGCATG
Organism: Persea americana; assembly: GCA_029852735.1. Taxonomy (NCBI): domain Eukaryota; kingdom Viridiplantae; phylum Streptophyta; class Magnoliopsida; order Laurales; family Lauraceae; genus Persea; species Persea americana. The sequence goes on from CM056812.1 coordinate 52,468,281, forward strand.
GATCAGCAATGTCCTCCAGACACAAATAATCATTAGTGCAAAAATAATTTAAAATAAAAACCTCTTAAGTTTTAAGTTTTTGACCTTTTTTAAGAGGCAAACGTTAATTTATGAAGAAATACTTAGGCCTAGTTTGGCAAATCTTATCTATATGAAAATGATCTACATGAAATAGATCTATTTCAAATGGCCCAAATTGAAAGAGATGCTATATAAAAAGTTTGTTTGGTAAGGCAAAAAGTCTTATTAAAATAGACTTTTTAAAATAAATGGTTGATAGGTTTTTTGCAAATATCTTAATATCTACAAAGAATTAGAGGCCGAGATTCAACCTCATGGCCGTGTTTAGCCTTTCAAAGAGGATCAACGGTGTGGATCTTGATATAGGGGCCCAAAATATTTAGAAACTAACATCAAGTAATTCATATTTGTCTGCAAATATCTAGTGATTGGTGAAGGATCAACGGTTGAAAATTTGTGTGATAGCTGTTTTTAGTCTTCTTAAGAGCTTTTACGGTTCAGATTGTAGACTAGGGTCCCACAATTGAAGAAAAACAAAAAAAAATTGGACTGTGTGAATAGTGTCCAAAACTGTCTCAAGTAAGCATATAATAATCAACGGTCTATAGTTTTTTGCTAATTTCTTGTGATCTAAAACGAATTAGTCAACAAAATTTGGGGTAATAGCCGTGTTTATCCTTCCAAATAGGATGAACGGTTCAGATCTTGAATATGGGCCCCACAAAAGTTAGAGTATTACAAATATCTCAAAATATATGAACATCCAACGGTTGAAAATTTGACCCATAGCCGTGTTTGATCTTATAAATCTATCCAACGGTTTGGATGGAGCTTGAGGGGCCCGAAAATTAAAAAAAAAAAAGAAAAAACCGGACCGTCATGTGACAATGTGAAATACACTGTAGACAAGATGTCTTTCCGCTTCAGCCTGAGATGTCTACTTCAAATGTTGTCATTTTGGTTGCTTTTTGGAAAAGACAATTTATGTCTATTCTCCAATTGAGAAAGACACGTGAAAAACTGAACCAAACACTCTAAATGCGTTTTGAAGCAGTTTTAAGCCAATAAGAGGCAAGAATAAGAGATGCCAAACTGAACCTTACAAAAGATGCACAATATGAAACTGAAACTATGATTGATAGCGGTAAACTTCAGTTAAAGATGAATCATTGCCATCCTATCATTCCCATATTACCCTCAGTCCATTATAAAATGGAGATAGCTTAATGCTCTGCAGAAAATAGTTGAGTGAAAGAGTATACATGCGACAGAGGATTTTCACCCATGAGCAGACTGCATATGTGCTTAGGCAGTCCAGCTCATGGGGCACACTTGGCTGCTTTCCTATAATTGGGATTAGGATGGATGTAAAGTTCTCTTTACTGATAAGGATCATGAAAAAGTTCAGCCCCGTCAGATTATCCTAGACCATGATTAAACAGCTTTAGTTTTTTCTGCCAAAAGAAAACAGCCTTAAAAGTTTAATGGCGCCTTTTAACCACAGATGTGGGGGTAAGAGTGCACTCATCAAAGGTGGGCCAGAGTGGTCCCCATAGAGCTCGACTGCGCATGCAGTCCGCTTGTAGGAGAAAATGCTCCAACATAAGACTATTTGGTGAAAGAAGAGTAACTGTATATCTTCTTCTCATGAACAAACATGGGTAATTTCTTTTTACAAATAACACCATCTGAAATGTAATTTCAACAGGTATGAAGAGAAAAACTATGGATAGCTTGCAGGACAAAAAAATCAAATCGGAAATAAATTAATATGTAGCCATGGAACTAACCATAAAAATGATAAACAAGTTGCACAGCAAGATGCTCCTGCCTGCAATCATCACCGCTCTTCACAATGATCTGTAGAACGGAAGCATCAAAAGAGTGATAAAAGAGGTATCTTAGTACAGACTTGTAACTAAAAAGATACAGAATACGGACTTATAGATAAAGAGAATCAAACAATCAAGTCAGCTCTAGAATATGATTTGTGCGGACAATTTTTCACTATAATCCATACAATTTCAAAAGAACTACCAACAATTTATAAAGACACATACACATTATTTTTTAGTGGTGCTTAGTACACCAGCAACTCTAATTTTCAATATTCAAGGTGAACATATTTTGAAATAAAAGTTAGGTACATTAAGTTTATTTTAAAAATATCTCATAAATTCACCATCATCACTGTCATTTTTGAAGCCTACCATCCCTAGGTCAGCTTTGTGAGTTCTACTTTTCCACTCGTCCCCATTTAAGGCTATGCAAAAGGGCACACAACAATCTAACAAGCCACGTCTAACTCTTAATTCCAAATGTTCCCTGATCTCTCCTAGTCCTTCCCATTATTCCTTGTAAGCTGTGTCGCACTTCAATACCTGACAATTTGACATAGATATAATCAGGTGACCTTCGAATAAGCTTGCGGTGAAGGAGCATACCACCCACCCCCATGCATCCAAGTGAGCACCACATAAGAAGCCTGAGAGGAATCCATAATGCCAAGTAATTAACAAAGGAGAATGTTCTCCTACGAGCAGACTGCGTGTAGTTCATGTAGTACAGCTCGTGGGGTCTACCTAGATGCATGTCTATCAATGGGAGGAGGACAGATGGAAAGGACACCTTGTGGACATAGTGGAACCAAAAAATCAGCCCCACCAGTTTATCCTAGCCCTTGACTTAACAGCCTTCAAGTTTAATAGCGTCTTACTTAACCATAGATTTTTTTGAGATGCAATCCTCTTGGCACATAACACATAACACATAACAGAGAGAGAGAGAGAGAGAGAGAGAGAGAGAGAGAGAGAGAGAGAGAGAGAGAGAGAGAGAGAGAGAGAGATGCTTGGTCAAATAATGCATATTCTGTTTAAAGGTGAGAATACCACAATTATGTGAAAAATTCATTTTCGAGGATGACTTGTGTGTGTGTACAGATACTATATAGGTTTCTGGTAAATGACATTATGAACCCATAATACTCCCCTTCCAGTTGATAGTCATACACAAATCCTCAATGCTTCAAGTACATTACAGAACCAGTATTACTCGGGGAAAATTTTACTTACTGAACGCAGGTCCCAGCCTGGTGATCCGCCATATGCTGAGGCTTTGCGTATTCTCTCTTTCTTTTCCTCCCAAAGTTCACCAGATAAGGCATCACTAGCCTTAGGAACACCACCATTAATAACCTATATGGAATGAGTGCCGACATTATATTTCTAATATTTCTTAAAAATCAAACAATACATACATGGTAAAAGACAAATAACTAACAATAAAACCATCAGCCATGATTATTACCTTTGATTGTGAATCTGACGAACCCTGACCAGCAGCCCCTTTTAAAGGGAGACCAACAGGCGCCTCTCCTTTTGCTGCTGCAGCCTACAGATAAACAGAAACGGTAAATTGATGCAAATCATTACCAAAAAACATACTGTAAGGATGGAGAAGTATAGTCCAAGAAATACATCTAGATGCATCAACAAACAATAATTTCAATTTGTGGTGGCCAATTTTATGCTACAATGTGGACCATTGAGCTTAAAAAGTAAAGCAAGTTCACCGAACGAAACAATATTTCTCAAAACAATGAGTGTATTATAAAGCAGTCGAGTGTTATTCCATTACTAGATGTTCCTGAAAAAAAAAAAAAAAGAACTAATCTTTTCTGGACCTGCAGCAGTCTACCCCAACTTTAGCACCTTTGTGCACACAAGTATTGTGCACCTGCAGAGCACCAAAAAGGCACCAAATCATGTAAAGTAAAAGTGTATATTACATGTAGATTACTGTCAATTTGTCTTGTTCAATTATCTTGTCATACCGATGTGCTTATACCCTCAATAAGAACTGCAAAAGAGGCACTTATGAAAATGTAATCTCACGTGTGTGATGTATGCTATTGCGTCTCCTCCCATTTTAGGGCATGAATACCAGCCACCAAATGAAACTCAGCAATTTTTCTTCCATCATTCTCTCTAAATTATAATTCTCAACGGTTTAAGGCACACTTGGGAACAGCCGTGGATTCCAAAGCTTGCAGGATACATGATTTACTTTTTGTGTGGACATCCCGGACTGGATTCCACAGCTCAAAAATCTGTAATTTTCTTTGGGCATAGCAACAGAGAGAGAAGGTAGAGAGTGCACATTTTCCATTTAAAATGACAGAAGTTCCACCCCTCCCCCTCATACTTCAAAATCCCCAAGATCACGAATTTTTGCCAAAAATTTTCTACAGAGAATTTCTGCGGCAAACATCAGATTAGCAAAAAAAAAAAAAAAAAACTCTTCTCTTTTTTAAGGACATAAGTTCATACAAGAAAAACTGCAGAGTATGAAGTACTTCTCGAAGATAAATAAAATTTCCAGGCAAGACAACGATGATAACATGAACCTCAATGAAGATTCAAAACAAAAGAGTTCCATTACTGACAGGTGTGTTAAACTGTGTATTAGCATTTCAAACAATAAGGCTCTCCAATCTCCATTGCTTAACAGTACAAAGTGACCCCTGATAATGGGGATGAAAGTCATGCTGTCAACTAAGTGATTTCAACTGAGTACAGCCGCTGCACCAGAGTTGAGAGCATTCATGGACAAAAGGACACCTTAAAACAACATTCAGAGATGCAGGACACTAGCAATCAAACACAGTAATCGTGGAGAAATGCAACATGGATGTAACAATAACTCATGCCCACATTTGATGAATGGCACAATTCTAACAAAAAATAAAGATGAATAATGGAGGCATTTTATGAGAAAGTATAGTTTTTTATTTGAAAAATAAAAACTAAGTTTCAAAAATAGGACAACTAAACTGAAAGAGTAAACAAATATATCAAAACACAGGAAAATTAGAAGCCAAATAGGAAGTGATTACTAAAAAAACCAGACATCTTCCTGGACAAGGAGTGTAAACACAGTATGTCAAATTGACTCTGCACAAAATTGCTACTATAAAATATCAGTTATCCTTTCTTCAAATACACATGTATAGGAAGTGCATGTAATTTTTCGGCCACTGATCTAGTTCAGACACAACAGGAGGCAAAATGGTCAGGGCAACGGATACTAGCCACCATAAAAAGGTTCAATTGTGCAAAAGTACCCACATAAGTTTGATGTATTGTGGTCTTCCTTTTCTCTTTTTTTGCTTTTTCTGGTCTCTGTGGTTCTGGTGCTTGTATATGCAATTTGTACCATATGCTGTACATTCTCATTTCCTTGTTATAATTTTCATTACTGTGACAAGAAAGTATCCATAAAAAGGCATCCATATGTTCAATTCCCCTACAGCCATTAACTTTCAGAGTTTATGCTGCTAATGGTAATATCAATTTTAGAATACAAAGGGAGTACCAATTTTGCACAAACAAGTAACAGGTAAGAGACAGAATACAAGATCCTCACATAGGTTGAATGGAGCCAAAATAACGAATATAGCAAATAATGCATGGAAATTTATCTCAAAGTAGAAAAAAAAAAGTAATGCTTTGAACCATTCCATAATTTAAATTACAAAATCTTATTATTATATAACAAAGGGAGATACTCCTATGAGAGGCACTCTCACCAAGTTGGTGAGAGATGGGTGGGGGCCCTCACATTTAAGTTGGGGGTCCTTGCATTTAAGTTGGTGAGAATGGATATGGAAGTGAGGGCCCCCACCCATCTCTCACCAACTTGGTGAGAGTGCCTCTCATAGGAGCACCTCCCTATATCAAAAGAGCAACACAAAAGCAGAAGTTGCATTATTTTTGTATGACTTCATTATTATAAATTACAAAAATTACCAAAAAGCATGGTTTAAAAAATTGGCCGAGTCCGAGTTGACACGGCGGGTCGCATGGGACTCAGACTCGAATCATATGACTCGGCCGAGTCCCATGCATAGGACTCGGCCCGACTCGATGAGTCAACTTGGGCTCGGCCATGGTCCCGAGTCCCATTTTTTATACCTAACTAAAAAAGGAAAGCCCTTAGAGAGTTGAAAATATGTCATTGTCAAAACCACAAGCCTTTGGGTCCAGTCATGTTATCTATCAAAAAGTTCACAAATATTACATTTATCACTTACAGGCCCACCTTTACATTCTCTATAGCAATTGTGCTTGGAACACGACGATGTTCCTTTCGACGTGGCACTTGATCCTCTATGTCTTCCATCTTGACCCCAGCATCTGCTGACAAAAAGACACTCACCCATCCCATATCATGATCTTCACTACCCTGAAGGTCATCAACAGGTTGCTTCTCTACCGAAAGAGTCACAAGAACAAATTTTACTTTGGCGTCCCATATATGAGCCATTGCCTGATCAATAGCTTGAGAAGCAGATCTTGACATTCTATCAGAACCATTATAGTGAGTATCCTGTGCACTCGACAAAGGATATGCCCAAGGGGGAGGCTTCGGCAACTGCACATCTCCATTTGCTAAAGGAATCCCTCCTCGAGAAAGTTTTTGAGCATCTGATGTCTCTTTTGTCTGGCTGAGGCAAGAGAAGACAAAGTCTAAGCACTACTGAATTATTTAAGACTGATAAGTTGTTAAATGAGTGCACACGCACACACACAAAGTGAGCAAAATTCTTTACCACATGTATGATGTATCCCCAATGTTTAAAATTCATAATAAAAACTAGACAAACCAGTCATCCTAAAATTTTGTGCAAATTATCATTAAAAAAATAATAAATAAATAGAGGATCATGCAACTTCATATATACATTGTGATTTCACCCTAAAAAGACTCTGCAAGTTATCATTCAAATAATAATAATAATAATAATAATAATAAAAATAACAATAAATAAAAGATTATGCAACTTCATATATACCTTGGGATTTCACCTTTCAAAACCTCGACGCATATAAGATAAGGCGCTTTCTCCCTAGAATTCAGAAGAACTGCTTCATCTTCAGGTATGTGAACCACTCTATACATCCCCTTCCCCATTGGAAAGCACACTCCTGTTTTGACAGAAAAGATCTAATTAACTAAGAGTCCTTGGCACTGTTTAAGAAAAAACAACTCTCACGTCTTCTTTTTTTTTTTAAATGGTAACAACTCTCACGTCTAGCAACCAAATACTTGAAAAAGAGATAATATCATAATAACAAGATAATATAGCAATGAACAGAAATAAGCTACGGCTAGCAACAAGATAATTATGTATTTTATGTATACAGTATGATCTTTCTTCAACATTTTAGCAGTGTACAATTTTCCCTCCCTCCCTCCCTTCCTCTATGTGTGTGTAGTTCAAAGTATGGTTAATTTATTAAACAAATAAAAAGGACAATACAATATGGTGGATAAACTGTCCATTAGCTAGCTCTTCTTACAAAAGAGAAAGACACCCATAAAATGGCAGGTCAATTACCCCCTTCTTGTAGGTATAAGCTTAAATACTAGGACACAAGTGTAGTAGCAATCCACCATCCATGGTAGTTCAATAAAAAAATGTCCCTTTTCCTCAAATTTAGAACCCCGCCACTACCGCCGCTTTCATCCAAACTGTCCATGCCCTTATTTGTATCCTAGAGGGTGTTACAGGCAAATAACAACTCGATATGCCATGGATCCCCACTATAGTATTAATAATCTCCATGGAAGACAGTCGCACATGATACCCACTTAATCATGCATGCATGAACTGCCTCCAACAATATGACGGAGCGTATTCCTTGAAAAAACTTCCTGTAGATTCACCAAAAGGAGGATACTTTTGCATCATTTGCACTGCAGATACCAATCAAGACAGAGGAGATACTGACAATCAGAAAAGAAGCATGTATCAACCCAACAACACTCGATGGTCCAGTTGAAAATTGAGCTGCCATCAAAGATCAGAGTCAACAAACTGGATAGTGCTGGCTTTCATTTAGGAACAATCATGAAAAGACATGGCTTATCCTCAATCATCTTTTTTTTTTTTGAATGGTATTATCCTCAATCATCTTCAAGCATATATCTACATAAGTCTTCCAATGACACTCCTTTAAACTGTCTACAAACAACCACTCATAAATTAGGGCAGAGACAATATAAACCCAAGCCTAGGGCCTTATTTTGAAAGCATTCTAATTCCTTTTCTGCCACAAAAAACCTAATAACTGCCAAAGACCACTTTTTCTATTATCAAAGTTTCCTGATAAGATCCCTATAAATTGATCATGCAAAGCATTGGAAACTATATCAAACTACCAGTGTTTGCTAAAATACTAAATGCAATTAAAACTTGCAATGGAGAAATCAATAACGACATCAAAAATCACATCAGCTAAGATCAAAATGAAAATACCTCCACTGTTTTGAGCAGCGGCAATATGGGAATTGATCTCTACAAGAGACTAGCAACAAAAGGATCACAATTATCAGCATATTCAAGATGTCGTACACATAAAGAGACAGTAATTTTAACTATTAAATGAAGATAATTTGACAGGTAACCAAAAAAAAAGAGGACATAAGCAACCTCACGAAGGGCACTTTTGCGATCTTCAATAGGAACTATGTCCACCAAACCATACGATGTCTCACATAATGACTGAACAAAGTCCAATGAAACATGATATGTTCCTTTGCGAATCTGAGACATGACATTACTGGGCAATGGAGGTTTGGAGTACGACTTCTCATTCCGTTGCTTGGGTGATCCAGGACGCTTCTGCCACACAAAGAACCATTAAGAACACAAATGATAGAAACACATGTTCAAGACAGCCGCAGCAAATGTCTCCAGCGAGAATGGAAACAGGCGGTAAGAAAGTCAGTAATTGGAGATATCAGAAATCTACGAAAATTATATTTTTCAATATTAAGGCCCTCCATATAATCAGACGAGTGATATAATGCTAAAAGGAAAATGTATTTTAATGATCAAAACCTCTGCACAAATATCTTTGGAATAAGCATAAAACAAGTATGGCCTCATTTAGTTATGAAAGTAGTAGAAAATATCCGTACCCCTTGCAACTTATATTCTTCAAGGACTACAGCCAACACTGGCAGAAAAAGAGGCCCCCGCCCTGGGAAGTAGAGTCTTGTAGACCCATTGTTTGTGACATCACTGACCACAGTCCTGGAGGACTACAACCCAACAAGCAATGTATCATGGATATATATATTTATATATATATATATATATATTTGCCAGTTTTAATGACAATGTCAAGTCTCCAGAGGGATGGCTTGCCCAGGAGATAAAAACAGCTTTATTCTGCCATCAAAGAACGGCATACTTAAAGAGTGTCAATTTGCTTTCTTTCATAATGACGTGAGGCTAATTCAGTGCCTGATCGAGTAGCATGGCTAATCAGGCTGCTTGTTGTATGATGTTTGATGTGTGTATGATGTGTCTACCCCCACCCCCAAAATATAAAAAATAGAAAAAATAGAAAAATAAAAATTTAATACACCATTGCCCACAATGGCAACCTGAGGGATAGTTCATATTTCGCTGCGGCATTCCAAATTAAGTTAGATATTTAAAAAAAAAAAAACATAAATTGGAAGGAATGGACCACAACTTCAATTAAGCCCAAGCTTTTGCTTGTTAAGTAACAGTCCTTGTGGTATTACAGATCCATTATTGTATATCAAACAGATAACTACTGAAATGATGCATTGCAATATATCATTAAGGAGAAGAATTGACTACTCGTCTGGCCTATGTAACTTCAGAAAAAAAATGAATTAAATGAAGTAACTCATCATCATAAGCAAAACCAAAACCAAAACCAAGTTACAATGCACGTGTAGTCTGCTTGCACAGAAAAAAAAAAAAAAAAAAGGAAAACAGTTGCAAATAAATAGTGTTTGACTCAAAACTAACAAGAACAAAACCTAGTAGAAGAAGTGAGGATATTAAATTGCTACTAACAATGTGCATCAATATTAATGCCACTGCACCAACTATTTAAAAAATGAAGAATAATAAAAAGAAATCAAAATGTAAAGGCATCAGAAGCAGTAACTTGATCATAAAAACAGGGCATGAATGCCAAAAGGATATGAAATTGGAAAATTGTACAAAAAAAAGTTTTTAACTAGCATGGATTATACAAAAGAGCGATCAGATATAAAGTAGCATGTGGTTTAAGAGCATAAGCTACACAACAATAGAGATGGAACAAACAGCTGAAAATGGTGAAGGAGCAGCATAAAAGCAAACAAGCAAAACCCACTTTTCAGGTAAAGTAATGCACTCACCTCTTTCTGCTTCTTTGAACCAAACAGCTCGGAGTCTTCCATTGACCTGTCTCGGTCTCTAAACAGCCTGCGGAAGAAGCTCTCTGTTCCTGGACTGCTTTCAAATGGGCTACCCGCAATGCCGTTTTCACTTGGCAATGGAGTCTTCACATCTTCAGGATGCACCCTAAACAACCTCCTCAATGACAAAAACTCAGAATGCTCCTCTTCCTCACACACCCCATTCATCTTCTCTTCATCGTCAGTCCTCTCATTTTCCTCTTTCTTCTCATCATGCTTATCCTTAAATAACCTTCGAAAGAACCCCTCCTTCTCATCCACTTCCCCCGCCTTCGCCCCACCCCCACCACCGCTTTTGTCATCCAAATCGCTCTTGTTATCTCGAAACAACCGCTTGAAAAACCCTTCGGAGCTAGCCGAAAGCTCTTCCTCCTCATCCTTACTGTCCCTCATAAGCCTCTTAAAGAACCCATCTTTATCCGAGCCCTCCTCCTCTTTATCGACCGATTTTCGGAAGAACAGGGCATCCCTCACCTTTGTACCCGGTATAAGCTTCTTAAACAGCTTGTTATCATCTGGGGTGAGCTTATTGCCACTTCCATCCTCCTGCAATGGGTGATTACCCGGTGGTGGCGAGGTTAAAGACACGGACCGGGGCGGCGACACCGACGAGGCCAACGACAGCAACCTCTGCTTCGACGATAGAATCCGATTGAGAACCGGGCGACTCTTGGGACTATCTGCGGTGGCAGGTGCGGGCGGGCGAACAAGTGGAGGCCACTCGCCCATAAGCGTGGCGGCGATCTGGCACTTCTCTTGGATTCTGCTGATGCCTTCATTGTCCTCATCGCAGTCTTCGAGCTCCGCCATCAGAAACCAATGCACTTTGAGGGCAATTTGGAGGGATTTTGAGCAGACATCGATCACGAACTTGTCAAGCGAAGGGCTGGGCTTGTGGACGAGCATGTAACAAATCTGAAAGAGGTAGCTCTCGATGCCAGAGAGAGGAAGCGTATACATGCGATTGCAGAGGTAGTCCCGCACGCCCGGGTGGTCGTGCTTGTACAGATAGCTCACGGCGATCCATTCGCAGAAGAACGCCGAGTCGAAGAATCGGATCAGCCAGCCGCTCTCGCCGCCGCCGCCGCTGCCGCTCTCGCCGGTCGGGATCGTCCGGGTGATCTCTCGTGGGGACGAGTCGTCCGCTTCGGATCGGTTCAATCCGAGGAGCCGCACCATCGCGGTCGATCATAGAAACCCTAGATTTTGCAGTATCAGGTGCTGTTCTCTTGCAGCAGAAACACTAGGAATGGGAATTGGATTTGAAAACCCTAGTTCTTCGCTGGTGCCATGGTGAGGCAGTAGAAACCCTAGGTTTTTGAAGGTTCTCAGTATCAGATTTGTCCGCTCTTATTTGGTAAAAAAAAAAAAAAAACAGAAACCCTAGGAAGGGAATTGAATTCGAAAATCTGAGTTTCTGGAACTGGGACTTGGAACCCTAAATTGGGGAAGAGAGAGAGAGAAAGATTGGATTTTGATGAAATGGAATGGAGTGGGTTTTGATTTGAGGATTAGAAAGAGGTTTTGGGATTGGGGTTTTCAGTTTTGTTGCAGAGAGATCTGTTTCGGTTTCGGAGGGGGTAATGAGAAGAAAAAAATTTAAGCGGCTTTAGTTTTTGCGTCGGTCGTTTGTTGGGAGGTGGCAATTCTGGAGGGAGAGAGGTAAACATCAGCAGACTTGTAGAATGTTATGAGTTTTTCCAAAATGCCCCCTGTATAGACTTGTACTTTTTTTTTTCTTTTTTAGTATGGAGCATGGACCCACTTGAGATCAATCAAATCAATCATTATAGATGAGTAAATAGATGGTGGGAGGCCAAATATTGAGAAAATTGAAAATTAAGAGATACCACAGATATATTCATCCTGATGCGTGGCTTAATAATTAATAAAGATAGAGGGATTCAAAAAGATTAGGAACATACGAAAAATTGAAATATAAAAATAGAATTTATGTACTAGATCCAATATAGTTGGAATTTGATGATGATGATGACGACAACCACTTGAGATCAATCAAATGCAGGTGCATTGGCCTCAATTCTATATTTTGATCTAAATTGTTGCTGCATTTCGTGCATGAAACAAAGATGTGTCATATAGATCCCCCATGTTAAAAGGTTTGAAACTTTAGTTAATCAATGTCTAAATTTGTCCATGCATGCTTTTTCACTGGTTTCATGTTTCTGTCGATCTGTCTCTCAAGTAAGGCCAGAAGTAGTTGGGGAGGCTAGGGTGGCCATGGCACCTCCAAAAATTTTGGAAGGCCCCCTATTAGAAAGTTTTTTTTTTTTATTACATTTTTCCCCTTTCCTCCAATCATTTTTTTATTACATGAGCTAACCCAAACAAATTTTCTGGTTCCACCCTAACTTCAAGAGTGGGGTTTTCCATTTGGAAGTACAATACTCTCATGGTAGCTTGGGCTCAAAATAAAATACATGTGTTTAAATATAAAAAAAACATTTGAAAATCATTCTATGAGAATGGTTGTTTCAATAAGTTGAGTGAGACTGAAAAGTTCATTCTAGGATAAAAAGTGAGTAAAATTTTATTTGACTTGACGATGATCGATCTAATCATCTGCATGCGGGGAGAGAACCTGTACATGTGTGGAGTAAAACTTGTACATGTGAGGCGAGAGAACACATACAAGTAGGGAGTGAAAAACTCTGCACATGCTAGGAGAGGGATCCTGCACACATGTGAGGAGTGAAAATAGCACACGTGACAAGAGAGAACATGCACATGTGGGGAGTAAAGCTCACACATGCGAGGAGGGAGAACCCGCATAGATGTAGGGAGTAAAAATTAGCACAAGCAAGGAGAAAGAACCCACACATGCGAGGAGTGGGTGGAGACCAGGTTTGATCTAGTCATTCGTGTGAAAGGCCCATGTAAATTTTCTAAAGTAATTAGATTAAGCCAACCAATTGACCTACAATCTTCATTATTGACATGCATCTCAATGAGTATCACAAAATGGGTTTCAAAAAATTTAAATCGTATGTCGTTCCTAGCATGATATAATACCTCTACAAAAAAAAAAGAAAAAAAAAGCATGATATAAAACATAAGATAGATGTAAAGAGTGTTTAAATTGAGCCTTAGTCAGTACTGTGCACAAAACATAAGAAAATTTATCATTGGGCCTCTCTAAATATCACATTTTCACTTGGGATGCCATACTGACGGCCAGAGGTTTCTTTCTTTTTTTATTTTGTTTTATAAAAACCTGTCCCTAGTCCATTGCTCACATTCATTCATAGACCAAATTAGAGGACAAAAAAAAAGAACTGTAATACATTTGATATTTCACAAGTTGTTCAAATTATCAAGAACGATCAATTTAATTGTGGAACCTACTTTTTTCGAATGGGCATCACATTCTCTCAAAGTCAGGATTGTCCAACAAATAATTTGTAGCTTCAACTAAATTTAAGGGTGTATCAGGTAGAGCTTGAATCGAGTTTGTTTGGTTCACAGTAAGCACCATTTGAACAGTATTATCCAGTCTCTGCTTGATGGAGAACTTCTTCCAACTGTGATTATTCCAATCCCGCGCTTCATAATCCTTCATGCCTCAAGCGGGCAAGTGGAAAAAAAAAGAATTTGACACATACCACTACTGATGGCAGCCTGAGAAAGTGAGAAATGACATGCCAACAAGGGCTTATATTTTAGAAATAAAAAATAAAGAAATATGAAGGGTACATAACACCCATTCACTTCTAGCAATTTCTCGTCCTTTCACCAGAAATCCTAACCAATGATCTACTAATAGGATTTTCTTGGTGATTCTCTAATAGAAGCTACTGTTAAGGATTTAAAAATCTGGAAAACTCAGACATGGAGGGCGCTCGGACAGATATGCTTGGCCTATTGAACTGAGTCACTCTTTCTTGACTCGGGTGAGTCAGCAAGTTTTAAACCTAAAATTATGATGGTACATAAAGTTTCATTAAACATTTAGTTCCATCACATGTTAGGAAGCTCCTACACAAGGCATCACAAGGATGTTTCTGTCACAATCCAACAGAAATCTCCTGATGGATCCTAATTTTATTTACTATATATTCTCCACAACTCACAAATCCTAATTTTATTTACTATATATTCTCCACAACTCACAAATTCATAATTCTCTCTCTCTCTCTCTCTCTAACTGAAAAAATGCTAATAACAAATTTATGTGCTAGTAGAATTAAGCAAGAAAGCTTGTGATTTCTTCTCATAATAAAACCCATTGGAAGAAGATGCATCAGCTGAGAAGATCATCACCCCATTCACCTCAAATTCATTTTTCTCCAACAACCCCAAGGCCTCAAAGAAGCCATCTCCTTGGATTCCTCTTCCATTCACCTCATAACTAGGCAACAACTTATGTGCATCAAATTGCCCAGCCCTTAGCTTAAAAGCCTGCAAGTATCCATTGGGACTCTTGACTCTATCAGTATAGAACTGGTGGTTTACATAGTCAATGACATCTCCATAACCATTGAAGAGCTCAATGTAGGGGTTAACAGTCTTGTAATAAGGTGCAATGCTAGCTACAGTGATTACACTCTCATTCTTGAGGCGGGTGATAAGCTGGCCGATGCAGTAGGCGAAGGTTGAGTTGTGCTTGGGGAAGTTCTCATAGTCGATGTCGATGCCATCGAGGTGGTAAGTTGTGGCAAGGGATTGGAGTGAGGTGAATGCATTGGAAATCCATTCCTCTGGATCGTCGGGGCTGTACCAGTGTAGGACAGTGTTGCGAATGCTCCAGCCGCCGAGGCTGGCAAGGACTTTGACATTGGGATGGCTCTCTTTAATGGCGGCCACCGAGTCAGGAGTCAGGGAGGAGATCCAGTAGGGGGAGAATACCCCATTTTGAGGGTTGCCTTGGGGATCAGCGTCGATGGCGAAGCCAAGTATGAAGTTGAAGTCTATGCCTTCTTCAATTGGAACAGCGTCGAAGGTCACCGGTACTCCAGTGGCTCCGATGTACTCCATCATCACTTTTCCACCTGCAACATTATTACATCAGGCAGGCAGCATGATCATAAATTGCACTAAAAAATGTTGAAACATGTGTGAATGAGCCAGGCGTGGCAAAGCTTAAACTGAACTACCAACCCAACCACCTTGGTAATTTATAACCATCCATTTACTTAGCAAGCCATGCCTGGCTCACTTGTTGAGTCTTGGTCCGGGCTGAGTTTTAAGCCAAAGCATCTATTTTGCAACATCATTTTGGGTCTTACACTTGTATCTCATCTTGTACATGCAATCAAATGGCCAATTTGTTTGCATAAAATACGTTGGAATTCATGATGAAATGTGTTCCACTAAAGAATTATCAAGGAGGTGACGGGTGAAGGATATGATGTGGAAATATAGAGTAATTCGTCTATATTATTGATGGTCATAGTCTACTAGAACTAAAGAATATTCGATTAATTTGATCTTTGGATAATCCTTATGTCCGGTGGAAGTGTTTCTATGTATATTCTAATCATGATTGTCATGAATGCAGGTGGGAACAACTATCATTGTTTTCATTGCAAAGCTGCAAAACCATTGTTATTTCATGTGCTCTTACTGCATGGAGAACGAGAGAGGAACACCAATCCGGTGATGCAGAGGAAGAGGAGCTTGCTGTTGATCATGATTGGCAAGCTTGATTCTCTGAAAGGCTAAAATGACATGAAAGAGAAGTCTGTATATATGTAGGTTTTTATACTTCGTTTTCCCTACATTGTTACAAGCCGGCCAAACACGGCAATGCCATACATAGCCCGGAAAGAACTATGCTTGTTTAATAAAAGGATTAGCGATGGATCCGAGATCTCTTGGGGCCTGGTTTTATGCGGTCAGCATCTTTCAACACCAGACAGCACCAGTCCGGCTACACTTTGTGACTAGCATTCTAAGGTGGGCCTATTAAATGGATGGCTTTGATCTTCCAAACGTGTGCCATCATGATGGATATGCCACTTACAAATTAACTAGCTCGCGCCTTCCTTTTTATGACAAAATATTTTCGTCCTTAGGGAACTCTACCGCAAGACCCACATATTGATAATCCAAACATTTTGGTCTCATGATAAAATTGAGTATGTTATCGATAAAATAAAAGTGAGTATATGAATGATATATAAAATATTAATGCATAAGATTGACCTGTTAACATTCTCAGTAATGCATGTGCTAAATCTTAGAGTAGGAGTACTGGGACCAACTCCTATTGAACTAAAGTTTGAATGAGTGCAAAAATTAATATAGTTAATTAAAGTGCCAATACAGCTCAATGATTGTCAGATTTGGGTCGAAATTCATGTAAACGTGAAGGGTTTAGATTGATCCTATAGGGGAAGCGGGGTAAGTATATATAATAAGAAGTTTAGCATTTTTTCAATTTTGATTTAGTCTAGTAATTCTTTCCTGATAATAAAGGGACAGCCTAGTGGTTGGCGTCTTGTTCTCACCCAACTGCAGGTTCAATCTGTGTCTCTCCACCTCAAGTGTTGGCCCCAACCACCTTGGCTGATACAAAAAACTAATTCTTTTCCTAGTTTTGGTCCGGTAATTTGAGCTTAATCCTGAGTTAGAACTCATGAGGACCATTTTTAAGAACGAGTCCTCTGCTTGCTACCGATCTAAGTGATTTGGCTTAGTTTAAGAAAGCCAACCAAGTTTAAGATCTATGACTCGTAATCTGCTTTGTGTGCATCAATGCTTACAGGGACAAGATGGTTTACACTCAATCTACTTCACGTTGCTGGTCTGCATCAATGCTTACTAGGACAAGATGGTTTCCTTTGGAGAACTAATGCAATAGCTGATCTAATGAATGCCTAGGTGGGACCCATTTGTAGCGGTTGTAATGGTTGGATCGAGAAGCTCAAATGATGGTTTCTTTTTTTTTCTTCTTCAAGTTAAGTCTCTGCTAGGATTGATCGCTAACTAGGAAAATCTACCACCACAGTTCCACTATGTGGGGCTCTTGTAACTTCCAAACCCGCAACCACCATTTAATATCTCATAATGGACACCACTTCTTTGCACCCAAAACCTCTACCATCTGAAAGCCTGGACACCACTAAGTTATCACTTGGAGCTTTTATTAGAAGCGGACACCTTCAGGTTGTAACGAAGAGCCTCTTTTTCTTTATTAGATTTCAATAGAATTTCTATCTTTATTATAAATTCTTCAAAGTTGTCCTCCACGTGGGATTTCTTACTCTTCTACACGTGAGTACGAATAAATTCTAATAAAAGCAAAATAATTGAGATTTTAGGAATTTCAAAAAGTTATATAAAACGTGTGAAGTGAACTGAAGTGATGGGCTATTTTAACAAAGGAATAAAATAAAATAAAAGGGTTATATAAAAAGTATAAAATTTTAAAAATCACCTCTTTTTTCTTTTAAATCAAATCTTATTCTCCCATTCCACTTAATGTTTAAAATTTCATACCTTTTAACATTTTCTCTCCTTTTAATTTACTTCAATTAACTTTATAAGAGAATTATCCAAAAAAGCGCAGCAACAAATGCATAGGGTACTTTTAAAAATTCAAACCATCACATCGTATCCGTGAATTTTGCGAACAATACCGTCACATCTTATTCTTGAAGTTTGTAAATAATGCCATCACATCGTATCAGGAATTTCAAACCTACCAAATTCCCAAATAGAAATCTTGATAAAAGAAAATCCACAATGTGGACCCACTTCCACTTTTATGGGTGGCTCATTTGTGAATGTTTTTTTTTTTTTTTCCTCTCTCTCTCCTGTTTTGGAGAGTCCAGAGAGAAAATGAATATTTAAGGACTGGGGTAACAGGGAGATTGGTGTAAGAGATCTCGGATGTAACGAGAGATGGTAAACGGCAGAGCCTCTGCTTTTCATTTCCAGGCCTCTGCAAGATCTCGGTTTCTTGCAAGAACATCTCGATCATCCGTCCCTGCTTTCATCTTCCTCCTTTTAGCTTTCTCCATTTTCGTATTCATCTTCTCCCCCAAGCAGATTGCAGATGACGACGTGACAAAACCCACCTTCACAGTGAACTCTCAACAGGTTCTCCACCCCCCCACCCTTTTCATCTTTTTGTTTGTTCTCGATCCTAGGGTTTGTTGGAGATGTTAGGTAGCTTGGCTATTTGGGGACTTGGAGAAGTGGGTGTTGTTTCTTTTGGTCTTTTGTTGGTGGGTTTGCTTTTTGATGTGAAATTGCTGCCATCTGCGTTGGAATTGACAGGATCTTTATGCACTCCGTGATGGGTGAAAACATGTGATTCTCATTAGCAACCTTGGAATGTGATGCAATACCTTGTCCCCTGGTTTACTGTACTCATTAACCTCATTCAAAATGAATTTCAACTTCTAACTACATTTTCCCTTTTTAGTTTTTGTGATCCCTCTAAATTGCACCGTCCACATCGAATTTCAAAGTAAAAGAGGTGGTAAAAAAATGCTCATTTGTTGCTTCATCTATAGGAGAGATGGCATCTCAACCTAGAAGCACAAAAGTTAGGTTTCTTCATATATGAAACACATTGATCAAACAAGTCTTATTAGCGCGGTAGTGATTTTCTTCCAAAATGAAAAAAAACAAAAAAAAAGAACTTGTGGAGAGACCAAAGCAGATGGGAATAGGAGAAAACATTAAGGAAACGGTTTTGCTTGCACCCCCAGAAGTATGCCCAAATCCAACTTCCATCAAACTGCATAGCTATTAGGTATTGTTCAAGAAGATGAAATAGTACTCCTACGGACCCTGCCCCCTTGCTTAGTACCCCAGCCGTTCACAACAGCAGAATGGCTTTCAACTATTATCCAACCTGGAAAAGACCTTTTAAAGACCCTTAAAGCTTCCTCTTTTATCATTAACAATGTTCCACTGATGTCCGATGCCCTAGTTTGCCTCTGGCTACATCACGGCCTTAAATTTCAGCACACCTGGGGAAGAGGGGATCCACTCGGCCATCTGTTTTTTTTCCTCTGCATTTTCATCCTGCATACATGCATCTCGATTTGTGTAGAAGTCATTAGCGCTACATTTGAAAATTTACTTCTAGCTAGGGATATGGCAATGGGTACTGCTAAATGGGCGACCAGTCACGATTATGGGCAGATTTGGTAGTGCTTTTGAGTTTATAGATTGTGACCTGAGTCGGGTGTGGGGTAAGCTCAGGTTTCAGCTGACCTAACCTGCCCTTCCCCATTTTTTACCAATGTACACATTTGTTTCTAACATATAATCTGCACACTAATTCTTCCTGTCACAGTTGGTGTTGGACAATTTTAAAAATAAGTTCTCATTGCATGGAAAATAATTTTGCATAAATAAATACTTAAGTGGTATCAAAAACTGACTTGACTATGCCCCTCATGGGGAGGGCTGGAATCACAGATTCACAATCATAAAAATGTCACAGGTCAGGTCAGGTATGGGGTGGTGTAGGTGTGAGTGGGGGTGGGTTCAGGATTGCCCTTATCCGCTGTCATCCCTACTTCTAGCCAAAGCCCATTTTCATGACCCCATATTCACAATATATACATCTCTTATCTGCAAAAGATGAAATTGTCCAATCGAGATGACTAGTTAAAAGTGAGGGCAGCCTGAACTCCTAATATCTTGTTCAATCGGAGAAATCAGGCGCCTAAGATTGTTGTCAGTTATCAGAGCGAACTTTAGAAGAATCTATTTGTTTCCAATGGGACCTATGATTTGGGTAGCTTTGCTTGATTGATATGCATCTTTGCCATGTTTCACATGTCGTCCTGTCACATTAAATGTCACACATATTATAGTCCACTCTTTAGCAAAAGTGCTCATGCATATGAATATTCGTTCTTTCTATATTTTGATTGGTATGGACGTGACTATTAAAATTTTTTTTTTTTAAGATTGCTGAATAACCAGTCTTAGTGTATTTCTTTTTTACAGGTTATAGAAGATCAGCTATGGAATTCTCCATTCAATGATCATTTTTATCCATGCATTAAGCCTACCCATAGATATGAAGGTGCATTTCTTTTGTTGTATGTTTATGCATTAATTCAGTTCATCTTTTGATATATTTCTATGATATACTCACGAATCATGATTTTTGACAGAATATTGATTCTTTATGTAAAAAATCTAATATTTTCTCAGTGACTACTGCTTGTGAGATAGCTTTGCTTTTCGACTAACACAATTAATTAATTTTTTATTAGCTCCCCAAAATTGGGATCGCTATATTACTGTGAGAAGCAATGGAGGACTCAATCAAATGCGCACTGGTGTAAGTGACATATTTGTTCTTTTTTTGTCAAATTAATACTAATTTTCACTCTTTTTTTTTTCCTTGCAAGTGATTAGATATGTGCATATAATTATATATTGGCACTATTGTCCTAGCCTTATCCCATTGATTTGGGATTGGCGAGATAATCTATTTCTAAAAGGAATCAAAATTTCATGTCCCCATCCTGTTTTATTGGTGTATGAAATGACACTATTGGTTGCTCAACCAATTTTCTTTTTTTAAATTCCTGCAGGTTTGGTATGATTTTGGACCTGTTATTTCCTATACCAAGTGTTTTATTATTTGTTGTCTAACAAACTTTATAATTAACAATTTTGTAGATATCTGATATGGTTGCTGTCGCACGCATAATGAATGCAACACTTGTGATTCCTCAGCTGGACAAAAGATCATTTTGGCAAGATTCAAGGTTTAGTTTATTTTTCACTTCTAAATCTGGTCTTCATCATCTCTTTTTTTTTTTTTGTTGTGTTGGGTGGAAAGGGAAGGAAGGATCCCCATCCCCCTCGGCCCGCTCTTTTCTTTTTCTGCTTCTGATTATCACCTCTCTTTTTTTGCTTTCAAACAGTACCTTCACTGATATATTTGACGAGCGACATTTCATCTCAACCCTACGAGGAGATGTCAGGATAGTTAAGCAGCTTCCTAAGGAATTGGAGTCTGCCTCAAGGGCTCGAAAGCACTTTACCACCTGGTCCAGTATGAGTTATTATGAAGAGATGACACAGTTGTGGAGGGACTACCAGGTATTGTTTATTAGAAAATAAGTCAATTAAGTTATTCTTTTTTCATTTTCAAAATGGTCATGTAATGCACATGAATATATGTACCTTTGAATGATATTTTATAGGTTGTGTTTTAATCTAAATTATAGTGGTAACTTCATCTAAAAAATTATTGTAGTATCTTCAGCATCTTCCGCACATGTAATGCCCAGATCCTTTATTAAGTTTTAATAGTCTATTTTTTTTAAAAAAATTGTATGAATTTGATGTTTTTTCTACATATGCATTAGTATGTATTCATGCCTGGATCAAAATTCCTGCTCTGAATAAGGCATGAAAGAGAGTCATGCTGCGATCACCGGTTTTTTCTGTAGTAGGTATGTCCCAACATAGTAATGCTAAATACAGCCTGCATGTCATCAACATGGGTGGCCGTTATCTAATTTGTTAAGAAATATATTCTGAACCTTTTATCTTATTG
Organism: Persea americana; assembly: GCA_029852735.1. Lineage (NCBI taxonomy): Eukaryota > Viridiplantae > Streptophyta > Magnoliopsida > Laurales > Lauraceae > Persea > Persea americana. The sequence continues at coordinate 52,490,098 of CM056812.1, forward strand.
CAGGTTATTCATGTGCCAAAATCTGATTCCAGGCTAGCCAACAATGGCCTCCCTCTTGATATTCAGAGATTGCGGTGTCGTACACTGTATGAGGCCCTCCGTTTCTCTCCTCAAATAGAGGACATGGGAAAGGTCTGATCTTTTGTCACCCAATTCCTGATTTCTTTTTATCATTCCATGGAGAAAACACCGTGCCATTTCTTTAGTGATTTTTACTTTTGTTGTTAGTGCATTTAAGAGATCTCCTATGGGGTATCCTAGGTTCTGAGCATACATGACGATGACACCACAGAAGCTGGTGGAGCGGCTAAAGTCACATGGGCGATATATTGCTCTTCATCTGCGATATGAAAAAGATATGCTCTCTTTTACTGGTTGCGCATATGGTCTGACTGAGACAGAGGCTGAAGAACTGAGAATAATGAGGTGATAACTTCTTTCAAGAGAATTATTGCCTACTGATAATATGCAATAGAGCGATAACTTATAATATGCCCTTTTGTAGGGAGAACACAAACCACTGGAAGATGAAGAAGATAAACTCAACTGAACAGAGGATTGGAGGCTATTGTCCCCTAACTCCAAAGGAGGTGGGGATTTTTCTGCAGGCCCTTGGCTACCCTCCATCCACTTGGATTTACATTGCAGCGGGTGAAATATATGGTGGAGATGTTCACCTTTTAGAGCTTAGATCTCGCTTTCCAAATTTAGTTTTCAAGGTTTGTCGCTGATCAGGTTTTTAGCTCCCTGCTTGACTAAATCCAGTCATGTCGGTATCTTTTTGTAATTTTATGCCTTGGTTGAAGACAGGAAACAGTGGCAACTCCAGATGAATTAAAATCATTTGCAAATCATGCATCTCAGACTGCAGCACTGGATTACATTGTGTCCATTGAAAGCGATGTATTTGTTCCATCATATTCAGGTAACATGGCAAGAGCCGTTGAGGGACATCGCAGATTCTTAGGCCACCGTAAGACAATCAGCCCATATAGGTATTACCTTCTTATTTATGTTCTGAGTGTCCAGATTTGATTTTTTTTTTTTTTTTTTCTTTTTGATATTAATTCTCACCTTGTTCATTTGTGCAATTCTTTGATGCCACACTGAGGTTCTGTGGTTCAATCCCTGCTTACACAGAACTGGTCAATATTCAATCCCAGCTTATCCGATGTTCATTATTGCATCCTTTTTTATGCAGTTTTAGCATGTCTAGGTTGACACATTACCCTTTTGACATAGATAATTGGGGGTTGGGTTGGATAATCTTTCTAATCACTATGGCCAACAGTTTAATTTCATAATGAAAATATTTCAAAAGGGAATTGATAGCATCCAGGCACCTGTATATTGCAATTGGCAAGTACTGCAGTAATCATTGCATTTACTTATTTATCTCGCCTCAAGCGCTTAGTGGAAAGAAACATCAGAAGGATTTGGATCCTCTATTGCTTATGTGACATGGCACTTTCTAATAGGTTTTAATTAGGGCTTGCAGATAGTTTGCAGGGTGTGCTGGCTGTACGAGATATAGAAGTTTAGGATTTATCTGCTAAAATTCAAAGACAATGGACACAAGTAACCATCCCATACAAGGCCATGACAAGAATGAACAAGCTTGAACCTTTGCCAACTGCTGACTGTCCATTTTATGGCCTTTGATAAGAGAAATGGGATGTTCAATGAACCTGAGTTTTGCGTATGGTAGATCCTAAAGTCCTCTAGCATTTGATAGGTCAGTGGGCCCCAATTAATCTTCCACGTGCACTATTTTAAAAAGCAGTAGACTGAAACATGAGTCAAATTGGGCCCAACAGTTTGCTGGAGGCCCAGGCCCAAGTAGCTGATTCATTAGTTGAGCAGTGGGATCATGGGCCTCTTGCAGAAGATCATGGGAAATGTGACATATTATTTTTCCTTTTTTCCTTTATTGTTATCTTTGGATTCCTTGATAAAAATCTTATCATGATAGGTAAATGATATCTATAGTGTAGTATCCATTCAAATATAAATACATATAGATACATATATATATATATATAGAGAGAGAGAGGGGAGTAATTGTATTTACTTCAATTAGTCTTTACTATCTTAAGATTCCTTGATTGATAAAAATCTTTTCATGATAGGTAAACATATTTAAAGAGTTCAATAATTAGTACATTAATATTTGATAGCTAAGGTTATGGAGTGGGAATATTACTATATTAGTCAAATCATGTTATGATCTATCCCCTCAAGGACTATGGAAGTGAATGGATGCTCTCCTGTCAGGCACTCAATGAAATACAATTATTTTCTCTCTATTCTGGTGTTGATTCTGGCTATTGGTAGGAGAAACAGACGAGTGGATACTCGTCCCCTCCCTTGCTGTGTTGTCACCTTTCCTTTGCGTCTCTCGTGTCCATGCAACATACAAGTCTTTATCTTTCCATGCCTTTACTTCTTTTTTTGTAGAATCTAAATCTTCTCAGAGTTCTATGAAACCATCAATATAAATTGATTAAGAGTGGCCCAGGTCTGCATTCCGAACCATTCAAAATCACTGTCCAACAATGTTTTATCTCTAGAAGAAACTTCATTCCAATTGAACTTATCCATACCTTCTTTATGCTAAGAGGCACCTCTCATGGGTTTGTGCGAGAGGTAACCATTTTGCCACCCTGTGGGACACCCCATGACAAATCCAATCCCCTCACACTCACTAGCCCCCAATGAATTAGCACTCACCCTAATTTGGCATAATGTGCATGGAAGCTATTTTGGTGATTTGTGCAAGTGGGAGATATCTTGATTTTGTTGGAATCATATCAATTTCATAGTTCCATTTCCTGTTTATTGTAGGAAAGGGCTTGTAGAAGTTTTTGATAAGATTGAGAGAGGAGAGCTGAAAGAAGGATCATCTTCATTATCATCTCTTGTAACTCGGATGCACAAATTCAGGTAATACCTTAACCTTCTATAAACTTTCTACTGAAGTGAATACAATCTGGTCTGTTCAAATTTTAAACTAAATTGAATTTTAATATTTTTATAAAAAGAAAAATTGGATTTTAATAATTTGAACCTGATTCAGTGAGTATCAAGCAGACTTTTTTTCTCGCTAGCAAATGCTGCATTAGTTATTCTAATACTGTATATATTTCTGTCCATTTTCTTGTTGGGCCCACCTTTCGTAGGGCCATCTTAATAGTGCTGTGATTTTTTCATAGACTATCCACCTGTGTACACAGATTGATCTGATGGCTGGATTGATAGGCATGTGATGATGGATGGTAGTGATGGTTTATACTCCGAAATCCATTCTGTACTTTGTGCATGGCCATTCTTCTGCTATGTACGAGTGGCTTTTTCCATCAACATTGGAAGTAAATTTGCTTTCTTTGAAATTGCAGGCAAGGTGCACCAAGAAAAAGGGAGGGTGCTCTTCCAGGTATTAAAGGGCGTGGTCGGTTTAGAACTGAGGAAGCGTTCTATGAAAATCCATTTCCAGAATGCATATGTCATAAAAAGTAGCACTTTCAGCCAATGTAGAGGTATTCCCTTCTCCATTTCCCCCATTTTTAATGTTAAAATTGGTGAATTCCTTTTCTTGTCATATTTCCACCGTTCCGAGGACCAAATCCAGTCCAGCTTAGCCTGCTGGTCTCATTTTCAATATAGCAAATAGCCCATCTGTGATTTGAATGTTTCATTGTCTCACATGGTCTATTTAAAATATGAAGGGGACTATTTGTTTCAATTTTGCTGTCTACTGGGGCTCACACTTTACACCTCCTGCCATCTTTTTACATTAAAAAAAAGAAAAGAAATAGAAAAAAACCACAGATTTTCTTACTCTCTGTGAGTCTAGTCCAAAAATCTTGAGCTCATTGAATAGCAAATGAATCTCCCACTCCTTTGGACTGCGTTGTCAGAGATTAAGAAAATGTTTGTGTTTGCGTCTTCTTTCTTTCTTCTATTTTTTTTTTTTAAGGTAATAGAGTAAAAAAAAAGTGTTTACCATAAAAAAATTACAGGTCTCTTTAGTTATGGGATCCCATAAATGTAATGATACTCAACAATGACCATCAATGGGCATAAAAAAATTGGAGATCATTGCTAAATCTTTCAGGAATAAACAATATTTAACTGTAAATTTAAGTTGAAAACTTTACTTGCCCCTTGCCAAAACCTGCGCTTTTTAAGAACCACACCCTATATTTAATCTGTACAATGGGCGATGCCTATGATTAATACAAACCCCTAAATGCACCAATATGTATTAATTTGGCCATTCCACCATTGGATCGATCAGAGTCAAAAACCAACTTTGATGCCCTAAAATAAATGGTTACTATCAGGAGGATCATTTGAGAGGGGTGATAGTTGGTCAACCATAATCCAGATCGAAACATTCCCATCTTCTCTGCTCCGATGGCATGTGCCCAATTTGATGCACTTTTGAGGACTAGGTTTTTTTTTTTTTTCTAACAACTTCACTCTCTCTACAGATGAATAGCTATGATCAAAGGAGAACCATTTTCCTGAATTTATTTTCAGATCTGTTCCACAATTAGCTGGCACTCATTGATTTCTTGTGGTGGAATTGTGCAGACTCAACAGGTGGTTGGTTATTACTGATCTCAAGAAAAAGTGAGTTCAATTTTGGTGGTTGGGCTGACTGTAGGTCATACATGCAGCAACTCTTGTATCAATATAATCAGTGGAGTTAAAATTATGTAGCACAATATTTCTATTTTTTTTTTTTTTTTGGGAGGAAACTATAAATTATGTAGCTGCACCGTTTATCCTTTTTTCATGAAATTGTTGAGTCAGGTTGTAAAATGGTTTTGGAAATGCACCCATTCTCTTTGGAAATTTAATCAATTGATATTGACTAAGGTAGTTGTCCACATTCTGTATGTAGGCCTTAAAAAGAGAGTTGAAGCCCATGATTCAAATGAAGTTGGGTATCGGTAATTTGTGGGGGGGAAATAGGTATACGAAGAGCAGAGAAACTACTTACTATGCAGTAAATACAAGGCCCGATCTGTTTTGACTATATTTTAACACACGGTTTTCTGTAGTTAACAAGCCTCAGCCATGGCCGTTCGAGATTCCAATCATGCTTGCAGATGGGCAATTGAAACAAATAAATAGCCAGACAATGGACCAGGAGTATTAGATGATTAGGATCATCTGCTGGTATGCCCCGGCACCAGTTGGGAAGAAGAAAGCACAGATGGTTGTGCATTTTCCACGGCCATGCCCAGTTTGTTTAGCTGTGAAATTATTTTCTATCCTTAGCCACTAATTGGGCAGTTAGTGATTTCAAGCATCTCCACGTACTCCTGAAAGGCCCATATGATGACCGGCCTGCTTGGAGACATCTCTACACGGGTACTATCTTATAACTTCATTCATTCGTTGAACCTTGGGGCTAACCATTAGCATTGAAATCAATCACCAAACCACCTCTATCATACATACGACATCATCGATTCTTAACATTCAGCTGGTTTTACATTGCGAAGAAGCCCACCTCTGCTAGGGCGTTGTCGCTCATGTTAAATCTTCCTCGTGTAGATATGGACCATTTTCAAACAATTCATTGGTACATTATCATAAAGCAAACAGAAGAACACCGAAAGTCCTTGTGTAAACCACTGCCTAAGACTATCTACACTTCATTATTACTAAAGTATACTACTATATATTTGATACATTATTCATCATATGGCCTGTCATCTGCCCCAAGAGCCACCAAAGTTGAAAAGCGGTGGCTTGATTGATTGATTCTAATTTTAGACTTAAATACGTAAAGCCTGTTGCAGAGATATCAAGGTGTGGGAACTGCTCTTGTACCGCGACCATTGACTAAAAGTCCAGCAGCATTCATCCCGGCCAACGGAACTCTTTCTTTTTCCTAAAGCACGAGCACCAAACACTACACAAGCCCAACCAAAAGGGCATCAAACCCGCAGAACGGGCACAGTGCTACTGAGATATCCATGCATAATTGGCCAAAATCATAGGAACATTATCCACTCACTGCAATAGTTTAATCATTCCAGGCAGCAACTGATCAAATTACAAATCCTTTTATGAGTGGCAACATGAAGGTATACATTGCATCACAAGAACTGTTAAAGGAAAGACTATATCCTCACTGTTAATACATATGTACCCAACTCTCTTCTCAAGTTCAAGTATTACGGGTACCAAAATCTGCTTCTAATTTTCTGAGACAAGTGAAATTCTTTGAAAAAAATATGGAAAGAAAGACTACCATGATGATGAATCCATATCTATGCTGGGGCAGAAGCTGCTACTACAACATCACTCCATCAAATTAACTCCAACCCTAAGCTGCATTGACCAAATAAAGTTAATCCACCATCTAGTCAAACTAGTGATACAACCACACACACTCGTGTTTAAACACCCACTGTGAAACTTCACTATCAGGACTTTTTTTCAGGTTTGCACTTGCAGGTTATGCGGGGCCTTTTTTTTTTTTTTTTTGAAACATGAAACGGGGGTCCTTACAAGGCCAAGAAGCACAGTTTTTTATGTTTTTTTTATTTTTTTTGGTAACATGCACAGCAAACTTTTGCAGCAAGCACCACAACCAAATCATTCCCTGATGCACATGCAAATAAACACTACAACTGATTTTTGTTCACGAACTACTCAATCCACAAGTGACTAGTTAAAATTGCCATTTGCTTTTGGAGAATTATCAACAAATTGAATCACTTCATGAACAGAATCACAATTAATGATGAAAACATTGATGTTTTTGAACTTCTGAAATAAAGAAAAACCTATCAATGAAGAATAAGTAAAAACCCATGAGACAGTAAAAAAAAAGTAAACACTAACTTCTTCCCAACATGCGCAAACCCTTTGTTAAAGCAAATTGCTTCCATCATTAAATCTAGATCTTTATTCATGCCTGACGGTGTGCATTCATGTAGAACTCTCAACGTTACATGTCAATCCTCCAAATTATTAGTCAATTTCACCTATTTTATTCCAAAATAACAAAAAAAAAAAAAAAGAAGAAAAGAAAAAAAAGAATATTGTTTTGATACAGGACCGGAACACTCTTGTTTTAGTCAGACTCAGTCTCAGACCATTTTGGTTCAGCTGGGTTTTATACACAGCATTCATTCTCTCTTTCATTCTTGTTGAATTATATTGAGTTTTCAGATTTTTTTTTCTGGTTTTTAATAATTAACAACAATTTTGTTTGAAAAAGATGTACAAACAAATGATATGATAAAAACACATGGAAGTGAGAGCTTTCACAGGCATTTCATTCAGTTCAATAAGAAATCATGTACTCGCCTAAAATGGGGCACTGAAATTACTATAACACCATTCTTTTTTGAGATGGAAAGCTTGATGTGGGGAGCGGAGATGATCAAGGGAATTGCATGGTGGCCCAAGCCAGGGAATTCATGGCAAGTTATGACCGAGGACAGGTATCTGAACCCATGTGCAGGCTCAACAAGCTCAGACCATTGCAAAAAGAGGGCTTATAAGCCCAATAACATGCTCAGAGCATTGAGAGAACGGCTCGAGTCGGAGTGGCAGTTCTCATTGGGAGGTCCAGGGTTTGAACCTGGCCTCCCCCCTCCTTGCACATGCGTGTCAGTTGTGTTTCCTTGCATGTGTGAGTTCCAATCACCTCGCATGTGTGAGTCTCTCAGGGTCCCAACCCCTTAGCTGGGTTACCAAAAAAAAAAAAAAGGCCAAAAACATACTCACCATCCGCTAAGGCCCACAGGCCCAGACAGTCTGTGTGGGTCCTGGCAGCAACTTTTCTTTCCCTTTTCCTTGTTTATTTTACCTTTTAAAAATCTTACGGATTGTTCAGATTTTCTGTAGTAACAGTTATGTGTCTGGTTATAATAACAGTCTAGAAACTACCTTGTAAGGATAGTTAAAAGGATGTAGCAGTTGTAAAAGGGCCATTTTGTATTCGGAATTGAGAGAAATTTGAAAAACAGAACTGTCTTTTTTTTTTTTGGCAAGTAGCAGAATTTGTTATTGCTATAATTCTGGGTTTCAAGTTGTAGAAATTAGATATTGCCATAACAACATGGCTCCCTTACTGTATTTTCCATCCACTTCCACTTTTGGCAGGATTTTCCACCATAAGTTTATTGGTGACAAAATATGGCTGGACAAAAGGCCATCAACATACAGAAATTCTAATTTCTGTATATTGTTTTGGCTGAAAATGGTCTTGAAAAGGTTGCCAATTCACCTTATCTACATCAACGCTAAAGGCCCACAAAGGATGGAATTGACAACTATAGTTATAAGTCTCTAAGACAGAAAGCCCGAGCTTACAGACCAACATGTCCTAACATCCTAAAGATGCTAATGACTCTGTGCTCAACACATAATCCCCGGTATTGGGAGTACAAGCAGCAGAACACATATTTTTTCTTTTTAAAATGAGAATAGAGAGATGACTCTCTGTGCAGATTTGGTTAAAAATATATAACTTCGTAATCAATGATGTAAATAGATGGAAAAATAGGAATCAGTGAGGGATAGATCCATAGCTATCAAATTCCTTGACATGATTGATGGGGCATGGTCAGCTTTCAGAAGATTTGGCTCAATTCCAGTGAGTTACCTTTTGAAGACAAAGAAGGCTCATCTTGGGGCTTCATGGCAGGAAAAAGAAGAACTTCCTGTAACACCACAAAATAGTTACACACTCAACACCAACAATTCAACAACTTTTCAAGCAGTAAAAAATAATGGACACTGAAACAGCCTAACCTTGATATTTTGAGAATCAGTGAACAACATCGTAAGCCGATCAATCCCCAATCCCCAACCACCAGTTGGTGGCAACCCATACTCCAGAGCTGTGCAAAATGTTTCATCCAAAGCCATCGCCTCATCATCACCTGATTGTCGATCCTGAAACAGCAACCATCTTTAGTTCTAAAAGATTCCCACAATAACATGTTGCCGCTGTTATAACAACAACAGCAGCTTGTCGATGCCATTTTAGTAAAGAATTACCTTCAGCTGTTCAGCAAAACGCTGTCGTTGTACAACAGGATCATTCAACTCTGTATACGCATTACATACCTGAAAAGAGCAGATAGATGAAACTAGAAATCAATTTTGGATCCCACCCATAGCTCGTAAACTTGATCAGACAAGACTCGGCTTGGAAGAAAAATAGGATACTTGGTGAAGAACCCAGAAAATGCAAGTTCTGTGGTTATTCAACTAGTTTTTCATTGAACTTGGATGTCAAATCGACTCATTATTCCATCTAGATTTTTATTAAAGTATAATTTTCAAAAATAAATAGCCAAAAGATAAAAAATAATGAAGAAAAAACTGAGAACTTTTTTCCTCTGGCTCTGCCGATCACCGGCATTCTTTAGGTATGCTTTTCTTCCCCCTCTTTCTAGGAGTTCATCCTAGAACTTGGATGAGTCATATCGACTCATTATTCCATTTATATGTTACATTAAATTACAATCAGCAAACGTTACAAATGCGAATAAGCACTTTTTCACTTGAATGTCAAAAGCCCCAGTTTTCCAAATGTGACTCACCATTCCATTGAAATTCTAAAAAAAAATAAAAATTATGCCTTCTAAAACCATTAAACTCAAAGGCCAAGGATCAAGGGATTAGGATGATCTAACACATAGATAGGACCCATCCGGATCTTTTGATCCCCCACCTCTCCATGATTGCCGTGGCCCAAGGTGGGCCCCACAAGGCCATCCGCATGGACGATTTGTGTAGATCATCCAAAGGAGGGCACGGCCATACAAATATATATATATATATATATATACATAGAACATTTCTACCATGGGTCTCTCTTTCAGAGAAACGAAAAGGAGTTCACATGGTCTCCTCTACCTCACCTTATTTTCTTAATAATTGACATTATACATATGTATTTTTTTGTATGGTAACGGTAAATTACAGTAAATAAAAAGATTATATGTATATTGAAATGGAACTGATACAAAATTCATATCATACACAAACCCATATAAAAAATCTCATGTATATTTTGAAAATTGAAAATGTAGCAATACTATTGTGCCTTCACGTGAAATGATATTTATTCGATAATATCACAATAATTTGAAAATATTGTCAAAAAAAAAAAAATGTTGCAATAAAATTGCAAAGTTACAATAAAATCTGGAAAATAACAGTGACAAGTAAAATGTATATTTTGAAAAGGCTTTCTATATTCCAAATAGAAGATTTCTTAACATGTGTATCAACTATTCAGACAATATCATTAACTATTATACTACTATATAGTTTACTGTTAAAGTATTAACTATTAATGCATATTAATGTTCCTGTTCATTATATGGATAATGTTGACATAATACATTAACAGAATTAACTATTAGCAAGTATTATGATGGGCTACGGTACAAGACACATGGCTATTCCCCATAAGAGATGTGGCTTATCATGGCATCTGTTTCTTAAATCATTCTTATTATTTTCTAGTTTCAGCTTATTCACCATTTACAATTTTCTGATTTAAAATTTTATCAGTAACATTTTTATGCTGAGAAATGCCCCAAATTTGAAAATACCCTGATACTTTGTTGAAACAAAAATATCCCAACAATGAGACCTGATAACATTGAGAGGCCTAATTGCCTTGATGAAGACTTGATCAAGTCTCTCAGTCAACTAGACCTTCTAAGGTTTTGGGAGAGTCGAACTTTGGGTTTTGAACTATGCTCCAAAGAAAAAATTAAAGATTCAATTACATACCTCATGTTTGTTGACAAACAATTCAAAACGTTCAGTCAAGCCAGACTGTGATCTGTGCCACTTAGCCAATGGGCTCATTATCTCTGGATGGTTGATAATGAAAGTTGGATTTACGCATGTCTCCTCCAAGAAATGCCCCACGAGCTGCAAGACAATAACAGCCAGAAAAATGCAGAATGACATCATTCAGAAGTAAAGAGTAAGCTCTCCATACAATGAAATGTGAAATACATAGATGCATCACTCATTTGGTGTATCATGACCCCTATTGGTTTGATTGCATTAATAACATCGTTGCTGAACCAGGTTAGACAATGCTGGGGAAAAGAAAGCAGAGAAAATGAATTGGTAATGCGCTATTTGTATATTTTGGATTGAAAACCAACTTCTGCATTAAGTCTCAACTTGGTGACAAGATCCCATCCACCACAGCATGCCCTACACTTGAAGAAATTGTTAGTTTTATGGTCTCAATCCATTAAGATTGATAAAATAAATTTATTAATTTCTTTATTTATCAATATATTCATGCTTTCCTTTCATGAGATGAATAGCGTTTTATTACTTGTTTGCACATAACTAATACGAATAACATGATAGTTCATGGGATGAACCGGAGTCCATAAGTATACTAGATGTAATACATGTGTATAGATGAGATCCACATACGGGAGACATGTATAGCAAATCTTATACTTGAATATCTTCACAACCAGTGATGATGACTGGACATCTCATCTAACAAGGTTGCAGTACTTTGATTACTATGAGATAGTGTGATTTGTCTCGATCATCAGAATGTAAGATTCTGGATCATAGTACTGGTACATTGGATGTATTGAAGGACCATGAGAAGCACCTTATGAACACTGTCTTTACTTTAAGGTTTGCTCTCATAATTCCCTAGCAATAGGCACTCAATCCTGAGACATTAATGAACTCAAGTTTCTATCTATTCATTTGCTTTGAGTCACCAATGAGTGAGGCCAATTGTAAGTCAACACTTCGGTGATTTGGGTACGTGGTAGTAGAGTTGTGGGAACATTCGATGGTCAAGATGGAATCTATCTTTAATATCCCATTTTGCCAATTAATGGATTTATCATTGGTAAGTGCGCACCCATTCCAATTAAGAGTTAATTGGATCAATATCAAATGATTATTATAATTAATTGGGGTTCAAGGATAATAAGATATGGATCTAGTTTGGAAGACAGGTCCAATTGATCCATGGATATTGATGGAGGGGCCTACTTGTGGTGATAGGGAAGTTTAGGGTCTTCATGTAATTTATTCCTAAGACTGGAGTTCAATTGCATTTATTTAATGAAGTTATTTGCAATTAACTGTGGGTCCGGATTACACATGAGATGTGGGGTCGCAAGTCCCAGTTGGAGCCAGCTTTCTATGGAATCCCTAGTGGTCCCCACGCTAGCCCAAGATTGGATCATTACTAATTCTATTTGAACTCAAAAGGGAAAGCTACTATTTCTATTTGAAGTAAGACTTCTAATAGTGGTAATAGTAGGAATAGAGAATTGTTAATTATTATGGAAATGAGACTTCTAATAATAAATAGAGAGGATGATGCTTCAAACTATAAATAGAAGAGCAATAGGGCTAGATGTCCCATGCTTAATATCCTTCTAGGGATTCACGCCCAGCCCATTGAAGTGCAAGAGTTGCACACCCTCTCTCTCTCCTTCTTCTAATTTCTTTTCCGGTTTCCCTTGAGTTTCCAGTTGGTTTTTCTCTTGGAGATCCCACCATCTTCCTTGAGGAGAGAGATCTGATTCGGGTCATAGCGTGGAAGGCCAAGAGGTCTTGGAGATTCTGATTTGGTTTGTGAAAGTGTTTCATCATCAAAGAAAGAAATCAACTCCTCCCTTAGAGCACAACCGAGCTCTATAGGTATGATCTACTTCCTTGTATGTTGTGGATTTCGTGGTTGCTTGTATGCTGCTATTTCTATCTTCTTGATAGAGTTTTCTACTGTACATGATCATGAGAAAGAGGACATAGATCCTGGATTGGGTTTTGTAGCCTTATGGATAGTTGATCCCCGAGTCAAGTGGGTCAAAAGTTTTTGAAAACCTATTCTAGAGACCTACCTATTTCCAACAGAAATAACAATGAACACGTAATAATTTCGTGTCATTTCCTTTCAATGTGTTAAAAGTTTGTTGAGAAACATTATCTGGTCAATCAGATTTAGAAGATAATGTCAACAAAACAATTGTTGTTGTTTCTGATAACCAATAAAGGATTACCCGCAGAAAGAAATGATAGATCAGATTAAGGGCAAAGAATAGAGATTGCCTATTATAAAGCAAGGTCTAGAAACACCTTTGCATGACTAAGCTCCATCTTGTCACTTTGGCATGCACGTTATACAAAGGAACATCTAGTCAAAAGGAAATGTTCCTAAAAACATCGATAAAATTGCTAATCGCTGATTTATTGTGTTCATGGACACTCATACAAAAGGAACCATCCCCAACAATCTTTTGATGATGAGTAAAAGATTTAGAGGACCCGAGGAGAACTCTCAACAAACTTCCATCCAAATCTTTTTCACCAGTAGCACAGTAAAACATCTACTCCACGATATCAAATCTGTTAATTGACACATGATTCTTCTCTTATTGTAGAGAAATGTAACATAATTACATAAATAGCATTCCAATTTGGGAATCCAAAACCTGTTATAAAACCACATAATAAACAGGGACCAAAAACCTATTTTAGACCCATGGCCACAAAAAGGAAAAAACATACAAAAATATCAATGACATACCTTGTCCAGCAACCGAGTTGTTGTCTGAGGAGGGGGACATTTGACATCAAACTTCAGGCATGCATCAATCAAGTACTTGTTTGCTTCTTCACTCGAAAGATCCTTGGGTATACTGAGGTTTGCAATAGTCTCTAATTCTTGTATCATGTCAATCCTTCTGCAATACTCACAAGACAACGGTCAAGAAAACTTATTACCTTTCATCCAGCAACTTCTTCAAAAAAATACCAACCCCTGCAAGCTGAAAGTTTAGTCAAAACAAAAGAGTACATCACCACACCTGAAAGGAGGAGAGAAGTCAATCTCAATTGGATCCTTGTCCACCCCATATGCGTGGTATTTAATTTTATAGCCACCCGTTAGCTTTTCGACCATTCCTGTTTCACTTGAGATGCTTGTGAGAATCCAGAGAAGTGAAGGTGCAAAAGCAGCTATTACGTTGGCATACATAAACTTTTTTTTAAGATTCTGACAAAAATAAACAAAACATGGCCCGATGGATATTCATAAAAACAATGGCACAAAGACTTACCAGCTAGCATTTGCTCAGTGAGCTCCATCAAGTCATTGTAATCTGCAAAAGCCATGTAAAATTCACATGTAGTGAATTCAGGATTATGAGTCAAATCAATCCCCTCATTTCTGAACTGCTTCCCAATCTCATAGACACGATCCAGCCCACCAACAACCAACTCTTTAAGATAAAGCTCGGGGGCGATGCGCATATACAACTTCATATTTAGATCATTATGATAGGTAACAAATGGCTTGGCAGCCGCTCCACCAGCAATCATGTTCATCATAGGTGTTTCTACCTGATGGTGAGTTCATAAAGTAATAGCAAACAAATAGAATGTAAGGTTCAAAACAACTAATATATTATGTTCAAAAGAACATTAACAGCAAGAGCCAAACCTCCAGAAAATCGCGATCATCAAGGAACTTTCTGATGTAAGAAATGACCCTAGCTCGGGTATGGAATATCTGCCGAACCTCCATATTGAGCATTAGATCCAAATATCTTTGGCGATATCGAGTTTCCTAAAATGAAAAAGAAATGCATATAGAGTATAAACAACAGAGAACTGAGAACTGTGTAGTCATTCAGTAGTGCATAGAGTGTTCTTTCCTTTAGTGCGTCGATTTTGCAGCCATTACTAGCATTAGCACATTTCAAATTGAAAATTTCACTGATTTCTTTCAAATAAACATGAGAACATTCCTTAAACATAAAATGCAATCACAACAATACATCTCCCTCTCATCCATCATTTCTTTTCTACAAACTTTGATTAGCATGGTGTGCTAGGAGTCAACAACTTCGAGGAAAGAATAGTCACCTTTGGGTTAAAAGAGTTGATAACTCATGGGCAGCAATTGACAGGAAATTCATGGGTAACTTTTAGGTACAGTGGTTTGTCCCATTCATTTGTCAGAGCTTTGAAGCAATTACCAGTCCAAAATAACATGTGAAATCAAACAATGGTCCATTATAGTTTTTACGCTGCTGGATCCTACGCAGTGGGCCCAAGTCCAGGCCCATCTGTGCCTAAGGCTTCTGCTAGGAGGCCCACGGCCCATACTTGACCCAGCAAGCTATAGATCAAGACTTATTTTAGATCCTCTTCTAGTCACTCCCTATTTTTTTCTCTCCCTTTCTTATCTCTAGTGCTTAGGTTCATTTTACCTTTTAAGAGGGACTGCAACTTATAATAGTAATTACTAAAGTTCAGAATTATTTTTACACGAATTTATGGAGGACTTTCCAAGTAAATAAACCTGCACCAATCCAATGGTACTGGTCCTAGCCCCCAAATTGGAACCCAGGTGGGCCCATGGAGCCCTGTATTCATAATAAATGTGAGAGCAGGTGCTCTGCAGATAGAAATGAGGAAAAAAATACCTCATAGGCTACATGTTTCGACCATCTACACGAGGAATATAGTCTCAACATAAGATAGAACTAAGTTTTAACATAGCATCAGAAGCTGGAAGCCATATTTGGAAAGTGGAATGCTTGTATTTCCATTAGTTATGATATAAGCCAGATGATTTGACTATTACAAAACAAATTCTGATATCATAAAAGCCAGGAAACCCATAGAAGATCAAAGGAATGCATATTTACACTTGAAGATTACATGTAGCAGGTCCATTGAAGAAGAATGCAATGGCATACCAATGTGGAGATCAACAAAAGCATGCATTTAGGGCCATGCTTATATGCATACATAGACTATAAGTAAAATTAAAGCAACAATTAGGTTCTTCAAAGTTCAATGCTAACAGCTTTGGAGATGAGGGATGATATTAATGTTTCAATCTGCATCAACTTCAATAGTGAAGCGATATTTTCAATGACATGAATACTCTAGATACCTGATCTTTCAAAACATACGTTTCAGGATTCCTGGGATGTCCTGGAACCCATGCATCAGTAACTGCACTCCCTTCATTTTTCTGTAAACCAATAAAGAAATAGTTTTTCTCATGAGAAAATTCAAGTAGCAGAAAGTCATCTGTAAAAAGAATGCAATATGTTCACGGGATAAGCTGATTTGCTTAAAATGTTTAACACCTTTGCATGAGCATTATCTGTACCAGGACCAGCTTTCTGCCTAGGCATCATATGGAGACATGGAGAGAGCACTGTAAAAGATTTTGGAAAGATACTTAGTTCTCCTCTTTTGCTCTTCCCTGCAACACAAAAGAGCTAATGTTAGATAAATAACAAGAAGTTCATGTTTTTATTGACATCAATTTGAATAAATTATAGATTAGAAAAGGGAGAGAATAACTGTGCTTCACTGATAATTTAGTACAAAATGTCCACAGAAATGACATTATTAAAGAACACAGCAAAATAGCACGGAACAATAGTTCAACAACTGATAAAAAAGAAAAATTGTTTAACCCCAAACTAAACATAAAACGGACAAAATCACATTGAGGGCAGGAAAGAGTTGTTTTAGCAAAAAAAGCAGGAAGATTCAAGTATCACAATTGAGCAGAAATTCTGCTCCAGTTGTAGATACATTCAGAAGTAGAAGGTGCAATATCACCCTAGGGAGAACTATAACACTACTACTGTGAATGGATAACAAGATATTGATAACCAATTCTTGACTGGTAAAAGAAGTTAAAGTCTATGAAGAACTTCAACTGACACTATGAGAAAAATTTGGAAATTCAACTTGTTTATGAGCAGATATGCAAATTTTTTTAAAACAAATTCTTTTACCATGCGAAGCTTTAATGAAGATGAATCTGGTCATGGTTAGAGCACCTAATCAAGTCTTTCACACATTTTAAATAGGAAATTTCTCTCTCTACCCGCCCAAATGCATTTACATTAACTACATGCCTCACATTTAGGGGCGGAATAACAGCTTTGACAACAAGAGGTCAAGCATTTTGTTGTCGCTCTCCAATCCTCCATCAATTTTAGCTAAACGGTAATCCAGTGTCAACTGACATTCGAAGCAGAAACAAATCAAGTTGCCGTGCAAACACAGTGTTCAAAAATAGGATACATGAAGAACATCCCACCAACCTGGAAATCCCGAGACCCCTACAATGTCACCACGTTTGACACCAGAGTGGAATCTAGAAAATTCAGCTTCATCAAGGTCTGAGTTCCTATGGAAAAGAAGCCAATCTCAAATTGGTTCATAAATAATAAATATATAGAAATAAAAATGCTTGTATTCAATTAACAAAAGTCATGATGAAATTAACCAACATATATTAAACCACTCTCAAGCAGAAGACTATTGAAACAAATCTATGTGAGGTTATGACAGATTGACAGTGTAGTGTATTACTCTTAAATTCGACACTGGTGTTGATTGCCCCCTTTTATCAACCAACCATAAATCTGTACAATATCTTTTTTGATGTAGACTAGAAAAGGACAAGAAGGTAACTTTGTAATTCAAGGTAAGAAGAAGCAGTTCTCAAAATTTAAGTGAGAACCTAAGACGCATCGGTATAATATAACATAATCATTTTTTCAATGAAATGCTAATTGATTTTTTTTTTTAAATAATTGACATGAGCCCAAAAGACAACTTGAAGGTGCTAAGCATTGCAAACATGAGGCTGCGGGTTCAAGTCATGTTACCATAAAAATAAAAAGAAAAAGAAAAAAAGATTATGAAAACCAAGAACCTTGACATCAGGAGAAAATCCAGCACATTTGTGTGGAGGAGCCGATGACCCTGGCCCAGTTGCAACTTGCAACACTAAAAGGCATAAAGCTTACTATGGATCTAAACAAAATGATTTTGAAAAATCAGAATGATTTCTGAACTTACTTAAGTTAAGTGACTGTTTATATGAACATAAACAATCTTTATTCAATACAAAAAACAAAAGAAATGGAAATTGTGTCTTGATCAATTAAAAGGAGTAAAAATGTAAAACCTGATTCAGTTAAATAGAGTTGGTAAATTTATTTGAGCGGTGGCTGGTAGAAAGCACATGAGAGAAAGGAGAACCTCAGGTTGATGATTGCCACAACCATAGTTGAGTGTCATAAACTTGCACCTTCTGTTATCTTATTTGATAATAAAACTGATAGAGTGATGTGGGGCATAGATTCAGATAGCATTGTCTTCATCAATGTAAATGTTTTGCTCACACTGGATAGGACTTCATACCATGGCATTGGCAACCCAATATGGGAGCAAAGGACACTCGATAGGACTTCATGCTATGGCATTGGCAACCCAATAAGGGAGCAAAGGATAGTTTTTCAGCTCTTAATCCATGAAACCTTATTATATAGGATTTTTAATCCAATACAAGCAATAGATAGAAGGGAATCAAAGGCCTTATATAGCAAGCAAGTCCATATCTAAAGTTGCATTTTTTGTACAATCTAAAAGTTCACTTCAATATGTTCATAAAAAATGCAAAGACCAATTAATCACGTCTGTAGAACCTTGCATCAGCCATGACTTGAAGTTTAGCACCGCTGCCATATAGATCATAGAAGTACAATTTTGAGGAGGAAGTTCGCTTGTTCATCACTCTCCCTTAAAAAAGATCATCATCAGAAAAATAAGAGGTAAGTGAAAAGCACATTGAGAAGTACATAAACAGATAACATTCTGGAGACATTGAATACCAGCCAGGGAGATTACAACATTCTCAAGATGTTCGCCATTTTCCAGAGACCTGTATTTGTCAACATATTCCACGATGGACATAGAAACGAAAAATTTATGGGGATATGGGTTGATTCCAGATTCCTTCACAGATGCAAGCACTTTCAGTCTATTTTCAAAGTATTGCTGCAGGAAAATAAATTAACAGGAAAATAAATTAAAATTAAAATCATTCAAAACACCTAATGTTAAGGGGAACTATAAGGCCATGCGCCCCATTAAACAGGCGTCTATCAAGGTGCCTAATTCTATTCATATGGGCACTCAGATAACTGATCTGCTGAAACCCACAATGGATAGAAGATGTAAACATCATGGTTATCCCACCTTTTTTGTTTATTTGTATCATTATTCCCTGGAATATTATAATGTTATTCTGTACAAAAACACTATATAAACCCAAAAGGCCTAATTTGAAAAAAAAAAAAAGAAAAGAAAAGAAAAATCCAACATTGATTGGATGGAAGAGTGGATTAGAACATACAGTTGGGTCCATATCTTCATCATCAGCTTGCTTTTGAACCTCTGAGCTGGGCGCAACAGCGGTCTAAAAAATTCACATGAACAAAGCTATTGCCATCAGAATACAAACATCAAAGCAGCTAATCAAAATAACAGAACAAAACCCTGCAATCTACATACGCTTTTATTCACAGCCAGTTCGACTAATTCATATAGTACAAGGGGCAATAGAATTTCTTATTTAACAAAACCCCCCACAGTTTGGTTCTTCCAAGCCATTCAAAGTTTGAATGTGCTGGAATGCATACCAAACCAAATTCCAAGTCGTAATGAGCATTTCCATACTCCAATTACATGGAAAATCACCCAAATTCTCATCCAATACAAGAAGAGTAAACCAAAGCAAACCAGAGATGAGAAAAAGAGAACCTTTTTCTTCTTCTCTTCTTCTTTGAGGCGTCTCTCCTCTTCCTTCTTCTTCATCTTCGCCTCTCTTTTGAGAGCGCTGTCAACAACAGAAAACACAGAAATGAAGATGCTGAGAAAGCATTCATGAAAACCCATCCATGGAAAGAAGAAGAAGAAGAAGAATCCATGGAAATGTTACTTTTTGCTGAGAGCATCAGAAGAAGAATCCATGGAAATGTTGGAAACGCCTTGCGCTACTTCTTCTTCGACGCCACCTCCCATTTGTAGAATCCAAGGGTTTTAGATGAGTGCGGCTGCGACCGAGAAGAGACTTGTATTCTCATTTTAACGATTATGATGATGATGATGATGAACTGTTTGGGTGGAAATGGACGGTCGGATGAGAGCTTCTTTGAGTGGGCTTGGAACTAGGGCTGTAATGGAGCTATAAGGTCAGGGCTGGTTCTACTTTAAATTAAAGTTAGGGCTTAGGCCCTTGGGTCAAACTCCATTGGTTTCTACTTTCTAGCTATAAGCTTTTTGTAATTGTATCATTCTGAACTTCTAAGTTTTAGCTTCAGAAAACAGCAAACAGCAAAAAGAAGGAAGAGGGCAAAAGCATCCAACTATTCCAGGTGTTCAAGGCTGGTTTGGGCCAAGCCAAAGATTGCCAAGACTGGCCCATATGATTATAGGGACTATTATTTGGGCTAGATTGAGTCAATGGATCAGTCCAATTGTAGAATCTTAATAGGGAAAACCTCTGCCAAGCACGGGATTGAGTGGGCCCGCCTTACAATTTGTTCAAGTGGACCAAAAATAGGGACCCCTTGATAGTCATCAGTCTCATGTTGGGCTCCATCTGAGTGGATTGGACCGTTGAGCCGTTCGGTAGATTGTGTACTCATTTGGATTGGGAAATTTATGTGCCGTTGATCAAATGGTTAGGATGATGATTTGAGTGTTTGTCAACATATATAGGTAAGTTGAGGGGCCTTAGGTGGACCGCACAAGGACTGATGCTCGGCAGAGAGACCTATCTTAATGTGCCCTTTGTGCTATATGTTGTGCCTAGCTGGGCCTTTAAACATACACATGCCTACACACAGCCTGTTTGTTTCTCAGGCCAGCCTGAAAATACAGCCCATATCCAGATCAATATCAATGCGGGCTGAGGTCAGGGTGGTCTGATCCATGAATATCCCACCAACTATTGTATTTATTGACAAAAAACCACAGGAAAAAAAAATCATGGTATCGAAGTAGAATTGGACCAAGCACAGAGCATTAAAGAACTCTGCCTAAATTGGCCTAGGGCCTCCATATCTCTTCATTGGTTGGGCTTGGTTTTTTAATTAGTTCTACCAACAAGAATTCTCTTACTTGTCCCCATCCATTCTGTCTGAATTTCCTTTTGTTATTCATTCTCAATAGTGGATTGGTCGTCCAAAGGAAAATGGCTTAAACTTGGAGCCCAAGAGTCCATGGTCAAAGATGTTTTATTTTCTTCTGTTGCAGTCATCTACTCGTCTTCCACGCAAGGAGTAAGTGAGACACAAATACTATAAAAATAGTGGCCCAACCACTCGATCTTGCAAGTGGCAACAACTGCTAGAGGTTCTTCTAGTCTGTAGTTTCAATTTTCTCTCTCTCTCTCTAGTAACTCCGGTCTACATGATTTCTAGAAAGTCCATTTTTTCAGTGATCATGCAAATTTGGCACTTAACTAGTTTGATCTAATAATAATTAGGAGTTGGGAAATTTTGAAGCCCACAAAAGCATATTCCCCATGTTCATATGGTTACCATTTTTTTTGGACACCAGTTGGATCTTCATGGAAACTGTGGGTCACACTCGCATCTATATGTCCACCTCCTATCTTTAATCTCTCGCCTCTTTGATAGTCATTTATTGGAACCCTCCCTTTACCATGAAATCCAAGGAATTCAATTCTGCAAATAAACAGCAGAGAGGGAAGGGTAAAGATGGAAATCAACAAATTCTCACCCATATGAATGGGTTATAATTTGCGCCTTAGTATCTGATGGTGCCGAATCCATTTGTTTGGCCCATGTTATAGTGACCCAAAGGGCTATATGATGGCCACCAACACAAACATTTCAGGAGATTGAAAGATCAAAGGCGTCCAGTTATTCGATTTTCCTGTTTCACCAGACTGTTCATTTCAACTCACAGGGCACCAACTCTGAATTAATTATACTCTACCAATTCAAGATGCTCCTAAAAAAAAAAAAACCCAATTCATTCTGAAGACAATCATAAATAACAGCAAATATGGCCAATAGCTGCCACCAGTGTACAAAAATTGGGCATTAAGAAATGTATAATTCCCCTATGATGATGATCCAATAGGAACACAAATTGCGGTGTGTTCACACATTAAATGGTAAAAGTTAAGGTCACTTTTTTTCCTCTGGTAAATACTCACACACCCACACACACCCTTCCCAAGCTCAACACCATCAGCCTACGGCTAGGGATTAATCCCCGGATGTTTATGTGGAGTGGAGGTGCCTCACCAGTCACCACACTGAGCTACAAGTGGATTGATCAGGGCACCTCTAGGCGAATCTCACTCAATGCCTGAACCATGGACCTACTTGTTCTTAGGCCAGGGCACATACATTATGGAGCCTACCTAATGAATCAATGGCATGGACCTTACACAAGCTCTTACTTGCATGAGGTGCCTTCGCATTTCAATGCCCACGAAGTTCATACTCTACCTGTTTCTCATGCAATGTACCGATGCGACTTCTGAAAGGCACATAGCCTACTTCTCTCAACTGTTGAGTCAATCCACACAAAGCCTCATAAATCTCCTTCCTCTTCTCATGCCTAGTATCCTTAACAAGAAACTCATGGACTCCACTACCAACTTGGATTGAGCTACAACCAGGCACCTTCTCCATCCCCTCCTCCTTCATCACCATGCGTGCACTCATAACATCTCCCCACCGCCCCACCAATGCGTTTGAATTTGAAATCAGTACTCTGTATGCAGGATTTGAAGGCTCTAGATCAAGAATCTTTCCAGTCACAAACTCTACTAAATCCTCATTCTTGTAACTCTTACATGAACCAAGCAATGTAGCCCAAATGATTGCATTGGGCTCCATCGGCATGCTCTTAATAAACCCGATTGCTTCTTCTAACTTCCCCGCTCGCCCTAGAAGATCAACCATGCATCCATAATGCTCTATGCGGGGTTCAATACTAAATTCTCTCAACATTCGATCGTAGATGTGTAGACCCTCTTCAACCAGGCCTCCATGAGAGCAGGCAGTAAGAACCGCAATGAAAATAACATCATCGGGTTCTACTTTGTCTCTACACATTGTATCAAAGACCGCCAAAGCTTCTCTGCATTTCCCGTTGAAGGCTAGACCTGAAACCATTGTTGTCCATGTGATTATACATCTTTTGGACATTTGACTAAACACGGCCTTTGCATTTTCTACGTCTCCGCATTTTGCAAACATGTCTATAAGAGCATTTCCTAGTGTAACCGTTATCTTGAATTTTTTTTTCTTAATATAAGACTCAACCCAACTCCCATGTTCAAGAGCTCCCAAATGAGCACAAGCAGAGAGGACACTTGTCAGAGTAGCTACATCAGGTTTAAGCTCACTACGCAACAGCAATTGATGAAACAACTGTAACGCTCGATCAAACATATGATTTTGAACATAACCTGCAATCATGGTGTTCCAAGAGACAACATTCTTGATTGGCATCTGATCAAAGAGACTGCTCGCTGATGCCAAATCTCCAATTTTGGTGTACCCTGAAATCACGGCTGTCCAAGAAACCACATCCTTCTCCGGCATCTGATCAAAAAAAGACCTTGCAGTCGCCACATCACTGCATTTCACATACCCTGCAATCATGGCATTCCAAGATACTGTATTCCTTATTGGCATCCGATCGAAGACTGACCTTGCTTTGTCCATGTCTCCACCCTTGGAGAGCCCAGCGACAATTGAATTCCACGACACAACATTCCTCTCTGGCATTAATTCAAATACCTGGATCGCTGAAACCATGTCTCCCCGGCTCAAATACGCACTGATCATGGAATTCCATGAAACCACATCTCTTTGGGGCATTTCTTCAAACACCCGACGAGCCAAATCCAACTCCCTACCGCACCTAGAATAGAAGTCCAAGAGTGTATTCTGAACAAAAACATTCAACCCATATCCAAATTTAACTATCTGGGCATGAATTGCTGAACCTTCTTCAAAAGATTCCACGGAATCAAAAGATTTAAGAAGGAATGTGAAGGTGAAATTGTTGGGGGAGATCGCGGATTGCTTCATTCGATTAAAAGTGAGCAATGCGTCTTTGCGACAGTTGCTTTGGTTGAAGCATTTGATCAAGGTGTTGTATATGAAAACGTTTGGAAACTGAGCATTTTCGAAGATCCGAAGCGCATAATTGAGAGAATCAATGGTGGAAGAGAGATCGATAAGTTTGCGGAGGAGGAATCTGTCGTCTTGAAGGCCGTGGATGAGAATCTGGAGATGGGTCTGCTTGAATTGCCTGATGTTTTTACAGTCTTGGAGCATTTGGAGCATTTTCTGTTCCATCTTTCCATTGGGGGGTTCTCTACCTGTTTGAAACTTGAAAGGAAAGTGTTAATATATGGTGTCTGGTTTTATTTGTAGGATCCACCGTAGGATACTCTTCTGTAGAGTCTAAGATTATTCCATGTTGGGTCCACAAATTGACGGCCCAGATCTCAGTGGAAAGAGGGAATTTCAGGTGCTAGGCCTAGCAAGGAATGCCTCTATGTCCACCTGTTTTACCCTAGTAATATGATTAGTGTCTCATTCTTCACTGGTTAGGACCATCCTATTTTGACTAATGAGGAAATTCATTGAATATGGATCATGGCAATTATTGAATATGCTAGCATTGGCGAGAAGCCCATTTCAGTACAGGTTGATCACATGGGTAAGAAGGGATTGAAAGATTTTAATGTAGATCACAGGCGGGTTGAAGGCTGATGATTGTAACCATCTATTTGAAAGCCTCAAACTGTAACAGTTTGAAGCCCATAAATAAATGAATAATCTTCATATTCCAGATTACATTGATATTCCACTCAAGCTTAGCCCACCCTCTACTTGATGTGCATCAAGGTGGGCCCACAGCAAGGTTTGCAAATTTAATTATTGCAGGGTGCTTGTAGCTGAATTTTCCTCTCCATCGGACAGACAATCCATGCAATTTCATTTAAGTATCCTTCCAGTTAGTTGGCTTTCTCTTTTGATGGATAATTGTCTGTTAGTTTCAATTGGCAAGCCAAAGGACGGTAGGCCACTTGATTGATGCGGTTTTTGGATTATGGCATATTTACAAGGTGGCCCGTGGCCTTTTAAAGATTAGAGTGCAGTATTATAGTTGGCATGAGCTGTGGTGGCATAGCCTACCAAAAATGAAAATTATATGCCGTATATATGGGTACCCAAAAACGTTTTATTTTTCTCCTAGTAACCCAAAAGGTATTACATGGAGCTTTAGACCTTAAATGTCCAAAAACACCTTGCAGCATGAGTTCTTTTCAGACTTGAGATGGAGAGGAATTTGAATCATAGAGATGTTTCAAGGGAAGAAGAGTACCTGACCAGATAGGCGCCCAATTTTTTTAATAATAATAATGATAATAAAAATTTTAAAAAGAAAGAAAGAAAGAAGAATCAGTTCCCAATAGTATGGAAAACTAGAAATTGGCTATTGGCTACTGGCTATTGGGGAACATGGATTGGCGACCTGTACCATTGATCAGACAGGTCCCAGTGTGTAGATCACGCCAAAAAAATCCCACTTGGAAGTTCCCTGCAACCTAGTCTTTGTGATTCTTGTTTTCGTCTTTTCATTTTGGAATATTAGCAGGCCTTTGATTACACAGCTTGGTCTGTCCCTGGAGAGATTTTATTGCATGGTTCATTTATAAAGTGAGGCTCTCCATATCAATGGTTTAGACCAGCAAACCACGGTTAACAATTTAAAGAAGTCAGGTGCTCACACTTACTTCAGACTCAAGCCAACTGAAGATGCTCCCAGTCGACAACAAGGGAGACAACTGAAAAGATTGAGAGAAAATCAAAAGGGGAAACATGAAAAGCTGGCTTCACTTGCCAAAATACAAGTAGGCTCATTCAATAGTTGGCTTAAGATGCAACTTTTTTACTCATCCATGAGAGAGAGAGCTTACAGTAACAAATCAAACAATTTTCAAGATTTGTTGTGGCACGCATCAGATCAAACTCGAGCAGATCTCATAAGAAAATCAAGGCAAAGGCACAGGTGGTTTCCAACCATGGAAATCCACTAGGTTTCTATTTACAATAGATCCATTATGCAGCCAAAATGTCTCAGCAGATTGATGGAATCGTCTCACTTTTCTCTGAAGTTCCCACATAATTCCCCGCATAGCAGAGCAGGGCTCGTTCTCTGATGCATACACCCATAAGCACCTAATTTGTCTTCCACGAGCTATCATCCTCTCTATCTCTTCATCTGAATAATAAGACCGAGTGTCAGATCTTGCTATTAAATTCTACACAAATGTAATGTTGTGGGGATAAGTCACCTGGGATGGCTTGTAGGTATGCCAACAGCTCAGCACCCATGTAAGTGGAAGGCAACTTGATAGATATCTGGGTGTAATCAATGACGTTTTGGAAGGGTAACTCTACTTGATCAGATAATATCACTGGGACACATTCCTGCCCAGGACATGTTGCAACTCTTAAATTAATCAATCCACACACAACACCCACCCACCCATGCACATGCACATACCTCTAGTCTACATACTTGGCTACCCCCATGGAATACACACTTTATACAGAGACAGAGAACAAAATAGACAAAAATGCACACAAACGCAAGCTTATGCAATAAGCAAGCATGAAATCACAATACTCCACGCCCCAAAATATAGTGACACACCGGACAAAATAGAAAGCACAAAGAGAAGTACCACGAAGAAAGATTCATAGAATCGAAGTGTCCACGATGATTCGCCACGTGGAGATAGACAGAACTTGGCATTGCGCAGGTGTTGAAAATATTCAGCCCTTCCCAACTTGTCAGGGCCACTGAACTTCAACTCTGGAGATTCCAGCTGTTCACAAAATCAACATGCATACTTTCCGAAAGAAACCATAAAGAAAGCAGTTGTGAAAGAATCCATGAAGAAAGCAGTTGTGGAAGAAACCATAAAGAAAGGAAATGCAAGAATCAAATAAAGTTGGCGATTCTTTTTTCCTTTTCTCAGATTGATAGTTTTCTGAGGGAAAATTGTTCAGCACATACAAACCAAAAGCATTTAGTTAACTTCTGTGAGTGCAATATATGTGAAATACATAGCACAATATGCTACACACTAACAGGTGGTCCATATTACATATCACAATATACTATACACTAACAGGTGGTCCATATTCATAAACAAAATAGTATAATGATTGAGATTTTCTAAAAGTGAATCAACTAGAACATGGCCAGAAAGAAAAAAAATACTTAGGAAAAGAGATGATCAAATAAGATTAAGTAAAACAACTACGTAGAAGAAGACAAACCTTATCTGGAAATTGTTTAGCAAGCTCCACCAGTTGAAGACGACCAATCTTTCCCTGGGCTCGGCCTAAGAAATTTGCCAAATACTTCCTTTCTGACAAAGGCAAAGGTTGTACTGAGGTATGGAATTTAGTCATTTCATCATCAACATTTCCAGGTATGATGACATCTTTCCATGTATTAAAGGCACTTGTATCTCGCTTATCTGTGCGATCCCCCTGCACTAGCATTCCACAACAATAAAAGGGCAATCCCTCCCCTCTTCCGAAATACTCAATTCAATCAGAAGAAATCAGAAATAAGAAGGGATTGTGCATTTTAAAGGCCAGCCAATTGCATTAATATAAACTGATACCAGCTCTGGAAGCTGACATTGTTAACAGTGCTAGACACAAGGCATGCCCCCTGCTAAGCTAACCATTTTGTGACTTAGTTCCAGAAGGCTCATAGAATTGGTTGAAATAAGTTAAAAGGAAAATACAAACAAGTTCTTATGCCATCAAGTCCAAGAAAGGTAACAGCTTCAACTAACTGCATTTGGGTATAACTTTCTGTCTTGATACAATCACTCCATGGAAAACAGATCTCTTTATGCACAAAGGGTGTCTTGTGCTTCGATGGGTCAGTAACTACAGGATGATTAATTTCCAAGAGACCAGAGATTTCTTATGAATGGCTCAGACTCAGAGTCAATATAAACAAATAACTAAAAGTAACAGAAAGAAAAAGGAAAAAATAAATATCAAAACAAAAGGTTAAAGTTAAATTCTGATTAGGAGCAACCATTCTAGTAATTTTGATTACCTAATTCTGAAAGCTACTAGTAATGGTTACATAGAATACCTCAGGAGTAAGAATAATAGATCGATTCAAGTATGTTGCCCAGGACCGAAATAAGTGAGCTCCAGCACCACTGTAATTGAAGCAATAAACAAGCTTAGCCATGTGAGAATACTCTCAATATTTTATAGAAGTGGACACCATAAAGACAGCAACGAATTGCCCTACATCTAGAATCCTAATAGAAGGCATGTCTAGACGCATATATCTCTGCATGTGAATTATTCTTTTCACAGGCTTTTGCATCAAACAACTATATGTATGCCATTCTTGCCAAACAAATGCTTCTGTTCATTTTATTTGAATAGGATGCATGTAAATACATGACCGTTGGATTTGAAACTGTCAAAGCACCATAGCAGAAGGCAAAGATAAATACAGGTTCATATAATGGTCATTTCTTTCAAGATGCATCAGCCCAAAAAACTAATGGGTACAGAAGCACAGGTCAAGTTTTACTTTATTTATAAAAAAAAGACAGATATATATATTTATATATATATAACTTAATAGTTCTGGGGAAAAAACTCAGAAAGAACGGCTGTTTAAGCCAAACTACTCATTGTATTCGTTGCTTAATTTCATATACAAAGTCCATATAAAAATGGTTTGCTCAAGCTTCTGTACTCATTACCTAAGGGCATGGTCTTAAATGGATCTCTGGCCTTAAGGCTCATATTAGAAAAATCACCAATCACTACTTCTGAGGCCAAGTTCCCTTTGTGTGCTTAGAAAAGCACCGATAGTTCAAAAACTCACCATTCTGTTGGAAAGACCAACAAATACAACAGAAGTTTCTGAAAGAAACACAGGAAGTTGCAAATCTTATGAAAGTCAGTGCCTGATTTAAGCTGAGAGGGAAGGTCCTTGAACACTAACACATCTCAATTCTCAAAACAAGGCATCTCCCATATCTCACAGGTTGGAACCCATTGACTTGTAATCACTATGATCTTGTTTATAACCAAGTAGACAGCACTTGGACACATGGTGAGGTAAAATAAAGAAAATACCCTTTCTTACTTCTTCAAACTAATTTCAAATATAACACAGATATACATGTTCAAAGAGACTTTCCTCTTCTACTTCCAATTTCACAACACTTTTTTTTTAATGATCCAATTTCATGACACTTGGTTGTGAAACTTTCCACAAGTAATATGACATCGCCCCTTTCTTTTAATTTAGCACAACATACCCTTTATAGAGTATCTTCAATAAGGTCCATTAAAAAAAGGAACATGATCATAGCTTTAATTTCTATGGAAACAGAGATTCCAAGATGCACATCATCATAACTAGCACCTTGGGAAGATGAATATGTGATCGCGTCCTCCTGATCGCCTGAAATATGGCATCTGACTCAAAACCTGAATGCAGAAGGTGAAAAACACAATCAGACTGAAACCAGCTGTTTTGAAAAAAAAAAATTTGTAGCAACACACAGGAAAACAAACACATTAGGATAATATTCAATGGATTGGTAACACATTAACACACCATGAGCTTCTAATCATTAATCAATAACAATCTAAACAACCAAATCAAAAGCTTAAGTGACCCGCATGAATAACAAACATGCATATATGCAATCAGCAAGAATCTTATACCTTTACGTATGTCTTGTTTATCTCCTTGTCATTCAGACCCCCCATCATCCGCACACATTTCACGTAAGATGGAACAAAGAAAAAATCAGCTTCTTCTTTCTGCAAAGTCCGAAACCCCGATTCCAGAAGAAACCGATGAATTTTAACCTAGACCAAGATTCAAACAAAAAATGGAAAAAATTATATGATCTAGAATTATGAATTCTACCAAATTTCATTAACTTACTTCATGGACAATCAAAATTACATGCCATAACCAATTACGGGTAAACTAATTGCATTGGAACCGATTCAAATTCCCTAATTCAAGTGGACCAAAAAGGAAAGAAACAGAGAAGAAAGGGAAATGCTTCAAATAAACGCGAAAGAAGAGAAACCCTAACCCTGGGAATTGGAATGATTGTTTCGATTCTCACCTGCGTTCCCCACTGGCCTTTGACGCAGGAATCGGGCGAGATCTGACCATCTCTTCCTCGCATCAGCTCCGTCAATCCGTAGATTTCTTGCTCCTCGTAGACGTAGATCTTGAGAGAGAGGCGAGATCCGTAGCCTCGATCGGGCCAAGAGAGCGGGAATCCGCCATCATCAGTGGAGAGAGAAAAGTGAGAAGAAGACGAAGAAGAAGAAAATGAGTGTCGATGATCGAGGAGTCTGGTGAGGAAGAATGTGGTGGCGATGAGAGCTAGGGCACCGATCTGATGAAATCGAGTGCAGAGAGGGGTGTTGTGATGATGATGATGAGAAGAAGAAGATGAGAAGATAGATCTATTGCTTCCCATCTACGGACTCCGTGCTCGGAAGAGGAGCTGTGTTTTAAGACTTCAAACTCAGGAGAATTGGGGAAAGATTTATCATTGATGATGATGGGATGGGGCCTTCGTTCCCAGGGAAACGTAACGGTGGGGTTGAGAGTAAGTGGCATTGTACTTTCAAACTCTCCCTTTTTCTTTATTTTTCTTTTAATTTTGTCGTTAATTTTATTTTATTGTTTTTTCCCCCACGAGGCAACAAACATGTCCAAAGGCCTAATCAAATGAAATTATTCTTCATCGCATCATCTTATATGGAATATCCTCAAATTTTACATAATTTTTAGTTTTATGGTGATTTCATTATTTGATGAAAAGTATGAAAAACATAAATAACCTTTGTTTGTCCTACTTAGGACTTGCTTGTTTGTTTACATAGAAGACATAGAATTTTGAATACATAAGAATTAGTTTTCAAATTAGATGCACTCGAAGATTATTAGAGGTTAAGGATAATGGATATAAGGCAGCGATGTATCTTGGGTTATCTAAGGTTTGAATTGCTAGGTTTGTTTGTTTATATTGTCTTGATTCAATTTCTACAAAAGGAGAGGGTATTTGATGACAGTTTTTTGTTTTTGGTGGAATTGATTACCGCTTTTTTATGTTTACTTTTGACTTTTCATTTTTTTTTTTACCACTTTCAGGAATAACAAGACTTGAAGTTTCTCGAAATTCAGTCACCCACCCATACACACATGCTCACCTAAGTCCCTCGCCATTAGAGTATATATAATGAGTGATAGAATTGTTTCTATGAAAGGGAGTTGTCTCGCCCACTAAAACAAGCAAGTTCTTAATGACAAGTCTAATTGGAATGAGACCACCTTTTTACATTTTTTTTCCCTTCAAATATAATTTCGAATTTTTATTTAACATTTATTTATTAAGGAATTATAATGCCACAGTTTGGTTTATGAAATCACATTAACAAGCTGTGATAGCCGTACAACGTAAGAAAAAGAAAAAAAAAAAAGAGGTGACAACCATACAAAGAAAAGGAGGTGCACTACGAAAGAGTTCTAGTAGCACCCAACTTCAGGATCCACCCTCATTAGACAAAGCCGCACAAAAGTAAAAATTGATTGGAAGATCACAATCGTCTAACCCCTGGCTAAAAGATGACCAGATTAAATGACACTATCCATTTGTTTGACATTGATCTTTTTGACATTAGCCATAGACCTTCTACCATACTAGCCCAATTAAAGTACATTTCAGTCCAATAAAAGAAATGTCTACTCTCACACACGGCATCATTGCGACCCCACTAATCTTGCCAAATGCACCGATAAAGTTTGAATTAGGCATTTATCAAAAACCAGATGACTAAAAATATTCAATGAATTATTTATACACATACATAACTACAGACCTATGAAGGTGCCACTAGTCCCACACATTACAATTGGTTGGTTCGAAATAAACTTGCAATTTTTTATTAGCTGCAGACTTGATTCTGAGCAGTCTTATTCCTTGGACTATGGAAGTGGCAAAAATTCCTGTTTCTAATCTTTCACATAATTTTTTTTTTTTTTTCTGAGCATTTGAAAAAGCAGTTGATCCCAATGAGATAACTGCATTGGTTTTGATAAGCCACTTTAATTTTTTTGCAAACCAAATCACAACAGCTTTGAAACTTGTATGTTTCCATGGTTTCAAAATAAAAGGGATTTGGTTTCATCTCCATATCATCCGTGCTTTTTGTCTCCTCCTGTAACCATTACAATAGTCTGGCAAGGTATGGTGCAGTGCCCCATCTTCAATGCACGGTGGGAGCCCATTTTTATAAAAACCGAGCCAGTCATCAGCCCTATGACCCATAATATTCCTTGTATCTAATTTTTAAAGAAATTTTTAGTGGGCCAACTATTAGATTAATCACATAGAGTGACGCATTTCATTTTTACCCCAATAGGAGAAAAGTAAGGCAAGCTCATCACGCTGGCAAGTTCATCGCGTGTTTTAAATAAAGTTTAATCTAATGTTGGCCATTTTACATATTTGAATAAGAATTTATATATTGATCACTATAAAGGGTCCTGGGGCTGATTACTCGATCAGGTTTTAAAAAGGCGGGCCCAGCCATGTATTGAAGATGGGTGCTGCATCCTACTATAATGCAGCGCTGGATTGTAGTTCTCCCCTTACAAAAGTCATTGTTCATTAACAAGTTTCAACATGAAAAATATCAAAAAACCAGTTCCATTCCAACAGCAACAGAAGGGAGCGGTGAAAAGAAAAGGCAAAACAAAGTTCATGTGGTTATTATGCCATGCACGAGGACTGAATGTGTCAAAGTAGCTAATGAAATTAGAAGATTAGGGTTTATACATAGGCCATGTACTGCACTCACAAACACTAGATGAAGAACTGGGTCAAGCACTTAGACCCACTGGAATTCAATTAAAAGCAGAACAAACTCGCCTGATCTCTCCATTCAAACCTGTTTTCACACCAATCTGGCCCATTCTCACAATTGAGTCGATGAAATCGCGCTCAAAAAATGGTCCAAATGTTGCACTTAGAGATCCTGAGTAGGAATCAATAATCTGCCTTGTTGATTCATCAGTGTAAAGCTTCGCATCAGATTCCAACACACCGAACCCATCTCTGATGTTGCGTAGAATTTGCACGTCGAATTTTTGGTCACTTCCACGGTCAAGGCCTAGACGGACATTAACATCACCATTTTGTGGGCATTGGGATTTAAGTTCTGGTAGTAACTGAGGGTTTATTGTGGGATCTGACCCACCTCCCGGCAGGAAATCGTAGAGCCGTCTCTCTAGGAAGAAACAAGCAGTGGTTCCAATAGTATGTGCACCTGAAAGTTACATTAGCCCATGAACCATGAACTTGTTGATCATAATATTCACTAACAAATGGTTTCATTGTCAAATAGGGAAGGCAGTGGAATAGTGAAGTAAATGCAATTAACATTTATGATTCATTTTCTTATTTTCTCAATAAAAGCTTAAAAAACAGATCAGTATTTTCAAGAAAAAGAGAGAAAAAATAAGCTTTAATACGTGCCCATGTAAATTTATAATTCTTATGGTGGTGACAAACTTTAAAAAATGATCTTCCCCACTTGATAGGTCATGGTGAATAGGAATGATAAAATTTAAGAATCTGTAGGGCATGATCCATTCCAATGGTTGATATCAGTACGATCAATGTGATTCCCTATTTATTATTAAGAACGATCCAAAACCTTAAGCCGATACGTACAAGGCTCAAACAAGGTATATGAAGCTCAGTCCAAACTTAAGACTTGGACGATGTGGGACATGAGACTTCCCAACACACACAAGCACTTCTCGCTTTTGCTTGAAAGATGCTAGGAAAATCAAGTGGACAATATATTATCTCACTTCCTAAGATAGCTTCGTAATTTAAAACCATGTTGAGTGTGTGTGAGAGAGAGAAGCATTTCAGATACCGGTAAGAAGCACAAGATCTTTCTCTGAAAGGCCTTTCTCCCCAAACTTGTCTTTGAGCAGTTGAATAGAATCTCCACTGTCCGGCATTGTATCAGCATCAGAAACATTAGATCTTTGGCCATCTCTTCGACCGGTGGGAACTTGGTACTGTGGCCCGTTGCTCTGGACAAATTTGTTTTGAAAAAAAAGAAAGAACAGAGAGACCCAAAAGGTTCTTGTTACAAAGGAGTTAACTCTCAATTAATTAAAGAAAAAGACTTTAGACAAAATTTTATTTCACATACCAATGTAATGGCATCTCTAGCTGCAAGGGCTACAATGTCTGCACATGATACAACACCTGCACATACATCTTCTATTTGGGCCTTAGCTCTCTCTATCACTTCAAAGCCACGGACCCCTGCATGATTGGATGCTTGTCTCTCTGCATCAGATCCATCGATGAGTATCGATCCATCGCAACCCTAATCAATAGTAGGCAAACCATACGAATCAATTTCCTCAGAAGAAAACCAAACTCATGTAATGACCCATGAATTCATAGAGCCTAATTTTCTCAAAGAAAACCAAACCATGTGTTAACCCACCAAATCATGTGTTAACCCATATAACCATACAAGTTACTTTTCTTAAAGAAAAGCCAAATCATATCATAACACATTAAACCATTCAAGTTAAATTTCTCAAAGAAAACCAATTCATATATAACCCATGAAACCATATAAATTAGAATTCTCAAGGAAAACCAAATTATGTAATAACCCATGAAACCATACATGTTAATTTTATCATAATCATGTACAAATTAATTCCCAAAGAAAACAGATCATAATTTAACTCATGCGAGAGAAAGAGACCTGAACAAAGCAATCATGGTAATGTAGCCTAAGCAAAGCTGCAGCCATGGTGGGGTCTTCATGAACTGCTTCTTGAACAACAGAGCTAACTATTTCTTCAGCATTAGGACAAGTTGAGGAGTAGAAACCCACAATTAGTTGCCCCATTGCAGGGCCTAACAGACTGAAAACAAGGGCTAAAATCATAGCAATGGAGTAGAAAATGGTCTTAACATATGATGGAAATGCCATGGTGAGAAGGAAGATGGGCTTTGGCAGATGGAGGAGGAAGGACTATAACAGATTCAATGAGTCGATAGCTGTATGCAATGAATGAGAGAAAGAAGATGCAGGTATAGGTGTCAACATAGAAAATACATGTGTTGCTTCATATTCTTCTTCTTGCAGCATTCCTATTGCATTTATTTGTTGTGAGATTGCTTCTTATAATATTTCATTGTGGGTTTTACTCTAAGCTCACTAAAAAGCTGTAGAATTATACCAGATTGTTTGTACTTAAAACAATTAACCTTCACCTAACCCTCTCTCTCATAATGATCATGTATTGGTCCCTACATACACAGTTTTTGTGGGACCCACTTGCTCAACAATGAAAATTTTGGAATAAATCACTTGGTGGTCCACTGTGGGTAGAGGACAAACAAACTTTTTTACTTTGTGGACTTTGGATGGTTCTAACCGTCCAAGTTGTAATGATGTGCTTCATCAATCCATCTGCCCCCTCTACTGGTGCAAGAGTGAAGAGAGGCTAATGCCATTATGAACATGGTTTGGTTTAGTATGGGAAGAGGACAAACAAACTTTTTTTTTCCTTGCGGAAAAAAAAACATGGTTTGGTTTAGTTCTAAGAATAATCCATCTTATCTGCCCTCCTGTAAAGAAAGTGAAGTTAATTACCATATTAAACACTATGTGCTATTTAATTTCATAGATGGTTTAGAATAATTTGGACTTCTTAGGATCTAGAAAAAACTTATACTTTAATGCACTGATTAAATAGTGGTAGAAACTAATTCATTAGAAGTACACTGTTTTTCCTTTTCTGAATTTGTTTGTAGGGAATTGCATTATGTGGCATGAAAGTCGGGTTAATTAACTAATCTAATGAAGCAAAGGTATCCCGCATAAGGAATGCATGAGTAACATTAACTGCAGTGCAACTTAGTTCACTAACTTTTACTCTCATAGAGGGAAAATGTTCTATGAGCAAGTGCAAGTGCAGTCCAACATTGCAGGGCACACTTGGCACACCTTACATTAATGCAGTCACTTTGATGCTCTTTTCATCCCATGATCTAACATCCGGTGCAATTTTACACTCACTGAACCCTCACTCACCTTTGAGTTGAATCTAAAAGAAATCTATGGTTGAGATGTCATTAACTTTGAGACTGTTAAATCAAAGGCACGGACAAACTAGTAAGGTTGATTTTTCAAATTCCCTTTGTTCACAAGGAGACCTTTCCATCTGGTCTCATACCATTGAAAAACTTGAATCTAAGTAGGCCTTATGAGCTAGACAACATTCAGCTATATTCAGTTTGCTCATAGGAGAAGTGCATAGCACAACTAAATCCTCAAGCAGGATTACTGACCTGAATCCAAAGTGCCCACTAACTATTCTCCACCTTTGCACCAACTAAAATGTCATAATTTATAGAGAACTTCATTGTGTGTAAAAACACTTAATTGTTCTAACAATGAGCATGAATTAAGGTGCCATATGACAAGTCTATTATTTCAAATGTATTCAACTTAAAAATGATTTGAAAAAATGTAAAGACTACTTTAGATTGTTCGATAAAGTTCATGTAAATGTAGAATTCATTTACCTTCAAGATTTTTGACTCTTTTTCAGAAGGTAACCAAACCAGGGTTTTTTTTTTTTTTGAAACAAATATGAATGTAGAAGTAATCAATTACCTTTTTTGAATATTTCTGCTAGTGAATGCATAAAATCATAGGCTTTGCTTTTTCGAAGAATTATCTTTTCCTAATTCCCCATAGAAAATGCTTTTCCATGAAGAATTGAGTATAATTTTATGCCTTTCCTCGTAAAAAAAAGGTGTTTTGCGCCAAATGACAGAGTTTTATCTGTGAAAAAGCGCCCATTTTCATCACATTTTCCTTGAAAACGTAGCTGCACAAATTTTCCCTTCTGTATGACAAGTTGTCCCTAATTCAATTAGACCTACCAGCTTATCTGTAAAGAGTCTAATAGAAACATCTTTGTTTCAAACATACCTAATTCAATTAGCTCTATTTCAAGAGACTTGTCGCAAATGCTTTTAACTCTAGTTGAAACTAGGGAGGGCATTTATATATATGGATATGGATGTAAACAAGCTGGCACCGGACAAGTTCTTGCTGGACCCAGGCCCAAAACCCAATATAGTTCATACGACTTGTTTGATCAGGAGCCATGGGTTTAGTGTGAATCTGCCGGATTAATAGAGACTCTGCCCCATTGAACAAGTGAAAAATAGAGGAAATCATGTGAACAAGTGAAAAATCTACCCATTAATGGTATATATATGGTAAGAGAAGGAAAGGTCCTTATTGTGTAAACAAAACATAGAAGTTTGCACTCATCTTCTTTTAGCATTGCAAGTGGTAAACAGCTGACACAAACACCTCCATTAATGGTATGGTAAGAGAAGGAAAGGTCCAAAATCTTAAACCTTCACATTCATCTTCTTCTTCTACTTCTTGTATTGGCAAGTGGTAAACAGCTGAGCAAACTACTCCAATCGGTGTGATAGAAGGGCCCATGCCTCAATTTAATTTCAACTTCCTTGCTTTTCTATAAAAGGGTTAAATGCCAAGGATCAAAACTCAAGAAAATGATGATACTATCCACATCCCCACCTTAACACCATTTTCTCTCATCCCTCAAAGTGGTAGTATGGTTATTAATTTTGGATTCCAATGTAGAATGAGTGACCTAACTGCAAGGACGGAACCACCGAGACCCTGAACTGAGCTGGTGAAGACCGAGCTGGCGGAACCCGCGGTGGTGTCCCCACACCTGGAGGGCGGACCCACACAGGAGGTATTGTATACACTTTAGGAGACTTACCAAGGCTGCTCCCTAATAATGCATTTGTCCCACATCGAGTGTGGACGCCTCCTATCCTTGCTATATTAGTCTTGGCGTAAGACAAGGGTGTACCACCAAGAGCACAGTTTTTTCAGAACTAATTCA
This sequence comes from Persea americana, assembly GCA_029852735.1. NCBI lineage: Eukaryota > Viridiplantae > Streptophyta > Magnoliopsida > Laurales > Lauraceae > Persea > Persea americana. The sequence goes on from CM056812.1 coordinate 52,528,102, forward strand.
GGCATCGGAGCGCCTTCGGCTCACGGCAGCCAGAGGCTCTGACCCAAGCATTTTTCCTTCCCTTTTCAGGTTCCCGGTGTTCGGTCTTCTCCGATCTAAAAAGTTAATCTCAATTTAAGTAGGTGTCGTTTTTACCGCCTACACTAACAATTTCTGAAAGGTGAAGATTATAAGGAACAAATTGAAAAGATAGTGCCAACTTAATTCAAATGGGCCGTCACTTTCGATATGATATCATCTTATGATGCACAAGTACTCATTTTGAAACCATCACCATGCCCCACGATATGTAAAGCTGCCACAGGAGAATGCTGTTGTCGAAGCAAAATGAGGCCATGTCAAAGGTCAACATATGATTTTTGTGCAAAAGTAACATTCTATTATTCTTAATTTAGGGGATTGAAAAGCAATTCAGAGTTTAATTCGAGAGTTCTTATATAATTTGAATTTTCTTACTATTTTAGTTACTTTCACTATTTTGAAAGGTTTAGTCTGAGTTTTTTTTTATTTTTTTATTTTTAGTGACTTATACTATTTTGAAGAAAAAACCCCGGTGTAAATGCTTTTAAATATTTACTTTTCAATATTTCACTTTGAGTGTAGCCCACTCCTCACCACTTACTGCGATAATTCATTTTTGGGTTTTCCCTAGTTCTTTATTAATTCAAAGTTCTATTATTAGGTGGAAGACAATGATCTCTTTTTTTAATTCCTCTCGTTTGTTTCTTTATTAGGGGAAGGGGCTACAAGTAAATGATTAAAGGTTAACCTAACATGCAGGTAATAAATACTCACCCGGTCACTCTTGAAATACTAGGAAAGTGATCATCTCACTTCCATCTTTCCCTTCTACCCCACTCTTTCATCACGCACTCCCTTGGGCCCTTCACGTCTCGAACATCTAACACAGCCACGGAGGGATTGATCCCTGGATAGGTAGGTTGTCTCACATGAACTATATGACTAGCCCAACTCAGCTGAGAAATTTGTTTTTTCAACATTGTAGCTGTATATGGACAAAACCCTGTATTACTTAGAAAAGATGGGCACAAAATCTGATCATATATAAAAACCAAAAAGTCTCCAAATCATAATTCAATAAGTTGTTGCACAGTTGAAGATTTCTTCCCTACAATTAGAAGAGACTCCAATGCTTGGAATTGAAATATGTACTGTGCTTCAAAGAATGACCTTGGGATTCACAGATGGACTAATTATCTTAGCGTTGTGATAAATTAATGATAATGGGAAAATTAGCTGATAACTAAACATGGAAATGCCTGTTACAGTAGTGAGTAGCCTATACATGGCCTCATAGCAGAAGGCTCGACCCTTTCCTGAGCTAGATTAATACAGCAGCTTGCTCCTAAAGAGAAGGATGAGAACCGAGAAGGTGAAGCCCAAGTTTTTCCTAAATAAATATAGATCCAGCTGGGTCTCTGTTATTATCAATACTGCTCCTTCCACGGAGGTTTTTCATTTATGGGAGAATCAATTATTTCCCCAAAAATCAGAATTAGGAGGAGAGAGTGAATAACAGTTTAAATTTATACTAGCAAGTTTTCTCCACTTTAAAATACAGGGCCTGTGTTTGGATGCAGGCATAGAAAACTACCATAGAAATCTAAACTGCGGACAGTTTTTTAACCCCCATTTCCTCCTCATCCAAGGGGCAGCCACACCTTTTCTCTAATGTCAATTCATTGTTTTCATCCTCACAGCGCTTGCAACCAGGCCTGGGTCTGAGGTGATCTTTATATTTGGTAATATAATAAAATGGGGCAGAAAGAGACTTTCCAAGTTGGTAGAATAATAAGGCAAGCCTAAGAGGCATGATTCCGAACCGAAATTTGAAGCATTGCTCTGCCTGGAGAGAGAGGCTTGTCCGGTTGTTTGATTCAGGTATTTTTGGTATACTAAATCCGATCCATCTATTTATATTTATAATAAAATGTATGGTTGTTGTTGTCCTTATCCTTTTTTAATACACTCTTAATGTGGCTCGCAAGAGACTTTTAATGGAGTTGTTACTATTAAGTAGGGGTGTTATTACATATCTAATTATCGTTCTAGAAAATGTTCGAGCGTTTTTAATTCCAGGGTCATTTTGTGATATAATTAGAAACTTTTTTTTTTCCTGATGAGGGTGTCCGGCCTCTTTGAAAACGGATTATTCCCTCGTACACGTGACGTTTTTGTGCTCCCGCATGCATTGGGTAAGTTAGGCTTTTGCCTGAGCAAGTGGCCTCCTAGGGAGAGAGCGATGCTTCGAAACCTCAACTTTAGTTCTTGAGATGTGGAACTAGTTTGCTGTGTTACCCCTCAAAGTTAATAAGAAACATTCTCTGACACATGAACTAATTGTAAGACAATAATGAATAAATAAATACGAAATAAACACATAATATGGTTAAAAACACTTTTATAGATTTTTTTTTCTATCTTCTCATTTATTATGATTTTCTCATAATCTACTTGTAATATTTTCATTTTGGGCTATGTTTTGAAAAAAACATGATATTATAGGCAAAGTAAACTTATTATCATTTTTTTACTAAGTTGGACTTTTGCTTGTGCTCACGAATGAAGCTCCAAACTTGAAGACCCAGAGATCAATCTCTGGGCTAAGCTAGGCATGCGCATGATCCTTAGGTGCTAACACTACTCAACCATGAACGTTGGGAGACGAGCACATTTTAAGTGTATACTATGAAAATATTTTCAAAAATATCGCTAATATTTGTGACGGTGATTATGGGTGCTAATAGATCGGGTTGAGTAGGGTTGACCTTTGTGAGGTAATAGCCAAAGTTGGGCAATCACAACCTTGTTCATGATCAACCCATAGGCCTTATATTCAGGCTTGGTTCCGGCCCATCCGTTTTGCAAATTATATAGGCCTTTGTGTAAAATGTTTTAAGAACCCGGACCAGACGTTGCCCAAAACAATGGGAGAAGCAGAGTTGAGGTGGATTTACATTCAGAGTTTCCGCCGAACACAAAAGCGGCAATTAGTGAGTTTCCACTGACTAGATCGGCCGAAAACCTGAAATTACTGAGTTTCTGCAGATAAGATCAGCGCTAAACCTGAAATTGCTGATTTTCAGCCACTTGATCATCATAAAACTTGCAATTGCAGACTTGCCGCGGATTTGATCAGCGGAAAACCTGCAATTGAAGACCAGACCCCCTCGCACTATTTTTTACCCTTTTTTGGTCAAGTTAGAGTTTGGGTCCTGACCAATATTTAGGGGCGGGCTTGGCCTTTAACTACTAGGGTCATGAATTGAGTATAAATTGGCTTGTGCGCAGATTTTTAATAGAAAAATGTTGGGTTTTTTATTTTCCCAAAGAATTTAAACAAATTCCTCTTTTTAGGGAAAATACTTGGGATTAATACATTAGATATAAATATATCATATCTCGACAATTATCTTGAATATAAATTAGCATTGAATTATAAATTAGATAGCCAAGAATAACCAATGTGGCTATGGACAACTGCCTTACAAACATCCTATCCCTCCACTCGGTGGAACTCCTTTGTTCCATATGGCCCTTCTTGAGCTACTGTAAGAAAACTCCTCTACAAGTTGTTTTTATAAATGACTATATCAAAATTCTCACGGCCATTGCTGTATTCCTATCTGTAATGTGTTATAAAACACCCCCACCCCCACTATTAAGTGGTCCCTGGGCATGCCCCCTCTTCCGGTGAGTGCAGGCTTTCTTCTCACATGTGCATGTGGCCTTTCTTCCCTCATGTACGGGCTACTTTCCTACTTACTGCCTTCCTGTGTGTGCAGACTCTCTTTTAGGTTCAGGTCCCTTGGCTGGAGTTCGAAAAAAGAAAGAAATCAGCCGTCTGGATCGCCAAATTAGGCCTATCATCTTCAGCAGCAAGAGAGACTTGTTCCATCGATCTGGTGTGGGCTTAGAGAGTAAACTAGATAACATCAAAATGAATATTCCAAAATTTTTACACGATCATGTCACCTAGTTGCATACTAGAATTAATCAGTACTCTTCATCTAAATCACTAATTATAAGCTTTATATATAGATATATATATTTAAAAGGGATGTGCTCTTATGAAAGACACTCTCACCAAGTTGGTGAGAGATGGGTGGAGGCCCTCACATTTAAGTTGGAAGTCCTTACATTTAAGTTGGTGAGAGTAGATATGGAAGTGAAGGCCCCTACCCATCTCTCACCAACTTGGTGAGAGTGCCTCTCATAGGAGCACCTCCCTATTTAAAAAATGATGGGGAGATGGTTTCATCAGGGAAGAAAGTCTTAGCGCTATACAGGTAGTTGGGTTTCCATATTTGAATCTTCTGAAAAATGTATGGGTAAAAGCAGGTTTAACCCACGTATGAACCCTCATTTATGCATGAACTCATGATTCACTACACTTTTTTGACTTATGAAGATCTAAATCAGTTGTATTTTGGTCTTTCAGAATGTAGCTCTCCATTGAAATGATGTTGATCCATTCTACTGTTATTCAGCTTTATGTTCCAACTGTATGATTCTTACTTGGCTATCAATCAGAACACTAAGCCATGAAGGAGAAAGTCACAAACATAGGAAATAATATTTACTCACAAAGCACCCAACAACACAGTACCAAGCTAAGAAACTAATGATGCTCACAGACGCTTTTTTCATGAAACAGAACCTAGAAATCTATAATACCTTAGATATTTCAGTTTGTATGTAATGCACCCTACATTTCATCTCTTGCAGTTGAGAGCACTACAATCCTTATCCATCTGTGTGGGTAAAACACCGTAATGACGAAATTAAACAAGGATCACGGCTAAACTCGCCGAGCTCCTCAGCCTCTGCGGTAGAAGATCGTCAGCTCGGCAGCTCGGTCAATACCTTGGCAGCTCGGCAGCTCGGTCAGTAGCTCACAAGCTCAGCACCACCGTTCGGCAGCTCGGTATGGGCGTCAGCCCGGTACAAGGGCGCGCCACGGCCAAGCCATCCTTAGTCCCAAACCGCAGCACTAGAATCAGAGTGGGCCGCCACCTTCCTCCTGGAAATACGGCGCACCCTGACAGATATGGGCGGTCATTTATGGCGATAGGATTGCTCATTTATGGTGATAAGAGGTGTGCTTTATCACCCCTGTGCGCTAGCTGGCTGAAGGCGTGGAAAGTGAGGTAGGGGTATTGTCCGTTTCACCTACTGCTGCCTGTCAGGGTAAGGAACGATGGGACCTCACCTCACCTACCCCCACTCACAGAGAGAATGAACGAGGAACACTCGCCTATATATGTATGGGATCAGTCCCATAAGAGGCACGCAATATCCAACGCACAACCCTCAATACTACACGCGCTCTCATTCCTCTCTTCCTCCTCCTGTTTAGTTTTACCAGAGCTAACTCAGGCATCGGAGTGCCTTCGGCTCGTGGCAGCCAGGGCCTCTGACCCAAGTCTTTCTCCTTCCTTTTCAGGTTCTCGGAGTTCAGCATTCCCTGTCCTAAGAAGTTTAACCCCGATCTCATCCTAATCTAAGTAGGTGTCGTTTTTACCGCCTACAGTTTGGCGCCGTCTGTGGGAAACTGAACAAAAAGCTTGTAAACACCATGCCTCCGAAAACCAGAAATGGCGAAGGACCCTCCAGGGGCAAGGCTTTGTCCCTACAGCCTCCGCTGGCGCAGAATCTTCCACCTCCTCCCCCTCAGCAAAGGAGGTCTGGCGGGAGGTCTCCCACGGTCCAAACAGCGTCACAGTCCAGGGGAGTAACCATGCTCTCCCTTCGCGACGTTCCACCTCCAGAACAACCCCGCCATAGCCATAAGCGGCCCGTGCAAGGTGACAAGTCAGTCACCAAGCCACACGAGAAGTTAGTGCGGGCTGGATCACAGTCCCAGCATCAGGCCAGCCTTGAGCGCAACGAAGACCCCCGCCTGGAGGACATCAGAGCACAAAACCTCCTCATCCAGGAACAGCGTGAGCTTATCGAACGGCTCACGCAACAGCTCGAAGGCAAGAAGGATCAGAGCCCGCCGCCCAGGCGTCCGGGCCACGGACAAGACCTGAGGCACGTCCTCAACAGTAAGAGGCGTGACCGGGACCAAAGAGAAGAAGGCTCTAGCAGCAGCCACATACATGAAGGGCCAAAGAAGCAATGCCAGGGGTTGGAGGACGATGAACTGAAGAAGTGGATCGACCAGCAGGTGAAGCAGACTATCCGCAAGAATTTGGAGACTGCTGGTATCGACCGGGACCAGTATGCCACCTTAGAAGCTGAAGATACTGGCGCGTCTCCTTTCTCTAGGGAGATAAGAAGATACACGCTGCCCGAGAAGTTCAGCGTCCCAAGGTTCACCTTATATGACGGGACCTCGGATCCTGCTGCTCACCTCCGACATTACGTCCAAAGGATGTCGGTCTGGGGGGATGACGATTCCCTGAATTGTCGAGTCTTTTCCTCCAGTTTGGCGGATCTCCCCCTACGGTGGTTCTGTTCGCTTCCCGAAAATTCCATCTCCAGTTGGCAACAGCTTCGGACCTCCTTCCTGGGGAAATTCCAGGCTCATCGCGTCATCCCAAAGACCGATGCCGACCTGATGGCCCTCCGGATGCAGGAGAATGAGAACGTCACCCAGTTCGCCCGACGATTCTGGACTGTCTACAGCCAGATCGAGTGCGCTTCTGAGGAGCTAGCGGTGAGGTCTTTCCAGCTGGCCCTGCAGCCAGGTATCCCACTTCGGGCGCAGCTGGTCATGTATCCCGTGACCACCATGAAGGAGCTAATGACCCGGGCCAACTGGTTCATCTTGGCGGAAGAAGACGAGGCGCGGGGTCGGGAGAACTTTGGCCTCACCAAGAAGAGCCAACCGGCCAAGGGAGACAGCAGGTCCTCCAGGAGGGAGGATCGTCGAAGGGACCCATCCCCGGATCGGCGCAAAGCCCGGTCCTCGGAGCAGCGCCGAGCCCCCTCCGCCTCGACGTCGGGATCACGGAGCAGCAGAAGGTCCGGCCACGAGCCGACCTCCTACGTGGCAGTGAACACCATCTTCAAGGAGCCAATCTATAGGCTCCTCAACAAAATAAAGGCACAACCGTTTTTCAAATGGCCGCGCCCAATGATGTCCGACCCCTCCTCCCGAGATCAGACCAGGTTCTGTGCCTACCACAAGCAGAACGGGCACAGGACCGATGAATGTAAGAGCTTCAAGTTCCACCTGGAAGACCTTGTGAAGGAGGGGCACCTACGGGAGTACATCAAGCAGGAGGGCCGAGGTGATGGCCGACCTCCGCGGCGGGAAGCTGATAACCAGGACAGCGAGCCCGAAGGCGTCATCCACGTCATCCACCTCGCCGCCCCACCTAAGAAGAGCTCCCAGGCCCGCGCCGAGGCCAGGCGCGCCTCTCACCAAAAACAGGTGCTGACCGCGGCACCAGAGCAGGCCGCGAAGAAGGCCAAAACAGAGGGGGTCAGAATATGGTTCTCTGACAGAGACCTGGAAGACGTCGAGCTACCGTACAACGACGCTCTAGTGCTCACCTTGAAGCTACAAAACTTCTTGGTTCAGAGAGCCCTCGTCGACCCTGACAGCTCATCCGAGGTCCTCTACTACGACTGCTTCAAGAAGTTGGGACTAAAAGACGAGGACCTCCAGGCAGCCTGCACCCTTCTGGTAGGCTTCAGCTCTAAACCTGTCTATCCCAAGGGCAAAATCTCCCTTCGAGTCCAAGTAGGTGGCGCCTGCAGGCAGGTCGACTTCCTAGTGGTCGATGTCCCTTCCCCGTACAATGTAATAATGGGGAGGACATGGCTGCATAGCATGGAGGCGGTGCCCTCCACCCGGCATCAAAAACTCAAGTTCCCTTTGGAGAATCGATCGGGACGAACGGAGGTGATCACCGTCAGAGGCGACCAGCACATGGCCAGGCAATGCCTACTAGCCGTGCTTTCTGACGAGGCTGGGCCCTCCCAGGTCAATGTAACCGAGCTGGATAGAGAGGCCGAACTCGGGGACGTCGGCAGGGCTCCGGCGCAAAAGAGCATCGAAGACCTCACCAAGGTCAATATTGATCCCGCTGACCCCGACAGGTTCTTTCTCGTGGGAAGCCAGCTCCCCGAGACCGAGAAGACAGAGTTGCTCAACCTCCTCGAGGAAAATAAGGCGGTCTTTGCCTGGACACCCTATGAGATGCCTGGCATTGACCCCGCAGTCATCTGCCACGAACTGAAGGTGGATCCCGGCCACAAGCCCGTGCTTCAAAAACCGCGCCGGACTGGGGTCCCGCAGACTGAGGCCGTGGCTGAGGAAGTTCAGAAACTCCTCGAGGCAGGTGCAATAAAAGAGGTCCACTATCCGCAGTGGCTAGCTAACACCGTGGTGGTCAAAAAGAAGACGGGAAAATGGAGGGTCTGCGTGGACTTTACCGACCTCAATAAAGCCTGTCCAAAGGACAGCTTCCCTCTTCCAAAAATCGACCAGCTTATCGACGCCACTGCCGGACACGACCGGATGAGCTTCCTGGATGCCTACCGGGGGTACCATCAGATCCCCCTGTACGCGGCAGACCAGGAAAAGACTGCTTTCATCACTCCCCGGGGCACCTATTGTTACAAGGTGATGCCCTTCGGGCTGAAGAACGCCGGAGCGACATACCAGCGGTTGGTGACGAAGATGTTCCAAGCCCAGCTCGGCAAAACGGTGGAGGTCTACATCGATGATATGGTCGTCAAGTCCAAGAGGTCGCAGGACCACCTGACCGACCTCCGCCAGATTTTCGACATCCTTCACCAGTTTCAGTTGAAGCTGAATGCGTCCAAGTGCGCCTTTGGGGTCGGTTCCGGCAAGTTCCTAGGAAGCCTGGTCACAAGAAGGGGGATCGAAGCGAACCCTGACCAGATCACCGCGATCCAGGACCTCCAGTGTCCGACCTCGGCGAAACAAGTTCAGCGGCTGACCGGAATGGCTGCCGCCCTGAACCGATTTATCAGCCGCGCCTCGGACAAGTGCAGACCCTTCTTCCAACTCTTGAGAAAGGGCTCCAAGTTCCAATGGACGCCGGAATGTTCTCAGGCGCTGCAACAGCTAAAACAATATCTTTCCTCTCCACCGCTGCTGTCAACCCCGACTTCTGGAGAGGCACTGTTCTTGTACCTGTCGGTCTCGGACCATGTAGTGAGCTCGGTACTCATCAGAGAGGACAACGGCCAGCAAAGGCCCATCTATTACACGAGCAAAACCCTGCTGGACGCCGAGACCCGGTATTTGCAGCTCGAGAAGCTCGCCTTGGCGCTCCTCAGCGCCTCCCGGAAGCTTTCCCACTACTTCCAAACCTTCACGATAGTGGTCGTAACAGAATACCCACTGAAGGCTCTCTTCCGGAAGGCTGATTTCTCTGGACGGATCTCCAAATGGGCTGTCGAACTGGGGCAATATGACATCAGGTATCAGCCCAGAACAGCCATCAAAGCCCAAGTCCTAGCGGACTTCATTGTGGAATTTACCCCTCAGAGTTCGGCACCGACCACGCTCGACACCGAACTGGGGGGCGATAGGGTTACGGAGGCTGTCACCGAGACGGAGCAAGAACATTCCTGGAGAGAACTCCTCGACTCGTCCTGGAAAGTCTTCGTCGACGGATCCTCGACATCTAAGAGAGCTGGCGCTGGCGTAGTTTTCCAGTCTCCCGAGGGCCTCGTCATTGAGCAAGCTGTGACACTTGGTTTCAAGGCATCTAACAACGAGGCCGAATATGAAGCTCTCATTGCCGGACTTAACAGCGCCAAAATCCTGGAAGCCCGGTCCGTGGTGGTTTTCAGGGATTCTCAGCTGGTGACAAGCCAGCTTAGCGGAGACTACCAGGCTCGGGATGACAGGATGGCCGCCTACCTTGCCCATGCCCGGGGACTTCTCTCCCAGTTCGAAAGGGCCGAGGTCCGGCAGATCGGTAGAGAATGCAACTCCCATGCAGACGCCCTCGCCAGCCTCGCCTCGGCTGTGGAAGCCAGTGAAAGAAGAACTGTTGAAGTAGAGACGTTGCAGGAGCCCAGCATCAACCTCCAGCAACCCCGGCAACTCATGTGCCTGGATCTCGGCCCGAGCTGGATGGACCCCATCATCGCCTACCGGAAGGACGACCAGCTACCCGAGGACAGGACTGAAGCACGAAAGATCAGATTGAAGGCGTCCCGGTTCTGGCTGTCCCCAGACGGCAAGCTCTACAGAAAATCATTCACAGGGCCCTACCTCCAGTGCGTTCACCCCAGCAAGGTCGACGATTTCCTCTACGAGATTCACGAAGGAGTCTGCGGCAGTCACATAGGAGGTCGGTCACTTGCGTACCGGGCTATCAGCCAGGGTTACTGGTGGCCGTACATGCAGAAGGACGCCCAGCTTTACGCCAGGAAATGCGAGAAGTGCCAGAAGTTCTCTCACTCTCTCCACCAGCCAGCCCAAGACCTGAGTCCCCTCTCCAGTCCATGGCCCTTCGCCCAGTGGGGCCTCGACATCGTCGGACCACTTCACCGAACTCCAGGGAACAAAAGATGGTTGATTGTGGCCACGGATTACTTCACGAAGTGGGTCGAAGCTGAACCCTTGTCCTCCATCACCGAGTTAGACACGAAGAACTTTGTATGGAAAAATATCATCACCAGATTTGGAATTCCCCGCACTCTCATTTCGGACAACGGGACGCAGTTCGATTCCAACCTCTTCAAGAGCTTCTGCCAGGAGTACGGCATTCGCAACATCTACTCCACCCCGGCGTATCCCCAGAGCAACGGTCAGGCCGAGATCTCGAACAAAGTACTGCTCGACGGAATCAAAAAGAGACTCGACCGAGCCAAAGGTCGATGGGCAGAGGAGCTGCCAAGCGTTCTATGGGCCTACCGAACTACCCCAAGGCGTTCCACCTCGGCTACCCTGTTCTCCCTTGCCTACGGCATGGAAGCGGTTATTCCCCTTGAGGTCGGCCTCCCGACCTTGAGGTCGGAACTCTGTGACCAGGGTCTGAACGATCTGAATGTAGCGCGGGAGCTGGACTTGGCTGAAGAACGAAGAGAGGCGGCAGCTATCCGCCTGGCCGCCTACCAACAGCAGCTGGCCAGGGGATACAACCCGAAGGTCAAAGAAAGAAGATTCACGATAGGAGAGTTGGTCTTGAAGAAAACACTGCCTGGCGACCGAGATCCCAACGAAGGCAAGCTGGCACCCAACTGGCAGGGACCGTTCAGAATAACTTCTACAGCCGGGAGATCTGCCTACCGACTCGAAGATATGGAAGGGAAGCCGCTCCCGCGACCATGGAACGCGGCGCATCTCAAAAAAGTCTACTTCTGAAAAATGTATTCAAGAAATCAAATATCAATAAAAGACAACTTTTCCAGAATGAGTATTTGCATTGCTTCGAGGGTCACGGCGGTTCAACCCCTCTATTTCGGATATCAACTGTCAGCTCGGCGCCATGGCCAGCTTCGGCAATACACATCAGGGTCCGGTAACAGTACCACCCTCGCGGCTCGGCGCCTCTGTTCAGAGGGCCAACCGTCCCGAGCTCGGTGCCTTCACCAGCTCGGGCGGCACAGCCATAAGCGCATGAGGGTCCGGTAGCAGTACCACCCTCGCGGCTCGGCGCCTCTGTTCAGAGGGCCAACCGTCCTGAGCTCGGTGCCTTCACCAGCTCTGGCGGCACAACCATAAGCAAATCAGGGTCCGGTAACAGTACCACCCTCGCGGCTCGGCGCCTCGGTTCAGAGGGCCAACCGTCCTGAGCTCGGTGCCTTCACCAGCTCGGGCGGCACAGCCATAAGCACATTAGGGTCCGGTAACAGTACCACCCTCGCGGCTCGGCGCCTCTGTTCAGAGGGCCAACCGTCCTGAGCTCGGTGCCTTCACCAGCTCTGGCGGCACAGCCATAAGCAAATCAGGGTCCGGTAACAGTACCACCCTCGCGGCTCGGCGCCTCTGTTCAGAGGGCCAACCGACCTGAGCTCGGTGCCTTCACCAGCTCTGGCGGCACAGCTAATAGCATCGTGGTCCGGTATCGGTACCTCCCTCGTGGGTCGGTTCCTCTGTTCAGAGGGCCAACCGCCCTCACCTAGTACCTATCAAACTATTCGGCAAACTGCTTGTATCGATACGCATTCCACCACAAGCAAGATCATTCACAGAACCAAGTGGCAAAAAAAAAAAAATGTTGTTTTATTATGAGAAGATCAGCATGAATACAATGTATGCCAAAACAAAAAAAATTACATAGTTCAGGGAGCTGCTGCTCCCTTATTACAGCTAGTCCCGGCAGCACTCTCGCTAGGTACGGCTGGGGCAGCTTCCGGAACCACTGGAGGAGCAGGGGCGGCTGGAGCTGGAGGGACCTCCGAGGCTAAAGGAACGGGGGCGATTCCCGAGACGGCTCGCAACTCCGAGTCCGAGCGAGGAAACCTGGGGGAATTCTGAAAGATAGGGCTGTCCGGAGGGACACCAACCCTCCTTAAAGCCGCCTTCCACCCAAGTGCCCACGCCTTCTCCTGGATTCCTGGCAGTTGAGCCTTGTAGTCAGCTGCCAGTTTGCTGACCTCCTCGTTCATCACGGACTCGTGCTCGGCGAGGTACTCTTCCTTGAGTTTAGCTTCTTGATCCTTCAGAGCCCGCGCGAGCTCGGTCGCCTTCCCGTCCAGAGCCATCTGTAGCTTTCTCTCAGCCAGCTTCCTTTCAGAGATAAGCCTACTGTTGGTCCCCCGCAGCATCTTCATGTCTTCCTCCCTCCGCGACGACGCAAGTCGGACCTCGTCCAGCTTCCAGGACAGTTGGACGTTTTGATCCACCGCCTGCTTTGCTTCCTCTTTGAGGTGCTCGGCCAAGGCCCGCGCTGCGTCGAGCTCGGCAAGAAGATCTTCCTTTTTCCTCGCCTCCTCCTCCAGGGTCGCGTCCCTTGCCGCCAGGGACTTAAGCAGCTCCTCTTTTTCGGTTGCCCAATCTGCTGCCCTGGCTTCGGCTGCATCCAGCCTCCCCATGCCGGTTTGGCACTTTTGCAAGAGCTACAGTGAGAAGAGAATTGTCACGACATAAAATAAAGCAGAAAAAGAAAGCGAACGTTGAGTCAAGCGTGTACATACCGCTACCAATGACCGCATTGAGGACGTCAGCAGGGACTCGTTGTCCATCTGCGCCCACCTTGCCATGTCCTGGGGAAGGGCGCACGTTCGTCCCAGAGCGACAACCACTTCGGGGCTGACCGCTCGGTCCGACTCGGCGAGTTGCCTCCCCAGCACCCCCTCGATGTCCGGTCTCCAGGGGATGAAATCGGAGGGAGCGGCGGACCCCCCGACCGACATGGCAGGTTCCGAGGCAGATGGGGCTTCGACCCTGGGCCTCTTCTCCGGCCTGCGCTCCTCAACGACCTCGGCAGTATCCCCTCTGCCCAGGTCGGAGTGCGATTCTTCAAAGATGGTTGCCGGAGCGCTCGCCCCGACCTCTGCTGCAGCAGGTATTCCCGATTGAGCATCGTCGGTAGCTTCCGGAACCGTCTCGGTCTCGGGAGCAGGGACCTCTGCAGCAGCCGCCGCCGACGTGCTTCGGGTGACGTCGGCACCTCGGGAGGGGACCGAGCTCTCGCCGGTCTCTCCAAACGCTGCAGCGGCAAGGTCTTCCGCGACGAAGCGCTTGCGACGACCGCGCAACATCCCCACCTCGGACTCTTCCGAGCTGGATGTGCTCCGGGACTCGCTGGAGACAACAAACTTCTGCCTTTGCCGCCTACGCCCGGTCTCAGCTCTCTTGGTCGCTGCTGGCTCACGGACAGGGGACCGTCCACCCGACTCTACCGGAATGCCGCTGGGAATCGCGACGGTAACAGTCTCCGGAACAGGAGCCTCAGTCTGTTCGGTGCCCGGTCCGGTGCCTTCCCCGTGAAGCACGGAGTCGATCCCGGTCACCCGCCTCGGAGCGAGGAAAGACTTGTAGTGCGGCATATACCCCAGCAGCGAGTACGCGGCTCGGCAATGATGGCCGCGGTACTTCCGCACCTTCTCGTGCCAATCACTGTTCACCCTCCACCGGTTCCTCCTGGCAAGCTCCCTCCTCTGTCGAAAATCTGCAGGAACAGAACAATGTCAGCAAAGGGAAAGAGATGATTAAAATACAACATCCAGGGGCCTCGGTTTTTACTTGGGGGGACTCCTATTTTGCGCGGTATCCGGGCCGTGGTGCTGGGTTCCGCCTCGCCGAACTCCCACGCCCCGCGAACGAAGACACGGTCCTCCCCTGCATATTTATACGAGTCCTCCAGCGCGGTCACGAAGGCAGTCCGGTGGAGCCTTAGCCGAAGATAGTACGTATGCCCCTCTGCGGATTTGTAGAGGTCATACGCCTCCTCGATGTCCGAGACACCGAGGTTGATGGACAAGACCTCGTTGAGCCGCACTGTTCCCATGATAATCTTGTATCCGTTGGGAAGCAGCTGGCAGGGGCTCAACCCCCACTCCCGGAGACATTCCCTGAGGAGTGGGTGGAGGGGGAACCGGACTCCTCCCTCCACGACGGCCACCAGCCAGAACGGCATCCAGCCGTCGCTGTATGTGAAACCGTCGTCAGGGCCGTCTGGCCTAACCTCTACAGTCGCAGGGACTTTGTATTCCTTCCTAAACAGGCTTATGGACAGTGCGTCCCCTAGCCAATGCCTGTGCACACCCATTCTCTACCCTAGACGGAGGACTACCCACCAGAAGGGAAGAAGACAGCAGAAAGAAGTCCTACGGTGAAGGACTCTGCAAGCAGAATGGTCGCAGGCAACAGGAAAGTACTATTCTTCAGTAGGTTGCAGCAGGGGTTTCTGAGGATCGAAAAGAAGGAAGGCGGAGAAGGAGCCCTAATTTATAAGGTATGGAGGCGCCGTTCCAGATTTCGAGAGAAGCCTTCAATGTGGCACTACCTCGAGTAGCCCTAGATTCGCCTCGGGCAGCCCAGTCGTCCTGCCGATATGATTGCGCGCCCTCAGAAATGCGACACGTGGCACGGCGCCGCATCCCCAGAGGACTATTCAATGCCTCGACAGGCGAAAGGCCAGTCGCCTCGACTGACGGAAAGAAATTAATACAGCACTCCACGTCAGCAAAAGACGATGAGGAGACCCCACCGAACAGAGACCCCACCGTTTCGGAAGTACGGCACAACGGGCACTGTCAAAAGATTAGCGGCAGTACCGGCCTGATTAAAACCACTCAGCTTCTGACCTGCTCCAAGGAGCCCACAGGTCAAAAGCTGGGGGGGAGATAATGGGTACGGAACAGCCGACGGAGACCACGGTCGTGCACCGGGTCTCGGTCGTTGGCTGATGTCTCAATCCAAAGAATAGCAAGGAGTTTGGCTATCCGAACCGACAACTCAAAACAGAAAAGCGATGCAGCATTTCACCAACTACAAACATTTCATCAAAAACAAGAGTCAGAATGCGAGCAAAATTTCAAAGTTTTTATTAATCACAGCCCCTGATTACAAGATGAATGGAGATACAATCAAAGAAAGAAAAAATTACAAAAACCCTCAGAGGGCTGCAGCTTCCACATTGCAGTCGATCTCTGGAGGGACCTCGGCCGCGACCGCGCTGGCCTCGGTAGCAGTTGGGGCAGCTTCAGGGACAACCACGGCAGCTTCAGAAGGGACCTCGACGACCACTGCCACTTGGCAGCCCTCGGGATCAGCACCGGCGACCGGAGCCTCTTGAGGCGCCCCGGGAGCGGCGTTCGCCTCCGGGCACGACTGCGAAGGAGGGTCGGAGGAGACTTGAGACACGGCTGCGAGTCCCGGGTCCGAGCAGGAAAATCTTGGGGCATTCAGGAACAAAGGGCTATCCTCGGGGACCCCAGCCTTGTGCAAGGCTGCCTTCCACCCGAGCTCCCAGGCTCGGTCCCGGATCCCCGGCAGCTGAGCCTTGTAATCAGCAGACAGCTTGCCGACCTCCTCCTCCATGACGGAGTCATGCTCGGCGAGGAACTCCTCCTTGAGCCTGGCCTCCTGTTTGGCCAGGGCAGACTCGATCTCGGCCGCCTTCTCCCTCAGCGCCGTCTCCAGGGAACCTCGCGCCTGGTTCTGCTGAGAGAGGAGTCTCTTGTTCGTCCCCTTCGCACTCTCCAGGTCATCCTCGAGTCGCTTCGTCGCAACCCGGAGATCATCGAGCTCGGAAGAAAGGTGCTGGTTCTGGACCTTCTCGTCCTCCAGCTCATCTTTGAAGCGCTGGGCCTCAACCTTTGACTCTTCGAAATCAACGACGAGGTCGGCGTTCTTGGCCGTCACCTCTGCCAGCGCTGCCTCCTTGGACGCCAAGGACGCCTGCAGCTCGTCCCTTTCAACTACCCACTCAGCTGCCCGCGCCTCGGCTGCGTCCAGCCTCTCAATGCCCACCTGGCACTTCTGCAACAGCTGCAAGACGAAAACCCGGAGTCAATAAAACGACACGAGACTAAAAGCCAAGGGGGAGACACTGCGCTTACCTGCACAACGGATCGCATCGAGGAGAGCAGGAGAGACTCATTGTCCATCTCCGCCCACCTTGCCATGTCTTGAGGGAGGGCGCAAGCTCGCCCTAGCGCCGCGACCACTTGGGGATCGGTCGCGCGGTCTGTTTCGGCCAGCGGCCTCCCCAGAACCTCCTCGGTGGCCGGCCTCCACGGAGCCGGAGGGGGAGGCAAGATCGTCCCACCAGCAGACGAAGTCGAAGGGCCAGGCGAGGCCTCGACCCTTGCCCTCTTCTCGGGTCGTCCGCCCTCGACGACCTCGGCGGGGCGAGCCCGACGTCCAGCCCCCGCGGCATGATCCGAGGGTGGGACGACTGCAGTCACTGCCGGAGGCGGAGCTATGACGACCTCAGCCTCGTCGGGCCGAGCAACCTCGACCACGGCAGGACCGACCGTCTCGGCGTCCGGGGCAGGAGTACCACCCGAGAATCCCGGAGGCGTCGCGGCCACTGCCTGTGGAGGATCGCGGGCATCGCTTCCGATGTCTCCGAAAGCAGCCGCGGACAGATCCTCCTCGGCATAGCGTCGCCCGCGCTGGCGCAGCATTTCCTCTTCCTCTTCCTCTTCCTCCGAACTGGACGCTACTAGCCTCGTTCGGGAAGACGGGGGCTTGGCCCTCGAAGTTCCGGCGGGCTCTGCGGCAGAGACTGCTGGAGCGCGTTCTGCCAACTCAACCAGGCGACCGGCGGGAATCGCAACGGTCACCGCAGCCGAGCTCGGTACCACGGTCGCCTCTGTTATTTGGCTCGCTCCTTCGCCGCCAAGGACAGAGTCTATCCCCGACACCTTTCTGGAGGTGTTGAAGGACCGATAGTGGGGCACGTACCCCAAAAGGCACCAGGCAGCGCGGCAGTTGTGGCCGCGGTAGTTCCTCACCAGCTCGTGCCAGGCGCTGTTCACTCTCCAGCGATTCCTCCTCGCGAGCTCCCTCTTTTCGCGAAAATCTGCATAAACAAAACCGTGTCAGAAGCCAGATAAGGAGAAGGGAAAGAACTGCAAACCGAAATAACTTCGGCCTTTACTTGGAGGAATCCCTATTTTTCGAGGGACCCGGACCGTGGTAGCAGGCTCTACTTCGCCGAACTCCCATCCACCTCTGACAAGCACTTTGTCTTCGCCAGCATACCTATTAGAGTCCTCTAGCGCGGTCACGAACCCTGCCCGGCGGACCCTCAGCCGGAGGTAATAAGTATCCCCTTCTGCGGATTTGCAGAGGTCATAAGTGTCCTCAATATCTGGGACACCAAGGCCGATTCCCAGGATCTGGTTGAGCCGCACTACCCCCATTATGATTTTGTATACATTGGGGAGTAGCTGGCATGGGCACAACCTCCACTCCCAGAGGCAGTCCCGGATCAGTGGGTGCAGGGGAAAGCGGACTCCCCCTTCCACTACAGATACTAACCAGAATGGCATCCAGCCGTCACGATAGGTGAGGCCGTCGTCGGGGGTATCCGGTCTGACCTCCACATTGGAGGGGACCTTGTATAACCCCCTAAAGTGGTCTATGGAACTCGGGTCTCCTAACAAGTGCCTATAGACTCCCATTCTCGACTCAGACAGAGACCTATCTAAAGAAGACGAAGAAGACGGAGAAGACTCCTACGAATAGGGACTGCACAAATCAGGAACAACGAAAGTCTGCAGGCGCCGGAGAAAGCTCTCTTGCAAAACGCAGTAGAAATCTGAAGAAAGCAGAGGAAAGTGGAGACGAAGAAGGCGCCCTGATTTATAAGGCCTGGGGGCGTCGTTTCGACTTTCGAGGAGAGCCTTTAAGAGGCGTCTCCTCAATCAGCCCTAACGTCACATCTCGCAGCCCTAACGTCTCCTCGAAGTAATTGCAAGACAGCTAAAGGAAGCGACATGTGTCACCACTAGCGCGATATCCGAAGACTATTTAATATCCAGGACAGGCGAAGAGACACCTCCAAGGGGTCCGCACGATAGCAGCAACCTCCAGACCCAAGGGGGCCCTCGTGATCCGAAGCTCCCTCGTCCCGGTACTACCCTCATGACGATCATCTTCGCCTGAGCTCGGTAGCAGAGCCAGCTATACGGTCATCAAGCTTCCGACCTCTTCGAGCTGGGAGGCTCTCAGAAGTCAAAAGCTAGGGGGCAATTGTGTGGGTAAAACACCGTAATGACGAAATTAAACAAGGATCACGGCTAAACTCGCCGAGCTCCTCAGCCTCTGCGGTAGAAGATCGTCAGCTCGGCAGCTCGGTCAATACCTTGGCAGCTCGGCAGCTCGGTCAGTAGCTCACAAGCTCAGCACCACCGTTCGGCAGCTCGGTATGGGCGTCAGCCCGGTACAAGGGCGCGCCACGGCCAAGCCATCCTTAGTCCCAAACCGCAGCACTAGAATCAGAGTGGGCCGCCACCTTCCTCCTGGAAATACGGCGCACCCTGACAGATATGGGCGGTCATTTATGGCGATAGGATTGCTCATTTATGGTGATAAGAGGTGTGCTTTATCACCCCTGTGCGCTAGCTGGCTGAAGGCGTGGAAAGTGAGGTAGGGGTATTGTCCGTTTCACCTACTGCTGCCTGTCAGGGTAAGGAACGATGAGACCTCACCTCACCTACCCCCACTCACAGAGAGAATGAACGAGGAACACTCGCCTATATATGCATGGGATCAGTCCCATAAGAGGCACGCAATATCCAACGCACAACCCTCAATACTACACGCGCTCTCATTCCTCTCTTCCTCCTCCTGTTTAGTTTTACCAGAGCTAACTCAGGCATCGGAGTGCCTTCGGCTCGCGGCAGCCAGGGCCTCTGACCCAAGTCTTTCTCCTTCCTTTTCAGGTTCTCGGAGTTCAGCATTCCCTGTCCTAAGAAGTTTAACCCCGATCTCATCCTAATCTAAGTAGGTGTCGTTTTTACCGCCTACACCATCCATGTGAATAATGCATCGAAGGCTTTCACCTTGGAGCATGAGGTCAAACGCCTTGTTGATTTCAGAGAAAGATACATGATGGGCGATGGATTTCTCCACTTCAAGTTCCCGAGCAATACGTCATAAAAATCAACAAAAATGAAATTCAAGTCCACATGAAAGGGTTGGTAAGGGAAGATAACTTTAAATTTAGGTGAAAGCTCAAATAAGAAAATGCATTATACACTACGTTTGTCAGAAGGAAGAAATCCACAAGAATTATTGATGACGTGCACTCAAAACTGATAGAGCAAAAGACTAAGTTATCCTTATCCCTACATATCAGCAGACTCAAAGTTTAAATCACATTTGTAATTCAAATTGTAGATCCACAATTCATGCTCTGTAACTTCTCTGTTGTAACAACTCCATATTATAAATATACAACACCAACCCACTGTTGAAGTAAGGTGGTGATTACCCTATTCTTATCTTCTTTACATGGTATCAGAGCCACTTGACTTACTGTCATCATGTCTTCTCCTTCTTCCACCAACCCTTCTACTACTCTCTCCATCACCACCATTCATAACCTCGTTTCTATCAAACTGGATCGCACAAACTACATGTTATGGCGCTCTCAGTTTATTCCTCTTCTTCGTGGCTATAATTTAGAAGGCTATGTAAATGGGTCTTTTCCATGCCCACCTGCAACTATCCCTCTTTCTTCCTCCTCTGCAATTACCACCACCAGCACCACTTCCTCTTCCCCTTCTGTTGGTCCGAATCCTGCTTATATTGCTTGGATTCAGCAAGATCAAATTCTTTTAGGGTGGATTCTCTCATCATTATCTGAATATGCTCTTTCACGTGTGGTTGGCATGACTTCCTCACAACAAGTTTGGTGTGCTTTAGAAAAGCACTATGCTTCGCGCACCAAAGTTCGGGTTCATCATCTTAAACTTGAACTTCAATCGCTGCAGAAAGGTGATCTTTCTATGTCAGACTATCTTCAAAAGGCTAAGACTTTAGCCGATAGTCTTGCTGCTGCTGCCCCAGGATGTTTCTGAAGAAGATCTCATTGAGTTCATCCTCAATGGTCTTGGACCAGATTACAATGCAAAAGACTAAGTTATCCTTATCCCTACATATCAGCAGACTCAAAGTTTAAATCACATTTGTAATTCAAATTGTAGATCAACAATTCATGCTCTGTAACTTCTCTGTTGTAACAACTCCATATTATAAATATACAACACCAACCCACTGTTGAAATAAGGTGGTGATTACCCTATTCTTATCTTCTTTACAAAAACTACTCCATTCACTAGCAAGCCAGCTGAAGTATGGATTATAGTTCCCAAACTCACTGAATCGATAGATAACAGTGTTTTCTTGGTTGGTTTCTACTACTCAATACAACTCGACTTAAGATTTGCACAACTTCACATTCCAATTCGACCTTTCGTTTTTGTGATCACTTTTGAGTAACGGAATTAAGATAATGAACTATTTTCAGATTCTTTCTTGGATTATGTAATTAAAATTAATCTCAATTAGGATTCAAGAGATTTAGATGGTTTTACTATACATGAGTTACATAAAATATAAACTGAGAGATGACGCATAGGTTCCTTTTCGTGGAAAGTAGTATGATTTCCATTTTTTTTTTCAGAAATCTTCTTCCTTCTTCTCTTTTGCCTTTGGCTAAAAAAAGTACAAGAGGCACCGACGGAGCAAGTCCTTCATGCCTTTAGTGCTCCTTTTGATTCTCTTGTATCAAAGTGAGTTCTGATCCATCAAGGTGGTAAAAAGAAAAATGTCTGCATTCAATTTGGGTCGATCATCAAAGGGACGAGTCATTATTTGGATAATCACAGGGATAAGTCAGAACTCTGTTCCAATTTAGCGACTAACATATTTCAAGATAATCTTACAAAAAAAAAAAAACATATTTCAAGATGAGGAAGTTCTTAATTTTAACCTTGTTTATGTACTTCTCTACAACTGAAGGCAGATCAGTGCGTGGTTTGTAGTTGCCAAAGAAAGTTCCCCTGAGAGTCCTCTCGTTCGAAAAATTCACGGGGTGGGTCCGGAACTCGGCATTTTTAGTTGGAACTCCAACTAACACAGCAACACCCCAACGCTGAGAATAATGAGAAACTACTGTCATAAATCAGGGACATGCTGGCCGAAATATGGATTTTTGGCAATTTAGCGAGTGTGTAAGTGAAAGCTATCGTATAGAAAAATACATCATGAACACATTCGAATGCAGATATCATCACTTTGACGTTCCCTGTGCACTCAATGCTCCTGTCCAGTCCTCCACCAGTCATCTCAGCTAGTACCTGATCTAGTTCTAAGCCTATTCGAATGACTGTTCCAATAGTACGTAAGAAGGAAAATGAGATGTGCAGTACTTTTGAATAAGTGTTGATTCTATAAAAGAGTGTCTTTTGTAGACTTATAAAATATGCTATAATTGAATGTATAGGGATGAACCTCTTGAACAGGTTTGTCATGGTCTTTTGGGTTTATAAACTCAGTAATCCAGAACTTCTTCGCTGGAGGCAGGGGAAATAGGACCATTAATAACATAAATGACATGGTCTTTTGGGTTTATAAACTTAGTAAGTTACTAAAATACAGCAGAAACTCCATGAATTGAAGTGGCATCTGCCAAACTCTAGTAGCATCTAGATCTCGTTGTTACCTTCCTCAAATCTATTTGGCTTAAGATCAATACCAATAATCCTTGAAGCACCAGAGATTCTTGCACCTTCAGCAGCCTGATCATGTAACATCAAAACAAATATTTTCATACAAAAGGAAATGGACATGAGGCTCTATTAGTCAGAGTAGAAGTTTAACATCAACGCTCTGTATTAGTGGCTTGGCCTTGCATCAAATGCAGTGTCATTTTTTGGGGAACAAAATATGATGGGACTTAATGTTGACAAGAGATGCCCCAACATCATATGGTCAAACCACTAATAAGAGGTCATCTAGTAGGGTACACATCAGGCATGGCCCTTCACATGATGGTATCCACTAGACGAACGGCTTAGCTAGTCAAATGTAGGTACTGTTTGTGTCATTTTGGTTGAGAGAAACGATACAAATTCACTTGATATTCAACGCACTGTGAGAAAGGAAAAGCTAAAACTCACAGCAAGACCAACAGCTCCTAACCCGAAAACAGCCACAGTCGAACCCTTCGGGGGTTTTGCCACATTCAACGCAGCAACGAGACCTTAAATAGTAACCAAGTTCAATTAAGGCGAAGCTTTTACCAAGACAGTAGAAATTGGAAATGGAGTTCAAGTGTGGCCTCGATCACCTGTTGAGATTCCACAGCAAAGAACACAGACTTTATCAAGTGGAGCTGAGGGGTTTATCTTAGCAACAGAACCAACATGAACAACAGTGTATTCACTGAAAGTAGAGGTGCCAAGGAAATGGTAAATGGGCTTCCCTTTCATGGAGAACCTTGACTTCCCATCACTAATCGTCACTCCCCTCCGAGTGTTTATCCTGAGTAGCTCACACAAATTGCTTGTTTCTGATTTTCAGTGGACGCATTCCTTGCATTCCCCTGTAAACACTGGGAGGACATGGTCACCTGGTTTGAGATCTGTCACACCTTCTCCTAACACTCTCCACAATCCTGTAACCGTGAACATATATAAGAAATTAACATGAACAAGCAGTGATTACAAGTAATCCAGTAATGTATTGATCAACTGTTTAACTAATTTCAGTCTAAAATTTTCTTTTTAAACCACTAAGGGCATTTTTATTTGCATTAGAATACATGGAATTCATAGTCAAATGAGCCCCGAAGAAGGATAATTATAGATGTAAAGTGAGAATGATATGAGGTGGTTAAGGATATAAGGTAGCAATGTAGATGGGACCTTGACTTTCCTGGGATTTTAATTACTAAGATGAAGGCTTGGCATTAAAGGCGAGGTTATTTGGTGGTTATTTTTCGTATATTCACCTTTAATCTTTATTTCTAACCACTTGTGCGTGAATTCGAATGTATTTCATTTCCTATCTACTCTATGCGAACAAACAGGCCTTAGTGATTATTTTTGACTTCTTATAATTTTCAATTCTATCCAAAAGAGGCATAAAAAATGATAATAGTTAATACTAGTTAGCATCAACAAAAAGAGCCTGTTTGTTTAATCATATTGGATTTATTGGGCTGGTTGGAGTCTCAGAGTTGGAGATCCTTCACCATTGGATTGAGTTACCCTTAGTTTATGTTGGTAAAGTAAAGTCCCACATCCCACATAGCCTAAGTAATGCCTTTGGTAACGCTTCATATATATACCTCAAGTACTATTCAGGATGGCTTGGATTTATCAAAGGTGGGCTCAACCCAAGTAGCGCTATGATCTTTCATGTTGAAGATTTCAGAGGACCCATTTCTTGTTTGGGAACTTGTCTTTCTTCCTTTTTATATAGAGCCCTATGTCAGATAGGTTGATAAAAAAGAAGATTTTTATAAAAGATCCCTTAATTAACTATATTATATTAGGGCTTGGATAATAGACTTGGACCCGAACCAGTGGGCTTGCGGTTTGGCTTGAAGCTTTAAACAACATTAAAGAGGACTTTATTTTGCAGTTTGTTGGGCTTGACCCAGGCCCTAGTTCGACTTGGTTGGATTGCTCTGGCCAAATAGGACTTTGTGGGTCTGAGGTGGCCTGGAGGCGGTGGTTATTAACATGCCTTGAAATTAATATTCATTTCTTCTCACCTTTCACTTGTCAAATTTCACCACCACCACCTCCATTTCACAGTCAAAATTTTAACCAGGTATCCTGCTGTTATCTATTTACAATACCAACATAGTCTGAACAATAAAAGATAAAAAAAAAGGTTAAAAATTGATAAAAGAAAAGAACACCATACCCGGAAGCTCCATGTCCAAATATGCGAGGAAACATGGGCGTCTGTTCCTGAAGATTTTGGAACGTTTTTCATTTCAGTCATCCACACCAAACAAAAGTCAGAGGGGGAAAAACCCTATTTTCACACATCATTGATGTTATATGATTTTCTTTTCCATTTGTCATTGTTTTATGACAACTATATTATAGAATCAAGGGGGTCATATAAATAGATTTGTTTGCACTCATTTGCGCGTCACACATGTAAATTCAAAATACATATATCTAAAATTTAGCTGTGAAAATAACGCAGAAATGGAATTCATTTGGCACCAAAATTTTGACCTCTTAGGCACCTCACACCTAAAAGAGGTCACGGCGTAAAATCCATCATCACCAACATTTTTTTTCTAATATTATGAGCCTCCAAATTTTTAATCCAAAACCGTTCATATTATATATTGACCCATTAAACCTCTAGAGATTTAAGATACATTAAAATTGTACATATATGATCCAAGCGTTCTGAACTGTTCAACATTTATGCATGTGAAAATGGTACAACGTTAATGCACGAAATTAATGCTTCCAAACAAATATGATTCAAACTTCAAATGTGTAAATTGGTAAACTTAAATAAGTTAAGTTTACCTATGTAAGTCCCATTTTGATGATGGTAATAATTTACTTGTTTTGTGGGACCATACCTTCGCTTCCCAGAAGTAAACATCAGTGTGGCAGAGGGAACCGAAAAGGATCTTCAAACGAACTTCCATGGCCTGGGGAGGTGCCACTTCAACTTCCTCTATCACCAATGGCTTTCCTGCCTCCCATGCAACAGCAGCTACATATGCCCAACAAACACACACCCAAATGACCTCTTAAATTCAAAGTGGGCAAATAAACATCCAGTTCAGAAAGACAAATACATCTAAACAATACAAGATTGAACACCCAGATAGTAAAAGATCCCAAAGCTATCAATTCATCACCAAATAAATATATCATAATCGATATGACCTGACCCAGTTTTTCTTAAGGCTTTCTGTTACCTCTCAATCGAATAACCTGACCAACAGTGCTCGACATCCTACTGGAACACGAAAATTGAACAGAACCTTTTTCCTCCAGAACCTCTGGCAAAGCTTCTTGCTCTAGTTGGGGTTGGAGAGATGAGCATTTCTTGTATATTTATAGCACGTGGGGGAGTGCTTGAAAATGGAGGTACACGAGCATAATCTTACTTGCAACACTTGTCTCAGAATGGGAAGTCTCTAGCATGCCTCACTTCCAACTATTAAGCTTCCTTTTTAATCCAACCATTCCTATGGAGGTACACGAGCATAATCTTACTTGCAACACTTGTCTCAGAATGGGAAGTCTCTAGCATGCCTCACTTCCAACTATTAAGCTTCCTTTTTAATCCAACCATTCCTATCAAAACGCTTTAGTACTTAGACGTCGCCTAAATACTTTTCAATATTTTTATTTAAGTCGAGCTCACTCGTCAACATAGAAAGAAACACCCAACATGCTTGTAATGCCCTTTTTTTGATGGTCTTGTCAATGAATTTTTTTTTTTTTTTTGACATATGGTGAAATTACTGTTTAGTGTGGGTGCTTTTTCTCAATAAAAAAAAGGTAAAAAAGAGCTAAATTTTTTAATTGCATCCTAGAATAAATTCTTCTGAAAGAGGTGTTTGGTTTAGTACATGATATCAGAGCAGGTTTCAATTCCGTTTTTCTTGTGTAGTCTATGTGATAAGTCCGTTCATAAAATCTGTTGGGCTTGTACGTAAGGGGGAGTATTGGGAAGTCCTAAATCTCACATCACCTAAGTAATATGTTTGACATGTCTTAATATATCTATTTGGGTCTTTTACCTATTAATTTAAGCTTTTGGGTCTGTATATAATTTATTACAAGAGGATGGGATGAGAATTTTTGTCAACATAATTAGTTTTTCGTGACTTATAATTTAGTGCATAATTTAGACGAGTATCCGAATAAGTTTATTGTCGACTAATGTGAGAGTGCAAAATTTAGACAACTGTCCATTTAAGAGAGTTTTCAAGTCATGTGAGGATGAAGCTCGAGGGGAAGTAGGCGTACTACTCAAGGGACGGGCCAGTCCAGGCTCGATCTGGGCCCAGCCCCCTTTGGGCCATGCTTGGAGATAAAATCTAAGCCTGCTTAAATTTGGGCTACACTAGGGTTAAGTGAAAGAGGGCCCAAAGCCAGGCTAGGCCGGTTTCAATGCTTGTACTTTCGTGATTATTTGTCCAAACTATTGCTAAACATGTGTTGAACAACCCTGCCCGATTGACTAAATGGTTGGGGTTGGGCTTATTTGTCCAAACTATTGCTAGAAAGCTCAAACATGTGTTGAATAACCCGGCCTGATTGCCTAAATGGGTGGAGTTGGGCTCAACGCTTATGGCTGTGTTGAGCTTGAGCAGAATACGAGCATATGTTTTTAATGTCGGGCCGAAATTAGATATGTCTCAACTCGGCTCGACCCAGGCAATAACAACCTCAAAGGGGAAGATAGTGAGTGTGAACAGATCAAATTGATTACAGAGGTACTGTGGGGCACACAAGGATCTTTTCTTTTATGTTTCTTTTTTTACTCTTGCTTCATACCCCGGCCCCACCCTTCTCTACCAACGGGTCCCATTTTTAAACTTAAGTTACTCTAAATCAGGATCCATGCCTTAGTGATAATCTTCATTTCAACTGAAGTTGAGTCCACCGTCATATTGATATCTAATTAGATTTTCACTTGTATTTTTAACCACATGACTATGACTATTCTTATAGTGGGCCGGATTCAAATCAAAGGGAATTTTGGCTTGACACTTAGATATGGCAACAAGGTGGGTTTCATAAATTGAGGCTAAAGTCGGACTCACCTGGTTCAACTCACACTTGCCCTATGCAAACCTGAGCTGCAGCCTTATCACCCGTCACCTATATGTAATATCAAAATAGATGCCCCCAACTAAGAACAACTCCTTACCCGAGTGGTAAGGAGCGTCGGTTCTTACCTAGCTGCTGGGGATTTGAATACCGGGTAAGTCAAATGTTGCCCATCTCCTCACATGGCCTTAGAATTAGTAAACTTTGACTATATAGGGCAAATGTTAGGCAATTTCCCAAAGCAAAAACTGCACCCCGAATCAAAAGGGGCTAAGCGACCCATGTCACCCATCCCCTCACTACGAAGTGGGGGTGTAAATTGGGCCGGGCCAAATGCACGGGCCGTGTTGAGCTAGGGTGTCATGGCGCGGCATGCCTTGGCCTGGGAAACCTCCCGCTGGCCCCCACAATTAAAAAAAGTCAACTAGGGGGTATTTTGGGTCATTTTAACAATTAGTAGAATTAAAAATACCTCATTTTCTCTCATTTTTGAAGACTCATCTACACTCTCTCAAAGTCTTCTTTCTCTGTATAGCTCTCTAAACCCTCTTTAAGCTCTTTAAGGCATAAAAAAACATTCTCTACACTAAAAGGTTAAGAAAAGTTTATAAAATGCCTTTCAATTTGTAAAAATTTAAAAAAAAAAACTCGACAAAATTTGGAGGGGCTCAGGGAGCCGGGCTGGGCTGGCCCGAACTGTGGCATGGCCCAGGCTAGTACTTGGGCTGGCACGGCCCGATTTACACCTCTGTAATAGGAAGTGACCAAACTACCCTCCTAACCAGTCCCTCTCACTTGCCACCTATGCTATATATGCCCACCATTTCCCATTTCCCGCCTTCACCAACAGAGCGCCAAAACCCACCATTTCCTCTTGCCTTCTTCACAAAACCCTAAAAAACTGTGTTCATCTCCCATACCCGCAGAGAATGAGAGGAGGTACGGTTCAGATCAATTGGCACGACGCCAACCCAGTCCTAACCCTAGATTTCCACTCTCACACAGGGTTTCTTGCCACTGGTGGTGCCGATCATGACATCAAGGTACCATACCTTTGCAATTCCTCTCTGGGTTCTCTTTTTTTTGCTCTGATCTATTGCATTTCAGCTCTAATGCTTCAATTCCTTTATCTGATGATGTGGTTTTTATAAATATGGTAAATGGTTTTGTGATGATTGGGTAATTTGAGGATGTTTTGTAGTTTATGTCAAATCATTCCCTCTTGCATTTCTCATCTTCATAAATGGAAGATGGGGTTGTGATGAGTACCTATTAGAAGAAAGCAGAAAGCATGTGCCTTTCTACTTTAATTTGTTTTTCCACAAATGGGTGTGTTGATCTTCTATGGGATTGTGGTAAATCAACACATTTTCTCTGTCAAAGTTGATAAAATCTTTTAAGATTTGGTTGAGGTTGTCAACTGGGAGATGTGTTCATACTGGCAGTATGAGAACTAGTTTCTGTTAGGCCATTCTCTTTCTTTAGTGCCTTAAATTTTGGAGTGGGTTGTTGTATATAAAAGAAGAAGATGTTTGAGGCTTTTTGGGTCCTTTTGCAATGATCTTGAAATCATATTCTCTGGAAGTTCTAAGCATTTAATGATCGTAGGTAATGTTCATCCAATTGAATGGAAACCAAATGCAACCACCTTTAAATTTGTTTTAAATAATTAAACAACATGTGGCTTAAATTCAAAGAACACCATTTATCTATTTCAAACTTTTTTTCACTATTTTTTCATAATTTTTTTTAAAAATTTGTTGAGGGGTTTTAGGTTGGGACTCAGCCCTACTTGGCCGATTTGCTTGCCCCCCTTCCGTCAGCAGGGTCCACATGTGATCACATGTGCCCCGACCAACAGATAAGATACGCCCCTCACATATGAGAAGTAGATTTCCATTTCCCATTTTTGTGACTATATCAATTGTTTCCCAATTTCTCTCTTTCCCCAATCATCAATGATAAGGATTATGTTTCTTTATATCAATCCAATTAAGCTTCTATTGAGGGTTTCCATCCCTTTTTAAAGGGCATGAAATAAATCTCAAGTCTAATGAGAAGGAAAACATTCAGTTTTAAGAGGAATTGAGAGAAGGGAGAAAGGAAAAAGAGAGAGATGTTTCTTGGGGAAACCTTGATCTACATCCAATTCAACCAATCAAGCTGTCTATTATCTTACTCCATGGTTACAGTGTGTCCATCCTTGACCTCGGATCATTTGGAGTGAAACAAAAGAGATCTATCTCTGGTAGATGATCTCAGATCTCGCCCAAGATTGAAAAGAAAAGAAATTTAAAAAAATTGGCTAAAGTGGAAAGAACTAGAGGCTGAACTGGCCTAAACAAGACTTCAGTAGACGGAGCAGACTCTTTAACAGTGACCAGAATGTTATAGAACCTGTTCTGTTCCTTTATCGTAACACAACGTTGTCTTGGAACAGAAGTGGCAACTATGCTTCAAGCTTCTTAATTCGATGTGTTCAATACAGAATAAACTGGTTTCTTAGCTTCTCTGCAACATCATTTTATCAGTGCTTGAAACCAGTATCAAATTGTTCATTAACCAGTTTGGCTATGCCGTGTTACATTTGACAGCTTTGGGTTATAAATCCAGGCAACATGCCAAAGAAAGCTCCAACTGCTACGTATCAAAGTTCCCTCTCTTATCATGGTTCTGCTGTAAACGTTTTGCGATTCTCTCCTTCTGGTGAGTGCTCGTGTATATTTTGTAAACTATTTTCATTTGTTTTGGAGCGATTTCATACCATGAGAACTGCTGGATAAAGCACCTACCCTTCTCAGTAGGTGGAAGTGTTACTATTATAAATTTTATTGAGAAAGGATTGCAAAGTTTTTCTTTTAGGTGCTGATATTTTAGCTTCATATTATTGTCAAAGTGCACTTATCTTTTGAATATGTTTGGTTTACTACTTAGTTTTTAGTACTTAAGTATTAATTATGTTCAAATTTTGATTCTGTTACATTTTGTAACAATGGGTCTTCATGAGGATGTTGTTCATGCTTGCTTAGTCTAGATTGACACAGTTAAACCATAAGAAACTTTCCCTGTTACGATAACCTTTTGTCAAGGCATTTGGAGAAATCCTTTGCATGAACAGAAAATTCGTTTAGAGTGCTTGCATCTGTCATGTTACTTGAACAAAAAAGTAATTGTCTTCTGAATTCTGCAGGAGAACAGCTGGCATCTGGTGCTGATGGTATGGAATGCAGTTCCTTTGCAATTCATTATGTTCTTTAATTGGATTGGGCTTTTCTTTTGAATAGCTTTATCTTGTTTTACAAAACTTGATGGGTTAGGTATTTTAGCTGATTTGTTGGACACGGTATATGGTTCATGGTAGGAGGAGAGCTTGTAATATGGAAAATGCACCCTACAGATGATGGTCATACTTGGAAAGTACTCAAGACTTTATCGTAAGACTCCACCTGAATTGTTTTATCTACACTTTTTGATTGCTTTCAGATACTGTTGTTTGTAATTTGCCAAAACTTTGTTTGTCAGATTTCACCGCAAGGATGTTCTAGACCTGCAGTGGTCAACTGATGGGGCATTTCTTGTTTCTGGGTCTGTGGATAACTCTTGCATCATATGGGATGCAAGCAAAGGTATGTGTAAGAAAAATGACTTTAGGTTTGCCAGTCTGAAATTAATCAATTATTTATACTGTTTTGGCTATCACTCATTCCAGGTTCAGTCCATCAGACATTCGATTTCCATTTGCATTATGTTCAAGGTGTTGCATGGGATCCATTAGGTCAATATCTGGCTTCGATTAGTTCTGATAGGACTTGCCGAATTTATTTAAACAAGCCTACAGGTACTGCAAAAGGCATAAAAAAGATGCATTATGTTTGTCAAAATGTCCTCTCAAAGTTTGAGCAACAACTAGTTGATGATTCTAAGGTTAGTTTTTCTTCTTTCTGTCTGCCATTAAAAATTGTATGGGTTTTTATATATATTATACCTGTTCTTTTGTTTTTGTTTTTGTTCATGATTCCAAGGTTAGTCCACTGTCTTTTCCTTAATTGTGTTTCAGTAAAATTTAGATGGTTTAATAATGCATTACTCTATTTGTTTTGATTTTAAGTTACAGTTAACAAAAAGTCATCTCTTTCATGATGAGACATTACCATCCTTCTTTCGAAGATTAGCATGGTCCCCTGATGGGTCGTTTCTACTAGTGCCAGCAGGTACAGTCCTCAACTGAGTGTTCAGCCCAGTTTAGTGTAGGCTCTGAAATACTGTGCCTCTTTTTCCATATTACTATTAAATTCCTATTTTCGTAACTGATCAAAATTATTGAACTACCTTAATGATGGAAAGTTTTTTGAAGTCGCTATGATATTCCATGGATTCTTGCATGCAACTAATGTAACATGTAGCTTTTCAACTTTGTTTCTCATGTTTTATGTTCCGTATTTTTTAATGCATCTCTTTTTTTAATCAATGTTATTACTCCATATCTTTGTCTCAAGCATCTTTGCTAACAACAGATGGGGCCAATGGCCCAATATGCATGTAGGTAAATCATCACTATCTCCCTCATTGTGATTCTATCTGTGCATTCTTTTGTACCATATGCATCTTATATGATGTTCTCATGTGATATTACAAGTAGAGAGATGCATGGGGTATATATGGGCAATGGGGCAAATTGTAGGCTGGATGTACTTAAGTATGCATTGGTGCCAAGTGTTTCATTATATGGGCCAAATCCTAGCCCTGATATGCCTCAGTAACTCATTGTGCCTTAGAGTCAGGTGCCAACTGTGTCTCTGATTTTGCTATCATTACTAGAAGAAAATTACAGTTTCTTTTTAGGTTTGTTTTACTCAAACCTTGTGTTAGACTGCTACTACTTCCATCTTTCTATGAACTTCTATAAGTGTTCCAAATGCTTAATTTTCTCCTCGGGCATTCCTCTGATTAGCAGCTCCATATTGATAGTCATCATGGTCTTTCGTGCTACATGTCTTGCTCATTTCCATTTTTCAATGGTTTCAGGTACCTACAAGTTTTCAAATGCATCAGATGTTATTAATACTGCATATATATTTTCAAGGAGAGATCTTACAAGGCAAGATATCTCCCTAGTAATTTTTCTTTGGCAGTGACTTTCTGATAAACATTTTTCTGCCGATGGTGATCTGGCAATGAATTGTCTCTTACCACACACACACACAAAAAAAGAAAAGAAAAGAAAAAGAAAACCCTGAATCTATGACCCTTTCTTGATGAGAATAAGAAAGATCTGCAAGTACTAATTTTAACCCTACTTAAAATGTCATTAATTATTAAAGTAGCCACTCTACATTGCAAACTAGAGAAATCAAATATAGTGTTGCAGGCAGTCTTTTCTTTTATCCCTAATATGCCCTTTTCCCTCCTATTTCCACTTGCATGGCTTGTGCCCCTGGTTAGTCTTAGAATGTGTAAATTATCGATCTTCCGTTAATTTATTTGCTGCTCTTTAGCTTTTTTTAGGCGCATTAAGGAATTTTACTGCAGAGAGAGTTTTTGTGTTTGAAATGTTCAGCCATGTGGAATATGGTAAAGACAGCTTATATCTTGATCTTGACCAGATCCATACATGAGATGGTTTCTTTTAGCCAGTGTGCTTCATGTAGCTGCTGGTTTGGTTTGCTTTGTGCCCCCTATCTATCATATATTTAAAAAAAAGGCAAAAGGAGGGTTAATGATGTTCAGCTAGAAATTGATCTAGACCAGGAGCTCCTTTTCTTTAATAGTTTAAAAAAGGCTGTTCTCTATGTTGCAGTATTTACAACCTTTCCATTTTGCAGGCCTGCTTTGCAACTCCCCGGTGCTAACAAACCTATTGTGGCTGTACGTTTCTGCCCAATTATTTTTCAGCTGCGGGGATCAAACACAGGTGGTTAAATGCTCTTATTAGATTTCTGATCTTTGTTGTATGCAATTCCATCAACTTATGGTGGGCTGCTGACCTATCTTCACTTGCACAGGTTGTTTCTTCAAGCTTCCATATAGAGTTGTTTTTGCAGTGGCTACCTTAAACTCTCTATATATCTACGATACTGAGAGTGTTCATCCTATAGCAATCTTGGCTGGTCTTCACTATGCTGCTATTACAGATATTGCATGGTACAATTATTCTTTTGCAATATAGTTACTTTTTCTGACTTCTCCAATATGTTTCCTTTTTGTTCATTTTTTTACCCTTTAATAACACTGCATGAAATAATTTTTCATGTATCGAATCCTTTGATCGTGTTTACCTTTATTGTTGTTGCTAGGTCATCTGATGCTAAATACCTTGCCGTTTCTTCTCAAGATGGATATTGTACGCTTCTAGAATTTGAAAACAACGAACTGGGATCATGTGTTTCCTTGTCAGGTTGGTTTCTTATGATTTGTGTGCTGAGATATGTTAGAACTTCTATTATCAATGTGAGGCAAAACAAATCCCTAAATGTTTTTCTCATGATCATTGCAATTGTGTTTTTAATTTAAAAAAAAAGGGCTTCTGGATATGGCTGGGCATAGGCAGACAGTGGACTTAAAAGCTAGGCCTGACCCATGTTATCTTCAAAATTGTCCCTTTGTTTGGGCGTGAGCATGCTTAGGCTCTGGTGCAGAATGTGTAGCAATCAGACTACGATAGAAGCCCAAGCCTAGCCATGTGCCTATCAGTACAGCCTTAACCCAGAGCAATGCATGGCGGGCTTGGGGCTGAATTCTGGCTGCCTGGTCCACATTCAGCCCAAATTCTAATCTTTAATTTGATACCAATCTTAAAAGAAATTAAAAAGGGGTTCCATTAGAAATTGTTCTGCAAATTGATATCAGTGGAACTTCACCACTGAATGGTCAACAATGTGATGTACTTCAATTGGATTTTTTCTGTGTTAAGATTTTTTGTACCGTTCCATCTCTAAATATGGTTCTGCTTCAGTGCCTGTAGAAGCAAAAAAAGATGCAGAAGACAACACAAATACCATGGCTCAGAGATTGGAGGAAACTGTGGCTATGGATATCGACAGTAATGGGGTTACTACTAGCAAAACAGATATAAACATGGATGAAGGGAAACAAGCACTTCCACAGTCTACTAAGGCTTCGGATCCACAGTCTACTAAGGATTTGGATCCACAGTCTACTAAGGCTTCTGACCCAAAGCCTGCCAGAAAGCGGATCACTCCCATAGCCATTGAGAAGCCATGACCCTACTGATCTTACACTTTTTTTTGTAAAGCTTTGTATAATAAAAATTTATCGAGAGGACATCATATTTCTCTGCTTTTCCTTGATAATTCGTCTCTGTATTTTTCGTTACTTTGACGTATTCCATTTGAATCATGGATGTATCAAGTTGTAAATCCAAAACCATGAATATGTACTTAGCCCAATTTTATTTGTTGGATTATGATGCTGATCTATTGATCAATGTGGAAAACCCAAGTTGTCAAATCAAATGCTCCTTGAAATTACTGACTTTACAAGTTTCATTTTGACGTCAGTAGTTGCATTGATCACATGTCAAACGTGTGATTATCTCTCATATAATTTTTAGACTTGATGAGTCCATGGAAAATCTGTTTCTTTCCCTGGTAAGAATTCGAAGATTTTTATTTTTTAATTTTTAATTTTTGGGAGAACCTGGAGGACTTTTGAAGTGGTTTCCCTGACATTCCCTGGATAGTGTTGTACGGGACCATTGGAATTCTGAAAATTTCAATGGGATTCCAGCCACTGCAGTGAAATGTAGTACTGCTAGCAATCCCAGACGCGATTTTGGAATTTCAGATGCGATGGAATTGGCACTCTTAAACTCTAGAACTAATTTCTAAAAGGCAACAAATTATTTTTTTCAGCTGTTTTGGGAGTCCAGAATCCAAGTCAGTCCTCTCTTTTAGATGAATTCAGTAGAATCCTAAGTTGGACTTTCGTTTGGATGACAACATAACTAGGGATGAACCATGGGACCATGAAGTCATAACCGTCTAAGTGGTGACATGAGAGGATTGACAAAAGATATCTGATCATTTCTTAAGACAGGCAAGAAGTTAGTTTTCAGCTATGGGTCATGGCCCTTGGATTTGAGTGAGAGATTTTGCAGCCAACCATCAAGGCCCTTTACGCGAGATGGTGTCGGTCGGATCCAACTATTTTGTATCTCGACGGTAGTAGTGTTAGATCAACAATTTGTTTTCTCGTATTCAGATAGTATCAAACATGATGTCACTTCCATGAAGAAAAAAGTAACATAAAAAAAAAAATCTGCACTTTCAGGTTAAACAAGCTCTTTTTAGGGTTCCCGAGTGCTGGTAGTGCTTGGGGTTGGGAACACATGACCCTCAATTGTGCCTGGTTCTGCACATGCATACTGTGGTTTCAATCATCCAAACTGTTGACATGTGACCCACAAGCCACAACTCAAACAAACACCATTTGAGGGGAAGAGTGTCCCTTCAATGCGTTGGAAAAGGAATGCAACAATGACCCAGGGAAAATGCCAAAATCTTCTGTGTGGTAGCATTTTCAGGCATTTCATCAGTTTCGATGACCATCATCCAAGGGTCTAGATCTCCACTCATGGAGCATGCACCTGTTTATTTAGGTACCCCAACAGACAATACATCATTTTGAGGCACATGACCTTGCAAATGATGCTCTTTGGTCTTAATTTGTTGCCCTTTTATAACTTTATTATCCATGTAATTTCTATACTCACGCAAAGGATCCATGGAGTCTTATTTCCCAGATGAGATCACATACAAGAGATGATAGGAAATCTCACAAACCATTTGAATGCATATTGGATGAACAAGCACCTTCTACTAAGAAGATTATTAAGATGATCACAAGTTCATGCAACCCATAACCATGCACGTAGCAACATTGTCCTTAGGCTTTGTGCTCAAGAAAATGGTGCCTGGTGTGAGAAGGTGAAGCCGCCTCCGTGTCGGGTGGTCCAAGAGGGCTTGAGCTTTCAGTGGGCCTGGTGTGGCGCCCTTCATTGACTACTTCATTCTTCTTTATCTCTTCGTGAATTCGAAGGTCCTCATCGACTGCCAGTATCACTGCTTGTTGTCCTTGCGGGCCGGGGATTATAGCCTCGTGGACTGTCAAGTGGTCGTCGACATCAATGACTTTTGTTTCTTGAACCTTCTTTTTCTTCTTCATGAAACAACATAGAGCAGCTGCAAGGAATGCAAGGAAGAAGAGACCACCGAATGACACAAACACAACGATTATTACAGTATGATGGCCTGATGGTGGAGATGGCGGCGGTGGGATGACATGGGGAGGTGGCGGAGCCACAATTGGATGAGGTGGTGGTGACACGAAGGGGGATGGTGGTGTAATGTGGTGGGGTGGTGGGGGCACATTGGGCGATGGCGGTGTGATGTGATTGGGTGGAGGGGCAGCAATGGGAGATGATGGTGTAATGTGAGGAGGTGGTGGGACCGCAATCGACGGTGGAGGATGGGGATGGGGTGGGCCCCTTGAAGGTGGTGATGGTGGTGGAGGGAAATAAGGGTAAAAGTAGCTGTTTTGTGAAGAGGAAGACATTGTTTGATAGAAAGAGTCTAGACAGGGTGGTGTTAGGGGCACTGGATTGAAAGGGCCTTGGATGACTTGTAGAGAATATGGCATGTATGTGTTTGTATTTATTGTAGGAGGAGGAGGTTATTTTATTAGTTTTGATACAGCTTCACGTATTTTCTTCTCTATGCTTCTAAGAATTTTATGACTTGACTCTCATTCTAAGATATTGATAGGTTGTCATTGATTGAATTAAAATACACTTCTCAAGCTTTCCTTTCATTGTCGTAAGAGGCCTATTGTTTCCTCCTTAAAAAACACATGGGAATTTTTTTGGCTAAGATGGTGAACTTATATTAACATACACATGAGGATTTCAATGGCGAGAGATTCTCTGTTACTAACCGAAGGTTATGTTACTAACACTATTAATTTTTTAAGGGACTTACTCGGATTGGTCTCAACACAGTAAAAAAATGATTAATCATGAAAGTAGTTCTAGTCACTTTCATAGATTCTGAGGTGATTAAAAGAGATGTCAATGAAAACACCTGTGTAGTTTCTATTAGTGCAGCCTATTTAATACTTAAGATGCATTCCAATCTTGGGCAGCTTGGCAGATGAAAAAGAGCGGTTAGGGGAGGGCAAAAGATCATCACAGATGATCTTTGGCATAAATTTCTTATGGTTCTGTAAGTGCAGGTATTTTTGTGATTGAATCCAATGATGAATAATAGATGGGCGTAGTGAAACCTTAATGCCTGCCAATTTACTTCGAAGGTTCAGATTCTGCATAGGTGGCCTCCATTGTACGTGGGGATCGCAAAGTTTGATTACAGGCTGGTTTAAATCCATACCCGACCCATACCATCCCCACCATGCAACGAGTATAATTAAACCTGCGCATTATGGATATGTGTTGGGTCATTTCTGGTAGGGGGTTTTTTAAACTGACTTTATGTGGAAGAGAAATTAAACAGTTTTTTAGAGAACAGTGTGTTATTAATACTTCTAAACGGATCAAACGAGTTATATAGTGAGTGAGTGACACCAGCCACGAATACTAATCTATCATGTCTATCCTCTTTCATACTGGAGACTATAAAAGGCAGTTTTGGGCCCCTGTCCACATTCAACTGGAAACTCTCACATTTTCAAAATATGTACACCATGATTTATCTCTCTGATGATTAAGAATTACTTTCCCTTGGTGGGGGAAGTTCAGTCATAGGACACCCTAATCACATGACCAGCCCCCTAACCACATGATAAGAGGACATCTAACCCCAGGGCATGTCATTGTTTATGATTTATTTTCTTTTTCTTCCAGTTTGCCATAAAGTTCAATTTATAGGAACTTCATCGGTCAGTTAGCATTGAATTGACTGATCAGCTCAAAATTGCAGACACACCTCATCAATTATAGCAGCTGTTACTGGACAAACTGTTCAGGCAAAACAGGCACCACATTCACAGTTCTAGATTGCAGACATCAATTTAAAGTCCAGTTGGGGGTGTGACGGATTGATAAAATTTTGGGCCGTGACTCATGAAAATGGTTACTGCTAGTTGAAAAGTGAAAATTTACATGTACATGCTAGTTGTTTTTTTTTTTTTTTTTTTTTATTGGGGCGCCAAAAACTTGCTTAGAACCTTCATTTCTTCAAAGTAAAAGAAATGAGCAAGAAACCCAGAATCCAAGAACAGACGAGCATAATACAAGTATTCTTGTTCATGCAATGGTTCTGGATTATTCCCAGAACAGAAACAATTACACATTGGATGGTTTGACAGAGTCTAGTGCCATCCCAATCTCTTCAAGTGTCCACAAAATAAGTTACACAAAAGAAAGAATAAATTTCCTTTATCCAATGCTTCACTGTCTGTACACATTAATATGACCAAAAACACGGCAAGTACAAAAGGCCTCAAGCCTACACCTTGACAAAATGACAAGGAGACAAAATGGCATTCCTTTTAGTGGTTGAAATTACAAAATACATCATCTGGTGCCATGGAACCTGGTCTATCTTCCAGATGATATAAAAAGAATGAAAGAAATCAAGTCCGAAAAATTCCAAATACATGCTGCTTCATTTCGGAGAAAGTTGCCTCTTCTTCAGCAGCTGTCTGGGGTCAAAACGATTTTCTGGAATTGAGCTGTTCATATAACTTCCCTGACCTGCATGCATGTAGTATAATAATTTAAAAAAAGAAGAAGAAGATATTATGCATTCTTGTTTGCCATCAATAACCAGACTATATGGACTAAATATATGTGATTAATGTGACCATTCGATTCTTCTTATAGATCAGAAAGAATGGATGTTTTTTGGGGCTCAGCATAGTGTTGGGTTCCAGGCACAAGTGTCGCTCAAATCTGACCTCTCAGATGTAGCTATCCTTTACATTGGAAATATGGTGGTCACAATCACCTTGAAGATGAGTTAGGCACTGGTGATGAAGATGAAGAATTAAACAGAAAAACTCCTTGGAGCAACTGGGAGCAGGCAGATTTCCTTATCTGAGTCCAAGGATTGAATAAGGAAGATAGGATGTTCCACAGATAAAGAAATAAGAG
Organism: Persea americana; assembly: GCA_029852735.1. Taxonomy (NCBI): domain Eukaryota; kingdom Viridiplantae; phylum Streptophyta; class Magnoliopsida; order Laurales; family Lauraceae; genus Persea; species Persea americana. Next base: position 52,567,433 of record CM056812.1, read on the forward strand.
ATCATTTTTAGTGAGACAAGCCTACCACAAGCAACAGTTCAATTCGGCTATGAGAGCTTTGTGCGAATATGAGAGAACAGGAGCTCATTCCAAGCATCAGGTACGCCAGGAAGGCACCAATGGCTACAATCCAGCGCAGATGGAGCATCACTCCATTTGCCCACATGGGCATCGCTCCGCAAGGCTCCCATATAAGTTACATCAAGAAGAGTTACAGGAACTGTCATGTTTGCTACGACCTCTGAAATGATGTTTGAAAATACATTATAGTCATTGCCATTGGTTTCATACATCGGGTATTGAGTCACATTGCAAAAACTCCGGTCAGGGCTGCTGACACAAAAAAATACAACGGAGTTATAAATTATAAGTTCCTATGTCCCTGGCATAGAGCAAATTATAGTTTTAGAAAATGAGAAAACTAGCTGCAAAAGGGTTCAAGACCCTCTTGGAAATCAATATAAGATTTTCAAACTTAATTCTTTTTTTTTTTTTAATGGTTCAAACTTCAAACTAATTCTTCTAGGAGAAGATTCTAGAACTTGACTGTGAAATGAGTGAGTTCACTATCCATGTTGACCGAGACAATGCAAAAACTTGCAATTTGTTATTTTGTTACGCTGAAAAACATACCATCTCCAATACAACAATAGGTTGAGGGGGAAGAGTGATGATAAATTGGTACTTTTGCCTACAGTGAGTTTCCAACAAACAAGGAAAGAGAAAGCAACCAAACGGCGCCTGGCGAAAAAATCTTATCCAAATTAGTAAGAAAAACTAGAAGACCTGTGAGAAATGAGAACAATTTAATGAATCAGTTCGGTGAGAAATGGCAGAACAAAATGGTTCCAAATAGCCGATCCATTGTTAGCTCAATGGTGAGGCATTTTTCTCTCCACAAAAATGACCAAGGTTCAACCTCGACTGTAGTGCTGATGGTTAGGGACTCATATAGAGTGTGTGAGTGGGTGTGTGGGTTGTATCATCAGAGCAAAAAAAAAAAAAAAGAAAGAAAAAAAAAAGATTCTTGGTAATGAAACTGACTGCTTTATTAGCTGGTTTTCCCTAAGTCAGGCTGAACTGGTTGGTCAAGTTCAAGTTTAACAACACTATTATTTATCTCCTACAAAATAGTGGAAATTCACCCCCAAAAAAAAAGAAGTATTAAGAGAATACCCCCAGTGAGAAGGCTCAAATGTCCGAAAGAAAACATGTGTTCTACTTGTGTTGACCACAGTTTCAACCCAAGATGACCATGTGTCCATTGCTGTTCTGAATGCAGTACTGATGGGCATTCCAAGCTTAAGTGAACTGTTTGCCAGGAAATAGCAGCCCCTGTCATGAAACACATTTAATAAGCATTTTCAACAGATGTGATGAAATGACAGAACAGAGCTAGTTATGGGAATAAGCTACAGAAATAAGCACGCATGTAGCTTCATCTTCATGGTAACCTTGCTACAAAAGACAAAATGGACTGTGTCAAAAAACAAGGCGTGCTGCTATATACTATTGAATATTGACAGCATGAATATGTCTGCAAGGAAAATACTGACATGCTGCATCAATTTGGCAGTTAAAATTGGAATGGCTATCTAGTAGCTTCTACATCAATCACACTGGCATTTAGAACAGTTGGGACAATATGAAAGCAACTTAATACATTCTGAGATCTGCTATTCTGCTATAGTACAGCTAGAAACTTTTCCAGAACACAAACTGCAAAGAAAATTGAAAACAAAACTTGAATGCTCCACAGACTCTATATGTATCTAAAGAGATAACTAAAGAACCCTCCAGATTTCTAATCCAATTGAAGTACCAGTTTCTTCATGTCCACATTAGAAGCGACTTCACTTTATCAAGAGGCAAAAACTCTTTCAAGATTTTTGATATGGACAGGCTTCTCATTAGTTTTCTGACGTCATTATTTGAGGCTTTCAGTATAAGTGATAAGTATTGGGATTGAGCATTGTTTCTAACTAGTTAACAAATGATGAATTCTTGTTGTTTACTGGAGGTGTTGTCATTTGAGTGGCAGAGAGCAGTCAAGACAAAAAATACTGAAACGATTCAGAGCTACCCAATTTGAATTAATGAGGTTCAAACTATGAACTACTTCATTTGAATAATTTATAATTTGATTATCTTAACAGTTCTCTATCGTTTTGAAACACAAATGAACTAGTTTAATTTCATCTGAAATCCTTGTTAAGTGTATTTCTTATTCATTTAATATATAGCTCTTTTTGTATACTAAATACCTTTCTTTGAAAGGGGGCAGTGTTTCTTATACAAGAAAAGGTCATATATCACAGGCTATCACTTAAATATATAGGCTTTGACAAGGTCATTTAGTGTTTAATCTATAGTAAACGACATAAACCACTGCATATAAAAGAGATGACTAGCAATTTTGCCTATGAATAATGCAAACCCAACCTACGAAATATGTAAACAGAATCAAGGTATACTAGATTGGACACAGAATTTATTCTTCAGCACACACACAACACACACATACAGCTATAAGCTGATTCTCAGACAACAAATTAGGTGAACTAAAAATGAATTACATGAACCTACCCCCAACAAATCGGATAACTATGGCAGGCAATGAAAATCAAATGCAACCTTATGATTTTACAACCCTATCTGACTTCTACAGTAGCGGACCGAATGATTGCCTATAAAAGTCAGTAGTTATAATGCGAGGAATGGAATAACAGAAGATAGGTGCCCTCTTTTTTTCTTTTTCTTTTTTTTTGTTGTTCATGTCTCCGAGAAACTTTGAAAAGGGGGTTGTAGCATCACTTTGTGTGATAACTGCTCTACTGAGCAGTGTTTAAGAGATATTGTATCTACAAAGGATTCCATCTGAAAGTTACCTATATAATTCTTTATTACCCATTGTAGCAAAACTTTTAATTATATAGAAAAAAAACCCCCTCTACCTTGCTCTGTAACTTCTTTTTCATAATGAAATCAAGTTGACAACCTATCAATATCAATTTTGCAAGTATGCAAGCAACAAATATCAACCCAATAGCATAAGAAAAGAAAAGGGGGTAAGGACGATGTATCAAGAATCAGTCACACATCAAAAAGTGAACTATAATGAAGCAAACTTATCTAAGTACTAAAACAGGATTATATATCATGTTATGCATTGGATAAAGGTACATACAAAATGGATAAGATCTGAACTTGAAAAAATTACCACATGTACACCCATCTAATCAAATTCAATATAAAGAAACTTACACTCCGAAAAGCTTCCCGGGAGTCCACCATTGTCCCGAATTAAAAACAAGAACATCCGAGTCAATCCATCTCCTATTAATATCATCCATTAGATCTAGCTTAAGTGCAGACTGCACCCTCTTGGGAGCATGTCTCGGTGGCCTCCCCTGCTGCACAAGGAAAACTGAGCGGAAAAACTCGACTGTAAAATTAAAAGAACTAAACCGCACACCCAGAAACCGGATCTGCTTTGTAATTTTATTACCATTGACTTCATAAACAGTCTTCTTATCCTCCACCCCTGCCATAAGCATACATATCATAGATTCCCACTGTGTTCTACTCATTGAATCCCCCACAAAAACAACCCGTTTTCCACGAAGCCACTCCAAAACTCCACGCACATCAAATGGAGGTAAATCACAATGTAGAGGTTTCCACCGCCAATTCTGGTAATACCTATCGGTCCGGCCATTTGCCAAGCAATTAAAACCCTGTTCAGCAAATGGACATTCTGAGCTGTTGTACAGAGGGTAGGAGTCATCCAACACCCAGCTGCCATTGAAGAGATCGCACCGATCCGTCGAGCCCATTAACTCCTCCGATAGGCCATAATGGCTCCCAAGGTTGGGGAGAAAGTACAGATAACCGCAGACCATGGCGGAAAACAAAGATGCCAATACACAGAACACAACAAAAGAACTGAAAGATCGTGGAATCCAACTGTTACGAGGAACGAGAATTGAAGCCCTAGGGCTGCCTAAAGTCCCACTCCTCCGGGAGTAATGACCGGAGGTGCTCCGGCTGAGATGGCCGGAAGTGCTCCGACTATAACTACTCACCATCTCTCAATCAGCCGAACAAGTTAAGATCCGTTGAAATCCACATCCTCGATCATGAACTAAAACCAATCCGAACCTCCGTAATTCCATAAGATTCAAACGAAACGGAAGATTAGAACCAAAACATTGTCTTTAACTGGTGGAAATCAAAACCGACGGTGAAAGAAAGTTCTGTTGAAATCAGCCGAACCAGTAAAGATCTGTTGAAATCCACATCCACGATCATGAACTAAAACCAATCCGAACGTCCTTAATTCCATAATATTCAAATGAAACGGGAGATTAGAACCAAAACATTGTCTTTAACTGGTTAAAATCAAAGCCGACGATGAGAAAAAGATGAGGTCTTCCACGAAATCTCTCAACTTCATTCAAATACGAACTACGCCACCGAATCTATCACCTTCTCAATCAAAATCGAAACTTTCAATTCGGAGGACCAGATCTAGTCGTATTCGAGGGTTTGAAGACCTGATTCCGACCTTCGACCAGTTTTCGTGGGTGTACTGACAAGGAAAACGAAAGAAAGCGATCGGAATCGAAGAGAGTTGAAGCAAAAAACGAAGGAAATCGAAGGAGGAATGAAGGAAAAGAGAGGAGAAATCGAACCGATCTTGCGTTGCAGAAACCCTAGCTCGAGAATCTTCTTGGAGATTGCAGCGATCGAAGAGAGCGCGCGGCTTTCGCGTGGCGGAACGGAGGCCTGAATTTAAATATGGGTGGGTGGAGGTGCTCGTTCTGTCGTGGCCTGATCGAGTCGTTTATATGGTGGGGCCCACCTAAGATTGACACTGTTTGCATGATGGGAGAATCCCAGGCGTCGGATCTGGCCATGGCTTGGAGAGATTTTCTGATGATGGCCCACTAATAATTCGTTTCCTCGTACGGAACGAGGGGGGTGGTTAGGGGATTGCAATGAGCAACCGACAGAGATGCTGGTTGGATTACAAGTTTTAACTAATCCAACTGTTACTTCGTTAATTAAGGACAAAGCATAGATGATTATTAAAGATTAATATACATTCAAAAGCCTTGATGAGTGGTATTGCTGATAATATGTATTATCTTCTTGACAGAATCCGGGGTTGAAAATTAGAAAATCTTTATACGGGTGATAATCAGGGTTGGGGCATCCCAAATCCATATCCTTTTTAAAAAGTAACCAAGCCAAAGGGCCTGGGACTCAAGCGAGAGCCTATATTACATGGGAAGACAGCCCGCACAAACGGAAAAAATATCCACATAAGTGGAAAAGAAGCCCACATAAGTGAGAAAAGGTGGTGTACCCATGGTTCAAACCCTGGACGGTCAAGCGAGAATTGTCGTCACTTACTAGTGATCACATCTAACCTGTCCCTAATTAGAGTTTGTCTAAACTGGTAATATGTTTAAATTAAATTATACTATGTCTATGTTTACTCTATTATTCATTGGTATAAATTAGGTTGTCTCTTCAACTCATTGAGCTCACCCGCTTTACGTCGGGCTTGGATATGTAATTAGGCCCGTTTAATAAGTGGACTGGGCTTGGATTAAGTTATACAAAGCCCAAAGCCAGGCTCGGCTCGTGTAAAGAATGAATGGAATTTAATTTAGTTAGTCCAAACAATTGGTCAAATGCCCACAAAATTGATTAAAAAAAAAGCCTGATTCGGCCCGGCCCGATTGATTAAATGGGCCTGAATTTTATGGCCTATGTCGGGCTTGGGCCAGGCATGGGCCAGTGTTTATAAAGCCGGGCCAGGCCTGGATATGCCTTAGCCAGGCCCATGAACACTCCTGGGTCCCCATGTTGCTGAAGATCTCTCTTTACACAAGCAAGGGACAAAGAACAAGGCACTTGAGTGTTCGAGTTATGTTTGATGACCTTTCCAATACCATTCCAATCTTTACTGTGTGGGTCATGTCTTCCACCTTTGTGCAACCAGAGACCTTTTTGTCATTGAGAGCAAAGTGGGTGACTAGCTCAACACTCTAAATTCTAAAATGATCGGGAGAGGGAGGAGATCTAGCTGCAATTGAAGGGCAAGTTGGCAGCCAAAAATAAAGTTGCATTGAGCAATTTATGGCATGGAAGACGCTAATGCACTTTGGGATAGGCTGTCAAAGTTTGATAGATGAAATCAATGGGGAAAGTGAGCTGAAAATTGCAATCATAGATTTGTCAGGGAGTGAATGTGTAACAGGTATGGATAATCATATTATTCAATTATTCAATGGTTTAATTAGAAGTGATCTTGGCCAGCCCTGCCTGAGCCGAACAGGCATCTATTGGATTCCATTGGATCTTAGAAGTGATCATGTCCAGCCCACCTGGCATCCATTGGGTTCCATTTGATTTTATCTTAGTTGACTATATGGTAAAAAGTTATATCTTATTAGAGTAATGACCACTTGTCCATGCACTCCGGGAACCAACAAACTGATAATGATAATAAACTCTCTGTTTTCATTTAATAACCTTGTAATATTGATTGTAACATGTAACCAGAATACGGTGACAATCTCTTGAAAAGAAAAGAGAGTGTTATATTAATAGCTATTCGTGAATAGGTGTCGACAGCTACCTAACAGTTTCTACAAGCAACTGTGTGATTGAAAAAATGCAGAGCACTTTCCTTGAAAAATACACAAATGCAAATGGTCATTGCAGTATCTCAATGCGTCTATCATCGCAGTATCTCAATGTTTCTCTCAGAATCCCTTCAGGAACAGGCCTCTAAGTATTTTCTGAGCCCACTGCTACAAATTTGATCTTACAACTCAAAAGTCGCCGCCCTTAAATGGAGACATGCATGCAGTGAGATTGATATCATAATAGAACACCTAATTAAAATGGCTTGGGGCATGGGAGAGTGAGTGAGTATGTGGGTTCCAGTCCCCTGTCTAGCCAAAAAAGATAAAATGATAACAATAAATATAAATAAAGGACTTTTTTTCCCTATGTCCCTACTTTTTTTTTTCCAAATAAAACTGCAGCCCTTGAAGCTTATAGAAATTTAGGTAGCGTTTGGTTCGTTGGAATAGTTTTAGGAAAGAATGGAATGGAGAGTGGAATAAGTCTGGAATAGAATAAGGCAGCAATGATGATTCCCATTCTAACATTTGGTTTTACTGAATAATCAATCTATCAATAGAATGGTGATTCTTGTTCTTGCGTTTGGTATGCTGGAATGATGCACGGAATGGAATAAAATTTACATAAGAAAGACCAAAATACCCACCTCCTCCTCCTCCTCCCCATCTCAGTTTCCGGTTGGGAAGCAGAGGAGAGGATCCACACAGAACACCATTCACCTGCATCTCTCTGCACATCTTCTTCCCATTCCATTTCCTCAAATCTCTCTCACTTTTTCCCCTTTCGCCTAAGCCCAAAGCGTCTCATGTCATAAACCCTAGCCCTCGCTTCCAAAAACCAAGAGAGGCGTCTTTCGGATCAAGAAACCAGAGAGACAAACGCAAGAGAAAAAGAAGAAGAAGGTGAGAGCATCGATGGGGCCTCTGCAGCCTAAGATAGAAGCAGCATCCTCCTCTATATTTGAGGATGATTCCAGCGTCGAGGACAATCACAAGACAAGTTGAAGTGGCCCACTTTTCTAATCACCATCACCACGTGGTCTTTCTGCAAAACCACCGTAAATGGGTATGAAACCCTTCCCTTCCCAAGGTTCTGCAACATAGAATAAGAACCGATCCCACGTTTTGTCTTTCCGTTGCAAGGAACAAACCCACGACGCTTTCTTCTTCTCCGACTTTTGCCACAAGAAATCCGGGCTTCTTCTCAGGGTTCTGTGACTTGCAGCAGGGCGATCTAATCGGTAGCGATGCACGACGGTCTCGCCCTTCTCCTCTGTCTTCTTCGACAAAGACCGAAACAGTCTGGATCCTCTGATTTTCTTTCTCTCTTATTTGTACAGCATCAGCACCTTTGTCACCAAACCAGAGAGCTCCTTTCTTTCTATAATTTGATATGATTCGGCGTGGGTCCACCTTCAATTAGATTGTCTCCCTTGAGCATCAATAACAACAGCGGCTCGCTTGAGATCTGCAATCCAAACTCATTTTCAAGTGAGGCCCTCCAAGGATCAAATCCTCTGTCTCCTCCGGATCCAGTTACTGCAACATGCAGACCCTTTGCAAATAAAGCCTGAAATCCGCGAATGTGACCAAACACAGACCCCTTTTTTCTTTCATGGACTACAAGACCACTTGCAGATCTACTAGAATCTGCAACTCCGTTTTTCAAACGGAACACAAGAGTTTGGGGATCAACTCTGTCTCTTTCTGATTCCGCTGAAGAAAAAGAACAGAGAAAAAGGAAGGTGGAGGAGGAGGGGGATGGGGGGAGGCTGGCCGGGGCTGCCGCCGGGTACTTCCGACTGGTCTCCTTCCTAGCCATCGACTAGGAGGAGGAGGAGGAGGGTGGAAGAGGGTGGAGGGGTTGATGTGATGCCCCGAAGTCCCACATCGACTATAGAGAGGAAAGTGAATGAGTTTATATATAGAATTTACACCCTTACCTTGCATGAGGTCTTTTGATGGGTTCTGGCCCATCAGAAATAAAACCGTGAGGCCCGTGGGCCAAAACGGACAATACCATGCATGCGTGTAGGGTGGAGCGTTACAGTTGATGTGATAAAATGGGCATTTTGGTCATTTTGCCACTTTCTTGCGAACCAAACATGTGAATGACCATTCCATTTCGACATTCATTATAGTGAACGAAACGCTACCTTATAGTTACCTTTTCTCTTTTGTGAAGGAAAAGAAAGAAAAGAAAAATAGTTACCTGCATTGACCACCGGTCAACATACCGGCCCTTCTTGAGCTTTTAAAAGGCAATTTTGCCTGCAATGGGAAACAATATAGAACTCAGTGTTGCTCGCCTGATAGGTTAGGTGCTGGTCACAACCTTAAAAAAGATTGATTTTAGGTTACAGTCGATTTGACGCAGCCAATCTTCAGGGCCTTTCCAAGCAACCAAAAAGGATGGTCTTTCCTAGCAACAAAAAGGCTGTGAATTTTCCAACCCACTTGTGGTTGAGTGGTGTTGGCAACACAGAGTCATACAAATGTCTAGAGATTTGATCCCTGACCCTATGTTTGGGAAAGGGGGAGGGGAGGGGAGGGAAAATATGAGGGGAAAGGAAAATGAAGGGGAGGGGAGGGGAGGGGAGGGGAGGGAAAATTATTTTTCCCTTCTCTTGTTTGGGAAGTAGGGGTAGGGAGGGAAATCCCCTCCTTGCCTCATTCTTTCCCCCCAAATTTAAAGGGAACATTTGGGGGTAAAATTTTGAAAACTTTACCCCCTAATTCCCCTCCCCCATTTTCCCTCCCCCCTTCCCAAACAGCCCCTATTTCCACTTTCCCTCTATTTTCCCCTCCTTTTTTTTTCCTTCCCCTCATTTTACCCCCTTCCCAATCATAGGGTGAGTCTATAGTCTTTAAGGTGATAGTATCTTGCCCAAAAAGGTTGTGAATTTTTCTTGTATATAAAAATACACACTCTCTAAAAAGGGAGATTTATGAGTAATATCTAAAAACTCTCTAAGCCCACTGCTACGAATTTGATAATCAGTTTGGCCCACATGTATAACCCAAACTAGGGCTGCACATGGGCGGTTCGGATTGGTTTAACACTAAAACCAATAACCAAGCCGAACTTGTAGGTTTTTTAATTAACCGATCCGATCCGACCGATGGAGAGGACTTAAATAGGACCGAACCAAATCAAACGGTTCGGTTCGATTTGGTCGGTTAAACCGTTGTTTTAAAAAAAAAAAAACCAGACATTGAAAATTTCAAAATGATGAGACCCTATACTTTGCATTTATTCCAGTGTTTAGTGAAAACATAACAATCCAACATTCCAATGATTTATATAAAAAATAATTTTACTCCAAAAAGAGAGTTTGGACTAAACACAAGCGCACAATCATGTTACAAAATAAAAATTCTACAATCCAACCAAGAAAAGAAAATCTCGAAAGCTGAAATTAGAGCAGGGAAAAAACTATGAAAGTATTGAGGCAGTATTGAGTTCATGTAAGAATAAGTTATTGAATATAATTAACGATGAAAGTAGTGAACGAAATCTTAAGGCTAAAATAGTAAAAAGGTAACACTTAAGTTAATATATATGGACGGTTCGGTTTAAGCGATTTTTATAAAATCCAAACCGTTAACCAAACCAATGTAAGCGGTTTTTATGATTCTCAGACCGTTAACTGAATCGATCAACTATAAACCGATCCGAAACGCTCGGTTCGGTCGGTTTGGTCTGGTTTTGCAGTGATATCGGATTTTTTGTGCAGCCCTAATCCAAACAACTAAAACATAGTCTTAGGGCATTTTTTTCACTCTAATTGGAGAGTTATATGAACCAGATTCATCACAGTAAAATCCTACCTTAATAGAAAGGCCCCTTTTAAGATGACACTACCTTTTTTTCTTAATCTCACTACAGCCCTCTCAGGTTTCAGATATTAAACTGCAGCCCCTGATACCTTCTGAAATTATAGTCATCCCCATTGACCACTAGTCAACCCATCAATTTTGTGAACCGGAAGCCGGCATTTGCCTTGAACTCAACTAGCAAGGATTTTGGCACAGAGATTATATATTTTTCATTTATTTCTATCTAAGATGCTCTTAAAAACAATAACAAATTAAAATCCAAAAGTTAGAGAATTTTAATTTATGAATATATTCTTAACTAGTTTTTTCTTTTCTTTTCTTTTAGTAGAAAGGTCCTAAACGAACTCAAATAGTAGTAACAAACCAATGTATGGGTAGGTACATACTACATATCCTTTGGCAAAACTTTTAAAACCATAGCAAATACTCTAAGAAACCATTCTTTGATTTTAAGTAAAGTCAAACCCTCTCTCTCACATGTAATGGGGCTCCCTTGTGAGCAGTCCAAACACTTTAATACATATCTAATCTAACCCACTTCAATTCTACACTATTTCAACGATTATCTATTGTTGGATTGGATCACAATAATATAGGAACTTTAAAGGATAGGATTTTGAGGTCCTAAATAAAGACTTTTAAATAAATCATTTCATTTCTATTAAACACTTACAATAAGTTTCATCAAATGAAAGGATGTAAGCTAGTTATAAAGCAAATTCAAACTAACCAGCTGCTAACATCCTAACAAATCTTCCAACCAGTCATTTCATAGAAAGGATATGCGATAGTGAACATGAGAAATAAGAATGCTTTTGAACTCCGAAAAATAAATGGCAAGTTTTATTAATAGAAACGACCGTCATGTGTGACCATTGTCACGTTTTGATTATTTTATATTATATAAATTATTTATTTTTTTAATTATTATTGTTATTATTGTAATTGATTGTATTTTAGTTAAATAAGCGGTTAGTTTATGTGGGGATCATGTTAGGCCTAAACTTGGTGAGTTGGGCTTGTTGGATTGGCTGGCTTGACCCATAGTTTACTCAGGTTCAGTTTAATAGGTATCATTCTTCGCTAATCAAAACTCTAGTGCGTTTCTAACTGAAATGTTTCTTTTTTTTAGAATCCAAACTCTCTTTTCTTTAAAATTTAAGTTAGATTTCAACTCTTATTCTCATTCTATAAATACAACACAACCGTACTCTTTTTTTCTCCCACAACTCTCTTTCTCTCAACCTGTGATTAGTATGAGCATCTTCACCAAAAACTGAAAAATAAATTTATTCATTTATTAAGAAAAACTCATATTACACAAAATCAATCATCAAGTACTCATAACCATGATTTGGTAATTATAAGAAGGATAGAAATGAAGTTAATTGCAGAAAAGTGAAAAGTGGGAAGACGAGGTGGTTACATAAAGTGGATGAGATAAGTGGTTTTAAATGTTGGAAGTGGAGATGAGTGGTTATATATTGTTAGTGTGGAGTTGTAACTCCAAGTCGGAATCATAAGTTATTGTAAAAAACATCTTAAAAACCCATGGCTTTAATATATTATAATAGCAATTTCAAGCCCCTAAAATCAGTACAACAGCTTTGATGAAAATACATTTATCTGAACTCAATTTGACATCATGCGAAAAATGAAAATCAAACTTTTTCCCGAATTCCCATCTCAATGTCTCCATCTGCAGCACTTGTCTCTTTTTTCTTGAGGATTCCATACGCTCTAAGAAACCATATAACAAACCGAATGAACTGCCACAAATAAAGAAAGCCCAACCAATACAGAGGCACATGTCGTATGACCGCTTTTCCGTTTTTAACAGCTGCTATATAATAGCCGAAAGTCAAAGCGACGAAAGTCACAGAAATCCAAATGAATACCACTACAACTCTCATCAAGACTGTCGGTCGAAATGGGGGCTTGCTTATTAACAATATGATGGCGCTCAGAGAAACCAGAAATGCTATGGTGTCCATCAACATAAACCGGCCGTAGTTTAGACCACTCATCTCCTCATTATTGAGGCCTTTTGGAGGTCTGAGACCGGCATCAAATGTTATTGTAGCAATCAATATCGCCACCACGATTAGCGAGTTCCACCTCTCGCTTAGCCACATACGGTGCTTATTCTCCTTGTGCTCGTTCTTCATGATCAGATTTGGTTTGTTTTTAACATGTGTTGTGGAAGAAAGCCTAGCTCCAGTGGCACCTGCGTCTTCAAGGATCTTACGAAGTCCACTGATCACAGTCGATTCACTTCGATTTTGTTGTAATAACACATCTAAAGGTGTCAAACCATCGGTGTTTGTTGCGTTTACTGCCACTCCACGCCTGCCGAACAACAACTGCACAACCTGCAAATGCATCACTTACAGATTTAGCTAGGAAATGAGTATCCATCCATTGATAAGACAACCCCATAAGAAGAATATATAAGAATGGTTGCGCACAGCGTGTGGAAGTGTGATGTCACAACCACAACAAAGAGACACCTGAGGATTTACATGATTGCGCACAGCGTGTTGAAGTGTGATGTCACAACCACAACAAAGAGACGCTTGAGGATTTACATGGTTGGGAAATGCACTTACATTCGAAGCAAGAGAATAACTTTTCAAATGTTTGACTTTCTTTACGCTCTAGAGTTTACATGCACATTCCATGATATATGTATACACGTTTTCTTTCTTAAACCCTAAAGAAGTCTGGTATAATAGTAGTATAATGTAGGATCTTATACCCCATTGAGCTACTATTTATCCCAAAATCAATTCATGATAACAATAGTATTATGGTGAGAGCGAAAGTTCGATCATAATTATGATCGCTCAAGAGCGAAGGTGGACGTTGAACCTACATATTTAATTCACTAGTTCTTACCTGAATTTGCATCTTGGCTACAGAAATGTGGAGGGCTGTATTCCCGTAGTCATCTTTCATGTTCACAAACTCATGGTCATCTTCTAACCATTCAAGCACCCACTTCACCATCTCGTAATGGTTATGTTTCACGCTGAGGTGTAGGATGGTTTCTCCTTGATCTGTCTTTATGTGACCCGCTTCTGGTTTGGCCTGAAGCAGCTTTTGAAGGACAGCGAGACGCCCTTTAATGGCAGCTGCATGGACAGCAGTCCTTCCATCTCTATCCCGAACTAGGCAGATATTACCAGATGAGTCTATGTTGAGAAGCTCGTTTACTATCTCTGTAAAACCTCTAGCTGCAGCCAAGTGCAATGGGGAGGATCCTTGCGAGTTGAGTTCGAAGGCGAAGTCCGGTTTCCTGGTTAGAATCTCTCTTGCAAAATCGACGTGCCCCAGTATTGCAGCTATGTGGAGAGGGGTGTCTGTAGCAGAACCCACAAGAACCCTATCAAGAATGAGTTCATCTTCCCAAAGCAGTTGAAGCAACGAACTCGTGCTTCCTGCTAGGGCTGCTTCGTATAGCCTCTTTTCCATTCTCCACCTCAATTACTTTTTGCTGGTTTCTCCTCTCCAATTCAAATCTTATTATACTGTAATTGACTCAAACACTTTAGTTTCTCATCTCAAATATATAGTGGATGAGAAGAAGTATGGAATTTTTGTTTCCAAATGAGTGCAACAACTCAATTTTGTCAGTCAGAGGAATTTATTCACTACTCCACAAATTTCAGTTGGTGGGGTCCCCTCAAACAAAACCTTGTCAGGTTTTTACTAATTTCGGGAATTCTTTTTAAAATTTTGTTCAAAAATGAAAATATGGGAAGATAAAGGAAAGGAAATCTGAAATAAATAATGTATAAAACTTTTTGAACAGTACTATTTGATAGATATTTAACATTTATTCAATATTGATAATCATGTAAGAACCTAATTTACTTTCAATGATACTTTCATCATAATATCCAATGAAAAATCCCAAAGTTAAAAATATGCCGATGAAACAATAATGAGAGTGGAACGCGCCACTTGGTGAGCTCGAGATTTATAGACGTATTTTGTTACACATGATCTATTTAGGAAAATATTCTCCAATGAGAAGACCACACACAAATTAAATGCGGTCCAGCTAGTGGTGTCCTTGTGGATAAGGATGAACAAAAAAATCAGCTCTATTAGATGATCCTAGCTATTGATTTAATAGCATCACAACAATGAGTGAAGGTTCAAAATGTGTAAAATTGAACCTGATGCTAGATCTTGGGATAACAAGAGTGGCAAAAGGGGTAGCTGCATCAATCATAGACAGGCCACCGGGGTCTCAGGGAGCAGTTGTGCGTGCAATCTGCTTATGTAGGAGAAAGTTTTCCATCTATATATGCAACATCATATGGAATTTGTACTGGTGTGAGATTTTCTCCAATTCACATGCAGAGCGGGATGATGATGATAAACATGTCCAACTGAAAACTTGAAGGATAAAATATTGATGAGATGGTGCTTATTATTAAATGTTTATACATACAGGAAGACTTGTGGCCTACACCCTGGAATGATTAATCTACTCTGGGGGAGTGAACCCAAAATCAAAAGTGATCAATTTGTTCATTCATTTTTTTTTTTTTTCATTTCCATTGGGGAAAGTCCCACGGGAATCACTCGTCTTGGATGATGATGATGATGAACATGTTCACGAGAAGAACGAGTGGGGATCCTCTGGGTGTCTTACTTGTATCTGTTATGAATGGAGTGATACTCTACCACGAAGTTTGCTTATTGAAAATCTGAATTTCTTTGAATGATCTCTTTTTTTTTTTTTTAATATACATATAACCAGCCAAGGGGCTGTGACCTATTTGAGATCCCATCTAGTGGAGAGAATATCAGCTCAACACGAACAGGACTCGCACACATGGAGAGAGAAACCCGCACGGCGCCTGAGTAAGTACAATGAAAAATGGGATCGAAGTCCCAACCAAAAGGGCAGCGAGCAATCCCTTATTCTCATGCCCTCTGTATGAGGTCCCCAAATTTACTTTAATAGGAGTTAGTTAGATAATAAGAGTCAATATACGATTGAAAAAAGGATAGTATTATTAATTATATCATTAATTTTTTAGTACACAAACTTCTATTGGAGTAAAACTTGGGCACAACCTACTTTGAGCCATTCAAATGTTAGGTACACCGTTGAGTTCCACTTCCTTTGGCCCACCATAAGAAGATGGAGAATTCGAAAAAAAAGAAAAAGAAAAAGATTATTAGACCGTGCATGGGGAGTACTCCAGATATTCTTATTCTTTGATTCACTCTGTCGTGGCATGGTTGTCTCTTCTTTGAGTGTTGGCCCCATCACAAATTAGGTAGGAAAAGACCCTTTGCTTAGTGGGAGCTGACCTGCCTTATAAAACTACTGGTCTTTATGTACGGGCCAATACAGGATGACCTGACCCGGCACAACCTAATGCAGATGTTACCCATTTATAAATCGGGTCAGAAATTGCCACCCCTCTGCTACCAAGAGCCCACTAAGCCCCATAGTTGGGCCATCAGATGGACAATTCACATAGAGAGAATTGTGTCTCTCCCAACCACCATGGAAGAGAACCATATCTTTTATGAGGACAAGAATAATGAACAAGTTCCCCACTTTGGTAAAGAAGATCAATATACCTCCCAATGAGTGGTTGTCGTTTTCTAGTAACAGGACTGTACAATGGGATGGTCATTACGCTTCTTTTAGGATAATCACTGTAAGGCATCCCCTAAATCCAACATTTGTCCAAGAACAGTTGTCAAATCTATAATTCCCAGACACTTGTTCGTATACAAACGGACATCGTGAAAGTGGTAATTTTATCTTTGACCGTGCAATATCCTGTATATGGTTGTAGAATATCCCAACTTGCGATATCTTATGAATGTAGGATATCGCACAATGAGATATTTTACATCTATATGATATCTTCAGAAACCTTTCACCTTCTCCTTACCAAAGATATAGGTAAAATTCTTTTTCACCGTGATCGTCGTCTTCGCTAATGAGTTTCCCTCCAGTTGCTTCTCGTCATTTTGTTATTGGCCAAGCTAGTGATGAGACAAGAAGAAAAAGGGATGGCTCAGATCCTATAGACCACTTATCATATCAAAAGAATGCAAATTCAAAATTCCCTACTTCTTTTTCAAGAAGTAAAAAAAAAACATCATCTCTCCAATAAATGACAAAAAATTATCCTCTTTTTACACAAAACTAAAAAAATCTCCTATCAAGCCACTAAAAATAAGACATTATCATAACCCCTTTATATTTTAGCTTCACCTCACTTTACTTCAATCTACCATCCATCCAAACACTAAGTATTCCAAGTAAGTTCAGACATGAATTTGGCTCTATACCCCCCATTGTACAAGTATGGAAATGTTTTACGTATAATCCATTTCAGGTCTAGACCGAGTACTCCATGGATCTGACTAACTTGAGCCCAGAATAATAACAGAGCACCTCTTTTTCTCAGCCGCACTAGCTAATATGAGTCTAGAAGTCGTATATGCTGTCGCAACAGCCTACATAGAGATGATTTGGATAGTTCAAAATGCATGTCATTGTCTCTACTAATATATCCTTGAGTAGGTCCCATGATACGATTGGGCATAATGACGGAAATATGAATAGGACCACGTCAGCAATAATGCCACATCAACGCTAGCTTAGCCATGGTTCCCACGTGTTGTGCAACTCATTGCAACTTTATCATACGGTGGAACTGTGCCATGTGAGTCATTTTGAGCAATCATAAAAAATGGCTTACTCGTTGGTTGGAAACCTTGCATTTCACTCTATAGCTCAGAGGTCAATTCCTAGATAAGCCAGTTTTCCCATTTCCACTTGTGTGGGCTTCATCTTCCCACATATGTGAGATCTCCTTCCCACGATATGGGCTTTCTCTTCCCACTTGTGTAGCCTCTCTTGGGTCTCTGCCCTAGGCTGGGGTACCGATAAAAGGTCATTTTTAGCCGTTAGAGTTCTATAGTAACTGCTTGACATTCAAGATTTTTGTGTACATTACATTTTTCTTTATTTTAATGGATATGAACTGGTTGTTTTTGCATGCTAGAATGTAAGGGGACGTTTTCCTTTTACACATTAGATGCGTAAATGTAGTTTATTACCTATTGAAATATTCCATATGTAAATTTCATATATGTAAGCTTGATGCATGTATTTCAGTTTACAACGTTTGTCTACTGTTGTCATTTTCACATAATTTACGCATGTGAATCATTTTACCACGTTTGTTTGAACTACATGTGAAAATGACAAATTTTTATTTTTGTAAATTATATTTAGGTGTTTTTATCTTGATAGTAGCAATAGTTAGGAGCACTAAAAATGGTCACCACCTTTTGTTCCTGTAATGTTTGGATGATTGTCAAACCATGAAAACATGGAAAAGCAAAAATGAAGTGTTGCTACCATTTAAATCCCTCCATGACTAGTTGATAAAGTGGGACCGCCTGCACATGATATAGAATTAAAATATTCTAATGCATCTCAACTCTATACCAAATATAGTAACTTTTCAATCATTTCTATACTTTTTAAATCCATACAGATAAAAAAGTCCAAACCAAAAGTCTCATGGTGTTTCAATCTTATATAAATAAAGTAACCCATCTTTTCCATCAATGAAGTCATGGTGTTTCAATAAAGAATTTACCATGTGCCCTTTACAAAATAAACACACATCACATTTTTAAAATGAATATTCCTCCATGTGCAAGAAAGGAGAGAATTCCTACATGTTAGTTCATCGAGCTCTTCTATTAGCATTAGCATCCCACATCTATAATGCCATAGCATCTCGTAAGCGATAAGCATATTGACTGTCAGATTCTTCATTGTTTGCTTCATCTTGACGATCATCATTATCTTCATCATTAATGAATATTCTTTCAAGACAATGACGTTCATATAATTCATTCGTACCGGGACTTCTCTTCATGATAAAGTTGTGTAATACAGCACATGCATTAACAATTTTTACCTCTGTCTTGATAGGATAATTACGAGGTATATGTGCCAAAATTGGAAACCGTTCCTTCCACAGGCCAAATATCCTTTCAATAACATTTATCATCTTTACATGTCGAAGATTAAAAAGCTCACTAGCTGTCTTGGGAGCCAATGCTTGAGCTCCATATTCCTTTAGATGATATCGGGTCCCACGATATGGTCCAATAAAACCTCACCTATTACCATATCCAGCATCAACAAGAAAATACTTTCCTATAAAGATTCAATGTGACAATTATCAGAAGATTGCAACATGCATAACTAGTTAATTTTAAAAAATTATAATAACTTTCAAAGTTACATCTTGAAATAAATATTTACCTTTGAAAACTTGAAGATTGTAGATTCCTCTTTTTTGTAAAATATCGGATAAAACTTTTTGATCGTTGGCCGATCCTTCAAAACCAGCACATACAAACTGGAACATCATGTCAAAACCTATTATTGCTATTACATTCCGTGCAATAAAACCTTTTCTGCATCGATATCATTGTTGATCTTTAATTGATACCCATGTTGGAACATAAGTGCCATCAATGGCACCAAAGCAGAATAAAGGAATCTTCAAATCAAAATCTACTCAATGAGACTTTATGAAGATGATTAATTTGAAGCCGGACTTTATTTTTGGGTCTATCATTGCCTGAGCAGTTTCAGAGTCATTGGGACTTACCACCATGTAGTCAATCAGGCAATACGACTGATTCCGGGGGTTGTGCATTGCCTATCCATAGAGGCAGATAGTGAGTTATTGAGCATTTTGCGGGATAAATCTCAATCTTGGTGGGGGTAATCTGTTTATTGCTAGATCTTTATCAAGGTCACTTTAAAGATTTCCAATATGTTCAGTTTCTACTCCTAACTCGACGTTCTCTTCAGTTAAGTGGATGTATTAGATCTATGTATGGGGCTTCTATGATAATTTCATCTAACGATCTTTATGCCTGATCAGCTTCTTTTAAGTTGAATGTAGAGTTTATTTGCTTGTTGCCGGGGCTGTGGGCTCTGTGCAGGAGAGATTGAAGGGGGAGACGGAGGTGGAGGAGACAGAGAATCCGGGGACGGTGAGGAGGAAGGAGAACACGAAGAAGCGGTAAACAATGACACCCGTCATTATGAAAAGGCAGAATAAGATACTGACCATTAAGATGAAGAAGGCACGTTCACCGTTCAAAGGAAGACTTGGCGGTGGCCATTGGGCCGTGGTGATGGGTAGGTTGCTCCACGTGGTTGCCGGTGGCGGGCCTTTGCTTTTGGATTCAGGAAGTTGGGGAGAAGAAGAAGAAGAAGAATAAAAAGGGTTTGGAAGGGGAGTTTCTTCTCAAAGAGACTTTATAGAGAGGTAGATCTGAAAGGAGACTTTATAGAAGGAAGGAGTCGGTAAGAAGGACGCACGGGTACGTTACCTTCTTTTTCTCTGCTTGGAAGTGGAGTTTCTCCGGGCTACGTTGCAGTGCGTACGCGGACTCCTCAAACGGGGTTATAAAAAAAAAAAAGGATTTTATTGGAAAAACAGATTAGGTGACCACTGTATTAAAAAGGTAATTTTAAATGTTATTGCATCAAACCAGTCATATTGCCCGAAAACATTTGTTTATAAGTTTTTTTTTTTACATTCTTTTCTAAGGTTGATAAAGATCTTTATTTGTAATGTTAAGGGTCAATTGAGACCCTGTGGTCCAGCTAAACCTTCACAGAACTCCAATTTACTTGCTTTTTAGGGTCTCAGTCGACCTTTATTTTTATTCTTGAGGGTTTCTATTGATCCTGCAGTGTATCCAAATGAAAACAAAGTAGGGCTTAGAAGCACGTGTTTCTTTGTCAACCACTTCGTTCTTCTTCACCATGGTCGACTGCGACTTTACGCCTTCGCCTAGGCGTCGACCCAGCTGGCCAGGGATCTCCTTCTACCAACTGTGGTCCCCTCCAACATCCTCTTTGTAGAAGGTATGTGTTTTTGGATGCTCCCCTTTGGCTTTTTCTGAGTCGTCTGTCATGTTACGGTCGTCTGGGTTGTGCCCTTACCATCCCTTTTGCTATATCATGTTTCCTCGTAGCAAACATCTATTCTCCACTTGAGAATCGCTTTTTAATAGGGTTTCTTTGTCTTTGTTGTGTAGCATTACCTTGATAGCAAGAAAATGGCTGAAGTCCTTTCTATAAGACAATGGCTAGAGAACCTTAGAGGGGGACTCTATTGGTTGCAGTTCTGAAATGGTTGCCAAATACAAATGCATGTTGTGGCTATGGCTGTCGTCCACCGTGAATTTGGGCATGGTCACATATTAATCCTAGAGTATAGATTTTCTACAAATGCCTTTTAGTATTCATACATTGTCAAATACAGCACCAAATACAGTTCAAAATGACCATTTGAACACACTATGCCAACATTGTAGGTCCCTTACCTGACCATTAGCCTAATTCTTTATCTTGAAAGGTGCAGTTAGGATACATTTTAGAATTTTGAATAGCGTTGAATGGGAGGAACCAATGGTTGGGAACCCTGATTTCCTGAACTGGTAAGTCTTGGGAGGGTTGGGCATTAAGACGTTTTGGAGGGACAGAAAGTTCCCTAACCCTAGCTCTAGGACGTTTTTAAGGGGGCCACTTTGGATGCAATTTTTTCTTTTTTTTAAGAAAATCCATGTTTTGGAAATTACTTTATTTTTGTATTTTGAAATTTGGGTTTTTACTAATGAGGAACATGGATTTAGAAAAGAAATAGATTTGACTGTATGGTTGGTTGTACATGAGATTGGGTTTTCTATAACCTTTGCAGTGATTGATGAGATATGAATTAAGGAGAGGAGAAGAGATGAACATGGGTAAGGAAAGAGAAATGTGGACATCTAGAGTCTAGATAGGCATACAATTCTCTCTATTTCTTTTTTTTCCATTTTCCCCACCTTTCAGGGAACTAATATGCTGCAGAGAAGAAGTTGAGTGTGGGAATGAAATGAAGATGGAAGATACAATGTCAAGGACAGTTTCTAATTGATAAGGCTATGCATTGATGTCGTTCACAGTGTTTATGCATTGATGTCGTTCACAGTGTTTATGCATTGATGATGATATTATGACAATCAAAAGATCTTAGCCATATCGATCAATCCAAAAATGCAGGATGCATATTGGTTGTATTAAGATATCCAATGGTAGATCAACTACATAATGTAACTATCAACTGTATCAACTGTATTAGTTGTATGTAACTATCTTAACAACTTAAAAAAAAATAAAGTCCTATAAGCAAGTTTGGCCAATACAAGGGTAAATTAGTCAGTAAAGAATAAATATTAGTTGTATGGATGATATTAATCAACTGTATCAAATGTATCGACCATGTTGTTACTACATAGTTGACCATATTACCAATATAGGCACGAATAGTTTATCATTCAGGATTTTGTATTTTTTTTTTTGAAAAACTGATAAAAGATTAATTAAGCCATGTGCTAATATGCATATACTCTTATTTTTTGGATGTCAAAGGAAGGAAAGGATTAGGAATGATTGAGGTAATATTGTTATGGGTTAATATTGTTGATTTTGATTGTAATTGGCAGATGTCTGAAGCAGCGAGCAACAATGCCAACGAAAACGCTACAGTTAATCTTCTTTGTGAGCATGAAATACATATATCATTAGCCATACAGAATGGGATAGTACATTGCTAAACTACCTCCCATTTTCATTTGAATATCAATGCATGTTTCTTGACGTGTTCTCTTTTATATTTTGATAAGAGCTTGGTACATACAGATGCATTCCAACTAACCCTGATTACGAGATATGGCATCTAAACGAGAGGCAGCTGGATTATGTTCGGCAGTTCGGACTGTACCACCTTGCACCGATGAGGTGGATTAGAATAGATCATGCACTGATTACCAGATTGGTGGAAAGGTGGATTAGAATATATGGCCGGTATTCTTTGAAAACTATAATGCACATCGGCCGAATAAGGCAAGCAATGCACCCAAGGCAGCAGTTACCGAACAAACAGCGGAGCATGAGCCCGGTGTCACGCAAAAAAGAGTGAGTAGGACATTTTGTATTTCAAGGTTTAACATTGGGACGTGTTTTCTAAATGACAAGTGTTACGTGCCTGTACAAGGTGTTTGAATTATTTGATCACATTGAGAGGTCATCAGTCTAACAATGGATAAGAACCCGGCATCGCAGATGGATAGATTCATCACTTCATTGCGTGGCATATGAGAAAATTCAAATCTGCTGTTGAGGCTACGTTCGATGAATACACGGAGACATGCAACGGTTCTCAGTCGAATGAGGACAAGCAATTGGTATCCACACTAAACCCATTTCAGCGAATTAATATCAATCAATCTAAAAACTGACTTTAATATACACTTCAACGTTGTGTTACACAGGTTGTCACGCCCAGGTATGCTGCAACGCCCCAATGCTGAATACTGAGATTACCGTCAAGGTACCCAAAATTAGTGCGCTACTTCCCAAAAAATCCGAGAACTTCCAAGATTGATGTGCTTTTAAAACTTGAATTTCCATTAATTTCCAAAGTTCCCATGATGAGAAACCCATCAAATTTTCATATCTTGGAACCCACTTGTAAATCACCCAGTGGGCCCATCTATTTTAAAAACTCATAGCCTCTCACGTTTTAAGATAGTGGGGCGCATGGAATTTGATAAATGCCTTGTAAAGTAAGTATTAAAATATAACATTAAGCACTTAAAAGTTTAGTAAAGCTTATAATTTCATAGGATACATCAACGTAAAAGTTTCCACTATAAAAACCATGATTGATCAATAGGGCTACCTAGATCAGTATTCCACCCGCCACCAGCTATCTGGGTTATATCGATCCAGTTTGAAAATCTGTTTTTAGTGGGTCACCATATCAAAGAGCTTGCATAAATTTGGTTTATGTTTGATTTAGTCGGTTAGAATCTTGGTTGTCTTCCATTGTGATCCAAATTTTTTATTATCCGATATCAAATCTGATAATCAATATGGATTGAAACGTGGCCATCCTTTCCATGGGATGTAATCATCTTAAACCTAAGACCAGCCCTCACTCATAAATTAAAATGAATGGATGTACATCTACTTAAGCAACCCAAAAATATGACTGAATTGTGATCTATTTACTTTCTCTTCAACGAAGCAGAAATTCGTTATTTTTCTTTTTTGAAAAAAATCCAATCAATGTGAGAAAAGGCATGAAAAACATTTCAAAAAGGATATATGATATGAGAAAAAAAAAAAAAAAGACCTTCAATAAAACACCTCAAAGACTGACTTTAATGTCGAATGAGGACAAACAATTGGTATCCAAACTAAATCCATATCAGCGAATTAATATCAATCAATCTAAAAACAGACTTTAATATGCACTTCAACGTTGTGTTACACAGGTCATCACGTCCAGGTATTTTGTAACGTCCCAATTCTGAATACTGAGATTATCGTCTATATACCCGAAATGAGCGCGCTGCTTCTCGGAAAATCCGAGAAACAAAAAAAATCTTTGTTCAAACAAAGAAAGACAAGTAAATTCACGTTTAAAAGCACATCAATCTAGGAAAAGAAACAGAATCCGATCGAACAATATGAATAAAAACACCATCTTTTGCTCTCTATACATGAAAATTTCAACCAATCCATGCATGAAGCAAAACACAATTGGGGATTCTAGCGGGGTGCCTTTTTCTTGCTAGGAATGGAGACCCTCTTCCCCTTGAGCGTCCTGCAGTTGTTCTTCGTGCGCTGCCCTCTACATGGCAGCCCTTGGATATGTCGCATTCCTCTGTAGCACTGAATCTCCTTCAACCTCTGTATCGCCATCGCATTGAATCGCCTCTGAAAAAAGAAATACACAATTCATTAAATTAAATTTCCCCCGCTAACCAATCCTACCAAAATCTCCAAGTCTCTAGTAGAGGTTCAGTGGGAGGAACCCGGATGGCGCTGCGGACCAGTCATTCCTCATTTAAACTCACACCCCATCGGCTCTGATATCCCGATATCATATTAAATTTCTCTCGCTAACACATAGCCTTTAAGGCCTGAATAGAGGTTGTAATCTTCTAATAACTCAAACAGAGATTAACCAAGGAAGAGAAATCAAAGAGAAAACCAAGCTAGTTAGAGATCAAGATGGTTACGAGATCGCCTTCGATCATGTACTTGGAGACTTCCTCTCGGAGAATGGTGAGTTCTTCTTCTGAAAGTTCTTTGATGTACTTGTTCTCCATGCTCAGGTCGAACATAATTTGGCAGGAGCGTGAGCGACCGATTCCATGAATGTACTGAAGGGAGAACTCCACCCTCTTGTTGTTTGGGATCTCCACTCCTCCCACACGGGCGCACCGAATGCTCATGCCCCTCACCCGCACAGGACGAGGGTCCACCCTTTCAAGTGCTCACGCGCCGGTGATGAAGATTATGATTATAATGGAGAAATGGATAGAGAGAGAGCGAGAGCACTTACGTTGAGAGATAGTTGTGGAAAGGAGAGGGAAGATGGTTTTGGAAGAGAGTTTGAAGTGTTTCCTCCTTTGCTTACTATGCAGAGAGAAGGAGCAAGAGGCATTCCCACTGATTGAGCCATCTTCTTCTCCCTCTCCTCTCTTCTTCTTCTTCATCTTTTTTTTTTTTTTTTTTCAAGTGAGTGTGTTCTTCAATAGCTACTGCTACCTCCTTAACGGTTTAATGGAATGGGTGGATGGAAGAAGATTTCTCGAATTTAGTACTGCTGTTGGAATATCAAGTGGGACTCAGTAAGACTCGGGTGAGTTGAGTTACTTGGAGCGGCAGGCAAAGAGTGGGTTTGGTGAGTAACTCAGTCCCGGATGAGTTTTGGCCAGAGCGGGGTTAACTAATGTTATGTGAGTGAGACTTGGCTGACTCGGCCATGTCTTTGTAAAGAGTAAACTGCCTGAAAAAGGCTCAACCTCAGGTAGGAACTAATGTTTCAAATGATTGGAAACTTGATTTGAATAGTAAGTCACTGGGTTGAACAAAAAAAAAAAAAAAGTCACTGAGTTGAACAATTCGGGAGAATTTGACTAGAAACTTAGTTGTTCAGACTCATTCAACTCATCACCGAATTGAGTTAACTCCATCAAAATCGATCAAGGGTTTTTTTTTTTCTTCTGTTTGTAAAAACCAAAACGGGTCAAGCTGAACCAAATTTTAAACAATTGTCTGAATTAGTTCCCACCTAGAACTCAAGGAAAGCCTATGGTTTTATGCCCCAAGTCGCCTTGCATTTCTTTGTGCAAGACTGAAGACTGAAGACCCAACCAATAATCCGAGCTTAAACCAGTTGATTATTTGGCCAACCCAGGTAGGCGGTTGGAATATCCATGATAAAAAAATTGGACAACCCAGGCAGACCCAACCAATGATCTGAGCTTAAACCAGTTGAGCATTTGGCCAACCCAGGCAGACCCAACCAATGATCCGAGCTTATAGACCCAACCAATGATCCGAGCTTATTAATCATAGACCAAAAATTGGATCAATCTAATGGTCTCGATCATATAATTAAAAGTCTTTTCAAGACCAAGTAATAAGTATCCGTGAAATCTGAGTAGGGTGCAATCCAAGATGAGGCACATCTGCCCATCCGGGCTCGGCAAAAGGATCAATGGTCTAGATCATCTCATATTTGCACCATAATATGATCATTTGCAGATCTGGGGACAGTGTTGGTCGACCCGGCCATGAATTGCCTGTCGCTGTCTGGACTTTGATTGATCCCAAAGACCCAACATGCACGCACCAACACAACCACCCAAATTGGAATGGCCAATTGGTTTCAATGGATCCAACTGACAATGTTTTTCTTCTTTCTTTATTTTTTTATTTTATCATAATCTGCGCATTTTGTTCCCGTTTCTTTGCATTAGAATACATATGTGTTAAAAATAGAGGAGTTGGAATAATTCAAAAGTGGTTAACAATGAAGACCTAAAGTAAAATATAATAAAATGCCCATTAAATAACCTCCCTGTTAATAGAAAAGGAATGAAGTGAAGATGGGAAACGAATACCAAGCTATCACTGTAAAAATTCAACACCCAGGAAAGTTGAGATTTGCTTGTAGCATCGTGCCCAAAAGTTGTATTCATCCTTGCGTACCAGTCACTTTCCAACTTTGTATTGAATTCCCATAAATTCACAGCAACATGGGTTGTGCCAAAGGAATAGTAAAGAGGTGAAGAATACAGATATAAAATGGGTACATCGCACCGATGAGGCACTCATTTTCCTAGAATTTGATTTAGGGTGCAATAATTTTCTGCCAAAGGAAGACTATTTATTTCCATTTTAGATTCTTCACCTACACTACTACCATTTGTGAATTCTCACCTATAAGAAGGCATGTAATAAAATTCCATTTGAGATTCCTCATCTACCATTTGTGAATGATATTCTTAGGAATTCAATACCGAGCAAATAAAGGGGTCCCTGTGATTAGGAGTATCAATTCAATGAAAGCTAACATTCTTGGGATATTATATAATTTGACCACCACCTGACGAGCTCCGAGAAATTGATGGACAAGCCTGCGATATTTATTACCATCCAATGAAAATCAGACCAAATACAGCTCCAAACAATGCAACCAGAATTTTGAAAAGAAAAGCAGCACATAAATATTACTTGCAGAGACCCTTTCCTATTCCCACACAACAGCTAGCAAAAGATCAAGTACTTGAATTGAATTTGAACTGAACAAATAATATATAGAACATTAGCTGAATTCTCATGCCAACACCACTGGCACAAATTTGCCTTGATATCAAACCTCAAACTTCTATTTGGAGGTGTCATATTGCTTGCAATGTTTGATTTATGTTCTTATACATAAAGCCAAAAAAAAAATTCATCGGTAAATGTAAATGAATAAATAAAGGCTTGAATGATGATACTAGCATTTTTACTGTACCCCGGTGCAGGCTCAGCAGCTTTCATAGAAAAACCCTCCAGAACAACCTTCCATAGTAGTTGGCAGCAGGGAGCAACTACTGGTAAACATGTTTTGCTGATTCCAGGCCCAGAAAATAGAAGGAGGACATTGTACATGTCATGAGCCAAATGGGATCCACTGTTTTGCATTAACTTCGATTATTAGAGGTTGCTCTGATGATTTTAAGTATGGTGACCAATTTCAACATCAGCTGCTGCTAGAGATGCAATTGTCCTGTACTATTGACTCAACAGGATTCTGCTCAGCCCAGACAGCTGCATCCAGATATCCCAGCTCAAAGAGTCTGTCAAGAACATCATCCTCTGCTGGTTCCAGTGCCCATTTGAAAAGCTATAATTTGCAAATGCCAGATAGGGTTGGTGTCCAAACTTAAGAATTGGAGAGTTGTGAGACTTTAAGACTTCAAAACACACCTGTCGTGGAGTAGCTCTTTTATCAGGGTTGCAATGTGGACTAATTGCGATTCCTTTAAATCCCAATCGATCAGCAGGGAAAGCACAAACACGAACCTTCAATCAAGTTTCACGACAATACATAAATCAATAAACCACCCTGGCCTCCAAATTAAGATAAACATAACTGAGCAACAACACATTCCTTGCTGAGAGCTAGGACATGATAAATATCACTTATGATATCTATAAAAAAAAGTTGCTTGTAATGACATAGAAGAAGAGCACTCAAACGGAAGGGAAAAGGAATCTCACAAGAATACCGTTTCTGAAGCAGATGTTGGAGGCATAAACAAAATGTCAAACCCCCATCAATACAAAGTCGATTACGGAACATCGTTGCAGGCCTTGGTGCTAGATACCTACAATAAATTGAAGTCCAAAACTTCAATACCATGTCACTTGGGTTACGTTTCAGAAGTTCCGGTATGGTTTCTAGAATTCTAGGTGTCAGATCCACATGAGAATCTCATATGCACAATATAATAATTTCAACATGTTTTTTGGAAGGTTATAGTTTTAATACATTCGTTCATAAAAGTACATTTTGACAATACAATATAATAATTTCAACATATTTTTGGAAGGTTATAGTTTAATACATTCATTCATAAAAGTACATTTTGACAATAAATTTGTAATCCTTTCAGAACTTTCTTTAATTAACCAATAACAGGATCTAACTGAGCCATTTCAAACATATGGATCTATCCTATTTTCTCTAAATCAGAATAAAATGATATAGCTGAGCCATTTTTAAATATTGATCCCACACCCACATCATGTTTCTTTTTTTTTTCTTTTTCTTTTTTTTTTTTTTTTTTGATAACCATACCCACATCATGTTTCATCCAAGACTATACCCAAGTACTCACCCTCCATAGGTTGGTTAAAGTCTGCCCCTCTCAGAGATGACTAGGACTAAAGCTTGAAGTAGTGCTGTCCTTTAAATGTGCCAACCAGTGGAACTGGCTAACAAAAGTAAAGATTAATCTTATAGAAAAGAAAAGGATATAGACATCCTAAAAACAAGGGATGCTTCATAGGTTCCATACTTCCATCTCAGTTGATGTCATGGGACACATATTGCGGAGGAAATGGGCACAAACAAGCAACTGCATACCCAGGAATGAAGGAAGAGGTAAAGACTGCATTAATGAGGTCTTCCTTGGAGTCAAACTGATCCACAAGTAAGCCCCTAGGCCTCCATAGTATCTGGGTTACTGCAACTGCAGCAAAAGAGAGGGAGTTGAGAAGTTTCCTTCTGTCGAAGAAAATCACCAAAATACTAACTGTTCCTAAAATTAAACTTTCTATAGTGATGGACGAAAATGTGTGTTATTTAATCAGAAAAGCCATATTTGCTTTTACTGGAGGGAAACCTTTTTTTTTTTTTTTTCTCTTTTGAATAGTTACTTTCATTAGCTAAAGCAAGTAGTACAAGAGATATACACTGACAAGCTAAAAAGGAGAACAAAAATCCCCTAAAAAATACAAGAAAGAGCCCCTAACAGAAACTAATTTGGCCCTGCAGGAAGAGGCCAACTCTTTCCAATGCAACATTATCTACTCTGTAGAGTATCCTTTAAAGGACGGACTGATGGATAGCCAAAGCGCGACTAAGAGCTTGGTTTTCTCTGCCAAGCATCTGTCACACAGGTAGCAGCCCCTTCAAAGCATCTAGAGTTCATTTTCTTTCAGATTGTCCAGAGAACTGCAAGAAAGGACACTCTCCACAATTCCTTTCCTCTTGGATCCCCAATTGGAGCCTTCCAGGCCTGCAAGACCTTTGGGAGGGACTTTGGAAACACCTAGCTACAATCAAACCACTTTACCACCGAGCACCAAATATATGGAGCAGATTTATAGTTCACCATCAGGTGGTCCACCGACGACTCCTCTCTTAAGCACATGGGACAACCGTTAACTACTATCCTCCCCCTCCTCTTTAGGTTATCCAAAGTTAGAATTCTTTTCCGGATAACCATCCATCCAAAGACGACCACCCTTGAAGGGGCCTTGACTTGATCTTCCAGATTTGCTTTTACTGCAGGGAAACTAAAGAACATTCTCTTGTATGATACCCTATCCGACATTTGAGTACATTGTATGGTGCATGTAGATCATCTATTTCTACTGATAATAATATGCAGATAATTTATTTGTAACAGCACTGCACAACATATTAAGATTAAATTGGTTGAAATGAAAATTTATTTGTAATAGCACTGCATAACATATTAAGATTAAATAGGTTAAATTGGAACTGTTTTCCCAATTCAGTAAGAAACATGCATGAATACGACTAATAACCGCCTCTTATCATAAATAAGGACAGCCAAATAATATAGCATAATGACTGATAATAGATACATGGGGTTCTCATGCATCAAGAGAAGAATGGCTGACATGCCATTTCATAAAAGTCATTCCGATTACTCAGTGACTTGGAGCAATGAAGGACTCACCACTCACCACTCACATTGCATGTGGGATGCCTTTTTCTTTTTTTTTTTTTTGGGGGTGGGGTTCCAATTCATCTGTGGCCGATCATATTAATTATTTGAGTACCAAACCACAACCATCGTGGTCCAATCCATCTATGGCCAATCATATCAATCATCTGATTACCAAACCACGACCATTGTAAAGAATTGGTGCCTAGGAACGTTTTACAAATCATGATGCATCAAGAGCCCATTAAACCTCCATGATATGTGTGGCACACAGTTGAGCTTCAATCGACTTTTAAATACTCTCAAAACCTCCAATAAGTAAGCCACTAAGAAATTGGCACAAGCTTAATCTCGGTATTACAAATCAGGAGAAAAGAAGTGGGCTCACCACGAACCCTTCCAGTGGACCTAGTATGAACATCATCTGGCAGAAACTTTTCACGTACATCTCTAAGAACAGCCTGCATATGAAGATGTAATATCAAATAGTTAACAGTTAATAATATACAGACTTCACTTCACTCCAATGACTGTGGATTGATAAGGTGTGGAACACACTATTAACTTCCAACCCCAATTTTTTCATTTTTATGTAACATATCCAAAATTGCAAATCACTTGACTCAGGTGGAATTTGGGCCAATGTCAATACATGGGGGGTGCTTGTGGGTGACATGATGGACATGGGAATATGGGATGCTATCTCCCTCCCTTCCTCCCTCACATTCATTCATACAGCAAGAATCATGCATTCATGTTTATGAATCACAAAACTGCATATTGATTACCAATAAATATCACATTGTGCCTAGACCATGGTTTTAAAAATCAGCTGTCCAAATCAACTCAAAACTCAGCAGGTGCCCAGTTGAGTCACCCCTCAAGCCACCAAGTTGGCCGAGTCCTATAGTTTTTGGGCCTTAAATGCACTATTTTCTACTGGGAAAAGCTATAAGAGGCTCTTACAGACATTTATAGATCAATGATATTTAAAATAAAAATAAATAAATAAGAGGCTCTTACAGACATTTTTGCACTGATTCTAGAATATCAAAAACATCTTACTTCCAAAGATCCGAGCATTTTAAGATCAATAATACTATCCATCTAACCGTATGAAATGCAAGTGTGGGTATAAAGAAGAACTTAAATTTATTTTATTTATTTATATTTTGAAATGGGATATAACTTAAATTCATTATTAACAAATGAAACACAAGTAGTCTTAAAATTCTAGATTCCTAGAAATTTTTTAGATTTTTGCGATTTTCTCATTTTTTAAAGGTCGGTTGGGCTTAGGTGTGTCAGTCCAACTCGGCCAATCCAATGTGACTCGGCGGTGCCAACTCTACTCGAGAGTGACCGAGTTATGCCCCAATCCCATGCTTAAGCCCTAGCCTAAACAGATATAACCATATTGCGATGCAATGGAGATTCCAGTTTTCAAGGAATGAAAAAACTTTGGTACTAGATAAAACTTGTACCCCAAGACGAAATGCAGTGCCTTTAAGCCGGCAATCTTCAGCCAGGATTTTAGTTGCTTTCAAACCATCTTCCATGCTGCTTCCAGCGGCAATCACTGCACAAACAATGGCACCAGCAGATGAACCAGCTAATGGTGTAGTTTCCTGTATGATACAACATTGTGATGTTTACATGAGTCCAAATATGTCTGAACACCATTACTTTAAGATTATACATAGATTAATCATACTCGGGCAATTTTCATTACAAAGCCAACATGGTGGATGATTGAAAATTTAGAGTTACCATTTCATCTTGGAATCATCTAATAATGACAATTTGTATCTGACTATGCATATTAACCATGTGAAAACACGTGCAATGTCTTGACCAAAATTGATAAAGTTTCTAAATGTTAGTTCATCCCAACTCGTACACCCATAGTTCCTAAAAGTTAATTCATTCCAAACTTGTACACCCAGAAAGTTGCAATGCTCAGATGCAAGTAGACTCGCAAACTGGGAACTGGGTTGAGCTTTGTTAGTTCCATACTTCTCCAGTGATCCCTATTTGGGCTATGTTCTTTGCCAAACCAGACGATAACATGTCATTTCCAACAATTTGATTCAGCCTCCATTATTCTTCCCGTAGTCCGAGTTCCTTGTAGTAGAATAGGCAATTAGCTGTAGAAGTTTGCTGATCATTAAAGTCAAGGGAGATCCTAATAAATCTGTTAAGTCACTGGCGAAAATGATTCTAAACATCAATGTCTATGGAGTAGAGTGACATCATTTACAAATGGTTTGGATGGGAAAACATCCCTCCAACAAAAATTTCAATTACATTCATAAAACCAGAAAATAATTACAACAAATCAAAACCATAGGCACCTCTAAAGTTCAAATCATGTTTCGAAGATGCACGGTGAATAGAGGATAGTTTTAAAATATTATAAACATTGGTATTGGTGATGCCATTTCTTTTGAAGGAAACACTTATTTTATTTTCTTTTACTTTCCCTTCCTTTTTTTTTTTATTGAACTGTGGATGTTCTCGATGCCAAACATCTAAATGTTTCAGTGACCATAATAAGAGTTTCAGCATTTATTTCAGCAAATCTCAATCTGCAAATAATCTTTTCTTGTGATTGGTTACATTACTTGAACCTACAACCTTGTGGTTGCAAGATTGAGCATACCAACGGTTTTATAGCTCTTGTTAGCAATCTTGCTACATAACCGTAACACAGAAGGCCTCTTTGTGCAGGATTTCTACGCAATATCGCAAAGGGGCTAAAATTGATAAATTGAAGGCAAAAACCCGAAAGATGCATCTTTCAAAAGTTTTAGAGATTACAGTTTACACGACTTGTTCTGCTGTGAAATCCAATTTGCAATTTCAATGTGTCTTTTTATCCATTCTAAATAATGTCCCAAGCAGGGTTGACTTTATAACACATCCGAACCATCCACACACATGAAGCCCCCTTATGTACACTAAACCCAATGAATTTTCACCTATCCAAATTTATTAGACAGTTGGATCAAGGGTCAAATTTCTTTCTTTAATATATAGTCATTAAATTTGTGAGCCACTGATGAAAGAGTTAGAGGCATGTGATTGACCTTAAATTTGATATATAGCCTCATCTAAGATGTCTTTTCTCATCCCCCACAAGTCGCATGATCAGTGGGTCCCTAGGTGGGCCCTATTAAACTTGTCCCTTACCATATGGTGAGGAAATGATGCACAAAAATATCTCATTAACCAGAAGGCGTATATATAAAATGGTTAATCTTATGGTGGGAGTGGGACGAACTCCAACTGAAGTGAAAATTGGAAATATCCCATTAACCAGGTTGTGTTTATTTTGACAAGCTCAATTTCCGTATATCATCATCATCAAGAAGTCAATTTAATGTGGGTCCCACTCGCCTCAAGGGAAGTGAGATTTTTCCAATAAGCAATGAATAAGAGGACAGTTTTGGAAAGAGTTTTTCAAGAGGGCATTTTTGGAAATTAAATAAATTTGTTAGCGGGACATTCTACTGGCACACAAAAAAAAAAAAAAACACCTCTTCACACACATAAATTTTTTTGCCTAAACTACCGTCCTCCCTTCCCCTCCCCCATTGCCCAGTGAGGCAGTCACCCCACCTCCTCCATCCTCCTCCCCATACCCAACCCAGTCACCCCAATCCCTCCTATAGAGAAGAAGATGAAGGGGGAGGGGAAAGAGAAAAAGAAGAAAGAAACAAAGAACAAAGAGAATGAGATGGCTAGGAGGGCTAATTCACGTACCACCAAGGAGCTGGGAGAGGGAGAAAAAGAAAGAAAGAGAGAAAGAAAGAGAGAAGAGGAGAGCTTGGTGGTGGCCGACGGTGGTGCTGGTGGTCACCGATGGTGACCGTGTAAGGTTTAATGAGGTTGGCTAATTCATTGGGAAGTGGACAAAATTTGGATTCTTATTATGTGTAATTTTTATTAGAATGGACTGTCCAAGAATCAAGAGTTTCAAGGAGTCAAAGACTTCCAGATAGCAATAGACTTTTTGAGTGGTCGCTCGAGAGGATCATTCCCTGCTCGAGCGGACCCTCACAGAACCTCCCTCGCTCGATCCATCCTCTTGTGCACTCAAGCGACTTCAATTCTGTCTCAATGTTGCTCAAACAGAAGCTTGGCATGGCCGCTCGAGCGAATCTGTGCGTGAAAATTAGAAATTGCT
Organism: Persea americana; assembly: GCA_029852735.1. NCBI lineage: Eukaryota > Viridiplantae > Streptophyta > Magnoliopsida > Laurales > Lauraceae > Persea > Persea americana. Next base: position 52,602,032 of record CM056812.1, read on the forward strand.
TAGATTTCTCTCCTACTTCCTCTCAAGTTACACTGTTGATTTTTAATCAATCTATAATACTTGAGGCACGAATTTAGGCTTATATATAGCCTTTATCTCTCTATTCAATTTAACCTCTCTAAAAAGAAAATTTCCTAGAGAGAACTTGAGAGATCCATCTTCCCCAAAGACGGGCATCTACAGTGCTAAAGATCAAAGTTTTGGATTCATGCTCCGTTTTACTCCTCTGAAGTAGAGACACCTTGAAGACGGCTTCGAGGCGTTTGTTTCAAGCACGATGAAGGTGTACGGCGAGCAGTCGGCAAGATCGCGCAGTCTCTTGTTTGAGTTTCAATTAGGAAGGGTTGTGAGTTACTTGTAACTTTCTTTCATATAGTACTTGGTTATCTGTTGGCTTAGACGATAAGGCTCATGGTTTTTTTCCAAGTAGGGTTTTCCACGTATAAATCTTGTGTCTTTCTCGTAGTGTGGATTGTTTATTTTTAAATCAGATCTAGGATTAATAATTAGTTTAATCATTGTGATTGAAATTTACTAAAGGTCTGTTGGTTGGGACCTGAGCCTATGTTAAGGCCGAATTTTCAGACTGTAAAGGCACGGTGACATGGGACAACAAGGGAGAGTGAGAGAAGAAGGAAGAGAAAGGGGGAAATGAGAGAGAGATTGGGCGGCAGTGAAGTGGAGAGGAAGAGGGGGGGGTAGGTAGCGGCATCAGCAAGGGTGTCTGGCAGTAGTGGGAGGCGTGAGGAAGAAGAAGAAGAGTTGGGAGAGACAGCGAGGGAGAGGAAGAGGGAGAGAAAATAGGGGGAGGGGGGAAGAGACCAGGGCTGCCTCTGCGGCCTACTGGCTGGGGAAAGGGAGAGGGAGGAGGGTGGAAGGGAAGGACGAAAGGAGAAGGGTAATTTATGCATTTTTTTTATAGAAAAAAATTGTGTGTGTGAAGAGATTTTTCTTATGTGCCACCAGATTGTCCCTTTCATGGGCTAGAAAGACATTGTCGGAAGTTGTATGACGGTAGTCTTTGACGTGGAAGGTCTGTATTGGAGGGAGGTAGGCACTGCACAATAATAAAGTGCCGCGCTGCTGTTTTGGAGCCCTGCCCCTCCTATTATTTGTTTGTCTTATATAATGAGACACAAAGAAAAGAGAGCCTCCTGATGTTGACTTTAAAACACAAGAGAAATGAAGTGTATTCTTCCTATTGGTTTGCGTGTGAATGAAGCAGTCTTCTTCATTAAGTTTGGGTTGTAGTCTTGTAGAAGCCCTGTATCTCCTTTGATCTAAACTGTGACTTTGCGATCGTAACCGTGAAGAGGCACCGCGGATACCATTTGATCTATTTAGATATGGAGACATTCTAATCTATGTGCGTTTCGGCAATTGAGAAGCTCCGTAAATTTCTACACCTCTTATCTCTCCCATGGGATGGAATGAATACCAATCCTAGGGCCCCCTATCTTAAATAAATAAGTCCTAAAGAATCACACTTATTAGAGACTTCTTCGCCAAGAAACCCACATCCACTAATCATATTGGAAGTTGTATTGGTGGGATAAGATCAAATCTTACATTAAGTAAGATTGTATTCTCTGATGTCATCATCCTTGCTTGATCTGACATGAGACTCATGGCATGCAGGCCACATGATTTCCTGCAGCCCACTTATCAACAAAAGCCTATCGGTCGCTCAGTCTCTGTTTCAACATTTCTTGGAAACGGAAATAGAGAAAAAGCTTTGAAAAAAGTATAGGCATGTTTCTTTACAAGAATTTTGAGGAATATTGTATGGAGGATTTCGGAATTCTCAAATATAGTCCCAACAGAAATTGCAAAATCCTCATTGCCTTGCTAGCATTTTGAAATGCTTTGGACTTGTTTCTTTCAGAGGAGTAGAAAACTCTTGACGGGAATTGATCTAGGGAGTTCATAAAAATGATGTGATGGCCTTTCACTTGGCATTTGAAAATGCAATGTTTCTTTGATAGGATTTCAAATCCCAACCTCTTAAAAAAGTCTTGAATGGCATTTAAGATTTTTAGAATTTCAATCTCCTTGGAATTTGCAAATCCTCCATCTAACGAAAGTAATTAGAAATTCTAATCATGTGATAACTTTCGAAGAGAGTATAAATTCTTCGTACATTAAATCTTTGAATTATGCTAAAAGGGTTCTAAGTTATGGCCTTTTGGGCTTGTTTCTTTACAAGCACTTTTTATAGGAATTTAGGCTGTCTGTGGATTTAAGAATTTATGTCAGAGATTCAATATTCTTTTAACGAGATTTTCAGTATTCAAGGCGGCCAGAATTCTCAAATGCCAAAATTGTGGAATTTCAAAATACTGGCGCCTCCAAGAGTATTTTAGAATTTTGAAACTCCAAAAAATTTCTTTGGAACTCCAAAACCCAACTGTAGATGCCGATCTTGTTCCAGTGGCAATGGCAAGTATTGATGCTTCTCATTCGCATGGTATTTACAGAGGAGCTTCTTGTTCCCATAGCATTTACAGAGGAGCTTCTCTAATACGAAAGATCTGAAATAACAATCTGCCATTTGGATGGAAGTCACTGATATGAGAGAGAGAGAGAGAGAGAGAGAGAGACGGTTTGAATGGGAATTACAGTAGCCAAGGGTTTGGTAAACGGTGCTTCCCAGATGAATACATGGTGTGGCTTCAATGAGGAGACACGTGCTTTGACTGCAAACACCGTGTGGCTTCAAAGATAAATACATGTGGGTGATTTCAGCCGTGGGAGATGTGTAGGCCCAATCTGAAATTTGGTCACTTTGATTGAATGTATGGTTGACCTGTCATTTGTCTAATACCATCACAAATGCCCAAACCAGCAAAGTTACTTATATCATAATAAATCGCAAAATATGGAACCCTCCTACCAACAATAAAGTAGGGCCCATATTCACAATTATAAGAATTGGGCCCATGCAATTCCTATTAAGATGGGTCCATATTCAAATTTCTAGAGTTGGGTCCCATACTTACGTTTCTAAAAGATTGGCACATATACCATATACTTGAGGTGGGCCTACATTATAGTTCTTACAGTTGGGCCCCTAGGTTCACAACCACAAAAGGTGGGTCTCATGTACTACAATGCATAAAATGTGTAATTCCAATCTATAATTTATGTCGCAATGAAATATGAGATTAATGAAATTCAAAAATTTATAAATTCTCATGCAGGAATTCAGTTGGGAATGAAACGTAAAATTCAGAAATGATAGAATTCAATGGCATTTTAGAATTCTAGCATTTGGGACAACCTGTAGACATGAATCCTAGGAATTCTAGTAAAGAAACAATACCTCGTGACCTTCGAATGGGCTGGAATTTTAAAATTTTACAACAAAACTAGGGATTTCGAAATACATTTGGAACTTTAAAATGCTATTTTTCTTTATTAGATTTTAAATTTCAACTACCCAAAAAGTCTTAAATAGTTCCACACCTTATTGGCATTAGTAAATCGTCCACTCAACAAGAGGAATTCAGATTTTCATGTAATTAGGTGATAACTTTTGAAGAATTCTTCAGTTCTCCAAAAACATGAGTTTCTAAAATTTCTTTAAAAGGGGTTTCGAGCCAGGGCTTTTTGTGACTTTCTAATGAGTTGGAATTCTGAAAATTTACAATGAAGTTAGGAATTTTGAAATGCTAAGCAGGCCAACTCTGGAAACCCCAACATCGAGAATTCTCCAAGAAACTCAGCTAAAGGAATCAGCTAAAGTAAAAGCACCGTGCAAGAGGCTTATTTAAAAAGATTATCGATCCTTTTGAATTAAGCAATTCATAAAAGCATTTTAAAAATCTTTCCTTATACGCATGTATATGAGTTCATGCAACATAATTCAAAGTGCTTGAACTTATTTGATGATTGATTGACTAGATATGTTATCTTTATTTTTCTTATATTTTACACTAATAAACAGGTCATGAGCTAAAATAATAGTTGTATTATATGAAATGTAGAAGAAGACAGCAACACATGACTCATGACTTAAGTTGACCGGCATTTTGATTTATTATTACAAATGAAAAAAAAATCATTTTTCAGCATTTTCTAATATATTCTAGATTTTTTTTCTATATTTTTGTGAATCTTTCTGGATAAAAAAAGATTCACACCGTGACAATCGTGATGGATAGATGTCCGCAACCGATCTCAATATCGTATTGATTTTTTGCCAAGGCCGATACCGCGACCAATATCATGATTTTAAACCATGCTATTATTGCCTTGTGAAATCATTTCGGTGGAATCTTATTATCTAATCGGTGAACCAAGTTACTAAATAATTATATTTATACTGTCCATCATTTCGGTCCCACCTTGTGTTGACAATGTTTTTAACATCTGTTTATGTAGAGCGGGACGTCCAATCAATTATAGTAGAGGCCATGCAGAGTTTAATGCATGTCACAACTTGGGCAGTTACTCAAAATGTTTACTCCTTGTAAAAAAATGTCATTTTGCAATTTGAAGCTAAATTATGAATCTTTTAATGTGCTTTTTTTTTTAGCACTTCAAATTCAAATATGGAGTTTTCAATTGGCAATAAGAGATGAGTAATTTAATTGCAATTTTGGCTCATTTAGATGTACCATCTAGTATATAGGTTTTTTTGTCCATTTTCTTTGATCAGTTATACGAAACTTATTATTTGTAATAAATAAACAAAATATGTTGAATGTGTTTTGTAGCACTTACCACAATCGTTGTTGATCTAATGTGAGTAAAATTATTTGATAACACTGTTCATGGTCTTTTAAGAGTACAAAACTTCTTCAGAGGCTTAGAGGTTTATAATTTATACTCATTTTTTTTTTTTATATGTGCAGCAATTAGGCACTCAAATCGAATTCGAAAATAATGGGGCCCTTGTACCCTGTTCTAAATGTATTCAATTATTTAGGATTCTCATGGTAAGATAATGTAATTCATTTTTTGTATTCTATTTTTCTGATAATTTTTTTTTCTAAGTATGAATGACTTGCTATGATAGTTTTGAGTGTTTAGAATTTATCCCATATTTTCTCGTTCATCCTTTCCCCAAGTGGTATAGTTTCATTCTGACTAAATCTAAATTAAAATAGCAAAAGAAACTAGAAATCCCGGTAAACTACGTGTCCAAGCATAAGTTCAAAAAAATGATAAAGAATATATACCAACATTCAATGAGAAACTAAAAACTCACCGTCGTGGACTTTAGCGAAATGATTTGAAATCTTCTATTTCAATTTTAAAGCAAAGTCATTGATCACTTTTTAACTTGTCTAAAAATCAGAAAAAATTAAAACATTTCTCTCAAAAAAAAAAAATAATAATAATGTTTTAACTTACGAAGAGACAATTTCTTTATTTAAATTATCCTTTTTCTATCATCAACATAAAAGTCTCGGGATTTTTTTTTTAAATTATCATAAATAGTGTAGGCATAGTATACATCCATTGAGAATATACAGATATTGTTTACATGAAGTCATGAACTAATATTTTATAACTGCGAGCTTTTCAAGTTAAGTTTCATTAAATATTTTATTTCAGGTATTAATATTTTTTGAGGAAAAAGATTAGGCTTGGGTCCATACAGAATGCATCTTAATCCACTAGCAACCCTTCACCAATAAAAGGTTCTTGATTACAAACTTAACGGATACTCTGCCTAACAATCTTAGACACATCCCGTGGTCATTCATTCTTAGACGATGGTGTCATGTGGTCATTTAATATTAGATGCATATCTTAAATCACTGATTATGCATATTTATAAATTAATTATGTTAATCATGATCATGAATTCATTTCATGTCTGAACATTAATCATTAAACATGATAATGGATCTTTACAATTATGTTAAATCTTTTGTCATGTATTTTATGCTTTTGATTTGCTACATGTTTAGCATGGGTTTTCATGCTCTTAAAGTTCAAGAGACAATCTTGGTTTCAGTAGCCAGTAGGGCAGGACCGTCGTTGAGCTGGGTCGAACTGCAAAAGCGGAGGTCAAGGAGAATGGGGCATTACTCTATAGCTGAGCCGGGTCCAACTGCAGAAGTACATGACAGGACCATAGCTGAAGGTAAAGAACAGGAAGGACCGTAGCTGTTCTTGACCATAGCTGAAGGTCAAGAGCAGGAATGGCCGTAGCCGCTGTTCTTGACCATAGCTGAAGGTCAAGAACGGGAAGGACCGTAGATGTGTCGGGTCCAACTGCAGAGTCCGAAGGTCAAGTACAAGGCAGGACCGTAGCCGTGCAAGGTGCCTAGGTCTCAACTGTAGAATATGAATGTCAAGAACATGGCTGGTCTGTAGCCGAGTCGGGTCTAACTGTAGAATCTGATGGTCCAGAACAGAGAATGACTGTACCTGAGGAGGGTCAAGAAGGAACTTGTGTGAAACTGGTGAATGATGCAACTGAAAAATTGGTGAAGATGGTGATGAGATGGTGCATAGTATTATACAGACATGAAAAATTGTGAGCAACAATCTGGGAACAGGGAAGTGAATAAAAAATATAAAATGTTTGATCCGTTCATTCATTTGGACAGTTCTTTGGTTGTCTAACGGGAATCCTAGATTGAGTGGCCATTAAATTGTTTGACTATATTTAGGATAGTTACATAGAACAGATACAGAAAATGAGTGGAGCCCAAAATGAAAAGACTACCTGCCCTAATACACACTTTTTTTTTTTCTTCTGTTTAAATACTGAAAGCCAATTTCAGTGGGCGGCCAACCAAGATTGATTGCTAGATGGTATACACGAGGGACCTATTCCATTTCTATCTAGAAAGAGGAGGGAGTTAATCACATGTTCAAGATTTTGATCAATGCAATGGTATAATGATGTTTGAGTCGAACTTTTTAAGGTCCTAAATCTTCAGAACAGCTGTGTAGAAAAAGCATATATCTGAGCTCAATTTGACAGCATGAGAAAGTCAAAGTGGGAGGCGAATTCCCATCTCAACGTCTCGATTCACATCACTGCTCTCTTTTTTCATGAGGATCCCACACGCTCTCAGCCACCATACAACAAACCGAATGAATTGCCACAAGTAAAGAAGCCCCAGCCATAACAGAGGCGCAGTTCCTATCCTGGTCCCTGGTAAAACAATTGCTATGAAAATGGCGAAAGTCAGCGCGACAGAAGACACAGAAATCCACATGAACAGCGTGAGAAGTCTCATGAGGACCGTTGGTCTGAGAGGGGGCTTGCTTATTAACAGTATGATGATGCTCAGAGACACAAGAAACCCAGTTGTGTCGATCACCATGAAAGGGGGCTTATAGTAATCGTCGTAACCTGCGCCTGGAGGGTTGAGTCCTGCTTCAAATGTCACTGTAGCAATCAATATGGCCGCCACCATCAGTGTGCTCCACCTCTTGTGTACCCAGTTATTACTCTTCTTCTCATGGTCGTCCGTGTTCTTCTTACAATTACTGAGTGTGTTGGAAGCCTGTATTGTGGGTGCGACTTTAGCTCTGATGGCCCCAGCATCTTCAAGGATCTTACCAATTCCATCGATCACAGTCAATTCACTTGGATTTCGTTGTAACAACACATCTAAAGCCGTTAAACCATCGTTGTTTATGGCATTTACTTCCACTCCAGCCTTGCAAAGCAACAACTGCACAGTCTGCACTACTGACCGATATTTAGAAAATGAATATTTACTAATGTGATAATCTCGAAAGGTAAAAACAAGAAGAAGAAGAAGTTCAATTCATTAATTTATCTCTATTTTAGAGTTGACTAGAGTTCGACCGTCGCACCCCTTGTACAGGAATCGTGCAACACATGCCATCATGGGGCCAACATTAATTAAGAAGATGAAAACCCCTTTCATAGGAAAACAACATAAAAAAACATAACAATAGAATTTAATTCAGTAGTTCTAACCTGAATTTGCCCCTTGGTGGCAGAGATGTGGAGGGCCGTGTTCCCATCATCATTTTTCATGTTCACAAACTCATCATCATCATCTGCCCATTCAAGCACCCACCTTACCATCTCATAATGGTTATGTTTCACGCTCAGGTGTAGGATGGTCTCTCCTTGATCTGTCTTTACAAGACCCGCTTCTGGTTTGGTTTGGAGGAGCTTTTGCATGACGTTAAGACGTCCTTTAATGGCAGCCGAATGGAGAGGAGTCCTTCCATCTCCATCACGAACTAGACAGATATCACCAGATGAGCCCGTCTGTAGAAGCTCCTTTACTATCTCTATATAACCTTTGGCTGCAGCCAAGTGCAGAGGGGTGAATCCTTGCGAGTTGAGTTCAAATTAAGGCGAATTCCCGTTTCTGGGTTAACATCTCTCTAGCAAAATCGACGTGCCCAAGAATTGCAGCTATGTGGAGAGGGGTGTCTGACGCACAGGACACAAGAGCCCTATCGAGAATGAGTGCATCTTCGTGAAGCAGTTCAAGCAACGAAGTTGCACTCCCTGCAAGAGCTGCCTCATAAAGCCTCTTATCCATTCTCTCTCTGAATCAAACATGTGTTTTTCATCTCCTAATATAAAGTAGAGTTGGAGCAGCAGGGAATTTCCTGGAACATGAGATGGACCTACTTAACGGTGGAATTCTCTTCACAATTATGGAGGAACCAATAGAGATGGAATCAGGAAATTTCTCCCCAAGCCCACTTATCAACAAAAGCCTGTGGGTCGCTAGGTCTTTGTTTCAACGTTTCTTGGAAATGGAAATAGAGAAAAAAAACTTTGAAAAGAGTCTAGGTACATTTCTTTCCAAGAATTATGAGGTGGGGAAAAATAAAACGAAACTTCAACTGCAAAGTCATTGCGAAAGAGATTGGTTATAAAAGGGTCCACACGTTTTGCAAATTGGGCCTGCATAAGTGGAGTTCGGATCCTCTTTAAGCTTTGGTTAAGTCTTCAAAATAGAAGCTGCTCAAAATTTGGTTCCAATGTAAGATAGATTGTTTAATTAAAAATGTGATCAAAGCAAGATTATGCATATTTATTGATTATGTTTAATGGAAAATATTTATATGCATCCATCCCTCACCATGTTATGGTGAGAGACAATATAATAGGGTTGACTTTATAACACATCCGAGCCATCCACACATATGGAACCCTCTTAAATACATTAAACCCATTGAATTTTCACATATCTAAATTGATTGGACCGTTGGATCAAGAGTCAAATTTCTTCCTTTAATATAAAGTCATTAAATTTGTGGGCCACGGATGAAAGGGTTAGAGGCATGTGATTGACCTTAAATTTGATATATAATCTCATCTAAGATGTCTCTTCCCATACCCCACAAGTCCCATGATTAGTGGGTCCCTAGGTGGGCCCCATTAAATCTGTTCATCACCATATGGTGAGGGAATGATGCATAGGAATATCCTATTAACCAGGAGGCGTATATATAAAATGGTTAATCTTATGGTGGGAGAGGGACGAACTCCGACTGAATTATTACTCTTTTATTTACGTATTACTAAATTAAAAAAAAAATCTAAGGAGATTAGGGACGGACATTTTCTATTCAAGTTTCTTATATTAGAATTGCATCCCGATTACTAGTTTAATATTTTCTAAATAGAGAGCTTGGCCCTGTTTGTTTGCATTAAACTTCATACGAATTGAATACATAAGGTAGTTAAAAATAATCATAAGAGGATGTTATTTGATGGCTTTGGAAAATTCACCTTTAATATTTATTTTCAACAGCTTTATATATTCAATTACTATGTATTCGAATGCAAACAACCAGGCCCTTCCAGAAAGATTTGGGTTGATACCAATTACCAAGTGTAAGGTCAAAACTCAAAATCAATCATAAACCTGTCAGAAAACTTGAACCATAAATTACACAAACAAATGGTCAAATCGAATGAATATACTTCAACGAACTCTTGTATAAATTGCTAACTGCAGACTCGAATTAAGAAACAGGCAAATATATGAAAGCTTTTTTTCCCATCATTTCTACAAAAAAAGTACATCCTTGTAAGTTCTGTTACCTAGATTTGCTTCTTGGCTGTAGAGATGTGTAGGGCTCTGTTCCCATCACCATCTTTCATGTTCAAAAACTCATTATCTTCCATTTCAAGCACCCACTTCGCCATCTTATAATGGTTATGTTTTACGCTCAGGTGTAGGATCGTCTCTCCTTGATCTGTCTTTACACGACCCGCTTCTGGTTTGGCTTGAAGGAGCTTCTGCAGGACAGTTGAGCGTCCGTTGATGGCAGCGACATGAAGAAGTCCTTCCATCTCCATCACGAACTAGGCAGATACCACCAGATGAGTCCGCCTTTAGAAGCTCATTTACTATTTCAATGTACCCTTTTGCTGCAGCCAAATGCAAAGGTGAGAATCCTTGTGAGTTGAGTGCAAAGGCGAATTCCCGTTTCCTAGTTAGAATCTCTCGCGCAAAGTCGATGTGCCCAAGAATTGCAGCTATGTGGAGAGGGGTGTCTGGGACAGAAGTCACGAGAACCCAATCGAGAACGAGCGCATCTTCGTGAAGCAGTTCCAGCAAAGAAGTGGCACTCCCTGCAAGAGCTGCCTCATAAAGCCTCCTGTCCATTCTCTCGACTAAACTTCTGCACTCTTTAACTGAACCAAAGAGTTGCCTCTCATCTCAAATATATAGGGGGGGGGGGGCGGGATGGGGGGTGTTTCTTCCAAGTTTAGTTGGATTCTCTGGGCAGATCAGAAATTTCTCTTTGGAAGCCATATATATATATATATATATATATATATATATAAGTGGGGGTGGGGGGGGGGGGGGGGGGGGGGTTTGTTTTCTTCCAAGTTTAGTTGGATTCTCTGGGCAGATCAGAAATTTCTCTTTGGAAGCCATATATATATATAAAAGTGGGCGTGTGGTTGGGGGGGTGGTGGGGGGGGGGTGATAAAAGTGGGCGTGTGGTTGGGGGGGGGGGGGGGGGGGGGGGAGGTTTCTTCCAAGTTTAGTTGGATTCTCTTGGCAGATCAGAAATTTCTCTTTGGAAGCCATATATATAAAAGTGAAGTAGTTAGTAGTAGTAGTAATAACAACAACAATATTGTGGTGTGTGATCTAAATGTCAATTTTTTATAGGTATCAGCTGCATGGTAGTACTTATTGGCTGTATTGACTTCCACGTGCATCGGCTTAGTCAAAACTTTTGATGATATACTCTTATTATTTTTCATTTGTGAATTACACATGTATCCTGTCAAACCAATTTAAAACCAGAAAGGAAAATACAAAATGACTTACCAGGGTGATAGCTAGGTATTTATTCTTAACTTTCCTTGATGCATTTTCCAATAGAAGGTTGATCATTTGATTGCCATTTATAACACCATATTTCTTCTTTTTTTTATTTGTAAAACTTCATCCTTATTTCTTAAATTTTAGCAATTTTTAAGAATATTTATTTAATACATAGGAATTGAGTTCCTATGAATTCCAATGCAAACAAACAGGCCAAAGAGCTTAAGAAAATTAACATTTTTGTTCCTAGGACTTGACAGGGTATATATGGCACCATAGTCTAGAGATTTCATTGGTGTGGGATCCAACACGAGAGCATAATCTTTGATTTGGAAAAGAGGGAACATGTAGAAAAAGATAAAGATAAAGACCATACACATTCTAGAGATACGACAGCATCTTTCTTATAGCAAGAACAAGCAAAGGTCTTTTAGTTTGTTTAAGGTAAGGCAAAGATTCACCAGCCCATTTTGATTATTTTACCATTCAAAAAAAAAAAAAAAAATTCACCAGCCCGCATCACTTTTTGGTTTTTTTTTGGTACCCTAGCTTTTAGTGGCTGGGACTTAAAAAAAAAAAAAAAAATTATATAGAGCCCAGTACACCCTGGAAGGAAGCCCACCGAAGTGAGAAGAAAGCTAGGCACACCCAGGAAGGAAGTCCACCTAGGCACAAAGAAAGCCCGCATATACACATGCATGAATATATAAAGCGGAGGTGGGGATTGAACCCCTGACCTCCCAAATAAGAACCCAACTCCTTACCAGTGGGGTAAGGAGCGGTTGTTAGCCCACATCACTTGATACTGCAATAAAGCATGATGCCCATGAGGATGAGTCTGTAAGTTGGATGCCAAATGTCAAAATAATGAGCCCACTACAGGATAGGGGAATCACCCAAATATGTAATGAATGAATTGCCCCAACTATATGGAAGTAGTAGGACTTTAAAAACAAGGACCAATAGACCAAAAATAAATATATATACATGTATATATAATGACAAATGACAAGCAATTGGAGTATCTCCCAATCCAGGACATAGCATGTTTTAGTGTTTGGACAAATTTTCTCTCCATTCATGTATGTACAATCAAATTGGTCACACTTGAAATATATGATTAAATTTTAATGAAAAAAAAAAAAAAGATCTTGTGCTCCTGTCAGGATCCTGATGGTAGCTAAGACTTGATTTAACATAAATGGAACCGCCTTAATTTCATCTGATCCTACTTGCGCAAATCACATTCCTTTCTCATGTTTAGGCTCATGCGTAAATTTAGGGATCATGCACATACAAAACCTCATCAATCCAATAGCACAAGGCAATTGGTTAGGCGTGAAAGCTTCTGTCCAGTTCCTATGCAGAAGGTTCAAGTTAATTACAAGCGAGTTTTGATCACATCACATACAGCCTAACGTAAAGGCCAAATGATGCAAGTAGCTATGGTCAACACCATTTAAGGTGAGTCTGGGTCTTCTTGGTGTCTCACTCATGCATCAGGTGAGTGGGAGGTCTGCAGTGTAGCCCACCTCTTGGAAACAAACCAATCCAGACGAATGTTTTCCCCTTATATGTGATGTGATGTCCAAGAATTTTACTTTAAGAGGGGTTGGTCTTACCGAAAGAGTGAGCATATGATTAATAAAGTGATTAACATTAGCATGGGCATGCTATCAGAAATCTCCAACAAAATTTCAAACAAACCCAACCCCACCATTAAGGTCCGAAACATGGTAGATAAAAAGTAGCCAAAGTTTCAAGTTAGTTTTCACACGGAAGATAAAACACCATGAATCATGAATGCAATTCTACATCAGAGGAAGACACAAAAGAATCCTTAAGGCCTGTTTGGATAAATGAGGAGTGGAGTAAAATGAAGTGGAGTTCACACGCGGAGTAGAGTGAAGAGAAGTAGGTTAAAGTTAAAATAGAGTACTTTACTTCACACTTCACTCCATTTAAATGCTTATTTTGAAGTTAAAGTTTGGAGTATAATCCACTTTTACTCAAGGAAATGAAAGTAAAAGTTAAATGGAGTATATATGGCCCACAACATTACTTCATCTATCTGGCTAGACTCATCCAAATGTTGTAGAGTTGAGATTTTAGACTGCTAGGGCACATTTATCTTCACTCTGCTCTATTTTTTGCCAATCCAAACAGGCCCTAAACGATGAAGAGTGAAAGTTAAGGGGCAAGAACAGGAGCTTCACATAAAATAAATAATTTAGTTCCACTCACCACAGTTTAACTTGCTGGAGAAGTCAAAACAGCAGTAGTCGTCATCCATTATGTTCAAAATCTGGAAATTCTTGAGTAATTAGAAGCAGAAAACAAAAATTGTGATCATAAATTTGGCAAAGAAAATTTCAGTTTCACAAGAATTTGATCCAACATGGTGAATTGGAAATGCCATTAATGTGATCTCTACATTGGGATTTTTCTTAATTGTTGTTTTCTTATGAACCTTCACCTTTATTTTTTCAATTTCAGTCGTTTTAAGAAGCACATTTGATAAAACTGGTTAGATTTCAACTTCATGCATACAAACCAACCCTTTCATAAAGAAACATTGGTCAGAACTGACGCCGGCTGCTACATAAAAGACTTCTTTCCGTATTGGCAACATAGAAGTTTCAAATCCATAGCTAATACTCCAAAATCTTCTGTTAGATTTTAAGAGAAGCCAAATCCTTTCTTACCCATATAAAGCGGTTCACCAATCATCAATCTAAACCCTCTAATACATAAGTCCAATCATTATTCACTTGCACTCTTCCTAATTTAACATTTTTCCAATCATTATCAACTGTTGGATTGAATCAAAGATAAAATACCACTTAAAAGACAGTTGGATCTTGAAGCCTAAAAATCCATGTGACACCAGAGATAAACTGCACACATCTAAATGATAGTTGAGTTCTGAGGCCCTAAAATCAGTGTCACAGCTGACAAGAAAATGCATATATCTAAACATAGATACAAAGCTTGAAAAAAAATCAAATATGCCCCTCAGTTCCTATCTCAATGCCTGGATCAGTATCACTGGTATCTCTTAAGAACCCCACAGGCCCTAAGCAACTATGAAACAAACGGAATTAACTGCCACAAGTAAAGAATGGCCAACCAATACAGAGGTGCACTTGCTATGAGAAAAGAGGCCGGATCAACCTCATATAACTGAAGAGACAGAAATCCACATCAGTACCGTCAGAACTCTCATCAGGACCACTGATCGGAGAGGCCCCGTTGTGTCGATCACCATGAAAGCGATATGGCCCCTCTTAATTTGCTCATTACCATTATCACCATTTCCTTCGTATCTACCATTATCACCATTATGGCTGTGTGGAGGGTTGATTCCTGCTTCAAATGTCACTGTAGCATTCCATATGGCCACCACCATTAGCGCACCCCATCTCTCACGCACCCATGTACTGTGATTCTTCTCACTGGATTTTTTTCTTCAGGCATTTTGGTGTGTTGGAACTGTGTGTTATGGGTGCCACCCTAGCTCTAATGGCCCCAGCATTTTCAAGTATTTTCCCAATTTCATCAATTATACTTTAGTTCATTTGGATTTCTCTGTGATAAGACATCTAAAGCTGTTAGACCATCACTGTTTAAAGAGTTTGCTTCCACTCCTCTCTTGCTGAGCAACAACTGCATAGCCTTTATAACAAACTTATATTTCTTTTCCAATTAAGGATAGTTCTAAGAAAACTCATTTTATAGTAATTAGATTAGGCAGACATCTTTGCAAGGAGAGTTATCAATTTGGAGTACGTTATGTTGATTTTTCTAGATCTTCGTCAGCCACCTTTTCTCTTTGATAGGTTGGCTTCATTAAATATATACGCCTTCAATTTCTCCTCTGGTCCTCTTATACTTTCCGTCTTACTGTCATTGGACCTCCATTGTCCATATAGAACAAGGTCATGGCCCACTATAAGTTACAGAAAATCTGCTTTGTATGGCCTTGGGATGTTTAGCTTACCCGGGTCAGTTGGTTCCAAGTAACTGTAAGGTCTGAGTCCAAGTTTAGATGCAAGGGGGTCAGCTTTGAATTCAGGGCCCAAAATCTTATAGAACACAATCATTGCCCTCTTCGGGTATACATAGTTGTTACCTGAATTTGCTTTTTGGCAGCAGAGATGTGGAGGGGCGTGTTCCCGTCATCTTTTATGTACACAAACCCAACATCATCATCTGCCCATTCAAGCACCCACTTCACCATCTTGTAATGGTTATGTTTTAAGCTCAGGTGTAGGATGGTCTCTCCTTGATCTGTCTTGATACCACCTGCTTCTGGTTTGGCTTGAAGGAGCTTTTGCAGGACAAGGAATCCTGTTTGTGGGCTAGAATCTCTCTCGCAAAGTCGATGTGCCCAAGAATTGCAGCTATGTGGAGAGGTGTGTCCGAAATAGAAGCCACTAGAGCCCTGTGAAGAATGAGTTCATCTTCGCGAAGCAGTTCAAGCAAAGAAGTAGCGCTCCCTGCAAGAGCTGCCTCGTAAAGCCTCTTGTCCATTGTATTTTCTCTTTCTCGCCCTCTAAATGAACCCAACTGTTGCTTCTCATGTTCCAATATGAAGGGGAGGAGGTGAAACAAGGAGTTTTCTCAGAAGTTTGAGATTTTGGAAGAATTCTCTTAAACAAGTCCACCTTTGGTGGAGCAAAGGAATTTCTCTTGGTGGGTCAACGTCAATTCTGTAATCTGCAAAGTTCAACATATTTTATTTTAATCGTATAAAAAAAACTTAATGAACTTTATCATTCTTGGATCTTTGTGACACTGGTTTCTGGATGTTTTGAAAATTTTTGGTGATAAATACTTGCAAAAGCATATTTTTTATAATATCTTTCATGAAAATGCACATGTCATTGACTATCTTAGTCATAATGATTCCGGCTTAGGGATTGGTGGAGCGGCAAAAGGCGTGGGTTTATTCAGTAAATGACTACTCACAAGTAGCTTAATTAAGCACAAAGTTGACACAGGATAAATTCTATCTACAAGCCATTAAGAAGATATTGGCCGAACCCATCCAGCGGACCAGCAGTCAGCAAGATACATATATGTCAGCACAACATTGGTGCAGATTAACCTTGAATTTACAGAATCCCCACTAAGGGAAAAAAATTAAGAGGTATCAAATAGAAAGATGTTGATAGAGAAACAGACATAACAGAAGTAGAGATTCTTTGATGATGTTATCAAGTCTTCAAATATTTTTCCACATATGCCTGCAGAGAAAGGAAAAAGACAAATATCACTTGCCAGAAACATACAATCAATAAAAAAAAGTTGGAGATTGTTGTTTCTGCCCAGAGTTTCAAAACAATGGAAAGAAGATGAAACAATTAACTCACCTGTACAAGTTTGGTAAGCTTGGGTTTAGAAAATGAAAGATAATGATCTATTCTCTCTTGTGTGTGAGGAATATGAGGGCCATGAAGAGAACCAGTCACTTTATCAACTACTTTCTTTACTATGGTTTTGTGAGCCTCTTTACTCATGTGACCTTCCTTCCAGGTGGGTTTTAGGAGTTCCTTAACAAATTCCACAAGTGCAAATTTGAACATCCGCATCTCCTTTGCATCCTTGCTTCTCTTGCCTTCGTCATTGACCTGATCATCTATATCCATCTCCTTCAACTGGCCAGTTTGTTGATCTTTCTCACATTGGACAGTTGCCACTTCTTTCACTTCCACAACCTCAGTATCCATCTTCAGTCCATGCTGATTGTCTTTCTTTTCGTGATTTGGCTTCTCCAAGCTGCCATTCTCAGGGAGCTCGCCCTCGTTCTGATTGTCTGTACCAGAAGACGAAGCCAAAATCTGTTGAGGTGCTTGTAATTGTTCTAAGGATGTATTTTTCTGTTCATGGGTATTCATGGGAAACCTTGCAGGTTGCTTATTGATGTCTGGGTCAACAAACTCTATACTGTAGGTTAAGGGATCATTCTGACTTTGGAGCCATGGCACTTGCTTAGGTTGAATGAATGGAACTGCCACTGGTGCAGAAGGCCTTACAGGGTTGGACTGAGGGGGCTGCGTAGGCACCAATCCAGTAACACTGAGATGATTTAGAGTGGCATATAATTGTGGAAGCTGCTGCCCGTTTCCAAATATCTGAGCCAACGATGCTGAAAGATCTGTTAATTGGGCTCCCTTCTCGGTGGATGCTGCATTTTGAGGGATTGAAACATCGTTGGTAAGTTGGGACATATTTCCATCCAGTAAATCATGTTTTTCACTAGAATCCCCCTGACAAATGGGCATCTGAGCTTGGTCTGTTGAAGATGACCGCACATTCATCCCTTGGCTCTGTCCATTTGAGTCCATCTGTCCACTTGGAAGTGGAGGGGCCATCAGCCGACTTTGCCCATTCAGATTGACATTTAATCCATCTAGAAGTGCATGGGCTAATTGTTGGCTTTGCAGACTTGGGTTGAAGTTTGGTACATTTGGTGTAGGGATTTTCTGTTGGCTCTGCCTATCCTTGCTGGGGAACACCACAGCACCTACTTTCTGAACTGGCAGCTGTTGGCCATCAGCTTCAGGACTCCAAGTATATGAATCTTGAGAACCATGTATAGTTTCATTTCTACCCATGTTATGAGAATAGCCATCTTTGTTTACCCCTGCAGAACCCATGTCTGTCACATTGCTAAATTGGTCAGCAGCCCTCGATTCTGGAACCCTTCTTGCACCATCACCATTGCTCATCCGCTGAGGAGAAACAGAGAAGTTTGTCTCGGCTGGTTTATCATCCCATCTTGGACCTTCACACGACTTATTCCAAGGATCATCAGCTCTGATATTGATGGTGTCACTACAGAAAGGAGAACTAGATAAATTTCTGTCAGCTTCTTTATCTCCCCATTTTGGGTGACTCCGCGATACATTCTCAGGACAACCCACTCCTGCACCACTGCTGTTGTCAATCCATTTCAGACCTCCCCCAGGTCTATTCCCCGAAACCGAACTATTGCCCCGTCCACCATCTTGAGAGTTCTCTTCAGGACCACCAAATGTGGGGCCCTGATGAGAGAATTTGCATTTTTCTCCATTACGGCAGCGTCCTTCAGCAAAATATTTGCAAAGAGTGTCCATAGTGCTCCTGTGGGGTTCATGCCTCTGATCATGTTCAAATGTTAAGTCCTCCCTTCTGTTATGGGCCCTGTGTCTTGTAGCATCTTTCGATGGCCATCCGCCACAGCCATCTACTTTCGCACCATGATGAACATATTTGCATGCTGATCCTCTGTGGCATTTGCCTTTCAAGAAATCATCGCAGCGCTCAGATGATCTATGGTTCCTCTGTGTCTCATGCTTCCCTCGGTCTCTAACATTGTGACTCTCATACCCATGTAAATCCTTATCCCTCGAGTACCCACTTTGCTCTTGTGAATCAGAGAAGGCTTCATTGCTCGCGTACCGAGAAAACCGTCCCTTTTCCAGTCTACGTCCCCTGTTTTCAAAAGGAACTCTGTCACAATGCCCCTTACCATCATAATCACGATCATCCTGGTGAAGAAATCGACATTGATCCCCTCTCCTGCACCACCCTGCTGCAAAGTCCCTACACTGTGCAATTGATCCTCCCCTTCCACTTCTGCCCCTGTTATTCCAACTTTCCGCCTCATACTTGAAACCATGTGGACTCCTGCTTCTACTGCATATCACGGCAATGGAAACTCATGACGAAGTTACAGAATCAAATTGGGAACAGCATTATTTATATAATAGCAAGAACAAACAAGGTCTTCTACTGTGTTTCAAGGCAATGATTCAAAAGGTAGCACTATTTGATACGGCAGAAACACATGATTATCTGTGTTTCGGTGTGTAACTTGGATGCCAAATGCCAAATACAGCCCATGACCTGAATATATAATGAAGGTGGTAGGCTGTTCAAACAACAAATGACCAATAGACCAAATACAAAAAAATAAAATAACAATAATAATTATAATATATGGCAAGCACTACACACAAAAGAACAGTGCCAGAAATGCAGCAGAAATAGTAGATAAAGATTTAAAAGAAAAGATTGTCGGGGCAAGGGGATTGGGAGATAGATAATTGAGCCGGTGTTAAAGGAAGATATAATTCATATTATTAGTGCCTATGCAACCCAAGTAGGATCATATTAAAGTGTTAAGAGACAATTTTGGGAAGAGATGGATGGTTCAATACGAGAAAATCCAATTAATGAAAAGATTTTCCTTTAAGGGGACTTAAATGGGCATATAGGAAAAAATAGTAAAGAGTATGAGAGAAGGCATGGAGGACAAGGGTTTGTAGAAAGTAATAAGTTGGGAGACACCATCTTGGCATTTGTGTTGGTATTTGACCCTCTATTAACAAACACCTAGTTTAAAAAGAGGGAGCAGTTTATTATCTATAAGAGTGGAACTAATAGGAACCAAATAAACTTATTTCTACTTAGAAAACATGAATGACTCGCTTTTAAAGACTATGAGATCATTCCTAGAGAGAGTTTGACCACACAACATAGGACAATAGTTTTTTATATTCGAATTGGAAGTAGAATGAAAGGAGAGCAATAAATAATAGGTGTCATAAAACAAGGTAGGGGGATTTGAAATCGGAAAGGGCAACAACATTTAACATAAAGTGATCAAGGAAGGATAATGGAACTTGGAAAGAAATACAACAAAAAGGGAAAAATTATTGAGGGGAAAAATCTTCATATGGTTTTCATTGATCAAGAGAAATCCTACGATGTGGTAACTAAAATTTGATTTGGAAAATTTTAAAAAGGAATATCTCAAGATGTTATAATAACATAATTAAAAACATATATGAAGGAGTGGCAACTATCTGTGGAGAGATAAGTGAGTTTCCAAAGGCTATAGGTTTACATCAAGTATCAACTTTAAGCCCTTATCGTTTCGATTCAAGAAGAGTTATCTTGGTGTATGTTGTTTGTTGATGATATATTGATGGAAGATGAATTGAGAGATGATGTGAATGAGAAACTTGATAAATGGAAGAAAGATTTTGAACTAAAGGGCTTAAAATAGGTCATACAATGAATATATGAATTGCAACTTTAGTGGAAAGGTATAAAGAGATTAAACCCCTATCAGAATTGAAGCTCAAGAGATACGACAAAGAGATTCCTTCCGATTCTATAATTAGTAAAGATGGATTAATTGAGGAGGATGCCTAACATAGGATAAGAGTAGGGTGGTTTAAGCGGAGACTCGCTTCTGGAGCACTTTGTCATTGGTGCATTCTGATAAGATTGAAGGGAAAATTTTACAAGATAGAGATTAGACTAGCAATGACCTACAAAGTAGAATGTTGGTCAACTAGGGAACAATAAAAAAGTAACAAATGTAAGAATGTTGAGATCGATGAGAGGTGAAACTATAATAGATAGAATAAAAATAAGCGCATTCGAGGGCATTTAGGAAACAACATATGCAAAAAAATGAGTGTAGTAAAGAAAAGAATGTTGGGATGGATGTGTGGTAGAACTAAGAAAGATAGAATAAAAATGAGTAGATTTGAGAGCATTTACGGTAGCACAAATAGATGATAAATTAAGGGAGACTCATTTAAGACAGTTTTGTCATATTCAAACATGCAAACAAAGGCACTAATGAGGCAAAGCTTTTCTATGTAGTTTGATGCCCCCTCAAGATTTAAAAACAAAAAAAAAAAAGTTATGTTGGAGAGGACATAGATGGAAGTAATAAAGATGAATTTGAGAAAGTGCAACCTATCCTTGGATTTGACCCTTGATAGACTGACATGGAGAAATAGAGCTCATATAGCTAACCCCAACATAGTCGGGACAAGCCTTTGATGATGATGATGAGTAATATATGACAAGCAACTGGAGTTCAAGGTTGTCCGCATAATCTAATTTCGAGCATGTGCCTCGATCATTGTGGAGACCAAAAGTTGGATGGTTGAGCAGTTGGGTTTGACATATGTGTGCTATGGTCAATGGCAATGGGGATGTGTAAGAAATAATTCAATTCTACTAGATTATAAATGGTTTTCCCTGTTTTGAAGGGACAAAAAAAAAAAAAAAAAAAAAAAAAGCACTTAAGCAATTAACATGAGTTGGGAAATAACAGAAGTAAACCTGCATGATCTGCCCCACCCAGGGGAGCCACTACGACTATGGCTATGATGTCTCCCCAGATCAATATGTGAAGTGATACTTGCTCCACGAGTCCTCGTGGTCTGTGAAATCTTCTCATCATCTTCGTCAACAATGACATCTTTTCCTTCACCCTTGTGCTCCGGCATGGGCTCGCAACACGATCCACCGGATGAATCTTCAGATCTCATAGTATTGTTGGCTTCCCAATCTGACCACTTAGAGACATGGCTACTTACACTTTTTGACCAGTTGCACCCTGAATTTGCATCTTTATCATGATGTGCATCAGCAACATCTGCAGACTTGGAATTATCTTGCACAGTTTCAGTTGGACATTTAGTATCCTCTACCAAATCCCACTTAGAAACACGTTTTTTCACTTTCTCAGTCACTGTCTCTCCTCCTAAAGTGCTTTCCATGACACTAAGCTTCTCTCTTGACCAGATTAAATACAGTTTGTGAAAAGCACCAAACAGATGGGTCTCTGCAAGTTTAAAGCATACGTTTTTTCATGAAATCATCTGCAGAACACTACTGCTGAAAGAATGTTCAGAAAGTAAATACAACTTCACAGCTGCTCTCAACAGACATTAATTACAAAAAAAGTCTCTAAAGAGCTTCTTGAAAAAGGAAAAAAATAAATAAATGGAAGAGTCTTCAAACAAAATAAGCAGCCAAGGACAACGTATCAACATAGAAAATTATTCACGGTGAGAATGAGAAAGTTTCCTCATTACTTGGCAACTGGTATAAAAAACAAGATTAAGTATTGATCAACTGAGTAGAAACTTTAACCATTAATGGTAAGCAATGTGGCATACTAATTAATATGGGTTAAAGATGCCATGAAGCAGTAAATGACATTTAAGAATTAAAGTACAAGCCAAATGAAATCAAAGCTACTTTGTCAAGGTCTTCATAGAACCCTAAGTTCATGGGAAAATGAGCTAAGCTACTGCCACTTTCATTTCACACAGTGGCCTTATTTTCTGAGACATAAAACACCATAGATGTTATTCCACTTCAACCTCAGGGAGATACAAAAGAATCCTCAAATGATCAACAGTGAAAGTTGAAGGGCGAGAACAGGAGTTTCACATACAACAAATAATTACGTTCCACTTCACCACAGTTTAACTTGCTAGAGAAGTCAAAGTAGCAGTACCTGTCGACCATTATTCAAAATATGAAACATCTCGAGTTACTAAGAAATGAAGAAGGTGCCAAAAAAAAAAAAAAAAAAACTGCATGGAAATTTCTTCCACAAAAATTTGATCTAACATGGATGTGACCTTCATGTTAGGATTTTTCTTAAGTGTTTTGCTAACCCCTTTAGCAGGTGCAAAAATATAATCTAAACAGAATGGAAAAAGGAATTTAAAAAAATACAGAGTCAGAAAGTGCAAGCACAACCCCTTTTCTTACAAAAAAAAAAAGAACCCACCCACCCACCCAACTCCATATGAAAACACCCATATAAAAAGGACAAAGAGCCCGACATACTTGGGACAAGGGTTTGCTAATGATGACGATGATGATATAAAAAAGACAAGAAAGGTAATGTTAAAAAAAACACAATGATTCAAATCAACTCGGCCCAATCGCCTGGGACTTGACTGAGTCAGACGAATTCCCGTGACAAGCCCAATAACATCAAAAGATACCCAAAAATAACAAGCAAAAAAAAAAAAAAAAAATTTTGAATAGTAAAGCAAAAACTAATTTAAAACATAAAAAACTAGTTCTATGAATTTGAAATTCTATGGTTCATTGTGTTTCATATATTAATAATGAATTTAACTTGAGTTGTTATAGGTACCCACATTTGTAATTCATTCGGACTGATGATTAGTACCACCGATCTTCAAATGCTTGAGTCTTCAAAGAGTCAGTGGTTTTGATCTTCCATCAAACCAAGGTCTATTGAAAACCTTCAAAGGGGTGAAAATAACATGTCATGGAGCTTTCGATTGTATGTTCATTATTTGAAAGACGGGGCACGAGATGCCAAACCTTGTTCATATCTAAAGAATTATCCTTTCGTTTTTTGTTTTTGGTTTTTCTATAAGTTCAGTCCCTTCTGTTCCATATCTCTTACATAACAAATGGTGCTTGCTCATACGACACAGCAGGTGTTGCTTGCACATATTGCAGGTATCACAAATTCAGAATTTTATATATATATATATATATAATATTATCTGAAGCATATTAATCTTTTGTATGTCAAGCGGTTTTAACCATATATGTGCTTGTTTCATTAAAGTATACACATATACATATATGAATTGCAGGCTCAAGCAGAGTAGGGCCTAGCCATCAAAGAGGGTATTAAATCCATTTCCTCCAATTTTCAAGGTCTGCCTCTAGTAGAAGACAGAATGCAGTCGCTTGGGTGAGTGATGGTAGAGGACTCTTGGAAATTCTTCTGCATTCTAACTGAGATAATGGCATAATCCAATAACAAAAGAAGAAGAAGAAGAAGAAGCTTCATTGCAGAAAACCTCAAAAGAAGAAAATGTAGAGGCAAACATTTGACAGAAGCAATAACTGCTGGGAAAATATATTGTTGCACTTGGCCATATATCTTGAGTTCTTATTATAATTGTATCACAATTTCCATTCATATCTTGAGTTCTTTTAATAATTGTATTGTAATTTCCCTTTGCATTCTTAAGCAGGGGTTTGTTCTATTTATAATTGTATCACAATTGCCTAGACGGGCAGCCATGCCTGGTACATTCTTCTCTTCAAGATGTGAATTTGCTACCTCCAAATGAAAATGGTAGCTGTTTGAAGCATGGAATTACACCAAACTTTAAATCTGTGACAAGAAGTTAAAGCAGAAAACAAGTGACCCATTTTTTGGTGACATGACTTGAACCCGCAGCCTAATTCCCTTTGGCTAAAACCCTTTACACAGGAGAATTCCCTTTGGCTGAAATCTCACTCCCCCAAAACAAACTCTGCCTGGAATCGACCAACCCACAGAGAACATGTTACATCTTCAATGTTACAAATAACCCACGGCTGTATTTATGGAACAAACCCAAAAGATCAAACCTTTACCTATAAGAATTCAAAACTTCCATGTATGGGTCATTGAAACCATGAAATATCAGAAGCAGATACTCATTAAACACATCATATCATATCAAACATAAGCTAAGCAACCCAAATCATCCATCCAGTGAGCTGAAATGATTCGATTCGTGAATTTATACATGTGCTCTCTTTCATCCACAAAAGAAACTATGGGTCAGTCTTAAAACTACCAAGCGTGGAATTTCATAGAAAGGCAATTAAAAAAAACTAGAAAGAGTAGGAATTTTCGGAAACTGAAACTGAAAAACCCTAAAACTGAATGTAAAAACGAAAGGGGAAGGAATATCTTACCTTCGAAATCAGAGAAATTCCATAACGAAGCTTGATGATGGGATTTGTACGAGGAAGAAAAGGGGTTTCGGAAAATCTGGCATGGCAAGAGGGTACCGTCTCGCTGATATTACCTGGATATTTCTGCAGTTGTCAGGGGCTCGTTTGGCATTTACTCATGACATTGCGTGGATGCAATTTACGTATGTAATAGTTGAGTTGAATAGGTAAAATGTTTGTGTGTAAATGAAAAGCATTTGAAACTAATTTCATTGTTTGTCCTCGCACGTGTGAATTTGAGTATATCCAAGGGTTTTAGTGTTTTTCCAGTGATTTCTCAAAATGCATGATGAATCAAGAGTTAGAATTTGAGCCCTTCGCCGGTTTTGACCTTTTGAAGTGAATGTACGGTTTGGATCATAAGATAAGACCCAGAAATGTCTATAATAGTCACTTTTAACATTCTTGGATCTTAAATTAGAGTTTGACGGAAAAAAAAAAAAAAAAAACTTCGAAAAAAGGGACTACCAATTAAAGAATGTTTCTAACACTATTTAAGCACTGCATATATCCAATTTCTATACTTCTTTCACATAATTCTCACAATCCATGACGAGTTATGCACTAAAATTTGGCTCTCTTGCTGCTATTAGTCTTTCAAAAAAGTATTTACATTTTTGCAAATATCTCAAAATATATGATAATTAATAGATGAAATTTGATCACAATTTTGTTTTTACAAAGGATGAACGGTTCAAATTATGAATTTGGGTTCCAAAAAGCAATAAAATCTGAAAAAAAAAAAAAAGGGACTGCCACAAAAAAACCATTGTTTCTAACATTGTTTAACCACAGTATAAGTCCAGTGATCATAACATTTTCATAGATTTCTCATAACCTATCAAGAGCCAAGTAGTGAAGTTTGACTCCCAAGCTATTAGTAGCCTTTTAAAGATGATGAATGATTCAGATTGCAAAAATGGGAGCCACAAAAGTCTATACATTTTCGCTAATATCTTAAACTTTAGAATGAATTATGGTTTGAAATTTGGTACCCTAACCCTGTTTGACAATGAAAAAAAAAAACCCAGTGAATCCCTTTTCTTTATAGCTCTTCTTTTTTAAGCGAATTTACTTGGCTTATGTGAATCCTTTTGCCATCTCTCCAAGGGCAACCCAAATAGAGTCACCTGGGTATGGTCACACCCATTAAGCTGTAGTATGCTTTCAAAAGTTACATGAAAATCTTTGATCTAATTTCAAAAATTCAATAAAAATCATGAGTCCACCTTTAAAATCAACGTAAAACTCCCTAATTTGTCTCCAAAACCAAAGTACCTGTTGAGGTCCCCACCTCCCAAACGAAGATCCACAGTCCGCCGCAGCATCTCTCCAATGTGAGATATCTAATACGAAAAATGAGCAAGCACATTTAATTAACACAATTTTCACATGCAATTTATATGTGACGTAAAATTGATGTCAACCAAATACTACAGTTACACGTTCCTGCAGCTTACAGCCACCAGTCAACACGTTTTATCTTTTTGACCTCTTGAATCGCCACCTCCTTTTCTCCAATCCCAATCCCTTCGTCTCTCACTGTCGCTTCTCTTCCCATAATTGGATGCTGCTATCAGGCATCAATCTCTCCAAAATCCAGTTCCCACAGTTCCAACTTTCCTTTAAAACCCCACTCTCAAGTCTCAACTCTCAAGTCTCAACACACAATCGAAATCCAGAGCAAAAAAATTGGCTACACAATCTTCTCCAGCAGGAATCATTTCCATCTTCAAACCAATGACCTCTCTCCTCTCCCTCTCTCTCTTCCTCTTCTTAGTCTTCCTCCCATCTCCCTCCACTTCCACCTTACGTAATCCCCTGCAAACCTCCGACCCAAAACCACTCCCAACCCCAGAAATCCGGCAAGCATGTCAGGCAACCCGCTTCCCAGATCTCTGCGAAACGACCCTCTCCAAAACACATTTCCCAAATCCACCAAAACCCATCGATATAATCCTCTCAGCCATTGAAATCTCCTCCCAAAACCTCAAAACCGCCCAATCCATGGTCCAGTCCATCCTAGACTCATCCCACAACATAAACCGCTCAGCAGCCGCAAACAACTGTATCGAATACCTCGGCTACTCAGAATACCGCTTGTCTTCATCGGCTCTGATCATGCCACGTGGCATGACCAAGGACGCAATGGCCTGGATGAGCGCTGCAGAGCTCTACCAGTATGACTGCTGGCAGGACCTTTATTTCGTCAACACTACACAGGAAGTCAACAACACCATGTGGTTCCTGCTTTCGTTGACCGACTTGACCAGCAACGCGTTGAGCATGATCCGCTCCTACGATCTCTTTGGTGCCGATGCCGCCCACTGGAAGCCGCCCATGACGGAAAGATCCGGTTTTTGGGGTGGCGGAAATGGCTCCGGAGGATCGGTTTATGGTTTTCGTGGAGGTTTTCCGTCGAGTCTAAAGGCGGACGTGACTGTCTGCAAGGAGGGAGATGGCTGTTATCGGACGGTGCAGGCCGCCGTCGACGCCGCTCCGGATAATCTCCACGGCGGCCGGAGGTTCGTGATTTACATCAAGGAGGGCGTCTACGACGAGATCGTTAGAGTTCCGATCCAGAAAAAGAACGTCGTCTTCCTCGGCGACGGCATGGGGAAAACGGTCATAACCGGGAAATTGTACTCTGGGTTGCCAGGAATTTTCACCTACAACACCGCCACCGTCGGAGTTAACGGCGACGGGTTCATGGCGCGTGACCTGACGTTTGAGAATGCGGCCTCCGGCGCCAATGTCCACCAGGCGGTTGCATTCCGGTCAGACAGCGACCTATCCGTCGTGGAGAGGTGCGAATTCCTCGGCCACCAGGACACCCTCTACGCGCGTACCCTCCGGCAATTCTACAATTCCTGCCGGGTAGCCGGCACCGTTGATTTCATCTTTGGCAATTCGGCGACGTTCTTTCAGGACTCGGTCATCCTGCTGCGGCCCCGGCCGGTGGATCCGGAGAAGGGAGAGCATAATGCGGTGACGGCCCAGGGCCGGACAGACCCCGCCCAATCGACGGGGTTCGTGTTCCAGAACTGTTTGATCAATGGGACAGAGGAGTACATGCAATTGTATTACCAGAATCCGAAGGTGCACCAGAATTACCTTGGGAGGCCATGGAAAGAGTATTCTAGGACCCTTTTTCTTCACTGCAATCTGGAGGTGCTTATATCTTCGGATGGGTGGATGAAATGGATTGAGGATTTCGCGCTATCTACTCTGTATTATGGGGAGTTTGAGAATTCAGGCCCCGGCGCGAATATCTCCGGCAGGGTGAGCTGGAGCAGCCAGATTCCGGCAGAGCATGTTTCAGTGTATTCTGTGGAGAATTTCATCCAAGGTGATAAGTGGATACCTTCTTATCCTTCTCTGTGAGGTGATGATCAGTCTTATATTTCATACTTCTGTTTTCCCGCTATTTGTAATTTAGAGTGGTTATTATATTGATTGAGGATGTATTCCTTGACATAGATGAAATCTTGATTGTATTATAAATGAGTCTTGTTGGATGCTAATGATAGGATGGTGAGAGCCTTTTGCAATCAGAATTATACTTAAATTTGGGCTCTTTTGGCTTTTTGATGATATGTCTCGAAAAAAGAAACATGGGATTTTAACTGCGGATGCTAACATGGATGGTTCAATACACAGGTTCATATCTCAATGATGGGAAAAGCATGTCTGTATAAAATTTCCCAACGATGTCTCTCTCTCTCCCATCTAATTGCTTTTATAGTCTGTTGTATAATCCCACTTTGACTTATTTGTACTAGTAATTTTTTGATGGTTCAGTTCTGAGTCTTCTGACTGACTGTTGAATTGAGAGACCACTGGGAGAAGCAGAATAAAGAAACAGTTAAGATTGATGGATTGTGTAGTTGGGTTCTTTCTGTGAGGTGTAAGAGAATGGGACAGATTCAAAATGCTCCTGCTTCCTTAAATAAAATAACATGCCTCAATAAATGCCACTTTTCAAATAAAGAGACTGACACCAACTTGCTATATCTGGAAAGAGTTCATATGCAATTGTGCTGCGTCTCTTTGAAATGGAAGTCGGGTTTTCCACATGTGGCTTCCTGCTAGATTTTGTGTGGGCGTAATTCTTCTTTTTTTATGTTTTTTTGTGAGTGCGGTGTTTCGCAATTAATTGGTAAAGTTAAAGTGAAGTATGTGAAGTTAAAGTGAAGTAAAATCTTTATTATGCAAACAGAAAAATATAAAGGATTATATCAAAAGTACACATATTCAAAATTTTCTCTTTCTAAAAATAAAAAAAATTAAAAAAGTGACGTTCATTCTCTACTAATTGACAAAAAAAATCATCTATTTACATAAAAAGTCAAAAAAAATTTCATATCAAACAACTAAAAACAAAAGACCATCATGACGCTCTATATTTTATTCGCTCTTGATTTGTTACTTCACTTTACTTCAATTCACCATATATCCAAACATGAAATCGGGGGGAAAGAAAACAAAATATAACTAAGACGGTTTTGGGAAGAACCCCTGTGTATGGGTTTACAAATACAATAAATTTTGTTAAAGAACCAGTATGCTGCCCATGCTGTATGGGTTTTACTAAGGACGTGTAGGGAACAACCAAGTTGTGATATATTATAAATTTGTTGGCATGGAGTGTGCTGAGTTCGGGGAGTTGATGGCATAAATTTATTCGCTCTTGATTTGTTACTTCACTTTACTTCAATTCACCATATATCCAAACATGAAATCGGGGGGAAAGAAAACAAAGTATAACTAAGATGGTTTTGGGAAGAACCCCTGTGTATGGGTTTACAAATTCAATAAATTTTGTCAAAGAACCAGTATGCTGCCCATGCTGTATGGGTTTTACTAAGGACGTGTAGGGAACAACCAAGTTGTGATATATTATAAATTTGTTGGCATGGAGTGTGCCGAGTTCGGGGAGTTGATGGGTTTGGAGATTCAGCATCCCCAGGAGTTGGTCCGGTGCATGATCGAGTACTAACTTAAGGCAAGCAATTGAGATGTGATTTATTTTCAAGTGGGTGAGCCATATGAAGACATTCCTTGTTAGCAGAGACCAGAAGACATGGGGACTTGAACCGCTTATGTGTTTGATGAAGACCAGGTAGCACCCATGGCTTAGAGGTTAGCAGCGGAGATAGTAGCTTTGCTTGCTCTGCTTCCATTCTCTTTAGATTGTCTGTTAAAGTCTACTCATCAGTCCTAAGTAGGGCAACTGAGGTAAATAATAATAATCATCATCATCATCATCATCTTCCTTCTTCCTCTTCTTCTGCTGCTGCTGCTACTTTTAGTGCTTCCTTTTCAAATTTAAAGATATTAGACACACATATGGACCAACACAGAAAGTTATCCTCCTCAATTCTAGTGAGTGATTCTATTCTTGAAAAATAAAGATGGAGCTGTGAAGGCCTTCTATCATGTAAATTTTATGATTCTTGGCACATGATGTAGATGTGTCCTTGGACTAAACCCTGTACAACTAGAGTAATGTTAGTTGATCTCATGCTTTCCTATATGGATTTACCATGCACCCAAAAATCTTTCACTGGAATATCCTACTGGTCCAATATTTCATTTTTAATTTTCTTAAGTGCAGAGTTTTGCTGCACCCTCTGACTTGCCCATTGCGTCGTCCTTCAAGGCATCATTCAATCTGGGATTTTTCTATTGCATGATGCATCCACAGCGAAGCCAGCAAAACAAATAGTCTATAATTACCAAACCATCTACTCTTGGGACTTGACACTCATGGGTGCATAGGAATGAATCCAAAGCCTAAAAATCCTCCAAGTATCAAAAGAAAATAAGCAGGGTCAAAATTTAAACCGCTGAAAATCAAGATCACACTCATTGGCAATGATGGCACAAACTTCACTCCAATTGGATATTGTGGTGAAATGGCCCTTTATCACTCAAGTAGACTAGGTGTTACTTTGTATAACTTCCTCAATAGTTTATTGGCCGTATCAAACCCAGTTGATCAAATCTCCATAAGAAAGGAAAACGAGTTAGCATGAATCCAAGTTGATATGACTCAATCCATGGTTAGAGCATGTGACAAGGCAATCCCTCAACTGTAGGTTCCATGTATATCCAACACATGTGCTTTACTACTAAATGATTCTCTTGTAATCTTTTGGAATATACAATTATACATATAACGTGCAAGTCCACCTACAATTTGTGGTGGAAATTCTACAAATAATATCTCTGTGATTTTAGGCCGTAGGTTTTTGATATGCAGATAGATACCGGAGATCACATGTTCAAAACCTTTGGTCTGCAATGTGCACTTTCTATTGACTTCAGCTGTTACAATCCAGAGATAAAATGATATACTGGAGAACAACAATCAAGTACACTCCGAACAGTGATGTACAAGGGAGGAATGTTAAACCAATCCTAATTCTACCACAGCCAAAGCTGCAATCACATCACTCATGCCTCATGTGGACTGTATTGAGTTCATGAATTTGCACATTTACTCATCATTTTAGGATAAATTAGGAGTTTAATTAGGTGAACTGCATCATTATTCATCAAATGCCATCATTTCATGCATTTTCACTTTGGAACTTGAATTTTCATATTTTTCGTTTATTTTTGTATTAACTTAGAATGTTTTGAAATATTTCTCCAAAGAGTCTCAATTGGAGTATAATTCTATCCGGATGAGTCCCGCTTCAATATAGGCTTTTTAGTATTTGACGTGTTGAATTAGAATGTGCAGAGAATGAGAATTGCAGGCCTTCGTCATCGGACCCACTTTCAAGTACACATAGTCATATTAGGCCCTGCATTGCTAAGTGAAGCTTGAAATGAAGTAAATTGAAGAATCCACCAAGTGGACCCCACACAAACGCACATATGAAAATCAATCGGGGGGTTCCACTCATTATGTTAGTTGAAGAGTCCTAACTACAGTAGATGACTGGGCCCACTGTTCAAGCAAATGAAATGTCCCACATGGCAGGGTGTAAGGACCCAATCCCTAGGTCTTTATTGTGATTATTGTTATTATTATTATTGTTGTTTTTGCTATTTAATTTTGATCATAGATTGGATCATGCTTGGACCCCATCCATTCATTGAATTAAATTAGTGCTTTTTGAGGGGGGGGGGGGGGGGACCCAACATTGATGATGGAGATTAAATCTTAGTATACTTGGTTTCATTAATGAAATTAGACCCAATCAAATTGGTGTGGATATTGTCAGTTAGAGTACTCTCTTTACCTTCACGATCTTCCCTCCCAACAATACTCCATCTTTTCCTTATTCAGAGGGATCTAACTTGCACAACCCATTTTTTTTTTTTTCCATACCACCTTTCAACCTCTCTTCCTCTCCCCCAAGATTCTCCTGCAAAGAGTTCTCTTCCAGGTAACTCTCATTCCTCTTTCTCTGTTGCTTTCTTTTGTTTACTATAGTTACTTTATGTTTATTTCCCATTTATAGTTTCTGCTAGTAGCCTAGTACTGCATGTAGTTTTGTTTCTCTTCCTTCATTTTCTTTTACTTTTGATGTTGTGTTATCCTTTATTATATTTAGTTCTTTGTTTTCCATGTTATGATGTGCTGCCACCCAAACCCTGTTTCCATCTTCATCTCTCTACCTCATGAATCCACCCAACCAAACGGGCCATGCCATTACTCTTCTCAATACATAACCCATTTTCCTTTTTCTCTTTTCACAATCTGCAAAACCCAAACTAACACACATACCCATGCCTATAACTCTCTTCTTTGACAACCCATTTCCATCCAAAGCAAACATCAATCAGTCTCTATTAAACCTAAACCACATAGCCTCTAACCATTTAACCTACCCAACTGAATTCATTGTCTTCTTCCAATCCTCGATTCTTGCTTGACATGGCCTTTAGTTTGTATTTCTATTATTTTATTTCAGTCACTGTATTCTATACCCACATTTTGTTCTTTGAATCTACAACATAATCTCTACGAAGATATCACCACCAGGACCGAGTAGCCTGTATAAAATGTGGGACCAAACCAGACTTGTGTACCCACCTCACCTTGGCTCCCTTCATAGTCATGCTAGTTACATGATAAGGACATAACTTCATCTTTTCAATCAGTTAACCACAAAGAACCAAGTTCCTGTTTTGTGATTTGAGCCAAGTACTCAACTATTCTTCACTTCTATTCATGTCATCTCTTCCATACCCATCTATGCTTCCAAACCGGACATCACAACTGAGACCCAATTCCCCTAAACAAACAAAGCATTGAAAAAAATCCTAGCTAATGCACCTCGCATGACCCACCCCAACCATCCAATTTCACCTCCATTTCCATTTTTCAGAAATAAAATCAACCTCCTTGTCTCCTACCCATCTTGGAATCTTGATCCTCTTGTTCTGCAATCAAAGAAGTTGTATCCACCTGCAGAATAAAAACTCTTAACTGAACTCAAGTACAGACCCACCTACTGGATCCAAATCAAGGTCCAACCCACTTAATTTATAGCTCAGTTGTGTAATACTCCTTCACCGTTTGCATACATTGTCCCTCCAATCAAGCAACACATAAGGACTTACACAAACTGAAATTCATATCATTATAAGCTGTGCTGCACAATCACCAAACCCGAGTTGAACTTACCTAACCAGCCCAACAATTGACCTGTGAACCCACTTAATCAAATCACTTGATCAAAACCTGAATTTTCATAACTCAAACCAACCCAGATCAGGCCCACCTTTGCTTTACAAAAATGAACCCACTTGCATAACTTATTTACCATCAGCCCAATCCAAACTAAGCCCACTCATTACTTTTGTAGCTCATACCCCTAGTGTAAGAACTAGCCCCACCATTAATTATATTTATTATTAGAATATTACTATTATTTTAATTGAAAGCATTTTAGTTATTTAAGTGGTTAGGATTAAGTGGGACACACATTAGATTAGATGCGTAGATTGATGAGTTGAGTTAATGGGTAGATGACCTGACCCGTAGTTTTGACCCAATGACTTAAGCCCAAGAGTATTCTTTTAACCTAATCCATATTTTCAATAACCGCAGGTCTTATCCCTCCCCACTTATTTCTCTGCAAGTCCTCCCGATTATTCTTCGTCTTCTTCCTCTTTCAACTTCCCAAGCCATACCGGCTTTAGGATCCAGCCATCATAATCAAGATCAGAGGATATCAACATTCTTGGTTCAGCTTTCTTATCTCAGGTAATCTTCTCCTCCAATCATTAGGAGTAGATCTATATTACCAGGTTATCTCCTTTTTCTTTCCATTGGTAGATTTGGATAGGAGTATCATAGATATGTTCATCTGAGCATTTCTATCCCATCTTCTTTGTCAGATCGGTGATAGGATTATTCTCGAGCGCTGTAGGAATCTCAGTTTGGATATTAGTTAGGATCTGTGCATTTTTCTTGAGCCCCGGTAAAAGGCAAGTACATATTCATGATTTATAGATTTGATATTTGTTTTTCCTTGATTGGCATGTCAATGCATGTAAAAGCCTTTGATGCCTTTTTTTTATAATAATATTGTGATGTTATTTTGCTTTATAATGAGATCGAAGATTGGGGGTGAGTTGGGTTATTTTGTTAATGCATTACTGTTGCAAAACATTTACAAACTTACTTGAAACGGAACCTATGCAATCGACTGGGTTTGTTTTGTGATTTTGACCATGGGACCCAGGTGGGCCACCACTTGCAAATCAGGTCCCTACATCTGATAGGGCACCCAGGGACGACTTTGATGGTGGTAGACCCGTAGGGATTGGGTCCCATCTGGCCCCTCATCTAATGGTTTAAACAATTTGGGGCGTTAATCATAAAAAGGGGTTTTATTTTGGATGTTAGGCAATGGTGGGGTCCACTGGGTGATTTGATCACAAATCTAGCCCGGCCATATAGCCTTGGATGACCATGTTAATAAGGGTTGATCGTGGGCTCTTGATCAGTGGGCCACTAACGAAAATGCACAGGTAGACGTTGAACACATTATAGAACTCGTTCTGTGTTGTGTTCTGTTCTGTAACAGGAAGAAGAGAATAGAGGTGACAATGATGTCATCCCATGTTACTCCCACGTGAATTTAGTACAGAATGATGGAATGAATGGAGAGTGGAAATTGGTAGTTTGAGAGTGCATGGGAAAAATGTAGCCTTCACCCATGTGCAAATTCGACTTTTAAATTCTATTAAATTGTATAACTTCACCCTTTAGTTTCTAGAAATTAGGAAAAAGGCCCTGGTGGTATTATAAACTCAAATTAGACCATTTGACTTATTTTGAAGGTGGAAAATGTTTTAGATAGGGTCCTTAGGTTTTTCTAAAATTACAAACTAAATTATTTACAAATTAATTTTGAATGATATCTTTGATTTTTAATGTGTTAAAACTATATCTTTGTACCTTATTATTTGGATATTTGGACCGAGTAAATACCGTATGGGCAACACGGTATCTTACTAACATAGGGTCTAGTGCTTCGTATGACCTCGGAGAAA
The DNA here is from genome assembly GCA_029852735.1 of Persea americana. Taxonomy (NCBI): domain Eukaryota; kingdom Viridiplantae; phylum Streptophyta; class Magnoliopsida; order Laurales; family Lauraceae; genus Persea; species Persea americana. The sequence continues at coordinate 52,637,404 of CM056812.1, forward strand.
TCTTGATGGTTTCGAGCTTAACCCATCCCTATTTGAAAACGCTTAATTGGGTCTATACACCATTGATTTAGAAGGGATGTGTTGATCTTTTATCCATTAGAGATTCCTGTGGTTTTTTGGTACGAGACATTATGTTTGACTTTAGGATTGGCTTGTGATTATCCTTTGACATTTGGGTTTGCATATATAAATGACTATTCGAATATGATATAAAATGTAGAATGACAAATACTTTATTTTGACTTATGATTCTTGTGTTGGAGGATTATTAATCAAGTCTATTATGAATATATGTTTATGTGTATATGTGGGTCATTTTATGGACGACTGTTGTAACGCCCTATCCCGAGTTAATTATGATTAACTCTAATTAATTGGGATTAATGCTAATTCAACATGTTTTATTGAAATAATGTTGATTAATGGCTAAATTGATTTAGAATTTGGCTCAAATGGTCAATTTGAGCTTAATGAAAAGAGTAGTGAATATTATGAATGAATTGAAATGGTTTTGGGCTAAATCAAGTAATGCAAGAACATTTTCGTAAATACGAATTTACGTGTATTTCGTCGTATACGGAAACTCGTGATACCCACTCGTGTATCTCGAGGAGTATGTTGGTTTCCGTAACAGTAGCGATTACATTCGACGTAAATTGGATCAAATGACCCTTCATTTGACTCAATGTGTAATTAATGGAATTAAGAGGGGGTTAAATGCAAAAAGGGGGCTTATAAGATGAGGATGCACTATTTTGAGTTTATTCTCTCATCTCCCAGCAGCCAACCCTTTCTCTTCTTCCTTTTTCTTCCGTTCCTCTTGGTTTTCCATCAAGGTGTGTGTGTGATTTGGAGAATTGACAAGTGATTGTGAAGAGGAACTCCATCTTCTCCATTTTCTTTCTTACTTTCTTGGAGTCTAAGCTTGAAAAGATCTCAAGATTTCCACCAAATAAGCTACAAGTAAGTGAATTATGTTGTTTCTAAAATTTCTGAGTCCTCTTTGGTGATTTGGAATGGTTTCTTGCATAAGAAACTCATTGGGATTTTCTTGAATGGATTGATTGGTTTTTAGGTTCAAAGAGGGTTTCAAGTTTGGGTGTTTCATCTTGGATTCAAGCTAGCAGAGGAGATTCTTGCTAATCAATCTCCAATCAAGGCAAGTATACTTAATTCTTATGATTTAACATGTAGATGAACTTGTTGGAACTCAAAGAGTTCAATTCCAGAAAATTCAGTTCAGCGAATTCTGAACTTTTGGGAGCAATTCAGTCAGCCGACAGGCTGACTGATAACCTGACCAACATTACTGGGCTGAATCTCGTAGGAGATTTCAGTTTCTGTAAAGCTGACCGAACTGGGATCGGTCAGCCGACATTGAAGGCTCGGTCGACCGAACCCTTAACCGAGTTGTTTGAGAGCCCATCTGATGCTCTCTAGATTGGGAACCGAGGGACAGTCGAACCGAGTTGGGTTAGCTGACGTAGGTTCGGTCAACCGACACCTGACCGATGACGTAACCGAATTCCCTTGGAAGAATGTCAGGAATTGTATCGGTAAACTGAGCTTCTGGAAAGCCGACCGACAGAGTTCGGTCAGCCGAAATCCAGGGTTCGGTCAACCTACAGGTGACCGACATTGTAGAGGTTTCAGAATTTATTTTTGAAATTTTTCTAAACCTTCATGGGTGTTAACTAAACTTATGCGAATGTAAATTTCACTAAAAGGTGATGTCATCTAGAATAACACAGAATAACACATACGTTGCATAACGGACGTTTCACCCGAATGTTGTTTTAGGAAAATTTACTTGTTTACTTGTTCCGACTTGAGTTGGTTTGTCCTCTCACGTCTAATACTGTTATGCTCCTTGTTGAGCTACCACTGGATAATGTATCGAATTAATGAAATGAAATGCAATGAAATGAAAGGAAATGAACTGAAATTAACAAACCATTGTACTGAATTAAAGAATAAGTCTGCTGCAGTAGATGAGTTGGAGCATTCCGGAGCTCCGTGGTGATGTCGGTGATCTCTGATCAAGACGCTGGTAAATCCCACACATTTGACTGCTTCCTTCAGGGGAGAACTACATGACATTTGACGGCTTCCTTCAGGGGAAAACTACATGACATTTGACGGCTTCCTTCAGAGAAGAACTAAATGAATGTAATTGTTATTGATTTGAGATGTTTAGACTAATTTAAATTGTTTAGAATTTCTAAGCAAATTGTTATAATAGAATTGTGTATACATTGTTGAATCGTCGTGTTCACAGTATTATTGATGACATTATGGGCCAAGTTGCCCGTCCCGTAGACCAATTAGGTTCCTCCAGGAGGATTAAACGAGGGGACGTAAATCGGAGGACATTGGTTTAGAATGTTTTGAACATTTTGAAATATATATGTGAATTCATTTTGAGTGTACATAGTAGTCACCTGCATTGTATGTTAAATGTGCAGTGTTGACTTAATCGATATTGAATTGTGTACGCAAACTTTACTCTTATGTAAAAAACTTGTATAGTTTAAATTTAATTGTCAATGTATATATTTCCGCAAAAATGTACAATTGACAGGTATGTATAAGATCCCTTGTGAATCTCGTGTTGACTTCGGTGATGCGAGGTTTAAGGGAATAAGTATGCAATCGTGACGCGGGGTTTGGCCGTGGTAACCCTAATCTTGGGCCCGGGTCGTGACAACTGCAGATCGATATATGGACGGTTGATCACCAATGTGATCGGATCACTTATAATCCGCTTTGTTTATACACATGTTATCCTGATTTTATTTTGATCAGTTTATGACGACCGACGTTATGGACTGGCTTTCCTGATTTACTTAGGGCTGGCCACCCACAAAGGGGACACTTGTCATTGTGTGATTTTATATTGCTCCTTTGTGCCATTTGGTTTTATGTCATACATTCGTTCTCGTTATTATATTTGTTATTGTTTCATTACGATCACACTTGCCTATATTCTTCTCGTTATCGTATCAAATTTTGAATTATGATTATGTTCTTGCTATTTACTTTGTAGTATTTGGTGCATAGGTACCGAGCCCTACTTTATCCAGGAGATGGAGGAGGATTAAGCGTTTCAAACGTTTGAGCCAATTGATGAACCCGAGTGGGATGCCGGAGATGGCTTTGGAGCCGTCTGAACTAGCATAAGAGTGAACGACAACTTAGCAATCCTTTAGATAAATAAGCTTTTATTATGAAACTTCCTTTAGTAATTATTGAATTTATTCTGCAACTTTAATTATTAATGTTTATTTGATTTTTGTGTTGGGTTTTATTTATCAACATTGAATACCAATTGAATAAAGCTTCCGCTGCATTTAATGAAATTTATTTTGACTCAACACAGATTGAAACTTTATGTGGGTCCACTTTTGGAAGCTTGTGTTGTATTAAACACAGGAATTTGAATTTGATTTATTTTTCACATTTTTCCCTAATTATTATTTTGGGGGACGTGACACCTAGGTTTACACCTTTAAATAGTTCTAATTAATTTTCAAACCATCTTTAATAGGGACCCAAACCGAGTCACCACAGTATTCACGTGAGGCCGAGTTAAATCCATCATCCACCAATAATCGAAGCAAGTAACCTTACTATGGTCCTCTAGTAGCTAGAGTTTTCTAACCCTTGCTTTCCAATATGTTAAATTGATATACAATCCTTCTGTTTCATGAGGGGCCCGGTCCTGGCATCTTAGCTTATTTTGGGCCATTGATTTTATTGATATACCTTTACCTTTTATGAACTAATTCGTGTACTCATCAATGATCGACATTGTAATTATTGAACTTGTTCCATGTTCATTTGATGCTATCATGAGATATAGAAATTTTGATATGAATCCTTGCTAGAAATATTTATATCATAGTTGGACTTCAAAATTATGACGCAATTCCATTTATGTTGGAAAAATGCTTCAAATCACAGTTTGCTTAGAAACCCGAATTCTGAGTTTTTTGGTCTACCCTTGAATGTAAACCTTGATCTCTAAGGCATCATCCAACGTGTTGGGCAACAGGATGTGGCGTCACCCAAGCGCGGACTTAGCCCTCATTGTGGGTATGACATTGAGGGCTGGGAACCCCTTTGTGCGTGATAACTAGACTGTAGCTAGTCCCTTATGGCTTCGGGCCTTTATATGTGTGATCATATTGTACCTAGTCAAGGCTTAATTCTGACAGGTACTTTTTTTGTATTGTAACCGTGGATATGCCTTTTCTTAGATTAGATCATGTGATCTATAATTACTGCCAATATTCATGAATCCTTGCAACATTATTCATGCACCATTGTTCAAATTATCTTTTTAACATTTTCTAGCATTTCAATTTTATTGGAATACCCTTGAATTAACCGTATTTATTCATCGTACACAAATTGTTATCATTTGATTGACTAATCATTTGCTATAGCTCTATAATTTGTTTACTTGTGGAGCTTTATGCTCATATGTGTATTATTCTTTTTTCCTTAGATGTTGAGGTTGACTCCGACAATGAAGAATCTTAGCTTGACAGGGACGTGTGAGGCTTCAGAAGCGAACCACTATTTAGCACCTTAGATTTTATTTTCTTTGTAGTGGTTTAGATGGACCATGTTATATTTCTTTGAATATTTTGAGACTATTGAGCTTTCATATTATTGCTCAACTTAATTAATAGTGGTTTGTTCATTGATGCATTAATTGAAATCAGTTGATTTAGATTGTCCATATTATGCTTATTAAGGGAATTGACCCCTCATGTTCAATGTGGGACCATCGCATTCTAGAAATCTGAGGGTCCTAAGGATCTCAGAATTCGAGGCGTGACACATGGTTCGTGAAAGTTTAGGGTACGAGATCTCTAGATTGGTCTACTCAATAATCAGCCCAAGAGTGTGTAAAAATAATAAATATACAGAGGAAATAAAATCACAAGCATACACCATAAGGACACCAAATTTTTACATGGAAAACCTTAACCGGGTGAAAAACCACGGATCCGAACTGGATCTAATCAAGCACTATGAATTTCGCAATTACAAGAAACTCAGATTTCTTCTCCAGATATCCCCTACCTAAGGACTGAAATTACCTTGTGTCGCTTCACGCTTCAACGACTTCACACCACTGATCACAACAAACTCAATCCAACACTTGACTACTCAAATCTTCTCACAAGAAGATAATCTTCTACAAAAGGATGCAAAAGATACTGGCTCTAGGGATTTGGCAGCACAACTTCTAAATAAATCTCTATAGAGTAATTCTCTTAATTAAATCTCTAATTCAGAACTTGAGAGGTGTGGTTCAGTATTAGAATAGCCCTTGAGTCCTTTTTATGATTAGGAATCAGCAACACAAACTTGAGACATATCAGGAGAGAAAAACTGGGCAATTTTCTAATTTTGCGCCCAGGTTCGCTCAAGTGACCCGGGAGTTCACTCGAGTGAACAAGCCATTGTATTTTAATTTCAGATCATAGCTCGAGCGATCACAAAAGGTGGGTCGAGCGAAACAGCTTCTGTCTGGGATTCCCTTGAGCAGATAAATTGGTCGCTCGAGCAAACCACATTTTGTAGATCCGAGCTTTCAGCAATTTTTCTCCTAACTTTCTTCTTCTAATTCGTCCAGTCTTCTATCTTCAAAGTCCTTTACTAAATATGAAATACAACTCAATGGACCTCTAGAATTTTTGTACAACCCATGAATTTAGCCAACATACGAAAGCCTAATAGTTCATAACTAAAAGAGTATAATTTTGATGGGAATAAAAGAAGAAGAGTTTGAATCAGTTCAAAAATGGAAATTGAACAGAGATAGAGTCCATTGCAAATCAAATTTCAAAAGTTAATCCCATTTTTCTCATGACAACCCATCTTAAAAGGGCCATACCTTTCAATTCGACCTTCAGATCGATGAAATTTACCCACATTTGGAAAGCTTATTCAGAGTAGTTGTTTGTGGAACCCAAGGTTGTGCAAATTGGAGCTGAATCTAGAAAGTTATGATCCTGGAGGTTTTTATGTTCATTTTTAGGCGGAATTGCAATTAAATCTGTACCGTTGATAATCCACTGATGAACATCCCTCGTGGGACACCATCTGAAGATTAGCTAATCCATCATGAGGTTTCCAGAAGCTTCCACCTCATTTAAGTTCAAAAAGGATAAGAGATATACCTCATCAAAGAAAATAAATCAAACTTGCAGAGAAAATATCCAGATTCAATGTATAAACATTGATTTGTTTCTGATCTAAGTTATTTTGAGACAGAGTAGAATAATTGCATGGTTTATATATTTGATTAGTTTGTGCTTCCGAGTTTTTCTAGTTTTTCTTGGATCTCAATTATTTTTTTAATCTTTGATTTAAAGAAAAGTTCAAAATTTTAATTTCAAATTATTGGTGCGCCTTGTGGGATCTATTTGTAATTGCCATTGTTTAAACAAGACAGCTGTGCACTTACAGTAATTTTAATGGATTGATTTAATTCACATCACAGTGCATTGGTGCTCAATGCTCTGCTATAGTGCTCTGCCACTGTATGCTCCCCATATTCATGCTCCACCCACCAGTGTCAAGCCTCGATTAAGATTTGGTGAGAATGGGATGCCCTCTCCATTACTGTTTATCTCACCATTCCTAATCATATAATGAAATTATGTTAAACACATTGGGATGACTCAAAAGATAAAATGAGCCCAACTATGTTGGCCCCAAGGTTGACTTTGGGTGGGATAAAAGCCTGGAGTCCTCCACAAAAAGTTACTCAATAAATCCTCCTTGTGCATTCATACCCTTGTTTGAAAACTGAACAGAAAAATCTTCTTTTTCTAGAATTTCCCTGAACTCATAGCTTTAGTGGCTTTGTTTTAATCTAATACAGCCTGCCCATTAAATCCCCCAGCTGTTCACCTTTATAATTTTTAAATTGAGATCACAAATTCTAAGCTCTCGTGTTGTTTTGTCAACCTTATGTAATTTCACTCATATTTCAAGAAACACAAATAAATCAAATCACTCAAATTAATACGAGGTCATTGTCGGAATGCTCACAAAATTTCCTCTAGATTAACTTGATCTGCTTTCTCTCATCCTTTTCAGAAGATCAAACTATGCTAATCCCACAAAAACAAGCGATGATTTATACTTGTGTTCTCTCATTGTGGCTACCTGCGTTAGGAAGGCAAGGACTTCGCGTATTATGAAAATAATTATTTACTGAAGAGGCCAAATACAATAGTCAGCAAAAGAAAAAAAAATTATTTACTTGAAAATATGAATTAAGAAAAATAGAAAAATCAAAAATAAATTTTTATTGAACAATTTTAAGTGTAATAAGGTGGGCCCCACTTAGTAATTTAGTTGTGGGAGATAACGTTATTAAATTGGAGGGCCGGACCAGGCCACTATACTGCATGCGGTGATCCTTTTCAGGATCACATGCGCAGTTCACGTGCAACTAATACTCACGGGAGGCAGCTCGTGATGGGGACTGTGTCCTGAGTATTCGAGTGACTCATGAAAACGTCTGAACCCTACACATGGGTATGTTAAGACAGTGCTAAGAATACGACCTTTCGTTGGTGGGCCACACCCATTGCCCTAGGTCTTGTGTGGGCCCAGATCTTTTTCTCTTGGTGCTGGATGTACGGCTCCCAGAATTTCATAAATTCATGTAAAGAAGAATTTTAAATTCTCCAAAAGTCCTCCTTTTGAGGTGGAATTTTAAATTTCCTTTCACGACGATGGGGCATTTTAAATTCCAACAAAATTTATCCACAAGCGGAATTTTAGAAACTTCTAAAAGTCATTTGGGATATTTTAGGTGGCCAAAATTTAAAATTTTGGTGTATTAAATATGAAATTTAAATTTTAGAGGATAAGTCACATCATGTCAAAATAAAACCATCACCGTGATAGTTAAAACTGAAATGGTATTTTTTGGTAGTGTTTATGACACTCTTAAAAATTTGTTAGTGAGTGAAAATACAAAGTGTATAAAATTGTATGTCATATCCAAATATGAATGTGATTTGATCATTTATTTAGGAGGGATTTACCTACGAAATCACCTAAGATGGCCACTTAACAAAAAAGGCCCAAGTAGTTCATATGACCCAGAAGTGGTCCCCTGTGACCATTTTCATTTTTTTTAATTAAATCTTTTATTGAGCGACGACGTCGTCACTCGTTTAAACCTTACAAAACTTCCGAAACCTTATTTTCCCTTTCTTACCCCCATGTTTTTCCCTTTTTTGGTGATTTTGTTGCTTTCTTCCTCAACAGTCTGCAATGTAGTCCCAAAGGTCGTTTTCCAATCTCTTTTGGGTTGAAGCATCATAAATTCAAGCATCTTATCACGTGGAGGTATTCTTCTTGTTGTCTTCCCATTGTTTGTTTTCCAAAATGACGATTTATGTGGGCTTCTTCATCTTCTTTCCATTTCCTTCAACCTCTTTTCAATATCGCATCCTAAAATTGTTAATAGTCATACACTATGTGTTTTTTGCAATAAATTAACCCATTAATCAGTCCTTCCATTTTTCCTTTCCTTGACTGTGTAGATAACCTTGATCAAACCATGTCATTGCTTTTTTTCAACTGTGAATTACTAGAAGAAGTAGATAGAAGTGTAGTTGAGCGTACCATCAACAAAACAAATTTTTGATTTTTTTGGCACTCTTAATATTAGAATGAGATGAAGATATTTATGGTGGTTGTTATGATTTTTTAGCATAAGTGAGAGATGCAATGCTCCATTCATATTGTTTGTCTGGAGGTAAGGATGGGGGAGTTGGATATTCATTTATTTGGATCATGTGGTGCGCGTGCACATCATAGTGAATCTAATGAATTTGTTCTTCAATTAAAATGAGCGATGACGTCGTCGCTCCACAGAATCTCATAAAGTTATTCTAATTGAAACTAGCGACGACGCTCCACAGAATCTCAAAAACGTATTCCAATTGAAACAAGCGACGTCGACGCTCGTTGAAAAATGGCAAAAAAAGAGAAAATTTTGGCGGGAAGACTGATTTTGTTTTATAAAAACTATGAAGGCCTTTTTGGTATACAGGACCTCTAAGGTGATTTTCGGATAAATTCCTTTTCATTGGGAGTAAAACTTCTTACACATACAGGGTAGGCAACTTATCAATATATATGTAAAAAAAAAAAAAGAATGACATAAAAAATAAACTCCATATGGATATAAGAAAATGAAATGCGAGCTCAATGTTTTACCGTATTATGGACCACACGGCCTGCCTTATGACCGAGCCGATTGGACCACAAAAGAATAGACTCCCTGATAGTCATTGATCTTCAGGTTTTGCACCCAAATGAAAGAATTAGACTGTTGTTTTGAGAGATGAGATTTGTTTTTTCTTCATATAAAATCATTAAATCTATAGGCTACAAATCAAAGAATTAAGACATCAGTCTGATTTCAAACTTCATATCAAGGGTGGTCCGATCGATCCATTTACCTGTCCCCACCCTGTTGGCCTCAATCAATTTGAGTTGACCCTGCTACCACTATAAGATACAGCATCCTTAATCAATCAATCTCTTTTAAGAAAAATAGATTGAAATCTTCCACTTCCAAGCCACAAATCTTCTCACCTTTTGGCTGCTTTCCGAAAATGGATCAAACGTCCCATTTGAGACTACTATAATTATCTCACCAAGGATGAAAAAGAACTTGTGTCCACTTGACCAGGTTATATGGGTATGGGATGGGCAAATCCATATAGCCTCTCATAGCGGCCCATTTGGTGCAGCATAGAAATCTTTTTCAAAAGAGAGGCCTATATACTTCGGAGTCCAGAAAAATCCAATACAAGAAGAGATATAGATGCAAAAATAGCTGATTGTTTCCATTACTGCACCATCCACCATCACTCTCTTTCTCCTCCCCCACCCCACGCACTACAAAATGCCCTTCGTCGTTTTCCAAGATCACCCAAACGGTGCATCCCGTGAATCCAATTCTTCTTCAATCAGATGATGCCAAATCGCATTAAAATCTTTTCCTCCCAAAACCCAGTCTTTAAAAGCCCCTCCTCCCCCCACAATCCAAAATGCAAAGAAGAACCACCACCATCACCACCACCCACAGTCACAGATCCCTCTTCAGAAACCACTTCCTCCTCCTCCTCTCAATGGCCTCTTTCCTCTCCCTCCTCTCTCTCCTCCTCCTCCTCTTCCTCTACTTTCCTTCCTCTGCCACCACCTCACGCCACAATCCCATCAAACGCCCCACCCCAAACCAACCCACAGTCTCCCCAGAAATCCGCCAAGCATGTAAGGCAACCCAATTCCCAGATCTCTGTGAATCCGCCCTCTCCAAAGCCCAACTCCCAAACACACCAAAACCCATTGATATAATCCTCACAGCCCTCCAAATCTCCTCCAAAGGCCTTAAAACCGCCCAATCCATGGGACAATCCATCCTTGCTTCCGCCCATGACAACAAAAACCTCTCCGGAGCCGCCAAGAACTGCATCGAGTTCCTCGACTACTCTCAGTACCGCATCTCCCTCTCCGCGTCCCCTCAGATCCTGCCACAAGGCAGGACCAAGGACGCCAAGGCCTGGATGAGCGCCGCGTTGCTTTATCAGTACGACTGCTTCTCGGCTCTGAAGTATGTTAACACCAGTCAACGAGTCAACGACGCGATGTCGTTCCTCATTTCGTTGACTGAGTTGACCAGCAACGCTTTGAGCATGATTTTCGCGTATGATTTCTTCGGTGCCGAAACCGCCGCGGCCTGGAAGCCGCCCATGACGGAAAGAACTGGTTTTTGGGGAGATGGAAGCGGATCCGGAGGAGCGGTTCCTGGTTTTCGGGGCGGTTTTCCGTCTGCGTTGAAAGCCGACGTGACGGTCTGCAAGGTGGGGGACGGCTGCTATCGGACGGTTCAGTCCGCCGTCGACGCCGCGCCGGAAAATATCAACGGCAGCCGGAGGTTCGTGATTTACATTAAGGAGGGCGTCTACGACGAGATCGTTAGAGTTCCGTTGGAGAAGAAGAACGTCGTCTTCCTCGGCGATGGCATGGGCAAAACGGTCATAACCGGGAAATTGTATTCTGGGTTGCCGGGAATTTCCACCTACAACACCGCCACCGTCGGAGTTAACGGCGACGGGTTCATGGCGCGTGACCTGACGTTCGAGAACACGGCCGGGCCAGACTCACACCAGGCGGTGGCGTTCCGGTTGGACAGCGATCTGTCCGTCATCGACCGTTGCGAATTCCTCGGCCACCAAGACACCCTCTACGCCCACTCCCTCCGGCAATTCTACAGTAACTGCCGGGTGGCCGGCACCGTCGACTTTGTCTTCGGCAACTCGGCGACGTTCTTCAAGGACTCGGTGTTTCTGCTACTGCCCCGGCAGCAGAGCCCGGAGAAGGGTGAGAACAATGCGGTGACGGCGCAGGGCCGGACGGACCCCGCCCAGTCGACGGGGTTCGTTTTCCAGGGCTGTTTGATCAATGGCACAGAGGAATACATGCAATTGTATTATAAGAATCCGAAGGTGCACAAGAATTACCTGGGGAGGCCATGGAAAGAGTACTCGAGGACTGTTTTCATTCACTGCACTCTGGAGGCGCTTATCCGGTCGGAGGGGTGGTTGCCGTGGTCAGGAAATTTCGCGCTGTCGACTCTGTATTATGGGGAGTTTGAGAATTCAGGTGCCGGCGCGGAAACATCCGGCAGGGTGAGCTGGAGCAATCAGATTCCGGCAGAGCATGTTGCAGTATATTCAGTGGAGAATTTCATTCAAGGGCATGAGTGGATACCTTCAGATCCTACCGTGTAAGATGATGACCAATCTCATAACTCGTACTTATGTTTTATATCTATTTGAAGGGAAATGTTATAGAAGGGAAATGTTGCTGCTCTCACCACCTTACTAACAGCGATAGGGTGGATACTTACATTTAAGTTGTTGGCATTGAATATGAATGCGAGTGCCCCCATCCTATCTCTCGGAGCGCAGGGAGAGATGCTCCTGGAGGAGCATCTCCCATATTTGAATTATAGAGTGATTACTATGTTCATCTGTTCTTTGAAATAGTTGAGATTTTGATTGCAGTATTGAAACAGTTTTGTTGGATGTTTTTCCTGATTGTGGTCAGGGTCTTTTGTAATCAGAATTATACTCATAAATTATAATCTGTTAATACTTTTAGGCCCTTAAATCAATGGGTGTGTTGATCTGATGGGCTATTTTACCCCTTAATTTAATTTAATTTATTTTAAAAGTGGGACTTGAATTCCAGCAGGGTGGATCAATACGTAGATTCAGATCTCAATGATGTAAAAAGCAGGTCTATATGAGATTTCCCAACCCCTCTCTCTCATCCCAACTAAGTTGCTTATTGTGTTGGTTTTGTCTCAATTTGACTGATCTGAATGGTTTAGACTGAGTGGTTGAATTGAGTGGATTACTATTGCCAGGGAAAAGAAAAGAAAAGAAAAAGAAAAAAAAAAAAAAGACAGTATGGAATGATGGACTTATGTGAACTGGTTGTGAGATGGAAAAGAAAGGGACAGGGATTCAAAATGCATATGCTGTCTTAGGTTTAAGATAAACAAAATAACATGCCTCAACAAATGGCGCTTTTTAAGTAAAAAGTGGCTGAACACCCGACCCACTTGATATTTCTAGATAAAACAGTTGATATGCATTTGTGCCACGTCTCTTAAAAGTGGAGTCCCGCAAACAATTTAGTGGGGTTCCCACTATGGCTTGTTCTTTACATTTTGTATGAGTGTATTTGTCATTCCGTATCCTTTGAGATTCCTAGAACTTGTTTATTCATGGTGGGGCGGCCCATACAACACTATCTTACCTACATCATGAATATCAAGGAAGAAGAAAACAAAAAATGACCAAGGGGGTTTGAAGAACCCATGTGATATGTGTTTGCAAAAACAATATAATATGTGCTAAACAACCAGGAGGCTGCCCTGTTGCATTGGTTTTTACAAACACAATAAATTTTGGACCCTACTTGAACAATACACTTTTTATGCATTGGTCCTCCTGAGGGGGGTGGCCCTTCGGTTCAGTGGACTAGATTGAGGTGTATGCACAGATTGATTCAAGGCACTGTACAAATCTTCTGGTAAGAAATATGTTACGGTTCCATTCCAGTCACGGAAGACTGTTTCAATGCTACAAGATGGGCCAAAGAAGATCTCTACTGCTGCAGAGATTGGAGCCAGTAGTGAAGGAAATCAAGATTTCCACGTCTACAGTTTCAGAAAATCAGAAGTTCTAAGACTCTTTTTCTTATTGAAAATTCTTTTGAATTTGTAACATGGTTTCCCTTTGTGTTGTTTTTCTGTCTCCTTGATGGATTATTTTTTTCTTAGTACAGTTGCCATATTTTTAATGAAATCCTTCATCTATCTCTAAGAGATAAAGTGCAGGCTTCAATGTAGTTATGTTCTGCCAATATGCACGATCTACCAGCTCAAATATTTTCATTCCCAAATTGGGACAGAATTCAGATGAAATGATCAGAGACTTACTTTCCCATTGCAAATCAATCATACCCACTATCCCAGTTTGCTGATAAGACGATTTAGCAACTCTCCAGATAGCAAATTCAATGGCATCCAAACAGGCCTCTGCACTACTATGCCAGCCATGCTATTTGGTTAGGCTTTAGGTGCACCCCTTAGAAAGAAGCAGATTTATGAAGAAAAAAAAGTGAGACTCCCATAACATGTAATACAAAACATGCACTTTCTATAACAAAATCAAGAACCATAATATAAAGATGAAAAAAGGCCCCTCTCTGGTTCTGCTAAAAGTCTCCAACACCCAGAAACAGAAACATCTTATGAATAAGACCTCTACTCCTTAGTACTGACATAAGAAACAGAAACATCTTATGAATAAGACCTCTACTCCCTAGTACTGACATAAATGTGGACATGGGTCAACACTGACGTATTCATCATGGGTACAAGAGACATACACTACCCATCCTGAAGTAACTGGTCTTGACAGAAATATCGCGTAAATGTGGAACTTGGTATTGATCTACGACAGAAAAATGAAGAGACTGCAAGTTAGAAACTAGATTGATATGGTCTTCACCTTAGAACTAATGGTAATGGGAGGGAAATCTGTCCAATTTGATTCACCCCAGTGCTCCAACATGTTCTTCCATGAACAGAAATCCTCAAAACACTTTTTCAGTCGCGGGTCAGTTATCTTCCTCCTCCAATGCCCGTCTGTATAGTTCCCTTTCTCAGCCTGCCTCCTGTCCCATTCCAGTCCTGCTTTCTGCCTAGTTTCCAACAAGCAAAACCTCTGCAGGTGATCTGGCATTGTATCATGCACTTTCCACCATCTCTCGTGCGCAACATCGCTTGCGAATTCTTGCAATATGTCCACATTCCAGTTGCAGTCGTAGTCACGAAAGCACATCCATGGTTTATCACCCAGGTAGTGGAGAACATATAGAACAGGTGGATCAGCTCCGAACAGACGAGTCTTCTGCTCTTTTTTCTCCTCCTCATCACCAATCCAGAAATGCTTCAAAAAGTTCATGTGCTTTGGTATGCGATGCCATCGTGTAAAAATCTCATTCAAATACCCCTGATCACCGCCATTATAGGATTCTATTTCATTGATATGATCCATTATCAACCGAAATGTGCAGTTTGAAGGCTCAACTACCATTACACCAGAGTTGAAGAGTGTTCCATTATTGCCCGTGGCCGATATCTCTGGCATCGTAAAGAGAAAATCGATGTTCCTTAATATGAGAAGGTCTGCGTCGATGAATATTATTTTGTCGTAGTCTGTCAGCTGCCACAATCGGAATTTGCTGTAGTTCCATTCATTGTAAGCATCTCGCTCTGCTTTTGGGTTTCTGATCCTTTCAATGGTCCGGATTTTCCACCCTGCTGCTTGAAGACCCCCTCTGTGATATTCACTGATTGTTTCGTCGACGAGAATGACAAGGTCCCTTTTAGAACCCGATAAGCGGATACTCTGAGCAGCAGCAATTGCACCGCAGACATATACTTGTGCTGAATGTAGAATTGTTGCATATGCTTCCCGGTGTATAGCTCCTGAATAAGACCTTTCTGTTTGCAGTGGTAGTTTTTACAATTCAGTTACTTGAAAGAGAGGAAAATGTTTCTGTATCTTTAAAAAAGACATATGAACTATGGCTTTCTGGGAAAACATTGATAAAAACTGATTATTTTTTCTTGTAAGGGGTTTCCCATATCAACTCACTTTTATTTAAACCCCTTTTCCAGCCCTACTTATTTTGTACAGCGGGCATGCTTAGGGTCTGTTTGTTTGCACTATAATTAATAAGAGTTGAATACATAGGATTCATATCATTAGTGGTTAAAAATAAAGATCGAAAAAGGTGAATTTTAAAAAATGAGCATCAAATAACCTTTCCTTCTAAGGAAATAAAATCAAAAGAAGATGGGAAATTGACTACTAAGGTGATGGCTGGTTTATTTATTTCTTATCTTCTTTTGGTTCTATGTTCCTAAAAGGAAAGGTTATTTAATGCTTATTTTTAAAAATTCACATCCGATCTTCATTTTTTACCACTTATGACATGAATCCTATTTCCTATGTATTCAATACATGTGTATTATAGTGCAAGCAAAGAGGCCCTTAGAGAAATCCAAGCCATTCATTCTCACACAACCATCCATGCATGGCTTCCTGAGGGGTACTGATGGTCGGAATTCCATTTTCCTAGTATATTCATTTACTGAAAGATCAATTCAAGTTTTAATCCTCAGCAATAACTAGAAAGCAATTTGTTCATCATGGATTGGATTTACCAAGAAGAATTAAGTATTGGTTTCAATGGTCTTGACTGCAACCAAAACCATGTCAATGTCATTCAGTCACTCTAGCGAAGAAAAACTTGGAAGGGACGTACCAGCCATCATAGAATTCATGAATATTATTGTAAAGGAAGCTGGTGGGTTTCAGGGCACTTTACAGACAGCACAGAATTCACAAGTGAAAGAATTCACAAATGAAAGAAACATGACAACCAACCTTTTGCCTTGAGTGGGACTGCGAGTTCACATGACCCAATTGGAAGCTTCAGCTTTCCCCTCACTAATCTCAGGTTGGGTTTATACAGCCATGTATTTTCTCCACGTACAACAAGTTCCTTGCATGTGAAGAGGTTTGGGATTGGAAAACACTCTGTAACAAATAATACGTGAACTGGATGGAGGGCCTTTGCAGAAGCTGCAAGCTTTGCAGCCGCAAGCTGCAGATGCAGCCGAGCTACATCTCTTGACCAGTTCCCTGACCTACGACATGGGAGTTTGACAGCGATGATATCAAGCTCTGAACTTCCCGGGACCTTTGGCTCTGGTAGAGATGGACAAACGGGCACTTCCTCCTCCTCTTCCTCGTCAATCCATTCAGGATACAGAACATCCCAAGTAATGTTGTTCATAGCATGTTCTAGGTGTATAACAAGGGATTGCACACCTGGTGTTAGCTGTTGCCAATTGTTAATCTCACCACCATTGAAATTTAATAGCCCAATTTTCAGCTTTTCGTTTTTACCCGCACTCAGTTGGTCAACTATTTTTGAAATGTGACCCCAATTGACATCTGTATGTGACACATAATGCGAATCCGAAAAAGTAAACTCCCTGATCCATCCAATGTTTATGAATCTTGACCTGCATTGTTTATAATCAGATTCTCTCAAGCAACAAAATAAAGAAACAATAAGTAGTTATATGACCATGAGCAACTTTATCATTTTAGAAATATTGAAGGTATTAAAACAGGGAACTTCATCTATTCAAATGAAATGGTGAGGTTTTGGTTCTTTCTTAAGAGACGATCCTGTATTATTTGTTCTGAAATGAAATGTTGAGACTATCACAATTTCATGTTTACTTTAGTTTTCTGATATAAAAACGTGTAATGAAGTAAAAATTGAACATACCCGGAGTTAGAATGAAACAGATGCTCAGTCTCATAAGCTGATGGAGAGTGGAGAATTGTTATGAAAGTTCCACAAATAATAACAAGGAATACAAGTTTCAAAGAACGAAATTTGCAGTTCGAGCTCCTTTCTTGAATGGAAGAGCACAAGGCCTTGTCAATATCTTTAAATTCTCTACTCTTTTGAGGCCTTTTGTTCATTTCGTCTCTGAGCGTGCCAGTTCCAAGAACCCAAGTTAGTCATTGAGCCAAGAAAGTATCAAGTATCAACTAAACACATTATTAGAGATTAGGATTGAGCAACTGAAAGTGAGACAACAAATACATCTTTAACGTGAAGGCACATCTGGGAACCTTGAAGAATAATAACATACATAAAAATCTGGCATTGACAGAATGAAAGCATCAGTACCAGCATGGGCTAGGCCTGTTTTGGTCTTAGCTTCTTGACTTTTTGAGTGGCTGATGCAAAAATGATTCAAAATTATAATGGGTCAATCTTTTTCTGTCTTTCATCTTTCGTTCGTTTTCCTCATAAAAAGGACCCTGGAAAGGCCAAGCTAGCCTCCATTATTCAAGGTTCCACCAAATGACTTCCAAGAATTAGATAAGGCTAAGTGAATGGTGAATAATTCGTGCATTATGAGCACCGGATAATAGACTCAATAAATGAACATCTTAGAATACAACAGTGCCACTAAAATCTCATATTTGGGGTCAAAGCAATGGACAAAACAAAATTAATAAATATTTGGTCATACAAAGTGTATGCAAGTATACTGCTGGTCCACTTGTGTGGGTAAAGGTTCAGACTGGTAAGTAGACCTCATCAAATGAGATGGCATGTAGTTACAACGTTTGATGCTGTTAATTTCTGGTGTCCATGGTCGTGCTGTGAATTTCAACACTTTGGCTTCCTGGATTTAGGCATCTTATTCCCATACAAATACGCTGCTTGTTCCACGGAGTAGTGTCACCATTTAATAAGCATCGGTGCACAGAGCATAAGATTCTCCTTCAATGATTGCGTAAATTTCCTTACACTGCTTAAATAACTTGTTATGTTTTGTACCCATATGGTTCCTTGGAAATGTTAGAATGTTAGATTTCTTAACAATTTTCTCCATTTTTCTTACGGATGATAAAAGCACCCCAAAATTATGATATTTATAATCTCTAAGGTTCCTAAGAAATGTTATATTCCACACCCATTTTAGCCCCACACTTCCCATTTAGCTCATGATTGTTGCTTCATTTTGAATTGAAACAAGGGAAAGCCTACTGAGAGTTTCTTTAGGTGAATATCATCCCAAAATCCTACTCTCTAAATCCCTTAACCACCCCCCCTCCCTCCTCCTCCTCCTAGGTTCCCACCCCCTCTATTTGCATCCCCATTTTTTGCTTGAATCACCCAACTTCATTGTGCTTCTCTATCCTCCCCATATCTCCATCACCATTTTGATAATAGCACCAACTTCCTTTCTCTAATCTTTCCAATGCTCAGTCCTCCATTTTCCATGTGTCTTATTCTTTTTCCAAATCTGTTCTGCAAATCCCTCCCAGTCTTCTCGACTTTTCAGCTACTCATCAGCCAACACTCAAGATTTCAGCGTGTCCAATATGCCCTCATCAGAAATCAAGAATTGTGTGAAAAAAATCTATAAGTTGCAGAGTTTTTGTTCCTTCTATCTTTTTGGCGGCTAAGGCTGCATCCACTGCAGAGTTCCTAGTAGAGCCCAATCTGGCAATTTCCAACTTTGAGTTTGGATGATCACCAGAGAAGCAAGTTCAGAAATTTCTATACTAGGCTTGTCCACCAGCACTATAAATGGGGGATTTCATCGAAGAAGATTGATAAAAAAAAAAAAATGAGATAAATGACAACTTTTATCACTGAAAATTTGTGCATCCCCAAGAAAATGCAAAGGTAGGTATAAAACCTCATTGTATAAAGGCGGTTTCGTGGGTCTGTGATTGTTCTCCTTTGTATTTGGCACACTTTGGGAACCCTCCAGTTATCCTCTCTTGCAGAATACAGTGATGAACCAATAAAATCTCTCTGTTTCTTGCATATTAGAAATTTTCTCCACGTGTTAGTCATTTTCAATTACTATTCATTGATCTAGGATCATGGTGGGAGTTGAACTCATAATCTCCATCTCCCTCTCCGAGCCCCTTTCTACACAACTATTCGGCTAATGGGGGCAAAATAAAATAAAATAAAATAAAAATAAAAAAAATCATTGAATGCAAACCAGAACACAGAAATACATACCTAACAATAATAATAATTATTATTGGTACAACAACAAATGCAAATTGCAAACAGAACCCGGAACAGGACGGAGGAGAAACATTAAGACAAATCCAGATTCTCATACAGTGGACTGCAAAAAAAAAAAAAAAAAACAAAAAAAACTCTGTGATAGCGCAGATGGGGTCTGCCTTCTTGAATCCAAAATCTAAACTGCTCCAATTCCAATCTGCATATTGATACTAGGCCGAACATAAGTCCAGAGTTGAGCCCACCATCAGATCAATTGCTGTGTAACAATTGGTCTAGTGCCTACGATCCATTTCAACATTTGTTTAAACAGAAAGGTTTTGGAACTATAAAAAAAAACTAGAGAGCTGGGAAGGACATAAACTATAGAACAACCCAAACTCTAATAACCTGTTTGAAGAATAAAAAAATAGCACGATTCAAGATAAAAAAAACACAAGGAACTAAAAGAAGAAGCTCACGTTGATCCTGCTAATCGATGCCTGGCTTCAATGGAACTGGACAATATACCAATCGTTCCTCTCATCCTTACTTAGTTTCAGCAGGCAAAGGCACCATCTAACATGAAATCAATAGAAAAGCAAGCGTAATTTTAGAAAGCACAGAAGATTGATAGAAATAGTAAACTGAAACATTATCCCAGAAATATAATCAATTAAGCAACACATTGCTATAGAATCTAGAAATAAGAGAATGTACCATATCATTAGGTGAATTGAGCCAACACATCAGGAAAAAAAGGAAGAGTCGTTAGAAAAAGAAATAACTAATGAGAAAAATTCCATAAATAATACAGTAAGAGAAAAACCCAACTGCTACAGAGTCTATATCAACAAAACTCAAACGGAAAAACAGAGAAAAAAGGAACTGAAAATCCAAAAAATATAACTTTTCAAGGGGGAAAAAACAAAGAAAGGCAGAATTGATAATTCAAACCAGATACCCAGATAGAAAAATATAAAAAGAAATCAATAAAATTACCAAAGTCCATGAAGAACCCATCTTTCTTATTCAAACAAATAAGAATCCAACACACCTAGAGAGGGAAAAAAAAGAGAACAAACCCAGATTTTAGAAAAGGCAGTCAGTAAAATGAGAGAGAGAACAAACAACAACAACCACCCAGATGACAAACACACACATTCTTCAATGGAAGGAATAGGAAGACACCTGAGATCTTTACTAGTTGGGTTTTGGAAGCATGAGACAAGGTTTTTGAGAACATTTGGAGGTGGGGGGGCTGAATAAAAAGGGTGGTGAAATGGAGGTAGAGTGTTGGAAAATCCAGTAACTGGCAACTAAGGTTTTAGTCAATGTAATGACAGAAAAGAATGTATAATTACATCAAAAGTTGAAGTTGGTCTCTTCACCATCAAGCATGCATATTCCACTCTGTAAATAAATCCCAGCAAGTAGTGTTTGTGAGTTCTTGTGGAGCATTTTTCAAGTGAAGATAGGCAAAGGGGTCCCTGGCAGTTACTCCGTTTGTGAGGGAAATGTGCAGTGTCTGTATATTGGATCATGGTTCTTAGTGAGCCCATCAATTCCATGAACTGGATCACGGACTATGGGCCCTTATGTACGACATGATTATAAAATGAAGATGTTTTTGGCTGATAAAATATTCACATTTGGATAGTAAGAAGGTAAAGCTCTAATAAAAAAAATAAAAATATAATTTCCCTTTTTTTGTTGATCAGATCAAATAAAATTTAACTTCCTAGAGGAGCCTTGTAAACGGAGATTATCCACTTACCTGATGGTACCCAATGAGGGAAATCTTCGGTATCAACCATTTTATGGTTCCACTTAATTCCAATTAATAAGCAGTTCTGGGATTGGCTTGGATGATACCTGAATTATGAGCTTGCCTGAGTATATAATATATATATATATATATAAAATTTGGAACAATGGGTGACATTTTAATCAGGAATATTCACTAATGCCATATGCCCATATTGGTTGTGTTTGGATGGCGCTGGGAAATAGCAATTTTGGAGGAAACTTCAATTTTCCTTACAATTTTCCCTTATTTTAGTGATGATGATGATGATGTTGGTTTTTTTTGTTTTGTTTTTCCTTTCTGCCAATTGATATTTTAGCATCATAATTTGAATTGGAAGTGTATAAGTTGCATTTTCCGTACTAGGAATCCAAAGTGGGCCTATTTAAGTTTTAAGATTTGGATTAAAAATGTATGATTTCTCCTTTCTGTTTGTGGAAATATTGAATCTGGTGAGGTGCCCATCTCACTTGATTAACAAATAAGATGAGATTCTACCCAAAAAAAAAAAAAAAAAACAAACAAACAAATAAGATGAGTATTACATCTCACTTAACGGCCATCATAAGCAGTTGTTAGGAACCTAAAAGAAGGTTAGGAGGCTGTCATTATAATTGATCACCAGAAGCATGCTTCATTTCTCTGTGTTTTGGTGCCTGTTCAGCGGCTGCTCACACGTTTATCTGCTAAAACCACTTCAGTAGTTGGTGGTCAAGACTCAAGAGGTGGACCCTCCACAAATAGGTCATGTGTCTTGGTCATCGATATGAACCATTGGATTATAGATTGGATGTTTAAGATGGGCCCCCTCTTTGACCGGGAGGATAATGTCTGGAGTTGGGCTTGTTAAGAGGGTTGTATTGAAATAACCTTCATTTACTTGCTTTGGTTGTCAATTGGCCTGATAAAAATGTTTCAGAACATCTTAAGAACAAGAGGAAAATATAAAGGTGGACTGTGATAAGGGCGCTCGCTCCCATAACTCCACCCCAAAGATCGATCCCTAGGTGGGAAGGTTTCTTTACCTCTCCTGAATAAAGTCAAATAATTGATATCTTGCACATCCTAGAGGAGTCCTCCATGGCATTTGTGCGGAAAAGTATTAACACTAATTTATATAAACTAGTGTTATACTTTTCTCTAATTGACATAATTAAATCACGTCTATCCAGGCAATACGCTGATAACTATCATCATATGATATCATCATATGGCCCACACATTAATTTTTTCCCCTGAGTACTGATATTCGAACTGATACTGATATTCGAACCAATGCTTAAAGATGTGCTTCAGAAAAATTTAGGGATTAGTTTCCTTAGTTGGTGGATGGAAAGTTTATAAGCAACTGTTTTGAACTCTAATTCTTTTTCCCCGAGAAATTGATGTCTTTTGAGTGCCCAAAGATTGAAACTTTGGGGATCAAGCTTTAGGAGAGAGATAATTGATGAAAAGTTGCTATCGGGCCATTTGTTCTTGTCTCTCTTGTTTGATTGGTTTGGTGTCATTTCAGAACAATAACACTTAACCAACCAAGCACAACTATAAGAAAGACCACATATCAAAACTAAACAATTCCCATAATCACTTTATTTTGTTCCTCCATCATTTACATATGATTATAAGCTTCCCACAAAATTGCTTTATACATATATCGAGAAACTAGTGTTTAAGTACCAAACTGAGAAATCATTTTATAAAGGTGACTGAACACTAAGTGGGCAGTCAGCAAAATTGACAATGTGGAGCCTTCAACTTCATTAAGATACACCATTGGATAAAATCTTTACTAGCATGAATATTTATCATGGTGATCTCGTAGTTTATCTAGAGAAATATAAGGTCAGTGCAGTGGTGGATATCATTCTTGTAATAGTGATATTTGGGGTGGGCAGTAATCACAAGACTTTGATTAGAAAATTTAGCTATTTCTATTTTGATTGAAATGTGCCTTCATTTTTAGGGGTGTTAAGTGCGAAAGCTTGTCCAAGTCTGGATTGTTTTTATTATTGAGCCTTTTCAGGCCTGGATGAGCCAAGCCCAGGACCAGCCGATTTGCAAAACGCTTGCACCCCTTTGTTTATCTTGGATCATTTCAGATAGTCATGCCTTTAAGCATATGTAGGCCTAAAACCATTCCCATTTAAGAAGTGGGCAAGAAACTAGGTTCAAGTATATCCCACATGACTAAAATAGAGCCCGAATCTAGCCAAATATGGGCTGGGCTAACTCGGGCTCGAGCTGGCATAGCCCATCATTGCTGCTCCTTATTTTCATGTTATTGTAAAAACTAAGTGGTGTTTGGATGTCAATTCTTCTCTCAAATAAGATTGGGTGTCCCTTCACCCCAACTCTGAAAATGACTTTTTTTAAATGTTCTTATTTTAAGTAATAAAGAGGTCACATTTCCATAAAAACCAAGCATCCAAATGTGGCCCAGTTGTAAGTATTGTTTTGGTAGAACACTTTCAGGTATTTGGATTAATGTGCATGTCCTATATAACCTCCCATATTGCAACCACCTTGAATCCAGTGTAGTACTAGAGGTGATTTTCTCTTACCCAACAAAAGTAGGTACCATGTAAAGGAGATTCCGTTGAGGATACTCTACCATTTATTCACGAAAATTAGAGTTTACTCATCCTATTTATTTGCTAAAATGCCTCCCATCCCACCACCTGCAGCATTGTTAATTTCCTTCACTGTTTGCTCCATGCATTCCCAAAATGTCCCCACCCAAGTGTACTCTGTTCCCCCTCTGAAGAAAAAAAAAAAAATGCATGCGTGCCTAATCAATGCATGTAACCCAATATCCAATTCCCCCACAAATTAGAGAAAAAAGAAAAAAGAAAGAAAAGAAAAGGAAAAAAAAAAACCAAGGTATATAGACAGCCCCAATTTCTTCCTTTCTACCTTTCTTTCATTGGTCATGTCACACTATATTTTATTCAAATTTAGATGAAAAGATTACTAGATAGAAAGCAATTATTCATAAATCCTGCATTTTGTACTTTGAGCATGGGATGTGTCACCAACCAAAGAACCATAAAAAATGTCATGGCATTGATAATGTGGAAGAGAAGGTGGGACAGGGACATACCCCTACAGTAGAAGCCTTGTAGCAAAGGCTACATCTGTGCTTCATGCATGTACATCTCTTTCCATTTTCAACAATATATGTAAAGATGACAGAATAGAAATATCTTTACCTGCAAGTATCTTGGTGACAAAATAATTGAAAACATCCATCAAGAAACCCCAAAAAGGATAAAAAAAGGAAGGGAATAGAAGAGGAAGAGGAAAGCGTAGAAACATGCGTAGATGACAAGATTAAAATGTGTGTATATTTGTATTGGAAGCAAAGCAAAGATAGTGAGTGATGGCAATTGCTTGGCCTCATCAAACCTTATTCTAAGGCATGCAAGTCCTCGATATTAAATGCTTTTGTGTTTACATCTACTTTTGGACTGATGTTTTTTCAATATTATTCGTGGGGTTAGGTCAGTCCTCGGTGGTGGGTATCAAATATCAATTTCAAAGAAACATCCGGAATGTGGTAAGAGGGTCACATCTTACATGGTAGGATTGACCTTAATTGACCTTTGTGAAGAATCTGGATGTGGAAGACTTGGGCACGTCATCAGAAATATGTGAGTATTTCAAAATTGGAAAACTTCACGCATCTTGCCTTTGCCACACTACTTAATTGGTTGAAACTAGCAAAATCCCGTGCTATGTACGGACCACGGAATCATTAAATGCACAGACTTATACGAATTATTTTTATTAAATTTATTAATTAGTAAACTTTTGATTTCTTTTTGTTCCTAATTTGATCTTTATGTGCTTTTCCAGATGTTTGATTCTTTACGTGAGGTGTAAATGGAGTTTGGTGAAGCTTGAGCACATATAAAAAAAAAATAAAAATAAATAAAAGACATATTCTGGCCTAAATTAAGCTGCATTCTGGCCTGATTTAGGCTTGTCAATATGGCCTATTCATGGCCTGGGTTGGGGTTTGGGTTGTCAGCTCATAGTGCAACGGGTTGGATTGGGTGCGATTCAAATAAGTTTGTGGGTTAAATAGCACGTATGGGCTCAACCCAAACTGATCTAACTCAAAACAGTCTAGTTATTAATTATGTTGAAAATGTTAATCTAAAGTAAAAGGAGGTAAACCGAAACCCTGAACTACGAGGTCAATTTGGGTTGGGTTGGCAGATCAGGTTAGGAATATGCAAGGGTCACCATCGGCTCCTGCGAATTAGCTTGGGTGGGCTCCTTTCAAGTGTCCATGTTCAAAAGCTGGACCATCCCAGGTGGACCAAACTCCAGCCTCTACTGGGTTGTGCATTCAGGCCCATCTAGATCCTGATATCTAGCTTGATACTGAATGGGCCAGGTCTGGGCATTGTAAGTTAAGGCCCAATTATAAGCCCAGATCATCATGGCACGTAACATACAGGTACGAAGGATACTAAATATTTTGCAAATGGGTAGTTGTGGGCCTAACTTTCAACTTCATGTTCTGGATCTAGGCTGCATTTTCGAGTGACAACTAAATGGGCTGGTCCTCGACAACCTTTCAGCCGGCCTAAAACCTACCCATGAACACTGCGAGTCCCAGTTAAGTTTTTGGGCGATGATTACCTCTGGTTTTGAGTCTCAACACTGGTTAGATTCAGGCTTAATATTTTGCTCTTTGTTCACTCAAGGAATAATAACTTGTTGGGTTACAATGAATACTTTCACAACATTCTGTTCTAGGATCCGGCCCAATAACATACGTGGACACTGTCACTGACGTGACCCAATATGGGTCTGAGTAGGCCCATATCTCCAAGAAAGTCGGCCTACATTTTCCTCTTCATACCACCATTTTCCCTCACCTCGATTGAAATGATATAGACCATTGGATTGAGCAAATGAAGCATACCGTGATGTCGATTTCAACAGCTGAGATTGAAACTTGAATGTGGCTGGTTGTATGCGATCTTTTCCTTTGACTAATAATGGTGGATTTATGTGGGCTGGGCTGGAAGGCTCGTCATGCTTAGGCCCAAATCCCTCAGACCTGCCATAGTCCAGATTTGGGTTAGAATTTCAAAAATATCTAAAGGAAAACAAGTTTTGTTCCCGAAACGTAAATAACATTTCAATATAAATGATGTAGTCTCGTTTTCTTTGGAGTTCTCATGGGCTTTGGGCTTTTGGGCCAGTTCAAGGCCCAGACCACTTTTTGCTAATCTAGGATTAAATATTTGGGTTGGGCTTGGATTAAGTTATAGAAAGCCCAAGACATAGGCTGGCCCGAATATGGAGTTCCTGTAATTTAGTAATAACTTGTCAAACAACTGATAAAAAATGGAGTTTGACTGGGCCTGGCCCACTTCAATTAACTAAATGGGCCTTCGTTTCTAAAGTCGGGCTGGGCTTGAATATGCCTCAGCCCATTCTGGCCAAGCCATGAACACCTAGGGTTGTAAACGGGTCGGTTCCGGTCTAGGTCCATGGTGGTGGACCCGGATCGGAACCGTTAAGGAAAAGGTGGAACCGGAACCGGATCCGGATCCGAAACCATTTCGGAACCGGTTTCTTGGCTTCGGAACTAAAACCAGAACCATTTATGGGACGGCTCTGAATTAGGGTCCAGGTCTAGGTAGAGAATAATATTAAAAAAATATAGGTTTTATGAGAGATTTTTGAAAATTGAGGTAATATGTCGGGTTTCGGATCCATGGGTCCGAACCAAGGTAGAACCGGACCCGAACCCATTTACTTATTGGGGCTTAAATAAAGACCCAGACCCGATTTTTAACAAGTCGGAACCTTCGGGCAATCGAAGAATCGGAGACCATTTACATCCCCTATGAACACCCCTAGTTTTATTGTGTTGATTGCTTTAATAGAATTCCCTTAAAAAAAAAAAAAAAAAAAAGAAGGAAAGATAGAGATAGAGATAGAAAATCAAGAGTACAAATGGGATGGTGGTAGAAGATTACACGAACAAGGAGATCCATCCTGGTTGGCGGTCAATGTTCAAAGGAGTCCAACATCAATGATATATATCATCTGTTACATCATCATCAACAAAGATGAGAAGGACAATGTGATTTTGGCGATGAGCACCATAGAAAATGGGGTGAATCTAGCTGAGCACATTGAAGCTTTAGCAGCAATATTAAAAGCCCTCTAATTGATTTGTTACAATGGGGAGACCGATATTATCCTACAAAGTGATTTCATGTGGGTGGTGGAGGCACTGACCTCCTCTTGCCAAAATCGGTTTTGGTAATTTTGAAGTGCATCACGAGTATAGAGATGAGAATGCAAACGCTCACAATTTGGCTAGAGATGTTCAGTATTTTGATGATATGGTAGTGTAGTGGCACTTTATTCCAGGCTTGATAAAGCGATATATAGTTGTTGGTGCTACGATGGCTTCTTAATAATATTCACATGAATTTTCTATTAAACAAAAAAAAGATGAGGAGCCACCTAATATATTATTTAACATTATCTTTTAAGTGAATAAATTGTATGCTAAATTAATATATAACATAGCAAAATCTCTTAAAATATTCCATTTTCAAACACCCACACACAATATTATCTCTTCTTCTCATTATTTGATTCCACATTTTCTTTTCTTTATTCTTCTTGTTATTGGTCATTTGCGTCATATCCATTTTTTGTCATCATGACCTGGTTGTTTTATCTAATCCCACTAGAGATATTGTGGAATAAATATCTTGTGGTGTATGTGACTATTATATCAATGGGTTATCTACTGCTCTGCACAGACACATGTGGCCACAAATAAATTGGCCGAGCATCACATAAGGGCCACAGCCCACGGGCCAATATATTCGACAGTAAAAAATAAATATAATATACCATGAACAGTAAAATGGAGAATGGCACTCCAAACTTTTTCTTTCTTTCTTATTTTCTTTGGTAGGAAGGACTCCAAACTTAGAGCCTAAGCAAACCAGCCCAAGGGGGCGTATGTGCAAAGCTATCCTCGACCATGCTATGTTAGATTTTTGGATCATCTCTAACGTTGAAAAGCAGGTCAAAATTTCCATTTTATCCCTCATTTCGTTGCTACGCTAAATGCAAATGAGAAAAATGGCCACCATTTCAACGGCTTTAGGCGTTGCACAAACACTTCCTAAAAGAATCAAGACTCTAAAACTTCAAATTTTGATCGCCAATCATTATTACCGACCATTAGACTGAGGTCAACAAGTCAAATGCCTGGATATCTTCCATAGGGTTTTGGAACATGGAAAATCTAGGGAGGGACCTACCATGCAAAAGGTATGGATCTGGGTAATGAATGCCCACATAGATGGTAGAAACCGGAGAATCCGGATTAGTGATCTCCCAATGCTTCCCACGAGTGGTAGGAGTAGAACTCATAGTTGAGCCCAACTAATGAAAACTCTAGGTGCTCAAAATGACGGCACGCCTTGTTCGTGGATTGTCAAATCATACTCCAAAAAAGAAGTTAGTCTCACAGTAAGATTGAACATATTATTAATGTAATAATTAACATAACTTTATAAATAATTAATCATATTCATTATTCACATTACTAAAGACATGCTCAATTTCGGAGTGGGAGCAACTTACTTTTGTGAGAGCCCTGTTCATGGATTGTCAAATCATACTCCAAAAAAGAAGTTGGTCTCAAAGTAAGATTGAACATATTATTAATGTAATAATTAACATGATTTTATAAATAATTAATCATATTCATTAATCACATTACTAATTACATGCTCAATTTCGGGGTGGGAGCAACTCACTTTTGTGAGAGCACCGGAAGAACATGCCGGCTCTCATTTTAAAGGGTCAGACTTCAATTGGGTGGGCCCATTATGGGTCCCACTACTTCCAGTCACGTGCAGCGTGTGGGAGGTCGTTCAGGGGATCTGGTCACAGAAATATAAGACCCGGATTTGGAGGTCAATGCATGAAAATTGAACTATGGATATCGATGAACATTTTTATTTTTTATTTTTTATTTTTTGTCATAATGTGTAGACTTTTTCTACTAATTTGACCTCTGCGTAGGCGGCATGTGCTCTCCTACTCCTTACCGGGATGCACCTGTTTGAGGACTTTGATATGCGTATTTCCCTTTCTAAGCCGTCTTTGCAGTATCCATCTTTGCTTCCTCTTCTACTTTTCTGAGTTCCATCTAATGTTCCAATTTTTACCATGTCAATATCTCCAAATAGATCTCTCCTCTTCTCTATATATAGAATCACTCAGCTTCTAATACCCATATGCATTTTTTTTTCTCTTTCATCTAAAATAGCCATATACTATTCCTCCCTCCCTCCCTCCCTCCCTCCCTCCCTCCCTCTCTCTCTCTCTCTCTCTCTCTCTCTCTAAATGGCTTTCTCTACTGATGATTCAGTTGTAGGAGATAAATATAGATCTCATATACATGGGGAGGGAGAAAAGAACACCAAATGGAGATTTGGTGCTCCTCCAAATTATGATGTAGTAAACAAGCTCTTTGAAGAAGGCCGAACCAAGGTTGGTTGAATTATAGCAAACTACTCTCTCTCTCTCTCTCTCTCTCTCTCTCTCTCTCAGCCATCAACCTAAGGTGATGAAAGGACATGAAACTAATGTCTAATGGTATTAAATGTAGGTATGGCCCAAAGGTTCCCTGGAAGAAAGAGTGCAGACCATTGTGAAGACATGGGAAATGGAGATTTTCCACAAGACGTGCGTTGATGACTTTAAAACCTTAAACCCAGAAAAGTTTACGGTTAGCCTAAATGGTATTAATTGCTTCTTCTCTCTAGCTTATTCTGGGTTAGGACTATGCTGTTTGTGGCATCATGTACATAATTTTACTTTCATTAATTGATGAAAATATGAAGCCATTCTCATTGGGAAATAGGCCGCCCCCAAATTAAATCAAGACCGTTCAAAATGGTGGGGCATAAGATCATCTGATCACAAAAAATTTCGGACCCAGTTCAATTCATGATGAAACCATTATCCAATGAGGTGGGCCTCACTGTCCTTGTGGTAAGTAAATTAAAGTTTAGAGGAGTGAAAGTTTAATGGATTGTCATTGTAGGAGGCACAACTCATGGGCTGCAAGATCTTGTTAAGCTAGGAGGTTACAATGTACTGTTGCAAACATCACTGCCGGAAAGCCTTCGTGCCTACAATCCAGCCGTTGAAACGGCAGAATCATCTCACAAGGCATTTACAGCAACATTCCCTCGTGGGTTTGCATTGGAGATCTTTGAAGTTTATTCAGGCCCTCCTAATATCGTGTACAAGTTCAGGCACTGGGCTTTCATGGAGGGTCCATTTAAAGGGCATGCTCCCACTGGGGAGATGGTTGAATTCTATGGGATAGGCATCTTTAAGGTACTCTCAACTTTTTTTGTTTTTTGTTGTTGTTGTTCTTATTTTTTATTTTGATGTTGACTGTTGAGAAGAGAGATTGTGAGAAAGTAATTTGGACAATTTCTAATGAAGTTCGTTTTGTTTTGTTTTGTTTTGTTTTTTTTTAATGGGTGTGATTTAGCTTGATGAATCAATGAAGGTTGAGAAGGTGGAGTTCTTTTATGATCATGGTCAGTTGATAGGTCGTCTCCTCAAAGGCCCTCTCTTGGATGATGCTTCTCAAAGCTCTGGAACTTCAGCGATCGGCTGTCCTTTCATGAACAGCCAGTAGTGTCTCTAAAAATCAGGCATTTAAAGTGCTATACTTAATAAGGGTTATGACTCAATTTCTTAGATTGCAATTTGTCTAAATAAAATTCATGCAACGTATATTATAAACATGAATATGTGTGCATTGTAATTCATTTCCGTTGTAGTAGTGATTTTAGTTTGGAATCCATGAATCTAAGCGCTCTCTCTCTCTCTCTCTCAACTATAATATTGACATACTATAGATATAAATATATATATATATAAGTAGCTAGATGAATTGTCATATAATTAATCACACCCACAGCTAGATTATCAATTGTTCGGATGCTCATCCCAAGCTGTATGGGTGCGTGCATGAGTGGGTGTGCGTGTGTTCCAAGTCCCTTATGTAGCCAACAAAAAAAAAAAAAAAGAAGTTTGGATGTTCTCATCATATTAGACTTAATCATATATAACAGAATATTGGCCATGGTCTTTGCAATAAATAAAGTAGTTAGGATACCTGCTCTGAAAATCTTCTTAAGGACTAGGGCTGTCAAAGGGCCTAGTTGGGTCGGGCGTGGGGTTGTCCTAACTCTACCTTTAATATATGTAGGGCCGGACCTAAGCGAGTCAAAGCCCTTAGAGGGCCTTCACTATCTAGGCCCTTACCCTACCCTCGAGGGCCAGGGCAGGGCTCAGGGCTTCAAAATAATAAAACTATTTTTTTTTAACATTATTACCAAAATCTAAGTGTAATCGAGCATTATCTTCTCTAACTTCAATTGCAAAGAAATCATTAAGAAAACATCCGTTATCTTGTCTAATCTCAACTGCAAACAAACCATTAAGAAAGCATCGGGAGAATATAAGTCATCTCTAAAAACTTTCTTTTAATCGGATAAAGTCATACATGCTATGGTGACTTGGGTTGGTTTCTAGACATATGATTTTATTTATTTTGACAAAGAATGAAAATAGTTAAAGAGTATAATCTATTTTACACCTTTAATATGACTTTCATATGAATTTCCACATATGAAATTATTCCAACAGTGTCTTATCTTTGAGAGTTTAAAACCATTTGCACTTACATACCTTTTATCAATTGACATTATTTTTAATTAAACACTGATCTAACTATTACGCATTCTTGGGTTTCAATTACAAAAATAAATGCACTTAAAAAATTCTATTAATTAAAATTTTAAGAATTGAGAGTTATAATTATCTAATTAAAAAGATGTTTGGATCACCTCATATCTTTCAAGTTCCATGCACATATAAACTAACTCTATAAATTGGTTGACATCCCAAGCAACTCTATAGAGGAAAAAGTATATCATTATTAATAGAAATGAATACACCCCCTTTTGCACAACAATGATTTATAAAAATAATATAAAATGCCTAAATAAGAAGCAATAAAACTAAAAGAAATGGATTAAAAGCACCGTGCAGCACTCATTGATTATGCATTAAGTACAATACATAACTTAAATAATTAAATATGGATGAAATGAACAAAGTATGTATGTATGTATGTATTTTTAATTATGTATGGATTTTTTAGACATTTTTTAATGGGTAAGTGGGTATGAAATTGCCTTTATAGCCCCCATATTACTACAAGGTGACTATGATAAGAGCATTTTAGTATATATTTACATATATGTATATATTATATATAAAATAAATAAAAGTAACAGGGCTAGGGCCAAGGCTGAGCCGGGTTAGTACTGTCCAAGCCTGGCCTTCAAATCTCAAAGCCTGCAAAATTGTCCAAGCCTGGCCCTAGGGCTTTTCGTTAGAAGCAAATATCCTCATTTTAAAGGCTTTTTGACTACCCGGCCCCCTTTCTCAGGACCAAATTGACAGGCCTACTTTAGACCATTTCTCATGATAGTACATATATATGAAATAGCCTCTTCCGGGGTCTTATTTTGGTTATTATTTTCCTTCCTATTTGAGAGTCCATGTCCCCTTATTCTAGGAAGCACGTGAAATTTGGTGATGCTCTTCAATGGAGCCCACTTTATAAATCCAGAAACCACTCAAAAATAAATATTTCCCTCTTGTATGGCGTTCATCAATTTTTCACTCCAAAATGATCAGGGTCCACCATCAGATTACTCATGTTTTTTATGTGGTCAATCCAACGATGGGTTTGACCAAAAACGGAAAATTGGAACGGATTACCGTTCCTAATCCGCCCATTCCTAATCTGTTAAACCGTTCTCAAGCCGTTTCAATTTCGTATTTTTGAAACGGATTAACGGATTAGGAACGGAAAACTGGAAATTGGAACGGATTACCGTTCCTAATCCATCCGTTCCTAATCCGTTAAACCGTTCCCAAATCGTTCCAAATTTCCGTTTTTGGTGTAGTGACTCTTATTAGAGTAAAACTTGGGGACAACCTTTACATATATAAGAAGGGAACATTTATATTGGAACTTAAAAATCTTATCAATTAAGTGGGCCCCAGTGAAGAGCATCCCCAGATTTCCCATAAATCGGAAAATTAGAGGATATAAGCTTTTACTATTTAGTTGTCTGGATCCAAAAGATTGTCCAATTAAGCTTTGACCTTTTCTTTTCTATTTATTAAATCAGCACTCTACTCATAAAACCTGTACGAATCTCACCAATGAGCAGACCACGTACATATTGTGCTAAGACCCAACTTGTGGGCACCACTTGGATGAATTCCAATCATGGGGTAAGATAGATGAAAAACATCTCTTTATGGATACGACTCATGAAGAAAAAAAAAAAAAAAACCCGTCTTATCACTTTATTCTAGACCTTGATTTAATAGCCTTATAGTTTAATTAATAGTATTTTAACCATCATTTTTTTTTTAAGATTCAATTCGACAGTAAAAGCAAGAGGTCAATGAGCATAAAATCAGGCATTGTGCCAAATCAAACGGGATAAGAGTGTGAAAGGAACATCACTAATTAAATGTGGTGGCAAGGGTTGGTGTAGCTAAATATAATGAAGATGAAAATCTTCTTACAATATATGGAATTTAAAATGATATAGATCAATGCCACATGCTAGTCACCAGTGGTGGTTGGTAGTGGCAATGAAAAGTAGTATTTCAGCCGTCACATGTAAATAAATCAATAGAAAGCATGGACTGCTAGCTACCCCATTTTTCTATACTTTTGGTAAAATCATGTTAGTCATCCTCACCTCGGCCTTGTCCAGTTAATAAACTATTCCAGAGAGAAACTAAAGTGATTATTATCTCATTGGGCTATTCTATTCTAAAAAGAAAAATGTACCCATAAAGAGCATGAAAATTAAGTTGGATTCGCAATATGACTCATAAATTCAAGGTTCAAGTCATAGGATTTGTTTCAGTTATATTTAATCATCTAGTTTTGGAATATGAAGAAGTGCGACTTATGTTGGATAAGGCTTTGATAATGATGATCATAATTTGGAACACATTAAAATCTAATGAACATATAAATGAAAAAAATATAGAGTGACAATGTATTCTGATTATGATGTTTAGCTTTGGTCCATGATCATAGTACTAGCATCGATCCTTCGGGTCTTTGGCTCTGACCTTGGGTTCAGACCCATCCTATTTGGGAGACTTGGACTGGGAAATTACATTTGATGGTTAAAGAGGCAGGAGGCTGCAAGAAAATTAGGAACCCTTTAGGGAGTTTTATTTGTTTATTTAATCATTTATTGCTAAATAAGAAGATTTCATTAAAAAAAATACTAAGTAACAAATGAGATGGCCTGTATCCATGTTATTAAGTATTTACGTTGCCTTTACTAACGCTTCGAGGTTTTTGTAGAAATGATCAATTAAGAAAATATAATATGGTATCAAAGCTATCCGGTCGTGAATTTGAATTCCAATTTATTGGAGTGACTCGGACGGATATAGGTTGTTATTGACTACCAATGTAGTTAATTGTCATAAGGGATCTTGTCAACATTCAAACTCACGAGCGGTCATCATCAACACATGCCATCATTTCTCTAACCAAAGGTCAATCGGTGTTAACCCATCGTTGACTTTAGGTCTGGTGATAAACGTGGTGTGGTAATGTGTTTTAAAGCATCCATTTATTTTCTCTTTTCAAAGATTTGGTTCCACCTACACCAATACCCACTACTATATGTTATATTGTATATCAAAAAACCAACCACACAAGGGGAGAGAGAGGGGGAGAGAGAGAGAGAGAGAGGTGCATGGTAGTAGTTAAAAGAGGAAATACACTGCATAATAACTTGTGGGATGTGGCCTGGCTCATAGAGCCCACTTGGAGGACCTTTCCTATCATTTGGGATAGGATAGCTGAAAAGATCTATTTATGGATAAGAGAAAAAATCGGCCCCATCAAATAATCTGAGCACTTGATTTAATAGTCTTAAAGTTTAATTATCTTTTAATCATAAATTTCTTTCGAGATTCAATCCAACAATTAGGGCATGTTTCTTTACTAGAATTCATAGAATTCATGTCTTGTGGTTGTCTAGAAATTTCAAATACTAGTATTTGAAATGTTATCAAATTTTGGAATTCTAAACTCCTTGTTTCATTTATGACCTAAATTCTTGCCTGTGAATTTTGAGTCCCATCTCCACAAATTCCTTGTGTGAAGGCTAGTCGAACTTCTAATTGGAATTCTTGTCATGTATGTATTATTTATATGCATATTCAACTTTAAAATTCTTGTCATGTATGTATTATTTGTAGCAATCCTCACTCAACAACTAACTCCCATTGTTAAAAAAAAAAAAAAAAAAAAAAAAAAAAAAAAAAAAAACCAACAACTAAACTCCATTGTACTCATTCAACAAATAGGTGCCTGAGTGAGGTGGCGCCTGAGTGAGGCGGCTGAGTGAGGTGGTGCACCACAAGCTCACTCTATCGACTATCATAATAACACTGGCACTATCACAGCTAGGCTTGATTGGAGAATTAACTATAAAAAATAAGATGGAAAATGGAAAGTACAGAACACATGGGGATAAATAGAAAAGTATACAAACAAACCTTAAACCTGCTGATGATGAATTAGTCGAAACTAATGGTAGATGATGAGATCAGGAGACCATGATGATGAAGACTTGATCAAACTAGAATTAACTTACAGCCAAAGAAACAGTAAATATATAAACCAAAATCTAGTCATACTGCTTGATATGTAAAGTCTTAGGTTTAGGTTATCAGTACTCCTACCAATTTCATATAATTTTATTTCCGAAATTAAAGTGTATTGGAATTCCATTGTCACTACTTCTACTTGTTATATTAGTTACATGTAAAAAAATTTAAGTAAAAAAAATTAAAAACGAATAATTATAATTCTTTAATTTTGAGCCTTTTTAGAAAATTTAAAATTTAGAGAGAGAGCCAGACAAATAAAGATACTAGTCCTAGACTAATATATTGCAAGACACAAGGGTTTAAGGCCATGGCCGATTCACTATCTGAAAACATATTTTAAAACCATGACAATATAGAAAGAAAATTCTTGCCAATCCACTGGCATGTCAGTGGTGAGGCGCCTGCCTCCCTTTTGTAGAAGCAACTAGCTAGGGATCAATCTATAGCCCCAACAGTGATGGTGAGGGGCTTGGTGAGTGGGAGTAGGTGTTGGTGTGAGCATTTATCTGAGAAAAAAAAAAAAAGATTCTTCAGATGTCTAATACTCATATTAGTGTGAGTATTTAACAGTACAATATTTTTTTATCAGTAACAAAAGCTTCCACTAAAAGAAGAAGAATGCATACAAAAAAGAAAAAGAGGGTAGAAGAGCATTGTACCCCACTCACCCACCGATTACATAATGAAACTCTCTCAAAGAGACAACCTATCAACCCCTATTTTGTTAAGGGCCGGACTTGGGTACAGCGTCTTTGTAGCATATTATGCTACAGCAACGTCGTCCTTCCAATTAGAGGTTACCTAGTCATTCAAAATGTCTGCCCCTTGTTTCAAGACTCTTCACCAGTTAATGACTTCATTTTATTTCATCTTTGCCCTTTTCAACTAAATAACTCATCTCAACTTCTCTCACCCTAACTTACACAAAAAAAAATTGCAAAAACAATGCACCCTTATCTCTCTCTCTTTCTCTCTCTCCCCTCAACATCTTTTCCAAAAAGAAAAAAAAAGGATAATATCCTCATATGATATAGGTCCCACTTGGGCCCACCTTTTATCAGTTTAGTCCCTTGCACCTCTTCTTGTCACGACCCGGGCCCGAGATTAGGATTACCACGGCCAAACCCCGAATCGCGACGCCATACTTACTCCCGTAAACCTCGCATCGCCGAAGCCAATACAAGATTCACAAGGGATCTGACATATACCTGTCAAATGTATACTGTTTTACGGAAATATATACATACATTGACATTTAACGTTAATATGTACAAGTCCTTTACATACAGTAAAGTTTACTTACACATCTCACTCCTATTGAAATCAACAATGCATATTCAAATACAATGCATGTGATCACTATTTACAACAAAATGAATCTATTCAAAATGTTCACAAAAAATTGCTAAACCGGTCGCCTCCGATTTACATTCATTCATTCAATCCTCCTGAGAGAACCGGATTGGCCTCCTCCGTTGGCGGCGTGGTCTCGGAACCACTGGAACGGGCAACTTGGCCTGTAATGTCGTCAATAACACTATGAATACGACGGTTCAACAATGTATACACAATTCTATGATATTCATATGTTTAGCAAATTCAAACAATTTATATCAATTCAATTCCATTCAATTCAATTCAATGCATATAGTTCTCCCCTGAAGGAAGCATTCAATTCATTATATACACTTTATCAAGTGTCTTTTCGTTGTCCTCTAGCATAGGCGGAAGGCGCACCATTCACAACTCAGCCTTTCAAGGACTCATTTCAATTCAATATTACTCACTTTATTAAGTGGCTTTTCAAATGTGTGGGATTTACCAGTGTCTTGATCAGAGATCACCGGCATCACCATGGAGCTTCGGAACGCTCCATCTACTGCAGCAGACTTAATCTTTCATACATTACAGTGTTTGTTCATTTCAGTTCTTTTTTTTTTTCATTTCATTACATTTCATTGCATTAATTCAATACATTATTCAATGATAGCTCAACAAGGAGCACAACAGTAAGAGACGAGAGAGGACAAGCCAACTCAAGTCGTAAACAATTAAATTTCCTAAAACAACATTAGGGTGAAACGTTCATTATGCAATGTAGGTGTTATTTTAGATGATATCACTTTTTAGTGAAATTTACATTCACATAAGTTTAGCTAACACCCATGAAGGTTTAAGAAATTATCAGAAATCAATTCTGATATTCCCTCTAATTCGGTCACCTCGTCGGTTACCTAGCGGTTAGCCGTATTATGGATTTCGGCTGACCGAACCACATTCGGTCAGCTTTCCAGAATTTCTCCATTTACAGAATAATTTGCTCAATTCGGTGACCTATTCGGCTAACCGAAATTCAAATTTCGGTTAGCCGAATTTCTTCGGTCAGCTTACGGTTCGTTTTTCAGAAGCTAAACTTCTGATGGAAAAACCCTGACAAGATTTTCGGTCACCTTGCGGTCAACCCTCGGCTAGTCGAACTCAAAATTTCGGCTAGCCGACCTATGTTGGTCAGCTCTCGGTTAGGTGTCGGTCAGCCTGGCGGCTGACCGAACTGTGCCCAGAAGGTCAGAAAATTCTGAACCGAATTTTCTGTAACTGAACTCCTTGAGTTCTAAAAAGTCACTTAACATTTGAAATTAATATAATTGAGTATACTTGCCTCGTTTGGAAACTAACCAGCAAGAGTTCCCTTGTCTAGCTTGAAACTAAGATGAAATCCTCAAGCCAAACCTTCTTTTGAACCTAAGGACCAATCAATCCATTCAAGAAAAGTCTAATGAGTTTCTTATGTAAGAAACCATTCCAAATCACCAAAGTGAACTCAGAAATCCTAAAAAACAACATAATTCACTTACTTGTAACCTCTTTGGTGGAAATCTTGAGATCTTCTCAAGTTTAAACTCCAAGAAAGTAAGAAAAGAGATGAAGAAGATGAAGTTCCTCTTCACAACCACTTGCCAATTCTCCCAATCCTCACTCAATGAAGAGAAATTAGAAGAAAGAAGAAGAAGAAGAAGAAGAAGAGAAAGAAAGAGAAGAAGAGAGATCGGCTGGGATGAAGGAATGAACTCAAATGAGTTCATCCACATCTTATAAGCCCTCAATTGCATTTTAGCCCCTCTCCTTTCCACTATTTACAATTTGAGTCAAATGAATGGTCATTTGAACCAATTCATGCTGAATGGAATCATTACATTTACGGAAGTTAACGTACTCCTCGAGATATACGTGTGAGTATCAAGAGTTTCCGTATTCGACGAAATACGTGTAATTTCATATTTACGAAAAAGTCCTTACATTGCATGGTTTAGCCTAAAACCATTTCAATTCATCCATAACATTCACTACTATTTCCATTAAGCTCAAATTGACCATTTGAGCCACACTCTATATCAATTTAGCTATTAATCAACATTAATTCAATAAAACATGTTGAATTAGCATTAATCCCGATTAATTAGAGTTAATCTTAATTAACTAGGGATAGGGTGTTACACTTCTTGTCTATTGATTTGGTATTAGGAACCATTTTACCTTCACCCACCATTAAAGTTGCATCTAAAAAATTGATTGTTAAGATGCCGTTAAACTTAAGTCAGTTAAATCAAAGATTAAGATGATAGTTTACTTAAGTTGGAGATTTTGAAGGATGTAAACATTATAGTTCATGAGATATAGAGTAAGAATCAATAGATGATATTGTATTGACCTCTAAATTTTGATTAGTTATTTCTTAAAGGTGTAATCCACTTTGATAATTTTTTCAAGGTGAATCAACTACAATGTGCAACTTTGGTGGGTGGTAAGAATACTTTGTAAAAAATATTAGTCTAGGTCATTTAAGAATGGACTTGTGAGAAATTCATGAAGATGCCTAGTGGAGTCATTTTTAAAATTTTGAACGTCTAAATATAGTCGATCCTCACGAAATTTCATTCAAATAGGGTTTTGGCTTAATTTCAGATTGATCGCTTATAAAAGACCATGAACAAGATACTATAGCATTTTTTAATATTTAATTGTTCAATTTAATCAATAGCCTCCCATCTTCTATCTGGTAGGATTTTGCAAAGGCTTATAAAAAGAGGATTATTTATTATAACATAAACAAATTACAATGCACCAATGCTCATGTTTATGATTTCTATTGTTTGGCTCCCATGTTAAAAAACAAAAAAAATAAATCAAAATCTAAGAAATTAACTCATAACATTCAAATTTAATGCCAACAACCTAAATGCGAGGCCCCCCCAAAGAGAGAGAGAGAGAGTAGCCATCCGGTGCATAACTCGCGCACTTTGATTACTGTGCTCACCTCAACACGAGGCCCACATGGGCCTTACCTAGGACTAGGACTAGGGGGATCAAAAGATCTCCATTGACCCTTCGTCTTTGCAAAAAATCAGCCCCATCCCTTACCCCTGACATCTTAAGATTTAATACAGCATATAAGGTTTGCAATCTCATATAAAATTCCCTTGGTCAGGAATTGGTCTTACTTTTATGTAATTAAGAAAAGGCTTCCATAACCAATAGCAAACCTTCCTACGTACATTGAAATTGAACCCTGCCCTACACTAGGGATGGGTGAGCCTGGATACCTGAGGCTCGAGCTCATGTGACATTAGTGGGGCTACTTGAGAGTCTCACTTAGAAATCTGAAGCGTACAAAACAAATCTCTCCCAATTACACACAACCTCAATAAATTTTATTTAAAAAAAGCTGGACCCGCTGTCAAATTAATTACAAATAAATCATATATAAGAATAAAATATATAAAATCTGACTCGTGTTTAAAATTTGATCATGTATGAACATATGCATAAACTTGTATAATGCAGACAGTAGCTCCTATCTATCACCCAAGTTCCACATTGCAGTGCTGGCATGATTACAACCCCTGTATTCAAACTTTGAAGGGCAATTGAATCTAAATGAAGCATAGTTCTATTCAAGATTTTGTGAATCCTGTAAACAAGTGCTGGTCGTCGCATTCCTGCCATAAAAACTTAGTTAAACATCTTAACAAGTACGAGGATATAAATATAAAAAGAAGAAAGATGGGATTTCGTTTGTCTGGTAAAAAGGATGTGGTGTAGGACTCTGGGCCACTCTTTTTCATTTTTTGGCCCTTCTTCACATTATTGTCTAAGAAAGCGTCAGACGCCCTTTTGGAATTTGGACAGTGGACCATATCATTACAAACTGCAAATGAAAGAAAGAAAGAAAGCCCGGATGCCAGATTGTAGAAAGGCACTGCATGCTAATGAGACAAACCCAGCATAATTTCTTGAGAGAGATGACAACAAGCAACTATAGTAACTATTCATGTATTGATTAAATAGTCCATTGGTTATTGGACTGCTGACCATCACTACTACCGACCATCACCTTAGTGAGCTACTCCGTATTGGGTCAATCCTATCATATAAAATACCAACCAGAGGAAACAGAAGGCAGGAATGAAGAAGAATTAGTCCATGGTTGTAGTTTAAAGAGGAAACACACTACGTAATCGCTCACGTCGAAGGTTTGTAGCAATCCTTGCCCGCTAATCACTATTCTGAATCCCCTTTAGCGGCTATTTCACTGAAATCTTGTAACAAATGATGGGACCCCATCGTGGGGCCGATATGGAGATAATTGGGACCATTCGAGATTAATCTCATCCCCTTTAAGTTGTGTTTGGCAATTAACTAGTTAAAGTAAAGTGAGTTCAAACAATAAATGACAAGGGGTCATATCAAAAGTACATAATTTCAAAACACCCTCTGAATTTTTCAAAAAACATAAAAAATGCAACATCTTTTCTCCACTAAAAGACAAAAAAACTCCACTTTTCTATACAAAAGGTCAAAAAAATTTCATACCAAACAACTAAAAACAAAACACCATCATAACACCTTATATTTTATTCTCTCTTGATTGGATGCTTTACCTCACCATACTTCAATTCATCATACATCCAAACATTAGAGATATATCATCACATTTCCCTTTAATAGGAATGGGTCCTACTATATGATTGAAAAAATGAATGAAAACATGACTGGAGCCACATATGGCATTGCTGTTCGCGTGCCATTAATCACATTTCTGCCATGTATTCAATGGAATTTCCACATACAAAGGCATTCCAGCAGTATCTTATCTTTGAGAGTTTTAAACCATTGACAGTCACATACCCTTTATCAATTGGCATTATTTTTAATAAAACACTAATCTAACTATTACGCATTCTTGGATTTCAGTCACAAAAATAAGTACACTTAAAAAATACTATTACTTTAGATTTTTGAGAATAGAGAGTTATAATTATCTAATTAAAAGGATATTTGGATCGCCTCATATCCTTTAAGTTCCATACACATACAAACTACCTTTATGAATTGGTTGACATCCCAATTAAATCTAGAGGAAAAGGTATATCATTATTAATAGAAAGGAGTACACCCCCTTTTGCACTAACAAGGATTTATAAAAATAATATAAAAGGCATAAATAAGAAGCAATAAAGCTAAAAAAAGGGATTAGAAGCAACCCTACAACACTTATTGATTATGTATTAAGTACAATACATAACTTAAATAATTAAATATAGATGAAATAAACCAAGCTATGTATGTATGTATGGATTTTTAGGACCTTCTTTTAATCGATAGGTGGGTATGAAATTGCCTTCATATCCCCCTATTACTACTAAGTGACTATGATAAGGTCATTTTAGTGTATATATATAAAATAAATAAAGAAAGAGGGACAGGGCCGGGCCGGGCTAGTACTGTCCAAGCGCGGCCCTCAAATCTCACGGCCTGCAAAAAATTGTCTCAGCCCGACCCTAGGGCTTTCCGTTAGAAACAAAAGCCCTCATTTTAAGCGTTTTTTTAGGGCCGGACTCCATTGTCTGATGGCCAAATTGAAAAGCCTAATTTCAACGGCTTTAGGCGTTGCACAAATGCCCTCTATGGAAGTCCGAACTCCGAAATTTTGAGTTTTGATCGCCAACATTTATTACCGACCGTTATATTGTGGCCAAGTAGTTTTTTTTTTTGGTAACCCGGCAAAGGGGGCCGAGACCCAAGTGAGAGCCCCCACACACACAGGAATAAAGTCCACACAAGTGGAAAGGGAGCCCGCATACGTGGGCAGATGTGGCGCACCCATGATTCAAACCCTATACAACCAGGTGAGAACTACCACTCATTAACACTTTGGTAAGGAGTCGTTCTCGCTGCCAACCAATTGAATGCCTAGATATCTTCCAACTGATAGGGCTTTGGAACATGGCCAATCTATGAAGGGGCCTACCATGCGAAAGGTATGGATCGGGGTAATGAATGTCCACATGGACGGTAGAAATAGGAGAGTCTAGACCATTGATCTCCTAATGCTTCTCAAGAGTGGCAAGAGTAGAACCCACAGTGGAGCGCACTTAATGAAAATTTTAGCCGCTCAACATCACGGCCCACCCTGTTCATGGGTTGTCAAATCATACTCCAAGAAAGGAGTTGGTCTCACGGTAAGATTGAGCATATTATTAATGTAATAATTAACACAATCTTATGAATAATTAATCATATTCATAATCACATTACTAGTGACATGCTTAATCTTGAGGTAGGAGCAACTCACTTTAGTGAAAGCACCCAAAGAACAGGGTAGGCCTTCATTTTTAACGGGGCAGACATCAGTTAGGTGGAAGCACTTGATTTGCGGTGTGGGAGGTCATTCAGTGGATCTGGACTTAGAAATAGAACACCTACATTTGGAGATCTGTGTAGGCATGTCAAACGGGCCGTGACGGCTGCCCCAATCCCAGTCGGGCCGGCACGGGCCCGGCCCACCAGATGAAATGGGCC
This sequence comes from Persea americana, assembly GCA_029852735.1. Classification (NCBI taxonomy): domain Eukaryota; kingdom Viridiplantae; phylum Streptophyta; class Magnoliopsida; order Laurales; family Lauraceae; genus Persea; species Persea americana. The sequence continues at coordinate 52,681,160 of CM056812.1, forward strand.
ATGCTGGCCTAGCCCGCCAGATGGAGCGGGCTGGGCCGTGCCGGCCCTTCGTGCCTACCGTGTTCGTTGTGCCTCTTTTAATTTTTTTTTCAATTAATTTTTTTCTCATTTTCGTTATTAAAATTAAAAATTAGAACGCAAGCACAGATAATGAAAAAGATATTTAAGTGGTTCGGTCAAACTCGACCTACTCCACTAAGAAGAATGGGAGGGTTTAAGTATTTATAAACTTTATAAAATTGAAAAGGATACAAAATACCCCTTATATAACCGTTTTATTGCAGTTGGAGTGGTAAAATAGATAATTCTTTAAAAAATAGTCATGTTTGAGCGGGCCAAGCTGGCCGTGCATAGCAGGCCATGCCTGTCGTGCCTGGCGGGCCGTTCCTGGCGGGCTGTAGGGGTCGGCCCACTTGCCTGGCGGGCCAAACGGGCCTGACATGCCCGGTACCCTCAGCTCGGCAGGGCACATGGCACGGGCCGTGCCGAGCAGTGGGTCGTTGACTGGCGGGCCCGGCAGTACTGACGAGGTTCGTGAAGGGCCGCGGGCCGAGTAGTGCCGAACCGGGCCGGCCTGGCCCATTTGACATCTCTAGGTCTATGCATGAAAATTGAACTATGGTGTGTAGAGTTTTCTATTAATTCGACCTTTGACTAGGCGGCATGTGCTCCTTCTCCTTACTAGGATGCACATGTTTGAGGACTTTGAGATGAGAGGGGCGGACCTGCAGATCCCAAAAAGGCCTAAAGTTTACATGCCCCCATTTTAGTAACGTCTTGCCCCACCCTAGTCATAAGAACATGGCCCAAAATATATATGCTTGATCAAGGAATGCTGATGTGTCCATGGATCCTCTACCCAATCTATCCTAGCTATCATTTGCTGTCTAACATAGCCCAGACCATGCATGATAAAGAAATACTGATGTGTCCATTTGAACTTTATGATGGAGAAATTTAGGAGCTTAAGGAAACAATCAAAGAGATATTATTTTTGTAGTGTGGTTGTAAATTTAGTTCTTTTCCCACTATTTTGAATAAAAGGCTTTCTTGAGAAAACGACTATTTTAATTAAAAAGATCACGTAAGAATTGAGTGTTAGCAATAAGATATGAGTTTTCTATATTTAATTTTCCAAAAAAAATTATATTTAAATTTTTATTAAGTAGAGATTATTGATAGTTGGAGTAAGTTTTTACTTTTTAATTCACCATCGGTTCCCATCTAAATAAAAGTCTTCTGTCCACGACTATAATATTTATGCTCCCTTTCTAAGCCTTCTTTGCCGTATCCATCTTTGCTTCCTCTTTTACTTTACTGAGTTCCATTCGATGTACTAATTTTTACCATGTCAATGTCTCCAAATAGATCTCTCCGCTTCTCTATATATAGAATCACTCAGCTTCTAATACCCATATGCAGTTTTTTTGCTCTTTCATCTAAAATAGCCATATCCTATTCCTCTCTCTCTCTCTAAATGGCTTTCTCTACTGATGATTCAGTTGTAGGAGATAAATATAGATCTCATATACATGGGGAGGGAGAAAAGAACACCAAATGGAAATATGGTGCTCCTCCAAATTTTGATGTAGTAAACAAGCTCTTTGAAGAAGGCCGAACCAACGTTGGTTGAATTATGGCAAACTATTCTCTCTCTCTCTCTCTCTCTCTCTCAACCATCAACCTGAGATGATGAGAGGACATGAAACTAATGTCTAACGGTATTTTAATGTAGGTATGGCCCAAAGGTTCACTGGAAGAAAGAGTGCAGGCCATTGTGAAGACATGGGACATGGAGATTTTCCACAAGACATGCATTGATGACTTCAAAACCTTAAACCCAGAAAAGTTTACGGTTAGCTTAAACGGTATTAATTACTTCCTCTCTTTAACTTATTCTGGGTTAGGACTATGCTGTTTGTGGCATCATAAGCATGATTTTACCTTAATTATTTGATGAAAAAAATATGAAGCCATTGTCATTAGGTAGTAGGCCGCCGCCAAAATCAAATCAAGACCGTTCAAAATGTTGGGGGGGGGGTGGACGATCATCTCATCACAATAAATTTCTGACCCAATTCAATTCATGATGAATCCATTATCCAATGAGGTGGACCCCACTGTCCTCGGGGTAATTAGGGTTTAGAGGTGTAAAAGTTTAATGGATTGTCGTCATTGTAGGAGGCCCAACTCATGGGCTGGAAGATGTTCTTGTGGGTGGTTACAATGCACTGTTGCAAACATCACTGCCGGAAAGCCTACGTGCCTACAATCCAGCCGTTGAAACTTTTGAATCATCTCACGAGGCATTTACGACGGCATTCCCTCGTGGGTTTGCATTGGAGATCCTTGAAGTTTATTCAGGCCCTCCTACGATCGTGTACAAGTTCAGGCACTGGTCTTTCATGGAGGGTCCATTTAAAGGGCATGCTCCCACTGGGGAGCTGGTGGAATTCTATGGGATAGGCATCTTTAAGGTACTCACAACCTTTTTGGTTTTTGTTGTTGTTGTTGTTGTTATTGTTAGTATTTTGATGTTGAGAAGAGAGATTGTGAGGAAGTACTTTGGACAATTTCTAATGAAGATTGTTTTTTTATGGGTGTGTTTGAGGTTGATGAATCAATGAAGATTGAGAAGGTGGAGCTCTTTTATGATCATAGTCAGTTGATAGGTAGCCTCCTCAAAGGTCCTCTCTTGGATGATGCTTCACAAAGCCCTGGAACTTCAGCGATCGGCTGTCCTTTCTTGAACAGCCAGTAGTGTCTCTAAAAATAAGGCATTTCAAGTGCTATACTTAATAAGGGTTATGACTCGATTTCTTAGATTGCAATTTGTCTAAATAGATTAAGAGTCGTTTGGATTCTCATCCCAAGATGTAGCTCAACATGGGTGCATGAGTGGGTGTACAAGTGTTGTTCTAGTCCCCTATGTAGCAAAAAACAAAAAAAAATAAAAAATAAAAATGTTTGGATGGTCTCATCATATTAGACTACTTAATCATAACAAAACATTGTGGTGGTCTTTGCAATAAATAAATTAGTTAAAATAGCTGCTCTGAAAGTCCTCTAAATCTCTTTGATGGCTTTAAACCATTTCTCATAGTACATATGGAATAGCCTCTTCCGGACTCCTATTTTGGTTATTATTTTCCTTTTGAAGAGTGTTGCGAGCGCATAGTGTTAGCCGTTTCCTAGCTATTTGAGAGTCCATGTCCCCTTATTTTAGGAAGCACGTGAATTTTGGTGATGCTCTTCAACGGGTCCGCTTTATAAATTCTAAAACCGCTCAAAATAAATATTTTCCTCTTGTATAACTTCCATCAAATTTTCACTCCAAAAATATTAGGGTCCACCATCAGATTACTCATGTTTTTTATGTGGTCAATCCCACGATGGGTGGGCTCCACTGAAATTTAAAAGGGAACATTTATATTGAAATTTAAAGTTTTTATTGAGTGGGCTCCACTAAAAAGCATCACCAGATCTCCCGTGACTTGAAAAATTAGAGGATGTAAGTTGTCCCACTAAGTGTTAATGCCTTCACCTCTTGGTTTTTAAGTTTAAAAAAGAAGAAGGGTCCTGAAAATTGTCCAATTAAGCTGAGTTTTTCTTTTCTTTTTATTAAGTCAGCACTCTACTTATAGCCTGCAGGAATTTCACCAATGATCAGCGAACCACATATTGTGCTAAGGCCCAACTTGTGGGCCCCACTTGGATGAATTCCTTTCATGGCGTAACCTAGATGCAAAAAGTCTCTTTATGGACAAGGCTCGTGCAAAAGAAGAAGAAGAAAAAAAAAAAAAAAACAAAAAAAAAAAAAAACAGTCTCATCACTTTATAATCCCAGTCCTTTAATAGTCTTTTAACCATCAATCTTTTAAAGATTCATTTCGACAGTAAAAGCAAAAGTTCAATGAGCATAAAATCTGGCATTATGCCAAATCATACATGATTAGAGTGTGAAAGGATGGTGGCAAGGGTTTCGTGTAAGTAAAGATAATGAAGATGAAAGTCTTCTTAAAATATATTGAAATGAAACAAGATATAGATGAATGCCGCGTGCTAGTCACCAGTGAAATATTTAAAAGTAGTAGTTCATCCGTCACATGTAAATAAATCAATATCGAATGCATGGACTGCTACTTGCATTTTTCTATACTTTCAAAATCATGTTAGTCATCCTTATCTCGTCCTCGTACAGTGAAATTGGTCCAGTTAATAAGCTATTCCAGAGAGAAACTAAGTGATTATTATCTCACTGGGTTATTGTATTCATAAAGAACAATGTAAGAAAAATGTACCCATAAAGAACATCAAAGAAATGGACAATAATTATACAATTAGAGAACAATTAAGGATGGTCACCGGGTTGGATTCGCATTATGACTTGTATATTCAAGGTTCAAGTCATAGAATTTATTTTATTTATATTTAATCATCTATATCTGGAACATGAAGAAGTGCAACTTATATGGGATAAGACTTCGATAATGATGATAATAATTTCAAACACGTTAAAACCTAATGAACAGATAAATGTAAAAATACAGTGACAATATATTCTGATTACAATATTTTTATATCTTTGGTCCGTGATCATAGTACTTAGCATGGATCATTCGGGTCTTTGGCTCTGACCTTGGATTCAGACCCATCCTATTTGGGGGACTTGCACTGGAAAATTACATTTGATGGTTAAAGAGGCAGGAGGCCTGCAAGAAAACTAGGAACCCTCTATGAGTTTTATTTTCTTATTTAATCATTTATTGATAAATAAGAAGATTTCATTTAAAAAAAAAAAAAAAAGAAAAAAAAAACTAAGCAACAAATGAGATGGCCTATGTCCATATTATTAAGTATTTACACTGCCTCTACTAATGTCTCGAGGGTTTTGATGGAAATGATCAACTAAGAAAACTTAATATGGTATCAAAGCCAACTAGTGATAAGTTTGAATCCCAATTGAAACGTTTTGGCTCTAAAAAAAATGACGTGTTGCCAAAAGTGCGCCCCACTCGAGGGAGAGTATTACAAAAGTATTTTCGTTTACCTCTAATAACACCTCAAGGTTTTAATAGAAATATTAGTCACCCCTTTCCAATGTTCTAATTTTATGACGGCAATGAGCTGCCATATGAACGAAAGAGAAAGAAACAAAAGATCCAGGATGTCTAGGACAATGGAGCTAATATGCAAGCTATCATTTTCATTATAGCTTGCACAGCCTCGGCACGTTGAAAACACAAATGCTTCATAGTAACTCCAGTCATCTTTACCATTTAAAAAAAAAAAAAACACCTTCACTCATGGCGCTTATTTAATGCAAAGAGAATCGCCATTGCTTCTTCCTCTTTAGATTTTCCAACTTTACCTCCTTGAAAAGCACCAAATTAGCTCTTCTAAGACATTTTCATTAAAAAATAATGAAATAGTCCAAAGTTTTGGATTTGGATTTGGGCTAAGTCTGTACACAACCAAACAGCCCTTAGATAAGACACACGGTGAGAACTTTAAAAGTATTATTTGGTAATGCTTCCAAACAAATATATATAGTTTAGTGGATTTTACTCGAAAAATCCCAAAATTCATCCATTTATCGAGAAAGGTCCTTACAAATTGTGTAGCACTAACGAGGTCCTCTCACCATTTTTTTATATTTTTTATACTTTTTTCTGAGCAACGATAGCGTCACCAAGGGCGACGCTAGTGTCGTTCGTCGAAACATCTTCCAATGTCGTCTTCTTTTTCTCCTCCTCCTATTTCTCCATTTTATCCACATGGAAGACTCCCACCTGACCCGCATCCAGTCGAATGGTGGGGATGCAGTCTACTTGGAAACCACCATCAAGGGATTCTTGTGTTTTTGCCTTTGTTCTGATCCAAATCTGCAATCACGTTCATGTGTTTGACCCTTAGGCCTTCTCCACTCCAACTTTAAAGACCCAGCTTCAGCCACAAGTTTAGATTTCACTCATTTATCTATTGGTTGCTCTACTATGAAACATCATTTTTTATACTTCACAATTCACATGGTTAGGTTTCTGTTTGCTCTAATCCAAATCAATGCTGCAAACAAGAAATATAGGAATGACAACTACCTTTTTACTAGTCCATACGTCGTCTCCAAGTAAAAAGAAATCCATGAGAAAGGCTGAGAGGGCTTGTGACCTTTGCCATTCAAATGACTTTGAACAAATGAAGTTCTAAAAAAAATGGAGCATGAATTATGCTCATTATATTTACGACCCGAGAAATTCAAATGATTGTGATGGGTTTTTGTTACTTGCTATTTATCTCATTTCTATTTTGAAGATTTCTATTGTGGGATTTGATTGGTCTGTTTCTTCATGATTTTCTTGAAGATTTCTTGTAAGAACTTTGATGGGTTTTTTTCTCATTGAATCACTTCGACCTCAGAGATATCAATGGGTTTTTTTTTAATCCCACTTTATGGGTCTCTTTTTAATCCCAACCTCTTGATGGTGGTCTCCCAATGGACTACATCCCCACCATTCGACTGGATGTAGGTTAGGTAGGAGTCTTCCATGTGGACAAGATGAAGAAATCAAAGGAGGAGAGGAAGAAGAAGACATTATGAGATGTTATGATGAGCGACGCTAGCGTCACCCATGTATCGCCTATGGTGACGCTATTGTTGCTCAGAAAAAAGTATAAGAAAATATAAAAATTTGGCGAGAGGATCTCGTTAGTGCTACACAATTTGTAAGGACCTTTCATGATAAATGGCTGAATTTTGGGATTTTTCGAGTAAAATCTTCTATTTTTTACATTTCTTGGGTGAAAAAAATATGAATACATTTCCCCTAAATTCCGAACTACCAACGGAGCCTTATGATTTGTTTGTGTCATGAGAGGATTCCATGCTCTTATGATTTCTAGTTTTACTAAAGATAGTAATTTGCATTCTGACCTCTATTATAAGAAACTGAAATCCGATTTTATGCAAAAAAAATATATTAAACTTATAATATAACAATGTCAAAGCATTCTTAGATGATCTTCACTTCCAGACATCTCAATCAGGTCAGGATGATTGGTCTTGGTTCATTGATAACCAGATCAGGGCCTGAATCTATGGGTCGTGCAAGATTTCTAGTAGATCTTCACGAATCTGGGGGCTTGTGGGTCTGGGTTGAAAGATTTGCCTGGATTCGAGTCTCTCAAGAAAGAAAATTGGAGTGGAGTGGGGTTGAAGGAAACAAAAGAAAAGAAAAGAAAAGAAGGCGATTGGGTTTTTGTTAAAAAATAAGTTTAGGTTATGGAGAAGAGACTGGATTGACATTGGAAGATGATGCAGCGGACTAGAATGCAAGTGAAGATTAGATGCTCAGGATGTTAGGTCTGATACCAATTGATATAAACTGAGTGGAATCTGGAACATAGAATTGCCCAAATTCGAGGATGTACTAAACCACCATAAGATAAGATTGTCCAAATTCAAGGATAGACTAGACGTCCTTGTACGAGCACAAATTTTGGTGATAAATTCTAACACCATTCTCATTAATTCTTCTCTGCTAAAAAAAGCCAAAATGACTCCTGTAATCAAATATAAATTATCAGTAAAGTAAGAAAGAAGATTATGCCGACTAACTCCTATGCAATCTTGCCACCTAATGGATAAGATTAGGCTTATCAATCTTGCCTTATTTTGTACCTTATTCAAGTAAATTCAATCTGACTTACTCTCGTTGGCTCGTGGAATGACTTCGCCCTTATCTCGCTAAAAAAAGCCAAAATGACTCCTGTAATCAAATATAAATTATCAGTAAAGTAAGAAAGAAGATTATGCCGACTAACTCCTATGCAATCTTGCCACCTAATGGATAAGATTAGGCTTATCAATCTTGCCTTATTTTGTACCTTATTCAAGTAAATTCAATCTGACTTACTCTCGTTGGCTCGTGGAATGACTTCGCCCTTATCTCGCTAAAAAAAGCCAAAATGACTCCTATAATCAAATATAAATTATCAGTAAAGTAAGAAAGAAGATTATGCTGACTAACTCCTATGCAATCTTGCCACCTAATGGATAAGATTAGGCTTATCAATCTTGTCTTATTTTGTACCTTATTCAAGTAAATTCAATCTGACTTACTCTCGTTGGCTCGTGGAATGACTTCGCCCTTATCTCGCAGCTGGGTTGGGCTCTTATCAGGCTCTCAATGTTAATGAATTTGGAAAATAGACCAATTCAATCCTCAGATCACCCCTGTTATGATTGTATATGAACCAATAAGGGCAACTTGAACCGGGCCTAATGGCCTACTAGCACAAAACTTCAGGCAGGGCTAGGTCTTTCAGGTTTGGGCCAAGGCTTAGGTCTAAATTTTGAAGCCCAACTGGGATTCAGGCCGGATTGCATTTTCGGACATGTGTACCTAATGGCTGTAGAGTTCTAAGAACTTAAAAATGTCAATGTTAAAAATTTATGAAAAACAGATTGTTTCAATCCAAGGATGAGTAACAGTTAGGGGAGTGCCAATTTTGGGACTCAATCAACGGAAGTGTCCCTCATATGAAATGTTGTTTAGGATAAGTAAAGTCATCTTAAGATTTAATACAGTGTATAAGGTTTTCTCATATAAAATCCACTTGGCCAGGAATTGGTCTTACTCTTATGTAATTAAGAAAAGTCTTCCATAACCAATAATAAACCTTTCTACGTACATTGAAATCACACCCTCCCCTACACTAGGGACGGGTGAGCCTGGATAATCAGTGAAATCTGAAGTGTACAAAACAAATATCTCCCAATTACACACAAACCCGACCCGATAAATGTTATTTATAAAAAAGCTTGACTCGCTGTCAAATTGATTACAACTAAAAATATATAAGAATAAAATAGATAAAGTAGGTGAATATATGGAGTTAGTAATTATAGCCTGATAAAATATATATTTTACTAAGTCCAAATTGATACATTTTGATTTGTCTGGTAAAAAGGAGTGACAGAAGGAAACAGAGTAGTAGGTGATGAGATGATCATTCAAACAACTGAAGATGTGGTGTAGGACTTTTTGGGTTCTTTCTTTTTCTTTTTCTTTTTTTTTTGGGGCCCTTCTTCACATTATTGTCTAAGAAAGCATCAGACGCCGTTTTGGAATTTGGACAATGGACCATATAATTACAAACTACAAGTAAACAAAAGACAAAAAGCCCAGATGCCAGATTGTAGAAAGGCACTGCATACTAATGAGAAAAACCCAACATAATTTCTTAAGAGAGATGACAACAAGCAACTATAGTAACTATTCATGCACTGATTAAATAGTCCACTGGTTATGGTACTACTCACCATCACCTTGAGCTACTCCATTTTGGGTCAATCCTATCATATAAAATACCAACCAGAGGAAAAAGAAGGCAGGAAAGAAGAAGAATTAGTTCATGGTTGTAGTTTAAAGAGGAAACACACTACGTAATCGCTTACGTCGAAGTTTTGTAGCAATCCTCACCCACTAATCACTATTCTGAATCCCCTTTAGCGGCTATTTCACTGAAATCTTATAACAAATGACGGGACCCCATCGTGGGGCTGATATAGAGATAATTGGGACCATTCGAGATGAATCTCATTCCCTTTATTAATAAATTATCAAATTTCACTTTAAAATGAGTGGGTCCTACTATGATTGAAGAAATGAGTGAAAACATGACTGGAGCCGTATGTTAATGCTGTTGATGTGCCATCATGTGCCCAATGCAATGGTTGATTTCTATTGAACTGAAATTTGAGGATATACACTTGAAGGGGACTGGGGAGGGGAAGAGATTCATCTTAAACCATTAGAATTATCTCTTTCCACAGATAAGTTTCCAAGTATTACAATTCCCATGTAATAGCCGCCACAGGGATGGGACTTCACACTCATCAATCAACTCGATTTTATATTGATTCAACAAACAGGTGCCTGACTTATCTTGCTAGTTTGACTACTATCATGATAGCATCATAACTATACAAATCTAAATGATGATAGGTGATTAATGGTGATGATGAGGACTTAATAAAAAGTAATCATATGAGACAGGGCACATGATGGCGAAGACTGGGTCAAAGTAGAAAAAACTACGACTGCATACCAAACCTGAGTAATATCACTTGAAAGGTTACAGTTTGGGTTCTTGCTGTCACCGTTTTCAGTATGATTTTAGCTTGAAAATTAAAGTGTAATAGAATTCCATTGTCTCCACAAGCAAAAAAAAAAAAAAAAAAAAGAAGAATTCCATTTTCACTACTTTTATAAACTATTTTGTTATTATAATTGTCAGTAACTTAATTTAAGATAAATATTTCTGATTCTCGAAGAGGCCGGACACCCTCTTACTTCTTAGAAAATCTATAACTAGGAGAAAAAAACCAAAACAAATAGTGAGATTTTGGCCTTGGCTGATACTGAACCACATGTGTGAAAGAAGGAAGCAAATTCTAAGGCCCATAGTCCGCAAATGAAAAGTCAGGTGAACTTACCCATGGCTATATATGAATAGAACTTTAGGGCTTCTATACACAAACTCAACTCATTTTACCTTGAGAAATATGGCTACTTCAACAGTTGCAGGGGATAAGTACCGAATTCATATCTATGGAGAAGGTGAGAAGAATACTAAATGGAAATATGGTGCCCCTCCAAACTATGATGTTGTCAACAAGCTCTTTGAAGAAGGCCGAACTAAGGTTCTCTTCCTCTCTTTTATTATTCTTCTCTCTGTTTATTTATACAAACTTATTTTTGGTTAAAAGATGATGGGAATTTTCTTATCAAGCTAGGAATTTTTGGGGGAGATAGGGAATTGACTGACCATTCTGCAGGTGTGGCCTCCGGGCTCCCTTGAAGAGAAGGTACAGAACCTTGTCAAGACTTGGGAAATGGAGATGTTCAATAAGACATGCAGGGATGACTATAAAACCATAGATCCGGATAAGTACACTTTCAGTCTCAACGGTAAAAATTTCATAATCCCTCGTCTCTAAATGGTAGCTGTTATCCAAGAGAATTCCTCTATAAAAGTAGTTAAAAGTGGTGATTTTCAAGCTATAATTGTAGAAATACAGGACTAACGGTCTTGGCTTAGATATTTATTTAGTTTATGAGGCATTTAGCGAGCTCCAAATTGATGAGATAAGACTTTAATGGTCATGAACTGTAAGTTGTAATCTATGTATGTAGGAAGGAAAGGGATATCAATAGAAGAAAAGCGTCGACTTGGGGGAGGTTATAATGCATTGATGCAGACCTCATTGCCCGAGAAATACCGGTGCTACGATCCGGCAGTGGAAACGGAAGAGTCGTCTCACAACGCCTTCACAACAACATTTCCTCGTGGGTTTGCTTTGGAAATAGTACAAGTTTATTCAGGCCCACCGGTGATTATCTACAAGTTCAGGCATTGGGGATTCATGGAGGGTCCATTTCAAGGCCACGCACCAACTGGGGACAAGATAGAATTCTTTGGGATGGCCATGTTTCATGTATTACCTCTTCTATCAGAACTATATCTTAGTTAGATTTTCCATATATGGTACAAACACTAACTGCTGTTTGAGATTTTTAGTTAGTACTGATTGAGATGTATTGGCAGGTTGATGAAAAGATGATAATTGAGAAGGTGGAGTTCTTTTATGACCGTGGGGAGCTGCTGGGAGGCCTTGTAAAGAGCGATTCAATAACAGAAGGGAACTTAAACTCTTCAAGCTGCCCCTTCTTGAAGGCAACATCTTAAATAATGTCTGAATCAGCTGATCACTGTCTTCAAGCTATGGATCACATAATTAAATAAGATATATCTATATCTATTGAGTTTTGGGTTTGCAGTCTTTTCAACTCTGTTTTAAAATGGTGTAATATTAAGTCGGATAGAAGCAAGTCAGTTCAGATATGGTCTCGTAATCAAGGATTACCACATCCGAACTGGATGGTTGAAAATATTCATTAAATTAAGAAACTCATTTGGAGCATTTGGTTGGATCTTGTTTAGATAGTCCTTTGTTAGGCCAGCATGATCTCAACTGTTAAAAGGTGATAATGGTGGACTATATGGCGGATTGCATCTGTGCAGACTGTCTATCATAGTGTGATGTTTAGGCTTGCAAAACTCGGCAGAGGCTCAGTTCCTTTGGTTAAATGGTCTAATGAATCATGCAACAAAAGAACCCACCCCCTGTGTGACCTGCCTTGATGCTTGACAATCAAGGAATAATGCAGGGGGATGTATAGCACTATATCTTTGGAACTGGATTGGGATGGGGACAGTGCTGGTCCAATTAATTTATACTAGCTCATAATTTTAGGTCTTTGATGCCTAAGGGCTACATATTGTGCAAATTATATTATGAAAATATTAAATGGTAGATAATATTTGGGGTTTGGACCAATTCAAATTGTAATTCAAGGGGATAAGTGTGTGTAAGGGGTTAAATTGATCACAGATAGACACACAGTATGATAACCATATTCAGGCATCAGCAAAAAGGAATTGTGGAGAATTTGCCATGTTTAGCCACTGTAGCAGCTTGACGAACATGCTTCCTTCTTCTTTTTTTAGTTTTTTATTTTTATGGAAACAAAACTAGGGGGCGTTCAAGGACTGGGTTGGGCCGGGCTAAGGCATATCTAGGCCCAGCCTCACTTTGGACACACATGCTCATATCCGTCCCAACGCTTGCGCCCATTTAGTCAATCAGGTTGGCCAAGTCAAGCCAAATCGGGCTTTTTTTTATCATTTGCATGGGATTTCAAGAGATTATTTTGACAAATTATCACTAACTCATCAGAACTCCTTATTAGCTGGGCCAGGCCATCGGCTTTCTAACACTTAATCCATATCCGGCCCAAATATTATACAGGTCTGGATAAAATATCAAGCCTGATCCAAAACGAGCTGGGCTCAGGTTGCCTCCGCCCATGAGCACCCTTAAACACTACCCCCTTTTTTTATCATTCTAATCTACCTAGGGCTATTACCTAACCAAGACTCAAATCTAGTTTTGTAGGACTTTAATATCCCTTACCAGCTAAGTTGGGAGCCCAACCCTAACGGGATTAGATGGAAGTATTTGTGAATTTCACTTTCTTGCCTCTATGGATAATATTTGTTCCACATGCTCCAACCATAAACCCAATTATCTTACCTAAAAGTATGTTTAGAAACAGCCAAACAGCACAATGATTTTGGAGGCATTCCAAATCAGAAGGAAATATTTTCACACCTGAGCGAAGGCGATCGATGTTTTCTTCTTTTTCATAGAAGAAACTTTTTGTGTATTAACAATCTACTCGCGCCACAACTCACTAAGACACTAACAGAGTCCTAGCTAGTGATTTTATTCTAGTGAATTGATACAACTCTTACATAATATGCATAGGAAGATTTTTCTCTGGGCACCTGTGCACTGCACATTATGTCATTTATCACGAAGGACGTGGTGAATTTTATAAGGGTTTCCCCCTTTAGTGATGATTTGGATGCATGCTCCCGCAAGATGGTTGGTGCTCATCTGCATGTTGTTGAAGCATTTACCCAAAATTGCATATGACTAGCTATTTGGGTGGAATCAAGCTAATTTGCTAGATTTTCTCAAAATAATGGTTTACTAATGTGGTTATATTTGATGAATTGCGCCTTTTTGGTACCGATATTGATTGCATTAATAGTACAAAAGAAATTGTGTCACTTATTCTGATATGAAAGACTTAGGACTTGTAAATGTTGTATTAGTGATAAAAATTCTGAAATTTGATACTGCGAATACTCCAACTAAAATCTCATCATATTGAGAGAAAGGTCCATAAGTTCAATCTTGTTAACAGTTTACGTAAAATCTATCTATTCCATATGATCGATCCAAAGGTGCAACTGGCAAAGAAAGGGCAATGTCGCAAGAGGAATGTGCAAGATTTATCAGTGGCTTGATTTTTGTTATGTATTGTAAATTTGTAATAAAGTAGATATTGCATATTCTATAAGTAAACTTACTAGTAAACTTGATTTAGTGGATTAGAATGTTATTTCTAGATTTTTTCAACTATCCCAAGAAAACTATGCATTATGGATTAAACTTTGTTGGGTATCCTTTTGTTCCGAAAGGGTGTGTGATGTTAGCTAGAATTTTGATTCAGATGATTTCATGTCCCAAGGAGTGGGTGGATATACGTACACTCTTGGTTGGATTATTAGGCATTTCAATGGGACTTGGAGAAATTACCACTAAGTGAAGGTTCAAGTACATAAAAGTTAAAAACACTTTTCATTTATGCAAAAAATCTCATGATATTAATTGCAGGACATTTCTTTTAGATTGTATATAGGGGTCATTTTCAAATTTCTAAAAGGATGGGATTATCTGAGATTCCTCAAAATTGTTAGGGTCTGGATGCATTTTTTTAAAGTTATCATGCACTTTTTAACATTGTGGGGTTTATTGGGAATTTTTAAAATTATTGTGTCTATTTGGAATTTTAAAAACTTGTAGAGAATTGTTGAAAATTCCCAAAAATATGAAATTTAATATTTGGATTTTGGTTTCTTATGAAACCTGTATCATAATCATGTATTAAATTTTTGAAAAAGCATTAAGAACCCTATAAAATAGCACTTTTCAAAATTAATTTCTCATTTGAAAACTTGCCTTTTCACTTCTTTTATATAGACCCACAACGAATAAGTTATCAAAGGAAATAGGCATTCATAAGAGATCTTTTATAACTAAATCATGTCAGTTGAGTAGACTTGGACCCTAGTTGGTGGGCTTAGAGTGGAACTTTAAGTGACAATTAGGAGGCCTTTATTTTTCAATTTATTGGAGTGACTCGGGTTGACCAGTCCTCATTTGGGTTGAGCTAGACTGCTCGTGAGCGAGCTGCATGTGTTGGACTTGTTGGGCTTAGAAGGCTGTTAAATTTTTATTTCATTTTTTTTTTTTTTTTTTGAAACGGTAACAAAACTCATGAGCAGTCAACATTCAAACTCATGAGGGTGGTTATATAGGTTGTTACTGACTACCAATGCAGTTAATTGTCGTAATTGTCAACATTCAAACTCATGAGCGGCCATCAACACATGCAATCATTTCTCTAAGCAAAGGTCATTCGGATTCTGCTATTTTATCTTCAATAGGTGTGAAACCCATTGTTGACTTGGTCCGGTGAAAAACAGTCTTAAGGAAGGTGTAGTAATGTGTTTTAAAGCATCCATTTATTTTTTCTTTTCCAAGACTTGGTTCCACCTACACCAAAACCTACTACTATGTTTACAAATAAAAAAACCAACCACGCAAGGGGAGAGAGAGAGAGAGAGAGAGAGAGAGGGGTGCATGGTAGTACTTTAAAGAGGAGACACACAGCATAATCACTTGTGGGGAGATTTTCACCAATGAGCAGACTGCACACGCACAATATGTGATCTGGCTTATAGAGTCCACTGGGATCCTTTGCTATCATTTGGAATAGGATAGATAACAAGATCGATTTATCGGTAAGAGTCGTTCAAAAAAAAAAAAAAAATTCAGCCCCATTAAAAAATCCTAACACTTGATTTAATAGTTTTGAATTTTAATGGTCTTGTAACCGTGAATTTCTTTCGAGATTTAATCAAATGATTAGTAAGGGCCTCATGAGCACAAAACTGGATATGGTGCTAGATCATGGGAAAAAGACCGGAAAAGAACTACACTTATTAAAGGTGGGTCGCAAGTAGTCCTCATAGAGCTTAACTACATATGAAGTCCTAGGAGAAAATTTTCCTCCCTCGCGTCCAAGTTTTGTAGCAGTCCTCGCTCAACAACCAACTCCATTGTTTACAAATAATAATAATAATAACTACTACATTGTACTCATTCAACAAATAGGTGCCTGAATGAGGTGTTACCTGGGTGAGGCGGCTGAGTTAGGTGGTGCACAACAAGCTAACTCTATCGACTATCATAATAACACTGACAATATCACAGCTAGGCTTGATTGGAGAGATAACTCTAAAAAATAAGATGGAAAATGGAAAGTACAAAACACATGGGGAATATGACTAGAAAAGTATACAAACAAACCTCAAACCTGCTGATGATGAATTAGTCGAAACTATTGATAGATGATGAGATCACGAGACCATGATGATGAAGACTTGGCCAAACTAGAATTAGCTTACATAGTTAGTCTATAAACCAAAATCTATTCATAATGCCTGATATGTAAAGGCCTAGGTTTAGGTTATCACTCCTACCAATTTCATATAACTAGTTGCATGGAAAATAATTTAATTAAGCAAACTAAAAATGAATCATTCTAATTCTTTAATTGAGCCTTGTTGGAAATTTTAAAAATTAGAGAGAAGGGCCAGAACAAATGAAGATATTAGTCCTAGACTGATATATTGTCAAGATCACACGAGTGTTTAATTAAGGCCATGGCCGATTCACTATCTGAAAACATATTTTAAAACCATGAAATATATAAAGAAAATTCGTGCCAATCCACTGGTATGTTAGTGGTGAGGCACCTCCCTTTCACAGAAGTAACTAGAGATCAATCCTGACCAAAATATAACTCACAACTTCCCGTCTTATCTTGGAGCATGATCACTTCAGGATTTAGGGAGACCGGATGGACAAGTTCTCCAATTTTGGAAGGACTTTCAACCTCTTCAGCTTGAGACAGTTATCAGATGCTGGTCAATGTTTTCCTGAGAATTATTAGCATGTAAGTTACAACTTGCATTACTCCTTACTAAAACACCATTCATTGAAAGACTATCCTTTCATGCCTTCTAGATGAAGTTCTATATCTTATAGTAATTAGGTGATCATCTGCATGTTGTAGAAGCATCTCTACAGAATCGTGGAAGGCAACTATTCGGGTGGAATCAGACGATGATGCCGTTGGTTTTCCTGGGCATTTCATACTGACTGGAGAATTTGTTTTTCTAGTTGGTCACTGCACCTGGATGACAGCCAGCAGGAGAGCCGCCCGTGGGGCTGTTATCAGGCCAGGAGAATACCAACTCAACAATTAGGGGTGGTTTGCTTTCTACACGTGATGGGAAAAATGAGATTTACAAATGTAAACGCTCCATGTGAAAAATGTTATATGTACAGGTGTTGTACATGGAAAACACATTACGATGTTTGTCAAAATCATCATTTTTAAATTAATGAATGAGCATGCCCAATGGTTTTAGATTTATTTGGATTTTTTGGAAAATCATCACAAATTTCTCGAAGTCCCTAATTAATTAAGATATGAGAATTTACATCTTGATGTTTACCATTAATATGAGAATATTGAATGGTCTGAATCATGAATTGGGCGCCCATAAAAGTCCAGAAAATTAGATAAATATGTTGGGCCTTTTTTTAAACTACTCAAAATCTATGAAGATAGATAATCAACTACAAGATCTTGGAGTCAATTAGTTCAATAAGCAAATTGGGCGGTTTGCATCACAAATTTGAGGCCCATAGGAATTAAAAAAGGTTCTTTAATGAGCATCACAAGTGGAAAAGGCACCATGTAACTCACTCTACTATTGCCCTTTTGGTTGTGGGGGTGCAACACAATCACATCTCTACATGTGTGAAAATTTTGATGTGCAAATGTCCATATTTACACGCCCTTTTCACATTTCATTTATGCACCATATGCATAAATCAGAGAAAATATACATGACAATGCATAACCATTATGCATGGGAATCATTTACATATGTAAATATGTAAATGAGTGAAAACAAATGACCCCTTATACCTTCTGTATGAAGTGGCAAAGGGCCATGCAAGCCAATGCAACATTGTTGCCAATTGCTGAAAGTTTTGGATTTCAAAATGAAAACTGTTTACATTGTAGATCATCATCCCTTGGAATCATGCAAGGGTCTTGTTTTGATGCTCAGACGAAAAACATCCACTCAAGAACAAACATTTTTTACTATACTAACACCTTCATAAAGCTAGAACTTTATAATCCTTTTTCCTAAATAAATTTAGCATCCATAAATAGAAAACAAAATTTTAAACAAGGGTAACCACCCATGTAATGTCAGTCCCAAGCCTCGATAAAGGAGGAGGGCTGTGTCAAGTTGACCGTCAGTGTAAAACTTTTTTCACATATACAACATGAATTTTGGGTGACCACCCATTTGCTATCAAGGTTAGGATGTTAGTTATGTTGCCTTGAGTATCAATGATAACTAACTCTATTGAGTCCAAGGAAGTTTGCCTGGATAAGGAACAGCACCACAGTAACTGAACATGCCTTTCAGTTCAGGACACCCATTTGGATATGGGATTGAACGGTGAAATGGGTCTCGTGTCAATTTCTTTCGGTGAAGTGAACCCACACACCCATATGGATCTTCATGGAACTGAGCCCTCACAGCTGATTCGCCTTTCATGGCTGCCTCTTTTGAAGTTGATGACGCTGGGGTGCCAAAGTAGAAGAATCTTGCCTCTGGAAAACCAATTGCCAAGCGATGTAGATGTGCGAATCTCTCCTCCTTGAAATCGTAACTGACAACCTGTTCCAAATGTAAACAAAAGAAACCTCTGAAATAGGATAGCTGTGTGATACTTCTATATTTTTTAAATGAAAAGACTACACATCTAATAATTTAATCTTCAAGCTACTGGAGCTCATGATTCAAATCATGGCTCTAATCATTTTCTATATATTTATTTAATCTGTAAATAAATCCATTTCAGCAATATTGATGATAGTTACAGTATGTATATAGCTTGTTCACAAAGAGTTGAGAGAAATTTCTTCTCTAAATAGTATGGCCAAATTAAGCAATGCTGCCACAATGCACATGCATAGAATCATGTTGAAACAACTGATTTTCTTTTAAAGGAAGGTGTGAGAAGGAAGAAAGAATGAAACGAGCGCACTCAATATAAGTAGACTGAGAATCTCACCGTTACATTGTGTGGATAAGTGCCAGTAAGTTCCCGAAACCGACAGACACTAAAGAGAAGGTTCTCAAAGCTGTCTCTTGCATGCTCTTCTGTGAGTGCTCTCCATCTTACGTCCTCTTGTTTGCCTGTAAGACAGAATCCTCTTAGAAATGGAGCCAGCTGAATCAGAAATGGAGCCAGCTGAATCAGACAAGTCAAATTCTGATGCAATGCTACTAGGGGGCATTCAATGTGATGCCACAAGCCGTTGCCCAAATCTAATGTATACCATTTTCTTTTTTAATTTCGTTTTCCAGTATTAGTAGTAAAACTTTAAATCCACCTACTGAAAATATGTATATACAACGTATTAGAAGAGGTGCTGGGTATTTCCAATCAGCCTCATGCTTCATTTCATCACATTCTTAGAGAGGCCAATGCGATAGCTAATGGTTTTGCAAAGGAAGGACTCACTCGAGACACTATCTTTTTTTATATCTAACGCTGTTTTCTGTTGTTTGTCCGTTATTTAGCTTGTTCTTTTGTCATTGTATTTTCCCTTTGCGTTGAAATAAAATTTTATTGTTATAAAAAAAAAATGTATATACAACCACTAAAAGTAAGCATTTCAGAAAATTTATAATCCGCAAAGGGTCAAAACAATAAAGTAAAGATTTGGGTCATCCATTCTTACAAATTAGTTAAAATCTGGTAACCCATTATTGCAAATTACCAGGACAAAAATAGAAGTTCTGAACATAGTTCTGACTTTGACTAGCCCAAAAAACTCAAATGGGCATGAGTTAAATAATGCAGGTGATTTTGACTAAGTTTTGGCAGATCTGGCAGAGACAAGGCAAGCTGAATCAAGTTTTTGAACTATGTTTTCTCAATGGGAAAAAAGCCTGTCTACATCATACTTTTGATCCACTTCATATAGAATTGAGATTCTGAGCTAACAAATGAAACTAGACACTTGACCCTTCAATTGATTGACAATATTAAATGATAGGTGAATGAAAACTATGGTTCATGATTACAATCGACGCATATTCAAAAACCCAAAATGACAACACAAACAAGTAAAAATCAGGTAGATTGGCTTAGCATTGGTGTTGCAAAACCAAGTGGTTGGGGCTTGATGATCCTACATCATAAATGTTTTCCCAGTCCCCACGATATATTTGTCCATGCCATTGATTTAATGGCATCCATAAACAATTGCCTAAAATTACCCAGGTTGGAAGATCTTGGGCATATGACATTGTACCTTAATACATTGAGTGTGGACTATCACTCTCACTTTTTTACTGTCAAATTTGAAGCTCACAATCAAAAGGTTAGAAACTTTTTATTAGGTGATAATTTTAGGGAATGATCCTTACAACATGTGGCCAACCAAATCAATCAAGGGTGGAGCCAAGAAATTGTCCCAGTGGGATCTACCAAAAAAAATCCATGGGGGGCCTCCATATCAGATGGCTACTTTTACATGAGGATTTCCGAAACTTTTGGGCAGGGCATCCCTAGCTCTGCCCCTGAAATCAATGATCTTCAATAATCTTTATCTCCAAACATGGGTGTAGAAACTCAAGGTTAGATTTTCTGTTATTCAAGAATGAATATATAACACATAACTGTCCATCTTTATAGGATTCAAAAATTCAATTATTACACAAAAAGAAAACTCTAGCGTAATTGAAAAGCTTTTGAGCTCTCTTTGAAAGGTCATGAGTCTCATGACTCATTTTACCTCTCAATCCAACACTAATGTATATAGCAATGGATACAATCATACAAAAAAATCTTTCTACGAATCATAGAAAATGTCATAATAAATGATATACATGTCCATTGTGATATTCAATCGTGAAAAGCTTGTCATACCAGATATCAATATTTCCATTGAATCACTTGCTAATGCTGTAGAAATAGGAATCACATGTCTTTGATGAAATCTCAACAGTTTTAAAGACAAGAAAGATTAAAGCGGTTACAATAATATGCAAGACGCCACAATAGTGAAATACATTGAAATTGTTTGAATGTGATTGTGAAGATCATCCTTAAAATCTGAAAGCATTGTGCATTCCACTTTCGCATACAAACAAATCCTAAAGTGGAAGTGGCATCACTGTATCATGAGGAAGTACTAGTATTTTAGTGCTACATCGTAATTGAAAGTCCATAATTCACAGTTTACAGATTGGAATAGCTTGTGTTAAGGAAATTTCACTCTTGGAAAATTCATCATGCCATACTCTCTGAGGTGCAGATATAGATACAAATACATTTATGTATATGAGAAGCAGGATACTTGCTAAATTGACATTGCCTATGATGAAATTGAAATTAAGGATCGATTGACACTTCTCCTCACATGAAGCACTGACACATTGCTCAATTTGATAATTTCTCATGAGTCCATTTGATACATAACATCAGGCTTTAAGGAAATCCAGATCCAGAAACAAAAAGACCCATCATGCTATAAGAAAAAAAAAATACAGAAACCATAAACTAATTGCAAGCTAAAGAGACGAACAACTAACTCACCAAACCAGCCCTGTGATTCAGCAACAGCCCAATAGCTTTGAGCCTCACTTTGAGGACCGGCATCTTTGCGGGTCTCTCCACCACTAAACAAAAGTAAAGCTCTCTCATCTTTCGCTGCGATCTGAATCCCCTCCTTAATATGCATCAGAAAAGTGGCAGCTTGGCCTGGGTGCTTCTGATACGGCTCCAGAAACCATGACTCCTCCCCATCAACCTTCCCACAACTACTACTCATATATACAGAGTGCCCCGCAACCATTACAAGATTACGGAGATTCTCATAGGGATAAGAACTCGAACTTGCATCAGACTTTCTCCGCACATTCATTTGGAAACTACTAGTGTACATGGACAGAATTATCAGAATGGCCACCCCAAATGATAATGAAATGAGAAGAACCAAAAGAGGGTGGATCTTGGAATAGTAATGAATGCGATTTCCAATGGATTTAAGCATCTTGATTGGATCAAGCAGCAATTTTTTTGGCTTTCGAGCCTTCTTAAGGTTTCCTGACTCTAGATCAAAGTCACCTTTTGGGTATGCATGAAAGGCCTTACCGCTGCTTTGACCAAACAACTGCTTGTTCATGATCGTAGCGATTACCACTTTAGAGAAGATAACAATTCGAAAACTCACACATACCCAGATAGGAATTTGGAGAGACAATCAATATAATCAAGATACTCTCATCTTTTGTGGCATATGGAATGTTAGAAACCGATAGAATCATGATATTCAGATTGAAAAAGGGAAATCAAACGTACACAGAATGGAATTAAGAGAGGTAATCGATATAGCAAGAAATATTCTGCATTTGTGGCAAATTGAAATGTAGAAAGAATCATTCTTTCGGCAAGTAAAGGGAAAATAAAGCAAACCCAGATGCGGATTTAGAGAGATAATCCATAAAATCAAGATTTTCAGCAAGAAAAGGGGGAATCCAAACATACCCAAATTGGATTCCAGAGAGAGGAGCAATAAAATTGTGCAGTTCACCGTTTTCGTGGCATTGGAATTGGGATTCTCCCCATATACGTACTAGAACATGAAAATCTAGAAACACCCAGATTGGGTTTTAAAGAGGAATTTCGATAGAATCAGGAAAAACCTCTGCTTTTGCTCTCCGGTGAATGATCTGAAATTTGTTGGGGATTTGAGAATGCGATGGAGGAGAAAAGGAAGGACCTCAAAAGGTCAACGCATGCGAAGACTAATCTGACCAGGAATTTTCGAGACTAGAATCTGCAAGGGAAAGTAAAAATAGAAGGGATCTGACAATTTCCGTTTTTGGAACCTGAGATTTGGGAATTCTCTGTTCCCAAAGTAGCGTGAGGTGAGCATGGCAAGGAAGAACTGACGAATGTGTGGAGTGGCACGTGGCATGTGATTGGAAATGGTGGTTCGGACCACAACATATGATCTGCCATCCATCAAAAATCAGATATCATTCTTACTCCTTAGTCCTCTGATTTGAAAAACAAATCATAGATGAAAGATATAAGTTTGTTTTACCATCATAGAGTGCTGCATTGTTCATAACAGGTGTCCCCTTCTTCTTTGTTGCATTTTGTGATTTCGTAATTTACAGAAAAATACAGCCCAATATTCTATTGTTTGGTGTGGCATTTTTTAAAATAATAATAATATTGGTTCTCGGCTGAATTTTGTTATATAGGATTTTGGGTCGTTATCAGATCAATCACATATAAAACACTCATTTGAAATGGAATTAGATTTGATTAATAAAAGGAGTGGTTCTTACTTTGAAGGGGCTGGATTTGATATCTCTGACTCCGACGTCATAAGATCGTACTCATGGAAAAATGTTGAAGCTGAAAATGATGAAGAATCTGCTCTCAATGAGGAGGATCTAATCATGATGGAATCCTCCAAAACTCGAACATGGCCTGCAGATGGGCACCATTCAAACTATTCAAGCCGGTCCTATTACCCATGTATTAGGGTCATAATTTTGTTTACTTGGGAGATCATTTCATAGAGGTGAAACCTGTCTTCCCCAGTCCATATCATAAATGTAGGGGTCCCAACTTCAATGGTAGTGGACAGGTGATGAAGAATGCCTACCCTAACATTTAGCATGGTCATCAAAGCTTTGTTTAAACTATGTTTGATTTAACTTCATGAACTCTGTTGTAGTTTTAGTCTATCCTGGGCCAAACACCCTATCATGATAAGGAAAGTTAGTGTCACAAATTTCATGTTGCTGTCATAATAAAAAGTAAATTTCATGCGAGCTATCTACCTATCTAATGCAATCCTCCTCCTTTATTTGGGATTGGACCAGCAGTTGTAACAAATGAAGAGTTAAAAAAAATGCTATAGCCCCGCAACCGTATATAGATATCTCTTACAGGGCAATGGACTTCCTACAGCGAAGGCAATCTGTACACCAAGTCAGTAGCCAATTGGGTCTTGGCCTTGGAGAAGTAAATATCATTCCTTCCCTCTCTGGAGTCGGCAAGTTTCCATCACTAACTACCGTGCATAAGAGACGAAGACACATTGGAATAACCGTTAAGACATTTGGAGCTAGCTGCAAGCATAAATAATGTCAATGGAGTTTTAAACTACAAAAAAAATTGCATTAAAATTACTTGCAAATTCTGAAAGTTTTTTTGTTGTTCCTTTTGATTGCTCATGTATTCATTAAAATAAATTATTGGGATGTTTTCCATTGATGTATCAGTCATTCTATATAATAATCAATGCATACTTTTAAGTTTGTTATGGAATTTTCTACATTGGCACTCCTGTAATCTTGAGGCAATCTTGTAACCTTGAATCCATTTCCTATGTATTCTCATTTTCCTCTTTGTTGTGCATGGTTCGTCTCACCACCTCTAATGTTTCTCCTTCTATCATCAATCTTACCTGAAACTCCTTAAACAATCTGTCTCACTAGCACTGCCAAGTCAGGTTTCTTTAGACAGTCCTCTGTGGATTTACGTCTGCTGGCATGGGTGAGACTGAGAGCACTGTAAGGTTTGTTCATGCAATCCAAGAATCGGGGCGAGTTCTCCCATCTTCCAGTCGTTGGAATTCCATAGAGATCGACTTTGGCCTACATCCAAAGTCGCATCCTTATGATTCCATCCCTTCTGCGTACTCCAAATCAGTTGAATTCAATCTTGTTATCACAGATAAAAAGAAATTCAAAAGATTCATCTTTGTTTCGGTCATCCTAGTTTTCATGATCCTCACAGCGGTCCTGTTGTCAAAGTTCTTGGCCCCAAAACACACTGACAACAGACATTCAAAGAATTTTGCACGAGTAGTCAACCAAGCACTGATGTTCTTCGATGCTCAAAAATGTAAACCTTTTAGAATTAGTTAGACCAGCTGCTGCTTATTTCTTGGAAAGTTTATGTGATTTGCTAAATAGTATTGGATTTTGCAGCTGGACCTTTGCCAATGAATAATACTGTGAAATTTCGAGGAGATTCTGGTATGAAAGATGGGGAATGGGGTGACATCCATGTGAATCTTCTTGGGGGATTTTATGATTCAGGGAACAATATCAAGTTTGGGCTTCCAACAGCTTACACAGTCACTTTATTGAGTTGGTCAGTAATTGAATATCATAAGAAGTATGAAGCCATGGGTGAGCTTGATCATATAAAGGACATTATCAAATGGGGAAGTGATTATTTGTTGAAGACCTTTGTACCTTCTTCCAATTCTTCACATCCAACCACAATATATTCCCAGGTAAGTGTTTAATGGTTGCTCCAAACATTCTCCTTGAACACCAACTTTTTGGTTTACATTTTTCTTTAAAAAGACAGCACCAACATTGTGACCGTGTACCAAAGATTTTTCAGTGTCTAATGGTGATGGTTCCAATTCTCCTGCCCCATTGAATGTGAATAGGTATTCTTTCCCTATAGTTACACAATCTCATGTTACCAATGTGACAAGAGTAGTCACCAAATATAACCATTTTAAAGGCATTATAAACTAGACGTCTTTAATTTAAGAACTGTGGTGTCTGCAGTTGTCCTTTGATATCTTAATTAACTTTTTTTCATATGATTTAAGGTTGGAAGTACTAGTAATGCCACTAGAGCAATTACCGATATCACTTGCTGGCAACGACCAGAAGATATGACATATGCGCGACCTGTTTCCACATGTACAAATTTTGCTTCTGATCTAGCTGGAGAAACAGCTGCTGCATTAGCCTCTGCATCCCTAGTTTTCAAGGAAGAAAAAGCATACTCTGTAGAGTTAATCCAAGTGGCTGAAGAGGTGTATGCATTTGCAAATGATACAAAAAACCAAGGAATGTACACTTCAACTAATGATTGTGGTGCACAAGCAAGGAACTATTACAATTCTTCTGGCTACTTAGATGAATTGGTTTGGGGAGGAACATGGTTGTTTTTTGCCACTGGAAATATTTCCTACCTTGAAGATGCAAGAGAAACATTTAAAGCAGCAGTGGAAAAACAAGAAGCCATGGATAAAGGAGTTTTTTACTGGAATAACAAGCTTCCTGCTAGTGCGGTAATGTTAGCTAATTCACTGTTACATCTTGAATGATAGTGCAATGGGGGTCTATTGTGATGCTTCTTGTCTATTGTAGGTTTTGCTGACAAGACTTCTTTATCTTCATGATCCTGGCAATCCATATAAAGAAACACTGCAACACTCCTCAAATATGACTGACTTGCTCATGTGCTCCTATTTATCTCTTGATCAGAACTTCAAAATGACACCAGGTATGCTAAAGACAGGTTATGATGCCAGAGAGATGCGTGTATATACATATGTACCTAGTGTCTCTTTTCCTGGATATAATTTGAAGAAGAAGATTTGGAAATCAAGGCGATGTTGATGTATGTATTTTTTATTTCCATAGGAGGTTTGATTCTCCTGAGGCCGCTTAGTGCTGCACCTCTTCAATTTGCTGCGACTGCTGCATTTCTCTCTAAATTATACAATGACTATCTTGATATCCTGCAAAATTATGGAAAAACTTGTGGTGCTGAATCATTTTCCCTACAGATGCTCCAGGACTTCTCTTCATCTCAGGTAAGTTGTGATTGAGGATTATGCAGTTTTTTTATGATACCTGATACATCTAGAATAGTCAAATCTTGAGGAAGGAAAAGAGAAACTGAATACAAAGGATTGTTAAGCCTTTGAATGTAAGAAAACTAATTTCCAGTTTGTACTACTGCTAGTACTGTGCTGCTACTAATATGTACAACTCTTTTCTGTATGGAAATTTAGTGACAGTAAAATTGACTATATAGACAATTTATTAGACCATGTAATAATCACAATGGTAAAAAAGATCCTAATCATCCAATTAGTGGCCTTCTCAATAGTATCATCTGTAGTCCCTACCCTCAAATTTATGGAGAGGATCGTCAAGCAGAAATTATTTGTAGGGGACAAACTGAATGCTATGTATGGTCATTCATAATAATGGTTCAGATTGATAAATGAACACATTTTGGCAACAGACGACCTAGCCAATTTATTTTGGAACGACATTTATTTCAATTGTTCAGATTCCGATTAGCATGATTCTGGCCATGATGGACACATCTGTAGAATGATTGACCTTCCATGTATTGAATGAAATGGACTTGTGCTGGAAGAAGTTCTTTGGTCTATCTTATCCTTGGGCCTCTAGCGCGCTGCAGGACACCATATACTTTGGTATAGTTGGGGGTGGTTCCTTCTTCCTTGTGTGTTGTACTATTGGGTTTTTCCTTTAATTAATATAAGACTATAGTATATCAACCAAAAAAGACAATATGTTCCATGGGAGCATCTTCTGCATTTTGACCAAATTTCTGTAGTTTTGATTTAAGGGTCAAGACCCTTCATCTGATTATTTGTTTTGCATTTTCATTTCAGGTGGAATATATACTAGGAAATAACCCTATGAAGATGAGCTATGTGGTAGGTTTTGGAGACCATTTCCCTAGGCAGGTTCACCATAGGAGTGCATCAATTCCTACGGATGAACACTATTCTTGTGCACAAGGAGAGCGATGGCTTCAATCGCAAGATCCCAATCCAAATGTTCTGACAGGAGCCATGGTAGCTGGTCCTAGCAATGATGACAAGTTCACAGACAAAAGAGACTTGCCACAGTACACAGAGCCTACCATATCTGGCAATGCTGGTCTAGTTGCTGCCCTTGTTGCATTACATGATTATCCTCCTAACCCTTCAAGTTCAAATGACATCAATGGAGGCATTGATCCAAGGGGTATATTTGCAAACATCCACCTAGTTCCTTCTGGTGATTCAGCTCCTTGAGAATGTGAAGTCTCTTGAGCTTATCCTGCATTGGAATTTCATAGTTATTGTACTGACGATCTTCTACCGCAGAGGCTGAGGAGCTCGGCGAGTTCAAGTCCGTGATCCTTGTCCAACTTCGCCATTACGGCGTTTTACCCACACAGTTATTAAACAAGTTTTTTGGCAAAACACAACAGGCTCACCCTGTTTTCAATTGTTGACATTGCTGATACAACATTACAGAAATTTTCATTGATGATCAGGCCTGACTAATTCCGAGTGGTGCCTTGTAGTGACATTTGTTGATCTAAGCTTTCATTCGCAAAATGGTAGTGTTTGTCCTGGTACCAATAATCTTACTTCAATGGAAAATGCAGTTTTAGTTCAGGAAATGATCTAGTATACTGAATGCACTATAAATTACATTACACCCTGCTGCATTTGGGTACAAGGAAAATTAATGTGCATGCTGAGTAAAAGATGCACAGATTTATGATTGGAATATGATCTGAACTGTCTGTACTGTAGATTCTTAGTGAATTAGTTGAATGGTTAAGTTTTGCTATCGGTATGGATTTTGCAGAACTGTCATGAAAACAATGAAATAAAAACAATAATAATAAATACCATATGTGGAAACTTTGATTAAAACTACTCAAGGGTTTTAGTTATTTTTTCCAAAATTCATAGTTTTAATTCTCACAAAGAGAAAGAATTGAATTAATGGCTAGCCTTTTACTTATAATACCCAAAATGAAAATCAAGCTAAAGGGGGGTCTTAACAAAGGACCTGTTTGCAGGTTGGGTTCAACGGGTGACACACCCTAACCTGCTTATATTAAGGGCAGGTTAGGTAGTGGTTTTTTGCGGTTGAGGCAGGTATGAATTTATAGATTTTAACTGAAGTCAGATTGTGTTTTAGCTGTCCCACCCCAGTTTATAACAAAGTGTTTAATTCGAAATCCTCAGCATGTAAATGTTTGAACCATGTTCTCACATCAGGCATTGGTTCATAACTTACTCCTCTATATGTTCCTGTCAGTTATTATGAAATGTTGAGAAAATATAGAACTTTATTCCAAACAAACCTAAGAAATTTAATATGCTTGAGAGTTCAAGAACACAGTTTACAATTGTGAATGCAGATTCCACCAAAACATCAGTCTACTATCAGATTTATAAGTGAAGAGAACAGCCAATTAACTAAATAGTAAAAGGGATCGAGTTCTTTGAACTCATTCCTTTCAACAATCATTCTCTTCAAGCAAGCTTGGGTGTTTGGGAAAACTGAAAGTCATTTCAACCCCAATGGATATGACAAGCTTGTTAAGTCTACATTGGTTATAACAGATAGTCCCCTGCATGTGATAAGTTGGTTTGAGTGAAAAGAAAGCTTTATGAAAAAATCTGATGATACTGCAATCAGATCAACATAGGTATATATATGAAGAAGATTTTCAAAACAGAAACAAGCAGAGTTCAGATCGTGAACTGCGTGCGTAAATGGATTCAGATGAAAATGCAAGCACCTATTCAAAATCCCAGCCTCAAGAATATTTAAAATATCAAAGAATGTGTTTCTTACTAAAACCAAACCAAAACAAAAACCATTTGACCCATGATGACATTAGTCTGTGGCAATACCTGGATTTACTTTCTTTTTTCCCAGGGAAATGGTTTACTTTAGTTAGCTCACTGGGTACAATTAGCAAACCTCAGAATTATAATTTACCAATAATCACCACAAGAACAAGACCCATCGCGGAAGTGATGAAATCGATGGGCATCTCTCACGACAATTTCTCGACTGACAAGCTTAGAGATGAGTTTAGTCACCGTATGGCAATCACCACACACTCGAAGGTTCTTTGTAATTGTGATGGTCATTCCTGGGGCCGTGTTGAGGAGAGCAAAAGCAATTGCCAATCTTTCACTGTGGTCCCAGAGCATCTGTTCTTTCAAATCATCCTCAACATCATAAAACACACAACTGGTATCAGGTATGTATCCATCTTCCTTCAGCTGCCTTCTCAACTCTCCCAACTTTGTATGTATAAGCTCCGATTGTGGGTGTAATTTATCACCTACTAAAAACCGATGGATTGACTTGTCCAATTCAACAAAGCTACAGCCTGGAGGTTTCTTCTGTCCCTTTTGTCTGACCATTGCTCTTACCATTTCCACATCATCCCATCGTTTCTCTGCTGCATAGATATTGGAAAGTGAAACATAAAGACCAACACCTTTTGGATTCAAAGCTAAAGCGTTTCGAGCTGCAAGTTCTGCTAACACAACATTATGATGCACACGACTAGCAGATAGAAGTGCAGCCCAGACATCAACATTTGGCATAACTTCCATCTTGTTAATGAAATCATATGCTTCATCTAAATGTCCGGCACGCCCAAGCAGATCTACCATACAGGAATAATGCTCTACAATGGGGTTTAGAGAGTATTCACTTTTGATTTGGTGGAAAATCTCCTGACCCTCATTGACTAATCCTGCATGACTGCACGCCGACAAGACAGAAGTGAAAGCAACCTCATCTGGCCTAATACCCTTCACCTTCATTTTGTTGAAAACTGCTATAGCTTCCATTCCTCTTCCATGAAGCCCATAACCTGCAACCATAGCACTCCATGAAACTAAATTCTTCTCTGGCATCTCATCAAAAACACGACGAGAACAACCTAAACTCCCACATTTAGCATACATGTTTATAAGCGCCGTCCCAACAAAGACATCAGCTGCAAACCCTTCTTTAGTAACAAACGCATGGACACCCCTACCATACTGCAATGCTGTTATTTGATTACAAGCTCCAAGCACAGCAATTAGAGTAACTTGATCAGGCGCTACATTATCACTATTCATTCGATGGAAGAGCCTTATGCTTTCAAACGCATCACCAATCCGTGCATAACCTGCAATTAGAGAATTCCATGAGACCACATCTCCCTTGACAATATCCTCAAACAATTGCCTTGCACCCACTACAAAATTACAATTGCAGTACATATCAATAAGAGAATTTATCACAAAACTGTTAGATTCCATGCCATTCCGCACAATATAGCCATGAATTTCCTTCCCTTGCTTGAATGCAGCTAAATCAGCACAGGCGGGCAACACACTAAGGAAAGTTGTTGAATCTGCTCTTACTTCAACCTTAACCATCTGACTGAAAAGCAGTAAAGCCTCATGTGGGTCACCATTCTTGGCATAACCTGAGATCATTGTGTTCCATGAAGTTAAATCTCTTTCAAGCATTCTATCAAACAAGGTTCGAGCACTAGGCATATCAGCAAATTTCGTATACATTGAAAGAAGTGAATTACGCACATAGATATCGGACTCGAAACCACAAGTAACTATCTCACAGTGGATTTTCCGACCAACTTCAACAAGTGACAGATCACCACAAGCCTTAAGAACAAAGGGGTATGTAAAATTATCTGCCCTTTGTCCAAAACGCACCATTTCGCGATACAAATGGAGGGACGAAATGGAAAACCCGTAGCAGGCATTGCCTCTGATCATAACATTCCACAAGAAAGAGTTTTTCAATACAATCCCATCGAAAATTATGCGGGCATCTCCCATTTGACCACAAATCGCATACATTGCAGCTAGTTTGGTGTTAAGATAGGTGTTTTCAATAATAATGCCCGAAGAGATCAGGTGACCATGGAGCTCCATCCCCTTTTGGGAGGATTTCCATTTGGTAAAGGACTGCAACAGAGCTCCACATTGTAAAGATGATAGAGGGGGTTTGACAAGGTTTCCTGTGAAAAGGGTGCCAAAGGAATGGATTTGATGAAGACAAGGAAGCTTTAGGAATAGAGTTTGGCAGTGGGGTTTGAAAATTTTAGGAGGAAGAGAGCCATTCATGAAGACAATGGAGAAATGAACAAAAGAAGATATTTTCCTCTCATGAACTTGAATTGGAGAAAATGGTAGATACAGACCCTGTTGTACTGTAACCATCAGCAACCGTCACTGTAATGTTTAAAGGCCAAATATTGGAGAAATAACCTTAAATCACCATTCAAGTTCCTTCATAACACCATCATATTATTGGGATTAAATAACCCAATTCCAATTCAGTCAGGATCGGCCTACAATGGTCTATACAAGTAGACACACAACGCTTAAGGAGTCTGTATCACTAAAATTAGCGCTTAAGGAGTTTCAATTCTCTGTGACATTTCAACAAACAGGTTGAAGTCAGCACCTTCTCAAGGTCGCAGTTTCCTCATAGGCATTGTGTCGAACAGGTCCGTGTTAAACCTCAGGCTTCTATTCTACACGAGAATGCTGCTTTGATTGTGCACAAAAGTTCGAGCGCGAAAACAAACAGAAGGAAATTTTGAGCCCATTTACGCGGTCGTTGGATCATTTTCACATGCAAATTCCACGAAACATCATATGCGTAACTTTTACTTACGAGGAAAGGTCACATATGAACTATTGTAAACAAACACCTCAATGTGAGGAATTACTCAAAGGTTTTATTAGGGGAGTCATGGAAATTGGTCCAACCACCACTATGAGCTTTTCCACATGAGGTGCATATGTAACTTTTTCATATGAAACATTTTTCCATGCTTGTTTGGAGGAGTCATTGTGAGGTGATCATTTTAGACATTA
Organism: Persea americana; assembly: GCA_029852735.1. NCBI lineage: Eukaryota > Viridiplantae > Streptophyta > Magnoliopsida > Laurales > Lauraceae > Persea > Persea americana. The sequence continues at coordinate 52,713,559 of CM056812.1, forward strand.
GATATGTAAATGAGAGGCTGAAAATGACCTCATTTAAACATCATTTTGTGGCAATGACCCGTAAATGTTATCTATGTGCATCATTTAATTAACAATGTAAATTAGAACAAACAAACGGCCCAAGGATCATTTATAATCTCAAAGTGGCAAATATCATTTATAATTTCTCATTGGACAAATTTGTTCGTATAGGGCTAAATTCTTAGGATTATGAGAATTCATTCCTAAGGGCGTATTTATTTACATATAATACATGAGAATGGAACACAAAGGAAATATTCACGGTGAAATGAGCTCCAACAAACGATTATTAAAGAGGTGCCAGGTGAGGGGAGAAGGCTATAACAAAGCAATGTAGATGGAACCTTGACTATCTTTATTAGGGTGTTGGATGGGTATTCATTTATCGTCTTCCCTTGATTCAATAATTTCTATTAAAAAAAAGATTACTTGTTCATTTTCCGATATCAATCTTTCAATTCTTCATTTTTAACCACTTGAATTCAATTTCATGAAACATAGGGGCCCTAAAAGTAGTTTAAAATTGATGAAACAAAGGAAAAGATCTATTAGTGGCCATCAAATAATCTCCCTTTAATGAATATGAAGCAAATGGACATGGAAAATGAATACTCAACCATCACCTTGGTAAATCAAATCTAAGAAAGTTAGGAACTCATCGAAACCTCCGCATTGGAGGGGTGCTTTGGAATTGCAATGGGGACGTTTTATTTATGTTCTCCAAATATGTGGGGGTTTGCAACTCTAATGAAGCAGAAGTTTTAGCTATTCTCGAATCTATTCGGTGTTTTTCAAGGTACTACCATGGCAATTTTATTGGGAGAGTGATTCTTCTAATGCAATGAGTTGGGTTTCGAACTAAAAGGCTTATTCATGGAAGTTTCAGTCTCTCTTCAATGAAATCCGGATATTTTCCACCACCATTAATGCTAGCTTTCAGCATAAGAGTAGATCAACAAACATGATGGGGGATGCTTTAGCCAAGCAAGGTCTTAAGAGAGTTTCCCCTTGGAAGGTTTTATTATGTAGTTGTGGTGTGAGGGGTGCATTACTCTTGTACATTTGTGTTTCCTTTCCCCTTTTTTTCTTTTCTTCTTGTATTCCCTGTTTGTATTCTATTCTCTTTCAATATAGGTTATCACTACCGATAAAAACAAAAAATTCCCTCACTTCTTCAATACTCTTGTTTGAGTTTATTTTACCCTGATTGCCTAGGAATTCAACTCCATGCAAACAAATGGGCCCTTAAATTCAAGCTTTAGCCTTACTTATGGGTTCATCGTATACAACGCGGTGATGGGTTGGATCTTGCACATATGGGGTGCAGGTGGGCAAGATGCCGCAAGCATCCTCTCCAGTGAGTTGCAAGCCAAGAGTTTAATTTCTAATATTAGTCCAAAGTAGTTTGCCAAAATGCCCCAAGAGAGTAATTTTCAGATATGACGCTATGTTTTTTGCCCCAACTTAGGAGAGTAATGCTGGACTTTAGTGAAACATTAAATCTGTACAAGAGTATGAAGTCTATCAAGGAGATCGACCATCAGGAGAGAAAAAAAAGTTACAACATCAGAGAGTTTTTCAACAATAATTTCCAACTCAGAAACTCCCAATTTCACCAAAGCCTCTGCCTCTCCATTCCAATCCTCATGCTTCCAACAATTGTGAGAGTCCTTTTTGATCTTTTTTCTTTAATTTCTTAAGGAATCCACAATGCCATACCTTTCTGTCATTAAAACCAATTTCACCTACTTAGATTGAGATGAGATCGAGGTAAGCTTCTTAGGACGGGGAATGCTGAACGCTGAGAACCTGAAAAGGAAGGAGAAAGGCTAGAGTTAGAGCCCCTGGCTGCCGTGAGCCGAAGGCACTCCGATGCCTGAGTCAGTTCTGAGAAAACTAAACAGGAGGAGGAAGATGGGAAAAAGACGATGTGGAGTCTTGTGAGTTGTGTATTGCGTACCTCCGTGGGCCTGATCCCATGTGTATATCAAGGAGTTTACTCGTGCATTCACTGTGAGTGGGGGTAGGTGGGGTAAGGTCCCATCAGCCTTACCCTGACATTCGGCGGTAGGTAAAAAGGGCGCATCCCATCAGTAACTTTTAGTCAGTTGACGTGAGGGGATGAGGAAGCCGACTTCTTATCACCATAAATGAGCGCCCCTAACTATCAGGGCACGCCCGCACTCTTGGTAGGTGTGATGGCCCACTCTTTGCTTCGTACTCTTGCCGAGACCAGGAGCGGTCTGGCTCTGGCTCTCCGCTGGCACAGATGCCGAGCAGCCGAGCTGCCCCCTGCCGAGCTGGCACTCTGAACAGAGCTACCGAGCTGCTGAGTTGATACAATGAGCTGGCACTCTTTATCGAGCGGCCGAGCTGAGTTGCTGAGCTGGCACTCCTAGTCGGGCTGCCGAGCTGCAGCGTGGTGCCTCTCGAGCCGGCGCTCCTCGCCGAGCCGCCGGGCTATCGGGCTATGCTTGCCGAGACCGAGGTGGTATTGCCGTGATCCTCGCTTAATCTCGTCATTACGGTATTTTTCCCACACAATTGCCCCCTAGCTTTTGACCTCTGAAAGTACTCCAACTTGTGGAGGTCGGAAGCTAAGTAACTGTCGGGCTGGGACCTCTACCGAGCTGGGGAGAAGGTTGCCAAAGTCAAATGTCCGCGATGTTTTTGGCTTTACCGCCGTGGCTGGTGCTGGCACCGAGCTAAGGACGGTTGGCTCTCTGAGCAAGGGCGCCAAGCCGCGGGGGCGGTACTGCTACCGGACCCTGAGGTGCATATGGCTGTGCCGCCAGAGCTGGTGCAGGCACCGAGCTAAGGACGGTTGGCTCTCTAAACAGAGGCGCCGGGCCGCGGGGGTGGTACTGCTACCGGACCCTGAGGTGCATATGGCTGTGCCGCCAGAGCTGGTGCAGGCACCGAGCTAAGGACGGTTGGCTCTCTGAACAGAGGCGCCGAGCCGTGGGGGTGGTACTGCTACCGGACCCTGAGGTGCATACGGCTGTGCCGCCAGAGCTAGTGCAGGCACCGAGCTAAGGACGGTTGGCTCTCTGAACAGAGGCGCCGAGCCGCGGGGGTGGTACTGCAACCGGACCCTGAGGTGCATATGGCTGTGCCGCCAGAGCTGGTGCAGGCACCGAGCTAAGGACGGTTGGCTCTCTGAACAGAGGCGCCGAGCCGCGGGGGTGGTACTGCTACCGGACCCTGAGGTGCATATGGCTGTGCTGCCAGAGCTGGTGCAGGCATCGAGCTAAGGACGGTTGGCTCTCTGAACAGAAGCGCCGAGCCGCGGGGGTGGTACTGCTACCGGACCCTGAGGTGCATATGGCTGTGCCGCCAGAGCTGGTGCAGGCACCGAGCTAAGGACGGTTGACTCTCTGAACAGAGGCGCCGAGCCGCGGGGGTGGTACTGCTACCGGACCCCTGAATCTTCTGGCATTGATGCCGAGCTGGACGAGGTCGATTCCTCTTGAAGGAGCTCGTCGGTCTCAGGTGGCCGACCCTCGTAGTGGCTGCCATGGTTATCCCGTCCTCGAGCCTCGTCTTCTTCTGCCTTGATGAACCGACTTGCTAGGGTCATCAATTCATTCATTGTGGCCACGGGGAACATGACCAGATGCTCCCGTAGTTTGGTGCCCGGTCGCAGAGCTTGCTGGAAGGACTTAACGGCTACTTCATCGGAAGCGCCATCGATGTCGCTATAGACAATCCAGAATTGTCGGCTGAACTGGGTGACGCTCTCGTCCTCTCGCATCCTGAGGGTCATCAGGTCGGCGCACACCCTCGGGATGATCCTGTTGGCCTGGAACTTGACTAAGAAGGAGTGTCGGAGCTGCTGCCAACTGGAGATGGAGCCTGCGGGGAGTGTGCAGAACCATCTCAGGGGGAGATCTCCCAAACTGAAGGAAAAAGCTCGACAGTTCAGGAAATCGTTGTCGCCCCACACCGACATTCTCTGGACGAAGTGTCGGAGGTGTGCTGCAGGGTTCGCGGTTCCATCGTACAGTGTGAACCTCGGGACGTCGAATTGTTCAGGGAGGGTGAGCCTTCGGATCTCTTTGGAGAAGGGAGATGCGCCCGAGTCTTCAGCTCCGAAGATGCCGAACTGGTCTGGTGCGATACCGGCAGTCTCCATATCTTGGCGGACGGCCTGCCTGATATGCTTGTCAATCCAATGCTTGAGCTCCTCTTCGTCTTCTGGCGTCTGGCGTTGCTTCTCTGGCCCTTCAAGCACATGGTCGCTGCTAGAGTCTTCTTCTCGGTGGACGCGCTTCAGGTCTCGCTCGTGAGTCGGAGCTCGGTCGTGCCTGCGTGGAGGACCCGAAGCACGGCTATGCGCAGGAGGCGGGCTCGGGGCCCTTCCATCCCGGAGCTGCTGCTTGAGCCTCCGGATGAGCTCTCTTTGCTCCTGGATGAGGAGGTTTCAAGCCAGGACAGCATCATGGAGAGGCTCTTCCTGGTCGCCAGGAGTGGTCTGATGACGAGACTTAGCCCGCGCGGACTTCGCACCTAGTTGGGTGGCAGATCTGTCGCCTTGCCCGGTGTGCTCTTTGTCGTGGCCCTTGCCCTTGGAGGGCCTTTCGCCATTTCTGGTTTTTGGAGGCATAGTGTTTACAAGCTTTTTGTTCAGTTTCCCACAGACGGCGCCAAACTGTAGGCGGTAAAAACGACACCTACTTAGATTGAGATGAGATCGAGGTAAACTTCTTAGGACGGGGAATGCTGAACGCTGAGAACCTGAAAAGGAAGGAGAAAGGCTAGAGTCAGAGCCCCTGGCTGCCGTGAGCCGAAAGCACTCCGATGCCTGAGTCAGTTCTGAGAAAACTAAACAGGAGGAGGAAGATGGGAAAAAGACGATGTGGAGTCTTGTGAGTTGTGTATTGCGTACCTCCGTGGGCCTGATCCCATGTGTATATCAAGGAGTTTACTCGTGCATTCACTGTGAGTGGGGGTAGGTGGGGTAAGGTCCCATCAGCCTTACCCTGACATTCGGCGGTAGGTAAAAAGGGCGCATCCCATCAGTAACTTTTGGTCAGTTAACGTGAGGGGATGAGGAAGCCGACTTCTTATCACCATAAATGAGCGCCCCTAACTATCAGGGCACGCCCGCACTCTTGGTAGGTGTGATGGCCCACTCTTTGCTTCGTACTCTTGCCGGGACCAGGAGCGGTCTGGCTCTGGCTCTCCGCTGGCACAGATGCCGAGCAGCCGAGCTGCCCCCTGCCGAGCTGGCACTCTGAACAGAGCTACCGAGCTGCTGAGTTGATACAATGAGCTGGCACTCTTTATCGAGCAGCCGAGCTGAGTTGCTGAGCTGGCACTCCTAGTCGGGCTGCCGAGCTGCAGCATGGTGCCTCTCGAGCCGGCGCTCCTCGCCGAGCCGCCGGGCTATCGGGCTATGCTTGCCGAGACCGAGGTGGTATTGCCGTGATCCTCGCTTAATCTCGTCATTACGGTATTTTTCCCACACACATATTCTTTTCAATGGGACAGCCGGGACCAAACCCATAACCATTAATGTTGCAATTCCTGGGTCCAAGAGGTTGTGGCACATCGGTCACCCTCTTCTCTTTGTTGCTTTACATGAATATTACTTGAATAAACATCATTACTAAATGTCCTAATGACTTGTTAAGGAAGTGTAGATTAGGTGGTCTTCATACAGTGCATGTGGTGATGGTGTGGGTTGCAATGTCAGCCATTGGAAGATGGTAGAGTGGGGAACTCACCAACTGTAAAGCTATGATAGACAGCCACAAGCTAAGCAACACTGCCAAGGACTTGAACATGGAATATGAAGTCTCTATCTTTTATCCATGTGGGTGATGAGGTGTTTGATGGGGATATTGGCCCATTCCTTTCTCAACATTTCCAAAACAAAAGACCCTGCCATTTTAATTGGGCCAGCCCATACAGACAGCCAACGTGTTCGAGAGCTACTTGTGCATCGAATGGACCCCACACAAAAGGTGCAACTGCAGATGGGTTGGCATTTTGGGTGTCTTTGGGGTAATAATCTGAGCTCCATGATGATCAGATGAGTGTGGAAAACATGATCAATAGGGCGTTTTATTGTCATTTAAGATGCAGGGGAACTGTAATAGCTTCAGTAGTTTTAGGGGTTTTCTCTGTTTTCTTGTTGTGTGTGTAATGTGTGGTTATTGTGAATTTTAATTAAGAACGAGCATCCTTTCTTTATAACACAACAGGGATAAAATTACTGTAAAAATCAAATCTGTTACCATCCAAGTCAGATGCACATGCCCTTGGGCTGGACCATTTTGTTTGAAGGACAGACCACTCCTAAATGAGCCATAACATGAAAGTGACAATAACTGCATGTGCCTAACCATCAAAATCAGTGACCTTTCTTTGGATGTATATAACCACAGTGATCGCCAAAAAGATTGTAAAAAGTGCTCATGGTCAGATGCTCAAGGGCATTTTAATAATTCCATTCCAATTGAGGCCTTTAACTGTTGATGCAAGAAGCAGAAAAGGGAGTGAGAGCTTTCATAGACTGCACCGGTTCATTATTTCATTACTTTGTTAGACCAGCTTTTACTCTTGTTGATACACATTTGATGTCCCAGAAGTCTCTCTAGAGCATGTCTTCCTAGTTAAAAAGGATTTGTCGGCAGCATTAGAACGATCAAATCTGTCAAATTGTGATGATTCAGTGGAAAATGCAAGAAGCTTCAACGGATTCAAAATGATCAAAGCTTGAATAATATTAAAGGAAGCAAGTAGACTGTACAAGTTCCCATGTTTGCTTCAGCAAGTTCAGCATGGCCCATCTCTTGGAAAGAGCAGAGATGCAGATAAGTGGATTCATCTTGCATAAATACATTCACACCATTTAAGAGAAATTATTGTGTCTCAATACATCCAGACATGAATAGCATCCTAAGAATGCACCATAGGGCATAAGTTATGGCCCATTGCTTGGTGATTCAGACCATTGATATAGTGAGCTTTCCTGATTGAGAAAAATCTTTTTTTCGTGTTTACAGAAAAGATGGTGAAGAAAAATGAATGCATAAAGGGTCCGGTAAAAATAGAAGAATAGTTGGATGGGTAGGATTTTCCAACATGGAGGATTTTTGAGAATATGCATCCAGAGTGGGGACCGTGAGATAAATGATCTGGATCAATGGATTGTGGAGCCTGCACGGAATGAAGCTCCAATGGGAGTTGGGACACTACAGATCTAGACTCTTCACATTTCAGATCCTACTCAAAGATTACTCTACTAGAACTTGAGGAATAACTGAAGGAAGGGGATCTCATGAGAGGTTGAGAGGTTGATCTGGATCAATGGATTGTGGAGCCTGCACGGAATGAAGCTCCAATGGGAGTTGGGACACTACAGATCTAGACTCTTCACATTTCAGATCCTACTCAAAGATTACTCTACTAGAACTGGAGGAATAACTGAAGGAAGGGGATCTCATGAGAGGTTGAGAGGGTCTAGAGAAACTACTGCAGTGGTCTGCTTTTGGACTGGCAGTGTATCCCTTGCAAGATGCATCGTCTTGGGCAGAGTCTTCAGTTGATTGTCTGATTTCTTCAAGCAGTGCAGCAACATCTTTCATGGTGGGCCGCTCTTCCGGAGAAGGATTCACACATAGGAGTGCAACTCCAAGCACTTGAAGCATTTCTTGGATGTGAGAATCTGGTTGGCCTTGAAGTTGCCTGTCAAGAATATCTACGGTTTCTCTATCCTTTTTCCGCAGCTCCTTTCGAACCCAATTGACAATGTGGGTACCTTCAGGAATGCGAGGGTCAGTTGGTTGCATCCCAGTTAAGACCTCTAGAAGGACAACACCATAGCTGTAGATGTCACTCTTCTCTGTGATCTTCATACTGTATCCATACTCTGCAATGTGCGGTGTTAAACAAAGGTCACATTAAGACATTCTGTACTGTTTTAAGAAATGAAATTTATAAACTTTCTAGAAAATTGGACATCTGGAATAGAATCTGTCATTTGCTAAAATGGAGATTTTGGAGTTCCATTTGTGGGATCAAAATCATTGGTTTTTGCCTTTCATTCAAATGGCACCTTCTTAAGGTTTAGATACTTGGTCTCAGTCTCTTCTGTACTCTCTTGAAAAACTAGTCAACTAGAAAAACAAAATCAGGTGATGTTAAAATATTATCTCTCTTTATAAACATATGTGAAGTACTTGGTTAGTTGCTTTAGTGGCAGAAACTTTGCTTCCAATTGAACTTTCGGAAAAAAAAAAAAACTATATGCACAAATACACAAAAGACGGAAGAAAAAATAGAAAGAAACAGATCAAATTTAAACCTAATTTAGTATAATGATCAAATCCTGACTCTACTCAAAGTTGGGCACTCATTGAGTGTCTAGAGTCAATCGACAGATGCACAGATCTTAATTTATTCTACCTCATCATAAACCAAAAATAAATCTCATTAAGGCATGAATCTCTTTTGACTTACCTGGAGCAATGTACCCATAAGAACCAGCAACGGCATTGGAGGATTTCGTGTGATCAGAATCAATAACCTTTGCAAGACCAAAATCCGCAAGATATGCTTCAAACTGTAGCCCAATCAAAATGTTGTTGGCTTTGATATCGCGATGAACGATAGGAGGAATGCAGTCATGGTGAAGGTAGGCTAGGCCTTGTGCTGCACCTAATACAATCTTGTATCTCGAGTCCCAGTCCAGAAAAATCTTCTTCTCATGAAGCACTCCAGCCAAACTCCCATGGCTGATATAATCATACAAAAGCAATCTAGTATTCTTATTAGTACAACAGCCCAGAAGCCTCACTATATTTTTATGTCTGATAGACCCAAGAGTCTTAACCTCAGCTGAAAAAGAATCACGCTCTGAGAATTCACAATTCTTTGTAGGCCATATCTTCTTCACTGCAATCACCTGCCCAGTTCTAGTCTCGACTCGGTAAACTTTGCCTGAGGAGCCTTGTCCAATAACATTTGAATCCAACAACTTCATCAAGACATCATCAATAGAGAACCTCAGTTTCTGAAATGGTGTAATCTCCCATTCCCATAGCCTTTCTTCTTCCTTCTTATCAACTACTCTTCTCCACGCTCGAAACATCAGAACTAGTCCTATGATCAAGAACACAACAGCTACACCGATACTGAACACGAGACCAAAAATACCATTTCTAGAAATTCTGCCACTGAGCCTTTTACCGACAAATGCATCACTGACATTGACAAAACACTTATCCCCACTGGTGCAGAGATCTCGATTTCCAGCAAGTGACGCTACCGGAAGATCATGGAAAAAAACAGTATCAGGAAGATAACCTGATAAATTGTTATATGAAACATCCAGAGCAACAAGATTTTCAAGCCTACCCAATACACTTAAACTTCCTGTCAACATGTTGTGAGAGAGATCCAAGTTAGCAAGCTTTGAAAGTCTTGAAATTCCTTCTGGAATTGGGCCTGATAGATAGTTCCAACTCAAATTTAACAGGATATCCAGCCCTTGCAAATTACCAATCTCATCAGGGATAGAACCAGAGATTCTGTTGCTGCTCATATCCAGTAACTGCAAATCCTTACAAAGGCCCAACAACTTCGGAATCAAACCAGTGATATAATTTCCATTCAACAACAGTTTATTCAATGTTGTGAGGTTTCCTAAGCTTTCAGGGACAGAACCTGAGATTCTATTGATTGAAAGGTCTAAAACATTAAGAGATACAAGATACTCAATCGAGGTAGGAATTGTGCCTTGAAGCCTATTGTCATGCAAATCAAGCATTTCTAGCTGAGTACAGTTACCAATTTCTGGCGGGATTTCATTCAAGAGCTGATTTTCGGACAGTTCAAGGAAGCTCAAACTGCGCAGAAGGCCAATCTCCGGTGGAATTCGACCAGAAAATCGATTGGATCCCAACCTCAACCTGATCAAGCTAGAGCAATTGCCAATATCTGGTGGAATCTCACCCGAAAACCCATTTGATATCAGCATTAGTTTTGTCAAGTTTTTGAGATTGAACAGAGAATTCGGAAGAGACCCAGTAAGAAAATTGTGGGAAAGATCCAACAATTCAAGCATTTCACAGTCACCCAATTCAGATGGTATGTTCCCATGGAGCTGATTCTGCCAGGCAAAGAACTGGGTCAGCTCCTTCAGCCGCCCAATCTCCGTTGGAATTTCGCCAGAAAGTCCGTTGTTATCCAGTTCTAGCTGCTTGAGGCGTGAGAAGTTCCCAAAGAAAGGAGGGATTCTGCCAGATATGTTGTTATAAGACAGAAGAAGCTCCTCTATCACCTCTAAATTTGAGAACAACTGAGGAATTTCACCACTCAGAGAATTCAAAGACAAATCCATAACTGTCAAAGCCGTGCAGTTCCCGAGAGCCTCCGGTATGCTGCCGGTGAGATTGTTCTTCCACAACAACACCTTCTTGAGATTCTTCAACATGCCCAACTCAGGAGGAATCTCACCGATGAGTCTGTTTTCATACAGATACAGATTCTCAAGAGAGGAGCAATTTCCAATTTCAGAAGGAATCTTGCCCGAGAGATTGGTGGTGTAGATGGAAAGTATCCTGAGATTCCTCAACTGTCCAAAACTCACAGGAATCTCACCAGAAACTGCAGTATCTGCAAGACCCAGAACTAATAGACCTTGGCAGTTGGATATCTCACTGGGGATCTCTCCATGGATTCCAGCATTCCCGCCTGCCCGGAAGACTTCCAGACCAAACAACCGGCCTAGTTCGGCCGGAACCTTGCCGGAGAACCGGTTATCAAACAGCTCAAGCCGCTGGAGATTGGAACAGTTACTAATCTGAGGTGGGATCTCACCTATCAAGGAGTTGGAATTCAATGAGAGGAAGCGCAATTCGGAGAGTTTTCCGATGTCCGGTGGGATATTTCCAGTGAGAGCATTGTAGCTGAGGTCAAGGGTGGTCAGAGAGGACGAGAGGTTCGCAATGGAGGGTGGGATTAGTCCAGTGAGATTTGCATTGGAGATGATAAGGGTGGTGAGGGAGCTGAAGGTGAGGAGCTGGGTGGGGAAGGTGGTGGGGAGGTTGATGGACTTGATTTTGAATTCTGAGACAGACCCATCTGTGGAACATGTAATGTAACTCCAACTGCATGGATTTTTGTGGGCAGGGTTCCATGAAGAGAACAAAGAGGAAGTTGGGGAAGAGTTGAAGGCTGATAGCCATGAAACGAGAGTTTGGCCTTCAGAGTTTAATGCATTGATGGGAAGATAGATTGAGATGTTGAGGAGGAACAGGAGAGAGATCACTGGCCTGTTTGATAACATGTTGACGAATTTGGGATAGTGAATATGTGATTCTCTTCCTCTTGTGTTTCTTTCTAGCAGCAATTCAAGTTCTTTGAATGTTTTCAAGATGGTGCTATGGAAATTGTAGTGGCCCTTGTCTTTCTCATGATTTACAGAAAGGAATGTATCTGTTTGTTTTGTTTTTTTTCCTTTCAGTTGCTGTGTACAGACCATACACTGAGACTCAGTGTATCAGCTTAGGTCCTTCACATTAGATTCAAGGGGACATTACCCACAAAACTGATCCATCAGATGATGCCAAGCATGCCCACAAAATCTGGCCCCATTGGTTGTAGGTGTTGATTATCATTCAATGGTCAAGATGATGGTATAGATATCAATGCATGGCCCTTCCATGATGGGACACACCAGATCAACAGCTTCTAGAGTGCCAATATGATAAATAAATTAGTTTCCAATGCACATTAAACCTATGCACATGATCTCACTTTTATTGATTTACTTGGAGCTTACCTTTGGTTGATTGGAACGTGCCATCAGCCAAATCTCTCTCTAATTCAAGATAATACACCAGTGAATTGATCCCATTAATCCAATGGTATATAATGAGGTCATGTGAGATGAAATGTTTTGCTTAATCAAAGGTGGGCCACAAATGGGGTGATTTAGATATGAGACACCTACATGGTGTCGTTTTGCATTAAAGCTATAGGACAAGGCACGTGCAATGAGAATGACAACAATGATACTGAGTGGATTCTAAGCATGTGATGCAGAGACGAGAGGCTTCTGTCGTGGGGATAAATAGTACGAAGAAGAGTTTGCAATGGAGGATGTTGGTCCAATGAGACTGAATAAATATAAATGCTCCATTCCACGGAGACTTTTGAGTGAAATATTGGTACCTTGTCAATGGTAGTGCCTATAGCAGCTGTGGGACCCTTACCTGTATCAAGGTGGTGGACCTCTTTAGAGAGTGGCATAACCTGACTTGACCTGCCAACCATCCAAAGAGCATACATAATCTAGGCTACCTCCAACCTACTGCTTATATGAGGTGGATGCCAGAGTAGTACTTCTGCAGGTCAGGTGAACTTTTTACCCGTATGATGATAAAGATGTATGTTAGTCCTCAACCTGCAGAGCCCCTCCGAATTTAACCTGTTTGCCACTATGCAAAACCTTGGTTGACCTCTGAACTCAATTACTGTAATCTGACCCACAGTTGTATGGATTGGATTTAGTCAGACCCATCAAATAATTGGGTTGATAAAGAATAGAGCCTTAAGTACAGATCTCACCTTCCAAACCCAACTTGAGCAAATTAGCACCCAATAGGACTGGTTTGTCTAATGACAGGATTCCCCAAACTCTCTGCAGATTTCTATTTCAATAGGAGAGGAATTTTAGAATTCTATTTCTTATTCTTTTCATAGTAAATTGAAATCCTCTTTATTAAGGAAAATCAGTTCTTTTTTTACCTTTTCTACAAAGAAAATGTCCCATAAATATTGAAAAACTTTCTAACATTAAAGACTTTTTATTTTGTTTTATAAATGGTCCCTCGGGAAAAAAAAAAAAAAATTTCCACATGGTGGCCCCCTAATGAAGATTTTCTGGCTCCACCACAGAATATATCAATGTTGAGGATGCAAACCTTGACTCCAAAGTCATATAATATAGGGCTAACATACAACCTTTGCCATTTTCCGCAATTTTTTTACTCATTCTTGCAGTGAACAGGCATATATTTTTAATTTTTGATTTTCTAATTAAGATCAATATCGCTACAATAGAGAGGATTGAATATCATGTCACACTTTAATTGATTTATACAGCGAATATGAGAGTGACACTTTCTATTGGAAAGAGGCCAAGATCAACAAAGATCAAAAGAAAGAAGGCCTACCTTATTGTTTGGGTCTCTACTCTCTAATTAGATGTGGATTAGAAATGAAAGGACGCAGTGGCAACAAAACAATCATTTGTTGAAGTGTCAAAAACATCCCAAATTCAGGAAAAGGTAGCAAAACTCCAACATGAGAGACACAGGGGATCAAAGACAAAAGATCTTTACAGAAAGGTCGTTTTATCATATACTTTAAACGGCCTCTCATAGGGATAAGGAATTCTTTTGTAGTTTGCACTGAATGAATGCAATGGGCCACCCATTTAATGCCCCCACATGAACCCATCACTTGCTTGAATGCATGAACCTTGTGAGCCCAATTTGACAACACATTCGGTGGGGGCGTGCACTTCTATTTGTATTTTACTTTCCCAAATATTCCCTTTTGCCACCCCCACACTTTTTGTTGTAAGATTAGGATCTTCAACAGCTTTTGCACTCCGTAGCTTTTTTTCAAAATAGGATTGTCTTTCAGAGGCCTATGTTATCCTATACTTCAAGTATAGGAGGACTTTAGAATTAAGTCTTTTTCAAAAATTTGTTACTTATATTAAGTGTTGTCAGTTGTCTAGAGTAAAAAAAAAAATTGTTCACCATCTTCCCTTAGTTTGAATAGCTCATAGGATTCAATGAACCTAATTTATCAGAGATGCTTTGATTCTGAAGCCTCTTGAATAGCTTTGAGTCTCAGAAACTTTGGCAAAAGTTGCATGTTTCTTATTTTTTTTATGGTATCCAGCTAAGGCCACTGGACTCATGAGACCCTGTCCATGACGAAAGAAGCCTGCTCTTTCAAAAAGATAAACTTTGGAATTGAGCCATGGATAGTTTGGTGAGAAGCCACAGATAGCCAACCAACCATCAGAAGTATTATCTATATTGAGTTTGTGTGCTGTCAGTTATCCAACCTAAAAATGTAGAGTAAAATGAAAACTCTACTTTCTATCCACTTCATTGCCAATGATAGCTTGAAGATCCCCAAGTTCAAAAGCCTTCTAATATTCTATAGGGCAGGGGTCACAAACTCTAAAAATGTCACAAATCTCTCTCTCTCTCTCTCTCTCTCTCTCTCTCTCTCTCTCTCTCTCTCTCTCTCTCACACACATAAAATAAAATAAAATAAACATAAATTTCATTATTTGTCTCATCCGATTAGAATTTCAATTAGTGAGATCCTCATAAAATTGGCAAATGAAAACAGTGGTTTTTACCGACTAATCCCCCTCTTTAACTTGGGTTTCTTGAGATAATGACAAAAGTTTCCAAAATGTCGGCAGAGTCACTTGGCTCTAGTAAAAAAAACTAATTTTTTACAACATTTTGTTCATATGAGTTAGCTTTTCACCTGTATGATTACACCCCTAAAATGCACTGCATGTCCCAGGAGTTCTGCAGCAAAAGATACCATCAAATTAAAAACAACCCACTTTCACCAAAAAGAGAAAAAGGCACATCTAAACCATCCCTCTAAACGCACTTAGTCTAGGGTTAAATTAAAGTAGCCAAAAGCAGGACTCATCTCCCCTTTAAGCCCCAAGGTCCTGCATTAACTTTGAGCTCATAGTCATTGCAAATATGTCACGCCTCTGGCTCCCTATAGAAGGGCTTGGGTCTGACGAGAAATGGATATGTAGTGGTGCATAAGTCCCACATCGAAAAAATGGTAGTCTTGATTTTAGGTATATATGTGTGCGACTTGGCTTTAACTCCAAATTAGGCTTTTTAAAATTGTGCCCCAAAAAAAAGTTGAATCTCATGAACTGGAATAAATAATGTTGTGTACAGCAGGCGCGATAAAAATGTGTTCAAATTCCATGAGCCGAAGTGGATAATATGACGTGGACACCGGTGAGAAAATACTTTTTCCTACTTCATAATCTTGTTTTTAAAGTTACCTTTTAAGTAAAATTGGTATCTGCTAGAGTTACAAGAGTGGATATTTTTAAATTCCTGAAAGTGATCATGGTGGATATGCTGTCGGCATTGATGTACACGTGCGCAGCTCAAAGCTAAGCGGGTGGACATGCTATTTTGGCAGATCAATTCTCAATAATGGCTGTGGCATGCATGATGAGACAATTAGATCTTCCACACGAGTGCCAGTTTTACCATCTGTTTTCTTTGCTTTCTATATATGATCAGATCCTCTGGGGCTTTGACTTACATAGAATTTGAATTTGCCCGTACAACTATTTTTTAGACCTAACATTAGTCATTGAAAGGCGGAAACTTAAATATTTCCTGCTGAATTGTTCGTGAAATATAATGAAGCCATGTGAGTTGCACATATTGCACTATATTGTATCTTAGGGAAATGCGACTTCGCACATTTTGCACTATGCGATATTATCGGGCAATGCAATTATTGTACGGGCAACTTTGCACGAAATACTTAAACTTCGACCATTTACATAAAATTTCAGATCTAAGGACACTTGCACAGTAAAAATCCTTATCCAAATGACTAGAAACCCTACGCCACTCAAAATAAGCAGAATTTTCGTGTCCAGGGTATCCTTGAATAGAAATTGCTCTCATCTTATAATTGATTGTTTCATGGAGAACAAAACTTGACAGGAATCTTATGTATTGTTCATTAATCACATCTTTATCAAATGAAAAATCTTAGGATTGGACAACCCCAATTGAGATAAGATTTGGGAATACCCTATACAGTGAAGAGGACATTTATTTTTAACGGCTCAAAATTTTAATAAGTGGGCTTCGAGTTCTATTCCTTCGACTCAGAATTTATATAACTCAAAAACCTTCGTGGATCCCACACTTGTGTTGCTTGTTTACGTGAATGCATGTATATTTTTGGGTACCATCTGTATTCTTAATGATGTAAATGCATTCACAAGTGCAATGGCAATGTTTTGATAAGACCAGTCATGTTGCCTTCTATCCTACTAAACAGTCCGATTATTCTTTGCTTAAATCAAGTGAATTGTCGGGCGTAAAACCATAAAAAAATGAATGGTCAAGAAGATTTAGGCAACGGGTTACACCTGAGCAGGTTATCCAAGTGGCTCTTAAGTCTATTTTATTGGCTGAGAAGTCTATTTTTAGAGATAATGAGAAGCTTCTAAAGTATTAATTAAGAAGTAATTGAATCAAAGATGTGGGGTGAATCAAGACTAATACAAATTACAAACAAGGAAAGTCCCTTCAGATTATGAGATTATTTAGGGCCCAGAGTTACCTTTAAAAAGTGAAATATATCTGGGGGTTTTCCGGAAATGTTGGTCCATAAGAGATTGCTCATCCTGATCACGGTGAGTGAAGGTTCAATGACCATAGAATTGGGTCTAATGCTAGATCATGGGATGGCAAGATATAAAGTGGGCTAGCTGCACTGATCAAAGGTGGGCCCATGTGGGCCCCATATAGCTGCACTACACATGCGAATAGTTTCCATGCATGCTTACATTATTGGCCTTTGCCTTAAACTTTTCAATTTACAAATTTTCTACCAAAGAGAAGAACTGTTTTTTTCACATATGGGATTCATTGCCGAACCATACAAACAGCCTAAATTTTTAGTATCCGACTCATTTGTAAAATTGAAGAAAAAACTCCGGTAGAAAAAATTTAAATTTTGTAAGTGTTGTTATTTTCATTTTAAAATCTCTGAAATGTAACTTTATGAACATTTTTTTTATTTAAATTGAACCAATATCTTTGGACTTCCTTTTGTTTGATTTATATATTATTTTACGACAACGTCATGCTGATATCATAATTATAATGGAATTACCAGTTGAACTAAAGGGTGGCAGATTGGAATTAATTAACAACCACCATGGTTGCATAATATCTTTTCTCTTCTAAGCAGAAGCAATAAGGAATTTTCAGATATGTCATTTTCTAGACCAACATAGTTGCATCATATCTTCTCTCCTGAATTAATCTTTTCACAACCAATGGTCTTCATTTTTATAGTTCAATTTAAATTATATGTCTGGTTCTAGAAGCAAAGCTAGTTGGTATGATCATTCTCTTTCTTAATATCTGTCAAAGGCATGTGTCATTATCACAAATTGAGAGCCCTAGTCTTGAGCCCCATGGCCCCCTTACCTATAATTGTCCAAAACCTACATGCATACACTCACCCTATAAAATTGAGAGGCATTTGAAAGTTAGGTTCAATCATAGAGATATTTATTTGCGGGTTTGATCACCAAAAACTTTAAGCAAAACCAATATCATGTGCAACTAACTTATCATGTCAATCCTTTAGCAAGTCTATATTTTTCATTCATATTTGAATGAAATTAATTTAAATAAAAGTTTAATGTTTAATTAGATTGTTTGACAAAACAGGTTTGATTTTAGGAGATTGTACCAAAAAAATAACTTTAAGTGGCCGCTACACCAAACAGGGAACTTAAGTCACTAGTGCACCAAACAGAAAATCCGTACAGAAAAAGTAACTTTTTTCACCATTTCTTTTTTGTGGTCGCATTCGACCTTCATTTTCTATGTTGAGGGTCGATTGTGACCCTCGCTATATTTCCTTCTTCCTCTCTTCCTTTAATCGAAAACTCGAATACCTACAACATAGACAGGTCATTTGGATGAGATATGGGTGATGCAGGGCAGTGATATAATTTTGTGTTCCACTCTCTCTCACTTATATATTTGATACCTTAAGTTGGATTGGAAAATTGCTGATGGTGGTGTTCTTGCAGGGAATAGGGACAATTAAGATGAAACAAGAGTTGCCTATTGGGTTTGGAAATGGGAATTGGGGATTTAACTGGGTTGGAGAAGGAGATGAACAACTGCTTGATAGATTGTTTGGGTGCTAGCAAGGAAGGTGAGATAATTGGTGGAGAGGAAGTTGGAAACATTCTCACTGGTTGCATCCAAGCAGGTTGAAACTCTACCAAATATGGTGCAACCCAGGAGGGGCAACACGAATGGAATACGCAAGAAGGTAGTGTGACCTAGTGTACTTGTTTAATGCGAGGATTTGAATGGTGGATTTAATTGACACTTAAGGGTGGATGCACTAAATACCAAGGAAATAGGAGAATCTCCCTTTCTCAATTAGGAACATTCAATGAGTACTTTCATTCGTTCGTCTCGCATAGGAAAAAACCTAAGCAAGTTACCAAAAAGGGGTAGCAAAAATGAAAAGTTGGATAAATCTTGAGTCCAATTAGGTGGGTCTTCCTTGTATAGATCCCTTTGTGTGAGTCCACTATGAGGCTCATGTCGATTGGCTCCATCAGATCTTCCAGTCCTATTTTCCTTTAATCAAATATTCGAACACTCGAGGAAGAAGGAAGAAGATGAAGAGGTTATGCCTGCTTAAGGTCGACGGCGACCATCACTTGTTGTAGCGAGCGTTGTAGTCGACTCTCAACACAGAAAATTAATGTCGAATGCAACCACCAAAAAAAAAAAAAAGGTGAAAAAAGTTACTTTTTCTATACGGATTTCCTGTTTGATGCACTACTGGCTAAAGTTCCATGTTTGATGCAGTAGCCACGTAAAGTTATTTTTTTTTTAGTAAAATCCCCTTGATTTTATTAGCTTTAAGACTTTTTTTTCCTCTTTTTCAAAAAAAGAAAAAACTAATAGGTGACTTGGTCAAATGGACATAAATATCTAAATAAGTCATACACTTTTTACTTTTTTCTTGACAAGTTTAACAATACAACTTTTATACTAAGAAAAGTTTGCCTATACTACATATCCTTTATAACAATTTTGTTTGTATTATTTTTACTATTGACAACTTTGTCCATATAACTTATATATTAAGAAAATTTTGATTTTTTAAAATTGATTTAGACATACCAAATACTCTATTTGTAAGAAGGTCTAATTGAAACAACTCTATTTCAAATGACTTTATTTTAATAAGCTCTTTTTCAAATACATAATTCGCCAACAAGCCCGAAACAATTGGCATATTGGTAATGATTGATTCAATAAAAAAAAAGTGAATGGCCTTTAAAGGAGGCATTCTCTCTGAACTGGAAGGATAAGGATCAAAGCTTTCTCAAGTTGACACTATCTATGATAATATTTCAATTACTGAACTTTTCCTGGGAAATAGATAATTTAGGATTAGGGAAGTGATCATTAAGAATGTCATATTATATTTTGTTATTTTGGATTCTCCTAAATATTTTGCTTTAATCAAGTATGACTTTGTCCAAGGAACTGTATTTTGACTAAGTTTAGCTTCTCTAACAACTCAAATATCTAGTGGTCTTTAGACTTTCTGAGTTGGCTGTTGGACATGATGATATCCTTGTAGGTGTTTGATTTTTGGTTCCTTTTAAAGGAATGCCTCCTTTTAATAAAATAAAATAAAATAAAAAAAGGTCACATTATCCCTATTTCAAGGAGACTAATCCACCCCCTTCTATTATTTAGTGGGTCACATAAAATCTTCAAAAAACAAACGAAAACAAAAGGCATACTTATTTACATGTCCATATGAGGATAAGTGTTGTGAGTCATAACTACCAAAAACAGGGGAAGAAAAAAAAAAAAAAGGGAAAAAAAGAAGAAGATTAGATAGTTATGGTGAGGATTGTGATGGTTACAGGTTGATAGTGTGGTGGAAGTGGAACCCATTCATTCATTTGCAATGAAATGGTGGTGATTGTTGAGTGGACATGACATGAATCTCCTCCAGAATGTTGCAATTGGGAGACAAGTGAACGAGAGGGAGGAAGAGAATTATATTATCCAACTCCTGTCTTCTTCAGTGCGCTTCAAACTACAGTTTTTCAGGAGGCAAGGCCTTTTCACTGCCGTCTAATCTTTTGATAAGACTGATCAAGCGGATGTCTGGCACACTGGCCACTACAAGACAAGCAGACCACATAAAGTGGAGGCCCCACACCTGATACCCAACTATCATCCCACTTTTTCGTTGTGGATTCACAGTCATTTGGTAGGAAATTGGCCATCTCCTAGTGCTGTAAATGGAGACCTAAAATATCATGTTACCTGATGGATTTACCCTGAGAAAATCTCATTTTTGAGATCTGAGCAAATTGAACATTTATGTTTATATTACATAGGGAAATGATTAAATAGGTAAACAACATTTAATGGTATCCCATTCATATATATATATATATTTTTTTTTATGGCCTAGTTTGATCCCTTGGCAAGAAAATGAAATGTTTATAGGGAGACAAGATGGTATTCTTGTGAACATTTCCTATGATGGAATCTAGGGAAATGGAGGTGATTTTGTCTTGTTTTTGCCTGAAAATAATGCAAAAGGTTCTAATATATGGGAAATATACAGGGGATGGAGGAAGGCTTAATTGCCTGGGGTTTCATCCTCAAAATTCCTTGGTTCCTTATTCAGGCTTGTTGACCAAATTTCATGGATCACTCAAACAAAGTCCACCTTGTTTACACCCTTGAATCGGTTTCTAGTACGGGTGCTCGTGGGCTGGGCTCAGCCATCTTTTGGCTGGGCTTGGATATATAATCTGGCACTTTTAATATTTGTTTGGGCTTGGATTAAGGGATAGAAATCCCAAGGCGTACCTCAGCTCATCCCGAATGAGGAGTGCTTATAATTTAGTATTTAATTTGTCTAAACAATTGCTAGAGAGACCGAACAAGTGAAAGAAAGCCTGGCATGGCCCACCCGATTGACTAAATGAGTGCAGTCAGGCCTATCACGACCAGTGATGGGCTTGGGCTGGATACGGACCTGGGTTTCTAATGTCAGTCCAGGTTTGGATATGCCTCAGCCGGTGATACCCGATTCATGAACACCCGTTATTTCTGCCCACGCTAAAATAAGTGCAGTTCGGGTTGAATTCATAGTGTATAAGGAACTTAATCGGAGTTACTATTAGTACCCAAATCAAGTTCAAGTTACTGCACCCTTCTCCGACCTGAATCAATATATAAAACCCATTGACCTGGACCCACACCTAAATCGAACTCAAACATATGTTTTTTTCTATAAAACACTTATTAATATACTTCTGATACATACATAATTATTTGAGGAAAACCCTCTTGTAAAAGACGTTGTAAGAACCTTTTTTTTTTACCATTACATGGGACCCTCCACGATGGATCCTAATCCGTCACACTCGCCAACTCCCCTTGAGTTGATGCTTACCCTAATTATACAATAATCCAAATTATACTCACAGGTTTTATAAAAAGTATATCTAAAAAAGTCGTAAAAAACTTAAGGCCCCTCATTCAATGGTTGCAATGATCCAACTGACATGATATATTTTGGAAAATTTGAGATCTTTTCATCACACTATCCTCCTATGATTAGTTTTCCATGAGGGGCTTAGAATTTTCTCTCACGCAAGCCGTAAGAGACGTCTCTTAGGCTAACCAAGGGGGCTGAGAACCAAGGAGGCTGGGAGCCTGGAACACAAAAAGAAGCCCATATGCACAAAAAGACAGCCCACTCACATGAAAAATAAGTCCTCACACACATAAACAGAAGCCTACATGAGTGATAGGAGAGCCTTCACACGTAAGAAGAGGCAGCATATTTAAAGACGAAACCATGACAGCCAGGGAAGAACTGCGGCATCTAGCTTATATGTACTAATGTACAGACCATGCACTCTACATCTCCAGATAAACAGACGGCAAACGTTTGGATGGATAGACAAATTACACGGAGGAGATGATACAGTATATCGTTTAGGCCACACATAATCAAGTCTTTTCTAGAGAAGATAGAAGCCTCATAAATTCTAAACTTACTAGTATCTTTGTTTTGCGGATTCTGTTTTGCCTTGTAAATGGGGAAAATAAAGATGGAGTGCAGAGGCCAGCATTAGAGTAGTTGGTCCTCCCCATTGGCTTACTGTCAATCAAATGCACGCTTGAAACCCGTTGGATAAACATGCATCGAAAAGGAGGAGAATATTGACTTTTACTTACACATTTTCTTTTTGCTTTTTTTACATCGCTTGGCCATGGCACTTTGTCTTATCGCAGAGTGACAGTGTGACCAGGAGTGGCTCCCTATTTCTTTGTTTGATTGATTTTGTTCTGTTCTTTTTTTTTTCTTTTTTTTTAAACCCAGGTAAGGGACTAGGATTCTTGAGAGATAGCATGCTTAAGGAGGGGGAAAACTCGCACAAGCTGGGAGAAGGAGCTCACAAGCTAGGAGAAGGAGCTCACAAGAGCAGCAAAAGGGGAGAGGCCACTGTCAAAACCTGACCTAATGTACGTCATACCCATTGGGATAAGAAGTCGTTCTTAGAAATGGTCACCCAGGATTGGTTTAATTTGCTAGGTGTGCCCAGGTGTGCGTGGATGTCAAATGCACCCGTTTCACATGTGGCCCACCTGATAATCCTCTATCCAGCCCCACCTTTTAGCCCGCCAATTAAATGCACTGGCCAAAAAGGTCAGGTCAGGTGGGCTCCAAGATGAAAAGATGGTTTGCTTATGATTCTTCAACTCACTGGTTACTGTTTGCCACCTGAGTTCTGGGCCAGGTATAGTTTATAGGACCCACCTGGTGTCCTGGATTGGAACCATACAAATAGCACATACATCAGAGATTTGAAAACTTGATCCAGTGGGGTCTACTACGGATTGATGGGTCACATCACATGATCAGAATAATATATTAAAATACATTTTAAGATTTAAGTTTCAGAATGAATGCTTAATTCATCAGATGATACATCATCATTATCATCTATTCCCTACCCCATCAATCTAAAGTTGGTCAATGCCGCCTCCTGATATAAACCAAAAAAAAAGCCTCTAATTCTAAAATTATGCTGGGGCTGTCAACAGGCCAGATTTAGAGCAGAGGTATGTCGGCCCAAGTCTGGGCCTGATTAGGATTGTACTTTCCAGATCTGACATAGACCCTAGATCCCAGGTTCAAGCATACCAAACATGATGTAAAGGAGGTTAGAGCCTGCCCTTTTTAGGTCTAAGTCCAATTGAGGCCCATTTCTATTGAAAGCCCAATCTAGCTAAAGAGCTCTATTTATACTATTCAAAAAATTAAAATTTATATCATATATATTTGTGTAAATACACAAATATAACATACATGAACATGTACATATTTATATATATTAAAGTTTATCGATAACTAGAGGCCAACAGGTACCAAGGTCTGCCCCGGCCCGATAAAGAATCCATGCCCCAAATCTGCGTCTGATGAAGACAAAGGATAGAATCTCACAATTTTGATCAATGTTTCATCCATTGCTATAGACATGCCAAGATGGGAACACAAATTGGAATCTTCTGTAGTTTTATTAAATTCAATGGAGATAAATCCTAAGATGGCAGAATCCCATTTCAGTAAACTACGTACCTTCCTATGGTCATGTATAAATATACCTTCCTACATTCCTAAATGCAACTCAAAACTCAACAAGCATATTCTACTACCACCACAAACAACAGCATGGTTGCAGGTACAGTGAACAATGAGATCGTGTCTCAGGTCTCACCTGCAAGATTATGGAAGGCAATTGTAAAGGACTCTCACAATCTCATGCCCAAAGCTCATGCCCGGCATCATATCGGGCATCAGTATTCTCGAAGGAGATGGCGGTCCAGGCACCATTAGACAGTCTAACTTCACTGATGGTAATGTGCAATCTTAATGGAAATTTCACCACCCTGGATAATGATCACATACACTTACACATACAGCCATTGTACTCATGATTTGCACGTAGTTTAACCGAAAATATCTAAATCAATTGTTTCCAAACCGTCAAAATCAAATGAAACATAATTTACGTGCTCGATTTTTGGCCATAAGAACGTGTCAGCTAGCTGGTACTACTCCATCTATAATCAAGTTAGAATTATTTAATTAATCCTTATTGGATGGTCTAGAATGATGTACATTTATTTGTTTTACAATGAACTGTCACATTGCAAGAGCATTTACATATTTTTCTTGTTAGTTCTTTATTTTGTGTTGATCAATAACAGTTTTGGTGTGCTTGTGCTGTTAAACATGCAGCCATCAAGGATTTTAGCTACTGGAAGGACCGTGTGGATGCAATCGATGAAGAGAGCCGCGTGTTTAAGTACTCAGTGATTGAAGGTACGTGGTCTGATAGGGAAGAAAGTGAAGTCTACTTCATTTGAGCTCAAGTTCGAAGCTCGAAAAGATGGGGGTAGCATATGTAAGTTGAATGGAGAGTATGAGACTAATGAAGATGGCCTCCCAACTGAAGCTGAAACCAAAGAGATGATGGGAAGTATGGTGTCAATGTTCAAAGTAATTGAAGGCTATCTTGTTGCAAACCCAGCTGCATATGCCTAGCTTAAACCCTAAAAGGAGGATGTGTGGTTTCATTATTAAGAGACAAATAAGATTAGATTTCACTGGGCTTGTGTTAATTTTCTTCTTTTTGTGACGTGTCTTTGCATTGTATTCGTATCAATAAGAATTTTACAGTTTTCCTACACTTTTCCATTCAAGTAGATCGAGATGGTCTACTTCATGTGTCCTATCGCGGATAGTCCACAATTCAGAAGCAAATAAGATTTGACAGATGCTTGCAATCACTGTGTCCCACTTTTTTAGTATATATGAACCTTAGAAGTGGTGTCTCTAGCATATATAACCATACAATGAGAGCTTATTGATGAATCTTCAAAAAAAAAAAAAAAAAAAAAACCAGACGGGCCCAAGATTTCAATTTGCTGAGAGCGGAATGACTGAATTTCCTAATTAAACAAACATTTACCATTGGATTTAGGAACCCAAAAGGTAAACTACCATTTCCTAATTTATCATTTGCTAATTTTGGATTTAAGAAAAATTGACTTTATCCATAATAGGCAAATTAGAAACAGGAATCTACTACATTCTTTTTTGTTTTGTATTTTTTTGGGATCTAAAATGTTATTTTTTTCAAAGATATGCATGGAATCATCTAAAATATGAAATTAGGATCAGGGCTAGAATCATTTATAGCCAATAGAGATTGTGATTATTGGATGTACTAACCCTCGTAAAATTTGAGAAACTAGGTAATTAAATTCATTGTATCTTCTTTACAAGAAAACACTCCAATTCATGTAAGATAAGAAGAGAGAAGAAGATAGAAAGTATAATTCAAACTAATTAAATAAGAGCTATTAGAACTTAAAATTCAAATTCATTTTCTCACATCTCTTTTCTCTCCTACAAATATCTCTCTCTATTATTGCTAAAACCCCTTTGATCAATTCCGGTGTGTAGTAATTCGAAAAGGAATCAAACAAAGGAAAGGTAGAACTTTAAAAAATATGGTTCTCGATATAAATCATTCAAAATCTGTAAAACAAAGATAAATTTATAGAGTCCATTAGATCAAGCAAAGTAGTTCTTCCAACAAATTAAAGGGTATAACGCAAGTACTTAGAACAGCTTAACTCTACATAGAGGAGTGGAAAAATAAAACTAGCAGATTCAACTCAAGATAGCCAGATTGGAAAATTAAATACTAGCCCTCTGACCAATGTAAATCATATTTTTGCACCTTCATTAATTTATGTTCAAGTTACCATGTTCCTATTAGTAAGGTTCCTTGAAGGCAACTACATAAATGATACAGCAAATGGCGAAAATTATAATCACAACATCAATTGTGAGTGCAGTCGTTGCCTGGTCGCCCAAGTCCATATTCCTACCACCGAGTCGATCAACCATGTCCGGGACTGACTCCCAATTCTTGACATCTTGCTCATATGGGTCCTCTAACTTCATCTTCAGCCGCTCTGCTTGCCGGCTAACAGCCTCCTGAGCTAAGGTCCAGTCGTAGAATCGCCTGCTCTCTTCGTTGCTCAAAACATCATAGACCTCTTTCAGATGCATGAACTTATCAGATGCAACATTTAGAGGGAGGGAAGTTGTGTCAGGATGGTATTCCTTAGTTAGACGTCGATAAGCAGCTTTAATCTCCTCTAGATCGGCTTCAGCTGACACTCCTAGGAATCTGATCATCATGTTTCATTGTCGTTAATCTGAAGTTGTGAGCACTTGCACATAGTTCTTGTATTTTAAACCAAATGCCATGGTCCCAAATACATATACAAACCAAATACTATGTTCTCAAACATGCATAGATCGACAACAAATACAGCATAGTAGTCTTGGAGTGTGATGGGGCCCACCTAGGAGGGTGGAGGACATGTAAGTGCTATATTTTGTGTATGGTGTTCACCAAGGAAATGAGATGGTGTAGATATGGCATCTCTAAACATAATGGTAAATTGAATCTAGGGGCCAGTCACAGGTCAGAAGGGATGAGATCAAAGGTGGCCTCACAGGCTTTCATTGAGTATAAATTTTTACCTTAAATAGAACTCTCGCCCACACACAGTACCGTGTAAATTTTCCTGTGGCACCCACCAGGGCCATGCCAATCATGGGGAGGTGGCAGATTGAAAGATTTCAATGAGACCTAATAGAGAATTTTAAAACCATTAAATTCTAGTTGAAAATTCTGTCACTGAAATTCCTCAAATGCCAATCTCTAAAAGCATGAGAAACTTCCATTTCACTGATTAGGTAGTTTCTGAAATTTTCCCTTTTAAACAGAAAGCTTGAAGAATTAAAATCGATGCATTCGGAATTCTCAAACATAGTAAAATTCCAATCATAAATTCCCCTTATCAAACAAACAAGAAAAAAAAAAAGACTCATGCAGTTGCTGGCTTTTCAAAACTAACAATACAAAAGGTGTTAAGCTAAACAAAGGGAAAAATAAATGACTAAAAGACTAGTAGAAGATAATGATATATAGAGGGACACAGAACTCTTACTGGTAGTGAGAATCAGTAGCACTCTTAAGCAAGTCAGCAAACTTGCGTCCGAAATTGTTCTCCTTTTCAGGTTGTGGAGTGGGTCTTTTGGTTTTCCCACCTCCAATCCATCCCTCATCAGGATTCTCCCAGTGAATCCTAGTATCCACGCCAGGTGGGGCCTTTTTGGGACTGAAGGGTGGCCCACCCTCAGAATTCTCTGAGGCCACAGCATGCACGCTACCATGTGGGTGTCTTCTACTACCACAGCTACTTTGGCCTTTTGGGGTTCGGGTTTGGGTCCGGAGGAGGATAGAGAAGGGAGGTGCAGCTGTAGAAGAAGCCATGGCTCTCGTATTTGTGGGCTTGTAAAAGAGGAGAGAAGAAGAAGAAGAAGAAGAAGAAGAAGAAATGGGTGGTGGGAGAGTCAGAGAAGCAATACATTTGATGGACCCTCCATACCTCCTGGGACCTCTACGTATTCGTCCACTTAAAAATGAGTGGTAGAGGTTTCAAAGAGAAAAACGGGGTGTTGCTGAGTTTGGATCTTTTACAGGCCGAATCTTGTACTAGTTTCATGCAGCACAACTAGGAATTGGTGGAGTGGAATGAGGTATGGATTTGCCTTGTTTTTAAGTCTACTCTAGATTTATCCGGTGTATATTTGTGTGGATTTAGCATACGCCACCCGGGGGAATAATCTTAATAGGTCAAAGATGTTAGGGATACCCATGTAATCCGAAAAAAAAAATCATATGAATCATGGACAAATAGCCTGATTTTTGGAGGAAGGAGGATATTGGGCTGTGTATTTAGGCCCAAGGGGTAGTTTGGGTCTCATTTTTTGGACTAATAGTAGAATGGGTCCAATCTGAAGTACATTTTTTAAGGCCTGGTCCGGATCAGGATGTTTAAAAAAAAAAAATGGAGATGCGGGGTATCGAACCCCGTACCTCTCGCATGCAAAGCGAGCGCTCTACCGTTTGAGCTACATCCCCAGTTGTTAATGTTCTAATGCTTTTTGATTTATTACAAGAAGGTCTAGTTGTTATTTATATGGAAGCCAAATGTAATGAAAATAGATCCATAGAAACTGAAACGGCTGCAGCCTTTTACGTTGGAAAAAAAATGTTTTCTGGGTCATCTGGTCAACCAACAAGGGGACCAATCATGTCAACAAGCACCATTCAACTAAGCTTGAACAAGAGAATGGCCACTTACCTCAGTTCTCAAGTGGCTGTCACACGGGCTTCTCTTGGGTCCCAATCTCCTTAACTAGATTACCATAAGAAAAAACACACTAAGCTTGAACAAGTGCAACATGGAAGTGGAACCATTCACCTTGTGAAATATTCCCTGCCACCGTCGTTATCAACACCATTGTCATTTTTCTACCAAAGAAAAACGTCATTGTCATTCAACTCCCGTTTCTTCAATTATTATGTTCTCATCTGTAAGGTGCCTGGTTATATTCACGGTTAAGTCATGTTTCATTTGAAACGGCAATAAGAGTTAAAAGGGATAGCCTTCTAAGTTCCAACACTTGAAGGATCTTTATTCCTCGGGACCTGATCCTTGTTATTCTATCTGGAGTAACATGTACCTGTCAGACATGGGGGCTCTAAGAGGGATAATCAACTTCTTTAAAATCAAGGATATAATACCACTCTTAATTGCATTTTGCTCTTAACTACACCACAAATCCAAATACGGTGATGGTGAATGACGATCCAAACCATGCAAGAATTGAATCAACTGAAAATTGTGATAAATTCTAGAGTTCACTTCATATAACAATAGTTGATCATAAAAAGATACAACAAAAATAATGAATAATGCAAGAAATTTATAGCCTCAACATCTGGGCAAACATTGATCCCAAGAACGCCCCCCACAAGAGAGACCCATCAAATGAACAAAAGTTCTAGAAACACAATTACAAAGACCTCAATGTCATTTTCAAGACATTATTGTTTCTCTCATTTTCAAAATCATCAGCGCAGGTATGGTGGTTTTGCTGTACATAAAAAGCGGAGATAAGGAAAACAAATAGCACTCTTTTTCCCACTCATCTGGAACATGCAAAATCATTTCTTGGTCAATTTTGTATCCAGCACTACACAAAGTCTACGAGTCTCGCTAGAAACACATTCGCGATCAAACAAAGCGGACACAACTGCAACTCCTTTCAGATTTGGAACACCAATGTCCATGACAGAACTTGCATTTCCAATTCCAATGCCACCAATTGCAACCACAGGTAATTTGGAGGCCAAACAAACATTCTTCAACCCATTCAAGCCAATGGTGAGATTGTTCTCCTTGGTGTTGGTCGGGAAAACACCACCACAGCCAATGTAATCAGCACTGTCAAGCCAGGCTTGCTGCGCCTGCTCAGGTGTTTTACACGAGACCCCAATGATCTTTTCAGGTCCAAGAAGGGTGCGGACAACACGTGCTGGCATGTCAGACTGACCAACATGCACACCATCTGCATCACAGGCTAAGGCAACATCTACTCGATCATTTATCAGCAGGGGCACTCCATGGGATCGGCAAATTTCCAAACACGCCGAAGCAGCCATCACAAATTCCCGTGTTTCAGCCTCCTTTTCTCTAGAAAAAAAGTACTGCCATGGTTATGTTACAAGTAAATTTAAATTTGCTCGAAGTAGAAAGGAAATGACTAATCATGATCTTACAAAAGAAAAGAAAAGAAGTCCATCATAACAAAAGGGTTTTATCCTTCCATTCAGCAAATGTAACATTAGGCATGCATGCATGTACCCATAGTAGAATAACTAACCTCAGCTGAACAATAGTGGCACCACCTTCTATGGCAGCTTTAACAGAGTCTGTGATAGAGCGTCCCCACTTTCCATTCATTCTGGAGTCCGTAACAGCATATAGGAACAGGTCACTCGCCTTAAACTGTCTCCTCTTACATGGATTGTGGATGTAATTACTAAGCTTAAAGAGGTGATCAAATGGACCTTGAGGACCACTTCCAATGGCAATGTCTTTACTATAATGAAGAGCATTACCGACAAAGCGCTTCGCTGACTGCAGAGAAAGATTTTGATAACCATAATTTGACAAACCAACTAAAAACTTGCTCATAACTTGCAATTAACTGTAACTGAATAAGCATCAGTCAAACAAATGCAGTGGCATATTAAGAGAATTTTCAATTTTTAGTAATTTTAGAAATTTTAGAAGCACTAATCTAATTCAAATTAGTGACTGGTAAACAATTAATGTAGGTATAATGTGTTGCCAAATCACATAAATTGATAAGGCACGCTAATCAAGAACCGAAGTAACGTGTGATGGAATCAACTATGTCGACATCAAACTAACCCTTTAACCAAATGGAACCCAGTGCTTAAGTGGCAGTTTAGATTTTCCTGCATATCACCGCACTGGCCCAACAAATCTAGAAAATCTGAATTGTTAAGGCAAAGCAGTACCTGAACAGCTGGAAGCATCAGAGAACCTTTTGCTAACTCAGCCGCTATACACGAAGCCAAAGTGCAACCAGTTCCGTGAGTATTACGAGTCCCTATTCGTGATGCGAGCAGCTCATGGCACTGTTCTCCTAAATGTGAGGATCAACAAGTAGAGTAAGATCAGGATCCAAATTGTTGCAAAGCCTAAGAGGGAGGTTAGTAAAATACTGGGATTATAATGCTCATCTACCAAAAGATTTAAACGTACCATCAAAGAATATATCAACTGCATCAGAAGAATCTGGGAGGTCCCCACCCTTCACGAGCACATATCTGCAAGAAACTATAATTACATGATTGAGATTTGAGAAACTAAATGTATTTAATTATCTTCATTTTTTTATGGAGGTCATCAGACATTGAATAGCCTTAAAAACATTCATTATTTTCTAGCTGGTCTTCCTAGTTTCCTCCCTCTAAAGTGCAATGGACACGGTCACATCCAACTGACCAATTTCATCCATCCAATTACAGATATACAAGGAGGATCTAAAACATTGGATGCTTTGTTGTCTCCAACCAACAATGAGCACCTTCCAACTGTGCTACAGGTTGTTGTTGTTAGATTATATGGTCTTAATCCAGTGGATGATGTAATAAATTGATTTATTTCAATATAATCATGCTTTCCTTTCATAAGATGAATGGTGTTTTATTTACTTAGTTGCACATAACCAATAAAAATGACATAAAGGTTCATAAGGTGAACCGGAGTCCACAAGTATATTAGATGTAATGCATGTGTGTGGATGAGATTCACATACGGGAGACATGTGTCACAAATATTATACTTAAATTGATTCACAACCGGTGATAAGACTGGGCATCTTATCTGACAAGGTTGCAGTATAATGATCACTATCTCGAGCATTGGAGTGTAAGACTCTGGATCATCATACGGGTAGATTGGATGTATTGAATGACCATGAGAAGCACCTTATGAATCACTGTCTACCTTTAAGGTTTGCTCTCATAATTCCCTAGCAATAGGCTCTTAATTCTGAGACATTAATGAACTCAAGTTTCTATCTATTCATCTGCTTCGAATCACCAATGAGTGAAGCCAACTGTAAGTCAACACCTTGGTGTGTGGGTAAATGGTAGTGGGCCTGTGGAAACATTCAATGGTCAAGATGGAATCTATCCAAATTATCCCCTTGTGCCAATTAATGGATTTATCATTAGTAAGTGTACACCCATCTCAATTAAGAGTTAATTGAATGGTACTGATGATCACTGTGATTAATTGAGTGTCAAGAATAATAAGATGTGGATCTAAATTGGTGCGACATGTATAGTCCAATTGATCCATGGATATTGATCGAAGGGCCTACTTGTGGTGAGAGGGAAGTTTAGGGTCTTCATGTAGAGTTCAATTGCATTTATATAGTGGAGTTATTTGCAATTAACTGTGGGCCCGGATTACACATAAGATGTGGGGTCGCGGTGTCCTAGTTGGAGCCAGCTTGCTATGGAATCCCTAGTGGTTCCCACGCTAGCCCAAGATTAGATCATTACTAATTCTATTTAAACTCAAAATGGAAAATTACTATTTCTATTTGAAGTGAGACTTCTAATAGTGATAATAGTAGGAAAAGAAAGTTACTAATTATTATGGAAGTTGGACTTCTAATTCTAATTAGTAAGTGTGAGTGGCTTAGAGCTATAAACAAGGGAGAGAAGGGGCTGGACGTCCATCCTTGGAATTCACGCCCAACCCTCCCCTTTGTGCAAGAGTTGCATATCTCTCTCCTTTCTTCTAGTTTCTCTTCCAGTTTCCCTTGAGGTTCTAGTTGGTTTTTCTCTTAGAGATTTCACCATCTCTTTGAGGAAAGAGATTTGAGACGGGTTATAGCGTGGAAGACGATTGGGTCTTGGAGATTCTAATTTTATTTGTGGAAGAGTTCTTCATCCAAGAAAGAGATCAACTTCTCCGTTCAAGCACAACCGAGCTCCTAAGATATAATCTACTTGTTTGTTGTGGATTTCGTGGTTGCTTGTTTGTTGCTGTTTCTATCTTCTAGATAGAGTTTTCTACTGTACATGATAATGAGAAAGAGGCCATGGATCCTGGATTGGGTTTTTGTAGCCTTGTGGATACTTGATCCCTGAGTCAAGTGGGTCAAAAGTTTTAAAATATCTATCCACAAGGCCCACCTACTTCAAACAGTTGTCATATTGGATGCCCATTTAATATCACAAGATTGTGATGTGAAGGACAGTCCACTTCAAATAAATCCTTAAGGGTCTTCTCATGCAAAATTACACTGCTCAAGAGAAATATGTGCCACTAGTGGAAATCAACTTCTGTTCCAGGAAATATGGAAGACAATCCCTTTTACAAGCGAGCTATTAACTGATTTCAGAAGAAATGCCACCCATTTTACCCATAAGCTTCAGATTCTCAAAAGGCCATGCTTTAATGTACAATAGAAAGACCTACAGGTCTCTCATTTTTATCCAAAATAATAGAACGATAGTGGAACTCATTGTTTTTCCACCACTAATGCAAGGAAAACAAACAAATCAGAAACATACAAAAGTAATGCCCATTAAAAGTGAGTTTCATTTCTGGCAAGCTAATCAGTGAAATGGTTAAATTCAGCTGAATCCAAAAAGATTGGAGCATACAGAAATACGAAGATTCTTACAGAGACTCACTTGGGTCCTAAATTATGTATCAATTTTGCTGCAGAACACATATCAGCTACTGTCTCCAATGGCACCCCACCAAGTAATGCAGATGCTTCCTTCAGATTTGGCGTAACTATATCAGCCATTTGAAGAAGCTCCGCCCTGAAGTACAGAATACAAAGAATTAGAGCTCCATGAGGTACACCCTGTACCAGTGTCATAATTATCATTTCAAGAGAATGTCAGGGTATTTATAAATTTTGAGGTTTTCTTAGATAATATCGCAAAAGCAAAGAATAAAAGTAACTAGAATAATATAATTAACTGTTAAGACTTGACTTTTATATATTTTTACCATGTCATTCCAAGTTTCAGTGATTTTCTTGTGCCATTTCATGTTTTATAAATATTTTTAAAAAGTCAAAATATTATTAGGAATTAATGTTACATGATAATCTTCTGATATTTTGAAGAAAAAAATTGGTAATATATTTTACATAGTTTTCTGACCTGGTCGTTAATCGAGGAACCAGGACGGGATAACTCAACCTGGTCAAATACTGGATGACCGGGTATGGTTGAAATCGGTTTGGACAAGCTTTAGTTGAAAGCTGATTGACCCACCTGGTGAATTCACTGCAGAATTTAATTTGACTTGTCTAGGACTGACCAAGT
This sequence comes from Persea americana, assembly GCA_029852735.1. Lineage (NCBI taxonomy): Eukaryota > Viridiplantae > Streptophyta > Magnoliopsida > Laurales > Lauraceae > Persea > Persea americana. The sequence goes on from CM056812.1 coordinate 52,747,343, forward strand.
TGTCTAGGTTGTCTTAAGATATCTCTTACACAATTTATAAAAAAAAAAAGCAAACAAAAACCATGCATAAGCCTTACATAAGTAAGATTGTAGAAGTAAAATATAGTTAAATGAAGAAAAAAAAATAAAAATGACAATTCATATGAAATTTACATAGATTTTTACATAATTTTCTATATTTTACTTATTCTAACAGTACAATAGGCTGGAAAACAAGGTAGTACTGAACTTCCACATGAAGAGGTTTACCATACCGTAATTCAGAAAGGACAGAAGGACCAGCAAGCACATCCCCACTTGTTGATACCATGACTGGATCAACGACTAAAGCTGCATTCAAAGGTTTAAATGTAAATTTTTATCAATTTAAAGCCACAGAAATTAGCAAAGTATTTTTTTTTTTTCTTTTATTGCATACCTTGTACTGGAAACTCCTTAAGTCTTTGACATAGAACTTTTACTACACCAATAGAAGGGAGCATCCCAGTCTTTACCTAAACAATTTCCGAAATAATGGCTATAATCAATTTTGTTAACAAGTAAAATAAATGATAAATCCCAAAGTTAACTGAACAACTGACAGGAACAATGCACAATAGAAGTGCCAACAACCAAGCGACTCACGTGTTTGAATAAGCAAGAAAAAATAAATGTGTATAGGAAATAGAAATAATAAATAAACACCAGGATCTATAGGAGCTGTTCTTTACTACTCACAGTCTCTTGGATCCAAAATAGAACATCAATTTAGAAAATAAATTCAACAAACCAAGATTAGGAAGTTAGAGATTAGGGCCAGAATTGGATATAGTACTGCTACAACTTGGAAGAGACACATTCCTTTTTTCGGAAATATTGATTCAGAAATTAGTTTCACTTTTGCTTGGTTATTACATCTTATATCATCACTAATCAATATTATTGCCCTTGTCCAAAGTCACAAATTATAATATTGTTGAGAGTGACTATACTATTACTAGTCATAATATCACTCTTGTCCAAAGTCATGGCTATTCTAGAAGCTCTTCACATTTTCTCTTCCTCAAATCATCAACATCTCATAGTGGAGAGTGACTCTTTAAATGCCATATATTGGGTAAACTCCATTAAGGGTCCATGGAAGATGCAGTTCTACTTTAATGAGATTCGCCGCCTGGCAACTTTGTTCCATGTGTCCTTTCATCTTCTATTGTTCTTCTTTGTATGATCCTTTCTTTTTAATATGAGTTTCAGTTATCATTCAAACAATAATAATGATTATATTAGTATTGTTGTTGAGAGTTTTATTTTATTTTTTATTTTTTGGGGGGTGGGGGGTTTTCAATTCTCAAAGTTATGCAGTGCAGCATAATCTGAAGTAAATTGCATTGATGCTTGGAACTTGGAAATCAGATTGAATTTGTTCAAGAGAGTTGACACTGATCCAACTAATATTAATGCAACTGCTGTTCACAGCTAAAAATTGTTCAAAACCCTGCATTTCATAATAATTTCTGCCTTTCCTCTCGCCTCGCCTGCCCAAGAGGACAGCACTTCACTAGGGTGCAACTCAGGCAGCTCGGATTGGGTATTAGGTCAATTCAAGCCTGCCTGAGTCAAATTGTGTGTAGGTAAACATAAAATAAAATCTTTTACCAAAAAAAAAAAAGAAAAAAGAAAAAAAGAATTAAAAAAAGAAAAAGAAACAGAAAAAAACTATCCAAAGTAAACCCAAACAAACCTGACCAGGATTGTAAATTATTTGCTCATGTGCAATCCGGGTTAAGTTGACCCAGGTTGGGTTGGTTGGCTTTACAAAGGGTATAAAATTTAGAAAAAGTATGTAAATCTTATAGTTTAGAGTGTATAGAATACAAATTTACAATAAATACACAAACTTTATACATAGGTCAAGTGCCTGAATCCAAATTGGGTACCTAATGCACAACCAAAATCCAGCCTGAATTCCATGTGGGTTTTAAGCTTCTGTCCTGAGCCCAATCTGAACCCAAACAAGCACAACTAAAACTTCACGTCTGACCAAGTCAAGCCATTCCACTTTGGGTTTAGCCTGACCGAAGTACCCAACATGTCATTGATGAAATTGAGGAAGCCAGTTCTTCCCTCTTCCTAAATATTCAGTTAAGCAGACTCAACTACGGATCGAAAAATTCACTTGCAGGTTCCTTCCAACAGGAATGACTTCCTCATAATTAACACTGTAAGAAAGAATTCCATGAAATCAGATCTGTACATGAACGTGGGTCAAAGTTCCAACCATGCTCCAAGATTACAATATGGGCACAGTCATGATGGTAGATCCTACATTACCAATCTTCCAACATGAGATAAGAAAGGCATCCTGTTTTATGGCACCAGCTGAGAGAAGAGTAGCCAACACAACCATCTATGCACAATCTAACAACATTCTATATGGAAAAAAAACAAAAGAAAATAAGATAGATTTAGATGACAAAATCCATGATGAGTATTAAACGTTATACACAGATTGTTATAGTGTGAACACAAGACCGTTCCACCGTGATCAGGCAATGTGAGGTAAGACATGGTAATTGGGTTAACTCTTAGCATTTTTATAGGCAATGAAAATAGAATAAACCTAGTCTCACCAATGCTTTTATGTGTAAACAACTTACCACATCAACCTGCATATCAGAAAGGACGGACTTCAATTGCTCTGCAACAAAATCCTCTGGCACAACATGCACTCCCTAAGAATGGAAAAAAAAAAAAAAAACTGCTTTTACTATAACAGCCTCAAAAATAAATTACATTGTACTTGCTCATTTTGAAACCAATAGAAGGAATTTACCTGCACCCCAACAGTGTTCTGCGCAGTAACCGCAGTTATGACAGATGAACAGTAGACTCCAAGCGCCCCACAGGCTTTGAGATCGGCTTGGATTCCCGCACCAGCTCCAGAATCAGAACCAGCCACAGTCAACACATGAGGGATTTTATTCTTAGAATGCCCACCACTGTTTCTGGGATCTTCTTCCATCACTGCCATTAAAGTAGGGTTCTTTAACATGGGTCTTCTATATTTTTGCGAAATCCGTGAACGAGAGCACGAACTGCTTGAAATTTGAAACCCCTTTTGAGTGGTGTGAATGCAGCTCCTAAATGAATATGTCTGTGAGAAAAAAATTTGAACTTTAGGTGGATTTTGATGTGAACAAGGGAAATATACAGATACAGAGAATTGAGATTAAGCAACTGAACATCTAATCAGAAAGAGAAATGAAAAAACACAGGAATTTGAGCCTGGGGTACAAGAAAATGGCATTTCTGCAAGGTGATTCCAGAAAGTGATGAGATGGGTACCTGAAAGGAGAAGGGATGGCAGAGAGTTTCTGCAAGAGCCATAAAAAAGATGGGACTTTTAGGGCAAAAACGTGCCCTTAAATATAGAGAGGGAAAGGAAGCATGAACTGGAGATGGAGAGCCTGAAATAGAAGGAAGCTGGAGGTAATTTGAATGGGAAATTCTGAACGCACCGTGGTTTTTTTTTTTAACACTCCCACTATTTAAAAAAAACATTTACACATGGCAGAAAATACTCATAAGTTCTGTACACATCTCATGTGTATATATACGGAGTTTTCCGACTATGCACCTCTTTATGTGCGTGGGGTTTCATAGCCGTATATGGCTTAGAAACTCCATGCACCTCACCAGCGAGCGATATATGCGAAGAAAGAGGAGAAGATGGTCGCCGGTGATGGTGGAGCAAAGAGGGGAGCTCGCCAGTGATGGGGCGGCCGGGGTTCATTCACAGCATGTGGGAGGGGAAGAGAAGATGATAAGAGAATAAGAGAAGAGGAGAAGAAACCGTGTAGCTCACCAGAGGGAGAAGAGAGGGAAGCTCGCCGGTGATGGTGGGGCAAAGAGGGGAGCTCGGCGAAGGGAGAAATGGTCACCGGAGGTGGGGCGGCCATCAGGGTTCGGTCACATGAAGTGGGAGGGGAAGATAAGAGAAGAGGAGAGGAGAGAAGAGGATGGTGTTTTGGGTATTATTAGAAAAGTAGGTGTGCTCGGCAAAAAATGTGGGTGCAAATAGAAGTTTCCTATGCGAATTGAGCTCCCTAAATCTTTTCGGAATTTTTTTTTCTTCCATCAGAACATGTAGTGGGCAGTGGGCTTTTATATTTGGAACCGAACCAATGTGGCAGTTTTACTTTTAAGTTCAAATGGTAATTGCCAATTCACAATTTAAAAGATTAGGTTTTTTGGGAATGATGATATGAATTAAATAGAGAACAAAAGGCATAATCAAGTAAGTTTTACGGTGCTGAAGTTCCTGAAGAAGAAATTCAATTTTTCTCTGTTTTTGGGTTCCTGTTTAGGATGTTCCTGATGTTGATTTGAAACAGAAAATTTAGAAGAGCAGAGCGCTATGAAAGGAGTGAAAAATATAAAACAGAGACGTAGATAGGACCTCATCATTTTACGATTTGATATATCGAGGTGCAAGGTGGGTGAACCATTTCCTGTCAAAGAAAAGCTGTTGCATGGCTTTCAAATTAAGGCTATTTGATGGAAAGGCATTTACTTACAATTACAGATCATCAATCAAACAACCGGACCCAAAAGAAAGGTGATTTGTATTTTTTTTTTTTTTTTTTGGGTAAAAAAAGGTCACCTGCACCACAAATTTTTGTTGTGTGGGGTGATCAGTTGTCTGCCTGTATGAACTGAATTCCTAGGATTTCCTAAGAAACTGTTTGTTTTGTTTTTTTATTTTTTTTTCAAAGGGAGTAACATGGACTGATCAGTGGAGGAAATCTTCAATAGATCATCAAAATACCCTCCCTCCCTCCCTCCCTCCCTCCCTCCCTCTCTCTCTCTCTCTCTCTCTCTCTCTCTCTCTCTCTCTCTCTCTCTCTCTGCCCCCAATAATATTCAATCCCAACAAATTGGTGGGCCCTCCAAATCCTCACCCCTGGCACTTCAGCTCCAGTCCATGAGCACACATTTGAAAAAATCTCCTTGCCTATGAATTTCCTGAACTCAATGGGAATTAAAGGCCCTTACTGATTTCCTAAAAATTGGCTTCTCTGGAAGGGTTGAGTGAAGCATCAAAGGTGGAGATAACTGGTAAGGAACCATCAAAATATCCTACCTTTTATAGGATCAGTTCCTAATCTTCAAACCATCAAATTAGATCTTAGAAGTTTGATGGTCCTTATAAATCTCCAACCCTTCACTCCTTCGCGACTACTTTAATCAAAGCACCTTTCCAATAAATTTATAAGAATTCAGTGAGAATCAGCCAAACAGGTCAGAATTAAATGTCAGTTTCTCACAATATTGTGATAAGAAAGCTAGTGGCGTAAACATGGCGAACTGAGCTGAGCTTGGCCTTGCCAGGCTCAAGGCGAAGCTGGGCTCTCTTTCACTTTAGCAAGCTTGAGCTTGGCTTGACTTGAGCACCAGCTTGATTCAAAATCCTGACAACCTCAAGCTTCAGTTAGGATGGTAGGAATTTCAAACAACCGTTGTTAACAAGTCCATTAACAAGGGCCAAATCCACATCCACCTCCATTCAAGTCCAGGATGAAAAGAAGCCCATTTCTGAGCCGAGCGGGGCTGAAGAGTGACTAGATTGAGCTGTTTTCTTGAGGCAATTGAGCTGAACCAGGCTTGGCCTGACAAGCTTATGAGATCGAGCCAAGCCAAGCTGGCTCAGTTTGTTGACAGACCCTGAGAATATGAGAAGACCAGAGTCTTCTTGTTGAAAACTACAAAAACTAAGCTGTTGTTTCCAGCATATCTGAATATGAACAAGTATTTGACACTAGAAAAGAGGGAAAATAATTTAGGGACTGTGATCCGACTCATGAGTGATGATAAACTATCAAAAATGTTTTTATTAGATCATTGCTAAAGAAACACAAAATGCATCCAGTCTCGTACAAGAAGTAAAAAAAAAATGTGATTTTCCAGTTACAAGGTTGCTTACAACAATTCAGACAAAACAAAAAACTCTGTATACAATTGCCGCTCTGCAATGGAAAATATGTTTCAAGATCTAAACTTCACAATCCTGACCCAACAATCACAGCATTCAGCTCAAGCAAGTTCATCAGACATAAAAGTTTGGATTGGGAACATAGGCTGAAGCTCTCAGACATCATGAAACCTGGTTTCAGTTTGCCTTCATCGAAGTTTATCAATGAAGAATAAATTAAAGAATCATTATCGACATCAATATTGTCATCATCATCATCAAAGCCTTATTCAATCTACTTAGGGTCAGCTTTATGAGTTCTACTTTCTCTTTTAAACTTGTTGCAATTTTAACTCCACTTAAAGCAATGTTCTCTATCACTCCATAATTTAACGCCTTGTTTTCTTTTCCTGTGTACTTCACATTCCAAGTGTTACTTGGTCTCCCCCTGACAGTTTCTTGAACTAGTAAAAGTGTAAAACTTCAATTCTTCGTGATAGAGCTGTTTCTGATCTTCTACATGCGTGCCCAAACCATAGGAAGCCGCATTCCTCTGCCTTGTCTTCTATTAAGCCACCTGTAAATTCCCTTTTACTTACTCATTCCTAATCCTATCCTTTTTTTTTTTTTGTGAAAAATAAAAAGACAAATAAATAGCTTATAGTGCAGATCAACCCATTCCCAGATCCAGCCTCAACATGTTTGTGAAATCAAGCCATTTTTTCCATAAAACTCCCAGCTAATATTTCAGCATCTCGAGTTTCCAGCACAACTTTGAAGCAACAGGGTCATCAGGGAGGTATGCAGCATGACCACCGAGTTGAAGAGCTGCAGTCTTGATACCAATTCAGGGAATCCGGTTTCAGTTGCCTCTTACTGGTTTATTGTTGGTTGTCAACAACAAGAGAAGGTTGTAAAAATAGCATATTGATCTTGACAAAACACTCTTCCACTACCAGTAGTCCTTACAAGAACAAGAACCTGCTCTGAAACGGTGAAATCTAATTGGATCTCTGAGTATGATCTCTTTCTTTTCCATCTCTGAAAAGAACTTCATTGTCATATGGCAGTCTCCACACACCCGCAAGTTCTTCATTATTCTGATTGGAGCTGATTCTGGCAAACTGATCATCCCAAAAGCCACAGCCAGCTTCTCACTATGGTAGTTTGCTCGATTCTCTTTATTTTCTTGACCAGAATCATTAAGAAATGAGTTATTGTCCTTGACATAACCCATTTCCTTAATCTTCTCTAACATTACTTCCAATTTAGAATAAATTGCTTCTTTCAGAGGGTGTGATTTATCGCCCACGACGAAGGAATGTACATTTGCTCCAATCTCAATCCAACTTAGGCCAGGTTCCTTCTTAATGCCTCGTTTTTTCATCAAATCCCTAACATCATTTGCTGGAGATTGTTTCCCAGCATCCAAATAGATGTTGTAAAGTAGCACATATGATGCAGCAGCTTGAGGTTCAAGCTCAATGACCTGCTCTGCAACACGTTTTCCTATGTTAGTATTGCCATGGATTCGACAGGCACCCAACAGAGCCCGCCATATCACTGGGTCATCTCCAAAGCCAGAGCTCTTGATAAAATTTTCAGCCTCAGCCAATTTCCCCGCACGACCAAGAAGGTCAACAACACATGCACAATGTTTCACATTTGGCACTATGTTGTAATCCCTCTGCATGCTTTCAAAGTACCTGTTATTTATTAAGAAAGTGAGGCAGCAAATCATTAGAAGGAAATATATAACGCTGGCCCTGGCTCCCTTAAAACAGGCAGCAAATTTAAGCAACCAGACCATTTCATCTGGTCAACCTCACTTTGTACCAGTGATGCCGCCAGCAAAATAACTCCACCATAAGATAACCCTACCATCTAGTGGGCTATATTGCAGGAAATTAGATGGCATCATGTTACAAGAGAATGTTTTGGTCCATTACAATCTACAGTGGCATTAGCCAGATGAACAAATTGCACTTCTGAAAGGTGGACTCCACCCTTACCATAATACAGGCCATAATAAACCCAGCATTGTATATGACATCTTTCCCAGTTTCTAATATGACTAGTGATATAGAACTTACCTGAACCCTTCATCCACAAGCCCTCCATGGCTACAGGCGGTAAGGACGCCAAGGAATGTGATTTGGTTGGGTGCAACTCCACAACCTTCCATACCCTTAAAGAGCCTTAGAGCGTCCCTTGCACAACCATGCTGGGCATGGCTAGAAATCATCACAGACCAAGATACGACGTCAGGGTTCACGATCTCGTCAAATGTATGCTCAGCAGCATCAATATCCCCACACTTGGCATACATACATATCTGGGAGTTTCCAATGATAGTCAAATGATCAAATCCTGTTTTTGTGGCGTAGCTTTGAACCTGTTCGCCAGATCTCACTGCTGCCAAGTTTGCGCAAGCACTCAATGCACTTGAAATAGTAAATTGGTCTGGTTTTCTTCCAGCAACAAGTGATTCACAGAACAAGCTCAGTGCCTGTTCAAACTGACCATTTCGAACACACCCAGCAATCATGGATGTCCAAGAGACTATATCATTTTTTGGAATTGAATCAAAACATCTTATTGCATCCTCAGTCATACCAGATTTTGAATACAAATCGATGAGTGCACTTCCGATGAACTCATCTGATTGAAGATTGCTCTTAAAGATTTGAGCATGAATTTGCTTCCCGTATTCAAAATCCACAATGGAGTTACAGGCTCGGAGTACACTTGAGAATGTAAACTTTGAGGCCTTCATTCCTCTTATTCGCATCTCAGAGAATAGACTCAGAGATTCTTTTGCAAATCCATCACATGTGTCACTCTCCAAGCGAAAGAATCCAGCAATCATAGCATTATATACAACAACATTCCGATCAGGCATGAGTTTGAAAACTGCAACTGCACTGTCCAGTCTTCCAGCTTTCGCATACATGTCAAGCATTGCACTACCCACAAAAACATCGACATCCAACCCAAGTCTAATGACACACCCATGTATCATTTTCCCAAGTTCTTCTGAACAATCCAAACTTGAGCAGGCCTTGATGACACTACCCAAAGCAAAGCTATTCATTTTCACTCCAAATCGATGCATCCTCGCAAAGGTTCTTAATGTTTCCTTGCTTGAACCGATCCTCACATAACCCGCAATCAATGAGTTCCATGAAACATCATCGAGCTCATCCGAAATATCAAACAAGAATCTTGCTTTATCAATCCGACCACACTTCGAGTACATATCAAGAAGTGAGTTTGTCAAGAATACCCGCAAACCCATTCCACTAACAATAATCAATCCATGAATTACCATACCAATCTTCAAATTTCCAGTTCGGGCACAGACGCTCAATACACTAGCGTAAGTGAACCTATCCAGCTTCGTTTCAACCGTTCTTGCCTCAACAAAAACACCCATCGCTTCATCATATAAACCCATCTGGCAATAGCCGGAAATCAGAGAATTCCAAGAAATCACATCTCGTTGAGACATTCCGTCGAACAGCACCTGTGCAGAATACATGTCGTTGCATTTGCAATACATATTCAGGAGATTGTTCCGCAGAAAGAGGCAAGGATCGAAGGATTGCTTGATCATATGGGCGTGGATTAGCTTCCCATCTATCAAAGATCCGGATTTTGTGGCGGATTTGAGCAAATTAGTGTAAGTTACAGAGTCTATGGAAGAACCCAGATGGATTTGCTGAGGATTTCTGCTCTGGAGTTCGGTCTGAACATGAAGGAACGAGGAAAATTTTCTGGGGGGTTTGTGGATGATCAAGCGCTCTGAAAACCCAATTAGATATTTGCAAGAACATTGCATTTTTGAACTGCTAGCCGTTGGGATTCAGATGCAGGAGGAACAGGGAAGAAGAGCAAGGATGAAATATCCAATGCCAAGGTAGAGTGGGCCCACTAGAGATTGATCACTGATAGGTGGGACCAGCAATGTCATGAGTGGGCTATGGTTCCCCACATTACTCCGACTCAATATTAAAATTTGGACCAGTCTCACAAAAGCTTTTCCGCGTGATCATAGAAAATTTAGTTCATTTTTTCACTTTTTTTGTAAAAAAACAGTGGCACCGAGCATAGTTTTTATTATAAGTATTTCCATGAACCCCTCTTTTCTAAAGAAAATTGGCAGCACAAATACGATGGTATCAAACTAGACCATATTAAATAAGCGGAATAAGGCTACGATGGTGATGATGTTATTATATGTAATATAAAGTAGGGTGATTTTAATTTTACCTATGAAGTATCTCTCACATGAGTGGTAAAAGCGTATGCTCCATTGTGGGGACCCATAAAGATGCCTCAATCATGAAAGATAGTGTGATGGAAAGGCCTCACCACGGGTTTAGATTTTGGGAGAAAAAAAATCATCTCAATTAGATTGTCACAACCATTGATTTAGAGGTCAATGTTTAATGGCTTCTTAAGTTATATTTGTTGTGAAATTCAATTCAATGGTGATTATAATTTAGATTAGTGTTGAATTAGGGTGAGCATTGCGATTAGCTGAGCACCATGTGGTTTGGATTGATGATAGAGAGGTACATGAGGTGCTAAGCATTAACTCATAAATACCGCCTACTTCTTTCTTACAAGAGGTAATATTTGAAACCTAGCATTTGAAAATTTTGGTATTATTCTTACATGAAGTTTTCCAAGCCCTTGCAATCCAGCAGGTCACTGGGACCCACAATATTTGTTAACCATGCAATTCCAGAATCATGGATCATTGCTAGTTTTGTTTGTATTTTAAAATATTGTTCATGTGTCCACTGATTAGGGTTGTCAACAAGACTGGCTAGCTTGTGAGACCAGCTTACTTCAGCTCCACTGGGCGTAAGATTGAGCTAGGTGAGCAGCTAGCTCAATCTAGACATTCTTCAGCTGGGTTCAGGAGTCAACTTGCCTTGAGCAAAAGCTCAACTTGAAGGGAGTTGGATGGGGATGTGATTGTGGCCCATTTGGTCAAAATCAGACAATTCTAACCCTCCATTTGGAACTTAATAGGGAGATTAAAAAAAAAGATTTCATTAACTTCAAAAGATTATTTTTATTTTATTTTTATTTTATTTTTTAGTCTAATGAGTTATGCCCTTTGCGCGGTGTGCCCAGGGGAATAGTCCCGTCGGGTTATATACTAGAGGGAAATTTTCGTAATAAAAAAAAGCCTAATTAGTCTGATTTTGAGCTTAGAACACAACTTGCATCTCACATCTCCTTGCCATGCTACAATATGCTACATTTGGTCATAAAATATGTGACATTTGATTGTCACTGGAAAAAAAAAAAAAGATAAAAGAGGGTTAAAATATAGTTCATGTGCAAAAGTTTTTGCATATGTGCATGAGGCAGTTTTAGCTGATTACATCTTGTCACTGTTTTATTTCTGTTCATTTGAGCTTTCAATAAACAAAAAGGGAATGATCTGTATGAGAGACCAAGAAATGATCTTACTCACCACTATTGGCAAATAACACAACTGCATGGTCATGGAAGTTATCCATTTCCCCCACTTGGTGGGATCAACACAACTTTCAAGTTTCAACAGCAACTGTAAACAAATTGTAAGAACCTGGGAGGCCAATTTTTCTGACATATCACGTAATCAACCAAGTAATGCACATAGAAAAGAAAAATCAGTCAAGCAAAAAAAAGGTTGAATTGGTAGTGGAAAAGCATCCCATGGTCCTATCTCTAACCGCCAAAAAAATTGCTAAAAGGTCAAAGCTCATGTTAGCTGGGGTGAGACTCGTATATATAATCATGAATAAGATTCTTGGGCTTCTGGCATTCAGCTTCAAATTGCTGGGGGGAAAGAGTTAACATGTCTGGTTCTGCATTTTTTGGCTGCATGAACTTCTTTAGTGTCATCGCTTTCTCGAAATCTCAGACCAACAGAAATTGCGAGTTCTTGGTTTTTCCATTTAATTTGTATTCTGATCTGCACAACTTCGGAACTACGTTGTCAGAGCATCAGGAAGAGTGGAGTGGGCTCCGAGAATTTTTCCGCCCACATCAGGAAAAGATTCATAACCTGGCAGTGAAAGAACCTTTCCATTTTTCTGAACCTGAACAGGGTATTTAATCAAATGTCCCTTCATTTCTGCAATTTCATCAGAAACAAACGTCCGCCAATTAAATTCTGCCAGCTGATTAATGCGACGAACACACTCAATTGTCTGTGGTTCTTGAAATAAATCCTCCAGGAATCCTAGATGTTCAGCCCATAGCGACATGCGATATCCATATACCTGTATCCAACATTGCCACATTGGTTTAGTTGATATGAAAAAGATGCATGATTGTGTACATCAGCTGTAAACAGTTTGAGATTTGATCATTAAATTTCAAAAAGTGGTTTTAGTTCATAGTTTAGGCATACATATCCCTCCTAGTACAACTGCATAATTGCTGGGTCAGCAGTTCTATAAATTAAGACACCCTTTGGTACCAGATCTGAGGGGCTGAGCTCTCTCTCTCTCTCTCTCTCTCTCTCTCTCTCTCTCTCTCTCTCTCTCTCTCTCTCTCTCTCTCTCTCTCTCAATTAGCACTTTTTGAAGGAGTTCCATCATTTTGTAGCAACTAGAATTTCAAGTGCCTTAAAATTCCAGTTCTTCTAGAGTTAAGTTCGACTTAGACAAGTTATTTGACACATTCAAACTCCATCCTCTTTCAAATTACAATTCCAGACAAAAAATTTAGGTACTAGCAAACAGAAAAAAAGGCAGTCTAGAGAATCCATTAAATTCATAAGGCCATAAGCATGGAAATTCTACAAATTCCTAGTCCAGATGAATTTAAATGGCCCTTGAAGATGAGGCAAGGAGCTTGAAGACGGAAAGTCAAATGGATTGTAGAATTGCCAATTTACAGGTACCTGTTCTAGACTCCAAGACTTGAAACAGATATTCTTGGCGCAATACATCACTAATTGTCTGTTTGTAATTAGTATCCATAGAAGGGTGAATTCTATTGTTTTCAGAGCAAACATAGACACCAACATAGAAAGAATTGATTTAATTTGCCATGCTGCCACAGGCATATGCATTTTTTAAGGCTAAGCTAACACAAATCAAAATTTTCATACCTCCCCGTGCGGATGACTTTTCTTTCTAGCCCACATATAATTTGGTTGATAAGCACCCATAGCAATTTCGGTGTCCCTAGAACCATCCAAAGATCTTTGGTTGATGTTGGCAGATCCTATGATCACATACTCATCATCAACTATCATCCCTTTCGAGTGAACATAAATCATAAATCTGCGGAATTTCTGGGCCATTCGCTGAAAAAAAAAGTTCCAGGGTTAAGTCACCTTGCAATAGAACAACAGTAATAATACTTCTAAAAAGCTCCAGTCTTTCTTTTCAATCTAAAATTGAGCAGACAATAGTAAAATATGCCACTATGAAGTAAGCATTTTAAGAGGTTTAACATAGTAGGACCTAGCAACAAATGCATGTCATGAGTTATCTCAATTTTGTTTTTCCGTGTAGGCAGTAAAACTTCTTTATGGAAGGTGAGAGGTGTATACTTGAAAAGGTGAGAGGTATATACTTGAAGAACTTGTAGCCAGAAATAGAAATAAAGAAGGCTTCTTAGATTTCCATCGATGTGAAATTTTGGGGAACACCCGCAGAGGATGACATTGGTATGTGCCTATCATTGTATACTCTAGGTGTGGTCGTTGTTCATCACTTAGGCCGTTCATCATTATCATCACCAAAACCTTGTCCCAACTATGTTTGGGTTAGCTACATGAATTCTGTTTCTCCATTTCAATTTATCCTGAGCCAAATCCTCAAATAAGTTGCACTTCTTCATATCCATTTTTACTACCTCCATCCATGTCCTCTTCAGCCTACCCCTTCTACTTGATGGGTTGACCTATACAACCAAACTTTTCCTTACCGGCGTCATTGCCAGCATGCGTTGGAGAAACAATATTAGAATTATTAGAACTTATTTGTTATTATTGAAGTGAACAATGTGTTTTATTAACTGCTGATTGAAATGATTGGGATGATTTGTGAAAGATATATCCAACCAATTATTGACAAAACGGTTGGTCTTCCGAAGTTAAATAAAGTTCTAATTATTGTTACGGAGCATCCCACCTCACATTGTGCATGCTTCTCAGGCACTAAATTTGATCAAACAATCCAAATGATCATAAAAATGGTCAACAAAATGGAGAAAACTTGGTATAACTAGTATAGATCATGCAATATTACTTTTTTTATATTATTATTCATGTTTCTAGAAGAATTTTTTATCTGTTCTGTCAGTTAATCATAAATGGAAGTGTTCCCTACTTCATTGTAATTATAATGAAAAAAATCCCTTTGGTTGCTTTCCTCCCTTACATGCATAAAACTATTTACTATCCTCCCCCTATTTGTCAAATTCCCCTGGGTCAGCTTGAGGGAAAACCCTGTAATTCATAACAAATTTACAAGGAAAAGAACAGCAAATCAAAATATATATGGTTATCCCATAGATCCAAGAGGATAGAAAGGCATACTAAGGCATTGCTTTCGGTGGCATTTTTTGTTGGTGTTGTTTCTCCTGAAGAACCAGCTTCACGTTTTCCAAGACAGTAAAAATTCAGATAATCCTGTGGCTGATAATCATTAGATAAGCCTGCTCTCTCAAGTTCCTGTGCAATGATAGTGTACATCATTTCCATCGTTTGCGCCTATGATAAATAAGACAGACATGTTAAGATGGAAGTGCAACAACAATATGCTTTAAATATCCCCATCCCAAAAATTAAAAAATAAAATAAAAATCATCCGAAATAAGCTGTAATCCTCGCTGATAGAACCAAGCCATCCATTTTTTACACACAAATTTAACAGCTAGAGTGGAGATAAAAGATTGACAGTTTATAGAGGACAAAGATTGTAAGACTATGTTCTTCCGATCTGGTAGTTGCAAGATTCCATCCGATCAATATTGGACTTTTTTTTTTTTATTAAGGATCGGACCCTACTTGTAAAGAATTAGCATATAAAAAGATTGCTCGGATACATCATGACCCAATTGTTCATTAGTTATTAAATCATAAGCATACAACTGCAAGCTGAAAATCAGATAAGATCACAAATTAAGGAGAATGATGCAATGATTATAAGGAAGTAAGCCTTTGTTTTAAGCTTCATAGCATTACTTTGAGAGATTTCTTCAAGAAAAACACTATTATTAAATAATAAGTCAGAGAAAGAATAAAACGACCTGCCAATAAAGAATTTCCTGAACTGCAGCACTAGTTGGAACACCTTCTGGCCACATTGGTATTACCACATACACTGCGAAACGTTCATTTGCTCTGATTTTGCTCACAATTTTCAGTGCCAGTTCCATGGGTACTAAATTATCAGCTCCTGCTCACAACAGAACTACTGAAACTTGAAAATTACGTTCCTCCAAATAAGAAAGAGTTTAACATTTAAAATAAACGAATAAATTTTACTGAAAACATAGATAAAGCATGACATGTTCAATTGATATATATATATATATAAATGAATATGTACTAAGCATGACGCTCTTAATTTAGAACACCTGCCTAAGCATAACAAGGATGCACAAATAAGGACAGGCACACATACATACATTCATACATATATACATACATATGTTGATACTCAATTTCCAGTCTGCATCTTATCAGTAGCTTCTCTAACTTGTATTGTCGTGCCACTTTTCTTTCATCTCAAGAATGTGTAGCACTGTTAAAATGTTCAACAAGAGAAATGAAAACGGCAAAAAACTCACTTTCGAAAAAATAAAAATAATAATAATAACGATTCTGCAGAACGCCCACCTTATGTTGGACCCAGCTGGGTGCTTATTAATCAAAAGGAGTAGGGGATGGATGGCTTTGATGTGGTAAGAGTTGTCCCATATATCCTTCCAATCAAATGGTCCTACTCCTTTGAATTAAAGAAAAAGGCCTCAAAGGTTAATATGGCTTTAAACAGTGAAATTTTCTTGTGGTTAAATCCAACAGTGGACGATAGTTGGATCAGATGATCAGGATCAGACAATCAGAGTCAAACTGGGATCAGTGCTAGGGGTTGGGGGCAGCTTTAAGCGTGTGTGAGGACTGGATTGATCATAATCATAGGTGGGTCACCTCTATGAAAATAGAAAGCGGATGCTATAGAGAATTAGTCAACAAAAACTCGTATGTGTTTCACGGACATGACCTTGAGAGGGTGTTTTGAAAATAGAGAAACCATTTATGAGACATACGCAAATCAAAGTCAAGTTGTTCAAAATGCAACTAGGAGGCAGAATTGCTAGACATGATACCACAACCTGCATTTTTGTAGGACGGCCAGTAATAAGAAGATCCAATGAAATACTGGTTCTCTATGTATATGAAATGTTGTGCACATCTAATTGCCCTCACATAAGCTGAATGTATGCTCTTGTCTATTTTCACGTTCTTTCCACAGATGAGATTCTGAAAAAGAGTAGAAAGAAGGAAGCAAGTGAGAGAGAGAGAGAGAGCAGCACTATTTCAGTTGACATATGGCTAGACAAGTAAAATATATTCAACCTAAACCTGATTTAATAGAGATGGAAATTATTATCAGAAATATTAGTGGGAATTGCAATAAGTAGTGCCAGATCTTAACCTTTGCCTCAGCTTCCTGAACAACTTTTGGGAATCCTTTGACAGATCCAGAATCAATTGAACGGAACACCTAACGAAATGGAACACTAGAACCAATTCACCATGGATCTTTATTCAAAACAAAAGTCGGATAAGAAATATTACTCCAAGAATAATTTTATTTTCCAACCTGCACGTGCCATCTTTCAGGATCTTCATCAGTAGTAACACACGCATCACAGTCAGTAGGATTGGACGAAGAGGGAGTAACTATCCAAGAAATGCGATCTAGCTTTAACAGAGCATCATCATGCCAGCGTGTCACCTTTTTTAATCTGAATTCTCTCCATTTTGAAACTTTTCTCCACCTCTGTTCGAAATTTGTTAATATATCATATGCAGCTGGACCCTCTATTTTACAGTGCAAATCATGCCATGGTTGCCTGGGTCCTCCTCGCCCACGAGTCTGTGCACATAATAAAAGAAACAGAAGTGTCAATAACTAGTCTTGTATAATGTAAATACGGTGTTATCATCATGAAACCAAATATTTAAAATCTGTAAACTTCACACATTGCATTGATCATGAACAACAGATTATTGAATGTAACAGCTAACAGGAAAGGTTAAAAAAAGGTTCGTTGTTTAGTCCACGTAATTGCTCATTTGAACACTTCAAACATAGAAAATATGGTAATATGGCAGCCCTTCACATATTCCATCTTCTTGCACCATATTTCTGAACTGATTGTTCATCATATGGAGAAATCCAGATAGAAATTTGAAATTCAAGGTATTGGGATAATATCTACTACTATAAGCACATAGTGCAAAGCTTGGGAAGAGTGTAGCCCAATCAGCTAATCCCTGGGAAATTAGGCACCTATGCTGAAAGATGTTAACTGGTCACCTTTTCACATAAAGCAGTCCTATTTCCTTTAAATGAAGTCTTCTATTATGGTTAAGTCTAAAAACTCTGTTTCATCAGTCTGGAAAATAGATAAATTGATAAAGGGAAAAACACAGTATGCATAATCAGACGTGCATGTGATCCCATCCGTCATTGCTAAATGAAGTTCTAGTGTTAACAAAATGTTGAATCTATCATCAAACTGAAATAAAGTCACACGTGAAACCACAGTAACGAGTGAGAAATAAAGCTGGAAAAGTAAAATTAGTACATACTGCAAAAGTGGGATTGTGAAAATCATCTGCAAAGATGGTATCAAGATCACGAAAGAGCCTGTGCTCTGGTGTGTCATATCGACCATCACATAGATCCAGACCACCAATGAAAGCAGTTATTTTCTGATTATTTCCAGAAGCTTGAGAGTCAACAAGCACACACTTCTGATGGTGAGTAAATAGAGTTCCTACAACCTGGATTAAAAAGGGCTAATTATGTCAGGATAATGAGTATAGTAAGGTGGCATATTTCAGTTCACATGAAAAAGTATATGCTGGAGTTCCTCTTTTCTCTATTAGATGATAAAGAAGAAAGAAAGGATATCTTATCTATAGATTACAGACACTGGTAGATTTCCATGTTTCACTCTGAAATCAATGCTTTGATATAAAGAGCTGGTAGTGCAACTATGGCAGGGCAGAATTTTTATCAAACTTGCCTTCAACTCCAAAACCTAATAAAGTAAAAGAAGTACAGGGGAAAAAACATTCACTATATCTTAATGTAAACACACCCCCTTGGTGACATCAGGTATTGGATATATAAGTTTTGAGATATTAAATGTTTTTGTGGGCACGATTTGATGTGCCTTCGGATTCAGGATTCCGCATGTTGGTTTGAGCAAGAGATATGAGGTTACAGTTATTGTGGGATAGATTAGTCTTTCAACAATTGCCTGTGTCCCTCAAAAACCTCTCAAAAAATTATTTAACTGTGTTGGATAGGAAAATAGCATAGCCTGGTTCCACCCCTGATATCAGGCTCATGTCGCCCCATTGATTATGCGGCAAAACTTTATTCTAATATACGTTGGAACTGGGAATGGGTCTCGCATTTGGTTATGGGATGATATATGGTGCAGTGATAGGGTGCGTGCTGTGGAGTTTCCTTCCTTTTATGCAATTGCCTCAAATAAGGTGGTTTGGTTATGAATATTTGGAGTGTTTTAGGGTGCAGTCGTGTGGGAACCATTTTTTTTTATTTATTGAAATTTATGAAATGATATAGATATATATATTTATATGTTGGAGGTTCAATCAGTCTATATCCCTAACTGGGTTGGATTTGGTGAAGGTGAATTTGCTATTAAATCCTTTCATGGTCATTTGCTTACTAGTGGGACGCCATCTGCAAGGTTGGTCTATTTGTGGAAAATCCCTGTTCTCCCACGGGTTGTGGCTTTTGTTGGGATGCAGCTTTAGGTTTAACATTGATGGTGAATCATTTGCAGCGGCGTGTGAACAACTGTTTATTGGTTAATTGTTGTGGGATGTGCTTGTATGCTATGGAAAATGTTCTCCCTCCTCTTCACTATTCACTTGCCTCGTCTGTCTGGAGGTGTATCTTTAGCCTTCCTGGATTTCAATTGTGAAACGTCACTGATCCCTGCAATGGTATATACTTTACTATAATCTAGGAGTTGAACTTTTCAGGGTACAAGAGGTTTTATTTAATGGAGTTTTTCTCCACTAGATGTTTTGTGGTGCTTATGGTCTGAATACAATAGTATAATTCCATAACAAGTCAGATCCTATGATTGGGATGGCAATGAAAACATGAAACATAGATCCAACATTATATCTTGGACCTTAACCATGAAGTAGTTTCAATGGATAACTTTGTCATATCTGTAGAGGGGTTGGCAAAAAGGTTATGGTCTTAATGTTCTTGTTTCCATGGAATTATTATTTTTAAATAATTTCTCTTTTTTGGGTTTTAGTCATTGTATTTTTTTTGTTTTGCTTTGTTGCTAAATAAAGTCACCAGTTATAATTTGACAGAAAAAAAAAGGCATTGAAATTCAAAGGATCATCATATTAAGAGTGGTAACAAAAACAAGCTCTAGGAGTCTTAAAATAAAGGCCCATTTTGTTGTGCCATAATTACTATACTTACATCATATTATGTAAAAATGAAGAAATGCTTTACCCTTTGCTTGAAGATACTAAGCTTGTTGCTGGCATAACGAGGAGCCAATACACAATGGACAGACGAGTGTCTAAAAAACTTCCGAGTTTCTTCATCATGAGTTTGCATAACACCTTCCTGCATTCAGCGCTCTGTTTATTGTAATCATTTTCTTTTTCTATTGTCTATTTCAATTAAAGAACTTAGTGACACAGAATCATAAAACAAATAGAAGACAACATTTCTAATGTGAGGTACTGTTTTTGGCCCCTCTCGCCAACCAAAGAAGGCTTAGCAATACCCAAAAAAACAATTACAAAGTTTCACAGCTTTTAAAGCTTTATTGCATTTTTAACCGACAATAAACATAAATGTTAAATAAAAAAATTTAAGATTTTGAAAATGATTAAATTATCCAATGAAGTTTGAGTTTTCAACAACAGACAAGAATCAGATGTGACAGAGAAGCAGTTAGCTGGCAATACCATTTTCCAGTAGAACTTGTCATGTGATGTTTTGTCATCCCAAATCAGCATAACCACACGAACGCCTTCTTGTGACTTGTACTTCAACAATTCCCCTAGTGTCAGTTCTCCCCCATTTGGTAAGGGCTTTGTTGGCTCCCTTACCAGCTTTACAGGGTGAAAAACAGACCAGCCAACTATATAAATAAGATGATGAGCTTCCAATATGGCATGGCAGATGTCTTCCCAACATTGACCATGACGATAAACCTTCCCATTGTCCAGTGTTATCTCAGGGAGCAGAGCATTAGGCACATGAGCATCTTGATAAAGGGTAACATTGCATCCTGTGCGGAGTGGGAAGTATGCAGGCACCCCCTTGTAGTCCGGACCAGAACCAACACCATCCTTATATAAAGGGTTATCTTCAACAGGCTTGAACTGCAATGATAGATGCAATTCAGGATATGGCTTCATAGGACTTGCATATGGACCAACAACAGGGAACCAACCATCGATGGTGCTTCCTGACAAGATTGTCCCCACCGGTATCTCAACCAACCCAATGAGCTCGGCTCCAAGAACATCATTATCTTTAACCTGAAACTCCACTTTTGCAACAGGGTGGGACACTGGTATAGAGAAGTGCTCTTCCCAAATTGGATTTTCGCAGTTAGATATTACTCTAGTCTGGGCTACTGTTGCCCCTGCCAGGCAAACCGATACATAAGGATCGCTCGTAATGATATTATGCCCACCTTTATGGCTTTCTCTTTGCCCAACTGATGATGAACAAGTCCCAAACACAGAAAAACATTTCCTCATTCTCTCTGATGCCAAGTCCATATTTGGAAGTGATTTGGCTTCCAAAATCCAAACATCCAAGTCTCCATGCAAGAACACAATCTTCTCAGAATGTCCAGACCCCTTGCCGCACTTTGTGGCTTCGATTGAGGTGTCATCCATGGAAACCTTCCAAGCTTAGATGCTATAACAAAATAAAATTCAATATAGATCTTTTTCTTTCTGGCTATGTCCTATAACAAACCGCAGGTTAAGTACAATCAGAAAGGGATTTGCTCCTTCTTAACTTGCAACCATTAACTTCAAATTTCAGAGTTCATACAGTGATTGGACCCTTGACATAAACAATAAACCAGCCCTCTCTATCACCAACCGCAATACAACAAATCCTTATTTGCTAAGACCAATTAATCGAACCAAAGGATGCCAAAGGCACAATGAAAGTGTAGTATATTTTGAAATCTGCAATGTCTCCTTCATCAGGTTCTCAAAAGTTCAATTCTCAAATCTTTTATAGTATAATCTAATATACTCTGAAATTGACTCTCTCAACTATCCAAACCTTCTGTTCTAAACATAATCATGCAAGAACATGACATTTCAAGAGCTCCATATACACAAAAGATCCGACCCAATAACTGATTCCTCCACTGAAACTCCAACAGCAAAAGAAAATTATTAGAAAATATTTATAAAAAAAAAACCACAATTTCATGTATCTTATAGATATTGTGTGTGTGTGTGTGCATGCATGCATGCACAGTCCTGTTCTAAGTCTTATGGCCGGGTACAAAATCAATAACTTCATCAACACCATAGATAAAACCTATCAGAACCAAAAGAAGATTATATCTTCAGGGACAAACCTACCATTACAATTTACAAACCAATCAGAAATATAGCAAATGAGTACTTCACTATAACAATACAAATCAGCCAATGATAACATAAACCACAGCCCAAATCAACAAACAAAAAGAAAGAATAAACTTTTTTTTTATTTTTCACATTCCCCTAAGTAGTCTAACAAGTCCACCACAATAAGTCTAAAACCTGTTGAGAATATAAAACTATTTCTGTTAAAATGCCAATTGAAAGAGGGGAGACACAACACATTCATAACAAGGCAAGCACCCAAGAAGAAGAGGCTGAATCAACCATTAAAATCCAGTAAGAAGAATAGAGAAAACAAAAAAATATGTATTTTAGCCCTTAACTTTTATGGCCACATACCGGCCTCCACTATTACGTTTTGTTAGACTCGCACCACAGATAGGACAAGTCCCATCTGAAGTGTAGGAAAAAAATACAAATAAGTTGAAAAATAACATTCACTGTAACCTCAAGCAAAAAAGACTCAATCCAACGTATCAAATCAGACAGAGAAAAGGCAAAGAAATCAAGAGATGAAGTTTTTCATAATGAACCGAATCCCATAAATCCATAATAACGACTTAATTCTTAAATCATCCCCATTGAAGCTGAAAAAGGAAAAAAAAAAAAAAGGACTGAAGCACAACAAAATGTCATTTTAAGGACAACCTTAGTTCCCAAATTATTTTGCTCACTCAAAGTCAGGAAATTTTTCAAAAAAATCTGATTAAAAATTTATATAAAAAATCTAAATAACCCCAAAAATAAAATAAATTATAATGCCTGCAAAGAAAAAATCTCAAACCATGCGAGCTTTATCACTGAAACAGAAATCTATAAAAGCAAATTTTTAGAATGACCCAATCCCCAAATTAAGTTTTGCGAAACTCTCATCATGAAATAAAAAGATGTACAAAAAAAAAGCATAATATAGAAGCAAAAACAAAGAGAAACATCAGATTCAGCATACCCATAGCCTCAAAACTCAAACCACCCCAGGAAAAATAAAAGTGTAAATAATCATAAGAAAAGAAAATAGAAATTAAGATGCTTCATGATGATTAAAACTCTAACCCATCCAACAATACTCTTAAGAACAGGAAAAGAGAGAAGACACACAGAAACAGAACAAAAGAAACATGACCCATGTCTTAACTTAATGCATGTCCTCCTGTTACACCAAAACCATATGGATTTATAATTTATAAATGCACATACATCCAAAAGAAAAGGGATGAATGAAATTTATGAATAACCCCATGACCCCAGATTTTGATCAAAAATTTCTTGCCTGAAGAAGCTTGTGCTGAGATGAGGAGGAGAAAGAAATGGGCGGAGCTCTTTGCTGTTCTTGGTGGTGGTGGTGGTCGTGGATGAGGAGGAGAAATCAGGAAAAAGGTATACGAATGAGAAGAGAACACGAAGAGATCCGAAACAAGTTGGAAGAAGTCACATTTCTTCCTTGCAACTGCCGAGCACGTCCTAAGAGAGAGCGGTTACTTCGCCGAACCAACTGCCGCGCAATTCATACGTTTCAGCGTACCGTGCACGTCGGCTGACAGTTAGCGGCGTAATCCTGCAGTGTTGAATGCACATGCATGTACGGCGCAATGCTACATGGACCGACTCGTGGCTTGAACTTTTGCCCGAATTGCATTGTAATGTCATGTAAAAAATGCTGCTTGAACTAACTCCCAGCCAGAGTTCTGGCCCGAATTCCGAAAATAAAAAGGTGAAAAGACATTTGAGTGAGTGAGTGAAGGCCATTTGAGAGTAAATATGGCATTACAATGCAATTCGGGCAAAAATTCGGACCAAGAGTATGTCCATGTAGCATTGCTCATGCCATATTTACCCTCAAATGACCTTCACTCACTCACTCAAATGTCTTTTCACCTTTTTATTTTCGGAATTCAGGCCATAATTCTGGCCGGGAGTTAGTCAAAACAGCATTTTTCGCGTGTACGCGGCTAAACTCGTGCACATAATCAAAATTATGATTTTAGGACTTGAGATGGATCTCACCTTTCATTGGTGGGCCTCCTCTTGATGACCTATGGCCTGCATAATCTTGCAGGGTCCAACCCAATCGGAGTCTAGATACTCGGTGGCGACTATTACATTGAGCTGTAATAGTGGACCCCGCCGTCTGACAATCATGATGGAAATGTGATTAACACCATCTCATGGCCTAGTCACGTTTTCGTTATGGCTCTCAATTGAGCAGTAGGACCCACTCTTCTAAGAACACGAGGGAGTACGTTATTCAACTAACACAATAACTTGTGTTGAACTAATGTGAGTCCAAATATCGCAAACTAAATATTCATATATATAAAAAAAACTGAACAATTGTAAAGAAAACCAAATTGACATAAAAATAAAAGAAAACTAACTTATAGATTCATTACCTTCTAATGAAAACCTCCAAGTTATCATAACATGTTGATCTTATTTCTAAATTTTAGAAAAAAAATAAAAGAAAATAAAATGTCAAAAATAAATGTTTGCATACTAAGAGAGCTAAGTGGTATAGAATGGGAATAGAAGAATTGGGGTCTCATTTTATCTTCTTTTAAAATTCTTAAAAACAATAGGAGTCTGTTCTTTTCTCATGTTTAAAGTGATATATGAATTTAATATATTTCTAAAATATAATTACTATTTATTGGGCCTTCTTATTAGATTTCCATATTTATATCTCTCAAAATCCAGACAATTATAATGGTTTAATGGTTATTATTTTTGGAAATAGGCACACAAAACAAAAGGGAGAAGCATGATCTATTAATTATCCATATTATATTAGATAGGCCACTAAGTATTAGTGCCTATTTTCATTCTAATTTTCGAAATGTAAAAGTAGGCTTCTTGCATGCTTACTATCATTTACATAGGTGGTATGTTTCATTTTGCAAGATTTCATCTCTTCTAATAAGGGCCTGTTTGGATGCACAAAAAAACACAAGAAAATAATATTTTATAAAATATAATCTTTTATTTTTTAAAGAAGAAAATCTTGTGCATTTGGTAACTCAAGAAAAATTTAATGAAAAAAATTCTTTTCTTTCAAAAAGCTCAATATTCTCTCCTACAACTGTCCCCCATAGAAAAACTTTTTACAAGATAATAATCTTTTAAAATGACTATTACAAGTGGTAGAGTAAAGTAAAGATTTTAGTTTACCAAATCCATTATAATGTGTATGATTACATATATGGTAAAGTAAAGTAAAAGTAAATCTCATAGGACGGTAAATGTGTGATAAAGTAAAGGTGAGATAAAGTATATGGTGAAGTAAAGTGGGAAGGAATGGTAAAGTAGTTTCTTTTCTTTACTTTACTTTATCACATTTTATCGTAGTTTTATATGGTAAATAAAAAATGACTTGTTTACGGGTGTGGTAAAGTAAAATAAAGATTAATATCATATCATCGTTAAAGGTGAGGTAAAGTAAGGTCAGATGAAGTATGTGGTAAAGTAAACTGGGAGAGAGAGTTATAAAGTACGTAGTTATTTTTTTTATTGACTATACTGTACCATGGTTTTATGTGATAAAAGAAAAGTAACTTATGGTAAAAACATGAAAGTTAAACTTTACTTTACCATATTACTTTTTAATCTAGATGTGATCAATTACATATAAATTAAAATATTTAATAAAAAAATATTCTTATAATGTAATTTACTTTAATCATAACACCTTTCAAACTGCTCAATTTAAAATCTGTGATATTCTTCAAAAATTGTCAAACAGTAAAAATATTATACTGTTATAATATTGTATTATTGTATTCTATACTATTTTATTCTTGCAATATCTAAATCTATAAATATTTTATTCCGTAGAAATCCAAACAGGCATATATTTTGCAAGATTTTCTATATTCTAAAGGGAGGGAGGAAAAGTTTACAAGATTTACTCTATTCTGACGGGGAGGGGTGTTTGTACGTCATATTTTTGTTTGCTTTATATTTTGCAAGATTTCCTCCGTTCTAAAAGGAGAAAAAGTTGCTCGCTCCCATAAGACTTCTTGAAGCTTGAATATGAGAATTCAACACTAATTTGTTTTGTTTTTCTGCATTTAGGTTTTTGTGCATCTTAGAAGAGTTGAAATTCAGCTTCGAAAGTTCAACAAATTATTAATAGTGAGTTACAAATTATTAATATTGATACGTTATATATTATACTACGGTCACTTCTTAATTTATAGATATTCAATATAGTTGTGATTTCATTAAAATAATTACTTAGTGTTGTTAATATGATGTAATTGTATGGCTATGTTTTTTTCCTATTAAAAAGTAATTTACAATACTTTTTTTCTTATTTGCATTTATTTTAATTATTGTGTTATACGTATGTTCATAAGCTATTTCACTTATTTCACCTTGATATATGATGAATAGAAACAATATCTTTCATTTAACTATTTTTATTTTAAAACTTAATTATAGTTTTACTGAGCCGCTTTGAAGAGAAACAACACAATTGAAGTTCATCACTTATCGGGAAAAAAATATCTATTTTTTCTCATTTGTCTTTAGTTAAAGCTATTTGGTTTGTTTATTCTTTCTTTTTTTAAATGAGAAGCCACGAGATCTAGAGGGTGTCATACTAACATTATCTCTCACTCTCCCTATTTCTCATTTTCTTCTACTAAGTCTTCCTTTTATTATCTCTTAAATTAAGTAATTGATATTTTGTAATGGAGATAGAAGGAGGAGCGAGATCATATGAGGAATAGAAAGCTTTGCAGGATCCAATTTACAATTTGAATATATATATATATATATATTGTCTTTAGCTTTTTATCTATGAGGTATTTGACCCAATAGTACTCTCTCCCCCCACATGGCACTTGCTAAACCCATAAAAAAGAACACTAGGAAAATCTGAGGTGGTTTCAAAAAAGACGTGGGAAGCAATCCCATGCCTTATGCCACTCCACCAATTATTGAGAGAGTGACCATTTTCTATATTTGTAGGGAGTGATACATTTTTAATATTTCATATGTACACATATATATTTATTTAAAAAGCATTACTTATATTTTTAAGCATTTTATTTTCTTTCAACTTCCTTCTCGTAAAGTATGAGTCTTTTAAGTGTGTCGTACATACTTAAATGATTTCTACAAATGTCCATGAGGAAGGCCCATGAGGGATAAAAATGAGGAATCCTATTCTAGAGGTCCTAAAATTTCTCTCTTTCTCTCTCTTCCTTCACATAGAGGCCCACCTATCAAATGATCAGGCTAATTCACTGCAGCTCGTTAATTTTTGTCCGCATCACTACTCTTTATTTCTTTTTTTTTTCCCTCGAGGGAAGGATTTCATTGGATAATAAAATGACTAACAACAAAGTGCAAGCTATTATACCACTACTCTTTAACTTGTTCATTTATTTATAACTTCGTTGAAGCTAGAGGGAGATTTGTATGTGTTTTCATGTATCTATCACTTATTATGAATTTGAGTTTTCTTTTACAAATATTCAATAAATCCGTTTCAAAATGTTCAAATTGTGAATGACAATAACAAGGTAGTTGATCTTTAATGTAAATTTTGGATCACTTATGTTTAGAGCAATGGTTAGCTGGGAAATGGTCTTTTATTTTTCTTTTTTTTACCTACAAATTGTAAAAAAAAAGAAGTGAGATTTAATAATTTCAAGTTTATATCGTAATTTATGTAATTTTAGTAAATACTTTTCCTTTTATATTAAGGTTTTGCTTGTTTTAGTTTTCTTTTGGTAACATTTATATACCAAAAATTATACTGAACTTGAGAATATAGTTTTTTTTTAACTAAGCTTAGCGCTGGCCTTTTTTCATGGGTACAATAACCCCTTTGATTTTTTAGATCATACAGACATCATAGAAAATAGAAACACATTTACATGAGTATTTTGTGCCTATGACCATCAAAATTTTTGGTGGGTGTGATCTTGGCCTAGGACATGCTTATTTTGCGGATAATGTACCTAACAATATTTTTTCTATTTTATTATTATTTATATGGTTTGTTGGTCTCTTGATAACTTATTTGTAATCTTAATTATTTAATTTAAACTATTTTGGATTTTTTTCTCCTACCATTAGATAATATATTTGTTTCTTTTCTATCTATATTTTTCTTAAAACATTTCAAATTTTTTTTTTTTTTAATATTTTCGTATTTACACTAGTTTAAAGAGGTTGCATCTACATAGCTTGGTTATATGTTTCATCCCTCAACTCATCTTTCACTCCTCTTTTATTTAATAATCATTCGGTGGAGTTCATTTGAAAACGAATTCCTATATATTCCATACAAAGCAAACAGGTCCTAAGTGGTTTTGTGATTGGATTGAACCTGTGCATGTTGAAAAAATAGATCTTATAATAGGATCGTCATCACAGGTGATGTTTTATAGGACTGTCATCAACAACAATCCACTGCATGAAGATGTCTTCTGTATGATTCCTTTCTATCAAAGATTTGAGAAAATAAGTAAATACAAGTAAAACTATTGAATATATCAGTCTGAGAGAGAGAAAGAGAGAGAGATATTTGAATAAATTTATACAAATGAGGTTCACTTGGTAAAGAACGATACCATTCAAAAGTCATACCACCTGTATTTACCCATTTGGATAGAAAGATCCAGTGGAATGTATTTATGAAAAAGAGATAAAGCAGTTGATGTAACTTTCTGAAAAATTATAATCGACATTCAAAATTGAACCAAAACCTTCATCTTTAATATAGTTTAACTAGCACAGTAATCCATGCTGAGCACAAGTATGCCCATACAATGCAAATCAAATATTCATACAACTAAAAACTAAGCATTGACTTGAATCACAGTCTAAATACAGTGTACAGTAGTAAATTTTTAGAAATAAAATTAAAAAATTGAAATATATGACTGTAGTTATTTTCACAATTAAGAGTAGGTAGAGTAGAAAGAGAATATGAGATATGAGGTAGAACAAAATGGGATGATCTGTTTTACCAAAATCACCTCAAAAGTAAGAAGCAGCGGCTAGTTACGAGAGATGCGGGTTGGAGAGAAGAATAACTTAAAAATTGTATCCAAGATCCAAATCACCTCCAAAACCTTATCTAATCACTCCTCATGTATAAAAATATAAATATTTGGTAAATTCTCAAGAACAAGAAAGGTTGTTTCCAACTTGGGAACAATCCAGCCTAGAGAACCCATTGCATGCCTCATTTAATCAATATAAATCCTTCACACATAAACATTGCCCTTTTCCATTTCAATTATCACAAACCTAAACTTGAAACTAATCCTAATTGCGCAGGCCCACCCATTTGGTAAAATCAAAATTTTGCACTTATCCAACTTTTTCTTAGGCTTCAAGTATGTGTAGTGTGGACACCTAAAGCTCTTAAAAACAGTCCTCATGATCATAAACCAGCAAAACGTGCCCGTGCTTAGCTTGGGCAATGTAAGTGTGAAAGTTATGGTAGAAATGATTAATTAACAAAAATTCATGACATAAGTTTAGAAGTAAAATTCTTTTAAATAGATTGCTTGAATGCATTAGCGAGGACGTCATGTAAATAGAAAGTTTTCAAATTTAATTATAACCGTCATAGGTTAGGAAATCATGATGAAGAAAAAAAAAAAAAAAAAGACTCTACCTTTGATATTCATCACCATTTCTTTGAGGACGAAGAAGCTAAGAACACAAATCTTTTCATCTTAGGTCTAAGATAAAAAAGAAGATAAGCAAGTTTTGAGTGATATACTATATCGTTGAATGAAAACATAATGATAAGTGGGGAGGGACCATGAAAGATATAAAGTAAAGTATTACAAATTATAATAGAGGTAGGTCAGTTAGAGTCATTGATGGGTTTTGCATATGGCCCACTAGATGATGGTCTGGATAAGAAGCAGCCGTGTCCCACCAATCCTTAGTCCCACCCAAGATGAACCCCTTCTATGAGAGAAATATTTAACCACAGGGGCCTTTCAACAATTTACATGTTATAGCTTATTGTCCCCGCTTGCACCACACAACAAAGCGTGGCGAAGAAGGAGAAGAAGAAGAAGAAGAAGAAGAGGAAGAGGAGGAGGAGGAGGAATTGCGATGGCGAACGTGACGGAGGAGGATCTTCTTCTCAAGAGCTTCTTCGCCGAAGTCAGCGAAGTCGAGAGGGATAACGAAGTCGAAAGGTCATCTCTCTCTCTCTCTCTATTTCTCCCCCAATTCTTCTTCTCCATCACCCAAAATCCCGATTCTTCTTCCAGTTTAAAACCCTAGGGTTTCTTATTAGATCGCAATCCGACCTAGTCACGATATGATTGGTCAAGCAGCTGCGCTTGGGACACGAAATTTCTCTGAAATGAAGCGTTTCACTGATCATCTTCGTGATTAGGTCAGCCGTTTTTTTTTTTCAATAGCATATCTGTTTGCGTTAGCCCAAATTATCAGCTGGGATTCCATTAGTAATCTTCTGTTGATGATGGAAGCTCTTCGTTCGTCTTCGATGTAGAATTATTGAGATACTCTTAGCTATACATGAACGGCCACTTCTTTATTTCTGTAGGCTTCAAATTGATTGAAATGATCTTTCCCTTTCTCTTCTAATTTGCATGAAAAAAAATTGCTGCTTGATGGCATTTACCATATTTTTTTCACCAGATTTTGGTTGCTCTTGTTAACAAACATGTACTATTGCAGGATACTTTCATGTTTCAAACTGAACCCATTTGAGCATCTAAATCTGTCTTTTGATTCGTCACCCGAAGAAGTAAAGAGGCAATATCGCAAGGTATGGAGCTATTATTGGCAAATTTGTTCATTTCTTCTTTCTTCATGCTCTTTTCAAGTGTGTGCTTATTTTTTTTAAATTTCTATTGCTCAAAACTTGCAGTTGTCGTTGATGGTTCACCCTGACAAATGCAAGCATCCACAAGCAAAGGAGGCCTTTGGAGGTACTTTTGCATTTCTTGTATCTGCTTCCTGCTGTAGTTAATGTATTTAATGGTGAAAAGAATATGGGGATCATTTTAAGTATCTATCTGTCTTATGTTTCTTTCCTAAAGGCTATGATATTCTTGACTTGTTTTATAGAACTGACATGCCCTTTACTGTTATTCTATCTGTGAGGACCTTTGCGTACATGATAAATATCAGAAAGGATGCGATTTATATTTTACAAAGTCAAAAGGAAAAAAATAAAATCATAGTTACCTTGCTGGAAAGGGAAAAACCGAGAGATTTTTATAATTTGTTACGTGCGGTAGTTATAGATAGAAGCTCTGCAAATTCTTTGGTTTGATTTCCCTTTTATTTATTAAATGATTTCTCTCCCATAAGAAATCCGCTGTCTATTGGGAACTGGGAGATTCATAATGTTTCCTTTTCCTTTGTAACTTCAGCAACATCAACTCACAATGAAATCCAAGCTCATTTTAGGTCAAATCGTGTTACTGTTAAATTTCATATACATTGTTGTCGTGTCATTCCGCCACTTATACCATGAAAGGTTAAATTCTCAATAGTGGCAAGTGTAGTTACAATAGTATGAATATGATGCCTTTGGAACTCCTCAAATCAGCTACCTACCTTTGGCTGGTGGTGAACCTGCATGAAAAGTGGGAAGCTGCTATGTGTCCTTAACTGGCGCTCTCTAAATATCTTACGTTCATTCGGTCTTCAGAATTTTGCTTAAGACACGGCATATTATTTGTGAGCAAAATGTGAAACTTCATGCAATAACCTGACAAGTCTCCTTGAAGCTCCAAAAGGACCCTAAATAGCCCTCACCTGTATTAGATGAAGTGTGGAATAATGAAAAATCAGCGAATGTGTGGTATCAGGTTAATCAACTGTTTAATGAGCATCGATGCATGATAATTGAAGGGCTGAATCTTGTTTGTTGGCTTTTGTTTCACGGAGTAGCAAAAAGCAATACTATAACTACAGATCTAAGTTTCGTGGGAGATGTATCTCTCACTGAGGCGAGTGTTGTGCTTAGCACTGTCTTGATAGTCTTTCTTGGTCAAATGAAATGGTCACAATACATCAAGGTGAATTTCCACTTTGTCAAAAAGAAGCTGTAGACAGAACAAATTCAGTATCTACATCTTTTATGGGATGCATGGTATACACTAAAGTAGGAATCCTATTTGTGAAATGCCCGAATCCCCGTAATCCAATGAACCTTTAACTTGTTGGAATTGGTATGGCAAAGTGTCATTAAAAAGAACAAAATTTTCGATCCATTAAGAATCCGAACTAGCTCTCTCACACTTGCCACTTTATCCGCCAACTCAGATCTATCATTGGATTAAGCTCAAAATAATTGCTGGAGTGATGATCCATCTTAAACAAGGTAACATGAACAACAACAACCACCTTAGGATAGGTGGACCATGCTCAACGACGATCCATGGGACTCATATTTTGGCATAGATATCTTTAAAGCACCAGGGCCAATAGCAATTGGATTTATTTTTAACGCCCTTTAATAGAGTCACACGTACCCCTAAATACTCGATTGTTACATTTTTCAAAGAGACCACATGATGATTACCGTAACCATATACCATGAAAGATTGATCCTACAGATGTGAAAGCCCCAACGCAAGGTGTTGAACAGTTGGTCTATGGTTTTGAACATGCCCCACAAGAATGTTTTAAACATATTGAAAAAGAATTCCATACTCCGGGAGTGATAAAGAAGTATCCGTCCTCTACTAGAAATGATTTTGTGACTTTGTGATTAGTGATTTAATGGGAAATCGTGAAGCATGTATGCTGTGTGGTGACTATGAGGTTAAGAAAAAGAACACTGTCTCAACCTCCTTCGATTAGATGTCTCAAATTCAATGAGGATGGAATCTTTAGAGGGAAATCAGGGCCATTTGGTATCTTATGTGATGATAATGGATCCATTTAGGTGGTTCACTTCAGATGGGCAGGATGGAGATTCAAATGAAGTGGACTATTGGCCAAAAGAAAGGTGTGTTAGGGAACATAAAAGGGAAAGGACTCATCGAGGATAGTTTTATTTGGAACGAGATAAATGAAAAGTGCAAGTTAAGATGATGGTTTTCCATTACATTTTGAGGGATGCAAATGAGGATGCAGACTTGTTAGCTGTAGATAGAAAGAATCATAGGATATTGGATCCATGCTGTTAACCTGTTTCTTTTAATTCCTATTTTTTTTGCTCTTTTTTTTTGGTTGGTCTGCTTTGCAGCCATTTTGGTAGCTATGGATTTTGTTCAGAATGATTTCAGTTTTTCTTTTCCTCTTTTTTTTTTTTTTTTTTAAATCAGTTTTCCTATTATAGACTGGGATGTAGTCCAGTTTATTTTAGAGTGCAAGCATAATGCTTCAAGAACCAATGATTACTCTGTTTTTTTTATTTTTATTTTTATTATTGTTAATGAACGTCGAAAGCGCGCACACACACAAGGGCAATGTGATGCAGAACGGTGTACGATATGTGGTGGGCAGGGATGAAGATGTAGGGGATAGATTCAGAACTCACGCCTGAAGCAGAGGGGCTTCGCACCATATGGCCTCACGCCATACCATTTCCAAGGGAGAGAAGAGAGTAAACACTCAATCTTTTTTTCATTAATCATAATATGAAGAAGCTAGAGGCTTTACAGTGCTTTAAATAGAGAATTAAAATCCCTAGGACTAATCTCAACCATCTAAACATCCCTACGGTCGAGAATAAAACATACATACTTAAAACATAAGCCATTACATAACGACTCTAATAAAATAAAATAAAAGCTGCATATGGGCTGGGCCCAATAGACTGGTCGACCCATGGGGTCATGGGTCTATCCTGCATCTCAATGACTATTAAGTTATATTTGAATGGAAATGTAGAACTCATAAAGTTGCGCTAGGTCATATAGTTATAAGGCGATGGCAATAATGATGGAGGATATTTGCATCAGACTGTTGCATGGAACCCAAAAAAAAGAGGACCAATACCAGTGGGATATTTGTGTTTAGCGGGAGGTTTATAATTATCTCGAAGAAACCTATGGATATACTAAGTGTGCATTCATCATCAGAAAATAGTTTCAGATTAGGCTCATCTGGTTTGAATTAGTGGGTTTCTTGTTCACAACCTACTTTGTCTGGTTTGAATTAGTGAGATCTTGTTACTCAGTCTTGCTTAGGCGTAAGTTATTTCATGGATTATTTATACAACAAAGTTATCTGAAATTCGGATTTCCGACAGTGGATGCGTTGGACTGAAAAGTATGCGTGATGGCAATTTTGATGTGGGATCAATTAGCTAATGAGGGTGTTGATAGACCTATTTAATTATTTTTTCATATGTTGCCTTATTATGGTCTTGATCAAGGATTTAAAAAACGGACTCGGACTCGGACTCGGCTTGGGCCGAGTCCGAGTCGACTAGGCCGACTCGGCCGAGTCGCATGGGACTCGGCCGAGTTGGTCGAGTCCCATATTTATTATAAAAAAAAAAAAAAGGAAAAATTTTGTTTCTCCTTTTTTCCATCCAATCCATTCATAATTCCATATATAAAGTTTTACTCTCTTCATTGATCATTCTAATACGTTATTTAAGGATAGAAATATAGAATAATAATAACAAAATCGCAAGCCATTTTATAATTTAATTGCAATTAAAATTTAAAATTTAAAACTAAAAAGTAGAAAATACAATATACATGTTTCCAACTTTCAATATACACTCTCAAGTCTCAACTCTCAAGTCTTAATTTAGTCAATTATCAAGTCAACTAGTAAGATCAATCATCAAAGATGTAACTAAGCTTCAAATTTCAATTATATTTATAGCATATAAAAATGTAAAACCATACCTTAGCTCTTTCTTGTTAAAATTTAAATGCTAATTCCATGTTGAATGCCTTGCGGATTCTAGATTTTCATCTTCGTCGTTATTTTGACTTTGACGATAGTATTGAGCAACATCAAAATGAAAGAACCCTTGCCCCGCTCTTGGAGTTATAGGACCTTCTCCATAGTTTGATGATGGAGCCATAACTTGAAGTTGAGGATATTCATATGGCGGTTGCACTTGTGGGGATGTGGCCATAGGTACTAGTAATACTTCATACTGTTGTTGCCCATACCCATGCGAAGGACCACCGTATCCACCATACTGCTGCGGCTGTCCATACTTAGATGAAGGATCATGAAATTGATCTCCATATTGTTGCCCATATCTGTATGAACTATCAGAACTTGTGATCTAAGGGCTTGATGCCATTTGATGCGGCTGAGGATATTCATCCGTTGGCTCACTTCCTTCACCTCTGCCCCACCCACGTGACCCACCAGCAGGCTCACTTGGACTATAATATACATTAATGTTGTCATGTCCACCATCATGTCCATCATCACTACCTTCGCATGCCTCCTCGTTTTGGCCCTGTTCACCTCCTTCTCGTGAGCCACTCTTGCTAGAAGATGATGTTTTATGCTGTTCATCTTCTTCTTCATAAGTGGCCAACCTTTGGCCTTGTCTTGTCTTTGCATGAGTGCTCTTAGTCTTATCCTTTGACTTTCGCGTGTATTGGAAAGTTGGTTTTGATCTTTCTCTAGCCTCTTCGACACGTTCTGAAGTAGAACGTGTCAACTCTGGACCACGGTTATGACCACGTCTCGAGCCTTGCGATGATGAGGTTGCTATACCCTTACCCTTATCGCGCACTGATCGCGCTGTAGAAGTAGGCGTAGCAGATTTGGAACTTGGCTGCTGCGGTGGGGAAATGTCCTTCATTCGACTGAAATTCTTCAACATCAGCCATTGCTTCATCGAGGAATGTTGTATCATTTAATACTGGCTCATCTCTTTCAGCCAACCATTGTTCAAGAGGGTCATCTTCCTCAAATATATAATCCAAATTAATTGGTTCGTAGTCGCCGTTGTCTCTTCTCATCAGATTCCTTGCCTGTAACCTCATGTTGTAATGGACAAAGACCAACTTCTTCAACTTAGCCATAGTAAGGCGATTACGGGTCTTAGTGTGTATCAAGCTGAATGTGCTCCAATTCCTTTCACATCCCGAAGATGAGGCTGTTTGGCTCAATATTCTTTTTACAAAAGATCTTAAATGGGGAACCTCATCACTAAATGTAGCCCACCATTCAGCTGTGTTAAAAGACCAAAACAATAAAATCAATTGTTTGTTATAATTCATAAAAAACTATATTTCATCTAATTTAAGTACTGAAATTTGAGAATAATACCTGGATCCATCTGCTTACGACCCAATATAGCCGCGTCTGATCTAAAACTACCTAGAGCGCCCTTGTAGTTTTTCAACTATAAAAGTTAAGATTTAGAAGTTAGCACTTAGCAGTTAGCACTTTTTCAAATTTCAGCTAATCTGTGAATAATAATGTCATGATATATGACATCTTTACCTGGTTAAGAATCGTAACTTGATATTGCGCGTTATTTGTCATAGCCTTTAACGTTTTTTTCAATTCATGGAAAACTTCTTCATGGTTAGAAAAGTGTTTGCTATGGAAGCAGCTTGGGTTCAAGTAGTACGCTGCATGCCATGACGTCATTAAGTAATAAGTATTGATTATTAGATTCCAAAATAAAGTAATAAACAATAACTAGTTAGTATTCTATTTATAATAACCATAATAGATTAATAGTCAAAAATTACCTGCCGCATGTATGTCTTGATGCATCTGGTTGTCCCATCGATTATCAATGATTTTCCATAACTTCTTATAATAAGTCCCATACTTTCCTCTGGACCTTTGCTCTATAGCTAGCTTTGCTCTATCCATGGCATCATACACAAAGCCCATTGTGGGCTTTGTATCAGCATCCACTAGTTTCAAAACCAAGACAAGAGGTTCAAGTAAGTCAGTAATTCGTTCTGCCTTGTTCCAAAAATCCTCCCCAAGGACAATCTGTTGTACTTTGCGTGCCAAAGGTTAATGTGAAAAATTTGATTTCACATTTGCTGTACTGGTCCACATATGCATTATGTTAGCCTTGGCATGACAAAGACTCTCAAGGGCTACGAAGTGCGTAGCAAAGCGTGTGATAGCGGGCCTCAAAATCTCACGACCTTCGTTCATTTCTCTTAGTAGATCTGTCATGAACTGATGGTTATAGATCAAAGATGTCACCATCTTTCCCTCATCAATAGTCTCATGGACATCATTTAATTTGCCAATGTCCTCCAGCATGAGATCAATACAATGTGCCGTGCACGGCACCCAAATAATACCCTTACCCTTTTCACGCAATTTCTTTGCCGCGGCCTTAAAGTTAGGCGTATTATCTGTCACAATTGCAACAACATATTTGTGCCAATTGTTAACCATGGCCAATGTATCATCAATTAGACTGTACAAATATTCAGCATCCATTCTATGTTTGCTTGTATCTACAGACCTGATAAAAACTGTTCCCGTTACACAGTAAGCCATGAAATTAATAATGTGCCGCCTATTGTTGCTTGTCCACCCATTACACATAAGCGTGCACCCATACTCCTCCCAAGTTTTGAAGTGATCTTCCAAGTATCTCCAATAATCAGAAACTTCCATGTCAAGATACTTTCCGCCAATCTCATAAGCGGATGGAGGTTTAACTACGGGCC
Source organism: Persea americana (assembly GCA_029852735.1). Lineage (NCBI taxonomy): Eukaryota > Viridiplantae > Streptophyta > Magnoliopsida > Laurales > Lauraceae > Persea > Persea americana. The sequence goes on from CM056812.1 coordinate 52,784,814, forward strand.
CCACCTCAGCTATAGTATCAACCATGGAGCGATAGTATGGTGAATTAGCAACATTCAGTGGAATCTGATTATAATGGAAGAACTTTGAGATGGCTCTCCCCATTTTCATGGCTCTAACTTTCATATCGCCCATGATAGAGCTACTAATCTTTAGTTGTTTTGTACTTTGAGACCGATGTAAGAATGGATCCATTGTCCCTCTCCTTGCTGTGTCCCGATAAGGGTCAGGAGGAGCTCTAGAAGAACCAGCCCCAGCCCGTGTCTCATCCATACGAGCCTGCTCAGAAGCAAATTGTTCACGGCTCGCTCTCAAAGCCCTCCTTAACTCCCTCGCCTCAACATCACCATCACCGTCAAAGTCATCCTCAGGAATGTCAATCCTCTGCATATTTACAACCCTCTCATCAAATTTTTTTCTTCTTTTCTTTCTCATTCTTCTTTTCAAGCAACATGTCTCTCATTTGTTTCCTCACTTCAGTAGGGACATTTGCACATGATTTAGCTTCTCCTTGTATACCTGCTAGGTGTTGTTTAAATCTGTGGATCCCACCACTGAGAATCTTATGACACCATTTGCATTTGATCTTATGACGGTCTCCTGCAACCATCTCCCCATGTTCCCATCCAGGGTTAACTTCTTTCTCTTTATTTTTTGGGGCCATTTGTGATATAATCTAACTATCTGAGTGATAGTAATCTGCACAATCATGAAAATCACATTCTTTTAACCAAACAATAGTTGAAATTTCATTTACAAACAACGCACACATGTAATCATCTACTCTACATAATTTAAGAATGTAAAATGCAAAAAATCCATATTATTAATAATTATTTTTACAAGAAAAAGTAAGGAAAATATTATTATTGCACATATATGCATAGATCTAGTGTTAGAACCATAGATCCATGTTATACAAACCCAAAATAATAATTTCATACAAAGAACATAAGTAAATAATAAAAAAAAATTCGGATTTCTCATTATTTTTTTTTTAAATTACATCATAATCATGAAAATCACATTCTTTTAACCAAACAATAGTTGAAATTTCATCTACAAACAACCCACACATGTAATCATTTACTCTACATAATTTAAGAATGTAAAATGCAAAAAATCCATATTATTAATAATTATTTTTACAAGAAAAAGTAAGGATAATATTATTATTGCACATATATGCACAGATCTAGTGTTAGAACCATAGATCCATGTTATACAAACCCAAAATAATAATTTCATACAAAGAACATAAGTAAATAATAAAAAAAAATTCAGATTTCTTAATTTTTTTTTTTAAAAAGACCCAAAAATTACAAAAAATGCATTCTTAGAAAAAATAATGATCCTCCAAACCATCTTCAAGCAATATCTTCATCTTATCATCTTCTCTAAACCATATATGCATGTAGAATCAAGAAAACAAACCTCAAAGTTGAGAAATAAAAAAACCCTCTTTGATGTGAATAGTGGTTGGATTCTTTGGTAGGCTTGATCTTAAAAAATGGATGGATTTGATGATGTTTGATGCTTGAAACACAATTTGGAAGTAGTCTCCTTCACTCTCCACAAAGTAGGATAGAAAAAAAAAGAGGATTTTAGGGTTTTGAAGCTCCCCACTTCGTCAATGTGGGGACTCGGACGAGCCCCCCTGGACCTGTACCGAGTCCAGGGGACTCGGCTCGGTCCAGATTCGGACTCGGCCGATTTTTTATTCCTTGGTCTTGATTCACTGTATTAATGTATTTTTCAAATAAAAGTTACCAGTTCCCATCTAACAGAAGCTTTCTCCATTAGACTTGAGTCATTACGTGGGCTGTACTCTTTTTGGTGGTTGAAAAGAATACACACTACTGAAATAATGGTCATAAAGTGATATACTAATTGTCACTTGTAAACATGGTTATTCTGGCAACTTAAATGTTGCCCTTTATTACAATTTGTGCTATGTTTGATAATTTATTTTGAACCTCTTAATTCTTTTATTAATACTTTTCCTTTGAATTAAATTTCTTATATTAAAAATGAATGAAGTGATCATTAAAAGAAGAAAGAAAAAAGAAAAAGAATGAAATGAAATGATGCACTGTATACATAACATGCTATGTCTTCTGTTTTTTCTTATTCGTTCTTTTTTAATTGCTCATTGATGATCAAATCTTTACTTGTGACCAGCATTGGCAAAGGCCCAACAGCTACTGCTTGATTCGCAAGAAAGAGATTATGTTCTCAGTCAAGTTAATGCAGCAAAAGGTGTGCTTCGAAGCTTAAGTACCTTCTTTTCAACTGTGTCATTATTCTGATTGTTGCAGAAATCTACAGCTTGATCCATATATATATATATATTTTATGCAATTGGGTTATTATGTGGTTTTTCTTCAATATCATATATGGTATTTTTTCCAAAAAGACATAAGATTCATAGTTTTGGTGTGATTGCGGTAAATATTTCTTTGGTTAAGGTCAAACCTATAGATTTAGTGTTTTATATCATTATGAAATAATTTTAATCTATACAACAGACTGAAACCGAAGACATCTTAGAGATAAGCCCTGGATTCTGAACTCCTATGACTGGAAGGCCTTCATTCTTTGTCTAAATAAAGTATAGAAAGGGCTTACCGGAGAAAGAACCAAACTGGGAAGGTGACTAGATTATAAAATCCGTCACAAGCAAGCAAGACTACACTTTATATGTTTCGACAGTGTTCTGGAAAAACATTTCTTAGGGTCTGTTTGTGCAGACACCGTTTCAGCGGAAAGGGGGTGCTGACAAATCCGGCGCCTTCTTCCTCTTGTTTGGTGCAGTGAAGAAAACGTCGGATTTTCCGCAAGTTTACTCCATGTTTTGTCGCTATAGCGAAGCAGGTTTTCCTATCTACCCCCATTGGAAACCTAGAGCTGCGGGGTTTCCTCTTCCACGGCTCTGCACAAACACACCCTTAAGATCTTCCAATCTCACTTGAAAGTGATTCCATACTGACTCTCCCAGTAACTTGAATGCATCCTTGATTCTTCCATATCCACCTGTCTAATGGATATTCTTCTTCTTCCATATCCACCAATCTAATGGATATTCTTCTAAGTCCTCTGATTCTTATCCCATTATTCCATTCACCCATTTTGGATGTATCCTTCTATATCCACAAATCCTGAACAGTTGCGCCTTACTGAGTGCCCCCTCCCACCCCAATCCCATGCAAACACAAGGTTAAAATTTAACACAACTCTCCTCCTCAAAGCCTTTTGTTTCTCTGGAACCATCATCTCCTTTTACCGATAGCAGTAAAACACCCTGTTCTTTCCTCCAACTGATGAGATGAATTTTCTATTGCGTTTTTTGTCCTCTCCTAAAGTAACCTTAGGAGTTTTTTTAGGATTCTGGTTATTCATGCCAGGATCATAATGGTTTAGATGACGTTGATTCATTAAGAGAAATTCTACCACCAAGAGACAGGTACAACTTCCCCCCAGAAGCTCTTTTTTTTTTTTTTTTTTTTCCTTTTTCTTTTTTGTTTCGTTTTGGAATTGTGACATGAGTCAAACCCAGAACCTTTTGTTGCAGGCACGGGATCCTTTTCCTCCTCTCTCCCTCTCTACCTATTTATCTATCTATATATGTGTAACAGTTCAATTTCAGTAGCTTCAATGAACATTTTATTTTGGAGAGCTTTATGCATAAATTCTGAATAAAGTTTTATGGGGATATAAAAAATTCTCATGCATCTGTTTGGAAATGACCATTATGCGTGTGCAATGAACCGCAGAAGAACTCAGGGCAAAAAGGAAGAAGCAGTTGAAGAAAGATAATGCTTCTAAGATAAAATCATTGGTTGATGAGGTAGTATGTCATTGCACATGATTATGTATTGTTTGTCTAGTTTGAGTACCTACTTATATTGTTGAACATTTAGTTTCTCTCTCTCTCTGTGTGTTCAATAATTGATCTAGTTCTTCTGCAATAAGATATTATGACCTTCTGAACTTGTTGGTTTTATATGCCTTTTTTTCCCTTGTAAATTTTGATCTTGTAGCACTGCATGATTTGTTGTGTTTTTTTACCCCTCAATAAACTTGGTTATGTCCATGTTTTTGCTGCTATTGCAGCTTTTAGATTATGCAGATAAATAGTAATTATTTTAGAGGGCATGAAGAGGTTTTGGTTTCAATAGTACCATTTTAGTTTTGAGAATATATTCTATTAATGAGTAACATAGGTGATTTCAGTGTGTAACTTGCAATTGTGGCCAGCGTCTATGTGAGAGTATGCTTTTAGGTACTTCAGTTTTCGGAAGGATCCGTGCATCATATAATGCCCACCGATTTACTAGGTTGCACAATGAATCTCAACACCACCTTGGTTTAATCCAATTCAATGAGAAGCAATCCACTTCTATCATTGGGCAACCCAAAGATCATAGAGATTTTAGATAAAAGGAATTAAAGTTGAGTCACACGTGGAGGTCTATCAATCCAAGATACCATCTTTTCCAAGTTCCAACTTGAAGACTCAGTTTTTCACTTGTGTGCGAAAACCCCAATATAACATGGTTTCACTTGGAAATCGTAAACACAATGAGGAATGGAACGCATGAGATAAAATTGCTAAAAGAAAATACCATCACTCCTTTTCTGTTACTACTTGAAGATATAAAGCAATACAATGACCGACTCACTTAAGTGGCTCTTGTAGTAAAATTCTACCATGACTAAATAAAGCTTCCACATGATCTTTTCCGTTTCAGTGTAATTGGCACCCTTGGCTAGCCTTAATCTATTTCAGGAATCCTATTGAAATAGAAAAGAGATGGGGACATACACCTTAGGTAACTACTTACTATCTGCATCTTAAAAAGTTACAAAGACCTTGGGAAACTAATAAAAGGAATGAAACTAGTAATCTGTGTTCCTGTAGGATGCTCTACTGGGCCCAATAATACTGGACAATCTTCATCATTCCTACCCTGTTAGAGATAACTTGTCCTTGAGTTTCTTTCTAGGCTAGCTTGCAAGCCTTTTCGTCTAGCTACTAGCATAAATGTGAGGAAAATTTCGTTAACTATTGTCCAAGAATGGATCTTTGCAAGTGCCTATCTCCTCTCTAATTGCCTTTGAATCATTTTCACTTTGACTTTTGGACTTGCCTCTGTTTTTGAGATGCACTAACTTCCTCGCTCTTTGAATTTTCCTTTGAATTGATGACAATGTTTAACTCCTTTGTCCTTACTGGCTATGATGCCCGGATACTTAAAAAAAAAGAGGCAAAGTATTGCATTGTATTGTATCCAAAACTTCACTTTTTATGTGTAAAATCCATGCCCCTGCTGTATCCATGGCTGGTCGCCTGGTCCCTGTTGTATCTATTCCATATCTGGGCATCATAGCTTGCTATCTGCAAATCCCTTCCCAAAAGGATACATGCACTGGGTTTTTATACCAAATTTGATGTCATCTAATATGCTAGGTGGCACAATGGATACCTGCACAACTTTGATTCAATCTCAATCAATGAGAAGAAATCGACCTACGCCACTAGGCAACCAAACCATTGGAGAGATTGTAAATAAAATGAAATCAAACATGGTCTCTCCATCCAAGATAGCATCACAGGTCTCAACTTAAAGACTTAGGTTATTACTTGTGCGCAAAAACCCAAATCTAATGTGGTTTCACTTGGAAACTATAGATATGGAGAATGCCTAACTCTACCATATTATAGCTAAATGAAAAACACCACCATCTGTTTTCTATTATTGCTTAAAGACACAAAGAAAGCAATACAATGACCAACCGTCTGAATGCTTGTAAATGTCGCATGTCCACTGTTAACTTCAAAATTTCCATGGAAATGTTGCCACACAAACGTGCCCTTAGGTGGCTTCTTGTTGTGAAGTACAACCTTAACAAAAATTTATATGATATTTTCCTTTTCACAATAGCTGGGACTCTTCGCTAATTGAAATCAAATTATAGAAATCCTATTGAAATAGAAAAGCTAGTGGCCCATGCACGCTATGTAACTACTTAGTAAAGGAGTTTTTGTCCATTATAAAATGCAACTCGGTTTGTAAATAAATTGACTAAAAACACGAAACTAGTAATTTGCATACATGTAGGATGTTCTACCATGCTGGTCCAAGATAGTGAATGACTGGATGTTCTTCATTATAATATATTTCATAGATATCATTAGAGTTACTCTTTCTAGTATGGCCTTTTGTTTTATGCTTCTTTTCTATGTTTTGGGTTGCATTGAATGTACTCGGGAAGGAGTGTCTGTATAATTGGTAAGGGCAATACCAAAAGTTATATCTTATGAAATGGATGAAATCAAAGTTTGGAAGAAAGTTGAGCGGTTACTGATGTTTGAAACTTTAGGTTGTTTGTTCTGGAACCACGGCGACTGAAATTTTTAGAAGCCAAAACAGTATCTCCTAGAGTTATTGATAAGGTGTAACCAGTTACTGGAGCTATACTCAAGTTGTGAAGAGTAAAAGAGGAATAAGCCAAAATGTAACATATATGGTACTCTACTATAGTATGCAGAATAATGCATTTATCTAACCCTCGCTCAAGCTGAGATAGATGTGAATTTTACCTGGATTGCGTACATGGAACATGAGTTGAATGAGTACGGGGTGACATGGGATAATAAAGCTTTGAGGATGATGATGATGTGTAACTTGGAACATGAACAACTGGGCATGCCTTTAGCATCACTCGTGTCTCCCATAAATTGTAAATTCCTTATTACCAATATTTGGGTAATAGAATGATGGCCTGTTAAAAATTTGAAGTCTTCTGTTATCTATTTTACTTTTTTCCATAAATATTAAATAATACTTTGCTCTTGTTTAATAAAACCCATCATCATATGGGAAATAGTAATAACAATAAAAACACCACCACCTCCACCATCACCACCTACAATAATAATGAATATTTGGGATTTGGTATCTAGTGGGGGTATATAGCATTTGCCATGTTGACTCATTCCACTCATGCCTAAATCTGCTTAAGTCCTAGAAAAAGGACATTGCTATATGTTATTCTTATTATTTTTATTTTTATAACCAAATAATTTAAAGCTATTCTTATTAGTTTTATGTGTGTTATAAAAATTTTTCTATTAGCTTCTTGTTTGTAACTTTGTATAAAATATTTAAGGTTTCAAACTATGTCTGATCCTGATCCTTTCTTGAATGTCTTGTTGAATCCTGCACTGGTACTGTTTTGAAACATCTGGTTAATAGCATGATATCATTGTATTCGTTCCCCACTTTATCATAGGTTTCAGCCAATAATGATGATCACGTGTTTATGGAGCTCATTGAGGCAGCTCTGTTGGTGATATTTGAACTTTATATTCTCTATTGTCTGTGTTTTTTTCCCTTCTGACATTATGTAGTAATTTTTTTCTGTCAAAAGCTTGTGCATGGCATGTTACCCACATTAGAAAGTTATCAAATTGCTGTATAAATTCTGGAACACTATGATACAGGGAAAATATGAGCAGCAATATGAGCGGTCAGAAGAGTTCCAACTCCAACTAAAACTGAAAGTTCGAGAAATATTAACAGAACAAGAGTGGCGGCGGAGAAAAATGCAAATGAGGGTATGCCATTTCTCACTTTTGTTCCAACTCCTTTCGTTGGTCTGACAAAATTTCACCAATCAGAAAGGAAAACGACAAGAAAAAGTTCACTAACCAAAAACGGAAGAAAAATATTAATCTGATGCGTCTTTCTCAACTTTGTTTGCTCTGTTGTAGATTTCAGAAGAGGAAGGCCGCTTGAAGAAGGATGAAGAAGAAACAAAAGAGATGTGGAAACGGAAGCGTGAGCATGAGGAGCAGTGGGAAGGAACAAGAGAACAAAGGGTTTGTTCCTCATCTGTTACCGTTGATTATCTAACATAATAATCTCAACTTTCGGAAATTCTTCTTCCAAATTGTGGTTCTTTCATATATGCTGATCTCAAATCATTCCTCTTAGAACTCTCTTTAAAATTATGTAGCATAATTGTTATCTCCACACCAATCCCCATTGCGCTTAGGGCCCTGTGCTTTAATTGCGTGATACTGATATCAGGTCCCTCTCATGTACACCTGTTAGAGCACCAGTTTATACAATTTATGTTTTTGTCGTTTACTCATTATTACTAATATTAAACATTGTTGAGAATATGAATTGTTATCGACAACCCATCACCATCATCATAAGCCTTATCCCCCCATTTTGGGGTTGGCTTTAAGAGCTCTCCTATTTTAACTCAATGAAGCTATGGCTGCGCTGAAAATGGGTCGGGTTTGGGTCGGGTCAGGCTCCATACGGTATCCAAACCGAGACCTGAATTGCTAAAAGGATCCTCTATGCGGAGTGATACGATATGGGTTTGGGTTGACCCCTACTCGTACCTAAATTAAAATTTAAAATTGGAACATGTATGTGGACCTGAATAGGGCCTATACCTTGACTCAAAATTTAACCTTAAATAAGCGAATTTCTCAAAATATACCTACTACTTCAGTGTATGGCTTTGTAATTGAGGCTCAGTATCTCATCAATTCCTCGGCTATATCTTTAAACCACTTTCTGGTAAATTTGGCTTCTGATCTTTCATGGTGTACTTGGAATGGTGACTTCCATTCAACCGGCTGATGTTTCTCATTTATTTTCAATTTGGCTTATATTCTTCTGTAGTTTTTAGTTGTTTAATTCATGAACCTGTTACCACTTTAAAAAACTTATTCAATATTACTTAACATCAAATACTCATGTGGATCTATAATATACGGTGGTGGCATTGGTTTTTTTGGGTCCTCTGGTTTGAGACCCCTGGACCTGGACTCAAATTTACCAGTGTCCATGCAGTGGGCCCGATTCTGTACCTAAGCAAAATGAGGTGGAAGTCATTCACCTGTACCCTAAATTCTTTACTTGGTTCCTTAAGGGCACGATTATGCGGCAACATTTTTTCAGAAAAATCAAAGTTTTCCATAGATATTTGCTAATCTGATGTTTGATACAGAAATTTTCATTGGAAAATTTTGTGAAAGATCCAACAATTTTGAGGACTTTGATGTCCAAAAGAGAGTGGTTGAACTCGTGACCTTTTATGTGCCTTCTCTCTCTGTCTGTCACTGTTCTAAAAAACAATGAATTTACCGGAAAAAGTACACCCCCTGGAAACCCACGGCTGTTTTTCTCATTTCTAGCTATGGCCTAAGATTCCTTAATTTGTAACGTTGGCTCATGAAGTGTGTGTAGGTGAGCAGTTTTAATATAGTCTTCATGGTTTTAATGTGTATATGCATTATACTCTTCTGATAAGTGATGTGTTCCTGGCTCTCACTCCTATGTTTTCTGTCCTTATGTGGCATCTTCAGGTTTCAAGCTGGAGAGATTTCATGAAGGGTGGAAAGAAGGTGATGCTAATGAAATGCTTTTAACCAGACTGCTGATTTTATTTGATTATCTGGGTACCAGAAAGTTATAATGTCTCTGTTTGTGCAGGTTAAGAAAGGTGAGATTAGGCCACCAAAACTCAAAACAGAAGACCCCAACAAATCTTATGTGCAAAGGCCAGTGAAGCGAGGGTAAAGGTCCCAATTCTCAAGCAGCCAGGTCTCTGTTGATTTGCTATGGATTTGATGAGAAACCAATTAAGAAGATCGGTTAATCTGTTGGGGGTGAATGTAAGCAATGCTGAAATATCCCTTTGTATCAATATCTTGACGACAACTATAATACCATGTCTTAAGAGAGAGAGAGAGAGAGAGAGAGAGAGAGGAGGGGGAAAAAAGACAGAGAGAAGTGACATTGAAGAATTCTTTATTTTATATGGTTGATTGAGAAGGATGGTATGGTATAATTTTATTGTCGGGTCTGACCAGGAGCTGAGGCTGGGTAAGCGTTAACCCATCTGTATTTTCTGTTAGAACTTGGGACTTGAATTCAAGCACTGAACAAATTTTTGGTGCCATGGTTGAAACAGCTTTAAAGCTTCTAATATACGAGTTCTAACATTATTTTTCCCAATATCTGAAGAAGAGAAATAAAAAAACTAATAAGATCTAATAATTGAAAATATTCAGGGTCAATGGCTTTTGAGGCCGTTCAGTCCGAATGGTAAAAAAGGCTGATGGGCTTGCTTAGATGAGAGAGCCGGAGATCCAAACTAGCATGTCAAAAGGCATGAACCAAATTCTGAATACGTTTGAAATTGTAGGGGTGGATGTGCTTATAAGTTTTATTTATTTATTTTTTATGTTCTGTACCTAGGATATATATTAGATGGTCATTGAGCAGTTTGTACTTGAAAGACTGTAGATATTGTCGTGCTCCTTTTCGCGACATTGGGGGCTTGAACTAGCACAATCTCACACACACCCATGTGCCTTCTCTCTTAACCAGCTAAGATGCAACTTGGGACTAGATATTGTTGAGTTTGTGTCTCTCGTGTATGAACTTGTAATGTTTAATACTATGATGCTTGTCAATGAACAAATCCATAGTTACAAATGATACATAATAATGTATTGGTTTTAGTGGTTTCTTTCTCTAAGAGTGTTCTTTGTTTCTTTTCTTTATTTTAACTATCCTTATTTAACAGTAAAAAAAAAAAAAAAAAAAAAGTTTAACCAGGGCACTGTTAAATGGCTGGCTATAATTCAACCAAAAAGTGAATTTCTTTACCTAGCCGACTTTAACCCAAAAGAGGAAAAAGGAAAAACCAGAGTTTAAGCATGCTGCTGTCGAACGGCTGTGCTATAATTTTTTATTCATCCAAAAATGTGTGTTTTTTTCAGTGTCAACTTATAGTGTTATTAATCCAATGATGCTGATCAAGCGTATTCTCTAAATTAATAAATTATGGATGATATTTACATTCCAAGTTCCAACAATTCAAGAATAAAACTCTTAATGTCTCAATAGTTTATCAACCAAGTTTTCTATAAGGGGAATTTACGGGGAAAATCCCCCTAGGACCGCATACGTCCCAGCAGAACCCAGTTCTATGTCGGTTACGGGAGGAGTCTTCATGTGGCATTTTCTTTTTTTATTTTTTGTTTTTTTTTTTTTTTTGTCGTTTTGCATTATTGTTGATGTCGACAATTCTGTCAGTCAGAATGTGATTGATATTGACTATATCGCGAAATAACAAGAAAAAAGACAAATCTGGGTTTTCTCCCTTAGTTGCTGGTGTTGCTCCATAGCCTATCAAAAGAGGGTCATTGCTTCACTTGTATATCCATACTGAGCATAACCATCTATCATTGAATTCCATGAGACCACATTCTTAACTTGCATCCTGTCAAATACCAACCTAGCAATTCTAATCAAGCCGCATTTCATATACATGTCCACAAGTGTAGTGGTAACATTCACAAGCAACTCAAATCCAACCCTAACAGTGTAACCATGGATAGCCCTGCCAATCCTCAAAGACCCAATATCAGCACAAGACCTCAAAGACTTTGACAAGTGTTATTGAGTCAGGCCTCTTCCCTTCTCTTTGCACCATAAAAACAAACTCCAATGCTTTCTTTGCAAGCCCATTCCGTGCATACCTAGAAATAATTGCATTCCAAGTGACCAAGTCTCTCTCAGGCATTCTATCAAACATCCTCTGTGCATCCTCAATCTGCCTATTCATAGCCGCCGTCATCGCAGAGACATTCTATTTAAACCCATGTGCAATTTGCGGAGAATGAAGTTCTTTTCTCCTCCTCAGCTCTACATTGTCGCTGGCATCTCTCTCTCTCTCTCTCTCTCTATCTTCTTCTTCTTCTTCTTGTTCTCCTTTACAAGCTATGGAGCAGCATCAGCAACCAATAGAGAAAACCCAAATCCGTCTTTTTTCTTATTATTTCGCGATATTGTCGATATCGATCATTCTGCTATGTTCAACAAATAAGGCAGTTACAGGTTAAATAAAATTTGACTGATAGAATGGTCGATATCGACCATATCGTACAACGACAAAAAAAAAAAAAAAGAAAAAAAAAAGAAAAGAAAAATGCCACATGAGGACCTCTCTCGTAACAACATGGAACTGGGTCTTGTTGGGACGTATGCGGTCCTAGGGGGGTTTTCCCCGTAAATTCCTCTTTCTATAATTATCTTTTTAGAAAAAACCTTTATAATTATATCTTGATATAAAAGTCAACTATATTTAACTTTTTTGTACCTTTTTTTTCTTCCTAAAAATACATTTTAAATAAATAATAAGTTGACATACCTCTCCAAGTTGACTTTCTGGTCTCTATTATTATTCCATGAGCATTGAGCAAAACTCAGGGGTAGTGGACACAGTCCAGACAAGATACTTAAACAAAACTAATAATAAGACTCAAATAAGAGAAGAAAAAGAAAGGTGGTGCCATCACTTCACTGGATGCATTTTTTTTTCTTTAAAGTGCACTCTCTGAGAACAAGTTCTAGTCCTGGTGGGTCCGGCTTGCTAATAAGTATATTAATTAACGACTTTGTTGCTTTCGGTGTCGGTTTAATATCCCAGGGAAGGGGAGAGAATGAAAGAGAAAAGAAGCTTTGCCCATAATGCAATCAGTCACAAACCTGCAATGGAGAGGGTGGCATGTGGGTCATGTGAACGTACGAATGAAGAGTAGTGGTTTGGTCACCTTGCCCATAATGCAATCAGTCACAAACCTGCAATGGAGAGGGTGGCATGTGGGTCATGTGAACGTACGAGTGAAGAGTAGTGGTTTGGTCACCGGTCAAAAGAACCAACATTCTCCTCTCATAGCAGCTGCTGTTGCTACCTTTTTGTTTTGTTCACTCGTACAATTAAAATCCATTGCAACAATTGATTAATTTTATTAGTGCGTTTGTGGGAGTGGAATCAGGCAAAAGTAGAAGAATCTTATCAATAGTGAGAGGTAGCCCGTAGCCCACACGGCACACCCAACCAACTTGCTGCACTCTAGCTAGAGTCTAACCCTAGACTCTTCACAATCATCCATCACTGTTTCCCTAGTGATTTTCCATTCATCACCAACCCATACAAACACCAGTGGTAATTTGTGGGTGAGGCACTTCAGATTGTTGAGGTCAACACCCACTTTCGCTCCTGAGCAGTCATAATTATGGTTGAGCCCTTGACCTTACCATTATATTATTGTTGTGCCGTTTCCTATCAAAAATTGGTTTTGGGATAAAGTGGTAACTCAATGGGGTGTAAGATCCTACATGTGGTATCGGAGCTTGGTAGGTTGGGTGTTCGAGTTAAGGAACACGCATTTTGGGAGGGAGTTTACAGCTGAAGTCATGGCGGGTGTGCCGTTGAGGGAGGGATTACTGAGATTAACGTCTACCCTCGCTCTTGAGCGTTCCCATTAGTGGTGTATACAGATCGGATTAACAATCCACAAAAATACAAATTACAAACACAAATTACCAATTGATCTATACAAAGAGTTGTTTTTATCTGTATTTATGGATCGGTGGATTTTATGTGTACCCCTAATTTCTATCACCAATTGATTTTGGGATAAGTAGTACCTCAATGGGTTGTAAGATCCTACATAAGTATATGGCTCCGATCTTACACACATGTGCCACATCTACAAGCACTTTAGACACTTAGACCTCGCAGCGGATAATCAGCGTCCTGTTACACTACGGTGACCATGAGTGGACCTAGCATTGATTGGTCTGCTGCTCACGGTCACCATGGGTGAAAATCCTCATTATAAGATCCTGATTCGGACTTGCACCATGCGGATGCGGACCTGGCAAAACTCAACTATTTTCATTCACGCATATTCTCTGGTATCGTACATAGGAACCGGGAGAGTGATGAGCTAGCAATGAGCCCCACTTGCCTTGACCATGATGGTGCATGCCGTGAGCCATGATCACTGGTCGGTTCACCAAATACTGGCCCAATCAGAGGCTTTACCTGCCATGGCACTGTCACTAGTGGACGGACAGGATCCGACCATATGGATTCGTTTGTTGAGGGGTCCAATGGCATGCATAGCCATAGGCAAGTTGTGTACATATTAGAAAAAACTGTCTGTCCCACTCCCACCCACACTCATGGTGCCTAAAAGCAGCAAAAGAAGCAACCAACAAGCCCCGACACCCACCCCCCATCATCATCCCATCCCAAAAAGAAAGAAGCAGGTCCTCCCTGCATGGCCGAGGATATATAGGTATTTCATATTTATGCAACCTCCAGTTGGCACATGTGGGGCCCATCAACTTGCCAATCTAGATCGTTTGTTCGTTCACTGTATCCACGTACCATTAATAGAATATAATAGAATAGACCATATATATTCTCAAGAGTATCCTAGAGTGAATCACCCTATCCATTATAATGTCCCTTTACCTTTGTTTTCTTTGCATGGAGCCCTAACATTGCCCTATCTCAATCTCAGCCGCCTATTTGTGGCTTACCTTTTGAACAAACATTCTAGTTTGATCTTTATTCGTATACTTAAATTGTGGGTCCGACCTATGCAAGGGCCACATCATGGTGACATAGATGATTGAGTCCAGATTATCCGAGGCTTTGATTTAGAGAAATCTTGAGCTAAAAGAATGAAACTCAATAGCCTGATCCACTAATTGAACATTAGAGCCACTCAAAAATAAAGTCCAAAGTTAGAGTATTTGTCCCTTTTTTTCTTTTTTTTTTATCAAACAATTAATTATATGTTGGGACCAACTCTTATTAGATTAAAACTTAGAATTATGCTATACATTGAAAAGGGTTTTTTTTTTTGGGTATCCAGCTAATGGCTAAAACTAGGGACGTAAATAAGTCTCTGATTCTTTAATTGTCTGGAGGTTCCAACCCGTTAAAAATCGGGTTTGGATCCTTATTTAGGCCCCGCTGAGTAGATGGGTGCGGGTCTTTTTTTTTTTGACCCGTGACCTAAACAGGTCCGGTTTTGATACTACATTGGTTTGGACGAGTGGACCTGAAACCCGATACATTACTTCAATTTTCGAGAATCTCTCATTGAAATTGAATTTTTTCCCTATACTATTCTCCATCTAGACCTGGATCTGAACCCAGATACGGTTTTGGTTCCTGGTCTAGGTCCACCATGGACCCGGACAGAAACTGACTCGTTTATGTCCCTAGCCGAAACCCCCTCCCTGGCCCTTTTTTGGTACCCTAGCTAAGGGGGTTGGGATCCGAGAGAGAGCCACCCACTCGATAAGACAACCCACTTTTATGGAAAAAGAGCCCACATACGCAAAAAGAAAATCCACACATGTAGAAAGAATGACTCACATGTAGAAAGATTTGACATGTCCAGCCCGAGGTACACTTGGCAATCAGGTGAGAAACTTAGTTGCCAACCAACCAATCAACTACACATTCTTGCAGCCCGAGAACCCTTAGACACCCCAATCACGAGAAAGGAATCTTCAAAAATCATAAACTAAAACCCCAGGTGGTAAGGTGAAAAGCTAGAAATCCACCGGCCTATGGTCCCCTCATCCTCCTTTATTTTGAATATAGGTTGGATTTGCAATAGGTGCTCAGTGGGCTCCACTCCATTGATTAAGGATTTCTCCTGAGACAAAGGAATCATCGGATCCGGACTCACAAGATGATCGCGCTGTGGGGCCCACAGTGAGATGGTATCACGTGCTGGGGCGGATATACGGAGATTCTGTCGTGCTGGCCACTCAGAGAGAGCGCGCACCGTCGCCCTCGGAATCGTGGGGCCCGCACCCTCGGACCACGACATTCCCTCCCCCTCCTTTCGTCACCAAAAGCTACGATGCGACGTGTCTGCCGTCCTTCCCGACACGTGGCACCCTACGAATCGCTGGATTCCCCTCTAAGTTATTGGCGGATCCTCGCTTTACTTGCAAAGTTGGGGGGGGGGGGGGGGGGGGGGGGGGGGGGAAATTCCCTACTTACTTTACATTCGCATTTCTTTCCGTGCCCTAAGCTCCGATGTCTCACTCCTCTATCCACATTCCCCAGGGGGACATCCCAATCGGTCGCTCATGTAGGGCCCACCCGAACAATGATCAAAATCGACCATCGAAACCCTCATCCCTATTGACCCAAGATCCATTGGATTTACCCTGATCAAAATGAACAGACCGTTGAATTGAGGGGTCAAATCTTTTTTTCTGATATAAAACCGATGAACTTATAAGCCATAGATCAAAGAATTAAGTTGATTTGATAGATTTGAAATTCTGCATATAAGTAGGTTACATCTAGATCTTTCAATCCCCCACCGGCATTCTAGTTAATGCGGCCCCAAGTGGAGCCTATGAGACCCGACCAAATTCAACTCCATGTGAACCGCCTATGGGAGAGCTCAACCCTAGTGTAGTTGTAATAATACTATCAACAGATTCCGTACAAAAGGTGTTTCGGATTTCATGAGAGAGAGAGAGTGAGACAGGGAATATCTCTCTTTTCTGCTTCTTTTCTACTACTTTTTTTTATATTATAAAATAGCAATAAAATATATGTGATGATGCTTATGCCCCCTCATCCTTTTTCAGTAGCCTTTGGTGTTTGCTTCACCACTGGTTGGGTTTGAAATTTGGTCTCTTTCCATGAGTTTAATCTAAAGTTTTGAGACCCCATTCCAGATTAATGCAGATGAGAAAACAATGATTTTAAATGTTGCACATTACATAGTCAAAATGCTCTTCCATGGTCCCCCCCCATTCATGAATCCAACTTGTTAAAATAATTGCTCCATTCAACTTGGCTAAAATATTGAGTGAAGTCATCCTATAACCGGATTGGTCACATTGGTGTAGGTGGTCAGTTTTAAATCGGCCACAGGTGATATCTTAGTGGTTCTATTAGCAATATCTAATTACAAGTCATCTCCAAGAGACATTTGTTAACTATAAGTTCAAAAGGTTTGAAATGAGTCATCCTAATGATATCTTGTATAATAATTAAATCATTAACTACTTTAGATTCGATGGCTGATAATACCCCATAAGCTAATTATCTTTGTAGTAATCCTACCCTAAACCGCTTCTTTGAATAAGGGCAGTGTGCTGGTCAACTACATGCTTTATATTGCCAATATGGGATAGATCACTTTAGGGTTTTTAAGAGTGAAAAAACAGGTTAAGAGTCAAACAATTTTTTTCTTCTCTTTCACTCATCTAATACAACAACTAATTATATCAAAGTGGCATTTGTGTATTTCCTAGTTCATATATGGAATGATATAATCAAGCAGATTAGATTTACAAAAAGTGTGTTATACCGCACTAGCTAGCTAATTTCACATTTACGTTTTCTCTGACAAATACTCGGCCCTCACACACACAAATACTATACAAATCCCTAACCAACAAAGCAACAATCAAGGATTTTGATCTTTGATCATCTTCATCAAAAGGGATATGTTTGGCCACTGAATCATGAGCATTTATGTGTGTTCTAAAACTTGGCTCCTGAGTGGTTATGAAGGTTATCAATCAAGTCAATCAAGTTGGATAGGTAGTTCATTCCATTCGAGTTAAGATTAATATTTGTTTTCTTTTGGTACCCCAACTAAAGGGGTTGGGAATCAAGAGAGAGCCCGCATAGATATAGGAAAACAGCTCACTCAAGTGAGAAATAAGTCTATTTGGTACCCCAATCAAAGGGGTTGGGACCCAAGAGAGAGCCCGTATAGATATGGGAAAGCAGATCACTCAAGTGAAAAAGAAGCCCGTGTAAGGAGAAAAAAGTAATGTATCCGGGTTCGAATCTCGGTCAGTCAGATAAGAACTAATGATTCTTACCATTAAGGAGTCATTCTTAATGGGTCAATTCCTAATAAGTTGAGATTGTAGACCATGGAAGATGACAAGAAGAACAAGAATTGCTGATTGGGTTAGTCTGACGGTTGGGAACATCCTAATGGGGTCAGACCAAGGCAGGGTTTGTTTTACCAAGAGAGGTGTGAAAACCAACTAAAGCCTTTTCCAGACTAAAAGAGGAGAAAGGACTATGAAAGAGATGGAGCATAATACAAGTGTGTGTCATTCTAATGAAGGATATAGCTGGACGAACAGTGACAATTATGTGCGAGAGTGATCTTTTTCTTTTTATAGCAAAAAAAAGCTGACAGTTGGGTGTCATAAGGAGGGATGATGGGCCTCTTGATTTTGTTCCTGGTACAAATATTTAAAGAAGGTTCGACTTGGTAGCCACATGGACCTCTGAAAAACGTGGTCCATCAGTCCTGATCAGTACAGCAGATTGTGGGGGCCCACCTAATCATTACTTTAATCGCACAATGCACGGTGGATCTTGTCACTTTTGTGTGTAGTTCTACCAGTCTCAGTCTCTTATAACCCTAACAGCAGTGGAGAATCGATTCCAGAAAAACACATTCACGACAATTTGCTATTTGGTTTTGTATGGACCGGTGAAACTTGAAAGTGTGTTTATGTGAGGCCCACTTGTATGCATGATGAGATAAATGGATGAAAATATGATGTAAATTGGGGATTGGCCTAGACATCAAAATGAAAAGTGATCTGAGCCCCTTATTTTAGAGTGGAAACTTGATGGTTTTGTGAATGCTATTTATGGTGATTTAATTAAACTGACTGAGGATATCAATTGGGTCAATGTCAGATTGGGTGTGTGCCAATTGGGGTACCTTGTACTGTTGTATTCATGGGGTCATAGTTTATATAAATGCTAATAGCTGTTGATTTTGATAGATATGACTGTAGATTCCCCATCAAACATCAGAACCATTAGACGTGAACCATAGTGGACTCCAAACACATGAGAAGAGGTCCCAAGTAAACGAAGCGACCAACTCATCTGTACTCTGTGCCCAAGTTCCCTTGCAATCAAACTTTCAATTTGAAAGGGGTACATTCTCATGGCTAATTAATTAGGTAAATATATTGTTTCAACCAATTAATTGTTATTGCTAGTTCCATAATCCGTGGCTATGACTCTTTAACCTAAGAATGGCAATAGCTTAGCTGCTAAAGATCTGTATGTCCAACCTGTTCCACTCTATTTTTATTTGATTGACTATAAATTGAAATCTAACCGGGAAGTTAAAATGGTTAACTGAAAGCTAAATCAATAGGTGATATTCAAGCCAGGTTGCCAAGTCATAGTGCAATTTGTAGGAAGGAAACAAGTATAGCCCCAACCCAACCACACCCATTAATTAGTCGGGCTATATCTGTCAATCCAAACCCTACCCAAACATAATAAGGGCCAATTCCAACCCTTTCAGGGTGGGTCAGCAGTTCGGGTCAGAAGTGGTCACCCCTACTTTTAGCTCAGGTCAGAAATTGTCAACCCTACTTTTAAGTTTTACCTCCACAAGCATAAACATGATAAATGAAAACCGACCAATCATAACGAATAATCCTTTTCCTAATAGAGGAAATTAAGTTGAAGATAACCCAAAACCAGAGGGGAAAGAAACCACTTGAATAAAGGTTAAAAAAGTAGCACAGTAGAGAAATGTACGTAGGTTATTTGAGCGTGTGTTTGAAGTTCCCTTTCTAGAGAGGGAGAGGACAAGGTGAGTGGATATAGGTTGGCCTCTTTCTAGTGCAAGTGGGAATCAAGAGAGATAGTGCCATAACCATTAACAAAATAACCCATATTCTAAAGAGGTGAGAGAGAGAGAGACGGAGACGAACCTTATGCTTTTCCTAGCCTTCTTATCCCCTTCGCTCTTTATCACCCCTCCTTTCGGCACTCCAGTAATTTTCCACCTTCATACCATGCTTCTTTACCATCTTCCAAAGCATATGTGCGACTACCCCTAATTAAAAATAAAAAATAAAAAAAAGTTGGGGCCATCCCAAAGATGTGATTTTGAGCCTGTGGCCTATTCATGGTGTGCCCCAATACATACTAAGAAGGGTTACAGACAACCCCAAGTTTTTTTTTTTTTTTTTTAATATTTATTTTATAGAAAAAAAAGAGATACAACCAAAGGGTGTTCACAAGCCTATTTACTCTTACTATATGCTCATCTCTGATGATTCTCTGCTCCAGGCTACTGTTAGAAAGTTGGTAGTGTCACCCAATCATGTTCATATTATGTTCATGTTGGTTTCTGCTTCTACTTTAAGCCATGATCCCATCTAATTAGTGAGACAAGCTATGCATCATGTTTAATAAAGAAAACGTAAAAATAGTAGCTTGCTTTTCTTTTTATTGGAGAACTGTGGACTGTGGTGGGACCCCTTTGTATCCGCTGCTTTAGGCTTTTGTGCACCTACAAATACCACCCATCTCCCTCTCTTCTTATCCGCCAAGGCCTCCTCAAACATCATTATCCCTTATACCAGACAAGACCAAATTAAGAGACAGAGAGAAAGAGAGGAGAGAGAAGAGTCTCTCTCTCTCGCTCAAACACTCTCCTGTTCTCACTCATCCTGTGGTGGTGCATGCTCTTTCTTGCTTGAGGTAAGACAATGAAAAAAAAAAAAAAAAACCTTCCTTTGCTGCTCTATTTTACTCCTACTTGTAGAGTGTAATAGTAGTAACAGTAAAACCACTACATGTCTCTCATGGGTTCTCTTTCTTCCCTCTGGGTTGTTAACATGCAGTGATCATCGTCTTCTTCTCTTCGGGCGTGCAAGATGTCATCGGTATTGCTTCGAATTGAAGAACTGAAGGGCGGCGAGCGACAGGGAATCGGGTCGATACTCGGGTTCTCTGGGCAGACGAATGAGAGAAGACAGTCTCTGAGGAGGACCTTCTCAGCGGACATGTCCTCTAAGAAATGGTCAGCTGAAAATCTTCCTATCTCACTGAGGAAGATTTCTTCTGCTGAAGAGTTCTCAACCATGTCTTCACCCAATACTTCATCAGCATCATCCTCATCAGGAGACGAAGAAGAGAAGGAACGAGTTAGGAAGGACCTTGAAAGACCTGAACAGTTCGATATCTGGAGCGCAATCCAATCACAGAAGACTGCCAACACTGACTCTCTACCCACTACACCTTACATTCATCCGCTGGTTAAACGATCCAAGAGCTTGCTTAGTGAAAAGAGTCTGCAGATTTGCACTGAGAGCCTTGGATCCGAGACTGGTTCCGACGGGTTCTCCTCTTCGGACTATTTTCCATCAGACTCGAGCGATGATGATGAAGAAGAAGAAAGCGAAGAAGAGGAGGTCAGAGATGAAATGCAAGGCACCAAGAAGGAGCTGGTTCAAGTGAATTACAATTGTTCTATAAGTAGGCGATCGCCAACTCGCTCTTTTCCTCCTCCTCTCCCTTCACTCTCCAGCCCCGATGGGGCTTGTCTTCGAATGAGGCCTCATCGCGAAGGCGGACGCCTTATTGTTGCTGCCATCCCCATCGTCTCCCAAAAATTCCTTCATGCAGAGCGTGAAGGTGGCCGCCTTCGCCTCTCTTTAATCAGTCCACCAGTTGAAAAGGTGGCATTTGTACCTCCACAACAAGAACCAGAAATACAATTCATGGAGGTAGAAGAAGAAGAAGAAGAAGTAGAACAAGTAGAAGAAGAGGAGGAAGAAGAGGAAAAAGAAATTGTCATAGTAAAAAACAGAGGACTTGTGATGGAAGTTGAGGTTGTGAAAAAAGAAGAGGAAGTGATGAGAGTGGGCCAACCTATTCTAATGATGAACAACAAGATCATGGGTGGGATGCACGCCATGCATCTCAACAATCCAGATCCTTGGATGGGGAAGAAATTCAGCGATCAAGATGGGCCG
Organism: Persea americana; assembly: GCA_029852735.1. NCBI lineage: Eukaryota > Viridiplantae > Streptophyta > Magnoliopsida > Laurales > Lauraceae > Persea > Persea americana. Next base: position 52,806,519 of record CM056812.1, read on the forward strand.
AGGCGGGTGTCCCCACTCCTGGCCGCGGCGTCTTTCAATGGCTATGATCTCTGCTGGAAGACTGGGCATATGGCCCACTCCGCAAAAATGCCCATCACCAACAAGTTGATGGTGTCAAAGAAGCCCCTACTGTTCAAGGGTGAGGATTTGTTCTATGTGAAGAGGTGCAAAGAGTATCGTCGGCCTGTGGTGGTTGGGAAGCCTTTTTGCATTGCCACCACCTGATCATATAATAGTCCCATCTCAATTAATAATGACAATAATTAATAGTAATTATAATGGTAATCATAATCATAATGATGACCTTTTTATCATTTTCTTTGTCTTTGAATTACTATAGTGGTGTATTGGGACTGGTATAAGCATGTATCTAGTGTTGAAAAGTCAGAGAGCTGATGTTAACATGTGACTATTTCTTCCTTTGGTCTTAAGTGAAAGAGACGTATATTTATTTAAGTTGTCTCTTCTTCTTTGGTTTCTGCCGTGTTTAGAAATTATTGTCAAATGAAATTGTCCCAGGTAGCCATGAATGGAGAGTAAGCTCTATGATTATACAACTGTCTACGACAAGTTGATCACTGTATCGTTGTGGGGTGGGGGAATGATCCTTGCGAATGATCCTTGACAGTTTATGTTGAGAGGAAGATGCCTAACAATAGTGCAAATGGCTAATGAAGTAGCTCTAATATTTGTTACAATTTTTCTGATTGACAAAATGGGTAGCAGCCTAGCTAGTACATCTATATATGGGATTTTATATTCTTATAAAATGGATAATCCAAGACCCCTTTTGTATCTAGTTGATCGAATGGGCCCAACAACATGTCATTTGGTCAGCTCTTAGTGCGTAGCATTGCCAACAAACAGCTATAATGAAATTCAAATCCCTTCAAATACATTCAGAAGAAGAGTACTAAATATCAAGTAGAGATTACAAGAAGAGTAAAAATCCCAAATCTGTTTCAGAGAGGGCCAGGTATAGGCACATTCATACTAAGAGATCTTTAATTCTATCAATATTCAACAGTTGTTAGTGATGTGAATAAAGAAGTGACTTTTCTGAACTGAAACCAAAAAAAAAAAAAAAAGGTGGAAGGGAAGAAAAGATAAAGCATCTTTCTCTCGTATGATGAGAAAGTGTGAAGTTAACCTCTCTCTTTACATGGTATCTTTTTGTTGTTAACATAGCTCCATCCTTTTCAAGCTTTTCTTCACTGATTTAAATGCTGTCTCCATTGAATGCATACGTACCATTACAATACAAAAAGTCGAAGAAGGAATACTAAAGAAAGTTCTCTCTTTTCCTCTCGAAGGAGCTTGAGTAAAGTTCTCATCCTAGATACTTAATTGTTGATTAGGACCACTGTTTCAAATCCCGAAAATTGGAAATCTAAACCGAATCTCCCATTAACTTGACCGAGTCTAGCATCAGTAGACTCAGAATCTCCTTTACTTAGCAGCCTATGCAGTTTGATTTAAAACGGTAAATAGTATATATATATATATATATAAATATAGGGAGCTGCTCTCCTCAGCTGCAGCTGAAATTTAATTTCAGCTGCAGCGTGGTACTAATCTTGGACGAGGGATTCAGACCTGAATCTTGGTGTGAGCTCATTTTATTAGACGGTCTGAATCCTTAAAATATTGGACTTGATTCATGTGGATTGATGTTAAAGATTAATAATGATTTACACTTGTGTTGAGGTATGGATTAGATGTGCTTGTTTAGCATCATTCCTGAATTGAAATTCTCTATAAGATGAGAATTGGTTATTCTGAGAACATTTCCTTTTGAAAATCATTTTTGGCGGCATTTATCACACGCTGCAGCTGAAATTAAATTTCAGCTGCAGCTGAGGAGAGCAGCTCCCATAAATATATATATATAAATATATATATATATATATATATAGGGAGGTGCTCCTATAAGAGACACTTTTACCAAATTTATGAGAGATGGGTGAGGGCCATCACTTCCATATTTAGGGTCTTTGCATTTAAATTTGTGAGAGTAGATATGGAAGTGAGGGCTCCCACCCATCTCTCGTAAATTTGGTAAGAGTGTCTCTGATAGGAGCACCTCCCATATATATATATTTATAGCCTAGCCCTCTCCTCAGCTCAAGAGGACGGAAGAGGGCTGTCCACTACCTAGGTTGGGGCCCACTATTTAGTCCATCCGAATGGACCACACTCAGGGCCCCCCTGAATTGCATATGTCCACAAAAATTTGGCCCCATTAGATTAAACTAGACCGTTGGATCAAGTGACACTTATCCAAATGCATTGTACACCGTAAAAAATTTGTGGCCCAGATGAAGATGATAGAAATCATCTTTAGGGCTGATTTTTTGTAGAGAAGAGGGCCCGATGAGGGCCCCCAAATCCCCATTCCCATGTGGGTCCCCAGGTGGGCCCCAGGCCATTGAGCGGACGTCCTTATCCTCAGCTCGAGCTGAGAAAAGGGGGGCTTATATATATATATGTATGTATATATATATATATATATATATGCCAAAATTCATACATCAGTCCATCAGCTGGATGAGATTGAAACATTTGAGTGTGGAGCGTGGACCATCTTTTTTCTTCATGGCCATGTGGTCGACTTGGGAGTGTACTGGCTTATGGTCTCTCGTCAAGAGTACACATATGATGAGCCCTCCTTGCTGAAACAGCCTGTATGTGGCATTTATGAAACATCCTTGCATGTGCCATGGCTACTACAATCTGTTCGCATGATCCTTTCACGTGCCGCACTTCTTTTGCCTTTTTGGCCATTTGTCTATAAGTATGACATGATCCTTCGCCTCGGGACCTGAGAAATGCATAACTGCAAATTTGCAACTTTGTATAACATATTAGCTTTGTTCAACCCTCTAAATTTGGGGCCGGTGACTCAATGATCTGGACTATTGGACTCAAAAGCCACTGGTCGGGACCATCGAACTCAGAAGTCCTACCATGCATGGACCATATCCTGAAAACTAACCAAATGTTAAACTTGTGGATACAATATTATAAAATAAACATTTCATTAGATATATATGGCATGGTATTAACTATTTGTATGTCACAATGGCAAGTAGGAATTGTTTCGTAAGAGGCATTGGCCATGACAAATGGACTCATTACATCCACTGCCTAAACACTTCGCAACGATAAATGATAAGGCCAGCCACACTTTCGGTCGCAGGCCTTACGACGCTTAGGCGTGTATGGCTGAGGATATGCCTCTCATTCAAAAACTAACAAATTCAGCTCGATCGGAAAACTGTTGGAAATCGTATAGCATGCATGCCGACCGAAAAACTATTGAAAATCGTATCGCTCGCATCCCACGGGTCTCACGTCAAATCAAATATAGCTATGGCTATCAGAGAAATTAGTATCCCACTCTATTCCAACACCCAATAGGATTAGGATGGATGTGGGCTTATGGGGTAGAAATCTTTAGAAAGTGTGACCCTTTAAGACTGACCTATATAAGTGATATGAGATCTATAGGTTGATGTCTTAGCATTCTACACATTCGTTTAGGTAAAGGAAGAGACAAAGAGATCCGCTGCAAAGCTTTCCAATTGCAGGAACGAAAATAGAACTCCAACCACATGTCTGTATCTCAATCCTATATATCAACAATCTGATAAGTAAAGTAGGAGTGAAAGTAGAAGATAGCTTACTCCAAAATTCCTAATTCACGACTAGATGGTATTCAATTCTTGATAGGAACACTCAAACTAATAGACTAGAAGAAAGTGGGATTTGTAAATACCATCGCAATTTCATTTAATCAAAATAACTCAAAAATCCCAGCTAAGGTCGGATGTCTCACTTGGTTGCTTTTATAATATTAAAAAAAAGAAAAGAAAGCCCTAGTCTCTTCTAGATCTTAATTATTCATCCCTATCAAGCAAATAAAGAAAGACTTCCAAATAAAAGTTCTAACACAACTTAATTAAAAAGAAGAAGAAGAATTAGAAAGCTGATAAATAGTTAAAGATTTGAGTTCGATGCTCATGGGAGAGATTTTCTTTTTATTTGCTTCTTTAAATTTGTATCCTATATTTTAGAAAGCTTTCCCACTCTAGGGTTTTCCCTGGGAAGTTTTCAACTATCATCTTGTTTAGATAGGAGGACATTGGGCATGCCGCATCATAAGGATTGGGCGTGCCAAACAGAGAGGAGTGCATATAAGCCAGCCGTACATGTTCATTATGAGCCATGTTAGGAACCAATTGGGTTTGATTTGAATCCACCATTAATCCAGCAATATCTGTTTTCCAATTTGAAGTTCATTTAATTAAGCGTACCTAATTTTAGATTTGATCACTTATGCTTAATTAAACCCTAATTGAGATGGATGAAAGGCCCTTTGATCGATCAAATTAATCCAAATAATTAAGGGCATGATCAAACGCAGATTCCATAAAATTTAATCCATCCATTTTTGTGTTATAGAGATATAGGATTAGTTAGGATTGATATCCCTAACAAGATTCCCATGCTCGAAAAGGACCCAACCTAGCTTCGGTGCTTACATTTTTAGATCATCTTTTCCTATGTTTAGACTTTAATTTTCAGCTCCTAGTTCACGTTAAGGGCCTTAGGTAGAGTGGCAGCCTCTAGACTTACAGTTACCCTCCGGCTCTATTGATTTGTATGGAATCTTCTTATTTACCTTTAGACTTTTGTTACACGATGGCTCTATCAAGTCACATATAAATCCCTTACTTTAATGTCCACAGTCTACACTAGTTGATTGCTAATGTTTTAATCTAGCCATCCTAAAATTACCCATGGTATTGGGTTTAGGACTGAATCTTCTTTTGGCATGGATGTCCATGGGCCAGATTCACTTTTGTAATCAACTGTTTTCAAGTTCGAGTATGAGTGCGGAATGATGAGTCCAAGTTTCGGTCCAGCCCAACATGGACCATGGAACCTGGATCCAAGTCTGTTCATTTGGAGAAAAGGGTAGGTGGAAGTCGGCCGTTTAAAGCCTGTTAGTACATTTGCTTTAGACCTGATCGTAACTTAAAAATTAAAGAGAGAAAAACCCTATAAATCCTTTTGTTTATCTGAAATATACAAGTTTTGAGTTCATATATATACTTCATATGATTTTATTTGTTATGTATACGGCATATACACATTATATAAACATCTACAAGCAAATATGCCTAATAAGAGCCAACAAGCTTGGAGCCTTAGGCCCATATCTGGCCTGTTAAGGCCGTGGGAAACTAAGTATGGATCTGGGTCCAGCCCATTCAGTGGGCATAAAACTGCATCCACTGGACCCAGCTGCATGTTTAGGCCTACCAAAATGGACCAGTCTGTAGGCTAGACCTTGGCCTGACTCGGGCTCATCGACAGCCTTTTAATGTGACATTTCAATGGTAGACAGGGGAGCCATTCCTGTCCTGACCCACCAACCTGGCCAAAACCTGATCGGTAATTCAGGGTTTGGGTTGACACTCTTGAGCCGATTAATAGATGGGCCAAGGTTCGAGCTGAGCGCATGGTCGTTATTCAAATCAACCTGACAAATTATACTACAATCCGCCAACCAAACCGACCTGTCCCAAACCTGACAAATTATACCATAACCTGCCAACCCAAAACCAACCCGTTAAGTGCGGGTTAGAATGGAAACATTCACCTTTTTATGTTCAAACAGTCGAATTAAGAAAGGCAAGAAGGAACCGAAGTAAAAGAGAACATAACAATCTTAATTTCTGATTCTTCTCTGTAATTACAATACAAGCAGTCATCTTATTTCAATACAATAAAGTAAACCTTTCAAAGATTTCACAAAGGAAATCTAGTTTATCTAAATATTACAAGCAAAAGTACATGACCTTACATCAAAATTTCTTATAAATACTGTTCTGTTACCATGAAAAAAAAAAAAAAAAAACACATCAGGGACCAGAACTACTTTGCAATCTAAACAACACAAACACCATCTTGGCAGTCCGGACCTGTGTAAATTAGCTGGTCATGTGGGATAACGTTTACTTGGGTTCTTCTTCTGGTGCCTTCCTTTGCTTCCTTTCCATGATGTAGGCCCCGTAGAAGTAAGACATGAAACCCCACAAGCACAAGGCCAAAGACATCCCCTTCTCTCCAGTGAACTTCTCCTTGAAGAAGATCACAGCAGCTATCTCAGTTAGAGGGAGCAGAGTGGCGGTAACGACGCCAGTGACGAGAGATGAAGTGCAGAAGACAAGCCCCAGTGATCCGATGTATACCAACTGAAACAGTGTAGCTCCCGACACAATCACCAGATAGTACTTGGCCTCTCCAATCGTATATGCCTTTGCTTCTCTGCTGATAGCCTGCATGGTTGATAATTATGACACATCTGGTTAGACCTTTCAAACTTTTATTCATTTATGAGTATAACCAGCGGTTTAAGATTTAGGGTCTTTTTGTTTGCATTAAAACACTTAAAATTTGAACGCATATGAATTCACGTTAAAATGAATTCTATGAAATGATTATTAAAGAGGTGAGAGGTGAATGATATAAGGTTATTTGATGTATTGAATTAAGGCGAAAGATGCAAATTGGACATTTACTTTCTTATGTATGGAATTACTAGGACGATAGGTGGGTATTCAATTCCCATCTTCATTATATTTTATTTCCATAAAAATGTAAAAGGTTATTTGATGCTCACTTTGGAAATTCACCTTTGAAGTTTATTTTTAACCACTTATTGTATGAATCATGTGTATTCAATTTGTATACAATCTAATGCAAACAAACACGCCCTTAGTGCATTTATATGAGTACCACCCTGACCATCTCTACCTTTGGTCGGCACCATAGTTACCCCACCAGAAAGAAAAATGAAACTACCCTTTACTAATGGCCAAGATGGGTTAACCTGAACCTCCTATTTTTTAATCGTGTTTAAAATGTTTACTTGGACACCACTCACCAGAAGAATGGTTAAATTTGAGACCTCTCCAATGAAAGAAAACCCAAGAACATCATCTAACCTTTCTATTAAAAAAAAGAAAAAAAGAAATATAGGAAGAAGACCATTGATTGTGTTTATGATTTTAGAGTCCTTACCGAGAAGTCTTTGTTGGCGATCATTCCAATGGTGCTGAAGACAGTAGCGAAGAAGGTGACACCAAGCTGGAACTGAAGCACCACCGGATATGTGATGGCCTTACCGACCTTGGCATAAGCAAGCTCGACGCAAGGCAACACGAACCCAATAAGTGCAGCTGCCCCAATTGTTATGATGAACCCCACCATATACTCACCGTTCGACACATTTGCCGGGCGGTCACCACCCTTCCTCAACCCCAGCAACACAGAACCCAGTGTCATCAACACCACTGCATTGACAGAATAAGGAGTAAATCTCTGTCTCACAATGATCAATGCGAAGAAGGCGGTAAAGGCGAGCTGGGTGGAGAAGAGAAGAGAAGAGGTGGAGACAGGAAGGGCGGCCAGGCCATGAGAGTACATGAAGTTGTCAAGCCCTATGAGGACTCCTATCACTGCACTCGCTATCATGAGCTTGGGCTCGGCGAAGAACCTCTGCCCTCTCGCGCGATGTTTCATGTAGAGAAAGGATAGAGGGCCTAAGAGAATGGGAAATCCCGCCGTCTGGAACCAGCTGGAGAGCCACTTCTTACTTCCTCCATGGAGGAAGTAGAGCCTCACCATCAGTGGCCCGCCGATCGTCCCCAAGCCAATGCATGTCACGTTCATAACGATTAGCAACCAGTTGATCTTGCGTTTTGGAGGGGTGTCATCTTCCAACTTAGTGGTATCAACGTTGGTAGATGTTGGGAGCTGTGTCTCCTCTGCTCTCTCTATATCCAGGGCCATGTCTCTTCTTCTTTAACTTCTTCTTTCTGGGTCTGCTGAATCTTATGATCTTATCAACAGAGAAAAGAAGAAGACGAAGAAGAGAAGGCTATTGGATTCAGTATTGGCAGATGATTTTGATAGATCAGTGGAGAGGTTTATATAGAGAGTGAAGGTGGTGTTCAAGGTGACTGTAAAATTGGGTCAATTTCTGGGCTGTCGAGCCCGACCAGGTGCTTTTTTTTTTTGTCTAAACAAAGTGCTCTTACGTTAATTATTTTTTTACCACCCGCTATTGTTGATTTATTAGAGATAATGACTTTTGTTTCTATAGTTTAATTAATCATGGTGTGTGGAGTGGACGTGTTTCTATTGACAAGTCAAAGATTTGACAAAAGCTATTGTACAAGTTTTTCTACCAACGTGCCCTGGCCAGTAGGGCGTTTAGAAGCCGGCCAAGCAAGAGGATTGATTGGACCCACTGTATGATGTGGGTCCTAGGATATGAAGGGCCTGTGGTCTGATCTTGTGGGCTGGAATCCATGATATGGGTCCCACCCCAGGGTGGAGCTGAAGGCCTTCTGTGACCAAGTCATTTTTAGCAAGAGTCATGTTTTTTTAGCTAGTATGTTTTTGTAACATTCGAACTTTTTTTTATATATTCTTTTCTTTTTTCAGTGTTGTAAGGGTTTGTCTTAATTTAAAAAAAAAATAGAAAACTGGACAAAGATTGCATTTTTCTGTAAAAAGATTATATTAGTGGTGGGATTAGTAAACGACACCCCTAAAGTTAAAACACGTTTTTATATGGTACTTATTATCAGTATTATTTTGATTTTTTGTGTGTCTGTGATTGAAAATTGCTAGGGTTGTTTTCTGGTAAGGTTATTCAGAGAAAATAGTTAGATACATTGTGGGACATTATGATAGTAAGGTTGAGTCAAACCTATGTATTCAACCCACAATTAATCTTTTTAAACTATGGTTAAAGCAAAAAATATATATTTTTAAACTATGGGGTGTCAGTACGTGGACATGAATGTTACAAAGCTTAAAATTATATATGCTCCGGTTTTGGACAAGATGAATATGAGATAGAGATATAGAACTCATTTAGTCGGCCCCAACATAGTTGGGACAAGACTGTGATGATGATGATGAAGATTGTGGTAAACTTAATAATCATTTATAGGAGAGAGCTATTAACCATTGGAAAAGGGATACCTTTTGGTAACGGAGTTGAATCTTAATACAAAGACTTGATTCAATCAGGGATAAATATTTGTGTTACATTACTCTCATACCGATGACTGTTGAGCCCGTTAACTATCATGGAGAGATAAATTGATCTGGCCCAAAGATTTGTAACCTTTATTAGTGGTTTCATTGTATTGATTTACTCAACCTTATCAAATTGATGATTCACACATAAACAATCAGCCATCCTATGACAACGAGGATGATAATGATCGATGATGATTAACCCATCTAACCCAACTGAAATGAAACCAAAGTACTTAGGGCCAACAAAGCAATTGCTTTAGGCCCAAAAAAAATAAGGCTAAAAAAAGGCCCCCATAATATTGGTTGACATCTTTTGAAATTCTAAAAAGGAAAAAAAAAATGCCCCATAATATCAGCTGACATCTTTTGAAATTCCAAAAATGAAAACTTGTTAACTCCCATCTCTCTTTTTTTCTCTCCAAAATATAAGGCCCCATAACAACTCTCTCTTGAGAAGATACGACCAAGATTTTCATGGGGCCTTAAAGTGTCATTTATGGCCTATTATATTTTCAAATTTGCAGGGCCAGCTATACCATAAGGCCAACAAAGTAATTGCTTTAGGCCCCAAAAAGTAAGGATAAAAAAGGCCCTATCATATTAGCTGACATCTTTTGAAATTCTAAAAAAAGCACACAACAAAAAGCCCCATAATATGGGTTGACATCTTTTGAAATTCCAAAAATACAAACTTGTCAACTCACATCTCTCTTTTTTCTCCCCAAAATATAAGGCCCCATAACAACTCTCTCTTGAAAAGATACAATCAAGATTTTCATGAGGCCTTAAACTGTCATTTATGGCCTATTATATTTCCAAATTTGCCCCTTATATATTTATTGCTAGGAGTCTAATTGATTTTAGTACACCATTATTTTTCTAGCAATCCATATCTATTAAATCCCAACTATACATTCAGTCATGAATTTGCTTCACAAGCCTTTCTCATTATTTGTGTGTATACTATTTCAAAAGGGGCCCATGCAGATTTGATCCATTATGTGGTTGATCTTAGTACACCAAGTTTATGGCCTATTATATTTCCAAATTTGCCCCTTATATATCTATTGCTAGGAGTCTAATTGATTTTAGTACACCATTATATTTCTAGCAATCCATGTCTATCAAATCTCAACCATATATTCAGTCATGAACTTGCTTCACAAGCTTTTCTCATTATTTGTGTGTATACTATTCAATAGGGGCTCATGCAGATTTGATCCATAATGTGGTTGCAATAGATCTATAGCTTGGGATTTTAGCAATAATAATAGATCTTAAAACTTAAGATAAACAATGCCTCCTTCCGGAATTTCTTAAGATAAACAATGCCCCATGCCGGAATTTACTCACTTGCCCACAATGCATATGAGCACCGTGCATCTGGGACATCCAATACGTGGGGCACACCTCTGAATCCTCACTCATGGTGTATTTGCACACCGTGCGCATGTGAAAATGCTTCAAACCTCACCAGTGGCAAACTCAAGATTTTTATTATTATTATTATTATTTTGAAGCAGGAGGGGGGGGGGGGGGGGGGGGGGGTTGGATTTTGTGACCCAAGACTTCTATGTGAGTTTTGGGGATGGGCCCAAAAATTTCATGTGGGTTTTAGAGATAGACTTAAGAAAAGTTAGCAAAACTTGAATATAAACTTAATTAGTAATTTTGCATCACATAAAAGCACGAAAAATAAATTTTAAATAAAATATTTATAATAATATTAAAATATAGAAAATGCCTCATTTAAGATTGTCGCTTTAGGCTTCGAATTGTCTCGAGCTGGCCTTGAAAGTACTTTGCGCGCAGTATAGTTAAATAAAATTCACCATCCTAAGCCAAACTATTTGAACAACACTAATCGACAGATCAAATATTCAAAATAGATGGTAGAAATAAAATAAAACTGCTTTCAAAGGCCTACAAATGTTACTTATAACGTCTTCAAAATTTTAAAACATAACATTTTTAATATGACTTGCATGCATAACATGATGACGATTGAGGAAGAAATATGAATACATTTGGTCTGCGACTTTTAGCTTCAGAAATTATATGTGGAACGTGTAGAATTATTAAACTATTGGTAAAAGTAGATTTGAGAAATTGTAACTGACTTCATCAAACTACTACTTTGATTTTTTTGCCGAAGAAACCTGACCTATCCACATTTTGTTAAGCAGTTGTCTTATTTAAGTTGTGATCATGCTTCATGGAGAAAGGGGTACTCCTTGTCTTGTGGTGTTTGTCTCTTTTGGGTTCTTTAGCTAAAAGTTTCATGGATGGGGCCACGTACCATTTGGTCTGAGTCATGACTCATACCACACAAACATTTGTACAAAGTAGAAATAAATGATCCCACAAGCTTGGGGACGTCAGATTCATCACAAATTCACATCCCACGACTAGCTACTATCTATTTCCTTTCTGTTTTGTTTCTACTTTCTTTCCATTGTTGAATATAAGACACCACAAACCACTCACCTCCACTAAGGAAAAATTCCTTGAGAGGCATGCACACTAACTGTAGTTCATCAGATCTCCAATATTGTACACTGGGCCCTGATCAATACCGTTCATCAAATGGATGGATGACACTGATTGAAAAGGCTCAATCCAATAAAACAAGGGAATTTTACAAAAAAAAAAAAAAAAAAACATAACAGATTAGGTGACCAGTGAACCGAAAAGATAATTTTAACTGACCTTACACAAAATCAATCATTTTGCCCGAAAATATGGTTTTTTTTTAGCACTTTCTACTAGCGTCTCTATCGACCTATGTTTTGTATTGTTAAGGGTCCCTAGCGACCCTGCAGTGTACGCTTATAAACGAACGAAACTCATCCTCATTCCCTGTTCTTAGTGAAAATGACTGATCCTAACAAATTGTTTCAATCCATTGAAGAGGTATGCATCGTGATTTATGAGGCTTCAAATCCTAATTCAATCAACTCAATTTGACTCATAAGGTAGAGTCAAGTGACTCGGTCAAGTACTCATCCATACTTGCCCTAGTTATGAGTTACTTGGGGCTTCTAGTTTTAAAGTTGTGGTTAGTTATCTGATTTTTTTTTTTTTTTTTACTATGTTTTGCAACCGGATTATGTAGTGCAGATTTGTAGCATCTCTTTCATACCGGATCGATATGATGATGTAGCTCTTGTTTTGAAGGAAGTAATGACCCTTATGCCATGATACCATCAAAATGAAATCTATCTCTCTCTCTCTCTCTCTCTCTCTCTCTCTCTCTACAAAAGTTATACCTGTAAATTCTTATATCTTCAAAATGTATCCAATGAAGAATGAAAAAAAGAAAGTGTTAGCTTCTTTATTGTAGTGTTTATTTATCTAGGGCCTTGGACAGGATCTGCATGTGATAAAAAGCTTTTTTCAATATTAGATTATTATGATCAAAGATTTGCCTAAGTATGGTTATACCTAAATCTAATCAAAGATGAAACCAACCAACCCTCCTATTGAACCTTATGCCTGATTCACTGTGCCTAGTAGCAAGTAAGGGTTTATCAAAAGTAGAAAATCATGTTTTAAGATAAAGTACAAACTTCACCTTTCTATTGCTCTGCTCCAAATGGAGTATCATATACACTTTAATGTTCTCCACAAAACAAAGGCATGTAGCTTTAATGGCCTTCAAGAGGTGAGAATAACCTATAGAGGGGAAGCAAGTCAAGTGTTATCATTTTTTCACCAAGAACAGGGAATGAGGATAAGTACCGTTCATTTATAAGCACCTTTCTATTGCTCTGCTCCAAATGGAGTATCATATGCACTTTAATGTTCTCCACAAAACAAAGGCATGTAGCTTTAATGGCCTTCAAGAGGTGAGAATAACCTATAGAGGGGAAGCAAGTCAAGTGTTATCATTTTTTCACCAAGAACAGGGAATGAGGATAAGTACCGTTCATTTATAAGCGTACATCGCAGGGTCGTTAGGGACCATGAACGTTATTAAACAAAGGTCGATGGAAATGTTAGTAGAAAGTGTTAAAAAAATACATTTTCGGGCAAAATGACTAATTTGATACAAGGTCAGTTAAAATCACCTTTTCAGTCCACTGGTCATCTAATCTCTTTTTTTTTTTTTTTTTGTCAAATCCTCATAAAACAATCCCCAATCATCCAATGAATGGGGTTTCCCCGTCTCTATACCAAATCATATAAGCCTTTCTTTTAAACAAGACATTTGTTTGTAGGGCTTTTCTTTTCCTTTTTTTTTTTTTATTTACTAAGATGTTTGTAGGACATACACCGTGATTGAAATGTGCAGTTTTCATGACTCACCAAATGAATACCGTTCCGAATGATAATGCCCGCCCAGTTTCCCACATTTCCAATTAAAAAACTAAAGCCTTTTGTGGAAACCACTTGGATGTATACCAATCATGAGAGGATAGTGTGATAGAAAGATCTCGTTGTAGATATAAGTTGGGCAAAAAATTATCCCAATCAGATTATGACAACTATAGATCTTGGAGCCTTAAATTTTAATGGTTTCATAAGTTACATTTTCTATGAAACCAATCCAACGGTGTGTATAATTCAGTTATATATATATAATTTGGATAAGTGTGAAATTAAGGTGAGTGTCAATTCATAAAGGGCTAGTGAATGTGACGGGGTTGGATTGATCAAGGGTTCAACAATCCATATGTGAATAAGTTGAGTTACTTATGAGTAATGTTGAGTCGAACACTGTTTTTAAACCAACATAATTAAGTGGAATAATGGGCATGTTTTATTCTCTTTCGTATGCAACATTACACCTGCAGTCAATATCTGAGAATGAAACGAAAACAAAAGTATCAACAGTCAATCTCTGAAAAAGGAAAGAAAACAAGACTATCTACTGGAGTCGGTAAAGAAATCAAGCAAGCTATTCGTCAAAACTTACTGCTGTAGCAACATGTCATTACAAAATCCCATTAGTGCAGACTACTTGAAATAACACCAACATACAACTAAACAAAGAAACCTGATATACTAAAGTTTCAAATGCGTTGATGTTTGTGGAGGTGACCCCACCATGTATGCCACTGGGTCTATCCAAAGGGCTACAGTGTCTAGACAGCATTCAAATGAATTCTTGGTTTTATCTAGCTTAGGCCAATTAAAAAGTGTTTTGATTGTTGTGTGGGGTCAGGTTCACCCACCTACCATCATAAGAACTTAGTCATTGCAGCGTTTTTCTTTCATATCTTTCTTTGTCTACAGCAAATGAATTTGTGGGGTGTTTTAGGCAGGGCTGCGCTGGTTGCTTTCTTGCTTTGTTTCTGTTTTAAAATCTCAGAACTTCTCACTTCTTAATAGCCTTTGCTTGACTGCCTCACAAGTCACACCTGATGCATATACTATATGACATAGGGATGTTTTCTGGTCAATATTTGATTAAAATACGAGGCTGATGAGATGGCGTGTCTTCCTTGGGGCTTGGACTAGTGATGGCACCACAGGTGGGTCCCACTTCGACCTTTATGTCTGTAATATTTTCAAAATTCAGGCTGTCCGGAACCAAATTTGGTCCATTTACAGCACATATTTTCAAAGCTTGGTGGGACTAAAGTCGGCTGAGTTATTCTGCTAGGTAGAAAAGAGAGGACCCTCAGAGAAATCTGTCCTTGATGAGTTTTGGCCGTACCTGAGTTAACTCAGTCAAAACCAGGTAGAAACTTGCTTGACTTGGCCAAGACTAAGTCAAGATTCATGAAACTATTAGAGATTATATAATTGTTAAGTTATATATATTCAGACTGAGTTTTGATTTTTGAACAGGACGAGTATCTGGACTTCGCTGGCTTTCGTAATATGAGGAGTGTATGGTCTATGGTTACAGCCCTATGTTTCTGCTATTAGGTATGCTGATTTGGTTGGGATAGGTAGCCATGCCCATGTATGAGTCAGAATCAACAATCCAACCACCTAAGATGGTTTCTTACCCAAAAAAAAAAAAAAAATCCACATAAGATGGTTACGGTCCAACGGATAAGAGACTGGATCATGGGAAAGTGCAGAAAGCCCATTTGGCCAGCCGAGTGCTGTTGCCTTGGTTGGGTAGGGCTCTACTGTTCTTGTTGTGATTGAATCCAAAAGGAGGGACCCATCTGATGGTGAGCCCCTTGCTTAGAGCTCCGAATTGGCTACCAACGGAAAGGTGGGTTGGCTGATCAATGAATTTGTTTTGGACATTTGGGATTTGGTTCTCTATTTTGGAAAAAAATCAAGTTTTCTTATGTGCCTAAAACTCTGAATCATGTTGTCCATAGGTTCGGCTAATTTTGACCGGAGCTGTGAGGAAGCTGTCGTGTGGTGGAGTGATCTCCAGTCTCCTTGGTTGGTTTTCATTTTTGTGTCCTTTTGATTTTTTGTTTTTAAATCAAAATACCCTTTCTAAAAAACGAAAATGTGGATGCAGGGTGCCTGTTTTCGGCTTTAACTATCTGCTGATGAGTCTCCTTTGTAGGGAATGGGCTTCCTCTTACGACTAATTGTGTGGGCTCTCTTGGGTCCCAGTCCGGTAGGCTGGGGGTAACTTAAAAAAGACTTGGTCAAAGTTGCTCAATTTGCTTGGCCGAGCCAACTCGACTTAAGGCAATGAGTCATTGAGTTAACCAAGGCTGCCAAAAATTTGGTGAAAGCTGCCACTTGACTCAATGCCCTTTAGAGTAGCTCGTGTGAGTCAATTTTTGAAATAGTTGTAGCTTAGAGTGCTCATCACCTATGATGTACGGATATTTCAAAGTGGGCAACATATTGTTTCGTATCGTGTTCGATACTTCATTTTTTATATGTAAAACCCATGTCCCTACTGTATCCATAGTGTGTCCCTACCATATTCTTGCCGTATCTATACATCATAGCTCATCACTGTGACTTCGGTCTAGATGTGAGTTGAAGTTTCTGGCCTTCCGAGGGTAAATATATAACTTACTTGAGCCAGTCATGGTATATCCATCATAGATGGATAGAATGATGGAAAGGCCTGTTGTCAATAAATTCTTCTTTCTTCCTTCTTTTCAAAAGAACTTATCAAATGATCACGACTTTTGATTCAAATGCTTCAAAGTTTAATGGTTTCTTAAATTATCTATTCAATCTTTTTAAATTTTCATCAATACAGGTCTGATTAGTATTAAAGTGGGGTGAGATCCATTTCATTAGGGAGGGTTTGGAATTGATTGATCATAGGTAGGCCCACGGGGGACTAAAATTGTTTCCTCTTAAATGATATTTTGCTCGACGACTAGATATTAATATTTCCCTTTTACTAGAGATGTGAAATCTAATTCTTCCCGAATAATTATTTCCTTAATTAAGGCCACTAACTTAGCAGTTAGGATCGCTTATGGAAGCAATTTTTTGACATGAAGAGCAATTTAGTATAATGAGACTCTCTCAATTAGGGAGGCTTGTTTTTTAAGGGAAGGATTATTTTGAAACACAAAAACAAAACAAAGAATTGCAAAGGGCTGATCATCCCTGCTGGTCAGTCAGGAAAACCCAAACTGCCCTATATGGTGAGCAGCCACATTAAGAACTCTCAATGAACCCAAAGTCCATTCCGACAACCTAGAAGTCTCAATGATATCCAAAATTGTTGAATATAATAGTCCCACATTGCCATCCTTGATGGATTTAGCCACATCAAGAGCATCCGAAGACACTTAGGGTGTTTGAAAAATCCTCTCTCTAGCCTTTAAAATTGTTAGGAGAATTGCTTTCGCTTCTGCTTCTTTAACTAAGAATAGATTGCGTCCTTTGAAAGCTCTTGCATCAATCAATAACCCATTCAAATCATACTGAATACGAACACAGATTTACTAGTGGATTCAAAGGATGCATCCAAATATATAGAAATTCAGTCTTATCAACCATCCCTCTAAGGCATCTTAAGGAGGTTAAATGCAAAGACTCCTTACTTCAAGGTGACCAGTTGGTTCCTAGCTCTTCAAATGGCCCACCATAAAGCTATGATCCATGCTTTAGAAAGATGGTAATCGAAAAAAAGAATCGGCTGCGGAAAATTAAAGGAATCCTTCGATCATTCTATAATGCCATTATTCATAATGGTATGAGATAGTATGCCAAGATGTAATCTAAAGCAGACCACTCTAGTAAAATTACACTGAAATAGAACATGTTCTGCCAATCCGATCCCTCCACTTGCAATAGGGCAAATGAATAAGTTTTAAGAATTGTAGTAAATATTCATTTGGTAGCATTATCGTTTTAAAATAATGATGAAGATGGTTTTTCATGATCTTTGTGGTTATCAATCTTAAACTAATTTGAGGCAGTTTAGTATAGTTTATTCATTAAAAAGGAAAAAAAAAAAAAAAAAAAAAAACCAAGTGGTAAGGAGTATTGAAAATGGATTTCTCCTCTCCAAGTTATTTAATTTTGAGAATGGCTTCTTACCCGAGTAGTAAGGAGTGTCATTTCTCACATGTCTGTCTAGGGTTCGAACCACCTTTCTAAAGCCACATTTTCCTGTGTGTGCATGTTTCCTTTCCACTAGCGTGGGCCTCTCGTCCCGCATGTGCTGACTCTTTTCCCACTTGAGTAGGCTGTCTTTACATGTGTATGCAGATATCAATTGGGTCCTGCTTCATTGGCTGGGTTACCAAAAAGAAAGTTACCTAATTTTGAGGACTGGGTTACCAAAAAGAAGGTTATCTAATTTTGAGGATAGCCGGCAATTTTTGATCGGGTAATGGTTATCTCTAGTTTGAAAAGATGGTTTGAAGACCTTTATAAAAGAGAATAGGTTTTAATCCATCAGGGTAAGAAATCTGATCATGTAAATTCAGTTTTAGATTTTATATTAGGCGGAGGCCAAAGGTCCGAAGGCTGGGCTGGCAAGGGATACCCTAGGTCATAAAAAAAAAGATTTCATACAGAGCTGTGTAAAACGGCCGAATATTTGGAAAGCAGTTGTATATGGATTATGGATCAATCTACAGCTGATGGTTCTCATATTGTGCCAACGATACATACCTCACTATATATAAATTCTTAGAAAGCCATAAGGTTGTGTATGGAACTCGTGACAGTATTTATAGAGATGTCCACAGACTTGCCTAGATGAGATGAAGAAAAAATAGAAACGTTGATCATTTAAGGTGCACATTACATGTAAAAAAAATGGGAGGGTTATGGTTAAAGGAGATAAAAGTAGGTGGAGAAAATGGTTTTTTGAAAACTTCAATATAGAACATATGGGGGAATGGAGGCTATGAATAAAAAATAAAACAGGTAAATGATTAACAAAATATTAGAAGCAGAACAAGCATTAACATAGATGAAACAGCAATATCATCTTTAGTTTTCTCTTGAGGAATGGATGAGATCATAAATTCTCTCACATAGACTTGCATTCTCTTCCATATGTGAGATTAGTCAGGTACTGGCTAGGAAAATACAAACATGATATCATTTAAAAAAATAACCATATCTCTGTAAACTTTATAAAAGAGCTACCAATTAAGATACTGACATCTTAAATAAAATAGAGAAAAGTGAGGCAAACAATTAAAATAATTTCCATTGGCATGTTTTGGTTAGTAGCTTTTGGAATTATTTTAGTTTTCTCAACATGACTTAATTTTAAAACAAAAACAGTTCAAATCGCAACTTAACAAACTATATTAGTTTCCTCTTAATGATAACTACTAGCTAAAATACACCAGGTGTGTCTTGAAGATAAATGTGCCAGAGAATTAAAAGCACGTTTCTGAGTAGCTGCAAAAAATGGGTTCTACAAAGAATCTTTTCTACACTCACCAGCGAACCAAATCAGGCCTTTCCATGGGAAGCAGTTTTCCACATAAGTACGGATAAATCTTTTTTTTTTTTTTTTCCTTTTCATCGCAGAAAAAGAGATCGCATCAAATGTGAAACTTTCAGGATTACAGATGTTAGGTAAATGCCTTGTAGTTCAGATAAACTGGATTGGTCCATTGGGGGTTAGCCAATAACCGGATTGAGGGTTAGAGGTATTTTGAAACTTGTATTGGGGCTTTTTTAGGAGTTAAGAAAGCTGAGATTATATATGTGATGTAATATGTAATTCTAGATTCTGAAGAGAGTCAAGATGTGTAATTGATGCTCTCTTACTATGGATGTAGGACCCATGCCGAACCAAGTAAAATTCTCATTTCTCTCTTTTATGGCATGATTGTTCGATTGCGGGTCTCGCACTTTTAATGCATGTGCGCAGGAAAAAAAAAATCAATTCCACTTTCGACGCTTTTTACAGAAAAAGCCCAAACAAACGGTGCCCAATATTGTAAAATAAAATATTTACATATGGGACGGTATAAGTGGATGAAATTAAAGTCCTGAGATTGGTTCTGATGTGCCCAATATCATGATTTTTTATGGCAGTAGCAGGCACTCTTTCACGTGGGATGGAAGAGCATCTTTTGTATGAGTAGGAAAGCAGTGACGCCCACCTTTGTATGGTGGCCTTTCCCTTTCGCAGTTCCTGTCGGTTATTTTCTTCCCATATTCATTTGCAGTGGACAAAAAACCCAATGAATGAAAACCCAAAAATAAAAAAACACACACAGACACAAACTTATTTTCTGTTGATGCATTTAGGGGATCCAAGAATAGTTTCTTGATTGGTTCTTTCTTTGAATTAATTAACCAATTATCATTCATCAGTGCCTTGTTTGGCCTACTATATATGCTACATTTTGTTTTGTTTCCTCCTCCCATGCATGCACCTCTATACCACTCACAGTGAATGTAGGAGATCACCTTGGGCCTACTATATATGCTACATTTTGTCTTGTTTGCATGCACCTCTATGCCACTCACAGTGAATGTAGGAGATCACCACTAGGTGCATGCACATCCACCATTCATATGCCCTGCTGAAGCCATTCGATCAGTGGACTTTCATTCCTCTATTGAAATTCTGGACTGTTCATCTCTTTATTTATGGCTGCTGATCTGATGATGAGGCCAAAATTTGGTGCAATCCAAGTCTGGGCCACATGGGTGGCCTGATTTTAATCTGGTCTAATACAAAACGACTTCAAATCCAAGATTCAATTTTCCAAACGTGGCCCTAAACCATTCTAAAGTGGAGTGTTTTGGAAACAAATTCTACAGCCGAACCAACAGACTACAATGATGGGGCTAGACCCAGGTGAGACCCACCTTGTTGCCAAAGCTCTTGTGTGACGACTAAAGTCATAGCCACCAGGGCACGAGTCTTGACCATATAACAAATAGCCATTATGAGATGTTTACTGACCATAAAAGAATAATCAGAATTAACAAGCAGTGGGTCCAATGTAGGCATGGCAACTTGTTGGGTTTGGCACGGGTTGAGTTAAAATCAAATCTTCCCCTGATTCAACCTGCCTTACCCGTATGACTCTGATAGATATGGGTCAGGTTGATCATGGTTTAGTATCAGCTCGTGACTCTAATTTTTCAAATGTGTAATACAAATTGCCTTAACCGAGAGTTTAATATTATATTTCTGTTGACAAATATTTAAATTTGATTAATAGAGTTTAATGAATTGGGACAATCAAAACACGAACCTGTCCCAAATCTAACATGGGTTGAATCCTACTTATATGTATCTTGAACTTGACAAAGTGTCATTCACTACAGCAATTTTTACTTTTAGCGGCGGTCAAAAACCGCCGCTAAAAGCTGATTTTCCGCAGCTAAATGTTATAGCGACGGAAAATGGCCGCCGCTAAATGTATGCGTCCCTGTTTCTTCTTGTGGCTGATAAAAACTGTCACAGATGGAACATTAGCGGCCTTTTCTTGTATCCGTCTCTAAAACCTCTTTTTTTTTTCTTTTTTTTTTGAAAAAAATGTATTTAATTTGATTTTGAAGCTTTGGTTTTGTGTTTGTTTTTTTTCCGGTGATATAAGACTTGCAGAAAATGTTTTAAATGGTCCAATCTATTTTTGGCAAGAACTGTAGGCTTTTAACCTTGAAAGTTGAAAAGTTTAGAAACCATTGACATACAATGATATCAACTAGTTTAAAAATCATTATCCCTTGAAACAACACCACAATTTGTGAGAGAAAAAGTGCATAAAGCCTAATTCATATACTTATCAAGTGAGCCCGTTGATTGTCATAGCCACCAGTATGCGGATACCAGAAAAAAAAATAGCACACTAGTTGGGCAAAATCCTTTGTTTCAACCTTAGTGTAGAAACATGAGATAATTGATTAATTTTAATATATATAGAAAGGAAAGAAAGTAAAGAAAGAAGCTTTGTTTGGTTTTGCAGGGCCCCAAATGGTCTGCTGGCCTTACCAACGGATTTTAAATGGGCATATTCTGAATTGTAAGGCTTGGATTCAGGCACTAGGATCTGTGACTTGGGCTTAGACTCTTCAAATTTAAATGGATTGGGGCCCAGACTCAGGCCAATCCAACACCCGCAAACCAACCAAATCAGGTCCACCATCTCTCTCTCTCAGCCAAGGGCTGCCTGAGGATAAACCTAATAATGTGCTGAAAATTTTCCAATGCAAACCAAAAAAAAAAGGCACCATGTGAAACCTGTTGTTTCCAAGAATATGATTCCAGTCCTATCACTGTTGGCAAACTGAGATTTGAATCAACTGAGAGACAAGAGTTAAACAAGCTTTACATGCATGATCAATCCGAAGGCGTCCATCAATCTATTTGGAGTGAAAAACTAGAACACATAGGGTAATGCTGGAACCTAGAATGAGTATCAAAATATAGTGTTGCTACAAAGGATATTAAACATGGAACAGTCATTAAGGTCCTTGAATTACACAACTGCATGAGAAAAAGAACGAACCCAGCCTGAACATTCAGGAACCCATTTGATTCAGATGGTACAAATGCTTGAACAGCCATACACAATCCTGCCATGACACCATGATCCATGTCAGTTATCATTAGAGGGCAATAAGTTAGAAAATGCAATATAATTTGTACCACAAGATCCGAATACATACTAGTGAAAGCAGGAACATGAACAAGATAAAACACAATTTTGATAATAACAATGGGTAGTGCTTTTAAAAGCAAGCTAAAGTGTTGATCCTTCCCACAGCCGAAATGTCCCAAGAACATCTTACAACACAAGTTTTAGGCATGGCTTAGAAGTTAAGGGTTTTTACTTATTAGTCTTTAGTACCAAAACTTGTTCTTAGGAGGGTGGTTTGAATTCTAATATTTCAAGTAATTCCATCTATGTCCATGAGAGACGTGTGTTGTGTAATTGTTTTTTGGAACCATAAGCTAGACACCTTGTCTTTTGTAGAAAATTTCCCCTCCCCCTGTTGCGAGTCATCTGTAGCCTGAAATTCTCTGTAACATTTCTCTACCATCCTATCAGTCCACTTCTTTGATTTGCATTTGTATGTGTTGACAGCCGACCGGATGGATAATGTATCCTTATGGTTTCTATTGTATGCTATAGTGCTGATGGGGAGAAGTCATGTTTTTCAAAAAAAAGATATTGGACTTGCAGTGATTTCCTATAGTGGTGGTGTTTTAACTTGTTCCTTTACATCTGATCATTAATAAGGGGGTAAAATAGTTAGGAAGCAAGCAATGCTATTAGAATACTGATCAGTCATCAAAACCAATGACAAGATAATTATTATTATATAACACAAAGGAAGTCATAAAACAAATTAGATTATGAGCTGTCGCTGCTTTGTCGCCTGTTAGGCTGGAACAGACGCCTAATTCATTTGTTTTTCAATCAATGTATTAGAGTAATCAAATTGAAGAAGTTGATTAAATTTGAATTAGGATTTTGAATGGGTTTTTAGTTTTTAGTAGGTCTATACTCTCTCTCTCTCTCTCTCTCTCTGTTAGGCCCATGGTATTGGGCCTGTATTTTCTATTCCTGGAAAATGTTTCATGTCAGTTGTGCTTAAAATTTCCTGTTGGAAGAAACCTTTTCAATCGAAGTTGATGATGCTGGAGTTATAAGTTACATTTCTCATTTATTTTTTGTCTCATTTTGCAGTGGTTAGTTAATTCTGTGTCTGTTTGTTTGGTGCATTACTATTTTATTTTTAGTCAGAGTTAGTATATCATGTTGTCACTTTCTTTGATGCTCAACTGAGCAGTTTTTTTATTTATTTTACGACTCCTATAATCTGGGCAACGATCTTATTATAATATTGTGAGTTAAGCGACAACAAGTAATCAACTAAAGAGTTGGCCACATGACACATGTAGGTTGGATGTAGTTATACTAATACATCTTTTAATACAGAGGACTGAATTCAAACCTCCCAGACATCATGTCCTTGCTGAATTCTCATGAGTAAAATAGAACAACAATAAATTGGTTTTAATACATGGTTTTAGGCTGCTTTTGTTTTGTGTGACAAGTTAGGCAGTTTGACATAGCAGAACTCATTTCTCTGTTGTTAGTTGCTTCATGTTCTGTTTTTGGTTGAGACCAAAAAAACAGAAAAAGAAAGAAAGAAAGAAACAGCAATGTCAAGCAAGTCTAAGCCATTTCGGAAAGGACCAGATGAGCTAAATATTAAAACAATAAAAACATAGTTCTCAGTTAATCATTAGCAAGAAAATAATAATAAAACAAAACAAAAACTAAATCTAAATCCAAATCCTTGATAATCCAGAGAGTGATGGGAACATAGGAGAGGACATAGGAGAAGAAGAGAGAAAAGAGGAAGAAGAAGAAGAAGCACCTTAGGGGTTAGAGAGGAGACTTTGAGCTCCTCTCTTGTATGATAACCATGTCAAACATCACGCTGGATATCGAGAGGAGCACCGAAAACCTATTAGGATGAAATAAGTAATATTAGTATAAACTTGAAAGGGAATTACATCCAAATAAAATTAATTTTTAAATCTCTTGTAGGCTACCCACTGGCTCAAATGAAGAAGACAGCTGGCCATGCTGGGTGAACATCTGAAAACATGTCATCATCTGGTACATACGGGCTTCCATCTGACTCATTCTTTCTTCCACGGCAACCATCCACGGCAACCACCCGTTGTTCAGCTAGCTACTATCCTCTGAGCTCTCTCAGCATTTGCCATCTCCCTCGCTTCAGCAACTAAAACTCGTGGGCCATAGATATCGGAGGGGGTCACACCCAACCCAAAGGTGCGAACCCGGCCACGTCTATCTTCTTCCATCACTTGGGTGAAGATGTCATCCCATGCACAACTTCTCTCTGGGCTCTCTAGTTGTTGGCTGACTCTTTCATTGAGTCGTCGCTGCAATTCATAATCAAGTACTTACATTAAGCAGTTTATCTATTATTAAATCAAATTACAAGTGGGAGAAAATTTTATTTAACAAGACTTAAACGTACCAAGGCGTCCTCTGATGCCCGATCCACGAGCTGTCCATCCCGGCATGTATGGGTCAATCTAAACATCTCCATCCGGTCCGGTGCTTGTCCATCGGGGTTTCGTGCTCGCAGTCCTCATTGAAATATAATTGTATTAAAAAACACAGATCAGCCTAATATGCCTAATATGACAGATGATCATATAGAATCCCTAAAATGAATTAGTCCTTAAATAATCACAAATGGAGGAACAACAAAGATTCCACCACCTCCACCACCAGCAAAGTCAATAGACTATGATCAAAGAACTAATCTCCTTTCACAGAGATTGAAAAATAGAGATCGAGAGAAAGAAGATAAAAACAAACATATCAATGTCTTGTGACTCTAAAAAGTAGGTTAGATAAAGGTGCAATAAGCTTCCTGGTTTTGTGGGTTATATCCTTTTCACAATTGGTTTGGAAGCAACAGGCATAAATACCACCTACCAAAGATTTGTTGTATGAAGGAAAAGAAAATGACCTCAAATCAAACTCCAATATTATCCCCCACAGGCCCACAAGAGTCATCAAATATAAAATGTATTAAATAAAGCATTTGAGATCTTGTCTCTCTTGGAGAGAGCATTGGGACTGGTATGAGCCTTTGGTTATACTAGAAGCTGAAAGCATTCAAAGTAGACAGATTTGACCTTTTTTTTTCTCTTGAAAGAAGTGATGAAATCTCTCTTTTTTCTTATTTGAAAAACACAGCATTTGATAGCAGATGAGTTCTCCGCTGAGCTGGCAGATGGTGTGGCCTATGTTGCTGGTCATGACCAAGAAGCTAGGCCTGTAATGGTAATGGCTTATTTTACTTTTCTATCACTTTTCCTTTCTCTCTTTTGACAAACAGAGAAATCATCATTTCTTTCTACTGTTGAAAGTGAGTACTTAAAACTGTATTTTCATAGGTGAAAGTGAAACCTCTTGAAGAACTAAATGGACCCATAACCGGGCTCATAAATTAAAACATTCTCCAAAGAGTTCATGGCTGTAGCCTATCACAATAACAAGACACTTACCACATTTGCTCCTGAAATATCCATTACCTGGTAATACAAGACTTAAAATTCTAAGAAGTGATACAATCAAAGAACTAAGAAGAAGAAAAGTTACTCAGATACCCTACTCAAGATAGCATTTAAATTTTTACCAAAAAAAAGAGAAATAAAAAAGATAGCATTTAAATAATCCTAATGAATTCTAGCAACACTACTGTCACTAATGGTACTCAGAACCCTTCTATCCGCTCAAAGTGAGTGAAATGTCAAAATGGGAAAATGGTAGTTTGCCGCCTCCTGTTTCTGTTGTTCAAAATGCTTTTTATTGCCTCTTTTGGTATGTATTTGGATGCAGATTATCCATTAGAGTCGTCATGGGAACGTGTAGTACAGTATAAAAATGTACCATTCATTAATATTTACTGATTTAGATCATTGATATAAGAGGCCCATGGTTGGTGATCTTAATGCAATTGGGGCTCACACTAGTTCATAAGAATACTATATGTGAAAGATAGATAAGACTATCAAATTATTCATTTTTATCTATCTGATTTTGTTTAATTTAAAGCATTCCAGATGTGATATGGAGTCAAGGGATTACTTTTGCCAATGAATTTTCTGGCTGTGAAAGAAAGAAGCACATTATCATTGCATATGATTGGGTTCAATAGATCATTTACATGCATCCCATTCATTCCCACCCACGTAGTACGTAAAAGAAGAAATATGATATTAACTATAATGGTTTAAA
Organism: Persea americana; assembly: GCA_029852735.1. NCBI lineage: Eukaryota > Viridiplantae > Streptophyta > Magnoliopsida > Laurales > Lauraceae > Persea > Persea americana. Next base: position 52,832,774 of record CM056812.1, read on the forward strand.
TAAGTTACCTCTTCCTCACGTATTCGTGCAAAGCTCTTCGTTCCTGCAGTGTGATTCATAGTTTGTAATGCACGATTTTCCGCATTTCTTTTGCTTCGCTCCTATTTATGATGATAATGAAAATGTTAATTTTCAAATAATGAAAAACAATGAAGTAAAAATTAAACCATTCAAGTTAGAAATTTTAATATCTTTATACATTTCATACCATCCCATCCTTAGTCCCCCAAAATTCAATGAGCAACACCCATTGTACTGGATCAACTCTATCGGGACGGTACTGCAACCGCTCCCGAGTAGTGTGAAATGGGTCATAATGTGTCTTCTTCAACTTGCTTTTCCGATTTTTCCAAAATTGGCATATCTTGTCAAAGACCAATTTCTTCACCCGTGGTTGCTCGTCAATGGCAATCTCAAATTTTGACTACAACACACGTGTAATAAACTTGACATTAGTACAGATACAAGACACACTCTCATCATAATTGAATCATTCACATTAATACCAGTATAGCCCGCCACATGTCCATTTTCCTCTCCATAGGCATTTTCCTCCAATCAAAATAATTGATTGGTGCCTTCTTTCCATCTCGTGCAATGATGCCGAGAAATGAAGATAATAGACGTCCATTAGCTCCAATGGGCTGGCCAAATTCATTAAGCCTCAAGACAACACGCTCCTCTTGATGATTGAGAGCAATGCATTTGTTGGGCCCTCGTGTCCTCTTTCTTGCTTGAGACCCTATTTAAAACACAATTCAAGAATTATGAATTATTCCTATATGAATTATGAATTATGAAATTGAGAGCAAGAGTCAGAACATTCAATCAAAGTATAAAGGATTTTCAGAAGCTTGTTAGACCATCAGTGTACATATGTAGTGTCCAATTAGCATTGGGTTGGCTATATCCAAAGAAACTATATTCAGCTACAAGTAGAAACCAACATCATCTAAAAGTAAATATATATATTATGTTATTAATCTGATAGTGGGGCACACAATTAGATGAACCAACTGCCCCTGAAATGCATAATTTACTTCTGTTAACTGCATTAAATCTCATCTGCATCAGAGTAATATCTTCCCAGTGAATAGGAGAAAGGAGATCTAGCCACTTTTTAATGTGTATCCAGTTCAGCAGTCAATATTACTCCAATTCACATAAAAAATTGATGGTTTTCCAATTGACAGAGTAGGAATTTGTTTGATGGTTCCCACCTGAAATGCATAATTTACTTTGTAGTCTGTAAAGGCAAAATTTTGGGACCACTAATTCCTTGACAATTGATAAACAGGTTGGGCAACTCATGCGCAAACTTGGATACTAATAGACTTCATGACTTACACTTGAGGTTCCATGTTGACTCCAAAAGGAATCTCATCCTTGGTCACCTAAGTGATCTAGGGGGTGGCTCATAACATCATATCCTATCAACCACTAGTAAAATGCAATCTGACTCAACTTGGGTATATTTCTCCACTAGCCAGTAGCAAGGGCTGATCTTAGTATCTTACTGTCCAAGAAAGGGGCCTCACCTGTTAAAGTCCCATATAAAACACATGATACTGATGAACGTAACCACCTAGTGCATTCTCCCTCTATTACACTTATATCCTTAAGAGGTGAACTAGTGAACTAGCAACAATCATAAGGAATGATGATTCATGGCCTTAAATAATTGCTACACAATGCAATTAATCTTCACAAATGCATAAAACAGAAAAGATTCCAAAAAGAGAAATCCTTTATGAAGTCTGATGTTCCCCTACTCTTTTTCTTTTGGAATTGGTAACAATATTTCTTTTGGAATTGGTAAATCTCATTTCCCTTAAGCTCTGAACAAACAAGATTTGGGTTTACTGAATACACCCTCTACCTTTGGGCTTATCTATTGAACTCTTTACCAAGTGGATAGATCTACAATGGAAAATATGTTTAGCTCAATAAAAAGAGCCCACATGAAATACCAGAGAAAATTTTGCAATAACTAATCATTGCGGAAACGCTGAAAAGAAATTTGAAGTTCACATTAAAAGAAACACAGCAAAAAGATATCCCCGTAAAACTTCAATGCAACAAGAAATATGATTTCTAGTTCAAAATAGGCAAATACCCAACAATAAGAGGGGTGCTATGTAATTACCAGACGTAGATGTTTGAGTGTCCATCTGCAATGGCTGGACTCTTTCTTGTGGAGAAGATGACATATGTTCAATAATAGTCACTTAGCATGTGCACCAATGAACTTATATTTAATGCTGAAGAATGACAACAATAACTTATATTAAGGAGCATTTTCATTCGAAAGTACTGAAAAGGTGTTCTTCAATCAAAGATTATCATATAATATCCATCCTACGAGATGCCCCATGGACTATGGTAAGCTGACTGGAAGAGATGCATCATGACTTGCAGTTGGAATTACACGCTTCATACTGAGTAGTATTCTGTTTCAAGGAAGAACAGAAAATCATGTGCAAATCACGATTCGTACATTCTATTCCATTCCACGAACCAAATTATCACAATCCGATCTGATTGAGCATCCAAACGCGACCTAAATTCCATCCATCCATCCATCGACCGAGAAACCTTGTGACGATTTCTCAAACAGATCCAAAATCAGTAATTAACAGATCATGCGAGAGCGGATCCGGAAACCGATTCGAATTTCCACACGGATCGGGAATTGAAAATGGCACGAAGAACAAATCCGACCGAAACCGATCACGAACAAGATGTTACGATCACAGAAAGGCAAAAATATATATGGATTTGGAAAAGGAGAGTCCGTACCTGAAGAACACGTAGATCTGCAGCGATGGATCGGTGAAAAACCCTAGCTTCCTCTAATTCTCTCTTCCTGTAGAAGAGCTTTTGAGAAGATGTTATAGAAGGCCAGATCGAGAAAGTGGGAAAACAGAAGATTGAAGAAGCGTCTCAGGTAGCCTCAAATCGCAGAGCGACTCATGTAATTTTGCTATGGCGTCTCAGTTGAAGAGCGTCTCAGGGTAGCTTCATGTCTTAAGGTTTTCGGTGGGGAGTTCGGATACATAAAAAGTAGGACCTCCTTTCAAATAAGTGGGGACAGTAAAAGGGGCGAAAATTTGAACTTTTAACGGCGGAAACTTGCATCCGCCGCTGATACAGTTTATTTTTTTTGTCAACTGTGACGGATTAGCATAACAGTTGGTAATGATACACATTTAGTGGCTGATCATTAAAATAGTCACTATTTAAGTGTCACTAAAAGTGACATTTTTTGTAGTGATTCCACATTAATCCGATTGGTGAGGAATCTCTCTATCCACAAATGTACCGCTTGCAGATACTTGGACTGTTGGTCTATTAGATATGAGTGTGTGAGTATACATGTACAGAGTTATAAATTACAAAAATAAGAAGAAAAATATAAAAAGAATACAAAAATCTTGACAAAGCCACTACTCTAGCGCCCTAATTATTGGGGGTTGGTCAGTGGTCACCCATTTAACCCAAGTGAATATTGCCATCCCTAGATCCATGGTACATGGTCAAAATTATTGATATAATGGGCTCTACACCAATCAGCCACACTAATTGAAGTGTTATGATTCAGTACATGTCTATCTCAACCTTTTATTTCTAGATGCGTCAATTGAAGTAGTTCGGATCCCTTCTTTCTTAGAAATAGGGAGATACTGTTTCATCTTATACTAAATCGCCAACTCTGTAAAATTTTATGCTGGTTAATGCATCCTCTCAATTTGAAAGATATAATTCTCCATGGATGTATTTTCTTCTCGAATAACCGATCCACTCTACATATCATCGCCCTAAACAAACTGCTCGAATATGAACAAAGAAGTAGTTCATCTAAACGATGATAGGCCGTGGGCCACCTCTATGAATGTTGAAGTCAAACAGGACGGCTAATGAATGGGAAAGGAGTAGGGACACACACTGAAAGACGAATTGAAGTGCGGAATTTCAAAGCAAATGCACCCAGCAAATGGCAGCTCTCCCCTTTATAAAACTCCCTCTTCTATCCATCATAAAAGATCAGAAGAAGTGTAATAGTGAGAAGTGACTCTTCCCTACTCTTCTTCTCCTCTTCTTCTTCTAGACTAGTTAAAGCTCAAAGAGCAAGTAGTTAAAGAGAGAACAAGAAGAAAATCTTTTTTACTCTTATTAAAAGAAATGGCCATGAACATAGAGAAGGTGGAGGGAGGAGTCGTCCCAAGAACCGAATACAACAACAAGGCGCCTCCATCATCCGAGGAGAAGGCACAGAAGAAGCGTAGTATCAACTGCTTATTGCTCTTATCATCCTCCCTCTCTCCATCCTCTACATTCGAGAGCGTGCTCGAGGGACGCACACCCACTTCTTGGCCGAGCCAAAGCTGCTGTCGAGCGCTGCAATCGGTCTCCTCCTCGGCCTGGACAACTTCCTCTACTCGTATGGTGTCTCCCTCCTCCCCGTCTCCACCTCTTCACTTCTCTTCTCGACTCAGCTGGCGTTTACTGCCTTCTTCGCTCTGATCATTGTGAGGCAGAAATTTAGTCCATTTTCGATCAATGCGGTGGTGTTGATGACTCTGGGTCGGTGTTGCTGGGGGAAGAGCGGAGACCGGCCGGCGAACGTGACTAATGGAGAGTATCTGTTGGGGTTTGTGATAACGCTGGGGGCGGCTGCACTGCTGGGGTTTGTGCTGCGATGCATAGAGATGACTTATGCAAAGGCTAGCAGAGCTATTAGTTACACTGTGGTGATGCAGTTTCAGTTGGGAGTCACCTCGTTTGCCACTCTTTTTTGCACCATTGGGATGATTATAAACAAGGACTTCACGGTAATTAACTTACTTCTCAAATTCTAAACTTCAATCTCTCTCTCCCTTATGATCCATCCTACCCCCTCCCTCACCCTTCCCACCCTTGAAATAGCACAATCACAAATTTGACATTCAAACTTCCGCTGCTCACCATAAGATTAAAATTCTATGAAAATGATGCCTCTAAACTTCTGAGAATTTACATATAGATAAGTATTATCTAGATCTTTCCATCTTCCACCTTCCAGGTGATTATTCTAGCCTCAAGTGGGCCTCAAAATAAATTCAACGAAAATTCCTCTAAGCACGACTGTATGGCTAGTGGCGTCTACTTAAAAGCATGATAATCATTGAAAAGGGAAAAGCTTACGGGTTTTGCAAGGCAACTATATGAACCATTTCAAGAAAAATGAGAGCCATCTAACCACAAAAGTTTGCCTTAGAGGGACTCAAAATTGTCCCAATTCCAATAGTCAGAAAAGTTGATTGGTGCCATCTTTGCATGACCAATTCAAAAGGCTACAAAGCTCCAATGAGTGTCAAAACTTAATATTAATGCTATGTGAGGAGTTGACAATTATCATAAGGTGGGCCATGGAATGACCTTGCTGTCCCTGGAAATCTCAGCACTAAATGTTCACAAAAGAATATAACTGTTCTATTATAACTCACATAATTGCAAAAGAAAACGGCTGGATATATTGATATGTAAGTGTAGCATAGACTCATGATTTGGTGGTATGATTTGATATATGCAGGACATTGGTAGAGAGGCGAGCGCCTATGGGCTTGGGGAGACCAAGTACTACATCGTGCTCACTGTAATTGCCATCCTTTTTCAGATGGTATTCGTAGGCTCCCTAGCCATTGTATTCTGCACTTACTCTCTCTTTGCCGGTGTCGTCACCGCCACCCTCCTCCCCATAACAGAGATTGCTGCTGTCATCGTCTACCATGAAAAGTTCACAGGAGAGAAGGGCATGGCCCTGGCCCTGTGCTTGTGGGGTTTTACCTCTTACTTCTATGGTGCCTACAGAATGGAGAAGAAACAGCAAACTGAATCAGGCTAATCCAATCATACCCAACTCAAGTGGGCCACACCTTCTTTCTTCTTCTTCTGTTCAACCTGTGTGGGGCTGTTTTTGGGTCTACGATTAGGGTATTGCATGCAATAGAACCATGTGACTCCAGAAACAGATATCTAGCTATTTGTATATATTGTATTCAAAGGGAAGTCAGGTTACATTAATGTGTGTCCAGTGTCTAATATTAGGACTGTTCATCTTGTGGGTCCTCATAGCACAAAAGTTGTGATATGCATCTTAATGGATATTTCCTTTTCCAATCTGTGTACATTTGAGCCTTTCATATATTTATTTAATGTATTTGTCCGTTCTAAATCTATTTTCCATTGCTAAAGACTGTTATTTGTAGCCATGTATCCACAACCCATTAACTGGGACGGGTATAAAAGAGTTCCACTTATGGACTAGATAATGAGTTAATACATTTTGAGGTCTTTGCTCGCATGGAATTGAATTCCAAAGAATTAATGGTGAGCGCCGCCAAAAAAACATTAAAGAGAATGGAAACTCGACTTTTTTAAGATTTTGATTTTTACTATTGGCATTCATCGTTCTACAATACTCGGGCCGGGCTAAGGCATATCCAGGCCCAACCTGACTATTGAAACACGGGCTTATATCCAGCCCAAGCCCTACACTGTCCATAGCGTTAAAGTCTGAGCTCGCCCATTTAGTTAATTGGGCTTGGCCAGGCCGAACTAGTTTTTTTTTTTTTTGTCAATTGTTCAAGCTTTCTAGCAATTGTTTGAAAAAATTGATAAATACATTACAAGTACACCTTATTTGGGCCAGGCCGGGATTTGGGCTTTCTATCACTCAATCCAAGCCCAACCCAAAGCGGGTTGGGTGTAGATTGAGCCCAGGCTGGCCCAGCCCATTGGTATTCATTTCCAATTACCCCTTTATTCATATAGCATTAACAGAGATTATTTGATCATCACTTTTTGGATTTTCATCTTTATTTCAATTTTAACCACTACTACAATTACATGAAACAAATGGGCGTAAGTCTTACTACCAGATAGGATGCAAGCGACTGAGGTCCCTATCTAGGATTGTTAGAGAACAAGAAGGGGCATTCAGATCTTAAATATATCCCTGTGATACAACTAATACATGCATGTTGCATCTCAATTATCAGACAGTGCTGTCTGCCCTGCTTCTTCTCCATAGTCCATCCTCAAGAAGATGTGAAACCCCACAAGCATGAGGCCATGCCTTATTGTCCTTAACTTGTCAATCTCGGTTAGAGGGAGAAACAGGCATAGGACAACACTGAAAACGAGAAGACATATAGCATGAAAAATATTTTCCAACGATCAGACTGCACACATACACACACCAGGGTGAACCTTTCTTTCGTCCGTCTCGTGGTTCCGCGTCAGGTTTAATTTTATAATCATTAAATTTCAATTATAATATATGAAAGGACTGTTTCGAATTGGCAATTATTATATATGAAAGGGACTGTTTCTAATTGAGAAATCAACCTCTTTCAATCCAATTTATTTTGACTAAACAATTTACTTTGACCCCTCCACCCTTTTAGATGGCTTTTTAACTTGTCTCTCCACGTTACAACTCTCTCTCCCTTATTTGACTCCTTAGAACGTTTCGGTCACACTAACTCTCCTTTCCATGGTATGGTCTCTCCTTCGCTTTAATGTCCCATTCTTTTCCTCACTTCCGTGGAATTAATTTCAAAATATTCCTCATAACGTCACTGATCTTTGACCTTGTAGACACAAAGCACGTGATGATACAGATCTCATCATCTGAGAAAGATGGGTCCAAGAAAGTGAAAGGAGTTGCTTGATTCTCAACGAAGAGATAACATGTCAGGTAACAACCTATATTAGACAGTCTTCCAGTATTTGCGCCATCAACGAGTTTAAATCCATAAGACAGTGATTACCCTTATAGCAATGTAGTTGTTGCCGTATCAACCATCGAATCTCCGAAGACTACATGGTTGAGAATTTTGAAGGAGTGGTGGCATGCACGTGATTAAGGTACATACCACTTGTGAAGTAGGAAGATGCCATCAGATTATTGGTATTGTAGTGTGAGATTAGTCAAACAACATGATTCTGATGGCATAAGATTTTGTTTGCAGAGTCTCAGGTTATTCGCAACCACAACATATAAGCCCTTCATGTTAGGCAAAATCTATACACGGTGAGAGATGTTTTCTACTTTGACTTTCATTTCATTTATTTTTTAATGTTTTGGCATTTGTGATTTACAACCATATATTCTGATTTATTTGAGAATGTCTTTCCCTAACAACTTGGATTATGCAAATTGAGAGAGATTTACATTTACTGCACCTTTAAATTGGTACGGTGCATCCTCATGATTATATAGTTTCACAAATTCTAATCAATTGAAAGAGTTAGTTACCACTAGCTGTTTGTGTTGCTACCATTCGGTATATGGGAATTTCTCCATTGCACATGCTTTTGTAAATCACATTTTTTTGTTTCAGTGTAAGGTGTTTGGTTAAATACCTGAAATAAATATTTTCTGTCAATTTGATTTTGAATTCATTTCAATGTTTCTTCTAGATTTCTTTATATTTTTGGAAGTGAGACATATTTTTGGAAGTGAGACTGAAACTGAATTCTTTAAGATTTAGACTCAATTTTGTATAAAATACAATGAGATTCTTCATATAAACTGTTTTTTTTTTTTTTTTTTTTTTTTTTTGCAGATTTAAATTGAGTTCTTTTTATAAAATATTCTGGGTTGCTTATACTTCAAAACTTTTCCACTATCAATGTTGAGATCCCTTGAGAAATCATGCCCCTTCCCACCATCAATATCGAGTTCCCTTAAAAACTCATGCCCCCTCTTGCGCTTCTTTACAAATCTGTTTTCTTAGAGTTAGTACATATAGCCCTGAGATTCTCTTGCAAAATCTATTTTCGTAGGTTCTCACATGATTTGATGGGTGGCTTATGGTGGTGAAAAGGTGATTGTTTGTAGTATTTCCAATGTATCTGAAATTGACGAGTTGAGCTCCATCGAAGAATTGCGTAGTAAGTTAGATCTCAGTTCTTATTCTTTTTATTGAGTACAAACTTTGAAAATGATCAATTTTTTGTCATGTCTAGGATCTATTCTCATCCTCTGCTTTACTTCTCCTTTAGTTTTTCTTTGGGTGTACAGAATTGATCTACTCCAATATTTATGTTGAGACTTTTTATAAATAGTATATTTGTTTATCTTAAATTTTGTATTTTCAAAAAATATCTCAGAGAAAACAATAGATTTTCAGACATTAAGAAAAAAATAATATGTTTCTTTCAAAAGTAACTACTATGGTTTTAAGTTTGGTTTTTGTTTTGTTCAGCTCTATGATATTTTAGCATTTTAGGTGCTTTATTCTAACAACCTCAATCCATAATCTTTTACCACAAGTAATAAAAGACAATAATACCACTTCTTCTATTCGGTTATCATGTTCATGTTTTTTGAAATATCACTTAAATGTAAAGAAATTCTCATTTTTAATAATTATCGGTTGTATGCATGTATGTTTATAGTTGTTGCTCTCGTGAGCTATCATTTTTCTTTGTGAGTTTGACCTTATCACAATATTCATTTGTTTTATTGATTTCTTTTTATTTCTTTGGACATGAAAATATAGCTTTTAAAGAGGTCCATAATAGCATGGTTTTCCGTCACTTTCTTTGGGATGCTAAAAAAGTATTGAATTCAGAGTAGCAAAATTAAAAAAGAAAAAAAGAGAGTTGGATAGGGAGCTTATCCATATTCATCCCATTGAACCTTATCCGTGTACCATTATATAAGAGGATTGGCAAGCCTTGCATGCTTTTCCCGTTGCTCTGTATAAATGCTACGTACAATGAAATATAAATAAAATAAATATGAAAAAAATACCTTGAGAACGAACAACGATTAGACATCTAATTCGCATGTAAAAACATGTGAATAAGTGCGACAAATTTTGTTGTGATACTTATGAGTTCTGAAGTCTTTGAGGATTATAGTTTGTTTTATGCTCCCATTCATGAATTAATGAAACTTCTATTAAGTTGACATGACAGTGACATGTACCAATATTGCATAGATGGAATCTTTTTTTTTTTATTTTCCTAAAACATAATTTTTTTTATTCAAATAAGGAAACTTTTGTATTGACATGTATTGATTCTACTTTTTTTTGTCTACTTCCATCTTGATTTTTTAATTTCTTTTCTCATATTGGTTATCTTCTACTTTAGTTTGATGAAACTTTATTTTTCTTTTTTAAAATGTGAAGTTAGTAAATAATTTCATTAGGTTTGGACTATGGATGCGATCTAAACAACTACAGTTGCCAGTGCTAAGCACGGGAGCTTTTCGCTAGTTTCAAATTTAAAGGGACTGTTTCGAATTGGTGATTTCAAATTTAATTTTGACCATCTCCTAATAGCATTATTGAAATCTTAGCCACCCTCATTAAATTCCAATTGAGAAATCAACCACGTCATTTCAATTTCATTTCGGCCAACTTGACACAAATTTGAGTATCTTTAATACCTATTTAAACTCCTCTTAATTTTCACCTTACCCTATTGTTAACTCTTAAAACCATTATGGAGATTTGTAAATGAAATTGGCATATATTGAGCCCTCTTTTCCGTAACTGTTTGAGACAATGAATTATTACCTTCTCTGTGCAGAGTCTTCTTCACCATGGGTATCTTTTTCTGTACGGCTCTCTTTTTTTTTTCCTTTTTTATGTGTAATATGGCCGCAGTCTCATTGGTCTTTTCTTATCTATAGAAGTTAAGGTATTTGCATATTTACGAATCTTAGTCTCAATTTTTGACATGGATCATTATGCAGAGCACCTATATGTGGTAATGGAAATAGATATATTATTTTTCTCTGGTCGACGTATGGCAACCAACTCACTACCAAATCTGTCTCTAATTGGAAAATCTCATATTTTTAAATATCTTATAATTCTTTCCATCTCAATATTTCATATTTCATGTTTCTACTAAAAAAATTAAGCTTCTATATTTATTATTTATTTAAATTTTCAATTGTGTTGTTTTTAAGAAAGCCTATAATTTTTTTGTGTGTGAGAAATACATCTATTTTAGATTTTATAAAATATAAATATGTGAAATCAAAATTAAAATTTTTATTTATTTCATAAAATTAAATGATATTTTTTTATAACTTTTAATGCTCGTGCGCATTTTGCTGGTATATAATGAAGTAAAGTGGTTTCAAATTGAAATAAGATCCAATTCGCTCCAATTAATTTTGACTCATCCAATTTAGTTTAGTTTGACCCTAGCAAATGGGTCGGGTTGGGGTAAATCGGGTTGGGCCAGAGGTAGAGCATACTTTTTAGACAACCAACAACCAACCCGCATCTGAAATTCATTTACAAACTTGCAACCCGTACCCATTGATGTGGTAAAAAATTAATCATAGCATGTGCTAAGACTCGAACTCAGGACAAATCGGCTTTCAAAGGGGCAACTCTACCACTACACCATGGAGAATTCTTTTGCTAATAGTTAATCAACAAAAACTTAAAATTAGTTAATGAGAAAGGGACCCAGCCCCACTTTGGAATATTGAACAAGAGTTGGAATTTATCGTGTTTATACAAGTAACTATTTTTTTAGAATATTAACCCCTATAAATACTTTTGTTATTATTTTCACACTTATGCAATGTACTTTAGGTATAGGTGTTCAAACTTTTGAAATAACTATTTTATACGGTTTCCTTTATAGCCTTTAATTTTCAATAATAACCATTTTACAATAATACTAAACTCAAATGAATATATAAGATATGGAATTCATCAACAAAAATAACAAGTTTCATAATTAATAAGAAAATGACAACATTATTAAAATAGACAAACTCACGACAATAGTATGGAGCTAAGGAGGAGGCGGGAAATTTTACATATAACTGATGTGCTATCATGCACGCTTGCTGAAGGAGAAAGGGTGGAGTTTGATTTTTATTTTTTTTTTGCTTTAACTTTTATAAATCGTGATGCAAAAGGAGTGGAACACTTCCTAAAGGCATGGCATGTTGTAATTTCTAAATATGACCCTCCACCCAAATTCCTAAAGATGGGTCCATGTTGGAAGTTTTAAAGTTGGCCCCATCATGTACAACAATTTCTATATTCTTTTTTTTTATATTAGATTTTGGAGAATTGGTTTTTCTTTTTTATTTTTCTCTCACGATTTTCTATTTTTTCTCTTTTTATGATGATTTTTTTATTTATTAAATAAATTGTAAAAAAAAAATGAGATTACTTTAAGCTCTGATGTAATTTCACAAAAAAATAAATAAACTTACATTTTTCCTATGCCACCCATTTCCGATAAAGATTTTATGACTACAATATAAAAATGATTTTATAATTAATTTTATAATTTATTTAAAAACTGAACTCATCATATTTATGGAAGATGTGATTAAAAGTCTCAAAATAATATCACCATAAATAAAAATAATAGATATGAAAATAAAAAAGATATAATCAAGTAGTTTTTCATATAGAAAATAATCATTTCAACATGCGCCATTGATTTTCGGAAATGTCTTATCAATAAATCGGATTCAAACCACATTTGTATCCTTATTCAACATTTAATCTATCTATTTGGAAAATAAAGAAGTCCAAACCCTTTTTGTTTAAACCCAATTGATATACTTTAACTTGGTTCTAAATTATATGATTGTAGGTTATTTTCAATTATACGGTATTCTATTTTGGTAACATATGTATAATATAATACATACATAAAAGTAATAAGTAGACGTAAAACCTTTGAAGCGAAAATTGTTGATGAATTCATATAGTCCTTGACATAGACTCAAGTACCCCTAGAGTTGGCTTAACTTGATTTGGATAATTCCATTTACTAACTTTTAAAAAATTGAATTAAAATTATGTAAGGGTGAGAGACTAATACATGAAAAATGAATAGGAGTGTTTGAATTAAACGGAAGAACATACCTTATTTATTAGTTAAAAATGTCATAGATGTTTGACAAGTGTTATCTATTCAATTGCTACCCTATTTATTAGTTAAAAGTTTCATAGATGTTTGACAAGTGTTATCTATTCAATTGATACCCTATTTATTAGTTAAAAGTGCCATAGATGTTTGACAAGTGTCATTTATTCAATTGATATAAAAAAAGTTATGACTCCAGATGTCACTAATTTAAACTACCACACAAAAAAGATGATTACAAGTACCATGAAAAAAAATGATAATCTAATGGTAGTGCAAAAAATATGTTTGCACCTGATTCCGAAACTGCACTATCATACTGGGGCCGCAAGGGATTTACCCGGCTCCCCTTGGGCCTGTAGGGATTATTTTGGCCCAAAGGGCTGGGACACCCTCTATTATAAAAAAAAAAAAAAAAAAAAAAAAAAAAAAAAAAAAGGTACCATGAAAAAATGATAGTCTAAAGATAGGAGTTAATGATTGGCAAGTGTCATTTATCAAATTGCTATAAAAGAAACTTGATTACAAATATCACCCATCTAAATCATCACACCAAAAAGATGATAGACAAAGAAAAAGTAGTAATTTAAAGATAGGGAGATGGAATTGAATGTGTTGAATAGTGCATAGCAGTATGTTGCTCAACCTAAGGTTTACTCATTCATTAATTATGATAAATATGTCAAGCCAAATGTTTTTTAAAGTTATAAAGTTTAACTCTAACATTTAATTAATAGGTCGCATTCAAGTTAAATTGTTGGAAGGTCAAGATAAAGTTGGGTCGGGAGGTTATATGTCATAGATTAACTTTAATCCAATCCATTGATTAATGGGGTTAGAGAAATGTTAGTTTAAACATATGAAAAAAATGAACTCTAACTTTGAATTACCAAGTGGGTTCAAGTTTTCAATTCACTTGTAGTTTAGTGATGAGGCACATCCTTTTCATAAAAACAACGAAGGAACAATCCCTTACTGTAATGCTGATGGTGAAGGACTTAATTGAGTGAGTGTAAGGCATATGATTATTTATATTAAACGGGGGGGGGGGGGGGGGGGGGGGGGGGGGTGTTCAAGTTAGGTTGGTAAGTTGGGTCAAAATTGCTACTCGTATCAATTTTGTCTAAAACTTTCTCCAATTAAAAGATTATAGCTATTTTACCAACTGCCTTATGACAAAGCTCTTATTAATTATCATAAATTAAAAGCTTTTATAAAAATATCTTACTTTTGTTTCATTAGGAGGTAACTCGCACTTGACCTAGGCCTAACATGTTTTCATCAACCTAATTTTGTTTTATATTTATAAGTTTGTAATAAACTCAATAGTTCTTTATTAGGTCTGGAGATTCATCCTGGGCCAATCCATTGGTATGATTCAATTGAGTTTAAAACTTGATATTTTGCATAATGCGTTTATTCAATTGGATTGACCACAATATTTTTTACCTTCAAACGAATAATTTTTTTATAATTTATTTACAAATGTGGATGTTGTGACCATTTTTTTCTCAACCATTATTATATTATATGTTAAAGTTGTTACCGAACCAACTTCAGCTCTAACCCTTCCAATTTCAAACTTACCTCTAAATTTCAAATTTCTTTAATCCTATAATCTTTAGTTGTTAAATCATTTAAGGGCGATTGTAGTAATTTTTTATTTTTAAATATTATTAACATAATTGCCTACTTTAATTTATAATCTCGTTGATTAAAATATAGCTACAAGAGAGATTCTTCTTTCTCAATAAGAGAGAACGTCATATCATGTCTATTTCACTCGACAATTCAAAATTATGATAATATACTCTCTACATTTATATAGCTTTTCCTTCACTCAAAATAATCTCACTTTATATTTTATTTTTTCTCAATTTGTAAGTAGGGCTTTTTTTTAGGCTTATACTTAATAAATCTCATTATGTCACTCCAATTGAAATTAGACCCGTAAGATTAATCATGCTTAAAATACTTAATCATAAATAAAAGAAAAACCAAATTACTTGATATGTAGTTAAATTTTATATTAATTTCTTACTTCTCATAAACTTTTATATTTTTTATTACCTTTTATTTTTTAACGTTTAAACATTGACACCAATAAAATTTAAATAACGTTTAATTCATAAAACTAATTACATCTTTAAGATTTTGACCTTAATCAAGGCTACTATGACAAATGTTTGTGCTTTAAGCACGGAGATTTTTATGGTTTTATTTGTATGTTTTTCATAGATTGTAAGTTTCTTTTTTTTTCCCTTTTTTGTTTCAACTTTTGGGTATTGGGTTCTCCTTGGTTTTTATTTTTCTTTTAAATCACTTTTTATCATCGGATTTTCTATGAATTCTTATTTTTATGTTGTATTTTTTCCTTTTTTATTGTTTATCATTATGAGTTAATTGTTTATTTTACTTCCATTGAGTTCTTTTAGTTTTCTTTGTGAAATATTTTTATGGATTTCTCATATTTCTTTTGTGGGTAGCTTCATATTTTCATTTTTGAATATTAGATTATCATAAGTTAGTTTGGTTCGTCTAAATTTTTTTTATCATTGTATTGTCTATGGTTCTTTATTTATATATATTTTTATAGCCTTTTTAATAAAAAAATTATTTTATTTTATATTTATTTTATTATTATTTCTCATTTGTGATGGGTTTTTAGTTTTTTTTTTTTATGATGGTTTTTTATGAATTTGGGGGTTCTTTTGTCTTTGCCCTTTTGTGCTCCATTTTCGAGTTTTTTTTCCTCATGGGTGTTTGATTCTTTTAAATTGCTTATGTTATTGAGTTGATTATGGATTTTCATTTATCTATGGCTTTCCAAATTTATTGGATTTTATTGATGCTGTATATTATTTGTTTGTTTTGACTTTCTTTTTTAGCTTTCTTGATCATTAATTTTCAATTTTCTTGGGCTTGTCTTTTTTTTTTTAATTATATGATATTCGGTGTTGAATTCTTATGAACTTTTCCACCCTCTCAAACTATAACCTAATGTATTTAATTTTAAAGAAACTGATCGTTCTTATCAATTTTGATATTATGCTTATATTGACCGTGCTAAGCACATGCATGTTTTTCTAGTTCATCTTTGAATTGAATTCCCAAAAAAATAATGATTAAGACACAATTAAAATTTAAGACTATTAAATTGAGGACCAGGTAATCTTGTGGGCTGATATTTTCTTATCCCGTTTTTCATTTGGCCTCCTCTTATTGATGGACATGCATCTAAGTGTGCCCCCTTGGAACTGGACTACATAAAATTGATTTACAGTCTGGTCGAGAATATTCTCCTGTGCGTAATACAAATGCCTAGGGAATTATTTACCAAAAACAAAGTGCCTAGGGAAGCCCACAACTGTCATGGAAAAAAGGGAAGGAAGAGGCAGTGACACCAACTATACTACTTGGCCTCTCCAACAAATTTTGTGCTATAGCACTAGGATTCAATATTCATGTATGTTATGTCACCCCTTTACGTTCAGTTATGGTTTTATAAGCTAATGGCTAGGGATGACAATGCCTGACCAACTTACTAGTCCGACCCGCGCTTGACCCAATAACTCAGGGTCGGGTTCAACTTCTTTTGTTTCCTGGTCAGGTTTGGATTGGCAATGCCCATCAACAAATGGGGTGGCTTTGGGTTGATTCCATTCTTCCTGTTTGGCTCAAAGTCAACTAATTGCATCATTTTGACCCACACAACATGGACCAAGGCCTCCCCTACCAAGTGCTAATGGCAGTCATCTTAGACCATTGAACTACCTATTTGTGCTTGTATCTAATTCTATAGCATTAGGGAAAAGGCGAAACGAATGGTACCATCAAATGGTCGCTGTCAAAAGGGGTTTCCAGCTGATTAGGTCAGTCTGGTTTTCATGTCCGACTAGTTCTCCATGTGACTTGTGGGCCAACTTTTTTTGATGGCCGCAAGTGAATTAGGTATTAAGGCTATATTGGATATATCTTAATCAAAGTGATCTCATGCTTTGTCTAGTGTGTGTATCTGTGTTCTGTTCGGTTTTGTTCTCTCTCGAGATGATATCCTGTGTCTGCTATCTTGGAATTATTTGACTGTCATGCAGTTTCATTTATCATGATACAGGCTACAGCCAATGCATAAACTAAGTGACTCGCCCCGACTCAGCTGCGTCAACTCTCAGTTGGCCATGACTCAGGTGAGTAGAATGACTTAACAGACTCAAACATTTTTTTTTTTTTTTCTGACCGAGGGAGTCCAAGGCCTCTTTGAGCACCGAACTAATCCTCCATGGTGGTGGCCTCCCGTTGTTTCCACTCACCGGGTTTGTCGGGCTATATAATAACATGGGGTCCCAACGCATTGGCGGGCTTTGATGGTGAGACCTCCGGGTGGTTACGGAATGCCCCAACCAACTGCGCCACCAAGCGTCGGTAGCTAGACGCAGACATTCAGCTCATGACCTTCCAAGTCGAGTTGAGTTTCCTCGTGAGTTTCCATGGTTTTCAACTGTCCTAGTGCTTCTTCAACTAGGCCAAAGCAGTCCTAAACTGAGGTAAACTGTAAAAGTTTTAAGTGCATTGTCTAGAAAATCTTCAGTCTAATTTTTGTTTTCTTTTTATTTAGTTTTGTGTGTTAGGAATATTTTGGTCTTCTATACATGCACTTATGTGATGACAGATGTCACTCCATCTCTTTACTTTTCCCCGGAAACTATTTTTCCATCTTCCCGTGTTGTCACATATATAACAACTTCTCTTTTTATAGAAACTATATCAAGTCATTAACCATATCTACTTCTTCATAGACCAAACTTACACTTCTCATATACCTCATTACTGTCATTCAACTATATCTTATATTTCCTATGGTCCTTTACTAACTATCTTCTTTCCACGTACACCTCATCACTCCAATTCAATCATACCTTATCTTCTCTATTGGCCCCTACAAATTATCTTCTTTTCCCATACAACTACCTCATGCTAGCAACTTCTTCAATCACCAAATATACATCTGGGTGATCTCTTCACAACCATGTCCATAAAACTCTTGAGCTAGGAGAGATGAGTAAGAACTTCCATCAACAATCTAAGTAAATATCTTGTGCAAGTGGTCACCCCAAGTTAGTCTTGTAATGTTAATCTTTAAGAATGAAGTTAATCTCTTCACCCTTTATCTTTTAATTGTTCTTTTTCTTTCATCTTTGGTGTTGAATCTCAGGCTAGTGTGATTTTTCACACTATTTGAGAAGAAATTTTTTGGATATTTAAATTATGTCTTCCTCCAGTTTTTTGGTGTTGAATCTCTAGCTTCAAGTTGATATGGGCTGAGCCTATTAGCCCATTGGCTAGCTAGCCAAGTGCCCTACTTTCTGACCTGCTAGTTTAACATCTTTTTCGTCTTTTCGCATCAAAAGGCATTAGACAGGATATCAAGAAAATTGTAAGCACTGAAAACCGGAGGCTTTTCCTCAAAACAAATCCTTAGTGCCACACAAACAAGTCCTAAGGCTGTGCTTGTACAAGAAGATGATTCCATGCTCTGTAGGTTTTCGTCTCTATTACATGAGAGAGGAATCTTGTATACATAAGAGAGGAATCTTGTATTCATACTCCTCTCATGTGAAATTGAGATCCTTTCCATTGAGAAAAACCAATTTATTTTTTAATTTTCTGCACAAAAATCAGTGTTATACGAAATGATGGAAGAGCGGACTGCAGGAAATTTCCGAAACTCTACCAATGAATTCTCTCATTGCACAACCTAGCGAATTCTCACCCTTTTGGAATTAAATTAGCACATTTACTATATGGTCAGAAGGCCAGGAACAGCCTCATATTTAGGCTCATTTTTCTGGGTCGTATGTTAATTTAGGTCCAATATAGAAAACAACAATGGGCTCCCGGCTCCCCACATGAATTCAAGTCCAGTGAGTACACAATGGTGGGGCTCTAAAACTGGGTTCATGTTAGATATGCGTGTGTATGCACAAGTGTCTCACCAAATCTTTTTATTAGCCTTTTCCGCTTTGAATCCAATGGTCGTGGTGCTTGCTCCCATTTAGAAAACCTAACAGGAAACAGAGGGGCAATCAATAGGGACGAGAGAGACAGGAGAGGGGCTCTCTCTCTCTTTCTCACTCTCAGAAAGAGAGTGTCATTGGGGAAAAAAAGTAATAGGCCATTTGTTGAATTATGCCATAAGAGCCAAATTCCTACATATTTTAATGTTTATATGAAAAAAGTTTCCTAGGCCATTAAATTGGGTAGGCCATTTCACTCCAATCTTGACTCATAGTCTTAATATAAATTAATGAAAGATTGTTAATTTATTATTAATGGTAATTTATAATTTAATTTGGTTGAAACTTAACCTGTGCATCGCATGGGATTTAATGCTAGTTGTTCCTGAACCATATATATCTTGTATATTGATTATTGTGAAGTTGTTCTAAGTTCCTTTCCATTTTGTTAACTTGGTTGCATTCCCATAAGCATTTAATTAGTGACTATGTTGAAAAATCATATTGGTCAACAAGTATTCGTAGAAAAAAAAACTTACAAAAAAAAAAAATCTCTAACAAAAATATATTTAATGTTCAAGTTAATATAGCTGAAAATAAAATAAATATACATAGATATAATATGGAGCTGAAGTGCAATATGATTTCTTCAAATGAGTACTTGAAATTAGGGTGTTCATGGGCCGGGCTAGAAACATAAGCCCATATCAGCCAAAGCCCAACACAGGCTTTAAGTGCCTGGCCCGAGCCCACCCATTTAGTAAATCGGACTTCGCCAGGCTTTCTATCACCTTTTTTTTTATATATAAATCCTACTACTTTTTTGAGCTTTCTTATTGCTTATTTGGGTAAATCAGTCTCCAACAATATGTATTACTTATTTGGGCTGAGCTTCAGCTTTCTATCACTTAATCCAAGCCCAACCCATAAATTAAACAGGTCAAAAATTTAGATCAAGCCTGGCCCAAAGTGGGCTGGGCCTGAATAAGGACGGTGATGGCCCAGTCCTTGAGCACCCCTAATTGAAATAGGGGTTACAATGGGCTACGTCACGGCCAATGGAAATCAAAATTACCTATAGCCCAATCCAAACGGTTCAAAATCTGGGCCAAAATTGATCCATTTTGTGTCCCTTGATAGTTGCTACTTCCGTGGCCTATGAAGCACCTATCAGGGTTTTCTTCACTAGGATAACAAAAACCACCTGTTAAGTAGATGATTGTATCAACCTCAAGTACGCCAACTATATAATCTATAAAACAGTATCAAGTGTACGGAGTACAAGAACTTGAAATTTTCAACTCACTACTTCATTGTTCAAGAAAGATATTGCATACTCACATATAAGAACTGGATATTTAACAGGGAATCCTTAGTGATTTACAATTGCTAATTAAGCTTTGCATGATATAATAAAAAAGCAGAAAAGATCATAACCATAGACAAACAGGAGTGGAACTTGCTTCATCTACATACAACGGCATGGAAACTACATATGGTAGTGACATGGCCTGATGATGATTTTTCATCGGGCTAGAACAATTTCAAACTTCAATTGCACCATTAAGTTTACAGCACATGACAATGCTCTCTTAAAATGGGGAGGGTTGCTTTACCTCCTTCAGCTTACAATTTGCAGAAGCTTTAGAGAAGAACAGACTTCTAACACCACTTTCTCCCACAAATTTCTTGATCAGGTCAATGCCACTCCCTCGAGATCTTCCCAGACAGCCCTCCAAATCATCCAATGAGGAACTCATCCACTGTTAAGATATCTTTCGGCTATGGCAGCATGAACTGCAGCACCAGTAGGGAGAACATCTTCGTCTATCATGAAATATGGAGAATGACCTGTATGAATAGAACCCAAAGTCTCGTTTCTTACACCAATGTAGAAGAAGGCTGCAGGGACAACCTCTGAGTAGAAGGAGAAGTCTTCTGCGCCCATCATTGGTGGCACCACTCTGAAGTTTTCAGGACCCACCAACTCCGTGGCCACCTTCTGCACATGTTCCAACATGCGCTTGTCATTCACTGTAGGAGGGTAAAACCTGTGTTCATTCTCGAAGAAATCGACTGTGGCTGTGCATCGGTAGACGCTAGCTTGTTCCACGATTACCTGTTCAACAGAGGCATCAGTGAGCTAATTCGGAGTAAAAAGACTGGCAGAGCAGTCTCAGAATGGATATGTTTCAACCATGGGATTTGGAATGTTGTGGCATAGAAACAGCTTCCAAATGAACTCTATGCATTAATTTGACTATTGGATGACTCAGCTTCCAAATGAACTTTATGCATTAATTTGACTATTGGATGACTCAGCTCAGAGCTGAAGTCATTCAAAATTTAAATTGGAAGGTGGAAGGACCTTTGTATTTCAAGTTTCAACTTCTAAGCAAACAGTGTTTAAGTCTTAAAATTATATCCTAATACAAACCTCTTCTATTCGTTGTCGGACTTGGTAGAAGCTGGCATTAGAGAAAGCCCTGAAGGTACCACCAAGGACAACAGATTTAGGAATCAGGTCGAGATTGTCCCCTCCATTGAACGAAGCCACTGAGACAACCTGAAATGGATGGATGGCAAGTGAGAAAAGCAAGAAATGATATCAAAGGCATAACCAATTTGCTTGTTATTCTTCCAAGAATGTGCTCATCAATGCAATCTAGAGAGGCCAGGAAATATTCAAATTCAGTGAAGCATTAATATTGACCTTCAATCTAAAGATATTTAGTTAACCATTAACAACTTTCTAGATGTTGATAATGATTCCATCTGACCGATAAAAAAAATAATGATTCCATCTGCAGGCAGGAAATGCAAGCCATTGATAATAAAGCATTAGCATTTGAATGGCACTCTCCCAATGACCATAGATTTGAACAGTTTTGGTTGATTGGGACACGAAAAATGAGACTCTTCCAAATTTACCGTTAACGTCAACTTTCATGCCCATTGGGCCAACTCAGCAAAAAAAAAAACAAAAAAACAATGAGACTCATGGATGTGGTAATGTCTAACCCCCAGAATGGTTCATGTAATTATTGCATATTATTGTGATTGTTTATGTTCATCATCCATAACAGTGTCATGATAAGAATCATGTAGAGGTCAGCCTTTCCTAACCATCTGCAATTTAGTACAAATTATGTAACACAGACATAGACAGGTCAAGCATTGGACATTTGGACACATATTCATACATAGGTCATAGAAAACTTGATGCGACATTTATAGATATTTTGAAGATGCTCTTTAATGTAACTTGTAGTTTAGAAGTACATAAAATACATAAGAGAAGCATTTACACATCTAAATATATGAGAAGTGTAGAAATACTTCTGAAAACAATAGCAAGCATAAATTAATATTTTTCTCCTGATAAATTCATGGACATGACTGATATGTGCATATGACAGGTACCAGGGAAAAGAAGATCTCTGAAAACATTAAGAGTCCAGATAAAGATGCTTGGAATTAATGTTCCCGACAACCGTAAAAAGCAAATTGCAGGCAACCCTATCCCAATTCGAGTTCTGTCAACAGAACCAATATCTTTTTCTGCTTTTTTGCTTGGCCATGAAAATTTTCATTATAGAACATTCAACATGACAAAAGAGATTCAAATGAAAGACAAACCTGTGAATCCAATGGATTTGCTTCACGGGACACAATGTTCTGTAAACTTATTACGGCAGCAGATGCTGCTAAAACAGGATCAACAGAATTGTGTGGATTCCCAGCATGGCCTGCTTTTCCACTTATCACTGCTTGGAAGAAACCACATCCAGCAAGCAAGGGACCAGGTCTCGAGCCAATAACTGATGTAGGATGTTCATGTGATACATGAACAGCAAATATAGCCTCCACATCATCTAGTGCACCATCTTCAATCATTCGCTTGGCACCTATCCCAGCTTCCTCAGCCGGCTGGAAGAGTAACACAACAGTTCCCTGTTGTTATTTGTTTGGCTCAATTGAATAAATAATAAATATACTGGGCCCCTGTATTGCCCATGTTCTACTGAGATTAGAAGTAGGTCTATTATCATAGGTCTACTGTGATTAGAAGTAGTGTTTGGGTGTAATTGGGTATTGGGCTGATATTATAAATAGAGACTTAGGGTCTCTATGATGTACACCTTCTTCTGATAATAAACTGAGTTCTCCCTTCTTCCCGTGGACGTAGGCCAAAAGCCGAACCACGTAAATCTCCGTGTTCGTGTGTGTGATTGATCTCTTTCCATAGGCCCTGGATCACAACAAACTGGTATCAGAGACAATTGGCGTGATCGGAAGAAATCCAACGGATCGGATTTGAGAGGGTTGATCTAAGAAGTGGGCCACGGAAGATCATTGAAGAAGAAGGAGAGAAAAGATATCATATCAGACGATCCGGGCTGTTTAGCTTCTGGTAGGATTGATCGGAGAAGAAGGTCGGACGTCGCCGGAGTTGTTGCTCACCGGAAACGAAGGAGGAGCACCGCCGCTGCTGTCGCCGCTGCTGCACCGCCGATCAGACGCAAACCGGAGATAGAAAAGAGAAAAGAAACTGTCTGCGTTTTTTCCGGCTGGGCCCCACCACGCAGTGTAGAACCGTCGCCGGACTCCTCGCCGCTGCGTGTCGCCGCCGTCGCCGGAGAAGGGGGTTGCCGCCGCTGCCCCGCCGTGCAGTGGTCGCAAGAGGCGTCACTGGTTCTGATTCTGGAAGACTGGTTCTGGTTCTGGAAGACGAAGAAGACAACCCATTTAAATTGGGTCTGTTCCTGGGTTGGGTTCAGTCCAGGTCGGCCCGACCTGTTTGCCAAAGCCCATCTGCCAGGATAGATCCAGGTCGGGTCAAGTCCAGGTTGACCTGACCCGTTGAGAAGAAGCCCAGAAACAAAGCCCGCTGGTAAGGTCTGCTGACGTCAGCAACACGTCAGCACCTGTACGGTCAAAGGCTGTTTGACCAAATCGAAGGCTGAAATTGTTTTCGCGATATCTTGACGATCCGGAGTCCGATCGGAGATCCGTTTGAACCTACGGACTCGTTGCGAGCAGATCTACGCTGTTGTGGAAGAATATTGGCTGTTCAACGGTCAACGAAAGAGATTGACTGATCGGTGCGATATCTTAGCCGTCCAAAGTCGGATTTCAGATCCGTTTCTTCCAGCGTGCTCGTGGTGACCAGATCTACACAGTTCTAGTGAAAGATTTGCGGAATGGCTGCTAAATTCGATATTGAAAAATTCGACGGTAATAATGACTTCGGTCTTTGGCGTCTGAAGATGCATGCTTTGTTGGTCCAGAATGGGTTGCATAAAGCTTTGAGGGGAAAGAATGCTCTATCTGAAAAATTATCAGACGAAGAGAAGGATGAGTTGCTGGAAAAGGCGTATGGTCAGATTCTGCTGTTCTTGAGTGATGGTGTACTGCGAAAGGTTGTTCAAGAAAAAACTGCTGCTGGCATATGGCAAAAGTTAGAGAACTTGTACATCACGAAATCTCTCACGAATCGCTTGTATCTAAAGAAGCGGTTGTTCACGTTACAAATGCAGGAAGGTACGTCTGTTTCAACTCACATTGATTCTTTTACAAAAGCTATTATGGATCTGGAAAATATCAATGTTGAAATTGATGATGAAGACCAAGCTATTATGTTGCTGTGCTCGTTACCACCCTCATATGAGCATTTTGTTGATACCATGATGTATGGTAGAGATACTCTCTCCAAAGAGGATGTAGAGGCAGCCTTGAACTCGAAAGAGTTGAAGAAAAAGGTTGCAGCTGACAATGATAGTTCGGGTGAGGGTTTGGTAGTACGAGGAAGAACAAAAGACTCCAGTAATAAGAACAAACATAGATCCAACAGGAAAAACATTGAATGTTATTATTGCCATAAGAAAGGGCACATCAGAAGAAACTGTCCCGAAAGGCAGAGGAAAGGGAAAGAAATAGAAGATTCGTCATCTGATGATGATTCAGTCAGTGTTGCAGATGGAAGATCAGATTATGTTTCCGATAATGCACTTTCTGTGATTGAAAATGGTATTCGTTCTAAGGATGAATGGATTCTTGATTCTGGTTGTTCTTACCACATGTGTCCCAATAGGGACTGGTTTACCACTTATAGAGAAATCAACGGTGGTAGTGTCTTGATGGGCAACAATGTTGCATGTAAGACGGTTGGAATTGGAACAGTTAAAATCAAGATGTATGATGGAATCGTCAGAACGTTGGCAGAAGTTCGGCATGTTCCTGATCTGAAAAAGAATCTTGTTTCTCTTGGTGCCTTGGACTCCGATGGTTGTAAGTTCTCAGCTGAAGGTGGAGTCATGAAGGTTGTGAAGGGTGCTCTGGTTCTTATGAGAGGCAATAGAGTTGGAAACTTATATGTTTTGTCTGGAAATACAGTTACAGGTGGAGCTGCAGTGTCTTCCTCAGATGACCATGAATCTGTCTCAACACGCTTATGGCACTTGCGCCTGGGTCACATGAGTGAGAAGGGATTGACAATACTGAGCAATCGGAATTTGCTATGTGGCACGAAGACAGGCAAGTTGGATTTCTGTGAGAGATGCGCCTTCGGGAAGCATCGAAAGGTTAGTTTCAAGACAAGTATTCATCGCACGAAAGGTATCCTTGATTATGTTCATTCAGATGTATGGGGGCCTTCTAAGGTTTACTCCAAGGGCGGGTCCCGGTTTATGCTGACTTTTATTGATGATTATTCAAGGAAAGTTTGGGTTTATACTCTGAAAACAAAGGATCAGACCTTTGTTACATTCAAGCGATGGAAGGAAATGGTTGAGAAACAGACTGGCAGAAAGGTGAAGAAGTTGAAGACAGGTAATGGCAAGGAGTACAGATCGACAGAGTTTGAGAACTATTGCACGGATCATAGCATAGTTCGGTATTACACCACTACAGAAACTCCGCAGCAGAATGGAGTTGCAAAGAGGATGAACAGAACGATCTTGGAAAGAGCTCGTTGTATGTTGTTTACTGCAGGATTGTCCAAGGACTTTTGGGCTGAGGCAGTAAATGCTGCAGGCTACTTGATAAATAGGTCTCCACACACAAAGATTGGTTGCAAAACACCGGAAGAAATGTGGTCAGGTAATCCAGCTGATTATTCTAACTTGAGGATCTTCGGTTGTCCGGCTTATGCTCGCGTGAAAACCGATAAGTTAGAACCAAGGGCTGTCAAGTGCATCTTGGTGGGATATGCTTCTGGGGTGAAAGGATACAGATTGTGGTGTACTGATCAAGATTCACCCAGATTTATCATCAGCAGGGATGTTACATTTCATGAGGATGCTTTACTCGAATCGAGAAAGCAAGTGGAGAGGACAGAAGTAGGTAGCAGCAGTGACACCGTTCAGGTGGAGTCCGACATCCTAGTGAGGAAGGAGAGTGCATCCGACTCCTCCCGGGATACAGGGGATCGTCAGACTGTGCAGCAGATGCAGCAGATAGAGCCGCAGATGCTACAGACGGGTAGACCGCAGAGAGAAAGGAAACCGCCGGTTAGATACGGTTTCGAGGATATGACGACGTATGCGTCGACATCAGATAGTGGCCGTGATGATGTGGTTGCATACGCATTGACGATTGAGTCTCTTGAATTAATGGAAGGGCTGGAAAGTAGTCAACAGGCAGCAACTATGACTGAAGAGATGGAGTCTCTTGATGAGGAAAATCAGGCCATCGGATGCAAGCGGTTCTACGAGGAAGATGAAGGAGCTTCCAGTGCAGGTAGAGTGCAGTTTAAGGTTCCTGATCATGTATGCAGTTTAAAGAAATCATTGTACGGGTCGAAGCAAGCTTCTGGACAATGGTACAAGCGATTTGGTGCACTCATGAAGGAATGGTTTAAATTCAAGTTCAAGCATTGCTTGGACTTGATCGGTGTGCTCAGTACCTGAGTGCCCTAAGGGGCAGGTGGAGACGGTGAGACGTGTTTAGTGCATGAGGATCAGCTTCAATGTTCGCCAAGGTGGAGATTTGTTATTTGTTTGGCTCAATTGAATAAATAATAAATATACTGGGCCCCTGTATTGCCCATGTTCTACTGAGATTAGAAGTAGGTCTATTATCATAGGTCTACTGTGATTAGAAGTAGTGTTTGGGTGTAATTGGGTATTGGGCTGATATTATAAATAGAGACTTAGGGTCTCTATGATGTACACCTTCTTCTGATAATAAACTGAGTTCTCCCTTCTTCCCGTGGACGTAGGCCAAAAGCCGAACCACGTAAATCTCCGTGTTCGTGTGTGTGATTGATCTCTTTCCATAGGCCCTGGATCACAACACCTGTCATAACAAGTGTTAGAAGCCATAAACAGGAAACACTAGAGTTTGTTGCTTGTGTTCCAGGAAAACGCAATTGAGTTTTAGGATCAAAGAAGTGTTCCAACTTTTCACATGTTGGGACCCAATGTTTAGGATTGAGGATGAATTAAAAACAGCCTTAAGTTCATTTCAAATGATAGACAACTGAAAAGATTAATGTAGCCAAGTGATAGTTCAAGCACATTTATTTCATAAAATGAAATGAAACTATTAATTTGCGCCCACTGTTCCAAAACTGCATAAAAAATAACTGAATATAAAGAACCAAGCACACGTGCTAAAAGGTTGAAACACAAATACAAAGTCTGAAAGTAGGATTATTAACACATGAGATGGTGTAAGAAGTTCAATTTAAATGCATTTTCTTTCCAACAGAGAGAAAGACCTTTCACTTGGATCAGGATGGAATCTTCGTGCTGAAAATCATAACAGGGTACCTGCAGTTACTTCTGTAATAGGATCACCCTTTGTAGCGTTATTACATGAAAGTTCTAGTATTGCTAGATCCACTTTGAATCAATTATATAGTGCCACGCATTTATATCTCCTCTTCTTACTGTCATATTTCAGATCACAGATGCAGTGTGGGTTTACTAAGAATAAGGCATTTACACTAAACATTGTAGGGTAACTGTGTAAGACCATATTGAAACACAGTTAGCATTGTCCATGCAATGAGGGCTTACAGTCAAAATACAGCGGTGGCGTTGATATTGAAATGCATACCATACGTCCCTTGAGTTTTAATCTGTGGTAAGGTCAATTTGCCACTCTTTTTTGCACCATTGGGATGATTATAAACAAGGACTTCACGGTAATTAACTTACTTCTCACATTCTAAACTTCAATCTCTCTCCCTTATGATCCATCCTACCCCCTCCCTCACAGCCACTACACCCCCTTCCCACCCTTGAAATAGCACAATCACAAATTTGACATTCAAACTTCCGCTGCTCACCATAAGATTAAAATTCTATGAAAATGATGCCTCTAAACTTTTGAGAATTTACATATAGATAAGTATTATCTAGATCTTTCCATCTTCCACCTTCCCGGTGATTGTTGTAGCCTCAAGTGGGCCTCAAAATAAATTCAACGATAATTCCTCTAACCACGACTGTATAGCTAGTGGCGTCTACTTAAAAGCATGAAGTTTGCCTTTGAGGGACTCAAAATTGTCCCAATTCCAATAGTCAGAAAAGTTGATTGGTGCCATCTTTGCATGACCAATTCAAAAGGCTACAAAGCTCCAATGAGTGTCAAAACTTAATATTAATGCTACGTGAGGAGTTGACAATTATCATAGGGTGGGCCATGGAATGGCCTTGCTGTCCCTGGAAATCTCAGTACAATTTGCACTCACCCACACTAAATGTTCACAAAAGAATATAAATGTTCTATTATAACTCACATGATTGCACAAGAAAACGGCTCGATATATTGTTATGTAAGTGTAGCATAGACTCATGATTTGGTGGTATGATTTGATATATGCAGACCAAGTACTACATGGTGCTCACTGTCATTGCCATCCTTTTTCAGATGGTATTCGTAGGCTCCCTAGGCATTGTATTCTGCACTTCCTCTCTCTTTGCCGGTGTCGTCACCGCCACCCTCCTCCCCATAACAGAGATTGCTGCTGTCATCGTCTACCATGAAAAGTTCACAGGAGAGAAGGGCATGGCCCTGGCCCTGTGATTGTGGGGTTTTACCTCTTACTTCTATGGTGCCTACAGAATGGAGAAGAAACAGCAAACTGAATCAGGCTAATCCAATCATACCCAACTCAAGTGGGCCACACCTTCTTTCTTCTTCTTCTGTTCAACCTGTGTGGGGCTGTTTTTGGGTCTACGATTAGGGTATTGCATGCAATAGAACCATGTGACTCCAGAAACAGATATCTAGCTATTTGTATATATTGTATTCAAAGGGAAGTCAGGTTACATTAATGTGTGTCCAGTGTCTAATATCAGGACTGTTCATCTTGTGGGTCCTCATAGCACAAAAGTTGTGATATGCATCTTAATGGATATTTCCTTTTCCAATCTGTGTACATTTGAGCCTTTCATATATTTATTTAATGTATTTGTCCGTTCTAAATCTATTTTCCATTGCTAAAGACTGTTATTTGTAGCCATGTATCCACAACCCATTAACTGGGACGGGTATAAAAGAGTTCCACTTATGGACTAGATAATGAGTTAAGACATTTTGAGGTCTTTGTTCGCATGGAATTGAATTCCAAAGAATTAATGGTGAGCGCCGCCAAAAAAACATTAAAGAGAATGGAAACCCGACTTTTCTAAGATTTTGATTTTTACTATTGGCATTCATCGTTCTACAATACTCGGGCCGGGCTAAGGCATATCCTGGCCCAACCTGACTATTGAAACACGGGCTTATATCCAGCCCAAGCCCTACATGTCCATAGCGTTAAAGTCCGAGCTTGCCCATTTAGTCAATTGGGCTTGGCCAGGCCGAACTAGTTTTTTTTTTTTGTCAATTGTTCAAGCTTTCTAGCAATTGTTTGAAAAAATTGATCAATACATTACAAGTACACCTTATTTGAGCCAGGCTGGGATTTGGGCTTTCTATCACTCAATCCAAGCCCAACCCAAAGCGGGTTGGGTGTAGATCGAGCCCAGGCTGGCCCAGCCCATTGGTATTCATTTCCAATTACCCCTTTATTCATATAGCATTAACAGAGATTATTTGATCATCACTTTTTGGATTTTCATCTTTATTTCAATTTTAACCACTACTACAATTACATGAAACAAATGAGCGTAAGTATTACTACCAGATAGGATGCAAGCGACTGAGGTCCCTATCTAGGATTGTTAGAGAACAAGAAGGGGCATTCACATCTTAAATATATCCCTGTGATACAACTAATACATGCATGTTGCATCTCACTTATCAGACAGTGCTGTCTGCCCTGCTTCTTCTCCATAGTCCATCTTCAAGAAGATGTGAAACCCTACAAGCATGAGGCCATGCCTTATTGTCCTTAACTTGTCAATCTCGGTTAGAGGGAGAAACAGGCATAGGACAACACTGAAAACGGGTAGACATATAGCATGAAAAATATTCTCCAACGATCAGACTGCACACATACACACACCAGGGTGAACCTTTCTTTCGTCCGTCTCGTGGTTCCGCGTCAGGTTCAATTTTATAATCATTAAATTTCAATTATAATATATGAAAGGACTGTTTCAAATTGGCAATTATTATATATGAAAGGGACTGTTTGTAATTGAGAAATCAACCTCTTTCAATCCAATTTATTTTGACTAAACAATTTACTTTGACCCCTCCACTCTTTAAGATGGCTTTTTAACTTGTCTCTCCACGTTACAACTCTCTCTCCCTTATTTAACTCCTTAGAACGTTTCGGTCACACTAACTCTCCTTTCCATGGTATGGTCTCTCCTTCGCTTTAATGTCCCATTCTTTTCCTCACTTCCGTGGAATTAATTTCAAAATATTCCTCATAACGTCACTGATCTTTGACCTTGTAGACACAAAGCACGTGATGATACAGATCTCATCATCTGAGAAAGATGGGTCCAAGAAAGTGAAAGGAGTTGCTTGATTCTCAACGAAGAGATAACATGTCAGGTAACAACCCATATTAGACAGTCTTCCAGTATTTGCGCCATCAACGAGTTTAAATCCATAAGGACAGTGATTACCCTTATAGCAATGTAGTTGTTGCCGTATCAACCATCGAATCTCCGAAGACTACATGGTTGAGAATTTTGAAGGAGTGGTGGCATGCACTTGATTAAGGTACATACCACTTGTGAAGTAGGAAGATGCCATAAGATTATTGGTATTGTAGTGTGAGATTAGTCAAACAACATGATTCTGATGGCATAAGATTTTGTTTGCAGAGTCTCAGGTTATTCGCAACCACAACATATAAGCCCTTCATGTTAGGCAAAATCTATACACGGTGAGAGATGTTTTCTACTTTGAATTTCATTTCATTTATTTTTTAATGTTTTGGCATTTGTGATTTACAACCGTATATTCTGACTCTGCCTAACAACTTGGATTATGCAAATTGAGAGAGATTTACATTTACTGCACCTTTAAATTGGTACGGTGCATCCTCATGATTATATAGTTTCACAAATTCTAATCAATTGAAAGAGTTAGTTACCACTAGCTGTTTGTGTTGCTACCATTCGGTATATGGGAATTTCTCATT
This sequence comes from Persea americana, assembly GCA_029852735.1. Taxonomy (NCBI): domain Eukaryota; kingdom Viridiplantae; phylum Streptophyta; class Magnoliopsida; order Laurales; family Lauraceae; genus Persea; species Persea americana. The sequence continues at coordinate 52,864,259 of CM056812.1, forward strand.
GGAAACTTTGAAAGTTTAGTTTTGGATAACATTGTCGGCATTGCACATGCTTTTGTAAATCACATTTTTTTTGTTTCAGTGTAAGGTGTTTGGTTAAATACCTGAAATAAATATTTTCTGTCAATTTGATTTTGAATTCATTTCAATGTTTCTTCTAGATTTCTTTATATTTTTGGAAGTGAGACTGAAACTGAATTCTTTAAGATTTAGACTCAATTTTGTATAAAATACAATGAGATTCTTCATATAAACTGTTTTTTTTTTTTTTTTTTTTTTTTGCAGATTTAAATTGAGTTCTTTTTATAAAATATTCTGGGTTGTTTATACTTCAAAACTTTTCCACTATCAATGTTGAGATCCCTTGAGAAATCATGCCTCTTCCCACCATCAATATCGAGTTCCCTAAAAAACTCATGCCCCCTCTTGCGCTTCTTTTCAAATCTGTTTTCTTAGAGTTAGTACATATAGCCCTGAGATTCTCTTGCAAAATCTATTTTCTTAGGTTCTCACATGATTTGATGGGTGGCTTATGGTGGTGAAAAGGTGATTGTTTGTAGTATTTCCAATGTATCTGAAATTGACGAGTTGAGCTCCATCGAAGAATTGCGTACTAAGTTAGATCTCAGTTCTTATTCTTTTTATTGAGTACAAACTTTGAAAATGATCAATTTTTTGTCATGTCTAGGATCTATTCTCATCCTCTGTTTTACTTCTCCTTTAGTTTTTCTTTGGGTGTACAGAATTGATCTACTCCAATATTTATGTTGAGACTTTTTATAAATAGTATATTTGTTTATCTTAAATTTAGTATTTTCAAAAAATATCTCAGAGAAAAAAATAAATTTTCAGACATTAAGAAAAAAATAATATGTTTCTTTCAAAAGTAACTACTATGGTTTTAAGTTTGGTTTTTGTTTTGTTCAGCTCTATGATATTTTAGCATTTTAGGTGCTTTATTCTAACAACCTCAATCCATAATCTTTTACCACAAGTAATAAAAGACAATAACACCACTTCTTCTATTCGGTTATCATGTTCATGTTTTTTGAAATATCACTTAAATGTAAAGAAATTCTCATTTTTAATAATTATCGGTTGTATGCATGTATGTTTATAGTTGTTGCTCTCATGAGCAATCATTTTTCTTTGTGAGTTTGACCTTATCACAATATTCATTTGTTTTATTGATTTCTTTTTATTTCTTTGGACATGAAAATATAGCTTTTAAAGAGGTCCATAATAGCATGGTCTTCCGTCACTTTCTTTGGGATGCTAAAAAAGTATTGAATTCAGAGTAGCAAAATAAAAAAAGAAAAAAAGAGAGTTGGATAGGGAGCTTATCCATATTCATCCCATTGAACCTTATCCGTGTGCCATTATATAAGAGGATTGGCAAGCCTTGCATGCTTTTCCCGTTGCTCTGTATAAATGCTACGTACAATGAAATATAAATAAAATAAATATGAAAAAAATACCTTGAGAACGAACAACGATTAGACATCTAATTCGCATGTAAAAACATGTGAATAAGTGCGACAAATTTTGTTGTGATACTTATGAGTTCTGAAGTCTTTGAGGATTATAGTTTGTTTTATGCTCCCATTCATGAATTAATGAAACTTCTATTAAGTTGACATGACAGTGACATGTACGAATATTGCATAGATGGAATCTTTTTTTTTTTATTTTCCTAAAACATAATTTTTTTTATTCAAATGAGGAAACTTTTGTATTGACATGTATTGATTCTACTTTTTTTTGTCTACTTCCATCTTGATTTTTTAATTTCTTTTCTCATATTGGTTATCTTCTACTTTAGTTTGATGAAACTTTATTTTTCTTTTTTAAAATGTGAAGTTAGTAAATAATTTCATTAGGTTTGGACTATGGATGCGATCTAAACAACTACAGTTGCCAGTGCTAAGCACGGGAGCTTTTCGCTAGTTTCAAATTTAAAGGGACTGTTTTGAATTGGTGATTTCAAATTTAATTTTGACCATCTCCTAATAACATTATTGAAATCTTAGCCACCCTCATTAAATTCCAATTGAGAAATCAACCACGTCATTTCAATTTCATTTCGGCCAACTTGACACAAATTTGACTATCTTTAATACCTATTTAAACTCCTCTTAATTTTCACCTTACCCTATTGTTAACTCTTAAAACCATTATGGAGATTTGTAAATGAAATTGGCATATATTGAGCCCTCTTTTCCGTAACTGTTTGAGACAATGAATTATTACCTTCTCTGTGCAGAGTCTTCTTCACCATGGGTATCTTTTTCTGTACGGCTCTCTTTTTTTTTCCTTTTTAATGTGTAATATGGCCGCAGTCTCATTGGTCTTTTCTTATCTATAGAAGTTAAGGTATTTGCATATTTACGAATCATAGTCTCAATTTTTGACATGGATCATTATGCAGAGCACCTATATGTGGTAATGGAAATAGATATATTATTTTTCTCTGGTTGACGTATGGCAACCAACTCACTACCAAATCTGTCTCTAATTGGAAAATCTCATATTTTTAAATATCTTATAATTCTTTCCATCTCAATATTTCATATTTCATGTTTCTACTAAAAAAATTAAGCTTCTATATTTATTATTTATTTAAATTTTCAATTGTGTTGTTTTTAAGAAAGCCTATAATTTTTTTGTGTGTGAGAAATACATCTATTTTAGATTTTATAAAATATAAATATGTGAAATCAAAATTAAAATTTTTATTTATTTCATAAAATTAAATGATATTTTTTTATAACTTTTAATGCTCGTGCGCATTTTGCTGGTATATAATGAAGCAAAGTGGTTTCAAATTGAAATAAGATCCAATTCGCTCCAATTAATTTTGACTCATCCAATTTAGTTTAGTTTGACCCTAGCAAATGGGTCGGGTTGGGGTAAATCGGGTTGGGCCAGAGGTAGAGCATACTTTTTAGACAACCAACAACCAACCCGCATCTGAAATTCATTTACAAACCTGCAACCCGTACCCATGATGTGGTAAAAAATTAATCATAGCATGTGCTGAGACTCGAACTCAGGACAAATCGGCTTTCAAAGGGGCAACTCTACCACTACACCATGGAGAATTCTTTTGCTAATAGTTAATCAACAAAAACTTAAAATTAGTTAATGAGAAAGGGACCCAGCCCCACTTTGGAATATTGACCGAGAGTTGGAATTTATCGTGTTTATACAAGTAACTATTTTTTTAGAATATTAACCCCTATAAATACTTTTGTTATCATTTTCACACTTATGCAATGTACTTTAGGTATAGGTGTTCAAACTTTTGAAATAACTATTTTATACGGTTTCCTTTATAGCCTTTAATTTTCAATAATAACCATTTTACAATAATACTAAACTCAAATGAATATATAAGATATGGAATTCATCAACAAAAATAACAATTTTCATAATTAATAAGAAAATGACAACATTATTAAAATAGACAAACTCACGACAATAGTATGGAGCTAAGGAGGAGGCGGGAAATTTTACATATAACTGATGTGCTATCATGCACGCTTGCTGAAGGAGAAAGGGTGGAGTTTGATTTTATTTTTTTTTTTTGCTTTAACTTTTATAAATCGTGATGCAAAAGGAGTGGAACACTTCCTAAAGGCGTGGCATGTTGTAATTTCTAAATATGACCCTCCACCCAAATTCCTAAAGATGGGTCCATGTTGGAAGTTTTAAAGTTGGCCCCATCATGTACAACAATTTCTATATTCTTTTTTTTTTATATTAGATTTTGGAGAATTGGTTTTTCTTTTTTATTTTTCTCTCACGGTTTTCTATTTTTTCTCTTTTTATGATGATTTTTTTATTTATTAAATAAATTGTAAAAAAAAATGAGATTACTTTAAACTCTGATGTAATTTCACAAAAAAAATAAATAAACTTACATTTTTCCTATGCCACCCATTTCCGATAAAGATTTTATGACTACAATATAAAAATGATTTTATAATTAATTTTATAATTTATTTAAAAACTGAACTCATCATATTTACGGAAGATGTGATTAAAAGTCTCAAAATAATATCACCATAAATAAAAATAATAGATATGAAAATAAAAAAGATATAATCAAGTAGTTTTTCATATAGAAAATAATCATTTCAACATGCGCCATTGATTTTCGGAAATGTCTTATCAATAAATCGGATTCAAACCACATTTGTATCCTTATTCAACATTTAATCTATCTATTTGGAAAATAAAGAAGTCCAAACCCTTTTTGTTTAAACCCAATTGATATACTTTAACTTGGTTCTAAATTATATGATTGTAGGTTATTTTCAATTATACGGTATTCTATTTTGGTAACATATGTATAATATAATACATACATAAAAGTAATAAGTAGACGTAAAACCTTTGAAGCGAAAATTGTTGATGAATTCATATAGTCCTTGACATAGACTCAAGTACCCCTAGAGTTGGCTTAACTTGATTTGGATAATTCCATATACTAACTTTTAAAAAATTGAATTAAAATTATGTAAGGGTGAGAGACTAATACATGAAAAATGAATAGGAGTGTTTGAATTAAACGGAAGAACATACCTTATTTATTAGTTAAAAATGTCATAGATGTTTGACAAGTGTTATCTATTCAATTGCTACCCTATTTATTAGTTAAAAGTTTCATAGATGTTTGACAAGTGTTATCTATTCAATTGATACCCTATTTATTAGTTAAAAGTGCCATAGATGTTTGACAAGTGTCATTTATTCAATTGATATAAAAAAAGTTATGACTCCAGATGTCACTAATTTAAACTACCACACAAAAAAGATGATTACAAGTACCATGAAAAAAAAATGATAATCTAATGGTAGTGCAAAAAATATGTTTGCACCTGATTCCGAAACTGCACTATCATACTGGGGCCGCAAGGGATTTACCCGGCTCCCCTTGGGCCTGTAGGGATTATTTTGGCCCAAAGGGCTAGGACACCCTCTATTATAAAAAAAAAAAAAAAAAAGTACCATGAAAAAATGATAGTCTAAAGATAGGAGTTAACGATTGGCAAGTGTCATTTATCAAATTGCTATAAAAGAAACTGGATTACAAATATCACCCATCTAAATCATCACACCAAAAAGATGATAGACAAAGAAAAAGTAGTAATTTAAAGATAGGGAGATGGAATTGAATGTGTTGAATAGTGCATAGCAGTATGTTGCTCAACCTAAGGTTTACTCATTCATTAATTATGATAAATATGTCAAGCCAAATGTTTTTTAAAGTTATAAAGTTTAACTCTAACATTTAATTAATAGGTCGCATTCAAGTTAAATTGTTGGAAGGTCAAGGTAAAGTTGGGTCGGGAGGTTATATGTCATAGATTAACTTTAATCCAATCCATTGATTAATGGGGTTAGAGAAATGTTAGTTTAAACATATGAAAAAAATGAACTCTAACTTTGAATTACCAAGTGGGTTCAAGTTTTCAATTCACTTGTAGTTTAGTGATGAGGCACATCCTTTTCATAAAAACAACGAAGGAACAATCCCTTACTGTAATGCTGATGGTGAGGGACTTAATTGAGTGAGTGTAAGGCATATGATTATTTATATTAAACGGGAGGGGGGGGGGGGGGGGGGGGGGGTGTTCAAGTTAGGTTGGTAAGTTGGGTCAAAATTGCTACTCGTATCAATTTTGTCTAAAACTTTCTCCAATTAAAAGATTATAGCTATTTTACCAACTGCCTTATGACAAAGCTCTTATTAATTATCATAAATTAAAAGCTTTTATAAAACTATCTTACTTTTGTTTCATTAGGAGGTAACTCGCACTTGACCTAGGCCTAACATGTTTTCATCAACCTAATTTTGTTTTATATTTATAAGTTTGTAATAAACTCAATAGTTCTTTATTAGGTCTGGAGATTCATCCTGGGCCAATCCATTGGTATGATTCAATTGAGTTTAAAACTTGATATTTTGCATAATGCGTTTATTCAATTGGATTGACCACAATATTTTTTTACCTTCAAACGAATAATTTTTTTATAATTTATTTACAAATGTGGATGTTGTGACCATTTTTTTCTCAACCATTATTATATTATATGTTAAAGTTGTTACCGAACCAACTTCAGCTCTAAACCTTCCAATTTCAAACTTACCTCTAAATTTCAAATTTCTTTAATCCTATAATTTTTAGTTGTTAAATCATTTAAGGGTGATTGTAGTAATTTTTTATTTTTAAATATTATTAACATAATTGCCTACTTTAATTTATAATATCGTTGATTAAAATATAGCTACAAGAGAGATTCTTCTTTCTCAATAAGAGAGAACGTCATATCATGTCTATTTCACTCGACAATTCAAAATTATGATAATATACTCTCTACATTTATATAGCTTTTCCTTCACTCAAAATAATCTCACTTTATATTTTATTTTTTCTCAATTTGTAAGTAGGGCTTTTTTTTAGACTTATACTTAATAAATCTCATTATGTCACTCCAATTAAAATTAGACCCGTAAGATTAATCATGCTTAAAATACTTAATCATAAATAAAAGAAAAACCAAATTACTTGATATGTAGTTAAATTTTATATTAATTTCTTACTTCTCATAAACTTTTATATTTTTTATTACCTTTTATTTTTTAACGTTTAAACATTGACACCAATAAAATTTAAATAACGTTTAATTCATAAAACTAATTACATCTTTAAGATTTTGACCTTAATCAAGGCTACTATGACAAATGTTTGTGCTTTAAGCACGGAGATTTTTATGGTTTTTATTTGTATGTTTTTCATAGATTGTAAGTTTCTTTTTTTTCCCCTTTTTTGTTTCAACTTTTGGGTATTGGGTTCTCCTTGGTTTTTATTTTTCTTTTAAATCACTTTTTATCATCGGATTTTCTATGAATTCTTATTTTTATGTTGTATTTTTTCCTTTTTTATTGTTTATCATTATGAGTTAATTGTTTATTTTACTTCCATTGGGTTCTTTTAGTTTTCTTTGTGAAATATTTTTATGAATTTCTCATATTTCTTTTGTGGCTAGCTTCATATTTTCATTTTTGAATATTAGATTATCATAAGTTAGTTTGGTTCGTCTAAATTTTTTTTTATCATTGTATTGTCTATGGTTCTTTATTTATATATATTTTTATAGCCTTTTTAATAAAAAAATGATTTTATTTTATATTTATTTTATTATTATTTCTCATTTGTGATGGGTTTTTAGTTTTTTTTTTTATGATGGTTTTTTATGAATTTGGGGGTTCTTTTGTCTTTGCCCTTTTGTGCTCCATTTTCGAGTTTTTTTTCCTCATGGGTGTTTGATTCTTTTAAATTGCTTATGTTATTGAGTTGATTATGGATTTTCATTTATCTATGGCTTTCAAAATTTATTGGATTTTATTGATGCTGTATATTATTTGTTTGTTTTGACTTTCTTTTTTAGCTTTCTTGATCATTAATTTTCAATTTTCTTGGGCTTGTCTTTTTTTTTTTTTAATTATATGATATCCGGTGTTGAATTCTTATGAACTTTTCCACCCTCTCAAACTATAACCTAATGTATTTAATTTTAAAGAAACTTATCGTTCTTATCAATTTTGATATTATGCTTATATTGACCGTGCTAAGCACATGCATGTTTTTCTAGTTCATCTTTGAATTGAATTCCCAAAAGAAGTAATGATTAAGACACAATTAAAAAAGTAATGATTGAGGACCAGGTAATCTTGTGGGCTGATATTTTCTTATCCCGTTTTTCATTTGGCCTCCTCTTATTGATGGACATGCATCTAAGTGTGCCCCCTTGGAACTGGACGACATAAAATTGATTTACAGTCTGGTCGAGAATATTCTCCTGTGCGTAATACAAATGCCTAGGGAATTATTTACCAAAAACAAAGTGCCTAGGGAAGCCCACAACTGTCATGGAAAAAAGGGAAGGAAGAGGCAGTGACACCAACTATACTGCTTGGCCTCTCCAACAAATTTTGTGCTGTAGCACTAAGATTCAATATTCATGTATGTTATGTCACCCCTTTACGTTCAGTTATGGTTTTATAAGCTAATGGCTAGGGATGACAATGCCTGACCAACTTACTAGTCCGACCCGCGCTTGACCCAATAACTCAGGGTCGGGTTCAACTTCTTTTGTTTCCTGGTCAGGTTTGGATTGGCAATGCCCATCAACAAATGGGGTGGCTTTGGGTTGATTCCATTCTTCCTGTTTAGCTCAAAGTCAACTAATTGCATCATTTTGACCCACACAACATGGACCAAGGCCTCCCCTACCAAGTGCTAATGACAGTCATTTTAGACCATTGAACTACCTATTTGTGCTTGTATCTAATTCTATAGCATTAGGGAAAAGGCGAAACGAATGGTACCATCAAATGGTCGCTGTCAAAAGGGGTTTCCAGCTGATTAGGTCAGTCTGGTTTTCATGTCCGACTAGTTCTCCATGTGACTTGTGGGCCAACTTTTTTTGATGGCCGCAAGTGAATTAGGTATTAAGGCTATATTGGATATATCTTAATCAAAGTGATCTCATGCTTTGTCTAGTGTGTGTATCTGTGTTCTGTTCGGTTTTGTTCTCTCTCGAGATGATATCCTGTGTCTGCTATCTTGGAATTATTTGACTGTCATGCAGTTTCATTTATCATGATACAGGCTACAGCCAATGCATAAACTAAGTTACTCGCCCCGACTCGGCTGCGTCAACTCTCAGTTGGCCATGACTCAGGCGAGTAGAATGACTTAACAGACTCAGACATTTTTTTTTTTTTTTTTCTGACCGAGGGTGTCCAGGGCCTCTTTGAGCACCGAACTAGTCCTCCATGGTAGTGGCCTCCCCTTATTTCCACTCACCGGGTTCGTCGGGTTATATAATAACATGGGGTCCCAATGCATTGGCGGGCTTCGATGGTGAGACCTCCGAGTGATTACGGAGTGCCCCAACCAACTGTGCCACCAAGCATCGGTAGCTAGACGCAGACATTCAGCTCATGACCTTCCAAGTCGAGTTGAGTTTCCTCGTGAGTTTCCATGGTTTTCAACTGTCCTAGTGCTTCTTCAACTAGGCCAAAGCAGTCCTAAACTGAGGTAAACTGTAAAAGTTTTAAGTGCATTGTCTAGAAAATCTTTAGTCTAATTTTTGTTTTCTTTTTATTTAGTTTTGTGTGTTAGGAATATTTTGGTCTTCTATACATGGGTTCCACTTGCACTTATGTGATGACAGATGTCACTCCATCTCTTTACTTTTCCCCGGAAACTATTTTTCCATCTTCCCGTGTTGTCACATATATAACATCTTCTCTTTTTATAGAAACTATATCAAGTCATTAACCATATCTACTTCTTCATAGACCAAACTTACACTTCTCATATACCTCATTACTATCATTCAACTATATCTCATATTTCCTATGGTCCTTTACTAACTATCTTCTTTCCACGTACACCTCATCACTCCAATTCAATCATACCTTATCTTCTCTATTGGCCCCTACAAATTATCTTCTTTTCCCATACAACTACCTCATGCTAGCAACTTCTTCAATCACCAAATATACATCTGGGTGATCTCTTCACAACCATGTCCATAAAACTCTTGAGCTAGGAGAGATGAGTATGAACTTCCGTCAACAATCTAAGTAAATATCTTGTGCAAGTGGTCACCCCAAGTTAGTCTTGTAATGTTAATCTTTAAGAATGAAGTTAATCTCTTCACCCTTTATCTTTTAATTGTTCTTTTTCTTTCATCTTTGGTGTTGAATCTCAGGCTAGTGTGATTTTTCACACTATTTGAGAAGAAATTTTTTGGATATTTAAATTATGTCTTCCTCCAGTTTTTTGGTGTTGAATCTCTAGCTTCAAGTTGATATGGGCTGAGCCTATTAGCCCATTGGCTAGCTAGCCAAGTGCCCTACTTTCTGACCTGCTAGTTTAACATCTTTTTCCTCTTTTCGCATCAAAAGGCATTAGACAGGATATCAAGAAAATTGTAAGCACTGAAAACCGGAGGCTTTTCCGCAAAACAAATCCTTAGTGCTACACAAACAAGTCCTAAGGCTGTGCTTGTACAAGAAGATGATTCCATGCTCTGTAGGTTTTCGTCTCTATTACATGAGAGAGGAATCTTGTATACATAAGAGAGGAATCTTGTATTCATACTCCTCTCATGTGAAATTGAGATCCTTTCCATAAAGAAAAACCAATTTATTTTTTAATTTTCTGCACAAAAATCAGTGTTATACGAAATGATGGAAGAGCGGACTGCAGGAAATTTCATAAACTCTACCAATGAATTCTCTCATTGCACAACCTAGCGAATTCTCACCCTTTTGGAATTAAATTAGCACATTTACTATATGGTCAGAAGGCCAGGAACAGCCTCATATTTAGGCTCATTTTTCTGGGTCGTATGTTAATTTAGGTCCAATATAGAAAACAACAATGGGCTCCCGGCTCCCCACATGAATTCAAGTCCAGTGAGTACACAATGGTGGGGCTCTAAAACTGGGTTCATGTTAGATATGCGTGTGTATGCACAAGTGTCTCACCAAATCTTTTTATTAGCCTTTTCCGCTTTGAATCCAATGGTCGTGGTGCTTGCTCCCATTTAGAAAACCTAACAGGAAACAGAGGGGCAATCAATAGGGACGAGAGAGACAGGAGAGGGGCTCTCTCTCTCTTTCTCACTCTCAGAAAGAGAGTGTCATTGGGGAAAAAAAGTAATAGGCCATTTGTTGAATTATGCCATAAGAGCCAAATTCCTACATATTTTAATGTTTATATGAAAAAAGTTTCCTAGGCCATTAAATTGGGTAGGCCATTTCACTCCAATCTTGACTCATAGTCTTAATATAAATTAATGGAAGATTGTTAATTTATTATTAATGGTAATTTATAATTTAATTTGGTTGAAACTTAACCTGTGCATCGCATGGGATTTAATGCTAGTTGTTCCTGAACCATATATATCTTGTATATTGATTATTGTGAAGTTGTTCTAAGTTCCTTTCCATTTTGTTAACTTGGTTGCATTCCCATAAGCATTTAATTAGTGACTATGTTGAAAAATCATATTGGTCAACAAGTATTCGTAGAAAAAAAAACTTACAAAAAAAAAAACTCTCTAACAAAAATATATTTAATGTTCAAGTTAATATAGCTGAAAATAAAATAAATATACATAGATATAATATGGAGCTGAAGTGCAATATGATTTCTTCAAATGAGTACTTGAAATTAGGGTGTTCATGGGCCGCGCTAGAAACATAAGCCCATATCAGCCAAAGCCCAACACAGGCTTTAAGTGCCTGGCCCGAGCCCACCCATTTAGTAAATCGGACTTCGCCAGGCTTTCTATCACCTTTTTTTTTATATATAAATCCTACTACTTTTTTGAGCTTTCTTATTGCTTATTTGGGTAAATCAGTCTCCAACAATATGTATTACTTATTTGGGCTGAGCTTCAGCTTTCTATCACTTAATCCAAGCCCAACCCATAAATTAAACAGGTCAAAAATTTAGATCAAGCCTGGCCCAAAGTGGGCTGGGCCTGAATAAGGACGGTGATGGCCCAGTCCTTGAGCACCCCTAACTGAAATAGGGGTTACAATGGGCTACGTCACGGCCAATGGAAATCAAAATTACCTATAGCCCAATCCAAACGGTTCAAAATCTGGGCCAAAATTGATCCATTTTGTGTCCCTTGATAGTTGCTACTTCCGTGGCCTATGAAGCACCTATCAGGGTTTTCTTCACTAGGATAACAAAAACCACCTGTTATGTAGATGATTGTATCAACCTCAAGTACGTCAACTATATAATCTATAAAACAGTATCAAGTGTACGGAGTACAAGAACTTGAAATTTTCAACTCACTACTTCATTGTTCAAGAAAGATATTGCATACTCACATATAAGAACTGGATATTTAACAGGGAATCCTTAGTGATTTACAATTGCTAATTAAGCTTTGCATGATATAATAAAAAAGCAGAAAAGATCATAACCATAGACGAACAGGAGTGGAACTTGCTTCATCTACATACAACGACATGGAAACTACATATGGTAGTGACATGGCCTGATGATGATTTTTCATCGGGCTAGAACAATTTCAAACTTCAATTGCACCATTAAGTTTACAGCACATGACAATGCTCTCTTAAAATGGGGAGGGTTGCTTTACCTCCTTCAGCTTACAATTTGCAGAAGCTTTAGAGAAGAACAAACTTCTAACACCACTTTCTCCCACAAATTTCTTGATCAGGTCAATGCCACTCCCTCGAGATCTTCCCAGACAGCCCTCCAAATCATCCAATGAGGAACTCATCCACTGTTAAGATATCTTTCGGCTATGGCAGCATGAACTGCAGCACCAGTAGGGAGAACATCTTCGTCTATCATGAAATACGGAGAATGACCTGTATGAATAGAACCCAAAGTCTCGTTTCTTACACCAATGTAGAAGAAGGCTGCAGGGACAACCTCTGAGTAGAAGGAGAAGTCTTCTGCGCCCATCATTGGTGGCACCACTCTGAAGTTTTCAGGACCCACCAACTCCGTGGCCACCTTCTGCACATGTTCCAACATGCGCTCGTCATTCACTGTAGGAGGGTAAAACCTGTGTTCATTCTCGAAGAAATCGACTGTGGCTGTGCATCGGTAGACGCTAGCTTGTTCCACGATTACCTGTTCAACAGAGGCATCAGTGAGCTAATTCGGAGTAAAAAGACTGGCAGAGCAGTCTCAGAATGGATATGTTTCAACCATGGGATTTGGAATGTTGTGGCATAGAAACAGCTTCCAAATGAACTCTATGCATTAATTTGACTATTGGATGACTCAGCTTCCAAATGAACTTTATGCATTAATTTGACTATTGGATGACTCAGCTCAGAGCTGAAGTCATTCAAATTTTAAATTGGAAGGTGGAAGAAGAACCATTGTATTTCAAGTTTCAACTTCTAAGCAAACAGTGTTTAAGTCTTAAAATTATATCCTAATACAAACCTCTTCTATTCGTTGTCGGACTTGGTAGAAGCTGGCATTAGAGAAAGCCCTGAAGGTACCACCAAGGACAACAGATTTAGGAATCAGGTCGAGATTGTCCCCTCCATTGAACGAAGCCACTGAGACAACCTGAAATGGATGGATGGCAAGTGAGAAAAGCAAGAAATGATATCAAAGGCATAACCAATTTGCTTGTTATTCTTCCAAGAATGTGCTCATCAATGCAATCTAGAGAGGCCAGGAAATATTCAAATTCAGTGAAGCATTAATATTGACCTTCAATCTAAAGATATTTAGTTAACCATTAACAACTTTCTAGATGTTGATAATGATTCCATCTGACTGATAAAAAAAATAATGATTCCATCTGCAGGCAGGAAATGCAAGCCATTGATAATAAAGCATTAGCATTTGAATGGCACTCTCCCAATGACCATAGATTTGAACAGTTTTGGTTGATTGGGACATGAAAAATGAGACTCTTCCAAATTTACCGTTAACGTCAACTTTCATGCCCATTGGGCCAACTCAGCAAAAAAAAAAACAAAAAAACAATGAGACTCATGGATGTGGTAATGTCTAACCCCCAGAATGGTTCATGTAATTATTGCATATTATTGTGATTGTTTATGTTCATCATCCATAACAGTGTCATGATAAGAATCATGTAGAGGTCAGCCTTTCCTAACCATCTGCAATTTAGTACAAATTATGTAACACAGACATAGACAGGTCAAGCATTGGACATTTGGACACATATTCATACATAGGTCATAGAAAACTTGATGCGACATTTATAGATATTTTGAAGATGCTCTTTAATGTAACTTGTAGTTTAGAAGTACATAAAATACATAAGAGAAGCATTTACACATCTAAATATATGAGAAGTGTAGAAATACTTCTGAAAACAATAGCAAGCATAAATTAATATTTTTCTCCTGATAAATTCATGGACATGACTGATATGTGCATATGACAGGTACCAGGGAAAAGAAGATCTCTGAAAACATTAAGAGTCCAGATAAAGATGCTTGGAATTAATGTTCCCGACAACCGTAAAAAGCAAATTGCAGGCAACCCTATCCCAATTCGAGTTCTGTCAACAGAACCAATATCTTTTTCTGCATTTTTGCTTGGCCATGAAAATTTTCATTATAGAACATTCAACATGACAAAAGAGATTCAAATGAAAGACAAACCTGTGAATCCAATGGATTTGCTTCACGGGACACAATGTTCTGTAAACTTATTACGGCAGCAGATGCTGCTAAAACAGGATCAACAGAATTGTGTGGATTCCCAGCATGGCCTGCTTTTCCACTTATCACTGCTTGGAAGAAACCACATCCAGCAAGCAAGGGACCAGGTCTCGAGCCAATAACTGATGTAGGATGTTCATGTGATACATGAACAGCAAATATAGCCTCCACATCATCTAGTGCACCATCTTCAATCATTCGCTTGGCACCTATCCCAGCTTCCTCAGCCGGCTGGAAGAGTAACACAACAGTTCCCTGTCATAACAAGTGTTAGAAGACATAAACAGGAAACACTAGAGTTTGTTGCTTGTGTTCCAGGAAAACGCAATTGAGTTTTAGGATCAAAGAAGTGTTCCAACTTTTCACATGTTGGGACCCAATGTTTAGGATTGAGGATGAATTAAAAACAGCCTTAAGTTCATTTCAAATGATAGACAACTGAAAAGATTAATGTAGCCAAGTGATAGTTCGAGCACATTTATTTCATAAAATGAAATGAAACTATTAATTTGCGCCCACTGTTCCAAAACTGCATAAAAAATAACTGAATATAAAGAACCAAGCACACGTGCTAAAAGGTTGAAACACAAATACAAAGTCTGAAAGTAGGATTATTAACACATGAGATGGTGTAAGAAGTTCAATTTAAATGCATTTTCTTTCCAACAGAGAGAAAGACCTTTCACTTGGATCAGGATGGAATCTTCGTGCTGAAAATCATAACAGGGTACCTGCAGTTACTTCTGTAATAGGATCACCCTTTGTAGCGTTATTACATGAAAGTTCTAGTATTGCTAGATCCACTTTGAATCAATTATATAGTGCCACGCATTTATATCTCCTCTTCTTACTGTCATATTTCAGATCACAGATGCAGTGTGGGTTTACTAAGAATAAGGCATTTACACTAAACATTGTAGGGTAACTGTGTAAGACCATATTGAAACTCAGTTAGCATTGTCCATGCAATGAGGGCTTACAGTCAAAATACAGCGGTGGCGTTGATATTGAAATGCATACCATACGTCCCTTGAGTTTTAATCTGTGGTAAGGTCAATTTGCTGCATAACTTTAATGTATCTTGCTTGTGGGAGCAGTTCATATTTTGATGATTTTAAAAGGTTTGATATTTTATTCACATCTCAGATGAAACAGCATGTGGGACCAAATGCTTTTTCTTTATTAGTACATAATTGATGCCAAACAATATGCACACTTAGAGGAGCAGAAAGGAACAAAGATTGACACCATAACTCAAGCCCTTTCAAGATCCAGTACCAGAGGTGAGTAGGCTACAATCACCAACATCTCTTATATGTTCTTGGAAAGGGTAGACAAAAAGCAGATAGAAAATATGTTTCGCGAAAATTATCAGTGTTTTCAAATGTGGCTGGCATGTGTCAAATAGGCAACACAGAATCTGAAGATGGTCTGCAGAGATTTTGTGGCTCAACTCTTCCTTGTTGGATGCCATTCTCATTCTCAATATTCCCTTTTACGAGAAAGTGCATGTAAGCGATAGATTGGGTTATAAATTATACATCAAGTAGGCTATGCAGAAAGAGACAGCAGTTAAAATATAATGGGAGATGCTCCTATGATACTTTTTTAGCTAAACAATAATATAACTTTCAATTGAAGGAATATCACATATGAAAGACTCATTTTTTTTAAAATTATTTGTTTATACGGAAGGAATTGTTGGGTCCAAATGCATCAGGACAACATGCAAAGTATGTTGAACTAATAGTCCATCCATATTGTACCACTAGAGCCCATGGTTCTGTGATCTAGGCCACTAATTCAATGAGTCCACTGTACATGGATGATGCCAAAAAGGTCTAAATTGAGATACTAGCATCCAAGTTTTGCCCTTTTCAACCACTAATTCTAGGCCATTGAAGCCTTTTACTCTCAACCATCATGTTGTGCAGGCAAGTATACAGCCACTGAACCATAAGGCCAAGGGTGGAGGCAGTAATTTTTCCATAGGGCGGGGAGCACATGTAAAAATAAAACAAAATAAAATCTAACATGGGGAGTCCACATTATACGCTTTCTGTTTTCTTTTCATTTTCCTTTCTTTCTTTCTTATTTTTTTAGCCCTGCCCTTGATGAGGCCAACTTGTCAAGAAATGTTAATCAGGACGCTGCGCATGTTCAGATGCATCAAAATCTGTTGCTCCACCATTATTTATACATATATCAGACAGCGTAGAGCTAATTGTTTTAGACAAGAAAACTGATGTCCTAGTAAGTTCTAACTAAAAAATAATAGTATACTGGATTTGGAGTTTGGACAGGGTTATGAGTCTATGGGGAGGGATTCTCATCTGCCCTTGATGTTTGCAAACAAAGCCTTTCTCTGTCCTGACAACATTTTAAATTTGAATTTTTTTTCTTCTGTACTGTTAACATGTATTACCATGACAAGTAGTTCCTAAGTCTTTTTTGTAATTCTTTGCTTATCTTCCACCAATCAACCTAACATTGCAGCTTCCATGCATCTTCGTTAAGCGTAAGGTATGTTCTTCAGCTCCATAGCAGTTAGTTGTAGATGACATGGTCCTACCTACTTAACACCACCCTTTTTCATGCGTTTGTGCTTTTTTTAATAAATAATGGGAAGAAGTCTAGGGCAGTACTTACAAAACAGAACATAATATGGATACAAGCAGGAATGCATTTCATGCCAATAAATATAAATATGATACAAGAAAAAATGACAAACGAACTTAACTGCAAATGTTTAGAGGGCAAATACAATGGATACCAGTTTCAAGTTTATGTACATAGGCCACTGAGACACGGATGTAGAAAAGGTGGACAGGCTATGGATGGATACAGTAAAATTTTCTGACAATACGAAGAGCCTTTTTCTTTTTCTTTTTGGTAGAAAATGAAGAGCCATGTTAATTCTTCTTACATGTATAGTAACAGTCAGCCTTAATGTAGTTTTTCCATGTTAAAAGAAAACCAGAATGTAAGGCCGAAATAGCTCGAAGATTTCGATATAGTACCTGCGGTACAATCATTAGTGCAATAAACAACTTGTCTTTTAACAAACGGAAATTTTACAATGCAACCACAGTGGGAAACCCCCTATTTACTTAGAAGAGCAAAAAAATTAAATTCATTTCTATATGACTCCGCTTCTTTAACTCAATGATGCTTTAGTATTGTGTCCGTGGTTTGACAGTTAAACAAAAATGTGGCATTGGTCAATT
Organism: Persea americana; assembly: GCA_029852735.1. NCBI lineage: Eukaryota > Viridiplantae > Streptophyta > Magnoliopsida > Laurales > Lauraceae > Persea > Persea americana. The sequence continues at coordinate 52,881,779 of CM056812.1, forward strand.
CAGACTGGTACAGCAACAAGTCCAAGTCTGACAAGTCCATCTGGTCTGCACACCAGAACGGGTTTTGTCCCCTTCTGCCCTTGTCCAATTTCATAAAGCAGTGCATTTTAATTTGAGATCCCTTCAGGAGCAAAGAACGAATAGGTAAGTGAGAATCCTGACTTCGGATTTGTTGGGGAAATGGTGCTGATGCACCACTTATGGTTAAAGGAAACAATGAGCAGAAAAGGAAACCTCTGTTTTAGCTTGACACGTATGTTGTGCAGCATCTTGCTCGCTGTATAAGAAAGCAATAAATTTGCCGTTTACACAGACTCTGTTCGTCTCCAAAGTCAGGCTAAAAAGGGAGAAGACAAATGAGGGACCAGTTCTCCCAGGTCCCAGCATCGCTACAAGATATAGTTTTAACTTTCGCAGAAAGTATGGTGCCAAACTCATGCATAGAAGAAGTAACTAATCAGTGACTGGATTTTGTAACAACCCAAGCATCTACATGATCCAAGTCAACATCTAGTAGCACCTACCATTGATATGCCACAGCCCAAAATAACAATGATTACAAAATCCTAATCAATTATTAGGAAGCATCTTTAAAAAGTAAAGGTTTAAGGTCAACCAAAGAAATGTTGATACTTGATAATGCATATTTTTGGAGGAAAAAAGAAAATCCTCCAGGGAACAGTTGAAATAGTAAGAGCAGGATGAGATTTAGGCTACTGTTCCCAGGACTGAAAATGAGCCAGACTTTGGCCAAGAAAACCCGATTTTTGAAAAAGCCAACCCAACCAGTTCAAAATCCCAGCCTAAATCACCACGGTCCTAAAAATTTTGGAAGATGAATGGTCCGATCTTCAAGAACATGTGACATATTTATCAGGATAGAATAATGATAAAAGAAGTGAAGAGAAAAAGAACAACATTCAAAAGAATCAGTGACAAATCTGAGAATCACCTCAGTTTTTCTCAAAATTTAAGGGGCTTTCCACTTTTCGAAGCAAAATCCAAATGGTCTTCGAATATTTACTTGTTCAAGCTTTAACAGATAAAATACATAAAGTGTCAATGGTTCACATGCTAAAGTGTGTATTCTCCCAGCCACTTTGTAAAGTCATAAATTTACTATTCCTTAATCAAATGCTTACCCAAACATGATCAGCCAACAGTGAACACAAACAAAAGCATACTTATCTTCCCAGATATGAAAAAAAAAAAAAAATACAGCATGTAGAAAATGGGAAAGAAGCAACAGTGTAGCACACACCTTTAAAAGATGTTCACGAGACTTTAATATCTTGGCAGCTCCGATAAGCATCGCCACATGTGCATCATGCCCACAAGCATGCATTTTGCCAGGAACTTTGCTTTTGTGCTCCCATTCAACTGCCTCCTGAAACAAGCATCTCACCAGGACAGACATAACCCTTTTTGTCATACATCTGAATTGGTAATTGCAATTTTCAAATCCCAAGACACAATAGCATAAACCAGCAACTGCACTTGGTATTCATAGAGCAGCTCAAATAAATAACCAGGAGAAGCAACACAAACAAGCAACCATCATATTTTCATGCAAATTCAAATTAATGCCTGCATACGCCATGTATTAGTAGCAGACTCTGAGCAGAGTATTAGAATGTGTTACAGAATTGGGTGGCAGTTGCACGTATTAACTCTAAAATTACTACGATTACACCAACATCAAACAAATTACACTCAAATCAAACAAATTAAAACTGATTTAGTGAGTCAAACAAATTACACTAACATCAAACAAATTATAACTGATTTAGTGAGTCAATGGCAGTTTCATGGTCTGATCTGTTTCATACTCACACATGCAAGCACAAAAGCCGCAAGGATCTAATGCCAGAAGCAGCAAATCCAAGTACGATCTCAATAACATTAACGTAGTATTCAGATATCCAGTCATCCACATAAGATCAGAGGCATTAGCAAACAACACTCAAATCGAATCTTTGTTCGATCTGTTCTGCATCCAACATGCATCCAAAACACCCTAAAAACCTGAACTTCATATCGGAAATTTAAAATACATGCTATGCAACGAACAGATTCGGCAACAACTCAAATCAAACAGAACACGGAGGATCGAACCAAACTACCTGAATCGGTAATGCATCCATGTCAGCCCTAATCGCAACAAAAGGCGGATCGCCGGTCCCGATCCACGCCCTGAGTCCGGTCTCCGCCATCGGAAACCGGTAATCGACGCCCATCCGGTCTAGTTCTTCCCGGATCAACCTGCTCGTCTTGATCTCTTCATAAGCAAGCTCCGGATTCTCATGAATCTTCCTCCTCAAGCTCTTCAGCCACTCCACGTTCTCTCTCCGCCTCGCAAAAGAGAGAATCTCATTCAATTCGTCCTTCTTCCAGATCTCATGTCTCGATCTACTCAAAAGAGATGCAGAAGTAGAAGAAGCAGATCCGTTCCTCTGATCAGAAGCTTCAACGGTCAGATAGCTGCTGCTGGCTCCTCCATCTATGTACCGACTGTTGAGATCGGAGCTTCCTCCGTTGCAAATTGCTAGAATCAAGAGGAAAATCGAATATCGAAGTAGCCAAATCGTCATCGGCAATAGCAAAGAAGAAGAAAGAAGAAGAAACAGAGGAAGAAGAGGAGAAGATGAAGAAAGAAGGAGTTGGAGCCTGCACTGCAAAAATGAGAATAGAAAACTCTTCTCTTTTTAAATGGACACCTTTACCTCGTGCGTGTAATGGGAGTTGCGAGATTACGGAATCTCTGATGGCAGACCTCAGAGGGCTCTCTGTATTAATAAATGTATTACTTGGGCCCACTTGTCGAATCAAAACCGCCAAAGTTTACTTTCACCCTGTTTGTTACATTGGTGGAAAGTATCAGTTCAATAGTATATGTATAGATCACCGTAGATGGAAATCATGAAACTTGTCATGGATTTGACAGTGGGATCATGTCTGATTCGAGTGGATTTGTATTGTGGTGTAGAAAATGAGGGAAGATTGAGTTTGGACGGTTAGATGGTTTTAAGGTGGGAGTAATTGATGGATTAGTGCGGGTGGAATTAGGGATTTCCTGTTGGACGGAAAGTAGGAGAATGGAGGGGGTCGCTGTCGAATTGCCTCCGTCGGCTTCACGTTGGTATTAAAAGGGGTCGAATCGAGTGAGGGACCACACGCGGGGCGAGGATGAGTATGTCTTTTTGCCTCGGCCTTTCGCTGACTGCGGACGGTGATGAGGACAGGAGGACATCAGCATGTGGTAATGGTGGGCCCCACTTATACCTGGTCCTTAGTTCAGTCTAATTTTAATGTTTTTTTAGGGGGGTAGATGAGTCCCCCTCGTTTGGTGGTGATTTTGGATTTAAGCTGGGAAGAGTAGAGGACAGATATGGGAAACTGTAGAGTCTCTTTTTCCTGTCTACTTGAGGAAATACAGCCCCACAAAAAACTAAAAATACATTGATGCATTGATTGTAGTGTTTATGGTACAATGGGGTCCAATGGCGGTTATATCTTTACGAGAATTCAAAACAGGTTTTGAGATGTTGGTTTTTTTTTTTTTTTTTTTATTACAATGTGATAGATTTTTCCTTAGTAAATGTCATATTTCTTAACAAGAACTTAACAAGAATTTCAAATTTTATCCCACTTAAAAAGTCTAAGATGATCTTTTGAAATTCATCTCTTTGTATTTTATTGGAATTTCATACACTCCACTTTAGAGGAAGATTTAAGAATTCTGCCTTAATAATATCCTATTTGTTTAGAAGAATTGTATAAAATTCCTATCTTAGAGAATTCTGAAAATCTCACGTGCTGCCCTTTGAAGTAAAAATTTTAAATGCCACCCCCCGGGGCCTGTTTCCTTACAAGTATTTCTGACAGGAATTCAGGCTATCTGTGGATTCAAGAATTCCTATAGGAAATTCAATGCTATTTTAATGGGATTCTCAGTATTCAAGGCAAGTAGAATTCTCAAATGCCAAAAAAATGGAATTCCAAAATGCTAGCCCCTCCAAGAGCATTTCAAAATTCTGAAACTCTGAGAAGTTTGATTAGAACTCCGGCACCCAACTGTGAACCCTCCTACCAACAATAAAGTATGACCCATATTCACAATTATAGAATTTGGGCCCATGCAATTCCTATCGAAATGGGTTAATGTTCAAATTTCTAAAATTGGGTCCCACACTTTCGTTTCTAAAAGATGAGCCCATGTACCATATACCTGAGGTGGGTCCATATTATAATTCTTACAGTTGGGTCCCAAGTTCATAACAACAAAAGATGGGTCCCATGTACTACAATGCATAAAATGTGTAATTCCAGTCAAGGATTTAGTAGCAATGAAACATGAGTTTTATGAAATTCTCAGGCAAGAATTCAGATGGAAAGGAAACATAGAATTCAGATGGAAATGACACATAGAATTCGGTGGCATTTTAAAATTCCAGCATTTGAAATTTTCAAACAACCTTTGAATATGAATTCTAAGAATTCTAGTAAAAAAACAGGCCCCTAGCTTTTGAAATGCTAGAATTTTGAGAATTCATAGAAACTAAAAAAACCTTTTCATGTAGTTTGGAATTCTGGATTACGAAGTTGGTTGATTTTTTCATTAAAAAAAAAAGTTGGTTGGGTTTTAAAAAGTCCCAAACTATTGTGCCAATGGAGCCTATAAAGGTGAGGTCCCAACTAGTTTTGGAAGTTCCAGGGATGAGTGACACTTTGCGCTAATGATAGGGTATGCAAGCATGGGACTACCGGGATCCAATGGTTATGCATTGCATCAATGGAGGACCCATCACCAAGAACCCAAATACTGTTTTCAAGAATTATATGTTTGTGCCTGACGAAATTATTTCAAAAGGGTGAATCTCCTGGGTTTGTTGAAGAGCGGAATGATTTTAAAGTTTTCTAAGTACATAGAGTTAGAAAAAGCCTTAGATTTAGTTATAAGGTCACGGATCCCAAGGCCCCGAAACAGTGGAGGAGCGGTAATCCTTTCAGGGGCAGAGCTACGTTAAGGCTAGCCCCCCATCCCCCACCCCCCACCCCCAAGGCTTTTAAAAATCCTCTTGTAGGTCCAAAATGCCCCCGCCCCCCCCCCCCCCCCCCTTTAAAAAATCCTCCTGTAGGTCCAAAATGGGCCCCTCCCTAGGTTTTTGAAGTAAAAATTAAAATTAAAATAAAAGAAGGGGGCGGATCCTAAAATCTAAACTAGGTCTGAAGAAAATTCCTGCCAAGGAATATTCAAAGTATCTGAATGAACCCATCTTGAAAGTAATAGGCAAAGACACAGGTGATGGATAAATAACATGGATAGTTTGAAAGTCTCTTTGTAAGAGTGTGTATGGATCACATTGAAATCCCTCTTGCACCACTCATTCTCTCCATTGTGTGTAACGATCAAACAATGGCAATTCCCATCACAAAACAGAAGAAAAAAAGAATCACTCTCTGCTTGAGTTTTTACCTTATGAGTTCTCCGTAAAAAAGCCAGTCCGGAAAGATTGGGCTTCCGACCTTATAATCGTTGAGATGGAGAGTGTCCATTTTTAGTGCAAAGGAAAGTGAAAAAACTCTAACCACTATAACCCCAAACCCACAATAACCAAGCATGTATCATGTATGTAAAAGAGATCTTCTTACATATCGTGTATTTATTGAATTATTTGATGAATGATTCATATTTTGAGACAATGAATACTTTTTATTTGATTTTGGATATATAATAAATATGATTTTTATTTAATTTTGCAGATGGAAAAATCATCTACAATTGATGAATTTTTTAAAAGAAAAAATCCTCAAAACTTAGAAGCCGATGATTGAGTTGAAATGTACTAAGAAACAATTATTTTACGACTTTTCTTTGCTTATATTTTGTTAAAGCTGAATAGATACTGGTTTTAATTTTCATGTAAAATTTAGTCTTTAAATCATAATATATTTTTCATTCTTGAACTTACAATTATGTCGAAAAAAAACTTAAAAATATGATAGTCATATTAATTGGTGAAATAAAAATTTATTCAAGTTTTAGCCTCGTCCTGAGATGAAATCTTGGCTCCTCCCATGATTCCCTTCCTAGGCTGTTGGGATCACAAAAAGGCTGTTGGGATCAAAAATGACTGAAGACAAAGCTTGACATCTATTTCTAATCTAGTAACTAGAATAAAAATCAATTGTTCATGTGAAAGCCATTAAAGTAGAATGGAACTGCAAACCGACTGGATGAGAATTTTCCGACTTTTGTGAGTGTTGCTCGTACTTGCAACCACACGTAACCTTGATTCAGGTGCATGGTTTGGCATAGTAATTGTATACTATGAAAGATAAATTCTCAAAAATCCCTCATAACTCGCAAAAACATTCACATGTGTACCGCCATCCAAACCAACCCAAGAGTAGGACCCACCTCTGTATGGATGGTGGTTGTCGGGAGCGGACTCAGGAATTCTTCGTGGGGACCCATTACGTGGGGAAAAAACAATTTCTTTGGAAGCTTTTTGGAAAATTCTGAAGGGGCACGGACCTAAAAGTTTTTGACCTTTATAATAAATTCACATGATCCGCACATGACACATTAAACTTTGAAGTTCGAAAAGTAGCCCTCTGCAAAACGCTCAAATACATCCATTTAGAGTCATACAACACGGTCAGCCGGATTTTATCACATGGGCGATAGTTTCATTTCTTAATCAATAGGGGGCCCACTAGATGAAATTGCAACCATCTGTCCCATCAACTGTATATTTGACTCAAGTACAAATTTACCAAGAACTTTACCTTCGTTCTGGGGCAGTTGGCAAATTGGGCTCCAGGGAAACGTTCATTTAACTGCTAATGATAAATTAGGTGGTAGAGAACATCATAAAAGTTAACCATAGCTGTTTCTTGGATAACCCTTCAAAGCAACAATGCTATCAATCCAATCGACTTTTCATGCAAGGAAGCTGAAATGCTGGTAAGATTCACATCTATTGTTAGTTCTGTGATTAAACTTTTTTTTTTTATTATTATTATCTAAAAACTCTTGGGATTGTCTTATGTTTTAGTCTTTGTCATTTACCTATTCATGCCGCTTAAATCCAAATGAAGGAACTGATATTATTTAATTGATTGAAGTGGGCCACTAGGGATGTTGTGGATTTAATTGAAGTGGGCCCACGGGGATCAAGAAGGAAAGAGCAGTGCTTGTTCTGTCGGTCGGATATTTATAGCAATTTCGTCGTGTCATGTTGGAGTTTGTAGAGTAGAGGAGTGGAGTACAGGGTATAGTGATAAGAGCTCCCAGATTGTATCTCTAGGGGTATAATGGTTCGGTTAATTATTTATTCTAGGAGAATCTTTAATTGAATCGTAAATTATGGTTTTCAATTTGAAAAATCGTAACCGTAATCGTATCTGAAAAAATCGTTGAAAACCGAACTGCTGTTAACCGCTAAAAACCGTAACTGTACCATATTCGGAAAAAACAATATAAATCATTTTATCAAGTGTATACTTAAGTTAAGAATTATATACATATTTCATTTAGGGCATTCTTCTTGTTTTTTTTCAAATTAACGGTATGGTTAACTGTGTGCCGATTAACCGAACCGTATTTTACGGTTCGGTTAGGTTAGCAACCGTGGGTCAATACTGAAAACTGTAACCGAACCGTAAAATGCGATTTTTCGACTCTAATAATTGTAACCGTAACCGCGTTTCGGTTCAATTCGGTTTAGACGGCTTTTCGATTATTTTTTACACCTCTAGATCTCATCCTCTTTTGTTATGTGGCTAATCACTAGAAGGGCCCACCAATAAGGGGAGTTTTCTATAACCCATCAGTGATGGACCCACACAATAAAATATAACTATTTTGCTTCCTCAATACCCATTGCATGAAAGCAATCAATAAGCAAGTCCAGCACAGAGTGGTCCGGGTTTCTTCTTCCGCGGCTATGGAGTTTCAACGGGATATTGAAAAAAGGGGCTCCCTTTTAGTGAAGAAACACGGAGCTAAATAGAGGAAAGTCCTTAATTTTGTTCCTTACACCAAATAAGGAGAAGAAGGCGTCAGATGTCGACACTCCATTTTCGTTGAAACAGCATATGCACCAACCCGCCCTTAAGAACAATTGACTTTCTTACATCCATGTTCCAACCACACAAGTAAGGGCTTTGCTTGTTTACATAGAATAGATAGGAATTTATAGAGTAAGTGGTTAAAAATGAAGCTCACAAGTCTTTTTTTTTATTTATTTAGAACTTCATCATTTAATTCATCATTAATTCTTGAGCCCGACCTGTCGACTATAAGTAATGTCTGGATGTAGGCTTTTTATTATTTTCACCCAATCATGGCACTTTTTCTTTCTTTTTTTTTAACCTTCTCCTTTTTCAGGGACAAATTTTTATTTTTGGGTTCAACCCACCTCATTGAATAAAATCTAAATCCACCTCTTTAAATAGAATCTAAGTTACGATTAAAAAAAGAGAAGCCCTAAGGTGAATATCCGAAAATACCATCAAAGAACCATTCTCAGTTTATGGAAATTAAATCAGGGGGAGGGAAGATGGAAAGCGAATATTCAGCCATCACTAATTCAAAGCCTAAAAAAGTAAATGTACCATCTACATCCTTACCTTATTATCTTTCATCCCACTCTTCAATCACACTTCACCTCTTTAATAATTCTTGATGGAGCTTATTTAACCACAAAATCCTATACAATCAATTCCCATGTAATCAGATGCAAATAAAACTGCCGTGATGGTGTTTTCTACAGTTCAACTTGACCAAAGTCAACTGAATAAACGCTGGGCTGATTCACCGAGGCTAAAAGGCTCAACTATATTATTATAGAGTTGTGATCATTATGCATCATGTTTAGTGTAACTTACGAGAATATCATTATTTAAGCTGACCTGAAAGCATGACAAATGAGATAAGCGATAACACAACATAATTGTCTGAAAGCATGACAACTGAGATAAGAGATAACAAGACATAGTTATCCTCAGTGGGGTGCAAAAGGCAACCTTATAAAATCATTGTAACCCCTTCATCTTCTACCTTTTAAAATCATGTAACCCCTTCATCTTTGGCTCTCAAAATTATACTAAGGGCCCATTTTGTTGAGAACATGTTTTTTTATGGGAATACTCCTTTTAGAAATTCCAGACAGAGATGCAGGGATTGTCCCTATGATTTCTAATTAATTCCCTATTTGAAAAGAAATCTTGGTGGAAAAGTAGTTGAGTTGGTCAAGTAAATGCTAAAATGTCACTATAATTTAGCATTTTTGAATTCAATTTTAAGAGACAACATTTGAAATTGCTCGGACGGGATATTCTTAAATGCTTTCAGCCAAATAAGCCCAATGTTCATCACACAGATTGTTTTTTTGGGATATTTAAGCTAATTGGATGGTTAGGCAAATTCCTACATGGATGGGGAGGCAACAAGGGCTACCTTATGAAGTGGGCCCCAGCCGATTTATCCTTTGAGAGGAGAAAATTTGGTAGTGCAGTGAATCAGATTCAATCATTAAGAAAATGGTGATGTCCTTTATGGGAATTGAAGGGTCCGCAATCAGCATCTCAATCACACGGACGGTACGGATGGAAAGATGACCTAGTCTCCACCACTTGCATAAAATGGGCCCTATCGAGTCAAGTCCAGGTGGTGCAGAAGAGAAAGGACAACGAAACCGGCGTGTGGAAATCACACATGGCTTATCTCATCTCCACTCCAACGACTTGTTCTTAGATAGACACCTACCTGCGTCTTTCACCATCAAAAGCTTCACAACAGCACCACCATATACGATGTAATTCAACGTGATGTCTTAATCCGAGAACCCCATTGGGATGTTAATACAGAGTACGACTCAAAGAAGGGCCTCTTAACCGGTGACAAGTGTCAATTCTTGGCTCGCTCTTCGAGATTGGAACCTGCATCACCACCTTCCGAGGTATACTTCTCTCGCAGGAAAGGATTGGGTCCAACGGCTCTCCAACCTCGCTAGGTACCAAAAACCAAATTATATATATCTAGATATCAATCGGTTGGGTACTTCCACACGCACACGGCTCGGAATGCCCATCGGAGCCTATTTCATTAGCCATTTAAATTTATCACATATTTACATCTCTCTTTGTAATCACTTAATCTCGTAAATTTATATGGATTCAGATAAAATAGATTGTTAAATTAAGGGTCGGATTTTCTTGTTTGATATAAAGCTATTAAATCTGTGGACCACGGATAAATGTATTAGATGTATAAGATTGACTTTAAATTTGATATATAGGTTGGTCCCACTTTGATCTTTTGGTCCCCCTCTGTCCCATTACCAGTAAAGGTCTTATGGTGGGCTCCACTAGGCGATCTGCACAGTGAGCTTGGCAGGAATGTGTATATATATATATATATATAGAAGGAGGTACTCTTGATTTTCCATATCCTCAATACTCCAATCATGAGAACTTTAAAAACCAAACCACTCCAGATTACACTACAAGTCTACGACAACCAACTATAGTGTTGATAAATGGAGAGCGGCCACTTGCCTCCCTGGTAGGTGGTAGCATTTCTCACCTTCTTTCTCAGGGTTTGAACCTTGGATATGCTACTTCTTTCCACTTATGTGAGCTTTCTTTACGCTTGTGCGGGCTCATCTTCCACTTATGTAGGCCTTCGTCTCGCTTGTGCGGGTTGTCTTCCCGCGTGTGTGGGGGCTCTCTCTTGGGTCCTAACCCCCTTAGCTGGGTTACAAAAAGAAATTTTTTATAAATGAGTAAATTCATATGTTTTGCCTCCAATTGGCCAACTCTAATTGGAGTGATATTTTGTTGGAGCCAGATATCCACTCCAATACTTGGTTTTCAACAAGCTAAGCCAATTTGAGATTCACTTAGTTGGTCTCCGGCTCGAGCTCGGTTGATAAGCTAAACGACCTCTAGCTTGACTCAATCAAAGGCTTAGCTCGAGCTTCTTCATGAATTTGATTTTAATTTAAGAATTTATGATCTCAAGTCCAACTTCAAGCCTAAGATCCGAGGTATAAACATATAAGAGAGGAAGACAAGTTGAGAAAAGGCCCAAGTTAATCGATCTTAACTCATGCTCGATTGATAAGCTAAGTTTTGTTTTAACCTGGAATATAATAGATTCTCATTTAGTTATGATATATAAGTGTCTCAAAATCATTAATGGCATGAAGCGATGGCCCACTTCACTGAGCCAAGTGGCTCAAAAGTATCTAACTCCTCTAATTTTGCAACTGTGTCGAGATGCTCTCCGTTGATCCTAAAAATAGGATGAGTGAAAGAGTTTGTGGGGTTAGAGAATTTTAAGACTTAGTCATCTGAAAAAAAACTAAAAAAAAAAATTTCAACTCAAGTTGAATAGATTATTCAACTATCTAAGATCATGAAATAGATGACCAACAATTAAAGAGTTATTTATTTCAAGGCATTAAATTAGATAACCGACAATGTTTTATAAACTCAATTTCTTATAAATAACTAGATCATAATGTCCTCTTGTGTTTAAAAGCTTCACAAACTCTATCACAAATTCTAATTTAAAAATGGATCAAAAACATAATACCAAAGAACCATTGGCATGCAAGCTCCTTCATAATAATCTATAAAGGTATTAGGTCAATGGACTCCACATGGATGGGTCAAGTGTAAGATGGTCATGCAGTGGAACACGTGATTCATGGCTTCCTCCTAACTTTTGTGTTGAAGAATCACATTTTGGACCTTACAAGATAAGTTAAACGTCATGATATAGAGAAAAAGACTGCCATAAAAATGGCCAGTCAAATTTGGAAAGTTAGGATGACATGATAAGCGAGGAATTGCTCGGTTGCGTGTCCACAACTTGGACGGCATTGTTTGATATTTATGAGTCCCACCCCTAGTGGATGAGGTTCACTGCAAGTGTGAGGAAGCACATGGGAAGCATGTAAAGAAAATATTGAATGTGTCTCCTCTTCACACATTGTTCTACTGGCACGAGACTATAGAGAGGTGGCCCGTGATTCCCTGACATCTACTCACTAGAAAATGACTACTGACTGCATTTAAAAAAACTTCACAAGGCAATGCCGGTGACATATTACATCTGTCTCCCTGTATAATACATTAGTAAGAGTCACGCTATAATTCTTTGAACGTGTATATATATATATATATAATTATTTTTAATATATGTGATATTAATTGTGTTTTTTCTTTCAAAATATGAAAAGACACAATTTTAGATAATCTACTTGATAACAAGGTAAAGAGCAGGCTCCGGTACAATAGAATGATATTAGTGATGAGTTTGACCAGGCGTTTTAATATCTAGCTTAGGTTGTGGTGCTAATAGTGAGAGACTTGGAAAGGGAGTGTGTGTGTGGGTGTGAATAAGTGAGTATTCGCTAGGACCAAAAAAATAAAAAAGAGTTAATTTAATAAATGGAAATTTTATCCATAGTTTACCCTATCTAGATATTTCAAATGCTTGTCGTCTCACGAATTCTCCCAATTTCACTATTTGGTGTAAAGGATTTTATGAGCTTCTATAGTGAAAATGACTATAATAGCTTTTACTGTGTTTTAGATTTTAGAATTTCAAATATATGTTTTTTTTAGATTAACATTTGAGGAACTTCAATAAAAAAAAAAAAAAGATGGCTAATTTGAATCTTGGAATAATTTCTTACAAGAACATGAGGGTATTTAAATTTTTCCAGATGGTGATTGTTCAAATCCTTACTACTATCAATGTGAAATCTCTTACTAAGGTTTGCCTTATATGGGAATCTAAATCCTGGACATTTCTTGTCTATCTAGCTCCCAATTTATTTGTTATGTTTGGTTAATGTCTTGTTTTTTGGGTTAATTGGATTGACCATTGAGCTAGTCAGAGAACGCTTTTTAGGCTAGCGGCATTTTGATAATTGTACTAAACTTTCTTAGGGTTTTTGTTTTCATAGAATGTGTAAGAATTGAATATATAGGAATTAATGTCATAAGAGGTTAAAAATGAAGATCCGAGGAGAACATACAAAAAAGATCCTCGAATAACCTTCTTTTTAATTAAAGATGAATTAAGGCAAAATAGGAAAGGAATACCACGCCATCACCCTGGCAATTTAAATACTAGTGAAGTCAAGGTCCCACCTATACATTGTTGCCTTATATCATTCACCATTCTCCTCATATCATTCACACTTCGCTAGTTAATTTAACCATTCTTGTATGGAGCTCATGTTACCACAAATTTATGTGTTCTAATGCAAACAAAAAAAATACTCTATTGCAAAATATTACAAAGGAAACTATGTAATGCATGCCGGGAACTCCACTGTGGGCCTCACAGATATATATATATATATATATTTATAATTTGGACCATTCAAGATGAATAACATGCCCTCCAACTATGTATCCTAAATTTTAAGTTTAATAAGAATTGGTCCCACCACTTGTTTCAGCACATTATTGAAAATGTGACTAGGCACTGATGTGACAGTATTCATATTTTCATCATGTGTTCAACCCGAAGGTAACAGTGGGGCCCACTTTTGTAGAATTGAGATTTTAGGATATATCTTCCCACATGTGTTAGATGCTTTCCGTGTGATGGCTGTGATTGGGGATCCAGACTCATATAAATGCTAATCAGAGAAAGAGAAAGAGTAAGAGTATGGGTAAGAGAGTAAAAAGAAAAAAAAGAACTTGCTGCAGTAAAAACTTTAGGGTTTGAAATGATTTTACAAAAAATAAAAATAAAAAATTATAGAATTACCAATCAAATTTCTAAAGAAAACTTATCCACATAAATATTTGTCTAACTTCTCATACTAGGACATATCCCAAGCGATGATGAAACAGTATATCATCCTTTGAATGGATAAGGATGGCCACATGGCCTGACAAACAAGAGGTGTCTCTATGATTGAAGGTACAGCTAGTGTGTGAAAAACAAGGCATCATGACAAGGGCAGCATCTCATACCTTCTGCTGTGCTCAAACTAGGTGGGGTATTTTACACCTCCCGCAGCACTCTTCTAACCGACCATATAAGATGTCTGATGTGATCGATCATCTTCTTTGGCTTCGAAAGCCAGTAAGCCACTGTTAAAAATGGCACCGCCCAACCATAGTCAAAAGGTTGCATGCAAGCCAACTTAATATGATCAGCGAAGAAAATAGTTACTTATAAAAGATATTTTCTTTTCAACAGTAGTATCCAATGAAGCTTCTCTGTCTTGATCATTATTACAATCAAGTTTCAGAAACTCAACTTCACTCATCCTGACCCTGTTGAGTCAACATGGTAAAATTCGTTCATGATGAGAATGTTGAGGGACAATGGAGAGAGACACAAGTAACACAAGTAAAATAGTTGACTGCATTCGACAAAATCACAATACATTCAGCAAGATATATAGAAAAACCCTAAACAAAATTACTAAACAAGAAAGCTAATCAAAATTGGAAACATAATCATACCTAGCTAAAAGAAAATTATGTTTAGAAAAGAATATTCATTGTAATATTTCTGACTTCCGTAGCATCACCTAGCCCAACCACTCATGTACGTGTGCTGAATCAGTAGTGACTTAGACACGCAGCCCAGTTCAATGCGAATCTCTACGAACTCAAAATGAGAAAGCAATATTGAAACAATTGGATTAAAATGACCTGGTTCTTTTAGATGCTTAATTTAAAAACCTCTATTTCCTATTAATAGAATAGTACAATTCAATGATGGTACCCAGTTTTTTCACAAGAAGAAATTGTTCAGTTTGACACATGACGAAATAGGAAAGAGAAGTGAGAGTGAAACACGGATTGATCAATGGATTTGACGCGTGAGTCATTATCGACCAAGTAGTTGTAAATTAACGTGCACGCAGTTGAGACTGAGACTGATCACACCAACCCATTGAAAGAGCCTTCACCACTAAAAATGGGATAAAAAGGAACCAAATATCCCAACAATATTTATAATGACCGCATGACTGAGAAATGAGATCTCTAGTCCACGAGATTTAAGTGGGGCCCACTCTGGGTGGGCCCCATGGGGGATGGATTAATCAGCAATGACTCAATTATTGTTAATGGGGTCTTGTCATTTGGTTATCACGAGCAGATTGAAATTATTATGGGAATCTATTGATTATTATATTCAGGAAAGTGACAATCATAGTATTCTTTCACACCATACCCTGACCAGAATCCAACCAGGGCACGGGTCTAAACTGACCCATTTATAACCTTATAAGTGTGACTGTGTGTGGATATGCATGGTTCATGTGTATGATATGGGTTAAGAAACTAGCCTTGCCATGTGTGCATATATCCAGCTCCATGATCATGATGGATTGATTGCTCATCAGATAGGCAAAGGCAAGTACATAGGAGACTTATAAGACAAATGAAGCTATGGGGGTTGTGGTCTATAACAAAAATATGGCAGAATTGCATGTAAGTGCCTAGTAGGAATTCATATCATAGGTGGTTCAAAATAAAGATCAAAGTGGATATACCAAAATGACCATAAAATAATTTTTCATTAATTAAAAGTGACTCGAGGAAAAATGAAAAATAAATATGCAAAAACGACACCATGTGTATAGATGGGCCCAGATGCGGTGGGTGCGCTTCCTGTTCCAGTCACCAGGCTGTATTCCAACTCATTCAACTTGAGCTTTTGGAGTCTTCAGATCTCAATGCAGCAGGTGTTTAATGTGCTAAGACCTTCACAGACGGGCGGACCTGGGGGGCGGGGGGTGGCCTTACATCTTAAAATTTCCTTAAAAGCCATCATTTGGCCCCTCCATTATGTGGCCATCCATTCATTTTTTGGACTTTTTCTAACATGATTCTGACTCCTAAAAAGGGAAATAATAATATTCTTGATTTTAGGAAAAACTTTAAATGAAATAAAAAAAGAAAGGAAAAGAAAGGAAATGAAATAAAGGAAAGGAGAACAAATAAGGAAGACTTGATGGAGATTGGAGATGAAATTTCTCGATTTTCAAATTAACTTATCTACACTTGCCCTCAATCTTTTATCCAAGAGAGGAAGAGGAGAATGCACGTCTTCTTTTTGGAGATCTTGAAAAGAGTTGTAGGTTGCAAACTTGCAGAAACTTTGAGATATGAAGAAGAACGACAAACCCACTTTCTCTTTTATAGATTTTTATTTACGTTGCATAGATGTATTGATTTTACTACATGTCATTGGATTTTATTGAATACAATCTGCATAAAATCAACATCTATTTGTGTTCTATTATTACATTGAATTTTAGATCAATCAAATAATCCATCGTGGATAAAGGAATATAGTTTTATTTTTTATTTTGATTATCATTATCAATATCAAAATAATTCGGTTCAAGAAATTTATTTAAGGAGATAAAATCTGGCAGAACCATGCTTTTGAATGATTTAGATTTCAGGATGTTATTATTACTTTTTTTTATTTTTTAAATAATAAAGTTTTAAGTTGTGACTTACAAGTTACGTGCGTGAGAAATTATCGGACTTGTACCCACTTTGAGATATTTTTTTACCCCAACCCCTAGGGGACCCAAGAAAGAGCATGCATACACGAAAAGACAACCCACTCAAGTGGGAAAGGAGCTCACACATGTGGGAAGATATGGCATACCTAGTGTTTGAACCATTGGCAGCCAGGTGAGAACCGCCAGTCCTTACCACCCACTCAGGTAAGGAGCCGTTCTCAAATGCATATTGTAGATTAAAGAAGTTTGTCAAAATGGAGAATGAATTTCTTGTAAATTATTTAATTGTATATATTATTGTGAGAAAAATCATTATTGAAATCATAATTGATGATTTCGACTCAATGAAAGAACGTTGAGCACAACTTTAATAATTTGATTATTGCATATTTTCTTACTAAATTTTTTAATTTTACTTGAAATTTTTTTTTCTTTACCCCCTAACAAAATTCCTGGTTCTAACATACCACATATTCTTATATTCTCCTACAAATCCCATGTATCTTCTCATGGATGAGGGACTATCTCCAGGGATTCATTTCCATATATAAACATGAGGCGGCTGCAACCGACGACAGTGGTAGGACCATGCTCTGTTGCCGTTGGCAGACATTATAAATTGGTGAGACCCATTCAATTGTCTGTGTTCAACTGCACAACGCATGAAACTATGAAAGGTTGCGATGGTCTGAGAGGACTAATATTAAGTGTGGACCAGCAAAACAACCACATTCCGCCCGCCGATATCCTCTGAGTATTGCACTCAAAATTTTCCGAGTAACCCACCTATTGAAAATCTAAGCTGCTCGCAGTGAATGCACTATCCTTGTACATTACATTCCCGAATTTTGAGATTGAAGATGTGATAGATAATGTGATTAACATATACTAGGGCATCTTGTTATTACGCTATTAATTGTTTGTTTAGTCTCGTTGGGATCAACTCTTATTAAAGTAAAGCTTGGGGATATCCGGTACAGATGATATATTTGATTTTCAATATGTGGGCTCCACCATGGAGCTCCTCTCCTACTTAGAGAAAGCCAGGAGACACCTAGAGGATCCGAACTCACCATAGAGAGGATGGTTTCGGGTGCTAGAAATGAAAATGGGTTAAATGCTTAAAAGAAAAAGGTATGGGTTCATGGATTTAATACCCAAATGCCCAGTCCAACAGCCATATATTGTGTGTGTATTTACAGAGGGCTTATGCAGTGTACATGGTTCCATGCACACCTCGCTGTGGGGCACCCATGTGGGGATGGGTCAAGGAAGGAACTTCATCTGGTTGGGGTCTACCTATGTACAAAATATGGGCTTCATCTAATCATCCTAACCCATCAGTTTAAAGAAGCAGTTCATTTGGATGAGTATAAAAAAAGGGGGACTGTTATAATTCAAGGGGGTGCCCCGTGTGTGGTCCATTCGGATGGGTCATCGGTGGGCCCACTATAAGCTATGCACTAGATAATTTCTGTATATTTACGTGCGCTATGTATGTCAGAATAATAATAAACATATAACCTTATGAACATATAAAAGTAATTAGACCTACATTTGGGCTCAGATCCAGACATTCATTTGGTTCTCAGTTTGGGTTTCTGCCTTTAACTTAAATTCAACGATGGTCATTATTCAGGCTCTGGCCCAGCTACACTATGGACCCGGACGAATCCTGACTCGTTTTCATTCTAGTTGGGCAATGTTCAACCCAGTGAAGAGTAACCATGTCAGCCAGTGGTATGGGTGTTCTGTGTCCATCAACCGGGTGGGTCATGCAGGAGCGATTTTCAAGCCCCACGCACCTATTTGTGCATATAAAACTCAGGTCCGGACCCAACGCACGGACCTGAAGTCAGGCCAGGCCCGGCCCTTTTGTAACATAACTGATGTACACAGTATAGTGTTAAATATGTCTGGCCAGGACTGGGCCTTTGTATATGCCCAGGAATGACCATTTTAAAATGGGTGCAAATTTAGGCCCAAATCTGTCCCGTTTGGCAAAATGAGTAAAAAAGCTAATTAGGTGCAGTCCCACCCTTGGGGGTGCAACAGTGGAGCCCAAATCCAGCTCAGTGCAAGCTATGATCGGGCCGGCCAGGGCCATGAGCACCCATGCCCAGTGTGGCCTCCTCCAAACCCTGGTCCCCAAAATTGTCAATGGGGTATCATTCCTATTAAAGCCAGAAGTAATAAAGATGTTCTTAAGTCCATTTGCCATGTGGAATGAAGATACTGTGAAACTTGGGATCGTAGGCCATCATCTTGGTCACATCTCAGGTGATGAATTTCTCCCTCTCTCTGTTGAATGGATAGATAAGTGGTTTTGATAGGCTAAGGAGATTCCCTTGTGATGTGAATTTTGTTAGGTTTCTAGGCCCTAAGAGCTGGACTTGGAGCACTATAAATAGCTGAAGTTTTCTTGATCTGTAACGAACTATCAATAGCCGAAGTCATGGGCCTTGTAATGAATGGTGAACTGGACCAGACCAAATCGCCTGGGATGACTAATTATGAAAAAAAAACCCTCAAGTTGGTGGGCCTCAATCTCTACCCATAACTGTAAAGGGAACCCCATCAACCAAACTGATCATAGATATTTCTTTGAACCTTACTTGATTAGAGCACCCAAAATTCTGATCCAGTCGTACCCTACCGCTTCCTTTAGAACTCATGTCTCATTAATCTCTGTTATGGTTCCAATCCAAAAAAAAGAAAAAAGGGAACCTGAGTGTCCAACCTTTCCCTAGTCCATGCATGCAGAGGTATACCCAAGAAATGCATCCAAAGAGGACAAGAACTAGCCTTAGAACTTAAATCAAACAATCCAAAGGTCAATTTTAAGCCTACAAGATCCTTGACGAAAATATGAACTATTAGAGAATAGATATTGAAGGTTAGGTTAGGAGATTATGGTTAGTACTCCTTGCCCTTGGAGATAAGGATCAGGATTGCTTTGTATTACCTTTCTAGAAATTATTATCTTGTCCCCTAATAAACTTATGGTGGTGATTTTATTCAATGCATTAGTTTCTTTGAAAGTATTTATGAAACCTCTTTGTGATCGCATAGAGCTACCTCTTTTGATGATGGAGGAATCCCCCATTGGACCAAACTCAGTGGCTTCACTGAAGCATTCAAATCAAAGTTCCACTATTCTTCATCCAGTCTCCATTGTTCCATTTTCTCATACCTCAAAACCAAAACCATGGTTAACCAAAGGATTATTGTGGAGAATCCTCTAAAGGATCAGAAACATCTTTTGGAAACTTTCACCACTCAATTCACACCATTAGTCATTATTGTAGAGAGTAGAGACGCCTTTAAAGGATCAGAATTATCTTTTAGACACTTTCACCATTCAGTACACGCCATTAGTCTCCACACAACCCCCTTTGTTCAATCCTAAATCCTATTCCACCAACATTGCCTGTCCTACCTTAAAAAGTGTGATAACTGCTAGCGAATTGAAGGCAACCAGCCGCTGCAAGGTATAGAGATTAGAAAACCTGGGCCCACCCACATGAGAACACATGTGGGCCCACCAACAGATGCCATCAGTAAACTCCCTTTCTCCTTTGACCAAATCCCATGAGCAGTCCTCCCCTTCTCTCTTCCACGAACCTGCATTTAGATGATAAGAATTGTTTTAGACTAGTTGAATTAGAACTCTTCTGATTTATTTGAACTATTAGATTTGAATTATAATTTAAGTAAGTCTGAATTTTAGTTAAGATTAGATTAGAGTCTTCTTATCTTATCTTCTCTTTTATAAATAAGGATTATTGTTTGAGAATTGAACCTGGTGAATTATATGAAAATGTCATCATCATTGTCATCAAAGTCTACGCCAACTACGTTGGGATCGGCAACATGAATCTTGTTTTTCCATTTTGATCTATGTGAAAAATCCTACTCAAGAAAAAACCACGGGTGGTAGAAACTACTAAAAAGCAAAGCACTATAAATTGAAGATTACAAGTGAACTCACAAGACCTTTGACACAGTTGGAACTCAACCTAAAAGACAGTAAAGAATTTACCAACGACCGGCCATTCACCTTCCATGTGCTCGCTTAAAACCCACATTGAATGCCCCTTCAAGGTGCTTCAAAAAAAAAAGAAAAAATATGATAACTTCAGCGCAGTCTCCCTTGCAAGATAAGCCCACAAAATCCCTCTAGACAGATGCTTGATGCTTGACAGAAAATAGATAGCTCCAGTATGTTATTTGTGGTTGCAAGGGTTCTTATATATAGCCAAAGGTTCGTGCACAGGACTTTAGGACTTGCAATAGGAGTCTTAGAAACAGTTTGACACGTAACAACTTGTAGAATCCTGATCGAGCAGAAAGTCCACAGCTCGCTATAACAAGCAAGTGTTTTGCCAACGCCTGATTCCTGGCTTGCTATAGCGACCTTCAAGGTCACTATAGCGAGCCTGCATTTTGGAAACAGTTTGGTGGCGCGATTGCAAATCCGAGATGGACTCTTTAAATGTCTTCAAACACACCCAGAAGTCTTCAAGCCTTATCTTAAGTGTCCAAAAGTCTTATTCTACTTTCAAAAGGTTTCTTCAAATCCTTTTCTAAAAGAAATAAAAATTACAATTCAATTAGGACTTTGAGTTTTGTTCAAATTAGAAGAATTAGCCAACTAGAATTCTAACCGTTATTATCTCAAAATTCAATATTGGGTGGTGACGAAATTTAATGTTGGCACCCTCTTTGTTTATCTATGCTGGAGACCAACAATAAAAACTAACGAATTATGTCTCTTTACTTGCTACTTGCTAACCCCGAGAGGTAGCTTAGTTGGCCTAGGAACATGGCTTGCACCGGGACGTTGTGGGTTCGAAATTACACTACCACACTAGAGCCATAAGGGAATTTCACCCTGTTTTCTCTTTTGGGCCCGTAGGGATTATTCTGGCCCAAAGGGTTGAGAACCCTGCGTTATAAAATAAAAAATAAAAAATTGCAAATTGCTAATGGTAGTTGTGTTGCTACTTTGTGATTACTCATACAACTACCATTAAATATTTTACAAGCTAAGAATGGAAGCCTTTTTTCATATGATATAAATAAATTTTCAGGGATGGAGGGAAAAGGTAGGATACAGGGATGACATCATGTGTATAATAAAAAATATCCTACTTTGTACAAATTTCATATCAGGAAGCTGGGAAGGAATTTCGTTTTTACGAGCAATTGCTTATCATTTGCTTATATATCAGAGATCAAAGGCATACAATGCTAAATCCCTGGTGCGATGTTGACCTGGATCTTGTCACCAATCTTTATGCAGAATGCTTGGATCTTTGAACCACCAGCAAAGGGCTCTCATTAGGCAATCTCATCTCCTTTTAAATATGCAATCCCTAACAGTAATCACACCTTCTGTGGAAGTCTTCTCCGCTTAAGAATCCCACATCTCTTGACTAGTGGGAAATAGTTCCATACGAGTTTCATACCAATCAAACTTTGATGCTCTGATCCCAATCATGACTCAGATTAACAATTTCATTGGGAGGTTACCCTGGCAGTGAGCCAACTACTTAATCTGACGTGTGCCCACATGGCATCGGGCTTCACAATTCTTACATCCAAGACAATAGAAGTAGATGATGATAATGATGATGATATGCATATTATTCATATACTGCAGGTGTTGGAAGTGACTCAAATCTGATCATGTTTTTAGTGAAATACATATGATCCGTTCAGACAAAACCAAAACCAGCACACAGCTTCTCCAAATGGAGGGCTTCTATAGCCAGTGTGCAAGTCCCGCTGTTGTCTTATGTACATATTATACTTTCATATCATATAAAAGCTTTTGACGAATGTTGTACCTGTCGATCATAAAAGCTCATAAATTTACAACGAATGAACTGACAGTAAGACATTAAAACAAAAAAAGAAGGCTTCTTAGGATGGTCTTGGAATCTCCTAAACCGGTAGCTGTATACTTAAATAAGGATCGTGCTCGCACGGTCGAACACTAAATAACGATCGTTCTTGCATGGTAGAACACAAGTTTAAGTCACGTGTCAGCATGATTAATGTATAATTAGCTTGACAACTTTCTTTTGGGCACACAAAAAAAACTAAATTTGGAGATCGACATAATTACAATGCACATATACAAAGGATCAAGGAATCAATACACATGAACAAAATAGATTACATGGTTCCACAAGCATGCTTACGGGCATGGGAAACAAAAAGCTCTCTTCTATTCTTTCTCTTTTTTATCACCCACTTAAGGGTTTGAGTTACATATACACATATGTATAGTGGTACAATGATCAAGATACCCTCCAACCCAAAATGTTGGTCCTGACTAATCCAGGTGGACCGATCGGGCTAAATCATATTACAAGAAATACCAAATACTTTTTTTTTAGAAATTCTACATAAAAATGCAATTCAAGCCAAATACACCAAACCATTCAGATTTCAGTGGAGAAAAACATATATCTAAAACAATAATCAATAACATAAGTATACTATACAACCAATGAGTGGAAGAAGTAACTGCCACTTTTCGTAGAAGGTGAACCAGATACATACACAATAGACCTTTAAACTAATAAACAGAGGTCTATTTTTTGTGCAGGCTAAAGAACAAGAGTGGAAGCTCTCACGTATGCCACATGGCATAACTCGCAACACCAACTGTAAGCATTGATCCACTTAGCATTTATACCTGGACCAATATGTTCTCGCCAAGAAATCAATATCTGCATTTTCATTCACTTAAATCAAGAAGACTTTAAACCATAGGAAGCATGGTACACGAAAGTGTGTTGGTCCAGTACTAGGCCAACGTAGGAAAAAAAAAGTGTGTTGGTCTCCAAACTCACCAACCCTCACATGTGGACCTTAAACTCATCTAATTGTTTCATTTCAACTCTTTCCAGAAGCCCAGAAATCTTTCTATCTATTTCTTGGTTAGTTTTTGGTCTGGACAGACCCGACAACTTAAAGCAATCATCTAAAGACTAATTAACAGAACAAGAAATCTACAATGCGGTACAAGTAATACGATGGAAGATGGAGAAAGAGTACCAAGGATATGAGGAACTGTCCATGTGGAGGAAAATGCAGGTGTGTGTTCTAGGTTTGTTGGAGGAAAATTCCTAGAGTGGTGCAATATTTAGGTCCATGGCTTATGTATTCTTAATCTTAAAGGTACGTCCCATAACAAGTCATCTAATGCAAAGCAACTCTCGATGCTAAACTAGAATCTGTTATATTTAATTTTGACCATGAGTTTCATCACCTTTGACTGGATTAGTAAGAACGTAGATTGTTGGTCATTTTGGGTAGACCACTAGCTAATGGCCCACCTACACATGTTATTGCTGTAGACTCGCCGAAGAGCCCCGTGTCACATATGAATATTAGAGATATAGGGTTTTAAGAGATATTAGGTTTGAATTAAAAAAATTTTAATCTTTCTTGTGTATAGTTTGAGACTTATTCTCGTAAAAAAAAAACTTAAAATATCTATCAAATATAGGCACTTGAGGTAAGGATGCTCATGGGGCAGGCCATCCAGGCCCAATCAAAGCCCAGCCTGCTTTGGACGGCTGAGATTAAGTGTTAGAAAGCCCAAAGCCCAGTTCAGCTTGCCTCAGCCCACCTATTGAATGCTTGTAACCTAGTCTATATTTCCAAAGAGTTGGTAGAAAGCCCAGTTCAGCTTGCCTCATTTGAATAAATGAGTGGGATTGGGCCCGACTTTGATAGTGTCTTGGGGTTGGGCTGGGCTCGTGCCTATTGTTTAAGTTGGATTGGGCCTGGATATGCCTCAGCCGGCCCGGCCCATGAGCACCCTTTATTGAGGTTGTCTATAATGGACAAATCTTTTGCTCCATGAAAAGACAGTCTCCTTAGATTCTAGATTACCATTTTAAACGTTGGACCCAATGCTATGTTTTAGGCGATCCCAACTTGTCAAATTTGATATGTACTAGGGAAGACAGATAGGTCTGGGTCTTCTAAGCTATCCCACACAAAAATTCTGAGTTAAAAGAGTAGAAGTTCATGGATCAATTCACTCCAAATAAAAGCCCTATGACATATGGGGGTATTCTCAAACTTTACTCCAATGGAAGTCTCGATCAGACAACAAGATTGACCATTTCATTTAAAACGTGATAATATAATCATTTCATTTCTTATCAAACAGTCAATCAATGGGACTTGCTCCCATTGGGGGTAGAACACGGGGATAGTGCTTATACGCGGAAGCATTTTATTTTGAGTGGCTTAGATTTTTCAATAGGTGGGCCTCGATGTAAAAATCTACTCTTTTTAAGGATGTCTCTAAGTCAAAGCCTCAAGAGAATCCTAACACATAAACAGACTAGGACCAAAATCAATAAGCCCAGACCAAACCCATCAAAACCAGTAGCAAACTGCCCTAGCATGGCTGGGTCAGGTTGTGTAACCCGTTTAACGCCGACCCATTGCCTTTCCCCCGGTCAAAACCGAAAAAAACCAACAATGGAGGACAAAGCGAAGCCAAAGCCAAAGCAGTGAAATGACAAAAATAACCCTCACTGCCTTGACGTTGCCACCGCAGCTTGGAGAAGCGAATATACCGTGATTGGAGCCATTTCCACTGCTCCCAAAGCGAGAGACAGCAGTCGGGGGCATTTTCGACCCAAACAGCTGTAGGTAGGCCCCGCAGCCCCCGAGATCCCCAGCTTCTCATCTAGCCGTTCACGCCTCCAAACGCGGAGGAATAGCGACCGTCGGAGAAAGTTAACCGGGAGGGAGGACCCGGGATCTAAAAGAGGCCACGTGGCGCCCGAGACGTCGAAGTTGCAGAGACCCATTTCGAAAAGGACGTGGCTTGTGGGCCCGACATGAAAGCCTGGGACAGCTACAATTCCGGACCCACATGTATTCCAGAGGGGACGAGGTCATGTGAAAAAGCGACCGTTTGGCCTCACCTATTTGAAGAAATATATGTAAGACAATTTTATTTAATTATGTTTGGTGATGAACAGAGTAGTAGGTTTAGCTATTGATTTCTCAATGAGGAAGAGTTTGTTTTTTGAAATGAGCCCTAACTATATTGTTCTCAGGTAAACTGGTCTTTTAGATACGTATGATATTGAGATTTAATGTATTAATGTGTCTTTTTAATTTATTTATATAATTAGAATTTATGACTAATTTTTTTTCATAATAATCATATATTTTTAGGAGACATTTACTAAGAAATCATATAAATCTTAGAAAAATGATGGAAGGCCCAAATGCTTTGTAACGACGCATGAGAGACTATATTTCACGATACCACAAAATAATTCTGATATTACAAAATAATCTAACATGCAAAATCTTACTAAGAAAAAAAAGACATTCTATGATGTTGTAGAAATTACCAGACATTTTGTGACATCGTTGAATAGGAGCAAATTTGTGTTTAAAATCGTCCATCGTTTTTCCCAACATTAGAGGGTTTTTTTTTTTTTCATAAAAATCTCTACTTTCAAAATATCTCGAGAAGAATCATGTCAACATGGAAATTGAGGAAAGTTTGAAAAAAAAAAAAAAAAAGATTTTGAACAGTGTTCTATACTTATTTTGGAGACTGTATGTATTGAGGATTTTCTCAATAAACTCATGGAGAAAGCCCAAATTTGAAAATATCATAGGCACCATATATAGCCTGTCGACTACACTGTTTTAAACAGCCCATTACTTGAGGCAATAAAGGAATGCAAGTGGTCCATGAGACCCACTTGTTATTGTGCGGACCCAATTCACAAGATGGTAGTTGCCATAATTTTTGTTAAGGTCCCATTGAGATGCATACAAGTCAATCCTTGGATTAGAAAGAGCTGGGCGAGTTGGGCGGCCTAATATTTTGTCTATTGGTTCCTAGACTAATAATAAATACAATAAATAAATATCCTGGGTCTATATAAATCATTATGATCATTTACATTTATAATATTCCAAGGTTACATGTTGTGTTGTTAAGGCTGATGGCACAAGGGGGTTGAGGAATTTTATCTTCAGTGGGTGCCTTTTTTTCTCGTGGATTTTCTCCAACCTCTTCAACCCCTTGATGGCGATTGTCTTTGCATGAGGAAAGATTTCACCAAAAGTGGTTGTACGTTCAAACGTTCACAGGAAGAAAAAAATTATTGTTAAACAACTCTTCTCTAATCATTTAATGTCGAGATAACTCTTCCGATTCATCTTTAATGAAATTGGAGCATCGGCTTTTTTCATTAATGTGGTCTTTCATCATGAGCTTCGATCAACTAAGCATATGGGTAGATGCACTTGCCAAATAGGGGGTTAGTTGGATTTCTCCTTTGAAGGGCATTGTTTTGTAATTGAGGTGTGGGAGGGGGTACATTTCTCTTATACCTTGTTGCAACTCCTTGTTTTCCCTCTGTTGTATTTTCTCGTTTTAATGAATTGGTTTGTTACAAATAAACACAGGGTTAAGAAACATTTGTTAAATAACCCACAATGGTTTCTTGCATATGATCAGAGCTGTCACAAAAACCACCTTTAAGTTGAAATACCATTGTATTAATGCTTGAATTTTATGAAAAAGGAATTATGCAAGAAGTTTCAAATTATGAAAAACAAAAACAATGTGATGTTAGCTTGATTCTCTTGTTATTCTTCTATATTTTTTGTATTATAATAATTCCCTAACACATTTAATGTACCTACAATTATTATCCTATTTTATATTATGTTAGCTATGGTATTTTCCCATTAATAACCTCAGAAAGAATTTACATTTTGAAAGTCTATCATTATAAAATGAGCTTAATCTACCATTCAATGTTATTTGTGACAAACAACATCATAGTAGGCTGGCCTTCACACCACCATCTGGTATCCTTTCTTATTATTGTCATTATTTTTTTGGTTACGGAACTGCCTGGACTAGGCTTTTTTATAAGCCTGCATCCTATCTACAATAAGAATCCTGTAAATAGAGGAACCATAAACAATTGGTCGGCTTTTGGCTAGCCATTTTCAGCTTCATTATCTGTTGTCCACAATAAGAATTCTGCGTTTCTGACCAACCAAAATTGCATGATATGGACAATAATTATCAACTTTTGATATAGGGAAACAAAACCCAATGCCCATACATTGCAAACTTGCTTGCTTGATCAAAGGAAAGATGGAAATAGATAAAATGTTGTAGCAGGAGAGATCATCACACCCAATAGAAATGGAATCACTGAAGCCTTTTTGCAGAGATGGTAAAGGACCACATTATTACTGGGCCAAACTGATTCCCTTTTCATTTGGGTAGCTTCTCATTCCAAGGGTTTGGGGGGTCCTCTTTGTTAGGGGCAGTGAGGAATCTGCAAATATGAGGATTCCATACTGCCCCTAGAATAGGGATTCCTCATTGAAGGTCTAGAGTTCATATTGCTAAACAAACCGTTTATAGCAAAGATGATCATTTTTCCTTTTTTCACTGAGTTCACTATAGAAGAAACCCCACCTTATTTAATTAATCTTTTTCAAGGTTCTCAATTCATTTGGTTATCAAAACTTTACACTCACAAGCTATGATATTCTAGCTAATTAGCTAATCCTTAGTTAACCATTTGTACCAAAGCCTCGAGTTGAGGTGTTGGCAGACGAAAGATAAATACTTTTTAATACTCCTCGGGTTGGAGCTCACTCTTTAACATAAGCAAGGTTCAACATAAAACTAAAAAATTTCAAATTAAAAAATGAAAAGGAGATAGAATGATTCCTTGGAAACCCTGTGAGGCCCACTTTGGTTGTGCCGGACCACCTTACGAAGACAACAGGAATAGTTTGATGGGTAGTACCTTTACTTATGATTCATTTTTCTCTAAAATTGGATAAATGACAAAACGCTTGACGTTTTATGGCAACACTTTAAATATAAATTTTGTCATCAAATGGAATCCTTTATCCTATCGGGAAAAAGAAAAAGTTAAAAAAAAAAGTTATCCTTTCCTTCCTTATCCTCTCGTGTGTTCTTCAAATTTCACTCCCATCCAAATATGGGCTTTTGTTAAATAAAGCAATGTCAAGATTAACTTCCCAAAATCTAAAAAAAAAAAAATTACTCCCAATTACGTAAGAAGTGCACTCCTACTTTAATTGGAGTAAAGTTTGCGCTAGTGTTTGTACATGAGAAGCAAGGACAAGGAGCGTTTGTGATTTTTAAGCCCTAGGCTCTAGAGTCTAGACTGCATTTAATTTTTCATAATTGGTATCTCTCCTATATGCCATCTCTTTTCATTTTTGTGATTAATTAGTACTTGGAATTTTTTAATCAATAAATTAGTGCTTGAATTATTCAATGTAAATTAGAAGGTATTAAGAATCATCAAACTATCTGGAAATTATCCCGAATTGAAACTATAACCATCATATTAGCTTTATCTCAAATCGAGAAAATTAGAAGCCTACCGTTTGGTTAATCACTTTTTCACACTCGATCAATTCCATTTGGAATACTGAAGATATTAAATGGAGTTGGTCGTATGTAAAGCACATTATCAATATACCATGGATCTGAAATCCAATTAAAATGAAATTTGGGTCAAATTGGTCAATTTCACCAGCAACAGATACAATGGAGACCTATCCACTTGGACAAAATGTCTAGAGCATCAAGTTTATCCATGACCTTTATCACTTTTACCGTGATGAAATGTAATGTTGGGGTAATTTTGCCACTCACAAATTTAGAAAAAGAGATTGCCTCGTGCCCTCATCAGAATAACATGGGCCCAAACTGAAACCCAACTTGTGCCACTAGTTTTAGTTGGGAATTTATTGAGATTTCACTTTCATTGGTTCAAGTGAAAATTGGAGTGACTGATTCCTACATTTAGATAGGCAAGTTCCATTAAAGTAAAAGGGCTCGTTTGTTTGCAAGAATTCTTGATGTTGAGGATTTCTGGCAACACATAGGTAGTTGACCGCTTTTGGAATTTTTTATTTGACTTGCTAAAGTTTTTTTATATAGGGTTTTTGGCTTACATAATTTTCCTAACTAAGTCCTACAAGTTCTGCTTTCAAAATCCTCAAATCTCTGGCATTTGTGGATCCAATTGGATGATGGCTTAAATATCCCCCTAACAAAAAAATAATAATAATAATAAAATAAAAAATGGATAGACACTAATCAAATATGGCCAAAGGTGGGTTTTATGAGAAAAGTTATGTTTTAGTTGCTAATTGCCAACTAGCACTAATGAATGTGTGGCTTAACCATTCCCCTCCTGTTTTGTATATATTTCTTGTTCCTTTCAAGCGTTTGAAACATGATTTCTTGTCTAGGTACTTCTTCACTGGTGGTCCCACTGCCCCATTTTACTCTTTGAAGTTCACCAAGAGTTAAGCTTGCCCATATTTTGAGTTTGCTTCAAAGCAACTACATACGAGATCATAATACCATTTCACTCTGTTCTTTTCCTATGAGAGTCCACCTAGAGCCTACAATTGAAAATTTACAATCTTCTAGGCCTTGACTCTTCTCCATTAAATTCTCCCTTCACGGGTAGACCTCATTATATCAACGGCACAAATAACGGACATTGGAACTGTAAATTTCCTGAAAAAGGTGATATCATTAGCTTGTAAGTGTCATTCATGGCCCAGTAACAAAAGACGCCCCATGTCAGACCAGAATAACAAAAGCTGTGCTCTTGCTTCTGGTTAGTACTGAACACTGTGAATAATAGGCACCTAGATATGCTTTTAGTACTTAACCCTGTGAATTAATAGGCACCTACTTCTCTCTCTGGTCAATTTCACTACACGTGCCGAAGAGTGTAAAATGAGACCAGTATTTTAAAAATAGGTAGGCACATTGGCTTTGATCTAGCAGGTTGGGTCAAGCCTAAAGCATGCAATTGCCGGACCGAGATTTTTAACTATTGGGTCAAAATTTTGAGTCAGGCCTTGGAAGAATCTATAGGTCATCCCTCTGAATTGAAAAAAGGTCTGGAATGAAGCTAATGACTTCACCTAACTGGACAAATGATAGAAAATGGGATTGTGGTGGACCAAATCCGCCTTGGGAGATGAAGAAGTGTACCAAAAAAATTCAATTGTTGAGACAGTTCCACTCTCATTTTGAAAAGGCAAATACAAGAAAAAAAAAAAAAGCAAATACATAATTGAAAGGATTTACGCATTTGTTTGTCCACGACCATGGGCAAGATCCACAAGACTATTTTGGTTGACTTTTGATTAGTGCAGGTTCTTTCGCACTCTCATTCCCTTATGATTTGTTATCATATTCAATTTTACACTCAACAAATTTTTTATCCATAGTTGAATTGAATCTCAAATAAATCCATAGTTAACAAACCACTAAAATTTATGGTCCTTGAAAGTATGGAGTCTACTTATAGGTGAGAGTCACCCTTTCTACCAATCCACCAAGTATTAATACAAAGTCATCCTAGTAAGAAAAAAAAAATTGTGCAATGAAAATAAATCCAACGTTGTCATATTAAACATCCTTTCCTGTCACAGACCACACCTTGTTTTAGAACACACCTATTGATTCATAATTATTAAGAGTTCACTCTAACCACAGTTCACCTAACCATCGGAATGATTATACGTGAAAAAAGGGATTTACTCAATTAGAGTTAATAATGTTTACTACATGCAATCAATTAAATAAATCATCTGCCCGAGTCTTGATTCATTTACTCCATTAAGGGTGGACTAAAAGTTTAATCTTGACGGGTGAAAAGCCACATGCATATATACCTTCCTCAACAAAAACAAAACACAATTATATAAGGTTTCCTATCATTTATACTCACAGTTGTATGATAGGAGGGAATTTAACTCTAATACATTAACATGAAGTCTAATATGGGAGTTTCAAGGACCCCTTAAATCAATTACCATTCATTTCATACCCAGCCTTCAACCCACAGAGCCACAGCTGGAGAATTCATGTTGTGTTGATTTCTTTGAAGAGAGAGAGAGAGAGAGAGAGAGAGAGAGATATGAGTTACAACTGACACGCCAATGAGCTACAAGTGTTGGCTATCTTAAATAAATCCAAAGCTAAAAGGCCGTTTCCATTCCATTTCTTAGACGTATTATAGCTGTTACTTTCCTCAATCCAGTGTGCAAACAAACTCATAAATATAGCAACTCGCAATCAACACGTGGACATATTCCCCCAGACAAAATCTCGGATTTAGTCATCAACGGTCTGATTTTACCCACACCCACCACCGAACCGAGCATCTCACTTGAGACATCAAAATCCAAAGGTCAGGATTGAATGGCCACCTCCAATCCTCTGCCACGTGTACGAGCCATATCTGCCAAAAAAGACAACTCTAGGTAGACCCGGAGTGTTTAAAAGATGCAAACCAACCTAGACCACTCCGTCCTGTTCCGATGAAACCAAAAGCCCAAGTCCCTCTTGACATGTCAGGGATTTATTCAAATGATCAGGGGCATTTTCGTCACTTAAATATCTTACAAAGAGTTGTCATGGGTTGGGTTATATTACCTCGCACCAACGTTTCCGAGACATTGCCCAGGTCCCATAAAATACATCCCTCTCTTTCTTTCTTTCTCCAGTCCATTATTTTGTTGTCTTCTTCACTTTCTCTTTGTTTGGAAGATTTGTTTGGATTCTCTGTTTGGGAAAATCAGAAACCCGGAAAACTGCGATCGAAGAAAACCGAGGCAAGTTAAGCATTTTCCGAGGGAAAGAGGGAGGGAGAGAGCACAGATTCTCGGTAGCGCGCCCTTGAAATGCCGCAGCCGCGAGCTTCACGATCCCGCCGCGGCTGATTCGAGAATGCGGCAGTTCCAATGCGATGAAGTCTCCGCCGCGGGAGCACCGAAGAAGAAGGAGCCTCTCGACGAGGACCACCATTTCTCCGTGGTCCCATCCCCTCCGTCTCCGGTCATCGTCCCCGTACGAAGCACCCGCTCCCACTCCGCCACCCGCCGTGTCACACCGGCAGCCACCGCCGGGCCCAGCGGCGCAGACCGTGTCGAGCGGCTGCTCCCCAACGGCGATCTTTACACCGGCAGCTTCGTCGGAAGCGTCCCTCACGGTGCCGGAAAGTACCTCTGGAAGGACGGCTGCATGTACGAGGGAGAGTGGCGCCGGGGGAAGGCAGCCGGAAAGGGGAAGTTCTCTTGGCCGTCCGGCGCGACGTTCGAGGGCGAGTTCAAGGCCGGGAGGATGGACGGCTACGGCACGTTCACCGGATCCGATGGAGACACCTACTGCGGCGCCTGGGCCGCCGACCGGAAGCACGGACTCGGGCGGAAGAGCTACGCGAACGGAGATTTCTACGAGGGGATGTGGCGGAGGAATCTGCAGGAAGGGCACGGCCGTTACGTTTGGAATAACGGAAATGAGTATATCGGGGAGTGGAAGAACGGCGTTATCTCGGGTCGTGGCATCCTGATCTGGGCGAACGGAAACCGTTACGACGGGCAGTGGGAGAACGGAGTTCCGAGAGGGAGTGGGGTTTTCACATGGCCGGACGGGAGCTGCTACGTCGGAAGCTGGAGCAGAGATCCAAATTACCAGCTGAATGGAACCTTCTATCCATCCTCCAATGTCAAGGAGATGAATCTGAGCCCTATCTTTTCCCCATTCGATGACAACCGGATCCACTTCCCGTCCAGAAAGCGGTCGTCGGTCGACGGCGCATCGTCGAGGGGGAGCCTGGCCGATCGCAATTTCCCCCGGATCTGCATCTGGGAATCAGACGGCGAGGCCGGGGACATCACCTGCGATATCATCGACAATGTGCAGGCGTCGAAGTTTTATTGCGACGGCACCGGATTGGATCACGGTGCCGCTCCGCAGAGAAGGGGCCCTTGCTGTTTTAAAGGTGAGGCGAAGAAGCCCGGGCTGACGATTTCTAAAGGGCATAAGAATTATGATTTGATGCTCAATCTGCAAAAGGGCATAAGGTAATTGAATTTGTGGGTTTGGTGTTGAAGGGCGAGTGTTCTGTGATTTTGTTTTAAGGCACTGGTTGGTTGATTTTGAACTTTGCAAATTGGGATTTTGTTTGAATTGCAGCTATTCAGTTGGGAAATCAGCTTCTGCTCAGATGCGTGAGCTGAGGCAGGCGGATTTCGATCCCAAAGAGAAGTTCTGGACGCGGTTTCCGCCTCCCTCGCATCAGTCCGTGGAGTTTCGATGGAAGGACTACTGTCCCATGGTTTTCAGGTATGGATGGATTTTCATGTTAGTTTTTATTTTGAATAATTACCATGAATGTGGAATGGAACTTGAATTATGTTGTTCAATTCAGTGCTTTTGGTGATGGGTTAGTTTTCAATGAATTTGGAGTGTGAATTTCTGGTTGGGTCTGGTTTTGATGGATTTGTTGGGCTAGTCAGACATTTGAGGAAGTTGTTTGCGGTCGATCCAGCAGACTACATGCTAGCTATTTGTGGAAATGATGCATTGAGAGAGCTGTCTTCCCCAGGGAAGAGTGGCAGTTTCTTTTACCTGACTCAAGACGATAGATTCATGATAAAGACAGTGAAGAAATCTGAAGTTAAGGTTAGTCGTCCATGTGAAAATCCAGATCCAAATGAATTCTAGATAATGTAAATTTGATTTGGCAAAGCAATGGCATCTGGGTTCTATGTATTTTTTTTTTCAGCTCCAATTTTTATCTCTTTTGCATGATTCTTTGTAAAAATTACATGGTTTTGGTTCTTTTGGTTGTGATTGGTTTATTAACTGGGATGTTATTTTATTTGAAATTGATTTTTGTGTGTAACTTCGTATTGCTACCTTGTACAGGTACTTCTTAGGATGCTTCCCAGTTACTATAAACATGTTTCTCAGTATGAGAACTCGCTTGTAACAAAGTTCTTTGGTGTACATTGTGTGAAGCCAATAGGAGGTCAGAAGGTATACGTATTTACCAGTGATAGACTGAAATTCCAATTGTCAAAGTGATTTATTCGTTTAACTGAGGAATAATCGCGCCTATGTGGTAAAACCAGGTTCGATTTATTGTAATGGGCAATTTGTTCTGCTCGGAGTATCGGATTCATAAACGATTTGATCTCAAAGGATCCTCCCATGGTCGAACTACTGACAAGGCTGAGGAGGAGATCGATGAAACGACCACTCTGAAGGACCTTGACCTCAATTTTGTTTTCCGCATGCAACGCTTTTGGTATAAAGACCTTCTCAGGTAATTAAAACTCTAGAGCAAGTGTTTTTCTCCATTTCATATATAAATCTATGGGTTTTTTTTTCCTGGTTTGTAATGTGTATGTGCCTTGTTGCTCACTGATGTCTTTCAGACAAATTGAATATGATTGTGAGTTCCTGGAAGCAGAGAGGATCATGGACTACAGTCTCTTGGTGGGTGTACATTTCTGTGACGGCCCTCCAGCGGAGAAGATGGGGATGTCTCCTTTTGCTCCTTCTAGTGAGTTCATCCCTTCCTTAGTTTGATTGGGCATCATATTTCTGCTATAGGTTAAAATTGTGTATTGTTGAAAGAACTTGAGGATGATCCTATGTAGTTTTAAAACTAAGATTTTTGGGATATACACAGGCCGAAGGGAGTCATTGCAAGATGACATGGGTATGTCTGAGGCTTTCTTCTTCGATGCAGAAGCATGCGAGATGGATCGGATTCCATCCGGCCGGTATGTGGTCTTTTTTTCTACTTGATGTTTCTTGTTTCTGTTTCTGTCATTTCCTGTTTTTGGGGCTTGTTTATTGAATAACTGTAACAATCCAAAGACCACGACTGCAAAATGAAACAATGAACTAACTTTTTCTCTTATAAAATTCCAATGACCACGTTGATTCCATCCTGATTTCACACGGAAACAAAGGTGGTGGTTATTTATTTATTTGGCATACACAGGTCCAGGATATCTTTCGGGCTGGCAACTTTGTATGTTAGATGAAAACTAGGTTTTTTGTCTATGCAATTGTATGGAGTTTTGCGTTTATTTATTTGTACTGAGCAGGTGCATATCCTGTGTTCTGGCTTATTTGTCTATTATATGGAATGAAGTTTCTTGGTTACACTGTTCTGTCCAAGTTTGTGGTTATTTGTTTTATTGAGGCTTAAACAGGTCTAAGCATGTAGTGTTATCTGGCTTCTTTCTCATTGTAGATTGAGACTAGTTTTTATTGGTTATGTTGTTCTATCTAGTTTTCGGTTATTTATTCATTTATTTAAAAAAAAAATGGTGTATGGATATCCTGTGGTTTGGCTTCTTTATTCATTCGATGAAAACTGGGTTTCTCTGTTGCATCGTTCCATCGGGTTTGATCATTTATGGATTATTAGAAGGGCTTCTCTTCCTTGTAGAATTCAGGAATTTTGTTGTATAAAAGCACTCCTGCGTTGCTTTGAAAATTTCTTTTGGATAAAAAGAATGGTGCTTCTATTATTTTGTTCAAAGATTGTCTAAAGTATTATTATTATTTTGTTCTATAATGTTGATGATGATGATATTGTTCCCTTATGTTGAATGTTACCTGCTTTGACTAATTACATTGTTGGCCTCACTCTCTTCAATTGGACCCAACATAAAAAAGGAATAAATAAATATAAGGAAAAGGATCGTGTTTTTGAGTTACAAGCACTTGATTTACTCTGGTGAACACTGTGACCAATGACTTGGGTGGAAACTGTATTTTTATTAATTTTAAAATTTTGTTGATGCCTGATTGAGCCGTCTTTATGATCAATTCTGTGGTTGAAATGTTCTTGTGCTAATTAATATTTATCCATGACTTGAGCAGGAAATCCTTAATACGACTGGGTGCAAACATGCCGGCAAGGGCAGAGAAGGTGATGAGAAGAAGCGATTATGATCAGTATCAACCGTTTCACTCAAATGGAAGTGGATCGACTCCCAGTCACGGAAACAATGTCCATGAAGTGATCCTTTACTTTGGGATAATTGACATACTACAAGATTATGATATAAGCAAGAAGCTGGAGCACGCATACAAGTCCTTGCAGGCAGATCCCACTTCAATTTCTGCTGTCGACCCAAAGCTCTACTCCAAGAGATTTAGAGATTTCATTGGCAGAATCTTCGTTGAGGACAGTGATTTTCACAAAACATAAAATGAAAAAAGGAAAATAGAGTAGAAGACTTCTCTACACCACAGACATTCATGTTCAATGAAAATGAAAATGGGATATTATCCCATATCCAAAGAAGGGGATCAATCCTCTCATGGGACAGCAGCCACAAGATTTATCAGAAACATGGATGGGCCCACCTTGCAGATGATGTGGAAAGAAACATTGTGAGATTTGTGGGAGGTGATGTTTGTGGGCTGATTTTTGGAGCACAGCCATGGGGAATCTGTATATGTTGTTATTGGTTGGTTGAAGAGAGACAGGCTGGGGGGAAGAGGTGAGGTGAGGTGGTGCGGGGGGGAGAGGGGGAAGGGGGATTTGAATTGGATTCTGATTTTCTTTTTTGTTTCTTCCAATCTTTTTTTGTCAATAGGGAAGAGAGAGAGAGAGAGAGAGAGAGAGAGAGAGATTGCTTCAAAAAGGATTCTAAGGGGAATTACTGGGAATAAGAGATGTACAGTAAAAATATAAAAGATTATGAATTTGAAAGAATTTTGTGGGTCTGCTCAATTTCTTTAATAGTGTTGTTTTTGCTCTGTTGTGTTGGAAGAGAAGTCGCTTTTGCAGAAGGTTACTGCAAAGCTTACCAAGCAAGAGGGGCCAGAGAAGGGTGAGAGAGGGGGCATCAAAAGCAGAGAAAAGAGCAAGAAAGATGCTGGGGGGTATGGAGTGTTTGTACTCTTTACCGCTTTATTTATATTTCCCTCCTCTTTTGCTTCTTTGGACAACGACGAAGAATACGGCAAAGCAGCAACAGTATGAAGTGTGTAAGACCGAGTCTACAGTTTTCTTTGACGCAGGGGTGTTTTAGTCATTCCAAAAAGCATGTGTTTTACCCCATGGGACTTTGTGCCTAAGAGGTCAAAGTCTCTTTCACTGTATCAGCATTCATCACTATAGAGTCCGTACTACTTACTACTACTACCACTTCCACCATCTTTCTCTTCTTTCTTTCCTTTCCTTTTTATTTTGGAAGATCAATGAAAAAAATCTTGTAATTTTCCTATAAAATAGAATAAAAACTCTGTAGCATAAAATACCCTATTCTATTCTATCTATATTTCCAGAGGCATCCTAATGCAAGCATAAGACCTGCATGTACTTAGGCCACCCTCGGTTGGCTTTGGTTCCATGAAAGCAATCCTTAGATATGTTTGCAGTGGAAATTTTTTGGATTTGGTTCCCACCTACTGTAAAGTGTTAGAAATGTCAGGAGGACATGTAGTACTTGGAAACAGAATATGGTGGTTTAGTTTTTATGGTATTTATATTTATTAATTTTAGTTATTTTAATTTAATTGCTTATAATATCAGATTAAGTTAATCTTTTATGTGTATGATAATGAATCACTATTATTGATATTATAGTCTTGGGCCCCTGCATTTAGAATTTTAAAGTCTATTTTTATTTGTTAATTGTATTCATTTTAATTGAATGGCTGACGATATCAGATGAAGTTGATCTTTTATGTGTATGATAATGAAGTTGATCTTGTATGTGTATGATAATGAATCACTATTATTATCGTGCTCTCATGGTTCCATACCTTTATATCAGGGCCCACCACTTGTGTGTGCTTACAACATCAGGACCTCGTGTGGGTCCCTCGGTTTGGAGATATTTCTGATTAAAGAAGAAGTCTCTGACTGCTCCCCAGAACTAATGTGGCAAGGAGCAAGAAGTAAGAACTAATGACCCAGATTGATAGGTCGTAGAGCCTTTACAGTTATATGCAATGCCTGTATAAATCTTTAGTGCGACCAACTGACCCTGTGGGTGTTTCTCAATTAGAAAGTTTTGCGGATCACCCACATCTAAGGAAATAATCAGGTCATTGCCCAGCTGGTTGGGTACTCCATTTTCCACCTAATTGTATAGAGTTAGATCTATGGTCCTCTTTTGACTGGAAGCTTGCTTTTTTACCCATGGTCTGAGGATTCCTTTCTCTTTCTTTAATATCATCAAATAACAATGAAGATGATTATGCAAAAAAAAAAAAAAAAAAAACAAAAAAAGAGGATTGATGAAAAAATTAATATGGTTGGCTCATCTAATGGTTGGTAGGAAATTTGGGTAAGATCTATCACAATATGATGGTGAATTTAAGGACTTCGATTTCACATAAAGCCCACTGGTAGAATCACATGGATGGGACTGGTATATCTCTTACTCTGCCTTAGAAGGATCCGGATTCCTTTCTAGGGTGACCCTGTCCTTCTTCTTTTCCTGCACCTGCCAACAAGAACCGACAAAATCCAGCTCTTTCTTAATAATAAATAAATCCTCTCTTGTTAGCAACTGCATTTTTAAATGCCAATAACGGCCTTCCCTCGTACCTATGGCGTTACATCCGTCTACCCACAAGAAAAGAAACTCTTCAAGAATGGACTATGGCCTTATGGCCTATGTGAAAGAATTCTCATCACTTTTACAGGTTCTGTATACTGAACTGCGTCACCCCAGAGCCCCAACAGATCCACTACTGAGTGTGATGTGGAAACAGCCTAGTACTTCATCTGGGCCACACCAACTGGTAGCTGATGAGAATGCATTCTTAATTTTCATGAGTTTATGACTTCCCAAAACTGAAATAACAAGTTAAAACTGTATTCAATTCAAAATATAACCATTTTTCACAAATATTGGATTCAATAACTAGAAGTATGTATATGATAAAAAAAAAAATGATATCCGGCCATTGGTTTTCACTTTTCTTTTTAATGAAATTTGTTTGGCATTTTTAGCAAAAATGTCCCATATTCATAATTTTTATATAAATTATTTGCTTTATATATGGGATGTGATCCGGTGAGAACTATTCTCACGGAGTCACCGTGATAACTTTTTGTGGGGCCCACTGGGGGCCCCATTTTAGAATGGAACCGGTGGGGAATGAAAGATCTATATGGGATCCCCGCGAATATCAAGTTTGGCCTCAATCCATACTTCTAATCCTTTCATCAATGGCCGACAAGCCCAATCCATTCATATGGGTATATAGTTGATCCAACGGTCTAGTTCATTCGCATTTGTGTAAACCCATGAGGCGTGTGACTATCAAAGGAGTCCTTGTCCATTGCAAGGTTTGGATTGGGTGATAGGTAGCCCAATCCCATAGAACACTTCTCACCCTTTCATCAATGGCCAACAAGCCCAATTTATTCATATGAGTATATAGTTGATCCAACGGTCCAGTTCATTCGCATTGGTGTAAAACCATGAGACGTGTGACTATCAAAGGGGTCCCTGTCCATTGCAAGGTTTGGATTGGGTAATAAGTAGCCCAATCCCATAGTTCTCACGATTTGAACCGTGAGAACACTTCTCACCCTTTCATCAATGGCCGACAAGCCCAATTTATTCATATGGGTATATAGTTTATCTAACGGTCCAGTTCATTCACATTTTGTAAAACCATGAGGCTTATAAGTATCAAAGGGATCCCTGCCTATTGCAAGGTTTAGATTGGGCGATAGGTGGCTCCATCCCATAGTTCTCACGGTTTGAACCGTGAGAACACTTCTCACCTGATTATTTTCCTTCATATATTTATATTTTAAGTTTTTGCTTTATTGTCCCATTTTCCAAATTTTGAAAATTGTTTTAGTGGTAAAGTGCAAAAAAGTCCTGCAACCCATAATGTAGAAGTTGACTTAACCAAGTGACCCAGAAAGGCGTCTAGTCAGGTGATGCAGATGAGTTTGATTCAGTTTGCCGCATTGTCAGGCAACTCATTTAATTCAGTTCCCTTCTATTAGAATGCAACTTTGCGAAGAATAATGTGAGGTCTAGCTAGTCTAAGCTTCGTGCTATTTTCGTCTTATCATGATAGAATTAGGTGAGGTTTAGAATAAGCCACCGACACAATGCCTCACAGAATCTCAAAGCTTGTAAAAGCGGGTCCAACCCATTACCTTGTAACACTATTTTTAGGTTTTTTTTTTCATAAAATAACGAGTAATTGAATAGATAGAAGTTCATGGTCAATTAAAGTAAAAGGAAATCGCTACGTAGTTGTAAACCCTTGCTTTTAAAGGATCTGATTTATGCAAAAAAAAAAAAAAAGGATCTAAATTACTAGGGTGGCTAGGTATTTATTTCCCATCTCCTTTTTAATAATTTTTCTTTAAGGGGAGATGATTTGATGTTTATTTTCGAGAACTTGTATTTGTTTCTTTATTTTTTCCATTTTTAAAATAAAAGTCTTATAGTTTCTCTATATTCAATTACATAAAACAAATAAGCCTGAAGCTATTCCGCAACATATTGTAAAAAAAACCGCAGCAAGCACCAAATCAAAGATCATGCATATGTAACGGTATATTGCGTGAAGGTCACGATGATGGGATGATGCTTAGGACAATGAAGTCTGAACCCTGTCTGTCTGCTCATATGCTCTCTCTCTCTCTCTCTCATTGACTTGCAGACATGAAGCCAACATTGTAATGTTTGCTCTACAAACAAGTGCCAGCTTCCACATTGATTGTATGAATATGATAGGGGCCCACCTGCCTTAAGCTGCTCCATGCACATTTCGTCAATGATTCAAGGGCTTTTTTTTTCCTGTTGATGTTGGTCAGTAAGCTACCAGCATTCCACGCAAAGCACAGGGTCTCTACATTACAATGTCACAAATACACTAGCAGAGTGGGCTCATGATAAGCTTCCACCCCAGTAGAAATATTGTGGTCAGAATAAAGTTGAAAACCTTCTACTATAACATATAATAATGGCATTACACTTTACATTGTAAAGATTGGATGATTAGAAACAAAAAGACTTTTGATAGACTAATTCCAAGTTCAGTTTTTTCTTTTATTGAAAACTTCCAAATCCTCTCTATTTTGTACAATGGATTCCAGTTATGTTCTTTTCAAATACCAGTGTATGTGAGTTGGCACTCATCCTAATTTGATATGAATTCTATTTCTACTAATTGTTGGATTGAATTTTGATAAAAATAAAATAAAAAAGCGTACTAACTTAACCAATAAAAATCTAGGCCCTAAAAACCTAGGCCCTAAAATCAAGGACTAAAAAAGATATTTGGCCAACCCTTAATCTGCACCATTCCCTTCTCATGACATAGGTCTCATTCAAACTTAGAGCTTGCTTTGAGAAAACAAGGATGTCTCTCTGCCCACAGTTCTTACTGAATAGAGATTAGTCAGATGAACCCAAAGAATGTGGGTCTGTTTGTTTCCACTTTAGAAAATCCCACAATCTCCATGTTTCTCAAATTAAAGGAAATTCCTAAAATCATGGGTAATAGGCAGCTCACTCATTCCTTAACAGCAGCCCAGTGTTAGGGAAAGAAGAGTCAACACCACAATGGTTTGGGGCCTTAGCCGATACACAATGCTAGTGGGTGATGTTGTGTATCTGGGGTTTTACCAATTATCAATCGTAAGGGATTGATGGGTTCTTCATAGTAAATAATAATTAAAAAAAACACCACAACTGTTGGATTATATATTACTAGAGTAGAACCTAACTGCAAACTTTTCCCTCTTCTGGGTAGGTGGGTCCTCACAATGGCAGACAAACATACCACCTCCTGAAAGAGGGAAGAAGCTACTTGAATGTACAATTGTTGACTAATCCAATTCGGCGATTTGTATATTAGAGTACAAACATACACCTTGTAGAAATTATCCATCCTTAGGGATCGAAGCCGCTTGCATCACATGGACCCATAAACCATTTATATAGGAACTGGCCCGAACTTAACTTTGGAAAGTGAAACAATGCTGGGTTGGTTGTATAGATAACATTACTATACATTTCACACATGATTTGACCACTTGTGCCTGTTACTTCTAGCTGAACTATAAGTTATGCAAGTGACAACACAATAACATGTGACTTGAGCAAGTTCGATTAAACTAATACGGCCACTTGTTAGATCAGGTATGACGTATGGGTTGTAGTCTACAGCACAAAAGTGAAGGTCAGTAATTAGAAGGATAAGATGCCAACACACGTACTCATGGATTGAGTCATATGGCACCTTAGTTTTGCACACATTGTCAAGATTGATACTTCAGTCTTCAAGTCTAAAGTTTAATGTTTGAGTTCAATGTGGGACCTAGAATTTTTATTTGGCTGATGAGTGCAATGGTCAAATTAAGAAGTCAAATAAAAAAATAATATTTTTAAAATATTATTAAGGAGTTTTTCAAATCCCCGCCGGTGCAGCAGCACTTAGGTCCCCAACTTGAAGTCAAATAAGAAAATAATATTTTAAAAATATTATTAAGGAGTTTTTCAAACAACCCCCCCCCCCCCCCCCCCCCCCCCCGAAAAAAAAAAAAAAATAGTGGCCCTACTTAGAAAAAAAGAAAAGGAAAGAAAACAAAGGATAATATTATTTTCTGTTCCCTTCTCTCATCCCTAACATGTCCCACCATATGGACGGTTCCGTTTCGATCCCACGCCAACACCCTTAGCCCCCCTAATAAATCTGCCATTTACGTGGGATTTAGATGTCATATGTTGCAGTTTATTCTAGAATATGTACAAATGTCTTCAGTTCTAATTGAGCTGTTAGCCTCTTAGGTTGTGAAACTCACAAGTAGGAAACAATAGTGTCTTTTTCTTTTCTTTTTTTAAATGGTTAAATCTATTGAAAAAGCTAACAGGATAAAAGGAGTATACTGACCTCAAGAAAAATAAAACAGTAGAGCAAAGAAAGCCTCAAACACCAAAGAGAAAGAAAGCCCACCAGTCACCTAAGAACAACAAGAAAACTACAAATCCATCGTGAGTAGGCGGCCTCCTTCCAACTCAATATAATTTGGTCCATTGAAATGTGCATGAAAGGGAGAGTTGATGGACACCCAACTAACCATGGTGTCTTGAGTTGGGGTATATGGTTTGAGAGAAAGAGTAGTGTCTTGAGTTGGGGAATATAATTAGAGAGAGATGCAATTGCTAGGTAATGATAGCCAAATGTTTTTTTTGGGATTGGGTTAGGGGTTTTTTTTTCTCTTTTTTTCCTTGGAAATGGCTTCTTTTGCATCATTTTTCCATCATTGTGATGGTGATGTTGGTGAAGAAAGTGTCAAAGTTGCTGTTAATGTTTTGTAATCACACTTTTTGACCGTCATGGATGAGTGGGCCAACACGCCCACTAAATTCAAAGTTCAGTTCCAACTCAAATATGAGACCTGTTTGGCTGTTTCAGTGCACATCGGATACAACTTTAACTCTATGTACTAATCACACGGATTTCCATGTCAATCAACCACTTTCGAGTAACTATCATTGGTAGGAGACCTGTAAACGCTCCTAATTAACGCGTTATAGGTAAACAGTTGAACCCCATCAAAAACTTTTACTATATAGTTTGGCTTACCTATTCCATGTTTTGTTGTAGGAAGATATTTGCACCTTTTTAGCTGTTGATGAGGACCCTCCATTATTTCGTGTCACACCATTCACATGCTTTCCTCCGTTAGAAAACCTTATCTTTGTGCAAAATTAACATGTTTGTCATATTATTTTCTTTTTTCCTGGATAATGCCATGCACTTTGGTGGGCCTTGGGTTGCTAACTTAGCTGATAAGGGACGTCAAATTGCTCGAGCCACATAAGAAAGGGCTGCTTAGTTGTTTGACAAACCCGCATGTCATCTTAGAATCAATCTCTAGCGTATGCCCTTATTCCCACATGCGTGGCCTTTTCTTTGCACGTGTGTGGCCTATTCGTCCCATGGTTTGGGCTCCTCTTCCCACTTGTGTGCGTGCTCTTGGGTCCCAACCCCCCTTTGCTGGGGTGGTACCTGTGTGGGTAA
Source organism: Persea americana (assembly GCA_029852735.1). Lineage (NCBI taxonomy): Eukaryota > Viridiplantae > Streptophyta > Magnoliopsida > Laurales > Lauraceae > Persea > Persea americana. Next base: position 52,926,254 of record CM056812.1, read on the forward strand.
AACACCGTAATGACGAAATTAAGTAAGGATTACAGTAGGACTCGCTGACCACCTCGGCCTCTGTAGTCAGAGCCCGTCAGCTCGGTAGCTCGGTAAAGAGCGCTAGCACGGCAGGGCGGCTCGGCAGTTCGGCGTGAGTGCCAGCTCAGCACAAAAGCACAGCACGGCCAAGCCATTCTTGGTCTTGGAACAAAATGCTGAAAGCAGAGTGGGCCGCCACCTTCCTCCGGGAAGTACGGCACTCCCTGACAGATATGAGCATTCATTTATGGCGATATGATTGCTCATTTATGGCGATAAGAAGTTAGCTTTATCAACCCTTAACATCAACTGACTGAAGGCATGGAAAGTTAGGATGGGATGTTCCATTTTCACCTACTGCTGCCTGTCATGGTAAGGATCGATGGGACCTCATCCCACCTACTCCCACTGACAGAGAGAATGAACGAAGAGTGCCCCCATATAGGCACTGGGGATGACCCCATAGAGGTACGCAACTCGCAAGACTGACCACATCGTCTCATTCCCCTCTCCTGCCTCCTCCTGTTTAGTCTTTTTCCAGAACTAACTTAGGCATCGAAGCGCCTTCGGCTCACGGCAGCCAGGGGCTCTGACCCAAGCCTCTCTCCTTCCCTTTTCAGGTTCTTCAGCCCCGTGGAGGTTCTCGGCGTTCGGTTTTCCCTGATCTAAGATGTTCATCTCCTCAATCTAAGTAGGTGTCGTTTTTACCGCCTACAGTACCCAAAATAAACTATTGCGCCTCCTTTTGAGCTATCATGCACATTTATCCATTATCAAGTTTTTTATTGACAGTCAAGATGATCCAAACTTTGTTGATTTAAAGGCAATGAGATCCGTCAGATAAACGATTTGGACCATCAACACTCCCACGCTTTCACAAGATCAAGACTCAAGAAAGAGTAACACTACCATACCCTCATAGGGCATTCTTATTCTTTTCGTAGAAACTACTCTTGGACCACTTAGATGTGTCTTCAATGTTTGACCATATTCCATTATTGTTTGGGAAAGCTGATCCTAGGTCCTCGAATACTTTTGAACTGATATTGTGCTAGAAACAAGGGAGACAATTCCAAAAGTGAATCTGTTGTACGGCTGGGCCGAACTTATCTTGGTCTGATAGGATTGAAGAGCCCAAGTCCATGTCCGAGTCCTGGTTCGACATGGACCCAAGACTTTGGGCCCGAGCCTGCTGAATAAAAATACAGGAGGCTCCAAGCTCAACCATTTCAAAGCCCAAGTCCATTACAAGTTTGTTTTAGAGGTCGTTTGCAACTTACACCAGCTAGGATATGAGTTTTACATATTTAAATATTACATATAGAAATGTTGTATATGTGGATATTACACATGTGAAACACATTACCATAAAATCACCATTTTCACATGAGTAAATAAGTACATCCAATGGTTTTAGATTTGTTTGGGATTTATTTGTTGTTTCACTTCATGAAGAATTAAGATATGAAGCTGAGGCCCAATTTGTTTGCAATAAAAGACATAGAAATTGAATGCATAGGGTGATTAAAAATGAAGATCAAAGGTAAATTTTCAAAAATGAGTATCAAATAATATTTGCCTTTAGTTATTTGACATTCATTTTTGAAAATTCACTTTTATTCTTCATTTTTAACTACCTTTTGCATTCAATTCTTATGTATTCTAACGCAAACAAACACTAAACTTCTCAATATTACCATTGATTATTACAAGAATATTGAATTATTAGGATCATAAATTGGGGTCCCATAAAAGTACATAAAAAATATTATATCTAAAGGTTGGCACTTTTCACAAATTACTCAAAATCTAGGAAATTTTAAGATAATTAGTTTTAAGATTTTGGGGTTCATTACTCCAACAAAAATGAACAGTTGGATTACAATAATGGGGTCCATAAGAAAGAAAAATAAATGTGTTTAATGGGGCCATACAGGAGTGCTATCACCTTGTAAAAAGTGTGATGGTGCCTCTTGCAAGAGAGGTGTGAAAAAGTGATTTTCACACGTTTTCAGGTGTGGAAATTTTAGTGTGTAAATGACCTTATTTACACACTATTTACACACTATTTACACTTGTGACGGGTCATAAATAATATGATTTTATGAGAGTAAACAGACACAATGATGCTTAATTATTATGCATGAAATGATTGCAAAGAAACAACTCCTTAAATCAAAAGCATTTCCGTTCAAATAATTATTTTCAATATTGGCACGAATGTCTTTCACAACAGAGTGTGCACCAGAGCAACAGTACTCATTGATTTTTAAGGCAGGAAAAGAGTGAGGTCCATGACCAATCAGGTCCACTAGAATCAAAACTCAAGTCCAGTAAGATACATTTAATTGGTCCGGAACCAGGTCCACCATAAGCCATACCAAATCCAACCCATTTACTTCCCTGATTCTTTTTTAATCCATGTAATGTTTCAGGAGTGGAATGGTCAATGATCCATATTTAATGGCATTTTCCGGTTGGTGAGGCTTCATTGATAAGTGAAAGGTCTATTGCACATGCCCAATCTTGATATAACCTTCCTCATGAAACGGTTACAATCTCACTCCACCCACATGTCCTGTTTATAGGAGCACAACGTCAATTCATGCTCCCACTTTCTTGGCTACAATGTCGTTTCCTACAATTACAATGTTCATGTGGTGTGTCAACATGAAACGTGGTAGGGCTCACTTCATACCCATCTCTTTCTTTAGTTGGATGTTTGTGGAGTGCATGAATTGAGCATCGTAGAAATCATGTGTTGATGGAGGTTCGTGCACGTAACTTAAAAGAACACGGACTGGGTTCATCTCAGGGAACCCAGCCTCTGAAGTCATGATCAATAACTCCTTAAGCACCAATGGTGGGCTCATTTTCTTCATTTAGGCATGAGTTGGGTTTCTTAACACCCAAAATCAGCAAAGTTAAAGACTAATCTGTTTTTAGGTGTATTAGATCCTTGTTAAGAGGTGGGGGGAAGGTTGTTGGGATTTTAAGAACATCAAATAGCTGGATCATCAACTGAAAATGGCTTATATGATCTCTTTCACATGGATGGTGGTTGGAAGGCCCTTATCATGTGTAGAAATAGAAGAAGAGGTAGACGACCGACCAAATTTAGTTCCCTGCGCAGGAATCAGACCAGGTGTTCTGCATGACTATACCTTGAATCCCCCAACCCATGTTTTGTTTTAGTGAAATTATATATTGTTTATTTGCTTAGAGATGGTCCATTTTCTGATGGTCCCATCCATCTAATGTCGTTGTGATGACCAACTTTAAGTTCTTATTATGATAATCAGTTTTGTTTATCCCACACAAAGTGGTTTTTTTCTATTATAAATTTGTCCAAGCCCAAGTGAAGGATAGAGTTACATCAAATTAACCTTTTATTGGGTTGATGTTTTGTGTTTTGAGTTAATTAGATTAATCTGTTGGGTTAGCCAGAGTCTAGCCATAAGGACAGGAGTATTTTGCTCATTGTATAGGATTATCTAAGGCTTAAGTAATAAGAAGTTATAAATATGAGATAACTTGTAAATCCTAATTTACCGCACTCGAACACTTTTATTGGGCTATAAAAGATCTTCCCAATCATATATAGTACCATCCCCCATGATTGGGTGGTCATAAAAAGAGTATATCATTTTTCCCAGCCGACAGATGACCCCCAAATTTTATGGTACAGACGATTGATAGCTCATTTGCTGCAAGGATGTAACCATCTAGAATGTAAGTAATGTAAGTAATGTCGTTGTGATGACCAACTTTAAGTTCTTATTATGATAATCAGTTTTGCTTATCCCACACCAAGTGGTTTTTTTCTATTATAAATTTGTCCAAGCCCAAGTGAAGGATAGAGTTACATCAAATTAACCTTTTATTGGGTTGATGTTTTGTGTTTTGAGTTAATTAGATTAATCTGTTGGGTTAGCCAGAGTCTAGTCATAGGGACAGGAGTATTTTGCTCATTGTATAGGATTATCTAAGGCTTAAGTAAGAAGAAGTTATAAATATGAGGTAACTTGTAAACCCTAATTTACCGCACTCGAACACTTTTATTGGGCTATAAAAGATCTTCCCAATCATATATAGTACCATCCCCCATGATTGGGTGGTCATAAAAAGAGTATTTCATTTTTCCCACCCAACAGATGACCCCCAAATTTTATGGTAAAGACGATTGATAGCTCATTTGCTGCAAGGATGCAGCCATCTAGAACGTAAGTAATGGCACATGGAGAACATGCAGAAAATGGAGAAATTGGTACTAGTAAATGTAACATGATGCATCTAGAGATAGCTTTCTCTTCTGGGATTCCCTACTGTCATGATGGGAAGAAAGTTTCCTTATTTTATTAGATGAATCAGCCTCGCACGTAGTTGGGATGATTAGTTTGTTTGGAAGTCATTCGTTGACTCTTATGGTTTTCGGAGAATTTATTTCATATTGAAATGTGAAATGAGCTTAAGTTAGAGATACCACAAATATTTAAGAGAGGTAGTACGCGAATACTAAAATCATTTGAATGGTTTGCAGATACTAAATTGTTCTACCAATAACATGTATGTCATAGAATCTCCACTCTTTCATTATTAATTATTATCAGGATAGTGATGGTAGACATAGTACATTAGGAAGTATAGTTTTTAAGATGTCTGTTAGTATTAAATATCGTCATTAGCGCTCATTTGGGGGGAACACTACCACAAATTTATGATGAACAATTATTTGTTAACGTTCTCGAGACTCAACAAGAACATACCTACTTACATTAGAAATTTTAAAATTTAAAATGTTCGTACTCTGCAGCAGAAACCATTGATTGCCAGCTTAATTTAAGTGGATTGGATGCAGTAGCTAGAGATACTCAAGGAAGGTACTTATATATGAAAACTCAAAAAAGGACAGAAAAAAATTGTGCTATCTGAAGAATTTGCATTATATGCTTGGACATTGCAGTGGGGATGACAATTGGAACAGGTTTGTGTTAGGTCCACAGCTTAACCAGACCTAGATGTGGAACTGAACCTCGACCTGAAACCGAAGAAGGGGCCTGAACCATACCTGAATAGAATCCCAAATATTTAATGTAAATGTTAGATATAGCTACAGCTAATTTTGAACAATTATATTATATGTAAGTATTGGTCTTTCTCTACAAGTGACTTAAATTAAATTTAATGAATAGTGTGCTCAATAGTTGAGTTTTTGTAAAGAACTTCTAGCACTAAGAAGCAAGAACTCACTGTAACTGTCAAAGTTGATGGGAGAATTACTAAACCAAGGTAACTGAAGCATGGTCCTGCCCCCACCTTACACGTGGCAGGATAGATCGTGGATTCCTCTTGATGGGCCATGGATGGCTCAGTCACCATGGTCATTCTATTCAGTTAGCTGGATCAGGAAGAAGAAAATTAAAGGAAGTACTGTCAGTGTTTTTCAACTAATATCTGTCAAAGCATGAAGAAGGCCACACAACTTTTCTACAACGTCCATTTTCATTTTTCAAAATCTGTGTCCAAATTCATCATGGTCATTCAACCATGATTAGCCCATCAGGAGAACCCATTACGATCATTCCATTTGTAAGGTAGAAGGGCGTTTGCATGCATCAGATGGCATGGCTTCACAATTCTTGCTTGCACCAACTCGTCAGTTTTAAACAGGATGGGTCTCTCCTATTGAATCATGCACGCCATGGACAGAGCAGGGCAGTTTAAATCCCATACTATTCGTGAAGTTATAAATGTTTTTTCCTCATGCATGTATGAATGTCATTGCAATTTAAATGGTCGTTATCACCACTGTACTCGACCAGTTACATGAGCAGACAAGAGTCGATCACAAGACATCTGTGGTAGTAGTAATGATTCTGGATCCTCTTAGATGCTTGGAATCATGAGCAGTTTAGATCAAAATAAGTGCTCTCCTCTTATTATAAGATGATGCACAAGTTCACTTCAACATAGTTCTTTATCCTCTGGAGATTTTCTCTAATCATTATTGTTTGTCTTCCTAATCCCGATCATGAGACAAATCACCGCCACCAAACACAATTACATGGGGTTGAATTTTTGCATATATAGCTAGCCTGGGGACAATAAAATTCCCAATTCCCCTACCCGCTATGGCTGTCACCCATCCATGCCCAGAAAGTCATCTTGTTCATCTCACCACCTGATTGTAACATTTCCACTGCATGTGTATGTAAATACATCTATTTAGCTAACTCCACAGGTTTGAAACCCAAATATGTTCAGGTCTAACTTAGTACACTCAGACCTGAACCCAAAATTATAAATGGGTTCAAAATCTGTACCCAGCCCTTATTTTTCGTGGGTCAGGTCCATATAAAAATGGGTACCCATTGCCACAATTCTGATGGAGAGATGCTCGACCTTAATTCACTAACTAGTCATTGTAATTTATATTCATCATTGTTTTTAGGAACCATAAACTTGAGATTTAATAATGTATTATTTTAATGAAGCCCCTCTAGAGAAGAGAATTAATCTATTGTCATGCTAATTAGAGGTAGGATGCTTATTCATGGGATGATGACAACCTTTCCTTTCATAGAAATTGCTGTAACATCAGACTAACTTCGAGTGGGTACCCATTAATCTTTTTTTTTTTTTCAGTACAAAATAAATATATATATATATATATATTTTAATAAACTTTGTGCTAATGATGAGTGGGAAGTGGGGTCCATCTGAAAACGTGTGGTCCCTTATTAATGTTTTATATTAGTCGGTAGGTAGGAGGTAAGTGAGATGCAGTGGAACCTCCAGAGATTGCTTTTGGAGGGGATTAGGATTAGAGCTTTTACCATTAAATTGTAATCTAGCAGTACTAGAAGTCCCTAGGAAGATGCTGTGGGACCCACCAAAGATCAAAAAATTCCAAGAGGTTGATCTACCCTCATGTTATCGAGGATATGGGTGGGATTGTTTGCTTGCGTGAAGCATGACCGAATGAGGCAGTTATCCATCCAACTTGCAGTTTCCACACGGATAAAAACTAGTGATCATGCTTTTAGCCATATTAAATGCTGTTAAATGCAAGGAAGGAGATGGATGGCAGTTACTTCTTTTGACTTCTGAGGCTTTCTATGTCTAACTCTTTCCTTACTTGAGGCCCATGCAATTGAGATTCTTGTTTTTTTTATTACGCATGTTCGCGTCACTCATAAGTCATGATGAAAAAGAAGATCACACTAAAACCTCTCATGGACATGGTTATATGAGGGTTGGGTCATTTATGCTAGATTCACTTGTGGGCATTTGTTTGCAAGAATTTTTTATGGGATTTCTTGCGGCTCAAAGTTTTTGATGGCATGTTAGTGGCTGTCTCCAGGCATTGACTGTTTCTGTTTGATTTGTGAGTTTAAGAAATTCAAATACAAGCCTTGTGGATTGGCTTTTTTACTTACAAAAACTTTCAAATATCTGTCTTTTTCAGCATTTGAGATTCTCACATGTCCTTGAGACTGAAATTCTCGTATATCCTAAAAAACAAACATACTCTGTTGTCCTAGGGTTTTGGAGACTTACTTCTTGAATTTGGGCATGTCAGTGCATTGAAAGGATTTAGGAGTGATTTTCCTTTCTATTGCAGAATCCTCTTTTTATATAGATGTACCTTTAGATTTATGGCTTTGTCTCAATCTATTATAGCAATTAGCAATAGCATGGGAGAATGGATCCTGCTGTTTAAAATTAGATTACACAACTTAATTAAGGCTAATAGAAAATATATGAGATTAAGACGGTTGAATTTGTTACATATGGTTAAAGATTAGAGTTATTCTATTGAGAGTACAATTAAGATTGGTCAAACTCACATACATGCTCCCACAAGCCCTTCGACATCAGTGCTATAATCAAAGATTGATTATCGGTTGTTTCTGTAGAAGAAAGGTGCCTCACTAATTGAGCCACCAATGGATTGGCTCATCTAAATAACTTTGTACCTATTAGATGTCGCTAACTGAACGATGAAAGTTATTTAAGATATGGCCCGATCGAGATTTAACAGCTCCCACATTCAACAAGTTTGAGTTTCTTTAAATGGTTAATTGTCCAAGTGCCATTGTATTTGATAGGGGCAAGACCGCCACGGCCAATGGGTTTTACAAACATTGCTGCAAAGATCTCTCAATTCCCATAAGTATATAATTGATGAATTTTGAGTGGTGCGTACATATTGGGCCCATGAGAGATTGATTTATAAATGATAGGCCCACTATCCAGATTTTTAAAAGTTTAGCCCATAGACCACAGTCCCACTTTTTAAAAGCGACATTATAAGAAAATCAGTATGATTCTTTGATTCTGACTTCTCAAGGCATCTCAGCTCCATGGCAGAAGGAGACTGCACCACATAGAACATATGGTCCACCAAACTACAGGCCCCATTTGCATGAAGTGGTTTAGTTGCCTTTGGACAAACAACAGGGTCCTATTAGTACTCTTTATTCACCATTATTGAAATTTTTTCTTTCTTTCTCAGCAATTCCAATCTCATGCACCCATGGAATCCTAACCGGTTTTGGAAATGATGATAAAATTATTGTCACCAAATGCTTTGTACTTTGACAAGTGTCACAGCACACCCATTAACTTTCCTCCCAATCTCCTCTTTTATGATTGATTATCTACATACATTACATTATTGTAAGAATCAAGCAGTCATGCTGATGGCATTATTACAAATGAACTCATGGTTGGCTGTTTCATATACGCACGCTAGAGGGAGAGGTTCTTTTGGAAAGGATCTCTCTTTTCTCTATATGCCAAACTTTCCTACATTCACATGAAGCTTAAAATAATATATAGAATGATAATCCAGCAATAGTGATGCATAACTCTCCTATGTCTGTTTTTTATTCACCAGCTGTTAATTGTTGCTTTTGAATCTGAATAAAAGAGAAGGGTTATTATGTAGTTAAAATACTCACTACACTTTAATATAAATTTAGAAATTTCCTTCACCAATTATTTTTAGAGTTTGGTACTTTTTTCTATGACTCTTTTTTTTTTTTTCATGCCTCTTAAATTGAGCAGTCACTTCAATTCACTCTACAAGTGAGTTGTCCAAACTTCAAACAACCCCTTAGGGTTTATTTGTTTGCATCAAACTACATAGGAATTCATAGTAAAATAAACACAAACAAAAGATTATTAAAGAAGTGAGAGGAGAAAGATGTGAGTTGAAAGGTGAAAATATAAGGTAGAGATGTACATAGAACCTTCACTTTAACATGTATTGAATTACTAGGTGGTGACTAGGTATTCATTTCTTTTTATTCAATTTCCTTAAAAATAAAGGTTATTTGATGCTTATTTTTTTTAATATATACGATTGATGTCTATATTCTAATGCAAACAATATAAGCCCTTAATGAATGATGGGCCATTTGCAACCAAATTATTGATGTGTTGGGCCATATGGGGTAAGGAGCCGTTCTGATCAAATCTGAGTCATTTGATATCTAGCATTTTTCTCTGTGCATGTGGATTGGTTGCTGAACTTTCTTTCTGAGATGTTTTTGTGGAGCATTTTCTTCAAAAAGATGGAGGTGGATTTATGAGACTGAGATGATAATCTTCCATATTTCATTCTAACAGATTTAATTTTATAGGTGGCATCATTTTTCGCCATTATAGTTGTCAGCAGATTCAGACCTCCTAATTCAGGTGGAAAAACATTTCACCACATGAAGTAGAAAATCATTCTACAAATAAACGTAGAAACACATTTCCGCAGAAAATAAAATTAATGCAGAAAAACATGCTCTAACAGGCATTAGGATTCTCTCAGGTGGGAGATCTTCTGTTGTTTGTAGTGTGGATCATGGAAACAGTAGACTTCATTAACCCAACATTTGTTGTTGAAAATCCCATTTGGTTTCAGTTCCTTCTGCCAAAATCCCTAACATATGTTAGAAGGGGTACAGTAAGTAACCCCTCAGGAACCGAACCACCAACCCAACTTAAACTCTACCTGCTCATACATTTAAGGAAAATTTATTATATAGACCCCGCATTCAGAGGGTTCCCCATCACTTGTTAGGTGCCACCTGTTTTTGCATCAATGTATGGGCCAATTGTACATTCACATCAATTATCAGCCCAATGGTAGTAGTTCACAGTGTACGATGCTATAAAATGTTGTGTGCGTGAGTGCGGAAGCGCGAAATTTAAGATCAATCAACCATTCCACACAAGAGAGAGCAACCGATTCACATCTCGACTCTCTTCAGAGTCTGGGGTTACAACTTACATCATATATATAATCTCTCATTTCTTGGCCCCCAAGAAAGCCCCAGTACAATGACCAAAATTCCCTTGACCTTGAACCTGGTAATCTGCTAACCCACTGAACCACTCTGGTAAACCCGGAATACAAGACATAAACCCAACAATCTTAACGTTGGCTTGAGTTCCAAACAACTCTAGTCACCCAGACACCATGAGATAACCAGCAATCTCATGAAAATTCTCCACCTTGAACTCTAACGTTCCATTAACGACTCATTGGATTAGGAGTAGGGCTGTTATGGAAGTACTAGGGTTTGGGGTTGATATTATAAATAAAGGCAAGAGCCTTTGTGATGTAACTATATTTTTTTTGCATAGTAAAAACTCTCCCCGTCTTTACCCGTAGACGTAGGCCTCTTGTGTTTGTAGTGTGCTTGATTGTTCACTCTTGCGTGTTTCTTAGGCCCTAGATCACAACATAAAATTACAATTATGAAACTGGTAGCATACAATACATGGATCAGAAACAGGCTTGGTGGGCCTGGATTTGAAATTATCAGCCTGAGCTTTAACTGTGGGCCTTTTCAATATGAGGTTTCCATGTCCAGCTTGGCCCATTAAACTGCCTATAGAGGTTGTAGGACCAGAAAGAAACACCCCATTCTACGAGCCTCTTTCATACAAGTATATATACAGGTTTTACCAAATAAATCAAGGCATTTTTACAGATTAATACCTCTTAAATATGAGCCTCACAGATTAGTAGTTTAGATCACACAGACATGACAGTTTTGTGGTCCAGTGACCAATGTCCCTTGAGACAGTTGGCGTCATTCAAGAACCATAAATAATACTCATTTGGACATGGGGTCCTACATTGCATGGCTACTAAGTTCAGACAGCTCCAAATCTCATTAGCTGAAAATAACAGTGAGGAAAGTTGATGGATTTCTTGGGTTGAAGTTTGAAGAGATGAAAGCAACTGTTGATGATAGACATTCATTTGGCTAATTTCAACAATGGGTTCAACCCACTTATCAATTCTTTCATTGACTTGATGCTGTCGTGTATCCTCAAGCCCAGATACGAAGGAACACAGCATGTTTTGTGTGGGCCAGTGATGGGGAGTGGTTTGGGACCTATGGGGACAGAACGCATAGTGAAACTCATCCCAGGCTTTTCATTGTCCATCTTTTTGGGACATGGGGTCCTGTGACACAATGCCCCTGAAAAATATTTCAAAGCAAAATTATGCATACTGAATTTAGTTCTTGTAAGGATTAGCAGTCTTTAATTCTAATCTCTGTAGTAGGTTCATGTCCTTTTCTCCATATTTATTCAACAACTTGCACTCCTTAATTTGGATGGCATAGGTCTATGTACCCTAATGCGACTTACATTGGCCGAGAGAAAAATCTATTGCTGGCAATCTCTGAATGATGTTTTGTCACCGTAAAAGATCAAATAACAATCCGTATTAACATTTCTAGGTGATACTAGTGTGAATTGGTCAGTAATTCGAACACCAATACATATGGATCTGTTAGAAGTGATGCCGACCACTCTCCATGATTATAACAGTACAGAAGAAAAGGATCCTTCAAAAAAATAAAAATTGCCATTTGGGAAATTATTAGGCATGCCTGGGTGGGACCCACAAGGGAGGCCACAATAGAGTTCAACATACCAGAAAAACAGGTTAATCTTTTCATTAGATTAGCCACATTACATCAAATGTGGACATCAAATGTGGACAGTTGGCTAAGCATCAAAAGAAATGTGTGGATGAAAAGCGCCTCCAACCCCGTGGCAAAGAGGGTAGCTGCTCAGGGATGGACCCTTGGGCATTTAGGCCTCATTAGTCATTATAGTCTTCCAGGTAGTCCATGCTACCGGTCCCTTTTTCTTTTGACACCTAACCCAGCTAAGGGGGCTGAGATCTGGGCACACTCGCACACGGGGAAAGAGACATGCACGCGTGAATACTCGCATAAGCGAGGAGTGGGGGGAGACTAAGGATCGATCCTTGATCGTCTGGGTAAGAAGCTAGGACGTAGCTTAAGAATATGGTCCACCTTGTGGGGCCAACTCGGCTCTTTTCTTGATCAATTTAAGACTTTCACACTAGTTATGCTCCTTAATTAGTATCGACATGAATTTAACACTCATCTAAGTTATGTAGGCACTCCAATTAATCATGTAAATTCTTTGCACCCTTCCCACAGTTGAGATTGGGAAAAGTCTGGATTGCTCATAACGTTACCTCTCTGTTAATTTTTTCGTTCCACATAGGTAGGTCATGGGGAGAGGTTGAAAACCCCAGAAAACCCATATTAGCCCCATAGGTTGGATCGTTTCTAACCCATTCCAAGAATGATTCGGTCGATATTTTGGCTTGTAAGGCCCCATTTTTGGGGTAGGGTGGTCCGTCTTCAGAGTGGATTGGAACCACCACTTTTCCATTTGAATGATACTGATATATGCCATAATCCATTCTGGTCTCTCTGTTGACCCATTGAGTCTCCTTTCTGACCTAGCTCGATTGTGTATCAGGTTTGAGTCAGCCATGTGGGTTTTGGATCTGTATATGCTAATGAATGTTGCATGTCCATGGGCAGCACCACAGGGCAGCTGAGTTGGGTTGTTCTCCTACGCTATTGGTTGCATCCGGGTCTCAGTGATAGGCCCAATGACTAAACAAGGTGCTCTGATAACACCTGGATATGCAGCCACAGCCCCTTTTTGTTTGTTTTTTTTTTTTTTTTTAACCCAGCCGAGGGGTTGGGACTCAAAGAAAGCCCACATGCACATGGGAAGACAGAGCAAGAAAAAAGCCCACACAAGTGCAAAAGAAGCCCGCACAGACAGGAATAAAGCCAACACAAATGGGAAAAGGTGGCGTACCTAAAGTTTGAACCCTAGGCTGCGCCTCTGTTGTATGGTAGGCCATAGCAATGCCGCCAGTTCAAATTTTAAGGGATCTACTGATGGGCTATTACTAGGCCTTCCAACGGTTTTTGTGAGCCTGAATCTCATAGTATGGAAAATAATTATATCCACTAATTAAGTGCCTGCACCATAATAGTTGGTCTAAACGGTTTTAGTTGCATGCTTTGGAAGTCCCTCAATGGGCTGGCTATAATCATCCAATCAGCTACTACCATAAATGCAGGGGTGTAAATGGGGCTGGGGTAAGGTGACATTTAAATTGTGGTTTGAATATATACCCAATTCATTCAACAACAACCCTTAGGATTTGGGCTTCATTAAAAATTAAATAGGCCCAATCCTTTTATTCAATGGGCCTGACATCAGAGGCCTTTAACAAGAAAAGAAAAGAAAAATTATAAATGGGGCATTCCGAGAATTGAACTCGGGACCTCTCGCACCCTAAGCGAGAATCATACCACTAGACCAAATGCCCGGCTTGTTGCCCTGCAAGCCAAAAAAAATTCATTTTACAACATAGATTGCAATGTACATACCAGAATTTCCAAGATACAAGCAATGAAGCAAACTATTGTGAAGCCTTCCTCAATGATCAAAAAGAGTACTTTTGTTAATCCATATTTGTCATGTTAAGTGATGGATGTTTACACCCTTCCAACAAAAGCTCGGCTTGAGAAAAGACCAATACCATTTTCCACAAATTACTAGCGTCTATCTTTCCATTTGGGAGGCCACATTTTTCAAAAATGTTAAACATCAATTTTGAAACATTGCACTGCATATGGTTAAAACTACGGACACAGAAGCTAAGATCAAAGATAATAACCCGGATACAAAATATGTCTCCCAATTTTTTTCCTTGGAATTAAATCCTGTAACCTTTTTTTCTTTCTATATTGAGAAGAAAAGTAATAAAAACATGAAATAATACACTTCGTATGGTAGGATATGAAGGTGTGTTTGTGAGCCGGGCCAGTCTGGGACCCACCCAGGCCCAGCCCCCTTGGCCAGGTTCGACCCTTGGGGTTTAATACTGGGATTGGCCCTGGGTATGAATTTAGGCTCATCTAATATTTGGTCCTGACTTGAATTAAAGTGATAAAAGCCCAAGGCCCAGCTCTGCTGCACCCAGACCGCTTGACTAAATGGGCGGGCTTGGTCAGCCCTAACATGTTTAAGGTGGGTTGGGGACCTGGGGTCATGACAAGCACGGCTTGAGCTAGATATAAGCTTGCCTTTCTAAAGTTAGGCCGAGCTGGATATGCCTCAGCCCAGCCTAACCCTGGCCGTGAACAAACCGTGCAGTATCGAGTATCAGTATGAGTGTCAGGCCCGACATGAATATACCGGACATATACAAGTATCCAGATATCACAGACTGCAGTAATACACTTGCCTGTAAAAAACCATATGATAGTTCCAGTCCACATGAGAAAAGAAAACAACTTTATGAAAAAAATAGCCATTAAACAATGTTGCAGTTTTCTTTTTAATCATTAATTGTTTTTGCAACAAGCGGCTATGGTTTTTGCAAAACGATCATTGGGTCATTTGAATTAATTCCCCAAAACTGTTGCTTTGTAACTAATACAATTGAGCACGCTGACATAAGATCATAGTTCAAGGCATCCAAAAAGGTTTGTGCCTTTTTACTCATGATACAATTGTGATATGCAATTCGAAAACAGTATGTTTTCAAAGGTCCATCAATTTCCAGAGGGTGCTGCATATCTCTACGGCCGATGTCTTTGTGGGATCAAAATCAAATTTCTCGACCATCTTTTTGTCCCTATCCACGATTTCTGCATTTCTGTTAAGGAGGGTGTTGATCTAAAAATGATGCCAAAACAAGTAATTTAATCAAAGTAACATGGACAGATCAAAATAAATGCTTTTTTTTTTTTTTTTTTGGAATGATAACAATAATAAATGCTGATAAAATTAAAAGGATACGGCCAGAGATTCTGGTTTTGTCAACCAAATCTGGGATGATATTTGTCACTGAAGCATACATAGAAAGCTTCTTCCTGCGTGATTAAACAGACAAATGCAATATCTCTTTCCCTTAACCTTCTGCTCATCTATAAATTATTGCTAATGCATTGACAATCAAGAGCAGTTAAATAATGGATTACATTTTAAATAAAATGTATGTTAAGCATGATTTTTTCAAGTGATTTTGCATAAAAACAAACAATGTTGATTGTTCTAGAGGAATGTAGTCTAATAAAATAGATTGGCACATCAATGAATAAGAAGATAACATGTCGTCTGATGTGTTAAGCAGATTTCAATGCACATGAAAATGTAATTTTTCACGTACTAACAGTTGGTTGGGCTTTGAGTCTTTTGGAACTTGGAAGGATGCTGGCAAATGATGACACTGGCAGGGCAGTACGAACTACCATATCATAATTGTAAAATATATGCAATGGCATCAACAAGTGTGAAGTCAGTATGCTTCAGCATCTGGACACATAGACTGCATAGCATGTTCCTCGACTGGCATTCCTATTTTTCTCAACTCCGCCAGTTTGTAACTGCCCGTGCCAATCCCCGAAAAAGGAGGAGGTATGCGTCAAATTGACAGCTGGCATAAAATCTTTTGTCACAACTCCAAGATGAATTCTAAGAAAACAATATTCAGTGATGATAATTATGCATGAGGTTACAATTTCATTCAAAGGGAACCATTTGTACCACTCATACTACTTATAACTACTATAGTTCTTCTCAGGTGACCGATAAAAAAAAAAAAAGGTTCCTCTCAGGTGCTTGTAACTACCAAAACAACAAAATAGTGCAATAAATAAATTATACAAGAGAAAGAATCATATATTGATTAGCCACAGAGTATTGGTATGAAATTCGTAGATGTAACTACAGTATCTTTAATGCCCTAAACCACAAAGTGGTGATGGGGCAAACATTGGTGTGGCTAGATTACAAACCTCACACAGGTAAGCATTCTATAAATGCAAGAAACCCTTCTGGGAGTCTTTCTTTGTGGGGGGGTGTGGGGGAGAACATATGGGTATGTTTTCTAGGTACTTACTGTTGCCTCATTTCATCTTTTTCAGCTTTCATCAGAGTTCCCTTCCGCTCCTCAACAGAAACCCTTTGGCATTCCAGATCAACAATCTCTTTATTTATTACTGTGTTTATGTAAAATAAAATAAAAAAAGTCAACAGAGTGAAATTGGTACCCGGCCCATATTTCCTTTGTAGTAAACATCATAAAAGCTGGAAACCAAAAATATACTTATCTAAGTTGCTGGTGAATCGATTGTTGCTCTTGTATTACTTCTTCTAGCTCATACTGAAGACGGTCAAGTTCTGCATCAGCAACAACTTCAGTCTCTGCCTCCTCTATGTTTTGCTTGCATGCATTTATCCTTTTCTGATAGCCTGCAGCCCAAAATAAAGACAAAAACCAATCAGAAAAGTTAATATTGACAACTGATATTTGCAGAGCACAATTAAACATGGATCAGAGAGCTGAAAGGTGAAGTTGCAAATCTAGCGTATTTGTTAAGATGAATGCCCACCCGTCTCCAGCATCATTATAGTATACAAGGCAGTGGTGGACTATCTTAACTCTGCATTGGTGGATGCAAATGGTGGATCAGCTAGAGTTAAATAAATGCAGAGAAACATTTCAAAGCAACTAGACAGCAAGCATTGTTGAACACAGAGATGTTAGAGCTATGTTCCATGCACAAAGGATCTATGGCTCTATGCTCTTGATCACCTTTGGAAAACTACTGATAGAAAAAGAAGTGCATTTGACAAATAGCAACAGAGATTGATGCTAGAGATGGGTGAGCACTTATCATTATCTGGGACAATCTTTTCATATATATGAGATCGTATCATCATCCAAGTCTTTCAAGTTTCAATCCGATTTCTCCGTCAGTCCACAATCTTCAGTAGTTACCGCTCCTCATTAAAACTTTAGGTCCCTTTTACCAAAAGGAGTTCAATATAAAGTATACAAGCAGCCCCTAAGAGTTCCAACTACCAAAATTACAATTGCAAACAGATTTTTATCATGGAGAGTTTGTGGGTTTTTTTTTTTTTTTTTTTGGATTAAAAACCACTTTTCCTTCACAGAAGACAAAAACACCATTATCTACTTGCCCAGATAGAGGGTATTGATTTCCCAAAAAAGTAAACAAAGAAATTTAAAAAAAAAAAAAAAAAATGTTTGGCCAAAAGTTGTCAATTTCAACCTGTTCAGCCGAAATCACCAAATAAAATACCGAAATGGAGATTTCAGCTGAACAAGACGGAGATTTTGGACGAGTTTTACAAGGGGGTTACTCAATTCAGTGCACTCATCAAACTGATTCAGATGTTTCAACCAAAATAGACTGAAGTTTGATAATAATGTTTGGGATATCTTTCTTAGACGTTGATAGGGAGTACGTATATGTAATTCACAGCCATCATTGCCTAAGAAGCAGGCAAGTAGGTTGATGTTAAAACCAGGCCAACAGAAGCTGGGTCTATCAGGTGCAGGGGAACTATAAAACACAACAAGGAAGATCTATTATTAGGGATGCTTGGTACTGCTTAAGTCAAACATTTACATTTCAAACAATTTTACCTCATTTCGATTTTTGATAAAAATAAGAATGATGTTTAAATAAATGACGACATAGATTCCATTCCAAAAAAAAAAAAGAAAAAAAATCAACGATGACATAGAAGTCACAGAAACGAATGATGAAAGAGAAGAGAGAAGATGAAGAAGGAGAATCAAGAAGGACAAGAGAACAAGTGTGGAATTTTGAAAACATCACTAGCTGTAAGCTCAACAGCTCCAAGACAGTAGATACAATAAAGCTAACATTTGACAACAAACTTGCTACCCAAAAAGTCAAAAACTAGATTGCCCACTTTTTTCCACTTGCACATAGACAATATATTTGAATTAGAACTGTTAAATAAATAGTGTTTTTTTTTTTTTTTTATTAATCAGTAAACTGTTATGCAGTATTAAGAAAGTGGTGAATGCTACCAAGCCAGTAGATACAATGATGCCTATTTTGCTGCACATAGTAGTAGGTTGGACAGATAAAAGATCACTTCATAATTCAGACAACAAGATCAGAAAATAATGCTAATAATTGAGTAATTAGGAATGTCCAAAACATTTCTTAAGAAGAATCCTTCATCTGTGTGGCATGGCATACAAGATAAAGGGCTAAGATGATGTGATTAGGATACAGGTTCCAGAAAAACTTAAAATTAGAGAGAGAGAGAGAGAGAGAGAGAGAGAGAGAGAGAGAGAGAGAGAGAGAGAGAGAGAGAGAGAGAGAGAGAGAGATACTGTTTAGTTGGTCGTGGAGATCGGAGAGCTCTGCATCAGCAGAAGATCGGAGTTTTTTGGCGTCGTCGAGAGAACGCATCAAGGCATTGATGTCCTTTCTGTTCTTGAGGACTTGAATCAAATCATCTGAGAATGACAGCAGTCGATCCGCATCCATCTTCCGAGACGAATCGGACATCAGACAGAACAAGGAGGTTAGTAAAAAGATTTCTTTCTTCCTCTATTTTGGAAACCCTAACCCTAGCTCTCGCTGACTGTTTTGAATCTTGATAAAGCGAGGGAAGAATACCCCTTATACCCGTTCGTGTTTCAAAATGGGGAAAAAGATGGAACGAAAAGCTAATGGAATGAGTTTTTGCACCAAGGATGCTACTATCGGTGGTGATTTAAATAGGAGGTGATGGTAGTACTACCATTAGATTCAGAATATGATTAATAGCATGAATTCTATTATAATTAATATAAAAAAAATATTCTCCTATGAGCAAGTCCAAATGCAGTCCATCACTGTCGGGCTCACTAGGGCTACCCACCTTTTATCAATGCAGTCCCCTTTGAACTCACATCAAGCTTAATTTTTTACTCACTAACTGTTGGATTGAATACAATAAAAGAAAAAAAAAAAATTGCAATAGAGATACCGTTAGACTTTAAGGCTATTAAATCAAGCACGGGTATAATCTGATGGGAGCTGATGTTTATTTATTTTTCTTTTCTTTTGTGATCCCCCTTATCCACGAGGAGACCTTTTCCATCTGCCTTCCTATTATTAATTAACTTGCATCTAAGTGAACCCCTTGCTTGTAGAAGAACATCACCTATAATTAATATAGGCTAATCCACAATATGAATTGCCATATGGATTCTGTAATCCCCTTTTGATAGATGATAGATGGGCTAATTCACGATCCTTTATATCACTTTCAGGCCAATCAACAGGCATTTTAAGAGGAGAATGAGGACCAGCCTTAATTGATGAAATATTCGCCAGTAATGAGTCCCACTACGCCATCCAACTTGGGGAGGTCTTCACTCTAGTAAAGGCGCTTCCATGCAAAATTAACTATCCTGATGCTTTCATTAGAGTTAACAGGATATTATTATGACATCAACTGTACAGTATGGAAACTCCCACGGACATCAAGCACATCATTTCACCATTATGAATATTACTGCCATCTTTTCCCATCAAATCTCAAGCAATATCGTGGCTGGTACTGTTTGATCGACCAATAATAGGAGATAGAGAAAGAGAGATCAAAATGATATCAAATTACTTTATTTTCTTCCTTTTATAACAGTCAAGAACAGACCTTTTTCTTATTACAAACACATTTGAGCTCCCCACATCACATTCACTTTCACTTGCTCGTGAATTGCGAGCATCACTTGATAAAATCACAAGATTTTAAATGAGTATAAAAAAGGGGAGAAGAAAAAAATATATGTATGTCAGAAAGAAGATCATCCTCTTCTGCACGTCTCAGTCAGTCAAACATTTGGTCAGCAGGGACTTGGCCAAAAATATCCGGACATGATTCCCAATTGCGTTGTTCCCTGGCCTCCCAATACCCGCCAGTGTATCGGTATGTGCCGCTTTCTTTATCCTTTACAAACCACCGTGGCTTCCAGCCCCTTTCTTGAAGCTTCCTCGACTGCTAGGCAACAAATACATTGTTAACGCTCATGAATATAATAAAATTTGCATCAAATGAAACTTTTAAATCCAACCAGCAATCCAACTAATATATATTCCATCCTGAGGGTTGTGTGTAAATATTATATATATATATATATAAAACCTCGATAGATCTTGACAAAAATAGAACCCATATCGAGCAGGTCAAAGCACAAATAGGCCATGGACAGATAAATCATAGTAACAGGAAATCCTATTATCCTACCCAATCAACCAGTAAAAAAATAGCAGCATATACAATCAATGAGCTAAAAAGGTCATAATTAATTGAACAATTAAAATTATCCAAGGAAATGCAAGATAGGGCCACGACAATTCTCATGGCAGAAGGACTGTGCATAAACCCCCTGATACAGTTGACTAAAATATCTCACCTTTCTGCAGGATAAGAAATCATTACCTGTCTTTGCCTATGTTCTAGTCGCTGCTTCTCAGCATCCGCCATTTCATACTCTCCATTCTCCAGGCACCTCTGATCTGGTCTTAGCCTAGAATCTGTAGGTGGCAACTTATCCTACATATCAACATGCATTTCAAGTTAAAAAGGTGATGATGGTGATGGTTGTTGTTGCTGTTGCTGCTGGTACAGGCAAGAGTTCTATTAAAAATGTTAAGTATAGTATTTCAACCCATCAGTCCACAAACCCTTACCCAAAGATGGGCATGGTTTCCAAATAGCATAACTTCTACTCACCTTTAATCCTGGTGTGAGTTCATTCAGCGTGATAGCAAAGCGTGTGAAGTTATATCTGGTGGGAAAATTAGGGAGCTTGCTCCTTTTCCAGAGCAAGCGAGCCTCCAATAGCGGCTCTGATCCTCTTAACTTTCCAGTGTAGTCTCCCAGCACATAATGCATGCTTTCATCCCACTTTCCAAACAGTGTGGCAACCGTCCTCCCATTTCTGTCTTGAACTATACCATGTACCTGCGATAGAAATAACGTCCCTAAGTACCACTTGACCAGTTGGAAAAAATCAATACGCATTCTCATTTTACTGTCATATCTGCATGTTTAGATGTTTTGCTCCTACCAATTAAGAAGTATATTTTTTTTTTAGACTTTAATATTTAGTAACAATGTCTTGCATTTCCACAGCCAATCTAATTCTTGTGCAAAATGCAAGCGGATCACACAGCCAAAGGAGTTCTGCAGCCAAATAGGCAGTGGCCACGAGGGCAAGAAAGGTTTTCTTCTTGACTTTCTCAGACAATTATAGGCTGGAGATAATTGCTCATTAAGTCCCATAATACCATAAATAGACACAAATTTCACGGAATACCAAAACAGAGAGCAAAACAATCACAATATAGCAATTAGCAACTGTGTAGTGAAAGTGATATTCAACCAACTCCACAAGGGTTGTGAGCACAAAAACCATGTATAATTAAACCCACAGCCATCCCACATGGGCTTAGAAACCACCGCTAGGAACCATGGGGCCATGGTTCCCACAAATGTCTCACATGGGCTTAGAAACCTCTGGGAACCACGGGCCCAAGATTCCTTTTTGGGAACCATGGCAACCATGTTTTTGCATGCGTGTGTGTAAAGTTGCTCCTATAGTTTGTACGAGCCAACATCTCTCGTAGTATCATTTTCAAGCATGCATCATTGTCATCATTGAAAACCCTTACTCCATCTATCCAGAGTCCACTTTGTAAGTTCTACTTCTCTTATAGTCTTATTATTCCAATTCAGATCTAGGTCACACATCAATCTAACATGTTCCTTCTAACTACTACATTC
Source organism: Persea americana (assembly GCA_029852735.1). Classification (NCBI taxonomy): domain Eukaryota; kingdom Viridiplantae; phylum Streptophyta; class Magnoliopsida; order Laurales; family Lauraceae; genus Persea; species Persea americana. The sequence goes on from CM056812.1 coordinate 52,948,274, forward strand.
CAAGTCCATATAGGCCTCCCCCTTCCCCTAATTCATTGTATTCCCACTACCAGTTTTCCAAGCAAATCCCCAAACAATCTAAAATAATGTTAGTTGATTTTCTCCAACATTGAGCCACCTGTAGATTTTCTCTGGTATATTTCCTCACGAGTTCATCCTCTGTTTCTTCATGCATCCATCTTAATATACTCACTCATCTTTAACTACAAGTATTTTTCTTCTTGTTTCTTCATTTCATCCATATAAAATTACAATTTCTAACTTCAATAATACTAAAAGAATATAAAACAAAACGGCTCCCTTGGTTGAAGTCTCAGCTGTACCAAAGCTCATACCCTACTATAACCTAATAGAAAATGGACCGTAACTAACTCAATATTTGTCAAAACTGTATGATCTTAACCTTATTATAAAGTTAATTAAATAGCCCGTCAACAGCAACAACTGTTTGACACTACAATGTCCTTCAACCACAAGAACCAATAATCCTTCTCTAAATCACTGGTCATGGTAGGGACTAAGAATAGTAAAAGTACAAAAGAATGTTCCACATCACAATCTCGTCCAATTTTCAGCTTCTCATCAAGTATCTTACTGCTGCAACCTTCACCTTTCTGCTGTTGCAGTAATTCTATTGGATCTCCACGCTATTGACAGGCTCCTTCTAAAAGGATTGAGCAAAATTAATTTTAAGCCTATATTCTTAAGATGTATATTACTGAACCATTTAAGTTAATTCATCCGACAGCTTGTCTGTTTCAAGATGCCACAATTTGGAAGGGAGCTTAAAGAAATGACTTAATATAAAGATGTGCAGAACCAAGTATGACTGTATCATATCAATTGAGAATTGAACATTATAAATTCTAAACAAGCAGTAAATTATTTACTACTGTCATGTAGATACACAATTATGGGGATAAGCTAATATATATGATTAGATGAACTTCCGAAGGCAGAATCAGTAAGTGAATAAATTGCATATAATGTCTGCCTAAATATGAGGCACTGAATCAAATACCTGGTGTGGATTTCGGTCAATGATTGACTGCTCCTTGAATTTAAGCTTACACGAGTATTCATGATTTCCTTGTATTCGCATGGTACCATAGTGATCACAATAAAGCTTTCCCAGTATAAGGTTGTAAATTGAAGTTGTGACCTTAAAAGAGAGTACAGTAAGCATCTTGCATCTCAATAAAAATGTAATGGTAAAAGCATTTCTCATTACAGATTGTCATACCTTGCTCCACTGAAAAACTTCACCATCATCAAACTCAAGAGTTAAAACACCAACAGGATCAAGTTGAATTGAACGACCCCAAAACTTGCTTTTTAGATTACTGTCTCCCCAAAATTTCCATCCTCTGCCATCACAGTGGCATGCAACCACCATGGGGTGATGACTAACCTGTACCAAAAGTAAAAAAAAAAATTGATTCTTTGTCTTGAGAAATACGACCCAATCAATAGAAATAAATTATAAAAATAAAATCAATAAAAAAGAAGATGAAATGCAATACAACCAACAAACTATTATGATTTAAAGCATCAATACCATCAAGTATTTAAGTAAAAAGGAACAAAATAATATTAATATGTTTAGTTCAATGGACCATTAGAAATGTCCTTATGATTAATGAAACGGAAGAATACAAGAACCCGTCCCACAGTGGAAGGTGCTCACTATTGCATTCTTGAGGTTGTGGGTTCGAGTCACATTACCAATTAAAAATAAATAAATGAAGCAGAAGAAATAAAAAAAAAAAATTACATGAGATCCTTGCTGTTGGGCACCATGGAACAGATCACATTTTAAAACTGCAAGCAAAAGCAGTGAAGTAGGCCAAGTTCTAGGATGTCCTTGCAAGTTGCAACATGAATTCCCTTTTTTACTCTTTTGTGTGTGTGTGTGTGTGTGTGTGTGTGTGTGTGTGTGTGGAGCCGAACTTTCATCAACTAACAAAGGGTAAAAACAAAAAATATGAGGCCAGATATCCCCCCCAAAGATGCTCATTGTCGATAAAGAGATCAGCTATACTGTCCACCTGGAGCAGATCAAAGATAACGAGAAAAACAGGACCTGAAAGGGAAAAAGGCCATAGCCCGATTGCAAGCAAAGAGAACCAAATCCCAGGTATATATAACGAGGACCTGCTAAATCTGGGAATGGATTATGATGTGTCTCATCAATGAAGCCTCGGCTCTTTCTTTCGTTCTTTCTTCTCTCTCTTTCTGTAAAAGTAACTAGCTTCATCTTAATAGAAATAGGAAATGATCAAGGATAAAGAAAAAAATCCAAAAGAAAGGATCCTCAATCAAGACAATAGATGATCTGAGAGGAGAAGCTCATGGTGGCAGCAGAATTGCCAACAAGACAATACTACCTATGGGCCCCCAATTTGCGCAGGGAATTTCTAAAGCTCCGAAAGTTCTGGTTCTTCTAATACAAAAAGATGAGCAACCTAATTGACAGCCATTATGATGAGAAAAACCCAGACCAATTGCAGTTGAATCCATGAAAGAGATAAATTGCTTCTTCTTTTTTTTTTTTGCTTAAAACTGCACATGTTGTATAAAAAATATGTACATGTAGATGCTAGTTTATAGCAGCAAGTTACTATGTATAAAAATATGTATACGTAGATACCTAATAAAGCAGTCAGAAAGATTAACTGATTGACTAGAACATAAATATCAACATATAAGAACTTTGGCAATAAAGAAACCTTCTCTGAGAAGAAATGAAGGCCTTTGTCTGGATAGTCTGCCTCATATGTCTCCCCCAGAAGTGGATTAAAAGGCTTGCAATGTCTTCCATCAGTTGAAGAATATCCAGATATAGCAAATGCTGCTACATTGAGAATCCTCATAAGGCTATTACCCTACAGATTTCAACCAGGCAGGTGATATTAGAAGTACATAATAAATAATATTAATAATACTACTTATAACAGCAAACAGGGAGTTAAAAAAAAGGACCATAATTGCTAATTCAAGGTGTCCAAGGTTCATTTGAATCTCCATTCTACTGAACATTGTTTTTTGTTTTTTTTTTTTTTGCTTTTTTTTTTTGTTTTTGCACTAGCCATTGTTTGGTCTTAGGTCTCCCACGGAACAAAGGTAGTACAACTACCACCAAGCTCTAACGAGTCAGCCTGAGCTGACACGCCAGATGGACGAAACTTCCCAACAAAACGATCAAGCCTAGTACCAGGTTCTGCCACACAAATGATGGTGATGATCATCATCTGTTATTATTATTATTATTATGGAGGATGAGGAGGAGCTCCATCAGCTAACATCACAATTGCAATGTGTTCGAAATCAATATGGCAACAACTAAAATATCAGCCTGAGTCTAAAATATTAGCATGCAAGAAGTACCCTTAGGTCATTACTGAAAAGCTAACAAGGGAAAACCTAAATAACACAACATATAATTCAACAGCCATATGAGTACTAGCTGCAATGACTACATTGTCATCATGAAAAAGGAATTTATCACATATGATAACGTGTAATCAGAAGTAAACTTATACCAGCATGCTTTAACATGCAAAGCATGTATAATTCACTTAATTTATAATTAGTTTATCAGAAAACTCAAACAAGATATTAACATCTGCAACAAAGTAATAAAAAGCATAAGTAGTTAAATTGAACTAGTCAGTGTAATATGCTTCCAAACAAAGTTGCAAGAGGGCATCAGTTAGAAGAAAAAATACAGTATTAAACTTATCAAGAACACAAATTAAATTTGATCAGTAAAAATATTCGAAAAAGAGAACTTACCCTTTTACCCCATTCATATGCTCTGTCAACAAGGAAAGAGTATTCCAGATCTTCAAAACATTTCTGTAAAGAAGATAGAGGCTCATTAAAGAAAACAGGAAGACAAACTTTGGTAAGATCCTTTCCAATATTATCTTTTATCATTGACCAAAGGCTGACTCCTTTCTCTTTCTCAACTGGCTCAGGCAATTTTTTTCGTCGTCTGATGTGCGGATAGTTAAATCCCACCGAATTTAATGAAGCGTCTCCACCACTCTCGGAACAGATAGAATAGCGTTCATCATCTGAATCAAATGATGATGGCTGAAAATCAGACTCGCTACTTTTAAAAGAACTTGACGATAGAAAATCTCGTGTGTCAAAAAATGCATTGTCGTCCTCATCTGTTTCTTCCTCCGCAGCATCGTTTCTTTCATTGTCATCATCGGAGTCAGTAACACTTCCTTCTGGAAAAACATTTACGCACACAAGGACATGATAAAACACATCAGTTAAGAACAGAGATGTTAGCAAAATAATTGACAGTCCTGAAGCACATATAGGAGAAAGGTCCTTTGAGCAGGGATATCTGGAAAACAATTTCTATACACAAACATCTCCGACTTGTCCAACCTTCTTCATTTTGTGAAGCATGAAAAGAAAATCCCATAGAAGAAATAAAACATATGGTGCATAGGGTTATTCTTGGAGGATCTCATTGGAGGCTAAAAATGGGTACAATTTTTAAAGAAACATTTCTTAAAGATTGGTTTTAATAGGATATTGTGCTAACATTTTATTCCAGTTACAGTTTTTAAAGAAACACATCTTAAGGATTAGTTTTAATGGGATATTGCCCTAACATTTTATTCAAAGTATTGTTTACGATTGAGAGTTGAGACCCCTGTTTCAATTAAGTGTAAAAATCCTTACCCCATAAACAAAGCATTACCTTTTCCAGTCATCAAGTTTTGAAGTGAAAAAATAAATATAATAAAATAAAATAATATATGCTAAACTTGCAGAGAATATCAGTAATTTTTTTTCCTAAGACCACTGCCTTAGTATAATTTGCATATTAGAAGTCCGTCAATTTAAAATTTGCCGGTTCAAAAATGGACAACAAATAGAGGCAAACCGGGGTGAGTGGCTATTGGTGGCTTGCTTCGTAATGAAAAAGGAGAAGTATTGCTTGCTTGCATTTTCAAGGAATATAGGAGTAAAGGATTCTAATCAAGCAGAGGTGTTGGCAACTTTGGAAGCTCAATAGATCATTTCAGCATCAGTTCAACGTTCATTAATTGTAGAAAGTGATTGTCTACAGTGAGGTGGATGATTCAAGGAAAGTCAAGGCCATGGAAATTCCAATTTTATTTTAACGAAATTAAAAAGTCGTTTTCTATGATGAATGAAACTTTTCGTCAACAAAAAGTATGATGGAAGCTTTAGCTAAACAGAGGGTGGACAGAGTTTCTCCATCGGTGGTTTCAATTTTGCAATTTTTTGGGTGGGGTATAATGCTCTTATAGCCTTTATTCCCTCGTGTGTTGAGCATTGTATCGTGTACCTTTCCCTCTTCAAAATATAGTTCAGCGTTACCGACAAAAAAAAAATGGAAAATAGAAAATTGCAGATGTTAAAGAAAAAACAAATAAAAGAGGAAAAACCTAGCTTTAAAGGTTTTCTTCATGAATGACCTGTAAACCAAAGAAGATCATGGACTTTTTTTATATTCCGATTAAAAAGGACGAATTGCATTTCCTATAAATGAGCTACAATTCTACATTGCATCATACCACTATATTTGTCATTCTTCGCTCTAGAAGCAGCTCCATGCTCCTCAAACTTTCTTTGGCTCTCATCAACAAGTGTATTCTCCAAATCAACTTTTTCTGTCTACAGCAAACATTTTAAAAAGGTTACGTTTTAGTATATGAACGAAATTTCTAAGGTAAGATACCTTGCATGGTACTACCAAGTGAATAGATATGGATGTGATACATCCATCAAAAGGTTTTTGACAAAGAAAATGAGATATCAATATTGTTCATGCAAGATAATTATACTTTGCCATGATGCCAAGTACGGAAAAACCTTTGAATTTGAAAGATGAGAGAATTTTTGTTGAAACTCTAGACTTGTAGATATAAGCATGCACTCCTGCTAGTTAAATTCAATTATGAATAATTATACTTTGCCATGATGCCACGTACAGAAAAACCTTTGAATTTGTAAGATGAGAGAATTTTTGTTGGAATTCTAGACTCATATATATAAGCATGCACTCCTGCAAGTTAAATTCAATTATGATTCCCATTGAACCTCGTGAATGTGAATACCTCTTACACCGTATTTCTTACTTGTCCAGTTTACAGCTTAAATTATTAATTAAAGAGAGAATTCACAAGCAGAACTCCCTCCCTTCCTCCCCCCCGCGTTTTATGAAGGATCCTTTCAAGTTTGTAGCCATATTATAAAGCAGTTGGTATCACAGGCTCCTATATCATTTTCTTCAGTTATTAGGAGTGACATTAAGTAAACTAAGGAACTCCAAATAGGCAGAAAACATGGTACTTCTTGCACCACTCTCTCACCCGCACCATTTTTTAAACATAAACCAATTCCGTATACCAATTATAGCTTTCAAAGTAAACAGCTTATAAACATGTTTCCTTTTTGCATAATACAACAGAGTATCCTTAACAAGCAGAGGTCAGCTCTGAACTTTATTGTAGCAGACTTCCAAACAATTATAGAATGAGAATAAAAATAATCCATCCTAACGGTCCATCAACGTGAATGAAAAAAAATATCTAAGTAGTTCATCCATAGGCCCCTAACATCTCTAAGGATCCAACTCACTTGCCTTCTAGTAAGAGACAATGACAAGCTTCTTTGTCAGGGAAAGAAATCCATTACAAACACCAAAACCTTCATGTTACTGATTAATGAGCATCCTTAGTTAACAAGTTGACACTTGAATTAGTGGGGGAAAAAGCAGTTTTTGCACTCAAGGAATGCAATTCAGTATGTTCTGACTCTTGAACTACTCAAGAAACTTTCGAGATATTACAATTTATAAACAACAAAGCAACACTAGAAGGTAATTCAACTGTATACAAGCATGCACTGATGCCTGGAAAGCATTGGAAAGCACAAACTAAAAGTAATGACAGTATATACTACAATTCTTTCAACATTCATAAACAGCTTAAAAGATTCATCCTTCATCTACCAAGCCCTGTGATGCATTGTAAAACGGCAAGTAAACTTTCGGTTCCCATTTTCAAAACAACCGATTTATACATAAGATGTACCTATACTTTCTACGGTTCAGCATCTCAATTAGAGATGGCAATGGGTCCAGTGACCCACCCCTCTTGGGCCAGGATTGGTAGTGATTTTGGGCAGGTTTAAAATTTTCAACACGGTCAGTTTTGCAGCCACACTCCATTTGTGATCCAATTACATGTATTATTAATGAAAAATTACTTAAAGAACATTTGAGAGAAATTGCTCGCTTGACATTTTCATTCCTTATGTTCCTTATGTCTACAGGACAATTAGGCCATATCAAACCTGAACTAACCTATAGGGTGATTTTCCTATCACATATCTCAACAAGTATCAGCCGGGTCAGGTATTGATTTACACTATCTTTATTGTTATGGATTACCTTGAAGCATTGCCATCCCTCTGACAATGCATCCAAGAAATAACAGTGGGTACCCTAACACATTGCCATCCCTATTACCAATCAAAAAAAAAAAAAAAAGATTGCCATCCCTATGTCAATGCATCCAAAAAGCAACAGTTGAAAATCATTTCCAACTTATTGCCTCTTTGCAACAGATGCATCCATTCAAGCAGATTATAGCCCACCCAGTGGACGTGATGACCATCTCATTTACCAATACATAGACTCAAAACCACCAATCAGATTCAGCAAAAAATGCAATTTCGTAATGCTTACTGATTTTTTGATGGATGTGGTAAACCATAGACCACATTTGAGTTTCTAAAGGACTTGAACAGTTCTAAAGAGGGTTGTCTGGCCAGTGGTGGGGGGCAGTCTTAGATCATTTGTGCATGCTCTATAAAACATTTGCATGGTCTCTCTGATCATTTTTTATTGTTTTCTTCTTCAGTCAAAATAGACCGACGGGTTGATGTCACCTCAGTTGCATACTGGAAAACATTTTGATTGCATGGTGCCAAAGTAATTGCATTTTGTTGGCGAAGGAAAATATATATGCATCTTGTGTAGCAAAGACTACTGTGATGTGAGAATCAAGAGACAGCCCACTGGAAAGGGGCGTCTCATCTCACCTAGCCACCCAAGGATCAATCCTTGGGTAGGTAGCTTATGCCACATGTACAGTACCACCGATCCAATCTAGCCCAAAAGAAAATAATAAAAATAAAAATAAAGGACTAGGGTGATAATAACCCACACATAGGATCTATCAAACCCCACCTCAACAACAGCCCTATATTATCCAATTACCATTCCAACAAGCACAAGATTGTACAGTTCTGACTAGATTTTTAAGAAGTTAACTGCCCATTTATTAATAAGGTACAACCTCAGGGTTCAAATTGAAATAGTTGAACTCTATCTTAGGCATTTAATTGTTAGAAGGAAATTGAATGGATAGATGTCCCATCTTCCCCAATTCCCCCTCTTGTGCAAGTTAAAGGGACACTAAATTGCTGCCAAATGAAAACGAGGACTCAAACATCATGGCCGAAAAGGGCATGAAGACAACAATACAGTTACACGTAAAGACACTATATTTGTACTTAGCAACAAATTAAAAGGGAAAAAATTATTAAAAATTCAGTCAGCTAAAGAATAAAATAAATAAAACCCTGTTGGGAAATTTTAAAAAACTTGTGGCATTTATTCAATTATTTTACAAGTTAATGCAATGACAAATAAATAAGTAATCAAGTTTTTGACTAAAGAGCAGCACCATCCTCGAGTGCCTGACCACAACACTGTTTGCGGAATGGAAGTATCCTTGTATGCATTCATGCAAACATGTAAAACGAATACATTGGAATATTACTTCCCATGACAAAAGCAGTAAGACTCTACATGCATCCTCGAGGGATGGAGTCCTACCCCTACATGCATCTTGTAGAAAGCAGAGCTCTCGGACAATTCATACTAATCAGCACTACTAACCATCCAAATGCATCAAGGGATATCAGATGGTTAGATTTACGGGGTACAGTCCATCGACGGTGGGGCGCATAATTTGATCAGACTGAATTGGCCTGCATACATGCCACCTCTAAAGGTAGATGAGTCACCAAGAACTCTTGCTCCCTTGCAGAGTAATTGCAAATACATCTCATCCTTGATGAAAATGCTCCACGTAGGTAAAGCTACGCAAGCAGTTCCTATGAAATAATAGCCAAACTCTTCCATTTCAAGGAAAAACAAATCTCAAGCAAGAGATGACTTTGAAAGCGAGATAAAAGAACCAAACAATTTTTCTTTTTTCTTTTTTCTCTCTTTTTTCCTCTTCAACTATCGAAGTTCGAAAAATGGGGCAGAGCACTAATTCCATCATTCACATTTACTCTTTTTTTTTTACAGATTGAATACACAACAGCCATTCTCCTTCCAAGTTAGCATCACAAAAAAAACAAAAAAAAAAAAAAAGGAGAAAAACAAACACACTACCATTTACCAATCCACAACCACATCTAACACTTGTTGAAGAAGCTCATAATCAGGAATCAAAGAATTCTGAATATTCCGCAGTAGAAGAATTTCTCTTCTTTCGTATTGAAATAATTATACCTCTAACTGCCGCAAGGTGTCCATGAGGAGCGACTGCTTCTGCTTGAGAATCATTAGCTGATTCTGCATCACAACAAACTCGTTCCTCATGATCTGCTCGCAGTCCTGGATCGCCGCCTCATTGAGGCCCTCCTCCTGCAGCCGCTGCCGAAGCGTCTCCGTCGAGACAATGAAGCTCTCTATGGGCGCCATTAGCTCGCTGTTGGACATTCTAGGAAACATGTCCTTCACGGCCTGCAGCGCCTCCATCCACGCCGCCCGATCTTCGCGAGTCTCCGCCCGCAGATGGAGGCGCTTGGTGCCCGTGAAAATCGAGAACCGCTTGTCATCCGATCTGCTCTCTCTAATGGAGGAGACCTAGAAATATCGAATCCCAAGGATCATAGACATAAAATCTGTGGTGAATTTCTCCAATTCAGCATCAAAACGAATCGAAAATCGATCGAATTAAGACGAAAAGAGATGAGATTTTTCCGGAATCTACCTTGAGGTGGATTTCTCCGAAGGGCCTTCTCCGAGCGTGAGATTGGCCGTTCCGGTGGCGGCGGGAGGCGCGCTTCATCGATTCCTCGCCGATAACCTTCGATCCCTTCTCGGTTTCTTCATTGACCTCGATTTTATCGGGGCCGTGTATCTTGTAATAGGAGAGGACGCCATCCTGAAGAACGAACCACCGCGGCCGCCATCCCTTGCCGTAATTCACCCACTTTTGGAGGATTCCGGCGATCACGCTGCCGACGATCCCATTCAGCTTGACGTCGCGGTGATCTCCGGCGAGGAGCGGGGGCTCCGCCGGCAGCGAAGCTGCACGGTGGCGGGCGTGGCCGTTGGAGTTGGTCTCTGCGGATGAGAAGGAGGAGTCGCGGCTGCTGCGCGCGGCTGCGGACGGGAGGCTTTCGGGCCGGACGGTGGGCATCGGTTCATGGAATTCCGGGAAAGGAGAGGGCGATTGGCGGTCTACGGGCACGGTGGACACGCAGCAGAAGGGATGCATGGAGTAGTTTTTAAGATGGAGAGAGGTGGGGGATCACGGGATTTCGGTGACCCGACGTCCACCGAATGGAAGGGGGAGGGAGATGAAGAGAGGTGGTGGCATGGAGGGAGATTTTGATTTGGACGGGTAATGGAGGTGTGGGGAGAGGAAAAACAGATAGAGAGACACGGAGCGTATGAATACGTATATATGTACGGATACGGTTGGAAGAGGAAAAACAGATAGAGAGACACGGAGCGTATGAATACGCATATATATGTACGGATACCGTACGTATCCGTAGAGATCGGGTTGCAGAAGGGGACGGCGATTCCGAGAAGGCTGACACGACACGGAAACGGGTGAATTGCGCCGGAGTGGGTCGAAACGTACGGACGCTGCCTGGAGGATAGACGGCAAACCGACGCGATTTAAAAGGCGGTTGCGGTTGGGCTTCTTCGTTTCGGTGGTCTGCTTGGACTTTGAATTGGAGTGGCTCACACGGATTCGTGCCTCGGAAACTCAGTCTGACTCGGCCAAAATCTAGCGAGTTGCTCGGTTCAATTAGTTATTTGAGTTGGGTGAGTTTAGATGAGGCAGGACGAGTGCTTGGGCCGACTCTTACATGTTTGCTTAAACTGGGTTGAGTTGGGTTGTCACTCAAACAGGAATTGGTTCCTTGTCTTTGATTTCCAATCTCTCTTTCAGATGATTAGGACAGGCCGACAAATTGACCGAAGTTTGATTTTGTGGCCTGGACATTTTTACAAACTTGTTTTGTTCGTTTAATTCCTTGCACCTTGTTTGGGTGTACCTTCACTAAAAGAATTTTCACACCTCATTACACATGTTATGCACAAATGATTATAAATAAACTTGATTTGTAAAGAGTTATGCGTGTGTAACAGTTTCATATGTAAATGAATGTGAAAAAAAAGGACCAAGGTCTTTCTAAAAGGTAGAGAAAATGAAGTGAATAGGGATCCTTTTTTCTCCGAGTATCTTTTTGTTCAATTATTTTCTCAATTTATTCATATTGCTTTTATGGCCATTTAGATATTAAAAAGAAAGATGGTGAAATTTGTAGAGGTTCAACTTGTTCGTAGACAAGTCTTTTCACATGTTTGTTTTGTTCACCTTTGTATATATTTTTTATTTATAAGAGACTTGAGCTCTTACACTTAATGCATGATGTCCCTAACTAATTGATTTACAGCCAAGAGTTTTCACTTGCCTTTCACTTACATATGAAAAGTCATATAACAATTTGGATGCAAGTTGTAAGAGGAAATGTTTATTGAGGCGGTGAAATGAGTAAACGCAACTTTATCGAGCTCATTGAATGAGTGCCAACTATGAAAGGGCGGTGAGAATTGAAATGTCTTGGTAAGGGCTATGTGCAAACAATCAAGACCACCCTACACAATTAAATATATATTCTTGAGCAATCTCCCAAAGTATTACGCACTATGATACGTCTAAACTATGTACTTAGAACCCTATGCGCTTAAATATGTTAACATTCATCTTGGTAACTTTACTGGTTTAAATTTAAAAGGGAGAGAAATCAAATACACATTATTTTAGCTCATTTGGCAAGGGTTTTAAATTTATGAACTGAAATCCATGATTTGAGTCTCATACTGGTCACATAAACCTGGTTAAATAAAAGAAAAACGAAAAAAAAAAAAACCAATCATAATGTTAAATTTAAAATAAAATTTAAAAAAACAAGTACATAGGAAATATTAATCTATTTGCAACATGGATTGGGGGTTAACATGTCCAAGGAAGATGTGAGCTTCTAGGAAATGGAGAAGTTTGGTTAAAATAAACAATAGTAATTAGAATATTAAGTTACTACGCGACTAATTGTTATCAACCATTCAATATGAACCAGGATTATAACCAGATAACAAACTCCTTCAAAACTCTAAACGGCTGGTTAGAGACAAAATGATAAGACAAGAGTGTAGGATCAAATCCAACTAAACTTCACTAAATCAGATGTCAAGTTTGTGGACGAAGTGTAATTTTGAGAATGTGTTTGATGCCCACTTTAAGTGGGCCCATGATTGTGGATGGTGTGAACATATATCCCACGCAAAAAGTGGCTTTATGTTGCAACGATCCCACGCTATAAGTGGACAGGGCATCGTTAACAGTTTCTCTTGTTTCCTGTTCCTCCCTGAGATGGAAGGTCACAATACATACGGAGTCCAATCAATACATCCAGAGGTTCAGTTGTACCCGCAAACACTATATTTGTCTCTGATTAGCCAAAGATCTTTAATTGCCATTTGGATTAGAGAAAAAAAAAATACTTTCAAGTTTGCAGTGAATGGGAAAAAAAGAAACTGGTTTTCTATTCAAATCTGCAGTGTGAATAATTTTCTCTCTCCCCCCTCTGAAGGACATGTGCATTGCTTACCAATTGCTCTAGACAATGTGACTACTGTTGTCTTCTGCAGATTGGTATGCTTTTTGCACATGGTTTGTGAAAAAGCATGCATATTGTCCTGCATGTTGCTCTCAAGTTTGTACAAATGTGATCAACAAGAAAGTAAGATTAGAGTAATTCACTTCTAATTCTAGGAGCAATTGGAACTATAAAGATTAAAGTAATTCACTTCTAATTCTAGGAGCAATTGGAACTATAAGATCGCATCTACAATGTTAAGGTCAAGTGGCAAGGGCCAGTTTGTGAGTATATAAGATGGACTGTAGAAGAAACTTTGACTTTGCTAAGATTTGAATTAGTAAGGGGATGAATGCGTACTAATTTCTTATTCTTCACTTGACTACTCAATCTTCATTGAAGGAGACGATATTTGCTGGTCTTTTTTATATCCACCTTTGATTCTACATTCTTTACCACTTATTTTATATATATATATATATATATATATATATTAAAGCAATAGGAGAAGAGGGCTGTGAGGGGTACCACATCAGCATCAAAGGAGTTCTCCTTTTAAATAAATATTAAAAAAAAAAAAAAGACAGAGAGAGATTTCACATGGTGTGTACCTATCCAACCCATTCACATTGTTTTCAACATCATCTCACCCATAATTTTAACCATCGTCCTAATCAATATCTACATTTTTCATTTTAAATTAAAGAATATAGAAATATTAGGATTAATTATAATCTAACAATCAAATTCAAATTCAAATCCTCTTCTATCCCACTATCCCAACACATAGAAGAAATTCTAATATTCAAAGATAACAATTTCTTTATTTTAGACTTATTTTATCTTAATAATATTTTAAAAGAATTCTTAAATTTTAATATATTTTCTTTTTTTGCCCGGGTTTAGCACAAGGATTTGTTGCTAGTAAATATACAGAGTGTTATAATTTCTAGGAACTCAGTTATGTGAGATAAATAAGCTTTAGAAAAAATTAGATTGGTGCCACAATGGTCACTCCGCTGATAGAGTATGGCACCTCAGCTGATGAAGGTTGTTTCTCAATTTAGGCATCTTCAGACAATGGCAAAGTCATTATTTAGGTCTTAAAGTGCTTTTAGTGGATATGAATAAGAAATACACTAAAAAAAGCATTGTAGTTTTATGAAGAAATGACTACCAATTAAAATAGGACACAGCTTATAAGAATTCTTCAAAACAAAAAACTCAAGAAACAACTAAAACCAATTAAAATACAATAACTATTTTAGAGAGAGAGAGATGGGCCAAAAAGTTAAGACCCTTGACAGTGCAATGTTGTAATCCATAATTTTTTATAGAATTAATATAGTTTACTTAGTTTTTTATAGAAATTAATATAGTTTACTTAGTACTCTCATTTTGAATGGATTGGATTGGGATACATTTGCCACATCTCACAATGATTTTTACTTGTTGGAGAAATTTCTCCTATGAGAACTATATAGGACCCACTCAGGCCAACCCTTGATTGGCGCAGCCCTTATAACACTCATATCAACCTTTGATCGGTGTACCTAGCACCATGTTCATTTTTATGCTCATCAAGCCTTGAGTCACTATTGGTTTGGATATCAAAAACTTCCATGGTCAAAGAGACCATTAAACTTCAAGATTGTTAAATCAATAATTAGGATAATCTAATGAGACTGATTATTTACATGACCCATATCCGTAAAGAGATCTTTCTAACCCATCTCCAGCGATAGAAAAGCATTCAAGTGGGCTCCACAAGCGGTACGCAATATACTCGTACGTGAAAACCCTCCTTTATTTAAATATATTCGCTTTGAGGTACTCTTTTAGTGGGATCAAGCAGGTTTATAATTGGATGATCCTATCATCAATCAGGTATGGATCCAGATTGGGTCAATCCAAGATACTACCAGTGCCCAATTGGTTCATGGCTGGTTTCAATCCATTACAAGTAACAGCCCAAACTAAATTACAAAACATCATGGATTATAATGTTAAGAACTGTTGGATGCTGGGTCACAATCAGGATCTAACCCAATGTGCTTAAACTTGGACCTAGACCCACCATTGTTTTTCCTTGTCGGCTCTGATACGGCCTTCAACACAGGCGTAGCTCTTAGCAGTTCTAAATCAGATGCATAGCATTAAATGTTGTATCTGTATCTTACCCTATCAGACTCTGACTCATATGTCACAAACAATACAGTAAGTTTCATATTTATTACCGATAGCTCTTTGATCCTACCATCAATAAAGGCCATCCAGCTTTGGAGCATGTCTTAGATATTCTATCCAGGAGTATACATTCAAAGGACTTTGGTTCTTTTCAACTGAGGTGTTCCACTATTGATGTTTCTAAGGATAATATAGATGGAGAGTTCCATAAAACCCCCCAACAAAGGAATATTCTTTTAGAGGGTCCTGCCTTCGCAGGTATATGCTAAGCCTATCACAACCACCACAGGTTACCTCTATTCCAACCATGACGCTTCTTGTCTGGTTCCTCTAAAGTCACGTGGAATGCTTGTGGACCAGTGGCATGTGTGGATTATTTTTTTAGTAAATATCAAGTTAATTGGACATTATTAACCACCAGATTTATAAGCCATAAAATAGATAATCGGCATATGTAGAGAGAGTTCATATTTCAGCCATCCATTCCATGATTATAGATTGTATGATGTCCTTTGATATGTATATCTAATCAACACAATAAATTTTCATCTAATAGGGTAAGTGGTTCATGTGCTCTACTTGAAGACTTGCCGGGTATTTTTTGCGTCCATTGGCCCCGCTGCAAGGATGATTTATAGAGTCGTCATTTTCGATAATTAGATGGGTGCTTGCCATTAAAGGTCTTGGAAACGAACAGCTGATATGGAAATCTACTCTTTTGACATTTTTATCATTTATTTCATGATCTTGAATGAACTGTAATAATATTTAAATAAATTTGAATTTCGACTACTAAATAACCTTCAAATACGAAGACCATAAATCGAAGAAAATTTTGAAAAATCTTTGTTTTAATAAAAGCAAGTCTCCCAAGTGAAAGCTCCTCTACTATGGAACTCGTTTATCAAAGTTTTATTTAGTGTAGTTTCTTGACTGCTTTTAACTTCTTTATTCCAAAAGATTAGTTTGAAGAGGTCATTAAGATTTTATTTTTGAAAATATAGGTCAGTTGGTGATCTAAGCACACTGACATTGAAATGTTTCAGGGTGAAGTTTCCTAGAAGTTCATTTATTCATTAAACTGTTCGACCCCACTACTAATGCTTAGCAGCATGGCATACTCAATCAGCCGTTCAAAATTCAGACTGCTACGTAATGCATACATTTGCTGATTTTGTAGTCTGAACTTGATTGATTCATTAATAGGGTTTTTTTTTTTTAGTTAGGGATTCTTTTATGGTATAGTTTCTCTTAAAATAGGGATTCACAAGATAATGACAAAAGACCCCAAAATGATAGTAGTGTCTCTTGACTCTAGCTTAAAAAAAAAAAAAAAGTGATTCACGATGTCATGGGACTTTCATGGAAATCTTTAATTCCTATTCCATTTTCTCATCATTTTTTCTTCCACTAATCATTTAGTGGGAGCTATAAATCTACAAATTTCCTTCTACAAATTCTATAAAAAAAAAATTACAATATCATGGGATTTTATTAGTTTTATGGGATTTATCAATTTCTTTAAAATGCAGTGACAAAAGGCAAGAACAAAAAATGTGGTTTTATCTTTCACCATATATATATTTTTTTGAAAGAAAAAAAATCAAGAGGATTTTACCAAAAAAACCACTTTAGATGACCAATGGGCTTAAAAGAACATTTTAACCGACCTTGCACCAAATCAGTCATTTTGTACGAAAATGTGTTTTTTTTTTTTTTTTAACACTTTCAATTAGCGTCCCTAGGGACCTTAGTTTTATGAGACCAAGAGTCCCTAGGGACCCTACAGCGTATACTTTTTTTAGCACTTTCAACTAGCGTCCCTAGGGACCTTAGTTTTATGACACTAAGAGTCTCTAGGGACCCTGCGGCATACACGAATTAGTTTCTTCATCATGACAGCTTGTTCTGTTTTACAGTGTTCTTTCTTGTTTGTATAAAACTCCTTATAATATTTTCATATGTTTAGTGTCTCCAAGTAATGATTCCATTCAATAATGTATAATATACAACATGCATTTTCATCATAACAGTAGATCATGCATTTGTCTCTGCTCATTGTCTTCCAAAAAGGGCGAACGCCATTTTTAGGGCATTTTTCTTGCTAGGATTTATAGAACTCCCGTGCCTCTTCATTTCAAACAACAAATTTGGGGCTCAAAACTGCCTTTCTGCCGAAAGAGGTGTGAAAATATTTGAAATCCTCATCTAGAAATATTTTTCTAAGGTTTTTAGAATCCACTTTCTTAAATATCTCTCTCCCTATTCTCTAGTGATCTTTGATCTGTCCAACTACAAAACCCTCTGCAGAAAGATGAAAAAATGCAAGCCCAAGTAGAAAAATCTCATGTTTTACACATTCTTGTTCTCCACAATCCAAATCAGAGAAATTTACAAAACCCTAGAAATATTTCAACTGATCTGTCTTAAAAAGAATGAATGAATAAAAGTTTGCAACTTTATGGCCACAGAATCCAAAAGTTTTTAGACATAAAATTCCAAAAAACCAGCAACTTTACAACTCCCGCTCCGGCAGCTGGTCGGTTGGACCAGTAATCTATTCTCTTGGATGGATGCATCGGAAGAAATTTATCCTTTTGGAAGACTGGGTCGGAAGAAATGGGTGCAAACGACTAGGCTTTTGAAGAAAGAATAAACTGTTGACGAGTAAACAACCCTATTTTATTCTACTTCGTATACACAGCAAGGTCCCTAGGGACTCTTAGCTTCATAAAACTAAGGTCCCCAGGGACGCTAGTTGAAAGTGATAAAAAAAATAAAATAAAAATGAAATAAAAATACCTTTTTAGGCAAAATGACTAATCTGGTGTAACGTCAGTTAAAATGTTCTTTTAAGCCCACTAGTCATCTAAAGTGTTTTTTTTTTTTTTTTTTTTTGTAAAATCCCCAAAAATCAACGTTTGGTAATCAATTAGTAGGAGCAATAAACTTGTGAGTTTTTTACATAAATTTTGAAAGAAAAAAAAAACCCACAATATCATGGGATCTTAACTATGGAAAACTTCATGATATCATTAAATTCTTGAAAAAAATAGTTAAAAGAAAAGGTTGAGCAATCGACTATGCTGTCATTTTGGTGTCTTCTGTAGTTGTTTCATGGAATCTGACTTTAAGAGGGATTAAATCCTAAAAGGTTGTCTTACTTAAAAGGGTTTTTTTAAGAAGTTCAAACCCATGATTTTAAACATGGGTAAACATTTCAAGAAATTGGTAATAAAAAAATGTCAGCATGATTCTCACTTCACACCTACACCATCGTACACAGATTAGTCTCAACAACATGATTCCCTGATATGACCAATATGTAACAGATTTGCACCTCCAAGCTATGAGTTTCCAGTTTCCTACCCATATTTAAAATCTACTAGTTGAGCTGGCACGTACAAAGCCCAAACAAATTTATGAAGAAAAATATAGGTTACACTGCTATTTATTGTATCACAATTGAGTAAATCCGTTGAAAAACATGACAACTGTGATGTGATGTCAGATGTAACTCACAATTAACTTTGTATTTAGCTTTCTAATTCATCTTCATATATATATATATATATATAGAAGTGTAATCAATAGCAGTTATGTAAAGGTTGCTAATTTAAAACCTATAAATGCTTGAAGTCATTGCCTTGACAGTAGCTACTATTAGACCTTTTTTTCTTAGCTATCGTATCATTGGACTTAGTCATTTGTATTGAGCATTACAATGCGGTGGAGATGGCCAGCACAATAAATAAAAAAAGAGTATACGGGAGTTTAAACAAACATGAGTTGGACCTTCCAACACAAGTGGAGGGTCCACTGCTCCCACCAAAAATAGTGAAGAAGCTTTCATTGGCTTTTGTGGTATTTAAGATGGTTAAAAGAAGACAATAAGTGGCTGTTCAATTTGTTGGCAATCTTATATATTACCTCATGCACAGGGATCCATCTCTGAGTATACCTATCCTTACGCTTGTGTTGGTCATCTTGGGTCCTAACTTCCAATAGTGAAAAAAATGATGGTAGGACGGCTAAAAGAAAGCAAGAAAAAAAATTTCAAAGAAAAAACAAATTATAAAAGAGAGGAAAAATAGCTAATAACAATTAGGGCTTGTTTGACAAATCTTATATGTCTAAAATAGATTTGCATGCAATAGATCTGTTTCAAATGTTTTTTATTTTAAATAAATGCTTTAGAGATAGTCTCGTTTGGCAACACAAAAAACGATTGAAATAGAATTTTTAAATCATTGGTTGAAAGTTTTTTACAAATATCTTAAGATCTACCAGGAATCAAGTTTTGAAATTTGACCCCATAGCCATGAAGAATCTTCCAAGTAGCTTTAACGGTTTGGATTTAATTTGTGGGGCCCCATAAAACCCAAATAATAATATCAAATGATACATGTTTTTGCAAATATCTTGAGATCTGTGATAGACCAACGGCTCAAATTTGAGTCCATAGTCGTGTTTGGACTGGTGAATATTTCCAATGGTCCAGATCTTAGTTTACTTGGCCTGGAACTCAAGAGGAAAAAATGAGAAAAAAGGACTGATACAAATCACATTTCAACCGCATTGTTCTAACCTGAGTTATCTGATGGCTGTCATGTTTTCATCATCTCGAGATCTGTACAAAATCAGAAGCTGAAATTCCAGCCATAGTCATCTTTAGTTTTCCAATGAGGATTAACGGCTCTGATCATGATTATGGGGCCCACAAAAGTCCAGAAATTAAAATCCATGGTCCTGCACTTTTTTGCAAGTATCTTGAGATCTATGATATATCAACAGCTCGAATTTGATCATGTAGCCGTGTGTGGTCTTCTTGAGACTTCCAATGGTTCAGATCATCCTGTGGGGTCTAGGAATTACAAAAAAAGAAATGAGCAGTGATGTCAATATATCATCGCCCAAATGCTACTCTTTCCGCTTCAGACAATTCTGTCTGTTTCAATTCTGCTGGAAACTGGGGCTGGGCGGAATAGACAGGGCGGTCTATTTGAGGCTTCAAATGGAGGTGGTTGTGTAGGACTCGCCCATCCAGTAAAAAAGAAGAAAAAGGTTAGTTTTGTGGGGCTTGAGAGATCTCTAGAAATTAGATATTTTAAAAATGAGGTCCAAGTTTATTGAAAGTTCTACCAAAAATTTATAACTCTATTCAAGGTTACCGGCTGAGCTGTCACTTGTAGAATAAAAGGTCAAAATGGTTGTATTCTAAAAAGCAGAACCATGGAAACTATAAAAATATGTGCCGATCCACAATTTTACAATGGCAACGTCACGGGTTTAAGGCTAAGAATATCCATCAAGGATAGTGGAATGGGGATTAGGAATAAGAATATCCGAATTCCAGACCATCAAAGATGTTAAAATAGGGTTTAAGAATAAGCAACCAATGTCAACACACCATGTTTGAGTTGGATTTGTATCAACAGCCGCAAGTATAGTCCAACACGGTAGGACTAATTGGACCCATTTTTATCAATACAGTCCCTCTAATACTCTTTTAATCCATGACCTAGCATCACACTCCATTTCAAAATCACTAGACCTTCACTCACTATTGGTTGAAACTCCAAAAAATCTACTAATAAGACACCATGAAACTTTAATGTAGTTAAATTAAATACTAAGCTAATCTGGTGGGGCTGATTTTTTAGATTCCCCCTTATCCATGAAGAGTTATCTCCATCTGCCATCCCCCTATTAATAAACTTGCATCAAAGTGGGCACCATAAGCCGGCCAGCATATAAGCTATATGCAGTATACTTGTAGGAAAACATGTTGCCTTGTCAATTCTATGCAAAACCTGATGCCTCTTCTCTAAAGCTTGCCTCCTTTAAAGGTGGAGATTGTATGCTTGTAGGAAAACATATTGCCTTATCAATTCTATGCAAAACCTGATGCCTCTTCTCTAAAGCTTGCCTCCTTGAAAGGTGGAGCTTTTAGTAGGAAAACTCAAGAAAGTTTTTTCTTATAAAGTAAAAAAAAAGACAGTTTATCAAATCACTTTCACTTCTCATAAAAAAAAAAAAGAAAAAGGTGCGGTTAAAAAAACAAGTATTTTTGTCAGCGTCTTGCTGGTGGAGGCAGTATTCCAAGGTACACATAAAAAAGCCGTTTTCCTAACGTTTACCCAATCAGAAAAGAAAATAAAGTTAATATTTCTTGTATTGAAAGTAAAGTTGGATTTAATTGGGACTAGGATTGTGGTGAGTAGGACCCTGTCAGTAATTGAGACCAATTCACAAGGTGATCCCCAGTGAGGTAGCTGATGCCACTCCCCAACAGAACAGTTGTTGTCATCAAATAAATGAATTGGGCTATAAAAAAAATGATTGGGAATGGGAAGCAAATTTGAGAACAGTACTACCATTGGTTTACTGTATTTGATTGCTGTCAATGACCAGGGTTGTTCACTGGAGTGAATTTTGTTGGCTGACCCATTTGAAGACCCTATCATATTTATGATCTGATCAGCAGATGGCTTGTTAGAGATGAAAAGAGATACACATGGCATGAAGTTTGTCTGCACTGGATACAGTGGACCATATAATGAAAAGTCTGATTCATTACTTAGCCAATTGTTTTCACAACCAAGGAGAAACAGAAACAATGGAAGTGTCTGGATTTGCAGTTCCTAAACTTTTTTTTTTTTTTTTAAGATTCCCAAAGTCATGTTAAAGTATTAAATAATCGTACATAAAGAAAATAGAAAATAATAAGATCTATGTAGTTGGGAAATTTGCCTACATCTATAAATCAATCAAGAGACCTCCCAACTCAATTTCATTAATCTATTTTGATAAGAATGGTCTTTGTACAATGTGGAAATAAATGACAGATTTTGGGTGCACACTAAACTCTCAATTGAATAGACGGTCCCTTGGGCAAACTAGAATATCATTTAGTTATGTTTGGGTTTTTTTTTTAGATTCAAAAGAGCTAAAGTCCTCAAAATATATAGTCCTTTAAATCCAAATGTGTAGAAAACCATTATTTCTAGAAAATTGAGAATAAGGGTAGAAATGGTTAAGATCTAAGCCTTGGATCTGCAAGATTGTCTCCAACCTTTACTTGTCACACTGGACTTTTCCAAAATCACAAGGAATGTAAAAGTCATTGTCCAATATCCTAGTAATCATAATAGCGGAAGCTAAACCTGTGGCACATTAGCAGCCCCGCCAGTACTGTGAGATTAAAATATATAGAAATAGAGCAGTAGAATAGTCACTCAGAAATCTATTGACTCTCTTGAATATTTTTAGCTATCAAATTTGAAACCCTCAATCCAGAATACGGCTGACAAGATATAACTAATCCACATCAATAAGCCCACTAATACAACCTTCTGTTGCTTTGTAATTTGTAAAATCCGGAAGTGTAGATTGCCAAAGCTCAGCAAGGACTATTGCAGAAAACAGCAACCAACAACTGTCATACAAGCGCTGGTGAAACATTGGAGATTGCGAGTTACTGGAAAGGCAAATGTCACATCGTAATAAGGATGACCTAAAATGAAGGTGAGATGAAGTAGGTAATGGATTAAAGTGAGATAGAGAGAGATCATATTGGCTTTACTTTATTGCATTAAAACATGCTTTTACGAGGTAAATAGAAAACATCTTGTGATAGATATGTATGGTATAAAAAAGTGGTACCCAGACTTGACTTTACTTTGTCACAAAGAATTTTTGGTTATATGGGCTTATATTTACTTGACCTATACTTTACTTGTGGCTACACAATCATGCCAGTCAAAATCTTATCAATTAGCCAATTCAGCCAAAATGCCACCTGTCCAAATCCTAAGTCTTGATCACTCGATTTGGAGAAGCAAAGGGCACCGAATCCGTGAGTCTAAATCCTCTTTTGCAAGGGCGCATGTAACACATGCCGAAATCCTTATGGCCGGAGTCACATAGAAATAGTGCAAATCATTCAAGATCATCATCTCTAGGGAAATACTCTCATATTTTAGTTTAATAAATGGGCCTTACCCTCGAATGAGCACATGACGAAAACATGATGAGTGCTCCCTCGTATTGTTAATCTTGTAGTCAATTTTACAGTGGGAACACCTATTAAACTAAGATCTGAGGATATACCTTTGAAGAGAACGGAACACTCGAAGGATCCGAAATATCTCAACATCGCCCCACAATTGATATCCCCAACTTACACGGTTACTGTGTCATGGCTGTGGCGGGATCCGGACTCAAATGCGAAGTGACCGGTCAACAATGTCCTATCAGCCCTTTCTTCCAACTGCAGCACGTGCGAGGGCGTTAAAAATCACGAGTCTCTATTCATTGCGGAAAACGACACGTGGCAACTAAGTCGTCGTACTCACGAGCGAGCTGGCTTATTTCTTTCTCCTCTCCTCTTCTCACGAAGACTTTTTTTTCACTCCAGACCAAATGAGCTGGCACAGCCCAGAAAACGTGTGTCATTGGCTAGGCTGGGCTGACCCAGAAATAGGTAATGAGACAGCTTGCTGGATTCCAGCACAAGTACTCGACACGTGTCACTGGATTAGAGAGCCGGCCAGGGGGCCTGGTCAGGAGAGCGTGTGTAGGGTTGCCAAGTGGCATGCAATTTGAACGGTCTTTACTTCGTTCGCAATACTTTGTATCGATGATTGGACCGGTTGGTACGTTTGGCGAGGTCGTCATACATAGCGAGCCGGGTCAGGGTACGACCCAGCATCTTTTCTGGGGAACCATTTATCTGTGGCACAAGTGCTGGTGACTGCCACGTCTCTGCAGTCTTTAGCCTTTACAATTCGTCACGCATACGAAACTGTATTGTACGATCAAATTGTATTTTTATACTCTATCTTTGATTGAGAAACAAAATTTAGCCATGTATTTAGTTTCTCTTTATCGACATATGGAGTTGAATTGACAACTTGGAGTCATGTTATATGGGCCTTTATTGTTCCTTTGAAAGATTTAGATCTTAAGACTAAGGCTGAAGATTTGTTTGGTTGCAAATCATTTAGAAATATGTTGTGTTTTTTTTTTTTTTTTTTTTTTTGAGAATTTCAAATGTTATTTTTCGAAGTAGAATATCAAAATGCCCAGAGCAAAAGCATTTAGAATTTTGAGAGTTCTTATGGATGAGAACAACTTTACTTGGCTAGCTTAAATGATTCTCATCATTGTCATCATCGCCTGGTCCCAACTATATCGGTGTAGGCACCACGAATTCTATTTCTCCATTCCTATTAATATTGAGCTCTCGGAATGTTGTAATTTCAGAATTTAGGTTTAGGTTTTGTTAAACTTTTACGTTGGCGGTCAACTTACCTAACACAATCCTCATCCTTTATCCGAGCTTGGGAGTTGGGATTGACAATAAAATAAACTAACGGAGTTATGATTCTTATCAACTAAACCAAATTAAATAGGATATCGAGAATTATAATGTACAACCGCTACGTTTCTATCTGGCAAAAAGTGCCCTCATTGGCCCTCATTGGATGATCATTCATGTACAATTGATCAATAAGGTTGCCCAAAAAGTGCCCTCTCTCTGTCTCTCTCAGACACCCACCAATCCCAATTAGTCCCTAAAGACTAGTGTACCATTTGATTTGAGATCAAATGGTTATTAATCGCCACATCTAAAGATAATAGCCCATAAAATGATAATAGTTGATTTCACATCTCCTCTTTAAACTTGCACTAATCCATTGGTACTGGCCCCAGCCCCAAATGAACCCCATAGAGGCTTGCGCATGGGGGCTTATAAACCAAAAGGTCAAAACTGCACCACAGCATAAATTATTTTACCAATATGTGCCCGGGCATTTTTCCTTTATCATAGAAGGCCATAATGCATGGCAACTAATGAATATGGTTTATATGTGGATCGTAGGCACATAAAATACTCTGCCTGATCGAGATGATCCTGAACCTTGGTTTTAAGCCCTCAGAAGTTTGTGATGATTCATAGAGCGACAGCCCCAATGTATCCACTCCAATGTCCCACATGATCCGGGCCCACTCTCATGCACACTACCTCCTCTGAATGAGTCCGGATCCCCTGTTTCGTCCAAACAGGGGAGCCCTGTTTGGACGAAACAAGGGATCCGGTTCCCCTCTGAATTGCCACCAGACCCACTCAAACATACTGTGCTAATCGTTGGATTCAACATCCAACTTTTTTGAGCCATTGATTTTGGGGGCTTATGTCTCAATCATCATCAACCCTTTCCGATCCAAAATTTGGTAGATTCCTATCTAAGCCAAGCCCTTCAACCTCCATCCCATTCCCATACTTCTGGATGGGCCCCATGGGGTTGTCGACCAAGCCAAAGAATGCAACGATCTCCTGATTTTGTTTGGTTGACATGAATGGGCTTGGACTCCCAACCAGCTACCAGACCCAATTTGACACCCATCAAGATTTCCCTCATCATTGAAATTTGAGCATTGACCCTTACAATCTTTAACCTACAGTTAATAAAAGATCTCAATTCCCACATGAGAGCTTCAGATCTTAGACAAGTAAAAGAGTGGGGTCTTTCATTTCTTGTGAGAGCAACTCGGTCGAGTTACGTCATCCAGAGAAAAACTATTATTTGGCTAGGCCATACCATGTGAACTGGTCAGAGCCGGCAAGAGGGAAAGAGATGATGACACTTAGAACAGTATGGTCAAACAGATTACCAACATTATGTGTGAGAGATTCACTAGAACTCTACAACAAAGCCCAGAGATTAAAAATCTAAACAACTAAAAATAAGTGACATCCAGCAAAATTTAACATGTTGTACACATTATCAATACAATCTTACCGTGGAACAAACTATTATTTGAGAAACAATCTGCCGCATTCTAAACCAGGCTAACACATTTATTTCAAAAAATGCAACTCAATGTTAATTTCTACTTAAATCACTAACGATATTAGGAATCCAATGAAGGACCTCGTCTATAACTCAACTGGTTTGGAACACATGTGCATATGGATTTAGATCCTATGTGAAGGAAAAAAAACACACTCATGTGATTGGACTCTGCGCCCAGGCTGCAGATGCATGCATAATAGCTACAAAATCCAATCCCGATAGAGCTGGAAACAAAGAGATCGACCAAATGCCTTAAAGTGTTGGCCATATTAATTTCTATAGAGATAGTGATGTAACCTAAAAATGTGGAAGACCTCAGCGACTGCAGCCTCTACTTAGGCTTGTGACTTTTAGCAAGTCTACACTGGCAAAAAGAGCTTCCTTTCTAATTCAGTGAAATTAGATTTCATTGTTGCAGAAGTGCTGATCTGCCCAGCTCAGCTGTAAAAGCTTCCGATTAGGGCTGTTAATGGGCCGGGCTGGGCCAGGCCTGGGGTTGTCCTAGCCCTACCCTCAATATATGCAGGGCTGGGCTTGAGCGGGCCAAATCCCTCGGAGGGCCTTCACTATCTAGGCCCTTATCCTACCCTCAAGGGTCAGGACAAGGCTCAGGGCTTCAACTAAAAAAATAATAATAATATCATTGTTACCAAAATCTGAGTGTGATCGAGCGTTATCTTGTCTAACCTCAATACCAAGTATGTATGTATGTACGGATTTTTAGTATATTTTTTAATGGATAAGTGGGTATGAAATTGCCTTCATATCCCCCACATTACTACAAAGTGACAATGATAAGGGTATTTTAGTATATATTTATATATGTATATATTGCATATAAAATAAATGAAAGTATGAGGGTCTGGGCCAGGGTCGGGCCAGGCTAATACTGCCCGAGCCCGGCCCTCAAATCTCAGGGCCTGCAAAAAGTTGTCCAAGCCCAGCCCTAGGGCTTTTTGTTAGAAACAAAAGCCCTCATTTTAAGGGCTTTTTTTAGGGCCGGACCCCCTTTCTCATGATCAAATTGATAGGCCAACTTTCGATGATTTGGATTTTAGTTACAACCTTTTTCAGTCAAACTGATAGCTGACGGATACAAAAAAACCCTTGCACACTTGGGCAAAAAAGACAAATGGTGTTTCATTATCCAAACCAGCGAAGATAGACTCCACATTTGGCAGTTTACATTAACATTTGACAGGTAAAAGTGAAGATTCCAACTCATCTTAAACCAACCAAAAACATGTGGCTACAGAGCTAACCCGACCCATGTGAGGGTTGCTAAAAAGATAAAATGTTCATCAGATGCATCAAAATCCAAAGCCTCCAAAGGCATTTGTTTTCCTCTTTGCCATGTCCATCTGGAGACAATGGGAGATGCAGGCAAGCCATTAAAGAGCCCCTGAGTTCAAGGGCCCGAGTTCAAGATCCAACAAATCTGACCCGCATCATCCCATGGCAAGAAAATAACACAGACAAAAAAAAAAGAGAATAATATAACATATAAGGGGAAAGGGTAGTGTAATGGGCCCTGAGGAAACAGAATCCAAAAAATCTGACCCACATCTCTCATAGCAAGCACAAATAAATAGAATGATACAACAGAACAAAAAAAGGTTGTTTTGTTGTCGCAGATGAGTCTGCAGCAGCATCTCTCTCACTCTATTTTTCTCCTTACTAGTCCTTTGAGGAAGTCAAAGCTGCATAAAATGGCAACCACTTAATGTAGTTTTCCTTCTGTTGAGACATACGGATGCCTGTGGTTAGATGCTAATGGGGATCAGCTTTCATGTAATATAACACGAGAAAATAACTCTAGTGCAAGTAAATGAAAAAAGAACAAAAGGATAGGAGAACATAACATGCTAAGGACCCATACTCACACCAAACCTTATGTCCCCCTACCATAGTCACATATAAAGTAATTATATGAACCTTGCTATAGGAAATGCGCAGCATCCTTAGTCCTCACACATACAATTGCAGTCATGATTTTGGAAATGTAGACAAAGATTATCCCCCCATATTGATGCATCTCACCCGAAAATCTTTCACAATGAGATAATCATAATTCTAGACAAGCCTTTGTACAATTGAAAGGTGCTCAGTGTCAAAATTGTGCCTTTTTTTTTTCTTTTTGGCTAAGTTGGGGCACTGTTCAAGAGATATACTTTTAACTTACAAGACTAGAGATCAATCACTGGACATGTGTGTGATACAAAGGTGTCAACACCACTCAACCATGAGAGTATTGGCAAGGTCGTGCTTTCGAGTCATTCTACCATTCAAAAGAGAATAATAATCATAAGTCATCCACTCAGCCAAAAAATGGAAGGCCATGGAATAACGTACAATGTGATCCACCCAAACAATAGTATGGACCCCACACACCACCCCACATTTACAAACTCAAGGCCCTAAGAAACTACACATAACTTCCCATTGGAGATCAAATCATTCCACATTGAAGTGTATAGTATCATCCATTGTAGCCCTTCTGAAAATGAGCCGTATAGCTATACCCCATGGGCTATTCTCATACACACACCCATGGATGAAAATATCGGCCATTAAATATTGTAAAGGCCAATATATCAGCCATAGCAGCCGTGGCCACTATGCTAAATTGAAAATATTTAGCCGAGCCAAGCAAATTTTCATTTAAAACAATGCTTTCCCTATGTCTTCTCCCTTAAGAGTCATGATTCCTACCGTTATATTTACCCTTATATGGTTCCAATTTACTAGAAAAATACAAGATTGGCCGCTATATAAGATTCAAAAAATAATAATAATAACACTTTAAAAACTCACACTGTTGTGCCACTATGTTTCGCTTGTTACTTAAGAGTTTTGGCAATCATCCGCTACAGCCACCGCTCTCACTATGTTGATCCTTGTACACATCAGCATTATGCAATCTGCCCATGCTATTGATTCCCTATAATCAGTCTCTTCTAGGCAACACAATAGCATAGGATACCAAGATTTTGGTAGAAATGGAATTTCCTTATATGCTATCAGAAATTAAAACAGTGGCAAACAACCTCCATTAGGAAAGGATTACTAGAGTTTGGCTGCAAATAAACTAAAAGCAGTAAAAAAAATAAAAAATGAAGGATACTGCTTCCCGTGCGACCTACAGATTTGACATTCCTGAAGCGTGCAGCAGGTCGTATCCAATCCAAAATTAAGGGGCTGTTTCTTTGCAAGAATTCCTGACAGGAATTCCGGTTGTCTGTGAATTCTGGAATTCCTGTCAGGAATTCATTGTTCTTTTATTAGAATTCTAGGAATTCCAAAATTCTAGCATTTCGAAATGCTAAAAATGTAGCATTTTCAAATTCCATTCCTCCTACAAGGATTTTGGAATTCAGGAATTCCGGGAAGCCTCAAAGAAACTCCGGCAGCATCAAGCCTCAAAGAACTCTATCATCGCTATTGTCATTGTTGGATTGTCTCCAAGCCAGCTGATCTAATTAGGTGTTATTACTCATCCTATACAACTTACCCTGTATTATATTTTGTTGTTTTTTTTTTTTAATGGGACCCTGTATTATATTTAATGCATTCAATGAAAAATTAATCTTCCTCTTTCATTGCATTGATAATTGGGTATTTAGTCAACCGAAGCCCAACGTGAATGGCCACAACCAAGCTTGAACCCAAATTAAAATAATATTAGCCCAAGCCCAGGTGATTGCATAAATAATATAAGCCCAATCTCTCTCTCTCTCTCTCTCTCTCTCTCTCTCTCTCTCTCTCTCTCATGGTTTGTAAAATTCTAGTCAGAAATTCTTATAATTATGAAACAAAGAATTCAAGAAATTCAGGAATTTTTAGGCAGGAATTCAGGCATAAAAGAAACAGGGAATTCAGAAATGACAGAATGTAGTAGCATTTCAGAATTTCTGCATTTGAAAATCCCAGACAATCACCAGACATGAATTCCAGGAATTCTAGGAAAGAAACGGGCCCAAGAACATTTTCTATGATCCTTGTATCATCACCACATATGCTTGGCCACCTGTAAGAACTAGACCATCTATCAGACTGGCATATAGCATGGATGAGGCTCAATTCGAAAACTGCATCAATGGAAGTAAATGACCATGGCAACAGGAGTTTTGCCCGTTACATGCTGATTTTCATTTCTAATGTTCCTAGCTCCACAGTTAAAAGGTGCTCCCTGTCACCAACACAAGGTTGTAGGTTCAAGTCATCTTAAACCTTTCAGCAGACATTTGCTCACCCCAAGATAGCGTTTGGTTCACTGGAATGATTTTAGGCAATAATGGAATGGAGAGAGGAATGAGTCTGGAATGGAATGAGGCAGGAATAGTCATTTTCATGCCAACGTCTAGTTTTACTGTATAATCAATCTAGTAATAGAATTCTTATTCCTGTTCTTGCGTTTGGTACTCTAGAATGATACCCGGAATGTAATAAAATTTACATAAAACTAACCAAACTATCATTATTGGGATTTTTTTATTTTTAAAATTTTTCTTATTTCAAGTTACCAAAAATATAATTATTTACCTATTTTGATAGATTATCATTAAAACAACCACAAAATAACACATTTAAAATATTATTTACAATAGCTTAAACATCATCAAAATATCTAAATAACACCTTGATCGGACCCCAAGTGTAGGGTGTGATTGTAATAATAAACTGGTGAGACCAGGTCGATCCACAGAAAGCTATTGAGATAAGGCTTTCCAACTTGTACCTACCCTAAATAAAATCTAAAACTAGCCTAATTAAAAACTAATTACAATCATTCATACTTTAATTAAAAGAATTAATTACAATCCAATGAAAGAAAAAAAAAACTCCTAAAACTAGAAACCTAAATCTATAAAGATTCTCAAATTACTGCAAAAGAAAACACAAGTTAGAACTTCCAATTAGATACCTACTAAAAATAAATCTTACTATGAACATAATTAGAAAGAATTTGAAGATAAGAAACGAATCAAAGTTCTGATTTACTAAAAATAAAACAATGCAGAAATTTTTACACAATGTATGAAAAAAAAAAAAAAAGAGTTAGTTTTCTAAATTAAATATGATCCTAACCTAATCTAATATGCATGGAATAACATGAAAAACAACATAAAATAATGAATGCAACTCTGAAATAAAATTAAAACTATATGGGACATGTATGAGTGCATATTGCATGAATTTGTGAATTTCTGAAACATATCAGAAATCAGCTGTGTTTCTGCCCAGTTCCAAAACTGAAACTTCTCAATTTAAAAATGCAAAACAAAAAATAAAAATAATAATAATAAAAGAAACTCAGGTTTGAAAACTAGTTTAAACAGTCCTTCATTATACCACACAATTCAACCACTCCATCTTCTTCTTCTTCTTCTTTTTTAAACCTGATTTCAGCACTGTTTTTAAACATTGGGACTGTTTTGAATTAAAGTAATTTTCATATCTGATTTTTAGTTTTTTTTTTAATTCAATTCTGTCATGAAGCATATTAAAGATAAAAACATACTCAAATCTGCTTGCAAAATTATGCGAAAACAATTTCAGAACCGGGCTTGTTTATGGACTGTTTTTGCCACATGAATGTTTAACATAAAAATATGAAAATTTGATTTCATAATTTCACGTAAACGCCCCTCCTAATGCTATGCAAAATAAATAAATGCATGAGTCTAATGCACTTTTGAGCAATTAATAAATCTAAACAAAATTGTGTAACATAGAATTGCAAAAGGTGCATGAATTAAAAGTGAAGTGCTGAAAATATGGGTGGCGTGCATAAATCAAAGGTGGTAAACAAAACTGAAATATAAAAGTGGTGAGTTGCTTCTTTTAATTCTTCTCAATCTTGGGCCCAAAAAAAAATTAGAAGTGCAAACCTAGGGTCCCATTCTTCAACTTGGGTTGTCAATCCAAGTTACAAATCCTCACTTTTTAATAAATAAATTTCAGACTTAGGTTTTTAAACTTTTCTTGGTCAACCCTCTTCAACTTCACATTGTATTGTCTCCAAAAATACCATGTATCCATAGAAAATAAGGTATATTGTGAGGATGTTAAGGTGAGTTGTTAGTAATCATTCCAAGCCAATTAAAATTACTTAACCAAAAGTAAGAACTAACCCTATTGCAAAACTAATATCAAGATTCACAAGAAATCAATACAAGAATTAAAAAGAAACAATTTTATTAATACTAGTATGCAAATTGAGTACATAAGATTGAGAATTAAAAACTACAAAAATACATACTAGGATGATTGAGAATCCCTCTTTGGCTTGAGATGAAAGGCAAGAGAGGGAGACATGTAATGAAATTAAGCTAGAGGGAGAGGTGTTTCAACCATGAAGAATATGGTACACCCAAGCTTTACTTGTATAGATTTTTGGTGCAAAATCTCCTTGAGTTGGGTGCACTATTAATGAAAATTCATGTACACGATAGGACTACTATACCATGCTCACCGTACAACCCAAAAGGATGGCTAGGTTTGGACGTTTCTATCCCTTATTTCTCTCCATTTTATTCTCTTTGCAAAGCTACTTTCTATGCTTGACATATCTTCCTTCTTCTTTTAGAATTTTTGAGATAACTTGAAGAGAACAACTAGCTTGAAATTGGTTGGCATAATTATTTGGCTCAAATCTAGCTGAGGTGGGACGTCCATGCATGAGAAAAACTTTCCATTGTTGCATTCTTTGGTCTCTTGTGAAAAATCTTCCCAATTTGACTTTCTTGAATGGTCACTTATGAGGTTTCGGTGGATGATTTCAACCATGAAGAATATGGTACACCCAAGCCTTGCTTATATAGATTTTTGGTGCAAAATTTCCTTGAGTTGGGTGTACCATTAATGAAAATTCATGTACATGATAGGACTACTATACCATGCTGACCGTAAAACCCAAAAGGAGAGCTAGGTTTGGACGTTTCTATCCCTTATTTCTCTCCATTTTATTCTCTTTGCAAAGCTACTTTCTATGCTTGACATATCTTCCTTCTTCTTTTGGAATTTTTGAGATAACTTGAAGAGAACGACTCTCTTGAAATTGGTTGGCATAATTATTTGGCTCAAATCTAGCTGAGGTGGGACATCC
Organism: Persea americana; assembly: GCA_029852735.1. Classification (NCBI taxonomy): domain Eukaryota; kingdom Viridiplantae; phylum Streptophyta; class Magnoliopsida; order Laurales; family Lauraceae; genus Persea; species Persea americana. The sequence goes on from CM056812.1 coordinate 52,981,412, forward strand.
ATGCATGAGAAAAACTTTCCATTGTTGCATTCTTTGGTCTCTTGTGAAGAATCTTCCCAATTTGACTTTCTTGAATTGTCACTTATGAGGTTTCTTGGATTTTCTTAAAGATTTCCTCAAATCTTATTGAAATTATCTTTGAATAATTTTTGCAACGATGGTGGGCCCTCTTGGATGTCCCACATGTGTGACTTACACATGTGCATGTGTGGGACCATTTTTCTCATTTCCTGCAAGCCAACAAAAAAAATGAACTTTATGTGAAAAGACAAATTCACCCCTAATTCACGAATGCATGACTGCGGGCCCATCTCTTATGAAAAGATGAATGAATGCACATTATTTTATATGATGATTAATTCATGAGAAAAATACATTTGAAAAATCTTCCCAAAAAATAAAATTAAGAAAATGGCAGGTTTCATAATTTGATGCAAAAATGTTAGTTTTTTTTAGAAAATTATGCATAAATGCACTACAATGGATCAAAAATGCATAAAATCATGATATGACACTAAATGAGGCTCTCTTGGATTAATAAATCCTTAAACTTACCAAAAATAGCCATGAAAATGTGCATTTTTAAGGACTTATCACACATTACTAAATTTAAATATCACTTAAATTAGCTAAATAAAGTAGTTAAGTTAACACTCATCCATAAGTTTGCAAAAATAACATCCACATTTTAATGTGATAAGGGGGCATTTTGGTCTCAAGGAAACATTATAAAGGAATGGAATGACTATCCATCTACCTCCCCAGTTCAATGATGATTCCATTACATAAATGTATGGTGATTTCCGAAGTAATGGTCATTCCACCACTTTTTTGTAAAACCAAATGCGGAAATGATAATTTTATTGGAATGACCATTCCATTTCAACCTTCATTACAACGACCCAAAGGGGGCAAGTTCTGGGGATGGAATTCAGTTTGTGAGCCCCCAAACTATTTTTGGTCTTACCTAAACCAATTACATAATGATGAGAAATTGAGTAATTTGAACAATTTAAGCTTCATAAACTGCGCCACTATAATTAAATATTTTCATTATCAGCACCATCATCCTTATCCCGTAATTAAGTAAGCTTTGTGAGTTTTATTTATAGAACTTTAAGAATCACTCATTTCCATAAATTTCACCGTAACATTCAATTGAGATTTGATCTCAATTTTTACAATGAAGAGCAACTCTAATCAACAATTATTTAAAATTCAAACCACCTAAAATATCTATCAACTAAACTAATCCTTTTCTAAAATGCTAATCTCTTAGATTCCCATGATCCTTTCAAGGAAAGGATCGGTAATTGTTCATATTAAAAATAGAAACCACTGATCTCAAAATAAAATATAAATTCTAAATATTTTGCAAAAACGATCATATCCTTTTCTTGGGGATCACCGTCGGTATAGGATCCATCACTATAGCAACCTGCTCCTGTCCGCTCCCATTGAATCTGTCGGTGGTGCCGGTGGCCCCACTTCCGTTGAGTCTGTCGGTGGTGTCGGTGGTCGACTAGACCCATAATCTCTTTTAGAGTTGATAGTTAGATGGAAGAAGATGCTGATACCATATAAAATTTTAAGAATCACTTATTTCTATATGTAAGATTCCAATGAGAATTGATCTCAATTTATACAACAAAGACCGACTCTAATAAATAATTATTTAAAATTGAAATTACCTAAAATCACTAACAACTAAACTAAGCCCCATCTAAGATAATCCTCATCTAAGATAATAAACTCAAACGTTATTCCCCTCGTCCTTTTTCATTCATGTCACAGGCGTTCTCTCACAAAGCCTCAATTTCTCTTCTATTGAAACTACCCATTAATCTTCTACTGAAAGACGGCCTTGCCGTCGCGTCATTATCATGATGGGACGTTCCATGCATTAAATGCAAAATTTTTAAATAATCTTGAGAATCTTACTCTAGATTTCTTTCTTCTTTGAGGAAAAAAGTTAAAGGGAAAATTACAAAATGGGACTTAAATTTTTGACAGATTTCAAAAAAAGGATAAAATTAAGGGAATTGTTCTGTACTGAAAAACATTGATTTCTCCCCCTTGTTACCAAAATAAGCTAATTTACCCAGATGTGATCCGTACTGTCCGTAACACTGTTATGGCGAAAAAGTGTTTTTCGAGTTGCGATATCACAATTTACGTTGCGATATCACAACAAGTTACTAAGTTACGATACTGCAACATTTATTGTGATATCGCAAAAAGCGTTGCGTTAAAAGTCAACGATTGCAGATGTTTTTATAATTTTTTTCCGTTCCATTGCTTTCATCTCTGGAGTGAGTTCTTTGCTTCCATTCTCTGCAAGTTTTGGGATCCACTAGCATATATAGTAAGTGATCTCCCACCACATTCTCTTCGAGTCAACCTCAGGCCATTGTCATATATAGCAAGTGACTCTCCTGCCACATCTTTGTCTATGGTATTCATTCAATGTTTCCTATCTTGTATGTACCTCTCTCTTATTTAGTGTATTATTTTTTTTTTTGTTTTGTGTCTTTTGAAAGTAGTTAGGATACAAGGAATTTCACCTGTAGAAACATTTGAAACATTTTATATAAATATTAACAATGGTGAACATGTTAAAAAAAATAACAGTGATGAACATGTTCTACTATGCACTAGCATATATTAACTACGATGAACATATATAAATATTAACAGTGATGAACATTTTGTATAAACTTTTTTTGTTCTTTTGGGAATTTTTTATGAACATCTGGTTGTTGATATATTTAAAAAAATCCACTTGTTCTCCTATCTTGAATTACCAACAATTAGATTTTGTCTTGGATGTCTAGTTGCAAAAAATAATGTGGGATGTCTTGTTCATCCCACCCTATGGTGGGCCCCAGCACAAACTCAAAATGTGCACAGATTTTTTTAACCTTTTCCTCTTATTGTGGCATTACAGACATCGTTTTGATCATTATCTTAAATTGCTTATGATTTTTTTTAATGTTATATATAAGTAGGCAAACGATTAAATGGTTTAGATTCTTTAATAGGTATCAACGAACGGTGATATTCATTAGATGAACTGGTAAGATCTTACAACTGTACCATGCTCTATTGTTCCACAAAATTGGAATGTCCCTTTTTTTTTTTTTTTCTTTTTTTCCTTTTTAGGTTGGGGGTGGGGGGTATGAATTTTCATTTTACCAATGGAGGCCACATTGTGTAGGCCGACCATATGGACAATTTCTTCTTGCCTTTCATTTAATTCCCAAAAATCATTTAAAGGGTCAGCTGGGATGCACTTCAATGGGCCAAGTTCCTGCAATTAACAAATACATAACATCATAACAAAAGACTTGCGATGAACCATCTAAAACTAATAGAATTATATTAAAGTTTAGCAATGACAGTATTGACTCTACCTGCCCTTCCCATATTACTTTTGATATATGGTTATCTTGATCAGTAAGGATTTGTTTATATAAAGGACCAGGATCCATCTATCAACTATCCAGTCACAACAAGAATAAAAGTCAAAAATACAAAATATGACATCATTAGCAATTGGATGCTGATGCATAGGAATAAAAAAGGAAACGAAATGCTTTAATGTCATGATGTAGAATGAAAACATATACAGCTACTATGCTACTATTTATTAATAAAACGAATCTAGTACAAACACTTAAGTGCATGGTGATATATTGCTTGAATGGTTTGATTGGGTTAGATCTAAACAAGGGAAAATTGTTACATAATGGGTTGAACAGTGCAGTTGAAAGCTTTTTGGAAGGAACCTTGTATAGACGTTCACTTGACTAACTTTTTTGCCACTCACTTGAGGTTTGCCATCAACTAATTTATAACTTTATATTCACATTGCTTGACTCTCTCATAAAATTAACTTATCAATTGACTAACTTTTCAAGAATTCATCTCATCCTACGTGTAGGTAGGTTAGCATGGCAAAGGAGTTTGAAGAATGCTGGACCCAGGATTTTCACTTGGGTGGGGCTAAGCATTTGCTTAAATAACTTCACATACGCAATAGTAAAAGAAAATATATTATATTTAAATAGAAACCTCGGAGCAATCAATCATAAATGCAAACACAATTCTTCCTTTCAAAACATAACAAGCCAACAGACTCACATGATTCTTCGAGCCTCTCAAATTGGAATAAAATAAAAAATGAGCAAGTTACAAAATTATAATTTTACCAATGCTTATAAGTTACAGAAAGATATTCCATCACCAAAAAAACTTAGAAAAATCTTAGCATGCTGAGAATGTCAACATAAGATTCGACATAATCTTACCACAAAGAAAATCAAATGATCCCATAAGATTCGACAACATTAACAATAAAAGCATTAGTATTCGTTGACAAATGTCAATAGGGGGCCATTACGATTCTTAAGGGAATTCAGGCTTTGGTCGCCGATCTTAGGCGACCGCCCCAAATGCCACACAAGTGAGTCCGTCCCACTCTGATGCCCCAGATGATGTCGGTGTAGACTCCAACAACAATTGATCATCTCAGTTAGAAACCAGAGCATTTAGGGTTTTCTAAACCCACAAACAAAGATAAATAGATAGAGAAGGAGGAAAAGAAAAGAATACAAGATCACGCTAAAAGAGAGAGGGAATAAAGATTACCAGGTTCAGTAAGGGCGACTGCAACAACACCAAGCTCAGAACGCCTAGATTGGAAAGTAATGGTGGCCAAAATCCCTCGTCGATGGAGACAATGGAGAGGATGATTCTTCGTCAACGTTGAACGGATGTTGGCGGCCTTGCGTATTTGCAAATAGGTTGACGAGGGAAGAGGATGGTGAAAATCCGACTGAGGAAGAAAGAGTTACCGCAGTGAAAATGAGGAATAGTCGAGCATGGAGAGTTAAACGGATGAAAAAGGACTTTTTGAGTTGTGATATCGCAATATAAATTGCGATATCACAACATCAGTTGCGGTATCGCAACTTAAAAAACTTACGGTATCGCAACATAAATTATGATATCGCAACATTTGTTGCGATATCGCTAATAAAAAAATACCTTCTAACCAGAATAGTGGTCCAGATGGTATGGAGAACTCCCTGAATAAAATGACTAACTTTGGTAACAAGGAGGAGAAATCAAGCACCGTAGGTAACCGTATAGAAAATTCCCTAAAATTAGAGTCACATTTTAAAATGAGCCTTCCACATAAGTTTCACTTGAGGACATCCGGCCTATTTGGATGCTTGCGGGCCAATTTTCTCCTTTTATTCTTCTAAAACCCAAAAATGCCCTTACAATTTCCACGCCTTCCCTCTCACTCTTTTCTCCTCTTCCTCACAGGCCACCCAACTCCAAAGATAATAACTCAAACAAGAGAAGGCCCCGCTATTTTTCTGGCACCAGCAGGAGCCTCAGGCAACATCGGAGATGGCAGTAAGCCACTGTTGATCTTAGAGAGGGATGGGGGGCCGTCGCTGTTGCAGCATTGATTGATTCGACTCCTTCATCTACCCGCACGTCAATTTCTGTGTCTTCCCACTCAGGCGAGTCCTCGAATGAGATGGGTTGGCGTAAAGATCCCGGTTTCCGCACATAGAAGAAGGAACTCGGTGCCACTCTACTTGTTGGACTACTGGCAGATGAAAAAGATGACCTATAGTCTACTTGTTGGACCACTGGCAGATGAAAAAGATGACCTGTAGTTATCTGAATAAGATTGTATCTCTTCCATCACTTCTTTCCCACAGATCCCAGTCTTAATACAAAACACCACCTTCATTGTCCAAAACTTGGTAACATCTAACCACCCATTTACTGAAAAAATTAAAAAAAAAGCCTCTTTCCATCTCATCATATAGTCCTCCCCAGCACAAAACCCAACTCACAGTAGGTAACAATTAAGCATCCAAAACCCCAAAAGCGTGCAGACTGCGGACCATAAAAAATAAAAATAAAAAAAGAAATCCACCAAAACCTTGATACCCAAAACCCCAAGTCTCCTAAAAAACCAATGTGCACAACTTCAACAACATGACAAGTTCAAACTCCCTTGCATCCTACTGTATAGAAACCCTACCTGCAGCGGTTAAGAAAGGGGTGAGAAGAAGAGATGTCCGCATTTCTCACAATCCAACCAACCACCACTGAAGGCTAAGAAGAAAAGGAGGCACCAAGCAGGTAAATGGGAATCTCACCTAACATAGAAAAGAAAGATAATATTATGGGAAAATTACAAGGTGGAGTCCTGATTGTGGGATGAATGAAGAATCGAGAAGGGTGGTATCCTGACTGGAGGAGGTGGTGGCAGTTGTTGTTGTGAGAAAAAGCAGGAGAAGAGAGAGAGAGAGAAAGAGGGAATGTGTGGTGATTGTAAGGGCATTTTTGGGTTTTTTTAAAAAATAAGGGAAAATTGGCCAGGGCGCATCCAATTTGGCCGGAATTAAAACTTACGTGGAAAATTTAAGGCTTATTTTGAAATGTGACCATCATTTTTTCCTCTTTTAAAAGATGCCAAAAACTTAAACCACATTTTGTAATTTTCCCAAAGTTAAATCAAATGCAATGATGGCATTGTCCATTCTAATTACATCAGCATTTGCATTGGTGAAACATGGTTGTGTAATATCAGCTGGTTTGGATGATGGGCCCTTTATCTGGATTTCCCTGGTCAATAGCAAGGTCAGAAAACCAGGCACTGGTAAGTAGGTGAGCTGGCAATAGATCTTTCTGAGGGGATCCGAACTCATGATGGGATATCTCCAAAATCCTAAAGCCAGCAACTTCGGTCATGAAAAGATTGCTACAACGTAGACAGCTCAACGTTCAGGTTACCCATGTGCGTCTGCATTCGGATTCGACATCTTCAGAGGAAGAAGACACTGTTACAAGAAGAGGAAGATTAACAATAAAAAAAAAAAAAAAGCGACCGAGGAAGAGGAACACAAGTTTCGGAAGAGTGAAGAGGAGTGGGGTGTAAGAGCTTCTTTGGTTTATGATGTGATCAGGGTTTGGTTAACTAAGAGTTATATAAAATTATTTAATCACTAGTGTATCTTGATTGATTAGGATTAGGAGCAGCTAAGAGTTACTGTAGAATTATAGTGTCATCAAGTGACTTTTGTTGTACCTATATAGATATCAAATCATACCCAATAAAATTATCTGAGAGAATTTGAAGTAAAATTTATAAAAGCTTGGTTACAATTTGGGAAATCCATAGAATATGATAAGCACCGTTCAAACTAACTGCCCAAGAGTAAAGGACAGGAACTGCATTGTGGTATCCATCTGTTGAAAAATACACCATCTAACTTGCTACTGCCTCAGGGGCATTCTCAGATTTTATGTCCATACTACTTTTGTCCACACTGGATTGACTATTTTGATGAAACCCATGATAAATTAAGAAAAACTGCATGAAATTGTGTAAAGAGTAAATCAGATGGTGGCGTAAACTTGAATTAGTGTGAGATTAATGTAGATGCCCCACTCCTCAACTTTTTAGAATCATCTAATAAATAAGAAAAAACATACAGATTTCTGATGGGTAATTTGGCATTAGTCAACTCTGCCCCTCCTCATTTTATTTTATTTTCATTTACCCCTAAATAATTTTCTCCCATGTCTATCAAGAATTGAACAAAACACAGAACAATAATTTTATTATTAACTTATATCGAAAAGGCAACTTATCAAAGCTATTCAATTAACATCTCCATTTCTACTGTATGGTTTCAGACATTTCACTTTGAAGGGAGAAGGTAGGGTGGTAGTGGGGATGTGAGATTGTATGAGTAATCATGACCAGAACAGCAAACTCCAGCAATGGGTATTAATTTCATGTTCTCAGAGGGGCGACGCAGAGACCCCAGCGGCAGCGAGTATCCTGTCGCATGTTTTTCAGCCGCGGATAGGTTGTTGGAGGCCCACCAAAAGATGTTTTCCTGCAAGTTTTTTCTTTAATTCTTTTAAATACATAAAATATCATTTCTTGAAATAAAACTCTCATTTACTTTCTTTATATATTCCTCATTTCCATCAACGGCGAACTCATAGTGAATGAGGATAACCAATGACCCCACGACAATTGATTACATATAGTGGTTGCTGAAACCATTTTATGACTTTTAATGAAAGGTAATTTAGATATTTTAAAATAATTGTGGAAAATTGCTAGAAAATACCGTTAAAATGACCGGGTGTCAATAATTGAAGAGTTATTGAGAAATTTAGGGACTAACTTGATGAGTTTAGAAACTTATATCCCTTTTTTAAAATAAGACAAAAACTTAAAGGCCTTGTTTTAATTTTCAGAAAACACAAAACCATATCCTAAATAGGGCACATTTTGTAAAAGGCATTTTAAATTTTCTTGGCCTTTGAAATTTCAAAAGCTAAAAAGTGTTTTTCCATATACTAAATAGGGCACATTTTGTAAAAAGCATGCAACTTTCCACTCCATTATCATATATTTATATAAAGCCGGTATTTAAAACATTGGAATTAGAACATCCAATAAGCTTCAGCCTTTTGATGTGTTATCAATAAAAATATGGTTTTTTTTTTTTTTGGTAAAAGATTAATAAATATGTAGTTGATAATTCAGTAGGAATAACAGTCAATGAGCTTGTACTAATCTAAAAAATTGAAATCTTTTTATTTTCGCCGAGACGACCCTTGACTAACGGTTAAACTGTAGAAAAAGTAATTATACTATTCACATCTTTTGCTTTTGATTTATTTCGCAATGAGAAAACTCAAATGACTAAATGCTGATTTTGCCAAAAGACTCCTCTCAAAAAACGTCCTCTTCGGTCATTCATGTAAGGGGTCCACTTTTGATCAATCTCACAATTCACACACATCATAACCTTTAATTGTAAGTGACCCTGTTTCACATTATCCGGGACATTATTCAAAGCTGAATTTTATCATAAGAACTTTGTACAATATATAGTTATTAAATTTTGTTGACTTATAACTATATGCGAGAACTAATTGATTTATTTGATGTTATATATCTTCCTAATCTATATCCAATACGAGTGAAAATTGTTGACCTTAAGGGCACGTTTGGTAAACATAGAAGAACTCGAGGATTCTCTCCATCTCTAAATAACGAACACCTCCTCGACTAGGATTCCCAATGAGAGATCTATGTTTGGATGGAGGAAGGATTTCTGCAAATTGTAGAATGTATGATTCAATGGTTATAAACATTTTTATAAAAATTTCCAAAATCCATAAAAAAAATCAAGACCTCAACTTTCACCTCAAAGTTTTTTATGGTCACCTAGAGAATCTGAACGGTTCAGATATTGCAAAGGTAAGATATGGTAAGGATCAACGGTTGAAATTTGGTCAACTAACCGTGTTTGACATTCCAGAAATAACTACTGGATTAGATCATGATCTCGGGGCCTATTGCAACCAGAAAACTGGAAAGAATAGACTGGTTTTAATCCTGTTTTTGGCCCACATAATCTCAGAGATTGCAATCAAACAATTTGGACGTTTTTGCAAATATCTCAAGATCTAAGAGGAATCGATGGCTGAAATTTGGTGAGACGGCTGTTTAGGATTGTTTACAAATTATTAACGGTTTGGATCTTGATAGTTGGATCCAAAAGGTACATTACAAAAGCAAAAACCTATTAATCCACATTACCGCCTCACAACATTGTGTAAACACTATAGCTCCATTTTTCCTCCATTGCTTGGATTCTCCCGGTCCAATGCGGGGGTTTCCAATAGTAGCATTAGGGGATATCTCATGTCATTCCTCTCAAAATCCTCGCCCAACCAACCGTAGAAAATGGCGAGGATTCCTAGGCCTCGCCCTTTGCCAAACGTGCCAAAAAAATAGGTATTTTTGTGGTTTGACCATTAAAAAGACATTTATTTCAGCATCATATTAGGGGATATTAAATTATTAATTATAAATACTAGGTGTCTTAATTAGGTCCTCAAAATACAAAAAGATGCAAAGACCTTTTTCCCCAATAACAACCTCTTAATTCTTCTATTCGAAAGATGTTCACCACAATTATAATATATTAAGCTAGGAGGATTCGGATCTAGTTTTGACCGTCCGTTATATTTTTGACTGACAGTTAATACTAGAATGTTTTTCATTCTCTTCATATAGCTACTCACTCATATCCTTATCTCTTCAAATCACCCACTACTCACTTGTTTTACCCCATATCTTCTACTTTCTTTTAGTCTAATTTTTATTTATTTATGCAACTTATTTAATTGATGAAAAGTGGTACTCTATACAACTTTTTAAATAGGGGATTTTACAAAAAAAAAAAAAAAACACACTTTAGGTGACCAATGGGCCTAAAAGATCATTTTAACCGACCTTGCACTAGATCAGTCATTTTGCATGAAAATGTGTTTTTTTAGCACTTTCAACTAGCGTCCCTAGGAACCTTAGTTTTATGACACTAAGAGTCCTTAGAGACATTGCGGTGTACACTTGTCTTTCAGCACTTTCAACTACCCTCCATAGGGACCTTAGTTTTATGACACCAAGAGTCCCTAGGGACTCTGTAGTGTACACGAATTAGTTTCTTCATCATGACAGCTTATTCTATTTTATAGTGTTCTTTCTTGTTTGTACAGAACTCTATACAATATTTTCATATGTTCATTGTCTCCAAGTAATGATTCCATTCAATAAATGTATAATATACAACATGTACTTTTATTATAACAGCAGATCATGCATTTGTCTGTGCACATTGTCTTCCAAAAAGGACAATCACCATTTTTAGGGCATTTTTCTTGCTAGGATTTAGAGAGCTTGAATGAGTGAAGATTGCAACTTTTTCTCTCTACTGTTGAGCTCAACCAAATAGATGAGTATGACTGCATTTTTATCGCATCTAAGATCCAAATCCTCAAATCCGGTTTATGTTGGAATAACATCCTCAAAAACTCAGTCTTTCACTCTCCTCTGTTGTGTCACTGAAATTCCTCCAGAACCCATTAAAACCCATATTAGAATTTGGTGTCTTGAAAAGAATGAATGAATAAAGTTAAATTACTATAGTGAAACTGTCATACTGATTCCCCCTCCACGAGATTGAGAGGTGATTTCATGAATCATTGCAACAAACAAGAACACAAAATTGTAATAAAATAACAAAATGCAATCTTAGTTAAATCACTCGCCAGCTCCCAAAACCTATCTCTAAAATCCTCAACAGTATCATTATCAAATCCATCCCACCGCAACCCCACTGTCACCACCAAAACCCCCAAAACACGACACCATGTCTTCAATCCTCATTTCCTCCTCCCCCAAACCCTAATCCAACACTCACACAGCGCCGGCACCAAAAACCAATAATCAAAATCCCAACGCCTCCCCAAGACCAAACACAATACCCAACCCCAAACCCAAATACCCATACAACCCCCCCCCCCCCTCCCCCCCCCAACCTAAGATCCACTGCCCCCGATTCCCCCATCATCAAGGATTCAATGGTTTGGGCGCTGCGAATGAAATGCATTTTTCTACTACTTTTTGCCACGAGCTTCGACCCTTCTGGTTCTTTCTTTGAGCTGAGATGATGGTGATTGGTTTCTGGGGTTGATGGGAGATTCTGAAGCTAAGATTAGGGTTTCTGGAATTGTAAGATTGGGGGATTTGTGAGGGGTTTGGGATTGAAGTGACTTAGATCGATTACCGGGATGTGCCCGGCGGCGAGAAGAGGTTAAAGGATGGTGGGGTCGATGTAGGCAATGTCACCGACGAACCATGCTTTTGAAGAAAAAATAAGCTGTTGATAATGAAATACGCCCAGGGACCCTTAACTTCATAAAACTAAAGTCGCTTGGGACGTTAGTTAAAAGTACTAAAAAATATATATATTTTCAAGCAAAATGGCTGATCTGGTACAAAGTCGGTTAAAATAATCTTTTAGACCCACTGACAACCTAAAGTGTTCTTTTTAGATAAAATCCTCTTTTAAATATAAAAATTTTTATTTTATAATAAAATTGTGCCGAGCACGAGTCATGCCCTATATATATATATATATATATACATATAGAGCAAGGTTATCCTAGGCTCACATAGAGATAGTCCAGACCATTAAAGATCATTGCCTCTAAGATATATCCTCAAATTTCAAATCAATAGCAGTTCAATAGAAGTGGGTCCCCTGTCCCGTCCGATTGAACATGGGACAGAAACATAATTTAAAGCTTCATCACGTTGTCAATTATGTTCTCAATCTTACTGTAGGAACAATCCTATTGAAGTATAATTTGAGGATATAACTCTAGAATGGATGGGGTTCATCTTGAACAATCACTATTATCTCCACATGGGCCCCACATTGAGATCTTAGCATGTATTCCACTGTTGTTGTGCAATAGCTGTGGCAGGTGATCCGTAAAGCGACAATTCCAATGTATTCCACTCTAAATCTCCAATGCCCCCACATGATCCAGGCCCACTCTCATGCACTCTACCTCCTCTGAATTGCCACCAGACCCACTCAAACATACTGTGCTAATCATTGGATTCAAGATCCAATTTTTTTGAGCCATTGGTTTTGGGGGCTTATATCTTAATCATCATAGGCCCATTCGAATCTAAAATTTGGTAGATTCCTATCTAAGCTAAGCCCTTCAATCTCCATCCCATTCCCAAACTTCTGGATGGGCCCCATGAGTTGTCAGCCATAAGATCGAAAGCCAGAGAATCCAACGATCTCCTGAGAGCTTCAGATCTTAGTCATATATTGTGAGTGCAACTTGGTCAAATTGGGTGATCCGGAGACTAACCATCATCTGGCTAGGTCTTACCATGTGAACTGGTCAGACCCGACAAGAGGGAAAGAGATGATGACACTTAGAACACAATGGTCAACCAGAATACCAACATGATGTGTAAGAGATTCACTAGAACTCTACTATAAAGCCCAGAGAATAAAAATCTAAACAACTAAAAATAAAAGAGATGTGACAAAATTTAGCATGTGGCACACTTTAGTAATCATATGCTCAGTCTTACATTGGAACAAGCTATTATTGGAGGAAAAAAAATGCCCCATTCTAAACTAGACTTAAGGCATTTATTTTGAGATTTAGTTTTACAAAAAGTGCAATTGAATGTCAAGTTCTATTTAAATCACTAACGATGTTAGGAATCTGACGAAGGTCTTCTATCTGTATATCAATTGGTCAGGGACATGTAGTGTACCACGCTGCCGATGCATACATAATAGCTGCAAAATCTAATCGCGATGGAGCTGGAAATAAAGAGCTCGACCAAATACCTTTTATGTGTTGGCCATATTAATTTCTATAGTGGGGCCCAGATGGTGATGTAACTTCAACACTATGAAAGACCTCAGTGACTGTAGCCTGAACTAAAAGGAGCTTGGGACTTTTCGCAAGTGTACAGTGACAAAAAGAGTTTCCTTTCTAGTCCAGTGTATGATTAATAGAAGTGCTGATCCGCCCAGCTCAGCTGTAAAAGCTTCCGATAATTTGGACCTTAGTTCCAGCCTTCTTCAGTCAAACTGATAGCTGACAGATACAATAAACCCTTGCACACTTCAGGCAAAAAGGACAAATGGTTTTTCATTATCCTACGGCTCTTCAAAACTAGTAGTATCTTGACCTTCAAACAAGACAAACCAGCGAAGATTGACTCTTCGCTTGGCAGGGTTACATTAACACATTTGGCAGGGGAAAAAGTGAAGATTCCAACTCATCTTAAATAAACCAAAAACATGTGGCTACAGGGTAGACCCACAATCACATGTTTCACCAAAATCCAAAGCCTCTAAAGGCATTTAGATAATGGGAGAGGCACACAAGCCATTAAAGAGCCCAAGTTCAAGGGCCCGTGATAGGTCTTAAGGAAACAGGATCCAACAAATCTGACCCACGTCCCATGGCAAGAAAATAACACAAAGATTGAATAATATAACAGATAAGGGGGAAAAGGTGGTGTAATGGGCCCTGTGGAAACAAAATCCAGAAAATCTGACCAACAACTCTCATAGCAAGCACAAATAAATAGAATGATACAACAGAACAAAAAAAAAGGGTGTTTCATTGTCGCAGATGAGTCTGCAGCAGCATCTCTTTCACTCTATTTTTCTCCTTACTAGTCCTTTGAAGAAGTCAAAGCTGCATAAAATGGCAACCACTTATTTAATGTAGTTTTCCTTTTGTTGAACATACAAATGCGTGTGGTTAGATGCTAATGGGGATCAGCTTTCATGTAATATAACACGAGAATATAACTCTGGTGCAAAGAAATGAAAAAAGAAGACAGGAGAACATAACATGTTGAGGACCCATACTCACACCAAACCTTACGTACCCCTACTGTAGTCACATATAGAGTACTTATATGAATCTTGACATAGGAAATGCATAGCATCCTTAGTCCTCACACAATCGGAGTCATGATTTTGGTCATGTAGACAAAGATTATCCCCATATTGAAGCATCTTACCCTAAAATCTTTCACAATGAGATAATCATAATTCTAGACAAGCCATTGAACAGTTGAAAGGTGCTCAGTGTCAAAGTTGTGCCATTTTTTTTTCTTTTTGGTTAAGTTAGAGAACCGTTCAAGAGTGATACTTTTAACTTACAAGACCCAGGGATCAATCACTGGACATACGTGTGATACAAAGGTGTCAACACCACTCAACCATAAGAGTGTTGGCAAGGTTGTGCTTTCGAGTCATTCTACCATTCAAAGGAGAAAAATAATCATAATTCATCAACCCAGCCAATAAATGGAAGGCCATGGAATAACAGTGTGATCCACCCACACAGTAGTATGAACGCCACACACGACCCCACATTTACAAACTCAAGGCCCTAAGAAACTACGCATAACTTCGCGTCGGAGACCAAATTTCGCATGGAAGTGTATAGTATCATCCATTATAGCCCTTTCGAAAATTTGAAAATAAGCCATAAGACTTAACACAAACCACAACCCCCCACCCCAAATAATTTCACATGGAAGTGTATAGTATCATCCATTGTAGCCCTTTCGAAAATTTGAAAATAAGCCGTAAGACTTAACACAAACCACCCTCCCAAAAAAAAAAGCGGTATAAAACCTAACCGAGCCAAGCAATTTTCAATTAAAATATTACTTTCCCTATGTCTTCTCCCACAGAGCCATTCCTTAAGTTGTCTTCACCCTTATATGGTTCCAATTTGCTAAAAAACACAAGATAGGCTACTACGTAAGATTCAAAAAAAATAAAAAATAAATAACACTTTAAAAATTAACACTGCTACACCACTAAGTAGAGTTTTGGCAGTTAGTCCTTGCAAACATCAGCATTATGCAATCTGCCCATGATGCCAATTCCCTGTAATTAGTCTCTTCCAGGCAATACACTGGCATATGATACCAAGATTTTGATAGAAATGGAATCCTCGCATGCTATCAGAAAACAGTGGCCAACCTCTGTTAGGACAGGATTACGAGAGCTGGCTGCAAAAAAAGGAGTAAAAAATGAAGGATATTGCTTCCCATGTGGACTACAAATCTGAAGTCCCTGAAGCTTGCAGCAGGTCATATGCAATCCAAAATGAAGTGTGTTTTCTATGATTCCTGTATCATCACCATATAAACTTGGCCACTTGTAAGATCTGGACCATCTATCAGACTGGCCCCAGCATGGATGAGGCACTGTCTAAAAACTGCAACAATGGAAGTAACTGACCATGGAAACAGGAGTTTTGTCCGTTAAATGTTGCCTATTTTCATTTCTAATGTTCCCGCCTCCACAGTTGAAAGGTGCTCACCGTCACAAGCACAAGACTGCAAGTCCAAGTCATCTTATACCTTTCAGCAGACATTTGCTCCTAAGGGTTTGTCTGTTAAAATGCCGCGGAAGAAGGAATGAGGACAGCACATTGTTAGTCATCTCCACACAAGGAGGCAGGTTCTGGGGCTGAGATCCAGTTTGTGAGCCCCTGTACTAGTTTTGGTCTCACCTAAACCAATTAGGTAATGATGAGAAATTAAATAATTTGGACAATCTAAGCTTCATAAACTACATCACTACATCACTGTAATTAAATATTTTCATTATCACCACCACCATCATCCCATAATTAAGTCAGTTTTTTTAGTTTTATTCCCCTCGTTCTTTTTCATTCATGTCATTGCTAAGTTCTCTCAAAAAGCCTCAATTTCTCTTCTATTGAAACTACGCAATAATTTTCTCTTATGTACTCTTTCCTAATCTTATTTCTTGTGACTCCATACATCCACCATAGTATACACATTTCGGCCACATGTACTTCATCTTCTACCCATCTCTTTGTTATTAGTCCTTAATATCCATATATTAATGCAGTTATGGAGTGTAATCTGTCTTCTACACTTTGCTCACATTGCAGTTATCCTGTTTGTGTACTCTATGCAGGCCATTCATTTTGTTAGATTGTTTCTCCTAGAAGTAAGAATATACCGCATTGTGGGCCTGTGGCCCCAAGAACCGTTCAATTTATACCAAAATATTCCCCATGCTATAAGAAACCAGTCGACTTGCACTTAATACATCCTAACTGCATTTTGCAAAATTTTGAATTGTTGGACAGTCTTGGACTGAAACGTTTTCTCCAAAGTTCTAGCTTATATATTATGTGAATGTTTTTGTCAAACTAAATAGCACCATATTGCCTGCAAACAACAAACAGCATGGAACTTGATCTTGAGTTTCTGTTTGTCATCATTTATCAACAACTAAAGTTTCAGAGTAGATCCTTGGTGCATCCCCACTCCAACAAGGAAATCAAGAGTCTCTGCATGTAAATTCTTACACTTATTGCCACCCTTCATACTTGTATAATCGTAATAGCATCATTAAAGTCACATTTTTTCTTCAATTTTTCCCAAATTAAATGCCTTGGCACTTGATCTTCAATTTGCATAGTCATTATTTATCAACTGAAGTAGACCCTTTGGTGCCATCCAACTCCAGAAGGAAATCAGGTGTCTCTTCACACAAATTCTTACGCTTCTTGCCATCCATCACACTTTTATAATTTTAACAGCATCATTAAAGATGAATTTTCCCTTCAATATCCCCCAAATTAATTGCATTAGCACTCTTTTAAAGGCCTCCGCTTAAGGGCCTCCGCTAAAAAAAACATGTTTTTTTTATCCTCTCTATACAATCAATGAGCTGTATCAATAAAATATGTCCTCTACAATAACTTACACATTACCCTATTAATCTTTCCTAAACCTTCATCATTTGACACAAGTTTTATAGCTCGGTAGTTTGCATAATTTTGCAAATCTCCTTTATTCATAAAACAAAGATGACCATGCAGTCATGCACACATCCAGGCCCTCACATATGCACCTAAAGGCATGGTAAATGCATAAGGGTCTGGGAACTATCATGCCACAAATGATTATAAAGGAAAGAAAAACCCAAAAGAAAAAGGTAATTTAATAAGACTTCGTGTATTAAATATAGCTCAAATATAAGCTCCCTGGTTAATGTTCAGTTAACGATCGAATGGGCTGTAGGAGTTAACCAAATTTGACTCATACTTGGACAAAAGGCATTTTCGATCGGGATTTTGGAGGCTGAAAGAGAACGAAATCATAACACGGTCCTCTTCAAGGTATCCATCCATTGGAGAGGTTTCCCAAAATGTTCCATGCAAGAGAGGCAATTTAGTGCCAAATCCCATCAGAGATATGGAAGATCACTTTTCAAATAGGGTGGGATGACCCTTAGGTCTGGTTGTCCAGCCTAGAGTACTAACTGATTTTTTTCCCTTATCTTTGTCCAATTACATGTCAATATTGATAAATCTCCTAATACAATTGTACCAATGCAAGTACATATTCTTAAAATATGCCAAATCTAAGGAATGTACTATATCTAGGGAATATTCTTAAAAATATGTTAATGTTGAGATAGGTCTAGTTGGACATGAGGGGGACACACTTGCTTTAGCATTAATTAAGCACGCACATAATTATGGAATTAGGTGGTTGTGGTGCCCATTACTAGGCTGGTCGACATTGGTTAGGCAGAATTCCACTTTGGGTTGGCCTTGGGCCTCTGTTTTTACACTCAAGGCCCATGACTGAGTCACTCCTGGTTCCTATCCGAGTGACCTTTGGCCTAGGATTGCATCAATTACTTTGGTGATCCGTGGTTCTTGTGTGCATGGGTGTGGGTTAAGGTTGTTGGAAGGATTAGTGAAATGTTTGTTTCCACCTAAGATTATTAGTTAAACTCAGGTGACAATGCACTAGGGAGTCCAGTAGCATTGGAATAAGAGGAGTCCTTGTGCTTAAGAATGATAAGAGGGGAGTTAATGACGTTTGTCTATGAGTGGAGGGGAATGCAATTTACTGAAGATCCACATAATCTTTTAAGGAACAAACTCTGCAGAGACAGATTTTGGTTAACATAAGATTCCTAGATCTGAAAGCAGTGTAGGAAGCAAAATCTGGTCAAAGCAAAACGAACCTACATATGTGCAGTTGTTCGTGTTTAGGAAAAAACCCTAGAACTGAAAAGCCTATAAACGACTCTTCATTCAATAGAAACATGACTTGAGCAATTAACAGAACATTCAATAGAAACAATAATTATACTGTTAAGAGTTCCTTTTACCACAATTCATGACAACTCATTCAGTAACACAACAGGAGGAACATGAAATGGAACTTAATAATACCTATTTCCATCAGGATGAAGTTCATAAGGCTTGTTGTCCTCCCCAATAGCCAATAAGTATCCTGATGATGTCAAACCCTGCATTCAACCATGCACAAGTTACCTAGATGATCAAAATTTCAGGATCTAACAGCCTTTTTACCATTTAGTTTCACCTGAATTGTAACCGTAGTGGTTTCTACAGACTGCCCCTCATTTTTCCCTTCAATGACCACCTTCTGCCCACTGCATATATATTAAATCAAGCAAAACATTGTATCGTAGTCTAGCATTATGAAGTGTTCGTGTAATTAGTATACCAACTGAAGAGAGGCCGCATATACTTCAAACATTATGAGCGAATTAAAATTGTGGAGATCTAAAGAGAAAGCATAGTGAATTCCAACTTCATGGGTACTGGCATGAAGATACTAAGATTAGTTCATGGTATCAGATACTGTAAACCAAATATCAGTTTCTAACAGTAGAAAGTAACTAGTTACCATAGAAATAAACAACGGTATCATGGGCCAACCCACTGTTGATCAGTGGCAAAGCATGTCCCCAACATGGGGAAAATCGGGGTTCAAACCAAGGTGGAGTGGCACTAGCCAATATATATGTATGCACGTACGTGTGTGTGTCTATATATTACCAATCTAGAAGAATGAAAACAAAATATCACAGAAGTTGGAAGTTTTGACGCTTGAATTTGAAAATTATATCTACATTAACTTGTCTGATTGCACTTGAACAGACTGCAAAAAAACGAATTGCCAAAGGAAAAATGGTTGTCAAGACATGGCAGAGCTCCAAGAGCTTATTATGATTAACATGTGTACACCTCTGCAAATGAATGTTCTATGATACTTCCATCGGTAATTCTTTAGTTTTTTTATATTTAGTGGCATTGTCCAGAAGCAATAAACAGATTATTCCATTGCATGCTTATAATAGCCACAGATATTGGCAGAGAAAGAGAGAACACGAGAACAGGTGCTGGCAGTTCCAATCACAAATATTTCTCAGGAAATTAACATCTCAGAAAAAATGTCCAGAAATTATCAAATTTGGTGTTTTCTCTGAATATTATTGGGAGAAAATGTCGAAGAAAAAATAATTCTTAAATAATAAAAAAAAAACTAAATACCGAATAGGATTTCTTTCTACTGAGAGGTACCTCAGACGGCTCATGTGGAAGGTAACAACAATTTTAGTCCCATGTGGGATCCACCTATCATCAATCCAACGCCCTCACAGTCACTAATCCCCCCATGAATCAGCACTCACTGTTGGATTGAATTCCACAAATTTGTAATGTAAGAAACTCTTAAAATTTAAGGCGGCTAAAACGATAGTTATGATGCTATTATTCAGAAGATTTTTGGAACAAAGTCAGGTCCACAATAAGACATTTCCATCACACTATCCTCCCATGATTGCCATCCATCCAAGTGGGTCCCACAAGGGACTAAGATTTTTACCAATAGCGTAAGCAGTAAGAGGCACCCCTAAGCGGAAAATAACCGGAAAAAAAAAACACCTTACAGAATGTTCCCTATTTATGCCTTCTTTATTTCGATTTCATCATGACTAACTCTGTTTCTCATGACATTTTCAAATATGCAGTATTTTGAATTTTTTGTGATACTATCATGCAAAAATCATTTCAGGATTCACAAAGGTATCACTATATTTAAAAAAAATTGTCGATATTTGTGACTGTGGTTCCTATGCAGCCAAAAAAAAGAAGAGTGGTCAAGGTCATTTCCATGCTCAAAACAATTTAGTTAAAGACTCTTTCAGAAAATGGCACTAATAATCCCATGACGACTTCTCTAATAAGACTAGCACCATCCAAATTGTTAGAGTCTCTCAAATTGCAAAGAAGCATCAAACGCTCAGCTTTACTAATAATCAATTGTTCGGACTGGCGCACAAATAATTCCAATGGAACTGCAACTAATTAATTTCAATCCAATTTGAGTGTGTTGTAGGGTATTGTATAAAAATGTATTTTGTCATTTAATACTTTTAGTTAGTTTTTTTATGTCTTTGGTCACTCTTAAGGCATGTGTAATTAAATTTCCCAAACCTCTGTATCATTTTAAGGTTAAAAAATAATGACCTGTACTACCATTCAAGGGGGCAAATGGCTTAAACATGCCAACTGCGGCAATTTGTGAAAAATAATGTCATCACATCATAAAAACATGTTCACTTTTACCAATAAAAAAAAAAACAAGCATGATAGATGAAAAATCAATGTTGCCTGATGTCCTATACCCCCAGAGTGGAAATCCATTATGCAGTTGAGCCAAATGTTCATCCATTCAATAGTTTAGAAATTGGATTATGGGACACTATGTTTCTTCCCGATTCTCACACAAAATATATAAAATACAATCATGTTTGGCAAGGAATTGATCAAAGTATTATGGAGATAAAGCATGTGAATATAAAAATAAGAGAAAGAATGATCCCATGGAAGGAAATCCTAGGTACCTATGGAGCCATGTCTTGTAGTACAAGTCCTCAAGAGCTTCAAATCCTGAATAAAAAGCAGCCAATGATCACATTGTTCTCCTTAATTAATGAAATAATAACCAATCCTCCAAGTACATTAGTATAAACAAATTGTTGCTGCCAAGGATCAAAAAAGAAGTTGCAATGGGCGTATTTACCTACCCCCAAAAAGGATACAAATTGGGATACCATTTTGAACTTAATTTGAGGTCCAAAATTTTTTTAGAAACAAGTATCCAAAAAATCCATAATATTAAGAAATATTGGATTTTGATGTTTATCTTCATTAAAAACTAAAAAAAATGTATGTATCAAAACCCTTGATTGTTATGCAGGTCATGTATCACTGAATGATTTTAGAAGAACAACATTAATGTACTTGTTCACCTATAGTCATGTTGCAGTTATACTAAGACCAGATAAAATGTTATTGGTCAATCAGTTGAATCACTATTTAATATATTCTATGTATTTGGTATGTAGAGGCATCATTTATGAGATCATCAATCATGTACTATGTAGTGCGCAGAATACTAGTAATTAGTTTCTACTATGTGCTTATTTAATAGTTGCAGTGTGTGCATAATGATATATAGAGTGCAATTAGACTTGAGTTGTCCCAACTCCCAAGGGCTCTTGAGTGTGCTAAATAAAAAGGTTGACGCTAAAACTGAGAAACTGACTACCTAAGGAGGTACTATGCTAGCTACATTGTTTTTCTTTTCCTGGAACCAAAACTACATTTGTTGATTTAAAAAATTAAAACTGAAAAGGAAATAAGAGCCCCAAGCCTTAGTCCAAATATGCAACTATACATAGACCATTTCAGTCCGGTGATATCAGGTAATCGTTGTCAATAACGGACAAGTAATAAAATAACAAAAGTCCCTGATGTGTGTGTGTGTGTGTGTGTGTGTGTGTGAGAGAGAGAGAGAGAGAGAGAGAGAGAGAGAGATATTCTGAAACAAAAAAAGTAAATGGATGGTTATAAGACTATTAATTCACCTTCGTCCATGAAAGCATAAAAAAGAACTTCAAATTTGTTAAAAAATGCTGCAAGTATATCTTCTTTCCTTAGTTGGTGTGCTGAACCCAACTGATGTAGCTTAGAATTCAAGCATGTAGTTGGTTTGTCATTATCCACATTCAAGCCAATTCCTGCAAGAGTATCACTTGCTTAAAAAAATCAGCATGACATGATTTCTTAAAGAATCCATTTCCAGAACATAATGTACAGATAAGAGATAGTCGGCTCATGATTGGTACAAGAGACCACAAAAGGAACAACACAGATAATGATTATGTTATCAATGCAATCAAGGGATTAAGGCATCACGAAGACACCTATAGACACTGTCATCTCAACTAAGGCACATGCAAATGATGCTGACTAAATGACAATAGCATTTAACACAAAAGAAAAAAGGCCCTTTTACCAGCACTGACATTAAACTTCTTTGATCTGTATGTTGAGGTGCAAAGGATGCCTCCAACTTTAAGACCATCCAGATAAAGGTCATTTGGCCATTTTATCTTTACATCAAGATGCGGTAAGCCCTGAAATTGGATCATAATTCCAAAACAATGTATGAGATATCAAATCATTCCAATTTGTACCCCAAAATAGTAAAAAAATGGAACCTGACATACAGAGCACGAAGTAACTTAAGTGCACACAAGATCCATGCAGACTAAGGATGTTCTAATTCAAACTCCCGACCATTTCTTTGTTGTAGCAGTGTGAAACGGCAATGCAGTTACCTTGTCAAAAGCCATTTTAATTTCAAAGCTTTAAAGTCAGAAAAGCATTTCTGGGTACGTGATAATTAATAATGGCATATGTAATCATTAAATAGCATTCCTTCAGGACCATGTCCTCACTGTGAAAGATGAATATGATAGCCTGTGACACTCTACATCTTTACAAAAAATTAGAAATTATACCATTGGAGACGCTTGATACCATACAAGTCCTAAACAAACATTTGGATGTACCTCAAATTGCAGGTGGTTTAAATATTGCAGGAACAACAATAACGGCCTTTGACAGATGACAAAATGCCTTGGTGATGATGATTTTCACATAATGCATGGATTTGATTTATTTTTATTTTTCCTTATTTTTTTCTTGCAAAGATGATGGATGGATAATTGTTTTAGGAAGCATGGCAGAAATTGCAAACATGGTGGACTTCCATTTCCAACTTTCCTGCACAAGAACAATACTAACAATCAGATTGCATGAGGTTTGGGTGGAAAAGTCCATAAATAGCATCCTGGTTATTGTGCTTCCCAATTTCCCCAACACTTCAAAAAATTCCAGATAGAAGGTTCATTAATAATCCATCATCACAATCATCATCATCAAAGACTTATCCCATCTATCTGGGCTCAACTTTGTGTGTTACCTGCACACTCTTCCCTTCTTAGGGGGCTATATTCTTGTCACCTCACAACCTAACATGTTATTATAACTACTTCCTTCCAACCCGACCCTAGTACTTTGCACTTGCAACACTTCAATTCTTCATGCAAAGTCTCCACTCAAAGCACTTGCCCAAACTTTCAAACATCATTCACTTGAGTTCTCATGTTGGAGATACGCTTCTCTCCCCTCTTATACTCTTCCTAATTCTACCCTTTTTTTATCCACACATCCATCTTAGCTTCCACATTTCATTCAAATCTTATTTATCAACTTGTACACAGGAAAACCACCCATTCTACCATATGATTTAAACTGCTTACAATGGACTTTTATTTTAACATGCACTCTAGATACCAAAGAAACATCAATTCTTGAAAAACTTTTGATCTGATCATGTCTATTTTATTTTGTCTCCGCTGATACAAAGTTCATAAAATAAATAAATAAATAAAGTATTAATCGAAACTTATTCTTTAGCAATTTTTTCCTTCAAGAACAAAGGATACTGAAAAAAAAAAAAAAAAAAAAAAAGAGCAGAGGAGATAGGATAACAAAAATGCAACAAAAGACAGTTTTTTTTTTACATTATTTTTGGAAGATTGCATATGCTCTTTACTTCATTAAGACATTAATGACCCAAGTTTATAAGACCCAATCCTATACCTTTGCTTCACAAACCATATTTATTGCCTCAGTCACTGCAAGGGACACCACATACTGCAAAAGAGGGACGACGCGACCATTCTCCATCTGTAACGTAAAGGAGAACAAAAGGCAGCCAAGGGGAGATTCCCATACATTTTTCGACCGCCCTGTCATCCACAAATCCAAAACACACTCAAATTAGGCAATCATACCAAATCAGTAGGAAAAACAACTACAAATCTACAACAACAACTGGTTCCAAATCCAACCTCTCCCTTTGAACTGAACATCAGCAACACAAACAGAACCAATTGGAAGCTCACAGAAATTCCTGTGCGTAAACGAATACGTTACAAATAATGCATCAAAGGGAGAGAAAAAAAGGGGATTATTTATGAGATCTTATGTATACTGACTGTGAAACGATATCATGCGTCGAAGCAAGCCGCGGAGACCAGATAAGGAATCTGCCGAAACGATCCGTGGAAAGAGCATCCATGTACGATTCAGTCCGAAATGCCTGATTTGATGATTCTGGGATCTCGGATCGCAGCGAAATCGTGATTTCTTCACCATCTGAAGCCTTCAGATTCTTGCTGTTTCTAAAAGATCGCGCGAGATCGTTCTCGATGGGTGATTTCCCGCATAAAACAAGAAGAGATTGTTGAATTTCCATGCCTGTGAAAAGAAGAAGAAGAAGAAGATGATTCGAATCAACGAAGGAGATGAAGAAGAAGAAGGGTTTTGGAAATTAAAAGAGGGAGAGATGGAGTTTCGTACTTGGGGTTTTGGGGATTTCTGGATTTTGGAGGGAAATGGTAGAGTCGTTGAGAGTCAGTGAAGAGGAGATTGGAACTTGGAAGCGAAGAGAAGGGATAATGAGAGGACGTATAAATAGGCTGAGGCTCGTCAAGGGCATGCTTCTTCAGCTGCTGCTGCTGCTGGATGCGTCAAGACGACTGTGGCCATGAAGATGAATTGAAGGTGGAAAAGGAAACGCTACCACGAGCTAGGAACTTTTATGACTCTGTATCTATGCTTTGAAAAGGCGGTTTTCTCGAGGCAGAGGAAGATGGAGCAACCAGTCTCCGTGGAAGAGACGCTGGGTAGGATTTAGGCCCATTAGACAAAGTAGCTAGCTATCCATCATCACTCTAACTATATATTTAAGTAGTTGGCTATATGAATTATGTTGAAATTTGATACTCAATGAATTCTATTGAAATTTGATAAACCTAATCTTTTTATTATGAGCTGACTTCGTGTCGGATTTTAGCTCGTACGTCATTACTTATCTTCTAATGGAGTCTTAAAACATAATTATAGTTAAAAAATCATTAAATTTTAACTCAATTTGATATAATGGGCAAAAATGATTGATGGAACTGATTGTTCTGCGTGACTTCTACTTCCTTGTTGTGCATGGTTTGCAATTGATCAACACTTCCAACTTGGTGTGAAGCTGACTACCAACACTACTAAACCATTAGCCTGTTGGCATATCTTATCAACACCCTTCTGTCATTGTTCTGTAATATTGCATCTGTTGTGTCTTTATTGGTGAAGAAGAAAATATACCATGTACATAAAAGATGGAAATTTTAGTTGTGTGTGGGTAAAACACCGTAATGACGAAGTTAAGCAACGATCACGGCTAAACTGGCCGAGCTCCTCAGCCTCTGTGGTAGAAGATCGTCAGCTCGGCAGTTCGGTCAATACCTTGGCAGCTCGGTAGGACAGTCCAGCTTGCAAGATCATCACCGCGATTCGGCAGCTCGGTATGAGTGCCAGCCCGGTACAATGGCGGGCCACGGCCAAGCTATCCTTGGTCCCAGGCCACAGCATCCCCAGCCACAGCACTAGAGTTAGAGTGGGCCGCCATTCTCCTCCTAGAGTCAGAATGGGCCGCCATCTACCTTCTGGAAATACGGCGCGCCCTGACAGATATGGGCGGTCATTTATGGCGATAGGATTGCTCATTTATGGTGATAAGAGATGTGCTTTATCATCCCTGTACGCCAGCCGGCTGAAGGCGTGGAAAGTGAAGTAGGGGTGTTGTCCGCTCCACCTACGGCTGCCTGTCAGGGTATGGAGCGATGGGACCTCACCTCACCTACCCCCACTCACAGAGAGAATGAACGAGGAACACTCGCCTATATATGCATGGGATCAGCCCCATGAGAGGTACGCACTACGCAATACACAGCCCACTACTTTCAACATTAGACAAGCTCTCATTCCTCTCTTCCTCCTCCTGTTTAGTTTTCTCAGAACTAACTCAGGCATCGGAGTGCCTTCGGCTCACGGCAGCCAGGGCCTCTGACCCAAGTCTTTCTCCTTCCCTTTCAGGTTATTGGAGTTCAGCATTTCCCGTCCTAAGGAGTTTAACCTCAATCTCATCCTAATCTAAGTAGGTGTCGTTTTTACCGCCTACAGTTTGGCGCCGTCTGTGGGAAATCTGAACAAAAAGCTTGTAAACACCATGCCTCTGAAAACCAGAAATGGCGAAGGACCTTCCAAGGGCAAGGCTGTGTCCACACAGCCTACGCTGGCGCAAAATCTTCCGCCTCCTCCCCCTCGGCAAAGGAGGTCTGGCGGGAGGTCTCTCACGGTCCAAACAGCGTCACAATCCAGGGAAGTAACCATGCTCTCCCTTCGTGACGTTCCACCTCCAGAGCAACCCCACCATAGCCATAGGCGGACGGTGCAGGGCGAAAAGTCGGTCACCAAGCCGCACGAGAAGTCGGCCCGGGCTAGGTCGCAGTCTCATCATCAGGCCAGCCTTGAGCACAACGAAGACCCCCGCCTGGCGGATATCAGAGCACAAAACCTCCTCATCCAGGAACAGCGTGAGCTTATCGAACGGCTCACGCAACGGCTCGAAGGCAAGAAGGATCAGAGCCCGCCGCCCAGGCGTCCGGGCCACGGACAAGACCTGAGGCACGTCCTCAACAATAAGAGGCGTGACCGAGACCAAAAAGAAGAAGGCTCCAGCAGCAGCCACATACATGAAGGGCCAAAGAAGCAATGCCAGGGGTTGGAGGACGATGAACTAAAAAAGTGGATCGACCAGCAGGTAAAGCAGACTGTCCGCCAGAATTTGGAAACTGCTGGTATCGACCGGGACCATTATGCCACCTTTGAAGCTGAAGATACTGGCGCTTCTCCTTTCTCTAGGGAGATAAGAAGATACACGCTTCCCGAGAAGTTCAGCGTCCCAAGGTTCACCCTATATGACGGGACCTCGGACCCCGCTGCCCACCTCCGACATTACATCCAAAGGATGTCGGTCTGGGGGGATGACGATTCCCTGAACTGTCGAGTGTTTTCCTCCAGTTTGGCGGATCTCCCCCTGCGATGGTTCTGCTCGCTTCCCGAAGAGTCCATCTCCAGTTGGCGACAGCTCCGAGCCTCCTTCCTGGGGAAATTCCAGGCGCATCGTGTCATCCCTAAGACCGATGCCGACCTGATGGCCCTCCGAATGCAGGAAAATGAGAACGTCACCCAGTTCGCCCGCCGATTCTGGACTGTTTACAGCCAGATCGAGAGCGCTTCTGAGGAGCTAGCGGTGAGGTCCTTCCAGCTGGCTCTGCAGCCGGGTATCCCACTTCGGGCGCAGCTGGTCATGTATCCCGTGACCACCATGAAGGAGCTGATGACCCGGGCCAACCGTTTCATCTTGGCGGAAGAAGACGAGGCGCGAGGTCGGGAGAACTTTGGCCTCACCAAGAAGAGCCAACCGGCCAAGGGAGACAGCAGGTCCTCCAGGAGGGAGGATCGTCGAAGGGACCCATCCCCGGAGCGGCGCAAAGCCCGGTCCTCGGAGCAGCGCCGAACCCCCTCCGCCTCGACATCGGGGTCACGGAGCAGCAGGAAATCCGGCCACGAGCCATCCTCATACGTGGCCGTGAACACCATCTTCAAGGAGCCGATCTATAGGCTCCTCAACAAAATAAAGGCGCAGCCGTTCTTCAAATGGCCGCGGCCAATGACGGCCGACCCCTCTTCCCGGGACCAGACAAGGTTCTGTGCCTACCACAAGCAGAACGGGCACAGGACCGACGAGTGCAAGAGCTTCAAGTTCCACCTAGAAGACCTCGTGAAGGAGGGGCACCTTCGGGAGTACATCAAGCAGGAGGGCCGAGGTGATGGCCGACCTCCGCGGCGGGAAGCTGTTAACCAGGACAGCGAGCCGGAAGGAGTCATTCACGTCATTCACCTCGCAGCCCCACCTAAGAAGAGCTCTCAGGCCCGCGCTGAGGCCCGGCGCGCCTCCCATGAGAAACAGGTGTTGACCGCGGCGCCAGAGCCGGCCGCGAAGAAGGCCAAAACAGAGGGGGTCAGAATATGGTTTTCTGACAAAGACCTGGAAGACGTTGAGTTACCGCACAACGACGCTCTAGTTCTCACCTTGAAGCTACAAAACTTCTTGGTTCAGAGAGCCCTCGTCGACCCTGGCAGCTCGTCCGAGGTCCTCTACTACGACTGCTTCAAGAAGTTGGGACTGAAAGACGAGGACCTCCAGGCATGCCGCACCCCTCTGGTCGGCTTCAGTTCCAAACCTGTCTATCCCAAGGGCAGGATCTCCCTTAGAGTCCAAGTCGGTGGCGCCTGCAGACAGGTCGACTTCCTAGTGGTCGATGTCCCTTCCCCGTACAATGTAATAATGGGGAGGACATGGCTGCATAGCATGGAGGCGGTGCCCTCCACCCGGCATCAAAAACTCAAGTTCCCTTTGGAGAATCGATCGGGACGGACGGAAGTGATCACCGTCAAAGGCGACCAGCACATGGCCAGGCAATGCCTGCTGGCCGTGCTGTCCGACGAGGCCGGGCCGTCCCAAGTCAATGTAACCGAGCTGGATAGAGAGGCCGAGCTCGAGGACGTCGGCAGGGCTCCGGCGCAGAAGAGCATCGAGGACCTCACCAAGGTCAATATTGATCCCGCCGACCCCGACAGATTCTTTCTCGTGGGAAGTCAGCTCCCCGAGACCGAGAAGATAGAGTTGCTGAACCTCCTCGAGGAGAATAAGGCGGTCTTTGCCTGGACACCGTATGAAATGCCCGGCATTGACCCCGCAGTCATCTGTCACGAACTGAAGGTGGATCCCAACCATAAGCCCGTGCTCCAAAAACCGCGCCGGACTGGGGTCCCGCAGACTGAGGCCGTGGCTGAGGAAGTTCAGAAACTCCTCGAGGCAGGTGCAATAAGAGAGGTCCACTATCCGCAGTGGCTAGCCAACACCGTGGTGGTCAAGAAGAAGACGGGCAAATGGAGGGTCTGCGTGGACTTCACCGACCTCAATAAGGCCTGTCCAAAGGACAGCTTCCCTCTTCCAAAAATCGACCAGCTCATTGACGCCACTGCCGGACACGACCGGATGAGCTTCCTGGACGCCTACCGGGGGTACCACCAGATCCCCATGTACGCGGCAGACCAGGAGAAGACAGCTTTCATCACTCCCCGGGGCACCTATTGTTACAAGGTGATGCCCTTCGGGTTGAAAAACGCGGGAGCGACCTACCAGCGGTTGGTCACGAAGATGTTCCAGGCCCAGCTCGGCAAAACGGTGGAGGTCTACATCGACGATATGGTCGTCAAGTCCAAGAGGTCGCAGGACCACCTGACCGACCTCCGCCAAATTTTCGACATCCTTCGCCAGTTCCAGTTGAAGCTGAATGCATCCAAGTGCGCCTTTGGGGTCGGTTCCGGCAAGTTTCTGGGAAGCCTGGTCACAAGAAGGGGGATCGAAGCGAACCCTGACCAGATCACCGCGATCCAGGACCTCCAGTGCCCGACCTCGGCGAAACAAGTTCAGCGGCTGACCGGAATGGCTGCCGCCCTGAACCGATTTATCAGCCGCGCCTCGGACAAGTGCAGACCCTTCTTCCAACTCTTGAGAAAGGGCTCCAAGTTCCAGTGGACGGCGGAATGTTCACAGGCGCTGCAACAGCTAAAACAGTATCTTTCTTCTCCACCGCTGCTGTCAACCCCGACTTCTGGAGAGGCACTGTTCTTGTACCTGTCGGTCTCGGACCATGCAGTGAGCTCGGTACTCATCAGAGAAGACAACGGCCAGCAAAGGCCCATCTATTACACGAGCAAGACCCTGCTAGACGCCGAGACCCGGTATTTGCAACTTGAAAAGCTCGCCTTGGCGCTCGTCAGCGCCTCTCGGAAGCTCTCCCACTATTTCCAAACCTTCACTATAGTGGTCGTGACCGAATACCCACTGAAGGCTCTTCTCCGGAAGGCGGATTTCTCCGGACGAATCTCCAAATGGGCTGTCGAACTGGGGCAATATGACATCGGCTATCAACCCAGAACGGCCATCAAAGCCCAAGTTCTCGCGGACTTCATTGTGGAGTTTACCCCTCAGAGTTCGGCACCGACCGCGCTCGACACCGAACTGGGGGATGATAGGGGTACGGAGGTTATCACTGAGATGAATAGCGGTACGGAGATTGTCACCGAGACGGAGCAAGAGCGTTCCTGGAAAGAACTACTAGACTCGTCGTGGAAAGTCTTTGTTGATGGATCCTCGACATCCAGGAGAGCTGGCGCTGGCGTGGTTCTCCAGTCTCCCGAGGGCCTCGTCATCGAGCAAGCTGTGACCCTCGGCTTCAAGGCATCTAACAACGAGGCCGAATATGAAGCCCTCATTGCCGGACTTAACAGTGCCAAGATCCTGGAGGCCCGGTCCGTTGTGATTTTCAGCGATTCTCAGCTGGTGACAAGCCAGCTCAGCGGAGACTACCAGGCCCGGGATGACCGGATGGCTGCCTACCTTGCCCACGCCAGGGGACTCCTCTCCCAGTTCGAAAGGGCCGTGGTCCGGCAGATCGGGAGAGAGTGCAACTCCCATGCAGACGCCCTCGCTAGCCTCGCCTCGGCTGTGGAAGCTGGCGAAAGGAGGACTATTGAAGTAGAAACGTTGCAGGAGCCCAGCATCAACCTCCAGCAACCCCGGCAACTCATGTGCCTGGACCTCGGCCCGAGCTGGATGGACCCCATCATCGCCTACCTGAAGGATGACCAGCTGCCGGAGGACAGGACTGAAGCCAGAAAGATCAGATTGAAGGCGTCCCGGTTCTGGCTGTCCCCAGACGGCAAGCTCTACAGAAAATCATTCACAGGGCCATACCTCCAGTGCGTGCACCCCAGCAGGGTCGACGACTTCCTCTACGAGATCCACGAAGGAGTCTGCGGCAGTCACATAGGAGGTCGGTCACTTGCATACCGGGCTATCAGCCAGGGTTACTGGTGGCCGTACATGCAGAAGGACGCCCAGCTTTACGCCAGGAAGTGCGAGAAGTGCCAGAAATTCTCCCATTCTCTCCACCAGCCAGCCCAGGACCTAAGTCCTCTCTCCAGTCCGTGGCCTTTCGCCCAGTGGGGCCTCGACATCGTCGGACCACTTCACCGAACTCCAGGGAACAAGAGATGGTTGATTGTGGCCACGGATTACTTCACGAAGTGGGTCGAAGCTGAGCCTTTGTCCTCCATCACCGAGCTGGACACAAAGAACTTCGTGTGGAAGAATATCATCACGAGGTTCGGAATTCCCCGCACTCTCATTTCGGACAACGGGACGCAGTTCGACTCCAACCTCTTCAAGAGCTTCTGCCAGGAGTACGGCATTCGCAACATCTACTCTACCCCGGCGTACCCTCAGAGCAACGGCCAGGCCGAGATCTCAAACAAGGTGCTCCTCGACGGAATCAAAAAGAGACTCGACCGAGCCAAAGGTCGATGGGCGGAGGAGCTGCCAAGCGTCCTATGGGCCTACCGAACTACGCCGAGGCGTTCCACCTCGGCTACCCCGTTCTCCCTTGCTTACGGCATGGAAGCAGTCATTCCCCTTGAGGTCGGCCTCCCGACCTTGAGGTCCGAACTCTGTGACCAGGGTCTAAACGATCTGAATGTAGCACGAGAGCTGGACTTGGCTGAAGAACGAAGAGAGGCGGCAGCTATCCGCCTGACCGCCTATCAGCAGCAGTTGGCCAGGGGGTACAACCCGAAGGTCAGAGAGAGAAGGTTCGTGATAGGAGAGTTGGTCTTGAAGAAAACACTTCCAGGCGACCGAGATCCCAACGAAGGCAAGCTGGCGCCTAATTGGCAGGGACCGTTCAGAATAACTTCTACAGCGGGGAGATCTGCCTACCGACTCGAAGATATGGAAGGGAAGCCGCTCCCGCGACCATGGAACGCAGCACATCTAAAAAAATTCTATTTCTGAAAAATGTACTCAAGGAATCAGATATCAATAAAAGGCAACTTTTCTGGAATGAATGTTTGCATTGCTCCAAGGCTCGCAGCGGCTCGATCCCACTATTCGGAATGCCAACTGTCAGCTCGGCTCCATCGCCAGCTCCGACATCAGGGTCCGGTAACAGTACCACCCTCGCGGCTCGGTACCTCTGTTCAGAGGGCCAACCGTCCTGAGCTCGGTTCCTTCACCAGCTCTGGCGGCACAGCCATAAGCATTTCAGGGTCCGGTAAGAGTACCACCCTCGCGGCTCGGCACCTCTGCTTGGAGGGCCAACCGTCCTGAGCTCGGTTCCTTCACCAGCTCTGGCGGCACAGCCATAAGCATTTCAGGGTCCGGTAAGAGTACCACCCTCGCGGCTCGGCACCTCTGCTTGGAGGGCCAACCGTCCTGAGCTCGGTGCCTTCACCAGCTCTGGCGGCACAGCCATAAGCATTTCAGGGTCCGGTAAGAGTACCACCCTCGCGGCTCGGCACCTCTGCTTGGAGGGCCAACCGTCCTGAGCTCGATGCCTTCACCAGCTCTGGCGGCACAGCCATAAGCATTTCAGGGTCCGGTAACAGTACCACCCTCGCGGCTCGGTACCTATGTTCGGAGGGCCAACCGTCCTGAGCTCGGTTCCTTCACCAGCTCTGGCGGCACAGCCATAAGCATTTCAGGGTCCGGTAAGAGTACCACCCTCGCGGCTCGGCACCTCTGCTTGGAGGGCCAACCGTCCTGAGCTCGGTGCCTTCACCAGCTCTGGCGGCACAGCCATAAGCATTTCAGGGTCCGGTAAGAGTACCACCCTCGCGGCTCGGCACCTCTGCTTGGAGGGCCAACCGTCCTGAGCTCGATGCCTTCACCAGCTCTGGCGGCACAGCCATAAGCATTTCAGGGTCTGGTAACAGTACCACCCTCGCGGCTCGGTACCTATGTTCGGAGGGCCAACCGTCCTGAGCTCGGTGCCTTCACCAGCTCTGGCGGTACAGCCATAAGCATTTCAGGGTCCGGTAAGAGTACCACCCTCGCGGCTCGGTACCTCTGTTCGGAGGTCCAACCGTCCTGAGCTCGGTACCTTCACCAGCTCTGGCGGCACAGCCAACGGAATCATGGTCCGGGTTCGGTACCCCCCTCACGGCTCGGATCCTCTCTCGCTTAGTACCTATCAATCTACTCGGCAAGTTACTTGCAACGATACGCTACAAGCAAAACAGACGACACAGAATATGCAAAGAATGTTGTTTTATTAAGATCAGCTTAAGTACAAGGTATGGCGAAACAAAAAAACAAAATTACATAATTCAGGGAGCTGCTGCTCCCTCATTACAGCCGGTCCCGGCAGCACTCTTGCCAGGTACGGCTGGGGTAGCTTCGGGGACCACCGGAGGAGCAGGGGCAGCTGTTGCTGGAGGGACCTCCGAGGTTGAAGGAGCGGGGGCGATTCCCGAGACGGCTCGCAACTCCGAGTCCGAGCGAGGAAACCTGGGGGAATTCTGAAAGATGGGGCTGTCCGGAGGGACACCAACCCTCCGCAAGGCCGCCTTCCACCCAAGTGCCCACGCTTTCTCTCGGATTCCTGGCAGTTGAGCCTTGTAGTCAGCTGCCAGTTTGCTGACCTCCTCATTCATCACGGACTCGTGCTCGGCGACATACTCTTCCTTGAGTCTCGCTTCTTGATCTTTCAGAGCCCGCGCGAGCTCGGCCGCCTTCCCGTCCAGAGCCATCTCTAACTTTCTCTCAGCCAGCTTCCTCTCAGAGATGAGCCTACTGTTGGTCCCCCGCAGCATCTTCATGTCTTCCTCCCTCCGCGACGACGCAAGACGGACCTCGTCTAGCTTCCAGGACAGTTGGACGTTTTGATCCACCGCCTGTTTTGCTTCCTCCTTGAGGTGCTCGGCCAAGGCCCGCTCTGCGTCGAGCTCGGCAAGAAGATCTTCCTTCTTCCTCGCCTCCTCCTCCAGGGCCGCGTCCCTTGCCGCCAGGGACTTGAGCAACTCCTCCTTTTCGGTTGCCCAATCTGCTGCCCTGGCTTCGGCTGCATCCAGCCTCCCCATGCCAGTCTGGCACTTTTGCAAGACCTGCAGTGGAAACAGAAGTGTCACAAAATGAAACACAGCAGAAAAAGAGTGTTTTGAGTCAAGCGTGTACATACCGTTACCAGAGACCGCATTGAGGACATCAGCAGGGACTTGTTGTCCACCTGCGCCCACCTTGCCATGTCCTGGGGAAGGGCGCACGCTCGTCCCAGAGCGACAACCACTTCGGGGCTGACCGCTCGGTCCGACTCGGCTAGTTCCCTCCCCAGCACCCCCTTGATGTCCGGTCTCCAGGGAATGAAGTCGGGAGGAGCGGCGGACCCCCCAACCGACACGGCAGGCTCGGGGGCGGACGGGGCTTGGACCCTGGGCCTCTTCTCCGGCCTGCGCTCCTCGACGACCTCGGCAGTATCCCCTCTGCCTAGGTCGGAGTGCGATTCTTCAGATTGAGCATCGTCGGTAGCTTCCGGAACCGTCTCGGTCCCGGGCGCGGTTACCTCAGCAGCGTCCGCCGCCGACATACTTAGGGCGACGTCGGCACCTCGGCAGGGAACCGAACTTTCGCCCGTGCCTCCAAATGCAGCGGCGGAGAGGTCTTCCGCGACAAAGCGCTTGCGACGACCGCGCAACATCTCGACCTCGGACTCTTCCGAGCTGGATGTGCTCCGGGACTCGCTGGAGACAACAAATTTCTGCCTTAGCCGCCTGCGCCCGGTCTCGGCTCTCTTGGTCGCAGCTGCTCCACGGACAGGGGACTGTCCTCCCAACTCTACCGGAATGCCACTGGGGATTGCGACAGTAACGGTCTCCGGAGCAGGAGCCTGAGTCCGTTCGGTGCCCGGTACGGTGTCTTCCCCGTGAAGCACGGAGTCGATCCCGGTTACCCGCCTCGGAGCAAGGAAGGACTTGTAGTGCGGCGTGTACCCCAGCAGCGAATACGCAGCACGGCAGTGATGGCCGCGGTACTTCCGCACCTTCTCGTGCCAATCGCTGTTCACCCTCCACCGGTTCCTTCGGGCAAGCTCCCTCCTCTGCCGAAAACCTGCAGGAACAGGACAGTGTCAGCAAGGGAAAGAGATGATAAAAATACAAAATCCAGGGGCCTCGGTTTTTACTTGGGGGGACTCCTATTTTGCGCGGTATCCGGGCCGTGGTGCTGGGTTCCGCCTCGCCGAACTCCCACGCCCCGCGAACGAAGACACGGTCCTCCCCCGCGTATTTATACGAGTCTTCCAGCGCGGTCACGAAGGCGGTCCGGTGGAGCCTCAGCCGAAGATAGTACGTATGCCCCTCTGCGGATTTGCAGAGGTCATACGCCTCCTCGATGTCCGAGACACCGAGGTTGATGGACAAGATCTCGTTGAGCCGCACTGTTCCCATGATGACCTTGTATCCGTTGGGAAGCAGCTGGCAGGGGCTCAACCCCCACTCACGGAGACATTCCCTGAGGAGTGGGTGGAGGGGGAACCGGACTCCTCCCTCCACGACGGCCACCAGCCAGAACGGCATCCAACCGTCGCTGTATGTGAAACCGTCGTCGGGGCCGTCTGGTCTAATCTCTACAGTCGCAGGGACTTCATATTCCTTCCTAAACAGGCTTATGGACAGTGCGTCCCCTAGCCAATGCCTGTGCACACCCATTCTAGCCTAGAAAGAGGAATACCCACCAGAAGGGAAGAAGACAGAAGAAAGAAGTGCTACAGTGAAGCTCTGCGAGCAGAAGGGTCGCAGGCAACAGGAAAGTATTGTTCTTCAGTAGGTTGCAGCAGAAGTTCTGAGGATCGAAAAGAAGGAAGACGGAGAAGGAACCCTAATTTATAAAGGATGGAGGCGCCGTTTCAGATTTCGAGAGAAGCCTTCAATATGGCCCTACCTCGAGTAGCCCTAGAGTCGCCTCGGGCAGCCCAGTCGTCCTGCAGATTTGATTGCGCGCCCTCAACAAAGGCGACACGTGGCACGGTGCCGCATTCCCAGAGGACTATTCAATGCCTCGACAGGCGAAAGGGCAACCGCCTCGACTGACGGAAAGAACTTAATGCAGCACTCCACGTCAGCAAAAGGCGATGAGGAGACCCCATCGAACCGAGACCCCACCGATTCGGCAGTTCGGCACAACGGGCACTGTCAAAAGGTTAGGGGCAGTACCGGCCTGACTAAATCCACTCAGCTTCCGACCTGCTCCAAGGAGCCCACAGGCCAAAAGCTGGGGGGGAAATAATGGGTACGGAACAGCCGTCGGAGACCACGGTCATGCTTCGGGTCTCGGTCGTTGGCCGATGTCACAATCTAAAGAACAGCAAGGAGTTCGGCTATCCGGAACTACAACTCAAAACAGCAAAGCAAAGCATCATTCCATCAACCACAAACATTTCATCAAAAACAAGAAAGCATCAGAATGCGAGCGAAAACAGAAATTTTTATTAATCACAGCTCCTGATTACAAGAACGGATGAAGATACAATCAAAGAAAGAAAAAATTACAAAAACCCTCAGAGGGCTGCAGCTTCCACATTGCAGTCAATCTCTGGAGGGACCTCGGCCTCGACCGCACTAGCCTCGGGAGCAGCTGGGGCAGCTTCAGGGACGACCACGGCAGCTTCAGGAGGGACCTCAACGACTGCTGCCACTTGGCAGTCTTCGGGATCAGCACTGGCAGCAGGAGCCTCTTGCGGCGCCTCGGGAGCGGCGGTCGCCTCCGGGCACGACTGCGAAGGAGGGTCGGAGGAGACTTGAGACACGGCTGCGAGTCCCGGGTCCGAACAGGAAAATCTTGGGGCATTCAGGAAAAGGGGACTATCCTCGGGGACCCCGGCTTTCTGCAAGGCCGCCTTCCACCCGAGTTCCCAGGCTCGGTCCCGGATCCCCGGCAGCTGAGCCTTATAGTTAGCAGACAGCTTGCCGACCTCCTCCTCCATGATGGAGTCATGCTCGGCGAGGAACTTCTGCTTGAGCCTGGCCTCCTGTTCGGCCAGGGCAGACTCGACCTCGGCCGCCTTCCCCCTCAGCGCCTTCTCCAGGGAACCTTGCGCCTGGTTCCGCTGGGAGAGGAGTCTCTTGTTTGTCCCCTTTGTGCTCTTCAGTTCGTCCTCCAGCTGTTTCGCCGCAGCCCGGAGATCGTCGAGCTCGGAAGAAAGGTGCTGGTTCTGGACCTTCTCGTCCTCCAGCTCGTCTTTGAGGCGCTGGACCTCAACCTTTGACTCTTCGAAATCAACGACGAGGCCGGCGTTCTTGGCCGTCACCTCTGCCAGCGTCGCATCCTTGGACGCCAAGGACGCCCGCAGCTCATCCCTTTCGACTACCCACTCAGCTGCCCGCGCCTCGGCCACGTCCAGCCTCTCAATGCCCACCTGGCACTTCTGCAACAGCTGCAAGACGGAAACCCGAAGTCAATAAAACGACAGGGACTAAAAGCTGAGGGAAAGACAATTGTACTTACCTGCACAACGGATTGCATCGAGGAAAGCAGGAGAGACTCGTTGTCCATCTCCGCCCACCTCGCCATGTCTTGAGGGAGGGCGCAGGCTCGCCCTAGCGCTGCGACCACTTGGGGATTGGTCGCGCGGTCTGTTTCGGCCAGCGGCCTCCCCAGAGACCCCTCGATGGCCGGCCTCCACGGAGCCGGAGGAGGAGGCAGGGTCGTACCACCAGCAGACGAAGTCGAAGGGCCAGGCGAGGCCTCGACCCTTGCCCTCTTCTCGGGTCGTCCGCCCTCGACAGCCTCGGCCGAACGAGCCCGACGTCCAGCCCCAGCGGCATGATCCGAGGTTGGGACGACTGTGGTCACGGCCGGAGGCGGAGCTGTGACGACCCCTGCCCCGTCAGGCCGAGCAGCCGCGACCACGGCAGGACTAACCACCTCGACATCCGGGGCAGGAATGCCACCTGGGGATGCCGGAGGCGCCGCGGCCACTGCCTGCGGAGGATCCCGGACCTCGCCTCCGATGTCTCCGAAGGCCACCGCGGACAGGTCCTCCGCGGCATAGCGTCGCCCGCGCTGGCGCAGCATTTCCTCTTCCTCTTCCTCTTCCTCCGAACTGGACGCTACTAGCCTCGTTCGGGAAGACGGGGGCTTGGCCCTCGAGGGTTTGGCGGACTCTGCGGCGGAGACTGCTGGAGCACGTTCTGCCAATTCAACCAGGCGACCGGCGGGAATTGCAACGGTCACTGCAGCCGAGCTCGGTACCACGGCCGCCTCTGTTCCTTGACTCGCACCTTCGCCGCTAAGGACGGAGTCTATCCCCGACACCTTTCTGGAGGTGTTGAAGGACCGATAGTGGGGCACGTACCCCAAAAGGCACCAGGCAGCACGGCAGTTGTGGCCGCGGTAGTTCCTCACCAGCTCGTGCCAGGCGCTGTTCACTTTCCAGCGATTCCTCCTCGCGAGCTCCCTCTTTTCACGAAAATCTGCACAGGCAAAACCGTGTCAGAAGCCAGATAAGGAGAAAGGAGAGAAGTGCAAACCGAAAGAACTTCGGCCTTTACTTGGAGGAATCCCTATTTTTCGAGGGACCCGGACCGTGGTAGCAGGCTCTACTTCGCCGAACTCCCATCCACCTCTGACAAGCACTTTGTCTTCGCCAGCATACCGATTGGAGTCCTCTAGCGCAGTTACGAACCCTGTCCGGCGGACCCGCAGCCGGAGGTAATAAGTATCCCCCTCTGCGGATTTGCAGAGGTCATAAGTGTCCTCAATATCTGGGACACCAAGGCCAATTCCCAGAATCTGGTTGAGCCGCACCACCCCCATTATGATTTTGTATACATTGGGGAGTAGCTGGCAAGGGCACAACCTCCACTCCCAAAGGCAGTCCCGGACCAGTGGGTGCAGGGGAAAGCGAACTCCCCCTTCCACAACGGATACCAACCAGAATGGCATCCAGCCGTCACGATAGGTGAGGCCGTCATCGGGGGTATCCGGTCTGACCTCCACATTGGAGGGGACCTTGTATAAATCCCTAAAATGGACTATGGAGTCTGAGTTTCCTAGCAGATGCCTATAGACTCCCATTCTCGACTCAGACAGACCTATCTAAAAAAGATGAAGAAAACAGAGAAGACTCGCACGAATAGGGATTGCGCAGTCGGGAACGACGAAGGTCTGCAGACGCTGGAGAAAGCTCCCTTGCAAAACGCAGTAGAAATCTGAAGAAAGCAGGGGAAGGTGAAGAAAGCAGAAGAAGGTGAAGACGAAGGGGGCGCCCTGATTTATAAGGCTTGGGGACGACGGTTCGACTTTCGAGGAAAGCCTTTAAGAGGCGTCTCCTCAATCAACCCTAACGTCCCATCTCGCAGCCCTAACGTCTCCTCGAAGTAATGGCAAGACAGCTAAAGGGAGCGACACGTGTCACCACTAGCGCGATATCCGAAGACTATTTAATATCCAGGACAGGCGAAAAGACACCCCCAAGGGGCCCGAGTGGTGACAACGACCCCCAGACCCAATGGGGCCCTCTCGATCCGAAGCTCCCTCGTCCCGGTACTACCTTCATGACGATCACCCTCACTTGAGCTCGGTAGCAGAACCAGTTATACGGTCATCAAGCTTCTGACCCCTTCGAGCCAGGAGGCTCTCAGGAGTCAAAAGCTAGGGGGCAATTGTGTGGGTAAAACACCGTAATGACGAAGTTAAGCAACGATCACGGCTAAACTGGCCGAGCTCCTCAGCCTCTGTGGTAGAAGATCGTCAGCTCGGCAGTTCGGTCAATACCTTGGCAGCTCGGTAGGACAGTCCAGCTTGCAAGATCATCACCGCGATTCGGCAGCTCGGTATGAGTGCCAGCCCGGTACAATGGCGGGCCACGGCCAAGCTATCCTTGGTCCCAGGCCACAGCATCCCCAGCCACAGCACTAGAGTTAGAGTGGGCCGCCATTCTCCTCCTAGAGTCAGAATGGGCCGCCATCTACCTTCTGGAAATACGGCGCGCCCTGACAGATATGGGCGGTCATTTATGGCGATAGGATTGCTCATTTATGGTGATAAGAGATGTGCTTTATCATCCCTGTACGCCAGCCGGCTGAAGGCGTGGAAAGTGAAGTAGGGGTGTTGTCCGCTCCACCTACGGCTGCCTGTCAGGGTATGGAGCGATGGGACCTCACCTCACCTACCCCCACTCACAGAGAGAATGAACGAGGAACACTCGCCTATATATGCATGGGATCAGCCCCATGAGAGGTACGCACTACGCAATACACAGCCCACTACTTTCAACATTAGACAAGCTCTCATTCCTCTCTTCCTCCTCCTGTTTAGTTTTCTCAGAACTAACTCAGGCATCGGAGTGCCTTCGGCTCACGGCAGCCAGGGCCTCTGACCCAAGTCTTTCTCCTTCCCTTTCAGGTTATTGGAGTTCAGCATTTCCCGTCCTAAGGAGTTTAACCTCAATCTCATCCTAATCTAAGTAGGTGTCGTTTTTACCGCCTACAAGTTGAGTTCAAAAGGTTAAAAAGATACTT
Source organism: Persea americana (assembly GCA_029852735.1). Taxonomy (NCBI): domain Eukaryota; kingdom Viridiplantae; phylum Streptophyta; class Magnoliopsida; order Laurales; family Lauraceae; genus Persea; species Persea americana. Next base: position 53,022,443 of record CM056812.1, read on the forward strand.
TATTCTTCTGTCAACCATGAAGTGATAGAGGTGACTGAGCTGAGTAGTGGACTAGGTGGAAGTGTTACTTCAGCAGGCCAGGTCAATTGTTGGCTCAACACAAGCACAATCTGAATTGAACCCAACTGAACCAAAACAGGTCTAAGATCCAAGGGTCGGACAATCAAAAAAATTCTTTCTAAGGAGTCTCCTGTAGCGCCCCACTTATCAAAAATCTAAAGTACTCAAAGGACTTTGGAGAAGTGTGAGGTTATTGAGTCTAGATCCTCAATAAACCCCATAAATATTCACTGACCCTAATTTAACACTAATTTAATTAAACTCGCGATTGGGTTAAATTCCATAAAATATAAAACTTAAGAAACCATTACACTTTAAGGCCCTTAAATCAGTGTATATATGTATTTATATTTATTTCACCCCCAATTGTGACTTCAGAGGTTTGTGAGTTTCTTTGATACAAAATTTTGTATAAATTCCATCAGATTCATTTTGGTCTCAGTGGAGAACGTTTGGAACAAAAGGAAAAGAGATAAGAAGAGGGGGAACATAGTAAGGTCAGGGGCCCTTTTGTAATTACACAAATCCAAATAGAAGCAGAAGATGGAGTATGTACCCAATAAAGGTCATGCTTATTTGCACGAGAGTGAAATGAAATAAAATTAATGATCAAATCAAAAGAAAGAAAAAAAGGAAGAGGGACTTGAGAGTAAAAGCACTAAAGAACACAAATTCTCTCCTTCCTTTCTTTAATATTTAGCGCCTTTTAAGAGTACATTTTTTTTCATTTAGCACTGTTTATAGGTAGTTTTTTGTCATTTTGTGCCTTTACTATGAACCCCTTCCTTTCTCCATGTCTCTTAGAAATGACCACTTCATTTTATTTCATTTCACCCCTCGTGAAAACAAATGGGCTTGGGGCAAGTTTGTGTAGCATCCATATAAATGGAAGTGTGTGGACAGTGGACTTCTATTTTTCCATAGAATGCTCCTCATTTCCTAAACTCTCCCCCTATCTGGGCAGAGACTTTTCAACGGAAATATAGAAAATCAAGCTGTTTTTTATGCTTTTCCAACAAATGATGGAAAAGGTTTTTAGGGGAAAATGCTCTACTTTTCTTTTACATTTCCACGGAAACCAGTTACACAAATGTGCCCTTAGATCTCAATAAACCATTTCTCCAGTTTCATCATACCTAGTCATCATTAGAGAAGGAACAGAATGATAAAAAATAAAAAATAAAAAAACTAAAATTCTACTTTCTTTAACCTACTGTGGCTTCCATCAAAACCAAAATATAGTCATCCTAGCAAGCCTGTGACCAGAAAAGGTGCCTGCAACATTGAGGGGAAACAAATCACAGAGAATGGTTATCTATTCTTCTTTTGATGCATAAAACTTTATTGATTATAAAGAATACAAGTGATCCTGCCTTTTGCATAGTTTTTTTTTTTTTTTTTTGCCATTTTCCCTTGCTTCTAATCTTCACATTTCAGGCGTGTTATTGAGAAAAGAATGAAATATGGGGGAAATGATTAAACAATGTATTCACCATCTCTATTTATAATCAGTTGTTAAATAATATGATTACAATCAGATCACATCACTAAAATACAGAATAGTCCTCGGATACTATTTAGTAGATGCACTACTTATGTGTTAATCAAATCTACAATTAGTCATTGTTACGAAAGACAGATCTATTATGCTATGAGATGCTCCTCTTGTGTAGCTCCTGAAAGTAACTCCTACAGAACTATGAGATGCTTCTCCATACCATGGAGTATGAAAGTCCATTTATCATAACACATTCTGAGAACGCTACTCCTTCATGCTCCCCTTTAATATAAAAATAGCCTAATTTGCCCGTGATAAGAACATCTGTTTTATCGATGATATCCTGGTAAAAATGTTTGTTCATTGCTCTTTAGACTTGTGCAAGGTGTACTAATCTCCTTGTAAGCATTTACCAACAAAAAAAACATCTCCTTGGAAGCAACTCTTTCACATATTGAATGACAGTCAGCTTGTATTGCTTCAACCACTCCTGAAAAACTGGATTTCTAGCAATGTGAGTCGCTGCTTATTGCGGAAACCAATCTCCACAGGAAAAGCAGCAAAATCCAATTGTGAGGGACCATTTAACCACAACAGCTCATACATACTATGTATCATCGGCGTACAATCAGCTTTAGCACTAGATCTGGCAACTAAGGACTGCTTCTTTCTCTTCCACATAACCAAGTTTCAACCTCCTAGAGTAAGATATTCTAAAGTCAAACAGTGACCATCTGCTGAACAAGTCTAATCTGATCTGAATATAATGTGACTTGAAGATCATGAGGAGAGAACTCTAATGTTTCCTCATACGCTAGGAACTCCAGGTCCAGGGTTTGCTAAGAGCTGTTGGAGTTGCAAACACAGCCTAGACACTTCAGGGACATCCTTGTAAACTTCAGACATCTGCAAAAGCAATTTACAATGTTGGACTCTAGGAGATAACTGGTGGTGGCACAAGGAAAGAAGTTGAGGTATCCGCCATCTATCCTTGTGTTCCCTTGCAAGACATTTCTTCATAAGATCAAGTAGCGATGGATTCAAAACTGGATCATATGTAATCTCATGGTTTGGATCTGTTATGGCCTTGACCCTTGCCCCACAGTGTCTTGTATTCTGCAAAAGGTGTCCTACCATACACCATTTGGTAAAGGATACAACCAAGGGACCATATATCAGATGGTCGTCCGCACTTAATGGTGTTTCCATTTTCATCTAGTTCATTCCACACAAGTGCTTCTGGAGACACGTAGTTAAGTGTGCCCACCTACAATAATAAAGCAGAATGAGCGTAAATCAATTGTTTATTTGGTTTGTCCGGTAATTAGAAGCAAACAAATAACGAAAAGCTTCACAACTGGGAACCCTGATCGTTATTGGAATAAGCTTGCATAGTAGACTAATCAACACCCTATCTACATAAAACTAAAAGAAAGATGAGTAAAACCAAAGTATCCATAAAAAATAAAATTAGTACTATAACACCCCTTTTTTGTATGATAATTGGGCAATAAAACATCAATTAAAAAAACCCACTTTTGTTATTATTTCTTTCCCATAAATGGAGCATTTACAGAACAGTAAGAATAGAAAGAAGAACCTGCGCTTCTCGGTGGATGTTAGTACTATCATTCATTATAGCTTTGGCAATGCCAAAATTGATTAGCTTCAGAGAGCCCCTGACAAGGAGAAAGTTAGCAGGCTTTAGGTCTGAGTGCACGATACCCTCCTCATGAATTGTATTAACAGCTTGAAGCATTTGCTGTGGAAAAAAAAAATGTGCCTGTGTTAGAGCTACAACTTGCTAATGGTCAGTCTGTCAAGATCCACAAATATGATGTGGATGTAGAAACCTGCCAATAGAAGCGTAGCCAATTTTCATCCATTTTCCTATTGGAGCCATCCATTTCCTTCCACTGCTGTGACAGCATATGAGTCAAATCAGTTTCACCATATTCAAGCGTCATGTAAATGTATCCATTGTCCTTGATCCTGCCATCTTTGATAGTCATGGTGCCATTCATGACTTCCTCCAGCATAGTTTTATCTGTCACCTACAGAGACAAGATGTTAAGCAGTAAATCATAGAACAGGCTATAAAGTATCATCATAACTCATCACATCAACCATCAAAATGGTAGAGATTTGCAAAATGACCAGAAAGGAGAAAAACAATTTTCATCTTTTAGCTGTTCAGATGCGAAAACCATTTTAATATTGCCTTCTTCTTTTTGAAGAAATAAACTTATAGTTTTCCAGCATTAAAAAATAAAAAACAAATTAAGTCCTAACAAGCATTTATGTCCAATCTGCAAAAGTAGTTTTGATCAAAGTCAAACCACCAAAATCCACAATAAATGAAGCAAATGAAATTTAAATCAATAAAAAAAAATGCTGATATTAAAGTGATAAAAAAAAAACCAAACACCATATTTTGAATTAATGTTGGTACCTCATAGTCAATGAGTTGAATAATATTTCTCTCTCCCTTTAACTTGTTTAGATACTTGATCTCCTGACAGAACCCATAAGCAGTAGTATAATCACGACCCTTAAGCTTGATACTTTTAAGGGCATAGATGGTGCAATCTGATGCTATAACTTTATGAACTTCACTGCTTCCTCCACTGCCTATCTTGCCAAGCTTCTGATAGAGCTTCCCATTAACTTTAAAAAATACATCAGGATCATAGTTCTTTTTACGAGTTGCAGACATTCCTCTTCCACTACTAGTCTTTTCTGGTTTGCTTGATTGAGAAGGCTCTGTATTAACATTCAAGTTTTTCCTCGGGGGATCCTGAGGTTGTAAATCACTGCCATCACCCGAAATCCCTTTTTCGTTGGCCTTTTTTTCATCAAAATGAGCATCCTTTTTGTGACCCACAAGTCTATCAGGTGAACCATCACTTTCCTTCTTGACAGATCCCCCACCTTAAATAGGCTATGATCCGGAACCTCAATTGAGGTATCTGGGGCAGATGAAGATACTTGGGTTGATACAGCTGTCTGCCTTCCTGATGCTGTGTGAATGCCCTGAAATGAAGGGATTGATGTTGGAGCTGCATATCCTTGAATTATAGGTTGTGAATTCAAACTGAAATCATTCAAAGGTCCTGAATCCAAATGGGAATGACTGTCTCGATGTGAACATTGATTGTATGTTGTGGAATTCAGCATAGGTGCGGATAAAGAATGAACAGACGTTGTACTCATGCATGAGGAGCCAGCAACCAGAGATTTAGTTGTGGGATGGACTACATCCTTCCTGAAGAAGTCCAGAAAGTCATGATCATGCACAGTTGCGATTGTTTTTGCTGACAAACAGGTCACACTGGACTTCATAGTGATATCAGACATCCCTGTGTGCTGAATTCAGCTGCTTTAGACCTCGATCATTTACAGTTGACGGTCCTACTCGATCACTCATACTGTATCCATTCTCTGTCAATGCAAGATAATTCATATGAGAAGAGAGGTCATCGATTCTAGTGGCGGTGGCCATTGGGTCACTAGCCCCTGCATAAATAGAATGATAAATATACTGATTGATTTGTAAGTATAAAACAAGATCAGCCGATCAACAACACTGACAGTGAGCTCGGGTGTACCAAAATTTCAAGCAACTGCTTTCAGAAACCAGATGGTAATCCATTATGAATGTCATCCAAGACAGCCTAAGCATGTGTTTAGAAGACTAAAATCAGCAAGTGTTTCAGGTACAAGTAACAATGAGAAGGGGAGATTGATAAGGACTTTAAAAAAATGTAGCTATAAGTGACGCTAGAATTGGGAGTGACTAGGAAAAGGAGGAAAGTAGTAGAATTAGACAATGCAACCCTAAATGGATGAGATAAGCCTTCAGTTATAATGATGAGAATATGAGGTTATTAATTGCAAACCACATTGGCATGCATACTGTTTTGATGCATGGTCACAAGCCTTAATTCATGGAAAATACATGCCATTTATTCTTCCAACACGTTACATTTTTTTTTTATATAACTTAGGGCATCTCCCGCAGAGCCAAGCCCAGCCCCGAAGGCCCGAGGGACACTCAATTCTAGACAGCCGATAACTAATCCCGAGGGGCACATGCAAACCCACCACTATCATGCCGACAATTGCTAGCACCTGAGCTAACATGTGTGGAGTCCCTCCTTTGTTTAAATTCAGTCTCTCATATCACACCTGCCTCATATACACGGGCACTAACTCAAATTTCACTTGAGTGGGAGTGACATATATTGTTGAATTGATTTTGTATGAACATGATCAGTCATTTCAAATGGAGTTTGGGTCATTTCTCATATACAGGGGTTTGTACTATACAAGTGGACTAGGTTAAACATAGGCTAAATTAAGTAGATAGAACCCTGTGATCATTTGTTTTTTCCACAATAGTTAGTGATGCATCCAAATACGCCCTAGTCAAAGAAGAAGAATTTTGTGTCAGCTAAGTCAGTTTCTTACTTTGAGAAGGGGGTTCTGCAGCAGCTGAGCCTTCCATTCCTAACAGAAGGCAGCTGCATCTTCTCCAAACCAATCTTAGAATCCACATATTCATTTCTACAACCTGGAATACTTTTCATGGAAACCCTCCCACAATTCACATCGGATTTACCTTCATCTCCTTGAAAATAAAAACCATCATGCGTAATGGTCTCAGTTCCGGTTATGGAAGGCGCAGTGAGATCAGAATCCCCCGGCCCCACTGCCTCCACGTCAGCAATCCCGGCCTTCCGATCCAAATTCAGTAACTCCACAGAATCTTCTAGAAATCTGCCATTATTTGAAGTATCTGTACAATTACTCTTCTTTAGATCCTTTTGCGGAACTAATTTAATATACGCCTTGCCCGGAAAGCATTGGAAGGAAGTGAACCTGGAAAATTATCAGAAACCCTAATCTCACTGACTTTGCCCCTAAATTCTCATTCTGAAGAAGAAATCCTAAATTTTCAAAAACTCAGAAGAGAGAAACAGAGAGAGAGGTGTGAGATTCAAATACCGATAGGTCTTTGGCGCTTGAAAGTGGCTTGGATATGGCGAAGGAAATCGGACGGCGGAGATGAATGGAGAGTCGAAGTGTGGGGCAGTTTCTTGGAAGAAGCAGTGTCCGTCGTCCGATGTCAGAGGCATCTCGGATCGACAGTGGAGAATGGAGATGAGAAGATGAGGGGAGTTGGATGGGGAATGGTGAGGCCTCTTCATAAAAAGGAGTTTTCCTCTTCTCTCAGTCTTTTTTCCATCTGCTGCTGCTGAAGCTGAATGGAGGGGAGGGCAGAGGGAACATTTGAATTTGGGGATGAAATGCCAGGTGACCCGCAAGAGTATTCCAAATCGTGACTCGCCCTCCATGTAAGAAATGGAGTTTTAAATTTTTATTTATTTTTAGCTCAATTGTGAGGTATCTTCCTTTCCATAAAAAAAAAAAACAGATATCAATCCCAAACACTATAGTTTTGGCCCTTTTGGGGCTTGGAAGTAGGAGCTTTCTATGGGCCTGATCGAGCCGGTACAAGACATATTCGGTCTGGCCAAACTTCAAAACACAGGCCTATATCCACCTCAAGTTCAATGCCCAAGTCCACCCATTCAATCAGTCATGTCCCACCAGTGGACGTTTTTCATTAGTTGTATAGGTTATCTAGCAATTATTTCAACAAATCTATCTACCATTATATTATTTCTACTGCATATCTATATCTATACTTATTATAAAAAAATGGAAAGTTGCAAACTTCTTTCACTACACTATTGTGGGGGCCTACCCTCAAATATCTACTAGCTCTACTAATATATATATATATATATATACTATTATAAAAGAAAGAATATTGCAAAGCTTTTTCACTACACCATGTGCGGCCCACCTCCAACTATTATAATAGAATATAATATATTATTATTATATTTTAATAATTATCTACTATATATATCTATCTATCGACAATTATAAAAGATGAAAAGTTGTGTAGTTTTTTCACTACACCACCTTTATGGGGCCCACCTCCAAATATTATAATGCAAACTTTTTTACTACACCATTGTGGAGCCCACCCCCAAATATTAAAATATAATACAATAATATATTACTATGAGAAATTGCAAACTTTTTCACTACACCTTTGTGGGGCCCACCCCCAAATATTATAATGCAAACTTTTTCACTACACTATTGTAGGGCCCACCCCCAAATATTATAATATAATATCTCTACTCTTATAAAAGAGAAGAAAATGCAATTTAGTTTCGCTACACACCTGGCCACATCTAAGAGAACAAAAGGACATAACTTGTGTGGGCCCCACTTATATAATAATAATATAATCTATCTATTATTATTACCCTTCTAAAAGAGAAGAACTTGGGCCCCACTTATATAATAATAAGATTATAAAAGAGAAGAACTTGTGTGGGCTCCACTTATATAATAAGATTATAAGGAGTTTACCTTATTCTGGTATTTTTTTTCCTGCTATTAAACTTCATCTCATGCTCATATATCTTATAATGTACAATTTCTTTCTCAAAATTAAGGAGCAAAAGCCTGGCACAGTAGAAGGCGCTCCTTATTACAACTTTGAAGTTGTGGGTTCAAGTTATGTATCAATCAAAAAAATAAAACTAAAAGGATTGTTGGATAAAAAAACCATACCATTGATCATATGTCATTATTTTTTATCATCATCATTATCACGATTGTCATTATTGTTGTTGTTGTTGTTGTTGTTGTTAAATTCTACTTTTGAATGGTATTCAAAAGATGCTTTGAGGAGGTATTTTCCTCCAAATTCTCTGGAAATCTAATGCTTGGCTTTCTATGAGCAAACTAGAGAACGCCATGACCATTAATTTAAATACCCTTGTGAATTGTCCTGAAGAGATTACTATTAAATGCCCTTATAAATTGTCACTAAGAGCCTTCATTTCATGGGAGAATTTAATGAAATTCTGGAGCCTTAATGTTTTTATTATGCTGCAATGGTTTTATTCAGTGGATGGAGATAAATTCGTCACAGCAAATTGCCTGTCACTTAACCAGCTTAAGTAGGGCTCTAATAAGGGCTCCTATTGTCATGAAGGTGGAGATAAATTCGTCACAACAAATTGCCTGTCACTTAACCAGCTTAAGTAGGGCTTTAATAAGGGCTCCTATTGTCATGAAATGCTAACTCATTAAAAAGCTAGCTCTACCTGGCGCTGGCGTGCCGCCTTGCATGCAAGCGAAGCGCTATTGGCGGCAATAAATAGCTCACTGAGCGATGATTGATGCAGTCAGTCAGTCAGTGCCCTCGATTGTTCTAGAGATAAGGATCATGGTGCCCCTGAAACCGTGACATCCAACAACAGCATCTCCTTGCGTGCGAGAAACTTCTATGCTGGCCGTTATTCTCGGGCCTGTTAGGAAAGAAAGTCGCAGCTAAAGCAAATCTAAAGCAACACTTGCTTTTTCCTTCTTATTCTTAGTCAACCAACTACTTGATACCAAGCAACCGGTTAGCTATTGCGCTTTCAAAGTAGAAGAGTGGTCTCTTATCTTAAAAGTGGTGGTGTAAGAAGCGCACTATCATCTTTGTCTTGAAAGAAAGTGAGTAAGCGTAGCGAAACATATACATTAGGCAAGTCAGCGGCGTAATAAGCCGGCCTCTGAAGAAAGAAAGAAAATAAGAAAGTCCCCAATTGAACTAGAAAGAAAAACAAGTAATCGGACTTGTCCCGGAATAAGTGATCCGATTTCCAATGAACAAGACTTCTTGTTGAGCAAAGAGCATTTATCCTTCTTGACATAAAACTGGTTGTCGCGTAATATCTGGAAGACAGCTCTTCAAGCGATCCACGTGCTCTTCAAGCATCCCACTATAGACCACAATGTCATCAAGATATACCACCACAAACCGGTCCACCAATGAGGTAATTATCTTAATTTTCCCACCTTTAACCGATTTATGATAATTCTCTTTGTTCAAATTAGTTTTTACAAGGGGAGATTTGTTTAGTTTTAACAAAGTATTTGGATTATTTTACTTAAGATTTGCATCCTTCTTCCAATTGATTGTGATGAGTATGGCTTCATTTCGAGTTATTATTGCATTGACTATCAAAGAAAATATCCAATAGGGTGTAAGGAATGTAAGTTGTGGTTTGACCTTGCAGGGCTCCACTAGTTATATTATAAAAGAGGGAATGTTGCATAGTTTTTTCACTATACCATTGTGGGGCCCACCCCAAAAGTATTATAATAGAATATAATAATATATTATTATTATATTATAATAATTATCTACTATAGATATCTATCTATCGACTATTATAAAAGATGAAAAGTTGCATAATTTTTTCATTGCACCTTTATGGGGCCCACCTCCAAATATTATAATACAAACTTTTTCACTACACCATTGTGGGGCCCACCCCCAAATATTATAATATAATACAATAATATATTACTATGAGAAATTGCAAACTTTTTCACTACACATTTGTGGGGCCCACCCCCAAATATTATAATGCAAACGTTTTCACTACACCATTGTAGGGCCCACCCCCAAATATTATAATATAATATCTCTACTCTTATAAAAGAGAAGAAAATGCAATTTGGTTTCACTACACACCTGGCCACATCTAAGAGAACAAAACGACATAACTGGTGTGGGCCCCACTTAGTATGATTAAATTATATGATATATATAATCAAAGAGAACTACACATTTGTGGGCCCCACTTAGTATTATTATGAGTCGATGAAATGCTTAGCTCAAATGTTTATGAAAAAGGTTATGTTTGAAGAATTTATACATTCGCTATAAGAACTCAAATGAGAAATTTCAATTGAAATTTTCATGTGTAGGAAATTTCAACTTCGATCATAATGCCTGTATAGACACGATTTGCTTGTCAGAGGAAGAGATGAGAATGCCAAAGATTGCTTGAAATCCTTGCGATCTGTTGTTTATCCATTTAAACCTATGAGTTGGGTACTGTTCTGGTTGGTTGGTATTTTGTTTCATTGAATTTGCAATGTTAGAATTGAAATATGTGAAATAGAATTGTGACATTTTAAACATTTAGTGCTCCAACAACATCCGACAAAGTAAACTTTGTGACAATAGAAAATCTCTTTTTAATGTTGGGCCTTTTTTTTAGGTTACTGAAATAGTGAAATTTACTTTAAATTTTTATAAGTGATTAAAAATGAAGAAAAGTTGAATATTAAAAAATGACCAGCAATATAAGAAATCAAATAGAATTTTAACATTCAGGGGAGGTAGTGACCAGTTGAGCTTCTTTTTTTTTTTTTTTTTTTAATGTTGTTTTGGTTGTTTTTGTGTTGTATTAGCCAGGTTGGTGGATTGGTCATCTTGTATATCATCTTTGACATTAGTGGTTTTGGCAAAAGGTTTTACCCATTTATGATTGTTTTTTAATCTTTTAATGCGTTCCCATCTTTCTTAAAAAAAAGAAAGAAAAAAGAAAAATTATTGTAACATGTTATACATTTTAGTGCATCAAACTTTATAAGGAATGATATAAAATCATTCCTTTAGTTCCTAAGAGTTATAGGGCTTCAGATTTTCATTAGTGGTTAAAATGTAAAATCATACATAAATATTAAAAAATGACAATCAAATAACCTCTCTTTTAATGGAATTTGATTTGAGGAAAAATGAGAGATGAATGCTCATCCATCACCTTCGAACTCAAATTTCACGATGGTCAAGGTCCCGTTTGCATCCATAACCTCGTGTTTATCACCCCTCACTTTTTTAATAATTTTCGAGCAAAGCTTATTTCACAATGAATTCCTATGTATACTAACAAACATGTTAGGGTGCAGTAGAAATCTGCAATCGATACAAAATACTATGCACAAGTAGATCTAACAAAATAGTCACTCTAAAAAATATAGAAAAATATTTTATGTGGTTTGATAGTATGCTTGTATCAGATCAGAAAAAGAAATACTGGGACATATATATATATCCTGTTTACTAAGAAAGTATGGTGTTTTCATGCTTAGTGATGAGGACTTGGGTGACATTAGTGAGTTGAAATGAAGAAATTATGTCATTGATGTGTTGGTGCACTAGCCAAAGATACGGAGATGCTGTGGAGAGGTTTAAGGTCTATTTAGATGCTTCATTTTCTTAGTAGCCAGATAATCTCGGTGTCATGAAAGTTTTTTTTTTTGTGAATATGCGCGCATATGCAGATTTTTGTCGTTTAAGCCTTTTCTTGATTTCTTCATTACATGCAAGTTGATTTTCTTTTAAATTTTATTGCTATATATCAAACCAACATCCAATGTAAGTGACTAATGGCTTGTCTTATTACTTCTTGAATTATGATAAGGTATTTTATTTTTCCTTTCAAAATTTTATGAGTATGATGCAATGGAACCTATCATTTTGATATACCGACTCATGTTTTTAGATGCACCCTCTTATGTTGATTTGGAGTGATTGCTTTAGGGCCCCTGTTTTTTGTTTTAGACAATTCTGGCAATATGCATTCCTTCATTATCATTCTACGTGCTAAACTGTGTTTGAGAGTGCTAATTGTTTTTTTTTTTTTTTTATGATTTTGCATGCTTCATCCAAGGCATCATCTCAGGTCGAACCAGTATTACTCTTGAACTTGATTCCTATCTAACATTGCAACCACAGTACTATAATGCTAGGATAATGAATTTTCCATTAGATTTTCTTAGAAAGTTTGAAGGAAGTAGTTGTGCCCACCCTGAGAGTGCATGGCTAAACATCTCTTCATAGTTGATTCTCTTACTTCAAATTATGATATGTGTTTCAAAGATTCATTTACTACAAAATTAGAATATAACTGAACTGATTTATGATACATAAAAAGCTAATAGAAGTGCCACAAATGTACATGGTTCAAAATCTGGTAGTGGTGTTATCTAAATTCAATAAAGCCTTTTAAGTTGTTTCCCTGGCCCTTATCTTGGCATATCAATCTTGTTTCTTTCCATGATATTCAAATTTCTTTGTATTATTATTACTGCCACTCGGTGCTTCTCAACATGAATTTAGTATGTATTTGGCGCTAGGTTTTAAACAAACTTTAATGGAAAATAGGCTGGACGATCGATCTATATTGAAATTGGTGAGTATTTTGCCTAATCATGTATGGCCATAAAGGTTGGTTTTCAACTTTTTTTTTTAGTTAGTTTTCTTCCATATATCTTGTTATGCCATCTTCTTCTTACTTTTTTTTATTGAAGTTTTTATTGAATTTCATAAGAACAATAAGTGATTGTAAATTGCTTAATTTGCCAAAAAAAATGAGCTAGATGTAAACTGGTCATTCTCCATTGGGATCTTTAATATTAAGTTTTTCAAGGACTTTATTTTTTCAAATTATCATACTGAAAGAGTATGTTTCTTGCATATGCATTGCACATGCACGGCTCCACTAGTTATCATTAAATTACAAATACTCATTATTCAGTTGAATCAATCCGTGCTAGCCTTTGTGCTCTCTATCACCTGATCCAAGCCTATCCATGAGCATCCTTACTTGGAAGGGTGCGTGACTATTTACTAGAGAGAGAGAGAGAGAGAGAGGAAAGAAAAATATTTGTGGGGACAAACGATCCCATCCTTTCCTCTAGGGTAGGGGTAGCAAAAGAATTAAGTCCGGTCAAAAGGGGTTACGCTGAGAAAAAAGTATTTACAGGTTGTAGTCCAACCCACATCTGACCAACTTTTAAAACGAGTCAAGACACTTCAACCCACAAGGTCAACCTGACTTGACCCACATTCAACGTAGGTCAACTCATTTAACCTAACCCGGTAGAATCTTGATCCAAAGAGGATCTATTTTAAATATTAAGGCTACATTTGAGTTAAATTAATGATTAAGAAAAGCCAATACCAACACTACACAATCTATATAAAATAGACTAACTATAAATACTTAAATATTAACCACCTAATTATTTAAATGGATTTAGATATGCAAGTTGACTCTAAAGTCTAACTCAACTCTTTTAAATAGGTTAGGCGAGTTATGCAAGTTGAAAGGGTTGACTCTAAACCAACCTGTTTATATGCGAGTCGGGTCTTTATGACCATTAATTGATCTGTGTATGTTGCAGTTGGATTACGTGGGTGATTTTGCCTCCCCTCCACCACGGTACATTGGTATAACACTCAACATTCCACATTGTCTTGGAAAATATGAGTTTTACCCAGAAAATCCCCTTACAGTCATTCTATATAAAAAAGGACCCCAAAGACATGATTCCACCGTAGTTGTCTCAGGGGTCCTTTGTTATTTAAGTTTTTAGAATCCAAGTTGGGCGGGGATATCCCCTCTCACCCACGTACGTGAGTTGGGATATCCCTAATTTTTGTGCTTTTATGGGGAGCGTTTTATTTGAAGAAGAAAACAATTTAGCTAATTTTCCAATTTTGCATAAAAAATTATAAGTAGGGAGGAGTTGTAGCCGCCTTTTAATGCCAAAAGCAAATAAATAAATAAAATTCTGAAGCACAAAATTTAAGCTTTACTTAAACATGCCCTTCATACTTATAATACATCCATGGCGAGGCTCACTTATGATCAATCAAAGCCCTCTCAAATCCGACTACCCAATGTAAACTAATAATACTCGTGCTAATTTAACATTGATCTAGCCATTTTCCATTATTGAATTAAGTAAAATAAGGGAATTTTTCTGTACGGTAACCCAAAGTCATCGATTACTCCCCCTTGTTACCAAAGTGGGCAATTTTACCCAGACGTTCTCCGTACCGTTCATACCCCAATGTTGGCCAAAGGGCATTTTTTTTATTTGTGATATTACAACAATTATTGTGATGTCACAATATATGTTGCGATACCGCAAGCTATTAAGTTATGATGCTACAATTTATGTTGTGATATCGCAATTTATATTGCCTTAGCACAACTCCAAAAATCATTTTCATTCTTTTTATCCCTCCATGTTTTGACTATTCATCATTTTCACTTGCTGTAACTCTCTCCCGTAGCCGATCTCACCATCCTCCTCCTTCGCCAACCTATTTGCAAATACGCAAGGCACCGAACGTTCGTTCGACGTCGACGAAGCATCATCGTCTCCATTGTCCCCATTGAGTAGGGATTTTGGCCACCATTGTTTCGCAATTTAGGCGTCCCCGAGCTTGGTGTTGTTGTAGTCGTTCCTTGTATCCTAACTACCTTCAAAAGACACAAAAGAAGAAAAAAAAATACAATAAATAAGAGGGAGATACATACAAAGTGGAAACACATGGAATAAATACCATAGATAAAGATGTGGCAGGAGATTCACTTGCTATATATGACAATGGCCTGAGGTTGACTTGCAGAGAATCTGGCATGCGCAGGAGATCACTTGCTATACATGTCAGTGCATCCTAACTTAACTTGTAGAGAATTGAAGCATAGAACCCAGTCCAGAGACGGAAGTAACGGAACGGAAAGAAATTATAAACAGAAATACACTCGTTGACTTTTAACGTAATGCTTTTTACGATCTCACAACATAAATTGCGGTATCGCAACTTAATAACTTAAGGTATCGCAACATATATTGTGATATCGCAATATTTGTTGTGGTATCGGAAACAAAAAATCACCTTTTGGGATGCGCACTAATATAGACGGTACGAAGAACGTCTGGGTAAAATTGTCCAGCTTAGTAAAAGGGGGAGTAATCGATGAGATTGAGATACTATACACAAAAAATCCCAAGCAAAAATTCACTTATAAAATAATTTAACCTTGACACATAAACAAGGGTGGAACCAGTGACACATAAACAGTGGGGCGGCGGCCCTAGTTCCGCCCCTAGTCATGAATGACATGCATCTAAGAAAAGGTTTAATCGTGGAAAGTGCATCGGGTTTTTCGTGATTTAAACCATGTAGTTTTTGGTGTGCCATATTTTCATCGTGGAAAATGCCTTTTGAGCTTAATTTTTTGCGCGCTTTCGAGGATCTCCGTTTCCTATATCCTATCTCGGGCTGGGCTTTCCACATTTCTTAGCTGGGTTCACAAATCGACTAGTCCTAATTGAGCCTTATCAATTTGGACTTTGGAGTGTTCTTTCAAAAAAGCATTTCTTCCTTTTATGCATTCTTTTTCTTTATTGCCCCTTTCTTTTTATTCATGTAGCATAACAGCAACCAACTGGTCAATCCATTCTATTTAGGAACTTAACCCCTTGAATCAGCACTGGTCATAATTTGACGTTTATTCAATTATTTCTCTTTATTGGATTAATGCACTTAAAATCAACTAAACTTAGGATTGTAAATTTTAGTAATAAAATTATTCTGTCCAAATGCATCTGTAGGAAAGTTATATTTGCTGACAGCATATGCTAAAATGTTGTCAGCTTGTGTGGCTCACATAGATGACTACTTATTAGTAGAGATAGGGTGCAGGAAATAGTCTCATCATGGGTCAACAAGAAGACCAACCCAATCGGATCATCCTAGTCTTTGGTTTAATAGTTTTAAAGCTTATTGGTCTTTTAAACATAAATTTCTCAGAAATTCAATCAAGCGGCGCAAAAAGTCCCGAAAATAGTGAAATATGGCCCGAACAGATCGAAGGGGGCCTGAAATGGACTTGGCGGAGCTGAACTGCTGGACCAAGAACTTTCGCCCATGCCTATAGGTTATATATGAACAATAGAGAGGTAGGACTTCCTCCATGCAGAACGTACCACAAAGTAATAGACTGTCCTTTATGCCTTTTTTTTAGGGCTACAACTCACACACCCTCGCTTATTCATGTTCTCAACCAACTAAGCTAAGGATGGGAACAATACGTGCAGTTTAGCGTTGATGGATCAGCACAGTGAAACTTATGTTGACCCAGTCATCTGCACTCCAAACGGTCTCACTACAGAGTACAGATCGAGCATCCAAGGATAACTCATGGCTCGTGGAATGCATATTGCAAAATTAGTCAAATGGTTGTCACATTAGCTAACTAGCTCATAGCTGAATTATTGCAAGCATATGAATTGGACAGGCCCCAAATTTGATGATGATATGCATTGACCATTTGACCTTCGAGTCTCAGTTTCATTTTCCAATGGCAAAATAAGTGGACAGTTTTCATTCCTATATGGCCTGTGAATATAAACGGAATCAAATTTCTAAAGTGCCTGCTTATTTCACGCAATTGAGTACTAGGTGTGTATTTCTGTGCATGTTGAAAAATAAAGAACTAAAGGTAAAATCAGAAAATTAAAATATCCTCTAATCTAATGGAAACAATTCAAATGGAGAATAGGAAATGAATACCCAAATCATCACCTTAGTAATTTGACACTCAGAAAAGTCAAAACTCGTTACTTCTCCACCTTATATCATTTACCCCTTACTTAAACCTCTCATCTCTTTAATAATTTTTTTGGCACACTCGTTTCCCCATGAATTTCTGTATTCACTTCCTCCATATCTATCCAAATGCACACGTCCTAAACTTAAAATCCTATAAAGTCACAATAAGAGAGACTCCTTTTTTATTTTATTTTTGTAAGTAAAGGGAAAAAGTATTTAGGAGGTAAGAGCAAGGCGACCTAGGGAGTACAGGCACGTGATGCGGCCGGTCACGTCAAACTACGGTACACTTCCAAAACACATATGAAAATTTTGGGTCCACTTCATAAAATCCCATAAAAATCATGGATTCACCATTCACCCTCAAAATCCATATAAAAATCATCGATTTGCCTCCAAAATTAAACTACCTACTAGAGTGTCCTAGGGATGGCATTTTTAACCCACCTCGCCCTAACTCGGAGTGCCTGCCGCGGCCCATACGGATTTTCCCCGCCCCGACTCTTAAACGGGGCTGGGACAGGGCAAAAAAACTTACTCCGAATCTAGGGCGGGGCGGGGATGGGTCTGTTCCTTGACCTGCCCTACTGCCCCATCCCCGTAACCCACCCCGAAATTAATAATCCTCTTAAATATATATATTAGATTTCTTTTATAATAAATAAAAATATTTATATGTAAATATATATTGATTTTATGTTGTTATTAAGGGTTAAGTAGATTGATTTAAGACTTTTTTTAAAGTTAAATATGTAATTGATTGAACCCTATTCATTATAAAAGCATATAATATGATCCATCTAATTCAAATTTAATGAAATTAAAGTTGTTAAAAAATTTACCTAAGCTTATTTGACTTTAATCATATATAATGTTAAATTGCGAGATAATAAATCATATTAAATAAAACGAATATAATAGAATGATAGATCATGCTTTAAGCTTATAATAACATATATGATTAGAGATAGCAAGGTAAATTATAATTGGTATAATTCTAATCATACTAATAACAATATAAATTATACTAATTTGATATAACATTACAAGATATATCATACTATATGCTTATAATAACTTATATGATTAGAAATAACAAGGTAAATTATAGTTAGTAACTTAATATGATTCTAATCATACTAACAACACTATAAATTATACTAATTTTAATTATATGTAATCAACCTTAGTATGGAAAGACATTACATCACATTGGGGTGGGGCCCCACAGGGCATTTTGGGGTGGGGACGGGGTATTTTAAATACCCCTAATTGGGGGGCGGGGCGGGGCGGGGCGAGGTGAATCCCATGAGGTTCAAGGCAAGGACGGGGCAGCCCAATTTTGCCCCCGATCCGCCCTGTTGCCATCCCTAGCAGTGTACGACTCCTTAATCGGATATCCTGGTCCTGCAGTAGGGTAAGAGGACACACATAGGAAGGACATTAGGTTGAGATACATACATATTAGACTCTTGACTGTTCTATTTCTAGGACTTAAATTATTAGCAGATCATTGGGTTTTCATTTTCCACAAAAGATAGATTATTCATGCTACATGTGGGTTTCCACATTTTTTCTCTTTCAATCTTTAGACCATTTGAATTTTGAAGGAACACATTACTTAGAATTTCACGAGTTCAATCCCATGCTCTATATATATTTCCTTAAACCAAATTGAAATGGTGTGATATATAATTGTAATTAGAGATCAACAACCAAACTCTAATCATACTGAAATTTGGCAAACCTGCAATTATGCAACAGATGCAGATTTTCAAACAAAATAACTTCTCGCAGCCTTGATTCAAGGGATCCGGATTCACATAGAGCAAGGTTTGTACTTGACACAGAACAGAGTGGACTTTATCCCTTTCTTATAACATGCCACATGTACAATAGTGAGTGAATACGCAGCTTCTATCTCATAACAGGTCTTGCCCACGCTTTATTATCCTGATGGGATGTTCCACGCATTAAATGCATAATCTTTAAATAATCTTGAAAATCTTACACTAGATTTCTTTCTTCTTTTCAGGAAAAAGGTTAAATCAAATGCAATGATAGCGTTGTACATTCTAATTACATCAGCATTTGCATTGGTGAAACATGAGTGTCATCATCGCCGTTGGTTTGGATGATGGCGCCTTTACCTAGGTTTGCCTGAGTCAATACTCAAAATAGCACCGTCAGAAAATTAGGCACCGGTATAGTTGGAGTGCTAAGGAACCATAGGGTACTCATCAGGAAGGGACAAGGCCTGCTTCAAACCCGGCCAAATTAATCATCTGGGACACTATAGTTGAGACTCAGAAGATCCATCCCAGAGTAAGAAACACTGGTTCAGGACCAGCACACTTACTAGCTATAAACATTCATTCTGCGAAACATCTACGACTGGTTGGGCTAATTAAAATATAATCTTAGGCTAGTTCACTTAATAACTTGGCCACAAAATTCAAGTGAGAGCACAGTCCACAAGCCTCAAAATGAGTTCAAATACAGTAAAAGATCAACACCAGCAGCCAGCAGGTCACCAATGTAAAATTGAAAATAGCATGAGGGGCCAAAGTAAAATTTCCATAAAATCTTGCTTTATTATAATATTTTAGAGATATTGACCATTCGGTGGCCTTATAACCAATAATACTTGTATCTAATAATTGCCCAAAAATGTACACTACGGAGTTTGTATAAAAAAAGACGTTCTAACCCTCTGTTGTTTGGGAAGGAGGGAAAGTGTGGGTGGGGGTGGGGAGGGGGGGGGGGAAGTGAAAGTTGATGGTGTTTGGAAAGGAGAGAGGGGAAGTGAGGAGAAGGAAAATGGGGGTAAAATACTTGTGGGGCCCACCTTAAAATTTTTCCCTCAAAAATAGAGGGAAAGTGAGGGAATGAGGGGAGGAAATGAAATTTTACTAAAATGCCTTTATCACCTTTTCATAAAATAAGAATAAATTAATAATTTTCTCTCTACCTCACAAACAAACAAAACCCTACCTTTTCACTTTCCTTTCCCCTCCTTTTTTACTATCCAAACAATAGGAGAAAAGATTAATTTTACCTCCCCTCCCCTCCCCTCCCCTCCTCCTCTATTTTCCTTCCCCCTCAAATTTTCCCTCCCCTCCCCTCCCCTCCCCCCTTCCCAACATAGGGTAAAAGCGAGGGTCTTATCTCACAAATTTTCCTTCCTGCCCAAACGCAAAATGATCACATTCTTCCCTAATTCATAACTCCATTTTCTCTTTCATTGTTTCTGGTTGCAGCTTCTTAAATGGGAGATCTGACAATATTCACTCCGACCTCAGCCAGAATTTTGACGATGTGTCGTTTTTCAATAAGCATTTTATATTCTCTACCGTAGCAGAGAGTAACAAAAAAATCTAAATTTTGTGTGATATCCTGTGGCCTTAGGAGTGCGACATCATAGGCCTCAACGATATTTCACAATTTACGATTAAAATCGTCAACTTCAGAGTCATATAATCAGCTCCGCAAGAATTATCTAAGATTATCAATATTTCCTAATTATTTATCTTAAAATTTGCTTGAGATACAAGAGGTCTTTCAAAATTTATTCTCTTCGTAGAATTTAGTGGGAACAGCCTGTAGGGCTTTACTTGGGAGGAAGAACATCCCTTAACATAGCGCGCAGGGACTCGGATTTTAACCATGCGTCCTCTGAAGAGCTCCGTTTCTTCTCCGAGAGGGACCTGGGCAGCCTCATGATGGGATGGGAGCTCTCCGCAATCATAAAATAAGCAACACGGTCTGTCATGAAAAAGATTGCTAGAAGATACACCAACTCAACGTTTCGTCAACTCATAGGAGCTGACGAAAAACATCCGGAAAGAAGGGACGCCCACGGCCCACCAGGCACCAGCTATAAAATGATATAAATCCCTCTACGTAGCACGACCGTATATAACTGTCCCTGTTGTCCAACCTACTGCAACTCATTTCATGCTACAAAAGCAGATCACCACCACCCCAAATAAGAGAAGATGAAAGGTAATCAAGTACTAGAGGCGTTAAAATGGTGGGCCATTGAGCCAAACACTTGCTGATGACATCGTTTCCAAAGAAATTAAAACAAATCACAAATCTAGTGGCTCATCTCATCTACAATAAAAAAAAAAACGGTCCACAAGACAAGTAAAATCCAATATCATTCCACATAATCTCAAAGATGAGAACGTCAAATTGCTTTTCATCATCAGTTCACGTTCTCCAGTATAAGCGCGATTCTACATACGAAACTCGAAACAAAATCAGGACAGATAGCGTGTGTAGAAGCGCGATTGTACATCAGAGAAGAAGAAGCAACCTAAACACACAGCCCATACATGCTAAATGCGATTCGTTTCCATAATACATGCTCATTAATAACAGAAGCTGAAACTGCAATTCAAATCCTCGGGTAACTGAAACGCCCTCTTAGAATTCCAACAACGGAAGGAGTCGGCCGAGAAGTGGAACCGTTACGAGGCGGCGACAGAAGAATCGGCAGGTACGCCTCCGAGTCGCATTTGAAGTTCTTCTTCCTGAAGTGCCCCTCCAACGCTTCCTTTCCCTGCTCAAAATATTCAAACCCACATGACTTATCCAGTAGAAAAGCAAATAAAATTCGTTTAGACAATTGAAACCGGTGATCTACATGACCAGTAATACCTGAATGGAAGCATATGTTATTTCACAAATTTTCTTCGAACCAAAGGAGTCCCAGTTCGACTTGTTCATGGCTTTGTACAGCATATTCGCGGCTCTTGCAGTAGTGAAGTTTACGAATGCGTAACCAAGATTAAGCCGGTGCCTAAAAAATTCGATTAGAATGTAAGATTTCTTGACAATTTTTTGCGGGGTAGTAGCTCAGTTCTTGAATTTTATCATATATAGTACTGATGAAAAGCTTTGATTGTTACTTGAAATCAATTGGCAAGTAGACGAAGTCGTATTCAGAGAGCGATAACTGATACTTTTCATTCTCTTCTGCACAGTGTTTATCCAGCAACTCCAGTAACATCTTCCTACTGCCAAAACAAAATAGAAAGACAAAAAAATTAGTAGAAAAACCCAAGTCAGTCAATCCCAATATATCCAAAGAAACATGCTTAACAGATAGAGGGAGAGAGACAGAGACGTGAATCTGCCGGGGATGTTTCTAATCATGACTGTGGTTCGTCCGCCACAAACCGTCTCTGATTCGTTCAAGTCGAATGAAGATGCATCTTTGAGTTGCACCTTGGACTTTGGTACTGCAGCCCTTGGAGATTCAAGCCGGTGCGGAAAATGCCTTCTAAGAGGAAGTTGAGCTTTGGGCCTTCGGGGCTCTTTTTCCTCTTTTGGTAGAACTTTTAACTTGGGTTTTACGTCGCTTTTGCAGTCGAATCTGCTGGTGCAGGTACTGGTGGTTGTGGCTTCAAAGGTGGTTAAAGAATTGAGTGAAGGAGGGTTAGATGGAGGGTAATACCAGGAGCACTTGTAGAAAGAGAGTTGATGAAAACCGACGTGAGAATAATAAGGTCGTGGCGTTGGGTAGTAAGGATAATGGGAGGGAATTGTGATGTATGGATCTGGGGTTTGATATGCGTAGAGACATACATATGGTTCTGCATTTGGATTCAACATCTTCTGGAGAGGAATGGAAGACAGCGACAAAAGAAGAGGGAGACCACCCAAAAAAATTAAGACCAAGGAAGAGGAACACCACTTGGGGAGAGTGGAGAGGAGTCGATTGCAAGAGCTTCTACCCTAGCCTATTTAAGCCATGGTTCTGCTCCCAGGGTCTACTATCTATATCTTACAGTAGGGTTATACTTATCTTTGGTTTATGATGTGATCAGGGTTGGGTTAAATAAGAGTTATATAATATTATTAGAGTATCTTGATTGATTAGGATTAGGGTAGCTCAGGGTTACAGTAGAATTATAGTGTGATTAAGTGGTTTTTGTTGTAGCAATAGATATCAAATTATTTTGATGTAAAACTTATAAACGCTGGGTTACAATTTGATGTAAATCAAGCGGTGGAATAAGCAGTACCCACCGCCAATAGACAGATGCAACATGGATGGGAGCTCAACTGTCGAAATGGTGCCCACAGAATAGATGGATGGTTGGAAAGGTAGATGTGGTGGGTTCCACTCTCTGAATCGGATTGAGTTACTGAGCATGTGGTACGGCCTAAGATAGCCCTGGTGATATACATAGCTGCACCATATCAGAGTGGGGAGGACTGCTGAAGTGCGACTTTCCAGGTTAGTGAATGGACTTTGGTTGGGAAGTACATGCCACAGGGAGAGATATAGCCGAGGGAACGAAAGGAAGGAATGTGGAAGTTACGGGTGGTGGTGGTGGTGGGATGTGAGATTTTAAGGGTAATCATGACTTGAAGTGCAAACTGCTGCAGAGGGCATTAATTTTATGTTCACAAAAGGGCAAAGCAGAGACCCCTGTGGCGGCGAGGCCCAGGAAGAGTTATCCAGTCGTAGGTGATTTTCAGTCGTTCATTGTTTAGTGGGTGGCCCACCCAAAGATTATCAATTTCCAAGGCTACGACTCCCATCCCTCGAGCGGATAAAATTTTATGGAGACCCGATTCCCTTTCACGTCACGTTCGGCCCATCAAATCCTCAAAAGCTAGTGCTGTTTTTCCTTTTCCTTAATAGGGCATATTTTCAGAAATGGCAGAACTACAACCCTTTTTCATGCATGGTGGGGCCCACCATTTTCAAATCCAAGCCGTTCATCTGCTTTTACACCAATTATATTTGTTCCATCTAAATTTTCTAAGAAACTTTCAGTGGGACACCTTGTTAGATTGATCACAAATGAGGACACCCTCGTAACATGTAGATTCCCTCTGTTTTATTTCCAATAAGCTTTACTCCTTGACACGTTATCAATCTCACTATCTATATTTGGTGAAAAATGCTGTTTGGACTAACTCCCAGCCATAATTATGGCCCGAATTCTGAAAATAAAAAAGTGAAAAGACATTTGAGTGAGTGAATGAAGGTCATTTGAGGGTAAATATGATATTACAATGCAATTCGGGCAAAAGTTCAGGCCAAGAGTCTGTCCATGTAGCATTGCTCATATTTGGTTTCATTTCATAAGAGAAATGCTATGGAGCCTTAATGGAGACCGAATGGGAGCCTAATTTTTTAAAATGAGAAGTTGAAAAGACTGGTGAGTGACCGAGTGACTTTGAGTGAAAGAAATGTGAGGGTCAAAAATGTCATTTTTCATAAATACATTATGCTTGAAAGCCAATTTGCACAATTCTTGTTTAACATTATTGTGAGAATTACTCTCTTCTTGGACAATTACTAAAATGCTAAGTAATTGGTGATAGTTTGCTTCAGAAATATTTGGGAAATTGTTGTCCTTATTGTTGCCATGTGAAAGGTAACAACTATATTAACATTCATATGTATTCAAGAAAAAAAAAATAGTAACATTCTTATGTAGTAAAGAAAAACAGGCACAAAGGCTTTCATTCAACCTAGGTCCGGCTCGCATTTGTGGGTTAAGTTAGGGGTTGATTCCAATTTGGCCCTTTCACAGGCCTCCCTAAGTGGTCTCTTACACACATTTGTTGAGTGGGGTGAAACTTACCAGGGGCACACAATGATGATCCGAATTACTAGAGTTGATCACAATCCCCTCTAGCAACATATCTTCAAATTTTACTTTTATAAGACTTGGTCCCATCGAAAGATTGAATATGTGTTTGAAAATAAAGTAGGATTAATAATGTATAAGATTGTACCAATCTGAAAAATCAAATATTTTTGTTGTACTAATATGAAAAATCGAATATTTTTACTTTTCTCCAAGTCATCCCTTAACTAAAGTTAATTTGTAGGAAAACTAACTATACTATTCCCATCTTTTGCTTTTGATTGATTTATCCATGAGAAAAGTCAAATGACTCAATGATGATTTTGCCAAAAGTCTCCTTTCACAAATGACCTCTTTTGGCTTTCATGTAAGGGATCCACCCCCCTTGATCAATCCAATAGATCCACACACATCCTGATCTTTAATTGGAATGGACTCAGTTCCACATTATTTTGGACATTATTCAAACCTGATTTTTTCACGAGAATTTTACACTATATAATTATTAAATTTTGTTGACTTAAAACTAAAGGCAAAAATTATTTGATTGACTTGATATTATATATTTCCCTATTCTATATCCAAGACTTTCCATAGTTAGCGAAAATAGTGGACCTTAAAGAAAGGGTATTTTTGTTGTTTGAACATGAGAAAGCCATTTATTTCAGCATCAAATTAGGGAGATTTTAATGAATTGGGTATCTTAATTAGGGAGATTTCTTTCTCTGTAGCAGCCTCTTATTCTCCTATTCATAAGATATTCACCACAACATTTTAGATCCTCAAAGTTTAATGAAAAATACTATAAATATATATATATATATATAAATTGATCAGACCAATGTCAATTTAAGAACCACCAATAATAACTTAATAGTGTATGAGGGTTAGATGTGTGCATAGGCGTGGAATTGATCACAGGTGGTTCCTCCAATATTGCAGAGAATTTTTAGAGCTACATTTGATGAAAATGGGCCCAACCCAAAAGTATACAATTGGTGTTTTATATGAACCCTTTCTTCACAATTTAAAAGTCACATGGAAGGGTTTACCTGGGACAGCCTCGCACGAGCGAGTGCATTAAACAGCCCCACGTCTAGGCACCAGGGCCAGGACGTTTCATTAATGAAGGAACTTTTGATGCCTTTTTATCTTCCAACGCGAAGATGCAGATCGTTTTAGAGTAATCCCAATACAACGCAAGCTTCCAGTACGATTCATGTAGCCATCTTTTACTCAGACTTGCAGATGCAATGCAATCTCCCTTCATCTGGGTATTGCCCATTTGCCTTCCTTCCTCACCTCATCTTTCATGAAACTGTGAAATTTCTTCTGTTTCTTACACCTGCCATGCCATTGCAGACCCCTTTGGTAGCTTCACATGCATGTGATTCCCGGCATGGAACTACTACTACTGTGCACAAGACCCATTGCCACTACGATAGACCCAGAGGTCCCAGACACCCTTTATCAAATAAAAAGAAGAAGAACAAGAAGGACCCAGACTCATTCAACTCCATGCATTCCAAAGAGTCCTCTCCTTTTAGTTCTATTGACAGGTGTAGTCTCTCTTGGTAGAATAAACTAGAAGGAAGCTAGAAAATCTCCCATCTCCTGCAAACGTGACTTTAATGGCAGTAGTTACCACAGGTCATGTTTATGGATATCAGGATATGGAGGAACAGGTCTTTGTTTCTTGAAGCTTTCCATATGGTTTGCCATGTAGGATTAAGAGAAGAAAGTACTTTGTGAAGCTTTCAATACAGAGAAGGTGAATTTAATGAAGAATGTCTGAGGTTCTGAGATGGTCGAATAGAGGAGTTTTTTAATTTTTTGGGAGCATAGGAGCAGATGGAAAATTCTAAGCCAATGTCAACGATCAGGAAAATGGAATCTGCAAACTTCAGTTTTCACCTTTGGTCAAT
Source organism: Persea americana (assembly GCA_029852735.1). NCBI lineage: Eukaryota > Viridiplantae > Streptophyta > Magnoliopsida > Laurales > Lauraceae > Persea > Persea americana. The sequence goes on from CM056812.1 coordinate 53,048,891, forward strand.
CCCTCATTGCCCAAAATAAATATCAAGTAACCATGACCATGGCCCATGGGTCAAAAGTATGATGGGAAACAGAGACAAATCTCTAATCATTACCGCATAATTATAATACTAGTTTAATTGATCTTTTTCGCTTATCTAAAATTTATTTTTTCCAAAAACAAAGATTTTGAAAAACAATGTTATGGTGTTTTCAATGCAAACGAAATTGTACCTTTATATGCTGGGGAGAAATGATCTATCGTTTTCCCTTATTTATAATGTGGCCCACTTTGTAGAATTGTGTGGAGAGTAATGGAGTAACAATGTGATCACACAGACAATATGGATTGAATCAATACAGTTTCCATGATTAAACCACTCATCCAATCATTCTTCTCCAACATTGTTTTAATAAAACCGCACTTATCAAGTTGACCAAAGTGATGTAAGAGCCCAATTTCGATCCCGGTATGAACGAGTTTATTGTTATGAGATGAGAAAGGAGTACCTCCCCTGGTCAAGGGCATAAATTGAAAGATTCACATTTCTTTTATGCCACTAGAGATCATTTACCAAAATAAGATTTAGTGAACCATCTTCCGTATCGTCTCTTCCCTATTTTTTCTCTCAGGCTCTTGGTGTGGGTATTGAAAGGAGGTAGAGAATATGGTGGTTGATAAAATTCTGTAGTCTAGCCCGCTCAAATTTTGTACCGTGGGCAATTTCCTGTCCTTTTCCCCCTTCTACATCCTAATTGAAAGTTCAGGCTTATTTGTTCGTAAAGAATACATAGAAATAAATGTCTTAAGTGGATAAAAAATGAAGATAAAAAGGAAATATAAAAAAATGACAGCCAAATAACATCTCCTTTAATTGAATGTGAATTAAGGAAACCTGAAAAATGAACAACCGTCCACCACCCGAATAACTCAAATACTAGGAAAGTAAAAAAGGCACATCAACATTGCCATCTTACGTCAACCATATATCATCCTTTTAGTAATTCTTTGGTGGAGCTCAATTAAACATAAATTCCTTTGTCTACCAGTGCAAATAGAGAGGTCCAAAAAATGACATGGTTATGGGGACTATACATCGTTATGCCTATTAGAATGCTATTTGCTGTTTAGATTTAAATAGTGAGTGTCGTGATTGACCTACTCATCTGATCATTGTCATCCGAGCTTTCCAACCAAATGGTCAAAAGATTTTAATCAAAATATCATTCGGACAGAACTTCTCCAATCTGTATAGGTTCAAGTCATCCCAACAGTTGATAGAATATTTTCCCCATCTTATCAATTCTTTCCGACGTAATTTCGTAGTAGCAAAACAGGCCTCGTGCTCGATACAAGCAATATAATTTATAATATTAAAAAATATAAAAACTAAGCCTTTATATAATATAAAATACAACATTTTTTGTACAAGTTATATTTCGATTGGTTGAATTTATAAGAAATTTAAAATGTGGCATTTTCCTGTCATAGTAACGAGTTAGCTGGGTTCAAGGTGACATGGGTATTGGTATGACTTATATTCAGATATAAAAAAATTCAAGTAAAACTGTTAACATGAAAAAAAATTGGGTTATGGTTCAAGGCTGCTATGAGTTTGTCGACAGTGATCGAGTTGGGTTCGAAGTAGGTTGAGGCTTTGGGTTTACTCTAGCCCCTTTTACCTTTAACTTATATATTAGGGAAATTTTCAAATAATATCTTAAATCTTTGCCTTATTTTAAAAAAGGATACAAGTCTCAAACTTTTCAGTCTAAATTTTTCAATAAGCTTTCGATAAGGACATCTGCTCATTTAAAAATTATTTTCTGGCTATTTTTTTCCTCAATATTTTAAAAATACCCAAATCACTCATTTATTTAAAGTCATGACATGATTTCGGCAACCACTAAATGCAATCGATCACTGTAAGAACATAAGTTGTCCTTAATCATCGTGAGGAGTTGATGAAGGAAATGTGAGGATTATATAAAGAAAGTGAATGACAATTTTATTTGAATGAAGGATAACTTAAATATTTAAAAAAATAAAAAAAATTTGCCAGAAAATAGCTTTAAATGGATGGATGTCCTTCATGAAAACTTCTTAAAAACCTAGGGACTAATTTAAAAAATTTTAAAACTTATATTCTTTTTTAAAATTAGGGAAAAGCTTAAGGCCTTTTTGAAAATTTCCCTATATATTACTTACCAAAACTTACAATGTAAAGTTATGGTAGTATAATTGGCAATAGGCGATAAATACTATTCTTAGGCCCATCCACCAAGAATATTGTTTATTCAGAATAAATAAAAATTAATCCATTCAAACACTTGACCAGACTTAACCCGTACGAGTCCCGGAATGTGTCGGGTATTCAAAGAGAAATTGCCATTCAGATCGGGCTACTCGTCGTCTGGTTAAAAAGTAAAGTCAAAGTCAGTCCAAATCGAATCCCAAATAAGTCTCTTTCATTATTAGACTAGAAAAATATACCCGTGCTTAGCACAGGCAATATAATCATAATATTAAAATTAATAAAAAAAATTTATGATTAGTTTCTTTAAAATTAGATGCAAAAGGTTTTAGTATGAGAAAGAGAGAAAAAAAGGTCCATAAGAATTCAATACCTAATACCATATAATTTAAAAAACAACATAAGCCCATAAAAATTGAAGATTAATTATCAAGGAAACAAAAAAACAAAATCAAAACAAACAAACAATATAAACTATGAATAAAATCATATGAAATTTGAAAGACACATAAAAATAAAAAATAAAATGAAAATTCATAATCAACTCGATAACATAAACAATTTAAAAGAATCAAATAATCATGGGAATAAAAAAACTCAAAAATAGAGCACAAAAAGGCAAAGACAAAAGAACCCAAAAATTTATTAAACCATCATAAAAAAAAGCTAAAAACGCATCACAAGTGAGAAACTATAATAAAAGAAATACAAAATAAAATGAATTAAATTTTATTAAAAAGGCTATAAAAAATATATAAATAACGATCCATAAACTATACAATGATAAAAGAAATGTAGAAGAACCAAACCAACTTATGATAATTTAATACTCAAAAATGAAAATTTGAAGCCACAAAAGAAATAAGAAAAATCTATAAAAAGATTTCACAAAGAGAACTTAAAGAACCCAATGAAAGTAAAATAAATAATTAACTCATAATGATAAGTATTAAAAAAATAAAAAAAATACAACAGAAAAATGAGAATTCACAGAAAATTCCATGATATAAAAGTTATTTAAAAGAAAAAAAGACCAAGGAGAACCCAATACCCAAAAGTTGAAACAAAAAAGGGGAAAAAAAGAAACTCACAATCAATGAAAACCACACAAATTCAAACTATAAAAATATTACAAAGCTATAGAAGTTTTAAAATGATGATTATTTTGTATAAATAATATTAAAATGACATAATTAAAATTACTCAAATAAAATTTGATGAACTCAAAAGTAAATGAATTAAAAAAGGTTTACCTCTTAAATTGAGATATTTAATAATTGCACCAATTGCCTCAAGATGCTTACATTTTAAAATGGGTTGAACATTGATGTAAACTAAGCATGCAAATGAAACATGAGACGGTACTAAAAAGTGACACAAAGAAACAAAAAAATTATTGAAGCTGCTCTAAAAAGTACAATGAACTTAAAAGTAAATGAATGGAAAAGATGAAAGTTCTCTTGTTGACATAAAGAAATAGAATTATATTGCAGAAAGTAGAAAATGATGATAATAAGAATGAGCTTAATTCTTTATTTAGATGGACCGATATTATTGGAGATTCCTTTTACCATTAGTTCCGCATTTTTAAAAAAAAGTGTACAATCAAAATCAATAGATAAAAAAGAAACCAAACAACCCAGAAATCAGCATTTCACATTCTAAAAAAAAAAAGAGGAAAAAAATCATATAATCAGAACAAACAAAAATACTTGAAATTCTTATATTAGTGGCACTTAGACACTGAGACCCATTAACACTAAAATGCTATTGCCTTGATAGAAATAGAATGATATTGAGAGTTTCTTAATAGACAAAAGGCATGATGGAGAGTCCAAATCACAAAAAAAAACTTTATTTAGAAAACTCTAGTATTTTGTATTTTTTTTATCAGTGAATCAATTTGACCGTGGAAATAACCCAGAATGAGGTGAAAATTTGAGATATCTCATAAATAGCAAGGATGTTTGCGTTAATGATTATGGTTTTTAGTAGATGGGGTCAATCTTAGTATTCCACTCCATTTACATCACGATTTAGAAAAGTTAAAGCCACATACACAAAAAAGAAAAAAAATCAGACTCCACTCTTTCTTCCTCAGCAAGCGTACATTGTAGCACATCAGTTACATGGAAAGTTTCCCGCCTCCTCTTTAGCTCCATGCTGTTTCCAAGAGTTTTTCTTTTTTCAATAAAATTATCATTTTTTTTAATTATGAAACTTATTATTTTTGTTGATTAATTCCATATATCATATATTCATTTGAGTTTAATTTTATTGTAAAATGGATGTCATAGAAAATTAATGACTATATGGGAAATCATATAAAATAGTTATTTCAGAAGTTTGATTATCTATGCTTAAAGTATAATGCATAAGTATGAAAATAATAACAACAATATTTATAGAGGACAATATTTTAAAAATATAGTTATTTTTATAAATAACTAGTAAATAAATTCCAACTCTCGGTCAATATTCCAAAGTGGGGCTAGGTTCCTTCTTCATTAAAGCTTGATCATCTATGCTTAAAGTACAATGCATAAGTATAAAAATAATAACAACAATATTTATAGGGGTCAATATTTTAAAAGTATAGCTATTTTTATAAATACCTCGTAGATAAATTCTAACTCCCGGTCAATATTCCAAGGTGGGGCTAGGTCCCTTCCTCATTAACTAATTTTAAGTTTTTGTTGATAACTATCGACAAAAAGATGCTTTGTGGTGTAGTGGTAGGATCGCTTCTTTGAAGTTCATATTGTCCTGAGTTTGAGTCTCGGCACATATCATGATTAATTTTTGCCATGCCATTAAAAATACATGGGTTAGGTTGGGTAAAAAAAGTGTGCATTATCTCTGGCCCGACCTAATTTACCTTGACTCGAACCGTTTGCTAAGGTCAAACTAAATTAAATTAATAAATTGTACAAGTCAAAATGAATTGGAGGGAATTGGAAGTGATTTCAATTTGAAACCACTTCGCTTCATATATAATAATTGATATGATCGATCTTTCATGATAACCATCCTTGGTGCAGATAAGAGGACTTTTTTTTTTTAAAGTCCTCCATTTCAAACCATCACTAATAGGAGCCCCTTGAGATAATTTCATTAACACTGTTATATGCAAGTGCAAAAGCTACACATAACATCACAATCTGGAAAAAAATAAAATAAAAATGGTAGAAACATTTGAATGATGTTTCAATCTGGAAGACCGGTTGGCATTTGGCAACACCAAAAACAAGACCTCTACAGTCTACACGCATCAAAGTATATAGGCGCCATGGTATTTCAAAGTGAACTCCAAGAGATCCCAATACAGATGCCACACATAATGTTCACAAATTTTTATTTTATTTTTATTTGTGGTAGTGGACAGTTTTGAACCCTCAATCTCCTCGTAAACCATGGTTTTAGGCTAGTTTGGATAAGTGCATAATATAATATCAACAAGTTTAAATATTGTAAGATTTTATTGTAATAGAAAAAAATAGTGTCATATTATTATATTGTGTCACTTATGTTGTTTGGAAATCTTCACAGATTTTAATATACCTTTGAAGTGTTTTGACAATTTATAAAAAAAACTCATAAGATGATGTACCAAATAAGAAATGGAGAGAATATAAGCAATTAACCCAACACATGACCCACTGATTAGTAATCACGGGTGTTAATAACCATGGTAGGACCCATTTGTTGTAAAATATATATATAATTAAATTTAAATCATGAGATCCAAGCAATGTTGTTTAATTAAAGTGGGTCTACTAAACGTTGGTAACTATACTTTAATACATCTAATAGTGATTATCACAAATGCCCTCATCTAGCTTTTTTATGATAAATCATTGTAGGAACCCATTTGATGTTGATAGTCATATTAATACTAGGAGAGCTATCAAATAATGGGACCCATTTAATGATGGCAAACCAGTAATTACAATTAAACAATTCAATCTTGGTAATCATGGGACTTGGCTATTTTTGGCAGTATGGGACCCACCTAATGTTGGTAATTAAATTTGTAAGCACTGTTGGGCCAATATAATAGTGGGGCTCGTAAATGTTAAAACTTACAGTGGGCTATTATAATTAATGGTTTCTCATGAACTCTCCAATGATTTTTACTCAAACTCTCCGTTCGTATTTAGAAAAGATTTTTTAAAGATTATTTTATACAGCATATCAATCTTGAATAATGTAATATGAAGGTTTTTGGAAGAAAGAAATATATTATAAGATACTTTCTCAGTTATCCAAACACCACATTTTTAAGTGAATAGATTACATTCTAAGTAGATAATATAGCAAAATCTCTTAAAATATCTAGTTGGAATTTAACTCCAGTTGGCAACACTGTGTGATGAAAATCCTAAAAGGCTACTGCTCAACAAAGGGTAGCCACATAATCAAATTATAGGTACCACGACTGCTAAGACCATGCCCATTGTTCTAGTAATTCAAAACTGGATTTGTCAAATTCATTGGGCTTAACTGTGTTCCAATTTAAAACCAAAGTAAATCCAGCTTATTCCTAATTAAAAAACAGAATTCAATGAATTCTTGTAGATTCAATTGATCAATTCTTTTGAATCAAATCTTGATTCTTAGAATCTTGCTTTGAATTTATTGCCAATAAACCAAAGAATCAAAATGTTGATATTCATGCAATTTAAGTCAAAACGGAAAAATCAAATCAAATCAAATCATACTATTGCACAAAGAAGAGCTAAGAACAGAAGAAGAACACAGGAAAAAAAAAAAAAAAAAGCTGTAGAGATTGGGAGATGGAATTGAATAGACAGTTCCTCAAGTTTTGTTAGGAATTCTTTTATATATGTAAATGAGTATATCCGAATGACAAACAGGTTAGGGGTGTAGAACGTGCTTCCCGACACTTTTTAAGAAGGATTATAGAACAAGCAACTTTTCAAGTTGTCCTAGGTTGATGATGCATGATGGCATCATCTGTAAAACGTAGATCTTGTCTCATAGCAACTTTTCTTAGAAGTCTGCTTCAACAGTATTCTCATAACAAAAAGAAACAATCCCCTGCCCCAATCCTCTTGAACTTCTGAAGTACCCATTTAGGACCGCACTCACAAGATTAGAGAATTCATGTAGTAGACAAGCATTGTGCTTTTTTTCCCTACAAGAATGGTCAGTTCACAGTTCACACAATTGTATTGTGCTTTTGCCTGTCAATTTTACTAACTGGGCTTCAATCAAAATATTTAATAACGCCATCCAATTATCCAAACTTGCCTTCATTTAACAAATGCCACCTTGAAAAAAGTGAGATAATAAGGTCATTACTTACCTCCTATGTTTTATTAGGCACACATGAGAAACCAACCATCTTGTCTAAACTACTCCATGGACTTTCTGGTTTATTAAAGCTTTTCCCCAATCACCAGAAAAGAGGGGGAAGCATTCTCTTCACCCACATGCATTTCACATAATACAATAGCCATCCAAAAGCTATTAAAACATAAAATTCAAGATTCCACCACAACAACACAGAAAATGCAGAAGCAAGACATTCCACATTCCATATAAATCATGCTAAAAATATCATCAATATCATCTATCTAGTCTAGTTAAGGACAAAGGATATGACCGCCATCAGCCCTACATCCAAAAATTACAGAACCACCATGCACCACCACCCACTAATCTCTAAAAACGGAAGTTAAAAAGTATGATCAAACAGAAGAAACACTAGCCTTTACCTATATTAAAAAAAATATGCCTCGCTCACAGATTGACCTCGCATTCCCACGGAACCCCAGCCTGCGGGGACGAGAACCCAACTGGGATGTACGGGCACGACACCCTCATGTGATAGCTCCGAGTCGTCACTCCCTGAAACTCGAACCTCACCCAAGAGAGGAGCGTCACGCCGAGTACGATAGTGCCGTCATGCGCAGCATCGTCGTTGGAGGGGACGGATAGGAGGACGGTGATGGAGGCTTCGGTCCGACTGATCTGAGAAAAGGGGGAGAGGGTGGTGTTGGCGAGGAGGGTGGAAGTGGATCCGTCCATGATTAAGACGTCTAGGGTGCCGTATTTGGCGGTCCACCTTTTGCTGGGATTGAGGACGGAGAATTCGATGTCCAAATCGGCGGCGAGGTGGTGGGTGGAGGAGAGATTGAAGGCGGAGACGAAGGCGGAGGAGACAGAGAATTTGGGGACGGAGAGGTAGAAGGAGATCACGAGGCCGTTTTAACCGACACCAAGCATGATGGAAAGGAAGGATATGATACAGACCATAACCATGAAGGGTTTGCCGGTGGCGGGCCTGTGCTGTTGGTGCGCGCTGATACCGATCACAACGATGACGAGTTCGCCGGTGGCGGGCCTGTGCTGTTGGTGCGCGCCTTGGTCCATTGTTTAAGAGGTTGGAGAGAAGAAGAAGAAGAATAAGGTTTTGGAAGAGTTTCTTCTCCAAGAGGCTTATAGAGACTAGAGAGGTAGATCTGAAAGGAGACTTTATAGGTTCTTCTCAAAGAGACTTTATAGAGGAGCAAGGGCACCTTTGGTAACGAGAAAGAAATCTTTGGTAACGAGGAGCGGATTCATCATATTCTGCGTTTGGTAAGCACGAATGATTCCTTCGAATCCATTTTTGATAAGGAGAGAGGAATGAAAAAAAAAAAAAAAAAAAAGGACATTCCACCTAGCTCTTTCCAATCCTGTGATGGATAATCATTGGGCATAGATTCCTTCTCATTTTTATGAACTCAATGAAAAAAATATGCATATCACTATGTCTGCCTTTAAAAAAAAAAAAAAGGAAAAAAATTGATATTTTTAAAAACTTTTGACTGTAAATGGTGTGATCAGAGAATACACAACTAGATGACAATATACTGGACCCATTGATCTGTTAGTGATAGCATTAGTTTTTGCAGCGGGGTCTTACAATACAACAATTACAAACAACAAAGAAAGTTCAGAAAAGGTTGAGTTTTTTTACATAGCAAATTACCCAATACTTTTATATCGTGGGGCCACTAGGCCGCCGCAAGGCCCACAACTACATTTCAAGTTCCCCGTATTTAACCTATTTTTTTGCAACAACCAAAGCGCATCATTAGGCTAGTAGGACTTATTTTAAACTTATCCATGTTAGAACAATGGCTACCAACAAGAATGTTGCAAAAAATTAAGAACAAGCTATATTAGAAGTAACATGCATAATTTTCTCTACAGCCAAAGTAAAATTAACTCAAGATTACACTGCCTGCAATTGTACCATATGTACCTATTTATCACAAGTTACTGCTACAATCACACTTGATCCTTTCCCCACAGCGGAATTGTAAATTCCTAGTTTTACCATAAAATAGAGAAACAGTCATTGAAAGCATATACTCAAAATGTTAATGTAAGTGGCTGCTAAATACATTAACATGCCCAACAACACAATGCTTGTACAACAAATATATCATCAATATCATATAATCAATGTAAAACAATCAAAATCACCCCAAAGAACACATGCAGATCCAAATTTTTATGTTGGGTGCTATCATTTTAAAGATTTACATATTTCTTCCATAGCAATTCAAACAAAGCCTCCTTTTGTTCTTTTTCCAAAATTTGAAAAACGGTTCTTATGGTGTGTTATTCAAATTGTTGATGTGTTGGTTCGTAAAATGGGTAGCCTGCTAAATGAAGTCTCCCATATGATGTTACTCGTTTTATAGCTAAGAATTGTCTTCTCTTTTATAAACTGCATATCATCAACTGTCCATTTGAAGCCTAAATTAAGGAGAGGGGTTGCTAGGAAGGCATACCCTAAATGGTAAATTTTAAAGATTAGAGCAAAATGAACATTGAACCGGGAACAACAATCAATGGTGAAGTCTTAGTTAGATTAGGTTCCAATGGGCAAATCCATACTAAAATCACCAGTAAACGCTCAAATATTATAAATGAGAAAAATTGTATGCAGAAGATCCAAGCATTAATTATAAAATACATTACATATCTCCAAGGGGTGAAAGAGAAGTTTGTCGTCGTCCATATGAAACATTATGCCTAACAGGACCCAAAACTTGCATATTTCTAAGACCACTACACATTTCTGAACCTTTATCCACCTGTTTCATGATTCACTGTAGAGACCCTTGCCCTCAAACCCCCTACAGTCCACCTTAAACACAACACCCAAGTCAAGTATCAAAATTGATGGAGGAAAAACCCAAATGAGATCTAGGGATTTTTTTCATAAACTACAAATCTTCATTTCCACAAAGAAAAAAACAGCAAGATGAATGAAAAAAAAAAAAAAAAAAAGAAAAAGGAAAAAGAAACCCTAACCTATGCTTGTGAATGGGCTGAACGGAAAGAGGGCGCCAGTGGAATCCTGATGGTTGGAAAATGGTTGTTTCTGTGCTAAAAGAGGGCGACGTTGTTGAAGTCTGACACCGTCCCTTGTTGTTATCGAGAGAGATGATGGAGACAATCCAATCGCAGCACAAAAGGTGGTTGGAAGTCGAGAGAAACATAGAGAAGAGGGTTTGATCGAAGCAGCGTGTCTTTTAATCGCCAGATTGAAGTTTGTCCATTTGCCTCCTTTCGACAGTAGAGATGGCCAAGGGTTTGAGGGTTTCACGTTGAGGTAGATGGAGAGCAACAATCGGGGATAAGTTTCTGCGAAGAAACTCAACTTAAATACTCCCCTCTTAAAATCGATGATTTACAGTATCCAATGGGGTAGGGTCCGACCGATGAAAATACATGGTAGCGTGGAAACTAGACGACTGCTTTCCTTGGTTCTAGACATAACCAAACGTGGGATTTCCACGCAAGCACAGAAACCGGCGATGAATCCTCACTGAAGACCAGTACCAAACGTGCCCTAAATGTCAAAGCAATGGGAAGGAATCGGTAATAAGCACGGGTACATCACCTTCTCCTTTTTGAAAGAGGAGTTTGTGCGGACAACCTTCCATGTGCACGAGGACTTTCTCTTGGAAAGAGGATTGAAAAAAGATATACTTTTACCAAAACATATATTGCTTATTATGTGTGCCCATTTCATGAGTCATGGGTCCCACTTAAATTGCCTTCAGAGTGAGATATTTGGAAAGATCTCCTTGTTGATAAGGGCCAATAAAAAGAAATATGTCCATAATAACAAAAAGAGTAAATTAGGAAAATGTCCCTCCAAATAGTCTTGTAAGGCTTCCAGTCCAACAACCTTTTTTTCTAATGTCTATAGTCTCTAGATATACCGCATTATATATTTTCATAACTGATTTGCTATTTCAACTGTTTGAGCATAGAATTTTAAATTTTAAAATTTCAAATCTTCTATTCTCCCTCGTTCCTAGGGAAAGGTTCTATGTCATTCTATGTTGTCACAGATAACCTATTTCGGTCTTCTTTTCTATGAACGAACGAGGGACTTCAATAGAGAGGTTTGCAAATCCAACGTGGTGGCCATCTCTGACTACACCAGCATTGATGGCGACGACCTGGTGATGGAAACATAACCAGTCCTAGCCTTCTCAGGCTAGGGGTTCTGCGTAACAGAAAAACCAGCCCCCTGAATCCTCTGTTGCTGCTCTAAACGGGCGACTGTCTTCTTCTCCGGTTTTGGCCAGCGCAGCACCCTAGACCTTTGCAGTCAGGGCTAGAAACATTGCAGCACGCGGGTATTCTCTGGAGACGATCAATTGCAAATTGAACCACTTCTCTGCCCTGAAATAGAGATTGATCTTCTCCCCTGACCCGATCCCAGATCTGCAAATCGATCAGCAGCGACGCTAACCGAACCCCGGCATATGCAACTCAAGGAACCCAACTCTGTGCTCTGGCTTCTTCAACCACTGCAACTGAAACTGAATCTGTAGGCGGTAAAAACGACACCTACTTAGATTGAGATGAGATTGAGATAGACTTCTTAGGATAGGGAATACTGAACGCCAAGAACCTGAAAAGGAAGGAAAAATGCTAGAGTCAGAGCCCCTGGCTGCCGTGAGCCGAAGGCGCTCCGATGCCTGAGTTAGTTTTGAGAAAACTAAGCAGGAGGAGGAGGAAGGGAATGAGACGATGTGGAGAGTATTGTGAGTTGCGTATCGCGTACCTTCATGGGGCTGATCCCATGTGTATATATGTGGGCATTCCTCATTCATTCTCTCTGTGAGTGGGGGTAGGTGGGGTGAGGTCCCATCGATCCTTACCCTGACAGGTAGCAGTAGGTGAAAAAGGCAACATCCCATCCTTACTTTCCATGCCTTCAGTCAGTTGATGTAAATGGCTGATAAAGCTAACTTCTTATCGCCATAAATGAGCGATCCTATCGCCATAAATGAATGCTCATATCTGTCAGGGCACGCCGCATTTCCCGGAGGAAGGTGGCGGCCCACTCTGCCTTCAGCATTTTGGTCTGAGACCAAGAATGGCTTGGCCGTGCTGTGCTTTTGTATTGAGCTGGCATTCACGCCGAGCTGCCGAACCGTGCTGCCGTGTTGGTACTCTTGACCGAGCTGCCGAGTTGACGGGATATGACCACAGAGGCCGAGGTGATCAGCGAGTCCTGCTGTAATCTTTGCTTAATTTCGTCATTACGGTGTTTTACCCACACAGAACCCAACCACTGATCCGTGTTTTGCAACTATGGAACAATCCGAACCAAAAGAAGAACCAAGGCCCTGCCCATCTTATTCCTCTCCAATTTACACCCCAAGTCCCGTTTTTCTGCAGCAGTCGAACGTGGCGGCCCACCTTGATATGTCGACTGCAACAAATCATAACCATCTCCTTCGACCTCTTTCGTGGCCCCACCTTGAGATTGAACCGATCCCTGCACTCTCTCGCCCTTCAACAGGGAAAGGCAGGGAACCTCTGATCAAACGAAATCATTCTTCCCTCTGGCCCTGACCCACCTCTATTTTCAGTTCCATTAACCAAATCAAAGCACCCAACACAATCCCCACCTAGTTCCTTCCATGCCCCTCGTTTATTATCTTCTCTGTGTCCGGTTTCAGCGACCGAGGATGGAAATTACTCAGTTCTGCCTCTCTGTTTCCAAATAGAGAATGGATTCTCCGATCTGCAACTATTTGCTGGTTCTGGAATCTCTTCCTCAGTTCTACGCTTGTAACTGGTAGTCCTGCTGCCTTTCGTCCTCGATTCTGGACTAACAACGAGGGTAGCGCGTCTATTTTCGGTAAATATATTTGACTTTTGACAAATTTATTTAAGTTTTGGGAAGATTTATCCAACTTTCTTGCAAATTTATATGAATTCTTTGAGAATTTATCTCAATTTTTAGCAAATCTATTTGAGTTTTTGACAAATTTATCTGAGTTTTTTACAAATTTATTTAAGTTCTTAGCAAATTTATCTGAGTTTTATGAAAATCCATTTGAGTTTTTGGAAAATTTATTTAATTTATGATATAAATTTGTCTCCATCTTAGAAATCTTAATTGAGTTTTTGAAATAATCTTTTTGTGATTTTGGCAAATTTATCTAAGTTTTTTTTTTTAAATTCTCTTTTTTTTTGGAAAACTTATTTTGCATTTTTTGAAATCTATTTATGTTTTTTAATTTTATTTGTGCCTTTTGAAATTTATTTGCATCTTTTGAAATTTATTTTCATTTTTTGAAATAAATTTAAATGGATTTTGGCAAAAATACTTGAGTTTTTGGCAAATTTTTCAGAAATTTAGAAAAATAGTTTATCATAGTTTTGGCAAATGTATTTGCGTTTTTTTATTTTAATTATGACTTTTGAAATTTATTTACGTCTTTTGAAATTTATTTGCGTATTTGAAATTTATATTAAATCTTTTGAAATTTATTTACATTTTTTCAATTTTATTTAGATCTTTTGAAACTTATTTGCATCTTTTGAAATTTATTTACATTTTTTGAAAATTTTTTGGATCTTTAGAAATTTATTTTCATCTTTTTAAATTTCTCAGCGTTCTTTTGGAATTTATTGCGTTTTTTAAAATTATTGCATTTTTTGAAATTTAATAACTTTTTTTGAAATTTCTGTGCATTTTTTTAAATTTGGTTGTGATTTTTTAGAATTTATTTGAAAATCTTATTAATGGGATTTCATTAATCATGGCCAATTAAATGGTAGTTGACCATTATTAATGGCATGTTCCACTAATAATGAGATATGATTTAAAGAAAGGGTAAATTAGGTATTTTATGTCTTCAAATTTGGAAAAATGACTTATCACACCGTTAAAAAGGATTGTGGATCTAAGGCTATAACGTGAAATGTTCAGGGGCTTGTCTTCAAATGCCAAAAAAAAAAAAAGAAACCACAGTCCCGTCTGGCTATCCTAGCGTTGATTTAATTCCCTGAGCGTCTAGTACTCTTGTTGTATTTTAACCATGAATCTTTCTTCTTTTTTTTTTTATTTTAATTTAACAATAAGGGGCATCTGAAGAATAAAAAAAAGGTGGGTTATGATGGTATTTTAGGTTTAGTTGTTTGTGATGGAATTTTTTTGACCTTTTGTATTGGAAGTGGAGTTTTTTTGTCTTTTAGTAGAGAAAGGAATTTATTTTTTTTTATTACTTTTTTTCTAAAAAATATGGCCGAAAAATTGAATTAAAGTGCTTTTGATGTGAGATTTTTATTTAGAAATAGGGGCTTTATTTTACTTAACTCTATTAGTAGAGTTGCCAAACAAGCCCTAAAAAGGTCCAATGAGAGTAAAGTGGGGCCTCATGCCAAACCAGGGATGAAAGTCGGAAAGGAAGAGCCTGGAACTTTATTGGGTTAGAATTGGGAATTGGGGACTGGGGACTCGGAACCTGTATGTAGTGTTTTCACGGTATTCAAATTACAAGGTCATGAGTAGCCCATCGGAAGTCACTTGGTGTTAGCGGCGGGTCCAGAATTTTTATTTGATAGGTACGAATTTTAAATGTAATTTGGTTTTAGAGGCAAGCCAAAGATTTTCATGTGATGTTTAAGGGTGAGCTTATGATTTTTATTAGAGTTTTTGAAGTGCAAAGCGGTTTAAGGGTGTGACCGCACCCACGTGCTTGTGCCTGGGTCCACCCTGATTAGTGTGGCTCAGACGTAGTGTATGCATAGCAACACACCTGCGCAGAAACAATGGAATCAAATCCATATGTACCATGGATCATTGTGAGAGACCTGGAAAGGAGATGTGTGTGTGCATGCGAGTATTCAGGACTCACCCAAGCTAATAAAAAAAAGATTTTCACCTTAGTTAGGAGAGACTACATATTTTGTATATGCAGACCAGCTCATGCGAGCCACCTGTATCCATTTATTTCTATCAATTAGCGTATTTGGCAATTAACTAGTTAAGTTAAGGTAAAGTGAATCTAGACAAGAAATGACAAGTGGTCATATTAAAAGTACACAATTTTAAAATTCCCTCTGAATTTTTCAAAAAAAGTAAAAAAAGTAACATCCTTTCTCCACTAAAAGACAAGAAAACTTCACTTTTCTATACAAAAAGTAAAAAAGATTTCATACTAAACAACTAAAAATAAAATACCTTATTTTTATTCTCTCTTGATTTAATACTTCACCTCACCATACTTCAATTCACCATACATTCAAACACGCCTAATAGATGGATGGAAAGGTGTTTTTATGGATAATATTCATGCAAAAAGTCATCCTCATATAACTATCCTAGCCATTGATTGAAGACCCTAAATAGTTTAATGGTGTTTTAATCATAATTTTTTTTTTAGATTGCAATCAAATAGTGAATAAAGATTTGATGAATATAAATTGTACATGATTGTAAATCACCAATAGGAGTTTAATGGTGTTATAATAAATAAAAAAAATTTAGATTGCAATCTAGTAGTGAATAAAGATTTGGTGAATATAAAATTGTACATGATTGTAAATCATCAATAGGAGAGTGAAAGGAGTTGCTCAAATCAAAGGTGCCCCCAAACTGAGCTTTTAAATATATATATATATATATCTAAGGGAATGTGATATCACTTCGGTTAACCACAGGCCTCCAAAACAAAAAACCTGATTTTTTAGGATATATGAGAACAGCTGTCAACACCTCACCACACTCTTCTCTCTCTAGTCTACTATCTCTCCACTATTGTCTCTCTCCACTACCCTCTTTAGAACTGCTCTCTAACAGACTTTGGAACGGCTATCTCTAGAATATGAAAAAAAAATCCTTAGTTTCTCATCCATCCAACCCAAAACAGTGACAAGGAAATCAATTTCCATGAATTGCCCAGATCTCTTATCATCAACCCAAACTACAAACATCTCCTTTCAATAGATTTGGACGCTTTCAAGGATCAAGTCCGACAGCTGGTCTATCACAATGTGGGTTCCACTTTAACAAATAGTGTTCTAATTAGTTGGAAGAGAAGGGACCCACATAGAGTGAGACGATCGTAGCCATTGAAAGGGGGGCCATCCATAATAAATGATTGGATAAGAAGGGCTTTGTAAGCATGAGATAAGATCACGTGTGGAAAAGGATAAAGATGTGACTAACTGTGCAAAAAATTGATGATCATCCTAATCACAAAGATATTGTTTTGGAAGTTTTCAATTTTTATGATCAGTATTATTTGGAAATTCACAGTTGGTTAAGGCTAATCCTTTTATGGCCAATTTAATGAATGTGTAAAATGGACTAGCAAATTTTAGACGATTGTCAAATGTGGACTTAAGCATTCTTGGTGGGGTATCAACGGGGCCCTCCTATGAGGGTATCTAGACTGGCCCATAATGAGGCTGCAAAATGAGGCCTTATGTTTTCCTTTAAAAGTCCAAGGGTCAGACTTGGACAAAATTACTAAAGGCCTGCCCAATTTGAGGCTCGGGCTTGAACAATATAAGGCCCATTTCGGCCCGACCCTCTTATTTTTGTTATTTATATACAAATTTAATTATTAGGTGCAAATACAAATAGATATCATATAATTTAAAATAGTTTTAGGATATGAGAATTTCTGATATGTTTTCATTTTTGAATATGATGTACCCACTTATGAGTATTGTTGTAAGGTCAAAACTAAGTCTTGGATGCAGGCTCTATACCTAATTGGGGCCACAAAATGGCCTATAATTGGACTTTTCAGTCCAAACTTTGGGCAAATAAGTGATTAGGGCTTATTTATAACGTTCATTGTAAGATATGATCGGATAAGTTTGGATTGATGATTGAAATTTACACTTAAAATTAAGGCTACCAAAGCCATTATAAGTCAAAATTATATTTTTGTTTGGACATATGGCTCAATAGATACTGTGATTAATGCATGATATTGTTCTCAAAACACATTATTATCAACCATTGCCCACATATAGATCCCGCCTACCAAACTGTTTTCATCACGGAGTTTTGTGGATTTCTTTCCAATTCCCTCCAAGTTTGGACTGCCTGTTGTAGTTTTCATCACTCACAAACAGATCTGATCTGATCTGTGATTGGTCAACATCGTGGGGCCCACATATAGATCTCGCAAGTAATTTTACTGTCGCCTGTTGGGTTTTCTGCATCAGCTCAGTCTGTGCATCTACTGCCATTGTCGAGAGAGACAGAGAGAGTCTGTGAACTGTATTAATTAAAATGGCAGAACCCACTTATCTTAGAGTGGGGCCTGTATTCTTAAAAGGGCCACTCATCCTGTCCCACATGGTTCGCCCCATCAGGAGCCCCATGGCCATGGACCTCCCCAACCAGAACCACATGGCCTTCCGCACCATGGGCCACCCCAACCAGAGCCACATGGCCCTCCGCACCATGGGCCACCCCAGACAGAGCCACATGGCACACTTGGCCCAAAGCCACATGGCCCTCCTGAGCCACATGCACCTCCTCCAGCTGGTCCTGGACATCATGGCCCACCACATCACTGATCGATGATCATAAGTACTCATTTTAGCTCACAGTGGTTGTTCTGATCTGCTGCTTACTCTATGTGCTACATGTACGCATATATATCTATATATCTAAAGAAATGTGGTTGTTCTTCGATTAACAACAGGCCTTCAAACTCTCATCTCTTTATCCTCATTCATTCTCTCTCCTACATGGAAGCCTCATAAAAAATAAGATCCATTCCCACTTCTCATCTCTTCTTTTTCTAACCGAGCACTTCCTATTGCTTTAACTGCTTGAGCAGTTACCAAAGGAGAAAGTGAGAAATCCAAAGGAGGAGAGAGAAGCACAAAAATGATTTTAAAAAATGATCCCAAAAAATGAACATAAAAAATAGGAAATTATTGAAAACTTAAATGACCGGGGCGAAAAAACAAGAGAAAAAAAATAAAAAATTAAGCAAGACAAAAGATTCTAAACTTAAATAATAAACACAAAAAAGGACTATATTAAAATGACATTTGAAGGTGTCTTTCAAAGTTCTATAACAAAATAATAATAATAATATGAAACATTAATGTCAGGTTGTAAGGTCCACAGAAAAAAAAATGAAGATAGAAGAATAATAAGAAAAAGAAAGTGACGAAGACATCAATGATCTGGTGAACAAAAACAAACTGAGGACTAAAAAGCACCACAATGAATAATAATGTAAAATATATGGGCCCATCTCCAAAAATGAACATAAAAAAATAAAATTCCTAAAATTAATGACCCAAGCCAAAAATTAAGAGAATAAATGGTTTCAGACCTAGCTTGAATGAGGGTTGAAAATAAATCGGGTTACATCAAACATGCAGGTTGGGTTTCACTAAACATGTACCCTGAACCTATAACCTCGATTCAATCAGAACATTAAATATATTAGGTTTTCAACAAATGTGTTGAATTTATCTAAGGAATTTAGATTCTAGATTGATTGTTTATATTGGTCTATGGTGGGATTACAAATGGGTTACAACTTGACCCAAATTGGTTTCTCTATATGGGCTAAGATTTGGCCCAAATTGGATTCTCTAAATAGGTTTTACCTCAAACTATAATTGCAAATTGTTTCATTATTGGGTTACAATTTGCCCAGATTTTCCTTAGTAAACTCTCTCATTATGGGCTAATATATAGTATCCTACGACAGTGATATTAGGTCTACTCCCTAATACGTTATTAGATCTAAGATATTTTGGAGTGGGCCACATAGATATTCTCTATGCAAGATCGCATGCCTTATATGCTAAATGGATGGAAGAAAAAAGGTCCAATCAGGCCACATGTTAAAGTCAAATTTTCAACTTTTGATTCTTTAGATATGGACTACAAGAAGAAATAAAACTATTAATTCTTTCATTTTATGTTAAAAGAAATGAAAAGTTCTGCTTGTGATGAATTAGGGCACTCTTGTAACTTTACCGCTATTCATATGGTGGTAAAGTCACATTTGTGACTTTTCCTCCACTCTGAATGGAGGAAAAGTTGCATTTGCAGCTTTACTGCTGATTCATTTCGTGGTAAGCGTTCATTTGCAACTTTTCCTCCACTTTAAGTGGAGGAAAAGTTGCATTTGCGGATTTACCGCTTATTGATTCGGCGGTAAACCTTCATTTGAGGCTATTCCGTTTTTGCTCCTCCTTTTTCTTTTTTTAACATCTGAGTCGCGTCATTGCTTGGGGTTTAGGTCCACACAATGATGGATGGATATATATATATATATATATATATGATTAATGTTTAAATGCAAAAGATAATATCAAATCACAAGAAGTACAAAATAAATCACTTGTTTGGTAAGTTTACTTTACCCGTGAAGTTAAGTGAATGGCTAATATAAGATAGAACAAAAGTAAATGTTTGGTGAAATCAAAAGGTGAGAGAGTAGCTTTTTGAAAATTTCTTTTAAAATGGAGAGTGATTTGTGTTTTTGTAAGGGTGCTCATGGATCTGGCCTGACCCACTTTGGGTCAGGCATAGGGTTTTAGGTTATAATTGATGGGCCGTGTATATTTTTTTATATTTGGACTTAGTGGATGAGAGCTGGAATCCCGCTTGGCCCAAATATACAAATAATTAGGGGGGGGGGGGGGGGGGGGGGTTCCGCAAACCCATGCACTCTCACAAAAGGCGATATGACTAGACCAATTGAGCCGGCCTAGGACTAGATAAGAATCAGGCCTAACTCATGCTTGGGTCAGGCTTAGGCTTCTATTTTAGAAGTCAGGCCATCTTGGACATTCTTAAGCCCAACCTAGCTTGGTCCATGAACATCCCTAGTTGGTTTTTTTTTTTTTGTTCAATTAGTGGCATGCAAAAGTATCTTTATAACTTTTTTTTTTTTTTGTTAAAAGGAAGAGGCGAGTCTCGAAAATTTTTATTTGACCACTCTCCTTTTATTGTCTCTTGATTTAACCATTCACTTTACTTCACTAGCAAAGTGAGTTTACCAAATATGAAGTAGTTAATGAGTGGGGAGTGAACAAATAGGGTGATGTCCACTTGTTATCAAATCCTATGGGTAAAAGTCAATATCATATGGGTTTTTTGGATTGAATCCTTACAGATGAAATGTGAGTTCGTTATGTAACAGGTTGGGGTGGAATGGGTTCTCTCAAACCAAGTACAAGATAGACTCAATACGAAAAAATTCATCTAGTATGGGCATGCTTACCTCAATTTAGGCCGAGTATGGGTTAAGCTCATTGATCTAGTCCTAATTGGACCACTTTTCATCTATAGGATAGGCATATCTCTGTTGGCGAAAAGGTTTCTCAAAGTTCAATCTAGTTAAGTCTAACTTGTGTTTGGCCCTTTTGGTCTTCACAAAGTCTATGGGGATATTTCTGTAAAAAATTTCTAGAAAGGAAAAAGAAAAATTCTCAGACAACTTTTGACTACTATTTATCTATTATCTTTGCAGTTAATATATATTTGATTGCCCATTCATGTATCATAGTTTAACCTTTTCTTTCTCATTACATTTATTATTTTAGCCCATGCATTGCACTGAGATTTTGCTTGTCTAAAAATGAGAATGAAATTAAGGATAATTAAGTATGTGTTTTAAGTGTATCATGGCAATGCAAATTCTATATTTCCTAAGAAATTTCCAAAATAAACATATCTTCGGTTCTATGAAATATTTGATTTCTGGATGGGTTTATACGGGGTGAAAAATTGTTACCATAAAAACCAGAAACTAGAGATCGTGATACGTGGGATTGAGAATTTACTTGAAACCAAGAAAACCTTAGGGCCTGTTTGGTATCGTTCTCGTGTTGTTCCTAGTTTTGTACTCAGGTTAGGTTATTCTGAGATCGGGTTGTGCTGAGATTATATTCTCCGGATTTTGTTTGGTAACATTATATTAAATTATTCTGTTGAGAATATGTTGTCCAGAACTTGTTTGGTAACATTATTAACGTTTTGCTATAAAGAATGGAAGCAAAAGAATCATAGGATTTATAATGTGGGACCTACCTTTTATTATTTGTAGCACTCTATTATTGTCATATATGGGACCCACCTGTAAAATTATACGTTAATACCACCTTTAAAAATTAGAACACGGGGCCCATATTTATAGGATTTACGATATGGGCCCACTTTATAGGAATTATAATGTGGGGTCACCTTTTTGTAAATGTAAATATGTGACCCACATTTAGAAATTACAACATCGTACATACCTTTAGAAATTAGAATATGGGCCCACATTCATAAGATTTACAATGTGGGTCCACCTTTTGTGATCATGATCGTGACCCACATTTAAGAATGACAAAGTGGTGACATATTTTTTGTGATTGTGGACACATGATTGATCTTTAGAAATTACAATGTGGTGCCCACATTTAGAAATGAGAATATGAGGACATGTTCATAGGATTTACAATGTGGACCCACTTTTATAGAATTTATAATGTGGGGCCATCTTTTGATTGATTGTAAATACATGACCCACGTTTAGAAATTACAAGTGGTGCCCACCTTTAGAAAATAGAACATGAGGCCTTATAATGTAGTTCCAGCATTATAAGAATTATAATTTGGATCCACCTTTTGTGATTGTGACCATGTGACCCACCTTCAAGAATTACAAAGTGGGGCCACCTTCTTTGGGATTGTGAACATGGGGTCTACCATTAAGATAAATGAGAGGATTTGAAATTTTTTTAAATGACCTATTTAAAATATAAGAGATAAGTAGGAACTAACTGTGCCAGAAAGTTGTTTCTTAAAAAAAACAAAGATTTCTTGTTCCAACTTTCTTATGCCAGCAGGTTAAGATCTTGGAATTCCTTCCCGTAATATCAAATTTGGGAACAATAATTTACACTAACCAAACATGTTTTTCGTAACCTCATCTCGTAGGAACATGAGAACATCCAAATGGCACAATGCCAAACACACCCTTAATTTCAAAACAACAAAAAAGCTGGATACTCGCGCACATGCCTAGTTGTCTACCCATCACAGCTTTTCTGTGCATGTAACTTACTTTGGATTGGCACCAGTTCCTTTCTTCATTTTCACTTGTTGAAGCCGTAATCATATGTTAAAAAAAAAGGTTCCACATCAAAACTTAGATCTAGATTTTAAAAATTGATCCAGGTCCAGATCCAACCACGGTTTCATCGGATCCGACCCATTTACATCCTCAGTTGAATTTAAGTCATCCAGATCACAGTTGACAATGCAGATCCACAGGTTCCATGAGCAAAGAGTGGCAGCCATATAGAAAATGCATGCACCCATATAGAAAAAGATGGAGAAACAAGTCAATGAGCCATCTCTAACCTAACCTGAGTTATGGTTTAGAACAAATCGGCCAGAGGGAGGGGGCCATTGGAATCCGGTGCAGTCTGACGGTGGGAAGAGACCTGGAGTGTGTAAGAGGATTGCTTTGTTGAAGGACCACTTTCCTAGTCGTTGCCAAGAGGGAGGAGTGAGAGAGCGTCTGTCACAGCAGCAAAGGGAAGGGTGATCGGCTCCTATCACATGAACGGAGTCCGGTCGGATTGCCTCCTGTCGCACCAGCAATAGAGAATAGAAAGGGGTTTGATAGTTGAGAGAGATGGATTTGAAATAGAGAGTATAGTCGGGAGGTCTAGTTCTGCGCGAAAGGTAATTTATATACCATCCTCTTTAAAATCATTGATTTATGAAATTTGATGGGGTGGCTCGATCGATAAAATCCTTCCTTTCGTGGAAAAGGGCAGTCTTCTTTCTTTGGTTTTAGATGTGCTAAAACATGGATTTCCCATGCAACCAAGAAAGAGGAACGCGGATTAATACTTGAAAACCGTTGCCAAATGTGCCCTAAAAATAGAAAGAAATCAATAAAGACATCTCTATCTAATGAGTAAAACTGCAACAAGCAAATATCCCTCCAAAAAGATAAAAACAGGAAAAAGAAAATGCTTTTTAATCTCGTGAGAGCGGAAACCAAAGGCAGAGGCCGTCACTTTCGCATGGCCTCCGCTTCTCTCTCCCTCACTACTTCCTTCCTCTCCAATCCCCCGAACCCTAACCCTAGATTTCTTCTCCGAAACCAAAGCCCCTTCAAATGCTCCGCCAAAACCGAGAAGAAGAGCGGCAGCGGCAGCGGAGGGCGCCGAGAAGCGCCTCCCGCCGAGAGGAAATCCTTCGCGGTCGCCACCGGAGAGCTCTTTCTCGGCCTCTCGTCCATGCTCGCGAGGCGGGGGAAACCTATCCAGGGTCCCATCTCCGCCCCCTTCACGACGGCCGGTGGCGGAGAGGACTCGGAGGAGGAGAACAGGATCGCCTCTGTTGTGGAGGATTCGATCGATCCTGACGTTATTTGGGAGCAGCGGGTGAGGGATGTGGAGGCGGAGAGAGATCGGAAGAAGGTGACGAGCCCTGGCTTTAGCTTCTCCGCGGCGGGGCTCCTCTTTCCCTACCATCTTGGCGCTGCGCAGTTCCTTATAGAGAAAGGCTACATCAAGGTGAATTCTGCTGAATTCTTATCTTTTATTTCCCTTTTTTTCCTTGGTTCTCTGGTGTCAATTTCCATTTCGTATGCGCAAGGTTGAATTTTTGAAAGAATTGAGTTTTTTGAGTTCTAAAGATTTAAACTTTAGTATTTCTATGTGTAATTGATGCTGCTTGGGACATTATTTAGAATGGATAAAAAGACACATTGAAATTGTAAATTGGATTTCACAGCAGAACAAGGCGTGTAAACTGTAATCTCTAAAACTTTTGAAAGATGCATCTTTTGGGTTTTTGCCTTCAATTTATCAATTTTAGCCCCTTTGTGATATTGCATAGAAATCCTGCACAAAGAGGCCTTCTGTGTTATGCTTATGTAGCAAGATTGCTAACAAGAGCTATAAAACCGTTGGCATGCTCAATCTTGCAACCACAAGGTTGTAGGTTCAAGTAATGTGATCAATCACAATAAAAGATTATTTGCAGATTGAGATTAGCTGAAATAAATGCTGAAACTCTTATTATGGTCACTGAAACATTTTGATGTTTGCTATCGAGAACATCCACAGTTCAATAAAAAAAAAAAGGAAGAGAAAGTAAAAGAAAATAAAATAAGTGTTTCCTTCAAAAGAAATGGCATCACCAATACCAATGTTTATAATATTTTAAAACGATCCTCTATTCACCGTGCATCTTCGAAACATGATTTGAACTTTAGAGGTGCCTATGGTTTTGATTTGTTGTAATTATTTTCTGGCTTTATGAATGTAATTGAAATTTTTGTTGGAGGGATGTTTTCCCATCCAAACCATTTGTAAATGATGTCACTCTACTCCATATATGATAGACATTGATGCTTAGAATCATTTTCGCCAGTGACTTAACAGATTTATTAGGATCTCCCTTGACTTAAATGATCAGCAAACTTCTACAGCTAATTGCCTATTCTACTACAAGGAACTCGGACTACGGGAAGAATAATGGAGGCTGAATCAAATTGTTGGAAATGACATGTTACCGTCTGGTTTGGCAAAGAACATAGCCCAAATAGGGATCACTGGAGAAGTATGGAACTCACAAAGCTCAACCCAGTTCCCAGTTTGTGAGTTTACTGATATCTGTGCATTGCAACTTTCTGGGTGTACAAGTTTGGAATGAATTAACTTTTAGGAACTATGGGTGTACGAGTTGGGATGAACTAACATTTAGAAACTTTATCAATTTTGATCAAGACATTGCACGTGTTTTCACATGGTTACAGATATGCATAGTCAGATACATGTCATTATTAGATGATTCCAAGATGAAATGGTAACCCTAAAATTTCGATCATCCACCATGTTGGCTTTGTAATGAAAATTGCCCGAGTATGACTAATCTATGTATAATCTTAAAGTAATGGTGTTCAGACATATTTGGACTCATGTAAACATCACTATTTTGTATCATACAGGAAACTACACCATTAGCTGGTTCATCTGCTGGTGCCATTGTTTGTGCAGTGATTGCCTCTGGAAGCAGCATGGAAGATGGTTTGAAAGCAACTAAAATCCTGGCTGAAGATTGCCGGCTTAAAGGCACTGCCTTTCGTCTTGGGGTACAAGTTTTATCTAGTACCAAAGTTTTTTCATTCCTTGAAAACTGGAATCTCCCTTGCATCGCAATATGGTTATATCTGTTTAGGCTAGGGCTTTAAGCATGGGATTGGGGCATAATTCGGTCACTCTCGAGTAGAGTTGGCACCGCCGAGTCTCATTGGATTGGCCAAGTTGGACTAACACGCCTATGCCCAACCGACCTTTAAAAAATTAGAAAATTGCAAAAATCTAAAAAAATTCTAGGAATCTTGAATTTTAAGACTACTTGTGTTTCATTTGTTAATAATGAATTTAAGTTATATCTTATTTCAAAAAAATAAATAAATAAAATAAATTTAAGTTCTTCTTTATACCCACACTTGCATTTCATACAGTTAGATGGATAGTATTATTGATCTTAAAATGCTTGGATCATTGGAAGCAAGATGTTTTTGATATTCTAGAATCAATGCAAAAATGTCTGTAAAAGCCTCTTATTATTATTATTATTTTTTATAAAATTATTGATCTAAAAATGTCTGTAAGAGCCTCTTATAGCTTTTCCCAGTAGAAAATATTGTAAATAAGTGCATTTAAGGCCCAAAAACTATAGGACTCAGCCAACTAGGTGACTTGAGGGGTGACTCAACTGGGCACCTGCTGAGTTTTGAGTTGATTCGGACAGCTGATTTTTAAAACCATGGTCTAGGCACAATGTGATATTTATTGGTAATCAATATGCAGTTTTGTGATTCATAAACATGAATGCATGATTCTTGCTGTATGAATGAATGCGAGGGAGGAAGGGAGGGAGATAGCATCCCATATTCCCATGTCCATCATGTCACCCACAAGCACCCCCATGTATTGACATTGGCCCAAATTCCACCTGAGTCAAGTGATTTGCAATTTTGGATATGTTACATAACAATGAAAAAATTGGGGTTGGAAGTTAATAGTGTGGTCCACACCTTATCAATCCACTGTCATTGGAGTGAAGTGAAGTCTGTATATTATTAACTGTTAACTATTTGATATTACATCTTCATATGCAGGCTGTTCTTAGAGATGTACTTGAAAAGTTTCTGCCAGATGATGTTCATACTAGGTCCACTGGAAGGGTTCGTGGTGAGCCCACTTCTTTTCTCCTGATTTGTAATACCAAGATTAAGCTTGTGCCAATTTCTTAGTGGTTTACTTATTGGAGGTTTTGAGAGTATTTAAAAGTCGATTGAAGCTCAACTGTGTGCCACACATATCATGGAGGTTTAATGGGCTCTTGATGCATCATGATTTGTAAAGCGTTCCTAGGCACCAATTCTTTACAATGGTCGTGGTTTTGTACTCAGATGATCGATATGATTGGCCATAGATGGATTGGACCACGATGGTTGTGGTTTGGTACTCAAATAATTAATATGATCGGCCACAGATGAATTGGAACCACCAGCCCCGGCCCACCCCACTGCCGCCCCCGGCCCGCCCCCCCAACACACACACACACACACACACACACAACATCTTATATGTGTGCTATCTTTGTACTTTTTTTCATCTGGACTCTGGCAAATTTTTTTCTGAACCATGTGTATTTGTACGACTTTTGGGGCATCCCACGTGCAATGTGACTGGTGAGTGGTGAGTCCTTCATTGCTCCAAGTCACTGAGTAATCGGAATGACTTTTATGAAATGGCATGTCAGCCATTCTTCTTTTGATGCATGAGAACCCCATGTATCTATTATCAGTCATTACGCAATATTATTTGGCTGTCCTTATTTATGATCAGAGGTGGTTATTAGTCGTATTCATGCATGTTTCTTACTGAATTGGGAAAACAGTTTCAATTTAACCTATTTAATCTTAATATGTTATGCAGTGCTATTACAAATAAATTTTCAATTTAACCTATTTAATCTTAATATGTTGTGCAGTGCTGTTACAAATAAATTATCTGCATATTATTATCAGTAGAAATAGATGATCTACATGCACCGTACAATGTACTCAAATGTCGGATAGGGTATCATACAAGAGAATGTTCTTTAGTTTCCATGCAGTAAAAGCAAATCTGGAAGATCAAGTCAAGGCCCCTCCCAAGGGTGGTCATCTTTGGATGGATGGTTATCTGGAAAAGAATTCTAACTTTGGATAACCTAAAGAGGAGGGGGAGGATAGTAGTTAACGGTTGTCCCATGTGCTTAAGAGAGGAGTCGTCAGTGGACCACCTGATGGTGAACTGTAAATCTGCTCAGTATATTTGGTGCTCGGTGGTAAAGTGGTTTGATTGTAGCTAGGTGTTTCCAAAGTCCCTCCCAGAGCTCTTCCAGGCCTGGAAGGCTCCAGTTGGGGCTCCAAGAGGAAAGGAATTGTGGAGAGTGTCCTTTCTTGCAGTTCTCTGGACAATCTGGAAGGAAAGGAACTCTAGATGCTTTGAAGGGGCTGCTACCTGTGTGACAGATGCTTGGCGGAGAAAACCAAGCTCTTAGTCGCGCTTTGGCTGTCCATCAGTCTGTCCTTTAAAGGATACTCTAGAGAGCTGATAATGTTGCATTGGAAGGAGTTGGCCTCTTCCTTTGCGGGGCCAAATAAGTTTCTGTTAGGGGCCTTTTCTTTTATTTTTTAGGGGATTTCTGTTCTCCTTTTTAGCTTGTCAGTATATATCTCTTGTATATATCTCTTGTACTGCTTGCTTTAGCTAATGAAAGTAACTATTCAAAAGAAAAAAAAAAGTTTCCCTGCAGTAAAAGCAAATATGGCTTTTCTGATTAAATAACACATTTTCGTCCATCACTATAGAAAGTTTAATTTTAGGAACAGTTAGTATTTTGGTGATTTTCTTTGACAGAAGGAAACTTCTCAACTCCCTCTCTTTTGCTGCAGTTGCTGTCACCCAGATACTATGGAGGCCTAGGGGCTTACTTGTGGATCAGTTTGACTCCAAGGAAGACCTCATTAATGCAGTCTTTACCTCTTCCTTCATTCCTGGGTATGCAGTTGCTTGTTTGTGCCCATTTCCTCTGCAATATCTGTCCCATGACATCAACTGAGATGGAACCTATGAAGCATCCCTTGTTTTTAGGATGCCTATATCCTTTTCTTTTCTATAAGATTAATCTTTACTTTTGTTAGCCAGTTCCACTGGTTGGTACATTTAAAGGACAGCACTACTTCAAGCTTTAGTCCTAGTCACCTCTGAGAGGGGCAGACTTTACGCAACCTATGGAGGGTGAGTACTTGGGTATAGTCTTGGATGAAACATGATGTGGGTATGGTTATCACAAAAAAAAAAAAGAAGAGAAAAAAAAAAAAAGAAAATAGAAAAAAAAGAAACATGATGTGGGTGTGGGATCAATATTTAAAAATGGCTCAGCTATATCATTTTATTCTGATTTAGAGAAAATAGGATAGATCCATATGTTTGAAATGGCTCAGTTAAATCCTGTTATTGGTTAATTAAAGAAAATTCTGAAAGGATTACAAATTTATTGTCAAAATGTACTTTTATGAATGAATGTATTCAAACTATAACCTTCCAAAAAATATGTTGAAATTATTATAATGTATTGTCAAACTGTACTTTTATGAATGAATGTATTAAAACTATAACCTTCCAAAAAATATGTTGAAATTATTATATTGTATTGTCGAACTGTACTTTTATGAATGAATGTATTAAAACTATAACCTTCCAAAAAATATGTTGAAATTATTATATTGTGCATATGAGATTCTCATGTGGGTCTGACACCTAGAATTCTAGAAACCATACCTGAACTTCTGAAACGTAACCCAAGTGACTTGGTATTGAAGTTTTGGACTTCAATTTATTGTAGGTATCTAGCACCAAGGCCTGCAACGATGTTCCGTAATCGACTTTGTATTGATGGGGGTTTGACATTGTTTATGCCTCCAACATCTGCTTCAGAAACGGTATTCTTTTGAGATTCCTTTTCCCTTCCGTTTGAGTGCTCTTCTTCTATGTCATTACAAGCAACTTTTTTTTATAGATATCGTAAGTGATATTTATCGTGTCCTATCTCTCAGAAAGGATCCTATCTCTCAGAAAGGAATGTGTTGTTGCTCAGTTATGTTTATTTTAATTTGGAGGCCAGGGTGGTTTATTGATTTATGTATTGTCGTGAAACTTGATTGAAGGTTCGTGTTTGTGCTTTCCCTGCTGATCGATTGGGATTTAAAGGAATCTCAATTAGTCCACATTGCAACCCTGATAAAAGAGCTACTCCACGACAGGTGTGTTTTGAAGTCTTACCCTCTGTTTGAGAAGGGGGTAAAATGAGGGGAAAGAAAAAAAAAAAAGGAGGGGAAAATGGAGGGAAAGTTAAAAATGGGGGTGTTTGGGAAGGGGGGAGGGAAAGTGGGGGAGGGGAAAATGGGGGTAAAATTTTCAAAATTTCACCCCTAAATTTTCCCTTAAAAAATGTGGGGAAAGATGGAGAAAAAGGGGGGAAAGAGGGAGCAAATTAATTTTCTCTCTACCCATTTCCCCTACTTTTTGACTAAAACAAACAAGCCTCCCCTCCCGTCCCCTTCATTTTCCTTCCCCCTCAAATTTTCCCTCCCCTCCCCTCCCCCCCCCCCCTCCCCCCTTCCCAAACATAGTGTTAAAGTCTCACAACTCTCCAATTCTTAAGTTTGGACACTAACCCTATCTGGCATTTGCAAATTATAGCTTTTCAAATGGGCACTGGAACCAGCAGAGGATGATGTTCTTGACAGACTCTTTGAGCTGGGATATCTGGATGCAGCTGTCTGGGCTGAGCAGAATCCTGTTGAGTCAATAGTACAGGACGATTGCATCTCTAGCAGCAGCTGATGTTGAAATTGGTCACCATACTTGAAATCATCAGAGCAACCCCTAATAATCGAAGTTAATGCAAAACAGTGGATCCCATTTGGCTCATGACATGTACAATGTCCTCTTATTTTCTGGGCCTGGAATTAGCAAAACATGTTACCAGTAGTTGCTCCCTGCTGCCAACTACTATGGAAGGTTGTTCTGGAGGATTTTTCTATGAAAGCTGCTGAGCCTGCACCGGGGGACAGTAAAAATGCTAGTACCATCATTCAAGCCTTTATTTATTCATTTACATATACTGATGAATTTTTTTTTGGCTTTATGTATAAGAATATAAATCAAACATTGCAAGCAATATGACACCTCCAAATAGAAGTTTGAGGTTTGATATCAAGGCAAATTTGTGCCAGTGGTGTTGGCGTGAGAATTCAGTTAATGTACTATATATTATTTGTTCAGTTCAAATTCAATTCAAGTACTTGATCTTTTGCTAGCTGTTGTGTGGGAATAGGAAAGTGTCTCTGCAAGTAATATTTATGTGATGCTTTTCTTTTCAAAATTCTGGTTGCATTGTTTGGAGCTGTATTTGGTCAGATTTTCATTGGATGGTAATAAATATCGCGGGCTTGTCCATCAATTTCTCGGAGCTCGTCAGGTGGTGGTCAAATTATATAATATCCCAAGAATGTTAGCTTTCATTGAATTGATACTCCTAATCACAGGGACCCCCTTATTTGCTCGGTATTGAATTCCTAAGAATATTATTCACAAATGGTAGATGAGGAATCTCAAATGGAACTTTATTACATGCCTTCTTATAGGTGAGAATTCACAAATGGTAGTAGTGTAGGTGAAGAATCACAAATGGAAATAAATAGTCTCTGGCAGAAAATTATTGCACCCTAAATCAAATTCTAGGAAAATGAGTGCCTCATCGGTGCAACGTGCCCGTTTTATAGCCTGTATTCTTCACCTCTTTACTGTTCCTTCGGCACAACCCATGTTGCTATGAATTTATGGTAATTCAATCCGAAGTTGGAAAGTGATTGGTACGCAAGGATGGATACAACTTTTGAGCACGAAGCTGCACAAGCAAATCTTAACTTTCCTAGGTGTTGAATTTTTACGGTGATAGCTGGGTATTCGTTTCCCATCTTCCCTTCATTCCTTTTCTATTAAAGGAGAGGTTATTTAATGGGCATTTTTTGATATTTTACTTTAGGTCTTCATTGTTAACCACTTTTGAATTATTCCAATTCCTCTATATTTAATACATATGTATTCTAATGCAAAGAAATGGGAACAAAATGCGCATATTATGATAAAATAAAAAAATAAAAAAAGAAGAAAAACATTGTCAGTTGGATCCATTGAAACCAATTGGCCATTCCAATTTGGGTGCGTGCATGTTGGGTCTTTGGGATCAATCAAAGTCCAGACAGCAACAGGCAATTCATGGCCGGGTCAACCAACACTGTCCCCAGATATGCAAATGATCATATTAGGGTGCAAATATGAGATGATCTAGACAGCTGGTCCTTTTGCCGAGCCCGGATGGGCAGATGTGCCTCATCTTGGATTACACCCTACTCAGATTTCACGGATACTTATTACTTGGTCTTGAAAAGACTTTTAATTATATGATCGAGACCATTTGATTGATCCAATTTTTGGTCCATGATTAATAAGCTCGGATCATTGGTTGGGTCTGCCTGGGTTGGCCAAATACTCAACTGGTTTAAGCTCAGATCATTGGTTGGGTCAGCCTGGGTTGTCCAATTTTTTTATCACGGATATTCCAACCGCCTACCTGGGTTGGCCAAATAATCAACTGGTTTAAGCTCGGATTATTGGTTGGGTCTTCAGTCTTCAGTCTTGCACAAAGAAATGCAAGGCGACTTGGGGCATAAAACCATAGGCTTTCCTTGAGTTCTAGGTGGGAACTAATTCAGACAATTGTTTAAAACTTGGTTCAGCTTGACCTGTTTTGGTTTTTTTTTTTTAAATAAAAAAAAAACAAACAAAAAAAATCCTTGATCGATTTTGATTGAGTAAACTCAATTCGGTGATGAGTTGAATGAGTCTGAACAATTAAGTTTCTAGTCAAATTCACCCGAATTGTTCAACTCAGTGACTTCTTTTTTGTTTTTTTGTTTTTTGTTCTACTCAGTGACATACTATTCGAATCAAGTTTCCAATCATTTGAAACATTAGTTCCTACCTGAGGTTGAGCCTTTTTCAGTTAGTTTACTCTTTACAAAGACATGGCTGAGTCAGCCAAAGTCTCACTCACATAACATTAGTAAACCCCGGTCTGGCCAAAACTTATCCAGGACTGAGTTCCTCACCAAACCCCGCCTTGCTCTGCGGCTCCAACTCACTCAACTCACCCGACTCTTACCGAGTCCCACTTGCAGTAACAAATTCGAGAAATCTTCTTCCATCCACCCAATCCATTAAACGGATAAGGAGGTAGCAGTAGCTATAGAAGAACACACTCACTTGGAAAAAAACACAAAACAGATAAAGAAGAAGAAGAGAAGAGAAGAAGAAGATGGCTCAAGCAGTGGGAATGCCTCTTGCTCCTTCTCTCTGCATAGTAAGCGAAGGAGGAAACACTTCAAACTCTCTTCCAAAACCATCTTCCCTCTCCCTCTCCTTTCCACAACCATCTCTCAACGTAAGTGCTCTCGCTTTCTCTATCCATTTCTCCATTATAATCATATTCTTCATCACTGGCGCGTGAGCACTTGAAAGGGTGGACCCTCGTCCTGTGCAGGTGAGGGGCTTGAGCATTCGGTGCGCCCGTGTGGGAGGAGTGGAGATACCAAACAACAAGAGGGTGGAGTTCTCCCTTCAGTACATTCATGGAATCGGTCGGTCGCGCTCCCGCCAAATTATGTTCGACCTGAGCATGGAGAACAAGTACACCAAAGAATTATCAGAAGAAGAACTCACCATTCTCCGAGAGGAAGTCTCCAAGTACATGATCGAAGGCGATCTCGTAACCATCTTGATCTCTAACTAGCTTGGTTTTCTCTTTGATTTCTCTTCTTTGGTTAATCTCTGTTTGAGTCATTAGAACACTACAACCACTGGCTAAAGAAATTTAATATGATATCAGATCCAATGGGTGTGAGTTTAAATGAGGAATGACTGGGCCGCGGCGCCATCTGGGTTCCTCCCATTGGACCTCTACTAGAGACTTAGAGATTTTGGTAGGATTGGTTAGCGGGGGAAATTTAATTTAATGAATTGTGTATTTCTTTCTTCAGCGGCGATTCAATGCGATGGCGATACAGAGGTTGAAGGAGATTCAGTGCTACAGAGGAATGCGACATATCCAAGGGCTGCCATGCAGAGGGCAGCGCACCAAGAACAACTGCAGGACGCTCAAGGGGAAGAGGGTCTCCATTCCTGGCAAGAAAAAGGCACCCCGCTAGAATCCCCAATTGTGTTTTGCTTCATGCATGGGTTGGTTGGAAATTTCATGTTTAGAGAGTAAAAGATGGTGTTTTTATTCATATTGTTCGATCGGATTCTGTTTCTTTTCCTAGATTGATGTGCTTTTAAACGTGAATTTACTTGATCTTTCTTTGTTTGAACAAAGTTTCTTTTTGTTTCTCGTTGCTATGGTCTTTAAGTTTTGAAGAAGGGGAAGTAGTCTGGTACATTTGCTTGTGAAAGTTGCAATTTGGTGTAATTCTGTTAGGTTTGTTTGGCTCAATTCACGAAGAATAAATCTTCTGGAATGGAAAGAAGCAAAACTTGTTCAAACTAGAAGTCTTGCATCACTTCCATGTCCTTGTAGGATCCGGACTTGAGTCCTGCTTTTGTGTTTGGTTTGATTTTTAGACATTCTAAGATCTAGAATAATGCAGTGTGTATATATCTATAGATGAATTGGGTACTCATCCCAAACCTGAATCAAACTCGAATTCCATCCGGGTTTAGAATCTAGGCCCAAGCCGAGGGTGTTTTTGTGCAACGCGTGGATTCCTGTCTTTACGGATTTTCATTTTTGCAAGATAAAGAAACCCTGCATTCTTACCATTCTCGTAGAAAATCGAAATCTTCTCCATTGAAGGAAATTAGTACATTTTTTCTCTTTTCCATAAGGAAAATGTGCGGGCCAATCTACCCAAAAGGAGCTAATTAGAAAATAAAGAAAATTTTTACTCTTTATTGCGGATTCCTCTCATTTCAGAAATGCATCCCAGTAAAACCTCACCGGGCTTAAGTTAAATTCACTTTTAGTCGAGTTGGGTCACATGGGCTAGGTTTGATCTGCTCCAAGTTGCCGCCATGACTCACACTAGTGGTGGACCCAGAAAATTTTCCATTTCCTATAGGGGGGCCTCTGTGTAATTTTTGTGTGTGTGGGATGGGGGCGGCAATTCCAAAATGGGGGTTTTCAGAAATTTCTGGGGTTGCGTGGTGAGAATACGAGCTGGGCAATGTAAGGAGGTTAGAAAAATACACTCAAGCATAGTGATGAGGATGCAAACTCATCCTCTTTTTAATGGGTCATACTCACCAATTTCTTTTCAGTAGAGAATTTTCACCAGAAAGCAAGCGAGGAGACAACAGAGAACAAGGACCAAAGAACACCTCTTGCTTACGAGAATCATTTTGCCTTGGCTATCTTAACTACTACTTACTAGTTGATGAACCTGTGTATATCCAGAACAAGTGTGGAATGTGTTTCAGACGAGTGTGAGCTGACTAGCAAAAAAACTCTTGGGGCACCTTTGCCAAAAACTCTTTGGCCTTTTGTCACAACAGGAGAAGAGTGTAAAGGGTGAAGGGTGGAGATGCACAAGGGTTCATTCATCTCCTGTAATTCACATTCAGAATGTAAACGGTGGATAATTCTGTAGGAGTTTTCCTGTAATTCCTGTCCTTGGATAAAAGCCCATTCCCTAGAAGTTCTGTAGGAATTTTCAAAATGTTCCTTAGAGTTTGGTTGGACATCTCATTTTAGAGCTTGGAATTCTAATTTTGTGTTTTTGGCCTTTTGGTTCGTCCTGGAGATCTTTATACCTCACTACCACCATATGACTTCTAATTGTCTGTCTACGCCATTTGAAGTATGGGTTAATGCACCTACAGCATAACATGCAAATATGTCAAAAGTTTAAATGAAAGGGTACAAAGTTGAAAAAAATGCACCTGACCCAACCAACCCTTTGCTTCCTGTTTTAATAAAGAAAAGAAGTAAAAACATGAAATGTAATTTTGTGGAAAAAAGCATCCAAAAATCTTTGTTTTTTTTTTTGTGTTTTTTTTTTAAATAATATACATTTCCATGAACATATGGATAGCTCCATCAGATGGTCAAGACATTAACTAGAAATACAATTGACGCAAAAGATAAATTCTATTTGTTTGGTTGGCAGTTAACAATCAATTGATGCCATAAATGAGCTTCACCGTTTTCTCATTTTAATCAGACAGCCACTGGAAGGTGGCAGTGGCCCCCACTTAACCACCTTCTAAGAAAATAAGAAAAATGGAACTGATGAACGGAAATGTTTAGGCACTCTTAAATGAGAGAACTCTTCGTGGTTGGGGATTGACTTAGGTTGGATATGTCCAAATTATCTCAAATCAGTTTCTTTTAAATGAAATAAATAAATATATATGTGATAAAAAAAACATGTTTTTATAAGTTATTCATTTGTTTTTACTCCAAATTAGTGGGAGAAAAATAGTAGATTAAGGTGTTTTACATGTAACCGGAGTGTCCTGGAATTTGGAATGATGCCAACGTATGTGTGTGTGTATATATATATTCTTTGGAATGATGCCATCATATAAGGTAACACATAATTTGAGTATATGGGTGGCTTAGATTTATGACTGTTGGATCATTGTACAAATTTTAGACTCAATCCTTTGTTTCTTAAGTAGGATCCAGCTATCATGACGATCCATAGCCGGTTCGTTTGCATGTGACTAAATTCTTAGGAATTCTAAGTTATGTACTTATGAAAGCGGCTTAAATTGAAGGAAAAAGGGTAAAAATTAATAAGTGGCATCGAATAATCTCCCCTTCAATGTCAAGTGTAAGGGGCTCCTAAATTAAATCCTTAGAAAGTGAGTCCCATCATCATCTCCACCTTATTTCTTTGCCCCTCACCTCCTAATAATCCTTCGTAGAAACTCTTTTTCCCCCTGCAAATGGGCTAGGAATCATCTCCCAAGTGGTTGGTCCTATTTTTCTGCAAAATGTCATGATTATAGCACTACTGACTTTATAGTGAGTGTCTCCACATGCTTCCCATGAGTGGCATGTGTTGAACTTGGGGCCCAATATCGATAATCCAAACCATTCAAATTTAGTGTCATCCCTTATAGGGACATATCCTCAAATCTCACTTTAAAGTCTTATTAATAATATGCATTAATCACGACATCAAGACACTGTGCGCAATTTTATCATAAGACCAATTCCCATTGAAGTAAACTTTGAGGATACGACACAGGAGGGGATGATGCAGGTTCAAATAATCACTACCCTTCAGGTGGAGTTCCAAGCATTCCAATCATGGGAAGCTAGCATGTGGGATACATCCAATTCTACTCTATCACATTACTTATTTATTCTTTTTTGGCACGCACTATCCTAATGACAATTATAATAGGACAATGGCAGCTGCCTAAAGAAAGTGGAAGCACAATGTACACCGGTTTAAATTTAATCCTACTTTTTATAATATAAAGAGCAAACACCCTAGAGCTTGTCAAGTTGGGCGGTCACAAAAGGCCGTGCCTAGGTGAGGCCGAGGTAAGCTCTTACCCTATCCTCATAAGACATAAGTTGAGCAAAAGCCCTCATCACCTTGGGCAGGTCTACAATTTTTAGGCCCTTACCCAGTTACCTTACCTTCAACGGCCAAAAAGTAAAGAAAATTTTTGTTTTCTATCGCAAAAAAACCATGTAATAGTGTATTACAGAGATAATAGTAAGGTCCCTCTGCCATTTTTAAAGGGCTCAAGGGACTTTTTTTTCCCGTAAAAACTTCAAACTTTTTTGTTGAGGATTTTAAGCAAATATGATGTACTGCTTTTAATAAGATTAAAATGCACTTATTTATTCCAATCATAGTTGTATTGAGGGGAAAAAAATCCTTTACACTATTTATTCAGAAAACACATGTATCATTTTGGATGGAGCCCATCCATGTGAAAATCAGCAATGATCCAATTGTTCCCCAATGGTGAGTGTAGTGATGCCAACAAAACAATCCAAACACATTAGCCCCACTCAAGATCAGCACCATCAATCTCATAGCAGACAACACGACCTTACCTGCCGGGATGAACATTGATGATGATGAGTTATGGTGGGTCTTATTTTGTTTGATCATTTTAGTGGCCCACCATAATTTAATCAAAAGATGTGGCGTCTCATTTTTTAGGATAAGAGGTTCCTACCTTTTAGGGTTTTTTTTTTTCTCCTCCTGAAAAGGATGAGATACAACAAAACAACAACAACTACAAACCAGACCAAACTCAGACCAACCAACTACGACGGACATGGAAGGAGCTATCTACAAAAGACCAAAACAAAAGCCAGCTCCTTTAATACATCCTACCTTTTAGTTTTGGTTTGTTGAATACTTGAATTCTAGCACTGACCATTTTTTCATCCCATTACTTTTCGGGCTATAACTCCACGGTAGTGAGTTATTGCCTTTAGGG
Organism: Persea americana; assembly: GCA_029852735.1. Lineage (NCBI taxonomy): Eukaryota > Viridiplantae > Streptophyta > Magnoliopsida > Laurales > Lauraceae > Persea > Persea americana. Next base: position 53,087,072 of record CM056812.1, read on the forward strand.
TAATTTGCCATTTTTATTAACAAACTTTCTTACAATGAAAACCCAAATACATACACAGAAAAAAAAAAATAGATAGATAAATGAAACTAGTATATATATATATATATTTATATATATATATATATATATTAATAGACAAGAGGATGGGTGGGACAGACTACTCTAGGTCAAGTTCTAGCTTGACCTTCAAAGTTGCTGGCTATACCTTTGGATTTTAGGACAAAAAGAAAAGCCTTCACCATTGGCTTTGGGTAACTGGAGTGGGGTGGGCTAGGCCCAGGGGCGGACGTGATGAAGAGCTGAGGCGGATGCCCCAGGTCTCATCCAAAAAGTCTTAAAGGTTGCATGCACCAACCGCCCCATATCTCATCCAAAAAATCTTAAAGGTTGCCCCATTCCAGTAAAGTTATTGCCCCACCCTAGGTATTGAAAAGTCCTAATTGTTTCCTGGTTTCTGTCTGAAAGCAAAAAAGCTTGAAACCCTCCACTCAATTGTTCTCCTTCTTCCACTTCAAGCTCAGGCGGTTCGGCTTTAAATCACTAGCATAGCATAAAGTTCCACCATCTTTCTCTCTTGATCTCTTCTTTCTGCTATGATTCTCTCTTCTCGTTCTTCCTTCTCACTTGGATTCACCCACACCACCTCTCTCTCTCTCCTATGTTCAAGCTTAGAATAAGGTAAGTTCAAGTATATGGTGGGGCCCACCCGGGGACCCACATTGGGATGGAGGGATTTCAAGGTCTTCATGGGACCCTCCTTTCTGCAAAGAATTAGTTCTAACCGTGATTTCTATTATCTCCATCTGGCCCTTAAAAGTTTAATGGTCAACAGTCCATTTGGATTGGTACACAGTCGATTCAACGGTCCAATAAATTCGGATCTAACAAAAAACTGGTGGACATGTATACTTCAAGGGGTTTATGCGTTTGGTCAATTTGGATTGACTAAGGGTGGGCCCCACAAGCATGAGCTTACAGAATTTTATCATAAACTTGAGCTTAAAAGAGCCTTGTCCATATATATATATTGCCAAAATGGATTAAAAAAGCACTCCAATATTTTCCCAAAACATCCTACTTTCGATTTTGTTTGATCTATTGCTTGATCTTGAGTTTTAGCTACTTCTAGATTTTTTTGAATTGATTTTATTCTTTAATCACAATATGATGTTTATGATTATGCTAATCTCATTTAGATTCAAATGATAGAGGAACTCTTAGGAGCTTTAAGGAAACAATCAAAGAGGTTTTTTTTTTTATGATAATTATTTTACTTCTTTGGAGTTCTCTATAGTTACTTTATTATTATTGTAGTGTGGTTGCTAATTTAACTTTCATCCCATTGATTTGAATAAAGGCTAATTTCTTGAGGAAATGATAAAAACCTTATGTAATAATTGAGTGTTAGTATTAGAACATGAGTTGTTTATACTTAATTTGTTAAAAAAATAAAAATAAAAATCATGTTTTTAAACCATACAATAAGTGGAGTTTATTGGTAGTAGACGTTGATTTTGACATTTTCAACTGACCATTATCTGCCTCACCCAAATGAAAATCTTGAATCTGCCTATGGTTAGACTCCTCGCCAATGGCTTGGATGGACAACCCTACTGTCAGTGGTCCATGCAAGTAGATGCACACCATTAATATAAATTCTAACATCTGTGTGCAGGCTCCATGCAAGTAGGGCCATCAGCATCCACACCTCTACTCTTAATTACCATGGGACATGTAAAATGAACAGTATAGGACACTTTTAAAGTGTACAAATGCCCACTGTCCCTCCTTTGAAATTTCAAACAGAGGAAATTAGAGTGTATGCAAGAAAAGAAAAGAAGCCAAATTGGACAATTAACTACTTGAGTTTATCCACTTTCGAAAAGCATCTTTGGAGGGAGTGGCCCATTAGGAGAAAAACATGGGAAATTCATGGCAACATTACAAACCGTTGAAAACGATGCTGGGTGCAATGATGCAGTTTTTGTTGAAAAGGCAACAATGGTGGAACAAGAACCCTTCAACCATCACCTTTTTTTTCTTTTCCTTTTTTTTTTCCAAAACCACTACATCCAAAAGCAAGGGGAAAAAAAAAACCACACCTCTCTGTTCCTATTTTATCCTGTGCCAAAGGATCTCACCTTTTTTATATTTTCCTTTTCCTTTAGTCACTATTGGATATGTGTTAATAGAAAATATACTGGTTGTCTTCTCTTCTGAGAGAAAATACCAAAGTAAATCCTTGAGAATCTTATACTTTTGAAAGTGCTTTTGCAGAATTACAGAGAGCAATGAAGTGAAAAGGACCCGACTTTAAGTAAGTCCTGAAAGTCACGTTACCATTTGTTGAAGAACAAAAAGATAGGAAGGAAAAGAAAGTTGCAATTGAGTTCATGTTATCTGGTTCCCTTATTTTTGGATGCTATTCATCTAAGGCTCTGGATTTTGTATGATTTTTATTGCTTTATTGCAAACCCGAGTTTCATTTCACGTTTTTCACGAGTAATGAAAACAACCCATGTTTCAAGTCAAGAATTTTTCCTTTCTGCCTATTGCCGTCTGAAGTTTGTGCTTGTTTTTGAGCTTTCATCTTTATTTTTGTGACATCGGTTTGTTTTCTTTGTTTCCATGCAGAAGTTGGATTAATTCGGATTTTCTCTAATCGGGCTCCTTCCTTTGGCCTGATTAACATCGAAGAGAGACACAAACATGGGTAAACAAGGGCCCTGTTGCCATTGTGGGGTTACAAGTGAGTCTAGTATCTTTTTGTTTGCTTTGTGTGAGTGAAAGTTTGTATTTTGGGGGTTGGCAGATTTTGAGAAATTGTGTGGTTTGGATGACTTTAATTTGTTCCTTTGCTCGTTTTCAGATGGTGCTCATGGATGGTTTGTACTGATAACATGCCCCTTCGATAATAGGAATCACTGATAGAATTTAAATTAAGAGCTGGAAATGAATTGAAATTGCAAAGTCATGTGTTGACTTATCCATGATTGTATTCTGAATTCTCAATGCTCGATTGAATGGCTTGAGTGTGCTTTATTTTATTTTATTTTATTTCAATCAAGTGCTCTTCAATGCATGAAATAAAATTGGGACAGGTGTTGTTTTACTCAGTTGAATTACGTAAGTGTATTGCTTTGTCCCATATTTTCCTTCTTGTTGACACTTGATACTGAAGGTGTTGAAATGTCTTCAAAATAAAGCAGGTTACAGTTTCTATTGCTCATTATTTTTATGAAGTTGGCTTCATTGTTTTCATTTGAGGAACCATCAGCAATAGAAAGCTGAATACTTCAGTAGCTTAGGTGTAGAACACACAAGCTAACTGGATTCTCAATTCTATCATTTCTTCTGCAACTTTAATCCCCAATTTTTTTTAAATGCATATGCAATAAGGCGGGTTGAATTTTATAGGAATGATTGGTTTTTAAGTTTATAAGAGATGACTATACGGATGCGTCATGTAATACCTCTTGCTTGTCCTAGCTACCACTTATAAATGTCTTGCTAGAAAGTGGAATGCCCCACTTTCTAGACACTGCATATCAAGAAGCTGCGAAGAGAACTCATAGAAATGTCAAAGAAGTGGATCATGTTAATCTGCAAAATTAAGAATCTCTTTCCCACCTTGAAGCCCTTATTGAACTCAATTTCTTTTCCCTTAGTAATAGAGATCCTCAACCCTGTACAACTATTCTGTACAAAGAAGGCTTTTTTGGAGCCCTTTGGATGCTTTGAAGAAATGAGTTAGAGAACCATCGACCAAACTGAGGAAGTTGCTTTTATTGTGGAGGTTCTTCTGTCTTTCACATGCCCTCTATTCCTTGTTGCTTTACACAATTAAGGTCTTCTGTTGAAACAGTCACTAGATATAAAATTACATGTTGGCCTTTTATATTAAAGACAAACATCTAAGCTTTTTGGCCTTTATTTAAATTTACTTCTTTTCCCCTTAATTTTCTGATTCATGAAATCAGAAGTTATCGTTTTTGTGTAAGGTATCAAACTGTATTTTGATAATTAATAGAATTAGCACATATAAACACGTGACTTTGTATTGAACATATTGCTAGAATAACCAAAATAAACTCATTTTGTCAACTTTATATGTAAATATTTGAGTGACAACTGACATGAGAAAAATGTCCCTATAATTGCCAAATTTAACTTGTGCCACTGCAATCCAGATTGGTTTTCTATCTTAACCATGAGGGCTGAGTCATTTTCATGTTAGGTACAAAATTTATCAATCGACTCCATATGATTTGAGATTCAATGTCTTGGCCACTGCACTACTATCATTACTTCTCTCTAATCAGACACCATCTGTGGTATTGAATTTTCTAAATGGTTGAACTAACCATGTTGGACACATCCAGATTATGTAACTTGTTTGGGTTCTGAATTATAGGACTCCTCGTTTCTTTTTTTTTAGGTTTAGTTTTATTGGAACTTTGGTTGAGAATATTATGCATCTACATAAATTTTTTTGTGCAGATCTTTATACATTGTAGGATCTTAAAACCCATTGAGCTACCACTTATCCCAAAACTAATTGGTGATGGGAAACAGCACAACAATAGTTTTATGGTGAGGGCGAGGGCTCGACCACAATTATGATCGCTCAGGAGCGAGGGTGGACGTCAACCTTAACAATCCCTCCCTCAACTGCACACCCGCCGCAACTCCTGCTGCGAATTCGCAAAACGCATGTCCCGTAGCTCGAACACCCGACCTACCAGGCTCTGATACCATTTGTAGGATCTTACACCCAATCGAGCTACCACTTATCCCAAAATCAATTGGTAATAGGAAACAACACAACAATAGTTTTATGGTGAGGGCAAGGGCTTGACCACAATTATGACCGCTTAGGAGTGAGGGTGGACGTTGACCTCAACATACACTATTTTTATTGAACTATGAATTTTCATGACCTATTACAACCATGATATTGTTGTATAACCCCAACTATAATAGAAGCTAAAAAACCAATTGCTTCTGTTAGTTGACTAATTTGTCCTGATGAATCCATGAACCATATCTTTTTTGTTTTTGCCAAGTTAGGTACTCCATACCTAATTTAATTCTTTACACTTGTGCCTGTATGCATGGATTCATGAAACTTTTGGTAATATTAGTAATATATTTGTAAATTACCTGCCATCCATTCGTTTCACAATCTTGATGGGCTTGCAGTTTGTGAACTCAAATCATAATTTTTTTTTTTTTTAATTTTTCTTTGTACTTTCCCTCCTTTTCTTTAATTTGATTGAAGGTGGCAAAATGATGCAGGCACTCCACTTTGGAGGAATGGACCACCGGGGAAGCCAGTACTGTGCAATGCATGTGGATCAAGATGGAGGACAAAGGGCACACTCGCAAATTATGCTCCATTACATTCACTTGGATTTGTCCCTGTTGATTCTGGTGAAAGCAGGTATTCTTGTGATTATAAATCACCATTGAAGAAAAGGCTGCGAGTTTTGAACACAAGAACTCAGAATGAGCATGGTGCAGAAGTTGGAGAGTTGGTATCAAGATATGGACCGTCCATAAAAGGTTTTGAAGATTTTACAAGTAACAGATCTAGTTCAGGATCTGCAATATCATTATCTGAGAGCTGTGCTCAGCTGGGAGGCATGGATGGAAATGTTATCTCAGGTTTGATCTGGGTCTTTCTACTCGGGATAAATATGATCACATTCTTATGGCTTTCACTTTTTTTTTTGTTATCAACTTATTTTATAATGTCCAGGTGAGACCAAGCAATTTGACTCAAACTAATAAAGAAACAGTGACAGTTTTTTTTCTTAATCTTTGATCCAACAAATGTACAGTTGCCTGTCAGATGATGCTGGCCATCTTCTGGAGATAGAAAATTTTGGATCAGGAAAAGGTAACAGGTAGGCCCTGTATGTGCAGTTTGTTGGGCTGTGCAGATGTTGAATCGAACATTTCAAATTGCCTCATTTTAACAGATATATCGATTGGATGGTTGAATCATGAATCTTAAGATACTTTCAAGAAATTTGTAGTTCTCTTGGCTTATGGTGACATTGGCTTCTTGCCACTGTTGGAGTTCAGAAAATTCTTCTTTGGTTTTCATGGTTCTTTTCCACTATAACTAGAACGTATAAATTGAGAAAAAATCTCCTCTGCAGCCAAAATGGCAAGAAGTCACAAGCAGGCTTGGTTTGCATCATTTATGTTGGAATTTTATGCTTTAAATCAAGAAAATTAGGACAAGCTTCCACCATTACCAGTTCCTCGTGATAGAAGGTTACTTGTGTTGGGAAAGAATTGGATCAACCACTTAAGGGGAAGGAAGCCCAACCCGAAGGAATGAAAGATAAGGTGTGGGATGCCTTTGATAGAAAATGATTGGCAGTCAGTAGGCCTTGCATTTCTCCTTCAATTTTATTTGATGTTTGCCAATGCAAGACACCTTTTGGATTATGGCAAACTTTGCAACAATCTTATGGGCAACCTTCCGGTGCTAACAAAATGCATGCTATGAAGAGATTATTTCTCTTGAAGATGAAAGAAGGCACTACAATTCGAAGGCATGTGAATTAGTTCAACTTTATTTCAGCACAACTGAGGTCTTTGAAGATCAATCTTGATGAGGAAGTGTTGTGTTTGCTTTTTTTGAGTTCTCTACCTCCTAGTTGGGATACCCTTGTTGCTACAGTGTCAAATACTACTGGAATACAAGACATAAACCCAATAATGTCCACCTTGGCTTGAATTCCATACAACTTGAGCCACCTGGAAATAACCGGCAATGTCTTCCCGCATCTCACTGAAAGATACGCAGGATCTTCGACACTTTGACATATTGAACCAGCAATACAAGACATAACCTAAAGATTGTTGGGTTTGTGTCTTTTATTCCTCGTGGTAGGAGGTTACATGTTACTACTCTTCAAAGCATCGTTTCTTTTTCCTGGCTGTTACTGGGATGGGTTACACCATAGTGGAGACCTTTTAGTTCTGGAGATGGCAACAGTTGCTGCATAATATTTAATTTCATTTTGTAACTTTCATTTTCTTTTACCAAACTAATATGTTAACACATGTTATCCGACAAGCAACAGGAACAAGGGAGACAAAAGAAATGGTGAGTTGCCCTATAAGTTGATATGCAGGGGCATCTAAAGGAAAAGCATTCCTATTTCCTATCATACAATAACTGTTTTATAGTTAATTGCCCTATAAACTGGCAGAAACATTCCGGGAGAGTTAGCAATGAGAGAGCCCTTGGAAACCATTTTTTATTTTACCTATACGTTGTTTTGAACAACAGGGTCACCTGATCAAAAGATGGTTTAAAAGTTGGGGCTAAGTGATCTAGAGAAGGTGGGACTTGCCCATTCATGATTGGATTTTCATGTGTCATATCTGCTCGTGTTCCACGAGGATATGGGTGTAGAGAGCATCACAATTGGTATTGCAAAACATATGGAGTGTGGGATAAGGCTTCAATGATGATGATGATGTACATATATATCCTCATATTGTAGCAACGACATACATATTTTCATTTTCCTTTTTGTAACTTCAGCTCCATTGATTCACATGTCTTATTGGTTTGCAGGTTCAACGCAAACATATCTGTGGGATTCCCAAGTTCCATCACGTAAGAGGACGGGCAATAAGCGAAAGAGTCCATCACCAGTGGAAAAACTCAGAAGAGACCTTTATGATATTCTGCATGGTCAGGAAACACTATACCTATCTGGCTCTTCAGATGAGGTGCTCCTTTTTGAAAAGGAAGAAGATCCAATGGTTTCTGTAGAGATAGGTCTCGGTATTGTTTTTATCAAACAGCCAGTTTCATCGGCAGAAGTGGAATCAGAGGCAACCCCACTTGCTTTGGAAAGCAAAATTTCGTGCTTAAATGATGCTTACATGGAGTCATTGTCTTTTCGGGTACAGTCTAGTGCAGGAGGTAAATATAAAGAAATTTTGGATGTAGGAGAGGGTGAGGTAACAATGGAGAATTCCACAAATCATTGTGTTCTATCAACTTCATCTTTGTAAGCATATATATAACCTCTTGACTTTAATTATGTGGTTGTCAGCGTTCTCTACGTTTCTTGGAAGGATTAGCCCGTCTGCTTGAGTCCATTTACAGTTCTTCTTTTTATCCTCTCCTGATATGTGATGTTAATGTTCTTAAAAATGAACTAAAACTTCTTGTGGATCATTCTCTCCGTTTATCAGGGATAACTCTCTTACTGGCTACATCAATGTCTCACAAAGGAAGACGCATTGATCCGCAAGTCTAATCACACTGAACCATTCTATTGTCATGTGATCCTTGTTTCGGGCATAGTTAAAACTGGAAATGCTACTTGAAAATTCTGCTAGTCTTGAAATATGAAAAAATGGGGTTCTTCCAAAAGGGCCGTTATATTTTCAAGAAACCTTGAGAAGGTCCACATGCTTTTCAGTTTCACTAAAATTCTTCCTTGACTAACGGTAAAAAAACCCAAGAGGACTTTTTAGCTATGTATGTCTCTTTTAATGTGAAATATTGGAAGATACGATCATTTTTCTCTTAGCCTTTTTATAGCAGCAGTTGATGTTAAAAACAGAGAATTTGCCTTGATCTTTTAACAACATGAGTTGTAACTGTTTTGTGAAGTGTATTCTATGATTTGTCATCAACATTCATGCTTACTATGTCAAGCCCAAGGCATCAAATTTGAGACATTCATGCTTACTAGTTCAGTAATGATTTGTCATATTTTTCTTTTGAAGGCTCTAAAAGAAAATTTGAAGTTGTTTTTGGGCTTGTTTGGTGTTCGCTTAAGTCTGAACATTAGAAGGGAAGTTGTCAGCTTTCTCTGTTCGAACAATATCTGCAACATTTCAAGAAACACAAATGCTTTGGGTATTGATTTGGGGTGATAGACTAGAAAATCAGGATCCTAGTGAAGGCGGTTCCTAAATTCTGCATTAGGCAAGATGACCATTCTGCGCCTATTTTTCTCTTTTTCTCTTTTCATCTGTCTGCTTTCATATTGAATTTCATGGTACCACAGCCTTGGTCAATATGGCATCATCTTCATTACTGAGCTTCATCACCAATCAAATACATTTAAACCCCTGATCAAACAAATCCACCTGTGCATCACTCATCTCCTCTCTAGAAATGTCCAGAAAGAAAAAGAAAAAGCCTCCGAAACTGTTTGGTACTTTTGTTATTTCGACGGGATTAATCACCATGGCATGTCTTCGGTTACATGGTAAGTTATTCATCTCTGATGATCTAAAACAGATAGTTTCCTTCCCTATTGTTTCTTTCAAATTCTTTTTCGTATATGTAAGATCTTTAGCTTGGCTTAGTTCAGTTGTCACAAATTTGATGCCTTGAGCTTGACATAGCAATCATGAATGTTGATGACCAATCCTTTCACATTTTTCCAGTTTCTTTTTGACCTTTTAGTCCGGAGTTGCATTTATTAGCCTCATTACAACTTGTATGATCAAATTTTGTTAAATGCCATTGAAATTGATGCAAACCAAGGTAAAACTATATTGATTCTATGACAACTTCAAATGCCCGCACAGCTATTTCTAGTGTTGGTGCTGCTGGTCTAGCAGTGTCACTGGTAACTATAATTCACATCCCAAGGAACGGAACATGGATGAAATCTTTTATCAAATCACTTACAACCGTTTCATCAATCTCCCTATCTCTCATAACTCTCTGTGAAACCATAGATGGTTATCTTCATCAGCTCCTCGTCTTATGAATGATGATGATAGCACCTTTGAATGGTCCCGATCTTCCTATTTTGGGTTTTGATGGTGAGATGATGACAATGGCCACATTGTATGGTTGTAATGGCCAGGACGTCATAGGCACACAAGATTGGTTCCGGCCAACAGTTTCATACTCTGTATTTCTTTTATAATTTCATTCTTTTATGAACGAGTAGTGGGGCCCACTTGATAATAGGGTGAGAGATGGGATCTATCATTTTGCTACGAATTAGTCCCACAGCAAGATTGAACATACCCTTTATAAAATAATTAAGACTCTCTGACCATATCATATTTATTAATAACATTATCCATAATATGCTTAGTCCTATGGTGGGACCATCAACTTTTTTTTGACATAAATTTTGGCGAAGTCCCATGAACAGGGCCGGCGATTAATTTAAATGGCTCAAATTTTCTACACTTTTCCATTCCTTCCACTCAGGGAGCAACTGCAACCCTTTTTCCAAAGGGATTGGAAGGATCAATGGTGGGCCGCCTCTATAAGAACTGATAAAGGAATCCATAGATGAGTGTGATCAATGGTAGGATGATCTCAGGTTGCTACACACTCGGATTTCAGAAACAAAAAGGTTTGTGATCCCTACTTGCCCACTCCTTTTAATGTATTACCACACTCATCTAAATTGTATAGTTCGGCTAATTCAATATCAATATCCCAATGTCAACACGTATCCCATTCCCACCCCATCCAATCAGTGATCCTGTTTTAGACAATTTAAACACCCTGATTCTCATTTTTGAACACTGCTCATACAGCCCCACACCTGGGGCCCTCTAATATATTTAAAAACCCTCCCATCACTTTCATACGAAACAACGGAGAGAGAAGAAGCAGCAGCACAAGAGAGAAAAGTAGGACGAAAATGGCGCAGGCAGTGGGAATGCCTCTCGCTTCTTCTCTCTCCATAGTAACCAAAGGAGAAAACACTTCAATCTCTCTCCCAAAACCATCTTCTCTCTCCTTCTCACCATCATCTCCCAACGTAAGTACTCTCTCTCTCTCTCTCTCTCTCTCTCTCTCAATAGATTTTCATCATTATCATCTTCTTCACTCTCGCGCGGTCACACGAAACTGTGGTACTTCACCATGTGCAGTTGCAAGGTCTGAGCATTCTCTGCGTCCGCGTGGGAGGTGTGGAGATCCCAGAGAATAAGAGGGTGGAGTTCTCCCTTCAATACATTCATGGAATCGGTCGATCCCTCTCCCGCAAAATCCTCAATGAATGCAATATACAGAACAAATACACTAAAGACCTCTCCGAACAAGAACTCAACTCAATCCGCGACGAAATCTCCAAAACGGAAGGCCAAGTCCCCAAATACCTAATCGAAGGCGAACTTGTAACCATCCAATCCCAAACCCCTAAACCCTTGTTTCTGTTTTTCTTTCTGTTCTTCTTCTTTATTGATTGCTTGTTGAATCTGGGTTTTTTTTTTTTTAATTTCTCAGAGGCGATTCAATGCTCTGGCGATTGAGAGGTTAAAGGAAATTCAGTGCTACAGAGGATTACGCCATATTGCTGGGCTGCCCTGCAGAGGACAGCGAACGAGGAATAACTGCCGGACGCTGAAGGGTAAGAGGGTTCCTATCGCGGGGAAGAAGAAGGCGCCTCGTTAGATCGCAATTGGTGAGAAATTTGATGTTTTGAGTGAAAGGTGATTTTGTTTGTGGCTGTTGTTGAATTGGGTTATGTTTGTTTTGTTAGAATTATGGAGTTTGGACATTGTGCATTGTGTTTACTAGACTGATTGTGCTTATGGAAATGCAGTTGGTTTTTCTGATGGTCCTTTACTTTTTTTAACACTTGATATTGCCTATCTATCTATTGAAGCAGGGGGAATGAATGTGTTGCTTTTGTGTTGTTAAAATTGCAATTTGGAGCATCTCTTGAGTTTTTGTTTTTTCCTTTTCTAGAAAGGTTTAGGTGATTTTACTTGGAGAAAAAGCTCCAAAGCAGGAAAGATTTATCTGGATTACTGAATGGAAAGCTTGGTCATGCTGGTAAGCTTTCTGTTGATAAACAGTTTAAGTGATCTACTGATTAAACAGGGGAGAAAGGGAAAATGCCTAGAAGCTGAGTGATGAGCATGCAGGTTATACTACTTTGGGGAGTTCACAGGCGTATTCTTTTTTAAATGGGTTGTGCTCGTTAGGGTATAGGTTTGATGCTCATTGTTGAAAGTTTCTTCTCTTCTTGTTTTGAAAGAACGCAGTTAAGAAAGTGAAATTATGAATTGGAGGGCATGTTTATTGTTTGAAGGACAATTAATTCATGCTTAGGGAAAAAAATTTCCATTGTCATGATAATGTTGCAAAACCTTCAAAACCATCTTGTATATTTTTAATCTGCACAGATCTTCATTTTTTTGGATCTACAATTGAAAATTTTCATTGAAAGGAGAATGAGGAAACAAAGAAGAGGGACCAAAGAAAACTGCTGCCATACTTGAGAGTCATTGTCTTTGCTACCTTTGCTATTATTTTACAAGTTGGAAATCTTCTATGTATGTCCAGCAAAGTGTTAAATGTGTTGCAGTAAAGTGTAAGCTGACTAGCCAATTTCTTGGGGCATAGTAAGTTCTAATAAATCTTTAGGATTTCTGAGGAAAGTGGCTTTCTTAAAAGTGGTAGAGGTGAAGAAGATCTACAAAGAACCATTAAATTCCTGGAATTCATTTTGGAAGTGTGAAGAGTCTGCAATAATTTCCTAATAAAATGGGGGATTTTGTAGCTTATTTGTAGAGCCAATCCTTGATCTTTCATTCTAAGCCGCTTTCAAGAAACCCCATTTTCTAGAAATTCAATTGAAAACTTGGAACTACACATTATCCCTATGGGTTTTGTCAATCATATCAGCTAGGGATGGTTATTTAAAACTTGGACTCGATCCCCAACTCAGCAGGGGCCGGGTCGAGTTGAGTTTAGTTGACTCGTTTTTCCCCCCTCTTTTGCAGAAAGAGGTTGAGGAAGAGGAGAGATTGAAGGAAGAGAGGGAAAATGAATTTTTATTCAAATCATTCGGGAGATGGGTTTCCATTAAAAGACTGGGAAGAAAGAAGGAAGGAGAGGAGGAGGTGGTATTGATAGATAATCTTTGGGTACGTGTTAGTTTCCTTTGTGGAAACAATTGTCATAGCATCCAATGATTTGAGTTAATCAGACCCAGCTTGTCCATTTTGTGATCAAAGGTTGAATTTAGAGTTTGTCCATCAGTTGTTTACTGACTCCCAATTTGTGGGAGAGGTGTATTAGTGAGTATGAAAAGTAGTTCACTGTCATCTCAAATTAAGAATTGTTAATTGGAGCGGCTCATAAACACCACCCCAACGTTTGGAAAAAAGAAAGGAACGGATATAGTTAATTTCACATGTGATGATCATTAAAAGCTTAGACTGTAAAATTGACTCTGAACTTAGTTGATATTAATTCAATGTATAAAACTAATATGCATTTGATTAGCTTGAGCTTGCTGGTCTTTGGGAAGGTTTGCACTTAATCAGGGCCTTGCTCATTTGATCTGAAATAATAATTTGATCTCTTCAATGGCAGAGCCTATCTTTGCCTGAGATGAGCAAATAGCCAAAAAGTCCAATGGATCTTTTTTTTATTTTCCGTGTAGATGGCTGATCCACTTTCATCTGGGTCCCACTTAAATGCGACCCATTGCTTTTATAGATTCGTCCCATTTGTCTCCATCTGCAACGCAATAATGCTCGTCATACTAGTAGTTTTGTTTTTTAATTGTATATTCAACCATTACAAGGATCCTGATGAAACAACTGAAATATTGAGGAAATATTCATAAGATCCTTACATCTAGAAAATTCAGTTTTTCAATTAAGTGTGTAAAATTCAGTTTTTCAATTAAGTGAATGCAGGATTCATACGAGTAAAATGTGACCAATCAAAGTATGCAGGTATGAGTTTGATTGTATTCCTAAAATTTCATTGAAATTATGATGCTCCTGAGATGAATTCACATTAGATTAGTCCAAAATCACCATATTTGTATTCTTGCTGTAACTATGAGACCTTAACTGGGCTCTTCTCTTGGAACAGAAGACCTGCATGAGGTGCATTACTCTTGTTAGACTTTTCCTGCATCCAGAATGTTATGCCCATTCTTGTGATTCTCCAGTTTGTATCCAGAATGTTATGCCCCTTCTTGTGATTCTCCAGTTTTTGTTCTAATTTGAGCCTCTTTCCCTCTCAATTCATTGATGCTGTCGGTGGTAATTGTGCTTTATTATTTGCGCAGTTTTGATCAGTTCTTTGGCCTAGCATTACCATGCCTGGAGAGCGGAGAATAAAATTTGTGGATCTTAGTCTGGATTGGTTTTACACATCTCTTTGACCACTGACTGTAGTTTGTTGGAACTCTCTGTTGCATGCATCCAATGATGGGGTGTAGCTACAATGGTGGCATCCCTGGTTTTTTTACTAGTTTGATCGGGTAAAAACTGACTAGTGATGTATGATGGGCCCATGAATTCCTACCAATTTTTATTCCATATGAGAGAGAGAGAGAGAGAGAGTGCCCAGAACGGCTCATGAGTTAACATTTACCTCTGTTAGCTATCAATGTTCATCCTTGTACAAAATGTTTTACAAATCAACGGATGAGAGGAGACAAGGGAGGAGAACCAAAATAGTGTATAGTAGTGCACACTACTATCCCATCTTTTCTTCAGAAATTAAGGGAAAAAATCAACTTATATTCTCCAATGACTATTAAATACTATATACACGTAGAGGTAGAACTAGAAGATAACAAAATAGTTTCATCATATTCAAAACGTGAGGCATGAGTTCTTGATATCATACCCCATCTTTTCCAGATTGGGCAGAACAGTTGAGTGAATCATTGCTGGAGGTCCACACAGCAATGCCAGTGTATCAGTCGACCCTTCTGGGATGTGTTCTTTAAGCATCCTCTCTGTAATCCGACCAGTGCTATATTCCCACCCTTCCCTCTTTGCCTCACTCACTACATACCACACCTTAACATTCTGGTGCTTCTTCGCCCACTCATCCATTTCTTCCCTCAGCAGCACGTCATCCTCCGTCCGGTTTGCATACACCACATACATTTCTGTTCTGTCGCTTGGGTCTTTCAGGATTGCCTGCATCACCGGATAGATAGGTGTGATTCCACTTCCACCGGCGATCATGACAAGCCTCTTTGCCAACTTGGGTTTGCCATGGACGGTGAAATGTCCTTGCCCGTTGTATCCAAGGGCCCTGTAACTTGGGTTTGCCATGGATGGTGAAATGTCCTTGCCCGTTGTACTCACTGTGACTCACAGGGCCCTTGACCTCAATTGTGGAGCCAATTGGGAGGGAATCTAGGTGCTGTGTCATGAGACCGCCGTTGGGGAATTTGGGATGAATGCCCTTGAAGTAGATCTCGACGAGGAGGTCGAAGTGGCCCACCTCATCCACGGCGCTTGTGGGAGTGTAGGCACGCATGCAGAGCTTTCCATCGATGACAGCGCACAGGAAGACATGCTTTCCAACTGGAAGGCCGAGGACCAGGTCCGGGGAGGGCAAAGAGAAGTGGAAGAGACGGACGTTGTGTGAAATGCTGGTCTTGGAGATGAGCTTACATGGAATCTTCTTTCCTGGTGTTAGAGCAGATGCAGCACTTGCACTTTGATTAATAGTGGACGTGATTTCAGCTGATGAAGGAGATGAAGATGATGTGATGAGTTCAGCTATGCGGTATTGTTCAAGCATAGCCTTTGGCCTTGTCGGAGTGGATGGCATCAAATTCTTCAGTGCAGTCAGAGCCAGCATTGATGAGGATGCTATCAGTCCCTCCCGGGTGGTCCGTGAGGAACTTGGTGCAGTCATAGACATCGCCATGGATGATGATCCAGGCCGAGTCTGGAGATTTGTGTTTCTTCACCTTGGACATTGGCAGCTGATGGGAGGATGTGTTCAGGAATGGGGTCGACATGCTCTTCTTCAACTGGTCCGACTCAAGCTGCTTTTGTTTCTGGCGGGCCATCCACCCACCAGATTGGTTCCCGGGTACAGTTGGGTGCTCAAACACCAACCCGATCTCACCTCTGTGCAGCTTGCACACACTCATTTTCACACGGAACCAGCAGTTGTTCATCATGCCCTGCACATTCCACAATGGTTTATGTTGTTTCGTCTCGTCATCTTAGTGTGATTATGAGGTATGCAATTGAATACTTAGGATTAGGATTCTATTTTTTTAAGTGGTTAAAAATGAAGAATCAAGAGGAAACATCCAAAAATGACCATCAAATAACTTCTCTTGTAATGGAAATCCAATTAAGGAAAGACGAGCAATTTGTACTTAGACATCACCCTAGTATTTCCATACCTAGCAAAGTAAGGCCCCATCTACATCTCATTTCACATAATTTATGTATTTAATTCTTATGTATTTTAATGCAAATAAACAGGCTTTAAGTGTTTTGTTTATGAAGATGGCTTTTTATATGAAAATGTCATCAGGGCCATTGACCATAAGATTTCAATTGAGCATCACCACGGAGCTCCAGAACACCCTAGTCCATCTACTGCAGTAGGATTGTTCATTAATTCATTTCTGCTCAATAACGAGCTTAAAAAACTACTATGTAGTGCTAGACTCGGGAATCAAATCAAATCAATAAATCCTATTCAAACTTCTAAACCAACATTCAGGTGAAACGCTTGTTATATAATGTATGTGTTATTCTTGATGACATCACTTTAATTGAAATTTACACTTTCATATAACCTTAGCTAATACCTATGAAGGTTTAGGTAAAAACACCATTAACACTAGCCTTAGTCAATAGGCTTTTATCCATAAAAATCAGACCTTAATATGAAATTTCCCTCAAATTCGGTCACCTATCGGTTAACCGAATTTTGAACGCGGCTAACCGAACAACAAGTCGGTTAGCTTTTCAGAACCTCACAATTCCTGACAAATTCTCAAGTTCGATCACTGGCTCGGTCACCTATTCAGGTGGCCGAATTCACGAATACTTCGGTTACCCTACGGTCAGCTTTCCAAAAGCTCAACTTCTGATGGAAAAACCCTGAAAAATTTTGGTCACCTCTTCGGTCACCATTCATCTAGCCGAATTCATGAATTTGGCTAGCCAAACATTTTCGGTTAGCTCACGGTCAACTTTCCAGAAGTTGGATTTTCCTGCGAAAATCAACCTAGATGGGTCGGTCAACTGTCGATCAGCAGTTTGGTTGACCGCACTACTCGCAGAAGTTCAGAAGATTTC
The DNA here is from genome assembly GCA_029852735.1 of Persea americana. NCBI lineage: Eukaryota > Viridiplantae > Streptophyta > Magnoliopsida > Laurales > Lauraceae > Persea > Persea americana. The sequence goes on from CM056812.1 coordinate 53,104,139, forward strand.
TGAATCGAAATTCAGAATTTGAGCTCCTTGAGCTCAAACAAGTTAAATACCATGTTAAATCATAAGAGATGAGCATACTTACCTTGTTTGAAGATCAATTAGCAAAAAACCCCTTTGTTGAGCTCGATTCTTGGGATGAAGTCTCTTCAATCCAAGCTTATTCCAAGCTTATTCCAACCTAAAAACCAAATTCAATATACAAAGAGAACTCCTATGAGTCCATTGTGCTAGAAAACACTCTAAATCATTGAATAGAACTTGAAAGTTCTGTAAGTAACCAAAGTACTTACTTGTAGCTCTAGGGTAAGGAAGGTTGAGCTTTCTCTCAAACTCTAACTCCAACGAAATGGAACGATAGCTAGAGGAAGAAGACGAAGAAGATGAAGCTCTCTTCAAAAACCACTTCATCACTTGCAAAGCTTCCCATCTTCACACTTAATGGAGAAAATGAAAGGGGAGAGGAAAAGAAAGGAGTCTAGGGTTTATCTAGAGTGAAAATGAGTGAATGAACTCAAAGGAGTTCATTTCCAGTATATATAAGCCTCATTTTTCAATTGAACCATCTACCTCATTTTCTATTTACAGTTTGAGTCAAATGAAATGTCATTTGATCCAATTCACGTTGAATGAGTTCAAGTTTATTACGGAAGTTAACGTAATCTTCGAAATACGCGCGTGAGTATCAAGAGTTACCGTATTTGACAAAACATGCAAAAATTCGTATTTACGAAAAAGTCCTTGTTTTCCTTTACTTGAGTCTAAAACCATTGCAAATCACTCAATCTCATGCATTACCATTTCATTAAGCTTAAATTAATCATTTAAGACTAATTCAATCCAATTCAGTCATTAACTTCTATTAGCTTAATTAAATATGATTAATTAGTATTAATCCCAATCAATTAGAGTTAATCTTGATTAACTCGGGACGGGGTGTAACATGGGGTCACATGACGTAACATCTAAAGGTGGGCCTCATATCCTAATTCCTTTAAGGTGTGTCCAATTGGACAATGGGACCTTGCTGATGTAGCATTCTGAGAATCCTTAGTGGGGTCACATGATGTAACATCTAAAGGTAGGCCCCATATCCAAATCTCTAAAGGTGTGTCCAATTGGACATTTGGACAGTAGGCTCTTGTTGATGTGGTGTTCCAAGGAGCCTTGGTGGGACACATTATGTAATATTTAAAAGTGGGCCTCTTATCCTAATTCATAAAGGTGCATCATGTTGTGTTTAAAGATAGTCTCGTCTATAACAATTATTAAAGGTAGCCTTGGATGTCCTGTTTGGACGATCCAGATTGCCTTGCACTCTTTTTATAGACGGATGAGATCACTATAAGACCATCTATATATCTAAATCCCATATTTTGTTTTTGTATTCTATTTAGATGATAATGTTTCCTACTATTAAAAAGAGATTTTAGGAATTCAAAGAGATATTATAGGCTTTAGAGAGAAAGTTTTGGAGATTCAAAATGCGTATACAAGTACTCCATGTATTAGTAAGGAGGGATCGTTGGATGAACCTAAAGCGTGCATTCTTTTTTTTTTTTTTTTTTTTCTATATTTCTTTGAAAGGAGAGACTTTTTAGGGATGACATGGCACCCTCTACAGCCCACCTTCCTGTATGCTTTAATATATATATACTAGCAACAAAGGCCCGTGCTTAGCCCAAGCCCAAAGCTGAGAATATATTTAGAATTAAAGTAAGAAAAGATGTTATTTAATTGAAATAAAGAGTATCATATATTTGGTTGTTATCGTCGCTAGCCTGTGTGTTTGCATTAGAGTACATAGGAGTTAAATACATAAGATTTATGCTATTAGTAGTTAAAAATGAATATCAAAGGTAAATTTTCAAAAAAAAAAAAAAGTATCAAATAACTTTTCTTTTAATGGAAATGGAATCATTGGAAGATAATAAATGAATTACTAAGAGTGTCAGCTTGATATTTATTACTTATCTTTCCTTGATTTTATTTCTATAAAAGGAAAGGTAGGCCCAAAAAATAAAAATATATTATCATATGAGTTTTTTTTTTTTTTTTTTTAAATCTCTTAATGAAAAAACGAATTTTACATAAAGAAACATATAAGTTTTTATAATTACAGGTTCCAAATGTCATTTTCATCCAATAATAAATAGTCAAAGACCAAATCATGCTGTTTAAAATTTGAATTTAGATACTGTCCAAATTTATACTCCAATTTCCAATTAGAAATTAAATCCTAATACAGACACTAAACAGGCCAATTAGAGCCCAAATTCGAACCTAAAATGTCAATGAGAGTGAAAAAAATAAAAATTAAAAAAAATGAAACTCTTCAAACGGGTTTTATTAGAACTGGATGACACGTCAAAATTGTGGGGTCTTTTCTTAGGAGAAAAATGGTAAATTTATATACCCCTACTTTCTTTATGGGCAGGAATGCCCTCCAAAGAGACATGGATAGGAAGAGAAAATGACCAACACTCCAAGCTTATCTCAATGCGTGGCAGTGTTGGTCTCCTAACAGTGGACCAAGCATGATCAGGGTGAGTCATCAACTATCGATTATCATGAACAAAACCAACCCGATACAAATCAAATAAAATAACAAAAACCCAATAAAGATCATTGAAAATAGGGACACCCTAAATCAAAACAACATGTGAAAATCTACAACGACATGTGATAAGCAGGAATTAGAGGCAGAAACTAAATCGTACTTATCACAGTTTATTTCCATTTGTGCAAAGGATTTTGCTCGAGCAGGAGATGAATCCATAGATGAATATGGGTCGATTAGGCAGCAAGAATCAAAACCAGAACCCTCTTCAAATGAGGGAAAAATGATGATCCATTTCAGGAAAAGTCCTGGTTTGGCCACTTCGTAAAATTAGATGAAAAAAGGAAAAACAAACTGAACATAAAACTTAAATCAATGGGGAGTTTGTTAATATTACTTGAGAGAGTTCTTGAGGGCAGGGACAAGAAGGTCATGGTGAGGATCACTACACCAAAGCTTGGAGGTGATGAAGAGCCCATCTCGACTCTTGATTAGCCCTTGGCGTAGCGCCTCAGCTATGGCTAAGCCGAGGGGTGCCTCTGATTGGTACACAAGTGATGTGTCGAATTAAGTGCCTGTAACCTACCTCAATAGCAGTAAGCAAGGCAGAGACAAGTCGTTCATGGGGTTGGGGAGGGATTTGTACAGTTCCTATCCCTATCAAAGGGAGCTTGTGGCCTGAGTTTAGGACTACTTCTGGAATGCTCCCCATGTTGAAGCCGCTCCTATTGCTCTGTTGTTCTTCAAACTTCATTTGTTCTTGTACATATAAGGGCCTTGCAAAGATCTTATAGTGTGACAAATCCTTTGTATATTGGAATCGGATCCCCTGTTTCGTCCAAACAGGGGAGCCCTGTTTGGACGAATCGGGGGGTGACACATGGGGGGGCGGAGGAAAGAAAAAGTGCTTTTCCTCTTTCCTCCGCCCCCCATGTGTCGCCCCCGATTCGTCCAAACAGGGCTCCCCTGTTTGGACGAAACAGGGGATCCGGACTCTTGTATATTGTATTTTTGGACGGTAACGGAATGAGTCCGGATCCCCTGTTTCGTTGAAACAGGGGTATGCTGTTTCAGCGTATCCCAAGATGCAACGTGTAAAAAAATGCCACATCAGCCCCTCTTAATTGCTTCCTTGATGTGAAAAAAGAAAAAGGAAGAGGGTCTTTTTTACAAAAAAAAAAATAAAAAATGGGTGAAACCCCACCGCCTCCTCTTCGTCTTCCTCCTCCGTTCCTCTTTTACTATACCATCAGGAAATCTCTGGTCACGAAACCCCAAGAGAGCAGCTCAGTACTCATTGAAAACTCTTACTCACACCCTTAACAATGGACCCCCAAAGGAAATCTCTAGTTAGATAGATGCCTTTGTCATGAAGCATTTTTAGGAATAAAGCCCAAGAGAGCCACCACCATTTGAGGGGTTTTGAAAACCCATACAACTTACCCATCTGAAGATATTCGATCAAAATAGGTATACTATTTTGACAAGTGTTTTAAAATTCATCCCTGTCCAAGTTGATTTGGACTCGTTCATAGACGACTCCTATTAGGGGGTTCGGATTTTGTTCATTAAACACAACCAAAGCATTTTTCTTCTTGCTTAACCTTTTATTCTCCTTCCTATCTGTGTTCTCTTTCAAAACCCAACAATAAAACAGAGAATACACCATGAATAGGAACAAAGGGGATAAACAGAGAGGCAAAGCCCAATTCTCTAGCAGTTTCTTCGCCTGGGTTGAATTCAATTTTGGCCATAATTATTGCTAGAAGGAAATGATTTATGCTAATGGGGGAAGAAATTGATTGTTTTTTAAAACAACATTCATCTTTTGATGGGCTCTTTCTGACCCGATGCAGAAAAACCAGAGATCTCCTGTGAAGGTCTTCAATGGGAGAGAGGAGAGAGGAGAGAGTTTTCTTCTCAAAATGATTAGAAGAGAGGGCGGACTTTGATGGATTCTGTTGCAGAGGTCCTAGGGTTTCTTCTTTCCAACAATTTTCTTCTATTTACAAGAAAGTCCATATCCCTTTTTTGTATTCATTCCAAAAGAAAGGTCTATAGCTGAGGTGGCAAAATTAAAACACAGCAAGTGTGGATTGGCCAGAACAGGGTTCTCCTGTTTCGACGAAACTGGGGATACAGACATGTAATGGAATAGGTTGCTGGCCTGCAATCATCGGTTTTTGGTCCAGAGATGAGAGATTTTAGGAGGACGAGAGATTTTAAGATAGACTAAGAGGAAGAGATTTTAGGAACGTGAAAGGCAAAGCCTCCCCTTATCTCTATTCTACCCAATCCGCATGTGCCTCGTGGTGGAAAGTCACCCACTTCAGCTATGGGCATGACCTGGAATGACTAAAAGGAAAAGGACAGGGCATTTCTTACAAATAAGAAAAAAAAACATAAGAATCCACACACCCTACATTGAAAGTGAAACCACCCTCTCCCGTCCTGTTCATCTCCTGCAACAAAAGCCATCTCTTCGCCCGGCCTTCCACAAGCTGCTGTGGATTGTTCCAGATGTTCGACCACAATGGTGATGGCCAAATCACAAAAGAAGAGCCCAGCGAGTCACTTGAGAACTTGGGAATTTATATACCCAATGAGGCTCTTGGGGCGATGATTGAGAAGACTGACACGAACGGAGGGTGAGCTTCGCATGTTGCATGAGATGATCATGGATGAGGAGGAGGACATGAGGGAGGCTTTCAATGTGTTTGATGAGAATGGTGATGGGTTCATCAGTGTGGAGGAGTTGAGGTCTTTGGGGTTAAAGCAAGGGAAGACAGTGGAGGATTGCAAGAAGATGATAAGGCAGGTGGATGTGGATGGAAATGGGATGGTGGATTTCACGGAGTTTAAGCTGATGATGAGAGGGGGAGGATTTTCTGCCTTGAGCAGTAGTAGTTGAGTGAATCTGGTGGTTATATCTAGTAAGTTTGCGGGGTTGATCGATGATTGTCCACATTTTTCAATATTGATTTGGGGTTCAGGTTTTATGGGTGGATTGATTTTATTTTATTTTTTGGTTGCTTCTCAGCCATATTGAAGTCCCACTCTGATTCTCACAAGTTTAGTTCATCTGTAGGGGGCATCTTTCAGAAAAGTCTTAGCAATTGGATTTTTATTTTTTTACACCAATTAGTTGTATTCAACAGCTTGTGGATCATTCGGCTGTATATGATTATTTGATTATTTGATCAATCAATCATGTTTTCTATTTCCGTTTCACTTATTTCTGAAATGATCAATCAATCGTTTTTCTCCATAACAAAAACCAGTCAGAATCTCAGATGTGAACACAAACCCCCATATTAAAACATTCTCCATCTTTCCACCAAAATCATCTTAATACAATATATTTATACCAAGTTACAAAGAAGAAGAAGATCCAGCACCCATCACAAAAAAGAACACATTACTTAATCAACTACCCTTTTAACTGTAAGCACTGATATTTGGGAATCCAAAGAAGACAAGAAAAGAAGGATCTTTTAACTATTAACTACTTTTTAGAAGAGGATCGAAATGTGCTGGCGCCAATGACTCCTACGCCGGAATTAAGACCGCGGGCGACGTATCAACCGTCAGATAGCTCGCAAACTTCCCCTTGAAATACGAACTCTGCAGGAGAAATTCAAGTTTTCCATTGGATTCTGGTCGCCGTGGTGGTCGATGGGTTTTCTACGACTGTTGGCATTGCGATTTGTCGGCATCGGCAGTGCCGAGGGAAACGACAGAGTAGACAGAGAGTTTTTGGAAGAAGTTGAAGGATTTGAGGTGTTTGCATGAGATCGCCTTCAGATCGATCGATGGGTGGTTTTGGGGAAAGGAATGGTCTGGTGTGGATTGAAGGGGCCTTTGGTTTCTTACAATTTTTTATTATTTGTAGAAAAGGCCCTGCGATTTTCTTTTATTCATTTCAGGTTAATGCCCATGCTGAGGTGGACTGTTGCGCATGTGGCACGTCTGGATTGGGGCAGAGCAGGGATCCCCTATTTCGTTGGAGTTATTTTTTAAGCGATTTTCTTGAAAGGAGAGACTTTTCAGATATGACATGGCACTCCTCACAGCCTACCTCTCCGTTTGCTTTAATAGATATAATTTTTCTTGATTAAAGCCTCATTGGATCCGGATTAATTAAATTAAATCTTTTTCACTCTATCCTCGAGTCTTGGGGAACTCTGAATCCTCTATACGGTAGAGGTTTGATTTAAAAAAAATTAACAAAAAAAAAAAAAAAAAAGTCCATGTGGCATGTTTTTAATGACACTGCCCCTACCGATCAGGTCCTATTGGTTGCCATTTATCTAAAATAAGATGTAGTGAATGTCATTGGCCGACTGATATAAAGTCACAAGGAAAAATGATATACATACTGATATCGATATCTTTCAACGCCCTGTCTGATCCAATCCAACAGAGAGAAGAATTCCATTTCATGTCATAAACTCAAGTTATAATATGATTTGAAATAAAACCTCAAGTTATAACAGTGAGCAATTTCCACCGTGACTCACGAAGGCCAGTGCTTAGCCCGGGCCCAAAGCCGAGAATATATTTAGAATTAAAGTAAGAGAAAAGATATTATTTAATTAAAATAGAGAGTATCATATAGACACCGGTGCACAAGTATAGTTGCACATAGCTATCATACCATTATAACTTAATATATGAAAGAAACTATAAACTAAAAGTTTATGAAATAAGTATGTTTATCCAAAATAATAAATAATGAATTTTGCTTCAAACATGAAGTTGAATTATAAAAAATTCAAAATTTTGAAGTATAAGAAGATTGCGCAATTCATCCACTTGTTTATCTCACTGCGGTTGTCACTTTACTTTCCAATTGAGCAGGTGCATTACTTATCCCAATGGCTGAAGGGTTGATGCTATCCTTCATCTTCAATGCCGTTCACATGATTGAAAAATAAGTTAGTGAAATAAAACAATCTTTTAAAAGAATAAATCTTATTAAAACTAAAATTTAAATGCTCACAATGTACTATTTCTGACAGCAACAACTTTCCCTCATGATTGACGTTTATGTGTTCTATTTTTTTTAATTGGAACTCCACTATCCAAAGTAGATTTGCTCTTGTTCGATCCTATCTTGAGATGGAACAAATATTCTTGCCATAGTGCCTTTTGGATTTGAGGTGCAGGGTATACCAATCATCTTCCCAAATGTGATAAAAATAAATTTATAAAATAAAGAATTACACAAGTGCAATTTAGATATTGTATATGATAGGATCATATTCAAAAGAACATAAACAAACAAACATTGTGTCATTACCTTAGCTGCATTTACTTTAAAATTTTCTTCTAATGTATTCATGAATTTCTTAACGACATTGTCTTGGAGCAAAAATATTGCACTTCCAGTGTGATCCATGACTGTTATTGTTGCAATATATCTACAGTTATAAAAGTTAAGAATTATAAATTTCTAATGCTTTTATTTAATTTATAAATATAACATATGACATGAACGTTGTGCATTATTAATTACTTACCTTATTTTGTTTGTTCGCATGGGAAAAGTGCAATGATTGCATTGACCATTATTTACACCTAGATCGATTTTTTTATCACACCTACAAGATAGGAATGATAATGGTCTATCCACGTGCAACATTGCAACAGTAGCTTTGATTGCAACATATTTCACCTATAAACATGTAGGATTAAAATTTATAATTTTATTTCATACAATACAAATATAAATGAAAAACAAACATAGTAATAATGAAAAGATGTGAATGATAAGTAATTTACTTTAGTTACTCTATTCTCCACTATTGAGACTAAATCTTCCAATAAAATTATGTTATTCATTGAATCACCACTGTGGCCTTCATTCCTATATTTAACGTTTCAAACACATATTAGAATGATTTATTTTATTATGTAATCAGTAAATTTGAAAAGATGATAATCTTACCACTTTAATAAAGACATTGCCTCTAAAATATTTGGGTTCATCATTATCCTAGTAGCGAATGATGTGCTTAGATAAATATTTCCTGCACTTAACTTTAACATTAGCATTAAACCATACGCTGAAATTAATAGAAGAAAGTTTAATTAATTACCATTGTATTCCTTAATTATGATTGATGAAGTCAAGAGGACCCTTCCAACATTTGATGTTAAAGAATAAAAGTGGTATGATGCCAAATCTCCCCATAATGTTATATTCAATTTTTTCAAACTACAAGAATAGAGGAGAAAATGAGAAATTAGTATTTCATCAAATAGAATATTTTAAATAATTTTGTAAGTTGTAAAAAAGAAATACTTTTCATCATATAGTTTAACATCTAGTTTTGCTAGTTCTGTTCCATCTTGTTTTCTTATATAAGATATGCCTGTTACATCTTCTATAATTCCGATGATATCTATATAATAAGAAACAATGCAATTAATAATAATTTATATAAGCAAATATTTTCCTTAAAGTTAAAATTTGGCATAGTAGAAGTTAATACCTGGAAGAAATTTGACTTTGTTTAGCAGAGATGGAAGTTTATCAAATAGAACAAAGTAAAACTTGATAAATGGAATTTCATGGCATGCATCAGTTATTTGTTCGATGAAGGAATCTCTTGACAATGAAAGCTAATAATCATGCTTGACAACATTGTATGCATCCGGAGTTGGTTTAACCCGAATATTTCTTATGGTGTAACAGGTACCCTCACATAAGTTCTTACCGAATTTTGGGATCTCATCATTAAATAGCGTAATAAGAATTTGATCGCCCTGTGATTTTAAAATAGAAAACATAAATGAGATTAGCTTTAATATTAAACATTTAATGTAATAACAAATTTATGTAAACTATGATTTATCTTTTCATCAATAAGAATAAGTTTGTTTATTCTTCCTAATCCCTTTCTCGTATGATACTCTCTATCTTCAAGGACTCTGCTAAGCCTTACCTTGATATGCCATCTATCACTAAAGCAATGGAGTTCTTCTAGGCGGTGATATCTCTTGGACGACATCTTTGATTGAATGAATTTCAGATCTTGCAGTCATATGAATCCATTTTTAATGAAAAGCATTATATGAATTATGATCTCATTTTTTATAGGGGTTAAAGTAAAAACAATTACCTTTATTATGAGTTGGTGGAATGCCTTTTGACCTCATTTAAGACTTCCTTGTATACAACATTTCTTGTATAGCCAAGAGGGACACCATCATTTTTCTTTAGTAATATTTTCTGTCCGGATTTTTTGTGACTCTCGATATAACTACATATAGTTGGCCGTGAGAAAAGACGGGTTTAGGGAGATATAGGCCTATTTTTTGTAGCGTTTGACCTTAACTTTTATTAATCGTCATAGCAAATGCAACTTTTATTGGAAATTGTCTTCTCTTTAGTATGAATGGTCATTCTGTTTCAACCGTTGACATTATAATGCGTGGGATGAAGACACGTTCTCCTGTATTAGTTCCTGTAATTATTTCTACATCTTTTACCTTGTGTCTCAATTCCTTGATAATAAACATCATTCCATTGCATAAGCCAATAGACTGATTTAGATTACGAAGTAGCATTATCGGAGTTCCAATTTTGAGGTCCAGACGGTGATTTGGCAATCCACTAACATTTAATGTATTAAGGAATTCTGCAGTGTACAAGATTCCTTGATTACTTTCATTGCTATCAGCCTCTACCATTGTATCGATGCTTAAATATGTTTGCCCTTTTGTAGGAATCATTGAGAGAACAACAGTATTAATCTTGTTAACATAATCATTCAGTGGGCTAAGATGGCTCTATCCCTCAGATAAGATGGATCTTTATAATTCTTATATATGTTCTCATAAACAAAATTTATGAGTGGCAGAATCTCATCATTGTATGTATCAATTCTTAAAGCAGATGGTATCTCAACCAAGTTGTCGTCATCATCATCATTATCACTGGGAGAGTTGCATTCTCCATCTCCAATACTTAATACCTATCTTGCAAACTGTGCCATATCATCATCGGTTGTTAAATTTTATAGCCGCATATTTTCAGTTAGGTTCTGAACCTTAGAATTCTTCCATATTAAAGATTTTGTAATTGAAGAAGAAACTATATCCTCTCTACTTCCTTTTCTAATTACAGGCAAAAATTTTCTAAAATCTCCACCGAATGCAATAGTTATTCCTCCAAATAATTTAGCGCCTGCAGCAGGGTTAGACACATTGAGTATGTCACGTAGAGTTCTATCAACAGCATCAAAGGCACGCTTATACATCATTGGTGCTTCGTCCCATATAATCAAAGTTGTATTTCGAATAAGAATAGCCAAATTTGATTGTTTGCTAATGGAGTAGCATAATGTCTCATGAGGTTGCAGTGGGATTTTGAAGCGTAAGTGTGTAGTGCGACCTCCTGGCAACAACAAAGATGTTATTTCTGACGATGCAACAGCTAAAACTATTTTGCCATCACTTCTAAGCTTTGTAATAATTGCTTTCCACAAGTATGTATTACCCGTTCCACCGCTGCCATTGACAAAGAAGATTTCACCTTTTTTTTTTCTTAACATGATGTCATGATATTGTGAAATACTTTAGATTGTCCCTGATTTAGTTTTGTATATAAGATATCAAACTCAGAGATAAGATCTTCAGTATTGTAGGACATTTCTTCATGTAGTAGCCTATTTGAGATGTAATCGGCGTCTCCATAGCGATGCAATGGCATATTTGTGAATTCCTTCAATGATCTTCCATTCTTATTTGAGATGGTTTCGATTTCAATAAGTGTATGATTTTGAATTTCAAATATAGAAAATTCTGAATTTATTGTGCAGCCTTGTCTCTCTAGTCTCATTGCCATATCTTCAGAGAGTGATTCAGAATTCTTCTCCCATAATTGTAATGGATTCGTAATCTCACAGAACATCAGTATATCTGCAAACATGCTCCTTAATTGATGTCTCGTAGCCCAAGTTGATGCTTCACAAATCGCATTGTCCACTCATTGTCATCATCAAGCAATCCAAGTTTTGAGCATGCTAGTTTAAATGAATCCTGCACAGTACCGTTGACCGTCCTTAGATCTTTATAGCTTTGAGCGCCACGTATACTATGTAGGAGCATTCTCAAATAATACCTTTCACCTGTATTAGGTGGAGCATAATATAATCTTCCAGTGCCTTTCCGACACTTTCTTTTTTACCATATCTTTTCATTACTTTTCCAAGTGTAATTCATTGGAAAGTCAACATATCTAAGACTTCTGGCTTCTGGATCTTGCCGATTTGTTGTAAACCACTTCGTGAACATTGTTTTATTCACTCCTGGTCTATTTAAAACAGATGATAAATTGTCGTTATCGCTAAAAACAACAACTTGTTGATTTTTGAGATGGTATTGTAGGCGCTCAACAGTAAGATTTCTATGGTGCATTCTGAATTCAAATATTCTCCAGCACGATTCGGGAGCCAAAAGATAACGACAATTAAAGTACTATTTTATTTCATCAATTTCTTTATATCTCAATGTTCCAATGCATCTATTGATTGACCACTTTCTTCAATGATGATAGTTGCTCGATATGGTCCTTTGTGTATATATTTATACAAATACTTTATCACTCATATTTGGCTGCAAATTTCAATATTTATGTGTGCACTATATTTTCTTGATAGACATGGGTTATATGGAACGACCCATCTATTGTCTAGGCTAACACCACCTATCTTAATAGTTCTTCCATCATCTCTTCTCCTGTAAGTTGGATAACCATAATTATCAAGTGATGTACGCTCATTGAAACGCTTGGGGTATTTTTTGCTGCATTTTCCATCCCACATACACACACATTTTGGATTTAGAGGTCCACATGGACCATGGATCATGCACCTCTTAATCATGTCATATAACTTTGCATCTTGATTTATATCAGGTATTTCAACAGAAACAACATTATCTATGTCTTCATTGCTCAATATCTTGTTATTTTGATCCAGTGTTATTAATACATGTGCTTGTGGAAGCCCTCTTTTTTGAAATTCGATAGCATATATATCTGTAATAAAGGAAATCATTCTAAGCATCAGAAATAGTAAACAATGTTTATAGAAGTTGAATCATGATAAAGTGAATAAAGTTTTAACTGTGATAACTTTGCCAAAAACCTTTCCTTTTTTCACCTCTTCCATTAATTCATTGAGCTTTATATGAAATACCCTTGTAATAATATCGGGACGATCTTTAATTTTTTGTCCTGGAATTAAGTCTATAAAATGTTGAATCTCTATCTATTTTGGATTACTCGTAAATATTAAAAATATATCGGGACACCCTGCCCATCGACAAATAACCATTGCATCTTGATATTGTTGGATCATGTAACGTGGACTGCCCGTGAACGAAGAAGGTAGTATGTATTGTTGACCAATTGCTAATACTGTAGTGTCTCCTTGATCAATTGCATCTTCAATACCTTTGTAAAAATCAAGTCTAAATGTACCTTGACTGGCTCTTATATAGGAAGCTCTGTTCTGTTCAATACATGCAAATGCATCAACAATAAACTGATGGAGGAGTTTTCCAGATAATAAGAGTGTCTTTCCTTCCTCATGTCTTTGTTGTAGTCTGTAAGGGTAGTATTCTCTCATTGAGACTTTAGACTTTGATGATATTGATGACATTGAATAAGATATATTTATATGCCACCCATCCTCTCCATAAGGAAAAAGCAATGGGTACTGTAGTGGCATATAACTTAGATGAAGTTCACTTATCCTTTGCAAAGGCCCTGAGACACTCTCTAAGATGATATCTCTATTGGAATGGCTTGTAGATCCTTCATCAAATATTAATGCAACTACCTCATTCACTGATGGACGATTATATCATCTTGCATCTTTAGATCTATCAGAAAGTATTCTCATTGATATATTTTGTGGAAGCTCTCCTCCAAATTTATCCTTCAATGATCTGAATTTTTGTACGTATGGATTTACTTCATCTAAAACTGCTTTTAGTCCTTTTATAATAGACTCATCCAAATTTATTTCATGTGTACCATCTGCCACGGCTACGCTTCTATTTTTAAGCTCATGAGTTGTGTCATATATATAGAGTTGGGCAAACTTCGGCTGCTCACCATTTAATGGTAACAGAGATCCAATTCTATGATGTGTCTGACCATGTATACGAAATGCAAAAGGACCGCCTCCACTCAAAATGCTATTATCAATTTTTGCCTCCAATGAAGTGAATGAGAATGCATTATTATATGCTCTTATTGATTTTTTTAAATTTGGTGGCGTTTCTACTTCGGAAATCTTCCATGAGTGATCTCAAGTATAATGGAGGATGCTGCAACACAGGTAAAATAATTTTTCCATCCCGACAACACTTGTTAAATATATAATCTGGATCAGTTGCCCTTCTTTTATTCCCCTCTTGTTCCACATTATTGCTCCACACTTACGACAAGTTTGACTTGGAAACCCAAAGTCTCTTCTACCATCAGTGCGACCTAAGTTAAAGGAATTGAAATAATTACTTGGACGATGACATTATATATATAAAAAAAGGAATAATTTCACTGATACAAAAGTACTTTACATACTTATTTGAGATGGGGATTGATATCCTGATGCACGTAAATCTCGAAGCTTCATTATTCTTTGTCTTCGAGCAATCTTGCAAATATCACATTCACTATGAACTGAAGATTATTTCTAATGAATTGCACCATCAGTATAGTGTCCACCTCTATCTGATGGTCCTTGGTCTTGATCTTTTTTTAAAAATGAGAAATGTAGTAAGCATACAATATGTTAATTCTAACATAATGTGTACATGTTCATTATAATTTCATGAGTAGACTATTCGTTATTATTACCTATGGGATTTTCTATGAAGCCTACAATCGCGGACAAAGATCGAGAGCTTGAATTGGTTGTTGTCGTCGCTACTGATTGAGACTTCATTAAACGGCGATATCTTATTGATAATAGTTTTCTCTGCCAAGCTAATTTTGAGTCATGTTTAGTGCCTAGATGAGAATATAAATTAATATATTCGCTATGTATATAAGAATTAATATATATATATATTAAACGTTAAGTACAAAAGACGTGTGCATACCTTCATATCAATGTAACCTCTTTAGTTGTAACGATAGAGTACCGTGTAATCTCGCAATTTTGCATAAATTGACATCTTTTTGAAGTACCATACTTGCTTGATGTTAATGAAAAAGTATATTTATTTCGGTCCAGAAAGGAAACTATACAAAATATGTAACGACAATAAGAGATACATTAAAATGTACATAAACGTACTTTCTATGATATACATTTAACAATCGTGTAGGTGAAAAAGAAAAAAAAAAGAATTATAAAGCATACCTGATTTGAGAAACAATTGATCTGTAAAGCACCTGATTTTGTTCCCACTTCAATGATCAAGAGAATTTTTCAGCATACCTAATTCATTAAAAACATTTTGAAAATTTAAAGGATTATAATGAAATCTTATAATGAAAAATATTAATCAATTCAAAATATTTTCAACACATATCATACTCATTGATATATAAAATTAGGAAGTGAATTTATTTTATTAGTTCATTCAAAGAGCTGATTTGTGCGATTATATTATTTTTGCGTTTGGAGGATTTCTTATCCTTTTTTGTTTGTTGTTATATTCTTCAGTTTGTTATTAATTGTTAGCTGTTGATTACTTGTAATTGCAAGAAGCCTATAACGATGGATATTAAAATTTTGAAATTACCGTCTGATGACTTTATTCTGATGTTAGAAATATCTGAGGCTTCAGTAATATGTACAATACCAAGAGTATGATATTATTTCTATGTAGTTTTTCATCGTACTTTTATCTTTATTCTTACTATTCTTTAATTTCTTTATCCAACCAATTTTGAAGGGGGTTGTAATTTGAAATTAATTACTTATATCTTTTTTTATTAGTACAAGCTCAAGCTTATTTATATTTTAGCCTATTTATTTTTTAGAGTTTTTGGGGCATGGGCTTAGCAAATGCACAGACTTAAATGAAGGCCCGTGCGTATACCGCTCATTTTGCCTTTATCCCAACAATCTCAGATCAGTTAATATTATTTTTAACATATAATAATTCATTTATCATTAATTTTACCCTTTTTTAAATAAATAAAAAAAGCCCACATGTATGGATGATTGGAACTAACCAATATTGTATTTAGATAGTCACATATTTATTATTATTTATTAAAATTATATTAATCTTAGCGCACTTGTAACTAATTTTAAATAATATTTATCTCGTTATCCAACCAATTTTGAAGGGGATTGTAATTTGAAATTAATTACTTATATCTTTTTTCTTATTAGTACAGGCTCAAACTTATTTATATTTTAGCCTATTTATTTTTCAAAGTTTTCAGGGCCTGGGCTTAGCACAGGCCTTTGTTTCTAGTTGTATATTATGGAAATTCTAGATTTATTTTTTATATTTACATCATGATTTCAAAATTATTATATTATTTTTTACATAAATCATGTTTTTGGTTTATTGTCACAACGTGCAATAGGAAAATACTATTATTTTTTTAATAAATGGTAACTCTGTTTTTTCTTAGATTTATACCTTTTCTATTAATTAGTTTTTCATTTTTTCTATTAATTAGTTTTTCAAGCACCACAATATCTTTCAATTTGGATTCTAAGTTTATGTTTTCTAGGTCATATTTTTCATCTAATGTACTTTCCTATCAAGTTTTGAAGAAAGTTAGGAAATTAAGGGTTAGTAAGGTGATTAATTTAAAAATAAATTTAAGAGTATGCTCTATCAAAGGGTTGTTTAAGTAAATAATCTAAAACTGTGTCTTTCAAAATACATTGATATTGTTTTTATTGAATTTTGTTATTTACAAAAGTGCTAGATATTTAATGTAAATATAATAAAATACTATAAATTTTATAATGTATTCTAGATTTCAATTTAACTTTTAAATATAAGTTATATATAGTTTTTTATATAAGGCCCACCATCAGATGGATTTGGTTTGTCACAAGGGTGAAATTTGATGGTGGGCCTGGATTGAATTAAGTGATCAATCTTATAATGATTTGTCTCTGATGGATTGAATGAAGCTCGGAGTAGAGCCACAATGTGGGCCAATTACTTTAGCGGGTATAAGTGGGCCAAAGACAGTCGTTTTTTTATATATATTTTTTTAAAAAGTAAAGAAATAAACGACGGCTATGGGCCGTAAGTTATTTCCGACGAGTACCAACCGTCGTTTTTATAAGATTTTCGTTTCTAAAAAACAACACTAAAAATTTCAACGGCAGGATCAACGGTTAAATTCGTCGGTTTCCATGAAAAACGACGGTCAAATAACGTCGTTTTTTTTGTGATTTTTGACGTAGTGATAAAAGGTTTTAAGAAATGATCATCGACTTTCGTAAAGAAAGATATTTCAACGGTGTAGCACCCAATTTCCTTCCTTGGGTAATTTTTGAGGGTTGAGTTATCAACTGGTAGGCCCACGCTCTTCACCGATGGACTATGGTCGTGACGACTACAAGGATTGAGGACTCAAAGAAGTGTCATCAAATTCATGTACTTCGTTGAAATTGTTTTTTAAACGACGATCATCTTTCGTTGATTTTTATAAATGAAATGAGGGCGTACAATCGACACTAGATAAGATTTTAGACCCCTCTACGAAGGATGGGCCCCACTTGGTTGGTACTGTTTCTAAGGTAATGGGACCTAGTGACGCCCATCATGATCATATCAGACTGCATCATTGGCTGCATGATGGTTAGATTCAACCATATTACTATGTCTTTTTTTCTTTTTTCTTTTGAAAGGAAGAAAATTGAGAAGACCATACTAATATTTCGTTAAAGATCATTCATGATCAGAAGATCATGTGCGCGCAGAAATTATTAATTTTGGGATGTCGGTTTGGAATTGGAATATTGGTTTCTCTCCCATAAGCACTTTTGTCTTCCATCTCCGTTCAAAAAAGCGGTTTGACCCTACTTATTAAGGACAAAAAAAAGAAGATAAAAGAGTTAACACTGGATTACATTGATAATGGCCTGGCTCAACCTGCATGTCACCTTCCTCACTTAGAGGACTTTGTCATCTCACCTGAGGAGTTCTCGAAAGACAAGATGTTCAAATACCTAGTCCCTCATAGGCACCCAGTAGAACCGCTAGTTTGGCACTTTACAAATAAAATAAAAGTCTAAGTCAAGCTTTCATTTTTACAAGATGTCACATCAAATGCATTTTATTCAAAACTCCCCTCATCTTTTTCATACAAAAAGTAAAAAAACAACTACCTTTATCCACTAAAATACAAAAAAAACTCCACTTTTCCAAACAAAAAGTCAAGAAGATTCCATAATAGCGCGTACTGTATCCCTTACTTTGGAGCGAAGCTTATTGAGGATCATGACCTCACGAATTGTAACACGGAATCCCGCATGAATTGTAACCCGTAATCCAGATGTTGCTTTGTCTTCGATCTGAAGCATCCCCTTACTTTGGTACGAAGCCTGTTGAGGATCATGACCGCACGAATTGTAAGACGTAATCCAGATGTTGCTTTGTCTTCGATCTGAAGGGTCCCTAGCATCACCATTGCTACCAAACCCGCTAGAATACCAGCTCCGCTGGTTATCTCTGTGGGGATATCTCTCATATCTCTTCCTTCCCCAAGCCAAAATACATTCCCCAGCGCTACAGAAGAAGGTAGCTTGTTCTTTGGGTTTGCTTCTCAGTTCGTCCCTCAAAGTAATGAAGGGAAGGATTAACATGATGAGGGAACTGAGTGTTGAGAAAAACGCAAAGAAGCTTTGCCTAGTAATTGTCTCCACCGCATTCTGTATAAAGCCAAAAACACAAAAAAAAAAAAAAAAGGATGCCCACCTTTCTTAAAGAAAGGATATTGGAGATTAGGCATCATAAATTAGGATTAGAGATTAGTGATTAGAGAAAGAGTTCTTAGTTTAACTATTTTAATTCTATTGATAAAAAATCAAGACGTGTTTATTGATCTAAACATGGTATTTGATCTAAATGTGTTTCATATAAGAAAAATATCAGTGTGATAAACACATAGTTAAAAATCAAAATTAAATAGATATGTTTTAGTGATAATATATTATAGGTATAGGATTTGATTTCCAAATTAGAGTCCGATTTCGAAATTGATTGCAGAATTGGAATCTGATTTCGCAATTGATTTTAAAATTGGAGGTCAATTTTGATTTCAATTGGATTGGACATAAGTTTCAAGATTTACATCGAAAGCCCACTTTTGTTGACTTTTTTTAGGTGAATTTAAAATTTTAATATATCTATTATGGATAGAAGATTAAAGAATCCGGATGATACAAGAATTCCACCTTGCTTAATAACTCTACCCAGCCAAGTCAAAATGAGTTTTCTTTAGTTGAATTAAAATTCTTAATATATCTATTGTGATTAGAAAATTTTAAAAGTTTGTGATTTTAAAAGTGTATCATAGATAGTGATTTATACATATGGGCTTCATGTACAATAAACTTTCTTTTAGTGGACCTCATATTTTAATTCCTAAAGGCGGGGCCACATGTTGTAATTTCTAAACATGGCCCTCCACCCAAATTCCTAAAGATGGGTCCATATTGGAAGTTTTAAAGTTGGCCCCATCATGTACAACAATTTCTATATCTTTTTTCTTTATATTAAATTTTGGAGAATTGTTTTTTCTTTTTTTATTTTTCTCTCACGGTTTTCTATTTTTTCTCTTTTTATGATTTTTTTTATTAAATAAATAGTGAAAAATAAAAAAAATGAGATCACTTTAAGCTATGATGTAATTTCACAAAAAAAAAAAAAAAAAAAATCTTACATTTTTCCCATGCCACCCATTTCCGATAAAGATTTTATGACTGCAAATAAAAATGATTTTATAATTTATTTAAAAACTGAACTCATCATATTTATGGAAGATGTTCGAAAGTATAAGATTAAAAATCTCAAAATAATATCAGCGTAAATAAAAAGAATAAATATGAAAATAAACAAAAATATAATCAAATAGTTTTATAGAAAATAATCATTTCAACATGCTCCATTGATTTTTGGAAATAAAATCGGATTCAAACAACATTTGTATCCTTATTCACCTTTTAGTCTATCTATTTGGGAAATAAAGAAGTCCAAATCCCTTTTGTTTAAAGGCAGTTGATATACTTTAACTTGGTTCTAGCTAGGTTATATGATTGTAGGTTTTTTTCAATTATATAAGTTTATACGTTATTCTATTTTGTTAATATATGTATAATATAATACATACATAAAAAGTAATAAGTAGAAGTAAAACCTTTGAAACGAAAATTGTTGACGAATTCATATAGTCTTTGACATGGACTCCAGCACCCCTAGAGTTGGCTTAACCTGTTTTGGGTAATACGATATACTAACTTTTAAAACAATGAATTAAAATTAGGTGAGGGTGAGAGATTAATACATGAAAAGTGAATAAGAGTGTTTGAATTAAACGGAAGAACATACCCTATTTATTAGTTAAAAGTGTTATAGATGTTTGACAAGTGTTATCTATTCAATTGATATTAAAAAAGTTGTGACTCCAAATATAATTACTAATCTAAACTTCCACACAAAAAAGATGATTACAAGTACCATGAAAAAAATGATAGTCTAATGATAGTACAAAAAAGATGTTTGCACCCCGGATTCGAAACTGCACTATCACACTAGGGCCACAAGGGATTTACCAGTCTTCCCCTGGGCCCGTAGGGATTATTTCGGCCCAAAGGGCTAGGACACCCTCCATTATAAATTTTTTTAAAAAGTACCATAAAAAAATGATAGTCTAAAGATAGGAGTTAATGATTGGCAAGTGTCATTTATCGAATTCCTATAAAAGAAACTTGACTACAAATATCACCCATCTAAATCATCACACCAAAAAGATGATAGACAAAGAGAAAAGTTGTGATTTAAAGATAGGGAGATGGAATTGAATGTGTTGAATAAAGTAGTATGTGTGCTCAACCTAAAGTTTACTCATTCATTAATTATGATAAAGATGTCAATCCAAATGTTTTTTAAAGTTATAAAGGTTAACGCAACATTTAATTAATAGGTCGCATTTAAGTTAAATTGTTGGAAGGTCAAGGTAAAGTTGGGTCAGGAGGTCATATGTCATATATTAACTTTAATCCAATCCATTGATTAATTGGGTTAGAGAAATGTTAGTTCAAACATATGAAAAAAATGAACTCTAACTTTAAATTACCAAGTAGATTCAAGTTTTCAATTCACTTATAGTTCAAAGGTGAGGCACATCCCTTCCATAAAAACAACTAAGGACCAATCCCTTATTGTAGTACTGATGGTGAGGGACTTGATTGAGTGAGTGCAAGGCATATGATTATTTATATTAAAAGGAGGGGAGTGTTAGGTTGGTAAGTTGGGTCAAAATTGCTACTCCTATCAATTTTGTCTAAAACTTTCACCAATTAAAGGATTATAGCTATTTTACCAACTGCCTCATGACAAAGCTCTTATTAATTATCATAAATTAAAAAAGTTTATAAAACTATCTTACTTTTGTTTCGTTAGAAGGTAACTCACACTTGACCTAGGCCTAACATGTTTCCATCAACCTAATTTTTTTTTATATTTATAAGTTTGTAATGACCTTGGTACTTCTTTATTAGGTCTGGAGATTCATATTGGGCCAATCCATTGCATATGATTCAACTGAGTTTAAAACTTGATATTTTGTTTAATGCATTTATTACAAATGGATTGACCACTATATTTTTTACCTTCAAATAAATAAATTTTTTATAATTTATTTACGAATGTGAATGCTGTGACCATTTTCTTCTCAACCATTATTATATTATATATTAAAGTTCTTACCAAACCAACTTCAATTCTAACCCTTCCAATTTCAAACTTAACCTCTAAATTTCAAATTTCTTTAATCCTAGATTTTTTTTTGTTGTTAAATCATTTAAGGGTGATTGTAGTCATTTTTTATTTTTAAATATTATTAACATAATTGCCTCATTTAATTTATAATCTCGTTGATCAAAATATACCTACAAGAGAGATTCTTCTTTCTCGATAAGAGAGAACGTTATGTCATGTCCATTTCACTCGACAATTCAAAATAATGATAATATACTCTCTACATTTATATAACTTTTCCTTCACCAAAAATAATCTCACTTTATATTTTATTTTTTCTCAATTTGTAAATGGGGCTTTTTTTTAGGCTTATACTTAATAAATCTCATTATGTCACTCCAATTGAGATTAGACCCGTAAGATTGATCATGCATAAAATACTTGATCATAAATAAAAGAAAAACCAAATTACTTGATATGTAGTTAAAATTTATATTAATTTCTTACTTCTCATAAACTTTAATATTTTTATTGCCTTTCATTTTTTAATGTTTAATCATTGACACCAATAAAATTTAAAAAATATTTAATTCATAAAACTTATTACATCTTTAAGGTTTTGACCTTAATCAAGGATACCATGACAAATGTGCGTGCTTTAAGCACGGGTGGTCAAGTCAGTTATTATATATTATAGAGGTAGGACTCGATTTTGAAATTGGAGTCCAATTTTGCAATTGATTGAGAAATTGGAGGTCAATTTCGATTTCAATTTTAACCCGATTTAACTTAAGGGAGAGATTTTAGGAAGTTAAGAGAATTTTTCAATTTTAGCTATTTAAATAAAGAGGTCAATCTAAAAAGAGTTTCATTTTAAAGAGTCCAATCTTCCACGCTTTCTAATCAATCTATTCACATTTAGTAATAATTCTTTCAAATTATTTAGTTTCCAAATCTTAAACCAAAAAATAATCCAAAATGTGTATAGTATAATGATGAATCCCAACTCATCTATCCAATGAATTCCAACTCATCCATTCACATTAATGGAAAAAAAGAATGTCGTCGCAACCGTATCTTTACAATTATCATGTTATCGGGCTTTACAATTATTTTATATTATCTTTCCTTAATTTAATATTTAAAAAATGATTATAATAGTTTATGTAAGGTAAGTGCACATTTCTTTTTTTTAATAAACTTTTAAATAAAGAATCTTGATGAAGATCATAAAAGACAAAAAAAATTATTTAAACTTTCTTTCTTTCTTTCTAAAAATTCTAAACTGATATATAATTTAGTTTTTGTGCCCATGCTGGCACAAGCATACTTTTCTGAGGCGTACTCAGATTTTCTTAAAGTCATAGGTACGTTGGGTGCTCGTGGGCCGGGCTTGGATATGTAATTAAGTTCCGTTTTAATAATTGGATCGGGCTTGGATTAAGTGATAGAAAGTTCAAAGCCCGGCTCGGGCTGTGTAAGGAATGCATGCAATTTAAATTAATTAGTCCAAACAATTGATCAAATGCCCACAAAAATGATAAAAAGCCCGATTGGGCTTGCCCCGATTGATTAAATGGGCAGGCTCGGGCCTAACTTTTATGATCATGTTGGACTTGGGCCTGGCCTGGGCCAGTGTTTCTAAAGCCAAGCTGGGCCTGGATACACCTTAGCCCGGCCCGGGTCAACCTATGAACACCCTATAAAGAAGCAAATCCTATCCGATGTCATATTAAAGAGTCTGTCGTCTAAACCTTCCCTCTGTCATCTCATTAAATCCCATCATAATTTCCAATTTGAGATGGGATTTAATTAGATTTAGACTTTTTACTCTCTCTTCAATCGCGCAATCCAAATTAACAAGAATGAGTGAAACATGAGGGTTATTATAGTTGCATTTTCAATTATTTGTGCAACACAATTGTGTCATATATATTTCCTTCTTTTTTTTTTACTTTTTCAAGTATTTTTTAGTGTCTTAATATTTTTATCATATTTTTTTTTATTATTTTTTTCCGCTTTTGATAGGTTCTTTTATTTTCCGTGGTGATAGGTTTTCATTGATTTATGTTTTTTCCTTTATTTTATTTTTTTCAACTCTTATTTTTTAGGCATTAGGGTTCTATGGGTTTATTTGTTTCTTCTAAGTTGTTTTTGTTATTAGATTGTCTATGGACTTTTTGTTTTCATATAGTATTTTTGTGGTGTTTTTATCATTTTTATTTTTTTATTATGGGTTTATTCATATGATTTCAAAAGAATGTTTGAAGCAAAATACTTAATTGATTTCAAACAAATTCATTTTGAAATTAACCAACTATATTTCTTTGTTATTATTGTAAGTTTTAAATTTGATTGCAATTTGATCTCCATAAGTTTGTTGGAAGAATCCCTTAGTCATATCTTGGTTTCAGTCATTGGAATATTATGTTGGTAAGCTATTGTGAACATTTTAAAATGTGTGGCGGGCAAATCGGATCTTTTTCGTCAGAAGCTCAAGCTAGGATCCACTCAGATTGACATATATGAGGTCGTACTTATAAATCCAAATTATCCATATCACACTAATCCTGTTCCTTGTTCACAAGAAGGCCCAAAGCAGTTGATAAAGAACGATGCACATGGTAATTGTACAAGTGATGCTTTACATACGGTCATGTCGGTGGAATATTATTAACATAAGGTTATTAACCTTATGGATAATATCGAGTGGCCAAAATCAAACCTATGGATGTGGGACTCCTTATTAAGAGCTAAATCATTTGCATGATTTCTATATAAAAAAAAAGAGAATCATTCGTATGATACTTCAACCCATCTCTATACAAATTAACTTTTGTTTAAGTAACATTCACCATCGATTGAGTAAAGCGTGCTCAAATTAATAATGTGATCATTTGTAATAGCAAAATGAGCCGCTGCTTAGCCCGGGCCTTAATATAAAAAAAATCTATTTTATAAAAATAAACATATTTATATTTTTATTTTATTAAAAGAAAGAAGTTAAAAAAAAGCATTAAGATTTATTACCTAAGATGAAAAAAGGTGCATAGAATATAAAATAAAAGAAGGTGCATAGGATGTAACGTCTTCAAAAATTAAAATATAATTGACAGAAATTGAATAAAAGATTTTCCGATTTTAGTTTATCCAAATTTGAAAGACAAAGCATGATATATTCCTTGAAGATAATTTTTACTTATATATATGACTCACTTACAATTGTACACTTTCCATTGAATAGTTAGTATCCCAAATCTCAAGCAATTAATGTACTCCATTATATTAATAAAACCATGAAGAATAATTGCATTAATAGTTAATTCCAAAATTAAAGCCTTTTTTAGTTAGAAAAATAATTCTCAACCATATTCTCGATTTAGTTCCACACTGATTTATTATCTGATTTATAAACTCAAGTTTCATATTAAAGTTCGACAAACCAAATCATAAATACCAATTCATATTATAGTTCTTCAAATCAAACCATAAACACCAACTTACAAAATATTTTTTTTGTAATCACGCATAAAATATTTAATTTCTTACAATATTTTATTCATATATATATTTAAATTATTTTACAATGGGCTCAAAACATATTAGGTTTAAACTTTATCATATCCCACATAAAATAAAAACATCTTTTAATGAAAAATATGATTCCTTTTACCATTCTACTCTAATGTAATATATTTTCATTTAGAAATTTAAATATATTTGACCAATTTACCATGGCCTCAAAACATATAAAACTTATGATTTGAATCATTCAGGCAGAAACGTAAATATGAGATCCATAGCCTGTTGTCGTCTTGAAGGTCGAGGAGATCATCTATTCCAAATTCCAATTCCTTTTGGGTATTTGGGTCCTTGCAAAATTGAAAATCTTTGAGTTACTTTTGCCCCTTCTGTGAGTTTCTCGAAAAGGCCTACGTCCACGACACCATCTCCTCCTCCGATTACGAGCCCGAGTGCCTCAAACTCATCGCCCAGTTCAAAACCCTAGCCTCCTCCCTCGGGAACACCGTCCCCAGCCTCGAGCAATTCGCCGATACCTACAAGTTGGACTGCCCCGCCGCCCTCAACCGCCTCCTCGTCGCCGGCGTCCCCGCCACCGTCGAGCACCGAGCCTCCTTCTCCGGCTGCGCCTCCTCCGCCGCCGCCACCGTCGCCGAGTGCGTCCAAGAACTTCATCACTGCCATGGACTCGCTCAAGCTCAACATGGTCGCCGTCGACCGGGTCCACCCGCTGCTGGCCGACCTCTCGGCGTCGCTGAACAAGCTCTGGATCTTGCCGCCAGAGTTTGAGGGGAAGGTGAAGATGAAGTAGTGGAACGCCAGGCTCGCGAAGATGGGGGCGGCGGATGAGCTCACGGAGCAGCAGGCGAGGCAGCTGCACTTTGATCTTGAATCTGCCTACAATGCGTTCATGGCCGCGCTGCCCAATTCTGGTGGCTGATTTGGTAGGTTTGTAGATTAAGAACTTTTATGATGTCTTTGTTTAATTCTGTTTTTATTTGTCATTATATGTACATGAATGCGAAGAACCCTAATTGTAGTTGCTGAAATGTATGCTTATAGAAATTGATTGGATACTTTGATTTGTTTACTGGCGTGTAGGAAAGTTGCTCAGTGGTATTGCTGTGCTTTTCTTCCCAATGAATTTGGGCTTTGGTATTTGTGCTTTTCTTCCCAGAATGTTATGCCCCTTCTTGTGATTCTCCAGCTCCTTCTTGTGATTCTCCAGTTCTTGTTCTAATTTGAGCCTCTCTCTCTCTCTCTCTCTCTCTCTCTCTCTCTCTCTCTCTCTCTCAATTCATTGATGCTGTCGGCGGTAATATTGCTTTATTATTTGCGCAGTTTTGATCAGTTCTTTGGCCTAGCATTACCGTGCCTGGAGAGCGGAGAATAAAATTTGTGGATCTTAGTCTGGATTGGTTTTACTCATCTCTTTGACCACTGGCTGTAGTTTGTTGGAACTCTCTGTTGCATGCATCCAATGATGGGGTGTAGCTACATTGGTGGCATCCCTGGTTTTTTACTAGTTTGATCGGGTAAAAACTGACTAGTGATGTATGATGGGACCATGAATTCCTACCAATTCTTATTCCATATGAGAGAGAGAGAGAGAGAGAGAGAGAGCGAGAGTGCCCAGAACAGCTCATGAGTTAACATTTACCTCTGTTACCTATCAATGTTCATCCTTGTAGAAAATGTTTTACAAATCAACGGATGAGAGGAGACGAGGGAGGAGAACCAAAATAGTGTATAGTAGTGCACACTACTATCCCATCTTTTCTTCAGAAATTAAGGGAAAAAATCAACTTATATTCTCCAATGACTATTGAATACTATATACACGTAGAAGTAGAACTAGAAGATAACAAAATAGTTTCATCATATTCAAAACGTGAGGCATGAGTTCTTGATATCATACCCCATCTTCTCCAAATTGGGCAGAACAGTTGACTGAATCATTGCAGGAGGTCCACACAGCAATGCCAGTGTATCAGTCGACCCTTCTGGGGTGTGTTCTTTAAGTATCCTCTCTGTAATCCGACCAGTGCTATATTCCCACCCTTCCCTCTTTGCCTCACTCACTACATACCACACCTTAACATTCTGGTGCTTCTTCGCCCACTCATCCATTTCTTCTCTCAGCAGCACGTCCTCCTCCGTCCGGTTTGCATACACCACATTCATTTCTGTTCTGTCACTTGGGTCTTTCAGGATCGCCTGCATCACCTGATAGATAGGTGTGATTCCACTTCCACCGGCGATCATGGCAAGCCTCTTTGCCAACTTGGGTTTGCCATTGACGGTGAAATGTCCTTGCCCGTTGTACTCAATGTGACCCACAGGGCCCTTGACCTCAATTGTGGAGCCAATTGGGAGGGAATCTAGGTGCTGTGTCATGAGACCGCCATTGGGGAATTTGGGATGAATGCCCTTGAAGTAGATCTTGACGAGGACGTCAAAGTGGCCCACCTCATCCACGGCGCTTGTGGGAGTGTAAGCACGCATGCAGAGCTTTCCATCGATGACAGCGCACAGGAAGACATGCTTTCCAACTGGAAGGCCGAGGACCTGGTCCGGGGAGGGCAAAGCGTAGCGGAAGAGACGGACATCATGTGAAATGCTGGTCTTGGAGATGAGCTTACATGGAATCTTCTTTCCTGGTGTTAGAGCAGATGCAGCACTTGCACTTTGTTTAATAGTGGACGTGATTTCAGCTGATGAAGGAGATGAAGATGATGAGATGAGCTCAGCTATGCGGTATTGTTCAAGCATAGCCTTGGCCTTGTCGGAGTGGATGGCATCAAATTCTTCAGTGCAGTCAGAGCCAGCATTGATGAGGATGCTATCAGTGCCTCCTGGGTGGTCCTTGAGGAACTTGGTGCAGTCATAGACATGGCCATGGATGATGATCCAGGCCGAGTCTGGAGATCTGTGTTTCTTCACCTCAGACATTGGCAGCTGATGGGAGGATGTGTTCAGGAACGGGGTCGACACGCTCTTCTTCAACTGGTCCGACTCAAGCTGCTTTTGTTTCTGGCGGGCCATCCACCCACCAGATTGGTTCCCGGGTACAGTTGGGTGCTCAAACAACAACCCGATCTCACCTCTCTGCAGCTTGCACACACTCATTTTCACACGGAACCAGCAGTTGTTCATCATGCCCTGCACATTCCACAATGGCTTATGTTAGTTTCGTCTCGTCGTCTTAGTGTGATTATGAGGTATGCAATTGAATACTTACTATTAGGATTCTATTTCTTCAAGTGGTTAAAAACGAAGAATCAAAAGTGAACATCCAAAAATGGCCATCAAATAACTTCTCCAGTAATGGAAATTCAATTGAGGGAAGACGGGAAATTTGTACTTAGACATCACCTTAGTATTTCCATACCTAGCAAAGTCAAGGCCCCATCTACATCTCATTTCACTATAATTTATGTATTCAATTCTTATGTATTTTAATGCAAGTAAACTGGCTTTTAGTGTTTTGTTTATGAAGATGGCTTTTTATATGAAAATCTCATCAGGGCCACTGACCATAAGATTCCAATTGAGCTTTTCTGGTTGGGTGTTGTGAGAGATATCCCAGGCTCGAACAGCAATCTCCTTGGCGCTCAAGAGATCGAGGACCTCCACATCCACCGACCAGAAGCACCAGCACCAGTACTTGCCATACTTGTTCGGCTTCTCTGGACAATCGATGGCGCATGCTCGCCATGTCTCTCCGCCGTCCATTGTCACCTCCACTCGGGTCACCTTCTTCCCCCCTCCTGTTCTCACAAAAAACAACTGATTGAGATCAGTAGGGCCGATGTATATTCTAGGAGTATTTTTTGTTGTAACTCTTTGTACTTCTTTAACATATATAGCCTACTTATGATTAATCCTGACCCCTCGCAAGTAGCAATCTTAATTTGAAACGGGTGTGAATCAAGTACAATAAATTTCCATAATATATAGTCATCAAACTTTGCAGAACTTAAATCATGGGTAGGATAATTTCAATTGACTTACACTTTAAGGACTCCTAATGCATGTGGTAACCTATCCATTTTACCGTCATGTTGAGGCAAGTAAATTGGCCTATCCATTTCTCTTTTTGCTCAGGCATATAAATTGGCCCCACCAATTATGACAAATCTTTATTACACATTGTTAAGAGCTGGCTCATGCCTACAATTATTGCCAAATCTCTTGTGGCTCGGTGGTGAGGCATCTCCTTTTCTCTAGAATCAAACTTTTGGACAGCCTTAGAAACAAGTGCTACAAAACAAAGCACATTGACGATCATGCATCCATGTGTGGCCCGTCCCTTTTCCTCGACCCAAATGTGTGTTCGATAGGAGAGCAAGGACACAGACGATTTATGTGTGGCCGAAAAACTGCACGAACCCGCAAGAGAAAGGAAGTTGCTTTCAATCCTCCTAGTCCTTCTCCTAGAATCTGTCTAATGTAGAAGGGGGCAAGGCGTGATGTATCATCGAAGTAATTTGCTGACCGGAAGTCCCCAGAGATAAGAACTTGGGATTTTGGTGATTTCATCTGCTAAGACACCCAAGGAACGAACACTTCCTTAGAACAATCTAACAGGAAAACTTCATAACTCGGCCCATCATTTGGATCCGCCTCCTGTACAGCAGAAAGCTCTAGTGGCTTCTTATTCACTAGGACTATATATACAAAGAGAATTTGGGATTTATATCAAACACACATGGACGTGTCTAGATGGATACGGTGTATGTTTAGTTCCTCAACTGGTCTTAGCATTCTACATATGAAATGAAACCGCTGGTAGGAAGGTGAACTTTGGTTTTCTCACCTGAATAAGCATACCCCCTCACAGTGCACGGCCGCTGCGTTGTGGAAGAGTTGATGGGAAGAATCTCTTCATGGCAGGGTGTCGTTATTACCGAGTTTATGTTCAGTTCGTTGATGATGTACTCCGGCTTGTACCACCAGGCTATAATCGATCAGTCAAACAAACAACGTCAGCATGTGAAAAGAAGATTTGAAAAACTAGCCTTAGGGCGTTGAGGCGTTCTTCTAATTTGGAATATTTCTGAAAATTCTCTGTCTTGAAAGAATTTAGAGTTCTCCAAACTAAAAGCGAAATCTCAAATGCTTAGAGTACAGCTTGACATCGTAGAAAGCTGAAATTTTGAGAATTCAAAAGGTAAATGACTTCTAGGAGGTTTGTTTTCAAGAATTCTAGCAATTAAGTCCGGTCTTAACTCCTCTATTTTGACGAGATTTCATAAATTCAATGTGAGATGTCACTTTTTTCTCTTAGTTTGTGGAATTCAATGTCCAGAATACTACATTGTACTTGATCATTTGTAAAACCAAGTGAGGAATAGCATTTGGGCAATTCATAAAAGCCCACAACAAGAGTTATCAGAATATTTTGCAAACAGGCTTACCTTCAGCATTTGCTAGCTGGGCATCAACATGAGAAGGCAAGACCCTATTGTCTTTATAATGGTAGTAGCTCTGCGACTCTTCCGTCGTCACAATAATCCTCTTCAACCACTTCACCATCCTTCCTCCTATATGTCCAGGAATGATCATTCTCACCGGAAACCCATGATCCGGCGCCAACCGCTCCCCATTGTGCATATAGGCCATGATTATATCTCTCGATGGATCCATGGCAACCTCCTTCCTTACACTAGTCCCGTACTTGCTCCCACCACCCCCCGGCAGGTCCTCCGCCCCCTCAAAGCACACGTTCAACGCCCCGCTCCTCCGCTTCATGATCCCGCACCGCCTCAACACATCCCTCAGCCGCACGCCCCGCCACACCGACGTCGATATGGCCGCAGCACCCCAGTTGAATCCGATCGTCTGCTTCACCATGTTCTGCTCCTTGCGCCGGTTCCCAGCGCAGACGAGCATGACAGGGAGCTCCCTGGCCGGGAAGTCATTGACGAGCTGAGCCATGGTGAAGCAGGTCGGCCGCTTCACGAGCCCGCAGACCTCGACCGTCCATTCCTCCCATGTGGCCTTTGGGACTGGGCCATGGTTTCGGACGTAGTGGATGGAGGCTGGTGTTATGAAGCCATGGTGCATGAGCTGGGTCAGGGGCGGCTCGCTGTTGAAGGGGTGCCTGCCAGTGAGCCGGACCATGGAAGGGTTGCGCTCGATCCATGAATCTGCTGTTCCTTCATCCCTTGGATCGAGGATCGACGGGTCTACGCTATCGTGGGTCTTCTTGTATAGTTGCATGTCGATGACTTCGTCGTCGTCGTCGTCGCTCGAGGAGTGGTCTATGATGATAGTCTTGGTTTTGGGAGACGACATTGAGAATCCGCAGCTGACATGGAGAGGGGAGTTGGACAGGCGGTTGAATCGGGATAGACCCGGTTCATGGAAGTTTCTGCTATCCATGGGGGTTGCCATGAGAGAGAGAGAGAGTTCTCTTTGCTGCCTGGTTGGCTTTGTGAGAGAGAGAGAGAGAGAGAGTTTCTCTTTGGTGCTTTGAGAACGAGTAAGAAAGGCTGTGCAGGGTCAGTATACAGAGGTGATGGGTCGTGCTTGGGTATTGGCTTTTGGCTAACCGATCAGGCAAAGCCAATATTACATTTTAGGGTGATTTTATAGGGCCCTGCTGCCCGGAAAATCATTCTGGGTCCGACTAAATATCAAGGAAGAAAACCGTCCTATTCTCTTTAAACTAATCAAGGCACGTGCAAAAGTACCTAGGATGACGTAGGATGTTGAAATTTATTACGTTTTTATTTCTCACCGTTGATCTTCAATTTGACAGTTGACTACAATGGATTTAAATCATTTAATGACTAATCCTAAAAAATCTTATGCTGAGTGGGCCTCATGATCTTCTACAAATCTCTTCTTTTTTAGGGAGCTAGGCCATTAAAACTGCATGGCATGTAGGGTATCTGCTGTACAGAAGTCCTGTTACTCGTTCTACCATGGCTGTTCTTTCTCATCCATATATGGGCTGTGGAGCTCCCATCCATACCCTTCATAAGGCAGGACTCCCCTGGATTTAGGATCATGCTGGTGACAAAATCTACTAGCCCATTTTTCCCGCATGCTTGCAGTTGATCATCTTCCATATATGTATACTACCATACACCATGAAAATCTTCACCGACTAAATAAACAGATGCAAATTTTCACCTACCTCCGTTCATGCATTCTCCTGTCCACCTGGGTGCAGGGGTCCCACAGGTCATGGTCCATTATAGACTGGCTAGCCAAAGAGAAATAAAGAGGGAAGAGGGGCCAAAGCGAGGGAAGTGGCGGATGGGAGATTCCGACGGTCAATGAATGCAATGGCCTGGTTACTGCCCCAAAAAACCTGTTCCTAGAAACTTGACCCCATGGAGTGCCAAAGGCCGCTGTCTCCTCGCTTCAGCTGGCCAGCCAAGCCTACCCTAGATGTAGCCATCTGCAAGTCCGGTCAAAGCTTTTATCCTTTTTCTTCAGCCGGTAGAAAGAAGTCAAAGAATTTAGCTTTAACTGCACCATCTCCACTACTTTTTTATATCATTTTATCACTCTTTTTGTTTCTTTAGTCCTATTATTTACCTCTTGCAAATACTTTGGGCCGTTTAATATGATTCCCAATCCAACAATGTGTCAATTTTATTAAAAATCTACACCCTCCCACTCGACCACAAGGGTCGCTCAGTTGGTCAGAAATATGAGTGTGTCCTTTAAATCCCTAATAAAAAATATCTAAAAATATTAAATATTATATTATTTTTCTATTATTAGTTGCCTCCTAAGGATGACAACCATGGATTAAGATGGGCACCGAATATCCTGATTGCTTAATCTTGTCTGATTTTTATAGTAGTTTTTGGTTTGGATTTGAGTTTGGTGGATGATGCAAATAAAATTTGGGTTCAAATTGGGTTCAATAGATTTAATACATACTTATTTTTTATTGGAGCTCTGCCTCCCTGACATTCGGATCCATGCGTCCCCATGTGAACACCATTATAGGAGAAAATCTTGCATTATCTATTTTTTTTAAAAGATTAATTTTTTCTTGAAAGATTAAATATTTTTTGAAAGATTAAAATCTTGCATTATATTAGTATGTAGCTAATTGTGTCTTGATTTGGACTGAATCTTGGTGTGTATGGGTCCTATAAATTCAGGTACATCTATGATTCTTATGACTTGGACCCATTTGAGTCTTGAGTCCCTATCAATAACTTGGATCCATCTGGGTATAATATGGACCCCACCCGAACCTGACCCATTTTCATCCGCGGTTGTCTTTTTTTTTTTTTTTTTTCACCCAGTTTAGGGGCTGAGACCCAAGCCCGCTGGTGAGGGAGTAGGCCTTGGGTGAGGTAGCACGGCCCTTAGATGAAGGAAGGTGACGTCCCTTCAACAGGTATATGAATGGACGTCTTCGTGTGAGGTCCTAATCCTCAACTAAATTTTTTGGGTATGAACCATTTTTTGACACAAATTGGCGATCGAGTGACATTTGTGTTAGAGGTCCTATTGGGTTCATATCATGTAGCTAAGATTTATAACTTTGAAACTGTTGAGTAAACTTACATGTTTTTCCAACCACATTTACAAATACATGCCTGCAATCCTATAACTGAAACTTTATATTCGATGCACCTTTCATTACTATTGAAGTATTAAGTGTTGAATTATACTACGTATTATATTATTTTTACTGCAAACTTTAGGCAGTCGCTTGTACAAATTGTGTCAATCTTTTTAACTACAAGGATTTTATATCCTCTACACCTTTTTGTTATTAGCTTGTGTATATTTAGGTAACTTCTATTTTCTAGCTTTTTATACCAATAGAAATCAAGATATCTCTAATTTTATTAAAGACATTTTTTTTCATTAGACCCCAAGCTTAGCATGGGCCTACTCTGCCAGCGTTAATAAACTAGCTTTAAAAAGGGCTTGCAGGAAAGAGTAAAGCTTCAAATCAGGTGATATTAAGGCTTCAAATTAGCTGGTATATATGAAAAAGTGCCTTTTATCTCATCTAAACGTAAGTACTATAAAAATCCAGTTCTAAGAATATATGGGATTTATTTGCATCCAATTGAATAGATTAAGATTTTTATGATGGTAGAAGTGTTCTAACAAACTGCAAAAAAGGAGAGGGGTGAAGACTGAAGAATATGAGGTGTTATTAATGGGAGTTCACAAGGGTGATCCGCAGGTATTTATTTCTCATCTCCCAATAATTCATTGTCCATTAAGGGGGAGATTATTTCGTGGCCATTTATATATCTCCCCCTTTAATCTTTTAAATTTCAGCCATTTTTAGAAAAATATTTCTTAAGATTTTGTAGGAATACACTTTCATGCAAACAAACGGCCTGTATGTTAAGGTAGCTAGGAAACGTTGGAAGCCTAGCTATAATTTTTTATTGGGACATAAAAGACTTCAACTTTCCATTCTCACCTCTTTACCAAAATAAAAAAAACTTTCCATTCTCACCACATCTCTGTATAGTAAGATAAACCTTGGAGCATTTTTTCTCAAGTTCATGAAAAACCATTTCCAAGTCGACCCACACTTAAATTGTTCATGTGGTTAGGTAGTCCAATAATGAGCTGGAGGTCCTGGCTTCAAATCATTTGGGGCCTTACCCGATACACAGTGCTAGTGGGTGGTATTGTGTATTCAAAGTTTTACCAATGATCAGCCGCAAGGGTGTCGGCGGGTTCATCGTCATATAAAATAAAATTAAAAAAAACCATTTCTAAGTGGGGAGAGATGGTTTAGGAAAACTTTGTACCTAGCATTTGTACAAATAACAAGCAGCAAAACTAAGAATTCAAGCATTGCACAAACATGTTACATATATATATTTTGGAGTTATTTTTGTGATATTTTATATCAGTATTTCTAAGGATCTGATTGCATAATTGATGATGTCCATTGTTAGTTTTCAATTTAAGAAAGACTTATAACCAATGAATGAACTAAAGAAATATTCACGAGGCTATATAGTGGGACCTGTCTATTTAATATTTAAATTGCTCAAAATAAATGGACCCTACTTGGTGAGCCATTCTCAATTTCACTCGAGAATGGCATGCCGCAAGGATTAATCATGCATAAAATAGATAATTTCTTATAATATTTTATTCATATATATATATTCTAAAGTATTTTACAATGGGCTCAAAACATATTAGGTTTAAACTTTATCATATCCACATAAAATAAAAACATCTTTTAATGAAAAATATGATTAAAAAAATGATTCCTTTTACCATTCTACTCTAATGTAATATATTTTCATTTAGAAATTTAAATATATTTGACAAACTTACCATGGCCTCAAAACATATAAAACTTATGATTGAATCATTCAGGTAGAGCCGTAAATATGAGATCCACTGCCTGTTGTCGTCTTGAAGGTCGAAGAGATTATGTATTCCAAATGCCAATTCCTTTTGGGCAGGGTTTAAAATCGCAGTATCGGTCGCGGTATCTGCCGGGACAAAAAACCAATATGATATCGGTATCAATCGCGGCTATCAGTCCGTCGCGGTCGTCACGATGTGAATTTTTCTTTTAATCCAAAAAGATTCACAAAAATATCCAAAAAATTCGGAATATTAAAAAATGCTGGAAAACAATATTTTTTTTCCATTAGTAACAACAATAAATTAAAATATCTGTCACCTTAAGTTATGAGTCATGTCTGTGTCGCAGTTCGTTGTCTTCTCCAGTATTTCATATAATGCAACTATTATTTTGGCTCATAGTCAATTTGTTGGTGTAAAATATAAGAAAACAAAGATAATATAAAAATTATCTATACACTATTAATAAGCTATTAGTATTTACTATTTAGTAGCATAACTACTCCAATAATTATTTTTTTTAAAGTAGAAGATTTAAAAAGCACCATTTTTCTACATCCAAAATCATATTTATAAGTAGATTAGCATGAAAGTGTATAGATCTAAGTGAAGAACATAGCACAAACCAAAAAAATGACATGCAAATGATCTTTTCATTCATTTTTATGCTTTATCTAAAAATAAAAAATAAAAAACACATAATAGTAAAAATAAGGGAGTTAAGTTGATTTTCTCTTACTAAATAAAATGATTTCTTCATGAAATAGTTTTGGAATTTGGAAAATATGAGAGAATGAGCTATGGAGACATGGTTGCTCTAAGGAGATGAGGGGAGAGGAGAAGAAAATTAGAGAATAGGGAAAAAGTTACAAAAAGTTATTGTTTTTAACCATTACTCCATCGCAGTCCATCTTGGCCAATATTTTGAAAATATCGGCCGAGATATCAGCGAGATATCAGTAAAATCGATATTTTAACCATATCGGCCGAGATAAACCGATATTTTGGGGATATTTTGACAATATCTGCCTGACTTGGTATCGCGAAAAAGTATCGTTGCGGCCAATATGAACCGATATTTTGGGGATATTTTGACCATATCGGCCTTACTAGGTATCGCGGCAAAATATCATTGCGGTCGATATGAACCGGTATCGACCGAGATTTTAAACCATGCTTTTGGATATTTAAGTCCTTGCAAAATTGAAAATCTTTGTGTTACTTTTGCCCCTTCTGTGAGTTTCTCTTGTTTTAAGCTCTTGCTACTTGTAGGTATGACCATGTCACTCTCCAATCTTAACAAGGAAACGAGCCCGCACCTCTCTCTTTCCTGTTTATGAACGATCCGGTTTCAGTTTGATTAGGGTTTCAAATAACTGGGGTCCACGTTCAAGCAGGCTCCAGTTGATTCATTACACGTGCTAAAGATCCATGCGCTTGGCCCACTCGCACCTAGCGCGTGAGAAATCTTGCCGACTCTACATCTTGCAGAACAAAACTGTTTTCCTTTGCTTCCTCTTCCTCCTCCTCCTCTCCTGCTGACCATATAGATCGAGATCGAGATCGATCGATAGCTCGTGTCAAATCACAAACAAAACCCTAATTTCTTATACATCCCCGAAACAGAATCCGTTTCAATCTCAATCTCTCCCAAAACCCCCAATCGATCGATCCCAAAAGAAGGGGAAAACGAAAACCGGAATCCAATCCGATCTCAGTCACGATCGAAGAACGCCATGGAAGTCAAGCTCTGGAACGACAAGCGCGAGCGCGAGATGTACGACAACTTCGCCGATCTCTACGCCATCATCAAAGCCACCGAAAAGCTCGAAAAGGCCTACGTCCGCGACATCATCTCCTCCTCCGATTACGAGCCCGAGTGCCTCAAACTCATCGCACAG
Organism: Persea americana; assembly: GCA_029852735.1. Lineage (NCBI taxonomy): Eukaryota > Viridiplantae > Streptophyta > Magnoliopsida > Laurales > Lauraceae > Persea > Persea americana. The sequence continues at coordinate 53,141,387 of CM056812.1, forward strand.
TTCAAGACCCTAGCCTCCTCCCTCAGGAACACCGTCCCCAGCCTCGAGCAATTCGCCGATACCTACAAGATGGACTGCCCCGCCGCCCTCAACCGCCTCCTCGTCGCCGGCGTCCCCGCCACCGTCGAGCACCGAGCCTCCCTCTCCGGATCCGCCTCCTCCTCCGCCGCCACCGTCGCCGAGTGCGTCCAGAACTTCATCACTGCCATGGACTCGCTCAAGCTCAACATGGTCGCCGTCGACCAGGTCCACCCGCTGCTGGCCGACCTCTTGGCGTCGCTGAACAAGCTCGGGATCTTGCCGCCAGAGTTTGAGGGGAAGGTGAAGATGAAGGAGTGGATCGCCAGGCTTGCGAAGATGGGGGCGGCGGATGAGCTCACGGAGCAGCAGGCGAGGCAGCTGCACTTTGATCTTGAGTCTGCCTACAATGCGTTCATGGCCGCGCTCCCCAATTCTGGTGGCTGATTTGGTATGTTTGTAGATTAAGAACTTTTATGATGTCTTTGTTTAATTCTGTTTTTATTTGTCATTATATGATGTACATGAATGCGAAGAACCCTAATTGTAGTTGCTGAATTGTATGCTTATAGAAATTGAATGGATACTTTGATTTGTTTACTGGCGTGTAGGAAAGTTGCTCAGTGGTATTGTTGTGCTTTTCTTCCCAATGAATTTGAGCTTTGGTATTTGTGTTTTCTGTTTGTATACTTAAGACATATGTTGTGGCAATTGAGAGTTGATTGTATTTGTGGCTAATTACTGGATTCTGTGTTATTAGGATTGTGAATGATTGCTTATATGGTTCTTGGTGTGGGGTTTGTTGGTATATGGTTTTTTTTTTTTTTTTTTCTTTTTTCTCCAGTGCATTTGAGCTTTGGTCTTTGGGTTTTCCTTTTTCTATACCTTAGACAAATGTTGTGGTGGCCATTGATAGTTAGATTTGATTGCCTTTTTCATAAAATAGTGCATTTGGGTTTTGTTTCTTGGGAGGATTTGATGCTTGATAACGGAAATCATTAAGACTGTGGGTACTGAATTTGCGATCATGAGTTTGTTAGAAAATTGATGTTATCTGTGGGAAAACCTTGGACACTACCATTTTTTATATAACATCTTATTTCGAAAATTAAAATGGATATATTCAAAGTTGCCCGACATTAAATATGCAAACATTGAAAGTTTCTGATTTTAATGTCTGCTGAAAATTAGAGTTGAATAATTATTCTATCCAGATTTGATAATGGATAATTGCAGTAATCACTCAGGTGGAGTCCTTAGTCCTTACAGTATTTGGCTTTATTTTTTGGTTCGATGCAATACTTGGCTCTTGCTCAGACATTGCCTTATGTGCTTCTTTAGTGTTTATCTCAGTCATGCAACTGAAAGGGTGAGGGCGGTCCGGATTAGTCTAACTCTTCTGTTATGGCATTTGGAGTGGGCTTTTCCATATTTGATTTTTGCGTTTGATGATTAAAATGCTTGCCAGTTGTCCGTGTAATTATTTGGGGAAGCTAGATATTTGATGACAATTATCCCGTACCCCTGGACTTTGTTATGATATACCCAAGTCTTTTCGTTTGTCCATTGTTGATGCAAAATGAATTCCGAGTTCATGTAGAATTACATTATTCATACCTTGGTTTTTAAGATTGACTAAATTTTGAGTTGTTTATTTTTTATTTTTTATGGCAGCTGTGCAAGCTCTGGGGTGCTTTAATTTTATCTTTTATTTATTTATCTAATTATTTTCGTTTGACTTGATACATTGAATACTTTTCAAGAGTGGTAGGAGCTATTTCAAGGAGAAAGTGTCCAGCTTGTCTAGCCCACTCGATCGTGTGCCAATCTCTTTTCTTATGGGGAAAGGGTGGAAAGATCGTAGTGTGGAGCAAAAGCAGAAGGATTGTTCCATATCAATCATCTCGAACCTTGATTTAAGTGCTTAAGAGTTTGACAACTTGATATTGAAAAGTGTGAGGGGTGTCATGGTTTTGAATAGAAAGGCCTAGTATTGTGATGTCTTAGATTTTTTTACAGTAATGGTTAATGATCAAGGAAATGCGAGTAGTATGTGGCATGGGTATGGGAAAAGAAGGCTGATTATGGACACGGGAGTGCGGCTATCTATACTTAATCTTTTATGTATTATGACAGCTGCATGTACAATATTTGATTCATGATTTACTTTTCAATGCAGGATTGTCGAGCTTAAAGCAAACCTGAAACCAGATAGTGATTGTTTCTCTTTGCACATGATTGTAATTTGATTGTATACATTGCAAACTTCATTGACTCTTCTATGTATGTTCCTAAGATACAAGCTTTGGTGTTTTTTTTTTCCTAATGAGCAGGATTGTTTCTCTCTGCACATGATCCTAATTTGATTGTACATATTGCAAACTTCATTGACTCTTCTATGCATGTTCCTAAAATACAAGCTCCATTTTTAAGAGAAATCTGTGCATCTTAAGGAATGCTTCTGTTGGTGCTGGCGCTGAACTTGAAGTGAGGAAAGTGGTGTTAGCCTCTTCACCGTGGAGGACAGATCGGATTGGAAAGTATGAGGTTTTGAAAAGGGCCAAGAAATTTTGATGAAATGGTATTATGGTTGATGATCAAGGAAATGCAGGGTAGATAGGCAAGGGCTCAAGGAATAGAGACAGCTTTTTATGGATGCACACTGTCGGCATGCATTCGTCGTTGTAGGCGAGACAAGACGTGAATGGCCTTTTATCCCAGATAAAGTGTTGGTTTTAGGGCCTTTATGTTTGTATAAAATAATACATAGAAATTCATGGTTAAATGAGTTCCACTTTATGATTATTAAAAGGTGAAGGGTCAAGGATATAAGTAAGTGATCTTGATGGGACCTTGACTTTCCTAGGAGTAGAATTATTTCCATTATAGTGAAGGTTATTTGATGGTTATTTTCGACATTAACCTTTGATTATTCATGTTTAACCACTTATAGACATGAGTCTTTGAATTTCTAAGATTCTAAGGAATTCAGTAAGAAGAAATGAATACCTAAATGAAAATGAGGTCAATGTATCTATAAGACTACAACAAACCCCAGGAGATGAGTGTAGGGTTTGCTAATATAAACCAAGATCCGTAAAGCCCTTTCTTTTGAATTGAGCAGGGGGCACTGTATATAAAAGCTGTACTGAAAAACCAGAAGCCTTAATCTGGAAAGAATCTAGAAGGGAGTTTTGATCCAGCGAAGAAGCAACCATCGATCAGGAAGAGAAGGTTTTGTGTCTACTGACTCAAAAAAGAATTACTCAGTGATGTTTGATGAGATTATATGAAATATATTATTTCATATCCAGAAAAAATAAAAAGAGAGAAGAAAAATGGTGTAAGCGGATCAGGTTCAGAACACATCCTTGGTAGACCTGGCTCTGAGCTGACCGGTACCACACTTCAGGCCCAGTCAAAACCATCATTTTTCAGGCCTTTTATGTGCTGTGTGACCTATTTTTTGAAGTTACCTGGTGGCCCATCTATATCTTCCCCAACTACTCCCCTAGGGACAAGCCCAAGAAGCCTTTTAAAATCAGGGCAATAGCTCATGATAGATTAAGGGGCTAAGATTGCAAGATGTCTGATTAGTTGATATGTTGCACACCCCGAGTTTCATTGAGATATTTTCATCTTCCCTCCTCTATGATCGGCATGGCCAGGGAAGAGTTGGCAGGGGTTGCATTAGGGCTTTGCTTGGGGTTTTTATTAGTGAAGGAGGGTTTTGATTAAGGGTTTATTTGTGAAATTTTGATTAAAGCCTTGAGGGTTTTGATTACGAATTTGGTATTGGGTTCAGTGGCTAGATCTTAATAAGGATTTTGTAGTTTAATCCAGTCAGGGGTTTGGTTCTGTGTTTCGGGTCGGTCCATTTATTAGCAGGTTATACATGGGTTGGACTGAACCCATTTTTAAATAAATAAGGTTCAGGTTAGGCGACAGGCTCCCCTTTCGTCTAAACCCAACCTGACCTGTTGCCATCTCGACCTCCTTGATCAGTTGATCATACGCAAATTAGCTGGATGAGTTGGGCGTGGCGGAGTGGAGGATTGGACCTTCCCAGTCCCAGGTAAAACTTTGTACTGGATGGGCCACGGGCCCTGGTGAGTGTAAGGACTAATGAATATATTGACTGGCCCCATTTGAATGTGGATCTTAGCCATGGTCCAGATACAACACATTGGTTCTGTGTCGGATCCAGTGCTGAATGTATCTTTATAGATTTAGTTTTGTGTCAGATCCATGAAGACGGATCCCAAGTCCAAAAATACCATGGTAGTGCACGTCCAATTCTTTCTTTCTTCTTTTATCTCATCTCGTTCACGGTCATAAAACGCATGGATGTGTTTGATTGGGTTCATAAAAAATGTTTCTAAAGAAGTGGAAAAACAGACAGATGAGAGAGTCTACTGTCATACCGCAACGAACGAGTCAGTTATAACTTATAACCGAAATTTAGTTTCAATAAACAGGTCCCCCTCCTTGTATTCCTTCCATTTTCTCCATTTCAAACTCCATAAAAGTCCTCTGTGGAGGAGGAGGATGAGAAAGAGAAGAACATGAACAATCAGAAGAAAAAGAGAGAGAGGTCTAGAAACAACGATGTTATCATCACCATCTATGTAGAATCTGCATTGAGCAGACACCAAAAGCCCCATCGCAGATGCCAACCAAAGCCAAGGAGACCATGGAGACCACCAACATCAAAATCTGGCTACAATCGCAAGGCGGAGCTGCTAGCCTACACCCAACAGCTAAGGCAGTCCAATTCCCAGGAAAAGCCAAAGGTTCAAAGAAGATGGGGAGTGAAATGCAGGGTGAGCTTTACTGTACAAGAACAAGGGTTTGTTTTCTTTTTACAAGGCCCCTTTGGATCTTCCTAGGGGGCTATTTCTCAGGAATTCTGAGCATTACTGTTGAGGACTATATAGATTCTCCAAATACTGTCGTAAATAAGGATATCTAAATGCTCAAGTATAACTCAGCATTTAGGAAGTCAAATTTTAGAGAAATTCAGAGGCAAATTTAACATTACAAATAAACTCGAACTCATGCACTCTCTAACAAATATACTCACATCGGAACCAACTGCACTACAGCTGAGGACCTTTGCAATAGCCAATTACAGGTAAACAAAGTTGGATATAAATTGAGTGGGGCGCAACCGAGTTCTAAAGGTCCAAATGGGGAACGATGTTAAACAAATTGGCAAATGAATGGGATTGTTCTTGGATTATGATGATGCTTGAAAACTGGAATATAGCTGATATGGGGAGTGTTGTCTGAAGTTTCAGGTGTGGATCAGGCGACTTTTCCTTCATATAAGAAGACGGTCCGGGCACAATCAAACAGTTTCAGAGGAGAAGACACAGGAAAAGTTGTCACAACCACATCAACGAACAAATGAACCCAATAGGGCAGAGTGCAAAAGAGATTGTTCCTCCTATTTTGTGGGTGCATTTTGAATTCACATCTGTGGCTGTGATTTGACTTTGTCATCTTTAGTATCATGTTCCATGGCATGTAAACTTTTGCAGAGGCAATTCAGGAGTACTCTGAAAGAGCTACGTTGCACCTGGAAGTGCTGCAAGGGATGAATTAGGGTTGCATCAAATTTGGTTCTCTCTTCAGCAAGGTGCCGCTCTTTCTGGACGGGCTGCCAAAGTGCTGTAAAGATCAAAAGCATAACAACAGTTGCATACAAGCAGTTTAAAACACCAGATCGTTTTCATAACACAAAGTTATTCAAGAAACTGTCTAACAGCTAGTCTCACACTGCATAAAGAATTTCTTGCTTAGAATCCAAAGACGGAATGACAACCAAGAAAAGTGTGGGTGATTTTAAAATGTAGGGTCCATTTGGATCTTCAAAAGCAATTCAATTTACATGTAAAATTCCATGTTTTGGGATGACCCAATCTACACTTGGATACAGTTGTTTTGTTCTTTCTCAAGACCAGCCAAAGGGGATTTGAGTTACAAATAATTAGAATTACAAGTAACTTTATCACAGGGAAACCAGACCTGCCTCTTCAGTCCAGAATATGCTCAAGTGTGTCTATTTCACTGTTCTCAAGGATAAGCTCATCCAACAAAAAATCTTTTTTTTTTCATGGGCAGCGGAAGCGAAGCTGAAAGCCCCTCAAGTTCAGTAGTAAAACATATCCTAGGTATATGAGATCTGTATTTATCTCCTACCATTGACTCATAAGTAGAAGAGGAACCAGAGTTCAATGTAATAACTAAATTCAATTCTTTAACATATTCCTAAACTCAAACTCAACCCTTTACATGTGAATACAAAATTCTAGAATTCCAAACTTCAACCTCAAAACACAAAATGATGCTTATTCTATGAATTCCTCCAACTGGCACCACATTACATCTATCCTCAACACCAATACAAGGAACAAAAAAACGAGTTACAAGATATCTGGTCCAAACCCTGGTTTTGTGTTTCCAAACCAGTGATTCTCCACTTATTGACTGTAGATCATTCCCTCTTATCTTCTTCTTGGCCATCTTCTAAGCTGAAACTATCAGTGCTTCCAACAATCTTCTCATTCTTCACTTGCTTGACCAAGCTGAAGTCACCTTCAGATGTTCCTTTGGTTAGAGATCGAGCTTCTTCCTCATCACCCTCTTCTCCTACTTCGTCCGAGTAGGCATACCTAATTTGAAAACACAAGTGATAAACAGAAATGCTAGTACATTGTTGAATGATTTGGCACTGCCATCATTAAAAAGCATTGTAATTATACCGTTGAGAGCTCTGTGATGGAGCCCAAAGATAACACATAACACAAAGCAACCCAAACGCAAGGACGTCCCAAAAGGCAGTGATGACCCAAGCGCTCTGCCACTGTTCACTAAATGGATCTGTTGCTTTGAAGTACACCTGTAATTGGGAATACAACAGATTGAAACAATTAAATGAAAAAGAACGGAACTAGATCGAGATGTTCATGCATCATACTAAATTTCTCTTGTTTCGTCTTAGGCACACTAACGGATGTAACTGGCATAACAGATCACACATGGTTCTCCTACCTCAAATTGGCATGCCACATTTCAGTTCAGACCCCAGACAAAAAAATGGCAGGAATAAAAGTCCCTTGTTCAAATGTGGTTCCCTCTTTCATGACAATGTGAAGGTAAAAATGGTTTAAGATCATGACCATGATGTCTGGGAATTATCTCATAAGCACTAAGAACAGTGAAATGATTTCTCTCTTTTAGACAGCATGCATAAAATCCATTAGTAAAACTATTAGTATGCCTTAGAAAGAATGAGGCATCCTTGCAGGTTTGCAGCACATATATGGGAAATGGAAAACAGGAGTTTGTGAATCAAGATCAGTTCTTGCCTAGATGGAAGTAAAATTTTGTGCACATGGTAAAACAGATACACAGGATAAGGCTTCGAAGAAGAAGATGGCGATGACTAAATCAGTTATAATATTATTTCAATTCATACTGTGTGGATAAACAAGTACTTCTTCAAACAAGAATGAAATCTATACCTCATACCCAATCCAAGCAACTGAAGCAATGACAGCCACGGCTAATGCATTCGTGAATTTCCTGTATATATCCAATTTAATGTAACTCCTCCTTGCCTGCCACAGTAGCAAATAAACCCATGATATAACTAAAGCAGAATTTCAAAATTGGAGCTTAACCAAAAGATGAAGTATCAGTATAGAAGTAACTTATTTTCTTTGTGAATTAGTTTCTATATTCAAAGTCATCTGAAACTTGAGATACCTGCAGCTTCTCTAATGTCTTGGAAAGAGAAGTGAAAATCCACAGTATTAGAAATGCATCCAGGAATGCATCAGGGAGGACAAGGAGAAGTCTTGCTTTCCCTGAGATGTCATCGATGGTTCCCGCATTCTCTGCAATATCTAGTAACTCAGATGCCAAGAAATATGTCAAGCCAAGAAGAAGCACCTTCGAGGTAAGACCACCAAGAGTAGGTCGTACAACGCCATAACCCATAGATATAGAGAGCATAAGAAGGCGGGAAATTGTTTTCTTTATAGTTCCAATTGTTACCACCCAAGTTGTTATTGCGACAGGTCTCATTCCGGTGCTGTTAAAATTATGGTACTCCAAAAACCAAAGAGTCATCTCAAATAAACCTAGCACAATAACAAGGGTGATATAGTTCTGAATCTGTAATATGTCCCTCCAGAATCTTAGATATTGAGAAAACCAAATGGTGGCGAGGAGCACATAAGAAAGTATCATGAATATGTAGAATGTCATTAATGGGGCCATCCTCCCTGGCAAATAACCATCGGGGTTTTTCCAGACTGTCTTTCCCCTGATCAGCAGTCCTTTCAGATTTGGATCGCAGGAAATAAAGAATAGGTTATACATTCCAGTCTTCGTAATATAAACATCATTAGATTCCATTTTTGTAAACAAAGAATTTCCGCCAAACTGTGTATTTATTACAATAGGCCAGTGGGGATCGCCGGAAGGTCTCCGGAGGACTTCACCCGGCCTGCAACCCTCAAGCTTCGCAAGATCTGGGGTGCAGCATATAGACCTTTGTCCACCATAGGCAGAACCACCAATCTCATCCCTATCAGCTGCTTCGAAAATAATAGCTTGAATCAACCCAGTACTGTGCTCCATGCTTGAATGCTTGTCAGCAGCTTCCTTACTTCTCCAGAATGTAACATTCTCAAATCTGTTCAGCCCTCTTTTATATCAGCGTTTGAACTTTGCAGCATTCCATATTAAATAAAAAAAAAGCTAAGGAATTCAGCTAAACTGCTTTGCACAAAGATTTTAGACAAATTACAAACAAAGGGAAAAAATTCATAAAATGTATCAAAAATTCTATTTGATGGAGCTTTTACAGAAGAACCTGAAGCCATCAGAGATTAGGGTAGGAAAGTAAATGGTTGAATGGCATGCATGTATTAAAGAGTTCACCTTGATTAGGGGAAAAATCAGAAGTTGAATTGACATAGCTACACGGACTACAAACCGATCTCAGACTAATTCCCAACATTAACAACTTGACATTTAACATAAGGATACTTGAACACTCGATTGTCCTCACAAACATCATTATGGGAAAATCAAAGACCAGACACCAGTTAATTCACATTCCCCCAAAGCAGTTGGAACCCACCAAGTGAAACCCCATTTGAGAGCAAAATAAATTTAATAACACCCCAACAAAGTTGGAGCACCTAAACATCAAGAATGACTTGAACCTAATGTTAGGCAGAAAATCAACCTTTCAGCCACAAGAACACAACACCACCCAGATGCGCCGTCTACATTAGCCGAGGTCATTGTAGGGAAATCTATGATCAATTTCCAACCAGCTCAAAGATTAACAAAAAATACATTAATAAACTCCTTCAACTTTCTTTCCTCCCACTTAAAATTGTAACCACATCATCACCATTTGTTTTAAGGATACCATATGGCGACCACCATCAGCACAGGCTTATCTCATCTATCTGGGGTCCGCTACTCGGCCCAATGAGTTCAACAAATAAGGTTTTTTTTTTTTTTGGGTGTGTGGGTGGTAAAACATGAGTTATTCTGATTAACTCCAAAATGGTATGATGTGCACATATAAATAGTGCAAATGAATACACACATTCTAAAGCTCAGCAACAAGAGCAAATAAGAAGAGCAAACAAATGCACAATTACTATCACAATTTACCAAAACAGTCATTCCAAAGCTCAGCAACAAAAGCAAACACTTTACCACCTACAACATCTAAATCAATGCTCTTTCTTCTTAAATTTCACCAAATCAAACCCCCCAAAACCCCCATTTCATCAAAAACATCAAAATCGGAAATACAGAGATCTAATACGTTTGAGGCCGAATTCAATAAAAATCCTCCTCAAATCTACTATAGAATCTAAAAACTAATTAACTAATTCTAGTTCCAAAACACATAGATTCATCCAAAAAAGCCCTAAAAGACCCAATCAAAGTCAAAAGGAATGCAGATTGAGATGAAAAGAAATCTCAAAAATTACCGAATGAACGAACGGCCGTTTCGGATTCCAGATCCGATCTTCTCCGGCACCGAATTGCTAGGAAGAGAAGCGACGACCCCTTCGCTGCCGCCGGAGAAGAGAAAGGCATTTCCGACTTCTGTGAAGGTCTCTCCATTGTAGATGTGGAGAGAAGCTTGGACTGTGATGGAGGACAATACAAGGAGCAGGAGAAGAGAGAGAGCAGGTTTTCCGGTGGTAGCGAAATCCATGGGATCGGCAGAAATTTCGCAAAGTGATTTCAGACAGCTCTCATTCTCCTTCTCTGAAGGTGGGAGAAGGGCGTCGGTTGATGGAGGCTGGTGGGGTACTTCCAAATGGTAGTTCGCGGGAACTTCTTTTTGTATGGTCCACAAATTAACACTGGGCCCAGGTATGCAACTTGGGCCACCAAGCGGGATATGAACCTTTTATGACCTGACATTATGAAATTAAATTTGGATTGGGCCTGCTCGGTTCGGGTAAGAGGGATATGAACCTTTTATGACCTGACATGATGAAATTAAATTTGGATTGGGCCTGCTCGGTTCGGGTTCGGGTTCGGGTTCGTCATGGGTTCTACAACCCAAGTGAAAGTCGGATTGGATTTATAATTGATTTAAAGCTTACTTTTGAAATAGAATTGTTTCGATTATGCCTTTTAAACGAGTAGACTATTCGATATGTGTTTATATTTTATTATCAAACTTATTATAATGGTGAAGTTATAGAACTTATTATTATGGAGAAGTTATATTGGCAAAGTCTTCTTATAATAATAGTAGTACAGGAAAATTTATCACAAAGTCAGAGAACTATAGGCAAACTTGATATATCATAAAAGTGATGTGACCAAACTTGTAAGGGAAAAATAAACATTCATATCTATTTAAAAGAGTTACTTTTTTATTTAAAAAAAAAGACAAAGGTCTTAAAGTTGATTAAATTTAGACATCTACTAAGCTATACTGAATTTTCTTAACTACAAGACATCTATTCCAATTAGTCTTAAGTCAAATAAATAAATCTAAAAAATAGACTTAACAAACAACACATTACAGTATTTAAGTCAAGGTTGCTACCTGAATGAAGTATAAATGCTTTTATATCAACTTTAGTAGACAATCTAAAATAATCCAACAACATCCCTTTGAACCGACTTTAAGTCACATAAAAATGAAATGAAGAGGACAACGACTTGCCAAAAGTAGTCATTTTGATCATCTAATCTTAAGAAAAATAAAAATAATAGTTTAAATCAAACTAAGAGTCATTACAACAAACTTTGAAGTCATGTTTGAGAGAGGGTTGTTAATGGAACCCTTCTGGAACCCTTCCATGAGGGTGCTTGGGCCACCCTAGCCTGCGCTTAAAGCCCACAAAATGAGGGCTTTTATTTTATTTTGTTTTTTGATAGACACCAAGAGTTAGGCCCAGATAAATTTTTTTTTTTTACAGGCCTGCCCATTTAAGGATTGGGCTTGGACAAAACTAGGCCTTGCTTGGCCCAACCCTCTTTTTCTTTTTTCTTTTAAAAACATCCGTGTGTGGATTTGTTTGAGCATATATGTGGGTATATTTTATTATAATTCTAAAGTGATTCTTATGTGGTTTTTATTTTTATTTGTATATTAATTTTTTTGCATGACTCGTCTATGATTTTTATGTAAATAAGCCAAGCATGATTCTTGTATAGATGAATTTTTTTTGCTCGTAATAACTTACTTGGATTTATATAATCATGTGATTGTTTGAGCATGAATGTGGGTATATTTTAGTAGGAAAATTCTCCTATGAAAGTATCTCTCATCTTAACAAAAGAGATAGGCTGGGAATAATCCCAACATTTCTCGCAGCCCATTCACGACAAAACCGAAGATAAAGACTACTCCTGCCAATAACAGAGATAGGAGTGGAATAGAATCCCATTGTTTCTCGCAGCCCATTCACAACGGAACCGAAGAGGAAGACTACTCCTGCCAACATCATTGATGGATTCCTTCCAATACCTCGACACCCATAAAAGATGCATTCAACCGTTTTGGTTTGAAGAAGCAGCTTGCTTCTTCATACACGAAGAAAGAAAGAATTCTCCAAAGATACGGCAAGAGATGCCGACCTTAAATTCCATTATATCATAGTTCGAGGTAGACATTTTCAAGGAAATAGAGAGTTGGCAGAAAAGCAGAGAGAAGTCTAGATCGTGATGGAGAGAGAGAAGTGTAGGGTATTTTTCTCCTTTATAGTTGCATGTGTAGTGAGAAGTGGAAATCTGTCAATATCTTAAAAAAAAAGGAAAAAAATATACATCTTTCCAAAAACAAAATACATTTCCCAAAGATTTTTTTAGGAAAATTTTGAAAACTGGGCCTCAAGTTTTGCTCAAAACAGGACTTGAGATAGAAGCTTCTTATCCATGTACCTGTTTTAGAAAAAAAGAGTATAAAGAAAGAAAAATCAATCGTGGGGATCAAAACTTTATTGAGAAGAGAAGAAAAAGAAGTTTTGCATAAAACAAAAAGGGAGAGAAGTGGTTTACTTATGAGATCCCGGAGGTCGGCTTGATCTACTCATTTTGGGGAATAAAAGAAGGAAAGGATGGGTTGGTACAAGAGAAGTATTTAAGAGAAGGCTATTTAACAATATAGGTGAATCTTATTTTTTAACAAATTAATTTTAGGCCATTTGATAAAATAAATACATTGCATTGAATTCTCGTGCATTAGATACTAAACAAAAAAAAAAGAGCATCCTATTAAAAAAAATAGAAGAATTTTTAGAATAGAGCTTAAGTTTTGCCTTAATTTCATAAAAAGACAAAGAAAACATAAGTTTTTATTTTAGGGCTTAAGTTTTTCACTCACTTTCAATAAAGGACATTAAAAATACCCAAAGTACCCTTTAATCAAATAAACCCCAAAATCTACCCTTTTTTGGCACATTATGTATACGTCCATCACCGAAATTAAGGTTTTCTGGTCTTGATACCATCAAATTAAATAGGGACAACTTCTATGTCTTCCAAACCTCATTAATATGAGCCAGAGGCAGAGTTCCACTAACAGGAAGGGGGTTTTAAATCCAAACACGATGCCAAATACATCTAAAAGTCATCTTGTTTGTTTTGAACTCAATGTGTTTTGGAAAGGGAGGTGAGACCGAAATGGAAAATTTTTGGGGTTTGTTTTAAAAAAGTGTACTTTGGGTGTTTTAAAAAAATTGAGAAAAAAGTTCTTGAAAAACACTGATTTTTCGCCGGATGTCCATGATTGAAATGTGGGTGGAAAACTTAAGCCCTAAAATGAAATTTTTTTTTTTTTTTTGTCCTTTTATGAAATGAGAGCAAAATTAAGCTCTATTTTGAGTTTTTCCTTAATTTCTTTTCTTTTAATATAGGATGCATTTTTTTTCATTTAGTATTTAATGCATGAGAACTCAATGAAATGCGATTTATCAATAGTCTAAAATCGATTGGTTAAAAGATAAGACTCACTAACATTGTCAAATAATCTCCTCCTAAGTAGTAAATGATTGTCTAACCATCATCTTAAATCAAATTGCAGTAAAGTGAATTTCTAACTACCCTCATATTGTTTGTCGCATTTGATCCCAAGCTTATACGAAGAAAGAGTGTAAATGTAAGTTTACATTCGGTGCCTAGTTTTTCATATTATTATTATTATTATTATTATATATAGGGAGCTACTCTTATGAGAGTATCTAGGCGCTATAAGTTTAATAATGAACAGTCCATTCGGATTGGTATACAGTCGACCCAATGGTCCAGTTAATTCTAATTCGACCAGAAGTTAGTGAACTTGTATAACTAAGAGGTGTCATGTGTTTGATTCATTTGAGTGGATCAAGGGTGTGCCCCACAAGCATGAGCTTACGGAAGGCTAGCTTTAGTTTAGGAGAGCCTTGGCCTATATATATAAATATATATAAATAAAAAATAAGAATTAATTTCCTTTTCTTTAGGCCCTAGCCACAGGGCTGACCCTGCCCTTTAGTCAAGTAGGGCTTGGGTAGTACAGGCCCTTCGAGGGCGTTGGCCTGGCCCTCAAGGTAGGGCTTGGACAACCTGGGCCGGCCTGGGTCTTCACTTTAAGAGTAGTCTTCAGGGGTAATAGGGTTTGGAGCAGGGAGGGCAAAACCCCTTTTATCTCATCTCTCCTACTTCTATTGTTTGTATCCATCCATCCATACTCTCTTTCCTTGCCTTTCCTCCCCAAAATGAGTAGGTCAGGCCAGCCTCCAGATCTCAAGAAGTAAGAACCTCTTCTTCTCTCCTCTCGGTCTATACTAAACTTCTTCCTTTTTCTTCTCCTCTCAGTCCCTATCTTATTTCATTTAGGTTATAATCCCCATGATTGATTTACTCTTTTTTTTGAAACAGGTACATGGACAAGAAGCTTCAGAGTAAGCTTCTATCTCTAAGTCCTTTTTTTTTTTGTTTTCTTCTTATATGATTATCATAGAACACTGCTCTATCTGTATTTTGGCTCTAGATCTTGGAAGGGAAATTGTTAACATGAGAGGATGTTTCGTAGAGATCTCTCTGATGCATCCCAGAAAATGAAAAGTAGAGATGTGGGGGTCTTTGCTTCTAGTGAGAAGACACCCCTGAATCTATGATTCTACCTAAAAAAACGTGGCAGAAAGATATGGGTTTTGATCACTTTTATTGCCTGTGTGTTTGTCTTTGTGTGTATATTTACGTCAAAAGAAGCCATAAAAAACAATCCAAACTAGTAAACCATCTGCGGATTTTTAATTTAACCCCGTGTATTTGATAAGAATTTTACCATTTGCATGTGAATTGGAACTTTCTGTGGCCTTACCAGGAAATGGGTCATAATTTCTTCAATCATCGTGAGAACTTAAACAGACTTGAGCTTTTTAGAAAGGTAACAGAGAAACCCATCCGACACCCAAACTTTGCTTCATTAGAACTTTGCTGAACATTGAAAGATGCACCCAACCTTTAGTCATATGTGATGTTGCTTATTTGTTTCTCTGTTGTAGCTGAATGGTGAATATGTAGGTGATATCCGTAGGTGCGGAATCCCACAGTTAATCAAGGTTAGGCTTGGGATTCGTTCAATTGGATTGAAGCTGGCAGATTGGTGCAGCGTGTAGCTCTGCCCGGCACATTAAGGGTGTGTTTGTTTCCATTAGAATGCATAGGAGAGTTTTTGTCAAATGAGCTCAACTGAAGGATTATTAAAGAAGTGAGTTGTGAATGATATGAGGTGACGGGTGAAGGATACAAGGGAGCAATATAGACGAGGCCTTATTTTCCTAGGATTTGAATTGCTAAGGGGTGATGGTTGGGTATTCATTTCACATTTTCCCTTTCATTTTCCGTAAAAGGGGAGTATATATATTCAATTCTTATGTATTTTATTTTTATGCAAGCAAACGGGCCCTTATAGTAATATCATTTGGTATAAATTCATGGCTTTGATCTCGAAGAACCACTGAGTGTTTTTTTTTTTTTTTTTGTAAAAAAGAATCTTTAAGAGTTTAAGTTGGTTCTTTACGTGTACCTGTTCAAAGTTTTAGGTTTGTAATTGTGATAACTGCACGCAAGAGTCTTGAATTGGTACAAATAATGATCTATAAGAAAGTTGTATGGTTTTGGATGTTTTAATGTACTCCAGAAGCTATGAAAAGTGCCTGCCATGTTAATCGTATTTATTAACCCATTTTATCACAGGGTTGTATCGGTTCCTTATGCTATAATCTGCTCTCTATAATTTTTTAAGCTGTGAAGGAATTCAGGATCACAGCATTGATTCAACAATATCTTGGATAACTTCTATTTGCTTTAATCCTTCAGGAATGTCTTGGATAACTTCTTATTTGCGTTTCTGTAGACATTTCAAATTTTATTTGTATTTTGATGTAGTTAGCAACCAGTCAGAATGTGATCTTTAATATAGTGTTCTGAAACTGAAGCTCTTTTGTTGCAGTCAAGCTGAATGCTAACCGGGCTGTAGTTGGCATACTCAGGGGGTTTGATCAGTTTATGAATTTGGTGATAGACAACACCGTGGATCTCAATAGCAATGAGAAAAATGATATAGGGATGGTGGTGGGTTTCTTTTTATTTTTTTATTTTTTTATTTTTTAAATTCATAACCTTGGAACCTCTCTTCAGTATCCACTCTTTTTTTTTTTTCTTTTTTTTTTCCAGTGTATCATCTTTTATCTCATTCTATCCATTTGTCTGGTTTGCGATTAAGATCATTGTGTTTCTGCAGGTCATCCGAGGAAACAGTGTGGTAATGATTGAAGCACTTGAACCAGTTAGCAAAACACAGTAGTTGTTTTTGGCTGGTGACTGCTATTTTGTTATTTAGTGCTATGCGTTTCAGAAACAGCTGTCAAATGATTTTGTGAATTCTGATGGTTATTAAAGATGTTTGTATTGATAATGAAGTCAATTTAGCTACAGCTATTGCACTTCGGACTCATGGCTTGTAAGTAGCTAAATTAGGAGGCTGTACTTTTAAACAAGTTTTAGGAGATGCGTCCCCCAGCAAACTACTATTAGCAGCATGCAGTGATGCAAGTGCTGGTTGTGTGCCACATGAGTATTGAGGTTCTTTTAATGTTGATGTTGTCAGTCTTGTTGAAGGGGATCTTTAGCTGCTTTAGCTGCAGGTCCATTGGATTGATGTCCTCCTTCATCCGTTGGAGAACTCTAAGGTAAGAGGTTTTTATACATCCGGTGATGGTTCCTTTTGAAGTCCTTGATGGTTGATGGGGAAGGTGGTCTCTCATTCCGGCCTATCAGGCATTATCCACAGCAGGAAACTGAATGTTGAGGGTAATCGGATGTGCGAAACATTTAATGGCAGGTCAAATAGGATGCCTTCAATTTGCTGGAGGCTTGGGTTTGCTCCCCACCCAATATGTTTGAAACCGCCCTAGATTTGCTCAAGGTACACTCATGTTGGTGTAGTGGGCGCTGCGCCGCCCGTGGGGATTAGTTATGTGAGAGAGAGAGAGAAGCCGCATAATGTGGCATCTAAACTCACCAAGAGCATTCTTTCTATTTCTGGAAGTGAATATAGGAACATCCAATGCAAAAACTTAATTGTTTTTCCCTTTTCTTGGTAACGCAAGTACTCGCACACCCGCAACACACAAAGACCCTCATCTTCAGCAGTACAGATCAAATTGATCCTGGTTGTTTCTGGGGGATGGGGTTGCCTCACGAAGTTTCTAATTGATTGGTTGCATGCATGAATGGTTATGGGCAATGTTAGATGTGATATGAACCATTCATCTATTCATTTGTCTGATTTGTGTACACAACTGGATTCGCCATGTTTGGAGAATCTGCATCCATTGGATGATAATTTACCATCTTAACAAAGAACTTGCCATTTTAATGTGTATTGTTCCATTTGATGCCTCCTTACTTTTTGATGATGATGATTTGTAGAAGGCAGTCTGTGGAACCGGCAAGGCTATAAAGACTGGACCCTTTTTACACTTCCAACCGAACCTGCCCTGATATGGCTACTGATCAATGGCATTGGCCTTTCAGTGTTAAAAATATTAAAATTGTGGTTCTACCCAACGGGGGACCATACAGTTAAAATATTAAAAATATGATTACAATATGTACTTTTAGCACAAGTATGAGCTACTAAATTTAATTATCCGGGAATAAAAGAAAAATCAAATGACTCAAAATGAGATGTAAGAGTTGAAATGTCTTTCAAAGTAGGTTCAATTCAAGAATCTTGTGCCGTATCGGACCACTTCCAAGGCATTGGACAAAATGTGAACTCTACGGAAACCATGAGCTTTTGCTTCGGTCAAGGCAATAATGATTGCCTTTGTCTCAGCTTCTTTGAACGAATATACCTTCAGGCCATCCACAGCTCCTATTACTTAGTTAAATGACACTAGCTGAGTTTCAAGTGTTATATCTATAATATCTTAGTAAGATATTTTAAAAGGGATAAATTTCAGACCCGCCTCAAAGCCTACCTGGGTTTGAGTACCTACATCAAATCCTTTAAAAACTCACTGCAAAACATGCCCCTATGCCTCTGGTTTAACCCAGACCAATTGACATGCATAATTAAAATTGCATGTAGCAAAATTTCAAATGAGAAAAGTTGTTAATGTATCAGAATTAAATTAGGACTTCACAAGGCAAATTTATTCAAATCATGCAAAACCTCACAAGCAGAATCATTAAAACTAAAGTTTATCATACACAGACTACACAACTGCGGAAATTAGAATTCACACAAGCAGAATTATTAAAACTAATATATTATCCTGTACAAAGCACGAAAAGTTAGAACGAAACCTCATACGAGCAAAATTCACAAAACTAAAATTCACACAAGCAAAATCACTAATACTTTAATGAGGTAAGCCTTTGTATTAAGTAAGATTGTGCACAGAAACAAAAAGATTAGAACATTAAGGCAACATTGTGCACTGAAGCATTACAATAGATAGAGAGAAAAAAAAGAATTATCTCGCGCCAGGTAGGGGTCGAACCTACGACTTTCTGCTTAGGAAACAGACGCTCTATCCACTGAGCTACAGGCGCTTGTGATGATGTTTTATATATGTTTTTATAGAAGACTACAACAGATCTTATCTCAGATTAGTTTAGAATAGATCAGATGCTGGGACCAAACGCCAGTTATCAGAATAGTAACGACTTGATGCACAAAAGTTAATGTCCAGTGAACGTATCTGAGTTGATGACAATATAAGAAACCTTTAACAACATTCAGCAACTGATAGATATGCCAATCTCAGGATACATGCATGGGGCATCAATCTTGGGCCACAAATGAATACAACCTCAACCACATGTTTCACTCCAAATCGAATAAAACCTGGTGACGGATGGGATGAGGCTTCGATGATGATGACGACGACAATGGTGATGACAATGAATGAAACATTGTCACCTCATGAGACCTTATAAGAACAGAATCTGACAGAGCAATGTATGATGGCTAAAATACCATGGGAAATCTCATATAAACACTTGCTCCGAGTTCATGCTACTATAGTAGCTCTTCTTCCAACTCCAACCAGCAGTTTTCAAGTTTCTTTCATTGACAATCAACCTGAGGCAGTTGATCAGAATGCTTTGCAAGAGCTTATAATATAGTCTCTTGAAGACCGCCTTCCCTTCTTTAACGTCAAAGGAATCAAAGAGAGATCATGGAATGAACAAATCCCAAACTGAACCTTTTTTCTTCTGTTGCTGATAATGAGGTTGACTATGAACCAAGCAGTTTTCTCCATCTGGCTAGCATTGCAAGAAAAATGACAAAAGACGCAAGCAGTGTGCCACCAATAATGGGGCCAAAAATGCCCTCTATCTCATACAATTGGCAAGGGATGTTCATGCCAAACGATGCACATATCAGAGCCTCGATGCCTATGGCGAATGATGCTATGATCATTATCAGTTGGAGTCGAAGAAGCTCATTTCTATGATGGTCAAGCTGGATGATGACATAGTCCTCTGTGTCATCTATGTACTCACGGACCTGATGTAGAAAATATGATTTTTTTTATCAATACTTATCACGAAAATGCTTCTATAGAGTATTTTGAAACAAGAAATCAAAAGTGAAAAAGTGCACCTTTAAAAAAAAGAAAAAGAACAGACCTTTAAATGTGGACCCTCCTGTTCTTGAAGCTGCTTTCCTACTTTTAAGTAAACAACTTATATACTTCTCTCATATTTCTATCATTAATTCATCTCAGTAAGTATAGTCTTAGAAAAATATGCAATATGATAGTATCAGTTTTTTTTTTTCCAGAACCAAACAAACCCTAAACACAGGTGCCTATTTCTACTAAATTCATTATTAACTAGACTAGTTTAAAATTCTATATTCATATAACATAATTTTTATATTTATAATTTTTGCTATTTTTTCATTTTTTTAAAGGGTTTTGGGCATTAAGGAGTGAGCACGGTTCAACTTATAGCCTACTCTCATGCTACTCGGCCAAGTTGACTGGATCCACAGCGAGCAAGTTGCGCTCCAAGTCGTATTTTTAGAACCTTGCTAGTTAAGTAAACACTATTTTCCTGTGTCTTCTTCATTTTTTAAAAGATTTTAAAACTTTCCACCAACAATTCTACGACAACAAAACATTTCACTATAATGACAACCAAAAATGGAACCGAGAACTTAGATAGTAGCAGTAATAGTCAATAACATATTTGTTAAACATGTATACCAATCCAAACACAATCATATGCATATTATATCCATCAGTAGAAACACTAAAACAATAGCATTTTATTTAATCTGTACCTATCCAAAGACAATGCGGAGCATGTTACATCCATCAGCAGCAAAACAGGACTTACCGATAATATCTTGTTATGTGTTCCTTCCAGCTGCATGAAATATGCCTCAAGTAACATTTCTAGATCCTCCACATCATTACCAACATACATTATGCTGGTACCGAAACTCATATTGCTATGAATACTAGAACCAAGTGGTTGGAGGTTTGTAGGAAAGGTGATGGCACTGTCAGAAGCTCCGGCTTCCAAAGCTTTATATTGGAAATTCTGGATCATTTTCCTCGTTAAATACAGCTGTGCCATGTCTTCACTGTCATCTAAAAGATGTTCAATTTCATCTTTAACCTGGTAATGAGCGTATAAGTTACGAGGGCCATTAGTAGTTCTTGCATTTACAAAATTACAACCACAGAGAAGTTCAAGTGATACCCAATACAAATTTATATTACAACTGAATCAGAGAAAGCAGCAAACAGGAAACGCCAATACATAGCAAGGAGGAAAAAAAACTATTCACATTAGCCAAAGAGCAAATGAAAGATGCAATGAGAAATGATGAGCTGCATCACTAAAAAAAAGAGAAATTTAATATGAATATTTTGGATAAACTCCCTTAGAATGGAATTACAAGGGCACAAAGTACATGCAGCCAGGATGTAGATACTGACATAGGTATGTGGAGTAACAATAAACAGGAATGAGCATACTAGAGGGAACCAACAATTAGCTCAATACAAGAGAAAATAGAAGAATGCCATCCAAGATCATTAAAGGCATGCGATTGAAAGAGCAGAATTAGCCCACAGCAAGAAGAATTGGAGTTTCCAAACTACTACGTACTAAGCAAAGGGAAAGGCTAAAGAGTATATACGAAAGGAAGTACGTAGCAGAGACATATTAGGTTGCAGGATGACAGAAATTTAGCCCTAACAAGGAAAGAGTGGGAAAGTAGTATTTACATTGTTAGTCATAGAGCATGTGGAAGCCATGGATCACATGAAGTGGCTCCACGACGATGCATGGACCAAAAAACACATGCTGGCCAAAGAAGCAACATGTAGAGATCCTGGAGGTAACTACTAGAATCACCACGATTGACTTTATTCCACATTATATACGGGGATTGATGGCCAGCCCTGACCCAGACCAAAGTATCTAGCATATGAATGTTGGATCTCTTTGAAAGATACACTTCAGCATTCCACACCTCATGCGTTGGAGAAAAGGAGAGGGATCCACCAAATGAATTCTGTCTATTGTGTACGTCGCACTACCAAATCTCCCCATTATATTAAAGATGAGAATCAGAGAGATTAGTGAGGTTTCCCCAAATATTCTCCCAATAATAGGAATTTTATCCTATCATAGATGGGAGATGATTTGAGAAAATGCCTCAAATCATTTTTCTTTCTCTATATGTCCAGAAGTAAAAGAAGAAAACCCCAAGAAATGAAGGGTGCAATATTGGGTGCGCCCATGTGCCTACACGGAAAAACTTGTTCCACCACCATAGTCCAATGCACACTTCAATTTGAGTATAAATTTTATGAGGGAATCTCTAACTGGCCTAGAGGGAGAAGAAGTTGAAAAACTGAAGCCTTTTGCAGTGTGTCAACATGCAAATGGCAGCCCAAAGTGAATCTGTCTGAGATAGACAATGAAAGAATACAACATGTCACTAGACAAGCAGTGATTCATAACTTCTATTCTCATGAAAGCAAATGTTAGAAGATGAGAAGAGTCACTAATTGGTATTAAATAGCAAGTAAGGTGAATATATTAATTAAAAGCAGTTAACATTTAAAAGAAATTCACCTTCTGAACACTTGCAAGTAGATGAGTAAGAGTGCCTTTT
The DNA here is from genome assembly GCA_029852735.1 of Persea americana. Lineage (NCBI taxonomy): Eukaryota > Viridiplantae > Streptophyta > Magnoliopsida > Laurales > Lauraceae > Persea > Persea americana. The sequence continues at coordinate 53,163,615 of CM056812.1, forward strand.
AGACTCCGGACACGCTCAAGATTCTTAGTACTAATACTCTTTGCCAGTTCATCCAATGCAGGGTAAGCGCATATTTCCAGATTTACCACGCTTGAGTTCAAATATGAACAGACAACCTCCAGTGCAATCTCAAGAACATGAAACTCAAATGGAAGTTCACTCTGTAAACATTCGGTGTCCTCTGAAACCGGCAAAGATTGTCCAATAAGGGAACGTTTTCCTTTTGCTTCCATGTCTGTAACACCAGGTTCAAGTGTTGTACATGGTTTTCTTAAAGGAAGCTGTGTACGTAATTGATTCACAAAAAGGAGGACTTCCTGGGAAAGAGGATCAAGCAGAAGAACTTCTTCTGCGGTAACTATGGCCTTTATAAAGGCCAAATTGATGATCATGGCTCTCTCTCTGGCTGTCATGGATGCAAAGTAACAAAAAGTGAGCATTTTTTTTTTTTTTTTTATCATGGAAAACAATAAAACATAAAAACTATCCACTAACTCAAAGCCAGAGAATAATAAAAAGTTGAGAAGCATTAATGAGGTAGATGAATCAAGACATTCCCAACAAATAGCAAGCAGTTCAGGTGAGCAGGCAAAGCAGATTGCTACACATAGTACATGATGCATTTTGTCATAATGCAGAAATTGCATTAGGTGGCATAATTTTGTTTTCAATCCCCAAATTTTTATATAAATTGTAAAAGTTGATCTTGATTTCAAGTGGAAATGTTAGAAAACAGTGCTCCCCTTGTGTGATTTCTTTATGGGCACCCCAGAAACTAGTGGAATGTTAAAACATCCATCCTGACCAATTAGTTAGGATATTACATGAAGAGAATGACAAATAGTGGAAGCCATGTTCACACTAGTCCAAAAACACACTTCCACAATATTAAAACAAAGCTTTTATGAAGTTTTCAATGGAAAATTCATGAACTTGATTATGTCAAAAAGTATAAACTTCTATTTGCATATGGAGGTAGTTTTTATAGAGAATAACTACAACTAACTTCTCATATTCAAACATGAATCTAACTTAAATTGAAAAACACAACTAACTTCATTCTTTAGATAACCACCATAACTACAAATACAAGCACCCAAAGTTATGCTTAAAACAAACCAAAGAAAATTACGTTAATCTCAATAATGCAATTTAGAGTACATGCATAAACACCCTAAATTATTGCCACTATTATTTGAAAACATCTCGGTTATAACCAAATCTAGAAGAGCACATTGTCTGCTTAATCTCCTGAAAATGATGATGGGTTTAGCTACATCTCAGTTATTGCCACTAATTCTTAATTTCTTAATATTGAAAATTTACACACAGGCCAAAATTGTGTATTCTGAAACACAGGCATCAAAGTGCATCATCTTGAATTTCCTCAGCTAGCCATTCCTACCAAAAACCTCAAGGCATTAGTAGAGGCAGCGGAAATACTTTTCAATATTCCCCCTTGGGTGGAGCCCACTCCTCAATACTCCCCCTCAGGTGGAACCCGGCCGGCGCACTTTTGGCGACATGCTTTTTTTTTTTTTTTTTGCGCCTAGTCGTTCCTCCTCGGATTCAAACTCAAGACCGGTTGGCTTTGATACCATCTTGAATTTCCTCAGCTAGTCATTCCTACCAAAACCTCGAGGTATTAGTAGAGGCAGCGGAAATTCTTTTCAATACATCACCCTCTAAAGACAAAATCAGCAGTCAAGAAACAAGAAATACAGATTTATGGGTATGCTGGATAGGAAGCGGCACAATTGGTACAGGGGAACAGCTGCATATACCCGCCAATAAACATGTGTATGATTTCTTCAAAATCCTAATGAAGATGAAATTGATTCAGAACCATTTCCTCCCTACTTGTGATCCTAGCAGAAATCAATGTGGCGTGAACTTTTGGCGCTGATGGGATATGGGTCAGTCCCAACATATGTAGCCATATTGGGTTCTCCCAATTTTTGGGTACATTTTTAATGGCTCTGGACCTAATAATATTACAAATAAACCTCAAGTGATCTCTATTTTCCTCGAAATATTGATTAAAATTCAAATTTCTTCAACCCCACAAAGATTCAGAACAAACAAAAACCATTTAAAAAAAAAAAAAACAAAATTGAATGGCGTATTAAAGAAGAAGAACCCATACGAGTAATGCCAGAAGAAGGAGAGAAGACAGGCCCAAGGATCCGAAAATCTCTAGCAGGGATGGAGACGCGGTTGATGATGGTGCTCTTGTTGCATTCGAAAAGCTCCGATCTGCCAATGCTATCAAATTGCATCCAAAGACGCGACCCTGCCAACTTCTTCTTGATATATAGAGGCGTGCTCTTGTTGTTGCCATTGGTGCTGCTGCTTTCGATTGGTTTCTTGAATGGCCGAAACTCCTTCTTCTTGTTCTTGGCCTTGGCCTTGGCCTTCCGAGGCTTCCAAGATGAAAATTTCCCTTTCCCCATCCTCCCTTTCTTCTCTCTCCTCTCTCTTTTCTTTGAATATGGAGATTGGAGAGTAGGGAGAGAATGAAGGGGAGTGGAGTTACATCTGTGATGGGAAATGAATTTTTGGCGGTGGAGGGAAATTCATATCGCTTGTACTTTTTTAAATAGAATCTGGTGGTATTCCGGACTACCATTTTATTTGATCGGCCTCGTCCTTTCTACTCCCTTGTGTTGAAGATTTGAACCCACCTGAGCCATAGTTTACGGTCAGGTTGGGTTGAGGTTAGGGTAATGGGGTATATTTCTCCAATTTAATAGAGTTGTGCCTCAGCCCAAACTAACTCTTATTTGCAACTAGTAGGACCAGATAGAACCCAGCCAAAGCCGTTGCCAGGCTAGGCCAACCTTCTCTCGACCCAAGCCTCTTCCCCGTTGGGCATATAAGCCGTGAGTCTGGTTTTTCTTTCTTGCTTTTACCCGGCCAAGGGGAATGCGACCCATGAGAAACCCAACACTAGGGAGATTACATTGTTTTGGCAGGGAGAGAAACCCAATCTCTGGGGATATAACACCAGTGGGGAAGAGAAGCCAGGGATCGTCTCTAGGCAGTTAAGGTCAGAAACACGGTTTTCAACGAACCAAGCAGTCCCTTGTGTTTGTGTTGTGTGTGTTTGGTCTTAAGGCGTTAAATTCCGAAAATCTTTTCACCTGGTCCACACACGGCCCTTTAATAGTATTAATCGTTGATAAAGATGAAGACAGATTCATCGGCAGTGGTGTTCATGGGCTAGGTTAGACCAGGTTGAGCAAAATGCAACCCCAATCCAGATTTCAAACCACATATAAAACCCAAAAACAAGCCATAAATACCTGACTTGAGCCCGGCCCACCTAAAATAGGTCAAGCCTTCGCGTGTATGTGAAAATTCAATGGGTCTAGTGTACTTGAGGGGGTTCTATGTGTGTGAATGGTTCGAATGTATTATAAAGTCAACCCCCCTCACCATGTTATGATGAGAAATTGATGCACATAAATATTTTTCATATATATATATATATATATAAAAAAAGAAAGACACGGCGGAACTTGTAGCTCATCTAAATGGGATGCTTGTTTGTGTGAGAGTGTATTTGTGTTCAACTTCTCAATCCAACGAAAGCCCTGATTTTCAAAGTTTTGAATATCACTCTTGACCAATGGCTGAATATAGTAAAAAAAGAGAGAATTGATATGTTTGATTAAGTAAAAAAGAAAAGTCGTGGCTACGTACCTGACCTTCCTTTCCACGATATTCCCGAAGAACTTCCTTGCCATGTCCAAGCGGAAAGAGGAGAGAGAGAGAGAGAGAAAGTCGAAACGCTCCTCCTCCTCCATCTCCATCTCCATCTCCATCTCCATCTCCGTCATCATCCCTACCCACTTTTCAAATCCCTAAAATCTCTCATGTCTCTTCTTCAGGTACTATGTCAAATCCATTCTCATTTCTCAAATCACCATCCCCCCCACCACCCCCCCACCCCCGAATCTTTCTTCTTGCTCTTTGATTCTATCATTTTTCACGATTTCGGTTTCTTCTCGTCGTTCATTTTTCTGGGTCACTACCATTTTGTCTTAGAAATTCTGGGGTTCTTTTATCTTGTCGTGGGGTCGATGAATCTGAGAGGCATTTCGATTGTTTCTTCAGATGTTTTGTTATGCATACTTGTGATTAGGAAATTAGGGGTTTTTTCCCCTCCTTTTTTGCCTTTTGTCTTTGAAATGATTGAGGGATTTGGAGCTCCCTTTTGGTTATTTGTTATGGGGTGGAATTGAATGAATTGAGGTAAGTATGGTTTTGATTAGTTTTTTACTGGTATTGGAGATTAGGTAGATTGCTTCTTTTTTGAAAGAAAAGAAACTGAAATTTGGATTTTGGTTTTCTTCATGTGGTGTATGTTTGGGTGTGCCCAATTTCAGATCGTGATGCATTCGATTGTGTCTCGGGTATCTGGGATGCGGGGACGTTTCTTATGCCTTTGTTTGGGCCCCAAGAAATGCATGGACTGTGATTATGGGCAGTGAGCGTTCCATCCGATTCGTTTTCCGAGGAACATCTCAAGTATAATGATTGGGTTGGTTTTCCCCGATTGAAATTTCTTCGTAGTTGATAATTTTGCTGAATTTTTAAATGTACTGCAAATGCAGCTACTTGATTTGATTTTGGATCTGTCGTCAACAAGACTGCATTTTTCAGCAGATCTGGCGATGGCGAATTCAATTCATGAGTTTTTCCAAAAAAAAAAAAAAGCTAAAGAAAAAGAAAATATCACAAGTTTAGAGAATTTAACCTGCGAACTTAGCAGTGATAAATAACTTGAGTACTTTTGTGATTAGCATATTTTACTGATTAGGTGTTGCTGATGAATAAATGAATGTGTGGGTTCAGCTCAGAGATGAAGAATTGTGATCTTCTGCATGGTCTGTCTTGTGTTTTTATATTGCAAGGGAACGAAATGAAAGCTAAAATCATTTTCTATAAAAATGCAATTTTATTGACATGCACTTTTCTTTACAAGCTACAGAAGGAAAAAAAAACATAACGTCTAAATAAATTTGTTTACTGATGTTGCTTCGTATTTGTCCTACTCTTCAGCTTGTTTAGGAACCATATCCAAGATTGTCTAGAAGAGCTGCTGTTGCTTTCAGGTAACTTATCTTCGTGTAGATTATTTCACTCATTTGGCCTTTTTCACTATCTGTAGATATTTTTTTATGGAGTTCACTTGCAGTTAAACATATTAAGATTACATAGTTGTGCCAATCCACTGGTAGCTTGGTTGGTAAGGCATCTCCCTTCACAGAAACAAGCAGGGATCAATCCCTGGCTGTAGCTGATAATGAGGGACTTGTGTGAGGGTGTGGGTGAATGTGAGTACTTTTTTTTTTTTAAAGAAAGATTGCATAGTTGATGAGGTATCCTGAAATTTTAGTTTTCTCAATTTGTTTCTGTCCCAATCATGATAAAGAATGTGAAATAAGAGTCGATATTTAAAGGTAGTTCTGGTTGCCATGTAACTGTTGATTTCTTGTGATGAAATTGGAGCTAAGGCTATGTTTTCAGTATTATGCACATCATGATTTTCTTAATAGTGAAGTATGTTCCCCATCAAGATTATGGTACATGTTGATCTCAATAATAACAAATTGTGTTACTGCCTCTTTCTAAATCTAATTTTTTCACTCTGTGCCTTTTACCATTGACCCCTGCTAAAATCTATGATGCCCTGATATGCCATGGATACAACAGGGACACGCCATAAACATGGTAAGAACACAGATTTTACACATAAAAAGTGAAGTATCGGATATGATATGACACAATACGTTGCCCGTTTGAAGTATATGTTCATCATAGGCTAAAATATCCGTATTACTGCTAGTAACAAGGAAAATGAAGATTCTGGAATCAGAAGGTGACACTGGAGTACCTTCGCATTTGTATCAAAAATTGATATTCAACTGGTTCTTATCATTCACCAACAATATGAATACATATCTTTTTCTCTACCACTAATATTAAAACTCGTCCTTGACTCTCATAAGTCGTAAGTTCTTTTTTGAGCAGGGTATATTTATTTATCATCTGAAAAACAAATCTGACTATGAACCAAGTATGCTGGAACCTTGATGCATATGAGCTTATTGAGTACACTGCGTTTCATTCAATATAAACAGTCGACACCTTTTAGTCTTCTGATTTTTCCCTTTACCTTTTCTTTTTTCCTTTTTAAATTAAGAAGTGAGTTTGTATAATCATGTCAAACTTGTTGATAGGTTTTTTTAAGCTGGTGAACTCCCAAGTCAGATATTTTTCTTTTCCAAATGTTCCATTAGTTTGTTCAAACTCAGTACTTGTCTTTCACTTGAGATTCAATTCATTAGGTGGAGATTGCATTCCATGGTACTTTGATCATCTTTCAAATTGCTGAATATTGTTTCCCTAAGGGGTCATTTGCCTTCTACACATGAGATTGGAAAACGGGTTTTTACATATGTAAATGCTATATATGCAAATATAACATATTGTTTCCCTTAGGGGTAGTTTCCTTTCTACACATCGTATGGGAAAATGGGTTTTTACATATTTAAATGTTATATATGTGAATGTCACTTATCTAAATGTTACACGTGTGAGATAAATTACCATGTTTGTTAAAATCTCCATTTTCACATGAGTAGATGAGTACATCCAATGTTTTTAGATGTGTTTTTGGATGTTTTAGACATATTTTCACAAATGTCTCCAAATCTATGAAGATTTAAGATATGAAACTAAACGTCTTGATGCTTATCTAAAGGTAGGAACTTTTTCAATGGGGTTTGATAGTTCAATAAACCAATTGAACAGTTTGGATTACAAATATGGGGACCACAAGAAAAAAAGGTAAAGGTGGATGATGAGGGCATGGGGCCCACAAGAATGCAATCACCCTGTTTACTAGTGCCTTTCCGCCAAGAGATGTGGAAGTGATTTTCACACCTGTTTAGATGTGGAATTTTCAGTGTGTAAATGGTCTTATTTACACCATTTTTGCACCATGCTTAAAGGATCGCAAACAAATGCGATGATGTGTAACCATTACACATGTGAATCATTTACATATGTACTTGACTACAAACAAACGACCCCTAATGCTTCCATCCCTAGTGTCACATGCTTGCAGATTCACCGATGCAGTCCATGTGTATCATGAGCCTCAAACTCTACAAAAGGTGGCCCAAGAATAGGCCTCAATTGGCTGGGCCCATAGATGGCTGGCCATTGGACCTAGTCCATGGTCAGCCTGCCCATTTGCCCAACTTTATCTACTTTATCCGTGTAGAAAATTCTAAGACATTTTCCTAGGTCTACATTTGTAGTTTTTCAAATTTCCGAGAAGAATTCCTAGATGGTTATTAGGGTGGAAGTGGGTGAGGAAAAGGGTGTAAGAAAACTAGTGTCTTCCAACATGCATCCCATAACAAGAACATCAAGATTTATGGTATCCTCTGTTAAGTAGTAGTTTTGTTACCTTCATACTTGTTTATTCTCCTTTAGCAGATCTTTGATATCTCTGTCTTTGGAGGCTTTTGGTGCAAGAAAACTAGTTTCTTCCAACATGCATCCCATAACAAGAACATCAATATTTATGGTATCCTTTGTGAAGTCGTAGTTTTGTTACCTTCATACCTGTTTATTATCCTTTATCAGATATTTGATATCTCTGTTGCTGGAGGCTTTTTAACGTTTATATGAATTTCATTGAGAATTTTTCTTTTCTATTAAAACTACATTTAGTTTCCCCCTTAATTGATCATTCCTAATTCTTTCATTTCTTGTAACCTCACATATCCATCTTAGCACATGCATCTTGATCATATGTATTTTAGCCTTTTATCATTTCTTCCGATATTTGGTACATACAATAAATTAGGTCTTACTTCTGTCTTATACACATGACTCTTTAATCTAAGTAGCCCAGGTGATTGCCCAATACTTGACCAGCTTGTGTCCACCGTGCCCACTTTGATGATGCTATTACCTGTAGTTAACTCAAACCCTTCCATTTTATAATTGCCCTCAGATGCTGAAAATGGAATCCATGCAATATCAAGTTATTTTCAACTTTGACCATCTTATCTTCTCGACTCACATATATGCTAAACTTTGTACTCTACATATTATCTCTGATTTACTGATTTTCAGCCCATTTGACTCATTCCATGTTCAGAATTCCGCCTTTTTATTTTTATGCTTTCTTGTCTAACTAATGAGTGCCACATATTGGCTGACCGCATAGTCCACACGCTTAATCTTGTTTTAAGATGTAGTCTGGAGTCTTATTCAAAGCTTCATCATGTGACTTTCAAGCGCATGAAATGAACCCTTTGGCTTACATATGCGCTATAAATCTGGTGTGTTTGCTCAAATCAGTAAGATTAGATTCCAAATGCAGTTCTCAGCATCTCTTCCACTGCATTTTGCATGTGGAAATGTTTTAGCAGTATGATTGTTAAAATGCAAAACAGTAATGCGATTCAGGAATGGCATCTTAGTTCCTTTGCTGGGATTCTGTTTCATTTGAGGCAGTCCGGGGGAACAAAAAGAAAAGTAGAAATAACCACAAATCCACAATGACCATCAGCTGTTGCTATTTCCTTTCTTGTCCAGTTTCGTTATTTTAATTGATGGCCATCTATCGTTTTCCAAGCTTTCCTTGGTTCTTGTAAATATTCTGAAAAGTTGTTCAGGTTCTCTCTTTTTTGACAGGTTTTTTCTGGTTTTCTATTGAAGATGGCAAAAGCGACCAAGACCCGACGCAGGCTTCTTTCTCGTCAGTGCAAGTTGGTCCCATACCCGTTTCCATCTTTCAACCACCTTTCCGTGAAGAAGGAACCGAACGAAAGGAAATCGCCCAAACCATTGGAGAGGAATGACTGGGAAGATGCAACCTGTTCAGTGTGCATGGAGTTCCCTCACAATGCTGTTCTGCTCCTCTGTTCTTCTCATGACAAGGGTTGCCGCCCCTACATGTGCGGCACCAGCTATCGCTATTCCAATTGTCTTAATGAATTTAAGACGGCATACACCAAAGTAGTGTCACCCAGTAGGGATCAGGATGGGCTTTGGAATGGGTTGCCAGAGAATCTGGGCTTTAATTTCAATCCAGATGCTGTTCTGTCAAGTGAGAAGCATGAACTAACAGAGCTTGCGTGCCCCTTGTGCAGAGGACAGGTGAAGGGATGGACGGTGGTTGAGGCTGCTCGCAAATATCTCAATGCCAAGATGAGAACCTGTATGCAAGATGGCTGTTCATTTGTTGGTACGTATAAAGAACTCAGGAAGCATGTAAGGGCAGAGCATCCTTTCGCACAGCCCCGTGAAGTGGACCCCATACTTGAACAGAAATGGAGAAGGCTTGAGCATGAGAGGGAGCGAGATGATGTGATCAGCACAGTTATGTCATCAATTCCTGGGGCAATGGTGTTGGGGGATTATGTGATAGAGGGTGGACGTCATGGTTTTCATGTGGATGGAGTTGATGAGAATAACTTGCTCAATTTTGTTTTCCTTTTGCAAACATCAACTGGGAACACAATTATCAGGTCGCGCCTGAGAAGACATGAAAGAGGTTTTCGTGCATTAGATGATGGACTTGATCGAACCGACACTTCACCTAATGTGGTCAGTGGAGCTTCTGTTGCTTCCACAAATGAAGGTGAGAATTTAGTTCCAGCTAACCAAGGGAGAGTTGTGGGCATGGGGAGATCAGAGAGGCGGCGCAGGCATCGAAGCCGGCACTGGTCAGTGGTAGATCTCACCTGAATGCAGTTGAATGGCACCATACATAGGTTAGTTAGCATCAATGTCCTTGGTTATAAACATGGATTTACTGCAATTTATTGGCTCCTTTTTTTGCCTTTTTCTATAAGAACAACTTCATTTTGGAGGTAAGTTTATGTCCTCTGTTAACATCATTTTGGAGGTAAGTTTATGTCCTCTGTTAACATCATTTTGGAGGTAAGTTTATGTCCTCTGTTAACCTAATTGAAGGTCAGGTGTTTATGGTGCTTCTCTCTCTCTCTCTCTCTCTCTCTCTCTCTCTCTCTCTCAAATCTTGTACAAATGTTTATTGGGTTTCCGACTGAGGTCATTGGATTATCTCTTGCACAAATGTTTATCCGTCTATATTTGGCTATTTCTTTCTCTGCAATGAATGACAAGCTGCATTATTTTCATGATCTGTCTGAGGTGCTGCATTATTTTCAAGAACGGTCTGGGGAACTCACCTGTGTGCAGAAATTTCAGCCATTAGATAGTGGAATGAATGCTACAATTTGCGTGCCTGCCGAAGTGGGATGAGCATCGACTTTGGTTCATGCTGATTCATAAAGCGGTAATGAGAGTGAGGTGGGGGGCTTAAGTTCGATGAGCATGGAATTTAGGTCAGGAATCATGAAGGGCTCGTGGAACTGCCAAGCGCCAATCATGGTGTCCGGGTTGGGCAGGCCTAAAGTATATCCAGGCCCTGCTTGACTCTAGAAAAGACCATATCAAGCCTAAGCCCAACAAGGACTATAAGTGCGTGCCAGTACCTACTCCCCAGCCTGGCTTGCCTCAAACTTGTCAGGCCCAAGCCTGTCCATTTAGTCAATCAGGCTGGGCTGGCCTGGGATCTGGGCTTTTTTCAAATAATCCCAGCCCATCTCAAACATTTAATGGGCCAGCCCGAAACTGGCCCATAGTGGGCAGGGCCTCGGTGCGCGCCCCACCACCCACCCCCCCACCACCCCACACTAGCCAGTCATATAAATGTAAATAGGAATTTTCTTCTTTTTTTTTTAATAACGCTGATCCTCCTAAACTAAATAGAAAATTTTCATTACTGCGTATTAGTTAGTTGCCTGTTTAAAGATCATGAATTGGGAGATGATGACGCCCTTATTTTGTGATGAAAAGAGAGAACCCAAATATAGTTTACAGCCAGTCAGCCATGATTGTGTTTGCATAAGGAACAACTCACTTATTGGCACCATGCTTGATTGGAAAACTCATTTAAGCTAGAGTTTGGTAACAGGTGGACCAGGTGATTCAGAACTTAAGGTGGAACACACAAATCGGACATAAAAACTGTGTAGATGGTTTTCAGCCACTGTTGGTTCATTCTGTTGCATTACCAATTGAACTTGTTACATCAAAAAAATAAAAAACCGATTAAACTTGTACCATGCTAGTTGCGCTGTTTGCAATGAAAATATATTCGTTTCTTTTGGCTAAATTCTAACTCCTTTACAGATGGGCTAACCCCCACAGGTTTCTACAAAAATCACACATTAAAATAAGAAGATACAATGGGCACAGCTAAGGAACGAATCAAAGGAAGTTACAATGTATGGACACGCACGTCCCTAGAGACTCCAATTTACAGCTAGGCAGCATAGAGATATCCGTGGTTTTAGTTAGGGAGTTATCTCCCTCTTACCATAGAAAGCCCGATAGAAACTGAAACTGCATACATGATTGCAAAAACTGGGTTCCCATTTGCTCCCCATGGTGGCCACAGCAGCAGCTGAATTCAACATAACGATTGACCCAGCTGAAGAATCTGCCAAGATAAAACATTATGCACATAAAGCATGTTCTTAAATATCAGCTCAGACATGAATTTTTCAAAACCTGACACAATACTGGCATAATACAGTTCCACACCTGTATCACCCATATGCTAACATGTATAATTGACGAGGGCTGATACAGGTCAATACAGGCTAAACGGGCCTGCTTTATCACTTATCAGTTGACAATGGCATCTCGTCAGATAGGGCTGGCACATTCAATACACATCAGTTTCAACCCAACCAGCACAGGAAGCGACACCAAAATTCGAATGCCAAATGAGAGAAGTTCCTTGAAATGCTTGAATATGGCTAAGAAATTAAACAAGGCACGATCTGCTAGTATAAAGTAACAGTGGAACCTCAACAAGGCACGATCTGCTAGTATGCAGAATGCCATTTACAGCATTAAAAATATTGAACAATGCCATCAGCAATCAGTCATAGAACCATTCATATCACCATTCAGGACTGTCCAGTAGGTTATTCAATTTCAATTACGGAAATTTTAGAGACCAGAGTCGGACAATTCCAATCCACCTGATCAACACCTTACTGAGAGGGGGCTAAGATTGTTCTGAAGGAAAATGGTCCTACTACCAGTCCATTTTGCAGGACACACCTTTGCTTAGTTGCCTCCAAATCCCCACTCAGATCAGAGATGACCGCCATTTCATTTTTGGCATATATAATGGTTATAGTGAAACGCCAACTTATAGATCGTAAGAAACTAAGAATTGATCCATTTTTCACAGTTGGCTTGCGACACGCAGAGTGGAGACATAATTTGTAGAAGTGTCAAAATTATGTCACACTGAACCTAGTGGACATGATTATTTCCCTAGAGTGAAAAAAGTACAATTAAACGACAGATGTTGTTACCTTAGATTGCCAAGAGTTGAACATAAAACTCAAGCCCTTGCATCACTATTACTTGAAGAACCAGAGCCCACACTAGCTGGCAGAGCCATCCTCACGAACGGATGGTCTAATAGCTTAGAAGCAGGAGGTCTATCATCTGGCACAACTCGTAAACATTGGCGGATGAAATCCTGCGCGTCACTTGAAAGAGAATTGGGAATAGGTGGAGGTATGCTGTGACCAATTTGAAAAAATGCCTGTGTCTGACACCAGCAGAGAAAAACATTTGAGTCCCCTTCCAATTCACATGTAAACAAAGTGAAATAATGCCACAAGACCAATCTAACATCATCAATACATAATAGAGCCATTGCCTCTTTCCTACTAACTTCCTAACTGGTCAACATTTATTTATTTATAATCATTTTTTAAAGACTTGATCGCTAGTCTAGGAGTTGAACTTTCAACTTGAGGGCAACGGATTGATCCCTAGTCGGTATTGTGAGATTGAGGTACCTTACCACTAAGCAATCAGTGGATGGCAACTGGGCATCATTTATTAAGAGTGGGTGAAACAGATAATTTAACTACTATATCAAACAAGATGCATTAGGCCATTAGCATAGTGTTTGCAAGGGCAGAAAAAGATGGCCCTGTTGGACTACCTCCCAGAGAAAAAAAAAAAAACAATGACTACTCACCCATTCCAAAGGATAGTAAGGAGGCTGACGAGTCAACATCTCTAATACAGAGCAACCAAGGCTCCATATATCAGCCGCAAGCCCATATGTCATTCGTGGATTAACAACCTGAAAAAGGTGATGAAATAACTTGGATTATACAGGGGAAAGCTTTCAATAAAAAAAAAAAGTGCACAATTTTTCATTTTTGACCGGTAACATGATTCCAACCTGCAACCTTGTGGTTGTGATAATGAGAGAGTGTACATAATCTGTCTAGCTCAATGTAAAGGCAGCTGCATTTACAAAGGGCTACTCTCTAAATGACAACCCCATTCAAGTACGACCTTGTTGAAGGCCAATAGTCATCCCATCAAAATATATGTTCATGAAAATGCAGCACGCAAACTGAAGTTTTATAAGCACAGGAAACTAAGGTAAAGAGGGAGACCAATAAAGTCTTAGAATAAAGTCCCCAGAAATGATTGTTGCATGACAGAGAAAAAAGTACTGTATCAGCTTTAGTGGCAACAGAAGTCAACAAGTTGATCCCAGGTTGATTGGTTAAGGTTTCAATGATATGACAGGATAGAGATGGTCCTTGGTAGATATACCCAGATCTTATTCATTTCATGTGCTTTCCATATGGTGCCCCTCTCTGGCTTGAATGGCTCTCTTGGAATCTTCCTTCCCCATTCCAATTGTTCATGCATAGATCCTCTCAAGAGGCAGGGTAGAATTTCTTGAGACTGCTCCCTCTAGCAACCTCGTGGTGAGTGTGGGAGGAAAGAAACAAAACATTAAATGAAAGGGAAAGGCTTATCTTGTCTGATGCTTGAAAGGAAAAAATTCTCTGTTAGAATGGGGGCATAGAGCTGAAGAATTTGATGCAAGACTGCTTCATGCATGGATAGAGACTGGCAACATGGATATCTGTTTGACTCCACAGGATTTCATGCCTAACTTACAAGGAAGCTCAAGTGATAACCTGGGTCAATCTACTTGTAAGGCAATTGGACAATGTATTACCGCATTTCAGGAAGCATGCTCTTAAATAGGTTTCACTGATTTTGTAACATGATGTGCTTTGACTGTTCTGTTTGTTTTAGTTGTTTTGTAATTGTTTCTTCTTTAATAAAATTCCTTTGTTACCGATAAAAAAAAAATGTGTTTTGACTATTCTGGGAAATATATGTGTACATGTTGAATAAATAAATGCATATATGAAGAATAAAACAATTGAATTGTCTAATCATCGATAGGCTCGGTTTTTAAAACCGGACTGGACAGTCTTCGTTGAATTATAATCGCTAGATGTTGTTCGGTTCAACTAAAACCACTTACCCTCAGCTGAACCATGTGCACTGTGCAGTTTGTCTATCGAGCCATTCAAACTGGTTTCTTTAAGAACTCCTAATGTTGTTGTTTGGTTCAACCAAAACCACTTACCCCTCAGTTGAACCATGTGAACTGTGCAGTTTGGCTGTTGAACTGTTCAAACTGGTTTCTCTAATAACCGACCCATGACCAATGAATAAAATTGATAAAAAAATGTCAAATTAAACCTTAATCTTAAATTGTTGTGTTTCATCTTCAAGACTTCAGAATGAAACTTTTTAAACATATCTTTTAAATTTACATTTTAGTATGATGCCTTTATTTTATTTTTAATTACAATTGCATGCTGACTCATGGTTCAAACGGAGTGAACCACCTGTTGAACCTGGTTTGGCCAAGCCTTATCCTTCAGTAGCACAATGGCTGATCCATTGTTTTGAACATTACACCTTGAAAATATCAAAGTCACTACCAAAGGCAACTCCTAACAGTAGCAGATCGGTCAGGTCACAAATTTAACCTGATCTATTTCTACAAAAAACATCAACCTACAGTTGGATTTTTTATAATCCATGATGCCGAGATACCTTATGATACGACATCAGTAAGTTACTAGAAACTTACAAGATACTTGTAAAATATGCTTTATTTACAGGATACAGGTAAAATATGCTTTATTTTTATAACTTCATACAATATCTGTAAGTTACTAGAAACTAATACAGTTACTAAAAACTTACAGAATACTTGTTAAATATGCTTACTTACAAAAATACTTGTTAAATATGCTTTATTCTCAAAGAGGAAAAATAAAAGAAATGGAACTAAAAGGAGCTTTTTGTAAATAAAAACTAAAAAATTGGGTGTCATGTTTACTTAGCATGCTAGGGAGACTACTACAGGGCTCCTTTTTTTTTTTTTTTAATTTATTTGTGTGTGTTTTCTTGTAATGGTAGGAAGACTACGTCATCTAATATGGCATTTGTGAATTTAAAAGATTATTTAACAAAAAACAACTACTAGTTAAAATGTTTTGAAGTAAAAACTACAACCCATAAAATTAGACATGAATGGAATGTTAGATGCCCAGATATGGCATGACTATGATGTGGATAAAATGCGATATGGATACATTGACTATTTCATGTATCAGGTATCATAGGGATTTTGGACAATATGGTATTGGCATCCATGTATGCATCATAGTACCAATCATTCCCTACAACCAATGCTTTAGTTGCAGAACTATCTTTTAGAATGAAAGATGCAATTGTATCAAATAAAGGTAGCAACACTGCACAGAAGGTACAAACCTCAGGAGCCATCCAGTATGCACTCCCTTTGCATGATTTCAACTTATTTAGTTTGCTAGTCTGGAAAGATGAACAATAAGCACTATAAGATAAAAGGAAACTATGTTTGTATTAGAAAACTGACAAGAGACAATAAAAGGCATACCTCCTTTGCTAATCCAAAATCTGCTAGTTTCACAGATCCATCGGCACCCACCAATATATTGCCACATTTGATATCTCTTGAAGACCACAAAAAAAAACAGAAAGACATGATTTAATTCCAAGCAAAAGACAATTACCCTTCTGATAGAATATAATGAGAACACCACATCAAACTTTAAACACTTCCACAGCTGGCCTTATTGAATTAGCAGAATCATTCACATTAGTCAAGAAGAGAATTTGTTCAAAGAAGTTGTAGTCGCGCACAAGCACCAAGCTAGTGGTCTTATTTGCAGAAGTGTGCTAGAAAAAATTTATGCATTCATCACGATTGCAGACAAAAACCAAGAGTAGTTTTTTTTCCTTGGTGTATGTCGCACATAGTGCATCTAATGAGTAACAAAAAATTGTCTTAAGAGGAATTATACAAAGAAAAAGATGTACAATGGCACATCAGGATAATGCGCCTAACATTGTTATTGTTGCAGCTGTTGACGCCTGTTGTTTTTCATTTATTGTTGTGGATATTTGGACATTTTTTATTTGCTGATTCAATATACTAGCACACATGGTCAAGAAACCTTAAAAAATCAGATGCAACATTCATGGAATAAGAGTGCAATAATACCAGCTACACATAAATATTCAACCCAATGTATCTACACTACAAGGTTTCTTTGAAATGAGCATTGCATATTTGTATTACAAATCAACACATTCACACAGGCTCTCATGTTAGATTCTTCACAACATAACTGGATTCTTCTAGTGCTAGTCATAACATTTTCTTGTGATTCATAATTCATAAAATATTATTGTATATTTCTCTTCTTTGTAATCTAAATGTACACCGAGATGTTTATTGCTTGATAACTAAGAAGATTTTACATAATTTCTTTGTGTTTTTTTGTGTAATATTTTTATTTAGGAATATGTATACAGGGCAACGAATGAAGACGAGATAGCATTCTAATAGAGGCTTGAAAATGCTTAGGGGAAATTGGGTGGGTTTATTTCACTAGACTCTTCAATAAGATATTAAGGACATATAGAATGTCAGATGAATGGAAAATAAGTGTTAAGTACCTATATAAAAGAAAAAAAAAAAAAAGAGATTTGCAAAGTTGCACCAATTATTATGGGATTAAACTTATGAATCACTATGAAACTCAGGAGAGAATGAAGGAACAAAGACTTAGATTGACCAAGATATTTGAAAATCAATTTCTTTCCATGCTTGGCTCAGGATAGACTAGAATGGCGAAATAGAATTTATGTAGCTGCCCACAACATAGTTAGGACAAGGCTTTGATGATGAGGATGGTGATGATGATATACACGGCAATGCTTTCCTAGGCAATGTCGACCATGGAGATCATGGGTGATAACGCAATGGGGTCCACTAGGAGAATGGGTCGGGGGTTGGAGATGATTTGGGGTGGACACGGTGCTGCCCAAATTCCAGATATTAAGTATTTATGATGACCATGATATGGGGCCCCCAAAATCAGTGGTCCAAAAAATCTCAAATTCAACAACGAGAACGGTCCACTGGGGTGTAAAATTGGGTTTGGTAGGTTTGCAGCAGAGAAAAAAGGGGAGGAGAGAGAAGAGGGGGGCGACCAAGTGGGGCCGTAGAGAAGGCCCCGCATTCCATGGCCTTACAAAGGTTGTCTATTTTTCGCCGTATGGGCAGTGTCATCGATGGGATCATTCCCCCACATATATATAAATTTATTTAGATATGATGCGCAATCAACCTACTTTTGGGAACCCGACAGAATCAGACATCTCATACCAGTGCCAAATTCTAATATGCACGCATCTGCGCACCTCAGCAATGAACTATTTGAAAACTAAAAATAAACTCTTACCAAAGCCATGATTTAGGGGAAAAACTGAACACCTGAGAGAAAAAAAATTACAGTTCATAATATTGTATCACCTGTGCAGCACGTCTCGATCATGAAGATACTTCAGGCCTTTCAGAATCTGCCTCGTGTATCTTGATACTTGTGTCTCTCTCAAATGATACTTTTGATAGAGATTTGCCAGAGAACCTTTTGTTACCAACTCAAGGAAAATATACAGCTTTGCTTCTTCCTGAAAAGCATAATTATCATCTAAGATCCTCTGAAAGGCAATTGTCAAATCTTAGTACTATCCCACCAATCTGGGGTTTACCAATAGTTTTTTTTACTCTAAAATAAGCAAAGTCCACCTGAAACATCTTTTTAACTTTGGTGCATGAAAGAAAATGGCAATAATTGATAAAACATCACATCCATACTATCACAGAAAGCTATATAAAGAAGAACTGTTTCAAACCATTTTTATAAGTCTTTCACCAATTATAGTCTACAAAGGTTCAGTTAGCGGATAAAGTAGATACATGTAGAAATAAATCGCCAGTAGATGCAATGAGGCTTCCTTTACGATGTCACAAGTAATAAGATGGTGTGACTTCATCCTGATCATGTTACACTTTGATCCTCAAGGAACTGCATGCTGTGTGCATAATATAGATTGCCTGGTTAATTGAGGCTGAATACTCAATAAGTCCTTGTTAAACCAATTCATCAAATAAAGTTTAGGGCTATCCTCTGGCAAAATGGGTTGGTCAGGCCTGGATTTTAAGCTAAACAGGCCAGTCTTCCAGCAAAACCTGTCCAAAATTTAGGTTTTCCCATGTGCAGGCCTGGTCCATCAGCAGCCCTATCCAAAATGGACTGGTATTGAAACCTCAACAAGAAGATGGATATGGTTTTGATGGCAACAAGAAGCAATAAAATTTGGAAGGTTCAAAACAATTTATTTTCAGTAACATGAGATTTATTACGAGCAAAGAAGTACAAAACACTGTGATGAGTTGCTTTAGGATTAGCAGCAGAATCTACACAGACTGGTTTATTTTCATCTTAATTATCTATTAAGATGAAAATGAAACATACTGTATTAGATAAAATTTAGATAAGGTCTTGGACTAGAAGGGGATCAGTACATGGAAATAAATCATAAGACAGAACAAAAAAGACAAAACTAAATATTAAGGATCGCTAAGGTAGAACGCTGAATCGACCAACATAAATTTGACGTCAACCAACCAAGCAAATTGAACAATAAATGGTTAGTATTATACTCTGTGAACTTCAATAAAAGAAAATCAGTGCATGTTATGGAACATAGGTCTAGCAAGTAAATGGCATCTTCGTGCACACTATTTTCTTATTTGAAATCCCCTGTTCTAATAAACCAATGATTTAAAAAACAAATGCAATAAAGGTAAGAAGCAGCACCTTGTCTGTACCAAGATATTGCACAATGTTCTCATGTTCAAACTGACTTAAAAGCGCAATCTCCTGGAAAAAAAAAAAAAAGTAGGAAATTTAGACACGCTCAAAGGAGATAATGTCGCGAGTAGAAAAATCTCTATCACGGACCTCATCTGAAAGAAGAAAGACAGACAGAGAAAAAAGGGTAGGCCTACTGTGCAAGGACGATCCAGTTCCTTATTTTATGTTTCTTTCAGAAGAAACCGATCATACAGTAAAATATATGAAGAAAGTCTCCCAAAAAATTCTTCGTTTTTCTAAAGTAATTTTTTTAAAGGTAATCTTGACAGTTCTGACCTGCTCAAGTTGCTGAATGCATTGTTGGGCCTGGCTTCCTTGATCAAGCAAAGAAACCTCTTTCACAGCAAAAAAGAAACCATCTCTGCAGAGGAAAAGATGAATGAGTTCATTTAGATTATGAAGATTAAAGAGCATTTTCATTTACCAAAAAGGCTTTTCGCCCATAAAAAGGATTTCACCAATTAAACATATATTTTCTTGACATTATAATAGCAATTTACTTCTATTATAACCAAAAACAAAACCATTCCTTTCAATAAAGTTGCTTTCAGCCTATCACTCATGAGCACTCTCGTACACATGCACGAGCATATCAATTCTATTTAGGGGCGTTCATGGGCCAGGTCAGGCCGGGCCGAGGAATGTCGAGGCCTGGGCCCGACTTCTAAACTATAGGCTCAAGCCTGACTCAGGCCATAGTGGCTGGCCCCAGCCCAGCCCTCTCAAAGTATATGGCGACTGGGGTTGATGAGCTGCCTTATAACAAAAGGAAAGATTTATTGACACTAATAAGCATGTTGTAACTCACTGGTTTGGACATGTGCCCATGTGTGAGAGTGCATGCATTCAAGTCACCACTCAGTTCTCTATGCCATTTTTTTACATTCGGATAGCCGGGCTTCGGGCTCTCTACTACTAAATCCAAGACCGGCCTATCTATTAAATGGGCTGAAATAATAAATCCAGTCCCAGACCGAGTACTAAAACATAAGGCCCAAGCCCATCCCAAAGCAGGCTACGCACAAGTCGGGCTGGGCCAGCCCGGTCACGAGCACCCCTAATTCTATCTTAATGATAGCAGAACAATATTTGTCGTTCCCACACCAAAAAAAAAAAAGCAACCTCTGTCTGGGGTGATGTGAATGATACGAGATCTGGTTACTATTCAATAATCCAGTCACTGGAAAATTTCAGAGATCATATGTGGTTGGACATGAAAATTGAAATAACTCCTAGCCAGACACTGATGAAGTACAGAATGGTGGTCAACAAAGCATACAGCCAACAAACAAACCCAGTTGGGACAACCACATAAATGAATCTCTATGCCCAGGTGAGTTGAAATAGAAAAATTAACACAATAGAACAAAAAGTATGATGATAAAGAGAATCTACTGCAATTTACTGGTAATGGGAATGAATAACCAGAAGCCACGAACAAGGACTGAAGCACCAAAGATCCAGTTAATGCGTAATCAAATTGAACCTGTACAGAAGACTGAAAATGAACCCCTTACCACAACGTCACCATGGAAGGCATTAGTCTTCTTCATGACCAAGGTAATGCTTATTAAGCATGAACAAAGAATGTTAAAAAGGCCAAAAAGGAAAGAAAAAAAATAATAAAAAAGGGGAAACTGGTAGTTTTCCTGTAGAATTTTTCGCCACCGCCATTCTCTTTGGTGGCTGTGAAATTCTCATGTGGATATTAGATTTGGAGGAAAGGAGAGCAGCTGTGGAGGTAGAAGAAAGAAAGGAGATCTAGGCAGCTTTATAGGAGATTATTTGATCATGGTTTTTATAGAGTATGAATCTTTTCATTTATAGTCCTTAGCTGTATCATACTTGCAGGGAGGATCATCATAAGAGCTAGAAAAAGAAGCACTAGTCGCATTACTATTTCTTGGAATCTAGAAACATTCAGTAGAGATTCTAAGGATGTATTTGCATCCAAAAGGATTTGATTAATGGGTCTGATTGTATCTAAGATTAAATATAAACTCATAATAAAAGGAGACTTTGGTAATACATCTCAAACTTCTCAAATGAACTGTTCATTTTTTTCTTCTCCATTCTTCACATGGTATAAGAAAGCCTAGGCTACTACTGATCAATGACCATTGCTTTATAATCTTCTCTTTTTTCTTCTCTCACTCTCCTTTTTTTTTTTAAGTTTACTTAAACAAACATCACTGCCTCTTTAGACCATATGGATGATGCCAGCAGCTATATGGTCGAGGACCACACCTGCTCCAGAGAAGTTTATCTTCAGGAGAGTCTCCATTATAGAAGAATTACAGTATACATTCCTTGAAGGAAGACTTCTTAGTCGTGAGTCATTGATTCCTACAGAAAAGGATTCCAAAAATACAATAGAATTATAGGCAGGGGATGACTTAATCCTTTGTTCCCCCATATAAGTATAATAAACTCCTGGTAGCATACAAATTAGGATATACATCTTTTTTATTTTCGTATGAGTACTATGAGCTAATTAAGAAATGTGGGTCAAGGATTACTAGTAAATTCCTGATATATGGAAGAAACATGGAAATAATAATAAATAAATAAATAACAAGTTACCTATTTTTCCTATCAACTGTCTAGGATTTTGGTGCCTATTTTGGTTTTCAGAAGAGCAACATAAATTTGGCTTCAGTTATTCTCTTGGATTCCCTTTCCTTTGCTATTTGTTAACATGGCTCTACAGTGTGGATTGGTATTTTTCTTCGATTTGGGTTGAATAAGAGGCCCAACACAACCCGTTGAGCAATCTAGCACAGTAGGCTGCATCACATTTGTATCTTTTGGGCCAGCTTCTTCATATGCACCTGCCCTTGAAGTGTAGGAGCCCTTGCAATTATATCTCACAAGGAACCAGTGCCTTTGGTACATGTGGTTTTCAGGTGACGTCCTAGTCAACGCTTGCTCACTTGACACTACAAACACCACCGGAGAATGCCCTAAATTAGCATAAATCATCATAGGATACATTAAAGTGTGGCAGGTCAGTACAGCCAACACTGATTAGATGCAACCCTCCTCGCCCAAGCTTGCGATCATGACATAACAAAGCAACGCACACAAATGGCAGAGTTGGATCTTTCCAATGGGTTGGATTAAAAAGCCCCTATTGGCTAAGCTATTATTACCAATAACATTAGACCCCAAAGAATATGGATGTATCCCAAGTGCGCCCCAAAGAAATGCTTCCTTATCGTGCTCTATACAATTTGCAAGGAATGGTTAAAATATTTGATTTATAACATTGTGCTATAATTGAGAAAAAAAAAAGAGAAAAATGAAAATGCGGTCACATAAACAAACACCAATGGGGAGTTATCAACTTATCATGCATTCTAAAATGGATGCAATAGGTTTAAAAGTTTTTTTTTAATGGTATAGGTTGAAAAGTATTTGATGGCCCACCAAGGGGAAGGGGCCAGCTGAAGAGGACGTGGAACGTATCTAGGAGTTCGGCTTGGGATATATCGAAAATGGAGAAACTAAATCTATGCAGCCGAACCCAACATAGTTGGAACAAGGCTATGATGATGATCATGATAGGTTGAAAAGTATTTTCGTTACCTTTACTAATGCCTCGAGGTTTTGACATGGTTGATTAGCAATCCAAATTTAGTATGGCATCAGAGCTAACCTGACGCAAGTTTGAATCCCAAGAGGAATGACTTGGCAATGAAATGTGCATGTTGCGAAATATGCACAACCTGGTTCCACCCAAGGGGGTAGTGTTGAAAAGTATTTCGAACACCTCAAGCCAATGATAGGATTGGTTTGTGAAGGGAATTTAATACAACATGCACCCGCTAATGCTCTTCATTTTATCCTAAATGCAGTAGCAGCAGCACACTGCAATAACCTAGTCATACTTCCAAACCACATGTACTACACTAACCACAATCCACATTAATGAGTGGAAAATAAGGTCCAGACCAATTTCAAGCAGCTACCAAGCTAAAGTATATAACAAAAGCAAGATAGAAATTAACTAACTCAATAAGATCAATCCACTTACTCGCTCAACCCTTCATACACCGTTCCAAATGACCCACTGCCAAGAAGCCCGCCCCGCGTCCACGAGCTGATACTGCGTCTGAATCTTCCATTAGGAGATATAATGGACAAGGGCTCTGTCGTTGAGCTAGATGAATCATCATCATTAGATGTCGAAAACGAAGACGATCCAGTGAGCTGGTCGGTTTCACCAACAGCTCCATTAATCCCCTCATCCTCATCCTCATTGCTTTCATCATCGTCCCGGCCACCGCGATTCGGAGAAGAAGAATCAGCGCCATCCTCCGGTGCGAAAGACCTCACCAAATCCCAGGTAGAGCCCCCCTTATCGAGAACTGGCAGCGACATCGATGGCGGCGGCGCAAGAACCGGCGGCCGAGCTCCCTTAATTCCACCACCTCTAGAGGACTTTACATTAGTGCGACGGCTGCGAGTCAGGAATCCATTTTCCCTGGGCAATTCCTCGTTGATTCTAGCCCTAGTCTTGAATTCATCCACCAAATCCTCCACCTGGTGCGGTGGCGTTGGCAATTCCTCGCTGATTCTAACCCTAGCTGTAATTTCAGCCACCAAATCCTCATCCTTGAGTGGAGGCGGAGGCGGCGGAGGCGGCTCCACATCAGCCGCCGCGGGGGCAGAATTAGGGATACTAGGCTCCTGAAACCGAGAAATCGGGAAGACGTCTGAAGAGCAGCGAGCCTTCCTCGCCTCCCAGACGGCGGCCGGGATCGCGAAATCCTCCGGCCCGGAAAACCCTAAACTTTGACAGATCCGCTCGAATTCGCCATCTTCTACTCCCTCGACGCGGAAGCTGGTCTGACCTGCATAAGAAGATGGAAGATCGAGCGACCTGGTGCGGAGCTTAGACGAAGACGACGAGTCTGGAGAGGAAGAAGACGCCGCGTCGTAGTCGATGTTCTTGATCGCGTTGCGTCGGTCGAGCCGAGGTTTTCGATGACGCTTGTCCTTGGAGTCCATACCGACCGGGCTGGTCTTAGAGAACTTCAGAATCCGCGGTAGATGCATGTGGTGGTGTTGCGGAAGAGAGAGGAAGGTCGACCCATGAGCTACGAGCGAAGACTAAAGAAGGAGGCAGGCAATAGATCGAACAGATGGTGGTGGCCACGGAACATGTGCAGTGAAAATTGTTGTTTTGTCGTCGTGTTTCGGCTTGCAATCCAATTTCCTGTAGATACAGCTTGATTCTCCAACTTGGTATTGGTTGTCGGCGAGTGGTTGGAAGTTTCTTTATCTCTTTCTCTTTTTTCTTTTTCCTCTTTCTTGTTTCGCGGGCAATTTTTGTGGTGTTACTGGGTTGGCGTTGAGTTTCCTGGTTAGCAAAAGCGTTGACGGACTTTTCTGGGAGATTTGAAATACAAGAAAGAGTGTAGAAGATGTTTGGGGTTTGGGGTTTGCGTAGAGTCGCTGTCAGAAATTGTTGTCAGTGACTTAATTACCGCGGTAACTTTGTGTTTTTCTCTCCTCCTTAAAAGACTTGAAAATTGTTTTTAAGGGTTTTTTTTTATCAAAAACATCTTCACATATTTCTACACTTCCAAAGTATTTTCAAATACATACAATGCTCAAAAGCAAGTTATACAATTGACTTCGTTTTATTCTATACTAAATTGCCTTTCATTTTATCTTTCGCGAGTTCTAGACATGACACTCACGAGTTCGGAATATGTAAAAAAACTCCTTATTTTTTATATTTTTCGTATTTTAATTTTGATATATTTTGTGTTCCCAAAATCATTGCGAAAATGGTTAACTATTATTAGATTTGTATTGAATCTTTTATAAAAATGGTGGTTTTGCCCTTATATTCATTAAATAAAAATGAGTATTTTATTATTTACAGAAATACCATTATTGTAACTCAAATTTTAAATGTCTATTTCAATAACACTCTAACGCATATAAACCTTAATCATGTATTTTTAGATTTTTCATCAATCTAACAATGAGTTGTGCATGGGTTGGAGCAATTATACCTAGTTATAAATACATGCATTGATTGTCATTACGATTGATTTGGATTTAATGGAATGGACTATGTATCGTTAAAAATATACTTATGTAGGGTTATTCTCTCCCACTCGAAAAATAAAATTTAAGCTTTTGAAATTATGTAAATAAGAATAAAAAAAATAAAAATAAAAGTATCATTTTATTCTAAAAAATTACAGTGGTTAGAATTCTATTGATTTGGGGACAAGGAAAGTATTACAATGAGAAAAACTGGGGGCTTATTTATAAATATTAAAATCACATGAGATTATTTACAAATTTTAGAAAACTCAGGGATATATTTAAAAACAAACCCTTCGATTTTTAAAGGAAAGAAAACAATAGGGAACATTGGAAACGCGTTTTTCGAGGGAGAGAATGCGGTGCCATCTGGCGATCTGTCCGCTTCTCTTGCTTTGCTAAAAGCAAAGAGGAGTTTTTTTACTACTCCTGTGCCGCCACGAGATCAAAGCTGTAAAGGGTCCTGATTAGGAGACCTTTATGGACCTAAATGAGTACTTGAGTAGGATAGGTCAGCATTTCTCATTCTTTGGCATAAGACAAGACTTATTGAGTTGGGGTGGTGGGGCATGGAAATTTAATATTCTTTTCGACTTAGGTGAGTGTGTCCGTCCACTAGCGCACTTGGGGTTGTTCGGGGATTGTTGATGGCTTTCAGTGAAGTAAGTATTATTTAAAAAATAAAATAAAATATAAATGAGTTATGATTGTATTTTATTTTTAGTTGTTTATTATAAAAAAAATATAACCTTTTAAATTAATTATAAAAAATAATTTGTCTTTTAGCTGAGAAATAAGGTTATTTTATAACTTTTTTTAAACAAAAATGATAGAAAATTTGAATCAAAGTGCCTTTGATGTGATTTTTTTTTTTTTTAGAAATGAGGGTTTTACTTTACTTGACTCTATTAGTAGAGTTGCCAAACAAGCCCAAATTTATGGCCACCTTTCGCCAGCACAGGCTGGGCGAATTTTATAGTCATTGAACCCTCACCGATGGAGATGGAGATGAGAGTATGAAAGTACCGGCAAAGGTGAGCCCAAGCGGGCCCTACAGAGTGGAACTGCACACGTTTAGGTTTGAAGAATTATGAGAATTCTGAATTTAGATAAATGTTATCCCTCGAGTGGTTTCCAAAATGCTTAATTAGGGCCAATTTCTTTATAAGGATTTCTAACAATAATTTATTATGTTGGGTTTTTTCTTTTTTCAATATGATGTGATATTTTGTCCTCTAACATTTGCAAATGTCATATTTTTTAACAAAGATTTCAAAATTTTAGTTATCTTTAAGGTCTTAAATGACCTTTAGAAATTCATAAATTCCAATCATTTTGTTTTTTTGGTGGAATTTCTGAATGCTCAAGTACAAAAGAGCATTCAGGAATTCCACCATTTCTAAGAATTTCAAAATTCCCCATACAGAGGTTTCATAAATTCCAATAAAGAAACAGCCCCAGTTTACCATTATGAAAAGCTAGAGCTAATTATCCCAAATATGAAAAGCAATTTTTAAAAAAGGTTGATTTCCAAGAATGGCTTCTTACCACAATGGTAATATGCATCAATTCTCAATTGGTTGCCCAGGCTTCGAACCCTGGGCATACAACTTTCCCTCACTCGAGGGTTCCATCGCCTCACTCGAGGTCTAACCACCCTCACCCGACGGCAGGGTCCTAACCCCATCATGGCTGGGTATCAAACATAAAAAAAGAGGTTAACTTTTATATTATAACATTCAAATGAAGACTTCCAAACGCTCTCAAGTCATTATCATCATCAAAGTCTTGTCCCAACGACGTTGGGGTCGGCTACATCAATCATATTTCTCCATTCCGATCTATCTCAAGCCAAATCGTCACATAAATTGTGTTTGTTCGTATCTATTTTTATTACCTACATCCATGCCCTCTTTGGCATACTCATTCCCCATGGTAGGGCATCAACCAATATGGCTAAACTTTTTCATACCGGTGCTATTAACAGCCTGCGTTTGACATGCTCAAACATGTCCAATGGGTTTCTCTAATTTACTACTTATTGATGCTACCCCCAAATACTCTCGAAAGTGCTCATTTTTTATTTTATCATTTATAGTTTTACCACGTAGATATTTACCTTAACATTCTCATATCTATTACGTCATTTTTATGCATATGTGGCTTCTTGATTCACCAACATTCTGCTCCATATGTCATAGCTAGTCTAATTATTATTTTATAAAATTTTCTTTTCAATCTTTTTTTAAATTTATCGGTTACTAAGCATTCTAGAAGTCTCAACTTTAACCATCCCGCTCTATATCATATGTTTGACATCTTCATCAATCTCTCTATCCTTGCTAATAATCTAGCAAAGGCAATGTAATGAATCTCTTTGTGGTTAGCTCATGGGATTCATATGTGTTGGTCTTTTATGCAAGTCTTGCTCCATTATTCTCTCTCAGAGTTTCATAGTATAACGTATAGTTTAATCTCATAGCAGTTGGTGCAATTTTGTATATTTTGTTTATTTTTATATATTAGATGCTACAACACTTCTTCTCGATTCATCCAACATCTTTTTGGTCGTTAATATCTTATCGAGGAGCTTAATTAACTTAATCGCCCTCAACTTCTTCTAAACATTTCCAAGCCTCTATCAAAATGTTGTCCAAACTTGTAGTATTTCTTGTCTTTATTTGTTTTTAATACTTTTCCACTTTCACCAGCCTAATTTTCTAAAAAAAAGAGTATGTTATGCTAATAAAATCTCCTCTCTTATCCTTATGTCTCCTATATAGTTTTTTAGTTAAAAATGAAAATGTTCCTTCCACTTTTTTATTATTATTATTATTATCTTCTTTCAGTAAATAGATATTCCAAAGTCTCAAGACATAATTTGACACTGCATGACACATATGTAATGAATGCCGGCAAACAAACATATACCATGTAGGCGATAAAAATCACCCACTTAGATTAGGATGTAGGGTTTGGGAAGTCCGAAAGCTGAGAACCTAAAAAGGGAAGGAAAATGGCTTGGGTCAGAGCCCCTGGCTGCTGTGAGCCGAAGGCACTCCGATGCCTGAGTTAGTTCTGGAAAAACTAAGCAGGAGGAGGAAGAAGAGAGTGAAAGTCTGAGTAAGGGTCCACGTATTGTGTTTTTTTTTTTTTTTTTTGCGTACCTCCATGGAGCTGATCCCATGTGTATATGTAGATGATTCCTCGTTCATTCTTTCTTTGTGAGTGAGGGTAGGTGGGGTAAGGTCCCATCGGGCCTTACCCTGACATTCGGCAGTAGGTAAAAAGGGCGCATCACATCATAAATTTCCATGCTTTCGGTCAGTTGATGTTAAGGGATGATAAAGTCAACTTCTTATCGCCATAAATGAGTAAGCAGGAGGAGGAAGAAGAGAGTGAAAGTCTGAGTAAGGGTCCACGTATTGTGTTTTTCTTCTTTTTTTTTGCGTACCTCCATGGAGCTGATCCCATGTGTATATGTAGATGATTCCTCGTTCATTCTTTCTTTGTGAGTGAGGGTAGGTGGGGTAAGGTCCCATCGGGCCTTACCCTGACATTCGGCAGTAGGTAAAAAGGGCGCATCACATCATAAATTTCCATGCTTTCGGTCTGTTGATGTTAATGGATGATAAAGTCAACTTCTTATCGCCATAAATGAGCGCCCTATCGCCATAAATGAGAGCCCTTATTTGTCAGGGCGCGCCCGTACTTCTCATAGGAGCGTGATGACCCACTCTGCCTTCAGTACTTTTACCGGGACCAGGAACGGTCCAGGTGGGCTGGCATTTAGCTGGCACTTACGCCAAGCTGCCGAGCTAGGTAACACTGAGCCTGCACCCTTAACCAAGCTGCCGAGCCGCTGAGCAGGGAAGCCTTTTGAGCAGACGCTTCTTACTAAGCCGCCGAACTGCTGGCTGTGATTACCGAGACTGAGGTGAATGGCCGGTATATTACCGTGGTCCTCACTTAGTCCCGTCATTAAGGTATTTTACCCACACACACCCCATTTAGCGTTGAACGTAGTGAATGTAATCAATTACAATGTAATGAATAAATAAGCAACACGAGAACAGTACTGCATAGATACCCATGATTCGACAATATGCCCATCTCCACCACAATGCAATGAGATCAATTTTCATTATTTATGGTTATGATTTTATGGAGACCTATTTGGGAACTAGTGCATATTATGAATTTATGATGCACAAGATCCTTCATTGAAAGGTAATTATCGAGAACATGAAATCCATGTATTGTCCAACCTTCCTCAAATCACTCCCCAATGAGTCACAAATGACTAACCTTAATATAGGCCAAAGCTCCAAAGAAACACATTCTTCGCGTGCATAACAAGCCCACCTGTCAAATTTAAATCCTCTCCTACGTGCTTGCCATATGGATTGTCGCCCATCCCTTTTTGAATTGGTCCCACCATTTCTGCGGTTGGATAGGAATAATTAAAAAAAAAAAAAAAAAAAAAAAAAAAAAAAAAAAAAAAAACCCACTTACACATAAAAGCCCTCAAATCACGGGTTAGTTAGAATGGCCTGATTTGGAGTGACAACTAGTCAACCCTCAATCAATGTCACGATGCTTGCATTCCCCAAACGTGAATTGGATGAATCTTGAATGAGTTCATGCGTACAGTTGAGCGCATGCATACTTTCTTCACGTGTTTGTATGACATTCTTGCTAAGTGTAACTCATCCTTGGCATCTCTATTTCCAACATCTATATTATATGAATGTTTAAAGTAGCTGGAGGTTGAAAAATAAGAGTATCATGCACAACTATATTCACAAAGCAAAGACAAATCCTTTTAATATGAAAGACCCTACTTATGGGCTTATAAAAATAAGAGCTTTAGCCTCTTTTTCTAATGGCTCTATTTTTTATGATCGTAGGAAAATACTAGCAACAAGCGCACGTGCTAAGCCCAGGCAAAAAATGAAAATATATTAAAATTTAAGAATTCTTTTAAAATATTATTAAGATAAATAAATTTAAAGTAAAGAAATTTATTATCTTTGAATATTAGAATCTTTTAACATGTAATGAAAATAAATATAAAATGAAGTAAACTTAGAAAACATGACGATCCCTTGAATTTAAAGGCATTGACTATTACATAAGTATGAATGCGTGTCTATATGAGAGCAACTCTCCCAAGCTAAAATTTAGGATAAGGTAAGTTAAAGTGTATGATGGGACCCACATGGAGGTGGGTACGAGGGGGTCCTTGGGACTCTCTCTTTGCAAAAAATTAGTCCCAATCGTGGTTTCTACCATTTCCATCTGGCCCAGAAGTTTAATGGTCAACAGTTCATTTAGATCGGTACACAATAGAACCAACGGTCCAGTAAATTTGGATCTGACCAAAAGCTAGTGGATATGTGTAATTTAGGAGGGTCGTATGTTTAGTCCATTTGAATGGACCAGGGGTGGGCCCTACAAACATAAGCTTACAAAATTAAATGAAGAGGTATAATGCCTGGGCTCAAAAAATATAATGAAATATGTGATCATTTTTTTAGATATTATTGGAAAAAAAAAGATTTTACAATAAAGGTAGGCCCCATATCCAAATATCTAAAGATGTGTCCAATTGGACATTTGGACAGTAGGCCCTTGTTGATGTGGTGTTCCAAGGAGCATTGGTGGGGTCACATGATGTAATATTTAAAAGTTGACCTCTTAGCCTAATTCATTAAGGTGCATCATGGTGTGTTTAAAAGTGGCCTCATCTACAACAATTTTTTTTTTTCCCTCAGTTGGTGAGCAAGCTCAAAGTATTCCAAGCGCCCCCGCATCCTCCATTTATATTACTTTAATATATATATATATGGGGAATGTTCATATGCATCTTTCCCTCACCAAA
The DNA here is from genome assembly GCA_029852735.1 of Persea americana. Lineage (NCBI taxonomy): Eukaryota > Viridiplantae > Streptophyta > Magnoliopsida > Laurales > Lauraceae > Persea > Persea americana. The sequence continues at coordinate 53,194,824 of CM056812.1, forward strand.
GGGTAAGGGACACTCCCTTTTTTTTACATTTTCAAGTACATAGGATAAGGTACACTTTTTTATCTTTATGTGTAAAAAGGAAAGTGCCCCTCACTCTATGATGATAAAAAGATACATATGAATATATATATTTATATATAAAGAGTAGAGATGTCGGACAAGTCCTCACACAGAACCCATCTAAACACAAGCGGCCTGCTGTGGCCTTTCGAAGCCAAGTGGCCTACGACATGATCAAATTTGAAACCTTTGTACTCACTGCACCTATAACCACTACCGAAAGTGCTGACCCAAATTTGACCGACACTCATTCATGTTTTGTTTGACCCTGGATTGATTTGGTGAACTTTGGCACTCATCTAGCTGGGATTTAAAAGTCTTGAGGCTCTCAAAAAGTATTTCTCACGGTAGTGTCTTTTTTAGTTACATATGTAATTATTATATAATTGTCATTCTTCCAAGAAGTGGCTCCTCAGGACAGGCAAGGCAAAGTATTGCCGTATAGGAATTAAGGCCCGTCAGATTCTGGTAGGCCTATTTATGTATATAAAAAAATTATATTTATTTTTTCAATAGATTTTTTGGCAACAAAAATTACAAAGAGGTTCGTTAGACAGTATGAGCAGGAAACGCTGATTAACTACTGAGTGTCTAATGAGCAAATCCCAAGAGCTGATATTGACAGGGCTAGTGGGTGAGCTTGGGTCTCATATAAATCCAAAGCCAGTCCAACCAAAGTCCACAATTAGGAATAAATTGGAAAACTTGTTCCAAGATCCCTACCTTCCGGCGCCTAATTAAATAAGGAATTGTTATTTAGGACGCATTTGTTGCATGTAATTGAATTCACAGGAATTTTAAATTTGTATTTCTGAAAGCAGTTAATTTTGAAGAAACAAAAGTGAATATCAGAAATTACCCACATATAATCTCTCCTTTAATGAAAAATGAATAAAAGGAAAAGGAGAATAAATACAGAATCAGGTAAACTACCTAGTAATTCGAATCCTAAGAACATTAAAGCCACCTTTCATATCTCCACTTTTTATCCTTCACTTCTATTTATCGATAAATTCCCATGCAAATAAACATGCCCTCAATCTTATATTTAAATGAGAAATGCTCCTGTGCATTTTTATCTCTCACTGCCTTATGGCAAGAGTTAGATTGATGAGACCCACCAATCTAAACACGAGCATTTCTCTAATTTTGTGCCTGGTAGTTTAGCTCTTTTCCTCAAATTAAATTAACCATTTAAAGGCTATGACCTACATACCGTGTGTCAAATAACTAAACTAACCCAAACCATATATATATTTAACAAAATTCAATACAACACATCTTTCGCCAACACCTGAAAGGATTGGAAGACCATGCTCTTGTTCCCCCTCAACTGAGGACAGATCACCAATTTAGAAATCTAGGGCGAAAGGCATGGGGAAGAGAAACCCTGTTTGGACCAACCAGGGGCTGCCACATGGGGGGAAATATTTTTTTTTTTTTTTTTAAAGGGGAGATGGGATTCCAAGGCAGGGATATCAAAAAGGGCATGCAATTCATTAGGGCCCTCTTTGTTTGCTAGAATCGAGAAATTACAATGAGGAGATTTTCCAAGTTTCCGGTGACGTGTTGGCGGGCTGCATATATGAGTTACATCCCTCCATCAACATCAAAAGGCTCTCCAACCGGACGACGTTTCAAAGGATTCACAGATATTTTCATACCAGGTGTTTGCACAACTTCAGAAGAAAGCTCTCTTTTGACACGTAGCTTTTCAGAAGTAGACTAATATTTGGTCCTCCGTGACCATTGATTTCAACCATTCTATGGTAACTTTCTTTTTCTTTTTACAAACTAGATATAAATAGAGGGAAGGGAAATATTGATGTGAGAACTAATTCTCATCTATTATATGAAATTTTTTTTACACTTACAACTTATCCAAACCTAGCAATCAATAAGGAACCCCCTGATCACAAGGATTGACATACATCCGAATGGATTGAACAATTTCAGATAATCAATCTTTAGACATGGGTCCTCAGCAAACTAGGGCCGAAAACAATTGTGACCATATATGCCCTTTAATTTAATTTAATTAATTCCTATTTTATGATGGAAGCTGTAACAAGTACCAACAAATAAACGGTTGTATTTTCAAATCCAACAGATCTATTACGATTTCTGATTGAGAAGTGGACCATGCAAAATCCGTAGTTTTTGGCAATGAACCGTAGTGAGTACCACCTAGTGAGTACCAGTAATAGCCATTGTACTCACTAGGTGGAAGAAGACGAACTAGAAGAGTATGACATATCATCAACAAGAGCAATTTCATAAAAAATTAAAAATAAAAAACCGCACCAACTCTACTGTCATTTTATGTTTTTTCTCCTTAAAATCATTTAATTAAGGTTTAAGCTTAATTTTTTCATAAAAATTCCTAGATATTAATAACCAATGGCATACATAATTAAGCTAAAAGGCAGGGACTAGAATAAATTCCTTGTAGATTCTATTGACAATGGTAGAAAATATCATTTTAGAAACAACATGGCTTTAAAAACTCACTCACCAGGTAAAGAAAAGGTGGGATAAGGCTTGATGATCTTCCTGTGAATAGTTTTCACTGCAAGAGAAACATTAGTGCACCAAAAAACCAATTTATTACATATTCAGCTCAGCCATAACCTTCTCACGCCTCTCGACTCAATCCCAGTATCTGCTCCATCGGGATATGCCTAACCACTACTGGAAGTTAAGACGCCCCAGCAGCAGAATGCCACTATTTTATTTGATCCATCTATTGTCATCATCTGAACAAGAGTGAGGTAAGTCCTGGATCACATATTATGAACTAGCCTAATCAAGCGAAGTGTCACCATCCAGTGAAGATCCTCCTAATGACAAAACTGCAAAGTTATCCCTTACCACCTTTGTACATGCCCTCTCAAAAGCTGGTTTGGGACCTAGCTCATTTCCAAACTAATAGCAAACAGCCACACAGCATTAGCAAAGAAGAAAATGATAGGATTTTGTTTCCATTTCATGCTTCAATTTATTCCCATACCAAGCATTCTAATTTTCTGCATCACAAATGGCACCTGCATGGCCAAGATTTGTTTCTTTTCTTTTTTTGAACCCATATATGCTTTAATAGCACTAGGAAGACACAAACTACAGAAAATAACTTGCTAAATATAAATATGTATATGTATCTTTACAAAGGACTCCCAACTCACACACCCAGTGCGCATGGGCCAGGCAAGCAACTGACAGGGACAATAATTTGCCAAATATATATTACATCAAGTATGGTAGTAAATTGCATGCCAGTACTTTGTAACACATCAGAAGGTAATAGCTAACAAACGGAAGCTTGGTCTATATGCTTAATTTTGGCACTCTAACAATGTCATTGTATTAAACGATAACAGGGAGCTTGCGAAAATCACTCATATCCATGTTAGATGACAATTGGTATTTGAGTCAAACGAGGCAGGAAGAATTCTATAGTTAATGCGCTTTGGTATACCAGTTTCTCTATTTTTATGTTAAAAGGAATGATTAATCTAATAAGCAAAAGAAATCTGTGCATGTCAAGGACTTGAGGCAGAAACATGGACTAATAATTCCCACCAGATCTACTTGAGCTACCAGATTGTCGCCTGTATATAAGGCATAACTCTTTATCTTATTCCTACTTTAATATAACTAAACCGAAAGGCACTTGCTTCTATCATGAAACTAAATCATAACTTTCTTGAATCAACCAAAAAGGGAAACAAAAGGAAAGAGGAGAAACTTTGATTTTCCAACTGTGCAAATCCCTTTCTTTATACCCGATTGCCCAAAATACTCTCCATCCTGCCCACCACTCTCAAGCTTCAAAAGAGCTGCCTTTGTTTTGGCAGGGAAGGCATCACAAGAGTCTCAAGGACTGAAGCATTGTAACTTATTGCATTTTCACTTTCAAAAACAGGGAGAGGGAAAATCGCCCCACCACCCTATCCTTCTGTCTTCTCTCATCAGAAAAACCTATAATGGCACCTACCGCTCACTCTCACCATTTCTGTTTTCTCTTTGCTTCAAATCAACAAAACCAAAACCTTTGTCACCACCTTAAACTAGAATGGCATACCTTGAAACTGGTGAATTTAATCATGCTTCAGGTGCAGAGTTGGACGAACTCAGTCGAGAAGCACCACCAATAGTGCCTATATGCGATCCAAGGGGCACAATCTTTGATTGCTGCATCCTTCGGCACAGGTTACTGGGAGGCCTTTTCTCCTTGTGCTGCAAGGCAGAGGTATACAGAACACATTCCTCATGATTACCCACATAAAAATAACATGAATGGCTAAAAGGATAAGAGAACGTAAAACTGAGACTACATTTTTGCCAACGTCAGTGCCTTTCAGTAGAAGGGGAAATATGCACAACTGGAAGGCACAGTTCGTTGATCAAAGGATATGTTATCCAATTAGTAAGGCTCTTTTGGGGATGCCCAAACAAACCTCACATCATTCCATGGTCCACATCCAAGAGAAAAGAGACCAAGGATTTTTTTATTTTTATTTTTTGAAAAAAAAAAGACAAAAGATTGCAAGATTGAAAGAATATCTGGTGTATCCCCCTATCCGGGAAGGGGTTTAGCTGGAGAAATCCCATTAGCTGGATCTAAGAACAGGCACCTCAGCAAACTGCATTCGCTGAGGTGCAGGACCCTACAATTTTTCTTGTCCCAAAATGTTTATAACCACATAGTAAGAATGATGTAACCCCAACAGCATGCCAAAATACATTTTATATGTGAACACACCTGCACCTTCTTTTGGATTGGTGGGATCGAGCATATTTGTAGCGTGTTTCACAATTGAGACAAAAGAAACCAAGTTTAGATAAGAGCATAACATTAAATTTAGAGTGCTACCTCATTAAAGAAAGCACTAATCTCCTCTTCTGTCAGAGCTTCATATGTTGCATCTTCCTCCCACCCAAGCCTCCGCAAAAATGCTGCCTCTTCCTCATCTGGAATAACAACTACATCTGACACCAAATTTTGGTCTCCATCATCAGCAGATATCGTAGATTCCTCACAGGAATCACCATTGCCAGCCACATCAGTGCCCTTGTCAGCAGAACAGTCAGACTCTGAAGCAGGAAATGAGGCAGGCGTATCATTTGCCAGAGTCTTTCCATCTGACTTTTCAGGGACAGATGACAAGGCTGAGCTTGAATCAACATCAGCAGCTGAATGGTTTACTATAGACTTCCTCCTTAGAGAATTAAAGAAATCAATTCGATTCTGAACTTGTGGGAGTGGCTTTCTATCCATGGAGGAACACTGTGTCACCGGGGAAGAGGCCAAATTGAGACCAGGAGCAAGCTTTGCGTTACTGGGGCTCCTCAGAGCACCATGTGACAATCTGCTTCCATTTGTTAGACTAGACACATCTTTGGCAGTGGAAGAGACACCATTACTTTCTCGTGGACCTTTGAGAGGGTGGAGCTTCCCAAGTTGAGATGCCTTGGAAGTATCAGATCTGGTAAATCCACGAATGTTGACGGCAAGCTGTGAAGACAGAGTCTGCTGCCCAACCTTGCTGAAGTCACCAGTTCTTGCTACTTTGGCTTTTGTTTTCTCTGAAGAGTTGAGTGCCTGAAAAAAAATTGAAATCAACCATTATATGCTTCGGACAGCATTTATTTACTAACAAGTGAGTTTATCCTCCTAACCATAACCGATCCCAAATATTATAAAAAAAAAAAACACCATTGACAAAAACTAAAATGGATATATGCCTGGAAGACGACCCCTTCCATATTCATTAGATATCCATTGCCCCCATCCCATTCAAAATGGATAGATTGTAAAAAGAACCATGACACTTACAGAGAAAAATACAAGAACCACAGAAAAGAACAACATAATCTTTACTTTCAAAGATGACTTCAAATCACCAAAAAAAAAAAAAAATCAGTATGGATAGAATCCCAAAACCCACCATGTAGCATCTAAACCATTTGTGTTTTCAAGACGAATTATTTGAAGCTTTGCTCTGCAAGCGTATTTTCCCACTGACCTAAGATGCTGCACTCCCCCAGTCAATTAATTAACGTTTAACCATATTCTAATTAAACAGCTGGTTCCATTACAGATTGAGCTATCACTGCTAAAAGATATGTCCGCGCATGTTGTAAAGTCGACTGAGACACAGGAAGACTGCACACATTTAGACTACAATCAACACCCACAAACCCACTATGTGCGACAAATTCCTTGGACATCAGATCAAAACAAAAGAGCAACACATAAAAATGAGAGCGCACATTTATACTTCTGATTTATTTTGATATGATGTTGAAAATCAGCCTACTACGGAGTATTTATAAGTATAATGTCATTTGAGATGCCTTGGACATGGCCAACAAAGGCAAACAACAGCACTGGGGAGAAAAAAAAGGTTTCTATGCAGTTTGATGGTCCATAAAGGAAAAGGTGTAGGTCAAAGAGGACAAGGATAGATTTGAAGTACAACCCATCCGATGATTTAAAACAGTAAAGACTTTGATGATGATGAATACTAACTACCAGATTCTGACAAAGAAAAGCAGGAAGAAGGAGAAGAGGGAGGGTGGGGGAGGGAAGAAAAGAGGGGTGGGAGATGATAAGATTGTTCTCCATTTCGTTCAAGTAAACAATTGATGCCCATGTAGCCCGCTAAATAACCACTTGCCAAGAACCGACAATGGACATGTAGAAGCAACAAGCAGAATCCAGTGCACTACAAGTTAAAAAAGCTGGGGCAACTCACAAGATTAGGTAAAACATTTATTTCTGTAAACTCATTAAAAGAAAACCCCGAAAGAGGAATGAAGTGTTAACAGTCTTGGTTTCTAAGGAAACTGTAGAGACACCAAGGCCCAGGAAATTGCATAGCTAACATTTCATTATTTTATAAATTCCTAGAAAGTCCCTCAAAAGGCATGTTAAAAGTTCAATTCCTCACCTATTACTCTTCTGCCCCAATTTCAAGAAACACACAGGAGAAGAGTTCTGATACATGCTAGGTCCTCCAATTGCTTGTCCGCAAACAACAATTGATTAAAAGCATTAATAAGGAAGTTCAAACCTGCAGTGGCAGAAACATAGTGGGCAAATGGTCCAACCCAGGTCCTACTTACAGAAAGAACTTGATGGGGAAAAAACTTGTGTAATTCATGTCATTAATTATAGCCAGTTACATAAACATTCAAAGGGGGAAAGGTTGAGAAGAAATAAATAAACAAAACCAACATAAATAAATAAATGAAGTTCATAATCACATCCATGATTTTTTAACTGTTGCAAAAGTGTGCATTAGGTTAAAACGAGACTTAACACATATTGATATATATGAATAAGGAGAGATGATCACCTAAAAGCGAGTTGCAAGACATGTGGGAAAAAAATCTACATTTTCAGGCCACTTGCCAATGCAAACTGTTGGGTAAAAACGTATGCAAATTGCGATTTCCATACTTCATTTTGTCGTCCCTGAATCCCGATTTGCTTGAATAACATGCTAATGCTAAAGGAATATGATGGAGAAGAGGAAAACTAGTTGTAAAGAATGTAGATAAAAGAGAAACAGAAGAAATTAAGGATCACCTCACGCTTGAGAAAGGAATTGTTAGAAATAGATGATGAAAATCCAGTAATCCACCCACCAAGTGGATAGAGAAGTTTCTGTTATTGATTTGATGTTGTGATTTTCTTTGTTTTTGTCATTAGTGTAGGATATCATGTGCTTATGCCTTTACCCTGTGTTTTTTATCCTTTAACCTTTAGCTCATTTGTTCTGACTCTCATCATCGTTCTTTTGCCATACAAGGTTATTAGTTAATGATAAAAAATAAAAAATAAAAAATAAAAAAAAAAGGGAAATTTTTTTTCCATCCACCATAGGAGAGAAGATGTTAGAACAAAAATATTTCTTTAAATATTCACCAACCCCAAAGAAAAAGAAAATTGAGAAACACAACTCTTATAGCAGCATTACGCCCCAATAATGGTACTAATGCTAAGCTAGTGTATCTTTCGTCCCATCTTTCAATTGCTCTCAGAGTTGAAGATCAATCTATCTAAAAGGACATTGGTGGGAGTAGGATGTTCAGAGGAGATCATTCAGACTTTGGCCAAAAGATTTCAATGCAAAGTGAGGCGACTTCCTATGCAGTATTTCGGATTACCAATTGGGACTATTCCAAGGTGATGCAACAGGCAAGACAGCTTAGGAAATATTTTATTTCCTTTTATTTCCCTAATTATTAGTTAGTATGTTTCTAATTGTAATTAGGATAGTTTTCATTATTAGATTAGATTTTCTTAGGCCCTAAGTTTGCTTATCTATTTAAATTACATTGTAGAGATGAAAATCTCAGACTTGATTATTGAATAGAATTATGGATTTTACCCTCAGAGAGGTGCGTCCTTGTGTTGAAATCTCTATGGAGATAATTTGAGGTGTCTGCGGACACAGTGCTTCGGCACTCCACGCAAGCCCTAAATCTAGGGCCTGCATCACAAGGTCAAAGGCTTTGTGAAACTTTGTAGTGGATAAATTCAAGAAGTTGTCTGCATGGAAAAGGCAGTGTCTATCCTTTGGGGGTCAGATTACTCTTACAAAATCTACTTTATCTAATTTGCCAAGGTCCTCTATGTCCCAGTACAAACAGTTAGCTGCTGTAGCTAAAAATCAGACCACATTCGCAAGAATTTCTGCTGGGAGGGTCAGAGTGAGAAAGAGAAGTTGCATCTATTGAGGTGGAGCAAAGTGGTAAAGCCAAATTATAGGGACTCTAATGTCTTCGTCCCTAAGAACTGAGTTACGAATTAAATGGTGGTGGAGGTTTGGGGAAGAAAAGGATGCATTGTGTTGGAGAACCACTACATTCAAAGGTATCAAAGATGCAGCTTGTGGGATATCATTTTCAGTATCTGCAGAGAGTCCAATAAGAGTGGTGGTGGTGGTGGTGGTGGTGGTGTTGGGGGGGGGGGGGGGGGGGGGGGGGGGGGGGGCGGGGGTGAGATGGGGGATTGCATCCTTTTTGTCTTTTATTTCCTAAGTTGTTGTTTGGTGTGGTGTCGAACAAAGAGTATTCCATCTAAGACTACTACATTTGTGAGGTCAATAATGTGTCTTGAGGAGTCTTCAAAACTACTCATGGTTGAATATAGTCTGCACATTGAAGAACCAAGCAGCCCTCCACACCGATCTTTTCTTGTAATCGTCGGTCGTGCCAGGCTTTCCCTTGTTGCTGGCAGACCAGTCCATTCAGCATTCAGTTGTAAATCAATCATTTGTCCTTGGGGGTCCGACAATTCTCCAGTTGACAGCGAAGTTTCTACCTTCATTATCGCACTTCCCATGTTGAGGTGGTCAGTCAGGACCAGGCTCCAATACTGGGCTTCCACTATTGGTGGCCCATCCAAAGTTAGCATTCGAATCAATTCCCACAATGCCTTTCTTGATATTCTACACTTGTGGCATGGATAGTCTCTCTTCTTTAGGTCTCAGGGCCATGTGTCACTGTAAGTAGAAAACATACAATCCAATTCCTGGCATCACATTGTATGCAAAAGTCAATATTGTGTACCATCTTGGGAAAATACAGACCCAACTCCTCCTAATGTTGAGCAAGACACTTAGAATTCTTTTCAAAGTGGAATTCTTTTCAAAGTGGTGGCCACACTCTATAGTGATCCTCTTAACAGCATACAAAATTATCCATGCATGTAAACAGCTCTTATATCAGATAATTGGAACAAAATCTTCACTATATTGGCCTGACTCTATCGGACTGTTGCTTGCCTAAAACACAACAACTAGGGCTCAGCACTTATAATAAGAACTTTTAACAAACTTAAACTCTCGGCCAGAATTGGACATGCATTTTTTAATTATCTCCATGTACTGTAGTCAAGTCCACAGTGTAAATTGTGGGGATGTGAATATGATATAATAAAAACCCCCTTGTTCTCTTTCAGGCACGATTGTATCGCTAAAAGTTCTATCCCCAAAGTCCTATTTCCAGATTTTTCACAACATATAAATTTATCTGAGACAAGTTAAATCAACAACAAAAAAGCAAAGCCAAAATTAAATAAAAAATACAAATCACGCAACAGTGATTAAGACAACAATACATTAATCTAACAGTAAGTATTAAAATGGTAAAGTATTGGCAATAAAAATGAATGAGAATACGTACCAGATTTTTCGGCGTTGAAGGTGTCATGGGTGTTAATTGCCTGCACTGTTTGATAGCCAGCTCCTCAAGCCTTTGATTCTCAACAGATATCTTGAACCAAGTAAGAAAAATAAGTCCAGAAAATGAGCCGCACACAAAATTCATGAATAACAAATGCATTCTTAGTTACCAGGGTAACAGCACGAGCCCGTAAAGATGGCTGAGCCAATGTTTCTGCCATATTAAGGCCAGTGCCATTGCTTGGAGGCACAGTTGCTAAGGTTGCAGGAGCTGTTTGTTGTTGAACAGAAGAAAGCACTGTGCTATTGCTCCCAACTATGGCAGGTAGATCTGCCAAGGCCGATGTCCAACCATCACCACCAATGACAGACAAAGTACCCATTGGCAGGCTTTGAGAAGCAGAGCTCAAACCGGGAGATGAGACTCTACCAATATCATGAACTACCTGTTTTTCTTCAGCTCCAAGGGTTGGAAAGTCTCTATCAAAAGCAGTCTTACGTATGCTGCTGATGATACTTCCCCCCGTGTGGAAACCATTTTTTACTTCATTCGCTCTTTTAGGCCACACCTCACCTCGTTTTCCTGATATCAAAGACTGAGAACGCCTCAAAATATCTTTCTTAGTTCTATTTGTAAGAACATTAGCTGATGACAAAGACTCTGAATAGTCACGATCCCTGGCATCCATGAATCGGGAATCATGGCCCTTGTCCCAATCCCTATCACGACGGCCCCTACTAAAACTACTGTAGTTCCGTGAGTGCATAGATGGCTCCTTGTCATACATTACAGACCCATTTGTGCTCAAACTTCTTCGGAAATATGCAGATGAGTTTCGATCCACAAAGGCAATGGAACGTGGGCTGTCATGATCACTAGCAGTAACAGATGACCAGTTTCTTGTAGGCAATGCAACAGCATGATCATCTATAACAAGAAATAAAAAATGGAATGAATATTAACCAAAAAAAGTCAAAATCAATTTCTAAGAACTTTATCACAATATCACAAATCAAAATCAGCCATGTCTTTAGAGCAATGGAACCCCCTTCTGCCATGTTTTTGAGGAATGAGATATTTAGATCCTTTTGTATAATGAAGAGGTCTTTAAAAGTCAGACCAAGTAAGAAAGGATCATGACCCCCCTTCTCTGCTATGTTTTTAGAGTGATAATTTATAGAATGAGGGTATTTGGATCTATTTAAACAATGGAGAGGTACTTAACTATCAAAATAAGGAAGATTATTTATTTATTTACTTATTTATTTTTTGCTCTTCTAGATCTCCATCAATTGAAAGACTTGAACAGTAAAGTTTTAAATATCCAACCAAATGAATGGATTCAAATTCAAACTGACAACATATTCAAAATCAAACTGCCTGTGATTAAGGGGACATCCAAATGCAACATAAAATAAAGAGTAAAAATACATATACAAGGTAAGAAACATATAAAAAATACATATATATATATATATATATATATACCTGTTTGGGAAGATGAAAAATGTTGGAGAGAACTTCCAGCACTGCCGGCAATGCCACTGGATGCTCCTTTCAACCATTCTGGTACTAACGCTGGCTCACTTTTCTTTTTGGTGGGTTCCCTTCTTTCCATAACGATCACCGACCATGATAAAAAAGAATATGCCTGCTGTTCCGAATTTGGCTACCAAACACCATTCACCTTTCAATATTCAACTTCCAATCTTCTGTACAAAAGCCTGCAGACTAAAACAAAAAACCCAGTACTATTCTTCCCTAAAAGAATCATCATATCCGCATGACATGCATCACCCAAAAAGGCACACTTCTGGCAATCAATTTCTAATCAAGTGCCCCAACTTCTAATTCCTATCCCTCCTACTTCACCACTACCTATCCTGCTAAAGACAGCAGCCAGCCCAATACAAAACCAAATACACAATACTCAAAAAGCATCTGAATCTGTACACTTAAAACCCAAAGAGAATGAACAGAGAATCGTCCCCAATGACGGAAACCAACTCCGCCCTTCACTTCCCCATCTTCAGCAGAGATTTATTTGCACCCCCAGAAAAACACCCATAAAAATTTAGAGAGAGAGACAGATCGAGAAACGCTTAAGAGACCATCATATCATATTCAAGACGAAAAAAAAAAAAAAAAACTAATTCTCGGAAATTAATGAAAGCAACGAAGATTGAGGTAGAGGAATTCAAACTCATTTATCTTCCATAAAGACCATACCCTAAAAACCGAAGTTAACCCAAAAAAAAAAAAAAACCTAGGCCAAAGACGAAGATCAAGGAGTGAAAACCATACACAAACACCTTGTACCGAACTGCTCAAAACCTAATGATTAGGAGAAACAAAAAGAGGGAAGAAACCTCAGCGAAGACAAGATCGAATGACCAAAGTCCATGCACAAAAGATCCGCGCTAGAAACCCTAATCGTTCGATCGATGCACTTTCGAAGATTTATCCAATGCGCAGTGAGATTTCAGTCTATTTCGAGAAGCAGAATAAGAACGAGAAGAAAGACTACTTACGAATGAACGAGAGAGCGTTTGGATGCGACTAAGCGAGAGAGAAGATAACAAGAGAGAATGTTAGGGTTTTTATCGCAGAAGGAGAAGAGACGAGAGAGCAGAGCGATTTACTCGAACGCGTAGAACTAAATATGGAGACTACGAAATCTCTCTCTTTTCTGTTTTGTCTCCTCCAAAATCCCAACAGCAAGACTTATTACAATACCATATGTTCTTCAGTGCCCACTTAAATCATGTAGAATGCATTGATATGATATAAAGAGAGAGCCCAAAAACTGTATTAAGTGGGGTCCATGATTCAATGATCTTGATGGGGGTGATATGAAGAATCATCAGATAGAGAATGTTGGATGGACTCTGTCTGGGTGATGGGATGATCGCCTGTGTTCAAGATTGGGCAGTGAAGGGACAAATCTAAATGTGGTGATGATGATGGATGTGAATATATCTGATGGTTTTAGGGTAGTTGTAGCATTTAACCAGTCAAATTTGCTTTGGTAGTAAAAGTCAAATCCAACAAATTTCTTTGGATGATGGCATGCACATAAGGAGATTTGATTTAATTGGAGAAATATTTGATTAAAGATTGTCATCCACCTAACTTTAATGGATTTTTACCAAAAAAAACAAAGGGAAATTTTCAAAAAAGCCCTTTAATTTTGGGGTGATTTTAAAAAAAGTGTTAAAAGAATTCAATATTTTAAAAACATAAGAAAGTTTGCAAGATTTCTTTCACTCAAGTCCAATATGGCAATCCATACCCACTGTTGGTAGTTTTGTATAAATAAAAACTCAAAAGGACAAAAGTGCCCATAGTGTAGTTAGTAGGTAGAAAGGAAAATTTTAAAACAGTCATAAACTTTTTAGGTGGACACTCTAATTATTAATCTAGTTAATAGTTAATTTCAGTTTGCACATTTTGATCAATCCAATATTTGGACACTCTAATTATTGAGGTAAATTTCAGTGCAATCAATGCATTATGTTATATAAGTGACTTGGAACAGGCAAAAGTGATCTTATAGTTGGCCCAACATTTTGGAGAATGAATGAAATCAAATGGATTTTTTTCATTTTGATTAAAAAAAACTGTCAACTGTGGATGGAAATCTCCCAACGGGACCTAATTGAAAAAAATCTTGAAAACTTTCATGCCTTTTTGAAATATTCAATTCCTTAGTCCTTTCTTTAAAGACCACCTAAAAAATTTAGGACTATTTTGAAATTTTCCTTTTTACCTACTTACTACTCACTAAGGGCACGTTTGTCCTTTTGAGTTTTTGTTTATACAAAGTTGCCGACGGTGGGTATAGATTGCCGGAATGGACCTGATTGAAATAAATCTTGAAAATTCTCATTCGATTTTGAAATATTGAATTCTTTTGACCCTTTTTTGAAAATCACCCAAAAGTTAAGGACTTTCTTGAAAATTTCCCAAAAACAAATTATAATGAACCACCTACTAAACACTAAATATCAATATATTCAAGTTTTTGCCCAAAAAAGAATTGATAACGTAGAGTTTAAGGTTTTTTTTTTTTATATTTTTTTTATGAGAATGTCTATGGATTGCGATACAATTAGTTTTGCCTTTAGTAAAACCTTGCAGGTATTGATATCAATTTGATTTTTCGAAAGAGACGTGGTACATTCGCACTAGAGCATCCTTCTCTTCTTTCCTTGTCCTCTTTCAAATTCACAGAAGAGGTGTGATTATTCTTTTTCATATGTAAATGCAAATTTCAATGTTTATATCATATATAAAGGCCCCCCAATTGAATGTTTAGTGAGGAATGAGGATGCACCACAACTTGGTCTTTCAAAGGGTTGCAGTGTTTGAAGATGGCTGGGGAATGGTACAATAAAGGGAGATGAAAAAAAGGGCACAAAAGAGTTTTACTGCATCTGTAAAATGGCGAAAAAGGAAGAGAGGTTATTTAGGATTTTTGAGGCAAAATAGTAAAAGTTGAGAGAGGAGAAGGAGAAAGAGAAGGAGGAGACTTCGTGTGGGGAAAAGAAGAACAGGAAGAGGGTGAGTTGGTAAAATGGAAGAAAAAGGGGTGGTGAAACTCACCAGTCACACCATGCGAGGGTAGGAAGAAAAGGGGGCAGCCAGGGGCGGAACCAGGATCAAGGCAATGGGGGGGCCATTTTGAATTTTAAATTTCTTTTGCATTGCTAAAAAATGAGTTTAAATTTTATTTAATCTTAAGGGGTTTTTTTGTAAATTAGGGGGGGCCATGCCCCTGCCAGCCCCCTCTAATTCCGCCCTTGAGTAAAAGAAAAAGGCAAGGATATGCGTGGGTAAAAGAAGAAAACTTTGCTTTGGTAAAAAACAAAACTCGTAACATTCAATTATCTCATTTTTGGCAAAATTTCAAACCATTATTATTGGTTGGCGTTTTGGAGGATTATTTCTAATTTTTTGGTAAAAATCCATAGCTTCAAATGGGTAATTTGACCTTTATTATATATTCTTATGAGTGGCGTGGCAAGGCCTCTCGGCCTCAGAATTAAGCAAAAATCAATCCCTAGTACTCATGCTAAAAGTACCAATTCTATCCGGGTGATAAAAAAAAGAAGAAGAATTAAATTTGTGGCATCATAAATAATCCAATAATAAGAGCAGTTAGTTCAAGGATTCAAGCTTTTAGATGGAGTTATATCATTTAAAGTAGCAAAACATGCAATTATATCTTCTCTCATTCTCTAAATCAAGCCACTTGCCCCCTTCGTCCCTTGATGACTCGTGTTGGATCATTACAGACAAGGATATCGATCTATCTCCCACGCAATACATACTCTCTTTTCATTTTCCGTGTGAGGCTTTCCATTCTAATTTCAGTGTTATTTTTTTTAGTGGAATCCAGTGGAAAACCGTCTCATTTCTCTCTCTCGAAGTTCGCACGCAGCAGTGCACCAGCTCACAGCAGCCTCACTTAGTTTCAGTGACATTACAAAGTACCTGAGCTTACTTTGGAAGAAGATATCTTCTTCTTCATTCTCCCTCTCAGAAAATCTAATGGCTAAAAACCCGAGTAATAGAAAGTTATTGTTTTCGAAGTTTGAATTGTTAGCCCAAAGATAAAAACAAGCATTCGTGTCCAAATTAAAATTCTCATTTTTCTTTTTTCAAGAGATCATCGCTTGTGCACCTGCACACACTACACAATGCCCCCACCTGATCAATGAGAGGGGATAAAGCATTATCACATTCAAAACAAACAGTTGTAGTAGGTCAGCCCTTTTGCTTGCATGCATTGCAACTGTTTCATAAAGCTGATGCATCGAAACTTACATCTGATTCGAAAGTGACTTTAAAAGCAAATGACCTTTCATTCCCTCTCTAGCATCTGAAGACGCAAGAAACATCGTTAGAGGGCAAAAGCAGGGTGAAAAACTGTTGCTTGTATTTATTTGGTTCTTATTTTGGTTACTGCATAAAGAGAACCAAAATGAGCTCTTTACACATGGAAAGTATTAAGAGGTCAAATCCCACCACCAAGATATATTACACCTTTTTGTTGTAAGGTAAGGTACTCACACACCTACACACAAATCCCTATAGAACATAATTAATTGTATGGGAAAGATAACAGGCTCTAGGTCCAGATCAAACCTGAAGGCCATAACCCTGTAAAGCACGAATGCTTGTCTGAAGTTTGAAACTTGCTCTTTTTTTCTACTGTTTCAATGCACCTCAACTTTAGCCACTCATTTTGACATATGATAAGCTTAAGAACAGTCCAGTTTGATGACAACCATGCTACTACTAAAAATGAGTATCAAACCCAAACATCAATGCCCCCACTACACCGCACCCACAATAAAATCATGCATACTAAAAGCTTCATAAGCTATAAGAAAGATCAGAACAGGATTTTTTTTTCCCTACCGGTGTTAAGTAGTCCGACAATTCCCAATCAAGTGATACTCTAGAAAAGCTAACTCATATAACTTCTCCAGTTGAATCAAATCTACCCCGTCTCATCAACCTTTCCCACTATCTAGAGGCATGGTTTATTAAAAAGAATAAAGGAGTTTGGGACCCCATAAGCCATAACGGCCGGTGCTGAAACTGTTTGTATAACTGCCAACAAAATGGTCCAAACCATAGCAACATTTTATTTTATTTTTTGAGGTTATCCCTCAGGCCTTAAGACCCAACAAGACTAATCCAAACCACTCCCCCACCCCCAGCCCCGCCAACACACCGGGTAAATATGGAGACCAACTCCCAGGTGGGTAACCATAGCAACAGTTTGCTTCATTTTACATCTTAGAAAATGCAAGGTTTATGATGCGCCATTCTTTGGCTTTGAAGGTGTTTTAGAGGTAAATTCAACATAAAATACCATAACAAAATAGTTTCTTTTTTTTTTCTTCCCAAAAGGTCATATAACATATAATATGGTTCCTATACATTTTATGTTTCAGACCCTAGACTTCAAAATAATAACAATCAGTACAGAAAACAATAACATAACTGCTGTTATTTTAAACCAGAGACAAAGTCATCTACTACATGATAGAACAAAAACATTGGTTGGATTCACTAGCATGCAAGCTAACAGGTTTCCAAAATTATGCAGTTCAGCGCCTAGGTAAATCCATAAGACAGCCGGGATTATTATCAAGATTCACAATAATCCATGCTAAAGTAATCAAAACCATTGCCCTCGATCTCTTAGTCCCCCATATTTATCTCAGCCAAACAAACAACAAGGTTTCTATTAACCCCCACACAAGAAAAAGGATATAACTCCAGAAAAACAGGAAGTACAAAAAGTAAAAATAAAGCAAAAATAAGATATAAATAGGTATGATAAAACCATGCATGTGCCAAAAGTATACATGATAGAGCTAACCAACTGAATTGCTCAGACAAGCCTCCTCTACTGTTATCGACCTCCCTATTGTAGATCATCGTCAGGGTTAGGACTGGTGTTGCCTTTTTCAGGTTTGGATGCTTCGTCAGCCCTCCTGTTATCATCAACCTCAAGCACATCATCCATCATATCATCTTCACCGGCAATATCTTCCACGTCCTCTTCATCATCATTGCTTCCTGGGATTTTCCGCATCTTGGGGCCATGCTCTAGCCTGTGTGTTTCCAGTTCTTTGTCCATCGTCTCCTGTAGATTTGTCAGACTGTTTGCTTTCCTTGCATTCCTCGCATTTTGCCATCTCTCCAGCTCTGCTTCAACATTGGCAACATACTGCTCCCCAATCTGCTTTTGGTACTCGGACAGCTCTTCTCTTCGAGCAGCCTTCCATTCTTCAAATACCTGTGGATTCAAATGTCAACATACTATGCATGCAAGCAAAAGCTGATTCATAGCATGAAGCCAGAAATGATGTTCTCACATATAATTGTTCGAGTGAATAATGCAGTACCAATTGCAAGACTTTCATGCTTGATCGTGACCAGGCAAAAATGTGATAAAGCAACAATGACTAATGAAAAGGCAACTTGCAAGTCAGGTTAGACCATTAGAACTATACTTGTGGGCAAGTGCATGAGGTACAGGCCAAGGAACTGGTGCCAGTTGGCAACTCATTTCCCTGCTGACCCCGATTTGTGTCACCTACATCTAGGTAAAAAAAATAGAAAAAAAAAAAAAAAATTCTTTGAACTCATTATTTCCTAACTGCTATCATGTTCCAGCGTCTCTTTGGCAAAGAAGCCACTCTTATCTCCTCACTCTGACAATAATGGCTACATGATAATGAAGAAGAATAATCTATGTAAGGTTTTCCCTCTGTTTCAGTGTAGATTAGGGTTAGATTTGGGTTTTTTTTTTTATTATAAATTTAATTAGTGTTTGATTTAGAGTTCTATATAGGATTTTGAATGGAAGTTTGGTTAGGATTTTGGTTGGGGGAAGGGGTTGATTAAGGGTTTTGTCAAGGGTTTGAAGGGGGGCTTTTTAAGGATTTATATCAAGAGTTTGATTAGGATAGATACCATTCAAAAAAAAAAAAAAATTTTTTTGATTAGGATAGATCTTAATAAAAGGTTTGATTTTAAGTTAATCTGCATTTTGTATGTGAGTCAGGTTGGGTTGACCCTTTTATCTGCAGTCGGTGTCTAACATAGGAGGGAGAGCTTAATCCATTTAATAGACAAGTTGGGCTCAAGCTGGGTCACAACTTGTGTATAGGTCTCAACCGCCCCAAAACTGTTCAGACCCGAATCCATTGCTACAATTACATGCAATAGTACACCTCTAAAAAGTAGATACAATTTACTTCAGCAAAGCTTTTATGACCAGCAGACCAACCTTCCCCAAACTGATAGGTTAAGGGAACTTCACAATGGGACAACATAGAATGGGCCGACGAAAAAAGGCAAGAAGGAACTGCTAAATGTTCACATAGTGTTTGCTAATCAAGTGCCAGATGCATTATCCTGATGCTTTTCATGATTTTTTTCATCTATTAAATTGACATATATCATAACTTTTTTTTGTCCTGGTAAATACTTGCTCACCCACACACACCCAACCCAAATCCCTCACCGACACAGTCGGGGATCAATCCCCAGTTGCTTTTGTGGAGAGGGAGATGCATACGCCTATCAATTGGTGGATTGTGAGATATATAATAATGTTTAAATAGAAATTTTGAAATAATATTATGAGAAAAATGCATTAAGAAACCCCAAACATGTCAGTAGATCTGCGAACGGTCTGGCACCTTTGAAGGATGCTCCCTCTTTGTTGTAATAGGTTCTGTAATAGTTCTTTTTTTTAATAAAATTCCGAAAAAAAAAAAAAAAAAAACACCCACATCATCTAACACCCCAACCCGCACCCACACCCAAATAAATATCCACGAACTGAGGAAAAAAAAAGGAAAGAAACATGCATATGTTAATGGGATTTACTTAAGTAAAATATGCATATGTGAATCTTACATGTGAAAAAAATACCATGCCTGTTTGGATGCACTAATTTCACGAAAAAACTTTGAACAGTTTGGATTACATATTTACAAATGTAAAATCTTCATATATCTCAAAATCTATGAATTCTTAAGACATAAAACTAAACATTCTGAGGTTTAATGGGTCAACAATTAAAATTTTTAGTGGTTTGGATTAGAAATCTGGACCACAAGAGTCGCAAAATATAATAAGTGGTGAAGGATTTGATACCACGACCTGTCACAGATGTCCTCTGCACTGGCACCTTCCTAATCAAAGTGTGTAATCATATTACACCTTTTCAGGTACCAAGAATTTTCATATGAAAATGGCCTCATGTACAAACCATATTCACAACTCATTTATGCATATGTAAATGACTGCAAACAAACATAAGTATGCATCAATGTTGCACATGTGACGTTTACTTACCTAAATGGGTGCAAACAAACGACCCTAAAAGAACACCCAACCCCTTTTCTTCTTTATTCCATCAATTCAGTTTCACGAGCAAAAATCACAAGAAAGCCTAACAAGGCCAATCTATTATAGCAGGAAGGAAGAGAAAGAATGAGGGAAAATAGACTTCCAAAGAAAACCCCCACCCTCCCTCCTCTCCCAAAAAAAGAAAAGAAACACACACACACACACACAAAAAAAAAAAAGACAGCTCTCAAATAATAATAATAATAGTAATAGTAATAGTAATAGTAATAATAATAAGGTCCTCTCCACATTTTCATGGGTTGTCTGATGGCCCTGGACAGACTTGATTGTGTTAGCTCTGACTAAATGAGCAGACCATAGACCTGCTTCAGGTTCTAGTAAGAGGACACTAAGCCAACGATGGAAGAAAAGGGTGGCCAAAATCATACCTGCATTTTGCGCTGCTCGACCAAGGTTGCATCAGCTTCTAATGGTTTCGCAGGTAAATAAAATATTGGAGGCTCTGCCTTTGTCCTAACACAAATAGCAAGCAAAGAATAAAAATTTCCATAGATATAGTTCGTAGAAAAGCCCATGATTGCTTCTAGCCCAATACTATGCACATGAACAGAAACTTATCTTGTCTCAATAAAATTGTCAATATGGAGACTTTTGGGCCAAAATTAAAAATAACCTGCAGTAGATCACATAAACAAGGAAGTAAAACAGTCCCGTCAGTCATGCTTAGAGGAGAACACGGCCAATAGCGACTAATCTGCTAAGGGCATGTTTGTGCATGACAGTCTTCTGTGGCATTTTATTTCCACAGTGATTACAATTTCTGCAGAAAATGGAAACTCAAGACTTCATTTTCCACGGTTTCAGTTTCTATTGTCATGTGTAATTACCACAGAATGGTTCTCTACCTCAAGTCTGACTCCATTTTCTCAAAAAAAAAAAAAAAAAATAGAGTCTCTGCTGTCTCATCAGAAAATGAAAACTGTAAAATGGACTAAAGAAAAATCATTCTTCCTAAGAACCACTTTCATTTGCATGGAAAATGTTGTGCACGACCATACCCTAAAGAAATAGTGCCAAGGGGCGAAGAATAAAGATAATAGCAGCTCACAGACCACATACCTTAGAAAATTGGAAAGCTTTTTATGGTGCTCACTCCACTGAAGAAATAGCAGCTCCAGCTTCTTTTCTTCCGCCTTTGCAGCGACACGTGCTCGAAGTGTCTGCCACAGAAAAAGAAATTATAAACACGGTTTTAAGGAAAAGAAATGAAGGAAAAAAAAAAACAGTTTAACCAGGAAACAAATATGCATATTTAAGAAAGGAAAAGTTTACGGTCCAAGAAACAAATATACCAGATCACGCCTCCGTTTTTCTGCAATTTGTTCGCGCTCTTGCTGGCGCAGCCTTTCACTTTCCTCACGTGCCCTTTGCTCAGCCTACACACAGTTTTGAGTGATTCAACTAGCAAGCAGAAACTCTAGAAATCTCCAAAGAGTGACATCAAGCAAATAGCTCCAAACATGATTATCACTTAGCATGTACTCAATTAGAATTAGTAGCAAAAGGCGATCTGTTCAAATGTAGAAAAGCTCGTCACGTATACATATGTTAAAATAGTCCTATGGACTACCATATCTTTGAGATGATCACTGTTGTAAGATGAGTATATCATAAATAGGAGATAATCACAAGCCCAAACAGATTCCAAATCCAAGAAATGAGTGCCAAAATCCTAAATCTGAGAAATGAGCCAAACCATCAAATTATATAAGGAATCCAGACTACAAGTCTATAAGGGAATTCCTCACCTTATGCCATCATTTACTACCACTGTGAGATGTTCAGGTTCTCGCTTTTCTCTTTTCTTAAATAAATAGATAGATATAGCACTAAAAGGGCAAGGAAAAGCATTCTAGTAGTGATTCTTAAGCACCAAAAAAACATTTTATATTATAAATTTTTATCAACAAACTTTTGTATTACAAATTTACAATTTTCAATGCAATGAGTATCTATGACAAAACAAAACACTTCTGGCATGCAACCTACGTAAACTACATAATTCTCACATTAAAATTTTGGTTTCACTTGTTTCAGCTTAAAAAATCGATTAGTACTCACTCTGCGCAGTGAGTCTGACCTACGCAAGAATGCCTCTGATGTTGACAAATTCTTATCTTCCTCTCGAAATTTCTGAAATAATGAAAACAACAGAAGGGTGTAATTAGAATACAGCAAGAACCAATTACACTCCAAAGTTCATTGACAATGAGTTTAACATAGACAAATGCAATTTGATGAAAGCTTCAAGTGAGAGCATCAACAAAATAAAATTATAAAAAGGGGTATCTGCAAAGGTACGGTCAACAAGAGATTTTAAGTTACAATGAGCAAAGTAAAATATTCTTATATAGGACCCATTAAAGCTGAACTAATTTTGCTAAAGAATGAGGTAGGAAAGTGACAGTTCCGAAACTTCTACAACTATTCACAAAGGGAGAAAGATTACAGCTTAGAAGTAAACTGTGAGAAAGTTTATTCATACACTACAACTATTTGTTATACGCTTCGGAGAAAGATTACAGCTTAGAAGTAAACTGTGAGAAAGTTCATTCATACACGACAACTATTTGTTATACGCTTCTGAAGTCCAAGTCACTCATATATTTGTTTGCATCTGACCTCTGTCATCTTTCAACTTGATATGTAGGTATTAAGGTACAGAAACTGTAATTTAGTATGAATAAATAACCAACTTGTTGCGAGAAAGAAGAAAGTGGCTCGTAAATAAACCACTAGCCAGAGTTGTCATTTGATTCAGTCATCATTTCAGTTTAGCTGGTCAATTCTAACATTCTGGCATTCCCAACTTATGTTCCAAAAAAGAAATGATGGAAAAGGGAAGAACGGAAGAAAGCTAAAACACCGGTGAGAAAGTGTCCCTTGCTGTTGGTCAGCCAGTTAGGGACATGTGTGTGAGCCAGCATGCATGGGGTCGAGTCCTTCATGTAGCCAAAAAAACAAATATTTAGAAAGCATAATTTATCATTTAACATACAGTACACTGCAAATAACTAATTCTGCATGTTAAATATGCCAATGCCCTACATCCATGGTTTAAAAAATTGGTCAACCCAGCCGCTACTGAATTGAGTTACGATACCCTATATGTATATATGCCACGTCTTTTTCTCTAACAAGGTTTTTGTATGAGTATCAAAGATATAAAAAATCATTTTGACAAGATCCAACTACACAAAGATCAAGAGTATTATTCATTTGAATATAGACATGAACCTTAAAACCAAACACAGCCTAACTGTTTAAATTCATAAATAACAATTAAAACACAAAATGCTCTTGAATTCTATACTCACGGGAAATTCTTTTTCTTTTTTTTTCAATTTTTTTTAAGTTTTCATAATTCAAGCATTTTACGGGCTTTGGGTGTGACTCAGTTTGACCTAGTCAAGTCAACTTGAATTGAGGGTGATCAAGTCACGCCCTGAATCTAGTTTTCAAAAACATACATACAACCAAGGCCCAAATTAATATAAGATCAATTAACAAGAAGTGACTAAGCACATGTAAGAATAGTTATATCTCTTTTAACGCCTACCAATTGATTAGGAGATTTACCAGCCGAACCACCATAGCTCGGTGGCAAGGCACTTCAGCCGCACTCTCACAGACCAAACAGAGATCGACCCCTGGTCCCCATGTTGTTAAGCACCACTCATACACCAGTTTAGTCTCACTCTCACAGACCCAATCAGAGATCGATCCCTGGTCCTCACATTGTCAAGTATCATTCATACACCAGTTTGGTCTCACTCTCACAGACCCAACCAGACATCGATCCCTGGTCCTCACATTGTAAAGTACCACTCATAGACCAGTGCAAATAACTGCTTCGGTGGAACAAAGGAAAAAATGGCTTTCTTTTTCCTTTTGGAGAGAAGGGGTGTTCTGTACTCTGGAGCAAAAAAGAACTAACAATTATACCACAGTCACACCAAATTATAATATGAAGTAGAAGTGTAGAACAGCTTTTTCTAATCGTTGTAAAGCTTCAAAAACATTCCCATTTTAGTAACTAGGACAGTTAATCTTGACAATAGATAGGGATCATCTAAAAAAAATGGCATAAAAGATCTTTTATTAATTGAATATGATTAGTAGTTATAAGATAGCCAGCCTTTGGAAGTAACTATGAAAGACAATATAAATGTCAGGGCAACCTAAAATTATTTCTATATGCAATCGGCCATAGAGATTAACAAAATAGTCAAAAAGTGATAATCATCAAGTCAGAAGTCGTACTGCAAATATTCAGTTTCGTGCATGTCAATTGAAAATTTAAATAAAGATCATTCCTAATGCTATACAAAGACAAAAGGGGTATTGCATTATTGATGCTTGGAAGGAGGGCTGATTGCCAACATGGTGGAGTCCAAGACGATCTAGATCCGGAAGACCTACATTAGACTGTTTGAAGAGCTATAATGGTGCCCATGGTACCAAAACCCATTTTAATGGGTCCAGAGTCCAGATCCATATCAGGGCCCAACTTCAAGTTGACAGCCCTAATTGAATGCTGAACAGCCCAAATGTTGTCCAATGTTTCAACAGCACATTTCACTCGGTTCAACTTTAGAGCCCAATGAGTCCGGCAGATTCACCAATGGGGCAAAGTCCTTTAGTGAAGTCCCAAGGGACCTCATGGTCACATCAACAAACTAGGGTTTGATTGAATTGATTCTTTGTTGCTTCTAATTATCACTTGTGTCAAGGGCAATTCAAATCTATTTGAATTAAGTTGTGAGTTTAATGGCCATAATTTAAACATCTTTATATAGTTTAGCATTATAATTTATATCGATGAATGAAAAAAGTTCTAAGGCTGTAATCACCTTGAAAATATATATAAGGCAAAGCAATCAACCAGTTGTCCACTCTCTTTGATGGGTTCTCTAAACCTTGCAAATGGTGCAAACCCTATTTGAGCCTTTTTGCAGCAGCTACAAGGTCGGGGGTGTAATCTTGATCTGATCCTAATCTATCTTGATTGAGATTAGCATGTGTTGAGTGTATGGTTCTCCTTTATTTTCTTATTTGGTGACTGTAATTCAATTTGGGGATTCCTTCAAAGGCCAGATCTCAAGTTCCTGTCTGTTTTCATTCAAAGAATAGCTTCTATTTGTTTAAATGATACATCACAGCAACTAATATAGAATTGTCTCCATTTGACAACTACCACTTTCTCACCATTGACTAAACACTCCAACTGTACTGAGGAGTGTTGCAAGGTTGAGGCAATTAATTATATCAAAAGCCTTTCTCTGGCCTTCCACTGAGGCCACCTATTTTTTAAATTGCTAACAAGTAATGATGTGCTGGATAGACAGCTGTAACGGTACCCATCTGGATTTCAATAAAAATGAAAGTTGCTGCCTCGGACAACAATCTTTCTATGTATGAAGCACAGACTGCATGGTGTCTTCGCTCTTTAAATATCAAATAAGCAAATTTCTGCTCATTAGTAAATGAAATCAAACATTATAAAATCCATGCATTGAAACAAAGTACCGCTAAAGTTCCCAACATCCGTCCCAGCATTCTTTTGTTCCTATCAACCAAACTCGGGTCCTCATTTTTGGGCAGGACCCTTGGCACATGCACTGTTGCTTGGGTTTCATCATCCTGAAAAACAACAAATAACTGCATTTTAGTTCAGAATAACCCTTTTATCAGTGCAAAAGGACCCAATTCAATGATCCCTCGTACCATAGTCCTCGATGCCCTCTGTTTAGCATCTGTCCTAAATCCACCACGCTGCTGCAGGCTCAACAACTTATTATCATTCCCATCGCTGGCAATGGTTTCCACATCCACGGTCAAATCCTGCTCTTTGACATCCTTTGCTCCATTGGCATCCTCCACAAGTTCTCCATCCTCAACCTTCATCCCAAAACCACAAGAAGAACAATCATAATGCAATTAGGTCCTTGATGGTGACCTGAAGCTTTTCCTTCACAATTTTACATTTTAACCCCCATGGTTTTAGATTTCAGCCAATATGATCTGTATCGGCCAATATATATCAGATTTTAGAATGGCTGACACATGGAATCAGTGCAATATAAGCATCATTGTGTATTAGGCGATACACCAATACATATCATCAATACCGACACTCACCAGTCATATCGCCAATAAGGAAGACGCTTGTCAGGCATATTGGCCAATACATTCAGTTTGGAACCTTTTATAATACTAAAAAGTAAGTGCAAGGGTTCAAAGCCACAAATTATTCATGTGTAGTAAACACTTTAGTCTTTAAGCATCATGCTACAAAAAAAAATTTTGAATGGTTACTTTGATTAATGGAAGCAACATGCTACAATCAAGATTTTGTTTGTAGCTTTTTTATTATTCATATGGCTAACAGAGTCATCATCAGGAACAGCCAGCCATTTCTAAGCTCTTTTTTTTTAACACGGCCATTTCAAAGCTTGGAATTGCCCAGACTGTTGGGCCCACCTAAGAGCATGAAAATCATGGAGAGCCCAAGGATTTGAAAGATATCCCTAAGACTTAACTGCAGGCGAAAAATGGGAAAAAAAAAAAAAAATGAGTGTCAAATTTGGCTTGGTGGCAATTTGGAGGGGAAGTAGGTGTGGCGGGGTTAGGTCGTTTCTTGCATGGAGATAATTTCTTATAACTAATAACTATGAATATTTGCCATATTTTATAAAACTTATTTTCTACTGGCACCCCTTTGATCTTTACCCATATAGCCCACCTTTGATCAATTCATCCCTTCACAAACAGCTACCCCTTTAAACTGGCACGAGTCCTTATGACGTTAATCTGTACATAATTCATTGTGAGGTTTTAACACCAACAATTTGCATGATATATAGAGTTATTAAACACTATGGAGCAAAAATCGGGGGCTAGGATCATTTGATAGGACTAATAATGAGTCCACTCTAGATCCACATGCCGAACCTTGTCCCTTGATTGTAATGAATTAAGGTGGACCCCAAAGAAGTGACAAGCTTCCAGGTTTGTACATGTGAGATTCGTCAACATTGTTTTTCCTATTTTTCTTCTTCTTTTTTATTTTTTTGGGAACCTGCTGCATTAGTTAGCACTATAGTCTCTCATCAGATTGAGCAGGACCTTGTGCTGCCCATGGAGAAAATATTCCCATGACCATGCTTTTTTTGTGGAACAATTCATCTTCATCGATTCACCACATTAAAGACTTAATTTCTTGAGTGACCTAGCTGACGAATTATTTTTGAAGTTACATTTATTTGAAAGTTAAAATCTTCTAATTTAAGACCAAAATTGAAATTCACCTACTTCCATAAAAAAAAATAATAATAAATAAATAAATAAAGTAACCCAACCAACTACGACACAAAAATTTACTGCATATGCTTGAAAACAAGTAAAAATCTTTACTTTTTAGAGTTGAAAGTACGCAGGGCCTATGCTTGCTTGAAACAACATCTTAAAGTAGTCTGATTGGTACCCATACAAAATAGGCAGATAATCTCTACAAGGTAAAAACCTCCACTTTTCTCATTTGTCCAAACATTATTTTCTGGGGCTGTCTGTACCAAATTTCTATACAAATTAATAGACCCACCGATACGTATTAGTTTTCGAATAACAGATGCATGGTCCCAACAAACCTGTTTTACCCACTTTTTATTGAATTTCAAACTAGACCATACTTTGATTTTGCTTCCTTTGGATTTCCTCCATTTGGGGTTTTCACCTTTTCTCTGCTATTTCTTTTATGTGCGTGTGTAATTAGTAATTACCTTGACCACAGCCGAAGAAAGTCGCCTTTTTGGTGCAGGCTGATCCTCTGAATCCACCCTATCCGCCTGAACTCAAGAAGCAAAATCCAAACAAAAGCTCAGTTACAAATTGTATGATTTGGGATACAGTTGAAAGGGCTTGAATCGACAAAAGATAAGCAAAAAGAGAGAGATTGAGAGGATTACGGGTCTGACGAAACCCCGTTGGCGGGGGAGAGCTGTGGTTGATCCGTTTGAGGCGATCGCAGCTCCGCGTCGGAGCCCTCTTGGGTCTCGAAGGCGTTGGGTTATCTGTTGAAGAGGATTTATGGAGATATGAACGAAAGGGAATGGAATTAGGGTTTCAGAAGAGGGGATTTGAGATGACAAACCTCCCATTGCTGTCTGTGGAGCTCTTCGATTTCCTTGCGGAGCTCTTCTTCTGTCTTCTCTACAGCAGCACTTGCCATCCTCTCTCTCTCCCTCTCTCTCCCCCTCTGTAATGTGATGAAGCTGATATATATATTTGAGAGTAGAACGAAAGCTAGCCCTAGTCGTACTACATATTTACATACGAAAACTTTACATATGCATGTTCGGAAACTAATTGTGTGCTGTGGTCACGGGGGCGGACTGGAGTGTGGAGTTTTTAAAGATGACCACATGTATTTTTTATAATAATATAATAATAATAACAAGTAACTATATCATGTAAATTTTATTTTTATTTATTTATTTATTTATGTATTGATGACATTGGCATCCCTTTAGTATTTTTACCCGCAAAGACTATCCTCTCGGGCACATGCATGACCTCGTAACATATGTGCACCAGGTAAGTCTTGTGTGGGACTTTAAAAAAAAATGTGATTTTCATGTAATTGAATATCAATGATTGTATTTTTAGAAGCAATTCACGGGCATAAGATATGGGTTTGCTTTGTACATCTTGGGTTTGAGGCTCCACCTCAGGACTTACTTGGTGCATGTATGTGCAGGGTTATGCGTGTCTTGAATGATGATTCTTATAAGGATTTTGAGTGTTGGCAAATTCATTGGGTGATGGACAAAACTGAGATTCATATTTTATTATTTGTTTTCTTGATGGAATGCCCAGACTGCCAATATTGCATTACTAAGAAGAAGCTCGAGAGATATGGGGCCCTCGAGTGGACTCCAGAATGTTATGTGTTCAAGTCAATCTCTATTGCGCTCAAGTCGAACAAACGAAGTGCAAAATAATTGGAGACAGAACCCCACGCCCTCGAGCAGACCTGACTCTGCGCTTGAGTGGATGAAGCGCGAAATTAGAAGTTTGATCTGGAAACCACTTGCTAATTTCTATCGTCTTACTAATTTGAGTTCTACTCATTTTAGAAGACTTAAGGCACAAACCAAAGCCTATTGCCATTCTCTCTTATTCAAGAGATACTTCTCTCCTCTTTTAAAACCTATAAACTCTTTAGAGATCCATCATCTTCTCCACAGCTTCATCAAGTTGTTATGTTGAAGTTTTCAAGTCTTTGGAGTTCTTTTCATCTACTCTCATGAAGTATATTCGCCTTAAAAACACATTCAAAGTAGTTGGTCAAAGCATGGTGAAAAGCGAATGGTGAGTCATCAACAATATCTTTGCAGTCCTTTGATTGAGTTGCAACTGAGAAAGGGATTTATGAGTTTTTTAAACTTTCTCTCTTACAGTACTTAGTTGTTTATTTATCTAAAAGATAAGACCCATGGTTTTTTCCCGAGTAGGGTTTTCCATGTAAAAATCATGTGTCTCATTCTCTTGTGGTTGATTGCTTGTTTACTTGATTTAGTTTAATCAACCCTATCATAATATATAGTCCTTAGACTTAGTTTAATTAGCCCTATCATATAGTGCTTGGTTGTTTGTTGATGTATACGATAAGACCCATGGTCTTTTTCCAAGTAGGGTTTTTCATATAAAGATCACGTGTTTCATTCTCTTGTGATTGATTGCTTGTTTACTGAGTTTAGTTTAATTAACCCTAGCATAATATATTAAGCTAGAAGGGTTTGGATCTAATTTGAATGTCAGTTGCAATTTTGATGGGAAGTTATCTCCTTTTTTTTTTTCTTTCAAATACTCCTCATTATCTCCCCACTTATCTATGTTATATTCAACTACCTATTATTTATCTAATCATTCTCATGAAACCTCACATCCACTCAATGGCGCTCCTGGAATTCGAGTCAACGGGATCAACAAAAGATTTATCTTCCATAAATCGAATAAATTTATTTTTCCCATTTATCAACGTCTGTCATCTACTTTCGATAATTCGACAAATATAATATAAAATTATCAAATAATCTATTTCCGATAATCCGACAAAGATAATATTTAATTCTCAAAAAAAAGAAAAAACATAAATTTTGATACATTGTTACTACTAGTTCTTAATCCAAAAGGAAAATCAAAATACATAAATTCCTACAGCTGCCATCGATAGGTTTTAATGTGTTGAAACCGTTACATAATAGCTTCATTATCAACACTAGCAACCACATCCTTTTCAATATATGTGACAAAACATTGGTTACGCAACCTATTATTTACGTACTTCATCGCTGAAAAAGTTATTTTTACCGTCGCAATCACTACTGATAAAATCAATACCAATTTTAGAAGCAAATAAACCAATTGGTATACGATATCCTTCTTTGTTTCCACTATTTTTCTAACAATATTACTAATTCTTTTAAGTTCTAAAAACTCGTTGCTAGAGCGTATATCAACAATGTAGGCCCATTATTATTATTTTTTATTTTGATAGACAATTGGCCCATTAACTTAGGCGGTGTATATTTTATGGTGACTTTTGTTCGCTACTACAACAACAACAAAAATGTGTAAAGTTAGCTAATGTAGGGTCAAACTCTTAAATTGAGTGGGGTCAAAAGCTTCACCTAAGTTCAATTCATGATATAAAAAAATTTATTTTTAAATATTTTCTCAAATGTCGACCCCACTGTTAGGGGCGGAACCAAGAATTGTGTTTAGGGGGGGCCAAAATAAAAACAAAAATTTAAACAAAATTGCAAAATATAGTAATAAAATATGCAATAAACTAAATACATAATACTCAAACCACATGGATAATCATAAGAAAAATAGCTTTTTCTATATTTATCCATGGTAGATAAGTTATGATTGGATTAAAATTTTATATAATAGGAAAGAAATAAAAGAAAAGTTCTTTTGAGTGGGTTAGATTTCTAGTATAAGGCCGACGATTGAATAACAAAATGATATATGATGCATTGGTACATCTACTATATGTAAATATATAATAATGGAAAAAAAAAGTTCTCTAAGTGGTACCGTCCTTTCTTATGCATGTAATTTGTAGGCTACAATTTAAGACTTTATTATTTAAAACCTCAAAGAAAAGTAATGACATCGTCCTGTATATAAAATCTAAACCATTCAAAAGCATGGTTCCACCAGTTTTTATCTCTTTAATATAAATTTCTTTAATCATTTTTTATTAAAATAGATAATAATTAAAAAAGTACAACTATATTTCTTTATCAACAAGGGATAAAACTCCAATTGAACTAAAACTTAATGTAATAATAGAATCCAAACAAATATTATTTTTAAGCACATTAAATTTCAATATAAGCCACGGAGATTGAAAATACATAATAACATGTAGTGAAATTAGTATATATATGCAATGTAAAAAAAAATTATAAGAGAGAAAGTGGGTTTGTTGTTTTTTTTATTTTATTTATTCGTCAAAGTTTCTACAAGTCCGTCCCTTCTTGGATCATAAGATTTGGGATAAGTGTAGATGGGTTAGAATGAATATTAAAAAATCTTTTCCCCGATCTACATCAAGCCTTCTTCATTTGTTCTCATTTCCTTCATTTCCTTTTCTTTCTTTTCCTTCCCTTTTTCATTTTAAATTTTCCCTAAAATCGGCAATATTTTTATTTCCTTTTTTTCTATGATTCAAAATCATGTTAAAAAAATCTTAAATAATGGAGGGGCCATCCATTAACACACAATGAAAGGGCCAAAGTTCATGATGTAGGGGGGCCATGGCCCCTGCCAGCCCCACTAGGTCCTTCCCTGCCCACTGTGATCAATATGGCGTCATCCATGCGTCCACTCTCCACTTTTGAAGGTTCCACTTATTTTTTTTTCTTTATAATAACTCTCTTTCTACCGCACCTCTTCTATTATCTTTCTTTCCCAATTCTCATTCTGTACCACTGAGCTCTCGAAGCATGCAAACATTTACTTTTAACATTTTTTTTTTCTTTCTAAGGTTTATGAATAAGATTAGCAGATGACGATTATTTGGAGGTTTTCATTAGAAGGTAAGGAATCTATGAGTTAATTTTCTTTTATTTTTCTGTCCCTTTTTATTTCAGTACAATTTTGTTTGCAATTGTTTAATCTTTTTATATATGAATATTTAGTTTGCAATATTTGGACATACCTGTGCTCAGCATGGGTTATTGTGTGCTATTATTAATTAATTGGATTTGGAATCTAAAAGAGAAACTGATTTGGGACCTTAGCCCTGTGTTAATGGTTAATCTCGCTTCTTCAATTCTCGTTGGACAAAAATACCACGAGGATACGTACATCATAAAAAAACAAAAAAAAATTTCAGAAGCAGTTATATACGTAATTAAAAAAATAACCTCCGTTTTATTGGAAATATAATCTAAGGAAGGTGAAACAACAATATCAAATAT
Organism: Persea americana; assembly: GCA_029852735.1. NCBI lineage: Eukaryota > Viridiplantae > Streptophyta > Magnoliopsida > Laurales > Lauraceae > Persea > Persea americana. The sequence goes on from CM056812.1 coordinate 53,227,547, forward strand.
CACTCTAGAAATTCAATATGCAGGAATGCAAGGTCTCATATGTATCTCCACCTTAAATCATCTTTCACCTCTTATTCCAAACTCATCCATCACCTATTTAATAATTCTTGTGGTGGAGGTCATTTCAACTTGAATTCTTATGCATTCAACTTAAATGTATTTTATGCCCTAGATTTCCACTTCCACCACCTCGGGTATTTCTGTTTAAAACTATTCAGTGAGAACAGTTATTTTCCTATGGTTTGAATTGATGCCTTTTCCATGCAATAGGACTAAGAAGTGATATACAATTTCCAAGTATGCCAAAGATCATTTTCGATTGGGAGTTCAAAATTGTAAAATTAGAAATCAGCGAAGCAAGGAATTCAATATTTACACAAGTGTGACTATGTTTTTTTTTTTTCTTTCAAATCATGGAGTGTGACTATGTTAGGGGCTACTTTTGAACTCATTGGTAAAATACAATATGCTTGGCTGCAAAGGGGGTGAAAAAATTACAGTAAATCTAACATGATCTAGGTTAAGTCGTGGGTGTTAATATCAGTAAGTAGCTAGACTTAAATTTAATGAACTATTTTCCTTTTGTCCTTGAGTTTAATACAAACCACATTAATCTAAAACAGTTGCTTCCATTTACCTAAAACAAACAAACAAACAAACAAACATTTTGGCAACTTGCCAAAGGTGGCCTCGGCGTGTTGATCAAAGTAGTCGAGGAAGATTTCTAAATGAGCTGTTATTTGTAAAAATTAAAAGGTATTAGGTAGTTCTCTGTAAATTACCTTCAAAGAAAAGACCCCTTAGGGTTCATATCATTTGAAGAAGACGCATCCTTGTATTGATGAGTGGGCTCCACTCAAAAGAGGGTATTTGAAAATATTTGTGCCGCCTCTATAATGTTACTGAAAAAATGTGTCTCCAAAAGTGCACAAATCAGATTCCACCTGAGGGAGAGTATCGAGGAGCGGGCTTCACCCAAAGGAGTGTATTAAAAATTATTCAATAAATCTAGCAGCAGAGCATGGAGCACGGGGCGAGCACTATGGTGGAAGTAGAGTACAAGGGAGGAATGGAACACCGCAAGGATGACCCCTAGGCCTATATTAGGCTAGGTATGGGTAAGACATCATAAAATGGCTTACTCCACTTTTAGAAAAAAAAGCTACTAAAAAGAAGCTACTCTATGCAGTTTATGTTTAAGAGCTTAAAAGTACTTATTTCTAAATATAAGCTCCAAGTTTAAATAATGATTGGAGTTTTATCAAACACTCAAAATTTTTAATAAGCTCTAAATCATTTAATAAGTGCATATTTTTAGAGTTACCAAACAGGGCCTTAGAATAGTTTACAATTCCTCCCATGCAGAGAAAAAAGGAAGAAGAAGAAGGTTGGTTTGGGCTACTCCTGACCTGAGTTTCTTACATATTTCAGGTTGTCCCGAATAGTAGTTGAGTAGAGGTCAAGCTTAATCCCAGAAAGCCCAAATGCTAGCCTGATACAGCCCACAAGCACAAGCAGACCTTATAAAAGCCTCATTTTTTACAGTTTCCTTCTTTTACCCTCAATCCATGCCTCTTGGGCCCTGGGCTGATCACTGGCCTGAATTGAGGGTCACTGGTGCTGTTTTCTGCAAAAGAAGATTTAGACCAAGAGAAGATTGCTAAAAAGTGTGGGTCACTAGCTAGTGCTATTTCACAGGTTACGAACAAATGAAATGGGCCACACTAGATGAAAATCTTTTAAGACTCGGCCGGTTGACCGAAACCAACATGAAAATTTTGGGTCCTGTAACTAAATGGGGTTAGCTCAAACAAGCTTGGGCAGGTGGCCTAGCCCATAGATAAAGATCGGCTGGAGCCCAAAATGTTTATTTATTACAGCAAATGTTTGGGTCTATAACTTTTTTGTAAACACATGATGGCCAAGCCAAAAGTAAGTTCAATCCCATTCAAGTTCGTCTGGTTCTTTTATTTTATTTTTTTAACTTTTATTATCATGATTTTTTATCCTTTTTTTTGTGTAACAAAATCATTTTTTTTTCTGATGAGTTGGCCCAATGGCCAGGAAAGTGGAAATAAAAATGCCCTTCCAAAGATCGATTCCTGGAGGGCACTGTGGGAGTGGGTGTGCTATCCATAGCGACACCCTATGATTTCCTTTTCATTTTTTCAACAATTTGATAGGCCAACTTGGTGTCACAATTCATTACCCAACCCGCCAATCCAATTTTAACCAAACTCAATAATTCAAGGTTAGGCCGATCCTTCTTTTTATGGTTAATTGGGATGCCCATCATTCAGGCAAACCCAACCCAGGCCTACATTTGGTAGGTTTCAGCAGTATGTTTTAGGGAGGGTTGTAAATGGGTCGGTTTCCGTTCGGGTCCATGGTAGACCCTGAATCGGAACCGTTAAGGAAAAGATGAAATCGGGTTTGGACCCGGAACCGTTTTGAAACCGGTTTTTTTGCTTCAAAACTGGAACTAAATCCATATATGGGACGAGTCCGGATTTAGGTAAATAATGAAATTAAAAAAATATATGGTTTTTAGGAGAAATTTTCAAAAATCTAGGTAATATATTGGATCTCAAGTCTATGGTTCCGAATAAAGTTGGAATCGGACCTGGACCAATTTACTTATCGAGGTGTAAAGAATGACCCAAATCCGATTTTTAACGGGTTGGAACCTCTAGATGATTGGAGAATCGGCGACCCATTTACATTCTTAGTTTCACTGTTGGTTGGAGTCGGGAACCATTTTCAGGCTTGATATAAAACAATGGGCCACTTATACATACACTGATACACACAAAGGTGCCTTATCTACCCTAACTCAAAGGCATATAGAGTCTGTAAATGGGTTGGGCAACATGAATTCCTTCCAAACAAGCGGAGCCAGCCGGATCATGTTCATACTTATCCACACAATAGGCCTTGGACTCTGACCGCAACTGTCCTCCTCCAATGAGAATGGAGGTAAAACACCCGACATGTCTGTTTCATTTGGCTGTCAAAGGTTCAAATGCTGGACATGCCACATTTTCATTCCGAGGATTCATTTTCTTGACCAATGACACTTTAACCTCACCCAAGGTATGCTTTCTTCACCCAAAGGCTCTGTTACTTATGCAATTTAATGGTCCCCAACCAAACTCTTACATGGGTTAGTTAAAAAAAATAAAAATAAAATACTCTCCTCCTCAGGAAAAGAAAACCACTCAAAATCCAACACATTCAAATCATGTTCCCCCTCGTCCCAATCAAAACAATCCCACCCCAACGTGACAAGAATCCACCCACTCCCTCCCAAACACCCCACACCACACCACTCCACACCACAGCTCACACAAGGACCAACCCCAAAAGGCCAAAAGCCACACATCCTGATCCCCTTGCCTCTTACACTCCTCCCTCTCTCTCCTAACAAAACGCCAAGTCCCCTCAGAAGTTACCCCAACGTGCCCCACTCCCCACAAAAAGGCAAAAAAAAAAAGCTCACCCCACCACCACTCCACTCCACTCCCCGCACAAAATTCCTCCCCACAGTCCCTCCTTCCTCAAAAGCAGAGCCCCCCAAATCCAAATCCAAATCCAAATCCAAAACCCAAACCCAAACCCAGGAAAGAAAATCAAAGAAGAAGAAGGAAGAGAAATGACGACCCGTGCTAACGTGAACGGAGGAGAGCACTATCCTGCGCCTCACCCATCCCACAACCACTACAACTACCGCCACCACCACCGCTCCTCCTCCGCCGCATCCTTCAAGGGCTGCTGCTGCTGCCTCCTCCTCCTCCTCACCTTCCTCGCCCTCCTCCTCGTCGCCGTCGTCCTCGTCATCTTCCTCGCCGTCAAGCCCAAGAAGCCCCAGTTCGATCTGCAACAGGTCGGCGTCCAGTACCTGATCGTGACCCCATCCTATCTCTCCCTCAACATCACCATGCTCTTCACCGCCATAAACCCTAACAAGGTAGGGATCAAGTACACGCCTTCCAACTTCTTCGTCATGTATAAAGGGGTGCCTTTGGGGGTTGCCACCGTGCCTTCCTTCTACCAGCCGGCGCACAGTAGCAGGACTGTCGAGACTCGTGCTAGCGTCGACCGCGTCAACGTGCTCCAGCTCGACGCCATGGATCTCATCCGTGACGCCACCGTCAACGACCGGGTGGAGCTCAGGGTCACCGGCGACGTCGGCGCCAGGATCCGAGTCATGGACATCAATTCTCCTCGCGTTAAGGTCAGTTCCATGCCCCCCACCCCCCACCCCCCACCAAAATCTCGCCTGCCCGGCGCTAGCGTGCGCCGCGGGAACTTTGGATCCTCTGAGTGGGGTGTAATTCAGAGAAATCTGAGGTCAAGAAAGGAGCCGGCACCCTGCAGTGGGGGCCCACATATCCTACATTTTTTTGCTGTTTTCAATCCGAATTTCTTCCACCGTTGGATTGGTTACTCTTTCATGCAATCCAACGTCCTAGAAACTCGGATGGATTGATGTAAACTTTGATTTAACTATTTTGAACGGTTCAGATTAAAATATATGGGCTCCACTGCAGAATTTCAACCCCCTCCTCAGAGATCTCCAATTTTTCAAAACTTGTTTGAATTTTTGGATCTTGAGTTTTTATTTAATTTTTTTGGGGATTTTTGATGGTGATAGGTGTCGGTTGATTGTGCGGTTGTGATCAGTCCTCGGAAGCAATCGCTGACGTACAAGCAGTGTGGGGTGGATGGATTGAGCGTCTGAGATGGAAAAGACAAGTCTTTTTTTCTCTGTAAACGAAATTTTCAAGGAAAAATTCTTTTTCTTGCTTTTCTCGGAAAATTGAAATTGTAATTTGGGAATGGGAATTTGGGATTTGGTAACCGTTGCCTTTCCATCTCTCTCTCATCTCTCTTTTCCCATGTTTTGTCTGTTTGTCTGGGGTTTTTCTTTTCCTATGGGGAATAAGTGGTTGATATTTTCCACCCTCATTTCTGACTAACACACACTCCTGTTTTCTTGTTTCCATGGAATCATTGCAATGCGTTTAGAAATGTGGGTGAAGGTGTCAGAAATCAGGGGTATAATGTCTCTTGGCCTTGGGGTTTTGTAGATTTGAGTCCTTCTTATTCTTTCTTCTTTTATTTCATGATCCATCATAATGAGCTGGAACATCAATCTTCTCCATCATTTGTGTGGGTCCCATTTGAGGAGGTGGGGCCTCTTGGTCAGGGTTGAACATTCTCACCGACCCATCATAACCGTTCCTTTCAGTTGCTTGATTTAGTTTGAATTTTCTAGGTAGATTGACGCAAGCTGTGAAAGATCCTATTCACACAGGACAGAGGGTCCCATTTGTACGGAATCAATGCAGGAGAGATTGGCCACTTGATCAAGTGGACATTTTGGGACATGGGATTGGACCATTGATTTAATTAATGCCTGCATGTTATTTCAGTGATAGTCCCTAATCAGGATTCAGGGAATGGGATTTGTTCTGTGGTTTGGCTGCAACTGCAAATGACTGCCATTTTGGGACATGGGATTGGACCATTGATTTAATTAATGCCTGCAGGTTATTTCAGTGATAGTCCCTAATCAGGAGTCAGGGAATGGGATTTGTTCTGTGGTTTGGCTGCAACTGCAAATGACTGCTGACAGTAATCTCATTCCATAACTGTGGTTAAAGTGGGCCCACCCACCTTAATTAGTCATGTTTATGTAATCCACTTGGCAATTGATGTATATTAAGGTGTAATGCAGGCGTTTTATGAATAATTATATCTTATAATTATGGTGGCAAGCATCAATGGTTCACCAACAGAGTGTCCCACCACAGGATCAATCAAGGGCACTTTAACCCTTTCATGTCTTCTTGTTCCACATCATTCAATCAATGATAACAAAGTGGGGTTTTGCAAAGTTATTGAATAAGATTGATTGGGGATAATTCGCCAATTGATCGTGCCAAATATTTAAATAGCCATTTCTCTTTGTATAAGAATCCGTGCTAATCACAGATATATGCATAAAGAGGTAGGATTGAGGAAGAGGGGAGATGGAAGTTCTTGCCGGGGGGGGGGGGGGGGGGGGGGGGGGTATATTAGTGGAAAGTGAAAGGAGAGTTAGTGGAAAGTGAAAGGAGAGTATCTTGGGTAGAAATCGAGTTAAAATTAGATTTGAGGGTTTTGTGGGGCCCATTTTATAGATGGCCACCACTCCTTATGTACAGTAGATTCTTCAAAATCACTTAGATTGCAAGATTACGACACCCATTTCACCTCTGCCTCTTCATGTTATTTTCAGTTCTCATGCCAATTGAAAAAGAACCATTTCCTTTCTGGAATTTTTTTTCTTGGGTTGTTTTCATGCCAATTGACAGTAAAATGTGCCCCCCACAACTATCGAAAAAGGGCAAGGGCAATTTGTATATGTGGTCACAAAATAGAAAATTGTGGGTCCATTGTGTTGAAAATTGGGGAAAAGGAATCTGCACACAACCCGAGAATCAAATTCAAGAACCCATAATTCTTCCTTTCAATTTTGTAGTTATTATTATTTAAAGAAGAGTAAGAAAAGAAGAAGGTTGACATTGTTTCTAGTAAAAATAATTAGAGGACCACCCATGTTCCATTGTGCTTTTATTCTCCCACTTCTTAGATATGTTCTCTTTTTACTTTATTTTTATCATAGGTGTTTGCATTTCTCCCTTTTATTTTTGATTATTTTGAAAAACCCCATATGAACTGATAATTGCAAAAGGCCCTATGTTTTTTTTTTTTTTTTCAAGTTTTAAATTGTCCAAAAATCTGTAAACCACTGGTGAAACTGGTGGGGTTGTTTTATCCAAATGATCCAAACCAATGGGGACTACCAAAATAGCTTAACTATACCTCAACTAAGTGAAGTACTTATTACAATCTGGGGTGAAGAGGGGGTTTATGTAAAAAGGAAAAACCTTTCATTCAATATTGGAGACGAGCTTGTAAACGTGACTCTTCCAAGCAACCTTTGTTTGAAATAACCTCTTACTTTTTCCTCATCTTCACATGGGTCTTGCAATTGCATGCCAATTATAATATAAGAACAAGAGGCTTGTTCAAGGAAGTTCAGATGGGTTCTTATAGTTCTCTGTCTAGTGGAGAAAAGCTAGGTCTAAGAAGGGCCGAAAGTTAATAAAGAGGAAAGAGAGAGTGGTGGGAGTCAGCTCAAAAGCAACAACTCTTCAAAGAGCGCTTTGTAGATGGACATCTGCAAAGAAGACGCCGTTGATTGCATTTGCCCCCTTAATTTCCTTAAAAGGGGTTTAGTTCTTTTTAGGGCACGTTTGTGCACATGGTTTTTTGTTTTTTTTATTTATTTATAGAAAAATCATAGAAAATAGAAATGATTTTTCATGTCACAAAAAATTCACTCCTGGTTCAGCTGCCTTTTTAGTGAAAAACTATACTATTTCTGTATAATGCTGAAAAGGTTTTTGGTGAATCCGACTTTACACAATGCTCTTGTATATCATTGAAGAAAACCGGTTCACAAAGCTATTTATATTTTCCGCAGAAAATCCATTTTCGACCATGAAATGCAAAAAAATAGGTTCATTATTTTTTTCATTTTTTCTCGTGAAAAGATAGCCATACCAAAAGTGAAGGCTTTTTCATTGAGGAAAAGCATTTTCACTTTCTACACTTTTTTTTTTTTTTTGAAAAAGTAGCTGTAAAATGTGCCCTTAAAAGTCGTTTTATTTCATCTATTGAATTTGTAGGAATTCCAAGACTTTATATCTTGATAAGTGGTTAAAAATGAAGGAAACGTGAATATCCTAAAATAACTATCAAATAACCTCGTTGATGAGTAATCAATGATCAGCCATCTAGTAATTTAAATCTTAAGAAAATCAAATTCTCATTTGCATCACCACTTATATCTTTCACCCTCTACCTGTCCTTCACTCAAAAATTATTTAATAATCATTCGGTGGAGCCCATTTGATCACAAATTTCTATATATTCAATTCCTATGTATTTTTATTTGATGAAACGCTCCCTAACTTGTATTACCATAAACTTATATAATTACACAAAAAGCTGGTGTGATGCATAGGAAAATTCTTCTTTAAAACTACAACATCATTAAATATACTACAGCAGGGCTCACCTGCAATCAATCTAATGTCTCCCACATTGTGAATTGATGCTCGTTCCTTCTAAAAATTTACAACCCCACACCCCACACCAAAAAAAAAAAAAAAAAAACCTGGATCGAGTCACGTTTCAAGATATGCTTATAAAACATCAAACTTTGCACCATATAATCAAGAGTTAAGATTTTTAAATTATTATGAAATTGGCCAATCCTTAATCCACATTGTACTATTTATTCTCTCTATCTTAGTGATTTACACGCATCCAAGTGAAAACTCTACACACGGAGCATGCTTTTAAAGAGTAGACCCCGATTTATGAAAGACCCTGAATCCCCTTTTTTCTTATATAAAGAAGAAACCTTATAGCATGACTATTGCTAAAGGTATAGACCCTTTTAAATAAAGGGATAGGTGCAGCAAACCAATTTAAAGAAGAATTGGTATTTGCAAAGGTGACCCAAGTGAGTTCAATCAATTTACCTGCAAGTGAAAGTTGTTTTGTTCTTTGCCAGGTATAAGACTTATGGGCAACTGAATTTATAGGTAGGTTGAATTCCAAGGACAAAAGGGCCCCAACCCAGCCAAAAGAGACGCTTAAGGGGAAATGAAATCATAGGGTCAGGGAAAAAAAGGTGAGGGAAGCTGCTAATTGCAGGCTTCAATTCATGAACTCAGCAGAACGAGGCAGAGTCAGTTACTGGACCAATTTGAAAAGCAAATGGAGTAGAGGTAAGAGTAGCTAGTGGTGCCTTTTCCAGTTTTCCTCCTTTACATGGTTCAGATAAGGAGTCCCATGAATGCTGACAAGGAAAGTTTAGATGACTGTCCAAAGACAACCAGATTTGCGCATGTTCCACGCAAAATCCAAGTGTTTGGCGTCTAAAGATTCTTTCCTGCTTTCTACTTTAACATCTGAAAATCATATCTGGATATTATGTGGCGATTCTACAAGTAGAAAAGCTTCAAGGTCATGGGGTCAAAGATCACAGTGATAAGAAGTGGGAGGCCTCACTCTCTTCATAGAGTGGTAGGTTCATGTGGGTCCATTTCTTTCCAAGAAATGGAAAATTCTAAATGGGGCATGGGCACCCCGTGCATGACTTGGCCTTCATCACACCACTCGCTGGTTGCCTGTGGGGCTTCTTGTCATATCCACTGAGATTATTGGTTTTCAAACACATGTGCATGGAAATAAAAGTCACCAAACCCTCATATATATCACTTCAAATTAAGATGCAATCTAACAAAGAGCTGGAAAAGGTCAAGTTCATTTTGGGCCCGTACTGTACCAGAATTACTATGGGCCCATTGGCATTGCTGGTAATGAATCCCTATAACATCGTGGAGAAGGGCCTTCAACCAAACGGCCATAGAGGAAAATGAGTCGAGATCCAACAGGGGACCATCAAAACATCCACCCTTCTGTAGGAGCTGATTCCCACCTTTCCCCTATGAAATTAAGTGCTTGTTTGGGAGGTCTAATTTTTACCTCTTTTTCTCTATTTCTCTAAAATGGATAGAGGTTTCAAAAAATAGAGTGTTTGGCACCACCTTTCAGCCTCTACATATTTGAGAGAAGTAGAGGCAATGGCTCTACTTTCCACAGCCTCCTTGATGAGGGAGTTGAGAAATAGAGGGAAAAAAGAAGAGGCGGAGCTACAGTGATCATGTATTATCATGCTCAGTCTGGGTTTTTCAATTTTTCTCCAAATCTGAGAGTCCCAATCAAGATCCAAACTGTTGAGAATGTTCACAAGGTCAAACATGTCCATGTATCAAAATTTCAGCCGTTGAATCATCACCAATCTCGAGATACGTGCCACAAACCGTGAGCCATTGGATATAAATTTTTATGATATGTGGGCCCCAAACACAAGATCAAACTGTTGGATAGGTTTGGGAGGCTGAAAACGGTTCTATGGTCAATTTTGATCACATAATATCTTCTGTATCTCGAGATATGTGCAAAATAAAAGTAACAATTGATGTATTATGCTCAAAATTACTTTTGTCCATGAGCAGTAAACTGTTTCAATTTTTATTATTATTTAGAGGCGTTTAAAATAAGATCTAAACTGTTAGTAATGTTCATAATATCAAACATACTCATGAGACCAAATTTCACCCGTTGAATTATCACCAATCTCTAGATATGTGCAAAAATCGTAGGCCATTAAGTATAATATTATGGATAATGTGAGCCCCAAACACAAGATCCAAGCCGTGAGATCTCTTTGGAAGGCTGAGCACGTCCTTATAGTCAATTTTTATGGCCTAATACCTTATGAATTTCAAAAAATATGTAGAAAAACCATTAACCAATTATATAAAAATATTTATTTAGCGTAGACCCTTGCATTACCAAATAACTCTTTTTATTTTAGCCTCTTTTTTGTATGACTCTTTTCTATATGGATCTATATTGAATGGTCTTTAAGAAATAGACTAGTGGTTCCAAACGTGGCCTAAATACTAGAAACTTGATGCCTCTCCCACTCAAGCACTTTAGATAAATTCCACTTTCCAATGAACTAAGAATTCAATAGGAATTGGGTAAAAGGTCTATGAGCAAGTAATCTGATTCCAAGGATCAGATGAAATCCAAGCAACAAATCTTCAGCCTTTTCTCACCGTTTTTATCTTTCCTCCTTTTTTCCCCAGATACGTTCTGCTTTTGCCCTCTTTGATATAAGAGAAGAATTTCACTTTAGTATAAAGATAATATAAAACGGGAATTTGGCAAGCTTAATTTTAAAGCCAACCACAATCTTGGAAACCCAAAAATAACTGCAAACATCAGCATATACTTGGTCTACTATATTATGCTTCGCATATAAAATTTTGCATTTCCAAATTATTCTTCTGATCATACTGAACCTCACTGGGTTGAGTTGAGTCATATGTGGTGACCCCAAGGCCACCTTCATTTTTAATTCTGCGAGGCCCTTCTAAGAACAAATATTTCGGTGCCCACAAAGAGTTGCATCCCAACAGTTGCACCATGGAAAGAAACTCTTTAAACACACACAAAAAAAAAAAAAAAAAAAAAAAAACACACACACACACACACACACGCACAACTGTCTCCAAATTGGATTTTGGGCACTGATAATGGTCATTAAATTCAACTAACTGGGTTTGAGAAAAGTCGAAAATGATTGAACAAGATCACTCATTTACAGCAAACTAGAATGAATTACAAACGTTCACTATTTTACCCTTGATCAGCTCAGTGCTTGTGGCATATTTCCATTTAAATATTTGGCTCCCTGCTTCTTCTTAAGTTACTCTGTATGAGAGGTCCAGAATATCAAACCACTGCATGCAAATGATCAATCAATTAGCTCAGAAGTTGCTAATACAGCAACATATATACAATCAAACAAACAGAACCTACCTGATCAATACAAAGACACATTGCAAGACACCAGCAGTGCCCGTCCATGCCGAAGGGCCAGTATCTGTAAGTGCATCTTGTACCAATAGGCCCACAGATGCTGCTAGAGAGACAAAAGATACCACATATGCCAAGAAAAGCCAAAGTTTCAACCTACATTTCAAGAAGAAAGGATTATTTTATTTTTTTCCATTTATTGCTGGAGGCTATCTAAACCAGCAATTCAATCCTTTCTGCAGTCAATGGCAGCAAGTAATAAAAGATATCAAACTAGAGATAATCACGAATTAAAACCCCACGATGTCAGCAGCAATGCTTCTTGTACACACAAGTCAACAGATACCTACAGTCATACACCATATACACAGCCACTACCACACAATGCAATTTATTTCAAGGGGAGCAGTAGTAAGAATTCTTGTGAGCATATTGCTCCTTTTCATGAGGGACAAAAGTTACTCCCAACACATCATTCTCTTGAGAATAGATTGCATCAGATTGCATTTCAGTATCAAGTGATCCTGTGTCCTTTAGAGCAGCAAATGAATAATGAAGCCATCAAGGTGAAGAGGCAAGGGGTGAAGCATTGACCAAGCATCTGATCTACATCAACTTAAAAAAGACGAAGATGATGATGGGAGAGAACTTGTGAATGAAAATACGGTAATGAACAACAAGAACATGGTTCTATGTAGAAGACTATCATTCCATGGCTATAGATCATATGAATGATCTTCTTCAGATTCAACCATCTCAAAGGAGAGTTTCATCATTGGAGTCCAATCTGTATCTTTGGTTTCAACGCTCCTATTGATTTTATCCTCAGGGATTACAGGTGGCAATCAGTTGCGTGCTCAATAGTTAGATAGGGGCTCATACTTTGATTCAACAGTTCATGGATGTCTAGCAGAAGTTCAGACAATTAAAATATGCATGTGCTTAAATACACTAACAAAAACAAAAAGTATGTTCTGCATTTGAAAGATATAGAAGTCGACAGAGAAGCTGCTGATCAGTTTGAATGATGCTGAAGATGGTGTTTGATTCAGGAGATCAGAGACAACAAACTTGAGGAAGAATCTTCTCCAACCTCCAAGGGGGAATTGATGCATCTTCACCAAATGAGATAGGCACATCACAAGCCCAAGAACAGGCCTCACATGGAAACAATCAGACCAGTAGGGTTACGTAAGGCCTAGCCAGGCCCAGCAGATTGCATGCCAGGATCAGTGAAGCATTTGTAGGGCCAGACAAGCCAAGCTAGGGCCAACCGACCCAGTTGAAGGGTCCCAGAGGCCAACTGATGCGGTTCAAGGGGGAGCCTACCAGGTATGCACCAGGCACAACAACAGCTGCACCAGGCCACGCCAACCCCAGTCACATCCAGGCCCACATCATGTGTGGTGATACCCTCCCTCCCTCCCCCCACCCTAAAATAACTCTCTAAAGAATTGTTGGGAAGTTGAAGTCCGATACTGTATAATAGATTCATATCCAGTACATAAGTGGTCACCAAGTCTGGGTCTACGTACATTCTGGAACCGTTCTGCAGCCGTCCCATTTACATCCCTATCCAAAATAGCTGCAAGTTTATTCCCAAGTTCAGGGGACGGACAAACTTAGAAGCAGCTATATTCTAGCCAATGTCCAACCCCATATCCATCATTTGAGGAGCAACCAAGCAACAGTAGCCTTAACTTGAAACCCCTGAAGAAAAGTCACTGGAAGTTGCTCAACATCAGCTTCGACCATGATTTTTTAAGGACACTAGAAGTTGCAACCGTGCACATCCTTGGGACACCCAAAGGTTATGCACTCTGAAATTTGGGGCCACTCTCGCGAAAGATAAGTCATTGCTCCAGCAGTTGCAGCCTATATAATAAATACCTTTCTAAGGATACAAGATTCAACATAAAACACTCAGGTCAAGAACCTCGATTCTGCCACTTTGTCCTTGCGAACAAGTACTTTCGAAGATCTTCAGCATTGAGAATCTTAGGTGAGGTTCTGAACAACCTCGACCTAAGGGAGAAGTCACTGAAGAATATTAAAGGGCTTGTAATGTACATTTTATTGCAAGTATAATGTACAATATATTGTAATTGAAATTTCAGAAAGAAATGATGTTTGCATGTGCTTCACTCTTAGCAAATTCTTCTTTCTCCCAGAAAAACTTTGTTTCCACCACATAGAGGTAATCATATAACGAACCATCGTTCATATTTCTACTTATGTTGAACAGCTTCTTTTTAATAACATTTTAGTTACCAAATAAAAAAAAGGGAGGGGTGGTGGGGGCGGTGTTGTGATTTGGGGGTGATTCTAATTATTCAATACCTTATAATCCATGCCTACCATACACCAACGATAAATGGGCAATGATTTCTTAAAAGATTGAAATGACATAACCTGGGGCATGTTGGAAACCAACTTGTAAGCTATTTGATGTAACTAAGTTTGTCATATTTAGACACTTTTTGGGATCCAAGAACAGGCTGAAAAAATAAACATTTTAGTTATGTTGAACAGCTTCTTTTCAATAACATTTTAGTTACCAAATAAAAAAGGAGGAGGGGGGGGGGGGGGGGGGGGGGGGGGGAGAGTGGAATCTAATTATTCAATACCTTATAATCCGTGCCTACCATACACCAACGATAAATGGGCAATGATTTCTTAAAAGATTGACTAAATGACATAACCTTGGGCATGTTGGAAACCAACTTGTAAGCTATTTGATGTAACTAAGTTTGTGATATTTAGACTCTTTTTGGGATCCAAGAACAGGCTGAAAAAATAAACAACAAACTGAAATCCCGAATATATGTGTCCTAAACCACTAAAGGAACAACTAAAATAAGAAAGCAATTTCTAACAACTAATAATCAATAAATCCCTTCTTAGGAGGGTTGTGCCCCAATCCACCTCCATGGCATGTGTAACAACAGATACAAAATTGAAGGCACTAGAAATCATCTCACACACTAGAGGAATTCTAATCAATACATCCTGTAGGGTAAGGGTAATCAACAATGCACCAGCCAACCAATAAAATTCCTCCATGACCTGCATCATGGGAGGTAGCAAGAGAAAAAGATATGCAAATGCCTTCTCTTATTATAACGAATGGTTGTTCAACTTACATCCTCTTCATACAATGAGGAATGCATACTGTCATTGGTTCGAATCACTGGCATAGTCCAAGGATTCAAATTCTGGAATACATTAATCACGGTGCCTCCATGCACCATTACATTAAAGCTAATGATAATTAACGACCATTTATTTTATGAGTTCCGCCACCTCTCAAGTACTTGTTATTTAGAGATAAAACCATGGCTACATAATCAGAATGAGGCATCATATAACTCAACATTCGTAGCCACTCCTTATTTTTTTGGAAAAAGTATACAACTCCTTAATTATTGAAGTATTCTATACCATTCCTATTTAAGGAAATACTTCTAGGAGAGAGTACTTCCCACTCACACGGGTATACCCTCTTTCAAGTTCATGTTGTGAAGTCCATCATCACCATAAAGCCTTGTCCCAACTGTGTTGTACATGAAATTTGTTTTTCCATTTCAATGTATTCCCATCATACAATAGTCCATATTTCTTTTCTAGACTTCCTAATTTGGCTCATCATCATAAAGCCTTGTCCCAGCTATGTTGTACATGAATTTTGTTTCTCCATTGTGATCTATTCCCATCTAAGAAGCACGGACACGGACACGGGACACGGACACGGACACGACGACACGACATTTCTCAAAAAAGTAGGACACGGACACGTCGGGGACACGTTAATATTTAATAATAATATATCTAATCATATACTAAAAGATAATATAATTTTAACTTTGTAATCAATTTAGCAATCAAACAGAAACGAAAATCAAGACATGTAATGTTTTATAAGTATGATCTAAAGTTGTTAAAAAAACAATGAAACTTAAAAAAATGAAATTAACTGGAAAGGATTCTACCTTGTTAAACTAAGTTGGATCTAAGTACTGAAATTTCAGATATGTGTTACCTTGTCATCTTAAGTTTGAAAGGCAAGAGTCTACTAACAAATCCCAGACCCAGTACTCAAATCCCAAAAAAAAAAAAGCAAATGCATTAAAGAGAAGTCCACATCACCCACTACAGATATTTCAATACTAGGGAAATATAGAAGGAGCCCACAACAGGTCTTCACCCAAAACAGAAAGGCCCAACAACAACAACAGATGTCAAAAACATAAACAGAAGTACAGAAACATAAACATAAACAGATATATAAAAAAAAAAGCAGCAGATTACAGCAAAACAGCAGCAGAAACAACAGATTTGATGAGCCAAAAACAAAACAGCAGTGAGCAGTAGCAGAGAAAGAAAAAAGAAGCAGTAGCAGATAAAGAAAAAATGAACAGCAACAGAAGCAGAAGCAGAGAAAGAAAAAAAAGAGAAAACAGGAAGCAGCAGCAGCAGCGTACATGATGAGCAGAGAAAGAAAAACAGCAGCAGAAGCAATACCACATGTGAACTTCTTCTTCTTTTCTTTTCTTCTTCCTTCTTCCTTTCTTTCCTTTTCTTCTTCTTCTTCTTCTTCCGTTAGGGCTTTTCTTTTGGGGCTGGAGCTGGACGTTTTTTTCTTCTTCCTTCTTCCTTTTCTTTCTTCTTCTTCTTCTTCTTCTTCTTCTTTCGTTTGGGTTTTTCTTCTGGAGCTGGGCTGGGGCTGGGGCTAGACGAAATAAAAGAGGCCTGGAGCCCTTTTCCTTTTTAAGTTTTAAGTTTTTACAAAGATCATCCTGTTGAACGAATTAAAAGAGGGCTGGAGCCCTTTTCCTCTTAAGTGAAAAGTTTTTACAAACAGCCCCCTTCTCTTTTTTTGTTTTCCAATTAAAAGATGTCAGCGTGTCCCCAGCGTGTCCCTGACGTGTCCCCAGCGTGTCTGAAATACAAAATATTAAAAAATAAATAGGATACTCTTTTTGGTGTGTTCGACACATGTCCGAGCGTGTTCGTGTCCGACACGTGTCGGGCACTGACACGACGGCTCCGAAGAGGTGTCCGTGCTTCCTAGATTCCCATCATACAATAGTCCATATTTCTTTTCTAGACATCCTAATTTGGCTCCCACGTGAACACTTAGCAATTGCACAAACAAGTAACCACTATAATAATCCAACAGAATTTTTAAAGGATGAGTGTTTTTTGGTAGTTAAAAAATAATTTGAGAAAATGGATGCACTTACAAGGTGTATAAGACCCATTCAAAATAAAATAAAATAATAATAAATAATAAAAAATTGTATAAGATATGGAATGGATGCATACTGATTAGGCTAACTTGGGTTGGATAATAGATTGAGTATGTCCAAGGCTCTACTTGTTGCAAGAGTCAATGAAACTTCAGAACTCGAAGGTTATTTAGGGCTGAATTCACAAGTGAAAAAAGTTTTGTGCTTCATCTAACTATGGTCACAATACATTAACAATATCATCTTCTTCTTTTTTTTAATTAACCCACACTTAAATTGTTACCCACACTTAAATTGTTCGTGTGGTTAGGAAGTCTAGTAATGAGCTAGAGGTCCCGGCTTCGAACCGTTTGGGGCCTTATCCGATACACAGTGGTGTTGTGCATCCGGGGTTTTACCAATGATCAACCGAAGGGGGGTCAGCGAGTTCCTCGTAATAAACAAAAAAAAGTTCCATGGATATGATGAAGTTTTATTATATCACACGGAACAACTAAATTTGATGTACTTCGACCCTTTCTAAAAATCAGTGGATTACAGAAAAATATCTGTAAGGCCAAATTTGGCATTCAATAGTATGCACACACTCCCACAACCCACCGACCCACAAGGTCCCAAATATTTTGTTAATACATTCTATAGACCATGAAAATTCTTTATTACATTAAAAAAAATCCCAAGCAGCTGAATTTAACGGATTATAGCAGAGCATATGTAATATGAATTAAGAGGTCCCCAAATAGATGAGAAAAATGTTTCAATAAAAAAGTTGATGGTGATATGTAACATGAGTTTATTTCTATATCACTTGAAAGAGACAACCTTTTTTTTTTTTTCCTAATACACAATCAACTTTTTAAAAGAGAGATTGTTGGAAGGAAGTGGCAAGAATCTTAATTTTGAAGATATGTCTAGCTTATTAAATAGCTGTTGGCGACAGAATTCATCAGGACTAAATGAATCCCGTAAATGAAACACTAATTTTAACCAGAAAATTGCCTGACTTCATGTTATATTAATTCCCCCAATATATAATCACGTTAAGCCAGCAAAGAACAAGTCCTAAGTCGTCCAATCAACTTTCCAAACTTGGTTATTACTCATTAGCAACTGCATCCCATCAATAGCTTAGGAATACAATTAGCTTAAGAACACCAACTTGTGTTATCGTCCGGGAGGTGTGTCCGTGATAACTTCAACATTGTTGTTGTTCTTTTTGAGCATTTAAAACAAAAATTGCACGAGGCACCAAATAAGTCGTGGGCAAGCCATCAACTTGACATTTAAGCACGTTGGCAGCTGAATCGACAATACGATCACTGCAACTGGTACTAAAATTTTTGTTCCTCTTGAAATTCACCTTCAACACTGAAAAAGCTTCAAAGCAGTGAAGAATAGCTTTGATGTTTGTAGTTCCCAGGAACACCATGAAAAGATGTAAGCATGTTGGTGGTACATTGTGAGTTAAGTCACTTGAACTTCTAGATAACCAAGTTTGACCCATCACATAGAACCAATGAATGATTCTCCTATTGAATATATGCACACACATGCCAGTGTTATAGTTGTTCTTTTTCTTTTTTTTCTTTTCTCAAAATAATGTCGCAGTGGTTATCTTTCTTTTAGAGTCACTTCAAAGATGCATAAACACCAAAAAACCTACATGTTTGTTCGCATGAGCAAGGATGAAAATAGCGGTAGCGGCGGGCGTAGCGGCCTGCCGCCAAAACGCTACGTAGCGGGCGATACGTAGCGTAGCGGCGCTACGTAGCGGCGTAGCGGTGTGATTTGGAAAAATCGTCAAAAAAATATGAAAAAATTCTAGAAAATCTAGAATATTGGAAAATGAGAGAAAATGTATTTTTTTTGCAAAAGTAACTAAGGTAAGGGGGCGTAGCGGTCCCCTCACTATATGAGGTCCTGTATCGCTGTATAAATAGAAAATAATAGTAATGATCCATGTGTTCATGTTGCTTGATTATGCTAACTTAGAAACTAATGAAAGGCTCAGAAAAGAAAAAACTATATCATGAAATCAAGACTTAAGAGTACCTAGAGAAAAAAATACATCTACCAAAGGGGGTGTCTAATAGGATGTACTTAGAGAAGAACTCTTTGAATCGACTGTAATTCGGCGAGATTATGTGCTTTTTGGTGTTCTTTTAAACATAAAAGGGTAAAAGAGTTGTATAGAAATGTTATTTGAAGAGAAGAAGAAAAGAAATAATTCTTATTATGTATTTTTAAAAAAATTGAAAAGTAGGAATTTTTCTCACCCCGTAGCGGACGTAGCGGCCGCTACGGGTGCGGCGGCCGATAAATCGGCCGTAGCGTAGCGGTGGCGGCCGCTACGGCCGATATAGCGGCCGCTACGCTACGTAGCGGCCGCTATTTTCATCTATGCGCATGAGAGGTGGAATGGAATAAAGTCAATGGTCAAACCAAGAGAAAAAGAAAGAGAAGGGGTTGAGACTAAAAGCACTGAATGACAAAAAGTTACTCCTCTTTTTGCCATTTAGTGCTTTCAAAGAGTACATTTTTTTCATTTAGTGCTTTTTTAAGAGTAGCTTTTTCTCCTTTTCTGGCAACTCCCTCCTCTTTCTCTTGATTTGACCCTTAATTTTATTTCATTCCATCCGTCATGCAAACAAACATGCCTGTGAACAAATGACCCATTAGAACCTCAATTACTTACATGAACATCATAGCCCCCACCCATACTTGTGATTTAGAATTAAAAATTTCAAAACTAAAATTCAAAATTATGACTAGGTGTAAGATGAGTAAAACATAAATCCAAGGAAAACTAAAAGATCTGTGCACACTCCTGCTGTAAAGCCAGGCATGAATTTTAGCACAAAACAGTCAAGCAGCAATAACTTCCAATGCAGCAAAGCCCATGACTAGATGTTCCATACCAACTGTCCAAATCTAAAATTGAATCTCTTTAAATTAGCACAGGAAATGTTCCAATTTGTTTCTGTGGATCGATTTATCACAGAAAGTAATGAACACATAGGGGAGAAACATGCACACAAAACAGAAGCAAATACCTGGTTACTCAGTGCATTCAAACACGAGACATGCAATGTTCTGACTTCCAACCAAAATAGAATCCAATTCCAATATATCGCCCTTGCAGATTGCTGATGAGACACATCTACAATGTAATTAACATACTTTAGAAAATATTCCCCCAAGGCCCTGTCTTCTTCTCCATACTTTTTCAGGCAAGAGATAAACGGCACCTTCTTCCACTTCTCTTCTTTTGTATCATTTCGTCACTGCTTTATCTTTTAAAACTTAATGTGGGAATGTATGTAGCATGCATCTCTATTACAGAAAAGAAGTATATGCCACACATGCCAACATCCATAAATCCAACCACTCATCTATCATCGAATTCTTTTCCCATCCGGACTGAAATCGGCCTTTTGCATCCTACTTTTCCACTGAACCCTAATTAAATCCATGTCATAAGTGACCCCAATCCATCATGTCTTTCCTCACAACATCATTCAGGTCTTTTGCTTGCCTCCCCCTTTTCCCTATTTTTAGGTGCTGTCTTATGCAATTAGAGTGAAGTCTTTTTTCACCCTCTAGCCACAAAAAACACAACCTAAAATTGATGCTCACTGAATTCTACACAGCTAAACCTAATACTGAATCACTGCAGATTCTAAAAGAGGAAAAAAAAATCCCAAATTCAATCACCAGAAGCTCATGAAACAGCCGAAAAACCCTAATTCGAATGCATCAAACACAATTTTCCATAAAACCTCCAAAAGCAAATTGAATGCTTTAACATGCACTGCAAAATTGATGAAACCGGGAGGAATCAAACCTCCATTCGCCATCTTCGTAGGGAGAGTAATCGATGTCTTCCCTTCTGACGCAATTGAACATCAAAGCCGCCAGCGATGCGAAGATTCCTGCCGTAAGAGAAATCGCCCAAAAGCATTGAGAGAGAGAGAGAGAGAGAGAGAGAGAGAGAGGGAGAGGGAGATTTGAGAAATGAGAAACCCTAATTGTAGGAAAAGGGATCGAATTGATCGAGAAAGAGAGATATACCGGGAAGGTAGTGAAGGAAGGAGACCTTGGCGGAGCTGCAGACGACGGCGTCGACCCAAAACCACCAGCCGGCGCCGAAGACCGCACCGGCGACGCCCGGACCGAAGATCGCCCACAGCTCTGCGAAATCCATCTGACGTGGCAGAAGCAGGGCTTTGTTGCTTGATGAAGAAGTTGAGATCCAGCAACAGTCGCCGAGGAATATAAATAAAAGCTTTCTGCTCTTCTACTTCTACTTCTACTTCTACTTCTTCTTCTTTTATCAAGTGACGATTCTCGAAAAACTCCTCGAATTCGAGTTGGAGTTGTCGTGAAACGATTGCTGGGGTTGGGGGCCCATCTGGGGTCCATCCAATGGACCAAAAATACTCAACCACTATTTACATGGGTTCCACCAAGTTTGCATCTGTGTGAATGGAATGTAGATAGTTGGATGTGAATGGAGAGAACTTGTGGGCCACGGACGGTGGGAGTTAGAATGATTGGATTGGGCTGATTTTTATGTAGATAAGCAAATTTTTAAATCCCTCCTGCCCCATCCTGAGGTAAACGAGCATGTGGGCTCCATGGTGAGGTAAACAAGCACACGCTCGCACAGGAATATTATCCTATGCACGGTATGCGCCCGTAGTGGGTTGGATTCACTATATATTCCATGTGAATCGACTGAGCTTGTGGGCATCGAAGTATAAGGTTAGAATGATCAAATGGAGTTGATTCTTATCATTGCTACTATTTGGATTTTTAGGTTTTCCGCAGATCCATTTCTATAAACCTTGAATACAAAAAATTTCAATGCCAATGTGTTTTCTTCTCTGCATTTAAGTTATTGAGTCTAAGAAGATCTGAAATTCTTCTTAAAAAACTCAACAAATTAATAATCTGAACTGTGAGTTAAAAGTTTTAGCTTAGAACTCTAGTCTAAAAAATTTAGGGCTAGTTCTACCAAAACCTGATTTGAAGATTTGGCAAAGTGAGAAAACTCTGAGACTCAACTTCCAGATTCTACAAGTTGCTTGGCTAAACATCTATGCTCCAAATTCAGCCTGCATATAAAATTGAATTATGTTTATGAAAAACTCGAATTATGAAAGAACTATCGGTTTGGAATTCAGTGCATGTTATTGGCTAATTACAAATCCATCATAGCTGCAAAAATAAACCTAGATCAAGGTTGATTTCATGCTCCTTCATGGATGCAAATCAGCCGCTGATGTGGGCGTAAAGCATTCCCATTGCATGATTTAGCTTTGGGATATATTGGGTGGTTGTAGACCCACCCAGTGATGGCACTTTTTGGGACCTGTCATGGCTGAAAAAGAAGAAAGAGGCCGAACAATGGCCCTCTCTGGGATATTAGGTGGCTGTAGACACGACCGAAATTCTAGAAGAGAATATTGAAGTCCTACCTAACTTGAATTAGAGTCCAAGCAAGACAATACTTGTTCGAAAATTTTTAAATGAGAACTAACTCTCACCATGTTTCCGTGAGAATTATTGGTGGGGCCACCTAGGAACCCATCCAAACCGTGCACAAATAGGGATCTCCTTGAAAGTCACTGATCTCAAAGTTTGGCACTCATCCGAATGGATTGCACCATTGGATGAGGGTTTAAATTTTTTTTAATATAAAGTCATTGAACTTGTGGGTTGTGGATGAAGGGGTTAGAGGCATTGGATTGGGTCCAACTTGATACGTGGGGTGGTCCCACAAAGATCTTCCCATCCCCTTGGTACCATCCCCAGATGAGATCCCCAATTGGGCCCCATAAAAAGTTCTCAAGGTGACTCTATGAAGACAATTCTCACTGGAACAAAGCCATACTTTCATAACCTACATAAGAGAGTCTGGCTTCATCAAGCTAGACCAGATAAAAGGGTTTCCTCCGCCGAGAGACGAGGAATTGATGCATTTAACCATATAATGCCTAAATCGCATTTTTTCCTTCGCTAAGTGAGGAGGAAAAGCAGCATCCAACAGCATAATGCCTAAATTGCATATTTTCCTCCACCGGAGGAGTTGGGCCTCCATTAGTTTGGAAAAATAAATAAATGAGTCCATTATCCAATGATCAATCTAATGGTTTGTCCAATGCAATTGGTTTTTAATATCTAGATATGGTAATACGATACTGCTATTGGTAAAATCTGCATATTGATATGTTTATTTTTTAAGAGAGAATCCTAAATCTCTAAATGACTAAAGAAAAACCACAGACTACCCTAAACCTCCAACTGGACCACTTCAAATGCATTAACATGTCCAAAATTGCATAAGGAATGTTCTAATTAGAATCCAACAATCTAAATTTCATTGGAGCCCAAGGCTTTGATAGCCGGGTCAGAATGATGGATTTCTACCCAACTTGCTAGAAACGAATATAAAATCTTCTCACATATAACCTTCACTAAGGTTACGTCCCTTATCACATGGATTTTGCCTAGTACCCCTATTATACCTAGCTTAGTTAGAGTGTAGAATACAATTGTATAATAGCTTTCTGATCTTAGTCAGAATTGAGTTGTATGGCCTGATATATGAGGGATAAAGCTACAATTGCAGGTTTTCCTCTTCTTAGAGAGGAGGAACACCTGCACCAAGGGGTTGGACCTTCATTTGTTTCAAAAAAATGAGTCCATTCTCCAATGATCAATATAACGGTTTGTAACTGTAATTGGCTTTTAATATTTAGATATGGCAATATTATACTGCTGTTTTAGAAGGCGGTAAAACCTACATATCACTATGTATGGTTTTTTAAACTATGGTAAACCAACACAATAAGCCCTTGTTAGTTGTTATGATGAAGATTTCCACTGTTTTAAACGCCGGTAAAGCTCCATTTTTTGGTTTGTTAATTTTATAAACGGCGGCATACTTGTATGACAGTTTTCTGATCTTTGTCAAAATTGAGTTGCATCTCCTGATGTATAAGGGTGGACCCTTTAAAGACCCGACACAAACATGTAAAAAACTGGAGTAGCGGGCTTACCGCTGATTGTATTGGAGGTAAAGCTGTATCCAATCACGTAATGCCAAAATCGCAGGTTTTCCTTCGCGGAGAGAAAATGAAAAGCTACAGAAGGAAAATTGGCATCCGACCCCTACTGCCTAAATTGTAGGTTTTTCTCCACTTAGAGAGGAGGAAAACCTATAAGGGAGGGGTTGGACCTTCATTTGTTTGGGAAAAAAAATGAGTCCATTATCCACTGATCAATATAACGGTCTGTCCACTGTAATGAGCTTTTGATATCTAGATATGGCAGTATGATATTGTGGTTTTAGAAGTTGGTAAAACCTATTTATCACTATATTTGGTTTTTTAAGGCTCATTAAATGGTTTTTAAAGCTGCATTTTCAGGTTAGCTCATTAAACAGTGGTAAACCGGCACAATAAGTCCTTGTTAGTTGTTATAAAGAAGATTTTCCTCCATTTTAAACGGCGGTAAAGTTGCATTTTCAGGTTTGCTGCTTTTATAAACAATGGCAAACTTGCTAAGTAAGCCCATGCAATCTTTTAGTCTCGAGTTTGTTCCTTTAGGGATTCCCAACCCAAGTTTTGTCCTTATTTCAATACAATTATTACCCGCAAAAAAAAAAAAAAAAAAAAGATGTAGGCCATGACGTACTAGAGAAAAACCACAGACTGTCCCAAACTACCAAATGGACCACTTCAAATGTATTCACATGTCCAAAATTATAAGAGGAATGATCCAATCGGAATCCAACAATCTATATTTCATCAGGGCTTAAAGCTTGGACAGTCGGGTCAGAATGACTATTTTATACTCAAGTAGTTAGAAACGAACATAACATCTTCTCACATATTAGGTGGGTGTGATAACATTTTCTAAGGTTGCGTCCTTAATCACATAGATTTCACAAAGTTACCATGTCATGCCTACTAGTTAGAGTATAGAATATAATTGTATGATAGTTTTGTTTTGTTTCTTTTTTTTTTCTTTTATTATTATTATTTTTTATTTTATTTTAGTCAGAACTGAGTTGTATAGCCTGATGTATTAGGGTGGACCCTGTAAAAACCCGACCCAACCAAGTAAAAAAATCGAGTAGCAAGCTTACCGCTAATTGTATTGGAGGTAAAGCTACAATTGCAGGTTTTCCTCCACTAAGAGAGGAAGAAAACCTGCATCCGACCAGGTAATGCCTAAACCGCATCTTTTCGCAGGTTTTCCTCTATTGAGAGAGGAAGAAAAGCTACTCCGAAGGGGTTGTTGTAGAAGGCAGTAAAACCTACATATCACTATATCAGATTTTTAAGCAGTGGCATACCAGCACAGTAAGCCATTTTTAGTTGTTATGATGAAGATTTTCCACCGTTTTAAACGGCTATAGAGCTGTATTTTTTGATTTGCTGCTTTCATAAACAGCGACGAACTTTTTAAGCAAGCCCCAAAACCCGGTTTCCAGTTATGAGGTCTAGAATTCTAGAAAATGACAATCCACTCATACAAGCGGTGGTGAACTTGCAAATGAACCCCAGTCCACCTTCGTAAGTAGACGTTGGTTTCAAGAATGAAAAGTATTTCTCTATATATAAGCGGGGTAAACATGTCGAATCATCAATGGTGTTAGAGGCATGACGTTGAGGGAAAAGGCAGGAGAGGAATTGAAGTCATACTCAACACACACTCCTGAGTGCTCTGATTAGAATCCAACAATCTAGATTTCATCGGGGCCCAAAACTTGAACAATCGGGTCAGAATGATGGTTTTGTACTCATGTGATTAGAAATAAACATAATATCTTCTCACATATTTGATGGGTGTGATAACCTTCTATAAGGTTACGCCCCTAATCACATAGATTTTGCGAAGTAACCCTGTCATACCTAGCCTAGTTAGAGTGTAGAATTCAATTGTATGATATATATATATATATATATATATTATATTGGTCAGAGCTGAGTTGTATCACCTGATGTACACTTTAAAGACCCGACCCAAATATGTAAAAAGCTGGAGTAGCAGGCTTACCCCTGATTGTATGGGAGGTAAAGCTACGATTTCGGAAAAGCTGCATCTGACCACGTAATGCTTAAATATCATCTTTTTGTAGGTTTTTCACCTTTAAGAGGGGCAAAAGCTGCATCCAATCTTGTAATGCCTAAATCACAGGTTTTTCTCCGCTAAGAGAGTAGGAAAAGCTACGTCAGAGTAGGAAAAGCTGCGTCCGGCCTTGTAATGCGAGAGAGGAGGAAAACCTGCACTAGGGGCTAGGCCTTTATTTGTTCGAAAAAAAAGAGTCCATTATCCAATGATCAATCGAACGGTTTATCCACTATAATTGGCTTTTAATATCTAAATATGGCGGTATGATACTGCTATTTTAGTATCATTATGTCCGGTTTTTAAACATTAGGTTTTTAATATTTACATGTTGAGATATATGAAGTAGGGCCCAAACACTCCATAATGATGAAAAATGACCTCTATTCCTTGATATTAGGTAATAACCCGGAATTTCATAATATCATGGAACATTCTGACATAAAAATGCTCTAATTCCATGATATGATGGAATGTCGTCTCTTTTTTATGAAATTTGCATGTAGATTATTCCTTGATGTTGGGTGCTTTTTATCATCTTCATGCAGGTTATTCTAGTGGAACTCTTCTGTCAAATGATACTGGGTGTTTTTTTATCGTCTTCTTGTGTTTTACGCGTCCCAGGTATATGAGATAAGGCTATGCTGAGATGATGTTTTTTAACAATTAAAGTTCCCACATTTTACATGAAACTCACATTTTATGAGATATGGTATTTATATATAAAGGGTTGTCTCTTGTCTGACCTTGCTCATATAGCAGTTTTGCGACCTGTATAAGATGAGCTGGAGCCTTTTACTGGTGTCGAATGATATTTACTGTTCTTGCTGTAACATGTTTGTTTGGTGTAGGTAGATGAAGTTGTGAGGGGATTTGGAAGTGGATGGGGAGGGGGATCCAGTTTTTGGGAGAAAAGGGTGTCAGTTTGAAGGTGGAATTGAAATGGTACTTGGGGTTTCTTGGAAGTAAAAAAGGATTCTCCTGGCTTCTTCACCAGGGTCGTACTTTAGGCTCCGTTTGGATTTTGTTGAAACTCGGTTACCTGTAGTTCTAGTTACCTGTGAGTCTGGTACTTTTCTATAATTGGTCATGGTGAAAAACATGGTAAAGAGCTGTAATTATGTGTGACAGGCTTTCCAAATGCAAGAGCTGTTGAGCTTACTCATTACTATTGAGTTATGGCCTGAATTAGCATTATGCATCAAAATGGACTTCTGTTTGTAGCCAATAGTCTTGCGGCTTTCAATGGGGGTTGCTTGGGTGTGATGCTGAGACACCTCATGTTGAACTAATTTATACCACCGGAAGACATGCTGGAAGAATCTTGTTCTCAGCCAGTGTAATTATTTTGTGACATTAGCAGAAAGGGGCTGAAAAGATGATGATGTGCTTGTTGAAACATCTCATGTTGGACTAATACCCACTAGAAGAGATGTAGAAGGATCTCAAGCAGTGCATTTTTTTAGCGACACATCAGCAGGAAGGGGCTGGATGGACTGACCCTTTCCCATGTATCTTCTTAGTTGCATTTCAATTCTGTGAATCCTTCAGGAAGGTGGCAGTTTTGCTCCCATCTGTTGGTTTGGCACTTGTATTGCTTATGCTCTATGAGTTATTCTACACTGTCATGTCTCATGAGAATGGCAATTGGTAGGTGGCGGGACTTGGTTTTTCTTTTCTCGTCTCATATTTTTCCCATGATAAAGGGCTTTTATTTGGAAGAGAAGGTGTTGGCTAATCAAGCGGAGGTATCGGTTATTTTGCAGGCCTTTTGTATGCTCTCATCCTTTCAAGGCATGTTAATTGTGGAGAGTTATTCATCAGATACTGTGTTCTGGGTTTCTTCTTCCGATAAGGTTCCTTGGAGAATTCTTGTTTATTTCAAGGAGATTAGATCTTTGGCTTCTTCAAATCAGGTGGTTTTTCAGCATATTCAATTTGAGTCAAATGGTGGATGGCTTGGTGGATGTATTAGCCCAACACATTGATGGACGAGTGGTAAGGCATCTCCCTTGATTTCCATAGAGACCACTAGGGGATCAATTGGCTGTGGCTTAATTTGTTGGTTAGGGACGTAAAGTGTCTGGGTGAGTTGAGGATTCAATAGAAAAAAGAAAGAAGTCCCAAGGATCCAAACGGAGACTTGGTGATGTTTTAAAGTCTACAAACCAGGAGAAGAGGCCCCTGCAATGCAATTTCACTCTCTGCACTGTTTCAATCAGGTCATCCTCATCCTGTCATCCACCCATATCTTGATATGGTATCATACACTATACTTGATTTCATGGACGCTCGAGTGTTCCTATTTCGCAGGGGAGGGTGTCTTCTTGTTCAAAAGAGGCATTTCTAGTATTTGCCACTCGACTATGTATTGCAGATTGCATGAGAATTGGAAGTCCCTTTGGGTTTACTGAAATGAGGTTTCTATTTGTCTAATGCAAGATCTATCAAATGAAAAATTCAATTAAGCGCACGGAAAAGTGGATCTAGATTGTGGAACTGCTGATATACTTCCACAGGTACGATTACCACTGCTTGAGTACTATTGATGCATTATCTAACAATGATGAGCTTATTACTTTGATGGTGAGTTACCAGGTGCACATGAGGCGCATGCGCACTGGATGGCTCATTGATTATAAGACTGGTCTGAATGTTTTTGTGCCTCTGTGAGAAGAATCATGGCTCTAGTGAATCAAATAATTTTGTGGAGTAAAAAGTTAATAAGAATCTTAAAAAAATTACATGAATTTGCACTCCTCAGATTGTGCAGTGGCGTTGGGGGATAGGCATCGATGTTGAAGTTGGAGACTCTCTAATGTCTGCCCACGGCGCCTCTTCCAAAGACTAACTGCATCACATTCCTTGATGACACGCTTGGGTACCGGCAGAGGAGGATCCATTTCAGCGATGCTGCTGGCAGAACAATTATCTGGGTATGTTGCTCCCATGTTTGGGGTAAGATTCTTTCCTGAGAAGATCTTTTTCAGCTTAATAAACTTGTTGGTCTTTGTGCTCGAGAATCCAACAACCTTGTCCCTCTTGATCTGGCCCATGCAGCCCACTCTAGGTGATGTTGGCTCTCTGAACTCCTTCACTTGGCACTTCTTGTTGTAGACTGAGATGCCATCGCTGAATTCTCTAACCATGCCTTTGCATGAGGGAGAAGGCCTCAAACAAAACATGGGTCCAAAGGAGATGACTGACTGATGTTTGCTTCCCATGAATATGGTGGACTTATGATTCCTTGTGTTAGGCAGATAGATGAGAAGTGATGGGAAGATGGGAGGTGGGGGAGAGATGCAGAGAGGGAATGAGCTGGTCAGATCCAAGGGAAGGGTGATTTTCTTTGTGGTAATCGAACTTGAATTAGATGCTGACCTTTTCTTTTGTTTAGCTGAAGCTGAAGGAAATCAATATGGGCTGTAATTTTTGGACTAATAGGCTACAAAGCAGCAGCAGCGGCAGCAGCACAAATGACCAAGCAACCGCATGGGTTTTCCTTGTCTTTTCCTTGTAAGCACAAGTAAAAGCACAAGTAAAAGGCACGTGGGATGCACATGACAGGAATTCTTAAATATAGTTTTGAGTTTTCATAATGGAAAAGAGTGATATAACAAGGAGCCCAAGTGTGAATGGCTAATGTAGGATCTTATACCTCATTGAGGTATCACTTATTTCAAAACTAATTTGTAATAGAAAACGGCACAACAATAGTTTTATGGTGAGGGCGAGAGCTGGGGCTCGATTACAATTATGACCGCTCAGGAGCAATGGTGGAAGTTGACCTCAACAATCAATTCCTCAACGGCACACCTGCCGCGACTCCTGCTGCAAACTCGCAAAACATGTGTCCGGTGATTCGAACACCCGACCTACCTCAACAATCCCTCCCTTAACGATACACCTGCCCGACTCCTGCTGCGAACTCGCAAAACGCGTGTTTCATAATTCGAACACTCGAACTACCAGGCTCTGATACAACTTGTATGATCTTACACCCCATTGAAGTACCACTTATCCCAAAACCAATTGGTGATAGGAAATGGCACAACAATAGTTTTATAGTGAGGGCGAGGGCTCGGGCTCGACCATAATTATGGCCGCTCAGGAGCAAGGGTGGACATTGACCTCAACAGCTAAAGTTTAGAGAGCCTGATCTTTGGGGCATTGGTAAAAATTGTTGCTTGATCTTTGTCAACTGAGTACAGATAACTAGGTTTCCAGAAATGAATGTGGTATTATGATATTGGATAGCCTAATTAACCAGTCACAATTGCCCTGCTCTTTGCCGTAACCAGTTAAACAGTTGATTTTACAGCCTCAGTGAGCGGCAACATAATTCTGTGGATCAAAAGAGGGCTACAGATTAGATGGAAGTGTGATTGTATGGCACCACCATTCAATGATTAGAGACGATCCCATGATCATAATTGAATACGGAAGGGATCAATTTAGTCAATTGCTTATGGTTAGAGCATGATACGCTATTTGTTTGAAAAATAGTAAAGATGCCAACTTTGAACTTGATTGGATGATCTAACTGAATGGTTGGACATCAAATTCCTAGACCTTATGGGTATGAGATGCAACATAATCATCAAATAAAGGTAGTACTTTTAACCACAATCATATAAAGCCTTTATTCAGCCATGCGTGAAGGTTGGACTACTTCAGTTGTCATCCTGTGGTTAGTGTATCATTTTCTCTTCAAAAGTTTAGGCAAAGGGTGTCACTATCACCCATTGGTTGCCACATAAAGGTTGAAATGGTGATCCCATTCCACGTGTTACATGCCCCTAAAGCCCACAAAAGGGGCTTTCTAATCCTGAGTCAACCCAACGCAGGTTCCTAGCAAGGACCTTTGATCTGCATGCACTGAACAGCCCTCAACAACCCTAATCTCTGATTGTCGGCTGGCTAATTGCTGATCAGAATATGAACGATGGTCTATTATAGCTGATCAGAATATGAAATAGAAGATGCACATCCAGGGTGGGACGCTTTAGACGATGGTCCATTATAGCTCACATACTAAGTAATGCCCGACACACACCAGTGGTGTTGAATGCCAGAAAGATTATTTGATTAGTTTACTCTTGTTTTTGCTTTGTAACGGCAAAACCACTCAAATGACATTAAAAGTAGCTCCATCATATATTATTTTTTTTAATAAAAAATGATTATGTAATTATGGTCAAGAGGGTTCCTTTGAATTCCTGAGGATTCAATTTCATACAAACAAGCCCACCCTATATTTTAAGAATTCATGGTCAAGCGGGTTCTTTTAATTTACTGAAATTCAACACCCTGCAAAACAAAAAAGCTTTATTTATGGTGAAGTGTGTTCTTTTGAATTCCTAGAAATCCAATTTCATGCGAACAAACTTTCCCTATACTTTTAGGACAATAATTCATAGTCAAGTGGGTTCTTTTAATTCATAGGAATTCAATACCATCCAAACAAACATGCTATATTTTCAAGACAAGAATTCACGGTCAAGCGGGTTCCTTTGGATTCCCAGGAATTTAATATCATGAAAACAAACAAGCTATATATATTTCAAGATGAGGAATTCATGGTAAAGGAGTTCCTTCAATTCCTACAAATTCAGCACCATGCAAGTACAATGGCCGCATTTTCAATACAATGAATTCTTGGTCAAGTGGGTTCCGGTAATTCCGAACAGACTTTATTTTTCAACATAAGAAATACATGATCAAGTGGGTTCCACTCAATGTAAACAAAAATGCCCTGTTGTATTTTCAAGAATATAAGAATTAACGGTAAAGTGGATTCCTTTTTAGGGACTCAATTCCATGCAAACCAATATGCTCTATATTCCCAAGAAAAAGGTTTCTTAGTCGAGTGAGTTCCCTTTAATTCCTAAAAAATTAATTCCATGGAAACAAACAGGCCCAATCTTGTGACAGGAGAAGAGGAGCTAGAGATGACGGGCCAGGGTGAACAAGAAACTAGGGACGGACAGAAGAATAGAGAATAGTGTCAATGAGGGAGGGGAAAAGAGAAGATGAAGGTGAGGAGAGAGGCAGGAAACGGCTTTTTTGAGAGGTGGGGAAAGAGAGATTACAGAGAAATGGTGTGAAAGAGAGGAAAAGGGGAAAATAGATGGGAGAGATGGATAGAGGAGCGCAGTTTTCCGTTAGCAAAGGGGGAGAGATGGAAACGGGAATGAAGAAATGGAAAAAAGGAAAGGAGGAAGGAAAAAAAAAAAAAAACACCATGCTCATAAAATAAAAAAGCAACATCCTTTCTTTACTAAAGGACAAAAAATTATCCCCTTTTAATAGTAAAAAAGATTTTCTATCAAACAACTAAAAACAAAAGACCATCATAACCCCCTATATTTTATTCTCTCTTAATTTGATGCTTCACCTCACTTTACTTCAATTCGCCCTACATCCAAACACGTGTCGAAAGTGGATTTTGGACTTTCTAAAATTTAAAAAAGCCTCTCTAGAGTTTAATAGACAAACAAACTTTTAAGAGCTTTTAGGCTTTCCAAAATTAAAAGGTACAAAAAAGCCCTCTTGAAAAATCCAACCAAACACGCCCAAAGGACTGTAAACCAGGAACAAAAGATAATGCAAATCCAAACGCCAATAACAAAGAAAGGATTCTAAAAGGTAAAATGCTTCCACAGGTGCGAAAAAAGAGCTTCCTTCATAATAAAAAAGCCACAAACCTTCTTAATGTCAGTGGGTGTTTTTAAACCCCCCCCCCCCCCCAAACACACGCGCCAAAAGAAAAAAAAAAAGTCAGGTGGGTTTAAGATTTCATTTGTTGATTACCTTTACAGCACCAAGATCACGGAACACAGTTATCTTTCCAAACATCACTCTTATCTCATATAGATGCACAGCAAGAGCAAAAATAAGGTACCAATTGGATTGTCCTCGAAATCAGTTACTTCCTGCATAATGTGCTGAAACACATGCTTATCAGTTCCTTGCTGCATTTGGTTCCCACCCCCGTTGCCATAAGAATTCTACAGTCAAAACAGAAAAATGCAATTGGCAGTCAAAAAGGGTCCAACCAACCTGTACTTCTGTTGTTGCTAAGAGGGGTGGATATCTGAGAAACCTAGATTTGCAGTTCCATTGGAAGCAGTTATCCTGTCTCTCATCATTGCTCTTTCCACCTTCCAATGAAAATGAAAATTATACTTTAAACAGCAGTTGTCAAAACAAATGTGCAGCAGTGACAATTCCAAACTTGATGGTCATGATTGGATCAACCAAAGTTAAGCCAATTGTTTCCAAGTAACATCTATTGGAAAACCTCCTTTTCTACGCCTGAAATTGTAACAGGTTCTTCTGGAGGTTGCTGAGGCAGCTTCAATTCCAAATTGTCCACATCAATATCTGGAGTGGCATCAGATTTACCATCTGTCTTTTTAATATCTTCATCTTTCTCATTACTGACCTTCATCTCTGTTGTATTCCCAGGTTCATTATTGGTTTTGCTTTCTGTCTGCATAGCAGGAACATGAAGGGGTGGAGGATGGAAGCCCATACCTTTTGAAAGAGAAACATACTTGATAACAAGTTGTTTGTAGCTGTTGAGTAGTTCTTCAACTTCGTTGAGTGTTAAATCACCGACATTAGCATATAAAAATGGGAACTCCTGGAGAAAGCTACTCGACCCATCTTCTTTCAGAAGCTCAGAAGCACCTTTATACTCCAAATCTGAGATGGATGGCTTCCTTGCCATAGATTGGTTCTCCGGTTCATCGGGATATTTAATCTCAGCCTTCAAACTGGATGCTCGTGATGGGAGATGAGAATCATGTCGTTCCTTCTTAGCTTTCAGTGGTTGTGGTTTGGGCTCTTTGGGTTTTGGTGTTGAAAGACGCCCTATGTCTTGGTTGCTTTGACTGAGGAGAGTTTCTAAATTGGTTGACATGCCCGAGAGAACTGCTCGGGCAGATTCCATGTTCCCTTCGAACTCATTTTCGTCCATTGAAAGGGATTTTGCATCAATGCTCCATATGAAAGACTCTGCGGATAGAATATTTGTGAAGAAGTATGCTGCTTCAGAAACTAATCGCGATTGACGCCTGTATCTCTGTATGTATAGCAAGTTTGAATGCAATTGTGGAGGGTTTGCCTGCATATCATTGTCATTAAAAGCAACATTATAAATGTGCTGTGGATGGAGTTTAGCAGACTAAGGTTGATTTAAGCAATAAAAAATGCATCAATATGTTCGAAGTATTTCACTAAATTATGAACCTCGGTATGTGACTAAGGCAACAGATGGGAGCATGGACCATGCTAAAGCTTTAAAAAAGTACGATCTTCAAATTACAGATCCAAACCGACGACCATGAAACAGAAAGAAGGAAAACCTGAACTGCAAGGCTATGCAGTAATTCTAAGCACACATTAATGTGAACAGTGGTTGTACATGCACCCCATCTAAACATGGATAAGAGCAGCAGAGTCCATTGTCTGATAATGTAAACCTTTGAAAAAAAGAAATAATTAAATACAGGTCTAGCAATTCGTAAACCTAAAATCAAATCTGGCAACAAAAGCTCACCAAATTCTAAGCACACATTAATGCGAAACCTTTGAAAAAAACAAATAATTAAATAAAGGTCTAGCAATTCATAAACCTCAAATCAAATCTGGCAACAAAAGCTTATTTGGTGATGAGCATTATTATATTTCGATTAGAGATGCAAACTCCAAGTGAAAATCAATAGCAGATCTTGGCCCTGTTGAGGATACCACTCCAGTTGATGAAGAACACATTCACACTGGCCCATGTGCATCCAGGAATAAGTACTTGCACGCAACAAGCTCATGCTTTAGCTTGTGCCACTGGGACAAAACTGTAAACATTTCTTCGCCTTTTGATGTAGGTCTGAAGCTTGGAAAACCCGAAGGATAGGGTGTGGTGGTGGTGGGTTTCGGCACTGGGGATAGGGCACATGGCCGAGCTAATTAAATGTGATCCTAGAGTAGAAATTGTGTGTTTTTTTTAGAAATGGGCTAATCTTTCTGTCTAAAATGATGCCCGTGTAACACAAAATCAGGTGGACGGGTTATTCAGTTGCCTATCCAATGAGCCCAAGATTGAATATTTCTGGAAGTATAAAAATTATGGCCTTTTAACTGAAACAATTAGTCTAGTTCATAGTTGTCAGAAAAAAGAAATAAATGCAGGAAGAGAAGTGAGGATTGAATGCTCAAGTAGAAGCACAAATGAATGCGAGAGACGGTAGTATTTCTAAGAGAAATCAGTTTTCCAATAGCTATAGTCTAGTTGCAAATTTTTCATAGGGTCCTAGTTGGGTGAGAAGATGTTCCCATTTTTTTTTTAATATATTTGTTATTTTAAGTTTGTAAGTTAGTAAGACATCCAGGTACATTGCAGGTTGCATTTGGAAGTTGAATCCTTCCCAGGTTAATTTTCTACTAAGTTCGCTTGTAATGAATTGGATTGAGGGTTTTAAAAATCGGCCGAGTCAACTCAAATTCAGCGTTCACTGGGCCGGGTCCAATCGAACTTGGCCAAGTCCCATCCTAACTCCATTTTCTTCTTCTTCCTAACAAACCCTCTCTCAACCCTTCTTCTCAACAAACTCTCTCTCAAACCCTCTCTCAGACTCTAACTCAACTAACCCTCCATCAAACTGTCTCTCAAACCCAACAAATCGACTCTCAAACGCAGCCCAATAGAACGCAAAATCGCTCACTCTCAAATACTGGCCCAATAAACTCACTCACTCTCTCTCTATCAAACCAAAAAACAGTTCAATACTTGGCCAAGTCAAAGCAGAAGCCCAAGTCCAATCCAATCTTTCTAAACCCTGATTGAAGCTGTCTTCGGGTGAAGCAACACCCTTGTGCCCTTGAATGGATGGGCTTGGCTACCCCTAGAGTTGTAGCCTTCTGTTGGTTGGCACTGGCAGTAGCAGGTAGAGTTTCCATAGTATATAATCTTAGGAGAAAGGGCGTTGTTTTGGAGTCTATTTCCAAAGTCTGCTCTTCGTGCAAAGAGGAGAATGAGACGGTTCATCCTTTTCACTCATTGTGATTCTTCTTTGTATATGCAGAGTTGCTTTCTCAACAGGTGTGGCTTGACCTGGAGTATGTCTACTTCTTTGAGCGAGTTGTTTAAGTTTTGACTCCCTTTTTCAGACCAGGGTTATTACTTTGGAAAGTTGCTTTATTTGCTACATTCTTTGGTCTATTTGGAAGGAGAGAAACAATAGAGTTTTTGAAGGAGTTTACTACGAAGAGTGGTTTTATGTTGTCACTCGATG
The DNA here is from genome assembly GCA_029852735.1 of Persea americana. Classification (NCBI taxonomy): domain Eukaryota; kingdom Viridiplantae; phylum Streptophyta; class Magnoliopsida; order Laurales; family Lauraceae; genus Persea; species Persea americana. The sequence continues at coordinate 53,263,749 of CM056812.1, forward strand.
GTTAGCAAAGTGGGTCATTACAAGGAATCCAATTAAAGTTAGATAATATCTTGTTCAAATGGAATGTGTATGAATTTAGGGTCATCAAAGGAAAAGAAATCAGATCTTTGGTCTCCTCCTTCATTTGGTCTTTATTTGGTCTTTTGAAATTCAATGTTGATGGAGTGGCCAAAAGCATGCGGAGCCCCCATAGGTGTTGGTATTCTCAGCAACGAGAAAGGGAGATGCTTTTATTTTTTCAAGCATGTGGGTGCTTAGATTCTAATGAGGCGGAGTGCTGCCTATTTTGAAACTATTAGCTTTTATTCTCTTAGTTTCCAAGATAGTGAATTAACTCTCGGAGGAAATAACTCTTTAGCTAGTAGAACTCCATCCATAATCTACCTATTAATTAAAAAAGGCATCTCGACGAGGACCAATGATAGAACATTATTAAAAACTACTTTTTCAGTCAATTGGTCAGAACTTCCAACAGAAACATATACACACATCCAAGCAATCTGATAGGTTTGTAGTGCTTCAACTGTACCCAATCTTAAATTTTCGGGGCAGGAGATATGAAGGTGAAATTTAATTCCTTGCTATGACTCCTACAAATGAATCTCTGAAAGCATCACCAAGAAATATACTTTAGAAAATCCCATCCAGACAGCAAAAGTATTTAAGTCCCAGGAAAGCATCATCATGAAATCATCCTTAAAAAAGTCACATCCAGATAATAAAAAACCTACTGAAGCCTGAAATGGTCCCAGAGAGGAACTAATGAGTCAAAGGAAGAAATAAATAAAGAAAAGATCTTGCAAAAACATACTGTGCCATACAATAAGTGACAAAGGAGCATGCCATAAATAGAATGACTTCAACAGCTAAGCAATGACGTCAGCAAAAACCAATGAAAGAACCTCCAAAAAAGAAAAGGTGGCAGATGAGGTGGATTCTGTGCTATTAATTTCACAAGATGCATCCTAAAACAGATCGTCAATCTTTCAATGCTTACCGCAGAATAGACAGAAGTCAGAAAAGACTGGACCCCAAAGAGTCACAAGAGCTATGATCATCCATCTAATTCAAATAAAGGCCGTGAATCACCAGCTACTATCACCAAATTGGTAGAAACTGTGCCATTAAATTCACAATATGCATCCTAAAACGACCGTCAATCCTTCAATGCGTCCAGCAGAAAAAGCCAGAAGGACCAGAACAGACTAGACCCCAAAGAGTCACAAAAGTTATGATCATCCATTTAATTAAAATGAAGGCCATGAATCACCAGCTATTATAACCAAATTGGTATAAACCGCAATGCTGCTAATGACTACAAGTTGCCATATATGATATATTCTACTCCAGGACCATGTAAAAACAAGTCTTACTTCTTCTAATGCAACGTGTAAGAGCCCAATGCAATCATCAAGCTAAGATGCATATTAACGAAATCAGAACGAAAGGAAACAGTGAGATATTTAAGAAAATGAGTTGTCATAATTTTAAAGGTCACACATTTTGATAAGATTAAAGAAGAAGCAACATTACAAAAAAATAAAAAACAGTAACATGAGTTATGGATGAAGAACTATCAAATCAATCAGTAAATGTGCGATATGGATGAATGAGCTTGCCTTTATGGTAACATAAATGAGCACAGGGAGGAATTCATCAGCACCAGGAGGATTTTCATTTGATGCAATGGAAGCATTGAGCAATAAGTTGTTGATGACCTTGCAACAATTCAGAATACAAACAAGTTTATCTCTAGGTGCCTTGTACATATTGATCTTCTGCAGCTCTTTCTGTGCAAGCTGCACAGGGGGAAACACAATTAAAAATAAAATAAAAGCAGCTTAAACTTGCAATGAAGGTGAAATATCAGGCAATAAATTAAAAATCATAAAACAATGTGTCAGTGTAATGCTCTTTAATATCAAAGGCGTGCACTAAGAGCATGTTTGTGCACAACAGTTTTCCACGACATTTTACTTCAACATTAAATTCATTTTCTGCAGAAAATGGAAATTGAAAACTTCATTTACTACAGTTTCAGTATTGTTTGGTACAGTTGAAACAATTTCTGTGCTGAATTTCTACCTGTTGTGTAAGACTACAGCAAATGATTCTCTCTGTCTTTTTTTTTTTTCCTTTTTTCTTTGGGGAAAATCTCAAAAAACTTTTGTCTCATTTTCAAAAAATTACACAAAGAATTGGATATTTCAAAAAAGTACAAAAGTTTTCCACAATTATTTCAAGCAAGTTCTCACCATAAAAAAAATCCTAAGAAATGACAAAATGACCTTATGTCATTTTCCAAAATTGCCCTTTAATAATCATTTAAGGGAAATGATCAAGTCCAATCCAAATGACCTAGTGGGGCCCACTTCAACTACCTTCATGCATGAGCGGTTAAAAAAAAGGGGGTTCCAAATGACTAAAAAACTAATTTCATAAATGGTTATGATCATAAAAAAAAAAAAAAAAAGAGGGGGGGAGGAAAGAGGTTAAGAACATACAAAAAGCTCTCATATGAGAAGGGTATTTCTGTTATTTCTAAAAAAAAATTATGGAGATAACTTGATTGAAAGAATTGTGGAAGTCTTTTATACTTTCTAGAAATATTCAAAATTTCATGTACTTTTTTGAAAATGAGACAAAAGTTTTCTGCTTTTTTTACAGCTTATTTTTATTAAATAGAGCACACCACACATACAAACATCAAAAAAAGAGTATAAGAGCCTTATACCCACGAAACAACAAAACTAAAGAAACACCTCCCAAGGGGAAAGTCTTGGGACCCCTTGCTCAGCTAAAGCATCTGCAACCGCAGCAACCCATTACTGGTTTGATCTTCATGCCGGAACAAAACATGAAGATGAAGATGGGAAATCAAAGCCTTAATCTCATTAAAACAGGATTGAAGCTTATCATTCAATTTCTTTTTCTTTTTCTTCTTTTTTTTTTTTTGAAGCTTCCACAGTATGCTGATATCCTAATTGACAGCATTGGAAGAATCATTTGGATCTGAATCTGCTTTCCGCAGAAATTACAGATAATGTTTACACCTCAGAAAATATTACCACAGAACAACAAGAAATCATTCTCCCTCGTAAACCATTCTCATTTCTATGGAAAATGCTCCGCACAAACATACTCGAAAAGTTATACAAATTAGGCACAAACTGTAAATGCATGAATCCAGAATCTTAGATTATTTTTTTATTATAAAATCAAGCTCCAGGGATTTAATAAACACAGAAAATAGCTTCATGTTCTGTAACAAAACAAATAGAGTTCATTATAATGAAGGCAATAGGTGAATCTGAAGACTCAGAAACTATTAGTTGAGTGGCGGAATATTCTAGGTGTTTTAACAATAGAGAAAATAACGGTTGTCACAACAACAGAAATGGGAATTTTACTGTCTTGGAAACAGCTGTCTCTAGAGTTTGAGAAGTACGAAAATCCCTCAACAGAGGTTGACATAGAAACACTACAATGACCTCCTTAAATTTACATGGTGAATAAATTTTGACTTCAGTTGATCTATTTATTTGCATATACTGAACATATATTGATCTGGCATTTTATTGTGAAAAAAGCCAAGAAAAATGCAACATAAAGCAAGGTTAGCAATAAAAATTATACCATTACTTACCAGCCACGACATTTCATTTGGTAAGCCATGGCAATTGCAACATAAAGACAGCTTAGCAATATAAATTATACCATTACTTACCAGCCACGAAGTTTCATTTTGTAAGGAAGGCTTGATATCCAAATTTTCAGGTCGGATGAATTGTTGAAATAATGCCATCTTCTCAGAAAGTTGCTCATCACGTTTTACATCTTCTGGAAGTGATGCAAATGCACGCGTGAATAATTTTGTCATAACATACTTCTCCAGTCCCTGAAATTGAATGGAAAGTAAGCATACCGTATTGAAATCAGTCAACTAAAATAAGAATGGTCAATCATTGGAACTGGTTACCTGAAAATCTTAAAACCCACAATGAAAAATATGAAAATAAAAATTCAAGCTATAGAAGAAAGTGTATATTAACATAGACATAGTTTCTGCAAGAGGAAAGACTAGTAAATTACAACCAAAGGTGCAAGGATAGAAGCTACAAAACAAACACAGTACGGAGAGATTAAATCCCAATATATCTTTGCTAATGAGATCAGAATTTACCATTTGAAGTATTGATCATCATCATCAAAGCATTGTCCCAAGTCCTAACTATGTTAGGGACATCTACATGAATTATTTTCCCCCATTCCAGTCTCTCCTAAGCTAAATCTTTAGATAGGTTGCACTTTTTCAAATCACCCTTCCTGCTTCCATCCATGTCCTCTTCGGCCTAACCCTTTTCCTTGGTAGGCCATCAACCTACACAAAAAACATTTGCTCAATGGTGTAGTTGCTTGCCTACGTTGGACATGTCCAAACAATTTCAAACGAATCTCTCATAATTTGTCATCTATTGATGTTACCCCTAAACGCTCCTGACGCTCTTTTTTTTTTTTTTACCACACTTCCATTTCAACAGTCTCATCTCTACAATACTCATTTTGTGCATGTTTTGCTTCTTGATTGACCGACATTCTACTCCATAGGTGATAGCTGGTTGCCCTGTAAAAATTTTTCCTTTAATCTTTGTTGTTATGCACCGATCACAAAGCACTCCAAAAACAAGTCTTTACTTCAACCATCCTGTTATTATCCTATGTTCAACATATTCCTTCATCTCTCCGTCATTACTAATTAACGATGCAGGGTATGGAATGAATCTCTTTATAGTATCTCTTGAGCTTCAGTTCTTAAATAAGGTTCAACCATTTGTACATTTTCACCGAAGTGGCAATTCATATATCTGTTTTTGTAGGACTTATTTTAAAGCCCTAGGATTCTAAAGCCTCACTCCCATTGTTTCGTAGGGGGTAGTGGGCGACTCATTAAGTTTCATCTACTAATGCTCGGCAGACGAACAATTCCTGAAAATAGGTCACCTTCATTCTAGATATCACTAATTTTTCCTTCCTATGTGTACTGTCTTAACCTCAATCAAGGGAAAATGATAGTTTCTTATAAACTGAGAAGGATATAATACAAAATGCAAGAAGTAGAAAGAAAACAGAAGAATCAAAGCACACCTCGCCAGCACTATCTAGCTCTTCCTCCGAGCAACCGGCCCAAAGCGAATGCGCGCGAAAGGCCCTCTCCATGTTGGCGAGGAACTCCTGCACTGCAGCGCTGTCCCTTTCCGGATCAGGTGCATGGTTCGAGAACGACACGATAAAACTGCAAATTCACCAAACACACCGTTCCATTTCAATTACTTCCAGAAATCCCTTCCGCAGGAGATCGAGCAAAAGATTCGGCGGATCCGGACCGTCCATCAGGTGGCCAGCCAACTGCGAACGATCACAGTCTTCAGATCGACGAGAATCTCCCCTTCGATCATAAGGCTGGTGATCGGACAGTTAGGGCTGCACGATCACGAGATGGACGGTCGGGATCATCGACCGCGGAACAAGATCGAGAAATGCTGAATTCGAATTGACAGGAATCTCGAGCTTAGAAATCGATAATTGAGAAGCGAAAGGGGCCAAACCTCTTGATGGATTTGACGAACTCGGCGGCGGAGGGGTGGCGCATCCGCTCGAGGAAGTCGTGCCATGTGAGCGGGGCCGTGGAGGAGCCGAAAACGTCCGCGTTCTCCATCAGGACGACGGAGACTGCGAAAACGATGGGATTTCGAAGAGAATCGAGTCGGATCAGGGCAGATCGCGAAGATGAGCTGATGGGGTTTTATAGAGTGAGAGAGTCTGTGGAGGATGGAATTGATGTAATCCAGGTGAGAGTCTCGAAGTCTCCGACACGCTGAGCTGCTGCTGCTTGGCGATGGAAACTGCCCTTTTTCAGTCGGTCGTTGGCGCTCTTGCAACACCAAAGCGGAGTGGTTGTGGAGCCTCGAGCCAAGACTACCCACATCCCCTGTCTTTAGCATTGGCCCAATATTAACTCTCAAATCTCTGATTTGGGATCACGTTTGATTAACATGATCAAAATTAAGGTAGCAAGATTAAGTAAATCGTGGATTTAATGAATGATTGATTTAATATAAGCCTAACTCCAATAAGATTTAACGTATAAATGTTTGATTTCTTCGGTGGCACCTCCTTAAATTTTACTTTGATAGGATTTGGTTTCATTGTAAAGTTGAACATGTGATTGATAATGTGTGTTTATTTAGGGTGGTACCACACCTAATGAAGAAAAATTGGACGATATGGCACTGATTGAGATGGCATTATTTTAATGATTTTAATCATTAGTAGACGGGACCCATAGTGAGTTCCACGCATCCTACTCCTGCAAAGCATGTGAGAAACCACAAGGGGTTTATATTCATCTTAATTTAGTGCAATAGAGGTTAAAGGTTAATAGAATGCTAGTTTCTAAGATAGGTGTAGGTATTGGGGTTAAAATTGATCGCTTCAGTTTCCAGTCAACCGGACAAAATCCTTTCCTTTTATTGATGCTTAGGATGGAAGTAAACTAGCTAAGTTATGTGCATGAATAACAAAGTAAGAGAATCTTATCTGGGATAATTTAAATGTATATGGATAGAAGTCGTAAGAATAAATTTGAAAAAGTGCATGGTATCCGAGGATTTGCTCAAGATACTAAAACAGTGAAATAGAACACTTGTACTTGACCTCACGGAGTTGAAATAAGACTTTGATGATGACAATGATGAAGCCGTCTAATTAAATAGTTTCTTTTTCTAACAAGAAACTCAAACTAGTGCAACCATGCACACTACGTGTCCCTAATTGGCTAGCACGGTAAGGGGCATATCTCATCATATAGGTTTTATTCCAATCATTGGAAAGCATTTTAACTTCATTAAGGGTTCAGCCCAAGATTAATGAACTTGTTCAAAATAAAATATGAGATCGAGCTACAGGTCTAACCCCAATGTGTTAAGTCAGGTGTAGGTCCAAAACTCAAGATGTGATGGCCATGGATTGGTTCAGACATACAAAATTAAGTAATGTAATTGAAATTATTAACTATTACAGAAGTTAATCCTGAACCCAGCTTGGGCTTAACCGAAGCTCAAATATGTTGCTTTACCGGGTTTCGGTTACAAGTCGTACTTATGAAGAAACTAGAGGCGGACATGACATGTCCTGTCAACTATATTGCATATGACCCGCACAATCCGACCCGCAGAATATGAGGATCAGTCATGGGTAAAGGTTTTTTGACCCATGGATAAACGGATCAGCTTAGGGCTGATCCGCCTAACCCACCTAACTCACATGACCCATTTATATTTTCCTTTAAAATTTAGTTATTAGTCCAAATCTCAAAGAGGCCTAGACCCTAATGATACTACTTTCTATTGCCTCCTCCACTTTCCAACTAAAACTTATCAATCAATTTTATATTATCCTCTTGTTTTGATATGTTTTTATAATAAGAACTTTATTTCATTTCCATTACTTCTGTTATTCTATTTCTATAGTCCTTTAGAAAAACATATACTGTACTCAAGATTTCAATAATGCTCTCCTCTTTTTTTCTCCTTTGAAGTATGCCCATTTATAGATTACTCAAGAGCACCTTTACATGGTCTTCTTTCTTATAGGATATGGATTATGGATATGAAGAAAATACAAGAGACAAGACATAAAACAAAACAAGAGCCAAAACTGAATTAGATTGTTTCAATAAAAGGATGAATGAGCCTTGGCCAATTGGACTCCACCGCTTATGGATGAAAAATTGAGGGTGCGTTTGGCATTGTACCATTCGGATGTTCCCATGTTTCCAAGAGATAAGGTAGTGGAAAACATGTTTGGTATATGTAAATCATTGTTTTCAATTTTGATCTCACATGAAGGAATATCAAAATCTTAACCCGCTGGGCATAAAAAAAAATTGATTTTTTTTTTTTAAAAGAAACAACTTGTTAGCACAATTGTCTCTTACTTATCTCCTGCCTTTTAAATAATATCATTTAAAGACTCTAAATCCTCTTACTTATCTTAAAGGTAGGCCCCACGTTCATAATCTCAAAGAAGGTGTTCCCCCTTTATAATTCCTAAAGGTGGGTCACATGGTCACAATTACAAAAGATGAGCTTATATTATAATTTCTATAATGGTGGGACCACATTATAGACCCTTTGAATGTGGGCCCAATCTTCTAATTTCTAAATGTGGCCACATGTTGTGATTTTTAAAGGTGGGTCATGTGTCCACAATCATAGAAAATGTGGCTCCATTTTATATTTCTTAAAGGTGAGTCATATAGTCAAGATCACAAAAGGTGGAGAGTGGAGACACATTGTAAATTCTATGAATGTGAGCCCCCACATCGTGAATCCTATGAATGTGGCCCCATGTTCGGGCTTCTAAAAGTGGGACCACATTATGATTTTTAAAGGTGGGTCCCATGTTCACAATCAACAAAAAAGATGGCCCCACATTATAATTCTTATAAAGGTGGTCCCACATTATAAATCTTATGAATGTGCTGCCCCCGTGTTCTAATGTTTAAAGGAGGGCACCACTTTGTAAATTTTTAAAGGTGAGTCTTGTGTCCACGATCACAAAAAATGCAGCTCCACTTTGCAATTCATAAATGTGAGTCATATGGTCCCGATCACAAAATGTGGACCCACATTGTAAATCCTATGAATGTGGACCCTTATTCTAATTTCTAAAGGTGGTATCATGTTGTAATTTCTAAAGGTGGGTCTTATATTTATATTCCAAAAAAGGTGACCCCACATTATAATTCCTATATAGGCGGGCCCACATTGTAAATCCTATGAATATGAGTTTCATGTTCTAATTTTCAAATGTGAGTACCATGCAGTAATTTCTACAAGTAGGTCCCGTGTATGATAATAATAGAGTGCCACAAACAATAGAAAGGTGGGTCCCACACTTTAAATCTTATATTCGCTCATTGGAGCAAAACTTTTATAATGTTACCAAACAAGCTCCTTACAACATATTCTTAGCAGAGTAAGTTAATATAATGTTGTTAAAGAAATTTTGTAGAGTATAGTCTATGCACAATCTGATCTCAGTACAACCTAATTTGAGCATAAAATTGTAAACATGAAAACAATGTCAAATGGGCCCTGAGTAACTAAACCAATGTCCTTGAAACGAGGTTGGGCTTCGTCATTCACAAGAGGGCTAGAGTTTGCATACATCGCTTCAATGTATGGAAAATAAAAAAAAGTTAATTAACCTTGGCCTCGCTTTTTACCAATGGAAAGCTATGTGTTGCACCTCAAATGATTGCTGAAATGAAATTGGGCTCGAGTTAAGCTTACAAGTCAATTTGGGTCAGTAAGGAACTTTGCTTGGGTCAATTGATCCACTAGATGTATGCAGATTCCGTAGGCCAACCCGACCCGTAGTAGCCCACAATGGTTATGCGGGTTTAACTGGTCGGGTTGACCCACAGTGAGTGTGGCTTAGGAGTTTCTGACCCATTTAATAAATGAATCGAATGCGAGCTAGCTGTGTCTAACCCATTTAATAAACGGTCATGATCCATTTAGCTTGACCTGACCTGTTCACCATCTCTAGATGAAACCAATCCTATTTATAATTGTAAAGAAGATTTTAGTAGCTTAACTTAGTATCGGTTGAGCAAGTTAGAGAATTGTTATGCAGGTTTAAGTGGGTTGGGTTGACCAGCAGTGAGTGCGGGTTAGGAGTTTCTGGCCCGTTTAATAAATGGATCTATTAGGATATTTCATGTGTTGGCTAATTCATGGGTTCGACAAAACTCTGCATCTATTGAGTTGTAATTTTGTATTTATTTTAGAATGGACTATGGTTGTGTCACAGGAAGACCTGAGGCGAAGATTGAAGCGTTCTAGAGCGGAGAAGAAAAATTTCCAAAACACAGTTTCACTATAGCGAGGCTTTTGCTTGCTAGAGTGAACTTGCATGGAGTATGGGACATAATAGCGGCTTGCTATAGTGAGGATCCTTGGTCACTATAGCGAATTTGAAAATAAGCCCAGCGTGATTTAGAGTTCTATTTCGAATTTACTTGCTCTTCTGATTGGATTAAAATTAGAAAACTCTTGCATGAGCTTTGAACAATCAAAAAGGTGTTTCTCTCAATCCTAAGTAAGACAAGAGGTGGCTCTCACTTTGTGCTGAGGTGAGAAAATCCTAAAATAGATTCATTGTTCCCTAGAGCCATTGTTAAGAGTTTTTATTGAAGACTTGCTCCAGAAGGTTTGTTGCTTATACTCTATTCTAAAAGATTTAATTATCTTGTTCCTCAAGGTGTTAATGGGTCAAGTACAAGGAACAGTGCGCGATGGGAAAGTCGTAGCAATAAGAGAAGTTGTGTAAGAACAGCTATACTCCTTTGGTCGACGGAATGACTGGAAAAGGGAGCTGCGGGTATATCTTGTAATCGTTCAATAATATTTGATTTCAGATCGTGGCTTTCCTCCCCTGGATAGCCAAAATATAAGAAACATAAAGATTAATATGTATAAAAATAAAAAAAAACTAAAAAAAATTAAATATATAAAATATCATTTTGGCCAAAATGTGGCTTTTCAACTTATATTTCGGCCGAAGTTGACCGAAATCCGAAATCCCAGCCAAAATTGACTGAAATCTGAAATGAAGAATTTTATGCGAAATTTCTTAGCCGAAACGAAAAATCTCGGCCAATTCAGCCGAAATGGTAAGAAATTAATAACTATGACTCCTGCTCACTTCAGCTTTGGGCAATACAATGTTCACGACTTTGTTTTAAAACCCTCTGTTACAAAACTTGTGACACCCTAAATCAACAGATAATATTCTGCAAATTTTCACAAAGTGCAAACGCAAACACCAAAAAAGTGCTCAATCGTTCATACCGTGGCTCGGATTATCTAATTTTTCACAATAGCAACCACCAAAACAGAGTTCAGTATGCCGTGGCCCATGTGCTCACTTTGCTGCAATAACAACAGTTAGCAACAACTACAAGCAGTTTAATTTAATCTCATGATTAACGCAATTGACCCCTCCTTGAACCTATGTAGGAAAGAAAACCCAATTGATAATTAGCACTAATTGAGATTGACATTTCCACAAACAGAGGGCCCACCTAGCGACGACAAAAGACCATTCTCATTGGCTTTTCCGCAAAACCTGACAAACAGATAGTACACACCTTGCCCGTTTGGGGAAAATTCAACCGGAAAGACCGAGAATCGCTCCCCACGACCAGGAGGATCAATCGAGCCCGGATGGATTCCTGTCGCAGCCAATACACACTTCAGTAAAAAGGTTCTCTCTATGCTAGTTTGGTAATTTTACACGTTTAAGTAAAATGAAGTGTAGTAAAGCATAAATTAAGAGAGAATAAAATATAATAGGATTGTGATGGTATTTTATTTTTAGTCGTTTGGTATGAAATCTTTTTTACCTTCTGTATATAAAAAATGGAGTTTTTATATTTTTTTAGTGAAAAAAAGATATTGCTTTTTTACTTTAAAAAAAAAGAAAAGATAAAGGATACTTTGAATTAAAGTGCTGTCTGTTTGAGAAATGGAGACTTTATATGAATTTTACTAATTTAGTAAAGTGCCAAACGGGGCTTAATTCCATAACATGTGGCGCACCTAAATGGCAATTTACACCGTTTGTCATTCCCTCTTGTGAGTGAAAGCATGAAAGAGTGGGTCCCACGATTTAATTGAGCATGTGATTGAGAGCGTGAGCAACATAGCTTTGTGCATTACTAATCATGTTTTAATCTCGGGTTCAATCAAACAGTTGGAACATTTTTATTTAATTGTCATTTCAAAATATGTCACGGGAGAAGATGAAATTTACCTTGAAATGTCCGGGATTATTGTTATAAGGGCCCCATGGTCCCTTTTACAATGAAAACGTGTATTAGCTTCAACATGGGATTCGCATTGGGATCAATCGATTGATATTCTTGGATTCAAACTGGACTGTGTCTTGAGCCATGACAGTCTCCGAACTACGCGTGACTTTTAAGACAAGAGACCAACTAATGCAGTCAAAAAACATACGCTCCATTGAGAACACATTGACTCCAAGGAATCAAAGGGCGGAATTACAGATTTCGCCCCAAAAACAACCATGCATTTATCACCCTCCGATCAAAACCCACTGATAAATCTCATCCTGCATGTGATCTATCCTCAAGTTTTTATTCAATAGTGGCCCCAACATAAAATTAAACACATGATTAAAAATGTGAGTGGGTGCTAATGTGACATTGCGGCATTAATTAAATTTTAGTGATGTGTTTAACCAAACCGTGAGATCCACTCCTATTGAACTGATATGGGAGAAAATTTCACAATTGAGATGACAATTATCTTGCACGGTCTAGATCATCATAACATTGGGTCCCATGATAGAGTCAAAGGAAACGTGTCACAAATAAAGAATTATGAGTTTTACCTTTACCCCCTTGGTATTTAGAAAAAGTCCATTTTGCCGATATTTCTTGGCATCTTCTTCATTTCTCATCTCTCTGTTTAAATTCCGCGTTCCTTTCCCACAACTTCGACTCCACCCGAGATCGAGAGAGAGAGAGAGAGAGAGAGAGAGATGGCGATGAAGGGCCGAAGCAGCGAAAAGGTTTCTCTGAGATGGATTATCCTGCTCTGCATCTCCTTCTTCGTTCTCGGAATGCTTTTCGAAAACAGGTCTCTCTCTCTCTCTCTCTCTCTCTCTTTCTCAAGCACTGTGATTCCCCATTTTGAATTCCAAAATCACTCCCTAACACGATCGTCGCATCTGATTGCAGGATATGGTTTGCTCCAGAATCGAATAATCAGATCATCAAGCGACAGCGCCAAGAACAGGAGCTACAAGTAGTATCAGAGGAACATGCGGTCCGTTCATCTCTGGATTCTCATCAGATACAAATTTTCTGTAGCTCAAAATCTGTTTTCCTTGATTGTTGATTTTTGTTTTTGCTTAGAAGGTTGAACAAGACATGGATATAGTAGACAAGGTTTACAAAACCAAAGAAGCAGTTCAGTAAGTGCTGAGATTTGATGGATTTCTTGGGATGTAATGGTGTGTGGAGTTTTGGAATTGATATGTGCGATTTTTTTTTTTAAATGACAGATCATTGGATAAGTCGATTTCCACACTTCAGATGGAGCTGACTGCGACTCGGAGTGCTCAGGAAATGGCGAGAGTTGGCAATTCTTTGATTGTCCCACCGGAGGCGTCCTCTCGCGAGGGCCTGCCTAAGGAGAAGGCGTTTGTTGTGATCGGAATTAACACCGCCTTTAGCAGCAGGAAAAGGCGGGATTCGATCAGAGAGACTTGGATGCCTCAAGGTCCTCTTTTTTTTTTCAATGACATATTTGATTGCTTGTTTCTATGATTGATATCTGTAGAGGTCTTGAAGCAGTGAATTGACAAGTTTTGTTTTTCATGATTAGGAGTTACATGATGGAGTAGAGTAGTTTTTGTTTTATGTTTACTATGTTGGAACCTTTGGTATTGACATTTTAATTCAATATTTCATGAGCTGGTTTTGGTATGAGGAGAACTCCTGCCAGCCACTTGAACATGGTTAATTATTTGAACTCTTTTGGATAACCTCATATTGCAACCCAAACATGCCCATGCAACTCAATGTTTGTATGAATACTTTTTTTCAGCACTCTGATTTATGTTTAAGCAAACATGTAAACAGTGAGTGAAACCAGGTCTATGAGAGCACATGGCACAAAGCATTGCATGAGTTCAAACAGGTAGTGGGGTTGCCAGTGTTAAACAGGGTGGGAGGGCTTCAGCATAGAAAGCAACTGGAGCTCTAAATCTTCTACAGGTTATCACCAATAGCGGTATAACTTTGTCTAGTACCAGTTAATCCCATGGGTTTCCAGTTCAAATCCACAAGATATTATACAAAACATAATTTAGATGGACTCTTGGTAGTGAAGCTTCACCATCGCCATTGAAGCATATTTGAAAATTTTGTTTTTTGGTTTTTAGGAAACAATTCTCATTCATGATTAATAAGATGTGTAAATGTGACATTGTCTTTGTCGGCTCAATCAATCGCCATTATCATCATTATTGGGGCCTTATCCTATCCATGTGGGTTTGGCTTTGTCAGTTTGAGTTCTAACATTTCGTTTCGACCTTATTTAAATCCATGTTCTTAGTAACTCTACATTATTTATTTTATTGCAATAATAATTAAAATTGCATCCACATTCACATTTGAGAGTTTATAGTAGCTTGTTAAGTGTCCTAGATTCTTCTTTGACTTTCACTTATTAATGTTTGCTGCCACTTTCTTATTGTGTTCAAATTAGGAGAGAAGCTCCAACAACTAGAACGAGAGAAGGGGATTGTCATTCGGTTCATGATTGGCCACAGGTACATTGCTAATTTGGGTGAAACCTGAGATCTTAAACATTTTGAATGCTTTGCTTTCTTTTATATTTTTATTACAAACATTTTGAATGCTTTGCTTTCTTTTATATTTTTATTACAAACATTTTGAATGCTTTGCTTTCTTTTATATTTTTATTAAAAACATTTTGAATGCTTTGCTTTCTTTTATAATTTTTTTACCTTGCTGAGGCAGGCCCATACTCATTTCCAACGACATCTTAAATACTGCTCTGTTTATGTTGGCATGCACTATAAATCCATTTGTTGGTCTTATCATCCATATTATCTACATTTCATCCAACATTTTAGGAATTGTGTTGCATTGTGAAACTTATTATTTGGTTCATGTTAGACAAAAGATTGTGGGTTTTGTTGGAAGTTGGGGCATAATTGGGCAGGTTTAAGCCCAAATTCATAAGAGCAATTTAGTTTTCTTTTACTATACAATATGGTAAATATTCATTATTTTTTTATATCAGGACTTCAGTTCCCGTGATGAATGAAAAAAACGAAGTAAATAAACAGATTACCTTAAACAGATTATATTCTTTTGCTGCCAGTAAATATCGTGGCCACATTTTCTTGATTTGATACATAGCAGCTTTTGTTATATTGTCTCTTACACTTGAGAACATCCAGTTCTTTGCTTATTAATAATGCAGTTGATGGCAATTTCTCAAGTGATGAGAAATGAATTATTTGCTTTGGAATGGATTAAACCAAGTTGCTAGGAAATGATATTTTCGATGGGCCTTCTGTGTGTGTCCATGTTGGGGTTGCAGGCTGTGTAGGTGGGGTGGGAGGGGAGGGAATTTGAATTCATCTGTTTCTTGTGAAAAAATGTTCTGCAATTTCTCCTGGTTTCATAAGATATCATGGTGTAGTTGATCTCAAGATGGGAGGAACTCCTTTCATGGTCTATTGAACATGCTGATTTTATGTTGACTGGAATTGACAATTTTCTTGCTTCCACCTATCTACCGGTAATATATCTGGAAACTACATAATGTGCTTTGCCTTGACCACCATCTGATCATTGTGCGGTTATTCTGGACGTTGTGTTGAAACCATGAGGTTCTCCACCTGTTCAGTTTGATGTAATATGGTTGAAAGAGAGAGAGTTCTCAGAGAAGGGGCTTTCCCCCCCTCCGCCCCCCGCCCCCCCCCACCCCCCTGTAAAATAAGAAAATAATTTATCAGAATTTGCGGCAAAACCAGGCGAAGGTTTTGCATAAGTGAAACCTGCACACATTCTTCTGCTTCATGTATTTGTGCTTTGGGCTCAACTTTTCGCCTGTTTTCCATCTATGTTGATGATCAGGCGCTAATCAGAACTAGATCCAACTGATTGCATGGGAATCAACTTGCATTAGGAACCACGTTTTTGCAAAGGAACCACGTTTTTGCAAAGGAACCACCCTCTCCTTCAGGGTCCTTAAATGAAACCATTCTATTCATTAGAAGGGACAAGGAAACGTTAGATTCCGGCAATTTTGGGACATTGGAATCGAGCAGTTGAACATTAGATACTTTCCTTGGTCATACTTGAGCAAATATTGAGTGGGCTGTTGGATGTTTGGGTCAATAACGTTGTTGAGTTAGTGTTTTCTTACAGTTACATACTAAGCATGCATTCTTTATGCACTGAGTTGTTGGAATGTGTAGGATCTTACACCCTATTGAGCTACCACTTATCCCAAAATCAATTGTTGATGTGAAACAGCACAACAATGATTTTATGGTGAGGGCGAGGGCTTGGCCATAATTATGACTGCTCAGGAGCGAGGGTGGACATTGACTTCAACAATCCCTCCCTCAACGGCACACCCGCTGCGACTCCTGCTGCGCAACTCGCAAAACGCGTGTCCCGTAACTCGAACACCCGACCTGATAGGCTCTAATACCACTTGTAGGATCTTACACCCCACTTAGCTACTACTTATCCCAAAACCAATTGGTGATGTGAAAGGGCACAACAATGATTTTATGGTGAGGGCTCAGGCTCGGCCACAATTATGACCGCTAAGGAGCGAGGGTGGACGTTGACATCAACAGAACGATTTCTGGGAATAGAATAGGATGGCTGAAAATCTTTCTTTCATTTCTTCAATTGCAGTTGCGACTATAGGCTGCTAAACAATCAGTGCAAGTACTTGCAAGATTTTGCTTTAGTGTGGAGTGGATTGGGCTTGGTTGGTCTATCATGGCTGATTAAGCTGGTTATGGAACCTGACGACCTCTTGGTGGCCAAATTTTCCTTTGGAATTTCATTTTTAAATCTGTTGGAATTAAAGATTGCTTAATTTTAATTGGATTGCATCAATCTGGTGGCGGTGAATATTTGGGTTGGGTCTAGATGGCCTGAGCCAACCTGGGGTCTCGTCTGGAACAACCTGATTTTCATCTGTTAGGTTTGATCTGCCTTTGTATGGCATCGGTTGACTCCTATGGGTTGCCTATGCTCAATTTTGATGGTAATCTTTTCAGGGAGTCTGATGTCCGACATTTGTTGAGTAATTGAGAATCATGTGGCTAAGTAATATGCAGTTTTCAGGTCCAGCAACTCAAATGAGGATGAAGCTAAGTTCATGCTCGATGGGTGTAGAGAGCTGAGTGTATTTAGATGCCTTCTTATTTATGGACAACATGACTCAAACCCGTAACCTCATGCTTGCGACAGTGAGCACCTTCAAATTATGCTAGGTGCTCTTGTTTACTATGAATGCTATTAGTGAAGGCGGGTGTGTGCTCTTGATGCAAGAAGGCAGCCTCGGATTCGCACTTTGATCTTTTTCTACAGAAAAATCTTCGTGACTTCATACAATGAGGATGGCATCACATTCACACCATCCAAGAAAACAAGAGGGAAACCTCAAGATTTTATCACAAAATATTATCCTCTATTTCGTTAAGGTTGCCTTAGAAATCTTCCAAGGTTTGCGACGACTGCACTAGCCATTTCTTTGGTGCAAATGAATGACATGGTTCGTGAACATTGGTAAATTTGATCGAGGGAATTGGAGGATTGGCCTTATATGGGCAGCATGATATTATTAAACACTATTAGGTAAGCAATGTGGTCGCTGATCATTTAGGCTATAAACGGTTATGCTTTCCGTCCTAATCTTTTGTATGATGTGTGATATCCTTGCTTTATGTAGTTTTGATTCCCATTTATTAATAAACCACTCACAAAAAAAATAAAAAAAATGATGGCACCATGGCGAAAATCACCTTATTATGTCTCTGATGCAAAAGACTCGCATTAGAAGGCATGCTATCAACTTTTTGGTATTGTTTATGAATTTAATTAGTGAGCATTTGTTCATGTAGTTCCTTGAATTAAATGAACAAAATTCAAGAGCCTCTCTAAGACTTAAAAGACTGAGAAATGTAATAATACAATAACCGAGACACGGGTCATGAGACTCTAAAAGAAGATGATAAGGTGTCCAATTGTAGAAAGCCCATTGTCTATACTCATTGCTTCTATTTGGTTACTGTTGGGTTTGCCATTTTCTTTTGCAGGGATGGTCCAAGCAATATGGCTTGAAGGACCTTTTTGGATATTTGCTTTTCCTGTCATCATTCGTTGTCACATTGCCTATATTTTTCTGTCCTAATGAGTGGCCATATACATTATCACTTTCCTGAACCTTATGAGAAGGGTAGAGTTGTAAACCATTACTCTTATAGTATTGGGCGTGAAAGTGAAAACTGATTTAAAATTCCATTTTTTGCTGCAGTGCTACATCAAAAAGCATTTTAGATCGAGCAATCGATTCTGAGGAGTCTCAGCATAATGACTTTCTGAGGCTGGTCAGCACTATTACCTTTCTTTGTGTTGAGACAAGATCCATGGCTGCTCATCAAATTTAGGGTCCAAATTATATTCAATGCATTTGTTTTGTCTTTTAGGAACATGTTGAAGGGTATCATGAGCTATCTGCAAAAACAAAGATATTTTTTTCCACCGTAGTGGCCAAATGGGATGCGGAGTTCTACGTGAAAGTGGATGATGACGTCCATGTCAATTTAGGTATGTAAACAGGGATATATTCTTTTCATATGGATTTTACACTTCAAATTGAAGTGTCAGAAAATAATGCAATGAATTCATTATTTTCAAGTATCTAGGTATCATAGGTCTCTCGCAGCCCTTGTCACTATTTATAAACCTCCAAGTTTGTTATACTAATTTCATTTGTATCTGCTGGATATCCAGGTGCGCTAGCTACAACTCTTGCTAGACACAGATCAAGCCCCAGAGTTTATATAGGGTGTATGAAGTCAGGACCAGTTCTGGCACAAAAGTAATCCTCTTGGAGCTCTTAGTAGAACAGTTTTCTTCAGCCATCATTTTTCAGCATTCACTAGGCTGATCTAGGAATGTCTCATTTTGCAGGAACGTGAAGTATCATGAACCTGAATATTGGAAATTTGGAGAGGAAGGTAATAAATACTTCCGTCATGCCACGGGGCAGATTTATGCAATCTCAAGGGATCTTGCCACTTACATTTCAATCAACCAGTAAGAGACAATGCTTGGTTTTTGTCATACAAATTGAGAGGTTGTGTTGTCTCTGGAAATGAATGCTGAAGCTATGGGATTGTGGTTGTAATGTGCAGGCCAATTTTGCACCAGTATGCCAATGAAGATGTGTCGCTTGGTGCTTGGTTTATTGGACTTGAAGTCGAACACATTGATGATCGCAACATGTGCTGTGGGACTCCTCCAGGTGAGAATAAATCACTTTGAATAGCAGTGAAGAGGTATTGGAAGATTACAATCAGTATCAACTGCCCCTTTTTGTTGAATAAGCAAATAGAACCACAGCTCATTTGATTATCTTCCTGGCTGTATGAATCTGGCCTTATGATTGGCAGTGTGCAATGGACTATTGCAATTCACAACTGATGATCCACTTATTAGAAAAAAAAAGGTCAAAACAGAGAGCTATTGTCAATGCAAAAGCTTTGGGGTATCTACTGTTCACTATAGGCCCCTCACATGAACTGTTTAGATCACCAAAATCTTGGCCCAATGTAAAATTCTTGTAGTAAAGCAAATGGTACTAGCGAACATGTTATACTTTTACTTTGAAAAATGCATTTAGTCGTCTTCATTATTCATTGGATTTTTTTTTTCAGACTGTGAGTGGAAGGCACAGGCAGGGAATGTCTGTGTTGCATCATTTGACTGGAGCTGCAGCGGCATCTGCAGATCAGTGGAGAGGATTAAGGATGTCCATGCAAGATGCGGAGAAGGAGATGGTGCTGTTTGGAATGCTTTGTTCTAAGTAGGGGATAGAGGGTGGTGAGTAGATCAAGTGCAGTATCTCTTTGACGGCCTGGATGATGAGGGAATAACATTAACTGGTGGTACCAGAATTTGAGGTGGAGAAGCCTTATATATTAATCCCATTGAAAGTGAGATGCCTTGTTTCTCTTGAAAATCCATCCGATATAGATGATAAACGAAAGACCTTAAAGTCCTTGATTGCTAAGGTATTCTCAGGCTAGTGGGTTGCTTGGATTGGCAACGAGAGAAGAAGGAAGCTGTGATGTGTGTGTATGTCTATATCTATAAATAATTTTTTTATATTGTCAGATTGAGAGCAGTTTTTAGGATCATCTAAGAGTTCTTTCAATTGAGGGGTGACTGTGAGTGCCCAACAGAGTTCTGCAAGTAGGATATGCTGCCCTACTCTTATAACAGATGATTGTTTCCGTTGTCTTGCACATCCACTTCAGAAACTTCTACATGCATAGATCGTTACACTGTTGGAGATCTAACAAGGATGCAAATTCTTTGAGTCACTGAAGTCTGACATAATACATGGGTCCGCCAGAGAATATTTCGGAAACTGCTATGTCATGTTTTTTGTTTTTGTACAACCCAGTATCATGCCCTCTAATGAAAAGAAGTTACATTACTGGTAGGGCTTCTGCTATGTAATTGCTTTACTGTATACTTCATACTTAGGTCTAGGCTTTATGTCAGATAAATGTAGATTACTCAGTAAATGAACTGCTCCTGTAGTGAAAACAAGATTGGAACAATTAGGCTTCTTTCATGCCCTTATTTAATCTCTTCATGTTAATGGATTTTTTTAAAAAAATTCTTTTTCATGTTAATGAATTGTAAAGTGTGCACATCAACAGCCACAGTTAGGTACTGCAATCTTACTGTTCTCTGATCTTCAGCTGTTGATAACTGGTAATCAAACTTTTCTTTGATCATCAGCTTTCTGGGCATTTTTCTTCCTCCCTGTAAGTTCCTGGATTTTGTGGGAACCATTTTCACTTGCCTATAAATGATTTGCTTGCTAATATTTAGGAGTTGATGGTGAATTGTTACTGTCCTAGTGGGCTTAATCAGTAACATACCAAAGTTGTAAAAGACATCAATTTGATGATCCAGCGCATATATTTTGGGACCAACGGTGTGGATTGGTACCAGAGTTTTAGAAGGCAAAGCTGGCTATTAAACTGATAAAGGATAACTTAATTTGGTCAAACCCGGTCAGACCAGCGGTACTTTCTAGCTGAATTGACATCAACATGACATCATGAAGTCATAACAGTATAATGAAAATAGAAATAAACAAAACTATATGTGAAAAGTAATGTAAGATAAGAATTTGTGAAACTCCTCATTTTTGCGGCATAGAGCTTTTAGCTTGGATTTCAGTTTTTCATGCTTTGAATTTCACAGCTAATGAACAATGAACAAGAAAATTTCGGTTAGAATCCACATTGTCAAGTAGAATCCAGACTCATTCGGCAATCTCATGATTACGAGTTTTGGCAGTTTGTTTGATGTTGAAATGTCATTGTTATTGTCACCATTTGATCCTCAATGACAAATACATGCTATGATTACAATGTGGCCGAACTATTAACACATTGTATACTCATATTACCATTTGACAGAATGCAAAGAGTCAATTATGAGATTTAGCTATTTTTACCTTATTGTTCATTATGAGATTTGTCTATTATACTTTTGCAGTTCTAATGTCTTACTCTCTTGCTATAGATAATTTCTCTGCCATATATTGTTAATCAGCTTATGCCAGCTCCAAGAATAAGATTGAAGAGGAGTTGTGCATGCGCATGACCATGAAAACTCGCCTAACTTTAAATCCGTTACCTTCTTGGGCCAAACCCCAATAGTTTTCAGTTACCTTCTTCAGCCAAGGAAGAAGTATAGCTGGTATAACGTGTAAAACCTGGTAAGGAACTGAAGAAATACATGGCCATTAAAAGAAGAGTGCACAAAATGATTGGTGGTGACAATTAAACCGGCCTTCTTCAATTGGAAATTATCGTCCAATCAATTCGACTTCTTTTATTTTTACAGCCGTCAGAGCTGTCCCTAGACTTAATATTTCCCCTTGGATGATCAAAATTTAATTATTTTCCACAAAGCCATTTATGCAATATTTCAGGGCCATGCGGTATTGCACATATTCTAATATACGATATACTAGGTTTGTGTGATATCGCTCCATTATTGTAAGAACAGTTTTGTAGGAAATAATTAAATTTCGACTGTTTTGGAACAAATATCAATTTTAAGTATAGTCATATGGTCAATATCCTTTTTTATTTTTTTTGTTGATGTAGAGTAACATAAAGTAAAAGGTTGCTTCTTTTTATATGCATGGAATCGGAAAATGCATTTTGCGACTCATATGTAGAGTTTGAATTTTTTGATTTTTTATATAGACTTTTCAAAATCTACAAAGAAATGTCTTGATGCTTATCATTAATACGTGGGTATTTAACATATTGAATCATGAATTGGGGACTCAAAAAAAAGGTATATAAACTTAGATCCATAAGTTGGGATATTTTGGGCATTCTTCACAAATCTTCTCAAAATCTCAATAGTCTTTAGTTTCTTGCTTATTGGGCTCCAATCTGGATCTCGTTTGGGCTTGTACGTTATTCAATCAATCCACACTTACATATAAAATGGTGCCATGACCCCTCGGGCAAAACCGTAACATAACGTCCGTTAGTCATTGTCACGGTCATGCGACACCAATTCACGGAGTGCTCATCCAGTAATTTCTCGTCAATTTCTCGCGGTTCTTCTTCACCTCATCATATAACTCACATTCAGACACGTAGAAGAACCTGTCAGACATCAAGCCGTACACGTGGGAGTCTCTGCTCCTGGTGGGTCCCACACTACCGAAAGGATCCTTTCAGCATTTAGGAGCTGGGAGGGGACTCCAGCTCGGACCGTACGAAACCGCATTAAATACTAGCACGTGGCGCGGCCTGCTTCGTACGGCCAAGGGACGATCCTGGCCGTCGATCTAGGCCAGTTGACTCGGGATGGGCCTGTCACGGACCGAGTCCTTTCGAAGCGTCCACGTCGGCGATTAAATCGTCCTTTTTTTTTGCCCTCCTCGTTAGTCGAGCCCCCCTCGTTTCCCGATCCCTCCGCTCCCGCTGACACCGACATATCCGGTGCCGTGTCGCGAAAATCTGACCGTTGGTTTTCGATGCTCTGACGGTCGAGATGATCGCCCATCTGAGTCGCCGTGTTCAACGTGACGCGTTTTGCGGAAGGACCCGAGCCAAACAAGAGGGAAGGAGTTGGAAAAGCGAGGGCTTTTTGTAGCATACATTGCGGGAGCATCTAAGACCGGAAGAAAATAATGATTTTGAAGGCTGCTGCTTATTATTAGGGTTTGATGAAAAGGCAGAGCTGACCTGACCTAACCTGACCATCTCTTTTAGTTTTAGATTTAAACCTATTCAATCATAGCAGTTTTAGTCTTACCTCATTGAGCAGCTACATCGGATTAATGAAATTAAATCATAGCACCAAACACTTACTAATTAAATTTGTTTTTTCACGGATTAATGAAATTAATGGTGTGTATTAGTCCCCGTTAAAGTGAAGTTTAGACTGCTATCTTTATGAAAGAATGTCTATGAAACCATAAAAAAATAGGGTCATATAAAATAGGATGTGTGATTGCAACAGCATTGCCGCGAGAAGAAAAATGAAAAAGGCGCTTGAAATGTCAAGCTCATAGCGAGGACGTATTTGGTGTAGATCTGTTTCAACAATGAAATTAGGTTTTAATGCCTGTTTCTTCTTAGATATGTCCAAAAGCATATTTCAACCTCCTTGATAGGAATCAAAAGTGGTTTTCTCTTTGTGGGACATGCCCTAAAAAATTCTTTTATCGTTAGAAACCTCTCTTGGAGATGCCAATCATGTGATCTATTCTCTAGATTTAAAAAAAATCTAACATAATTGCACATGGGTAATCTCCCTTTCATTCTCTTCTCCCTCTCACATTTATTTGGTTAGTGCATGTGAATAAATGTGGTGTGTGCGAATGAGGGCTAAATTTCCAACTTTTTTGTTTAGATAAAATAAATTGTCTAATGTATCCAAATGCACCACAAAGGTGTAGTGTATTTATTAAAAAAAAAAAAAAAAAACTCCAATATTGGGCTCATTATTATCGATCTGAATGGTTAATTGAGTTCTTGCTTTTGTAAATGAAGCAGGTCCAAATATCACTTTAATCAAATTGATATCCAATACAACATTGGATAGTGAAGTGATAATGAATAGATAAGGAATTTAGTTCTGTCATCTACTCTATTTCTCCAATGTTAAAAATAATTTAGACGTGTGTGATACTTGAGTATGCTCCTATTCTTGGAGAGAGAGTTGGCTCTTAGAGCCTCTTTGTTTGCATGAAACTGAATTCTTATAAGTTTTAAGAAATGTAAGTGAGCAAAGTGAAACAAAATTGCATTTCATTAAATAGCTACTGAATAATCTCCTTTCAATGAAAATGAATTAAGGGGAGATGGGAAATAAATATCGCATAGTAAAATCAAATCCTAGCACAGTGAGGCTCTCACCTATCCACCTTAAATCCTTTCATCTCTCACTTCTTTAATGATCCTTCTTGTAACCCATTTTACCTTGAATTCCTAGGTATTCAATTCCATGCCAATGATGGTTTTGATTGAGGAAAGCACGCCTCAATGTGGAAAATTTCAATAACACCACAGTTTGATGTAGGTGAATACTTTGAGCCGTTCCTCTTTAATAAAATGGCTGAAGAATAAATGAAAGATCCATAGTTGAGTTGCCACAGTACATATATTGGTGTTGGTACGTTTTTAGCTGATAAATTAAATACATCGAAAGTGGCCCACCCATCTTGTTGTTGGAAGATCTCAAATATAGGACACTTGATTTTTTGGTAATGGGAAATTATCGGTTAACCTTAAACCCATTTGGATATGCTAGTAATTTGAGTACAGTTATGATGCATAACTGTTAGGCCCTGACCCGGACTAATCGTAATTAAAGCTAATTAATCCAAATTAGTGTTACTTAAGCATGATTAATTATGCTAATTGTGGTTAGTGAACAAAATGAGATAGGTTAATCTCAAATGATTGAATTAAGCTTAATGAAGTGAGTTTGAATGTGATTGAGTTGATTAAAATGAGTTTAAACTCAAACAAGGTAAACTAAGGACCTTTTTGTAAATACGGGTTTTCACGTATTTCATCAAATAAGGAAATCCTTGATACCAACGTGTGTATCTCAAAGAGTACATAAATTTTCATAATAGACTCTAGTGCATTTGACTTGAAATTGGTCAAATGAGCCTTCCTTTGACTCTAAATGTAAATAGACTTAATGATATGGGGTTTTAGTGTGAAGGCACCTTATATTAGAATTAAATGAGTCATTCACTCATTTTTCATCTTGAGCAAACTCTAGGCACTCTTCTTCTTTTCTCTTCCATTTCTTCTTCATCAAGAATGTGGATTGGGAGTTTACAAGTGGCTTTTGAAGAGGCTTGGTCATCTTTATCTTCTCCATTGGACTTCCCCCATTTTTGAAGTATTTGAAGCTTGGAAGAGAACCCAAATCTTCTCCCCTTGAGTTACAAGTAAGTGTGTTTTTGTAGGATTTCCAAGTTCTTCTAGGTACTTAGGAATGATTTCTAGCATAGTTGGCTCATGGACACCCATTTTCATGTTTACTTGGATTAGGGTTTGGTTTTGGGGAAAATAATTGTCTCAAATCAACTAAGCAAAGAGGACTTTTTGTCAAAGAGGCTTCAAAGGAGGCAAGTATAAGCATTACTTGTGAATGTTGTTACTATTGTAGATGTTAATGGAGATTTCTTAGAAATTTGGATTTGTGTATATTTCCATTGATTTTTAGAATGGGTTGTTTATGGGTTGATGGAATGGATTAGAAGTGTTGATTATTGTGTGTATTAGTTGATGAATGAGGAGTGGACAGGAGGTCCAAATCTATTGCAGGTTATTGTGGTAATGGAATGGTGAAAGGAGATAAGGAGAGAGAGAGTTGCAGAATCTCGGACTGAAATTTTGAAGTGTTCACTCGAGCAAACCGCTCTCTGGACGAATGCGCTCGAGCGGACATGAATCTGCTCGAGCGACCACTTTTCTATTTGGGTTCGCTCGAGCAAACTTTGGGTTCGCTCGAGCGAGCACTTTTCTGTCTGGGTCCGTTCGAGCGAACTTGAGTCCGCTCTAGCGAATCTGATGCTGGGCAGGACATTGACTGAGGGTGAAAATTTGGCTAATCGATCAGACCTAACGGTCCGATCGATTTGGGGACTCCGTTTGAGTCCAGTTGGTTTTGGGTATTATAGGAAATACGAATGCTTTTTGGACACTTATATGTCCCCTAAATTAGTTTTGTGGCTAAGTGTAATGCGAATAGAGATTGGTGGGAATTGTAAACAATGAAAGAGAATTTTTAAGAATTGAAACTTGGATTAATAATGGGTTAAAGTGTCAATTGATTATGGACCAAACCTCTATAGGTGATAATTACGGGGACTCCAACGTACATATAATATACAAATGTGATGTCCATAAAGAATAACATGTACATTGGATAACCAACGGTTACATCTAAATGGTTGGTTGGAACTGAAATAGAAATGAGTAGAATTGTGTAATTAGTAATTCTCTCATTGTATTGTATTCTGTATCACCTCATTCCAATCTCATACGATTGATGCTATTGTTTATTTCCTTTCCATTGTTAAGAATGGAATCACTGTATAGAATTGAATCTAGAAATGGATTGATAATGAAATGTATTGACTCTTGAGTCTGGCACTACCTAACTATTGTATTAAATTCTAAACGAATTAATAAATGATTATTTTCATGAGGCCTGGGTCATGAATGGCTATTCCTACTGCAGTAGATGAATTTTGGGCGTTCCGGAGTTCTGTGGTGATGCTAGTGTCCCTGATCCGGACATTGGTAAGTCTCACAAATTCCGGTCGTATCTATAGGTATTGATTGATGCCTTCCATTGGAAGATGAATCCTTCCTTTGAGGGAAGATGGTAAATGAAATGAATTGAAATGAATGCTATAGTAGTTGCCACCTTGTACATGTCTATTGATTGTCTTATTATGCTCATCCATTATCATTGTTGGAATCATCTAGACTTGTCTAGAATTGAAATTGTTTACTAAACTGATTGCATAAGTTTAGTATATGTACTAACATGTGATATTATAAGTTCTGTTTATACATTGTTGAACCGTCGTGTTCATTGGTGTTATTGATAACATTACATGCCCGATTACTCATGCCGGTCCGGCGGCAACCTTAGCGGCAACGGAGGAGACCGTTGTGGTTCCTCTAGGATAATTAATAGAATGAGACGGTTGGAATATCATTTGAGATGGATATTCGAGTGCACAAGTGGACTATGGATGTTTTGGAAAATTCTTTTTTTGCGAATATTCATTTTGAAATGTAATATTTTGAGAACTTGAATAGTCATCAATCTGCATAGTATTTAGATATGCTAGACTTGATGAAAGAAAGTAAATGAATGATATATGTATAAAGAACTTTATTTTGTATACATGTAAATCTTAAATTGATTTTGTCAATGTGTATTTCCGCAATTTGTACAATTGACAGGTATGAATGAATGTTATCCATTGTGGATTCTATTTTAACTTTAGCTAATTCAGAGTTTATGCGAGTAAGTATGGTCGCGGCCTAGATTATCGTAACTCGGGCCCGGATCGCGACAATAGCCCTTGCATTTTGATAACTTAAGTTACAACTAAGCCTATAATTCTTATATTCTTCCAAGTGATATCCCTGTGACATTGGTTCCATTATTTTGTGACAATAGATTTAGTTTGTATACAAAACAGATCAACATCATTATGGAAACCGAAAATTGTATCCCTATCCCATCTATATTGGTTGACCTTTTGAGTGTTATTCCTTCACCCTTCTCTTCTTAATGCTTGGGTAATTATGATTAGAACCAAATGTCATACCATAAATCATCATAGCTTAGGATCCATCTATGATTACAATGATATGATAAAACTAGGATCAAAGAATTTCCTCTACATGTTCAATTATCAAAATCAAATGGATGTGATCATATCTTACATGCACCCCATCTTACATTGACTTTGGACAACCTGTATGATTTCACAAGTACTAGGCCATTTAATTGCATGATGAAGCAAGAAGAAAAAGGTAAAACTGGTGTTGAGCACTTACTAGCAGCTCCAAACTAAATTACACAAGGAACTTGAACAATATGGACACTCTACATGTTGATCAGAGTGAGAATAGTTCATCTGAAGTGTATCTATTATCATTAGATATTTAACCCTCCTGGAAATCTAAGCAGTTTGTTCATTCTACTTCTTATTGTTTAATGGTTAGATTGATCCTTATAGAGAGTTGCTTTTCCTGAGCCATATTTCTGATGTCCTTCCACAATCCACACCATACTGAAAGGCTGAGATCACTTGAGCTGGTGTCCTCATCAGGGGAGGCCACTTTTCAATGGGTGGTTCCTATGTGCACAGAACTGAAAGTTTGAAAAGAGGAATAGAAAGCCGTTCTACAGCGGTCTTTCTGCTCAAACGTCCACGTGAAGTACTCACAACACCCCAAAAAAAAACAAAAGCACCAAAATAATAAGGTAATGATGAAGAATCCGCATTGAATTGAATTAAAAGAGAGAGAGAGAGAGAGGGGTTTTAGGGTTTGTCTTTTTACACAGTCTCCTCGTCCCCTAAAACAAACGTACTTTTTTATGTTAGGGTTTTGTAGTTTGTGCAAGTGGGCCCACATATCATCGATGGAAAGAGCAAGGGGTGGTCCACCTAATCATCCACCCATCATTGAAATGGACAATTGTGATGCTTTCAACTTGCCTAGCTAGCTGTCTGGGCAGGATCATGTGATGGAGTTTGATTTGTATATTGATTGCCAGATTTATTTTGATGGGAATGGTGGGCCCCATCTGCCCACAGATCATCAATCCAAAAAGTATGGGATTGTCCACTTAAATCATCCGTCCATCCTTGAAATGGACGACTGTGATGTTTTCAATTTGGTGTAGCTGTCTGGATGGACACCACGTCATGTGATGGAATTGGATTTGTCCATTGACTGCCACATTTATTGTGCATGGAACAGGTGGGCCCCACATGGATATGAAGAGAAGGGAGGTAACGGGGCCGAGCAGATTGTAGAAAGAGAAAGAGTGGTTGGTGAAGCAGGTGTGAGCAGAGGCAGGGTCGTATGGTTGACCGGCTGCAGAAGGTTGAGTCTGACCTGGGAAATGCAAGATGAAAAAAAGAAGATTCAGGTGTGGGTTTGTACGAATTATTTTTTGGTAGGTTAGTCTTCGATAGAAGGTGCAGGAGGGCTATTTGGAGATGTTAATAAATCCCAATTAGTGGCCTGGCCATGCCTTCAAAATGAGCCCTGCACACCCACTCCCCCATTCATTCCACAGCCTCTCTCTCTCTTTCTCTCCATCTATCTATCTATCTCCATGCATGTAGGCATGGAAAGTGGCTTTCTTTCTCTCCATCTCTCTCATGGGTTTGTTGGTATTGACATGATAAGGTTGTGGGGAATGTTGTCTGGCTCGAGGTCATGTAGATGATTCAGAAGCTTGGAGTAGTGGAATGAACCCTAGATGACCTCGGACCAGGCTTCATTCCCCTCAACTAACCTGCACCCTCTCTCTATCTCTCTACAATGCATACATGGCAACCACAATTAGAAGAGGTGATAATATATCTTCATTCTTTTATTGGATTAGAAATGAAACTTTCTTTATCAGTTTATGTATCTTCTGTCATGTGTAGTGTATCTCAAGAGTGCAATATTTTTGGATTTTTTGTTCTTGATTTTGGACACACCCTTAAAATCTTCTTAGTGCATCTCAAGTCTGCAAAATTTATAGATTTTTTCTTGATTTTGGCCACATCTTTTTAGTGTATCTCAAGTGTGCAATCTTGTTGGACTTCCTCTTCTTTTGGCCACACCCTTTTAATCTTTTGCGTATATCTCATGAAGTGTGCAATATACACCTTTTAATCTTTTGGGTGCATCTCAAGTGTGCAATATTTTTGAATTTCTTCTTGATTTTGGGCACAACCTTTTAAACTTTTACACTAATCTCAAGCCTGCAATATTTTTGGATTTCTTCTTCATTTTGCTATCCTCTTTTAGTCTTTTTAGTGTATCTCAATCTACTATATTGTTGGGGTTTCTTCTTGCTTTTGGCCTTGAAATACACTAGTGAGTAGTAAAGTATAATAAGTTGTTAGTGGGTCTTTTTTGGGGTGTTTTTCTTTTTTCTTTCCCCCCAAAAAAGTATGTTTTTCATCTGGATCCTTGGGTGTGAAAACTTTTTGTTTAATCTCTCATCCATAGAGAACTCCCTTTCGGTAAAGCGATACACAATATCATTTTCTTCATCTTTTAAGTCTCATTACCTTTCTGTTGTAATTTGATCGGTAAATTGATTTATTTGTGAGAATGATTTGATTAACATTTTTGACACGTAATTTTGTTCATCTGGTTTTCTGGTTTTGAAAAAGGGACCAATGGCCTCATTTCAGGGATATGATGCATGCTTGCTGAAACATTTAGTAAATGTCAACACTTCCATATGCTTGTCTAGATGTTATCACCTGGCGGTTTTAAGGGAACAATCCTAACCTTGTAGGCTTTTTGTTAGGCTCTCAGCTTTTCAAATTTACCTAGTTACACCCCCAGGTAAAATCTCTCTCTCTCTGGGCATTAAAATGATGAAAACCATGATGGGTGCTTTTAACTTTTAAACAAGCTCATTTCTTTTTGCCAAACATGCTAGAGATTATAAATTCTATATACATAGAATGGTTGATGAATGATTAGAAGCTCATTTCTCTGAACACACTAAGGTACAGGCATACTGCAAATGACAGAGGCCTTAATTTGTCTAAACACACTAAATGATCAGTTAGGCGGGTACAATTCATTGCAGATGATGGAAGCATTAGTGGGTCTCTCTTTCTTCCTCTCATGACAAACGTACAATTAGGACTTTAATCTACCAATCCTTTTCCTTAACACGTCATCTCACCCCAGTTCTTTTCCTTTAATGATTACCACTCACATCTGTTAGGATTTCTTAAATTTATTCCATGGAGACGTATTATCCTTTGCTTTATCTTATCTTTTTTTTGTTTTGTTTTTGGAATGAGCTCATTAAAGGCACTGACACTAGTGGCATGTGAGGAAGTGAGTGGAAACGGAGTAAGTCGATTTTAAGGAGAAAGGCTTTTCCCGTTACTGGTTTTCTTCAGCCATTATTCTATAATATTGAATGGTTTGCATGTTTTGTAATGGTATAGGAAGAGATGGGCAGATGTAGAAGGCACGTATTTATGAAGCTTTTTAATAGTGTTGTAGCTTAGTTGCTTTTAATAGAAGCTCCTTAGTCCTGAGCAGAGGATGCTGCATTACCACGGCAAATGTGTTTTGTCATAGCACGGTTTATCGTACTCAAAAGATAACCCAAACATTGGTAAATATAAAAAAAGAAAAAGAAAGCATGTGTGTATGAGAGAGGGAGAGAATGGCTTATCAAATGGGAGTGTAATATTAGGACAGATGGCAATGAGGTGTCCCATTGTCTTTTGAAAAAAAAAAGAAGCATTGATAGATAACTAGCTGCAAGAAAACAATCTTACCAGAAGTAAGTAACCATATAGAGGCAACAGTTCAGATGATTGTGTGTTATTAAATGTTTAAATGTGCAAACTAATCCAGCAAATCTTTTTACGTTGGAGCAACTTGGTTATATTTCAGTGATAGATGTCCTATATTTTACTGTGGCCATGTTAGTCATAGTAGTCATGGTTTTCATTATCCTTGTTTCAAAAGCGCATCTTTCTTGTGAAATAAAAAAGACCATATATGGGCAAAAGTGGATTATAAATTATGTAGTTCAAAGATGGCACATGTAGAGAGAGAGAGAGAGAGAGAGAGAGAGAGCTTTTCTTGGGTCCTGTTAATTGCATTTAATTGAATGACGAGGATCTGACGTTTCTTGGAGATTGAGACGAGCATCCACCAGGACTTCTTCGCCTAGCTGTAGGCTTGTACAAGTACTCCTCTTCAGGTTTTCTTCCTCTTTCCCAAGTTATATGAATTGTTGTCCTTATTCGACAAGTGGGGTCCATCGTTTTGTGGTCCAAACTCCAAATTTCTGATATGGTTTTGATGAACGGTATCATATCCTTTCATGGGGTCACGGCCATTTGCTTTCTGTAGGAGAGGAATACTAACTTCCAAACTGCTTGTTGGATTGAGATGGAGTGAAATGTCCATCATGAGATAATAAAAGCAAGGCTGTTAGGCTGTTCATTTCATTGGTAGTTACTAGATACAGATACTCTATCACTGAAATGGAATCGAGATAACTTCATAGCATTACTTAATGAAACACGTTTCATTAGGTAATTTCAAAGAAATGGGGTGGTGGTGAGATAACTTCCCAGCATTGCTTAAAGAAACACCTCTGATTAGATATCTAAGTTCTTATATCAAAGGGAGGTTTTTTTTATTTTTTATGATGTGGGTATTCCCAAGGTTTTTGGACCCTCTGGGTGGTGCCCGATGAACTGACACAAACACACACCGAACAAAAGTGGACCGATTTCTAACTCAAGATGTGAGAAGCAAACCCACGGCTTATGCAACTCCACCAGCCCCCATGTGGGATTCGATTAGAGTTAAGCAAGCCACTTAAAATGAGAATTGAGATATTGGATGCCTGGAATCCCCAATCTTGTATGGGACATAATCTCATACTTAGGTGGCCATCAGTTCAAGTTGGAAACATAGATTGGTTCTTATGTGGCCTTCTTTTTTTTACCTTTCCAAGTTCAGTCCTTTCTGTTACTGTAAAAAAGAAAGAGGAAATTTGGCTCAAATCATAAGTCTATGTTGGGTGTAAAGTAGACATTTTAGAAAGAGGCTCTGCCGTGTTAAGGTTTTTAGACGTGTAGTACCTTCTATAGGATTGGGTTTGATTATGCCTTCTAAAAAAGAGAGGGTTTGATTGTGCCTTTGGAATTGAGAATGGGTTTCCTTTAAGAGGCATTGTCATGGGTTCCTTTTGTGAAGGAATGGGTGATTTATGTGATAGGGAGATTTTCTTGAGCAGGAGATTTTATGTTAACGAATTTTACTTCTCACATGTGTAGGAACATTGATGTAATTTCTTTTTGCTGTATTGTCATTTTCCCCAAGAACTGTCTTTCTCTTGTCCTGTACACAGGTGGCCTGTTTGGCAATTGTGGTATTTGAAATAGAGCAGCTGGTTTAATTATATTTAAAATTGTTTGAAAAAGAGGAGTTTCAATTATACTTTTTTACAAATAGATAATTTGGAAATGTCTGATTCAATTAGACAAGAAAATTTGTCATACTTTAAAAGTCATATAAGCAATATTGTATAAGCAAATTTATCATATAGTAAAAGTTTTAGACAAACTTATAGATAGGGAAAAAAAAAAAAGACTGCCCCCAAGTTGTGGCTCAACAACTGGTAAGGGACACATACGTGCAAGTGAGAGTGTACACGTTTGAATGCCCAATGTAGCAATAAAAAGAAGTCTAAACATGCCTTATTGCTTAACATAAACTTTCCCGACAATCTAAAGCAATATAAAAGATCTATTTGAATTCAATTCAAGTCAAATAAGCTCCAAAAGCATACCTGCCAAAAGGCACCTAAGTAGTGAACCACATATAAAACCATGCCTCTCATATGTTCCTACCAACATAAATACAAAATCAAAATTTCAAACATAGTTATTTGTTGTTTTCTCTAGTCTCCCACCTTACACTGACGAGCCTTTGATGATATTTGGCTATTTGCCTGTATGTCATGTTTCTAATCTACACTAGGAGATGATACTATGAAGTGGGGACCCTTCGAAATTTTCCCAAATGGAAAGATTCTAGCCCAGAAAAGGCATGAAAATGAATGGCAATCATGTTGCAAAATGGATAAGTCTGGAGTATTTTTCATCCTTGCTTGAATCATCATACCAAATCTAGCTATGGGTCATAGAACATGGGCAATACAACCTATAAGTGGCATTGACGCAAATGTATCTGTTCATTTTTCGAAGGACCACAATGCCTGATGCTTCTTGAGTCATTCATGGCCAGTGTAGGGGAATGAGATGGATAGTCCATACTGCCCATGTAGTGGGCCCATTGATGGATTGAAAGATCTTATCTTTTATTTGTTTCCTACAGTCAGACCGTTCAAAAAAAAAGAGAGGAGAAAATGGCCCTGAAAAAAGTTACCATAATAGATCATGTAAACCCTCATTCAATAGAATCAAGGGGCCATCTGCAAATATTGTTTTGGATGGCTAACCTTAGTACATGGGATTCAAATGGAAGGATTTGTCTCCATCGCCACAACTTTTTTTTTTTTTTTTTTTTTAAATTATCGCCTTGAGATATTTTCAGTTTTGAGGTTTTCTCTGGATATTATCATGACAATGTCAAGGAAAATAAAATAATTGTTAAATAAATAAACACAAAATAAATATAATATACTATAGAAAATACTTTAAAATTATTATCCCTTTATATATATATATATATTTATCACACTACGTTTTTCATGATACTTTGAATCTTGAAAATACTTTCTAATAATATTACTGAAAAATTATAGCTCCCAACACCGCTAATAGTTTTTAAAGTGTTGTGCTACACCTAGACCCTTACTCCATGACCTAGGACATATCATGATTTCATGAAAAATTCAGAAGATGAATAATATGTATTTTTTTTCTTGGGTTTTGACCCTATGACTACTATCTTAAGACGTAAAAGACGTAACATTTTTCCGTCAACGGTTGAAGTTACAAACCGTCCATGTGTATCATCACCAGTTAAAATTTTGCCCAAAAAAAAGTATAATGATCTCTCTAGATGTTTTCTCCTGAAGACTCTCCCTTTGACTTGCATTGCATGGTTTGTCGTCTTGGGTCGTTAGGTGTTGTTATCTTAAAAAAGCTACTAGCAGGTGACAGCCATTTCATGCGCGTTTCACGTAGAAATGTTTCTTTCTCAAGGTGGGAGTGGTTCCATGTCTTCCACTTTACACTTCTCTTCCTTTGGTCTTAAGTTTATAGTACTTTTTTTTACATGCCCTTTGCTAAAAAATCATCAAATTGAGTGACTAAATTTTGATGGGCAATGGATGAAGAATGCCCTGATTGAGACCAATGCCTACAATTTTCTGGCAACCAAACAAGTTGGGTGTAATCGAATTTATGGACAATTGATGGTTAGGTGCTTTGGTCAAATCAGGCAACTGCAAGCTGATGATTGTAACTATCATCCAATTGGTGCATGATCTTGGCCGTAGATCATGAAGCGGCCTTTCAAGTTATAGGCCTGAGATTAGTGGGTCCCATTCAATGGCCATGGTTGTGGTCATGCTAGCATTTTCCTCATGGAAGTAGACATATGATACAAGTAACAAAGGACAAATAAGCATGAACCTCATAGCAAGCAGACAAAGACTAAAGCCTAAAAAGACTCAAAAAGAAGGCGTAAAGAATAGGAAGGATGAAGCTTTATTGGCTTTTCTCTTATCACCTTCCATGTTAATCCTGGAAATGGGTGGTAGTAGTTAATTAGAGAACTACCCATCACCCAACTTAGGCCTTTTCTTTTCTCTTTTGGCTGGTAGTAGGTTAGCTGCAGCAATGATATAGGGAGATATGATTTGATAATCATATACGTCCTGATTGTGTATGATGAGTTGCCAGAACCCAATAAAAAAAATAAATCTGCACAATGGGGCCCACCTACATGATGTCTAACCATTGGATCAGACCCTTTCCCATAATTGCTAATAGTCATAAAGATCACTTCAATAGAAACAAGATTCACCATCAGACGTGCAAAATTTTTCCCTCAAGCTAGATCAATTGAAAAATGAATATCACTCTAATCGTGGTTGTCATCATAATCATTGAAGTGTTATGCTATATATAGTATGGATTTATACCTTTATTCTGAACCTTGTTAGAGGCCATCTGTACACCACCTCTACTATGTTCCAAGTATAACTTCATTTTTGACTAGCTAAAGGGCTTCGGATAGGAAGTCTGAGAATTCTTGTTGTGGGATAATTATGAATTCTCTAATGCATCCCCCAAGTGGTTCCCAAAATGTAGAGTACGGTCTAACATTCATTAGATTGGAATTTCAAATGCCAAAGGTGAATTTTTGGGAGGTTAATTAATAGAATGCTAGCATTCAAGTTAAAAAAAATAAAATTCAAATGCATTAAAGACGTATTAGAAATATCCAACACTTGTAATTCTCGTCAGAAATGCCATCAAATAAATATTGGCTTTTTTGACAATTTACAGGAATTTTCGACAAAAATACCAGATATTGAAAATCTCTAACAGCATGCCAGTTGTTCTACAGTTATACTCCTAGCATTTAATATTTCCTATTGGATTACTGAGATTTCAAATTCTCAATTTTGCCGATTGCTCCTACCTGCAAACTGACATGAATAAGAATTGAGGACATGATCCATGTGGTTTTCATCACCAAAGGTAGCCCCATCGTGCATGCACAATAAAAAACCTCCCATACAATCAAGTCCAACTTGATTGATGTAAAACACCCATCTGGGTGGGTCTCTGGTCCCTGCTCCCTGGTCCCTGTTTTGGGTTGCAGATGGTCCAAATTGGCCATTTAGCTGGGACAATCTTCCCTTACAGGAATGTCCACATGAGGACCACCTGACCTGATGGACAGTATGGGTTGTCACGTGACTGCCTACCGGTGGGGACGGGGGGGTGGGGTGGGGCACTGTACATATGAATTGACAATTCATATCACGCACACATACACAAAAAAAAAAAAAAAAAAAATTGGGACTATCGGATGCATGTCGTAATGGGTACGCCACTTTCTGATACTTTTACTCGGTGGCTGCAGATTCACTAAAAAGGAACCTCAGCTTGATTCAATACATACGTCATGTGTGGCCCACCTGATGGGTCCCTATTGTGTGTGATCAAAGAAAGAGGGTCGACATGACAGCCTCTTGCTGTCGAATTGAGATGCTCCCAGACTATATGCCAGATTTAGAATCTTCCAATCTCTGAAGAGATCTTCAAGACCCCTTTGAAAATCCCACTTTGGGGAGATGAGGAGAGGTTTAGAGGGGACAGGTTGCTTCTGGTGATTCCTCAATTTTTTTTTTCTTCCTCTAGTTGTGAATTTTCAACCTTGATTGGATTTTTGGAAAGCATGCAAACTGCGAAGTATATAGGAGGAAACATTTTTTAAAACTGAAACGTTTTGGGTGAAAAAAAAAGAAGGGATTTTTTTAGAAGAAATTAAGCTTAAACTATAATTAAACGGTGTGATGAAGAAAAAAAATAAAACTATGGTGCTGTGGTTTGTATCTTATTTTTGGACCAAAATACCCTCATTAACAATATGGTCATCTACACTTGATGATATCGTCAATCTGCTCTAATTTGAATCCCAAAATTCCTCGATTTTGGCCACCCAATTCATCTTCTTCCTCTTGTTGCTGCCTCACTAACTGAGCCTCTTGGGCATAGAGATCACGTTTCAAGTTTTATGGCCCACCTAGTGCACCACTTACTTGGTCCTTGATTTGGGTCGGAAATGGTCAGTGAATTAGTACCTCTCCCATGTAAATTTAAAATGACAAAACTTCCCACATTGAAAAGGGTTGTTGCACTAAAAGGGTCATCAAGGAGGTAGATATCTGAGTCACTACAGAATGCTCTTGCAAGTTTTAGTCTTTGTTTATATCCACCACTCAAGTTGAGACCTTCATTGTCCGATCTCCATAAGATCACCATGGTCGAAATTGTCAATATCCTTATCCACGGACTTACTTTTATGGGGCCATTATATTTTTTTTTTCTTGTTGATTGGCTTTCCATAGAGTATGGCATCAAGGACCGTTGCACTTTGGATCCAAGCTATCTGAGAAATGTAGGCAATGGACCCCAAAACTTCAAGCTAAATGATAATATTATTTATGGTCCAAGACTTTGTTTTAATGTTTGTGACTCATTCATCACCAATTGGTCCATGAATGGTAATTCCATTTTCTCCTTTTTCATATTTCCAACTGAAACAGGCCCTTAGCATCCTCTTCACATCTCTAGTCGGAATATCTTTAGGCAAGGAAGTAAAGTTAGTTAACCTCAAGGGGTTCAGGACCACGATTCCTCCTTCTTCCCGAGCTATTGGTCTTGGTATTGAACCCCGGTTCTCCCCTCTTAAGGAATTGAAGGTTAAGTCTGCTTATGTTACCACCTAGGGGCTATAGGGGTTTTACCCGGCTTCTATTTGAGCCCGGAGGGATTAGTCCAGCCCAAAGGGTTGGAAACCCTCCGTTAGCCAAAAAAATAAATAAAATGAAGTAAAGTCAATTGGGCAACAACATTAGGAAAAAGATGATTTGGACAGCCAAAATCGAGGATTTTGGATTGACTATATCGTCAATGAGGGTATTTTGATCCAAAAATAAGGTACAAACCACTAGACCATAGTTTCATTATTTTTCTTTATGAAACCATTTAATTAGAGTTTAAGATTAATTCTTTCATAAAAAAAATCCCAAAACATATTATGCGCCGTCACTTTTAAATAATAATGAAATTTTAACCTCACAAGAGAACATAGCGTTTCTCCTTTATATGAGAAAATCTTGCATCTTCCTCTCGCAAACAAACAGGGATGGATCCATATCACAGGACCTGAACCTGAACCTGAATAAAGGGCTTGGGGTTGGGCCCAAATCAAGGACCGATTACTTGTATACTCATACCATATGCTCCTATAATATACTTACATTTGTTAATACAGTGAATTTCTTTCTGTGAACGTCCTGATCCAAATGTTAGAGAGAGGGGAGTATCAATAAACACATTTGGTATTTATTAACAATGTACTTACTCCTTGGATATGAAGTTAATGGACCCAAACATTGAACCCAAGGGTAAAAAGGGTCTGTGTTGGAGCATGCATGGTTTTTTCTAACTGGGTCCTTGTATATTTCTGAGAGCCATTTTTCATCCCTATGTTTAAATTCTTTAAGTTTGTACAGCTGCAAGAGTGAAATCCTCGAATCCACATGATCCATTGATCAAATGGTGAGATTTTCAAGATATCATTTACCCATGGTAGGACATAATAACCATAATTATAATTAAAGCGTTGTCCCAACCATGCTAGGGTCAGCTATGCGAATTCTATTTCGCTATTCCAGTCTATCTTTGAATAACTATGAATTAACTGAAGGCATAATGCATGGTTAATGAATGACCGGAAACCATCAAAGTACAGCCTGCAACAAAAAAGGCCCTCAATCGATGTCGTCACAGATGGTGGACGATTGCACTTGGAATCAAGGAAAACTCAATTTCCAATCCAAAATCTTTTGAAATCCTACCTAGACATTTCCTTCAGCCCAAACATTGATCAAATTTGTGTTTATTGTTCATTCAGAGGCCACAACATAGGAGGGGGGCTTTTACAATAGACAGTGCAAGTGAAATAGTACGACCACATACCTGTCATGGTGAATTACTGGCCCTTCAAGACACATGGAGGTGCTTGTTTCTGATTATGATAATGCCGAAAGGATGGATTCTACTGGCAAGGCAACATTGCTAATGAAATGCTTTTTCTCCCTTTTACCAATTAAGTCGAAAAGCTTACACCCCAAAAGAACATGCAGCAATAAAACTGATTATACAAACTTTACTCAAGCTTGTTCAGGAAAAACTCTCTCCAAGAAACTGATGAATCGTTTTGAATACAGCTTAGGCTCAACTGCAGATATTGTCAAAGGATTGAATCGTAGAGATTTGTAAGCATGCTCTATTTTCTTTTTGATATTGTATTCCTGCAGTATGTCAATGATGCCAAGATAGAGCACAACATCGTATACATCAAAGAGATCACCCAACTCTGAGTCAGCTCCATCAAATTGAAGCTTTCGATGTGCTTTAGCTGGCATGTTTACTCCTAGTTGGACCCGCAACCTGCAAAAGCAACCATCCATTAGAAGGACGGGCTGGATCCAAGACTACCACAGTATAATTATGCCAAGGGAAAGAACAAAAGTGCAAGTTCATTGCTTTTTCCTAGAGGCAATTTATCGGCAGTACATTAGGAATGAAAGTGCATCGGTTCAAACCTTGTCCAAATTGTGTTTGGGATGGATATCAGATCACATGGCATCCACCATAAATTGGTCAGCAACATATGGACAGGTTGGATGGTTAAAAAATTCAATTGGTTAAGATTGTCAAACCAGTGCAAACTTGGAAAATAGGCCCCTGATTTGGATGGTGATAATTTAAGCCACTTCTGTACCTTTAAGTGACATCAATTTATAGCCTTCTCCTTTAATTATCACTTCTGTATCTTTAAGTGACAGATCAATTTATATCCTTCTCCCAAGCTTAGAATACAATATAACTGTACCCTAAAAAAATGTTTTCACGCCTGCATCAAATGATTAGTTGTATTTGCAAGGATATGATACAAGCAGTCTGGATTAAATATTAGGCATTTTGAGAGCTCATGGTTCTCCAAATTGAAGAAATTACCAAGATTTACAAATAGGAAAACATACCTTCCAGTGCCAGGCAAAATAAGGTCAACTTCCTCATCTCCTGCAGCCGATGTTCTCAGTGTGCTACCTCTTATGTGAGAACCTGCCACAGTGCTGACCGAGCCTGGCTCGTGAGTGACCAAGAGCAGACCCTTTGAATGCATCAAGAACTCACATTGCAAAGATGCATCCACTGCGATCATAGAGGATAAGAGTTAGCCGTACATCTTTCTTCTTTTTTTTTGGAAGAGTATGGTACAGTAATTATCAAGAAGAGTTCTTTACTTTGAAACTTGCGCACGCACATAAGGTTAGAAGTTAGCTCATAAAAGCATAGATGA
This sequence comes from Persea americana, assembly GCA_029852735.1. NCBI lineage: Eukaryota > Viridiplantae > Streptophyta > Magnoliopsida > Laurales > Lauraceae > Persea > Persea americana. The sequence continues at coordinate 53,304,603 of CM056812.1, forward strand.
CACGTAATAGTTGTAACATAAAAAATGTACACAATTATAGGTGTTAAGATTAAGAGTACTGCAAATATGGCCTTAATTTGGATGAAGAAAAATAGAGCAGTAGAACAAAAGGACCAATTGATATCCCTATATAAATAGGGATTTTGATTAGGGATGGTAACAGGTGATCTGCTCCAGCCCACTCCAATTAGTGGTGGGTTTGGTATTGGTTTTTTAAGGTTTGGGGCGGGTGTGGATTTATAGATTGTGATCACTGTCAGATTTGGGGCAAGTTCATGCTTTTGTTGCCCTGACTTACTCTGTTTATAACTATTTTAGATATTTTCTAATGGGTTTTATTTAGAAACCTTGTGCAGTGCAGTGGGCGGAGTACATTTCAAAAGGTAGAAGTTTGTGGGTTCATATCCTCTTATATACTTATTTTTTTATTATAATATATATTTTATAAAAATATTTAGTATTAAACCCGTCCCGATTCATACCCATCAAGGGGTGGGTTTGGTACCGCAAATTATAAACGCGAAGTTGGGTCGGGTAAGGCAGGGTAGCTCTCAGTAGGGCTGGGTTCGGCTTTAGACTGACCCATACCAAACCCGATTTGCCATTCCTAGTTTTGATGCATGAAATTAGGACTGAGTGGTTGGCCAGATTGTTCATTAAAATTTGAGTAAAGAAGAATGCCCAATTGATGAAGAAAGAGCGTGGTTGGTTATAAAGAACAAAGGAGGCATTCAGACTTGTGCAAATTATTAGGGTATCAAACTTATGTCCATACAATATGACTTGGGAGAGAGTAATAGCAACACCTTTGAATAGAATCAAATGCTTTGAAAAACTAGTGTGATTTATGCAGGTAGATTTACGACAGAAGCTATTTGCCTAATAAGACGACTCATGAAACAAATTTGAAGAGATGAAAAATTTACATGACATTTATTCTATAAGTAGGTCTTAAGGCGAAGTATATTTCCAAAGATTGAAGACAACATGCAACCCTAATGGTTATACTGAAATTATAGAAGACACATGTAAAGGAGTAGTAACAGGTGCGGAAACTGGCAATAAAAGATGCCAGAGTTCCTAGTTGGAGTTGCATTATACCAAGGGTCTGTTTTGATCCCCTATTTATTCAAGACAAAGTTTATTCATTTATGTTGTGTGCGTCAAGGTTCTTACAGGGACTATTCTGTAACCAACAAAGATTTTGAATGAAGCAGTAAGGAAAGACATGAGTATGGGATCAGGTTGTGAAAAAAGTGAAACTCACATAGCTGGCCCGGAAAGATGGGATAAGTTTATGATTGACATTTAGATGAATACAGCCATCAACCAAAATGTTAAATCATAAAAGCATCTGTCAAGTGGCCTGTTGCACAGTGGAAAGTGATCACTATTTGCAACCTTGAGGCTGTGGGTTCAAGTCATGTTACACACACACACTCGAGGCTGTGGGTTCAAGTCATGTTACACACACACACACTTCGCACCTTGAGAGAGAGAGAGAGAGACAGAGGCCATGGTGCAGAAACTTTGCACCGATCAGAGGTGGAAGAGAAAGATTGGGGCAAGTCACAGTCCTCTTGATAATCCAAATTATTGCTGTCTCAAAAGACCTACCAATGGTCATGGTGATCTTTGGACATGTCTACCAAATTGCAGGTGAATGTGCATGTACATTTTATCATAAGAAAAACGATGCATTTGAGTTAATTAATTATTACTTGTTATAGTCATTGGTCCATGCATCCTAAAATGAATGATTTCAAGTAGCTTAAGCAATCAGATAAAACAGAGACCAGAATTTCTGTTAGAGAAACTTGCAACTGCAGTATTTTGTGTCTGTGTTTCTCCTATGAAAATGTAAAGAAGGGTTCTAACATCCTAGTGCACATAACACACTTCCTTTTTTATATTGTTTCCTTATTTATAGAAGCAATTTATTTTGTTCCTTTCCTCATAAGGTATATGAGTTAGACAGGGATTTAGGAAGGAAAAATTCATTTATATTCAACAGATATTCATGTTGAAAAGTGAGTTTACCATCATGAACCAGTGAACTGCTATCTTGAGGTTCTGTGGGGTCTTTCAAAAGTTCAGGAGCTCTAAAATGTAGCCCCAACAACAGGCTATAGTCAATTATGCATTGTGACTCCAGAAACATGCAATCCAGATAGATTTGTCTGCACATAACAAACTGAAATGATGATGAGGAAAAGAACTTGTTCAAAACAATGAAAAGCAGAATAGTAACCTAAGAAAAAACTTCACACATTACTATGAAGTTGTCATTGCAGTGAGGTGATGGAAAATTTTATCTGCAAAAGTATGCATTTTTCTTTAATCATGTCTGCTGTTTAGATTTGCAACCCATTGTTTTTTAAGGATACACCTTCTCTGTCTTCTTCTGGTGTTAGAATCATGCACTTTTTACTCTGCTAATACAAAACATAGACAGAGAGAATGGATATGTACCAAAAAATGGCTGTCGGTATCATTTTTTTAACAATGATTACTTCTCTTTCTTTAATCCTAAATTACAAGAACTGCATGATTAGCACCTGGTCAAGTTGCATTCTCTATTTCCAAGTGGAAGTTGATGTTCAAATTCTTGGGGATGGGATTTTAGGTACACTAAACTCAACCTACTAATCTCAAGATTTTTGTCATTGAGCACCATCAAATTGAGCTACAAGGCCGGTTTTGACCTGAACCACATCCAATAGAAGAATCAATACCAAAGAAGGAAAGTTTGATAAAATACTTCAAAAATAAGGAAATTTCAATTCAGGCCATTTGCATAACAAAGTGGACAATTTGTGATTACTCGTAAGAGCTAGCAATAAAATCATCACTTTTTACTTGATTATCTTCAAAATTTAGTTTTTAATATATCATCTGTAAGAAAATGAAAAGAACAAAAAATAAAAGAAAAGGAAAGAAAAGGGCAGAATAGCAAACATGAGCACCACACAATACAAATTACTTTTGGCTACCCCTCCCCCACCCCCCAAACCATCAACAATTTAAAGGTTTAATTAAACATATATATCTATGACATGTAGATATACAAAAATAGCTGCAAAAAACATAACAATCTGAGACATGTGATAAAAAAAAAAAAACCGTGAAATACAAACTCAACTTACTTTAAAAGAGCATCACGCCAGGATTTTTCCAAATGAAATTCATAACATAAATCAAGATCTTTCATCGTGGTAGACTCATCAATTTCACACTTATTTGTAGATCTTCCTTGAGATGATCCTTTTAAGTCATAACGTCGATGGATACGTAGTTCTGAGCAGCACATATTCCCCATCACTACAAACCGGACCTACAAAAGAAACAAAGACCATGATAATGCAAATGAAGGAACAAATACATGTGTGTATCAATAGTTTCACCTGAAAGATGCCTCTCATGGTTCATATGTGAGGAACAATCTCAGGATGCATACCACTCCTATGCATTGCATGTGGAAAGGTCTCATTACAGATTAGATGTGGGCAAAAAAGGAAAATATTGGTCAGATCATCTCCACCCTTGGTTTAAGGGCCTCAAAAATTCAAAGATTTCTTACGTTGCATTTTCCTTTGAGTTCAATAAAACAGTGAGTATAGGTCTGGATGAGTGTCAAATTGTGGTGACCGCTAATTCATGTGCATGGGTATGGACGGGGATAGTAAGCGTGGGGAGATGCATTAATCATAGCGGGGTCAGATAAGGGGATGAAATTACTGTGAAATCATTCCTCACAGAACACTAAAAGATACCACTCGAGTGAATTTTTTTACATCTATATTTAGTTTTAACATAGTTTCTAGGACGGGAAGTGAATTTGAGAAGCACCTAAAGAAGATAAAATATATATATATATATGGGAACTGTGCAATGTGAAATCAAGTAAGAAAATGTTTGAGAAACAAACTGGAAAGTGGACTGTGAAATAGATCAGGAATATTTAACGGCATTTAGGAATGGATTAAGGCTCAATATTGAAGAGTGGGGAATACTTATTAAAAAATTTACGGCCTGTTTGCCTAGTTCCTACTATATTCTTAGGTTTTTCAATTGAAGAGGTTAAGAAAGAAGGATCAAAGGGGAAGATCTACAAGGGACTATCAAAATATCCCCCATTTGATAAGAAAAGGTTCCCACCCTTTTACCCCATGAAGTTAGATCCTAGCAATTTGACAGCTAGATCTCCAACTATGAACCTTCACACTCATTCAATGCCCTTCAATAAAAGCACCTTCCCTATGAATATCAAAGAACCTAACAAGAATTAGGCAAATGGGCCCTTAGAAAACCAATAAAATGTCATTTAAAACATACACACACACACACATATACATATATATATATATATATATAGAATTCATTATACAAATTGATGAAAAGCACTAAATAAAAATAGGAAAAGTTAAAAACAGAAAAATACAGATGAGGAAGTGTGGTGAGTGTGAGGCCCCACCCCTTGTGGGCCCTCAGTTTGAATTAAATAATTATTAGTATGGTATTTTCTACTTTAATATGCTAATTAATAGGAATTAGTGGAATAGATGGCTAATGTTCCTAAGTTTTAGAATTAGGCTTTTATAGAATTCTTGGTAGATAGTAGGTGCTATTTGTAATTTTAGTAGGTTTTGATTTAATTAGGACTTAGCTAGAATTAGAATTAATGGGAGGGGCTTTGTGAGTTTAGAACATTCTAGAACCCTACTTAATAACCTAACTACCCATGGCCCTATCTTTTCCCCATTTACAACTAAGTTGCCCTTTTGGTAATTAGCCTAAACCCTAAACTATATAATCAAACTATTGCAAACATTAGCCTAAAACCCTAATTCACTCTCCTCTCTCAATTACCCTATCTTCTTCCCCAAGCAAACCCTAATTCCCCAAATCCCAGCACAAGGAGGCTAGAAGACCACCCCAATTTGCAACTACAACCCTATTGGATCTCTTCTCTCACTTTAATTTCTCTTTTCTACTACACAAAGGCAAGTACCCTATGCTAATTTCACTTAATGCATGCTGTTCATTACTTGATTCTGTAATTCAATTCAAATAGATAGAAATGCTTGTATAGATCTTCCTTTGAGCTTGTTTTCATGGAAAATGGCCATTTGATGGATGGGTTTACCCATTTGGAAGATCAATGGCCCGGTTGGATGATGGATGGAGATTTTTCAAGTGTTTTTGTGTTTATCTTGACTTGTGTGATGAATGGAGGAGATTGGAAGAGAATTGGATGAAAAATGGGTTGAGAAGAAGAAATTCTGGAAATTCTGGAATTGCAGCTCTCTGCGTGTACCCGGTCGACCGAGATAGCACACTAATAAGTCAGGAAACCAAGTCCCAATTATTTTTCCTGAAAATGTGCACAGACAGTGTACCCGGTCGACCGGACCCTGTCTCGGTCGACCAGGCACACATGAACCTACAGGAAATAACTGAGACCTGTATTTTTCTCAGACAGACATAGTCCTATGTACCCAGTCGACATCACGGCCATGATGTCGACCGAATACACAGTGATCTCTGTAGAACCCCCCAGCTGTTTGGCTCCAGGTCCCAGTGGACCCGGTCGACATTACGGCCATGATGTCGACCGAGGACACTGCAGGATGTCAACCTGGGAGGTCAACATCCAGTTCACCCGGTCGACATCCCTGGTGATGATGTCGACCGGGCAAACTGTGAACAGTGAGTTTCCAGATTTCTGTATTTTTTATGTGTGACCAATTGTGGGGTCCATTGACCATCCAAATAGGCTTCCATCAAGTGCGCCACACACGAATCAATGGCATGGCTCAGCCTTGACTCATGGGGTCCACCAATTGAGGTTTTGTGATTCGAATCGTCAATGATTCGACCCTTAATTGTAGTCCATGGTGTCCACAACTTCAGGAGCATCAGATTTATTATCTGACACCTGAGACTACCGTTAAGGATCCAATCACGTGATGAGGCCTGAACCAAGAGTGGACTACTACCTAGGATTGGTCCTTTGTCTATTTCCACTTGATTCCATGTTTTTGAAGATTTCATGTGTTATTCTTCTCTCTTATCCTTATTGTTGTCTTAAACCTGTTAATTAATGGAAATTGGAGGACCTGAACCTAGGGTTACTTAGTGGTGACCCTATGTGGTGTTTGGAGATAAATGACCCGTGTCTGTGGCTAGGCGGACTCTCATACGGCCTAAGATTGGATATGTGGAACCTTATGATGGAGATGTTAGTTCTAATGGATTGTTAGCTCATCGTGTATGAGCATGGGATGATTACTTGTGGAATGGACATGGTATGGTATTTGTGTTGCCTCAGGCCACGGTTGTGAGCCTTGGAGTGGATCCAGTGATGTTGGACTTGGACTTGGATATTGGACTATGTTCTATGTTGTTGTACCTTAACCTCTTAGATACTTGATTAGGACCTTGCTCGCACAAGATAAGCCTAGACAGACACAGACCTGTACTTGTTTCCCGAGTCGGCACTAAATATTCACTCAGTTGTTCTAAGCTAAGCCAGTTGACTGATCATCACTGGTAGGGGCTATATTGGTTATTTAGAGCTATCATGATGAGCCGTGATTAGACGGACGGTGTGATACCGGGTCCGGGTTAATCTAATAAAGGGGTATGATCGGTGCAATAAAGTGGTGTGATCGGTGCGATAAAGGGGTGTGATCGGTGTTATATATTGTATGTTATTATTATCAGGGCTGTTATCCGTTGCATGGTTATTACCCTTTCCCCACCGCAAACTGTTTATGGTATGGGACGTTTATAGTATGAGAGGGCCGCGGCATAATATCCCGCGGTATATCCAGCTTGTGTGAATGTGCTTTTTGTTACCTGGTTAGTTTATAATACTTTATCTTTCTGATTTTAAACTGTTTATTACTGCTCAACTGCCTAGATCATGTTTTCTTATTACTCTTATGATTACATACATGTCACTATTCTCTTTTGTTGTATACATCATGTGTTATCTGCATATGGTGCCTTGCCAGATCCTTGGATCTGACCCATCTTTGGTGCTTAGGTCCCGACCATAATCCCGCGGACGACGCGTTCTATGAGGCGCCTGTAGTTGATGACTACGGGTGGGGGCCGGCCGACCAGGTGGTCGATTCGGAAGATGGAGCACTTGCACGGGGAATGAGTGCAGTTATTTGTTTTGGATTTTGAGAGATTTTATAGTGAGTTGGGTAGATAGTCAGATATGTATAAACACTTTGATAACTATACTTTGAGATTACTATCAGGCTTCCGCATTATTATATTTGACTCATTCACATGATACTATTGCTTCCGCTATCTTTTATTACGCTTCCACAATACAACTGTTGATTATGATGTTTAAAAAGTTTTAAAATTTTGACCTCACTGCGGACTACGATCTTGGAAGTTCTCAGATTTTCCGGGAAGTAGCGCACCAACTTCGGGTACCTTAGCGTTATCTTCGGTATTCGGAATTGGGGCGTTATAGTGAGCGTCATGAAAATGGATGGGAAATGCATGCAATTCACCATATGAACACTTATGAGTTGTGACTACACATGGAAAATAGATACAAAGTAAATAATTTATGTCAAAATAAGAAATATTGTTGAAAATGCTAATATAATGACAGATAATTGGAAACCGCAAATTATAGTCCAATTTATGAAATAGAAAATTTTGATCATTTATCTATAACATCATCATTGTCATCATCAAAGCTTGTCCCAATTATGTTGTGGTCGGTTACATGAATTATGTTTCCCTTAGAATTCATGTTTGGGTTGTGACAAAATTTTACACTAGCTATCAACCTACCTAATGCAACCCTCCTTAACACCGGGCTTGGAATCGGCAGTAAAAACTAGCAAAGTTGATCAACTATCAGTAACAAACATATACAAATGCGTAAAATGACATATATTATGAAGTAGCATGCCTTATAGTTAAAATTAGCAGCATAAATCCAAGATGGCATGGCATTTCATTTCTTTAGAAATGGTCTCATATAACCCACTAGAATTTTTTTTTTTTTTGTTAATGTCTTCTTTTTAATATTTAGACTAATTTCCTTGGCCACTATTTACCATTCTAAAATACCCTCCAAACAGATGGTTATGATTGTTGAGTCAGTGCATTTGTAGACCTTTGATGAATGAATGGATAAAACATATTTTGGTAGAATCGTCTATGGCGTTGGCTTTTAATTAATATGACAACCGACAAGGTGTATCACAGAAGACTAAAACACCAAGGTTGACTTTCCATCTACCCACAGTCAAGGTCCTGTAGATTGGAGCTGTATCACAAATCATTCCAGGGCTCAAATAGAATTGTATCATGAATCATATCATAAACGGTAAGATTTTTATTCTTTAAATGCAGAGAGATTAAAAAAATTAAAAAATAAAAGAAATAATAGATATTTGAAATCTATCCATATGATCAATACAATGACCAAATAACATGAAGATAGATGATATCTTATGAAGAATCTGATTGACAAGTATGTGAATATGTACATGATAACAAAAAGTAACCAACGCATCAGGATTTTTATATCAACATATATGACCTAAAAATCCATTTCATAATCAACACTTATAAGTCTATAACATATAAGTGCTCCGATCTGGTGGGGTTCCTCGCAACAGTCAAGGTGTCATTTTGGCCTATTTTCTCTAAGAATGTGGAGTGGAGTTGATGGAGTCTAATGAGCAAGTAGTGGTAGCTGTCTTTAAAGATTTTGATTGTGGAAGGTGATTCGTCGAATACTGTCGGTTAATAGAAAGAAAGTCTTCAACGTTGTCACTTCAGGTCAAGTTCCAGCATGTTCTGTGGTCGACTAATAGTTTTGCGGATGCTTTGGCAAAACAAAGGAGCAAAACAAGGGGTTAATAGATCATTAGAATTAGTTGCTTTCATTATTGAATAGTTATCCTTTTGGCCTTGGCATAGCTCTTGTATACCAGTGATATTTTCCCTTTGTTGTGGCAGAGTTCTTAATCTTGTAGTCATCTCTTTTCTTTAATTTATCTTTTTGTTACTGATAAAAAAAGTGTATAACATAGACCGAAACAAAGAAAAAAAAGAGTAAAACAGAAGGATCTCAATTTCATGAAGCTAATAATATTCAACTAGATACAGATCATGAACTTTGAATCGGCAGATTTCTTAATGTCAAGATGTGCCTTTTTCTTGTAACAAGTGTGAATGCAGGTCATAACTCTTGTTTAGGAATAGAAAAAAAGGTCCACACGAAGGAAAACAAAGGAAAAGAAGATAAATACAGAAATTAAACAAACTATTTACTGTATAAAAAGTGGGCACCCCGTATTGTTCACAAGTATTGGGCTTGGATTTGATCATGGCTAACATACAATTTTGATAGTGAAAAGACAAGAACTTGGAAGTAACATCAATTACTTATAATAATAATATATAAGGAATGCCACCCATGTGAGGCTAGCTAAGTCAAATATTAGTCTCAATGTTGACCCAAATTGATGAAGTGTAATGATGATGACGACGACGCAACATGGACAGTATAAATTTCTAAGATGCCTTAAAATCTTTGATGTGATGTCCATCAGATTTTGTTAAGCCCATCAAATAATTGGGCCAGACTACCATATTATAAGTTAAATAGACTTTAATCTGATTTGACAACCCTAACCCTTCATCCAGAGTATAACTTCCCAGAAGAAAGTAGGTGGGTAGACAATGGTTGAATTGTTTCTTTTAAACTTTTCTTCTTAATGCTCTAGACTTCTTTGTGTGGCCACCCGTCTACACTCCCCAAAAATGATTTTCCGACTGGGGCAATTGAGGACCGTTTTGAATTGTTTGGGAACAAATTTTGATAAACCATTCCTCTTGCAGGCTGTCAATGAACAACTTGGGTAATTTGATCAGTGAATAGTGGGGTCCCAAAATGTTCAGAACTTTCTTTTCTAGTTTCTGATGCTTTTTAATAACATTTCCCTAAACTTTCTTGATTAGTATCTATTCAAAAATAGGCATCAGCAAAAATGTGCTTATGACTAAATATTGCATATCCAGTAGCTACAAGTCAAACTATACCTTCCGGGAACCTTTCAATGTTATCCGATGGACCCCAAAGAATTTTGTTATGAGGGTATTGTCATGAGCACCAACATGATTGTAATAGTTAGGAAGCATCTTCAAAAGAACCTGCACAACCGAAATTCTATAAATGCCTGGACTATCAATTCAGGGTAAGGACTATTTACTAATCCTTACACATTAAAATGTTCAGGTAAAAGAAATATAAAAAGAACGAAACATTCAACAGGTTCTAACATTCACTTGAATCAGCACAGGGTTAGTTTAAACATCAAAGGAATTAAGCAGGAGGATTGATGATGAATATAGGAAATCATATCATCTCGAAAGTAAGAAACAATAGGTTGATGAATGACCAACTGCGAAGCAGCTTATAAAAACATTGAATCTACTGCTAGAGAGTTAATTTGCCTTTACGTTTTATTGCGGGACACCTATATGTTTTTTAAAAAGGCTTTAAAGCAGGACGTCAGAGTTCTAGTTAACTGCTCTATGGAAAGAACTGTGAAAACCAATTCACTGCCACCAACTGGTGTATAAATTCATAGAAGAGCTAGGATATGGAAGATCAAGACTACATAATGGGTGAGTTAGGAAACTACATATGCCTTTGCTTCGTTGGTACAAAAGTTTCCCTTCTCTGGGAAGAATGTGGTTATTGCTTCCCTACTTTTGCAAGTTGGCAAACTACAGTACCGCGGCGGTCGCTTTTTTTTTTTTTTTCTCCCCTTTTCATGCTTTATTTGAACGGTTATACAAAAACTCCATATCATCATCAACAGAGATTTATCCCATCAATCTGGAGTTGGCATAAAAAGTCAATATATCTAGACTCTTAATTCCTATTTCCAACATGGTAGTAACAAATTGAGGAGAGGGAATCAACATGAGGCCAGGCATGAAGTGTTACTTTTTCCACATGTGTAAAATGACTCAAACTCACAACACCATGGTTGCAACAATAAGCACCTACCAACCGTTAGTTTGACAGATGGAAATTAGTTTGATACAGCTTTCATGTTAACAAACAAGACAATTCCTGAAATAATAGCAATAAGTTTTATTCCAGTAAATAAGCTTTGACACAACCTTCAGTTCAGATTTTTTCAGAGTCTTTATCACAAATCTTTCGTCTTGTGAAAGATAGAATATGCTGCCACTTTTTCCAGGGGAAGAAAGCTCTCTCAGACTGTCTCCACCGCATATCGACATCATGTAATCCGCAGCATCTATCTTAAACATCTCTCTCAGATTCCTGAAAAGAACATGTTTATGCACATTTTTCATATCGATCCTCAGAACATATAGCCAAACAAATTTTTTTTATTTAAGACGGCCAACATTCTTGAAAGTATAAAGTGAAATTAAACATATTTATAGCAGTTATTTTGCAGGGCAAAGGAAGAAAGCTACGGCATGTATCTTGCAGTATAGATAAGGAAAAAAAAAAAGAAAGAAGGATGTTAGCATGACAAGCTGTTAAAAGTAAAATGATCTACATAATATAAACGAGAGAAATGTTCGGTGACACTATTCTTCACTTTTGATTGATTGTTTCACTTACACATCCTTCATTTGGTTAACAGTTATGTAGTGACATGCAGAGCACAACTCTGTCGATGAAAGCTGTCAATCTGGTTTTTTAGTTAACCAACCCTCAATTTCAATTAGGAGCAACTTACATGAAGGCTTGTTAATTTTTATCTTTATTAGTCTAGCATGCCATACAAACTTTCTGTTTTATAAAAAAAATAAAATAGAGAGTCTAGTTTCTTTAAGCAGTAGTTTAAAGACAAGAAGAGTAGAAGTTCATAATCTCATATGAAGACGCGGAAAAGTTGCCTAGGAGTTACTCTCTGACCACTTGATTAAAAAAGATAGCACCAGTGCACCACACATCCTTGTTCTTTTAACTGGTAACATGACAAGAACCTACAACCCTGTAGTTGTGAGTTGTGACAACTGACAACAAGCACCTTCCAGTTGTGCTATGGGCTCTTGTAAAGAGTTTTTGCACATCCTCGTTTCTCAAAACATGTAAAGACCACATTTCCAATCAAGTCAAATTTCCATTATAAGTCCATCCAATGAAATCACATCAATAACCTTCACAGTTAACACTTTGGGGCAAGGTTTTACAAATCAGACTCGGAGAATTTGTCACCTCGAGTTGAACCAACTCAGTTCAGTCAGACCGAGTCTCACTCTAGCGCCCAATAACCTTTATAACATATGAAAAAAATAGCAAAAAATAGAACATTATGCTTTATGAATCTAGAATTTTAGGACTTGTTGTGTTCTAACCATTAATAATGAATTTAAGTACAAAAAGGCAACTATGTTTATAGCTGCCTTAGGTGCAATTTGGATTCGGTCAATCTAACTTAAAACTGACTCAAATAGATGTTTGGGTTCTTTAGATTGTTTGGAAAAGTTTATGTGAATGTTGGATTGAAACAAATTTAAGACCATTTGCCTTTTTTCAAAAAGCAAAAAAAAAAAAAAAAAAGGGCAACTTTTCAAATAGACACGAATGTCTAAAGCAATTAGAAAGTTTTTGGTTTATTTTACAAGTTTCCCATATCATCAACTATGTTGGGGATACGTTTGCCATATAAGTTTTCTCGTATGACAAGTTTGCACGTACCACTTTTACCATATGACAAGTTTGTATGTATTACTTTTACTATATGATAACTTTGCCCATATAACTTTACTATATTACAAGTTTGTTTTTTTTTTAATGGAATCATACAATACTAAACAGTCTAATTTTAGAAGGGTCTAATTCAAACAGGTCTAATTGAATTAGCTCAATTTCAAATAAATCAGACTTCCCAAACAGGCCTGCAGTCAGATGAATGGTACCTCCACTCTTTGAATGTTTAGATCTTTCAGAAAAAAAAAATGCGGTGTTTAATCTTCTAGAATCAATGAGAATTCCCAAGAGTCTCCCAAAGCCTCTCCCAAAAAAACTGGGAAATAATTGAGTTCGGGCCCAAAAACCATTAGACAGCTGAGTTGGTGAAACAGGGGGCAACTTGACTCAGCAACTACTAAGATCGAGTTGACTCGAACCAGACTCATCCAACAATCAAGACCATGCTCTGGGGAAAGGTAACAACCTTTCATTAGGGCTCACTATCCATCTTCCTTACTAGACTGCATGAATTGGCCTGAGCCATTTTTCCAGCGACAATGCCAAAATTAAAATTTAAACTGGCCCAAGGTAGTACGAGACTTTGCATGGAGAAGACAAGCTCCTTCCTGGTTCCTACATCATGTTGGACAGGTTCTTTCAATCAGAATTTTACAGTTGATCATCTTCATAGTAGGCAGCGCATATTATTGTGGATGGCTGCATTTTGTGCTTGCAGAATGCAGAATCTGTTCATCATCTGTTAATTCAACACTCTTTTGCCTGACAGGTTTGGCATATTTTTCAAATATGTTTGGCATAACACGGGTTATGCCAACATTGAAGTAGTCTGTTGGGCAGTTTGGTTATAGGACATACCTAGATGGTATTTCACAGGGGCTTAATGTTTGTATGTTCTGTTGTTGTTATGGGGGCAATGGACCATCCGAGCAATTCTAAAAAGTCCTTGCGTGCTACTGTAATGGCTGAAAAGGCAAAGTGGAAGGCCACTCCTTGGGCGCTGACATTGTTGGGCTGATGTTTTTGACAAGGGATTGTCTGTAACTTCGCACCATTTTTCTTGGATTCTTCCTTCTCAAGGCCTGTCAAAGCTTAAATTTATCGAGCTCGCTTCAAGAGACAAAAACTGCTGGTTATGGTGTCTGCTACAAGACAGCTCAGGAAATCAGTGGGTTGTATGTTGGTGAAAGAGCTACGTGCAGTTTGCACACTGCTAGACGGCAAATCTTATTGCACCGTCAGATCAGCTTCATCTTCTTCTCCTTACCCATTTGGCAGATCATATTTAGTATAATCGGTCCATAGTAACGAGGATCATTTTCTTTTTTTTTTCATATTGCTTGCGACGGCAACAAAGAGGCTGATCAATAAGCTAAGGATGGAGCTAATCGGCTAGGTTTGCTCTGCAAGTGTGTGTGCACACGTGTTTGATGAAAATGAGGCTGTAGTGATATGCAGGTGAGTCATAAGCTTTTCTTTGAAAAACCTGGTATAAAGCTGAAAAAGAGATCAACATTCCAAGTAATGACGCAAATACCTAGAACGAGTAGCCAACACAAAAGTCAGCTTATTTTGGCATGTTTCCCACAATTTTCTTTTTAAAACGAACAATTAAAAGTGAATCTCCTAGAAAGTTGTATTAAACATCCATACCTAAAGCACTGTAACACCTTAATACTCGAAAACCCTAAGATAGAACAAAGCATTCTGTAGATGCATTAATCATCAACAACACAACTTCAGGTTATAAGTGATAAACCAACCATATAGAGAAGTTGATACCTAAAAACCATTGGGCAGTAATCTTTCCAAAAGAAATCGATAGAGTTGTGAGAAGGTGTAAACTGGGAACCCTGTCTGGGGAAGTACATCTTTATTCTAGCTCGAGGCCCAAAATCAGAAGAACGAACTTCACGCATAGGAACTGGTGTGATTTTTCCAACTGTGTACCTGTAGCTTTCTCAATGAGTTCTTTAATATTTTCTAAAAAAAAACCAATGAAGCATAAACTATAAATCAAAAACATAAATAGTCATGGTTGGCAGGAGTCAAATTGGGCATCGAGTTACTGCAATTCACTGATCCAATTGTTTATATGGAACGAATTAAAATCAAATCAACTCAAAATGGTACAAATTTGTGCATGTCAATAGGGAAGAAACACAGATCATAAAAAAATCACTTTGCAACCAGTTGAAGGTCAACAATGAGGAATGATACAGCATCACTGTTAAAATTGAAAGAATCAGCATTACCGCTTGATATCTGCACAATGGCGCACAACTTTCATGAATCCAAACTGATCAGTTGATCCCTCTTCCCATGAATTGGCAGGAACCTGTATATCATTCCAATTCATGTGAGAAGGATGAGATTCAGTCACTTAGATTCTCAATAGGTGGGCCCCACAGTGCAGGTTTCAGGGGAATTACTGGTAACACCATATCTTGCTAATAATAATTTAATAATTTTAAACTAAAAAGAAATGGAGAAATGCACAGGGGTCCTATATTTGCAAAAGTGATAATATAACTATGACTATTAAAAAGAAAAAAGTGGGATACAACAATGTCTTTTCCCTAGAGCCCCATCATGCATGCAGACAAGTAAACACCTGCCTACCCATAGAAAAGGCGTCATCATTATCATCAAAGTTTATCCATGCACACAGAGTTCGCAAATACCTTGGTACACACAAAATATCCAGAAAGGCCAAGCTCTTTCAAGGTTAAAGGGATATGGCCTGCAGGGGCTCTAATCTAGTGAATGAAATATCACCTAATATAAAAATATACAACTGATTACTATCTAAATATTATATATTTTCTTAACTTGCAATCTTGAAATAGTGTAAATCATTATGAACTACATAATGAAATCAACAAGACATGCACCTCAACACACCTTACGTAAACACAGATAAAGTCAAACTCATACTGTAAATCTGGAACAATATGAACAACAAGCATTGCCTCTGAAGTAAGGTATTCTGGCAATAACACATTTACCTGATACCAAGTTGCAGGCAGAGCATCAGATAATAGCTCCTGTGGCCTTTATTTATAGTTTCACCTGGCCTCTTTGCTTCTTTTGCTTGCCATTTTTGTCGCCACTTGGTTATATAGGGCAGTATCGGAGTGTTATTTAAAATTCTCTCTGAAATCAATATTCCCTGCACATATTCCCTTTCATACACAAAAGCCGTGCTATCATGACCCTCAAGTGCACCTTTTTCAGAAGTACATGACAACGTACTGGAGCTGTTAAGTAATGGAAATTCTCTGAAAGAATAGTTGGGATTGCAATCTCCATCCATTGATGTAGGCTTGTGAGATATTCGGCCAGAACTTCCAAAAAAGCTACTAAACGACCATTTGTCAGATATGGTCCTTTTACTGTTCAATTTGGGAATCCTGTCTTCCAATTTTGATGATGCAGAATGACACAGAGTATTTTGCCTGGCAATATAGCATCCAACAGATTCATACCACTTTGTTAGAGAAAGAGTTTTATTCCCATCAGGGAAAAAAGTCCCCCGACCATCCTTAAGCCCCTTACTCCATGTTCCAAAATAAAACCCCCCATCTGCAAACCTGTAAAAACCCAACCCATGTCTCAATCCATCCAACCAAAGACCATCAAACAAATCACCATTTTCCCATTCCATGACTCCTCTACCACACATCTTTCCTGCTTTCCAGCTTCCAATATATGAATTTCCAGTGCACCACACATATCTACCTATACCTTCTTGCAGTCCTTCTTTCCAAGAACCTTCATAAAAATCTTTATTACAGTAATCCTTTCTTCCCAACCCATGCTGTAGATTCATCCGCCAGGCTCCTCTGTAAATGGAGCCATCTTGTCTGATAAGAGTGCCGCAACCATGAAAGTAACCACCACAGAAGTCACCTTCATATGTTGCCCCTGACGCCCACCAAATCTGTCCTCTTCCAGTCATTTTTCCTTCTTGCCATTCACCTTCATATATTGTTCCATCTGACCAGGTGTACTTTCCCATGCCATGTGGAAGAAAACCTTCAAAGTCACCGACATAGATATCTCCATTCAACAGCTGCTTTTCACCAACCCTGACAAGAAATGTAAACTCAATCATAAGTCAGAACACTTGTGTACAATGTGAACATCTTGACAGTGGAATTTCCATCAATAATCAGTATATCCCATAGGAAAAGAGTGGACTTCTTAAGATCAAAGACTCTCACAGTGATATCTATTTGACTCAACTGAGAATTCGCTGAAAAAAAATAGTGATAGGACTGAAAAAGAAGATGAATTTTACCTTTCACGCTGGCTCATTTCTGATTCATGATCTAGGTCTGTCAAAAATATTCATGAAAATACAAGCAAACATATCGATTCTTTTCCCAAAAAACTAAGAGAAAATTGGGAGTCGTGTATTCTGCTATTAACTCCCTGTAAGTACCGTAGTAATCTGCATAATAAGAATATGGACTTAAAATCAATGCACAGCATGACAATGACCCTCTCTGAAATTTATCAAGAACTGGAAAGATATTACAGATCGTGGAATGACTTGCCAATTAGGCAGATCTCACTAAGAGATGATAATACAATTTAAATATCCCAACCCTCCTCCTGATTAAGTACATTAAAGAAACACAGCTGAGCTTAAATAAGTTACATACATGGCTGACATACTTTAAAAAAACTTTAATTTTTCAACGAATATGCAACTGAGGAAAAAAAGTTGTAGGTAATATTATAGCAGACTAACAAACTATTGATCAATACTACTTTGATACATGTAGTTATGGCTATCTTGAATCCGAGATAATCTTTAATAATTTAAAATGTTTCTCTTCGACTACACTTGGCAGGTAGCATTATATGCCAAAGACCATCACTTACCCAAGACCAACAAGGGAAAAGAACTCCACCTCCAACACTAACTTCCAGCGGAATAAATTTTCAGAAAGATAACCATATACTCAACCATAAAGATGACAGATTGACATAGGAAAATGAAAAGGCTGATATTTGAACATGAAAGAAAAATATGTAATGAATGAGAAAGATTCTGTTCTTTTCTTCTTTTCGTTCATCTCCAATCACTTCAAAGATTTAAATTGGCGTGACATGAACAAAATCTAAACACCCAAAAATGATTGAACTAGAGGCATGTTTGGTGTTTTGAAGAACCTGTGAGTAGGCATGTTTTCCAACCAAAATGAGTAGTTGGTTTGCTTCAGGTCTTAATGCAGTAACTGGACACAAATACTCTAACACTGGACAAGATCAAAATGAGAAGCCTGGCTACTCATTTTCCACCTACAACTTCCCAGGCAGCTTAAAACTCGGTACAAATCCTTCACAAGTGGCTTCCACATCATACTTATGGAGTCACTATTTGGAGTACATCCAAACACACCCTAGGTTCAAACCAAAATATGGATTTCAAAGTCAAATTCATAGAATAACTCATAGAAAGCAATCAGGAGATGGTGATGATAGGGGCAATTTACCAATATCTTAATGAGCTATGAAAACTCCATCCTCGATGGAAAAGTAATTTTGTTTCTTTCCATTTGAGTAAGATGTCAAGAGTCATGTCCCAATAAGCTTAAATTAAAAAAGCTAACCGCTATTGGTATTTAGTGATAAAGTTGGGAATGACCGAGGTATCCAAATTCAAGTAAATTCATTGCATCCACGTAGGACTTGTCCATATGTCTTTTCGAAGGTGAATATAAGTGCAAGAAGAAACACTGAGACGAATACGAAAAAAAAAAAAAAAAAAGAAGCAAATCCCTGCCACAAACAGACAGGCAACAAAAGCTATACATTTGGCACATAGTCCCAGAGGACTAGATTCTTACAAGACAACCCCAAAGTATTCAAGTAATTTACAAAGCAATCCTATTAAGCAATATTACTAATCTAGGAAATCAGAAAACGTGAGGCACATGTGGACCACATCAGCTGGGTCCATCAAGGCTTGCAGGTCCCTGCTTTGGATAGGGACCGGACTGCATCAAGAATGGTGGACCTCCCTGAAAAGGAAAGCAAGCACCAAGGAAGCTGAGTTCCTTCTTCAACCACAAGATGGTTAGAAGGGAATATTCCACCTTCCTCAACCATTGGATGGCACAAAAAGACTCTCTCTTGACCCAAGTCTTCAACATCAAGTTAACTACTCAACCCTGTGAGGCAAATACCCTTCTTTTTTTTTCTTTCAACCACTTGCTCTTGGATTGTGATTTGGGAATCTAACCACAGAAGAGAAGAGAATATCGATTAACCCAATTCAAAATCTTCAACCAAGTCCCCTCTCTCCCACTCTCTACAGAATTTAACTGATTTCTCCCTCTGTCTACAAATCCCATCAATGAAAGCAGTATCTTTCTCCAAAGGAAATCTAGAGATTTCTCATGGCAATGAGATTCCTCGAATTCAATTCCCCATTTCTTACCGCATGCATTCCGTCTCAAGATCTTTCAAAGAGATTTTAAGGCAGAATTGAATGGAAATTGACTTCTAATCATCGCCAACACCAAAAACTAAAGTGAAAACTCCAAATGAAAGCGTAATTCAGAGACATCAAATCACAGCAGCACATGAAGAACTCACCCGCAAGAGATCGAAGTGCAGCACTTCGATCTGTTCGATCAAATTACTTGGGATTGGAAATTGGAACGGGAATGAGAGAGAGAAGAGAGAGAAACGAAACCCTTGGGAATTTAGAGAGAGAAGGTGGCACGTTGCAGTTGAGATGTGGCGAAATCTCACTCAGAGAGATGGCTCTGTGTACTTGGGGGGCATTTCATCGATCGAGCGGCAGTTGAGATGTATGTGGCGAAATCTCAGTAAGAGACGGCTCTGTGTACTTGGGGCCTGCGGGGCATTTCATCGAGCAGTTGTAAGTGGACCCCACCTTATTGGCGATCCAGACTGGTGACGTGATGGGCCCTCTTCATACAATTAATGGTGCAAGTGACACCACAGAGGCCGGTCATTATGCAAAGATTGCCGCTTTGCCCGCAGACCAGGGCCTGCTTCCTTGTCTGGATTACTTTTTTGAGTTTCCATCTGGGTCATGATAGTGCCAACAGCTCCCTAGCATTTCATTTTGGATTTTGGATTTTGGATTTTGGATTTGTGGGGGTGAGTGAAGTGTTGATTATTTTGAAGAAAAAATAAAATATAAATGGATTATAATTATATTTTATTTTTAGTTATTTGTAAGGATGATATTTTATTTTTAATTGTTTATGATGGAATTTTTTTGACTTTTTTTTATTGAAAGTGGAGTTATTTTTTCTTTTAGCATGGAAATGGGGTCGTTTTTTGAAAAAAAAAATTATGAAAAATATGGCAAGAAATTTAAATTAAAATACTTTTGATGTAACTTTTTTTTTTGAGAAATTGGGGCTTTACTTTACTTGGCTTTACTAGAGTTGCCAAACAAGCCCTAAGGTGAAGTGAAGTGTAGTGGAGAGTGAAGGAGAGAATAAAATACCAAGAGTTCTAATCATAATACAATGAAATTTTATTTTTTTCATGGCTTTATAAGGAATCTTTCTCACTTTATCGCTAAAAAGTATATGGATTTTGTCTTGAGAATGTTGTTTTTTGAAAAAAATAATTAAATCAAGGAGGAAATCTAAAATCTTGTACTTTTGATATGCCCCTAGTCTTTTTTTGTATGGTGAAAGGAGGCTTCAGTCCAACTTACTAGTAAAGTGGCCACAACAAGGCCCTTAAAATGACATTTGGATTATCTCAAATGCTCGGAACAAAAAATTCCCAAATGCTTACAGCCAAACATGGGATGTTTGAAATTTAATTATTGGAGGATTGTGCAAAGACGGAGACCGCAAAAGAGTAGAATTACTTCTACACCACTCTACCCACTATTCATAGATACGTTGAGCATACAAAGGAAGTGAGTCCTTAAAATACATTAGTGTCGCTGGAATAATCATGGCTGGAGCATTAGCTATTTTGTTATAATTATATTATATTAAGTTGAAGGGTTTTTTATGTGATTTTGACCATGATTTATAATTTTGACTGTGACTTGTAACTCCCCACTTTTAATATGTAACTACTCTCCACTTTCAACTTATAATGTCTCATTTCCTCCACTTGATGTCACCATTTCTTCTTTCCACTTTTTATTTTTCTACAAGAACTTCATTTCTTCTCTGTTATAATCACCAAATCACTGCCATAAGTATTTGAAGATTGATTTTGTGTAATATGAGTTTTTCTTAATAATTCAGTAAATTTACTTTTCAATTATTGGTGATTGTTGTGCTAGTAATTATATATTAAAGCCAAGTATTTTGGCTTTAATTTTGATCATCAGTTGTAATTTTGACTGACAATTTTCCCTCTTTATTAAAATATTTCACATTCTCTCTATATAACTATCAACTCATATCCTTATCTCATCAAACCACCCACTACTCTTCACTTTAGCTCTCCTTTTTCATTTTTTTTGTTTTAAATTCTCTTGCTCCACACCTCCACCCCATCTCTTTTACTCCCTTTTATGCTCAGTTTTTTATTTTTATTTTTATTTTATTTTATTTTATTTTATTTTACAACTTACTTGATGGATGGAAAGAAGTACTCTGCATGACCTTTTTAATGTATGAATATTTATTTTACAATACGACGGTGCTGAGCATGAGTGGTCGTGATAGTATCTAAAACAAAATTTGGGCTTTCAGTCAAATTGATTGGCGAGGAATCTGGCAATGGACTTCTACATCCTTGCAAAAGTTGGTGAGACCCTTGCATTGTTCAAATGATTTTATAATTGTGAGAGAATCACTTTCAATATGAATGTTAAGCACAATTTGAGTCATTCATACATGGCCAGCTATTCATCCTCTAGAGGACTCTGGACGTTCCAAGAATGGTTTCTTATTCATAAGCTTTAGACGAAAAGTATGGTTCGAGATAGGTAATTTAATTACAAAAATGTCT
The DNA here is from genome assembly GCA_029852735.1 of Persea americana. Taxonomy (NCBI): domain Eukaryota; kingdom Viridiplantae; phylum Streptophyta; class Magnoliopsida; order Laurales; family Lauraceae; genus Persea; species Persea americana. The sequence goes on from CM056812.1 coordinate 53,326,336, forward strand.
AAACAGACCGATGTATAGACCGAATTTCAGCCCGAATTGAGCTGGATACGGCGGGATTTGAAAAGTTGAAACCAAAAAAAAAAAAAAACTGTTGAGAGCCAGCTCAGCTGTCTAGGTGACATTGGGCTGCAATTCGAGCACAGGGTCGGTCTATTTAGACCTTTTGATTTAAATAAACTGAACTTGTAAAACAGGCCCAATGAAAAGAGCTTGATTTGTTGGACCCAGGCCAGCTAAAAAAAATCTTCGTGGGGCAAATAATAATAAAAGATCATAAAACTTTCAACATCTGTAGGGTCCATTCCTCCAGTGGGTCTCCTTAAAACCAATTGGGCATGTAACCTTGTAGCCCACCCACAAGCAAGTCCACCGTGACCTCTGGATAGGACACACAAGGTGGTGGCCCACCCACAAACAAGTCCACAGTGATTCGTGACCTTTGCATAGGGAACATTGCACGCACACACCAGATGGTGTGGGGCCATTTAGTGAAAAGATTAGATCCTACACGCGCATGCAGTGGCGGGTGAGGCTAAACGACAGAAAGATAAAAAAAACAGATCCAGGTCAGTGTGGCAGCAGGTTAGGAAGTGAGTCCGTGGGTGGGCCTCTGCATGTGAAAAGTGTCATCTTCGAACAAGTTTACAAAAGGGCGGCACTCTTTCGAGGCGTTTTGGAAAGTGGGGAAGAGTTTTTTAATATGTGTTGCAGTGTCGCGCAGCATACAGGCGAATGAATTTACAAAAGCATCCTTATTCCTTCCTCCACTGATATGTTTTTTTTTCTTCTGCATACAATGAGGCCGACCATTGACAATTTGGATGATTCATTAGATGTACAGCCTTTCCACTATACTTGTATGCTTTTTTTTAATTCAATCAAAGCTTTTTGACACATAATCAACTTGGAAAGATAGAAATTAGGTATATATTTCTCACATGTGTGATGTGTCCAACCCAATACATTATTTCATACCGATTGCTTTGAGCATGGGGTGTGTGCATTGATACATGAATGAGGAACTGAATTGACAGTTTGGATCCTTGCTATATTATCCTTATTGTATATAAAAAAAACTGGTCTCCTTCTACGGATAACGTGTTCGATAATTGATTTAACTTTCAAAATAAAACCAAACCGAATTACGATTATTATAACAAACCACGGATCAATATAAACAACCATATTGTGTTTGTTTTTTCCCTTAAATTAACCCTGAGAGATTAGGAGTGGGAGCAATATTTTAAATTAAATATCAGTAATCAAGATTTTAAGCATGTGTGTGAAATTAATGTGCAAAAGCCACTCAACCATAAAATAATACAACTCTTCCCTTCATAAAAAAAAGAAAAAAAATTATAAGTCACTTTTTTTTTTAATAAATTTCTTAATAACCGTACTAGTTTAACAGTTCAAATTTGGTACCATATTGATTCTTACACTCATATAATTATATAATTATTTAGATGGTAGTTTAATAGTCCTATAGTTAAAAAAAAATAAATAAAAAATTAAATATCATAGCCCACAATATCATACAAACATACAGCTTTACAGTAAAAATTTATTTTCCGGCGGCTCTGCAATATAGTCAGGTTTACCGACTCCCGCACGGCGACCCGGAAAAGGTAATTGTCCCTGAAAAGACCAATCAGCGCATGAATCCTGCCACCAGCAGCTTTAATCAAGGTTAACTTGGTTAATGCATAGTCCTGCAGCTCTTCTCCCATCGCATCTCATCTGAGATTCTTTACTCGAGAAAGGCACAGTTACTGACACTGCCACTCCAAAATAAACACATGTTTCCCCATTTACCCCCCAACTCTCCTTCCACTCTGCACCACCAAATCCCCTCATCTTCTTCTTCTCTCCCGTTCCCAAACCCCAAACCCTCAAAACCCCTAAAACCCCTAAAACCCTACTTCCCATGTCTTCTTCTCCTTCTTCCTTCTTCTTCTTCTTCTGCTTCTTCTTCCTCCTGCTCTCCACATTCCCCTCTCTCTCCTCCTCCAAATCCACCATTGAACCCTGCTCCGTCTCAGATTCCTGCAATGCCATGGTCGGATACTCACTCTACACAGATCTCAAGGTCTCCGAGCTTGCCACTCTCTTCCAGATCGACCCGATCTCCCTTTTGACGGCGAACGCCGTCGACGTCTCCTTCCCCGACGTCGAGAACCAGATCCTCCCCGCCGGACTCTTCCTCAAGATCCCCGTCCTCTGCTCCTGCGTCGACGGCATCCGAAAATCGGCCTCCCTCCGCTACACCACCCGCGCCTCCGACACCCTCGCCTCCATCGCCGACTCCATCTTCTCCGGCCTCGTCTCCGCCGACCAGATCGGAGTTGCCAATGCCATCTCCGATCCGTCAGCGATCGACGTCGGGCAGACGCTGGTGGTGCCGCTCCCCTGCACGTGCTTTAACAATTCCGACAACTCGCTGCCGGCGGTGTATTTGTCGTACGTGGTGAGGCCGGCGGATACGGTGGCGGGGATCGCGGCGAGGTATGCGACGACGGTGACAGATCTGACGACGGTGAATGGGATGGGGATTCCGGCGGTGAAGGCCGGGGATATAATCGCCATTCCGTTGCCAGGTAAATGAGATTTCATCGATGGTAGCTCTTGTTTGGTAGTTTGTTTAGTTGAATTTGAAATTGGTCAATTGTCCTATGCATTTTTCATAGTGATGTTTGGCTAATATAACTATGTCTACAAGTAGTAGTAATGTAGTTTGCATTACCTTTTTTTTTTATCACTTTTATGGTTACCCAAAAGTTTGACATGTACATGTGTGGTCCACCATTTGAAGATCCAACTAAGAAAAGAGTGTGCCCACCACCCTTTACTTTGCAGATCAACAACTGAGTGAAACAATATTAAAATGTGGCTATATGAGATATTAATGCCATTTTCTCAATAAAATCATGTTTATCATACAATGGGGCTCATCTAATATGGATTTAAACTGTCAATTCAATCATGCATCCATGCGAATCGGTGCAGTCGCCAAATTTCAAGTTAGTAGAGTAAGATTGACCTTTTGGATTGGATGCAAGAGAAAAATGTGGCTAAAGTATAGTTATCCAATTCAACTGTGAATACAACTGCCGTGCACTGAAATTCTAGGAAACTGTGTATATAGTAGCCAATCTGGAGTCCCAAACAGTAGGCTCTATTGTACACAGGAAATAAATTTAGTAGTGATTTTTTATTTATTGGTGCTTTAATTATATTTTTATTCAATCCTGCTGTTGATATTGCTTTCTATAGAGAAGTGACCAAGCTTGTGGAAGGTAGACAAGCGGGTGCCTCAACTAGAGTGGTTTAGATCTTTGGAAGGCGAACTCCTGATATATAGATTTGATTCAACCTTATTTAAACTACACCATGTGGTCAACCTTATGTACTAACTCCCTATTAAAAACGCTTAAAAATAGCAAGGGCCTATTGTTCACTAAGCTTAAGCTGTAGTACAATTAGGCCATAGCTCACCACTAGTGGACAACACATTTCAACAATGTTGCATGAAGATACATTTTAATGCCCGAGGTTGGGGGTTAGCTTGAGCCTAAACTGGGCCTACAAGTTGAAAGTCAACATCTGGTCACATGGCTTTCATTATCTGGGCTTGGGCCTACTTCAATCATCAAGTGGGGAGAAGCCACACTCCCCACATCCGTGGCAATCAACTGATAGGGAAGATTGGAAAATATCTCGCCATGGTCGAAAAGGAAAAGCAAGATGCCTCCTTTTTGTTCAAGCTTTGCAAGCACCCAAAACAGACATACATACCTTACACACGCATGCATAAATTACACGCACACACATTTATTACATATACACATACATTTTTTCAAATGGTTACATACATACACACAAACGGACTGGCACATGTGCACACATACAGGCTGAGAGATCCTGAGTGACTTATATGAGTGACAGTTGCACTACTTTTCATGAGGCTCACCTCGGCCTACTAGTAATCAAGGTGCCGGAACCATGGGAAGGCCTTAATGTATAACCAAAAATCAGACTCAGCAGATTTTGCCTCTTAGCAAGGCAAACCTTGGGCTACTGCAAACTGAGGTGACAGTGGGATGGAAAGGTCCATGCGGAATACCCAATCAATTTAGAAAAGAGGGCTTCTCAATCGAACGATGAATATAATTTGGATGAGTATAAAATTGGGGTGAGGCCCACTTTGGGCCACCACTGATCCAAGGGGATGGAGGGATGTAGGGATGGAAGGGTCATGCATAGGATAAGGGATGCAGCAAAGTCATTTTTATCAGATTTCATTTAGATTGGGTTTTTAAAGCCTCAAAATTAATGGTAGAAGTGTTAAAATAAAGGGTTGAGAGACAAATGATGAATTTAAGTCAGATGAGTGTACAAATTGGGATGAGTCCAATTTATGGGGGTTATGAGTATGAGAGGGTTTTCTTGATCGGAGGGGGCCTTTGATGGGCCCGAGAGGGGTGTAGCTCATTTTGTTTACATAGGTGGCGTCCCTTGGGATCATTTCGTAGGGGGAATGGAAATATTTCAATTGAACGAGTGTGTAAGATATCCTCCATTTACATCATCCTAAACACTTGATGTGTGACCTCAAGGTTAATGGTTTTAAAGGCATCATATTTTGGAAGTTTCAGTGCACCAGTGAGCATTAGATTAGTGTCAAGGTCGGGTGAGTGCTGGTTCTTTTTTTACTTGATCATAGGCGGGCCTGGAAGCCCAAAAAATAGGATAATTCTCATATAATAATAGATTTTTTTTCACACGCATACACACACAAGCACACGTTCATGTATTTATAACGTGCCTCCAATTGGATTAGCAAGAATCCTTCAAGGAATCTTAGGAGCTATTGGAAGGAGTGGAAGATAATTCTTTTCTTGGAATCAGAAGAAAACATTAGCTCTTAGCACTACACTAAGCGCGCACAAAGTAGAAAGAAAAAGAGTTTTTGATTCCTTCTTACACTTTGTACTCTCTCTGCAATTAGGATTTAGGAGAAAGTCTTCTATTGGAACTCTATGTATTCATCTACAACAGCAGAGCTTTCACAGAAGACTTTCCGCTTTCATTTTTTCTGTTCGGATTGGTAACATGACTTGAACCTGCAAACTTGTGGTTGTGACTATAAGCACCTTGTGCTACAACTCTGGTCAAATTTCCACTAAATTCCAAGTAAAAATATATATACAAAATGTAAGACAGAAAGCAACTCTCTTTACTCTGTTGTGCATGGGATACTAGTGGATGGTGCATGGGTAATATTATTACATACTTTTGTGTTATCATCATCAAAGCCTTTTCCCATCTATTTGGGGTCAGCTTTGTGATTTTTACTTTCCAGTCGACCCTAAAAACAGCCATGTTTTCAGTTATATTAAATACCTATGTATTGTAACTAATTATTTTGACTTTTAAGCAAAAGTGTGTGTTGACCTATTGTCTGTGCGTCAACCTAGTTTGTGAACTAGGTTGTTGTGATCTAATGCCTGTTTTTTATTCTTGTGTTTGAATTCAGTATTTTTGAGGTCTCGCGCCTGTTCCAAAATTGCTCCTAGTTTTTAACTAAAGACACTTGGTTCTTATGTTTGTAGCTTGTTCTTCTGGGTTCCCGAGTTATACCTCAGATCATGACTTGATTGTGGCAAATGGAAGCTATGCCATTACTGCAGGTCATTGTGTGCAATGCAGTTGCGGTCCAGGGAATCTCAAGTAAGAGCCGCAAATGTTCAGTTCCATTTTAACCACTCGTATTGTTCGCGTGTCTATTTCATCCTTCATGTTATTATATTTCGATGTTGATTTCTCTGCAGCCTCTACTGCACACCTTCTTCTTTAGCCGCATCATGCTCAAGCATGCAATGTAGTAATAGTAACCTCATGCTTGGGAGTGTCACTTCTCAACCAACCAGTGCAGGTTGCAATGTGACAGCATGTTCATATGGCGGTTATGTCAATGGAACCATTCTCACCAAGTAATGTTCTCTGTTTATCACCTGATTTTTCTTTTTGTGTTTTTCCTCTGTAAATGGATTTGGTGTATGGCAATGTTTTGTCTGGGTGCAGAGCTAATGATTTCTATTATTCTGTGATTTTGCAGTTTGTACACATCTTTTCAGCCTCAGTGTCCAGGTAAATGCTGACCAAATGCTATCTGTTCACATGGTCTCTCTCTCTCTCTCTCTCTGCACGCGCAATTTGTTATTATATTTTGTAGTTTTAACTCTACAAAATTAATGCAGACAAGCATTTGTTTCCTCCGCTCATGCCTCCACCTACTAAGTTGATTCAAGAGCCGTCATTTGCTCCTGCGCCATCTCAATCAGATGGTGCCGTAACTACAAAGCCGAAGTCTTTGGTGTCAGGAACTCTAACTCTTCCTGCTTTTCCACCTGCAAATGGCCCCAGTGGAAGTACATCTAATGTTCCTTTAGTTGTTAATCCCTTATCTGGTTTTCTAAATGCATTATTTTTATTCCTGTTTCTCAGATTTTTGTTGTAATGCCCTTGTATTTTTTATCACAAATGTGGCTAGGGTTTTTAGTTTCTTCAGTCCAGTTGCCATGCAGAGCAGATTAATTTTGGGGTTTGTATCTGTGCTCTTGGTTTTTCAATTAAATGCACATTTTCCCTGTGCCGTTGATTTCGGCAAGTGGTCTGTTCTGTAATTTATCATTCGGAGGTTGGTAGAAAGCAGTTGAAATGATTCTTGAACTTCTTTCAGAAAGTTGTGTAAATGTTTAACATTTCATTTAGTGTCCGTCATTGCCATGGGACTTTGTTCTCAGAGATTGCAGAGGGGTTATGATGCAGGTACTCTTTGGTCCCAATTGAAGTTCTGCATTTGGTGTCTGTTTGCCGTAGTGTTGATTTTCTCTAGACCATTGTGGTTGCAGTGAGCCATCACCATCAAACTTTTTGTCTCAGCATCGCTGCCGCTAGATCAGTTTCTAATTTTTATACTTTCTGATACTGCAGAACTGAAATGTTTGTGTAAATTCACCCTATGTTGATTCTCATTCATGATTGTATATATAGTACACATTACAGTATTGAGATCTGATGATAACTTTTACAGATCAGAAGATAGGATCTTATCTCTAACTTATACATATTTTGACTAGAGAGTTTATCTGAGATAATTGATACTCATCTTGGTTATCTCACATCAGTGATAGGACCCGCCTTACTGTTTATAGGCTCAGATGATTGATCCTGGTTCCCTATCCTAACAAGAACATCTTTTTGTAGAACATGTTTTTTGCCTCTCTTGTAAGATGGAAGAAATTGGTTTTCCAACTCTCGGGGTCTGAAGATGCTTTTTCTTTTATTTTTTTTAAATGGTAGGAAATGCCTTTATTTCAGATAATGAAAGTAAGGGAGAATTCAAATAGGACCCTGGAGAATTTCTTTTTTGAAAACCATTTCATTTTCTGCAGTACATGTTCTGTGGAAAAAAGAAGAAGAAGAAGAAACCTTTTTATTGTGATTCATAGACTGGTTCTCTGGAAAGGTTAAGTGCTGTACAATGAGATATTGATTTCTAATCTCACCACACTTTACAGGGCACATTTGGATCTGAATAGGTCTGATTGATATTTGGGCGTCTTGGATTTTTGGGTTATGTAGAAATTAATCGAATCCTAGTAGCTTTTTGTATGTCAGGGCCCGTTCTCTCAGGTGGGGCTAAGACCAGTACCAAGGGTTCATTCTAAAACCCAACTGATTTCTAATAAGGCATACAAAGTCAACGGTCAGAAAACTCCATCTCTTATTCATTGGTCCCTCAACCTCAGATCCCACGGTGGGTATAGTTTGATTCGGCTCAAATTGGGCCCATGGTTTATAAAAGGCTGGATCTTTCATTTTAGGGAAGAGGGTCCGCCCAAGAGTGGGACCTGCAGAGGTGTGTAGTGAGGACTGGTCGTGCAGGGCTAAAAATGGGCCCATGGACTTATCAAGGCTAGACCTTGCATTTGGGAAGGGAGGGGATGATGGGGGACTAAGGAGTGAGCCCCCGGAGGTATTGCCCTCCTGGTGTATGTATTTGTTTCTTGGGATGAGATCTTCAATATCAGTAGGAATCTAAAGATTTGGAACTTGTCTTTTTCTTCATCAGCTCGTGCCCCACATGTGAGACTCGCCTAAATTGTGAGCATATGTGGAAGTCAATGAAAGAAGATAATGAGAGGCCTTTATAATTGGTCAAATATTTGAAATATGGAGAAATTTTGGTGCAGGGATGAGAGAAATATGAGGCTTTTACTAGGACCGTGTAAAGATTTTGCTGCTCATCCCAGATGTCAGATGACTTTTGCAGTACAACTATAGTCTAATTTTGAAGCATTCTGGAAGATATCTTAACATCCAAATTATTCCCATGGAATTGAATACCTAGGATTGAGTTTCCACCCCCGGAGGTCCAATCTACATCTCCACCTTGTATCATTCACTCCTTAAGTCATGTCATTCACCCATCACCTCTTTAATAATCCTTCTAATGAGCTTCATTATTTCATCATGAATTCTTCTGTATTCATTTCCTATATATTTTATGCAAACAAATATGCCCTAAAATTGCCTAAAAACTGATTTGCTAGAAAGAGGGGTCTTTTTTCAAGTTGGTAACATGGTGTGGAACTCACACCTAAGAACTATTTCTCACTTAATTTTCCTAACATACTTGGATTCATATTCATTTTCTCATTCAAAAGGGTGGAGAACCATTTGCCTAATGTGCTCGTAAACTTCGTGGTGAATAGGTAGTTGACAATGGCTTCCACTTCATTCCATTCTTCTCCTTCATTCTAATTTCACAGTATCGGGACCACTGGTCAGTGATTGCATCGACAATAGTCCCTTGTGCTAATTCTTCTGGTTTATAGTATGTTGACCTATTGTTGAGTTTTATACTCTCACTTCTTAAAAGGAACATCTGACTTCTCTCCAGTGCATACAGTGCTAGTCCCCAAAGACTATTGTAGATTTGTAGTACTCTTTTGATTAATATAAGATGAAATGTCGAGATCCTTTTCAAAACCAAGACTTCTTTTCATTATTTTATTTTGTTATTTAATTATATGACAATCATGGACATTGTTATCATGAAATTGTAACGGCTAATCAGATGATAGAATGTAGTTTAACAGAATTCCTTTCAGATAATGTGCGTTTTTTGAAATTCTTCAATTGACTTTTAAGGTGCATAGTTGTCTCACTCCAGTCTTGTAGCTGGAAAGGCTTTTCGCGCTCCCAAAACAGAGGTCACAAAATCCAAAAGGCCCCCACACTGATATCTCTATTTTTTGGGTAGGTCTTGAGATAATTGAGAGTGGAATGTGAGTTGAACAGCAATACTAGAAAAAAAAAAAACTCAGTTTATTTTTCTCTTTTTGGTCGGCCACAAGGAATGAATTTACCAGCATCAAGGAGACTCAGATACAGGTGTGCTGCTTGACAAAGGGGTGGTTGTACCAACTTGACTGAGTGAACAATAGAATAGTTGTATTTGATTTTTGTTTTGCCCGTTGGTTGGTTGTTGCTTTACAATATCTGCATTTATTTATGCAATGAAGTAAGAGCTCGAGACTTTGTATTATTCTTGATGCCTGCCATTTGATGTATCTAATCTACATTTTGATATGGCAATGAACTGCTGATGTTGAAATGTTCCCCACAAAGGTTTTTGTGATATCTGGCTTTCAGTTGTTTGATCCCATTTAGAGTTTTTATCTTGTACAATTTTCCAACAAGTTTTGGATTGTTTAGGAAGCAGAAGATCAGGTTCAAGTGCCAAAAAATGTATAGTTTTCGGGTCTGGAATCTGGATATGAGTGGAAGTGGATGCCCAAGAGATTCCCAAGTTGGAAAATACTGATGTTTTGATCAATGGCCTGCAGTTCAATGGTTAAACAGAACAAAATCCAGCAACAGTTTTTATTGATGGAAAGTGTCCCAAATATTGAAGCTTCAGGACCTTCCAACCTGAGAGATTTTTGGCCATTAATTCAATGGTCTGGAATGCCAAACCATAAGCCTAATTGGTAAGAGATCCTGATTATTGTTAGAAAAAAAAAAAAAAAGAAGGGCAGGGCCATAATCTTTATCCAGAATGTCTGATCAGCATCATGTACCTTCTTCGAAATTTTTAAGCAACATCAGAAAGTCAAATTGTTCTGATTGTTGGCCTAGGCGTCAAGAGTCCTAGTCAACAACTAGGCATGTTTTTCCTCTTCTTGTTCATCTTCTTTGTTACTTGAAACTGATGGTGGGCCTTATCATACTCTCCCAAAGTCCGAAGTCTTGTTTCTTATCTGTAACACTAGCCTTCATGTCTCTTAACCTAAAAGATACTATCCTACCCAAAATCTCACACATATGAATGCTAGGTCCTCAGGTGATTTCTTATCTAAAAATGCAATCACTTTTGGACAAGCAATATCTGAGTTTTTTATTCTAGAGTCGATGGCAATAGTAGATTCCATGAACCGGAATAAAACATGATGAATCGATTAATGGGGACTTTTTGTCAAATGACACCATTTTTGAAGACCATGGAATCTTGTTTCAGATGTATAAAGCAAACTCCAAATAGAGAAATGGATGGTGTGGTAGATGAAACTGCTAGTGTTGCAGAAATCCAAGTCATTATAGTAATTGCTAGCTTCCTGGACATAATAAGATCAAGAAGATGTGTGGGAGGCCTCCCTTCTTTGCATGGCGGATTTTTTTTTTAAAAAGAAAACATTTATGTGGGCTAATATTTAGTTTCATTCAATGCTACATTTGCAGAATGAGCTCAGTTGAGTTCATTCACTCTTGGGAATCTTCGTAGTTAGGAATGCTCAGTTGATGTTTTTACATTGTTTCAATCATTGCACCATCCAAAAAGAACATCGGTGGAAATTCAGGAACCCGCAGAGAACAGTTAGATCTCATAAATTGAGACGACAAGAGCATGTTTTATGCTTCATAAAACAGTTGAAGATAAGATATCACTATATTTCTTTGTACCTATCAAGGAATCGACATCATTAACAGGGGAGGAGGGTGATATATTTCATGCTCTTTGTTTCATACTCTTTTTCCAAAAGAGCTATGTATACTATGATTTTATGCTATATGCTCTGCTAGTATGGGAAGTGAAGCCAAATTAGCTAGGCTATGTTTTTAAGACTTAAGATCCATGTCCTTGAGTTCCTAATATCAAGTGTAATCAACTATCATAACCATTCATTTTGTCAAAATTCTCAAATAAACTGTGATTTGTGCAAATGCACCTAAGGTTGCATCACATGGTTCGCTGAAGAGTATGGAATTGATTATGATAGAAAAACTCTACAAGAAAGCTGTTAGAGAGAATCCTTTGAGGAGGAAAGTGGACAAAACCATTCATTCAACAAGCGTGAAAGGGGAAGGAGTTCAAGTGGTGGTGATGTTGAGACTCGCGCTCGATGAGCCACCGGACATGCAGGAAGTCGTCTACTGAGCATGGGAGCTTGAGAGGCCCTGTGGTGTGAAATCCATACAGATCTTGTGCTTTCTCCAGCAGCCTCTTGAACAAGGGGTGATGGAGATAGGATATGGGAATCACAAACTTTTGGAAGCCGCCTTCTTCGCCTTCCAATCCCACCCTCACTGCTAGAGAGCCCTTCTTCACCTTGGTCTTCTTCTTCTCCTCCTGCATTCTTCTTCTTTTTGAAGTACTTGTATAGGCTCAAATTCTGTTGGTTGGTATGTTAGTTTGGGGGAGGGAGTGTGGATGAGAGCAGCATTTTATATACAGGGGATGGCATTTTCGCAATTCCATTGTATGTTCGTCAGTACGTAATTTTGATACGGAATCTCATTTCACTTTATGGTTTTAATAATCTATAAAGGTCTATCCTTTATTAAGGTGTCATTGCTGATGATGCTGGACACCGTCCAAAGTTTGTGGAGCCCACAGATGTGGCCATCATGGGATCTCTCTCCCTTTTCAAGAACACATAATTTTTCCCCTTTAGAGTGTTGTGATCTTTCAAGCCTTGGGTCAAGAAAGAGGAGGTTTTTTGTCAATTGTATTTTTGTTTCATCATCAATTCTAGTTTTGGAGAGGGGCACATGCTTGCATGATCAGAGCCATCCATTTAGTTCATCCATGCAGGTCTTGTTAATTGATGAATGATTGTGATGAGTCCCATTTTGATGTAATTCTGTTGTCTTCTTCCAATTTGACAGGTTCTGATTTATGTCATACATTACAGTTCTCTTTCTCCTTTAGACATGAAACCAAATCTCTGGCATGTGTCAGCCTCACACACGCCCAGCAGAGGAGATAATGAATATTTTGCTTAATGGATACACAAAGCAAGAATCCTATTCCAATTACTTAAATGATTCAATATAACAAGGAGTATCACGCGCTAGCAAATTCCCAGTCAAGAGAGAACGTCCATGTCTTAAGATTTATTATCATCATCAAATGTGAGCCCATATCTTAAATATTCCATACTCACATGGACATGATACAACCAACTACTTATAATCTCTTCTAAACTTATATGTATAAATAATAGAATGTTGATATATCAAGATACATATGGTTGAGTAGTGTTGGCACTTTAGTCTCACACATATGCCCACGATTCGAACTTTGGGTTCTCAAGTGAATGTATCACTTAAAGGATCATAAGCCCAACATCATAAAAGAAAATGATAAATAAATAAAAGGATATAAGGTTGATGTTGACCATGATAATGATGAAGATGATTATTTCTCGCCCCTCATGTGGGCGAAAATATCATACATACCTTATGCACGGAAGGTCATATCATTTTTGTAGGAACGGATTGGGCACTTGGTAGCCCAACCATGATGGTCCCCCTACTGAACGTTCTATATCACTATCTATTTTTATTCATCATCGTTATTGTTAAAGCCTTGTCCCAACCGTCTATTTTTTGTAAAATAAAATGATGAGAGAGAGAAGATTTTATTATTCTTTTTTGTTTTTGTTTTTGGGTCCTTAAAGAATGAGGCCCATCCTCATATGCTTCCACTTTAGCCTTTATCATTGTTGATTCTTTTGGGACCCTTGTTTTCCAACGCAAATGGATGCTCGTCTGTCAATTTTTGCTCTTTGGTCCCACGATTACGGGAAAAAGAGATTCCACTCCACAAAATCAAAAAATTGGGACTGTGACTCATCAGTGAGAGGTGAACCGTCTAAATACCCAAAAGTCAGAATGGCACAGGTAGACTGCCATGCTAGTCTTCAACAAAGCAAAGAATTTATAACAACCTTGAATGCGCTCAATGTATCCATGTAAGACTAATATGACAAGCATATGCATGTTTAGGATCTTCTCTACTTATCAAGTTCATTATTTTGTATAATTTTTTTAATTTTCTTAATTCTCAACATTAAAAAAACGCTTAAAAGATTATAAAGAATGATAGCTTTTCATTAATTCAGAAGAAAAAATTAAGACATTTGCACCATTATCGTAAATTTTAAATAGTGAAAAGTCGTATTTCCGGTCCTTGCATCCGAGTCTAGATCTATACCCATATTTCAACACCGTAGGTGACAAACCTTTGATCACCAACTGTGGCCTCTCAAATCATGGCCCCTCATGTGGATAGCCTACAATTCTAACAACCATCTAATTCCACCAATGTATTTCGAATCTTCCATTTGATGAGTGTCACCTACTACAGCTCAATTTGAAGAGGGGATGGACATGCACTTTGGTGAAAGACTGACATGGAAGGCTAACAAGATCTCATTTAGATATGGAGGTTTTGAGTGGTGGAGGATGTGGTGTCTCTTTTAAGAGATTACATTATTAACATGAAAGAAATGAGAGTAAGATGAGATGAAGAAGAGGAAGAGGAGGGAAAAGAAGATTAAGATGGGCCTGTTGGGGTGGTTGGTGCATGGTACTGAGGTAACCTGCAATTGGTCGGTAGTGCTAGTGCGCACTTCTTTCTCTCTCTGCGGTGCATGCTTAAGAAATTGCTTTCATTCCATTCCATTCCATTCCAGGTAAAATATATAATCATATCTCAAATACCTCTCCCTCCCTCTCTCTCTCTCTCTCCTGAATTTTCGTCAACGATTTCAGGTGGGGGTGGCAAGTACGGATTAGTACGCTCAACTCCAAGTTGAATGCATGGATGATACTGCTCTATTATTCTTCTACACTCAGCTCAATTCATAGCCATGTTTTTTTCTCCATGGGGGCCACATTGATGTTTTGTTGGATTTTCAATTTCTACTCTTTCATGGAGAAAGATTCTGGTTTGTAGATGGTGGGGATTTAAAGTCCTGCAAAAAAGCAATATTGCGAGACTCCTGTAGAGTAAAAATCCCTCGTGCATCTATATCTGTTGAGTATAATGTCATGCTGCCATTGATATGGAATAATCTGATCTGATTTATATCTTTCACTTCTTACCTTTTTAATAATATTTTATTTTAACTTCTTTAATCGTGTTTTCCTATATCATGTATTTAATTTATTGTAAATAAATAGCTTTCAATTCACCTCACTTCTTTAATAATCTTTTGTCGGAACTCATTTTATCATGAATTCCAGTGTGTTCAATCCCATGCAAACAAATGTGCGGTAGGCATTGTTTATTTACATTAAAATACATAGGAATTAAATACATATGATGATTAAAAATGAAAATCAAAGGTAAATTTTTGAAAAAGAGCATGAAAATGGCATCTTCTTTGGATTTCTTTTCTTAAAAAAAAATGTTATACATTTGATGTTCATTTTGAAAAATTAACCTTTAATATTTATTTTTAACCATCCTATGTAGTCAATTCAACATATGAAAAGGCCTTGGGTAATGAATAAGTGCTATTTGGAGACTCCCAACCGACGCGATCCACACTTTCTTATGCCATGGGAATGCTTGAACATTTCAATGGCACGACGCAAAAACCAAATCAAATAGAAAGCTAACGTAAGAAGAACCGTATGCCGTATCTTCCTCGAGGGTGACATGCCTATCATATCCAACAGGCATAATTTTGAAGTTCTTAATCAATGATAGGCCTAGGGAATATAAGGATGATTTTAACCTCTTGCTCCTGCTTTCTTTCCATCATTTTCCACTAAGTGCACTACTATGAGCCACACATGGGGGTCAAAATAAATTCATGTTCCCTTGAATTTAAATGTCCTGGGGGGGTCTGGTGAAACTCTTGATGCTTAAACAATTCTGATTTTCTTAAAGAATTCCTAAGACCAACCATTTTAATTTGTTTTTGGCTCTCAATTGGAATTTGGAAAAAATTGACACCACAATTTGAAAAGATTGGTGATATGATGTTATTTTTTGAAACTTCGCAAATCTTAACAGGGCTAAAGTGCTTTTTAGAGGCTTTTACTATTGCTCATTAAGTGAAATATTTTAGATGAATGCCCACCACAATCACAAAGATTGATGATATTATGAAAATTACCTTAACATTTATTTGAAACTATGTTTTTTCGATAGTATTGTGAATTCTCAAAATATCATCAAAATTGAAAATATCATGAGAAAGTCTCAGTGATACTAAAACAGAAAGAAAATCTTTGAAATAACCTAAAAGAATTATTTATTTAAAAAATTAATTATTTTCCACAACATTATTTGTAATATATCCCAAGAAAAAAAGTTTTAAAAATATCCTGAGACTTTCCAATGTGATGATTTGAGAAAAAATTGATAATTTGAAAATCCATTGTGGGCCCCACTAGAATATAAATTAAGATTAAAAAAAAAAGAAAAAAAGAAGAGAAGAAGATAGGGAGAAAGAAAAAGATGCCTTTTGTTACATGACCTCTAGATAAGAACAAGTGAACTGGGCCGGGTCCAGCCTGCTTAAGGATAGCTGCATTTTTAGGAGTGGTCTAGGTTTTGGCCTCTGGCATAATATTACTAATCATTGTCTGGTCCTGAGATAATGTTTGCCTCAAGGTCCAACTGATTTCCCCAAAAACTCAAATGGCTCCTATTGATTAGATAAGCACTAGGCACTGGCCTGAGCCTTTGGCCTCTGGGCTAATTTTTTGCCCCAGATTAGGCAGGACATGCACAAGCATTTGCCAACCCATTTTAAACCATGATTCCTACCCAAAATCAGGAGTCTGGATCCCCTGTTGCCCTTGGTACACAATTCTTGTGGGTGGGTCAATCTTGTTGCGTCGCATGTGTAGTGGTGCCAAGTCAATGCCCAGTCAACACACTAATGGATTTTAATGAAGTATACAAGAAGCTGTTGCAGGGGGTTTTCTATAAATATGAAAAATATCATCCCCAAACAGATCCCCGCCCAAAACCTCATTGGCCGGTTGGTGCCACTTTCTCTCTCTCTTACACTCCATAGTGGTTATGTGGGTGGCACTTGGCAAATGCATCACCAACAATAACGCCCACAAATATGGATAAAGATTAGCATCACAAGGTCTCTTCCTTTTGCCTAAAACAGCTTATATCCAAGTGTTGTTATTTATATTGAAAAGAAAAGGACTTCAAGATGAAAAAAAAAAAAAAAAAAAAAGTTGTTTGCCATGGGTGAGCAAAGTAAGTGCCCCTTTGAGCATTATTATTCATCCACTCCCTTTGAGCCGATAGGAAGAGTCAACCCATCACATCCATGAGGAGATGAAGATGTGGATCAACACTGAAAAAAGTGCTCATGTATCAGATATACGCTTGCAAGGATTACATTAGAAACAAGCCTCCGGTGTCCCCCACTATAAATGAGCTACACGGCTACACCTTTCAATTTCAGAAATCTAATCACTTTTCATACGACACTTTTGTTTCAAGAGTCTATAGGAGGAATGTCATCAGAGAATCTGATTGACAAATCAATAGCAAGCACCTTTTCCTTCTCTTTTATCTTCTTTTTTTTTCACATTTATTTTTAGGTGGGATAGTTGGGATTAGGCGGTGATTTCTTTTTAGGTGGCATAGTCTGTAATCTCTCCAGTTCTATTTTCATGTTAAAACCACCACCCACGGAATAAATAAAGAAGAAAAACAGAACAATGGTCCAAATTTGGGACAAGATACACTGTTTGGGTTGTTAGGATCTCAAGGCTTGGGTGTGGAAGAAAGATGAATTAGTTATCATAATGGAAGGTGAAGTAAGAAAATTTTTAAAGTTACTCCAATAAAAGATAACAATCGAGTAATGATGTTTAAGATGCTTTGAACATTTAGATATATATTGTGTCTGAGGCTTATAAGTTTGAATAAAAATGAAAATGGAAGGCTAATAAGAAGTTTATATGGAATAGTGAGGAAAAACATAATATATTATAATATTAGAGATTGCTATTTTCTTTAGGAAAAGTGGAAAAGTAGAACCCACAAAATATTTGTAACATGCATGGTGTACTAGTGAGATCACACGTTGGTTGGCCACAAGTAACAGATATTATATACCTCACTTATGATAATAACGTTGATTGATTTATTTTTGGATTTTATGGTGTTTGTATCCTAAAATGTCTCTCCAATTAGTTTCTGAGTCATAGAGATTACGGCTCAATTCAATCACGAAAACAAATCTCTCAGTTAGAGGGGAACAAAGCTGTACGTTAAAGAAATATGCAAGGGGATAGCCGTTCCTTTGTATTGTATATAACCCTTAGAAATCATACATGTTATTGGTGAGAGAGAAAGGAGAAAGAGAGGATCAAATATGATTGTAAACTAGGGAAATCATACATCCTAAGTCAATTTCACCCATCTAGTTTCTAATTTTATGAATAGTGTCGTGAGGAGGAAACTAGAGGAGGTCGATCTCTAATAGTCTACCTTTGTTTGATCCTATTCAACTCGTCATTCATCTTTGTGTTTGAAGATTTTCAATCACTAACAGAGCTAACAAAAGAGAGTTTGGATCCTTTTCACAACATGAAGCTTTCTATAGCTTTTCATTTAGACATGAGGTTTTGCTTTTCTAAAGCTGATAGCTTTTACCAAATACAACATGCCTATGAGGATTAACCATTTACACCAATTTAGATTATCTAAATGTTACCAGTTATACATAGATGACCCAAACTCCCTCCTCATGACTTGATTTGCAGAAGTAGGAAAGACTTTTCAGTGCATAAGCCCCAGATAAATGAGATAATTCAAGATAATGATCATAAAGAAAATGGACGGCTACAAATCAAAACCATGGGCAATGGTCACTTGCCGCTTGTGGTCTACCACCTTCACTTGGAACATGGAAGTACAACTATCAGCTGAGTTAGATATCTAGCATAATCAAACCAGAAGGGCAAAACATCAGAACTTGAGTCAACACCTAGTCTATGGGAGTGTAGCCCCAAAAAAAGAGTCAAACGACGACGACTTCAACGTTATTGTCAGACCGTGTGCAATATCTACTTTTCTATGTGAAGATTTGGCTTTAAGCTTTAATATTCAAATGGTTCAAAGGAAGAGATGGAAAGAAACCAATCAATAAGAAATACAGGTGATGGCATTACTCAAGTGGAGATTTAATGTCAAGAAGACATGACCATTTCAAAGATACTGAGGAGTTGGGATGCTACATTGGTCCCGAACCTAAGCTGGCCCTTTGTCCCTAGGAGGGTAGGCCGGAAAGCATTATAGTTCTTGGCCACAAAAGTCCTAAAATGATCCTACCTTTTTTAAAAGTGGCCGGGTCCAGGTGAGGTTTTCATTTTAGTTAAGACTTACATTGAGGATGTTTTTCTTTAGTCATGATTCTCCCAGGACTCTGAAAAGTTTGTGGGGGTTTTTTTTCAACGAAGTCGGTTTAGAAAACATCCAAAATGCTTATGAAGAGAAGGACCCTATCTTGCAGTTTAAGTTTTACATTAATAGGAGTTGCGCATACTGACCCAACATTAATTTGATGAGGAATAAAATATTTAATTAAAATATTATAAAAAAATTCATGTATTTTATGTGATCAATTCGATGTCGGAAGAGAAATCTAACTATTGCCCCATGCAAGATTGAGATAATTACTTTGTGTGATTTAAGTTTTTTAATGCGGGTCCTTTTAGGAGCCTCATGAATTCTCATGAATCCAAACCTCAAAGGATGCTCTCTCTCTCTCTGTATAGAATATATAGGAATTTTAATACATATGAGTTCATGCCATAGGTGGTTAAAAACGAATATCTTAGGTGAATGGACAAAAATGACCATTAAATAACTTCTCCTTTAATAGAAAGTGAATCAAGGGAAGATAGAAAATAAATACCCACCCATCACAATAGTACTAATACAAATCCTACTACATTGCTACAGGGCCGGCTCGAGACATTTCGAGGCTTAAAGCGATAATCCTAAACGAGGCATTTTCTATGTTTTAATATTATTATAAATATTTTATTTAAAATTTATTTTTCTTGCTTTTTTGTAATGCAAAATTACTAATTAAGTTTTTATATTCAAGTTTTGCTAATCTATCTTAAATTCACCTCCAAAACTCACATGAAAACTTTGGACCCATTCTCAAAACTCACATGGAAATCTTGGGTCCCAAAAAATAAAAAACAAAAATCTTGAATATGCCATTGGTGGGGCTCGAAGCATTTTCACCTGCGCACGGTACGCATACGCAACATGAATCAGAACCATCTAAGATGGACTTCATAGTTGTGCCCCACGTATTGAATGTTCCAAATGCACGGCGCTCATATACATTGTGTGCAAGTGAATAAATTTTGACGGAGCCCATTGTTTATCTTAAATTTTAAGATCTATTAGTAGGGTTGAAATCCCAAGTTATGAATCTATTACAACCATATCATGGAACAAATCTGAATGAGCCCCTATTGAAATAGGATACACAAAAATAATGAGAAAGGCTTGTAAAGCAAATTCATGACTAAATGTATGGTTGAGATTTGATATATATGGACTGCTAGAAATATAATGGAGTGCTAAAATCAATTGGACTCCTAACAATAATAATATAAGGGGCAGATTTGGAAATATAATATGTCAGGCCCCATAAAAATCTTGGTTGTATCTTCTTAAGAGAGAATTATTATAGAGCCTTATATTTTGGCGAGAAAAAAAATGGATGGCAATTGACAAATTTGATTTTTTGAAATTTCAAAAGATGCTAGCCATTGTGGGGCCTT
Organism: Persea americana; assembly: GCA_029852735.1. Classification (NCBI taxonomy): domain Eukaryota; kingdom Viridiplantae; phylum Streptophyta; class Magnoliopsida; order Laurales; family Lauraceae; genus Persea; species Persea americana. Next base: position 53,346,487 of record CM056812.1, read on the forward strand.
TTTTTGGGCCTTATTTTTGGGGGCCTAAAGCAAAGGCTTTATTGGCCTTATGCTAGAGTCGGCCCTGCATTGCTACTTCGTATCCTTCACCTCCACTTCATGTCTACCTATTGTTTGCATTAGAATACGTTGGAATTTAATGCATAGAAATTCATAATCAAGTGAACTCTATTGAAGGATTATTAAAGAAGTGAATGTGATTGATATGAAGGGGTGAAAGATAAAAGGTAGCAATGTAGATGAGCTCTTGACTTTTCTAAGATTTGATTTACTTGGACAATGGATGGGTATTAATTTGTTTCTCTTCTTTGATTGATTCACTTTCCATAGAAGGGGAGGTTATTTGATGATCATGTTTGTATACTCACCTCTAAATCTTCATTTTTAACCACTTATGACATGAATTCCAATTTATTTTATGCAAACAAACCGACCCTAAGTGATTTCCCCGTGCCATGTGGTCTCTCTTTTCATTAGCTATTTGCTTCCTGTTTGATTTAGATGGACCGAATCTCATATTACTTTCCTCCTCTCACTTGGTAACTATTATATATATGCCATGTATCTATCATGTAGCATTTGAAAGCACCCTAATACACCACCTAGGATTACAATTTACAACTCTCCACTTCACCTGTCTACCCTTCAAAAGGTAATGACGTGTGTAGTCTACCTAAAAGCTGGTAGATATATAGCTAAGTTTCCTAGTGTGAACCAAAAGGTGAAAATGTAGATCAGCATCCAGCTAGAATTAAGCTTCGGAGCTGGTCTTTCGGACTAGTTTTTTGTTCTCTCTCTTTACCGAAACGAGAAAAAAATAATGCTCCCTTCTACACTTTTTAGGCCATTTATGCCAGATCAATGATTTTGAACAATACATTAAAAAGCCTGTCGCAGAAAAGGGAAGGAGACCCGCGCCTTCCTTGTTCCATTTGGTGCAGGGATGTGACAGATGGTGTCACATCCCGGTCTCGAATCAACTCGAATCAGGGTGTAAGAGATGGAATGCCTGCCGGAATTTCCGGTACCTATTTTATTTGTCACAGAATGCTCGCTAGGGAGGATCAGAGGTTCCTACCATGATGGGTAGGAAATGAGATTGCGGAAGACGGGGCGGCATATACCAAACACACTCAAATGCTATTTTGATAGTCTAATTTTACAACACTGGATTTAGATGGCAAGAAATGTTTCACATAGCAGACATTTTGTTGGTTGTGATCTAATCTAATTGACTAAAACCCCTTCTTTCAATGTTGTGTCATGGGGGGATTTAGTAATTCTAAGGTTTTTTTTTTTTTAATATTATCACAAAAATTTCACATTAATGCAATAGTTAAAACATAAATTTAGAAATGCTGAAAGTTGTATTTACAATTTGATAATCAAGAGGAGACAAAAGTTGTTGGTTTGTGAACTAACCAAATTAACTTCATATTGGTAGGGTCCACTTCCTTGCCAAATACATGGATTAGGGGTCCATAAAATAGTAATCTCATTGAACTATTTTGGCCTTCCAATCAAATGAGGTAATGGATGGATAAAATGGTTTCATCCCAGTTATTGATTTTATTACACCAAATGGCCAACGTTTAATGAGATTGGCAATCCATATATTTGGTAAGCGTAGGGACCTCACCTACTTGCTGCTTGCCCTGGCTGAAAACTCATCTTTCTCGCCGACCAACACTTCTCTTTTAAACAAAGTTTTTCAATGTAAATTTGTCAGGATTTGGCAATTTCGTTTTTAGAAATATGATATTTCATTTTTTTTCTCAAGTTTATTTTAGAAAGACGGACAAAGTGGAAAGAATCTTGAGAATTACTTAATTACTCACAATTTTTAACCCTAAGGGGTAGCGTAATTGACTAGGAGTACCACGCCTCAGGAGTCAAAGGTTGCAGTTTCGAACTCGTGCTATCTCTCTGGGGCCACTTGCCAAGGCAATATATATATATATATATTGAGGATTATTAGTTTGAATGCTTGTTTATTTGCTCCCATGTCGGTATGGATTGTAGCAAGATCTAGTGAACTACACTTTACCATAAAATGCATGTTTATTTGCAAGAATTCTTAGGGATGTTTTTATGAATTCCCCATATGGTGTCTTTGACGTGGTATCACCACAAATGCTTAGGTATAACGCAATATTTTGAAAATCAAAACTATGAGAGCTCTACAGGTAAAAGGCAACATTTCACTGGGCTAGCTTTATGAGTTTGCACTATTGAAATAGGGACTTCAGAATTTTAGAGGGATAGCCATTGTTATTGATGTCAGAAGTTTTAGACATAAAAAAATTTCATGAAAAATACCTCCAAACAAATGGACCCTAAGTTTGGAAATCGCAGAGTTGCCTCTATAGCAGGGCTGTCAATCGTGTCGTGTTAATGAATTCGGGTTACAGGTTAACGAATTCGTGTTAAAATCACATCAACCCGTACACGACCCGTTAGCTTAACGGGTCAAAAAATCCAACCTGAACACGACCCGTTAATTTAACAGGTTACATGACCCAACCCGTTAACCCGTTAAGTAATTAAGTCATTTCGAACATTAAAAGAAAATCCATACAAAAGTATATAAGGAGAAAAATATATAAGCCACACGAAACTGTTAGTGAAGATCTCGAGTGGATCCCACCTAAAACCCCACTATAAAACAAGAGATTTTAATTTATTCTTTTAGAATATAAATTAATTCTAGTTACACTTAGGAACTAAAAAAAATTAACGGGTTAAGTAGGTTGTTAACGGGTTACTGGTTTAATTCGGACATGACCTGTTAACTTAACGTATTAACGGGTTGGACCTGTTAACAGGCGAACCCATTAAGAGCCCACCCGAACCCGTTAATATCGTGTGGATTCATGTTGTGTTAACGGGTCGTGTAGCATTTTGACAGCCCTACTTTATAGATAGAGTGCCCACTCTCACAGCACCACCCACCCAGGGATCGATGTTTGGGTGGGCAGGTTCGCTTATCACCCTTTGGCCATTGGGTAAGAAGAAAAGGACCCTAAGTTTTCTTCTTCTTCTTTTTATCGATAATATGACTTCAAACTCACAATTAATATTTCTATAGGCTATCTCAGTCAATGAGGGTCTGTTTGCTTGCATAGCACACATAGGAATTATGCCTCATGGGATGAAATATGAATATAAAAGAATGAACATGAAATAACCTTTCCTCTTTATGAAAATAGAATCAAGGGAAGGTGAGAAATGAATATCTAGCCATCATCCCTAGTAATTCAAATCCTAATAAAAGTCAAGTTCCATCTACACCGTTACCTTATATTCTTCACCCCACACCACACCTCTTTAACAATCTTAAAGATGGAGATCATTTAATCATGAATTCCCATGTATTCAGTTCCTATATATCCCATGTGAAAAAACAGACCCACAAAACATAATGGATCACGAGTGGCAAAATAGAGCAAACTAATAAAAGAATGTTACTTGAAAAGATTGAAACCAATATAATGTTGACTTGTAGAAGAGATGGAAAACAAATCTCTATCAATGGCTCAATGCGCGACTTTGGATGAGTGAAACAGACAGTGATGGATTCCTGTCACGACCCGGGCCCGAGTTACGATAATCCAGGGCCGTGAACCATACTTATTCTCGTGAACTCTGAATTAACCTAAGCTAAAACAGAATCCACAAGGGATACATTCATTCATACATACCTGTCAATTGTACAATTTGCGAAAATACACATTGACAATATAATTCAAAATGTACATGTATACAAAATAAAGTTCCTTATACATGTATCGCTCTTTTTCTTTCTTTCATCAACTCAAGCATATCTAAACACTATGCAAGTTGACAACTGTTCAAGTTCTCAAAATACTACATTTCCAAAATGTATTTCAACTACAAAATAATTCTCAAAAGAATTTCCCAAAATATCCACAGTTCGCTTGCGCACTCGAATACCCATATCAATTGGTATTTCGACCGTCCCACTCTATCAATCCTCCCGGAGGTACCGCAACGGTCTCCTCCGCTGCCGCCGGGGCCGCTGCAGGGCCGGCATGGGCAATCGGGCCTGTAATGCCATCAATAACACTAATGAACACGACGGTTCAACAATGTATAAAAAAAACTTGTAAAAGCACATGTCAGTACATTACTAATTTCATTCAATATATTTAGTGAACAGTTCTAATTCTAGACAAGTCTAGGTAATTACTACAATGACCATGGGTGAGCATAAGAAGTCAATCAACAAAAATGTACAAGATGACAACTACCATAGCTTTCATTTTATTTCATTCCATTTCATTTCATGTCATTTCATTTCATATATCATTTTCCCTCAAAGGAAGGATTCATCTTCCAAATAGAAGGCATCAATCAGTACCCGTAGATTCGATCGGAATTTGTGGGACTTACCAGTGTCCGGGCCAGGGACACTAGCATCACCATGGAGCTCCGGAAAGCCCCAAATCATCTACTGCAGTAGGAATAGTCATTTGGCTCGGGGCGGAAAGGCGCACCATTCATGACCTCGGCCTCATAAAAATAATCATTATTAATTCATTTAGAATTTCATACAATAGCTAGGTAGTGCCAGACTCAATGGTCAATACATTTCATTACTAATCCATTTCTAGATTCAGTTCAATACAATGATTCCATTCTTAACAATGGAAAAAAAAGACAAACAATGCCATCAATCTTGTGAGATTGGAATGAAGTGATACTGTCGCGACCCCGAACCGGGACTCGGGCCCGCGACGGTGGTGGTGGGTGAATGATTATATGAACATACACATTTAAATGAACTACCCTTAACAATGATTATACATTTCCTTAATTTTCCACAGGTTTCCGCGGTGAGGATTTCAAACACACTCATAGAACATTTACATTGGTGCGGAAGCGTGTAGCAAATCAAACTCTTAATCCGTTCTCATTATATGAGACTGATAAATCATTAGCATTCCCAAAATTTAAAGTTAGAGTTTAAACAAAAGATCAAGTTAAATTAACATTTCCCAAAAATAATGGCCAACAAAGGCCAGTACATCCAAAAGTATAAATCATGTATCATTCTATAATCTCCCCAAAATGTTCGCAGCTCAAAGCTAAACCAAATGTCTACATGACATTGTCAGCTTGCCACTCCACTAAACGTTGCGGTTCATCGACCGCCTCCTCTGGCTCCTCCTCAAAGGCAATAACGGGAGCTGGACCTGAGTACCACAAAATTGGGTCAGACACGACGGTCTGGCAGGTGGGTGAATAGATAATACCAGGAAAGAAATCAAAGCACATCTTAGACATAACGATAACTTATTAAAACGATAACTGTCATAAAACAGGATGCATGGTTCATTTAAAGTACAGATGCAATATAAATCATGTGGGGTATTCAAGGTACAGGAACTGACTAGATGGCAACCACACTAAAGCTAAATCCTCTATATCACTAATGTGATGAGAGCACATTCAGTGCGTTGGGCTCGAGCACATGAAGTGACGAGAACCACATATACATATACATATAGCTAGGCAAGACCACGGCCACGGAACCAGATAACGGGACAAGACAGGATCCAAGTTGCAACTGGCGGGAGCACAAGGGGGAGGCCCAAGTCAGTTGATCAGACTGACAAGGACGTCCAAGCTTAGTGGTGCCGACTCATAGGTTACATAAGAAATCAAAACATATACAAACTATATCAGTATAAAACACTCGGGCAGGCGGGGCATGGTGCTCGTAAGCACACATTTCGTATCATTATCTGTTCATGCATAAACGGGGCTGGCAGGACATATCAGGTGTATAAATCAGAATTTGAGATAAAACCAGTAGGATCGGGTAATTATACATATAATCTGAGTAAAACAATGCAATGAATCCTTATACCATTAGGAACTATATATTGGGCATCCATATTCAAACAACATGTATAAGGATCTTGTATGTCTATTATTACCCTTAGTATGGTACTCGAATGATAGAGGACATACCAAGTTTCCTTATACAAGTTGATGAATCCAAAATTCCCAATACATTTCCGAAATGGTGTTTCTTTCTAAGTCAATCTCCTTATGACATCCCCTGGGTCTTTCCAAGGTGGTAGGGCATCAGAACAACCCATCCAAACCTTTAAATACCATATCTGGAAACAATAGAAAAGACTCAAGGATTTTGGGTGAAATTCGGTCACCTGTCGGTTAGCTGGCGGTCAGCCGCCGAGGTGATCGGCGGTTAGCCGCTGGCTAACAGCGGGGCTGACCGCAGTTCACCCTGCTAAAATATAGCATTCTGTGTTTCTAACCGCGCATCTCGGCTACCTGGCGGTCACAGGGTTTTTGGTTAGCGGTTAGCCGCGAGCTGACCGCGCGGTTGACCGCGGTTCGCCTGTCAAAACACAGCATTCTGTGTTTCTAACCACATCTGGGTCGGCTAGCCGCCGGTCACCTGTCAGCTAGCCGCCAAGGTGACCGCCCGCTGACCGCCCAGCTGCGTGAACTACATATCAGGTGCAGATTTCAGTTCTTTCTTTCCCAAACCCTTTCAACTCAACTCCAACCATTTCCTAACATGAAATGTGCCTATTCCCTTCCATTTAACATTTAATCCTTTCCACCAACCACCATTCCATCAATGCATTAATTCTCCTACCAATACAAATCTCATTCAATGCAAGTACAAATATCATTTAAGAAGTTTATAATGACCAAAATAAACTTTAATGAATGAATGCATACATTCTCATAAAACTAACTAAGAGAAAACCATATCAATAAGTACATTTCCAAAAGCATTATGAAACATAATAAACTAAGGGAATAGTGAAAATCCACGTTTTCAATAAAACAAGAACTCATTCAAATCAAATCCATTCATTCACTTGCCTTGGTCTCCAAATAAGCTAGTCAAGCTCTAATCCCACTATCAAGCTCAAAATCTACAATTTACACAAAAATTCCCAAAATACATTCATTATAACCCTAGAATGTCAAAACCAAGAAATAGATGGAGATAGCTTCCAATAATCAAGGTGAAGCACCTCCATGGCTAGAAGAACACACAACCAAGAGATGAGAAGAAGAGCTTACATGGAAAGTCCTCTAATGGCAAGAGCTTGCTCAAAATGTAGCTTGGAATGGAAGGCTCTCTCTAAAAATGATATCAAGATGAAGCTTTCATGGAGGGGAAGAAGATTACCACCTCCATTTTACCTTTAGCAATAGATTTGAGAGAGATTGAGAGATGGAGAAGCAAGAAGCAAGGTAAGTTGAAGAGAACCCTAGGGCTGGGATTTCTTGTTCTCAAGAAAGTTGCAAGAAGAGGAAGAGGAAAAATGCCTCCTCCTTATATAGACAATGGCAATGGGTCCAACAACTTAAAAGTCCAAATTGGGTTAAAACGTCGCTCTACGGGCTTCGGACGGATTCGACGAAGAAGGAAGAATTGATCGTCGAAATTTCTACTTTCCAAAAAGTATATATTTTACGAGTTTCGGAGACATTGAAAATAGTGTCCAGATTTTGTGTAAAAAGACTGTTTTACCCCTATCAATGGCAAAGTAGGGTTTAGAGGTCTCGAATGGAAACGGAACAAATACGAAAGTTGTCGGGAATCATAAAATACATTAAACGGAGCAAATTACAGATTTTTAGAATTATTAAATAAATCCCAAAACTAATCAAGACACAATAAAAGGAACCCCCAAAGGGCCCCACTAGATCACAAGAGTTCCCAAAATAATTCAAAGCTATAAAAAGCTATTCTAATCCAGATTTAACCCATTTCCACTAATCTCACTTACAGCTAAAACGTGTCTTAATTAACACTAAAAGGAAACTCTCGGGGCGGGGTCTTACAGATACAGAACACAAAGGCATGGGAGAATCACTGACTACCCGATTCTACTCATTTCTATTCCAATTCCTACCCACCACTTGGGTGTAACCGTTGGTTATCCAATGTACGTGTTATTTTCGATGGACATCACATTTGTATTTATATATACATTGGAGTCCCCGTGATTAACACTCATAGAGGTATAGTCTATAATCAATAATCATTTAACCCATTATTAATCCAAGGGTTCAATTATCAAAGTTTCTATTTCATTATTCACAATCCTCACCAAATCTCCATTTGCATTAATTAGCCACAAAGCTAATTTTTTTTTAGGACATACAAATGTCCAAAAGTACTCATGTTTCCTACAAAATTCAAAATCAACTCCCGATCGATTGGACCATTAGGTCCGATCGATTGGCCAAATTTTCGGCCTCAATTAATACCCTGTCCAGTATCGGGTTCGCTCGAGCGGACTCAAGTTCGCTCGAGCGGACCCAGACAGAGAAGTGGTCGCTCGAGCGAACTCAAACAGAGAAATGGTCGCTCAAGCAGACCCTCGTCTGCTCAAGCGCCTTCATCCAGAGAGTGGTTCGCTCGAGCGAACACAAAGTTCGCTCGAGCGAATGCTTCAGAACTTCACTCCGTTCATCCAGAGAGTGGTTCGCTCGAGCGAACGCTTCAAAAAACCCAATCCGGATTTCTACAACTCTCTCTCTTCTTCATTCCTTTCTCCATTCATTACCACAACCACCTGCAATAAACCTTGGACCTCCTGTCCACTCCTCATTCACCATTTAATACACACAATAATGACATTCCTAATACATTCCATCAATCCATCAATAACCAATCCATTCAACATTAAATGGAAAATGCACAACCCACTATATGGAATCTTCACTAACAACTACAATACTAACAACATTCACAAGTAGGGTTTATACTTGCCTCTTTTTGAGCTTCTTTGACAAAACCCCTCTTTCTATGGTTTGGCTTGGCACAAATCTCTCCCAATGAACTCCAAGCTCTCAACAATGGAGTAATCCCAATGGAGAAGATGAAGATGATGATGCTTCCACCCAAAATCACTTGGAATCCTCCCCAATCTCCACTCTTGGTGTAGAAAATGGAAGGGAAAGGAAGAAAGTTGCCTAGGGTTTGTAAAAATGGAAATGAGCCATCTCTTAGCTTATATAAGCTGACTTTTTGCACTAAAGCCCTCTTCCACTTCTTTCATTTACATATTGGGCCAAATGAAGGCCCATTCGATTAACCTTAGGTCAAATGGAATTAAATATATTATGAAAGTTGACGTACTCTTCGAGATACACACGTTGGTATCAAGAATTTCCGTATTTGACGAAATACGTGAAAACTCGTATTTACAAAAAGGTCCTTAGTTTACCTTGTTTGAGTTTAAACTCATTTTAATCAACTCAATCCCCTTCAAATTCACTTCATTAAGCTTAATTAAATCATTTGAGACTAACCCAACTCATTTAGTTCATCAATTACAATTAGCACAATTAATCATGCTTAATTAACACTAATTGAGATTAATTAGTCTTAATTATGATTAGTTCGGAGCGGGGGCCTAACAATTCCTTCTGCACAGCTGTTTGGGCTCTTCAAACATATTCCACGAATTTCATCTCATGCCTTGCTTGTTTTCTTCTCTCTCCATGTTATGCACTTATACTTTTATTTATTTTGTAAGTAAAAATGAAGATATATTATGCTTGTATTGATTTTTTTTTTCAACAAGATGCAATTTTATTTATTTTCTATTAACCACTTTATACATGTGGGCTGTGTATGAGTTATTTAAGGATTGAGTCATGGAAAACTGTATATAGACTTCAGTTTTGTATGTAGTAATCCAAATCTAAGTCCATGTTGTACTAAGGTTAGGGTCCTGTACCCGAACTTGAGTTACTAATGGGGACCTGTACGTGAACCTAGATCCAAATCGGACAAGATTATACAATACATACCTGTATCTAAAACGCCTTGGTAGTTTGGAGAATAAAAATTTGGCTTTGTTGGCTAAATGGTGGTGGAGGTTTGGGGAGGAAAAGGATGCTCTTTGAAGGAGTTTGATTGCTACTAAGTATGGTAAGGAGAAATGGGGGTGGTGGCCTAAGCCTGTGCCTAATTACCGTAGATCAGGTATTTTGAGGGCTATTGCCTCAATTGGGGATGATTCTAATGTAAGGGGGGAAACTTTGTACGGGGAGGTGGCTTTTCTGGTGGGGGATGGTCAAGCAGTTAGGTTATGATTGGATGACCGGGTAGGGATATGATCCTTGTGTAGTTTATTTCCTAGGCTTTTTAGATTAGCTCTTCTGTAAGTGATTGCTTTGAGGTGAGGAATGAGTGCATAGTGTGGGGGGTGCCATTTAGGAGGACTCTCCGGCCATTAGAAGGGGTTTTGTATGAGGAGTTGTTGAGTATTCTTGCTAACACCTTTTTTTACAGGGATTCCAAGGACTCTCGGATTTGGAAGCTTTCCACTTCTGGGGAGTTCTCTACTAAAGCTTTTTACTTGGCGTTGGAGGGAACTCATTCACATAGGGCCACCTCTTCCCTTGTGTGGTGGGGTTTGGCTCCTCCTCCGGTCAAGGCTTTTTGTTGGTTGGCAGTTGTAGGAAAAGTCTCTACAGTTGATAATTTAAGAAAGAGATGATTGACATCTAACAATATTTCAAATATCTGTGTGATGTGCGGTAAGGAAGAGGAGTCAATAGATAATCTTTTTCTTCAATGTGAGGTGGCCTTCAGAATTTGGCGCAGCTTTATTGGCAAGTGCGATTTTTCATGGTGCTGTCCGAAGAGTATTATGGATGTAGCATAGTCGTAGTTGGGTGGGTGTTTTGTGGGGTGTGGCCCAAACTTATGGAGCATGATACAATTTACTATCTTATGGTCAATTTGGAAGGAAATGAATGATAGAATCTTTAGGGGTTCTTCATCATCAACAATGGATTTGATATCCAAAATCACCTTTAGGATTGCAAAATGAGCTTTGGTTAGAAATAAATTATCTAATTTTACCTTTAACGATATTATTTCTAGTTGGGGAGCTTGCATGGGGTGTGGCTCTTTTAAGGAGAGGAGAACAGTCCATTGGTATCCTCATCCTTTAGGAGTCTTTTAAGTTTAATGTGGATGGTGCTTCAAGGGGTAAACCAGGTCCGGCCGGGATTGGAGGGGTGCTTTGCAATTGTAAGGGGGAGGTGTTAATTATGTTTTCCAAGTATGTGGGTGTGTGCGATTCCAATGAAACGGAGGTGCTAGCCATTCTTGAAGGTCTTCGTTTGTTTTCTAGTAGATATGGCGGTACACTTATTATGGAAAGTGATTCCTCTAATGCGATCACATGGGTGTCTAAGCGGAAAACTAATCTTTACAAGTTTCATTTCCACCTAAATGAAATTAGAGAGTTATCTGTTGGAATTAATGTTTCTTTCCGTCATAAGGTTAGATCGGCTAACTCTATGGCAGATGTGTTAGCCAAGCAAGGGGTTGATAGGTTGCTACCTTCGGTGGGTGTGATTATGTAAATGGTTGATAGGTTACTTCTTTGGGTGGGTGTGATTTTGTTAGTATGGATGGAGGTGGTGTATTTCTCCTGCACATCCCCTTTCTCTTTTTCTTTGGTTTTTTGTACTTTGTACCTTCTTTTCTTTGAATGAAATCTTTTGTTACCGTTCATAAAAAAAAAAAAAAAAGATCCCAAGTTGGGTCATGAATTCATGATGGAGGGAGAAGAAAACAAATGAGACACAATACCCAATGATCATTCCAGTGAAATGACCATTTCCGCGTTTGGTTTTCAAAAAAGTGGCGAAATGACCATTACTTCCGAAACCATCATTTCTTTATGTAATGGAATCATCATTGAATTGGGGAGATAGAGGAATGATCATTCCATTCCTTTATAATTTTTCCTTGAGACCAAAATGCCCCTTTATCACATCAAAATGTGGATGTTATTTTTAAACTTGTGGATGAATGTTAACTTAATTACTTTATTTAGCTAATTTAAGTGATGTTTAAGTTTAGTAATGTGTTATTTAGATATTTTGATGATGTCTAAGCTATTGTAAATGATATTTTGAGTGTGTTATTTTGTAGTTGTTTTGATGATAATCTATCAAAATAGGTAAATAATTATATTTTGGGTAGCTTGAAATAAGAAAATTTTTAAAAATAAAAAATTCTAACAAGGGTATTTTGGTCAGTTTTATGTATATTTTATTCCATTCCAGGCATCATTCCAGCATAGCAAACGCAAGAACATGAATAAGGATTCTATTACTTGATTGATTCTTTTAAAAAATCAAACGTCGGAATGGAAATGATTATTCTTGCCTCATTCCATTCCAGACTCATTCCACTCTCTATTCCATTCTTGCCTAAAAACATTCGAGTGAACCAAATGCTACCTAAGGGTATGCTTTGGTAATAAGTGAGGAATTGGTAAAGTCAAAGAAACTTCTTACTCTCACCTATTTAAGGAGTCTTCATAAGTATTTGTATCACTAAAGATTTCACATCGATATTGGTGTGTATAGCTGAGAAGAACTAATATTAGCATGTAAATTCACAAAACTAAGGCTTCTCAAATCCTACGGAAAGGGTCAGACCAAAAAAGAAAAGAAACAAAAACAAAAAAGAGGATTTCAACAATCCTGAAGGATTTATAATTGCCATATGTGGATTTTGAAAAAAAAAAAATCAGTTACGAATCCCTACGAATTTGGTTCGCAAATGTGACCAAGTTCTAAAGAGCATTTTGCATTTTCCCCTCACTATGATATCCAATACCAAAACCAAGTATTACCCATAATGTGAATCAAGAATTATTTACACACACAAGAAAATAATTGAGCACACCCACTTTTCTAAAAACAACTTATTACCAAAATACCCATGACGAAAACACCCATAAGTTCCGTGCATATCTCATGTGCACAGATATAAAACGACGTGCACATGATATATGCATGGGGTTTCATAGCCACGCACCTCTTTATATACACGGCCTTGAAACTCCGTGCACTTCACCAGCGAGCGATTCACGTGAAGAAAGAGCGAAAGATGATTGCCGATGATAGTGGGGTAGAGAGGGGAACTCGCCGGTGACGTGGCGATCGTCGGGGTTCAGTCGCAGTAGTTGGGAGGGAAAGAAAAGAGGAGAAGAAATCGGTTGGCTCACCGGAGGGAGAGGAGATCGGAACTCGCCGGTGATGGTGGGGCAGAGAGGGCATTAATAGGCTAGGTATCATTAATTACTCACAATTGCCCAATGCGCAATGACCAAAATGATTGACCACATTATTTTTCCAACAATAGGTAAGTTATTTATATCAACGATACAAAATGGCTTACATGAAAAATTCTGTAGTCCAAACTCCAAGTCGAGGGGTGTGTTTGTAATTCCATCATGTTCATAAACTTCTCCAACACAAGTACCACAGGCATCGTCACACTCGTTCGAACTTCACAGAGACACACACACACACACACAGCAATGGAGGAGGCGAAGGACATGGAGACCGAGATAAAATGCGCCATGCGCGCCCGAGTGAAGGATTTCAACGACCAGGCCGAGTAAGAAACATCTCTCTTCATTTCTCCTTTCTTCTCTTTGCAACGATCAAACCTTCACTTATAGCTAGGGTTAGGGTTAGGGTTAGGGTTAGGGTTAGGGTTCCGTTTCTCGCATATACGGTTCGTAGATGTATTCGCACACATGGCATTGCATTTCAATTGCAGCTCATATACACACTCATAAACAGTGTATGGATGGATTTTAATTACCTTTTTCTCGTCACTTGCTCCAGTTCTTTGACCCTGGAAGGTGTTCGAAGGATGCTAGAGAAAGACATGGGATTGGAGGCATTTTCATTGGACGCCCATAAGAGATTTATCAAACAATGTTTGCAGGAGGTAATGTTGCAAAACCCAGAAATCCCTTTTCAGTTATTGTGTTTGGAATGTTGGGAATTATGAATTTGGTTGTAGTTGAAGTGTTAAGTGTGCGTAAATTCGATTGGCATTTTTTTTTTTCATTCGAATTTGTCTGGTTAGAAAGTGGAATGTTTTTAAAACAGACATTGTATCGGGGAAAGCGTAGCAACCAGAGTGTGGATCCTGGGTTGATATTTTCTGCTGTTTGTGTCCCTTTTTCGGAAATGAATTAACTTTTGAAATGATTGCAATTCTTCATTTTTAATTGCTATTAGGGTGTTTTAGCTGTAATCCTTTTTATGACGATAGAATCATGGTTCAAGTATCGGTCCAGCCAAAAAACCGATATGGTATCGGTATCAGTCGCGGTTATCGGTCTGTCGCAGTTGTTGTAGAGTGCGTTTTTTTAGTCCAAAAACGTTTGCAAAAATATCCAAAAAAATCCTGAATATTGGAAAATGCTAGAAAACAGTGTTTATTTTCATCAGTATGCATTATTATAACTCAGAATATCGGTTCCCCTAATTCTAACTTTCTCTATCGCTGTTTAATATTTAATTGTTGAATATCTTAAGCCATACAATTTAATTTTTGGGTCATCCATATAATTCATAAATTCACCAATGCAACTTCTATTTAAAATCCAAATCACTCAAAATAATTTTCAACTTTTTATTTGGTCTGTGAAATTTTTTACCCCAATCATAGTTGGCCCCTATTAGAGGGGTACAAGTAAAAACAAAAGTCCAGATACTCTAAGTACGTAGTTTTACTATCTCATTGACAGCTATTAAATACTTGATTTTAAAAAAATATTTTATTCACATGTTATATAAATGATTAATGTAACAATTGGCCCCCACTTCAATTTGAGTAAAATTTATTCAGGGCTCATTCAAAAGGGGATTATTTTTTAGTGTAGATTTTTTTTTTTGTAACAGTAAATTTTATTTCCACAAAAAAGAACAACAAAGATTACAAGTAAAGAAGCCAACGAAACTTAGCCAAAACTCAAACTAAAAGAGAAAATGAAGAAAAGGAAATCACTAGACATCAAACAGAGTAGAATAGCATAACACTCCCTCCTTAGCAAGAGCATTTGCCATGACATTTACCTCCCTATGAACATGATGAAATGAGGCTCCAAGCTGTTTAGCAATATCCTGTACTTCCTCCACCAAATTTGCCAATCTCCAAGGATGAGAAGCCTTTCTAGAACCCCACTGAATAGCTGAAAAAGAATCACCTTCAGTAATTGCATTCTAACCACCTAAGCTAATTAACTCACGACAACCAATCAACATTGCATAGACTTCAGCTGCTTTAGCATTCAAAGAGTCCACAGGCCTAGAATAGTTTCTAATCACCTTGCCTTCACAGTCCCGAATTACTCCACCAATTCCGCCTTGTTGAATATCATGAAAATAACTACCATCAAAATTCAGCTTAAGGACACAAACTGGGCGACTCAATCAAAGAACTTTTGGCACTACTTTACACACCAACGTCCCTTCAGAAAAGGATCCCAAGATCTATTAAGATCATCAAGAGAGACGCCAACAAACTCCTGACGCAGTGTAGATTTTTCATAAGTAAACTGCATTAGAATGTAGTTTTTTTAATGTAGATTATTTTAAGGTGCAGATTTTTTAAACAGTGGGCTCAAGTACTCATGTTTTAGTAAACTTTGTAGAATTTGATTGGTTTCATCATTAATATATCAAGTGGGCCCCTCTCCTTAAAAAAGTGAAGCTCATGAAACAGAGGAGCAACCATTTTGATCGGCTTTGATTTGGAATAATAAATGGGCCATAATCCCGAGGGGTAGCTCAGTTGGTCTAGGACCACGGTTTGCTCTTTGAGGTTGAGGGTTCGAAATTGCGCTACTACACTAGGGCCACAGGAGATTTACCCGGCTCCCCCTGGGCCCGAAGGGATTAGTTCAGCCCAAAGGGCTGGGACACCCTCAGATATAAAAAAAGAATAATAATAATAATAAATGGGCCACATGCCCACATAGTGGAGCCCACCAACTCACGTGTGACATGCCCATACAATCTTTGATAGTGCATTAGGGCTACATAAGAGCATTTGCGCCCCCTTCATTTTGAGTTTTGACAAAAAGAGAAAAGGGGAAGAGGGAGAAGAGGGAAAGAAAAATGGAGAGGAAAGAGGAGAAGGAAGAGGAGCGGCAGCAGCCAGATCCAAGTGCATGCAGGGGCAGCAGCAGGCGGACCCAGGTGCCCCCCCCCCCTCTCTCTCTACCTCTATTTTTCCCGTTGCCTGAAATATGCCTGAGATGAGATCCTTCTTTTTCTTTATTTTGCTACATAGATCCCTCTTTGCTAATGGAGAAGCTTGTCTTTTTTTTTTTTTTTTTTTTTTTGTAAAAATGGAAAATAAGTGAAATAAAATGGGTTGGAACGGGACGTGACCGATATTTTGAGGTGGAGATATCTGTCTCAACCGATATTTTCAAGATATCGGTAGAGCCGGACCAATATTTGAGCGATATTTGGAGGGGCCAAATTCAAAACCGATAAACATCAAAATGTCAGCCGGTATGGACCTATACGAACTTGATGCAGGCCATACCCATGGTCTGCTAATTAATTGGGCCCAATCCACAAGCCCAATAGGATATCCATTTAGTTAGAGTTTAATTACTTAAAAGTCTTATTTAGAGAGTTGTTATTTATTAAGAAGTTATTAAAATTAGGAGTTTTATTTTATTTGGATTGTAACCAAGTTTAGTTTCCTTTATTGTTTAGGAAAATAGAGTCCTGCTAGGAAATGGGATATCCAACCCTTCCTATAAATATGTAATCCCTCCATTAGGAGAGTAGTTCATAATTATTCAATAATAAAAGATCGGTTTGTTTGGTTTTCTCTTTCTCTTCAATGGAAGAGTGTTATTGAGTTCCGAGAGGAATTCGGCCAATTCCCATCTGCAGAGTTGGTCTTCACGGGAATCTGTTCGGGATTCGGTGAACTCTCTTGTAGGGTTTGTTTGCACCCATTCCATCACCACCCCACCATCACTTGCGGATCCAAGGCTGCGTCAGAACTGGTATCGGCTGATACTTTAAACCATGAATAGAATATAAAAGTTGTTAAAAATGGTGTTTTGGTCAGTCGGTCATGGCTAGGTTATGTAGGTATCAGGCGATATGACTCGTATGGTGAAGTTTTAAAACCATGATTTATCTAGGTTTTGGCCCAATGTGGAAAATAGTTAAAACTTTAAGTTCTAAGCTAGAAGTTTTTTATATTTAAGTAAAAAAGAAATTCTACAAACTGCCCCCTTCAAAAAGGGGCTTTTTTGCTCCCTTATAACATCCAATCAAAGTATGCCACATAGCTGTCATGTCTTAAAATAACTATCATAACTTGAAACCCTATTGAAAGGTTAGGAAACAATACCGAGTTGCATTTATTTTGAAACTAATGAGAAATGTGTGGTGCTCCTATGTGAGGCCTACTTATGAAAAAATGGGTTTTTTTTTAATAAGAAGAACGGCAAATGGAATTTTTTTCATTGTTGCCAATAAAAAATGCTATAAATCCATTAGTGATCCTGCCTATAAAAATTAGAACCGAGCCAATTTCTACCTCAATCAGACTTAGGTTCAATGAATATTAACAATTTGGATTTTATGTGGACCCCATTGAGGAGTGTCATGAATCTCTCTCCCACTGTCAAATTATGAAAATTTTAGATTTGGTTTTTACTTTTTAATAATCACCCTAATGGTGGACCGAACTCCTATCAAGTGATACTTGGTGAGGGCCCATAAACCATAAAGTTTATATATATATATATATATTTATTGTGATTGGTTTGAATATTTTATAAGTGATTAGTTTGGACATTTTATTAATGGCCCCTGTTGAGAGGGTTGGGTGAAAAATACAAACTGGGAAGAGGGGGAAATTGGAATGCGTGACTTTGTGTTTTGAATGAATTTTAAAACATTTATCCTGCCCAAGAGGATAAGAATGCCAACTCATCAACTCCTCCTCTTAACTCCTCTGTTTTTTATTTGTTGGTAGAGCAAAAACGCCCAGGCATTTTCTACCACTCCTCAGTAAGTAATTGGCAGCAACAGCTGTTGGACATTATGATATTTTGGCTTGGGAATTTGGATACCACATTTGTGTAGTGTGCAGATTGTCCCAGAAACGCATAAAATAACCTTTTTTTTTTTCCCTTCAAAATTTTTGGTTTAAACAACAGTGCTTTGAAAGTATTGATGAAGCAAATGGTTCCAAGAACACAAGCGAGAATTCACAGCAGACTGTCCAGTCAGTAAAAGAAGACACAAATCCATGTGAGGAACCTCAGATGCAGAAAGAAGCGCCTGGAGATGAAGAGAATGGGGAAGAATCTCGAGAATCAGTTAAAAAGGAAATATCTGAACATGAAACTGAGGAAACTCAAGATTCCGTATCTAAAAGTGTTCCAAGCAAAGAGACAATAACGAATGCGATTAAGAAAAGAGCTTCTTACTTCAGAGCTAATTCTGCGTATGTTACTTCTTTAATTACTGTTCAGTATGTTTACTACTTGCGACAATATGACCCTTCTGTTCTGTTTAATGACCATTCCGTATTTTCCTCCTCTAATGTTGATATAAAGTCTTTGAGTGTCATGGTTGTGAAACTTGAAACTTACCATTCGAAAAAAAGAAGAAGAGAGAATCATAGTTGTGAAACAGATCAGAAACTCATTTGATCGTGCATTCTTTTGATACTTTTTCAGTAACTAACTAAGAATACAAGTTATATAATTTTCAGGAAAATTACTTTGTCAGGAGTTCGTCGATTGTTGGAAGAAGATCTCAAACTGGAGAAAAATGTTCTAGACATCCATAAAAGTTTTATCAATGAACAAGTTGATAAGGTGAGTGCAATGGACACAAGTTCTCATAACTGTATCTTTCAACTTCTTGAACATGCACCTTGAGTTTTGCTATTCTGCAATTTTTTTGTGCTCATCAGGTATTAGAAGACCCTGATGTTGAATCTAAAAAAGAAGTAAAGAAAAAATGTGTAAAAAAACCAGCCATTCGTGGTAGCAAGGTCTCTGCAAAGGTTAAAAAGGGTGATGGAAGTGAAGTTTCTTTGGATTCTATTGCAAGTATTAGTGGTGATGAAGAGGAAATACAACCAAAAAGGCAAACTTCTCAGAAGGGAAAAGCAAAGAAAACTGAAGCCTCGAAAAAGCGAAAAAGACCTTCGGATGAAATTGAGTCAGCAAGTAATGGCAAGAACAAACCAGTGGAGTCAATAACAGAGAAAAGTAGTGATGCTGATGAAGGTGGAAATGCTTCTGAAGACAATAACTCTCAATCATCTGCTGAAGAGAATGAGAATGTCAAGGTTATATTTTGTCTTTCTTCATTTCTCTCATCCCTTTAAACATTGATTTGATGGAAGTCCTACATGCAAATTATCTACCTGACTTGCAGAAGAAAAGTGAAACTTCAACTACTTCATATGGTAAACGTGTGGAGCGCCTAAAATCAATAATTAAATCTTGTGGGATGAGGTATTTTCGTCCTTTGAATTTATTGATTTGGATATTTTATTTCATTTTCTCATTGATCAATTCTTTGTTGCTGATCTTTTTCTTTTCATTCAAGTGTTCCCCCATCAGTTTATAGGAAAGCTAAGCAAGCTCCTGAAAGCAAGCGGGAGGCTTATTTGATGAAGGAGATGGAGGAGATCCTTAGGAGGGAAGGGTTGTCTACGAACCCTTCTGAAAAAGGTGAAGATTTAATAAATAATCTCTCAATATTGTTTAAAATATTTAACGAGTGAAGCATCCTTGGTCTCCCATTCATGGTCTAAATATCGTGATTGACAATGCATCATGGTTAGCTGGGAAAGGCAATATGTTGCAGCGATATTAGGTGGGACCTTGATGTAACTTGTGATCCAGACGTGATGCGGTTTGATGACCCGATCAAGTGTCTCTCCACCCTGCTGACCTTGACCTCAACCAGAACCTCCTTCCGCCCATAATGGAGACCTCTCCGAAGTACTCATTTGCGGCGAGGAGGCCACCACACAGGAGTCAATCGAGCTCGCCAATGTCAAAGTTAGTTGAGGAGCTTGAGTGAGAGAGAGCCTCCGGGAGAGAAGGAGATGAGAGAAGGAACTTAGAGAGTAGTCGATTGGGGAGAAGCAATTTATATAATGGTTTATTTATTTATTTTATACAGGCCGGGTAGCAGGTATATGGGCCGGAACCATTGTGGTTCTGGAACCTGAACTGTTTAGCAACTGGTCCAAAAAAGGGTTCCGGAACCGAACCCATTTATTAATCGGGACCAAAATCTGGATCCAAACCCGGTTTATAATGGGTCGGAACCACTGGTCCTAGGAGAATCAGGGACCCATTTACATCCCTATCTCACTTCATCCTTGTCTCCACCTTGCCCACCTTGTATTGGTCCTCTTTCTCCTATCCAATCCTTTATTTTGTTCTATAATTGCTCTCTAACATTGAATTAGTCTGTGGCTAGTTGGTTTTAATTTTGATAACACCATCCTCCCTACTTAGATCACTCATTTCACTTTCGTTTTATTTTGAGAACCATTTGGCTAATAATCTTATCTCTAAGGTTTTACACTAACACACACACAAGGGACTTGAACTTGCAGACGCATGCTACAGATCTCATTAACCCCAATTTCCTGTTTGAGTAATTATCTTATCATTCACTTTACAACTTGTGTCTCGATCTCTTTTTCCCCCTAGAAATCAAAGATGTGAAGAGGAAAAAGGAAAGAGCGAAAGAACTCGAGGGCATTGACATGAGCAACATTGTCTCAAGTACTCGTCGAAGGTCGACATCCAATTTCATCATACCTCCAAAGCCCAAAGTACCGGTTGAAAGTGATGAAGATGAAGAGGAAGATAGCGATGATGACGACGACGATGGCAGTGACAGTGAAGATGGAAGTGATGGACTGAATGATGGTAAGTGTGTATGAAATTGTTTATTGGTGTTGAAAAAAAATTGTTAATTGCTTTGCTTATTTTATAGTCCTTATCAGTTTTCCTTCTGTGCTTCACTTTATAATATTAATCTGCTTTCTTAAATATTCTATTGATTAAGTTCATATCCAGTCGTCAGAACTCATAACTACTTTAAATTGCTAATTATCTGTAAATGTTCATATCTGTGATTCTGCCCTCAATAATAATTTAAGCATCTTCTCACAAAATATTATTCCAACTTCTAATTCATGGAATGTGACAATTTGATCCATAGTTGTTGCAATCTTCACTTGTGAGAACCCTACAATTCTGGAAAGTGGGCATCCTCTAATTATTTTATTGGGAGTTTAATATGCCATTTTTAACAGAAAATTTAGTCATTTCATTTTTTACATTGTACATGTTGATGCAAGTCAGATCCATGATCGGCCAGCCCATTAGGCCCAAGCCCACTAAAGCCCATTAAAAAAGATTTCCAAATCTTTCCCCTAGATTGTCATCCAAGTCTATATTTCCTATTTTCTAGTAGTAGCTGAATTTTAGGGAAAATTATGAGAGTAATTAGAAAGTTTTATGTTATTTGATTTAAAGTTTATTTTAATTAGAATTGTTTCCGAGAATAGAATTGGGAAAGCAGTGCCTATATAAAGGATTGTAATCTCTTTCATTCAACAAGTTGGTTGATTAATAAAATTCCTCCTATAGTTTTTCTCTCGGCAGTTTGTCTTGTGTGTGAGACCAAGACGTTTGGATCACATGGATCCCTATCCCTAAGCCTTTGGCTTGGAGAATAGTCCCTGGGCTATTCTTCCCTTTCCGCACTGTATCACATGTCATGTTTGGATATGAGCTTGGAATAAAAGCAAGAGGAATGGCTACTTTGAATAGAAATCCAAAATTCCCTGGTTACAGTGAAAACTTGGTTTACCCGTAGAAATCTAGTAACGTGTGTGTGACTCGGACAAATTTTGAAACCCCATGAAACCAGCAAATTCCTGATTCCAGAAATCCATATGCCTGCCCAAATTTGCCCTAGTTATCTGTTTATCCATCACTGTTTCACTTTGCATATGGACGCATCCATGCATGTTATGTATGCTTTTGTATAATTAGCTTGAAGATTTTGTGGACCTGGTATATTTTTATTCAAATGATGTTGAGAGTTGAACTTGTTCATTCCTTTTACATTTACTTATGGACTTGTGGATTTGTTTCACCATGGCTGTGCGATATTGTCATTTTGCATTTCTTGTTGTCAGATGCTGATGATGGGAGTGACTAATTCCGCACTGATGCAGTAGAAAATGCGATGCAACAATGGCTAATTAACACATGCTCATCAGTTGTACTACAGCTTTTCAATTTTAGTGAGGCAAGTTTTTTTCTTTTTTCTTTTTTAAAAAAGTATTCCTTATTTCAGGTAACAGGTACTTGCCAGAAACTAAAGTCAATCTGGGCATGTATAGTAGCTGCAATCTTTCCTTGTTTTTACAATTTAAATGTGTGGCTCCTTTTCTTTTCTCTTTTCATGTCTCTGTGTAGGAGCTGGTACACTAATTTCATGGCCGGATTCTAAGGGTTGAGATTTTGGGGGTTGATGAATGATACGGACGTACAATCATATAAGAATATGGCTCTGGGAATTTGTTTTGGAGCACATGTTCTAACATATAGTGATTTACACATTATGCTAGCCATGTGTATTTTGAATGTCAATCCTCTAATCTTATACACCTTTTCCTTCTCGTACATGGTGGGCAACCTGGTAGTTCAAGTGGGGTTGGGATTTTGGCCCAATTGTTTCAATGCTCACCTGGATTTTTTAGAGCCTTAAACGCTTGTGCATGTTTGTAGCGGCTTCAACCTGATGAGTGCCATGGATATTACCTCTTGCATTCATTGTCTCTTACATTTATTTACTGGGAAATAACATACAAGAATTTGTTCTGGATGACATTTATTCTCCCTTTACTATTTGCCGTTGGTTTGCATGGAATTGATTGAATTCAAATTCATGGTAAAATGGGTCACAGCAAAGGAATATTAAAGAGGTGAGGGGTGAAGCATACAAGGTTGTGTTATATGCTAGCTATTCATTTTTCATCTCCCCTTATTTCATTTTCTATAAAAGGGGAGATTAGTGGGCCGTCATTTATAGATATTTACCTTTGTTTTTTTTTTTTTTCCCTTCAATTTTAACCACTTTTAGGAATACATTTCTTGGAATTCTTTGAAAATCAATTTCATGCAACAGATTGGGTCCCCTTAGGCGAGGGGGTCCTACAATCACTCCAACATGTTGAATATTGAAAAGCAATAGAAAATTCTGACTCTTGGATGTTGTTTAGATTTCAGCATACAGGCATTGCCCTTTAGCCCTCTTACATGAGAGAATTAAAAGAAGTCAACAAAGAATTTTAGAAATGAATACGAAGAAATCTAAACTAACAGCATACCCCTGGAATAAGGATTCTTCATTGAGTATTTGTATAGCTAAGGATTTTGCGTTGATGTCGGTACTTTGTTTTGTGTGTGAATGTGTTGAAGTGAGGGAAGGGGAATCTTTAAAATATGGGGATTTCCACTGGCACAAACCCTTGTGGGGGTCCAAACGTGGTCGCACCTGTCCAGTTTTCGGATTTAGAAATATGACTATAAATGAGAACGTGATGGTGCCATAAAATTCATTTAGAATCTGGCTTAATAAACCTTGGGTGACTTAAAAGTAGAACGAAGATCTGGGAGCCCCCCTAGAATTCTGAGTCAAGCCAATAAATCAATATGTATTATTTAGGCCTATGTGTGAAATCAAACCTGCTGAAGATTTCTGTAATCCTGTATTTGGGCTGGTTAAAATTTCACTCCAATGAGAACCGGGTATGCCTCCTATTAGAGTGAAATTTGGCCCTGCACTTTTAAAGTTGGGCCTAGTAAAATTCGCATAATGTGTGTTGTGTATGGGAAGGGAAAAATGTTCTTGTGGAATGTTTTACTGTAATCAATTTGAAGGTGAACTCAGATTTTTATGTGAGTGGAGTGTTGGACTCATATTTCTACATGTAAAGAAAATCTATTAAAAAACAAGCTGTTTTCTTCGGAAGTTTTTGCATTGCACTGAACAACAGCTCATGGTGCCTAGGCAAGGAAACAGTGTTGCCCAACGGTGCCCTAATGAAGGCTTTTTATTTATTTATTTTAATATATTTATATCAGAGGGTCTTTCGGCCCTTTGGGTTAGATTAATCCCTATGGGCCCAGGGTAGTCGGGTAAATCCCATATGCCCCTTTACAAATGCTTCATCGTAGAAATCCTGAGTTAAAAGAAGGGGGACTCCACAGTGGGAGTCCCCCTAATGAAAATTCAATTTAGTCAAAATAAAAGCAGCCTTCCCAGTTCCCACTACAATGTAAGAGTTCGTCCCACCCCAAGACTAGAACTGATTAATGAATATGCAAAAGGATGTATTAATCACATTTCTCAATCAAACTGTTTCGGTGGAACCGACTTTTGCTAAATCTCTGAATCTCCCATACATTGGAAGGGTGTTTATTTTGACCATCTCTAATTTTCAATGGGCCCCACTAAAAGTTTCATATCTAGGTCAAAGCCTAAGAGGATCCGGAGTAGCCCTGTACAACAGCACTCATGTGATGCAAATGAATCCATTTCAATTTATCCGTATTACAATACATAAAAATTGAATACATAAAAATCTTCTTTGCAAGCAGATGTAGTAAAGATGAAATGTAAAAAAAGAAAATTAAACGAACATTGAAGAACCTTTCCTTCTATAAAAAATGGAACCAAAAGAACGGAAAATAAAAGAAAAAGAGTATACTTAGCCTTTGATCTTCATTTTTATTAAATGTATACTAAGCTTTTGATCTTTATTTTTATTTTCGGTAAAATCAATACCTATGTATTGAATTTACATGTATTTTAATGTAAACAAACGGGCTGTACAATTACATAAGCGGTCTGGATTGTATCTCTCCTCTCAACAGCAAATGAGAAAGCTCTCTGCCCTTTCTCTTCCTACTAGCTAGCAAGTAGGAGTAGGCTAGCAAGTAGCAACACTCTACAAATCTTGTTAGGGTTTCTGTTCTTGGTTCTTCTCAGACTCTTTGTTCTTGTTTTCTTTTTTTCATGCTTGTTTGTTAGATTCTCCAATTTCATGAATCGAGAATCGGTTTCGTGCCGTGCGTTTCCTCTACGCTTTCAATCTAATCTGTTGTGATTAGAGATTAGAGATTAGAGATTAGAGATGCCTCGGACAGTGTCGCGTTCGCCTCCTTACAGGCGCACTAGGTATTCGCCATCTCCCATCGCCCACAGATTTAGCAGAAGAAGAAGCAGAAAGGATCGAAGCCCTTCTCCTAATCATTCATTTACTCATAGCAGAAGGTGATCTCTTCTTTTATGATTGATACTTGTGTGTAGTAACTCTCATCTTGTTTCCTTTCTAGATGCAATTTGTAAGTGTTTGTGTTGTAGTTGTGATGAACTAGTTGGAAATGATTGATTGTGCATTTAGGAAATGAAAAGCTCTGGTTTCCACCGAAGATTGTGACTTTTTTTTTTCGCTCTGCTGTTTGCAATTTTCATTTCGTTTTAATCAATCAAAGAAGATTTTGCTGATGGTAAAAAGTGTTCGGCATCTTCCAATAGTTAGTTTCTTGTTTGAGGGATATCCAAATTATGATTGGAGAAGCAATAATGTAGAGGTTCTTATTAATTGTAATCATCGTTGTTGTTGTCGTCGTCATCATTATCATCATTCTATCTCCCAGAGGAAGGGAGGGAGGGATAGAGAGTATACTTGCATGGTTTGGTGTTAGATTTTTTGTATTAAGTTATATGTGAATCAGAGCAGCAAAGTGATATGCTAATTTGAATATGCAAGAGTTGCCACACGGCCCACGCTGGATAAAAGCTAGAAGAAACAATCTGTAGGCAATGTGTCGATTTGTACTTTAGATTAAGCATGAGCTTTTATTTTATTTTACAGTGGTGATACTTTCATTTTGTTTCTTTGTTATTCTTTACACGCGAGGTAAATTGATGGTTGCGTGATCTTATAAATTGATGCTGAAAATCTGATGGTTTTGGCTGGTGACTCTTGCAGTTCTTTCAATGCTTTCATGGTTAGTCTTGATTAGTTTTTGCCCGTGTCCTTCACCTTTACATCTGTTGTGATACATTAATTCGCGTGAATGACATTGGAGGACTGTTTCTTCTGTATGTCCATTCGAGGTAATCGTTCATGTTTTAATGGGTTATTCTGACTGAGAGGATAATTGAACTATGAATGTGAGATGGAGAAAGATGTTAATAAGGAGTTCAGGTGAAACATCCAAGCAGTTTAAGAATGGAATAGAAGATTTTTACCTTATAAAAATAGTCAACTTACTTTAGGTGGTGCCCATCTAATGGGAAGTAAGCAGGTGTTTGCGGAGGGTTGGTCTTTGGTTGTTCAATCCTTAGATACGAGTTCTTATGGTAAAGATGGAGCACACAGCTTAACCGTATGTGGGGCAACTGTACATTCTGTATTGTGAAGCTAGTATACTAGCAGGGGTAAAATAAATTGAACTTAAACACTATGTTCTGGGTTTTATTGCCTAAGTTGTTTCCCTATAACTAGTTACTTTATCATGCAGCCGAAAAAGCCCTCTTTCCCAACGACGCCACAGAAGTCGTTCTCCATCTCCTCGGTCAAGGAAAAGTCATTCTTCATCTCCCCGGCGGTGTGAAAGCCGTTCTCCTACACCAAGGAGATACAAGAGACAGACAAGTTGGAGTAAAACAAAGTCCCCTTCACACAAGTCTCGAAGCCCAAGCCTGTCAATAGAGCACGAAAATGCAAATGAGAGGTCGAGAAAGGAAGAGGAGGCAAAGAAAAGGTATATTCAGGAGGCTTTTAAAGGTCTTTCATATTTACCAGATAACCTGCCGAAAGAATCTGCTACTTCATTGTAGTTCTGTTCCAAATTTAAATTATGGAAATACATTTACCACAAACCTTTCAATTGTATTTTTCCTGTTAGTAGACGAGCCATGATTAGTGAGGGGGTGGGGGGGTGGGGGGGATGTGATTTACATGCATTGTATCTGTATTCTGTTGAGAATTAAATGGTAATTGTATTCATGAGGAGGAAGTGTATTGATGCAGGATGACCTAGGGTTGATTTACTTCGCACCTAGGGTTCTAAAGCAGAATAGGCCATAGGGGTCCTTGAGTCAGTACCTATACGAGCCTTGGATTCATCATCAACCTTAAAAGAGCGTAAGGGCTGTTAATGAAATTTCATTAGATTGAATAGTCAATAGTGTTGGCATGTTCACAATATTTGTGAGTTCGGTTTTGTCGCACAACAATAATAGAAATCACATATTCCTACTGTCAGATGAATATTTGATCAATACCTCCTTTATGTTTCTAAAACTCTCTCTCTCTCTCTCTCTCTCTCTCTCTCTCTCTCTCTCATACACAACTTGGACTCCCAAGTCCAAACTAACAGAATGTAGCTTTCAAATGGGGACTCATCAAACAAGTGCAACAGAGGTCGCACTCCTACTATCAGCAGCGCCTACTGAAGTTTTCATTATTTCGTCTCCCATTATCATCTTCTTTCTGTTTTTTTTTTTTTAAAAGAAAGATGAACACTTCTCTCACACTTTAAATGCCTTAAATATTTTAGTGTTCATTTTCACATGGTTTGTTTTCTACCATGCATACCGAATGTCTGTTTGCTAGACTTCTTTTTTGTCTTTATACCTAAA
Source organism: Persea americana (assembly GCA_029852735.1). Taxonomy (NCBI): domain Eukaryota; kingdom Viridiplantae; phylum Streptophyta; class Magnoliopsida; order Laurales; family Lauraceae; genus Persea; species Persea americana. Next base: position 53,374,102 of record CM056812.1, read on the forward strand.
GGATTTTTTTTTTTTTTAATTTAAACGTTGTTTTGATTAACTTGTAATATTTCATTCCTCAGAACTACATTCTAATCCAAGGACTGAAATGTATTCATGATTAGTTTAAACCTGCAACAGGTTGTTTGAGATTCTTCACCACTGAATTTTCTGAAGGAAGCTACTGCTATAGTTCAACTTGTTATAATTGATGATCCAATTGCTGCCTCGTTTATCTACTGTTCACCACTTTGAAAACTCATTTGTTTGGATCAGGAATCTGTTAGAGAGGTATGCCTTGTAAGCATAAACTTGTATTTAGCATCTTGATGGATGGAAAAAGGTGTCAGTCATGTGAGTGTGTCACATTGCATGCTGAGTTAGTTGTAATAGGATTTCGCTTGGAAGTGTTGCATTTTCTTGTAGTGGTGATCATATGTCCCCTAACTTATTCCTTGTCGCATCAGGCGTCAACAAGAGGCGGAGCTCAAACTACTGGAAGAGGAAACCACAAGAAGGTTGGAAGAAGCTGTTCAAAAAATGGTCGAGGAGAGCTTGAACTCTGAGGAGGTTAAGCTGGAAATACAGCAACGGCGAGATGAAGGTCGGAAAAGACTAGTTGCTGAGGTTGCAGCTGAACTCGAGAAGGAAAAGAAAGCTGCACATATTGAAGCTGAGGAGGAAGAGGTACAACCTTGAATGTGTAGATAAATTGCCTGTTCTCTTGTTTGCATTTATCTTTTTTTTTTTTTTTTTGAAATGCTCTGACATAATTCAGGAGGCCTATTAGGCAGTCTGTAGCCTGTGAAACATAATGCAGGAGGTCTATTAGTTGGTCTTTGTCCTGTGAAATAGTTTGGGCGAACGATGGGATCTACCTGCGCCAATCTGTGTATGTTGGCAATAGTGTGGTTGGGTCCATTGTATCCACCAATGAAGCTTCCCATAGGACAACTGAATGATTGAATGTGTCCAGGCTAAATTCGTTCTCCTTAGACCACTCGGTTGGGCCAAAATGTGTAATTGTCCAAAAACCTTGAAATTTCCTAACAAAGAGTTGTTTGCTTTCTGCATATTTTTCTGTGTTGGCGCACATGGTGTTGTGGAATTTGTCTTGCTGTGGACTCATAAATTTTTTGTTTAGGTTATTATTTATTTGATACATTGTAGAATGTCATAAAGACACTGCTGGTGCAATCATTATGGAATGATCAAGGACCACCCTTGCATTCTTCTCTGACCACGAACCTTTTCTTTGGAGTAATGGGAGAATTTGATCTGGTTGCACAGAAACAAGCACAGAAACAAGCATGGAAAGAGAGGGAGGAGCTTGACAAAATGGTTGAGGAGAACGAGAGGAAAGTAGCAGCAGCTCAGAGAAGGGAAGCTTTAGAACAGCAGCCGAAAGAGGAGGAAAGATACAGGGAGTTGGTGCAAATCCAACGAGAAAAGGAAGAGGCTCTGCTACAGAAGAAAATGGAAGACGAGGAGGAGCGGGCAAGTCAGATGAAGCTGTTGGGCAAGAACAAATCTCGCCCCAAGCTATCATTTGCACTTGGTTCAAAGTAATGATTTGCACTATGTTCTAAGTTTGATTTCTTGCCGAAAGGTCTGGAGCTTTGGGGTTGTTATCATGCTTGGAAATATATTTGAGAAAATGCCCTTGAATGAATGCTAAATTGAATATAAAACTGAAAATGCAAATATTATTTATGTGAGTCCATCATTGTTAGAGATTGCCCGCCGTTATGTTTTATTGTGAGTCGCTCATTGGTTATTATTTAGTGTGATTGGAGGGCGGGCATCAAACTCAAGAAATGTGCTTGGATGAGATTGGTTTTCCCCAGCCCATTGTGGTCCGACTTGAAATGCTTAGACCAGGAGTTTTTCGAAGTTATTTTGACAGGGTCTGCATGTTTTGTTTTCTTAGAGTTGGTTTACTGTTACTGTGGTTCTCTGGTTCTTTAGATAAGGTCACCTTTTGCTTTCAAAACCAACTGTAACAAGTGCAGAGCAGAGAAGCAGAGATCACAATTTGTACGACCATCTCATGTCACTGGAAGAATCATATTGAGCCAACTCCAGTGGCTTTCACCAGCTTGGATTTCTTTCACTTCTGTTGCAAAACATATCAAGGTTTATAACATGTAGAGCATCTTCAATTGGCAGTTGTCAGGGCATTATAAAAGGCACCATAACCCCGGCTCCAATCAAGCAGCGTAAGGATAAAACCATAGCAACTCTTGGGGCTACGCCAGAGCAGAGAAGAGAATTACTCTCGAGGCTACACCAGACGGCCTTACCAGTATGGATTTAGTTTTACCAGTTATGCCATACATTATAACTGAAGTTATGACCCAACTTTGTTTCCTACACCCATGTAAGGCTAAAAAATGGATAACTCAGTGGTTGGGAATCCAATTCTCACCCAACTGCCCCGAGATCCATCTCTGGGTCCACTCTACTGCATGTTCCAACTGGCCCGAGATCTATCTCTGGGTCCACTCTACTGCATGTTCCAGTGGTCCTCTCCCATGCGCCTGTGTCTCGCATTCACTTTTGCATTGATTGGGTCTCTCAAGGGTCCAGCCACCTCGGCTAGCACAGGCTCCCAAAAAAGAGAGAAAAAAAAGCACTTTCAACTGATGAGGAAAGAATGGGAAGAGTTTTGCTCATAACATAAATAAGAATTTTGGTTCTGTACAGTGAGTCACAATTACAAGGAAACAACCATATATACACTTTTTCCCATTCGTAGCATAATTTACAAACAATCAGATTGCCTTCAGAATAACTTTGCTGGATGCACTGATCCCCTTCGCTGCAGCTTTTACAATTGCCCTATGCCGATACAACCTGCAAACCAGGAAAGTGTATAAAGCATGGAAATTCTCAAACATTAATCATATACCAATAGTTGCTGGTATTTTAAAAAACAATAAATGTGTATAAGTTCGTGCCATATTATTTGATCAGAAGATTTTTTGCTAAGCAACTAATCCATAAGATCCAAGAACTATTTTTAGGCCAAATTATGATCTGGCGTCAGGCCCAATATGACACATGACTTCTACTCGGTGGATTGTGTCTTAACAGAAAAATAAAAATGCAAACCTGTTCAACTTCGACGCTACAAGGGTTAGGCTACAAGGGTTAGGATAACTGACGGGGCCAGATATATGCAGTCAGCTAATAGGTGAAGTTCCACTCGGATGAATTTTTGACGACATTAGTGCACAGTATATTATATACATGCAATGAATTAGGCAGTGTTTGACCACAGGAAACAAAAAGACAATGAATAGACTAATCTTAATTTTGCTTTCACAGGTACACTGCTAGTCACTAGATTGTGCTTAAAATAATTAAAAAACATAGAAAATAAACTAATAGTGGGGTTTTAAGCTAAGTACATCTATTGTTCTCAAAAGGTTATGTAGCTCTTTTCTTGCTTTTGAACAAAACCTTAACACATGCAAGCACTCAATACTCATTGATCATTCATACTCAAGAAAATGGTACATTTGGAAGCCAATAAACATCCCATTTACTGCTTAATTTGGGATGCTACTTCATTGGTGCATTGATACATACTAGCCACCTAGCCACCGCACAGGCTATAGAGTGGTCAATTGTTGTGAACTGTCAGCAATAATTTTATTCACTGTCCTCCCAGCGAGATGACCTTTTAAGGTGATTTTGATGTTTTAAATTCATAATCCTGGCACAAGTTTGTGCTAATAATGGTTGATCTAAGAGATTACCCACTAGTTGGTTGGCTTGAATTCTATCATGTCGCAGAAAAGCTTCTCGATATCCATTGTAAAAGCACAGAAATTCAACAGGTCCTTATTCGAAATTACGCATTTCTTTTCATATTTTGTGGAATGAAAATTTTCCATAATGTTTTTTTTTTTTTTTTTTTAATAACAGAAATTGGCATCATGTCAAGCTTTTCAAAAGGATACAGGAGAAAAATAGGTAAGACTATTACCCTGCCAGAGCGATTCCCCAAGTTGACAAGGCATAGATGATCTTCGCAGCCTCCCAGACTTTTGTCATCTTCTTCCACTTGTTCATGTTACCCAAGGTTTTCATTACAGCTGAAAGTAGCCAAATTTTAAAGCATATAATTCTGAGTATACAGATTCATCAACGGAACTTGAAATTAATTAGAAGCACAGTTCTGTTTCTAGCAGACTGCTAGTCTCAATGATAACATCCAAAATAAGGAAGATCAGGCCAATTAAAAATGGGAAAAAAGAAGCGAGAATTGCTGACTTAGGTTTAATCCCTGATAGAAGAAAATGCAAATGCCAAAGTTATCTTCAATCCCATACTCTATAGGTTTAATCCCTAATAGAAGAAAATGCAAATGCCAAAGTTATCTTCAATCCCATACTCTAGAAAGTCAGACTAAATCCTACAAGCCTTGTCAACTTAGAACTCTGCATATATGTGTTACATCTTCCATATGGATCAAACCATTTAGAGAAGGATGGTTGAATTTTCCTCATTTATTGATTTTTGGGTTGCTTGCATACCAAAAAGATTAAAGGAAGAATTTTACAAACAACGATTAGACCAGCCATGAGCTGAATGTTGGTCAATTAGAAAACAACACATTCAAAAAATGAGTGTAGCAGAAATGAGAATGTTGAGATAGATGTGAGATAAAACTAGAAAAATGAGCGCATTCAAAAAGCATTTGGAGGTAGCATACTAGCATCAATAGGTGATAGATTAAAAGAGACTTGTTTGAGATGGTTTGGAGATGTCCAACGAAGGTTAACAAAGGGGTGAATGAACAAACGTTTTTTGTGCAAGTTGATGGCCTCTCAAGGTAAAGGGGTGAATGAACAAAAGTTTTTTGTGCAAGTTTTGGGGTGAGAAGGAATGGCTGGGATGGCTGGGATCCTTCTCACCCCATACCTTCCCATTCATGGTCAAAATGCATTTATATAATAAAATGCATAAATTTTACTAGTGAGACCATGAACTTTGGCCACATGCACGTTAAATCTTGAGGTCAAAATCATCTGCTCAGAACCCCAACATGGGTACAAAGTAGAATTTTTTATGCCCAAATGTATGAAAGATTGAAAGGATGATCTACATCTCACAAACAAACGACTCCAAAATACTAAATGAATATCATCTGTAACAGTTATACAAAAGTAGTGAAAATTTTATATCACATTTTCTAATTCTTCCCTAGCGGAATGTGAGAGATTACCATTTGATTTACCCAGTTTTATAACACATTCAAACATAGAAGAGTCAGTCTACAGCCAAAAGATTTAAAACACAAGCGGAGATTTGCAGAAACTTACTCCGCTGCAGTTCCTCTGGTTTCATGTCCTACAATATAATAACCAATTGGTTTTAAGTACTGAAAACAAAGTAGTATTAAAGTGAATAGGTGTTAGAAATAGAATATCAATACCTTAGACTTTGGGCTAGAGAGAATGCATTGGGCTAAGAAATTGGCTACACCGTCTACCACTTGCTCCTCACTAATAATCACATAATTTTCATTATCTATTCCACTCCATTCTTCCGTATTACTCGGAACCATTTCTTCTGTTACCCACACCCACCAACTAGGTTCTTCAGGATCAACATTGACCATGTATTCTACACAATGCAAATCTGCTTCTACTCCAACAACCAAAACAAAGAACAAATCAACACAATATTCCAGTTTAGCTTGATGTTTTTTTATCAGTAAAATAACTCAAACCTGAAACCTGGTGGTTGCAATAATGAGAACCTTCAAACTGTGCAATGGGTTCTTGTCATTAGCTCAATAATCTAGAATCACAACATTTCATCCTGATTTGATGATTCTACACTTCTAGGTTACCAAGTATCAAAACCTAGATGTAAGGAGCCAAATGCAACCAAAGCAAACTGAACAAACTAGGGATTTACTAGCATTTAAGTAAAGCAAATTGAAGTTTCTTTGGAAGAGAAATCAAGAACCTGTGGCTTCTTTGAATGGGAAATTGTTGTTTGGTGTGATCCTTGATGCCTGATGGAGTGACTCAAGTTGACTCAAGAAGCGTGGAGAGTCTACAGTAGCTACTAGACGCAGATACAGCTACATAATAACAACAGTTGATCACATTGGTTCAGATACTACTTGTTAATGAGAAAAATTGTGATTGCAACAAACTAATTATGAACATAAGAATTAAATAAGAAGTCAGCTGAATTATATTATGGAAGGGGAATATGTCAACATAAGATTTAAAAAAGAAGCCTGTTTGAATTATATTACGGAATGGGAATAAGACAACATCATCATCAAAGACTAATCCTTTCTATCAGGGGATCAGATTTGAGTTTTACTCTTCCTCTCAACTCTGTTTAAGTCTTAAGTCCATTCTCTGGGTAACTCCATCTACCATGTTTTTACTCCATTGTTTCTTCATTGGTCTTCTACCTCCACCAAGTTCATTGAACTTGTGACACTTCACCACACGTAATCATTCCTAATTCTATCCTTGTGCGCAACTTCATAAACTCAGCATAGCTTGCATATGCATCTCAGTCACAAACACTTCAGCTACAATTCAAAAGTTTCTCTCTCTTTTTGAAAAGGTAACAATTTATTAAACAAACAAAAACATTACAACAAAAGGGGGAAAATATATCTCAGACTTCCTTGAAAACATCCCTATTTTTCTTGGGCTATTTGCATCCATATTCCTAGTCAATAAGATATTAGGGACAAAGTGACCTCCAGTCCTCTACCATGCAACAAGTAGCAATTTTTTGTCAATACAGTCAGAAATCTACTAAGGAAAAAAAGATGATGCACACAATGCTCATAAATTGGATCACCATCCACAACAGCATTTATAAAATAAAATAAAAAGAAGGCAAAAAAAAAAAAAAAAAAACCATATCCGCCACTTCCCCACACCCCAAAAGCAGAGAGAAAACTTCAGCTTCAATTGAGTTCCCCTGCACCAATCCCTAAATAATTCCTTCTGACCAAACCAGCCCCATCTTTAATGATCCCATTAACAGGGGCATATTTTTTGAATAGCAAAGCCAAGTTTCTATAGCACCCCCTCCCTAATACAAACATACCTCTTCCCAGAAAGAAAAAGGTAATTTACCAATAGTGTTTCATACGAATTCCAATATTACATATTATTTAGAGCTCATTACACTTATTGTTTGTTCAAACTTCAAATGGTTTTATTGCTCTTTGTAATAAAATCAAATCCAACATTCTAATTGTCAGGGGGAGCATTTAATAAAAACCAGAAGCAAGATTGCAAGAACAAATCATTATTCACTGAAATGCATCTTTCCACAGTCCCAAACACAGGAAAAAACTCATCTTTCCAGATCCCCCACCCAAAACGAACAAAAACCGACCATCAGATCTGCCAAAATATAATAATATTCGAACCGAATCCAAAATTCATCTCAGCATAAACGATTACACAGGCAAAACCACTAGAAACTAAAACAGAGAGAGAATTATAACGCGTCATGAGAGAATTGAAGAAAGACGACGTACATCGGGAGGGCAATCTTTGGATAGAGCGGAAGATTGGGCGAGGCCGCGGAGGAGGTTGAGATTCTCCTGCAATTGGGTTCGAAGGCGTCGATTCTCCGCCTCTAGAGAAGAGATCTCTTCCTCCAGAGAGACGGAGTCATGATCGGCGGCGGCGTGGCGGTGGTGCTCGATGGCGTTCCAAGCCAAGTCCGCCACCTCCAACACCGTCTCAGCCACCTCTAGGGGACGGGCGATTCCATGGCCATGACCCACCATAATCTATCTCTCTCGATTTCAGAAACCCTAGCTCCTTTTCTCAAAGATCTTGATCTTCCTTTTTATGGGGAGTTTGAAGAAACCCTAGCTCCACACCCCAATCCCTCTCTATATGTCTACCGATGTTATTTGGATTGGAAAAGACGGCGGCAATCGTTGGTTTTATATGCGAGTCTTCCACCAGGCAGTAGCTTTGGAGCGGCTTGCACGCTTCCCCTGAGCTGGATTTGTGTACCCCACCATGGGACCCACATGGTGATCATCTGAACCGTCTAAATTGGATGACATCTTGTCAGGTGATATATCTTCAGAATTTATTTTTTTAGAAGTTGGACCCATCACACAATTAAGCACAAAATTAATAATATAATTAGCCCATTCTTATATATTAATAGTGTTATTACTCATATGCTCAATCTTACTATAGATAGGACCGGCTGTGGGGCCTAACTAAACGCCTTCAGGGGCAAAACCCTTATATTTTGAAGAATGTTTACTATCAACTTTGTCTCACAAACACTAACCTTTCCCAAAAAAAAAAAAAAAAAAAAAAAACACTCTGTCTCATGATTTACCTACCAAAATCTGATGGAGGCAATAAATGGGGTGGATCTGGAGGTGGGCTGAATTGAGGCATCCAAATACCAAGCTCACCCATGTCCTCACTTCAACTTAGGGCCTCTTTGTTTTTATATAATTGAATTCCAGAGAATTATAAGAATTTATATTTCTACAGTTGGTTAAAAATCAAGAATCAAATATGCATATAAAAGATTTACTATATAACAACCTTCCCTTTAGTGGAAGTTGAAATGCTGGTTTATATCCTTTTCTCCTTCACTTAAAATCAAGAATCAATGATGCATATAAAAAATTTACTATAGAATAACCTTCCCTTTAGTGGAAGTTGAAACGCTATTTTATATCCTATTATCCTTCACTTCTCATTTCTTTAATAATCCTTCTATTGAGTTGATTTGATCAAACCTGATATACTTTTCCTTGATCTTAGCCACTCTTATTTTAACAATGATACAATGCAAGAATGTTAATCGACACATCCGGGGATCGATCCTTAAGCAGCTACGTGAGTATGTGACGCCTCTTTCAGAGGCAATTCTCGACTCCTATCAAGCTGTCTCCTATAAAGGACATTGCTTGATTGTCACTACAGAAAATGACAAGTATTATTCCCAATTGGGTGCATAAGATTGTTCGAGTGAAGTTGAACAAGGGGTCATCAGATAATCTCTCTAATGGTCAATGATCAAACAGTCTTTGTTTTAGTTTAAAACCTAGAATTTTGCACTCCTTCCATGTCTTCATCCTTTTGGGTCAAGCTGAACAACCGCAGGAGAACATTGATGGTCTCATCTACAACTTCAACCTTGACCCTTCATGAATCCTAACTTTTCCATAACCAATTACAAGTAAACAGAGTTGCTTGCTCCGTCAGGAAGAAGCATGTGGTATTGTCGTCCAAATCCAAACTCCCATTCTATTGAACAGTTTGCAATTCAAGATATTTCTCCACTGAACAATCTTCAAGTATAGCTAAAAGTAAAAGAACGAAGGAGAGACTGAGATTTCCCAGTTCAACTCCTGAAAGTTCCACCTACTTTCAGAATAAGAATGATAATTGTTACAATGAATTGTTTTCAAATATCATTAATTTAATGAGAAGCAATGCCCCCTATGATCGCGAAGCAATCTCCTCTGAAAGGATTTTCCTGACAGCACTTGCAAGATCCATGACATGCTGGTCTTTACAACCTATATCAAAGAAACAAAAGCACGTCAGATGTCTACTGCCAATATAGAGGTCTAAAAGAACTCGATGAAAATGAAAGGTCCTTTTCCTCCTACTTCATATATGTAGGACCTGCGGTCCAGTGTTCCAGACAGTTGATGTCATGTGTGAAGACACAAAAGGATCCCACAAATGTTTCAGGTCGGAAGAATCCAAAGTTTTCAATGGTTGGCTACAAATAGATGATTAATGACAAAAGCAATAGTTGAGTGGAAAAGGCTAAAGAATATAAAGATAGCTAGGATCTTCATTCTTCCAATCTAAGAAATTTCTATTGACGGTGGATAAACCTCACAATCTATGATGCACAGACAGTTCAAAATGGGTAATGTATCGTGTCATATCATATCCGATACTTCACTTTTTATGCATAAAAACCATATCCCCACAATGTCCATGGCGTATCCCTCTCGTATTCATGCCGTATTTCTGCGTCATAGCTCACAATAGCCTGGATAATCTGAGCCATGGATCCCACTTGTCCAGGGAAGGGCTGCATGCCACCAGTTACAAAGTTATTAGACAGGATCCCATATTCCTCAAGGAACTTACCAAACTGAAGAAGAGCAGTTTCGAGCTGAAAAAGGTAGTCCCTGTTGGGTCCTGAGGGGCCTTCTGCTTTGACGATTTGGCTGCATGCAAAGAAATGAAGCTTCTTTAGAGACGTAAACATAGTTTTTTTTATACATTTTTTTTCTGATGGGAAAGAACTGGGAAACATGGAAACGAAAAACATACCGTGCCATTTCCTCAAGTGGTGTAGGGCCTAGGTAGTTCCTATTGAGGTTCTTGTCCGGAGAAGCTATATATCTAAATGGATCAAGTGTCAGATGGGTTATGTTCCACACCATGGATAGACATGTTATATAAGAGAAGGATGTAGTCGATCATTCTGCCACTTACACCATCACCCCAGATACTGCTGGAGATAGAGACGCTGGTTCCTGAAAATCATTTAGTATTAGCAGTTGGAGAGTTTTGCAGTGGGAGTTTCATATCCAATCACTTCAATAGAAATAAATAGAACTTACTGTATAAAAATCAAGATAAGCCTTCTCATCATATTGCTTCTCTCTTACTTCCAGATACTGCAATGCAAACCACAATGGTAAATATGCCTTCAATTGCAATGTGATGACATGCAATTTAAAAAAAAAAATGCAACCATGTGCAATGTAACATTGTGGGGGATGTGATGCCCTAATGAATTGAATATCAGAAGAAAATCATACAGTTTTCATGCTACCAAAAGAAAACTAAAGACATCACTAACCTCGAAGTACGGAACTGATCAAAGACAATAATAACTGATTGAGGGAAGAATAACAGTCTAATAGCATGATATAACATATCAAGAATTCCCTTAGCTTAACCAGTGGAAAGGAAATAGGCATCACAGAGACAGACAATAATCCATTTTGCTTTTGGAGGTACAGGAATAGTGATTCAGTTAGGGATGGACTGTCTTTTTTTACTGGTTTAACACAACTAGCACCACTCATTTGATAGATATTAGAAAAAACTCTAGACTTGTTATCATCTCATGTGCAGTTTCTCTAGGTTTAAGTATGTCCTCTCTCATAGGTAGAAGGAAAACATTTATCCACAATGGAAGATTAAAATAGTAAATAAACTAATTGAGACTCGTTTGAGATGGGTTTAGACATGTCCAACGCAGGCCAACAATTACATTGGTGAGGAAAAGTTTTTCTTTGCAAATTGACGGCCCCTTAAGGAAAATGGGTAGGCCGAAGACAATATGGATGAAAGTAGTAAGGTTTGATTTGAAAAAAGAACAAACTATCAAAGGATTTGGCTCAAATAGACTAGAATGGAGAAATAAATTCATGAAGTTGACACCAACATGGTTAGGACAAGGCTTTGATGATGATGAAAATGGTCAAGGATCTCTTCCTCAACCGGTTAGAGGTAGCAAACTGTCTCATCTGGGAGCCTAACATTATAGATTCATTTTATTTGCAATCCTATTTGAATCACAAAAACATGCCCATATTCAAATTATGAGCTTTTCATCTCTTCCTTTTTTTCTCTCTGTCCATTTCTTTAAAGTTGCATCAGTCAATTTTTTGTGTTAGAATTTTTTGACAATAAAAGGCATCAGATTTGGCAAATGACAAAAAAGAGAATTCACGGATTCAGCATAAACTGAAAAAATTTAGCATATCTTTATTTTTAGATAAAAATAACATATAAATCTAAATCAAAACGATCAGGTAATAAACATTTCAACATCTCACATAAGAAGTGAAAAAACAAAAAAAAGGGAAAAGCCATAGTATGTTATCAATTGCAAACAAGTGCTAGAAGAATTCTAACACTATCAGATATGGTTCTGTATCTGGTACAGGTATGTTTCTCATTTCAAAGAATCTTTGCAACACAGGATGTGAAGACTTGCAAAAATGACCTATGCCAAAAATATATTATCTACCAGAGTTCAAATATATGACTTGGTCCCAGGCCAGACTAGAATATGGTTCGCTTCATTTTAGTTTCTACGATATGTCGATAATGTGTTTTACTTCACCGGAAACAAAATTCTCTAGGGCATGCTTCTCTCCACATGCGACCTTCTGAATACCTCTCAATGAGAGCATCATGTAACAAACCCAATCAAAGCATTTCATACTGTCTTATAAGCTTTGCCCCACTATTCTCAAGCAAAGCAATTTAGAAAGAAGCAGCATTGGGCAATGGCGGACCCAGGAGTTTCGTTTGGGTGGTGCGGTAAATGGTGAAGTGAAGAATATAAATAATAAAATTGAATTTTTAAAGATATTACCTATGGGGCTTATCAAATCACGTGGGGGGGGGGGGTCGCACCTGCATGATAACACTTGGGTCTGCCACTGGCATTGGGAACAATTAAAATATGTAACCAATAAAACATAGTCCTTGCTCATCAAATAAAACCATCCAATTTAAACAAGTGAATCAAACATGGAGACACAATATGACAATATTGCTGAGGATCTAAAACTATGAAATACAAATAAATGCACAAGAATCAGATTATCAACAAGTTTAAGATAAATAGATGTCATACCGATAGAGCCATCTGTTCCTCTTCCTCTCCTGTAACTTTGTAAGCAACTCCCCACTGTAAGGTTGCCAAAAGAGGAATCTCTTATATTTCAGTTCACTATAAAAATAAAAATAAAAACATAACACTTAACCTAAATCATATGACCTTGTGAGTGAGCACTAGTTGAAAAGGAAAATTAATCATGCAAAGCAAATTAGGATGCATTTAGTAAGACAGAAAGCTAAAGCAAAGGAACAGGAGTGATAAATAAGAACAAGTGAGGTGACAGAACAACTTCGAAATAGGAAGATCACAAGAAATCAAGCCGGAAGGCTTGAACGATAGAGTCAACTTCAAATGGTCATAACTTCTGGTCTTGAGTATCGTCTCGCAACGCACACGAATACTCATTTCGAAGCTATCGAAGTGCTCTGCATTTTCAAGGAAGGACATCAAAAGTTAATTTAGAGTTCATCTTAAAGGTTTTTATGCAATTGTTTATTTTACTTTATTTTAGTAGCCTTCAGTTTTAGAGAAGTTAGGGTTTTGGGTTGCCATGTAAGCCATTTTTAGGTTTCTTTATTAGGTTGAGGACAATGAAATTCATTAAATCCTCATGTTTCCTGTCTCTCTCTCACACACACACACACACACACAAAAGGAAAAAAAAAAAAAAAACCTGATGATCCACATCAATTAAAACCATGAAGTCCCTTCATTGATTTAGACTGTTGATTTATTGAAAAATAACACTCCATGGATGATCCAATCATTGACATAGACAAAACCCAAAAATCATTTGAACGGTTGAACCCCACCCAAGTTACCACTTTGCTGAAGATTAACTCTAATCAGACAATCCTAACCATCCAATCAATGCAATAACCGAATCCCACACTGACCCAAATCCACAAAGGCAACAAATGCATTCCATCTTACCAAAAATCTCAAAATGAAAAAACTGCGATTATGCGCATCCAAACACACCCCAATCAATCGACAGAGGCAAAAGATCGTAATTTGAATTAGAAATCGAGGGCATTTAGAGAGGAAGAGAGAGTTGAAGAAGGCTTACGCAGACGTCATGGGGAGAAGGTTCCAAGGTGACGGTTCGACCCGGATAGGAAGGCGTTCCTCTGTGGTCCGTGCTGCCTGCACACAGAGAAAGTATACGTCACGAACGACCGTAGAGTGTATACACAGAAATACAGTGCATAAGAGGTAGTGTATACCTTGGTAGAAGACACGGCTATAGCCTTTGATGTATCCGACGAGACGTTCGTCATAACGAAACCCGGATTTCCAGATCAGAGACCCGTATCCGAACACCCACATCACCATTTTCTTCGTTTTCGTCTCTTCGTCAGTTGGGGAGCGGACTTTACGGTAGTCTCGAAGATTATGTGGACTGCGGAACAGAGAGGGAAGAACAGATGCAGATTTTTAAGAGGAAGGCGCCGGCGGGGGAATTGAAGATCGGAATTCGGACGGGAGGCATTGCGGAATCGTAAGCGTCCGGACCACTCTAATTGGTGGTGCTCATAAGCCGCATCAGCATATCCTAGCACGATCAGACATTAGAAATATAGGCCTGTATCCACCCTAAGCCCTGGTTGTAAGTTCATGGCCTGAGCTAGGCATATCAATTTGGTCCTGAGAAAGGAGGCCGCCCCACCCGGCCCAGTCCGGCCCTCAAAAAATTTTTAAAATGAGGGCTTTTGTTTCTAACGAAAAGCTATAGGGTTAGGCTTGGACAATTTTTTACAAGCCCTAAGATTTGAAGGCCGGGCTTGGACAGTACTAGCCCAGCCCGGCCCTGACCCTGGCCCTGACCCTCTTACTTTTATTTATTTTATATATAATACATACATATATGTAAATATATACTAAAATGCCCTTATCATAGCCACTTTGTAGTAATATGGGGGATATGAAGGCAATTTCATATCTACTTACTCATTAAAAAATGTCCTAAAAACCCATACATACATACATACTTGGTTCATTTCATCTATATTTAATTATTTAAGTTATGTATTGTACTTAATACATAATCAATAAGTTTTGCACGGTTGCTTCTAATCCCTTTCTTTTAGTTTTATTTATTCTCATTTAAGCACTTTATATTATTTTTATAAATCATTGTTAGTGCAAAAGTGAGTGTATTCATTTCTATTAATAATGATATACCTTTTCCTCTATAGAATTGCTTGGGATGTTAACCAATTCATAAAGTTGGTTTGTATATACATAGAACTTTAAGGATATGGGATGTATCCTTCTAATTAGATAATTATAACTCTCCATTCTTAAAAGTTTAAACTAATAGTATGTTTTAAGTACATTTATTTTTGCGACTGAAATCCAAGAATGCGTGATAGTCAGATTAGTGTTTATTACAAATAATGTCAATTGAAAATAGGTATGTGAGTGTAAATGGTTTAAAACTCTCAAAGATAAGACACGGCTGAAATGATTTCATTTCTAGAAATTCATATGAAAGTCATATTAAAGGTGTTTAATAAATCATAAGGTGTTTAATAAATCATACTTTTTAACAATTTTCCTTCTTTGTCAAAATAAATAAAATCATATGTCTAGATTCCAACCCAAGTCACCAAAGCATATATAACTTTATCCGATGAAAGAAAGTTTTTAGAGATGACTTATATTCTCCCGATATTTTCTAAATGGTTCATTTGAAATTGAAATTAGACTATATAACGGATGTTTTCTTAATGGTTTATTCGCAATTGAGATTAGACAAGATAACACTCGATCACACTCATAACGCTCGATCATACTCAGATTTTGGTAACAATGTTAAAAAAAATAGTTTTTTTTTTATTTTGAAGCCCGAGCCTTGCCCTAGCCCGGCCCTGGCCCTAGAGGGTATGGCAAGGGCCTAGATACTGAAGGCCCTTCGAGGGCTTTGGCCCGCTCAAGCTCGGCCCTACATATATTGGAGATAAGGCTAGGACAACCCCAAGCCCGGCCCAGCTCGGCCCTTTGACAGCCCTAGCCCGAGCCCCTGACTATCTCAAAACATGTGAGGGCCAAGCCCACACATTTAGTTAATCAGGCCAAGCCAAGCCGAGCTTTTATCCATATGTCTCCTTTTATCTTTGTATCTGATCTCCCTCTCTCTATAAATGGATAAAGGGAAATATTCAAGTGTATCTATTCCTCACCATAGGGTGAGGGATGCTTCCATAAATGAGAATTTTCAAGTACAAAATGGAGATTTCAAATATATAGGGTGAAGTACAAAAGGGGGATTCATGTGCAAAAAGGAAAAGTGCTCTCACCCTATGATGAAGGATAAATGCGTATGAATGTCCCCTATGGATAAATTTTGGCTTTTTATCACT
Source organism: Persea americana (assembly GCA_029852735.1). Taxonomy (NCBI): domain Eukaryota; kingdom Viridiplantae; phylum Streptophyta; class Magnoliopsida; order Laurales; family Lauraceae; genus Persea; species Persea americana. The sequence goes on from CM056812.1 coordinate 53,390,103, forward strand.
ATATGGATAAATTTAGACCAGCCAATTTCTCGAACAAGTGGACTCAAGTCTGAAAACTAGAGTATGTTTTTGGGGTTAGACTTGAACTCAGGGGTTGTTTGTTTGCAAGACTGTTTTTTTTAGTGTTGAGAATTTCTTACACAAGTCAGTGGCTATCCTCCCTACGTTTGGGGATCTCCTATTAGATTTTTGAGTTTAAAAAAAATCTGACCTTCTATATTGATTTACAATAATTTTCTAAATTCTTAAATATCCAACTTTTAAAATACTCAAGTTTTTCAAGCATTAATGACTTTGGATAGGAGACAACGTTGGGGCTATTTGGGGGCTTTACTAATGGAGTTGAGTGAAGTAAATGTTGATTTGAAGAACGAATAAAATATAGTGGGTTATGATAGTATTTTATTTTTAGTTGTTTGTTATGGAATCATTTTTACATTTTTTTTTATAGAAAAGTGAAGTTTTTTTTATTTTTATTTTTAGTGGAGGAAATAGATTGTTGTTTTACTTTTTTTTTAAATATGAAGGAAAATTTGAATTAAAGTGCTTTTGATGTGACTTTTTTTTTTTTTTTTTTTGAAATGAGGATTTTACTTTATTTGATTCTATTAATAGAGTTGCCAAATAAGAGAATTCAAATACCTCGAAACAAGCCCTAGAGTTGGACTCCTCAATTGAGTACAAATATAAATGAACGCAAGCTTGAACACACACAATTGACACCTGATTTGGCCCATTGACAACTTGTGTTATTTTAGATTAGGAAGTTTCCAATTAAGATTCTCATTATGATGGATTGCAATTTAGCCTTGTGTAGCTTTCTTTCCAACATGAGAATCATTCCAGTTAGTGGTCTCAACGAGACAGCTTAAGTTGGCTCAACCAGCCTTGAGCTATAGCTTGGATCGTGTGCTAATCGATTGGGTTTGAGTTGGCTTGATTATCTCCAAAGCTAAGCTCATGTTAGAGTCTGCTCACCAAGTTCAACTCAACTCATTTTATATTTAGATTTTATGTATTATAAATTTTATTTATTTATCTAGTATTACTCTTTGGAAGGGGTAGGGCGAAGAATATGTTGATAGAAGTAATAAAAATAGATATAAAGAAATATAACTTGTCCCATGATTTCAATCGGGATAGATTGGAAGTTAACGTTTTCAACCGGTATCCATCAATTGAAGTCCCAATCCATTTTTAAAATGGGTCAAGTGACTTCAACCTGCACCGGTGTGGGGTCAACCCAACTCGACTTCCATAACTTGAATTTATTTTAAGTCAACCCACTTAACTTGACCCAATATGCAGAATCTTGAATTCTTGATCCAAACCCAATCCATTTAAAATATTAAGGCTAGATATGAGTTAAGTTACAGTCCCAAATAGACCCAACATAACCTTGGCTCATTCAACATAAATAGATTATTCTGAGCACCAAAATATTAAGCCAGCAAATCATTTAAATGGTTTTAGATAAGCAGGTCGTCTTTACCCCCAAGCCATTTTAAATCGGCCATGCGTTGGAATTGAACAGTTGACCCTAACCCATTTAAAAGCGGGTCAGTTTTTATTGACCCACAATCGACCCTTATATTCATGGGGTTCAAGTTCTGGTCCGGTTAGCAGGTCAGATCAGATATTGCCGTCCTAGGTACGGCAGATGGTCTACAAGTCAATACTGGACCCCACTCCTGCCCGAGCCATATTTGAATCATTGTCCTTATCAAAATCATCAAGCATGAGCATTGGTGAGTGGTTTGAATTTAGCAACGTGAACCCACTCCACCTACTTTTGTGCTGTAAAGCATCCTTGCATTATAGTCCGGTCTCACATGCATGATGGATGGCTCTTTCTGTCTAAGTTCTCCGGTCTCACATGCATGATGGATACATGCATGATGGATGGCTCTTTCTGTCTAAGTTCTCCGGTCTCACATGCATGATGGATGGCTCTTTCTGTCCAAGTTCATGAACACATACTCATCTCCTCAGTTAGTGTCATTCTTGGCATTGGCAAAAACCGTAGCTCCATCTTAGCATAAGCTGATTTCATTGGATTCCTCCTTCGCCCACACAATGACAAAACCGGTTCTTGTATGTCAGGACTGAAAAGGAGTCCAGGGTCATTGTTCATGCTAATAATCTTATAGGAATCAAATATAAACTCACAATGGAAGCTCCTTGCAGTTCAGCATATTGCCTCTGTTATTCACATATATTTATCAGTTATTATTCCTCAGTGTCCAATTCCATCAAGGGTTAAGACTCTCAGATCTGGGTCTTGGGGGACATGATCCATCCACAGTGTTTGGTGTTGGATCAATGGCGAAGAACAGGCACCCCATCTAAGAACTGATTGCAGCAGTGCAGGGTCTGAAGTCTGAAGTCTGAACATCACCACCATTAACTGCTGATTTTTCTTTCGTCCCTATTTCTAATTTCATATAGGAAACCATTTTAGATACGACGAAGTGCAATTTATCTGAGATTTGACTCAAGATGCATAGATCAAAACGAAGATGCAGGATTCATGGAGACGACCCCAAAATTCTTGGAACGAGGAAAGCTAGAAAATAAAAACTAAATTGTTTTGTAATTTCAATTTTCATAAGGAAAATTGAAAATTGAGAAATCAAGATTATTTTTATTTTGGTACCAACAAGCCCGAACACATTGAGAACATGGAAACAACTAAATTCATGAGAGCAAAGTCTATGCTTAGATAATAAAAAAGTAGAGTGACACAACGGTGAGTATTGAGAAATACATCTTATTATTGATATTGATATAGAGAAGGAATATAACTAAGATGGATGAACTTTGGAGTTCTTGGAGAGGCCACCACCACCCCATCCCACTCCTGCAGATGTCTTCTTCATCGATGCGGTGGCCGAGAGAAGCGCGGCATCCAGGTACTTCTTGGCACCAATGGCCATGGCATTTCCAGTGGACTCACTCACCTTCTTGGTTGCCTCCGCTGTGCTAACCAACTTCTGCAACTCAGCCTCAGATTTCTGGTTCAGTTCCTTGTTGGAGTTCTCAAACTCTTCCATTGCGCTGTTCATGAGGGAATTGAGGTAGTCCTCAGCTTCTCTCATGGAGATCTCAGCGCCTTCATATTCCACATTCGCGCCTCCATCCATGGCAGCCCATGAATTGTAGGCCTCTTGCTCGAAGAGTTTCATGAGATCTTCAATCCGGGAAGGATCGAAGTTCTTGTCTTGGCAGGCTTCATTTGCCAGGAGAGTGAATTGGGAAAGGAGAGCTTCCATGTTCTCAATTGATGGTCGCGTACCACACACTCTTGGGCATCTTCCTGTACTCATCTAATGGTGAGGGGCATTTATGTCCTTTTATTTCAAAAGTGGGAGGAATCAATACCTTATCAGGTCCTAGATTGGAGTCTGGTGTCTATATGAGTGGCCCCCCACCCCAAGCATCTCACAGTGGAGGAAGCGGGTTAGAGTGGGGGCCCATTTATTGAATCATAGAGCCACTCAAAATAATTGTTTTCCTAATTTATGAGATGCCACATGCTTTACGCAAATAGAAGTTGGTTACAAACAATAAGTGAGCATGTGATTGATGCAAATTTATACATGAATAACTATATTCATTAATTAATTAATCGGGAAATATTTTCCTATGAGTAGACTGCATTGGTATTATATGTAGTTTGGCTCATAGGATCTACTTAGATGCTAGCTTCTTCGTGGGGGTGTGGACATATAGAAAGATCTCGTTATGGATGCAGGTTACTAAAAAATTTTAGCCCCATAGCATCATCCTAACACTTGATTTAATAACCATAGTTTTAGTGGATTTTTTGTCATAAATATCTTTAGATTCAATCCAACAGTAGATAAAGGTTTGATGAGAGTGCAATTGAGCCAGGTCCAGATCAAGGGTTAATGAGAGTGTCCCAGATCTAAGGGTTAATGAGAGTATGAAAAGGCGTGCAATGATCAGAGTTGGGCTCGAGTTGGGCCCACGGAGTTGGCATGCATATACTATTGCTTGCAGGAGAATGTTTCTCTCGGCCGTATGCAACACTTTCGTTCACCTTCGTATGTTTGGAAGGCTAGAACCAATTTGTTCAGATTTAAAATAGGATACATGAGTCTCAGTTTATGAGTCCCACCGTCCTTCTAGATACTAAAGAGCCTTGGGATCAACTCATCTAAAAAAATCAGATCCACCAGATTTTTTAAGGTGTGCCATGTTCGGCAATAAAGTTGATGTGTGACAAGGTGAAATTTCTATTTTCACTATCTCTTTCACAACCTTACACCAATCAGTTAGCAATGTTTTTAAACTTTTTTTTCTTTTACATTTCTTTTTGAAGTTAGCCAGATTTGAAACTCTTACTGTATTTGGTAGGCTTTAGTAGGCCCACAAACTGTGTTTTTATTCTACTTTAAACTACAATAGAGGGGCATCATATGTAGAAGCAGCGGAGTATTAGAGTCCTTCATGAGATAAAATCCAGCAAGGCTAGTAATCTTCAGCTGTAATTCAACTAGTTAGAGACACATAATACCATCTGATTGCACCAGTTTGGGTGCTCCTCTATGTGGAAAAAAGAAAAAAATTTCCTATGAGGCTCGCTTCAAGATTTTCTACAGAAATCTTAATCACTAAAAATCATGGTCCCTACTTTTGGCCTTGGGCTGAATTACAGTGACACGGCCATCACATTGATCACATGTGCGGGACCAACTCCAGTGAGAGTGGAATTTGGCCCAACACCAATTCATGGGCAGTGATTTAGGTGATTAAGATTTCGAAGGCAGGCCCAACAATAGACTTATATATGGGGCTTATCTCATTGAGTTCTCCGAATACTGACCTGAAAGGATCCGGATGGCCAATTTTGGGCCCATCAAGAAGTACTGCTTTAAATGGGCTAGGTTTCATCAGGTCCATCAATTTACCTGCAAGCCCAAGTCCAGATTTTAGAATCTGTTCCCTGAGTCCCAAATAATAGGGTCTTGGGCCTCTTGGCTGGCCACATCTTTATAACCCAACTAACAAAAATGTCACCAGTGGGGTGGGGTTTGTTCAGGTTCTTAATATTGTTCTGGCCATGCCATTCCAAAAGAGATGTCTGGTTTGACCGGGGAGAACTTCCACCTTGCTCCAAGTCATTAGCTTTGGGGGCCTCATTAAGGCAAAAGAGTTTCTGGATACAACTATACAAGTTTCCCTGTGGCTTTGATGTTTGAGGTACTAAAACTTGATGATGAATTGATAATGGTGAGATTGTCTCCTGGAAAAAGTTGAAACTGCATACAAAAATTTATCCATTCTTCAAGATTGTCCAAAGTCTTCTTTACTTACCAGTAGTGGTGTTCATGGGCAGGGCCAAAGCGTATCAAGGTACGGTCATTCTTTGAAAAAAATAGGCTCATATCTGGCCCAATCTTGACACGGGCCTTGAGTGCCTGGCTTGAGCTCGCCCATTTAGTCAATCAGACTGGGCCATGCTGGGCTTCACATTTTTGGGCTTTCTAATTACTTGTATGGGTAAATCAAAGATACATTACTTATTTGGGGTAGGCTTTAGGCTTTCTAGCACCTAATCTAAGCCCAGCCAATATATTAAACGGGACAAAATATATATCCAAGCTCAGTCCAAAGTGGGCTGGTTCTGGTCCTAGAGCACCCCCACTTACCAGACCATGTGACCAAGGAACCTGTTTATCAAATTTCTGTTGGTATCATTAAAACAAAAAACTCGGGATGATTGATCACTTGGAGCCAGTTTTTTTCATGGAATTAAATTCCACCTGATTTCTAAGAAATATATTTTTAAAAATAGTTAAAATAAAAAAAACGAAGGTGACGATCCATAAATGACCATCAAATAATCTCCACTTTAGTCAAAATAATCCCAGCCCGCACACCAAGTAAGTCAAATCTTATGATACTCAAGGTTTCATCTACATTTAGACCTTATATCCTTTAACCCTTGCCTCTCTAGCAATCCTTATTGGAACCCATTTTACGGTGATTTCATGTGTATTCAATACCAAAAATAATTAATTAAAGGCCCCTTGGTACAAATTGACTTCCTATAAGTCAGAAACAAATGTTTTATTGACTCCAAATTATTTATGCATAAGACACATCTCAAAGAGAATGCCATGTTTATTGAAGAGTGGGCTTCACCGAAGGGAGAACATTGAAAAATATTTCTGTTGCCTCTACTAATGCCTTGAGCTTTTTATAGCAATGATTAGCTGAATAAATTTAATATAGTATCAGAGCGGATCGGTCGTGAGTTCGAGTCCCAAGATGAACGACTCGGCACAAAAAAGAAATGTGTGTCGCCAAAAGTGTACCGGTCGGGTTCTACCTGAGGGGGAGTATTGAAGCGTCTACTAATGCCTTGAGGTTTTGGTAGCAATGGTTAGCTAAAGAAGTTTAATAATGTTGGCATCGTCTTCCATAAAAAAAAATAATAATAAATAAAATAAAATAAAATACTTTGGTTGGTGATGGGGGAGTCCAGATATTGGTCCACTTTTGGGAGGACCCCATGGAATCTTCCTATGTGCATCATGCATTATACACTTCCTATCTTTGGAGTCTTTCCACCTCTTTTTGAACAATAAATTCAGTATGCTGTGTGATGATCCCACAACCAGATTAATCAATTTTGAGTTCCAACTCCCAGAAGGAAGTTTCAGATTTGAGACAAGGGTGATAGTGGGTACAAGTGGACTATTCAGGACTCATTGTCTTTGAATTTATGAATACTAATATCTAGTTCTCCTCCCAAGGGTCGATAAGGTTTCTTGTGTCAGCCAAATAAAAAAAATAGTGATTGAGATGGATTGCTTGGGTTGCAGGTCACATTTATCTTAACACAAAAAATTCCTCCGCACCGATTTGGTAATCTTTGTTAATTGCAACTGGAGTATACACAAGTTTGCCTCTGAAATTAAACTTGTTTAGTTAAATCTTCTATACAATGAACTACAGATCATGGCACTGGGTCCACAGGTAGGGACGGAGCCAAAAATTTCTTCTGGAGGAGGCAAAGAGCAATTAAAATTTTCACTAAATGAAAGTGAGATGATGAGGCCCACTGCATCCATCATTATACCTCATCATCCAATCACTACCATACAAATATATAATAAAAAATACTTTATATTACACAGTTGTTATCTAAGTTGGATTCAACTGTCTTTTAGTTGGTCTATGAAATACAATTTTTTTTCTCAAATACAAGAGTGGAAAAAAATGCACAAGACTTTGAAAAAAATATGGATTCATCCAATAAGCAAACAAATATAGTTTAAATCAAGCGCAAAAAAAAAAAAAAAAAAGACAAATGGAAGGAGTTGAAGATGTACCTATATTTGAGGAATGATAATCTATGAAGAAAAGTTGAATCTTTGAAGAAAAATGAAGAGGCAATGGTTACTCTTGAAGAAAAATATACTAAAGATAGAAGTTGAAATAAACAAAAAAGAGAAATAAAGAAAGAAGTGGAAAGTGCCATCTCCCTGCTGTGTCTTTTGTTTCTAAAGTAACCAAATGACAATTGACAATATTGCCCCCATCTGCCGCCGGCCAGAGGTGAAGGGGGAGGCTGCCGCCGGCCGGAGGTGAAAGGGGAGGCTGCCGCCGGCCGGAGGTGAAAGGGGAGGTGGGGAGAGAGAAAGGGAGAGGGTGGGCAATTAAGTAATTTCATAGGATTTAAAAAAAAAAAAATTGTCTGTGTGGGAAGGGAGAAAACTTGTGTGCCAATAGCAGCTCCCGAGCAAAAACAGAAAAATGACTAATTGACAACACTGGCCCACGTGTCTTTTGGAATTCTATTAAGTTGTACCAAAATGTGTGTAGGGGCAAAAATAGAAAAATGACAAATTTACCCATGATAAGAGGTGAAAAGACCCACTATACTATTGGGACTTTAAAAAGGTGAGTGGGGGCAATTGCCCTCACTCGATCTCTCCTCCCTCCGTCGATGGCCATTGGGGGTTTTCCGGCTCCCCCTGGGCCCATAAGGATTATTCTGGCCCAAAGAACTGGAACACCGTCTGTTAAAAAAAAAAAAAAATGGTTTATGGCACCAAAGACTAGCACTGAACACCACAACAAATGCTCTTGGAACTTTAGTACTGTAGATAATGGGCTCAAATGAAGGTAGGAAAATGAGATATCAAGTGAAAATGGGATGGAACGATAATCAAATGATGCTTTGATTTTATAGATTTCATTGGATTAGAAATCTTGGCAAAACATCCATTAGGTGAGCTTGCATTGGTTGTGATGTGTCCAACTGAAGAGGCACCATTTGAATGAATGGCGGTTGCTACCATTGATTAATATTGGTTTCAATGAGGGGGTTTCTTAACCAAAGGAAACACTTACCAGCAACCATTACTAAAGTATCAAAATGGTCAGAAAAACAAGATGGACTGAGCCCACTAGGCTCACAAATAGCTATCATATTCTTCACTCCATGGAGCATCTGGGCTAATTCAAGTTAGAAGTTACCATGTTCAAGTTTTTCCCAAATAATTCCCAGCATCGTGAGCCCACCAACTACATAGAATTCTCCAATTCTTGTCCGTTATTCTCCTCTTTCACGAGGAAGATTCTATGAATTTAACTTGTGGGAGAACAAGTGATAAGCTGAACTTTCAACCAAAACAAATTGGGATTCATAATAAATCTTTGTGAGCGCCACTAGCATTTTTTTTTTTTTTTTTTTCACTTCATATCACAAATTCCTCATGTCCCCAGCCAAACTCTTTATTTTTCCCTTGTAACCTCCTAGTCGGGGAGGAATATGGGTTAGGTTGGGTCAAAATGAGCCACCTTGACAAAGGGTACCTATATTTGAGGTTGCTATTAAATTTCTTTAGCTAATCATTCCTACCAACACCTCAAGGCGTTAGTAAAGACAGCAGAAATACTTTTTAATATTCCCCCTTGGGTGGAGCCCATTCTTTAATACTCCCCCTTAGGTGGAACCCGGCCAGCGCACTTTTCGCGCACTTTCCCCCTCAGGTGGAGCCCATTCTCTGATACCATATTAAATTTCTTTAGCTAACCATTCCTACCAACACCTCAAGGCGTTAGTAAAGACAGCATAAATGTTTTTTAATAGTTGCATGTCAAAAAGGGCTCAACAGAAGCGCGCTCATTCTACATAAAATAGACAATTCAATGTACCCGAATATTAAATCATCAAATGTTTAAAAGGATTTAGATATATTGGCTGACCTTAACAAATAAATAGACTAGGGGTTCATGTGGGTTGACCCTAACCCGACCTATTTAATTGTAGGTCAAATTTTCTAGATCCGTGACAAACAAAATAATTGCGGGCCGGGTTGGATGGTAGAATAAGATTTTGCCACCCCTAACTCCCCATGAGCCTTGCTAATATTAGCTAGTAGTATTTCTTTTAAAATGATGGATATAACTATATCCAACATTTCAACTAGGGTTTGATATTTGACCAGATCCATAAAATTAGTTTCATTGGAGACTGTGAGCTGGTTATTGAAAGCATTGAATTGAGGGCGGATGATTGTAAATTTAGAAATATTAAATGAGTGGTTTGCTTGAGGCTGATGTTTTCTAGGTTTTCTTATATGGAATTTCAAAAAAATCACCGTGTTCCCATACTTTCACAGTAAACATGAAGAAAGGAAATCCTTTCATTTCAGGAAAAGGATATGTGATTTGTAATATGAAAATAAATCATCTACTTGATCTTAAAGTAAGAGAAAATGGTAAGATATCTTGTAAAATCGATCATTATATCTTCTTGGTGATTGCCGTCTATCACAACCTGCTCCTTTCTGTGTCTATCGGTGTCGGTGGCCCACTTATTCCAAAAACTTCGGTCATGCAATAGTTTTGATGAAGATGGTAAGATAGTAGGGCTTAGATGGATGGATGGATAAGAGAGGATGCTTGAGTTCGTTTTATTGAGATAAAAACAAGATAAAAACAGATTGACGGTGATAATTGCGGAAGAATGTCATACCCAGCTTGATCGAATCGTCGGGCCTACGCTCCGATACCATATAGGATTTTAAGAATGACTCTATTCTAGTAATTTCACCATAAACATGAAGGGAGGAAATCCTCTCAATTTATATACATCAATAACAAAATTATTCAAATTCAAACTCAATCCTAAAATCTCATATGTTTTATCTCTAATAATCAAACCTAACATAATCCTATCTTATCTTCCACTAAGATAATAATCTCTAACATTCCGTATAGAATTTCAAAAATCACTGTGTTCCCGTAATTTCACCATAAACACAAAGAGAGGAAATCCTTTCAGTTTATACACAACAATAACAAAATCATTCAAATTCAAACTCAATTCCAAAATTTCTGACCATTCTCTATTTTATCTCTACTAATCAACCTAACCCAAACCTATTTTATCTTCTACAAAGAGAATAATCTCTAATATCTTCTTCTTCACATATACAACATTTGGTTTATGATTTTTTGTTTACAAATGGCCCCTATATATTTATCTTTACAAAAGCATGCACCCATTTTCTTGAATGTCTCAAAACAACCATTGTCCATGGTTCGGACACAGGTCTCCAACTGGTTTCTTTTTGAGATAAAAGTTGGCCTAGTGGCCAAGGAGAGTTAAGTAAATCTGCCCACCCAGTATCCACCACAACCACTCAATGATTCTCCTCCCAACTGTTTGGTTGGTATTCATTTTCATCGAAATAACAAAAAAGGAAAAGAAAAGGAAAAGGCATGTGAACGTGCACTCCATCTGATTAAACCCAAGACCTGCCTTTGGTTAACCTAATCTATCAAAAATAGAACAATGTTCTTTGAGTGTCAAACTTCTTACATTTCTTTCCCAATTTACTGTTCTTTTGAATCTCGGTTGCTTTAGGCTTGGGTATTTCTAATCTTTTTTTTTTATCGATAATAAAAATATATATTAAAAAGGCAAAGAAAATACAAGAAGATCTAATTATCAGCAACTTAACAAATTCATGACTCATTATGACAAAGAACAAAATAACTCAAAAGTTTTTTCCACTATTTAAAACACGAATCCTCATATATGGGTAAAGCGAGTGCTTAAGGAAGATCCAAACTGGTCCTTGTCACTTTCAATTTAATATTATAGATGGTTAAAAGTTTCAGTAATGCTTCTTTTTCCTCTCTTTCTATCTCTGGTCTACATCTCTTCCATCTTATTCAGGGGAACATCATATTAACTAAGTGCGATTAGCCTTGTTTTGTTGGTCTTTTGGTGCTTTGTTCAAAATTTGGATTCAACACTGCCATTTGACCATAAAGTCACTCTGCTATGACCTTTACCACAGTGTGACGACAGGAAGGTATCTACAAATTAATTTTAAATCTGAGGAGGAATCTACTAATCTAATCTTCTACCAAAAAAGAGAAAAGTAGTCTCTATGAATTAAAGTTACAACCTTTTTTTTTTTCAACTTTTTTTTTCTAAAAAGAGAGGTAGACAACTACGCGTGTCTTGCACAAGCCAAATTGTTGATTAGACATGGCATAGACCATACATCCAAAGGCTCCACTTATCGGAATTATGGGCTCCACTGACGATGGAACAAAAAAGACTCCACCACTTTGTCCGGCCCAAGTTGGATAAGCTAAGGAGGGTTGTATAGGATAACTAGCATAAAGCTTTTGTCACATGTTAAATATTAATTCTGAAAAGCTTAGGATAGACTTGAATGACAAAACAGAATCCACTTAGTTAATCTCACCATAGTTGGGACAAGACCTTGTTGATGATGAGTGGGACAAGGCCTTGTTGATGGTGAGCTTTAGTCTCTTAAATTCAAAACGAAGATGGGTTTCTTTGTAACCAATCTTCGAAAGTTACCTCAATTAGGGTGGATGAACACATAAATTCATAAAAAGTGACCCAAATAATTGAGATAAGCCTTCAAAGATGGGAACAATGAAATCAAAATAATCAAGAACCCATCCATATATGTGCTTCATGAAAGAGGATGGCTCGATTTTGCTTCATGATATGAAATACTGAAAAAATGGTAATGACAAGTTGCAGATACGAAAAACATTACTTCAATGAAGGTGAGTGTAAACATAAGTTCACTAAAAAGTGACCCAAATAATTGAGATCAGATTCAATAATGGGAACAATGAAAACAACACGGCGAAGAATCCATCCCTATATGTGCTTCATTTAAGAGGATGGTTCGCGAAAAAGGATGTGATTCATCTAAAGATGCACCCATGTATTAATGGGATTAACCAATAAACAAAGGCTTCAATCTCTTTTCATCTGCTTTAAGCCTTTGAATTCAAAACGATGATGATTTCCTTCAAAACGAATCTTATATGTCCACCGATTGGATTATTGGAGTCTTTTTTATTTACTATGAAATACTAGAAAAAGATATGACAAGTTGTACATACAAAGAATGTTAGTTCAATTAAGGTGAAAGAAAGTTAGTTCAATTAAGGTGAATGAAAACATAAATCCACAAAATGGAGAACCAAATAATTGGGTTAAGGCTTCAATGATGGGAATAAAGTTGCAGATACCAATTATTATATATTATAGACATAGGCACCGAGTTCAAAATTGGAATTCAATTTGCTAATCGATTGTAAAATTGAACTCTAATATCAAATCAATTTGAAAAATCGGATCTCAAATCAAGATAAGCTCTATCAATCAATTCAGAGTCCACTTTTGTTAAGCTTTTTTATTTGAATTTCAAATTTTAATATATATCTATTATGGATAGGTGATTAAAGAGTCCAGATGAAAAAATCCACCTTGCTCAACCAAGTTAAAGTGAGTCTTCTTTAGGTGGATTTAGAATTTTAATATATTTATTATGGTTAGAAAATCCTTAATGTTTGTGATTTTTAAAAGTGGATTCTTGATAGTGATTTATACATATAGGCTCCACATACAATAAGCTTTTTTAAAGTAGGCCTCATATTCTAATTCCTAAAGACGAGCCACATGCAATTTTGTGATTAATTGTTTGATTTCGATTTTAATAATGACTTTATTTTATCTTCTTTCTAAAAAATAGAGATATATCTTATCTGTTATGATTTTTCTTATAAAGAGATTCATTTAAATAAAATTCACAATATATATCTTATCTTTTGGGTTGCCTTGCAATTGATTAAGAAAGTTTCATATAGTAACTAAAAAATTTTGTGTCGAATGATATTAATATACATACAATTTCACAGCAAATTATATTGCAACTTTGTAAGACACCCAAGTTCCCATTTCTGAAAGAAATAAATATTAAATCTTAATCGAGGACCTTTTCTTTATACCTTTTTTTATTCATCCCTAATGTGTACTTTTGAAATCTAAACTACTCAAGTCCAAAATTATCGTATGTATTGGCACATAGCGTCCAAATGGGATTTTGGGCCATTCTGCGGAAAGTGAAATGTTTTAAAGTTATTTTTAAGAAAATATAAAAACAAAAGGCATTCTTACAAGAAGAAATAAAGACCTCCAGTAATTTCCAAATAAAGATAAGATTTGAACTTTTGTCAAAAAAGCATTGCCCACTTTCAGATTGGCTCAGTCGTGCCATGCCGTACCCCAATTAGGCCAGACAATGCCATCCACGAGCTGGCCCACATGCCCATCCTAATCTTTTATTTTTAAATTTGCTTATATAAATTAAAAGTAACTTTATGGGCCTTTAGGGTTTTCAAGTTGAGATAAAGTTGAAATTACTAAAATAAATACATAAACATTGATGTTAATTTACATAAAACTTGAAGTTTCATGCTCATTTATATAAAAAAAAAATTTACTTTGTATAAATGTTGGGCTGGGCCATGCTTCGAATCGTAATAAATGATATATTTGTTTGTTTTATATTTATTTTCTCATTAATTAATATCTCATAAAATAGCCACAAATTGGACGTGTTTTAATTTCTAGGCCCGGGCTTAGCGCGGGCATGCTTTGCTTGTCTTTTTTTATGTCCACCGAGTGGATTATAGGAGTCTTAACTATTTAGTATGTAATGCTGAAAAAAGATCTGACGAGTGAGTGCAGACATTAATTCACAAAATAAGAGAGTAACAATTGAGATAAACCCACTTGGGAGTTGGTGGACTGCCATAAGGCATAAGTTTGTTCTCATATCTTGTATTTGAAACGAGCCCTAAATTTATCCAATGTGCATTTATGTGAATTTAGCAGGCGCTAGTCGGAGGAATAGTCATGTTGGGTCAAGGACCTCAACCCACATCATAAAAAGAAAATTGAAACAAGGCTTCCATGATGGGATCCATGAAAACAACGTAATAAAGAATCCGTCCATATATGTGCTTCATTTAAGAGGATGTCTTGCGGAAATCGTTTCCATATAAAGATGTACACATGGAGTTATTGGATTCACAAAATGGAGAAACTCCTGCCCTATGTATGATTTTAGAAGAATTGTTCAAACGCGGAGAAATCGGTTTGGGGTGAAAAACTAGGGAAGAAAGCTTTAGATGATATAAATTTAAACGGTGTACAGTCTTTTCCACCTTTCCTTTAAAATCAAAAGATAAAGATCAGTAGGCAAATGTAGGGAGTGTTCCAAGCAAAAAAAAATGTAGGGAGTGTCACTGTACTTAATTTCCACACCAAATTGCTGGTGTCTCCTGTAACTAATAAAATTTCCATTGAGGGTGTTAAGTTCTCCTTTTGTCCCTAGAGAATTAAACAGGGTAGCCCATTCTCTAGTTCAATTTAGCGCCTTGGTGGGCAGATTGATTTTGGGACGGTTCATTTCCACCCTGGCTCTTATCCCCTTGGTGGACAGATTGTTTTTGGGACGGTTCATTTCCAGCCAGGCTCCAATCCATCATGGATGGGCCGTAGCTTTATGGCTTATCGTTTTGTTGTTTTGGTTAATTGTTTTCTACTTCACCAAAAGAAAGAAAAAAAAAAAAAAAAGAACCCAGGCTATATCACATTTTAGAATACTACGTGCAAAATCACCTGTGATGATTGATGACCCACACTCATGCTTCTTTATTCCAGTCAAACACGTACGTATCATAATCACATGCAAAAGTAACAAATATCTAAGTGCACTATGCTAGTTAATTAAGCTATAGAGATGTCTATTCAGTCCTGCAATTGACGGTGTTGAACCCCACTATTCCAGCTAAAATATCATAAACTTGATCTTTGTTTTTTCAAAAAGATCCATCTGGATGGCTTTAAGAAAAATAAACTTCCATTTCCAAAAAGGAGGAGATGTTGAGATGCAATGTCATGACAGGTAGCGTAAAGAAGTGGAGTAGTACTACTACTAGAGAGTAGAGACATCAAACTTTATTGGATCTCTGCTTTATGCATCACTTTTCTCTCCTGATCTTTTGCTACAAGTAAAGGCTAAAAAGGACCCAACAACTTAATTTAGAACCTCTTGCATAATTGCTCTGATACAATTCTTGTATGAACAAGCTTTTGCAAGTGTTGGACACAAGAATGGTGTCCAAAAGTCGATCTGGGACTGCAATATCCATTCTTGGTTAATCAGTGAAGCACGATTGGAAAGAATAATCCGCTTTCTTGATTTATTGTTGTAATTACCTTTTGATTAAGAAGAATTTGTGCAATCATTCTCAATATTTAAATAATCGTGTGGGTCTCTCATTTTGGTATACCTTTTAAATGTCTCACTTTTAATGGCTTCTTCACCATCTTTCCCAAGTCCGAATCTGCACATAACAACTGCGAGAAAAGAAGACGTTTAATGTAAAAGCGGCAGCTAATCATACAAACTTGTTAAACCAAATTTTAACACTACTTTAAAAATAACAAGCACTCTTTCTATCCTGCATTAATGCATTGATGAAATAACTGTTGCAACTGTTATAGTATGATATTTTCTAATATAATGATAAATTCTAGGATTGTATGATACTCACCTCTACCAGTAACTTGGGTAAGGTGGGGACGAGTATTCAGTCATGCTCAGCCAGACTCTACGACTTGCCCCACATGGTGACTTACTGAGTCATGTTGACTCGAGCAAACATGGGTGAGTCAGAATGAGTTCTCTAACTATATAGAAACCAACTAAACAGCTCAGTCGATCAGTTCCAAGCCCTTGCACTTTCCTTGTTTGGAGAAAGTAGAAGAGCGATTTGTGATATATTGGATATTTTCTTTACAGTTCTTTAAATAAGTAAGAAAATTGTGAAAAGAATAAAATAGGTTTTTTCCACACGAGGGACTCAAACTCACACAGTCCCACTCACAACCACATGTCGCTTACCAGCTGAGTCACACCTTGAGGAGAAATGGATTTGATGATTTGGTATCATACTATAGATGCATTCTGCTATTTGAATCTTGGAGGAATCTAAATATCTTTTTTTAGGATACATACCCTTTTCTTTACACGAAAGGATCATACATTTTAGTGCAAAAGTAGTGGTGGACTTTTGTTGGCTTTTCAACCTAGGATTATGTTTATTTCATCTGAGTTGAGTCAGGATCGACTAAGGCTTCGACTGAGAAATTTTGACTGGAAAGAATGAAACATTGAGACTCCACAGTGGATATTTAAAATTTGAAACAGCATGGGATATTCCCAAAATCTCCCGAAACAGAAGTTTGTACCTCTGTAAGATTAGCAGTTTAATAAAAAAACATGATTAGGAATTTATTAATCACTTTTTTTTTTGAATGGTCAATCTTAAAGTGGGACTAACCACTACCGGAGTAAAATTTGGTGATATCCCCGTACACTAGGAGGCATTAATTTCAAGTGACTTGGATTTTCATTAAAGGGCTCCACTATCAAGTTTCACTCCTTCAACTCAAGATTTCTCGACAATAAGGGGTTGTTCAGGTAGTTAGCAACCCAGCATGTGATCCAGTTGCTCATGGATCCCCTAGGTATGCCTCTCTTCCCACTTTGTAGGCTACTCTTTCCATTTTGTGGGCTTTAGCTTCCCACTCGTGTGGGCTCTCTCGGGTCCCAGCCCCTTAGGCTGCGGTACTTAAAAAATTTCAGGATTTCTCTATATTGAAGCCTTACAGGATTCAAGCTCATTTATTTCATCTGTCAATATCTGGCAATATTTATTAAGGCTTATGTTTTATATAGATATTTAATTTAACAAAAACCCATTTTACATACAGGGCTGCTGTTCCACCACACTTCTACGTCACCTCTCAACTATCATCCCCATTAGTGACTCACTAATAGTGAGTTCCCTAGTTTTTATTATCTTAATCTTTAAGACATCCATGCATGGGGTCTCAGCGTGACATTATTAGGGTCAAAATCTCAACAGTAAAGGCATGGAATGATTAATCAGATCCCCTATCCTCCTGAGATAAGGATTCCTGTGGGCCATGGGATCCTCCGTTCTACCATTTTCTGTGGTGGCCCTTGTCTCCTCTGTTCTGTTTTGGATGAACTTAACGCATGCGTTGATGCGATACTTACCTCCGACCTTGCCTGGCGCAACCACTAAAGCTCCCAAGTCATCTGCGACCATGAACACCATTCTATTATCCCATCCGTGTCATGACCCATTAAATTCCATAGCGACTGGGTCCTGCAGGTGCGCGCTCGGGTCGCCATTCAGGACGCATGAGCTTGACTGGGATGGGGTCATCCTGGCAACTTGTGATGGCCAGACAGGAAAACCTCAATTGGATTTCTGAAAAACCAATTAGATTTCAGATGTGGCTGCACCATTTATAACGAAATACCCACAAAGATAACAAAAGATATATATGCATCTGATGGGTTGAAGTCACTAGAAGTACAAATGAGATGAAGAAAAAGAGCACTGAATGTTTGCAAAATTTGTTCATCATCATTAATCATTGCATTGTTTATATATACAAAAATCATTGACCATTTGCTAAAAAGATAACTGTAATTTTCAACAGTTTAAGAAGATTGTGTGGGGTCCTTAATACAATTTTGAAATGAGAAATATTGATTCCATGCCACTGTAAGTATGGTGCTAACGATTGCTTGCATCCAACTTAACCTTTGCGGTGTTCTGCTCAGCTTTACCAAACCTTTGTTGTTTTCTCCTGTTTGTTTGCCTTATTCCTTTCAAATAAAGTCCTATTTACTAAAAAAAAGGAAACAACACACACTGATAACTGCAGAACATCATTTCTCTTTGAAACATAATATTAGATGATTTAAGAGAAAACGACCTTAACATTCAATGAACTTTCCTAGAATGTCTTAAACCATTCATAAACTTTCCTAGAATGGAGTTTCACAGCCATTTACCTTAACAATCTACTTTTAGAATTCTCAGAACCATCCAAATCGAAAATTCCTCTTCCAAGAGGAATTTTCATCTGCGACAGTTGTTCTGTACCACTAAACATTGGGCACTGAATAGTGGGCCTTACAAGTTACACTGTAAAGAAATTGTCATCATACCATAAAATCATGCTTATTGTGTCATATCAGTTAATGACAACTGCGAGCGATTTGGGGTTGTTGATTCGGTGGACCCACTTGCCCACGACTCAGCCCAAAAGACACAGTGGGAGGACAGTGCCATGTCTGTGCTGGCTACATTTCCAGCATTATTCGACAACAGAAAGTGGGCCATTATTCATTTTTCCTCAGTTTTTTTGGTACGTAGACACAATTTCGTAGAGGCTATGAACAGTTTTTGCTCTTTATCTTTTTAATATAGACTCTGATCTTAATGGTTTTGCCAAAAGTAAAACTTTATTACCTTTGAACGGTCCTAACCATCGGATGTTAAAGACATTTGAGGAAAACTTTATTACCTTTGAACGGTCCTATCCATCTGATGTTAAAGACAATTGAGGAAAACTTTATTTCCTTTGAACGGTCCTAACCATCTGATGTTAAAGACATTTGACCAAAAGTTTGATCAAATGTATTCCACTGTTCAATCCACAGTAGGTCTCAAAATTTGGACAGCATAATGCTCTTACACTAATGAATGACCCCAAAATCAGATTAACAAGTAACTTCTCACTTGCCAAATCACTAATCCATGGAGTCATGTCAACTCGCCGACTCGGGGGAGCAGAACTAGTTTAGGAACTACGATTGATTCATTAGGAAGCAACCTATCTTGAATAATGCATGCGTTCCTAATTCTTGCCATGTTTTTTTTTTTTTTTCTGTTTGTAACATGCATCTGGATGAAGATGGCGGAAAATGCAAGTGAGTGCCCATCTCTAATCTTGTATATAAAAACTAGATAAGCCATAATATGTGCAAGAACATAATTAAGATAATCACCTCACCAAGCCCAAATTCTCATTAATGATTTATATGAATTTAGTATGTCCCTGAATGCACAACCAATGAGAAATGCTCACTAAATTGTAAGAATAAAAAATTAGACCATAATTGAGATTTGTATCCAAATGGGCCCTATCAAAGGGTTCAACGATTTTAAAATGTTGGGTGGACATGCACCCAAAAGTTCTTCGACACTAATGTGATGTGGATACCATAGATAATAATGTTGTAACCAATACAAAGAACTTCCTGGTTCTTGTTTAATCAGTCAATCCATGCATCATCCGAACCATTAGTTTTGCCTTTTAAATAACAATGGAAGGGCTGTTGAAGAACAGCAAGAAAGAAACTAAAGGAGAAACCGCACCCTACCTATCAAATTTACCTTTAACTTTTGACTTAGTTTTATTGGACATACACGTTGGCCATTGAGTGTTAGCTTACATTACATATATACTCCATTGATCACCATTATGGGACCTATCAAAATGATGGAGTAGGAGTGAAAACTCTTGGACCTCATAGATGAGGATGACAAGATGTCACAACATAGCTAGTTGATAATCTCGTGCAAATCCATATACCACTAAGTGTAGTAACAGAAACATTAATAATGACTATTTTTTTTTTTTTAATTTTAAAGAATGACTGTCTAAGTTGATGTTCCCATTCATACATTGCCAATTCACCCGTTATATACGTTAATTAGCATGTTATGCAATTACATGTTGAACTAAAAAAGAAAACAAAAACCCAATTCAAGGTCTGATTCAAAAAAAAAAAAAAAAAAAAATGGACAGATTCTTGGCCATTTAATAAGATGGGCCCTTAAAATGATATTTCCTTTAAGATGGTCCCCGAAGGACAAATTCCTGGCTCTGCCTTAGCCTACACGTCTTCTTCAATAATAATGCGTAAAATGCATATTATGTCCACCACATCTACCTCAGTTTTCGATGACTATGGTTAGATTTTGCTTATTGATGCTATCATTTATGTAAGTGGGTAAATTATATTTCGCTATATGAGTATTTAAGATTCTTAATATTATTATACTATTTACTATTGTTGTTGTTGCTCTTGTCATTGTGTAACAGTTCTTGGTAACTTTACACCTCATAACTACTCCCTTGTCTTGTTTGTATTTTCATGGCACAATTTTGATTTTTTTTTTCTTTTATCTGTAACCTCAAATAAGGGATTGGAGACCCATCGAACCCCCACCGGTGGAACAACCCTCTGGTTAGGGGGTGGAGACCTCTAGCAAGGTAAGAGTTACCCCTATGTTGCGGGAAGGTGGTCTCCCCACCATGATTTAAACCTTAGGCAGCCATGTAAGAATAGCCGCGCTTTACTATTGGAGTAAGTTAAGGCGCTGTTCTCACGGCGCAATTTTGATTGGAGCATATTCACCCTCTAGCTCTGTGAGAATATTTTGTTGCAGCCTACTGTGAGCACTGCCTACTTGAGCTGAGCATAACCGTAACATCCACTTGTATATGTTCTTGGCATTTACCGATATCAGTCCGAACTTTTTAACCTTTGAAAGTACTGGAATGTATCTGATAACAGTACATTCGGATGCAGCAAGACCCGGAAAAAGTGGCTTTTGGGCAGAGCACTCGTGGGTGGAATACATGATTTGGAAGGTACTGTCGATCGATCATTTTACTTTATAGAAATGACGTGTGGTGTTGATGGGTGCAATGTGATTCATAGGTTAAAAATCCAAAAACTCAAGACTCAAGTCTCAACCCCACTAGACTGAGTTGTCCGATCATGTTATAAAACTGTAATTATATATGCATAATTTTCATGCATAGGTACCTCTGACGGAAGAGGATCCCCTGTTTGGTCCAAACAGGGAAATCCTGTTTGGACCAACCAGGGGCTGCCACATGGGGGGTAAATTTATTTTTTTTTTAAAAGGGGAGATGGGATGTGTTGATTGAAATTTTTTTCCCCATATGGCAGCCCCTGGTTGGTCCAAACAGAATTTCCCTGTTTGGACCAAACAGGGGATCCTCTTCCTACCTCTGACGGTTCTAAAGAGGCCGGGAAATCTAAGCCCCTTGAAGTACCCATTTGGATACATGTCAAACCTTAGGGGATAGTGTGATGAATGGTCTCATTGTGGATTGTTTTTAGGGCAAAAATGATCTAAAAAGAATTAATACAATCATTGATTAAAATGCATCAAATTTAATAGTTTCTTAAGTTACATTTTTTATATGATAATTAGTGTAAAATTAGAGTGAGTGCTAGTTTGAGAGTGAGGGGTTTGAATTGATGACTGTGGATCTTAAAAGTACTAAAATTGTTACAACTACTGCAGGACCAAGAGTGAAACCCTTTACATTAGAAGATTTCTTTGCAAAGGAGGTTGGGCTTATGATCAATTCAACTCACTCACACTCAAAGACCCCTGATTTGTCACCATCCCTAGTGCATGTTTAGGAGGTCTAATTTTTTTTTCTATTTTTCTATTTCTCTAAAATATATAGAGGTTTGAAAAAATAGTGTTTGGCACCACCTTTCAGCCTCTATATATTTTAGAGAAGTAGAGGTAATGGCTCTACTTTCCATAGCCCCCTTGATGAGGTAGTTGAGTAATAGAGGGAAAAAAAAAAGAGGCGGAGCTACAGTGTTTATGCATAATCACGCCTAGTCCGATTTTTTCAGTTTTTCTCCAAATCTGAGAGTCTCAATCAAGATCAAAAGCGTTGAAAATGTTCACAAAGTCATGTATCCAAATTTTCGCTGTTGAATCATCACCAATCTCAAGATATGTGCCACAAACTGTGATCCATTAGATATAATTTGTTATGATCTGTGGGCCCCAAACACAATATCAAAACTGTTGGATATGTTTGGGAGGCTGAAAATGACTATGTAGTCAATTTTGAACACATAATACCTTGTGAATCCCGAGATATGTGCAAAACAAAAATAATCATTTATGTATTATGCTCAATATTGCATTTGTTCATGAGCAGTAAACTATTTCAATTTCTTTATTATTTAGAGGCGTGTAAAATAAGAAATAAATTGTTAGGAATGTTCACAATATCAAACATGATCATGAGACCAAATTTCACCAGTTGGATCATCATCAATCTCTATATATGTACAAAAAAGTAAGTCATTAGGTATAATTTTGTGGATTATGTGGGTCTCAAACACAAAATCCAAACCGTGAGATCTCTTTGGAAGGCTGCGCACGTCCACATAGTCAATTTCAATAGCCTAATACCTTGTGAATCTAAAGAAATATGTGGAAAAACTCTCAACCAATGATATAAAAACAAGAGAAAACCATTCAATTATTAGGGCCATAAATGAAGAGATAGGGTTTGCATGTCCATCATCCATGTTTAGAGCTTTTAATCTCCATTGAAGAGTCGAACCCCATATATTGGGACCACCCAGTCTTTCCCACACGGAACTCCTAAAAAGGGAAGAGAGAGAGAGGGGGAGAGAGAGAGAGAGAGAGAGAGAGAGAGAGAGAGCGTTGCGTGTGCAACATCATCTGCCGGATAAGATGGGATCCAAAGTCCAAACCCTTCACTGGACGTTGCAATCCTGAGATGAATGCACCAACTCTGCATTAATCGACCAATGACGCCACCTCTCTAATTTGCCAATACTGCACAAACTAATAAAATACATCAGCAATGCACTATCCTTCATCCATCTGCTGGATATGGACAGAAACGAACCACAACTACAATCTCACCGTTCACACACGCATGATCAAAAGAAGCAGATTCGGACTGCCCAGCTGGTGCAAAAATTCGTGTCCCACAAATCTCACCCCTCGAACCATTTTAGCCGTTCAATCATATGCAGATCATGAAAAAAGAAAAAAAAAACAGTAGCAAAAGCCATATACATCAAACGGTTGACGTAATTCCATTTCCCACCCAGGCCATTTTGACTCTCTTGATCGCTATGCACCTACCATGTGCGGTGATAGACCTAGGATTTTCATTTGAAGGGTGCCAACCTTAATAGATAGTTTGGTTTAGGGGCAACAAAAGATTTTCACGTAGATTTTCAGGATGGACTCATGATTTTTATTAGATTTTTTTAAGCACACTGCAGTTTAATGGATTTAGCAGCACCCACGTACTTGTGCCTGGGTCCGCTCTTGAGCATGTGTACGCGGGAGATGGAGTGTAGGGATGTGTTTGTGTACATACTAGATGGATGAAGATGGTTTTTGACTGGGGATACTTGTTTTGGTATTCTAATTTGAAAAGGAAAATAAATAAAAAGCTCTTCCTATTGACGTCCCAGATGTTTTGCATGAACGAGCTTCTTTAACTTTTGGCCATGTAAAGTGGAGAGGTCTCTTTGGCTTGTGATGTTTGGAAAATGGATGTGTTTTTTGGTTATTGGATAAGGAATCTGGTGGCATCACTCAAACGTGGGAGAAGTACTTTTAGTGAATGGGCTCTTGGGGGCCTATATATAGTACTTGAATTTGCTGTGTTTGAGAAGCAAGCTTAAGGGACTTTTATCTTCTTATGCTTGCATAGAATCGTGATTTAGAGAAGTCATTCATACTTCATAGAGTGGTCAGAGAGAGAGAGAGAGAGAGAGAGAGAGAGAGAGATGGGGAATATGTTTGAGCTCCTTAAAAAGGTGAAACCATATCTTGCAATGGTGGCATTGCAATTTGGGTATGCAGGTTTGCACATAGTCACTGTGCTGAGTCTAAAGGGTGGGTTGAATCATTATGTACTCACTGTCTACCGTCATGCCGTCGCCATGTCGGTCGTCGCTCCTTTCGCATTCTTGTTAGAAAGGTCTCTCTCTCTAGAAAAATAATTCATACACCATTACATGTGTAGACGTTTATTTCTAAAGAACATATGTTTGTGTGCAACAGCTTTTTGATTTTCTGACTAGTTTTTACAAGGACTTGAGGAGAGGATTCCATGCTACGTGGATTTTTATTTTCATAAAAGAGTAGAATCTTATACTCATATTCCTCTCGTTGGAAAATCAAAATCCTCTCGGTCAAAGAAAACCATTTCGTGTTTTCCCTTAATTATCTGCAAGGAAAAATGTGTCGCACCAAATATAAAACAGTACCGAGTGAAGTGGAAAATCAGAACATGTTCCTCTAAGAATCTTCTATGCACACAGAAGCATGCTTGATGACATTTTAGTCCTATCATGATTTCATTCTATTAAAAAATAATGTTTGAAGTCTTTTTTTTCTTTTTTAATTCTAGAAGCAAGACATTTTCTATAATGAAATGTGTCTATATTTTTTTATTGAT
Source organism: Persea americana (assembly GCA_029852735.1). Lineage (NCBI taxonomy): Eukaryota > Viridiplantae > Streptophyta > Magnoliopsida > Laurales > Lauraceae > Persea > Persea americana. Next base: position 53,414,689 of record CM056812.1, read on the forward strand.
AATATAACTTGAGACCACAACCTCAATATTGCAGTTAGTAGTGAGCACCTTTCTCCACGCTACGAGCTCGTCATAAATCATAAAATGTATTTATTTATATCTCGTGCATAAGACTGCAAAAGATGAATCTCTTTTCAATAAGACATACCCTAGTGCTGTTGAGTTGTAACTAAACTTTTCATGCCCTTCTCTTTACAGGAAAGTGAGGCCCAAACTGACATTGTCCATCTTTTTAAAGATAGCAGTGCTTGCATTATTGGAGTAAAGCTCTAAACCTGTTATTCCTTCGTATCTCTTTCGTATATGTAGTATCGATAAAGATGCCTAACAAGATAAGTGTTTTCTTATTTCTAGGCCAGTGATTGATCAAAATCTATACTACATGGGTTTGACATACACATCAGCAACATTTGCCTCAGCACTGTACAACATCCTTCCTGCCATAACTTTCATAATGGCAATCCTCTTTAGGTAAGTTCCCAACATTTTGTATCATAAGTGTCTACCTCTGACACACCAGTCTATTGTAGGGTCCACTAAATGAATGGTCTGGATTCACCACCCAAGTAAAAAACCCATGTCCCTGGGTTGCTATGGTGAATGGGAATGAACATAGTCTAAAATACTTTTCTCCATTGCTCATAGAAGCATACTAGAGCTTGGGGCACGTATCTATTTATATATCTATATGTATCCCATCTGTATACTTTTTAGGGGTTTGTTGGTATTGTTAATGACTAAGCTGTCATGTGGGTTCTTTAGGCTTGAGAAAGTAAAGATCAAGAAGCTACCCAGCCAAGCTAAGGTTCTGGGAACGGTCTTGACCGTAGGAGGAGCCATGTTGATGACACTGTACAAAGGTCCCATCTTAGACTTCATATGGTCCCGAAGAAGAGTCCACCATGATAGCAACCAAGGTGCAGCTGACCAGAACTGGGTCAAGGGGACTTTGATGCTCATTGCCAGTTGCGTTGGTTGGTCAGGTTTCTTCATATTGCAGGTGAGTTGCTAATTTTACACTGATCTATCTTCATTTCTTGAAGTAGGATTCTATGAGCTTGATCTAACAGATAATGTGGTTATGGTGGTGCAGTCATTCACCCTAAGAGACTATCCGGTAGAGTTGTCACTGGCGACCTTGATCTGCTTCATGGGCATAGTTGAAGGAGGGGCCGTGGCGCTAGTGATGAATCGCAATGTTGTGAATGCCTGGGCCATTGGATGGGATTCAAGGCTTCTTGCTCCTGTTTATGCTGTGAGTAATTTCAACATTTATGACTTAAAAGATTGTAAAATGCCTCATCATCTAAATAGTAAAATGTATGAATATATTGATAATGATTATCTTTGGTATAGCCCCTCTTGTTAGGGTCCCTCATTGGATGATGTCTTCCTCCCAAGTTGCCTTGTATGTGTCACATTCACATGTCTAATCTTACGATGTGATTGTCCTAAGCCCCTAATCCTAAGAAAAAAAATGAATTGACAAATAAAGTGGGTTGAACATCAGATACAGTCAGCTACAAATAGTGGCCAAATCGAATTTTGAGTCTGTCTCTTTATTTGAAAGTAACACCCACGTATCTTGCATTTCAGAAGAAAAAAAAAAAAAAGAGTTTGAAGGCTGATGATGGTGATAGCGATTGAAAACATTCGCACAGGAGGTTTATATGCTTAGAGTCGTAGCAAGTTGAAGTTCTTGTATTTAGCATTTAAGTCTGATAAATAATTGCCCCATGAAGCCTAGTTCGTGCAAGTTAAATGGTATATGTAGGTGGGGCTATATCGATTACTGTCTTGCTTTTTGTGATAGAGGAACGACTGGACGATATGCTTTTAAGAATGGTTGATTAAGTTTGCAAGTAACCTTAAGCTTCTAAGTATGCTTTTCAAGGATGCTTTTTTTCCTTTTGAGATACATACAAGAACTTGAAAGCCAGTAAGTGGCATGGCATACTTTAGCTAACCATGTCTCGAAAACTCAGAAGCTTGATATTTCTTATAAGGTCGCTGCCCCAAGTAACTTGAGTGACTCGGGAACTCGATTCAATCGACTGGAAGATTCGCCGAGCTGAGCGGCTTGGTGAGTCAAGGCATACACAATTTTTTTACTCGTGGATTGTTGTACTGGTTAGTTCAATTGGGCTTAAGGGGGGCTAATAAACTTGGAAAGGCCATGGTCCATGGAGACAGCCTTTTTTTAAGTTCAACATAAAGGTAGATCAGACATTGATATCATATGAAGATTCTTTACTATCAGCCCTTTAGCTCAGAATCTTATACTTGTGGTTCAGTGGCACATCACATAGAAAGAGGAATTGTAGACCAGGTATCTACAAACAGGGCCCTACATGCAAATTAGAGTATGTTGAAAGATCAATGGTTAAAATAACTCACCTAATTGAAAATTATTATTGTATATTTCAGGGTATTGTATGCTCTGGGATAGCTTACTACGTGCAAGGAATAGTAATGAAGGAGCGGGGACCAGTTTTCGTGACTGCTTTCAATCCCTTATGCATGGTTATTGTTGCTGTTCTTGGTTCTCTCATTTTAGCCGAAGAAATCTGCCTTGGGAGGTATCAAATCTCTCTCTCTCTCTCTCTCTCTCCCTCCCCCCCCCCCCCCCCCCCCCCCCCCCATTTGCTTCAAGAAAGGGTGCAACTTTTCAACGAAATGTTTAATTTCTTGACTTTTCTTTCAGGGTTCTTGGAGCTATTATCATCGTCGTCGGTCTATATTGTGTTGTATGGGGCAAAAGCAAGGAAGCTCTGGAACCATCCCCTTCAACAGAAAAATTGAAAGGGGCACCTGATCAGTTGCCGATGACCAATTCTAGCAAAACAGTTTCGGGTGATTTTGTTTCGGGTGGTGAGACTCTGAAGGTAGAGATTCAGGCCAAGGAACCCACATCAAAGAAATAGTTCAACCCATGTTGAACAAAAGGCTTTCTGGACGTTATTAAGTGTAGATGGAAGCAATTCTGTGGAGTATGCGAGATTATATGGGAATGATCAGCTTTGTCTAGTTCAGTGTACTTTGTAATTAGTACTAGTGGTGATTTAAATAATCATGTGTTCTTGTCTTTCTCAAGTCTCATGTGTTGTGCGTGGTGACATTTTTGCGGGAGTCACTGGCTGTGACAGTTAAAAGTTCGAAACTAGGGGCGTCAAAACCTGACCCCGCTCAGTAGACCACCTTAACCCAACCTGCACAATTATTGGGTAGGCCGTGCGAAAGGAGACCCACACATTTAATTAAATAGGTCTGACATTGGTTGACTCGTCTAACCCAATATCTAAACCCCCTAAACCTGGTGTGAACTATCTTCCCTCCTAAATAAACCTAATTAGATGGATTTAGTGCTATGTACGTGTGGAACTCTTGGCATGAAGGCATGAACAAGAAGTATGGGTGTTGTTTCTGTATTGGCCCACAGTAATTAATTTGTGAAAGTGGGAGTACATGAAATAGCCTTAAAAACAAGAAAAAGAAAATACTGTTAAATGGTTAGGTTGGGGTTGACCCACATTCGGCAAAAACACCAATTGCTCGTCACAACCTAACCAGTTTAGACGCCATTCGGAAAAATATATTAGTAGGCCCACAGTTGTAATTTCTCAAATTCCTTCCTTTTCCCTTTAGGAATAAATATCTAGTTATGGCCTGTGTTTGTATAGAATATATAGAAATTGAATATGTAAAAGTCCATGGTGAAATGAGCTCATGAAAGAGGTGAGAGGTGAAGACGAAAATGAGCTAGTGATGTAGATGGTGGAACCTTATCTTTCCTAAGATTTAAATTATGAAGGTGACGGTTGGGGATTCAGTTCTCGTATTCTCTTGATTTAATTATGATTAGAGGGGAGGTTATTTGGTTATTTGATTGTTATTTTCAGATATTCACCTTTGGTTCTTCATTATTAAATATATACATAGGAATTGAATATAAAGATTTCATAACATAAATGGTTAAAAATAAAGATTAAGATGAATTTTCAAAAATGTGCATCAATTAACCTTTTCTTGTATGGAAATAGAATCAAAGGAAAAATGAGTAATAAATACCTATCCATTAACCTAGTAATTCTCCACCTTATATTTTTCACCCTTCCCCTCTTTAAATATCCTTCGGTAGAGTTGGTCCTTACTTTAAACTCGAACTCGAAGGTCCCTGATCGACTAAAGTGTTAGTGGGGTAAGAAATCATATACCAATCTAAAAGTTTAAGCTGATAGGTAGAAGGCCCATACAAGTATATTAAGATAAGTCAAGCCTATTACTTAGGCGATGTAAGACTTCCCAACACATGCATAGGGACCAGTGGGGGTACCTAACAGATGAATATCAATGGTATCCATTTCTTACTGCCAATGAGGAGCCCCGTCTATTGTCATGCTTGCTTGACAATGAAGAATTTTGAGTCTGTGTGGAACAACCCATGGCAAAAGTTTCACATAAGCCCCTTCTTTAATAGCATCAGGCAATTACATTTCCCCATCAGGTTTGGTATTTCGTGTGGATATAAATGCCGGTCAAGTCCCAACACAGGACAGTGTTTGGATGCTATCAATTTGAGGGTTTCCCGTATTTGGACTTCCTGCTGAGTGCTTCCTATACTACTTGCCAAAAAGGAATCAGTTTCGGCATTTGGGAGGAAAGGGGAAAAAAGTATAGGCATTTTGCACTTTATTTGACGTTTGGCCTTCTACCAACCTCTAGGATGCGACAGCTTCATGTTTCTTGAAACAATGGAGAACTTTTTTTAACGAGGGTGTCCAGCCCTTTGAGCTATAATAATCCCTACAGGCCCTAAGGGAGCCGGATAAATCACATATGGCCCTAATATATTAGTGCATGGTGCAGTTTCGAACTCTCAACTTTTGAGTGCAAACCGTGGTCCTAAGCGAAGTGAGCTACCCCTCGAGGTTTAAACAATGGAGAACTTGTTTCCACTCATCTTGATGTTCATGTGCTTGGCACCTGATTGAAGAGGAAATAAGTAAGCCCCACTTTGTCCCCCATTTTACCTGTGGAGAAAATCAATTCCCTCACACCCCAAATAAGTAAGCCCCACTTTGTCCCCCATTTTACCTGTGGAGAAAATCAATTCCCTCACACCCCAAGAGAAAGTACCATTCCTCCATCCCCAGTGTGAAAATTGCAGCAGTTTTTACATGTTGAGTGAAAGCGAACTTTATGTCCACTTTTTGTGAAACCCAAACAGAGAGCAAGTGCATCTCTGGCCTGTCCTTGCTTTTCCAGTCTTCTTGACTATGATCAAGAACGCAAAACTGGAATTAGCAGGTAAAAGTTAAAACATGTGTACTAGAAGACAAATGAGCCACTGTTCCACCAGTAGGCATCATCAACTTTGCATCAGCTATCAGCTAATTAGTTCCCTCTCAGTGCAGTAACCCTGCCATACTTGGGTGTTGCAGACCAGTGTACGTTGCATTAGCCCCCTTTTTCGGTTCTTCAGTTAATTAAACAGATTAATCACCAATGATTCACCAACACTATCATGTGAGAATATAAGTACAATCACTCAATAATTCTATGGAACTCAAGAGAACAGAAATGCCTTCCACAGAAGGTGGATGGAAGTGACAACAAACATTGAAAGTGAACGACAAAAAACATAAAAAGACTGTCATGATTCCACAAGTATGTTTAAAGTCGAAGTTTTTGAGTCCCCACCAAAAGCTCCAACACATACAACACTTGCATGTGCATGCTGCTCCATTTTCTCAAGGGGAAGCCAGAAATTCTATCCCTGCTCATATTTTCCTACACTAATTCTGATACAAGAAGTTTCTGCTTTAATGTAGAGAAATTCATGTTATAAACTGGTCACCTAAATGAGTTTTTTCTTTTGGAAGTAGTGCTTCAGGTGCCACACTTGCCAAGCTGATACCCCTATGCAAACACCGAGGGACATGATACTGAACCAAGCGACTCTAGAATTTGTTGCTTCACTGACTTCCCTCATCTCTGCTTCCCTGCATTCATGAATTGCGTATTGTTTGTCACATGTATAAAAGAACAAAACAGTTGAATGCATCTCCTGGCAATGATTTTGAACCACAGACACATTTATCACCTGCTTTTCAGATACATTAAGTTTTCATGGATGGCTTCTATTGCTCCTTCCAGTTTCCTCAGTTCAAGCTCAACTCCCTAAACATACCAAAACCACAGTCGCATGTATAAGGCAACAAATGATTGACCAGTTCCAGGATAACGAAGAACAAGAATGTACTTGCCTCAATTTTTTCCTTTTTTGCAACAGAATCCCAGTCCTTTGCCGCAATTCCCATTCTCCAGTCAATGTTAACACTAGCTCCAACTTGACGACCATGATGGCCATCTACCCAGAAACATGCAAGGTAGTTGCCTGCCTCCGTAGTTGTAAATGCAAATTGTCCACCCGTCACATTTTCATTGTGATGAAGGGCATTGCCATATGGTGATGTCACCTGCAAAAGAACAATGTAAACTAAACTTTTTGTAACAAATGGTAGAGTGAACTTGCTAGTCAACTCAGTCCAACAAAAAATATCCGCTCTTTATAGGAGTAAAATAAAAAATTCTACCACTGGGCTAATGTAAGCTGGTTAAATATATGAAAAGGAAACAAAGAAGTGAGTGATACTTGACCCAATATTATACAAAGCATCTCCAAGTCGTCTTCTTTTTCTTTTCTTTTTTTTTTTATAACGGAGGGTGTCCCAACCCTTTGGGCTGGACTAATCCCTAAGAGCCCAGGGGAAGCCGGGTAAATCCTCTGTAGCTCCAGTGTGGTAGCACAGTTTCAAACCCTCAACCTCCAGGAGCAAATTGTGATCCTAGGCCAACTAAGCCACCCCTCATGGTTATCTCCAAGTCTTTTAGTAGCAGAAGTATGGCAGATATTCCAGCAATCTAGAATGTATATTTAAAGGCTCCTGCGTTTAACATTAGTCCATGTATTTTAGGCCACCTGTAGGCCCACTTGTATCTTAAATGGGCCTTGATCCAACATACCATGAAAACCCACGTGTGGGGACTTAGCCAGATCAATTGTAAATACTGTCATTTCCTTTTATGTTAGTTTATCCTAGCTGTACATGATTGTAATTAGCTTGACTAAAGCTGTAATTTAGGTATAAGTATTGATGATAAAAGGGAGAGACAGTTTTTCCACAAAATTATGTGTTATGTTGTTGGCTATTGAATGATGCTTACATGCCACAATAAAAAAAATTTCCCAATATTTGACAGGTAGAATCTTCTTATCTGGGGTTCTCTCAAGACATTGCCCATTCACAGTAGTGACAAAAAAAGCAATAGACTGGGACACTTAACCATCAACCATGGTCCATGCTACAGCATATAGAAACTCAAGGTCCAAGACTACTATGCATATCTTTGGGTTGAGAATAATATGATTCCACTAAACATATGCACAAAAGGAGTTAACAATTACTTAACCTTCTCAACTCAAAAGGTCAAAAGTTTCACTTCCCAGCTGCTCTCATCAACCAGCAGTGAGAACTGCAGACATCCTTGACACATATGCTCATGATTTTTTATCATTTTTGTGGGGGCAAATACAAATGTAATCTGATGATGGCTTGCTTCTGAAGCATTTTAAAAGACCATTATTAACTACTGATTCTAGCTTATGCAGGTCTGAGGTAGGTGGAGTAGGTGTTAGACAGAAATATTGGCCTGGAAATATAAGCAGAGGTTCAGTAATGCTCTCTCCAATGCAACTAAATCTAAGCTGCATTAACTAAGAATGTATTCCAATGCAGATAATTTGAAGGCCTATTTACTGCATGTTTAATTTAAGGGCCTGCTAGCCACATTATACATTTAATCCCATATCTGAGCCTCATCCCATCAAGCTGGGGTTAGCACACATGCATTCACTCAAGCAAAGAAATATTAATAAAAGATTATTACATTTTGAAAATACTTTCAATGACTAGTGAGTAAGTTTCAATAATAAGGACCAAGAATTAATTAGTTCCAAGATTCTTGTTTGCTACCATAAAAATCAGAGGGATAACTTATGTACACAGGAATCCTAAAATCTAGTTGGATTTATCTCATCCTACTGCATTCTTGCAAAAATGTAGGTTACACCATCCTAATAATTAAACACTAATCTGACTTAAGTACAATAATGCTAAAACAACAGGCACAGTTTTTGCAGTCAAAGTCAAACTCTGAAGAAATTATAGTTGAGTTATTAAGATTAGAAAACCCTTTAATCTAACCAACAAAAACAAAAAAATTCTACACCTATCCAAATCTGGACCAGTAATGACTGTTAAGTGTTTAAACATGTTCAAAGTTACTGCACAATAATCCATGCAGCATTTGTTGGACCTTGCACCAACATTTGTTTCTTCAAGCGCTCTAGCATGAGAACAAAATAATTAACCATAAAAATTTTTTTCACTTTCGATGTTTGGAGCCTATACATATTGACAATGCTTTTGAGAAGAACTCCAACTCCTTTAGTTGAAAAAAAAAAAATAACATCTGTTGTTTTTTAACATGGCCCAGCCCAATCTCCAGTTCCGTCTTAAAGGAAGTGAAGAGCCTAACCAGATTTTAAAAAATTTCAGTGCCTCTGTCAAATATTAATAATAACGAGAAACTACATGATCAAAATTTTTTTATATCAGTAACAAGACTTGAATACAGAACCTAAAGGTTGGGATAGTTAGCAGCGCTTCCATTGCCACAGGCTCTTGTATCGACCAACTTAAGAAACCCGAACTAACATAGAATCATGACATACAGTCAGTGGTAACAACTGAGGAGATAACCTAACACTTCGGACTCCGGAGTCACACTAAAATAACCACCATTTTAAAGGTAGCCGCTATTAAGAATTCAAATAAAGACCTCATTAGCTCAAGCTTAATAGAAGCAAGGGCCAGAAAAAATGGGTCAGTGCATTATGGTTGAAAAAGCAGTTGCTGTTGGATAGTTTTATTCCTTGACCCGAATATAAAGAAAAATAAATTGTAAATAAATAAATTTCTGGATACTGATAAAACAAAGAGAGAAGATGTTATAATGAAATGTTAAGTCCCTGGTGAAAAACTGAAAATAACTACACAAAAAAGGGGAAAGGACAGCAACAACAATGTCCTTGGCTTACATGAAAATGCTGAAACCCACCCCCACCCCCACCCCACCCCGCCCCCCCCCGCCCCCAACACACACACAAAAAAAATAAAAATAATAATAAAAAAAATAAAAACAAAACAAAACAAAAACAACAAACCCGATCAAGTGGCTTCCTCTTCAGCGAATTGATAGTCCACATCATTCACCTCCTAAAAAATGTGATGGAAAGCAAATTGCACCCAGTTTGTAGGATCATGAATTTCATCAATTATATCAATGGACCTCAATATGATAACACAAACACTACAAAGCCCATTGAAAGGCACAGATAGAATTACCTTCTAATTTCTATCCCTGCATAAGCAGCCCACAATTGAGGAAAAAGATCCATGTGACCAATAACCAATGCCAATTTTCACGTTATTGGAGCAAGAACGATCGACAAACCAGAGAAAGTGCAAAAAATATCACCAAGATAATAATAATTGATCCCCTCAATAAACGTCCTCATTCTTTCCCAAAGAGCAACCCCATCAAAGTTTAACTCATGAATACTAAAAGGAGGTGGAGACCACTATATAGACCAACTTAGATGATTTGAAATTGAACTACAATTATGAAGCCAGCCTCACCATAAATCAGTAGGAACCACTTCCACAACCTCTTCATGAGCCAAAGCCCATAAGAACGCCTACCAACTAGCCTTCGAGGCAATGGTTCTAATTGAATCCCCTTCATTCTGTAATAAAACTATTTCAAATTCCAAAGATTAAATCATTACCATAAAAAAGAATCCCAAAGGATACTATTGCTCTTGAGATTAAAATGTTCTTTTCTCTAAATTACACTATTATGGGTGTAATGTAGAACAAGAAATCAATGCTTAACCAAAACTGAGCCAAAATAGGCCAAGGCTTGGTCCAAACCATTGCTATCAAAATCTCAAAATCTATCATTGAATAAATCTTTTATGAAAAGAAAAATCAAATTTTATACATGAAACCCCACCTACCCTTACTCTCTTTATGAGTCTTACAATTTGCGATTTAAATTGTTAAAAGAGCAGCTTCCATGATTCGTAAAAGATGCACTTAATGGTATTTACCTTTTTTGTTTACAAATATTCCTTCCTTTCCATTTTACTTTAGTATTTATTTAAGGCCTTTAAAACTCAATTAATAAATCATTAAAATGCTAAAATTTTCTAGTTTCTAAACTAAAGCAAAAGTTCGTGCATTCAGGCTTTCATTTGAGACTCCACTAGCACTCCCCACCAGACATAAAGAAAAAAAAAAAAGGTGGAAATCAGAAGGTAGTATGAATGGAAGATAATGACATAATGTATCAAGAAGTGGGATAAATGCTTAACAGATGATGATATTATATATACACATAGGAAGGCGTTCATATAAAGTATAGAACTTAATAAATCTTATGAATTTCGTGATTTACGAATTTTGGCGATTTTAGATGTCTTACAATTTTACAATTCAGTTCGATTTTCAGCATAATGGCCCAAAATTAGAGTCACATGTTTAAAATGCATAGGATTCATTCAACTCAACCAACAAGTGAATCTCATCCATCACAGCCTAATTGTTCGAAGTGAATTGCTCGATATGGAATGGGAAAAGGAAAACTTTTTCAATTTTCCTTTTAGAATTCCATTTCCATCAATTCCTTTCGGCATTCTAAGGGTCTCTCTCCAGAATTTTGTCCACCTCAGTTGGGGTTGGCTACATGAATTTTGTTTCTCCATTCCAATATATCATGGGCCAAATCCTCAAATAGGTTGCAAATCTTCAAATCTATCCTTACTACTTCCATCCATGTTCTCTTCGGCCTATCATTTTCCTTGGTGGGTCATCAACTACACAGAAATATGTTTCCTTAAAGGCGTCATTCCTAGCCTGCATTGGACATGTTCAAACCATCTCAAATGAGTCTCTCTTAATTTACCACCTATTAATACTAACCTTAAATGCTCCCAAAAGCACTAATTTCTAATTCAATCTTTTCTAGTTTTACCATACATCCATCTCAATATTTAAAGTTTTCCTAGTTGGATCACACTTGTAAGCACATTAATTTACATAAGAATAAATTATGAATTATCTTTCATTTTTCCTCTAATATAGTCAGTTTGCATTTATTTTATCCTTTTTTTTTCAGTCTTTAAAACCTAGTCATAGGAAATTGTGGGACTTAGTTTGACTTGGCTTACAAGACTGAAAATTAAGTTTTCCCCTTACTTCAGAAATGCGGACAATATAGTCACAGGTTTAAAGTTTGAAACTCTCCTTAAAGTCTAGTTAAAAGGTTGTAGGCCACCATGCAGATATAATGCCGGCTGAATGATCCTAAATACTTGATGAAGTGGCCTAGAAATTTCAAGATATTCTATATGAAATAATACTTAAATTACCATAACAAAAGGGAAGCAGTTCGGTATCTTAATCTCACCACCTCTCATACTACCTTTTGTCAAACGGTTTTCTCAATTCATAAATGTCGTAGAACGACACAATTTAAAATTAGTAAATTGAATTCCTAAATAAATAGAAATTGGAATACTCTCCACACATTTTCCTTTTTTATTTATCACTTACAAGTAAAATTTATTAAAAATGAGCAGAAGTACAGACCACGAGAATAAGAAAAACATATAGAATCACTAAGATCAGCGGTCCTATCTGCCCCTTGCTTGGCCAACAGTCCAACGTCCCTTCTCTTTGCCATTTTCTCTGAATGCCGTTAAAGTTACAGAAGGCCTCCCTTTGCCACCCTTGGAGTTTGATGCCTTTTGAGTTACAAGTTCCCCGATAGCATTCCCCATGAGAACAGTTCCAAGGATGCAAATGATCCCAAAAACAACACCCTCACCTCTCCCCCTAACTCTCTGCCATTTTATTTGGATGCCCTTTTCAGTCACAGGAGGCCTCCCCTTGGCTTTTGATGCCTTCTGAATTACAAGATTCCCTGTAGATTTCGTATGAGAAGAGTTCCAAGGATGCAATGATCCCAAAACAACACCCTCACCTTTCCCGTCTCTATTCAAACTATACACAGCCGGCTGATGAACATGCTTTAAAACATATTTTCTTCATGGCTTTCATGATTTAACAATCCTTTCAATATTTCTAATACTATCCAATGATAGAGTGATCTAAATCACAGATTACTGGGAAAACCCAAATGAAATTTCCCTCCCATAACCATAGTTCGCCAAAATACCATACGAACATTCAATAGATTTAAATTTCCTCATGAATCTATTAATGCAACCATGCAGACCTGAATAAGTTTTACCAACTATAAATTTTGCATGCCCTTTTACTAAATCTCTAACTTATCTTTTGATGAGTAACATTAAATTAAATAACACGCAATAATTACAAACTAGAAAAAAATGTGGAAAACATGTAATGAGTTCCCACCACTAAAATCCACAAAGCCTATTGCCTCCTGTCACCCATAAACAGGAAAGATATAAAAAAAAAAAAAACCGTAGTTAGATATTTGATTAAGAGAAAGACTATTATTATCATTCCTGTTAGCATGCAGCAATACTTCTAGGCCAATTCTGGTAATCTAAGCTATGCATCCGCTGGACCAAATCAATCATCAAGATATGCATCAACCCTAACATCTTCCCATCGGACAATCCTAGCTATCCAATTAGTGACCTAAAAAATGAGCACTAGAATTGTCCCATGAGATATCTGCAACCAATACCAAAAACCCATTAATTCAAACAACTGAAATCACATCACCCCAATTGAGTTCTCCTCAAATCAACACCAAGAAACACAAAAACCCAAATCAGAAACACAGGAAATGAATAGGAAAAACACCAAAAAAAACAAAAAATAAATAAATAAATCGATTAACGAAAACGAGAAAGACCCAATTGAGATATTGGGTTTGTTACCTTGGCTGAGATCGTTGGGATATCATAGGCTCCATCGTCAGGGACGACAGTGTAATCAGTCAAAACGACGACATTCGTCTGGATTTCTTCAGACACGCACTTTGTTCCAGACGAAGGAAGGTTTATCCAGATGGCTCGCCCAAAAGGGAGAAGACCCACAGAGCAGGAGAGGAAGAGAAGTGTGAGAAGGTTAAGATCTTTAGACATCCTCTCTCAGAGTAGAAAATCCGGCTTCGAAATAGGAGAAAGAATAGCAGCAGAAAGAAGACCCCTTCAAAATCGGTACTGAAGATCAAAACCCAGATCTTGATTTCTTTGATTGTGGTCGTTTTCTGTGAAATTTTTATGTGGGGAGCGTTGAAGGACTGAAATGGAACTACTGCTCCTCTTTTAACTGGAGCCTGGCCTTTCAATTTTTAGGGCTGTCAGATGGGCTGGATTTGGAGCGAACTTAGGTGGGTCAGCCCCAACGGGTTTATACATTTGAGCCCGTGAGAATGGGGCACCCATTGAGGAATGAGCTGGCCCGGATCATTTTAGTATGTTTGGAGACTGATTTGATCCGACGTGAGTCTGATTAGAAATAATAAAGTGACCATTAACTTGAATTCACTTTAAAAGTGAATACCCATAGGAGCCCCAATCTTTTTGACACAAAATAAAATAAAGATAAAGAGTAAAATAAGATTTTAATAATTACACTTGTTTTACTCAAAAATGTGTCCACAGAGATTGCAAGTAGGGTTGCAGATGGGTATATATGATTTTCCGATTATTCGGAGGTTTTGGCCCTTAAAAATCCAGGTTTGAAACTTATTTTTTTATTCTGATTCATAATTGGGTTTGGGTGTAGAACCTAATTTAGGTTTCGAGTGATAAATGGGTCCGATTCTAGGTCTATATATATTTCAACCCGTCCATTAGAGACCGGCATATGAGTCTTTAATTCTTTAATGTTACAAATTGTAGCACAAAATCAATATTTGGCAGACATTTTTATTTTTTATTCTGGAGACAAAATGATTGATGTCCTATTATAACTTAAACGATATCCTTATTTTAAGGAAAAAAAATATAAAATAAAAAAGAAGTTAGAATTGATTTTTGAACTAGATTCCAGTATTTTAATTGGACTCGTTTCTTGAACTAAATCTAGGTTCGCCTATTGGATCTGGGCTTGGAACAAACAAAAAAAAAAGGAAAAAAAAAAAAGATTCCTCGTCAGAATCAAATCAAGAACCAAAAACCGTTGTTTAGAAATAAGTATGGGTATGGGTCCAGTAAGGTTTCGATCCGAAACATTTTTATTTGCAAGTCTGATTACAACCAATCAAATCTCCATGAACATAGTTTTCAATTGCAATAGCTGTAAACACGCTTTTGAGTAAATAAAAAGAAGAATAAAACTGTACAAATTTTATTTCACCTTATATTTATTCTATTTCAGACCAAACAAACATGTATTAAGATTAAAACCAGGACTAATCCGTTGAGTGGGGCCTCCACAAATGTACACAAGACATTTTTTAGGGTGGTTTGAAACAAAGGTGTGGGAGAGCAAATCAGTACCTGTACCTTATGCCACTCTACCAACTCTCTTGTTGGTATTATTGGAAAATGTAAAAAATAACAAAATATGTGATTTTTATAATAACTTTTCATATATGAAAATAGCTTCGAAGATGTTAAAAAATATTAAAGATTAAAAGCAAGTAAAAAAAAAAATATTATCAGTCCGATCTTGAACCAGTGGCTCAGTTTCAGCCAACTGAAACTTTGGACCCAAAGTCAGTTTTGCCCCAAGATTCACTCCATCCACTGTTGTTACAGTAGATACCCGAGCTGACCGTTTGGATTACTACTCCATTGTCCTTGGATAATTGCAATAACCATTCAATCCAAACCATTCATTTTGTTAATTAATATCTTGTGCCAAAAGAACTGATGATGGCCCCTTTTGCTTTCAAAATAGGTAGGGCCCACCAGAGAGCCACTTTCATTGCCGAGCTTCTATCCCATAGCAAAAGGCCCAGTAGACCACACTTATAAGTGCTCCCACTGATTACAGTACTCCGTGACCAACCTAAATAGCAGAAGGACGAGGGTTTTAGATCTTGCCTAATCTCCTTCTTCCCATGGCAAAAAAGCGAGCTGCTTCGACGCCTCCAGACCACGAAAACCCCACCTGCGAAAAGCAAAAACCAGGCAATGAAATCGAAGAAATCTTTGCTTCCAAGAAGAAGAAGAAGAAGGAATCCGACCCAGAGCTCAATAACCCATCAGTTGAAGGCACGAATGCAGAACAGAAGAAGGTGAAGAAGAAGAAGAAGACGACGACGAAGATGAAGGAGAAATCCAATAGTAAGACTAACTCTTCCAAAGCAGACGGGTTCTCTGATCCGCCATCTCGGCCTAGGCGGCGGACGCAGGACGGCCTGACCGTCTATTCTGCTGAGGAGCTGGGGCTCGGAAAAGCGGATGCCGGTGGTACCCCTCTATGCCCGTTTGATTGCTCTTGCTGCTTTTGATCGGGTTTTAGGAAGAATTTTGACTTTTTGGGATCTGGGTGTTGCTGATTTGGTCTAGAAATTTTCGGGTTTTGTAGTAATGGAGGGGTTGTTTCAATTCTGTTAAATTATTGGTGGAAGTGGTGGGATTCTATGCAGTTTTGGGGCCAATTTGGTGTGAGCATGTTGTGCTTTAGAAACTGATCACTTGGTAGTTTCATGTAATATTCATCGATATTTAGATTCTAAAACGGAGTTTTTTGTGTGCTCACATACATGTTCTAGGTTTTTTTTTTTTATTTTTTTTTATTATTTAATTTTTTTTACTTGTAGTATTTTGGGACAGTTGCACTACTTTTGCAGAACTTTGAGAAGGTTATTTGAATGAGTAATTGGCTTAGATTTTGATAATTATGCTGATACACATCAAGATTCAAATAGTTAATTTCATATAAACGTGTTATTTGCATTTCTAGTTTGCTGTAATGATTTTTATTTAAAGTCCAATTTAAAATTTACAAGAATCGGATTTTGGAACTGGTTGTTCATGATTTTGACATGGACCTTCGTTTCAACTCGTTTACCAGAATGCAGCTTGTATATAGAAAAGTGGCTTTTTTGGAGTACTGGTTCTTCCAAACTTATAGTGAGTGAGGTATTCCTTTGTAGCATATGTGGGTGAGCATGGGCAGAGTCCTCTGAGGAGTGGGTGGGCCGCGGCATGTGAAGTTTGCACTTGGGGCCCGCAAATGGAAGAGTTCATTATGCTCAATTGCAATGGATGCTCAAGGTGAAACCTAGAAATGACAGAATGGAGGTGATTTTTTTCTAGGTTCTTACATGAATTTTATGAAGGCCTTCTTCCCACCTCTCATCCCCCATTAATATTGATGATTTGTAGAAGTTGAGGTGTGGTTTGAATAGGGTGAAGCTGGTGGAGTGTTTGGAGGTGAACTTTATGTGGAGAGAGATTCAAGTGATTCATTTTAGTGGGCAAGACCGAGTTGGCCTATCCATGGAGGTATGCCATGTAGGTGAAAGGAAGATTCTTAGGTAGCGTTTGGTTCGCTGTAATGAAGGTCGGAATGGAACGGAATGATCATTCCTGCGTTTGGTTTGCAAAAAAGTGGCGGAATGACCATTACCTCCGGAATCACCATTCCTTTATGTAAGGGAATGGTCATTCCACTGGGAGGGGAAGGAATGGTCATTCCATTCCCTTATGTTTTATCCATGAGACCAAAATACCCTTAGACTTGTCTCTCTATTACCAACCCACCTCACACACTGGACAATTACATCCCCGAGAACGAGGACGAAGAGGCCTACGAAGACAAGGACAGCGAAGACGAAGACAGCAGAGACGAGGAAGACGACGACGACAGTCCTCCTCCAAGCCCGCTCTGATTCCATCACTTCAGAACTGCACTGTTGTTTTAGGCATCTACCCATTTGAAAAAACAAAAACAACATTTTCCCCATTCCCTCCTCCAAGCCTCACCGTCTTTTCATCAGCGGCAGGTGGCGGCTATCGTCCAGGGGATCCGTCGGATTCAGGCGAGTTCCTTCCTAGGGCATCCGTGGGCAGTTCGAATCGGCAAACCGGGCACGAATTCCGGATCGAGAGCCAGGGCAAGATGCAATCCAAATGGTAGATGTTTCAGTGTTTATTTGAGCCTGTCTCTTGCTCAGAACAGTCACTGAGGTGTGGAAATTTGGTGCTCTTGGATTGAAGCTCTCCTCTGTGGAAAATACACTTGCAAATTGTCTCAATTTTTTTTTGTTTTTCCATGAAAGCCTTTTTTTATTTTTATTTTTATGAACTTGTAGTGAATTTTGATTGATTTCGTATGTTTTTTTTTTTTTTTTTTTTTTTTCTTGCATGAAAACTCAATTCAAAAGCTGCATCTTTGAGGTTTTGCAGTAGGAAAAGTTGAAGATCCTTTCATGGATTGAGAAAAAAAAAACCAATCTCTTCTCTTTCTGCTTCTCTTGTTTTGTAATTTTTTAATAGCCATTGCAGAGAGTCAAAGTTGGCTGCTTTTTTCTTCAAGTCCTTGGAACACGAAAACCCAATTCAGATCTTCCAAAAAACCTAAACTTTCATCTGCTTCTCTGAAACTGATCTCATTTGCTCTCATCCAAAAACTGATTTACCTTTCGTCATGGAGAAAACCCAATTTAGATATTAAACTACTTTCTTCTACCATTGAAAAAGTGCGAAATCAGTTCTCCGTCCAATTCAAATCTTTAAATTCGAACTTCTTCTCAAATCTTAAGCCACATCCCAAAATTCATATTAGAACTCAAGGCCTCTCTCTCTTTTGCTTCTCTCTGAAGAAAAGTAATAACTAACAAAGAAGAAAAACCAAAACAACCTTTTCGGAATTTTTTTTTTTTAAAATGGGCAGTTTCAGTGCTCTCCTAAATTCAAATGGGCAGTTTGGAATTCTACTTGATAGCATGAATTCAACCAGTTCTAGCGTCCAAAGTGTGCAATTCGGGGATTTCCAGGAAAACCCAATTCAGGGTACCAATTCAAATTTGATGGTGAACCAAGGATTGGATTTGCAGAACACAAACAACCCAGAAACGTTATTGGGGCTGCAGGGTGATTGGAGTAGCGGAAATGTGATCGGAGGATGATCACATCGTCCAACACCGTTGATTTCTATCTGCACCAGCTCATCGAGAAGCTGATTGAAGCCAGACCCTATTAGGAAATTCGGAATCAGGTTTGGAATGTTGGGAGGGATGCCTGGTCGTACCAAGGGTGTTTTGGTTAATTTCATGTAAATTTTATTCCATTCCGGGCTTCATTCCAGGGTACCAAACACAAGAATAGGAATCAAGAATTCTATTACTGGGTTGATTCCTCGGCGTACCAAACGCAGGAATGAAAATGACCATTCCTGTCTCATTCCATTCCATACTCATTCCATTGTCCATTCCATTCTTGCCTAAAACCATTCCAGCAAACCAAACGCTACCTTAGGAGTGGAGGATAACTTTAGATCTTTTGCATTTGTAGTTATGAAGATTCTTCTATCTTTCTAGCATTTAGTTTAGAAAAGTAGAAAAAAACTTTAGGGTCTGGTGCATGTGATGTGAGATTTAGACGTTCAAATTGTGGAATGTGAACGGTGGAATCTGTCTCAAGCATCATGCTTGAATTATTTGATAAGATTCACAGAAAGTGAAGTAGTTAAGAGTAGTTACAAAGCAGTGAAATGGCGAACCAATTTAGACTCTTTTGACTTTTAGAATGGAGATGGTGAAAACCGACTAGTGAAACTAACTGAAAAGCTTTGAGCAACAGAGAAGAAGCCTCCATGATGCTTAATAGAAGCAACTCTATTCTTCTAAAGAGTGGTTAATACAAGTTGAGGAAGGAATCAACAACGGTATATACTTTATACTTTGTTGGCATTGGATATGGAAATAAAACTAGTCCTTGTCCAATGTATATGATATATCTACGCGATTGATAGTGGTCGTTCTTTATGTTTCTTTCATTATTTCAAATGCACAATGTATTCAATATTTGAGTTGTGTATGTGCATCCTCCACTCATTTTTCGGTTATAGTGAATGTTCATCCAAAAGGATTTTTCCAAACCCAAGGGGCTTAAGGTAGGGAGATCATCTGTTTCATCTTACATTAATAATCGTTATTGAGATATTGGGCCAGTTTCTTAAGAGAGCAAGATCCATTTGTAGTTACAATATTGAAAATTCTATTTTGGAAATTGCTCATATGTAGTTAGCTGATGATATTATAATTTTTTATGATGCAAATAGGGTCGAGGTAAAATTTTTAAAGTGGATCCTCTAATGATTTGGGGTTGTCTCCAGGCTAACTAGATAATACATCGTACTATGATTAACTGTATTCTATGATATCCTAACATAGATATCAACTTTGCTAAGTGTGTACTTTTATGAGTGCAATTGCGATTCTCAGAGGTGGAGGTGTCGTCCTAGCAAGCTTTCATCCACCTACTCGTGTCCGTCTAAATCCTTCTTGGATCCATTCATTGAACACTTTGAGAAGAAACTTTCCCCATGGAAGAGTCGTTATTTCTTATTCGGGGGAAGAGTTGCATTGAGAAAGTCCACTAGAATCTTGTGGTTTATTTTGTGTTGGTTTTTCGGTTTGGCAGGTGTTATCAAATGGTTTGAAAAGAGTCAAAGGGATTTCCTTAGGAATAAATTGAGCGAGAGCTATAAATATCATTTGGTGGGCTGGAATGTGGTTCGTAAGCCTCTCCAAGAAGGGGGCATTGACCATCAATCTCTTAGAATGGTGAATGCAACATTTCTAAGCAAACGGTTCTGATGTTTGAGAATAGAGAAGGATGGAGCAGGGGAGAAAGTAATTGTTCAGAAATATCATGTCGGGCAGAGTGGATAGGTTGTTCCCTAGGCCAACAGTCAATCTTCTACTATTTGGACGACATTGAGCTCTGTTAGGGATCAATTTTTGTCAATAAACTTCATATAAACCTAAAGATGGAAGACATGTTATGTTCTGGAAGGATTGACGGTGTCTAGACTCTAGACACTTCCCTTGAGGTCAATTTTTTTTTTATTTGTCTGAAGTAGTGTGAAGCTTTTAATTGTAGTTTCAGACGATCTGTCAGAAGAAATCATCAAGATGAGGAAATTGAGCAGTTGATCCAGCTTTGGAAGATGCTTCAAGGTTAGCTTGTTCTTCAACAAGGAGTAGATTACTGCACGTGTGATTCTCATTTAGATGGTGTGTTTCGCTGTGACACGTTTCCATGATCTTTTAAGGGTCGCCTTGTGTCTTTGCATTTTGTTGGACAGCAGTGTTGGATAAAGTTCATACTTTGAATCATCTCTAGAAAAAGAAAACGTGGTGAGTCTGCATCTCCAAGATGCAGAAGCTGTGCTCATTTATTATTTATTTATTTTGCCAGATTGGGCAAGGAGTGTTTCTCTCATTATGAGGACCAGGATTTGATCCCTAGTCTGCTGTGGGTTTGAAGTCCTTGCCACTGACCTATTAGTGTTTGGCACCTCATTTCTTTATTCATTATCCTTTCAGTAAGCAGGTTTGGGATTCTTCAAGCCATTTGGAGTTGATTGTTTTGTTGATACAATGCTCAGACCCTTAGCAATGGAAGTTCCGATTTCCAAGAGAGGAAATATTTTCTGGAGATGTACTCTAGTGGTAATTAAATGTTCAGTCTGACTGGAAAGAAATAGAGGAGTTTTCAGGACAAGGTCCTCATTGGTGTCAGTTGCAGCAAAGGCTACTGGTTGCTTAATCTCTTGAACTTTTGTCATGATGTGTGTGTTGATCCAAACTGTCATCCTGGTCAGCCTAATAGTAGATAGCAATCCCAACTGACGAGCCAACCCGGCTTTTACCTGACCCAATAGTTAAGGCTTCGGTTGACCCTTTCGCTTTTTCATTCAGCTTTGCCTATCTAACCTAACCAATAAACAAATTGGATTTTCAATGATTCATTAATGCTATTTTGACTGGCCAGCCCAACGTCAAAATTGCACTTTTACCTGCCACCCTATAAATGTTGCCCCTCCTCGCACTCCAGGCCGGACTAAGGTTTTTTTATAGGGAAATGCCACCCTAAGTTTGTGCGTGTGAATGGTCATGTGGAAGTTTGTGTGTGTTGAATGGGCATGTGGAAAGAGGGGTTATAAACTAGGCCACATAAGCAGATTTTTGACAGACAGGTGTTAAAAACTTGACCACATATGCAGATTTTTGACAGCCAGAAATCGTTCATAAGCTATATCCAAGATGAAGGTGCCAAAATGTCCAAAACGTCAATAACAACATATCTCATTAATCATATGCAGATTTGTGGCAGTCAGAAGGCCTTCATAAGCTATATCCAAGATGAAGGTGCCAAAATGTCCAAAACGTCAATAACAACATATCTCATTAAATCATATGCAGTATTTTGGAAGCCAGAAACCGTTCATAAGCTATATCCAAGATGAAGGTGCCAAAATGTCCGAAACGTCAATAACAACACATCTCATTATATGAGCCAAAAGTCCCAACCTGTCTGTGACCAAGCAGCATAAGCTGACGACTGGGACAAAGTGATTTCCGTTGAACAAACCGCCCATCCCACTATAAACAATCAACTTCATCCAACCAAAAGTATCATCAATTTCATCATTCAGAACCATGGGAGCTGCAGCACTCTTGGTGTGTCTCACATGTCTCACCATTGCCACCTGGGTGGACTCCTATGGGAGTAATGGATACGATCCGTTATATAGACTCTTAAAGGCTAAAAGAGCTAAAGTCGGGCTAACAGATACATCGGATTGGAGCTTTGAACTGCACCCCGAAGATGTGTATGTTGGCCCTCAGGGTGGATCAATGGAAGCTGATAAGATCACTGAGTTGCCTGGCCAGCCTATTAATGGGGTGAGTTTTGATCAGTATTCAGGATACGTGACAGTGGACCCCGTACATGGAAGGGCACTCTTCTATTACTTCGTGGAGTCTCCTGAGAATGCCTCTACTAAACCTCTGGTGCTGTGGCTCAATGGAGGTATTTCTCATTTCTCATTGGTAGGGGGTGTCAGTTCTTAAACGTGAATCATAATTTAAGCTTCTTTCGGGTTTCCATTTCTAACTTGATTAATATATGGATTGAGTTAAATTTGCACTCCTTCTTCCTACTCGACCTTAAACCAAATCAAACTCAATCTGATCCACTTACTCTAAACAATGCCTATAAATTAACAGTTGAGTTGACTCTTCTAACTTACTAGTTGGGGTCAGTAGACCATTTCAAAGAGACAAATATTTGAGCTTATACATTTTACCAGATTGTTCGAGCCGAACCTTATATCATGATCCTTTTTCCATCACCATTCTATTCATATTCATCTTACACTTTGTCGTTGCCCTTTTTTTTCACGTTAACTGACCCAAGCTGCCATGACCCTGGCATCAGAATCATTTCATGTTTTTTCTGCTTCATTTTCCATTTTTTTTGAATTGACCAAGGCCATGATTAAATTTCCTCCACTAATCAATCCTACTAAAATGTCGAGGCATTAGTAGAGGCAGCATAATACTTATCAACACTACCTCAAGAGGAATCCGGTCAGCGCACAGCTCGTGGCATGCACTTTTGAGCATTGAGTTGTCCCTTTGGAGATCCGCACTCATGGCTGGATTGACTATGATACTATATTAAATTCTCTCCGCTTACCATCGTACCAAAATCTCGCAGCACTAGTAGAGGCAATGGAACTACTTTTCAACAAACATGGCCATCTTAGTGGAGATTATCATAATTGATGTTCATTTTGTTGCTAATGATCATGATTTCCATCACCACTTCTGGCAAAATGAAAACAACAATGCGGAGATGATGATAATTTTCTTCAGAATCATCATAGTCATGGCATTTGTTTTCCATCATATCATCATCGTCGTCACCATTTTCATCATCACTTAGTCATAATCGAGGCCTGTGACGTTGAAAGCCACTAACATGGTTGTGATAAGTCATTTAGACTACATTTTTTTTTCTGGGGACAACAGGTCCTGGATGTTCTTCTTTCGGAAATGGAGCAATGATGGAACTGGGGCCCTTTAGAGTAAACAGTGATGGTCAAACACTCCAAGGAAACAACTATGCATGGAACAACGGTTAGTAACTGACTCTACCACATATCTTGTGAGTGCACCATGCTGCTCTTTTTCTTTTCCTTTTGTCTTCTCCACCAAAAACGGCCATTTTGCATTTACCTGCTCAATGAAGGATTGTCGTTTCTGCCATCCATGGTTGGGACCCACAATGCGTCATTTACCACCACGGTTGATGTTCTTTCACTTATTTAAATTCTAAAGATTGCTTGACTGATTATAATCTGTACTTCCATTTGTGGCAAAACGATGTGCAACTCCAAGAACCCTTATTTCAAAAAATGAAAAAGAAAAAGAAAACACCAAGAAAGAAATGGAATAAAGAAAGTGATTTTCTATTTATGTTACAGTGGCAAATGTCATCTTCCTTGAGTCACCCGCCGGCGTGGGATTTTCCTACTCAAATACTACGTCAGACTACGACGTAAGTGGAGATAAGAGAACTGCCCAAGATTCGCTTACATTTCTAGTAAATTGGCTGGAGAGGTTCCCTCAATACAAGAATAGAGATTTCTATATAACAGGAGAGAGCTATGCCGGACATTACGTGCCTCAGCTTGCACTCACTATCCTTGAATTCAACAAACACACCAACCAAACAGCAATTAATTTACAAGGAATTGCGGTAAGTCTCATTTATTATGATTGATCATTCCTTATTATTAAATATATAGATTCGAAGAGGTGTAATGTATCCTAAGATTTGGCCCAAGATAAATTACAATGGCGAAACAAAATTTATGTAACTGACTCCATCGTTGGGACAAAATTCTAATGTCGATGAATATTGTGGCAGGTCTCCTCTTGGCCAACTACTTGAGCCACAAATGAGTTGACATCCAACCATATACTTATATGTGGGGGATGCATAAGCTATTTTCATGTAGACTAGATGGTTAACAGTGACGCCGTTGACCATGGATAAATTAGATGTTTAATGTCATTGGATTATTCAAATTCATCATTGGTTGGGTCGATGTTTGTTGATCATTAACTTTGGAAGCCTCAATCTAGCAAACCTAGCCACCAAAACTCAACCAAAGAGAGAATTCAAAAATCACACAATCCAAGTCCATTCATACAACTCAATTTTCATTAACAACTTAACGAACTACATAACAACTAACTAATTTCAAAATTAATCAGTTAATAAAAGATATTTAACTCTCTTATTGACTGCACATCGCCTTCTGTATCTATGCAGAAAATTTCCTTCCCTGCATGTCTACTCATTCTACTTTTATATCTATCCAAACCCCAATGCACGCATATACCCCCACCAAGAGGGAATAAAAAAAGTTAGTCTAACCAATTGCAAAATGATGAATAAACCAGCTAACACAAAAAAGAACAGAACAAGATTTACATTATTTGGTAGTGTCCCAGTGTGCATTACATTAAGTGAGTATTTATATTCGGTGCAAATTACCAAAATATCTTTAAAAAACACCCAAAAGATTAGTCACCATAAAATACAAGACATTAATGACAAACAATGAAAATCCTTCAACCCCAACTACCACAACACCTGAGATATAGTTGAAATACTGACAAATATTTTAAAGTTATTTTAGGCCATTTTCTGTTAAGTAATTTCCAAACAGCATTGAAATGAAGTGTGATATCTCTAGATTGGCAACGCATTGATCGACGATGAAACCAATGAGTGGGGTTCATACGACTTCTTCTGGACGCATGCGTTACTTCCTGATGAAATCCATCAAGGCATTATCTTAAATTGCAATTTTACTCCGAGTGCGCCTGATACCAAAGCATGTGACCACTTCTTAGGCCAAGCAGGAGGTGCCATAGGCTCCATCTATGGCTACAACATCTATGCTCCTTTCTGCACAAACCCATCAACCCCCAACCCCTACTCAGTATGTATATGCCATTTACTTAATCATTGATGACACCCTTCAATTTTCTTTCCAATTATAATTTGAACATCACTCATTGATTTTGGAGAACAGGATGTGGGCTTCGACCCTTGTTCAGATGACTATATCCACTCCTATCTGAACCTTCCTCAGGTGCAAAAGGCCCTCCATGCAAATGTCACTGGTCTTCCATATCAATGGACTTCCTGCACGTATGAAATACCTATCCTACATTTTGGCACTCCTTTAATTGAACTTTATTTGATCAGAATTGATTCTTCTGTGATGGAGCTATATGCTTGTGCTTGAATTTAAACAAATGAGTGTGTGCGTGTGTTTGGAATGTGCCAAAGCAGCAGTCTTCCTTGGAATGATAGCCCAACTACAATACTTCCAATCATTCAACAGCTGATGGCCAGTCAGATAAGAGTTTGGATCTACAGGTTAGTTGTTTCTCTATCCTTTTCTTTCACTATAGTTCTATACTCTGCTCTGGATGCGCGGGTGTACATTTTGAGTTACACTATTGATTAGAAGTGAAGTGAAATCCTCTATAGTAGGCAGTGCATTTTAAAATACCCCTTGAGAGGAGAAATGATAATTAGGCTTGTTAATGCTTCTTTTTTTTTTTCCATTCTAAACCATTTAATTGACTCAACAGTGGCGACGTAGATGGTGTAATACCAGTAACATCCACCAGATACTCCATAAATGCTATGAATTTATCCATAGAGACTCCTTGGTACCCTTGGTACACTCAACAAGAGGTAAGAAACAAATGGGGTGGATCCAAACGTGGCTTATTGCATTTTACATTGCGACGATTGTCTTACCTTGCTTATTCTGATCATTTTTGTTGTATGTGAAGGTTGGCGGGTATGCAGTGGGATATCAAGGTCTAGCATTTGTGACTGTAAGGTTTTCTGGACATTTTGTTCCAAGTTACCAGCCAGCAAGGGCACTTACTATGTTCTCATCCTTCATACAAGGGAAGCTTCCACCTTCATCCTAGAAACAGATTACTGTGCCTTGAGAACTTAATAAGGAAGTGATTATGCATTGTATCACCTCATCAACTTCTTCCAAGGGACTGTAATAAAATTGGTAAAAGTTACCTTTCTCCATGAAGATAATTGTAATGGGCAATGCACACTTGGTTCCTCTGGGTCGTCAGAGAACTTGGATGATCATATTTGAAATGCAGAATATGAAACGTAGTTTGAAAATGAACTGTCAAGATAAATACACAATCTGACCTTATGGAGGATTGTATTTTAATTTTTTTTCTCAATTGCCAGATTAAGTTGTTCCAATAGGTGAACAATCTGGGTGACTACAGGAGGGGCCAATTTTGAAGTAGTGGTCATCGGAATGGGATTAAATTTCACAACACCGACCCCAGTGTTTTGGCAGTAGCCCAAATTTCAGTCGATGAAGTGGAGTCACGCTGACAAATTGATGTGTAAAACAAAATTAATGATTAAATCTAACAGATAGAATAATGTCTTCCAACGTATGATGGGCCTACCGCTGGAACTACAGTGGACAATACAAAGTTAGACATGTCCGACATTAGATAGTTCAATGTGTTTACATAGGTCAAATAGTGGTTCATTTTTTCAACCATGATGAAAGTTGTCTCAAGCAAGTTGAATTAACTTGAGCGTCAACACAATGACTGATTCTTTTACTAGATGGATTTGCCAATGATACTTAAATTTAGGATTTTGAGCCCTAAACCTATTTCTCATGAGTGTTATAAATATATATATATATATATATATCAAAGATCAACAAATTTCACTGAAAGAGCTACTTGCTATTCAAAAAATAATTTAGAAGTGTAAAAGCCCGGCCTGACTGATACTTGGGAACTCATGGCCTGCCCCACGGATTGTAGCAAGTGTTAGTCCATCGTAGACAACGTGATATCCTCCTACCTGAATCAGAACAAGTGAAATGATTCCGCTACTAGATTTGAAGTTCATATATAACTTCATGTAAATAGTTGTAAGTTTGAATATTCATAATAGTTTTTCTGTTATTTTGTAATATAACTCTTTTAGTCGACCCCAGATTAATCGATAAGGTAATGGTGATGAGGATTATGCTGACTTCAACTAGACCTCGCATATTACATGACCACAAAATATATGTAGTCATCATTGACTTCGACTTCGAAACATTACCTCGCCATTGTTATTGATCCAAGGCTTCCATGGTTCCTTCACCTTAAGGTTCAGTGCATCAATGGATTGGAGTATGTGTACTTGTCACAGGAACCACAGCATCCATGTCGCCGCTGTATGCACAGAATCAAAATAGAGTAAAGAAGGCTTCACTTGAGCTAATTCATTTTTGCCAATCTCTATGGAGTAATAACAAAGCTAAACTTTCTATAGAGCTCAAGGAAAATTTTGTTTAATCTAACCAAAATCTCTTTTATTTCATGTCAAACTTTTGCCAGAGTGTTGAATTAATTTGTTACAACTTTATGAGTTGACCAGCTACTAGAGATGCCTAAGACCAGCCAAATGATTATGACTTCAAATGAAGTATTGCAGAGAAGCAACAGGGGCCTACGCACACAAACAAATGCTGGGACCTGGGAGGAATCAGTATGTATCCATTAGAGTAAAAGGTTTCTCAGGCCAAGTTTAAATAAATAAAGGTTTCCAAATTAATGTCGTCTAATCTAAGCAGGTCTTTCAATGGTTAGGCTTCCTTGACAGGGGGGCAACATCCTTATGAAGAGTCCATGGAACTGTGAAGGATCTTCCTGACATTGGCCACAATCTCATAGGTTGATGGGCCTATGTGGTCATGATTATAACTGGGCCCAAATAACACTGTCAGAAGACCCCATTTCTTGTCAGGGGTTTATTGATTTAAATGGAACAGTAGATGTTCAAGAGACCTACCCAAAAAAAAAAAAAAAAGAAAAAAGAAAAAAAAGTTTAAAGATCTCTGGGCATGCATTGCAGCAATACATCTTAGATGGCAAGTATATAAGGTCTAGTTGTGGTGCTTGAGGACTTGGAGTGTCTACCTCAGGCATGTCCAACCCAGCCTGCTTCGGGTTGAATTTGGGCTTGCTTCTAGGTCCTTAGGCTAAGTTCAGACCAATTTTCTGGCCCAGCAATTAAATATGGGTAGGTCCTAGGCCAATGTCAGCTGTGTAAAGGCCCAGTTAAATGGCCACATATCTAATTCATGTAAATACTGGTCCAGACCCTCAGGGCCTGATACTCATGCTGGCAGGGTAAATCTTGGTTAAGGTATATATTAGGCCAGATAAGTAATTGCATTGGGCTTGAAGAATCTTCTTCTGCTCCGAGCTCGTTCCATTTGCAACATACATTTAATGTTAAGAAGAAGTTTCTGTTCGCCAAAATCCAACCAAAATGACAGAATTAGTGGACAATGTGAAAGGAACAAGAGATGCGTACCTGTAAAGAAGTATGCGGAGACCATTGGGAATGAGCCTTTTATATACTGGAAACATGGTCGGTGGGTTATCGACCCAAGAACTGATAATTTCACAGATAATACAAGGGCAACAGAACCAATTCATCAAAACCATTCGTTGGTTGGAATCTGCAAACTATTAACTGAGATGGATATTTGCCATATTGAAAGATTAGGATGTTTGTTGCAGCATCAATTCTTAATGCCTGTGGTTGTGTCATTTCTTTCCCTCATATTTTTCTATCCATCATCATCAATGTTGATTTTTTAGTAACATTATCTTTAACATTTCAAAAAAGAGAGGTAGCTTTTTTTATAATAAAAACAGGTAGTGTTGTTGATGTTGGTTTTAGCCTTAGTGTTTTTAAGTTTATTTTTATTTTTTGAACGGTCAGCCTTAGTAAATATATCACAATATTTTGAGAAAATCAGTAATATTTGTGGCATACCATTCTATCCGAGATTTGGAGTCTCTTGAGTCATTATCATTAAAGGTGTCTTCTATCAATTTGGGGTTGAATTCATGAGTTCTTCTATGTTCATTCCTTTTCAGGTCTAAAGAACCTTTTTCAGTACTAAGGTTGTTTTCAGCCCAATGACCTGACATTTGTCTCTTGTAACTACTTCCTGAGTCTTTATCGACCTCTCTATTCTCTTAACATCTTGTACTTAGTTACAGCAATATTTCATGCAAGGTTTGTTTCCATTCTAAGCACATGCGTGAAGATTTCATCTGGCCTAATTTTTCTCACTCTTCCAGTGCAAACTGTATTAGAAAGAAACCCTAGAACCATTTCCTTATATGAGTTTTGACCCCAGAATAACAAAGAATATCATACCATTTTTTTTTATTTTTTTTTGAAATGAACTTCTGTAACTGTAAACCTTAAAATGTTAGAACTCAGTTTCAAATAACAAAGAACATCATACCATTTTTGTTAAGAAATGAATTTTTTGTTAAGAAATGAAATGCTTTTACGTTAAAACTTAAAATGTTATGACTCAGTTCAACTCATCAAAGTGGAGCCATTGACATGCGAGTCTGGGTTGACTGTGAACAGAAAAATTGCTTTTACTTGATTATTCTTATGACCTGGGTGGTTCATGGACTCGTCTAAAAACTCTAATAATTTGGGGTGAGCATTTGCAGTTTGTAGGGTAAGTTCTCCGAACGTGTTCACGCAGTATAGCAAACTGCAACTTTAAACTTTCTGTCACAGGAAATAGAGCGGTAATTTATTTAGGGAATTATTCAGGTGAGAAGTGTTCTCATATATTATGTGAGAAGTCCATTAAGAGCCGTTCGATCGTCAAACCGGATCCAACGAATACAACGCTTTATATTTAAGCCATCCTTTTCACATTGGGCGCCATCCTTTTTTCATTTGCCTCTTTCGAGAGTTCAAGAGACTCTGTAACCCTTTCCTTTTCCCTCTTTCAGGCATTCCATCCATCGATCGAGCTTCTCCTCTTCCACTCCAGGATGGGTGCAGATCTATCCTCTTCATCTTCATCGCCTCGCTTTCATCTTCGTCTCCATTGCCATCTCCATCGCAGAGAAGAAAACGCCACTGAAACCTCGAGGAGTCCAACGGCTTCCCGATCCCCTCTCTGTTCCTCTTCTACTCTAGGACGGCTGCAGATCTATCCTCTCCATCTCCATCGCCTCGCTTTCGTCTTCGTCTCCATCGCCGTCTCCATCTCCTCATTTATGTCTATATCACAGAGAAGAGAGTTTCCCCTTGAACCGATTGCAAAGACTCGTTTCTAGGGTTTTCTTTTTCTCCTCCGAAGAAGGTACTCTCTCTCTCTCTCTCTCTCTGTCTCTTCTTTCTTCTAGTCTTCTCATCTACTGAAGAATGGAGACGACGGAAACGAAGACAGCGATGGACACGAAGACGAAAGCGAGGCGATGGAGATGGAGAGGATAGATCTGCAGCCGTCCTAGAGTGGAAGAGGAACAGAAAGGGGATCGGGAAGCCGTTGGACTCCTCAAGGTTTCAGTGGCGTTTTCTTCTCTGAGATGGAGACGGCTATGGAGATGAAGACAAAAGCGAGCCAATGAAAATGAAGAGGATAGATCTGCACCCGTCCTGGAGTGGAAGAGGAGAAGCTCGATCGATGGATGGAATGCTTGAAAGAGGGAAGATGAAAGGGTTACAGAGTCTCTTGAACTCTCGAAAGAGGGAAATGAAAAAAAGGATGGCGCCTAATGTGAAAAGGATGGCTTAAATATAAAGCGTTGTATCCGTTGGATCCGGTTTGACGATTGAACGACTCTTAATTGACTTCTCACATAATACATGAGAACACTTCTCACCTGAATAACTCCCATATATATATATATATATAGTTGTGCATATAAATTTTGGCAGGGAGTGGATTCCGCCTCTCAACCACTAAGTTCAAATAAAAAGAAAACATGAGCACGACCCATCTATTAATAACAAAACCCCATGCCCAAAGCCCAATCCATGAGCTCCCTAACAAAAAATAAAATAAAATAAAATATTCTTTTTAAGAGGAAAAATAAAATACTACTCTCTCAACTCTTGATTCTATTACACCCTTACTTTTGTTCTCTCTTATATTGATCTTTTACTTCACTTCACCGTTAAAGTAAATTTACGATTTATTGTGTGTTTATTGTGATTTGATATTATTTCACCCAATTATTATTCACACATGTCCATCCCTCATTTTGTGGAACTAAGCCCCGACCCGTGACCCACCAACAAGCAAAAGAAGGGAAAAATGGATAAAAAATCGAATTGTAAGATTTCCGCCATATGTATTCGTAGCATATTTGCAATTGTCAGTTTTTTATGTGATCAATATCAATCATAAAATACCGCAAGTGCACGGGTGTCTAGATGAGACAGTGGCAAGAACGGGTTGAACCCACAAGGAGCTAATTAAGGAAACTTTTAGATTAAGAAAACTAATTAGCTACAATCAGGGAAAGTTTTGAGTATTTAGATATAAAATCAAGCAACTAATTTAGAAAGATGAAAAACTACAAATTAATGAAAGTGATTAGAGCATAGGAATCCAATAAGCATTTGTAAATTATTTATCAAGTAATCCTAATTTGTTCTAATTTTTACTTCAAATTAAAGACAAATCAATGTTTTTAATTTGGAAAATATAACTTTTAAAATCCTTTTCCAATCATAAAAATTCAAAACTCAAGACTTCCTTCATCTCATAAAAGAAAAAAAAATAATTTAAGAACTACCCATCAAAAGTAAGCATAAACCATCAAAAGATCTAAATCCTAAGCATGGCCTATCAAACCTAAGCACGAATAGTCAAAAACCAAATTTTATTTTCAGAATTTAAGAATGGAGATTTACCTAGGGCACGAAGACAAGCCTATTAATCATCAAGCACATAATCATGGAACACAAATTAGAATTACTAAATAAATAAAAAAAAGTTACTTACCTTTATCCATAGCTCTAATCAAGAAAATTAGCCCTCCATTGCAAGCTTCTTGATTTGTCATTAAAAATTGCATCTTTATAACTTCTAATTCACAAAAATTCTCCTTCAAAATAAATCCTTGGACATGGCCCAAGGCTACCAAAAAAAAAAAAAAAAAAAAAAAAATACTAATGGAAAACAAGAAAGGAAGAAAAGAAAGAAGGGAATTAGAGAGAGGGCTGGATTTGTGATGCCTACATCCCCTTTTGGGTTAGTTTTATAGATGTTGATGCCTCCTTTTTAGCAAAGAATCTCCTCTCTTTTAGGACTTATTTCCTTATTTGTAGAGATTTCTTGCTTAGGACTCAAGTTAGCTTTCACACTTGGAAAGAATTTGAATTGAAGATGATTTGTTAGTAAGTGTGGTCTATTGGGCTCCACGTCTTAGAAAATTGAACTCCTCAAAGATCTCTAATGTTGCCAATTTTGAAACTTTTTGCAATTCCCGCATAGAATTATAACAGGTAACTTCCTAAGGTCATATCTCCCTCAATATAGCTCCGATTTATGCAATCTTGGGCTCCAAGGATATCTACTAAAAAGGACCTTTCCAACAGTACATAGATTGCACCAATCCGATACTCAGGTTGAAAGTTATGACAATTTCAATTTGCTGCCCTTGAAAAATCCGAGAATAATTTGCACACATGGAAGCTTCTATATTTGGCATGCTATGGGATGTGTGGGACCCATGCTGGACGTCCAAGGCATGCTTGGACTCTTTCTTTGCTTGCTTATTTGATTCCCTTTCCATCTTTGAGATTTTTCAAACTTTCCAACTCTACCAAGATGTCAAGATATGTGGGCCCCACCATGAAGCGTGTCCCGCCTTTGATCTCTCTCAAATTTCACCAATGCAGGTCCCACTCTTGATTTCTCCTATAAAAATAAAATTAAATGATGTCAATAATAATAAAGTGTGAGGAATCTAGATGGACCATGCATGGGACCCTACGTGCCTACTTAATGTGTAAAAAATACCAAACTTTCCAAAAATAGCACATGGAGTCAAAATTAGAAGGTATGCATTAGTGAAGCCAAAATAACTAATTTTTAGGTGATGAATGAGACGAAAATCCATAATTTCACAAAAGTCATGCAATGTAATAAATTTTGACCAAATTTGACTAAGATCCCAACTTTGATGCTCAAATGCATGAAATCATGAAATTAAGTGTAATTCTATGCAATTAACCTAATTAAGTCCACAAATGCATATGAAATGATGAATGAAAGTTACAATTTAGTGGACTTATCAGTTTTCCTCCTCTCAAAGTAGAGGAAAACTAGAAAATGCGAGTTTACTGCCCGTGCAAGCAACGATAAAGCTGCATATCTGCAATTGCGGGTTTTCCTCCTCTTAGAGCAGAGGAAAACTGGAAAGTGTGATTTTACCGCCCATGCAAGCAACGATAAAGCTGTGTGAGTGTCCAAATAAAGTCGCAAGATGTTTCATTTCCAATTAACATAAAATAAAATGAAAAAAATCAATAGTTGCGTTTTTTCTTGGAGCCCATATCTAGTGAACTCCCATATGATATGAATGGAGAGAGAAAAATCACACAAGTTGACTTTGGCAATTGACACATGTTGAATTTAATTTCTAGGCTTTCGAATATATATACTGCCGCAGAAGTAAAAGTAGAATCATTTTTCCTAAAATAAGCATATCATTAAACTTATAATAGTGCATCTAGTCTACTACATCCAGTATTATAACTAAAATGTAACAAAAAAAAAGAAAAAAAGAAAAGAAAAACGAGAGAGCTGATTTTGAGGTACAAATTGCTATATTAAAGGGTCATATGCTGGGTCCCTGGTCCATGGGTCGGAACATAAATGGACCAGGAACCGGACCTAGACCCGTTTTTGAATAGGAACATAAAATAGGTTCCATACCCGGTTTTTTATGGGTCGGAACTTCCGGGTAATCGGAGAATCGGATACCCGTTTGCAACCCCAGATGTGGAGGAGTTGCCCAGCTGAGTTAATGGCCCACAAGTGGTTCCTTGAGTCATCAAGGATGACCTAATACGAAGATATAAAAAACATTAATGATGATCGATAATATATTTCTCTTTTCTAAGAATATTCTGAATAAATAAATAAATTTCATGCGTTTAGATTCATAGTTTTAGTTTTTAAACATCATTACAAATATTTTATTAGTTTCTTTTTGGACTCAAGTACGGACAGTGAAATAAATTTACTTCCGTGAGTTTCGCGGTTGCTTTTGCTTCTTTGTCTAGAAAATTGAAAATTAGTTTTCACTGTTGTATCAACAATTTGATAAAATATAGGGAGAAAATACTTATGATTATGTTAATCATATTTTTATGAAAGGATCAAGTCAATCGAACGGTCGGATTAATTCTTATTCTCGATATCATATACATTTTAAGGCTGTTTTTCCTTTTTGTAGGACTCCGATTTCAGTAATTGGGTTCCACTGTAATGTTCTGCTCTTTTTTTCTCAATATATGCCCAAGTGTCCATGCACGGCTCAATGTTGCTCAAATTAGGACAAGTTAAAATACATAAGAATACCCAACCGGGTGTTGGCCCGGTTAGGACACTGGGTTTCAACACCAGAGGCCCTGGCGTCGACACCCCCAGGCGTTATCCGTCTCCCGTCTCTGTGGGTGCGGGCGTGGGGCGCAGGGATCAGCCCCACCAAAGTTTGGGATACCCTGAGATAGATATATAAATATATATATATATATATATATACATACATACACACACACACACACTTATGTAAACGAAAAACCACATAAGAATGAAGAGGGTGTTCTGGTTGCTTTACACGTAACCCCATTACACGGTATTAGCTATTCAATTTAATTCGTCGTATCAAAAGGCCTCTTACGTATAAAATAACAGCAATTTTAGAAATTGATTTTAACTACTTACTTCTTTTTTCTTAAGTGCAACAAATCTTCTCTTTCACCATTTGTTGATGTTGAGAAAAGTCTAGCAAAGTCTAGAAAAATTTAGCCCGTCCCGAACAAAATTCCTACATCCGCCACTGTCTCAAAGAAAGAGGTGTGGACAGGGTTGCAAACGGGACGTCTCCGGATCTGAACCATAGTGGACCCGAACACGGATCCAGAATCGGGTCCACCTAGAGGACCGGGATCTAGTTCCAAAATCGATTCTAATTTGGCCTTATTCTTCACTTTTCTTAAAATAAGCATATCATTCAACTTATAACAGTGCATCAAGTCTACTACATCCAGCATTATGCCTAAAGCGTAAAAAAGGAAAACTAAAGAAAAACGCGAGAGCTGATTTTAAGGTACTAATTGCTATATTAAAGGGTCATATGCCGGGTCCCGGGTCCGTGGTTCGGAACATATACGGACCAGGAACCGGACCCGGGCCCGTTTTTGAATCGGGACATAAAATGGGTTTCGTACCCGGTTCCTTGCGGGTCGGAACTTCCGGGTAATCGGAGAATCGGATACCCGTTTGCAACCCCAGATGTGGAGGAGTTGCCCAGCTGCGAGGTACGAGGGACGGTTGCGGATTTTCTCCTTAACCTATTTCGGTTAAAGCTCTCTATCATTAAGAGAGTTAAAATAGGAAAGAGGGCTCCACCTATCACCCATTTCAGTAAGAAAACTCTTAATCCGTCATTATGGCCGTCGAAATAAGGAAGATGGAAAAACTTGAATAAAAAATCATCTTCATGATCGAATTGGAAACGGGTCTCTCTCATAGACTGTAAAATCCAGATGATATTTATTTTCTACCGTCGGATTTA
Organism: Persea americana; assembly: GCA_029852735.1. NCBI lineage: Eukaryota > Viridiplantae > Streptophyta > Magnoliopsida > Laurales > Lauraceae > Persea > Persea americana. The sequence goes on from CM056812.1 coordinate 53,450,527, forward strand.
ATCCCGAGGGGACACCACCGTATTTGCTCACTTATCACTCGCCATCTACTTCACATTTGGTTAACTTGCTTTACCCGTGAAGCGAACAAAAGTGACTGGTTAATTCGGGAGACAATAAAAGGTGAGGGGGTCAAATCGCAATTGATAGTAAGTTTCAAAAATCACCTCCTCAATTTAACAAAAAAAATGTAAAAGGATACATTCTCATGCTACTAAACGAAAAAAAAAAAAAATAATAATAATAACAATTAGGGGTTTTCATGGACCACGCTGGGCTAGGCCGAGGAATGAAAAAAACGGCCCGACTTCTAAACTAGAAACCAAAGCGCGGCCCAAGCTTGAGTCAGGCCTGAAGTTGCTAGCCGGAGCCTAGCCCGCATGGAAGTGATGAAGCCCGGGCCCAACCCGTGTTAGACATATAGAAACATAGAAATGAGTTTCGGAGCAGCTCCTAGGCCAGCTCAACCGGGCCGATCATGTCACCATCTGTGAGAGGTCACGGGTTTGAGGCCCCCCGTCACTACTCCCTCCCTCATAATTATATGTATATTTGGGCAGGGCGGGAATTCCGGCTCTCAACCACTTAGTCCGAATAAAAGAAAATTGAGCACGACCCATCAATTATAGCCTACACCCCATGCCCAACCCAAAGGGGCCCGGCCCGATCCATGAGCACCCTTATAAATAAAAAATTCTTCCTTTTAAAAAAGCGAATTCGGAAAAACCGATCTCTCATCATTTGGTTTGACCAAACCTTTAATTTTCTTCTCTCTTATATTAACCGTTAACCTCACTTCACAAGTAAAGTAAATTTACCAAACAAGCAATATATTGCGTATTTGCTGTGATTTAATATTATCCCATTTAAATGTCAATCATACATTCCCATCCATTATATATTGTTGGGACCTAAGCCCCTACCCGCGACGAGATCAAGATGCAAGAAAAGAAAAACAAAAAGGAAAAAAATCGGTTTAAAGTTTGAGTGCCAGTTTTCCTCCTCTCGGAGAGGAGGAAAGCTGGAAAAGGCAGCTTTACCGCCCCTACCTACAGCGGTAAAGCTGCATTGCTACTTTTCCTCCGCTTAGAGAGGCGGAAAAGTGGCAATTGCATCCTTACCGCCTGTAATAGCAGCGGTAAAGCTGCATGGCGGCTTTTCCTCCTCCAACAGTGGTATGGCTGCATGAATACACATAGAAGCCTTTCCCGTCTCTAAGTTAATGTCACTTATCTCCTTCTCAACTTTATTCTCACACACGTTCGGTGTCTTTGGGGCCCATTTCTAATCAAATGTACTTCATCCAAGTGGGGCCCGACGATGAATGACCTATGGCATTTGTCGGCTGAGGCCCACACCAGATGGGAAAGCAACAAAGATTGGCACATTAATCAAATACCTAGATCATTTGTCAGGAAGTACCAAGGCGGAGGGACCCGTCTTTTAATTGAGTTTTGGGCTATCTTAAAATTTTAAATCTACCTCTCTATCATTTAAGATTTGTTTCATTCTCATTCCCACCAGATTGTTTTGGTCATTGGAAAACCGAATCCTCGGCTTGTGATTAGTGGGTCCACGTTCTGGTGATTTGATCCGTTGAAGGGATGATATCTTGATAATTGTAGAGGGATAAATCAGTCCCGACCATCTCCGGTAGATCTTTTTTATTATGTCATATAAGTGTTCGGCAGCGGAGCTAATGGCCCACAAGTGGTTCCTTGAGTCATCAAGGATGACCTAATACGAAGATATAAAAAACGTTAATGACGATCGATAATATATTTCTCTTTTCTGAGAATATTCTGAATAAATAAATAAATTTCATGCGTTTAGATTCATAGTTTTAGTTTTTAAACATCATTACAAATATTTTATTAGTTTCCTTTTGGACTCAAGTACGGACAGTGAAATAAATTTACTTCCGTGAGTTTCGCGGTTGCTTTTGCTTCTTTGTCTAGAAAATTGAAAATTAGTTTTCACTGTTGTATCAACATTTTGATAAAATATAGGGAGAAAATACTTATGATTATGTTAATCATATTTTTATGAAAGGATCAAGTCAACCGAACGGTCGGATTAATTCTTATTCTCGATATCATATACATTTTAAGGCTGTTTTTTCCTTTTTGTAGGACTCCGATTTCAGTAATTGGGTTCCACTGTAATGTTCTGCTCTTTTTTTCTCAATATATGCCCAAGTGTCCATGCACTGCTCAATGTTGCTCAAATTAGGACAAGTTAAAATACATAAGAATACCCAACCTGGTGTTGGCCCGGTTAGGACACTGGGTTTCAACACCAGAGGCCCTGGCGTCGACCAACCGTCTCGCGTCTCTGTGGGTGCAGGCGTGGGGCGCAGGGATCAGCCCCACCAAAGTTTGGGATACCCTGAGATAGATATATAAATATATATATATATATATACATACATACATACATACATACACTTATGTAAACGAAAAACCACATAAGAATGAAGAGGGTGTTCTGGTTGCTTTACACGTAACCCCATTACACGGTATTAGCTATTCAATCTAATTCGTCATATCAAAAGGCCTCTTACGTATAAAATAACAGCAATTTTAGAAATTGATTTTAACTACTTACTTCTTTTTTCTTAAGTGCAACAAATCTTCTCTTTCACCATTTGTTGATGTTGGGAAAAGTCTAGCAAAGTCTAGAAAAATTTAGCCCGTCCCGAACAAAATTCCTGCATCCGCCACTGTCTCAAAGAAAGAGGTGTGGACAGGGTTGCAAACGGGACGTCTCCGGATCTGAACCATAGTGGACCCGAACACGGATCCAGAATCGGGTCCACCTAGAGGACCGGAATCTAGTCCAAAATCGATTCTAATTTGCCTTTATTCTTCACTTTTCTTAAAATAAGCATATCATTCAACTTATAACAGTGCATCAAGTCTACTACATCCAGTATTATGCCTAAAGCGTAAAAAAGGAAAACTAAAGAAAAACGCGAGAGCTGATTTTAAGGTACTGATTGCTATATTAAAGGGTCATATGCCGGGTCCCGGGTCCGTGGTTCGGAGCATATACGGACCAGGAACCGGACCCGGGCCCGTTTTTGAATCGGGACATAAAATGGGTTTCGTACCCGGTTCTTTGCGGGTCGGAACTTCCGGGTAATCGGAGAATCGGATACCCGTTTGCAACCCCAGATGTGGAGGAGTTGCCCAGCTGCGAGGTACGAGGGACGGTTGCGGATTTTCTCCTTAACCTATTTCGGTTAAAGCTCCCTATCATTAAGAGAGTTAAAATAGGAAAGAGGGCTCCACCTATCACCCATTTCAGCAAGAAAACTCTTAATCCGTCATTATGGCCGTCGAAATAAGGAAGATGGAAAAACTTGAATAAAAAATCATCTTCATGATCGAATTGGAAACGGGTCTCTCTCATAGACTATAAAATCCAGATGATATTTATTTTCTACCGTCGGATTTAATCCCGAGTGGACACCACCGTATTTGCTCACTTATCACTCGCCATCTACTTCACATTTGGTTAACTTGCTGTACCCGTGAAGTGAACTGAAGTGACTGGTTAATTCGGGAGACAATAAAAGGTTAGGGGGTCAAATCGCAATTGACAGTAAGTTTCAAAAATCACCTCCTCAATTTAACAAAAAAAATGTAAAAGGATACATTCTCATGCTACTAAACGGAAAATAATAATAATAATAATAATAACAATTAGGGGTTTTCATGGACCACGCTGGGCTAGGCCGAGGAATGAAAAAAACGGCCCGACTTCTAAACTAGAAACCAAAGCGCGGCCCAAGCTTGAGTCAGGCCTGAAGTTGCTAGCCGGAGCCTAGCCCGCATGGAAGTGATGAAGCCCGGGCCCGACCCGTGTTAGACATATAGAAACATAGAAATGAGTTTCGGAGCAGCTCCTAGGCCAGCTCAACCGGGCCGATCATGTCACCATCTGTGAGAGGTCACGGGTTTGAGGCCCCCCGTCACTACTCCCTCCCTCATAATTATATGTATATTTGGGCAGGGCGGGAATTCCGGCTCTCAACCACTTAGTCCGAATAAAAGAAAATTGAGCACGACCCATCAATTATAGCCTACACCCCATGCCCAACCCAAAGGGGCCCGGCCCGATCCATGAGCACCCTTATAAATAAAAAATTCTTCCTTTTAAAAAAGCGAATTCGGAAAAACCGATCTCTCATCATTTGGTTTGACCAAACCTTTAATTTTCTTCTCTCTTATATTAACCGTTAACCTCACTTCACAAGTAAAGTAAATTTACCAAACAAGCAATATATTGCGTATTTGCTGTGATTTAATATTATCCCATTTAAATGTCAATCATACATTCCCATCCATTATATATTGTTGGGACCTAAGCCCCTACCCGCGACGAGATCAAGATGCAAGAAAAGAAAAACAAAAAGGAAAAAAATCGGTTTAAAGTTTGAGTGCCAGTTTTCCTCCTCTCGGAGAGGAGGAAAGCTGGAAAAGGCAGCTTTACCGCCCCTACCTACAGCGGTAAAGCTGCATTGCTACTTTTCCTCCGCTTAGAGAGGAGGAAAAGTGGCAATTGCATCCTTACCGCCTGTAATAGCAGCGGTAAAGCTGCATGGCGGCTTTTCCTCCTCCAACAGTGGTATGGCTGCATGAATACACATAGAAGCCTTTCCCGTCTCTAAGTTAATGTCACTTATCTCCTTCTCAACTTTATTCTCACACACGTTCGGTGTCTTTGGGGCCCATTTCTAATCAAATGTACTTCATCCAAGTGGGGCCCGACGATGAATGACCTATGGCATTTGTCGGCTGAGGCCCACACCAGATGGGAAAGCAACAAAGATTGGCACATTAATCAAATACCTAGATCATTTGTCAGGAAGTACCAAGGCGGAGGGACCCGTCTTTTAATTGAGTTTTGGGCTATCTTAAAATTTTAAATCTACCTCTCTATCATTTAAGATTTGTTTCATTCTCATTCCCACCAGATTGTTTTGGTCATTGGAAAACCGAATCCTCGGCTTGTGATTAGTGGGTCCACGTTCTGGTGATTTGATCCGTTGAAGGGATGATATCTTGATAATTGTAGAGGGATAAATCAGTCCCGACCATCTCCGGTAGATCTTTTTTATTATGTCATATAAGTGTTCGGCAGCGGAGCTAATGGCCCACAAGTGGTTCCTTGAGTCATCAAGGATGACCTAATACGAAGATATAAAAAACGTTAATGACGATCGATAATATATTTCTCTTTTCTGAGAATATTCTGAATAAATAAATAAATTTCATGCGTTTAGATTCATAGTTTTAGTTTTTAAACATCATTACAAATATTTTATTAGTTTCCTTTTGGACTCAAGTACGGACAGTGAAATAAATTTACTTCCGTGAGTTTCGCGGTTGCTTTTGCTTCTTTGTCTAGAAAATTGAAAATTAGTTTTCACTGTTGTATCAACATTTTGATAAAATATAGGGAGAAAATACTTATGATTATGTTAATCATATTTTTATGAAAGGATCAAGTCAACCGAACGGTCGGATTAATTCTTATTCTCGATATCATATACATTTTAAGGCTGTTTTTTCCTTTTTGTAGGACTCCGATTTCAGTAATTGGGTTCCACTGTAATGTTCTGCTCTTTTTTTCTCAATATATGCCCAAGTGTCCATGCACTGCTCAATGTTGCTCAAATTAGGACAAGTTAAAATACATAAGAATACCCAACCTGGTGTTGGCCCGGTTAGGACACTGGGTTTCAACACCAGAGGCCCTGGCGTCGACCAACCGTCTCGCGTCTCTGTGGGTGCAGGCGTGGGGCGCAGGGATCAGCCCCACCAAAGTTTGGGATACCCTGAGATAGATATATAAATATATATATATATATATATACATACATACATACATACATACACTTATGTAAACGAAAAACCACATAAGAATGAAGAGGGTGTTCTGGTTGCTTTACACGTAACCCCATTACACGGTATTAGCTATTCAATCTAATTCGTCATATCAAAAGGCCTCTTACGTATAAAATAACAGCAATTTTAGAAATTGATTTTAACTACTTACTTCTTTTTTCTTAAGTGCAACAAATCTTCTCTTTCACCATTTGTTGATGTTGGGAAAAGTCTAGCAAAGTCTAGAAAAATTTAGCCCGTCCCGAACAAAATTCCTGCATCCGCCACTGTCTCAAAGAAAGAGGTGTGGACAGGGTTGCAAACGGGACGTCTCCGGATCTGAACCATAGTGGACCCGAACACGGATCCAGAATCGGGTCCACCTAGAGGACCGGAATCTAGTCCAAAATCGATTCTAATTTGCCTTTATTCTTCACTTTTCTTAAAATAAGCATATCATTCAACTTATAACAGTGCATCAAGTCTACTACATCCAGTATTATGCCTAAAGCGTAAAAAAGGAAAACTAAAGAAAAACGCGAGAGCTGATTTTAAGGTACTGATTGCTATATTAAAGGGTCATATGCCGGGTCCCGGGTCCGTGGTTCGGAGCATATACGGACCAGGAACCGGACCCGGGCCCGTTTTTGAATCGGGACATAAAATGGGTTTCGTACCCGGTTCTTTGCGGGTCGGAACTTCCGGGTAATCGGAGAATCGGATACCCGTTTGCAACCCCAGATGTGGAGGAGTTGCCCAGCTGCGAGGTACGAGGGACGGTTGCGGATTTTCTCCTTAACCTATTTCGGTTAAAGCTCCCTATCATTAAGAGAGTTAAAATAGGAAAGAGGGCTCCACCTATCACCCATTTCAGCAAGAAAACTCTTAATCCGTCATTATGGCCGTCGAAATAAGGAAGATGGAAAAACTTGAATAAAAAATCATCTTCATGATCGAATTGGAAACGGGTCTCTCTCATAGACTATAAAATCCAGATGATATTTATTTTCTACCGTCGGATTTAATCCCGAGTGGACACCACCGTATTTGCTCACTTATCACTCGCCATCTACTTCACATTTGGTTAACTTGCTGTACCCGTGAAGTGAACTGAAGTGACTGGTTAATTCGGGAGACAATAAAAGGTTAGGGGGTCAAATCGCAATTGACAGTAAGTTTCAAAAATCACCTCCTCAATTTAACAAAAAAAATGTAAAAGGATACATTCTCATGCTACTAAACGGAAAATAATAATAATAATAATAATAACAATTAGGGGTTTTCATGGACCACGCTGGGCTAGGCCGAGGAATGAAAAAAACGGCCCGACTTCTAAACTAGAAACCAAAGCGCGGCCCAAGCTTGAGTCAGGCCTGAAGTTGCTAGCCGGAGCCTAGCCCGCATGGAAGTGATGAAGCCCGGGCCCGACCCGTGTTAGACATATAGAAACATAGAAATGAGTTTCGGAGCAGCTCCTAGGCCAGCTCAACCGGGCCGATCATGTCACCATCTGTGAGAGGTCACGGGTTTGAGGCCCCCCGTCACTACTCCCTCCCTCATAATTATATGTATATTTGGGCAGGGCGGGAATTCCGGCTCTCAACCACTTAGTCCGAATAAAAGAAAATTGAGCACGACCCATCAATTATAGCCTACACCCCATGCCCAACCCAAAGGGGCCCGGCCCGATCCATGAGCACCCTTATAAATAAAAAATTCTTCCTTTTAAAAAAGCGAATTCGGAAAAACCGATCTCTCATCATTTGGTTTGACCAAACCTTTAATTTTCTTCTCTCTTATATTAACCGTTAACCTCACTTCACAAGTAAAGTAAATTTACCAAACAAGCAATATATTGCGTATTTGCTGTGATTTAATATTATCCCATTTAAATGTCAATCATACATTCCCATCCATTATATATTGTTGGGACCTAAGCCCCTACCCGCGACGAGATCAAGATGCAAGAAAAGAAAAACAAAAAGGAAAAAAATCGGTTTAAAGTTTGAGTGCCAGTTTTCCTCCTCTCGGAGAGGAGGAAAGCTGGAAAAGGCAGCTTTACCGCCCCTACCTACAGCGGTAAAGCTGCATTGCTACTTTTCCTCCGCTTAGAGAGGAGGAAAAGTGGCAATTGCATCCTTACCGCCTGTAATAGCAGCGGTAAAGCTGCATGGCGGCTTTTCCTCCTCCAACAGTGGTATGGCTGCATGAATACACATAGAAGCCTTTCCCGTCTCTAAGTTAATGTCACTTATCTCCTTCTCAACTTTATTCTCACACACGTTCGGTGTCTTTGGGGCCCATTTCTAATCAAATGTACTTCATCCAAGTGGGGCCCGACGATGAATGACCTATGGCATTTGTCGGCTGAGGCCCACACCAGATGGGAAAGCAACAAAGATTGGCACATTAATCAAATACCTAGATCATTTGTCAGGAAGTACCAAGGCGGAGGGACCCGTCTTTTAATTGAGTTTTGGGCTATCTTAAAATTTTAAATCTACCTCTCTATCATTTAAGATTTGTTTCATTCTCATTCCCACCAGATTGTTTTGGTCATTGGAAAACCGAATCCTCGGCTTGTGATTAGTGGGTCCACGTTCTGGTGATTTGATCCGTTGAAGGGATGATATCTTGATAATTGTAGAGGGATAAATCAGTCCCGACCATCTCCGGTAGATCTTTTTTATTATGTCATATAAGTGTTCGGCAGCGGAGCTAATGGCCCACAAGTGGTTCCTTGAGTCATCAAGGATGACCTAATACGAAGATATAAAAAACGTTAATGACGATCGATAATATATTTCTCTTTTCTGAGAATATTCTGAATAAATAAATAAATTTCATGCGTTTAGATTCATAGTTTTAGTTTTTAAACATCATTACAAATATTTTATTAGTTTCCTTTTGGACTCAAGTACGGACAGTGAAATAAATTTACTTCCGTGAGTTTCGCGGTTGCTTTTGCTTCTTTGTCTAGAAAATTGAAAATTAGTTTTCACTGTTGTATCAACATTTTGATAAAATATAGGGAGAAAATACTTATGATTATGTTAATCATATTTTTATGAAAGGATCAAGTCAACCGAACGGTCGGATTAATTCTTATTCTCGATATCATATACATTTTAAGGCTGTTTTTTCCTTTTTGTAGGACTCCGATTTCAGTAATTGGGTTCCACTGTAATGTTCTGCTCTTTTTTTCTCAATATATGCCCAAGTGTCCATGCACTGCTCAATGTTGCTCAAATTAGGACAAGTTAAAATACATAAGAATACCCAACCTGGTGTTGGCCCGGTTAGGACACTGGGTTTCAACACCAGAGGCCCTGGCGTCGACCAACCGTCTCGCGTCTCTGTGGGTGCAGGCGTGGGGCGCAGGGATCAGCCCCACCAAAGTTTGGGATACCCTGAGATAGATATATAAATATATATATATATATATACATACATACATACATACATACACTTATGTAAACGAAAAACCACATAAGAATGAAGAGGGTGTTCTGGTTGCTTTACACGTAACCCCATTACACGGTATTAGCTATTCAATCTAATTCGTCATATCAAAAGGCCTCTTACGTATAAAATAACAGCAATTTTAGAAATTGATTTTAACTACTTACTTCTTTTTTCTTAAGTGCAACAAATCTTCTCTTTCACCATTTGTTGATGTTGGGAAAAGTCTAGCAAAGTCTAGAAAAATTTAGCCCGTCCCGAACAAAATTCCTGCATCCGCCACTGTCTCAAAGAAAGAGGTGTGGACAGGGTTGCAAACGGGACGTCTCCGGATCTGAACCATAGTGGACCCGAACACGGATCCAGAATCGGGTCCACCTAGAGGACCGGAATCTAGTCCAAAATCGATTCTAATTTGCCTTTATTCTTCACTTTTCTTAAAATAAGCATATCATTCAACTTATAACAGTGCATCAAGTCTACTACATCCAGTATTATGCCTAAAGCGTAAAAAAGGAAAACTAAAGAAAAACGCGAGAGCTGATTTTAAGGTACTGATTGCTATATTAAAGGGTCATATGCCGGGTCCCGGGTCCGTGGTTCGGAGCATATACGGACCAGGAACCGGACCCGGGCCCGTTTTTGAATCGGGACATAAAATGGGTTTCGTACCCGGTTCTTTGCGGGTCGGAACTTCCGGGTAATCGGAGAATCGGATACCCGTTTGCAACCCCAGATGTGGAGGAGTTGCCCAGCTGCGAGGTACGAGGGACGGTTGCGGATTTTCTCCTTAACCTATTTCGGTTAAAGCTCCCTATCATTAAGAGAGTTAAAATAGGAAAGAGGGCTCCACCTATCACCCATTTCAGCAAGAAAACTCTTAATCCGTCATTATGGCCGTCGAAATAAGGAAGATGGAAAAACTTGAATAAAAAATCATCTTCATGATCGAATTGGAAACGGGTCTCTCTCATAGACTATAAAATCCAGATGATATTTATTTTCTACCGTCGGATTTAATCCCGAGTGGACACCACCGTATTTGCTCACTTATCACTCGCCATCTACTTCACATTTGGTTAACTTGCTGTACCCGTGAAGTGAACTGAAGTGACTGGTTAATTCGGGAGACAATAAAAGGTTAGGGGGTCAAATCGCAATTGACAGTAAGTTTCAAAAATCACCTCCTCAATTTAACAAAAAAAATGTAAAAGGATACATTCTCATGCTACTAAACGGAAAATAATAATAATAATAATAATAACAATTAGGGGTTTTCATGGACCACGCTGGGCTAGGCCGAGGAATGAAAAAAACGGCCCGACTTCTAAACTAGAAACCAAAGCGCGGCCCAAGCTTGAGTCAGGCCTGAAGTTGCTAGCCGGAGCCTAGCCCGCATGGAAGTGATGAAGCCCGGGCCCGACCCGTGTTAGACATATAGAAACATAGAAATGAGTTTCGGAGCAGCTCCTAGGCCAGCTCAACCGGGCCGATCATGTCACCATCTGTGAGAGGTCACGGGTTTGAGGCCCCCCGTCACTACTCCCTCCCTCATAATTATATGTATATTTGGGCAGGGCGGGAATTCCGGCTCTCAACCACTTAGTCCGAATAAAAGAAAATTGAGCACGACCCATCAATTATAGCCTACACCCCATGCCCAACCCAAAGGGGCCCGGCCCGATCCATGAGCACCCTTATAAATAAAAAATTCTTCCTTTTAAAAAAGCGAATTCGGAAAAACCGATCTCTCATCATTTGGTTTGACCAAACCTTTAATTTTCTTCTCTCTTATATTAACCGTTAACCTCACTTCACAAGTAAAGTAAATTTACCAAACAAGCAATATATTGCGTATTTGCTGTGATTTAATATTATCCCATTTAAATGTCAATCATACATTCCCATCCATTATATATTGTTGGGACCTAAGCCCCTACCCGCGACGAGATCAAGATGCAAGAAAAGAAAAACAAAAAGGAAAAAAATCGGTTTAAAGTTTGAGTGCCAGTTTTCCTCCTCTCGGAGAGGAGGAAAGCTGGAAAAGGCAGCTTTACCGCCCCTACCTACAGCGGTAAAGCTGCATTGCTACTTTTCCTCCGCTTAGAGAGGAGGAAAAGTGGCAATTGCATCCTTACCGCCTGTAATAGCAGCGGTAAAGCTGCATGGCGGCTTTTCCTCCTCCAACAGTGGTATGGCTGCATGAATACACATAGAAGCCTTTCCCGTCTCTAAGTTAATGTCACTTATCTCCTTCTCAACTTTATTCTCACACACGTTCGGTGTCTTTGGGGCCCATTTCTAATCAAATGTATTTCATCCAAGTGGGGCCCGACGATGAATGACCTATGGCATTTGTCGGCTGAGGCCCACACCAGATGGGAAAGCAACAAAGATTGGCACATTAATCAAATACCTAGATCATTTGTCAGGAAGTACCAAGGCGGAGGGCCCCGTCTTTTAATTGAGTTTTGGGCTATCTTAAAATTTTAAATCTACCTCTCTATCATTTAAGATTTGTTTCATTCTCATTCCCACCAGATTGTTTTGGTCATTGGAAAACCGAATCCTCGGCTTGTGATTAGTGGGTCCACGTTCTGGTGATTTGATCCGTTGAAGGGATGATATCTTGATAATTGTAGAGGGATAAATCAGTCCCGACCATCTCCGGTAGATCTTTTTTATTATGTCATATAAGTGTTCGGCAGCGGAGCTAATGGCCCACAAGTGGTTCCTTGAGTCATCAAGGATGACCTAATACGAAGATATAAAAAACGTTAATGACGATCGATAATATATTTCTCTTTTCTGAGAATATTCTGAATAAATAAATAAATTTCATGCGTTTAGATTCATAGTTTTAGTTTTTAAACATCATTACAAATATTTTATTAGTTTCCTTTTGGACTCAAGTACGGACAGTGAAATAAATTTACTTCCGTGAGTTTCGCGGTTGCTTTTGCTTCTTTGTCTAGAAAATTGAAAATTAGTTTTCACTGTTGTATCAACATTTTGATAAAATATAGGGAGAAAATACTTATGATTATGTTAATCATATTTTTATGAAAGGATCAAGTCAACCGAACGGTCGGATTAATTCTTATTCTCGATATCATATACATTTTAAGGCTGTTTTTTCCTTTTTGTAGGACTCCGATTTCAGTAATTGGGTTCCACTGTAATGTTCTGCTCTTTTTTTCTCAATATATGCCCAAGTGTCCATGCACTGCTCAATGTTGCTCAAATTAGGACAAGTTAAAATACATAAGAATACCCAACCTGGTGTTGGCCCGGTTAGGACACTGGGTTTCAACACCAGAGGCCCTGGCGTCGACCAACCGTCTCGCGTCTCTGTGGGTGCAGGCGTGGGGCGCAGGGATCAGCCCCACCAAAGTTTGGGATACCCTGAGATAGATATATAAATATATATATATATATATATACATACATACATACATACATACACTTATGTAAACGAAAAACCACATAAGAATGAAGAGGGTGTTCTGGTTGCTTTACACGTAACCCCATTACACGGTATTAGCTATTCAATCTAATTCGTCATATCAAAAGGCCTCTTACGTATAAAATAACAGCAATTTTAGAAATTGATTTTAACTACTTACTTCTTTTTTCTTAAGTGCAACAAATCTTCTCTTTCACCATTTGTTGATGTTGGGAAAAGTCTAGCAAAGTCTAGAAAAATTTAGCCCGTCCCGAACAAAATTCCTGCATCCGCCACTGTCTCAAAGAAAGAGGTGTGGACAGGGTTGCAAACGGGACGTCTCCGGATCTGAACCATAGTGGACCCGAACACGGATCCAGAATCGGGTCCACCTAGAGGACCGGAATCTAGTCCAAAATCGATTCTAATTTGCCTTTATTCTTCACTTTTCTTAAAATAAGCATATCATTCAACTTATAACAGTGCATCAAGTCTACTACATCCAGTACTATGCCTAAAGCGTAAAAAAGGAAAACTAAAGAAAAACGCGAGAGCTGATTTTAAGGTACTGATTGCTATATTAAAGGGTCATATGCCGGGTCCCGGGTCCGTGGTTCGGAGCATATACGGACCAGGAACCGGACCCGGGCCCGTTTTTGAATCGGGACATAAAATGGGTTTCGTACCCGGTTCTTTGCGGGTCGGAACTTCCGGGTAATCGGAGAATCGGATACCCGTTTGCAACCCCAGATGTGGAGGAGTTGCCCAGCTGCGAGGTACGAGGGACGGTTGCGGATTTTCTCCTTAACCTATTTCGGTTAAAGCTCCCTATCATTAAGAGAGTTAAAATAGGAAAGAGGGCTCCACCTATCACCCATTTCAGCAAGAAAACTCTTAATCCGTCATTATGGCCGTCGAAATAAGGAAGATGGAAAAACTTGAATAAAAAATCATCTTCATGATCGAATTGGAAACGGGTCTCTCTCATAGACTATAAAATCCAGATGATATTTATTTTCTACCGTCGGATTTAATCCCGAGTGGACACCACCGTATTTGCTCACTTATCACTCGCCATCTACTTCACATTTGGTTAACTTGCTGTACCCGTGAAGTGAACTGAAGTGACTGGTTAATTCGGGAGACAATAAAAGGTTAGGGGGTCAAATCGCAATTGACAGTAAGTTTCAAAAATCACCTCCTCAATTTAACAAAAAAAATGTAAAAGGATACATTCTCATGCTACTAAACGGAAAATAATAATAATAATAATAATAACAATTAGGGGTTTTCATGGACCACGCTGGGCTAGGCCGAGGAATGAAAAAAACGGCCCGACTTCTAAACTAGAAACCAAAGCGCGGCCCAAGCTTGAGTCAGGCCTGAAGTTGCTAGCCGGAGCCTAGCCCGCATGGAAGTGATGAAGCCCGGGCCCGACCCGTGTTAGACATATAGAAACATAGAAATGAGTTTCGGAGCAGCTCCTAGGCCAGCTCAACCGGGCCGATCATGTCACCATCTGTGAGAGGTCACGGGTTTGAGGCCCCCCGTCACTACTCCCTCCCTCATAATTATATGTATATTTGGGCAGGGCGGGAATTCCGGCTCTCAACCACTTAGTCCGAATAAAAGAAAATTGAGCACGACCCATCAATTATAGCCTACACCCCATGCCCAACCCAAAGGGGCCCGGCCCGATCCATGAGCACCCTTATAAATAAAAAATTCTTCCTTTTAAAAAAGCGAATTCGGAAAAACCGATCTCTCATCATTTGGTTTGACCAAACCTTTAATTTTCTTCTCTCTTATATTAACCGTTAACCTCACTTCACAAGTAAAGTAAATTTACCAAACAAGCAATATATTGCGTATTTGCTGTGATTTAATATTATCCCATTTAAATGTCAATCATACATTCCCATCCATTATATATTGTTGGGACCTAAGCCCCTACCCGCGACGAGATCAAGATGCAAGAAAAGAAAAACAAAAAGGAAAAAAATCGGTTTAAAGTTTGAGTGCCAGTTTTCCTCCTCTCGGAGAGGAGGAAAGCTGGAAAAGGCAGCTTTACCGCCCCTACCTACAGCGGTAAAGCTGCATTGCTACTTTTCCTCCGCTTAGAGAGGAGGAAAAGTGGCAATTGCATCCTTACCGCCTGTAATAGCAGCGGTAAAGCTGCATGGCGGCTTTTCCTCCTCCAACAGTGGTATGGCTGCATGAATACACATAGAAGCCTTTCCCGTCTCTAAGTTAATGTCACTTATCTCCTTCTCAACTTTATTCTCACACACGTTCGGTGTCTTTGGGGCCCATTTCTAATCAAATGTACTTCATCCAAGTGGGGCCCGACGATGAATGACCTATGGCATTTGTCGGCTGAGGCCCACACCAGATGGGAAAGCAACAAAGATTGGCACATTAATCAAATACCTAGATCATTTGTCAGGAAGTACCAAGGCGGAGGGACCCGTCTTTTAATTGAGTTTTGGGCTATCTTAAAATTTTAAATCTACCTCTCTATCATTTAAGATTTGTTTCATTCTCATTCCCACCAGATTGTTTTGGTCATTGGAAAACCGAATCCTCGGCTTGTGATTAGTGGGTCCACGTTCTGGTGATTTGATCCGTTGAAGGGATGATATCTTGATAATTGTAGAGGGATAAATCAGTCCCGACCATCTCCGGTAGATCTTTTTTATTATGTCATATAAGTGTTCGGCAGCGGAGCTAATGGCCCACAAGTGGTTCCTTGAGTCATCAAGGATGACCTAATACGAAGATATAAAAAACGTTAATGACGATCGATAATATATTTCTCTTTTCTGAGAATATTCTGAATAAATAAATAAATTTCATGCGTTTAGATTCATAGTTTTAGTTTTTAAACATCATTACAAATATTTTATTAGTTTCCTTTTGGACTCAAGTACGGACAGTGAAATAAATTTACTTCCGTGAGTTTCGCGGTTGCTTTTGCTTCTTTGTCTAGAAAATTGAAAATTAGTTTTCACTGTTGTATCAACATTTTGATAAAATATAGGGAGAAAATACTTATGATTATGTTAATCATATTTTTATGAAAGGATCAAGTCAACCGAACGGTCGGATTAATTCTTATTCTCGATATCATATACATTTTAAGGCTGTTTTTTCCTTTTTGTAGGACTCCGATTTCAGTAATTGGGTTCCACTGTAATGTTCTGCTCTTTTTTTCTCAATATATGCCCAAGTGTCCATGCACTGCTCAATGTTGCTCAAATTAGGACAAGTTAAAATACATAAGAATACCCAACCTGGTGTTGGCCCGGTTAGGACACTGGGTTTCAACACCAGAGGCCCTGGCGTCGACCAACCGTCTCGCGTCTCTGTGGGTGCAGGCGTGGGGCGCAGGGATCAGCCCCACCAAAGTTTGGGATACCCTGAGATAGATATATAAATATATATATATATATATACATACATACATACATACATACACTTATGTAAACGAAAAACCACATAAGAATGAAGAGGGTGTTCTGGTTGCTTTACACGTAACCCCATTACACGGTATTAGCTATTCAATCTAATTCGTCATATCAAAAGGCCTCTTACGTATAAAATAACAGCAATTTTAGAAATTGATTTTAACTACTTACTTCTTTTTTCTTAAGTGCAACAAATCTTCTCTTTCACCATTTGTTGATGTTGGGAAAAGTCTAGCAAAGTCTAGAAAAATTTAGCCCGTCCCGAACAAAATTCCTGCATCCGCCACTGTCTCAAAGAAAGAGGTGTGGACAGGGTTGCAAACGGGACGTCTCCGGATCTGAACCATAGTGGACCCGAACACGGATCCAGAATCGGGTCCACCTAGAGGACCGGAATCTAGTCCAAAATCGATTCTAATTTGCCTTTATTCTTCACTTTTCTTAAAATAAGCATATCATTCAACTTATAACAGTGCATCAAGTCTACTACATCCAGTATTATGCCTAAAGCGTAAAAAAGGAAAACTAAAGAAAAACGCGAGAGCTGATTTTAAGGTACTGATTGCTATATTAAAGGGTCATATGCCGGGTCCCGGGTCCGTGGTTCGGAGCATATACGGACCAGGAACCGGACCCGGGCCCGTTTTTGAATCGGGACATAAAATGGGTTTCGTACCCGGTTCTTTGCGGGTCGGAACTTCCGGGTAATCGGAGAATCGGATACCCGTTTGCAACCCCAGATGTGGAGGAGTTGCCCAGCTGCGAGGTACGAGGGACGGTTGCGGATTTTCTCCTTAACCTATTTCGGTTAAAGCTCCCTATCATTAAGAGAGTTAAAATAGGAAAGAGGGCTCCACCTATCACCCATTTCAGCAAGAAAACTCTTAATCCGTCATTATGGCCGTCGAAATAAGGAAGATGGAAAAACTTGAATAAAAAATCATCTTCATGATCGAATTGGAAACGGGTCTCTCTCATAGACTATAAAATCCAGATGATATTTATTTTCTACCGTCGGATTTAATCCCGAGTGGACACCACCGTATTTGCTCACTTATCACTCGCCATCTACTTCACATTTGGTTAACTTGCTGTACCCGTGAAGTGAACTGAAGTGACTGGTTAATTCGGGAGACAATAAAAGGTTAGGGGGTCAAATCGCAATTGACAGTAAGTTTCAAAAATCACCTCCTCAATTTAACAAAAAAAATGTAAAAGGATACATTCTCATGCTACTAAACGGAAAATAATAATAATAATAATAATAACAATTAGGGGTTTTCATGGACCACGCTGGGCTAGGCCGAGGAATGAAAAAAACGGCCCGACTTCTAAACTAGAAACCAAAGCGCGGCCCAAGCTTGAGTCAGGCCTGAAGTTGCTAGCCGGAGCCTAGCCCGCATGGAAGTGATGAAGCCCGGGCCCGACCCGTGTTAGACATATAGAAACATAGAAATGAGTTTCGGAGCAGCTCCTAGGCCAGCTCAACCGGGCCGATCATGTCACCATCTGTGAGAGGTCACGGGTTTGAGGCCCCCCGTCACTACTCCCTCCCTCATAATTATATGTATATTTGGGCAGGGCGGGAATTCCGGCTCTCAACCACTTAGTCCGAATAAAAGAAAATTGAGCACGACCCATCAATTATAGCCTACACCCCATGCCCAACCCAAAGGGGCCCGGCCCGATCCATGAGCACCCTTATAAATAAAAAATTCTTCCTTTTAAAAAAGCGAATTCGGAAAAACCGATCTCTCATCATTTGGTTTGACCAAACCTTTAATTTTCTTCTCTCTTATATTAACCGTTAACCTCACTTCACAAGTAAAGTAAATTTACCAAACAAGCAATATATTGCGTATTTGCTGTGATTTAATATTATCCCATTTAAATGTCAATCATACATTCCCATCCATTATATATTGTTGGGACCTAAGCCCCTACCCGCGACGAGATCAAGATGCAAGAAAAGAAAAACAAAAAGGAAAAAAATCGGTTTAAAGTTTGAGTGCCAGTTTTCCTCCTCTCGGAGAGGAGGAAAGCTGGAAAAGGCAGCTTTACCGCCCCTAACTACAGCGGTAAAGCTGCATTGCTACTTTTCCTCCGCTTAGAGAGGAGGAAAAGTGGCAATTGCATCCTTACCGCCTGTAATAGCAGCGGTAAAGCTGCATGGCGGCTTTTCCTCCTCCAACAGTGGTATGGCTGCATGAATACACATAGAAGCCTTTCCCGTCTCTAAGTTAATGTCACTTATCTCCTTCTCAACTTTATTCTCACACACGTTCGGTGTCTTTGGGGCCCATTTCTAATCAAATGTATTTCATCCAAGTGGGGCCCGACGATGAATGACCTATGGCATTTGTCGGCTGAGGCCCACACCAGATGGGAAAGCAACAAAGATTGGCACATTAATCAAATACCTAGATCATTTGTCAGGAAGTACCAAGGCGGAGGGCCCCGTCTTTTAATTGAGTTTTGGGCTATCTTAAAATTTTAAATCTACCTCTCTATCATTTAAGATTTGTTTCATTCTCATTCCCACCAGATTGTTTTGGTCATTGGAAAACCGAATCCTCGGCTTGTGATTAGTGGGTCCACGTTCTGGTGATTTGATCCGTTGAAGGGATGATATCTTGATAATTGTAGAGGGATAAATCAGTCCCGACCATCTCCGGTAGATCTTTTTTATTATGTCATATAAGTGTTCGGCAGCGGAGCTAATGGCCCACAAGTGGTTCCTTGAGTCATCAAGGATGACCTAATACGAAGATATAAAAAACGTTAATGACGATCGATAATATATTTCTCTTTTCTGAGAATATTCTGAATAAATAAATAAATTTCATGCGTTTAGATTCATAGTTTTAGTTTTTAAACATCATTACAAATATTTTATTAGTTTCCTTTTGGACTCAAGTACGGACAGTGAAATAAATTTACTTCCGTGAGTTTCGCGGTTGCTTTTGCTTCTTTGTCTAGAAAATTGAAAATTAGTTTTCACTGTTGTATCAACATTTTGATAAAATATAGGGAGAAAATACTTATGATTATGTTAATCATATTTTTATGAAAGGATCAAGTCAACCGAACGGTCGGATTAATTCTTATTCTCGATATCATATACATTTTAAGGCTGTTTTTTCCTTTTTGTAGGACTCCGATTTCAGTAATTGGGTTCCACTGTAATGTTCTGCTCTTTTTTTCTCAATATATGCCCAAGTGTCCATGCACTGCTCAATGTTGCTCAAATTAGGACAAGTTAAAATACATAAGAATACCCAACCTGGTGTTGGCCCGGTTAGGACACTGGGTTTCAACACCAGAGGCCCTGGCGTCGACCAACCGTCTCGCGTCTCTGTGGGTGCAGGCGTGGGGCGCAGGGATCAGCCCCACCAAAGTTTGGGATACCCTGAGATAGATATATAAATATATATATATATATATATACATACATACATACATACATACACTTATGTAAACGAAAAACCACATAAGAATGAAGAGGGTGTTCTGGTTGCTTTACACGTAACCCCATTACACGGTATTAGCTATTCAATCTAATTCGTCATATCAAAAGGCCTCTTACGTATAAAATAACAGCAATTTTAGAAATTGATTTTAACTACTTACTTCTTTTTTCTTAAGTGCAACAAATCTTCTCTTTCACCATTTGTTGATGTTGGGAAAAGTCTAGCAAAGTCTAGAAAAATTTAGCCCGTCCCGAACAAAATTCCTGCATCCGCCACTGTCTCAAAGAAAGAGGTGTGGACAGGGTTGCAAACGGGACGTCTCCGGATCTGAACCATAGTGGACCCGAACACGGATCCAGAATCGGGTCCACCTAGAGGACCGGAATCTAGTCCAAAATCGATTCTAATTTGCCTTTATTCTTCACTTTTCTTAAAATAAGCATATCATTCAACTTATAACAGTGCATCAAGTCTACTACATCCAGTATTATGCCTAAAGCGTAAAAAAGGAAAACTAAAGAAAAACGCGAGAGCTGATTTTAAGGTACTGATTGCTATATTAAAGGGTCATATGCCGGGTCCCGGGTCCGTGGTTCGGAGCATATACGGACCAGGAACCGGACCCGGGCCCGTTTTTGAATCGGGACATAAAATGGGTTTCGTACCCGGTTCTTTGCGGGTCGGAACTTCCGGGTAATCGGAGAATCGGATACCCGTTTGCAACCCCAGATGTGGAGGAGTTGCCCAGCTGCGAGGTACGAGGGACGGTTGCGGATTTTCTCCTTAACCTATTTCGGTTAAAGCTCCCTATCATTAAGAGAGTTAAAATAGGAAAGAGGGCTCCACCTATCACCCATTTCAGCAAGAAAACTCTTAATCCGTCATTATGGCCGTCGAAATAAGGAAGATGGAAAAACTTGAATAAAAAATCATCTTCATGATCGAATTGGAAACGGGTCTCTCTCATAGACTATAAAATCCAGATGATATTTATTTTCTACCGTCGGATTTAATCCCGAGTGGACACCACCGTATTTGCTCACTTATCACTCGCCATCTACTTCACATTTGGTTAACTTGCTGTACCCGTGAAGTGAACTGAAGTGACTGGTTAATTCGGGAGACAATAAAAGGTTAGGGGGTCAAATCGCAATTGACAGTAAGTTTCAAAAATCACCTCCTCAATTTAACAAAAAAAATGTAAAAGGATACATTCTCATGCTACTAAACGGAAAATAATAATAATAATAATAATAACAATTAGGGGTTTTCATGGACCACGCTGGGCTAGGCCGAGGAATGAAAAAAACGGCCCGACTTCTAAACTAGAAACCAAAGCGCGGCCCAAGCTTGAGTCAGGCCTGAAGTTGCTAGCCGGAGCCTAGCCCGCATGGAAGTGATGAAGCCCGGGCCCGACCCGTGTTAGACATATAGAAACATAGAAATGAGTTTCGGAGCAGCTCCTAGGCCAGCTCAACCGGGCCGATCATGTCACCATCTGTGAGAGGTCACGGGTTTGAGGCCCCCCGTCACTACTCCCTCCCTCATAATTATATGTATATTTGGGCAGGGCGGGAATTCCGGCTCTCAACCACTTAGTCCGAATAAAAGAAAATTGAGCACGACCCATCAATTATAGCCTACACCCCATGCCCAACCCAAAGGGGCCCGGCCCGATCCATGAGCACCCTTATAAATAAAAAATTCTTCCTTTTAAAAAAGCGAATTCGGAAAAACCGATCTCTCATCATTTGGTTTGACCAAACCTTTAATTTTCTTCTCTCTTATATTAACCGTTAACCTCACTTCACAAGTAAAGTAAATTTACCAAACAAGCAATATATTGCGTATTTGCTGTGATTTAATATTATCCCATTTAAATGTCAATCATACATTCCCATCCATTATATATTGTTGGGACCTAAGCCCCTACCCGCGACGAGATCAAGATGCAAGAAAAGAAAAACAAAAAGGAAAAAAATCGGTTTAAAGTTTGAGTGCCAGTTTTCCTCCTCTCGGAGAGGAGGAAAGCTGGAAAAGGCAGCTTTACCGCCCCTACCTACAGCGGTAAATCTGCATTGCTACTTTTCCTCCGCTTAGAGAGGAGGAAAAGTGGCAATTGCATCCTTACCGCCTGTAATAGCAGCGGTAAAGCTGCATGGCGGCTTTTCCTCCTCCAACAGTGGTATGGCTGCATGAATACACATAGAAGCCTTTCCCGTCTCTAAGTTAATGTCACTTATCTCCTTCTCAACTTTATTCTCACACACGTTCGGTGTCTTTGGGGCCCATTTCTAATCAAATGTATTTCATCCAAGTGGGGCCCGACGATGAATGACCTATGGCATTTGTCGGCTGAGGCCCACACCAGATGGGAAAGCAACAAAGATTGGCACATTAATCAAATACCTAGATCATTTGTCAGGAAGTACCAAGGCGGAGGGCCCCGTCTTTTAATTGAGTTTTGGGCTATCTTAAAATTTTAAATCTACCTCTCTATCATTTAAGATTTGTTTCATTCTCATTCCCACCAGATTGTTTTGGTCATTGGAAAACCGAATCCTCGGCTTGTGATTAGTGGGTCCACGTTCTGGTGATTTGATCCGTTGAAGGGATGATATCTTGATAATTGTAGAGGGATAAATCAGTCCCGACCATCTCCGGTAGATCTTTTTTATTATGTCATATAAGTGTTCGGCAGCGGAGCTAATGGCCCACAAGTGGTTCCTTGAGTCATCAAGGATGACCTAATACGAAGATATAAAAAACGTTAATGACGATCGATAATATATTTCTCTTTTCTGAGAATATTCTGAATAAATAAATAAATTTCATGCGTTTAGATTCATAGTTTTAGTTTTTAAACATCATTACAAATATTTTATTAGTTTCCTTTTGGACTCAAGTACGGACAGTGAAATAAATTTACTTCCGTGAGTTTCGCGGTTGCTTTTGCTTCTTTGTCTAGAAAATTGAAAATTAGTTTTCACTGTTGTATCAACATTTTGATAAAATATAGGGAGAAAATACTTATGATTATGTTAATCATATTTTTATGAAAGGATCAAGTCAACCGAACGGTCGGATTAATTCTTATTCTCGATATCATATACATTTTAAGGCTGTTTTTTCCTTTTTGTAGGACTCCGATTTCAGTAATTGGGTTCCACTGTAATGTTCTGCTCTTTTTTTCTCAATATATGCCCAAGTGTCCATGCACTGCTCAATGTTGCTCAAATTAGGACAAGTTAAAATACATAAGAATACCCAACCTGGTGTTGGCCCGGTTAGGACACTGGGTTTCAACACCAGAGGCCCTGGCGTCGACCAACCGTCTCGCGTCTCTGTGGGTGCAGGCGTGGGGCGCAGGGATCAGCCCCACCAAAGTTTGGGATACCCTGAGATAGATATATAAATATATATATATATATACATACATACATACATACATACACTTATGTAAACGAAAAACCACATAAGAATGAAGAGGGTGTTCTGGTTGCTTTACACGTAACCCCATTACACGGTATTAGCTATTCAATCTAATTCGTCATATCAAAAGGCCTCTTACGTATAAAATAACAGCAATTTTAGAAATTGATTTTAACTACTTACTTCTTTTTTCTTAAGTGCAACAAATCTTCTCTTTCACCATTTGTTGATGTTGGGAAAAGTCTAGCAAAGTCTAGAAAAATTTAGCCCGTCCCGAACAAAATTCCTGCATCCGCCACTGTCTCAAAGAAAGAGGTGTGGACAGGGTTGCAAACGGGACGTCTCCGGATCTGAACCATAGTGGACCCGAACACGGATCCAGAATCGGGTCCACCTAGAGGACCGGAATCTAGTCCAAAATCGATTCTAATTTGCCTTTATTCTTCACTTTTCTTAAAATAAGCATATCATTCAACTTATAACAGTGCATCAAGTCTACTACATCCAGTATTATGCCTAAAGCGTAAAAAAGGAAAACTAAAGAAAAACGCGAGAGCTGATTTTAAGGTACTGATTGCTATATTAAAGGGTCATATGCCGGGTCCCGGGTCCGTGGTTCGGAGCATATACGGACCAGGAACCGGACCCGGGCCCGTTTTTGAATCGGGACATAAAATGGGTTTCGTACCCGGTTCTTTGCGGGTCGGAACTTCCGGGTAATCGGAGAATCGGATACCCGTTTGCAACCCCAGATGTGGAGGAGTTGCCCAGCTGCGAGGTACGAGGGACGGTTGCGGATTTTCTCCTTAACCTATTTCGGTTAAAGCTCCCTATCATTAAGAGAGTTAAAATAGGAAAGAGGGCTCCACCTATCACCCATTTCAGCAAGAAAACTCTTAATCCGTCATTATGGCCGTCGAAATAAGGAAGATGGAAAAACTTGAATAAAAAATCATCTTCATGATCGAATTGGAAACGGGTCTCTCTCATAGACTATAAAATCCAGATGATATTTATTTTCTACCGTCGGATTTAATCCCGAGTGGACACCACCGTATTTGCTCACTTATCACTCGCCATCTACTTCACATTTGGTTAACTTGCTGTACCCGTGAAGTGAACTGAAGTGACTGGTTAATTCGGGAGACAATAAAAGGTTAGGGGGTCAAATCGCAATTGACAGTAAGTTTCAAAAATCACCTCCTCAATTTAACAAAAAAAATGTAAAAGGATACATTCTCATGCTACTAAACGGAAAATAATAATAATAATAATAATAACAATTAGGGGTTTTCATGGACCACGCTGGGCTAGGCCGAGGAATGAAAAAAACGGCCCGACTTCTAAACTAGAAACCAAAGCGCGGCCCAAGCTTGAGTCAGGCCTGAAGTTGCTAGCCGGAGCCTAGCCCGCATGGAAGTGATGAAGCCCGGGCCCGACCCGTGTTAGACATATAGAAACATAGAAATGAGTTTCGGAGCAGCTCCTAGGCCAGCTCAACCGGGCCGATCATGTCACCATCTGTGAGAGGTCACGGGTTTGAGGCCCCCCGTCACTACTCCCTCCCTCATAATTATATGTATATTTGGGCAGGGCGGGAATTCCGGCTCTCAACCACTTAGTCCGAATAAAAGAAAATTGAGCACGACCCATCAATTATAGCCTACACCCCATGCCCAACCCAAAGGGGCCCGGCCCGATCCATGAGCACCCTTATAAATAAAAAATTCTTCCTTTTAAAAAAGCGAATTCGGAAAAACCGATCTCTCATCATTTGGTTTGACCAAACCTTTAATTTTCTTCTCTCTTATATTAACCGTTAACCTCACTTCACAAGTAAAGTAAATTTACCAAACAAGCAATATATTGCGTATTTGCTGTGATTTAATATTATCCCATTTAAATGTCAATCATACATTCCCATCCATTATATATTGTTGGGACCTAAGCCCCTACCCGCGACGAGATCAAGATGCAAGAAAAGAAAAACAAAAAGGAAAAAAATCGGTTTAAAGTTTGAGTGCCAGTCTTCCTCCTCTCGGAGAGGAGGAAAGCTGGAAAAGGCAGCTTTACCGCCCCTACCTACAGCGGTAAAGCTGCATTGCTACTTTTCCTCCGCTTAGAGAGGAGGAAAAGTGGCAATTGCATCCTTACCGCCTGTAATAGCAGCGGTAAAGCTGCATGGCGGCTTTTCCTCCTCCAACAGTGGTATGGCTGCATGAATACACATAGAAGCCTTTCCCGTCTCTAAGTTAATGTCACTTATCTCCTTCTCAACTTTATTCTCACACACGTTCGGTGTCTTTGGGGCCCATTTCTAATCAAATGTATTTCATCCAAGTGGGGCCCGACGATGAATGACCTATGGCATTTGTCGGCTGAGGCCCACACCAGATGGGAAAGCAACAAAGATTGGCACATTAATCAAATACCTAGATCATTTGTCAGGAAGTACCAAGGCGGAGGGACCCGTCTTTTAATTGAGTTTTGGGCTATCTTAAAATTTTAAATCTACCTCTCTATCATTTAAGATTTGTTTCATTCTCATTCCCACCAGATTGTTTTGGTCATTGGAAAACCGAATCCTCGGCTTGTGATTAGTGGGTCCACGTTCTGGTGATTTGATCCGTTGAAGGGATGATATCTTGATAATTGTAGAGGGATAAATCAGTCCCGACCATCTCCGGTAGATCTTTTTTATTATGTCATATAAGTGTTCGGCAGCGGAGCTAATGGCCCACAAGTGGTTCCTTGAGTCATCAAGGATGACCTAATACGAAGATATAAAAAACGTTAATGACGATCGATAATATATTTCTCTTTTCTGAGAATATTCTGAATAAATAAATAAATTTCATGCGTTTAGATTCATAGTTTTAGTTTTTAAACATCATTACAAATATTTTATTAGTTTCCTTTTGGACTCAAGTACGGACAGTGAAATAAATTTACTTCCGTGAGTTTCGCGGTTGCTTTTGCTTCTTTGTCTAGAAAATTGAAAATTAGTTTTCACTGTTGTATCAACATTTTGATAAAATATAGGGAGAAAATACTTATGATTATGTTAATCATATTTTTATGAAAGGATCAAGTCAACCGAACGGTCGGATTAATTCTTATTCTCGATATCATATACATTTTAAGGCTGTTTTTTCCTTTTTGTAGGACTCCGATTTCAGTAATTGGGTTCCACTGTAATGTTCTGCTCTTTTTTTCTCAATATATGCCCAAGTGTCCATGCACTGCTCAATGTTGCTCAAATTAGGACAAGTTAAAATACATAAGAATACCCAACCTGGTGTTGGCCCGGTTAGGACACTGGGTTTCAACACCAGAGGCCCTGGCGTCGACCAACCGTCTCGCGTCTCTGTGGGTGCAGGCGTGGGGCGCAGGGATCAGCCCCACCAAAGTTTGGGATACCCTGAGATAGATATATAAATATATATATATATATATACATACATACATACATACATACACTTATGTAAACGAAAAACCACATAAGAATGAAGAGGGTGTTCTGGTTGCTTTACACGTAACCCCATTACACGGTATTAGCTATTCAATCTAATTCGTCATATCAAAAGGCCTCTTACGTATAAAATAACAGCAATTTTAGAAATTGATTTTAACTACTTACTTCTTTTTTCTTAAGTGCAACAAATCTTCTCTTTCACCATTTGTTGATGTTGGGAAAAGTCTAGCAAAGTCTAGAAAAATTTAGCCCGTCCCGAACAAAATTCCTGCATCCGCCACTGTCTCAAAGAAAGAGGTGTGGACAGGGTTGCAAACGGGACGTCTCCGGATCTGAACCATAGTAGACCCGAACACGGATCCAGAATCGGGTCCACCTAGAGGACCGGAATCTAGTCCAAAATCGATTCTAATTTGCCTTTATTCTTCACTTTTCTTAAAATAAGCATATCATTCAACTTATAACAGTGCATCAAGTCTACTACATCCAGTATTATGCCTAAAGCGTAAAAAAGGAAAACTAAAGAAAAACGCGAGAGCTGATTTTAAGGTACTGATTGCTATATTAAAGGGTCATATGCCGGGTCCCGGGTCCGTGGTTCGGAGCATATACGGACCAGGAACCGGACCCGGGCCCGTTTTTGAATCGGGACATAAAATGGGTTTCGTACCCGGTTCTTTGCGGGTCGGAACTTCCGGGTAATCGGAGAATCGGATACCCGTTTGCAACCCCAGATGTGGAGGAGTTGCCCAGCTGCGAGGTACGAGGGACGGTTGCGGATTTTCTCCTTAACCTATTTCGGTTAAAGCTCCCTATCATTAAGAGAGTTAAAATAGGAAAGAGGGCTCCACCTATCACCCATTTCAGCAAGAAAACTCTTAATCCGTCATTATGGCCGTCGAAATAAGGAAGATGGAAAAACTTGAATAAAAAATCATCTTCATGATCGAATTGGAAACGGGTCTCTCTCATAGACTATAAAATCCAGATGATATTTATTTTCTACCGTCGGATTTAATCCCGAGTGGACACCACCGTATTTGCTCACTTATCACTCGCCATCTACTTCACATTTGGTTAACTTGCTGTACCCGTGAAGTGAACTGAAGTGACTGGTTAATTCGGGAGACAATAAAAGGTTAGGGGGTCAAATCGCAATTGACAGTAAGTTTCAAAAATCACCTCCTCAATTTAACAAAAAAAATGTAAAAGGATACATTCTCATGCTACTAAACGGAAAATAATAATAATAATAATAATAACAATTAGGGGTTTTCATGGACCACGCTGGGCTAGGCCGAGGAATGAAAAAAACGGCCCGACTTCTAAACTAGAAACCAAAGCGCGGCCCAAGCTTGAGTCAGGCCTGAAGTTGCTAGCCGGAGCCTAGCCCGCATGGAAGTGATGAAGCCCGGGCCCGACCCGTGTTAGACATATAGAAACATAGAAATGAGTTTCGGAGCAGCTCCTAGGCCAGCTCAACCGGGCCGATCATGTCACCATCTGTGAGAGGTCACGGGTTTGAGGCCCCCCGTCACTACTCCCTCCCTCATAATTATATGTATATTTGGGCAGGGCGGGAATTCCGGCTCTCAACCACTTAGTCCGAATAAAAGAAAATTGAGCACGACCCATCAATTATAGCCTACACCCCATGCCCAACCCAAAGGGGCCCGGCCCGATCCATGAGCACCCTTATAAATAAAAAATTCTTCCTTTTAAAAAAGCGAATTCGGAAAAACCGATCTCTCATCATTTGGTTTGACCAAACCTTTAATTTTCTTCTCTCTTATATTAACCGTTAACCTCACTTCACAAGTAAAGTAAATTTACCAAACAAGCAATATATTGCGTATTTGCTGTGATTTAATATTATCCCATTTAAATGTCAATCATACATTCCCATCCATTATATATTGTTGGGACCTAAGCCCCTACCCGCGACGAGATCAAGATGCAAGAAAAGAAAAACAAAAAGGAAAAAAATCGGTTTAAAGTTTGAGTGCCAGTTTTCCTCCTCTCGGAGAGGAGGAAAGCTGGAAAAGGCAGCTTTACCGCCCCTACCTACAGCGGTAAAGCTGCATTGCTACTTTTCCTCCGCTTAGAGAGGAGGAAAAGTGGCAATTGCATCCTTACCGCCTGTAATAGCAGCGGTAAAGCTGCATGGCGGCTTTTCCTCCTCCAACAGTGGTATGGCTGCATGAATACACATAGAAGCCTTTCCCGTCTCTAAGTTAATGTCACTTATCTCCTTCTCAACTTTATTCTCACACACGTTCGGTGTCTTTGGGGCCCATTTCTAATCAAATGTATTTCATCCAAGTGGGGCCCGACGATGAATGACCTATGGCATTTGTCGGCTGAGGCCCACACCAGATGGGAAAGCAACAAAGATTGGCACATTAATCAAATACCTAGATCATTTGTCAGGAAGTACCAAGGCGGAGGGCCCCGTCTTTTAATTGAGTTTTGGGCTATCTTAAAATTTTAAATCTACCTCTCTATCATTTAAGATTTGTTTCATTCTCATTCCCACCAGATTGTTTTGGTCATTGGAAAACCGAATCCTCGGCTTGTGATTAGTGGGTCCACGTTCTGGTGATTTGATCCGTTGAAGGGATGATATCTTGATAATTGTAGAGGGATAAATCAGTCCCGACCATCTCCGGTAGATCTTTTTTATTATGTCATATAAGTGTTCGGCAGCGGAGCTAATGGCCCACAAGTGGTTCCTTGAGTCATCAAGGATGACCTAATACGAAGATATAAAAAACGTTAATGACGATCGATAATATATTTCTCTTTTCTGAGAATATTCTGAATAAATAAATAAATTTCATGCGTTTAGATTCATAGTTTTAGTTTTTAAACATCATTACAAATATTTTATTA
The DNA here is from genome assembly GCA_029852735.1 of Persea americana. Lineage (NCBI taxonomy): Eukaryota > Viridiplantae > Streptophyta > Magnoliopsida > Laurales > Lauraceae > Persea > Persea americana. The sequence continues at coordinate 53,480,062 of CM056812.1, forward strand.
GTTTCCTTTTGGACTCAAGTACGGACAGTGAAATAAATTTACTTCCGTGAGTTTCGCGGTTGCTTTTGCTTCTTTGTCTAGAAAATTGAAAATTAGTTTTCACTGTTGTATCAACATTTTGATAAAATATAGGGAGAAAATACTTATGATTATGTTAATCATATTTTTATGAAAGGATCAAGTCAACCGAACGGTCGGATTAATTCTTATTCTCGATATCATATACATTTTAAGGCTGTTTTTTCCTTTTTGTAGGACTCCGATTTCAGTAATTGGGTTCCACTGTAATGTTCTGCTCTTTTTTTCTCAATATATGCCCAAGTGTCCATGCACTGCTCAATGTTGCTCAAATTAGGACAAGTTAAAATACATAAGAATACCCAACCTGGTGTTGGCCCGGTTAGGACACTGGGTTTCAACACCAGAGGCCCTGGCGTCGACCAACCGTCTCGCGTCTCTGTGGGTGCAGGCGTGGGGCGCAGGGATCAGCCCCACCAAAGTTTGGGATACCCTGAGATAGATATATAAATATATATATATATATATATATACATACATACATACATACATACACTTATGTAAACGAAAAACCACATAAGAATGAAGAGGGTGTTCTGGTTGCTTTACACGTAACCCCATTACACGGTATTAGCTATTCAATCTAATTCGTCATATCAAAAGGCCTCTTACGTATAAAATAACAGCAATTTTAGAAATTGATTTTAACTACTTACTTCTTTTTTCTTAAGTGCAACAAATCTTCTCTTTCACCATTTGTTGATGTTGGGAAAAGTCTAGCAAAGTCTAGAAAAATTTAGCCCGTCCCGAACAAAATTCCTGCATCCGCCACTGTCTCAAAGAAAGAGGTGTGGACAGGGTTGCAAACGGGACGTCTCCGGATCTGAACCATAGTGGACCCGAACACGGATCCAGAATCGGGTCCACCTAGAGGACCGGAATCTAGTCCAAAATCGATTCTAATTTGCCTTTATTCTTCACTTTTCTTAAAATAAGCATATCATTCAACTTATAACAGTGCATCAAGTCTACTACATCCAGTATTATGCCTAAAGCGTAAAAAAGGAAAACTAAAGAAAAACGCGAGAGCTGATTTTAAGGTACTGATTGCTATATTAAAGGGTCATATGCCGGGTCCCGGGTCCGTGGTTCGGAGCATATACGGACCAGGAACCGGACCCGGGCCCGTTTTTGAATCGGGACATAAAATGGGTTTCGTACCCGGTTCTTTGCGGGTCGGAACTTCCGGGTAATCGGAGAATCGGATACCCGTTTGCAACCCCAGATGTGGAGGAGTTGCCCAGCTGCGAGGTACGAGGGACGGTTGCGGATTTTCTCCTTAACCTATTTCGGTTAAAGCTCCCTATCATTAAGAGAGTTAAAATAGGAAAGAGGGCTCCACCTATCACCCATTTCAGCAAGAAAACTCTTAATCCGTCATTATGGCCGTCGAAATAAGGAAGATGGAAAAACTTGAATAAAAAATCATCTTCATGATCGAATTGGAAACGGGTCTCTCTCATAGACTATAAAATCCAGATGATATTTATTTTCTACCGTCGGATTTAATCCCGAGTGGACACCACCGTATTTGCTCACTTATCACTCGCCATCTACTTCACATTTGGTTAACTTGCTGTACCCGTGAAGTGAACTGAAGTGACTGGTTAATTCGGGAGACAATAAAAGGTTAGGGGGTCAAATCGCAATTGACAGTAAGTTTCAAAAATCACCTCCTCAATTTAACAAAAAAAATGTAAAAGGATACATTCTCATGCTACTAAACGGAAAATAATAATAATAATAATAATAACAATTAGGGGTTTTCATGGACCACGCTGGGCTAGGCCGAGGAATGAAAAAAACGGCCCGACTTCTAAACTAGAAACCAAAGCGCGGCCCAAGCTTGAGTCAGGCCTGAAGTTGCTAGCCGGAGCCTAGCCCGCATGGAAGTGATGAAGCCCGGGCCCGACCCGTGTTAGACATATAGAAACATAGAAATGAGTTTCGGAGCAGCTCCTAGGCCAGCTCAACCGGGCCGATCATGTCACCATCTGTGAGAGGTCACGGGTTTGAGGCCCCCCGTCACTACTCCCTCCCTCATAATTATATGTATATTTGGGCAGGGCGGGAATTCCGGCTCTCAACCACTTAGTCCGAATAAAAGAAAATTGAGCACGACCCATCAATTATAGCCTACACCCCATGCCCAACCCAAAGGGGCCCGGCCCGATCCATGAGCACCCTTATAAATAAAAAATTCTTCCTTTTAAAAAAGCGAATTCGGAAAAACCGATCTCTCATCATTTGGTTTGACCAAACCTTTAATTTTCTTCTCTCTTATATTAACCGTTAACCTCACTTCACAAGTAAAGTAAATTTACCAAACAAGCAATATATTGCGTATTTGCTGTGATTTAATATTATCCCATTTAAATGTCAATCATACATTCCCATCCATTATATATTGTTGGGACCTAAGCCCCTACCCGCGACGAGATCAAGATGCAAGAAAAGAAAAACAAAAAGGAAAAAAATCGGTTTAAAGTTTGAGTGCCAGTCTTCCTCCTCTCGGAGAGGAGGAAAGCTGGAAAAGGCAGCTTTACCGCCCCTACCTACAGCGGTAAAGCTGCATTGCTACTTTTCCTCCGCTTAGAGAGGAGGAAAAGTGGCAATTGCATCCTTACCGCCTGTAATAGCAGCGGTAAAGCTGCATGGCGGCTTTTCCTCCTCCAACAGTGGTATGGCTGCATGAATACACATAGAAGCCTTTCCCGTCTCTAAGTTAATGTCACTTATCTCCTTCTCAACTTTATTCTCACACACGTTCGGTGTCTTTGGGGCCCATTTCTAATCAAATGTATTTCATCCAAGTGGGGCCCGACGATGAATGACCTATGGCATTTGTCGGCTGAGGCCCACACCAGATGGGAAAGCAACAAAGATTGGCACATTAATCAAATACCTAGATCATTTGTCAGGAAGTACCAAGGCGGAGGGACCCGTCTTTTAATTGAGTTTTGGGCTATCTTAAAATTTTAAATCTACCTCTCTATCATTTAAGATTTGTTTCATTCTCATTCCCACCAGATTGTTTTGGTCATTGGAAAACCGAATCCTCGGCTTGTGATTAGTGGGTCCACGTTCTGGTGATTTGATCCGTTGAAGGGATGATATCTTGATAATTGTAGAGGGATAAATCAGTCCCGACCATCTCCGGTAGATCTTTTTTATTATGTCATATAAGTGTTCGGCAGCGGAGCTAATGGCCCACAAGTGGTTCCTTGAGTCATCAAGGATGACCTAATACGAAGATATAAAAAACGTTAATGACGATCGATAATATATTTCTCTTTTCTGAGAATATTCTGAATAAATAAATAAATTTCATGCGTTTAGATTCATAGTTTTAGTTTTTAAACATCATTACAAATATTTTATTAGTTTCCTTTTGGACTCAAGTACGGACAGTGAAATAAATTTACTTCCGTGAGTTTCGCGGTTGCTTTTGCTTCTTTGTCTAGAAAATTGAAAATTAGTTTTCACTGTTGTATCAACATTTTGATAAAATATAGGGAGAAAATACTTATGATTATGTTAATCATATTTTTATGAAAGGATCAAGTCAACCGAACGGTCGGATTAATTCTTATTCTCGATATCATATACATTTTAAGGCTGTTTTTTCCTTTTTGTAGGACTCCGATTTCAGTAATTGGGTTCCACTGTAATGTTCTGCTCTTTTTTTCTCAATATATGCCCAAGTGTCCATGCACTGCTCAATGTTGCTCAAATTAGGACAAGTTAAAATACATAAGAATACCCAACCTGGTGTTGGCCCGGTTAGGACACTGGGTTTCAACACCAGAGGCCCTGGCGTCGACCAACCGTCTCGCGTCTCTGTGGGTGCAGGCGTGGGGCGCAGGGATCAGCCCCACCAAAGTTTGGGATACCCTGAGATAGATATATAAATATATATATATATATATATACATACATACATACATACATACATACACTTATGTAAACGAAAAACCACATAAGAATGAAGAGGGTGTTCTGGTTGCTTTACACGTAACCCCATTACACGGTATTAGCTATTCAATCTAATTCGTCATATCAAAAGGCCTCTTACGTATAAAATAACAGCAATTTTAGAAATTGATTTTAACTACTTACTTCTTTTTTCTTAAGTGCAACAAATCTTCTCTTTCACCATTTGTTGATGTTGGGAAAAGTCTAGCAAAGTCTAGAAAAATTTAGCCCGTCCCGAACAAAATTCCTGCATCCGCCACTGTCTCAAAGAAAGAGGTGTGGACAGGGTTGCAAACGGGACGTCTCCGGATCTGAACCATAGTAGACCCGAACACGGATCCAGAATCGGGTCCACCTAGAGGACCGGAATCTAGTCCAAAATCGATTCTAATTTGCCTTTATTCTTCACTTTTCTTAAAATAAGCATATCATTCAACTTATAACAGTGCATCAAGTCTACTACATCCAGTATTATGCCTAAAGCGTAAAAAAGGAAAACTAAAGAAAAACGCGAGAGCTGATTTTAAGGTACTGATTGCTATATTAAAGGGTCATATGCCGGGTCCCGGGTCCGTGGTTCGGAGCATATACGGACCAGGAACCGGACCCGGGCCCGTTTTTGAATCGGGACATAAAATGGGTTTCGTACCCGGTTCTTTGCGGGTCGGAACTTCCGGGTAATCGGAGAATCGGATACCCGTTTGCAACCCCAGATGTGGAGGAGTTGCCCAGCTGCGAGGTACGAGGGACGGTTGCGGATTTTCTCCTTAACCTATTTCGGTTAAAGCTCCCTATCATTAAGAGAGTTAAAATAGGAAAGAGGGCTCCACCTATCACCCATTTCAGCAAGAAAACTCTTAATCCGTCATTATGGCCGTCGAAATAAGGAAGATGGAAAAACTTGAATAAAAAATCATCTTCATGATCGAATTGGAAACGGGTCTCTCTCATAGACTATAAAATCCAGATGATATTTATTTTCTACCGTCGGATTTAATCCCGAGTGGACACCACCGTATTTGCTCACTTATCACTCGCCATCTACTTCACATTTGGTTAACTTGCTGTACCCGTGAAGTGAACTGAAGTGACTGGTTAATTCGGGAGACAATAAAAGGTTAGGGGGTCAAATCGCAATTGACAGTAAGTTTCAAAAATCACCTCCTCAATTTAACAAAAAAAATGTAAAAGGATACATTCTCATGCTACTAAACGGAAAATAATAATAATAATAATAATAACAATTAGGGGTTTTCATGGACCACGCTGGGCTAGGCCGAGGAATGAAAAAAACGGCCCGACTTCTAAACTAGAAACCAAAGCGCGGCCCAAGCTTGAGTCAGGCCTGAAGTTGCTAGCCGGAGCCTAGCCCGCATGGAAGTGATGAAGCCCGGGCCCGACCCGTGTTAGACATATAGAAACATAGAAATGAGTTTCGGAGCAGCTCCTAGGCCAGCTCAACCGGGCCGATCATGTCACCATCTGTGAGAGGTCACGGGTTTGAGGCCCCCCGTCACTACTCCCTCCCTCATAATTATATGTATATTTGGGCAGGGCGGGAATTCCGGCTCTCAACCACTTAGTCCGAATAAAAGAAAATTGAGCACGACCCATCAATTATAGCCTACACCCCATGCCCAACCCAAAGGGGCCCGGCCCGATCCATGAGCACCCTTATAAATAAAAAATTCTTCCTTTTAAAAAAGCGAATTCGGAAAAACCGATCTCTCATCATTTGGTTTGACCAAACCTTTAATTTTCTTCTCTCTTATATTAACCGTTAACCTCACTTCACAAGTAAAGTAAATTTACCAAACAAGCAATATATTGCGTATTTGCTGTGATTTAATATTATCCCATTTAAATGTCAATCATACATTCCCATCCATTATATATTGTTGGGACCTAAGCCCCTACCCGCGACGAGATCAAGATGCAAGAAAAGAAAAACAAAAAGGAAAAAAATCGGTTTAAAGTTTGAGTGCCAGTTTTCCTCCTCTCGGAGAGGAGGAAAGCTGGAAAAGGCAGCTTTACCGCCCCTACCTACAGCGGTAAAGCTGCATTGCTACTTTTCCTCCGCTTAGAGAGGCGGAAAAGTGGCAATTGCATCCTTACCGCCTGTAATAGCAGCGGTAAAGCTGCATGGCGGCTTTTCCTCCTCCAACAGTGGTATGGCTGCATGAATACACATAGAAGCCTTTCCCGTCTCTAAGTTAATGTCACTTATCTCCTTCTCAACTTTATTCTCACACACGTTCGGTGTCTTTGGGGCCCATTTCTAATCAAATGTATTTCATCCAAGTGGGGCCCGACGATGAATGACCTATGGCATTTGTCGGCTGAGGCCCACACCAGATGGGAAAGCAACAAAGATTGGCACATTAATCAAATACCTAGATCATTTGTCAGGAAGTACCAAGGCGGAGGGACCCGTCTTTTAATTGAGTTTTGGGCTATCTTAAAATTTTAAATCTACCTCTCTATCATTTAAGATTTGTTTCATTCTCATTCCCACCAGATTGTTTTGGTCATTGGAAAACCGAATCCTCGGCTTGTGATTAGTGGGTCCACGTTCTGGTGATTTGATCCGTTGAAGGGATGATATCTTGATAATTGTAGAGGGATAAATCAGTCCCGACCATCTCCGGTAGATCTTTTTTATTATGTCATATAAGTGTTCGGCAGCGGAGCTAATGGCCCACAAGTGGTTCCTTGAGTCATCAAGGATGACCTAATACGAAGATATAAAAAACGTTAATGACGATCGATAATATATTTCTCTTTTCTGAGAATATTCTGAATAAATAAATAAATTTCATGCGTTTAGATTCATAGTTTTAGTTTTTAAACATCATTACAAATATTTTATTAGTTTCCTTTTGGACTCAAGTACGGACAGTGAAATAAATTTACTTCCGTGAGTTTCGCGGTTGCTTTTGCTTCTTTGTCTAGAAAATTGAAAATTAGTTTTCACTGTTGTATCAACATTTTGATAAAATATAGGGAGAAAATACTTATGATTATGTTAATCATATTTTTATGAAAGGATCAAGTCAACCGAACGGTCGGATTAATTCTTATTCTCGATATCATATACATTTTAAGGCTGTTTTTTCCTTTTTGTAGGACTCCGATTTCAGTAATTGGGTTCCACTGTAATGTTCTGCTCTTTTTTTCTCAATATATGCCCAAGTGTCCATGCACTGCTCAATGTTGCTCAAATTAGGACAAGTTAAAATACATAAGAATACCCAACCTGGTGTTGGCCCGGTTAGGACACTGGGTTTCAACACCAGAGGCCCTGGCGTCGACCAACCGTCTCGCGTCTCTGTGGGTGCAGGCGTGGGGCGCAGGGATCAGCCCCACCAAAGTTTGGGATACCCTGAGATAGATATATAAATATATATATATATATATACATACATACATACATACATACACTTATGTAAACGAAAAACCACATAAGAATGAAGAGGGTGTTCTGGTTGCTTTACACGTAACCCCATTACACGGTATTAGCTATTCAATCTAATTCGTCATATCAAAAGGCCTCTTACGTATAAAATAACAGCAATTTTAGAAATTGATTTTAACTACTTACTTCTTTTTTCTTAAGTGCAACAAATCTTCTCTTTCACCATTTGTTGATGTTGGGAAAAGTCTAGCAAAGTCTAGAAAAATTTAGCCCGTCCCGAACAAAATTCCTGCATCCGCCACTGTCTCAAAGAAAGAGGTGTGGACAGGGTTGCAAACGGGACGTCTCCGGATCTGAACCATAGTGGACCCGAACACGGATCCAGAATCGGGTCCACCTAGAGGACCGGAATCTAGTCCAAAATCGATTCTAATTTGCCTTTATTCTTCACTTTTCTTAAAATAAGCATATCATTCAACTTATAACAGTGCATCAAGTCTACTACATCCAGTATTATGCCTAAAGCGTAAAAAAGGAAAACTAAAGAAAAACGCGAGAGCTGATTTTAAGGTACTGATTGCTATATTAAAGGGTCATATGCCGGGTCCCGGGTCCGTGGTTCGGAGCATATACGGACCAAGAACCGGACCCGGGCCCGTTTTTGAATCGGGACATAAAATGGGTTTCGTACCCGGTTCTTTGCGGGTCGGAACTTCCGGGTAATCGGAGAATCGGATACCCGTTTGCAACCCCAGATGTGGAGGAGTTGCCCAGCTGCGAGGTACGAGGGACGGTTGCGGATTTTCTCCTTAACCTATTTCGGTTAAAGCTCCCTATCATTAAGAGAGTTAAAATAGGAAAGAGGGCTCCACCTATCACCCATTTCAGCAAGAAAACTCTTAATCCGTCATTATGGCCGTCGAAATAAGGAAGATGGAAAAACTTGAATAAAAAATCATCTTCATGATCGAATTGGAAACGGGTCTCTCTCATAGACTATAAAATCCAGATGATATTTATTTTCTACCGTCGGATTTAATCCCGAGTGGACACCACCGTATTTGCTCACTTATCACTCGCCATCTACTTCACATTTGGTTAACTTGCTGTACCCGTGAAGTGAACTGAAGTGACTGGTTAATTCGGGAGACAATAAAAGGTTAGGGGGTCAAATCGCAATTGACAGTAAGTTTCAAAAATCACCTCCTCAATTTAACAAAAAAAATGTAAAAGGATACATTCTCATGCTACTAAACGGAAAATAATAATAATAATAATAATAACAATTAGGGGTTTTCATGGACCACGCTGGGCTAGGCCGAGGAATGAAAAAAACGGCCCGACTTCTAAACTAGAAACCAAAGCGCGGCCCAAGCTTGAGTCAGGCCTGAAGTTGCTAGCCGGAGCCTAGCCCGCATGGAAGTGATGAAGCCCGGGCCCGACCCGTGTTAGACATATAGAAACATAGAAATGAGTTTCGGAGCAGCTCCTAGGCCAGCTCAACCGGGCCGATCATGTCACCATCTGTGAGAGGTCACGGGTTTGAGGCCCCCCGTCACTACTCCCTCCCTCATAATTATATGTATATTTGGGCAGGGCGGGAATTCCGGCTCTCAACCACTTAGTCCGAATAAAAGAAAATTGAGCACGACCCATCAATTATAGCCTACACCCCATGCCCAACCCAAAGGGGCCCGGCCCGATCCATGAGCACCCTTATAAATAAAAAATTCTTCCTTTTAAAAAAGCGAATTCGGAAAAACCGATCTCTCATCATTTGGTTTGACCAAACCTTTAATTTTCTTCTCTCTTATATTAACCGTTAACCTCACTTCACAAGTAAAGTAAATTTACCAAACAAGCAATATATTGCGTATTTGCTGTGATTTAATATTATCCCATTTAAATGTCAATCATACATTCCCATCCATTATATATTGTTGGGACCTAAGCCCCTACCCGCGACGAGATCAAGATGCAAGAAAAGAAAAACAAAAAGGAAAAAAATCGGTTTAAAGTTTGAGTGCCAGTTTTCCTCCTCTCGGAGAGGAGGAAAGCTGGAAAAGGCAGCTTTACCGCCCCTACCTACAGCGGTAAAGCTGCATTGCTACTTTTCCTCCGCTTAGAGAGGCGGAAAAGTGGCAATTGCATCCTTACCGCCTGTAATAGCAGCGGTAAAGCTGCATGGCGGCTTTTCCTCCTCCAACAGTGGTATGGCTGCATGAATACACATAGAAGCCTTTCCCGTCTCTAAGTTAATGTCACTTATCTCCTTCTCAACTTTATTCTCACACACGTTCGGTGTCTTTGGGGCCCATTTCTAATCAAATGTATTTCATCCAAGTGGGGCCCGACGATGAATGACCTATGGCATTTGTCGGCTGAGGCCCACACCAGATGGGAAAGCAACAAAGATTGGCACATTAATCAAATACCTAGATCATTTGTCAGGAAGTACCAAGGCGGAGGGACCCGTCTTTTAATTGAGTTTTGGGCTATCTTAAAATTTTAAATCTACCTCTCTATCATTTAAGATTTGTTTCATTCTCATTCCCACCAGATTGTTTTGGTCATTGGAAAACCGAATCCTCGGCTTGTGATTAGTGGGTCCACGTTCTGGTGATTTGATCCGTTGAAGGGATGATATCTTGATAATTGTAGAGGGATAAATCAGTCCCGACCATCTCCGGTAGATCTTTTTTATTATGTCATATAAGTGTTCGGCAGCGGAGCTAATGGCCCACAAGTGGTTCCTTGAGTCATCAAGGATGACCTAATACGAAGATATAAAAAACGTTAATGACGATCGATAATATATTTCTCTTTTCTGAGAATATTCTGAATAAATAAATAAATTTCATGCGTTTAGATTCATAGTTTTAGTTTTTAAACATCATTACAAATATTTTATTAGTTTCCTTTTGGACTCAAGTACGGACAGTGAAATAAATTTACTTCCGTGAGTTTCGCGGTTGCTTTTGCTTCTTTGTCTAGAAAATTGAAAATTAGTTTTCACTGTTGTATCAACATTTTGATAAAATATAGGGAGAAAATACTTATGATTATGTTAATCATATTTTTATGAAAGGATCAAGTCAACCGAACGGTCGGATTAATTCTTATTCTCGATATCATATACATTTTAAGGCTGTTTTTTCCTTTTTGTAGGACTCCGATTTCAGTAATTGGGTTCCACTGTAATGTTCTGCTCTTTTTTTCTCAATATATGCCCAAGTGTCCATGCACTGCTCAATGTTGCTCAAATTAGGACAAGTTAAAATACATAAGAATACCCAACCTGGTGTTGGCCCGGTTAGGACACTGGGTTTCAACACCAGAGGCCCTGGCGTCGACCAACCGTCTCGCGTCTCTGTGGGTGCAGGCGTGGGGCGCAGGGATCAGCCCCACCAAAGTTTGGGATACCCTGAGATAGATATATAAATATATATATATATATATATATACATACATACATACATACATACACTTATGTAAACGAAAAACCACATAAGAATGAAGAGGGTGTTCTGGTTGCTTTACACGTAACCCCATTACACGGTATTAGCTATTCAATCTAATTCGTCATATCAAAAGGCCTCTTACGTATAAAATAACAGCAATTTTAGAAATTGATTTTAACTACTTACTTCTTTTTTCTTAAGTGCAACAAATCTTCTCTTTCACCATTTGTTGATGTTGGGAAAAGTCTAGCAAAGTCTAGAAAAATTTAGCCCGTCCCGAACAAAATTCCTGCATCCGCCACTGTCTCAAAGAAAGAGGTGTGGACAGGGTTGCAAACGGGACGTCTCCGGATCTGAACCATAGTGGACCCGAACACGGATCCAGAATCGGGTCCACCTAGAGGACCGGAATCTAGTCCAAAATCGATTCTAATTTGCCTTTATTCTTCACTTTTCTTAAAATAAGCATATCATTCAACTTATAACAGTGCATCAAGTCTACTACATCCAGTATTATGCCTAAAGCGTAAAAAAGGAAAACTAAAGAAAAACGCGAGAGCTGATTTTAAGGTACTGATTGCTATATTAAAGGGTCATATGCCGGGTCCCGGGTCCGTGGTTCGGAGCATATACGGACCAGGAACCGGACCCGGGCCCGTTTTTGAATCGGGACATAAAATGGGTTTCGTACCCGGTTCTTTGCGGGTCGGAACTTCCGGGTAATCGGAGAATCGGATACCCGTTTGCAACCCCAGATGTGGAGGAGTTGCCCAGCTGCGAGGTACGAGGGACGGTTGCGGATTTTCTCCTTAACCTATTTCGGTTAAAGCTCCCTATCATTAAGAGAGTTAAAATAGGAAAGAGGGCTCCACCTATCACCCATTTCAGCAAGAAAACTCTTAATCCGTCATTATGGCCGTCGAAATAAGGAAGATGGAAAAACTTGAATAAAAAATCATCTTCATGATCGAATTGGAAACGGGTCTCTCTCATAGACTATAAAATCCAGATGATATTTATTTTCTACCGTCGGATTTAATCCCGAGTGGACACCACCGTATTTGCTCACTTATCACTCGCCATCTACTTCACATTTGGTTAACTTGCTGTACCCGTGAAGTGAACTGAAGTGACTGGTTAATTCGGGAGACAATAAAAGGTTAGGGGGTCAAATCGCAATTGACAGTAAGTTTCAAAAATCACCTCCTCAATTTAACAAAAAAAATGTAAAAGGATACATTCTCATGCTACTAAACGGAAAATAATAATAATAATAATAATAACAATTAGGGGTTTTCATGGACCACGCTGGGCTAGGCCGAGGAATGAAAAAAACGGCCCGACTTCTAAACTAGAAACCAAAGCGCGGCCCAAGCTTGAGTCAGGCCTGAAGTTGCTAGCCGGAGCCTAGCCCGCATGGAAGTGATGAAGCCCGGGCCCGACCCGTGTTAGACATATAGAAACATAGAAATGAGTTTCGGAGCAGCTCCTAGGCCAGCTCAACCGGGCCGATCATGTCACCATCTGTGAGAGGTCACGGGTTTGAGGCCCCCCGTCACTACTCCCTCCCTCATAATTATATGTATATTTGGGCAGGGCGGGAATTCCGGCTCTCAACCACTTAGTCCGAATAAAAGAAAATTGAGCACGACCCATCAATTATAGCCTACACCCCATGCCCAACCCAAAGGGGCCCGGCCCGATCCATGAGCACCCTTATAAATAAAAAATTCTTCCTTTTAAAAAAGCGAATTCGGAAAAACCGATCTCTCATCATTTGGTTTGACCAAACCTTTAATTTTCTTCTCTCTTATATTAACCGTTAACCTCACTTCACAAGTAAAGTAAATTTACCAAACAAGCAATATATTGCGTATTTGCTGTGATTTAATATTATCCCATTTAAATGTCAATCATACATTCCCATCCATTATATATTGTTGGGACCTAAGCCCCTACCCGCGACGAGATCAAGATGCAAGAAAAGAAAAACAAAAAGGAAAAAAATCGGTTTAAAGTTTGAGTGCCAGTTTTCCTCCTCTCGGAGAGGAGGAAAGCTGGAAAAGGCAGCTTTACCGCCCCTACCTACAGCGGTAAAGCTGCATTGCTACTTTTCCTCCGCTTAGAGAGGCGGAAAAGTGGCAATTGCATCCTTACCGCCTGTAATAGCAGCGGTAAAGCTGCATGGCGGCTTTTCCTCCTCCAACAGTGGTATGGCTGCATGAATACACATAGAAGCCTTTCCCGTCTCTAAGTTAATGTCACTTATCTCCTTCTCAACTTTATTCTCACACACGTTCGGTGTCTTTGGGGCCCATTTCTAATCAAATGTATTTCATCCAAGTGGGGCCCGACGATGAATGACCTATGGCATTTGTCGGCTGAGGCCCACACCAGATGGGAAAGCAACAAAGATTGGCACATTAATCAAATACCTAGATCATTTGTCAGGAAGTACCAAGGCGGAGGGACCCGTCTTTTAATTGAGTTTTGGGCTATCTTAAAATTTTAAATCTACCTCTCTATCATTTAAGATTTGTTTCATTCTCATTCCCACCAGATTGTTTTGGTCATTGGAAAACCGAATCCTCGGCTTGTGATTAGTGGGTCCACGTTCTGGTGATTTGATCCGTTGAAGGGATGATATCTTGATAATTGTAGAGGGATAAATCAGTCCCGACCATCTCCGGTAGATCTTTTTTATTATGTCATATAAGTGTTCGGCAGCGGAGCTAATGGCCCACAAGTGGTTCCTTGAGTCATCAAGGATGACCTAATACGAAGATATAAAAAACGTTAATGACGATCGATAATATATTTCTCTTTTCTGAGAATATTCTGAATAAATAAATAAATTTCATGCGTTTAGATTCATAGTTTTAGTTTTTAAACATCATTACAAATATTTTATTAGTTTCCTTTTGGACTCAAGTACGGACAGTGAAATAAATTTACTTCCGTGAGTTTCGCGGTTGCTTTTGCTTCTTTGTCTAGAAAATTGAAAATTAGTTTTCACTGTTGTATCAACATTTTGATAAAATATAGGGAGAAAATACTTATGATTATGTTAATCATATTTTTATGAAAGGATCAAGTCAACCGAACGGTCGGATTAATTCTTATTCTCGATATCATATACATTTTAAGGCTGTTTTTTCCTTTTTGTAGGACTCCGATTTCAGTAATTGGGTTCCACTGTAATGTTCTGCTCTTTTTTTCTCAATATATGCCCAAGTGTCCATGCACTGCTCAATGTTGCTCAAATTAGGACAAGTTAAAATACATAAGAATACCCAACCTGGTGTTGGCCCGGTTAGGACACTGGGTTTCAACACCAGAGGCCCTGGCGTCGACCAACCGTCTCGCGTCTCTGTGGGTGCAGGCGTGGGGCGCAGGGATCAGCCCCACCAAAGTTTGGGATACCCTGAGATAGATATATAAATATATATATATACATACATACATACATACATACACTTATGTAAACGAAAAACCACATAAGAATGAAGAGGGTGTTCTGGTTGCTTTACACGTAACCCCATTACACGGTATTAGCTATTCAATCTAATTCGTCATATCAAAAGGCCTCTTACGTATAAAATAACAGCAATTTTAGAAATTGATTTTAACTACTTACTTCTTTTTTCTTAAGTGCAACAAATCTTCTCTTTCACCATTTGTTGATGTTGGGAAAAGTCTAGCAAAGTCTAGAAAAATTTAGCCCGTCCCGAACAAAATTCCTGCATCCGCCACTGTCTCAAAGAAAGAGGTGTGGACAGGGTTGCAAACGGGACGTCTCCGGATCTGAACCATAGTAGACCCGAACACGGATCCAGAATCGGGTCCACCTAGAGGACCGGAATCTAGTCCAAAATCGATTCTAATTTGCCTTTATTCTTCACTTTTCTTAAAATAAGCATATCATTCAACTTATAACAGTGCATCAAGTCTACTACATCCAGTATTATGCCTAAAGCGTAAAAAAGGAAAACTAAAGAAAAACGCGAGAGCTGATTTTAAGGTACTGATTGCTATATTAAAGGGTCATATGCCGGGTCCCGGGTCCGTGGTTCGGAGCATATACGGACCAGGAACCGGACCCGGGCCCGTTTTTGAATCGGGACATAAAATGGGTTTCGTACCCGGTTCTTTGCGGGTCGGAACTTCCGGGTAATCGGAGAATCGGATACCCGTTTGCAACCCCAGATGTGGAGGAGTTGCCCAGCTGCGAGGTACGAGGGACGGTTGCGGATTTTCTCCTTAACCTATTTCGGTTAAAGCTCCCTATCATTAAGAGAGTTAAAATAGGAAAGAGGGCTCCACCTATCACCCATTTCAGCAAGAAAACTCTTAATCCGTCATTATGGCCGTCGAAATAAGGAAGATGGAAAAACTTGAATAAAAAATCATCTTCATGATCGAATTGGAAACGGGTCTCTCTCATAGACTATAAAATCCAGATGATATTTATTTTCTACCGTCGGATTTAATCCCGAGTGGACACCACCGTATTTGCTCACTTATCACTCGCCATCTACTTCACATTTGGTTAACTTGCTGTACCCGTGAAGTGAACTGAAGTGACTGGTTAATTCGGGAGACAATAAAAGGTTAGGGGGTCAAATCGCAATTGACAGTAAGTTTCAAAAATCACCTCCTCAATTTAACAAAAAAAATGTAAAAGGATACATTCTCATGCTACTAAACGGAAAATAATAATAATAATAATAATAACAATTAGGGGTTTTCATGGACCACGCTGGGCTAGGCCGAGGAATGAAAAAAACGGCCCGACTTCTAAACTAGAAACCAAAGCGCGGCCCAAGCTTGAGTCAGGCCTGAAGTTGCTAGCCGGAGCCTAGCCCGCATGGAAGTGATGAAGCCCGGGCCCGACCCGTGTTAGACATATAGAAACATAGAAATGAGTTTCGGAGCAGCTCCTAGGCCAGCTCAACCGGGCCGATCATGTCACCATCTGTGAGAGGTCACGGGTTTGAGGCCCCCCGTCACTACTCCCTCCCTCATAATTATATGTATATTTGGGCAGGGCGGGAATTCCGGCTCTCAACCACTTAGTCCGAATAAAAGAAAATTGAGCACGACCCATCAATTATAGCCTACACCCCATGCCCAACCCAAAGGGGCCCGGCCCGATCCATGAGCACCCTTATAAATAAAAAATTCTTCCTTTTAAAAAAGCGAATTCGGAAAAACCGATCTCTCATCATTTGGTTTGACCAAACCTTTAATTTTCTTCTCTCTTATATTAACCGTTAACCTCACTTCACAAGTAAAGTAAATTTACCAAACAAGCAATATATTGCGTATTTGCTGTGATTTAATATTATCCCATTTAAATGTCAATCATACATTCCCATCCATTATATATTGTTGGGACCTAAGCCCCTACCCGCGACGAGATCAAGATGCAAGAAAAGAAAAACAAAAAGGAAAAAAATCGGTTTAAAGTTTGAGTGCCAGTTTTCCTCCTCTCGGAGAGGAGGAAAGCTGGAAAAGGCAGCTTTACCGCCCCTACCTACAGCGGTAAAGCTGCATTGCTACTTTTCCTCCGCTTAGAGAGGCGGAAAAGTGGCAATTGCATCCTTACCGCCTGTAATAGCAGCGGTAAAGCTGCATGGCGGCTTTTCCTCCTCCAACAGTGGTATGGCTGCATGAATACACATAGAAGCCTTTCCCGTCTCTAAGTTAATGTCACTTATCTCCTTCTCAACTTTATTCTCACACACGTTCGGTGTCTTTGGGGCCCATTTCTAATCAAATGTATTTCATCCAAGTGGGGCCCGACGATGAATGACCTATGGCATTTGTCGGCTGAGGCCCACACCAGATGGGAAAGCAACAAAGATTGGCACATTAATCAAATACCTAGATCATTTGTCAGGAAGTACCAAGGCGGAGGGACCCGTCTTTTAATTGAGTTTTGGGCTATCTTAAAATTTTAAATCTACCTCTCTATCATTTAAGATTTGTTTCATTCTCATTCCCACCAGATTGTTTTGGTCATTGGAAAACCGAATCCTCGGCTTGTGATTAGTGGGTCCACGTTCTGGTGATTTGATCCGTTGAAGGGATGATATCTTGATAATTGTAGAGGGATAAATCAGTCCCGACCATCTCCGGTAGATCTTTTTTATTATGTCATATAAGTGTTCGGCAGCGGAGCTAATGGCCCACAAGTGGTTCCTTGAGTCATCAAGGATGACCTAATACGAAGATATAAAAAACGTTAATGACGATCGATAATATATTTCTCTTTTCTGAGAATATTCTGAATAAATAAATAAATTTCATGCGTTTAGATTCATAGTTTTAGTTTTTAAACATCATTACAAATATTTTATTAGTTTCCTTTTGGACTCAAGTACGGACAGTGAAATAAATTTACTTCCGTGAGTTTCGCGGTTGCTTTTGCTTCTTTGTCTAGAAAATTGAAAATTAGTTTTCACTGTTGTATCAACATTTTGATAAAATATAGGGAGAAAATACTTATGATTATGTTAATCATATTTTTATGAAAGGATCAAGTCAACCGAACGGTCGGATTAATTCTTATTCTCGATATCATATACATTTTAAGGCTGTTTTTTCCTTTTTGTAGGACTCCGATTTCAGTAATTGGGTTCCACTGTAATGTTCTGCTCTTTTTTTCTCAATATATGCCCAAGTGTCCATGCACTGCTCAATGTTGCTCAAATTAGGACAAGTTAAAATACATAAGAATACCCAACCTGGTGTTGGCCCGGTTAGGACACTGGGTTTCAACACCAGAGGCCCTGGCGTCGACCAACCGTCTCGCGTCTCTGTGGGTGCAGGCGTGGGGCGCAGGGATCAGCCCCACCAAAGTTTGGGATACCCTGAGATAGATATATAAATATATATATATATATATATATATACATACATACATACATACATACACTTATGTAAACGAAAAACCACATAAGAATGAAGAGGGTGTTCTGGTTGCTTTACACGTAACCCCATTACACGGTATTAGCTATTCAATCTAATTCGTCATATCAAAAGGCCTCTTACGTATAAAATAACAGCAATTTTAGAAATTGATTTTAACTACTTACTTCTTTTTTCTTAAGTGCAACAAATCTTCTCTTTCACCATTTGTTGATGTTGGGAAAAGTCTAGCAAAGTCTAGAAAAATTTAGCCCGTCCCGAACAAAATTCCTGCATCCGCCACTGTCTCAAAGAAAGAGGTGTGGACAGGGTTGCAAACGGGACGTCTCCGGATCTGAACCATAGTGGACCCGAACACGGATCCAGAATCGGGTCCACCTAGAGGACCGGAATCTAGTCCAAAATCGATTCTAATTTGCCTTTATTCTTCACTTTTCTTAAAATAAGCATATCATTCAACTTATAACAGTGCATCAAGTCTACTACATCCAGTATTATGCCTAAAGCGTAAAAAAGGAAAACTAAAGAAAAACGCGAGAGCTGATTTTAAGGTACTGATTGCTATATTAAAGGGTCATATGCCGGGTCCCGGGTCCGTGGTTCGGAGCATATACGGACCAGGAACCGGACCCGGGCCCGTTTTTGAATCGGGACATAAAATGGGTTTCGTACCCGGTTCTTTGCGGGTCGGAACTTCCGGGTAATCGGAGAATCGGATACCCGTTTGCAACCCCAGATGTGGAGGAGTTGCCCAGCTGCGAGGTACGAGGGACGGTTGCGGATTTTCTCCTTAACCTATTTCGGTTAAAGCTCCCTATCATTAAGAGAGTTAAAATAGGAAAGAGGGCTCCACCTATCACCCATTTCAGCAAGAAAACTCTTAATCCGTCATTATGGCCGTCGAAATAAGGAAGATGGAAAAACTTGAATAAAAAATCATCTTCATGATCGAATTGGAAACGGGTCTCTCTCATAGACTATAAAATCCAGATGATATTTATTTTCTACCGTCGGATTTAATCCCGAGTGGACACCACCGTATTTGCTCACTTATCACTCGCCATCTACTTCACATTTGGTTAACTTGCTGTACCCGTGAAGTGAACTGAAGTGACTGGTTAATTCGGGAGACAATAAAAGGTTAGGGGGTCAAATCGCAATTGACAGTAAGTTTCAAAAATCACCTCCTCAATTTAACAAAAAAAATGTAAAAGGATACATTCTCATGCTACTAAACGGAAAATAATAATAATAATAATAATAACAATTAGGGGTTTTCATGGACCACGCTGGGCTAGGCCGAGGAATGAAAAAAACGGCCCGACTTCTAAACTAGAAACCAAAGCGCGGCCCAAGCTTGAGTCAGGCCTGAAGTTGCTAGCCGGAGCCTAGCCCGCATGGAAGTGATGAAGCCCGGGCCCGACCCGTGTTAGACATATAGAAACATAGAAATGAGTTTCGGAGCAGCTCCTAGGCCAGCTCAACCGGGCCGATCATGTCACCATCTGTGAGAGGTCACGGGTTTGAGGCCCCCCGTCACTACTCCCTCCCTCATAATTATATGTATATTTGGGCAGGGCGGGAATTCCGGCTCTCAACCACTTAGTCCGAATAAAAGAAAATTGAGCACGACCCATCAATTATAGCCTACACCCCATGCCCAACCCAAAGGGGCCCGGCCCGATCCATGAGCACCCTTATAAATAAAAAATTCTTCCTTTTAAAAAAGCGAATTCGGAAAAACCGATCTCTCATCATTTGGTTTGACCAAACCTTTAATTTTCTTCTCTCTTATATTAACCGTTAACCTCACTTCACAAGTAAAGTAAATTTACCAAACAAGCAATATATTGCGTATTTGCTGTGATTTAATATTATCCCATTTAAATGTCAATCATACATTCCCATCCATTATATATTGTTGGGACCTAAGCCCCTACCCGCGACGAGATCAAGATGCAAGAAAAGAAAAACAAAAAGGAAAAAAATCGGTTTAAAGTTTGAGTGCCAGTTTTCCTCCTCTCGGAGAGGAGGAAAGCTGGAAAAGGCAGCTTTACCGCCCCTACCTACAGCGGTAAAGCTGCATTGCTACTTTTCCTCCGCTTAGAGAGGCGGAAAAGTGGCAATTGCATCCTTACCGCCTGTAATAGCAGCGGTAAAGCTGCATGGCGGCTTTTCCTCCTCCAACAGTGGTATGGCTGCATGAATACACATAGAAGCCTTTCCCGTCTCTAAGTTAATGTCACTTATCTCCTTCTCAACTTTATTCTCACACACGTTCGGTGTCTTTGGGGCCCATTTCTAATCAAATGTACTTCATCCAAGTGGGGCCCGACGATGAATGACCTATGGCATTTGTCGGCTGAGGCCCACACCAGATGGGAAAGCAACAAAGATTGGCACATTAATCAAATACCTAGATCATTTGTCAGGAAGTACCAAGGCGGAGGGACCCGTCTTTTAATTGAGTTTTGGGCTATCTTAAAATTTTAAATCTACCTCTCTATCATTTAAGATTTGTTTCATTCTCATTCCCACCAGATTGTTTTGGTCATTGGAAAACCGAATCCTCGGCTTGTGATTAGTGGGTCCACGTTCTGGTGATTTGATCCGTTGAAGGGATGATATCTTGATAATTGTAGAGGGATAAATCAGTCCCGACCATCTCCGGTAGATCTTTTTTATTATGTCATATAAGTGTTCGGCAGCGGAGCTAATGGCCCACAAGTGGTTCCTTGAGTCATCAAGGATGACCTAATACGAAGATATAAAAAACGTTAATGACGATCGATAATATATTTCTCTTTTCTGAGAATATTCTGAATAAATAAATAAATTTCATGCGTTTAGATTCATAGTTTTAGTTTTTAAACATCATTACAAATATTTTATTAGTTTCCTTTTGGACTCAAGTACGGACAGTGAAATAAATTTACTTCCGTGAGTTTCGCGGTTGCTTTTGCTTCTTTGTCTAGAAAATTGAAAATTAGTTTTCACTGTTGTATCAACATTTTGATAAAATATAGGGAGAAAATACTTATGATTATGTTAATCATATTTTTATGAAAGGATCAAGTCAACCGAACGGTCGGATTAATTCTTATTCTCGATATCATATACATTTTAAGGCTGTTTTTTCCTTTTTGTAGGACTCCGATTTCAGTAATTGGGTTCCACTGTAATGTTCTGCTCTTTTTTTCTCAATATATGCCCAAGTGTCCATGCACTGCTCAATGTTGCTCAAATTAGGACAAGTTAAAATACATAAGAATACCCAACCTGGTGTTGGCCCGGTTAGGACACTGGGTTTCAACACCAGAGGCCCTGGCGTCGACCAACCGTCTCGCGTCTCTGTGGGTGCAGGCGTGGGGCGCAGGGATCAGCCCCACCAAAGTTTGGGATACCCTGAGATAGATATATAAATATATATATATATATATATACATACATACATACATACATACACTTATGTAAACGAAAAACCACATAAGAATGAAGAGGGTGTTCTGGTTGCTTTACACGTAACCCCATTACACGGTATTAGCTATTCAATCTAATTCGTCATATCAAAAGGCCTCTTACGTATAAAATAACAGCAATTTTAGAAATTGATTTTAACTACTTACTTCTTTTTTCTTAAGTGCAACAAATCTTCTCTTTCACCATTTGTTGATGTTGGGAAAAGTCTAGCAAAGTCTAGAAAAATTTAGCCCGTCCCGAACAAAATTCCTGCATCCGCCACTGTCTCAAAGAAAGAGGTGTGGACAGGGTTGCAAACGGGACGTCTCCGGATCTGAACCATAGTGGACCCGAACACGGATCCAGAATCGGGTCCACCTAGAGGACCGGAATCTAGTCCAAAATCGATTCTAATTTGCCTTTATTCTTCACTTTTCTTAAAATAAGCATATCATTCAACTTATAACAGTGCATCAAGTCTACTACATCCAGTATTATGCCTAAAGCGTAAAAAAGGAAAACTAAAGAAAAACGCGAGAGCTGATTTTAAGGTACTGATTGCTATATTAAAGGGTCATATGCCGGGTCCCGGGTCCGTGGTTCGGAGCATATACGGACCAGGAACCGGACCCGGGCCCGTTTTTGAATCGGGACATAAAATGGGTTTCGTACCCGGTTCTTTGCGGGTCGGAACTTCCGGGTAATCGGAGAATCGGATACCCGTTTGCAACCCCAGATGTGGAGGAGTTGCCCAGCTGCGAGGTACGAGGGACGGTTGCGGATTTTCTCCTTAACCTATTTCGGTTAAAGCTCCCTATCATTAAGAGAGTTAAAATAGGAAAGAGGGCTCCACCTATCACCCATTTCAGCAAGAAAACTCTTAATCCGTCATTATGGCCGTCGAAATAAGGAAGATGGAAAAACTTGAATAAAAAATCATCTTCATGATCGAATTGGAAACGGGTCTCTCTCATAGACTATAAAATCCAGATGATATTTATTTTCTACCGTCGGATTTAATCCCGAGTGGACACCACCGTATTTGCTCACTTATCACTCGCCATCTACTTCACATTTGGTTAACTTGCTGTACCCGTGAAGTGAACTGAAGTGACTGGTTAATTCGGGAGACAATAAAAGGTTAGGGGGTCAAATCGCAATTGACAGTAAGTTTCAAAAATCACCTCCTCAATTTAACAAAAAAAATGTAAAAGGATACATTCTCATGCTACTAAACGGAAAATAATAATAATAATAATAATAACAATTAGGGGTTTTCATGGACCACGCTGGGCTAGGCCGAGGAATGAAAAAAACGGCCCGACTTCTAAACTAGAAACCAAAGCGCGGCCCAAGCTTGAGTCAGGCCTGAAGTTGCTAGCCGGAGCCTAGCCCGCATGGAAGTGATGAAGCCCGGGCCCGACCCGTGTTAGACATATAGAAACATAGAAATGAGTTTCGGAGCAGCTCCTAGGCCAGCTCAACCGGGCCGATCATGTCACCATCTGTGAGAGGTCACGGGTTTGAGGCCCCCCGTCACTACTCCCTCCCTCATAATTATATGTATATTTGGGCAGGGCGGGAATTCCGGCTCTCAACCACTTAGTCCGAATAAAAGAAAATTGAGCACGACCCATCAATTATAGCCTACACCCCATGCCCAACCCAAAGGGGCCCGGCCCGATCCATGAGCACCCTTATAAATAAAAAATTCTTCCTTTTAAAAAAGCGAATTCGGAAAAACCGATCTCTCATCATTTGGTTTGACCAAACCTTTAATTTTCTTCTCTCTTATATTAACCGTTAACCTCACTTCACAAGTAAAGTAAATTTACCAAACAAGCAATATATTGCGTATTTGCTGTGATTTAATATTATCCCATTTAAATGTCAATCATACATTCCCATCCATTATATATTGTTGGGACCTAAGCCCCTACCCGCGACGAGATCAAGATGCAAGAAAAGAAAAACAAAAAGGAAAAAAATCGGTTTAAAGTTTGAGTGCCAGTTTTCCTCCTCTCGGAGAGGAGGAAAGCTGGAAAAGGCAGCTTTACCGCCCCTACCTACAGCGGTAAAGCTGCATTGCTACTTTTCCTCCGCTTAGAGAGGCGGAAAAGTGGCAATTGCATCCTTACCGCCTGTAATAGCAGCGGTAAAGCTGCATGGCGGCTTTTCCTCCTCCAACAGTGGTATGGCTGCATGAATACACATAGAAGCCTTTCCCGTCTCTAAGTTAATGTCACTTATCTCCTTCTCAACTTTATTCTCACACACGTTCGGTGTCTTTGGGGCCCATTTCTAATCAAATGTATTTCATCCAAGTGGGGCCCGACGATGAATGACCTATGGCATTTGTCGGCTGAGGCCCACACCAGATGGGAAAGCAACAAAGATTGGCACATTAATCAAATACCTAGATCATTTGTCAGGAAGTACCAAGGCGGAGGGACCCGTCTTTTAATTGAGTTTTGGGCTATCTTAAAATTTTAAATCTACCTCTCTATCATTTAAGATTTGTTTCATTCTCATTCCCACCAGATTGTTTTGGTCATTGGAAAACCGAATCCTCGGCTTGTGATTAGTGGGTCCACGTTCTGGTGATTTGATCCGTTGAAGGGATGATATCTTGATAATTGTAGAGGGATAAATCAGTCCCGACCATCTCCGGTAGATCTTTTTTATTATGTCATATAAGTGTTCGGCAGCGGAGCTAATGGCCCACAAGTGGTTCCTTGAGTCATCAAGGATGACCTAATACGAAGATATAAAAAACGTTAATGACGATCGATAATATATTTCTCTTTTCTGAGAATATTCTGAATAAATAAATAAATTTCATGCGTTTAGATTCATAGTTTTAGTTTTTAAACATCATTACAAATATTTTATTAGTTTCCTTTTGGACTCAAGTACGGACAGTGAAATAAATTTACTTCCGTGAGTTTCGCGGTTGCTTTTGCTTCTTTGTCTAGAAAATTGAAAATTAGTTTTCACTGTTGTATCAACATTTTGATAAAATATAGGGAGAAAATACTTATGATTATGTTAATCATATTTTTATGAAAGGATCAAGTCAACCGAACGGTCGGATTAATTCTTATTCTCGATATCATATACATTTTAAGGCTGTTTTTTCCTTTTTGTAGGACTCCGATTTCAGTAATTGGGTTCCACTGTAATGTTCTGCTCTTTTTTTCTCAATATATGCCCAAGTGTCCATGCACTGCTCAATGTTGCTCAAATTAGGACAAGTTAAAATACATAAGAATACCCAACCTGGTGTTGGCCCGGTTAGGACACTGGGTTTCAACACCAGAGGCCCTGGCGTCGACCAACCGTCTCGCGTCTCTGTGGGTGCAGGCGTGGGGCGCAGGGATCAGCCCCACCAAAGTTTGGGATACCCTGAGATAGATATATAAATATATATATATATATACATACATACATACATACATACACTTATGTAAACGAAAAACCACATAAGAATGAAGAGGGTGTTCTGGTTGCTTTACACGTAACCCCATTACACGGTATTAGCTATTCAATCTAATTCGTCATATCAAAAGGCCTCTTACGTATAAAATAACAGCAATTTTAGAAATTGATTTTAACTACTTACTTCTTTTTTCTTAAGTGCAACAAATCTTCTCTTTCACCATTTGTTGATGTTGGGAAAAGTCTAGCAAAGTCTAGAAAAATTTAGCCCGTCCCGAACAAAATTCCTGCATCCGCCACTGTCTCAAAGAAAGAGGTGTGGACAGGGTTGCAAACGGGACGTCTCCGGATCTGAACCATAGTGGACCCGAACACGGATCCAGAATCGGGTCCACCTAGAGGACCGGAATCTAGTCCAAAATCGATTCTAATTTGCCTTTATTCTTCACTTTTCTTAAAATAAGCATATCATTCAACTTATAACAGTGCATCAAGTCTACTACATCCAGTATTATGCCTAAAGCGTAAAAAAGGAAAACTAAAGAAAAACGCGAGAGCTGATTTTAAGGTACTGATTGCTATATTAAAGGGTCATATGCCGGGTCCCGGGTCCGTGGTTCGGAGCATATACGGACCAGGAACCGGACCCGGGCCCGTTTTTGAATCGGGACATAAAATGGGTTTCGTACCCGGTTCTTTGCGGGTCGGAACTTCCGGGTAATCGGAGAATCGGATACCCGTTTGCAACCCCAGATGTGGAGGAGTTGCCCAGCTGCGAGGTACGAGGGACGGTTGCGGATTTTCTCCTTAACCTATTTCGGTTAAAGCTCCCTATCATTAAGAGAGTTAAAATAGGAAAGAGGGCTCCACCTATCACCCATTTCAGCAAGAAAACTCTTAATCCGTCATTATGGCCGTCGAAATAAGGAAGATGGAAAAACTTGAATAAAAAATCATCTTCATGATCGAATTGGAAACGGGTCTCTCTCATAGACTATAAAATCCAGATGATATTTATTTTCTACCGTCGGATTTAATCCCGAG
Organism: Persea americana; assembly: GCA_029852735.1. Taxonomy (NCBI): domain Eukaryota; kingdom Viridiplantae; phylum Streptophyta; class Magnoliopsida; order Laurales; family Lauraceae; genus Persea; species Persea americana. The sequence goes on from CM056812.1 coordinate 53,505,865, forward strand.
TGGACACCACCGTATTTGCTCACTTATCACTCGCCATCTACTTCACATTTGGTTAACTTGCTGTACCCGTGAAGTGAACTGAAGTGACTGGTTAATTCGGGAGACAATAAAAGGTTAGGGGGTCAAATCGCAATTGACAGTAAGTTTCAAAAATCACCTCCTCAATTTAACAAAAAAAATGTAAAAGGATACATTCTCATGCTACTAAACGGAAAATAATAATAATAATAATAATAACAATTAGGGGTTTTCATGGACCACGCTGGGCTAGGCCGAGGAATGAAAAAAACGGCCCGACTTCTAAACTAGAAACCAAAGCGCGGCCCAAGCTTGAGTCAGGCCTGAAGTTGCTAGCCGGAGCCTAGCCCGCATGGAAGTGATGAAGCCCGGGCCCGACCCGTGTTAGACATATAGAAACATAGAAATGAGTTTCGGAGCAGCTCCTAGGCCAGCTCAACCGGGCCGATCATGTCACCATCTGTGAGAGGTCACGGGTTTGAGGCCCCCCGTCACTACTCCCTCCCTCATAATTATATGTATATTTGGGCAGGGCGGGAATTCCGGCTCTCAACCACTTAGTCCGAATAAAAGAAAATTGAGCACGACCCATCAATTATAGCCTACACCCCATGCCCAACCCAAAGGGGCCCGGCCCGATCCATGAGCACCCTTATAAATAAAAAATTCTTCCTTTTAAAAAAGCGAATTCGGAAAAACCGATCTCTCATCATTTGGTTTGACCAAACCTTTAATTTTCTTCTCTCTTATATTAACCGTTAACCTCACTTCACAAGTAAAGTAAATTTACCAAACAAGCAATATATTGCGTATTTGCTGTGATTTAATATTATCCCATTTAAATGTCAATCATACATTCCCATCCATTATATATTGTTGGGACCTAAGCCCCTACCCGCGACGAGATCAAGATGCAAGAAAAGAAAAACAAAAAGGAAAAAAATCGGTTTAAAGTTTGAGTGCCAGTTTTCCTCCTCTCGGAGAGGAGGAAAGCTGGAAAAGGCAGCTTTACCGCTCCTACCTACAGCGGTAAAGCTGCATTGCTACTTTTCCTCCGCTTAGAGAGGCGGAAAAGTGGCAATTGCATCCTTACCGCCTGTAATAGCAGCGGTAAAGCTGCATGGCGGCTTTTCCTCCTCCAACAGTGGTATGGCTGCATGAATACACATAGAAGCCTTTCCCGTCTCTAAGTTAATGTCACTTATCTCCTTCTCAACTTTATTCTCACACACGTTCGGTGTCTTTGGGGCCCATTTCTAATCAAATGTATTTCATCCAAGTGGGGCCCGACGATGAATGACCTATGGCATTTGTCGGCTGAGGCCCACACCAGATGGGAAAGCAACAAAGATTGGCACATTAATCAAATACCTAGATCATTTGTCAGGAAGTACCAAGGCGGAGGGACCCGTCTTTTAATTGAGTTTTGGGCTATCTTAAAATTTTAAATCTACCTCTCTATCATTTAAGATTTGTTTCATTCTCATTCCCACCAGATTGTTTTGGTCATTGGAAAACCGAATCCTCGGCTTGTGATTAGTGGGTCCACGTTCTGGTGATTTGATCCGTTGAAGGGATGATATCTTGATAATTGTAGAGGGATAAATCAGTCCCGACCATCTCCGGTAGATCTTTTTTATTATGTCATATAAGTGTTCGGCAGCGGAGCTAATGGCCCACAAGTGGTTCCTTGAGTCATCAAGGATGACCTAATACGAAGATATAAAAAACGTTAATGACGATCGATAATATATTTCTCTTTTCTGAGAATATTCTGAATAAATAAATAAATTTCATGCGTTTAGATTCATAGTTTTAGTTTTTAAACATCATTACAAATATTTTATTAGTTTCCTTTTGGACTCAAGTACGGACAGTGAAATAAATTTACTTCCGTGAGTTTCGCGGTTGCTTTTGCTTCTTTGTCTAGAAAATTGAAAATTAGTTTTCACTGTTGTATCAACATTTTGATAAAATATAGGGAGAAAATACTTATGATTATGTTAATCATATTTTTATGAAAGGATCAAGTCAACCGAACGGTCGGATTAATTCTTATTCTCGATATCATATACATTTTAAGGCTGTTTTTTCCTTTTTGTAGGACTCCGATTTCAGTAATTGGGTTCCACTGTAATGTTCTGCTCTTTTTTTCTCAATATATGCCCAAGTGTCCATGCACTGCTCAATGTTGCTCAAATTAGGACAAGTTAAAATACATAAGAATACCCAACCTGGTGTTGGCCCGGTTAGGACACTGGGTTTCAACACCAGAGGCCCTGGCGTCGACCAACCGTCTCGCGTCTCTGTGGGTGCAGGCGTGGGGCGCAGGGATCAGCCCCACCAAAGTTTGGGATACCCTGAGATAGATATATAAATATATATATATATATACATACATACATACATACATACACTTATGTAAACGAAAAACCACATAAGAATGAAGAGGGTGTTCTGGTTGCTTTACACGTAACCCCATTACACGGTATTAGCTATTCAATCTAATTCGTCATATCAAAAGGCCTCTTACGTATAAAATAACAGCAATTTTAGAAATTGATTTTAACTACTTACTTCTTTTTTCTTAAGTGCAACAAATCTTCTCTTTCACCATTTGTTGATGTTGGGAAAAGTCTAGCAAAGTCTAGAAAAATTTAGCCCGTCCCGAACAAAATTCCTGCATCCGCCACTGTCTCAAAGAAAGAGGTGTGGACAGGGTTGCAAACGGGACGTCTCCGGATCTGAACCATAGTGGACCCGAACACGGATCCAGAATCGGGTCCACCTAGAGGACCGGAATCTAGTCCAAAATCGATTCTAATTTGCCTTTATTCTTCACTTTTCTTAAAATAAGCATATCATTCAACTTATAACAGTGCATCAAGTCTACTACATCCAGTATTATGCCTAAAGCGTAAAAAAGGAAAACTAAAGAAAAACGCGAGAGCTGATTTTAAGGTACTGATTGCTATATTAAAGGGTCATATGCCGGGTCCCGGGTCCGTGGTTCGGAGCATATACGGACCAGGAACCGGACCCGGGCCCGTTTTTGAATCGGGACATAAAATGGGTTTCGTACCCGGTTCTTTGCGGGTCGGAACTTCCGGGTAATCGGAGAATCGGATACCCGTTTGCAACCCCAGATGTGGAGGAGTTGCCCAGCTGCGAGGTACGAGGGACGGTTGCGGATTTTCTCCTTAACCTATTTCGGTTAAAGCTCCCTATCATTAAGAGAGTTAAAATAGGAAAGAGGGCTCCACCTATCACCCATTTCAGCAAGAAAACTCTTAATCCGTCATTATGGCCGTCGAAATAAGGAAGATGGAAAAACTTGAATAAAAAATCATCTTCATGATCGAATTGGAAACGGGTCTCTCTCATAGACTATAAAATCCAGATGATATTTATTTTCTACCGTCGGATTTAATCCCGAGTGGACACCACCGTATTTGCTCACTTATCACTCGCCATCTACTTCACATTTGGTTAACTTGCTGTACCCGTGAAGTGAACTGAAGTGACTGGTTAATTCGGGAGACAATAAAAGGTTAGGGGGTCAAATCGCAATTGACAGTAAGTTTCAAAAATCACCTCCTCAATTTAACAAAAAAAATGTAAAAGGATACATTCTCATGCTACTAAACGGAAAATAATAATAATAATAATAATAACAATTAGGGGTTTTCATGGACCACGCTGGGCTAGGCCGAGGAATGAAAAAAACGGCCCGACTTCTAAACTAGAAACCAAAGCGCGGCCCAAGCTTGAGTCAGGCCTGAAGTTGCTAGCCGGAGCCTAGCCCGCATGGAAGTGATGAAGCCCGGGCCCGACCCGTGTTAGACATATAGAAACATAGAAATGAGTTTCGGAGCAGCTCCTAGGCCAGCTCAACCGGGCCGATCATGTCACCATCTGTGAGAGGTCACGGGTTTGAGGCCCCCCGTCACTACTCCCTCCCTCATAATTATATGTATATTTGGGCAGGGCGGGAATTCCGGCTCTCAACCACTTAGCCCGAATAAAAGAAAATTGAGCACGACCCATCAATTATAGCCTACACCCCATGCCCAACCCAAAGGGGCCCGGCCCGATCCATGAGCACCCTTATAAATAAAAAATTCTTCCTTTTAAAAAAGCGAATTCGGAAAAACCGATCTCTCATCATTTGGTTTGACCAAACCTTTAATTTTCTTCTCTCTTATATTAACCGTTAACCTCACTTCACAAGTAAAGTAAATTTACCAAACAAGCAATATATTGCGTATTTGCTGTGATTTAATATTATCCCATTTAAATGTCAATCATACATTCCCATCCATTATATATTGTTGGGACCTAAGCCCCTACCCGCGACGAGATCAAGATGCAAGAAAAGAAAAACAAAAAGGAAAAAAATCGGTTTAAAGTTTGAGTGCCAGTTTTCCTCCTCTCGGAGAGGAGGAAAGCTGGAAAAGGCAGCTTTACCGCCCCTACCTACAGCGGTAAAGCTGCATTGCTACTTTTCCTCCGCTTAGAGAGGCGGAAAAGTGGCAATTGCATCCTTACCGCCTGTAATAGCAGCGGTAAAGCTGCATGGCGGCTTTTCCTCCTCCAACAGTGGTATGGCTGCATGAATACACATAGAAGCCTTTCCCGTCTCTAAGTTAATGTCACTTATCTCCTTCTCAACTTTATTCTCACACACGTTCGGTGTCTTTGGGGCCCATTTCTAATCAAATGTACTTCATCCAAGTGGGGCCCGACGATGAATGACCTATGGCATTTGTCGGCTGAGGCCCACACCAGATGGGAAAGCAACAAAGATTGGCACATTAATCAAATACCTAGATCATTTGTCAGGAAGTACCAAGGCGGAGGGACCCGTCTTTTAATTGAGTTTTGGGCTATCTTAAAATTTTAAATCTACCTCTCTATCATTTAAGATTTGTTTCATTCTCATTCCCACCAGATTGTTTTGGTCATTGGAAAACCGAATCCTCGGCTTGTGATTAGTGGGTCCACGTTCTGGTGATTTGATCCGTTGAAGGGATGATATCTTGATAATTGTAGAGGGATAAATCAGTCCCGACCATCTCCGGTAGATCTTTTTTATTATGTCATATAAGTGTTCGGCAGCGGAGCTAATGGCCCACAAGTGGTTCCTTGAGTCATCAAGGATGACCTAATACGAAGATATAAAAAACGTTAATGACGATCGATAATATATTTCTCTTTTCTGAGAATATTCTGAATAAATAAATAAATTTCATGCGTTTAGATTCATAGTTTTAGTTTTTAAACATCATTACAAATATTTTATTAGTTTCCTTTTGGACTCAAGTACGGACAGTGAAATAAATTTACTTCCGTGAGTTTCGCGGTTGCTTTTGCTTCTTTGTCTAGAAAATTGAAAATTAGTTTTCACTGTTGTATCAACATTTTGATAAAATATAGGGAGAAAATACTTATGATTATGTTAATCATATTTTTATGAAAGGATCAAGTCAACCGAACGGTCGGATTAATTCTTATTCTCGATATCATATACATTTTAAGGCTGTTTTTTCCTTTTTGTAGGACTCCGATTTCAGTAATTGGGTTCCACTGTAATGTTCTGCTCTTTTTTTCTCAATATATGCCCAAGTGTCCATGCACTGCTCAATGTTGCTCAAATTAGGACAAGTTAAAATACATAAGAATACCCAACCTGGTGTTGGCCCGGTTAGGACACTGGGTTTCAACACCAGAGGCCCTGGCGTCGACCAACCGTCTCGCGTCTCTGTGGGTGCAGGCGTGGGGCGCAGGGATCAGCCCCACCAAAGTTTGGGATACCCTGAGATAGATATATAAATATATATATACATACATACATACATACATACACTTATGTAAACGAAAAACCACATAAGAATGAAGAGGGTGTTCTGGTTGCTTTACACGTAACCCCATTACACGGTATTAGCTATTCAATCTAATTCGTCATATCAAAAGGCCTCTTACGTATAAAATAACAGCAATTTTAGAAATTGATTTTAACTACTTACTTCTTTTTTCTTAAGTGCAACAAATCTTCTCTTTCACCATTTGTTGATGTTGGGAAAAGTCTAGCAAAGTCTAGAAAAATTTAGCCCGTCCCGAACAAAATTCCTGCATCCGCCACTGTCTCAAAGAAAGAGGTGTGGACAGGGTTGCAAACGGGACGTCTCCGGATCTGAACCATAGTGGACCCGAACACGGATCCAGAATCGGGTCCACCTAGAGGACCGGAATCTAGTCCAAAATCGATTCTAATTTGCCTTTATTCTTCACTTTTCTTAAAATAAGCATATCATTCAACTTATAACAGTGCATCAAGTCTACTACATCCAGTATTATGCCTAAAGCGTAAAAAAGGAAAACTAAAGAAAAACGCGAGAGCTGATTTTAAGGTACTGATTGCTATATTAAAGGGTCATATGCCGGGTCCCGGGTCCGTGGTTCGGAGCATATACGGACCAGGAACCGGACCCGGGCCCGTTTTTGAATCGGGACATAAAATGGGTTTCGTACCCGGTTCTTTGCGGGTCGGAACTTCCGGGTAATCGGAGAATCGGATACCCGTTTGCAACCCCAGATGTGGAGGAGTTGCCCAGCTGCGAGGTACGAGGGACGGTTGCGGATTTTCTCCTTAACCTATTTCGGTTAAAGCTCCCTATCATTAAGAGAGTTAAAATAGGAAAGAGGGCTCCACCTATCACCCATTTCAGCAAGAAAACTCTTAATCCGTCATTATGGCCGTCGAAATAAGGAAGATGGAAAAACTTGAATAAAAAATCATCTTCATGATCGAATTGGAAACGGGTCTCTCTCATAGACTATAAAATCCAGATGATATTTATTTTCTACCGTCGGATTTAATCCCGAGTGGACACCACCGTATTTGCTCACTTATCACTCGCCATCTACTTCACATTTGGTTAACTTGCTGTACCCGTGAAGTGAACTGAAGTGACTGGTTAATTCGGGAGACAATAAAAGGTTAGGGGGTCAAATCGCAATTGACAGTAAGTTTCAAAAATCACCTCCTCAATTTAACAAAAAAAATGTAAAAGGATACATTCTCATGCTACTAAACGGAAAATAATAATAATAATAATAATAACAATTAGGGGTTTTCATGGACCACGCTGGGCTAGGCCGAGGAATGAAAAAAACGGCCCGACTTCTAAACTAGAAACCAAAGCGCGGCCCAAGCTTGAGTCAGGCCTGAAGTTGCTAGCCGGAGCCTAGCCCGCATGGAAGTGATGAAGCCCGGGCCCGACCCGTGTTAGACATATAGAAACATAGAAATGAGTTTCGGAGCAGCTCCTAGGCCAGCTCAACCGGGCCGATCATGTCACCATCTGTGAGAGGTCACGGGTTTGAGGCCCCCCGTCACTACTCCCTCCCTCATAATTATATGTATATTTGGGCAGGGCGGGAATTCCGGCTCTCAACCACTTAGTCCGAATAAAAGAAAATTGAGCACGACCCATCAATTATAGCCTACACCCCATGCCCAACCCAAAGGGGCCCGGCCCGATCCATGAGCACCCTTATAAATAAAAAATTCTTCCTTTTAAAAAAGCGAATTCGGAAAAACCGATCTCTCATCATTTGGTTTGACCAAACCTTTAATTTTCTTCTCTCTTATATTAACCGTTAACCTCACTTCACAAGTAAAGTAAATTTACCAAACAAGCAATATATTGCGTATTTGCTGTGATTTAATATTATCCCATTTAAATGTCAATCATACATTCCCATCCATTATATATTGTTGGGACCTAAGCCCCTACCCGCGACGAGATCAAGATGCAAGAAAAGAAAAACAAAAAGGAAAAAAATCGGTTTAAAGTTTGAGTGCCAGTTTTCCTCCTCTCGGAGAGGAGGAAAGCTGGAAAAGGCAGCTTTACCGCCCCTACCTACAGCGGTAAAGCTGCATTGCTACTTTTCCTCCGCTTAGAGAGGAGGAAAAGTGGCAATTGCATCCTTACCGCCTGTAATAGCAGCGGTAAAGCTGCATGGCGGCTTTTCCTCCTCCAACAGTGGTATGGCTGCATGAATACACATAGAAGCCTTTCCCGTCTCTAAGTTAATGTCACTTATCTCCTTCTCAACTTTATTCTCACACACGTTCGGTGTCTTTGGGGCCCATTTCTAATCAAATGTACTTCATCCAAGTGGGGCCCGACGATGAATGACCTATGGCATTTGTCGGCTGAGGCCCACACCAGATGGGAAAGCAACAAAGATTGGCACATTAATCAAATACCTAGATCATTTGTCAGGAAGTACCAAGGCGGAGGGACCCGTCTTTTAATTGAGTTTTGGGCTATCTTAAAATTTTAAATCTACCTCTCTATCATTTAAGATTTGTTTCATTCTCATTCCCACCAGATTGTTTTGGTCATTGGAAAACCGAATCCTCGGCTTGTGATTAGTGGGTCCACGTTCTGGTGATTTGATCCGTTGAAGGGATGATATCTTGATAATTGTAGAGGGATAAATCAGTCCCGACCATCTCCGGTAGATCTTTTTTATTATGTCATATAAGTGTTCGGCAGCGGAGCTAATGGCCCACAAGTGGTTCCTTGAGTCATCAAGGATGACCTAATACGAAGATATAAAAAACGTTAATGACGATCGATAATATATTTCTCTTTTCTGAGAATATTCTGAATAAATAAATAAATTTCATGCGTTTAGATTCATAGTTTTAGTTTTTAAACATCATTACAAATATTTTATTAGTTTCCTTTTGGACTCAAGTACGGACAGTGAAATAAATTTACTTCCGTGAGTTTCGCGGTTGCTTTTGCTTCTTTGTCTAGAAAATTGAAAATTAGTTTTCACTGTTGTATCAACATTTTGATAAAATATAGGGAGAAAATACTTATGATTATGTTAATCATATTTTTATGAAAGGATCAAGTCAACCGAACGGTCGGATTAATTCTTATTCTCGATATCATATACATTTTAAGGCTGTTTTTTCCTTTTTGTAGGACTCCGATTTCAGTAATTGGGTTCCACTGTAATGTTCTGCTCTTTTTTTCTCAATATATGCCCAAGTGTCCATGCACTGCTCAATGTTGCTCAAATTAGGACAAGTTAAAATACATAAGAATACCCAACCTGGTGTTGGCCCGGTTAGGACACTGGGTTTCAACACCAGAGGCCCTGGCGTCGACCAACCGTCTCGCGTCTCTGTGGGTGCAGGCGTGGGGCGCAGGGATCAGCCCCACCAAAGTTTGGGATACCCTGAGATAGATATATAAATATATATATACATACATACATACATACATACACTTATGTAAACGAAAAACCACATAAGAATGAAGAGGGTGTTCTGGTTGCTTTACACGTAACCCCATTACACGGTATTAGCTATTCAATCTAATTCGTCATATCAAAAGGCCTCTTACGTATAAAATAACAGCAATTTTAGAAATTGATTTTAACTACTTACTTCTTTTTTCTTAAGTGCAACAAATCTTCTCTTTCACCATTTGTTGATGTTGGGAAAAGTCTAGCAAAGTCTAGAAAAATTTAGCCCGTCCCGAACAAAATTCCTGCATCCGCCACTGTCTCAAAGAAAGAGGTGTGGACAGGGTTGCAAACGGGACGTCTCCGGATCTGAACCATAGTGGACCCGAACACGGATCCAGAATCGGGTCCACCTAGAGGACCGGAATCTAGTCCAAAATCGATTCTAATTTGCCTTTATTCTTCACTTTTCTTAAAATAAGCATATCATTCAACTTATAACAGTGCATCAAGTCTACTACATCCAGTATTATGCCTAAAGCGTAAAAAAGGAAAACTAAAGAAAAACGCGAGAGCTGATTTTAAGGTACTGATTGCTATATTAAAGGGTCATATGCCGGGTCCCGGGTCCGTGGTTCGGAGCATATACGGACCAGGAACCGGACCCGGGCCCGTTTTTGAATCGGGACATAAAATGGGTTTCGTACCCGGTTCTTTGCGGGTCGGAACTTCCGGGTAATCGGAGAATCGGATACCCGTTTGCAACCCCAGATGTGGAGGAGTTGCCCAGCTGCGAGGTACGAGGGACGGTTGCGGATTTTCTCCTTAACCTATTTCGGTTAAAGCTCCCTATCATTAAGAGAGTTAAAATAGGAAAGAGGGCTCCACCTATCACCCATTTCAGCAAGAAAACTCTTAATCCGTCATTATGGCCGTCGAAATAAGGAAGATGGAAAAACTTGAATAAAAAATCATCTTCATGATCGAATTGGAAACGGGTCTCTCTCATAGACTATAAAATCCAGATGATATTTATTTTCTACCGTCGGATTTAATCCCGAGTGGACACCACCGTATTTGCTCACTTATCACTCGCCATCTACTTCACATTTGGTTAACTTGCTGTACCCGTGAAGTGAACTGAAGTGACTGGTTAATTCGGGAGACAATAAAAGGTTAGGGGGTCAAATCGCAATTGACAGTAAGTTTCAAAAATCACCTCCTCAATTTAACAAAAAAAATGTAAAAGGATACATTCTCATGCTACTAAACGGAAAATAATAATAATAATAATAATAACAATTAGGGGTTTTCATGGACCACGCTGGGCTAGGCCGAGGAATGAAAAAAACGGCCCGACTTCTAAACTAGAAACCAAAGCGCGGCCCAAGCTTGAGTCAGGCCTGAAGTTGCTAGCCGGAGCCTAGCCCGCATGGAAGTGATGAAGCCCGGGCCCGACCCGTGTTAGACATATAGAAACATAGAAATGAGTTTCGGAGCAGCTCCTAGGCCAGCTCAACCGGGCCGATCATGTCACCATCTGTGAGAGGTCACGGGTTTGAGGCCCCCCGTCACTACTCCCTCCCTCATAATTATATGTATATTTGGGCAGGGCGGGAATTCCGGCTCTCAACCACTTAGTCCGAATAAAAGAAAATTGAGCACGACCCATCAATTATAGCCTACACCCCATGCCCAACCCAAAGGGGCCCGGCCCGATCCATGAGCACCCTTATAAATAAAAAATTCTTCCTTTTAAAAAAGCGAATTCGGAAAAACCGATCTCTCATCATTTGGTTTGACCAAACCTTTAATTTTCTTCTCTCTTATATTAACCGTTAACCTCACTTCACAAGTAAAGTAAATTTACCAAACAAGCAATATATTGCGTATTTGCTGTGATTTAATATTATCCCATTTAAATGTCAATCATACATTCCCATCCATTATATATTGTTGGGACCTAAGCCCCTACCCGCGACGAGATCAAGATGCAAGAAAAGAAAAACAAAAAGGAAAAAAATCGGTTTAAAGTTTGAGTGCCAGTTTTCCTCCTCTCGGAGAGGAGGAAAGCTGGAAAAGGCAGCTTTACCGCCCCTACCTACAGCGGTAAAGCTGCATTGCTACTTTTCCTCCGCTTAGAGAGGAGGAAAAGTGGCAATTGCATCCTTACCGCCTGTAATAGCAGCGGTAAAGCTGCATGGCGGCTTTTCCTCCTCCAACAGTGGTATGGCTGCATGAATACACATAGAAGCCTTTCCCGTCTCTAAGTTAATGTCACTTATCTCCTTCTCAACTTTATTCTCACACACGTTCGGTGTCTTTGGGGCCCATTTCTAATCAAATGTACTTCATCCAAGTGGGGCCCGACGATGAATGACCTATGGCATTTGTCGGCTGAGGCCCACACCAGATGGGAAAGCAACAAAGATTGGCACATTAATCAAATACCTAGATCATTTGTCAGGAAGTACCAAGGCGGAGGGACCCGTCTTTTAATTGAGTTTTGGGCTATCTTAAAATTTTAAATCTACCTCTCTATCATTTAAGATTTGTTTCATTCTCATTCCCACCAGATTGTTTTGGTCTTTGGAAAACCGAATCCTCGGCTTGTGATTAGTGGGTCCACGTTCTGGTGATTTGATCCGTTGAAGGGATGATATCTTGATAATTGTAGAGGGATAAATCAGTCCCGACCATCTCCGGTAGATCTTTTTTATTATGTCATATAAGTGTTCGGCAGCGGAGCTAATGGCCCACAAGTGGTTCCTTGAGTCATCAAGGATGACCTAATACGAAGATATAAAAAACGTTAATGACGATCGATAATATATTTCTCTTTTCTGAGAATATTCTGAATAAATAAATAAATTTCATGCGTTTAGATTCATAGTTTTAGTTTTTAAACATCATTACAAATATTTTATTAGTTTCCTTTTGGACTCAAGTACGGACAGTGAAATAAATTTACTTCCGTGAGTTTCGCGGTTGCTTTTGCTTCTTTGTCTAGAAAATTGAAAATTAGTTTTCACTGTTGTATCAACATTTTGATAAAATATAGGGAGAAAATACTTATGATTATGTTAATCATATTTTTATGAAAGGATCAAGTCAACCGAACGGTCGGATTAATTCTTATTCTCGATATCATATACATTTTAAGGCTGTTTTTTCCTTTTTGTAGGACTCCGATTTCAGTAATTGGGTTCCACTGTAATGTTCTGCTCTTTTTTTCTCAATATATGCCCAAGTGTCCATGCACTGCTCAATGTTGCTCAAATTAGGACAAGTTAAAATACATAAGAATACCCAACCTGGTGTTGGCCCGGTTAGGACACTGGGTTTCAACACCAGAGGCCCTGGCGTCGACCAACCGTCTCGCGTCTCTGTGGGTGCAGGCGTGGGGCGCAGGGATCAGCCCCACCAAAGTTTGGGATACCCTGAGATAGATATATAAATATATATATACATACATACATACATACATACACTTATGTAAACGAAAAACCACATAAGAATGAAGAGGGTGTTCTGGTTGCTTTACACGTAACCCCATTACACGGTATTAGCTATTCAATCTAATTCGTCATATCAAAAGGCCTCTTACGTATAAAATAACAGCAATTTTAGAAATTGATTTTAACTACTTACTTCTTTTTTCTTAAGTGCAACAAATCTTCTCTTTCACCATTTGTTGATGTTGGGAAAAGTCTAGCAAAGTCTAGAAAAATTTAGCCCGTCCCGAACAAAATTCCTGCATCCGCCACTGTCTCAAAGAAAGAGGTGTGGACAGGGTTGCAAACGGGACGTCTCCGGATCTGAACCATAGTGGACCCGAACACGGATCCAGAATCGGGTCCACCTAGAGGACCGGAATCTAGTCCAAAATCGATTCTAATTTGCCTTTATTCTTCACTTTTCTTAAAATAAGCATATCATTCAACTTATAACAGTGCATCAAGTCTACTACATCCAGTATTATGCCTAAAGCGTAAAAAAGGAAAACTAAAGAAAAACGCGAGAGCTGATTTTAAGGTACTGATTGCTATATTAAAGGGTCATATGCCGGGTCCCGGGTCCGTGGTTCGGAGCATATACGGACCAGGAACCGGACCCGGGCCCGTTTTTGAATCGGGACATAAAATGGGTTTCGTACCCGGTTCTTTGCGGGTCGGAACTTCCGGGTAATCGGAGAATCGGATACCCGTTTGCAACCCCAGATGTGGAGGAGTTGCCCAGCTGCGAGGTACGAGGGACGGTTGCGGATTTTCTCCTTAACCTATTTCGGTTAAAGCTCCCTATCATTAAGAGAGTTAAAATAGGAAAGAGGGCTCCACCTATCACCCATTTCAGCAAGAAAACTCTTAATCCGTCATTATGGCCGTCGAAATAAGGAAGATGGAAAAACTTGAATAAAAAATCATCTTCATGATCGAATTGGAAACGGGTCTCTCTCATAGACTATAAAATCCAGATGATATTTATTTTCTACCGTCGGATTTAATCCCGAGTGGACACCACCGTATTTGCTCACTTATCACTCGCCATCTACTTCACATTTGGTTAACTTGCTGTACCCGTGAAGTGAACTGAAGTGACTGGTTAATTCGGGAGACAATAAAAGGTTAGGGGGTCAAATCGCAATTGACAGTAAGTTTCAAAAATCACCTCCTCAATTTAACAAAAAAAATGTAAAAGGATACATTCTCATGCTACTAAACGGAAAATAATAATAATAATAATAATAACAATTAGGGGTTTTCATGGACCACGCTGGGCTAGGCCGAGGAATGAAAAAAACGGCCCGACTTCTAAACTAGAAACCAAAGCGCGGCCCAAGCTTGAGTCAGGCCTGAAGTTGCTAGCCGGAGCCTAGCCCGCATGGAAGTGATGAAGCCCGGGCCCGACCCGTGTTAGACATATAGAAACATAGAAATGAGTTTCGGAGCAGCTCCTAGGCCAGCTCAACCGGGCCGATCATGTCACCATCTGTGAGAGGTCACGGGTTTGAGGCCCCCCGTCACTACTCCCTCCCTCATAATTATATGTATATTTGGGCAGGGCGGGAATTCCGGCTCTCAACCACTTAGTCCGAATAAAAGAAAATTGAGCACGACCCATCAATTATAGCCTACACCCCATGCCCAACCCAAAGGGGCCCGGCCCGATCCATGAGCACCCTTATAAATAAAAAATTCTTCCTTTTAAAAAAGCGAATTCGGAAAAACCGATCTCTCATCATTTGGTTTGACCAAACCTTTAATTTTCTTCTCTCTTATATTAACCGTTAACCTCACTTCACAAGTAAAGTAAATTTACCAAACAAGCAATATATTGCGTATTTGCTGTGATTTAATATTATCCCATTTAAATGTCAATCATACATTCCCATCCATTATATATTGTTGGGACCTAAGCCCCTACCCGCGACGAGATCAAGATGCAAGAAAAGAAAAACAAAAAGGAAAAAAATCGGTTTAAAGTTTGAGTGCCAGTTTTCCTCCTCTCGGAGAGGAGGAAAGCTGGAAAAGGCAGCTTTACCGCCCCTACCTACAGCGGTAAAGCTGCATTGCTACTTTTCCTCCGCTTAGAGAGGAGGAAAAGTGGCAATTGCATCCTTACCGCCTGTAATAGCAGCGGTAAAGCTGCATGGCGGCTTTTCCTCCTCCAACAGTGGTATGGCTGCATGAATACACATAGAAGCCTTTCCCGTCTCTAAGTTAATGTCACTTATCTCCTTCTCAACTTTATTCTCACACACGTTCGGTGTCTTTGGGGCCCATTTCTAATCAAATGTACTTCATCCAAGTGGGGCCCGACGATGAATGACCTATGGCATTTGTCGGCTGAGGCCCACACCAGATGGGAAAGCAACAAAGATTGGCACATTAATCAAATACCTAGATCATTTGTCAGGAAGTACCAAGGCGGAGGGACCCGTCTTTTAATTGAGTTTTGGGCTATCTTAAAATTTTAAATCTACCTCTCTATCATTTAAGATTTGTTTCATTCTCATTCCCACCAGATTGTTTTGGTCTTTGGAAAACCGAATCCTCGGCTTGTGATTAGTGGGTCCACGTTCTGGTGATTTGATCCGTTGAAGGGATGATATCTTGATAATTGTAGAGGGATAAATCAGTCCCGACCATCTCCGGTAGATCTTTTTTATTATGTCATATAAGTGTTCGGCAGCGGAGCTAATGGCCCACAAGTGGTTCCTTGAGTCATCAAGGATGACCTAATACGAAGATATAAAAAACGTTAATGACGATCGATAATATATTTCTCTTTTCTGAGAATATTCTGAATAAATAAATAAATTTCATGCGTTTAGATTCATAGTTTTAGTTTTTAAACATCATTACAAATATTTTATTAGTTTCCTTTTGGACTCAAGTACGGACAGTGAAATAAATTTACTTCCGTGAGTTTCGCGGTTGCTTTTGCTTCTTTGTCTAGAAAATTGAAAATTAGTTTTCACTGTTGTATCAACATTTTGATAAAATATAGGGAGAAAATACTTATGATTATGTTAATCATATTTTTATGAAAGGATCAAGTCAACCGAACGGTCGGATTAATTCTTATTCTCGATATCATATACATTTTAAGGCTGTTTTTTCCTTTTTGTAGGACTCCGATTTCAGTAATTGGGTTCCACTGTAATGTTCTGCTCTTTTTTTCTCAATATATGCCCAAGTGTCCATGCACTGCTCAATGTTGCTCAAATTAGGACAAGTTAAAATACATAAGAATACCCAACCTGGTGTTGGCCCGGTTAGGACACTGGGTTTCAACACCAGAGGCCCTGGCGTCGACCAACCGTCTCGCGTCTCTGTGGGTGCAGGCGTGGGGCGCAGGGATCAGCCCCACCAAAGTTTGGGATACCCTGAGATAGATACATAAATATATATATATATATATATACATACATACATACATACATACACTTATGTAAACGAAAAACCACATAAGAATGAAGAGGGTGTTCTGGTTGCTTTACACGTAACCCCATTACACGGTATTAGCTATTCAATCTAATTCGTCATATCAAAAGGCCTCTTACGTATAAAATAACAGCAATTTTAGAAATTGATTTTAACTACTTACTTCTTTTTTCTTAAGTGCAACAAATCTTCTCTTTCACCATTTGTTGATGTTGGGAAAAGTCTAGCAAAGTCTAGAAAAATTTAGCCCGTCCCGAACAAAATTCCTGCATCCGCCACTGTCTCAAAGAAAGAGGTGTGGACAGGGTTGCAAACGGGACGTCTCCGGATCTGAACCATAGTAGACCCGAACACGGATCCAGAATCGGGTCCACCTAGAGGACCGGAATCTAGTCCAAAATCGATTCTAATTTGCCTTTATTCTTCACTTTTCTTAAAATAAGCATATCATTCAACTTATAACAGTGCATCAAGTCTACTACATCCAGTATTATGCCTAAAGCGTAAAAAAGGAAAACTAAAGAAAAACGCGAGAGCTGATTTTAAGGTACTGATTGCTATATTAAAGGGTCATATGCCGGGTCCCGGGTCCGTGGTTCGGAGCATATACGGACCAGGAACCGGACCCGGGCCCGTTTTTGAATCGGGACATAAAATGGGTTTCGTACCCGGTTCTTTGCGGGTCGGAACTTCCGGGTAATCGGAGAATCGGATACCCGTTTGCAACCCCAGATGTGGAGGAGTTGCCCAGCTGCGAGGTACGAGGGACGGTTGCGGATTTTCTCCTTAACCTATTTCGGTTAAAGCTCCCTATCATTAAGAGAGTTAAAATAGGAAAGAGGGCTCCACCTATCACCCATTTCAGCAAGAAAACTCTTAATCCGTCATTATGGCCGTCGAAATAAGGAAGATGGAAAAACTTGAATAAAAAATCATCTTCATGATCGAATTGGAAACGGGTCTCTCTCATAGACTATAAAATCCAGATGATATTTATTTTCTACCGTCGGATTTAATCCCGAGTGGACACCACCGTATTTGCTCACTTATCACTCGCCATCTACTTCACATTTGGTTAACTTGCTGTACCCGTGAAGTGAACTGAAGTGACTGGTTAATTCGGGAGACAATAAAAGGTTAGGGGGTCAAATCGCAATTGACAGTAAGTTTCAAAAATCACCTCCTCAATTTAACAAAAAAAATGTAAAAGGATACATTCTCATGCTACTAAACGGAAAATAATAATAATAATAATAATAACAATTAGGGGTTTTCATGGACCACGCTGGGCTAGGCCGAGGAATGAAAAAAACGGCCCGACTTCTAAACTAGAAACCAAAGCGCGGCCCAAGCTTGAGTCAGGCCTGAAGTTGCTAGCCGGAGCCTAGCCCGCATGGAAGTGATGAAGCCCGGGCCCGACCCGTGTTAGACATATAGAAACATAGAAATGAGTTTCGGAGCAGCTCCTAGGCCAGCTCAACCGGGCCGATCATGTCACCATCTGTGAGAGGTCACGGGTTTGAGGCCCCCCGTCACTACTCCCTCCCTCATAATTATATGTATATTTGGGCAGGGCGGGAATTCCGGCTCTCAACCACTTAGTCCGAATAAAAGAAAATTGAGCACGACCCATCAATTATAGCCTACACCCCATGCCCAACCCAAAGGGGCCCGGCCCGATCCATGAGCACCCTTATAAATAAAAAATTCTTCCTTTTAAAAAAGCGAATTCGGAAAAACCGATCTCTCATCATTTGGTTTGACCAAACCTTTAATTTTCTTCTCTCTTATATTAACCGTTAACCTCACTTCACAAGTAAAGTAAATTTACCAAACAAGCAATATATTGCGTATTTGCTGTGATTTAATATTATCCCATTTAAATGTCAATCATACATTCCCATCCATTATATATTGTTGGGACCTAAGCCCCTACCCGCGACGAGATCAAGATGCAAGAAAACAAAAACAAAAAGGAAAAAAATCGGTTTAAAGTTTGAGTGCCAGTTTTCCTCCTCTCGGAGAGGAGGAAAGCTGGAAAAGGCAGCTTTACCGCCCCTACCTACAGCGGTAAAGCTGCATTGCTACTTTTCCTCCGCTTAGAGAGGCGGAAAAGTGGCAATTGCATCCTTACCGCCTGTAATAGCAGCGGTAAAGCTGCATGGCGGCTTTTCCTCCTCCAACAGTGGTATGGCTGCATGAATACACATAGAAGCCTTTCCCGTCTCTAAGTTAATGTCACTTATCTCCTTCTCAACTTTATTCTCACACACGTTCGGTGTCTTTGGGGCCCATTTCTAATCAAATGTATTTCATCCAAGTGGGGCCCGACGATGAATGACCTATGGCATTTGTCGGCTGAGGCCCACACCAGATGGGAAAGCAACAAAGATTGGCACATTAATCAAATACCTAGATCATTTGTCAGGAAGTACCAAGGCGGAGGGACCCGTCTTTTAATTGAGTTTTGGGCTATCTTAAAATTTTAAATCTACCTCTCTATCATTTAAGATTTGTTTCATTCTCATTCCCACCAGATTGTTTTGGTCATTGGAAAACCGAATCCTCGGCTTGTGATTAGTGGGTCCACGTTCTGGTGATTTGATCCGTTGAAGGGATGATATCTTGATAATTGTAGAGGGATAAATCAGTCCCGACCATCTCCGGTAGATCTTTTTTATTATGTCATATAAGTGTTCGGCAGCGGAGCTAATGGCCCACAAGTGGTTCCTTGAGTCATCAAGGATGACCTAATACGAAGATATAAAAAACGTTAATGACGATCGATAATATATTTCTCTTTTCTGAGAATATTCTGAATAAATAAATAAATTTCATGCGTTTAGATTCATAGTTTTAGTTTTTAAACATCATTACAAATATTTTATTAGTTTCCTTTTGGACTCAAGTACGGACAGTGAAATAAATTTACTTCCGTGAGTTTCGCGGTTGCTTTTGCTTCTTTGTCTAGAAAATTGAAAATTAGTTTTCACTGTTGTATCAACAATTTGATAAAATATAGGGAGAAAATACTTATGATTATGTTAATCATATTTTTATGAAAGGATCAAGTCAACCGAACGGTCGGATTAATTCTTATTCTCGATATCATATACATTTTAAGGCTGTTTTTTCCTTTTTGTAGGACTCCGATTTCAGTAATTGGGTTCCACTGTAATGTTCTGCTCTTTTTTTCTCAATATATGCCCAAGTGTCCATGCACTGCTCAATGTTGCTCAAATTAGGACAAGTTAAAATACATAAGAATACCCAACCTGGTGTTGGCCCGGTTAGGACACTGGGTTTCAACACCAGAGGCCCTGGCGTCGACCAACCGTCTCGCGTCTCTGTGGGTGCAGGCGTGGGGCGCAGGGATCAGCCCCACCAAAGTTTGGGATACCCTGAGATAGATATATAAATATATATATATATATATATACATACATACATACATACATACACTTATGTAAACGAAAAACCACATAAGAATGAAGAGGGTGTTCTGGTTGCTTTACACGTAACCCCATTACACGGTATTAGCTATTCAATCTAATTCGTCATATCAAAAGGCCTCTTACGTATAAAATAACAGCAATTTTAGAAATTGATTTTAACTACTTACTTCTTTTTTCTTAAGTGCAACAAATCTTCTCTTTCACCATTTGTTGATGTTGGGAAAAGTCTAGCAAAGTCTAGAAAAATTTAGCCCGTCCCGAACAAAATTCCTGCATCCGCCACTGTCTCAAAGAAAGAGGTGTGGACAGGGTTGCAAACGGGACGTCTCCGGATCTGAACCATAGTAGACCCGAACACGGATCCAGAATCGGGTCCACCTAGAGGACCGGAATCTAGTCCAAAATCGATTCTAATTTGCCTTTATTCTTCACTTTTCTTAAAATAAGCATATCATTCAACTTATAACAGTGCATCAAGTCTACTACATCCAGTATTATGCCTAAAGCGTAAAAAAGGAAAACTAAAGAAAAACGCGAGAGCTGATTTTAAGGTACTGATTGCTATATTAAAGGGTCATATGCCGGGTCCCGGGTCCGTGGTTTGGAGCATATACGGACCAGGAACCGGACCCGGGCCCGTTTTTGAATCGGGACATAAAATGGGTTCCGTACCCGGTTCTTTGCGGGTCGGAACTTCCGGGTAATCGGAGAATCGGATACCCGTTTGCAACCCCAGATGTGGAGGAGTTGCCCAGCTGCGAGGTACGAGGGACGGTTGCGGATTTTCTCCTTAACCTATTTCGGTTAAAGCTCCCTATCATTAAGAGAGTTAAAATAGGAAAGAGGGCTCCACCTATCACCCATTTCAGCAAGAAAACTCTTAATCCGTCATTATGGCCGTCGAAATAAGGAAGATGGAAAAACTTGAATAAAAAATCATCTTCATGATCGAATTGGAAACGGGTCTCTCTCATAGACTATAAAATCCAGATGATATTTATTTTCTACCGTCGGATTTAATCCCGAGTGGACACCACCGTATTTGCTCACTTATCACTCGCCATCTACTTCACATTTGGTTAACTTGCTGTACCCGTGAAGTGAACTGAAGTGACTGGTTAATTCGGGAGACAATAAAAGGTTAGGGGGTCAAATCGCAATTGACAGTAAGTTTCAAAAATCACCTCCTCAATTTAACAAAAAAAATGTAAAAGGATACATTCTCATGCTACTAAACGGAAAATAATAATAATAATAATAATAACAATTAGGGGTTTTCATGGACCACGCTGGGCTAGGCCGAGGAATGAAAAAAACGGCCCGACTTCTAAACTAGAAACCAAAGCGCGGCCCAAGCTTGAGTCAGGCCTGAAGTTGCTAGCCGGAGCCTAGCCCGCATGGAAGTGATGAAGCCCGGGCCCGACCCGTGTTAGACATATAGAAACATAGAAATGAGTTTCGGAGCAGCTCCTAGGCCAGCTCAACCGGGCCGATCATGTCACCATCTGTGAGAGGTCACGGGTTTGAGGCCCCCCGTCACTACTCCCTCCCTCATAATTATATGTATATTTGGGCAGGGCGGGAATTCCGGCTCTCAACCACTTAGTCCGAATAAAAGAAAATTGAGCACGACCCATCAATTATAGCCTACACCCCATGCCCAACCCAAAGGGGCCCGGCCCGATCCATGAGCACCCTTATAAATAAAAAATTCTTCCTTTTAAAAAAGCGAATTCGGAAAAACCGATCTCTCATCATTTGGTTTGACCAAACCTTTAATTTTCTTCTCTCTTATATTAACCGTTAACCTCACTTCACAAGTAAAGTAAATTTACCAAACAAGCAATATATTGCGTATTTGCTGTGATTTAATATTATCCCATTTAAATGTCAATCATACATTCCCATCCATTATATATTGTTGGGACCTAAGCCCCTACCCGCGACGAGATCAAGATGCAAGAAAAGAAAAACAAAAAGGAAAAAAATCGGTTTAAAGTTTGAGTGCCAGTTTTCCTCCTCTCGGAGAGGAGGAAAGCTGGAAAAGGCAGCTTTACCGCCCCTACCTACAGCGGTAAAGCTGCATTGCTACTTTTCCTCCGCTTAGAGAGGAGGAAAAGTGGCAATTGCATCCTTACCGCCTGTAATAGCAGCGGTAAAGCTGCATGGCGGCTTTTCCTCCTCCAACAGTGGTATGGCTGCATGAATACACATAGAAGCCTTTCCCGTCTCTAAGTTAATGTCACTTATCTCCTTCTCAACTTTATTCTCACACACGTTCGGTGTCTTTGGGGCCCATTTCTAATCAAATGTATTTCATCCAAGTGGGGCCCGACGATGAATGACCTATGGCATTTGTCGGCTGAGGCCCACACCAGATGGGAAAGCAACAAAGATTGGCACATTAATCAAATACCTAGATCATTTGTCAGGAAGTACCAAGGCGGAGGGACCCGTCTTTTAATTGAGTTTTGGGCTATCTTAAAATTTTAAATCTACCTCTCTATCATTTAAGATTTGTTTCATTCTCATTCCCACCAGATTGTTTTGGTCATTGGAAAACCGAATCCTCGGCTTGTGATTAGTGGGTCCACGTTCTGGTGATTTGATCCGTTGAAGGGATGATATCTTGATAATTGTAGAGGGATAAATCAGTCCCGACCATCTCCGGTAGATCTTTTTTATTATGTCATATAAGTGTTCGGCAGCGGAGCTAATGGCCCACAAGTGGTTCCTTGAGTCATCAAGGATGACCTAATACGAAGATATAAAAAACGTTAATGACGATCGATAATATATTTCTCTTTTCTGAGAATATTCTGAATAAATAAATAAATTTCATGCGTTTAGATTCATAGTTTTAGTTTTTAAACATCATTACAAATATTTTATTAGTTTCCTTTTGGACTCAAGTACGGACAGTGAAATAAATTTACTTCCGTGAGTTTCGCGGTTGCTTTTGCTTCTTTGTCTAGAAAATTGAAAATTAGTTTTCACTGTTGTATCAACAATTTGATAAAATATAGGGAGAAAATACTTATGATTATGTTAATCATATTTTTATGAAAGGATCAAGTCAACCGAACGGTCGGATTAATTCTTATTCTCGATATCATATACATTTTAAGGCTGTTTTTTCCTTTTTGTAGGACTCCGATTTCAGTAATTGGGTTCCACTGTAATGTTCTGCTCTTTTTTTCTCAATATATGCCCAAGTGTCCATGCACTGCTCAATGTTGCTCAAATTAGGACAAGTTAAAATACATAAGAATACCCAACCGGGTGTTGGCCCGGTTAGGACACTGGGTTTCAACACCAGAGGCCCTGGCGTCGACCCCCCCAGGCGTTAACCGTCTCGCGTCTCTGTGGGTGCAGGCGTGGGGCGCAGGGATCAGCCCCACCAAAGTTTGGGATACCCTGAGATAGATATATAAATATATATATATATATATATATACATACATACATACATACATACACTTATGTAAACGAAAAACCACATAAGAATGAAGAGGGTGTTCTGGTTGCTTTACACGTAACCCCATTACACGGTATTAGCTATTCAATCTAATTCGTCATATCAAAAGGCCTCTTACGTATAAAATAACAGCAATTTTAGAAATTGATTTTAACTACTTACTTCTTTTTTCTTAAGTGCAACAAATCTTCTCTTTCACCATTTGTTGATGTTGGGAAAAGTCTAGCAAAGTCTAGAAAAATTTAGCCCGTCCCGAACAAAATTCCTGCATCCGCCACTGTCTCAAAGAAAGAGGTGTGGACAGGGTTGCAAACGGGACGTCTCCGGATCTGAACCATAGTGGACCCGAACACGGATCCAGAATCGGGTCCACCTAGAGGACCGGAATCTAGTCCAAAATCGATTCTAATTTGCCTTTATTCTTCACTTTTCTTAAAATAAGCATATCATTCAACTTATAACAGTGCATCAAGTCTACTACATCCAGTATTATGCCTAAAGCGTAAAAAAGGAAAACTAAAGAAAAACGCGAGAGCTGATTTTAAGGTACTGATTGCTATATTAAAGGGTCATATGCCGGGTCCCGGGTCCGTGGTTCGGAGCATATACGGACCAGGAACCGGACCCGGGCCCGTTTTTGAATCGGGACATAAAATGGGTTCCGTACCCGGTTCTTTGCGGGTCGGAACTTCCGGGTAATCGGAGAATCGGATACCCGTTTGCAACCCCAGATGTGGAGGAGTTGCCCAGCTGCGAGGTACGAGGGACGGTTGCGGATTTTCTCCTTAACCTATTTCGGTTAAAGCTCCCTATCATTAAGAGAGTTAAAATAGGAAAGAGGGCTCCACCTATCACCCATTTCAGCAAGAAAACTCTTAATCCGTCATTATGGCCGTCGAAATAAGGAAGATGGAAAAACTTGAATAAAAAATCATCTTCATGATCGAATTGGAAACGGGTCTCTCTCATAGACTATAAAATCCAGATGATATTTATTTTCTACCGTCGGATTTAATCCCGAGTGGACACCACCGTATTTGCTCACTTATCACTCGCCATCTACTTCACATTTGGTTAACTTGCTGTACCCGTGAAGTGAACTGAAGTGACTGGTTAATTCGGGAGACAATAAAAGGTTAGGGGGTCAAATCGCAATTGATAGTTAGTTTCAAAAATCACCTCCTCAATTTAACAAAAAAAATGTAAAAGGATACATTCTCATGCTACTAAACGGAAAATAATAATAATAATAATAATAACAATTAGGGGTTTTCATGGACCACGCTGGGCTAGGCCGAGGAATGAAAAAAACGGCCCGACTTCTAAACTAGAAACCAAAGCGCGGCCCAAGCTTGAGTTAGGCCTGAAGTTGCTAGCCGGAGCCTAGCCCGTATGGAAGTGATGAAGCCCGGGCCCGACCCGTGTTAGACATATAGAAACATAGAAATGAGTTTCGGAGCAGCTCCTAGGCCAGCTCAACCGGGCCGATCATGTCACCATCTGTGAGAGGTCACGGGTTTGAGGCCCCCCGTCACTACTCCCTCCCTCATAATTATATGTATATTTGGGCAGGGCGGGAATTCCGGCTCTCAACCACTTAGTCCGAATAAAAGAAAATTGAGCACGACCCATCAATTATAGCCTACACCCCATGCCCAACCCAAAGGGGCCCGGCCCGATCCATGAGCACCCTTATAAATAAAAAATTCTTCCTTTTAAAAAAGCGAATTCGGAAAAACCGATCTCTCATCATTTGGTTTGACCAAACCTTTAATTTTCTTCTCTCTTATATTAACCGTTAACCTCACTTCACAAGTAAAGTAAATTTACCAAACAAGCAATATATTGCGTATTTGCTGTGATTTAATATTATCCCATTTAAATGTCAATCATACATTCCCATCCATTATATATTGTTGGGACCTAAGCCCCTACCCGCGACGAGATCAAGATGCAAGAAAAGAAAAACAAAAAGGAAAAAAATCGGTTTAAAGTTTGAGTGCCAGTTTTCCTCCTCTCGGAGAGGAGGAAAGCTGGAAAAGGCAGCTTTACCGCCCCTACCTACAGCGGTAAAGCTGCATTGCTACTTTTCCTCCGCTTAGAGAGGAGGAAAGTGGCAATTGCATCTTTACCGCCTGTAATAGCAGCGGTAAAGCTGCATGGCGGCTTTTCCTCCTCCAACAGTGGTATGGCTGCATGAATACACATAGAAGCCTTTCCCGTCTCTAAGTTAATGTCACTTATCTCCTTCTCAACTTTATTCTCACACACGTTCGGTGTCTTTGGGGCCCATTTCTAATCAAATGTACTTCATCCAAGTGGGGCCCGACGATGAATGACCTATGGCATTTGTCGGCTGAGGCCCACACCAGATGGGAAAGCAACAAAGATTGGCACATTGATCAAATACCTAGATCATTTGTCAGGAAGTACAAAGGCGGAGGGACCCGTCTTTTAATTGAGTTTTGGGCTATCTTAAAATTTTAAATCTACCTCTCTATCATTTAAGATTTGTTTCATTCTCATTCCCACCAGATTGTTTTGGTCATTGGAAAACCGAATCCTCGGCTTGTGATTAGTGGGTCCACGTTCTGGTGATTTGATCCGTTGAAGGGATGATATCTTGATAATTGTAGAGGGATAAATCAGTCCCGACCATCTCCGATAGATCTTTTTTATTATGTCATATAAGTGTTCGGCAGCGGAGCTAATGGCCCACAAGTGGTTCCTTGAGTCATCAAGGATGACCTAATACGAAGATATAAAAAACGTTAATGACGATCGATAATATATTTCTCTTTTCTGAGAATATTCTGAATAAATAAATAAATTTCATGCGTTTAGATTCATAGTTTTAGTTTTTAAACATCATTACAAATATTTTATTAGTTTCCTTTTGGACTCAAGTACGGACAGTGAAATAAATTTACTTCCGTGAGTTTCGCGGTTGCTTTTGCTTCTTTGTCTAGAAAATTGAAAATTAGTTTTCACTGTTGTATCAACAATTTGATAAAATATAGGGAGAAAATACTTATGATTATGTTAATCATATTTTTATGAAAGGATCAAGTCAACCGAACGGTCGGATTAATTCTTATTCTCGATATCATATACATTTTAAGGCTGTTTTTTCCTTTTTGTAGGACTCCGATTTCAGTAATTGGGTTCCACTGTAATGTTCTGCTCTTTTTTTCTCAATATATGCCCAAGTGTCCATGCACTGCTCAATGTTGCTCAAATTAGGACAAGTTAAAATACATAAGAATACCCAACCGGGTGTTGGCCCGGTTAGGACACTGGGTTTCAACACCAGAGGCCCTGGCGTCGACCCCCCCAGGCGTTAACCGTCTCGCGTCTCTGTGGGTGCAGGCGTGGGGCGCAGGGATCAGCCCCACCAAAGTTTGGGATACCCTGAGATAGATATATAAATATATATATATATATATACATACATACATACATACATACACTTATGTAAACGAAAAACCACATAAGAATGAAGAGGGTGTTCTGGTTGCTTTACACGTAACCCCATTACACGGTATTAGCTATTCAATCTAATTCGTCATATCAAAAGGCCTCTTACGTATAAAATAACAGCAATTTTAGAAATTGATTTTAACTACTTACTTCTTTTTTCTTAAGTGCAACAAATCTTCTCTTTCACCATTTGTTGATGTTGGGAAAAGTCTAGCAAAGTCTAGAAAAATTTAGCCCGTCCCGAACAAAATTCCTGCATCCGCCACTGTCTCAAAGAAAGAGGTGTGGACAGGGTTGCAAACGGGACGTCTCCGGATCTGAACCATAGTGGACCCGAACACGGATCCAGAATCGGGTCCACCTAGAGGACCGGAATCTAGTCCAAAATCGATTCTAATTTGCCTTTATTCTTCACTTTTCTTAAAATAAGCATATCATTCAACTTATAACAGTGCATCAAGTCTACTACATCCAGTATTATGCCTAAAGCGTAAAAAAGGAAAACTAAAGAAAAACGCGAGAGCTGATTTTAAGGTACTGATTGCTATATTAAAGGGTCATATGCCGGGTCCCGGGTCCGTGGTTCGGAGCATATACGGACCAGGAACCGGACCCGGGCCCGTTTTTGAATCGGGACATAAAATGGGTTCCGTACCCGGTTCTTTGCGGGTCGGAACTTCCGGGTAATCGGAGAATCTGATACCCGTTTGCAACCCCAGATGTGGAGGAGTTGCCCAGCTGCGAGGTACGAGGGACGGTTGCGGATTTTCTCCTTAACCTATTTCGGTTAAAGCTCCCTATCATTAAGAGAGTTAAAATAGGAAAGAGGGCTCCACCTATCACCCATTTCAGCAAGAAAACTCTTAATCCGTCATTATGGCCGTCGAAATAAGGAAGATGGAAAAACTTGAATAAAAAATCATCTTCATGATCGAATTGGAAACGGGTCTCTCTCATAGACTATAAAATCCAGATGATATTTATTTTCTACCGTCGGATTTAATCCCGAGTGGACACCACCGTATTTGCTCACTTATCACTCGCCATCTACTTCACATTTGGTTAACTTGCTGTACCCGTGAAGTGAACTGAAGTGACTGGTTAATTCGGGAGACAATAAAAGGTTAGGGGGTCAAATCGCAATTGATAGTTAGTTTCAAAAATCACCTCCTCAATTTAACAAAAAAAATGTAAAAGGATACATTCTCATGCTACTAAACGGAAAATAATAATAATAATAATAATAACAATTAGGGGTTTTCATGGACCACGCTGGGCTAGGCCGAGGAATGAAAAAAACGGCCCGACTTCTAAACTAGAAACCAAAGCGCGGCCCAAGCTTGAGTCAGGCCTGAAGTTGCTAGCCGGAGCCTAGCCCGCATGGAAGTGATGAAGCCCGGGCCCGACCCGTGTTAGACATATAGAAACATAGATATGAGTTTCGGAGCAGCTCCTAGGCCAGCTCAACCGGGCCGATCATGTCACCATCTGTGAGAGGTCACGGGTTTGAGGCCCCCCGTCACTACTCCCTCCCTCATAATTATATGTATATTTGGGCAGGGCGGGAATTCCGGCTCTCAACCACTTAGTCCGAATAAAAGAAAATTGAGCACGACCCATCAATTATAGCCTACACCCCATGCCCAACCCAAAGGGGCCCGGCCCGATCCATGAGCACCCTTATAAATAAAAAATTCTTCCTTTTAAAAAAGCGAATTCGGAAAAACCGATCTCTCATCATTTGGTTTGACCAAACCTTTAATTTTCTTCTCTCTTATATTAACCGTTAACCTCACTTCACAAGTAAAGTAAATTTACCAAACAAGCAATATATTGCGTATTTGCTGTGATTTAATATTATCCCATTTAAATGTCAATCATACATTCCCATCCATTATATATTGTTGGGACCTAAGCCCCTACCCGCGACGAGATCAAGATGCAAGAAAAGAAAAACAAAAAGGAAAAAAATCGGTTTAAAGTTTGAGTGCCAGTTTTCCTCCTCTCGGAGAGGAGGAAAGCTGGAAAAGGCAGCTTTACCGCCCCTACCTACAGCGGTAAAGCTGCATTGCTACTTTTCCTCCGCTTAGAGAGGAGGAAAGTGGCAATTGCATCTTTACCGCCTGTAATAGCAGCGGTAAAGCTGCATGGCGGCTTTTCCTCCTCCAACAGTGGTATGGCTGCATGAATACACATAGAAGCCTTTCCCGTCTCTAAGTTAATGTCACTTATCTCCTTCTCAACTTTATTCTCACACACGTTCGGTGTCTTTGGGGCCCATTTCTAATCAAATGTACTTCATCCAAGTGGGGCCCGACGATGAATGACCTATGGCATTTGTCGGCTGAGGCCCACACCAGATGGGAAAGCAACAAAGATTGGCACATTGATCAAATACCTAGATCATTTGTCAGGAAGTACCAAGGCGGAGGGACCCGTCTTTTAATTGAGTTTTGGGCTATCTTAAAATTTTAAATCTACCTCTCTATCATTTAAGATTTGTTTCATTCTCATTCCCACCAGATTGTTTTGGTCATTGGAAAACCGAATCCTCGGCTTGTGATTAGTGGGTCCACGTTCTGGTGATTTGATCCGTTGAAGGGATGATATCTTGATAATTGTAGAGGGATAAATCAGTCCCGACCATCTCCGGTAGATCTTTTTTATTATGTCATATAAGTGTTCGGCAGCGGAGCTAATGGCCCACAAGTGGTTCCTTGAGTCATCAAGGATGACCTAATACGAAGATATAAAAAACGTTAATGACGATCGATAATATATTTCTCTTTTCTGAGAATATTCTGAATAAATAAATAAATTTCATGCGTTTAGATTCATAGTTTTAGTTTTTAAACATCATTACAAATATTTTATTAGTTTCCTTTTGGACTCAAGTACGGACAGTGAAGTAAATTTACTTCCGTGAGTTTCGCGGTTGCTTTTGCTTCTTTGTCTAGAAAATTGAAAATTAGTTTTCACTGTTGTATCAACAATTTGATAAAATATAGGGAGAAAATACTTATGATTATGTTAATCATATTTTTATGAAAGGATCAAGTCAACCGAACGGTCGGATTAATTCTTATTCTCGATATCATATACATTTTAAGGCTGTTTTTTCCTTTTTGTAGGACTCCGATTTCAGTAATTGGGTTCCACTGTAATGTTCTGCTCTTTTTTTCTCAATATATGCCCAAGTGTCCATGCACGGCTCAATGTTGCTCAAATTAGGACAAGTTAAAATACATAAGAATACCCAACCGGGTGTTGGCCCGGTTAGGACACTGGGTTTCAACACCAGAGGCCCTGGCGTCGACCCCCCCAGGCGTTAACCGTCTCCCGTCTCTGTGGGTGCAGGCGTGGGGCGCAGGGATCAGCCCCACCAAAGTTTGGGATACCCTGAGATAGATATATAAATATATATATATATATACATACATACATACATACACTTATGTAAACGAAAAACCACATAAGAATGAAGAGGGTGTTCTGGTTGCTTTACACGTAACCCCATTACACGGTATTAGCTATTCAATTTAATTCGTCATATCAAAAGGCCTCTTACGTATAAAATAACAGCAATTTTAGAAATTGATTTTAACTACTTACTTCTTTTTTCTTAAGTGCAACAAATCTTCTCTTTCACCATTTGTTGATGTTGGGAAAAGTCTAGCAAAGTCTAGAAAAATTTAGCCCGTCCCGAACAAAATTCCTGCATCCGCCACTGTCTCAAAGAAAGAGGTGTGGACAGGGTTGCAAACGGGACGTCTCCGGATCTGAACCATAGTGGACCCGAACACGGATCCAGAATCGGGTCCACCTAGAGGACCGGAATCTAGTCCAAAATCGATTCTAATTTGCCTTTATTCTTCACTTTTCGTAAAATAAGCATATCATTCAACTTATAACAGTGCATCAAGTCTACTACATCCAGTATTATGCCTAAAGCGTAAAAAAGGAAAACTAAAGAAAAACGCGAGAGCTGATTTTAAGGTACTGATTGCTATATTAAAGGGTCATATGCCGGGTCCCGGGTCCGTGGTTCGGAGCATATACGGACCAGGAACCGGACCCGGGCCCGTTTTTGAATCGGGACATAAAATGGGTTTCGTACCCGGTTCTTTGCGGGTCGGAACTTCCGGGTAATCGGAGAATCGGATACCCGTTTGCAACCCCAGATGTGGAGGAGTTGCCCAGCTGCGAGGTACGAGGGACGGTTGCGGATTTTCTCCTTAACCTATTTCGGTTAAAGCTCCCTATCATTAAGAGAGTTAAAATAGGAAAGAGGGCTCCACCTATCACCCATTTCAGCAAGAAAACTCTTAATCCGTCATTATGGCCGTCGAAATAAGGAAGATGGAAAAACTTGAATAAAAAATCATCTTCATGATCGAATTGGAAACGGGTCTCTCTCATAGACTATAAAATCCAGATGACACCACCGTATTTGCTCACTTATCACTCGCCATCTACTTCACATTTGGTTAACTTGCTGTACCCGTGAAGTGAACTGAAGTGACTGGTTAATTTGGGAGACAATAAAAGGTTAGGGGGTCAAATCGCAATTGATAGTAAGTTTCAAAAATCACCTCCTCAATTTAACAAAAAAAATGTAAAAGGATACATTCTCACGCTGCTAAACGGAAAATAATAATAATAATAATAATAACAATTAGGGGTTTTCATGGACCACGCTGGGCTAGGCCGAGGAATGAAAAAAACGGCCCGACTTCTAAACTAGAAACCAAAGCGCGGCCCAAGCTTGAGTCAGGCCTGAAGTTGCTAGCCGGAGCCTAGCCCGCATGGAAGTGATGAAGCCCGGGCCCGACCCGTGTTAGACATATAGAAACATAGAAATGAGTTTCGGAGCAGCTCCTAGGCCAGCTCAACCGGGCCGATCATGCCACCATCTGTGAGAGGTCACGGGTTTGAGGCCCCCCGTCACTACTCCCTCCCTCATAATTATATGTATATTTGGGCAGGGCGGGAATTCCGGCTCTCAACCACTTAGTCCGAATAAAAGAAAATTGAGCACGACCCATCAATTATAGCCTACACCCCATGCCCAACCCAAAGGGGCCCGGCCCGATCCATGAGCACCCTTATAAATAAAAAATTCTTCCTTTTAAAACAGCGAATTCGGAAAAACCGATCTCTCATCATTTGGTTTGACCAAACCTTTAATTTTCTTCTCTCTTATATTAACCGTTAACCTCACTTCACAAGTAAAGTAAATTTACCAAACAAGCAATATATTGCGTATTTGCTGTGATTTAATATTATCCCATTTAAATGTCAATCATACATTCCCATCCATTATATATTGTTGGGACCTAAGCCCCTACCCGCGACGAGATCAAGATGCAAGAAAAGAAAAACAAAAAGGAAAAAAATCGGTTTAAAGTTTGAGTGCCAGTTTTCCTCCTCTCGGAGAGGAGGAAAGCTGGAAAAGGCAGCTTTACCGCCCCTACCTACAGCGGTAAAGCGGCATTGCTACTTTTCTCCGCTTAGAGAGGAGGAAAAGTGGCAATTGCATCTTTACCGCATGTAATAGCAGCGGTAAAGCTGCACGGCGGCTTTTCCTCCTCCAACAGTGGTATGGCTGCATGAATACACATAGAAGCCTTTCCCTTCTCTAAGTTAATGTCACTTATCTCCTTCTCAACTTTATTCTCACACACGTTCGGTGTCTTTGGGGCCCATTTCTAATCAAATGTACTTCATCCAAGTGGGGCCCGACGATGAATGACCTATGGCATTTGTCGGCTGAGGCCCACACCAGATGGGAAAGCAACAAAGATTGGCACATTAATCAAATACCTAGATCATTTGTCAGGAAGTACCAAGGCGGAGGGACCCGTCTTTTAATTGAGTTTTGGGCTATCTTAAAATTTTAAATCTACCTCTCTATCATTTAAGATTTGTTTCATTCTCATTCCCACCAGATTGTTTTGGTCATTGGAAAACCGAATCCTCGGCTTGTGATTAGTGGGTCCACGTTCTGGTGATTTGATCCGTTGAAGGGATGATATCTTGATAATTGTAGAGGGATAAATCAGTCCCGACCATCTCCGGTAGATCTTTTTTATTATGTCATATAAGTGTTCGGCAGCGGAGCTAATGGCCCACAAGTGGTTCCTTGAGTCATCAAGGATGACCTAATACGAAGATATAAAAAACGTTAATGACGATCGATAATATATTTCTCTTTTCTGAGAATATTCTGAATAAATAAATAAATTTCATGCGTTTAGATTCATAGTTTTAGTTTTTAAACATCATTACAAATATTTTATTAGTTTCCTTTTGGACTCAAGTACGGACAGTGAAATAAATTTACTTCCGTGAGTTTCGCGGTTGCTTTTGCTTCTTTGTCTAGAAAATTGAAAATTAGTTTTCACTGTTGTATCAACAATTTGATAAAATATAGGGAGAAAATACTTATGATTATGTTAATCATATTTTTATGAAAGGATCAAGTCAACCGAACGGTCGGATTAATTCTTATTCTCGATATCATATACATTTTAAGGCTGTTTTTTCCTTTTTGTAGGACTCCGATTTCAGTAATTGGGTTCCACTGTAATGTTCTGCTCTTTTTTTCTCAATATATGCCCAAGTGTCCATGCACTGCTCAATGTTGCTCAAATTAGGACAAGTTAAAATACATAAGAATACCCAACCGGGTGTTGGCCCGGTTAGGACACTGGGTTTCAACACCAGAGGCCCTGGCGTCGACCCCCCCAGGCGTTAACCGTCTCGCGTCTCTGTGGGTGCAGGCGTGGGGCGCAGGGATCAGCCCCACCAAAGTTTGGGATACCCTGAGATAGATATATAAATATATATATATATATACATACATACATACATACACTTATGTAAACGAAAAACCACATAAGAATGAAGAGGGTGTTCTGGTTGCTTTACACGTAACCCCATTACACGGTATTAGCTATTCAATCTAATTCGTCATATCAAAAGGCCTCTTACGTATAAAATAACAGCAATTTTAGAAATTGATTTTAACTACTTACTTCTTTTTTCTTAAGTGCAACAAATCTTCTCTTTCACCATTTGTTGATGTTGGGAAAAGTCTAGCAAAGTCTAGAAAAATTTAGCCCGTCCCGAACAAAATTCCTGCATCCGCCACTGTCTCAAAGAAAGAGGTGTGGACAGGGTTGCAAACGGGACGTCTCCGGATCTGAACCATAGTGGACCCGAACACGGATCCAGAATCGGGTCCACCTAGAGGACCGGAATCTAGTCCAAAATCGATTCAAATTTGCCTTTATTCTTCACTTTTCTTAAAATAAGCATATCATTCAACTTATAACAGTGCATCAAGTCTACTACATCCAGTATTATGCCTAAAGCGTAAAAAAGGAAAACTAAAGAAAAACGCGAGAGCTGATTTTAAGGTACTGATTGCTATATTAAAGGGTCATATGCCGGGTCCCGGGTCCGTGGTTCGGAGCATATACGGACCAGGAACCGGACCCGGGCCCGTTTTTGAATCGGGACATAAAATGGGTTTCGTACCCGGTTCTTTGCGGGTCGGAACTTCCGGGTAATCGGAGAATCGGATACCCGTTTGCAACCCCAGATGGGGAGGAGTTGCCCAGCTGCGAGGTACGAGGGACGGTTGCGGATTTTCTCCTTAACCTATTTCGGTTAAAGCTCCCTATCATTAAGAGAGTTAAAATAGGAAAGAGGGCTCCACCTATCACCCATTTCAGCAAGAAAACTCTTAATCCGTCATTATGGCCGTCGAAATAAGGAAGATGGAAAAACTTGAATAAAAAATCATCTTCATGATCGAATTGGACACGGGTCTCTCTCATAGACTATAAAATCCAGATGATATTTATTTTCTACCGTCGGATTTAATCCCGAGTGGACACCACCGTATTTGCTCACTTATCACTCGCCATCTACTTCACATTTGGTTAACTTGCTGTACCCGTGAAGTGAACTGAAGTGACTGGTTAATTCGGGAGACAATAAAAGGTTAGGGGGTCAAATCACAATTGACAGTAAGTTTCAAAAATCACCTCCTCAATTTAACAAAAAAAATGTAAAAGGATACATTCTCATGCTACTAAACGGAAAATAATAATAATAATAATAATAACAATTAGGGGTTTTCATGGACCACGCTGGGCTAGGCCGAGGAATGAAAAAAACGGCCCGACTTCTAAACTAGAAACCAAAGCGCGGCCCAAGCTTGAGTCAGGCCTGAAGTTGCTAGCCGGAGCCTAGCCCGCATGGAAGTGATGAAGCCCGGGCCCGACCCGTGTTAGACATATAGAAACATAGAAATGAGTTTCGGAGCAGCTCCTAGGCCAGCTCAACCGGGCCGATCATGTCACCATCTGTGAGAGGTCACGGGTTTGAGGCCCCCCGTCACTACTCCCTCCCTCATAATTATATGTATATTTGGGCAGGGCGGGAATTCCGGCTCTCAACCACTTAGTCCGAATAAAAGAAAATTGAGCACGACCCATCAATTATAGCCTACACCCCATGCCCAACCCAAAGGGGCCCGGCCCGATCCATGAGCACCCTTATAAATAAAAAATTCTTCCTTTTAAAAAAGCGAATTCGGAAAAACCGATCTCTCATCATTTGGTTTGACCAAACCTTTAATTTTCTTCTCTCTTATATTAACCGTTAACCTCACTTCACAAGTAAAGTAAATTTACCAAACAAGCAATATATTGCGTATTTGCTGTGATTTAATATTATCCCATTTAAATGTCAATCATACATTCCCATCCATTATATATTGTTGGGACCTAAGCCCCTACCCGCGACGAGATCAAGATGCAAGAAAAGAAAAACAAAAAGGAAAAAAATCGGTTTAAAGTTTGAGTGCCAGTTTTCCTCCTCTCGGAGAGGAGGAAAGCTGGAAAAGGCAGCTTTACCGCCCCTACCTACAGCGGTAAAGCTGCATTGCTACTTTTCCTCCGCTTAGAGAGGAGGAAAGTGGCAATTGCATCTTTACCGCCTGTAATAGCAGCGGTAAAGCTGCATGGCGGCTTTTCCTCCTCCAACAGTGGTATGGCTGCATGAATACACATAGAAGCCTTTCCCGTCTCTAAGTTAATGTCACTTATCTCCTTCTCAACTTTATTCTCACACACGTTCGGTGTCTTTGGGGCCCATTTCTAATCAAATGTACTTCATCCAAGTGGGGCCCGACGATGAATGACCTATGGCATTTGTCGGCTGAGGCCCACACCAGATGGGAAAGCAACAAAGATTGGCACATTGATCAAATACCTAGATCATTTGTCAGGAAGTACAAAGGCGGAGGGACCCGTCTTTTAATTGAGTTTTGGGCTATCTTAAAATTTTAAATCTACCTCTCTATCATTTAAGATTTGTTTCATTCTCATTCCCACCAGATTGTTTTGGTCATTGGAAAACCGAATCCTCGGCTTGTGATTAGTGGGTCCACGTTCTGGTGATTTGATCCGTTGAAGGGATGATATCTTGATAATTGTAGAGGGATAAATCAGTCCCGACCATCTCCGATAGATCTTTTTTATTATGTCATATAAGTGTTCGGCAGCGGAGCTAATGGCCCACAAGTGGTTCCTTGAGTCATCAAGGATGACCTAATACGAAGATATAAAAAACGTTAATGACGATCGATAATATATTTCTCTTTTCTGAGAATATTCTGAATAAATAAATAAATTTCATGCGTTTAGATTCATAGTTTTAGTTTTTAAACATCATTACAAATATTTTATTAGTTTCCTTTTGGACTCAAGTACGGACAGTGAAATAAATTTACTTCCGTGAGTTTCGCGGTTGCTTTTGCTTCTTTGTCTAGAAAATTGAAAATTAGTTTTCACTGTTGTATCAACAATTTGATAAAATATAGGGAGAAAATACTTATGATTATGTTAATCATATTTTTATGAAAGGATCAAGTCAACCGAACGGTCGGATTAATTCTTATTCTCGATATCATATACATTTTAAGGCTGTTTTTTCCTTTTTGTAGGACTCCGATTTCAGTAATTGGGTTCCACTGTAATGTTCTGCTCTTTTTTTCTCAATATATGCCCAAGTGTCCATGCACTGCTCAATGTTGCTCAAATTAGGACAAGTTAAAATACATAAGAATACCCAACCGGGTGTTGGCCCGGTTAGGACACTGGGTTTCAACACCAGAGGCCCTGGCGTCGACCCCCCCAGGCGTTAACCGTCTCGCGTCTCTGTGGGTGCAGGCGTGGGGCGCAGGGATCAGCCCCACCAAAGTTTGGGATACCCTGAGATAGATATATAAATATATATATATATATATACATACATACATACATACATACACTTATGTAAACGAAAAACCACATAAGAATGAAGAGGGTGTTCTGGTTGCTTTACACGTAACCCCATTACACGGTATTAGCTATTCAATCTAATTCGTCATATCAAAAGGCCTCTTACGTATAAAATAACAGCAATTTTAGAAATTGATTTTAACTACTTACTTCTTTTTTCTTAAGTGCAACAAATCTTCTCTTTCACCATTTGTTGATGTTGGGAAAAGTCTAGCAAAGTCTAGAAAAATTTAGCCCGTCCCGAACAAAATTCCTGCATCCGCCACTGTCTCAAAGAAAGAGGTGTGGACAGGGTTGCAAACGGGACGTCTCCGGATCTGAACCATAGTGGACCCGAACACGGATCCAGAATCGGGTCCACCTAGAGGACCGGAATCTAGTCCAAAATCGATTCTAATTTGCCTTTATTCTTCACTTTTCTTAAAATAAGCATATCATTCAACTTATAACAGTGCATCAAGTCTACTACATCCAGTATTATGCCTAAAGCGTAAAAAAGGAAAACTAAAGAAAAACGCGAGAGCTGATTTTAAGGTACTGATTGCTATATTAAAGGGTCATATGCCGGGTCCCGGGTCCGTGGTTCGGAGCATATACGGACCAGGAACCGGACCCGGGCCCGTTTTTGAATCGGGACATAAAATGGGTTCCGTACCCGGTTCTTTGCGGGTCGGAACTTCCGGGTAATCGGAGAATCTGATACCCGTTTGCAACCCCAGATGTGGAGGAGTTGCCCAGCTGCGAGGTACGAGGGACGGTTGCGGATTTTCTCCTTAACCTATTTCGGTTAAAGCTCCCTATCATTAAGAGAGTTAAAATAGGAAAGAGGGCTCCACCTATCACCCATTTCAGCAAGAAAACTCTTAATCCGTCATTATGGCCGTCGAAATAAGGAAGATGGAAAAACTTGAATAAAAAATCATCTTCATGATCGAATTGGAAACGGGTCTCTCTCATAGACTATAAAATCCAGATGATATTTATTTTCTACCGTCGGATTTAATCCCGAGTGGACACCACCGTATTTGCTCACTTATCACTCGCCATCTACTTCACATTTGGTTAACTTGCTGTACCCGTGAAGTGAACTGAAGTGACTGGTTAATTCGGGAGACAATAAAAGGTTAGGGGGTCAAATCGCAATTGATAGTTAGTTTCAAAAATCACCTCCTCAATTTAACAAAAAAAATGTAAAAGGATACATTCTCATGCTACTAAACGGAAAATAATAATAATAATAATAATAACAATTAGGGGTTTTCATGGACCACGCTGGGCTAGGCCGAGGAATGAAAAAAACGGCCCGACTTCTAAACTAGAAACCAAAGCGCGGCCCAAGCTTGAGTCAGGCCTGAAGTTGCTAGCCGGAGCCTAGCCCGCATGGAAGTGATGAAGCCCGGGCCCGACCCGTGTTAGACATATAGAAACATAGATATGAGTTTCGGAGCAGCTCCTAGGCCAGCTCAACCGGGCCGATCATGTCACCATCTGTGAGAGGTCACGGGTTTGAGGCCCCCCGTCACTACTCCCTCCCTCATAAT
This sequence comes from Persea americana, assembly GCA_029852735.1. Taxonomy (NCBI): domain Eukaryota; kingdom Viridiplantae; phylum Streptophyta; class Magnoliopsida; order Laurales; family Lauraceae; genus Persea; species Persea americana. The sequence goes on from CM056812.1 coordinate 53,544,412, forward strand.
TATATGTATATTTGGGCAGGGCGGGAATTCCGGCTCTCAACCACTTAGTCCGAATAAAAGAAAATTGAGCACGACCCATCAATTATAGCCTACACCCCATGCCCAACCCAAAGGGGCCCGGCCCGATCCATGAGCACCCTTATAAATAAAAAATTCTTCCTTTTAAAAAAGCGAATTCGGAAAAACCGATCTCTCATCATTTGGTTTGACCAAACCTTTAATTTTCTTCTCTCTTATATTAACCGTTAACCTCACTTCACAAGTAAAGTAAATTTACCAAACAAGCAATATATTGCGTATTTGCTGTGATTTAATATTATCCCATTTAAATGTCAATCATACATTCCCATCCATTATATATTGTTGGGACCTAAGCCCCTACCCGCGACGAGATCAAGATGCAAGAAAAGAAAAACAAAAAGGAAAAAAATCGGTTTAAAGTTTGAGTGCCAGTTTTCCTCCTCTCGGAGAGGAGGAAAGCTGGAAAAGGCAGCTTTACCGCCCCTACCTACAGCGGTAAAGCTGCATTGCTACTTTTCCTCCGCTTAGAGAGGAGGAAAGTGGCAATTGCATCTTTACCGCCTGTAATAGCAGCGGTAAAGCTGCATGGCGGCTTTTCCTCCTCCAACAGTGGTATGGCTGCATGAATACACATAGAAGCCTTTCCCGTCTCTAAGTTAATGTCACTTATCTCCTTCTCAACTTTATTCTCACACACGTTCGGTGTCTTTGGGGCCCATTTCTAATCAAATGTACTTCATCCAAGTGGGGCCCGACGATGAATGACCTATGGCATTTGTCGGCTGAGGCCCACACCAGATGGGAAAGCAACAAAGATTGGCACATTGATCAAATACCTAGATCATTTGTCAGGAAGTACCAAGGCGGAGGGACCCGTCTTTTAATTGAGTTTTGGGCTATCTTAAAATTTTAAATCTACCTCTCTATCATTTAAGATTTGTTTCATTCTCATTCCCACCAGATTGTTTTGGTCATTGGAAAACCGAATCCTCGGCTTGTGATTAGTGGGTCCACGTTCTGGTGATTTGATCCGTTGAAGGGATGATATCTTGATAATTGTAGAGGGATAAATCAGTCCCGACCATCTCCGGTAGATCTTTTTTATTATGTCATATAAGTGTTCGGCAGCGGAGCTAATGGCCCACAAGTGGTTCCTTGAGTCATCAAGGATGACCTAATACGAAGATATAAAAAACGTTAATGACGATCGATAATATATTTCTCTTTTCTGAGAATATTCTGAATAAATAAATAAATTTCATGCGTTTAGATTCATAGTTTTAGTTTTTAAACATCATTACAAATATTTTATTAGTTTCCTTTTGGACTCAAGTACGGACAGTGAAGTAAATTTACTTCCGTGAGTTTCGCGGTTGCTTTTGCTTCTTTGTCTAGAAAATTGAAAATTAGTTTTCACTGTTGTATCAACAATTTGATAAAATATAGGGAGAAAATACTTATGATTATGTTAATCATATTTTTATGAAAGGATCAAGTCAACCGAACGGTCGGATTAATTCTTATTCTCGATATCATATACATTTTAAGGCTGTTTTTTCCTTTTTGTAGGACTCCGATTTCAGTAATTGGGTTCCACTGTAATGTTCTGCTCTTTTTTTCTCAATATATGCCCAAGTGTCCATGCACGGCTCAATGTTGCTCAAATTAGGACAAGTTAAAATACATAAGAATACCCAACCGGGTGTTGGCCCGGTTAGGACACTGGGTTTCAACACCAGAGGCCCTGGCGTCGACCCCCCCAGGCGTTAACCGTCTCCCGTCTCTGTGGGTGCAGGCGTGGGGCGCAGGGATCAGCCCCACCAAAGTTTGGGATACCCTGAGATAGATATATAAATATATATATATATATATACATACATACATACATACACTTATGTAAACGAAAAACCACATAAGAATGAAGAGGGTGTTCTGGTTGCTTTACACGTAACCCCATTACACGGTATTAGCTATTCAATTTAATTCGTCATATCAAAAGGCCTCTTACGTATAAAATAACAGCAATTTTAGAAATTGATTTTAACTACTTACTTCTTTTTTCTTAAGTGCAACAAATCTTCTCTTTCACCATTTGTTGATGTTGGGAAAAGTCTAGCAAAGTCTAGAAAAATTTAGCCCGTCCCGAACAAAATTCCTGCATCCGCCACTGTCTCAAAGAAAGAGGTGTGGACAGGGTTGCAAACGGGACGTCTCCGGATCTGAACCATAGTGGACCCGAACACGGATCCAGAATCGGGTCCACCTAGAGGACCGGAATCTAGTCCAAAATCGATTCTAATTTGCCTTTATTCTTCACTTTTCGTAAAATAAGCATATCATTCAACTTATAACAGTGCATCAAGTCTACTACATCCAGTATTATGCCTAAAGCGTAAAAAAGGAAAACTAAAGAAAAACGCGAGAGCTGATTTTAAGGTACTGATTGCTATATTAAAGGGTCATATGCCGGGTCCCGGGTCCGTGGTTCGGAGCATATACGGACCAGGAACCGGACCCGGGCCCGTTTTTGAATCGGGACATAAAATGGGTTTCGTACCCGGTTCTTTGCGGGTCGGAACTTCCGGGTAATCGGAGAATCGGATACCCGTTTGCAACCCCAGATGTGGAGGAGTTGCCCAGCTGCGAGGTACGAGGGACGGTTGCGGATTTTCTCCTTAACCTATTTCGGTTAAAGCTCCCTATCATTAAGAGAGTTAAAATAGGAAAGAGGGCTCCACCTATCACCCATTTCAGCAAGAAAACTCTTAATCCGTCATTATGGCCGTCGAAATAAGGAAGATGGAAAAACTTGAATAAAAAATCATCTTCATGATCGAATTGGAAACGGGTCTCTCTCATAGACTATAAAATCCAGATGACACCACCGTATTTGCTCACTTATCACTCGCCATCTACTTCACATTTGGTTAACTTGCTGTACCCGTGAAGTGAACTGAAGTGACTGGTTAATTTGGGAGACAATAAAAGGTTAGGGGGTCAAATCGCAATTGATAGTAAGTTTCAAAAATCACCTCCTCAATTTAACAAAAAAAATGTAAAAGGATACATTCTCACGCTGCTAAACGGAAAATAATAATAATAATAATAATAACAATTAGGGGTTTTCATGGACCACGCTGGGCTAGGCCGAGGAATGAAAAAAACGGCCCGACTTCTAAACTAGAAACCAAAGCGCGGCCCAAGCTTGAGTCAGGCCTGAAGTTGCTAGCCGGAGCCTAGCCCGCATGGAAGTGATGAAGCCCGGGCCCGACCCGTGTTAGACATATAGAAACATAGAAATGAGTTTCGGAGCAGCTCCTAGGCCAGCTCAACCGGGCCGATCATGCCACCATCTGTGAGAGGTCACGGGTTTGAGGCCCCCCGTCACTACTCCCTCCCTCATAATTATATGTATATTTGGGCAGGGCGGGAATTCCGGCTCTCAACCACTTAGTCCGAATAAAAGAAAATTGAGCACGACCCATCAATTATAGCCTACACCCCATGCCCAACCCAAAGGGGCCCGGCCCGATCCATGAGCACCCTTATAAATAAAAAATTCTTCCTTTTAAAACAGCGAATTCGGAAAAACCGATCTCTCATCATTTGGTTTGACCAAACCTTTAATTTTCTTCTCTCTTATATTAACCGTTAACCTCACTTCACAAGTAAAGTAAATTTACCAAACAAGCAATATATTGCGTATTTGCTGTGATTTAATATTATCCCATTTAAATGTCAATCATACATTCCCATCCATTATATATTGTTGGGACCTAAGCCCCTACCCGCGACGAGATCAAGATGCAAGAAAAGAAAAACAAAAAGGAAAAAAATCGGTTTAAAGTTTGAGTGCCAGTTTTCCTCCTCTCGGAGAGGAGGAAAGCTGGAAAAGGCAGCTTTACCGCCCCTACCTACAGCGGTAAAGCGGCATTGCTACTTTTCTCCGCTTAGAGAGGAGGAAAAGTGGCAATTGCATCTTTACCGCATGTAATAGCAGCGGTAAAGCTGCACGGCGGCTTTTCCTCCTCCAACAGTGGTATGGCTGCATGAATACACATAGAAGCCTTTCCCTTCTCTAAGTTAATGTCACTTATCTCCTTCTCAACTTTATTCTCACACACGTTCGGTGTCTTTGGGGCCCATTTCTAATCAAATGTACTTCATCCAAGTGGGGCCCGACGATGAATGACCTATGGCATTTGTCGGCTGAGGCCCACACCAGATGGGAAAGCAACAAAGATTGGCACATTAATCAAATACCTAGATCATTTGTCAGGAAGTACCAAGGCGGAGGGACCCGTCTTTTAATTGAGTTTTGGGCTATCTTAAAATTTTAAATCTACCTCTCTATCATTTAAGATTTGTTTCATTCTCATTCCCACCAGATTGTTTTGGTCATTGGAAAACCGAATCCTCGGCTTGTGATTAGTGGGTCCACGTTCTGGTGATTTGATCCGTTGAAGGGATGATATCTTGATAATTGTAGAGGGATAAATCAGTCCCGACCATCTCCGGTAGATCTTTTTTATTATGTCATATAAGTGTTCGGCAGCGGAGCTAATGGCCCACAAGTGGTTCCTTGAGTCATCAAGGATGACCTAATACGAAGATATAAAAAACGTTAATGACGATCGATAATATATTTCTCTTTTCTGAGAATATTCTGAATAAATAAATAAATTTCATGCGTTTAGATTCATAGTTTTAGTTTTTAAACATCATTACAAATATTTTATTAGTTTCCTTTTGGACTCAAGTACGGACAGTGAAATAAATTTACTTCCGTGAGTTTCGCGGTTGCTTTTGCTTCTTTGTCTAGAAAATTGAAAATTAGTTTTCACTGTTGTATCAACAATTTGATAAAATATAGGGAGAAAATACTTATGATTATGTTAATCATATTTTTATGAAAGGATCAAGTCAACCAAACGGTCGGATTAATTCTTATTCTCGATATCATATACATTTTAAGGCTGTTTTTTCCTTTTTGTAGGACTCCGATTTCAGTAATTGGGTTCCACTGTAATGTTCTGCTCTTTTTTTCTCAATATATGCCCAAGTGTCCATGCACGGCTCAATGTTGCTCAAATTAGGACAAGTTAAAATACATAAGAATACCCAACCGGGTGTTGGCCCGGTTAGGACACTGGGTTTCAACACCAGAGGCCCTGGCGTCGACCCCCCCAGGCGTTAACCGTCTCCCGTCTCTGTGGGTGCAGGCGTGGGGCGCAGGGATCAGCCCCACCAAAGTTTGGGATACCCTGAGATAGATATATAAATATATATATACATATATATACATACATACATACAGACATACATACACTTATGTAAACGAAAAACCACATAAGAATGAAGAGGGTGTTCTGGTTGCTTTACACGTAACCCCATTACACGGTATTAGCTATTCAATTTAATTCGTCATATCAAAAGGCCTCTTACGTATAAAATAACAGCAATTTTAGAAATTGATTTTAACTACTTACTTCTTTTTTCTTAAGTGCAACAAATCTTCTCTTTCACCATTTGTTGATGTTGAGAAAAGTCTAGCAAAGTCTAGAAAAATTTAGCCCGTCCCGAACAAAATTCCTGCATCCGCCACTGTCTCAAAGAAAGAGGTGTGGACAGGGTTGCAAACGGGACGTCTCCGGATCTGAACCATAGTGGACCCGAACACGGATCCAGAATCGGGTCCACCTAGAGGACCGGAATCTAGTCCAAAATCGATTCTAATTTGCCTTTATTCTTCACTTTTCTTAAAATAAGCATATCATTCAACTTATAACAGTGCATCAAGTCTACTACATCCAGTATTATGCCTAAAGCGTAAAAAAGGAAAACTAAAGAAAAACGCGAGAGCTGATTTTAAGGTACTGATTGCTGTATTAAAGGGTCATATGCCGGGTCCCGGGTCCGTGGTTCGGAACATATACGGACCAGGAACCGGACCCGGGCCCGTTTTTGAATCGGGACATAAAATGGGTTTCGTACCCGGTTCTTTGCAGGTCGGAACTTCCGGGTAATCGGAGAATCGGATACCCGTTTGCAACCCCAGATGTGGAGGAGTTGCCCAGCTGCGAGGTACGAGGGACGGTTGCGGATTTTCTCCTTAACCTATTTCGGTTAAAGCTCCCTATCATTAAGAGAGTTAAAACAGGAAAGAGGGCTCCACCTATCACCCATTTCAGCAAGAAAACTCTTAATCCGTCATTATGGCCGTCGAAATAAGGAAGATGGAAAAACTTGAATAAAAAATCATCTTCATGATCGAATTGGAAACGGGTCTCTCTCATAGACTATAAAATCCAGATGATATTTATTTTCTACCGTCGGATTTAATCCCGAGTGGACACCACCGTATTTGCTCACTTATCACTCGCCATCTACTTCACATTTGGTTAACTTGCTGTACCCGTGAAGTGAACTGAAGTGACTGGTTAATTCGGGAGACAATAAAAGGTTAGGGGGTCAAATCGCAATTGACAGTAAGTTTCAAAAATCACCTCCTCAATTTAACAAAAAAAAATGTAAAAGGATACATTCTCATGCTACTAAACGAAAAATAATAATAATAATAATAATAACAATTAGGGGTTTTCATGGACCACGCTGGGCTAGGCCGAGGAATGAAAAAAACGGCCCGACTTCTAAACTAGAAACCAAAGCGCGGCCCAAGCTTGAGTCAGGCCTGAAGTTGCTAGCCGGAGCCTAGCCCGCATGGAAGTGATGAAGCCCGGGCCCGACCCGTGTTAGACATATAGAAACATAGAAATGAGTTTCGGAGCAGCTCCTAGGCCAGCTCAACCGGGCCGATCATGTCACCATCTGTGAGAGGTCACGGGTTTGAGGCCCCCCGTCACTACTCCCTCCCTCATAATTATATTTATATTTGGGCAGGGCGGGAATTCCGGCTCTCAACCACTTAGTCCGAATAAAAGAAAATTGAGCACGACCCATCAATTATAGCCTACACCCCATGCCCAACCCAAAGGGGCCCGGCCCGATCCATGAGCACCCTTATAAATAAAAAATTCTTCCTTTTAAAAAAGCGAATTCGGAAAAACCGATCTCTCATCATTTGGTTTGACCAAACCTTTAATTTTCTTCTCTCTTATATTAACCGTTAACCTCACTTCACAAGTAAAGTAAATTTACCAAACAAGCAATATATTGCGTATTTGTTGTGATTTAATATTATCCCATTTAAATGTCAATCATACATTCCCATCCATTATATATTGTTGGGACCTAAGCCCCTACCCGCGACGAGATCAAGATGCAAGAAAAGAAAAACAAAAAGGAAAAAAATCGGTTTAAAGTTTGAGTGCCAGTTTTCCTCCTCTCGGAGAGGAGGAAAGCTGGAAAAGGCAGCTTTACCGCCCCTACCTACAGCGGTAAAGCTGCATTGCTACTTTTCCTCCGCTTAGAGAGTAGGAAAAGTGGCAATTGCATCTTTACCGCCTGTAATAGCAGCGGTAAAGCTGCATGGCGGCTTTTCCTCCTCCAACAGTGGTATGGCTGCATGAATACACATAGAAGCCTTTCCCGTCTCTAAGTTGATGTCACTTATCTCCTTCTCAACTTTATTCTCACACACGTTCGGTGTCTTTGGGGCCCATTTCTAATCAAATGTACTTCATCCAAGTGGGGCCCGACGATGAATGACCTATGGCATTTGTCGGCTGAGGCCCACACCAGATGGGAAAGCAACAAAGATTGGCACATTAATCAAATACCTAGATCATTTGTCAGGAAGTACCAAGGCGGAGGGACCCGTCTTTTAATTGAGTTTTGGGCTATCTTAAAATTTTAAATCTACCTCTCTATCATTTAAGATTTGTTTCATTCTCATTCCCACCAGATTGTTTTGGTCATTGGAAAACCGAATCCTCGGCTTGTGATTAGTGGGTCCACGTTCTGGTGATTTGATCCGTTGAAGGGATGATATCTTGATAATTGTAGAGGGATAAATCAGTCCCGACCATCTCCGGTAGATCTTTTTTATTATGTCATATAAGTGTTCGGCAGCGGAGCTAATGGCCCACAAGTGGTTCCTTGAGTCATCAAGGATGACCTAATACGAAGATATAAAAAACGTTAATGACGATCGATAATATATTTCTCTTTTCTGAGAATATTCTGAATAAATAAATAAATTTCATGCGTTTAGATTCATAGTTTTAGTTTTTAAACATCATTACAAATATTTTATTAGTTTCCTTTTGGACTCAAGTACGGACAGTGAAATAAATTTACTTCCGTGAGTTTCGCGGTTGCTTTTGCTTCTTTGTCTAGAAAATTGAAAATTAGTTTTCACTGTTGTATCAACAATTTGATAAAATATAGGGAGAAAATACTTATGATTATGTTAATCATATTTTTATGAAAGGATCAAGTCAACCGAACGGTCGGATTAATTCTTATTCTCGATATCATATACATTTTAAGGCTGTTTTTTCCTTTTTGTAGGACTCCGATTTCAGTAATTGGGTTCCACTGTAATGTTCTGCTCTTTTTTTCTCAATATATGCCCAAGTGTCCATGCACGGCTCAATGTTGCTCAAATTAGGACAAGTTAAAATACATAAGAATACCCAACCGGGTGTTGGCCCGGTTAGGACACTGGGTTTCAACACCAGAGGCCCTGGCGTCGACCCCCCCAGGCGTTAACCGTCTCCCGTCTCTGTGGGTGCAGGCGTGGGGCGCAGGGATCAGCCCCACCAAAGTTTGGGATACCCTGAGATAGATATATAAATATATATATATATATATACATACAGACATACATACACTTATGTAAACGAAAAACCACATAAGAATGAAGAGGGTGTTCTGGTTGCTTTACACGTAACCCCATTACACGGTATTAGCTATTCAATTTAATTCGTCATATCAAAAGGCCTCTTACGTATAAAATAACAGCAATTTTAGAAATTGATTTTAACTACTTACTTCTTTTTTCTTAAGTGCAACAAATCTTCTCTTTCACCATTTGTTGATGTTGAGAAAAGTCTAGCAAAGTCTAGAAAAATTTAGCCCGTCACGAACAAAATTCCTGCATCCGCCACTGTCTCAAAGAAAGAGGTGTGGACAGGGTTGCAAACGGGACGTCTCCGGATCTGAACCATAGTGGACCCGAACACGGATCCAGAATCGGGTCCACCTAGAGGACCGGAATCTAGTCCAAAATCGATTCTAATTTGCCTTTATTCTTCACTTTTCTTAAAATAAGCATATCATTCAACTTATAACAGTGCATCAAGTCTACTACATCCCGTATTATGCCTAAAGCGTAAAAAAGGAAAACTAAAGAAAAAAGCGAGAGCTGATTTTAAGGTACTGATTGCTATATTAAAGGGTCATATGCCGGGTCCCGGGTCCGTGGTTCGGAACATATACGGACCAGGAACCGGACCCGGGCCCGTTTTTGAATCGGGACATAAAATGGGTTTCGTACCCGGTTCTTTGCGGGTCGGAACTTCCGGGTAATCGGAGAATCGGATACCCGTTTGCAACCCCAGATGTGGAGGAGTTGCCCAGCTGCGAGGTACGAGGGACGGTTGCGGATTTTCTCCTTAACCTATTTCGGTTAAAGCTCCCTATCATTAAGAGAGTTAAAACAGGAAAGAGGGCTCCACCTATCACCCATTTCAGCAAGAAAACTCTTAATCCGTCATTATGGCCGTCGAAATAAGGAAGATGGAAAAACTTGAATAAAAAATCATCTTCATGATCGAATTGGAAACGGGTCTCTCTCATAGACTATAAAATCCAGATGATATTTATTTTCTACCGTCGGATTTAATCCCGAGTGGACACCACCGTATTTGCTCACTTATCACTCGCCATCTACTTCACATTTGGTTAACTTGCTGTACCCGTGAAGTGAACTGAAGTGACTGGTTAATTCGGGAGACAATAAAAGGTTAGGGGGTCAAATCGCAATTGACAGTAAGTTTCAAAAATCACCTCCTCAATTTAACAAAAAAAAATGTAAAAGGATACATTCTCATGCTACTAAACGAAAAATAATAATAATAATAATAATAACAATTAGGGGTTTTCATGGACCACGCTGGGCTAGGCCGAGGAATGAAAAAAACGGCCCGACTTCTAAACTAGAAACCAAAGCGCGGCCCAAGCTTGAGTCAGGCCTGAAGTTGCTAGCCGGAGCCTAGCCCGCATGGAAGTGATGAAGCCCGGGCCCGACCCGTGTTAGACATATAGAAACATAGAAATGAGTTTCGGAGCAGCTCCTAGGCCAGCTCAACCGGGCCGATCATGTCACCATCTGTGAGAGGTCACGGGTTTGAGGCCCCCCGTCACTACTCCCTCCCTCATAATTATATTTATATTTGGGCAGGGCGGGAATTCCGGCTCTCAACCACTTAGTCCGAATAAAAGAAAATTGAGCACGACCCATCAATTATAGCCTACACCCCATGCCCAACCCAAAGGGGCCCGGCCCGATCCATGAGCACCCTTATAAATAAAAAATTCTTCCTTTTAAAAAAGCGAATTCGGAAAAACCGATCTCTCATCATTTGGTTTGACCAAACCTTTAATTTTCTTCTCTCTTATATTAACCGTTAACCTCACTTCACAAGTAAAGTAAATTTACCAAACAAGCAATATATTGCGTATTTGTTGTGATTTAATATTATCCCATTTAAATGTCAATCATACATTCCCATCCATTATATATTGTTGGGACCTAAGCCCCTACCCGCGACGAGATCAAGATGCAAGAAAAGAAAAACAAAAAGGAAAAAAATCGGTTTAAAGTTTGAGTGCCAGTTTTCCTCCTCTCGGAGAGGAGGAAAGCTGGAAAAGGCAGCTTTACCGCCCCTACCTACAGCGGTAAAGCTGCATTGCTACTTTTCCTCCGCTTAGAGAGTAGGAAAAGTGGCAATTGCATCTTTACCGCCTGTAATAGCAGCGGTAAAGCTGCATGGCGGCTTTTCCTCCTCCAACAGTGGTATGGCTGCATGAATACACATAGAAGCCTTTCCCGTCTCTAAGTTGATGTCACTTATCTCCTTCTCAACTTTATTCTCACACACGTTCGGTGTCTTTGGGGCCCATTTCTAATCAAATGTACTTCATCCAAGTGGGGCCCGACGATGAATGACCTATGGCATTTGTCGGCTGAGGCCCACACCAGATGGGAAAGCAACAAAGATTGGCACATTAATCAAATACCTAGATCATTTGTCAGGAAGTACCAAGGCGGAGGGACCCGTCTTTTAATTGAGTTTTGGGCTATCTTAAAATTTTAAATCTACCTCTCTATCATTTAAGATTTGTTTCATTCTCATTCCCACCAGATTGTTTTGGTCATTGGAAAACCGAATCCTCGGCTTGTGATTAGTGGGTCCACGTTCTGGTGATTTGATCCGTTGAAGGGATGATATCTTGATAATTGTAGAGGGATAAATCAGTCCCGACCATCTCCGGTAGATCTTTTTTATTATGTCATATAAGTGTTCGGCAGCGGAGCTAATGGCCCACAAGTGGTTCCTTGAGTCATCAAGGATGACCTAATACGAAGATATAAAAAACGTTAATGACGATCGATAATATATTTCTCTTTTCTGAGAATATTCTGAATAAATAAATAAATTTCATGCGTTTAGATTCATAGTTTTAGTTTTTAAACATCATTACAAATATTTTATTAGTTTCCTTTTGGACTCAAGTACGGACAGTGAAATAAATTTACTTCCGTGAGTTTCGCGGTTGCTTTTGCTTCTTTGTCTAGAAAATTGAAAATTAGTTTTCACTGTTGTATCAACAATTTGATAAAATATAGGGAGAAAATACTTATGATTATGTTAATCATATTTTTATGAAAGGATCAAGTCAACCGAACGGTCGGATTAATTCTTATTCTCGATATCATATACATTTTAAGGCTGTTTTTTCCTTTTTGTAGGACTCCGATTTCAGTAATTGGGTTCCACTGTAATGTTCTGCTCTTTTTTTCTCAATATATGCCCAAGTGTCCATGCACGGCTCAATGTTGCTCAAATTAGGACAAGTTAAAATACATAAGAATACCCAACCGGGTGTTGGCCCGGTTAGGACACTGGGTTTCAACACCAGAGGCCCTGGCGTCGACCCCCCCAGGCGTTAACCGTCTCCCGTCTCTGTGGGTGCAGGCGTGGGGCGCAGGGATCAGCCCCACCAAAGTTTGGGATACCCTGAGATAGATATATAAATATATATATATATATATATACATACAGACATACATACACTTATGTAAACGAAAAACCACATAAGAATGAAGAGGGTGTTCTGGTTGCTTTACACGTAACCCCATTACACGGTATTAGCTATTCAATTTAATTCGTCATATCAAAAGGCCTCTTACGTATAAAATAACAGCAATTTTAGAAATTGATTTTAACTACTTACTTCTTTTTTCTTAAGTGCAACAAATCTTCTCTTTCACCATTTGTTGATGTTGAGAAAAGTCTAGCAAAGTCTAGAAAAATTTAGCCCGTCACGAACAAAATTCCTGCATCCGCCACTGTCTCAAAGAAAGAGGTGTGGACAGGGTTGCAAACGGGACGTCTCCGGATCTGAACCATAGTGGACCCGAACACGGATCCAGAATCGGGTCCACCTAGAGGACCGGAATCTAGTCCAAAATCGATTCTAATTTGCCTTTATTCTTCACTTTTCTTAAAATAAGCATATCATTCAACTTATAACAGTGCATCAAGTCTACTACATCCCGTATTATGCCTAAAGCGTAAAAAAGGAAAACTAAAGAAAAAAGCGAGAGCTGATTTTAAGGTACTGATTGCTATATTAAAGGGTCATATGCCGGGTCCCGGGTCCGTGGTTCGGAACATATACGGACCAGGAACCGGACCCGGGCCCGTTTTTGAATCGGGACATAAAATGGGTTTCGTACCCGGTTCTTTGCGGGTCGGAACTTCCGGGTAATCGGAGAATCGGATACCCGTTTTGCAACCCCAGATGTGGAGGAGTTGCCCAGCTGCGAGGTACGAGGGACGGTTGCGGATTTTCTCCTTAACCTATTTCGGTTAAAGCTCCCTATCATTAAGAGAGTTAAAACAGGAAAGAGGGCTCCACCTATCACCCATTTCAGCAAGAAAACTCTTAATCCGTCATTATGGCCGTCGAAATAAGGAAGATGGAAAAACTTGAATAAAAAATCATCTTCATGATCGAATTGGAAACGGGTCTCTCTCATAGACTATAAAATCCAGATGATATTTATTTTCTACCGTCGGATTTAATCCCGAGTGGACACCACCGTATTTGCTCACTTATCACTCGCCATCTACTTCACATTTGGTTAACTTGCTGTACCCGTGAAGTGAACTGAAGTGACTGGTTAATTCGGGAGACAATAAAAGGTTAGGGGGTCAAATCGCAATTGACAGTAAGTTTCAAAAATCACCTCCTCAATTTAACAAAAAAAAATGTAAAAGGATACATTCTCATGCTACTAAACGAAAAATAATAATAATAATAATAATAACAATTAGGGGTTTTCATGGACCACGCTGGGCTAGGCCGAGGAATGAAAAAAACGGCCCGACTTCTAAACTAGAAACCAAAGCGCGGCCCAAGCTTGAGTCAGGCCTGAAGTTGCTAGCCGGAGCCTAGCCCGCATGGAAGTGATGAAGCCCGGGCCCGACCCGTGTTAGACATATAGAAACATAGAAATGAGTTTCGGAGCAGCTCCTAGGCCAGCTCAACCGGGCCGATCATGTCACCATCTGTGAGAGGTCACGGGTTTGAGGCCCCCCGTCACTACTCCCTCCCTCATAATTATATTTATATTTGGGCAGGGCGGGAATTCCGGCTCTCAACCACTTAGTCCGAATAAAAGAAAATTGAGCACGACCCATCAATTATAGCCTACACCCCATGCCCAACCCAAAGGGGCCCGGCCCGATCCATGAGCACCCTTATAAATAAAAAATTCTTCCTTTTAAAAAAGCGAATTCGGAAAAACCGATCTCTCATCATTTGGTTTGACCAAACCTTTAATTTTCTTCTCTCTTATATTAACCGTTAACCTCACTTCACAAGTAAAGTAAATTTACCAAACAAGCAATATATTGCGTATTTGTTGTGATTTAATATTATCCCATTTAAATGTCAATCATACATTCCCATCCATTATATATTGTTGGGACCTAAGCCCCTACCCGCGACGAGATCAAGATGCAAGAAAAGAAAAACAAAAAGGAAAAAAATCGGTTTAAAGTTTGAGTGCCAGTTTTCCTCCTCTCGGAGAGGAGGAAAGCTGGAAAAGGCAGCTTTACCGCCCCTACCTACAGCGGTAAAGCTGCATTGCTACTTTTCCTCCGCTTAGAGAGTAGGAAAAGTGGCAATTGCATCTTTACCGCCTGTAATAGCAGCGGTAAAGCTGCATGGCGGCTTTTCCTCCTCCAACAGTGGTATGGCTGCATGAATACACATAGAAGCCTTTCCCGTCTCTAAGTTGATGTCACTTATCTCCTTCTCAACTTTATTCTCACACACGTTCGGTGTCTTTGGGGCCCATTTCTAATCAAATGTACTTCATCCAAGTGGGGCCCGACGATGAATGACCTATGGCATTTGTCGGCTGAGGCCCACACCAGATGGGAAAGCAACAAAGATTGGCACATTAATCAAATACCTAGATCATTTGTCAGGAAGTACCAAGGCGGAGGGACCCGTCTTTTAATTGAGTTTTGGGCTATCTTAAAATTTTAAATCTACCTCTCTATCATTTAAGATTTGTTTCATTCTCATTCCCACCAGATTGTTTTGGTCATTGGAAAACCGAATCCTCGGCTTGTGATTAGTGGGTCCACGTTCTGGTGATTTGATCCGTTGAAGGGATGATATCTTGATAATTGTAGAGGGATAAATCAGTCCCGACCATCTCCGGTAGATCTTTTTTATTATGTCATATAAATGTTCGGCAGCGGAGCTAATGGCCCACAAGTGGTTCCTTGAGTCATCAAGGATGACCTAATACGAAGATATAAAAAACGTTAATGACGATCGATAATATATTTCTCTTTTCTGAGAATATTCTGAATAAATAAATAAATTTCATGCGTTTAGATTCATAGTTTTAGTTTTTAAACATCATTACAAATATTTTATTAGTTTCCTTTTGGACTCAAGTACGGACAGTGAAATAAATTTACTTCCGTGAGTTTCGCGGTTGCTTTTGCTTCTTTGTCTAGAAAATTGAAAATTAGTTTTCACTGTTGTATCAACAATTTGATAAAATATAGGGAGAAAATACTTATGATTATGTTAATCATATTTTTATGAAAGGATCAAGTCAACCGAACGGTCGGATTAATTCTTATTCTCGATATCATATACATTTTAAGGCTGTTTTTTCCTTTTTGTAGGACTCCGATTTCAGTAATTGGGTTCCACTGTAATGTTCTGCTCTTTTTTTCTCAATATATGCCCAAGTGTCCATGCACGGCTCAATGTTGCTCAAATTAGGACAAGTTAAAATACATAAGAATACCCAACCGGGTGTTGGCCCGGTTAGGACACTGGGTTTCAACACCAGAGGCCCTGGCGTCGACCCCCCCAGGCGTTAACCGTCTCCCGTCTCTGTGGGTGCAGGCGTGGGGCGCAGGGATCAGCCCCACCAAAGTTTGGGATACCCTGAGATAGATATATAAATATATATATATATATATATATACATACAGACATACATACACTTATGTAAACGAAAAACCACATAAGAATGAAGAGGGTGTTCTGGTTGCTTTACACGTAACCCCATTACACGGTATTAGCTATTCAATTTAATTCGTCATATCAAAAGGCCTCTTACGTATAAAATAACAGCAATTTTAGAAATTGATTTTAACTACTTACTTCTTTTTTCTTAAGTGCAACAAATCTTCTCTTTCACCATTTGTTGATGTTGAGAAAAGTCTAGCAAAGTCTAGAAAAATTTAGCCCGTCACGAACAAAATTCCTGCATCCGCCACTGTCTCAAAGAAAGAGGTGTGGACAGGGTTGCAAACGGGACGTCTCCGGATCTGAACCATAGTGGACCCGAACACGGATCCAGAATCGGGTCCACCTAGAGGACCGGAATCTAGTCCAAAATCGATTCTAATTTGCCTTTATTCTTCACTTTTCGTAAAATAAGCATATCATTCAACTTATAACAGTGCATCAAGTCTACTACATCCAGTATTATGCCTAAAGCGTAAAAAAGGAAAACTAAAGAAAAAAGCGAGAGCTGATTTTAAGGTACTGATTGCTATATTAAAGGGTCATATGCCGGGTCCCGGGTCCGTGGTTCGGAACATATACGGACCAGGAACCGGACCCGGGCCCGTTTTTGAATCGGGACATAAAATGGGTTTCGTACCCGGTTCTTTGCGGGTCGGAACTTCCGGGTAATCGGAGAATCGGATACCCGTTTTGCAACCCCAGATGTGGAGGAGTTGCCCAGCTGCGAGGTACGAGGGACGGTTGCGGATTTTCTCCTTAACCTATTTCGGTTAAAGCTCCCTATCATTAAGAGAGTTAAAACAGGAAAGAGGGCTCCACCTATCACCCATTTCAGCAAGAAAACTCTTAATCCGTCATTATGGCCGTCGAAATAAGGAAGATGGAAAAACTTGAATAAAAAATCATCTTCATGATCGAATTGGAAACGGGTCTCTCTCATAGACTATAAAATCCAGATGATATTTATTTTCTACCGTCGGATTTAATCCCGAGTGGACACCACCGTATTTGCTCACTTATCACTCGCCATCTACTTCACATTTGGTTAACTTGCTGTACCCGTGAAGTGAACTGAAGTGACTGGTTAATTCGGGAGACAATAAAAGGTTAGGGGGTCAAATCGCAATTGACAGTAAGTTTCAAAAATCACCTCCTCAATTTAACAAAAAAAAATGTAAAAGGATACATTCTCATGCTACTAAACGAAAAATAATAATAATAATAATAATAACAATTAGGGGTTTTCATGGACCACGCTGGGCTAGGCCGAGGAATGAAAAAAACGGCCCGACTTCTAAACTAGAAACCAAAGCGCGGCCCAAGCTTGAGTCAGGCCTGAAGTTGCTAGCCGGAGCCTAGCCCGCATGGAAGTGATGAAGCCCGGGCCCGACCCGTGTTAGACATATAGAAACATAGAAATGAGTTTCGGAGCAGCTCCTAGGCCAGCTCAACCGGGCCGATCATGTCACCATCTGTGAGAGGTCACGGGTTTGAGGCCCCCCGTCACTACTCCCTCCCTCATAATTATATTTATATTTGGGCAGGGCGGGAATTCCGGCTCTCAACCACTTAGTCCGAATAAAAGAAAATTGAGCACGACCCATCAATTATAGCCTACACCCCATGCCCAACCCAAAGGGGCCCGGCCCGATCCATGAGCACCCTTATAAATAAAAAATTCTTCCTTTTAAAAAAGCGAATTCGGAAAAACCGATCTCTCATCATTTGGTTTGACCAAACCTTTAATTTTCTTCTCTCTTATATTAACCGTTAACCTCACTTCACAAGTAAAGTAAATTTACCAAACAAGCAATATATTGCGTATTTGTTGTGATTTAATATTATCCCATTTAAATGTCAATCATACATTCCCATCCATTATATATTGTTGGGACCTAAGCCCCTACCCGCGACGAGATCAAGATGCAAGAAAAGAAAAACAAAAAGGAAAAAAATCGGTTTAAAGTTTGAGTGCCAGTTTTCCTCCTCTCGGAGAGGAGGAAAGCTGGAAAAGGCAGCTTTACCGCCCCTACCTACAGCGGTAAAGCTGCATTGCTACTTTTCCTCCGCTTAGAGAGTAGGAAAAGTGGCAATTGCATCTTTACCGCCTGTAATAGCAGCGGTAAAGCTGCATGGCGGCTTTTCCTCCTCCAACAGTGGTATGGCTGCATGAATACACATAGAAGCCTTTCCCGTCTCTAAGTTGATGTCACTTATCTCCTTCTCAACTTTATTCTCACACACGTTCGGTGTCTTTGGGGCCCATTTCTAATCAAATGTACTTCATCCAAGTGGGGCCCGACGATGAATGACCTATGGCATTTGTCGGCTGAGGCCCACACCAGATGGGAAAGCAACAAAGATTGGCACATTAATCAAATACCTAGATCATTTGTCAGGAAGTACCAAGGCGGAGGGACCCGTCTTTTAATTGAGTTTTGGGCTATCTTAAAATTTTAAATCTACCTCTCTATCATTTAAGATTTGTTTCATTCTCATTCCCACCAGATTGTTTTGGTCATTGGAAAACCGAATCCTCGGCTTGTGATTAGTGGGTCCACGTTCTGGTGATTTGATCCGTTGAAGGGATGATATCTTGATAATTGTAGAGGGATAAATCAGTCCCGACCATCTCCGGTAGATCTTTTTTATTATGTCATATAAGTGTTCGGCAGCGGAGCTAATGGCCCACAAGTGGTTCCTTGAGTCATCAAGGATGACCTAATACGAAGATATAAAAAACGTTAATGACGATCGATAATATATTTCTCTTTTCTGAGAATATTCTGAATAAATAAATAAATTTCATGCGTTTAGATTCATAGTTTTAGTTTTTAAACATCATTACAAATATTTTATTAGTTTCCTTTTGGACTCAAGTACGGACAGTGAAATAAATTTACTTCCGTGAGTTTCGCGGTTGCTTTTGCTTCTTTGTCTAGAAAATTGAAAATTAGTTTTCACTGTTGTATCAACAATTTGATAAAATATAGGGAGAAAATACTTATGATTATGTTAATCATATTTTTATGAAAGGATCAAGTCAACCGAACGGTCGGATTAATTCTTATTCTCGATATCATATACATTTTAAGGCTGTTTTTTCCTTTTTGTAGGACTCCGATTTCAGTAATTGGGTTCCACTGTAATGTTCTGCTCTTTTTTTCTCAATATATGCCCAAGTGTCCATGCACGGCTCAATGTTGCTCAAATTAGGACAAGTTAAAATACATAAGAATACCCAACCGGGTGTTGGCCCGGTTAGGACACTGGGTTTCAACACCAGAGGCCCTGGCGTCGACCCCCCCAGGCGTTAACCGTCTCCCGTCTCTGTGGGTGCAGGCGTGGGGCGCAGGGATCAGCCCCACCAAAGTTTGGGATACCCTGAGATAGATATATAAATATATATATATATATACATACAGACATACATACACTTATGTAAACGAAAAACCACATAAGAATGAAGAGGGTGTTCTGGTTGCTTTACACGTAACCCCATTACACGGTATTAGCTATTCAATTTAATTCGTCATATCAAAAGGCCTCTTACGTATAAAATAACAGCAATTTTAGAAATTGATTTTAACTACTTACTTCTTTTTTCTTAAGTGCAACAAATCTTCTCTTTCACCATTTGTTGATGTTGAGAAAAGTCTAGCAAAGTCTAGAAAAATTTAGCCCGTCACGAACAAAATTCCTGCATCCGCCACTGTCTCAAAGAAAGAGGTGTGGACAGGGTTGCAAACGGGACGTCTCCGGATCTGAACCATAGTGGACCCGAACACGGATCCAGAATCGGGTCCACCTAGAGGACCGGAATCTAGTCCAAAATCGATTCTAATTTGCCTTTATTCTTCACTTTTCTTAAAATAAGCATATCATTCAACTTATAACAGTGCATCAAGTCTACTACATCCAGTATTATGCCTAAAGCGTAAAAAAGGAAAACTAAAGAAAAACGCGAGAGCTGATTTTAAGGTACTGATTGCTATATTAAAGGGTCATATGCCGGGTCCCGGGTCCGTGGTTCGGAACATATACGGACCAGGAACTGGACCCGGGCCCGTTTTTGAATCGGGACATAAAATGGGTTTCGTACCCGGTTCTTTGCGGGTCGGAACTTCCGGGTAATCGGAGAATCGGATACCCGTTTGCAACCCCAGATGTGGAGGAGTTGCCCAGCTGCGAGGTACGAGGGACGGTTGCGGATTTTCTCCTTAACCTATTTCGGTTAAAGCTCCCTATCATTAAGAGAGTTAAAACAGGAAAGAGGGCTCCACCTATCACCCATTTCAGCAAGAAAACTCTTAATCCGTCATTATGGCCGTCGAAATAAGGAAGATGGAAAAACTTGAATAAAAAATCATCTTCATGATCGAATTGGAAACGGGTCTCTCTCATAGACTATAAAATCCAGATGATATTTATTTTCTACCGTCGGATTTAATCCCGAGTGGACACCACCGTATTTGCTCACTTATCACTCGCCATCTACTTCACATTTGGTTAACTTGCTGTACCCGTGAAGTGAACTGAAGTGACTGGTTAATTCGGGAGACAATAAAAGGTTAGGGGGTCAAATCGCAATTGACAGTAAGTTTCAAAAATCACCTCCTCAATTTAACAAAAAAAAATGTAAAAGGATACATTCTCATGCTACTAAACGAAAAATAATAATAATAATAATAATAACAATTAGGGGTTTTCATGGACCACGCTGGGCTAGGCCGAGGAATGAAAAAAACGGCCCGACTTCTAAACTAGAAACCAAAGCGCGGCCCAAGCTTGAGTCAGGCCTGAAGTTGCTAGCCGGAGCCTAGCCCGCATGGAAGTGATGAAGCCCGGGCCCGACCCGTGTTAGACATATAGAAACATAGAAATGAGTTTCGGAGCAGCTCCTAGGCCAGCTCAACCGGGCCGATCATGTCACCATCTGTGAGAGGTCACGGGTTTGAGGCCCCCCGTCACTACTCCCTCCCTCATAATTATATTTATATTTGGGCAGGGCGGGAATTCCGGCTCTCAACCACTTAGTCCGAATAAAAGAAAATTGAGCACGACCCATCAATTATAGCCTACACCCCATGCCCAACCCAAAGGGGCCCGGCCCGATCCATGAGCACCCTTATAAATAAAAAATTCTTCCTTTTAAAAAAGCGAATTCGGAAAAACCGATCTCTCATCATTTGGTTTGACCAAACCTTTAATTTTCTTCTCTCTTATATTAACCGTTAACCTCACTTCACAAGAAAAGTAAATTTACCAAACAAGCAATATATTGCGTATTTGTTGTGATTTAATATTATCCCATTTAAATGTCAATCATACATTCCCATCCATTATATATTGTTGGGACCTAAGCCCCTACCCGCTACGAGATCAAGATGCAAGAAAAGAAAAACAAAAAGGAAAAAAATCGGTTTAAAGTTTGAGTGCCAGTTTTCCTCCTCTCGGAGAGGAGGAAAGCTGGAAAAGGCAGCTTTACCGCCCCTACCTACAGCGGTAAAGCTGCATTGCTACTTTTCCTCCGCTTAGAGAGTAGGAAAAGTGGCAATTGCATCTTTACCGCCTGTAATAGCAGCGGTAAAGCTGCATGGCGGCTTTTCCTCCTCCAACAGTGGTATGGCTGCATGAATACACATAGAAGCCTTTCCCGTCTCTAAGTTGATGTCACTTATCTCCTTCTCAACTTTATTCTCACACACGTTCGGTGTCTTTGGGGCCCATTTCTAATCAAATGTACTTCATCCAAGTGGGGCCCGACGATGAATGACCTATGGCATTTGTCGGCTGAGGCCCACACCAGATGGGAAAGCAACAAAGATTGGCACATTAATCAAATACCTAGATCATTTGTCAGGAAGTACCAAGGCGGAGGGACCCGTCTTTTAATTGAGTTTTGGGCTATCTTAAAATTTTAAATCTACCTCTCTATCATTTAAGATTTGTTTCATTCTCATTCCCACCAGATTGTTTTGGTCATTGGAAAACCGAATCCTCGGCTTGTGATTAGTGGGTCCACGTTCTGGTGATTTGATCCGTTGAAGGGATGATATCTTGATAATTGTAGAGGGATAAATCAGTCCCGACCATCTCCGGTAGATCTTTTTTATTATGTCATATAAGTGTTCGGCAGCGGAGCTAATGGCCCACAAGTGGTTCCTTGAGTCATCAAGGATGACCTAATACGAAGATATAAAAAACGTTAATGACGATCGATAATATATTTCTCTTTTCTGAGAATATTCTGAATAAATAAATAAATTTCATGCGTTTAGATTCATAGTTTTAGTTTTTAAACATCATTACAAATATTTTATTAGTTTCCTTTTGGACTCAAGTACGGACAGTGAAATAAATTTACTTCCGTGAGTTTCGCGGTTGCTTTTGCTTCTTTGTCTAGAAAATTGAAAATTAGTTTTCACTGTTGTATCAACAATTTGATAAAATATAGGGAGAAAATACTTATGATTATGTTAATCATATTTTTATGAAAGGATCAAGTCAACCGAACGGTCGGATTAATTCTTATTCTCGATATCATATACATTTTAAGGCTGTTTTTTCCTTTTTGTAGGACTCCGATTTCAGTAATTGGGTTCCACTGTAATGTTCTGCTCTTTTTTTCTCAATATATGCCCAAGTGTCCATGCACGGCTCAATGTTGCTCAAATTAGGACAAGTTAAAATACATAAGAATACCCAACCGGGTGTTGGCCCGGTTAGGACACTGGGTTTCAACACCAGAGGCCCTGGCGTCGACCCCCCCAGGCGTTAACCGTCTCCCGTCTCTGTGGGTGCAGGCGTGGGGCGCAGGGATCAGCCCCACCAAAGTTTGGGATACCCTGAGATAGATATATAAATATATATATATATATACATACAGACATACATACACTTATGTAAACGAAAAACCACATAAGAATGAAGAGGGTGTTCTGGTTGCTTTACACGTAACCCCATTACACGGTATTAGCTATTCAATTTAATTCGTCATATCAAAAGGCCTCTTACGTATAAAATAACAGCAATTTTAGAAATTGATTTTAACTACTTACTTCTTTTTTCTTAAGTGCAACAAATCTTCTCTTTCACCATTTGTTGATGTTGAGAAAAGTCTAGCAAAGTCTAGAAAAATTTAGCCCGTCACGAACAAAATTCCTGCATCCGCCACTGTCTCAAAGAAAGAGGTGTGGACAGGGTTGCAAACGGGATGTCTCCGGATCTGAACCATAGTGGACCCGAACACGGATCCAGAATCGGGTCCACCTAGAGGACCGGAATCTAGTCCAAAATCGATTCTAATTTGCCTTTATTCTTCACTTTTCTTAAAATAAGCATATCATTCAACTTATAACAGTGCATCAAGTCTACTACATCCAGTATTATGCCTAAAGCGTAAAAAAGGAAAACTAAAGAAAAACGCGAGAGCTGATTTTAAGGTACTGATTGCTATATTAAAGGGTCATATGCCGGGTCCCGGGTCCGTGGTTCGGAACATATACGGACCAGGAACCGGACCCGGGCCCGTTTTTGAATCGGGACATAAAATGGGTTTCGTACCCGGTTCTTTGCGGGTCGGAACTTCCGGGTAATCGGAGAATCGGATACCCGTTTGCAACCCCAGATGTGGAGGAGTTGCCCAGCTGCGAGGTACGAGGGACGGTTGCGGATTTTCTCCTTAACCTATTTCGGTTAAAGCCCCCTATCATTAAGAGAGTTAAAACAGGAAAGAGGGCTCCACCTATCACCCATTTCAGCAAGAAAACTCTTAATCCGTCATTATGGCCGTCGAAATAAGGAAGATGGAAAAACTTGAATAAAAAATCATCTTCATGATCGAATTGGAAACGGGTCTCTCTCATAGACTATAAAATCCGGATGATATTTATTTTCTACCGTCGGATTTAATCCCGAGTGGACACCACCGTATTTGCTCACTTATCACTCGCCATCTACTTCACATTTGGTTAACTTGCTGTACCCGTGAAGTGAACTGAAGTGACTGGTTAATTCGGGAGACAATAAAAGGTTAGGGGGTCAAATCGCAATTGACAGTAAGTTTCAAAAATCACCTCCTCAATTTAACAAAAAAAAATGTAAAAGGATACATTCTCATGCTACTAAACGAAAAATAATAATAATAATAATAATAACAATTAGGGGTTTTCATGGACCACGCTGGGCTAGGCCGAGGAATGAAAAAAACGGCCCGACTTCTAAACTAGAAACCAAAGCGCGGCCCAAGCTTGAGTCAGGCCTGAAGTTGCTAGCCGGAGCCTAGCCCGCATGGAAGTGATGAAGCCCGGGCCCGACCCGTGTTAGACATATAGAAACATAGAAATGAGTTTCGGAGCAGCTCCTAGGCCAGCTCAACCGGGCCGATCATGTCACCATCTGTGAGAGGTCACGGGTTTGAGGCCCCCCGTCACTACTCCCTCCCTCATAATTATATTTATATTTGGGCAGGGCGGGAATTCCGGCTCTCAACCACTTAGTCCGAATAAAAGAAAATTGAGCACGACCCATCAATTATAGCCTACACCCCATGCCCAACCCAAAGGGGCCCGGCCCGATCCATGAGCACCCTTATAAATAAAAAATTCTTCCTTTTAAAAAAGCGAATTCGGAAAAACCGATCTCTCATCATTTGGTTTGACCAAACCTTTAATTTTCTTCTCTCTTATATTAACCGTTAACCTCACTTCACAAGTAAAGTAAATTTACCAAACAAGCAATATATTGCGTATTTGTTGTGATTTAATATTATCCCATTTAAATGTCAATCATACATTCCCATCCATTATATATTGTTGGGACCTAAGCCCCTACCCGCGACGAGATCAAGATGCAAGAAAAGAAAAACAAAAAGGAAAAAAATCGGTTTAAAGTTTGAGTGCCAGTTTTCCTCCTCTCGGAGAGGAGGAAAGCTGGAAAAGGCAGCTTTACCGCCCCTACCTACAGCGGTAAAGCTGCATTGCTACTTTTCCTCCGCTTAGAGAGTAGGAAAAGTGGCAATTGCATCTTTACCGCCTGTAATAGCAGCGGTAAAGCTGCATGGCGGCTTTTCCTCCTCCAACAGTGGTATGGCTGCATGAATACACATAGAAGCCTTTCCCGTCTCTAAGTTGATGTCACTTATCTCCTTCTCAACTTTATTCTCACACACGTTCGGTGTCTTTGGGGCCCATTTCTAATCAAATGTACTTCATCCAAGTGGGGCCCGACGATGAATGACCTATGGCATTTGTCGGCTGAGGCCCACACCAGATGGGAAAGCAACAAAGATTGGCACATTAATCAAATACCTAGATCATTTGTCAGGAAGTACCAAGGCGGAGGGACCCGTCTTTTAATTGAGTTTTGGGCTATCTTAAAATTTTAAATCTACCTCTCTATCATTTAAGATTTGTTTCATTCTCATTCCCACCAGATTGTTTTGGTCATTGGAAAACCGAATCCTCGGCTTGTGATTAGTGGGTCCACGTTCTGGTGATTTGATCCGTTGAAGGGATGATATCTTGATAATTGTAGAGGGATAAATCAGTCCCGACCATCTCCGGTAGATCTTTTTTATTATGTCATATAAGTGTTCGGCAGCGGAGCTAATGGCCCACAAGTGGTTCCTTGAGTCATCAAGGATGACCTAATACGAAGATATAAAAAACGTTAATGACGATCGATAATATATTTCTCTTTTCTGAGAATATTCTGAATAAATAAATAAATTTCATGCGTTTAGATTCATAGTTTTAGTTTTTAAACATCATTACAAATATTTTATTAGTTTCCTTTTGGACTCAAGTACGGACAGTGAAATAAATTTACTTCCGTGAGTTTCGCGGTTGCTTTTGCTTCTTTGTCTAGAAAATTGAAAATTAGTTTTCACTGTTGTATCAACAATTTGATAAAATATAGGGAGAAAATACTTATGATTATGTTAATCATATTTTTATGAAAGGATCAAGTCAACCGAACGGTCGGATTAATTCTTATTCTCGATATCATATACATTTTAAGGCTGTTTTTTCCTTTTTGTAGGACTCCGATTTCAGTAATTGGGTTCCACTGTAATGTTCTGCTCTTTTTTTCTCAATATATGCCCAAGTGTCCATGCACGGCTCAATGTTGCTCAAATTAGGACAAGTTAAAATACATAAGAATACCCAACCGGGTGTTGGCCCGGTTAGGACACTGGGTTTCAACACCAGAGGCCCTGGCGTCGACCCCCCCAGGCGTTAACCGTCTCCCGTCTCTGTGGGTGCAGGCGTGGGGCGCAGGGATCAGCCCCACCAAAGTTTGGGATACCCTGAGATAGATATATAAATATATATATATATATACATACAGACATACATACACTTATGTAAACGAAAAACCACATAAGAATGAAGAGGGTGTTCTGGTTGCTTTACACGTAACCCCATTACACGGTATTAGCTATTCAATTTAATTCGTCATATCAAAAGGCCTCTTACGTATAAAATAACAGCAATTTTAGAAATTGATTTTAACTACTTACTTCTTTTTTCTTAAGTGCAACAAATCTTCTCTTTCACCATTTGTTGATGTTGAGAAAAGTCTAGCAAAGTCTAGAAAAATTTAGCCCGTCACGAACAAAATTCCTGCATCCGCCACTGTCTCAAAGAAAGAGGTGTGGACAGGGTTGCAAACGGGACGTCTCCGGATCTGAACCATAGTGGACCCGAACACGGATCCAGAATCGGGTCCACCTAGAGGACCGGAATCTAGTCCAAAATCGATTCTAATTTGCCTTTATTCTTCACTTTTCTTAAAATAAGCATATCATTCAACTTATAACAGTGCATCAAGTCTACTACATCCAGTATTATGCCTAAAGCGTAAAAAAGGAAAACTAAAGAAAAACGCGAGAGCTGATTTTAAGGTACTGATTGCTATATTAAAGGGTCATATGCCGGGTCCCGGGTCCGTGGTTCGGAACATATACGGACCAGGAACCGGACCCGGGCCCGTTTTTGAATCGGGACATAAAATGGGTTTCGTACCCGGTTCTTTGCGGGTCGGAACTTCCGGGTAATCGGAGAATCGGATACCCGTTTGCAACCCCAGATGTGGAGGAGTTGCCCAGCTGCGAGGTACGAGGGACGGTTGCGGATTTTCTCCTTAACCTATTTCGGTTAAAGCTCCCTATCATTAAGAGAGTTAAAACAGGAAAGAGGGCTCCACCTATCACCCATTTCAGCAAGAAAACTCTTAATCCGTCATTATGGCCGTCGAAATAAGGAAGATGGAAAAACTTGAATAAAAAATCATCTTCATGATCGAATTGGAAACGGGTCTCTCTCATAGACTATAAAATCCAGATGATATTTATTTTCTACCGTCGGATTTAATCCCGAGTGGACACCACCGTATTTGCTCACTTATCACTCGCCATCTACTTCACATTTGGTTAACTTGCTGTACCCGTGAAGTGAACTGAAGTGACTGGTTAATTCGGGAGACAATAAAAGGTTAGGGGGTCAAATCGCAATTGACAGTAAGTTTCAAAAATCACCTCCTCAATTTAACAAAAAAAAATGTAAAAGGATACATTCTCATGCTACTAAACGAAAAATAATAATAATAATAATAATAACAATTAGGGGTTTTCATGGACCACGCTGGGCTAGGCCGAGGAATGAAAAAAACGGCCCGACTTCTAAACTAGAAACCAAAGCGCGGCCCAAGCTTGAGTCAGGCCTGAAGTTGCTAGCCGGAGCCTAGCCCGCATGGAAGTGATGAAGCCCGGGCCCGACCCGTGTTAGACATATAGAAACATAGAAATGAGTTTCGGAGCAGCTCCTAGGCCAGCTCAACCGGGCCGATCATGTCACCATCTGTGAGAGGTCACGGGTTTGAGGCCCCCCGTCACTACTCCCTCCCTCATAATTATATGTATATTTGGGCAGGGCGGGAATTCCGGCTCTCAACCACTTAGTCCGAATAAAAGAAAATTGAGCACGACCCATCAATTATAGCCTACACCCCATGCCCAACCCAAAGGGGCCCGGCCCGATCCATGAGCACCCTTATAAATAAAAAATTCTTCCTTTTAAAAAAGCGAATTCGGAAAAACCGATCTCTCATCATTTGGTTTGACCAAACCTTTAATTTTCTTCTCTCTTATATTAACCGTTAACCTCACTTCACAAGTAAAGTAAATTTACCAAACAAGCAATATATTGCGTATTTGTTGTGATTTAATATTATCCCATTTAAATGTCAATCATACATTCCCATCCATTATATATTGTTGGGACCTAAGCCCCTACCCGCGACGAGATCAAGATGCAAGAAAAGAAAAACAAAAAGGAAAAAAATCGGTTTAAAGTTTGAGTGCCAGTTTTCCTCCTCTCGGAGAGGAGGAAAGCTGGAAAAGGCAGCTTCACCGCCCCTACCTACAGCGGTAAAGCTGCATTGCTACTTTTCCTCCGCTTAGAGAGTAGGAAAAGTGGCAATTGCATCTTTACCGCCTGTAATAGCAGCGGTAAACCTGCATGGCGGCTTTTCCTCCTCCAACAGTGGTATGGCTGCATGAATACACATAGAAGCCTTTCCCGTCTCTAAGTTGATGTCACTTATCTCCTTCTCAACTTTATTCTCACACACGTTCGGTGTCTTTGGGGCCCATTTCTAATCAAATGTACTTCATCCAAGTGGGGCCCGACGATGAATGACCTATGGCATTTGTCGGCTGAGGCCCACACCAGATGGGAAAGCAACAAAGATTGGCACATTAATCAAATACCTAGATCATTTGTCAGGAAGTACCAAGGCGGAGGGACCCGTCTTTTAATTGAGTTTTGGGCTATCTTAAAATTTTAAATCTACCTCTCTATCATTTAAGATTTGTTTCATTCTCATTCCCACCAGATTGTTTTGGTCATTGGAAAACCGAATCCTTGGCTTGTGATTAGTGGGTCCACGTTCTGGTGATTTGATCCGTTGAAGGGATGATATCTTGATAATTGTAGAGGGATAAATCAGTCCCGACCATCTCCGGTAGATCTTTTTTATTATGTCATATAAGTGTTCGGCAGCGGAGCTAATGGCCCACAAGTGGTTCCTTGAGTCATCAAGGATGACCTAATACGAAGATATAAAAAACGTTAATGACGATCGATAATATATTTCTCTTTTCTGAGAATATTCTGAATAAATAAATAAATTTCATGCGTTTAGATTCATAGTTTTAGTTTTTAAACATCATTACAAATATTTTATTAGTTTCCTTTTGGACTCAAGTACGGACAGTGAAATAAATTTACTTCCGTGAGTTTCGCGGTTGCTTTTGCTTCTTTGTCTAGAAAATTGAAAATTAGTTTTCACTGTTGTATCAACAATTTGATAAAATATAGGGAGAAAATACTTATGATTATGTTAATCATATTTTTATGAAAGGATCAAGTCAACCGAACGGTCGGATTAATTCTTATTCTCGATATCATATACATTTTAAGGCTGTTTTTTCCTTTTTGTAGGACTCCGATTTCAGTAATTGGGTTCCACTGTAATGTTCTGCTCTTTTTTTCTCAATATATGCCCAAGTGTCCATGCACGGCTCAATGTTGCTCAAATTAGGACAAGTTAAAATACATAAGAATACCCAACCGGGTGTTGGCCCGGTTAGGACACTGGGTTTCAACACCAGAGGCCCTGGCGTCGACCCCCCCAGGCGTTAACCGTCTCCCGTCTCTGTGGGTGCAGGCGTGGGGCGCAGGGATCAGCCCCACCAAAGTTTGGGATACCCTGAGATAGATATATAAATATATATATATATACATACATACATACATACACTTATGTAAACGAAAAACCACATAAGAATGAAGAGGGTGTTCTGGTTGCTTTACACGTAACCCCATTACACGGTATTAGCTATTCAATTTAATTCGTCATATCAAAAGGCCTCTTACGTATAAAATAACAGCAATTTTAGAAATTGATTTTAACTACTTACTTCTTTTTTCTTAAGTGCAACAAATCTTCTCTTTCACCATTTGTTGATGTTGAGAAAAGTCTAGCAAAGTCTAGAAAAATTTAGCCCGTCACGAACAAAATTCCTGCATCCGCCACTGTCTCAAAGAAAGAGGTGTGGACAGGGTTGCAAACGGGACGTCTCCGGATCTGAACCATAGTGGACCCGAACACGGATCCAGAATCGGGTCCACCTAGAGGACCGGAATCTAGTCCAAAATCGATTCTAATTTGCCTTTATTCTTCACTTTTCTTAAAATAAGCATATCATTCAACTTATAACAGTGCATCAAGTCTACTACATCCAGTATTATGCCTAAAGCGTAAAAAAGGAAAACTAAAGAAAAACGCGAGAGCTGATTTTAAGGTACTGATTGCTATATTAAAGGGTCATATGCCGGGTCCCGGGTCCGTGGTTCGGAACATATACGGACCAGGAACCGGACCCGGGCCCGTTTTTGAATCGGGACATAAAATGGGTTTCGTACCCGGTTCTTTGCGGGTCGGAACTTCCGGGTAATCGGAGAATCGGATACCCGTTTGCAACCCCAGATGTGGAGGAGTTGCCCAGCTGCGAGGTACGAGGGACGGTTGCGGATTTTCTCCTTAACCTATTTCGGTTAAAGCTCCCTATCATTAAGAGAGTTAAAACAGGAAAGAGGGCTCCACCTATCACCCATTTCAGCAAGAAAACTCTTAATCCGTCATTATGGCCGTCGAAATAAGGAAGATGGAAAAACTTGAATAAAAAATCATCTTCATGATCGAATTGGAAACGGGTCTCTCTCATAGACTATAAAATCCAGATGATATTTATTTTCTACCGTCGGATTTAATCCCGAGTGGACAACACCGTATTTGCTCACTTTTCACTCGCCATCTACTTCACATTTGGTTAACTTGCTGTACCCGTGAAGTGAACTGAAGTGACTGGTTAATTCGGGAGACAATAAAAGGTTAGGGGGTCAAATCGCAATTGACAGTAAGTTTCAAAAATCACCTCCTCAATTTAACAAAAAAAAATGTAAAAGGATACATTCTCATGCTACTAAACGAAAAATAATAATAATAATAATAATAACAATTAGGGGTTTTCATGGACCACGCTGGGCTAGGCCGAGGAATGAAAAAAACGGCCCGACTTCTAAACTAGAAACCAAAGCGCGGCCCAAGCTTGAGTCAGGCCTGAAGTTGCTAGCCGGAGCCTAGCCCGCATGGAAGTGATGAAGCCCGGGCCCGACCCGTGTTAGACATATAGAAACATAGAAATGAGTTTCGGAGCAGCTCCTAGGCCAGCTCAACCGGGCCGATCATGTCACCATCTGTGAGAGGTCACGGGTTTGAGGCCCCCCGTCACTACTCCCTCCCTCATAATTATATGTATATTTGGGCAGGGCGGGAATTCCGGCTCTCAACCACTTAGTCCGAATAAAAGAAAATTGAGCACGACCCATCAATTATAGCCTACACCCCATGCCCAACCCAAAGGGGCCCGGCCCGATCCATGAGCACCCTTATAAATAAAAAATTCTTCCTTTTAAAAAAGCGAATTCGGAAAAACCGATCTCTCATCATTTGGTTTGACCAAACCTTTAATTTTCTTCTCTCTTATATTAACCGTTAACCTCACTTCACAAGTAAAGTAAATTTACCAAACAAGCAATATATTGCGTATTTGTTGTGATTTAATATTATCCCATTTAAATGTCAATCATACATTCCCATCCATTATATATTGTTGGGACCTAAGCCCCTACCCGCGACGAGATCAAGATGCAAGAAAAGAAAAACAAAAAGGAAAAAAATCGGTTTAAAGTTTGAGTGCCAGTTTTCCTCCTCTCGGAGAGGAGGAAAGCTGGAAAAGGCAGCTTCACCGCCCCTACCTACAGCGGTAAAGCTGCATTGCTACTTTTCCTCCGCTTAGAGAGTAGGAAAAGTGGCAATTGCATCTTTACCGCCTGTAATAGCAGCGGTAAAGCTGCATGGCGGCTTTTCCTCCTCCAACAGTGGTATGGCTGCATGAATACACATAGAAGCCTTTCCCGTCTCTAAGTTGATGTCACTTATCTCCTTCTCAACTTTATTCTCACACACATTCGGTGTCTTTGGGGCCCATTTCTAATCAAATGTACTTCATCCAAGTGGGGCCCGACGATGAATGACCTATGGCATTTGTCGGCTGAGGCCCACACCAGATGGGAAAGCAACAAAGATTGGCACATTAATCAAATACCTAGATCATTTGTCAGGAAGTACCAAGGCGGAGGGACCCGTCTTTTAATTGAGTTTTGGGCTATCTTAAAATTTTAAATCTACCTCTCTATCATTTAAGATTTGTTTCATTCTCATTCCCACCAGATTGTTTTGGTCATTGGAAAACCGAATCCTCGGCTTGTGATTAGTGGGTCCACGTTCTGGTGATTTGATCCGTTGAAGGGATGATATCTTGATAATTGTAGAGGGATAAATCAGTCCCGACCATCTCCGGTAGATCTTTTTTATTATGTCATATAAGTGTTCGGCAGCGGAGCTAATGGCCCACAAGTGGTTCCTTGAGTCATCAAGGATGACCTAATACGAAGATATAAAAAACGTTAATGACGATCGATAATATATTTCTCTTTTCTGAGAATATTCTGAATAAATAAATAAATTTCATGCGTTTAGATTCATAGTTTTAGTTTTTAAACATCATTACAAATATTTTATTAGTTTCCTTTTGGACTCAAGTACGGACAGTGAAATAAATTTACTTCCGTGAGTTTCGCGGTTGCTTTTGCTTCTTTGTCTAGAAAATTGAAAATTAGTTTTCACTGTTGTATCAACAATTTGATAAAATATAGGGAGAAAATACTTATGATTATGTTAATCATATTTTTATGAAAGGATCAAGTCAACCGAACGGTCGGATTAATTCTTATTCTCGATATCATATACATTTTAAGGCTGTTTTTTCCTTTTTGTAGGACTCCGATTTCAGTAATTGGGTTCCACTGTAATGTTCTGCTCTTTTTTTCTCAATATATGCCCAAGTGTCCATGCACGGCTCAATGTTGCTCAAATTAGGACAAGTTAAAATACATAAGAATACCCAACCGGGTGTTGGCCCGGTTAGGACACTGGGTTTCAACACCAGAGGCCCTGGCGTCGACCCCCCCAGGCGTTAACCGTCTCCCGTCTCTGTGGGTGCAGGCGTGGGGCGCAGGGATCAGCCCCACCAAAGTTTGGGATACCCTGAGATAGATATATAAATATATATATATATACATACATACATACATACACTTATGTAAACGAAAAACCACATAAGAATGAAGAGGGTGTTCTGGTTGCTTTACACGTAACCCCATTACACGGTATTAGCTATTCAATTTAATTCGTCATATCAAAAGGCCTCTTACGTATAAAATAACAGCAATTTTAGAAATTGATTTTAACTACTTACTTCTTTTTTCTTAAGTGCAACAAATCTTCTCTTTCACCATTTGTTGATGTTGAGAAAAGTCTAGCAAAGTCTAGAAAAATTTAGCCCGTCACGAACAAAATTCCTGCATCCGCCACTGTCTCAAAGAAAGAGGTGTGGACAGGGTTGCAAACGGGACGTCTCCGGATCTGAACCATAGTGGACCTGAACACGGATCCAGAATCGGGTCCACCTAGAGGACCGGAATCTAGTCCAAAATCGATTCTAATTTGCCTTTATTCTTCACTTTTCTTAAAATAAGCATATCATTCAACTTATAACAGTGCATCAAGTCTACTACATCCAGTATTATGCCTAAAGCGTAAAAAAGGAAAACTAAAGAAAAACGCGAGAGCTGATTTTAAGGTACTGATTGCTATATTAAAGGGTCATATGCCGGGTCCCGGGTCCGTGGTTCGGAACATATACGGACCAGGAACCGGACCCGGGCCCGTTTTTGAATCGGGACATAAAATGGGTTTCGTACCCGGTTCTTTGCGGGTCGGAACTTCCGGGTAATCGGAGAATCGGATACCCGTTTGCAACCCCAGATGTGGAGGAGTTGCCCAGCTGCGAGGTACGAGGGACGGTTGCGGATTTTCTCCTTAACCTATTTCGGTTAAAGCTCCCTATCATTAAGAGAGTTAAAACAGGAAAGAGGGCTCCACCTATCACCCATTTCAGCAAGAAAACTCTTAATCCGTCATTATGGCCGTCGAAATAAGGAAGATGGAAAAACTTGAATAAAAAATCATCTTCATGATCGAATTGGAAACGGGTCTCTCTCATAGACTATAAAATCCAGATGATATTTATTTTCTACCGTCGGATTTAATCCCGAGTGGACACCACCGTATTTGCTCACTTATCACTCGCCATCTACTTCACATTTGGTTAACTTGCTGTACCCGTGAAGTGAACTGAAGTGACTGGTTAATTCGGGAGACAATAAAAGGTTAGGGGGTCAAATCGCAATTGACAGTAAGTTTCAAAAATCACCTCCTCAATTTAACAAAAAAAAATGTAAAAGGATACATTCTCATGCTACTAAACGAAAAATAATAATAATAATAATAATAACAATTAGGGGTTTTCATGGACCACGCTGGGCTAGGCCGAGGAATGAAAAAAACGGCCCGACTTCTAAACTAGAAACCAAAGCGCGGCCCAAGCTTGAGTCAGGCCTGAAGTTGCTAGCCGGAGCCTAGCCCGCATGGAAGTGATGAAGCCCGGGCCCGACCCGTGTTAGACATATAGAAACATAGAAATGAGTTTCGGAGCAGCTCCTAGGCCAGCTCAACCGGGCCGATCATGTCACCATCTGTGAGAGGTCACGGGTTTGAGGCCCCCCGTCACTACTCCCTCCCTCATAATTATATGTATATTTGGGCAGGGCGGGAATTCCGGCTCTCAACCACTTAGTCCGAATAAAAGAAAATTGAGCACGACCCATCAATTATAGCCTACACCCCATGCCCAACCCAAAGGGGCCCGGCCCGATCCATGAGCACCCTTATAAATAAAAAATTCTTCCTTTTAAAAAAGCGAATTCGGAAAAACCGATCTCTCATCATTTGGTTTGACCAAACCTTTAATTTTCTTCTCTCTTATATTAACCGTTAACCTCACTTCACAAGTAAAGTAAATTTACCAAACAAGCAATATATTGCGTATTTGTTGTGATTTAATATTATCCCATTTAAATGTCAATCATACATTCCCATCCATTATATATTGTTGGGACCTAAGCCCCTACCCGCGACGAGATCAAGATGCAAGAAAAGAAAAACAAAAAGGAAAAAAATCGGTTTAAAGTTTGAGTGCCAGTTTTCCTCCTCTCGGAGAGGAGGAAAGCTGGAAAAGGCAGCTTCACCGCCCCTACCTACAGCGGTAAAGCTGCATTGCTACTTTTCCTCCGCTTAGAGAGTAGGAAAAGTGGCAATTGCATCTTTACCGCCTGTAATAGCAGCGGTAAAGCTGCATGGCGGCTTTTCCTCCTCCAACAGTGGTATGGCTGCATGAATACACATAGAAGCCTTTCCCGTCTCTAAGTTGATGTCACTTATCTCCTTCTCAACTTTATTCTCACACACATTCGGTGTCTTTGGGGCCCATTTCTAATCAAATGTACTTCATCCAAGTGGGGCCCGACGATGAATGACCTATGGCATTTGTCGGCTGAGGCCCACACCAGATGGGAAAGCAACAAAGATTGGCACATTAATCAAATACCTAGATCATTTGTCAGGAAGTACCAAGGCGGAGGGACCCGTCTTTTAATTGAGTTTTGGGCTATCTTAAAATTTTAAATCTACCTCTCTATCATTTAAGATTTGTTTCATTCTCATTCCCACCAGATTGTTTTGGTCATTGGAAAACCGAATCCTCGGCTTGTGATTAGTGGGTCCACGTTCTGGTGATTTGATCCGTTGAAGGGATGATATCTTGATAATTGTAGAGGGATAAATCAGTCCCGACCATCTCCGGTAGATCTTTTTTATTATGTCATATAAGTGTTCGGCAGCGGAGCTAATGGCCCACAAGTGGTTCCTTGAGTCATCAAGGATGACCTAATACGAAGATATAAAAAACGTTAATGACGATCGATAATATATTTCTCTTTTCTGAGAATATTCTGAATAAATAAATAAATTTCATGCGTTTAGATTCATAGTTTTAGTTTTTAAACATCATTACAAATATTTTATTAGTTTCCTTTTGGACTCAAGTACGGACAGTGAAATAAATTTACTTCCGTGAGTTTCGCGGTTGCTTTTGCTTCTTTGTCTAGAAAATTGAAAATTAGTTTTCACTGTTGTATCAACAATTTGATAAAATATAGGGAGAAAATACTTATGATTATGTTAATCATATTTTTATGAAAGGATCAAGTCAACCGAACGGTCGGATTAATTCTTATTCTCGATATCATATACATTTTAAGGCTGTTTTTTCC
The DNA here is from genome assembly GCA_029852735.1 of Persea americana. Taxonomy (NCBI): domain Eukaryota; kingdom Viridiplantae; phylum Streptophyta; class Magnoliopsida; order Laurales; family Lauraceae; genus Persea; species Persea americana. Next base: position 53,580,618 of record CM056812.1, read on the forward strand.
TTTTTGTAGGACTCCGATTTCAGTAATTGGGTTCCACTGTAATGTTCTGCTCTTTTTTTCTCAATATATGCCCAAGTGTCCATGCACGGCTCAATGTTGCTCAAATTAGGACAAGTTAAAATACATAAGAATACCCAACCGGGTGTTGGCCCGGTTAGGACACTGGGTTTCAACACCAGAGGCCCTGGCGTCGACCCCCCCAGGCGTTAACCGTCTCCCGTCTCTGTGGGTGCAGGCGTGGGGCGCAGGGATCAGCCCCACCAAAGTTTGGGATACCCTGAGATAGATATATAAATATATATATATATATACATACATACATACATACACTTATGTAAACGAAAAACCACATAAGAATGAAGAGGGTGTTCTGGTTGCTTTACACGTAACCCCATTACACGGTATTAGCTATTCAATTTAATTCGTCATATCAAAAGGCCTCTTACGTATAAAATAACAGCAATTTTAGAAATTGATTTTAACTACTTACTTCTTTTTTCTTAAGTGCAACAAATCTTCTCTTTCACCATTTGTTGATGTTGAGAAAAGTCTAGCAAAGTCTAGAAAAATTTAGCCCGTCACGAACAAAATTCCTGCATCCGCCACTGTCTCAAAGAAAGAGGTGTGGACAGGGTTGCAAACGGGACGTCTCCGGATCTGAACCATAGTGGACCCGAACACGGATCCAGAATCGGGTCCACCTAGAGGACCGGAATCTAGTCCAAAATCGATTCTAATTTGCCTTTATTCTTCACTTTTCTTAAAATAAGCATATCATTCAACTTATAACAGTGCATCAAGTCTACTACATCCAGTATTATGCCTAAAGCGTAAAAAAGGAAAACTAAAGAAAAACGCGAGAGCTGATTTTAAGGTACTGATTGCTATATTAAAGGGTCATATGCCGGGTCCCGGGTCCGTGGTTCGGAACATATACGGACCAGGAACCGGACCCGGGCCCGTTTTTGAATCGGGACATAAAATGGGTTTCGTACCCGGTTCTTTGCGGGTCGGAACTTCCGGGTAATCGGAGAATCGGATACCCGTTTGCAACCCCAGATGTGGAGGAGTTGCCCAGCTGCGAGGTACGAGGGACGGTTGCGGATTTTCTCCTTAACCTATTTCGGTTAAAGCTCCCTATCATTAAGAGAGTTAAAACAGGAAAGAGGGCTCCACCTATCACCCATTTCAGCAAGAAAACTCTTAATCCGTCATTATGGCCGTCGAAATAAGGAAGATGGAAAAACTTGAATAAAAAATCATCTTCATGATCGAATTGGAAACGGGTCTCTCTCATAGACTATAAAATCCAGATGATATTTATTTTCTACCGTCGGATTTAATCCCGAGTGGACACCACCGTATTTGCTCACTTATCACTCGCCATCTACTTCACATTTGGTTAACTTGCTGTACCCGTGAAGTGAACTGAAGTGACTGGTTAATTCGGGAGACAATAAAAGGTTAGGGGGTCAAATCGCAATTGACAGTAAGTTTCAAAAATCACCTCCTCAATTTAACAAAAAAAAATGTAAAAGGATACATTCTCATGCTACTAAACGAAAAATAATAATAATAATAATAATAACAATTAGGGGTTTTCATGGACCACGCTGGGCTAGGCCGAGGAATGAAAAAAACGGCCCGACTTCTAAACTAGAAACCAAAGCGCGGCCCAAGCTTGAGTCAGGCCTGAAGTTGCTAGCCGGAGCCTAGCCCGCATGGAAGTGATGAAGCCCGGGCCCGACCCGTGTTAGACATATAGAAACATAGAAATGAGTTTCGGAGCAGCTCCTAGGCCAGCTCAACCGGGCCGATCATGTCACCATCTGTGAGAGGTCACGGGTTTGAGGCCCCCCGTCACTACTCCCTCCCTCATAATTATATGTATATTTGGGCAGGGCGGGAATTCCGGCTCTCAACCACTTAGTCCGAATAAAAGAAAATTGAGCACGACCCATCAATTATAGCCTACACCCCATGCCCAACCCAAAGGGGCCCGGCCCGATCCATGAGCACCCTTATAAATAAAAAATTCTTCCTTTTAAAAAAGCGAATTCGGAAAAACCGATCTCTCATCATTTGGTTTGACCAAACCTTTAATTTTCTTCTCTCTTATATTAACCGTTAACCTCACTTCACAAGTAAAGTAAATTTACCAAACAAGCAATATATTGCGTATTTGTTGTGATTTAATATTATCCCATTTAAATGTCAATCATACATTCCCATCCATTATATATTGTTGGGACCTAAGCCCCTACCCGCGACGAGATCAAGATGCAAGAAAAGAAAAACAAAAAGGAAAAAAATCGGTTTAAAGTTTGAGTGCCAGTTTTCCTCCTCTCGGAGAGGAGGAAAGCTGGAAAAGGCAGCTTCACCGCCCCTACCTACAGCGGTAAAGCTGCATTGCTACTTTTCCTCCGCTTAGAGAGTAGGAAAAGTGGCAATTGCATCTTTACCGCCTGTAATAGCAGCGGTAAAGCTGCATGGCGGCTTTTCCTCCTCCAACAGTGGTATGGCTGCATGAATACACATAGAAGCCTTTCCCGTCTCTAAGTTGATGTCACTTATCTCCTTCTCAACTTTATTCTCACACACATTCGGTGTCTTTGGGGCCCATTTCTAATCAAATGTACTTCATCCAAGTGGGGCCCGACGATGAATGACCTATGGCATTTGTCGGCTGAGGCCCACACCAGATGGGAAAGCAACAAAGATTGGCACATTAATCAAATACCTAGATCATTTGTCAGGAAGTACCAAGGCGGAGGGACCCGTCTTTTAATTGAGTTTTGGGCTATCTTAAAATTTTAAATCTACCTCTCTATCATTTAAGATTTGTTTCATTCTCATTCCCACCAGATTGTTTTGGTCATTGGAAAACCGAATCCTCGGCTTGTGATTAGTGGGTCCACGTTCTGGTGATTTGATCCGTTGAAGGGATGATATCTTGATAATTGTAGAGGGATAAATCAGTCCCGACCATCTCCGGTAGATCTTTTTTATTATGTCATATAAGTGTTCGGCAGCGGAGCTAATGGCCCACAAGTGGTTCCTTGAGTCATCAAGGATGACCTAATACGAAGATATAAAAAACGTTAATGACGATCGATAATATATTTCTCTTTTCTGAGAATATTCTGAATAAATAAATAAATTTCATGCGTTTAGATTCATAGTTTTAGTTTTTAAACATCATTACAAATATTTTATTAGTTTCCTTTTGGACTCAAGTACGGACAGTGAAATAAATTTACTTCCGTGAGTTTCGCGGTTGCTTTTGCTTCTTTGTCTAGAAAATTGAAAATTAGTTTTCACTGTTGTATCAACAATTTGATAAAATATAGGGAGAAAATACTTATGATTATGTTAATCATATTTTTATGAAAGGATCAAGTCAACCGAACGGTCGGATTAATTCTTATTCTCGATATCATATACATTTTAAGGCTGTTTTTTCCTTTTTGTAGGACTCCGATTTCAGTAATTGGGTTCCACTGTAATGTTCTGCTCTTTTTTTCTCAATATATGCCCAAGTGTCCATGCACGGCTCAATGTTGCTCAAATTAGGACAAGTTAAAATACATAAGAATACCCAACCGGGTGTTGGCCCGGTTAGGACACTGGGTTTCAACACCAGAGGCCCTGGCGTCGACCCCCCCAGGCGTTAACCGTCTCCCGTCTCTGTGGGTGCAGGCGTGGGGCGCAGGGATCAGCCCCACCAAAGTTTGGGATACCCTGAGATAGATATATAAATATATATATATATACATACATACATACATACACTTATGTAAACGAAAAACCACATAAGAATGAAGAGGGTGTTCTGGTTGCTTTACACGTAACCCCATTACACGGTATTAGCTATTCAATTTAATTCGTCATATCAAAAGGCCTCTTACGTATAAAATAACAGCAATTTTAGAAATTGATTTTAACTACTTACTTCTTTTTTCTTAAGTGCAACAAATCTTCTCTTTCACCATTTGTTGATGTTGAGAAAAGTCTAGCAAAGTCTAGAAAAATTTAGCCCGTCACGAACAAAATTCCTGCATCCGCCACTGTCTCAAAGAAAGAGGTGTGGACAGGGTTGCAAACGGGACGTCTCCGGATCTGAACCATAGTGGACCTGAACACGGATCCAGAATCGGGTCCACCTAGAGGACCGGAATCTAGTCCAAAATCGATTCTAATTTGCCTTTATTCTTCACTTTTCTTAAAATAAGCATATCATTCAACTTATAACAGTGCATCAAGTCTACTACATCCAGTATTATGCCTAAAGCGTAAAAAAGGAAAACTAAAGAAAAACGCGAGAGCTGATTTTAAGGTACTGATTGCTATATTAAAGGGTCATATGCCGGGTCCCGGGTCCGTGGTTCGGAACATATACGGACCAGGAACCGGACCCGGGCCCGTTTTTGAATCGGGACATAAAATGGGTTTCGTACCCGGTTCTTTGCGGGTCGGAACTTCCGGGTAATCGGAGAATCGGATACCCGTTTGCAACCCCAGATGTGGAGGAGTTGCCCAGCTGCGAGGTACGAGGGACGGTTGCGGATTTTCTCCTTAACCTATTTCGGTTAAAGCTCCCTATCATTAAGAGAGTTAAAACAGGAAAGAGGGCTCCACCTATCACCCATTTCAGCAAGAAAACTCTTAATCCGTCATTATGGCCGTCGAAATAAGGAAGATGGAAAAACTTGAATAAAAAATCATCTTCATGATCGAATTGGAAACGGGTCTCTCTCATAGACTATAAAATCCAGATGATATTTATTTTCTACCGTCGGATTTAATCCCGAGTGGACACCACCGTATTTGCTCACTTATCACTCGCCATCTACTTCACATTTGGTTAACTTGCTGTACCCGTGAAGTGAACTGAAGTGACTGGTTAATTCGGGAGACAATAAAAGGTTAGGGGGTCAAATCGCAATTGACAGTAAGTTTCAAAAATCACCTCCTCAATTTAACAAAAAAAAATGTAAAAGGATACATTCTCATGCTACTAAACGAAAAATAATAATAATAATAATAATAACAATTAGGGGTTTTCATGGACCACGCTGGGCTAGGCCGAGGAATGAAAAAAACGGCCCGACTTCTAAACTAGAAACCAAAGCGCGGCCCAAGCTTGAGTCAGGCCTGAAGTTGCTAGCCGGAGCCTAGCCCGCATGGAAGTGATGAAGCCCGGGCCCGACCCGTGTTAGACATATAGAAACATAGAAATGAGTTTCGGAGCAGCTCCTAGGCCAGCTCAACCGGGCCGATCATGTCACCATCTGTGAGAGGTCACGGGTTTGAGGCCCCCCGTCACTACTCCCTCCCTCATAATTATATGTATATTTGGGCAGGGCGGGAATTCCGGCTCTCAACCACTTAGTCCGAATAAAAGAAAATTGAGCACGACCCATCAATTATAGCCTACACCCCATGCCCAACCCAAAGGGGCCCGGCCCGATCCATGAGCACCCTTATAAATAAAAAATTCTTCCTTTTAAAAAAGCGAATTCGGAAAAACCGATCTCTCATCATTTGGTTTGACCAAACCTTTAATTTTCTTCTCTCTTATATTAACCGTTAACCTCACTTCACAAGTAAAGTAAATTTACCAAACAAGCAATATATTGCGTATTTGTTGTGATTTAATATTATCCCATTTAAATGTCAATCATACATTCCCATCCATTATATATTGTTGGGACCTAAGCCCCTACCCGCGACGAGATCAAGATGCAAGAAAAGAAAAACAAAAAGGAAAAAAATCGGTTTAAAGTTTGAGTGCCAGTTTTCCTCCTCTCGGAGAGGAGGAAAGCTGGAAAAGGCAGCTTCACCGCCCCTACCTACAGCGGTAAAGCTGCATTGCTACTTTTCCTCCGCTTAGAGAGTAGGAAAAGTGGCAATTGCATCTTTACCGCCTGTAATAGCAGCGGTAAAGCTGCATGGCGGCTTTTCCTCCTCCAACAGTGGTATGGCTGCATGAATACACATAGAAGCCTTTCCCGTCTCTAAGTTGATGTCACTTATCTCCTTCTCAACTTTATTCTCACACACATTCGGTGTCTTTGGGGCCCATTTCTAATCAAATGTACTTCATCCAAGTGGGGCCCGACGATGAATGACCTATGGCATTTGTCGGCTGAGGCCCACACCAGATGGGAAAGCAACAAAGATTGGCACATTAATCAAATACCTAGATCATTTGTCAGGAAGTACCAAGGCGGAGGGACCCGTCTTTTAATTGAGTTTTGGGCTATCTTAAAATTTTAAATCTACCTCTCTATCATTTAAGATTTGTTTCATTCTCATTCCCACCAGATTGTTTTGGTCATTGGAAAACCGAATCCTCGGCTTGTGATTAGTGGGTCCACGTTCTGGTGATTTGATCCGTTGAAGGGATGATATCTTGATAATTGTAGAGGGATAAATCAGTCCCGACCATCTCCGGTAGATCTTTTTTATTATGTCATATAAGTGTTCGGCAGCGGAGCTAATGGCCCACAAGTGGTTCCTTGAGTCATCAAGGATGACCTAATACGAAGATATAAAAAACGTTAATGACGATCGATAATATATTTCTCTTTTCTGAGAATATTCTGAATAAATAAATAAATTTCATGCGTTTAGATTCATAGTTTTAGTTTTTAAACATCATTACAAATATTTTATTAGTTTCCTTTTGGACTCAAGTACGGACAGTGAAATAAATTTACTTCCGTGAGTTTCGCGGTTGCTTTTGCTTCTTTGTCTAGAAAATTGAAAATTAGTTTTCACTGTTGTATCAACAATTTGATAAAATATAGGGAGAAAATACTTATGATTATGTTAATCATATTTTTATGAAAGGATCAAGTCAACCGAACGGTCGGATTAATTCTTATTCTCGATATCATATACATTTTAAGGCTGTTTTTTCCTTTTTGTAGGACTCCGATTTCAGTAATTGGGTTCCACTGTAATGTTCTGCTCTTTTTTTCTCAATATATGCCCAAGTGTCCATGCACGGCTCAATGTTGCTCAAATTAGGACAAGTTAAAATACATAAGAATACCCAACCGGGTGTTGGCCCGGTTAGGACACTGGGTTTCAACACCAGAGGCCCTGGCGTCGACCCCCCCAGGCGTTAACCGTCTCCCGTCTCTGTGGGTGCAGGCGTGGGGCGCAGGGATCAGCCCCACCAAAGTTTGGGATACCCTGAGATAGATATATAAATATATATATATATATACATACATACATACATACACTTATGTAAACGAAAAACCACATAAGAATGAAGAGGGTGTTCTGGTTGCTTTACACGTAACCCCATTACACGGTATTAGCTATTCAATTTAATTCGTCATATCAAAAGGCCTCTTACGTATAAAATAACAGCAATTTTAGAAATTGATTTTAACTACTTACTTCTTTTTTCTTAAGTGCAACAAATCTTCTCTTTCACCATTTGTTGATGTTGAGAAAAGTCTAGCAAAGTCTAGAAAAATTTAGCCCGTCACGAACAAAATTCCTGCATCCGCCACTGTCTCAAAGAAAGAGGTGTGGACAGGGTTGCAAACGGGACGTCTCCGGATCTGAACCATAGTGGACCCGAACACGGATCCAGAATCGGGTCCACCTAGAGGACCGGAATCTAGTCCAAAATCGATTCTAATTTGCCTTTATTCTTCACTTTTCTTAAAATAAGCATATCATTCAACTTATAACAGTGCATCAAGTCTACTACATCCAGTATTATGCCTAAAGCGTAAAAAAGGAAAACTAAAGAAAAACGCGAGAGCTGATTTTAAGGTACTGATTGCTATATTAAAGGGTCATATGCCGGGTCCCGGGTCCGTGGTTCGGAACATATACGGACCAGGAACCGGACCCGGGCCCGTTTTTGAATCGGGACATAAAATGGGTTTCGTACCCGGTTCTTTGCGGGTCGGAACTTCCGGGTAATCGGAGAATCGGATACCCGTTTGCAACCCCAGATGTGGAGGAGTTGCCCAGCTGCGAGGTACGAGGGACGGTTGCGGATTTTCTCCTTAACCTATTTCGGTTAAAGCTCCCTATCATTAAGAGAGTTAAAACAGGAAAGAGGGCTCCACCTATCACCCATTTCAGCAAGAAAACTCTTAATCCGTCATTATGGCCGTCGAAATAAGGAAGATGGAAAAACTTGAATAAAAAATCATCTTCATGATCGAATTGGAAACGGGTCTCTCTCATAGACTATAAAATCCAGATGATATTTATTTTCTACCGTCGGATTTAATCCCGAGTGGACACCACCGTATTTGCTCACTTATCACTCGCCATCTACTTCACATTTGGTTAACTTGCTGTACCCGTGAAGTGAACTGAAGTGACTGGTTAATTCGGGAGACAATAAAAGGTTAGGGGGTCAAATCGCAATTGACAGTAAGTTTCAAAAATCACCTCCTCAATTTAACAAAAAAAAATGTAAAAGGATACATTCTCATGCTACTAAACGAAAAATAATAATAATAATAATAATAACAATTAGGGGTTTTCATGGACCACGCTGGGCTAGGCCGAGGAATGAAAAAAACGGCCCGACTTCTAAACTAGAAACCAAAGCGCGGCCCAAGCTTGAGTCAGGCCTGAAGTTGCTAGCCGGAGCCTAGCCCGCATGGAAGTGATGAAGCCCGGGCCCGACCCGTGTTAGACATATAGAAACATAGAAATGAGTTTCGGAGCAGCTCCTAGGCCAGCTCAACCGGGCCGATCATGTCACCATCTGTGAGAGGTCACGGGTTTGAGGCCCCCCGTCACTACTCCCTCCCTCATAATTATATGTATATTTGGGCAGGGCGGGAATTCCGGCTCTCAACCACTTAGTCCGAATAAAAGAAAATTGAGCACGACCCATCAATTATAGCCTACACCCCATGCCCAACCCAAAGGGGCCCGGCCCGATCCATGAGCACCCTTATAAATAAAAAATTCTTCCTTTTAAAAAAGCGAATTCGGAAAAACCGATCTCTCATCATTTGGTTTGACCAAACCTTTAATTTTCTTCTCTCTTATATTAACCGTTAACCTCACTTCACAAGTAAAGTAAATTTACCAAACAAGCAATATATTGCGTATTTGTTGTGATTTAATATTATCCCATTTAAATGTCAATCATACATTCCCATCCATTATATATTGTTGGGACCTAAGCCCCTACCCGCGACGAGATCAAGATGCAAGAAAAGAAAAACAAAAAGGAAAAAAATCGGTTTAAAGTTTGAGTGCCAGTTTTCCTCCTCTCGGAGAGGAGGAAAGCTGGAAAAGGCAGCTTCACCGCCCCTACCTACAGCGGTAAAGCTGCATTGCTACTTTTCCTCCGCTTAGAGAGTAGGAAAAGTGGCAATTGCATCTTTACCGCCTGTAATAGCAGCGGTAAAGCTGCATGGCGGCTTTTCCTCCTCCAACAGTGGTATGGCTGCATGAATACACATAGAAGCCTTTCCCGTCTCTAAGTTGATGTCACTTATCTCCTTCTCAACTTTATTCTCACACACATTCGGTGTCTTTGGGGCCCATTTCTAATCAAATGTACTTCATCCAAGTGGGGCCCGACGATGAATGACCTATGGCATTTGTCGGCTGAGGCCCACACCAGATGGGAAAGCAACAAAGATTGGCACATTAATCAAATACCTAGATCATTTGTCAGGAAGTACCAAGGCGGAGGGACCCGTCTTTTAATTGAGTTTTGGGCTATCTTAAAATTTTAAATCTACCTCTCTATCATTTAAGATTTGTTTCATTCTCATTCCCACCAGATTGTTTTGGTCATTGGAAAACCGAATCCTCGGCTTGTGATTAGTGGGTCCACGTTCTGGTGATTTGATCCGTTGAAGGGATGATATCTTGATAATTGTAGAGGGATAAATCAGTCCCGACCATCTCCGGTAGATCTTTTTTATTATGTCATATAAGTGTTCGGCAGCGGAGCTAATGGCCCACAAGTGGTTCCTTGAGTCATCAAGGATGACCTAATACGAAGATATAAAAAACGTTAATGACGATCGATAATATATTTCTCTTTTCTGAGAATATTCTGAATAAATAAATAAATTTCATGCGTTTAGATTCATAGTTTTAGTTTTTAAACATCATTACAAATATTTTATTAGTTTCCTTTTGGACTCAAGTACGGACAGTGAAATAAATTTACTTCCGTGAGTTTCGCGGTTGCTTTTGCTTCTTTGTCTAGAAAATTGAAAATTAGTTTTCACTGTTGTATCAACAATTTGATAAAATATAGGGAGAAAATACTTATGATTATGTTAATCATATTTTTATGAAAGGATCAAGTCAACCGAACGGTCGGATTAATTCTTATTCTCGATATCATATACATTTTAAGGCTGTTTTTTCCTTTTTGTAGGACTCCGATTTCAGTAATTGGGTTCCACTGTAATGTTCTGCTCTTTTTTTCTCAATATATGCCCAAGTGTCCATGCACGGCTCAATGTTGCTCAAATTAGGACAAGTTAAAATACATAAGAATACCCAACCGGGTGTTGGCCCGGTTAGGACACTGGGTTTCAACACCAGAGGCCCTGGCGTCGACCCCCCCAGGCGTTAACCGTCTCCCGTCTCTGTGGGTGCAGGCGTGGGGCGCAGGGATCAGCCCCACCAAAGTTTGGGATACCCTGAGATAGATATATAAATATATATATATATATACATACATACATACATACAGACATACATACACTTATGTAAACGAAAAACCACATAAGAATGAAGAGGGTGTTCTGGTGGCTTTACACGTAACCCCATTACACGGTATTAGCTATTCAATTTAATTCGTCATATCAAAAGGCCTCTTACGTATAAAATAACAGCAATTTTAGAAATTGATTTTAACTACTTACTTCTTTTTTCTTAAGTGCAACAAATCTTCTCTTTCACCATTTGTTGATGTTGAGAAAAGTCTAGCAAAGTCTAGAAAAATTTAGCCCGTCACGAACAAAATTCCTGCATCCGCCACTGTCTCAAAGAAAGAGGTGTGGACAGGGTTGCAAACGGGACGTCTCCGGATCTGAACCATAGTGGACCCGAACACGGATCCAGAATCGGGTCCACCTAGAGGACCGGAATCTAGTCCAAAATCGATTCTAATTTGCCTTTATTCTTCACTTTTCTTAAAATAAGCATATCATTCAACTTATAACAGTGCATCAAGTCTACTACATCCAGTATTATGCCTAAAGCGTGAAAAAGGAAAACTAAAGAAAAACGCGAGAGCTGATTTTAAGGTACTGATTGCTATATTAAAGGGTCATATGCCGGGTCCCGGGTCCGTGGTTCGGAACATATACGGACCAGGAACCGGACCCGGGCCCGTTTTTGAATCGGGACATAAAATGGGTTTCGTACCCGGTTCTTTGCGGGTCGGAACTTCCGGGTAATCGGAGAATCGGATACCCGTTTGCAACCCCAGATGTGGAGGAGTTGCCCAGCTGCGAGGTACGAGGGACGGTTGCGGATTTTCTCCTTAACCTATTTCGGTTAAAGCTCCCTATCATTAAGAGAGTTAAAACAGGAAAGAGGGCTCCACCTATCACCCATTTCAGCAAGAAAACTCTTAATCCGTCATTATGGCCGTCGAAATAAGGAAGATGGAAAAACTTGAATAAAAAATCATCTTCATGATCGAATTGGAAACGGGTCTCTCTCATAGACTATAAAATCCAGATGATATTTATTTTCTACCGTCGGATTTAATCCCGAGTGGACACCACCGTATTTGCTCACTTATCACTCGCCATCTACTTCACATTTGGTTAACTTGCTGTACCCGTGAAGTGAACTGAAGTGACTGGTTAATTCGGGAGACAATAAAAGGTTAGGGGGTCAAATCGCAATTGACAGTAAGTTTCAAAAATCACCTCCTCAATTTAACAAAAAAAAATGTAAAAGGATACATTCTCATGCTACTAAACGAAAAATAATAATAATAATAATAATAACAATTAGGGGTTTTCATGGACCACGCTGGGCTAGGCCGAGGAATGAAAAAAACGGCCCGACTTCTAAACTAGAAACCAAAGCGCGGCCCAAGCTTGAGTCAGGCCTGAAGTTGCTAGCCGGAGCCTAGCCCGCATGGAAGTGATGAAGCCCGGGCCCGACCCGTGTTAGACATATAGAAACATAGAAATGAGTTTCGGAGCAGCTCCTAGGCCAGCTCAACCGGGCCGATCATGTCACCATCTGTGAGAGGTCACGGGTTTGAGGCCCCCCGTCACTACTCCCTCCCTCATAATTATATGTATATTTGGGCAGGGCGGGAATTCCGGCTCTCAACCACTTAGTCCGAATAAAAGAAAATTGAGCACGACCCATCAATTATAGCCTACACCCCATGCCCAACCCAAAGGGGCCCGGCCCGATCCATGAGCACCCTTATAAATAAAAAATTCTTCCTTTTAAAAAAGCGAATTCGGAAAAACCGATCTCTCATCATTTGGTTTGACCAAACCTTTAATTTTCTTCTCTCTTATATTAACCGTTAACCTCACTTCACAAGTAAAGTAAATTTACCAAACAAGCAATATATTGCGTATTTGTTGTGATTTAATATTATCCCATTTAAATGTCAATCATACATTCCCATCCATTATATATTGTTGGGACCTAAGCCCCTACCCGCGACGAGATCAAGATGCAAGAAAAGAAAAACAAAAAGGAAAAAAATCGGTTTAAAGTTTGAGTGCCAGTTTTCCTCCTCTCGGAGAGGAGGAAAGCTGGAAAAGGCAGCTTCACCGCCCCTACCTACAGCGGTAAAGCTGCATTGCTACTTTTCCTCCGCTTAGAGAGGAGGAAAAGTGGCAATTGCATCTTTACCGCCTGTAATAGCAGCGGTAAAGCTGCATGGCGGCTTTTCCTCCTCCAACAGTGGTATGGCTGCATGAATACACATAGAAGCCTTTCCCGTCTCTAAGTTCATGTCACTTATCTCCTTCTCAACTTTATTCTCACACACATTCGGTGTCTTTGGGGCCCATTTCTAATCAAATGTACTTCATCCAAGTGGGGCCCGACGATGAATGACCTATGGCATTTGTCGGCTGAGGCCCACACCAGATGGGAAAGCAACAAAGATTGGCACATTAATCAAATACCTAGATCATTTGTCAGGAAGTACCAAGGCGGAGGGACCCGTCTTTTAATTGAGTTTTGGGCTATCTTAAAATTTTAAATCTACCTCTCTATCATTTAAGATTTGTTTCATTCTCATTCCCACCAGATTGTTTTGGTCTTTGGAAAACCGAATCCTCGGCTTGTGATTAGTGGGTCCACGTTCTGGTGATTTGATCCGTTGAAGGGATGATATCTTGATAATTGTAGAGGGATAAATCAGTCCCGACCATCTCCGGTAGATCTTTTTTATTATGTCATATAAGTGTTCGGCAGCGGAGCTAATGGCCCACAAGTGGTTCCTTGAGTCATCAAGGATGACCGAATACGAAGATATAAAAAACGTTAATGACGATCGATAATATATTTCTCTTTTCTGAGAATATTCTGAATAAATAAATAAATTTCATGCGTTTAGATTCATAGTTTTAGTTTTTAAACATCATTACAAATATTTTATTAGTTTCCTTTTGGACTCAAGTACGGACAGTGAAATAAATTTACTTCCGTGAGTTTCGCGGTTGCTTTTGCTTCTTTGTCTAGAAAATTGAAAATTAGTTTTCACTGTTGTATCAACAATTTGATAAAATATAGGGAGAAAATACTTATGATTATGTTAATCATATTTTTATGAAAGGATCAAGTCAACCGAACGGTCGGATTAATTCTTATTCTCGATATCATATACATTTTAAGGCTGTTTTTTCCTTTTTGTAGGACTCCGATTTCAGTAATTGGGTTCCACTGTAATGTTCTGCTCTTTTTTTCTCAATATATGCCCAAGTGTCCATGCACGGCTCAATGTTGCTCAAATTAGGACAAGTTAAAATACATAAGAATACCCAACCGGGTGTTGGCCCGGTTAGGACACTGGGTTTCAACACCAGAGGCCCTGGCGTCGACCCCCCCAGGCGTTAACCGTCTCCCGTCTCTGTGGGTGCAGGCGTGGGGCGCAGGGATCAGCCCCACCAAAGTTTGGGATACCCTGAGATAGATATATAAATATATATATACATACATACATACATACATACATACATACACTTATGTAAACGAAAAACCACATAAGAATGAAGAGGGTGTTCTGGTTGCTTTACACGTAACCCCATTACACGGTATTAGCTATTCAATTTAATTCGTCATATCAAAAGGCCTCTTACGTATAAAATAACAGCAATTTTAGAAATTGATTTTAACTACTTACTTCTTTTTTCTTAAGTGCAACAAATCTTCTCTTTCACCATTTGTTGATGTTGAGAAAAGTCTAGCAAAGTCTAGAAAAATTTAGCCCGTCCCGAACAAAATTCCTGCATCCGCCACTGTCTCAAAGAAAGAGGTGTGGACAGGGTTGCAAACGGGACGTCTCCGGATCTGAACCATAGTGGACCCGAACACGGATCCAGAATCGGGTCCACCTAGAGGACCGGAATCTAGTCCAAAATCGATTCTAATTTGCCTTTATTCTTCACTTTTCTTAAAATAAGCATATCATTCAACTTATAACAGCGCATCAAGTCTACTACATCCAGTATTATGCCTAAAGCGTGAAAAAGGAAAACTAAAGAAAAACGCGAGAGCTGATTTTAAGGTACTGATTGCTATATTAAAGGGTCATATGCCGGGTCCCGGGTCCGTGGTTCGGAACATATACGGACCAGGAACCGGACCCGGGCCCGTTTTTGAATCGGGACATAAAATGGGTTTCGTACCCGGTTCTTTGCGGGTCGGAACTTCCGGGTAATCGGAGAATCGGATACCCGTTTGCAACCCCAGATGTGGAGGAGTTGCCCAGCTGCGAGGTACGAGGGACGGTTGCGGATTTTCTCCTTAACCTATTTCGGTTAAAGCTCCCTATCATTAAGAGAGTTAAAATAGGAAAGAGGGCTCCACCTATCACCCATTTCAGCAAGAAAACTCTTAATCCGTCATTATGGCCGTCGAAATAAGGAAGATGGAAAAACTTGAATAAAAAATCATCTTCATGATCGAATTGGAAACGGGTCTCTCTCATAGACTATAAAATCCAGATGATATTTATTTTCTACCGTCGGATTTAATCCCGAGTGGACACCACCGTATTTGCTCACTTATCACTCGCCATCTACTTCACATTTGGTTAACTTGCTGTACCCGTGAAGTGAACTGAAGTGACTGGTTAATTCGGGAGACAATAAAAGGTTAGGGGGTCAAATCGCAATTGACAGTAAGTTTCAAAAATCACCTCCTCAATTTAACAAAAAAAATGTAAAAGGATACATTCTCATGCTACTAAACGAAAAATAATAATAATAATAATAATAATAACAATTAGGGGTTTTCATGGACCACGCTGGGCTAGGCCGAGGAATGAAAAAAACGGCCCGACTTCTAAACTAGAAACCAAAGCGCGGCCCAAGCTTGAGTCAGGCCTGAAGTTGCTAGCCGGAGCCTAGCCCGCATGGAAGTGATGAAGCCCGGGCCCGACCCGTGTTAGACATATAGAAACATAGAAATGAGTTTCGGAGCAGCTCCTAGGCCAGCTCAACCGGGCCGATCATGTCACCATCTGTGAGAGGTCACGGGTTTGAGGCCCCCCGTCACTACTCCCTCCCTCATAATTATATGTATATTTGGGCAGGGCGGGAATTCCGGCTCTCAACCACTTAGTCCGAATAAAAGAAAATTGAGCACGACCCATCAATTATAGCCTACACCCCATGCCCAACCCAAAGGGGCCCGGCCCGATCCATGAGCACCCTTATAAATAAAAAATTCTTCCTTTTAAAAAAGCGAATTCGGAAAAACCGATCTCTCATCATTTGGTTTGACCAAACCTTTAATTTTCTTCTCTCTTATATTAACCGTTAACCTCACTTCACAAGTAAAGTAAATTTACCAAACAAGCAATATATTGCGTATTTGCTGTGATTTAATATTATCCCATTTAAATGTCAATCATACATTCCCATCCATTATATATTGTTGGGACCTAAGCCCCTACCCGCGACGAGATCAAGATGCAAGAAAAGAAAAACAAAAAGGAAAAACATCGGTTTAAAGTTTGAGTGCCAGTTTTCCTCCTCTCGGAGAGGAGGAAAGCTGGAAAAGGCAGCTTCACCGCCCCTACCTACAGCGGTAAAGCTGCATTGCTACTTTTCCTCCGCTTAGAGAGGAGGAAAAGTGGCAATTGCATCTTTACCGCCTGTAATAGCAGCGGTAAAGCTGCATGGCGGCTTTTCCTCCTCCAACAGTGGTATGGCTGTATGAATACACATAGAAGCCTTTCCCGTCTCTAAGTTAATGTCACTTATCTCCTTCTCAACTTTATTCTCACACACGTTCGGTGTCTTTGGGGCCCATTTCTAATCAAATGTACTTCATCCAAGTGGGGCCCGACGATGAATGACCTATGGCATTTGTCGGCTGAGGCCCACACCAGATGGGAAAGCAACAAAGATTGGCACATTAATCAAATACCTAGATCATTTGTCAGGAAGTACCAAGGCGGAGGGACCCGTCTTTTAATTGAGTTTTGGGCTATCTTAAAATTTTAAATCTACCTCTCTATCATTTAAGATTTGTTTCATTCTCATTCCCACCAGATTGTTTTGGTCATTGGAAAACCGAATCCTCGGCTTGTGATTAGTGGGTCCACGTTCTGGTGATTTGATCCGTTGAAGGGATGATATCTTGATAATTGTAGAGGGATAAATCAGTCCCGACCATCTCCGGTAGATCTTTTTTATTATGTCATATAAGTGTTCGGCAGCGGAGCTAATGGCCCACAAGTGGTTCCTTGAGTCATCAAGGATGACCTAATACGAAGATATAAAAAACGTTAATGACGATCGGTAATATATTTCTCTTTTCTGAGAATATTCTGAATAAATAAATAAATTTCATGCGTTTAGATTCATAGTTTTAGTTTTTAAACATCATTACAAATATTTTATTAGTTTCCTTTTGGACTCAAGTACGGACAGTGAAATAAATTTACTTCCGTGAGTTTCGCGGTTGCTTTTGCTTCTTTGTCTAGAAAATTGAAAATTAGTTTTCACTGTTGTATCAACAATTTGATAAAATATAGGGAGAAAATACTTATGATTATGTTAATCATATTTTTATGAAAGGATCAAGTCAACCGAACGGTCGGATTAATTCTTATTCTCGATATCATATACATTTTAAGGCTGTTTTTTCCTTTTTGTAGGACTCCGATTTCAGTAATTGGGTTCCACTGTAATGTTCTGCTCTTTTTTTCTCAATATATGCCCAAGTGTCCATGCACGGCTCAATGTTGCTCAAATTAGGACAAGTTAAAATACATAAGAATACCCAACCGGGTGTTGGCCCGGTTAGGACACTGGGTTTCAACACCAGAGGCCCTGGCGTCGACCCCCCCAGGCGTTAACCGTCTCCCGTCTCTGTGGGTGCAGGCGTGGGGCGCAGGGATCAGCCCCACCAAAGTTTGGGATACCCTGAGATAGATATATAAATATATATATATATATATACATACATACATACATACATACATACATACATACATACACTTATGTAAACGAAAAACCACATAAGAATGAAGAGGGTGTTCTGGTTGCTTTACACGTAACCCCATTACACGGTATTAGCTATTCAATTTAATTCGTCATATCAAAAGGCCTCTTACGTATAAAATAACAGCAATTTTAGAAATTGATTTTAACTACTTACTTCTTTTTTCTTAAGTGCAACAAATCTTCTCTTTCACCATTTGTTGATGTTGAGAAAAGTCTAGCAAAGTCTAGAAAAATTTAGCCCGTCCCGAACAAAATTCCTGCATCCGCCACTGTCTCAAAGAAAGAGGTGTGGACAGGGTTGCAAACGGGGCGTCTCCGGATCTGAACCATAGTGGACCCGAACACGGATCCAGAATCGGGTCCACCTAGAGGACCGGAATCTAGTCCAAAATCGATTCTAATTTGCCTTTATTCTTCACTTTTCTTAAAATAAGCATATCATTCAACTTATAACAGTGCATCAAGTCTACTACATCCAGTATTATGCCTAAAGCGTGAAAAAGGAAAACTAAAGAAAAACGCGAGAGCTGATTTTAAGGTACTGATTGCTATATTAAAGGGTCATATGCCGGGCCCCGGGTCCGTGGTTCGGAACATATACGGACCAGGAACCGGACCCGGGCCCGTTTTTGAATCGGGACATAAAATGGGTTTCGTACCCGGTTCTTTGCGGGTCGGAACTTCCGGGTAATCGGAGAATCGGATACCCGTTTGCAACCCCAGATGTGGAGGAGTTGCCCAGCTGCGAGGTACGAGGGACGGTTGCGGATTTTCTCCTTAACCTATTTCGGTTAAAGCTCCCTATCATTAAGAGAGTTAAAACAGGAAAGAGGGCTCCACCTATCACCCATTTCAGCAAGAAAACTCTTAATCCGTCATTATGGCCGTCGAAATAAGGAAGATGGAAAAACTTGAATAAAAAATCATCTTCATGATCGAATTGGAAACGGGTCTCTCTCATAGACTATAAAATCCAGATGATATTTATTTTCTACCGTCGGATTTAATCCCGAGTGGACACCACCGTATTTGCTCACTTATCACTCGCCATCTACTTCACATTTGGTTAACTTGCTGTACCCGTGAAGTGAACTGAAGTGACTGGTTAATTCGGGAGACAATAAAAGGTTAGGGGGTCAAATCGCAATTGACAGTAAGTTTCAAAAATCACCTCCTCAATTTAACAAAAAAAAATGTAAAAGGATACATTCTCATGCTACTAAACGAAAAATAATAATAATAATAATAATAATAATAACAATTAGGGGTTTTCATGGACCACGCTGGGCTAGGCCGAGGAATGAAAAAAACGGCCCGACTTCTAAACTAGAAACCAAAGCGCGGCCCAAGCTTGAGTCAGGCCTGAAGTTGCTAGCCGGAGCCTAGCCCGCATGGAAGTGATGAAGCCCGGGCCCGACCCGTGTTAGACATATAGAAACATAGAAATGAGTTTCGGAGCAGCTCCTAGGCCAGCTCAACCGGGCCGATCATGTCACCATCTGTGAGAGGTCACGGGTTTGAGGCCCCCCGTCACTACTCCCTCCCTCATAATTATATGTATATTTGGGCAGGACGGGAATTCCGGCTCTCAACCACTTAGTCCGAATAAAAGAAAATTGAGCACGACCCATCAATTATAGCCTACACCCCATGCCCAACCCAAAGGGGCCCGGCCCGATCCATGAGCACCCTTATAAATAAAAAATTCTTCCTTTTAAAAAAGCGAATTCGGAAAAACCGATCTCTCATCATTTGGTTTGACCAAACCTTTAATTTTCTTCTCTCTTATATTAACCGTTAACCTCACTTCACAAGTAAAGTAAATTTACCAAACAAGCAATATATTGCGTATTTGCTGTGATTTAATATTATCCCATTTAAATGTCAATCATACATTCCCATCCATTATATATTGTTGGGACCTAAGCCCCTACCCGCGACGAGATCAAGATGCAAGAAAAGAAAAACAAAAAGGAAAAAAATCGGTTTAAAGTTTGAGTGCCAGTTTTCCTCCTCTCGGAGAGGAGGAAAGCTGGAAAAGGCAGCTTCACCGCCCCTACCTACAGCGGTAAAGCTGCATTGCTACTTTTCCTCCGCTTAGAGAGGAGGAAAAGTGGCAATTGCATCTTTACCGCCTGTAATAGCAGCGGTAAAGCTGCATGGCGGCTTTTCCTCCTCCAACAGTGGTATGGCTGCATGAATACACATAGAAGCCTTTCCCGTCTCTAAGTTAATGTCACTTATCTCCTTCTCAACTTTATTCTCTCACACGTTCGGTGTCTTTGGGGCCCATTTCTAATCAAATGTACTTCATCCAAGTGGGGCCCGACGATGAATGACCTATGGCATTTGTCGGCTGAGGCCCACACCAGATGGGAAAGCAACAAAGATTGGCACATTAATCAAATACCTAGATCATTTGTCAGGAGGTACCAAGGCGGAGGGACCCGTCTTTTAATTGAGTTTTGGGCTATCTTAAAATTTTAAATCTACCTCTCTATCATTTAAGATTTGTTTCATTCTCATTCCCACCAGATTGTTTTGGTCATTGGAAAACCGAATCCTCGGCTTGTGATTAGTGGGTCCACGTTCTGGTGATTTGATCCGTTGAAGGGATGATATCTTGATAATTGTAGAGGGATAAATCAGTCCCGACCATCTCCGGTAGATCTTTTTTATTATGTCATATAAGTGTTCGGCAGCGGAGCTAATGACCCACAAGTGGTTCCTTGAGTCATCAAGGATGACCTAATACGAAGATATAAAAAACGTTAATGACGATCGATAATATATTTCTCTTTTCTGAGAATATTCTGAATAAATAAATAAATTTCATGCGTTTAGATTCATAGTTTTAGTTTTTAAACATCATTACAAATATTTTATTAGTTTCCTTTTGGACTCAAGTACGGACAGTGAAATAAATTTACTTCCGTGAGTTTCGCGGTTGCTTTTGCTTCTTTGTCTAGAAAATTGAAAATTAGTTTTCACTGTTGTATCAACAATTTGATAAAATATAGGGAGAAAATACTTATGATTATGTTAATCATATTTTTATGAAAGGATCAAGTCAACCGAACGGTCGGATTAATTCTTATTCTCGATATCATATACATTTTAAGGCTGTTTTTTCCTTTTTGTAGGACTCCGATTTCAGTAATTGGGTTCCACTGTAATGTTCTGCTCTTTTTTTCTCAATATATGCCCAAGTGTCCATGCACGGCTCAATGTTGCTCAAATTAGGACAAGTTAAAATACATAAGAATACCCAACCGGGTGTTGGCCCGGTTAGGACACTGGGTTTCAACACCAGAGGCCCTGGCGTCGACCCCCCCAGGCGTTAACCGTCTCCCGTCTCTGTGGGTGCAGGCGTGGGGCGCAGGGATCAGCCCCACCAAAGTTTGGGATACCCTGAGATAGATATATAAATATATATATATATATATATACATACATACATACATACATACATACATACATACATACATACACTTATGTAAACGAAAAACCACATAAGAATGAAGAGGGTGTTCTGGTTGCTTTACACGTAACCCCATTACACGGTATTAGCTATTCAATTTAATTCGTCATATCAAAAGGCCTCTTACGTATAAAATAACAGCAATTTTAGAAATTGATTTTAACTACTTACTTCTTTTTTCTTAAGTGCAACAAATCTTCTCTTTCACCATTTGTTGATGTTGAGAAAAGTCTAGCAAAGTCTAGAAAAATTTAGCCCGTCCCGAACAAAATTCCTGCATCCGCCACTGTCTCAAAGAAAGAGGTGTGGACAGGGTTGCAAACGGGGCGTCTCCGGATCTGAACCATAGTGGACCCGAACACGGATCCAGAATCGGGTCCACCTAGAGGACCGGAATCTAGTCCAAAATCGATTCTAATTTGCCTTTATTCTTCACTTTTCTTAAAATAAGCATATCATTCAACTTATAACAGTGCATCAAGTCTACTACATCCAGTATTATGCCTAAAGCGTGAAAAAGGAAAACTAAAGAAAAACGCGAGAGCTGATTTTAAGGTACTGATTGCTATATTAAAGGGTCATATGCCGGGCCCCGGGTCCGTGGTTCGGAACATATACGGACCAGGAACCGGACCCGGGCCCGTTTTTGAATCGGGACATAAAATGGGTTTCGTACCCGGTTCTTTGCGGGTCGGAACTTCCGGGTAATCGGAGAATCGGATACCCGTTTGCAACCCCAGATGTGGAGGAGTTGCCCAGCTGCGAGGTACGAGGGACGGTTGCGGATTTTCTCCTTAACCTATTTCGGTTAAAGCTCCCTATCATTAAGAGAGTTAAAATAGGAAAGAGGGCTCCACCTATCACCCATTTCAGCAAGAAAACTCTTAATCCGTCATTATGGCCGTCGAAATAAGGAAGATGGAAAAACTTGAATAAAAAATCATCTTCATGATCGAATTGGAAACGGGTCTCTCTCATAGACTATAAAATCCAGATGATATTTATTTTCTACCGTCGGATTTAATCCCGAGTGGACACCACCGTATTTGCTCACTTATCACTCGCCATCTACTTCACATTTGGTTAACTTGCTGTACCCGTGAAGTGAACTGAAGTGACTGGTTAATTCGGGAGACAATAAAAGGTTAGGGGGTCAAATCGCAATTGACAGTAAGTTTCAAAAATCACCTCCTCAATTTAACAAAAAAAATGTAAAAGGATACATTCTCATGCTACTAAACGAAACATAATAATAATAATAATAATAATAATAACAATTAGGGGTTTTCATGGACCACGCTGGGCTAGGCCGAGGAATGAAAAAAACGGCCCGACTTCTAAACTAGAAACCAAAGCGCGGCCCAAGCTTGAGTCAGGCCTGAAGTTGCTAGCCGGAGCCTAGCCCGCATGGAAGTGATGAAGCCCGGGCCCGACCCGTGTTAGACATATAGAAACATAGAAATGAGTTTCGGAGCAGCTCCTAGGCCAGCTCAACCGGGCCGATCATGTCACCATCTGTGAGAGGTCACGGGTTTGAGGCCCCCCGTCACTACTCCCTCCCTCATAATTATATGTATATTTGGGCAGGACGGGAATTCCGGCTCTCAACCACTTAGTCCGAATAAAAGAAAATTGAGCACGACCCATCAATTATAGCCTACACCCCATGCCCAACCCAAAGGGGCCCGGCCCGATCCATGAGCACCCTTATAAATAAAAAATTCTTCCTTTTAAAAAAGCGAATTCGGAAAAACCGATCTCTCATCATTTGGTTTGACCAAACCTTTAATTTTCTTCTCTCTTATATTAACCGTTAACCTCACTTCACAAGTAAAGTAAATTTACCAAACAAGCAATATATTGCGTATTTGTTGTGATTTAATATTATCCCATTTAAATGTCAATCATACATTCCCATCCATTATATATTGTTGGGACCTAAGCCCCTACCCGCGACGAGATCAAGATGCAAGAAAAGAAAAACAAAAAGGAAAAAAATCGGTTTAAAGTTTGAGTGCCAGTTTTCCTCCTCTCGGAGAGGAGGAAAGCTGGAAAAGGCAGCTTCACCGCCCCTAACTACAGCGGTAAAGATGCATTGCTACTTTTCCTCCGCTTAGAGAGGAGGAAAAGTGGCAATTGCATCTTTACCGCCTGTAATAGCAGCGGTAAAGCTGCATGGCGGCTTTTCCTCCTCCAACAGTGGTATGGCTGCATGAATACACATAGAAGCCTTTCCCGTCTCTAAGTTAATGTCACTTATCTCCTTCTCAACTTTATTCTCACACACGTTCGGTGTCTTTGGGGCCCATTTCTAATCAAATGTACTTCATCCAAGTGGGGCCCGACGATGAATGACCTATGGCATTTGTCGGCTGAGGCCCACACCAGATGGGAAAGCAACAAAGATTGGCACATTAATCAAATACCTAGATCATTTGTCAGGAAGTACCAAGGCGGAGGGACCCGTCTTTTAATTGAGTTTTGGGCTATCTTAAAATTTTAAATCTACCTCTCTATCATTTAAGATTTGTTTCATTCTCATTCCCACCAGATTGTTTTGGTCATTGGAAAACCGAATCCTCGGCTTGTGATTAGTGGGTCCACGTTCTGGTGATTTGATCCGTTGAAGGGATGATATCTTGATAATTGTAGAGGGATAAATCAGTCCCGACCATCTCCGGTAGATCTTTTTTATTATGTCATATAAGTGTTCGGCAGCGGAGCTAATGGCCCACAAGTGGTTCCTTGAGTCATCAAGGATGACCTAATACGAAGATATAAAAAACGTTAATGACGATCGATAATATATTTCTCTTTTCTGAGAATATTCTGAATAAATAAATAAATTTCATGCGTTTAGATTCATAGTTTTAGTTTTTAAACATCATTACAAATATTTTATTAGTTTCCTTTTGGACTCAAGTACGGACAGTGAAATAAATTTACTTCCGTGAGTTTCGCGGTTGCTTTTGCTTCTTTGTCTAGAAAATTGAAAATTAGTTTTCACTGTTGTATCAACAATTTGATAAAATATAGGGAGAAAATACTTATGATTATGTTAATCATATTTTTATGAAAGGATCAAGTCAACCGAACGGTCGGATTAATTCTTATTCTCGATATCATATACATTTTAAGGCTGTTTTTTCCTTTTTGTAGGACTCCGATTTCAGTAATTGGGTTCCACTGTAATGTTCTGCTCTTTTTTTCTCAATATATGCCCAAGTGTCCATGCACGGCTCAATGTTGCTCAAATTAGGACAAGTTAAAATACATAAGAATACCCAACCGGGTGTTGGCCCGGTTAGGACACTGGGTTTCAACACCAGAGGCCCTGGCGTCGACCCCCCCAGGCGTTAACCGTCTCCCGTCTCTGTGGGTGCAGGCGTGGGGCGCAGGGATCAGCCCCACCAAAGTTTGGGATACCCTGAGATAGATATATAAATATATATATATACATACATACATACATACATACATACATACATACACTTATGTAAACGAAAAGCCACATAAGAATGAAGAGGGTGTTCTGGTTGCTTTACACGTAACCCCATTACACGGTATTAGCTATTCAATTTAATTCGTCATATCAAAAGGCCTCTTACGTATAAAATAACAGCAATTTTAGAAATTGATTTTAACTACTTACTTCTTTTTTCTTAAGTGCAACAAATCTTCTCTTTCACCATTTGTTGATGTTGAGAAAAGTCTAGCAAAGTCTAGAAAAATTTAGCCCGTCCCGAACAAAATTCCTGCATCCGCCACTGTCTCAAAGAAAGAGGTGTGGACAGGGTTGCAAACGGGACGTCTCCGGATCTGAACCATAGTGGACCCGAACACGGATCCAGAATCGGGTCCACCTAGAGGACCGGAATCTAGTCCAAAATCGATTCTAATTTGCCTTTATTCTTCACTTTTCTTAAAATAAGCATATCATTCAACTTATAACAGTGCATCAAGTCTACTACATCCAGTATTATGCCTAAAGCGTGAAAAAGGAAAACTAAAGAAAAACGCGAGAGCTGATTTTAAGGTACTGATTGCTATATTAAAGGGTCATATGCCGGGTCCCGGGTCCGTGGTTCGGAACATATACGGACCAGGAACCGGACCCGGGCCCGTTTTTGAATCGGGACATAAAATGGGTTTCGTACCCGGTTCTTTGCGGGTCGGAACTTCCGGGTAATCGGAGAATCGGATACCCGTTTGCAACCCCAGATGTGGAGGAGTTGCCCAGCTGTGAGGTACGAGGGACGGTTGCGGATTTTCTCCTTAACCTATTTCGGTTAAAGCTCCCTATCATTAAGAGAGTTAAAATAGGAAAGAGGGCTCCACCTATCACCCATTTCAGCAAGAAAACTCTTAATCCGTCATTATGGCCGTCGAAATAAGGAAGAGGGAAAAACTTGAATAAAAAATCATCTTCATGATCGAATTGGAAACGGGTCTCTCTCATAGACTATAAAATCCAGATGATATTTATTTTCTACCGTCGGATTTAATCCCGAGTGGACACCACCGTATTTGCTCACTTATCACTCGCCATCTACTTCACATTTGGTTAACTTGCTGTACCCGTGAAGTGAACTGAAGTGACTGGTTAATTCGGGAGACAATAAAAGGTTAGGGGGTCAAATCGCAATTGACAGTAAGTTTCAAAAATCACCTCCTCAATTTAACAAAAAAAATGTAAAAGGATACATTCTCATGCTACTAAACGAAAAATAATAATAATAATAATAATAACAATTAGGGGTTTTCATGGACCACGCTGGGCTAGGCCGAGGAATGAAAAAAACGGCCCGACTTCTAAACTAGAAACCAAAGCGCGGCCCAAGCTTGAGTCAGGCCTGAAGTTGCTAGCCGGAGCCTAGCCCGCATGGAAGTGATGAAGCCCGGGCCCGACTCGTGTTAGACATATAGAAACATAGAAATGAGTTTCGGAGCAGCTCCTAGGCCAGCTCAACCGGGCCGATCATGTCACCATCTGTGAGAGGTCACGGGTTTGAGGCCCCCCGTCACTACTCCCTCCCTCATAATTATATGTATATTTGGGCAGGGCGGGAATTCCGGCTCTCAACCACTTAGTCCGAATAAAAGAAAATTGAGCACGACCCATCAATTATAGCCTACACCCCATGCCCAACCCAAAGGGGCCCGGCCCGATCCATGAGCACCCTTATAAATAAAAAATTCTTCCTTTTAAAAAAGCGAATTCGGAAAAACCGATCTCTCATCATTTGGTTTGACCAAACCTTTAATTTTCTTCTCTCTTATATTAACCGTTAACCTCACTTCACAAGTAAAGTAAATTTACCAAACAAGCAATATATTGCGTATTTGCTGTGATTTAATATTATCCCATTTAAATGTCAATCATACATTCCCATCCATTATATATTGTTGGGACCTAAGCCCCTACCCGCGACGAGATCAAGATGCAAGAAAAGAAAAACAAAAAGGAAAAAAATCGGTTTAAAGTTTGAGTGCCAGTTTTCCTCCTCTCGGAGAGGAGGAAAGCTGGAAAAGGCAGCTTCACCGCCCCTAACTACAGCGGTAAAGATGCATTGCTACTTTTCCTCCGCTTAGAGAGGAGGAAAAGTGGCAATTGCATCTTTACCGCCTGTAATAGCAGCGGTAAAGCTGCATGGCGGCTTTTCCTCCTCCAACAGTGGTATGGCTGCATGAATACACATAGAAGCCTTTCCCGTCTCTAAGTTAATGTCACTTATCTCCTTCTCAACTTTATTCTCACACACGTTCGGTGTCTTTGGGGCCCATTTCTAATCAAATGTACTTCATCCAAGTGGGGCCCGACGATGAATGACCTATGGCATTTGTCGGCTGAGGCCCACACCAGATGGGAAAGCAACAAAGATTGGCACATTAATCAAATACCTAGATCATTTGTCAGGAAGTACCAAGGCGGAGGGACCCGTCTTTTAATTGAGTTTTGGGCTATCTTAAAATTTTAAATCTACCTCTCTATCATTTAAGATTTGTTTCATTCTCATTCCCACCAGATTGTTTTGGTCATTGGAAAACCGAATCCTCGGCTTGTGATTAGTGGGTCCACGTTCTGGTGATTTGATCCGTTGAAGGGATGATATCTTGATAATTGTAGAGGGATAAATCAGTCCCGACCATCTCCGGTAGATCTTTTTTATTATGTCATATAAGTGTTCGGCAGCGGAGCTAATGGCCCACAAGTGGTTCCTTGAGTCATCAAGGATGACCTAATACGAAGATATAAAAAACGTTAATGACGATCGATAATATATTTCTCTTTTCTGAGAATATTCTGAATAAATAAATAAATTTCATGCGTTTAGATTCATAGTTTTAGTTTTTAAACATCATTACAAATATTTTATTAGTTTCCTTTTGGACTCAAGTACGGACAGTGAAATAAATTTACTTCCGTGAGTTTCGCGGTTGCTTTTGCTTCTTTGTCTAGAAAATTGAAAATTAGTTTTCACTGTTGTATCAACAATTTGATAAAATATAGGGAGAAAATACTTATGATTATGTTAATCATATTTTTATGAAAGGATCAAGTCAACCGAACGGTCGGATTAATTCTTATTCTCGATATCATATACATTTTAAGGCTGTTTTTTCCTTTTTGTAGGACTCCGATTTCAGTAATTGGGTTCCACTGTAATGTTCTGCTCTTTTTTTCTCAATATATGCCCAAGTGTCCATGCACGGCTCAATGTTGCTCAAATTAGGACAAGTTAAAATACATAAGAATACCCAACCGGGTGTTGGCCCGGTTAGGACACTGGGTTTCAACACCAGAGGCCCTGGCGTCGACCCCCCCAGGCGTTAACCGTCTCCCGTCTCTGTGGGTGCAGGCGTGGGGCGCAGGGATCAGCCCCACCAAAGTTTGGGATACCCAGAGATAGATATATAAATATACATACATACATACATACATACACTTATGTAAACGAAAAACCACATAAGAATGAAGAGGGTGTTCTGGTTGCTTTACACGTAACCCCATTACACGGTATTAGCTATTCAATTTAATTCGTCATATCAAAAGGCCTCTTACGTATAAAATAACAGCAATTTTAGAAATTGATTTTAACTACTTACTTCTTTTTTCTTAAGTGCAACAAATCTTCTCTTTCACCATTTGTTGATGTTGAGAAAAGTCTAGCAAAGTCTAGAAAAATTTAGCCCGTCCCGAACAAAATTCCTGCATCCGCCACTGTCTCAAAGAAAGAGGTGTGGACAGGGTTGCAAACGGGACGTCTCCGGATCTGAACCATAGTGGACCCGAACACGGATCCAGAATCGGGTCCACCTAGAGGACCGGAATCTAGTCCAAAATCGATTCTAATTTGCCTTTATTCTTCACTTTTCTTAAAATAAGCATATCATTCAACTTATAACAGTGCATCAAGTCTACTACATCCAGTATTATGCCTAAAGCGTAAAAAAGGAAAACTAAAGAAAAACGCGAGAGCTGATTTTAAGGTACTGATTGCTATATTAAAGGGTCATATGCCGGGTCCCGGGTCCGTGGTTCGGAACATATACGGACCAGGAACCGGACCCGGGCCCGTTTTTGAATCGGGACATAAAATGGGTTTCGTACCCGGTTCTTTGCGGGTCGGAACTTCCGGATAATCGGAGAATCGGATACCCGTTTGCAACCCCAGATGTGGAGGAGTTGCCCAGCTGCGAGGTACGAGGGACGGTTGCGGATTTTCTCCTTAACCTATTTCGGTTAAAGCTCCCTATCATTAAGAGAGTTAAAATAGGAAAGAGGGCTCCACCTATCACCCATTTCAGCAAGAAAACTCTTAATCCGTCATTATGGCCGTCGAAATAAGGAAGACGGAAAAACTTGAATAAAAAATCATCTTCATGATCGAATTGGAAACGGGTCTCTCTCATAGACTATAAAATCCAGATGATATTTATTTTCTACCGTCGGATTTAATCCCGAGTGGACACCACCGTATTTGCTCACTTATCACTCGCCATCTACTTCACATTTGGTTAACTTGCTGTACCCGTGAAGTGAACTGAAGTGACTGGTTAATTCGGGAGACAATAAAAGGTTAGGGGGTCAAATCGCAATTGATAGTAAGTTTCAAAAATCACCTCCTCAATTTAACAAAAAAAATGTAAAAGGATACATTCTCATGCTACTAAACGAAAAATAATAATAATAATAATAATAATAACAATTAGGGGTTTTCATGGACCACGCTGGGCTAGGCCGAGGAATGAAAAAAACGGCCCGGCTTCTAAACTAGAAACCAAAGCGCGGCCCAAGCTTGAGTCAGGCCTGAAGTTGCTAGCCGGAGCCTAGCCCGCATGGAAGTGATGAAGCCCGGGCCCGACCCGTGTTAGACATATAGAAACATAGAAATGAGTTTCGGAGCAGCTCCTAGGCCAGCTCAACCGGGCCGATCATGTCACCATCTGTGAGAGGTCACGGGTTTGAGGCCCCCCGTCACTACTCCCTCCCTCATAATTATATGTATATTTGGGCAGGGCGGGAATTCCGGCTCTCAACCACTTGGTCCGAATAAAAGAAAATTGAGCACGACCCATCAATTATAGCCTACACCCCATGCCCAGCCCAAAGGGGCCCGGCCCGATCCATGAGCACCCTTATAAATAAAAAATTCTTCCTTTTAAAAAAGCGAATTCGGAAAAACCGATCTCTCATCATTTGGTTTGACCAAACCTTTAATTTTCTTCTCTCTTATATTAACCGTTAACCTCACTTCACAAGTAAAGTAAATTTACCAAACAAGCAATATATTGCGTATTTGCTGTGATTTAATATTATCCCATTTAAATGTCAATCATACATTCCCATCCATTATATATTGTTGGGACCTAAGCCCCTACCCGCGACGAGATCAAGATGCAAGAAAAGAAAAACAAAAAGGAAAAAAATCGGTTTAAAGTTTGAGTGCCAGTTTTCCTCCTCTCGGAGAGGAGGAAAGCTGGAAAAGGCAGCTTTACCGCCCCTACCTACAGCGGTAAAGCTGCATTGCTACTTTTCCTCCGCTTAGAGAGGAGGAAAAGGGGCAATTGCATCTTTACCGCCTGTAATAGCAGCGGTAAAGCTGCATGGCGGCTTTTCCTCCTCCAACAGTGGTATGGCTGCATGAATACACATAGAAGCCTTTCCCGTCTCTAAGTTAATGTCACTTATCTCCTTCTCAACTTTATTCTCACACACGTTCGGTGTCTTTGGGGCCCATTTCTAATCAAATGTACTTCATCCAAGTGGGGCCCGACGATGAATGACCTATGGCATTTGTCGGCTGAGGCCCACACCAGATGGGAAAGCAACAAAGATTGGCACATTAATCAAATACCTAGATCATTTGTCAGGAAGTACCAAGGCGGAGGGACCCGTCTTTTAATTGAGTTTTGGGCTATCTTAAAATTTTAAATCTACCTCTCTATCATTTAAGATTTGTTTCATTCTCATTCCCACCAGATTGTTTTGGTCATTGGAAAACCGAATCCTCGGCTTGTGATTAGTGGGTCCACGTTCTGGTGATTTGATCCGTTGAAGGGATGATATCTTGATAATTGTAGAGGGATAAATCAGTCCCGACCATCTCCGGTAGATCTTTTTTATTATGTCATATAAGTGTTCGGCAGCGGAGCTAATGGCCCACAAGTGGTTCCTTGAGTCATCAAGGATGACCTAATACGAAGATATAAAAAACGTTAATGACGATCGATAATATATTTCTCTTTTCTGAGAATATTCTGAATAAATAAATAAATTTCATGCGTTTAGATTCATAGTTTTAGTTTTTAAACATCATTACAAATATTTTATTAGTTTCCTTTTGGACTCAAGTACGGGCAGTGAAATAAATTTACTTCCGTGAGTCTCGCGGTTGCTTTTGCTTCTTTGTCTAGAAAATTGAAAATTAGTTTTCACTGTTGTATCAACAATTTGATAAAAATATAGGGAGAAAATACTTATGATTATGTTAATCATATTTTTATGAAAGGATCAAGTCAACCGAACGGTCGGATTAATTCTTATTCTCGATATCATATACATTTTAAGGCTGTTTTTTCCTTTTTGTAGGACTCCGATTTCAGTAATTGGGTTCCACTGTAATGTTCTGCTCTTTTTTTCTCAATATATGCCCAAGTGTCCATGCACGGCTCAATGTTGCTCAAATTAGGACAAGTTAAAATACATAAGAATACCCAACCGGGTGTTGGCCCGGTTAGGACACTGGGTTTCAACACCAGAGGCCCTGGCGTCGACCCCCCCAGGCGTTAACCGTCTCCCGTCTCTGTGGGTGCAGGCGTGGGGCGCAGCGATCAGCCCCACCAAAGTTTGGGATACCCTGAGATAGATATATAAATATATATATATATATACATACATACATACATACACTTATGTAAACGAAAAACCACATAAGAATGAAGAGGGTGTTCTGGTTGCTTTACACGTAACCCCATTACACGGTATTAGCTATTCAATTTAATTCGTCATATCAAAAGGCCTCTTACGTATAAAATAACAGCAATTTTAGAAATTGATTTTAACTACTTACTTCTTTTTTCTTAAGTGCAACAAATCTTCTCTTTCACCATTTGTTGGTGTTGAGAAAAGTCTAGCAAAGTCTAGAAAAATTTAGCCCGTCCCGAACAAAATTCCTGCATCCGCCACTGTCTCAAAGAAAGAGGTGTGGACAGGGTTGCAAACGGGACGTCTCCGGATCTGAACCATAGTGGACCCGAACACGGATCCAGAATCGGGTCCACCTAGAGGACCGGAATCTAGTCCAAAATCGATTCTAATTTGCCTTTATTCTTCACTTTTCTTAAAATAAGCATATCATTCAACTTATAACAGTGCATCAAGTCTACTACATCCAGTATTATGCCTAAAGCGTAAAAAAGGAAAACTAAAGAAAAACGCGAGAGCTGATTTTAAGGTACTGATTGCTATATTAAAGGGTCATATGCCGGGTCCCGGGTCCGTGGTTCGGAACATATACGGACCAGGAACCGGACCCGGGCCCGTTTTTGAATCGGGACATAAAATGGGTTTCGTACCCGGTTCTTTGCGGGTCGGAACTTCCGGATAATCGGAGAATCGGATACCCGTTTGCAACCCCAGATGTGGAGGAGTTGCCCAGCTGCGAGGTACGAGGGACGGTTGCGGATTTTCTCCTTAACCTATTTCGGTTAAAGCTCCCTATCATTAAGAGAGTTAAAATAGGAAAGAGGGCTCCACCTATCACCCATTTCAGCAAGAAAACTCTTAATCCGTCATTATGGCCGTCGAAATAAGGAAGACGGAAAAACTTGAATAAAAAATCATCTTCATGATCGAATTGGAAACGGGTCTCTCTCATAGACTATAAAATCCAGATGATATTTATTTTCTACCGTCGGATTTAATCCCGAGTGGACACCACCGTATTTGCTCACTTATCACTCGCCATCTACTTCACATTTGGTTAACTTGCTGTACCCGTGAAGTGAACTGAAGTGACTGGTTAATTCGGGAGACAATAAAAGGTTAGGGGGTCAAATCGCAATTGATAGTAAGTTTCAAAAATCACCTCCTCAATTTAACAAAAAAAATGTAAAAGGATACATTCTCATGCTACTAAACGAAAAATAATAATAATAATAATAATAATAACAATTAGGGGTTTTCATGGACCACGCTGGGCTAGGCCGAGGAATGAAAAAAACGGCCCGGCTTCTAAACTAGAAACCAAAGCGCGGCCCAAGCTTGAGTCAGGCCTGAAGTTGCTAGCCGGAGCCTAGCCCGCATGGAAGTGATGAAGCCCGGGCCCGACCCGTGTTAGACATATAGAAACATAGAAATGAGTTTCGGAGCAGCTCCTAGGCCAGCTCAACCGGGCCGATCATGTCACCATCTGTGAGAGGTCACGGGTTTGAGGCCCCCCGTCACTACTCCCTCCCTCATAATTATATGTATATTTGGGCAGGGCGGGAATTCCGGCTCTCAACCACTTGGTCCGAATAAAAGAAAATTGAGCACGACCCATCAATTATAGCCTACACCCCATGCCCAGCCCAAAGGGGCCCGGCCCGATCCATGAGCACCCTTATAAATAAAAAATTCTTCCTTTTAAAAAAGCGAATTCGGAAAAACCGATCTCTCATCATTTGGTTTGACCAAACCTTTAATTTTCTTCTCTCTTATATTAACCGTTAACCTCACTTCACAAGTAAAGTAAATTTACCAAACAAGCAATATATTGCGTATTTGCTGTGATTTAATATTATCCCATTTAAATGTCAATCATACATTCCCATCCATTATATATTGTTGGGACCTAAGCCCCTACCCGCGACGAGATCAAGATGCAAGAAAAGAAAAACAAAAAGGAAAAAAATCGGTTTAAAGTTTGAGTGCCAGTTTTCCTCCTCTCGGAGAGGAGGAAAGCTGGAAAAGGCAGCTTCACCGCCCCTAACTACAGCGGTAAAGATGCATTGCTACTTTTCCTCCGCTTAGAGAGGAGGAAAAGTGGCAATTGCATCTTTACCGCCTGTAATAGCAGCGGTAAAGCTGCATGGCGGCTTTTCCTCCTCCAACAGTGGTATGGCTGCATGAATACACATAGAAGCCTTTCCCGTCTCTAAGTTAATGTCACTTATCTCCTTCTCAACTTTATTCTCACACACGTTCGGTGTCTTTGGGGCCCATTTCTAATCAAATGTACTTCATCCAAGTGGGGCCCGACGATGAATGACCTATGGCATTTGTCGGCTGAGGCCCACACCAGATGGGAAAGCAACAAAGATTGGCACATTAATCAAATACCTAGATCATTTGTCAGGAAGTACCAAGGCGGAGGGACCCGTCTTTTAATTGAGTTTTGGGCTATCTTAAAATTTTAAATCTACCTCTCTATCATTTAAGATTTGTTTCATTCTCATTCCCACCAGATTGTTTTGGTCATTGGAAAACCGAATCCTCGGCTTGTGATTAGTGGGTCCACGTTCTGGTGATTTGATCCGTTGAAGGGATGATATCTTGATAATTGTAGAGGGATAAATCAGTCCCGACCATCTCCGGTAGATCTTTTTTATTATGTCATATAAGTGTTCGGCAGCGGAGCTAATGGCCCACAAGTGGTTCCTTGAGTCATCAAGGATGACCTAATACGAAGATATAAAAAACGTTAATGACGATCGATAATATATTTCTCTTTTCTGAGAATATTCTGAATAAATAAATAAATTTCATGCGTTTAGATTCATAGTTTTAGTTTTTAAACATCATTACAAATATTTTATTAGTTTCCTTTTGGACTCAAGTACGGGCAGTGAAATAAATTTACTTCCGTGAGTCTCGCGGTTGCTTTTGCTTCTTTGTCTAGAAAATTGAAAATTAGTTTTCACTGTTGTATCAACAATTTGATAAAAATATAGGGAGAAAATACTTATGATTATGTTAATCATATTTTTATGAAAGGATCAAGTCAACCGAACGGTCGGATTAATTCTTATTCTCGATATCATATACATTTTAAGGCTGTTTTTTCCTTTTTGTAGGACTCCGATTTCAGTAATTGGGTTCCACTGTAATGTTCTGCTCTTTTTTTCTCAATATATGCCCAAGTGTCCATGCACGGCTCAATGTTGCTCAAATTAGGACAAGTTAAAATACATAAGAATACCCAACCGGGTGTTGGCCCGGTTAGGACACTGGGTTTCAACACCAGAGGCCCTGGCGTCGACCCCCCCAGGCGTTAACCGTCTCCCGTCTCTGTGGGTGCAGGCGTGGGGCGCAGCGATCAGCCCCACCAAAGTTTGGGATACCCTGAGATAGATATATAAATATATATATATATATATACATACATACATACATACACTTATGTAAACGAAAAACCACATAAGAATGAAGAGGGTGTTCTGGTTGCTTTACACGTAACCCCATTACACGGTATTAGCTATTCAATTTAATTCGTCATATCAAAAGGCCTCTTACGTATAAAATAACAGCAATTTTAGAAATTGATTTTAACTACTTACTTCTTTTTTCTTAAGTGCAACAAATCTTCTCTTTCACCATTTGTTGGTGTTGAGAAAAGTCTAGCAAAGTCTAGAAAAATTTAGCCCGTCCCGAACAAAATTCCTGCATCCGCCACTGTCTCAAAGAAAGAGGTGTGGACAGGGTTGCAAACGGGACGTCTCCGGATCTGAACCATAGTGGACCCGAACACGGATCCAGAATCGGGTCCACCTAGAGGACCGGAATCTAGTCCAAAATCGATTCTAATTTGCCTTTATTCTTCACTTTTCTTAAAATAAGCATATCATTCAACTTATAACAGTGCATCAAGTCTACTACATCCAGTATTATGCCTAAAGCGTAAAAAAGGAAAACTAAAGAAAAACGCGAGAGCTGATTTTAAGGTACTGATTGCTATATTAAAGGGTCATATGCCGGGTCCCGGGTCCGTGGTTCGGAACATATACGGACCAGGAACCGGACCCGGGCCCGTTTTTGAATCGGGACATAAAATGGGTTTCGTACCCGGTTCTTTGCGGGTCGGAACTTCCGGATAATCGGAGAATCGGATACCCGTTTGCAACCCCAGATGTGGAGGAGTTGCCCAGCTGCGAGGTACGAGGGACGGTTGCGGATTTTCTCCTTAACCTATTTCGGTTAAAGCTCCCTATCATTAAGAGAGTTAAAATAGGAAAGAGGGCTCCACCTATCACCCATTTCAGCAAGAAAACTCTTAATCCGTCATTATGGCCGTCGAAATAAGGAAGATGGAAAAACTTGAATAAAAAATCATCTTCATGATCGAATTGGAAACGGGTCTCTCTCATAGACTATAAAATCCAGATGATATTTATTTTCTACCGTCGGATTTAATCCCGAGTGGACACCACCGTATTTGCTCACTTATCACTCGCCATCTACTTCACATTTGGTTAACTTGCTGTACCCGTGAAGTGAACTGAAGTGACTGGTTAATTCGGGAGACAATAAAAGGTTAGGGGGTCAAATCGCAATTGATAGTAAGTTTCAAAAATCACCTCCTCAATTTAACAAAAAAAATGTAAAAGGATACATTCTCATGCTACTAAACGAAAAATAATAATAATAATAATAATAATAACAATTAGGGGTTTTCATGGACCACGCTGGGCTAGGCCGAGGAATGAAAAAAACGGCCCGGCTTCTAAACTAGAAACCAAAGCGCGGCCCAAGCTTGAGTCAGGCCTGAAGTTGCTAGCCGGAGCCTAGCCCGCATGGAAGTGATGAAGCCCGGGCCCGACCCGTGTTAGACATATAGAAACATAGAAATGAGTTTCGGAGCAGCTCCTAGGCCAGCTCAACCGGGCCGATCATGTCACCATCTGTGAGAGGTCACGGGTTTGAGGCCCCCCGTCACTACTCCCTCCCTCATAATTATATGTATATTTGGGCAGGGCGGGAATTCCGGCTCTCAACCACTTGGTCCGAATAAAAGAAAATTGAGCACGACCCATCAATTATAGCCTACACCCCATGCCCAGCCCAAAGGGGCCCGGCCCGATCCATGAGCACCCTTATAAATAAAAAATTCTTCCTTTTAAAAAAGCGAATTCGGAAAAACCGATCTCTCATCATTTGGTTTGACCAAACCTTTAATTTTCTTCTCTCTTATATTAACCGTTAACCTCACTTCACAAGTAAAGTAAATTTACCAAACAAGCAATATATTGCGTATTTGCTGTGATTTAATATTATCCCATTTAAATGTCAATCATACATTCCCATCCATTATATATTGTTGGGACCTAAGCCCCTACCCGCGACGAGATCAAGATGCAAGAAAAGAAAAACAAAAAGGAAAAAAATCGGTTTAAAGTTTGAGTGCCAGTTTTCCTCCTCTCGGAGAGGAGGAAAGCTGGAAAAGGCAGCTTTACCGCCCCTACCTACAGCGGTAAAGCTGCATTGCTACTTTTCCTCCGCTTAGAGAGGAGGAAAAGTGGCAATTGCATCTTTACCGCCTGTAATAGCAGCGGTAAAGCTGCATGGCGGCTTTTCCTCCTCCAACAGTGGTATGGCTGCATGAATACACATAGAAGCCTTTCCCGTCTCTAAGTTAATGTCACTTATCTCCTTCTCAACTTTATTCTCACACACGTTCGGTGTCTTTGGGGCCCATTTCTAATCAAATGTACTTCATCCAAGTGGGGCCCGACGATGAATGACCTATGGCATTTGTCGGCTGAGGCCCACACCAGATGGGAAAGCAACAAAGATTGGCACATTAATCAAATACCTAGATCATTTGTCAGGAAGTACCAAGGCGGAGGGACCCGTCTTTTAATTGAGTTTTGGGCTATCTTAAAATTTTAAATCTACCTCTCTATCATTTAAGATTTGTTTCATTCTCATTCCCACCAGATTGTTTTGGTCATTGGAAAACCGAATCCTCGGCTTGTGATTAGTGGGTCCACGTTCTGGTGATTTGATCCGTTGAAGGGATGATATCTTGATAATTGTAGAGGGATAAATCAGTCCCGACCATCTCCGGTAGATCTTTTTTATTATGTCATATAAGTGTTCGGCAGCGGAGCTAATGGCCCACAAGTGGTTCCTTGAGTCATCAAGGATGACCTAATACGAAGATATAAAAAACGTTAATGACGATCGATAATATATTTCTCTTTTCTGAGAATATTCTGAATAAATAAATAAATTTCATGCGTTTAGATTCATAGTTTTAGTTTTTAAACATCATTACAAATATTTTATTAGTTTCCTTTTGGACTCAAGTACGGGCAGTGAAATAAATTTACTTCCGTGAGTCTCGCGGTTGCTTTTGCTTCTTTGTCTAGAAAATTGAAAATTAGTTTTCACTGTTGTATCAACAATTTGATAAAAATATAGGGAGAAAATACTTATGATTATGTTAATCATATTTTTATGAAAGGATCAAGTCAACCGAACGGTCGGATTAATTCTTATTCTCGATATCATATACATTTTAAGGCTGTTTTTTCCTTTTTGTAGGACTCCGATTTCAGTAATTGGGTTCCACTGTAATGTTCTGCTCTTTTTTTCTCAATATATGCCCAAGTGTCCATGCACGGCTCAATGTTGCTCAAATTAGGACAAGTTAAAATACATAAGAATACCCAACCGGGTGTTGGCCCGGTTAGGACACTGGGTTTCAACACCAGAGGCCCTGGCGTCGACCCCCCCAGGCGTTAACCGTCTCCCGTCTCTGTGGGTGCAGGCGTGGGGCGCAGCGATCAGCCCCACCAAAGTTTGGGATACCCTGAGATAGATATATAAATATATATATATATATATATACATACATACATACATACACTTATGTAAACGAAAAACCACATAAGAATGAAGAGGGTGTTCTGGTTGCTTTACACGTAACCCCATTACACGGTATTAGCTATTCAATTTAATTCGTCATATCAAAAGGCCTCTTACGTATAAAATAACAGCAATTTTAGAAATTGATTTTAACTACTTACTTCTTTTTTCTTAAGTGCAACAAATCTTCTCTTTCACCATTTGTTGGTGTTGAGAAAAGTCTAGCAAAGTCTAGAAAAATTTAGCCCGTCCCGAACAAAATTCCTGCATCCGCCACTGTCTCAAAGAAAGAGGTGTGGACAGGGTTGCAAACGGGACGTCTCCGGATCTGAACCATAGTGGACCCGAACACGGATCCAGAATCGGGTCCACCTAGAGGACCGGAATCTAGTCCAAAATCGATTCTAATTTGCCTTTATTCTTCACTTTTCTTAAAATAAGCATATCATTCAACTTATAACAGTGCATCAAGTCTACTACATCCAGTATTATGCCTAAAGCGTAAAAAAGGAAAACTAAAGAAAAACGCGAGAGCTGATTTTAAGGTACTGATTGCTATATTAAAGGGTCATATGCCGGGTCCCGGGTCCGTGGTTCGGAACATATACGGACCAGGAACCGGACCCGGGCCCGTTTTTGAATCGGGACATAAAATGGGTTTCGTACCCGGTTCTTTGCGGGTCGGAACTTCCGGATAATCGGAGAATCGGATACCCGTTTGCAACCCCAGATGTGGAGGAGTTGCCCAGCTGCGAGGTACGAGGGACGGTTGCGGATTTTCTCCTTAACCTATTTCGGTTAAAGCTCCCTATCATTAAGAGAGTTAAAATAGGAAAGAGGGCTCCACCTATCACCCATTTCAGCAAGAAAACTCTTAATCCGTCATTATGGCCGTCGAAATAAGGAAGATGGAAAAACTTGAATAAAAAATCATCTTCATGATCGAATTGGAAACGGGTCTCTCTCATAGACTATAAAATCCAGATGATATTTATTTTCTACCGTCGGATTTAATCCCGAGTGGACACCACCGTATTTGCTCACTTATCACTCGCCATCTACTTCACATTTGGTTAACTTGCTGTACCCGTGAAGTGAACTGAAGTGACTGGTTAATTCGGGAGACAATAAAAGGTTAGGGGGTCAAATCGCAATTGATAGTAAGTTTCAAAAATCACCTCCTCAATTTAACAAAAAAAATGTAAAAGGATACATTCTCATGCTACTAAACGAAAAATAATAATAATAATAATAATAATAACAATTAGGGGTTTTCATGGACCACGCTGGGCTAGGCCGAGGAATGAAAAAAACGGCCCGGCTTCTAAACTAGAAACCAAAGCGCGGCCCAAGCTTGAGTCAGGCCTGAAGTTGCTAGCCGGAGCCTAGCCCGCATGGAAGTGATGAAGCCCGGGCCCGACCCGTGTTAGACATATAGAAACATAGAAATGAGTTTCGGAGCAGCTCCTAGGCCAGCTCAACCGGGCCGATCATGTCACCATCTGTGAGAGGTCACGGGTTTGAGGCCCCCCGTCACTACTCCCTCCCTCATAATTATATGTATATTTGGGCAGGGCGGGAATTCCGGCTCTCAACCACTTGGTCCGAATAAAAGAAAATTGAGCACGACCCATCAATTATAGCCTACACCCCATGCCCAGCCCAA
Organism: Persea americana; assembly: GCA_029852735.1. NCBI lineage: Eukaryota > Viridiplantae > Streptophyta > Magnoliopsida > Laurales > Lauraceae > Persea > Persea americana. The sequence goes on from CM056812.1 coordinate 53,620,814, forward strand.
AGGGGCCCGGCCCGATCCATGAGCACCCTTATAAATAAAAAATTCTTCCTTTTAAAAAAGCGAATTCGGAAAAACCGATCTCTCATCATTTGGTTTGACCAAACCTTTAATTTTCTTCTCTCTTATATTAACCGTTAACCTCACTTCACAAGTAAAGTAAATTTACCAAACAAGCAATATATTGCGTATTTGCTGTGATTTAATATTATCCCATTTAAATGTCAATCATACATTCCCATCCATTATATATTGTTGGGACCTAAGCCCCTACCCGCGACGAGATCAAGATGCAAGAAAAGAAAAACAAAAAGGAAAAAAATCGGTTTAAAGTTTGAGTGCCAGTTTTCCTCCTCTCGGAGAGGAGGAAAGCTGGAAAAGGCAGCTTTACCGCCCCTACCTACAGCGGTAAAGCTGCATTGCTACTTTTCCTCCGCTTAGAGAGGAGGAAAAGTGGCAATTGCATCTTTACCGCCTGTAATAGCAGCGGTAAAGCTGCATGGCGGCTTTTCCTCCTCCAACAGTGGTATGGCTGCATGAATACACATAGAAGCCTTTCCCGTCTCTAAGTTAATGTCACTTATCTCCTTCTCAACTTTATTCTCACACACGTTCGGTGTCTTTGGGGCCCATTTCTAATCAAATGTACTTCATCCAAGTGGGGCCCGACGATGAATGACCTATGGCATTTGTCGGCTGAGGCCCACACCAGATGGGAAAGCAACAAAGATTGGCACATTAATCAAATACCTAGATCATTTGTCAGGAAGTACCAAGGCGGAGGGACCCGTCTTTTAATTGAGTTTTGGGCTATCTTAAAATTTTAAATCTACCTCTCTATCATTTAAGATTTGTTTCATTCTCATTCCCACCAGATTGTTTTGGTCATTGGAAAACCGAATCCTCGGCTTGTGATTAGTGGGTCCACGTTCTGGTGATTTGATCCGTTGAAGGGATGATATCTTGATAATTGTAGAGGGATAAATCAGTCCCGACCATCTCCGGTAGATCTTTTTTATTATGTCATATAAGTGTTCGGCAGCGGAGCTAATGGCCCACAAGTGGTTCCTTGAGTCATCAAGGATGACCTAATACGAAGATATAAAAAACGTTAATGACGATCGATAATATATTTCTCTTTTCTGAGAATATTCTGAATAAATAAATAAATTTCATGCGTTTAGATTCATAGTTTTAGTTTTTAAACATCATTACAAATATTTTATTAGTTTCCTTTTGGACTCAAGTACGGGCAGTGAAATAAATTTACTTCCGTGAGTCTCGCGGTTGCTTTTGCTTCTTTGTCTAGAAAATTGAAAATTAGTTTTCACTGTTGTATCAACAATTTGATAAAAATATAGGGAGAAAATACTTATGATTATGTTAATCATATTTTTATGAAAGGATCAAGTCAACCGAACGGTCGGATTAATTCTTATTCTCGATATCATATACATTTTAAGGCTGTTTTTTCCTTTTTGTAGGACTCCGATTTCAGTAATTGGGTTCCACTGTAATGTTCTGCTCTTTTTTTCTCAATATATGCCCAAGTGTCCATGCACGGCTCAATGTTGCTCAAATTAGGACAAGTTAAAATACATAAGAATACCCAACCGGGTGTTGGCCCGGTTAGGACACTGGGTTTCAACACCAGAGGCCCTGGCGTCGACCCCCCCAGGCGTTAACCGTCTCCCGTCTCTGTGGGTGCAGGCGTGGGGCGCAGCGATCAGCCCCACCAAAGTTTGGGATACCCTGAGATAGATATATAAATATATATATATATATATACATACATACATACATACACTTATGTAAACGAAAAACCACATAAGAATGAAGAGGGTGTTCTGGTTGCTTTACACGTAACCCCATTACACGGTATTAGCTATTCAATTTAATTCGTCATATCAAAAGGCCTCTTACGTATAAAATAACAGCAATTTTAGAAATTGATTTTAACTACTTACTTCTTTTTTCTTAAGTGCAACAAATCTTCTCTTTCACCATTTGTTGGTGTTGAGAAAAGTCTAGCAAAGTCTAGAAAAATTTAGCCCGTCCCGAACAAAATTCCTGCATCCGCCACTGTCTCAAAGAAAGAGGTGTGGACAGGGTTGCAAACGGGACGTCTCCGGATCTGAACCATAGTGGACCCGAACACGGATCCAGAATCGGGTCCACCTAGAGGACCGGAATCTAGTCCAAAATCGATTCTAATTTGCCTTTATTCTTCACTTTTCTTAAAATAAGCATATCATTCAACTTATAACAGTGCATCAAGTCTACTACATCCAGTATTATGCCTAAAGCGTAAAAAAGGAAAACTAAAGAAAAACGCGAGAGCTGATTTTAAGGTACTGATTGCTATATTAAAGGGTCATATGCCGGGTCCCGGGTCCGTGGTTCGGAACATATACGGACCAGGAACCGGACCCGGGCCCGTTTTTGAATCGGGACATAAAATGGGTTTCGTACCCGGTTCTTTGCGGGTCGGAACTTCCGGATAATCGGAGAATCGGATACCCGTTTGCAACCCCAGATGTGGAGGAGTTGCCCAGCTGCGAGGTACGAGGGACGGTTGCGGATTTTCTCCTTAACCTATTTCGGTTAAAGCTCCCTATCATTAAGAGAGTTAAAATAGGAAAGAGGGCTCCACCTATCACCCATTTCAGCAAGAAAACTCTTAATCCGTCATTATGGCCGTCGAAATAAGGAAGATGGAAAAACTTGAATAAAAAATCATCTTCATGATCGAATTGGAAACGGGTCTCTCTCATAGACTATAAAATCCAGATGATATTTATTTTCTACCGTCGGATTTAATCCCGAGTGGACACCACCGTATTTGCTCACTTATCACTCGCCATCTACTTCACATTTGGTTAACTTGCTGTACCCGTGAAGTGAACTGAAGTGACTGGTTAATTCGGGAGACAATAAAAGGTTAGGGGGTCAAATCGCAATTGATAGTAAGTTTCAAAAATCACCTCCTCAATTTAACAAAAAAAATGTAAAAGGATACATTCTCATGCTACTAAACGAAAAATAATAATAATAATAATAATAATAACAATTAGGGGTTTTCATGGACCACGCTGGGCTAGGCCGAGGAATGAAAAAAACGGCCCGGCTTCTAAACTAGAAACCAAAGCGCGGCCCAAGCTTGAGTCAGGCCTGAAGTTGCTAGCCGGAGCCTAGCCCGCATGGAAGTGATGAAGCCCGGGCCCGACCCGTGTTAGACATATAGAAACATAGAAATGAGTTTCGGAGCAGCTCCTAGGCCAGCTCAACCGGGCCGATCATGTCACCATCTGTGAGAGGTCACGGGTTTGAGGCCCCCCGTCACTACTCCCTCCCTCATAATTATATGTATATTTGGGCAGGGCGGGAATTCCGGCTCTCAACCACTTGGTCCGAATAAAAGAAAATTGAGCACGACCCATCAATTATAGCCTACACCCCATGCCCAGCCCAAAGGGGCCCGGCCCGATCCATGAGCACCCTTATAAATAAAAAATTCTTCCTTTTAAAAAAGCGAATTCGGAAAAACCGATCTCTCATCATTTGGTTTGACCAAACCTTTAATTTTCTTCTCTCTTATATTAACCGTTAACCTCACTTCACAAGTAAAGTAAATTTACCAAACAAGCAATATATTGCGTATTTGCTGTGATTTAATATTATCCCATTTAAATGTCAATCATACATTCCCATCCATTATATATTGTTGGGACCTAAGCCCCTACCCGCGACGAGATCAAGATGCAAGAAAAGAAAAACAAAAAGGAAAAAAATCGGTTTAAAGTTTGAGTGCCAGTTTTCCTCCTCTCGGAGAGGAGGAAAGCTGGAAAAGGCAGCTTTACCGCCCCTACCTACAGCGGTAAAGCTGCATTGCTACTTTTCCTCCGCTTAGAGAGGAGGAAAAGTGGCAATTGCATCTTTACCGCCTGTAATAGCAGCGGTAAAGCTGCATGGCGGCTTTTCCTCCTCCAACAGTGGTATGGCTGCATGAATACACATAGAAGCCTTTCCCGTCTCTAAGTTAATGTCACTTATCTCCTTCTCAACTTTATTCTCACACACGTTCGGTGTCTTTGGGGCCCATTTCTAATCAAATGTACTTCATCCAAGTGGGGCCCGACGATGAATGACCTATGGCATTTGTCGGCTGAGGCCCACACCAGATGGGAAAGCAACAAAGATTGGCACATTAATCAAATACCTAGATCATTTGTCAGGAAGTACCAAGGCGGAGGGACCCGTCTTTTAATTGAGTTTTGGGCTATCTTAAAATTTTAAATCTACCTCTCTATCATTTAAGATTTGTTTCATTCTCATTCCCACCAGATTGTTTTGGTCATTGGAAAACCGAATCCTCGGCTTGTGATTAGTGGGTCCACGTTCTGGTGATTTGATCCGTTGAAGGGATGATATCTTGATAATTGTAGAGGGATAAATCAGTCCCGACCATCTCCGGTAGATCTTTTTTATTATGTCATATAAGTGTTCGGCAGCGGAGCTAATGGCCCACAAGTGGTTCCTTGAGTCATCAAGGATGACCTAATACGAAGATATAAAAAACGTTAATGACGATCGATAATATATTTCTCTTTTCTGAGAATATTCTGAATAAATAAATAAATTTCATGCGTTTAGATTCATAGTTTTAGTTTTTAAACATCATTACAAATATTTTATTAGTTTCCTTTTGGACTCAAGTACGGGCAGTGAAATAAATTTACTTCCGTGAGTCTCGCGGTTGCTTTTGCTTCTTTGTCTAGAAAATTGAAAATTAGTTTTCACTGTTGTATCAACAATTTGATAAAAATATAGGGAGAAAATACTTATGATTATGTTAATCATATTTTTATGAAAGGATCAAGTCAACCGAACGGTCGGATTAATTCTTATTCTCGATATCATATACATTTTAAGGCTGTTTTTTCCTTTTTGTAGGACTCCGATTTCAGTAATTGGGTTCCACTGTAATGTTCTGCTCTTTTTTTCTCAATATATGCCCAAGTGTCCATGCACGGCTCAATGTTGCTCAAATTAGGACAAGTTAAAATACATAAGAATACCCAACCGGGTGTTGGCCCGGTTAGGACACTGGGTTTCAACACCAGAGGCCCTGGCGTCGACCCCCCCAGGCGTTAACCGTCTCCCGTCTCTGTGGGTGCAGGCGTGGGGCGCAGCGATCAGCCCCACCAAAGTTTGGGATACCCTGAGATAGATATATAAATATATATATATATATACATACATACATACATACACTTATGTAAACGAAAAACCACATAAGAATGAAGAGGGTGTTCTGGTTGCTTTACACGTAACCCCATTACACGGTATTAGCTATTCAATTTAATTCGTCATATCAAAAGGCCTCTTACGTATAAAATAACAGCAATTTTAGAAATTGATTTTAACTACTTACTTCTTTTTTCTTAAGTGCAACAAATCTTCTCTTTCACCATTTGTTGGTGTTGAGAAAAGTCTAGCAAAGTCTAGAAAAATTTAGCCCGTCCCGAACAAAATTCCTGCATCCGCCACTGTCTCAAAGAAAGAGGTGTGGACAGGGTTGCAAACGGGACGTCTCCGGATCTGAACCATAGTGGACCCGAACACGGATCCAGAATCGGGTCCACCTAGAGGACCGGAATCTAGTCCAAAATCGATTCTAATTTGCCTTTATTCTTCACTTTTCTTAAAATAAGCATATCATTCAACTTATAACAGTGCATCAAGTCTACTACATCCAGTATTATGCCTAAAGCGTAAAAAAGGAAAACTAAAGAAAAACGCGAGAGCTGATTTTAAGGTACTGATTGCTATATTAAAGGGTCATATGCCGGGTCCCGGGTCCGTGGTTCGGAACATATACGGACCAGGAACCGGACCCGGGCCCGTTTTTGAATCGGGACATAAAATGGGTTTCGTACCCGGTTCTTTGCGGGTCGGAACTTCCGGATAATCGGAGAATCGGATACCCGTTTGCAACCCCAGATGTGGAGGAGTTGCCCAGCTGCGAGGTACGAGGGACGGTTGCGGATTTTCTCCTTAACCTATTTCGGTTAAAGCTCCCTATCATTAAGAGAGTTAAAATAGGAAAGAGGGCTCCACCTATCACCCATTTCAGCAAGAAAACTCTTAATCCGTCATTATGGCCGTCGAAATAAGGAAGATGGAAAAACTTGAATAAAAAATCATCTTCATGATCGAATTGGAAACGGGTCTCTCTCATAGACTATAAAATCCAGATGATATTTATTTTCTACCGTCGGATTTAATCCCGAGTGGACACCACCGTATTTGCTCACTTATCACTCGCCATCTACTTCACATTTGGTTAACTTGCTGTACCCGTGAAGTGAACTGAAGTGACTGGTTAATTCGGGAGACAATAAAAGGTTAGGGGGTCAAATCGCAATTGATAGTAAGTTTCAAAAATCACCTCCTCAATTTAACAAAAAAAATGTAAAAGGATACATTCTCATGCTACTAAACGAAAAATAATAATAATAATAATAATAATAACAATTAGGGGTTTTCATGGACCACGCTGGGCTAGGCCGAGGAATGAAAAAAACGGCCCGGCTTCTAAACTAGAAACCAAAGCGCGGCCCAAGCTTGAGTCAGGCCTGAAGTTGCTAGCCGGAGCCTAGCCCGCATGGAAGTGATGAAGCCCGGGCCCGACCCGTGTTAGACATATAGAAACATAGAAATGAGTTTCGGAGCAGCTCCTAGGCCAGCTCAACCGGGCCGATCATGTCACCATCTGTGAGAGGTCACGGGTTTGAGGCCCCCCGTCACTACTCCCTCCCTCATAATTATATGTATATTTGGGCAGGGCGGGAATTCCGGCTCTCAACCACTTGGTCCGAATAAAAGAAAATTGAGCACGACCCATCAATTATAGCCTACACCCCATGCCCAGCCCAAAGGGGCCCGGCCCGATCCATGAGCACCCTTATAAATAAAAAATTCTTCCTTTTAAAAAAGCGAATTCGGAAAAACCGATCTCTCATCATTTGGTTTGACCAAACCTTTAATTTTCTTCTCTCTTATATTAACCGTTAACCTCACTTCACAAGTAAAGTAAATTTACCAAACAAGCAATATATTGCGTATTTGCTGTGATTTAATATTATCCCATTTAAATGTCAATCATACATTCCCATCCATTATATATTGTTGGGACCTAAGCCCCTACCCGCGACGAGATCAAGATGCAAGAAAAGAAAAACAAAAAGGAAAAAAATCGGTTTAAAGTTTGAGTGCCAGTTTTCCTCCTCTCGGAGAGGAGGAAAGCTGGAAAAGGCAGCTTTACCGCCCCTACCTACAGCGGTAAAGCTGCATTGCTACTTTTCCTCCGCTTAGAGAGGAGGAAAAGTGGCAATTGCATCTTTACCGCCTGTAATAGCAGCGGTAAAGCTGCATGGCGGCTTTTCCTCCTCCAACAGTGGTATGGCTGCATGAATACACATAGAAGCCTTTCCCGTCTCTAAGTTAATGTCACTTATCTCCTTCTCAACTTTATTCTCACACACGTTCGGTGTCTTTGGGGCCCATTTCTAATCAAATGTACTTCATCCAAGTGGGGCCCGACGATGAATGACCTATGGCATTTGTCGGCTGAGGCCCACACCAGATGGGAAAGCAACAAAGATTGGCACATTAATCAAATACCTAGATCATTTGTCAGGAAGTACCAAGGCGGAGGGACCCGTCTTTTAATTGAGTTTTGGGCTATCTTAAAATTTTAAATCTACCTCTCTATCATTTAAGATTTGTTTCATTCTCATTCCCACCAGATTGTTTTGGTCATTGGAAAACCGAATCCTCGGCTTGTGATTAGTGGGTCCACGTTCTGGTGATTTGATCCGTTGAAGGGATGATATCTTGATAATTGTAGAGGGATAAATCAGTCCCGACCATCTCCGGTAGATCTTTTTTATTATGTCATATAAGTGTTCGGCAGCGGAGCTAATGGCCCACAAGTGGTTCCTTGAGTCATCAAGGATGACCTAATACGAAGATATAAAAAACGTTAATGACGATCGATAATATATTTCTCTTTTCTGAGAATATTCTGAATAAATAAATAAATTTCATGCGTTTAGATTCATAGTTTTAGTTTTTAAACATCATTACAAATATTTTATTAGTTTCCTTTTGGACTCAAGTACGGGCAGTGAAATAAATTTACTTCCGTGAGTCTCGCGGTTGCTTTTGCTTCTTTGTCTAGAAAATTGAAAATTAGTTTTCACTGTTGTATCAACAATTTGATAAAAATATAGGGAGAAAATACTTATGATTATGTTAATCATATTTTTATGAAAGGATCAAGTCAACCGAACGGTCGGATTAATTCTTATTCTCGATATCATATACATTTTAAGGCTGTTTTTTCCTTTTTGTAGGACTCCGATTTCAGTAATTGGGTTCCACTGTAATGTTCTGCTCTTTTTTTCTCAATATATGCCCAAGTGTCCATGCACGGCTCAATGTTGCTCAAATTAGGACAAGTTAAAATACATAAGAATACCCAACCGGGTGTTGGCCCGGTTAGGACACTGGGTTTCAACACCAGAGGCCCTGGCGTCGACCCCCCCAGGCGTTAACCGTCTCCCGTCTCTGTGGGTGCAGGCGTGGGGCGCAGCGATCAGCCCCACCAAAGTTTGGGATACCCTGAGATAGATATATAAATATATATATATATATACATACATACATACATACACTTATGTAAACGAAAAACCACATAAGAATGAAGAGGGTGTTCTGGTTGCTTTACACGTAACCCCATTACACGGTATTAGCTATTCAATTTAATTCGTCATATCAAAAGGCCTCTTACGTATAAAATAACAGCAATTTTAGAAATTGATTTTAACTACTTACTTCTTTTTTCTTAAGTGCAACAAATCTTCTCTTTCACCATTTGTTGATGTTGAGAAAAGTCTAGCAAAGTCTAGAAAAATTTAGCCCGTCCCGAACAAAATTCCTGCATCCGCCACTGTCTCAAAGAAAGAGGTGTGGACAGGGTTGCAAACGGGACGTCTCCGGATCTGAACCATAGTGGACCCGAACACGGATCCAGAATCGGGTCCACCTAGAGGACCGGAATCTAGTCCAAAATCGATTCTAATTTGCCTTTATTCTTCACTTTTCTTAAAATAAGCATATCATTCAACTTATAACAGTGCATCAAGTCTACTACATCCAGTATTATGCCTAAAGCGTAAAAAAGGAAAACTAAAGAAAAACGCGAGAGCTGATTTTAAGGTACTGATTGCTATATTAAAGGGTCATATGCCGGGTCCCGGGTCCGTGGTTCGGAACATATACGGACCAGGAACCGGACCCGGGCCCGTTTTTGAATCGGGACATAAAATGGGTTTCGTACCCGGTTCTTTGCGGGTCGGAACTTCCGGATAATCGGAGAATCGGATACCCGTTTGCAACCCCAGATGTGGAGGAGTTGCCCAGCTGCGAGGTACGAGGGACGGTTGCGGATTTTCTCCTTAACCTATTTCGGTTAAAGCTCCCTATCATTAAGAGAGTTAAAATAGGAAAGAGGGCTCCACCTATCACCCATTTCAGCAAGAAAACTCTTAATCCGTCATTATGGCCGTCGAAATAAGGAAGATGGAAAAACTTGAATAAAAAATCATCTTCATGATCGAATTGGAAACGGGTCTCTCTCATAGACTATAAAATCCAGATGATATTTATTTTCTACCGTCGGATTTAATCCCGAGTGGACACCACCGTATTTGCTCACTTATCACTCGCCATCTACTTCACATTTGGTTAACTTGCTGTACCCGTGAAGTGAACTGAAGTGACTGGTTAATTCGGGAGACAATAAAAGGTTAGGGGGTCAAATCGCAATTGATAGTAAGTTTCAAAAATCACCTCCTCAATTTAACAAAAAAAATGTAAAAGGATACATTCTCATGCTACTAAACGAAAAATAATAATAATAATAATAATAATAACAATTAGGGGTTTTCATGGACCACGCTGGGCTAGGCCGAGGAATGAAAAAAACGGCCCGGCTTCTAAACTAGAAACCAAAGCGCGGCCCAAGCTTGAGTCAGGCCTGAAGTTGCTAGCCGGAGCCTAGCCCGCATGGAAGTGATGAAGCCCGGGCCCGACCCGTGTTAGACATATAGAAACATAGAAATGAGTTTCGGAGCAGCTCCTAGGCCAGCTCAACCGGGCCGATCATGTCACCATCTGTGAGAGGTCACGGGTTTGAGGCCCCCCGTCACTACTCCCTCCCTCATAATTATATGTATATTTGGGCAGGGCGGGAATTCCGGCTCTCAACCACTTGGTCCGAATAAAAGAAAATTGAGCACGACCCATCAATTATAGCCTACACCCCATGCCCAGCCCAAAGGGGCCCGGCCCGATCCATGAGCACCCTTATAAATAAAAAATTCTTCCTTTTAAAAAAGCGAATTCGGAAAAACCGATCTCTCATCATTTGGTTTGACCAAACCTTTAATTTTCTTCTCTCTTATATTAACCGTTAACCTCACTTCACAAGTAAAGTAAATTTACCAAACAAGCAATATATTGCGTATTTGCTGTGATTTAATATTATCCCATTTAAATGTCAATCATACATTCCCATCCATTATATATTGTTGGGACCTAAGCCCCTACCCGCGACGAGATCAAGATGCAAGAAAAGAAAAACAAAAAGGAAAAAAATCGGTTTAAAGTTTGAGTGCCAGTTTTCCTCCTCTCGGAGAGGAGGAAAGCTGGAAAAGGCAGCTTTACCGCCCCTACCTACAGCGGTAAAGCTGCATTGCTACTTTTCCTCCGCTTAGAGAGGAGGAAAAGTGGCAATTGCATCTTTACCGCCTGTAATAGCAGCGGTAAAGCTGCATGGCGGCTTTTCCTCCTCCAACAGTGGTATGGCTGCATGAATACACATAGAAGCCTTTCCCGTCTCTAAGTTAATGTCACTTATCTCCTTCTCAACTTTATTCTCACACACGTTCGGTGTCTTTGGGGCCCATTTCTAATCAAATGTACTTCATCCAAGTGGGGCCCGACGATGAATGACCTATGGCATTTGTCGGCTGAGGCCCACACCAGATGGGAAAGCAACAAAGATTGGCACATTAATCAAATACCTAGATCATTTGTCAGGAAGTACCAAGGCGGAGGGACCCGTCTTTTAATTGAGTTTTGGGCTATCTTAAAATTTTAAATCTACCTCTCTATCATTTAAGATTTGTTTCATTCTCATTCCCACCAGATTGTTTTGGTCATTGGAAAACCGAATCCTCGGCTTGTGATTAGTGGGTCCACGTTCTGGTGATTTGATCCGTTGAAGGGATGATATCTTGATAATTGTAGAGGGATAAATCAGTCCCGACCATCTCCGGTAGATCTTTTTTATTATGTCATATAAGTGTTCGGCAGCGGAGCTAATGGCCCACAAGTGGTTCCTTGAGTCATCAAGGATGACCTAATACGAAGATATAAAAAACGTTAATGACGATCGATAATATATTTCTCTTTTCTGAGAATATTCTGAATAAATAAATAAATTTCATGCGTTTAGATTCATAGTTTTAGTTTTTAAACATCATTACAAATATTTTATTAGTTTCCTTTTGGACTCAAGTACGGGCAGTGAAATAAATTTACTTCCGTGAGTCTCGCGGTTGCTTTTGCTTCTTTGTCTAGAAAATTGAAAATTAGTTTTCACTGTTGTATCAACAATTTGATAAAAATATAGGGAGAAAATACTTATGATTATGTTAATCATATTTTTATGAAAGGATCAAGTCAACCGAACGGTCGGATTAATTCTTATTCTCGATATCATATACATTTTAAGGCTGTTTTTTCCTTTTTGTAGGACTCCGATTTCAGTAATTGGGTTCCACTGTAATGTTCTGCTCTTTTTTTCTCAATATATGCCCAAGTGTCCATGCACGGCTCAATGTTGCTCAAATTAGGACAAGTTAAAATACATAAGAATACCCAACCGGGTGTTGGCCCGGTTAGGACACTGGGTTTCAACACCAGAGGCCCTGGCGTCGACCCCCCCAGGCGTTAACCGTCTCCCGTCTCTGTGGGTGCAGGCGTGGGGCGCAGCGATCAGCCCCACCAAAGTTTGGGATACCCTGAGATAGATATATAAATATATATATATATATACATACATACATACATACACTTATGTAAACGAAAAACCACATAAGAATGAAGAGGGTGTTCTGGTTGCTTTACACGTAACCCCATTACACGGTATTAGCTATTCAATTTAATTCGTCATATCAAAAGGCCTCTTACGTATAAAATAACAGCAATTTTAGAAATTGATTTTAACTACTTACTTCTTTTTTCTTAAGTGCAACAAATCTTCTCTTTCACCATTTGTTGATGTTGAGAAAAGTCTAGCAAAGTCTAGAAAAATTTAGCCCGTCCCGAACAAAATTCCTGCATCCGCCACTGTCTCAAAGAAAGAGGTGTGGACAGGGTTGCAAACGGGACGTCTCCGGATCTGAACCATAGTGGACCCGAACACGGATCCAGAATCGGGTCCACCTAGAGGACCGGAATCTAGTCCAAAATCGATTCTAATTTGCCTTTATTCTTCACTTTTCTTAAAATAAGCATATCATTCAACTTATAACAGTGCATCAAGTCTACTACATCCAGTATTATGCCTAAAGCGTAAAAAAGGAAAACTAAAGAAAAACGCGAGAGCTGATTTTAAGGTACTGATTGCTATATTAAAGGGTCATATGCCGGGTCCCGGGTCCGTGGTTCGGAACATATACGGACCAGGAACCGGACCCGGGCCCGTTTTTGAATCGGGACATAAAATGGGTTTCGTACCCGGTTCTTTGCGGGTCGGAACTTCCGGATAATCGGAGAATCGGATACCCGTTTGCAACCCCAGATGTGGAGGAGTTGCCCAGCTGCGAGGTACGAGGGACGGTTGCGGATTTTCTCCTTAACCTATTTCGGTTAAAGCTCCCTATCATTAAGAGAGTTAAAATAGGAAAGAGGGCTCCACCTATCACCCATTTCAGCAAGAAAACTCTTAATCCGTCATTATGGCCGTCGAAATAAGGAAGACGGAAAAACTTGAATAAAAAATCATCTTCATGATCGAATTGGAAACGGGTCTCTCTCATAGACTATAAAATCCAGATGATATTTATTTTCTACCGTCGGATTTAATCCCGAGTGGACACCACCGTATTTGCTCACTTATCACTCGCCATCTACTTCACATTTGGTTAACTTGCTGTACCCGTGAAGTGAACTGAAGTGACTGGTTAATTCGGGAGACAATAAAAGGTTAGGGGGTCAAATCGCAATTGATAGTAAGTTTCAAAAATCACCTCCTCAATTTAACAAAAAAAATGTAAAAGGATACATTCTCATGCTACTAAACGAAAAATAATAATAATAATAATAATAACAATTAGGGGTTTTCATGGACCACGCTGGGCTAGGCCGAGGAATGAAAAAAACGGCCCGGCTTCTAAACTAGAAACCAAAGCGCGGCCCAAGCTTGAGTCAGGCCTGAAGTTGCTAGCCGGAGCCTAGCCCGCATGGAAGTGATGAAGCCCGGGCCCGACCCGTGTTAGACATATAGAAACATAGAAATGAGTTTCGGAGCAGCTCCTAGGCCAGCTCAACCGGGCCGATCATGTCACCATCTGTGAGAGGTCACGGGTTTGAGGCCCCCCGTCACTACTCCCTCCCTCATAATTATATGTATATTTGGGCAGGGCGGGAATTCCGGCTCTCAACCACTTAGTCCGAATAAAAGAAAATTGAGCACGACCCATCAATTATAGCCTACACCCCATGCCCAGCCCAAAGGGGCCCGGCCCGATCCATGAGCACCCTTATAAATAAAAAATTCTTCCTTTTAAAAAAGCGAATTCGGAAAAACCGATCTCTCATCATTTGGTTTGACCAAACCTTTAATTTTCTTCTCTCTTATATTAACCGTTAACCTCACTTCACAAGTAAAGTAAATTTACCAAACAAGCAATATATTGCGTATTTGCTGTGATTTAATATTATCCCATTTAAATGTCAATCATACATTCCCATCCATTATATATTGTTGGGACCTAAGCCCCTACCCGCGACGAGATCAAGATGCAAGAAAAGAAAAACAAAAAGGAAAAAAATCGGTTTAAAGTTTGAGTGCCAGTTTTCCTCCTCTCGGAGAGGAGGAAAGCTGGAAAAGGCAGCTTTACCGCCCCTACCTACAGCGGTAAAGCTGCATTGCTACTTTTCCTCCGCTTAGAGAGGAGGAAAAGTGGCAATTGCATCTTTACCGCCTGTAATAGAAGCGGTAAAGCTGCATGGCGGCTTTTCCTCCTCCAACAGTGGTATGGCTGCATGAATACACATAGAAGCCTTTCCCGTCTCTAAGTTAATGTCACTTATCTCCTTCTCAACTTTATTCTCACACACGTTCGGTGTCTTTGGGGCCCATTTCTAATCAAATGTACTTCATCCAAGTGGGGCCCGACGATGAATGACCTATGGCATTTGTCGGCTGAGGCCCACACCAGATGGGAAAGCAACAAAGATTGGCACATTAATCAAATACCTAGATCATTTGTCAGGAAGTACCAAGGCGGAGGGACCCGTCTTTTAATTGAGTTTTGGGCTATCTTAAAATTTTAAATCTACCTCTCTATCATTTAAGATTTGTTTCATTCTCATTCCCACCAGATTGTTTTGGTCATTGGAAAACCGAATCCTCGGCTTGTGATTAGTGGGTCCACGTTCTGGTGATTTGATCCGTTGAAGGGATGATATCTTGATAATTGTAGAGGGATAAATCAGTCCCGACCATCTCCGGTAGATCTTTTTTATTATGTCATATAAGTGTTCGGCAGCGGAGCTAATGGCCCACAAGTGGTTCCTTGAGTCATCAAGGATGACCTAATACGAAGATATAAAAAACGTTAATGACGATCGATAATATATTTCTCTTTTCTGAGAATATTCTGAATAAATAAATAAATTTCATGCGTTTAGATTCATAGTTTTAGTTTTTAAACATCATTACAAATATTTTATTAGTTTCCTTTTGGACTCAAGTACGGGCAGTGAAATAAATTTACTTCCGTGAGTCTCGCGGTTGCTTTTGCTTCTTTGTCTAGAAAATTGAAAATTAGTTTTCACTGTTGTATCAACAATTTGATAAAAATATAGGGAGAAAATACTTATGATTATGTTAATCATATTTTTATGAAAGGATCAAGTCAACCGAACGGTCGGATTAATTCTTATTCTCGATATCATATACATTTTAAGGCTGTTTTTTCCTTTTTGTAGGACTCCGATTTCAGTAATTGGGTTCCACTGTAATGTTCTGCTCTTTTTTTCTCAATATATGCCCAAGTGTCCATGCACGGCTCAATGTTGCTCAAATTAGGACAAGTTAAAATACATAAGAATACCCAACCGGGTGTTGGCCCGGTTAGGACACTGGGTTTCAACACCAGAGGCCCTGGCGTCGACCCCCCCAGGCGTTAACCGTCTCCCGTCTCTGTGGGTGCAGGCGTGGGGCGCAGCGATCAGCCCCACCAAAGTTTGGGATACCCTGAGATAGATATATAAATATATATATATATATATACATACATACATACATACACTTATGTAAACGAAAAACCACATAAGAATGAAGAGGGTGTTCTGGTTGCTTTACACGTAACCCCATTACACGGTATTAGCTATTCAATTTAATTCGTCATATCAAAAGGCCTCTTACGTATAAAATAACAGCAATTTTAGAAATTGATTTTAACTACTTACTTCTTTTTTCTTAAGTGCAACAAATCTTCTCTTTCACCATTTGTTGGTGTTGAGAAAAGTCTAGCAAAGTCTAGAAAAATTTAGCCCGTCCCGAACAAAATTCCTGCATCCGCCACTGTCTCAAAGAAAGAGGTGTGGACAGGGTTGCAAACGGGACGTCTCCGGATCTGAACCATAGTGGACCCGAACACGGATCCAGAATCGGGTCCACCTAGAGGACCGGAATCTAGTCCAAAATCGATTCTAATTTGCCTTTATTCTTCACTTTTCTTAAAATAAGCATATCATTCAACTTATAACAGTGCATCAAGTCTACTACATCCAGTATTATGCCTAAAGCGTAAAAAAGGAAAACTAAAGAAAAACGCGAGAGCTGATTTTAAGGTACTGATTGCTATATTAAAGGGTCATATGCCGGGTCCCGGGTCCGTGGTTCGGAACATATACGGACCAGGAACCGGACCCGGGCCCGTTTTTGAATCGGGACATAAAATGGGTTTCGTACCCGGTTCTTTGCGGGTCGGAACTTCCGGATAATCGGAGAATCGGATACCCGTTTGCAACCCCAGATGTGGAGGAGTTGCCCAGCTGCGAGGTACGAGGGACGGTTGCGGATTTTCTCCTTAACCTATTTCGGTTAAAGCTCCCTATCATTAAGAGAGTTAAAATAGGAAAGAGGGCTCCACCTATCACCCATTTCAGCAAGAAAACTCTTAATCCGTCATTATGGCCGTCGAAATAAGGAAGACGGAAAAACTTGAATAAAAAATCATCTTCATGATCGAATTGGAAACGGGTCTCTCTCATAGACTATAAAATCCAGATGATATTTATTTTCTACCGTCGGATTTAATCCCGAGTGGACACCACCGTATTTGCTCACTTATCACTCGCCATCTACTTCACATTTGGTTAACTTGCTGTACCCGTGAAGTGAACTGAAGTGACTGGTTAATTCGGGAGACAATAAAAGGTTAGGGGGTCAAATCGCAATTGATAGTAAGTTTCAAAAATCACCTCCTCAATTTAACAAAAAAAATGTAAAAGGATACATTCTCATGCTACTAAACGAAAAATAATAATAATAATAATAATAACAATTAGGGGTTTTCATGGACCACGCTGGGCTAGGCCGAGGAATGAAAAAAACGGCCCGGCTTCTAAACTAGAAACCAAAGCGCGGCCCAAGCTTGAGTCAGGCCTGAAGTTGCTAGCCGGAGCCTAGCCCGCATGGAAGTGATGAAGCCCGGGCCCGACCCGTGTTAGACATATAGAAACATAGAAATGAGTTTCGGAGCAGCTCCTAGGCCAGCTCAACCGGGCCGATCATGTCACCATCTGTGAGAGGTCACGGGTTTGAGGCCCCCCGTCACTACTCCCTCCCTCATAATTATATGTATATTTGGGCAGGGCGGGAATTCCGGCTCTCAACCACTTAGTCCGAATAAAAGAAAATTGAGCACGACCCATCAATTATAGCCTACACCCCATGCCCAGCCCAAAGGGGCCCGGCCCGATCCATGAGCACCCTTATAAATAAAAAATTCTTCCTTTTAAAAAAGCGAATTCGGAAAAACCGATCTCTCATCATTTGGTTTGACCAAACCTTTAATTTTCTTCTCTCTTATATTAACCGTTAACCTCACTTCACAAGTAAAGTAAATTTACCAAACAAGCAATATATTGCGTATTTGCTGTGATTTAATATTATCCCATTTAAATGTCAATCATACATTCCCATCCATTATATATTGTTGGGACCTAAGCCCCTACCCGCGACGAGATCAAGATGCAAGAAAAGAAAAACAAAAAGGAAAAAAATCGGTTTAAAGTTTGAGTGCCAGTTTTCCTCCTCTCGGAGAGGAGGAAAGCTGGAAAAGGCAGCTTTACCGCCCCTACCTACAGCGGTAAAGCTGCATTGCTACTTTTCCTCCGCTTAGAGAGGAGGAAAAGTGGCAATTGCATCTTTACCGCCTGTAATAGCAGCGGTAAAGCTGCATGGCGGCTTTTCCTCCTCCAACAGTGGTATGGCTGCATGAATACACATAGAAGCCTTTCCCGTCTCTAAGTTAATGTCACTTATCTCCTTCTCAACTTTATTCTCACACACGTTCGGTGTCTTTGGGGCCCATTTCTAATCAAATGTACTTCATCCAAGTGGGGCCCGACGATGAATGACCTATGGCATTTGTCGGCTGAGGCCCACACCAGATGGGAAAGCAACAAAGATTGGCACATTAATCAAATACCTAGATCATTTGTCAGGAAGTACCAAGGCGGAGGGACCCGTCTTTTAATTGAGTTTTGGGCTATCTTAAAATTTTAAATCTACCTCTCTATCATTTAAGATTTGTTTCATTCTCATTCCCACCAGATTGTTTTGGTCATTGGAAAACCGAATCCTCGGCTTGTGATTAGTGGGTCCACGTTCTGGTGATTTGATCCGTTGAAGGGATGATATCTTGATAATTGTAGAGGGATAAATCAGTCCCGACCATCTCCGGTAGATCTTTTTTATTATGTCATATAAGTGTTCGGCAGCGGAGCTAATGGCCCACAAGTGGTTCCTTGAGTCATCAAGGATGACCTAATACGAAGATATAAAAAACGTTAATGACGATCGATAATATATTTCTCTTTTCTGAGAATATTCTGAATAAATAAATAAATTTCATGCGTTTAGATTCATAGTTTTAGTTTTTAAACATCATTACAAATATTTTATTAGTTTCCTTTTGGACTCAAGTACGGGCAGTGAAATAAATTTACTTCCGTGAGTCTCGCGGTTGCTTTTGCTTCTTTGTCTAGAAAATTGAAAATTAGTTTTCACTGTTGTATCAACAATTTGATAAAAATATAGGGAGAAAATACTTATGATTATGTTAATCATATTTTTATGAAAGGATCAAGTCAACCGAACGGTCGGATTAATTCTTATTCTCGATATCATATACATTTTAAGGCTGTTTTTTCCTTTTTGTAGGACTCCGATTTCAGTAATTGGGTTCCACTGTAATGTTCTGCTCTTTTTTTCTCAATATATGCCCAAGTGTCCATGCACGGCTCAATGTTGCTCAAATTAGGACAAGTTAAAATACATAAGAATACCCAACCGGGTGTTGGCCCGGTTAGGACACTGGGTTTCAACACCAGAGGCCCTGGCGTCGACCCCCCCAGGCGTTAACCGTCTCCCGTCTCTGTGGGTGCAGGCGTGGGGCGCAGCGATCAGCCCCACCAAAGTTTGGGATACCCTGAGATAGATATATAAATATATATATATATATATACATACATACATACATACACTTATGTAAACGAAAAACCACATAAGAATGAAGAGGGTGTTCTGGTTGCTTTACACGTAACCCCATTACACGGTATTAGCTATTCAATTTAATTCGTCATATCAAAAGGCCTCTTACGTATAAAATAACAGCAATTTTAGAAATTGATTTTAACTACTTACTTCTTTTTTCTTAAGTGCAACAAATCTTCTCTTTCACCATTTGTTGGTGTTGAGAAAAGTCTAGCAAAGTCTAGAAAAATTTAGCCCGTCCCGAACAAAATTCCTGCATCCGCCACTGTCTCAAAGAAAGAGGTGTGGACAGGGTTGCAAACGGGACGTCTCCGGATCTGAACCATAGTGGACCCGAACACGGATCCAGAATCGGGTCCACCTAGAGGACCGGAATCTAGTCCAAAATCGATTCTAATTTGCCTTTATTCTTCACTTTTCTTAAAATAAGCATATCATTCAACTTATAACAGTGCATCAAGTCTACTACATCCAGTATTATGCCTAAAGCGTAAAAAAGGAAAACTAAAGAAAAACGCGAGAGCTGATTTTAAGGTACTGATTGCTATATTAAAGGGTCATATGCCGGGTCCCGGGTCCGTGGTTCGGAACATATACGGACCAGGAACCGGACCCGGGCCCGTTTTTGAATCGGGACATAAAATGGGTTTCGTACCCGGTTCTTTGCGGGTCGGAACTTCCGGATAATCGGAGAATCGGATACCCGTTTGCAACCCCAGATGTGGAGGAGTTGCCCAGCTGCGAGGTACGAGGGACGGTTGCGGATTTTCTCCTTAACCTATTTCGGTTAAAGCTCCCTATCATTAAGAGAGTTAAAATAGGAAAGAGGGCTCCACCTATCACCCATTTCAGCAAGAAAACTCTTAATCCGTCATTATGGCCGTCGAAATAAGGAAGACGGAAAAACTTGAATAAAAAATCATCTTCATGATCGAATTGGAAACGGGTCTCTCTCATAGACTATAAAATCCAGATGATATTTATTTTCTACCGTCGGATTTAATCCCGAGTGGACACCACCGTATTTGCTCACTTATCACTCGCCATCTACTTCACATTTGGTTAACTTGCTGTACCCGTGAAGTGAACTGAAGTGACTGGTTAATTCGGGAGACAATAAAAGGTTAGGGGGTCAAATCGCAATTGATAGTAAGTTTCAAAAATCACCTCCTCAATTTAACAAAAAAAATGTAAAAGGATACATTCTCATGCTACTAAACGAAAAATAATAATAATAATAATAATAACAATTAGGGGTTTTCATGGACCACGCTGGGCTAGGCCGAGGAATGAAAAAAACGGCCCGGCTTCTAAACTAGAAACCAAAGCGCGGCCCAAGCTTGAGTCAGGCCTGAAGTTGCTAGCCGGAGCCTAGCCCGCATGGAAGTGATGAAGCCCGGGCCCGACCCGTGTTAGACATATAGAAACATAGAAATGAGTTTCGGAGCAGCTCCTAGGCCAGCTCAACCGGGCCGATCATGTCACCATCTGTGAGAGGTCACGGGTTTGAGGCCCCCCGTCACTACTCCCTCCCTCATAATTATATGTATATTTGGGCAGGGCGGGAATTCCGGCTCTCAACCACTTAGTCCGAATAAAAGAAAATTGAGCACGACCCATCAATTATAGCCTACACCCCATGCCCAGCCCAAAGGGGCCCGGCCCGATCCATGAGCACCCTTATAAATAAAAAATTCTTCCTTTTAAAAAAGCGAATTCGGAAAAACCGATCTCTCATCATTTGGTTTGACCAAACCTTTAATTTTCTTCTCTCTTATATTAACCGTTAACCTCACTTCACAAGTAAAGTAAATTTACCAAACAAGCAATATATTGCGTATTTGCTGTGATTTAATATTATCCCATTTAAATGTCAATCATACATTCCCATCCATTATATATTGTTGGGACCTAAGCCCCTACCCGCGACGAGATCAAGATGCAAGAAAAGAAAAACAAAAAGGAAAAAAATCGGTTTAAAGTTTGAGTGCCAGTTTTCCTCCTCTCGGAGAGGAGGAAAGCTGGAAAAGGCAGCTTTACCGCCCCTACCTACAGCGGTAAAGCTGCATTGCTACTTTTCCTCCGCTTAGAGAGGAGGAAAAGTGGCAATTGCATCTTTACCGCCTGTAATAGCAGCGGTAAAGCTGCATGGCGGCTTTTCCTCCTCCAACAGTGGTATGGCTGCATGAATACACATAGAAGCCTTTCCCGTCTCTAAGTTAATGTCACTTATCTCCTTCTCAACTTTATTCTCACACACGTTCGGTGTCTTTGGGGCCCATTTCTAATCAAATGTACTTCATCCAAGTGGGGCCCGACGATGAATGACCTATGGCATTTGTCGGCTGAGGCCCACACCAGATGGGAAAGCAACAAAGATTGGCACATTAATCAAATACCTAGATCATTTGTCAGGAAGTACCAAGGCGGAGGGACCCGTCTTTTAATTGAGTTTTGGGCTATCTTAAAATTTTAAATCTACCTCTCTATCATTTAAGATTTGTTTCATTCTCATTCCCACCAGATTGTTTTGGTCATTGGAAAACCGAATCCTCGGCTTGTGATTAGTGGGTCCACGTTCTGGTGATTTGATCCGTTGAAGGGATGATATCTTGATAATTGTAGAGGGATAAATCAGTCCCGACCATCTCCGGTAGATCTTTTTTATTATGTCATATAAGTGTTCGGCAGCGGAGCTAATGGCCCACAAGTGGTTCCTTGAGTCATCAAGGATGACCTAATACGAAGATATAAAAAACGTTAATGACGATCGATAATATATTTCTCTTTTCTGAGAATATTCTGAATAAATAAATAAATTTCATGCGTTTAGATTCATAGTTTTAGTTTTTAAACATCATTACAAATATTTTATTAGTTTCCTTTTGGACTCAAGTACGGGCAGTGAAATAAATTTACTTCCGTGAGTCTCGCGGTTGCTTTTGCTTCTTTGTCTAGAAAATTGAAAATTAGTTTTCACTGTTGTATCAACAATTTGATAAAAATATAGGGAGAAAATACTTATGATTATGTTAATCATATTTTTATGAAAGGATCAAGTCAACCGAACGGTCGGATTAATTCTTATTCTCGATATCATATACATTTTAAGGCTGTTTTTTCCTTTTTGTAGGACTCCGATTTCAGTAATTGGGTTCCACTGTAATGTTCTGCTCTTTTTTTCTCAATATATGCCCAAGTGTCCATGCACGGCTCAATGTTGCTCAAATTAGGACAAGTTAAAATACATAAGAATACCCAACCGGGTGTTGGCCCGGTTAGGACACTGGGTTTCAATACCAGAGGCCCTGGCGTCGACCCCCCCAGGCGTTAACCGTCTCCCGTCTCTGTGGGTGCAGGCGTGGGGCGCAGCGATCAGCCCCACCAAAGTTTGGGATACCCTGAGATAGATATATAAATATATATATATATATACATACATACATACATACACTTATGTAAACGAAAAACCACATAAGAATGAAGAGGGTGTTCTGGTTGCTTTACACGTAACCCCATTACACGGTATTAGCTATTCAATTTAATTCGTCATATCAAAAGGCCTCTTACGTATAAAATAACAGCAATTTTAGAAATTGATTTTAACTACTTACTTCTTTTTTCTTAAGTGCAACAAATCTTCTCTTTCACCATTTGTTGGTGTTGAGAAAAGTCTAGCAAAGTCTAGAAAAATTTAGCCCGTCCCGAACAAAATTCCTGCATCCGCCACTGTCTCAAAGAAAGAGGTGTGGACAGGGTTGCAAACGGGACGTCTCCGGATCTGAACCATAGTGGACCCGAACACGGATCCAGAATCGGGTCCACCTAGAGGACCGGAATCTAGTCCAAAATCGATTCTAATTTGCCTTTATTCTTCACTTTTCTTAAAATAAGCATATCATTCAACTTATAACAGTGCATCAAGTCTACTACATCCAGTATTATGCCTAAAGCGTAAAAAAGGAAAACTAAAGAAAAACGCGAGAGCTGATTTTAAGGTACTGATTGCTATATTAAAGGGTCATATGCCGGGTCCCGGGTCCGTGGTTCGGAACATATACGGACCAGGAACCGGACCCGGGCCCGTTTTTGAATCGGGACATAAAATGGGTTTCGTACCCGGTTCTTTGCGGGTCGGAACTTCCGGATAATCGGAGAATCGGATACCCGTTTGCAACCCCAGATGTGGAGGAGTTGCCCAGCTGCGAGGTACGAGGGACGGTTGCGGATTTTCTCCTTAACCTATTTCGGTTAAAGCTCCCTATCATTAAGAGAGTTAAAATAGGAAAGAGGGCTCCACCTATCACCCATTTCAGCAAGAAAACTCTTAATCCGTCATTATGGCCGTCGAAATAAGGAAGACGGAAAAACTTGAATAAAAAATCATCTTCATGATCGAATTGGAAACGGGTCTCTCTCATAGACTATAAAATCCAGATGATATTTATTTTCTACCGTCGGATTTAATCCCGAGTGGACACCACCGTATTTGCTCACTTATCACTCGCCATCTACTTCACATTTGGTTAACTTGCTGTACCCGTGAAGTGAACTGAAGTGACTGGTTAATTCGGGAGACAATAAAAGGTTAGGGGGTCAAATCGCAATTGATAGTAAGTTTCAAAAATCACCTCCTCAATTTAACAAAAAAAATGTAAAAGGATACATTCTCATGCTACTAAACGAAAAATAATAATAATAATAATAATAACAATTAGGGGTTTTCATGGACCACGCTGGGCTAGGCCGAGGAATGAAAAAAACGGCCCGGCTTCTAAACTAGAAACCAAAGCGCGGCCCAAGCTTGAGTCAGGCCTGAAGTTGCTAGCCGGAGCCTAGCCCGCATGGAAGTGATGAAGCCCGGGCCCGACCCGTGTTAGACATATAGAAACATAGAAATGAGTTTCGGAGCAGCTCCTAGGCCAGCTCAACCGGGCCGATCATGTCACCATCTGTGAGAGGTCACGGGTTTGAGGCCCCCCGTCACTACTCCCTCCCTCATAATTATATGTATATTTGGGCAGGGCGGGAATTCCGGCTCTCAACCACTTAGTCCGAATAAAAGAAAATTGAGCACGACCCATCAATTATAGCCTACACCCCATGCCCAGCCCAAAGGGGCCCGGCCCGATCCATGAGCACCCTTATAAATAAAAAATTCTTCCTTTTAAAAAAGCGAATTCGGAAAAACCGATCTCTCATCATTTGGTTTGACCAAACCTTTAATTTTCTTCTCTCTTATATTAACCGTTAACCTCACTTCACAAGTAAAGTAAATTTACCAAACAAGCAATATATTGCGTATTTGCTGTGATTTAATATTATCCCATTTAAATGTCAATCATACATTCCCATCCATTATATATTGTTGGGACCTAAGCCCCTACCCGCGACGAGATCAAGATGCAAGAAAAGAAAAACAAAAAGGAAAAAAATCGGTTTAAAGTTTGAGTGCCAGTTTTCCTCCTCTCGGAGAGGAGGAAAGCTGGAAAAGGCAGCTTTACCGCCCCTACCTACAGCGGTAAAGCTGCATTGCTACTTTTCCTCCGCTTAGAGAGGAGGAAAAGTGGCAATTGCATCTTTACCGCCTGTAATAGCAGCGGTAAAGCTGCATGGCGGCTTTTCCTCCTCCAACAGTGGTATGGCTGCATGAATACACATAGAAGCCTTTCCCGTCTCTAAGTTAATGTCACTTATCTCCTTCTCAACTTTATTCTCACACACGTTCGGTGTCTTTGGGGCCCATTTCTAATCAAATGTACTTCATCCAAGTGGGGCCCGACGATGAATGACCTATGGCATTTGTCGGCTGAGGCCCACACCAGATGGGAAAGCAACAAAGATTGGCACATTAATCAAATACCTAGATCATTTGTCAGGAAGTACCAAGGCGGAGGGACCCGTCTTTTAATTGAGTTTTGGGCTATCTTAAAATTTTAAATCTACCTCTCTATCATTTAAGATTTGTTTCATTCTCATTCCCACCAGATTGTTTTGGTCATTGGAAAACCGAATCCTCGGCTTGTGATTAGTGGGTCCACGTTCTGGTGATTTGATCCGTTGAAGGGATGATATCTTGATAATTGTAGAGGGATAAATCAGTCCCGACCATCTCCGGTAGATCTTTTTTATTATGTCATATAAGTGTTCGGCAGCGGAGCTAATGGCCCACAAGTGGTTCCTTGAGTCATCAAGGATGACCTAATACGAAGATATAAAAAACGTTAATGACGATCGATAATATATTTCTCTTTTCTGAGAATATTCTGAATAAATAAATAAATTTCATGCGTTTAGATTCATAGTTTTAGTTTTTAAACATCATTACAAATATTTTATTAGTTTCCTTTTGGACTCAAGTACGGGCAGTGAAATAAATTTACTTCCGTGAGTCTCGCGGTTGCTTTTGCTTCTTTGTCTAGAAAATTGAAAATTAGTTTTCACTGTTGTATCAACAATTTGATAAAAATATAGGGAGAAAATACTTATGATTATGTTAATCATATTTTTATGAAAGGATCAAGTCAACCGAACGGTCGGATTAATTCTTATTCTCGATATCATATACATTTTAAGGCTGTTTTTTCCTTTTTGTAGGACTCCGATTTCAGTAATTGGGTTCCACTGTAATGTTCTGCTCTTTTTTTCTCAATATATGCCCAAGTGTCCATGCACGGCTCAATGTTGCTCAAATTAGGACAAGTTAAAATACATAAGAATACCCAACCGGGTGTTGGCCCGGTTAGGACACTGGGTTTCAACACCAGAGGCCCTGGCGTCGACCCCCCCAGGCGTTAACCGTCTCCCGTCTCTGTGGGTGCAGGCGTGGGGCGCAGCGATCAGCCCCACCAAAGTTTGGGATACCCTGAGATAGATATATAAATATATATATATATATATACATACATACATACATACACTTATGTAAACGAAAAACCACATAAGAATGAAGAGGGTGTTCTGGTTGCTTTACACGTAACCCCATTACACGGTATTAGCTATTCAATTTAATTCGTCATATCAAAAGGCCTCTTACGTATAAAATAACAGCAATTTTAGAAATTGATTTTAACTACTTACTTCTTTTTTCTTAAGTGCAACAAATCTTCTCTTTCACCATTTGTTGATGTTGAGAAAAGTCTAGCAAAGTCTAGAAAAATTTAGCCCGTCCCGAACAAAATTCCTGCATCCGCCACTGTCTCAAAGAAAGAGGTGTGGACAGGGTTGCAAACGGGACGTCTCCGGATCTGAACCATAGTGGACCCGAACACGGATCCAGAATCGGGTCCACCTAGAGGACCGGAATCTAGTCCAAAATCGATTCTAATTTGCCTTTATTCTTCACTTTTCTTAAAATAAGCATATCATTCAACTTATAACAGTGCATCAAGTCTACTACATCCAGTATTATGCCTAAAGCGTAAAAAAGGAAAACTAAAGAAAAACGCGAGAGCTGATTTTAAGGTACTGATTGCTATATTAAAGGGTCATATGCCGGGTCCCGGGTCCGTGGTTCGGAACATATACGGACCAGGAACCGGACCCGGGCCCGTTTTTGAATCGGGACATAAAATGGGTTTCGTACCCGGTTCTTTGCGGGTCGGAACTTCCGGATAATCGGAGAATCGGATACCCGTTTGCAACCCCAGATGTGGAGGAGTTGCCCAGCTGCGAGGTACGAGGGACGGTTGCGGATTTTCTCCTTAACCTATTTCGGTTAAAGCTCCCTATCATTAAGAGAGTTAAAATAGGAAAGAGGGCTCCACCTATCACCCATTTCAGCAAGAAAACTCTTAATCCGTCATTATGGCCGTCGAAATAAGGAAGACGGAAAAACTTGAATAAAAAATCATCTTCATGATCGAATTGGAAACGGGTCTCTCTCATAGACTATAAAATCCAGATGATATTTATTTTCTACCGTCGGATTTAATCCCGAGTGGACACCACCGTATTTGCTCACTTATCACTCGCCATCTACTTCACATTTGGTTAACTTGCTGTACCCGTGAAGTGAACTGAAGTGACTGGTTAATTCGGGAGACAATAAAAGGTTAGGGGGTCAAATCGCAATTGATAGTAAGTTTCAAAAATCACCTCCTCAATTTAACAAAAAAAATGTAAAAGGATACATTCTCATGCTACTAAACGAAAAATAATAATAATAATAATAATAACAATTAGGGGTTTTCATGGACCACGCTGGGCTAGGCCGAGGAATGAAAAAAACGGCCCGGCTTCTAAACTAGAAACCAAAGCGCGGCCCAAGCTTGAGTCAGGCCTGAAGTTGCTAGCCGGAGCCTAGCCCGCATGGAAGTGATGAAGCCCGGGCCCGACCCGTGTTAGACATATAGAAACATAGAAATGAGTTTCGGAGCAGCTCCTAGGCCAGCTCAACCGGGCCGATCATGTCACCATCTGTGAGAGGTCACGGGTTTGAGGCCCCCCGTCACTACTCCCTCCCTCATAATTATATGTATATTTGGGCAGGGCGGGAATTCCGGCTCTCAACCACTTAGTCCGAATAAAAGAAAATTGAGCACGACCCATCAATTATAGCCTACACCCCATGCCCAGCCCAAAGGGGCCCGGCCCGATCCATGAGCACCCTTATAAATAAAAAATTCTTCCTTTTAAAAAAGCGAATTCGGAAAAACCGATCTCTCATCATTTGGTTTGACCAAACCTTTAATTTTCTTCTCTCTTATATTAACCGTTAACCTCACTTCACAAGTAAAGTAAATTTACCAAACAAGCAATATATTGCGTATTTGCTGTGATTTAATATTATCCCATTTAAATGTCAATCATACATTCCCATCCATTATATATTGTTGGGACCTAAGCCCCTACCCGCGACGAGATCAAGATGCAAGAAAAGAAAAACAAAAAGGAAAAAAATCGGTTTAAAGTTTGAGTGCCAGTTTTCCTCCTCTCGGAGAGGAGGAAAGCTGGAAAAGGCAGCTTTACCGCCCCTACCTACAGCGGTAAAGCTGCATTGCTACTTTTCCTCCGCTTAGAGAGGAGGAAAAGTGGCAATTGCATCTTTACCGCCTGTAATAGCAGCGGTAAAGCTGCATGGCGGCTTTTCCTCCTCCAACAGTGGTATGGCTGCATGAATACACATAGAAGCCTTTCCCGTCTCTAAGTTAATGTCACTTATCTCCTTCTCAACTTTATTCTCACACACGTTCGGTGTCTTTGGGGCCCATTTCTAATCAAATGTACTTCATCCAAGTGGGGCCCGACGATGAATGACCTATGGCATTTGTCGGCTGAGGCCCACACCAGATGGGAAAGCAACAAAGATTGGCACATTAATCAAATACCTAGATCATTTGTCAGGAAGTACCAAGGCGGAGGGACCCGTCTTTTAATTGAGTTTTGGGCTATCTTAAAATTTTAAATCTACCTCTCTATCATTTAAGATTTGTTTCATTCTCATTCCCACCAGATTGTTTTGGTCATTGGAAAACCGAATCCTCGGCTTGTGATTAGTGGGTCCACGTTCTGGTGATTTGATCCGTTGAAGGGATGATATCTTGATAATTGTAGAGGGATAAATCAGTCCCGACCATCTCCGGTAGATCTTTTTTATTATGTCATATAAGTGTTCGGCAGCGGAGCTAATGGCCCACAAGTGGTTCCTTGAGTCATCAAGGATGACCTAATACGAAGATATAAAAAACGTTAATGACGATCGATAATATATTTCTCTTTTCTGAGAATATTCTGAATAAATAAATAAATTTCATGCGTTTAGATTCATAGTTTTAGTTTTTAAACATCATTACAAATATTTTATTAGTTTCCTTTTGGACTCAAGTACGGGCAGTGAAATAAATTTACTTCCGTGAGTCTCGCGGTTGCTTTTGCTTCTTTGTCTAGAAAATTGAAAATTAGTTTTCACTGTTGTATCAACAATTTGATAAAAATATAGGGAGAAAATACTTATGATTATGTTAATCATATTTTTATGAAAGGATCAAGTCAACCGAACGGTCGGATTAATTCTTATTCTCGATATCATATACATTTTAAGGCTGTTTTTTCCTTTTTGTAGGACTCCGATTTCAGTAATTGGGTTCCACTGTAATGTTCTGCTCTTTTTTTCTCAATATATGCCCAAGTGTCCATGCACGGCTCAATGTTGCTCAAATTAGGACAAGTTAAAATACATAAGAATACCCAACCGGGTGTTGGCCCGGTTAGGACACTGGGTTTCAACACCAGAGGCCCTGGCGTCGACCCCCCCAGGCGTTAACCGTCTCCCGTCTCTGTGGGTGCAGGCGTGGGGCGCAGCGATCAGCCCCACCAAAGTTTGGGATACCCTGAGATAGATATATAAATATATATATATATATATACATACATACATACATACACTTATGTAAACGAAAAACCACATAAGAATGAAGAGGGTGTTCTGGTTGCTTTACACGTAACCCCATTACACGGTATTAGCTATTCAATTTAATTCGTCATATCAAAAGGCCTCTTACGTATAAAATAACAGCAATTTTAGAAATTGATTTTAACTACTTACTTCTTTTTTCTTAAGTGCAACAAATCTTCTCTTTCACCATTTGTTGGTGTTGAGAAAAGTCTAGCAAAGTCTAGAAAAATTTAGCCCGTCCCGAACAAAATTCCTGCATCCGCCACTGTCTCAAAGAAAGAGGTGTGGACAGGGTTGCAAACGGGACGTCTCCGGATCTGAACCATAGTGGACCCGAACACGGATCCAGAATCGGGTCCACCTAGAGGACCGGAATCTAGTCCAAAATCGATTCTAATTTGCCTTTATTCTTCACTTTTCTTAAAATAAGCATATCATTCAACTTATAACAGTGCATCAAGTCTACTACATCCAGTATTATGCCTAAAGCGTAAAAAAGGAAAACTAAAGAAAAACGCGAGAGCTGATTTTAAGGTACTGATTGCTATATTAAAGGGTCATATGCCGGGTCCCGGGTCCGTGGTTCGGAACATATACGGACCAGGAACCGGACCCGGGCCCGTTTTTGAATCGGGACATAAAATGGGTTTCGTACCCGGTTCTTTGCGGGTCGGAACTTCCGGATAATCGGAGAATCGGATACCCGTTTGCAACCCCAGATGTGGAGGAGTTGCCCAGCTGCGAGGTACGAGGGACGGTTGCGGATTTTCTCCTTAACCTATTTCGGTTAAAGCTCCCTATCATTAAGAGAGTTAAAATAGGAAAGAGGGCTCCACCTATCACCCATTTCAGCAAGAAAACTCTTAATCCGTCATTATGGCCGTCGAAATAAGGAAGACGGAAAAACTTGAATAAAAAATCATCTTCATGATCGAATTGGAAACGGGTCTCTCTCATAGACTATAAAATCCAGATGATATTTATTTTCTACCGTCGGATTTAATCCCGAGTGGACACCACCGTATTTGCTCACTTATCACTCGCCATCTACTTCACATTTGGTTAACTTGCTGTACCCGTGAAGTGAACTGAAGTGACTGGTTAATTCGGGAGACAATAAAAGGTTAGGGGGTCAAATCGCAATTGATAGTAAGTTTCAAAAATCACCTCCTCAATTTAACAAAAAAAATGTAAAAGGATACATTCTCATGCTACTAAACGAAAAATAATAATAATAATAATAATAACAATTAGGGGTTTTCATGGACCACGCTGGGCTAGGCCGAGGAATGAAAAAAACGGCCCGGCTTCTAAACTAGAAACCAAAGCGCGGCCCAAGCTTGAGTCAGGCCTGAAGTTGCTAGCCGGAGCCTAGCCCGCATGGAAGTGATGAAGCCCGGGCCCGACCCGTGTTAGACATATAGAAACATAGAAATGAGTTTCGGAGCAGCTCCTAGGCCAGCTCAACCGGGCCGATCATGTCACCATCTGTGAGAGGTCACGGGTTTGAGGCCCCCCGTCACTACTCCCTCCCTCATAATTATATGTATATTTGGGCAGGGCGGGAATTCCGGCTCTCAACCACTTAGTCCGAATAAAAGAAAATTGAGCACGACCCATCAATTATAGCCTACACCCCATGCCCAGCCCAAAGGGGCCCGGCCCGATCCATGAGCACCCTTATAAATAAAAAATTCTTCCTTTTAAAAAAGCGAATTCGGAAAAACCGATCTCTCATCATTTGGTTTGACCAAACCTTTAATTTTCTTCTCTCTTATATTAACCGTTAACCTCACTTCACAAGTAAAGTAAATTTACCAAACAAGCAATATATTGCGTATTTGCTGTGATTTAATATTATCCCATTTAAATGTCAATCATACATTCCCATCCATTATATATTGTTGGGACCTAAGCCCCTACCCGCGACGAGATCAAGATGCAAGAAAAGAAAAACAAAAAGGAAAAAAATCGGTTTAAAGTTTGAGTGCCAGTTTTCCTCCTCTCGGAGAGGAGGAAAGCTGGAAAAGGCAGCTTTACCGCCCCTACCTACAGCGGTAAAGCTGCATTGCTACTTTTCCTCCGCTTAGAGAGGAGGAAAAGTGGCAATTGCATCTTTACCGCCTGTAATAGCAGCGGTAAAGCTGCATGGCGGCTTTTCCTCCTCCAACAGTGGTATGGCTGCATGAATACACATAGAAGCCTTTCCCGTCTCTAAGTTAATGTCACTTATCTCCTTCTCAACTTTATTCTCACACACGTTCGGTGTCTTTGGGGCCCATTTCTAATCAAATGTACTTCATCCAAGTGGGGCCCGACGATGAATGACCTATGGCATTTGTCGGCTGAGGCCCACACCAGATGGGAAAGCAACAAAGATTGGCACATTAATCAAATACCTAGATCATTTGTCAGGAAGTACCAAGGCGGAGGGACCCGTCTTTTAATTGAGTTTTGGGCTATCTTAAAATTTTAAATCTACCTCTCTATCATTTAAGATTTGTTTCATTCTCATTCCCACCAGATTGTTTTGGTCATTGGAAAACCGAATCCTCGGCTTGTGATTAGTGGGTCCACGTTCTGGTGATTTGATCCGTTGAAGGGATGATATCTTGATAATTGTAGAGGGATAAATCAGTCCCGACCATCTCCGGTAGATCTTTTTTATTATGTCATATAAGTGTTCGGCAGCGGAGCTAATGGCCCACAAGTGGTTCCTTGAGTCATCAAGGATGACCTAATACGAAGATATAAAAAACGTTAATGACGATCGATAATATATTTCTCTTTTCTGAGAATATTCTGAATAAATAAATAAATTTCATGCGTTTAGATTCATAGTTTTAGTTTTTAAACATCATTACAAATATTTTATTAGTTTCCTTTTGGACTCAAGTACGGGCAGTGAAATAAATTTACTTCCGTGAGTCTCGCGGTTGCTTTTGCTTCTTTGTCTAGAAAATTGAAAATTAGTTTTCACTGTTGTATCAACAATTTGATAAAAATATAGGGAGAAAATACTTATGATTATGTTAATCATATTTTTATGAAAGGATCAAGTCAACCGAACGGTCGGATTAATTCTTATTCTCGATATCATATACATTTTAAGGCTGTTTTTTCCTTTTTGTAGGACTCCGATTTCAGTAATTGGGTTCCACTGTAATGTTCTGCTCTTTTTTTCTCAATATATGCCCAAGTGTCCATGCACGGCTCAATGTTGCTCAAATTAGGACAAGTTAAAATACATAAGAATACCCAACCGGGTGTTGGCCCGGTTAGGACACTGGGTTTCAACACCAGAGGCCCTGGCGTCGACCCCCCCAGGCGTTAACCGTCTCCCGTCTCTGTGGGTGCAGGCGTGGGGCGCAGCGATCAGCCCCACCAAAGTTTGGGATACCCTGAGATAGATATATAAATATATATATATATATATACATACATACATACATACACTTATGTAAACGAAAAACCACATAAGAATGAAGAGGGTGTTCTGGTTGCTTTACACGTAACCCCATTACACGGTATTAGCTATTCAATTTAATTCGTCATATCAAAAGGCCTCTTACGTATAAAATAACAGCAATTTTAGAAATTGATTTTAACTACTTACTTCTTTTTTCTTAAGTGCAACAAATCTTCTCTTTCACCATTTGTTGATGTTGAGAAAAGTCTAGCAAAGTCTAGAAAAATTTAGCCCGTCCCGAACAAAATTCCTGCATCCGCCACTGTCTCAAAGAAAGAGGTGTGGACAGGGTTGCAAACGGGACGTCTCCGGATCTGAACCATAGTGGACCCGAACACGGATCCAGAATCGGGTCCACCTAGAGGACCGGAATCTAGTCCAAAATCGATTCTAATTTGCCTTTATTCTTCACTTTTCTTAAAATAAGCATATCATTCAACTTATAACAGTGCATCAAGTCTACTACATCCAGTATTATGCCTAAAGCGTAAAAAAGGAAAACTAAAGAAAAACGCGAGAGCTGATTTTAAGGTACTGATTGCTATATTAAAGGGTCATATGCCGGGTCCCGGGTCCGTGGTTCGGAACATATACGGACCAGGAACCGGACCCGGGCCCGTTTTTGAATCGGGACATAAAATGGGTTTCGTACCCGGTTCTTTGCGGGTCGGAACTTCCGGATAATCGGAGAATCGGATACCCGTTTGCAACCCCAGATGTGGAGGAGTTGCCCAGCTGCGAGGTACGAGGGACGGTTGCGGATTTTCTCCTTAACCTATTTCGGTTAAAGCTCCCTATCATTAAGAGAGTTAAAATAGGAAAGAGGGCTCCACCTATCACCCATTTCAGCAAGAAAACTCTTAATCCGTCATTATGGCCGTCGAAATAAGGAAGACGGAAAAACTTGAATAAAAAATCATCTTCATGATCGAATTGGAAACGGGTCTCTCTCATAGACTATAAAATCCAGATGATATTTATTTTCTACCGTCGGATTTAATCCCGAGTGGACACCACCGTATTTGCTCACTTATCACTCGCCATCTACTTCACATTTGGTTAACTTGCTGTACCCGTGAAGTGAACTGAAGTGACTGGTTAATTCGGGAGACAATAAAAGGTTAGGGGGTCAAATCGCAATTGATAGTAAGTTTCAAAAATCACCTCCTCAATTTAACAAAAAAAATGTAAAAGGATACATTCTCATGCTACTAAACGAAAAATAATAATAATAATAATAATAACAATTAGGGGTTTTCATGGACCACGCTGGGCTAGGCCGAGGAATGAAAAAAACGGCCCGGCTTCTAAACTAGAAACCAAAGCGCGGCCCAAGCTTGAGTCAGGCCTGAAGTTGCTAGCCGGAGCCTAGCCCGCATGGAAGTGATGAAGCCCGGGCCCGACCCGTGTTAGACATATAGAAACATAGAAATGAGTTTCGGAGCAGCTCCTAGGCCAGCTCAACCGGGCCGATCATGTCACCATCTGTGAGAGGTCACGGGTTTGAGGCCCCCCGTCACTACTCCCTCCCTCATAATTATATGTATATTTGGGCAGGGCGGGAATTCCGGCTCTCAACCACTTAGTCCGAATAAAAGAAAATTGAGCACGACCCATCAATTATAGCCTACACCCCATGCCCAGCCCAAAGGGGCCCGGCCCGATCCATGAGCACCCTTATAAATAAAAAATTCTTCCTTTTAAAAAAGCGAATTCGGAAAAACCGATCTCTCATCATTTGGTTTGACCAAACCTTTAATTTTCTTCTCTCTTATATTAACCGTTAACCTCACTTCACAAGTAAAGTAAATTTACCAAACAAGCAATATATTGCGTATTTGCTGTGATTTAATATTATCCCATTTAAATGTCAATCATACATTCCCATCCATTATATATTGTTGGGACCTAAGCCCCTACCCGCGACGAGATCAAGATGCAAGAAAAGAAAAACAAAAAGGAAAAAAATCGGTTTAAAGTTTGAGTGCCAGTTTTCCTCCTCTCGGAGAGGAGGAAAGCTGGAAAAGGCAGCTTTACCGCCCCTACCTACAGCGGTAAAGCTGCATTGCTACTTTTCCTCCGCTTAGAGAGGAGGAAAAGTGGCAATTGCATCTTTACCGCCTGTAATAGCAGCGGTAAAGCTGCATGGCGGCTTTTCCTCCTCCAACAGTGGTATGGCTGCATGAATACACATAGAAGCCTTTCCCGTCTCTAAGTTAATGTCACTTATCTCCTTCTCAACTTTATTCTCACACACGTTCGGTGTCTTTGGGGCCCATTTCTAATCAAATGTACTTCATCCAAGTGGGGCCCGACGATGAATGACCTATGGCATTTGTCGGCTGAGGCCCACACCAGATGGGAAAGCAACAAAGATTGGCACATTAATCAAATACCTAGATCATTTG
This sequence comes from Persea americana, assembly GCA_029852735.1. Lineage (NCBI taxonomy): Eukaryota > Viridiplantae > Streptophyta > Magnoliopsida > Laurales > Lauraceae > Persea > Persea americana. The sequence goes on from CM056812.1 coordinate 53,656,234, forward strand.
TCAGGAAGTACCAAGGCGGAGGGACCCGTCTTTTAATTGAGTTTTGGGCTATCTTAAAATTTTAAATCTACCTCTCTATCATTTAAGATTTGTTTCATTCTCATTCCCACCAGATTGTTTTGGTCATTGGAAAACCGAATCCTCGGCTTGTGATTAGTGGGTCCACGTTCTGGTGATTTGATCCGTTGAAGGGATGATATCTTGATAATTGTAGAGGGATAAATCAGTCCCGACCATCTCCGGTAGATCTTTTTTATTATGTCATATAAGTGTTCGGCAGCGGAGCTAATGGCCCACAAGTGGTTCCTTGAGTCATCAAGGATGACCTAATACGAAGATATAAAAAACGTTAATGACGATCGATAATATATTTCTCTTTTCTGAGAATATTCTGAATAAATAAATAAATTTCATGCGTTTAGATTCATAGTTTTAGTTTTTAAACATCATTACAAATATTTTATTAGTTTCCTTTTGGACTCAAGTACGGGCAGTGAAATAAATTTACTTCCGTGAGTCTCGCGGTTGCTTTTGCTTCTTTGTCTAGAAAATTGAAAATTAGTTTTCACTGTTGTATCAACAATTTGATAAAAATATAGGGAGAAAATACTTATGATTATGTTAATCATATTTTTATGAAAGGATCAAGTCAACCGAACGGTCGGATTAATTCTTATTCTCGATATCATATACATTTTAAGGCTGTTTTTTCCTTTTTGTAGGACTCCGATTTCAGTAATTGGGTTCCACTGTAATGTTCTGCTCTTTTTTTCTCAATATATGCCCAAGTGTCCATGCACGGCTCAATGTTGCTCAAATTAGGACAAGTTAAAATACATAAGAATACCCAACCGGGTGTTGGCCCGGTTAGGACACTGGGTTTCAACACCAGAGGCCCTGGCGTCGACCCCCCCAGGCGTTAACCGTCTCCCGTCTCTGTGGGTGCAGGCGTGGGGCGCAGCGATCAGCCCCACCAAAGTTTGGGATACCCTGAGATAGATATATAAATATATATATATATATACATACATACATACATACACTTATGTAAACGAAAAACCACATAAGAATGAAGAGGGTGTTCTGGTTGCTTTACACGTAACCCCATTACACGGTATTAGCTATTCAATTTAATTCGTCATATCAAAAGGCCTCTTACGTATAAAATAACAGCAATTTTAGAAATTGATTTTAACTACTTACTTCTTTTTTCTTAAGTGCAACAAATCTTCTCTTTCACCATTTGTTGATGTTGAGAAAAGTCTAGCAAAGTCTAGAAAAATTTAGCCCGTCCCGAACAAAATTCCTGCATCCGCCACTGTCTCAAAGAAAGAGGTGTGGACAGGGTTGCAAACGGGACGTCTCCGGATCTGAACCATAGTGGACCCGAACACGGATCCAGAATCGGGTCCACCTAGAGGACCGGAATCTAGTCCAAAATCGATTCTAATTTGCCTTTATTCTTCACTTTTCTTAAAATAAGCATATCATTCAACTTATAACAGTGCATCAAGTCTACTACATCCAGTATTATGCCTAAAGCGTAAAAAAGGAAAACTAAAGAAAAACGCGAGAGCTGATTTTAAGGTACTGATTGCTATATTAAAGGGTCATATGCCGGGTCCCGGGTCCGTGGTTCGGAACATATACGGACCAGGAACCGGACCCGGGCCCGTTTTTGAATCGGGACATAAAATGGGTTTCGTACCCGGTTCTTTGCGGGTCGGAACTTCCGGATAATCGGAGAATCGGATACCCGTTTGCAACCCCAGATGTGGAGGAGTTGCCCAGCTGCGAGGTACGAGGGACGGTTGCGGATTTTCTCCTTAACCTATTTCGGTTAAAGCTCCCTATCATTAAGAGAGTTAAAATAGGAAAGAGGGCTCCACCTATCACCCATTTCAGCAAGAAAACTCTTAATCCGTCATTATGGCCGTCGAAATAAGGAAGACGGAAAAACTTGAATAAAAAATCATCTTCATGATCGAATTGGAAACGGGTCTCTCTCATAGACTATAAAATCCAGATGATATTTATTTTCTACCGTCGGATTTAATCCCGAGTGGACACCACCGTATTTGCTCACTTATCACTCGCCATCTACTTCACATTTGGTTAACTTGCTGTACCCGTGAAGTGAACTGAAGTGACTGGTTAATTCGGGAGACAATAAAAGGTTAGGGGGTCAAATCGCAATTGATAGTAAGTTTCAAAAATCACCTCCTCAATTTAACAAAAAAAATGTAAAAGGATACATTCTCATGCTACTAAACGAAAAATAATAATAATAATAATAATAACAATTAGGGGTTTTCATGGACCACGCTGGGCTAGGCCGAGGAATGAAAAAAACGGCCCGGCTTCTAAACTAGAAACCAAAGCGCGGCCCAAGCTTGAGTCAGGCCTGAAGTTGCTAGCCGGAGCCTAGCCCGCATGGAAGTGATGAAGCCCGGGCCCGACCCGTGTTAGACATATAGAAACATAGAAATGAGTTTCGGAGCAGCTCCTAGGCCAGCTCAACCGGGCCGATCATGTCACCATCTGTGAGAGGTCACGGGTTTGAGGCCCCCCGTCACTACTCCCTCCCTCATAATTATATGTATATTTGGGCAGGGCGGGAATTCCGGCTCTCAACCACTTAGTCCGAATAAAAGAAAATTGAGCACGACCCATCAATTATAGCCTACACCCCATGCCCAGCCCAAAGGGGCCCGGCCCGATCCATGAGCACCCTTATAAATAAAAAATTCTTCCTTTTAAAAAAGCGAATTCGGAAAAACCGATCTCTCATCATTTGGTTTGACCAAACCTTTAATTTTCTTCTCTCTTATATTAACCGTTAACCTCACTTCACAAGTAAAGTAAATTTACCAAACAAGCAATATATTGCGTATTTGCTGTGATTTAATATTATCCCATTTAAATGTCAATCATACATTCCCATCCATTATATATTGTTGGGACCTAAGCCCCTACCCGCGACGAGATCAAGATGCAAGAAAAGAAAAACAAAAAGGAAAAAAATCGGTTTAAAGTTTGAGTGCCAGTTTTCCTCCTCTCGGAGAGGAGGAAAGCTGGAAAAGGCAGCTTTACCGCCCCTACCTACAGCGGTAAAGCTGCATTGCTACTTTTCCTCCGCTTAGAGAGGAGGAAAAGTGGCAATTGCATCTTTACCGCCTGTAATAGCAGCGGTAAAGCTGCATGGCGGCTTTTCCTCCTCCAACAGTGGTATGGCTGCATGAATACACATAGAAGCCTTTCCCGTCTCTAAGTTAATGTCACTTATCTCCTTCTCAACTTTATTCTCACACACGTTCGGTGTCTTTGGGGCCCATTTCTAATCAAATGTACTTCATCCAAGTGGGGCCCGACGATGAATGACCTATGGCATTTGTCGGCTGAGGCCCACACCAGATGGGAAAGCAACAAAGATTGGCACATTAATCAAATACCTAGATCATTTGTCAGGAAGTACCAAGGCGGAGGGACCCGTCTTTTAATTGAGTTTTGGGCTATCTTAAAATTTTAAATCTACCTCTCTATCATTTAAGATTTGTTTCATTCTCATTCCCACCAGATTGTTTTGGTCATTGGAAAACCGAATCCTCGGCTTGTGATTAGTGGGTCCACGTTCTGGTGATTTGATCCGTTGAAGGGATGATATCTTGATAATTGTAGAGGGATAAATCAGTCCCGACCATCTCCGGTAGATCTTTTTTATTATGTCATATAAGTGTTCGGCAGCGGAGCTAATGGCCCACAAGTGGTTCCTTGAGTCATCAAGGATGACCTAATACGAAGATATAAAAAACGTTAATGACGATCGATAATATATTTCTCTTTTCTGAGAATATTCTGAATAAATAAATAAATTTCATGCGTTTAGATTCATAGTTTTAGTTTTTAAACATCATTACAAATATTTTATTAGTTTCCTTTTGGACTCAAGTACGGGCAGTGAAATAAATTTACTTCCGTGAGTCTCGCGGTTGCTTTTGCTTCTTTGTCTAGAAAATTGAAAATTAGTTTTCACTGTTGTATCAACAATTTGATAAAAATATAGGGAGAAAATACTTATGATTATGTTAATCATATTTTTATGAAAGGATCAAGTCAACCGAACGGTCGGATTAATTCTTATTCTCGATATCATATACATTTTAAGGCTGTTTTTTCCTTTTTGTAGGACTCCGATTTCAGTAATTGGGTTCCACTGTAATGTTCTGCTCTTTTTTTCTCAATATATGCCCAAGTGTCCATGCACGGCTCAATGTTGCTCAAATTAGGACAAGTTAAAATACATAAGAATACCCAACCGGGTGTTGGCCCGGTTAGGACACTGGGTTTCAACACCAGAGGCCCTGGCGTCGACCCCCCCAGGCGTTAACCGTCTCCCGTCTCTGTGGGTGCAGGCGTGGGGCGCAGCGATCAGCCCCACCAAAGTTTGGGATACCCTGAGATAGATATATAAATATATATATATATATATACATACATACATACATACACTTATGTAAACGAAAAACCACATAAGAATGAAGAGGGTGTTCTGGTTGCTTTACACGTAACCCCATTACACGGTATTAGCTATTCAATTTAATTCGTCATATCAAAAGGCCTCTTACGTATAAAATAACAGCAATTTTAGAAATTGATTTTAACTACTTACTTCTTTTTTCTTAAGTGCAACAAATCTTCTCTTTCACCATTTGTTGATGTTGAGAAAAGTCTAGCAAAGTCTAGAAAAATTTAGCCCGTCCCGAACAAAATTCCTGCATCCGCCACTGTCTCAAAGAAAGAGGTGTGGACAGGGTTGCAAACGGGACGTCTCCGGATCTGAACCATAGTGGACCCGAACACGGATCCAGAATCGGGTCCACCTAGAGGACCGGAATCTAGTCCAAAATCGATTCTAATTTGCCTTTATTCTTCACTTTTCTTAAAATAAGCATATCATTCAACTTATAACAGTGCATCAAGTCTACTACATCCAGTATTATGCCTAAAGCGTAAAAAAGGAAAACTAAAGAAAAACGCGAGAGCTGATTTTAAGGTACTGATTGCTATATTAAAGGGTCATATGCCGGGTCCCGGGTCCGTGGTTCGGAACATATACGGACCAGGAACCGGACCCGGGCCCGTTTTTGAATCGGGACATAAAATGGGTTTCGTACCCGGTTCTTTGCGGGTCGGAACTTCCGGATAATCGGAGAATCGGATACCCGTTTGCAACCCCAGATGTGGAGGAGTTGCCCAGCTGCGAGGTACGAGGGACGGTTGCGGATTTTCTCCTTAACCTATTTCGGTTAAAGCTCCCTATCATTAAGAGAGTTAAAATAGGAAAGAGGGCTCCACCTATCACCCATTTCAGCAAGAAAACTCTTAATCCGTCATTATGGCCGTCGAAATAAGGAAGACGGAAAAACTTGAATAAAAAATCATCTTCATGATCGAATTGGAAACGGGTCTCTCTCATAGACTATAAAATCCAGATGATATTTATTTTCTACCGTCGGATTTAATCCCGAGTGGACACCACCGTATTTGCTCACTTATCACTCGCCATCTACTTCACATTTGGTTAACTTGCTGTACCCGTGAAGTGAACTGAAGTGACTGGTTAATTCGGGAGACAATAAAAGGTTAGGGGGTCAAATCGCAATTGATAGTAAGTTTCAAAAATCACCTCCTCAATTTAACAAAAAAAATGTAAAAGGATACATTCTCATGCTACTAAACGAAAAATAATAATAATAATAATAATAACAATTAGGGGTTTTCATGGACCACGCTGGGCTAGGCCGAGGAATGAAAAAAACGGCCCGGCTTCTAAACTAGAAACCAAAGCGCGGCCCAAGCTTGAGTCAGGCCTGAAGTTGCTAGCCGGAGCCTAGCCCGCATGGAAGTGATGAAGCCCGGGCCCGACCCGTGTTAGACATATAGAAACATAGAAATGAGTTTCGGAGCAGCTCCTAGGCCAGCTCAACCGGGCCGATCATGTCACCATCTGTGAGAGGTCACGGGTTTGAGGCCCCCCGTCACTACTCCCTCCCTCATAATTATATGTATATTTGGGCAGGGCGGGAATTCCGGCTCTCAACCACTTAGTCCGAATAAAAGAAAATTGAGCACGACCCATCAATTATAGCCTACACCCCATGCCCAGCCCAAAGGGGCCCGGCCCGATCCATGAGCACCCTTATAAATAAAAAATTCTTCCTTTTAAAAAAGCGAATTCGGAAAAACCGATCTCTCATCATTTGGTTTGACCAAACCTTTAATTTTCTTCTCTCTTATATTAACCGTTAACCTCACTTCACAAGTAAAGTAAATTTACCAAACAAGCAATATATTGCGTATTTGCTGTGATTTAATATTATCCCATTTAAATGTCAATCATACATTCCCATCCATTATATATTGTTGGGACCTAAGCCCCTACCCGCGACGAGATCAAGATGCAAGAAAAGAAAAACAAAAAGGAAAAAAATCGGTTTAAAGTTTGAGTGCCAGTTTTCCTCCTCTCGGAGAGGAGGAAAGCTGGAAAAGGCAGCTTTACCGCCCCTACCTACAGCGGTAAAGCTGCATTGCTACTTTTCCTCCGCTTAGAGAGGAGGAAAAGTGGCAATTGCATCTTTACCGCCTGTAATAGCAGCGGTAAAGCTGCATGGCGGCTTTTCCTCCTCCAACAGTGGTATGGCTGCATGAATACACATAGAAGCCTTTCCCGTCTCTAAGTTAATGTCACTTATCTCCTTCTCAACTTTATTCTCACACACGTTCGGTGTCTTTGGGGCCCATTTCTAATCAAATGTACTTCATCCAAGTGGGGCCCGACGATGAATGACCTATGGCATTTGTCGGCTGAGGCCCACACCAGATGGGAAAGCAACAAAGATTGGCACATTAATCAAATACCTAGATCATTTGTCAGGAAGTACCAAGGCGGAGGGACCCGTCTTTTAATTGAGTTTTGGGCTATCTTAAAATTTTAAATCTACCTCTCTATCATTTAAGATTTGTTTCATTCTCATTCCCACCAGATTGTTTTGGTCATTGGAAAACCGAATCCTCGGCTTGTGATTAGTGGGTCCACGTTCTGGTGATTTGATCCGTTGAAGGGATGATATCTTGATAATTGTAGAGGGATAAATCAGTCCCGACCATCTCCGGTAGATCTTTTTTATTATGTCATATAAGTGTTCGGCAGCGGAGCTAATGGCCCACAAGTGGTTCCTTGAGTCATCAAGGATGACCTAATACGAAGATATAAAAAACGTTAATGACGATCGATAATATATTTCTCTTTTCTGAGAATATTCTGAATAAATAAATAAATTTCATGCGTTTAGATTCATAGTTTTAGTTTTTAAACATCATTACAAATATTTTATTAGTTTCCTTTTGGACTCAAGTACGGGCAGTGAAATAAATTTACTTCCGTGAGTCTCGCGGTTGCTTTTGCTTCTTTGTCTAGAAAATTGAAAATTAGTTTTCACTGTTGTATCAACAATTTGATAAAAATATAGGGAGAAAATACTTATGATTATGTTAATCATATTTTTATGAAAGGATCAAGTCAACCGAACGGTCGGATTAATTCTTATTCTCGATATCATATACATTTTAAGGCTGTTTTTTCCTTTTTGTAGGACTCCGATTTCAGTAATTGGGTTCCACTGTAATGTTCTGCTCTTTTTTTCTCAATATATGCCCAAGTGTCCATGCACGGCTCAATGTTGCTCAAATTAGGACAAGTTAAAATACATAAGAATACCCAACCGGGTGTTGGCCCGGTTAGGACACTGGGTTTCAACACCAGAGGCCCTGGCGTCGACCCCCCCAGGCGTTAACCGTCTCCCGTCTCTGTGGGTGCAGGCGTGGGGCGCAGCGATCAGCCCCACCAAAGTTTGGGATACCCTGAGATAGATATATAAATATATATATATATATACATACATACATACATACACTTATGTAAACGAAAAACCACATAAGAATGAAGAGGGTGTTCTGGTTGCTTTACACGTAACCCCATTACACGGTATTAGCTATTCAATTTAATTCGTCATATCAAAAGGCCTCTTACGTATAAAATAACAGCAATTTTAGAAATTGATTTTAACTACTTACTTCTTTTTTCTTAAGTGCAACAAATCTTCTCTTTCACCATTTGTTGATGTTGAGAAAAGTCTAGCAAAGTCTAGAAAAATTTAGCCCGTCCCGAACAAAATTCCTGCATCCGCCACTGTCTCAAAGAAAGAGGTGTGGACAGGGTTGCAAACGGGACGTCTCCGGATCTGAACCATAGTGGACCCGAACACGGATCCAGAATCGGGTCCACCTAGAGGACCGGAATCTAGTCCAAAATCGATTCTAATTTGCCTTTATTCTTCACTTTTCTTAAAATAAGCATATCATTCAACTTATAACAGTGCATCAAGTCTACTACATCCAGTATTATGCCTAAAGCGTAAAAAAGGAAAACTAAAGAAAAACGCGAGAGCTGATTTTAAGGTACTGATTGCTATATTAAAGGGTCATATGCCGGGTCCCGGGTCCGTGGTTCGGAACATATACGGACCAGGAACCGGACCCGGGCCCGTTTTTGAATCGGGACATAAAATGGGTTTCGTACCCGGTTCTTTGCGGGTCGGAACTTCCGGATAATCGGAGAATCGGATACCCGTTTGCAACCCCAGATGTGGAGGAGTTGCCCAGCTGCGAGGTACGAGGGACGGTTGCGGATTTTCTCCTTAACCTATTTCGGTTAAAGCTCCCTATCATTAAGAGAGTTAAAATAGGAAAGAGGGCTCCACCTATCACCCATTTCAGCAAGAAAACTCTTAATCCGTCATTATGGCCGTCGAAATAAGGAAGACGGAAAAACTTGAATAAAAAATCATCTTCATGATCGAATTGGAAACGGGTCTCTCTCATAGACTATAAAATCCAGATGATATTTATTTTCTACCGTCGGATTTAATCCCGAGTGGACACCACCGTATTTGCTCACTTATCACTCGCCATCTACTTCACATTTGGTTAACTTGCTGTACCCGTGAAGTGAACTGAAGTGACTGGTTAATTCGGGAGACAATAAAAGGTTAGGGGGTCAAATCGCAATTGATAGTAAGTTTCAAAAATCACCTCCTCAATTTAACAAAAAAAATGTAAAAGGATACATTCTCATGCTACTAAACGAAAAATAATAATAATAATAATAATAACAATTAGGGGTTTTCATGGACCACGCTGGGCTAGGCCGAGGAATGAAAAAAACGGCCCGGCTTCTAAACTAGAAACCAAAGCGCGGCCCAAGCTTGAGTCAGGCCTGAAGTTGCTAGCCGGAGCCTAGCCCGCATGGAAGTGATGAAGCCCGGGCCCGACCCGTGTTAGACATATAGAAACATAGAAATGAGTTTCGGAGCAGCTCCTAGGCCAGCTCAACCGGGCCGATCATGTCACCATCTGTGAGAGGTCACGGGTTTGAGGCCCCCCGTCACTACTCCCTCCCTCATAATTATATGTATATTTGGGCAGGGCGGGAATTCCGGCTCTCAACCACTTAGTCCGAATAAAAGAAAATTGAGCACGACCCATCAATTATAGCCTACACCCCATGCCCAGCCCAAAGGGGCCCGGCCCGATCCATGAGCACCCTTATAAATAAAAAATTCTTCCTTTTAAAAAAGCGAATTCGGAAAAACCGATCTCTCATCATTTGGTTTGACCAAACCTTTAATTTTCTTCTCTCTTATATTAACCGTTAACCTCACTTCACAAGTAAAGTAAATTTACCAAACAAGCAATATATTGCGTATTTGCTGTGATTTAATATTATCCCATTTAAATGTCAATCATACATTCCCATCCATTATATATTGTTGGGACCTAAGCCCCTACCCGCGACGAGATCAAGATGCAAGAAAAGAAAAACAAAAAGGAAAAAAATCGGTTTAAAGTTTGAGTGCCAGTTTTCCTCCTCTCGGAGAGGAGGAAAGCTGGAAAAGGCAGCTTTACCGCCCCTACCTACAGCGGTAAAGCTGCATTGCTACTTTTCCTCCGCTTAGAGAGGAGGAAAAGTGGCAATTGCATCTTTACCGCCTGTAATAGCAGCGGTAAAGCTGCATGGCGGCTTTTCCTCCTCCAACAGTGGTATGGCTGCATGAATACACATAGAAGCCTTTCCCGTCTCTAAGTTAATGTCACTTATCTCCTTCTCAACTTTATTCTCACACACGTTCGGTGTCTTTGGGGCCCATTTCTAATCAAATGTACTTCATCCAAGTGGGGCCCGACGATGAATGACCTATGGCATTTGTCGGCTGAGGCCCACACCAGATGGGAAAGCAACAAAGATTGGCACATTAATCAAATACCTAGATCATTTGTCAGGAAGTACCAAGGCGGAGGGACCCGTCTTTTAATTGAGTTTTGGGCTATCTTAAAATTTTAAATCTACCTCTCTATCATTTAAGATTTGTTTCATTCTCATTCCCACCAGATTGTTTTGGTCATTGGAAAACCGAATCCTCGGCTTGTGATTAGTGGGTCCACGTTCTGGTGATTTGATCCGTTGAAGGGATGATATCTTGATAATTGTAGAGGGATAAATCAGTCCCGACCATCTCCGGTAGATCTTTTTTATTATGTCATATAAGTGTTCGGCAGCGGAGCTAATGGCCCACAAGTGGTTCCTTGAGTCATCAAGGATGACCTAATACGAAGATATAAAAAACGTTAATGACGATCGATAATATATTTCTCTTTTCTGAGAATATTCTGAATAAATAAATAAATTTCATGCGTTTAGATTCATAGTTTTAGTTTTTAAACATCATTACAAATATTTTATTAGTTTCCTTTTGGACTCAAGTACGGGCAGTGAAATAAATTTACTTCCGTGAGTCTCGCGGTTGCTTTTGCTTCTTTGTCTAGAAAATTGAAAATTAGTTTTCACTGTTGTATCAACAATTTGATAAAAATATAGGGAGAAAATACTTATGATTATGTTAATCATATTTTTATGAAAGGATCAAGTCAACCGAACGGTCGGATTAATTCTTATTCTCGATATCATATACATTTTAAGGCTGTTTTTTCCTTTTTGTAGGACTCCGATTTCAGTAATTGGGTTCCACTGTAATGTTCTGCTCTTTTTTTCTCAATATATGCCCAAGTGTCCATGCACGGCTCAATGTTGCTCAAATTAGGACAAGTTAAAATACATAAGAATACCCAACCGGGTGTTGGCCCGGTTAGGACACTGGGTTTCAACACCAGAGGCCCTGGCGTCGACCCCCCCAGGCGTTAACCGTCTCCCGTCTCTGTGGGTGCAGGCGTGGGGCGCAGCGATCAGCCCCACCAAAGTTTGGGATACCCTGAGATAGATATATAAATATATATATATATATATACATACATACATACATACACTTATGTAAACGAAAAACCACATAAGAATGAAGAGGGTGTTCTGGTTGCTTTACACGTAACCCCATTACACGGTATTAGCTATTCAATTTAATTCGTCATATCAAAAGGCCTCTTACGTATAAAATAACAGCAATTTTAGAAATTGATTTTAACTACTTACTTCTTTTTTCTTAAGTGCAACAAATCTTCTCTTTCACCATTTGTTGATGTTGAGAAAAGTCTAGCAAAGTCTAGAAAAATTTAGCCCGTCCCGAACAAAATTCCTGCATCCGCCACTGTCTCAAAGAAAGAGGTGTGGACAGGGTTGCAAACGGGACGTCTCCGGATCTGAACCATAGTGGACCCGAACACGGATCCAGAATCGGGTCCACCTAGAGGACCGGAATCTAGTCCAAAATCGATTCTAATTTGCCTTTATTCTTCACTTTTCTTAAAATAAGCATATCATTCAACTTATAACAGTGCATCAAGTCTACTACATCCAGTATTATGCCTAAAGCGTAAAAAAGGAAAACTAAAGAAAAACGCGAGAGCTGATTTTAAGGTACTGATTGCTATATTAAAGGGTCATATGCCGGGTCCCGGGTCCGTGGTTCGGAACATATACGGACCAGGAACCGGACCCGGGCCCGTTTTTGAATCGGGACATAAAATGGGTTTCGTACCCGGTTCTTTGCGGGTCGGAACTTCCGGATAATCGGAGAATCGGATACCCGTTTGCAACCCCAGATGTGGAGGAGTTGCCCAGCTGCGAGGTACGAGGGACGGTTGCGGATTTTCTCCTTAACCTATTTCGGTTAAAGCTCCCTATCATTAAGAGAGTTAAAATAGGAAAGAGGGCTCCACCTATCACCCATTTCAGCAAGAAAACTCTTAATCCGTCATTATGGCCGTCGAAATAAGGAAGACGGAAAAACTTGAATAAAAAATCATCTTCATGATCGAATTGGAAACGGGTCTCTCTCATAGACTATAAAATCCAGATGATATTTATTTTCTACCGTCGGATTTAATCCCGAGTGGACACCACCGTATTTGCTCACTTATCACTCGCCATCTACTTCACATTTGGTTAACTTGCTGTACCCGTGAAGTGAACTGAAGTGACTGGTTAATTCGGGAGACAATAAAAGGTTAGGGGGTCAAATCGCAATTGATAGTAAGTTTCAAAAATCACCTCCTCAATTTAACAAAAAAAATGTAAAAGGATACATTCTCATGCTACTAAACGAAAAATAATAATAATAATAATAATAACAATTAGGGGTTTTCATGGACCACGCTGGGCTAGGCCGAGGAATGAAAAAAACGGCCCGGCTTCTAAACTAGAAACCAAAGCGCGGCCCAAGCTTGAGTCAGGCCTGAAGTTGCTAGCCGGAGCCTAGCCCGCATGGAAGTGATGAAGCCCGGGCCCGACCCGTGTTAGACATATAGAAACATAGAAATGAGTTTCGGAGCAGCTCCTAGGCCAGCTCAACCGGGCCGATCATGTCACCATCTGTGAGAGGTCACGGGTTTGAGGCCCCCCGTCACTACTCCCTCCCTCATAATTATATGTATATTTGGGCAGGGCGGGAATTCCGGCTCTCAACCACTTAGTCCGAATAAAAGAAAATTGAGCACGACCCATCAATTATAGCCTACACCCCATGCCCAGCCCAAAGGGGCCCGGCCCGATCCATGAGCACCCTTATAAATAAAAAATTCTTCCTTTTAAAAAAGCGAATTCGGAAAAACCGATCTCTCATCATTTGGTTTGACCAAACCTTTAATTTTCTTCTCTCTTATATTAACCGTTAACCTCACTTCACAAGTAAAGTAAATTTACCAAACAAGCAATATATTGCGTATTTGCTGTGATTTAATATTATCCCATTTAAATGTCAATCATACATTCCCATCCATTATATATTGTTGGGACCTAAGCCCCTACCCGCGACGAGATCAAGATGCAAGAAAAGAAAAACAAAAAGGAAAAAAATCGGTTTAAAGTTTGAGTGCCAGTTTTCCTCCTCTCGGAGAGGAGGAAAGCTGGAAAAGGCAGCTTTACCGCCCCTACCTACAGCGGTAAAGCTGCATTGCTACTTTTCCTCCGCTTAGAGAGGAGGAAAAGTGGCAATTGCATCTTTACCGCCTGTAATAGCAGCGGTAAAGCTGCATGGCGGCTTTTCCTCCTCCAACAGTGGTATGGCTGCATGAATACACATAGAAGCCTTTCCCGTCTCTAAGTTAATGTCACTTATCTCCTTCTCAACTTTATTCTCACACACGTTCGGTGTCTTTGGGGCCCATTTCTAATCAAATGTACTTCATCCAAGTGGGGCCCGACGATGAATGACCTATGGCATTTGTCGGCTGAGGCCCACACCAGATGGGAAAGCAACAAAGATTGGCACATTAATCAAATACCTAGATCATTTGTCAGGAAGTACCAAGGCGGAGGGACCCGTCTTTTAATTGAGTTTTGGGCTATCTTAAAATTTTAAATCTACCTCTCTATCATTTAAGATTTGTTTCATTCTCATTCCCACCAGATTGTTTTGGTCATTGGAAAACCGAATCCTCGGCTTGTGATTAGTGGGTCCACGTTCTGGTGATTTGATCCGTTGAAGGGATGATATCTTGATAATTGTAGAGGGATAAATCAGTCCCGACCATCTCCGGTAGATCTTTTTTATTATGTCATATAAGTGTTCGGCAGCGGAGCTAATGGCCCACAAGTGGTTCCTTGAGTCATCAAGGATGACCTAATACGAAGATATAAAAAACGTTAATGACGATCGATAATATATTTCTCTTTTCTGAGAATATTCTGAATAAATAAATAAATTTCATGCGTTTAGATTCATAGTTTTAGTTTTTAAACATCATTACAAATATTTTATTAGTTTCCTTTTGGACTCAAGTACGGGCAGTGAAATAAATTTACTTCCGTGAGTCTCGCGGTTGCTTTTGCTTCTTTGTCTAGAAAATTGAAAATTAGTTTTCACTGTTGTATCAACAATTTGATAAAAATATAGGGAGAAAATACTTATGATTATGTTAATCATATTTTTATGAAAGGATCAAGTCAACCGAACGGTCGGATTAATTCTTATTCTCGATATCATATACATTTTAAGGCTGTTTTTTCCTTTTTGTAGGACTCCGATTTCAGTAATTGGGTTCCACTGTAATGTTCTGCTCTTTTTTTCTCAATATATGCCCAAGTGTCCATGCACGGCTCAATGTTGCTCAAATTAGGACAAGTTAAAATACATAAGAATACCCAACCGGGTGTTGGCCCGGTTAGGACACTGGGTTTCAACACCAGAGGCCCTGGCGTCGACCCCCCCAGGCGTTAACCGTCTCCCGTCTCTGTGGGTGCAGGCGTGGGGCGCAGCGATCAGCCCCACCAAAGTTTGGGATACCCTGAGATAGATATATAAATATATATATATATATACATACATACATACATACACTTATGTAAACGAAAAACCACATAAGAATGAAGAGGGTGTTCTGGTTGCTTTACACGTAACCCCATTACACGGTATTAGCTATTCAATTTAATTCGTCATATCAAAAGGCCTCTTACGTATAAAATAACAGCAATTTTAGAAATTGATTTTAACTACTTACTTCTTTTTTCTTAAGTGCAACAAATCTTCTCTTTCACCATTTGTTGATGTTGAGAAAAGTCTAGCAAAGTCTAGAAAAATTTAGCCCGTCCCGAACAAAATTCCTGCATCCGCCACTGTCTCAAAGAAAGAGGTGTGGACAGGGTTGCAAACGGGACGTCTCCGGATCTGAACCATAGTGGACCCGAACACGGATCCAGAATCGGGTCCACCTAGAGGACCGGAATCTAGTCCAAAATCGATTCTAATTTGCCTTTATTCTTCACTTTTCTTAAAATAAGCATATCATTCAACTTATAACAGTGCATCAAGTCTACTACATCCAGTATTATGCCTAAAGCGTAAAAAAGGAAAACTAAAGAAAAACGCGAGAGCTGATTTTAAGGTACTGATTGCTATATTAAAGGGTCATATGCCGGGTCCCGGGTCCGTGGTTCGGAACATATACGGACCAGGAACCGGACCCGGGCCCGTTTTTGAATCGGGACATAAAATGGGTTTCGTACCCGGTTCTTTGCGGGTCGGAACTTCCGGATAATCGGAGAATCGGATACCCGTTTGCAACCCCAGATGTGGAGGAGTTGCCCAGCTGCGAGGTACGAGGGACGGTTGCGGATTTTCTCCTTAACCTATTTCGGTTAAAGCTCCCTATCATTAAGAGAGTTAAAATAGGAAAGAGGGCTCCACCTATCACCCATTTCAGCAAGAAAACTCTTAATCCGTCATTATGGCCGTCGAAATAAGGAAGACGGAAAAACTTGAATAAAAAATCATCTTCATGATCGAATTGGAAACGGGTCTCTCTCATAGACTATAAAATCCAGATGATATTTATTTTCTACCGTCGGATTTAATCCCGAGTGGACACCACCGTATTTGCTCACTTATCACTCGCCATCTACTTCACATTTGGTTAACTTGCTGTACCCGTGAAGTGAACTGAAGTGACTGGTTAATTCGGGAGACAATAAAAGGTTAGGGGGTCAAATCGCAATTGATAGTAAGTTTCAAAAATCACCTCCTCAATTTAACAAAAAAAATGTAAAAGGATACATTCTCATGCTACTAAACGAAAAATAATAATAATAATAATAATAACAATTAGGGGTTTTCATGGACCACGCTGGGCTAGGCCGAGGAATGAAAAAAACGGCCCGGCTTCTAAACTAGAAACCAAAGCGCGGCCCAAGCTTGAGTCAGGCCTGAAGTTGCTAGCCGGAGCCTAGCCCGCATGGAAGTGATGAAGCCCGGGCCCGACCCGTGTTAGACATATAGAAACATAGAAATGAGTTTCGGAGCAGCTCCTAGGCCAGCTCAACCGGGCCGATCATGTCACCATCTGTGAGAGGTCACGGGTTTGAGGCCCCCCGTCACTACTCCCTCCCTCATAATTATATGTATATTTGGGCAGGGCGGGAATTCCGGCTCTCAACCACTTAGTCCGAATAAAAGAAAATTGAGCACGACCCATCAATTATAGCCTACACCCCATGCCCAGCCCAAAGGGGCCCGGCCCGATCCATGAGCACCCTTATAAATAAAAAATTCTTCCTTTTAAAAAAGCGAATTCGGAAAAACCGATCTCTCATCATTTGGTTTGACCAAACCTTTAATTTTCTTCTCTCTTATATTAACCGTTAACCTCACTTCACAAGTAAAGTAAATTTACCAAACAAGCAATATATTGCGTATTTGCTGTGATTTAATATTATCCCATTTAAATGTCAATCATACATTCCCATCCATTATATATTGTTGGGACCTAAGCCCCTACCCGCGACGAGATCAAGATGCAAGAAAAGAAAAACAAAAAGGAAAAAAATCGGTTTAAAGTTTGAGTGCCAGTTTTCCTCCTCTCGGAGAGGAGGAAAGCTGGAAAAGGCAGCTTTACCGCCCCTACCTACAGCGGTAAAGCTGCATTGCTACTTTTCCTCCGCTTAGAGAGGAGGAAAAGTGGCAATTGCATCTTTACCGCCTGTAATAGCAGCGGTAAAGCTGCATGGCGGCTTTTCCTCCTCCAACAGTGGTATGGCTGCATGAATACACATAGAAGCCTTTCCCGTCTCTAAGTTAATGTCACTTATCTCCTTCTCAACTTTATTCTCACACACGTTCGGTGTCTTTGGGGCCCATTTCTAATCAAATGTACTTCATCCAAGTGGGGCCCGACGATGAATGACCTATGGCATTTGTCGGCTGAGGCCCACACCAGATGGGAAAGCAACAAAGATTGGCACATTAATCAAATACCTAGATCATTTGTCAGGAAGTACCAAGGCGGAGGGACCCGTCTTTTAATTGAGTTTTGGGCTATCTTAAAATTTTAAATCTACCTCTCTATCATTTAAGATTTGTTTCATTCTCATTCCCACCAGATTGTTTTGGTCATTGGAAAACCGAATCCTCGGCTTGTGATTAGTGGGTCCACGTTCTGGTGATTTGATCCGTTGAAGGGATGATATCTTGATAATTGTAGAGGGATAAATCAGTCCCGACCATCTCCGGTAGATCTTTTTTATTATGTCATATAAGTGCTCGGCAGCGGAGCTAATGGCCCACAAGTGGTTCCTTGAGTCATCAAGGATGACCTAATACGAAGATATAAAAAACGTTAATGACGATCGATAATATATTTCTCTTTTCTGAGAATATTCTGAATAAATAAATAAATTTCATGCGTTTAGATTCATAGTTTTAGTTTTTAAACATCATTACAAATATTTTATTAGTTTCCTTTTGGACTCAAGTACGGGCAGTGAAATAAATTTACTTCCGTGAGTCTCGCGGTTGCTTTTGCCTCTTTGTCTAGAAAATTGAAAATTAGTTTTCACTTTTGTATCAACAATTTGATAAAATATAGGGAGAAAATACTTATGATTATGTTAATCATATTTTTATGAAAGGATCAAGTCAACCGAACGGTCGGATTAATTCTTATTCTCGATATCATATACATTTTAAGGCTGTTTTTTCCTTTTTGTAGGACTCCGATTTCAGTAATTGGGTTCCACTGTAATGTTCTGCTCTTTTTTTCTCAATATATGATCAAGTGTCCATGCACGGCTCAATGTTGCTCAAATTAGGACAAGTTAAAATACATAAGAATACCCAACCGGGTGTTGGCCCGGTTAGGACACTGGGTTTCAACACCAGAGGCCCTGGCGTCGACCCCCCCAGGCGTTAACCGTCTCCCGTCTCTGTGGGTGCAGGCGTGGGGCGCAGGGATCAGCCCCACCAAAGTTTGGGATACCCTGAGATAGATATATAAATATATATATATATATATACATACATACATACATACATACATACATACACTTATGTAAACGAAAAACCACATAAGAATGAAGAGGGTGTTCTGGTTGCTTTACACGTAACCCCATTACACGGTATTAGCTATTCAATTTAATTCGTCATATCAAAAGGCCTCTTACGTATAAAATAACAGCAATTTTAGAAATTGATTTTAACTACTTACTTCTTTTTTCTTAAGTGCAACAAATCTTCTCTTTCACCATTTGTTGATGTTGAGAAAAGCCTAGCAAAGTCTAGAAAAATTTAGCCCGTCCCGAACAAAATTCCTGCATCCGCCACTGTCTCAAAGAAAGAGGTGTGGACAGGGTTGCAAACGGGACGTCTCCGGATCTGAACCATAGTGGACCCGAACACGGATCCAGAATCGGGTCCACCTAGAGGACCGGAATCTAGTCCAAAATCGATTCTAATTTGCCTTTATTCTTCACTTTTCTTAAAATAAGCATATCATTCAACTTATAACAGTGCATCAAGTCTACTACATCCAGTATTATGCCTAAAGCGTAAAAAAGGAAAACTAAAGAAAAACGCGAGAGCTGATTTTAAGGTACTGATTGCTATATTAAAGGGTCATATGCCGGGTCCCGGGTCCGTGGTTCGGAACATATACGGACCAGGAACCGGACCCGGGCCCGTTTTTGAATCGGGACATAAAATGGGTTTCGTACCCGGTTCTTTGCGGGTCGGAACTTCCGGATAATCGGAGAATCGGATACCCGTTTGCAACCCCAGATGTGGAGGAGTTGCCCAGCTGCGAGGTACGAGGGACGGTTGCGGATTTTCTCCTTAACCTATTTCGGTTAAAGCTCCCTATCATTAAGAGAGTTAAAATAGGAAAGAGGGCTCCACCTATCACCCATTTCAGCAAGAAAACTCTTAATCCGTCATTATGGCCGTCGAAATAAGGAAGACGGAAAAACTTGAATAAAAAATCATCTTCATGATCGAATTGGAAACGGGTCTCTCTCATAGACTATAAAATCCAGATGATATTTATTTTCTACCGTCGGATTTAATCCCGAGTGGACACCACCGTATTTGCTCACTTATCACTCGCCATCTACTTCACATTTGGTTAACTTGCTGTACCCGTGAAGTGAACTGAAGTGACTGGTTAATTCGGGAGACAATAAAAGGTTAGGGGGTCAAATCGCAATTGATAGTAAGTTTCAAAAATCACCTCCTCAATTTAACAAAAAAAATGTAAAAGGATACATTCTCATGCTACTAAACGAAAAATAATAATAATAATAATAATAACAATTAGGGGTTTTCATGGACCACGCTGGGCTAGGCCGAGGAATGAAAAAAACGGCCCGGCTTCTAAACTAGAAACCAAAGCGCGGCCCAAGCTTGAGTCAGGCCTGAAGTTGCTAGCCGGAGCCTAGCCCGCATGGAAGTGATGAAGCCCGGGCCCGACCCGTGTTAGACATATAGAAACATAGAAATGAGTTTCGGAGCAGCTCCTAGGCCAGCTCAACCGGGCCGATCATGTCACCATCTGTGAGAGGTCACGGGTTTGAGGCCCCCCGTCACTACTCCCTCCCTCATAATTATATGTATATTTGGGCAGGGCGGGAATTCCGGCTCTCAACCACTTAGTCCGAATAAAAGAAAATTGAGCACGACCCATCAATTATAGCCTACACCCCATGCCCAGCCCAAAGGGGCCCGGCCCGATCCATGAGCACCCTTATAAATAAAAAATTCTTCCTTTTAAAAAAGCGAATTCGGAAAAACCGATCTCTCATCATTTGGTTTGACCAAACCTTTAATTTTCTTCTCTCTTATATTAACCGTTAACCTCACTTCACAAGTAAAGTAAATTTACCAAACAAGCAATATATTGCGTATTTGCTGTGATTTAATATTATCCCATTTAAATGTCAATCATACATTCCCATCCATTATATATTGTTGGGACCTAAGCCCCTACCCGCGACGAGATCAAGATGCAAGAAAAGAAAAACAAAAAGGAAAAAAATCGGTTTAAAGTTTGAGTGCCAGTTTTCCTCCTCTCGGAGAGGAGGAAAGCTGGAAAAGGCAGCTTTACCGCCCCTACCTACAGCGGTAAAGCTGCATTGCTACTTTTCCTCCGCTTAGAGAGGAGGAAAAGTGGCAATTGCATCTTTACCGCCTGTAATAGCAGCGGTAAAGCTGCATGGCGGCTTTTCCTCCTCCAACAGTGGTATGGCTGCATGAATACACATAGAAGCCTTTCCCGTCTCTAAGTTAATGTCACTTATCTCCTTCTCAACTTTATTCTCACACACGTTCGGTGTCTTTGGGGCCCATTTCTAATCAAATGTACTTCATCCAAGTGGGGCCCGACGATGAATGACCTATGGCATTTGTCGGCTGAGGCCCACACCAGATGGGAAAGCAACAAAGATTGGCACATTAATCAAATACCTAGATCATTTGTCAGGAAGTACCAAGGCGGAGGGACCCGTCTTTTAATTGAGTTTTGGGCTATCTTAAAATTTTAAATCTACCTCTCTATCATTTAAGATTTGTTTCATTCTCATTCCCACCAGATTGTTTTGGTCATTGGAAAACCGAATCCTCGGCTTGTGATTAGTGGGTCCACGTTCTGGTGATTTGATCCGTTGAAGGGATGATATCTTGATAATTGTAGAGGGATAAATCAGTCCCGACCATCTCCGGTAGATCTTTTTTATTATGTCATATAAGTGCTCGGCAGCGGAGCTAATGGCCCACAAGTGGTTCCTTGAGTCATCAAGGATGACCTAATACGAAGATATAAAAAACGTTAATGACGATCGATAATATATTTCTCTTTTCTGAGAATATTCTGAATAAATAAATAAATTTCATGCGTTTAGATTCATAGTTTTAGTTTTTAAACATCATTACAAATATTTTATTAGTTTCCTTTTGGACTCAAGTACGGGCAGTGAAATAAATTTACTTCCGTGAGTCTCGCGGTTGCTTTTGCCTCTTTGTCTAGAAAATTGAAAATTAGTTTTCACTTTTGTATCAACAATTTGATAAAATATAGGGAGAAAATACTTATGATTATGTTAATCATATTTTTATGAAAGGATCAAGTCAACCGAACGGTCGGATTAATTCTTATTCTCGATATCATATACATTTTAAGGCTGTTTTTTCCTTTTTGTAGGACTCCGATTTCAGTAATTGGGTTCCACTGTAATGTTCTGCTCTTTTTTTCTCAATATATGATCAAGTGTCCATGCACGGCTCAATGTTGCTCAAATTAGGACAAGTTAAAATACATAAGAATACCCAACCGGGTGTTGGCCCGGTTAGGACACTGGGTTTCAACACCAGAGGCCCTGGCGTCGACCCCCCCAGGCGTTAACCGTCTCCCGTCTCTGTGGGTGCAGGCGTGGGGCGCAGGGATCAGCCCCACCAAAGTTTGGGATACCCTGAGATAGATATATAAATATATATATATATATATACATACATACATACATACATACATACATACACTTATGTAAACGAAAAACCACATAAGAATGAAGAGGGTGTTCTGGTTGCTTTACACGTAACCCCATTACACGGTATTAGCTATTCAATTTAATTCGTCATATCAAAAGGCCTCTTACGTATAAAATAACAGCAATTTTAGAAATTGATTTTAACTACTTACTTCTTTTTTCTTAAGTGCAACAAATCTTCTCTTTCACCATTTGTTGATGTTGAGAAAAGCCTAGCAAAGTCTAGAAAAATTTAGCCCGTCCCGAACAAAATTCCTGCATCCGCCACTGTCTCAAAGAAAGAGGTGTGGACAGGGTTGCAAACGGGACGTCTCCGGATCTGAACCATAGTGGACCCGAACACGGATCCAGAATCGGGTCCACCTAGAGGACCGGAATCTAGTCCAAAATCGATTCTAATTTGCCTTTATTCTTCACTTTTCTTAAAATAAGCATATCATTCAACTTATAACAGTGCATGAAGTCTACTACATCCAGTATTATGCCTAAAGCGTAAAAAAGGAAAACTAAAGAAAAACGCGAGAGCTGATTTTAAGGTACTGATTGCTATATTAAAGGGTCATATGCCGGGTCCCGGGTCCGTGGTTCGGAACATATACGGACCAGGAACCGGACCCGGGCCCGTTTTTGAATCGGGACATAAAATGGGTTTCGTACCCGGTTCTTTGCGGGTCGGAACTTCCGGATAATCGGAGAATCGGATACCCGTTTGCAACCCCAGATGTGGAGGAGTTGCCCAGCTGCGAGGTACGAGGGACGGTTGCGGATTTTCTCCTTAACCTATTTCGGTTAAAGCTCCCTATCATTAAGAGAGTTAAAATAGGAAAGAGGGCTCCACCTATCACCCATTTCAGCAAGAAAACTCTTAATCCGTCATTATGGCCGTCGAAATAAGGAAGACGGAAAAACTTGAATAAAAAATCATCTTCATGATCGAATTGGAAACGGGTCTCTCTCATAGACTATAAAATCCAGATGATATTTATTTTCTACCGTCGGATTTAATCCCGAGTGGACACCACCGTATTTGCTCACTTATCACTCGCCATCTACTTCACATTTGGTTAACTTGCTGTACCCGTGAAGTGAACTGAAGTGACTGGTTAATTCGGGAGACAATAAAAGGTTAGGGGGTCAAATCGCAATTGATAGTAAGTTTCAAAAATCACCTCCTCAATTTAACAAAAAAAATGTAAAAGGATACATTCTCATGCTACTAAACGAAAAATAATAATAATAATAATAATAACAATTAGGGGTTTTCATGGACCACGCTGGGCTAGGCCGAGGAATGAAAAAAACGGCCCGGCTTCTAAACTAGAAACCAAAGCGCGGCCCAAGCTTGAGTCAGGCCTGAAGTTGCTAGCCGGAGCCTAGCCCGCATGGAAGTGATGAAGCCCGGGCCCGACCCGTGTTAGACATATAGAAACATAGAAATGAGTTTCGGAGCAGCTCCTAGGCCAGCTCAACCGGGCCGATCATGTCACCATCTGTGAGAGGTCACGGGTTTGAGGCCCCCCGTCACTACTCCCTCCCTCATAATTATATGTATATTTGGGCAGGGCGGGAATTCCGGCTCTCAACCACTTAGTCCGAATAAAAGAAAATTGAGCACGACCCATCAATTATAGCCTACACCCCATGCCCAGCCCAAAGGGGCCCGGCCCGATCCATGAGCACCCTTATAAATAAAAAATTCTTCCTTTTAAAAAAGCGAATTCGGAAAAACCGATCTCTCATCATTTGGTTTGACCAAACCTTTAATTTTCTTCTCTCTTATATTAACCGTTAACCTCACTTCACAAGTAAAGTAAATTTACCAAACAAGCAATATATTGCGTATTTGCTGTGATTTAATATTATCCCATTTAAATGTCAATCATACATTCCCATCCATTATATATTGTTGGGACCTAAGCCCCTACCCGCGACGAGATCAAGATGCAAGAAAAGAAAAACAAAAAGGAAAAAAATCGGTTTAAAGTTTGAGTGCCAGTTTTCCTCCTCTCGGAGAGGAGGAAAGCTGGAAAAGGCAGCTTTACCGCCCCTACCTACAGCGGTAAAGCTGCATTGCTACTTTTCCTCCGCTTAGAGAGGAGGAAAAGTGGCAATTGCATCTTTACCGCCTGTAATAGCAGCGGTAAAGCTGCATGGCGGCTTTTCCTCCTCCAACAGTGGTATGGCTGCATGAATACACATAGAAGCCTTTCCCGTCTCTAAGTTAATGTCACTTATCTCCTTCTCAACTTTATTCTCACACACGTTCGGTGTCTTTGGGGCCCATTTCTAATCAAATGTACTTCATCCAAGTGGGGCCCGACGATGAATGACCTATGGCATTTGTCGGCTGAGGCCCACACCAGATGGGAAAGCAACAAAGATTGGCACATTAATCAAATACCTAGATCATTTGTCAGGAAGTACCAAGGCGGAGGGACCCGTCTTTTAATTGAGTTTTGGGCTATCTTAAAATTTTAAATCTACCTCTCTATCATTTAAGATTTGTTTCATTCTCATTCCCACCAGATTGTTTTGGTCATTGGAAAACCGAATCCTCGGCTTGTGATTAGTGGGTCCACGTTCTGGTGATTTGATCCGTTGAAGGGATGATATCTTGATAATTGTAGAGGGATAAATCAGTCCCGACCATCTCCGGTAGATCTTTTTTATTATGTCATATAAGTGCTCGGCAGCGGAGCTAATGGCCCACAAGTGGTTCCTTGAGTCATCAAGGATGACCTAATACGAAGATATAAAAAACGTTAATGACGATCGATAATATATTTCTCTTTTCTGAGAATATTCTGAATAAATAAATAAATTTCATGCGTTTAGATTCATAGTTTTAGTTTTTAAACATCATTACAAATATTTTATTAGTTTCCTTTTGGACTCAAGTACGGGCAGTGAAATAAATTTACTTCCGTGAGTCTCGCGGTTGCTTTTGCCTCTTTGTCTAGAAAATTGAAAATTAGTTTTCACTTTTGTATCAACAATTTGATAAAATATAGGGAGAAAATACTTATGATTATGTTAATCATATTTTTATGAAAGGATCAAGTCAACCGAACGGTCGGATTAATTCTTATTCTCGATATCATATACATTTTAAGGCTGTTTTTTCCTTTTTGTAGGACTCCGATTTCAGTAATTGGGTTCCACTGTAATGTTCTGCTCTTTTTTTCTCAATATATGATCAAGTGTCCATGCACGGCTCAATGTTGCTCAAATTAGGACAAGTTAAAATACATAAGAATACCCAACCGGGTGTTGGCCCGGTTAGGACACTGGGTTTCAACACCAGAGGCCCTGGCGTCGACCCCCCCAGGCGTTAACCGTCTCCCGTCTCTGTGGGTGCAGGCGTGGGGCGCAGGGATCAGCCCCACCAAAGTTTGGGATACCCTGAGATAGATATATAAATATATATATATATATATACATACATACATACATACATACATACATACACTTATGTAAACGAAAAACCACATAAGAATGAAGAGGGTGTTCTGGTTGCTTTACACGTAACCCCATTACACGGTATTAGCTATTCAATTTAATTCGTCATATCAAAAGGCCTCTTACGTATAAAATAACAGCAATTTTAGAAATTGATTTTAACTACTTACTTCTTTTTTCTTAAGTGCAACAAATCTTCTCTTTCACCATTTGTTGATGTTGAGAAAAGCCTAGCAAAGTCTAGAAAAATTTAGCCCGTCCCGAACAAAATTCCTGCATCCGCCACTGTCTCAAAGAAAGAGGTGTGGACAGGGTTGCAAACGGGACGTCTCCGGATCTGAACCATAGTGGACCCGAACACGGATCCAGAATCGGGTCCACCTAGAGGACCGGAATCTAGTCCAAAATCGATTCTAATTTGCCTTTATTCTTCACTTTTCTTAAAATAAGCATATCATTCAACTTATAACAGTGCATGAAGTCTACTACATCCAGTATTATGCCTAAAGCGTAAAAAAGGAAAACTAAAGAAAAACGCGAGAGCTGATTTTAAGGTACTGATTGCTATATTAAAGGGTCATATGCCGGGTCCCGGGTCCGTGGTTCGGAACATATACGGACCAGGAACCGGACCCGGGCCCGTTTTTTAATCGGGACATAAAATGGGTTTCGTACCCGGTTCTTTGCGGGTCGGAACTTCCGGATAATCGGAGAATCGGATACCCGTTTGCAACCCCAGATGTGGAGGAGTTGCCCAGCTGCGAGGTACGAGGGACGGTTGCGGATTTTCTCCTTAACCTATTTCGGTTAAAGCTCCCTATCATTAAGAGAGTTAAAATAGGAAAGAGGGCTCCACCTATCACCCATTTCAGCAAGAAAACTCTTAATCCGTCATTATGGCCGTCGAAATAAGGAAGACGGAAAAACTTGAATAAAAAATCATCTTCATGATCGAATTGGAAACGGGTCTCTCTCATAGACTATAAAATCCAGATGATATTTATTTTCTACCGTCGGATTTAATCCCGAGTGGACACCACCGTATTTGCTCACTTATCACTCGCCATCTACTTCACATTTGGTTAACTTGCTGTACCCGTGAAGTGAACTGAAGTGACTGGTTAATTCGGGAGACAATAAAAGGTTAGGGGGTCAAATCGCAATTGATAGTAAGTTTCAAAAATCACCTCCTCAATTTAACAAAAAAAATGTAAAAGGATACATTCTCATGCTACTAAACGAAAAATAATAATAATAATAATAATAACAATTAGGGGTTTTCATGGACCACGCTGGGCTAGGCCGAGGAATGAAAAAAACGGCCCGGCTTCTAAACTAGAAACCAAAGCGCGGCCCAAGCTTGAGTCAGGCCTGAAGTTGCTAGCCGGAGCCTAGCCCGCATGGAAGTGATGAAGCCCGGGCCCGACCCGTGTTAGACATATAGAAACATAGAAATGAGTTTCGGAGCAGCTCCTAGGCCAGCTCAACCGGGCCGATCATGTCACCATCTGTGAGAGGTCACGGGTTTGAGGCCCCCCGTCACTACTCCCTCCCTCATAATTATATGTATATTTGGGCAGGGCGGGAATTCCGGCTCTCAACCACTTAGTCCGAATAAAAGAAAATTGAGCACGACCCATCAATTATAGCCTACACCCCATGCCCAGCCCAAAGGGGCCCGGCCCGATCCATGAGCACCCTTATAAATAAAAAATTCTTCCTTTTAAAAAAGCGAATTCGGAAAAACCGATCTCTCATCATTTGGTTTGACCAAACCTTTAATTTTCTTCTCTCTTATATTAACCGTTAACCTCACTTCACAAGTAAAGTAAATTTACCAAACAAGCAATATATTGCGTATTTGCTGTGATTTAATATTATCCCATTTAAATGTCAATCATACATTCCCATCCATTATATATTGTTGGGACCTAAGCCCCTACCCGCGACGAGATCAAGATGCAAGAAAAGAAAAACAAAAAGGAAAAAAATCGGTTTAAAGTTTGAGTGCCAGTTTTCCTCCTCTCGGAGAGGAGGAAAGCTGGAAAAGGCAGCTTTACCGCCCCTACCTACAGCGGTAAAGCTGCATTGCTACTTTTCCTCCGCTTAGAGAGGAGGAAAAGTGGCAATTGCATCTTTACCGCCTGTAATAGCAGCGGTAAAGCTGCATGGCGGCTTTTCCTCCTCCAACAGTGGTATGGCTGCATGAATACACATAGAAGCCTTTCCCGTCTCTAAGTTAATGTCACTTATCTCCTTCTCAACTTTATTCTCACACACGTTCGGTGTCTTTGGGGCCCATTTCTAATCAAATGTACTTCATCCAAGTGGGGCCCGACGATAAATGACCTATGGCATTTGTCGGCTGAGGCCCACACCAGATGGGAAAGCAACAAAGATTGGCACATTAATCAAATACCTAGATCATTTGTCAGGAAGTACCAAGGCGGAGGGACCCGTCTTTTAATTGAGTTTTGGGCTATCTTAAAATTTTAAATCTACCTCTCTATCATTTAAGATTTGTTTCATTCTCATTCCCACCAGATTGTTTTGGTCATTGGAAAACCGAATCCTCGGCTTGTGATTAGTGGGTCCACGTTCTGGTGATTTGATCCGTTGAAGGGATGATATCTTGATAATTGTAGAGGGATAAATCAGTCCCGACCATCTCCGGTAGATCTTTTTTATTATGTCATATAAGTGCTCGGCAGCGGAGCTAATGGCCCACAAGTGGTTCCTTGAGTCATCAAGGATGACCTAATACGAAGATATAAAAAACGTTAATGACGATCGATAATATATTTCTCTTTTCTGAGAATATTCTGAATAAATAAATAAATTTCATGCGTTTAGATTCATAGTTTTAGTTTTTAAACATCATTACAAATATTTTATTAGTTTCCTTTTGGACTCAAGTACGGGCAGTGAAATAAATTTACTTCCGTGAGTCTCGCGGTTGCTTTTGCTTCTTTGTCTAGAAAATTGAAAATTAGTTTTCACTGTTGTATCAACAATTTGATAAAATATAGGGAGAAAATACTTATGATTATGTTAATCATATTTTTATGAAAGGATCAAGTCAACCGAACGGTCGGATTAATTCTTATTCTCGATATCATATACATTTTAAGGCTGTTTTTTCCTTTTTGTAGGACTCCGATTTCAGTAATTGGGTTCCACTGTAATGTTCTGCTCTTTTTTTCTCAATATATGATCAAGTGTCCATGCACGGCTCAATGTTGCTCAAATTAGGACAAGTTAAAATACATAAGAATACCCAACCGGGTGTTGGCCCGGTTAGGACACTGGGTTTCAACACCAGAGGCCCTGGCGTCGACCCCCCCAGGCGTTAACCGTCTCCCGTCTCTGTGGGTGCAGGCGTGGGGCGCAGGGATCAGCCCCACCAAAGTTTGGGATACCCTGAGATAGATATATAAATATATATATATATATATACATACATACATACATACATACATACATACACTTATGTAAACGAAAAACCACATAAGAATGAAGAGGGTGTTCTGGTTGCTTTACACGTAACCCCATTACACGGTATTAGCTATTCAATTTAATTCGTCATATCAAAAGGCCTCTTACGTATAAAATAACAGCAATTTTAGAAATTGATTTTAACTACTTACTTCTTTTTTCTTAAGTGCAACAAATCTTCTCTTTCACCATTTGTTGATGTTGAGAAAAGCCTAGCAAAGTCTAGAAAAATTTAGCCCGTCCCGAACAAAATTCCTGCATCCGCCACTGTCTCAAAGAAAGAGGTGTGGACAGGGTTGCAAACGGGACGTCTCCGGATCTGAACCATAGTGGACCCGAACACGGATCCAGAATCGGGTCCACCTAGAGGACCGGAATCTAGTCCAAAATCGATTCTAATTTGCCTTTATTCTTCACTTTTCTTAAAATAAGCATATCATTCAACTTATAACAGTGCATGAAGTCTACTACATCCAGTATTATGCCTAAAGCGTAAAAAAGGAAAACTAAAGAAAAACGCGAGAGCTGATTTTAAGGTACTGATTGCTATATTAAAGGGTCATATGCCGGGTCCCGGGTCCGTGGTTCGGAACATATACGGACCAGGAACCGGACCCGGGCCCGTTTTTTAATCGGGACATAAAATGGGTTTCGTACCCGGTTCTTTGCGGGTCGGAACTTCCGGATAATCGGAGAATCGGATACCCGTTTGCAACCCCAGATGTGGAGGAGTTGCCCAGCTGCGAGGTACGAGGGACGGTTGCGGATTTTCTCCTTAACCTATTTCGGTTAAAGCTCCCTATCATTAAGAGAGTTAAAATAGGAAAGAGGGCTCCACCTATCACCCATTTCAGCAAGAAAACTCTTAATCCGTCATTATGGCCGTCGAAATAAGGAAGACGGAAAAACTTGAATAAAAAATCATCTTCATGATCGAATTGGAAACGGGTCTCTCTCATAGACTATAAAATCCAGATGATATTTATTTTCTACCGTCGGATTTAATCCCGAGTGGACACCACCGTATTTGCTCACTTATCACTCGCCATCTACTTCACATTTGGTTAACTTGCTGTACCCGTGAAGTGAACTGAAGTGACTGGTTAATTCGGGAGACAATAAAAGGTTAGGGGGTCAAATCGCAATTGATAGTAAGTTTCAAAAATCACCTCCTCAATTTAACAAAAAAAATGTAAAAGGATACATTCTCATGCTACTAAACGAAAAATAATAATAATAATAATAATAACAATTAGGGGTTTTCATGGACCACGCTGGGCTAGGCCGAGGAATGAAAAAAACGGCCCGGCTTCTAAACTAGAAACCAAAGCGCGGCCCAAGCTTGAGTCAGGCCTGAAGTTGCTAGCCGGAGCCTAGCCCGCATGGAAGTGATGAAGCCCGGGCCCGACCCGTGTTAGACATATAGAAACATAGAAATGAGTTTCGGAGCAGCTCCTAGGCCAGCTCAACCGGGCCGATCATGTCACCATCTGTGAGAGGTCACGGGTTTGAGGCCCCCCGTCACTACTCCCTCCCTCATAATTATATGTATATTTGGGCAGGGCGGGAATTCCGGCTCTCAACCACTTAGTCCGAATAAAAGAAAATTGAGCACGACCCATCAATTATAGCCTACACCCCATGCCCAGCCCAAAGGGGCCCGGCCCGATCCATGAGCACCCTTATAAATAAAAAATTCTTCCTTTTAAAAAAGCGAATTCGGAAAAACCGATCTCTCATCATTTGGTTTGACCAAACCTTTAATTTTCTTCTCTCTTATATTAACCGTTAACCTCACTTCACAAGTAAAGTAAATTTACCAAACAAGCAATATATTGCGTATTTGCTGTGATTTAATATTATCCCATTTAAATGTCAATCATACATTCCCATCCATTATATATTGTTGGGACCTAAGCCCCTACCCGCGACGAGATCAAGATGCAAGAAAAGAAAAACAAAAAGGAAAAAAATCGGTTTAAAGTTTGAGTGCCAGTTTTCCTCCTCTCGGAGAGGAGGAAAGCTGGAAAAGGCAGCTTTACCGCCCCTACCTACAGCGGTAAAGCTGCATTGCTACTTTTCCTCCGCTTAGAGAGGAGGAAAAGTGGCAATTGCATCTTTACCGCCTGTAATAGCAGCGGTAAAGCTGCATGGCGGCTTTTCCTCCTCCAACAGTGGTATGGCTGCATGAATACACATAGAAGCCTTTCCCGTCTCTAAGTTAATGTCACTTATCTCCTTCTCAACTTTATTCTCACACACGTTCGGTGTCTTTGGGGCCCATTTCTAATCAAATGTACTTCATCCAAGTGGGGCCCGACGATGAATGACCTATGGCATTTGTCGGCTGAGGCCCACACCAGATGGGAAAGCAACAAAGATTGGCACATTAATCAAATACCTAGATCATTTGTCAGGAAGTACCAAGGCGGAGGGACCCGTCTTTTAATTGAGTTTTGGGCTATCTTAAAATTTTAAATCTACCTCTCTATCATTTAAGATTTGTTTCATTCTCATTCCCACCAGATTGTTTTGGTCATTGGAAAACCGAATCCTCGGCTTGTGATTAGTGGGTCCACGTTCTGGTGATTTGATCCGTTGAAGGGATGATATCTTGATAATTGTAGAGGGATAAATCAGTCCCGACCATCTCCGGTAGATCTTTTTTATTATGTCATATAAGTGCTCGGCAGCGGAGCTAATGGCCCACAAGTGGTTCCTTGAGTCATCAAGGATGACCTAATACGAAGATATAAAAAACGTTAATGACGATCGATAATATATTTCTCTTTTCTGAGAATATTCTGAATAAATAAATAAATTTCATGCGTTTAGATTCATAGTTTTAGTTTTTAAACATCATTACAAATATTTTATTAGTTTCCTTTTGGACTCAAGTACGGGCAGTGAAATAAATTTACTTCCGTGAGTCTCGCGGTTGCTTTTGCTTCTTTGTCTAGAAAATTGAAAATTAGTTTTCACTGTTGTATCAACAATTTGATAAAATATAGGGAGAAAATACTTATGATTATGTTAATCATATTTTTATGAAAGGATCAAGTCAACCGAACGGTCGGATTAATTCTTATTCTCGATATCATATACATTTTAAGGCTGTTTTTTCCTTTTTGTAGGACTCCGATTTCAGTAATTGGGTTCCACTGTAATGTTCTGCTCTTTTTTTCTCAATATATGATCAAGTGTCCATGCACGGCTCAATGTTGCTCAAATTAGGACAAGTTAAAATACATAAGAATACCCAACCGGGTGTTGGCCCGGTTAGGACACTGGGTTTCAACACCAGAGGCCCTGGCGTCGACCCCCCCAGGCGTTAACCGTCTCCCGTCTCTGTGGGTGCAGGCGTGGGGCGCAGGGATCAGCCCCACCAAAGTTTGGGATACCCTGAGATAGATATATAAATATATATATATATATATACATACATACATACATACATACATACATACACTTATGTAAACGAAAAACCACATAAGAATGAAGAGGGTGTTCTGGTTGCTTTACACGTAACCCCATTACACGGTATTAGCTATTCAATTTAATTCGTCATATCAAAAGGCCTCTTACGTATAAAATAACAGCAATTTTAGAAATTGATTTTAACTACTTACTTCTTTTTTCTTAAGTGCAACAAATCTTCTCTTTCACCATTTGTTGATGTTGAGAAAAGCCTAGCAAAGTCTAGAAAAATTTAGCCCGTCCCGAACAAAATTCCTGCATCCGCCACTGTCTCAAAGAAAGAGGTGTGGACAGGGTTGCAAACGGGACGTCTCCGGATCTGAACCATAGTGGACCCGAACACGGATCCAGAATCGGGTCCACCTAGAGGACCGGAATCTAGTCCAAAATCGATTCTAATTTGCCTTTATTCTTCACTTTTCTTAAAATAAGCATATCATTCAACTTATAACAGTGCATGAAGTCTACTACATCCAGTATTATGCCTAAAGCGTAAAAAAGGAAAACTAAAGAAAAACGCGAGAGCTGATTTTAAGGTACTGATTGCTATATTAAAGGGTCATATGCCGGGTCCCGGGTCCGTGGTTCGGAACATATACGGACCAGGAACCGGACCCGGGCCCGTTTTTGAATCGGGACATAAAATGGGTTTCGTACCCGGTTCTTTGCGGGTCGGAACTTCCGGATAATCGGAGAATCGGATACCCGTTTGCAACCCCAGATGTGGAGGAGTTGCCCAGCTGCGAGGTACGAGGGACGGTTGCGGATTTTCTCCTTAACCTATTTCGGTTAAAGCTCCCTATCATTAAGAGAGTTAAAATAGGAAAGAGGGCTCCACCTATCACCCATTTCAGCAAGAAAACTCTTAATCCGTCATTATGGCCGTCGAAATAAGGAAGACGGAAAAACTTGAATAAAAAATCATCTTCATGATCGAATTGGAAACGGGTCTCTCTCATAGACTATAAAATCCAGATGATATTTATTTTCTACCGTCGGATTTAATCCCGAGTGGACACCACCGTATTTGCTCACTTATCACTCGCCATCTACTTCACATTTGGTTAACTTGCTGTACCCGTGAAGTGAACTGAAGTGACTGGTTAATTCGGGAGACAATAAAAGGTTAGGGGGTCAAATCGCAATTGATAGTAAGTTTCAAAAATCACCTCCTCAATTTAACAAAAAAAATGTAAAAGGATACATTCTCATGCTACTAAACGAAAAATAATAATAATAATAATAATAACAATTAGGGGTTTTCATGGACCACGCTGGGCTAGGCCGAGGAATGAAAAAAACGGCCCGGCTTCTAAACTAGAAACCAAAGCGCGGCCCAAGCTTGAGTCAGGCCTGAAGTTGCTAGCCGAAGCCTAGCCCGCATGGAAGTGATGAAGCCCGGGCCCGACCCGTGTTAGACATATAGAAACATAGAAATGAGTTTCGGAGCAGCTCCTAGGCCAGCTCAACCGGGCCGATCATGTCACCATCTGTGAGAGGTCACGGGTTTGAGGCCCCCCGTCACTACTCCCTCCCTCATAATTATATGTATATTTGGGCAGGGCGGGAATTCCGGCTCTCAACCACTTAGTCCGAATAAAAGAAAATTGAGCACGACCCATCAATTATAGCCTACACCCCATGCCCAGCCCAAAGGGGCCCGGCCCGATCCATGAGCACCCTTATAAATAAAAAATTCTTCCTTTTAAAAAAGCGAATTCGGAAAAACCGATCTCTCATCATTTGGTTTGACCAAACCTTTAATTTTCTTCTCTCTTATATTAACCGTTAACCTCACTTCACAAGTAAAGTAAATTTACCAAACAAGCAATATATTGCGTATTTGCTGTGATTTAATATTATCCCATTTAAATGTCAATCATACATTCCCATCCATTATATATTGTTGGGACCTAAGCCCCTACCCGCGACGAGATCAAGATGCAAGAAAAGAAAAACAAAAAGGAAAAAAATCGGTTTAAAGTTTGAG
This sequence comes from Persea americana, assembly GCA_029852735.1. Taxonomy (NCBI): domain Eukaryota; kingdom Viridiplantae; phylum Streptophyta; class Magnoliopsida; order Laurales; family Lauraceae; genus Persea; species Persea americana. The sequence goes on from CM056812.1 coordinate 53,690,520, forward strand.
TGCCAGTTTTCCTCCTCTCGGAGAGGAGGAAAGCTGGAAAAGGCAGCTTTACCGCCCCTACCTACAGCGGTAAAGCTGCATTGCTACTTTTCCTCCGCTTAGAGAGGAGGAAAAGTGGCAATTGCATCTTTACCGCCTGTAATAGCAGCGGTAAAGCTGCATGGCGGCTTTTCCTCCTCCAACAGTGGTATGGCTGCATGAATACACATAGAAGCCTTTCCCGTCTCTAAGTTAATGTCACTTATCTCCTTCTCAACTTTATTCTCACACACGTTCGGTGTCTTTGGGGCCCATTTCTAATCAAATGTACTTCATCCAAGTGGGGCCCGACGATGAATGACCTATGGCATTTGTCGGCTGAGGCCCACACCAGATGGGAAAGCAACAAAGATTGGCACATTAATCAAATACCTAGATCATTTGTCAGGAAGTACCAAGGCGGAGGGACCCGTCTTTTAATTGAGTTTTGGGCTATCTTAAAATTTTAAATCTACCTCTCTATCATTTAAGATTTGTTTCATTCTCATTCCCACCAGATTGTTTTGGTCATTGGAAAACCGAATCCTCGGCTTGTGATTAGTGGGTCCACGTTCTGGTGATTTGATCCGTTGAAGGGATGATATCTTGATAATTGTAGAGGGATAAATCAGTCCCGACCATCTCCGGTAGATCTTTTTTATTATGTCATATAAGTGTTCGGCAGCGGAGCTAATGGCCCACAAGTGGTTCCTTGAGTCATCAAGGATGACCTAATACGAAGATATAAAAAACGTTAATGACGATCGATAATATATTTCTCTTTTCTGAGAATATTCTGAATAAATAAATAAATTTCATGCGTTTAGATTCATAGTTTTAGTTTTTAAACATCATTACAAATATTTTATTAGTTTCCTTTTGGACTCAAGTACGGGCAGTGAAATAAATTTACTTCCGTGAGTCTCGCGGTTGCTTTTGCTTCTTTGTCTAGAAAATTGAAAATTAGTTTTCACTGTTGTATCAACAATTTGATAAAATATAGGGAGAAAATACTTATGATTATGTTAATCATATTTTTATGAAAGGATCAAGTCAACCGAACGGTCGGATTAATTCTTATTCTCGATATCATATACATTTTAAGGCTGTTTTTTCCTTTTTGTAGGACTCCGATTTCAGTAATTGGGTTCCACTGTAATGTTCTGCTCTTTTTTTCTCAATATATGATCAAGTGTCCATGCACGGCTCAATGTTGCTCAAATTAGGACAAGTTAAAATACATAAGAATACCCAACCGGGTGTTGGCCCGGTTAGGACACTGGGTTTCAACACCAGAGGCCCTGGCGTCGACCCCCCCAGGCGTTAACCGTCTCCCGTCTCTGTGGGTGCAGGCGTGGGGCGCAGGGATCAGCCCCACCAAAGTTTGGGATACCCTGAGATAGATATATAAATATATATATATATATATACATACATACATACATACATACATACATACACTTATGTAAACGAAAAACCACATAAGAATGAAGAGGGTGTTCTGGTTGCTTTACACGTAACCCCATTACACGGTATTAGCTATTCAATTTAATTCGTCATATCAAAAGGCCTCTTACGTATAAAATAACAGCAATTTTAGAAATTGATTTTAACTACTTACTTCTTTTTTCTTAAGTGCAACAAATCTTCTCTTTCACCATTTGTTGATGTTGAGAAAAGTCTAGCAAAGTCTAGAAAAATTTAGCCCGTCCCGAACAAAATTCCTGCATCCGCCACTGTCTCAAAGAAAGAGGTGTGGACAGGGTTGCAAACGGGACGTCTCCGGATCTGAACCATAGTGGACCCGAACACGGATCCAGAATCGGGTCCACCTAGAGGACCGGAATCTAGTCCAAAATCGATTCTAATTTGCCTTTATTCTTCACTTTTCTTAAAATAAGCATATCATTCAACTTATAACAGTGCATGAAGTCTACTACATCCAGTATTATGCCTAAAGCGTAAAAAAGGAAAACTAAAGAAAAACGCGAGAGCTGATTTTAAGGTACTGATTGCTATATTAAAGGGTCATATGCCGGGTCCCGGGTCCGTGGTTCGGAACATATACGGACCAGGAACCGGACCCGGGCCCGTTTTTGAATCGGGACATAAAATGGGTTTCGTACCCGGTTCTTTGCGGGTCGGAACTTCCGGATAATCGGAGAATCGGATACCCGTTTGCAACCCCAGATGTGGAGGAGTTGCCCAGCTGCGAGGTACGAGGGACGGTTGCGGATTTTCTCCTTAACCTATTTCGGTTAAAGCTCCCTATCATTAAGAGAGTTAAAATAGGAAAGAGGGCTCCACCTATCACCCATTTCAGCAAGAAAACTCTTAATCCGTCATTATGGCCGTCGAAATAAGGAAGACGGAAAAACTTGAATAAAAAATCATCTTCATGATCGAATTGGAAACGGGTCTCTCTCATAGACTATAAAATCCAGATGATATTTATTTTCTACCGTCGGATTTAATCCCGAGTGGACACCACCGTATTTGCTCACTTATCACTCGCCATCTACTTCACATTTGGTTAACTTGCTGTACCCGTGAAGTGAACTGAAGTGACTGGTTAATTCGGGAGACAATAAAAGGTTAGGGGGTCAAATCGCAATTGATAGTAAGTTTCAAAAATCACCTCCTCAATTTAACAAAAAAAATGTAAAAGGATACATTCTCATGCTACTAAACGAAAAATAATAATAATAATAATAATAACAATTAGGGGTTTTCATGGACCACGCTGGGCTAGGCCGAGGAATGAAAAAAACGGCCCGGCTTCTAAACTAGAAACCAAAGCGCGGCCCAAGCTTGAGTCAGGCCTGAAGTTGCTAGCCGGAGCCTAGCCCGCATGGAAGTGATGAAGCCCGGGCCCGACCCGTGTTAGACATATAGAAACATAGAAATGAGTTTCGGAGCAGCTCCTAGGCCAGCTCAACCGGGCCGATCATGTCACCATCTGTGGGAGGTCACGGGTTTGAGGCCCCCCGTCACTACTCCCTCCCTCATAATTATATGTATATTTGGGCAGGGCGGGAATTCCGGCTCTCAACCACTTAGTCCGAATAAAAGAAAATTGAGCACGACCCATCAATTATAGCCTACACCCCATGCCCAGCCCAAAGGGGCCCGGCCCGATCCATGAGCACCCTTATAAATAAAAAATTCTTCCTTTTAAAAAAGCGAATTCGGAAAAACCGATCTCTCATCATTTGGTTTGACCAAACCTTTAATTTTCTTCTCTCTTATATTAACCGTTAACCTCACTTCACAAGTAAAGTAAATTTACCAAACAAGCAATATATTGCGTATTTGCTGTGATTTAATATTATCCCATTTAAATGTCAATCATACATTCCCATCCATTATATATTGTTGGGACCTAAGCCCCTACCCGCGACGAGATCAAGATGCAAGAAAAGAAAAACAAAAAGGAAAAAAATCGGTTTAAAGTTTGAGTGCCAGTTTTCCTCCTCTCGGAGAGGAGGAAAGCTGGAAAAGGCAGCTTTACCGCCCCTACCTACAGCGGTAAAGCTGCATTGCTACTTTTCCTCCGCTTAGAGAGGAGCAAACGTGGCAATTGCATCTTTACCGCCTGTAATAGCAGCGGTAAAGCTGCATGGCGGCTTTTCCTCCTCCAACAGTGGTATGGCTGCATGAATACACATAGAAGCCTTTCCCGTCTCTAAGTTAATGTCACTTATCTCCTTCTCAACTTTATTCTCACACACGTTCGGTGTCTTTGGGGCCCATTTCTAATCAAATGTACTTCATCCAAGTGGGGCCCGACGATGAATGACCTATGGCATTTGTCGGCTGAGGCCCACACCAGATGGGAAAGCAACAAAGATTGGCACATTAATCAAATACCTAGATCATTTGTCAGGAAGTACCAAGGCGGAGGGACCCGTCTTTTAATTGAGTTTTGGGCTATCTTAAAATTTTAAATCTACCTCTCTATCATTTAAGATTTGTTTCATTCTCATTCCCACCAGATTGTTTTGGTCATTGGAAAACCGAATCCTCGGCTTGTGATTAGTGGGTCCACGTTCTGGTGATTTGATCCGTTGAAGGGATGATATCTTGATAATTGTAGAGGGATAAATCAGTCCCGACCATCTCCGGTAGATCTTTTTTATTATGTCATATAAGTGTTCGGCAGCGGAGCTAATGGCCCACAAGTGGTTCCTTGAGTCATCAAGGATGACCTAATACGAAGATATAAAAAACGTTAATGACGATCGATAATATATTTCTCTTTTCTGAGAATATTCTGAATAAATAAATAAATTTCATGCGTTTAGATTCATAGTTTTAGTTTTTAAACATCATTACAAATATTTTATTAGTTTCCTTTTGGACTCAAGTACGGGCAGTGAAATAAATTTACTTCCGTGAGTCTCGCGGTTGCTTTTGCTTCTTTGTCTAGAAAATTGAAAATTAGTTTTCACTGTTGTATCAACAATTTGATAAAATATAGGGAGAAAATACTTATGATTATGTTAATCATATTTTTATGAAAGGATCAAGTCAACCGAACGGTCGGATTAATTCTTATTCTCGATATCATATACATTTTAAGGCTGTTTTTTCCTTTTTGTAGGACTCCGATTTCAGTAATTGGGTTCCACTGTAATGTTCTGCTCTTTTTTTCTCAATATATGCCCAAGTGTCCATGCACGGCTCAATGTTGCTCAAATTAGGACAAGTTAAAATACATAAGAATACCCAACCGGGTGTTGGCCCGGTTAGGACACTGGGTTTCAACACCAGAGGCCCTGGCGTCGACCCCCCCCAGGCGTTAACCGTCTCCCGTCTCTGTGGGTGCAGGCGTGGGGCGCAGCGATCAGCCCCACCAAAGTTTGGGATACCCTGAGATAGATATATAAATATATATATATATATATATACATACATACATACATACATACACTTATGTAAACGAAAAACCACATAAGAATGAAGAGGGTGTTCTGGTTGCTTTACACGTAACCCCATTACACGGTATTAGCTATTCAATTTAATTCGTCATATCAAAAGGCCTCTTACGTATAAAATAACAGCAATTTTAGAAATTGATTTTAACTACTTACTTCTTTTTTCTTAAGTGCAACAAATCTTCTCTTTCACCATTTGTTGATGTTGAGAAAAGTCTAGCAAAGTCTAGAAAAATTTAGCCCGTCCCGAACAAAATTCCTGCATCCGCCACTGTCTCAAAGAAAGAGGTGTGGACAGGGTTGCAAACGGGACGTCTCCGGATCTGAACCATAGTGGACCCGAACACGGATCCAGAATCGGGTCCACCTAGAGGACCGGAATCTAGTCCAAAATCGATTCTAATTTGCCTTTATTCTTCACTTTTCTTAAAATAAGCATATCATTCAACTTATAACAGTGCATGAAGTCTACTACATCCAGTATTATGCCTAAAGCGTAAAAAAGGAAAACTAAAGAAAAACGCGAGAGCTGATTTTAAGGTACTGATTGCTATATTAAAGGGTCATATGCCGGGTCCCGGGTCCGTGGTTCGGAACATATACGGACCAGGAACCGGACCCGGGCCCGTTTTTGAATCGGGACATAAAATGGGTTTCGTACCCGGTTCTTTGCGGGTCGGAACTTCCGGATAATCGGATAATCGGATACCCGTTTGCAACCCCAGATGTGGAGGAGTTGCCCAGCTGCGAGGTACGAGGGACGGTTGCGGATTTTCTCCTTAACCTATTTCGGTTAAAGCTCCCTATCATTAAGAGAGTTAAAATAGGAAAGAGGGCTCCACCTATCACCCATTTCAGCAAGAAAACTCTTAATCCGTCATTATGGCCGTCGAAATAAGGAAGACGGAAAAACTTGAATAAAAAATCATCTTCATGATCGAATTGGAAACGGGTCTCTCTCATAGACTATAAAATCCAGATGATATTTATTTTCTACCGTCGGATTTAATCCCGAGTGGACACCACCGTATTTGCTCACTTATCACTCGCCATCTACTTCACATTTGGTTAACTTGCTGTACCCGTGAAGTGAACTGAAGTGACTGGTTAATTCGGGAGACAATAAAAGGTTAGGGGGTCAAATCGCAATTGATAGTAAGTTTCAAAAATCACCTCCTCAATTTAACAAAAAAAATGTAAAAGGATACATTCTCATGCTACTAAACGAAAAATAATAATAATAATAATAATAACAATTAGGGGTTTTCATGGACCACGCTGGGCTAGGCCGAGGAATGAAAAAAACGGCCCGGCTTCTAAACTAGAAACCAAAGCGCGGCCCAAGCTTGAGTCAGGCCTGAAGTTGCTAGCCGGAGCCTAGCCCGCATGGAAGTGATGAAGCCCGGGCCCGACCCGTGTTAGACATATAGAAACATAGAAATGAGTTTCGGAGCAGCTCCTAGGCCAGCTCAACCGGGCCGATCATGTCACCATCTGTGGGAGGTCACGGGTTTGAGGCCCCCCGTCACTACTCCCTCCCTCATAATTATATGTATATTTGGGCAGGGCGGGAATTCCGGCTCTCAACCACTTAGTCCGAATAAAAGAAAATTGAGCACGACCCATCAATTATAGCCTACACCCCATGCCCAGCCCAAAGGGGCCCGGCCCGATCCATGAGCACCCTTATAAATAAAAAATTCTTCCTTTTAAAAAAGCGAATTCGGAAAAACCGATCTCTCATCATTTGGTTTGACCAAACCTTTAATTTTCTTCTCTCTTATATTAACCGTTAACCTCACTTCACAAGTAAAGTAAATTTACCAAACAAGCAATATATTGCGTATTTGCTGTGATTTAATATTATCCCATTTAAATGTCAATCATACATTCCCATCCATTATATATTGTTGGGACCTAAGCCCCTACCCGCGACGAGATCAAGATGCAAGAAAAGAAAAACAAAAAGGAAAAAAATCGGTTTAAAGTTTGAGTGCCAGTTTTCCTCCTCTCGGAGAGGAGGAAAGCTGGAAAAGGCAGCTTTACCGCCCCTACCTACAGCGGTAAAGCTGCATTGCTACTTTTCCTCCGCTTAGAGAGGAGGAAAAGTGGCAATTGCATCTTTACCGCCTGTAATAGCAGCGGTAAAGCTGCATGGCGGCTTTTCCTCCTCCAACAGTGGTATGGCTGCATGAATACACATAGAAGCCTTTCCCGTCTCTAAGTTAATGTCACTTATCTCCTTCTCAACTTTATTCTCACACACGTTCGGTGTCTTTGGGGCCCATTTCTAATCAAATGTACTTCATCCAAGTGGGGCCCGACGATGAATGACCTATGGCATTTGTCGGCTGAGGCCCACACCAGATGGGAAAGCAACAAAGATTGGCACATTAATCAAATACCTAGATCATTTGTCAGGAAGTACCAAGGCGGAGGGACCCGTCTTTTAATTGAGTTTTGGGCTATCTTAAAATTTTAAATCTACCTCTCTATCATTTAAGATTTGTTTCATTCTCATTCCCACCAGATTGTTTTGGTCATTGGAAAACCGAATCCTCGGCTTGTGATTAGTGGGTCCACGTTCTGGTGATTTGATCCGTTGAAGGGATGATATCTTGATAATTGTAGAGGGATAAATCAGTCCCGACCATCTCCGGTAGATCTTTTTTATTATGTCATATAAGTGTTCGGCAGCGGAGCTAATGGCCCACAAGTGGTTCCTTGAGTCATCAAGGATGACCTAATACGAAGATATAAAAAACGTTAATGACGATCGATAATATATTTCTCTTTTCTGAGAATATTCTGAATAAATAAATAAATTTCATGCGTTTAGATTCATAGTTTTAGTTTTTAAACATCATTACAAATATTTTATTAGTTTCCTTTTGGACTCAAGTACGGGCAGTGAAATAAATTTACTTCCGTGAGTCTCGCGGTTGCTTTTGCTTCTTTGTCTAGAAAATTGAAAATTAGTTTTCACTGTTGTATCAACAATTTGATAAAATATAGGGAGAAAATACTTATGATTATGTTAATCATATTTTTATGAAAGGATCAAGTCAACCGAACGGTCGGATTAATTCTTATTCTCGATATCATATACATTTTAAGGCTGTTTTTTCCTTTTTGTAGGACTCCGATTTCAGTAATTGGGTTCCACTGTAATGTTCTGCTCTTTTTTTCTCAATATATGATCAAGTGTCCATGCACGGCTCAATGTTGCTCAAATTAGGACAAGTTAAAATACATAAGAATACCCAACCGGGTGTTGGCCCGGTTAGGACACTGGGTTTCAACACCAGAGGCCCTGGCGTCGACCCCCCCAGGCGTTAACCGTCTCCCGTCTCTGTGGGTGCAGGCGTGGGGCGCAGGGATCAGCCCCACCAAAGTTTGGGATACCCTGAGATAGATATATAAATATATATATATATATACATACATACATACATACATACATACACTTATGTAAACGAAAAACCACATAAGAATGAAGAGGGTGTTCTGGTTGCTTTACACGTAACCCCATTACACGGTATTAGCTATTCAATTTAATTCGTCATATCAAAAGGCCTCTTACGTATAAAATAACAGCAATTTTAGAAATTGATTTTAACTACTTACTTCTTTTTTCTTAAGTGCAACAAATCTTCTCTTTCACCATTTGTTGATGTTGAGAAAAGTCTAGCAAAGTCTAGAAAAATTTAGCCCGTCCCGAACAAAATTCCTGCATCCGCCACTGTCTCAAAGAAAGAGGTGTGGACAGGGTTGCAAACGGGACGTCTCCGGATCTGAACCATAGTGGACCCGAACACGGATCCAGAATCGGGTCCACCTAGAGGACCGGAATCTAGTCCAAAATCGATTCTAATTTGCCTTTATTCTTCACTTTTCTTAAAATAAGCATATCATTCAACTTATAACAGTGCATGAAGTCTACTACATCCAGTATTATGCCTAAAGCGTAAAAAAGGAAAACTAAAGAAAAACGCGAGAGCTGATTTTAAGGTACTGATTGCTATATTAAAGGGTCATATGCCGGGTCCCGGGTCCGTGGTTCGGAACATATACGGACCAGGAACCGGACCCGGGCCCGTTTTTGAATCGGGACATAAAATGGGTTTCGTACCCGGTTCTTTGCGGGTCGGAACTTCCGGATAATCGGAGAATCGGATACCCGTTTGCAACCCCAGATGTGGAGGAGTTGCCCAGCTGCGAGGTACGAGGGACGGTTGCGGATTTTCTCCTTAACCTATTTCGGTTAAAGCTCCCTATCATTAAGAGAGTTAAAATAGGAAAGAGGGCTCCACCTATCACCCATTTCAGCAAGAAAACTCTTAATCCGTCATTATGGCCGTCGAAATAAGGAAGACGGAAAAACTTGAATAAAAAATCATCTTCATGATCGAATTGGAAACGGGTCTCTCTCATAGACTATAAAATCCAGATGATATTTATTTTCTACCGTCGGATTTAATCCCGAGTGGACACCACCGTATTTGCTCACTTATCACTCGCCATCTACTTCACATTTGGTTAACTTGCTGTACCCGTGAAGTGAACTGAAGTGACTGGTTAATTCGGGAGACAATAAAAGGTTAGGGGGTCAAATCGCAATTGATAGTAAGTTTCAAAAATCACCTCCTCAATTTAACAAAAAAAATGTAAAAGGATACATTCTCATGCTACTAAACGAAAAATAATAATAATAATAATAATAACAATTAGGGGTTTTCATGGACCACGCTGGGCTAGGCCGAGGAATGAAAAAAACGGCCCGGCTTCTAAACTAGAAACCAAAGCGCGGCCCAAGCTTGAGTCAGGCCTGAAGTTGCTAGCCGGAGCCTAGCCCGCATGGAAGTGATGAAGCCCGGGCCCGACCCGTGTTAGACATATAGAAACATAGAAATGAGTTTCGGAGCAGCTCCTAGGCCAGCTCAACCGGGCCGATCATGTCACCATCTGTGGGAGGTCACGGGTTTGAGGCCCCCCGTCACTACTCCCTCCCTCATAATTATATGTATATTTGGGCAGGGCGGGAATTCCGGCTCTCAACCACTTAGTCCGAATAAAAGAAAATTGAGCACGACCCATCAATTATAGCCTACACCCCATGCCCAGCCCAAAGGGGCCCGGCCCGATCCATGAGCACCCTTATAAATAAAAAATTCTTCCTTTTAAAAAAGCGAATTCGGAAAAACCGATCTCTCATCATTTGGTTTGACCAAACCTTTAATTTTCTTCTCTCTTATATTAACCGTTAACCTCACTTCACAAGTAAAGTAAATTTACCAAACAAGCAATATATTGCGTATTTGCTGTGATTTAATATTATCCCATTTAAATGTCAATCATACATTCCCATCCATTATATATTGTTGGGACCTAAGCCCCTACCCGCGACGAGATCAAGATGCAAGAAAAGAAAAACAAAAAGGAAAAAAATCGGTTTAAAGTTTGAGTGCCAGTTTTCCTCCTCTCGGAGAGGAGGAAAGCTGGAAAAGGCAGCTTTACCGCCCCTACCTACAGCGGTAAAGCTGCATTGCTACTTTTCCTCCGCTTAGAGAGGAGGAAAAGTGGCAATTGCATCTTTACCGCCTGTAATAGCAGCGGTAAAGCTGCATGGCGGCTTTTCCTCCTCCAACAGTGGTATGGCTGCATGAATACACATAGAAGCCTTTCCCGTCTCTAAGTTAATGTCACTTATCTCCTTCTCAACTTTATTCTCACACACGTTCGGTGTCTTTGGGGCCCATTTCTAATCAAATGTACTTCATCCAAGTGGGGCCCGACGATGAATGACCTATGGCATTTGTCGGCTGAGGCCCACACCAGATGGGAAAGCAACAAAGATTGGCACATTAATCAAATACCTAGATCATTTGTCAGGAAGTACCAAGGCGGAGGGACCCGTCTTTTAATTGAGTTTTGGGCTATCTTAAAATTTTAAATCTACCTCTCTATCATTTAAGATTTGTTTCATTCTCATTCCCACCAGATTGTTTTGGTCATTGGAAAACCGAATCCTCGGCTTGTGATTAGTGGGTCCACGTTCTGGTGATTTGATCCGTTGAAGGGATGATATCTTGATAATTGTAGAGGGATAAATCAGTCCCGACCATCTCCGGTAGATCTTTTTTATTATGTCATATAAGTGTTCGGCAGCGGAGCTAATGGCCCACAAGTGGTTCCTTGAGTCATCAAGGATGACCTAATACGAAGATATAAAAAACGTTAATGACGATCGATAATATATTTCTCTTTTCTGAGAATATTCTGAATAAATAAATAAATTTCATGCGTTTAGATTCATAGTTTTAGTTTTTAAACATCATTACAAATATTTTATTAGTTTCCTTTTGGACTCAAGTACGGGCAGTGAAATAAATTTACTTCCGTGAGTCTCGCGGTTGCTTTTGCTTCTTTGTCTAGAAAATTGAAAATTAGTTTTCACTGTTGTATCAACAATTTGATAAAATATAGGGAGAAAATACTTATGATTATGTTAATCATATTTTTATGAAAGGATCAAGTCAACCGAACGGTCGGATTAATTCTTATTCTCGATATCATATACATTTTAAGGCTGTTTTTTCCTTTTTGTAGGACTCCGATTTCAGTAATTGGGTTCCACTGTAATGTTCTGCTCTTTTTTTCTCAATATATGATCAAGTGTCCATGCACGGCTCAATGTTGCTCAAATTAGGACAAGTTAAAATACATAAGAATACCCAACCGGGTGTTGGCCCGGTTAGGACACTGGGTTTCAACACCAGAGGCCCTGGCGTCGACCCCCCCAGGCGTTAACCGTCTCCCGTCTCTGTGGGTGCAGGCGTGGGGCGCAGGGATCAGCCCCACCAAAGTTTGGGATACCCTGAGATAGATATATAAATATATATATATATATACATACATACATACATACATACATACATACACTTATGTAAACGAAAAACCACATAAGAATGAAGAGGGTGTTCTGGTTGCTTTACACGTAACCCCATTACACGGTATTAGCTATTCAATTTAATTCGTCATATCAAAAGGCCTCTTACGTATAAAATAACAGCAATTTTAGAAATTGATTTTAACTACTTACTTCTTTTTTCTTAAGTGCAACAAATCTTCTCTTTCACCATTTGTTGATGTTGAGAAAAGTCTAGCAAAGTCTAGAAAAATTTAGCCCGTCCCGAACAAAATTCCTGCATCCGCCACTGTCTCAAAGAAAGAGGTGTGGACAGGGTTGCAAACGGGACGTCTCCGGATCTGAACCATAGTGGACCCGAACACGGATCCAGAATCGGGTCCACCTAGAGGACCGGAATCTAGTCCAAAATCGATTCTAATTTGCCTTTATTCTTCACTTTTCTTAAAATAAGCATATCATTCAACTTATAACAGTGCATGAAGTCTACTACATCCAGTATTATGCCTAAAGCGTAAAAAAGGAAAACTAAAGAAAAACGCGAGAGCTGATTTTAAGGTACTGATTGCTATATTAAAGGGTCATATGCCGGGTCCCGGGTCCGTGGTTCGGAACATATACGGACCAGGAACCGGACCCGGGCCCGTTTTTGAATCGGGACATAAAATGGGTTTCGTACCCGGTTCTTTGCGGGTCGGAACTTCCGGATAATCGGAGAATCGGATACCCGTTTGCAACCCCAGATGTGGAGGAGTTGCCCAGCTGCGAGGTACGAGGGACGGTTGCGGATTTTCTCCTTAACCTATTTCGGTTAAAGCTCCCTATCATTAAGAGAGTTAAAATAGGAAAGAGGGCTCCACCTATCACCCATTTCAGCAAGAAAACTCTTAATCCGTCATTATGGCCGTCGAAATAAGGAAGACGGAAAAACTTGAATAAAAAATCATCTTCATGATCGAATTGGAAACGGGTCTCTCTCATAGACTATAAAATCCAGATGATATTTATTTTCTACCGTCGGATTTAATCCCGAGTGGACACCACCGTATTTGCTCACTTATCACTCGCCATCTACTTCACATTTGGTTAACTTGCTGTACCCGTGAAGTGAACTGAAGTGACTGGTTAATTCGGGAGACAATAAAAGGTTAGGGGGTCAAATCGCAATTGATAGTAAGTTTCAAAAATCACCTCCTCAATTTAACAAAAAAAATGTAAAAGGATACATTCTCATGCTACTAAACGAAAAATAATAATAATAATAATAATAACAATTAGGGGTTTTCATGGACCACGCTGGGCTAGGCCGAGGAATGAAAAAAACGGCCCGGCTTCTAAACTAGAAACCAAAGCGCGGCCCAAGCTTGAGTCAGGCCTGAAGTTGCTAGCCGGAGCCTAGCCCGCATGGAAGTGATGAAGCCCGGGCCCGACCCGTGTTAGACATATAGAAACATAGAAATGAGTTTCGGAGCAGCTCCTAGGCCAGCTCAACCGGGCCGATCATGTCACCATCTGTGGGAGGTCACGGGTTTGAGGCCCCCCGTCACTACTCCCTCCCTCATAATTATATGTATATTTGGGCAGGGCGGGAATTCCGGCTCTCAACCACTTAGTCCGAATAAAAGAAAATTGAGCACGACCCATCAATTATAGCCTACACCCCATGCCCAGCCCAAAGGGGCCCGGCCCGATCCATGAGCACCCTTATAAATAAAAAATTCTTCCTTTTAAAAAAGCGAATTCGGAAAAACCGATCTCTCATCATTTGGTTTGACCAAACCTTTAATTTTCTTCTCTCTTATATTAACCGTTAACCTCACTTCACAAGTAAAGTAAATTTACCAAACAAGCAATATATTGCGTATTTGCTGTGATTTAATATTATCCCATTTAAATGTCAATCATACATTCCCATCCATTATATATTGTTGGGACCTAAGCCCCTACCCGCGACGAGATCAAGATGCAAGAAAAGAAAAACAAAAAGGAAAAAAATCGGTTTAAAGTTTGAGTGCCAGTTTTCCTCCTCTCGGAGAGGAGGAAAGCTGGAAAAGGCAGCTTTACCGCCCCTACCTACAGCGGTAAAGCTGCATTGCTACTTTTCCTCCGCTTAGAGAGGAGGAAAAGTGGCAATTGCATCTTTACCGCCTGTAATAGCAGCGGTAAAGCTGCATGGCGGCTTTTCCTCCTCCAACAGTGGTATGGCTGCATGAATACACATAGAAGCCTTTCCCGTCTCTAAGTTAATGTCACTTATCTCCTTCTCAACTTTATTCTCACACACGTTCGGTGTCTTTGGGGCCCATTTCTAATCAAATGTACTTCATCCAAGTGGGGCCCGACGATGAATGACCTATGGCATTTGTCGGCTGAGGCCCACACCAGATGGGAAAGCAACAAAGATTGGCACATTAATCAAATACCTAGATCATTTGTCAGGAAGTACCAAGGCGGAGGGACCCGTCTTTTAATTGAGTTTTGGGCTATCTTAAAATTTTAAATCTACCTCTCTATCATTTAAGATTTGTTTCATTCTCATTCCCACCAGATTGTTTTGGTCATTGGAAAACCGAATCCTCGGCTTGTGATTAGTGGGTCCACGTTCTGGTGATTTGATCCGTTGAAGGGATGATATCTTGATAATTGTAGAGGGATAAATCAGTCCCGACCATCTCCGGTAGATCTTTTTTATTATGTCATATAAGTGTTCGGCAGCGGAGCTAATGGCCCACAAGTGGTTCCTTGAGTCATCAAGGATGACCTAATACGAAGATATAAAAAACGTTAATGACGATCGATAATATATTTCTCTTTTCTGAGAATATTCTGAATAAATAAATAAATTTCATGCGTTTAGATTCATAGTTTTAGTTTTTAAACATCATTACAAATATTTTATTAGTTTCCTTTTGGACTCAAGTACGGGCAGTGAAATAAATTTACTTCCGTGAGTCTCGCGGTTGCTTTTGCTTCTTTGTCTAGAAAATTGAAAATTAGTTTTCACTGTTGTATCAACAATTTGATAAAATATAGGGAGAAAATACTTATGATTATGTTAATCATATTTTTATGAAAGGATCAAGTCAACCGAACGGTCGGATTAATTCTTATTCTCGATATCATATACATTTTAAGGCTGTTTTTTCCTTTTTGTAGGACTCCGATTTCAGTAATTGGGTTCCACTGTAATGTTCTGCTCTTTTTTTCTCAATATATGATCAAGTGTCCATGCACGGCTCAATGTTGCTCAAATTAGGACAAGTTAAAATACATAAGAATACCCAACCGGGTGTTGGCCCGGTTAGGACACTGGGTTTCAACACCAGAGGCCCTGGCGTCGACCCCCCCAGGCGTTAACCGTCTCCCGTCTCTGTGGGTGCAGGCGTGGGGCGCAGGGATCAGCCCCACCAAAGTTTGGGATACCCTGAGATAGATATATAAATATATATATATATATACATACATACATACATACATACATACACTTATGTAAACGAAAAACCACATAAGAATGAAGAGGGTGTTCTGGTTGCTTTACACGTAACCCCATTACACGGTATTAGCTATTCAATTTAATTCGTCATATCAAAAGGCCTCTTACGTATAAAATAACAGCAATTTTAGAAATTGATTTTAACTACTTACTTCTTTTTTCTTAAGTGCAACAAATCTTCTCTTTCACCATTTGTTGATGTTGAGAAAAGTCTAGCAAAGTCTAGAAAAATTTAGCCCGTCCCGAACAAAATTCCTGCATCCGCCACTGTCTCAAAGAAAGAGGTGTGGACAGGGTTGCAAACGGGACGTCTCCGGATCTGAACCATAGTGGACCCGAACACGGATCCAGAATCGGGTCCACCTAGAGGACCGGAATCTAGTCCAAAATCGATTCTAATTTGCCTTTATTCTTCACTTTTCTTAAAATAAGCATATCATTCAACTTATAACAGTGCATGAAGTCTACTACATCCAGTATTATGCCTAAAGCGTAAAAAAGGAAAACTAAAGAAAAACGCGAGAGCTGATTTTAAGGTACTGATTGCTATATTAAAGGGTCATATGCCGGGTCCCGGGTCCGTGGTTCGGAACATATACGGACCAGGAACCGGACCCGGGCCCGTTTTTGAATCGGGACATAAAATGGGTTTCGTACCCGGTTCTTTGCGGGTCGGAACTTCCGGATAATCGGAGAATCGGATACCCGTTTGCAACCCCAGATGTGGAGGAGTTGCCCAGCTGCGAGGTACGAGGGACGGTTGCGGATTTTCTCCTTAACCTATTTCGGTTAAAGCTCCCTATCATTAAGAGAGTTAAAATAGGAAAGAGGGCTCCACCTATCACCCATTTCAGCAAGAAAACTCTTAATCCGTCATTATGGCCGTCGAAATAAGGAAGACGGAAAAACTTGAATAAAAAATCATCTTCATGATCGAATTGGAAACGGGTCTCTCTCATAGACTATAAAATCCAGATGATATTTATTTTCTACCGTCGGATTTAATCCCGAGTGGACACCACCGTATTTGCTCACTTATCACTCGCCATCTACTTCACATTTGGTTAACTTGCTGTACCCGTGAAGTGAACTGAAGTGACTGGTTAATTCGGGAGACAATAAAAGGTTAGGGGGTCAAATCGCAATTGATAGTAAGTTTCAAAAATCACCTCCTCAATTTAACAAAAAAAATGTAAAAGGATACATTCTCATGCTACTAAACGAAAAATAATAATAATAATAATAATAACAATTAGGGGTTTTCATGGACCACGCTGGGCTAGGCCGAGGAATGAAAAAAACGGCCCGGCTTCTAAACTAGAAACCAAAGCGCGGCCCAAGCTTGAGTCAGGCCTGAAGTTGCTAGCCGGAGCCTAGCCCGCATGGAAGTGATGAAGCCCGGGCCCGACCCGTGTTAGACATATAGAAACATAGAAATGAGTTTCGGAGCAGCTCCTAGGCCAGCTCAACCGGGCCGATCATGTCACCATCTGTGGGAGGTCACGGGTTTGAGGCCCCCCGTCACTACTCCCTCCCTCATAATTATATGTATATTTGGGCAGGGCGGGAATTCCGGCTCTCAACCACTTAGTCCGAATAAAAGAAAATTGAGCACGACCCATCAATTATAGCCTACACCCCATGCCCAGCCCAAAGGGGCCCGGCCCGATCCATGAGCACCCTTATAAATAAAAAATTCTTCCTTTTAAAAAAGCGAATTCGGAAAAACCGATCTCTCATCATTTGGTTTGACCAAACCTTTAATTTTCTTCTCTCTTATATTAACCGTTAACCTCACTTCACAAGTAAAGTAAATTTACCAAACAAGCAATATATTGCGTATTTGCTGTGATTTAATATTATCCCATTTAAATGTCAATCATACATTCCCATCCATTATATATTGTTGGGACCTAAGCCCCTACCCGCGACGAGATCAAGATGCAAGAAAAGAAAAACAAAAAGGAAAAAAATCGGTTTAAAGTTTGAGTGCCAGTTTTCCTCCTCTCGGAGAGGAGGAAAGCTGGAAAAGGCAGCTTTACCGCCCCTACCTACAGCGGTAAAGCTGCATTGCTACTTTTCCTCCGCTTAGAGAGGAGCAAACGTGGCAATTGCATCTTTACCGCCTGTAATAGCAGCGGTAAAGCTGCATGGCGGCTTTTCCTCCTCCAACAGTGGTATGGCTGCATGAATACACATAGAAGCCTTTCCCGTCTCTAAGTTAATGTCACTTATCTCCTTCTCAACTTTATTCTCACACACGTTCGGTGTCTTTGGGGCCCATTTCTAATCAAATGTACTTCATCCAAGTGGGGCCCGACGATGAATGACCTATGGCATTTGTCGGCTGAGGCCCACACCAGATGGGAAAGCAACAAAGATTGGCACATTAATCAAATACCTAGATCATTTGTCAGGAAGTACCAAGGCGGAGGGACCCGTCTTTTAATTGAGTTTTGGGCTATCTTAAAATTTTAAATCTACCTCTCTATCATTTAAGATTTGTTTCATTCTCATTCCCACCAGATTGTTTTGGTCATTGGAAAACCGAATCCTCGGCTTGTGATTAGTGGGTCCACGTTCTGGTGATTTGATCCGTTGAAGGGATGATATCTTGATAATTGTAGAGGGATAAATCAGTCCCGACCATCTCCGGTAGATCTTTTTTATTATGTCATATAAGTGTTCGGCAGCGGAGCTAATGGCCCACAAGTGGTTCCTTGAGTCATCAAGGATGACCTAATACGAAGATATAAAAAACGTTAATGACGATCGATAATATATTTCTCTTTTCTGAGAATATTCTGAATAAATAAATAAATTTCATGCGTTTAGATTCATAGTTTTAGTTTTTAAACATCATTACAAATATTTTATTAGTTTCCTTTTGGACTCAAGTACGGGCAGTGAAATAAATTTACTTCCGTGAGTCTCGCGGTTGCTTTTGCTTCTTTGTCTAGAAAATTGAAAATTAGTTTTCACTGTTGTATCAACAATTTGATAAAATATAGGGAGAAAATACTTATGATTATGTTAATCATATTTTTATGAAAGGATCAAGTCAACCGAACGGTCGGATTAATTCTTATTCTCGATATCATATACATTTTAAGGCTGTTTTTTCCTTTTTGTAGGACTCCGATTTCAGTAATTGGGTTCCACTGTAATGTTCTGCTCTTTTTTTCTCAATATATGCCCAAGTGTCCATGCACGGCTCAATGTTGCTCAAATTAGGACAAGTTAAAATACATAAGAATACCCAACCGGGTGTTGGCCCGGTTAGGACACTGGGTTTCAACACCAGAGGCCCTGGCGTCGACCCCCCCCAGGCGTTAACCGTCTCCCGTCTCTGTGGGTGCAGGCGTGGGGCGCAGCGATCAGCCCCACCAAAGTTTGGGATACCCTGAGATAGATATATAAATATATATATATATATATATATATACATACATACATACATACATACACTTATGTAAACGAAAAACCACATAAGAATGAAGAGGGTGTTCTGGTTGCTTTACACGTAACCCCATTACACGGTATTAGCTATTCAATTTAATTCGTCATATCAAAAGGCCTCTTACGTATAAAATAACAGCAATTTTAGAAATTGATTTTAACTACTTACTTCTTTTTTCTTAAGTGCAACAAATCTTCTCTTTCACCATTTGTTGATGTTGAGAAAAGTCTAGCAAAGTCTAGAAAAATTTAGCCCGTCCCGAACAAAATTCCTGCATCCGCCACTGTCTCAAAGAAAGAGGTGTGGACAGGGTTGCAAACGGGACGTCTCCGGATCTGAACCATAGTGGACCCGAACACGGATCCAGAATCGGGTCCACCTAGAGGACCGGAATCTAGTCCAAAATCGATTCTAATTTGCCTTTATTCTTCACTTTTCTTAAAATAAGCATATCATTCAACTTATAACAGTGCATGAAGTCTACTACATCCAGTATTATGCCTAAAGCGTAAAAAAGGAAAACTAAAGAAAAACGCGAGAGCTGATTTTAAGGTACTGATTGCTATATTAAAGGGTCATATGCCGGGTCGCGGGTCCGTGGTTCGGAACATATACGGACCAGGAACCGGACCCGGGCCCGTTTTTGAATCGGGACATAAAATGGGTTTCGTACCCGGTTCTTTGCGGGTCGGAACTTCCGGATAATCGGAGAATCGGATACCCGTTTGCAACCCCAGATGTGGAGGAGTTGCCCAGCTGCGAGGTACGAGGGACGGTTGCGGATTTTCTCCTTAACCTATTTCGGTTAAAGCTCCCTATCATTAAGAGAGTTAAAATAGGAAAGAGGGCTCCACCTATCACCCATTTCAGCAAGAAAACTCTTAATCCGTCATTATGGCCGTCGAAATAAGGAAGACGGAAAAACTTGAATAAAAAATCATCTTCATGATCGAATTGGAAACGGGTCTCTCTCATAGACTATAAAATCCAGATGATATTTATTTTCTACCGTCGGATTTAATCCCGAGTGGACACCACCGTATTTGCTCACTTATCACTCGCCATCTACTTCACATTTGGTTAACTTGCTGTACCCGTGAAGTGAACTGAAGTGACTGGTTAATTCGGGAGACAATAAAAGGTTAGGGGGTCAAATCGCAATTGATAGTAAGTTTCAAAAATCACCTCCTCAATTTAACAAAAAAAATGTAAAAGAATACATTCTCATGCTACTAAACGAAAAATAATAATAATAATAATAATAACAATTAGGGGTTTTCATGGACCACGCTGGGCTAGGCCGAGGAATGAAAAAAACGGCCCGGCTTCTAAACTAGAAACCAAAGCGCGGCCCAAGCTTGAGTCAGGCCTGAAGTTGCTAGCCGGAGCCTAGCCCGCATGGAAGTGATGAAGCCCGGGCCCGACCCGTGTTAGACATATAGAAACATAGAAATGAGTTTCGGAGCAGCTCCTAGGCCAGCTCAACCGGGCCGATCATGTCACCATCTGTGGGAGGTCACGGGTTTGAGGCCCCCCGTCACTACTCCCTCCCTCATAATTATATGTATATTTGGGCAGGGCGGGAATTCCGGCTCTCAACCACTTAGTCCGAATAAAAGAAAATTGAGCACGACCCATCAATTATAGCCTACACCCCATGCCCAGCCCAAAGGGGCCCGGCCCGATCCATGAGCACCCTTATAAATAAAAAATTCTTCCTTTTAAAAAAGCGAATTCGGAAAAACCGATCTCTCATCATTTGGTTTGACCAAACCTTTAATTTTCTTCTCTCTTATATTAACCGTTAACCTCACTTCACAAGTAAAGTAAATTTACCAAACAAGCAATATATTGCGTATTTGCTGTGATTTAATATTATCCCATTTAAATGTCAATCATACATTCCCATCCATTATATATTGTTGGGACCTAAGCCCCTACCCGCGACGAGATCAAGATGCAAGAAAAGAAAAACAAAAAGGAAAAAAATCGGTTTAAAGTTTGAGTGCCAGTTTTCCTCCTCTCGGAGAGGAGGAAAGCTGGAAAAGGCAGCTTTACCGCCCCTACCTACAGCGGTAAAGCTGCATTGCTACTTTTCCTCCGCTTAGAGAGGAGGAAAAGTGGCAATTGCATCTTTACCGCCTGTAATAGCAGCGGTAAAGCTGCATGGCGGCTTTTCCTCCTCCAACAGTGGTATGGCTGCATGAATACACATAGAAGCCTTTCCCGTCTCTAAGTTAATGTCACTTATCTCCTTCTCAACTTTATTCTCACACACGTTCGGTGTCTTTGGGGCCCATTTCTAATCAAATGTACTTCATCCAAGTGGGGCCCGACGATGAATGACCTATGGCATTTGTCGGCTGAGGCCCACACCAGATGGGAAAGCAACAAAGATTGGCACATTAATCAAATACCTAGATCATTTGTCAGGAAGTACCAAGGCGGAGGGACCCGTCTTTTAATTGAGTTTTGGGCTATCTTAAAATTTTAAATCTACCTCTCTATCATTTAAGATTTGTTTCATTCTCATTCCCACCAGATTGTTTTGGTCATTGGAAAACCGAATCCTCGGCTTGTGATTAGTGGGTCCACGTTCTGGTGATTTGATCCGTTGAAGGGATGATATCTTGATAATTGTAGAGGGATAAATCAGTCCCGACCATCTCCGGTAGATCTTTTTTATTATGTCATATAAGTGTTCGGCAGCGGAGCTAATGGCCCACAAGTGGTTCCTTGAGTCATCAAGGATGACCTAATACGAAGATATAAAAAACGTTAATGACGATCGATAATATATTTCTCTTTTCTGAGAATATTCTGAATAAATAAATAAATTTCATGCGTTTAGATTCATAGTTTTAGTTTTTAAACATCATTACAAATATTTTATTAGTTTCCTTTTGGACTCAAGTACGGGCAGTGAAATAAATTTACTTCCGTGAGTCTCGCGGTTGCTTTTGCTTCTTTGTCTAGAAAATTGAAAATTAGTTTTCACTGTTGTATCAACAATTTGATAAAATATAGGGAGAAAATACTTATGATTATGTTAATCATATTTTTATGAAAGGATCAAGTCAACCGAACGGTCGGATTAATTCTTATTCTCGATATCATATACATTTTAAGGCTGTTTTTTCCTTTTTGTAGGACTCCGATTTCAGTAATTGGGTTCCACTGTAATGTTCTGCTCTTTTTTTCTCAATATATGATCAAGTGTCCATGCACGGCTCAATGTTGCTCAAATTAGGACAAGTTAAAATACATAAGAATACCCAACCGGGTGTTGGCCCGGTTAGGACACTGGGTTTCAACACCAGAGGCCCTGGCGTCGACCCCCCCAGGCGTTAACCGTCTCCCGTCTCTGTGGGTGCAGGCGTGGGGCGCAGGGATCAGCCCCACCAAAGTTTGGGATACCCTGAGATAGATATATAAATATATATATATATATACATACATACATACATACATACATACATACACTTATGTAAACGAAAAACCACATAAGAATGAAGAGGGTGTTCTGGTTGCTTTACACGTAACCCCATTACACGGTATTAGCTATTCAATTTAATTCGTCATATCAAAAGGCCTCTTACGTATAAAATAACAGCAATTTTAGAAATTGATTTTAACTACTTACTTCTTTTTTCTTAAGTGCAACAAATCTTCTCTTTCACCATTTGTTGATGTTGAGAAAAGTCTAGCAAAGTCTAGAAAAATTTAGCCCGTCCCGAACAAAATTCCTGCATCCGCCACTGTCTCAAAGAAAGAGGTGTGGACAGGGTTGCAAACGGGACGTCTCCGGATCTGAACCATAGTGGACCCGAACACGGATCCAGAATCGGGTCCACCTAGAGGACCGGAATCTAGTCCAAAATCGATTCTAATTTGCCTTTATTCTTCACTTTTCTTAAAATAAGCATATCATTCAACTTATAACAGTGCATGAAGTCTACTACATCCAGTATTATGCCTAAAGCGTAAAAAAGGAAAACTAAAGAAAAACGCGAGAGCTGATTTTAAGGTACTGATTGCTATATTAAAGGGTCATATGCCGGGTCCCGGGTCCGTGGTTCGGAACATATACGGACCAGGAACCGGACCCGGGCCCGTTTTTGAATCGGGACATAAAATGGGTTTCGTACCCGGTTCTTTGCGGGTCGGAACTTCCGGATAATCGGAGAATCGGATACCCGTTTGCAACCCCAGATGTGGAGGAGTTGCCCAGCTGCGAGGTACGAGGGACGGTTGCGGATTTTCTCCTTAACCTATTTCGGTTAAAGCTCCCTATCATTAAGAGAGTTAAAATAGGAAAGAGGGCTCCACCTATCACCCATTTCAGCAAGAAAACTCTTAATCCGTCATTATGGCCGTCGAAATAAGGAAGACGGAAAAACTTGAATAAAAAATCATCTTCATGATCGAATTGGAAACGGGTCTCTCTCATAGACTATAAAATCCAGATGATATTTATTTTCTACCGTCGGATTTAATCCCGAGTGGACACCACCGTATTTGCTCACTTATCACTCGCCATCTACTTCACATTTGGTTAACTTGCTGTACCCGTGAAGTGAACTGAAGTGACTGGTTAATTCGGGAGACAATAAAAGGTTAGGGGGTCAAATCGCAATTGATAGTAAGTTTCAAAAATCACCTCCTCAATTTAACAAAAAAAATGTAAAAGGATACATTCTCATGCTACTAAACGAAAAATAATAATAATAATAATAATAACAATTAGGGGTTTTCATGGACCACGCTGGGCTAGGCCGAGGAATGAAAAAAACGGCCCGGCTTCTAAACTAGAAACCAAAGCGCGGCCCAAGCTTGAGTCAGGCCTGAAGTTGCTAGCCGGAGCCTAGCCCGCATGGAAGTGATGAAGCCCGGGCCCGACCCGTGTTAGACATATAGAAACATAGAAATGAGTTTCGGAGCAGCTCCTAGGCCAGCTCAACCGGGCCGATCATGTCACCATCTGTGGGAGGTCACGGGTTTGAGGCCCCCCGTCACTACTCCCTCCCTCATAATTATATGTATATTTGGGCAGGGCGGGAATTCCGGCTCTCAACCACTTAGTCCGAATAAAAGAAAATTGAGCACGACCCATCAATTATAGCCTACACCCCATGCCCAGCCCAAAGGGGCCCGGCCCGATCCATGAGCACCCTTATAAATAAAAAATTCTTCCTTTTAAAAAAGCGAATTCGGAAAAACCGATCTCTCATCATTTGGTTTGACCAAACCTTTAATTTTCTTCTCTCTTATATTAACCGTTAACCTCACTTCACAAGTAAAGTAAATTTACCAAACAAGCAATATATTGCGTATTTGCTGTGATTTAATATTATCCCATTTAAATGTCAATCATACATTCCCATCCATTATATATTGTTGGGACCTAAGCCCCTACCCGCGACGAGATCAAGATGCAAGAAAAGAAAAACAAAAAGGAAAAAAATCGGTTTAAAGTTTGAGTGCCAGTTTTCCTCCTCTCGGAGAGGAGGAAAGCTGGAAAAGGCAGCTTTACCGCCCCTACCTACAGCGGTAAAGCTGCATTGCTACTTTTCCTCCGCTTAGAGAGGAGGAAAAGTGGCAATTGCATCTTTACCGCCTGTAATAGCAGCGGTAAAGCTGCATGGCGGCTTTTCCTCCTCCAACAGTGGTATGGCTGCATGAATACACATAGAAGCCTTTCCCGTCTCTAAGTTAATGTCACTTATCTCCTTCTCAACTTTATTCTCACACACGTTCGGTGTCTTTGGGGCCCATTTCTAATCAAATGTACTTCATCCAAGTGGGGCCCGACGATGAATGACCTATGGCATTTGTCGGCTGAGGCCCACACCAGATGGGAAAGCAACAAAGATTGGCACATTAATCAAATACCTAGATCATTTGTCAGGAAGTACCAAGGCGGAGGGACCCGTCTTTTAATTGAGTTTTGGGCTATCTTAAAATTTTAAATCTACCTCTCTATCATTTAAGATTTGTTTCATTCTCATTCCCACCAGATTGTTTTGGTCATTGGAAAACCGAATCCTCGGCTTGTGATTAGTGGGTCCACGTTCTGGTGATTTGATCCGTTGAAGGGATGATATCTTGATAATTGTAGAGGGATAAATCAGTCCCGACCATCTCCGGTAGATCTTTTTTATTATGTCATATAAGTGTTCGGCAGCGGAGCTAATGGCCCACAAGTGGTTCCTTGAGTCATCAAGGATGACCTAATACGAAGATATAAAAAACGTTAATGACGATCGATAATATATTTCTCTTTTCTGAGAATATTCTGAATAAATAAATAAATTTCATGCGTTTAGATTCATAGTTTTAGTTTTTAAACATCATTACAAATATTTTATTAGTTTCCTTTTGGACTCAAGTACGGGCAGTGAAATAAATTTACTTCCGTGAGTCTCGCGGTTGCTTTTGCTTCTTTGTCTAGAAAATTGAAAATTAGTTTTCACTGTTGTATCAACAATTTGATAAAATATAGGGAGAAAATACTTATGATTATGTTAATCATATTTTTATGAAAGGATCAAGTCAACCGAACGGTCGGATTAATTCTTATTCTCGATATCATATACATTTTAAGGCTGTTTTTTCCTTTTTGTAGGACTCCGATTTCAGTAATTGGGTTCCACTGTAATGTTCTGCTCTTTTTTTCTCAATATATGATCAAGTGTCCATGCACGGCTCAATGTTGCTCAAATTAGGACAAGTTAAAATACATAAGAATACCCAACCGGGTGTTGGCCCGGTTAGGACACTGGGTTTCAACACCAGAGGCCCTGGCGTCGACCCCCCCAGGCGTTAACCGTCTCCCGTCTCTGTGGGTGCAGGCGTGGGGCGCAGGGATCAGCCCCACCAAAGTTTGGGATACCCTGAGATAGATATATAAATATATATATATATATATACATACATACATACATACATACATACACTTATGTAAACGAAAAACCACATAAGAATGAAGAGGGTGTTCTGGTTGCTTTACACGTAACCCCATTACACGGTATTAGCTATTCAATTTAATTCGTCATATCAAAAGGCCTCTTACGTATAAAATAACAGCAATTTTAGAAATTGATTTTAACTACTTACTTCTTTTTTCTTAAGTGCAACAAATCTTCTCTTTCACCATTTGTTGATGTTGAGAAAAGTCTAGCAAAGTCTAGAAAAATTTAGCCCGTCCCGAACAAAATTCCTGCATCCGCCACTGTCTCAAAGAAAGAGGTGTGGACAGGGTTGCAAACGGGACGTCTCCGGATCTGAACCATAGTGGACCCGAACACGGATCCAGAATCGGGTCCACCTAGAGGACCGGAATCTAGTCCAAAATCGATTCTAATTTGCCTTTATTCTTCACTTTTCTTAAAATAAGCATATCATTCAACTTATAACAGTGCATGAAGTCTACTACATCCAGTATTATGCCTAAAGCGTAAAAAAGGAAAACTAAAGAAAAACGCGAGAGCTGATTTTAAGGTACTGATTGCTATATTAAAGGGTCATATGCCGGGTCCCGGGTCCGTGGTTCGGAACATATACGGACCAGGAACCGGACCCGGGCCCGTTTTTGAATCGGGACATAAAATGGGTTTCGTACCCGGTTCTTTGCGGGTCGGAACTTCCGGATAATCGGAGAATCGGATACCCGTTTGCAACCCCAGATGTGGAGGAGTTGCCCAGCTGCGAGGTACGAGGGACGGTTGCGGATTTTCTCCTTAACCTATTTCGGTTAAAGCTCCCTATCATTAAGAGAGTTAAAATAGGAAAGAGGGCTCCACCTATCACCCATTTCAGCAAGAAAACTCTTAATCCGTCATTATGGCCGTCGAAATAAGGAAGACGGAAAAACTTGAATAAAAAATCATCTTCATGATCGAATTGGAAACGGGTCTCTCTCATAGACTATAAAATCCAGATGATATTTATTTTCTACCGTCGGATTTAATCCCGAGTGGACACCACCGTATTTGCTCACTTATCACTCGCCATCTACTTCACATTTGGTTAACTTGCTGTACCCGTGAAGTGAACTGAAGTGACTGGTTAATTCGGGAGACAATAAAAGGTTAGGGGGTCAAATCGCAATTGATAGTAAGTTTCAAAAATCACCTCCTCAATTTAACAAAAAAAATGTAAAAGGATACATTCTCATGCTACTAAACGAAAAATAATAATAATAATAATAATAACAATTAGGGGTTTTCATGGACCACGCTGGGCTAGGCCGAGGAATGAAAAAAACGGCCCGGCTTCTAAACTAGAAACCAAAGCGCGGCCCAAGCTTGAGTCAGGCCTGAAGTTGCTAGCCGGAGCCTAGCCCGCATGGAAGTGATGAAGCCCGGGCCCGACCCGTGTTAGACATATAGAAACATAGAAATGAGTTTCGGAGCAGCTCCTAGGCCAGCTCAACCGGGCCGATCATGTCACCATCTGTGGGAGGTCACGGGTTTGAGGCCCCCCGTCACTACTCCCTCCCTCATAATTATATGTATATTTGGGCAGGGCGGGAATTCCGGCTCTCAACCACTTAGTCCGAATAAAAGAAAATTGAGCACGACCCATCAATTATAGCCTACACCCCATGCCCAGCCCAAAGGGGCCCGGCCCGATCCATGAGCACCCTTATAAATAAAAAATTCTTCCTTTTAAAAAAGCGAATTCGGAAAAACCGATCTCTCATCATTTGGTTTGACCAAACCTTTAATTTTCTTCTCTCTTATATTAACCGTTAACCTCACTTCACAAGTAAAGTAAATTTACCAAACAAGCAATATATTGCGTATTTGCTGTGATTTAATATTATCCCATTTAAATGTCAATCATACATTCCCATCCATTATATATTGTTGGGACCTAAGCCCCTACCCGCGACGAGATCAAGATGCAAGAAAAGAAAAACAAAAAGGAAAAAAATCGGTTTAAAGTTTGAGTGCCAGTTTTCCTCCTCTCGGAGAGGAGGAAAGCTGGAAAAGGCAGCTTTACCGCCCCTACCTACAGCGGTAAAGCTGCATTGCTACTTTTCCTCCGCTTAGAGAGGAGGAAAAGTGGCAATTGCATCTTTACCGCCTGTAATAGCAGCGGTAAAGCTGCATGGCGGCTTTTCCTCCTCCAACAGTGGTATGGCTGCATGAATACACATAGAAGCCTTTCCCGTCTCTAAGTTAATGTCACTTATCTCCTTCTCAACTTTATTCTCACACACGTTCGGTGTCTTTGGGGCCCATTTCTAATCAAATGTACTTCATCCAAGTGGGGCCCGACGATGAATGACCTATGGCATTTGTCGGCTGAGGCCCACACCAGATGGGAAAGCAACAAAGATTGGCACATTAATCAAATACCTAGATCATTTGTCAGGAAGTACCAAGGCGGAGGGACCCGTCTTTTAATTGAGTTTTGGGCTATCTTAAAATTTTAAATCTACCTCTCTATCATTTAAGATTTGTTTCATTCTCATTCCCACCAGATTGTTTTGGTCATTGGAAAACCGAATCCTCGGCTTGTGATTAGTGGGTCCACGTTCTGGTGATTTGATCCGTTGAAGGGATGATATCTTGATAATTGTAGAGGGATAAATCAGTCCCGACCATCTCCGGTAGATCTTTTTTATTATGTCATATAAGTGTTCGGCAGCGGAGCTAATGGCCCACAAGTGGTTCCTTGAGTCATCAAGGATGACCTAATACGAAGATATAAAAAACGTTAATGACGATCGATAATATATTTCTCTTTTCTGAGAATATTCTGAATAAATAAATAAATTTCATGCGTTTAGATTCATAGTTTTAGTTTTTAAACATCATTACAAATATTTTATTAGTTTCCTTTTGGACTCAAGTACGGGCAGTGAAATAAATTTACTTCCGTGAGTCTCGCGGTTGCTTTTGCTTCTTTGTCTAGAAAATTGAAAATTAGTTTTCACTGTTGTATCAACAATTTGATAAAATATAGGGAGAAAATACTTATGATTATGTTAATCATATTTTTATGAAAGGATCAAGTCAACCGAACGGTCGGATTAATTCTTATTCTCGATATCATATACATTTTAAGGCTGTTTTTTCCTTTTTGTAGGACTCCGATTTCAGTAATTGGGTTCCACTGTAATGTTCTGCTCTTTTTTTCTCAATATATGCCCAAGTGTCCATGCACGGCTCAATGTTGCTCAAATTAGGACAAGTTAAAATACATAAGAATACCCAACCGGGTGTTGGCCCGGTTAGGACACTGGGTTTCAACACCAGAGGCCCTGGCGTCGACCCCCCCCAGGCGTTAACCGTCTCCCGTCTCTGTGGGTGCAGGCGTGGGGCGCAGCGATCAGCCCCACCAAAGTTTGGGATACCCTGAGATAGATATATAAATATATATATATATATATATACATACATACATACATACATACACTTATGTAAACGAAAAACCACATAAGAATGAAGAGGGTGTTCTGGTTGCTTTACACGTAACCCCATTACACGGTATTAGCTATTCAATTTAATTCGTCATATCAAAAGGCCTCTTACGTATAAAATAACAGCAATTTTAGAAATTGATTTTAACTACTTACTTCTTTTTTCTTAAGTGCAACAAATCTTCTCTTTCACCATTTGTTGATGTTGAGAAAAGTCTAGCAAAGTCTAGAAAAATTTAGCCCGTCCCGAACAAAATTCCTGCATCCGCCACTGTCTCAAAGAAAGAGGTGTGGACAGGGTTGCAAACGGGACGTCTCCGGATCTGAACCATAGTGGACCCGAACACGGATCCAGAATCGGGTCCACCTAGAGGACCGGAATCTAGTCCAAAATCGATTCTAATTTGCCTTTATTCTTCACTTTTCTTAAAATAAGCATATCATTCAACTTATAACAGTGCATGAAGTCTACTACATCCAGTATTATGCCTAAAGCGTAAAAAAGGAAAACTAAAGAAAAACGCGAGAGCTGATTTTAAGGTACTGATTGCTATATTAAAGGGTCATATGCCGGGTCCCGGGTCCGTGGTTCGGAACATATACGGACCAGGAACCGGACCCGGGCCCGTTTTTGAATCGGGACATAAAATGGGTTTCGTACCCGGTTCTTTGCGGGTCGGAACTTCCGGATAATCGGAGAATCGGATACCCGTTTGCAACCCCAGATGTGGAGGAGTTGCCCAGCTGCGAGGTACGAGGGACGGTTGCGGATTTTCTCCTTAACCTATTTCGGTTAAAGCTCCCTATCATTAAGAGAGTTAAAATAGGAAAGAGGGCTCCACCTATCACCCATTTCAGCAAGAAAACTCTTAATCCGTCATTATGGCCGTCGAAATAAGGAAGACGGAAAAACTTGAATAAAAAATCATCTTCATGATCGAATTGGAAACGGGTCTCTCTCATAGACTATAAAATCCAGATGATATTTATTTTCTACCGTCGGATTTAA
Organism: Persea americana; assembly: GCA_029852735.1. Classification (NCBI taxonomy): domain Eukaryota; kingdom Viridiplantae; phylum Streptophyta; class Magnoliopsida; order Laurales; family Lauraceae; genus Persea; species Persea americana. Next base: position 53,720,797 of record CM056812.1, read on the forward strand.
TCCCGAGTGGACACCACCGTATTTGCTCACTTATCACTCGCCATCTACTTCACATTTGGTTAACTTGCTGTACCCGTGAAGTGAACTGAAGTGACTGGTTAATTCGGGAGACAATAAAAGGTTAGGGGGTCAAATCGCAATTGATAGTAAGTTTCAAAAATCACCTCCTCAATTTAACAAAAAAAATGTAAAAGGATACATTCTCATGCTACTAAACGAAAAATAATAATAATAATAATAATAACAATTAGGGGTTTTCATGGACCACGCTGGGCTAGGCCGAGGAATGAAAAAAACGGCCCGGCTTCTAAACTAGAAACCAAAGCGCGGCCCAAGCTTGAGTCAGGCCTGAAGTTGCTAGCCGGAGCCTAGCCCGCATGGAAGTGATGAAGCCCGGGCCCGACCCGTGTTAGACATATAGAAACATAGAAATGAGTTTCGGAGCAGCTCCTAGGCCAGCTCAACCGGGCCGATCATGTCACCATCTGTGGGAGGTCACGGGTTTGAGGCCCCCCGTCACTACTCCCTCCCTCATAATTATATGTATATTTGGGCAGGGCGGGAATTCCGGCTCTCAACCACTTAGTCCGAATAAAAGAAAATTGAGCACGACCCATCAATTATAGCCTACACCCCATGCCCAGCCCAAAGGGGCCCGGCCCGATCCATGAGCACCCTTATAAATAAAAAATTCTTCCTTTTAAAAAAGCGAATTCGGAAAAACCGATCTCTCATCATTTGGTTTGACCAAACCTTTAATTTTCTTCTCTCTTATATTAACCGTTAACCTCACTTCACAAGTAAAGTAAATTTACCAAACAAGCAATATATTGCGTATTTGCTGTGATTTAATATTATCCCATTTAAATGTCAATCATACATTCCCATCCATTATATATTGTTGGGACCTAAGCCCCTACCCGCGACGAGATCAAGATGCAAGAAAAGAAAAACAAAAAGGAAAAAAATCGGTTTAAAGTTTGAGTGCCAGTTTTCCTCCTCTCGGAGAGGAGGAAAGCTGGAAAAGGCAGCTTTACCGCCCCTACCTACAGCGGTAAAGCTGCATTGCTACTTTTCCTCCGCTTAGAGAGGAGGAAAAGTGGCAATTGCATCTTTACCGCCTGTAATAGCAGCGGTAAAGCTGCATGGCGGCTTTTCCTCCTCCAACAGTGGTATGGCTGCATGAATACACATAGAAGCCTTTCCCGTCTCTAAGTTAATGTCACTTATCTCCTTCTCAACTTTATTCTCACACACGTTCGGTGTCTTTGGGGCCCATTTCTAATCAAATGTACTTCATCCAAGTGGGGCCCGACGATGAATGACCTATGGCATTTGTCGGCTGAGGCCCACACCAGATGGGAAAGCAACAAAGATTGGCACATTAATCAAATACCTAGATCATTTGTCAGGAAGTACCAAGGCGGAGGGACCCGTCTTTTAATTGAGTTTTGGGCTATCTTAAAATTTTAAATCTACCTCTCTATCATTTAAGATTTGTTTCATTCTCATTCCCACCAGATTGTTTTGGTCATTGGAAAACCGAATCCTCGGCTTGTGATTAGTGGGTCCACGTTCTGGTGATTTGATCCGTTGAAGGGATGATATCTTGATAATTGTAGAGGGATAAATCAGTCCCGACCATCTCCGGTAGATCTTTTTTATTATGTCATATAAGTGTTCGGCAGCGGAGCTAATGGCCCACAAGTGGTTCCTTGAGTCATCAAGGATGACCTAATACGAAGATATAAAAAACGTTAATGACGATCGATAATATATTTCTCTTTTCTGAGAATATTCTGAATAAATAAATAAATTTCATGCGTTTAGATTCATAGTTTTAGTTTTTAAACATCATTACAAATATTTTATTAGTTTCCTTTTGGACTCAAGTACGGGCAGTGAAATAAATTTACTTCCGTGAGTCTCGCGGTTGCTTTTGCTTCTTTGTCTAGAAAATTGAAAATTAGTTTTCACTGTTGTATCAACAATTTGATAAAATATAGGGAGAAAATACTTATGATTATGTTAATCATATTTTTATGAAAGGATCAAGTCAACCGAACGGTCGGATTAATTCTTATTCTCGATATCATATACATTTTAAGGCTGTTTTTTCCTTTTTGTAGGACTCCGATTTCAGTAATTGGGTTCCACTGTAATGTTCTGCTCTTTTTTTCTCAATATATGCCCAAGTGTCCATGCACGGCTCAATGTTGCTCAAATTAGGACAAGTTAAAATACATAAGAATACCCAACCGGGTGTTGGCCCGGTTAGGACACTGGGTTTCAACACCAGAGGCCCTGGCGTCGACCCCCCCCAGGCGTTAACCGTCTCCCGTCTCTGTGGGTGCAGGCGTGGGGCGCAGCGATCAGCCCCACCAAAGTTTGGGATACCCTGAGATAGATATATAAATATATATATATATATATACATACATACATACATACATACACTTATGTAAACGAAAAACCACATAAGAATGAAGAGGGTGTTCTGGTTGCTTTACACGTAACCCCATTACACGGTATTAGCTATTCAATTTAATTCGTCATATCAAAAGGCCTCTTACGTATAAAATAACAGCAATTTTAGAAATTGATTTTAACTACTTACTTCTTTTTTCTTAAGTGCAACAAATCTTCTCTTTCACCATTTGTTGATGTTGAGAAAAGTCTAGCAAAGTCTAGAAAAATTTAGCCCGTCCCGAACAAAATTCCTGCATCCGCCACTGTCTCAAAGAAAGAGGTGTGGACAGGGTTGCAAACGGGACGTCTCCGGATCTGAACCATAGTGGACCCGAACACGGATCCAGAATCGGGTCCACCTAGAGGACCGGAATCTAGTCCAAAATCGATTCTAATTTGCCTTTATTCTTCACTTTTCTTAAAATAAGCATATCATTCAACTTATAACAGTGCATGAAGTCTACTACATCCAGTATTATGCCTAAAGCGTAAAAAAGGAAAACTAAAGAAAAACGCGAGAGCTGATTTTAAGGTACTGATTGCTATATTAAAGGGTCATATGCCGGGTCGCGGGTCCGTGGTTCGGAACATATACGGACCAGGAACCGGACCCGGGCCCGTTTTTGAATCGGGACATAAAATGGGTTTCGTACCCGGTTCTTTGCGGGTCGGAACTTCCGGATAATCGGAGAATCGGATACCCGTTTGCAACCCCAGATGTGGAGGAGTTGCCCAGCTGCGAGGTACGAGGGACGGTTGCGGATTTTCTCCTTAACCTATTTCGGTTAAAGCTCCCTATCATTAAGAGAGTTAAAATAGGAAAGAGGGCTCCACCTATCACCCATTTCAGCAAGAAAACTCTTAATCCGTCATTATGGCCGTCGAAATAAGGAAGACGGAAAAACTTGAATAAAAAATCATCTTCATGATCGAATTGGAAACGGGTCTCTCTCATAGACTATAAAATCCAGATGATATTTATTTTCTACCGTCGGATTTAATCCCGAGTGGACACCACCGTATTTGCTCACTTATCACTCGCCATCTACTTCACATTTGGTTAACTTGCTGTACCCGTGAAGTGAACTGAAGTGACTGGTTAATTCGGGAGACAATAAAAGGTTAGGGGGTCAAATCGCAATTGATAGTAAGTTTCAAAAATCACCTCCTCAATTTAACAAAAAAAATGTAAAAGGATACATTCTCATGCTACTAAACGAAAAATAATAATAATAATAATAATAACAATTAGGGGTTTTCATGGACCACGCTGGGCTAGGCCGAGGAATGAAAAAAACGGCCCGGCTTCTAAACTAGAAACCAAAGCGCGGCCCAAGCTTGAGTCAGGCCTGAAGTTGCTAGCCGGAGCCTAGCCCGCATGGAAGTGATGAAGCCCGGGCCCGACCCGTGTTAGACATATAGAAACATAGAAATGAGTTTCGGAGCAGCTCCTAGGCCAGCTCAACCGGGCCGATCATGTCACCATCTGTGGGAGGTCACGGGTTTGAGGCCCCCCGTCACTACTCCCTCCCTCATAATTATATGTATATTTGGGCAGGGCGGGAATTCCGGCTCTCAACCACTTAGTCCGAATAAAAGAAAATTGAGCACGACCCATCAATTATAGCCTACACCCCATGCCCAGCCCAAAGGGGCCCGGCCCGATCCATGAGCACCCTTATAAATAAAAAATTCTTCCTTTTAAAAAAGCGAATTCGGAAAAACCGATCTCTCATCATTTGGTTTGACCAAACCTTTAATTTTCTTCTCTCTTATATTAACCGTTAACCTCACTTCACAAGTAAAGTAAATTTACCAAACAAGCAATATATTGCGTATTTGCTGTGATTTAATATTATCCCATTTAAATGTCAATCATACATTCCCATCCATTATATATTGTTGGGACCTAAGCCCCTACCCGCGACGAGATCAAGATGCAAGAAAAGAAAAACAAAAAGGAAAAAAATCGGTTTAAAGTTTGAGTGCCAGTTTTCCTCCTCTCGGAGAGGAGGAAAGCTGGAAAAGGCAGCTTTACCGCCCCTACCTACAGCGGTAAAGCTGCATTGCTACTTTTCCTCCGCTTAGAGAGGAGGAAAAGTGGCAATTGCATCTTTACCGCCTGTAATAGCAGCGGTAAAGCTGCATGGCGGCTTTTCCTCCTCCAACAGTGGTATGGCTGCATGAATACACATAGAAGCCTTTCCCGTCTCTAAGTTAATGTCACTTATCTCCTTCTCAACTTTATTCTCACACACGTTCGGTGTCTTTGGGGCCCATTTCTAATCAAATGTACTTCATCCAAGTGGGGCCCGACGATGAATGACCTATGGCATTTGTCGGCTGAGGCCCACACCAGATGGGAAAGCAACAAAGATTGGCACATTAATCAAATACCTAGATCATTTGTCAGGAAGTACCAAGGCGGAGGGACCCGTCTTTTAATTGAGTTTTGGGCTATCTTAAAATTTTAAATCTACCTCTCTATCATTTAAGATTTGTTTCATTCTCATTCCCACCAGATTGTTTTGGTCATTGGAAAACCGAATCCTCGGCTTGTGATTAGTGGGTCCACGTTCTGGTGATTTGATCCGTTGAAGGGATGATATCTTGATAATTGTAGAGGGATAAATCAGTCCCGACCATCTCCGGTAGATCTTTTTTATTATGTCATATAAGTGTTCGGCAGCGGAGCTAATGGCCCACAAGTGGTTCCTTGAGTCATCAAGGATGACCTAATACGAAGATATAAAAAACGTTAATGACGATCGATAATATATTTCTCTTTTCTGAGAATATTCTGAATAAATAAATAAATTTCATGCGTTTAGATTCATAGTTTTAGTTTTTAAACATCATTACAAATATTTTATTAGTTTCCTTTTGGACTCAAGTACGGGCAGTGAAATAAATTTACTTCCGTGAGTCTCGCGGTTGCTTTTGCTTCTTTGTCTAGAAAATTGAAAATTAGTTTTCACTGTTGTATCAACAATTTGATAAAATATAGGGAGAAAATACTTATGATTATGTTAATCATATTTTTATGAAAGGATCAAGTCAACCGAACGGTCGGATTAATTCTTATTCTCGATATCATATACATTTTAAGGCTGTTTTTTCCTTTTTGTAGGACTCCGATTTCAGTAATTGGGTTCCACTGTAATGTTCTGCTCTTTTTTTCTCAATATATGCCCAAGTGTCCATGCACGGCTCAATGTTGCTCAAATTAGGACAAGTTAAAATACATAAGAATACCCAACCGGGTGTTGGCCCGGTTAGGACACTGGGTTTCAACACCAGAGGCCCTGGCGTCGACCCCCCCCAGGCGTTAACCGTCTCCCGTCTCTGTGGGTGCAGGCGTGGGGCGCAGCGATCAGCCCCACCAAAGTTTGGGATACCCTGAGATAGATATATAAATATATATATATATATACATACATACATACATACATACACTTATGTAAACGAAAAACCACATAAGAATGAAGAGGGTGTTCTGGTTGCTTTACACGTAACCCCATTACACGGTATTAGCTATTCAATTTAATTCGTCATATCAAAAGGCCTCTTACGTATAAAATAACAGCAATTTTAGAAATTGATTTTAACTACTTACTTCTTTTTTCTTAAGTGCAACAAATCTTCTCTTTCACCATTTGTTGATGTTGAGAAAAGTCTAGCAAAGTCTAGAAAAATTTAGCCCGTCCCGAACAAAATTCCTGCATCCGCCACTGTCTCAAAGAAAGAGGTGTGGACAGGGTTGCAAACGGGACGTCTCCGGATCTGAACCATAGTGGACCCGAACACGGATCCAGAATCGGGTCCACCTAGAGGACCGGAATCTAGTCCAAAATCGATTCTAATTTGCCTTTATTCTTCACTTTTCTTAAAATAAGCATATCATTCAACTTATAACAGTGCATGAAGTCTACTACATCCAGTATTATGCCTAAAGCGTAAAAAAGGAAAACTAAAGAAAAACGCGAGAGCTGATTTTAAGGTACTGATTGCTATATTAAAGGGTCATATGCCGGGTCGCGGGTCCGTGGTTCGGAACATATACGGACCAGGAACCGGACCCGGGCCCGTTTTTGAATCGGGACATAAAATGGGTTTCGTACCCGGTTCTTTGCGGGTCGGAACTTCCGGATAATCGGAGAATCGGATACCCGTTTGCAACCCCAGATGTGGAGGAGTTGCCCAGCTGCGAGGTACGAGGGACGGTTGCGGATTTTCTCCTTAACCTATTTCGGTTAAAGCTCCCTATCATTAAGAGAGTTAAAATAGGAAAGAGGGCTCCACCTATCACCCATTTCAGCAAGAAAACTCTTAATCCGTCATTATGGCCGTCGAAATAAGGAAGACGGAAAAACTTGAATAAAAAATCATCTTCATGATCGAATTGGAAACGGGTCTCTCTCATAGACTATAAAATCCAGATGATATTTATTTTCTACCGTCGGATTTAATCCCGAGTGGACACCACCGTATTTGCTCACTTATCACTCGCCATCTACTTCACATTTGGTTAACTTGCTGTACCCGTGAAGTGAACTGAAGTGACTGGTTAATTCGGGAGACAATAAAAGGTTAGGGGGTCAAATCGCAATTGATAGTAAGTTTCAAAAATCACCTCCTCAATTTAACAAAAAAAATGTAAAAGGATACATTCTCATGCTACTAAACGAAAAATAATAATAATAATAATAATAACAATTAGGGGTTTTCATGGACCACGCTGGGCTAGGCCGAGGAATGAAAAAAACGGCCCGGCTTCTAAACTAGAAACCAAAGCGCGGCCCAAGCTTGAGTCAGGCCTGAAGTTGCTAGCCGGAGCCTAGCCCGCATGGAAGTGATGAAGCCCGGGCCCGACCCGTGTTAGACATATAGAAACATAGAAATGAGTTTCGGAGCAGCTCCTAGGCCAGCTCAACCGGGCCGATCATGTCACCATCTGTGGGAGGTCACGGGTTTGAGGCCCCCCGTCACTACTCCCTCCCTCATAATTATATGTATATTTGGGCAGGGCGGGAATTCCGGCTCTCAACCACTTAGTCCGAATAAAAGAAAATTGAGCACGACCCATCAATTATAGCCTACACCCCATGCCCAGCCCAAAGGGGCCCGGCCCGATCCATGAGCACCCTTATAAATAAAAAATTCTTCCTTTTAAAAAAGCGAATTCGGAAAAACCGATCTCTCATCATTTGGTTTGACCAAACCTTTAATTTTCTTCTCTCTTATATTAACCGTTAACCTCACTTCACAAGTAAAGTAAATTTACCAAACAAGCAATATATTGCGTATTTGCTGTGATTTAATATTATCCCATTTAAATGTCAATCATACATTCCCATCCATTATATATTGTTGGGACCTAAGCCCCTACCCGCGACGAGATCAAGATGCAAGAAAAGAAAAACAAAAAGGAAAAAAATCGGTTTAAAGTTTGAGTGCCAGTTTTCCTCCTCTCGGAGAGGAGGAAAGCTGGAAAAGGCAGCTTTACCGCCCCTACCTACAGCGGTAAAGCTGCATTGCTACTTTTCCTCCGCTTAGAGAGGAGCAAACGTGGCAATTGCATCTTTACCGCCTGTAATAGCAGCGGTAAAGCTGCATGGCGGCTTTTCCTCCTCCAACAGTGGTATGGCTGCATGAATACACATAGAAGCCTTTCCCGTCTCTAAGTTAATGTCACTTATCTCCTTCTCAACTTTATTCTCACACACGTTCGGTGTCTTTGGGGCCCATTTCTAATCAAATGTACTTCATCCAAGTGGGGCCCGACGATGAATGACCTATGGCATTTGTCGGCTGAGGCCCACACCAGATGGGAAAGCAACAAAGATTGGCACATTAATCAAATACCTAGATCATTTGTCAGGAAGTACCAAGGCGGAGGGACCCGTCTTTTAATTGAGTTTTGGGCTATCTTAAAATTTTAAATCTACCTCTCTATCATTTAAGATTTGTTTCATTCTCATTCCCACCAGATTGTTTTGGTCATTGGAAAACCGAATCCTCGGCTTGTGATTAGTGGGTCCACGTTCTGGTGATTTGATCCGTTGAAGGGATGATATCTTGATAATTGTAGAGGGATAAATCAGTCCCGACCATCTCCGGTAGATCTTTTTTATTATGTCATATAAGTGTTCGGCAGCGGAGCTAATGGCCCACAAGTGGTTCCTTGAGTCATCAAGGATGACCTAATACGAAGATATAAAAAACGTTAATGACGATCGATAATATATTTCTCTTTTCTGAGAATATTCTGAATAAATAAATAAATTTCATGCGTTTAGATTCATAGTTTTAGTTTTTAAACATCATTACAAATATTTTATTAGTTTCCTTTTGGACTCAAGTACGGGCAGTGAAATAAATTTACTTCCGTGAGTCTCGCGGTTGCTTTTGCTTCTTTGTCTAGAAAATTGAAAATTAGTTTTCACTGTTGTATCAACAATTTGATAAAATATAGGGAGAAAATACTTATGATTATGTTAATCATATTTTTATGAAAGGATCAAGTCAACCGAACGGTCGGATTAATTCTTATTCTCGATATCATATACATTTTAAGGCTGTTTTTTCCTTTTTGTAGGACTCCGATTTCAGTAATTGGGTTCCACTGTAATGTTCTGCTCTTTTTTTCTCAATATATGCCCAAGTGTCCATGCACGGCTCAATGTTGCTCAAATTAGGACAAGTTAAAATACATAAGAATACCCAACCGGGTGTTGGCCCGGTTAGGACACTGGGTTTCAACACCAGAGGCCCTGGCGTCGACCCCCCCCAGGCGTTAACCGTCTCCCGTCTCTGTGGGTGCAGGCGTGGGGCGCAGCGATCAGCCCCACCAAAGTTTGGGATACCCTGAGATAGATATATAAATATATATATATATATATACATACATACATACATACATACACTTATGTAAACGAAAAACCACATAAGAATGAAGAGGGTGTTCTGGTTGCTTTACACGTAACCCCATTACACGGTATTAGCTATTCAATTTAATTCGTCATATCAAAAGGCCTCTTACGTATAAAATAACAGCAATTTTAGAAATTGATTTTAACTACTTACTTCTTTTTTCTTAAGTGCAACAAATCTTCTCTTTCACCATTTGTTGATGTTGAGAAAAGTCTAGCAAAGTCTAGAAAAATTTAGCCCGTCCCGAACAAAATTCCTGCATCCGCCACTGTCTCAAAGAAAGAGGTGTGGACAGGGTTGCAAACGGGACGTCTCCGGATCTGAACCATAGTGGACCCGAACACGGATCCAGAATCGGGTCCACCTAGAGGACCGGAATCTAGTCCAAAATCGATTCTAATTTGCCTTTATTCTTCACTTTTCTTAAAATAAGCATATCATTCAACTTATAACAGTGCATGAAGTCTACTACATCCAGTATTATGCCTAAAGCGTAAAAAAGGAAAACTAAAGAAAAACGCGAGAGCTGATTTTAAGGTACTGATTGCTATATTAAAGGGTCATATGCCGGGTCCCGGGTCCGTGGTTCGGAACATATACGGACCAGGAACCGGACCCGGGCCCGTTTTTGAATCGGGACATAAAATGGGTTTCGTACCCGGTTCTTTGCGGGTCGGAACTTCCGGATAATCGGAGAATCGGATACCCGTTTGCAACCCCAGATGTGGAGGAGTTGCCCAGCTGCGAGGTACGAGGGACGGTTGCGGATTTTCTCCTTAACCTATTTCGGTTAAAGCTCCCTATCATTAAGAGAGTTAAAATAGGAAAGAGGGCTCCACCTATCACCCATTTCAGCAAGAAAACTCTTAATCCGTCATTATGGCCGTCGAAATAAGGAAGACGGAAAAACTTGAATAAAAAATCATCTTCATGATCGAATTGGAAACGGGTCTCTCTCATAGACTATAAAATCCAGATGATATTTATTTTCTACCGTCGGATTTAATCCCGAGTGGACACCACCGTATTTGCTCACTTATCACTCGCCATCTACTTCACATTTGGTTAACTTGCTGTACCCGTGAAGTGAACTGAAGTGACTGGTTAATTCGGGAGACAATAAAAGGTTAGGGGGTCAAATCGCAATTGATAGTAAGTTTCAAAAATCACCTCCTCAATTTAACAAAAAAAATGTAAAAGGATACATTCTCATGCTACTAAACGAAAAATAATAATAATAATAATAATAACAATTAGGGGTTTTCATGGACCACGCTGGGCTAGGCCGAGGAATGAAAAAAACGGCCCGGCTTCTAAACTAGAAACCAAAGCGCGGCCCAAGCTTGAGTCAGGCCTGAAGTTGCTAGCCGGAGCCTAGCCCGCATGGAAGTGATGAAGCCCGGGCCCGACCCGTGTTAGACATATAGAAACATAGAAATGAGTTTCGGAGCAGCTCCTAGGCCAGCTCAACCGGGCCGATCATGTCACCATCTGTGGGAGGTCACGGGTTTGAGGCCCCCCGTCACTACTCCCTCCCTCATAATTATATGTATATTTGGGCAGGGCGGGAATTCCGGCTCTCAACCACTTAGTCCGAATAAAAGAAAATTGAGCACGACCCATCAATTATAGCCTACACCCCATGCCCAGCCCAAAGGGGCCCGGCCCGATCCATGAGCACCCTTATAAATAAAAAATTCTTCCTTTTAAAAAAGCGAATTCGGAAAAACCGATCTCTCATCATTTGGTTTGACCAAACCTTTAATTTTCTTCTCTCTTATATTAACCGTTAACCTCACTTCACAAGTAAAGTAAATTTACCAAACAAGCAATATATTGCGTATTTGCTGTGATTTAATATTATCCCATTTAAATGTCAATCATACATTCCCATCCATTATATATTGTTGGGACCTAAGCCCCTACCCGCGACGAGATCAAGATGCAAGAAAAGAAAAACAAAAAGGAAAAAAATCGGTTTAAAGTTTGAGTGCCAGTTTTCCTCCTCTCGGAGAGGAGGAAAGCTGGAAAAGGCAGCTTTACCGCCCCTACCTACAGCGGTAAAGCTGCATTGCTACTTTTCCTCCGCTTAGAGAGGAGGAAAAGTGGCAATTGCATCTTTACCGCCTGTAATAGCAGCGGTAAAGCTGCATGGCGGCTTTTCCTCCTCCAACAGTGGTATGGCTGCATGAATACACATAGAAGCCTTTCCCGTCTCTAAGTTAATGTCACTTATCTCCTTCTCAACTTTATTCTCACACACGTTCGGTGTCTTTGGGGCCCATTTCTAATCAAATGTACTTCATCCAAGTGGGGCCCGACGATGAATGACCTATGGCATTTGTCGGCTGAGGCCCACACCAGATGGGAAAGCAACAAAGATTGGCACATTAATCAAATACCTAGATCATTTGTCAGGAAGTACCAAGGCGGAGGGACCCGTCTTTTAATTGAGTTTTGGGCTATCTTAAAATTTTAAATCTACCTCTCTATCATTTAAGATTTGTTTCATTCTCATTCCCACCAGATTGTTTTGGTCATTGGAAAACCGAATCCTCGGCTTGTGATTAGTGGGTCCACGTTCTGGTGATTTGATCCGTTGAAGGGATGATATCTTGATAATTGTAGAGGGATAAATCAGTCCCGACCATCTCCGGTAGATCTTTTTTATTATGTCATATAAGTGTTCGGCAGCGGAGCTAATGGCCCACAAGTGGTTCCTTGAGTCATCAAGGATGACCTAATACGAAGATATAAAAAACGTTAATGACGATCGATAATATATTTCTCTTTTCTGAGAATATTCTGAATAAATAAATAAATTTCATGCGTTTAGATTCATAGTTTTAGTTTTTAAACATCATTACAAATATTTTATTAGTTTCCTTTTGGACTCAAGTACGGGCAGTGAAATAAATTTACTTCCGTGAGTCTCGCGGTTGCTTTTGCTTCTTTGTCTAGAAAATTGAAAATTAGTTTTCACTGTTGTATCAACAATTTGATAAAATATAGGGAGAAAATACTTATGATTATGTTAATCATATTTTTATGAAAGGATCAAGTCAACCGAACGGTCGGATTAATTCTTATTCTCGATATCATATACATTTTAAGGCTGTTTTTTCCTTTTTGTAGGACTCCGATTTCAGTAATTGGGTTCCACTGTAATGTTCTGCTCTTTTTTTCTCAATATATGCCCAAGTGTCCATGCACGGCTCAATGTTGCTCAAATTAGGACAAGTTAAAATACATAAGAATACCCAACCGGGTGTTGGCCCGGTTAGGACACTGGGTTTCAACACCAGAGGCCCTGGCGTCGACCCCCCCCAGGCGTTAACCGTCTCCCGTCTCTGTGGGTGCAGGCGTGGGGCGCAGCGATCAGCCCCACCAAAGTTTGGGATACCCTGAGATAGATATATAAATATATATATATATATATACATACATACATACATACATACACTTATGTAAACGAAAAACCACATAAGAATGAAGAGGGTGTTCTGGTTGCTTTACACGTAACCCCATTACACGGTATTAGCTATTCAATTTAATTCGTCATATCAAAAGGCCTCTTACGTATAAAATAACAGCAATTTTAGAAATTGATTTTAACTACTTACTTCTTTTTTCTTAAGTGCAACAAATCTTCTCTTTCACCATTTGTTGATGTTGAGAAAAGTCTAGCAAAGTCTAGAAAAATTTAGCCCGTCCCGAACAAAATTCCTGCATCCGCCACTGTCTCAAAGAAAGAGGTGTGGACAGGGTTGCAAACGGGACGTCTCCGGATCTGAACCATAGTGGACCCGAACACGGATCCAGAATCGGGTCCACCTAGAGGACCGGAATCTAGTCCAAAATCGATTCTAATTTGCCTTTATTCTTCACTTTTCTTAAAATAAGCATATCATTCAACTTATAACAGTGCATGAAGTCTACTACATCCAGTATTATGCCTAAAGCGTAAAAAAGGAAAACTAAAGAAAAACGCGAGAGCTGATTTTAAGGTACTGATTGCTATATTAAAGGGTCATATGCCGGGTCCCGGGTCCGTGGTTCGGAACATATACGGACCAGGAACCGGACCCGGGCCCGTTTTTGAATCGGGACATAAAATGGGTTTCGTACCCGGTTCTTTGCGGGTCGGAACTTCCGGATAATCGGAGAATCGGATACCCGTTTGCAACCCCAGCTGTGGAGGAGTTGCCCAGCTGCGAGGTACGAGGGACGGTTGCGGATTTTCTCCTTAACCTATTTCGGTTAAAGCTCCCTATCATTAAGAGAGTTAAAATAGGAAAGAGGGCTCCACCTATCACCCATTTCAGCAAGAAAACTCTTAATCCGTCATTATGGCCGTCGAAATAAGGAAGACGGAAAAACTTGAATAAAAAATCATCTTCATGATCGAATTGGAAACGGGTCTCTCTCATAGACTATAAAATCCAGATGATATTTATTTTCTACCGTCGGATTTAATCCCGAGTGGACACCACCGTATTTGCTCACTTATCACTCGCCATCTACTTCACATTTGGTTAACTTGCTGTACCCGTGAAGTGAACTGAAGTGACTGGTTAATTCGGGAGACAATAAAAGGTTAGGGGGTCAAATCGCAATTGATAGTAAGTTTCAAAAATCACCTCCTCAATTTAACAAAAAAAATGTAAAAGGATACATTCTCATGCTACTAAACGAAAAATAATAATAATAATAATAATAACAATTAGGGGTTTTCATGGACCACGCTGGGCTAGGCCGAGGAATGAAAAAAACGGCCCGGCTTCTAAACTAGAAACCAAAGCGCGGCCCAAGCTTGAGTCAGGCCTGAAGTTGCTAGCCGGAGCCTAGCCCGCATGGAAGTGATGAAGCCCGGGCCCGACCCGTGTTAGACATATAGAAACATAGAAATGAGTTTCGGAGCAGCTCCTAGGCCAGCTCAACCGGGCCGATCATGTCACCATCTGTGGGAGGTCACGGGTTTGAGGCCCCCCGTCACTACTCCCTCCCTCATAATTATATGTATATTTGGGCAGGGCGGGAATTCCGGCTCTCAACCACTTAGTCCGAATAAAAGAAAATTGAGCACGACCCATCAATTATAGCCTACACCCCATGCCCAGCCCAAAGGGGCCCGGCCCGATCCATGAGCACCCTTATAAATAAAAAATTCTTCCTTTTAAAAAAGCGAATTCGGAAAAACCGATCTCTCATCATTTGGTTTGACCAAACCTTTAATTTTCTTCTCTCTTATATTAACCGTTAACCTCACTTCACAAGTAAAGTAAATTTACCAAACAAGCAATATATTGCGTATTTGCTGTGATTTAATATTATCCCATTTAAATGTCAATCATACATTCCCATCCATTATATATTGTTGGGACCTAAGCCCCTACCCGCGACGAGATCAAGATGCAAGAAAAGAAAAACAAAAAGGAAAAAAATCGGTTTAAAGTTTGAGTGCCAGTTTTCCTCCTCTCGGAGAGGAGGAAAGCTGGAAAAGGCAGCTTTACCGCCCCTACCTACAGCGGTAAAGCTGCATTGCTACTTTTCCTCCGCTTAGAGAGGAGGAAAAGTGGCAATTGCATCTTTACCGCCTGTAATAGCAGCGGTAAAGCTGCATGGCGGCTTTTCCTCCTCCAACAGTGGTATGGCTGCATGAATACACATAGAAGCCTTTCCCGTCTCTAAGTTAATGTCACTTATCTCCTTCTCAACTTTATTCTCACACACGTTCGGTGTCTTTGGGGCCCATTTCTAATCAAATGTACTTCATCCAAGTGGGGCCCGACGATGAATGACCTATGGCATTTGTCGGCTGAGGCCCACACCAGATGGGAAAGCAACAAAGATTGGCACATTAATCAAATACCTAGATCATTTGTCAGGAAGTACCAAGGCGGAGGGACCCGTCTTTTAATTGAGTTTTGGGCTATCTTAAAATTTTAAATCTACCTCTCTATCATTTAAGATTTGTTTCATTCTCATTCCCACCAGATTGTTTTGGTCATTGGAAAACCGAATCCTCGGCTTGTGATTAGTGGGTCCACGTTCTGGTGATTTGATCCGTTGAAGGGATGATATCTTGATAATTGTAGAGGGATAAATCAGTCCCGACCATCTCCGGTAGATCTTTTTTATTATGTCATATAAGTGTTCGGCAGCGGAGCTAATGGCCCACAAGTGGTTCCTTGAGTCATCAAGGATGACCTAATACGAAGATATAAAAAACGTTAATGACGATCGATAATATATTTCTCTTTTCTGAGAATATTCTGAATAAATAAATAAATTTCATGCGTTTAGATTCATAGTTTTAGTTTTTAAACATCATTACAAATATTTTATTAGTTTCCTTTTGGACTCAAGTACGGGCAGTGAAATAAATTTACTTCCGTGAGTCTCGCGGTTGCTTTTGCTTCTTTGTCTAGAAAATTGAAAATTAGTTTTCACTGTTGTATCAACAATTTGATAAAATATAGGGAGAAAATACTTATGATTATGTTAATCATATTTTTATGAAAGGATCAAGTCAACCGAACGGTCGGATTAATTCTTATTCTCGATATCATATACATTTTAAGGCTGTTTTTTCCTTTTTGTAGGACTCCGATTTCAGTAATTGGGTTCCACTGTAATGTTCTGCTCTTTTTTTCTCAATATATGCCCAAGTGTCCATGCACGGCTCAATGTTGCTCAAATTAGGACAAGTTAAAATACATAAGAATACCCAACCGGGTGTTGGCCCGGTTAGGACACTGGGTTTCAACACCAGAGGCCCTGGCGTCGACCCCCCCCAGGCGTTAACCGTCTCCCGTCTCTGTGGGTGCAGGCGTGGGGCGCAGCGATCAGCCCCACCAAAGTTTGGGATACCCTGAGATAGATATATAAATATATATATATATATATACATACATACATACATACATACACTTATGTAAACGAAAAACCACATAAGAATGAAGAGGGTGTTCTGGTTGCTTTACACGTAACCCCATTACACGGTATTAGCTATTCAATTTAATTCGTCATATCAAAAGGCCTCTTACGTATAAAATAACAGCAATTTTAGAAATTGATTTTAACTACTTACTTCTTTTTTCTTAAGTGCAACAAATCTTCTCTTTCACCATTTGTTGATGTTGAGAAAAGTCTAGCAAAGTCTAGAAAAATTTAGCCCGTCCCGAACAAAATTCCTGCATCCGCCACTGTCTCAAAGAAAGAGGTGTGGACAGGGTTGCAAACGGGACGTCTCCGGATCTGAACCATAGTGGACCCGAACACGGATCCAGAATCGGGTCCACCTAGAGGACCGGAATCTAGTCCAAAATCGATTCTAATTTGCCTTTATTCTTCACTTTTCTTAAAATAAGCATATCATTCAACTTATAACAGTGCATGAAGTCTACTACATCCAGTATTATGCCTAAAGCGTAAAAAAGGAAAACTAAAGAAAAACGCGAGAGCTGATTTTAAGGTACTGATTGCTATATTAAAGGGTCATATGCCGGGTCCCGGGTCCGTGGTTCGGAACATATACGGACCAGGAACCGGACCCGGGCCCGTTTTTGAATCGGGACATAAAATGGGTTTCGTACCCGGTTCTTTGCGGGTCGGAACTTCCGGATAATCGGAGAATCGGATACCCGTTTGCAACCCCAGATGTGGAGGAGTTGCCCAGCTGCGAGGTACGAGGGACGGTTGCGGATTTTCTCCTTAACCTATTTCGGTTAAAGCTCCCTATCATTAAGAGAGTTAAAATAGGAAAGAGGGCTCCACCTATCACCCATTTCAGCAAGAAAACTCTTAATCCGTCATTATGGCCGTCGAAATAAGGAAGACGGAAAAACTTGAATAAAAAATCATCTTCATGATCGAATTGGAAACGGGTCTCTCTCATAGACTATAAAATCCAGATGATATTTATTTTCTACCGTCGGATTTAATCCCGAGTGGACACCACCGTATTTGCTCACTTATCACTCGCCATCTACTTCACATTTGGTTAACTTGCTGTACCCGTGAAGTGAACTGAAGTGACTGGTTAATTCGGGAGACAATAAAAGGTTAGGGGGTCAAATCGCAATTGATAGTAAGTTTCAAAAATCACCTCCTCAATTTAACAAAAAAAATGTAAAAGGATACATTCTCATGCTACTAAACGAAAAATAATAATAATAATAATAATAACAATTAGGGGTTTTCATGGACCACGCTGGGCTAGGCCGAGGAATGAAAAAAACGGCCCGGCTTCTAAACTAGAAACCAAAGCGCGGCCCAAGCTTGAGTCAGGCCTGAAGTTGCTAGCCGGAGCCTAGCCCGCATGGAAGTGATGAAGCCCGGGCCCGACCCGTGTTAGACATATAGAAACATAGAAATGAGTTTCGGAGCAGCTCCTAGGCCAGCTCAACCGGGCCGATCATGTCACCATCTGTGGGAGGTCACGGGTTTGAGGCCCCCCGTCACTACTCCCTCCCTCATAATTATATGTATATTTGGGCAGGGCGGGAATTCCGGCTCTCAACCACTTAGTCCGAATAAAAGAAAATTGAGCACGACCCATCAATTATAGCCTACACCCCATGCCCAGCCCAAAGGGGCCCGGCCCGATCCATGAGCACCCTTATAAATAAAAAATTCTTCCTTTTAAAAAAGCGAATTCGGAAAAACCGATCTCTCATCATTTGGTTTGACCAAACCTTTAATTTTCTTCTCTCTTATATTAACCGTTAACCTCACTTCACAAGTAAAGTAAATTTACCAAACAAGCAATATATTGCGTATTTGCTGTGATTTAATATTATCCCATTTAAATGTCAATCATACATTCCCATCCATTATATATTGTTGGGACCTAAGCCCCTACCCGCGACGAGATCAAGATGCAAGAAAAGAAAAACAAAAAGGAAAAAAATCGGTTTAAAGTTTGAGTGCCAGTTTTCCTCCTCTCGGAGAGGAGGAAAGCTGGAAAAGGCAGCTTTACCGCCCCTACCTACAGCGGTAAAGCTGCATTGCTACTTTTCCTCCGCTTAGAGAGGAGGAAAAGTGGCAATTGCATCTTTACCGCCTGTAATAGCAGCGGTAAAGCTGCATGGCGGCTTTTCCTCCTCCAACAGTGGTATGGCTGCATGAATACACATAGAAGCCTTTCCCGTCTCTAAGTTAATGTCACTTATCTCCTTCTCAACTTTATTCTCACACACGTTCGGTGTCTTTGGGGCCCATTTCTAATCAAATGTACTTCATCCAAGTGGGGCCCGACGATGAATGACCTATGGCATTTGTCGGCTGAGGCCCACACCAGATGGGAAAGCAACAAAGATTGGCACATTAATCAAATACCTAGATCATTTGTCAGGAAGTACCAAGGCGGAGGGACCCGTCTTTTAATTGAGTTTTGGGCTATCTTAAAATTTTAAATCTACCTCTCTATCATTTAAGATTTGTTTCATTCTCATTCCCACCAGATTGTTTTGGTCATTGGAAAACCGAATCCTCGGCTTGTGATTAGTGGGTCCACGTTCTGGTGATTTGATCCGTTGAAGGGATGATATCTTGATAATTGTAGAGGGATAAATCAGTCCCGACCATCTCCGGTAGATCTTTTTTATTATGTCATATAAGTGTTCGGCAGCGGAGCTAATGGCCCACAAGTGGTTCCTTGAGTCATCAAGGATGACCTAATACGAAGATATAAAAAACGTTAATGACGATCGATAATATATTTCTCTTTTCTGAGAATATTCTGAATAAATAAATAAATTTCATGCGTTTAGATTCATAGTTTTAGTTTTTAAACATCATTACAAATATTTTATTAGTTTCCTTTTGGACTCAAGTACGGGCAGTGAAATAAATTTACTTCCGTGAGTCTCGCGGTTGCTTTTGCTTCTTTGTCTAGAAAATTGAAAATTAGTTTTCACTGTTGTATCAACAATTTGATAAAATATAGGGAGAAAATACTTATGATTATGTTAATCATATTTTTATGAAAGGATCAAGTCAACCGAACGGTCGGATTAATTCTTATTCTCGATATCATATACATTTTAAGGCTGTTTTTTCCTTTTTGTAGGACTCCGATTTCAGTAATTGGGTTCCACTGTAATGTTCTGCTCTTTTTTTCTCAATATATGCCCAAGTGTCCATGCACGGCTCAATGTTGCTCAAATTAGGACAAGTTAAAATACATAAGAATACCCAACCGGGTGTTGGCCCGGTTAGGACACTGGGTTTCAACACCAGAGGCCCTGGCGTCGACCCCCCCCAGGCGTTAACCGTCTCCCGTCTCTGTGGGTGCAGGCGTGGGGCGCAGCGATCAGCCCCACCAAAGTTTGGGATACCCTGAGATAGATATATAAATATATATATATATATATACATACATACATACATACATACACTTATGTAAACGAAAAACCACATAAGAATGAAGAGGGTGTTCTGGTTGCTTTACACGTAACCCCATTACACGGTATTAGCTATTCAATTTAATTCGTCATATCAAAAGGCCTCTTACGTATAAAATAACAGCAATTTTAGAAATTGATTTTAACTACTTACTTCTTTTTTCTTAAGTGCAACAAATCTTCTCTTTCACCATTTGTTGATGTTGAGAAAAGTCTAGCAAAGTCTAGAAAAATTTAGCCCGTCCCGAACAAAATTCCTGCATCCGCCACTGTCTCAAAGAAAGAGGTGTGGACAGGGTTGCAAACGGGACGTCTCCGGATCTGAACCATAGTGGACCCGAACACGGATCCAGAATCGGGTCCACCTAGAGGACCGGAATCTAGTCCAAAATCGATTCTAATTTGCCTTTATTCTTCACTTTTCTTAAAATAAGCATATCATTCAACTTATAACAGTGCATGAAGTCTACTACATCCAGTATTATGCCTAAAGCGTAAAAAAGGAAAACTAAAGAAAAACGCGAGAGCTGATTTTAAGGTACTGATTGCTATATTAAAGGGTCATATGCCGGGTCCCGGGTCCGTGGTTCGGAACATATACGGACCAGGAACCGGACCCGGGCCCGTTTTTGAATCGGGACATAAAATGGGTTTCGTACCCGGTTCTTTGCGGGTCGGAACTTCCGGATAATCGGAGAATCGGATACCCGTTTGCAACCCCAGCTGTGGAGGAGTTGCCCAGCTGCGAGGTACGAGGGACGGTTGCGGATTTTCTCCTTAACCTATTTCGGTTAAAGCTCCCTATCATTAAGAGAGTTAAAATAGGAAAGAGGGCTCCACCTATCACCCATTTCAGCAAGAAAACTCTTAATCCGTCATTATGGCCGTCGAAATAAGGAAGACGGAAAAACTTGAATAAAAAATCATCTTCATGATCGAATTGGAAACGGGTCTCTCTCATAGACTATAAAATCCAGATGATATTTATTTTCTACCGTCGGATTTAATCCCGAGTGGACACCACCGTATTTGCTCACTTATCACTCGCCATCTACTTCACATTTGGTTAACTTGCTGTACCCGTGAAGTGAACTGAAGTGACTGGTTAATTCGGGAGACAATAAAAGGTTAGGGGGTCAAATCGCAATTGATAGTAAGTTTCAAAAATCACCTCCTCAATTTAACAAAAAAAATGTAAAAGGATACATTCTCATGCTACTAAACGAAAAATAATAATAATAATAATAATAACAATTAGGGGTTTTCATGGACCACGCTGGGCTAGGCCGAGGAATGAAAAAAACGGCCCGGCTTCTAAACTAGAAACCAAAGCGCGGCCCAAGCTTGAGTCAGGCCTGAAGTTGCTAGCCGGAGCCTAGCCCGCATGGAAGTGATGAAGCCCGGGCCCGACCCGTGTTAGACATATAGAAACATAGAAATGAGTTTCGGAGCAGCTCCTAGGCCAGCTCAACCGGGCCGATCATGTCACCATCTGTGGGAGGTCACGGGTTTGAGGCCCCCCGTCACTACTCCCTCCCTCATAATTATATGTATATTTGGGCAGGGCGGGAATTCCGGCTCTCAACCACTTAGTCCGAATAAAAGAAAATTGAGCACGACCCATCAATTATAGCCTACACCCCATGCCCAGCCCAAAGGGGCCCGGCCCGATCCATGAGCACCCTTATAAATAAAAAATTCTTCCTTTTAAAAAAGCGAATTCGGAAAAACCGATCTCTCATCATTTGGTTTGACCAAACCTTTAATTTTCTTCTCTCTTATATTAACCGTTAACCTCACTTCACAAGTAAAGTAAATTTACCAAACAAGCAATATATTGCGTATTTGCTGTGATTTAATATTATCCCATTTAAATGTCAATCATACATTCCCATCCATTATATATTGTTGGGACCTAAGCCCCTACCCGCGACGAGATCAAGATGCAAGAAAAGAAAAACAAAAAGGAAAAAAATCGGTTTAAAGTTTGAGTGCCAGTTTTCCTCCTCTCGGAGAGGAGGAAAGCTGGAAAAGGCAGCTTTACCGCCCCTACCTACAGCGGTAAAGCTGCATTGCTACTTTTCCTCCGCTTAGAGAGGAGGAAAAGTGGCAATTGCATCTTTACCGCCTGTAATAGCAGCGGTAAAGCTGCATGGCGGCTTTTCCTCCTCCAACAGTGGTATGGCTGCATGAATACACATAGAAGCCTTTCCCGTCTCTAAGTTAATGTCACTTATCTCCTTCTCAACTTTATTCTCACACACGTTCGGTGTCTTTGGGGCCCATTTCTAATCAAATGTACTTCATCCAAGTGGGGCCCGACGATGAATGACCTATGGCATTTGTCGGCTGAGGCCCACACCAGATGGGAAAGCAACAAAGATTGGCACATTAATCAAATACCTAGATCATTTGTCAGGAAGTACCAAGGCGGAGGGACCCGTCTTTTAATTGAGTTTTGGGCTATCTTAAAATTTTAAATCTACCTCTCTATCATTTAAGATTTGTTTCATTCTCATTCCCACCAGATTGTTTTGGTCATTGGAAAACCGAATCCTCGGCTTGTGATTAGTGGGTCCACGTTCTGGTGATTTGATCCGTTGAAGGGATGATATCTTGATAATTGTAGAGGGATAAATCAGTCCCGACCATCTCCGGTAGATCTTTTTTATTATGTCATATAAGTGTTCGGCAGCGGAGCTAATGGCCCACAAGTGGTTCCTTGAGTCATCAAGGATGACCTAATACGAAGATATAAAAAACGTTAATGACGATCGATAATATATTTCTCTTTTCTGAGAATATTCTGAATAAATAAATAAATTTCATGCGTTTAGATTCATAGTTTTAGTTTTTAAACATCATTACAAATATTTTATTAGTTTCCTTTTGGACTCAAGTACGGGCAGTGAAATAAATTTACTTCCGTGAGTCTCGCGGTTGCTTTTGCTTCTTTGTCTAGAAAATTGAAAATTAGTTTTCACTGTTGTATCAACAATTTGATAAAATATAGGGAGAAAATACTTATGATTATGTTAATCATATTTTTATGAAAGGATCAAGTCAACCGAACGGTCGGATTAATTCTTATTCTCGATATCATATACATTTTAAGGCTGTTTTTTCCTTTTTGTAGGACTCCGATTTCAGTAATTGGGTTCCACTGTAATGTTCTGCTCTTTTTTTCTCAATATATGCCCAAGTGTCCATGCACGGCTCAATGTTGCTCAAATTAGGACAAGTTAAAATACATAAGAATACCCAACCGGGTGTTGGCCCGGTTAGGACACTGGGTTTCAACACCAGAGGCCCTGGCGTCGACCCCCCCCCAGGCGTTAACCGTCTCCCGTCTCTGTGGGTGCAGGCGTGGGGCGCAGCGATCAGCCCCACCAAAGTTTGGGATACCCTGAGATAGATATATAAATATATATATATATATATACATACATACATACATACATACACTTATGTAAACGAAAAACCACATAAGAATGAAGAGGGTGTTCTGGTTGCTTTACACGTAACCCCATTACACGGTATTAGCTATTCAATTTAATTCGTCATATCAAAAGGCCTCTTACGTATAAAATAACAGCAATTTTAGAAATTGATTTTAACTACTTACTTCTTTTTTCTTAAGTGCAACAAATCTTCTCTTTCACCATTTGTTGATGTTGAGAAAAGTCTAGCAAAGTCTAGAAAAATTTAGCCCGTCCCGAACAAAATTCCTGCATCCGCCACTGTCTCAAAGAAAGAGGTGTGGACAGGGTTGCAAACGGGACGTCTCCGGATCTGAACCATAGTGGACCCGAACACGGATCCAGAATCGGGTCCACCTAGAGGACCGGAATCTAGTCCAAAATCGATTCTAATTTGCCTTTATTCTTCACTTTTCTTAAAATAAGCATATCATTCAACTTATAACAGTGCATGAAGTCTACTACATCCAGTATTATGCCTAAAGCGTAAAAAAGGAAAACTAAAGAAAAACGCGAGAGCTGATTTTAAGGTACTGATTGCTATATTAAAGGGTCATATGCCGGGTCCCGGGTCCGTGGTTCGGAACATATACGGACCAGGAACCGGACCCGGGCCCGTTTTTGAATCGGGACATAAAATGGGTTTCGTACCCGGTTCTTTGCGGGTCGGAACTTCCGGATAATCGGAGAATCGGATACCCGTTTGCAACCCCAGATGTGGAGGAGTTGCCCAGCTGCGAGGTACGAGGGACGGTTGCGGATTTTCTCCTTAACCTATTTCGGTTAAAGCTCCCTATCATTAAGAGAGTTAAAATAGGAAAGAGGGCTCCACCTATCACCCATTTCAGCAAGAAAACTCTTAATCCGTCATTATGGCCGTCGAAATAAGGAAGACGGAAAAACTTGAATAAAAAATCATCTTCATGATCGAATTGGAAACGGGTCTCTCTCATAGACTATAAAATCCAGATGATATTTATTTTCTACCGTCGGATTTAATCCCGAGTGGACACCACCGTATTTGCTCACTTATCACTCGCCATCTACTTCACATTTGGTTAACTTGCTGTACCCGTGAAGTGAACTGAAGTGACTGGTTAATTCGGGAGACAATAAAAGGTTAGGGGGTCAAATCGCAATTGATAGTAAGTTTCAAAAATCACCTCCTCAATTTAACAAAAAAAATGTAAAAGGATACATTCTCATGCTACTAAACGAAAAATAATAATAATAATAATAATAACAATTAGGGGTTTTCATGGACCACGCTGGGCTAGGCCGAGGAATGAAAAAAACGGCCCGGCTTCTAAACTAGAAACCAAAGCGCGGCCCAAGCTTGAGTCAGGCCTGAAGTTGCTAGCCGGAGCCTAGCCCGCATGGAAGTGATGAAGCCCGGGCCCGACCCGTGTTAGACATATAGAAACATAGAAATGAGTTTCGGAGCAGCTCCTAGGCCAGCTCAACCGGGCCGATCATGTCACCATCTGTGGGAGGTCACGGGTTTGAGGCCCCCCGTCACTACTCCCTCCCTCATAATTATATGTATATTTGGGCAGGGCGGGAATTCCGGCTCTCAACCACTTAGTCCGAATAAAAGAAAATTGAGCACGACCCATCAATTATAGCCTACACCCCATGCCCAGCCCAAAGGGGCCCGGCCCGATCCATGAGCACCCTTATAAATAAAAAATTCTTCCTTTTAAAAAAGCGAATTCGGAAAAACCGATCTCTCATCATTTGGTTTGACCAAACCTTTAATTTTCTTCTCTCTTATATTAACCGTTAACCTCACTTCACAAGTAAAGTAAATTTACCAAACAAGCAATATATTGCGTATTTGCTGTGATTTAATATTATCCCATTTAAATGTCAATCATACATTCCCATCCATTATATATTGTTGGGACCTAAGCCCCTACCCGCGACGAGATCAAGATGCAAGAAAAGAAAAACAAAAAGGAAAAAAATCGGTTTAAAGTTTGAGTGCCAGTTTTCCTCCTCTCGGAGAGGAGGAAAGCTGGAAAAGGCAGCTTTACCGCCCCTACCTACAGCGGTAAAGCTGCATTGCTACTTTTCCTCCGCTTAGAGAGGAGGAAAAGTGGCAATTGCATCTTTACCGCCTGTAATAGCAGCGGTAAAGCTGCATGGCGGCTTTTCCTCCTCCAACAGTGGTATGGCTGCATGAATACACATAGAAGCCTTTCCCGTCTCTAAGTTAATGTCACTTATCTCCTTCTCAACTTTATTCTCACACACGTTCGGTGTCTTTGGGGCCCATTTCTAATCAAATGTACTTCATCCAAGTGGGGCCCGACGATGAATGACCTATGGCATTTGTCGGCTGAGGCCCACACCAGATGGGAAAGCAACAAAGATTGGCACATTAATCAAATACCTAGATCATTTGTCAGGAAGTACCAAGGCGGAGGGACCCGTCTTTTAATTGAGTTTTGGGCTATCTTAAAATTTTAAATCTACCTCTCTATCATTTAAGATTTGTTTCATTCTCATTCCCACCAGATTGTTTTGGTCATTGGAAAACCGAATCCTCGGCTTGTGATTAGTGGGTCCACGTTCTGGTGATTTGATCCGTTGAAGGGATGATATCTTGATAATTGTAGAGGGATAAATCAGTCCCGACCATCTCCGGTAGATCTTTTTTATTATGTCATATAAGTGTTCGGCAGCGGAGCTAATGGCCCACAAGTGGTTCCTTGAGTCATCAAGGATGACCTAATACGAAGATATAAAAAACGTTAATGACGATCGATAATATATTTCTCTTTTCTGAGAATATTCTGAATAAATAAATAAATTTCATGCGTTTAGATTCATAGTTTTAGTTTTTAAACATCATTACAAATATTTTATTAGTTTCCTTTTGGACTCAAGTACGGGCAGTGAAATAAATTTACTTCCGTGAGTCTCGCGGTTGCTTTTGCTTCTTTGTCTAGAAAATTGAAAATTAGTTTTCACTGTTGTATCAACAATTTGATAAAATATAGGGAGAAAATACTTATGATTATGTTAATCATATTTTTATGAAAGGATCAAGTCAACCGAACGGTCGGATTAATTCTTATTCTCGATATCATATACATTTTAAGGCTGTTTTTTCCTTTTTGTAGGACTCCGATTTCAGTAATTGGGTTCCACTGTAATGTTCTGCTCTTTTTTTCTCAATATATGCCCAAGTGTCCATGCACGGCTCAATGTTGCTCAAATTAGGACAAGTTAAAATACATAAGAATACCCAACCGGGTGTTGGCCCGGTTAGGACACTGGGTTTCAACACCAGAGGCCCTGGCGTCGACCCCCCCCAGGCGTTAACCGTCTCCCGTCTCTGTGGGTGCAGGCGTGGGGCGCAGCGATCAGCCCCACCAAAGTTTGGGATACCCTGAGATAGATATATAAATATATATATATATATATATATATACATACATACATACATACATACACTTATGTAAACGAAAAACCACATAAGAATGAAGAGGGTGTTCTGGTTGCTTTACACGTAACCCCATTACACGGTATTAGCTATTCAATTTAATTCGTCATATCAAAAGGCCTCTTACGTATAAAATAACAGCAATTTTAGAAATTGATTTTAACTACTTACTTCTTTTTTCTTAAGTGCAACAAATCTTCTCTTTCACCATTTGTTGATGTTGAGAAAAGTCTAGCAAAGTCTAGAAAAATTTAGCCCGTCCCGAACAAAATTCCTGCATCCGCCACTGTCTCAAAGAAAGAGGTGTGGACAGGGTTGCAAACGGGACGTCTCCGGATCTGAACCATAGTGGACCCGAACACGGATCCAGAATCGGGTCCACCTAGAGGACCGGAATCTAGTCCAAAATCGATTCTAATTTGCCTTTATTCTTCACTTTTCTTAAAATAAGCATATCATTCAACTTATAACAGTGCATGAAGTCTACTACATCCAGTATTATGCCTAAAGCGTAAAAAAGGAAAACTAAAGAAAAACGCGAGAGCTGATTTTAAGGTACTGATTGCTATATTAAAGGGTCATATGCCGGGTCCCGGGTCCGTGGTTCGGAACATATACGGACCAGGAACCGGACCCGGGCCCGTTTTTGAATCGGGACATAAAATGGGTTTCGTACCCGGTTCTTTGCGGGTCGGAACTTCCGGATAATCGGAGAATCGGATACCCGTTTGCAACCCCAGCTGTGGAGGAGTTGCCCAGCTGCGAGGTACGAGGGACGGTTGCGGATTTTCTCCTTAACCTATTTCGGTTAAAGCTCCCTATCATTAAGAGAGTTAAAATAGGAAAGAGGGCTCCACCTATCACCCATTTCAGCAAGAAAACTCTTAATCCGTCATTATGGCCGTCGAAATAAGGAAGACGGAAAAACTTGAATAAAAAATCATCTTCATGATCGAATTGGAAACGGGTCTCTCTCATAGACTATAAAATCCAGATGATATTTATTTTCTACCGTCGGATTTAATCCCGAGTGGACACCACCGTATTTGCTCACTTATCACTCGCCATCTACTTCACATTTGGTTAACTTGCTGTACCCGTGAAGTGAACTGAAGTGACTGGTTAATTCGGGAGACAATAAAAGGTTAGGGGGTCAAATCGCAATTGATAGTAAGTTTCAAAAATCACCTCCTCAATTTAACAAAAAAAATGTAAAAGGATACATTCTCATGCTACTAAACGAAAAATAATAATAATAATAATAATAACAATTAGGGGTTTTCATGGACCACGCTGGGCTAGGCCGAGGAATGAAAAAAACGGCCCGGCTTCTAAACTAGAAACCAAAGCGCGGCCCAAGCTTGAGTCAGGCCTGAAGTTGCTAGCCGGAGCCTAGCCCGCATGGAAGTGATGAAGCCCGGGCCCGACCCGTGTTAGACATATAGAAACATAGAAATGAGTTTCGGAGCAGCTCCTAGGCCAGCTCAACCGGGCCGATCATGTCACCATCTGTGGGAGGTCACGGGTTTGAGGCCCCCCGTCACTACTCCCTCCCTCATAATTATATGTATATTTGGGCAGGGCGGGAATTCCGGCTCTCAACCACTTAGTCCGAATAAAAGAAAATTGAGCACGACCCATCAATTATAGCCTACACCCCATGCCCAGCCCAAAGGGGCCCGGCCCGATCCATGAGCACCCTTATAAATAAAAAATTCTTCCTTTTAAAAAAGCGAATTCGGAAAAACCGATCTCTCATCATTTGGTTTGACCAAACCTTTAATTTTCTTCTCTCTTATATTAACCGTTAACCTCACTTCACAAGTAAAGTAAATTTACCAAACAAGCAATATATTGCGTATTTGCTGTGATTTAATATTATCCCATTTAAATGTCAATCATACATTCCCATCCATTATATATTGTTGGGACCTAAGCCCCTACCCGCGACGAGATCAAGATGCAAGAAAAGAAAAACAAAAAGGAAAAAAATCGGTTTAAAGTTTGAGTGCCAGTTTTCCTCCTCTCGGAGAGGAGGAAAGCTGGAAAAGGCAGCTTTACCGCCCCTACCTACAGCGGTAAAGCTGCATTGCTACTTTTCCTCCGCTTAGAGAGGAGGAAAAGTGGCAATTGCATCTTTACCGCCTGTAATAGCAGCGGTAAAGCTGCATGGCGGCTTTTCCTCCTCCAACAGTGGTATGGCTGCATGAATACACATAGAAGCCTTTCCCGTCTCTAAGTTAATGTCACTTATCTCCTTCTCAACTTTATTCTCACACACGTTCGGTGTCTTTGGGGCCCATTTCTAATCAAATGTACTTCATCCAAGTGGGGCCCGACGATGAATGACCTATGGCATTTGTCGGCTGAGGCCCACACCAGATGGGAAAGCAACAAAGATTGGCACATTAATCAAATACCTAGATCATTTGTCAGGAAGTACCAAGGCGGAGGGACCCGTCTTTTAATTGAGTTTTGGGCTATCTTAAAATTTTAAATCTACCTCTCTATCATTTAAGATTTGTTTCATTCTCATTCCCACCAGATTGTTTTGGTCATTGGAAAACCGAATCCTCGGCTTGTGATTAGTGGGTCCACGTTCTGGTGATTTGATCCGTTGAAGGGATGATATCTTGATAATTGTAGAGGGATAAATCAGTCCCGACCATCTCCGGTAGATCTTTTTTATTATGTCATATAAGTGTTCGGCAGCGGAGCTAATGGCCCACAAGTGGTTCCTTGAGTCATCAAGGATGACCTAATACGAAGATATAAAAAACGTTAATGACGATCGATAATATATTTCTCTTTTCTGAGAATATTCTGAATAAATAAATAAATTTCATGCGTTTAGATTCATAGTTTTAGTTTTTAAACATCATTACAAATATTTTATTAGTTTCCTTTTGGACTCAAGTACGGGCAGTGAAATAAATTTACTTCCGTGAGTCTCGCGGTTGCTTTTGCTTCTTTGTCTAGAAAATTGAAAATTAGTTTTCACTGTTGTATCAACAATTTGATAAAATATAGGGAGAAAATACTTATGATTATGTTAATCATATTTTTATGAAAGGATCAAGTCAACCGAACGGTCGGATTAATTCTTATTCTCGATATCATATACATTTTAAGGCTGTTTTTTCCTTTTTGTAGGACTCCGATTTCAGTAATTGGGTTCCACTGTAATGTTCTGCTCTTTTTTTCTCAATATATGCCCAAGTGTCCATGCACGGCTCAATGTTGCTCAAATTAGGACAAGTTAAAATACATAAGAATACCCAACCGGGTGTTGGCCCGGTTAGGACACTGGGTTTCAACACCAGAGGCCCTGGCGTCGACCCCCCCCAGGCGTTAACCGTCTCCCGTCTCTGTGGGTGCAGGCGTGGGGCGCAGCGATCAGCCCCACCAAAGTTTGGGATACCCTGAGATAGATATATAAATATATATATATATATATACATACATACATACATACATACACTTATGTAAACGAAAAACCACATAAGAATGAAGAGGGTGTTCTGGTTGCTTTACACGTAACCCCATTACACGGTATTAGCTATTCAATTTAATTCGTCATATCAAAAGGCCTCTTACGTATAAAATAACAGCAATTTTAGAAATTGATTTTAACTACTTACTTCTTTTTTCTTAAGTGCAACAAATCTTCTCTTTCACCATTTGTTGATGTTGAGAAAAGTCTAGCAAAGTCTAGAAAAATTTAGCCCGTCCCGAACAAAATTCCTGCATCCGCCACTGTCTCAAAGAAAGAGGTGTGGACAGGGTTGCAAACGGGACGTCTCCGGATCTGAACCATAGTGGACCCGAACACGGATCCAGAATCGGGTCCACCTAGAGGACCGGAATCTAGTCCAAAATCGATTCTAATTTGCCTTTATTCTTCACTTTTCTTAAAATAAGCATATCATTCAACTTATAACAGTGCATGAAGTCTACTACATCCAGTATTATGCCTAAAGCGTAAAAAAGGAAAACTAAAGAAAAACGCGAGAGCTGATTTTAAGGTACTGATTGCTATATTAAAGGGTCATATGCCGGGTCCCGGGTCCGTGGTTCGGAACATATACGGACCAGGAACCGGACCCGGGCCCGTTTTTGAATCGGGACATAAAATGGGTTTCGTACCCGGTTCTTTGCGGGTCGGAACTTCCGGATAATCGGAGAATCGGATACCCGTTTGCAACCCCAGCTGTGGAGGAGTTGCCCAGCTGCGAGGTACGAGGGACGGTTGCGGATTTTCTCCTTAACCTATTTCGGTTAAAGCTCCCTATCATTAAGAGAGTTAAAATAGGAAAGAGGGCTCCACCTATCACCCATTTCAGCAAGAAAACTCTTAATCCGTCATTATGGCCGTCGAAATAAGGAAGACGGAAAAACTTGAATAAAAAATCATCTTCATGATCGAATTGGAAACGGGTCTCTCTCATAGACTATAAAATCCAGATGATATTTATTTTCTACCGTCGGATTTAATCCCGAGTGGACACCACCGTATTTGCTCACTTATCACTCGCCATCTACTTCACATTTGGTTAACTTGCTGTACCCGTGAAGTGAACTGAAGTGACTGGTTAATTCGGGAGACAATAAAAGGTTAGGGGGTCAAATCGCAATTGATAGTAAGTTTCAAAAATCACCTCCTCAATTTAACAAAAAAAATGTAAAAGGATACATTCTCATGCTACTAAACGAAAAATAATAATAATAATAATAATAACAATTAGGGGTTTTCATGGACCA
The DNA here is from genome assembly GCA_029852735.1 of Persea americana. NCBI lineage: Eukaryota > Viridiplantae > Streptophyta > Magnoliopsida > Laurales > Lauraceae > Persea > Persea americana. The sequence goes on from CM056812.1 coordinate 53,752,299, forward strand.
CGCTGGGCTAGGCCGAGGAATGAAAAAAACGGCCCGGCTTCTAAACTAGAAACCAAAGCGCGGCCCAAGCTTGAGTCAGGCCTGAAGTTGCTAGCCGGAGCCTAGCCCGCATGGAAGTGATGAAGCCCGGGCCCGACCCGTGTTAGACATATAGAAACATAGAAATGAGTTTCGGAGCAGCTCCTAGGCCAGCTCAACCGGGCCGATCATGTCACCATCTGTGGGAGGTCACGGGTTTGAGGCCCCCCGTCACTACTCCCTCCCTCATAATTATATGTATATTTGGGCAGGGCGGGAATTCCGGCTCTCAACCACTTAGTCCGAATAAAAGAAAATTGAGCACGACCCATCAATTATAGCCTACACCCCATGCCCAGCCCAAAGGGGCCCGGCCCGATCCATGAGCACCCTTATAAATAAAAAATTCTTCCTTTTAAAAAAGCGAATTCGGAAAAACCGATCTCTCATCATTTGGTTTGACCAAACCTTTAATTTTCTTCTCTCTTATATTAACCGTTAACCTCACTTCACAAGTAAAGTAAATTTACCAAACAAGCAATATATTGCGTATTTGCTGTGATTTAATATTATCCCATTTAAATGTCAATCATACATTCCCATCCATTATATATTGTTGGGACCTAAGCCCCTACCCGCGACGAGATCAAGATGCAAGAAAAGAAAAACAAAAAGGAAAAAAATCGGTTTAAAGTTTGAGTGCCAGTTTTCCTCCTCTCGGAGAGGAGGAAAGCTGGAAAAGGCAGCTTTACCGCCCCTACCTACAGCGGTAAAGCTGCATTGCTACTTTTCCTCCGCTTAGAGAGGAGGAAAAGTGGCAATTGCATCTTTACCGCCTGTAATAGCAGCGGTAAAGCTGCATGGCGGCTTTTCCTCCTCCAACAGTGGTATGGCTGCATGAATACACATAGAAGCCTTTCCCGTCTCTAAGTTAATGTCACTTATCTCCTTCTCAACTTTATTCTCACACACGTTCGGTGTCTTTGGGGCCCATTTCTAATCAAATGTACTTCATCCAAGTGGGGCCCGACGATGAATGACCTATGGCATTTGTCGGCTGAGGCCCACACCAGATGGGAAAGCAACAAAGATTGGCACATTAATCAAATACCTAGATCATTTGTCAGGAAGTACCAAGGCGGAGGGACCCGTCTTTTAATTGAGTTTTGGGCTATCTTAAAATTTTAAATCTACCTCTCTATCATTTAAGATTTGTTTCATTCTCATTCCCACCAGATTGTTTTGGTCATTGGAAAACCGAATCCTCGGCTTGTGATTAGTGGGTCCACGTTCTGGTGATTTGATCCGTTGAAGGGATGATATCTTGATAATTGTAGAGGGATAAATCAGTCCCGACCATCTCCGGTAGATCTTTTTTATTATGTCATATAAGTGTTCGGCAGCGGAGCTAATGGCCCACAAGTGGTTCCTTGAGTCATCAAGGATGACCTAATACGAAGATATAAAAAACGTTAATGACGATCGATAATATATTTCTCTTTTCTGAGAATATTCTGAATAAATAAATAAATTTCATGCGTTTAGATTCATAGTTTTAGTTTTTAAACATCATTACAAATATTTTATTAGTTTCCTTTTGGACTCAAGTACGGGCAGTGAAATAAATTTACTTCCGTGAGTCTCGCGGTTGCTTTTGCTTCTTTGTCTAGAAAATTGAAAATTAGTTTTCACTGTTGTATCAACAATTTGATAAAATATAGGGAGAAAATACTTATGATTATGTTAATCATATTTTTATGAAAGGATCAAGTCAACCGAACGGTCGGATTAATTCTTATTCTCGATATCATATACATTTTAAGGCTGTTTTTTCCTTTTTGTAGGACTCCGATTTCAGTAATTGGGTTCCACTGTAATGTTCTGCTCTTTTTTTCTCAATATATGCCCAAGTGTCCATGCACGGCTCAATGTTGCTCAAATTAGGACAAGTTAAAATACATAAGAATACCCAACCGGGTGTTGGCCCGGTTAGGACACTGGGTTTCAACACCAGAGGCCCTGGCGTCGACCCCCCCCAGGCGTTAACCGTCTCCCGTCTCTGTGGGTGCAGGCGTGGGGCGCAGCGATCAGCCCCACCAAAGTTTGGGATACCCTGAGATAGATATATAAATATATATATATATATATACATACATACATACATACATACACTTATGTAAACGAAAAACCACATAAGAATGAAGAGGGTGTTCTGGTTGCTTTACACGTAACCCCATTACACGGTATTAGCTATTCAATTTAATTCGTCATATCAAAAGGCCTCTTACGTATAAAATAACAGCAATTTTAGAAATTGATTTTAACTACTTACTTCTTTTTTCTTAAGTGCAACAAATCTTCTCTTTCACCATTTGTTGATGTTGAGAAAAGTCTAGCAAAGTCTAGAAAAATTTAGCCCGTCCCGAACAAAATTCCTGCATCCGCCACTGTCTCAAAGAAAGAGGTGTGGACAGGGTTGCAAACGGGACGTCTCCGGATCTGAACCATAGTGGACCCGAACACGGATCCAGAATCGGGTCCACCTAGAGGACCGGAATCTAGTCCAAAATCGATTCTAATTTGCCTTTATTCTTCACTTTTCTTAAAATAAGCATATCATTCAACTTATAACAGTGCATGAAGTCTACTACATCCAGTATTATGCCTAAAGCGTAAAAAAGGAAAACTAAAGAAAAACGCGAGAGCTGATTTTAAGGTACTGATTGCTATATTAAAGGGTCATATGCCGGGTCCCGGGTCCGTGGTTCGGAACATATACGGACCAGGAACCGGACCCGGGCCCGTTTTTGAATCGGGACATAAAATGGGTTTCGTACCCGGTTCTTTGCGGGTCGGAACTTCCGGATAATCGGAGAATCGGATACCCGTTTGCAACCCCAGATGTGGAGGAGTTGCCCAGCTGCGAGGTACGAGGGACGGTTGCGGATTTTCTCCTTAACCTATTTCGGTTAAAGCTCCCTATCATTAAGAGAGTTAAAATAGGAAAGAGGGCTCCACCTATCACCCATTTCAGCAAGAAAACTCTTAATCCGTCATTATGGCCGTCGAAATAAGGAAGACGGAAAAACTTGAATAAAAAATCATCTTCATGATCGAATTGGAAACGGGTCTCTCTCATAGACTATAAAATCCAGATGATATTTATTTTCTACCGTCGGATTTAATCCCGAGTGGACACCACCGTATTTGCTCACTTATCACTCGCCATCTACTTCACATTTGGTTAACTTGCTGTACCCGTGAAGTGAACTGAAGTGACTGGTTAATTCGGGAGACAATAAAAGGTTAGGGGGTCAAATCGCAATTGATAGTAAGTTTCAAAAATCACCTCCTCAATTTAACAAAAAAAATGTAAAAGGATACATTCTCATGCTACTAAACGAAAAATAATAATAATAATAATAATAACAATTAGGGGTTTTCATGGACCACGCTGGGCTAGGCCGAGGAATGAAAAAAACGGCCCGGCTTCTAAACTAGAAACCAAAGCGCGGCCCAAGCTTGAGTCAGGCCTGAAGTTGCTAGCCGGAGCCTAGCCCGCATGGAAGTGATGAAGCCCGGGCCCGACCCGTGTTAGACATATAGAAACATAGAAATGAGTTTCGGAGCAGCTCCTAGGCCAGCTCAACCGGGCCGATCATGTCACCATCTGTGGGAGGTCACGGGTTTGAGGCCCCCCGTCACTACTCCCTCCCTCATAATTATATGTATATTTGGGCAGGGCGGGAATTCCGGCTCTCAACCACTTAGTCCGAATAAAAGAAAATTGAGCACGACCCATCAATTATAGCCTACACCCCATGCCCAGCCCAAAGGGGCCCGGCCCGATCCATGAGCACCCTTATAAATAAAAAATTCTTCCTTTTAAAAAAGCGAATTCGGAAAAACCGATCTCTCATCATTTGGTTTGACCAAACCTTTAATTTTCTTCTCTCTTATATTAACCGTTAACCTCACTTCACAAGTAAAGTAAATTTACCAAACAAGCAATATATTGCGTATTTGCTGTGATTTAATATTATCCCATTTAAATGTCAATCATACATTCCCATCCATTATATATTGTTGGGACCTAAGCCCCTACCCGCGACGAGATCAAGATGCAAGAAAAGAAAAACAAAAAGGAAAAAAATCGGTTTAAAGTTTGAGTGCCAGTTTTCCTCCTCTCGGAGAGGAGGAAAGCTGGAAAAGGCAGCTTTACCGCCCCTACCTACAGCGGTAAAGCTGCATTGCTACTTTTCCTCCGCTTAGAGAGGAGGAAAAGTGGCAATTGCATCTTTACCGCCTGTAATAGCAGCGGTAAAGCTGCATGGCGGCTTTTCCTCCTCCAACAGTGGTATGGCTGCATGAATACACATAGAAGCCTTTCCCGTCTCTAAGTTAATGTCACTTATCTCCTTCTCAACTTTATTCTCACACACGTTCGGTGTCTTTGGGGCCCATTTCTAATCAAATGTACTTCATCCAAGTGGGGCCCGACGATGAATGACCTATGGCATTTGTCGGCTGAGGCCCACACCAGATGGGAAAGCAACAAAGATTGGCACATTAATCAAATACCTAGATCATTTGTCAGGAAGTACCAAGGCGGAGGGACCCGTCTTTTAATTGAGTTTTGGGCTATCTTAAAATTTTAAATCTACCTCTCTATCATTTAAGATTTGTTTCATTCTCATTCCCACCAGATTGTTTTGGTCATTGGAAAACCGAATCCTCGGCTTGTGATTAGTGGGTCCACGTTCTGGTGATTTGATCCGTTGAAGGGATGATATCTTGATAATTGTAGAGGGATAAATCAGTCCCGACCATCTCCGGTAGATCTTTTTTATTATGTCATATAAGTGTTCGGCAGCGGAGCTAATGGCCCACAAGTGGTTCCTTGAGTCATCAAGGATGACCTAATACGAAGATATAAAAAACGTTAATGACGATCGATAATATATTTCTCTTTTCTGAGAATATTCTGAATAAATAAATAAATTTCATGCGTTTAGATTCATAGTTTTAGTTTTTAAACATCATTACAAATATTTTATTAGTTTCCTTTTGGACTCAAGTACGGGCAGTGAAATAAATTTACTTCCGTGAGTCTCGCGGTTGCTTTTGCTTCTTTGTCTAGAAAATTGAAAATTAGTTTTCACTGTTGTATCAACAATTTGATAAAATATAGGGAGAAAATACTTATGATTATGTTAATCATATTTTTATGAAAGGATCAAGTCAACCGAACGGTCGGATTAATTCTTATTCTCGATATCATATACATTTTAAGGCTGTTTTTTCCTTTTTGTAGGACTCCGATTTCAGTAATTGGGTTCCACTGTAATGTTCTGCTCTTTTTTTCTCAATATATGCCCAAGTGTCCATGCACGGCTCAATGTTGCTCAAATTAGGACAAGTTAAAATACATAAGAATACCCAACCGGGTGTTGGCCCGGTTAGGACACTGGGTTTCAACACCAGAGGCCCTGGCGTCGACCCCCCCCAGGCGTTAACCGTCTCCCGTCTCTGTGGGTGCAGGCGTGGGGCGCAGCGATCAGCCCCACCAAAGTTTGGGATACCCTGAGATAGATATATAAATATATATATATATATATATACATACATACATACATACATACACTTATGTAAACGAAAAACCACATAAGAATGAAGAGGGTGTTCTGGTTGCTTTACACGTAACCCCATTACACGGTATTAGCTATTCAATTTAATTCGTCATATCAAAAGGCCTCTTACGTATAAAATAACAGCAATTTTAGAAATTGATTTTAACTACTTACTTCTTTTTTCTTAAGTGCAACAAATCTTCTCTTTCACCATTTGTTGATGTTGAGAAAAGTCTAGCAAAGTCTAGAAAAATTTAGCCCGTCCCGAACAAAATTCCTGCATCCGCCACTGTCTCAAAGAAAGAGGTGTGGACAGGGTTGCAAACGGGACGTCTCCGGATCTGAACCATAGTGGACCCGAACACGGATCCAGAATCGGGTCCACCTAGAGGACCGGAATCTAGTCCAAAATCGATTCTAATTTGCCTTTATTCTTCACTTTTCTTAAAATAAGCATATCATTCAACTTATAACAGTGCATGAAGTCTACTACATCCAGTATTATGCCTAAAGCGTAAAAAAGGAAAACTAAAGAAAAACGCGAGAGCTGATTTTAAGGTACTGATTGCTATATTAAAGGGTCATATGCCGGGTCCCGGGTCCGTGGTTCGGAACATATACGGACCAGGAACCGGACCCGGGCCCGTTTTTGAATCGGGACATAAAATGGGTTTCGTACCCGGTTCTTTGCGGGTCGGAACTTCCGGATAATCGGAGAATCGGATACCCGTTTGCAACCCCAGCTGTGGAGGAGTTGCCCAGCTGCGAGGTACGAGGGACGGTTGCGGATTTTCTCCTTAACCTATTTCGGTTAAAGCTCCCTATCATTAAGAGAGTTAAAATAGGAAAGAGGGCTCCACCTATCACCCATTTCAGCAAGAAAACTCTTAATCCGTCATTATGGCCGTCGAAATAAGGAAGACGGAAAAACTTGAATAAAAAATCATCTTCATGATCGAATTGGAAACGGGTCTCTCTCATAGACTATAAAATCCAGATGATATTTATTTTCTACCGTCGGATTTAATCCCGAGTGGACACCACCGTATTTGCTCACTTATCACTCGCCATCTACTTCACATTTGGTTAACTTGCTGTACCCGTGAAGTGAACTGAAGTGACTGGTTAATTCGGGAGACAATAAAAGGTTAGGGGGTCAAATCGCAATTGATAGTAAGTTTCAAAAATCACCTCCTCAATTTAACAAAAAAAATGTAAAAGGATACATTCTCATGCTACTAAACGAAAAATAATAATAATAATAATAATAACAATTAGGGGTTTTCATGGACCACGCTGGGCTAGGCCGAGGAATGAAAAAAACGGCCCGGCTTCTAAACTAGAAACCAAAGCGCGGCCCAAGCTTGAGTCAGGCCTGAAGTTGCTAGCCGGAGCCTAGCCCGCATGGAAGTGATGAAGCCCGGGCCCGACCCGTGTTAGACATATAGAAACATAGAAATGAGTTTCGGAGCAGCTCCTAGGCCAGCTCAACCGGGCCGATCATGTCACCATCTGTGGGAGGTCACGGGTTTGAGGCCCCCCGTCACTACTCCCTCCCTCATAATTATATGTATATTTGGGCAGGGCGGGAATTCCGGCTCTCAACCACTTAGTCCGAATAAAAGAAAATTGAGCACGACCCATCAATTATAGCCTACACCCCATGCCCAGCCCAAAGGGGCCCGGCCCGATCCATGAGCACCCTTATAAATAAAAAATTCTTCCTTTTAAAAAAGCGAATTCGGAAAAACCGATCTCTCATCATTTGGTTTGACCAAACCTTTAATTTTCTTCTCTCTTATATTAACCGTTAACCTCACTTCACAAGTAAAGTAAATTTACCAAACAAGCAATATATTGCGTATTTGCTGTGATTTAATATTATCCCATTTAAATGTCAATCATACATTCCCATCCATTATATATTGTTGGGACCTAAGCCCCTACCCGCGACGAGATCAAGATGCAAGAAAAGAAAAACAAAAAGGAAAAAAATCGGTTTAAAGTTTGAGTGCCAGTTTTCCTCCTCTCGGAGAGGAGGAAAGCTGGAAAAGGCAGCTTTACCGCCCCTACCTACAGCGGTAAAGCTGCATTGCTACTTTTCCTCCGCTTAGAGAGGAGGAAAAGTGGCAATTGCATCTTTACCGCCTGTAATAGCAGCGGTAAAGCTGCATGGCGGCTTTTCCTCCTCCAACAGTGGTATGGCTGCATGAATACACATAGAAGCCTTTCCCGTCTCTAAGTTAATGTCACTTATCTCCTTCTCAACTTTATTCTCACACACGTTCGGTGTCTTTGGGGCCCATTTCTAATCAAATGTACTTCATCCAAGTGGGGCCCGACGATGAATGACCTATGGCATTTGTCGGCTGAGGCCCACACCAGATGGGAAAGCAACAAAGATTGGCACATTAATCAAATACCTAGATCATTTGTCAGGAAGTACCAAGGCGGAGGGACCCGTCTTTTAATTGAGTTTTGGGCTATCTTAAAATTTTAAATCTACCTCTCTATCATTTAAGATTTGTTTCATTCTCATTCCCACCAGATTGTTTTGGTCATTGGAAAACCGAATCCTCGGCTTGTGATTAGTGGGTCCACGTTCTGGTGATTTGATCCGTTGAAGGGATGATATCTTGATAATTGTAGAGGGATAAATCAGTCCCGACCATCTCCGGTAGATCTTTTTTATTATGTCATATAAGTGTTCGGCAGCGGAGCTAATGGCCCACAAGTGGTTCCTTGAGTCATCAAGGATGACCTAATACGAAGATATAAAAAACGTTAATGACGATCGATAATATATTTCTCTTTTCTGAGAATATTCTGAATAAATAAATAAATTTCATGCGTTTAGATTCATAGTTTTAGTTTTTAAACATCATTACAAATATTTTATTAGTTTCCTTTTGGACTCAAGTACGGGCAGTGAAATAAATTTACTTCCGTGAGTCTCGCGGTTGCTTTTGCTTCTTTGTCTAGAAAATTGAAAATTAGTTTTCACTGTTGTATCAACAATTTGATAAAATATAGGGAGAAAATACTTATGATTATGTTAATCATATTTTTATGAAAGGATCAAGTCAACCGAACGGTCGGATTAATTCTTATTCTCGATATCATATACATTTTAAGGCTGTTTTTTCCTTTTTGTAGGACTCCGATTTCAGTAATTGGGTTCCACTGTAATGTTCTGCTCTTTTTTTCTCAATATATGCCCAAGTGTCCATGCACGGCTCAATGTTGCTCAAATTAGGACAAGTTAAAATACATAAGAATACCCAACCGGGTGTTGGCCCGGTTAGGACACTGGGTTTCAACACCAGAGGCCCTGGCGTCGACCCCCCCCAGGCGTTAACCGTCTCCCGTCTCTGTGGGTGCAGGCGTGGGGCGCAGCGATCAGCCCCACCAAAGTTTGGGATACCCTGAGATAGATATATAAATATATATATATATATATACATACATACATACATACATACACTTATGTAAACGAAAAACCACATAAGAATGAAGAGGGTGTTCTGGTTGCTTTACACGTAACCCCATTACACGGTATTAGCTATTCAATTTAATTCGTCATATCAAAAGGCCTCTTACGTATAAAATAACAGCAATTTTAGAAATTGATTTTAACTACTTACTTCTTTTTTCTTAAGTGCAACAAATCTTCTCTTTCACCATTTGTTGATGTTGAGAAAAGTCTAGCAAAGTCTAGAAAAATTTAGCCCGTCCCGAACAAAATTCCTGCATCCGCCACTGTCTCAAAGAAAGAGGTGTGGACAGGGTTGCAAACGGGACGTCTCCGGATCTGAACCATAGTGGACCCGAACACGGATCCAGAATCGGGTCCACCTAGAGGACCGGAATCTAGTCCAAAATCGATTCTAATTTGCCTTTATTCTTCACTTTTCTTAAAATAAGCATATCATTCAACTTATAACAGTGCATGAAGTCTACTACATCCAGTATTATGCCTAAAGCGTAAAAAAGGAAAACTAAAGAAAAACGCGAGAGCTGATTTTAAGGTACTGATTGCTATATTAAAGGGTCATATGCCGGGTCCCGGGTCCGTGGTTCGGAACATATACGGACCAGGAACCGGACCCGGGCCCGTTTTTGAATCGGGACATAAAATGGGTTTCGTACCCGGTTCTTTGCGGGTCGGAACTTCCGGATAATCGGAGAATCGGATACCCGTTTGCAACCCCAGCTGTGGAGGAGTTGCCCAGCTGCGAGGTACGAGGGACGGTTGCGGATTTTCTCCTTAACCTATTTCGGTTAAAGCTCCCTATCATTAAGAGAGTTAAAATAGGAAAGAGGGCTCCACCTATCACCCATTTCAGCAAGAAAACTCTTAATCCGTCATTATGGCCGTCGAAATAAGGAAGACGGAAAAACTTGAATAAAAAATCATCTTCATGATCGAATTGGAAACGGGTCTCTCTCATAGACTATAAAATCCAGATGATATTTATTTTCTACCGTCGGATTTAATCCCGAGTGGACACCACCGTATTTGCTCACTTATCACTCGCCATCTACTTCACATTTGGTTAACTTGCTGTACCCGTGAAGTGAACTGAAGTGACTGGTTAATTCGGGAGACAATAAAAGGTTAGGGGGTCAAATCGCAATTGATAGTAAGTTTCAAAAATCACCTCCTCAATTTAACAAAAAAAATGTAAAAGGATACATTCTCATGCTACTAAACGAAAAATAATAATAATAATAATAATAACAATTAGGGGTTTTCATGGACCACGCTGGGCTAGGCCGAGGAATGAAAAAAACGGCCCGGCTTCTAAACTAGAAACCAAAGCGCGGCCCAAGCTTGAGTCAGGCCTGAAGTTGCTAGCCGGAGCCTAGCCCGCATGGAAGTGATGAAGCCCGGGCCCGACCCGTGTTAGACATATAGAAACATAGAAATGAGTTTCGGAGCAGCTCCTAGGCCAGCTCAACCGGGCCGATCATGTCACCATCTGTGAGAGGTCACGGGTTTGAGGCCCCCCGTCACTACTCCCTCCCTCATAATTATATGTATATTTGGGCAGGGCGGGAATTCCGGCTCTCAACCACTTAGTCCGAATAAAAGAAAATTGAGCACAACCCATCAATTATAGCCTACACCCCATGCCCAGCCCAAAGGGGCCCGGCCCGATCCATGAGCACCCTTATAAATAAAAAATTCTTCCTTTTAAAAAAGCGAATTCGGAAAAACCGATCTCTCATCATTTGGTTTGACCAAACCTTTAATTTTCTTCTCTCTTATATTAACCGTTAACCTCACTTCACAAGTAAAGTAAATTTACCAAACAAGCAATATATTGCGTATTTGCTGTGATTTAATATTATCCCATTTAAATGTCAATCATACATTCCCATCCATTATATATTGTTGGGACCTAAGCCCCTACCCGCGACGAGATCAAGATGCAAGAAAAGAAAAACAAAAAGGAAAAAAATCGGTTTAAAGTTTGAGTGCCAGTTTTCCTCCTCTCGGAGAGGAGGAAAGCTGGAAAAGGCAGCTTTACCGCCCCTACCTACAGCGGTAAAGCTGCATTGCTACTTTTCCTCCGCTTAGAGAGGAGGAAAAGTGGCAATTGCATCTTTACCGCCTGTAATAGCAGCGGTAAAGCTGCATGGCGGCTTTTCCTCCTCCAACAGTGGTATGGCTGCATGAATACACATAGAAGCCTTTCCCGTCTCTAAGTTAATGTCACTTATCTCCTTCTCAACTTTATTCTCACACACGTTCGGTGTCTTTGGGGCCCATTTCTAATCAAATGTACTTCATCCAAGTGGGGCCCGACGATGAATGACCTATGGCATTTGTCGGCTGAGGCCCACACCAGATGGGAAAGCAACAAAGATTGGCACATTAATCAAATACCTAGATCATTTGTCAGGAAGTACCAAGGCGGAGGGACCCGTCTTTTAATTGAGTTTTGGGCTATCTTAAAATTTTAAATCTACCTCTCTATCATTTAAGATTTGTTTCATTCTCATTCCCACCAGATTGTTTTGGTCATTGGAAAACCGAATCCTCGGCTTGTGATTAGTGGGTCCACGTTCTGGTGATTTGATCCGTTGAAGGGATGATATCTTGATAATTGTAGAGGGATAAATCAGTCCCGACCATCTCCGGTAGATCTTTTTTATTATGTCATATAAGTGTTCGGCAGCGGAGCTAATGGCCCACAAGTGGTTCCTTGAGTCATCAAGGATGACCTAATACGAAGATATAAAAAACGTTAATGACGATCGATAATATATTTCTCTTTTCTGAGAATATTCTGAATAAATAAATAAATTTCATGCGTTTAGATTCATAGTTTTAGTTTTTAAACATCATTACAAATATTTTATTAGTTTCCTTTTGGACTCAAGTACGGGCAGTGAAATAAATTTACTTCCGTGAGTCTCGCGGTTGCTTTTGCTTCTTTGTCTAGAAAATTGAAAATTAGTTTTCACTGTTGTATCAACAATTTGATAAAATATAGGGAGAAAATACTTATGATTATGTTAATCATATTTTTATGAAAGGATCAAGTCAACCGAACGGTCGGATTAATTCTTATTCTCGATATCATATACATTTTAAGGCTGTTTTTTCCTTTTTGTAGGACTCCGATTTCAGTAATTGGGTTCCACTGTAATGTTCTGCTCTTTTTTTCTCAATATATGATCAAGTGTCCATGCACGGCTCAATGTTGCTCAAATTAGGACAAGTTAAAATACATAAGAATACCCAACCGGGTGTTGGCCCGGTTAGGACACTGGGTTTCAACACCAGAGGCCCTGGCGTCGACCCCCCCAGGCGTTAACCGTCTCCCGTCTCTGTGGGTGCAGGCGTGGGGCGCAGGGATCAGCCCCACCAAAGTTTGGGATACCCTGAGATAGATATATAAATATATATATATATATACATACATACATACATACATACATACACTTATGTAAACGAAAAACCACATAAGAATGAAGAGGGTGTTCTGGTTGCTTTACACGTAACCCCATTACACGGTATTAGCTATTCAATTTAATTCGTCATATCAAAAGGCCTCTTACGTATAAAATAACAGCAATTTTAGAAATTGATTTTAACTACTTACTTCTTTTTTCTTAAGTGCAACAAATCTTCTCTTTCACCATTTGTTGATGTTGAGAAAAGTCTAGCAAAGTCTAGAAAAATTTAGCCCGTCCCAAACAAAATTCCTGCATCCGCCACTGTCTCAAAGAAAGAGGTGTGGACAGGGTTGCAAACGGGACGTCTCCGGATCTGAACCATAGTGGACCCGAACACGGATCCAGAATCGGGTCCACCTAGAGGACCGGAATCTAGTCCAAAATCGATTCTAATTTGCCTTTATTCTTCACTTTTCTTAAAATAAGCATATCATTCAACTTATAACAGTGCATGAAGTCTACTACATCCAGTATTATGCCTAAAGCGTAAAAAAGGAAAACTAAAGAAAAACGCGAGAGCTGATTTTAAGGTACTGATTGCTATATTAAAGGGTCATATGCCGGGTCCCGGGTCCGTGGTTCGGAACATATACGGACCAGGAACCGGACCCGGGCCCGTTTTTGAATCGGGACATAAAATGGGTTTCGTACCCGGTTCTTTGCGGGTCGGAACTTCCGGATAATCGGAGAATCGGATACCCGTTTGCAACCCCAGATGTGGAGGAGTTGCCCAGCTGCGAGGTACGAGGGACGGTTGCGGATTTTCTCCTTAACCTATTTCGGTTAAAGCTCCCTATCATTAAGAGAGTTAAAATAGGAAAGAGGGCTCCACCTATCACCCATTTCAGCAAGAAAACTCTTAATCCGTCATTATGGCCGTCGAAATAAGGAAGACGGAAAAACTTGAATAAAAAATCATCTTCATGATCGAATTGGAAACGGGTCTCTCTCATAGACTATAAAATCCAGATGATATTTATTTTCTACCGTCGGATTTAATCCCGAGTGGACACCACCGTATTTGCTCACTTATCACTCGCCATCTACTTCACATTTGGTTAACTTGCTGTACCCGTGAAGTGAACTGAAGTGACTGGTTAATTCGGGAGACAATAAAAGGTTAGGGGGTCAAATCGCAATTGATAGTAAGTTTCAAAAATCACCTCCTCAATTTAACAAAAAAAATGTAAAAGGATACATTCTCATGCTACTAAACGAAAAATAATAATAATAATAATAATAACAATTAGGGGTTTTCATGGACCACGCTGGGCTAGGCCGAGGAATGAAAAAAACGGCCCGGCTTCTAAACTAGAAACCAAAGCGCGGCCCAAGCTTGAGTCAGGCCTGAAGTTGCTAGCCGGAGCCTAGCCCGCATGGAAGTGATGAAGCCCGGGCCCGACCCGTGTTAGACATATAGAAACATAGAAATGAGTTTCGGAGCAGCTCCTAGGCCAGCTCAACCGGGCCGATCATGTCACCATCTGTGGGAGGTCACGGGTTTGAGGCCCCCCGTCACTACTCCCTCCCTCATAATTATATGTATATTTGGGCAGGGCGGGAATTCCGGCTCTCAACCACTTAGTCCGAATAAAAGAAAATTGAGCACGACCCATCAATTATAGCCTACACCCCATGCCCAGCCCAAAGGGGCCCGGCCCGATCCATGAGCACCCTTATAAATAAAAAATTCTTCCTTTTAAAAAAGCGAATTCGGAAAAACCGATCTCTCATCATTTGGTTTGACCAAACCTTTAATTTTCTTCTCTCTTATATTAACCGTTAACCTCACTTCACAAGTAAAGTAAATTTACCAAACAAGCAATATATTGCGTATTTGCTGTGATTTAATATTATCCCATTTAAATGTCAATCATACATTCCCATCCATTATATATTGTTGGGACCTAAGCCCCTACCCGCGACGAGATCAAGATGCAAGAAAAGAAAAACAAAAAGGAAAAAAATCGGTTTAAAGTTTGAGTGCCAGTTTTCCTCCTCTCGGAGAGGAGGAAAGCTGGAAAAGGCAGCTTTACCGCCCCTACCTACAGCGGTAAAGCTGCATTGCTACTTTTCCTCCGCTTAGAGAGGAGGAAAAGTGGCAATTGCATCTTTACCGCCTGTAATAGCAGCGGTAAAGCTGCATGGCGGCTTTTCCTCCTCCAACAGTGGTATGGCTGCATGAATACACATAGAAGCCTTTCCCGTCTCTAAGTTAATGTCACTTATCTCCTTCTCAACTTTATTCTCACACACGTTCGGTGTCTTTGGGGCCCATTTCTAATCAAATGTACTTCATCCAAGTGGGGCCCGACGATGAATGACCTATGGCATTTGTCGGCTGAGGCCCACACCAGATGGGAAAGCAACAAAGATTGGCACATTAATCAAATACCTAGATCATTTGTCAGGAAGTACCAAGGCGGAGGGACCCGTCTTTTAATTGAGTTTTGGGCTATCTTAAAATTTTAAATCTACCTCTCTATCATTTAAGATTTGTTTCATTCTCATTCCCACCAGATTGTTTTGGTCATTGGAAAACCGAATCCTCGGCTTGTGATTAGTGGGTCCACGTTCTGGTGATTTGATCCGTTGAAGGGATGATATCTTGATAATTGTAGAGGGATAAATCAGTCCCGACCATCTCCGGTAGATCTTTTTTATTATGTCATATAAGTGTTCGGCAGCGGAGCTAATGGCCCACAAGTGGTTCCTTGAGTCATCAAGGATGACCTAATACGAAGATATAAAAAACGTTAATGACGATCGATAATATATTTCTCTTTTCTGAGAATATTCTGAATAAATAAATAAATTTCATGCGTTTAGATTCATAGTTTTAGTTTTTAAACATCATTACAAATATTTTATTAGTTTCCTTTTGGACTCAAGTACGGGCAGTGAAATAAATTTACTTCCGTGAGTCTCGCGGTTGCTTTTGCTTCTTTGTCTAGAAAATTGAAAATTAGTTTTCACTGTTGTATCAACAATTTGATAAAATATAGGGAGAAAATACTTATGATTATGTTAATCATATTTTTATGAAAGGATCAAGTCAACCGAACGGTCGGATTAATTCTTATTCTCGATATCATATACATTTTAAGGCTGTTTTTTCCTTTTTGTAGGACTCCGATTTCAGTAATTGGGTTCCACTGTAATGTTCTGCTCTTTTTTTCTCAATATATGCCCAAGTGTCCATGCACGGCTCAATGTTGCTCAAATTAGGACAAGTTAAAATACATAAGAATACCCAACCGGGTGTTGGCCCGGTTAGGACACTGGGTTTCAACACCAGAGGCCCTGGCGTCGACCCCCCCCAGGCGTTAACCGTCTCCCGTCTCTGTGGGTGCAGGCGTGGGGCGCAGCGATCAGCCCCACCAAAGTTTGGGATACCCTGAGATAGATATATAAATATATATATATATATATACATACATACATACATACATACACTTATGTAAACGAAAAACCACATAAGAATGAAGAGGGTGTTCTGGTTGCTTTACACGTAACCCCATTACACGGTATTAGCTATTCAATTTAATTCGTCATATCAAAAGGCCTCTTACGTATAAAATAACAGCAATTTTAGAAATTGATTTTAACTACTTACTTCTTTTTTCTTAAGTGCAACAAATCTTCTCTTTCACCATTTGTTGATGTTGAGAAAAGTCTAGCAAAGTCTAGAAAAATTTAGCCCGTCCCGAACAAAATTCCTGCATCCGCCACTGTCTCAAAGAAAGAGGTGTGGACAGGGTTGCAAACGGGACGTCTCCGGATCTGAACCATAGTGGACCCGAACACGGATCCAGAATCGGGTCCACCTAGAGGACCGGAATCTAGTCCAAAATCGATTCTAATTTGCCTTTATTCTTCACTTTTCTTAAAATAAGCATATCATTCAACTTATAACAGTGCATGAAGTCTACTACATCCAGTATTATGCCTAAAGCGTAAAAAAGGAAAACTAAAGAAAAACGCGAGAGCTGATTTTAAGGTACTGATTGCTATATTAAAGGGTCATATGCCGGGTCCCGGGTCCGTGGTTCGGAACATATACGGACCAGGAACCGGACCCGGGCCCGTTTTTGAATCGGGACATAAAATGGGTTTCGTACCCGGTTCTTTGCGGGTCGGAACTTCCGGATAATCGGAGAATCGGATACCCGTTTGCAACCCCAGCTGTGGAGGAGTTGCCCAGCTGCGAGGTACGAGGGACGGTTGCGGATTTTCTCCTTAACCTATTTCGGTTAAAGCTCCCTATCATTAAGAGAGTTAAAATAGGAAAGAGGGCTCCACCTATCACCCATTTCAGCAAGAAAACTCTTAATCCGTCATTATGGCCGTCGAAATAAGGAAGACGGAAAAACTTGAATAAAAAATCATCTTCATGATCGAATTGGAAACGGGTCTCTCTCATAGACTATAAAATCCAGATGATATTTATTTTCTACCGTCGGATTTAATCCCGAGTGGACACCACCGTATTTGCTCACTTATCACTCGCCATCTACTTCACATTTGGTTAACTTGCTGTACCCGTGAAGTGAACTGAAGTGACTGGTTAATTCGGGAGACAATAAAAGGTTAGGGGGTCAAATCGCAATTGATAGTAAGTTTCAAAAATCACCTCCTCAATTTAACAAAAAAAATGTAAAAGGATACATTCTCATGCTACTAAACGAAAAATAATAATAATAATAATAATAACAATTAGGGGTTTTCATGGACCACGCTGGGCTAGGCCGAGGAATGAAAAAAACGGCCCGGCTTCTAAACTAGAAACCAAAGCGCGGCCCAAGCTTGAGTCAGGCCTGAAGTTGCTAGCCGGAGCCTAGCCCGCATGGAAGTGATGAAGCCCGGGCCCGACCCGTGTTAGACATATAGAAACATAGAAATGAGTTTCGGAGCAGCTCCTAGGCCAGCTCAACCGGGCCGATCATGTCACCATCTGTGAGAGGTCACGGGTTTGAGGCCCCCCGTCACTACTCCCTCCCTCATAATTATATGTATATTTGGGCAGGGCGGGAATTCCGGCTCTCAACCACTTAGTCCGAATAAAAGAAAATTGAGCACAACCCATCAATTATAGCCTACACCCCATGCCCAGCCCAAAGGGGCCCGGCCCGATCCATGAGCACCCTTATAAATAAAAAATTCTTCCTTTTAAAAAAGCGAATTCGGAAAAACCGATCTCTCATCATTTGGTTTGACCAAACCTTTAATTTTCTTCTCTCTTATATTAACCGTTAACCTCACTTCACAAGTAAAGTAAATTTACCAAACAAGCAATATATTGCGTATTTGCTGTGATTTAATATTATCCCATTTAAATGTCAATCATACATTCCCATCCATTATATATTGTTGGGACCTAAGCCCCTACCCGCGACGAGATCAAGATGCAAGAAAAGAAAAACAAAAAGGAAAAAAATCGGTTTAAAGTTTGAGTGCCAGTTTTCCTCCTCTCGGAGAGGAGGAAAGCTGGAAAAGGCAGCTTTACCGCCCCTACCTACAGCGGTAAAGCTGCATTGCTACTTTTCCTCCGCTTAGAGAGGAGGAAAAGTGGCAATTGCATCTTTACCGCCTGTAATAGCAGCGGTAAAGCTGCATGGCGGCTTTTCCTCCTCCAACAGTGGTATGGCTGCATGAATACACATAGAAGCCTTTCCCGTCTCTAAGTTAATGTCACTTATCTCCTTCTCAACTTTATTCTCACACACGTTCGGTGTCTTTGGGGCCCATTTCTAATCAAATGTACTTCATCCAAGTGGGGCCCGACGATGAATGACCTATGGCATTTGTCGGCTGAGGCCCACACCAGATGGGAAAGCAACAAAGATTGGCACATTAATCAAATACCTAGATCATTTGTCAGGAAGTACCAAGGCGGAGGGACCCGTCTTTTAATTGAGTTTTGGGCTATCTTAAAATTTTAAATCTACCTCTCTATCATTTAAGATTTGTTTCATTCTCATTCCCACCAGATTGTTTTGGTCATTGGAAAACCGAATCCTCGGCTTGTGATTAGTGGGTCCACGTTCTGGTGATTTGATCCGTTGAAGGGATGATATCTTGATAATTGTAGAGGGATAAATCAGTCCCGACCATCTCCGGTAGATCTTTTTTATTATGTCATATAAGTGTTCGGCAGCGGAGCTAATGGCCCACAAGTGGTTCCTTGAGTCATCAAGGATGACCTAATACGAAGATATAAAAAACGTTAATGACGATCGATAATATATTTCTCTTTTCTGAGAATATTCTGAATAAATAAATAAATTTCATGCGTTTAGATTCATAGTTTTAGTTTTTAAACATCATTACAAATATTTTATTAGTTTCCTTTTGGACTCAAGTACGGGCAGTGAAATAAATTTACTTCCGTGAGTCTCGCGGTTGCTTTTGCTTCTTTGTCTAGAAAATTGAAAATTAGTTTTCACTGTTGTATCAACAATTTGATAAAATATAGGGAGAAAATACTTATGATTATGTTAATCATATTTTTATGAAAGGATCAAGTCAACCGAACGGTCGGATTAATTCTTATTCTCGATATCATATACATTTTAAGGCTGTTTTTTCCTTTTTGTAGGACTCCGATTTCAGTAATTGGGTTCCACTGTAATGTTCTGCTCTTTTTTTCTCAATATATGATCAAGTGTCCATGCACGGCTCAATGTTGCTCAAATTAGGACAAGTTAAAATACATAAGAATACCCAACCGGGTGTTGGCCCGGTTAGGACACTGGGTTTCAACACCAGAGGCCCTGGCGTCGACCCCCCCAGGCGTTAACCGTCTCCCGTCTCTGTGGGTGCAGGCGTGGGGCGCAGGGATCAGCCCCACCAAAGTTTGGGATACCCTGAGATAGATATATAAATATATATATATATATACATACATACATACATACATACATACACTTATGTAAACGAAAAACCACATAAGAATGAAGAGGGTGTTCTGGTTGCTTTACACGTAACCCCATTACACGGTATTAGCTATTCAATTTAATTCGTCATATCAAAAGGCCTCTTACGTATAAAATAACAGCAATTTTAGAAATTGATTTTAACTACTTACTTCTTTTTTCTTAAGTGCAACAAATCTTCTCTTTCACCATTTGTTGATGTTGAGAAAAGTCTAGCAAAGTCTAGAAAAATTTAGCCCGTCCCGAACAAAATTCCTGCATCCGCCACTGTCTCAAAGAAAGAGGTGTGGACAGGGTTGCAAACGGGACGTCTCCGGATCTGAACCATAGTGGACCCGAACACGGATCCAGAATCGGGTCCACCTAGAGGACCGGAATCTAGTCCAAAATCGATTCTAATTTGCCTTTATTCTTCACTTTTCTTAAAATAAGCATATCATTCAACTTATAACAGTGCATGAAGTCTACTACATCCAGTATTATGCCTAAAGCGTAAAAAAGGAAAACTAAAGAAAAACGCGAGAGCTGATTTTAAGGTACTGATTGCTATATTAAAGGGTCATATGCCGGGTCCCGGGTCCGTGGTTCGGAACATATACGGACCAGGAACCGGACCCGGGCCCGTTTTTGAATCGGGACATAAAATGGGTTTCGTACCCGGTTCTTTGCGGGTCGGAACTTCCGGATAATCGGAGAATCGGATACCCGTTTGCAACCCCAGATGTGGAGGAGTTGCCCAGCTGCGAGGTACGAGGGACGGTTGCGGATTTTCTCCTTAACCTATTTCGGTTAAAGCTCCCTATCATTAAGAGAGTTAAAATAGGAAAGAGGGCTCCACCTATCACCCATTTCAGCAAGAAAACTCTTAATCCGTCATTATGGCCGTCGAAATAAGGAAGACGGAAAAACTTGAATAAAAAATCATCTTCATGATCGAATTGGAAACGGGTCTCTCTCATAGACTATAAAATCCAGATGATATTTATTTTCTACCGTCGGATTTAATCCCGAGTGGACACCACCGTATTTGCTCACTTATCACTCGCCATCTACTTCACATTTGGTTAACTTGCTGTACCCGTGAAGTGAACTGAAGTGACTGGTTAATTCGGGAGACAATAAAAGGTTAGGGGGTCAAATCGCAATTGATAGTAAGTTTCAAAAATCACCTCCTCAATTTAACAAAAAAAATGTAAAAGGATACATTCTCATGCTACTAAACGAAAAATAATAATAATAATAATAATAACAATTAGGGGTTTTCATGGACCACGCTGGGCTAGGCCGAGGAATGAAAAAAACGGCCCGGCTTCTAAACTAGAAACCAAAGCGCGGCCCAAGCTTGAGTCAGGCCTGAAGTTGCTAGCCGGAGCCTAGCCCGCATGGAAGTGATGAAGCCCGGGCCCGACCCGTGTTAGACATATAGAAACATAGAAATGAGTTTCGGAGCAGCTCCTAGGCCAGCTCAACCGGGCCGATCATGTCACCATCTGTGGGAGGTCACGGGTTTGAGGCCCCCCGTCACTACTCCCTCCCTCATAATTATATGTATATTTGGGCAGGGCGGGAATTCCGGCTCTCAACCACTTAGTCCGAATAAAAGAAAATTGAGCACGACCCATCAATTATAGCCTACACCCCATGCCCAGCCCAAAGGGGCCCGGCCCGATCCATGAGCACCCTTATAAATAAAAAATTCTTCCTTTTAAAAAAGCGAATTCGGAAAAACCGATCTCTCATCATTTGGTTTGACCAAACCTTTAATTTTCTTCTCTCTTATATTAACCGTTAACCTCACTTCACAAGTAAAGTAAATTTACCAAACAAGCAATATATTGCGTATTTGCTGTGATTTAATATTATCCCATTTAAATGTCAATCATACATTCCCATCCATTATATATTGTTGGGACCTAAGCCCCTACCCGCGACGAGATCAAGATGCAAGAAAAGAAAAACAAAAAGGAAAAAAATCGGTTTAAAGTTTGAGTGCCAGTTTTCCTCCTCTCGGAGAGGAGGAAAGCTGGAAAAGGCAGCTTTACCGCCCCTACCTACAGCGGTAAAGCTGCATTGCTACTTTTCCTCCGCTTAGAGAGGAGGAAAAGTGGCAATTGCATCTTTACCGCCTGTAATAGCAGCGGTAAAGCTGCATGGCGGCTTTTCCTCCTCCAACAGTGGTATGGCTGCATGAATACACATAGAAGCCTTTCCCGTCTCTAAGTTAATGTCACTTATCTCCTTCTCAACTTTATTCTCACACACGTTCGGTGTCTTTGGGGCCCATTTCTAATCAAATGTACTTCATCCAAGTGGGGCCCGACGATGAATGACCTATGGCATTTGTCGGCTGAGGCCCACACCAGATGGGAAAGCAACAAAGATTGGCACATTAATCAAATACCTAGATCATTTGTCAGGAAGTACCAAGGCGGAGGGACCCGTCTTTTAATTGAGTTTTGGGCTATCTTAAAATTTTAAATCTACCTCTCTATCATTTAAGATTTGTTTCATTCTCATTCCCACCAGATTGTTTTGGTCATTGGAAAACCGAATCCTCGGCTTGTGATTAGTGGGTCCACGTTCTGGTGATTTGATCCGTTGAAGGGATGATATCTTGATAATTGTAGAGGGATAAATCAGTCCCGACCATCTCCGGTAGATCTTTTTTATTATGTCATATAAGTGTTCGGCAGCGGAGCTAATGGCCCACAAGTGGTTCCTTGAGTCATCAAGGATGACCTAATACGAAGATATAAAAAACGTTAATGACGATCGATAATATATTTCTCTTTTCTGAGAATATTCTGAATAAATAAATAAATTTCATGCGTTTAGATTCATAGTTTTAGTTTTTAAACATCATTACAAATATTTTATTAGTTTCCTTTTGGACTCAAGTACGGGCAGTGAAATAAATTTACTTCCGTGAGTCTCGCGGTTGCTTTTGCTTCTTTGTCTAGAAAATTGAAAATTAGTTTTCACTGTTGTATCAACAATTTGATAAAATATAGGGAGAAAATACTTATGATTATGTTAATCATATTTTTATGAAAGGATCAAGTCAACCGAACGGTCGGATTAATTCTTATTCTCGATATCATATACATTTTAAGGCTGTTTTTTCCTTTTTGTAGGACTCCGATTTCAGTAATTGGGTTCCACTGTAATGTTCTGCTCTTTTTTTCTCAATATATGCCCAAGTGTCCATGCACGGCTCAATGTTGCTCAAATTAGGACAAGTTAAAATACATAAGAATACCCAACCGGGTGTTGGCCCGGTTAGGACACTGGGTTTCAACACCAGAGGCCCTGGCGTCGACCCCCCCCAGGCGTTAACCGTCTCCCGTCTCTGTGGGTGCAGGCGTGGGGCGCAGCGATCAGCCCCACCAAAGTTTGGGATACCCTGAGATAGATATATAAATATATATATATATATACATACATACATACATACATACACTTATGTAAACGAAAAACCACATAAGAATGAAGAGGGTGTTCTGGTTGCTTTACACGTAACCCCATTACACGGTATTAGCTATTCAATTTAATTCGTCATATCAAAAGGCCTCTTACGTATAAAATAACAGCAATTTTAGAAATTGATTTTAACTACTTACTTCTTTTTTCTTAAGTGCAACAAATCTTCTCTTTCACCATTTGTTGATGTTGAGAAAAGTCTAGCAAAGTCTAGAAAAATTTAGCCCGTCCCGAACAAAATTCCTGCATCCGCCACTGTCTCAAAGAAAGAGGTGTGGACAGGGTTGCAAACGGGACGTCTCCGGATCTGAACCATAGTGGACCCGAACACGGATCCAGAATCGGGTCCACCTAGAGGACCGGAATCTAGTCCAAAATCGATTCTAATTTGCCTTTATTCTTCACTTTTCTTAAAATAAGCATATCATTCAACTTATAACAGTGCATGAAGTCTACTACATCCAGTATTATGCCTAAAGCGTAAAAAAGGAAAACTAAAGAAAAACGCGAGAGCTGATTTTAAGGTACTGATTGCTATATTAAAGGGTCATATGCCGGGTCCCGGGTCCGTGGTTCGGAACATATACGGACCAGGAACCGGACCCGGGCCCGTTTTTGAATCGGGACATAAAATGGGTTTCGTACCCGGTTCTTTGCGGGTCGGAACTTCCGGATAATCGGAGAATCGGATACCCGTTTGCAACCCCAGCTGTGGAGGAGTTGCCCAGCTGCGAGGTACGAGGGACGGTTGCGGATTTTCTCCTTAACCTATTTCGGTTAAAGCTCCCTATCATTAAGAGAGTTAAAATAGGAAAGAGGGCTCCACCTATCACCCATTTCAGCAAGAAAACTCTTAATCCGTCATTATGGCCGTCGAAATAAGGAAGACGGAAAAACTTGAATAAAAAATCATCTTCATGATCGAATTGGAAACGGGTCTCTCTCATAGACTATAAAATCCAGATGATATTTATTTTCTACCGTCGGATTTAATCCCGAGTGGACACCACCGTATTTGCTCACTTATCACTCGCCATCTACTTCACATTTGGTTAACTTGCTGTACCCGTGAAGTGAACTGAAGTGACTGGTTAATTCGGGAGACAATAAAAGGTTAGGGGGTCAAATCGCAATTGATAGTAAGTTTCAAAAATCACCTCCTCAATTTAACAAAAAAAATGTAAAAGGATACATTCTCATGCTACTAAACGAAAAATAATAATAATAATAATAATAACAATTAGGGGTTTTCATGGACCACGCTGGGCTAGGCCGAGGAATGAAAAAAACGGCCCGGCTTCTAAACTAGAAACCAAAGCGCGGCCCAAGCTTGAGTCAGGCCTGAAGTTGCTAGCCGGAGCCTAGCCCGCATGGAAGTGATGAAGCCCGGGCCCGACCCGTGTTAGACATATAGAAACATAGAAATGAGTTTCGGAGCAGCTCCTAGGCCAGCTCAACCGGGCCGATCATGTCACCATCTGTGAGAGGTCACGGGTTTGAGGCCCCCCGTCACTACTCCCTCCCTCATAATTATATGTATATTTGGGCAGGGCGGGAATTCCGGCTCTCAACCACTTAGTCCGAATAAAAGAAAATTGAGCACAACCCATCAATTATAGCCTACACCCCATGCCCAGCCCAAAGGGGCCCGGCCCGATCCATGAGCACCCTTATAAATAAAAAATTCTTCCTTTTAAAAAAGCGAATTCGGAAAAACCGATCTCTCATCATTTGGTTTGACCAAACCTTTAATTTTCTTCTCTCTTATATTAACCGTTAACCTCACTTCACAAGTAAAGTAAATTTACCAAACAAGCAATATATTGCGTATTTGCTGTGATTTAATATTATCCCATTTAAATGTCAATCATACATTCCCATCCATTATATATTGTTGGGACCTAAGCCCCTACCCGCGACGAGATCAAGATGCAAGAAAAGAAAAACAAAAAGGAAAAAAATCGGTTTAAAGTTTGAGTGCCAGTTTTCCTCCTCTCGGAGAGGAGGAAAGCTGGAAAAGGCAGCTTTACCGCCCCTACCTACAGCGGTAAAGCTGCATTGCTACTTTTCCTCCGCTTAGAGAGGAGGAAAAGTGGCAATTGCATCTTTACCGCCTGTAATAGCAGCGGTAAAGCTGCATGGCGGCTTTTCCTCCTCCAACAGTGGTATGGCTGCATGAATACACATAGAAGCCTTTCCCGTCTCTAAGTTAATGTCACTTATCTCCTTCTCAACTTTATTCTCACACACGTTCGGTGTCTTTGGGGCCCATTTCTAATCAAATGTACTTCATCCAAGTGGGGCCCGACGATGAATGACCTATGGCATTTGTCGGCTGAGGCCCACACCAGATGGGAAAGCAACAAAGATTGGCACATTAATCAAATACCTAGATCATTTGTCAGGAAGTACCAAGGCGGAGGGACCCGTCTTTTAATTGAGTTTTGGGCTATCTTAAAATTTTAAATCTACCTCTCTATCATTTAAGATTTGTTTCATTCTCATTCCCACCAGATTGTTTTGGTCATTGGAAAACCGAATCCTCGGCTTGTGATTAGTGGGTCCACGTTCTGGTGATTTGATCCGTTGAAGGGATGATATCTTGATAATTGTAGAGGGATAAATCAGTCCCGACCATCTCTGGTAGATCTTTTTTATTATGTCATATAAGTGTTCGGCAGCGGAGCTAATGGCCCACAAGTGGTTCCTTGAGTCATCAAGGATGACCTAATACGAAGATATAAAAAACGTTAATGACGATCGATAATATATTTCTCTTTTCTGAGAATATTCTGAATAAATAAATAAATTTCATGCGTTTAGATTCATAGTTTTAGTTTTTAAACATCATTACAAATATTTTATTAGTTTCCTTTTGGACTCAAGTACGGGCAGTGAAATAAATTTACTTCCGTGAGTCTCGCGGTTGCTTTTGCTTCTTTGTCTAGAAAATTGAAAATTAGTTTTCACTGTTGTATCAACAATTTGATAAAATATAGGGAGAAAATACTTATGATTATGTTAATCATATTTTTATGAAAGGATCAAGTCAACCGAACGGTCGGATTAATTCTTATTCTCGATATCATATACATTTTAAGGCTGTTTTTTCCTTTTTGTAGGACTCCGATTTCAGTAATTGGGTTCCACTGTAATGTTCTGCTCTTTTTTTCTCAATATATGATCAAGTGTCCATGCACGGCTCAATGTTGCTCAAATTAGGACAAGTTAAAATACATAAGAATACCCAACCGGGTGTTGGCCCGGTTAGGACACTGGGTTTCAACACCAGAGGCCCTGGCGTCGACCCCCCCAGGCGTTAACCGTCTCCCGTCTCTGTGGGTGCAGGCGTGGGGCGCAGGGATCAGCCCCACCAAAGTTTGGGATACCCTGAGATAGATATATAAATATATATATATATATATATACATACATACATACATACATACATACACTTATGTAAACGAAAAACCACATAAGAATGAAGAGGGTGTTCTGGTTGCTTTACACGTAACCCCATTACACGGTATTAGCTATTCAATTTAATTCGTCATATCAAAAGGCCTCTTACGTATAAAATAACAGCAATTTTAGAAATTGATTTTAACTACTTACTTCTTTTTTCTTAAGTGCAACAAATCTTCTCTTTCACCATTTGTTGATGTTGAGAAAAGTCTAGCAAAGTCTAGAAAAATTTAGCCCGTCCCGAACAAAATTCCTGCATCCGCCACTGTCCCAAAGAAAGAGGTGTGGACAGGGTTGCAAACGGGACGTCTCCGGATCTGAACCATAGTGGACCCGAACACGGATCCAGAATCGGGTCCACCTAGAGGACCGGAATCTAGTCCAAAATCGATTCTAATTTGCCTTTATTCTTCACTTTTCTTAAAATAAGCATATCATTCAACTTATAACAGTGCATGAAGTCTACTACATCCAGTATTATGCCTAAAGCGTAAAAAAGGAAAACTAAAGAAAAACGCGAGAGCTGATTTTAAGGTACTGATTGCTATATTAAAGGGTCATATGCCGGGTCCCGGGTCCGTGGTTCGGAACATATACGGACCAGGAACCGGACCCGGGCCCGTTTTTGAATCGGGACATAAAATGGGTTTCGTACCCGGTTCTTTGCGGGTCGGAACTTCCGGATAATCGGAGAATCGGATACCCGTTTGCAACCCCAGCTGTGGAGGAGTTGCCCAGCTGCGAGGTACGAGGGACGGTTGCGGATTTTCTCCTTAACCTATTTCGGTTAAAGCTCCCTATCATTAAGAGAGTTAAAATAGGAAAGAGGGCTCCACCTATCACCCATTTCAGCAAGAAAACTCTTAATCCGTCATTATGGCCGTCGAAATAAGGAAGACGGAAAAACTTGAATAAAAAATCATCTTCATGATCGAATTGGAAACGGGTCTCTCTCATAGACTATAAAATCCAGATGATATTTATTTTCTACCGTCGGATTTAATCCCGAGTGGACACCACCGTATTTGCTCACTTATCACTCGCCATCTACTTCACATTTGGTTAACTTGCTGTACCCGTGAAGTGAACTGAAGTGACTGGTTAATTCGGGAGACAATAAAAGGTTAGGGGGTCAAATCGCAATTGATAGTAAGTTTCAAAAATCACCTCCTCAATTTAACAAAAAAAATGTAAAAGGATACATTCTCATGCTACTAAACGAAAAATAATAATAATAATAATAATAACAATTAGGGGTTTTCATGGACCACGCTGGGCTAGGCCGAGGAATGAAAAAAACGGCCCGGCTTCTAAACTAGAAACCAAAGCGCGGCCCAAGCTTGAGTCAGGCCTGAAGTTGCTAGCCGGAGCCTAGCCCGCATGGAAGTGATGAAGCCCGGGCCCGACCCGTGTTAGACATATAGAAACATAGAAATGAGTTTCGGAGCAGCTCCTAGGCCAGCTCAACCGGGCCGATCATGTCACCATCTGTGAGAGGTCACGGGTTTGAGGCCCCCCGTCACTACTCCCTCCCTCATAATTATATGTATATTTGGGCAGGGCGGGAATTCCGGCTCTCAACCACTTAGTCCGAATAAAAGAAAATTGAGCACAACCCATCAATTATAGCCTACACCCCATGCCCAGCCCAAAGGGGCCCGGCCCGATCCATGAGCACCCTTATAAATAAAAAATTCTTCCTTTTAAAAAAGCGAATTCGGAAAAACCGATCTCTCATCATTTGGTTTGACCAAACCTTTAATTTTCTTCTCTCTTATATTAACCGTTAACCTCACTTCACAAGTAAAGTAAATTTACCAAACAAGCAATATATTGCGTATTTGCTGTGATTTAATATTATCCCATTTAAATGTCAATCATACATTCCCATCCATTATATATTGTTGGGACCTAAGCCCCTACCCGCGACGAGATCAAGATGCAAGAAAAGAAAAACAAAAAGGAAAAAAATCGGTTTAAAGTTTGAGTGCCAGTTTTCCTCCTCTCGGAGAGGAGGAAAGCTGGAAAAGGCAGCTTTACCGCCCCTACCTACAGCGGTAAAGCTGCATTGCTACTTTTCCTCCGCTTAGAGAGGAGGAAAAGTGGCAATTGCATCTTTACCGCCTGTAATAGCAGCGGTAAAGCTGCATGGCGGCTTTTCCTCCTCCAACAGTGGTATGGCTGCATGAATACACATAGAAGCCTTTCCCGTCTCTAAGTTAATGTCACTTATCTCCTTCTCAACTTTATTCTCACACACGTTCGGTGTCTTTGGGGCCCATTTCTAATCAAATGTACTTCATCCAAGTGGGGCCCGACGATGAATGACCTATGGCATTTGTCGGCTGAGGCCCACACCAGATGGGAAAGCAACAAAGATTGGCACATTAATCAAATACCTAGATCATTTGTCAGGAAGTACCAAGGCGGAGGGACCCGTCTTTTAATTGAGTTTTGGGCTATCTTAAAATTTTAAATCTACCTCTCTATCATTTAAGATTTGTTTCATTCTCATTCCCACCAGATTGTTTTGGTCATTGGAAAACCGAATCCTCGGCTTGTGATTAGTGGGTCCACGTTCTGGTGATTTGATCCGTTGAAGGGATGATATCTTGATAATTGTAGAGGGATAAATCAGTCCCGACCATCTCCGGTAGATCTTTTTTATTATGTCATATAAGTGTTCGGCAGCGGAGCTAATGGCCCACAAGTGGTTCCTTGAGTCATCAAGGATGACCTAATACGAAGATATAAAAAACGTTAATGACGATCGATAATATATTTCTCTTTTCTGAGAATATTCTGAATAAATAAATAAATTTCATGCGTTTAGATTCATAGTTTTAGTTTTTAAACATCATTACAAATATTTTATTAGTTTCCTTTTGGACTCAAGTACGGGCAGTGAAATAAATTTACTTCCGTGAGTCTCGCGGTTGCTTTTGCTTCTTTGTCTAGAAAATTGAAAATTAGTTTTCACTGTTGTATCAACAATTTGATAAAATATAGGGAGAAAATACTTATGATTATGTTAATCATATTTTTATGAAAGGATCAAGTCAACCGAACGGTCGGATTAATTCTTATTCTCGATATCATATACATTTTAAGGCTGTTTTTTCCTTTTTGTAGGACTCCGATTTCAGTAATTGGGTTCCACTGTAATGTTCTGCTCTTTTTTTCTCAATATATGATCAAGTGTCCATGCACGGCTCAATGTTGCTCAAATTAGGACAAGTTAAAATACATAAGAATACCCAACCGGGTGTTGGCCCGGTTAGGACACTGGGTTTCAACACCAGAGGCCCTGGCGTCGACCCCCCCAGGCGTTAACCGTCTCCCGTCTCTGTGGGTGCAGGCGTGGGGCGCAGGGATCAGCCCCACCAAAGTTTGGGATACCCTGAGATAGATATATAAATATATATATATATATACATACATACATACATACATACATACACTTATGTAAACGAAAAACCACATAAGAATGAAGAGGGTGTTCTGGTTGCTTTACACGTAACCCCATTACACGGTATTAGCTATTCAATTTAATTCGTCATATCAAAAGGCCTCTTACGTATAAAATAACAGCAATTTTAGAAATTGATTTTAACTACTTACTTCTTTTTTCTTAAGTGCAACAAATCTTCTCTTTCACCATTTGTTGATGTTGAGAAAAGTCTAGCAAAGTCTAGAAAAATTTAGCCCGTCCCGAACAAAATTCCTGCATCCGCCACTGTCTCAAAGAAAGAGGTGTGGACAGGGTTGCAAACGGGACGTCTCCGGATCTGAACCATAGTGGACCCGAACACGGATCCAGAATCGGGTCCACCTAGAGGACCGGAATCTAGTCCAAAATCGATTCTAATTTGCCTTTATTCTTCACTTTTCTTAAAATAAGCATATCATTCAACTTATAACAGTGCATGAAGTCTACTACATCCAGTATTATGCCTAAAGCGTAAAAAAGGAAAACTAAAGAAAAACGCGAGAGCTGATTTTAAGGTACTGATTGCTATATTAAAGGGTCATATGCCGGGTCCCGGGTCCGTGGTTCGGAACATATACGGACCAGGAACCGGACCCGGGCCCGTTTTTGAATCGGGACATAAAATGGGTTTCGTACCCGGTTCTTTGCGGGTCGGAACTTCCGGATAATCGGAGAATCGGATACCCGTTTGCAACCCCAGATGTGGAGGAGTTGCCCAGCTGCGAGGTACGAGGGACGGTTGCGGATTTTCTCCTTAACCTATTTCGGTTAAAGCTCCCTATCATTAAGAGAGTTAAAATAGGAAAGAGGGCTCCACCTATCACCCATTTCAGCAAGAAAACTCTTAATCCGTCATTATGGCCGTCGAAATAAGGAAGACGGAAAAACTTGAATAAAAAATCATCTTCATGATCGAATTGGAAACGGGTCTCTCTCATAGACTATAAAATCCAGATGATATTTATTTTCTACCGTCGGATTTAATCCCGAGTGGACACCACCGTATTTGCTCACTTATCACTCGCCATCTACTTCACATTTGGTTAACTTGCTGTACCCGTGAAGTGAACTGAAGTGACTGGTTAATTCGGGAGACAATAAAAGGTTAGGGGGTCAAATCGCAATTGATAGTAAGTTTCAAAAATCACCTCCTCAATTTAACAAAAAAAATGTAAAAGGATACATTCTCATGCTACTAAACGAAAAATAATAATAATAATAATAATAACAATTAGGGGTTTTCATGGACCACGCTGGGCTAGGCCGAGGAATGAAAAAAACGGCCCGGCTTCTAAACTAGAAACCAAAGCGCGGCCCAAGCTTGAGTCAGGCCTGAAGTTGCTAGCCGGAGCCTAGCCCGCATGGAAGTGATGAAGCCCGGGCCCGACCCGTGTTAGACATATAGAAACATAGAAATGAGTTTCGGAGCAGCTCCTAGGCCAGCTCAACCGGGCCGATCATGTCACCATCTGTGGGAGGTCACGGGTTTGAGGCCCCCCGTCACTACTCCCTCCCTCATAATTATATGTATATTTGGGCAGGGCGGGAATTCCGGCTCTCAACCACTTAGTCCGAATAAAAGAAAATTGAGCACGACCCATCAATTATAGCCTACACCCCATGCCCAGCCCAAAGGGGCCCGGCCCGATCCATGAGCACCCTTATAAATAAAAAATTCTTCCTTTTAAAAAAGCGAATTCGGAAAAACCGATCTCTCATCATTTGGTTTGACCAAACCTTTAATTTTCTTCTCTCTTATATTAACCGTTAACCTCACTTCACAAGTAAAGTAAATTTACCAAACAAGCAATATATTGCGTATTTGCTGTGATTTAATATTATCCCATTTAAATGTCAATCATACATTCCCATCCATTATATATTGTTGGGACCTAAGCCCCTACCCGCGACGAGATCAAGATGCAAGAAAAGAAAAACAAAAAGGAAAAAAATCGGTTTAAAGTTTGAGTGCCAGTTTTCCTCCTCTCGGAGAGGAGGAAAGCTGGAAAAGGCAGCTTTACCGCCCCTACCTACAGCGGTAAAGCTGCATTGCTACTTTTCCTCCGCTTAGAGAGGAGGAAAAGTGGCAATTGCATCTTTACCGCCTGTAATAGCAGCGGTAAAGCTGCATGGCGGCTTTTCCTCCTCCAACAGTGGTATGGCTGCATGAATACACATAGAAGCCTTTCCCGTCTCTAAGTTAATGTCACTTATCTCCTTCTCAACTTTATTCTCACACACGTTCGGTGTCTTTGGGGCCCATTTCTAATCAAATGTACTTCATCCAAGTGGGGCCCGACGATGAATGACCTATGGCATTTGTCGGCTGAGGCCCACACCAGATGGGAAAGCAACAAAGATTGGCACATTAATCAAATACCTAGATCATTTGTCAGGAAGTACCAAGGCGGAGGGACCCGTCTTTTAATTGAGTTTTGGGCTATCTTAAAATTTTAAATCTACCTCTCTATCATTTAAGATTTGTTTCATTCTCATTCCCACCAGATTGTTTTGGTCATTGGAAAACCGAATCCTCGGCTTGTGATTAGTGGGTCCACGTTCTGGTGATTTGATCCGTTGAAGGGATGATATCTTGATAATTGTAGAGGGATAAATCAGTCCCGACCATCTCCGGTAGATCTTTTTTATTATGTCATATAAGTGTTCGGCAGCGGAGCTAATGGCCCACAAGTGGTTCCTTGAGTCATCAAGGATGACCTAATACGAAGATATAAAAAACGTTAATGACGATCGATAATATATTTCTCTTTTCTGAGAATATTCTGAATAAATAAATAAATTTCATGCGTTTAGATTCATAGTTTTAGTTTTTAAACATCATTACAAATATTTTATTAGTTTCCTTTTGGACTCAAGTACGGGCAGTGAAATAAATTTACTTCCGTGAGTCTCGCGGTTGCTTTTGCTTCTTTGTCTAGAAAATTGAAAATTAGTTTTCACTGTTGTATCAACAATTTGATAAAATATAGGGAGAAAATACTTATGATTATGTTAATCATATTTTTATGAAAGGATCAAGTCAACCGAACGGTCGGATTAATTCTTATTCTCGATATCATATACATTTTAAGGCTGTTTTTTCCTTTTTGTAGGACTCCGATTTCAGTAATTGGGTTCCACTGTAATGTTCTGCTCTTTTTTTCTCAATATATGCCCAAGTGTCCATGCACGGCTCAATGTTGCTCAAATTAGGACAAGTTAAAATACATAAGAATACCCAACCGGGTGTTGGCCCGGTTAGGACACTGGGTTTCAACACCAGAGGCCCTGGCGTCGACCCCCCCCAGGCGTTAACCGTCTCCCGTCTCTGTGGGTGCAGGCGTGGGGCGCAGCGATCAGCCCCACCAAAGTTTGGGATACCCTGAGATAGATATATAAATATATATATATATATATATACATACATACATACATACATACACTTATGTAAACGAAAAACCACATAAGAATGAAGAGGGTGTTCTGGTTGCTTTACACGTAACCCCATTACACGGTATTAGCTATTCAATTTAATTCGTCATATCAAAAGGCCTCTTACGTATAAAATAACAGCAATTTTAGAAATTGATTTTAACTACTTACTTCTTTTTTCTTAAGTGCAACAAATCTTCTCTTTCACCATTTGTTGATGTTGAGAAAAGTCTAGCAAAGTCTAGAAAAATTTAGCCCGTCCCGAACAAAATTCCTGCATCCGCCACTGTCTCAAAGAAAGAGGTGTGGACAGGGTTGCAAACGGGACGTCTCCGGATCTGAACCATAGTGGACCCGAACACGGATCCAGAATCGGGTCCACCTAGAGGACCGGAATCTAGTCCAAAATCGATTCTAATTTGCCTTTATTCTTCACTTTTCTTAAAATAAGCATATCATTCAACTTATAACAGTGCATGAAGTCTACTACATCCAGTATTATGCCTAAAGCGTAAAAAAGGAAAACTAAAGAAAAACGCGAGAGCTGATTTTAAGGTACTGATTGCTATATTAAAGGGTCATATGCCGGGTCCCGGGTCCGTGGTTCGGAACATATACGGACCAGGAACCGGACCCGGGCCCGTTTTTGAATCGGGACATAAAATGGGTTTCGTACCCGGTTCTTTGCGGGTCGGAACTTCCGGATAATCGGAGAATCGGATACCCGTTTGCAACCCCAGCTGTGGAGGAGTTGCCCAGCTGCGAGGTACGAGGGACGGTTGCGGATTTTCTCCTTAACCTATTTCGGTTAAAGCTCCCTATCATTAAGAGAGTTAAAATAGGAAAGAGGGCTCCACCTATCACCCATTTCAGCAAGAAAACTCTTAATCCGTCATTATGGCCGTCGAAATAAGGAAGACGGAAAAACTTGAATAAAAAATCATCTTCATGATCGAATTGGAAACGGGTCTCTCTCATAGACTATAAAATCCAGATGATATTTATTTTCTACCGTCGGATTTAATCCCGAGTGGACACCACCGTATTTGCTCACTTATCACTCGCCATCTACTTCACATTTGGTTAACTTGCTGTACCCGTGAAGTGAACTGAAGTGACTGGTTAATTCGGGAGACAATAAAAGGTTAGGGGGTCAAATCGCAATTGATAGTAAGTTTCAAAAATCACCTCCTCAATTTAACAAAAAAAATGTAAAAGGATACATTCTCATGCTACTAAACGAAAAATAATAATAATAATAATAATAACAATTAGGGGTTTTCATGGACCACGCTGGGCTAGGCCGAGGAATGAAAAAAACGGCCCGGCTTCTAAACTAGAAACCAAAGCGCGGCCCAAGCTTGAGTCAGGCCTGAAGTTGCTAGCCGGAGCCTAGCCCGCATGGAAGTGATGAAGCCCGGGCCCGACCCGTGTTAGACATATAGAAACATAGAAATGAGTTTCGGAGCAGCTCCTAGGCCAGCTCAACCGGGCCGATCATGTCACCATCTGTGAGAGGTCACGGGTTTGAGGCCCCCCGTCACTACTCCCTCCCTCATAATTATATGTATATTTGGGCAGGGCGGGAATTCCGGCTCTCAACCACTTAGTCCGAATAAAAGAAAATTGAGCACAACCCATCAATTATAGCCTACACCCCATGCCCAGCCCAAAGGGGCCCGGCCCGATCCATGAGCACCCTTATAAATAAAAAATTCTTCCTTTTAAAAAAGCGAATTCGGAAAAACCGATCTCTCATCATTTGGTTTGACCAAACCTTTAATTTTCTTCTCTCTTATATTAACCGTTAACCTCACTTCACAAGTAAAGTAAATTTACCAAACAAGCAATATATTGCGTATTTGCTGTGATTTAATATTATCCCATTTAAATGTCAATCATACATTCCCATCCATTATATATTGTTGGGACCTAAGCCCCTACCCGCGACGAGATCAAGATGCAAGAAAAGAAAAACAAAAAGGAAAAAAATCGGTTTAAAGTTTGAGTGCCAGTTTTCCTCCTCTCGGAGAGGAGGAAAGCTGGAAAAGGCAGCTTTACCGCCCCTACCTACAGCGGTAAAGCTGCATTGCTACTTTTCCTCCGCTTAGAGAGGAGGAAAAGTGGCAATTGCATCTTTACCGCCTGTAATAGCAGCGGTAAAGCTGCATGGCGGCTTTTCCTCCTCCAACAGTGGTATGGCTGCATGAATACACATAGAAGCCTTTCCCGTCTCTAAGTTAATGTCACTTATCTCCTTCTCAACTTTATTCTCACACACGTTCGGTGTCTTTGGGGCCCATTTCTAATCAAATGTACTTCATCCAAGTGGGGCCCGACGATGAATGACCTATGGCATTTGTCGGCTGAGGCCCACACCAGATGGGAAAGCAACAAAGATTGGCACATTAATCAAATACCTAGATCATTTGTCAGGAAGTACCAAGGCGGAGGGACCCGTCTTTTAATTGAGTTTTGGGCTATCTTAAAATTTTAAATCTACCTCTCTATCATTTAAGATTTGTTTCATTCTCATTCCCACCAGATTGTTTTGGTCATTGGAAAACCGAATCCTCGGCTTGTGATTAGTGGGTCCACGTTCTGGTGATTTGATCCGTTGAAGGGATGATATCTTGATAATTGTAGAGGGATAAATCAGTCCCGACCATCTCCGGTAGATCTTTTTTATTATGTCATATAAGTGTTCGGCAGCGGAGCTAATGGCCCACAAGTGGTTCCTTGAGTCATCAAGGATGACCTAATACGAAGATATAAAAAACGTTAATGACGATCGATAATATATTTCTCTTTTCTGAGAATATTCTGAATAAATAAATAAATTTCATGCGTTTAGATTCATAGTTTTAGTTTTTAAACATCATTACAAATATTTTATTAGTTTCCTTTTGGACTCAAGTACGGGCAGTGAAATAAATTTACTTCCGTGAGTCTCGCGGTTGCTTTTGCTTCTTTGTCTAGAAAATTGAAAATTAGTTTTCACTGTTGTATCAACAATTTGATAAAATATAGGGAGAAAATACTTATGATTATGTTAATCATATTTTTATGAAAGGATCAAGTCAACCGAACGGTCGGATTAATTCTTATTCTCGATATCATATACATTTTAAGGCTGTTTTTTCCTTTTTGTAGGACTCCGATTTCAGTAATTGGGTTCCACTGTAATGTTCTGCTCTTTTTTTCTCAATATATGATCAAGTGTCCATGCACGGCTCAATGTTGCTCAAATTAGGACAAGTTAAAATACATAAGAATACCCAACCGGGTGTTGGCCCGGTTAGGACACTGGGTTTCAACACCAGAGGCCCTGGCGTCGACCCCCCCAGGCGTTAACCGTCTCCCGTCTCTGTGGGTGCAGGCGTGGGGCGCAGGGATCAGCCCCACCAAAGTTTGGGATACCCTGAGATAGATATATAAATATATATATATATATATATATACATACATACATACATACATACATACACTTATGTAAACGAAAAACCACATAAGAATGAAGAGGGTGTTCTGGTTGCTTTACACGTAACCCCATTACACGGTATTAGCTATTCAATTTAATTCGTCATATCAAAAGGCCTCTTACGTATAAAATAACAGCAATTTTAGAAATTGATTTTAACTACTTACTTCTTTTTTCTTAAGTGCAACAAATCTTCTCTTTCACCATTTGTTGATGTTGAGAAAAGTCTAGCAAAGTCTAGAAAAATTTAGCCCGTCCCGAACAAAATTCCTGCATCCGCCACTGTCCCAAAGAAAGAGGTGTGGACAGGGTTGCAAACGGGACGTCTCCGGATCTGAACCATAGTGGACCCGAACACGGATCCAGAATCGGGTCCACCTAGAGGACCGGAATCTAGTCCAAAATCGATTCTAATTTGCCTTTATTCTTCACTTTTCTTAAAATAAGCATATCATTCAACTTATAACAGTGCATGAAGTCTACTACATCCAGTATTATGCCTAAAGCGTAAAAAAGGAAAACTAAAGAAAAACGCGAGAGCTGATTTTAAGGTACTGATTGCTATATTAAAGGGTCATATGCCGGGTCCCGGGTCCGTGGTTCGGAACATATACGGACCAGGAACCGGACCCGGGCCCGTTTTTGAATCGGGACATAAAATGGGTTTCGTACCCGGTTCTTTGCGGGTCGGAACTTCCGGATAATCGGAGAATCGGATACCCGTTTGCAACCCCAGCTGTGGAGGAGTTGCCCAGCTGCGAGGTACGAGGGACGGTTGCGGATTTTCTCCTTAACCTATTTCGGTTAAAGCTCCCTATCATTAAGAGAGTTAAAATAGGAAAGAGGGCTCCACCTATCACCCATTTCAGCAAGAAAACTCTTAATCCGTCATTATGGCCGTCGAAATAAGGAAGACGGAAAAACTTGAATAAAAAATCATCTTCATGATCGAATTGGAAACGGGTCTCTCTCATAGACTATAAAATCCAGATGATATTTATTTTCTACCGTCGGATTTAATCCCGAGTGGACACCACCGTATTTGCTCACTTATCACTCGCCATCTACTTCACATTTGGTTAACTTGCTGTACCCGTGAAGTGAACTGAAGTGACTGGTTAATTCGGGAGACAATAAAAGGTTAGGGGGTCAAATCGCAATTGATAGTAAGTTTCAAAAATCACCTCCTCAATTTAACAAAAAAAATGTAAAAGGATACATTCTCATGCTACTAAACGAAAAATAATAATAATAATAATAATAACAATTAGGGGTTTTCATGGACCACGCTGGGCTAGGCCGAGGAATGAAAAAAACGGCCCGGCTTCTAAACTAGAAACCAAAGCGCGGCCCAAGCTTGAGTCAGGCCTGAAGTTGCTAGCCGGAGCCTA
The DNA here is from genome assembly GCA_029852735.1 of Persea americana. NCBI lineage: Eukaryota > Viridiplantae > Streptophyta > Magnoliopsida > Laurales > Lauraceae > Persea > Persea americana. The sequence continues at coordinate 53,790,590 of CM056812.1, forward strand.
GCCCGCATGGAAGTGATGAAGCCCGGGCCCGACCCGTGTTAGACATATAGAAACATAGAAATGAGTTTCGGAGCAGCTCCTAGGCCAGCTCAACCGGGCCGATCATGTCACCATCTGTGAGAGGTCACGGGTTTGAGGCCCCCCGTCACTACTCCCTCCCTCATAATTATATGTATATTTGGGCAGGGCGGGAATTCCGGCTCTCAACCACTTAGTCCGAATAAAAGAAAATTGAGCACAACCCATCAATTATAGCCTACACCCCATGCCCAGCCCAAAGGGGCCCGGCCCGATCCATGAGCACCCTTATAAATAAAAAATTCTTCCTTTTAAAAAAGCGAATTCGGAAAAACCGATCTCTCATCATTTGGTTTGACCAAACCTTTAATTTTCTTCTCTCTTATATTAACCGTTAACCTCACTTCACAAGTAAAGTAAATTTACCAAACAAGCAATATATTGCGTATTTGCTGTGATTTAATATTATCCCATTTAAATGTCAATCATACATTCCCATCCATTATATATTGTTGGGACCTAAGCCCCTACCCGCGACGAGATCAAGATGCAAGAAAAGAAAAACAAAAAGGAAAAAAATCGGTTTAAAGTTTGAGTGCCAGTTTTCCTCCTCTCGGAGAGGAGGAAAGCTGGAAAAGGCAGCTTTACCGCCCCTACCTACAGCGGTAAAGCTGCATTGCTACTTTTCCTCCGCTTAGAGAGGAGGAAAAGTGGCAATTGCATCTTTACCGCCTGTAATAGCAGCGGTAAAGCTGCATGGCGGCTTTTCCTCCTCCAACAGTGGTATGGCTGCATGAATACACATAGAAGCCTTTCCCGTCTCTAAGTTAATGTCACTTATCTCCTTCTCAACTTTATTCTCACACACGTTCGGTGTCTTTGGGGCCCATTTCTAATCAAATGTACTTCATCCAAGTGGGGCCCGACGATGAATGACCTATGGCATTTGTCGGCTGAGGCCCACACCAGATGGGAAAGCAACAAAGATTGGCACATTAATCAAATACCTAGATCATTTGTCAGGAAGTACCAAGGCGGAGGGACCCGTCTTTTAATTGAGTTTTGGGCTATCTTAAAATTTTAAATCTACCTCTCTATCATTTAAGATTTGTTTCATTCTCATTCCCACCAGATTGTTTTGGTCATTGGAAAACCGAATCCTCGGCTTGTGATTAGTGGGTCCACGTTCTGGTGATTTGATCCGTTGAAGGGATGATATCTTGATAATTGTAGAGGGATAAATCAGTCCCGACCATCTCCGGTAGATCTTTTTTATTATGTCATATAAGTGTTCGGCAGCGGAGCTAATGGCCCACAAGTGGTTCCTTGAGTCATCAAGGATGACCTAATACGAAGATATAAAAAACGTTAATGACGATCGATAATATATTTCTCTTTTCTGAGAATATTCTGAATAAATAAATAAATTTCATGCGTTTAGATTCATAGTTTTAGTTTTTAAACATCATTACAAATATTTTATTAGTTTCCTTTTGGACTCAAGTACGGGCAGTGAAATAAATTTACTTCCGTGAGTCTCGCGGTTGCTTTTGCTTCTTTGTCTAGAAAATTGAAAATTAGTTTTCACTGTTGTATCAACAATTTGATAAAATATAGGGAGAAAATACTTATGATTATGTTAATCATATTTTTATGAAAGGATCAAGTCAACCGAACGGTCGGATTAATTCTTATTCTCGATATCATATACATTTTAAGGCTGTTTTTTCCTTTTTGTAGGACTCCGATTTCAGTAATTGGGTTCCACTGTAATGTTCTGCTCTTTTTTTCTCAATATATGCCCAAGTGTCCATGCACGGCTCAATGTTGCTCAAATTAGGACAAGTTAAAATACATAAGAATACCCAACCGGGTGTTGGCCCGGTTAGGACACTGGGTTTCAACACCAGAGGCCCTGGCGTCGACCCCCCCCAGGCGTTAACCGTCTCCCGTCTCTGTGGGTGCAGGCGTGGGGCGCAGCGATCAGCCCCACCAAAGTTTGGGATACCCTGAGATAGATATATAAATATATATATATATATATATACATACATACATACATACATACACTTATGTAAACGAAAAACCACATAAGAATGAAGAGGGTGTTCTGGTTGCTTTACACGTAACCCCATTACACGGTATTAGCTATTCAATTTAATTCGTCATATCAAAAGGCCTCTTACGTATAAAATAACAGCAATTTTAGAAATTGATTTTAACTACTTACTTCTTTTTTCTTAAGTGCAACAAATCTTCTCTTTCACCATTTGTTGATGTTGAGAAAAGTCTAGCAAAGTCTAGAAAAATTTAGCCCGTCCCGAACAAAATTCCTGCATCCGCCACTGTCTCAAAGAAAGAGGTGTGGACAGGGTTGCAAACGGGACGTCTCCGGATCTGAACCATAGTGGACCCGAACACGGATCCAGAATCGGGTCCACCTAGAGGACCGGAATCTAGTCCAAAATCGATTCTAATTTGCCTTTATTCTTCACTTTTCTTAAAATAAGCATATCATTCAACTTATAACAGTGCATGAAGTCTACTACATCCAGTATTATGCCTAAAGCGTAAAAAAGGAAAACTAAAGAAAAACGCGAGAGCTGATTTTAAGGTACTGATTGCTATATTAAAGGGTCATATGCCGGGTCCCGGGTCCGTGGTTCGGAACATATACGGACCAGGAACCGGACCCGGGCCCGTTTTTGAATCGGGACATAAAATGGGTTTCGTACCCGGTTCTTTGCGGGTCGGAACTTCCGGATAATCGGAGAATCGGATACCCGTTTGCAACCCCAGATGTGGAGGAGTTGCCCAGCTGCGAGGTACGAGGGACGGTTGCGGATTTTCTCCTTAACCTATTTCGGTTAAAGCTCCCTATCATTAAGAGAGTTAAAATAGGAAAGAGGGCTCCACCTATCACCCATTTCAGCAAGAAAACTCTTAATCCGTCATTATGGCCGTCGAAATAAGGAAGACGGAAAAACTTGAATAAAAAATCATCTTCATGATCGAATTGGAAACGGGTCTCTCTCATAGACTATAAAATCCAGATGATATTTATTTTCTACCGTCGGATTTAATCCCGAGTGGACACCACCGTATTTGCTCACTTATCACTCGCCATCTACTTCACATTTGGTTAACTTGCTGTACCCGTGAAGTGAACTGAAGTGACTGGTTAATTCGGGAGACAATAAAAGGTTAGGGGGTCAAATCGCAATTGATAGTAAGTTTCAAAAATCACCTCCTCAATTTAACAAAAAAAATGTAAAAGGATACATTCTCATGCTACTAAACGAAAAATAATAATAATAATAATAATAACAATTAGGGGTTTTCATGGACCACGCTGGGCTAGGCCGAGGAATGAAAAAAACGGCCCGGCTTCTAAACTAGAAACCAAAGCGCGGCCCAAGCTTGAGTCAGGCCTGAAGTTGCTAGCCGGAGCCTAGCCCGCATGGAAGTGATGAAGCCCGGGCCCGACCCGTGTTAGACATATAGAAACATAGAAATGAGTTTCGGAGCAGCTCCTAGGCCAGCTCAACCGGGCCGATCATGTCACCATCTGTGGGAGGTCACGGGTTTGAGGCCCCCCGTCACTACTCCCTCCCTCATAATTATATGTATATTTGGGCAGGGCGGGAATTCCGGCTCTCAACCACTTAGTCCGAATAAAAGAAAATTGAGCACGACCCATCAATTATAGCCTACACCCCATGCCCAGCCCAAAGGGGCCCGGCCCGATCCATGAGCACCCTTATAAATAAAAAATTCTTCCTTTTAAAAAAGCGAATTCGGAAAAACCGATCTCTCATCATTTGGTTTGACCAAACCTTTAATTTTCTTCTCTCTTATATTAACCGTTAACCTCACTTCACAAGTAAAGTAAATTTACCAAACAAGCAATATATTGCGTATTTGCTGTGATTTAATATTATCCCATTTAAATGTCAATCATACATTCCCATCCATTATATATTGTTGGGACCTAAGCCCCTACCCGCGACGAGATCAAGATGCAAGAAAAGAAAAACAAAAAGGAAAAAAATCGGTTTAAAGTTTGAGTGCCAGTTTTCCTCCTCTCGGAGAGGAGGAAAGCTGGAAAAGGCAGCTTTACCGCCCCTACCTACAGCGGTAAAGCTGCATTGCTACTTTTCCTCCGCTTAGAGAGGAGCAAACGTGGCAATTGCATCTTTACCGCCTGTAATAGCAGCGGTAAAGCTGCATGGCGGCTTTTCCTCCTCCAACAGTGGTATGGCTGCATGAATACACATAGAAGCCTTTCCCGTCTCTAAGTTAATGTCACTTATCTCCTTCTCAACTTTATTCTCACACACGTTCGGTGTCTTTGGGGCCCATTTCTAATCAAATGTACTTCATCCAAGTGGGGCCCGACGATGAATGACCTATGGCATTTGTCGGCTGAGGCCCACACCAGATGGGAAAGCAACAAAGATTGGCACATTAATCAAATACCTAGATCATTTGTCAGGAAGTACCAAGGCGGAGGGACCCGTCTTTTAATTGAGTTTTGGGCTATCTTAAAATTTTAAATCTACCTCTCTATCATTTAAGATTTGTTTCATTCTCATTCCCACCAGATTGTTTTGGTCATTGGAAAACCGAATCCTCGGCTTGTGATTAGTGGGTCCACGTTCTGGTGATTTGATCCGTTGAAGGGATGATATCTTGATAATTGTAGAGGGATAAATCAGTCCCGACCATCTCCGGTAGATCTTTTTTATTATGTCATATAAGTGTTCGGCAGCGGAGCTAATGGCCCACAAGTGGTTCCTTGAGTCATCAAGGATGACCTAATACGAAGATATAAAAAACGTTAATGACGATCGATAATATATTTCTCTTTTCTGAGAATATTCTGAATAAATAAATAAATTTCATGCGTTTAGATTCATAGTTTTAGTTTTTAAACATCATTACAAATATTTTATTAGTTTCCTTTTGGACTCAAGTACGGGCAGTGAAATAAATTTACTTCCGTGAGTCTCGCGGTTGCTTTTGCTTCTTTGTCTAGAAAATTGAAAATTAGTTTTCACTGTTGTATCAACAATTTGATAAAATATAGGGAGAAAATACTTATGATTATGTTAATCATATTTTTATGAAAGGATCAAGTCAACCGAACGGTCGGATTAATTCTTATTCTCGATATCATATACATTTTAAGGCTGTTTTTTCCTTTTTGTAGGACTCCGATTTCAGTAATTGGGTTCCACTGTAATGTTCTGCTCTTTTTTTCTCAATATATGCCCAAGTGTCCATGCACGGCTCAATGTTGCTCAAATTAGGACAAGTTAAAATACATAAGAATACCCAACCGGGTGTTGGCCCGGTTAGGACACTGGGTTTCAACACCAGAGGCCCTGGCGTCGACCCCCCCCAGGCGTTAACCGTCTCCCGTCTCTGTGGGTGCAGGCGTGGGGCGCAGCGATCAGCCCCACCAAAGTTTGGGATACCCTGAGATAGATATATAAATATATATATATATACATACATACATACATACATACACTTATGTAAACGAAAAACCACATAAGAATGAAGAGGGTGTTCTGGTTGCTTTACACGTAACCCCATTACACGGTATTAGCTATTCAATTTAATTCGTCATATCAAAAGGCCTCTTACGTATAAAATAACAGCAATTTTAGAAATTGATTTTAACTACTTACTTCTTTTTTCTTAAGTGCAACAAATCTTCTCTTTCACCATTTGTTGATGTTGAGAAAAGTCTAGCAAAGTCTAGAAAAATTTAGCCCGTCCCGAACAAAATTCCTGCATCCGCCACTGTCCCAAAGAAAGAGGTGTGGACAGGGTTGCAAACGGGACGTCTCCGGATCTGAACCATAGTGGACCCGAACACGGATCCAGAATCGGGTCCACCTAGAGGACCGGAATCTAGTCCAAAATCGATTCTAATTTGCCTTTATTCTTCACTTTTCTTAAAATAAGCATATCATTCAACTTATAACAGTGCATGAAGTCTACTACATCCAGTATTATGCCTAAAGCGTAAAAAAGGAAAACTAAAGAAAAACGCGAGAGCTGATTTTAAGGTACTGATTGCTATATTAAAGGGTCATATGCCGGGTCCCGGGTCCGTGGTTCGGAACATATACGGACCAGGAACCGGACCCGGGCCCGTTTTTGAATCGGGACATAAAATGGGTTTCGTACCCGGTTCTTTGCGGGTCGGAACTTCCGGATAATCGGAGAATCGGATACCCGTTTGCAACCCCAGATGTGGAGGAGTTGCCCAGCTGCGAGGTACGAGGGACGGTTGCGGATTTTCTCCTTAACCTATTTCGGTTAAAGCTCCCTATCATTAAGAGAGTTAAAATAGGAAAGAGGGCTCCACCTATCACCCATTTCAGCAAGAAAACTCTTAATCCGTCATTATGGCCGTCGAAATAAGGAAGACGGAAAAACTTGAATAAAAAATCATCTTCATGATCGAATTGGAAACGGGTCTCTCTCATAGACTATAAAATCCAGATGATATTTATTTTCTACCGTCGGATTTAATCCCGAGTGGACACCACCGTATTTGCTCACTTATCACTCGCCATCTACTTCACATTTGGTTAACTTGCTGTACCCGTGAAGTGAACTGAAGTGACTGGTTAATTCGGGAGACAATAAAAGGTTAGGGGGTCAAATCGCAATTGATAGTAAGTTTCAAAAATCACCTCCTCAATTTAACAAAAAAAATGTAAAAGGATACATTCTCATGCTACTAAACGAAAAATAATAATAATAATAATAATAACAATTAGGGGTTTTCATGGACCACGCTGGGCTAGGCCGAGGAATGAAAAAAACGGCCCGGCTTCTAAACTAGAAACCAAAGCGCGGCCCAAGCTTGAGTCAGGCCTGAAGTTGCTAGCCGGAGCCTAGCCCGCATGGAAGTGATGAAGCCCGGGCCCGACCCGTGTTAGACATATAGAAACATAGAAATGAGTTTCGGAGCAGCTCCTAGGCCAGCTCAACCGGGCCGATCATGTCACCATCTGTGAGAGGTCACGGGTTTGAGGCCCCCCGTCACTACTCCCTCCCTCATAATTATATGTATATTTGGGCAGGGCGGGAATTCCGGCTCTCAACCACTTAGTCCGAATAAAAGAAAATTGAGCACGACCCATCAATTATAGCCTACACCCCATGCCCAGCCCAAAGGGGCCCGGCCCGATCCATGAGCACCCTTATAAATAAAAAATTCTTCCTTTTAAAAAAGCGAATTCGGAAAAACCGATCTCTCATCATTTGGTTTGACCAAACCTTTAATTTTCTTCTCTCTTATATTAACCGTTAACCTCACTTCACAAGTAAAGTAAATTTACCAAACAAGCAATATATTGCGTATTTGCTGTGATTTAATATTATCCCATTTAAATGTCAATCATACATTCCCATCCATTATATATTGTTGGGACCTAAGCCCCTACCCGCGACGAGATCAAGATGCAAGAAAAGAAAAACAAAAAGGAAAAAAATCGGTTTAAAGTTTGAGTGCCAGTTTTCCTCCTCTCGGAGAGGAGGAAAGCTGGAAAAGGCAGCTTTACCGCCCCTACCTACAGCGGTAAAGCTGCATTGCTACTTTTCCTCCGCTTAGAGAGGAGCAAACGTGGCAATTGCATCTTTACCGCCTGTAATAGCAGCGGTAAAGCTGCATGGCGGCTTTTCCTCCTCCAACAGTGGTATGGCTGCATGAATACACATAGAAGCCTTTCCCGTCTCTAAGTTAATGTCACTTATCTCCTTCTCAACTTTATTCTCACACACGTTCGGTGTCTTTGGGGCCCATTTCTAATCAAATGTACTTCATCCAAGTGGGGCCCGACGATGAATGACCTATGGCATTTGTCGGCTGAGGCCCACACCAGATGGGAAAGCAACAAAGATTGGCACATTAATCAAATACCTAGATCATTTGTCAGGAAGTACCAAGGCGGAGGGACCCGTCTTTTAATTGAGTTTTGGGCTATCTTAAAATTTTAAATCTACCTCTCTATCATTTAAGATTTGTTTCATTCTCATTCCCACCAGATTGTTTTGGTCATTGGAAAACCGAATCCTCGGCTTGTGATTAGTGGGTCCACGTTCTGGTGATTTGATCCGTTGAAGGGATGATATCTTGATAATTGTAGAGGGATAAATCAGTCCCGACCATCTCCGGTAGATCTTTTTTATTATGTCATATAAGTGTTCGGCAGCGGAGCTAATGGCCCACAAGTGGTTCCTTGAGTCATCAAGGATGACCTAATACGAAGATATAAAAAACGTTAATGACGATCGATAATATATTTCTCTTTTCTGAGAATATTCTGAATAAATAAATAAATTTCATGCGTTTAGATTCATAGTTTTAGTTTTTAAACATCATTACAAATATTTTATTAGTTTCCTTTTGGACTCAAGTACGGGCAGTGAAATAAATTTACTTCCGTGAGTCTCGCGGTTGCTTTTGCTTCTTTGTCTAGAAAATTGAAAATTAGTTTTCACTGTTGTATCAACAATTTGATAAAATATAGGGAGAAAATACTTATGATTATGTTAATCATATTTTTATGAAAGGATCAAGTCAACCGAACGGTCGGATTAATTCTTATTCTCGATATCATATACATTTTAAGGCTGTTTTTTCCTTTTTGTAGGACTCCGATTTCAGTAATTGGGTTCCACTGTAATGTTCTGCTCTTTTTTTCTCAATATATGCCCAAGTGTCCATGCACGGCTCAATGTTGCTCAAATTAGGACAAGTTAAAATACATAAGAATACCCAACCGGGTGTTGGCCCGGTTAGGACACTGGGTTTCAACACCAGAGGCCCTGGCGTCGACCCCCCCCAGGCGTTAACCGTCTCCCGTCTCTGTGGGTGCAGGCGTGGGGCGCAGCGATCAGCCCCACCAAAGTTTGGGATACCCTGAGATAGATATATAAATATATATATATATACATACATACATACATACATACACTTATGTAAACGAAAAACCACATAAGAATGAAGAGGGTGTTCTGGTTGCTTTACACGTAACCCCATTACACGGTATTAGCTATTCAATTTAATTCGTCATATCAAAAGGCCTCTTACGTATAAAATAACAGCAATTTTAGAAATTGATTTTAACTACTTACTTCTTTTTTCTTAAGTGCAACAAATCTTCTCTTTCACCATTTGTTGATGTTGAGAAAAGTCTAGCAAAGTCTAGAAAAATTTAGCCCGTCCCGAACAAAATTCCTGCATCCGCCACTGTCCCAAAGAAAGAGGTGTGGACAGGGTTGCAAACGGGACGTCTCCGGATCTGAACCATAGTGGACCCGAACACGGATCCAGAATCGGGTCCACCTAGAGGACCGGAATCTAGTCCAAAATCGATTCTAATTTGCCTTTATTCTTCACTTTTCTTAAAATAAGCATATCATTCAACTTATAACAGTGCATGAAGTCTACTACATCCAGTATTATGCCTAAAGCGTAAAAAAGGAAAACTAAAGAAAAACGCGAGAGCTGATTTTAAGGTACTGATTGCTATATTAAAGGGTCATATGCCGGGTCCCGGGTCCGTGGTTCGGAACATATACGGACCAGGAACCGGACCCGGGCCCGTTTTTGAATCGGGACATAAAATGGGTTTCGTACCCGGTTCTTTGCGGGTCGGAACTTCCGGATAATCGGAGAATCGGATACCCGTTTGCAACCCCAGATGTGGAGGAGTTGCCCAGCTGCGAGGTACGAGGGACGGTTGCGGATTTTCTCCTTAACCTATTTCGGTTAAAGCTCCCTATCATTAAGAGAGTTAAAATAGGAAAGAGGGCTCCACCTATCACCCATTTCAGCAAGAAAACTCTTAATCCGTCATTATGGCCGTCGAAATAAGGAAGACGGAAAAACTTGAATAAAAAATCATCTTCATGATCGAATTGGAAACGGGTCTCTCTCATAGACTATAAAATCCAGATGATATTTATTTTCTACCGTCGGATTTAATCCCGAGTGGACACCACCGTATTTGCTCACTTATCACTCGCCATCTACTTCACATTTGGTTAACTTGCTGTACCCGTGAAGTGAACTGAAGTGACTGGTTAATTCGGGAGACAATAAAAGGTTAGGGGGTCAAATCGCAATTGATAGTAAGTTTCAAAAATCACCTCCTCAATTTAACAAAAAAAATGTAAAAGGATACATTCTCATGCTACTAAACGAAAAATAATAATAATAATAATAATAACAATTAGGGGTTTTCATGGACCACGCTGGGCTAGGCCGAGGAATGAAAAAAACGGCCCGGCTTCTAAACTAGAAACCAAAGCGCGGCCCAAGCTTGAGTCAGGCCTGAAGTTGCTAGCCGGAGCCTAGCCCGCATGGAAGTGATGAAGCCCGGGCCCGACCCATGTTAGACATATAGAAACATAGAAATGAGTTTCGGAGCAGCTCCTAGGCCAGCTCAACCGGGCCGATCATGTCACCATCTGTGAGAGGTCACGGGTTTGAGGCCCCCCGTCACTACTCCCTCCCTCATAATTATATGTATATTTGGGCAGGGCGGGAATTCCGGCTCTCAACCACTTAGTCCGAATAAAAGAAAATTGAGCACGACCCATCAATTATAGCCTACACCCCATGCCCAGCCCAAAGGGGCCCGGCCCGATCCATGAGCACCCTTATAAATAAAAAATTCTTCCTTTTAGAAAAGCGAATTCGGAAAAACCGATCTCTCATCATTTGGTTTGACCAAACCTTTAATTTTCTTCTCTCTTATATTAACCGTTAACCTCACTTCACAAGTAAAGTAAATTTACCAAACAAGCAATATATTGCGTATTTGCTGTGATTTAATATTATCCCATTTAAATGTCAATCATACATTCCCATCCATTATATATTGTTGGGACCTAAGCCCCTACCCGCGACGAGATCAAGATGCAAGAAAAGAAAAACAAAAAGGAAAAAAATCGGTTTAAAGTTTGAGTGCCAGTTTTCCTCCTCTCGGAGAGGAGGAAAGCTGGAAAAGGCAGCTTTACCGCCCCTACCTACAGCGGTAAAGCTGCATTGCTACTTTTCCTCCGCTTAGAGAGGAGCAAACGTGGCAATTGCATCTTTACCGCCTGTAATAGCAGCGGTAAAGCTGCATGGCGGCTTTTCCTCCTCCAACAGTGGTATGGCTGCATGAATACACATAGAAGCCTTTCCCGTCTCTAAGTTAATGTCACTTATCTCCTTCTCAACTTTATTCTCACACACGTTCGGTGTCTTTGGGGCCCATTTCTAATCAAATGTACTTCATCCAAGTGGGGCCCGACGATGAATGACCTATGGCATTTGTCGGCTGAGGCCCACACCAGATGGGAAAGCAACAAAGATTGGCACATTAATCAAATACCTAGATCATTTGTCAGGAAGTACCAAGGCGGAGGGACCCGTCTTTTAATTGAGTTTTGGGCTATCTTAAAATTTTAAATCTACCTCTCTATCATTTAAGATTTGTTTCATTCTCATTCCCACCAGATTGTTTTGGTCATTGGAAAACCGAATCCTCGGCTTGTGATTAGTGGGTCCACGTTCTGGTGATTTGATCCGTTGAAGGGATGATATCTTGATAATTGTAGAGGGATAAATCAGTCCCGACCATCTCCGGTAGATCTTTTTTATTATGTCATATAAGTGTTCGGCAGCGGAGCTAATGGCCCACAAGTGGTTCCTTGAGTCATCAAGGATGACCTAATACGAAGATATAAAAAACGTTAATGACGATCGATAATATATTTCTCTTTTCTGAGAATATTCTGAATAAATAAATAAATTTCATGCGTTTAGATTCATAGTTTTAGTTTTTAAACATCATTACAAATATTTTATTAGTTTCCTTTTGGACTCAAGTACGGGCAGTGAAATAAATTTACTTCCGTGAGTCTCGCGGTTGCTTTTGCTTCTTTGTCTAGAAAATTGAAAATTAGTTTTCACTGTTGTATCAACAATTTGATAAAATATAGGGAGAAAATACTTATGATTATGTTAATCATATTTTTATGAAAGGATCAAGTCAACCGAACGGTCGGATTAATTCTTATTCTCGATATCATATACATTTTAAGGCTGTTTTTTCCTTTTTGTAGGACTCCGATTTCAGTAATTGGGTTCCACTGTAATGTTCTGCTCTTTTTTTCTCAATATATGCCCAAGTGTCCATGCACGGCTCAATGTTGCTCAAATTAGGACAAGTTAAAATACATAAGAATACCCAACCGGGTGTTGGCCCGGTTAGGACACTGGGTTTCAACACCAGAGGCCCTGGCGTCGACCCCCCCCCAGGCGTTAACCGTCTCCCGTCTCTGTGGGTGCAGGCGTGGGGCGCAGCGATCAGCCCCACCAAAGTTTGGGATACCCTGAGATAGATATATAAATATATATATATATATATATACATACATACATACATACATACACTTATGTAAACGAAAAACCACATAAGAATGAAGAGGGTGTTCTGGTTGCTTTACACGTAACCCCATTACACGGTATTAGCTATTCAATTTAATTCGTCATATCAAAAGGCCTCTTACGTATAAAATAACAGCAATTTTAGAAATTGATTTTAACTACTTACTTCTTTTTTCTTAAGTGCAACAAATCTTCTCTTTCACCATTTGTTGATGTTGAGAAAAGTCTAGCAAAGTCTAGAAAAATTTAGCCCGTCCCGAACAAAATTCCTGCATCCGCCACTGTCCCAAAGAAAGAGGTGTGGACAGGGTTGCAAACGGGACGTCTCCGGATCTGAACCATAGTGGACCCGAACACGGATCCAGAATCGGGTCCACCTAGAGGACCGGAATCTAGTCCAAAATCGATTCTAATTTGCCTTTATTCTTCACTTTTCTTAAAATAAGCATATCATTCAACTTATAACAGTGCATGAAGTCTACTACATCCAGTATTATGCCTAAAGCGTAAAAAAGGAAAACTAAAGAAAAACGCGAGAGCTGATTTTAAGGTACTGATTGCTATATTAAAGGGTCATATGCCGGGTCCCGGGTCCGTGGTTCGGAACATATACGGACCAGGAACCGGACCCGGGCCCGTTTTTGAATCGGGACATAAAATGGGTTTCGTACCCGGTTCTTTGCGGGTCGGAACTTCCGGATAATCGGAGAATCGGATACCCGTTTGCAACCCCAGATGTGGAGGAGTTGCCCAGCTGCGAGGTACGAGGGACGGTTGCGGATTTTCTCCTTAACCTATTTCGGTTAAAGCTCCCTATCATTAAGAGAGTTAAAATAGGAAAGAGGGCTCCACCTATCACCCATTTCAGCAAGAAAACTCTTAATCCGTCATTATGGCCGTCGAAATAAGGAAGACGGAAAAACTTGAATAAAAAATCATCTTCATGATCGAATTGGAAACGGGTCTCTCTCATAGACTATAAAATCCAGATGATATTTATTTTCTACCGTCGGATTTAATCCCGAGTGGACACCACCGTATTTGCTCACTTATCACTCGCCATCTACTTCACATTTGGTTAACTTGCTGTACCCGTGAAGTGAACTGAAGTGACTGGTTAATTCGGGAGACAATAAAAGGTTAGGGGGTCAAATCGCAATTGATAGTAAGTTTCAAAAATCACCTCCTCAATTTAACAAAAAAAATGTAAAAGGATACATTCTCATGCTACTAAACGAAAAATAATAATAATAATAATAATAACAATTAGGGGTTTTCATGGACCACGCTGGGCTAGGCCGAGGAATGAAAAAAACGGCCCGGCTTCTAAACTAGAAACCAAAGCGCGGCCCAAGCTTGAGTCAGGCCTGAAGTTGCTAGCCGGAGCCTAGCCCGCATGGAAGTGATGAAGCCCGGGCCCGACCCATGTTAGACATATAGAAACATAGAAATGAGTTTCGGAGCAGCTCCTAGGCCAGCTCAACCGGGCCGATCATGTCACCATCTGTGAGAGGTCACGGGTTTGAGGCCCCCCGTCACTACTCCCTCCCTCATAATTATATGTATATTTGGGCAGGGCGGGAATTCCGGCTCTCAACCACTTAGTCCGAATAAAAGAAAATTGAGCACGACCCATCAATTATAGCCTACACCCCATGCCCAGCCCAAAGGGGCCCGGCCCGATCCATGAGCACCCTTATAAATAAAAAATTCTTCCTTTTAGAAAAGCGAATTCGGAAAAACCGATCTCTCATCATTTGGTTTGACCAAACCTTTAATTTTCTTCTCTCTTATATTAACCGTTAACCTCACTTCACAAGTAAAGTAAATTTACCAAACAAGCAATATATTGCGTATTTGCTGTGATTTAATATTATCCCATTTAAATGTCAATCATACATTCCCATCCATTATATATTGTTGGGACCTAAGCCCCTACCCGCGACGAGATCAAGATGCAAGAAAAGAAAAACAAAAAGGAAAAAAATCGGTTTAAAGTTTGAGTGCCAGTTTTCCTCCTCTCGGAGAGGAGGAAAGCTGGAAAAGGCAGCTTTACCGCCCCTACCTACAGCGGTAAAGCTGCATTGCTACTTTTCCTCCGCTTAGAGAGGAGCAAACGTGGCAATTGCATCTTTACCGCCTGTAATAGCAGCGGTAAAGCTGCATGGCGGCTTTTCCTCCTCCAACAGTGGTATGGCTGCATGAATACACATAGAAGCCTTTCCCGTCTCTAAGTTAATGTCACTTATCTCCTTCTCAACTTTATTCTCACACACGTTCGGTGTCTTTGGGGCCCATTTCTAATCAAATGTACTTCATCCAAGTGGGGCCCGACGATGAATGACCTATGGCATTTGTCGGCTGAGGCCCACACCAGATGGGAAAGCAACAAAGATTGGCACATTAATCAAATACCTAGATCATTTGTCAGGAAGTACCAAGGCGGAGGGACCCGTCTTTTAATTGAGTTTTGGGCTATCTTAAAATTTTAAATCTACCTCTCTATCATTTAAGATTTGTTTCATTCTCATTCCCACCAGATTGTTTTGGTCATTGGAAAACCGAATCCTCGGCTTGTGATTAGTGGGTCCACGTTCTGGTGATTTGATCCGTTGAAGGGATGATATCTTGATAATTGTAGAGGGATAAATCAGTCCCGACCATCTCCGGTAGATCTTTTTTATTATGTCATATAAGTGTTCGGCAGCGGAGCTAATGGCCCACAAGTGGTTCCTTGAGTCATCAAGGATGACCTAATACGAAGATATAAAAAACGTTAATGACGATCGATAATATATTTCTCTTTTCTGAGAATATTCTGAATAAATAAATAAATTTCATGCGTTTAGATTCATAGTTTTAGTTTTTAAACATCATTACAAATATTTTATTAGTTTCCTTTTGGACTCAAGTACGGGCAGTGAAATAAATTTACTTCCGTGAGTCTCGCGGTTGCTTTTGCTTCTTTGTCTAGAAAATTGAAAATTAGTTTTCACTGTTGTATCAACAATTTGATAAAATATAGGGAGAAAATACTTATGATTATGTTAATCATATTTTTATGAAAGGATCAAGTCAACCGAACGGTCGGATTAATTCTTATTCTCGATATCATATACATTTTAAGGCTGTTTTTTCCTTTTTGTAGGACTCCGATTTCAGTAATTGGGTTCCACTGTAATGTTCTGCTCTTTTTTTCTCAATATATGCCCAAGTGTCCATGCACGGCTCAATGTTGCTCAAATTAGGACAAGTTAAAATACATAAGAATACCCAACCGGGTGTTGGCCCGGTTAGGACACTGGGTTTCAACACCAGAGGCCCTGGCGTCGACCCCCCCCCCAGGCGTTAACCGTCTCCCGTCTCTGTGGGTGCAGGCGTGGGGCGCAGCGATCAGCCCCACCAAAGTTTGGGATACCCTGAGATAGATATATAAATATATATATATATATATATATACATACATACATACATACATACACTTATGTAAACGAAAAACCACATAAGAATGAAGAGGGTGTTCTGGTTGCTTTACACGTAACCCCATTACACGGTATTAGCTATTCAATTTAATTCGTCATATCAAAAGGCCTCTTACGTATAAAATAACAGCAATTTTAGAAATTGATTTTAACTACTTACTTCTTTTTTCTTAAGTGCAACAAATCTTCTCTTTCACCATTTGTTGATGTTGAGAAAAGTCTAGCAAAGTCTAGAAAAATTTAGCCCGTCCCGAACAAAATTCCTGCATCCGCCACTGTCCCAAAGAAAGAGGTGTGGACAGGGTTGCAAACGGGACGTCTCCGGATCTGAACCATAGTGGACCCGAACACGGATCCAGAATCGGGTCCACCTAGAGGACCGGAATCTAGTCCAAAATCGATTCTAATTTGCCTTTATTCTTCACTTTTCTTAAAATAAGCATATCATTCAACTTATAACAGTGCATGAAGTCTACTACATCCAGTATTATGCCTAAAGCGTAAAAAAGGAAAACTAAAGAAAAACGCGAGAGCTGATTTTAAGGTACTGATTGCTATATTAAAGGGTCATATGCCGGGTCCCGGGTCCGTGGTTCGGAACATATACGGACCAGGAACCGGACCCGGGCCCGTTTTTGAATCGGGACATAAAATGGGTTTCGTACCCGGTTCTTTGCGGGTCGGAACTTCCGGATAATCGGAGAATCGGATACCCGTTTGCAACCCCAGATGTGGAGGAGTTGCCCAGCTGCGAGGTACGAGGGACGGTTGCGGATTTTCTCCTTAACCTATTTCGGTTAAAGCTCCCTATCATTAAGAGAGTTAAAATAGGAAAGAGGGCTCCACCTATCACCCATTTCAGCAAGAAAACTCTTAATCCGTCATTATGGCCGTCGAAATAAGGAAGACGGAAAAACTTGAATAAAAAATCATCTTCATGATCGAATTGGAAACGGGTCTCTCTCATAGACTATAAAATCCAGATGATATTTATTTTCTACCGTCGGATTTAATCCCGAGTGGACACCACCGTATTTGCTCACTTATCACTCGCCATCTACTTCACATTTGGTTAACTTGCTGTACCCGTGAAGTGAACTGAAGTGACTGGTTAATTCGGGAGACAATAAAAGGTTAGGGGGTCAAATCGCAATTGATAGTAAGTTTCAAAAATCACCTCCTCAATTTAACAAAAAAAATGTAAAAGGATACATTCTCATGCTACTAAACGAAAAATAATAATAATAATAATAATAACAATTAGGGGTTTTCATGGACCACGCTGGGCTAGGCCGAGGAATGAAAAAAACGGCCCGGCTTCTAAACTAGAAACCAAAGCGCGGCCCAAGCTTGAGTCAGGCCTGAAGTTGCTAGCCGGAGCCTAGCCCGCATGGAAGTGATGAAGCCCGGGCCCGACCCATGTTAGACATATAGAAACATAGAAATGAGTTTCGGAGCAGCTCCTAGGCCAGCTCAACCGGGCCGATCATGTCACCATCTGTGAGAGGTCACGGGTTTGAGGCCCCCCGTCACTACTCCCTCCCTCATAATTATATGTATATTTGGGCAGGGCGGGAATTCCGGCTCTCAACCACTTAGTCCGAATAAAAGAAAATTGAGCACGACCCATCAATTATAGCCTACACCCCATGCCCAGCCCAAAGGGGCCCGGCCCGATCCATGAGCACCCTTATAAATAAAAAATTCTTCCTTTTAAAAAAGCGAATTCGGAAAAACCGATCTCTCATCATTTGGTTTGACCAAACCTTTAATTTTCTTCTCTCTTATATTAACCGTTAACCTCACTTCACAAGTAAAGTAAATTTACCAAACAAGCAATATATTGCGTATTTGCTGTGATTTAATATTATCCCATTTAAATGTCAATCATACATTCCCATCCATTATATATTGTTGGGACCTAAGCCCCTACCCGCGACGAGATCAAGATGCAAGAAAAGAAAAACAAAAAGGAAAAAAATCGGTTTAAAGTTTGAGTGCCAGTTTTCCTCCTCTCGGAGAGGAGGAAAGCTGGAAAAGGCAGCTTTACCGCCCCTACCTACAGCGGTAAAGCTGCATTGCTACTTTTCCTCCGCTTAGAGAGGAGCAAACGTGGCAATTGCATCTTTACCGCCTGTAATAGCAGCGGTAAAGCTGCATGGCGGCTTTTCCTCCTCCAACAGTGGTATGGCTGCATGAATACACATAGAAGCCTTTCCCGTCTCTAAGTTAATGTCACTTATCTCCTTCTCAACTTTATTCTCACACACGTTCGGTGTCTTTGGGGCCCATTTCTAATCAAATGTACTTCATCCAAGTGGGGCCCGACGATGAATGACCTATGGCATTTGTCGGCTGAGGCCCACACCAGATGGGAAAGCAACAAAGATTGGCACATTAATCAAATACCTAGATCATTTGTCAGGAAGTACCAAGGCGGAGGGACCCGTCTTTTAATTGAGTTTTGGGCTATCTTAAAATTTTAAATCTACCTCTCTATCATTTAAGATTTGTTTCATTCTCATTCCCACCAGATTGTTTTGGTCATTGGAAAACCGAATCCTCGGCTTGTGATTAGTGGGTCCACGTTCTGGTGATTTGATCCGTTGAAGGGATGATATCTTGATAATTGTAGAGGGATAAATCAGTCCCGACCATCTCCGGTAGATCTTTTTTATTATGTCATATAAGTGTTCGGCAGCGGAGCTAATGGCCCACAAGTGGTTCCTTGAGTCATCAAGGATGACCTAATACGAAGATATAAAAAACGTTAATGACGATCGATAATATATTTCTCTTTTCTGAGAATATTCTGAATAAATAAATAAATTTCATGCGTTTAGATTCATAGTTTTAGTTTTTAAACATCATTACAAATATTTTATTAGTTTCCTTTTGGACTCAAGTACGGGCAGTGAAATAAATTTACTTCCGTGAGTCTCGCGGTTGCTTTTGCTTCTTTGTCTAGAAAATTGAAAATTAGTTTTCACTGTTGTATCAACAATTTGATAAAATATAGGGAGAAAATACTTATGATTATGTTAATCATATTTTTATGAAAGGATCAAGTCAACCGAACGGTCGGATTAATTCTTATTCTCGATATCATATACATTTTAAGGCTGTTTTTTCCTTTTTGTAGGACTCCGATTTCAGTAATTGGGTTCCACTGTAATGTTCTGCTCTTTTTTTCTCAATATATGCCCAAGTGTCCATGCACGGCTCAATGTTGCTCAAATTAGGACAAGTTAAAATACATAAGAATACCCAACCGGGTGTTGGCCCGGTTAGGACACTGGGTTTCAACACCAGAGGCCCTGGCGTCGACCCCCCCCAGGCGTTAACCGTCTCCCGTCTCTGTGGGTGCAGGCGTGGGGCGCAGCGATCAGCCCCACCAAAGTTTGGGATACCCTGAGATAGATATATAAATATATATATATATACATACATACATACATACATACACTTATGTAAACGAAAAACCACATAAGAATGAAGAGGGTGTTCTGGTTGCTTTACACGTAACCCCATTACACGGTATTAGCTATTCAATTTAATTCGTCATATCAAAAGGCCTCTTACGTATAAAATAACAGCAATTTTAGAAATTGATTTTAACTACTTACTTCTTTTTTCTTAAGTGCAACAAATCTTCTCTTTCACCATTTGTTGATGTTGAGAAAAGTCTAGCAAAGTCTAGAAAAATTTAGCCCGTCCCGAACAAAATTCCTGCATCCGCCACTGTCTCAAAGAAAGAGGTGTGGACAGGGTTGCAAACGGGACGTCTCCGGATCTGAACCATAGTGGACCCGAACACGGATCCAGAATCGGGTCCACCTAGAGGACCGGAATCTAGTCCAAAATCGATTCTAATTTGCCTTTATTCTTCACTTTTCTTAAAATAAGCATATCATTCAACTTATAACAGTGCATGAAGTCTACTACATCCAGTATTATGCCTAAAGCGTAAAAAAGGAAAACTAAAGAAAAACGCGAGAGCTGATTTTAAGGTACTGATTGCTATATTAAAGGGTCATATGCCGGGTCCCGGGTCCGTGGTTCGGAACATATACGGACCAGGAACCGGACCCGGGCCCGTTTTTGAATCGGGACATAAAATGGGTTTCGTACCCGGTTCTTTGCGGGTCGGAACTTCCGGATAATCGGAGAATCGGATACCCGTTTGCAACCCCAGATGTGGAGGAGTTGCCCAGCTGCGAGGTACGAGGGACGGTTGCGGATTTTCTCCTTAACCTATTTCGGTTAAAGCTCCCTATCATTAAGAGAGTTAAAATAGGAAAGAGGGCTCCACCTATCACCCATTTCAGCAAGAAAACTCTTAATCCGTCATTATGGCCGTCGAAATAAGGAAGACGGAAAAACTTGAATAAAAAATCATCTTCATGATCGAATTGGAAACGGGTCTCTCTCATAGACTATAAAATCCAGATGATATTTATTTTCTACCGTCGGATTTAATCCCGAGTGGACACCACCGTATTTGCTCACTTATCACTCGCCATCTACTTCACATTTGGTTAACTTGCTGTACCCGTGAAGTGAACTGAAGTGACTGGTTAATTCGGGAGACAATAAAAGGTTAGGGGGTCAAATCGCAATTGATAGTAAGTTTCAAAAATCACCTCCTCAATTTAACAAAAAAAATGTAAAAGGATACATTCTCATGCTACTAAACGAAAAATAATAATAATAATAATAATAACAATTAGGGGTTTTCATGGACCACGCTGGGCTAGGCCGAGGAATGAAAAAAACGGCCCGGCTTCTAAACTAGAAACCAAAGCGCGGCCCAAGCTTGAGTCAGGCCTGAAGTTGCTAGCCGGAGCCTAGCCCGCATGGAAGTGATGAAGCCCGGGCCCGACCCGTGTTAGACATATAGAAACATAGAAATGAGTTTCGGAGCAGCTCCTAGGCCAGCTCAACCGGGCCGATCATGTCACCATCTGTGAGAGGTCACGGGTTTGAGGCCCCCCGTCACTACTCCCTCCCTCATAATTATATGTATATTTGGGCAGGGCGGGAATTCCGGCTCTCAACCACTTAGTCCGAATAAAAGAAAATTGAGCACGACCCATCAATTATAGCCTACACCCCATGCCCAGCCCAAAGGGGCCCGGCCCGATCCATGAGCACCCTTATAAATAAAAAATTCTTCCTTTTAAAAAAGCGAATTCGGAAAAACCGATCTCTCATCATTTGGTTTGACCAAACCTTTAATTTTCTTCTCTCTTATATTAACCGTTAACCTCACTTCACAAGTAAAGTAAATTTACCAAACAAGCAATATATTGCGTATTTGCTGTGATTTAATATTATCCCATTTAAATGTCAATCATACATTCCCATCCATTATATATTGTTGGGACCTAAGCCCCTACCCGCGACGAGATCAAGATGCAAGAAAAGAAAAACAAAAAGGAAAAAAATCGGTTTAAAGTTTGAGTGCCAGTTTTCCTCCTCTCGGAGAGGAGGAAAGCTGGAAAAGGCAGCTTTACCGCCCCTACCTACAGCGGTAAAGCTGCATTGCTACTTTTCCTCCGCTTAGAGAGGAGGAAAAGTGGCAATTGCATCTTTACCGCCTGTAATAGCAGCGGTAAAGCTGCATGGCGGCTTTTCCTCCTCCAACAGTGGTATGGCTGCATGAATACACATAGAAGCCTTTCCCGTCTCTAAGTTAATGTCACTTATCTCCTTCTCAACTTTATTCTCACACACGTTCGGTGTCTTTGGGGCCCATTTCTAATCAAATGTACTTCATCCAAGTGGGGCCCGACGATGAATGACCTATGGCATTTGTCGGCTGAGGCCCACACCAGATGGGAAAGCAACAAAGATTGGCACATTAATCAAATACCTAGATCATTTGTCAGGAAGTACCAAGGCGGAGGGACCCGTCTTTTAATTGAGTTTTGGGCTATCTTAAAATTTTAAATCTACCTCTCTATCATTTAAGATTTGTTTCATTCTCATTCCCACCAGATTGTTTTGGTCATTGGAAAACCGAATCCTCGGCTTGTGATTAGTGGGTCCACGTTCTGGTGATTTGATCCGTTGAAGGGATGATATCTTGATAATTGTAGAGGGATAAATCAGTCCCGACCATCTCCGGTAGATCTTTTTTATTATGTCATATAAGTGTTCGGCAGCGGAGCTAATGGCCCACAAGTGGTTCCTTGAGTCATCAAGGATGACCTAATACGAAGATATAAAAAACGTTAATGACGATCGATAATATATTTCTCTTTTCTGAGAATATTCTGAATAAATAAATAAATTTCATGCGTTTAGATTCATAGTTTTAGTTTTTAAACATCATTACAAATATTTTATTAGTTTCCTTTTGGACTCAAGTACGGGCAGTGAAATAAATTTACTTCCGTGAGTCTCGCGGTTGCTTTTGCTTCTTTGTCTAGAAAATTGAAAATTAGTTTTCACTGTTGTATCAACAATTTGATAAAATATAGGGAGAAAATACTTATGATTATGTTAATCATATTTTTATGAAAGGATCAAGTCAACCGAACGGTCGGATTAATTCTTATTCTCGATATCATATACATTTTAAGGCTGTTTTTTCCTTTTTGTAGGACTCCGATTTCAGTAATTGGGTTCCACTGTAATGTTCTGCTCTTTTTTTCTCAATATATGATCAAGTGTCCATGCACGGCTCAATGTTGCTCAAATTAGGACAAGTTAAAATACATAAGAATACCCAACCGGGTGTTGGCCCGGTTAGGACACTGGGTTTCAACACCAGAGGCCCTGGCGTCGACCCCCCCAGGCGTTAACCGTCTCCCGTCTCTGTGGGTGCAGGCGTGGGGCGCAGGGATCAGCCCCACCAAAGTTTGGGATACCCTGAGATAGATATATAAATATATATATATATATATACATACATACATACATACATACACTTATGTAAACGAAAAACCACATAAGAATGAAGAGGGTGTTCTGGTTGCTTTACACGTAACCCCATTACACGGTATTAGCTATTCAATTTAATTCGTCATATCAAAAGGCCTCTTACGTATAAAATAACAGCAATTTTAGAAATTGATTTTAACTACTTACTTCTTTTTTCTTAAGTGCAACAAATCTTCTCTTTCACCATTTGTTGATGTTGAGAAAAGTCTAGCAAAGTCTAGAAAAATTTAGCCCGTCCCGAACAAAATTCCTGCATCCGCCACTGTCCCAAAGAAAGAGGTGTGGACAGGGTTGCAAACGGGACGTCTCCGGATCTGAACCATAGTGGACCCGAACACGGATCCAGAATCGGGTCCACCTAGAGGACCGGAATCTAGTCCAAAATCGATTCTAATTTGCCTTTATTCTTCACTTTTCTTAAAATAAGCATATCATTCAACTTATAACAGTGCATGAAGTCTACTACATCCAGTATTATGCCTAAAGCGTAAAAAAGGAAAACTAAAGAAAAACGCGAGAGCTGATTTTAAGGTACTGATTGCTATATTAAAGGGTCATATGCCGGGTCCCGGGTCCGTGGTTCGGAACATATACGGACCAGGAACCGGACCCGGGCCCGTTTTTGAATCGGGACATAAAATGGGTTTCGTACCCGGTTCTTTGCGGGTCGGAACTTCCGGATAATCGGAGAATCGGATACCCGTTTGCAACCCCAGATGTGGAGGAGTTGCCCAGCTGCGAGGTACGAGGGACGGTTGCGGATTTTCTCCTTAACCTATTTCGGTTAAAGCTCCCTATCATTAAGAGAGTTAAAATAGGAAAGAGGGCTCCACCTATCACCCATTTCAGCAAGAAAACTCTTAATCCGTCATTATGGCCGTCGAAATAAGGAAGACGGAAAAACTTGAATAAAAAATCATCTTCATGATCGAATTGGAAACGGGTCTCTCTCATAGACTATAAAATCCAGATGATATTTATTTTCTACCGTCGGATTTAATCCCGAGTGGACACCACCGTATTTGCTCACTTATCACTCGCCATCTACTTCACATTTGGTTAACTTGCTGTACCCGTGAAGTGAACTGAAGTGACTGGTTAATTCGGGAGACAATAAAAGGTTAGGGGGTCAAATCGCAATTGATAGTAAGTTTCAAAAATCACCTCCTCAATTTAACAAAAAAAATGTAAAAGGATACATTCTCATGCTACTAAACGAAAAATAATAATAATAATAATAATAACAATTAGGGGTTTTCATGGACCACGCTGGGCTAGGCCGAGGAATGAAAAAAACGGCCCGGCTTCTAAACTAGAAACCAAAGCGCGGCCCAAGCTTGAGTCAGGCCTGAAGTTGCTAGCCGGAGCCTAGCCCGCATGGAAGTGATGAAGCCCGGGCCCGACCCGTGTTAGACATATAGAAACATAGAAATGAGTTTCGGAGCAGCTCCTAGGCCAGCTCAACCGGGCCGATCATGTCACCATCTGTGGGAGGTCACGGGTTTGAGGCCCCCCGTCACTACTCCCTCCCTCATAATTATATGTATATTTGGGCAGGGCGGGAATTCCGGCTCTCAACCACTTAGTCCGAATAAAAGAAAATTGAGCACGACCCATCAATTATAGCCTACACCCCATGCCCAGCCCAAAGGGGCCCGGCCCGATCCATGAGCACCCTTATAAATAAAAAATTCTTCCTTTTAAAAAAGCGAATTCGGAAAAACCGATCTCTCATCATTTGGTTTGACCAAACCTTTAATTTTCTTCTCTCTTATATTAACCGTTAACCTCACTTCACAAGTAAAGTAAATTTACCAAACAAGCAATATATTGCGTATTTGCTGTGATTTAATATTATCCCATTTAAATGTCAATCATACATTCCCATCCATTATATATTGTTGGGACCTAAGCCCCTACCCGCGACGAGATCAAGATGCAAGAAAAGAAAAACAAAAAGGAAAAAAATCGGTTTAAAGTTTGAGTGCCAGTTTTCCTCCTCTCGGAGAGGAGGAAAGCTGGAAAAGGCAGCTTTACCGCCCCTACCTACAGCGGTAAAGCTGCATTGCTACTTTTCCTCCGCTTAGAGAGGAGCAAACGTGGCAATTGCATCTTTACCGCCTGTAATAGCAGCGGTAAAGCTGCATGGCGGCTTTTCCTCCTCCAACAGTGGTATGGCTGCATGAATACACATAGAAGCCTTTCCCGTCTCTAAGTTAATGTCACTTATCTCCTTCTCAACTTTATTCTCACACACGTTCGGTGTCTTTGGGGCCCATTTCTAATCAAATGTACTTCATCCAAGTGGGGCCCGACGATGAATGACCTATGGCATTTGTCGGCTGAGGCCCACACCAGATGGGAAAGCAACAAAGATTGGCACATTAATCAAATACCTAGATCATTTGTCAGGAAGTACCAAGGCGGAGGGACCCGTCTTTTAATTGAGTTTTGGGCTATCTTAAAATTTTAAATCTACCTCTCTATCATTTAAGATTTGTTTCATTCTCATTCCCACCAGATTGTTTTGGTCATTGGAAAACCGAATCCTCGGCTTGTGATTAGTGGGTCCACGTTCTGGTGATTTGATCCGTTGAAGGGATGATATCTTGATAATTGTAGAGGGATAAATCAGTCCCGACCATCTCCGGTAGATCTTTTTTATTATGTCATATAAGTGTTCGGCAGCGGAGCTAATGGCCCACAAGTGGTTCCTTGAGTCATCAAGGATGACCTAATACGAAGATATAAAAAACGTTAATGACGATCGATAATATATTTCTCTTTTCTGAGAATATTCTGAATAAATAAATAAATTTCATGCGTTTAGATTCATAGTTTTAGTTTTTAAACATCATTACAAATATTTTATTAGTTTCCTTTTGGACTCAAGTACGGGCAGTGAAATAAATTTACTTCCGTGAGTCTCGCGGTTGCTTTTGCTTCTTTGTCTAGAAAATTGAAAATTAGTTTTCACTGTTGTATCAACAATTTGATAAAATATAGGGAGAAAATACTTATGATTATGTTAATCATATTTTTATGAAAGGATCAAGTCAACCGAACGGTCGGATTAATTCTTATTCTCGATATCATATACATTTTAAGGCTGTTTTTTCCTTTTTGTAGGACTCCGATTTCAGTAATTGGGTTCCACTGTAATGTTCTGCTCTTTTTTTCTCAATATATGCCCAAGTGTCCATGCACGGCTCAATGTTGCTCAAATTAGGACAAGTTAAAATACATAAGAATACCCAACCGGGTGTTGGCCCGGTTAGGACACTGGGTTTCAACACCAGAGGCCCTGGCGTCGACCCCCCCCAGGCGTTAACCGTCTCCCGTCTCTGTGGGTGCAGGCGTGGGGCGCAGCGATCAGCCCCACCAAAGTTTGGGATACCCTGAGATAGATATATAAATATATATATATATACATACATACATACATACATACACTTATGTAAACGAAAAACCACATAAGAATGAAGAGGGTGTTCTGGTTGCTTTACACGTAACCCCATTACACGGTATTAGCTATTCAATTTAATTCGTCATATCAAAAGGCCTCTTACGTATAAAATAACAGCAATTTTAGAAATTGATTTTAACTACTTACTTCTTTTTTCTTAAGTGCAACAAATCTTCTCTTTCACCATTTGTTGATGTTGAGAAAAGTCTAGCAAAGTCTAGAAAAATTTAGCCCGTCCCGAACAAAATTCCTGCATCCGCCACTGTCTCAAAGAAAGAGGTGTGGACAGGGTTGCAAACGGGACGTCTCCGGATCTGAACCATAGTGGACCCGAACACGGATCCAGAATCGGGTCCACCTAGAGGACCGGAATCTAGTCCAAAATCGATTCTAATTTGCCTTTATTCTTCACTTTTCTTAAAATAAGCATATCATTCAACTTATAACAGTGCATGAAGTCTACTACATCCAGTATTATGCCTAAAGCGTAAAAAAGGAAAACTAAAGAAAAACGCGAGAGCTGATTTTAAGGTACTGATTGCTATATTAAAGGGTCATATGCCGGGTCCCGGGTCCGTGGTTCGGAACATATACGGACCAGGAACCGGACCCGGGCCCGTTTTTGAATCGGGACATAAAATGGGTTTCGTACCCGGTTCTTTGCGGGTCGGAACTTCCGGATAATCGGAGAATCGGATACCCGTTTGCAACCCCAGATGTGGAGGAGTTGCCCAGCTGCGAGGTACGAGGGACGGTTGCGGATTTTCTCCTTAACCTATTTCGGTTAAAGCTCCCTATCATTAAGAGAGTTAAAATAGGAAAGAGGGCTCCACCTATCACCCATTTCAGCAAGAAAACTCTTAATCCGTCATTATGGCCGTCGAAATAAGGAAGACGGAAAAACTTGAATAAAAAATCATCTTCATGATCGAATTGGAAACGGGTCTCTCTCATAGACTATAAAATCCAGATGATATTTATTTTCTACCGTCGGATTTAATCCCGAGTGGACACCACCGTATTTGCTCACTTATCACTCGCCATCTACTTCACATTTGGTTAACTTGCTGTACCCGTGAAGTGAACTGAAGTGACTGGTTAATTCGGGAGACAATAAAAGGTTAGGGGGTCAAATCGCAATTGATAGTAAGTTTCAAAAATCACCTCCTCAATTTAACAAAAAAAATGTAAAAGGATACATTCTCATGCTACTAAACGAAAAATAATAATAATAATAATAATAACAATTAGGGGTTTTCATGGACCACGCTGGGCTAGGCCGAGGAATGAAAAAAACGGCCCGGCTTCTAAACTAGAAACCAAAGCGCGGCCCAAGCTTGAGTCAGGCCTGAAGTTGCTAGCCGGAGCCTAGCCCGCATGGAAGTGATGAAGCCCGGGCCCGACCCGTGTTAGACATATAGAAACATAGAAATGAGTTTCGGAGCAGCTCCTAGGCCAGCTCAACCGGGCCGATCATGTCACCATCTGTGAGAGGTCACGGGTTTGAGGCCCCCCGTCACTACTCCCTCCCTCATAATTATATGTATATTTGGGCAGGGCGGGAATTCCGGCTCTCAACCACTTAGTCCGAATAAAAGAAAATTGAGCACGACCCATCAATTATAGCCTACACCCCATGCCCAGCCCAAAGGGGCCCGGCCCGATCCATGAGCACCCTTATAAATAAAAAATTCTTCCTTTTAAAAAAGCGAATTCGGAAAAACCGATCTCTCATCATTTGGTTTGACCAAACCTTTAATTTTCTTCTCTCTTATATTAACCGTTAACCTCACTTCACAAGTAAAGTAAATTTACCAAACAAGCAATATATTGCGTATTTGCTGTGATTTAATATTATCCCATTTAAATGTCAATCATACATTCCCATCCATTATATATTGTTGGGACCTAAGCCCCTACCCGCGACGAGATCAAGATGCAAGAAAAGAAAAACAAAAAGGAAAAAAATCGGTTTAAAGTTTGAGTGCCAGTTTTCCTCCTCTCGGAGAGGAGGAAAGCTGGAAAAGGCAGCTTTACCGCCCCTACCTACAGCGGTAAAGCTGCATTGCTACTTTTCCTCCGCTTAGAGAGGAGGAAAAGTGGCAATTGCATCTTTACCGCCTGTAATAGCAGCGGTAAAGCTGCATGGCGGCTTTTCCTCCTCCAACAGTGGTATGGCTGCATGAATACACATAGAAGCCTTTCCCGTCTCTAAGTTAATGTCACTTATCTCCTTCTCAACTTTATTCTCACACACGTTCGGTGTCTTTGGGGCCCATTTCTAATCAAATGTACTTCATCCAAGTGGGGCCCGACGATGAATGACCTATGGCATTTGTCGGCTGAGGCCCACACCAGATGGGAAAGCAACAAAGATTGGCACATTAATCAAATACCTAGATCATTTGTCAGGAAGTACCAAGGCGGAGGGACCCGTCTTTTAATTGAGTTTTGGGCTATCTTAAAATTTTAAATCTACCTCTCTATCATTTAAGATTTGTTTCATTCTCATTCCCACCAGATTGTTTTGGTCATTGGAAAACCGAATCCTCGGCTTGTGATTAGTGGGTCCACGTTCTGGTGATTTGATCCGTTGAAGGGATGATATCTTGATAATTGTAGAGGGATAAATCAGTCCCGACCATCTCCGGTAGATCTTTTTTATTATGTCATATAAGTGTTCGGCAGCGGAGCTAATGGCCCACAAGTGGTTCCTTGAGTCATCAAGGATGACCTAATACGAAGATATAAAAAACGTTAATGACGATCGATAATATATTTCTCTTTTCTGAGAATATTCTGAATAAATAAATAAATTTCATGCGTTTAGATTCATAGTTTTAGTTTTTAAACATCATTACAAATATTTTATTAGTTTCCTTTTGGACTCAAGTACGGGCAGTGAAATAAATTTACTTCCGTGAGTCTCGCGGTTGCTTTTGCTTCTTTGTCTAGAAAATTGAAAATTAGTTTTCACTGTTGTATCAACAATTTGATAAAATATAGGGAGAAAATACTTATGATTATGTTAATCATATTTTTATGAAAGGATCAAGTCAACCGAACGGTCGGATTAATTCTTATTCTCGATATCATATACATTTTAAGGCTGTTTTTTCCTTTTTGTAGGACTCCGATTTCAGTAATTGGGTTCCACTGTAATGTTCTGCTCTTTTTTTCTCAATATATGATCAAGTGTCCATGCACGGCTCAATGTTGCTCAAATTAGGACAAGTTAAAATACATAAGAATACCCAACCGGGTGTTGGCCCGGTTAGGACACTGGGTTTCAACACCAGAGGCCCTGGCGTCGACCCCCCCAGGCGTTAACCGTCTCCCGTCTCTGTGGGTGCAGGCGTGGGGCGCAGGGATCAGCCCCACCAAAGTTTGGGATACCCTGAGATAGATATATAAATATATATATATATATATACATACATACATACATACATACACTTATGTAAACGAAAAACCACATAAGAATGAAGAGGGTGTTCTGGTTGCTTTACACGTAACCCCATTACACGGTATTAGCTATTCAATTTAATTCGTCATATCAAAAGGCCTCTTACGTATAAAATAACAGCAATTTTAGAAATTGATTTTAACTACTTACTTCTTTTTTCTTAAGTGCAACAAATCTTCTCTTTCACCATTTGTTGATGTTGAGAAAAGTCTAGCAAAGTCTAGAAAAATTTAGCCCGTCCCGAACAAAATTCCTGCATCCGCCACTGTCCCAAAGAAAGAGGTGTGGACAGGGTTGCAAACGGGACGTCTCCGGATCTGAACCATAGTGGACCCGAACACGGATCCAGAATCGGGTCCACCTAGAGGACCGGAATCTAGTCCAAAATCGATTCTAATTTGCCTTTATTCTTCACTTTTCTTAAAATAAGCATATCATTCAACTTATAACAGTGCATGAAGTCTACTACATCCAGTATTATGCCTAAAGCGTAAAAAAGGAAAACTAAAGAAAAACGCGAGAGCTGATTTTAAGGTACTGATTGCTATATTAAAGGGTCATATGCCGGGTCCCGGGTCCGTGGTTCGGAACATATACGGACCAGGAACCGGACCCGGGCCCGTTTTTGAATCGGGACATAAAATGGGTTTCGTACCCGGTTCTTTGCGGGTCGGAACTTCCGGATAATCGGAGAATCGGATACCCGTTTGCAACCCCAGATGTGGAGGAGTTGCCCAGCTGCGAGGTACGAGGGACGGTTGCGGATTTTCTCCTTAACCTATTTCGGTTAAAGCTCCCTATCATTAAGAGAGTTAAAATAGGAAAGAGGGCTCCACCTATCACCCATTTCAGCAAGAAAACTCTTAATCCGTCATTATGGCCGTCGAAATAAGGAAGACGGAAAAACTTGAATAAAAAATCATCTTCATGATCGAATTGGAAACGGGTCTCTCTCATAGACTATAAAATCCAGATGATATTTATTTTCTACCGTCGGATTTAATCCCGAGTGGACACCACCGTATTTGCTCACTTATCACTCGCCATCTACTTCACATTTGGTTAACTTGCTGTACCCGTGAAGTGAACTGAAGTGACTGGTTAATTCGGGAGACAATAAAAGGTTAGGGGGTCAAATCGCAATTGATAGTAAGTTTCAAAAATCACCTCCTCAATTTAACAAAAAAAATGTAAAAGGATACATTCTCATGCTACTAAACGAAAAATAATAATAATAATAATAATAACAATTAGGGGTTTTCATGGACCACGCTGGGCTAGGCCGAGGAATGAAAAAAACGGCCCGGCTTCTAAACTAGAAACCAAAGCGCGGCCCAAGCTTGAGTCAGGCCTGAAGTTGCTAGCCGGAGCCTAGCCCGCATGGAAGTGATGAAGCCCGGGCCCGACCCGTGTTAGACATATAGAAACATAGAAATGAGTTTCGGAGCAGCTCCTAGGCCAGCTCAACCGGGCCGATCATGTCACCATCTGTGGGAGGTCACGGGTTTGAGGCCCCCCGTCACTACTCCCTCCCTCATAATTATATGTATATTTGGGCAGGGCGGGAATTCCGGCTCTCAACCACTTAGTCCGAATAAAAGAAAATTGAGCACGACCCATCAATTATAGCCTACACCCCATGCCCAGCCCAAAGGGGCCCGGCCCGATCCATGAGCACCCTTATAAATAAAAAATTCTTCCTTTTAAAAAAGCGAATTCGGAAAAACCGATCTCTCATCATTTGGTTTGACCAAACCTTTAATTTTCTTCTCTCTTATATTAACCGTTAACCTCACTTCACAAGTAAAGTAAATTTACCAAACAAGCAATATATTGCGTATTTGCTGTGATTTAATATTATCCCATTTAAATGTCAATCATACATTCCCATCCATTATATATTGTTGGGACCTAAGCCCCTACCCGCGACGAGATCAAGATGCAAGAAAAGAAAAACAAAAAGGAAAAAAATCGGTTTAAAGTTTGAGTGCCAGTTTTCCTCCTCTCGGAGAGGAGGAAAGCTGGAAAAGGCAGCTTTACCGCCCCTACCTACAGCGGTAAAGCTGCATTGCTACTTTTCCTCCGCTTAGAGAGGAGGAAAAGTGGCAATTGCATCTTTACCGCCTGTAATAGCAGCGGTAAAGCTGCATGGCGGCTTTTCCTCCTCCAACAGTGGTATGGCTGCATGAATACACATAGAAGCCTTTCCCGTCTCTAAGTTAATGTCACTTATCTCCTTCTCAACTTTATTCTCACACACGTTCGGTGTCTTTGGGGCCCATTTCTAATCAAATGTACTTCATCCAAGTGGGGCCCGACGATGAATGACCTATGGCATTTGTCGGCTGAGGCCCACACCAGATGGGAAAGCAACAAAGATTGGCACATTAATCAAATACCTAGATCATTTGTCAGGAAGTACCAAGGCGGAGGGACCCGTCTTTTAATTGAGTTTTGGGCTATCTTAAAATTTTAAATCTACCTCTCTATCATTTAAGATTTGTTTCATTCTCATTCCCACCAGATTGTTTTGGTCATTGGAAAACCGAATCCTCGGCTTGTGATTAGTGGGTCCACGTTCTGGTGATTTGATCCGTTGAAGGGATGATATCTTGATAATTGTAGAGGGATAAATCAGTCCCGACCATCTCCGGTAGATCTTTTTTATTATGTCATATAAGTGTTCGGCAGCGGAGCTAATGGCCCACAAGTGGTTCCTTGAGTCATCAAGGATGACCTAATACGAAGATATAAAAAACGTTAATGACGATCGATAATATATTTCTCTTTTCTGAGAATATTCTGAATAAATAAATAAATTTCATGCGTTTAGATTCATAGTTTTAGTTTTTAAACATCATTACAAATATTTTATTAGTTTCCTTTTGGACTCAAGTACGGGCAGTGAAATAAATTTACTTCCGTGAGTCTCGCGGTTGCTTTTGCTTCTTTGTCTAGAAAATTGAAAATTAGTTTTCACTGTTGTATCAACAATTTGATAAAATATAGGGAGAAAATACTTATGATTATGTTAATCATATTTTTATGAAAGGATCAAGTCAACCGAACGGTCGGATTAATTCTTATTCTCGATATCATATACATTTTAAGGCTGTTTTTTCCTTTTTGTAGGACTCCGATTTCAGTAATTGGGTTCCACTGTAATGTTCTGCTCTTTTTTTCTCAATATATGCCCAAGTGTCCATGCACGGCTCAATGTTGCTCAAATTAGGACAAGTTAAAATACATAAGAATACCCAACCGGGTGTTGGCCCGGTTAGGACACTGGGTTTCAACACCAGAGGCCCTGGCGTCGACCCCCCCCAGGCGTTAACCGTCTCCCGTCTCTGTGGGTGCAGGCGTGGGGCGCAGCGATCAGCCCCACCAAAGTTTGGGATACCCTGAGATAGATATATAAATATATATATATATACATACATACATACATACATACACTTATGTAAACGAAAAACCACATAAGAATGAAGAGGGTGTTCTGGTTGCTTTACACGTAACCCCATTACACGGTATTAGCTATTCAATTTAATTCGTCATATCAAAAGGCCTCTTACGTATAAAATAACAGCAATTTTAGAAATTGATTTTAACTACTTACTTCTTTTTTCTTAAGTGCAACAAATCTTCTCTTTCACCATTTGTTGATGTTGAGAAAAGTCTAGCAAAGTCTAGAAAAATTTAGCCCGTCCCGAACAAAATTCCTGCATCCGCCACTGTCCCAAAGAAAGAGGTGTGGACAGGGTTGCAAACGGGACGTCTCCGGATCTGAACCATAGTGGACCCGAACACGGATCCAGAATCGGGTCCACCTAGAGGACCGGAATCTAGTCCAAAATCGATTCTAATTTGCCTTTATTCTTCACTTTTCTTAAAATAAGCATATCATTCAACTTATAACAGTGCATGAAGTCTACTACATCCAGTATTATGCCTAAAGCGTAAAAAAGGAAAACTAAAGAAAAACGCGAGAGCTGATTTTAAGGTACTGATTGCTATATTAAAGGGTCATATGCCGGGTCCCGGGTCCGTGGTTCGGAACATATACGGACCAGGAACCGGACCCGGGCCCGTTTTTGAATCGGGACATAAAATGGGTTTCGTACCCGGTTCTTTGCGGGTCGGAACTTCCGGATAATCGGAGAATCGGATACCCGTTTGCAACCCCAGATGTGGAGGAGTTGCCCAGCTGCGAGGTACGAGGGACGGTTGCGGATTTTCTCCTTAACCTATTTCGGTTAAAGCTCCCTATCATTAAGAGAGTTAAAATAGGAAAGAGGGCTCCACCTATCACCCATTTCAGCAAGAAAACTCTTAATCCGTCATTATGGCCGTCGAAATAAGGAAGACGGAAAAACTTGAATAAAAAATCATCTTCATGATCGAATTGGAAACGGGTCTCTCTCATAGACTATAAAATCCAGATGATATTTATTTTCTACCGTCGGATTTAATCCCGAGTGGACACCACCGTATTTGCTCACTTATCACTCGCCATCTACTTCACATTTG
The DNA here is from genome assembly GCA_029852735.1 of Persea americana. NCBI lineage: Eukaryota > Viridiplantae > Streptophyta > Magnoliopsida > Laurales > Lauraceae > Persea > Persea americana. Next base: position 53,824,966 of record CM056812.1, read on the forward strand.
GTTAACTTGCTGTACCCGTGAAGTGAACTGAAGTGACTGGTTAATTCGGGAGACAATAAAAGGTTAGGGGGTCAAATCGCAATTGATAGTAAGTTTCAAAAATCACCTCCTCAATTTAACAAAAAAAATGTAAAAGGATACATTCTCATGCTACTAAACGAAAAATAATAATAATAATAATAATAATAACAATTAGGGGTTTTCATGGACCACGCTGGGCTAGGCCGAGGAATGAAAAAAACGGCCCGGCTTCTAAACTAGAAACCAAAGCGCGGCCCAAGCTTGAGTCAGGCCTGAAGTTGCTAGCCGGAGCCTAGCCCGCATGGAAGTGATGAAGCCCGGGCCCGACCCGTGTTAGACATATAGAAACATAGAAATGAGTTTCGGAGCAGCTCCTAGGCCAGCTCAACCGGGCCGATCATGTCACCATCTGTGAGAGGTCACGGGTTTGAGGCCCCCCGTCACTACTCCCTCCCTCATAATTATATGTATATTTGGGCAGGGCGGGAATTCCGGCTCTCAACCACTTAGTCCGAATAAAAGAAAATTGAGCACGACCCATCAATTATAGCCTACACCCCATGCCCAGCCCAAAGGGGCCCGGCCCGATCCATGAGCACCCTTATAAATAAAAAATTCTTCCTTTTAAAAAAGCGAATTCGGAAAAACCGATCTCTCATCATTTGGTTTGACCAAACCTTTAATTTTCTTCTCTCTTATATTAACCGTTAACCTCACTTCACAAGTAAAGTAAATTTACCAAACAAGCAATATATTGCGTATTTGCTGTGATTTAATATTATCCCATTTAAATGTCAATCATACATTCCCATCCATTATATATTGTTGGGACCTAAGCCCCTACCCGCGACGAGATCAAGATGCAAGAAAAGAAAAACAAAAAGGAAAAAAATCGGTTTAAAGTTTGAGTGCCAGTTTTCCTCCTCTCGGAGAGGAGGAAAGCTGGAAAAGGCAGCTTTACCGCCCCTACCTACAGCGGTAAAGCTGCATTGCTACTTTTCCTCCGCTTAGAGAGGAGCAAACGTGGCAATTGCATCTTTACCGCCTGTAATAGCAGCGGTAAAGCTGCATGGCGGCTTTTCCTCCTCCAACAGTGGTATGGCTGCATGAATACACATAGAAGCCTTTCCCGTCTCTAAGTTAATGTCACTTATCTCCTTCTCAACTTTATTCTCACACACGTTCGGTGTCTTTGGGGCCCATTTCTAATCAAATGTACTTCATCCAAGTGGGGCCCGACGATGAATGACCTATGGCATTTGTCGGCTGAGGCCCACACCAGATGGGAAAGCAACAAAGATTGGCACATTAATCAAATACCTAGATCATTTGTCAGGAAGTACCAAGGCGGAGGGACCCGTCTTTTAATTGAGTTTTGGGCTATCTTAAAATTTTAAATCTACCTCTCTATCATTTAAGATTTGTTTCATTCTCATTCCCACCAGATTGTTTTGGTCATTGGAAAACCGAATCCTCGGCTTGTGATTAGTGGGTCCACGTTCTGGTGATTTGATCCGTTGAAGGGATGATATCTTGATAATTGTAGAGGGATAAATCAGTCCCGACCATCTCCGGTAGATCTTTTTTATTATGTCATATAAGTGTTCGGCAGCGGAGCTAATGGCCCACAAGTGGTTCCTTGAGTCATCAAGGATGACCTAATACGAAGATATAAAAAACGTTAATGACGATCGATAATATATTTCTCTTTTCTGAGAATATTCTGAATAAATAAATAAATTTCATGCGTTTAGATTCATAGTTTTAGTTTTTAAACATCATTACAAATATTTTATTAGTTTCCTTTTGGACTCAAGTACGGGCAGTGAAATAAATTTACTTCCGTGAGTCTCGCGGTTGCTTTTGCTTCTTTGTCTAGAAAATTGAAAATTAGTTTTCACTGTTGTATCAACAATTTGATAAAATATAGGGAGAAAATACTTATGATTATGTTAATCATATTTTTATGAAAGGATCAAGTCAACCGAACGGTCGGATTAATTCTTATTCTCGATATCATATACATTTTAAGGCTGTTTTTTCCTTTTTGTAGGACTCCGATTTCAGTAATTGGGTTCCACTGTAATGTTCTGCTCTTTTTTTCTCAATATATGATCAAGTGTCCATGCACGGCTCAATGTTGCTCAAATTAGGACAAGTTAAAATACATAAGAATACCCAACCGGGTGTTGGCCCGGTTAGGACACTGGGTTTCAACACCAGAGGCCCTGGCGTCGACCCCCCCCAGGCGTTAACCGTCTCCCGTCTCTGTGGGTGCAGGCGTGGGGCGCAGGGATCAGCCCCACCAAAGTTTGGGATACCCTGAGATAGATATATAAATATATATATATATATATATACATACATACATACATACATACATACATACATACACTTATGTAAACGAAAAACCACATAAGAATGAAGAGGGTGTTCTGGTTGCTTTACACGTAACCCCATTACACGGTATTAGCTATTCAATTTAATTCGTCATATCAAAAGGCCTCTTACGTATAAAATAACAGCAATTTTAGAAATTGATTTTAACTACTTACTTCTTTTTTCTTAAGTGCAACAAATCTTCTCTTTCACCATTTGTTGATGTTGAGAAAAGTCTAGCAAAGTCTAGAAAAATTTAGCCCGTCCCGAACAAAATTCCTGCATCCGCCACTGTCTCAAAGAAAGAGGTGTGGACAGGGTTGCAAACGGGACGTCTCCGGATCTGAACCATAGTGGACCCGAACACGGATCCAGAATTGGGTCCACCTAGAGGACCGGAATCTAGTCCAAAATCGATTCTAATTTGCCTTTATTCTTCACTTTTCTTAAAATAAGCATATCATTCAACTTATAACAGTGCATCAAGTCTACTACATCCAGTATTATGCCTAAAGCGTAAAAAAGGAAAACTAAAGAAAAACGCGAGAGCTGATTTTAAGGTACTGATTGCTATATTAAAGGGTCATATGCCGGGTCCCGGGTCCGTGGTTCGGAACATATACGGACCAGGAACCGGACCCGGGCCCGTTTTTGAATCGGGACATTAAATGGGTTTCGTACCCGGTTCTTTGCGGGTCGGAACTTCCGGGTAATCGGAAAATCGGATACCCGTTTGCAACCCCAGATGTGGAGCAGTTGCCCAGCTGCGAGGTACGAGGGACGGTTGTGGATTTTCTCCTTTACCTATTTCGGTTAAAGCTCCCTATCATTAAGAGAGTTAAAATAGGAAAGGGGGCTCCACCTATCACCCATTTCAGCAAGAAAACTCTTAATCCGTCATTATGGCCGTCGAAATAAGGAAGATGGAAAAACTTGAATAAAAAATCATCTTCATGATCGAATTGGAAACGGGTCTCTCTCATAGACTATAAAATCCAGAAGATATTTATTTTCTACCGTCGGATTTAATCCCGAGTGGACACCACCGTATTTGCTCACTTATCACTCGCCATCTACTTCACATTTGGTTAACTTGCTGTACCCGTGAAGTGAACTGAAGTGACTGGTTAATTCGGGAGACAATAAAAGGTGAGGGGGTCAAATCGAAATTGATAGTAAGTTTCAAAAATCACCACCTCAATTTAACAAAAAAAATGTAAAAGGATACATTCTCATGCTACTAAACGAAAAATAATATTAATAATAATAATAATAATAACAAATAGGGGTTTTCATGGACCACGCTGGGCTAGGCCGAGGAATGAAAAAAACGGCCCGACTTCTAAACTAGAAACCAAGCGCGGCCCAAGCTTGAGTCAGGCCTGTAGTTGCTAGCCGGAGCCTAGCCCGCATGGAAGTGATGAAGCCCGGGCCCGACCCGTGTTAGACATATAGAAACATAGAAATGAGTTTCGGAGCAGCTCCTAGGCCAGCTCAACCGGGCCGATCATGTCACCATCTCTGAGAGGTCACGGGTTTGAGGCCCCCCGTCACTACTCCCTCCCTCATAATTATATGTATATTTGGGCAGGGCGGGAATTCGGGCTCTCAACCACTTAGTCCGAATAAAAGAAAATTGAGCACGACCCATCAATTATAGCCTACACCCCATGCCCAACCCAAAGGGGCCCGGCCCGATCCATGAGCACCCTTATAAATAAAAAATTCTTCCTTTTAAAAAAGCGAATTCGGAAAAACCGATCTCTCATCATTTGGTTTGACCAAACCTTTAATTTTCTTCTCTCTTATATTAACCGTTAACCTCACTTCACAAGTAAAGTAAATTTACCAAACAAGCAATATATTGCGTATTTGTTGTGATTTAACATTATCCCATTTAAATGTCAATCATACATTCCCATCCATTATATATTGTTGGGACCTAAGCCCCTACCCGCGACGAGATCAAGATGCAAGAAAAGAAAAACAAAAAGGAAAAAAATCGGTTTAAAGTTTGAGTGCCAGCTTTCCTCCTCTCGGAGAGGAGGAAAGCTGGAAAATGCAGCTTTACCGCCCCTACCTACAGCGGTAAAGCTGCATTGCTACTTTTCCTCCGCTTAGAGAGGAGCAAACGTGGCAATTGCATCTTTACCGCCTGTAATAGCAGCGGTAAAGCTGCATGGCGGCTTTTCCTCCTCCAACAGTGGTATGGCTGCATGAATACACATAGAAGCCTTTCCCGTCTCTAAGTTAATGTCACTTATCTCCTTCTCAACTTTATTCTCACACACGTTCGGTGTCTTTGGGGCCCATTTCTAATCAAATGTACTTCATCCAAGTGGGGCCCGACGATGAATGACCTATGGCATTTGTCGGCTGAGGCCCACACCAGATGGGAAAGCAACAAAGATTGGCACATTAATCAAATACCCAGATCATTTGTCAGGAAGTACCAAGGCGGAGGGACCCGTCTTTTAATTGAGTTTTGGGCTATCTTAAAATTTTAAATCTACCTCTCTATCATTTAAGATTTGTTTCATTCTCATTCCCACCAGATTGTTTTGGTCATTGGAAAACCGAATCCTCGGCTTGTGATTAGTGGGTCCACGTTCTGGTGATTTGATCCGTTGAAGGGATGATATCTTGATAATAGTAGAGGGATAAATCAGTCCCGACCATCTCCGGTAGATCTTTTTTATTATGTCATATAAGTGTTCGGCAGCGGAGCTAATGGCCCACAAGTGGTTCCTTGAGTCATCAAGGATGACCTAATACGAAGATATAAAAAACGTTAATGACGATCGATAATATATTTCTCTTTTCTGAGAATATTCTGAATAAATAAATAAGTTTCATGCGTTTAGATTCATAGTTTTAGTTTTTAAACATCATTACAAATATTTTATTAGTTTCCTTTTGGACTCAAGTACGGACAGTGAAATAAATTTACTTCCGTGAGTTTCGCGGTTGCTTTTGCTTCTTTGTCTAGAAAATTGAAAATTAGTTTTCACTGTTGTATCAACAATTTGATAAAATATAGGGAGAAAATACTTATGATTATGTTAATCATATTTTTATGAAAGGATCAAGTCAACCGAACGGTCGGATTAATTCTTATTCTCGATATCATATACATTTTAAGGCTGTTTTTTCCTTTTTGTAGGACTCCGATTTCAGTAATTGGGTTCCACTGTAATGTTCTGCTCTTTTTTTCTCAATATGTGCCCAAGTGTCCATGCACGGCTCAATGTTGCTCAAATTAGGACAAGTTAAAATACATAAGAACACCCAACCGGGTGTTGGCCCGGTTAGGACACTGGGTTTCAACACCAGAGGCCCTGGCGTCGACCCCCCCAGGCGTTAACCGTCTCCCGTCTCTGTGGGTGCAGGCGTGGGGCGCAGGGATCAGCCCCACCAAAGTTTGGGATACCCTGAGATAGATATATAAATATATACATACATACATACATACATACATACATACATACACTTATGTAAACGAAAAACCACATAAGAATGAAGAGGGTGTTCTGGTTGCTTTACACGTAACCCCATTACACGGTATTAGCTATTCAATTTAATTCGTCATATCAAAAGGCCTCTTACGTATAAAATAACAGCAATTTTAGAAATTGATTTTAACTACTTACTTCTTTTTTCTTAAGTGCAACAAATCTTCTCTTTCACCATTTGTTGATGTTGAGAAAAGTCTAGCAAAGTCTAGAAAAATTTAGCCCGTCCCGAACAAAATTCCTGCATCCGCCACTGTCTCAAAGAAAGAGGTGTGGACAGGGTTGCAAACGGGACGTCTCCGGATCTGAACCATAGTGGACCCGAACACGGATCCAGAATCGGGTCCACCAAGAGGACCGGAATCTAGTCCAAAATCGATTCTAATTTGCCTTTATTCTTCACTTTTCTTAAAATAAGCATATCATTCAACTTATAACAGTGCATCAAGTCTACTACATCCAGTATTATGCCTAAAGCGTAAAAAAGGAAAACTAAAGAAAAACGCGAGAGCTGATTTTAAGGTACTGATTGCTATATTAAAGGGTCATATGCCGGGTCCCGGGTCCGTGGTTCGGAACATATACGGACCAGGAACCGGACCCGGGCCCGTTTTTGAATCGGGACATAAAATGGGTTTCGTACCCGGTTCTTTGCGGGTCGGAACTTCCGGGTAATCGGAGAATCGGATACCCGTTTGCAACCCCAGATGTGGAGGAGTTGCCCAGCTGCGAGGTACGAGGGACGGTTGCGGATTTTCTCCTTAACCTATTTCGGTTAAAGCTCCCTATCATTAAGAGAGTTAAAATAGGAAAGAGGGCTCCACCTATCACCCATTTCAGCAAGAAAACTCTTAATCCGTCATTATGGCCGTCGAAATAAGGAAGATGGAAAAACTTGAATAAAAAATCATCTTCATGATCGAATTGGAAACGGGTCTCTCTCATAGACTATAAAATCCAGATGATATTTATTTTCTACCGTCGGATTTAATCCCGAGTGGACACCACCGTATTTGCTCACTTATCACTCGCCATCTACTTCACATTTGGTTAACTTGCTGTACTCGTGAAGTGAACTGAAGTGACTGGTTAATTCGGGAGACAATAAAAGGTGAGGGGGTCAAATCGCAATTGATAGTAAGTTTCAAAAATCACCTCCTCAATTTAACAAAAAAAATGTAAAAGGATACATTCTCATGCTACTAAACGAAAAATAATAATAATAATAATAATAATAATAACAATTAGGGGTTTTCATGGACCACGCTGGGCTAGGCCGAGGAATGAAAAAAACGGCCCGACTTCTAAACTAGAAACCAAAGCGCGGCCCAAGCTTGAGTCAGGCCTGAAGTTGCTAGCCGGAGCCTAGCCCGCATGGAAGTGATGAAGCCCGGGCCCGACCCGTGTTAGACATATAGAAACATAGAAATGAGTTTCGGAGCAGCTCCTAGGCCAGCTCAACCGGGCCGATCATGTCACCATCTGTGAGAGGTCACGGGTTTGAGGCCCCCCGTCACTACTCCCTCCCTCATAATTATATGTATATTTGGGCAGGGCGGGAATTCGGGCTCTCAACCACTTACTCCGAATAAAAGAGAATTGAGCACGACCCATCAATTATAGCCTACACCCCATGCCCAACCCAAAGGGGCCCGGCCCGATCCATGAGCACCCTTATAAATAAAAAATTCTTCCTTTTAAAAAAGCGAATTCGGAAAAACCGATCTCTCATCATTTGGTTTGACCAAACCTTTAATTTTCTTCTCTCTTATATTAACCGTTAACCTCACTTCACAAGTAAAGTAAATTTACCAAACAAGCAATATATTGCGTATTTGTTGTGATTTAACATTATCCCATTTAAATGTCAATCACACATTCCCATCCATTATATATTGTTGGGACCTAAGCCCCTACCCGCGACGAGATCAAGATGCAAGAAAAGAAAAACAAAAAGGAAAAAAATCGGTTTAAAGTTTGAGTGCCAGTTTTCCTCCTCTCGGAGAGGAGGAAAGCTGGAAAAGGCAGCTTTACCGCCCCTACCTACAGCGGTAAAGCTGCATTGCTACTTTTCCTCCGCTTAGAGAGGAGCAAACGTGGCAATTGCATCTTTACCGCCTGTAATAGCAGCGGTAAAGCTGCATGGCGGCTTTTCCTCCTCCAACAGTGGTATGGCTGCATGAATACACATAGAAGCCTTTCCCGTCTCTAAGTTAATGTCACTTATCTCCTTCTCAACTTTATTCTCACACACGTTCGGTGTCTTTGGGGCCCATTTCTAATCAAATGTACTTCATCCAAGTGGGGCCCGACGATGAATGACCTATGGCATTTGTCGGCTGAGGCCCACACCAGATGGGAAAGCAACAAAGATTGGCACATTAATCAAATACCTAGATCATTTGTCAGGAAGTACCAAGGCGGAGGGACCCGTCTTTTAATTGAGTTTTGGGCTATCTTAAAATTTTAAATCTACCTCTCTATCATTTAAGATTTGTTTCATTCTCATTCCCACCAGATTGTTTTGGTCATTGGAAAACCGAATCCTCGGCTTGTGATTAGTGGGTCCACGTTCTGGTGATTTGATCCGTTGAAGGGATGATATCTTGATAATTGTAGAGGGATAAATCAGTCCCGACCATCTCCGGTAGATCTTTTTTATTATGTCATATAAGTGTTCGGCAGCGGAGCTAATGGCCCACAAGTGGTTCCTTGAGTCATCAAGGATGACCTAATACGAAGATATAAAAAACGTTAATGACGATCGATAATATATTTCTCTTTTCTGAGAATATTCTGAATAAATAAATAAGTTTCATGCGTTTAGATTCATAGTTTTAGTTTTTAAACATCATTACAAATATTTTATTAGTTTCCTTTTGGACTCAAGTACGGACAGTGAAATAAATTTACTTCCGTGAGTTTCGCGGTTGCTTTTGCTTCTTTGTCTAGAAAATTGAAAATTAGTTTTCACTGTTGTATCAACAATTTGATAAAATATAGGGAGAAAATACTTATGATTATGTTAATCATATTTTTATGAAAGGATCAAGTCAACCGAACGGTCGGATTAATTCTTATTCTCGATATCATATACATTTTAAGGCTGTTTTTTCCTTTTTGTAGGACTCCGATTTCAGTAATTGGGTTCCACTGTAATGTTCTGCTCTTTTTTTCTCAATATATGATCAAGTGTCCATGCACGGCTCAATGTTGCTCAAATTAGGACAAGTTAAAATACATAAGAATACCCAACCGGGTGTTGGCCCGGTTAGGACACTGGGTTTCAACACCAGAGGCCCTGGCGTCGACCCCCCCAGGCGTTAACCGTCTCCCGTCTCTGTGGGTGCAGGCGTGGGGCGCAGGGATCAGCCCCACCAAAGTTTGGGATACCCTGAGATAGATATATAAATATATATATATATACATACATACATACATACATACATACATACACTTATGTAAACGAAAAACCACATAAGAATGAAGAGGGTGTTCTGGTTGCTTTACACGTAACCCCATTACACGGTATTAGCTATTCAATTTAATTCGTCATATCAAAAGGCCTCTTACGTATAAAATAACAGCAATTTTAGAAATTGATTTTAACTACTTACTTCTTTTTTCTTAAGTGCAACAAATCTTCTCTTTCACCATTTGTTGATGTTGAGAAAAGTCTAGCAAAGTCTAGAAAAATTTAGCCCGTCCAGAACAAAATTCCTGCATCCGCCACTGTCTCAAAGAAAGAGGTGTGGACAGGGTTGCGAACGGGACGTCTCCGGATCTGAACCATAGTGGACCCGAACACGGATCCAGAATCGGGTCCACCTAGAGGACCGGAATCTAGTCCAAAATCGATTCTAATTTGCCTTTATTCTTCACTTTTCTTAAAATAAGCATATCATTCAACTTATAACAGTGCATCAAGTCTACTACATCCAGTATTATGCCTAAAGCGTAAAAAAGGAAAACTAAAGAAAAACGCGAGAGCTGATTTTAAGGTACTGATTGCTATATTAAAGGGTCATATGCCGGGTCCCGGGTCCGTGGTTCGGAACATATACGGACCAGGAACCGGACCCGGGCCCGTTTTTGAATCGGGACATAAAATGGGTTTCGTACCCGGTTCTTTGCGGGTCGGAACTTCCGGGTAATCGGAGAATCGGATACCCGTTTGCAACCCCAGATGTGGAGGAGTTGCCCAGCTGCGAGGTACGAGGGACGGTTGCGGATTTTCTCCTTAACCTATTTCGGTTAAAGCTCCCTATCATTAAGAGAGTTAAAATAGGAAAGAGGGCTCCACCTATCACCCATTTCAGCAAGAAAACTCTTAATCCGTCATTATGGCCGTCGAAATAAGGAAGATGGAAAAACTTGAATAAAAAATCATCTTCATGATCGAATTGGAAACGGGTCTCTCTCATAGACTATAAAATCCAGATGATATTTATTTTCTACCGTCGGATTTAATCCCGAGTGGACACCACCGTATTTGCTCACTTATCACTCGCCATCTACTTCACATTTGGTTAACTTGCTTTACCCGTGAAGTGAACTGAAGTGACTGGTTAATTCGGGAGACAATAAAAGGTGAGGGGGTCAAATCGCAATTGATAGTAAGTTTCAAAAATCACCTCCTCAATTTAACAAAAAAAATGTAAAAGGATACATTCTCATGCTACTAAACGAAAAATAATAGTAATAATAATAATAATAACAATTAGGGGTTTTCATGGACCACGCTGGGCTAGGCCGAGGAATGAAAAAAACGGCCCGACTTCTAAACTAGAAACCAAAGCGCGGCCCAAGCTTGAGTCAGGCCTGAAGTTGCTAGCCGGAGCCTAGCCCGCATGGAAGTGATGAAGCCCGGGCCCGACCCGTGTTAGACATATAGAAACATAGAAATGAGTTTCGGAGCAGCTCCTAGGCCAGCTCAACCGGGCCGATCATGTCACCATCTGTGAGAGGTCACGGGTTTGAGGCCCCCCGTCACTACTCCCTCCCTCATAATTATATGTATATTTGGGCAGGGCGGGAATTCGGGCTCTCAACCACTTAGTCCGAATAAAAGAGAATTGAGCACGACCCATCAATTATAGCCTACACCCCATGCCCAACCCAAAGGGGCCCGGCCCGATCCATGAGCACCCTTATAAATAAAAAATTCTTCCTTTTAAAAAAGCGAATTCGGAAAAACCGATCTCTCATCATTTGGTTTGACCAAACCTTTAATTTTCTTCTCTCTTATATTAACCGTTAACCTCACTTCACAAGTAAAGTAAATTTACCAAACAAGCAATATATTGCGTATTTGTTGTGATTTAATATTATCCCATTTAAATGTCAATCATACATTCCCATCCATTATATATTGTTGGGACCTAAGCCCCTACCCGCGACGAGATCAAGATGCAAGAAAAGAAAAACAAAAAGGAAAAAAATCGGTTTAAAGTTTGAGTGCCAGTTTTCCTCCTCTCGGAGAGGAGGAAAGCTGGAAAATGCAGCTTTACCGCCCCTACCTACAGCGGTAAAGCTGCATTGCTACTTTTCCTCCGCTTAGAGAGGAGCAAACGTGGCAATTGCATCTTTACCGCCTGTAATAGCAGCGGTAAAGCTGCATGGCGGCTTTTCCTCCTCCAACAGTGGTATGGCTGCATGAATACACATAGAAGCCTTTCCCGTCTCTAAGTTAATGTCACTTATCTCCTTCTCAACTTTATTCTCACACACGTTCGGTGTCTTTGGGGCCCATTTCTAATCAAATGTACTTCATCCAAGTGGGGCCCGACGATGAATGACCTATGGCATTTGTCGGCTGAGGCCCACACCAGATGGGAAAGCAACAAAGATTGGCACATTAATCAAATACCTAGATCATTTGTCAGGAAGTACCAAGGCGGAGGGACCCGTCTTTTAATTGAGTTTTGGGCTATCTTAAAATTTTAAATCTACCTCTCTATCATTTAAGATTTGTTTCATTCTCATTCCCACCAGATTGTTTTGGTCATTGGAAAACCGAATCCTCGGCTTGTGATTAGTGGGTCCACGTTCTGGTGATTTGATCCGTTGAAGGGATGATATCTTGATAATAGTAGAGGGATAAATCAGTCCCGACCATCTCCGGTACATCTTTTTTATTATGTCATATAAGTGTTCGGCAGCGGAGCTAATGGCCCACAAGTGGTTCCTTGAGTCATCAAGGATGACCTAATACGAAGATATAAAAAACGTTAATGACGATCGATAATATATTTCTCTTTTCTGAGAATATTCTGAATAAATAAATAAGTTTCATGCGTTTAGATTCATAGTTTTAGTTTTTAAACATCATTACAAATATTTTATTAGTTTCCTTTTGGACTCAAGTACGGACAGTGAAATAAATTTACTTCCGTGAGTTTCGCGGTTGCTTTTGCTTCTTTGTCTAGAAAATTGAAAATTAGTTTTCACTGTTGTATCAACAATTTGATAAAATATAGGGAGAAAATACTTACGATTATGTTAATCATATTTTTATGAAAGGATCAAGTCAACCGAACGGTCGGATTAATTCTTATTCTCGATATCATATACATTTTAAGGCTGTTTTTTCCTTTTTGTAGGACTCCGATTTCAGTAATTGGGTTCCACTGTAATGTTCTGCTCTTTTTTTCTCAATATATGCCCAAGTGTCCATGCACGGCTCAATGTTGCTCAAATTAGGACAAGTTAAAATACATAAGAATACCCAACCGGGTGTTGGCTCGGTTAGGACACTGGGTTTTTATACAGAAATCTTGGCGTCGATTCTCCTATGCGTTAACCGTCCCTCATCTATGTGGGTGCAGTCATGGGGCGTAGGGATCTGCCCCACCAATGGTGGGGATACCCTGAGATATATATGTATATATATATATATATAAAACTACATAAGAATGAAGATGGTGTTTTGGTTGCTTTACACGTAACCCCATTAAACGGTATTTGCTATTCAATTTCATTCATCATATCAAGAGGCCTTTCACGTATAAAATTACAGCAATTTTATAAATTGATTTTAACTACTTATTTCTTTTTTCTGAAGTGCAACAAATCTTCTCTTTCACCATTTGTTGATGTTGAGCAAAGTCTAGAAAAATTTAGCCCATCCCAAACAAAATTCCTAGATCCACCACTGTCTCAAAGAAAGAGCTGTGGATAGGGTTACAAACAGGACGTCTCCGGATCTAAACCATAGTGGACCAGAACCCGAATCTGGAATCGGGTCCACCTAGAGGGAATCTTGTCACGTCCCCCGAACCTGATTAGAAAATAAACTAAATCTGGGGAGTGAATTTTAGGGCTACTTAAAAATTTTGCCCTTTTAGGCCCAAGGATCGTTAAGTCCGCTGTGAGGATATTGCATTTTAAACCTCAAGAATATAACCCTTTGCGGAATCATACAATTCAAGGCATAGTAAATATCAAAACATTGAATAAAAATTCTCATTTATAATTTTGCAAAAGAACAATTAAAGCTAGTCAAAGAGTTAAATTAATTGCAATGGCCAACCCAATAACCAAAGCCATTAAATCAACATAGAGTCAAAGAAAGAAAGGTCCAGCGATGAAACAATAAAAGAATAAATAAAATCTAGAGTATGTCCCCAAATGTGTCACTCTCATGCCGGATACAATGACGCTACTCTACGTCATGGGCAAGCCACTCTCGCTCCTCTTCTGCTGGTTGGAGATCCTCTGGGATCTCCTCACCTGTCTGCTTCTCATAGTAATACTCACCTGGGGTGTCTGCATACCAAGGAATAGAGTCAACGACATGTTGAGCAATAGATAAGCAAAGTACAATAAAACATAACATGCATCAAGTATAAGAGTAAAGACGAGTACAAGATCATAAGGATACAAAGAAACAATACTAGGCATACTGCATGAGTAATAATCATCAGAATCATCAATAGGAATCTAACATCATCTAACAATCACCACTATCAAACCATGCAATGCAAGAATCAAGAGGGAGACTCCGAGGATGTCCAAGCCACCTCACGGGGTACCAGTAACAATCCCAATCCGGACTACTGATATCAAAGTCCGGCTCTAGGGGGATCCAAGCTCCCAGTCCTGGGAATAGTAGCACGGTCCAAGCCAGCTCCCAACTATTCAACGCCATGAACGCTGTCCAAAGCCGACTACCCACCCCAATGTCCGAGTAACCGGCCCATCAATAAAACCCCCAAACTACAGTTGGCCATGACATGCAAACAATAATAAAGTGGTGCTGACATGAGGGAATACCAAGACAAGCGAGTCTGGCTAGTTTAACAAACGAGACATGATCATAGGGATTATCTCTTTCAAAACAATACAAGACAAGTCAAGGACACCCGATGATCCCTTATAACTAGCCGGTCATGTTTATCAATATTTGACACAGGATCCTAAGGTACACTCTAAGTCAGGTCCAAGTCCTAATTCTACAAGGATTTAAGTTTCATGATTCATTAAGTGTATTATGCCAAGAGAGTGTACAAGGAATAATAGCAATAGATACAATCCATAAATCAAGGAGGAATTACAAACCAAACCTAGGCAAGTGGTGTCATCCCCGTATTCTACATGCTCTAACGGAGTACGTGTGGAATTGGATTAATGATGCTTTTAAGGAAATCCCTTGGTGTACAATCATGTGAAGCATCAATATTCAGTTCAATACACATTCTGATACCCCATGTTTAATACGGGAGTACCTAGACAACCCATCAAAGCATACTAAGCCACATGCTTTGATTTCCAATTCCATTAATGGTCACATGAAATGGGTTAAGGGTTTCTAACATCTAAGTCCCCAAATCTAGGTTAACAGTCTTGTTTCCGACGAAACATGGTCTGAATTTTTTAATCTCCAATCATCGCGAGACATGTACCATTGGATTCTACATTCAATGAGCTTTCCAATGGTATATGGCTCACGAAAATCCGACGAACGGTTCAAAAGATATGGCCTTGGAAACTTGCCCAAACATCAGTCAAATTCCGAGAGTTCGAACTCTTGGAGGGAGAGTTCGAACTCTCGCGCACCAAGCCAACCCACCAGCGCAGTCAAACGTTCGAACGTATGAGAGGAAAGTTCGAACGTTTGACGTCCAATCTCCCAACGTCCGAAGTCTCGAACATTCGAACGTTCAATACTCCCACGTCATTCATCCGAACATGCCCACGTTCGAACTCTGCACCACCCACATACCAAATCACCCGCAGGCTTCCATGTTCGAACTTTCAGAACGAACGTTCGAAAGTGTAATCCCAGCCATTCTCCGCGAGTCCCAATGTTTGAACGTTCACGTGCAGAAAACCCAATTTTGACGAAATTCCATTCTGAATCATCTCCAATCCATTCCGAACCATTCCAACCCTTCCAAATCCTTCCAATGGTTATACCTGCACGAAATTGAGCCACCATGCTCTCCCAACATTCCATTCCATTCATCATTACATTCATTCTATTCAATTAAAACATCTAAGGATTTCCAATTATCAATTGAAACAATAAAAAACCTAATCAAGTATGTTGAATTCCAAATCAAGATCCTAACAGCTTGGCATTAGGGTAGTCTATCATATGATCAACATCAATCAAATAAACAAGCATAAATGTTAAATTGTAAATTGCATATTTACTTGCCTCAACCAAGAAGATGGTAGAAATTGGGGAAAATTCGAAGAGAAGCTCTAATAATACGAAACCACGATCTAACCCAACCAAACGCAACCTAAATCGCAGAGAAGAGGAAAGGAAAGGAAGAAGATAAAAAACAACCTAAATCTAACCATAGGAAAGGTAATTGAAATACGAAGATGAGAAAGGCTTACCCAAACTGATATCAAATGAAAGAGGAGATCACAAGAAAGAAGATTAGCGGTTTGGATCTTTGAGATGATCTCTCCCAAGAGTTCTGGGTTTGAGAAGATGAAGAGGAAGAAGAAGGGTCTGCTGTAGCTCTCGTTGCAGAGTTTCGTAATGAAATTAGGGCTAATCCCTGTTTAAGAGAAGAAAGGAGGAAAAATGACAAGTTTGCCCTTAAGTGGGTCCAGTGAAAAAATAAACCACTTGAAGGGTTTCTGATCGTTGGATCGCTACGAGCCATGGAGACAAAAATGATCAGCGCGACGAGACCTTTTCAACAAACCCAAAATCACGGCGATTGGAATTTTCCGGAAAAACACTCAATTTTTTCCTAAATTGCAAACTACCCCCTGCTCCGATCAAACGAACTCGGAATCGCACGAAACTTTGCAAACACTATTCTAATGCTAAAAGAAACTCGTTCATGATCTAAACCCTCCTAATTATCTAACAATACATTAATTGTAATAAATACAAAATAGACGGGTCAACGGGCCTACTATTGAGCCCAACTGACCCAGTAAGGTCGCGAATCTTACAAATCTAGTTCCAAAACCGATTTTAATTTGCCTTTATTCTTCATTTTTCTAAAAATAAGCATATCATTCAACTTATAACAGTGGATCAAGTCTACTAAATCCAGTATTATACCTAAAACGTAAAAAAAAAAAAAAAAAAAAAGAAAAAAAAAAAGAAAAAAAAAAACAAGAGAGCTGATTTTGAGGTACAAATTGCTATATTAAAGGGTCATATGCCGGGTCCCGGGTCCACGGGTCGGAACATATATGGACCAAGAACCAGACCCGGACCCGTTTTTTAATCAGAACATAAAATGAGTTACATACCCGGTTTTTTGCGAGTCGGAACTTCTGAGTAATCGGAGAATCGGATACCCATTTGCAACCCCATAAGTGGAGGAGTTGCCCAACTACGAGGTACGAGGGATAGTTATGGATTTTCTCCTTAACCTATTTCAGTTAAAGCTCTCTATCATTAAGAGAGTTAAAATAGGAAAGAGGGCTCCACGTATCACCCATTTCAGTTACAAAACTCTTAATCCGTCATTAAGACCATCAAAATAGGGAAAATGGAAAAACTTGAATAAAAAATTAGCTTCAAGATCGAATTGGAAATTAGTCTCTCTCATAGACTATAAAACCCAAATGATATTGATTTTTTACCGTAGGATTTAATCACGAGTGGACACCACCCTATTTGTTCACTTCTCACTCGCTATCTACTTCATATTTGGTTAACTTACTTTACCAATGAAGTGAAGTGAAGTGACTAGTTAATTCAAGAGACAATAAAAGGAGTGGGGGTCAAATCACAATTGATAGTAAGTTTCAAAAATCACCTCCTCATTTTAATAAAAAAAAAATGTAAAAAGATACATTCTCATGCCACTGAATGACAAAAAGAAGAAAAACTAGGGGTTTTCGTGGACCACGCTGGGCTAGGCCAAGGAATGACGAAAATGGCCCGACTTCTAAACTAGAAACCTAAGCCCGGCCCAAGCTTGAGTCAGGCCTGAAGTTACTAGCTAAAGCCTAGCCCGCATGGAAATGATGAAGCCCGAGCCCGACCCATGTTAAACTTATAGAAACATAGAAATGAGTTTCAGAGCAGCTCCTAGGCCAACTCAACTGGTCTAATCATATCACCATATGTTAGAGGTCACGGGTTTGAGGCCCCCCCTCACTACTCCCTCCCTTATAATTATATGTATATTTGGGCTAAGTAGGTATTCCGGCTCTCAACCACTTAATCCGAATAAAAAAAAATTGAACACAACCCATCGATTATAGCCTAAACCCCAAGCCCAACCCAAAGGGGCCGCCCCGATCCATGAGCACCCATATAAATAAAAAATTCTTCCTTTCAAAAGAGAATTTCAAAAAACCGATCTCTCACCTTTTGGTTTGACCAAACCTTTAATTTTTCTTCTCTTATATTAACCGTTAACTTCACTTCACAAGTAAAGTAAATTTACCAAACAAGCAATATATTTTGTATTTGTTGTGATTTAATATTATTCCATTTAAATGTCAATTATACATTCTCATGCATTATATATTGTTTGGACCTAAGCCCCTACCCGTGACGAGATCAAGATGTAAAAAACGAAAAACAAAAAGAAAAAAAATCGGTTTTAAGTTTGAGTGCCAGTTTTCCTCCTTTTAGAGAGAAGGAAAGTGGCAAACACAGCTTTACCGCCTCTAATTGCAGCGGTAAAGCTGCATGGCAACTTTTCCGCCGCTTAGAGAGGAGGAAAAGTGGCAAATGCAGCTTTACCGCCTCTAATAGCAGCGGTAAAGCTGCATGGCAACGTTTCCACCACTTAGAGATGAGTTTAGACTTATGGAAACATGATGAAGCCTGAGCCCGACCCATGTTAGACTTATAGAAACATTGAAATGAGTTTCGGAGCAACTCCTAGGCTAACTCAACTGGTCTGATCATATCACCATCTGTGAGAGGTCACGGGTTTGAGGCCCCCCCTCACTACTCCCTCCCTTATAATTATAAAAGGTCATCAAATAACATCCCCATAACAAAAGAATAAAATCCGAGATATCACTCTATTAAAGCAGTTTGCTCCTGTCTATAACTTTATCCTTAAATCTTTAATCACTCTTAGTCTTTAAAGATCATCGGTGTGATTCACTTGATAATAAATTCTTATGAATTCAATTTCATGCAAACAGTGGGGCCCTTAAGAGAACACTTCTATGAAAGAAATTTTAAAAGCATTGAGTGTTATCAGGTTTCTAATCTAAAGCAATGTCACAAAAGATTTTATAATCTTGTAATCAATATCTAAACTTTATTTTTGTTGACATACTTAGATTTGGAAACTCTCTGGACCTAACCAACAAGCCGTAGGACTGATGGAACTGGTCAAATCAAGCTCGATAACTACTTAGGACCGTAGCAAAACACCACATAGTTGCTTACATGCATAGAAAAGGAGTGATGTGTCGACTACTAGGGCATGTTTGCGAGTATAGGCTTTTTTTTTTCTTTTTTTCTTTTTTTTGGTCCTGTTGAAATGAAGGTTTTGCTGGTTTCACATATATTCTCAATCGTAGATATTAGGATCTCTTGTTTTTTAAGGAAACAATTTTGGTAAGCTTACTTTGCTAGTTAAGTAAAGTAAAGGGCCAATATGAGAGACATTAAAATGAGAGTTTTGACCCTAGAATAACAAAGAATATCATACCATTTTTTTTTTTTTTTTTTTGAAATGAACTTCTGCAACTGTAAACCTTAAAATGTTACAACTCAGTTTCAAATAACAAAGAATATCATACCATTTTTGTTAAGAAATGAAATGCTTTACTTGTAAAACTTAAAATGTTATGACTCAGTTCAACTCATCAAAGTGGAGACATTGACATGCGAGTCTGGGTTGACTGTGAACAGAAAAATTGCTTTTACTTGATTATTCTTATGACTGGGTGGTTCATGGACTCGTCTAAAAACTCTAATAATTTGCGGTGAGCACTTGCAGTTTGTAGGGTAAGTTCTATAAGCGTGTTCACGCAGTATAGCAAACTGCAACTTTAAACTTTCTGTCACAGAAAGTAGAGCGGTAATTTATTTATATCTTCGTAAACCAAGTGAAGGTAACTGTGTTACCATGTAAATGATGGTTTGTTCATTTGGATAATCTGAGTTACATGTGATTTCAGTAGCTTTGTTATTGGCTCTAAGTCTAACTAATTACCGGTGATTTTTTTTCATTAAAGGAGGAAAATAAACAACACGGATAAGAATACAGATAATACCGTAGCCCATGTGACGTTTTGATTATTTATATATATAAATTATTTATTTTACTATTAATATGTAATTGATTGTATTTTAGTTAAATACGCAATTAGTCTAAGTGAGGACCACGTTAGGCTTATGTTTGGTGAGTTATGCTTGTTGGGTAGGTGTCTTGACCCATAGTTAACCGAGGCCCAGTTCAGTAGGTGGAGTTCTTCTCTGATTAAAACTCTTTATCTCTTCCAACCCAAACTCTTATCTATTTAAAAACTCTATTCTTTTTAGAAATTTAAGTTAGATTACAACTCCTATTCCCATTCTCTATTTATAAAACACCACACTCTTCTATTTTCACACACAATTCTCTCTTCCAACTTTTCTCTGGGATATCACTTGGGCTTTGGCATAGGAATTCTACACCGTCTCCTTCAACCGCGAATATCAGGCAAGTACCTAACCATGATTTGTAGATTTAATACTTGTGGTCTTCTTTGATTTGCGTGTGGATGCATGTAGAAGCCCATTGATGCCCTTTTCATATTATAATGTGGTCATGCGATTTTCATATTATACTGTATTTTCCTATTTGGAAACCAAATCCTGAACAGTGTGGGACGAAAGTTGTTGAGAACGTTCTGTGTTGGGCAGTGGGGCCCACTATCCATACACCTTGCAGTGTCCGAACCTTCCCATTCCAAAATACAGGGTGGGTTTCTGTGGGGCGGTTCAAGACCTGTACATGGGTTAATGAGGGACAAAGAATTCTTGTTGCAGGATGCATGGAGACCCTTGATGTTAGATCTGATCCAGGGATCCAGAGGAGGACCCGCGGGCGACCCTAGAGGGACTGGTCTCATAGGCAGTGGACACCCTTGGCCCACCATCTATTAGGTTAATCAGAGAGGGCGTGATTGAGGGGAAAAGAATTAGTTTTGGGCAATAGGTGATTGTGGGACCCATTGGACGATCTGATCATAGATCTTGTCCGGGCATCCGGCCATATAGGGCTGAACGACACTGTGTGTGAGAGTGAAATGGGTTTGATCACCGGGGCCATTATCATAGCATCTAAGTGGCATCAGGCGTGGGCATCAGCAATTCCGGGTTCTGCTGTGAATGGGGTAGAGAAGGTCTTGACTTGGTTGTGTATAAAAATAAAATAAAATTAGAGAGAGGTGGTGATGACGGGTGAATTTGGGGATATGGGATCCCATGTGACAAGGTAGCACCCATAGCTTTATGTCCCCTATGTTTATAAAATTGGAAATAAAAGAAGAGAGAGGAAGAAAGATACAAAGGTAGAATGGGAGTTAGTGCTGACCTGGGCACGTTTTGGGTAAGGGGATGTTATTACAAAACAACATTGAGTTCTGACCATGCCCCTCATTAGTTTCTAGAAATTAGAAAGAAGTCATGTTAATTTTAATGAAATTTCAAATTAGACCCTTGGGCCTATTTTATAAAAGAGTTGAATTTGGAAAATATTATAAGTGGAATTCTCAGGTTTTCTAAATTCATAAAATAAGATAGTTATTTATCATTATCATTTGCAAATTAGATTGGAATGGTTTCTTCGATTTTAATGGGCTAAAATTGTATTTTTATAATTATTAATTGGATCATTGGACTTGAGTAAATACCGTATGGGCACACGGTATATTACTAACATGGGGTTTGGTGCTTCGTATGACCTTGGGGAAATCCTAATGGATTTGAGCTCAACCCACCTCTATTGGAAAACCCTTAATTGGGTCTATGCACCATTAATTGAGAAGGGATGCGTTGATCTTTTATCTATTTAGAGATTCTTGTGGTTATTGGGTGCGAGACCTTATGTTTGACCTTAGGATTGGCTTGTGATTATTCATTGACCTTCGGGTGTGCATACATGATTGAGATTGATGTTGGTCTATTAGCTGCATACCCTATGTTGATTGAATATGGATCGTGATGTGGTTTGGCAATTGATTGAGATATTGTGGATGTTTATTTGAATGATTCATTGGTATTGGTTGTGGATTATTGTGCAGCTAGCCCTTCACTTTGACTTAGGTTTCTGTGTCAGAGCATTACAAGTCACTAGGTTTATTTTACTATGATATGTATATATATATATATATATATATGTATATTGATTGGGTCATATTCGAACGACTGTAGTTGTAATTGGACGGCTGATCACCGATGTGTACGGACACTGTAATATCCGAATTGAATTCGAACCGATTTATCCGGCCCTTTGATTACGAACCGGTTTATGACCGCCGGCCTTTCGAACGGGTTTTCCCGCTATATTAGGGTTGACCACCCAAAGCAGTGGCATTGTTGCTGTGTGATTATTGTATTGCTCTATTGTGTAGATTGGATATAGGTGATACATTCTTTTCGTCATTGTCACAATGGTATTCTCTTATGATCTTTGCCTGTCATTACTCTCATTGATCTTGTGTTTTATTTATAAATTATGGTTTCGTACTTGCTGTTTACCTTGTTTATTGGTGCATAGGTGCCAACCCTTACCCTGTCGTGGAGACTGAGGAGGATCAAACGTTTCTAGCGTTTGAGCCAATTGACGAACCCGAGTGGAGAGCCGGAGATGGCTACAATACCGTTTGAATCTGCGCATGAGATATCGGCATCTTAGACTCTTTTAGTTTATTTAATTCCATAATATATTTAGTTGTTGTTTAGTTTATTTGGAAACTTTAACCTTAAAATATTCAGTGAGTTATGTGTTGGGTTGATTTTGAATATTAATACCAATTGATTTAATGCTTCCGCAAATGTTTTATTATGACTCACCATGTTTCGAAATTTTGTGGGTCCATATTTGGGAGCTTGTGTTGCATTAAACACAGAAAATTGAATGTTTATTTTTATTTTTCACGTTATCCCTTGGTTGCATTTTGGGGACATGACAGCCGAGCAATCCAAAATAAAAAAGATAAGAAGCAAAACTACTTGGGAGTTTAGTCCATCTTGTCCCCACTTTGCAAGGCAATGAGCCACCATGTTAAGATTCCAGGGAATGTGGATAGCTTCAAAAAAACACAAAATCTCTTCCTCTTTCTTGAATGTCTCTCATGATAGGATGAATGAGCCAGTCAGGATCACCATCCATTGCATTAACAACTTCCAAAGCATCCAAACACAAAATTATTGATGAGTGGCCACTGCTAGTGATAGAATTTAATGTAAAGAGCGCTTCGGCCTCTTTAAGGATGTTGTACTCCATCCTTTTGCGGCACCTGCAGAAACAAGCAATCCCCTTACGAATAGGGCAAAGCTAAAAGCCAATCGATCATTGGATGCATTATTTGCTGCATCACTAACTAAGATAATGCTGCAACACTAACTAAAATAGCAGTGTGATCTAGATCCCGATTCCCATTCCATGTGAATTTTGGCGGGGGGGGGTGGAATAGGACTTTGGTTGCAGTGCATCAGCATTAGAGTGGATTCTTATTCTATTAGCCATGGTTAAAGCCCAGATGGGGTTTGGAGTTTTCCCTTCAAAAATAAATCCATTTCTCACCTTCTAAATTGCCCACCATGTTAGCAAGAATAAGGCCCGGGAATCGGGATCTAAAAGCCGATTGTGACTTGGAAAGTCACTTTTGGTCCAATGCCTCCACCGATCTAAAATATTATTACATGATACTTTATGAGTCAAAATACCAAATTGTGAGCCAAACCAAACGACACGAGAAAAGTCGCATTGGAACGCGGTGTGCTCAATGGTTTCCTCCTCCTCACGTGGAGGGCATACCGAGGGGAAACTACCATTGCCTATTTTTTATTTTAAAAGAGATCTTACTGGGGTTGCTCTTCTTAATTCCACCCAAACAATAGGATTCTTTGTTGAAGGGAAATTTTCAAAAAGGTTTTCCAATTAATGAATGAAACCCTGGAATCCAATTCCTCTTTAATGATGCATTTGTAAGCTGATTTTGTGGTTAGGAACCCATTTTTAGTAGTAGTCCATCCATATTCTCCTATCCTCCACGGAAACCGAGTTACGAAAATTTGTGATATATCTTGAACATCCCTCGGGTTGCTAAAAATATCTCTTAAATTTTTTAAGGTCCCAAGCCTTAATAGAATCCTTAAGATCCTTAACCATAATGTTTGGGTTGGACATGGGAGAAATTGTTTTTCTAAGCCCATCCAAACACAGAGTTCCAGATAATTGGTTTTACTGGTATATTGAGTGCAAATTAACCAAATTCCAAGCTTCGAAAATGGCCTTAGATTTTGGTAATAAAATAATCTTTTTAGGGTTGCCTGAACCTCGCATGGTAAAGGGATAAAAAGTGACAGATGAATTAACTTTTCCTTTACCTTTAGTTTGTCACTTTACATAAAATAAAACAAACATTGGGAAAATGGTCCTAGTTGCACAAGTCTTTAACCCATGAAAATAAAAACCTTTTTAAAGAGACAAAGTATGTAGGAGGGAGTGTAAGACAGCAACAAAGGTAGAGAGCCCTTGCCTTTAGGATATATTTTTTTTTTTTTTTTGGATTTTGACTATATGGCCGGGATATAAAAGATCATGAATTCCTCAAAATGGTATTAACAAAAACTATATATCCCAAATGTGGTTATTGTACATAGGGTTCTAATTTTTTTTCCAATTCTACCCATATTGTGCGATATTACATAATCTGTGCGATATCGCACAAATTGAAGGTGATAGATTATGCGATATCACACAAAATGGGTGGAATTGAAAAAAGAATTTGGGGTCCCATGTATAGTACCCACATTTGAGATATAATTTTGATCAATACCATTTTGAACAATTCTGTTTAATGTGATGCTTGTTAGCGGTTGGAAATTTTTTATGCTAGTTTGACGGTCATGATCTTGTCATGTTCAATTGCTATGTTTTATTCCTGCACTAACTACATAGTGTAGTCAACCTTCATGCCATTTTCGTTTTGTTGGAGGAGATTGCTTTGGTCTTAGTTTTCGGGTAGTTTTGTTTAAGTTGGAATTGGGGTAGATTTCTTGCCATTTCCATTTGGTCTTTATCTCAAATGTTCCTACAGGTTTTTTTTTTATTGGTATTAATGGTTTAGATTTACTCCAATTAATGTACTTAATTATATATAAAGGCTATTATTGACAATATTTGCAACTTTCGTTTTAGGCCTTCGCTTTAAGCCTTAAATTGTCTTGAGCCGGCCTTATTGGAGTAAATGTTATTGACGCCATATACAAGAACGGGGCATTTATTTTATTGGTTTGCATTTTTCATAAGTAGGTTTTTATTAGAAGTGCATTGGTCAAACTCTTTTATTTAGATACTTAATTTAATTATTAGTAATTTATTCACATATATTTTTAAGTGTGATTAATTAAATCTATATTAAAGCAATATGATTTGTTTTGCCACATAGGCATGATTTTCTTAAGCCACATCAAATGGGGCCCGGGAAATTATTATTATATTATATAAGCCAGATGAGAGACACTATATAAATATAAGGTTTATTCTTATTTTCAAATCTTCTAGGTTGGTGGGTTGTTACTGGATTCAAGTTATAAAGATAAGATAAATCTTATAGATTGGTAAGTGTTACTGGATCCTTTTAGCCGTACCCAAGTTACAAAGGTAAGATTTATTCTCATCTTTCTAATAGATCGATCGGTGGGGCTTTGAGGATCGTAGATCAACATCTCTGAGTTAACGATCTCCCTCACGTTCTTCTATTCTTTCACTTTTTTTTGTGCCGTTGTTGTTTTCCAACCAGTTTTGTCTGTAAGTATTGTTTTTTTTAGGGGAGGTGGGGTCTTGAATCCTATTGTTGACGAAGCAAAACCCAATTATTTTCCTCTAACTTGTGAGATGATCCTCAAACACTAATGAGTGTGAATATTCAGTCTATAGAAACTTTTGGGGCAGTATGTGCAGCGTAGGCCACCGTATTAAAATACCAATCCCCAAAGCTAATTAGGAGGGGCAGTTTTGTAACTTCGCTCCTCCTAATCCTCCCCTCTATATAAAACGCATCCCTCGTCCTCTCTCACGGTCGCTCTTTCTTCTTCCCTCCCTTGCCCAGTCGCCCTGCCCTCTCCCTCTCTTGCCCTAGCCCTCTCTCTCCCTCCCTCGCCCAGTCTCCCTCGCACAGGAGACTGCTCAAGGCCTGTGTCACTGCTCAAGGTAAGTCTCTACTTCCTTGTATTTGTTTATACTGCCTGTGTGGAATGCGTGTAATATGTGACCCCCGACGTGGTGCGTCCCAACCCAGATGATCCTAGAAAAGTGGCCTTGTTTGAAAAGTAGAGAAACAGAAGACATTTTTTTTTTTTTTTTTGATCTATAGTGGCTGCAGATAGCACTTGAGCCCCAAAAGGGGTAGTTTCATACCTGTCTGATCTTTAGGTCTATGGCCCTGCTGTCTCGTACCCTTGCAACGTTTAGTACGAATATTTCAGCTCTTGTCCCCGTATGATCCTCTGCATTATACATTACAAAATCCTAGACGCCAATACGCCATACTCACCAGTCACCACATACAGTGCATGACAAAATCTATTATAAATATTGTACAAATCAAGGACTTGAGAATCATAAAACATTTATTGACTAGGGGATTTGAGAATCCTATAAGATATCGACTTCAATTTCCCTTTTATTTGCGTATTTTCTCTATTGCTTTGATTTAAGTCAATTCTTAAGATCATTAGCTTAGGGATTTATTTCGTTAACAGAACTTTGTATTTAAGCTGTTAATGTTGTGGATGCTCTCAGATTTGGAAAATAATAAAAAGACACATTTGTCTATCCTTCATTTTCTTGCTGTCAGTTCAGATGGATCGGCTTTGTTAGAGAGTAAGAAGCAGCCAGTGTCAAACTTGGCCTTACATATGTGCTTTAATCATTCTTTCAATTATTATTATTTTTTTTTAATTTAAAGTTGATAAAAAAGGACACAGAATTATTTGTTGGGCCTGCTGGACACTGGTATCTAACCATTTAAAGAAATTCGGGCTGAGTGAATGTTACTAGTTGAATTTAGCTGAATTTGTAGCAATGGGAGGGGGGCAGCCTGGTGACTGTATAGGAATAATTAAAGAATCTCGATCTTATGTTCAAGATCGTGCTCCAGCAAGGCCCCGTTTTAACATTGGCCCTCTCAATTTAGGGCCGGGATTGGACAACCCTGGCAGGCCCATCCAATATTCGGGACGGGATTGGACAACCCATGCCCCCGTCCCATTGACAGGCCTACCTGGGGCCAAGATAAAAAAGAGAAGAAAAGAAAAAAAATAAGAGGTAAGAAGCGTTAATGATAAGGTGGGCCTAAAACTATCAAGATCTTGGTGACCTAATATGATGGAAAATGGTAGCCCTACCCATTATATTTGATTTTTACCCTTTTAATTGACGATCGTCCCGCCCCACCCAAATGAAAATCTTGGGTCCATCACTGTATGTAAAGGGTTATTTTAGAGATGAAAAATACTTTGATTATTTGTTTTTCTTAGGTGGATTTTTGTCACTCTAATAAGTTTATCATTTTAAAAATAACTAATGAAAGTTTTTTTTTTTTTTTTTTTTTTCTGAATTGCAGTGATGATATCGTTATAAAGGATTGAGTGGTATAGGAAAAATGGGAAAAAGGTATGTTTAAAATTTATTCTCAAATATGCTAATCTCGTGTTTTTTTTTATTTTATTTGTTATTTATATAGTACCCAACATTTATCTCGGGCTCTTTGGGCCTGCCATATAAATCCATAATGGGGCCTACTTCCGATCTTCAAACTGCTTGAAATGATGGTAACACCTATATGCCTACTAGAGTGATAAACAATCTTGATTATTTAATATTTTGTCTTGAATGGGGCTTTAAGTTTGTGTTGCATCCTATTTCATCATATGTATGTTGCATTTTCACCTTAAAACTCTAGGACGTATTGTTGTCATTTTCAAATTTCATTTAATGTATTTTATTTATTTATGACCACCGAAAGATTTTGCATTCAAGCCGGATCTGAGGTCCATGGGTCGAAACGTGGTGGTTTTGAATCAGACCCGTTTAGGTCCCAGATCCAAAAAGGGATACGGAGCCAAATCCATTTAGTAATCGGAAACGAAATGAGTTTCTAAACCTGGTTTTTCATGGGTCGGAACCTCTTAGTAGATATAGAATTGTGGACGCATTTACATCCCAATAGGCACCTAGCAAAAGACAACTAGACCGGTGCTTCTACAGGGACTTGGGAGGGGAACAACCACTAGGCAAGCAGAAGGCCAAATAGAGCACCATACCCATGCAGAAACAGTAAGGCAGCAGCCAACACAGCAGCTACCACTGATATTTAGGATTTGGAATTTAAAATGACAAATTTTAATAATAAAATGCAGTTTTCCTTGCAAATTAAGTGGGTTTTAGAGTAGGTTTTGCAATTGAATGTTGTTCAAGAGATTTTTTTTTTTTTTTTTTAATATTTAGGTTGGGAAGGTGAAGGTAAGGTCCATTAAATCTTGTGTTAAGATTTCAGTATTGGCTGGGATGGTTTGTCATTGTTTGTTAATGGTTGGGTCGGTTTGTTATTGTTTGTTAAGGTTCAGATGTGCAGGATATTCATCCAATGGGTCCAAAAGGATGAGTATATGGGTGGGTGTTAATTAATTAACATTTTTTTAATATCTCCATTGAAATTGTATGCAGAGGGATGAATGGAGCAGCATACCCTTGGGCAATTTTTTTTTTGGCTTATGGAAGGAATAAGCATGAGAGATATCCCTATGATGGTAAGTAAGTTTTACGTATATACTTTTTAGCATTATTTAAGAATCAGTCTAATAAAACAGTGATGGGTGCTGGTAACCAGCTCAGCTGGAATGCTTGCGAATCTCGCAGCGGTGATCATGCTCAAGAAGCTTCGGACCAAATAAGGGAATTCGGACAAATGGAAATGTGCTAAGAGCTGTTGGGGAGATTTTGATAATAGGTAGAAAGACATTGAAATTGTAAATTGAAACTTACTATGCATCTTTTGGATCTTAACTGAGTAGCTATCTTAACTACTACTTAAAAATATAGAAATCCAGTGTGGAGTAGTGGAGATGATTTCTCAGTCTACTCTGAAAAGTAGAGTAACAAAGGAGGGGGAATAGTAGAGTAGAGTACAACTCTACTTTCCTTGATGGCAGGAGAGGGTTGGAAGCATTCCAGATAGTATATCCGGCTGTCTGGATTCTTGGTAATTCCTGTGAGGAATGATTTGTTTGGTTGGAGATTAGCCAGGAGATCAGATATCCAGGAATTCTGGAAGCTGCAAAATGTGAGATTTTCGAATGCCAGGAGGGGTATGGTCATCTGAGATTTCCAATTTGGGTAGGAATTCTCAGCCATTCCGGCAAGGAGAGATTTCCCAACGGTCGGCTAGGGATTCAAATTCAAATGGTTTTTCCCTGATTTTTTTTTTTTTTTTTGTCATGGTAAGCATTTTCCCCTTTCTTCTCTACTCTCTTTTTCTCTGATGTTTGCAGCATTTGGTGTTTTTGTTGTTGGTAGGATTGACATGGAACTAGATGCAGTGGGTTAATTTGTATGGTCTATTGTGCTTCTCTCTCTTGCATATTCAATTGCAAAAATTGTTTTTTATTTCATGTTGATGTTTTATACGGTTAGGAGAGGGATGGTTGGGTGGTGATTTGGAAGAGAGTTAAAGCGTGAAACTTGGAGAGAGTGAGGGAGACAGGGTGCAGAGGGTGCATAGAGAGAAGTGTGGATGGACTCGGGTTGTGTTTGGGTCGAGTTCTATGAGTGGTGCAGGGATGGCTTGTTTGGATTTATGAAGAACAGAGGTGCTGGTTGCTGTATGAAAGATGGAGAAGCCAGAGGGTTGAAATGTTAGGATGTTGGGAGAGATTGAGTGCAGCGGTCTTAGGATGATGGTTGGTTGCTGCTTGTGATGTAAAAAGAAGTGGGTTAGTTGCAGTTTGTGATGGAAAAATATGGTGTTTGGTTAGCAGGTTGTGTTGGAAAGAGAGATGTAAATGGGCTGATGGTTGGAGATGGTGTTCTCTCGTTGGTAGTTGGTAGCACGATTGATTAGGGAATAGATGAAATGGGTTCTTGTTTACAGAAATGGTTTTTTTTTTTTTTTTTTTCCATAATTGATGCTTATGGTGTTCTGTTCCATACTTGATGCTCTCCATGTTTGATGTTGCAACTTCGTTTTTCTCATTTCTACGCACCACCTATTTATTGTTTTTACAGGATTACAAAAACCCAAAACATGATTTTCCAAAAACAAAGAAAAAGAAAAGATAAACCCTTTTTGTTGTATTTTTTCCACTTCTCTTGAAGTTCTTGGGGGTACTACGATGAAAAAAACTCGTTGTTTAACATCTATTCCTTTTGTTCTATTTGCTTTGGTAGAACTTCTACTCAAATGGGTTTTTGGGTCGGGCAGCCCTCTTTGGAATCATGAAGTGGTAGAGGTATGTTGGTGACGGGCTTTGTGTAGTGATGGTGGAGATGGGAATTGGGGTCTTGCACATAGATTGTGATGTATGTAAAGAAGAAGAAATAAAAGAGATGTTGATGAGGAAGAGATAGATTTTACCGGCCTATTATTTGGATTCGAAAGGGTCAAGATGGGCTGCCATTCAAGGTTTAGTACACATGAAAGGCCTACGACAGTTGTTGTGGGGTCAAGGTGGGACTTTTTTTGGGTAAAACAAGGTGGGAAGTGGACATATGGGTCATGTTGATTAGTACCCATGCTGCCATTCAACTCCTGATTGTGAAGTTTTTTATTAGTACACATGAAATCGGTGTGTGACTCATTTTCCTGTTTGTTGAAGTTATGCCATTGATAGTTTCTGCTCAAATCTGTTTTTAAGACTGGGTACTTGTCTTGTTTTCAATTGTCTCATTTGACTCTTGTAGATCCATGATGGGGGCCCGCATATAAAATCCGTGGCACTAAAAATCAACATAGAATGGAGACAAATCTTATCCCAATCTGTCTCAAATCCACTATTAGATTTATCACATCAAATCCTAGAATTCATATCGACAAATAGAAAGAAGTGAAATCACTTGATCAAATCAAATGATCAGTCTAAGTTTGATTAGGATGAAATAATTATCAGTGAAAACACAGTGTAAATTTTAGTTTTAGCAGTTTGGATTTTTAGATGAGTCCTAGTGATTGATATATAGTTGAGAGTCTAGATAAAAATGTACCTTTCAAACCAATAACATACAAAATCTTATTCAACCCGCTGACCCAACCTGAAACCAACTCCTATTTGATCTTCATTATTTGGCCCGCAATGTTCGGGTTGGTTATGGGGCAAGAAAACTTGGAACTTCATTTTAACAGATTGGGTTTTGATCAACTTGCATAACCTACATAACTATAGTTTTCAAAGTCGGAAACATATCGCAAATCATTTGCGAATCGTAGGGGTTTTTATATTTCTCTAATAAAAAAATAAAAATCAACAGAAAAAAGTAATTATTCATAACCATCCATTTTCCCATTTATAGGAGTATAAATATAATAACAAGCAAGTGTATCATACAATCATATCAAGAACATCATGACATATATTAATATAATATATATATATATATATGAAGTAAATGATGTGTAAATAGTTGAATAAGTTTAAAGCATAAATATATATTTTTTATTATCTTTAAATCAAAAGATAAAAGTAAAAATAAAATCCAAACCATCAATCTTACACAGTAGGATATCTCTTAAAGTTTAGAAAGTATTCATGAAGAAAAAAACCAAAGTAGATTAAAAAAAGATGAAGATATAGGTAAGCACCATTCGTACATTCGAATGCTTTAGTTAAATGCATGTTCTTTATTCATCTTTGAAGATCTTATCAAAGCCGCAAAAAATTCCTAGGAGATTTCGTTAACTACTAAATAACTTTTTAAAAATAAAAGAGCTAAAGGATAGAAACAATAAAAAAAAGTAAAAGATTATTAATATTAACTTATTGGTTTTAGCTATTCTCGCTTAGCCGAATTGCTTGAGTCGTAAAATTCTATGAAATAAGTTTGGAATCGTAGGATTTACACCTAAATCTTAAGATTCATTTATAAATGAGATTCATTGAATAGATATGAATTATTTTTCTTAATATTTGGAATACGAATCAGGATTCGGTATACGAATAGTAGGAATCTGACAACTATGCGCATAACCATTCAAAATGGATTGGGTTAGGATTGCCCTGTACATCTAAACCCTTTTAAATAATTTTGGAGTCCATATTTTGGTACATAGAATAGTTTATTTTATGTGGATTAATGTGATTTTGTTGGACTCTTTTTTTTTTGGCTTGACAATGTAACTTAAAGATAATCTTAATATTTAAAATGGACTGGGCTAGCTTTTACATGTTGGATTCGATTGGGATCCTAAGCTACATCTAAATCCTTTTAAATAATTTTGTAGTTTCATATTCTGGTACATAGAATAGTTCATTTTATGTTGATTAACCTGATATTTTGCTGGGCTCTATTCTTTTTTGGGTTTCCAATGTAACTTAAAGATAGCCTTAATATTTAAAATGGATTGGGCTCGGGATCAAGCTTTTATGTGTTGGGTTCGATCGGAATGAGTTAAATGGGCTGGCCCGCATTGGATGCAGTTATGTCGGTTGGGTTGGGTTGATCTACATTGGGTGCGGTTTGGGATGACTTGACTTATTTTGAGAACGGGTCTAGTATGAGTTGGCTTCCAACCTATAGATACCCTTGGTCAACCTAACTCGTTTTGACCGAACTTGATCCATCTGTCGCTCCAACTAATGACACCCTCTAGGTAGGGGTGCTCATGGGCCGGGACAACCCAATCTGCTTTGGACAGGGCTTAGATATGTAATTAGGGCCCGTTTAATAATTGGGCTAGGCTTGGATTAAGTGATAGAAAGCCCATAGCCCTGTCCGGCCCGACCAGACCCATGTAAGAAATGCATGTAATTTAATTTAATTAGTCCAAACAATTGCTCAAGTTCCCACAAAGTTTATAAAAAAGCCAGGTTTGGCTCAGGCCGGGCTTTTTAGAGTCGGGCTAGGCCTGAATTGGTCACGCCTTAGCCCGGCCCGTCCAGCCCATGAACATCCCAACCTCTAGGATATTTAATTGGTTGTTTTAATAATGGAAGATTCTT
Source organism: Persea americana (assembly GCA_029852735.1). NCBI lineage: Eukaryota > Viridiplantae > Streptophyta > Magnoliopsida > Laurales > Lauraceae > Persea > Persea americana. The sequence goes on from CM056812.1 coordinate 53,857,705, forward strand.
TAATAAAAAAACCCCTATCTTCAGGTTTTCTTATTTTATTTTATTTTTCCATATACAAGCCAAATCAGTCCAACCCTTTTACACATGCACTCTTAAGTAGCATCGCTGAAGTTATCTATAGCAAATCCAATCCTTACTCTTAATTGGACATTGATCTGATAATTTCTATATATGAGGGTTTATCAGGTGTGCATGGAGCTTCCATGCACACCTCGTTGTGGGGTCCACTGGGTCTCCACTTTGGGATGGGACCGAGGGGATTGCAAGATCTGGGTCGGCCTTGCACGTATATGGATTTGGAGGCTCACAACAGCTTTCTAACCCCTTGATCAAAGGCCCACAAATTTCATCATTTAAAATCCATGCACATTAATGTTTTAGTCATGTAGATGGGTGCCAAAAAATGGGATTGGTGACTATCCAATGTGGTTGTTTTGGAGGGTGATCAAGTGGGCCCCACTATGAGCGTGCACAAAAATGAGGTATATAGACAAATGATCCAAAACGTACACCTCGTACCATAATACAATACAATGTTAGCATGTTCGGCCCACCTGTTACCAATCTGAATCGTATACACATAGACCACCCCCTGTATAACACCAGATCCCATGGGTTTGTCCTTTGTACCCATCCAAATGCACTAGACCGTTGGATGAAGGGTCAAATTTTTTGAATAGAAAGTCGTTAAACTTGTGGGCCATGAATCAAGGGGTTGCAAGCTTGATATTGACCTCTTTTTTTATATATGGGGCTAGGCATGTCAAACCGGCCGTGCCGGCCCCAATTCAGGCTCGTCCGTAGCACGGCCCGCTGTGGGCCGGGCGGTGCCGTGCCTTCGTGCCCGGCGTGCCCCTTTTTTTTTTCATTTTTTTTTAATTATTAAAATAAAAAATTAGAACACAAGCACAGAAAATGACAGATATTTAAGTGGTTCGGTCAAACTCGACCTACTCCACTGAGAAGATAGAACCATTTGGATCTTAACTTCTTGAAGGTTTCTAAGTAGGATTACCTTCAAAACCTTACAATCTTTTTTAAAAAATAAAAATAAAAAAAGAATGAAAAACTTATATATTTACAAATTACAATGAAGAAAAAAAATTAAAAAATCAGATGTGTAGTCCACTAATGTATTCTGCTGGATCACAATCTTCCATTGCTGTCAACTCTTGCTTCCTCTTATCTGCCAAATACCATTCTCGTAGGCAAACACAACACTCCACCGTTTCTTCAGTTAGATTTGTTCTTTTGTCATCCACCACACGTCCACCTGCACTAAAAGCTTGTTTTGATGCTACAGAAGACATTGGAATAGTCAATAGATCACGAGCCATGGTGCCCAACACCGGATAAACGCTTTCATTTTGCTTCCACCAGGCTAAAAGGTCAAAACTAGATGCATCCTGCACTCGTATTACACCGACGTCAGGATACGATGATAACTCCGTCACTGTGTTACTTGAGCTTGAGCTGGATGCCATGCCCATAGACAAGGAAGAATACCACACATACCACTCACCAACACCTGTTTGCTGGACTTCTGAATGGCCCATACTGAGCCCGGTTGTACCCATTTGCTTACAATAAAATTGAAAAAGTGCTTGTAAAGTTGCCTTTATGTTTGAAAAAATATTTAAATCTATATAATTCATATTTTTATTTATTCCATCAATAAAAAACTGTACACTACTTAATTTTAACCTATGATCAAGTACAACAACTAAAGAAAATGTCATTGGAGCCTCTTTCCAATATTTATTAAATTTTTCTTCCATGTTTCTAATAGTATTACTAAGTAAAAAATGATCTCTAAATCCATTGAATTGTAAAGTAATTTTAAAAAGCTTCATTAAAGCTTCATTAGATGTGGGATAATATATCCCAGAAAAAAATAATGTTGAAGAATAAAAAGCTTCTAATAAATCTCTTATTTGGGCACATAACTCCCAATGTTCATCACTAATCATCAAATCTTGTGCATGAAAAGCACAAAATTCATTCAAAACAGTTTTTCGGCTAAGTGCCTTGTTTAACAAATCATAGGTAGAATTCCATCTATGTTCTACCTCTTTAGGTATTTTAATAGCTGATACGCCTTGCCTCGCACATATTTGGGCATACAATTGTCTTCTTTGTGCGGAGCAAAAAATAAATCTAGCAATGTCTTTTATAGCTTCCGTATAACTTACAATATGCTTTAAACCAACCTTTACAATAAGATTTAAGATATGACATACACATCTATTTTGGAAGATAGAGCTATCTATCAAAGTTGCAAGTGGCATCTGCATTCTCATTAGTTCAATGGCCACTGTATTATTACTAGCATTATCTAAAGTTATAGATATAACATTTTCCTTAATATTGTATTCATCTAGTCTTTCCAAAATAAATGTACTTATTCTAGTGCCATTGTGTGGCCATTCAAGTGTGCTAAAACTAATTATACGTTTATTAATAATCCATTTTGCATCTATATTATGTGCAGCAATACAAAGATAACTATCACCGCCTTTAGAAGTCCACATATCTGTAGTTATAGCTATTCTACCAGGAATTTCTGCAAGGTAATGTTTAATATTTATTTTCTCTTCCTGCCAGAGTCTAATAGCATCATTTCTAGCAGTAGAAATACTGTGAAATTGTGGTTGACAATTTTTCTGGACCCATTCTTCAAAAAACTCATTTTCTACAAAAGAAAATGGTAATTCGGATAACACAAGCATTTTAACAAGATTTTGTCTAGTACTTTGTGCATTAAAAGAAAAAAAGACCTAAACTGCTACTACTACTACCACCAGTAATAGAAATTTGGGTCTGTGAACCAGGCGTCCTTTCCCCTGCATTCGCAGGCTTATGTAAGGCTAAACATTTTTGCCTATGTCTTGACAAATGGCCGGTACCCCCTTTTGACCCGGCACCATAAATCTTACTACAAAATTTGCATTTTGCCCTTTTCAACTTGCTTTCCATCTTCAGTAATATAAAACCTTTCAAATATATCCCAAACTACTGAAGTTCTATTCCTCTTGGTTGGTTTACGGGAACTACGCGGAACGGGGGGTGGTAAATCACCTACTTCATCTTCTAATTCAACAAAATCTTCTTCTAGCCCTAAATTAACGGAAGAAGATTCTTTGGGAAATCTTCTAGCCATATTTCAAGAAACAAAATTTAAAAATAATAACAGTAATAGGCTAATAGCCTTCTTTTGTGATAATTAATATAAGAAAGGGGAGAAAATGAGAGTTAATATAATATATTATAAACTTATATATATGGAATCTCAAATTTAAATAATATAAATACCTCTAAATCTTTGAAGACTTATTTAATCTTGTCTCTTAATGACTTGATCTTTGGCCCTCCAAAAACTTCTTAGAGAGAGAGAGAGAGAGTTGAATGCTTTGAGAGAGAGCTAGAGAGTGTATGAGAGAGCTAGAGAGTGTATAAAGAGTGAAAGAGTTGTGTAAATTGGTGAGGAATGAGAATGGGAGGGTTAGGGTATTTATAGACTTGTAAAATTGAAAATGACACAAAAGACCCCTTATATGACCGTTTTATAGCGGTTAGAGGGGTGGGGGGCGGAGGGTGTAAAATGGACTTTTTTTAAAAATATGGCCGTTGGGCGGGCCTGGCGGGGCGGGCCGACCGTTGGGCGGGCTGGCGGGCCATCCTGCCGGGCTACTAGGTGCAGCCCACCATTCTGGCGGCCTGACGGGCTGAGGGTCCTCGGCCACGGGCCGGGCAGTGCCACGGGCCGTTGACTGGCCCGGCCCATTTGACATCCCTATCTGGGGCCTACCTAATCTCATGATCAGTGGGGCCTCATCCAGCTACCTCATGTCGTACTATGGTACATACACCTTGCACCTAACCAGGGTCATATATATATACACACGTCTGATCCTATACGCGCCTCACTGTGAGGCTCACTTGCTGGCCCAAATGGGGATGGGGCGAGGGAGATTGAAAGATCTGATTGAAACATCCTTTTAGAGCAGCCTTATCAGAGCCTTGTTGGGGATAGTCACATATGACTATACCTTGAGCAGGCTGGGCTGGGGACGGTTCGCTGATATAGAATTTCACTTCCAAACTCTGATAGGGCAGTTGAAGAAAAGTTCATGCAAAGACTCACATGATGTGCACACAAATGGCATATGGAAGCTAGGTGAACCCCAATCAATTGAGCCCGTTGAGATCTTGGAGTTTTCCCAATGTAATTATGGACACAAAGGTGGGCTGGGTAAATGAGTTGCTTAGAGTGGATCGCTCTAGGTAAGGTTAAGATGTGCAGGTCCTGCATGGTATTCATTGCAGGATATTCATCCAATGGGTCTAGAAGGATGAGTATACGGGTGGATGTTGGCATCCATCCTGTTGTAGCCAATACAATATTCGTTGGTTGATATATCGTCTAGTGGGTCCCATATGGATGGTTGAATATAGTGCATTCAATGTAGATAATGTGAGATGGGTATATATGGGTTGACAAATAGGTTATGTAAATAATAGATATCATAAAAAAGGGTGCATGGGCTAGTGAGTTCCACCTAGGATAATGAATTTAGGGGCAGATTTGGTTGTCGGTTGATCAAATTCTGGTTTCTAGTTTTTTAATATATAGAAAGTGAAGTATCGGATATGGTACGACACGATATGTTGTCTATTTTGAAATATCGGGGCATCATAGGTTGGTGTATTAAATTTTCTTTAGTAGAAGCCATTTTCTTAAATTTCATTTGTTTAAAGACTATGAAATTTGCATTTGATCACACTTGATTCATGATCACAAAATTATATACTCCACCATGTGTAAAGCATCTGATTCATCTACTTCGTACTGGTTGTGTAGGTATGGTTTACCATGGTTGTCAAAAGATAACATGTTGTTGTGCATGAATGTATCATGCTGTATTATTGAAGGTTGTTACATCATAGAATCTCTCCGAGGGCAGTCGAAGAAACTCCAATGTAAGATAATCGGGGCATGGCTCTTCTCAATCGCTGTTGTGATTACACTTGCCTGCATTTCAATGGTTCGATATAAAGGCAAAAGAAGAGCCACATTTTGTGCATGGGCATCGGGTGCATCAATAATGATCGTGAATCTGTTTCCAATTAAAGACATGGTAAGTCCTTTTTGCGTTTGAAGGCACTTAGCCACTTACTACTCTTGATGCAGACTATTTAATTTTCATGGATTTGAAAATCAAGAATTTAGGTATAATGAGTTCTAACAAAAGGGCTATTAAAACTTAAAAGAGGTTAGGGGTGAAATTATACAAGTTCATGCATATGGACCCTGACTTTCCTCATCTTCCTTTGGATTTAGTTATTTTTTTCCAATCTAAAGTGATTTCTTTTTGTTCAAATTAAATGTGGGGGTACTAATGGGGTGATTATTTGATGGCTGGACTTCACCTTTGTTTTTCCATTTTGATCCACTTTTAGATACATTTCTTAAAACCATCAAGAATTTAATTGCGTGAAACAAATGGACCATAGGCTTTCTTCTTAACTTCGTCTTCTTTGAAAACATTTTGATTGAAAATGTAGTCACTCCTAAATTGCAAACTCTGACTTTGCTATTTTATGCGGTCCAACAATTTTCCGAGTAGATTTAAACTTCTCCGTGCATTTTTGGTGAGTAAGCTTCTATTTGCAAAAGAGAAAAAAAAAAAAAAAAACGAAGCTATTGTAAGACTAGTATAAATGCCTTGTAACTTTCTTTTCAATGTTTATTCTATGGTCTTCAATTTTTGGTCTAATCATTAAAAGTTCATGTAGCATTCACAATTTTTTTTTAAAGATTTATATTATTTATTAAAATTATAGTACTTTTTGGTCGCACTGCATTTAGGGGACGTTTGCCTTTTACATATTAGATGCGTAAATGCAGTTAGAAATGTTCCATTTGTAAATTTCACAGATGTAAGCTTTACGCATGCATTTCAGTTTACAACGTTTGTCTACTGTTGTCATTTTCACATCATTTACACATGAATCATTTTACCACTTTTGTTTGAACTACTGTGAATCATTTTCACATCAGTTGAGCGTTTTTTTACGCGTGGTGCTTCAGACACACCCTCATCCATCTTATCAAAGTTACTTGATTCTGCCGCCACATCATGGATGGATGCTTGGGGGGCTTCCATCGGATGTGGTGGACGTTGGTTAGTTAACATCACATCTCTTCCATCAGCGATTGAATCTCCATATATAATAGCAAACTTTTCATAGTTGACCACGCTTCTTCCTCGATAGTAATCATAGTCAGGGTGTGCTTGAATTAGACAAATGTGCTCAAAATAGAGTAACAATTATTGAGTTAACAATGCTTAATATAATATTAAGATATATTGATAATTGCTCACCGTGATATAATCATCCCACACTTGGTCGATTGTAGTAACCTTTTTTGTAACGTCATCCCAACCAAAACCACTTAATCCCATGAGTCTTGATATGATTGTAATGATGTTTTAAAGTTCTTAGGCGATTTCTGATTTTATCTTTAACATATTCACTGCCATATTTTTCTTTCATCTTTCGTTCAATTTCCCTCCACCCTTCCGTAGTCCATCCAGTTTCATCCTTTCGCTCGAGATTGATTTGTTCTATCAATATATCACCTAAGTATTCATCTGCAGACTCTGTCCATGTGGTATTCTTCTTTTCCCTCCTACCACGCTTTTTTCCAGAAGATGTACCGACATTGATGCATTCAACATATTCGCCGCATATTTCATTATCCATTTCTATATAGCATAAAGAGTTATTAAAAAAGCTGATGAGATTCAAAATCCATGATAGTAATAATATATAATTGAAAATTTTAACTATAAAGATAATATGATAGAATCTCGTACATTCCAGTATTCTATGTACATCAATTCTATAGAAACAACTAAGCCCATTTCAAGCAATAGAAAAAAATACATCTACAAACACAGGCCACCATTAAACCCATCCATTAAACCCATCTGCAAACACAGAAAAAGTTCAAAGTGGAGAGGAATTTGACAATGAAAAAGGACTTCCCATGTCACACTCTAGTCATCTGAGCCTAAAATGTGTCAGCATGCAATTTAAAAGGAGAAGCTCAGATTATGATAAAGGTGCGCTCTGGCACAATCAGGCAATTAAAACTACTGACTATTTTATAGTAAATAAAACCCTTAAATTAAATGGATTGGTTCCATTGCTCATGCAAGAGGAGTAAGCTTGCAACAGTTGTTGAGGTCAGAGTCCCAACAGTTGGTGAGGTCAATCGCCCAGCTAAATTTTTTTGGGTCATTTACAATTCATCCTGTACATAATGTCTTGAACACCCCTTTTCTTCTATACTAATCCTAATGGCCATTTCCTTTTCAGAATATAACTAAATGCAAAATTCTAACATCAAATAAGTAACCATGTTGCAGACGCAATTTGAGAAAGAGCTACCGCCTCAATTAGGGTGAAGCTTTTGGTGATTGATTGTGTGTCCTGTTGGGATGCCTTTTATATATAATGATCAAAAGAGGGGTCTTGAGAAAGTTTTGGACTAACCAGGATCCATGTTAATAAGAGCGGAACTTTATACACAAAGAAAGGATTGACAATAAAGTGCTTTGCACTATTCGTCAGCCCAAAAAACATGGCCATCACGCCCAACATTTTTGGAGGAGAAGATGGTGGGTCCCTAGTGACCCAATCCACATGGGTCTAGGACCACCTTGGTCGCCCACCAGTGACCAGCCAAATGACATGTTCTGATCTTTGATCAGGTGGACCAGTGGGTCCCAAAAACCTGATCATTCAAATGGGTTTTTACCACTGAAATTCTGGATTCTTGCATTTTCTCGTCAGTTTGGTCCCTCCTCTGGATCATATTCTACAAGGTAGGATTCTTCAAACTCATATTCTGATTTCTAAACCAATACTCTGTTTGAGGGAAGAAAAAGATGGGAATTGGTGCAGTGGAACACCATCGAACCATAGCAGAAAACAGAGTTTTCGTCTCTGTCCTCTGAGATAACCAAAAGGTGGGTCCCCAATGGTCCCATCCACTGGGGACCAGGCCCACTTTGGTTGCCCCTCAGGGCCCAACCAAATGGCCGGTCCTGATTATTGATTGTGTGTCCTGTTGGGATTGATTATCTAATCCTTTTTTTAATATAGCACTCATCCACCATATAGCTTTTCCTTGTTATGATAAAAGTTCCATGAAAAAATTGTCCTTCCATCATATTCATCGGAAGTTAAACTCAAAATAAAAAAGTAGCAGAAGATGGGCCTTCAAGGAAAGCTTTGTTTATAAAATGATTTATTGTTATGAAGCTTGTACTGGTATCTGATAGTCAACCAATATCTCTAGGATGCAAGCGTTTACACAGAGAGAGAGAGAGAGAGAGAGAGAGAGAGAGAGAGAGAATGGGGGAGAGACATGAGAGGAGAGAGAGAGATTGGAGAATGGCGGAGAGACATGAGAGGGGAGAAAGAGATGGGGTTGAGCAAGACAGAGGTGACGCATACCTGGGCACGAGTAGAGTTTGGAGCACCGATCTAGAATGGAGTGTTAAACAGGCCCAAGGCCCAAGGCCCATCAATTTATATCTCACGTGGAAGATTTGGTACAGCTGTAGTTTTCCTTTCTTAGAATAGAAATTGTTGTAATTAGTTGCTTTCTTAACTTAGATTAGTGATTGATACAATTAGATGGTTTTCCTTTCCTAGAGCCTAGATTAAAGGCATGTAAATACCTATATAATGATGTACAATCTCCATAGAAGAGAGATACAAATTAATACATTCTATTCCATTATCTTCTCTCGTTCTACCTCTGAGCTTTACTGTTGTAAGAATGTCATGGTATCAGAGCAAGGTTCAAAGAAATCTGGGTATGTGATCTTACCTAGCATCAGGGCAATACATTAGATAGAAACCAATCTCTCTGGTGAAAAAAGACAGATCGAGGATCTGTTTCAAGAAATCCACTCAGTTTCAAGCAAGACAGGTCACGGGTCTGTATGGTGGCCCACCTCTGATCATCAAGACAATTTCAGCAACCTCTCCAGACACAGTCGCCTGGATTTTCTAGGATTATTGGGGATTTTTTTAAGATTTTTCAAAGCCTCCAGGTAGTCTCTCTGCTCATTCTCTTGTTCTTTATAAAAAGTCATCAAGTTTCAATCAAGACCATCCAGTTTCTTGGATATTCAGCGGAATAGGTTCAAACTTGTTCCAGTAGGTGCGAATTTACTGTGCCTTCTTGGATCAACCATCTGATCAGCATTCAGATCCTTCTGTGGGGCCCACGTTGAGATTCTGCAGCTTAAGTCTGGGACGTTTGAGGCATCTTTTTTCACTTTTATTGGCCTGATTTAGTTTTTTTCTTCTCTGCTTGGTTGGATCTTGCCATCTGCACACCCACAGAGTTCTTCATACCACTGTTGCTTGTTTTGATTACTGTTTGTTACTTATTCTATCACAATTTTTCAATCTCACACTGAGATGGACAAATCTGAGGTTACTTTGATCAAATTCACTGGACAAAACTACCCTGCGTGGTCTTTCCAATTCCAAACCTACCTTGAAGCTAAGGAATTGTGGGGTTTTGTTTCGGGTGCTGACCCTAAACCCACTGAGGATGAGAAAAAGATCTCCTCTTGGCATACAAAAGATGCTAAAATCAAATCCTGGATTCTGGGATCTGTTGAGCCTCATCTGATAATGAATCTCAAGCCTTACCCCACTTCTAAAGCCATGTGGGGGTATTTGAAGAAAGTATACCATCAAGATAACTCTGCGCGACAATTCCATCTTGAATGTGCTATTGCTGAATATACCCAAGGGAATTTGTCGGTACAAGATTACTATTCAGGTTTCCGTACACTGTGGTCGGAATATGATAGTATTAAATATGCGGATGTGGCTGACAATGTGTTAGCAGTAATTCAAGACCTTCAGGCATCTAGTCAGCGAGATCATTTTTTGATGAAACTACGGACTGAATTTGAAAGTGTCCGATCTGCTCTGATGAATCGGTCGCCCCTACCTTCATTGGATGTATGCTTGCATGAGCTCTTATGCGAAGAACAACGCCTTACGACATCGGCTCATATTGCTCAACAAAAGACTGAAACCTATTCAGTCGCGTTCTCGGCAAATAAAACTTCTCAGCCTCCTCCTCGAGACTTGAGCAAAACCTAATGCTATAGTTGTCAGAAATTTGGGCATCTTGCATCTCAATGCAAACAGAAAGTCTGCAGTTACTGTAAAAAGTCAGGACATATCATCTCTGAATGTCGCCGCCGTCCTCCACGTCAGTCGACACAGTATCAGACTCCACAGTATCCAGCATCGCAGTATCCTACTCCACAATCTCAGACTCCGCATGCTTATGTGGCTTCTTCGGTTATGCCTGTTCCTACATCTGCATCCCCACAGCCTGGGTCCTCCTCATCTCTCACTCCTGAATTGGTTCAACAAATGATTATCAATGCCCTCTCTGCTTTTGGTCTATCAGGTAAGTCTCCTTCCTCTTCTACTTGGTTTCTTGATTCCGGGGCGTCTAATCATATGACGTATTCCCACACTCCTCTCTCCAATATGACACATTACACTGGCCATCTTCAAATACAAACTGCTGACGGCGGACATGTTCCCATTACTGCCATTGGCGATATCCCTGGTCCCATCCCATTGAGAAATGTTTATCTTTGTCCTAATTTAACTTCCAACCTATTGTCAGTCGGACAGCTTGTTGAAAATAATTGTAACATCTCTTTTTCTTCTTCTGGTTGTGTTGTGCAGGACCAGATGTCCGGGAAGGAGATCGCGAGGGGGCCTAAGTGTGGACGCTTGTTTCCGCTGGATCTTTCTAAAATTTCTAGGACTCCATTTGACAATAATATGGTTTGCTTTTTTCTTAGAGATAATTGCCGGTTGTGGCATAATAGACTCGGACATCCTAATTCCAAGGCTTTGTCCCTTATGTTAAATTCTGGTTTATTAAATAAATCTCCTGGTTTATCTTCTTGTGTGCCTTCTGATTGTGCTACTTGTAAAATGGGAAAGAGCAAAACTCTTCCGTTTCATCCATCCACTTCTCACACTTCTCAGTGTTTTGATTTAGTTCATAGTGATGTATGGGGAATTGCTCCAGCTCTCTCCCATGCTCACTATAAATATTTTGTGACCTTTATTGATGATTTCAGTCGGTTCACATGGGTCTATTTTCTACATTCAAAATCTGATGTTTTTAATGTTTTTAAAATTTTTTTGGCTTATGTTGAAAATCAATTTTCCACCTGCATTAAAATCTTGAGATCTGATTCAGGCGGGGAATATATGTCCTCTGATTTTCAACAGTTTTTGCAAAACAAAGGCATTATTTCTCAAAGATCTTGTTCTTATACTCCCCAGCAGAATGGAGTCGCTGAAAGAAAAGATAGACATCTTCTTGATGTCACTCGTTCCCTTCTTCTGGAATCATCAGTTCCTACTCGTTTTTGGGTTGAGGCACTGGCTACTGCAGCTCATCTTATCAATCGTATGCCATCAACCTCCATTGCGAATCAAAGCCCATATTACCGTTTGTACAAGACTGCTCCATCCTATGATGATCTTCATGTTTTTGGCTCCATTTGTTTTGTGCACCTGCCTCCTTCTGAAAGGACAAAACTCACGGCACAATCAGCTCAGTGTGTGTTTTTAGGTTATGCACCATTTCAGAAAGGGTTCCTTTGCTATGATCCTCATATTCGTCGGTTCCGTACTTCTAGGAATGTCGTCTTCTTTGAACATCAGTATTTTTTTCAAAAACACATTGATCCTCCTGACTCCTCTTTTGTGTCATTACCTGGTTTTTCTGAAGACACGTCAGTTGTTCGTTTTCATCCGAACTTTGTGTATCACAGACGGAACGGCACAGTGCCTACTAGGGATCCCCCTCCTGATCTTCCTCCGGCATCCGATTCCGGCCATACTTCACTACGTCGCTCCACTCGGATTTCGGTACCGCCAGACCGTTACGGGTTCTCACATACTTCCTTAATGGCCACTTTGTCTTCTTCTTCCATTCCACAATCCTATTCTCAGGCTGTGCAGGATCCGCGTTGGAACAAGGCTATGCAAGATGAATTGGATGCGTTAGCGCAAAATCATACGTGGGATATTGTACCATCTCCTGTGGGTGTCAAACCTATTGGTTGTAAGTGGGTTTTCTCTCTCAAGTTAAAATCTGATGGCTCTTTAGATCGATATAAGGCACGTCTTGTTGCTCTTGGAAATCGGCAGGAATATGGCATTGATTATGATGAGACTTTTGCTCCGGTTGCCAAGATGACCACCGTCCGCACTATTCTTGCTGTTGCTGCGTCTCAATCTTGGCCTCTCTATCAAATGGATGTCAAAAATGCGTTTCTCCATGGTGATCTCAAAGAAGATGTTTATATGCGTTTGCCTCAGGGATGCTCATCTGGCACCGGTATGGTTGCTAAACTTCGTCGCTCGCTCTATGGTCTGAAACAAGCTCCTCGCGCATGGTTTGAGAAATTTCAAGCTGCTCTTCTCCGCTTGGATTTTCATCCAAGCCCGTATGATCCTTCTATGTTTTTACAACATGCTCCATCAGGGATCACTATACTCCTTGTCTATGTTGATGACATCGTCATTACCAGTCCTAATGCCGGTATGATTCAGAAGCTCCAAGCGTCTCTTCGTGAGTCATTTCAAATGAAGGATCTTGGCCCTCTCCACTATTTCCTTGGTCTTGAAGTTCATCAATCGCCTAAAGGTATAGTTCTCAATCAGCACAAATACACTATTGATCTTATTGCCTTAGCTGGTCTTACTGCTTCTGCTCCCGTTGATACGCCAGTTGAACTGAATGTCAAACTCAGTCGTGAAGAAGGTGATCTTCTTTCCGATCCTACTGCCTATCGCCAGTTGGTTGGCAGCTTGATCTACCTCACGATCACTCGACCTGATATTTCTTATGCGGTCAACCTGATGAGTCAGTTCATGACTGCTCCTCGTCACCTTCATCTGGCTGCTGTTCGCCGTATCATTCGGTACCTTATTCGCACACCGACTCGTGGGTTGTTTTTTCCATCCAACAATCCTCTGACTCTCAAAGCTTATTCAGATGCTGATTGGGCTGGTTGTCCGGATACTCGCCGATCGACGACTGGATGGTGCATGTTTTTGGGTGATAGTCTCGTTTCTTGGAAATGCAAGAAACATGAAAAAGTTTCCAAATCCTCTACCGAGGCCGAGTACCGAGCCATGTCTGCTGCATGCTCTGAAATTCTTTGGATCCGTGGTTTGCTTTCTGACATTGGTTTTCCGGCAGCTGGAGCTACCCCACTCTATGCAGATAATACCAGTGCTATTCGGATTACTGAAAATCCGATTTTTCATGAACGTACTAAACACATCGAGGTTGATTGTCACTTCATCCGTGATGAGTTTAAACGTGATGTCATCAGCCTGCCCCATGTCTCCACTGAACTTCAACTTGCTGATATTCTCACCAAAGGCCTTCCACGACCACGCCATCAGTTCTTGGTTGACAAATTGCTGCTTGTTGATTCTCCCGCATCAATTTGAGGGGGGGTGTTAAACAGGCCCAAGGCCCAAGGCCCATCAATTTATATCTCACGTGGAAGATTTGGTACAGCTGTAGTTTTCCTTTCTTAGAATAGAAATTGTTGTAATTAGTTGCTTTCTTAACTTAGATTAGTGATTGATACAATTAGATGGTTTTCCTTTCTTAGAGCCTAGATTAAAGGCATGTAAATACCTATATAATGATGTACAATCTCCATAGAAGAGAGATACAAATTAATACATTCTATTCCATTATCTTCTCTCGTTCTACCTTTGAGCTTTACTGTTGTAAGAATGTCATGGAGAGGTAGAGGATACGCTTTTCTGGAATGGAGACGTTTTGTTTTTGGTATATGTGCTAGAAAGGGAATATGCATAGCAAGTTGGGTTTATGCGTTTCGAACACGGGACAACTTATGACGGAACGAAGGATCTCCGTACCGGGCGCCTTTTTTAGTGGGATTCTATTACACACCATTCCATATGGGATTCCTTTTACCATCTATGAAGGTGTGAAAAATTATGTGAAAAAATGAGTACATTTTCACACCATTTTCACATGAGATTTACATACATGATGTGTAAAATAGTGCAAACAAACGTGATGGTACGTAACATTCACGCATGTGCATCATTTACATATGTAAATGGTTGCAAACAAACGACCCCTTACTAAATGACTAATGTTTCCGATTAGAGAAAAAACTCAATTTCTTCTGAGCCTTTAATTTTAAAATATTTTCTAATAATAAGAGTTGTTGTACCTTTTATGGGCCATGTAGAGAGGACAATTCTTGACCTAAACCCTAACCTAAAACCAGTTGTTAAATGAGGGTTTATGTTGACCCTTTCAATTTCCAGCTTGGATTTAGTGACTTCTTTACCTAGTTGATAAATGTGTTTGATTTAGAGTCAAATCCGTTCTTACTGTTTGGCTTGTCAACTCAACTCAAAATTTATAGGCTTCAATCTATACACAACATATTTATTAATCGAGTTGAAGGCGTCAATTTGAACCTAAGCTAGAAGTTTAAACTTGTCATTTTAACCCATAATTAACAATTCAAGTTCGGGTTGGTGGGTTGAATACTAAGAAAGAATCAATTGAAGCCTAAGTCATTTTAAATAGGTAAAAAATACTAACTAGACTCTACCAATAAATAAAATAGATCAACCTAAACTTTGGATTATTGACTTGATTTTGGGTTGGATTGGAAAATTGAATAAGAAATCATCACCCCTAATCAGCCATCAAGACATTTGTAATGCCTATGATTGGAATATGTGATTTCAAAAGTAAAAAATACAAAGAACTCAGTTTTTTTATCAGCTTTCTAAGTTTTCTATTAATTGTTTGAAAAATGCAGGTGCAGATTGCAAGGAAGAGTAAGTCATTGAAAGATATGCCATTGCACGCCAGTATTTTTGGACTATTGAGTGCCATTCCCTGGGTTGTATACGGAATGAGAAAGAAGGATCTATCCACCTCGGTAAGTATACGAAATTGATGGTTTTTTTGTTAGGTAAGTGCTCACACACACTCACACTGTTAAGTTTGGAAAAACTTCTGTACAGTTCAATATTGATTGCTTCATTAAGTAAGTTATTCATTCAATATTTGCAACTAAATATCCCAGGTTTTTCGGATCTAATCCTATCTTTTGTTAAGTAAGCTAAAATAGTGGGATTAGTTTACAACAGTAACATGGACTGATATCTGGACTTAGTCAAGCAATTCCCAACAAAAACAAGTCCCTCATCATCATCACTGCAGCTAGGGATTGATCTCTAGTTGTTTTTGTGGAACGAAGTTGCCTCACAGCCCTCACCAACTGAGCTACGTGTGGATTGATGGCAGTTTTGCTGTCTTCATTAATGCATGTCTCCTAGTTAGGGGCTCTTCTCCCGGGAAGAAGAGCTATTGATCACATTATTGTGGCTAAGGAAATGTTGCATCTCATGAGACAGAAAAGAAGGAAAAATATGCTTTTTGGTTTTTAAGCTCCACATCGAAAAGGCCTATGAGTATGACAACATCAGTTGGCCTTTCCTTAATGTGGTTCTCCTCCATTTTGGATTTAGTGCTGCATTGACTGAGCGCATTATGAAATGTGTGACCTTGGCAACTTTCGTAGTCAATATCAATGGTTCTTTCACAGAGGCCTTTGCAGCTTCTAGAGGCTTATAGACAAGGTTACCTTCTCTCTCTTTATATCTACATCTTTATGTGGGTCACTTTGTTTAGAGCCGTCTCTAGGACTGGCATTTCCAATCTCATTTCCTTTCCTAAAGTGGGTCCTTGGGTAGATAGGGAGTCAATCCAATTCGCTGATGACCTCTTTATCCTTGCCATTCATAGGTCTCTTACGAGTCTTAAAGGATATCCTGGATCAGTTTGAATGGGAGGCGGGACAGCGTATTAATAAGAACAAAAACCAACTCATTTTCTCAGCCACACCCGATTAGATTTCAATAGAGATGCATTGGGAGATGCCTAAGATTCTCAAAGCCATCAATTACCTGGGCTCAAATCTGTCCCTTGGATCGTATCATGAGGAAACTTGGAAGAGGGTTCTGTCAAGATTCTGCACTAGAGTCACTAATTGGATAGGGTCTACTCTCTCCTGGTGATAGGAGAAATTTGATTCAACATGTCTGTCCTTCTAGGTTAGCTCATTCTCTCACCCCATCCAAGGTTGGCTCACGTATAAGTTCTTTGAGCTTAGCTTTTCTTTGGTCAGGAAAAGCCCTGGAGAACGGTAAATGTTGGACCCCAATAGCCTGGTCCAAAGTTACTTGCCCGGTTGCGTGTAGTGGACTAGGTCTTAGGGACAGCAAAACCCTGGCCCAAGCCTTTTCTATCCATCTTGTTTGGTGTTTTTTAAGCAATCCGGATGCCTTGTGAGTCAGAGTCCTGGCTCAAAAATACTTAATTCATTCCTTGATTACAAGATGAGGCCTTCTAACTCTAGTGTGTGGAAATCTATGATTAAAAGCTAGTTTGTTATTCTTGATAGGTTGGCTTGGGTGGTTGGTACTGGGGCAAACATGTCTGTCTTAGAAGATAATTGGTTCTAGGTGTGCCACCTTCTAGACTCCTCTCGGGTCTTAAATCCTCTATAGGTAACCCACCCAGTTCATGTGAAAGTTCAGGATCTCCTAATTCCATTTTCTCATGGCTTGGGGCATTCAAAAGCTGAAATCACTTTGGAATCAGGATATTGTTGATTGTATTTGCAACATTTTGGTGGGGGGAATTGATACCCCATGTTGGAATGTGGAACCTGTGGGTAAATGTTCCCTCAAAGCCATATATTACCATATTGTCCATTTGCCTGATGAGCCTCATCTCCCTTGGAACTGCCTTCCGGAACTTAACCTCCCCTCAGAAATCAAAATTTTCTCTTGGAGAGTTCTGGTGGGTCGCCTTAGTGCCAGAGATGAACTGTCAGATTTTTTTATAACATTCAACCCATCTACATTTGTTGCATGGAACAGATCGACACTATCCATCTCCTAACCGACTGTTCCTACTGCCTAGCTGTTTGGAACCTTATCCCTCAACCAAACCCAAATCCTACAACTTTTGCTACCTTTGAAGAGTGGTTTTGGAAGGCACCTGATGACAGCTGTCTCCTCACCTTCTCGTTGTTCATTTTCAGGATCTTAAGGCTCCTGGGCACAATGCTGAAGGATTGAGAAGTTCTTACTTTGAGAGCTTTAGAGAATTCAGCATTGTTAGCATAGCGTTGTGTGTTGCTGTTTTGTTTTTGTGTGTTCTGTAGGCTACTAGTTCTGTTGCTTTCCTTTTTTGGTTGATGAAATCCTGTTCTTAGCAAAATAAAAATAAAAAAATTGATATTGTCAATATTTGGTTGCAGGTACCCAATTTTACAGGGATTTTTGTCTCGGGTATACAAATATCGTGGCATATTAGATCCTGCAGGATAAAAAATGTTAAGAGTCCAAGAGCAGCCAGCCATAGAAATGCCACCTCTAGGTAGGTTTTGAGTGAACTTTAATTTCAAGCTCATTACTATTTAACAGATCACTAATCAAGCAGTCGTGTTTAATTTTTGTTTCTATTTTGTTTTGTAGAATTAGAAGAATGGCAACCTCCTAAGGTGACAATGGATGCAAAATTGGTGTTAACAGATTACATTAATGACATGAAAAGTTGGACACCTGGAAGGCTCGCTAATGAGGAATTTCTCAGGTTTCTTAGGTTGAATCGTGGCCTAATTATCACCGCAGGACTTCCGATGGACTTATTTGATATGGCAGTGAAAGAGATCTCTTCTCTGGGGAAGAAGAAGGTGGAGTCGTCTTTAATAGAAACTGAGTTGGACGTTCACCGTGCAATATCTTCCTATCTCAAAGATAACCAAGATAGTGTAAGAGAGAAAATGCACGCTTTGAAAGAGAGTTAAAATGGATTCCAAGAAGTTGGAGAAATTGGATGAAAAGAGACAAGAAGTAATCAATACGATAAAACAACTCGAAAATGACATACAAACGAAGGGCGAGTCTGTTAAGGATCTAAGTGCAGAGTTTAACAAATTACGATCACAGATAGGGACATGCAGTAAGAAGATAGTGCGCTTCAATCGTGATATGAGGAACTTTACCTATTGGATGGAAACAGAGGTTAAAGAACATGAAGAAGCTGGGAATGACTCTGATTTCCTTATAAGGAAGACAGAATACATAGCCAGCCTGAATTCCACTATCCAACAATTACTGGGCGATTTAGTTGATATTATCTCCCACCAGCAATAAAAACTGCCATCATTGTTTAGAAAAAGTTTTAACTCTTTTAAATTTGAACTTTTGGCAACAGTAGCTTGGTTTCTAGGCGTATTCTAGTTTTGTTTGGACAATATTTGGCTTCCAAGATTTTAGAATATAAAGAGTTGGGATTATTCAAATATTTCCAACACATTTTAGTCAACAGGGCCTGATTGTTGTTATTGGAATCCGTTATCCCCAGCCCTCAGATTTCCTTCCATCATATGAATATTTTTCTTATCTTCTATAGAAATTTCTATACCTTTTTATCTTACTCATCCAAAGTTCTTCGAGGTAAGGGAAGAACTGCCATACTATATTTATATAGAGATGGCAGAGGCTATTGATTTAATTAAGGAACCTCTCCCCATTTGTGAGATGAGGGATTGAACCTCTCCCCATTTGTGAGATGAGGGATTTACCAAGTTTTTTATTTATAACTTTGTCAATAACTTTATCATTCAAATAAAAATTTGTCAATAAGAGGTTCAAACAATTTGCATTTACCTTTAGAGAACTTCAATGGATTCCCTAGATATTTTTCATGATCTGTATGTTTATTGTTGCATATGTACTACACAATTAGATGTGTTGTGTTTTGCAGGTTGTAGATCACACACCTTTGGGGTGCTCATGGGCCGGACCTTGCTGGCCTGAACCCAGTAAATCCTGCTTCGGGCTTGGTTGGACCTTATGTTTTAGGATTTTTGGGGTGGGGTGGGGTGGGGTGGGGTGGGGTGGTGGTTCTAAAATTTCTGTTTGTTGATATTCAGGCTGGGCTGGGCTTGGCTAAGGGGCTAAAAAGCCGGATCCTGTCTCGGCCTAGCCAGAACAAGTACTGCTTGTAATTTAGCGACAGATTTGTCCAAGTGATACAAAGCCCGACCCAGCCCACCCAGTCCGATTGACTAATTGGGTCGGCTTCATCCTTACAAGCTCCCAATGGTGGATCTCAGGATACACACTTACTGCCCCTGATGGTCTTGGCCAACCCGGATATGGGCCTATGTTTCTAAAGTTGGGCACCACCTTGATATCTCCCTTGCTGCGGCCCGGCCCACCCCATAATCACCCCTTGGTCTGGAAGACAGCATCGTGACATCTCTTTCATTGTGAATCTCATGCTCAAGGTAGCTTAATTGGACAATCATTTTATATCATAATAAAACAAGCGCCTTTGAAGTGCAAGATAATTCATCGCCCAACTATCCAACAACCTGTTTTTTGCTTTTCAATCTTTAATCACTTATTTTCACGGTGGTTGGAACTCTTTCCATGGGCCTATTATGAAGAGGAACCCAAACATGGTGGGTAGTCTCTCAATATCTGTGATAGTGGCAGTTTAAATATCATTTTTCAGATATCCTCTTTGCTAGGTGGTGAGTGGCAATGGAGATCAGATCGGGTTCGTATCGGATTGAAAATTGTATACAACTAGTGCAGGTTGAACTTGGACCTAACCCATTTATTAGTTGGGTTAAAAATATCAATCCCACTTAATTCAGAAGTGGTCAATGCAAGTGGTCGATGTATAAGCTTGGACTAAGTTGGCAGGTCAAATAGTAAGAATGTATTAAACTCATTTATTAACTAGATGATCAATGTCGCCCGCCCCTATGTCTCCAACCTTTCCTAAAAAATAAAAGGGTCAACAGAACACTCAATTATTGGGTCAGGTCAATGTCTTTATAATGACCAATAAACCAGGTAACCAAATGGCTTGGAATTGCACAAGCTTTGAGTCAACGTGATTCTTGCCATTTGTAATGTGATATGATAAGATTTCCTGCAGGTACCATCAATGCTTACAAGTTTTCTACAAAAAAAAGGAAATAGAGAACGACTTCAGAAAGATAATATAATGTAATTTATATTAGTAGATGAATGATCTGTTAGAAAAGATAATAAACATTCAAAAGAGAAATACATTCTATGTCTGATCATGTTTCTATAAGCTTTTATTGCAAAATATGTGAAAGTGATAACCATAAAAAAAAAAAATCTAAACAACTTGCGCAGAGACAGCCAAGGAAGGTTGGTCCCAAAGGTCTTGAGTGACCATCCACAAATTATATTTCGGGTTAAGTGTTGCCCACCTTCAATGGGCCTCAATCTAACAGTATTATATGGTTGTATGAAGAGTTGATTGAGTCTCAATTGCCAGTTGGTTTGTATAAGCACAAACCTAATATTGTTAATAAATCAATGCTGATGAGAGAGAGAGAGAGAGAGAGAGAGAGAGAGAGAGAGAGAATGAGAATGATTGCCCTTTTTTACCATATGATATTGAATCCTTTCACTCATTCACAGTCTCTCAATACATTGTCGGCTCCTTCCCATGAATCCCCATGAAACCATACCCTTAAAATTGAATTTCGTGGTTAGCTCATAAGACCCCATGTATCTTTTAAGAATTCAATACACTTCATTCTTTGCACTTTACTATGGGTGCTCATGGACAGGCTCGCCCCAAAATTGCTAATGGGGTGGCCGTGGATTGGCCCAGCCCACCTCGGGCCGAGCGTGGGCCTTAAGTTTTAGTACTCGGGTGAAACATAGATCTAAAATTCAGGCCTGTTCATTAACTGATATGGGCTTGGATTAAGTGATAGAAAGCCCGAAAGCCCGGACCACAATAACTCAAAGATAGAGAAACATCGATATAAGGTTTTAGGGTTTCCAAGGATATTAGTGCATTCCTAATCGTAGATATACTATAAGTTGTTAGCTATCTAACATATATTTATATGCTTATGTATATACCCCCTGCCTAGATGACTCACAAAAATGAGACTAGAAAGTTCAAAGGTGCTTTAAATTTAAATTTAAGATCTCATGTCATTTTTATTCATGACCATAATATCATCACCATCATCAAAGTCTTGTCCCAACCCCAGGGTTTTGTTACATAAATTCTATTTCTCCATTCCCATCTCATGTCATTTTTATTCTCAGTATAAATTGGGCTTGATGCCATGGACAAAATGAATAAGGTTGGGCCAACATGTTTGAGGTGGCTTGGTACGGGCTAGGCACTTGTCCCCATGTTAGTTTGGGATAGATATGGGCCTCTATTTCTGAAGTCGAGTTGGGCCTCCATACGACTCAGTCTGACCAGCCAAGGGCCCAAGGCCATGAGCACCCTTACTCTTTACAATGGATGAGCACCCTTGCTCTTTACAATGGATGACCATCAAATTTCATTGAAGTCAGGGTGTACTTAATGGTCTACTGTAGATTTTCACCTTTTATCTAATTTTCTATTTTCTTTTACCTGCAATTAGCGCTCGTGCACTTAAATAGAAGTCAATATCCTAGTAAAATTTGAAAATCCATCATGCACGAGGCAAATGGATCCTAGGCCAAGCCCAATAACTAAGAAATACTCTAAACCTAATATCCTATTTTATTGCAAAGAATTGAATCCCTTGGACTTCATGGTAAGATGGGTTCAACGGAAAACTATTAAGAAGGGAAGGGTGAAAGATATAAGGTGGAGAAGTGAATGGAGCTTAATCTTTTTTAAGATTTGGCTTCCTTGGGATTCATTTTCTATTAAAGAAAAAATTATTTTATGGCCACTTTGCAAATTCCCACCTTTTGCCTCTTCAATTTTAGCTTACTTCTATAAATACATTTTTTAGAATTTCTAAGAATTGAATTCTATACAAACAAATACGCCATAGCAAAAACCTGAATACATAGTACAGACTAGGACTGATTCCCATTTGGCTCCTTTTGATCCAATCCATCCACTTTGTCTAAACCCAGTCAACATCTGCCACTGAACCAAATCCAATAACTCCCAAATGCAACAGCAGGTTCACCAAAAAAATCAATCCCATCAAACTGGCCCAGCCCTACTAGATCCCATGGTGCTATTATGTTTTGACATTATCAAAATATAGTCACTATCGATCACCAATTACTGATCTAATCCACCCCATTGCAGAAGTTTGCCCCAGGCCCACCTACACCACAAGCACCAATTCTGAAATTTCTGTGCGTGTGGGCTTTACAGTGAATTACTTCCCAGCATAGACACTAGTGCTTGGGTGTGCGGGCATTCGAGATCTGTAATAACAACTAACAAGCAGTCATCGGGCATATTCTTCGCTCCTCTGCTCGAATCGGAACCTGCAAAGCAAAAGAAGCGTCTTTTCTCCTGTTCGGGCTTCCGTCTTTCCTTCTCTCTATAGAAGCAGAAGTAAAGAGCAGCACCAAATGCTTTGCGAATGGGAAAAATCGAAGGGCAGGGACGGAATCAGAGGACCCAAGAGCAGGTTTCAAGATCCTCATTGAACTGCTGCTGTTTCACAACTGGGATTAGAAGAATCGCCAAAGCTTTCTCCTTTCGATGTCTTCTCTTCTTGATTCTCGGTGCTGGTGTTTCCCTTTCCGCTATCCTCTGGCTCCCGCCCTTTCGTTCTATGCATTCTGGGTTCGACGCAACAGATGCGGACGAGCTTGGGGGTAAGGGTTTTTTTTTTTTTTCCTTTTCTTGATCTGTTTGAGGCAATGGGTGTTTGTTTTTTCCATCTGTTTTTGGATTTTGGACATGGGTTTTTCATGATTTGTGTTGTTATGATGCTTTCTGATTGAGTTTTGAGAAATATTGCTTGATGATGGGTTTTCTTGTTTGGAGAGTTTTCTGATGAGGGATTTTGCAAAAGAGATGTGTCGCCTTAGAAGACTTTTGGGTATGTCGATATCAATTTTGATCACGCTGTTGTTTATAGACATGGTGTTCTGAGTCTTAGGTTTGTTAATAGGATATGGTTTCAATTTTTTTGCGATTAAGATCCGTGTTGAAAGTCAGCGGTTCTCTGGAATCTGGGGCTTTCTTCCACCTCACTTCAATAGAATTGCCTTTGTTTCTTCTTCCGATATTGCGATTAAGGTCTGTTTTGGGATTTGGGTGGAAAGATTTCATTCAATTCATTGTTCATGTCCACCCAAAATGGAACCTAATCCATCTGTTATTGTCTTTAAAACTGTTTGGGACATGCTTATCTTTTGGATTTTGAAAATAACAGGAGTGGTGTATTTCTGGCCCAATTCATGAGTGGTGTTTTATAATTTCGGCAAACAATCTGTTCTGCTTATATGGAATCTATGTAGCATGTTTCAAACTTGGAAGTTGGAGCATATTAGTCTAGTAATGGATTATCTTATGAGCTTCAAATCCTTATTGCCTAGATTCCTTATCTGTTCATGGGGTCAAGGCTCCCATTCATCAAGTTTGGCTATGATGCCCATGAACAATGTTAAACCAAGAAGAATATGAAAATTAATGATACTAATGCATTTCCAGATAATCGAGGATATCAATGAGTTTTATCTTGACTCTTGAGGTAATCAGGATTTGATAATTTTTTACATTATCAAATATTTAAGGGATGTCTTTTTCTTCTTCTTCTTTTTTTTTTTTATTGTGACACTCGCCCTGCTTCTTTTCCAGCTCTGGTTCAAGCAAGTTTCACACTGCAAAAGCCAGTTTCAATGCTTGTTGCACATACAGCAAGGCTAGAGCAAGAGATCTTCGATGAAATAGAAATCCCAAATACAAAGGTCCTATCCCAAACTTCTAAAGATGTTTTTTACGTGATCTATTTTTATAGTGAATTTGGCTGACTAAATCATACCTTCTCAACAGGTTTCTATTATCTCTATGCACCCTTTATCTACCTCCAATTTGACTAATGTAGTCTTTGGTGTTCTTCCTGACCCAAGCAATGCTCCTATTGCTTTATTGCCCTTAAGTATACTGAGATCTTCTTTGATAGAACTGGTTCTTCAGCAATTAAATCTGACTTTGACACAATCGATTTTCGGGCAACCGTCTTCCTTCGAGGTTTTGAAGTTCCCAGGGGGGTTAACGATGATACCAGGGCAGCCTCCTCCTATATGGCAGAGACCCCAAATGCTGTTCAACTTCACACTTAACAACTCCATTTCTCAGATACATGAAAATGCTGACCGCTTGAAGGTCCAACTGAAAGATGGGTTGCAGCTGAGATCTTATGAGGTAATATCCTACTTTCATTTATCTGTAGGCAAGAGGATGAGTCTAGTGTGCATGGTGTACCATCTAATAAAATTCATAGTTTTCTGACTTAATAAATTGACTACGAACCAGCCGGTCCCATTCTGGTTAAGTGGGTTGGGTTGAACTTATTGCATGTGATTTATAGTTGAAACCCGGTTGACCCACCTAGTTGTTCCACATCTTGGTTGGACTTTTCCTGGTTTGGCTGAGTTAGCTGGGTCATTGTCAGGCATTTTATCCTTACCTTAGAAAAAAAAAAAAAAAAAAAAAAAAAAAAAAAAAGAAAAAAAGAAAAAACCATATATGAATCTTACATCAGTAAGATTTTTAGAAATTAAAATATCCTTAAATCATCATTATCATCATCATCATCTGCTATAACCAAGTCCTTCAATGCGGGGCAAGTCTTAAAATTTAATCAAATGAAACTTCAAAAATGGAAATTACAATTTGTAGATTTTTCTTTTCATTTTTTAATATTTTAACCATAAAAAAACTATAAATGTTAAAATTTTAATAGAATATATCTGGTTGAATGAACTGATAGGGCGCCTTATGGATTTCACAATGGTAAAAACTTGCAGCAACTGGTTGTCTGGAACTGTTCAATGGCCCTTATCGGTTCTCCTGTAGTGGATGATAGGGTACATGGTTATGAAGTTATCTCAGGAGCGATGATTAGTCTTTGGCTTATCCAAGAACCCGCTGATTATGTTAAGCATGATCTGCTGTGCTCACTGATTAAAAAAAAATAAAAACTAAGGTTCATAGGGTTCATATCAACATCATTGGTTCTTGCCCTGGGTCTATGCATATTACATATTGGACCCTAAAGGTATACCAATATACTTAATTTTTTCTTTTCCTGCAGAGCATTTATGTCGAGGTGACGAATTTGGATGGTTCGACAGTGTCTCCACCTGTTGTCATTCAGGCTTCAGTTGTATCAGGTTTTGGGGCCTTGTCCATGCAAAGATTGAAGCAGTTGGCTGAGGTGATAGCAAGTTCTCGTATGAAGAACCTTGGCCTGGATCACTCTGTTTTTGGTAAAGTAAAGCAGATCCAGTTATCATCATATCTACAAGATTCACTTGTTCCATCTCCATCTCCATCTCCAAGTCCATCTCCATCACCATCTCCATCTCCATCTCCATCTCCAAGTCCATCTCCGTCTCCGTCTCCATCTCCATCTCCATCTCCATCTCCATCTCCATTCCCATCAAAGGTATCTCCTGTGTCTCAGAGTCCTACTACGCCTTCTTATGCCCCTGATCCCTCAACTGACTACAATCACCTCTCACCCTGTTTCTACTCTGAACCATCTTCCCCAACTTCTAAAAAAGGGCCTCACCTCCCTATACCTCCGGATTTGGAACCCCCTGCACCTTCAGTACACCATTCTCCTAGACATAGTCCTTTTGTAGGTCCTGCAATTTCACCAAATCAACCCCCAACAGCTCATTCTGGACCACCTTCTCCAGACTTTTCTCATCATGATATCTTTGCTCCACACAGTCAGCCCATGAGTCCTCCCTCACTTTTGGACCCTAATATATCTCCTTCACCTGCAATGTTCCTTGGGCCCAATGCGCACCAAGATCAGAAAAATGGTAAAGTGCTGGCGTCTTCACTTCCAGATTCATCCCAAGTTTCTCCATCTCTATCATGTGAGTCACTACTTCATCACTTCTATTTTACCTTCTTTATGTTATTACATTTCTCAAAAAGAGAGCATCTTTGTTCTGATTCACCTCTTTTCCTTTAGTTTGTATATTGTGCATGCTCTGTATGATGAGATACAATTATATTATGCATGCTTTACCATGGCTACAACAGGGACATGGATTTTACACATTATAATGGATTGGATATAACACGATATGGATGCATCATGCATCACCTATTCTGAAGTATCTAACGATCATAGGTTCAGTTGGATGATGCCATTGCCTCTAAAGATGTAATGGTTCTCAGACCCTGAAGTAACCTGAATTGTAGTGTGGGTTGTGTAATCCATGAGTTTTAACAACCTAGTCTTAGATGCAATCACAGTCTAATTGTTAAAATCCTAGAATTTGGGATACAAATCCTATGATTGCATCAAATGCTAGGGACAAAGATTTCTAATACAATGAATCCCATGTACAAGTAAATATTGAGGTTATACCATTCACACAAGAAGAGGTGATCATAAGGTTCAGGTGTGAATCCTGCTATTCTATACTTTTATTAGCTGACAATTCTCAACTAGTCTATCTGGGAATAGCAATGGCCGGATGACTATTTTTTCGGAAGGCCTTTTTTTGTACTCTTTTTTTTTTTTTTTTTTTCTTTTATGGTGTTCCTATTTTTAAGAGGTTATCAAGTTAACAATTCGGAAGATTAGGGAGGTTTTAGAGAGAAACAAGGAATAGGCATGCAACTGGACTCCGGAGTGCTCAACTATAAGATGCTTTTATTTTTATTTTAGGTTTTTGTTTTTTCTGTTTGTTTTCATTTTTTCATGAATTGCTTCTTTAAGTTTGGGCAACACATACTAATGATGTGATATTCATGACTTACATTTTTTTGGGATTTTAAGTAAAAAAAAACTGCAACTAATTTATTTTTCCTAACAATGTTAAATATATTCGACCTTCACATTTATTATATCACATTGATATATTTAAGTGATGTTTTTCATATAATTATATCATAATTTTTTTTTCAAAAAATAAAAAATCGTAAGATTCACGAATCACAATTCGATTAAACTGCTTGAACGATATGTGAATAATTTTTATTTTCAGAACTATGGCTCTCATTTTCACAAAAAAAAAAGTAAAAGAGAACTATGGCTCAAGGTTTATCTAGACAAAGGTTACTTTGGTTTCTGCAGTAATTTAATTAGTTCAAGGTGATTTGGGAAGAGAATTAACGATAAACTATTTAGGATGCTAGATTATGTTTTACATGGCATGGGCAGTATGGTTTCTCTTTTTCCTTTTTCTTTCTTCTTATGGAGCCAAAGGATAACACAGCTTCTGTTTAGGATTTTAGATTATGTTGTACATGGACAGCGATGGCTAACAATAGTATGGTGTCTGGACTGGGCGAAACCGCTCGATTTCACCCGTGCACTATAGAGTCATCCTTCCCTGAAGTTGGTCTTGCTTTAGACCAAGAATCACGCCAAGGCTATACAATCACATATGAAGAAGAGATGACACAGAGAGAAATCAGGGGAACTCCTATTGCTTTCTCAACCTTGCTTGCTTACAAATGAATGGAATCTACCCCTATTATAGTTGTACTTTGTACAATGAATGGCTAGGATTAGGCTGCATTTCCCTCATCCAACTATTTAGAAACTTCTAGATAGTTCTCTAAGAAGCTTACCGTATTCCTACAATTATCCTCACTTTTTTAAAATACGCCACAAATCTCCTACTTATTTTCATATTGTACAAGAATATCTTGAATAATTTCACACAATTCTAGACTATCCTAGAGTCTCAAGACCAGAATCTACCAGACTTTATAGCGGTCCTTAAATATTTGTACGGCCGCGATCTATGATGCTTAGATACAGTAGGGATACGCCATGGATATGACAGGGACAAGGATTTTATATATTGAAAGTGAAGTATCAGATATATACGAAATGATACATTGTCTTTTTCGAAGTATTCGAGTATCATAGGTTGTGATGCCCATTTGACTTTAAGTAGCCTTAAGCCATGTTAGATGGCATCTCATTGCCTTGCATATGTGCCATCGGCATGTGACAGTGTGCTTTAGAATTCATTAGATCTTTTTTCTGGTGCAGTTTTAGGAAGGTTTTTTCCTGCCTCTTTTTTTCACATCTAGTAGTAGTAGGAAAAAAGTGTTGTTATAGCTACTTCATGTTGATGGTCGGTGACTACAATATAAATATCCTTTTGATCTGCTTTTGCTTTTGGTGCAGGTCTTTTGCATGGTGGGGTATGGCTAATTGGGATGCTGGGATTTGTGATGCCTTATCTTCTATGTGGGCCATACTGATCAGTCTCTCACCCCACTCAGACAAATAGAATCTAGCATTCATTTATTTGTCCTATGTTTTTGAAGTCGTCCTTCATCTGTGCATAGCTGAATGGCCCATCGCTAGCAAACACAATTTTGCTTTCTCTCTAAAGCCATCATTAGCCTAACTGTGGCATGGATGGTAAAGGTTCCTAAAGAAAAAGGAACGGGGGGGCCTCACAGTCAAGTGTTTATATGGTAGGATGTTTACCGGTCAAAGCCACAAAAGGTGGCAGGCCGTTGTCATCTCACAGAAAACTGAAAATTATCTTTTAAAGGGAAGTGTCAATAATCATTTTTTCTCTTTCTTCCTGTTATCTTTACTAGATGTACTGAAAATTGCATGTTTCTGTCTCTCATGTGTGGGCGACCCTAGGGAGGACCTGAGTGCAGCAAACGTTGGCCTGGATTTAGGGTGGCCTGTAAACTGAGCCCAAATTTCTGTTTCAATTATTAATTGGTTCGGTTGCAGCCTATGTGTTTTTGGCATATATATCAAGGCACAGCCTGATATATAAAGCAGTGGGTGTGTTTATATTTTAAGTTGACTATATATTGGCCTATGCGTGAGTTTCAGGGCCCATGGGATGATCTGGGCTTGAAAATTATTCCCATGCCTATTGGATAACCTTCTGCACAACTTCTAGCACATGAAAGCAGGTAGTCATAAGCAACAAACGCTCCCTTTCTTTTCTTTATATATTTGGAAAATCAGAACCCAACAAAGCAAATGGAAGGTTGAACTATGTTTTAAAGAATCCATTGAATCTGCCATACCGATTAACAAGCTCAACTTCAGTGAGCCGAGCGGACTTCGGCTTGACTTGGCCTATGCAATAAATCCGCCCAATTGGAGCCCATTTGGGTTGAGAAAATTAACTTGTGAGCCAGCTTGCTGAACCCAATACAAGTTGAGGGTTTACAATATCTCGCATCCCAATTCGGCATATTTGAGCAGTTCCGATCATGTACTGCACTCTCTACATTTCCTTCACGAAAACAATCCCAATTATCTCAAAACCATTTCTAGATCTTGTGTGGGAGTTATGTCAGGTGATTGTGTGCTTTTTGAAAGTGCATTCCCCCTGTAGGCCTGGGTGCCAGAGATAGATTTTACAGGAAGGAGGAATTGAGGGTAAGGTCGCCCAAATTTCACCTTCAGTCTAATCAGATAATGTTAATCACTCAATTTTAAGGACTTTCTAAGTGCATTTATTTTTGGGATTTTTACCAAATAATTAAGCTTAAAGTGTAATTAATCGGTTTTATGAAGAATAATAACAAAAACACCATTTAGTTGTTTGTACTTTTTTTTTTGACGAAATTACCCTAGTTGACGATATCGCCAACTAAGTTGGCGATATCGTCAACTTTATGTTTCTAAACCTATGATTTTTCTTCTTCTTCTTCGTCAAATAATAGTCTACCATGTGCATGCCATAATCAGTCCCCTAACTCTCTTCAAAGCCCCAAGCTCTGTTCTAAACTTCCAATTACTTCAAAGCCCCAAGCTCCGTTCTAAACTTCCAATTAAATAGAACCCCCAAAAAACCCAACCTGTTCGCCAAAGAATGGAAGAAGAAGAAGAAAAATCGTGGGTTTAGATACATTAGTTGGCAATATCGTCAACTTCCTGTATCTAAACCCACGATTTTTCTTCTTCTTCTTCCATTCTTTAGCGAACATGTTGGGTTTTTTTTTTTTTTTTTCTATTTAATTGGAAGTTTAAAACGGAGCTTAGGGCTTTAAAGAGAGTTAGGGGACTGATTATGGCATGAGCAGGGTAGACTAGTGTTTTACGAAGAAGAAGAAGAAAAATTGTGGGTTTAGATACAGGAAGTTGGTGATATCGCCAACTTCCTATATCTAAACCCACGATTTTTCATTCTTTGGCGAACAGGTTGGGTTTTTTAGGGGTTTTATTTAATTGGAAGTTTAGAACGGAGCTTGAGGCTTTGAAGAGAGTTAGGGGACTGATTATGGTATGCACATGGTAGACTAGCGTTTCACGAAGAAGAAGAAGAAGAAAAATCGTAGGTTTAGAAATAGGAAGTTGACGATATCGCCAACTTAGTTGGCGATACGTCAACTAGGGTAATTTCGTCAAAAAAAAGTATGAACAACTAAATGGTGGTTTTGTTATTATTCTTCATAAAACCGATTAATTATACTTAAAACTTAATTATTTGGTAAAAATCCCTTTATTTTTCAAAGGTTGTGTATATACATAGTACGATAGGAAAATAGCTACTTAAACCTGAGTAACGATTTCCTATATGCGGAAAGCAATCAAATTTCAATGATACATTCTAATAGGGGTGTAAAAAATAAATCGGAAAACCGTCAACCGACCAAACCGAACCGATGGTTAATAATCGTGTTTCACGGTTCAGTTTTGGTTATTAAAATTGAAAAATCGTGCTTCACGGTTCAGTTATAGTTTTCAGTCACGACTCACAGTTATTAATTGAAATAAACCGTAAAATACAGTTCGGTTAACCGTTTCCCCAAAACACACAGTTAACTGAATCGTTACACTAATAAAAA
The DNA here is from genome assembly GCA_029852735.1 of Persea americana. Lineage (NCBI taxonomy): Eukaryota > Viridiplantae > Streptophyta > Magnoliopsida > Laurales > Lauraceae > Persea > Persea americana. Next base: position 53,888,741 of record CM056812.1, read on the forward strand.
ACTAAAGGGCCTAAATGTATTTCATGATAGATGTTTTGTAGTATCATTTTAAACTTTTAGTTGTGTTTATATTCGTCAAAAATGATAGTGTTGTTCTGCATCCGGAGTCAAAGGGTAAAGAAGGATTTTTTTTTAAGTGACAATTAATTGCAATGGAACCGTCTAGTACGATTAACTGCGGTTCGGTTTTTTAGGGTACAATTACTATTACAATATTTAAAAACTGAAAACTGTAAAATATGGTTTACGATTTGATTAATGATTTTCCCAAAACTATAAATTACCCAACGTTAAACCCCTACATTCTAATAAGAAGTTACTAGCAAAGCGTGCCCACACTAAGCCCGGGCCCAGAAATAAAAACAAGTCCAAGTTGCGGCTATTTTATGAGAAATTAATTAATGAGAAAATAAATATAAAGCAAACAAATATACCATTTATTATGGTTCGAAGCATGGCCCAACCCAATATTCATACAAAGTAAATATTATTTTTATATAAATGAGTATGAAACTTCAAGTTTTATGTAAATTAACATCAATGTTTATGTATTTATTTTAGTAATTTCAACTTTATTTCAAGTTGAAAACCCTAAAAGCACATAAAGTCTCTTTTAATTTATATAAGCAAATTTAAAAATAAAATATTAGGATGGGCATGTGGGCCAGCTCATGGGTGGCACTGTCTGGCCTATTTGGGGTACGGCACAGCACGGCTAGGCCAATCTGAAAGTGAGTCATGCTTCTTTAATAAAAGTTCAAATCTTATCTTTATTTAAGAATTACTGGAGGTTTTTATATCTTCTTGTAAGAATCCCTTTTGTTTTTATATTTTCTTAAAAATAACTTAGAAACATTTTACTTTCCGCAGAATGAGACAAAATCCCATTTGAACGCGGGGCGCCAATACATACAATAATTCTGGACTTGAGTAGTTTGGATTTCATGGGTACACATCAGTGATGAATAAAAAAGGTAGAAAGAAAAGGCTATCGATCAAGATTTGACATTTATTTCTTTCTGAACTGGGAACTTGGGTGCCTTACAAAGTTGCAATATAACTTGCAGTGAAATTGTATGTATATTACATATCACTTGACACAATATCTTTTGGTTACTATATGAAACTTTCTTAATCAATTGCAAAGCAACTCGAAAGATAAGATATATATTGTGAATTATATTTAAATGAATCTCTTTATAAGAAAAATCATAATATATAAGATATATCTCTATTTTTTAGAAAGAAGATAAAATAAAGTCAATATTAAAATCGAAATCAAATAATCAATTGCAAAATTGCATGTGGCCCCATCTTTAGGAATTAGAATATGAGACCCACTTTAAAAAAGTTTATTGTATGTGGAGTTTATATGTATAAATTGCTATCAAGGATCCACTTTTAAAAATCACAAACACTAAGGATTTTCTAACCATAATTGATATATTAAAATTCTAAATTCACATAAAGAAGACACATTTTAACTTGGTTGGATAGAGTTATTGAGCAAGGTGGATTTTTTCATCTGCACTCTTTAATCACCTATCCATAATAGATATATATTAAAATTTGAAATTCACGTAAAGAAGCGTAAAAAAAGTGGACTCTGAATTGTATTGATAGAGCTTATCTCTTGAAATTGATTTGAGATCCAATTTCTTAAATTGATTTGAGATTAGAGTCCAATTTTGCAATCGATTAGCAAATTGGACACCAATTTTGAAATCGATGCCCACGTCTATAATATATTATAACTAGCTTGACCACCTGTGCTTAAAGCACGGACATTTGTCATAATAGCCTTGATTAAGGTCAAAACTTTAAAGATGTAATTAGTTTTATGAATTAAACATTATTTAAATTTTATTGGTGTCAATGTTTAAACGTTAAAAAAAAGGTAATAGAAAATAAAAAAGTTTATGAGAAGTAAGAAATTAATATAAATTTTAACTACATATCAAGTAATTTGGTTTTTCTTTTATTCATGATCAAGTATTTTAATGATGATTAATCTTACGGGTCTAATTTTATTTGGAGTGACGTAATGAGATTTATTAAGTATAAGCCTAAAAAAAAGCCCCATTTACAAATTTACAAAAAATAAAATATAAAGTGAGATTATTTTGGGTGAAGGAAAAGTTATATAAATGTAGAGAGTATATAAATGTAATCATCTTTTTTGTGTGGAAGTTTAAATTAGTGACATTTGGAATAACAACTTTTTTAATATCAATTGAATAGATAACACTTGTCAAACATCTATGACACTTTTAGCTAATAAATAGGGTATGTTCTTCCGTAAAATTCAAACACTTGTATTCATTTTCCATGTATTAGTCTCTCACCCTTACCTAATTTTAATTAGTTTTTTTTAAAGTAAGTATATCTTATTACCCACATCAAGTTAAGCCAACTCTAGGGGTGCTTGAGTCCATATCAAAGACTATATGAATTCCAACAATTCTCGTTTCAAAGGTTTTACTTCTACTTATTACTTTTTATGTATGTATTGTATTATGCATATGTTAACAAACTAGAATTACATATAAACTTATATAATTGAAAATAACCTACAATCATATAACCTAGAACCAAGTTAAAGTATATCAATTGTCTTTATACAAAAATAATTTGGACTTCTTTGTTTCCCAAATAGATAGACTAAAAGTTGAATAAGGATACAAATGTGGTTTGAATCCGATTTATTGATAGGACATATTTCCAAAAATCAATGGAGCATGTTGAAATGATTATTTCCTATATGAAAAACTACTTGATTTTATTTTTTTTATTTTCTTATTATTCTTTTTATTTATGCTGATATTATTTTGAGATTTTTAAACTTATACTTTTGAACATCTTCCATAAATATGACGAGTTCAGTTTTTAAATAAATTATAAATTTAATTATAAAATCATTTTTATATTACAGTCATAAAATCTTTATCGGAAATGGGTGGCATAAGAATAAGGTAAGATTAATTTTATTTTTTTTGTGAAATTACATCATAGCTTAAAGTAATCTCGTTTTTTTGTTTTTTACTATTTATTTAATTAATAAAAAAATCATCATAAAAAGAAAAAAAAAAAAGAAAACTGTGAGAGAAAAATAAAAAAGAAAAACCAATTCTCCAAAATCTAATATAAAGAAAAAGGATATAGAAATTGTTGTACATGATGGAGCCAGCTTTAAAACTTCCAACATAGACCCATCTTTAGGAATTTGGGTGGAGGGCCATGTTTAGAAATTACAGCATGTGACCCCGCCTTTAGGAATTAGAGTATGAGGTCCACATAAAAAAAGTTTATTGTACATGGAGCCCATATGTATAAATCACTATATAGGATACACTTTTAAAATCACAAACTTTTAATATTTTTTAATCATAATAGATATATTAAGAATTTTAATTCAACTAAAGAAGACTTATTTTGACTTAGTTGGGCAGAGTTATTGAGCAAGGTGGAATTCTTGTATCATCCAGATTCTTTAATCTCCTATTCATAATAGATATATTAAAATTTTAAATTCACCTAAAAAAAGGTTAACAAAAGTGGGCTCTCGATATAAAATACTAATCACACAAAAACATTACACCAAATAATAAAAAATATATAGAACACACAAACAATAAACCAAATATGTCCAACATAAATGATCAACATAAAGAAAATTATAGACAACAGCAGTCATGGTATTGAGAAGAGTTTGGTTTAAATTTAAGAATTTAATAGGGACTATGTGGACCCCACAATCCTCACAAACCCACTTCAAATCATATACGGTTTGGGCCTTTCAGTCTTGTCCTTATCTCAATAAATTCACGAAGATAAATTAGGAATTTAATGGAAACTAAAGACTGTAGAGCCAGCAAAATTCAACCCGACCCGCCAATCGAGCCCAACCCGACCTGTACAATATACGGGTCGGTCGCCTGTCAATCTTTTCTTACCCGCATTTAAACGGGTTAAGTTAGGGCTGGCTCGTTTAAGTCTTTCCTTACATCTAAAACTGGTACTAATACTTAATTCTATGGAGTATCTCTTTTTAGTTTGAAATGATGTTTTTTTATTTTTATGAAAACTTTATTTTATTTCTATTAATTTTGTTATTCTATTTATATGGTCACTATTAAAAAAGAATGTATACTATACTTATTGTATAAATAATTCCTTCTTTTTCTTTTTTTTACTCAAGTAGACCCTTTGTCAACTTACCAAAGAATATTTTTGTTTGCCATTCTCTCTTATGAGCATTTTGGATATAAAGAAGAAAATACAATGGATATGACAAAAATAAAATAAAACAATCAAGTTGTAGTTCACGCTAGTTTGGACACTATTTTTTCCTTACGCCAGCACAAGCCAGAGAATTGTAAATTATGGCATTATGGCCTAGGCCTAGTTGATTTGTTGATATATTAAGATTCCATGATTGACAAATATCTTATCAATATGGGTATATAAAGACTCTGATATAAGAAGGAGAGTAGGTAGAAAAGATAAGGAAGAAAAGATGTAAAAGAGATTTTAGGGGGATTATTAGTTAGAGATTAGGTGTGTATAGTTATGTATTTCTTTTTGCCTCATAAGATACAAAATTCAGAGGCTTAGCCATCAAAATCACATTGGAAGAAAGCCAATTGAAATGGGTATAGGATAAAATACACGTCCAAAAGATTTCACCGTCATGAGAACAATGTACACCCGATTTATGTGACGATTAAATGTCTCAGAAGAGATTTGTTTAAATTTATCTAAAGAGACATGGTTTCTCTAAATTGGATTCTGAAATTTAAAAATTTATAAAACTTAAATAGATTAAGGAGATTTTTTTTGGGATAAAGACTTTTGAGAGAATTTGAAAGAGATACAATCACAATAGGAGTTTCTCTTTAAATCGGACTCTTTAGATTAGTTAAAATTAATTTAAATCTGAAAGTTAATTTCTCAATCAAGTGCTCAATCGAGCTATAATTTCTCAATCAATTGCGAAATCAAACTCCAATTTCAAAATCAATTCCTACATTTATAATATATAATAATTGCCATCATTGTTTCGGTTAGACAACCAGATAAGGATTTACACTGGAAGGTTTAGGAGCCCACATGCACAAATAGCCAAGTCAGAGTACATTAATCACCATCATCGTCATTCCAATTGGTTTAGGCCCAACTCAAACTTATTCACATTTTTCTTCACTGAAGTCAAGTTGCAGATTCTCACTTCATCATTCATCATTTTAGCTATATCCCAAATATTCTTTCTTCATCATTCATCATTTTAGCTGTATCCTACATGTAGCAAATGTAAATTTGGGTTGCCCAGCAGCCTACTTGTCAGTGAATGTAGGGGTGCACAAGGACGGTTCAGATCGGTTGAAAGGGAAAATCATTAACCAAATCTTATTTATGGTTTTTCTATTTTTCCAACCTGAACTTGGTTACGATCTTTTTATTTTTATTATTTTTTTTAACAAAAAAATGACAATTCCATTGATAAAAGACGTTGAACTTCTAGTAATAGAGTGAGAGTTCTGGTCTTCTTTAAATAATTTTTTATATATATTTTTTATATTTTATAATATATATATTTAGGAGGTGCTCCTATGAGAGGCACTCTCACTAAATTGGTGAGAGATGGGTGGGGGCCCTCACTTTCATATCCACACTCACAAACTTAAATGAGAGGACCTCTAACTTAAATGTGAGGACCCCACCCATCTCTTACCAACTTGGTGAGAATGCTTCTCATAGGAGTATCTCCCTATATATTTATATTATTAATTTAATAAAATTTGATTTAAATGATTTAACAGCGAGTTAAAATAAAAAATCGAATCCAACCAAAACGATAGAAAGGAAATTCAAACCGTAATCAATTCAGTCCGAATCAATTTAGCGGGTTTATTTTTACACCCCTAACTGTGAAGGTATAACTAGCACCACCTTTTATGTCCAACTAACTTGTACGAACAATGTCGCACACTTCAGTCTCACTCCTCCTCCTCCTCCTAATCACATCATCACCTTCTGCAATTACACCTACCAAATCACAGCAGCAACAACAAGATCAAGACTCTCCAATCTCCCGCTTCCAGCAATACCTTCAAATCCAAACCGCACATCCGAACCCAGATTACACTTCAGCCATCTCCTTCCTCACCACCCAAGCCCTCTCCATCGGCCTCGAAACCCTAACCCTAGAATTCACCCCCTCGAAGCCCGTCCTCCTCCTCACGTGGCGCGGCCGCGACCCCTCCCTCCCCTCCCTCCTCCTCAACTCCCACCTCGACAGCGTCCCCGCCGAGCCCTCCAAGTGGTCCCACCCACCCTTCTCCGCCCACTTCGACTCCGACGGCCGGATCTTCGCCCGTGGGGCCCAGGACGACAAGTGCATCGGAATTCAGTACCTCGAGGCCCTCCGCAACCTCCGCTCCTCCTCTTCCTTCTCCCCGCTCCGCACTATACACGTCTCCTTCCTCCCTGATGAGGAGATTGGCGGCGCCGATGGCGCTGCGAAGTTTGCTGAGTCTGAGGAGTTTGAGAAGCTTAATGTTGGATTTGTGCTTGATGAAGGGCAGGCGTCGATGAATGATGAGTTTAGGGTTTTCTATGCTGATCGGACGCCGTGGTGGCTTGTGGTTAGGGCTTTTGGAATGCCTGGGCATGGGTCGAGGATGTATGATAATTCTGCCATGGAGAACTTGATGAAGAGCATGGAGATGATGGCAAGGTACAGGGAGAGTCAGTTTGATTTTGTTAAGGCTGGGGTTGCTGCGAATTCGGAGGTTATATCGGTGAATCCGGTGTATCTGAAATCTGGGATACCTTCCCCCACTGTGAGCTAATCTCTTATTCCTTTTCATGGTTGTTCAGTTAAAATGTCTTTTTTTTTTTAAATTTTGTATCAATCAATTTCTTTGTTGAAAACTGATTGGAAGTAGATTACACATAAAATGTAGCTCATGATTCAAAAATCAAAATCACCCAATTTGCAGTTTTTGGAATTCATGCTGCTCAGATGAATAATTATGGTGATTTTAGAGCTCTAATCTAATAGTTATGGTGATTTTAGCCTTGACAAATTCAAAAGAGCAATCTTCTTGACCTACTAGAATGGATACTAGTTCTAATTTAACCAATCAATGCAGCGGAAATGACAAATCTGACAATATAGAACTAGTTATCTACCAATCACACCCCACAAGAAGGCAGACACAATATTTAGCGTAGAAACCCTATTTAGGGAGAAAAACCACGAACTAGAAATCAAGAGTTCACAAACAGTCATAAGATATACTTACAGCTCCTTTACCTCAGTCTATACGTCGACCTAAGGACTGTAGTTTGTTCTTGCACAGAATCCACTAACACGACTTCCACCGTGCACCGTTCTCCTTATTTGATCTCCTCGCACCTTGTCAAACAAGATGATTGATCTTCTACAAGAGAGTAGAAGCAGCACAACCTTGTAGAGCAGTCCTTCAGAACGATCTCTCAATGGCTCTAGAGAAACAAGAAAATCTCTCTTAGGGTATTCTAACCTCAGATCAAGGGAGAAAATTAACTTCTTGTCTTGTGTCTTAGGGTTGAGAGAAATACCCAATATATAGCCTCAAGGTCGTGCATAAGTCTTCTAATAATATTTCAATAAGAAGAGTAATTAGACCCAAACTCTATTTTAGAATTCTAAACAAATTGGGCGTCTGAGCCAGTCTCGCTATAGCGAGACACCACAGTGTCTCGGCCTGACAAATGTTTCTATCAAGTTGACTTTTGGCCTAACTCATGTGTTACCAAAGAGTGTTCCTATTGACATTCCTCTAGTAATTAGTCTTTTGAGCATTTTGATTGTGGATACTGTGATACAGACATTGTTTATGGCTGTTTGCGTCGCCATATGGAAATGGGGTTCTTTTTTATAGTGCTTGGCTCTTTGACTAGCTTACAGTTCTCATGGAACCCACCTGATGCCAAATTAAAGCGAACAATAAGTTTTTGTGGGGGCTTTGCCTCCTTTCAGTTGGGGTTGGGTCAATTTGACTGTCTCTTTAGGCCTAATTATTTTTTTGTTTTTTTATTGATTTTTAAAAATCTGGGGACTGTGCTGTAGTGAAGATTGGATGAGTACATGCAGACATACGAACCCTGGAGACAGTGTACACCATATCTATGCAGAACGCTTGTCCATAAATACCCTCATAGTTCTCCACATATCTGTTCTTTTAATTGGGGCATGATAGACCTTTTGGGAAAAAAAGAAAAAAATTGGGAGATTTCAGAACTGTCTAATAAGCATGAATTGAAGACATGAAAACATGACCTTCAGAAAAATGGCTGTTTTGAACATCAATTGTGGTGCAACAAATGACCTCCGCAAATGTCCACACAATGATCTGAAAGCTGACTATTACTAGAAGAAGCCATCTAAACTATGTATTTATCTTGCTCTTTCGCTTACAGCCTCATAATTGGTCAATGGAATCTGGGAGGGTGTTTCCCTCATAAATTCTTTTTCAAAATGATCTCTATGAGGGGAGAAAGGAATCCTCTGTGCGATGAAGCATGGGGATAGGGGAAAGGTACTCCTGCAAGAGATGAATTTTTTTGCTTGGATGGCTGTCAACCAAAAAACTATTTTTTGTTTTTGTGGTTTTGGTTATATTCATGGTAGGGGCCAAGATATTCGTGATGTTGAAAGAACCATGTGTAAGGGTGTGGAACCACTTCATTGAGCCCTTCAGGGTAATTTTGGTTCTTTGTAACTCCCATTTTGGGGGGTGATAGGGGCTAGATTGTTGGTCCTTTTGGGTTGAAAGGAAAATTCATAAAAATGAATGATTTTGCAAGAAGCTTGAGGAATTTTATTTTATTTTATTTTATTCGGTAGTAGGTGTTGGTTTTCCATGTCATCTTTCGTGATATTAGAGTGGTTGATCGTGACCTAAGTGCATATGTGAATCAATAACATATGTCATGAATCATTGATGATTGATGGAAAATGTATCATCATGAGATGAAGTCTTCAATCAGGCAGAGGCACTAAGCATCTTGCTCTCATGAACTGTATGCATTTCATTGGTGACTTTCAAAAGATACTTCATCAATATCACAGGAAGAGAAAACTGCTAGATCTATAAACATGACATTCCATATTCTCATTTATCTTTCCAATTTTTACTGGCTCATATGTGCCAGTCATTCATCATCTCATTTGAATCTTTTTTTGCGAATGTGCCGTCAATTATTTGGTACCACCTGATCTTTTCTTTGTAAATAAGTCTTCATGGGTGCAATTCTGTCAGACTGAGCATTTTCTGATGAGAACTGGAAATTAATTTATCCAGGGTTTTGTGATGAATGTGCAACCTTCAGAAGCAGAGGCAGGGTTTGATGTCCGGCTTCCTCCTACTGCAGACCCTGATCTGGTGAAGAAAAGGATCTCAGAAGAATGGGCACCAGGTACAAGGAACATGACTTTCCAGGTCAGAGATTAGTGGTTGTTTATGATGTTATCTTCACAAATGTTGTTTTATGCTACCCCCGACATGATTCAAGTTTGAAAATCAACCCAACTAAACTTTCACAGGCAAAAAACTTATGAGGCGTGTAGTGTGGACTGTCCTGTGGCACCAAATCTCTCCTTTCCCGGTGGTTGTGATCCTAATTTCAAACAATTGTGGGGCCCATTATCTGACTAGACCATCTGCCATTTGTTCAACTGGGCCTCACAGTACAAACTCACACCATATCAGGGGTGTGGGCTCACATTGCATTGTCAACTTAACATGCTGTGCTTGGTTGGACTTTTAAATCTTCCCCTTTTACATTTAGATAGATGCTAATTTGTCTGGGTTATTATTCGTTTTGCAGCTAATTCAGAGAGGACCCATCAGGGACAACATGGGACGCCCTCTAATGACACCAACCAACAGCTCCAACCCATGGTGGTCAGTTTTTGAGCAAGGTGTAATTGCGTCTGGAGGGAAGCTTGCTAAGCCTGAGATCTTGGCTTCCACAACTGATGCTCGATTCATGAGACAAAGAGGCATTCCTACTCTCGGTTTTTCACCAATGGCAAATACTCCCATCCTACTTCATGAGCATAATGAGGTTTGATAGTTTTAATGACCTAAGCTTTTGGATTTGTAGTATTCCTTTCTTCTACTCTTCCTCCAGTGATCTGTTTCTTTGTGCAGTTCCTGAAGGACACAGTCTTCTTGAGGGGGATAAAGGTGTATGAATCAGTGATCAGTGCCTTGAGTTCCTTTGCAGGAGATTCTTCACTATAGTTTTGATCACAAGTTACAAGTCCTTTGATGATTGGTATGTAATTTTCCTAGCAACAATCATATCTGAAACTCCATAGGAACAATCATATCAAAATTTAGCATCATTTCCATGTTTGATTCCTTTTGTAACTTCACTGGTCCAGTTTGAATGCTTTATGCTGAAGCATGCTTGGAAATTATTCTGTCTGTAGCTGGTTTTAGTTAATTCAGGGAACTTTCAGGCCAATGTAGTTAAAATTCAGAACTTGGTGATTGATGCATATAGTTCTTCCTTTCTATTTAAAAAAAAAAGTCTCAAAATCTCATTACCTGCAAAGCAGAACTTGAGGTACATGTGAAAAACATAGTTGGAAAGAAAAGGCTGTCACATTTTATTTTATTTTTTTGGTATCTATAACTCAATTCACATATCACATAATCCTGTTGAAAAAAAAAATCCCATTGCACAGCATTATATATGAGATTTAGGGTCCAAACCATTTTGCAGGTATGCATTCTTGTGTATGTCATGCACCAAGACACCACTTTATTTTAATAACACTAGAGACACACCATTTAGATGTTCCTACTCAACAATTGGACTTTGGATTATGAATGAAAGCGTACAAAATGATCAAGCAAAAGTGTATATTCAATGGAAACCCTTTGGATTACACTCAAAAGGTCCAAACTCCAACCTTGAATTGAAAAACAGAAAAATGTCTAGAAAAAGAAAACTCGAAGTGAATTCCCTTGCATGGAAAAGAAGGGGACTTAAGTTTCATCTTCTTAGGTGGGTGGTGTTTGACTTCCTAAAAGGAAAATGATTGCACTGGGACTAGCAACATTAAAGAGGCTTAGATAAAGGTAGAGATCTGGTGCAGGACGAGCCAGGCCCAGTTCCACTGGGCCAGACCCATAACTTATGGCGTAGTCTAACCCAAGCCCATTGGGATAGTACACGACTCCAATGGGATCAGTTGGCTGTTTTGTTGTGGAGTTTTGAATTTATTAGGATTCTTTAATTAGTTGGTTTGTTTTGAGCATGTTCTTTTTGATAATCAGTTTCCTCTCTTGTTTAGGAGTTTTAATTAGGAAAGGAGACTTTAACCCCTTCCTATAAGTATGTAACCTCTCTTAATAAATGGGATAGTCTGCAACCTCATTAGGTCAGGAGCATCTGACCCGTTTAATAAATGGGTCCAACCTGTTTGGCCAATCCCGACCTGTTTGCCACCTCTCTATATGTAACCTCCTTTTAGGAAAGACACCTTGATTATTTTGATTAAATTATTTCCAGTTTGGCTTTGATTTGCAGTTTTCCTGATCGTGCAGCCAACTCCAAGCTGTGGAGTTGGTCTTTCTCGTTCTAAATATCCAGCGTGCATCAAGATCAGGAGAAAAAAAGGTGATTTTAGATATGGTGAAAAAAAATTAGGGCATTGTATTCTGGTCTTGCTTTCTGAAATTAGAATTGTCTCCAACAGTTACGAACTTGCATACCCAATGAAGAGGGTCCGCTGTGTTTCAACGGCCCTCCATAGATATTACTTGGAGTTGGAGATGGGATCTGTTTTACGCAGGGATGCTCATGGGCCAGACCAGCTAGACCTGATCTTGGCCCACATAGGGCTGGAGTTGGTCTATATTTTAGGCCTGTGGACAGGACATGTGCCTAATTTTGAGACTGATTTTTTAATGGGCCGGGCTTGGCCTTAATATATGCTCTAGATGCTTGGGCATAGCGTTGTGTGAGGTTGAATGGAGAAATCTATGTTGGAGAATCATTTTGAATGGATAAAGCTTTGTTGATTAGAACACTTAAAAATCAAAGGTTCTTGGAGAAGGCAGAGAAGTGTTATTTTTATTTTTATTTTATTGAGAAGGCAGAGAAGTGAAACTGCAAATTCAAGCAGAGTGGAGAACACAAAAACCTTGTGAGGCAGCACTGGTTATAGGTTCTAAACTAGAGTAGGCAAACATGAATTCTAGGGAAGATGACAACGTTGTTTAACCTTGGGCATCTCCTGAAGTATGCCCGGTTACAATTAATTGCTCCTCCTGCCATAAAGAAACCTATGATATGAAGGACGTGGGTGAACTTCCATGTTCCCCTTACACACTCCATTATATGAATCTATAGTTTGATCTATTTCTATGCTACAAATAGTTCATTGAATATTTTCTAAACATACTAAGAAATTGTGTAATTTTTGTACATTATATTTTTACCTTGGCCCATTCAAAAATAAATAAATAAACATTTACCTTGTCCCCATAATAACTAAAAAAAAGATCCTAGTTCTGCCTCTAGTTGTACATATTTAGATATTGCTGTTTTAAAGTACAAGTATGTTAGAGATAACACATTAGGTTGGTCGGAGATTTTAGGTAAGTTTGAATTTTGAATAGTCATGAATGGTGAATAGGTTTGTTATTTTAGCGTGTATAAATTGAGATGTTTCCTCTTATGAATGATAATATGGATTATGCCGCAATGTATTAACACCTCAAATTCCACACAGTAGAGTTAACCAATTTTCACATCATTTAAAATTCATTGAATTCAACACACTTTTCATTTAAACCTTTATAAAAGTAATCCCTGCGGTCTCACAAAGCAGGAGACCTGTGAAACTAGAGGTGGGGATGTAAATCCTACATGGCAGCCATGCTGGACTCCCGTAAGAGAAAATCCTATCTTAGTTAAAGAAGTGAAGGGCCCGTTTGTGTAATTATTTGGCACTTGTTATTTACGTTGAAATACATAGGAATTGAAAGCATATGGTAGTTAAAAATGAAAATCAAATGTGAATTTTAAAAAAAGAGAGCATCAAATAGCATTTTTGTTTTATTGTATTTCTCTAAAAGAAAATGTTATTTGATGTTTATTTTTGAAAATTCACATTTATTCTTCATTTTTAACCATCCTCTATACTCAATTCTCATGTATTCTAATGCAAACAAACTTGCCCTTGGTGGTGAGTTTTTGTTTCTATCCCGGACACAAATCTTGATTTCTTATCCTCACCGCAGAAAATTGGTAGATGCCAGACTAAATGAGAAACAAAAGAAAACAAAAGGAAATAGTGAACCGTTTGGTAAATAGATCAATTTTTCTCTCCTGCAGATTCTTCTCATGTTTTTGATAACCTGCAGATTCCTCTCATGTTAGCTTTGCACACGAACTTAAAGGAAACAGAGCCTTCATGCTGCACCCAATTTTAGAGCGCTCAAGTAGGGTCTGTAATTTGGAAGATCTGGGTTGCGCTCAAGTAGGGTCTGTAATTTGGAAGATCTGGGTTGTGTCCATGTAAGCCTCAGGTACAGTAACAAGTGCCTAAACTGATAAATATTGTTCAAGGAAGCCCCTTTCCTCTTCCAATGTAAGAAAACGCCGGACGAGTATCCCTTCAGAAGCAGCTATTTGCCAAATTTTAGGGGTATTGGGTATTGGGTAACCATGAAAACAAAATAAAAACAAAATGTACAAAACTTCTCAAATAATAACAGAAATGAATTCTAGATGCATAAAGGTGAGGAGAAATGAAAATCTCCGCTGGAATCAAGATTTTGAGGCATTGGGGGCAATAGTTTCTCTGTGAGATGCAACAGCCTTTACTCCTTGAGTAATTCCTCAGGTCTGTTCATTCAAGATCAAGTCCATACATATAACCCCAAGGGGTTGGCTAAGTGGCGAGGACTACGGTTTCTCTCTCTTCTGGAGCTAGAGGTCTTGGTATCGATCCCCAGTTCCCCCCTCTTTAGGAATCGAATGTTGAGTCCACTAGTACTACTATCTGGGGGCCATAGGGGTTTTACCTGTCTTCTCTTTGGGCCCGGATGGATTAGTTTAGCCCAAAGAGTTATGAACTCTCCGTTAGCAAAAAAAAAAAAAAAAAAAAGTCCATAAATATAGGATTTGCCCTTGACTTGAAAAAGGAGGAAAGAAAGAAAGCATTTCTCATTTATTGGGAGGATAATTTTCACTGATGAGCTGATGACAAACTCTGCTTCTGAACTCTAACTCGTGGGTCTCACTTGAATGCATTCTTCTCATTGAGGATAGAATAGATGAAAAGGTCTCCTTAATGCAAAAAAAATCAGTCCCAACAGTTTATCCTAGCCCTTTGATTTAATGGTCTTTTAACCACATAATTTTTTTAGTTTCATCCAAGAGTGAGGAAAGGTTCGATGAGCATAAAATTGCGTACGGTGCTGAACCGTGAGAGTAAGAGTGTGAAAAGAGCTGCACTTATCAAAGGCCCTCGGGAGAATATTCTGTTGTTTATATATATATATATATATATATATATGGGCGTTAAATAGCTTACAGATCGTGGCACATGAATGACTCGTGAAGTAGGCAAGTAGCTTTTTCAAAATCAGAAGGGTTTCTTTGGTATGCCTTAGACATAGGCAGGGGGATCAATATTGGAGTTATCTTGCTTTGTTTATATTTCTTGTGGGACCCCGACGCCCTCTCTTCATAAAAGGACAAATGTAATAAACTAAAATGAAAACCCATGGTCCTTCTTTGCTTAAATCTTTTTAAATATAAAATAATTCTTCATGATTCAAATTTTAAGCTGATTGGCAAATCAGTGGAAACAAAATGCATAACTTTTTTTTTTTTTTTTTTTTTTTCAATTAGATCAGGCCAACCTTTACTAGTTTAAATTTGTCAGAGACATTTTATTAAATGCATCCATTTTTTTTTTTATAATTAGTAATAACAGTTTGCGTCATTTTTTCCATCAATCTAATTTGCCTTGCCTGAAGCTGAAGAGATTTTTTTTTTTCGTTACATATCTGGATTTGAACCCGCGACTCTACTTACACACCATGTTTTTAATGTTTTTAATTAGGAGAGCTACACCTGAAATAAAAATGAAAGTGATTGGGAATTTGAGATAGGCCATTAGATTGGACAACTTAGACAGCATGAGTAGATCCAATGATCGAAGATCTTCATAATTTACATCAAGGTGAAACTTGGACACATTCCACTTAAAGAAAAATGTGATCCAAAGTGCGTCCCACAGTTTGTAAGTTCCTTAAGAATTTTTACAGCGCCAGTGCAAGAAGATCAAATTCTCTTGCAGCTGCAGTGGCACGAAAGATGTGGACAAAGGGGTGGGCCCATCAAGTACGGAGTCCCAAAGGTCAAATCCTAAAATCCGAAAGGTGGATATGGTAGTTGTGGCGGCAGCATTAAAATCCAAGTTGTGGCTGATGTGACTGAATATGGAAGAGGTTCATAGCAAGTATGGGGTTCCTTCTTTTTTTATTTTTTTCTTAAACTAGTATGTATACATTTTCTTATTGGAGCCCATTGGATATTGCAAGTTCCACGAACCAGCCTCTAAAAAACGGACCCCGTTTTTTATATAAAAGTGGGGAGAAGATGAAGGATAAAAGGGGGGAGAAGATGAAGGATGCTTCGGAGAGCTTGCCGCCCACATGGAGCTTGCCCCTTGAGCTACCAACAAAAGCTACTTTCAGTGAAGTATCTCTCCATTCTCTCTCTTCTCTTTTTACCAACTTCTCCGCTTTACCACCCATATGAGGCTGCGGACAGAGTTCTACGTCGTAAGCCAGCTGGCTCGCTTGCTTTGGTTTCTAGAAAGTTGAAACGGTCCTTTATATATATATATATATATATATATATATATGTAATGGATGACATACGAATGTGCATGGGTTGGGTAGGGTTGAAATGGACCCAATTGCATTGCATGAATCACTCGACTTGTGGACCGTTGCATTAATAATTTTAGATTAGAAAAGAAACATTAATCTATCCCCTTCACTAATTTTTCATCAATCTAACCCGTTCATCGTAATTTGAGACGAAAAGTGGGTCTTGCAAGCTATGGGAATTCTATAATAATAATAATGTAAGGACATTACTTTTGGTATAGAAATCCAATTTAGTGGATGTTGTGCAAATTGGTTTTGGCTCCAATTCATATGAGCCTCCCAATGGAGTGCATTAGAGAGGGCTTTCACATAGGCCAGCCACAATGGAGTCCATTATTTCAATTGTTACATGCTTATAAATCATAGGATCTGAAAATTTAGAAAGTCGAGGGAACTTTTGGTGTCGAAGAAAATGCCTACTATTACAACCTTGAGGGTGCATTTTTGCAGAGACAGAGCCATGGAAATAGAGACAGAGCCATGGAAATGGAAGGAAATCTGGCGTCTTGATCACTCGTGTGTTTGGTGCAGTGAGAAACTTAAAAGAAAGCAGTCTTGGATACCCCACAGTCTATTTTGTGCTTGTGAGGACCCCTAAATCTTTTCTAGGGACGTCAAAAATGGAAATCTGGCTCTTCCGGGGCTTGTGCTCAAACGCACAAGTACACATTTTGCTAAAGTCACTCACCATCAACATTATAATTAGAAATCATTTATTTCTATAAGGAGTAGAGCTGTCTCGCCACTGAACTAACAGAATCCTGCCACAGGAGAAGGTTCTTATTATTGCAATATTGTTGTGACTTTTCCCATTGTAAATACTCACACTCAGCGCAGAGGTTGTACAGTTCGCTCACCCGAGGAAGTTCTCAACTCATGTTAGCAGTAAAATTAAAAACAAAATGTAGCCTATTTTGCATGTTATCAATCTCTTGACAGGTGGATGGATGGTATCACGTGCCATTTAGTTAGACAAGGCATATTCGGACTAATCTACTTGTACAGGGGAAGTGCATAAATTAGCAGTGCATGGGAAGCACACACGCGGGTACTGGGGTCTGAAATCCTCGGCAGTATACTACCGAAGATTTGTATTGTATTTGGTCAAGTCAAATATTTTACAGTGAGATAGAGAGAGAGAGAGAGAGAGAGAGAGAGAGATTCCTAGTACGGTTTTTTTATGCGTGTGAATGAGGGTAGTACGGCTTGACGACAAGAGGCAAAATAACTCACTTGCCTTTAACAAGGAACCGGCCACATGATGGGTTCCCTGCAACAATAATGAAGCCACATTTTGGAATCAGTCATCACCTGCGAACTTTGGCCCTCCATCCTAACAATTGATTAGGTAGGGTCCATTTATGGATGAGACTTGGTCCAACAACTGTATTCATCAAACAAGAATGAATAATAATAATAATAATAATAATAAGGACTTCTTTCCTGAAAACTACGCATCCTTGCCGTTTGTCACATGAAATCTGATTAAATTTGAGGGTCCTGCCTTTGGTATTGGTCTTAATATGTGCTCCCTTGGGAGAATTTTTTTTTCATAATGTGTTATTATTATTAATGATGATAACATTGCTTATGACTGAAAACAGGCGACAATAACATTTTTACACCTGTGATGTTCAGGTTCTTGTCCTACAATGGTATTATTTCTCTTTGTTAAGTACGAAGGGGGTTAATGGCTGTTTGAGGGAGTTTGATACCAAGATCACGCCAACCCAGAAATATTCCCTAGTCATGTGATGAGTTAGAGATTGTTGAGACCATCACATCTATTTAAGTAATTGAAGAAAGATATACACCAGGTGGTTTACAGTTGAGCAAGATAATCGCATTAATCACAAGAAAAACCAGTTTGGAAAAAGAGAAATTGCTTAATAATCTGGAGGAGTAAGGTGGACAAATGAATCTGCAGGCCCATTTCACTTGTTGAACACAACTCAATTCCATCCACCCAAGATGTGGTCCCCACCCCTAATCATCTGATCAATGGACATCACATCTTCTTGTCAGGACTGCTAACAAATTGTATCCTAATAAAAAAAATCCATCAACTGCATCTTGGTCTTCTGGGTTACATGCCAAATCCACAACATGGCCATTGTTTGAACGATCTGGATTGGCTCACATGCAATTTTGTATGCACTCATTCTGTACTAAAACAGGACATGGCCTCTTCTTTGAAAACATATATAACACGAATATGAAAGTGAGGCCTCTGAGCGCTGTTGAAAGAAGAGGAGGCTAAAAGTCAAGTCATAATCTCTGAAGGCATGAAGTCATTTTTCAATTATAGTTCAGACTATTAAATACCTTGAGGCACGAGTCATTAACGCGTTTTTAGCCTGCGGGACAGAAGTGAAACAGCTGTGCTTTGGTTTGCTTATGCTGTGGATATGTGCATCTGTATATCTGTGTATCCCAATAGCTGCATATCCAGGAAGCTGCCTATGAGAGAGAATCCTATGTCCCTCTACTTCAACAATCTATACTGTACATAAATACTATATTGTTACACATCTATATTACTAATATAGTGGGTGACAAAAGTACCTCAGTGTAATGGAGCTAGTCAAAACCATGTCTATAAATAACACTCCCCATTCCTTTGTCTTCCTACACACTCAAACGAGAGCAAGAAGAAGAAGAAGAAGAAGAAGAAAAAAGAGAAAGAGGGCATCACCAACATCTATCCATCCTACCATCAAAATAATGGTGAAGAACAACAAGGTTGGAAGTCTACAAGCTAATGTGGTGGGTGAGAAGGAGCAAGAAAATCTGCACAAATCAATGGCTAGTAGGAAGAAGCAATACAAAGGGGTCAGGATGAGGAGCTGGGGTTCATGGGTATCTGAGATAAGGGCACCAAACCAGAAGACAAGGATTTGGTTGGGCTCTTATTCCACTCCTGAGGCAGCTGCAAGGGCCTATGATGCAGCACTCCTATGTCTCAAGGGCTCCTCGGCCAACCTCAATTTCCCAATCACCCCATCAACCTTCATCCCTACTACACTCATGTCACCAAAGTCCATTCAAAGAATAGCAGCTGCAGCTGCAAATGCTACTACCCCATCATCATCAACATCTCCCTCTCCACCCACTCCATCAACATCATCACCATCTCCATCACCATCACCATCACCATCACCATCTTCTTCTTCATCACCACCATCATCACCATTGGATTATCAGGACGAGCTCTTCACATCATCTTGGGCGGATTACACTGCATGTGAAGTGGAAGAACCGTTACATTCGACCGACCAATGGTATGATTTTGGTGAATCATTTTCTCCCAAGTACATGGATGAAATGATCAATGCATGTACTTTCCTTGCACCTCCTCCTCTACTTGAAGAATGCGATGAAGAAGGCGACATTCACTTGTGGAGCTTTTGCTAGCTAAATGATCTCTCTCTCTCTCTCTCTCTCTCTCTCTCTCTCTCTCTCTTATCCCTCTGGATTTTAATTCATTATTTTGTTCATTGTAGGAAATATTACTGACGAGGTGACTCCACTATTAATTCGTGTTTTCTTGTATGTTTTTAAGTGTATCTAAGTGAGGAGGAATGAATCCCCATGGAGCTGCATGTTTTTAGGTCGTTCATGGAGTTTCTGTATTTGCATATGTATCTATAAGACTATAGATTGATTATTTCAAGGAATTCGAAATAGAATTCAAGACCAAAATATCGTATTATGCATGTACTACTTGTATTGAATAAAAGGAAGGATTTCAGATTCACCCATTCCTATAACTAGGAATGGGGAAAATGAATGTTTGGTTACTTGTAGTTATTTCCAATGATTTACAATTTTTTCAGTGTGGATGTTAGTGCCTACGTATCAGGCCACCCACATTTATACCATCATCTCCATTGCATCATATTTTGGGGCAACTTTAATTGACATGCCATCGTCCATTTGGTGGATCCCACTTTGGATTCAATAAAAGGCTTGTGCGATCATTCATGCTTGAAAGGGCAAAAATCAAATGATTGAAGGGTTAGGATTGTCCTATGAGGTGATCTTTATTGGATCATGGGCAATCTAAGACATACTACCTAGAAATTAGCTTGGTTTGTTCTCAATTTTCTGATCAGGTTCACAGGAGCTTGAACCATAGACAGAGGCTAGAATGATGGACATGCCTTGAATGGGGTCCACCTTAATGATACTCTGCCAATGATCTAAGAATCTCCAGAAAATCATAGGGCATTTCTTTCCCCTTTTTGGCACGTAGTTGGACAATATCATCCCCATTCATGTGTGCGCAAGGTGCCATTCCTTCCTGTCCTTGGATCTTGATGTTTCCTACCGAATTCTTTTCTGATATTTTTAGTTCCTCCGTTTGGGATACTTCCAAATCCGGAGGATTTATTCAAGGTATGGAACTTCTTGTCTATATGTATGTGTTTCTTCCAAATATAAGAGTGCATTTGTGCAATTAAAGTATTCCATAATAGTGAGGGAAATTGTTTTAACTTTCTTTCGCTGATTCCTATGTACGTTTTCTTCGGGACACATTTGGTAAAGAGAATCCAGAGGAGTCCTCCATTCCCCTGGAACAAAGCTATCCTCTGAGAGGATTGAGGGAAGGAGTCATTAATTACATTCCTTGTTTGGGAAACACCTAGAAGGAGACTCCTTATAACTTAGGTCCTCTTTTGCCTTGTGGATTTGCAAAATTGGATGGGGGAGATAGAGACCCATGAAATGGGTTGGGAGGGTTTGGAAGATTCTCACTTACTCTCTCTTCAACCAAATATGGATCTTCCACGTAATCGAGGAAAATTAGAGAGAAATCTTGTCCAAGAACGTTACCCAAATATGCCCTTATAGAAAAGGAAAAAAATTGATAAGAATGGATTTTGATTTCTTATTAGAGGTGAGGATGCAGGATTCCCCTCTCTTGTAAAACAAAATATATGAAATTTACATGGCAAAATCCTCCTCTTGCACAAATAAGTCGAAAAGATTACAGTCCATCTACGATGGAAGACCGTAGTAAACATTTGTGGAAAATGCCAGCTAGTAAACATTCAAAAGGTTAAAAGGGAGGGCAGGTAGGAAAGAATTTTAGATTTCGGAAATTTCTGTTGGGTTGGATTGGTTGACAAATTACAGAGATTTAGGAATTAAATCAGTCCTATGTGGTGAGGTATGTGAATGATCGATTTCGTGTCTGGCATGTGAAGAACCTAATTCTCAGATTTTTTTTTTCTTTTTGAAATTATGCACTATATTATATCACGGAAGGCAAAAGCTAGAAATTTTGCCAAAGTGGGTCGCCATGGAAAAAACAATACCTGGAAAAGACCATGAGCGAATATCATTTTCTTGTTAGCATAAACAAATAATCTCATGATTGTGATGGAACTCATTTCACTCGGTATGGAATTCATTCCACTCAATATTTTCATCATCAGCTATCTGATTCCATTCCCTATAATTCGTCGACCAAATCAACTCAGAGTGGGACCCACAATTAGTCTCGAACTATTGTAATTGTGGGTGATGGGTTGACCTGACCCACTCCTGGTTAGGCCCTTTTATCATGGGCTGGGGCTTAGCAGAACTTGGCTTTGTCTTGTAGCTTTTACTCGCAATTTAAAAAGAAATAAAAAAGAAAAAAGGATATTTAGCTCTAAGGAAAAGGCTGAGTGGAGAGATCCACATCCTCTCCAAAACAAAATAGGGCATGTGGCGTGCCCGTAGAATTCATTCGAAGTGTCGAAAGGGAGTTTGTGGATAAAATATCTATATAAAAATCACTTTTATAGGTGCAGTTTAGGGATGTTTTTATTTGATTGTCCACTTGACATCTGTAAATATGGATATGTAGCCATGATCATCAGCATTTTTATCAATAGAAAGAACATCCATGAATCCCTTTGTATCTTGAAGCGCCTATACCGCCCTACAAACATGGCATGTTTAAAAACTCAGTGAATTGATTGATATGGGGAATCACTAGGCCAAGTACGAAGTTAAAAGCCGAGTCCTCTTGGCTGAGTAGTTGGTCAGACTTGTTTTTCTCTCCTAACTCAATGAGTTACCAGTTCAAGTTGACCCGGCTGAGTGAAAGAGCGAATCAGAACTCCCAGTATGAGTATCCCAACTTTTATATATATATATATATATATTTCTGTCTGGAGGCCAGGCCCAGGCCCAGGTCGCAGGAACTCTTCTTTCTCTTAATCGATTAGCCTGGTCAATGGTCATTGATCTCATTTCCCCAATCCCTGGTCAATAGATCACCAATGAGATATTGGCCGTGGTCGGAACATCCAAAATTTATATGTGTTGTTGCCCCCTATATTTGCATTATTATTATGGATTCACTTCCCTCTGTATTGGCAGTGGCAAAAGCTCCAATCACTATAAGGCCCACAACTAAATGTGATTAACTCGAATTCGTCATTCTTCCTTTCCAGAGAATGTAAAATGAAGGGCCAGAAGCCCTGAGCAGACTTCCACAATGGAGAGTTAGTTTATGTGAGCCGTTCGAATATAAACAAGGTGGCTAGCATACATGGCCCAGATTGGGCCAACCTGAGACATCCAGACTAGGCCCGGTGTTAGAAATACAGGCCCGTATCCAGCCCAAGGCAGAAATGGCTCATAAGTTCCTGGCCCGAGCCCGCCCATTCAGTCCATCAAGGAAGGCCGATCTGAGCTCTGTCATCTAATCCAGGCCCGAAGCAAATTAAATGAGCTAGAATTTCAAAAACAGGCCTGGCCTGACTACTAAAAGCCACCGCCCCAGGCCCAAAGTGGGCTGGACCCGGGCTAGACCGACTGGACCAACTCTCGAATAGTGGATAGTGGATACAGGCATTGAAAAATCTTAATGATTCACACTGCAAGGGCAAAGTTTCTAAAGGCTTAGATTGCATAATCGATTCAAGTTTAACCAACAAATGACCTTGTGTGGGCCCACCCTACTTTGTTTGATTGAAGTGGACAGGTCCACCTGGGCCAGAGTTTTCTGTCCCAACAGCTAAACAGGCTGAGCCCTTGTCTATCTTGTTTAAGAGTAAAGCCTAACAGCTGGTTAACTGGAGTGCCTTGAATTAATGTAGTTGATCCAACCTTTAAGGAGTGTCAATGTGGTGAAGTTGGGCAACAGTTGAGACCAAGTCCAACCCATTTATGCTTAGCCAAAATTTTGAGCCAAGGTAGCACTCTGGGCTACAATGTTAACCCAAAACTAGACCCTTGCAAAAAACTCAGCCAGGGCATGGAAATGTTCATCAAAAGAAATTGAACTATTAGAATTATTTTTCATTTATATCATTATCTGCGGTCATTTCAACCATTCTTATAATAAGGCTACTGATTAGTTTTGCTATGATCATCAATAGAAGTGATTATAGTGTTGTGTGCTTGAGAAGGTCTAAAACATAGTAGTTATGAGAGAATTCTAACCTGACAGAAGAAGAGTTTTAATGGTTCTTTAAGTGCTGGGTTAAGCAGGGCTAAAAATCAAAACACCAGGACTAAACATTTTATTAAGTAGGATTGGTTTCATGGCCTAGCACTGGCCAGCAGGTCTGAATCAGATACCCCACAGTCCCAGTCTGTCCCAATCTAGACAAGGTCAGTTCACCACATGGACAGTGCTGCTACTTTTGCTGAGATCTTGGGTCCCAATTGGATCTCTGAACTCGGCCATCCTGCATTTTTACATGCAATTCTACTTGGTAATGTATCTCTTGTTTTTAACTGGCTATGGTACAAAAGTTCAAAAAAAAATAATTGTCACTTACAGGCAACCCAGGCTATCCAAAGGCATGAATCACCATTTCTGCATAAACTGAGTTGCTTAAGAAGACCCAAAAGGCTCATGGATCAGAAGAAGGCCTAAGAAAAGGGCCCAGAAATTTCATATAGGTAGTCGTTTGGGCCAGCGTTAGTGTGATGGCCAACTGAAAAGCTCCCTTAGATGCTCTTTCCCACCATAAGAAGACTCTATTGAACAATGTGTACATTGTACCTTACCAATATCAGCAATGATCGACAATTTCTGGGCCTAAGAAACCAGCCAAATACAAGCGGGCTTTCTTGGGCCTATCCCTGACTCAAGCATGGTTACATGAACTGGATTTGGGCTGATAATTAAGCGAACTGGAACTGGGACTGGGCGAGAGAGAGAGTGTGTGTGTGTGTGTGTGTGTGTGTTGCAAACGGGATGGTTCCATGGGTCCAGCCCTAACTTTCAGGTCCATTATCTGGTCTTGGGCTTGAATATTAGGCCAGATGACTCAACGGGCTTAGGTTAGATGACGTTTGTTTTCGGCCAATGTGGGACCATGAACACCCCACTGCTGAAGAACCACAAATTTGTAACCAAATCTTTAGCCTTTAAATCCATGTCACCTGAGCTCCTTTGGTCAACATCAGCTGACCGATGCCAACCTAATGAGGGCAGCTAAATAGGAAAAAAATGCCCAGCCTGTTTATGATTCGTTGACCATTTCATTTTACTTTAAGTAACCAAACCCCACAAACCAGGATCACAAATACCATCAGCACTTTGAAAATATCATGATATTATTGGGGAAAAAATATCATGATATTATTGGGAAAAAAAAAAATATCATGTCAATATCAAACTTCCTCTAGATAACCTCAATCATTTTATAAAAGACATTGCAAAAATCAGGAACAAGTGCAGAGGGGTTGGTTTATTGGGGAGGTTGAGGCATTAAAAGAGAGATTAATGGTGAACAACTGTGTTAGAACGATAGGCTTTTACTACTTACTTATCTCCACCTCAATTAGATTTGATGAGGTAAAGAAAGTGATGGTGATGATTTAGTTTTTTCTTTAACTAATAAAAAGTAATTTAACCTTTTTGTGGCATTCATTAGAATCTCAAGAAAAAGCACATATCTGAAATATCCAGACAATTCCCATGATAAAAATTCTCCCAGAGTGACATTTATACATTTATCCAAACCCAGAACACTCAGATTATCAGCTCCCACAAGTATCCCCATACTCATTTGAAGTTAAAAGCTTCAAACAAATCACTCCACTAAACTTCATGTCCATCTTTGATCCATCTAATCATATCCTACAAAAATAGAAAAATAAAAAAAAATCCTAAGATGGAGATTATTATTATTTTTTAATTCCAATCCACACCAATTCAACCTCAATTTCTAAACTCCTATCATGCTCTTTGTAACCTATCTATCACTCTTGATTAGCCTTAATTTGGCCTCAAATGCCTAGAAATTTAAAAATTTTCAAAGATTTAGATTTTTTGTGTGTAAATGACCCCAAGTTAGGTCCTTGAAATCTCTCCAAATAGGTCCTATAAGCATTCTTCACCTTGGTTTGCCCCATTAAAAAAACAGAATATCCCCACTTTGGAGATTACTTTTTTATTTTTCATTTTTGGAAAATCATCAACCCATCAAATCCAACCTTAAATGCCACATAAAGATACCACAATCTACATCCAAATTTTGTTGACGATGCAGCCAACCACCCAGAGAGAGAGAGAGAGAGAGAGAGAGCCTTTTTGAAGCCTTATATTTGAAGGAAACATGAGTGAGATTAATGAACGTGACCATCAGCTGAGCTAACTCATTGTGGACCATGGCATTCCACGGCCATCTATAAAACATGGTTTGAAAAAAGAACATGGTTTGAAAATCCTATGGAGTGGTTGTCATTAAACTAAGACCGTACATTAGCACATGTGAACGCTGAGAAACAACTTGGTATTCCTTTCCCTTTTTTGGGTAGATGATATACCTTTCCCTTGAACTTCCTTGAGTTTCTGACTTTGAACTGCTCCTCTTAAAATCCCACAAAGACAAATAGACAGTTTATTTGACCCTGTTGAGACATTCATTTCCAACAATTCGGTCAGCTGCTTCGCTACTGATCTCATCAAGAAACAAAGAAAAGCTATGGAAGGTAGAGTCTGACCAACAATCAACATTCAAAAGGCCTTCTCATTTTGGCCAAAAGTATTCTCTACTTATTGCTTCAACTGCGCTCTAGACAAGTCAGAAGGCAAGTAAATGAAGAGCAAGATGGAGATATTATACCCAGATAGCAAAATGTAGCGGTTGTAATTGTTTCTTAGCACAACCAATTCTTATTATTCATGTTTAGCGATCACATATAAGGATTTTTTTGAAGGCAGTATCAGCCAATGACTTTGCTCCAATAGTATAATCCAGCTATGAATGTCACTATCTTTCAAAAAAAAGAAGAAGAAGACGACTATGAATGTCATTCTCCACTAAACATGGTTGCTGCTACTAATGAGACGAGTGGAAGCTTCCTGTTTCATTGTGACATTCTGTCAATCAAGCTGTTTCATAAAAAGAATTGGGTACAAGGTGTCTCACTATAAGTTCTTTACCGCTTTTGATTGCAACCTGTATCGCTGCCCATGATGGTCAGAGGCAGATCCTATAAATTCAAGGTGTGTCCAACATGTTTAATGGTCCACTAGTGGGCCTCACTGTCAGGAAATTGCCACATGATGTGTTTCCATTGATAAATCTCTCTAGATAAATGTATGGACCTGACATGCATCCATTTTTATGGCAGATAAGAGCTCTCTCTCTCTCTCTCTCTCTCTCTCTCTCTCTCTCTCTACTTTAAAAAGATTTTTAGGAGGACCACCGAGAGTGGGGGGTAAAAAGGTTGTCATCTTTCTAAATCTGGTATCTGAGCCCGCCACCATGAACACACCAACAAAGGTTGGAAGTAGGCTACGTCTGATTTCTCTATCAGACTGCCATTAATTATACAGAATAGTCCCTTCATCTTCTGCCTTTCTCTTTCTTATGCACAACTCAGACCCTTATCCTAAATTTTTTATTCATTAGCAAGATTTGTGTTCACTATCACACATTTAAAAAAGGGGTTTGAAATTGGATGAACATGTCATACAAATGATACAATATACAATAAAAATCACATCATTTCCACTACCATTTGTCTCGAGCTTTTTTGGCTTCTATATATGGAACAGGACAGCCTGTGCCCGACAAGGCCTATAGCTGCTCTTGAAAGTCCTGACTAACACAGATTTTTCAAACCATACTGCAACAAGAACCAAACACAGCCACTTGGGGTCAAAATATGGTAACCATAATATTCACTCCCTTCATATATATATATAT
Source organism: Persea americana (assembly GCA_029852735.1). Classification (NCBI taxonomy): domain Eukaryota; kingdom Viridiplantae; phylum Streptophyta; class Magnoliopsida; order Laurales; family Lauraceae; genus Persea; species Persea americana. The sequence goes on from CM056812.1 coordinate 53,915,889, forward strand.
ATATATATTCTGGAGAAATGCAGGTGGGAGTGGTTGAAACGATGGCAAGAAGATGGAGAAAGGAGCATCTGCTGGCTGAAATCAGTAAAACAAACAAATAAAAGCAGACACGAGAGGTTGATGTATGAAGGGAAATAGAAGAGTGAAATGAAAACATACGCTTCCATGATCCCATGTTGGGAGAAAGCATAAAAAGATAAAAGGGTGTAAGCCCCCATGTGGGTCTTCCCAATTTTGTAGGAATCCAGGCACTCCACATGTGGCATGCATGAGCCTACTGCCATAAAAAACATGGAAACCATAATGAGGGATCCTAATCATCTAATTGCCATCCGGTGCCCCACTAAGAACAACACTCAAAAGTAAAACTTCCATAGTTAAAACACCAAAAAGCCTACTCCCTTGGATTGGAACTGGTTCTATTGATAATAATCAGGACATTAGCCACCATAGGATTTTATCAAAATAAATTTGCACAATGTATAGGCATCAAAATGAATTTGTTGTTTAACCCTCCTTTCAAACCTGCCTCCAAGGAATGGACCTACATATATGCTTTTTTGGGGGCAGTCACCCCCTTTTGATCTTGGCTTGCTTCCAAAATCCACATGAAAATCCTGAGTCATCCCCAAAATCCACATGAAAATCCTTGATTTACCCCCAAAACCCAACTACCTGTTTTGGTCCACCGCCCTCAAAAGAAAATTCTGGATCTTCCATTGCGCGCCTCCCAGTCATGCATCTAATTGGGCCCCATAGAAGGTAAGCATTTTCAGAGAAAAATTATCTGGGCGCCAAGCATGCTCAACTGAGAATACATGCAAAAAAGTCACTGTTTCCACTGTCCCTGTGCCTGGAGAACCAGAACATCAGAATCTTAAATACGGACATGGGCACATGGGAGCCTATACTAATTCAAGCTACTAGACAGCATAATGCAATCACTGCTGAGTAATCATATTTAATTATGCTACATATATGATTATTTACATGTTGCAGTAAAAACATATTAACTATCTTTGATTTCATCAAACATCCTTTTTGGGGTGTTAGCTTCTCTCTTCTACTTTCCCTGTTACATTCCAGCCAAGCTTTTGCTCACCTGGTACATTGCTAACTCTCCCAACACTAATAATATAGGCAATTTACAATATGACTGATGCCTTGTTATTACACTTCAGTATCACAAAATTTTCGGCTTTGAACTGCTTTGATGGAAGCAACTCTGGCAGCACTGGCAGCCCGATTTGCTGCCATAACAGCCCTGTTTACTTGCTCATCCATGCAGGGAAGTCGAATGGAATTCTCTGCAGCCTTCCTAGCTGACTGCTAAGATACAGAAGGTCCATGTGTCATGGTAAGAAGCAGAATATAAATAATCACATGAAAGAGTTATAACACAATGAAGTTGGAAATGCATACCTGTACAGCACGCTGGAAAGCACCAGTTAATTGTGGATGGGGGTTCTTTAAAACTCCACAATCCCACTCTCCGCAACGCATCTCACCATTTCGGAAAGTGTACACTCCCAAACCCTGCTTCCGACCTTCATGCCATGATCCTTCATAACAGTGGCCATTGGAGAAGTGATAGATCCCAAAACCATGGATCTTATCTCCAAAATACTCTCCTGCATACCGATCACCATTCCTACAGGAATCCAATCATACCATCAGTATATAATTTAAGGTATAAAACATAATGCTTTCAATTGATGTAGAACGACATAGGAACTCTCAGACACGGCAAACTAGATAGGAATTAAGTATCCCAAGAACCACCATGAGCTGATTTCCCTAGTACTTTGTACCCGGGAGTTAAAAATGCTCAGCTTAACTGTTACAACATAACCCTCATCTATTATCTTCATGTGTAGTTCAATTTCTCAATATTGGATTTCGATTACTCAGACCTCAGATCACTACCAAAATTCTACCTTGAATAATTGGATTAAACTGTATTAATATTTCCTGGAAATTGAGATGACTAGATAGTTTGCAAGTGCCAAAACATACATAAGGTAATTAAATAAGAATAAACACACTCCCCATGCAGGACTGATGCTGGAAATGGTTAAAAGAGAAAATGAATAGCAACCATTTCAAAGAACTTTAGCACAATAAATTAACAAGGGAGACTTAAGGCCTGAAAAATCTGTTATACTTATAATATATGAAGCCAACTGATTTCAATTGCAGAAATCAGCAGCTTCCATCCAATTTGAACATACCAAAAAGATTAATAGATCATGGAGAGAAGCCTAGATCATTTATATAGTAATATAATTAAGGAATTGCTAATGTTTAATCCATCCAGACCTTCAAGCAAACAACGAAACCAATTGAGCTTGAAAGTAATAGCCATTTCATATCTTGAGGGTCATACTGTCATAGAGAAAACCTTCACAATCCCACATCAAATGCATCTTTTGATGGATCCAGTGATTTGAGGATTTGGCAAAATGGTCAGCATAAATACCCATGACATATATTTATCATTCCATCAAATTCAGCCCCTCGCCAATCCCTGTCATTTCTACTGTTTCTATCAATCGTGCTTCAAGAAAACAATCACCAATTGATATCTAACGACTAACACATACTCCTAGGGACTGTTTGTTCCATCAGTATTTGATTCCTATGAATTCTAAGCACTGCCTTCCTGTCAAAGGGGCTAAACCGAAGGAGTAAATGTAAAGATCGACAAAAGGCAATCAATTAGTCTTCCTTTGGTAGGAAATGGCTGCCCTAGTAAATCAAATCTTAGGAAAGTGGGATTCGGCCTAAACCGCTACGTTATATCCTTCATTCATCCCCTCTTTAATATTTCTTGTCGGATCCCATCGCGCATTCAATTCATAGGAATTCAATACAAAATAGGTGGACCGCCGTAGATGTTCCATTAATGTGTATATTTGTGAACAGCAGTATTCGAGACAAACATAGATTTATGAACAAACTGATACATACATGATTTCAAATGGTTTTAATCATCTAGTTAAAAAAAATAAAAAAAATAAAAAAAAAAGAGCTAAATTTGATAGGGAAAAATCGATTCTTTTCCTGTACAACTCATGCATAATTCTCGCTTCCGAAGAAATCAATACGAGATATAATTCCACCATCCATCTCAGTCTAGGAGAAAACAATCAGCAATCTATTTGCCAATCGTATCTCGAGAAGATAAAACACTCTAGAAGCATGGAAGTTCACAATCTAATACAACAACCAAATCTCAATACAACTCAACTATGCAACAGAAATCCAGTATTGATACAAAGACAGAGAACATTACCTGAAATAGTAGCATCCAAGCCCATGCTTTATCCCACACTTGAATTCTCCAATATAACAGCTCCCATCAGAACATTTCTGAACCCCAACACCATGACTCTGCCCATTAAACCACTGCCCCGAATAACTATCCCCTGTATAAAACCTGTAAACTCCAAATCCATGCCTCATCCCCTGCCGATACTGACCGCGATATCGACTCCCCCTCGCCCAGCTCTCAATCCCATACCCATCATATCTCCCATCAACCCAATCCCCTTCATACCTTCCATTCACAAAATAGTTATAAACCCCACTTCCATTGCTCTTCCCGTTGTGAAATTCGCCCTCATAACAATCCCCATTACTGAAAAATTCAACCCCTTCTCGAAAAATCCTCTTTTTCTGCTTCTTCACAGGATCCCCGCTCCCATCGCCAATAAACCATTGAACAGAATCCCCTTTCTGCAATCGATTCCTCTCTTCCCAGTAATTCCTGAATATGGGTAATGATAAAAATGAGTTCTTTATGGAGAAAACCCTCTTCACAGCAAAACCCACGATGGAAAGACCTATAAGGAAGTTCAAAGAAATGGGTATGTCTCCTTTGAGGTAGAAGAAAAGGAAAAGAGGCAAGAAGACGATCAGGAAAAGAGGAAAGAAGAGATTGGAGAGCGAGTTTCCATTCAAGGGTTTGTGGGTTTTCTTCTGGGGCTCTTCATCAACGGATGATAGGCTTTGGATTGGAGATCGGATGGTTGGAGAGCGGATAAGAGATGATGAGGTTCTTGTAAGCTTGGACTGGCTTTTCTGCACTTCCATGGCTGTCTTTGCTGTTTCTTCTCTTTGCTTCTATTGGGTTGCTCTGTATCGAGAAATCCTCATCAGAGAACAAGAAGGAGGTGACATTGAAGGTGTGAAGGTTGGCAAAACCAGCAGTTGCAGGTGAAGGAAAGGAGGGAAGAAGAAGAGAGAGACAGAGAGACTGAGGAAGAGAAGAAGCCTGTGAAGGGAAAAAAACGGTTTGGAAGGAGAAATGAGGGGCCGGTTTTTATCGTTTGGGCCAGGTGCGAAGTTATCAACGGAGAGCTTTCTTTTCAAATCGAGCCGTCGATTGCTGATCCGACGGTGGAGATTGCTCAAGGGCTTTTCTCTCTCATGGAACGTGTCGCCACAGCTTGGACGGATGGATTTGGTTGGTTGATTTTGGACCCTTGGATTGGTTTGCGCACGTGTGATGATTCTGCTTGCTTTTCGCATGCTTTTTGCCCTACTCTTTTGCTTGGGGGGAGTCCCATCTTAGCAACCTGCTAATTGTGAGCTGGCACTGGGTCCCTGGTGGGAACAATTGTGTGACCATTAAACCTTGAATGCTTGCTAGGACAAGGTTAGGGTCATCTTATTAGACTGGTAATGGGTCTAACCCTGCTGTTCTCTCCATTCATGTTTATTCATTTTTAATTATACATAATTGCTATGCACTGAGATGAGTTCATCGTAATGATCGCTCAAGATACATTAATTTTAATAAGGCCGTAACGACATGGATCCTTATGCTATTTATATGAATACCAATTGCATATTAATTGCTTGTTCTCATAAGTTATAACTTTATAATTTGACGCTTTTTGGATTTTTTTTAATAAATACTCATGTATCCATACACACTACATGCACGTTACTAATCAATAGGGTGACAAGGCAAGAAGAGATTAATCCCTCGTCATCTCTATGGTAAGGGAGATGATGCTTTACTGCTTAAGCATAAGTAGATAGACTTGGTGGAGAGATTTTATGTGTGTGGCTAATTGATTCTCTCTCTCTCTAAAAGGAGTTTTTACAAAATTAATAAAAATTAGTTCATTACCATTTCTCTTTCATTTATAACACTTGGATCCAAATATTTTATGGAACGTTGCAAAATCTTCAAACGTTATGTACAGATATGACAATAAGAGAGTGATTATATAAGATCAACATTAGATACAGTCGATTAACCACAAGTGGTTGGAGACATGCATCAAGACTTCCTACCGACCTCGTGAAGATTTGAACTGTTCTAATGAAGGCATCCGCCCATATTTAACCTCGATGTGTACAAAGGAAAGTCCCTATCAGGACCACGACACTGAGTAGATAATAAAATAGTTGACTAAATTCCACGATACATAATTACCTTCTCTACAAATTCAAAACTTTTACTAAAAGGGGGCCACCTTTTGCACATCCAAGTCATCTATTCAAACAGGAGCCACCTCCTAATGCACATCCAAATCAACCATTCAAATGGTAATTTCTAGGAGAAATATTGACCATTTGGTTAAGAAGAGCATCAGCAACAACAATCAATTGCCCAATCTAATGACATCTCACTTCAGTACCTAATTGACCATTTGACCTTATATGATTCAGTGCATGTGAAAACTTTGTCATTGCATCACATAAGGTGTTTAGATCCTGAAAGGCAGACCCTACTGTAGGAAAAATATGCTCATTATTATTAGTATAATGAACATTCTTTTCTCATCCAGAAAATGAGCATTTCCTGCAAAAAAAAAAAAAAAAATGTAGATGTCGCGCCATTAAGATAGAAACGGGTTTTACTAAAGAGAAAAAACGAGAGGATAGAAATGGGTTGAGGTATCATTTGGAATGTTAGCATAAGGTGAATTAGGACAAGACTTCCATTCCAGGATGAAGGATGCGACCATCACGTCCAAAAGCTAGGTAGAATGCTTTCATAGTTGATGGTCTCCAAAGATGGAAGTAAATTTCTTTGATTTTCCTTGCAGAAGATCACTTTTTTTATGACTTTTATTGTGGAAAAGCAGCTACACCAAACGTAAATTTAATTTAGTGCGGAAAAAAGTATTTCAGCAATCCTCACTTTTCCACAGAAAGCCAGCTGCACAAATGTACCCTTAAAAAAATCAGGTTCTTTCACAAAAAAAAAAAAAGTAAATTCATGGAACAATTTAAGTACATATTCTAATTTTTCTTGTTACTATAAATAGGTTTATTATAGTAGGAAAGAAATTTACCACTTGTAAATGTTTCCCTGTCATCGCCACTGTCATCATGTTAGCCCTTATATATCCAATCACCACTATCTTTGGCCCAACCCAATAACTAGAACAATATGAGAAAAGTACCCAAAAAAAAAAAAAAATGTCCGAGGGAGCGAAACATTGACCATATATTGCATGCAGACGAATCAACCAACTCAACCATTATCATTGGGCCCACCTTAAATCCCATAAATCGACCGCCATGGTTGTCTATCCACTCGAGGTGAAGTAGAAACATTCATCCACAACCAATCTAGAGCACGCAGTTTTCATTTATTTAGGGTATGTTTGTCTGCATTAAAATATATAGGATTCATACCACAAGTAGTTAAAAATGAAGGTCAAAGGAAATTTTCTAGAATGAGCATTAAATAAAATCTCCATTTTAGGAAATAGAATCAAAAAGAAAATTGAAAAATGAATTACTTGGGTGATGGTTGGTTTATTCATTTCCTGCATTTTTCTCTATCATATTTCTCTAAAAAGAAAGGTTATTTGATGCTCATTTTTTAAAGTTCACATTAAACTTCATTTTTGACCACTTATGGTATAACCATATGGATTAAGTTCCTATGTAATTTAATAAAAACAAACATGCCTATTGTTTTAGTTGAAGATGCAGGTCAGCAAGCTTGGAGGCCCAACAACTAGGGTTATGTTTTTAGGACTTTATTTGAGGCCCAAAAACCATAGTTTCTGCGTTATAGCTTGGCTTTGGCATAGATTTTAGTTCCAAAAGGGCCGGTGGCATAAACATAGGTTTGCTCAATTGATTATTGTTAGAGTTGAAAAGGCACTAAATGTGAGCCGTTCACTAATCATTTATTTTCAGCATCTCTCATCACCTCGTAAGATAGTCAATTAATGTTTGTTGGGTTTGATTTAGTATGTAATCTCTTTATACAATGTTGCATGCATTGGCATTTAAGAGATAAGACCAGTTTTCTTTTCTCCTGCAACCTGTCATATCATCTCTATCCCTAATGCAGAAGGAAACACTCCTGCATTAAGGACAGACATTAAGGACAGACATTGAATTACACACGGTTTACCTGCTGATTAATTTCCTCCATGGTAACAATGCCCGTGGGAGATAATATGTGGGATAATTTAAAATTTTGTACTTTGATCAGAATACTATCAAGATCTCATTTTGTTGGAAAAACAAATAAAATATAAGTAAAAAAGAAAAAAGTGTCAAATACTCTATAAATGATTTGGACATGGAGGGAAAAACCAAAAGAAAAAAAAGGATAAAAAACAAGTGTACTTCGTTAATTCACAAGTAGCTCAATGGTGAGGCGTCTCCCTTTTAGAGAAACAATAAAGGATTAATCCTTGGCTATAATGAGGTGAGGAACATGGGAGTGCTCGCGCGTGAGAGTATTTATGAGAGGAAAAAAAAAGGCACTATAGAAAAATTAATTAGAAAGAATATGTAGTTTCACATATTATTCCTAGTTATGATTGTGCCAATGAGTGCTTCCAACTAGAGTGTTATGTTGATAATGGCGTACATCTTGTCCTAGTGATAAGATGCGGCAGTTCTCACTAGGAGGTCATGCGAGTTATGTCTCCTTGCATATGCGAGTTTTTATCACCTCGCACGTGTGAGCCTTTCAAAGACCCAGCCTCTTAGCTGGGATAAAAAAAAAAAAAACACTAATCTTCCACGTATATCTTGTGTTTAGAATCTCTTTAAGATCTTGACATTTGTTTCACCGTATACTACAATATTATTGTCACCGTAGATAGAAAAGAAAAAAAAATAGAGAATAAATAGTATCAACCAATACAACATTGATTTGTCCTAAAACAATATTGATGCACGGCCTCAAAGTTTAATGGATTTATGTGACATCTTTGTGATTAACTGTGTGTAATGGATGGATTAATGTTGCTAAATTGAAGTGGGTAACAATTCAAAAGGAGAATAAGTGGGTGAGGGTAAGGATTGATCATAGGTGAAGACCGATTATATGAAAAATGAAGTGCATGAGACTTAGAATAACAGTTTTATTGGTCTTAGAATAGCAGTTATTAGTTAAATATCTACAACAAAACATTATGTCCAAGTTGCTACAGAGTACGTTAACCTATCTCAAATTAGAGATGCGAACCCAAAGACAAACTTGAATAAAGGGCATGGGCCAAGACCCAAATACTAGTATAATTTACTTGGCATGCATCTTTATGTACATATATGAAATCTGGCAATAAATTAGATTTGGTATTCGAGCCTCAGATATGTATCCATGGAGATAAACCCAGACCAGATATTCAGGTCCACGCAGTAACCCTAACCCGAACTTGAATCAAGAATTCTCTAACCTGTACCAGACCCTTCCAATTTTGGGTCCTTCAGTTATTCAAAAAATGTCTATCAGAATTAATAGCTGAGCTATTAGATCACATCTTAGTTTTCACGGGTGTACTTGATTTCTCACTCATCACTCTAATAAATTAAATTCTAATAGTTCCATCTACATCTCAGCCTTAATCTCTCGCCCTTTTTTATATTGTTTTGATAAAATCCTCCTCGCAATGAATTTCTAAAAATCCACCTTACAACGAATTTATAAAAAATCGATAAATAGTTGGCAAACAAACTCAAAAGAAAAAGGGAAAAATGAAAAAGGTTTTTGTCCGTTTGATGATCACAACAAAAAATGTTTTTAAAGTTTGGTGTGAGACACTATCATTGGAGCTTGAACTTGAGAATACTTGGAAAAATTTTATTTCTCAGACAGTGGCTAATAATAGTACCAAATAATGGCTTGGCCTGTAACTAGGTGAGGAGCATAGCTAGGTGATGCAGGGACAAAAATTGTCCCACAAAGTTGGTACAGGAAGGCCCTTCTACGTGGCACAAGCCGCATCATCCTCAGCCGTTTGATCATGGGCTTATGATCAAATAATTCAAGCAGAAGCACAATTGTAGAAGAAATAATCCCACGACTCTTGCGTGGATTACCTTTGTGTACAAGCTGTGCAAAACGGGTTTTACAGAAATTTTCCTCATCCACAATAGAAGAATCTTTTCACCCCAGAAATTTATTTTCTGTGAAATCGCAAGAAATTTAGCCTATTTTTCTGCGTTCAGCAAGTTAAAGTAATTGCACCAAATATAAGTTTTACTATCACGTAGAAAGCCATTTCTGCAATCCTCACTTTTACTTAGAAAACCAGCTACACAAATGTGGCCTTAGTGTAATAGAGTTCGATCGATCGTATCATAGACAGATCTATACTTGAAGTGGCCCGAATTTGATCAGAGTGTTATAAACCATTAAATTGATCACATGAGAAATATAATTATTTCTTGTATACACAATCAGACCAGCCATGCATAGCATTCCCTAGCGTGATAGTTGGAGCAAAATTTATAGAAGGGTGTTAATGTGATATGAGCAAATTTAATCATCATTCAAAAGTGAATAGTATGAAGGATATTTGTTTGGCTTTTAGCTGCCTTTAATGACGCATGGTTTCATTTCTCAATAGTATTAAGGAATATTAGCTTCTTTTGTCATTTATCAACACTAAGTGTTTTGTTGGTTCCATTGTGGCTGGACTGTGGATTAGAAGTACAATTAATCATTTCTAGTCATTTGATCTTCGACAAACATATGGGATATCTAAAGATTTAATTCTATTCAACAAGATCATCAATATAGATCAGGTGGAAATTATTGTAAATACAAGCTATGAGATAATGGTAAGGTGTTATTATATTGCTTAAGTCGTTTGAGATTATTTCTTTAATCATAGTCTCTGCCAGTGCCATGGCAGGTATCTGTAACAAGAAATTGTTTTGAGTATGGGCTAGCTGTTCATAGAACCGAATACATACCCAGACACATGCAGGTTACTGGCACTAGCTTTCTCAGCGTTTATGGGTCAGAGGTGCCCCATATGACCTTACCTCTCTCCACTCCTTCCCAATCACAGTTAAACCTACTGCAGGCTTGCAGTTGATTTTTTTAAAAAAGGAATGAAACAGTCACACTTTTGGGCTGTGGTCATGGTTTTAGAATGTTAGTCTTGGCAGTACTGGTACAATGGGAACTTTTGAGTGATGAAACCTCTTGTGAGATGCAGGTACGGGGTCCACTTGGGTCATCTGGATGTGAACATGTACATAGGTGGTGTATCTTCATTCAAACACAGTGAGGCTGAATTAATCCATTCTACATAGAGCTACCTCTCATTATGTTAACTTTTCTTTTGCAGCTCCTTTCATGGTCAACTTGAATGCATGTCAATCATGGAAGAATAAAATGATGAAAAGCTCCCATTGTAGATTGCATTTTGAGGAGAAAACAAAACAGAAGTAGGAAAGGATAACCAAATTGGATCATCCCAATCTCTGATTTAAAAGCCTCAAATTTTTGGCTCCCCAAGGGCCCAAGGCAACCCATTGTCTTGTCCTCCATTAACTGACACTGACCATTTCTTTCGCCGACCAATGTATGGTGTAGTCATCTCATGAACTCATCATTATTTCGTAAATCATATCCCATCTAGTTGAGGATATTTTTAAATAGAACATCACCTATCATATCTCATGTCGAGTGAGGGAGGTCCCACTCCCACCTGCTAGTTAAGGATAGGCCAAAAATCATCCTTTTGTTGGGGCATCACGGCCACTACTTTAGATGTCTAAAAGACCTTTCAAGCTTGAGTTTGTTTAATTCAACCGTAGATATCACTGTGATTTGTGTTATCCTTTTGACACATATATGGTTCATCTGGAAGCTTTGATTAGAGAGTTTGGAATGTTAATTAACCGTACGATATTGAGACTCACATAGTTCGCGGGAGTACCAATGGGAGAATAGAGGGATCCCAATCTTTTTTGTTTTTGGTAACCTAGTCAAGTGGGAAAGAAAATGTGACATGTCCAGAGTTCCAACTCTAGACAGTGAAATGAGAACTGCCGCCATTTATCATATCCAATTCGCTCCATGATAAGATGTCGACATCAAGTGTAGATTTTGTGTACTGATTTTGGTAACCTAGTCAAGTGGCTAGAACCCAACAGAGAGCCTGCGTACACACAAAAAGAAAATGTGACATATCCAAGGTTCGAATCGTAGGCAGCGAAATGAGAACTTCCACCATTTATTAGATCCATTTCGCTCCGTGATAAGATGTCGACATCAAGTGTAGATTTTGTATTATGAAGTAGGATTTGTGCACCAATGATATTTTTGTGGTATTTCCGTCGTGGGGTCCCATAAATAAATAAACCAAACCGTTCTAGATGAATCTCATCACTTTCATTGATAAACCCTCATATTTCTCCTTAATAGGAGTGGTTTTATCCTAAGAGTTAACACATGATTGTAAACTTGATTATTATAGTCTATCGAGGATGGATCCGTTATCACCCCTCCGGGATGCTAGCACTGTGGGTGACATTTGGACGGTTGTAAGGAGGGTCTAATCATGTCCTACCTCCCCATCCATCATTTTCCTTTTTTCTCATTTCTTTTACCAATTGTATCTTGCCTTTTTTTTTCTTTCCTGATATTAGTTGTGTTTTTTTTACCCCACTGGAGGGTGGAGATTCAAAAGAGAAAAAGCCCGTAGAAGCACGGAAATACAATCCACTCATGTGGGAAAGGATCCCACACACGTGAGAAGTGGTGGTGAACCCAGGGTTTGTACCCTGTGCAGCCAAGTGAGAACGGCCGCTCCTCCTGCTATCAGTTCAAACATTGTCTACTACGACCTGCAACACCAGCAGTAAAATCCACCGATGAGCCAATTTTTGAAATCCAAATTACTGAAAATTACTTTTATTTATTTATTGATACTAGGTTAAGTTCTAAATTTGATAAGACCGTTTACATATAAAAAGGTCATAGGAAAACAAAATAGAGATAATAAAAGCACATGTTTTCCACATGTCAACTTGATTATAAATTCAACCTAATAAATGGGATATCAGTGATTTTGAGCAGCTGTGAATTCCAAAACCCGATTGCCTTAGCAGGGTTTGAGATGAAGGCAGGGCCCATTCAGCCAATTAAAGGTCGAGTGGTTCATATCCATCCACCAAAACGTTCAAACTAGCTTTGGTGACTTGTGGATACAATAGAGTCCATAAGATTATTAATGGCAGTCTTTTTGTTGATTCTCTTCCCATATGAAACTAGAGCTGCTTTTTTTTCATTGTTTTTAATAACCACTTGAGACTAGGTCATTGCACTTGCATCTGTAACGTGGCCTATGTCTATGGATATAGGAATAGAAGTATCTTACTGGCTCCACTATTAAATTTGGATAGGCACTGACCAAAACGAGCTCTGGATGGACAGACCACCCTAGATGTCCAATCAATTGAACTTTCTAAATGATGGGCATGAATTATTTACAATTAGCTTGCTGTTGGTTTTGAAACGTCCTGTCATTGACGTCGTCTACATGTAACGCTAGAGATGGGAGAAGATACCTACTTGCAACTGCCCATGTTCTGCTGAGTGACTGATGATCCATGCAGGGGGTGGGACCACTCCCTGAATCTCATCCATATTGAACACTTGATGATCAAGTGGCCGTGATGAAACGGGTGTATAGAAGAGAATGAATTACGAGCCTGATTATGAAATGGGATTATTGAGATTTCAGAAATTCCAAGTGAAATTTTGTTCTTGGGGAATGATCATATGATGATGGTGTCTTTGTAGAATTTGATATATTTCTCGTGTGATAAGGGCATTCTATTCCCTTCATTCAATGCGGCCCATCATCTCCAAATATCTTTACACAAGATAATGCGTTCGGATGATTCGGAAGCTCCCTAGCTAAGGGCATGTTTGGATGCACAAAAAAAACATAAAAAAATAATATTTTATAGAATATAATCTTTCATTTTCTAAAAAGTAGAATCTTGTGCTTTTGGTAACCAAAGAAAAACTTGAAGAAAATACTCATTTTTTTCAAAAAGCTCAATATTTTATCCTACAGCTCCCCCCTTTAAAAAGCTTTCTACAAGATAAGAATCTTTCAATATGACGATTACAAAAGTGGTAAAGTAAAGTAAAGACTTTAGTTCATCAAATCCATCATGATGTGTTTGTTTACATATATGGTAAAGTAAAGTAAAAGTAAATCTCACAACACGGTAAAGGTGGGGGTAAAGTAAAGGTAGGATAAAATATTTGGTAAAGTAAAGTGGGAAGGAATGGTAAAGTAGTTTCTTTTTATTTAACTTTACTTTATCATATTTTATCGTAATTTTATATGGTAAATAAAAATGACTTGTTTACAGGTGTGATAAAGTAAAATAAAGATTAATATCATATCATAGTAAATGCGAGGTAAAATAAAGTGAGATGAAGTATGTGGTGAAACAAAGTGGGAGAGAGAGTTCTAAAGTAGTTGTTTTTTGTATTGACTTTACTTTACTATACTTTACCAGGGTTTATGTGATAAAAGAAAAGTAACTCAAGATAAAATCATTGCTGTTGAACATTACTTTACTATACTACTTTTTTTATCCAGATGCGGTAAGTTACATTTAAATTAAAATATTTAATAAAGAATTAGATTTACTTTAATCATAGCACCTTTCAAACAACTCAATTTAAAATCTGTAGAATTCTTCAAAAATCACCAAACAATAAAAATATTATAATATTATAATATTACATTATTATGTTCTATACTATTTTACTCTAGTAATATTTAAATCTGTAAATATTTTATTCTGTAAACATCAAAACAGGCCCTAAGTCTCTTTGGCATCAGTGTTACCTACGGAAATAAAAAGTAAACAACCCTAGCTAAAAGTTACACTTACACGGCCACTGAACGTATTGAGAGTCTTATTGTGGGACTGATCAAGTTTTACTCTAAATGAGATTATATTCTCTATTGGTCTACATCCTGCTTAATCTGACGTGGGACTCGTACATGCAGGCCACGTGATTTCCTACCTCTAGAAACAAAAAATGAAAAGGGGAATTTGTGCAATATGCATTGCATCATATTTCATGAACTTGCAAATTTTCGGATTTACATTAAGAATTTCAAGAAATTTTGTGACCTCAGAAAGAAACCAAACGATGGGAAACGTGTCGTTACAGATGAAATTGATAGCTCGATCGTTTCATGTGGGCCTATTTCGACAGCGTAAGTAAACGAATTAACATTTCATAGTTCCCACTACACCTGCACTCCAGTCTCATACCTTTCAAATGGAACCCATTCAAGAGTAACAACCCATCTGTTCAGACCAGTGGAAGTATTTCATTGTTTTATACTTCAAAGAAGTGAAACACCACTCGTATTCTTTTATGGAAGAGCAAAGCTACATTCAGCAATGGATGCCAATGCCATATCATTTTATCAACATTGGTAAAATGGAGGGCAGATTATTACACTGCAGAGAGACTGATAGAAATTCTATGCTATTTTATCACTTAAGAACAGCATTAAATGCAACGTTGAAATGTTGTGACTAACAGAATACGATTAATATAGTAATCTATAAGGACAAATAGGAAAAGATAAGTCAATGTTAGAGAAGACGATTTTCTTTTAGCAAGAGTAGTCTCACCATTATGGGATCTATTGGAAGAGAGAGTGAAATATGGTTTGGAATCTGCAAGTCCAACTTGGAATAAAGCCGAACCAGATGGCATTGGAACACAAGATCCACTTGGATGAATTACTGCTACTGCTAGAGAGAGAAACCCAGTATGAAACAAAGACCAGAGTCCTATTTAATATAGGTTCAAGTAAATATGCAAACAATACACACTGCCAATACATGACAAGATAGCGACAAGATTCTGGTTTAATGAATGCTCAAATGGCTGGGAGCAAAATATTCCATTCTGAACCTGCTTTTTCAAGCAATACTGAAAGCTGTTAGAGGTATACTGTCCTCTTCCATCTTTATTTGCCAGTATCCTGATTTACAGTCAAACTTACTAAAGATAGTCTTTTCTTGTACTTCTTTAATAAGGGATTCTTTGTTGGGAAGAAAGTATCCATCTCTTATGGTGAAGCTATTTAATTTTTTATAATTTATGACCATTCTTGGTTTCTTCCTGACCTGTTCTGCATGATTTCTTACCATGAAAGCAGGACTGCTATGAGGACTATTACTCGGTTTTATTAGTCCTTGAACAAGTAATTCGACAAACTTTGCAACAATTAAAATGCAATCAATATATAGTAGCCAATATCCTCATAATGGTTGCATTAAAAGGCTTGAATACTTTAAAATAGGCAATGTAACATGTTGTTTTATATCCAATGATTCATTTTTACGTGTAAAATCCGTATCCCTACCACATTGATACCGCGTCCCTGTCATATGCTTGTCGTATTTGGGCATCATAGATGAAAACAGTAGCAAACATTAAATGCCCTTTGACGTTCCCAAATTGGCTTTCTCTTTCTCATCTTTTGAGTAACCAATGCAAACCTTCCAACAACCCAGAAGTTACTTATATCAGGTGAACAAATTAGACACGTAGTATCTCATTTAAAGTTAATGGACAAATAGGACTTAATTTACTTCAATTCTCCATTTTTAGTTTTTGTAGACTAAAAACTTCTTTTGTGTATACTTTCCAAATCATATGTTCTACTTTATCGTCAGAATGCCAATCCAGGTTTGAAACAGCTCACGGGATACATATTTATTTTCATCATGTAAGAGGAAAATAGGAAATAAATCAAGCAGAAAGCAGAAAGCAATAGCTAATCTACTGTAATCTTCTTGACATTAAGTAAACAAAGAACAACTTTCTTGTATTAGATTAATCGAAAAAAAAAAAAAAAAAGCTATACATATTCAACTATATTCTTTCAAAACACTGACATCCTTCCCATGAAGGGCCTAACATTTCCATTGCATAAAACGCGTATCCAAAATAAAACCTGTAAGAAGTATAAACTCTTAAACCTACCTAGGTGGTACTATTTCTGGTATTAAAGTAGGAGGTATTTATCCCCATAACGGATATTTCCTATGTGCTGAAAAACTCTAAAGAAGCATAAATATCCTAATAATTGCTAAATGCCAAACAGGAAAAGGGAAGGGGTAATGAAGTCAAGAGCCTTCCCTATCCAAATAGCCTTAGGCTTCATTTCCGCCATGGAAATCACTATCAGAGGAAGTTGCATTATCAAGTTCATCATCCCAGGGGCTCCTAAATTCTTTAATCCTGCTGCACCTATCCTCAAGATCACCTTTCATCCTCACATTCCAACACCCTCTAATGTCAAGGTGACAGAGGGCCCTGCACTTGGCAAGGATAGCATCAAGACCATTATCACTAAACAGTCCATATCCTAGTTCCAGGTGGATGAGGCCCGGCATTGTATCAGCGACAGTGATTGCTTCATATTCATCTGCCTCACGCGCTATAGATGCTAGAACAGAGTTGAAATCTGGAGGGGGAATGTTTCTTCTAAGTTTGATTAGAGACTTGCAATTCTTGCCAAATGCTTCAAGCCCTTCCCATGTGATCTTCATGCAGTAACTGATATCCAAAACTGTCAAGTTGGTGAGTGATTCTGCATACTTTGTCACCATCTTGTCAGTAACAGAGCTCACTGGAATCTTCAAGACCTCCAGACATCGTCCACTGCAAAAGAAAATTGGAGCATTTACAGTTTTGAATGCAATGTTTTTCTATTTCCACAAAATCCAGAGAGAGATCAAAGGATTTCATTTCCATTTTTAAACTGTAGGCGAGTGTGGGAAACATGTTTTTAAACATATTCCCACTCTAATCCTACTAGTATTCATGACACCGATAGAAATCAGCAAAAAAAAGTTCAATGGCAGCATGACAACAAAAGTCTCAAATGCTACAATGATAACTGCAGTAATTTATATGCTTGACATTTAATCCAATGGGGTATCTCCAACATGTTAGATTCAAGTGGGCAGAGGACAAAGCAGCATCCCACATTGTCCTTCCGGATTCTCAAACTTCAATACAAAAGACTAAACATGGATCAATCTCATCAAAATCCTGAAAGTTCCCATCCTTCTAAGAGGACAAAACCAGGATTTTCCAGCTAGACACAAACCAAATTTAATTATGGACAGAGAGAATGCCTAAAACAGGATGTTCCAAATTACAAGATCAAACTGAAATTAAACAGCCATCTGAAATTCTGAATTTCTGTGGGGACTGTTTATAATAGCGACTTGAACATCAGTATGTCAATAACCTATATAATGTAATTTTCTTGATTCAATGAGAACACTCCTTTATATTATCACAAAGTGACAGTGCCATAGTTCAGTTTTATGAACATGATAAATTCTAGTCAAGTACACTGGTATTTCAGTGTAAGTGTTTGTTGCATTTGTAAGTGCCATTCAAATGAATTGGTATGTGTTCAAACAGGACACCACCCACAAGTGTTCCTAATGTTGACCGAATAAGGAATTCCTCAAGAAAATTTTCCTAAATGCTTAAAATTAGTGTCCAAAAAACTGCAGCAGTGCAAGTTATGTTTCAGTATCTTTTTCCATGCAACCAAATTCACAATTACACTAGTAGTATTATAAAATGTGATGAAGTTCAAACTCACCGTGTCAGCAATTTGGGCTTCATCTGCATGAGATAAAAGATCTAGGAGTCATCATGAAACTAAGGATGATGTGAAGTTCGCTGTATCATATCATTGTAAATTGTCTCATGTTAGAAAATTAAAGCCTATATGCCTTCTGTCATGAGATAGAAAGTCTCCTTATTTAGAAACATCCTAGTCCTCATTTCTTTCCTTGCAACAAAAAAAAAAAAAAAAAAAAAAAAAAAAAAAAAAAAAAACAACTATAAAGTAGTCTTGGTTGACTAGAACGCATCTTAATTAATTTACAACTCCTTCCACAACTTCATAGATTTTCTAATTTAAAAAATAATAATAATCATGACTAGGACTCTGTATCCACTAAGAACATTTCATGAAAGAGGACCATTATTTTCTTTTTTGATTGGTTACAAAAAGAGGACTCTTCAAACTAAAGATAAAATAATAAGCACTTATTAGGCTGACAAAGGTTACAGAAAGAGCAGAGAATACCGTTGTTACTTTTGCACATGAAGAAACTGCATCACAATAACCAGACTAAAGTAAGCACATAGTGTTAAACATCTATGCTTGCATTTAGGATAGGTGCAACTAAGCGTGTAATCTATCCAGCTCCGCTTAATTTGGCTTCAGCTTGGCTTGGTTGACTCATGAGCTAAACTCAAGCTAGATCCTTCTTGGTTTGACTTGATTGGGGACAAGGCACATGCTCAGGCTTAGCGCAATTTTCTCAAAGAAGGTTCTCCTTAACTTGGTTGCTTAGTGCTTGGCTCGGATATAAATATAAAAGAGTTTTTAACTTGAACTTTTGAAAGCAAGAGTGACATCCATTGGATTGATCACAAGTAAGATATGATGCTCCATATAATTGATGTAGTAAGCAATGAGACCCATAAACTCTAAGGTGCCTTTTGGTATTACAAAAAAAAAAAAGGTCTATTTGACTACATACGCTTTTAAGTGTTTTAGACTGTTCAGTTCCTCATCCCATAGAATAAACCATTTTCATCTGTTTTAGAAAATAAAAGAAGGAAAGAGAATCCAATAAGAGATCAATGTCCAAAGCAATCAGTCAATTTTTTTCTTTTTTGATTTTTTTTTACAAGATTGCTCCTCGATCTCCCCTTTCCCCCACACATGGTGGTGTATAATTTGGATCTAGTAAAACTTAGATTTATATATGCAAGAAGGTATGGCTCATTGATCTAATCAGCAGGACATTCTATCATAACCAGGCAGGTTGCAGCAAGTAGGATGCCCTAGCAAAAGACTGCAGCTTATCCAAATGTGGTCAGAACTACAATGGAGCCAAGATGCATCATAGTAAGGTGTAGGGCCCTTCTTAAATGCATCGTGGGCCCCACCCACCTCTAAAAAATCCAAGCCCGTTATCAGTCCTACCACCTACTGTATTTGTTATATCTAAATTCTCAAAGTCAATTTCAGTGGGCCAACCATTGGATTGACCACACATGAGGGACTCATACCATTTCAATCCAAAATAACTTCATCACATTTCCAGAAATTGACACATCCCAACAATTGCTATCATTCTGATTTGTGTAATATTTATATATTGATCACTACATAAAAGCGTTGGTCCATCCCAACGGGTTGGGTTTTGAAGAGTTGGGCCCCACAGTTCATTTAAGAAGGGTGCTGCACAATACCACAGTACCTGCCCTCCAGTCATGATTCCCCTGAAACAAAAGAAAGTTCCACCCATGCTGCATATGTATCACTCTTTCCAGCCCATTTTGAGTTCCCTTCGTTGTTTGCTCTTTTCTTTGTCTTGTTATCCCTCTATTTTCCTTGTTTAAAAACTCTTTTAAAAAATCAAATATTCTAATTAAAGGCCCCACAACACCACTGTGGGGCCCACCTAAATAGTGGAGGAGCAGAGGGGGAGCATGGTATGACTGTGCCCAAATTCAGCCTCATTTTGTTTCAAATGGTACACAAATGTTAAGGCATCAAAACTAGAGATGCAAGAAATAAAAATAAAAAAAGTTATCAAAATTTTCATATGTAAAAGTGAAACAATGTGATAAAATACTCAAACTCAAAATGTAACAATCTAACATAATAAGGATGAGCATAAAATTACTTTCTGGTGCCAAATCACTGTGGGGAATAATAGGTGTGTCCCATGATCAATATCATCAACCAAGGCCATCAAAATAGATGACCAGGATCATAGAGATAGACTTCTCCTTAAAACAGCTATTTCCACTTAAAAGACCATAAGATAATTTCCAAAGTTTCAAGCTAGCAATTTACAATCACTAGATCCAAACATTCATCACTAGTGCGACCCACACCCCAAGCATGGAATGTAATGCATGGAAGAAAGAAAAGACGTACAAAAGCATTTGCCAAAGCAATTTCTGGGGTTTCATTAGAAAGAGAAAGAGAAAGAGAGAGAGAGAGTGTTTTCAAATACTGACGACTGAGCGATGAAAGAGAAGGAGAAATCCGAGAGCTTGTAGGCGGAGAGACAGCGGAGAATGCCGCCACTGCGGCGGACGATCTTCCTCACGGCGTAGTCGATGACGCCGGGCTCGTTGCAGCGGCGGCACCACTCCTCGACGTCGATGTGCGACCAGCAGTACGGCTCCGCCACTGCATCCCGCCACGACCGGCAAACGAACGCCACGGCCCGAGCTATCTCGTCGGATGGAATCCGGACGAAGATCAGAGAGAGAATCTCTCTGTTCATATCCTCCCAACATCTTCTCTCCTCCACCACCACCACCCCTCCTCCTCCGCCATCTCCGTCGCTGCAACAGGCTTTCAGCTCATTCTTCTTCCTCCTCTTCGCTTCTCTCTCCATTCTCCAAAACTTCATTTCACGTCCGTTGTCTCCATGCGCCTCCTTTTATAGCTATTGGCACGTGCGAAAAAGCACCCGCGACAGGTGTCGTTTCCCTGGAGAAGGAAAGTCAGGACAGGTAAGAGGCATTAGCGGATCAGCTTCCGTTGCAAAAGGACGGTCCAGATGTAATGAGTGGCATTGATGGATGGCTAAGATGTGGCCACTTTTTTATATATTAATATGTGCTGCCTGTATTGCGGAAATGGATAGTATGATGCTTTTTTGTTCTAACGCGGGCGGTTTCTGAGAATCATCCACTAACGGCAATGGAAAGAAAGAAAGGGAGAAAAAGAGCAATTTGGCAGGAGTGTGCAGGTGGGGCCCACCTGTCTAATATTAAGCAAATGAGTTTATTTTTCTGGGTGGGCCGTTTGTTGATGAAGGGTTGTGATCTTTGATTACTGTGTGCGATCGAGTATTAACAATTCGATGGTCTGACGGAGTGAGGAGAATATGTGCGCGTATCAATAATTCGATTGCCAATGAAGAGAATGCACGTACAGCTGCTGCATGTGAATTGGTTAATAGATGTACGGAAGCGGCTGCTCACATGGCCATGGAAGGTTTGAAGTGCTTTTTGGTCAAAGTTGAGCCGTTTGATTTCATTTTCATCCTTATCCGAGATGTTCCATTGGAAGATCACTCTCAATGGTAATGGCAAATGAAATCATTTAGCCCAAAGTATAAAAATGAGATCACGGGAGATCACGGTAATAACATAAGACTTCATGTAATGACTGAAAGATTGAGAGATGTGTGCGACTACTGGTAGAGAGGACTTCACAATTGTGTGGTTAATACTGATCACCATCTGTATTTTCATTTATTATTTGAGACTTGTTACCTTTCTCCAAATCGTCAAGAAGAGAAAAGATACCCACCTATGTTGCATAAATTACTGCAAGTTCTGTTTTCAACAGGATCACTTGGACTTCCAATATGCCAAAATAAGAGGGGTTCTTTAGTAAGAAAGGCCTTTTCGTTTTTTCTTTCTTTTGTTTGTTTGTTATTTTCGGATAGAGCTTTCCAGAGACAAAAATGAAAGGACCAACACCAACCTATAAATAGGACGAGGTAGCCAAATCAACCAAAATAGAAGAATAAGTACTCACTCATATATATATATATATTGAATGTTGAGAGAGGAAATGGAGTCTACACTCTACACAAAGATGAACATGTACTTGTGCAAGGCGAATATGCAGCAGTACTGTCCTTTTTCTTCACACAAGCCGCGTTCTGTCCCAACTACAGGACAAAAATGGTCACTCGGATATCAATTTGAAACTATATCAGATAAGGAAAGGAAGGGTTGCCGAAAGCATGTCCATTTCCATTTTAAGAGGTGAGGGAGGGGTGTTTTTTAGTGCCTTTTTAGTTCTTGTGGTTGGTGATGGATGGTCGAATGCATGTAATGAGCAAATCTCAGTCTTTGTACCAGTGCCGTCGTCAGGGCAATACTTTTTTGGGACCACTGCCAGCCAGATGCATATCAGGTATTACTATTTGTCTTTTTCTGATAAAATCATAGCATGTTAAGAAGGTTTTTAAATTTAATTAGAATCTCGTTCAAGTAATTTAACCGCAGCAACAATAGCAGCAGCAATAATAATAATAATAATAGTAATCTACATAGAAATGCATGAAGATTTTAAGTTATAATTTCTAACTGAATAATAGCAAATATGTTATACTACTTATGCCTCTGAAGATTTCTTTAAAATATCACTTATTTAGTTTTTACTATATTCTGCCAAATGCCCCAACAGTTCAAAAGTATTGGCTAAATTTGTGATGGAGACGACTAAAGTAATGGAATATAATAGTTCTTGAAGTAATGAGTAAAATTCGGATTACAGGGCCTACCTCGTCCGGATATAAACACTTCAAATTCAGTATACCTGAGTCCTAAAGTGCTCAATTTGATCTTCCCCCAATATTTCTACATCCAACTTATGTATGATATGTATAAAACTTATATAATAGATAAGCATATTACTTATCCAAGGTCCCAACATGGAATATAATATTTTTATGTACAGCTGTCAAGCAAAGCCTTACCCCGAAGAGATGAGCTCATGCCAAAGAGGGTCTAGCTCTGGTTAACACCAGCTAAGCTCGAACCTGAGCACAGTCAAGCCGAGCTGAACTGACAAAGATGCAATACAATTACCCCATTCAACAGCAACTAACCTGAATAGTCTACCACCACTGATGCTTGCCGAGAAAATCACCGAAATCATCACCTGAAGCTGACATAAACCGTTACAACTTGTCCATTGTTTTTTACCAAGAATTTCTCCATTTTTGTAGGATTTCTTGTGGCTGTTTGTTTTGCACAGTAATATTAGAAATTCATTGTCAAATGAGCTCTAGTAAAAGATAAAAGAGGTAAGGGGTGATGTCAATGTAACCCTCACGTTCCTGAGATTTAAATTACTAGGATATGGGCTGACTGCTCACTTCTCACTTCTTATTCATTTTCCATTACAGTGGAGAAAATTTGAAGGCCATTTTTGGTAGCTCACAATTGTTTCTTCAATTTTATTTTGAGGGCTTCTAAATACACTACGTGTTTAACCCCTTACACACAATTTCTCTCCACACTCGGCCTAAGAAATTTAAAATTTTAATTTTTCTTTCCACACACTCAAATCATACCTAAAGTAGCCCTATCCCCTTTCTTTCTACACACAACTTACCACCATCATTTAGAGCCCTCTTTCCAATTAGAAGAATCCCTTTCCAGAATGAGTCTTCATGTTTTAAATATAACTAAGGTTGAGCTAAATATAAAAATAATTCTTCCTATTTACTCTTGGGACCTGCATAAGTCTTGAGGCTGTGTTTTGAGAAGGAGAAAAGTGGGAAGAAAGAAAATAAAGCTACTTCTTTTGTTGTATTTTAGTATTTTAACTAATCTTTGTAGGAAACAGGGAAAAAGTTTTCTCCTCAAAGGGTATTAAAACACCTTTGTTTCAAGGAAAACTAAACTTTTATTATTAAAAGGTAACATTTAGTTATTCAATAATACTCACCAATTAATTATTCTTCCTCTAAAAAGCGATGGAGAAAACCCTGTAATTATGTTTGTATCATCTCAAGAAATGCTGACATTTTAAGTTCGGAGATTTACCAAGATATTCCTAAGAAAATGTTGAAAAGAAATAAAGTAATTTTTAATTAAGAAGACTATAAAACACATTTATCATTGAAAATTGATTCTCATAGCGCTGTTTACTTTATTTTAGTACAATAAGTGACAGAGCCAAGAAAACCCTCCTCTATTTCTTCTTCCTCTCTATCCGTCATACGGTGAGTATACCCAAGATCATCATCTTCTTCGTCTCCTTCTCCTCTATTTATTTTTCCATCCATCCATCTATCATTACCATTCTCTTTTGTCCCCTTTCAATAAAGTAATGTTTTCTACATTCTCTCCATTTGTTGTTCATCTCAGAATGTGTATTTTAACTTCGTCATAGATAGGGTCATTATAAACATCTATGATCTGCCATGTCTAATCAGGATTTTAGTACTTACAACCAGTCCATAATCAAACCCACAGGGAATTCGTTGTTAATGACAAAGCAAAGGAAAGTGAGAGAAAAAAATCAATATGTTCAACCCTATGTGGCTGAACATAAACTTTTTGTTCAGCCAGATACGGTTGAACAAAATTGATATGTTCCATTATAAGAGGCTGAACATTGGTAGTTTGTTCTGCACTGAAAGTTCAAACGTGTCGCGGCAACAAAAATTTAAAAAGGCTTTTCAAGCTTTGAGAAATGGCGAAAATCAAAATAAGCAACACAACGACTCATCTTCTTACTGCTATTATGTTCAAAAACTACATTTTATTCGTTAGTTTGCTCATCCATTAAACAAAAATATGATATTGAGAGTAATGTTTCACTAAGAAATAATATGTTCGAAAATGGTGGAATATGAAGAGAGTAGAATTTGATAAATAGAGAGATGATGATGTGAAAGAAAGAATGAGATTGGGGGAAGAAGGGAATGAGAGTGAAGAGATGAATGAGTCGGTGGAATGAGAGTAAAGTGCAGAAAATAATGAAAGTGAAATGGGATTGAGTGCAAAGAAAAATTAGAATTTTAACTTTGATAGTGATTGTCCTTTTTGGTAATTTCGTATAGGGGTATAAATGTAATAAAAAAGTTTTTATGTGTGTAAATGGTAAAAAACATAGTGTCTTATAATTTTTTTAACCTTCTTCCCTGGCGCATAAACAAATTTTAGTGGCTTGGTCCATTAAGTGTGAAGAAGAAAAATATTTGGAAAAGAGAGCCCAGCTAGGTCCCGGACAAAAAGTTGGAATTCCACAGAACAAGAAATGCATGGAAAGTTTCTCTACCCCCATCTCCTCATCCAAAACATTAAGTCCATTTAGCACCTTTGATGGGTTCATATGCTCAGGAAATTGAACACTGCTTAAGGCATAATGTCAAGTGTGCTGCTGCATTCCAGTTGGACAAATGGCGTGAAAGCTCATGGCATTGATCCTTCGAAGGGTGGCTTGCTTGTCAGTTAAGAAAAGACACCAAGTCTTGCTTCTTACCAATTGCCTTCATAAAAATGGGCAGCGCAAAAGAATATGATGGTCACAAGTATTGAACAACAAAGAATCCTATAATCATTAAATAGCCATTGGCCCCTGCAAATGTTAAGTAGATTACACGAAACAAGCATGCCAGAGGCATGTATCTAACATGGTGCAAGACAGGTTCAGAACCTAGGTACCTCTTTACAATTAAAAAATCAACTCACTCATTTCTCAGATGTTATAGTCAACTGTAGGCCTAAAATATTGCAAGTATTTATGAAAGGAGGTTTTCTCACCAATGTGGGAGTCCCTCACATGGGTGGTGCAAGATTGAAACTCCCGCCATCCACAAATCTAGCACCCTTCATTTAAGGTGGGGACCAAAAATCCTGCACCGCTCCCATACAGGAACTGTAGGAGAAAATCTCCTTCACGAAAGAGTCCCAACATCAAAATCACATAATATAATATAATGGAATTCAACAGCTTCTCATAAGTAATAAATAAAGGAGTTATTCATCAATAATGAAAAAAATCTCATTGAACATATTTTGACCATGATCCACAAAGATATAGTGCTCTATATACAACATTGGGCAACACCCAATATGTGATGCAAACACAATGAGAATCTGTTGCATGATCTGTCATGGATGGCTCCGATGAAGACAATTTTACTTGATTTGACAACAAATGTGAAACAGGAAAGCTTTCCCTCCATCAAACTGTTGTCGTTGCATGGAGAACAAATGAGCTGAAATGACAGTTCAAATAATTACAAGGGAGTAGGGAAAAAAATACAGCTACTACAAATCAAACGCAATTAATTCAGCTGTTCCAGAACCACTTTGGGACTAAAATAATGCAATGTATAACAAAAACCTATTAAGATTGCAACAAAAGAATTGTACAAGTAGCTATAAATTCAGAAAGAAAACAGATAGCATAGTTCTCCCATACACCAAAAAAAAAAAAAAAAGAGTAATTATTATTACTACTTCTTTAAAAATGGTTCATACAAACAACTCTACTTGTTTAAAAACCTTGTAAATACTTAGCACAGACCTATCTGGAGGGCAAGATACAGGAACTGATACTCCATTCTCACTATAGCGTATGTTGTATATACATGATATAATGCTTTAATTAGACACAATAATTCAAGCATTCAAGTACTGACATAAATTTTGTACTGCATATTATAATTAATTATTAAGTAATGTTTTTCTCCTTTAAAACGTAAAAAAATTAATAAAATTGTCACTATTTACAGTCATTTCTACCATATGTAATTTTGGCAGGGTACCAATATTTATGAAGGACTAGTCAGAGGAAGCAGGTTCTAGGGTCCGGCCCATGCTAAGTCTAATCAGCTCTGCATACATCGCATAAGGGTAGACAGGAAAGTATAGACAGAGAAAATGGGCGGATGCATTTGGGTATCTTCCACTCGGATTTATGAGGAATTAACATCCCTTTGGGAAGTATTTGGAAGTCAATGTTTCCCAAGGATAATAGCATTAGGCTAAAAAGAGCTAAAAAGTGAACAATCTTTGGCGCCACAGATATATTGTAGTGAATGCTTGTCTTATGCACTTAGCAGATGCAGAATGCGGAGATCCATTTAAGAAAATAAATTTGATATGACTTATCCAATATATATTCATATATCTGTGTCTGTAGGTGTGGGCATGGGCGTTTTGGGGAAGAGAAGAGGTGGGTAGAGAGGGGGTTTGTCCATCAAAATGTACGTCCTATTAACAAAAAGCAGTAGCTTCCACTATTCAGTAACAAATAGCAGTGCTATTAAGATAACACATCTTTAATTGATTTATTTTAGTAAACATTATATTTGAAGTTCACCAACATATTATTTTAAATGGTAAGTTCATCAGCATAATTTCAAACATGATTTCCAAAATTCATAAGCAGCTTCAAATCATTTCTATTCGCAGGCCCAAAACACAAAGCTTCCAGTCATCTTTTAGTTACCTGACTCACTTTCATCATTTAGGATTCTTTTATTAATACATAGGTGGTTTTTTTTTCCAATGCAACAGAGAACATTTTTTTTTTATTACAGCAACAGAGAACATTTTGAATAGGAAAATAATTTCAAACTCAGGTCGGCATGGAAAAATCACAAGCATATCCACAGACACATGTACATGCCAAAAAAAAAAAAACCCGATAAGCACACATAAACATTGGATGTGATTATACAATATGCTATAAATGTCTATACAGAAACAGGTGAGAGAACTGATACTAACACAAGGTTTCAGTGATGCATTAACAAAATGATGCAAACAGTATTATTAGAATATTAGTCTTAAGTGGTTAGACAAGCGTCACACTATTGAATTCTGCCGCTCGTACCTGTCACTATGCAACATAGATGAAATGAACCTGAGTTCCGTGTCTGAAGAAGCGAGATCAAAATATACTTTTTTTTCCTACCATGTCAGCAGCCTCTTATGTTGTAAATGACCAGCATCTCTCTTCTCAAAAGAAAATAAGATAACAAGTTCGAAGTAGCTGTGGGACAATTCAAAGCCACAAAAGGAGAACTTTGAAGGGAGATAGATTTGGTGGTCTAAAGGTCTACGGTCTACCTATGTGAGAATTGCGGCCTAGTACAAATTTAACCAGCATGACACCTTATGTTAGTATCACCTGTGTCCAGTCATTCCTCGCGCACATAAGTCAAGAGCCACTGAAAGCAACCTCCATGAATCAGAATATTTGCAGAAGCAATGATCACCAACTGAATCACAATGATAAGCCCTTTTCTTTAGGTGATGGGTCATGTGACTAAAACTGCAATCTCAGGGTTGAGGCAAGGATCAACTTCCAGACTGCTGCACCTCCTCAAGAAAAATTACAGTTCTAAGCTAACACTCTTAATTTAGGTACAAGTGCATAGCTTCAAGAGAAACTATACATAAACAATAAATGGGCACTGGGAGAACAAAGGAGACATCCAGACCTATGCAAACTACTGAGCCATCAAACACATGATTCACGTAAGAAAAAAAATCAGGAGAGGGTGATATATCTACATCTAAGATGGGGACCATTTTCAGTTTATGCTAGGTAGATCCATAACAAAAGCAACTTTTGCGAGAAAGATAACTTGTGGAAAGTATAAAAAAGGAAGAGTTCACATCAGTTTTATCAATCAAGAGAAAACCTGCAGCACGGATCCAATACAACTACTCAGGAGACACTAAAGAGAATGCATTGCTGATGTGATTTTTATCAAACACATCATGGAAGGGGGCGGTAGCTAGTGTATTAAGTGAATGATTTGTATCAAACACGACATGCACTTTGAAACCATATTTATTTGACTTCGTTATGGACAACTTTGACAATTACAGGGTTTAGCAAAAATGGTTTGGCCCATGTGCCAATTTTGGTTGGTAAAAGCGTAATTACATTCGACCCCAACCCCAACCTCTAACGACCAAAAAAAAAAAAAAAAATTGAAGACAACACAGTGGCAATGCGTACCAAGGGCAAATTCTATTAAAGGGGCACTTCTCTGAGACAGTAATTGACTACTTTTATTATATGATAATAAATCTTCGGCCATGTGAAATGACAAGAAACCATGCGGCAGAGATGATAACTAAGATTTATGTGTCAAGGCAAGTGACAAGAAAGGATATAATTAGGAATGATACATGAGAAGGAAGTAACATGAGATTGGTTTTGTGTAAATACAGCCTTGCAGGAAGAATTGAACTCTTACTGTTACAAGGAACTAAAAGAATGGGGAGACCAATAAGGCTGAGAAAGAAGTCAGAAGCATATTTGATTGTTGAGTGGCAGAAGATAGCCCTAAAAAGGATGAGCAGCAATATGTGAAAACTCAGATCCGGCCACAGATAGATAGAATAAGGCTTCAATGACGTTAAATAGTAAGAAACAAATGGAATAAAAGAGTTCTAACAATACACCTCTAAATCATATACACTGGTAGAAATTCAATAGGTTACGTGAACTGAATGGAAAAGTTTAGCATCACATCAAAAAATCAAATGACATAGGTGATTAATGCACCGGAAGATAAGAAAATACTCATCGACAGGCTACAGAATCACTCCCAAGCAGAAAGGCTCTTCATCATTCACCTCACCATCTCCAAAATGGCCTAAATGACTATATGAGTTCTTCATACTAACCATATATTTCAATAAATAAGAAAAATTATAAAAATAACCTACACCTGTCATAACTCGAGGCTCAATGCATAAATTGATCATAACATGACCGACATATGTAAAAATTGGATGACCTAGAGTTCTTTGGATGGTAAGTACCAATTCAATAAACTATAAATAGTATAAATTCTACCCTTCCAAAAATATATTATTAATTTTGTAATGTATCAAACTTTATGCAGACTCCAAAATCAGCAAAAAAAGTCAGAAATAAAAATTAAAGTACCATTCTTTGGAACATTGACCATTTTGGCTTCTCTGTTCCATCTCAAATCCTTATCCATCAATTCTCCCAGTTGTGAAGAACTCACTGCTGATGCGGCACCGTTGAGGAAAAGTTTATATGCAGGTCAATGATCCACCATGGAGAAGGGGTAGGCCGAAAAGGACATTGATGGAAGTAGTAACTAGTAAGGATAGATCTGAATAGGTGCATATTGAAGGATTTGGCACAGGATGGGTTAGAATGAAGAAACAGACTTCATGTAGCTAACCCCAACATTGTTGGGACAAGGCTTTGATGATGATGATGATCGTTAAAATTACAATACAGCTTCTCCATAAATTTAAATTGTAGTAAATCCAAAATCATCATTTAGAAACAAATATGATCCCCTCATTCATCATGACTGACTCGAATAGATCTTCAATCATATCACAACTTTTTAATTAGAAAATTACTTGACCTCAACTTCTCTTGGCCTCTTCCACAAACAATGAACTTGCTGGTATCAACTTCTTGATTGAAAACCTCTCAACAACATGGCTGAGTAGCTGTCTCCTTGTTGTCGACCAACTGAAAGATAAACCCCTTTTCACTGGAAATAAGATCGGGCTAATTGAATCTTTACGTATCTCCTTACATGTTCAAATTACGCCTAACTTCAACTGTCTGAAAATGTCAAACACTTTTCCATTAGCTAAAGAACAATGGCTCCACCTTGAGTCACACAAAGAATTGATTGTTGCCACCTTCAAAAAGTTGCCAACCTTGTTCATGCTTTTGATCTATATGGAAGTTCAATTGTACAAATATCTTTCATTCTTTTTCCTCTCCCAAGGAATTAGTACTTGCTCTGGTAGCAAAATCCATGCAAATTGTGCACCAAATGATCATAAATAAATAAAACAATGAAAATCATAGCATTAAATCATCAGTCGAAGACTTCTAAAATCTATCTCAGGCTGGCCTACCCCTAAATGCCAAACAAATATAGTAGGAAGCAGCGCATGTTGTTGGCCTGCCAAGGAAAAGTGGTACGCCAAAGTGGATATAGATGGAGATAGTAAGGTTAGATCCTAAGAACTGCAATCTATCCAAGATTTGGCCCATGATAGATTGGAATGGAGAAACAGAATTCATATAGCCCACCCCAACATCGTTGGGAAAGGCTTTGAAGAAGATGACGAAGATGATGATACAACAAAGTTGTACATTTGTGAATTCTTGACTTGAACTATTAGCATCACGCTAACCTATTGGTTAGCACTAATTTGATCAAACTGAGACTGCATAATCACCTGGTTAGAAGCCTTACTGAGACTGCATAATCAACTGGTTAGAAGCCTTACTTGGCATGGAAGACAGCTTCTAAATTCATGGCCCTATATACACAAGAAAAGTGAGGCCCCAGCCCCCAAGGCCAACGACACCAAGGTGCATTCTTTAGGCATAACCTGCTCCATAGACACGCACAGGGTTCGAGAACCAATCTCCCCCGGTAACCTTAACACTCCCTTGCCACCCAATGTGGAAGCCAACTAAAAAGTCACCAAGACACTGTAACCAGAAGACTCGAAAAGCTCCAATATGATCCTCCCCAAGATGCCCCAGATCCTCCCATAAGATCTGCTTTCCACACCAAGTGCCAATACTCAGCACAAATAGGATTACAACCAAGTCACTTTAAGCACAAGACTATACACGACAATCAATTAGAATTTGAAAAGATATACAAGTATACAACAACAATGGCAGCCAGACATGAATCCAACTAAATCAAGAGGGGACAAAAAAAAAATCACAGTTTCATGGACTGATAGGCAATTGTGCAAAGATTAGCAAATTATGGCAAAAAGATACGACCAATTGATATTATACCAAAAGTTGCGGAAAGGGTTAAGAGAGAAACAAGAAACGCACTCCTCCTCCGGCAATAATTCAAACCCTTGCAGACAAGCTAGGCTCATATGGCAGCCCCACAAGATTATTCCTTCCCAACGCCGGCATCTGGTTCCGCCCACACAGTTCATTCTCCGGCACCCATTCCCAAGTCCTTTCCGCCAAGTTGTAGATAATTGACTGCCATCCCCTATGAGTACTAAAGCACATGAGCTCTCCATGACCTTGGCATTGAATCAAAATTGAGTGGGGCGAATCGATTTTCCTCAATATCTCATCAGGCATCTCCCCAACCTTAACCCACCTCAAACCACCCCAGTCCCACCTAAGCTCCCAAATACAAATGCTCCTAATCAAGTACTCCTCCACAATCTTCCCCGCCAAAAGCAACTTCCCCTGACAAACCACCAACGACGGGCACCGCACATCACCCGACGGCATCTTCACATTCAAATCAACCCAATCCCTTCTCTCCACATCATAGGCAATCAGCCGGTACCCCTGTAACGTATTGACCGGCGTCGCAAGGCAGTAGAACGACCCGTCATGCCAAATTGCGTGCACCTCATACCAAAACTGCAAGAATTCCTGGCGGGAGCGGCAGTGGTGCGCCCACCGCCCGGTCCTGGAGTCGTAGAGCTCGGTGATGCTGTCGGAGGAGGCGGGTTCGGTGGTGCCGGTGACGAGAATTCGGTAAGAGCCCGATGCGGGGTCGGCGACCATGCCGACGATGTCGATGTAACGGATCTGGGGCATGTCTGGGAGGATCCTATGGGAGCTAGTGACGGGGTTACAGACGATTAGGGTCGGGTAGTCAGAGTTTCGGTTGCGGAAGCAGATGAGTCCGCCGGAGGAGGCGAGGAAGAGGACGTGGGAGGAGTCGAGGGAGCAGCGGGCGTAGAGGGGGAGGTTGTGCCAGCGGCCGGAGCGGGGGCTGTAGGAGGCGACGGAGCAGGTTGTGTGGTAGACGAGGAACCAGAGGTTGCGAGGGGAGGCGGAGCCCCAGAGATCGAGGAAGGGGGAGGAGGTTAGGATCGAATTCCACTGCTTGCAGACGCAGCGGCAGAGGAATACGGAGGAGATTGGGAGGAAAGCGAGGACCCGCTCGGCGATCTCTTCCGGGAGCCGATTCCAGACGCTCCTGTCCGCCATTAGAAGAAGGAAAAAAAAAAGAAAAGAAAAGAAGAGGAAAGGTTAGAGAAACCCTAGCGATCGATGGTTGTTTAGGATGAGATCTTCCAGGTGTTTGATGTTATTCCGCAGAGAATGATAAGAGTAGAAGACATATTTCTATCGAGAGATGTAGATCGGAATCTTGATTTCTTGGCTTTTCTTCCTCCTTTTCTTCTTTCATCGTATGGTTGATTGTTTGGTTGGGGAAGGGAAGGAGAAGTTCTTTACCTTTTTTAAGGAGATCGCTTTTTCGTTTCATAGTCGACGTGGGATGTTGTCATCTTCACCGTCCACGTGGGGCTTTGTGTGTCAATGGAGTGTAACTGTGCATCACAGAGTCTGCATTTGATGCGTGTGATGAGAGATTGAACAGTGATTTCTAATTTCAGTTCCAAACCATCAGGTACCAGTACCATCATCATTCGATTTAGCCAAAAAAAAAAAAAAAAAAAACACAAGATCCATGCCTACACGGCATCATTGTTGATCCAATGCAACTCATGTCTCTCCCAAATTATTCAATGGTACAGTGGGACCCTCTCCAATTCGAACTAAAAGATACATAGACAGAAATGATAAAATATATTGTTAACAAGGTGAATTGCCTGACTGGTAAGGATGTTGAAACATGTATGTTTTCCGGGGCTTTCCAGAGAAAACAACATACTCAATCCTACTTGGTCATCTGGTGTTAATCAGTTTTTATTATGTGCTCAATAGTATAGTGTGATCCACCAACTAAAATTTGAGCATATATTAATGGAAGTGATGGAATTCATCTTTGAATAGTCCATATCATCTCTTTGTGAGAGTCAGGCTGGACTACTTGCAAAAATAGTGCTACATGGTTCCTGTGTGGTAGTTGTGACAGAGGATCAGGACCCAAAGCAATGTGATCTTTGTATTAGAATACAGGTAAGGCTCTCCCTACCAGCCACATTAATAGCAATTCCTCATCTAACTGTCAAGGGAAGCCCTCTAAGTATGCTTTCCGTATTTGCAGTGAGAGGGATTCTTCTCTGCAGAGCGGCCAATTTAGCAAGATGGTGGTTGGTTAGTTTTTTGGACCAATTTAGCAAGATGGTCGTTAGTTAGCTTTTTTATACACATTGTTGATGAGAGGGTAAACCCTTGGGCCTTGAAGAAAGGTTGATCAATCAAAGTTTATTATCTTGTTGTGCATGGCTTTGTGGCGCTTACGGTATTACCCCCCCCCCCCCCCCCCCCCCCCCCCCCCCCACCCAACCAAAATCACTACCCCTATAGTGGACTTATATATTGATTTTATAACAAGTGGCCCCCCCACCCTTAATTTTGCACAAAGTTATAAAAAAAAAAAAAAAAAAACACACCAAATCGTCTCTTCATCTTCAATTCTCCTTGTGTGACGTCTTCCAAAGCCCTAAGTCCAAACATACAGAGCCTCTGTCCAAATGGAGATGGCGATCAATTGCAGCTCACGACCATTTCTTACCTCCCTCATCTGACCCTCCAAAACTCCAAAACCACATGTCTTCACCGGGTATGAAAATTTATCGTTCCCTCCTTTAACCCTTTCTCACCCTGTATTTTATTTGTTACTGTAGATATCTCATTCTGCTCTTATTAAGTGAGAATGGGGATGTGGGGTTGTTCCATCTGGTGATTTGAGACTTGGGTTTCTGTTTGTGGGGTTATTATACTTTATTTAATTCTTTGTCTTCTTTATGAGGAGATGTCCCACCCACTTTATTTTATTTATTTTATTTCTTTATTAATTTGTACAATATATATGCTTACTTTGTATTTTTTTTATTATAATGTGTGCACTGCTGTACCTGTTGGGTTTGTCTCTTTACTTTTTTTCTTATTAGCATGCTTGTGAACGTTTTTTTTTTAATTGTTTGCCTTTGCCTTATTTATTTATTTATCAAATGATGTGTTGAGCTGGGCTTGTCTACTAGACTTTAACCTGAATATGAAATATATAATAAATATTATTTTTATTTGATTTGTAGATGGGAAAGTCATCTACAGTTGATGGATTTTTTAAGAGAAAAAATCCTACAAACTTAGATACTGATGGACCATCGCCCACCTCTAATGTTGAAACTCCAATTGCTGAAGATTGTGGTTTTATTTTTAATGCGAAATTTAATCTTTGATTTTAATATATTTATCATGCTTAAATTTGGAGATATGTCCAGAAAAAAATACTCTCCAACCCCCACAACAAGATGAAATCCTGGGTCCCTGGGTGCATGTATTTCGGGCTTTCCAGAAATAGCAACATAACTCAATGGTAACCTGCTGGCCCAAGTGGGGTCATCGGTGTTCACCAGATAATACCAACCATAGTCTACTCTGATCATACAGGGTTCTCAGTCTCTCCCCATAGTGGTGGGTGGGTTGGGAAAGAGAAGGTATAAGACGTGGACAAGCTTGATAGTTGATCTGGACTGTTGATCAAGAAACAGAGTCAACAAAGAGAGTAATTTTTAAGGGTTTGATAATCTGTACAAAAAAGTGTCCGCATCAAGGTGGGTCTACTAAGCATCTGTGTATTTGGGTTTTAATGTATGGACTGGATTGGACCCATCAATCAGTGGAATTACGTAAAGGAGCCCTAATCCACCCCTAGACCTGATATGGTATGATTTTATCAAAGGAGTAAGTTTTTCATGGTCACATCGACCTCTGATGATTCATTTTTAGCCCCCTTCTACGGTAGGAATTACGTAAAGGAGCCCTAATCCACCCCTAGACCTGATATGGTATGATTTTATCTTACCCTTCCAAACAGTTACTGGTTAGACTTCCCTCTACTTAAAACCAAGAAAAAGCATGTGAGGATTATAGTCTCTGAAGTAGGAGCACCAATATGCTTGGTAGTGGACCGTTGGGTGGCCCGCATGACCACAATAATAGGATCTTTGTCCATATCAATTTTATTTAATTGATTTTATTTGAGTCAACCCAAGTTTTGAATAAATTTCCATTTATGCTAAAGGTAAGGGATTGACATAAATATCAGAGAGATTTTCTCTTAATGATGGAAGGAAATATTTAGGATTTTTGGGTCTATAAAATAGGCCTATAAGGTTTCTCTGTATCCATCACTTATTTGGAGAAGAAAGTCAAAATGAGAAGAGAGTTGTGATTCCCACTAAAGAACAACTTTCTGTTGAATCAGAGGCTTAAGATGGTGCATTCAGGTATCATTCAACTTATTTAACTGTATTATGGTTGTAAACCTAAAATATTCTAAACACTTGGGTGAACAAACTGTTCCTGATGATGCCACTCCACATGTAATGTGTGGGCCATGGGCCACTTGTGGTCTGATATGACGATCCATTGGTGAGAAATATGTGGCCCTTGAAGGGAGATAAAATATGCATAACCGAAAGGCATTCCCCACACCTTAGATTGCATGTCTCATGTATAACAAGTATATATATTTGTCTCCTGTCTCTTTCTTCTCCCATGTGAACACAAAAATACCCTTCATATGTCTCACCTCACTCCCTAGCTGTGAATCAAAGAATCCCTTGTATGAAAAGAATCATCCTATCAATGCCCTGCATTAGTCTATGTATTTCAATGGACCCATCAAATCCTCAAAAAACACTTGATACCAACATGTGTCTGCGCTCCTCACTACATATAAGTCTATTAAAATAGCACCACAGTCATACAGTTCTATACACAAACTAGAAAATGCCAATCAAGGCAAGTCTCTCACCGCTATAAGTACTCTTCCAATCCTCCCACAATACCAACACATTGTGAAGACAAGTGATCCATGGCTTCTCCTCAACAAACAATGGGCAAAACCTATATGCCCGCTGAGCTCCTGATTGCTCACATTGTGAAAATTCATGCAAGCATCAGTAATCTTGAGTGCCTGAGGCCTTCCAAGCCTGTCAACAGCCTCTTCACTCAGCTTGTCAAGCTATGCACTCTCCCCTCATCCGTCGATGTCCAATGCTTGCCAGCAGACGTCCAACGCATGCGCGAGAGCCTCATACGTCAGTGCGGCCAGGCAGAAGGCCTTCTCGAGCTCGAGTTTTCTACTCATCTCACCAAACTGCCACACCCCATGAGCCATCTCAACCTTTTCCCCTATTACACCAACTATGTCAAGCTGGCCAGCATGGAGCACCAGATCCTCTTTGAGAGTGGAATGGTACAACCAAAACGTGTCGCCTTTGTGGGGTCTGGTCCCATGCCTCTAACATCAATTATCATGGCCACCGATCACATGAAATTGACCCATTTCATCAACTATGATGTTGATGAGTCCGCAAACATCTTGGCACGCCAGCTCATTGCGATGGATGATGATTTGGAGAAGAGGATGGAGTTCAAGACATGTGATATCATGGATGTGAAAGAGGAACTTGGATCATTTGACTGCATTTTTCTAGCAGCTCTGGTGGGGATGAGCAAGGAAGAGAAGGTGGGGATATTGGGCCACATAAGGAAGTACATGAAGGGTGGAGGGATTTTGCTGGTGAGGAGTGCAAATGGGGCTAGGGCCTTTCTCTACCCCGTCATTGAAGAGGATGATTTGCATGGATTTGAGGTCCTCTCCATCTTCCATCCCACCAACGACGTCATCAATTCAGTTGTTTTGGTTCGCAAGCCTGTCTACTAAAGAGGAGCTTCAATGTGTTTGTTCCTCAATGTTGAAAGTCCTAAGTGCTAGAGATAGTTCTCTCCGCAGTGTTTGCTAAGTGGGTGGGATTACTATTTACTACTCTCTCTTAGTGTTTGCTTGTTTAAGTGCATGGGTTTTTATTGGCTACTCTCTCTCTCTGGGTGTTTGCTTGTTTAAGTGCATGGGTTTGTATTGGCTACTCTCTCTCTCTCTCTCTCTCTCTCTCTCTCTCTCTGAGTGTTTGCTTGTTTTAAGTGCATGGGTGTGTGTTGGGCCTTGGCTAAGTTACTAAATTATTCAGCGTCTTGAATCTTCGATGTGGCTGAGTACAAAATCCAACTCCTGCTGGTGCTATGGATGTTTGTAACAAATTTATAAGAGAATCACTTTTAACTGTTCTTTTTTTTTTTTTTTTTAAATCTATTTGTTCTTGGGAAACATGCCAAAATAAGCTGACTTTCGTGTTGGCTGCTCATTCTAGGCATATCCGTCATTACTTGGAACGTTGATCTCTGTTTCAGCTTGATACCAGGTTTTTCACATAAAGGCTACGACTCACTTGGCACATCACTACAGCTTCACTTGTATTTTTTATTTTTTACTGGGTAAGAGACTATATTTAAGGGGGGAAAAAGATACAAGCAGGGATTACCAACAACAAACTAGATAAAGGTAGGAGTGCATATGAGCTAAAATGCGTCCAAAAATATCACACAAACAGCTCTATGGAAAATAATTAAACGTCGGCCATTTAGAGGAATGCCAAGTCTAAGGTCAGGCAAATAGGCAATGTCTCTAATTTTAAGTGGACCTGATACGGTATATGATAAAATTTCCACATCTCGTTTTTGGCAGAAGTTTGTCACATCTCTTACTGCTACACCTGATGATACATAAAACTTTCACAAGCACATTTACTTGAATGAAGGACTTGAAAGTCAAACAGTGGCCGACCCTCTTACACCTACGGTTAATGTTGCTGCAAAGTCATCCTTTAATATGCCTCTTCATGATCCTTAACTCGTGGCAAAAATTATAATGCCCAAAGGGGAGGGAGCAATTACCCAAGGACACATCGACCCATTGGGTCATGTCAAATCTGTGGCCGTAAAAATCACACCATTGGATCGTGCTGCTGTCATTTGTTGGAAAATGTAGTATTAATGCTCAACATTCCAATCCACTGCCCACGTTGCTGCCTCGTCTCCATTTCATGACCGATAGTGGTGCTACAAACCATGTGATCTCAAACCTAAGCAACCTTATCCTTTAATTAAGCATCCGATCTAAATCTCATGGCTGTAATCAACTCTGTATTAGTAATGGTGCTGGTCTATTTGATATCCAACATTGGTATGTCTACTATCTCCATTAATCGCGGTAGATTCACTTTTAAGGACATAGTTTTCATGCTGGTTTAAGGACATATTTCATTTTCTCAGAATTTCAATAATTGTTTATTTGTTCTTGAATTTACACATGATAATTTTCTCTTGTTTTAATTTCACCCTAAACTTTTCCTTATCAAGGACCAATGAACAGAGAGAGAGAGAGATAGAGAGAGAGAGAGAGAGAGAGAGAGAGAGAGAGAGAGAGAGAGTAGTTCTACATGGCTAAACAAGGACTCGACAGCATTGAACAACATTGGGTGTACACTGTCAACGACAGTTGTTGCTCATTCTCTTCTGGTTGAAAAAAATATATGGATTTCAAAGCCATGTCCCAACTATATTGGATCGGTACATGAATTTTGTTTCTCTATTCCCATCTATCCCAAGCCAAATCCTTAAATACATTAATGCCATTAAGCCCCTTTTAATTATAAGAAGAAACCCAATCGAAGTTTCGAAATGCTTCTTTCTTCTTGAAAGGCACTGCTTAACCGGAGTCAGTATTAGATCATAAGTGTTTAATCTGGAGCATAGTTAGTTCTGTAGCATGGCATTGAAAGAGCCACCAATTCGAACCTACCATTTTCCTCATGTAATCCACAATCCACAGTCACTTCAAATTTTAGAGGGCTGTTATTACCTTTTCGCAGTAACATTTTTACTAAAATCAACCAAATTCCATGAAAATTTGGTTTTTTCCTGACCTCTTTTCCTTTTGCTAACCTGGCATTTCTCAGTTGCTGGCTTACATTTGTTTCTGATAGCAAAACAGAATCAACCACTTCGACGTCAGAAGCTTTGGGATGAATCGCTCCCTTCAGATTACCTACAAAATCAGGGATCAGACGGCTCTTCTGTTGTTCTTGAAAGCATGTGTAGACAGTTTCTGCAGTAATGTTTCCAAATAGGACTTCTGCAGCCTTGTTCTTGACAAGAAGTGGAACATTTTCCAATTGGTCTCCTACGCGAAGCTGCAACAACTAAGAAACATATCAGAAAAGGCATGTTTTTTGTTTTTTGGGTACAACTTGAGCACACTATTATAATAACAAAAATCTCTTAAGCAAGTGCAGGAGTGGTCCATAGTTTGGCATATAAAGTAATGATAAGAGTAGGAGTGATTCCACAGTTGGAATTAATATGCTTGCAATTCCTGATGAAATATGGCATCTGGTGTGCTGCATTTCCAGAATTCTTAAAAGGACTACCCTTGTTCCAGACTTTATAAACCACAATCAAGTATATTTTTCTCAAAATTCAATCTTTCTAAGAGAGACATACTCAAACGATATTCTCGCTTGTATGAGTATTTGTGTATGGTGCAGCCGGTTCACGAATACATGTGCATTTTGAGACCCAAGATATAGGTAAACTAATGTAAATGCAATGTGGAGCAACTTAACCCTAGGCCCCGCTACATTATTAAATGTTAGCTATTTAAAGTCATCATCATAGTGATTTGTTAATATGTTAGTCGCTCTTAGTATAAAACCTTGGTTAGTAGTCCTATTTCGGAGGGGTTTTATTTTTTTGGTGCATGCTCAATTGGCAGGTGACTGCGCTAGTGTGACCCATCCTCTTTGGCAGGGACCCTCTCAAATCAGAGAGCACATATATATAGCCCACAATTCCTTGTAACCACCGGGGTTCAGCCCACATCGCTGCCAAACCCCCTCCACCCATGTAACGTAATATACCTCGATCAATGCTGACTTCAGAGCAGAGGAAAACAATGAATTTATTTTTAATTTTTGTTGATGATTCAAAAAATGATCTAGGTCCACACTCCTAGGATTTATCCTTCATTTTGACGATAAAACACGTGTAACTGAAAAAGGATCGTGTATAACAATGATAGACCCAATATTGAGGTTACGATTGTGCTGTCCATGTGCATTCAAAGTAAGAAATGGATCTAACTTGATTTCAGTAAATGAAAAGTTCGAGTGGGACAGATATAGTTGTCTGGTCCATCAGTAACAATGTTTAGTTAATGGTGTCCATTTCCCTAGTTTCCCAAGAAACAAGTACCATAGCATTTTTTGAGGGATGTACCAAGCGAGCTTAATGATAAAGAAGAATCCCTTCCCAAGTGGGAGTTGATACAGACTATTCAAAAGTTGAGAGTGACCCAGTGGTAACCTTAGTGGGCCTAAAATTTCTATGGATTTATATTTTTCAATCTTGTTGTACTCATGTTCTTTACATTATTTAATCTTCGGATATTTTTCAAAAATTAGGGATGATAAGTGCTTAATTGTTTACAATCTAAGCCCTAATATTTGAATTATCTTATGCTAGTCATGTTTATTTTATGTGATTTTACATATTCTTTGTTAATTTGTATGCAAAGGTAAAAAAGAGCAAAAAGAGAAGATTTCATGAAGAGTGATGGGCGTAAATCATCAAGTAGGGCCAAGGTGGGTCCCATCCAAGTTATTTCAGATTTCAAGACTACTTTCTAATTCTTTGGACAACTTACAATTCTAATTAAAGAAGAAAAGTAAAAGAAAGAAGAAACCCAATCTAGGGTTATACGCCAAAAAGGGGGCCCACAGCCATTGCAAAAGTGAAATTTCAGAAATTAGAAAGTCTTCTCAAGAATGGAGAAGAAAAAGGAGAAAAATAAGGAAAGTTTAAAGGAAGAGTCCAAGCCAAGTTAGAAGTTCAAGAAGGGGGTCCCACAATCATTGTACATGCATCATATGGGCCCACCTTTATTATAAAAGGTTCAGATTTAATCTCTTGCAATTAATCTCAGAATTGTGGGTCCATGTGAGGAACTTTCTATAAAATACAAGTAAGATCAGATTTAGAAAGTCTTGTTATTAAGAAAGAAGACTCCTATTTCATTCTAATTGAGAAGCCTACTTGTAAAGAAAGTGGGAGATCTATTTCCACAAGAGAACTACTTGCTAAAAGGGGCTGTTGCAAGACTTATAAAAGGACAAGAAGAGGTGGTCATCCAGGATATATATCCCATATAAAACCCTAGCCACGTCCATAAGAATACCGGCCACTATTTCAGCACTCTATCATCACAAAAACCATCCATCATCATCCCAAAACCCCTAGTTGTTGTACAGCCACCTTTGGAGCATTCTTTGGAGCATCTTGGAGAGCTTTTGGAGCGAGGAAAAGGAGAAAAAGCTATTGGACAACTTCTTCTTCTTCTTCAATATTCAGAGTTTTTCTTATGGCTCTATTTTCTATTTTGTTTTCAATTCTAGACATGAGTAGCTAAACTTTTAGGGCTAGGGTGTAGTTGAAACCCTAGCCTAGTTCTATGTAGTCTCTTTTGGCATCTTTTAATTCAAATTTCAGTTTTATTAGTTGAGATTCTAAACCATGTTTTCCATTGATGAGTTGTGTATATGCCATGCCAACCATGCCATGTTCAATTGATTTTAAGAGTAGCTAACTTAATTTTGATTGATCTTGATGTTAAGCATCTAGGGTTTAGAACCATGAATAATCTAAGTATATGCCATGCTTAGACTCATGCATTTATCATTCCCATTGTTTTTATGCATTATGTGTGTTTTGACTAGGACATATACCATGCTTAGTTTTTGCATCATAATGAACAATTCATGTAGTATGCCACTCATGAATTAGGTTTAGGGGAATAGTAATCTAGACGCATATGCCATGGTCTAGGTTGATAGATGTCACTAATAATTCTGATTTTTTATTAAAGGATAATAAGGGACATGCATAGGGTTGGTTAGGGGAGTAGATGAAACCCTAGTTCATTCATTATTACTATTTTTCAATTTAATAGTAGTTGTGTGTTTTAGATTATTTTCCATTTAGCTTTTAATAGTTTAATTTACTGTTTTTAGTAGTTTAATTCAACTTGTCATCATTTAAATTGTTCTTTTAATATTCTGATTTTTAGTTGTTTTTGACATTATTTTATCACAAGTCTTCGTGGGATCGACCTCGTACTTACAATTCACTACACTACATAGTGATCTTGTGCGCTTGCGAGTTTTAATTGTGTGCATACTAATAGCCTATTTCTAGGTTGCTTAGTGCATACCAAGGGGCAACCTAAATACAATACAGATTGTCGTGCATAGAGAGGAGGTCCTCACCAGGAATGGTCGATATATAAAGCTAACAGCATGAACATAGTTGGAGCTTTTTTGACAGTAAAATGGAACTATATTCTGATTCACTGATGACCTGCTGGGATGAACAGACAAATCATCAAAACAGTTTTCAGAAAATTCGTTAGAAGACAGCAAGTGAGATTGTTGCATCGGCATACCCAGAATCAATAGGAGTACTGCACAGTTTGCAGCCAGTGCAAATAAGATCTTCTACAATTTCACTACCCTCCATCATATTCAATCTCTTGCTGAACATTTTTTCCTTCTCAAATCCTTGCAGATAAATGTCATCAATGCATGCATGAAAAATTGCATTGCAGGAGTCAGTCAAACCGGATAGTTCTGATATTGAAATGCATTCCCTTGATTTTCTCTGTTCATGTGACTTCCAGTTTTTTGGTAGTTGCTCCTTTTGCTGTGCAAAGTCATTGCTCAGTGGAAATCATGCAACAAGTACCAGCAATGAAGTACAAACTTATAGTTCATGATAGTAGTATAAGAAATTAAGAGCAAGAAATACTGCTGTGCCAACTGAATTTCAACTATAACTTTCTACTGAAAATTTTCAACAGCTGTATTTATGTTCAGACAAGATAATAAGGATCCAATTAGTTTCAAGATTTTTCCAGATGGGATAGTTATCTGTCCCATTGTGGCAATAAACACATAGTTCTGTGAGGTGCTGTTTTACTAACTTTTCTGACCCCAATCATACCAGTGATCGCGCCAAATAAGTTTGGGTGGAAAAGGCAGCAAAAACAGTACCTCTCCTAGTAATTTCTTTTTTTGCATTTTTCTATTCCACCTCAAATGCATGGTTGGTAATACATAACCATCCATCATGTCCAAAAGTTTGAAGATTGTGATTGGGATACATCCAAGTGCACCCCCAGTGAATTATAAATGCTACAATGTAAAATGACACACATTGATATCAATACCAGAACTGCCCTGAGTGGAGTTCATGTTGAAGAGAG
The DNA here is from genome assembly GCA_029852735.1 of Persea americana. Lineage (NCBI taxonomy): Eukaryota > Viridiplantae > Streptophyta > Magnoliopsida > Laurales > Lauraceae > Persea > Persea americana. Next base: position 53,959,896 of record CM056812.1, read on the forward strand.
ATTGTAAGTGATGGATGCATATAAGAATGCAACTGATGAATTTTCTGGACCATAATGGAATGCCTTTTTAAATGTGTGGTATATTAAAGGTGAAGTAAATGTCACATCAATGGTAAAGTGAGATAAAGTAAGTGATGAAGTAATGTTTGTGTTTGCTTTCTATGAGGAAAACTAAAGTGTGTCATTAAAACCAATAGTTTCAACGACCAGTAAATAAACAAAACAAAAATAAATGTAAAAGTCCACAAGAAAGGCCATGGAAAATACTTGATAAGAATGAGTTTGTTGAAGATAATGGAGTGTGGATCCGGCTCGCTGCACCCATTCTATCACCTTTTTCAGCTTTTCTTTAGTTGTTCTCCCAACTCGACAATCCATTAGCAATTCATCCATGCCTACACAATGAAATTATTAGGGACATATAGACCATGATATGTTGTTGTTGTTTTTTTTTGGGTAAAATAGACCATAATATGGTGATAGCTATAAATGTAATCAACAGATTTGAGCGCTGACACTAAATATATTTTTAGTGAAAACATTGACAAGTCGTCATAACTTCTTCATATATATGAGGGAATAAACATCAATTTGTGTTGTATAAGGAGACCATCTAAAAGTGCTCAAATACATCTAGCTACTGAAGTTCAATGAGTTATTGAATGTTAAATATGAGGTATTTTATGATGAAGTGACAAGGCGAAGGATGCAAGGAGTCAGTTCTCGTACATATGAAAAATAAAGTGAGAAGTGCTCGGCAGTTGGTTAGGGTAAATTATGAAAGTCAACTTAAGGGAAATTTTGATAATTTCTAGGACAAAAGGCCAATAAAACTCCACTCCACTCCACTCCACGCCCACTCCTTGCCATTAGCCAAGCTCATGCGCTTTGTAGACATGGCAACCCATTTGGGATCACTTTAAAGTCAATTGGGGAGACAACCTGCTCATACACCTAAATCAAGTAATCATAAATAAATGCTTTGATGGACAACTAAAATAAAAATTGATCAGAGAACAAATAAGTGAGAACTAAAAGAACTTGGAAACTTACAGGTGGCTCCAACAGGAGTAAATTGAGCAATGCCATTTCAGACGATTAGGGAACTTATACAAAGGATAAAAAACAACCAATGTATCATGTACTCAAGGGTTACAAGTTCAAGGAACTGGAACAAAGGGGAGATCAATAAAGATTTTGATTGAAATTGCGAGCAAAGACCTGATAGATTGCGGAGTTGCCAAGCTAGAATAAAAAGATGGTTTTAAATAGGGTTAAGTTGAGTGAGAACTTGCAAAGCCGACCCCAATCAGATAGGATAAGGCTTTGATGGTGATGATTATGATGGAGCGCTTGAACACTGTGTCTGTAAGTCACAGAGAATTGACTAATCTATAGAGTGAAGATCCCACAGTGAATGACAAATCTTATTAGAACCTATATAATATTGTGGAATCTTTTTAGAATAGTTAATATTTTGGAAGCTTGATTTACAAAATAGACATGCTCTCTAAAATATGCAACAAGTGAAGGTCCTTCATAATATGACATAAGAAGGAAATGTAACAAGTCGCGTAGTGAGTGGGACAAAAGAATACCATGTGGTTTTTGCCTCAGTAGTATCATAGGTGATAAGGACACATTAGCACCCTTACATCAAATTAAGGGCTACATTACATTCAGTAAGCTGTGGCTTAAAATATCGGAGGACATACAAAGAGACACATGGTTTGAAGGGAGGGAATTTGAGATGGGATCTGGGAATTGAATTGTGAACCCCTGATAGTGAAATAATTAATTACTGCAGAAGATAACAGAGTATGTACAAAACAGCGATGATTATTACACAAGAAGCTGCATTTCACATCTGTCAGCAATTTGGAAAATGAGTATGTGCCAAATGCAGTTTTCTGTTGAATGTACAACAATGTAGAGCCACAGAAGTGTGTGAACAGATGACAAGAGAGACATGAGATTAGCTAAATCATAGAACTTAAACTTCGGAAAACAACTAAAACTACATTAAAAAAAAAAATCCCCCATGCTTCATAAAAAAGAGTTGATGGAAAAGAATAGATACCCTTTGAAGCAAGCAATTCATAAGGATGCACCAACTGAAGTAGCGATGAGAACTGCACTGTTGTAGCCCCAAAGACATCTCCATACTTTACAATCTTGACATCTGTGGCAACATAAGTCAGAAAATAAAGCACAATTAGTTGAATTTGGATGTACAAACCATGAAATTAGATCAAAACTCCAATAACCAAGAACATCAAATACATTCCTCGATTAAGAAACCGAGAAATGTACTGAAGTAACCTTATTCCAACAAATTGGGGTACCACCAAATTGCAAATTATTACTTCTATATTACAAACTACTTAGAGCAACCAACTAGATAACTACCCCACACCCAAAAAGTCGATGCAGTAGAAAACCACAAGAAATTGAGAGGAGTTGGGTTTTTACTCTGCAATAAAACGATGTCTCCGGCAGATATCATGGATCCCATATGCTTGTTCCAAATTGAAACGGAGAAATAAGAGCGCGTGTCGTCACCTACATGAATGTCGGTCCTTGAAATTGGGGGTTCTCGTTCGTTTGCATTGGAAGGTTTGTATTTCTGCAGAAGTAAAAACAGTCGGATTGGAGAAGAGATTGTTGCGGAAAGATGAGAGAGAGAGAGAGGGGAGGGGGGGTACGGACCTGAATGGGACGACAAGTGTGGACGAAGACGAGGAGCTGAACGTAGTCCCCTCTGTGAGAAGCCGCTTGCGATAGATCGATCAGAGGCCCGTACCATCCAATCGCGGCCATAGCCAATCACGGAGGAACTAGGTTGAGAAGACGCACTTTCAAAGTTAAATAGAGCAAAAGGAAGGGGACACTCACGAAATTCAAATCACTCAAAATAATTATAATTTATATTTTATTTTAATCGCAGATGGATCCAAGTTGAGATTGATAATATATAAATGCATGATTAAAATGAAAACCAATGTAAATTTCCATATTTTAGTTGGTGATCAATTTTAAGATAGGGCTAACCCGATTAGACTCCGGCATGGATTCGCACCTCCTATGTTATGATTTTGAGTGGCTTGAATCTTTATGCATGCGGTACTAAATGGATTTATTGGAAAAGATTTATATAATTAAATAAATGAGATTAGTTATTAGTTTAGTAATTGTTCGTTAATTGTATTAGGAATTGTACAAAATGTATTAGACTTAAAGGTAGTATTTGACATCGTACACATTGATATTGAGTGGATATGGGCCCTACTAATGGACAAGTTTGCGAGAGCTGCTAATGCCACTGCCAGATCTTCTCCTTCCATAGCCTATTTTTTTCATGACTAATATGCCTTTATGTGAAATTACCTAAAAAGACATCGATCTCAATCCAACTCCCTTCTTTCTACACTCACCCACCCCCACTCAGCCACCACCGTCCCCGCCGACAACTCTATCAAGGGGGAGAGGGACAAGGACAAGGACATAGAGAGGGAGAGGGAGAGGGAGAGGGGGCAGCGGCAAAGAGACCCCACTGGTCATGCGACAAGGGGGAATGAAATATCCAAGTGGGGCCAACTTACATATCAAATTCGAAATCAATTTAATACCACTAACTCATTCGTCCATGGTCCACAAGTTTAATAGCTTTATATCAAAGAAGAAAAATTGACCATCAATCCAACGGTTTAGTTCATCCGAATCCATGCAAATTCATGGGATTCAATGCCTATAAAGGGGTTATGAACGAGTGGTCAATTTGGATGGATCATAAAGTAGGTCACAGTGGGCATTCCGAATGGTGCGAATCGTAAAGACGATCCTTACAGGATCCGCCTCCCTATATTTATATACTCAATTTGCGAGTTCATTCTCTAGCGTCAACCTTCATGACATACAATATAATCATATCTATATCCAGTTGATTTGGATAGCCCAATAAAAAAAATTCTTAATTATGATTTTGTTAGATTTTAGGTTGGCTAATTCATTTGGTTATGGACAAAATCGGGTTTCTTTACAATGTAATTTTGTTTAGAAAATGACTGCTTATGATCTTGTGTAAAGAAGTCTAGTTCTTGCAGAACTGTCAATGGTCGCTCGAGCGATCATCTATTCGCTCGAGCGAACCCATATAGAACATCCTTTGCTTAAGCTTTCCAAGCAGTTCGCTTGACCAAACGCCCAGCGCCAGAGACAGAATGCAGTTCGCTCGAGCGAACAGCTCACAGAACGTTTGTCGCTCAAGCCACAGTTATTATTCGCTCGAGCCAAGCCTTTACCTGAAGACAGTAAGTAGTTTGCTCGAACAAACCCTCCTGGTTGCTCGAGCGAACCCAAGAGAGAACTTTCATTGCTCGACCCAAGCTTATTCTCGCTCTAGCCATCATCTGAAGCTGCAGACAGAAGCATGGTTGTTCAAGAGAACCTCATGATCGCTCGAGCAAACATTTGCGCAAATTTAGTAACTTGCCCAGAATTTCTCTCATTCTTTGTTTCAAAGTGCCAAACTATTTCCTATTGAAATTACAACCCTAAGGCATGAACCTAGGCCTATTTAAAGGCTTCTTCTCTCTACTCAACCTTACCTCTCTATCAAAGATAACACCTTAGAGAGAACTTAAGAGATCCATCTTCCCCCAAGACTATCTTTCTGAAGAGCTGAAGATCTGAAGCTTTGGTTATGCTCCATTCTACTCCTTTGAAGTAGAGACTCCTTGAAGACGACTTCAAGGCGTTTGTTTCAAGTACGGTGAAGGTGCACGACGAATAGTCAGCAAGATCACGCAGTCCCTATGTTGAGTTTTCAATTGGAAAGGGTTATGAGTTTTCTTGTAAGTTTCTTTACATAGTGCTTGGTTGTCTGTTGGCCTAAACGATAAGGCCTGTAGTTTTTTTCCCGAATAGGGTTTTTCACGTAAAAATCCAGTGTCCTTCTCATTTTGTAGATTGTTTGCTTTTAATTGGATCTAGGTTAATTACTAGTTTAATCACAAATTGTTGAAATCTAGTAGATATCAGTTGGTTGGGACCTGAGCCTGTGTTGAAGCCAAATTTTCATATTCATTTTAAAACTTCAACCTTTGTGATTTCACGTAATCATCTCTATCCATTTGAAAGCTTAAAAACGTGGGAAAGTGGGAAGTGATTAAGCTCATTCTATATGATCCATGATCATCATCTAAACTATTTTGCTAGGCTGAATACTACCACATATCAGTCCATGGTTGGATAAAAGTGGGCTTTCTCCACACTTGAGTGAAGAAAAAGTCCAGCTTCATTTGATAGTTTTAACCATTAACCATCTTATGGGGAATCTTCAAAAATTGCGGCCTAGAAGAATTCAGACCAAATATTTATTCTATATTTCTTAATTCAGTGGTTATGATCATCAAATTGAGTTAAAATTTAGATCAGCATGGTGTCATTCCGAGCCAACTATTCTTACACACCATAATGGTAGTTTTAGCGGGTCCAGCAAATAGGTTAGATATTAACCGTAACACAATCTGTTGGGTTGACAATTTATCATTATAAATTGACCATCATCATCATCAAAGCCTTATCCAAACTATGTTGGAGTCAGCTATATGAATTATGTTTCTCCCTTTCGATTTATCTTGAGTCAAATCCTCGGATAAGTTATATTTTTTCATATCTATTTTACTACCTCCATCCATGTCCTTTTTAGCCTACCTTTTTTTCTTGGCGGATCATCAACCTTCATACCCATATTTTTCCCTACTAGCATCATTACCGACCTACGTTGAACATGCTCAAACCATCATTATAAATTGACCATTGATTCTAATTCTCATTCTCATTGAAATATCGAATGCCTACAAATGATATAAATACTATAGAACATCAAGGGAGGAAGTGTGTGTGGGTTGGGTGGTCGGGGTTAGGACCGCAATTGGCCTCCCTGAAAATTCAAAAAGCCCCTCCATGTCAATGGAAATTACATCAATTTTTTCATTTGGCCCCATGAAATTACATTAATTTTGCATATTGGCCTCCCAATAGTTTTTTTCTAGTGCGCGGGTATTTTCTGGTTCTCCACCCTGCAAAAGATATAGAGTTGCAAATGGGTATTCGATTATCTGATTACCTGGAAATTCTGACCTGCAAAGGACCGGGTTTATAACCTATTTTAAGTTTCGATTCATTTACGGGTCCGGATCAGGAACCCAATTTAGGTCCCAATTGATAAACGGGTGCGGTTCCAGTTCTATATAGGTTCCGAACCATGGACCTAGGGCCCGACACATGAGCCTTTGATATTGCAAATTGTATCTCAAACTTAGCTTTTTTTTGGACATTTATATATATATATATATATATATATATAATACTAAAGGTAGTAGACTTGATGCACTATTATAAGTTGAATAATATGCTCATTTTAAGGAAAATGAAGAATAAAGACAAATTATAATTGATTTTGGAACTAGATTCCAGTCTTCTAAGTGACCCTGGTTTCAAGTTTTTCTATCGGAATTGGGTCCGGAACCAACAAAACATGTTCTGAATCAAAATTGGATATGGAACCAGAACTGTTATTTAAAAATGGATCCGAGTCCACTATGGTCCCGATCAGGAACCAGCCCGTTTGACACCCTAAGAAGATAGCAATGTTTCTCCTAAAGTTCTAAGTCCTAATTATTGCTAAAGAAAGTCCCCAGACTGTAAACTAAACTTTTTGTTTATCTAATACCAATTGTCATGTGCTTCGCATTAACAAAGCTTTAGCCAGTCGGTGTGAAACCAACCGTCATCAGTATCACTTTCCTTGGCTTTTTTTAATCTAAAGAATGTGGTGCCCAGTTGAAATTAGATGCGAGTGGATCGATTGGAACTTCTACCAGAGTTCGAAGACGTTTTTGTCATCACCTACCGACCTCTCTTCTGATATTTGATTGAATTCAAACTTTGAAAACGTCCTGCAGTCGGTTTGAAGGTTTCATCTGTATCTGCAATTGACTGAACTGGGATAAACAAAAAAAAATTCCAAATTCTGATCTAGCCCATTTAAATTTTGGTCCCCAGAAGTCCTTCCGTGCAGTTCATTTGTTAGTAAATTCTTATGCATTCAATTCCTACGTGTTGTACGCAGACAAATTTATCCATTAACTCCTTTTAAATATTTGGCTCATTCCTAACTTCCCTTCCCCAACAATCCACCCTCTGCCTTTCTATGAGCCTAGTGCACTGAGGTGGGTCACACTGGAGAGGATATTTTTATATATTTGAAGCCTTGGGTTCAAGGAAAGTTCATTTGGGGGGGTGGGGGCGGGCAAGAAACGCATATGGATCAAATGGTCCCATCATATTTTAAGCTTTGTTTGGAGACAAAAGCATATGTTACAATATCAAACAATATCTGACTTTACATGACAGTTGGGCAAAAGAAAGAAATGGGAACATCTCCTCTTGGCGTGTTTTTGGGAAGTTGAAATAAATTTGTTTAATAATTATTGAAATGGTTAGCATTGACAAAGACCCTCTGAAAACATATATTAAAGCAGAAGGATTTTAGGCTTTGATGATATGCAGGAAGATGACAAACAGCATTAACTCAGCACAAGGAATTCTGAGTTTAAAATTATACTGCACACAAACTTGACCACAATATTGGATGAAATAAGGTTTCAAAGATGATGAAGCAGAATATACAATGGCATTGGTGGAAATACTGAGGCTAGGAATTCAAAATTCCTGATGCTGAGATCTGTTTGGGTAACACATTTCTAGCAAAGTACTTACATAATAGTTAATACAAAATTTAATTATGTGCTGTCATTATGATTGTCCTAACCTAACCACCGGTTTGGCAGGTGCACCAACCTTTTTTTTATCAGATCCATTCATATCATAAAACTCTCCTATTTAGGCAGTGACAAAAGTTTCATTCCAAATCAATCTTTACTTACCATGTTAGGGTGATAACAAGCAACACCTCTCACCCAAAGAATCATCAACATCATTGAGGTGTTATGGCATTTGAATTTCTTTTTTTCATTTCTTTTCTCAACAATTTATTTGGGACATGTTTAAAAGCTATGGGTTCTTATTTTATATTTTTCTTGTGAGAAGTTGCCTTTTATCTTATGACCACATGCATTTCAAGCAAATATGATATACCTTCACAGCTCCGTTATTGCAACATTGAGCATCTTTCAACCATGTCACTTGTCCGTTCCATAATTGTGATAGAATTAGTAGAAGATTCAAAGTGTGTTTATACAAAATATGATTTCACACATGAAAGGAAAAGCACTCCAATTTCTTTTGCATGATTTAATTTTTTGATCTTTGGTGCCTTGCAATTTCATGTAGGAAATGTATATTTGTGAGCTTCATTTTTTTTCTAATGGAGAAAAACATTTAAATTAGATGGGATATTGTGGAGAATCAAGTCCCTCACCCACGCATACAAGAAAATCCATACAGCGTGGAGTCCTTGTAGTACACAAACATGCCCTTAACATTATGAAATAAGAAATTTATCATGATTAGGGAGTGTGAGTTCAATAGTTAAGCCGACACACATTTTATAGGACAAACCCATTTTTATAAGTTAATATTATATTAATATCAATAGAGTCTTTATTATCAATATTGTTGTACAATTCGAAATACTGCACAATTAAGTAAAGGGAAAAAAACTAAATGTCAAAAAAATGCGGTTCTCAAAATGTTAAATTTAAGATTTAGACTCTCAAATCAAGTATTTTTTTTTCATTTATATTGATTCCATAATGATATGTCAAGTGAAAATGAAGACCGCACAAGTGAAAAAGGACAACATATTTTGGATTGAACGAAGCTTCATATCCTAAGATCGGACTGACCACTTGGTGAGATATTGGATTGCTAACCAAGTGAGCAATCCCAGATTCTCCAACCTTCTGCGCTTGATCTGAGCATATAACTGATATAAGCCACCCAAATAACTATGTCCATCAATTAAGTTACATATTTTGCAGCCTTATTCCTATATCTCTATCATTTTGTTGTTAACTTATATCAAAACTGCCTCTAGATTCCCAATCACCACATGCCCCTGCCTGAGGAGTGCCCACTGGCCGCAACCATAACTTCATGTTTGACCAATAACCACCCTAACCTGTTAGAAGATAAAATGGAATAAGATCTTATCCAAGTGGCTAATGGTTTCTAAAGCCAGGGAGCATACATACATATTTTTGCTGAGAGTCTGATTTTATTAAAAGAAAGAGAGATACAGAGAAAAAAAATTATATTTAGTAAAATTTTCAAGTAAATAGAGTTGCATTTGGGTATGCTACTCGATGCAGGGTCCATATAAGTTGCAATTCCAGGAATACATGAAGTCAAAATTAAGCAAACCCGGTCTTACACTATATTTATGGGGGCCATTTATAATCAATTCGAACCCATCTGAACTGACCCATCCTAATTTGACCAATTGTCATTTATAGTTTACCTTTGAATTGATTCAAGATAAAAAGTACTTGTAGCACTGTTAAACTTTAGATCTTCAAAGTCAGAAGTTAGGTTGATCTGACTCTGATAACTGGTCAACTATTAATTTACTTAATAATTTTAGTGGGCCCACACAAGCAGGAAGAGAGAGAGAAAATAAGGGCCTCTTTGAGGGACATCAGATTATTTTGACCGTTTAATCAAGGGATTCTAGTGTACCCTCACAAGTAGAATGTGCCCATTTAAAGATGCATCAGTCAGTCCCTTGGACTGTTGTTTTGTGGGGACTGGGGAGATCAACAGGCGCATTCAATTCATTGCTGGCAAGTGGAAGGTTGACATTTGAAATACAACACACAAGCATGTCACATATATCATTTGAAAGTCAACTAAAAAGTTGGGTAGGCAACATCAATGCAAGGTACCACAACTACATGGAATGACCCCACTTTCCCACCTCTTCAAAGTCCACCATTCTACTCTTCTGGCAGAAAACTGACAGTAATTAACATTTTAAATGGCAGCTTACTTTTAAAAAACAATGATCAATACACAGGCAAAAACGTGATCTTAGACTTAGACCTTTCCTTTTCCATTAAAGAGACCTCTCCTCCCAGTTCCTTCTAATCCAACAGTTCAAATCACAATCCCACCACTACAAATGCAATCCGGACTGTAGGATCTTATATCCCATTAGAGACACAACAATGATTTTATAGTGAGGGCGAAGATTGGACCACAATTATGACCATTCAAAAGCGAAAATAGAAGTTAACCTCAACATAGACCGCTACAATGGATGACTCGCAAACGAATTCACACACAATTCAAACTCCTTTTATAATGAAAAACAAACATAAAAATAAAAATAATCTCGTCCATCCGAATTCCCCGAAAATAAACGAACATCCCAAATGATCTCCTCTCCAAAGCCTTCTTTTCTCAATCTCAACCATTGAGTCTAACTCTCCTCCCAAATCACAAACACTAGTAAAAAATCACACTCATCTGACTAACATCCACCCTTTAATCAAAGCCATGAAAATGCCCTATTCCAATCCATTAATCCAACGGATAATTCCATTGGGATCAAACTTAAACTTGATCTAAGAAGATTCCTCATCTAACAGTCAGAATTGATAAAATTAGTATCTGAAATCAATGGAAATCTATTGAGTTCCGCTGAAATTTGCAATGTATCGGATCCATTCTCGGGTAGTACGCGGGCACAGCCGACGAAACGAATTCGCTACGAAAACAACAGAAACCTCCCTCAGTCAACGCCACCCCAACGAAAGAAGAAAACAGTGACAGAGAAAAACTCTGTATGGAGATAGAAACAGAGACGAATTCAAGAGCTCTAAGCCTCTAACTCCATATCTCCTTCTCCGTCTTTCTCTACATCTTTCATATTCTTCTCTATGGACACCACTTTCTCATCCTTCTCTGCAACCATCTTCTTCTTCTACGCACTGCTCCTCATTCCCTCCTCTTCAGGCAGAATCTTCGATGAATTCATCTTCCCCAACTTCACCGCCACCAATCTCCGCTTCGTCGACAACAGCGGCGCCTTCCTCTCCTCCCCCAACGCCACCTTCACCGTCTCCATCTGCAACCCCTCCTCCCAATCCAACTTCTATCTCTGCGTCATACACTCCAAGTCCAACACCATCATCTGGTCTGCGAATTGCGACTCGCCCATCTCCAACTCGGACTCGATGACCCTGACTCAGAACGGCATCTCCATCACCCGCTCTAACGGCTCCGTCGTTTGGTCCACCCCACCGTCACCATCTCCCGTATCGGCCTTACGACTGCTAGAAAACGGGAACCTCATGCTGTTGGACAGGTACAATGCTTCTATGTGGCAGAGCTTTGATTACCCCACCGATACGGTCGTGATGGGTCAGCCGATTTACGTGGGGAGGATGCTGAGGAGTCCCGTTTCGGACTCGGATCTTTCTACGGGCGATTACCGATTTTACGTTACGAGTGAAGATGCGGTTTTGCAGTGGGAGAGCCAGGACTATTGGAAGCTGTCCATGGAGACGCGGGCTTTTAAAAATTCTAACTTGGAGATCTCTTTCATGGAGATGAACCGTTCCGGTTTGTATCTTTTTAATGGTAACGGTAGCGTTGTCGTTTGGCAGATGATCTTTTCTTCTCCGTCATCTGATTTCGTGTTTGCGAAGTTGGATTACAAAGGCCGTTTCAACGTCTTCCTCTTCTCCGGCACCAGCCAGAACGCTGAATTCACGGCTCCGGCTGATGACTGCGGGCTGCCCAACACCTGTGGGGAGATGGGTCTGTGCAGAGATGGACTGGGCTGTACCTGCCCAAGCGGTTTCCGGGCTTCCACCACCGCAGCAGGAGGTTGCGTTCCGAGTAACGGTAACGGTTTATCGGATTGCAGTTCGAATTCTTCTTCCTATTCGTATATGGAGCTTGCAGATGGAACCCAATACTTCGCGAATAAATTCGTCAACCCAACGACTTCTAGGAGTGATTTGAATACTTGCAGAGATCTCTGTTCCAAGAACTGCTCTTGTCTTGGGTTCTTCTACACTAATTCCTCTGGTTCCTGTTATCTGCTTAGAAACCGGTTGGGTTCTGTTTTCACATCCAGCAGCAACAGTGATGAAGATGACAAGGGGTATGTAAAAACAGTGGTTAATGGATCGCCTACAGAGGCCACGAATTCCGCCAATTCAGAGCAGAACTCTGGTGGAAGTCTCCCAATTTGGGCTTTGATTCTCATACCCTGTGTTGTGGTTTTCTTTTTAATCATCCTTTCATCAGCAGCCTTCCTCTGGTGGAGAAGATGGCAAGTTTCCAAGACAATGACCATCAAACTAGGCCAACCCAACTCGTCTTCTTCGAGCGATTTCGATCCAATCTCAATTCCAGGCCTGCCCGTGAGATTTAAATACGAGGAGCTAGAATCAGCAACCAATAATTTCAGGATCCAGATCGGGTCGGGTGGATTTGGATCCGTCTATAAGGGCACTCTACCAGATAAAACAGTTGTTGCAGTGAAGAAGATCAGCAACATAGGTGTTCAGGGGAAGAAGGAATTCTGCACAGAGATTGCAGTCATTGGCAATATACACCATGTGAACCTGGTGAGTCTGAGGGGGTACTGCGCGCAAGGCATGCAGAGGCTTCTAGTCTATGAATACATGAACATGGGGTCTTTGGATCGGTCCCTGTTCGGGGTCGGACCCGTTCTAGAGTGGCAAGAAAGAGTGGACATTGCGCTTGGAACAGCAAGAGGATTAGCCTATTTGCATGGTGGGTGCGAGCACAAGATCATCCATTGCGATATCAAACCAGAAAACATTCTGCTGCATGATCATTCCCAGGTGAAGATATCTGATTTTGGGCTGTCAAAGTTAATGACTCCAGAGCAATCCAATCTATTCACCACCATGAGAGGAACTCGTGGGTATCTCGCGCCCGAATGGCTAACCAATTCGGCTATTTCCGACCGGACCGATGTGTACAGTTATGGAATGGTTCTGCTGGAGATTACACGGGGAAGGAAGAATTGTTTTCTCCATGGCCAGGGCCAGGTCCAGGTCCAGGTGAGAAGCCATGGAGAGGAGAGTGGCGGGTCATCTTCCTCTTCTGGGTCTGAGACTGATTACTTTCCTCTGTTTGCTTTGGAGATGCACGAGCAAGGGAAGTATTTGGAGCTGGCGGATCCGAGATTGGAAGGACGGGTGGCGAGCGAGCAAGTGGAGAAGTTGGTGCGAATTGCGCTTTGTTGCGTCCATGAGGAGCCGATGCTAAGACCGAGTATGGCTACTGTGGTGGCAATGTTGGAAGGTGGGTTGCCTTTGGGTGAGCCCAGGGTCGAGTCTTTGAACTTTTTGAGGTTCTATGGTAGGAGGTTTACTGAGCCGGCAATGGGTGAGGGTGGTGGGGAGAATGGGTTCTTGTATAGGGTAGGTACTACTTCTTTGACGAGTTCTTCTAGTGGGACGCATGCAGCCTGGTCCTACTTATCTTCGCAGGTGGTCTCAGGGCCTAGGTAGTGGCGCATTGTATGGTTGATAATTGATTTTGTTTGTGGGCCTTTGGGGAGTGTAGTTAAATTCTGATTCATTGTTGTAAACATTTCTTATACATCTTTGAAGTTTTTCTGTATGTTGATGAAAATTCAGTGATATGGTTTGCATAAGTTGTTGATTCTCTTTCTCATTCTCTTGGGCGCTTGCTACTGAAGTTTCTGATTCTCATTTCGTCCTCTCTTTATTATCCACAAACAACATAATCTGAAATACACCTCGCACTTGCCATGACCCGCCATGACCATGCACTTTTGGAAGACGAATTAAAAAAGGCCGTTTCCACAATAAATGCAGTAAGAATGAGTTATATCCGAAGGAAGTCCTCTTTATTGGCTTTTTTTACCATATTAGAATTCTATAGTGGGCCCACCCATGAAAATCAAAACTTCTCAGTGATGGAAATGATGTGCCTCTATCCAATATCAATGGCCAAAAAGGATTGGTGGAAAAGAGAAGATAATGGTCAGGTAGGAGATCAATGTGTCTATGTACGTAAAATTGATCAGATTAATCAACATGCCAATCTAGTGGGCCTTTGGTGGATCCGATCATGCCAAGGTATAGTGATCAAATCAACTAAATGTCAAAATCAAATCAAGGATAGGTAGATAACCGGAGAAGTTTTCAAAAGCTGATGCCCGCACGCAAGTTTTCACGTTAATTTAGGCGGGCTCCAGTTTTACTCAATCCACTTCATTCAAACAACAGGCTAAAATATGCATTCCAACAAATCTCACTTCATTCAAAGTAATTTATGCCATTGGATCATCTGCATAAAAACAGACTCTTACGACAGTATTTAATCTCAATCTTCACAAATAGAACATGTCACTAGAATGCTTCATACTCACTGGGGCCCACAAGATTGATGATCTCAATGTGCCCCCACAAAAAAAGTTCATCTGTAGTCTTTCATTAGGAAAAAAAAAAAAAACTGATGAGAGCCGGGTTGTATCCTATGATGAATTGTATAATTGAATCATGGGTTGGGGCAGTCGGAGACCTGACCCAAATCTAGTACCACGAACTAGGGATGTAAATCGGTTCCTGATTATTTGGACATTCCGATTCGTTAAAAATCGAGTTTGGGTCCTTATTTAGGACATGCTAAGTAAATGGGTCAGGACCCAGGACTTTTCTTGAACCCGTTACATAAACGGATCCAGTTTCACCTTGGTTCGGACCCCTAAACTAGATACATTACCTCAATTTTCGAGAATTCTTCTTTAAGATCAAAATTTCTTTTTTCCCCATATCATTCTCTACTGGACCTGGACCCAGACCCACCCCATATATGGTTCTAGGTCTGGGTCCGATTTCAACTTTTTTTAATGGTTCCGCGTCTGGAACCAAGAAATTTGACCCGAGACTGATCCGGGTCCACGTTCTTTTTCACGGTTCGGACCGGACCAAAACCGACCCACTTAGAACCCTCCAAAAATACAAAAAAGAACTCTCCAGAATTCTTCAAACAAGGTTATAAGAGTCAATCCACAAATCCACGGAAAACGCGCAAAGACTTGTAAAATCTCATAGGACTTCTTATATAAGAAAGTCAGGCAAGTCTCCTCGATTCCATCCATCTCTCTCATGGCGTACGTCGAAAAAGGTACTCTTTCTGCTCTCCTTTTGTTTCTGATCATGCCTCCAGAGTTTCCAATTTGTTTGAGGGATTCAAAACAAAAGGCGATCTGCTAAGAATTTCGGAGCGCGTAGAGGAATCGCGAAGAATTTAGATCGAGAATCCGCTCTGATGTTTGATTTTTAGGGTTTATGTTTCCCTCTGTTTGTTTTGGAATGTTGTCTTGATTTGATCGGTTGCCGAATCATTCTTTTTATCTGCATCTCTCTCAATTCCCTCGAATTTGTGAAATCTATTTGTTTTTGCTTCCTAATCTGTTGGTTGATGGATGTGACGAAATACAGGGGTTGCAAATGTCAATTCGTGAATTAATCTGCGATTAATATCCTCCTAAATTTGATTGTTGGTGAATGGATGTTTAACGTGATATTAGGAATTGAATTGCAATCCTCTGTTCTTTCTGTTATTATTTTGTTAGGATGGTTAACGGGATATTAGGATTTGTTATGTGGATTTGCGCGCTATTGATTAATTTAGAAAGAAAATTGCAACAGTGGAATGAATACTCTTGATATACAGCAAGAAACCAAATTTAGTTTTGTGCATGCTTGGATTTATTATGTGGATTCGCGTGCTATTGATGAAAATTTAGAATGGCATCTTTGTGTGAAGGAATTTTATGAAGCATCTTATTTTCCAGGATGGTTTCGCCTTCTGTGAAAAAAAAATGAAAAAAAAAGTATGGGTGAAAACTGTTTGCCTCTACCTTAAAAAATAAAAATGAAGTTTAAATAATAACACGGTTTAAGAGAAAACACTCTGCCGAGGAAAACCATTTCATTTTTCCGGGGAGAATGCTCCGCAAAACATACTGCAAATGTC
Organism: Persea americana; assembly: GCA_029852735.1. Classification (NCBI taxonomy): domain Eukaryota; kingdom Viridiplantae; phylum Streptophyta; class Magnoliopsida; order Laurales; family Lauraceae; genus Persea; species Persea americana. Next base: position 53,975,919 of record CM056812.1, read on the forward strand.
GAGTGTGATGAAAACGTTCAACGTTCTTCACACAATCTTTTTTTTTTTTTTTTTTTCTTTTAAAAAACCTCATTTGTATGCTGGGAGTAGAGATCATTTGGTGTCCATGCTTTTCAAGCCACGCCATATAGTTTTGGGGTTGTCTGGACTTGTAAGTCTTGACAGAATGTATTGTTATCCATTACACCAAAATCCTAGGAGTCCCATGATCTTTGGTGCATAGAAATGGACCCTAGCCAGTTCCGGCTGATGTCTGCATCTGTTAAGTCATTAAGCTTGACAAGTTGTTTGTTAGAAATATTATTAGATGTTGCACCTAGTTCTTCTAACTTTAATAATCTTAGGTAATGCCATGGGTGGATTGTTTGGAAATTGCCAAAGGGAATGTTGGCGTGCTGGTATTTTTTTTCTTGGGTAAAAGGGTTGATATCTCAACTCTTCCTTTACCATCATGGAGATGCAATTACAGAATATACAAATAGTTCTGTCTTTGATAACTAATTGTAAAAAGGGCATACATCTATTGATCGTGCTGTCGCAGGCACCCAAAAATAAATAAACCTTTACTCCTAAAAATATATGTAGTAGTGCGAGTAAGGATCGTTCCCACGGAGAGTGTTTAGCCAAATTTCATGCTATGTGATTAAAGATGAGGGGTTTTGTCTATGCTGAAAATAAATAAATAAAAGTAAATTAAAGAGCAACAAAGTAACGAATTCAATCAAATGAGTAAGCATTGGTTAAAGTTAACATCCACCATCGGAAATTCAGAACTGATCATTGATGCAAAAATAAATCAATTAACACTTTGAATATTCATCGTTGGAATTAAATTCCTACCTCCTTAATTAGTTAATTAGAAAACACGCGCTCTAATTAACCCTAATTACTAAACAACCTAAGGCAAGCGCTATAGATTTAATTTAGTAACAGCATTAAAATTAGAGAGATCGATGAACCCAAATAACACAAGCACACGCGGTTGCATTTAATTTAACCAAGTGTTCTTCCTAATATCTAACAGTTACTGACGCAGTAAATTATTAAATATCAGTTGCTTCGCAAATTAGAGGGATCAAACAATTACGAATTTGATTTCTAATTTAGCATTAGATTGCAATGAAAAATATACTAGAATACATCCTAGCAATTAAACGAAACAATCATGATAACAAATTAAACATAGAAGAACAACCCATATTCAAAGCATAAATTGAACAATGAAAATAAATTATATCTTACAGTATTTATTTCGAGGCTTCAGTCTCCTTTGACCAATTACAGAAAATTAGCCACGCAGGGCCATGCTAACTTGCAAAATTAAAATAAAAGAAAAGAAAAGAAGAAAAGAAAGAGAAAGAGAGAGAGGGAAAGATAGAATAAGTGGCTGGAGAGAGAATAAGATGATGCCTCCTCTAGGTTAGAGTACGTGTGGTATTTATAGATGTGAAGTAGAGTAGAGTTAGGAGAGAAAAAATAGGTAGTTGGGCCCATGTGATGGAGAGAAAAGGAATGAAGGAGAGATAAAGTAGGAGAGGATGAGAGATGAAAGAGAGAATAGAAAGAGTACGTCGGAGAATGCACCCGTGAGTTTTGAGAGAATTTGAAGTGGTATGGGATTGGAGATGGAATAAAATAATCAATTAAATTCTAACTTAGTCAAAATCTTTTTCTTGACCATATCTTCTCACTCGGGCTTTTGTTGGACTCGACCCAATAATTAAAGTTGCACCATTTTTCGTTCTGCACAATATAAGCCCAATATTGGATATGTTTCGACGAACTCCTAATTTCTTCAAATTTACCATAATGCCATTCTGCTTGATTTTTCATCCATTTAGCATCAGGTATGAGCAGTAACTTCAAGCCCGATTTCGACCTTGATGCAGCCAGTATCTCTCAAAACTCAAAACATGAAAGTTGTAGATCTTTTTCTTGGCGTTCCATAGCATCTTGAATCACCTCAATTGGAGCTTGGATGAGAGAGTTATGCCCAGATTACGATGCGATGTCCAAACTGTCCAGAATCGCCCAATTAGCTTCGTTTTGTAGTTAATGCCTCCATTTGCACCTAAATAAAAATACAAGAATAATGAGTACATTTAGGCATCAAATAAATATAAAGCACTAAACATTAAGGGAGAAAAATATGACATTTTGCATTCTCATCATCTATTTTTATATTAACTTATGTAGCTGTACATTTTTGTCTTCTCGTCGATGTTTGTGTAATTTTAGATTCGTTTGCTCAGTATTCTTGTGCCAGGTTATATGAGCATGCTAAATCACATTTTCATCATAGGGTTGCAAAATTAAATTTTGAACTGAGGGCCTTTTTCTTGGTTTCAGTTTATCAGTTTGCTATGTATTTTTCTCAGTTTAGATATAGATTGGAATCTAGAGTCTCCTATATGCTTCTTCATAGGTTTGCATTGCTCATCTGATAATGGGTACACGGTATTTATGCTCAAAACTTCAAAACTTTTATGGTCCCAAGCTTGGTTATACTGAGCTTGTTTTAAAGTAATGCAAAGCATGATTAACTACATAAAGATTAAGCAAATATGTGTTTCGAAGGCTACAATGACCATGCAGGTAAACCACATGCCACAAGCATGATTCATTCTTTCCAAGATGCAGGACTTAGGAATATTATGATAAAGATAATGCTCTAACATTTTTGAGTAGGTGATGACAATTGAATGATTGTTTTGTCACGAGTTGAAGCCATAATTATCAAATTTTTTTTGGTTCGCTAGAAACTTCCGGATTTTTTTTTTTTCAGTTTGGAAGGAAAACCAAAATGAATAATTCATTTACTCCTTCGGTGGATGTTTCGGTACATTTTGGTGGTTTATATTGAGGGCTATTATTTGCAACCATTGCTACCATACAGTGACTTCCTTTTTTTTTTTATTTATTTTTTATTTTTTATAATGGTAAATTTTATTCCATCAGAAAAGAACAATAAAGTGGACAAAGGAGAGAAACCCCTGAAACCTACCCGAAACTCAAAAGGAAAAGAGGAAAGAAGGAAAGGAAAACACTAGACATCAAAAAGAATAGAAGAGCGGAAAACTCCCTCCTTAGCAAGAGCATCTGCCATGACATTTACCTCCCTATGAACATGATGAAATGAGGCTCCAAGGTGTTTAGAAATATCAGGCCCATAATAGTTTCTAATCACCTTGCCCTCACAATCCCGAATTACTCCACCAATTCTACCTTGCCAAATATCATGAAAATAAGTTAAATAACTCCCATTAAAATTCAGCTTAAGGAAAGTAGTAGGGGGGCTCTGCCAGAGAACTATTCGCACTACTTTATCACGCCAACTTACCTTCAGGAAAGGATTCCAAGATCTATTAAGATCATCAAGTGAAACACCAACAAACTTCTTACGCTTATTAACCCATGCAAACACCATCCAAATAATAGATTGAGAAATCTCCATTACTGATTTACTTTGATTGTAGAAAACTTTGTTATTCCTGTCCCTCCAAAGCTTCCAACAAGTAGCATAAAGAACTGCCTTCCATAAAATCTTGCCACGAACAAACTTGGTACCTAAACGCCATTGAAGAAAAAGTTCTTCCACTGTCTTTGGCGTAACCCAATTCACATCAAACAGATTAATAAGAACAATCCTGACTTTGTAAGCAAAAGGACAATGGATCATCAAATGATACACCGATTCCTCATCTCTCAAACATCAAGGATAACCATTAATAATAACAGGATTCCTTTTGCGCAAATTATCAAATATCAATAGTCAGAATTTTATGCTGGTTAGCTACCCAACAGAACGCCAAGACTCTAGGTGGAACATGGGAAACCCAAAAGCTATGCCAACCTTCCATTCTAACATCTGATGCAGACAATACCTTGTAAAACGATTTAACTGAAAAATGACCTCTAACATCTTGTTTCCAAAGCCTAACATCAGATTTGCCACCTGACAAATATTATAAGGGCCTATTTAGCATGTCTCCTTGGGAAAATAATCCCTTTCTGTTGAAACCTTGAAAATCTAAGACTGAATAATGAGGTCTTTCAGTTGGAATGGTGACAGTATCAACGTGTCTCTCAACTGGGATTTCTACTTGAAAAAAAAAAACCATAGGCATGATATTATATTTTAAAGGAAAAAACGCAACAAACAAGCCTTCTGATGCAGGAAAGACTAAGCTCTGATACCAAATTCCTCCACAGTTTTATCTAGTTTATGATCAGATTTAGAAGATTGAAACTCACTTGATTTATTTGGTATATTGATGAGTAAACTACAATATCAAACAAGTAGCCTAGTAGGTGCAAGGTCAAGCATAAAACAATGCTGCTCTAAGAAAGGTGCACATGCCCTAACCTTGCATGATAAGAGTCATTGAAAGTTCAAAGTTGCCATAGCAATCTCCTTGAAAAAAAAATCTTATTCCAGTATCCCTTACTAATGGTCTTTGCCAGTTGTAAATTGCATAACTTTACTCAAATAAGTTCTTTCAAGTATTCCTATATACTATGTGTCTTGTTTTAGATGTCCGAAGTGATGCATTGGATTGAAAAAATTCAGCGGGATTTTCTCTGGAATGATTCCATCGAGAACAGGAGGTATCATTTGGTGAGGTGGGAGATAGTTTGTAAACGCATTGGTCAAGGTGTGTTGTGGATCCGTTCCATTGCTAAGGTTGACAAGTTGTTGCTTAGGAAGTGGCTTTGGAGGATAATAGGGGAATCGGGTCAGGGCTTGTGGCGTTAGATTCTAATCCAAAAATATAGGGTGGGGAATGATAGCTGGGATGTGCTGAGCCGGATATCTAATGCGTCAGGCTTATGCAAGTCTTTTTTATCTCTTAAGGATGCCTTTATTCAGCAGTTCATTATAGGGTTATGATGGGCATAGAATCTGTTTCTGGCATGATGAATTGTATGGGTAGAATGTGCTTTATATTCTTTTTCCTAATCTCTATTTGCTAGATAGGAGACAGAATGATTTTGTTGCGGAAAATTCTCACTTGTTGGGTGGTGTTGTAGTTTGGGATTTATGTTTACGCAGGAATCTAACCGATAGAGAAATCTCATACCTTTACTAGTTTGCTTGGCATGTTAGATAAGGTCTACATTTCAGTTGGCAAAAGTGATCCTAGGATTTGGAAGCCGGATGTAAAAGGGAAATTCTCGGTGAAGTCTTTTTTATAATATCATGTCTAACTCTTATAATAGAGTGGAAGGTTGGTAGAGTTTCTAGGATAAATCTATTCTGCCAAGAGTGTTGGCTTTTTGTAGGATAGCACGATGGCATAAAATCCTCACCATTGATAATTTGAGAAGGAGAAAGCATATTATAGTTTGTGGGTGTCCTAAGTGGTTAAAAGAAGAGGAAATGGTTAATCATTTGATGATTCAGTGGATTTTTGCTAATAGAATTTGGTCATTCTTTCTTAATATGTTTGTGATGCAATGGGTTATCTAGGGATTATTGATGATCTCTTTTGCTAATGGCATTTGGGGTGCAAGTTTGTGTGCGAAAAAATTCTTTTGAAATCAGTTTTATATGCAACTCTTTGTAAAACTATGGTTGGAGAGGAATAACGGAGTCTTCAGAAATAAAAGTAAGTATGTGGAGGAAGTTGTAGATTCTATTTTTTTGGTCTGTTTTGGAAGGGGTGAGTAGGAGAAAGGAATTTGATGGGGTCCCCTTGGAATATCTTAATGGATCTTGGGCAGTAGTCGTTAAGGGGGTTGGTTCAGCATGGTAAAAATAAGCTTCAAGCTTCTTGGTTGTCTCCTCCTGTGGGGATCCTTGAGCTTAACTTTGATGGAAGTTTTGTCCGTCCAAATAAAGGAGTTATTGTGATGCATGGCATCACTTGTGGGACCCAAGTGATGCAAATCTAATTTAGTTTCTTATTTTTTATTATCGAGTTGTAATTAGGATTAGCTTTCTAATTTTATTTAACGATTGTGTTTAGGATACTTTCAAGTTTGCGTTAGTTTTCTAGTTTGATTAGGTGACTTTATTTATCCCCTAAGTTTTCTTGTTCCTACTTATATGGCATTGTAGAGAAGGAATTTTTAGAGAGTTGATTAAGAATATTGGGTTTTCCCTTGGAGGTGTGTCCTTTTTTATGGTCTTTGAGGACACATGCTTTGACACCGGTATACTTCGGCACTTTTCCACGCAAGCCTTAATCCTTGGGCTTGCATCGGTTTGGTATTAGAGCGAAACGGTCCTCTGATTGATTTGATCAGGTACGTTCTATCCCCTCATCATCTTCCTCGGCCAAACCTAACCTTTCCATTCCCTTAGACACATCAACGAATCCAACTCATAACCCATCTTTGTTTCACCGAATCCCTGTTAGCCAACTCCACCGTGCAAAACCCTAAATCAAATTAGAAAATCCCATCATCAGATCCCATCCCCAATCGTCTCTCAGCCAAATCAAGGGATGCAGGCCGGTTTCACATACCCAAACCCGAATTTCACATTCCCCAAAATTTACCCAAATTTCAAAAAATCTAATTTTTCAAAAGCCCAACCAGCCCAACCGGAACCATCATGACCTTAACCACAAATCCCGACTCATGACCGTGATCTACTGAACCCAAAACAACCCTTCCCTTCCATCTGCTTCCACCTTCACACCCTCCCGAATCCATTGGTGTAAAAAGAAAAAAAAATCGGCCCCAACCCAAACTAAGTGAAAAAAAAAAACAGAGAAGAGAAAGCATGACACATACCTTGCACTGTAGTCGGCCGTTCCCCCTCCTACTGTTGCACCACTGCTGATTTGCAAAACCTAGGCGAAAGGAGGCAGCACTGTGCTTCACTGTCGCTACGTTGTGCCGTCCGATTGGCACCAGCCACCAGCCTCTTATCGTCGTGTCGGTCAGAGAAGACGACGTCGTCGCACATAGTCTTCACTGCCATCATCAAATTCTCCTTCCCTTCGTGAAGCACAGAACGAAAAGGGTTTTTTTTTAAGCCCTTCTCTTTTCAAGACAAAAAGAAAGAGCCTTTCACATGCACTGGGTTGGGTTCCAGGTGAGGGTCAAATCAGGTCAATACCGACCTGATTGCAGGGAATAACCCAACATCGTTACTGTGACATCAATCAGCGGCATCAGCGGCTGACATCATCAAGCCACATCATCAGAGGAGTCATAGGGTCCAGATTGGACTGGATCAAGCAAGAGGTGAAAATTGTTTTTGTGATTTTGGGACCATTTGAAGTCGGATTTCAGATTCGTCTTCACCGGTGTTTTTGTGGAGAGCATATCTACACATCAGGTCTAGATCCACGGAGAAATTTCCTGCAACTATTGTGAAACTGACTGGAGCAGTTGCTCAATTATCCACTGCAGTCAATCAAGTCTTGCAATGATGGCAATCAAGCGTATTAATTTAAAAAATGGTCACTATGGGAATAATTATCGAGGTGGAGGTCAAGAAATAAGAGAGTTTTCTCTTTTTTTTTTTTTTTTTGAATATTAAGAAATTAGAAATTAGAGAGTTCAAGGTAGAGTTCGATGCAACCACCTTAAACAAGAGGACAATGTCGATCAAAAGATGGAAGATGCAAAGGAAGAGGAAGAAAACTTGGACCATTGCAGATATGGATCTAACATACCACAATCCTCTTCATTCTAATGATTGTTCCAAAAGAGACATGCTGATCATCAAAAGAAAATGACATTGTTCCGATGGAAGGAGAGCAAATCATTTATGTACCCCACGTTGATTTTGTCCTCGTGGATCAACGATTGAAACTTGGATATTGTGATTTGATGATGCAACTTCAACACATGACGTACCAAAGGTACGATTGTGCATCCAAACAAAATCTGGTTGTCAAGAGAAGCAATGCATCGAGCCTACTTCAAATTGGAGGAAACAATCAAATACAGTTTTCAAGCTGTGCACATAATTTAAAGCTCAACCAACAGATTGGAAGTACATCCGAATGATCTTCGACCCATGAAAACATTTACCGAGCTTGAGGTCGAGTTCTCTCCAAGCCGGGGAGAATGATGCAGGGAATCACGTGTGGGACTCAAGTGATGCAAATCTAATTTAGTTTCTTATTTTGTTATTGAGTTGCAATTATGATCAACTTTCCAATTTCATTTAACGAGTGTATTTAGGATAGTTTCTAGTTTGCATTAGTTTCCTAGTTTGATTAGGTGACTTTAGTTATCCCTTAAGCTTTCTTTTTCCTACTTATATGGCATTGTGGAGAAGGAATTTTTAGAGAGTTGATTAATAGAATTGAGTTTTCCCTTGGAGGTGTATCCTCGTTTGTGGTCTTTGTGGAGATGTGTAGTGTCTGCGGAGTGCGGACACGTCCTTCTGCATGGTATTGTACTTCGACACTTTTCGTCCCTAGAACTAATCCTATTGGAGGTGTTATTAGGGATTGTGTTGGTATTGTTGTGCGGAGTTTTTCAGGGCCTATGACTAGAATATCCTTAAATTCAAAACTCTCCTATATTCGACTAGAAAAATGGTTATAACTTTCTCAATACAAGTCAGAATTGTACAAACTTGGGCATGTTGGAATGCTAATTCAATGAATCGAGTGAAGAAGCTTTTTGATTATAAGATTACCTGGGATGGCAAAGAGGTCCTTATTTATTTATTTAGTCCTTATTTATTTATTTATTTATTTTTGTCAAAGGGAGAAGTTTTATTAACTGGAAAGAATATGCAGGAAGAGGTCCTTAATTTTTGTTTGAATGTCAAGTATTGTTAGTTCAGAAATGATTATGCACATGTTGCTGAAATTATTACAACTGAATTTAGGTCTCCACCACACCTGCTGATCTTCTTAACATTGCATTGGCACATTTGTTGCTGTATTTCCTTCCCCTCTGTAACCATATAATTTCTGTGAGGAAATGACTGGTTGGTGCTGCTGGGATCCTCCTTTCTCCATTAATAATATTTCGTCTCGCAGAGTTGAAAGCAGGCTAACGTGGAAACCTTGCCTAGTTCTGTTAAGCACTTCATGTTTGTTTGTCACCAAGTACAAATGAGTTCATTAACATGTTTTCTTTATTTTACTCTAGGTGTTGTGAAATCCAATCGATCAATATGGCGACTAAGCACAATAACTGATTTCTTTTGGGCAATCATGAACTTCTTTGGGACATTCTTCGCGACAATGTTCTCGGTAGGGATTAGTTACTCCCTCCCAGTTTTGACTGATGCTTACTTCATGCCGTCTTTTTTATTCGCTTGACCTGTCATGTTTAGATGGAAAAGTCGGATGCATACAAACGGAGCTCAGGATCTAGCAAGAAATGGGATGGCGGACCAGGAGGTGGTGGTCCTGGAAGTGGCCCATATGGAAACGGACCACGTGGACCACCTCGTGGACTGGACAATGTCAGAGGCATCGACCACAGTAAGTTTGTTAAAACACCCTTTATTCTGGACTATGTATTCTTGGATCATTGAATAAGCAATTGCATTGCCTTCCAGGTTCTCTTCCTGCATGTGGCTCCTGCTGTGGTGGGTAGGGTGCATATGGGATGTATTATCTTCCGTACTAAAAACTACTTGATGTGCTTGTTTTCACGTCTGAAACAATTAGTTTGTAACAAACTTTTGGACGAGATGTGGCTTTTTTATCTGAAGTGTAGAAAATTTGGTGGGCTTAAGAGTAATGGTTCACAACTACAGCGTTTCAAGTACCTTATAAGAAAATTTTCCAGCAGTGATGTTTTACTAAAATCACACTTATGGTGTATACGGCGGCACTAAAGGCTCTCTTTTTAGACAGTATGGCACAGAAGGCCTGCTTAGCTTGATAGATGCGGACCTAAGAACTTGTTCCATGTTTTTCCAGAAGAACCATTCTCTAATTGCTTGATCACTTTGCATTATTTGGCTTCCTCATCTTTTCAGAGAATTTTTTTGGAGAGGTAAGTGTAAAGATTTCCAAAATGAGAGTACAAGGTACAAAAGAGAGAGCACACTGGCACTTTCATTGTACCCACACTTGAGTTGTTCGAGTAGTTAGGACGTTAGGCAATGAGCTGGAGGTCCCTACTTTGAATCGTTTGGGGGCCATACTTGATGATGTACTGTGGGCAGTGTTGTATATCTCGGGTTTTTGGTCCCTGCTTGCTTTTTATTAATTTATCTTCGACATTGGCATCACCGAAAGTCTTGGGCTGGTTGAGTTGTACTCGCTTCATCAATTTGCATTGCTGTCTAAAAAATTCGGGCTTTTTATTAATTTCCCACCAGCATCAGCATGAGTCGCTTTCTGAGCTAGGTGAGTTATAGAACCTAACAAGTTTGGTGAAGTTATTAATTGCTGACTGCCATTTTGGTGCAAATGCAACTTTCTTTTACCTAGTATTAAGTCGTGCACATGCCTGTTCTGTCACAGGGCACCTGGGCCTGGGCGCCTATGTGTGATCTTTTTATGTGAAAAAAGTAATCTGCAATGTTTACGGGGTAAAAGCATCAATAGGGTGCAATTTTATTTCCAAATTTGGGAAAAAAAAAAAAATGTTTTGATGGTAGGAGAGTGACAGAAATCACTTACATTTCTGTGGACGTGCCTTAATTCTGCACTGTATACATTATACCAAGTAAAAATAAAATTCAACAATCTAGACATGTATGTCCCCTTTGGGTGGTGGGTATTGAATCCTTGGTACTTCTAGAACAATCCCTTTTTATGAGAGGGACTAAAAATGAAGGATTCATGGCCAAGATCCACATATGGCTATCGAATAAACTCCGTGGCCCAAGATGGACGGTGCTTATTATTGTAACCAGGGGACTACTGGTTTGAGTTGAGTACTCAAGAAGTTGCCAATAAAAAACAAAAACTTATCTTTGATTAAAAAAAATAAATAAATTTTGACCCACTCGCTATCGTCCGCTATAATTCAAAATTCTCATGTGACTGACCGGAAGTCAGCGCGGAAGATTTCAATCAAACATGACACTGTTGCAACCCCACCCAAGATTGACTCAGGAATGCTGGGATCTAGCAGACTCTTTGTTTTGTGTTAGGTAGGGGACGTTTGTTTTGTGTTAAGGTAGGGGGGTTTGGAACTTTGGATTGATTCTATCCTTTATATATTCCCATGTAAATCAAATCTGATCACAATTGATTCATACCGATCATGGACTGCTAGATTTAGAAAATGGTTTGGTAAGTTTTAGATTGGGTTTTTGTTGGAAATCCTATTAATGATTGGGTTGGGTTCCTAACTATGAATCTGTACAACAAGAGCCCATGGAACAGTGGAAGGTGAGCACTGTTTCAACAAAAAAGAAAAGAAAAAAATTCTGTGAACCTGCAGTGCTTGTGATAGTTGACATGTTGGAAGCTGTCAGTATATACATTACTTTAAATAGTTAAAAATAAAATAAAATAAAAAAAATCTTTCAATAGTTCTGATAAGTTAGTCAAACAATACCACTCTCATAATCTCTTTATGTTGCCTTCTTTGTTTCGCCCGAAACAATGTTGGGAACACTTGGATTCTAAGGTCCGTTTATGTATTGAATTTCTTGGAATTCATGGTAAAATGGTTTTCAGTGAAGGGCACGCCAATCCACTGGTACCTCAGTGGTGAGCACCTCATTTTCACATAAACAAGGGATTGTAGTGCTGATGGTGAGGGGCTTGGGTGGGCATTTGTGTGGGTCTATGAGTATTTATCAGTGAAACAAAATAAAATAAAATAAAATAAAATAAAAATAAAATGAGGGAGTGCAAAAGAATTATGGGGTGAAGGCTAATAGGTGGGCATGTAAATGGGATGTTCACTTGGATTACATGTACAAGGCGATGGTTGGATAATTATTTTCCTCCTGTCACCTGTAACAATCGTTCACTAGTTTTTCTAAGAATTCAATATCAAGCCAAATTAATAATAATAAAAAAAAGGATTATCAATGAAGAAAAGCCCTTTAAAGAGCATTTTATGTATTTGAGGTCAATTGGTACGGACATCTGATCCAAGAAGCACATTTTTTGAAACAAATTAAAGTTTTCCTGGTTGATGAAGAAGGAAGTGGCAAATGTCATATGTCTCTTAGGGTGGGGGTAGGTTGGTAGAGAAATATGTATTCCATTCCTAGGTAGAGAAATATGTATGTATTCCATTCCGTGGTGGATGTCTTGCCAATGCATCTCCAGTACTGGATGATGATTCATGGCGGGCCTGACTTGCTTTACAAGGGCGAGCATCTTCTACGTGGATGGTGGATGTTCGTCTACATGGCAAGTGGGTGTGATATTAGAGAGGTGTTCAATTTGCCAAGTGGGTGTGATAGTGGAGAGGGGTTCATTTATTTGGCAGTGTGAAGACGACGTCCCCCCATCAATGCAGGTTGTTAGATCAAAGTCCTCACCAACCGTGGCTGATCTATAAATTTTGATTTGGGCCTACCTAAATTTATGTATAATGTGACACTTACCCTGCCCCTCTTGCAAACATACGGGGACTAAGACTTCAAACGTTTCCAGCTAAGCAACTCCGAGGATACTAACTTTTTTTTTCTTAAAGAAAGGAAAAGAACTGAAAAAAGACAGATATGGGACCAATAAACTTGACTCAGAGTTTTCAGTATACTTATTTCCCAGACCCACAGGCAAATATTAATATTCATACAAGTATTTGGCAGATGCTTAAATATTATATGTCCAGTCTCTTCATTCGGGTTCGAGTGATGACAAAACTTAAATTTAAAGTTCGGTGTGTCTGGCAGATGCTAAATCGGATAAAATTGACCTAATTTGTGTTTGAGTTTAGCTAGTACCGTCCCCATCTGTATTTCCGAGAATGTTCTCCCATGACCATGTTGTTCAAATGTAGTCCAGTTCGGAAACCTATTTAGATGCATGTCTATCAATAAAAATATGACAAGTGAAAAGTTCTCCCTTTTAAAGTGAGGAGCGAAAAGATGAGTCCCATCGAATTATTCTAGCCCTTAATCTAACTGTCATTAAATTTAATAAATACTTCAAGATATGTTTGGGGGATTTACTTATAGACCTGTGTGGTGAAAATTTTTTTATTTTGATTTGCATATCACCCAACTTTTACCCAGACAAGCCACATTCATTCTTCACGCAACTACACGTACATGTACATCTCGATAACCGTACTTCTCCAATAAAAGTGCCGCTTCCCCAGTGGTCTCTTTGGTTGGTTGCAATCACGCTGCCATTCAAGTGGGCGGTTGGTTTTTGTATTTTTGTGGCGCACTGCGACTCTATCTTCCGCTTGATTATTTTTTTAAAAAACGGTAACAAAATTTTATTAAAAAGAGAAAATAAATACAAAGCTAAATAGAAAAAAAGAGAAAAGTTAAAAAAGAAGGTACAAGAATATTGTACTAACCCCAACCCAATTATATAATCACACCAACCCATGGAGACAACTTTTCAATCTCTTGCTTTGCTAGTGCATCCGCGATCGAGTTAGCTGATTTAACCTCATGACGAAAAGAGATATTTAAAGTGGCCGAAAGCTCCCTAATTTTATTAAAATGGAATTGAAATTTTCAAGGAAAATCTTTTCTGTTAGATACCCAAGTGATTGCATTTGAAGAATCACTTTCTACCACAAGAGCACCAATATATCTCCTTGCAAACAACCTAAGACCCTCCAAAATAGCTAACACCTCGGCTTTGTTCTAGTCACAAATGCCCACATTCTTAAAGAACATAAGGAGAACATCACATTTACAAGTACGCAACACGCCTCCAATTCCGGCCGGCCCCAACTTACCTTTTGATGCTCCATCTACATTGAACTTTAAAACCACAAAAAGGAGGGGGAGACCAAGGGATAGATCTTCTCTCCTTAAAAGGGAGACACCCCATATAAGCTTCCCAATTATAGATAATATCATTCAAGTTAATATTTGTAAACTCCTTCCGAATTGAAGCCCATTTCGCAATCCTAAAAGCAACATTATCTATCAAATCAATCACCGAAGATGAAGAGCCTCTAAATATCCTCTCATTTCTTTCATTCCAAATCGACCAAAAAATAGCAAAAGGAATCATTCTCCATAATAAATGCCCACAACCAATAAAGCACCCACCACACCAAGCATTTGCCGCTTTCGCTATATTCTTCGAACAACACCAAGCAATACCACACCTCCTAATAAAGTCATTCCAAACTTGGACCGCCACCTTACAATGAAGAAATAGATGATTAATCGTCTCATTCTCCTTGCCACACATTGTGCATGTATCTAGAATATTGGTAGAAGTCATTCCTCTCTTTCTTAGATAATCAATAGTGGTCACTTTTAATGCAACCACTATCCAACAAAACACCTCAACCCGAGGAGGAACCAACCCCAACCATACATGAGTCGAGAGAGTCAAGTGAGTGGGGTTACCTTCCAAAGTTAAGTAGAAAGCTTTGGCGGAAAACTCCCCGATGAAGATGATATCCCCTTCAACTTGTTAGGAATGAGAATTACAAGCAGCTGTTTTCTATTTGTTATTATCATTGTTATTTTGAGATTTAATCCAAAAGCCATCAATCGTTGAATTATGGAATTTAGATGGGTCTTTGTTTTTTTAATAGCGAAAGGGGACTCCCTAAATCCATCCGTCGAGAGATCGATCCCTTCTGGTGAGAGGAGAGCAGAGCCCTATACAGAGAGACATTCCTATATTCTCAATATCTAGTTGAGTTTTTCTCGTCTGTATATATGAAAGGTATTGGTTTGAAGCTTGTACAATACAAATGACAGATGACTCATTATTTGGAACCTGATTGCTGCTGGCTGAGTCCGAATAGGGACCCAAAGGAAACTGATCCTATATTGAGTGCTGGATGTTGTTTCTTCTCTTAGCACATGGAAATTGGCCTCAGAATGAACTAAAAGTGCACATTTATGGTTGCTTGATTTTCACCTTCAACCTTGAAATGGTACGAAGGAAAATGGGTTGTTTCGAAGCCGGACAAGTTTAAGACATTAACAATCACCTATTTAAAGCAATTAAAAATTTGTAAGTGTAAGGATTATAATTCTATTATAATTAGTATTAGTAAATTCATTGGATATTGGACAGAACTTGTGATTTATTTATAATTGTAATTTTAGCCAAAAAAAATGACCGAAAGACACATAAGTTCTCAAACTTCATGAGTGCACCGTGCATCACTGCCGTTCTCATATCAAAGTACTCATATTAAAGCGCCATGGATGACATCACATGAAAAATTCATGACCTCACATTAAAACCCTTCACATGGACCCCATCTCATCACATGGGCACTTAAAGGCCCTTTCCAACGAACATGGCCACTTAGACTCTCACATGATGACATCATCTACAGGATTTGTGTGGACTATCATATGTGAACCCCTGGAGACTTTTGTCATCATGCATAGGAAACACCAAAGTCAAAGCAGATGTCTTGTCTCCGTATAAAGGAGTGCTATGTCATGTGATATGCCTCAGGTTTTGTGCAAATAGGAAAATGGATGATCACTTGAGCGGACGACAGACGGTAAGCCATCCGTCCGAGCGCACATTTATGCGCTCGAGAAAGTCCGTTTTAAATAGAAAACTGCTTTCTAATTTGGTTCAACTTACTTCTTTGAGTCCTACTTGCCCTATAAGTATTGAGGCACAAATTAAACCCTATATATTACCTTCCTCTTCAAACTCTAGGGTACTACTCTCTCATCCAAAAATTTAGAGATCTATTGAGAGATTATTTTCTTCTCCTAAGCTTCAAGTTGTTATGCTGAAGTTCAAGTATTTGGATTTTTTTCTGCTCCTTTTCTACAGTGGATTTATCTTGCAGAGGCATTCAAGGTAGTTGGTTCAAGCGCGGTGAAGGTGTACGGCGAGCAGTCGACAAGATCAAATAAGTCCTTAGGTTGAGTTAGCAATTGGGAAAGGATTGTGAGTTTTCTTGTAACTTTTGATTTATAGTCCTTGATTGTCTGTTGGCCTAGACGATAAGGCCTGTAGTTTTTTCTAGAGTAGGGTTTTCCACGTATAAATCCTGTGTCATGATTTCTTTGTGTGGATTGCTTACTTTTAATCAGATCTATGATTAACCACTAGTTTAATCACTCAGTTTGAAATCTAGTAGAGATCTGTTTGTTGAGACCCGAGCCTGTGTTATGGCTGAATTTTTCAATAAGTTTTAATATTTTAATCAAGATTAAAATGTTGGTTGGGTTGGTATTTAAACCAACCCATCTTTTCCATTGAATGTATCTAGCCCCTATGAACTGATAGGGGTACACAGGACAGAAATTAGTATTATAAGAGATTTTTTTTTTCTTTTTGGGATGAGAGAGGGCGTTCCGGTCTTTTGGGCAAGAATAATCCCTGCTAGCCAAGGGGTAGCCGGGTAAATCCCCTGTGGCCGTAGTGAAGTAGTGTAGTTTCGAATATTCAACCTTCGGGTACAAATCGTGGTCCTAGGCCAACTGAGCTACTCCTCAGGGTTGAGTATTATAAAAGATTGGAAAGTGCCACTATGCGATTTTAAGTTTTGATGGTATGCATGTCTCCAAATTGACGGTAGAAGGGCTAGAAAATGATGCCCCAATAGCATAAATGAATTTTTATTTGAAAAACTATAAATTTGGTTAGTGTATATATTAATAGGAGCTGTTTCTGGAGATTCCTTCCAGGAGAAAGGCCCATATCTTGTCGACTTGCACCACCATTGCTACCTCTAGGAAATATTTATTAATTCCAGCATTCTATTTTTTTACCCAACTCAGGGGCTGGGACCCAGCTAGATGAGGGAAGTAGACATCAGATTGGGTGACAGAGCCCCTATGGTGAGGGAAGTAGACCTCAGAGGTAGTAGAATACCCTTCTGGTGAGGGATGGTGACTCCTGAGGTTTGAAACTTGTGCAGCCAAGTAAGAACTGACACTTCTTACCACTAGAGTAAGAGGTCGTTCTTTAATTATAGCAGTTTTATACATCCAGATCCAAACATGGTGCAATCCGAGCGAACGATTGGTTTCTCCATCGTGTCCGACGTTGGCCCCTCCTGGACTTCGGTCAAGCATGGCCAATGTGGGAGATCAACAGATTCAAATAGGACCACCCCAAATATGAACTTTTAAGCCAATCCAATCATCCTTGCCCCTTGATTTGTGGCACGTAGATTTAAATGTTTTAAAATAATTTTCTGTAATTTCTATCTAATGATCCAGTCCATTTCGATCAATATAATTCAAAGGGATCCGTAGCATATGAGGCGTTGGGTAGTTAGGATCACAGGTCGGATGGATGAATTTGAGCCCAAAATGTATGAGACAGTCCACAAGAGCATTGGGCATATATTTATACAAAGATCTGGATTTGCTCCTCATCTAAGCAATTTGCGCATAGCATTATGAGTCCCACGTGTGGCCCTTTCAATTCATATCAAATTGGTGATTGAAAGATGCGGATCTAACCGACCAATGTGCAAAATTTCATGTCCATCAATTCACCCCAATACAATCTGTGGCCCTCAAGTTTCATCGTTTTAGAATGCATCACTCTTAATTTTTTTTTTCCTCATTTCAATCCAACTGTCAAATTCCATTCGGATCGATGTAAAAAATTTGGGATTGATGACTTGGTCCAGAGCCAACACAGCCACTCTTTACCTTCTTCACCTACTCTTGTTTGCCTTCTTAAAAAGACTATACATGGATCACATGTCAGTCCTATGACTTTAGATTAATCAGTGCCTGTTACCATATCTGAAGAAGACCGTTTCTTTAGCCTCGGATTCTCCTTTTTTTTCTCTGCATCCTTTTGGCTGAGCCTTTCATCTAGCACCTATTGGTTAACTGAACTTAGCTGCTGATTGAAATGATCATGAAGTAGATCTGGTTGCTAGTAAGGCGGGAAGGGTAGCATTGGAGTTTTTTTTTATCGTAGCAAAAACATTCGGTCATTAAATAATGAGATTACAATGAGAGAAGAAAAGGTACAAGAGTATTGTACCCTCACCTACCAAACACATACAAAAGACACCTCCCACTCCCAAGTAGAAAACCTGTCGACCCTTTGCTCAGCTAAAGCATTAGCCATAGAATTAGCCAATCTAGCGACATGATGAAAGAAATTATTAAAACATATCGATAAAGACCGGATTTCATTGAATAGGAATTGAAATCTCCAAAGGGTGCACCTTCTTTTTAGATGTCCAAGCAATTGCATTGGAAGAGTCACTCTCTACAATGAAAACACCAAGGATGTTACTAGAAAAGCACCAAAGAGCCTTCAAAATGGCTATCACCTCAGCTTCATTAGAATCGCAAACACCTAGTGCTTTGAAAACATAAAAAGGACGCTACTCTTACTATTACAAAGAACACTTTTAATTTCCGCCGGCCCTGGCTTTTCTCTTGTTGAACCATCAACATTGAACTTAAACACTCCAAGGGGAGAGAATACCAAAAAATAGAATTCTTCACCTTAATGAGGCCGCATCCCATATAAGCCTCAAAATTAATAATAGTATCATTTAAACTAAAATTGGAGAACTCTTTTCTAATCAAAGTCCACTTTGATATCCTCATGTTAATTGAAGCAATCAAATCCACTAGGGAGGATGACTCTCGCCTTTTAAAATTCTATCGTTCATTTCTCTCCAAATTAACCATAGAATCGCGAAAGGGATCAACCTCCAAAGAGTATGACCACATCTAACAAAATGATTGCCCATCCAAAACTCTACAATCTCTTCAATCTTCATCGGAAAACACCAAGCAACTCCGCATCTACTAATGAAATGACCCCAAACATTGGTTGCAAAGTCACAATGAAGTAAAAGATCATTGGAATTTGTTAGAGCGAGTTGTAGATTCTTTTTAACCCAAGGAGGATCCAAATCCACGAATCAAATAGGTGACGCATTGCTGTTTGAAGGTCATTAAACTTTTTTTTTTTTTTTGCAAGGAAATTAAGGGATAAAAGGCAGAAAAGATGGGCTACCCATCTTAGAGGCCCTATGTTGAAGTCTAAAAGACACTGTATGTTAAACGTAAGTGGTCCACATGACTACATGTCTAATAATGTCTAGCCCCACTAGGCCGGGTGAGTTTTTTTACAGGGTTTCCCCTTTAGTTTTGATTTTAATAAATCTGACTTGGATTCATGTTTTGCTAATCAATGAGAGAATTACGGAAACTAACTTTTAATAGGATTTCTTTAATAGAAAGAAATCTCTCTAAGGTTATTTATATATTTATTGAAGTGGTTGTCTGGCCTCTCTCTTGACTCACAATATTTGCATAGTACCCTTAACTATCACACATCTTGGACTGAGTAAGAAGGGAGTAAGAAGGGAGATGAGAGAAAGTCCTATTTAATGAAGGCAATTAATCGGAAAGTAGGATAATATAAAAATCACTCATCATCAAAATCATAGCACAAGATACGCTTTTAGTACATTGGACTATCCATTGTTTAATGCATAAGTCTAGACCTGTAGGATGGATTTATGTTCCAAGCCATATTAGATTCAACAATGTAGAGGAATGAATGCATGGGAAGTCGGTCGATGGATAACGAATCAAATACTATGAGATCAACGCTTTCATTGTTTTCATGTCAAGAACAGTGAACAAGAAGTCCTTGTAATGGACTTTTGAACGACTGAAGTTCACCTCTGTGTGGCATGTTGGAAATGATCGTTAAACTTGTTTTTTAATATAAAATTACTAAATTTATAGGCCGCAGATTAAGGGGTTAGAATGATGGGAGTGACTTGAGATTTCATATATGAGCCCCATTTTAATTTTTCTGTCTCCGGTCTCATCCTTTATTGATGGGCCCCTGGAGGGCCCATAGGCTGTCTCACATGGTCTCAATTATGGTAATGTTTTTTCCAAAGGTCAGATCCATCTTACGGTCCTTACATATTTGCAACCAGCTATAATTAGGATTTCTTTCACTCACACTTCCTTGTAAGAAGGGAGTGGAAATCTACAACATGGCTTTACTTATTGAAATCTAAGTTGCTTCAAATGAACGCTCTATTATTTTAGTATGAAGTATCCATAAGTTTACTTTAATAGGAGACGATCCCAACTTCAGATCAAACCTATGATTAGTAATTAATGAGATTGACACAGTCTTATACATTATTAATTGTTTGCTTATAATCATATATTTAGTCTTATGATAGATCTAACTTTTATTTAAGTAAAAATCAGCCATATGTTGCATTTCCATTTTTAACAGGTGAGCCGAGAGGAAAGCCGACAGGATGCGTGATTCATATATATCGACAACTAGCTTTAGTAGTGGGCCAAGTCCAACCCATCAGAAACCACCGCTAGCTGGTGAGTTGCGTAGGAGCTGACCCATTCCTTCTGACCAAATTAGTAAGTGGGTTGGATTTGGTTTAGTCTATTCTCATTATTCAACTCACTCAGGCTGAGAACAAGGGGTTGTCTAGTTGTTTCCAAATCTCTCACCCACCCAAATGATAAGGGATTGATTCTAGGTTTCTCCGGTGTCTGCGTGGGACCAATCCTCGCTTGTGCTAGTGCTTTCATGGGTCCCAATTCCATTGATTGGAGAAATAATAAAACACATATAAAAAAACAAAAAAAAAAAAAAAAAGTGAAAGAAAGAAAAACCTTTGAGGTCTAATATAAACTCGACTAATCTCTCTAATCTCCCAATACAGCCCAATTTGTTAGTGAATGACTTTAGTTGTGCTCCTCTAACTTTAATTAGCATAAGAAATGAGTTTGAATTAACATTTTCAATCAGATTAATTAATATAAGTGGGTGGGATAAAGAGTTAGGTGGTGTATTAATTGTTAGTTTTACATACAGCCAGGGCTCAATCCGAGGAGACTTTTGGCCCAGTGTATGATTCTGGAATCTGGATCTTCTTCAAGCGCCGGACGAAAGTCGGAACAGCAGCAATGCAACGGGTGTCGGTCGCTTCATGCATCCGAGGCCTTAAAACTGCCACCACGAAGGTTTCGTCACGGCGGTAGTTCACGTGATGTACGTTTTTTTGTTCTCTTCTCCGGGGACAAGTTCACATCATCTACCCACATGATGACGTGTGATAATCTCTAACCCTATGAATTTATCAAGAAATGAACATATGCCATTTCTTAAAAATCTCTGTTTTAGCTTTGATATTTTTACCATATATATAGATGATTTTAGAAGTTTTAACAAAAAAAAAAAAGGCTTAAGCATTGATTAGACGAATGAGTATACAAAAACATAAAAACAATAATAGAGGATACAATATATTATTTTCGCAGAATGCTTTTAGTGATGAAATCGCAACTGATTGCCAATAGCATCATTGTTTGTCTATTTTTGAAGTGACACTTTCTTTCTTCCTACGTTAATTACAAAACCCATCTATTTGAGTCTCGAGCTGAGCACTTGAAAGAAGCTACAAATCAATATTTTGCAAATACAACTCTCACTTGGATGTTAAGAAGAAATCATTTTTACCATTTATAGAAGGGAAATAATATACATAATATAATATGAGAGAAGAAGGGAAAAAAGTAGCAGGATGAGGGCCAAACCTCTTAAAGGACAAATGTACTTGGTTCAAGGAATGACGAATACAACTTTTTTCTCTACTTTGGCTTCTTTGAAAAGAGCTCAAGACTCAAGAGATGACTTTCAGAGCATGGGAAGCAAGAAAGTGACAGGATTAACAAATGAAATACAAAGGATGTGCTTGAAATTAGCAATGACAATGGGAAAGGTCTAAATTTGAACAGGCCTTACCCTAATCCAAATGCAAGAAATGTCATCTGAGTGGGGTCTGAGTTTGAAACCAACTTTGGTCTCTGGGGTCTGAGTTTGAAACCTAGTTTGGTCTCTTTCTCACAGCCCATATCTAGATCCAATGAAATCATTAGGATTGGGTCTATAGTTGTTAAGTTTGTTTTGGACCTATTTTGGTTTAGCTTTAAACTGATACATTTCACCTAATTCGACATTACAGCCTTTGAACTTAAATTTTTGTTTTTAAAAATACTAAAAAACTAAACACACACCTAAGAGCATTTGGGAAGGACATATGACCAAATCTGCAAAATGTTATATAGTGGCAAGATCTACCAGAAGTCATTTGAAAAACTAGTCGATTGAAATGATCGAGAGCCATTTATGTTTGGGAAATATTTAAGTGAGAATTATTATATGAGAATTTTTTTGCGGGATTCGACTAGCAACCTATCCAAACTTAGCAACTAATAAGGAACCCCCTGATAGTCACTTATCTCAAGGATTGACACACGTCCGAATGAACTGAACCGTTGGATCGATGGTTGAATATTTTTTTTTTAAATATAACGCCATTAAACTTGTGGGCCATGGGCGAAGGGGTTAGGGGCATGGGTTTGGGGTCATACTTGATACTTGAGGTGGTCCCACATAAATCTTTCCATGTCCCCGGTCCCATCCCCAAATGGGGCCCACAATTGAGCTCCACAAAAAAGTTTTCATATAATATGTGGGAACTAGTTCTCACATAAATTTTATTGTTTATGTTTAATTGGGGCAGACAATCTTTGAAGAAATTAAGCACAGGTGGAGGAACAATAGAATAAGAAGACATTGTCAATTAAAAACCTGGATTTAAATTAAGTATTGATGGAGAACTTCTAGTTTTGATGTGAGGTTGCAAAAGGATTTCTTATGCTGATTGACTGATTATAAAAGGAAAAAAGAACCAAAAACCATAATAGAGAATTCTAACCCTGGGCTAGATAATTGATGTGGGTCAGGCACCTTGTCTTCTAAAAAAAATATACTGCTGATTTTGAATTGGCTAAAAACGCAAGGGAAAAGTAAGAGGAAGGAGAAGGAATACATACATAACCCACGATAACGCAAATCAGGGTAAGACAAGACGATTCCACGGTAAGGTGATACAACCCCCTATCCTCGTGTGAATATATGCTTACATTATATGTCAATATGCTATGTATAACGTAGATGTGCATTTTGAGTTATGGTCTAAGTATCTTGAACCATATGAACGTATAGAGTCGGAACCAAATATCACCAGGTCCAGTTTAATAGGCTAAGATCCGTACTTTAAAATTAATATATATGTACCCAAGACCTAAATTTCCCCATGCTATCAGGTCATTGTTGGATTCTAGTTAATGGGTCTCTATTGCCATATAATAAAGTAAACATTTCACAAACGTTCCTCATCCCAGCGGTGCGTGGTTGTTAACTCCATCAAGTGAACTCGCTCCTCCCACGTCACCCAAAATACAAAAAGGGAAACGGAAACGAAAAGATCCAAGGAAGCTTTCACCTACTGATGCCACGTTTCTCTCTATAAATGTAGAGATATCTTTCATCTCTTTCCTCAGAATCCATCTACTTTCTCTACTTTAGTCCACGCTCTGTGGAGAATCCATAAAAAAACAATCGTAGTCTACGTGGTCTTTTCTCATTCCAGTCCAATCTGGTATAGTCAAGTAGACGAGAGAGAAAAGGAAGGAGAGACTAATGGAGGTGCAAAGGGTCCAAGCCATATCTTCCATGTTCATGTCCAAAAACGCAATCCCGGCTGATTTCGTGCGGTCCGAGCACGAACAGCCGGGCATCACCACCTTCCATGGCCCTGTTCCTGAGGTTCCTCTCATCAATCTTGGTGACCCTGATTGTGACCGGGTGGTTCGAGAGATGGCGAGGGCGAGCGAGGAATGGGGTATCTTCCAAGTGGTGAATCATGGGATACCTGTGGAGCTCATAAACAAGTTGCAGAAGGTGGGGAAGGAGTTCTTTGAGCTGCCACAAGAGGAGAAGGAGGAGTATGCGATAAAGCCAGGGTCTGAGAGCTTGGAGGGCTATGGGACGAGACTGCAGAAGGACTTGGAAGGGAAGAAGGCTTGGGTTGATTTCTTCTTTCACAACATATGGCCACCTTCTCGAGTCAACTACAGCGTCTGGCCCAGGAACCCGCCTTCCTACAGGTTTGAAATTTCAATCTTGAACAATGTTACTATTTGCATATTGGCCAATGAGAAATTCTAAAAAATGTATCACTTTAAAAATTCTCCCTTCTCTGCCCTTTTTTTTTTTTCTCATGGGATATTCACACATATTACTCTTAGGTGTGCTATTCTAAGTTTGACACTCATTTAATTTTTTCCCACTGTATGATTGAAATCATTATAAAATGAAGCCTCTAAATAATTAAATTTTAGAGTCATGGTTATAATAATATTATCTTTCTGTCCGATAGGCTTTTATAACCATCGTGCATTTTAGCGGACGCAGTTCAACTAAAATAATAATTGTCTTCTCTTAAAAAAAAAAAGTTTGTGCGCGCGCTGCCCAATCGTCAGAAGAGGTCAAACAAGGCAACAAGTGTAGTTAAATAGGTGACACGTCACAAGCACTACTTTTTAAGTTTGAGGTGAGCATAAATAAATTTATAAAATTTGACTAGGGTTGGATTAGGACAATTTCGACCTTTAGCATCACCCACTCCCACGCTGCTCTACTTCACCTTTTGGTTGAAAGAGAAATATTTCGTACGGTGTAGTAAGTCGAAGGCCTTGCAAACAATTTTGCGTTTTTGTGTGGGTTTAAGACCTTCTAAATGCAATAGAAAATATATATAGTAAGAGTTATATAAATATGATTTAAAATAGAAATTTGTAATATCAAATCAAATCCAACTTAAATTTGTACCTTTGAGATTCAAGAAACCACTTCTATAAAATCTTAAAAGATTCGATTTTATTATTTAAATTTGCCCGCACCACCCAAATGAAAATTTTGGATTCACTATTGAAGGTGAGTATGGGTTTAGCTAGACCCTACCGAACCTAACTCGTTGCCCTTCTTAATAGGTGTTCCAACCTGTATGGTAGGTAGGCTGTAGGAGTGCTGATGGAGTGGGCTGAATTTGTACCCTTTTTTAGGGCCTTGTGGTTGTACTGTGGATAATTTCTTGCCCAATTATTCTGAGGATTAGTAACGTAATTAAGGAGGTGCATGAATCTTGCAAATGGATGGGCTTTTATATGACTTTTAGGCCTGAAGGCTAGATCTGAGCCCAAAATTAGACCTGATTACTAAATGGCTTGTCCTGGACAAGCCTCGGCCACGAAACTCTTATTACTTTTGATTAAATTTGAACTGACAGATATTTATTATAAGGTATGCGGTTCAATCCAAGCATTGATGCTTGGTTTGGCAACTCTACTAATAGAGTGAAGTGAAGTAAAGTTGATTTTGAAGAAAAAATAAAATATAAGTAAGTTATGATGGAACTTTATTTTTAGTTGTTTGTTATGAAATCTTTTTTAACTTTTTGTAAGTAAAAACAGAGTTTTTTTTTTAAATTTTTGTGGATAAAGGTAGTTGCTTTTGATTTTTTTAAAAAAAGATGGAGGGAGTTTTGAATAAAAACGTGCTTTTGATGTGATATTTTGTCTGAAAAATGGAAGCTTAACTTGACTTTTACTATATTAGTTGTAGGCGGTAAAAACGACACCTACTTAGTTAGAGATGAGATCAGGGTTGAACTTCTTAGGAGGGGGAATGCTGAACTCCGAGAACCTGAAAAGGGAAGGAGAAAGACTTGGGTCAGAGGCCCTGGCTGCCGTGAGCCGAAGGCACTCCGATGCCTGAGTTAGCTCTGAGAAAACTAAGCAGGAGGAGGAAGAGAGGAATGAGGGCTTGTGTATTCTGTGGTGCGTACCTTTCATGGGGCTGATCCCATGCATATATAGGCGAGTGTTCCTCGTTCATTCTCTCTGTGAGTGGGGGTAGGTGAGGTGAGGTCCCATCGCTCCATACCCTGACAGGCAGCAGTAGGTGGAGCGGACAACACCCCTACCTCACTTTCCACGCCTTCAGCCGGCTGGCGTACAGGGATGATAAAGCACACCTCTTATCTCCATAAATGAGCGATCCTATCGCCATAAATGACCGCCCATATCTGTCAGGGCGCGCCGTATTTCCAGGAGGTAGATGGCGGCCCATTCTGACTCTAGGAGGAGAATGGCGGCCCACCCTAACTCTAATGCTGTGGCTGGGGGTGCTGTGGCCTGGGACCAAGGATAGCTTGGCCGTGGCGCGCCTTTGCACCGGACTGGCACTCATACCGAGCTGCCGAACTGCGGTGCTGACCTCGCAAGCTAGACTGCTCTACCGAGCCGCCAAGGTATTGACCGAACTGCCGAGCTGACGATCTTCTACCTCGGAAGCTGAGGAGCTCGGCGAGTTTAGCCGTGATCATTGCTTAACTTGGTCATTACGGTGTTTTTACCCACACAATTGCCCCCTAGCTTTTGACTCCTGAGAGCCTCCTGGCTCGAAGGGGTCAGAAGCTTGATGACCGTATAACTGGTTCTTCTACCGAGCTCAAGTGAGGATGACCGTCATGAAGGTAGTACCGGGACGAGGGAGCTTCGGACCAAGAGGGCCCCCTTGGGTCTGGGGGTCGCTGCTATCACGCGGGCCCCTTGGAGGTGTCTTTTTCGCCTGTCCTGGATATTAAATAGTCTTCGGATATCGCGCTAGCAGTGACACGTGTTGCTTCCTTGCTGTCTTGCCATTACTTCGAGGAGACGTTAGGGCTGCGAGACGGGACATTAGGTTTGATTGAGGAGACGCCTCTTAAAGGCTCTCCTCGAAAATCGAATCGACGCCCCCAGGCTTTATAAATCAGGGCGCCCCCTTCGTCTTCGCTTTCCTCTGGTTTCTTCAGATTTCTACTGCGTTTTGCAAGAGATCTTTCTCCAGCGCTTACGTCCTTCCGGTGTCTTTGTTTGGGCAATCTCCATTAGGAGTCTTCTCCGTCTTCTTCTTCTTCGTCTTCTTTAGGTAGGTCTGTCTGAGTCGAGAATGGGAGTCTATAGGCATCTGCTAGGAAACTCAGACTCCATAGTCCATTTTAGGGATTTATACAAGGTCCCCTCCAATGTGGAGGTCAGACCGGATACCCCCGATGACGGCCTCACCTATCGTGACGGCTGGATGCCCTTCTGGTTGGTATCTGTAGTGGAAGGGGGAGTTCGCTTTCCCCTGCACCCACTGGTCCGGGACTGCCTCTGGGAGTGGAGGTTGTGCCCTTGCCAGCTACTCCCCAACGTATACAAAATCATAATGGGGGTAGTGCGGCTCAACCAGATTCTGGGAATTGGCCTTGGCGTCCCAGATATTGAGGACACCTATGACCTCTGCAAATCCGCAGAGGGGGATACATATTACCTCCGGCTGCGGGTTCGCCGGACAGGGTTTGTAACCGCGCTAGAGGACTCCAACCGATATGCTGGCGAAGACAAAGTGCTTGTCAGAGGCGGATGGGAGTTCGGCGAAGTAGAGCCTGCTACCACGGTCCGGGTCCCTCGAAAAATAGGGATTCCTCCAAGTAAAGGCCGAAGTTCTTTCGGTTTGCAGTTCTTTTCTCTCCTTTTCTGGCTTCTGACATGGTTTTGTCTGTGCAGATTTTCGCGAAAAGAGGGAGCTCGCGAGGAGGAATCGCTGGAAAGTGAACAGCGCCTGGCACGAGCTGGTGAGGAACTACCGCGGCCACAACTGCCGTGCTGCCTGGTGCCTTTTGGGGTACGTGCCCCACTATCGGTCCTTCAACACTTCCAGAAAGGTGTCGGGGATAGACTCCGTCCTTAGCGGCGAAGGTGCGAGTCAAGGAACAGAGGCGGCCGTGGTACCGAGCTCGGCTACAGTGACCGTTGCAATTCCCGCCGGTCGCCTGGTCGAATTGGCAGAACGTGCTCCAGCGGTCTCTGCCGCAGAGTCCGCCAGACCCTCGAGGGCCAAGCCCCCGTCTTCCCGAACGAGGCTAGCAGCGTTCAGTTCGGAGGAAGAGGAAGAGGAAGAGGAAATGCTGCGCCAGCGCGGGCGACGCTATGCCGCGGAGGACCTGTCCGCGGCGGCCTTCGGAGACATCGGAGGCGAGGTCCGGGAACCTCCGCAGGCAGTGGCCGCGGCGCCTCCGGCATCCCCAGGTGGCATTCCTGCCCCGGATGTCGAGGCGGTTAGTCCTGCCGTGGTCGCGGCTGCTCGGCCTGACGAGGCAGGGGTCGTCACAGCTCCGCCTCCGCCCGTGACCACAGTCGTCCCACCCTCGGATCATGCCGCTGGGGCTGGACGTCGGGCCCGTTCGGCCGAGGCTGCCGAGGGCGGACGACCCGAGAAGAGGGCAAGGGTCGAGGCCTCGCCTGGCCCTTCGACTTCGTCTGCTGGTGGGACGATCCTGCCCCCTCCTCCGGCTCCGTGGAGGCCGGCCATCGAGGGGTCTCTGGGGAGGCCGCTGGCCGAAACAGACCGCGCGACCAATCCCCAAGTGGTCGCAGCGCTAGGGCGAGCCTGCGCCCTCCCTCAGGACATGGCGAGGTGGGCGGAGATGGACAACGAGTCTCTCCTGCTTTCCTCGATGCAATCCGTTGTGCAGGTAGGTGCAATTGTCTTTCCCTCAGCTTTTAGTCCCTGTCGTGTTATTGACTTCGGGTTTTCGTCTTGCAGCTGTTGCAGAAGTGCCAGGTGGGCATTGAGAGGCTGGACGCGGCCGAGGCGCGGGCAGCCGAGTGGGTGGTCGAAAGGGACGAGCTGCGGGCGTCCTTGGCGTCCAAGGATGCGACGCTGGCGGAGGTGACGGCCAAGAACGCCGGCCTCGTCGTTGATTTCGAAGAGTCGAAGGTTGAGGTCCAGCGCCTCAAAGATGAGCTGGAGGACGAGAAGGTCCAGAACCAGCACCTTTCCTCCGAGCTCGATGATCTCCGGGCTGCGGCGAAACAGCTGGAGGACGAACTGAAGAGCACAAAGGGGACGAACAAGAGACTCCTCTCCCAGCGGAACCAGGCGCAAAGTTCCCTGGAGAAGGCGCTGAGGGGGAAGGCAGCCGAAATCGAGTCTGCCCTGGCAAAACAGGAGGACAGGCTCAAGGGGGAGTTCCTTGCCGAGCATGACTCCATCATGGAGGAGGAGGTCGGCAAGCTGACTGCTGATTACAAGGCTCAGCTGCCGGGGATCCGGGACCGAGCCTGGGAGCTCGGGTGGAAGGCAGCCTTGGAGAAGGCTGGAGTACCCGAGGACAGCCCATTGTTCCTGAATGCCTTAAGGTTTTCCTGCTCGGACCCGGGACTCGCAGCCGTGTCTCAGGTCTCCTCCGACCCTCCTTCGCAGTCGTGCCCGGAGGCGATCGCCGCTCCCGAGGTGCCTCAAGAGGCTTCGGTTGTCAGCGCTGATCCCGGGGGCTGCCAAGTGGCAGCGGCCGTCGAGGTCCCTCCTGAAGCCGCCGTGGTTTGCCATGAAACTGCCCCAACTGCTACCGAGGCCAGCACGGTCGCAGCCGAGATCCCTCCAGAGATCGACTGCAATGTGGAAGCTGCAGCCCCCTGAGGGTTTTTGTAATTTTTTCTTTCTTTGATTGTATCTTCATCCGTCCTGTAATCAGGAGCTGTGATCAATAAAAATTTCTGATTTTCGCTCGCATTCTGATGCTTTCTTGTTCTTGATGAAATGTTTGTGGTTGATGGAATGCTGCATTGCTTTTCTGTTTTGAGTCGAAACTCCTTGCTATTCTTTGGATTGAGACGTCGGCCAACGACCGAGACCCGATGCATGACCGTGGTCTCCGACGGCTGTTCCGTACCCATTATTTCCCCCCCAGCTTTTGGCCTGTGGGCTACTTGGAGCAGGTCGGAAGCTGAGTGGTTTTAGTCAGGCCGGTATTGTCACTAACCTTTTGGCAGTGCCCGTTGTGTCGAACTGCCGAAACGGTGGGGTCTCGGTTCGATGGGGTCTCCTCATCGCCTTTTGCTGACGTGGAGTGCTGCATTAAGTTCTTTCCGTCAGTCGAGGCGGTTGCCCTTCCGCCTGTCGAGGCATTGAATAGTCCTCTGAGAATGTGGCACCGTGCCACGTGTCACCTTTGTTGAGGGCGCGCAATCAAATCTGCAGGACGACTGGGCTGCCCGAGGCGACTCTAGGGCTACTCGAGGTAGGGCCATATTGAAGGCTTCTCTCGAAATCTGAAACGGCGCCTCCATCCTTTATAAGTTAGGGTTCCTTCTCCGTCTTCCTTCTTTTCGATCCTCAGAACTTCTGCTGCAACCTACTGAAGAACAATACTTTCCTGTTGCCTGCGACCCTTCTGCTCGCAGAGCACTGTAGGAGCTTCACTGTAGGACTTCTCTCTCCTGTCTCTTCCCTTCTGGTGGGTAGTCCTCCTGGGTTAGAATGGGTGTGCACAGGCATTGGCTAGGGGACGCATTGTCCATAAGCCTGTTTAGGAAGGAATACAAAGTCCCTGCGACTGTAGAGATTAGACCAGACGGACCCGACGACGGTTTCACATACAGCGACGGCTGGATGCCGTTCTGGCTGGTGGCCGTCGTGGAGGGAGGAGTCCGGTTCCCCCTCCACCCACTCCTCAGGGAATGTCTCCGGGAGTGGGGGTTGAGCCCCTGCCAGCTGCTTCCCAACGGATACAAGATTATCATGGGGACAGTGCGGCTCAACGAGGTCCTGTCCATCAACCTCGGTGTCTCGGACATCGAGGAGGCGTATGACCTCTGCAAATCCGCAGAGGGGCATACGTACTATCTGAGGCTAAGGCTCCACCGGACCGCCTTCGTGACCGCGCTGGAGGATTCGTATAAATACGCGGGGGAGGACCGTGTCTTCGTTCGCGGGGCGTGGGAGTTCGGCGAGGCGGAACCCAGCACCACGGCCCGGATACCGCGCAAAATTGGAGTCCCTCCAAGTAAAAACCGAGGCCCCTGGATTTTGTATTTTTATCATCTGTTTCCCTCGCTGACACTGTTCTGTTCCTGCAGGTTTTCGGCAGAGGAGGGAGCTTGCCCGAAGGAACCGGTGGAGGGTGAACAGTGATTGGCACGAGAGGGTACGGAAGTACCGCGGCCATAACTGCCGAGCTGCGTATTCGCTGCTGGGATACACGCCGCACTACAAGTCATTCCTTGCTCCGAGGCGGGTGACTGGGATCGACTCCGTGCTTCACGGGGAAGAAAACGGACCGGGCACCGAGCGGACTCAGGCTCCTGTTCCGGAACCCGTGACTGTCGCAATCCCTAGCGGCACTCCGGTAGAGTCGGGAGGACAGTCCCCTGTCCGTGAAACAGCTGCGACCAAGAGAGCCGAGACCGGGCGCAGGCGACTAAGGCAGAAGTTTGTTGTCTCCAGCGAGTCCCGGAGCACATCCAGCTCGGAAGAGTCCGAGGTCGAGATGTTGCGCGGTCGTCGCAAGCGCTTTGTCGCGGAAGACCTCTCCGCTGCTGCGTTTGGAGGCACAGGCGAAAGCTCGGTTCCCGCCCGAGGTGCCGACGTCGACCGAATTATGTCGGCGGTAGCTGCTGTTGAGGTAACCGCGCCCGGGACCGAGACCGTTCCGGAAGCTACAGATGATGTTCAATCGGGAATGCCTGCTGCAGCAGAGGTCGGGGCGAGCGCTCCGGAAGTCATTTCTGAAGAACCGCACTCCGACTTGGGCAGAGGGGATACTGCCGAGGTCGTCGAGGAGCGCAGGCCGGATAAGAGGCCCAGGGTCGAAGCCCAGTCTGTCCCTGAGCCTGCCATGTCGGTTGGGGGGTCCGCCGCTCCTTCCGACTTCATACCCTGGAGACCGGACATCAAGGGGGTGCTGGGGAGGGAACTCGCCGAGTCGGACCGAGCGGTCAGCCCCGAAGTGGTTGTCGCTCTGGGACGAGCGTGCGCCCTTCCCCAGGATATGGCAAGGTGGGCGCAGATGGACAACAAGTCCCTGCTGATGTCCTCAATGCGATCACTGGTAACGGTGCGTATACGCTTGACTCAACTTTCTTTTTCTGCTGTGTTTCATTTTGTGATATTTCTGTTTCCACTGCAGCTCTTGCAAAAGTGCCAGACTGGCATGGGGAGGCTGGATGCAGCCGAGGCCAGCGCAGCAGATTGGGCAACCGAAAAGGAGGAGCTGCTGAAGTCCCTGGCGGCGAGGGACGCGGCCCTGGAGGAGGAGGCGAGGAAGAAGGAAGATCTTCTTGCCGAGCTCGACGCAGAGCGGGCCTTGGCCGAGCACCTCAAAGAGGAAGCTAAACAGGCGGTGGATCAAAACGTCCAACTGTCCTGGAAGCTAGACGAGGCCCGGCTCGCGTCGTCGCGGAGGGAGGAAGACATGAAGATGCTGCGGGGGACCAACAGTAGGCTTATCTCTGAGAGGAAGCTAGCTGAGAGAAAGCTAGAGATGGCTCTGGACGGGAAGGCGGCCGAGCTCGCGCGGGCTCTGAGAGATCAAGAAGCTAGACTCAAGGAGGAGTACGTCGCCGAGCACGAGTCCGTGATGAATGAGGAGGTCAGCAAACTGGCAGCTGACTACAAGGCTCAGCTGCCAGGAATCCGGGAGAAGGCGTGGGCACTTGGGTGGAAGGCGGCCCTACGGAGGGTTGGTGTTCCTCCGGACAGCCTCATCTTTCAGAATTCCCCCAGGTTTCCTCGTTCGGACTTGGAGTTGCGGGCCGTCTCGGGAATCGCCCCCCCCCTTTCAGCCTCGGAGGTCCCTCCAGCAACAGTCGCCCCTGCTCCTCCGGTGGTTCCCGAAGCTGCGTCAGCCGTACCTGGCGAGAGTGCTGCCGGGACTAGCTGTAATGAGGGAGCAGCAGCTCCCTGAATTATGTAATATTTTTTTTTTTTTTTTTTTTTTTTTTTTTTTTTTTTTCTTCATACCTTGTACTTAAGCTGATCTTAATAAAACAACATTCTTTGCATATTCAGTGTCGTCTGTTTTGCTTGTAGCGTATCGTTGCAAGTAACTTGCCGAGTAGATCGATAGGTACTAAGCGAGAGAGGATCCGAGCCGTGAGGGGGGTACCGAAACCGGACCATGACTCCGTTGGCTGTGCCGCCAGAGCTGGTGAAGGCACCGAGCTCAGGACGGTTGGACCTCCGAACAGAGGTACCGAGCCGCGAGGGTGGTACTGTTACCGGACCCTGAAATGCTTATGGCTGTGCCGCCAGAGCTGGTGAAGGCACCGAGCTCAGGACGGTTGGCCCTCCATGCAGAGGTGCCGAGCCGCGAGGGTGGTACTCTTACCAGACCCTGAAATGCTTATGGCTGTGCCGCCAGAGCTGGTGAAGGCACCGAGCTCAGGACGGTTGGCCCTCCATGCAGAGGTGCCGAGCCGCGAGGGTGGTACTCTTACCGGACCCTGAAATGCTTATGGCTGTGCCGCCAGAGCTGGTGAAGGCACCGAGCTCAGGACGGTTGGCCCTCCAAGCAGAGGTGCCGAGCCGCGAGGGTGGTACTCTTACCGGACCCTGAAATGCTTATGGCTGTGCCGCCAGAGCTGGTGAAGGCCCCGAGCTCAGGACGGTTGGCCCTCCATGCGGAGGTGCCGAGCCGCGAGGGTGGTACTCTTACCGGACCCTGAAATGCTTATGGCTGTGCCGCCAGAGCTGGTGAAGGCACCGAGCTCAGGACGGTTGGTCCTCTGAACAGAGGTACCGAGCCGCGAGGGTGGTACTGTTACCGGACCCTGATGTCGGAGCTGGCGATGGAGCCGAGCTGACAGTTGACATTCCGAATAGTGGGATCGAACCGCTGCGAGCCTTGGAGCAATGCAAACATTCATTCCAGAAAAGTTGCCTTTTATTGATATCTGATTTCTTGAGTACATTTTTCAGAAATAGAATTTTTTTAGATGTGCTGCGTTCCATGGTCGCGGGAGCGGCTTCCCGTCCATATCTTCGAGTCGGTAGGCAGATCTCCCCGCTGTAGAAGTTATTCTGAACGGTCCCTGCCAGTTAGGCGCCAGCTTGCCTTCGTTGGGATCTCGGTCGGCTGGAAGTGTTTTCTTCAAGACCAACTCTCCTATCACGAACCTTCTCTCTCTGACCTTCGGGTTGTACCCCCTGGCCAACTGCTGCTGATAGGCGGTCAGGCGGATAGCTGCCGCCTCTCTTCGTTCTTCAGCCAAGTCCAGCTCCCGTGCTACATTCAGATCGTTTAGACCCTGGTCACAGAGTTCGGACCTCAAGGTCGGGAGGCCGACCTCAAGGGGAATGACTGCTTCCATGCCGTAAGCAAGGGAGAACGGGGTAGCCGAGGTGGAACGCCTCGGCGTAGTTCGGTAGGCCCATAGGACGCTTGGCAGCTCCTCCGCCCACCGACCTTTGGCTCGGTCGAGTCTCTTTTTGATTCCGTCGAGGAGCACCTTGTTTGAGATCTCGGCCTGGCCGTTGCTCTGAGGGTACGCCGGGGTAGAGTAGATGTTGCGAATGCCGTACTCCTGGCAGAAGCTCTTGAAGAGGTTGGAGTCGAACTGTGTCCCGTTGTCCGAAATGAGAGTGCGGGGAATTCCGAACCTCGTGATGATATTCTTCCACACGAAGTTCTTTGTGTCCAGCTCGGTGATGGAGGACAAAGGCTCAGCTTCGACCCACTTCGTGAAGTAATCCGTGGCCACAATCAACCATCTCTTGTTCCCTGGAGTTCGGTGAAGTGGTCCGACGATGTCGAGGCCCCACTGGGCGAAAGGCCACGGACTGGAGAGAGGACTTAGGTCCTGGGCTGGCTGGTGGAGAGAATGGGAGAATTTCTGGCACTTCTCGCACTTCCTTGCGTAAAGCTGGGCGTCCTTCTGCATGTACGGCCACCAGTAACCCTGGCTGATAGCCCGGTATGCAAGTGACCGACCTCCTATGTGACTGCCGCAGACTCCTTCGTGGATCTCGTAGAGGAAGTCGTCGACCCTGCTGGGGTGCACGCACTGGAGGTATGGCCCTGTGAATGATTTTCTATAGAGCTTGCCGTCTGGGGACAGCCAGAACCGGGACGCCTTCAATCTGATCTTTCTGGCTTCAGTCCTGTCTTCCGGCAGCTGGTCATCCTTCAGGTAGGCGATGATGGGGTCCATCCAGCTCGGGCCGAGGTCCAGGCACATGAGTTGCCGGGGTTGCTGGAGGTTGATGCTGGGCTCTTGCAACGTTTCTACTTCAATAGTCCTCCTTTCGCCAGCTTCCACAGCCGAGGCGAGGCTAGCGAGGGCGTCTGCATGGGAGTTGCACTCTCTCCCGATCTGCCGGACCACGGCCCTTTCGAACTGGGAGAGGAGTCCCCTGGCGTGGGCAAGGTAGGCAGCCATCCGGTCATCCCGGGCCTGGTAGTCTCCGCTGAGCTGGCTTGTCACCAGCTGAGAATCGCTGAAAATCACAACGGACCGGGCCTCCAGGATCTTGGCACTGTTAAGTCCGGCAATGAGGGCTTCATATTCGGCCTCGTTGTTAGATGCCTTGAAGCCGAGGGTCACAGCTTGCTCGATGACGAGGCCCTCGGGAGACTGGAGAACCACGCCAGCGCCAGCTCTCCTGGATGTCGAGGATCCATCAACGAAGACTTTCCACGACGAGTCTAGTAGTTCTTTCCAGGAACGCTCTTGCTCCGTCTCGGTGACAATCTCCGTACCGCTATTCATCTCAGTGATAACCTCCGTACCCCTATCGTCCCCCAGTTCGGTGTCGAGCGCGGTCGGTGCCGAACTCTGAGGGGTAAACTCCACAATGAAGTCCGCGAGAACTTGGGCTTTGATGGCCGTTCTGGGTTGATAGCCGATGTCATATTGCCCCAGTTCGACAGCCCACTTGGAGATTCGTCCGGAGAAATCTGCCTTCCGGAGAAGAGCCTTCAGTGGGTATTCGGTCACGACCACTATTGTGAAGGTTTGGAAGTAGTGGGAGAGCTTCCGAGAGGCGCTGACGAGCGCCAAGGCGAGCTTTTCAAGCTGCAAATACCGGGTCTCGGCGTCCAGCAGGGTTTTGCTCGTGTAATAGATGGGCCTTTGCTGGCCGTTGTCCTCTCTGATGAGTACCGAGCTCACTGCATGGTCCGAGACTGACAAGTACAAGAACAGTGGTTCTCCAAAGGTCGGGGTTGACAGCAGTGGTGGAGAAGAAAGATATTGTTTTAGCTGCTGCAGCGCCTCAGAGCATTCTGACGTCCACTGGAACTTGGAGCCCTTTCTCAAGAGTTGGAAGAAGGGTCTGCACTTGTCTGAAGCGCGGCTAATGAACCGGTTCAGGGCGGCGGCCATTCCGGTCAGCCGCTGAACTTGTTTCGCCGAGGTCGGACACTGAAGGTCCTGGATCGCGGTGATCTGGTCGGGGTTAGCTTCGATCCCCCTTCTTGTGACCAGGCTTCCCAGAAACTTGCCGGAACCGACCCCAAAGGCGCACTTGGATGCATTCAGCTTCAACTGGAACTGGCGAAGGATGTCGAAAATTTGGCGGAGGTCGGTCAGGTGGTCCTGCGACCTCTTGGACTTGACGACCATATCGTCGATGTAGACCTCCACCGTTTTGCCGAGCTGGGCCTGGAACATCTTCGTCACCAACCGCTGGTAGGTCGCTCCCGCGTTTTTCAACCCGAAGGGCATCACCTTGTAACAATAGGTGCCCCGGGGAGTGATGAAAGCTGTCTTCTCCTGGTCTGCCGCGTACATGGGGATCTGGTGGTACCCCCGGTAGGCGTCCAGGAAGCTCATCCGGTCGTGTCCGGCAGTGGCGTCAATGAGTTGGTCGATTTTTGGAAGAGGGAAGCTGTCCTTTGGGCAGGCCTTATTGAGGTCGGTGAAGTCCACGCAGACCCTCCATTTGCCCGTCTTCTTCTTGACTACCACGGTGTTGGCTAGCCACTGCGGATAGTGGACCTCTCTTATTGCACCTGCCTCAAGGAGTTTCTGAACTTCCTCAGCCACGGCCTCAGTCTGCGGGACCCCAGTCCGGCGCGGTTTTTGAAGCACGGGCTTATGGTTGGGATCCACCTTCAGCTCGTGACAGATGACTGCGGGGTCAATGCCGGGCATTTCGTACGGTGTCCAGGCAAAGACCGCCTTATTCTCCTCGAGGAGGTTCAGCAACTCTATCTTCTCGGTCTCGGGGAGTTGACTTCCCACGAGAAAGAATCTGTCGGGGTCGGCGGGATCAATATTGACCTTGGTGAGGTCCTCGATGCTCTTCTGCGCCGGAGCCCTGCCGACGTCCTCGAGCTCGGCTTCTCTATCCTGCTCGGTCACATTGACTTGGGACGGCCCGGCCTCGTCAGACAGCACGGCCAGCAGGCATTGCCTGGCCATGTGCTGGTCGCCCTTGACGGTGATCACTTCCGTCCGTCCCGATCGATTCTCCAAAGGGAACTTGAGTTTTTGATGCCGGGTGGAGGGCACCGCCTCCATGCTGTGCAGCCACGTCCTCCCCATTATTACATTGTACGGGGAAGGGACATCGACCACTAGGAAGTCGACCTGTCTGCAGGCGCCACCGACTTGGACTCTAAGGGAGATCCTGCCCTTGGGATAGACAGGTTTGGAACTGAAGCCGACCAGAGGGGTGCGGCATGCCTGGAGGTCCTCGTCTTTCAGGCCCAACTTCTTGAAGCAGTCGTAGTAGAGGACCTCGGACGAGCTGCCAGGGTCGACGAGGGCTCTCTGAACCAAGAAGTTTTGTAGCTTCAAGGTGAGAACTAGAGCGTCGTTGTGCGGGAGCTCGACGTCTTCCAGGTCTTTATCAGAAAACCATATTCTGACCCCCTCTGTTTTGGCCTTCTTCGCGGCCGGCTCTGGCGCCGCGGTCAGCACCTGTTTCTGATGTGAGGCGCGCCGGGCCTCAGCGCGGGCCTGAGAGCTCTTCTTAGGTGGGGCGGCGAGGTGAATGACGTGGATGACTCCTTCCGGCTCGCTGTCCTGGTTATCAGCTTCCCGCCGTGGAGGTCGGTCATCACCTCGGCCCTCCTGCTTGATGTACTCCCGTAGGTGCCCCTCCTTCACAAGGTCTTCCAGGTGGAAGTTGAAGCTCTTGCATTCGTCGGTTCTGTGCCCGTTCTGCTTGTGGTAGGCACAGAACCTACTCTGGTCCCGGGAGGAGGGGTCGGATATCATTGGGCGCGGCCATTTGAAGAACGGCTGCGCCTTTATTTTGTTGAGGAGCCTATAGATCGGCTCCTTGAAGATGGTGTTCACTGCCACGTAGGAGGTCGGCTCGTGGCCGGACCTTCTGCTGCTGCGTGATCCTGACGTCGAGGCGGAGGGGGTTCGGCGCTGCTCCGAGGACCGGGCTTTGCGCCGATCCGGGGATGGATCCCTGCGGCGATCTTCCTTCTTGGAGGGCCTGTTGTCTCCCTTGGCCGGTTGGCTTCTCTTGGTGAGGCCAAAGTTCTCCCGTCCTCGCGCCTCGTCCTCTTCTGCCAGGATGAACCGATTGGCCCGCGTCATCAGCTCCTTCATGGTGGTCACGGGATACATGACCAGCTGGGCCCGAAGTGGGATACCTGGCTGCAGGGCCAGTTGGAAGGATCTCACTGCCAGTTCTTCAGAGGCGCTCTCGATCTGGCTGTAGACAGTCCAGAATCGGCGGGCGAACTGGGTGACGTTCTCGTTCTCCTGCATCCGGAGGGCCATGAGGTCGGCATCGGTCTTTGGGATGACGCGATGAGCCTGGAATTTCCCCAGGAAGGAGGCCCGGAGTTGTCGCCAACTGGAGATGGACTCTTCGGGAAGCGAGCAGAACCATCGCAGGGGGAGATCCGCCAAACTGGAGGAAAACACTCGACAGTTCAGGGAATCGTCATCCCCCCAGACCGACATCCTTTGGACGTAATGCCGGAGGTGGGCAGCAGGATCCGAGGTTCCGTCATATAGGGTGAACCTTGGGACGCTGAACTTCTCGGGGAGCGTGTATCTTCTTATCTCCCTAGAGAAAGGAGACGCGCCAGTATCTTCAGCCTCAAAGGTGGCATACTGGTCTCGGTCGGGACCAGTAGCTTCCATATTCTGGCGGATAGTCTGTTTCACCTGCTGGTCGATCCACCTCTTCAGCTCGGCGTCTTCCAGCCCTTGGCGCTGCTTCTTTGGCTCTTCGTGCATGTGGCTGCTGCTCGAGCCTTCTTCTTTTTGGTCTCGATCACGCCTCTTATTGTTGAGGACGTGCCTCAGGTCTTGTCCGTGGCCCGGACGCCTGGGCGGCGGGCTCTGATCCTTCTTTCCTTCGAGCCGTTGCGTGAGCCGTTCGATAAGCTCACGCTGTTCCTGGATGAGGAGATTTTGTGCTCTGATATCCGCCAGGCGGGGGTCTTCGTTGTGCTCAAGGCTGGCCTGATGATGAGACTGCGACCTAGCCCGGGCCGACTTCTCGTGCGGCTTGGTGACCGACTTTTCGCCCTGCACCGTCCGCCTATGGCTATGGTGGGGTTGTTCTGGAGGTGGAACGTCACGAAGGGAGAGCATGGTTACTTCCCTGGATTGTGACGCTGTTTGGACCGTGAGAGACCTCCCGCCAGACCTCCTTTGCCGAGGGGGAGGAGGCGGAAGATTTTGTGCCAGCGTAGGCTGTGTGGACACAGCCTTGCCCTTGGAAGGTCCTTCGCCATTTCTGGTTTTCGGAGGCATGGTGTTTACAAGCTTTTTGTTCAGTTTCCCACAGACGGCGCCAAACTGTAGGCGGTAAAAACGACACCTACTTAGTTAGAGATGAGATCAGGGTTGAACTTCTTAGGAGGGGGAATGCTGAACTCCGAGAACCTGAAAAGGGAAGGAGAAAGACTTGGGTCAGAGGCCCTGGCTGCCGTGAGCCGAAGGCACTCCGATGCCTGAGTTAGCTCTGAGAAAACTAAGCAGGAGGAGGAAGAGAGGAATGAGGGCTTGTGTATTCTGTGGTGCGTACCTTTCATGGGGCTGATCCCATGCATATATAGGCGAGTGTTCCTCGTTCATTCTCTCTGTGAGTGGGGGTAGGTGAGGTGAGGTCCCATCGCTCCATACCCTGACAGGCAGCAGTAGGTGGAGCGGACAACACCCCTACCTCACTTTCCACGCCTTCAGCCGGCTGGCGTACAGGGATGATAAAGCACACCTCTTATCTCCATAAATGAGCGATCCTATCGCCATAAATGACCGCCCATATCTGTCAGGGCGCGCCGTATTTCCAGGAGGTAGATGGCGGCCCATTCTGACTCTAGGAGGAGAATGGCGGCCCACCCTAACTCTAATGCTGTGGCTGGGGGTGCTGTGGCCTGGGACCAAGGATAGCTTGGCCGTGGCGCGCCTTTGCACCGGACTGGCACTCATACCGAGCTGCCGAACTGCGGTGCTGACCTCGCAAGCTAGACTGCTCTACCGAGCCGCCAAGGTATTGACCGAACTGCCGAGCTGACGATCTTCTACCTCGGAAGCTGAGGAGCTCGGCGAGTTTAGCCGTGATCATTGCTTAACTTGGTCATTACGGTGTTTTTACCCACACATTAGTAAAGTGCCAAACTAGCCCTAATAATAATAGACTAATAGAAATTTTATTTTGGTGAAAAATGCCACACATAAAATCAGGACTGTCCTATGGTGCCGACCCAGGGTCCTGCTAATCAAAGGAGAGCCGAGGAGATGGAAATATTTTTATGAGAACTAGTATACAAACTGCACAAAAGCAGCAACAAAATACAGATGCCTAAACACCTAACCTTATCTCATTATCCTTACACCTTCATCCCTGCCTACCAAGTTTAATTCCGAAAGGCATCATTTTTTCTTAAATTTCAATCCCTTTATGAATTACTGATGAATGAGCCAGTCTATGTGAACAGTGAACTTGAGAAGATAATGAGACCCAAGCGTGTGCAAAATACTATATACATTTCATCACTCTTAACTCGTTGATCTGACCCTAGAATTTAACGGCTTTAAAAAGTCTTAGTTTCTTAGATTTTCAATGAACAATGCCATCGTCTGACTAGGGAAGTTCGTGGTGGCTAAGAAGCTGTAAAAATGACTAGGACCGTAAACAGGAAAAAAATAAATCACACAGACAAGTCTATTTCTGTCACACGCATGGACAAGTACCGTTGAGAAATGATAGGTAAGGCAATGGCCTACTACTTATATGCGTCACTGATGGTTGTGCAGTAATAATCTAATGCTGGTTGGATATTTGCTCTGGTTAATGATTATAATCATGAAATCGTGAGTACACAAAATAATGGGTTGATATGAATAGTTCTAGACTTTACTTTTTAAGGACCACAATAGAAATTTATTATCATCAATTGAAGGCATACTTTATAGTTAGGAGCAACTAATAAAAGTCCTCCACATCCTACTTTGTTAGTGAGATGGCCCCGTGAGCACATCTGATCTGGGCAAGTTACCCATGAGCATTTCAAAAGCTGTCCCGCTTGATGTTCTACTTTCCACTTCCAATCCAGCCCTTTACTTACTTAGAATAGAGGAACTATATGGCCTATTTACCAATTAGTCTGCTATTGCTGCATGGGGCTTTTTTATCCTCTATGCAGGGAGAATTTGCGCCAGAGCAGATCTTTTTTCCAAAATATCTAGAGTTAAAAAGATCATTAAACTTTAAACCTATTAAAATAAAAATTAAAGAATTAATTTTTTGCGCCGCCCTCATATGAAGTGGGCCTCATGAGATTGACAGTATGTAAGTCCAATAATATGCATTTGCTCGTTGGTGAAAGTTTTCTCTAATTTTGAAGGAAAGGTCTCGCTTTGTGAACGGTGGATTTCAATGGCATAACTCCTTATGTGGGGTGAGGATTTGGAGAATAAAAAAGAAAAATCGACATCTTGAGCTAGTGTTACGTGTGCGGGACTGTGCCACGCTTTTGATGTTTATTATCATCAATTGACGCTGCGTAGTCGAAGCTGCACCATGAATCACAACTACTATAGTCAGCAGTGCTCATCAATGGCTGTAAAATATGTGGACGGGATGTAAGAGATTTGCCAACTTCCTAAAAGACAGTACTGCTCTAATCATTTTGAAAATTTTGTCGTTCAGATTTATATAGGGGTGCTCGCGCACTGGGCCCGCCTGACCCCAGTCTGAATTGGGGAAGACTTGGACTGTGGCCTTTAGGCCTTTGAGATGGAATTTTGGCCTAAAGTTAAATGGGGTACCCTGCCTATGTATGCTTCA
This sequence comes from Persea americana, assembly GCA_029852735.1. Lineage (NCBI taxonomy): Eukaryota > Viridiplantae > Streptophyta > Magnoliopsida > Laurales > Lauraceae > Persea > Persea americana. The sequence goes on from CM056812.1 coordinate 54,017,861, forward strand.
ACATCTGGCCCCATCCAAAATATCTATCATATTGTATTTTTACAAAAGGTTGGTTAAGGACTGTATTTCAAGCCAGTAATATGATCCGGGTCTAAAGTTAGGCCCGATAACTGAATGGATCAGACTTGGAAGAGCTTTGGTCCATGCAAGTAACGCCCCTACAATGGGCTGGGCTTTTACGGTGGTCTTATAAATGGCCCACTTTAGGCAGCAAATGGATATATTTGGAAGCCTGCAGTTGGACCCTGGTTGAACAATGAAGCCTGTTTAGTACATATGTGCAGACCTAGATGATGATGATTGTTGTTGTTGTTGGTTTTGTGATTGATTACAGGGCAGTGAATGAGGAGTATGCCAAGAAGATGATGGGAGTGGTGGACAAGGTGCTTGGTAACCTTTCGTTGGGGCTAGGACTGGAAGAAAGGGTGCTCAAAGATGCAGTGGGTGGCGATGGTCTGGAGTATCTTTTGAAGATAAACTACTACCCACCCTGTCCTCGCCCTGACCTTGCTTTGGGTGTGGTAGCCCACACAGACATGTCTGCTGTCACCATTCTAGTACCCAACGATGTGTCTGGCCTCCAGGTCTTCAAAGATGACGTCTGGTTCAATGTCAAGTACATCCCTAATGCTCTCATTGTCCACATTGGAGATCAACTTGAGGTGCACCCTTACTCGCTTGTTACTAATACAAAATACTAATAAGATTGGATATATATCATAGTGATGTGTTCAGATTAGATTAGGATTAAGATTGCGTTAGCTTTACAAATAAGTTATCCATTCTAAACTCATTATCATATTAGAGGGGGATTTTATCCTATGGATGTTCCCGCATGTGGACATCCACATTGTCATTGTGGTTGGTGCCATGAAATTCATGGGGTCCCTTTTTTGATAAGGCATATCTTTAATGTGTGGATCAGTCGTCCCATCTGGATGTTCCTATAGGAGCAAAAATTATCCCATATCATATGTAATCTCCTTAATTTACTTTAGCAGCAACCATAACGTCATTGTTAGGTGGAAGGTCTAACTATTGGCAGACCAAGGATTTTCATTTGAGGGTGATTGACGATCACCATAATATAATTTTCTTCATTATTTCATCATTACTTATTGACTTAAAAGGGCTACGACTTATTTGTGATAGGGCATGACATGTCTGGCCCTAGCCCGTTTCGGGTTTTTTCGAGGTCCGTAGGGGGGCAAATGCCCCCAACATCCAATACTTGGTTCCGCCTCAGCCTTAACCCTAGTTCAACACCTCACTCAAATGAGTTGAAACGTGTTAACTCGAAATCATAACAGCAAAGTTAAATTAGATTGGGGTCAATAGGTCGAAAACAAAAGTATGAACTCGACCTATAACGAGCCCTTTATTTATGAATTTAGATGGAATTGTATTTTTTTTTTTTTGGATGCAGGTATTAAGCAATGGCAAGTTCAAGAGTGTATTGCATAGGACTACTGTGAACAAGGAGAAAGCGAGGATGTCATGGCCGGTGTTCTGTTCCCCTCCAGGAGAACTGGTTTTGGGCCCACTCCCTCAGCTCACTAATGATGAAAACCCTCCAAAATTTAAGACCAAGAAGTACAAGGATTACCAATACTGCAAGCTTAATAAGCTTCCTCAGTAGAGAAATGACCCGACTAACTAGCTGTACGTTGGGTTGGTACGAGCGCTCTTTTATACCATAGATGATGTATGGTTTTGTGTCTCCACTATCTTCATAGTGGAAATGAATAAAGGTGCATATTGGGCGTGTGTAGTTCACCCACATTAGGGTTTCGTCTTGTTTGACAGAAAATGTGAAAGTTTCCATTTTTCTGTAAAACAGTGTGCATGTGTGCGTGTGCAGGAGTTTAGAATGTGTTGTACAACTGAAATGTTAGATTTTGATTTGCTAGACTTCATTCCAGAGTCCTACTTAATTGTTGTATGATTTTTCTCCCAAAATTGATTATGTGCGTCTAATTTAAAAATTAAAGTGAAAAAAGCAATGAACGATTAAGTAGGAAAAACTGTGTCCCTATGCTAATGGCAATGTGAAAGGGTTATGTTCGAGTAGTCCACAATGGATCTGAAATCAATGAACAATTAAGGGCACTTTTGTATAACAACATTATTTTTCTTCAGAAAATAAGAGTTAAAGTGATGTTTTTATATTGAAATCTTTTTTATTGTTTTATGCGAACGCTTTTGACCGCTCCTCTACAAAAAAATAAAAATAAAAAAGCATTAAAAATACGACAACTTTTGAAAATCTATAAAATAAAATTTGTTATTGATTTGGGGTCGGAAGGGGAGGAAAGGCAACTTTTGCAAACTTGTGGTTTTCTTGGAACACAAACAACACAATGGTGGGAGCTCCCCATTGTCCATTTCAATCAGTTATCAAGCCTGTTATTTTGGGTGGGATAGTACCTCTAAAAAACAGGGTCGTATAGCTTTGGGAGGTCGTCATGTCAGCGAGGGTTTAGTGCCATAAATTTTTTTTATCATTTTAGCCGCCCAAACAGAATTAGATGTAAAATCGTTGAAGCATGTCTAATCAACGTGATTCAGCACAACCCCATATGAGCCTTCTTTTTTAGGTTGAAATTATAATATCTGAATTTTTATTTAAGATAATTTATATCTTAGGTCATGTAATGCCCAATATAAAGTTTAGTTTTCTATTAAAACTATGATGATATTTGATAAAGTGAGGGATTTAAAAAACTTAATTACAAATATGATCAATTAGTCACTCTCGTAAGAAGCCATCATCTTTGCTGCAATGGAAGGTGCTAAGAAAAAGACTCACTCATCACTCTTATTATATATAAGGGCGTTTGGCAATTAAGGATTGAACTATAGTTGTTGTTTTGTTGATTACGAACACGAACACGCATAGTGTAGGGGTTTATGAGTAGAGTATTAAAAGAAAAGGAAGTAAAAATATTGAAAAAAAGGGAGAGCAAAAGGAGTGGTTAGGGTGGTTGAGATTTGACAAGATTGCTTATGTATGCAAAATTGTGAAGGTATTTTTTTATGAGCATGTTTGGTAACACGTAAGGCATATGTAGATCGAAGGGTTCCTCACTACCCTAAGAGCAATTTTTGACTAAAGATTTGTATTGCTGAGGATTACACTCAATATCGTTGCGTATATATGCATATAATTGGGAAAAAAATGTTCTGATGTGTAAATCTATGAATGTAAAGATTTTCACATACTTGGGATGGAAAACTCTCAAAAAGTCTAAATCCTTTAAGTGCACATTTGGTCCAAAGGATGCTTTCATTCCCCTTGAACCATGCTATCTTTATTGAGTATTTCCATGGGGAGAACTCACTGCATCCCACGTTTTGAAAACACCCAAAAGGAGTCGCTTCTTGTAACTTATGTGCTTCTTTTTCTCTATGGATTTGCAAAATACAGTGTGGGTGAGGTGGAGACTGAGGAATCGGTTGAAGATGAGAGGAATTGAAAAACCCATACTTTATTCTCTTCAACCAAATATGGGTTTTTCCTTGGATTTGAGGAAAACTATAGAGAATCCCTCTCCATGGACGTTTCCCAAACAAGCCTTTGGGATTTATAATTGTCGAATGTATGTTTTATGCTACTTTGTGGGAAGCAAAGATATTTCTACTAATTTAGTTGCCAAAAGTGACCTGCCATAATGCTAGGATTAGCATATTGATCTGTACTTGATACTCTTCATGTAGCTAGGGATGCTCCTGGATCGGGCCATCCCAACCTTGACCCGGGCCAGCCCCGCTTGGGCCTTAGGTTTTAATACTCGGGTTGGCCCTGGATAAACTCTGGGCCTATTTAATATATGGGACATGCTCGGATTAAGTGGCAGAAAGCTCGAAGCCCGGCCAGGCCCAAGAGGCACTATTTAAGTAAGAACCAATATTGTTTTTGTAGAAGGGAGGAGCTGAATACATATTCTCTCACACACTAACGAACATCCTAACCAGGTGAACTACAAGTTGAATCAGAAAACATCTCCCCTTTTCTTTGTAAATTAAAATACACCCGGGCACAAGATTAACCTATTCTAGGTGGGCTGTGCTCGTGCCAAATACTAATGGCCCAAGTCGGGCTTGGCCCGGGCTCGGGCCTGTTGTTTAAAATCCAGGTCGCGCCTGTAAATTGCTCAGCGGTGGCCATGAGCACCTTCGTTATATTTTCAGATCTGGCAAGTTTTGAAATGTCGTTTTCTGCCGTTCAATCGGAGTGTTGATGTGGCCAATCAAGAGCGCAGGTTCGACTTTTAGCTTGAAACGACATCTTGACATCGAATGTCCATAAAAGCAATCTAGGACCCACTCTGGATCAGGCCATACGGGGCCTTGGTTCAGCTCTTAAAATTCTAGTACTTGGATCGGGCCTGGATTTAGAATTTGTGCCCCACTTCGATTAAGTGATAGAAACCAAAAGCCCCACCCACCCCGTTTAATTAAGTACTGCTTTTAGTTTGGCGACTTGACAAGTGAAAGCCCGGCCCATCCATCCTGTTTGCATAAGTGGTGGACTCGGCCCCACATTATTGAAGAGGGCTGTGCTTAGGCCAGAAACATATGACCCATCTCGGGCAGGGCTAAAAATGGGCATGCGTTTCTAAAATCTGGCCTAGCCCTACTACCACAGCTGGCCTGGCCCGGCCCATTGAAAAAATTTGGCCTTAACACAGCCTCGGGTCCTAACCAAATGATTACTACTAGATTTTAATTACAGTGATTAAACTAGTAATTAATCCTAAATCCAATTAAGAATAATCAAACCACACAAAGAAAATGACACATGATTTATACGTGGAAAACCCCACTCGGGAAAAAACCACGGGCCTTATCGTCTAAGCCAACAGACAACCAAACATTATAAATTGAAAGTTACAAGAAAACTCACAACCCTTTCTCAATTGCTAACTCAACCTAAGGACTGTTTTAATTTTGCCAACTGCTAGCCGTGCACCTTCATCGTGCTTGAACCAACCATCTTTAATGCCTCTTCAAGATGAATCCACTTCAGAAAAGTAGCAGAAAAACCTCCAAAGACTTGAACTTCAATACAACATCTTGAAGCTTTGGAGAAGAAAATAATCTCTCAATAGATCTCTAGATTTTTGGATGGGAGAGTGGTACACTAGAGTTGAGATAAGAATGTCATATATAGGCTTTAATTCGTGCCTCAATACTTGTAGATTAAGTAGGATTCAAAAAAGTGATTTGAACCAAATTAGAAGGCAGTTTCCCGTTTAAAACGAACTTTCTGCTCACTGACCACTCGAGCGAATAAATGTGCGCTCGAGCGGATGACATTCTGTTTGTCGTTCGCTCGAGCGAGTGACCCATCCACTGTGTTGCACGAAACCCATGGAGTAATTATTCAATTCGGTTTGATGTTGCACGGATCCCATGGAGTAATAGGACAGTAGAGTTTGACTTCCTTTTTAACTCTTTTCCAATCCACCTTCAACATCATGACAAGACAAGACATGTGATGTCATCGAAATAAATGGCAAGGCAACTCAACGTGTGTAGAAAAAAAAAGGGACAATTACCGTACAGATTGCCTTAAAACTGATAATTATCTCAAAACAGTTGGAAAAAGTTTATTTCATCGCAGAACAGTCCGATCCGTAGGATATTGCAAGTTGCGATATCCTACGGAAGTAGGATATCCTACCGTCAAAAGTGGGAAAATTTGAACAGTTAGCTTTTTATTTTTTTTCCTTGACTGTAGAACAACCAAACCACAATCCAAAACGTTGGATAGCTGTATGAGTGTAAAAGCTAATATTCCACCAAATTTGAACCGTTGATCTATCAAGGTTATCTAGAAATTTGCAAAAAGTCACATTATTTTGCAAATTATAAGAACAAATTATAAGCCATTTTTTTTTTTTTTTTGCAAATCTATAGATAATCGTGATAGATCAACAGTTCAAATTGGGTGCAATATTAGTTCTTACACTCATACAGCTATCCAACGGTTTGGGTTGTGGTTTGGTGGTCCCACAGTCAAGGAAAAAATAAAAAAATGAACTATTCAAATTTTTCTGCTTTTGACTGTAGGATATCGTAGCTTGCGATATCCTACGGATCAGACTGTTCTGCGGTAAATAAATTTTTTCCAACTGTTCTGAGGTAATTATCAGTTTTAAGGCAGTCCGTACGGTAATTGTCCCATAAAAAAAAACTTAAGTATTGTCATCAAGTCAAATCCTCGTACAAATCTCCATGAGTTCACATATAGTAGTCCACATGAGTTCAATACTTCAATATAAGAAACTCCATATAAATCCCGTAGCTGATGTTTCACATAAGAGTGGCCATGTTCGTTGAAAAGGGCCATTTGGTACCCATGTGATGAGATAGGTCCACGTGATTCCATGTCAAGAATTTTAATGTTATGTCATGAATTTTTCATATGATGTCATCTATGAAGCTTGAGAACTTATGTGTCTTTTAGTCAACTTTTTTGGACAGTCCCACTAAAATTACAATAATAAATAAAATCCAAGTTTTGTCCAATATCTAATGAATTTGCTAATACTAATTATAAAAAAATTAAAATCCTTACACCCACCAACACCTCTAAAGCACCCCTCTTGGTGGATGTCAATCCATGTTGCATAGGTTTGGAAAGGATAAAACCGTTTGCAGCAGCGCAAGTGCTGCAACCCATATGGTTTTCAACTACTTTAGCTATCTTTAGTAAAGAGGAGGAACTATACAAGCACCAACGTCGAGCTGCCGAGCACATGCCCCACATGAAATGCCCAAACCTGGCACCTACTCAAAACTCCTTTTAATATCCAAGATCAGAACCATTGGATGGCCGTGATCATGCACATATCATTATTGACTCACAATCTAGATGGCCGTATACCGGAATCAGAGCTTCCACCGACAAAGCAAAGTTACAAACAAACTAGCAAAATCTTGAAATTCTCATTCATTCTTCCATATAACAAGACTCCAAACAAGTAGTAACGAAAGACTATATCAAAACACAACCAAACTTCTCCCCTCTCAGTTCTTGTCAATACAAACTAAAAACATAACAGAGACGAGCAACAGAACGCAACAGCGGAAACACTCTCATTCCTCAACCGACTTTAACCTCAATGTTCTTCGGCTGCTTGGGCTCTGGAGGAGGGATCTTCTCAACAGTAAACAGTAAGCACCCCATCATGACAAACAGCCGTGATAGCATCTTTATTGGCGTTTTCAGGCAGCTGGAACTTCCGACCCTGCGCTCCATTCTCACGTACATGGCGCCTTCCTTGTCTTCGTTCTCTCGCCGCTGATAAAGGGGTTAGGGCCATGGAATTAGGGTAAAACTTGATATTGGGGTGGTCCGATATAGATCTTTCCATCCTCTCTAGTCCCATCCCTAGATGGGTAACACAAACGGGGCCAATAAAAAGTTTTTACAGACTCCGTGTGAACAGTTCTCACTAAAACAAAACTCACACACTCAACCTAGCTCAGTCTCTTCTTCCAAACGGCCAATGAAGTCAATGAAATTTCTGTAAGGGATGCAAGTAGTCTACTGGTTTTGTGGTAGTGTATTGGTTCTGTCTGTTACTGCAAGTAGTTGTGGTTACATCGGGTTGATTCTGGTGCTAGTGGTTCTTGTTGCTGGTCTTGTTCATTTGGTCCCTCTAAGATCAATCACCTTCATTTGACATTTCTGGTCGCGTCTGCTTAGAGGAACTAACTGGGAGCAATTCACGATATAAGAAATAAGAATAAGAATTTCATGACAAACTTATGTTTCAATAGAGCAGTTATATAAATGGGGTTTCGACATATTGGTTCACCTTGGATCAATATGTCAAAAACCCCTTGGATCTATTATTGTAGACATTTGAATGACTAAACAACGATTGGATTGAAAGGGCCTACTGTGGAAGCTTAGAATAATCCAATTTGCCTTTGGATTAGCTGAACCATTAATGAGGCCAATCCCGGGCTGTAGCGGATTTTTTTTTTCCTGGGGGTTGGGGGGCGTAGGGGGGCGGGGGTTCTAGCCCAAATCAAGCTGTCAGGCCAGTTCAAAATCTCTCAAACAAGGATTGGTACATACAAGCAGGTGGACCAATATTATCCAGCTACTTTTGATTGGCTTGATAATTATTTTTGTCCAAATGACGTCATTGCCAGAGTCAACCTAGTTTCGTTTAGATTTATTCATCCCCTCTATCAAATTGATGTCCAGTTTATTTCATAATTACTTAACTTTTTGTCTTTGCGAGCTTGCTTGGAACAAGATTGCATTGATGGGGCTGCTTAGGGATGTGCGTCTCCTTTTTTTTTTTTTTTTTTGACTTTTATGAAAAAATTAAGCTTAGATTTTAATTAAACGATTTTATGAAAAAAAAGTATAAAATGACGAATAAGCTGATAGTACATTTTTTCTGATGAAATTACCCCAGTTGATGATATCGCCAACCCAGTTGATTATATCGTCAATGTCCCTCTTACACGAAAAAAATCCAAAACTTCTTTTCTCAAACCTTGCACTTTATCTTCTTCCACTACAAATGCAAAAAGAACATATGCAATATGACAAAGAATCAACTAAGGGGCGAAATAAACTCAATCTTCTCCACAAAATGCAATAATTTTTATAATAGTTAATAATACCTCCATTGGTCAGAAATTGCACAACATGGCTACTTACACGTTGCTCACAAACATCAAGACTTATGAAATTCCCCGCAAACAAACGGGTATAGGACCCCAAATTTTCACAAAGCATATCCATATCCATCACCTTCAACCTCTCTAAAAACCACCTACTAAATCAAGTGAAAATCCTCATGGACATTTCATCGAACACCTTATACTCCAAATTCACACCCTCAAAACCTGTGCGAATACACTTTAAAAAAGGGCGAGAAATGCAATGTGTGCAACCAAGCATTAGACGCATTAGACCCACATACTTGAGGAAGATTGCCAAGACCACCTAAGTAAGACAACCGAGACATAAAATGCAATAGTTTTCACAACCTTTCCCTCACTAGATAGAGAAAGATAAAGTAACACATAGTTTTTTTGTAATGGAAGTTGACGAGACGATATCGGCAAATGGGTTGATGATATTGTCAACTAGGGTAGTCTTGTCAATAAAAATGTACGAACAACTCTCTTTTCATGTTATTATTTTTCTTCATAATATAGTTGAATTAAGATTTAAAATTAATATTTTTGTAAAAATCCCTTTTTTTTCCTTTCCACTTTTTTTAATAGTGGTTTCCGGTTACCCCTTTAAATATTTAATTTAACTTAATCTAATCTTCCAAAACAAAAAAAGAGAAATTTTTTCTAAATAACCGACTAATGTTGGACTGGACCATACATTTAAGGCATGCATGCTTTGCTCAATTGTGATAATTTTGACGGGACCCAATGCAAAAGAATGAAATATTATATGAATCATAGGTATATTATTCTCTGATTATGCACATGTATTGGCACAAGTTGTCTGTATAGCATGTAAAGTCAATCTTTAAAAGAATGGCAAGTGTGGCTGTACATGAGGCCGAGGTCCAGAATTATCGGATATTAGATCTTGAGTATTGAAGAGGGCCAGCCAACAAGACTTATCCTTGTTGACTAGGATCTAATGAACGTTACCTTTTATCATGAGTTCTACTAATACCACATCATTTTCTATAATGCAATCAAGTTTGTGAATGTGTTGTAGCGGGGTTCATTGCCATTTTTTTTTTTCAACTTAAAAGGCAAATTGAGAAAATAGAAAAAGAAAAAGCTGAATATCAGCTCCCCAGAAATACAGAAGGAACTGAAAGAAGAACTCCGCTCTCAACAGGCTTTAAGAAGAGCCAAAATGAAGAAGAGTAAGACGGGAAAATTGCAGAGGAGCATCTCTCAAAAAATAAATGATAGAGTAAAGAGGATGGCCATGAAAAGGCCTTTTCAGTTGTTGCACGGCTGAATTTAGTTAGATCCAAAGTAGCCTTCTAGTTTTTTTTTTTTTTTTTTTTTTTTTTTTTTTTTTTGCTTAAAGGTAAACTTTGTATTAGAAAAGGAGGAGCTACAAAAGAGCAAGCTCCCAAAAGAGAGACAAAAAACAACCTGCCTGAAGCAGGGAAATGAGCAGCCAGAATGAAGAAAACAGAGAAGGCAAAAACAAAAACAGGGACTACTTACATTGCCCCATCAGCTCGAAAATAAAGATGGAGATTAGCACTGAAGTAAGAGAAGAAGAGACTGAACCTGGGAAGAACCTTTCAATGCCATTCCTTTCAATCTGTACCTGAAGATATACTTAGCTCTCTCTAGAGTGGGATTCCTAGAGTGGTACTTGTCATTCCGAAGGAACCATTGGACGAAGATTGGCTTGGAAGAAAATGGCTGATGAAAAAAACAGAGAAGCCAAAAACAATAACAGGGACTACTTACATTGCCCCATTAGCTCGAAAATAAAGATGGAGATTAGCACTGAAGTAAGAGAAGAAGAGACTGAACCTGGGAAGAAAGAGAAGAAGAGACTGAACCTGGGAAGAACCTTCCAATGCCATTCCTTTCAATCTGTCCCTGAAGATATACTTAGCTCTCTCTAGAGTGGGATTCCTAGAGTGGTACTTGTAGTCATTCTGAAGGAACCAAAGGACGAAGATTGGCTTGGAAGAAAATGGCTGATGAACTCTTTCTTCCCAAGGCATCTTTGCCATTAGATAACAAGTCCCAAATGGCTGGGGCTGAAAGATGGGGGGAGAGTTGAGTACCAAATGGTGCTAGAATCAAAGACCAAAGTTGAGAAGCCAGATTATAGGAGAGGAATATATGCACATCAGATTCCTCTTCAATATGGTAGTTAGAACATCTAGAGGGCAGGGACCATCCCCTTTGTTTCGCCCAGCTCTATGTGGGAGTTTTCCCGAGCGTTAGTCTCCAACTGAAACATGCCAGCTTGGTATTTAAAAATTTGTTCCTTATAGCCCATACTAACTGGTTTCGGCGGCCCTAGTCCGAAGTAGATTCCATGCTTTCTTAATAGAAAGATCACCAGAAGGGCTGTCTTGCCATTTCAGAAGGTCCCCATCGGAACTATTGCCGAACGGGATTGAATTGGTTGAGAGCTCCACGAAGTCCTTTAGTTGGGGAGGAAGATGAGATGGGATGTACCAGGAATTATCCCCTCTGACATCGGCAACCAAATCTAAATCAGAGAACTGTAGGGCGGGAAACTTAGCTGCAATTGGGTCTTGATCAATCCAGAAATCAAACCATAGAGAAATGTACTTACCGTTCCGAATCATCCATCTGCTCTTCCTTTGGATGAGGGGAGAGAAAGATATGATAGCCTTATAAATGCAGGAACCTCCCCTTTGTATTTTTGGATGCCAAATGGCTTGCCCTCTGAGGTACCTTTCTTTGAACCAAATGGCCCATAGGGAATTTGAAGAGGTGACAGACCAAGCCAATTTCAGAAGACAAGCAGAATTAAATTCCTTCACCCGGCGCAGACCCAGACCTCCCTCTGCTTTTGGCAAGCAGACGACCTCCCATCTGACTAGATTAGACTTAAGCCTTTCCAGGTTTGCAGACCACAGAAAGTTTCTCATCAACCTCTCAATAAGCAGACAAGTCTTGTTAGGAAGAGGGAGAACAAGAGAAATATAGAGAGGGATGGAAGAGAGGACCTGTCTAATTAAAGCCAATTTGCCTGCAAAGGAGAGAAGTTTAGTTTTCCAACAAGCAAGCCTCAGCCTTATAGAGTCCAGGACCTTATTGAAGTAAGGGTGGCGGGCACTGCCAAAGAACAAAGGGACCCCTAGGTAGATTGAGGGCAAGGAGGCTTTGTTAATCTTTAACAGACCAGAAATCATGTTAGCTCTTCTAGCATTGCAATTTCCAAAGAATAGCTGACTTTTCTGTGTGTTGAAGTACTGCCCAGAAGAGTCCTGGTTATAAAGACTGGGAAGACATTGAAGCTTCTGCAAGGTAGGCTTGTTAGTTTTAAGGAAAATCAGAATATTGTTTGCATAGAAAAGATGGCAAGGGGTGGACCTTGAAACTGAGATTGGGAAGATTGCCCCTTCCAGCAAGGATAAAGAGGTAAGGAGACAAATGGTCTCCCTGACGGAGACCACAAGAAGAGCTAAAAAAACCACAGGACTTCTATTAATCAACACTAAACCTTTGTTCGAGAATCATATTGAGAAGGAGGTTTGTTCAAGAATCTAGCTTCCTTCCTGATTTTCCAAATGAAAAAAATGGAGGAGAAGAAAACTAGTGTCATTTCCTGTTTAGTGAGCTTATGACAACCAGAGGATAGAGAAGACCAGCATAAGGTGGGGTTCATTGCCACTTACAAACATTTCTTTATCTACTACTATTATATAACAGGCAATGTTGCAAAGTTTTTTCACTGCACCATGTGGAGCCCACCTTCAACTATTATAATTGAATATAATAATATATTATTATTATATTATAATAATATCTACTATCTACTATATACTATTATAATCTACTATCTAGCTACTATTATAAAAGAAGAGATATTGTAAACTTTTTCACTACACTACTGTGGGGCCTACCCCCAAATATTATAATGCAAATTTTTTCACTACACCATTGTGGGGTCTACCCCTAAATAGTATAATATAATATAATAATATATTAGTATGAGAAATTGCAAATTGTTTCACTACACATTTGTGGGGCCTACCCCCAAATATTATAATGCAAACTTTTCCACTACACCATTGTGGGGCCCACCCCCAAATATTTCTATCTATACTTACTATTATAAAAAAGGAGATATTGCAAACTTTTTTACTATACCATTGTAGGGCCCACTCCCAAATATTATAATATAATATAATATATTAATATGAGAAATTGTAAACTTTTTTACTACACCTTTGTGGGGCCCACCCCCAAATATTATAATGCAAACTTTTCCACTACACCATTGTGGGGCCCACCCCCAAATATTATAATATAATATAATAATATACTATTAGGAGAGATTGTAAACTTTTTTACTACACCATTGTGGGGCCCACCCCCAAATATTATAATAAAATAAAATATAATAATAATAATATGTTATTATTATATTATAATGATAATAATATAATATCTATACCCTTATATATATACCTTTATATAAAAGAGAGAAAGATGACATGTTTTTTCACTACACCTTTGTCGTGAGCCACAAGATTCATCATTATCTTTCACTTAGTAGGCCCCACTTAGTATTATTATATTATATATATAATCCCTTATGAAAATAATAAATATACTATTATATTATATTATATTATATTATATTATATATATTTATACCCTTATATAAAAGAGAGAAAGATGACATGTTTTTTCACTACACCTTTGCGGTGGGCCACATGCTTCATCATTATCTTTCACTTAGTGGGCCCCACTTAGTTATATTATATTATATATATATATATATATCAAATAAAATATAACTAAACATATGTGGGGCCCCAATAAAAGATAAGAACCTGTCATGCTTTTTCTCTACACATCTGCGGGCTCCACTTAATATTATTATATTATAGATACATATAAAATAAAAGAGAACTACGCATCTATGGGCCCCACTTAGTAGAAGAACTTGTCATGCTTTTTCTCTACATCTACACATCTGTGATCCCCACTTAGTATTGTTATATTATATATATAAAATAAAAGAGAATTACACATCTGTGGGCCCCACTTAGTAGAATACCTTGTCATGCTTTGTCTCTACATCTATACATTTGTGGGCCCCACTTAGTATTATTATAATAGATATAATAAAAGAGAACTTTACGAGGAATGACAAAAAATCGTTTGTGTAGTTCCTAAAAGTTATAATCTTCAGATTTTCATTAGTGGTTAAAAATGTAAAATCATACATGAATATTAAAAAATACCAATCAAATAACCTCTCTTTTAATGGAAATTGATTTTAGGAAAAATGAGAGATGAATGCTCATTCATCACCCTGGAACTCAAATCCCACGATGGTCAAGGTTCCTTTTGCATCCATAACCTCATGTTTCTCACCCCTCACTTCTTTAATAATATTTTAGCAAAGCTTATTTCACTATGAATTCCTATATATATAGCAAATATGTCAGGGTGCAGTAGAAATCCGCAATCAATACAAATCACTATGCACAAGTAGATCTAACCAAATAGTTACTTAAAAAAATATAGAAAAATATTTTATGTTTTTTTATAGTATGCTTGTGTCAGATCAGAAAAAGAAATATTGGGACATATATATATCTCATTTACTAAGAAAGTTTGGTGTTTTCATGCTTAGTGATGAGATGGTGTTTCCATGCTTAGTGATGAGGACTTGGGTGAGATTAGTGGGTTGAAATGACGAAGATATTTCATTGATTTGTGGGATACGGAGATGCTGTGGAGAGGCTTAAGGTCTGTTTACATCCTTCATTTTCTTAGTAGCCAGATAATCTTGATGTCATGAAATTTTTTTGTGAATATGCAACCGTATACAGATTTTGGTCATGTAAGCATTTTCTTGATTTCTTAATTCCATACAAGTTGGTTTTCTTTTAAATTTTATTGCTATATATCAAACAAACATCCAATGCAAGTTAATAATGGCTTGTCTTATTACTTCTTGAATTATGATAAGGTATTTGATTTTTCCTTTCAAGTTTTTATGAGTATAATGCAATGGAACCCATCATTTTGATATGCCAACTCAGGTGTTTTAGATCCACCCTCTTATATTGATTTGAATTGATTGCTTTAGGGTTCCTATTTTTTTGTTTTAGGTCATTCTGGTAACATGCATTCCTTCATCATCATTCTACGTGCTAAACTTTGTTTGAGGGTACTAATTGTCTTTCTTTATGATTATGCATGCTTCATCCAAGGCAACATTTCAGGCCGAGCCAGTATTACTCTTGGACTTGATTCCTCTCCAACATTGCAACCACATTACTATAATGCTAGGAAAATGAATTTTTCATTAAATTTTCTTAGAAAGTTTGAATGAAGTAGTTGTGCCCACCATGAGAGTGTATGGCTAAAGATTTCTTTGTAGTTGATTGTGTTGCTTCAAATTATGATATTTGTTTCAAAGATTTACTTACTACAAAATTAGAATGTAACAGAACTGATTTATGATACATAAAAAATTGACAGAAGTGCCACAAATTTACATGGTTCAAAATTTAGTAGATCTCTTTGTAGTTGGTTGTCTTGCTTCAAATTATGATATTTGTTTCAAAGATTCACTTACTACAAAATTAGAATGTAAAATAATTGATTTATGATACATAAAAAGCTAACAAAAGTACCACAAATTTACATGGTTTAAAATTTGGTAGCGGTGTCATCTTAATTCAAGAAAGCTTTTTAAGTTGTTGCTCTAGCCCTCATTTTGACATATCAATTTTGTTTCTTTTCATGATATTCAAATTTCTTTGTATTGGTATTAATGTGATCCAGTGCTTCTCAACATGAATTTGGTATGTATTTAGAGCTAGATTTTAGACAAATTTTAATGGAAAATAGGCTAGACGATCGATCTATATTGAAATTGGTGAGTGTTTTGCCTAATCGTGTATGGCCAGAAAAGGTTGGTTTTTAACTTTTTTTTCAGTTAGTTTCCTTCCATATATCTTGTTATTCGAACTTCTTCTTACTTTTTTTTGTATTGAAGCTTCTACTGTATTTTATAAGAACAATGGGTGATTGTAAATTGTTTAATTTGTAAATTTTTTTTTTTGTTATATGTAAATTAGTCATTTTCCGTTGGAATAATTAATATTGAGATTTTCAAGGACCGAAAGTACCTTTTAATTATGAGATTATTTTCATTGCAGCAATATGGTTGCACCAAATAGCAACACTTTTGAATCCTCAAGACTATGTCCTTTACTAAAATTGCAAAAAAAGAGAGAAAGAAATGACCAGTCAAAATATAAGACCATCAGCTTATTCACGATAGAAACTTACATTCCTGGTCCACCCATGAACGGCCCCGATACCTGTTTTCATGATTATTTTCAGAGAGAGAGAGAGAGCGAGAGGGAGAGGGAGAGGGAGAGAAAGAGAATGGTTAATTTAGCCGGTCCTCCGCTCACGCTCCATTCTCAGCAAAAGTCAAGACATGTAAGTGGAGGTTTGGTGGAAGAGCACGGTTAATTTAGCCGGCCAACCGTTGGGTGGATAAGACATCCACTGTCCACACATCTAGACTAGACATTTATTTTCTACTCTTTTAATTAGACACATCCAAAGAGCACCCCACCTGTACTGTAAACAACTAGGATATGTGCTGGCTGCTGAGCTGACAGTAGGGTGTGAAAAATAAGTAGATGCGAGTGGGCCCAGCAGCAGCAAGTAATAGAGGGACCGTGATCATATGCCACGTGGCACGATTCTAGCTTCGAGTGGGGTTTTCATGGCGAGAATGAAGGAGAAATCCTCACTGAGATTAGGCTCCTCGCCCTCCACAGCGTTTGACCAGTGGAAAGCGTTGACCAGGTTGGAAACTGCGAACGGGAGCTGGAGCTTCCCAACCTCCATACCCGCGCAGGCTTTCATTCCAGCCCCAAAGGGCAGGAACGAGTACTGCCCTCTCTTCCCTAAGAACTCCTTCGATGACTCCATGAACCGCTCCGGCTTGAACCGGTCCGGCTCATCCCACACCTTGGGGTCGTAATGCAGAGCGTAGAGGTTCACCAAAACGGTCGTCCCCTCAGCCACATGCAGCCCGTCCAACGTAGTATCTCTTGCAGCCTTGTGGGGCACAGCAAGTGGTGCAATGGGTTTCATCCGCATCGTCTCCTTCACAACAGCCTGCAGATATTCCAGCTTTCCAACCTCTTCCACCTTCACTATCCCCTTCTCAGTGCCGGTGGCGTGGTCTCTTATCTCTTGGTAGAGCTTCTGTTGCGCCTCCTGATTGTGCACCAGCAGCCCAAGCGCCCACATGGTCGTCGACCCTATGCTGTCCAATCCGAGGACAAACACCTCGAAGATGCTGAAGATGGTTACTTCTCTGGGGAAACTCTGTGAGAGGAGGAAGTGAGCGTAACAGTTGGGAGGTGGAGAGGAAGCGAGGTGGTGTCCTATACACTCCTCAACACGGAGATTCAGCTTCTCCATCTGCATGATGGCTCGTTTGACGCTAGGGAGGAAGCGGGCGGGTGGGAAGGTGTCGAGGATGCGAGCGTCGTCGCCACACTTGAAGGCTTCTTCAACCATAACGTCCATTGTGGCATCAAAGTCCTCGTCATTGAAATCGGAGCCGAAGCAGAGGCGGGCGAGGAGCTTAATGGTGGTTCGCCGGATGTGGTGGAAGGGCTTGACGATCCCTCCATTTAAATTGGCTTCCTTGATCATGTTGTTGATCATCTGTGCCATGTCGGATTCCTGGAGGGGCGATTGGACGGAGAGGGAGAGTGGGCTTGTAGCGCCATTTTGGAGGCCACGGCGGAGGCTGTGCCAGTGGGGACCGGCGTCGGAGCTGACGATGGTGCGGTAGTCGGCGGTGCCAGACTTTAAGATAGAGGCGATCTCGCGGGCCGCGTAGTCAGAGGACTTGGAGACTAGGACCTCCCAGACCAAGTCATGGTCGCTGACTATAATGGTAGGTTGCTTGGGGCCGAGCCAGACGGTCATGAGAGGACCATGGACTTGGGCTAGTTTGTTGAGGGCCACGTGGAACGGATCACCCTCTTTGAGGATTTGGTGCATGTTGCCTATTAGAGGCAGTCTGGGTGGGCCAGGAGGCCATTGGGTTGGCTTGCCACTGGGTCGCTGGCGTCGCCAAAAGGCCATAATAAGCACTGCAGCAGCGATGCTAATGGCAACAGCAGTCCATATGGCCTCCTCCATTTGTGTTTCTCACTTGTTTTTGTGATGGTCTTGTAGCCGTACGTAGGGACCTATTTATATTTTATAGGGAAGATTCCGGGAATACAACGCAACACAACACGACATCTCCTCTGCCCTTTTGGCAATGTGGGAGTGAAACCGAAATAGAAATCAAGCGATGGATACTCGCCAGATCATGTGACTTGGTAAACGGCGGCAGGTGGGTAATTTGTGTTTTAATAAAAGACTAGCCTGGGCCCAAAAATGGGAATATATATTTAAAATAAAATTAAAAATATATATATTATTTTTTTTAATAAAAATGAAGAGTATCATATTGACAAGGGGGGCACAATTATAGTTGCAGGTAGCTATCATACCCGAAAGAATCTTCAAACTAAATTTATTTAGCTTCAAATACAAAGTTGAATAATAATTAATTCAAAGTTTTAAAGAATAAGAAGATTCTTCAAATTGGAGAGGGCCCCATGTGTGACATATGGTTAGAAACCCAACCTTCCATTAAATCGTAAAAAATAAGAATGTATTTAAAGTAATTTGAGAAAATATATTATTTATCAATATCTTCCACCATGAAAAATGAGAAATTATTTAAAGTAACTCATCAACCACTTTCTGTTGCAGGCCTGCCTGATGATCGCATTGTTACAATTCGAATGGTTCAAGTTTTTTTTTTATTCAACTAATAAACTCCAAGACATTGACGTTCATATTTTAAATCAGCGTAAAATAATGATAAGTATTTTTTTTAAAAGCCCAAAAAAGGGCCCAGCCTATAAATCTACGATTTATGGACCCTCAATCTATGGTCCAAAACCAATAGACCCACTACTAAATCAGCCTCTAACAAGAGAGGGGCGTGTCCCTATTTAATATGAACCCAGTGCCATCACTACTCTAAATCAGGTGTTATTGGGCTGGGCTAGGTCCCAGGAATAGGCTGAGGTGTTCCAGAACCCATCCCATTTACAGTCAGGCAAGAAAATTAGATCCGGTCCATTCTTGGAGATATGTCAAGTGCGGGGCCAGAACTTAAGTCCTTAATAGCTTTTTAGCAAAATGAAAATCATAAACGTCTCTAAATATGTAGAATCACACAAAAGGCTAATTATAGACATTTTCAAGTCATTTTAATACGGTAGGTTTTGACACCACATCTAGTTCTAGATATAAAATTCCTTACATTCTCAATAAATGAAATCTGGCATATTAATGTTAGATTTTAATTAATATAATTTTAGAATGCTTTTCACCAAGAAGAGACCCCCAATGTGGCCCAACTTGGATGAGGGGGTTAGGAGGATTGAATTCCTACCTGTATGTCTAGAAGATTATAGCGATATGCCTACCCAAAGATCAACATGAAAGTAATTTGTTGGGTAAGATCTGATATTAGCACTGGGATTTGTTATTTGCATTGGACAAAATGTAGGCCTCCACATGGCCTCCACATTGCAGATCATATCCAATTTCAAATTTTTTAAAGGCCACTATATCTTAATGAACTATTCATCGTATCCAAACCCAATCAATTATACAAAACCAGATGCAAGAATAAAATTTTCAAAATGGGTTCGAATAAAGACTTATGACGTGGTCAAATCTTTATTGATACTTACAATTCTAGATATTATGGCTCTAATTAATATGATAAACCGAAGAACAATTCCCATTAATAAATAAAGAACTCATCTGGTGAGATTCAAATCCCAAGAAAACAAAGGACATAGTTTCAGCGATGAAGCAGAAATTATCCCAAATTATATCACAATTTCAAATCAGAAAATTGAAAAAAAAAGTACTTATCATGTCATGTCAGTGAGGGTTTAGTGCCATAAATTTTTTTTCCTTTTTAGCCGCCCATACACAATTAGATGTAAAATCGTTGAAGCATGCGTAATCAACGTGATTCAGCACAACCCCATATGAGCCTTCTTTTTAGGTTGACATTATAATATCTGGATTTTTATTTAAGATAATTTATATCTTAGGTCATGTAATGCCCAATATAAAGTTTAGTTTTCTATTAAAGCTATGATGATGTTTCATAAAGTGAAGGATTTAAAAACCTTAATTACAAATATGATCAATTAGTCACTCTCATGTCTCATAAGAAGCCATCGTCTTTGGTACAATGGAAGGTCTCATCACCCTTATTATATATAAGGGGGTCTGACAATTAAGAATTGAGCTATAGTTGTTGTTTTGTTGATTATGAACATAGATAGTGTGGGGGTTTAATAAAAGAAAAGGAAGTAAAAATAATGAAAAAAAAAAAAAAAAAAAGGGAGCAGAAGGAGTGGTTAGGGTGGTTGAGACTTGACGAGATTGGTTATGTTTGCAAAATTGTGAAGGTATTTTTTTATGAGCATGTTTGGTAACACCCAAGGCATACGTAGATCGAAGAGTTCCTCACTACCCTTAGAGCGATTTCTGACTAAGGATTTGTATAGCTGAGGATTACGCTCAATATCATTGCGTATAAATGCATATAATTGGGAAAAAACTGTTTTGATGTGTAAATCTGTGACTGTAAAGATTTTCACATACTTAGGATGGAAAACTCTCAAAAAGTCTAAATCCTTTTAGTGCACGTTTGGTCCAAAGGATGCTTTCATTCCCCTTGAACCATGCTATATTTATTGAGCATTTCCGAGGGGAGGAGTTACTGCATCCCACGTTTTGGAAACACCTAAAAGGAGTCGCTTCTTGTAACTCATCTGTTTCTTTTCCTCTGTGGAATTGCAAAATACGATGTAGGTGAGGTGGAGACTGAGGAATCGATTGAAGAGAAGATTATTTTCTTATGGATTGAGAGGAATTGAAAAACCCCCATCTCTTCACCCAAATATGGGTTTTTCTTTGGAATTGAGGAAAACCATAAAGGATCCCTCTCCAAGGATGTTTCCCAAACGTGCCTTTAGGTACGTTTAATGCTACCTTGTGGGAAGCAAAGATATTTCTATTAATTTAGTTGCCAAAAGTGAGTGACCTGCCATAATGCTAGGATTAGCATATTGGTCTGTACTTGATACTCTTCATGTAGCTTGGAGTGCTCATGGATGGGGCCATCCCAAGCCCGAACCGGGCCCAGCCTGGCTTGGGCCTTAGGTTTTAATACTCAGGTCGGGCTTGATTAAACCCTGGGCCTATTTAATATATGGGACATGCTCGGATTAAGTGGCAGAAATTCCAAAGCCCGGCTCAGCCCGAGAGGCACTATTTAAGTAAGAACCAATATTGTTTTTGTGGCTCCGCTTTTCTTTGTAAATTAAAATACACCCAGGCTCAAGCTTAACCTATTCTAAGTGGGCTGGGCTTGTGCCAAATACTAATGGCCCAAGTCGGGCTTGGCCCTGGCTCGGGCCTGTAATTTAAAATCCAGGCAGGGCCTGTACATTGCTCAGCCGGTGCCATGAACACCTTCGTTATATTTTCAGATCTAACAAGTTTTGAAATGCCGTTTTCTGCTGTTCAATCGGAGCGTTGAAACGGCATCTTGACATCGAATATTCATGAAAGCAATCCATACAGGGACTGGGTTCAGCACTTAAAATTCTAGTACTTGGATCGGGCCTGGATTTAGAATTTGTGCCCCACTTTGATTTAAGTGATAGAAACCTAAAGCCCGACCCACCCCGTTTAAGTACTGCTTTTAGTTTGGCGACTTGATTAGTGAAAGCCCGGCCCATCCATCCTGTTTGACTAAGTGGCGGACTCGGCCCCACATTATTGAAGAGGGCTGGGCTCAGGCCAGAAACTTATGGCCCATCTCGGGCAGGGTAAAAAATGGGCATGCGTTTCTAAAATCTGGCCTAGCCCTACTATCACAGCCCGGCCTGGGCCGGCCCACCAACACCCCCAAAGCACAAGCACCGCTCTTGGTGGATGTCAATCCATGTAGCACAAGTTTGGAATGGTTAAAACCAGTAAGATAGTTCTCTGCAGCAGCACAAGTGCTGCAACCCATATGGCTTTTAACTGCTTTAGCTCTCTTCAATAAAGAGGAAAAACTATACAAGCACCAACGTCGAGCTGCCAAGCACATGCCCCACATGAAATGCACTCAAAACTCTTTTTAATATCCAAGATCAGATGGCCGTGATCATGCACATATCATTATTGACTCGACTCACAATCTAGATGGCCGTATACCGGAATCAGAGCATCCACCGACAAAGCAAAGTTACAAACAAACAAGCAATAACAAGACTCCAAACAAGTAGTAAGGAAAGACTATATCAAAACACAACCAAACTTCTCCCCTCTCAGTTCTTGTCAATACAAACTAAAAACAAAACAGAGACAAGCAACAGAACACAACGGAGGAAACACTCTCATTCCTCAACCGACTTTAACCTCAATGTTCTTCGGCTGCTTGGTCTCTGGAGGGGGGATCTTCTCAACAGTAACAGTAAGCACCCCATCATGACAAACAGCAGTGATGGCATCTGTACTGGCGTTTTCAGGCAGCTGGAACTTCCTCATGAACTTGCCGACCCTACGCTCCATTCTCACGTACTTTGCGCCTTCCCTGTCTTCGTTCTCTCGCTTTCGCTCCCCTCTGATGGAGAGGATGTTCCCCTCCTCGATCTGGACCTTTATGTCCTGAGATTTGAGGCCAGGCATGTCGACGACGAAGATGTAGGAGTTGGGGTACTCTATGATGTCGACGGGGGTGGAGGCCATGGCCTTGGCGTCACGGACGTAGGTTCGGATTGGTGCGTTGAAGGACTTGTCCATCTCGTCTGGGACGTCCAGCATGTGTTGGATTGCTGAAAGAATAGGGTTCTCCAGACCCATGATTCTAAGATCCATTACAGAAAGATACAGAAAGAGAGGTTTTTCTTTTTTTCTTTTTTTTTTTTTTTTTTTGAGGTTGGTTTGGTTTTTGATTTGGTATTGTCCGTAAACTTCAATTTGGTGAGAATGGGGAATGAGATGGGTGTTTTATATAAGGAGAGAGGAGTTTTCTAGACAAGGGCAAGATCATCTGGGGGTGGATGGGAATGGATCTTTTTCCAGTTCGAGGAGGTTCTTGTTTCTGGTACTTCTACGAGAGTCCAGAAGGTGATGGAAGTTTCTCACTTTGTCCGGATCCTCTGCAGGTCTCCAGCTACACCAGTGCGTCTCTTTGCTATGCTTACGAAATGAGGCCCGTTTTGACATGTGGGTCGGTCTTCAGCTCCACACGCTTGCATTGAATGGGATGTCTGAATCTAATAATCAATGTGGGGCTCACATACTGGTGATCCACTCTGTTAAAATTGATAATATGATTAGCATAATTTTATGCATCCACATTATCAATTGTGTTCAATGTCATGGTGGCATCAAATTCTACTAGCAAATTGTGCCCGTGCTAATATTTACAAATCTATTTTAAACTAAAATATTGAATCAATTGAAATCCATAAATAAATATTTTTTCATTATAAGAATATTTATATAGAAATGGACGTAAGTATATATTAATAGGGTCTGAAATAAGAAAACAACTAAGCATTATGCTCATATCAGCGATTAAACATTTAATCTCTCAATGTATATTATAAAAGAACTTATGATACAATTAAAAAGTTGACTCAAATTAGACTCCTTTTGTTCATTGAGTGAGACCTCAAAGCAGAGAGAAAAAGAAAAAGAAAAGATCAAACAAATTCCAATATGGCATCCATCACCATCACCATCATACAATGAACTATAGTTAGTAAGTAAAATTTCTATATAATAAATTATTTTAAATTTCTTTAGGCTTTAGAGTAGGCAAAGTCTAAAAGACCTAACCTATGCCCCACCTATTGATGGTTTGGGACACTAAATTTATACCAAAGTCTAAACAAAAGGCCCACCTATTGACGGTTTGGGACACTAAATTTATACCAAAGTCTAAACAAAAGTACTCATCGACTGATACAAAATTATCAATCTCAAAAACTTCTCTTTGCTATTCGATTTGCTTTATGCAGTTTAGAGAATTTGTGAAAATATCGAAAGTCTAAAACATCAAAGTTTCAATAATGTTACTAACTTGTCCTGCATTTGCATTTGCTGTTTGATTTGCTATATGCAGTTTAGAGAATTTGTGAAAATATCGAAAGTCTAAAACATCAAAGTTTCAATAATGTTACTAACTTGTCCTGCATTTGCATAGAACATGAATACAATAGTCTTTAGTGGTCCACATTAATAAGTAATAAAAGGTAATGTGTGTTTTAAAGAGGCAATATCGTGTCTGCATGTAGCACTATATTGTAAAGTTGATACCTACAAATTTGTGATCTAGACTGAGATGGTGGATGGAGGATTTTACAATAGCAGAGAGTGTGTGCCATGCTTGAGGCCAAATAAATGCACCCGATCAAACAAAACTACATATGAACCTGTCCGGTTGAAGCCAGATTGTGGCCAATGCAAAATTGTAGAATTAAATAAATGCTTGGAGATCTAGGTTCCAGTTCTTAAAAGCGGATCACACTGTTTAAGGTCGCTAAAAGCCAAGGTTTCACGATGCTTGATTAGATACTTAAATGCAAAGAGGATCCGACTATAAGAAGTGTAATGTCAATCAAGATATGAAATTCAAAACCTAAGTTGTAATTAAGCTCGCTAAAAGTAGTGTTCTCTTAATTTGGCTTCAGTTCTTAAAAGCAGAGAACACTGTTTAAGCTCGCTAAAAGCAAAGGTTTCACGATGCTTGATTAGATACTTAAATGCAAAGAGGATCCGACTATAAGAAGTGTAATGTCAATCAAGATATGAAATTCAAAGGCTAAGTTGTAGTTATACTAAATTGCAACCGGCTGATTAGAAATCTTTATTAATTTTTAGTTTCTTGATAATTATTCTCAAACCATCTTAAAATATTTATGTTAAGATGTGGATAGTGCAGTGGCAAAGGGAATGTTATAGAGAGAGTTGATCATGCACAGGTGGCATGGCCCAAACGTATTTGGCACTTTTAGAGCCATTGAAACTGAGTGCTCTGTAACTTGGCACACTTAATGTTTTTAGAGTCACTGATACCAAGTGCTTGGGGCATTGGCAACCATAAGCGTGAATGGTTTGAGTTTCTTGTTAATTACTTGCAACTCATTAGGGATATGGGTTATTTATTTTAATCCTTTTTTCACCACAAGGCCATGTTTGATTCAGCAGTCTTTTAGGTCCTTCTATTCTGGCCATGGAATGCATATTTTGCGGGTGTTGTTACTATTCTGTTTAGTCCATCGTCAGTGAGAAGAAAGAGCTCCATTTTTAAGCAGTAAGGGGAATTGAGTTTTCTTGACTGCCAGCTTATTTTTCCAAATTGCATTCTACTCTTTAGTTTTTAGCTATAATAATGGTTTATCCTTAACAACTAGCATTTTAACAAATGTGGCTTTTCTTAGTTAATGCTTTGGAAGTTGTCTCCATTATTATGCTTATATCTTTGGGTTTTGTTGCAATGCATTGGTTTAAAACTTCTTATAACATGGTGCTTGAATGTTCATGCTGAAAGCCCTAACAAAACATAAAACAACAAAAAAACTTAACAACAAAAACAAAGCAACCCAAAAGAGTTGCAAGCTCCCAAATAACCTACTATTTCAGTTGTTTCTAAAGGTTTTCATTCCACTTTCAAATTTCACTATGATTCATAAGTTTCTTATGTTGTTTTTCTTTGGCTAGTAAAAGCTGAAAGAGAAACGAGGGAAGCTAGCTCTCTGAGTTTGCTTTGGATTTTAATTTTGCAATAGCTAATATATTCTTTAAGGAGAGACATTTTTTAGAAATTTTAAAGTTGGCCCACTTCAACATAATAAACACCTCAAGGACATTAAACAATGGCCAAATTAAACACAAATAAATTACTTTCTACTAAGATAAAGAGAATGGTCGACCATCACAAAATAAAAGTATGCCTGACCTCCACAATGTACATGGTACTATAGCATATTAGATGATTCCTTTAATTTAAGGTGGCAAAAGCAAAAACTGAAATGAAACCATCTATCTCCATGACCTAGGACCCAATTTCTCATAGGGGGTGATTTTCATCTAACCATTTTATTTAGGCTGTGGTTATTGCGCTCAATCAAGTCACCAAGCAATCTTCTTTTTTTGAAAGATACCAAGTAATCTTCTTTACTTCTGTTGGATGTGTCTTAGGTCAGTGAACATTGGTCAATGAGTTTTACATCTCCTTACAGTTTCTCTTAACTTCTTTATGGCTAGGATTTTGTACATGGGTTGCACAAGGAACTGAAATTATAGTTACTTGGATTATACTTTTTGCCTTTTTACTTCCAAATAAACAGAAATGACAGATGTTTAGGATAACACTCATGTATCAACCAACCATCTAACATAGTAATAGCATCCAAATAGGCCTTATATATTTCAATTACTAAAAAAAATTCCTTGTGTGATTTAAAGGACTAAACTATGGGTGAACTTTGAAAATGTGCTCATTATAACATTAATACAACATGCAGTTGGTATGCCTAAGGATCTTCAACTCCAACTGAGATTAATTAAGATGCGGAAGAAGAAACCAAAATCAAATTCTAAAAAGAAGGGGAGAAAAAGAAGATTCAATCTAGTCGAGAAAATATAGAAAGGGCATGATGTCTTTACCAGAAGAAAAAAAAAGTAAAGTGATTCGGTATCTTTTCCATAAAAGAATGACCCATTCAGCATAAATGGGAAGGAAATTGTATAATATTCCTCACAATCTGTACAAACAGTCTTTCCATTCAATATCTTGAAAAGGAGAAGAAAAAAAAAAAAAACAATAGAAATCCATTCACTGCACAATATTATCAAACCACAGACATATTCTACAATATCCCAACTGAAAAAAAGGAAAAAGTTAAATTAAGTAGATAAATAAATAAAAAGAGAAAGTTAATGCCCAATACCACAGAAACCAAATATAGGCGCACAACAAAATGTGAAAAGATTTCATGGTCTCATCTCTATTAATCCACCAATGGGCCCAAACCAAATGAATGGTTTACTAGTTGCAGGCGATATCACTTTTGATCAGGAGCAGGGAAGGTGTAGTGTATCCTAGTTTTCATGGATTTTGAATTAGAAAATGTTTGGGGAAGTCTCATAGAAACAGCCAGAGTAGAATAGGGTGTACATTCAATTATGAGTTAGACGGTTCTGTTTCTCAATCCAGATCAAATATGATCAGGACGGTTCAATTTATCATCAACTAGAATAATTCATATCTCCAGTCTAGTTCAGCATCTGAATAAAAAGTGGAGCTCACTGCTCATGAGCCATAAAAGTTTATGCAGATCAACGTCCCAGAATTTATTAGGGGGGTTCCAATTTGCTGTCTGGGGCTTTCACTAGATGGACCATGGACGGACATGGTTGAGAAGGTCCATGAATCACCATTGAATCAGCTGCATGAACGGACGACGTGGCCCATTTCCCTTTGTGGGGGAAAGGGCATCAGCTCCTCTCTTCTTCTTTTTCTTCCTTGTTCTCTTTTTGTCGTCGTCTTGAGATGGGCCCATGTGTTAACATCTGGGCCCATCATTAGACAGCTGTGTCACCGGCACTGACCTGAGTCCAAATCCAAATCTCTACGTGGGTCCTAGACAGAATGCCATAGGCATTCATTAATTTGAAGCAGGCAGGCTAGATTTTGCAAGTTTTTCTATGCGTGCATCCGATAGTTGGCAATTAGTTTCAATGTGCAACTTATATCTTCTAGCTGCTTAGAGATACCTCTCAGTGAACACAACTATTATCAATTCAACCCTCACACTTTTTAAGGTCATGTTCGGAAACCAAATCTTTGATGAAAAGATTTCCGCTTAACAAGAAGTCGTGAAAAATCCATGTTTGACAATTGTAAATTCTTAAAAACTTGGACCTGCATAAATCCTGATTTTTGAGGAATTTTAGGTCGGACCTCTCCCGATAGGATTTGGAAATCCTAACTTTTGTGGGGTTGCACACCGGGATCAGTTTTTTGCAACCATATATATTGCGTCGATATCAACCAATCCTCAATTATAGAAATCATTAGTGAGGACTCCCTATTCCAATGGCAATGGGGAATCCTTAGATATGCAGATTCCTCCCCTATTATCAAACGTGCTCTAATTGTCTTGAATTGGTACTAACTCTAGTTTCATATTTAATTCATAGTATATTATATTCATTATAAAGATTCAATGTTATAAAAATTCTAACTTTAATATGTCATTAAACTATAATGATGCTATTTTAAGGATAAGATGATCTGATTTAGATGTCCAAGTTCATATTCACAATTAGATCTTTCAATATAATTATATCTCATTAAAATCGGCATGAATCAAGTGGAGTCAAGTGAAGTGAAGTGAAGTGAAGGGTGACTTTAAGCGACAGCAAAAGAAGTGGGGTGGAATAAAAAAACCAAATTTCAAGAATCACCTCTTCTTTTTTCTTTTAAAAAGTAAAAAAAAATAAAAATAACTGCTCATTGTCCTATCAGGATGACTGAAGTTTCTGTTATTTTTTTAATATGTGGAAATATTCAAGAGAGAACTAGTCTTTACCATGCTTACGTGAGAACTATTAGTGGGGCCCGCCTAGCAACCAATCCAGACTGTGTACAAATAGGGAACCCCTGATAGTCGCTAATGTCGATGTTTGACAACCATGCAGATGGATTGGATCGTTGGATGGAGGCTTGAGTTTTTTTTTTTTTTTTTTTTGTAAAATATGAATCCATTAAACTCGTGGGCCACTGATGAAGGGGTTAGGGCCATAAAATTAGGGTCAAACTTGATTTTGGGGGTGGTCCAACATAGATCTTTCCATCCTCTTTAGTCCCATTCCTAGATGGGATCCACAAACGGGACCCATAAAAAGTTTTCACAGACTTCGTGAGAACAGTTCTCACTAAAACAAACCTCACACACACACACAATGTATATATATATATATATATATGGGGCTAGCTCTCCTAAGTTCAAACTTAGGATCAGGTAAGCTCAAGTATGTGGTGGGGCCCACCTGGGGAACCACATGGGGATGGGGATTAGGGGGATTTCAAGAGCTTCTTGGGATCCTCCTTTCTGTAAAAAATCAACTCAACTGTGATTTCTATCATTTCCATATGGGCCCAAGAGTTGATCAACAGTCTATTCGGCTCGATATATAGTTGATCCAACTGTCCAGTAAATTCGGATCTAACCGAAAGTTTGTAGACATGTGCAAATTAGGGAGTTCATGTGTATGGTCCACTTGGATGGATCAAAGGTGGGCCCCACAAGCATGAGCTTACGAAATTTTATCCTAAGCTTGAACTTAGAAGAGCATTGCTCTCTCTCTCTCTATATATATATATATATCATTCTTTAGCAAAATGAAAAAAACATCTTTAGAGGAGTTTTCTTGTCCTTTTACAAAGAGAGCAGCTAAATGCACACACAAATTTCTCTTGACACATTGCAAATTTCTTTTACCAAAATTCCTATGTAGGAAATTTCCTAAAAGAATATCTATTTATCAAACTCTCTACATCCCTAACTTCTTTCTAGCACCGTTGGTTGGGGGGGGGGGGGGGGGGGGGGGGGGGTGGACAAGGAGAGGGAGGCGGTGGGCGGAGGCGCGCAGGGGGGGGGGGGTTGAAGGAGATGGAGAGAGGAAGAGGGACTGGAACTAGGATAGCAGGCACGGGTAGGGGTGAGCTGCTGGTAGAGGCAAGCAGGGAGAGGTAGAGAGAGGGAATGTAGAGAGAAGTTGAGAGAGTAAATGTTAGAGCAGCTTAGAAAATATGGGGTGTGTCGCGGTAAGTGTGTAGAGAGCAAATTTGTGTGTGCATTTAGCTGCTCTCTTCTACAAATGGCCCTACCTCATCTTTTTCTTTCACATGGAGTCCCCACCAAGTGAAACTTCCTGGTTGCCCGCCCGTGAAAAGCCCGTCCCCGATTTTATACAGACTAGCATTCAAAACCTGTGCGATGCACAGTTTAATCTCATGAAGATTGAATGGTTATTTAGAATTAATATTCTAATTAATTATTAAATAATAAGAAGTAACCACAATTATTCAGTGTCCTGCCATTTCTTTTAAGAGCAATTCAACTTTACAAAAGTGGGTGGTGCTTCTCTCTTGCACCTTTCAACTCCTCTTTTCTTTAAGTTTTGATGTATTTTTTTCCTCATTTTTTTAATGAAATCTTTGTTACCGTTTAAAAAAAAAAACCAAAACTGAAATGCAATTTTTAAATCCAAACCACAACTATGTAAATAGGTTTTTAGAAGTATGTAAAGAGTTCTATATAAATAATATATCGAGGCACTGTGTCATGACAATTAGACACGTTCCTATTTTATTAGTCAATCACATGTGCCATGACACTAAATAACTCCACCATTACAGAACTCCATTCAATGAATTCAACATAAAAGCACAAAGAAAATATGTTACTGGCTTTGGGGCACCACGTGGTTACTTGGCTTCCACATCTTCAGTTGTGTGTAGGAATTGAAATGAAGGGGGTCATTTGTCATCCAGAAATTATTCTTCTGGGGACATTTTTTTTTTTCAATCACATTTAAAGTTGACTTTAAGGGACAGAATGATTTTAAAATTGTCTATAATGTGTCCAAAACCCATCATTCCCGCATCACCTTCACTCCTTTGTATCTATATCTAGAGGATTAGTGTGACCCGTCATTCCCCATTCCCACATCATCTTCACTTTTTTTAGTATCTAGAGGATTAGTGCGACCACTAACCTAGATATAGTGTAATACTGTCATGTGACTTTAAATGCATAGCCGAAGAAATGTCGGCTACCGTGGGGGGTGTTTGATTTTTGATTTTTTTTTCCTTAACAAGGACTTAAACAGAGGTTTTGTGAAATTATCTTCTTGTTAACATTCATATACAGTTATTATTATTATTATTTTTTTCACTTTTGCATAGTTATATTAAACTGGCAAATTCTTTCTCTAAAAAGCTGGAAAGCAGTTAGTGAAGTTCAGATGCATTTTAGAGTTTAAATGGATCCACAATAAGCCATATAAGCATATGGGAGCAGGACCAAGATAAAAACTCTCAAATTTAAAATTTAAAAAAAAAAAAAAAACTGCCTCATCTAACCGATTCATTTGAAACGATTCCATCTACTTCTCCTTCTGAAATGAAGCACCGCTCTCCTTTTTACGCTAGCCTAACCCTTTTCATCACATTAAACACAAGATTTGCATGGGTATCTCTTCTCTCTTCTTTTACAAACCTACCCAACTGTGATCAATTGGCTTTTTTTGAAATGGCTTTTTTTGAAATGCGTTTTCTAAATAAAAGGCCACTTGCTTTAGAAAAATATACTTTTTGACAGATTCCTTACCATCTGGAACTTCCAAGATATGCTAAAACCATTAATCTGCTACCATGCAAAACAGAGAAGAAAAGGGAGAGAATGGATTCTATGGGATTAAAGAGTCCTGTTTGGATGGTACTCTGTTTATTTTATGCTTTAATAGTTTGATTCACCATATTAGTGATTGATTTCTTAGTTATCTGTAACTCGTTTCCTTTCTATTGGATGGTCCTACAATTAGTATAAGAATTTTCTGAAGTCTTGTTTCTTATGTATACTTTAAACGCTAATATTGCATTTTACATTTTTTTTCTTTACTTTGAATCTTTGAAGTCTTAAGATCAAATGATTCGTACGCATTTCTACTCATTTAAAATAAGATATAAAAACTTTGAAAATAACCTTAATTTATATAGTTGGAAGGCATTCATTTGAATTGAGTCTCATCCATACAAATGAGCCCAAGACACATTAAAAAATGAGCCCCAAGAAGGGTATATTTTATTGAAGAGGAACATATGTATTCTTGGAAAGACACGTTCACAAATGGACCCCTAAAAACTTACATGGCTTCTTCTAAGGCCATAATTAAGTTTTTTTTTTTTTTAACACAACCGCTATAAATATAGCTTTAAAGAGGAGGAATATGAGGGCACCTGCACCAAACCCTATTTCCTTGCCGTGAAACAAAAAACCCTACCCCATCACTTTTTCAGTGTGTTTAATCGTGACCGTTGGTGCAGTACTGCAACAATCTTTGGACATTTGGATATCATAATAATAATAATAATGGTGATAGACATACACTATGTAAAACCGTCACCTGTTGACGACCACCAGGTAAACCCTCCAATCTCTTCACATGATATGAGAGCGGGAAAATTGAGCACATGATGCGTAAGACCATCAATATATTCAAGCAAGGAAACTTACATTCCGAGTCCACCGTTGGCTCAAAGTTGAAACTAATCTGAATTATAGTCACCATTAAACTGTAATTTTATAGAAAATATAACTTAAAAAATCATTAACTATAAGAACCTTGTATCAATACATGTGATGATCTGATTGAGATGATTGTAAGTTCATATCATGATAATTAAATTTTTTTACATGCATCACAATGTTCTGGATTATGGAACTGACCCATCCGTTCTGATTTGTATTTCATTAGACGTAAAAGAATGGCCCCCGGGTCCTTATTTCAGTTTGTTTAAGGGGTTTTGATATATTAATCCCTCTTATTAAACTCACATGTTTCAATTTCATGACCAAAATTCAGTTAATGTCATCATCAGACTTGTTTGACTCTGGTTAACATTTTTTTTTAACTTTTTTTGTTTCAGATCCCATGATATCATGACTTTTATGCAGCATCTAAAGGAATTTTTTTTTTAGATGATAAAAGTTGAGAAATAGTGATTAGGTGTATATTTACTTTTTACAAAATGTTGGTTTTCATGTTCTATTAAAAATAAATTTGTTTACTATTGCAAAAGATGGACGATACAGAAATTGATAAATCCCATGATATCATAGGATATGGTGCAAAAAAGTTTAAAAAAATAAATATTGTATAAATTCGGGTAATGAAATTGAAAAAGAACAGAATTTAAGATGAATCTCAAAACCCTTAACCCCAAGGGGTAGCTAAGTTGGCCTAGGACTACGGTTTGCATCTGGAGGTTATAGGTTCGAAACTGCACTACTACATTGAAAATACAAGGG
This sequence comes from Persea americana, assembly GCA_029852735.1. Lineage (NCBI taxonomy): Eukaryota > Viridiplantae > Streptophyta > Magnoliopsida > Laurales > Lauraceae > Persea > Persea americana. The sequence continues at coordinate 54,050,800 of CM056812.1, forward strand.
AGTTTACTCGGCTTCCCTCTGGGTCTGGAGGGATTAGTCTAGCCTAAAGGATTAGAAAACCTCTGATAAAAAAAAAAATAATAAAATAAAATATCAAGACCCTTTGTTTAATCGTGACTGTTCGCTGTAGTGCAGCAGAAGTAGGAACAGTTTGTGGAAGTAGGAACAGCAGAAGTAGGATACAAACTGACTGTGATAGACATGCACTATTATTCACCCGCACCAGGTAAACCTTCCGGTCTCATTCCATGAGAACGGTAGAAATGACCACATATAAAGCTAAGACCATCAACATATTCGATCAAGGAAACTTACATCCCAGGTCCACCTGATGAATGGCCCGGACATATTATTTAGCGAGACCTGTCACCAGATCCGATGAACCCGATTGCTCAAATTTTTAGAGCATGAGATAAACAAGCCCGGACGAAGCTTGCATAAAAACCACACTAGGTCTGCCGGGCCTGGTGGCACTCCGCATAAGTTAGTGAGTCTGAATCACGTATCGCAGTTGTTATAACTAGATTTTAGGAGTGTAAAGCAGATGAAAGAAAATCAAATAGATTTTTGGATGTCATGGCAGAACTGTTGTTGTAACTCATGATAAAGCAAAACATATGCAATAGGTGATCCGGACTCTAACTACGATAGTACATCACACATGGATGTCAAGGCTTCTAGCCGTAGTGGAGCTCTCCTTTTCTATGCATGATTTTTTGGGTTCTACTAATGCTGGGAGTTTCTTTGGGTCCTCTTTTTGTATGCTTTGTGTTTTGCTCCTCCCTGTTTGGGTCCTCTTTTTGTATGCTTTGTGCTTCTTTGCAAGTTTTTTTTGCTGTGTTTTTTCTTCTCTTTGTCCTAGGGGGCTTATGCCCTTTCCTCCCAATACAATCTTACCAATTAGCAAAAAAAGAAAAAAAAATAGTTTCTCTAGGCATCCAACTGGTGGGGCCCGGCGAAGTAATAACGATCAGATGCCACGTGGCACGATCCGAGCTTGGAGAAGGGTTTTCATGGCGAGAACGAATGTGAGATCCTCAGTGAGATCGGGCTTCTCGCGTACCACAGCATTTGACCAGTGGAAAGCGTAGACCAGGTTGCAGACGGAGAATGCGAGCTGAAGCTTCCCAACGTCCATGCCCGCACAGGCTCTCATTCCAGCCCCAAAGGGAAGGTACGAGTACTGCCCTCTTTTGTAAGATCCCGGTTCCACATATTTATTATTTTATTATATTTTAATTAGATATTATTATTAATTTAATTGAATGTATTTTAGTTATTTAAGTGGGTAGGATTACGTGGGGCACACGTTAGATTAGATGCATAAATTGATGAGTTGGGTTAATGGGTAGATGGCCTGACCTGTAGTTTGACCCAATGACTTGAGTACAGTAGTATTCTTTTTAACCTAATCTCCTTTTTAACGAAACCCTTCTTATCTCTCCCCACTAATCTCTGCAACTCCTCCCGGTTATCTTCATCTTCTTCATCTTTCAACTTCCCAAGCCATAGCAGCTTTAGGATCCAGCCATCAGAATCAAGATCAGAGGATACCAGCATTCTTCGTTCAATCTTCTTATTTCAGGTAACCCTCTCCTCAAATCATTAGGAGTAGATCTATATTTTTAGGTTATCTTCATATTCTTTCCAATGTTAGGTTTTGGGTAGGAATACCATAGATCTGTTCATCTGAGCATTCATTTCCCATATTCTTTGTCAGATCGGTGGTAGGATTATTCTCAAACGCTGTGGGAATCGCGGTTTGGGTATTGGTTAGGATCTGTATATTTTTCTTCAACCCCGGTAAAAGGCAAGTACCTAACCATAATTTGTAGGTTTAATACTTGTAATCTTCCTTGATTTGTGTGTGGATGCAAGCAGAAACCCCTTTGATGCCCTTTGTGTTTTTGATAATACGGCTATGCGATTTTGCCTTATGTTTGGATCGGAGCTTGAGGATGACTCCATCGTTTTTCCCATGTGTATTTTAGTGTTATGCTGTAACTCAATCCACCCATGACTCGCTTATGACGAACCTGAAACAGGTACCGGACCCAAACCATGGGGGATTGTATGTGAGGTGGGGCCCACGGGATGATCAGATCACGGATCTGGTCCGTTCATCAGGCCGGACATAGCGGGGCGACCATAGAGATGGCGGACCCGTGTGAGGTGGGCCTTGCTTGGTCCACCATCCAGCAGCCAAAAAGGGGCAGCAGTAGTGAGAAAGAAAAAAAAAAGGTATTTTCGTTTTTAGGACTGTGGGACCCATGTGGGCCATTTATTTTTGATCAGGTCCCTGCATCTTGAAGAAGGCGCCTGGGCGACCTTATTTGATGGGTTTGATCTTGGGTCATGATCAGGGGGCCCCACTATCCGAGTGTCCCAGAGGTTGGCGTCGGCAAAATGGGTTCTGCGTTGGGCGTTTTCACAGAACATGGGTTGGAAAGAAAGAGATGAAAGAGAGAAAGACTGGGTACGTTTGACTTGGTGGTTGGATGAGTTTTGAAAAAAGTATAAGAGAAGGGAGATGTTTGATGATGTCACCCCATGTGACATTAATACTTGACTTGATGGGAATATGGAGGAAAGAGTGAGAGTTGTATGACTTGATGTATGACCTGATGATGCTGGGATAAAGCATTCATGTGACTAAATGGCTAAAGTATTGTTGGGTAGTACTTTACCCATTAACTTTTAGTAATTTAATAAAAGGCCTATTGTTTTATAAATTTTAATGAGATCTTTTGACTTAATTTGAATGTGGACAATATTTATGGATGGGTCCTTAGGTTTTCTAAAATTATAAATTAAGGATTGTTACTTTTTAATTTTATTTGCAAATTAAGTTTTAATGGTATCTTGGATTTTTAATGTGCTAAAATTATATGTTTGTACTTTATTAATTGAATTATTGGACTGCGTAAATACCGTCTGGGCACACAGTGTCTTACTAGCATGGGGTTTAGTGCTTAATATGACTTCGGGGAAATCCTGATGGATTCGAGCTCAACCCATCCCTATTGGAAAACTCTTAATTGGGTCTATGCACCATTGATGGAAAAGTGATGCGTTGATCTTTTATCCATTAGAGATTCCTATGGTTATTGGGTACGAGACCTTATGTCTGACTTTAGGATTTAGTTGTGGTTATTCTTTGACCTTCGGGTTTGCATACATGAGTGGTTATTTGAATATGACTTAGGATTCTTGTGTCGGAGCATTATTAATCAGGTCTATTATGAATATATGTTTATGTGTTTATGTGGGTAATTTATGGACGACTGCAGATCGATATATGGACGGTTGATCACCGATGTGACCGGATCACTTATAATACGCTTTGTTTATGCACAGGTTATCCTGATTTTATTTTGATCGGTTTATGACCACCGATCAAAATAAATCTAGATAAGAGACAAATTTATTTTGTTGCGGAAAATTCTCACTTGTTGGGTGGTGTTGTAGTTTGGGATTTATGTTTATGCAGGAATCTAACCGATAGAGAAATCTCATACCTTTACTAGTTTGCTTGGCATGTTAGATAAGGTCTACATTTCAGTTGGCAAAAGTGATCCTAGGATTCGGAAGCCGGATGTAAAAGCGAAATTCCCGGTGAAGTCTTTTTTATAATATCATGTCTAACTCTTATAATAGAGTGGAAGGTTGGTAGAGTTTCTAGGATAAATCTATTCCGCCAAGAGTGTTGGCTTTTTGTAGGATAGCACGATGGCATAAAATCCTCACCATTAATAATTTGAGAAGGAGAAAGCATATTATAGTTTGTGGGTGTCCTAAGTGGTTAAAAGAAGAGGAAATGGTTAATCATTTGATGATTCAGTGGTTTTTTGCTAATAGAATTTGGTCATTATTTCTTAATATGTTTGTGATGCAATGGGTTATCTAGGGATTATTGATGATCTCTTTTGCTAATGGCATGTGGGGTGCAAGTTTGTGTGCGAAAAAATTCTTTTGAAATCAGTTTTATATGCAACTCTTTGTAAAACTATGGTTGGAGAGGAATAATGGAGTCTTCAGAAATAAAAGTAAGTATGTGGAGGAAGTTGTAGATTCTATTTTTTTGGTCTGCTTTGGAAGGGGTGAGTAGGAGAAAGGAATTTGATGGGGTCCCCTTGGAATATCTTAATGGATCTTGGGCAGTAGTCGTTAAGGGGGTTGGTTCAGCATGGTAAAAATAAGATTCAAGCTTCTTGGTTGTCTCCTCCTGTGGGGATCCTTGAGCTTAACTTTGATGGAAGTTTTGTCTGTCCAAATAAAGGAGTTATTGTGATGCATGGCATCACTTGTGGGACCCAAGTGATGCAAATCCAATTTAGTTTCTTATTTTTTATTATCGAGTTGTAATTAGGATTAGCTTTCTAATTTTCTTTAAGGATTGTATTTAGGATACTTTCAAGTTTGCATTAGTTTCCTAGTTTGATAAGGTGACTTTATTTATCCCCTAAGTTTTCTTGTTCCTACTTATATGGTATTGTAGAGAAGGAATTTTTAGAGAGTTGATTAAGAATATTGAATTTTCCCTTGAGGTGTGTCCTTTTTTATGGTCTTTGAGGACACATGCTTTGACACCGGTATACTTCGGCACTTTTCCACGCAAGCCTTAATCCTTGGGCTTGCATCGGTTTGATATTAGAGCGAAACGGTCCTCTGATTGATTTGATCAGGTACGTTCTATCCCCTCATCATCTTCCTCGGCCAAACCTAACCTTTCCATTCCCTTAGACACATCAACGAATCCAACTCATAACCCATCTTCGTTTCACCGAATCCCTGTTAGCCAACTCCACCGTGCAAAACCCTAAATCAAATTAGAAAATCCCATCCTCAGATCCCATCCCCAATCGTCTCTCAGCCAAATCAAGGGATGCAGGCCGGTTTCACATACCCAAACCCGAATTTCACATTCCCCAAAGTTTACCCAAATTTCAAAAAATCTAATTTTTCAAAAGCCCAACCAGCCCAACCGGAACCATCATGACCTTAACCACAAATCCCGACTCATGACCGTGATCTACTGAACCCAAAACAACCCCTTCCCTTCCATCTGCTTCCACCTTCACACCCTCCCGAATCCATTGGTGTAAAAAAAAAAAAATCGGCCCCAACCCAAACTAAGTGAAAAAAAAAAACAGAGGAGAGAAAGCATGACACATACCTTGCACTGTAGTCGGCCGTTCCCCCTCCTACTGTTGCACCACTGCTGATTTGCAAAACCTAGGCGAAAGGAGGCAGCACTGTGCTTCACTGTCGCTACGTCGTGCCGTCCGATTGGCACCAGCCACCAGCCTCTTATCGTCGTGTCAGTCAGAGAAGACGACATCGTCGCACATAGTCTTCACTACCATCATCAAATTCTCCTTCCCTCCGTGAAGCACAGAACGAAAAGGGTTTTTTTTAAGCCCTTCTCTTTTCAAGACAAAAAGAAAGAGCCTTTCACATGCTCTGGGTTGGGTTCCAGGTGAGGGTCAAGTCAGGTCAATACCGACCTGATTGCAGGGAATAACCCAACGTCGTTACCGTGACATCAATCAGCGGCATCAGCGGCTGACATCATCAAGCCACATCATCAGAGGAGTCATAGGATCCAGATTGGACTGGATCAAGCAAGAGGTGAAAATTGTTTTTCTGATTTTGGGACCATTTGAAGTCAGATTTCAGATTAGTCTTCACCGGTGTTTTTGTGGAGAGTAAATCTACACATCAGGTCTAGATCCACGGAGAAATTTCCTGCAACTATTGTGAAACTGACTGGAGCAGTTGCTCAATTTTCCACTGCAGTCAATCAATTCTCGCAATGATGGCAATCAAGCGTATTAATTTAAAAAATGGTGACTATGGGAATAACTATCGAGGTGGAGGTCAAGAAATAAGAGAGGTTTTTTTTTTTTTTTTGAATATTAAGAAATAAGAGAGTTCAAGGTAGAGTTCGATGCAACCACCTTAACACAAGAGGACAATGTTGATCAAAAGATGGAAGATGCAAAGGAAGAGGAAGAAAACTTGGACAATTGCAGATATGGATCTAACATACCACAATCCTCTTCATTCTAATGATTGTTCCAAAAGAGACATGCCGATCATCAAAAGAAAATGACATTCTTCCAATGGAAGGAGAGCAAATCATTGATGTACCCCACATTGATTTTGTCCTCGTGGATCAACGATTGAAACTTGGATATTGTGATTTGATGATGCAACTTCAACACATGACGTACCAAAGGTACGATCATGCATCCAAACAAAATCTGGTTGTCAAGAGAAGCAATGCATCAAGCCTACTTTAAATTGGAGGAAACAATCAAATACAGTTTTCAAGCTGTGCACATAATTTAAAGCTCAACCAACGGATTGGAAGTACATCCGAATGATCTTCGACCCATGAAAACATTTACCGAGCTTGAGGTCAAGTTCTCTCCAAGCCGGGGAGAATGATGCAGGGAATCACGTGTGGGACTCAAGTGATGCAAATCTAATTTAGTTTCTTATTTTGTTATTGAGTTGCAATTATGATCAACTTTCCAATTTCATTTAACGAGTGTATTTAGGATACTTTCTAGTTTGCATTAGTTTCCTAGTTTGATTAGGTGACTTTAGTTATCCCTTAAGCTTTCTTTTTCCTACATACATGGCATTGTGGAGAAGGAATTTTTAGAGAGTTGATTAATAGAATTGAGTTTTCCCTTGGAGGTGTATCCTCGTTTATGGTCTTTGTGGAGATGTGTAGTGTCAGCGGAGTGCGGACACGTCCTTCTACATGGTATTGTACTTCGACACTTTTCCTCCCAAGCACTAATCCTATTGGAGGTGTTATTAGGGATTGTGTTGGTATTGTTGTGCGGAGTTTTTCAGGGCCTATAACTAGAATATCCTTAAATTCAAAACTCTCCTATATTTGACTAGAAAAATGGTTATAACTTTCTCAATACAAGTCAGAATTGTACAAACTTGGGCATGTTGGAATGCTAATTCAATGAATCGAGTGAAGAAGCTTTTTGATTATAAGATTACCTGGGATGGCAAAGAGGTCCTTATTTATTTATTTAGTCCTTATTTATTTATTTATTTATTTTTGTCAAAGGGAGAAGTTTTATTAACTGGAAAGAATATGCAGGAAGAGGTCCTTAATTTTTGTTTGAATGTCAAGTATTGTTAGTTCAGAAATGATTATGCACATGTTGCTGAAATTATTACAACTGAATTTAGGTCTCCACCACACCTGCTGATCTTCTTAACATTGCATTGGCACATTTGTTGCTGTATTTCCTTCCCCTCTGTAACCATATAATTTCTGTGAGGAAATGACTGGTTGGTGCTGCTGGGATCCTCCTTTCTCCATTAATAATATTTCGTCTCGCAGAGTTGAAAGCAGGCTAACGTGGAAACCTTGCCTAGTTCTGTTAAGCACTTCATGTTTGTTTGTCACCAAGTACAAATGAGTTCATTAACATGTTTTCTTTATTTTACTCTAGGTGTTGTGAAATCCAAGCGATCAATATGGCGACTAAGCACAATAACTGATTTCTTTTGGGCAATCATGAACTTCTTTGGGACATTCTTCGCGACAATGTTCTCGGTAGGGATTAGTTACTCCCTACCAGTTTTGACTGATGCTTACTTCATGCCGTCTTTTTTATTCGCTTGACCTGTCATGTTTAGATGGAAAAGTCGGATGCATACAAACGGAGCTCAGGATCTAGCAAGAAATGGGATGGCGGACCAGGAGGTGGTGGTCCTGGAAGTGGCCCATATGGAAACGGACCACGTGGACCACCTCGTGGACTGGACAATGTCAGAGGCATCGACCATAGTAAGTTTGTTAAAACACCCTTTATTCTGTACTATGTATTCTTGGATCATTGAATAAGCAATTGCATTGCCTTCCAGGTTCTCTTCCTGCATGTGGCTCCTGCTGTGGTGGGTAGGGTGCGTATGGGATGTATTATCTTCCGTAATAAAAACTACTTGATGTGCTTGTTTTCACGTCTGAAACAATTAGTTTGTAACAGACTTTTGGACGAGATGTGGCTTTTTTATCTGAAGTGTAGAAAATTTGGTGGGCTAAGAGTAATGGTTCACAACTACAGCGTTTCAAGTACCTTATAAGAAAATTTTCCAGCAGTGATATTTTACTAAAATCACACTTATGGTGTATACGGCGGCACTAAAGGCTCTCTTTTTAGACAGTATGGCACAGAAGGCCTGCTTAGCTTGATAGATGCGGACCTAAGAACTTGTTCCATGTTTTTCCAGAAGAACCATTCTCTAATTTGCTTAATCACTTTGCATTATTTGGCTTCCTCATCTTTTCAGAGAGTTTTTTTGGAGAGGTAAGTGTAAAGATATCCAAAATGAGAGTACAAGGTACAAAAGAGAGAGCACACTGGCACTTTCATTGTACCCACACTTGAGTTGATCGAGTAGTTAGGACGTTAGGCAATGAGCTGGAGGTCCCTACTTTGAATCGTTTGGGGGCCATACCTGATGATGTACTGTGGGAAGTGTTGTATATCTCGGGTTTACCAATGATTAACCATAGGGGCTAGCTCTCACTTGCAAACACGAGGCACAAGAAGGTGGTTTTTGGTCCCTGCTTGCTTTTTATTAATTTCTCTTCGACATTGGCATCACCGAAAGTCTTGGGCTGGTTGAGTTGTACTTGCTTTATCAATTTGCATTGCTGTCTAAAAAATTCGGGCTTTTTATTAATTTCCCACCAGCATCAGCATCAGCATGAGTCGCTTTCTGAGCTAGGTGAGTTATAGAACCTAACAAGTTTGGTGAAGTTATTTATTGCTGACTGCCATTTTGGTGCAAATGCAACTTTCTTTTACCTAGTATTAAGTCGTGCACATGCCTGTTCTGTCACAGGGCACCTGGGCCTGGGCGCCTATGTGTGATCTTTTTATGTGAAAAAAGTAATCTGCAATGTTTACGGGGTAAAAGCATCAATAGGGTGCAATTTTATTTCTAAATTTGGGAAAAAAAAAAAATGTTTTGATGGTAGGAGAGTGACAGAAATCACTTACATTTCTGTGGACGTGCCTTAATTCTGCACTGTATACATTATACCAAGTAAAAATAAAATTCAACAATCTAGACATGTATGTCCCCTTTGGGTGGTGGGTATTGAATCCTTGGTACTTCTAGAGCAATCCCTTTTTATGAGAGGGACTAAAAATGAAGGATTCATGGCAAAGATCCACATATGGCTATCGAATAAACTCCGTGGCCCAAGATGGACGGTGCCTATTATTGTAACCAGGGGACTACTGGTTTGAGTTGAGTACTCAAGAAGTTGCCAATAAAAAACAAAAAACTTATCTTTGATTAAAAAAATAAAATAATTTTGACCCACTCGCTATCGTCCGCTATAATTCAAAATTCTCATGTGACTGACCGGAAGTCAGCGCGGAAGATTTCAATCAAACATGACACTGTTGCAACCCCACCCAAGATTGACTCAGGAATGCTGGGATCTAGCAGACTCTTTGTTTTGTGTTAGGTAGGGGACGTTTGTTTTGTGTTAAGGTAGGGGGTTTGGAACTTTGGATTGATTCTATCCTTTATATGTTCCCATGTAAATCAAAGCTGATCACAATTGATTCATAGATTGGGTTTTTGTTGGAAATCCGATTAATGATTGGGTTGGGTTCCTAACTATGAATCTGTACAACAAGAGCTCATGGAACAGTGGAAGGTGAGCACTGCTTCAACAAAAAAGAAAAGAAAAAAAATCTGTGAACCTGTAGTGGTCGTGATAGTTGACATGTTGGAAGCTGTCAGCGTATACATTACTTTCAATAGTTAAAAAAAATAAAATAAAAAAAATCTTTCAATAGTTCTGATAAGTTAGTTAAACAATATCACTCTCATAATCTCTTTATGTTGCCTTCTTTGTTTCGTCCGAAACAATGTTGGGAACACTTGGATTCTAAGGTCTGTTTATGTATTGAATTTCTTGGAATTCATGGTAAAATGGCCTTTAGTGAAGGGCACGCCAATCCACTGGTACCTCAGTGGTGAGCACCTCATTTTCACAGAAACAAGGGATATCAGTGCTGATGGTGAGGGGCTTGGGTGGGCATTTGTGTGGGTCTATGAGTATTTATCAGTAGAACAAAAATAAAATAAAATAAAAATAAAATGAGGGAGTGCAAAAGAATTATGGGGTGAAGGCTAATAGGTGGGCATGTAAATGGGATGTTCACTTGGATTACATGTACAAGGCGATGGTTGGATAATTATTTTCCTCCTGTCACCTGTGACAATCGTTCACTAGTTTTTCTAAGAATTCAATATCAAGCCAAAATAATAATAATAAAAAAAAAGGATTATCATTGAAGAAAAGCCCTTTAAAGAGCATTTTATGTATTTGAGGTCAATTGGTACGGACATCTGATCCAAGAAGCACATTTTTTGAAACAAATTTAAGTTTTCCTGGTTGATGAAGAAGGAAGTGGCAAATGTCATATGTCTCTTAGGGTGGGGGTAGGTTGGTAGAGAAATATGTATTCCATTCCTAGGTAGAGAAATATGTATGTATTCCATTCCGTGGTGGATGTCTTGCCAATGCATCTCCAGTACTGGATGATGATTCATGGCGGGCCTGACTTGCTTTACAAGGGCGAGCATCTTCTACGTGGATGGTGGATGTTCGTCTACATGGCAAGTGGGTGTGATATTAGAGAGGTGTTCAATTTGCCAAGTGGGTGTGATAGTGGAGAGGGGTTCATTTATTTGGCAGTGTGAAGACGACGTCCCCCAATCAATGCAGGTTGTTAGATCAAAGTCCTCACCTACCGTGGCGGATCTATAAATTTTGATTTGGGCCTACCTAAATTTATGTATAATGTGACACTTACCCTGCCCCTCTTGCAAACATACGGGGACTAAGACTTCAAACGTTTCCAGCTAAGCAACTCCGAGGATACTAACTTTTTTTTTCTTAAAGAAAGGAAAAGAACTGAAAAAAGACAGATATGGGACCAATAAACTTGACTCAGAGTTTTCAGTATACTTATTTCCCAGCCCCACAGGCAAATATTAATATTCATACAAGTATTTGGCAGATGCTTAAATATTATATGTCCAGTCTCTTCATTCGGGTTCGAGGCATGACAAAACTTAAATTTAAAGTTCGGTGTGTCTGGCAGATGCTAATTCGGATAAAATTGACCTAATTTGTGTTTGAGTTTAGCTAGTACTGTCCCCGTTTGTATTTCCGAGAATGTTCTCCCATGACCATATCGTTCAAATGTAGTCCAGCTCGAGAAGCCTACTTAGATGCATGTCTATCAACAAAAAGATGGCAGGTGAAAAGTTCTCCTTTTTAAAGTGAGGAGCGAAAAGATGAGTCCTATCGAATTATTCTAGTCCTTGATCTAACTGTTATCAAATTTAATAGGTACTTAAAAGGTTTTTATTATTCTAGCCCTTGATCTAACTGTCATCAAATTTAATAGGTACTTAAAAGCTTTTATTATTCTAGCCCTTGATCAAACTGTCATCAAATTTAATAGGTACTTAAAAGGTTTTTATTTTGGTTTGCATCTGACCCAACTTGTACCAAGACAAGCCACATTCATTCTTCATGCAACTACACGTACATGTACATCTCGATAACCGAACTTCTCCAATAAAAGTGCCGCTTCCCCAGTGGTCTCTTAGGTTGGTTGCAATCACGCTGCCATTCAAGTGGGCGGTTGGTTTCTGTATTTTTGTGGTGCACTGCGTCTCTATCTTCCGTTTGATTATATTTTTTAAAACGGTAACAAAATTTTATTAAAAAGAGTAAATAAATGCAAAGCTAAATAGAAAAAAAGAGAAAAGTTAAAAAAGAAGGTACAAGAATATTATACTAACCCCAACCTAATTACATAATCACACCTACCTATGGAGACAACCTCTCAATCTCTTGCTTGGCTAGTGCATCCGCGATCGAGTTAGCTGATTTAACCTCATGATGAAAAGAGATATTTAAAGTGGCCGAAAGCTCCCTAATTTTATTAAAATGGAATTGAAATTTTCAAGAAAAATCTTTTTTGTTAGATACTCAAGTGATCGCATTTGAAGAATCACTTTCTATCACAAGAGCACCAATATATCTCCTTGCAAACAACCTAAGACCCTCCAAAATAGCTAACACTTCGGCTTTGTTCTAGTCACAAATGCCCACATTCTTAAAGAACATAAGGAGAACATCACATTTACTATTATGCAACACGCCTCCAATTCCGGCCGGCCCTAACTTACCTCTTGATGCTTCATCCACATTGAACTTTAAAATCACAAAAAGGAGGGGGAGACCAAGGGATAGATCTTCTCTCCTTAAAAGGGAGACACCCCATACAAGCTTCCCAATTATAGATAATATCATTCAAGTAAATATTTGTAAACTCCTTCCGAATTGAAGCCCATTTCGCAATCCTAAAAGCAACATTATCTATCAAATCAATCACCGAAGATGAAGAGCCTCTAAGTATCCTCTCATTTCTTTCATTCCAAATCGACCAAAAAATAGCAAAAGGAATCATTCTCCATAATAAATGCCCACAACCAATAAAGCACTTACCACACCAAACATTTGCCGCTTTCGCTATATTCTTCGGACAACACCAAGCAATACCACACCTCCTAATAAAGTCATTCTAAACTTGGACCGCCACCTCACAATGAAGAAAAAGATGATTAACCGTCTCATTCTCCTTGCCACACATTGTGCATGTATTTAGAATATTGGTAGAAGTCATTCCTCTTTTTCTTAGATCATCAACAGTGGTCACTTTTGATGCACCACCAGCCAACAAAACACCTCAACCCGAGGAGGAACCAACCCCAATCATACATGAGTCGAGGGAGTCCAGTGAGTGGGGTTACCTTCCAAAGTTAAGTAGAAAGATTTGGCGGTGAACTCCCCGATGAAGATGATATCCCCTTCAACTTGTTAGAAATGGGAATTACAAGCAGCTGTTTTCTATTTGTTATTATCATTGTTATTTTGAGATTGAATCCGAAAGCCATTAACCATTGAATAATGGAATCTAGATGGGTCTTTGTTTTTTTAATAGCAAAAGGGGACTACCTAAATTCATTTGTCGAGAGATCGATCCCTTTTGGTGAGAGGAGAGCAGAGCCCTCTACAGAGAGACATTCCTATATTCTCAATATCTAGATGAGTTTTTCTCGTCTGTATATATGAAAGGTATTGGTTTGAAGCTTGTACAATACAAATGACATATGACTCATTATTTGGAACCCGATTGCTGTTGGCTGAGTTCGAATAGGGACCCAAAGGAAACTGATCCTATATTGAGTGCTGGATGTTGTTTCTTTTCTTAGCACATCGAAATTGGCCTCAAAATTAACTAAAAGTGCACATTTCTGGTTGCTTGATTTTCACCTTCAACCTTGAAATAATATGAAGGAAAATGGGTTGTTTCAAAGCCGGACAAGTTTAAGCCATTAACAATCACCTATTTAAAGCAATTAAAATTTTGTAAGTGTAAGGATTATAATCCTATTATAATTAGTATTGGCAAATTCATTCGGTATTGGACAAAACCTATGATTTATTTATAATTGCAATTGTAGTGGACTGCCCAAGAAAGGTGACCGGAAGACACAAAAGTTCTCAAGCTTCATGGGTGCACCGTGCATCACTGCCGTTCTCATATCAAAGTATTCATATCAAAGCTTCATGGATGACATCATATGAAAAATTCATGACCTCACATTAAAATCCTTGACATGGAATCACATGGACCCTATCTCATCACATGGGCACTTAAAAGGCCCTTTCCAACGAACATGGCCACTTAGACTCTCACATGATGACATCATCTGTGAGGCCCCACCCTTGGTGGGCCCTCAGTTTGAATTTAATAATAATTAATAGGGTATTTCATACTTTAATATGCTATTTAATAGGAAATTAGTGGTATAGATTCTAATATTCCTAAGCTTTAGATATAACTTTAATTTAATTTGTGTTAGATTTGATTAAATTAGAGTTTAATTGTCATTAGCACTAATGGGAAGGGCTTGAGTGTTGGAACCTTCTAGAACCCACCTAATTACCCAAATGCCCATGGCCCCATTTCAATCATATTAACAACCAACATACCCTTTAGGTAATTAGCCTAAAACCCTAAGTTATAAAACCTAAGCTATTGCACAAGAGCCTAAAACCCTAAGTTATAAAACCTAAGCTATTGCACAAGAGCCTAAAACCCTAATTGCCTCTCATTTCTCTTAATTAACCTATCTTCTTCCCCAAGCAACCCTAATTCCCCCAAATCCCAGCACAAGGAGGCTAGAGACTCTCCCATTTCATAATCAACACTTTATTGGATCTTCTCTCTCACTTCAATTTCCATTTCTTCTTCACTAAGGCAAGTATCCTATGCTAATTTCACTATATGTATGCTTTCTTCCTTGTTTCTTTAATTACATTCCAATTAGATGTTTATGCATGTGTAGATCTCCATTTTGAGCTTTGTTTTCATGGAAATGGCCATTGATGGATGAGTTTCTCCATTTGGAAGATTAATGGCCGGATGGATTGATGGATTGATGGAGGAATGGAGTATAGAAGTGTTTTTGTGTTTCTTCTTGTTAATGTGATGAATGGAGAAGGTTTGGAAGGGGTTGGATGAAATTGGGTTGAAAAAGGGAAATCCCAGAAAATCTGGAATTCTACAATTTACATGTACCCAGTCGACCGGACTCTGTCTCGGTCGACCGGCCACACTAAATTGCTTGAAAACACAAGTCTCAGTTATTTCCTGAAAGTGTGCACAGACAGTGTACCCGGTCGACAGGACCCTGTCTCGGTAGACCGGGCACACAGGAAAACACAGGAGATGGCTGAAACCTTGATTTTCAGAAAAGAGCGCAAATGCAGTGTACCCGGTCGACATCACGGCCATGATGTCGACCGGATACACTGGATTTCCTGCAGAACCCCCCAGGTGTTTGGCTTCAGGTCCCAGTGGACCCGGTGGACATCACGGCCATGATGTCGACCGGGGACACTGCAGGATGTTGACCTGGGAGGTCAACATCTAGTTCATCCGTTCGACATCCCAGGGTGTGATGTCGACCGGGCAAACTGTGATTTGTGATTTTTTTCAGATTTCTGTATGTTTGATGTTTGATCATATAAGGGGTCCATTGACTATCCAAATGACCTTCCATCAAGTGTGCCACACCACGAATTAATGGCATGGCTCAGCCTTGATTCGTGGGGTCCACCAATTGTGGATTTAGGATTCAAATCATTATTAACTCGAACCTTAATTATAGCCCTCGGTGTCCACAACTTCAGGAGCACCAGATTTATCATTTTGGACACCTGAGGCTATAGATAGGGATCCAATCATGTGATGAGGCCTGAATCAAGAGTGGACCATTACCTAAGACTGGTCCTTTGTCTATTTCCATTTGAATTCATGTTTTGAGAATTCTTGTGTTACTCTTCTTTCTTGTCCTTGTTATTGTCTTGATCTATTAATTAATGAAAATTGGAGGACATGAACCTATGACTCCTTAGAGGTGACCCTAAGCTGTGTTTGAAGATATTTGACCCGTGTCTGTGTCTAGGCGGGCCCTCATACGGCCTAAGATTGGGAATGTGGAACCCTAGATTGGAGAGGTTAGTCTTTAATGGTTGGTTAACTAATTGTGTATGAGTTTAGGATGAAGGTTTGTGGAATGGACACGAAATGGTACTTGTGTTACCTCAGGCCACGGTTGTGAGCCTTGGAGTGGATCCAATGTTGTTGGATTTGGACTTGTTGTTAGACTGTGTTCCATATTATATCTTAACCTCTTAGAGACCTGGGTAGGACCTTGCTCACGTAAGTTAAACCTAGACAGACACAGACCCGTACTTAGTTCCTGAGTCGGCACTGAACATTCACTCAGTTGTTCTAAGCTCAGCCAGTTGACTGATCATCTCTGGTAGGAGCTATGTTATGGTTAGTTAGAGTTATCATAATGAGCTATGGTTGGACGGACGGTGTGATACCAAGTCCGAGCTAATCTGATAAAAGGGCGTGATCGGTGCGATAAAGGGGTGTGATCGGTGTTATGTATATTATATGTTATATTTATCAGAGCTGTTATCCACAGCATGGTTATTACCCTTTCCCCACCACAAACTATTTATGGTATGGGACGTTTACAGTACGGGAGGGCCGCGACATAATATCCCGCAGTGTATTTAGCTTGTGTGAATGTGCCATTTGTTGTCTGTTTAGTTTAGATATTTTACATTTCTGATTCTAAACTATTATTACTGCTCAACTGCCTAGATTATGTACCATGTTTACTCACATGATTATGTACCTGTCATTACTCTCTTTGTGTATACATCTTGTGTTATCTGCATATGGTGCTTTGCTAGATCCTTAGATCTGACCCATCTTTGGTGCTTAGGTACAGACTATGATCCCGTGGGTGACGCGATCCATGAGGCGCCCGTAGTTGGGGACTACGGATGGGGACCGGCTGATCAAGGGGTCGAGCCGGAGGATGGAGAGCCTGCACAGGAGGATACAATATATTGTTTTCGCGGAATGCCTTTAGTGATGAAATCGCAACTGATTGCCAATAGCATCATTGTTTGTCTATTTTTTGAAGTGACACTTTCTTTCTTCCCACGTTAATTACAAAACCCATCTATTTGAGACTCGAGCTGAGCACCTGAAAGAAGCTACAAATCAATATTTTGCAAATACAACTCTCACTTGGATGTTAAGAAGAAATCATTTTTACCATTTATAGAAGGGAAGTAATATACATAATATAATATGAGAGAAGAAGGGAAAAAAGTAGCAAGATGAGGGCCAAACCTCTTAAAGGACAAATGTATTTGGTTCAAGGAATGATGAATACAACTTTTTTCTCTACTTTGGTTCAAAGAATTAATTTTTTGCGCCGCCCTCATATGAAGTGGGCCTCATCAGATTGACCGTATGTAAGTCCAATAATATGCATTTGCTCGTTGGTGAAAGTTTTCTCTAATTTTGAAGGGAAGGTTTTGCTTTGTGAACGGTGGATTTCAATGGCATAACTCCTTATGTGGGGTGAGGATTTGGTGAATAAAAGAGAAAAATCGACATCTTGAGCTAGTGTTACGTGTGCGGGACTGTGCCACGCTTTTGATGTTTATTATCATCAATTGACGCTGCGTAGTCGAAGCTGCACCATGAATCACAACTACTATAGTCAGCAGTGCTCATCAATGGCTGTAAAATATGTGGACGGGATGTAAGAGATTTGCCAACTTCCTAAAAGACAGTACTGCTCTAATCATTTTGAAAATTTTGTCGTTCAGATTTATATAGGGGTGCTCGCGCACTGGGCCCGCCTGACCCCAGTCTGAATTGGGGAAGACTTGGACTGTGGCCTTTAGGCCTTTGAGATGGAATTTTGGCCTAAAGTTAAATGGGCTACCCTGCCTATATATGCTTCAACATCTGGCCCCATCCAAAATATCTATCATATTGTATTTTTACAAAAGGTTAGTTAAGGACTGTATTTCAAGCCAGTGATACGGGTCTAAAGTTAGGCCCGATAACTGAATGGATCAGACTTGGAAGAGCTTTGGTCCATGCAAGTAACGCCCCTACAATGGGCTGGGCTTTTACGGTGGTCTTATAAATGGCCCACTTTAGGCAGCAAATGGATATATTTGGAAGCCTGCAGTTGGACCCTGGTTGAACAATGAAGCCTGTTCAGTACATATGTGCAGACCTAGATGATGATGATTGTTGTTGTTGTTGGTTTTGTGATTGATTACAGGGCAGTGAATGAGGAGTATGCCAAGAAGATGATGGGAGTGGTGGACAAGGTGCTTGATAACCTTTCGTTGGGGCTAGGACTGGAAGAAAGGGTGCTCAAAGATGCAGTGGGTGGCGATGGTCTGGAGTATCTTTTGAAGATAAACTACTACCCACCCTGTCCTCGCCCTGACCTTGCTTTGGGTGTGGTAGCCCACACAGACATGTCTGCTGTCACCATTCTAGTACCCAACGATGTGTCTGGCCTCCAGGTCTTCAAAGACGACGTCTGGTTCAATGTCAAGTACATCCCTAATGCTCTCATTGTCCACATTGGAGATCAACTTGAGGTGCGCCCTTACTCGCTTGTTACTAATACAAAATACTAATAAGATTGGATATATATCATAGTGATGTGTTCAGATTAGATTAGGATTAAGATTGCATTAGCTTTACAAATAAGTTATCCATTCTAAACTCATTATCATATTAGAGGGGGATTTTGTCCTATGGATGTTCCCGCATGTGGACATCCACATTGTCATTGTGGTTGGTGCCATGAAATTCGTGGGGTCCCTTTTTTGATAAGGCATATCTTTAATGTGTGGATCAGTCGTCCCATCTCAATGTTCCTATAGGAGCAAAAATTCTCCCATATCATATGTAATCTCCTTAATTTACTTTACCAGCAACCATAACGTCATTGTTAGGTGGTAGGTCTAACTATTGGCAGACCAAGGATTTTTGTTTGAGGGGGATGGATGATCACCATAATATAATTTTCTTCATTATTTCATCATTACTTATTGACTTAAAAGGGCTACGACTTATTTGTTATAGGGCATGACATGTCAGGCCCTAGCCCGTTTCGGGTTTTTTCGAGGTCCGTAGGGGCAAATGCCCCCAACATCCAATACTTGGGTCCGCCCCAGCCTTAACCCTAGTTCAACACCTCACTCAAATGAGTTGAAACAGGTTAACTCGAAATCATAATGACAAAGTTCAATTAGATTGGGGTCAATAGGTCGAAAATAAAAGTATGAACTCGACCTATAACGAGCCCTTTATTTATGAATTTAGATGGAACTGTATTTTTTTTTGGATGCAGATATTAAGCAACGGCAAGTTCAAGAGTGTATTGCATAGGACTACTGTGAACAAGGAGAAAACGAGGATGTCATGGCCGGTGTTCTGTTCCCCTCCAGGAGAACTGGTTTTGGGCCCACTCCCTCAGCTCACTAATGATGAAAACCATCCAAAATTTAAGACCAAGAAGTACAAGGATTACCAATACTGCAAGCTTAATAAGCTTCCTCAGTAGAGGAATGACCCGACTAACTAGCTGTACGTTGGGTTGGTACGAGCGCTCTTTTATACCATAGATGATGTATGGTTTTGTGTCTCCACTATCTTCATAGTGGAAATGAATAAAGGTGCATATTGGGCGTGTGTAGTTCACCCACATTAGGGTTTCGTCTTGTTTGACAGAAAATGTGAAAACTTCCAATTTTCTGTAAAACAGTGTGCGTGTGCGCGTGTGCATGTGCAAGAGTTTAGAATGTGTTGCACAACCAAAATGTTAGATTCTGATTTGCTAGACTTCATTCCAGAGTCCTGCTTAATTGTTGTATTATTTTTCTCCCTAAATCGATTATTTGCGTCTAATTTAAAAATAAAAAGTGAAAAAAGCAATGAATGATTAAGTAGGAAAAACTGTGTCCCTTTGCTAATGGCAATGTGAAAGGGTTATGTTTGAGTAGTCCACAATGGATCTGAAATCAATGAACAATTAAGGGCACTTTTGTTTAACAACATTATTTTTCTTCAGAAAATAAGAGTTGAAGTGATGTTTTTATATTGAAATCTTCTTTTATTGTTTTATACGAACGCTTTTGACCGCTCCTCTACAAAAGAATAAAAATAAAAAGCATTAAAACTATGACACTTTTTGCATATCTATAAAATAAAATTTGTTATTGATTTGGGGTTGGAAGGAGAGGAAAGGCAACTTTTGCAAACTTGTGGTTTTCTTGGAACACAAACAACACAATGGTGGGAGCTCCCCATTGTCCATTTCAATCAGTTATCAAGCCTGTTATTTTGGGTGGGATAGTACCTCTAAAAACACAGGGTCGTATTGCTTTGGGAGGTCGTCATGTCAATGAGAGTAATTTTTTTTTCTTTTTAGCCGCCCAAACACAATTAGATGTAAAATCGTTGAAGCATGTCTAATCAACGTGATTCAGCACAACCCCATATGAGCCTTCTTTTTAGGTTGACATTATAATATCTGGATTTTTATTTAAGATAATTTATATCTTAGGTCATGTAATGCCCAATATAAACTTTAGTTTTCTATTAAAGCTATGATGATATTTGATAAAGTGAAGGATTTAAAAAACTTAATTACAAATATGATCAATTAGTCACTCTCGTAAGAAGCCATCATCTTTGCTACAATGGAAGGTGCTAAGAAAAAGACTCACTCATCACTCTAATTATATATTAGGGGTTTTGGCAATTAAGGATTGAACAATAGTTGTTGTTTTGTTGATTACGAACACAGATAATGTGCGGGTTTATGAGTAGAGTATTAAAAGAAAAGGAAGTAAAAGTAATGAAAAAAAGAGAGAGCAAAAGGAGTGGTTAGGGTGGTTGAGATCTGACAAGATTGCTTATATTTGCAAAATTGTGAAGGTATTTTTTCACGAGCATGTTTGGTAACATGCAAGGCATACATAGATCGAAGGGTTCCTCACTACGTACCCTTAGAGCAATTTCTGACTAAGGATTTGTATAGTTGAGGATTACACTCAATATCGTTGTGTATATATGCATATAATTGGGAAAAAATTGTTTTGATGTGTAAATCTGTGAATGTAAAGATTTTCACTTACTTAGGATGGAAAACCCTCAAAATGTCTAAATCCTTTTAGTGCATGTTTGGTCCAAAGGATGCTTTCATTCCCCTTGAACCATGCTATCTTTATTGAGTTTTTCGAGGGTAGGAGTCACTACATCCCATGTTTTGGAAACACCTAGAAGGAGTCGCTTCTTGTAACTCATGTGCTTCTTTTTCTCTGTGGATTTGCAAAATACGACGTGGGTGAGGTGGAGTCTGAGGAATCAGCTGAAGAGAAGATTATTTTCTTATGGGTTGAGAGGAATTGAAAAACTCCAACCTTATTCTCTTCACCAAAATATGGGGTTTTCCTTAGAATTGAGGAAAACTATAGAGGATCCCTCTCTAAGGACATTTTCCAAACATGCTTTTAGGATTTATAATTGTCGAATGTACGTTTTATGCTACTTTGTGGGAAGCAAAGATATTTCTACTAATTTAGTTGCCAAAAGTGACCTGCCATAATGCTAGGATTAGCATATTGGTGTGTACTTGATACTCTTCATGTAGCTAGGGGTGCACCTGGATCGGGCCATCCCAAGCCTGACCCTGGCCCAGCCTGGCTTGGGCCTTAGGTTCTAATACTTGGGTGGGGCCTGGATAAACTCTGGGCCTATTTAATATATGGGACATTCTCGGATTAAGTGGCAGAAAGCCCGAACCCCGGCCCGGCCCGAGAGGCACTATTTAAGTAAGAATCAATATTGTTTTTGTGGAAGGGAGGAGTGAATACATATTCTCTCTCACACACTCAAACATCCTAACCAGGTAAACTACAAGTTGAATCAGCAGACATCTTCCCTTTTCTTTGTAAATTAAAATACACCCGGGCTCAAGATTAATCTATTCTAGGTGGGCTGGGCTTGTGCCAAATACTAATGGCCCAAGTCGGGGATGGCCCGGGCTCGGGCCTGTTGTTTTAAACCCAGGCCGCGCCTGTAAATTGCTCAGCGGGGGCCATGAACACCTTCGTTATATTTTCAGATCTATCAAGTTTTGAAATGTCGTTTTCTGCCTTTCAATCGGAGTGTCGATGGGGCCAATCAAGAGCGCAAGTTCGACTTTTAGCTTGAAACGACATCTTGACATCGAATATCCATAAAAGCAATCTAGGACCCACTCTAGATCAGGCCATAGGGGGCCTGGGTTCAGCTCTTAAAATTCTACTACTTGGGTCGCGCCTGGATTTTGAATTTGTGCCCCACTTTGATTAAGTGATAGAAACCAAAAGCCCTACCCACCCCGTTTAAGTACAGCTTTTAGTTTGGCGACTTGACAAGTGAAAGCCCGGCCCATCTATCCTGTTTGCTTAAGTGGCGGACTTGGCCCCACATTATTGAAGAGGGTGGGCTCAGGCCAGAAACATATGGCCCATCTCGGGGAGGGCTAAAAATGGGCATGCGTTTCTAAAATCTGGCCTAGCCCGACTACCACAGCCGGCCTGGGCGGGCCCACCAACACTTACCCGGCTCCCTCTGGGCTTGGACACCCTCCGTTTTAAAAAAAGGAAGAAGAAGAATGACCGTTGGATTCAATGTCAAAATAACAATGATAATGCTAAACTAGCACGGTGACCTTTGCTAAGCACCAGCATGACCCACATGAGTAGGGCCATCGCTCCATCTAATTTCTTTTAACGTTTTTTAATAAATAATTATATACAAGTACCGTTTGGTTTGGTGGTTAGGTTAGTTATTTAAAAAGTGATGGCTCACTATAAAAGTTGAAAAAAATAAAAAATAAAAAAAGGTTCAAAGTTGAATAAAAAACCCTCAACTTTATTATATCCTTACTATTAAAAGCAGCAGTTTTTCGTCGACTCCATACCCCCATACACATGCCAAATTCCTATTCCCCATATGCGTGCCATTTGGAGATCCTTATCCTTATCCTCCTTGAAAACGCCTCTTTCCAAAACTACTCCTTCAATTCCATCCTCTGCTTACCCCTCACATGAACCCCCTCTCCCTCTTCGTCTCTCACTTTGTCGTCCCTCATCTCCTCTGCTTCTTTCCACCGAGTTCTATGTCTCTACTGCGCTGCTCTTCCTCTCAAGGTATGTATTTTTTTTTCAAGTTCTTCCCCCCACTGTTGGAGCACCATATATATATGTATATATACTGGTTTTTGTTTGTCCTTTTTCTGCCTATTCACAGTTTTTTAGGTCGAGCTTGAGTGTTTGCATGCATTTTGTTTTCAAGGTATTTTCTTTTTTCTTTTTCAAGTGTTGGAGCAGAACACATGTATATGATGTTGCTTTTTTTTTTTTTTTTCCTTTCTGTGACGCCCCGGAGTCCCACGTCGACTATAGAGAGGAAAGTGAATGGGTTTATATGTAGAGCCTACACCCTTACCTTGCATGAGGCCTTTTGATGGGTTTTGGCCCATTAGAAACAAAACCATGAGGCCCGTGGGCTAAAGCGGACAATATCATGCATGCGTGTAGGGTGGGGCGTTACAGATGGTATCAGAGCCGACTCTCGACTAGCTCGAGTGTGGGTCCCCTGCCGTGGTCTGGTGCAAGTGGGCGGGCCAAGAGGGCTGGCAGGCTACTGCACAGGGACGTGCCCCCTTAAGGGGGGTGGATTGTGACGCCCCGGAGTCTCACATCGACTATAGAGAGGAAAGTGAATGTGTTTATATATAGAGCCTACACCCTTACCTTGTATGAGGCCTTTTGATGGGTTCTGGCCCATCAGAAACAAAACCGTGAGGCCCGTGGGCCAAAGCTGACAATATCATGCATGCGTGTAGGGTGGGGTGTTACAAATGGTATCAGAGCCAGGTTCTCGACTAGTTCGAGTGTGGGCCCCCTGCCGTGGTCTGGTGTAAGTGGGCGGGTTTCCATGTGGGCGGGCCAAGAGGGCTGGCAGGCTACATGGACTGGCAGGCTACTGCACAGGGACGTACAACCTTAAGGGGGGTGGATTGTGACGCCCCGGTGTCCCACATCGACTATAGAGAGGAAAGTGAATGGGTTTATATGTAGAGCCTACATCCTTACCTTGCATGAGGCCTTTTAATGGGTTTTGGCCCATCAGAAACAAAACCGTGAAGCCCGTGGGTCAAAGCGGACAATATCATGCATTCGTGTAGGGTGGGGCGTTACACTTTCTTTCTTTCTTTCTTTTTTATCCTTCTTCCTCTTCATAAATCTCAGCTTGAGGGTTGATTTCCCCCTTCCTTTACAAATCCTAGCTGTTTGATTAAATGTCCAATAGAAATTTAATCTTAATGACATGATTATCTCAAAGGGTTTAACTCCTGTTAAACGTGTAGAACTAATGTTAGGAGGCTTAAATGACCTAAAGATTGAATGAGAATGAGATGAGAATTCTCGAATATAAATTTTCTATGAGATTATTGAAAATCCTACATGTTGTCTATGATTTTTGCTAAAGAGGAATCAGATTGAACTACGAATAATTTTCTGCAGGGGTTGAAATCAAATTGGAAATGTGCTTGGACAGAGTTGATATGACATTGTCTATAGGGGAACCTGATTAATGGAATTCAAGTTGCAGTAAATCTAATTTTAATGTGAGAGTCTAAATGGTTTCAACCATTTATTGACTGATTTGTATTTATTGGCTGGTTTATTGACTGATTTTAATGAGTTTCTGGAAGGTCTTTTTTAGTGGAATGGAAGCTTTAGAAACTAACCAGTGTAGCTCTTTGTAAGTGTTCAAGAATGTTATGGACCTGAAGAACCACTTTGATATGGTTTGGATAAGTTGGTCTCTATGCCATTGAATGGTAAAGATCCTAACACATGAAATTTCCTATAATTGATTAGTGAGATCTTACAATTCAGCTTTGTGAATTGACACCTTTGGCTATTAAAATTATCCAACTTTCTGCTTTCACAGTGATGAAAATACTAACTATTTGTGAATCTAGTTAGGAACAGCCCCAACAGGACTTCTCATACACGCCTCAAACAAATATGCTCATATGGTTTCATTGACTAAAATAATTTTAGGAGTTACTGTAAGGAGAAATTCAAAGCTTCTCAAATTATTGTTATAAACTGTCCTTTGGATTTTTTTTTTCTAAAATACATTTTAAAAGTTAAGAATTTATAATATTTTTATAATTATTCCAACTGTTTGAGTTTAACTAATTTTGATGATTTATTGAAATTCTTCTACTTTGACAGGGCTATTCCTGGAATATACTTGTATAACGTGTATCAGTCAAAAATCCAGATAAAAGATTTAGGGCTAGTTTTAATAAAAAAAAAAAAAAACAGTTGTTCGCAATTCTGGTCGATACTACTAAAGGGCATATCGTCATCATCGTCAGATGGAGATGGAGACGATTCCCTATTAAATAGAAAACAGCTGCGTGTAATTCTGGTTCCTCCCGCTTCTTTTTCCTGTGGTCAGGGGCCGACGACTAGTCAAAAGATGGGCGACGACTAGTAACCCCTTGCTTTCACTTGTCTCATGTCTGCCTTCGTTTTGGTTCGTTTCTTTCTTTTTTCCTTTTTTGGATCCTCCGGGTTGATTGGATAGAAACGTTCGAAGTCTTACGGCGAGCAAATGTCACATGATACATAAAATACGGGAAGCGCACACCAAAATTGAAGCATCAGCCAAAGGTTGGTGAGGACTTTGACCAAACAATTTCCATTGACGACGGGCGGCTTCATCACACTGGCAAATGGATGAACCCCTCTCCACCAACACTCCCACTTGAAATTAACTTTAGACTTCGACATTGTTAAATCAAATCATACTATAATCTGATGGGGCTAGTTTTCTAGGCACATCACCCCTTATCCTTTCCATTCATTTTAGCCCCAATAATAGGAAACCATGCAAATGGGTACCATGAACTATACCATATCAACATATATGCGGTGAAGGCTCATTTTGGGTTTGATGTAAGCCCATGTGTCAGTATATAGGAAGTGATTTCACATCCTCTTATCTTATTTTAATATTACAGGCAATAACATAGTTATAGAAAGAGTGAAAGAGAAGCCCTACAATTCCAACATGCATTCCTCTTACTCGTGAGTAAGAAAATTAAAGATTTATTTTATTTTATCATCCATCAAAAAAGTGAAATGGGAGTTCTTGTATATGAGGAAGTTATCCTCAAGTTAATAATATGGGAAGGTGAAGCTTCTAAATTCCTATTTTGCATGGTGGATTTTATATATCGTTGGCTCCATGGTATTTTCGTTTCCATTTTAGAGAGTTTTCCACGTGATTTGGTGAGTAGTTTATTTACTTTTGCTCTCTCTATTTTTCTTCCATAACATTTGTAGTAGTTTCTTGTATAATTGTATAATATAGTACATCCTTTGTTTTTGTTAATTTTCCCAAGTAACTAGCAGGGAGGGGAAGAGTTTTGCATCTCCCCAACAAAAATCCTCCCACTAACCACAACCAACTTACAGAGTCCACGGACACTTTGCAGATACTGATTTGATGGATTTAAGGCATTTTTTTTTATCTGTTTTGTGTTCTGTAGGTAGTAAGGATAGTTAATAGTATTCTGAATACTTAGTGTTTAATATATTATCTCCTTTTTCCTTAAAAATGAGCAAAGAAAATCTCATAGATCATTGATAGTGGGTAGGGGCGCGCCCATGTATTAAGCACCTAGGGCGTCCGCTCCACCTTGATATGCAAAAAGCCCACAGAGAGCTAGAGGTCGTCTGTCCATTCACCCATTAGACACCAAACGAAAATAGTCCCCTCCCGGCCTTCGAAATTGCATTCCAGCTCTAAAAAATCAGCCCACCCCACAACTCCAAATCCCTAAGGGCATATTTGGCAAAAGTCCACGGAGGTGATTCATCAACAATTTTTCTCGGATTCAAGAAAAACCCATGTTTGATTGCAAATCCAATGGTATGAGAGGAATTCCCAATATACATAGAAATCATCACAAGAACTAAAGATCGAGATCTAGCCTCCCCCCATCAAACTACACAAATCCACGCGCTCACTGATTTGCGGATGATCAGTGCAAAGGCGGAATATTGAGTTTATCGGTTTTTGCATTGGAAACATATATTTTGGGTCCCACAATCACAATCCGAACCAATAATCATGTTTACAATGTCCAAAACGACTAGTACACAAAAAATCATCCGTTGATCTATCTCATATTTTGAGATATTTGTTAAAACATACAGACCGTTGATCATGATTTGTGAACTTTTGTGGGCCCCATTTGTAAAATCTGAACCATTCATTCTTTTCAAAAGAGTTACGTAGGCCATGGGCTCAATTTTGGTAGCCTGACTCACCATGGGTCATGAGAAAATTGGAAAAGATTCTTGGCCGTTGATCATCCAGAATAGCAAAAGACAACTCTGATTTGTAAACGCACAATGAGTGGTGGTACAAACAGTCATTTGTGGTTACCCGTTTCTTACTTTGAAACCTATCTTATGGGTCCCATAATCAAGATCCAGACCGTTCATCGCGTTTAGAATGTCCAAAATGGCTAGTAGGTCAATTTTTAGCCGTTGATTCATCATATATATTAAGATATTTGCAAAATAATCCACACCCTAAAATTAAGATATTTAATTTCTGTGGGGCCCACATTGAAAATCTAAACCATCAGTCATATGTAGAAGGTCAAAAACTGCTGAGGGTTTAAATTTTATGGCTTGATTCATCACGGATTGTAAGAAAATGGCAAAAAATCCCTAACCCTTGGATGTAACATATGTTAATCCACAGGCTCCTCTCCTTTGCCAAACATGGAATGCAGGAAATCTTATGCATGAGATATCCTCACTGTAGAAAGCTTAGTATAAGAAGAAGAAAAGAATCCTCTTAAGAGAAGATTCCTCTTCAATTGCCAAACGTGCTCTAAATCTCTAAATCCCAATATGCCTTTCTTAATTCTTAATGCCTAATCCCAATCCTTAAATCCTGTGCCCCCCGCCCCGCCCCCCGCCCCCCCCCCCACCCCAACCAGAAAGGCTTTCTTTTTCTTTTTTTTGTAAATTTAAACTGATAACGAAACTGTTTGAACTGTTTGTGAACAAGATTTTATGTTGGCAGGTGGGCATGTATCTCTTTCAACTTCTATTGCATCCTTTTTTGTTTTGTGACCTTGCCTATTTTCAGTTTATGGTGAACATTTGTGGCTGAACTTGCTTCATTATTCTTTTTCCTCTCCTACTCCATGGTATGTTGGTGTAACTTGTTTGACTCTTTATTGGAGTCTGACCACAAGGAGAAAGCAGCATTGCTAGCCTATACTGTTGGGGAAAATGTATATTCCTTGCGTTTGTTGAATTGTGTCTAAAAAATATATTTCTTGTCGGATGTCCTTTTATGTAATTTGCCTCTTTCCCTTTAATGTCCCTTTCAAATTGTTTCTATTTTACTTACCATCAGCCATCTAAAAGTGAAAGAACTTATTACCATTATTATATATTGAGTATTATGGTAGATTGAGGAATAGTGAAATTTAACAAAATCAGAGACCAGTCCACGTTCCCAATTCTAGAAGGGGTAGAAAACGTGTCATATTAGCCGATTGTTGCCTATAAATACGTCCCAAAACTGAGAGCAACGCAAGCCGCAAAAACAAAGTGAGAGCAAACCCACAGAGAAATTGAGAAAGATATATGGAGGCCATATGGACCGCTGTAGCCATTGGCATCGCAGCTGCAGTGCTGATAGCCTTTGCGCGACGCCAGCGGCCCAGTGGCAAGCCAACCCAATGGCCTCCCGGCCCACCCAGACTGCCTCTAATAGGAAACATGCACCAAATCCTCAAAGAGGGTGATCCGTTCCACATCACCGTCAACAAACTAGCCCAAGGCTATGGCCCTATCATGACCGTCTGGTTCGGCACCAGGCAACCTACCATTATTGTCAGCAACCATGACTTGGTCTGGGAGGTCCTAGTCTCCAAGTCCCCTGACTACGCCGCCCGCGAGATTGCCTCTATGTTTAAGTCTGGCACCGCCGACTATAGCACCATCGTCACCTCCGACGCCGGTCCCCACTGGCACAGCCTCCGCCGTGGCCTCCAAAATGGAGCTATAGGCCCACTTTGCCTCTCCGTCCAGGCGCCCCTCCAGGAATCCGACATGGCACAGATGATCAACGACATGATCAAGGAAGCCAATTTAAATGGAGGGGTTGTCAAGCCCTTCCACCACATCCGGCGAGCCACCATTAAGCTCCTCGCCCGCCTCTGCTTCGGCTCCGATTTCAGTGACGAGGACTTTGAAGCCACCATGGACGTTATGGTCGATGAAGCCTTGAAGTATAGCGACGACGCTCGCATCCTCGACACCTTCCCACCCGCCCGCTTCCTCCCTAGCGTCAGACGCGTCATCATGAAGATGGAGAAGCTAAAGCTCCGTGTTGAGGAGTGTATAGGACACCACCTCGCTTCCCCTCCACCTCCCAACTGTTACGCTCACTTCCTCCTCTCACAGAACTTCCCGAGAGGAGTAACCATCTCCAGCATCTTCGAGGTGTTTATTCTCGGATTGGACAGCACAGGGTCGACGACCATGTGGGCGCTTGGGCTACTGGTGCAAAATCAGGAGGCGCAACAGAAGCTCTACCAAGAGATAAGAGACCACGCCACCTGCACTGAGAAGGGGATAGTGAAAGTAGAAGAGGCTAGGAACCTGGAATATCTGCAGGCTGTTGTGAAGGAGACTATGCGGATGAAACCCATTGCACCACTTGCTGTACCCCACAAGGCCGCAAGAGATACAACGTTGGGCGGGCTGCATGTGGCTGAGGGGACGACCGTTATGGTCAACCTCTACGCTCTGCATTACGACCCCAAGGTGTGGGATGAACCGGAGCGGTTCAAGCCGGAGCGGTTCATGGAGTCATCGAAGGAGTTCTTAGGGAAGAGAGGGCAGTACTCGTTCCTGCCCTTCGGGGCTGGAATGAGAGCCTGTGCGGGTATGGAGGTAGGGAAGCTTCAGCTCCCGTTCGCAGTCTCCAACCTTGTCAACGCCTTCCACTGGTCAAATGCTGTTGAGAGCGAAGAGCCTAATCTCGGTGAGGATTTCTCCTTCATTCTCGCCATGAAAACCCCACTCGAAGCTAGAATCGTGCCACGTGGCATATGACCAGGGTCCCTGTTTTGCTTGCTGCCGCTGGGCCTACTCGATCGTATCTACTTAATTTTCATACCCTACTCTCAGCTCAGCAGTCAGCACATGTCAGGTGGGGTGCTCTTAATTTTCACACCTGAGAACATATCTAGTCTAGATGTGTGGACAGTGGATGTCTAGTGCACCCAACGGTTGACCGGCTAAATCAACCTTTCTCCTCCACCAAACTTCCACTTGAACGCCCAACATGTCTTGACTACTGCTGAATGGAGTGTTAGCGGAGCCCTCTCTCTCTCTCTCTCTCTCTCTGAATAATCATGAAAATTGTAATCGGGTTCAGGCAGGTATCAGGGCCGGCCGTTCATGGGTGGACCAGGGATGTAAGTTTCTAGCGTGAATATGCTGATGGTCTTCTATTTAGGACTGGTCATTTTTCCTTTTTTCATTTTAAGAGAAGGACATAGTCTTGAGGACTCAAAAGTGTTGCTATTTGGTGCAGCCATATTGCTGCAATGAAAAATAATATCATACTTAAAAGGTGTTAAGAAATATTGTTTGTAAGTGACAATGAACCCCGCTACACACATTCACAGGCTTGATCGCATTATCAAAAATGATTTGGTATTAGTAGAACCCATGATTAAAGGTTACATTCATTAGATCCTAGTCAACAAGGATAAGGCTTATTGGCCCTCTTTATTACTGAAGATCTTAGATCCTCTAATTTTGGATTTCAGACACACACACACACATATATATATATATATATATAGCCACACTCGCCATTCTTTAAGATTGACTTTACATGTTATACAGACAAATTGTGCCTATAAATGTGCATAATCAGAGAATACAATACATACAATCCATATAATAATTCATTCTTTTACAATGGGCCCTATCAGAATTACCGCAATTGATTTAACTCTAATGTATCGTAAAATATAGAATTAGCATTTGTACATGCAGGGTCCAATTACTATCACAAACTCATTCATTCAACCTACTCCCATTTAGTTCATGAGCAACGCGTCATGCATACCTCAATGTATGCTCCAGTCCAACATTAGTCGGTCATTTTGTTTTTAAAAATTGTTGGGATTGTTGCAAGATTTAATGAAAACATGATGACGGTCTTGTATTTCTCTTTATTTACACTGGGGGTTTACACGCATTGGATTGATGCGGATTGGGCTAAATCCGTCACCAATCCGTTACCTACAGATTGACGGATTTGGAATCTGTCACCAATCTGTAACTGTTAAAATTCAATCCGATTCAATCCGTGGAGTAGCGGATCGAAACGGATTAATCCGTTTGATCCCTCATTGTACATTACATGGAAAAAAAAAAAAAAAAAGAGGAAGAAAAAAAACACCTATGAATTCTGAAGCCACTGAATTAAAGGGGCATGAGTTGAGAGCTGTATGCCTATCCTATCATCTTCTATTCATAAGGTTATATATTGGCCCTTTACATTTTTTTTCTTATTATATATATTTATTTATATTTAATAACAACGGATCGGGTCTGATCGGGTCGAATACGCGAATTAAGCGTGAAATCCACCATCGATTCATTGCTAACGGATTACACAGTTTCTAATCCGTCACCAATCTGTTAGCTTTTGGATTGGATTAAAATCCGTGGATTGGATTGGATTGATGGATTTTTTATACACCCTTAATTCACATGGTACAAGAACTCGGGTTCCTGATGGCTGAGGGGGGTGGTCAAGCCCATCCGCTTAAGCATGTCAGGACTGGGTTGTCAATACGTTGAATATTCTACACAGTCAAACTTACATGCTTGAAGTTTCCGACTTTACCTGGCGGGAAGGACAAATTGTCCAACGCCATGCGCAATAATGCAAGTCCATGCAGTGTTTCTGGAGTCAAGCAAACAAGCCACGCGCCTAATTACGAGTCACTCAGTGGAAAAATGTGGCCCAACGAAAAGAAAAATTCTAAAATCTATTTTGCCCTCAGGACTTCTTAAAAAAGAAGCAAGATTTGGAGCTAGAAATGCAAACAACCATGGGGCCTTTAACCCGGCAAGCCAACTAATCCACACAGGCCAGGTTTAGGGCAGTGTGTTTCGAATATAAAAAGTAGAAAGCAAACTCAAATTATATGCTAACATTCCAGAATTATCTCTTGCATCGGAGGGCGCTGAGAAACATGTCATACTTTGTTTGATTTATACGATCGTATTAACCATTAGAAGAAGTGGACGATTAGGGATCTCCATAAGAAGACAGAATGGGACTATTAAATTTGGGCCAACAGTCAAGGAGATACTATAATGCAAGAACAAATATAGATTGTAGCAACCATGAAAGTTCCCCTTCATTTTAAGAAATGATCACATGCTGCTACGTACGTCTCATGCTAATCTTCAACTCTTGAGTGCCCTTTTTTTAAAACTTAAACCCTTTAATACATATGCACTTTGATGCATCATTGATGACCCAATCGCATAGTTGTGAAATTTGTTTTGTCTTGGATGAATCTTCTGAGAAATTCCATTTCAGTCTACATGCCGAAATAAAACAACCCTACATAACTTCTCGGTTAAGATTTCAGTCAATTTCGAAAACTTTGGTCAATTTCACTGGATTTCAATCAATTTCGGTGGATTTTGTAATTTTTGGTAAAAGTAATATTAGAAATGGACTTGTTGCAGTTTTGTTTCTTAAAAGCCCAAACCCTTACCCTAAGCCCTCTTTCGAGCAAAAATAAAGGAATAAAGAAGAAGAATTATTGCACTTAAAATAAATCCTTAATCAAGTTTCTACATATATATTTATATAAATTTATGTTTTTTCTGAAACATAAGTCCGAAAAATCTCAACAAATTTCCAATTCAGACAAGATTTTTCATTTGAAGGCCAAAACAAAACAGCGTCCAAAATGAAATTTGTAACCATGCCCAATTGCCCCTTCAAGTCAAAGTTGGCTCTCCGGTTGGCATGCTCACATCTAAAATACTTGATTGACTTTATTACCATTATTAACATAGCAGAAATCTAGTAGAAAAAACTTGGAACTAGATTTAGATCTTGATAATTCTTAGGGCGATAATCTAAGGAGGCTTCGAATAAAAAGTGGACCCCAATCAAGATTGTGTGGGTAGCATGGTGGGAGCATGAAGTGGGATAGCATATCACCAATATTCATTTATTCTTGTGGGGGACTGATCCACATTAATGTGAGATCATGTCTGGTGGGCTCCCGTCTATTGGAATTCCTTTAGGAGTGTGTGCCAAGAAAGGGTAAGCTACGGGAGTCTCCACAAATCCCAATATGGCTGCTCAAATCCTTGGGCTTATAAGTCAAACTCCTTCTGAACTTAACATCATGTATTTTAAAGTCATACTCCACTACAAGAAATTGCACTTTTGCCAGCGTCGGTGAAAGCCTTTCCTATCGATTTCTCTTGCGCCTGCAATGCGCCGGGAAAGGTACGCCAAGGATACCATTTGGTGGTGAAAAAAGGTTAGTGCCGGTAAAACGTTATACATTAATGACATTTTTTTTTGCCGGGAAAAGAGGTATATAACGCCGTTAAAAGGTGTTTATTTTTCAATAATAAATTGATTAAAAAACTTTTGCCGGTTTTTTTTTTTGAGCCAGTAAAACATTAATATTTTTCGTAAATTATTTTTTCAAAATTTTCTGCCAGCATTTTTTTTTTTTTTTTGCGCCAGCAAAACATGCAAAAAAAATTTTCAAAAATTTGTTGCCGGCGTTATTTTTGCGCCGGCAAAACATTAATATTTTACAAAAATTATTTTTTCAAAATGTTTTGTCTGTGTTTTTTCTAGCCGGGAAAACATTTGTTTTATTATTTTGAAGGTGTTTTGCATGCGAAATATTGCGCCGGTAAAGGTTGCGCAGGCAATCAATATTTATTTATTTTATTTATTTGATTTTTATTTTTTTTTTCTGTATACACATCATTGCATCATTACAACTTCTAGTGTGTATCAAATGAATAAACTGGAACTACTATTTCATTATCTAAGACCAAATCTACTACACACCCAACATCTATTTCCATTCCAAATATTCGTTCAACTTCATATTAATATTCAAATATCCTTACAACATTAAAAGCATTTTACCATTACCATTACAAAACAAAAATCCATGCTAACATTCTACTCCTTGCCAACATTCAAATGCCAATAAAAATTTTACATCTTTATATACGATCATGTTGCACCAATCCATCACCTACAACATTGTTAAAAAAACCTTCGTGCATCCTATTTTAAAATATAGCAATCTGCTACTCTGCATCCATTTTTCCTTCATGTTTGCTACATCTTAGTCACATGGAATCTTTCAAAAAAAAAAAAAAAAACCTTTCTTTAATTTTCATTCAATCCTGCATAAAAAAGAGAGCAAGATTAACATATGATTAAGAAGTGAAAGGTACAACAACCAATCCCTTTTCTTTTCTTTTAAATTTAACAAGATCCACAATTTAACAAGAAACGCTGGAAATATCAGTGAAAAAAATGTTCGGCTGCTAGAGAAAGAATGGGCACTCAGGCACGAGTATCTGTTGTTTCCTCTATATCTTGTCTCTTGGGTTATCTCATCATCATTCATTTATGGGTCTGAACTGGGGTTCTTGTTGGATCATCTTCCCAGGTGGGTCTCATCATTTGTTAGTCTCCACTTCCCATCTCTGAATCACATCTCAAAATCTGCAAAGATCACATCAACATTCCAGACCAACTTCCTCTCAGCCCATTCAACCTATCCTACATCAAAGAACCTGAGTCCATCACCATCTTCTATCTTCTTTCTCCCTCATTTTCTTCTTTACAGATACGACCCAACTCCTTTCTCTTTCACTCCCCATCTCTCCCTGTTTTCCCCTCCTTTTATCTATGTTATCCATCATCTCTGCAACATGTATCAACTAGACAACCCACGTCTCTGTACTAATCTGATTCCAACCAAAACAAACATAATACATCCTCACCACTTTAAATAAAACCCACTTCACAACCATCATCTCTGCCAACCAGACAACCCACCTCTCTGTACTATCAGCAAAAGGGCCTGAAAAATCTTTCAACTTTGTTTTAGAGATCGAAGTAGCATCAAATTACATCATATACATTATTTTAGAGAAACAAGTTTAAAAGAATTTTCCATGAGCTTCTAAAAACAGCCAAACAACATAATATTAATATCAACAGAAAACTTTACACGAAACAGTATTTTCTGCAGCTATTATTTCTCAGAACTGACTGACACCCATTATCAG
The DNA here is from genome assembly GCA_029852735.1 of Persea americana. Classification (NCBI taxonomy): domain Eukaryota; kingdom Viridiplantae; phylum Streptophyta; class Magnoliopsida; order Laurales; family Lauraceae; genus Persea; species Persea americana. Next base: position 54,085,862 of record CM056812.1, read on the forward strand.
AGCAGCAGTGATGTGTGTACCAGTCCCACCCCAATTATTTTTACTAAGAGTGACTGATAGGGTGCCTCAACAAACCAATTTAAATGATCACATTAGGATCCTAATTTTTCAACATTCACGTCAGCAATAGCCACTAATATATCTAAGACCTGAACACAATAATTTTTTTCATCCCTGGTTAAAAAATGGAAAGAGAATTGAATTAAGATAGGAAGCAGCAATTATCATAGCAGCCAAAATGGATTAGATAATGTGACAAATTTGAGAAATGTCAACCCAAAAAAAGTTGAAGAAAACTTGATGCAATTCGAATCATTTATCTTGTTTAGTTGCTTTGGATCATCATTTAGGAAAAGGAATAGCTTGACATTATATAAATATTTATATATATATATATATATAGAGAGAGAGAGAGGGAGCTCTCTAGTTTCATTTTCTACTTTTGTTGGGTCTGTTAGCATTTTCTCTAAAGCATCTATTTGTTTCCTGTTGAATTTCAAGGAATTATAAGACAAAAAACAAATCAAAGGTGAATGTCCAAAAATAAACATCAAATGACTTCCCCCGTTTAATGGAAAATGAATCAAGGATTATGTATGTTTTGTTTAAGTTTCTAACAATTCTCACTATATAGCAACATGAAACAAATCTACATGAAATAGCAACCATAACCATCTTCCATCTCACTATATAGCAAAACTATAACAAAACCACAAAAACCCAGCTTGTGAAAGAGGAAAAAAAAAAAAAAAAAGAGGCCAGGCACATTAAGTATGTTCTAACTTAATAAAGCACCATCAAAATTTATAAATATCAACAGAAAAATGATTTGTTGAGGGGTTGGAAATAATTAAAGCATTGTAAAGACTTCTACAGTAGCAGGAACAAAGCTACAATTCACTGAAGCTAAAACCTAATTAAAGCTACGATAAACCCATGTATGCTAATTCTGTGTGCCTTTTGCTTCAAGCGAAATGCTGCTGTAGCTGTACCACGTTCCTCATGTGCCTTTACCTCTTTTTATAATAACATGGCCCCGTCTCAAATTGAGTTCATGTCATGATAGGATTGGCAACAGAGGTAAAATCTCATGGGTGGACGGTCCCAGCCATCTGATCAGTGGTCCGCAAAAGAGACAATGGAAGAGGACACTGCAATTTCAACATGGCCCACCTATAAGGCTCTCCCTCAATGATACAGACCCATGCATAATGCATTAGTGAGTTCAACATGTGGTTTTGAAGCAACTCAGGCATTTACGGGCAGAACTAGGCTCATATGCAAGTAGAATTATGCTAGAGGAATGATAATTATTTGTTGTGCCATTTTCGTTTCGGATCCTCCCAAACACATACAGATTCAAGCCATCCATTCTCAAAGTAGCCCTAATCATGTACATGTATGAGAAATTTGATCAGTAGCTTGTTCGTGAGAAGGGCCATCAAATCAAAACAAAGGAAAGAGAAGAAAAAACAAAAAGATTTCTTAACATAAGCTCAATCAAGCTTTCCTCGGAACAAAAGGAAAGTAATTGATTAGAATTCCTACATTTTCCTCAAATAGCTTCTTAACATAGACGCTACCTCCAAAAGGGATCAAAACAAGACAAAAGAACCCATTTCCAATCTCTTCCACTCAAACTAAGAACATACTGGAATCACATAAATGGGAAAACCACGAGACAAGGATCATTCGAGCAAATTTTGCATGGATCTTCTGAAAACACATTCTAATTTAATGGTACAATAGGGAGTCCTGAGAAACAGGAGCAGATGGAACACTTTGCCCATCCACATTTCCTTCTGATACATCTCAAATCCACATTGGATATTAGGATTATCCAACCAAATGCACCCTCATTTGCTACAAGGCCCAAACAGAAGGAGCCTGATTGTATCTACTCTGCAAGAAATCCCATTGAAAAAGTAATTTGAGGTACATTGAGGCACACTAAGGCAATGATATAAAATGAGCAATGCTTCAAGTCTTGGATTTGGATTTGGCACAAAACAAATACTCATAAAAAATGGACAAGAAAGAAATAGTCGGTCCACAAATCAACAAATCATTTGTAGGTAATTCTTCACAAACAACACAAAATTGAGAGTCACATATTATAGAAAAAAAGCCAGTGTCAAAGTTGAATTCAAAACACATTTACCCTGGAAACCAATACTTAATTTAACTATACATTTTTTGCTTTTTTTTTGAATGGTGAAGTCCCCCACTCACCCCTTAAGGAGGGCATTTGGTGAGTTTAGAGAATTGAGAAGGTTCTGAAATCGTTTTCAATTCAAAGAAATTGCTGACTAAAACTACAGACAATTTGCCCATGCTTTCTTTATAGAAGAGACATGAATGAATCACAAGCACAACCATTCAAATGCCAAAGGGTTTAAGGAACTTGTTGGGTTTTAATTAAAAAAGGGTCCAGCACTCCAAATCTGAAATATGCAAGTTCACTACAGACAAAGAAGACCAACTAAAACAATCAGTTCAAAAAAAAAAAAAAAAAAAAACAAAAAAAACAAAAAAAAAAGCACAAATCTGCAAAATCTTCAGTATGATCAGGAAAATGAAAAGAGAAGGAAAGATAGACAACATGCATTTTGCATCTGGGTTTGTGCCAATTCCTCCAAAAATCGCCAGTTTAGCATATCAGACGTTATACACAATAGGACATAAGAGATATGAGGAGAAATACAGCAAATCTGAGCAATAAAAAAAGCCAATAACTGCAACAGATCTATAGAATTACAAACAGATTCATTTCAAATAGCCATAATTTGGATCACGAGAGAACTCACACAAGGAAAAAAAAAAATCCTATCAGGCAATGTCTTCAAATCTTGCCGTGAGTCCTCACGAAATCTGCAAATTTTGGAAACCGAATGACCAAAGATACTTTCTTTTTTTGATTTGCTAAAACCTCTTGAAATAATCACAACCTTCTAAATCGAGATTCATCATCAGCAGAAAAACGGGGCTAATGAGTTTAGCACTTGCAGCATTAAAAAACAACCACAGAGAAAAAAATGCGAGAATTACAGTAGATCTACAGATTTATTAAAGGATTTCACTCATGAAATCGCATTACAAATCATAAAAAAAGAAACCCACACATCAAAACTCATAGTTTTTTAGTAAACCAACCCAGATCAGAAGAAAACAAAAAAGAATAATTTTTTTAAGAAAAAACCAATCTTTACAATGTTCTCTACAGCATGAGATGGATACTAACATATCAGAGAAAGAGAAAATGAAAAGAAAACCCAAAACATACAAAAAACCTCATTTAATTAACAAAATCCAAACGGTAGAAGAAAAACTAATAAAAACCAACAAAATCCACATATGCAAACAGATGGATCAAGGAACCATGTACACTAAATTCGAAAGAAAGAGAAATGGATGTCAATGCACGAGCATGACAAGTTCAAGCACCAGCCACCGAGTGTATATCATTCAAACTAAATAGTCAGGTCTCATATGAAGATCATAGAACAAAAATAAACTCTCAGCCTCTCCAACTAGTAAACATACTTTTAACCTTTTTTTTTTTTTTTGTTATCCAATCTAAGTCTATAATTTCAATCATTTCCCGGAATATCAACCCATCAGAATCATGTAATTAACAAGAAGTAAGAAACTTAAAAGATAAAACTCAACCAAATTAAAACCATCAGAAATGAAATTCGTCAACAGTAAACTCAATTAAGTTCTTCTGAATAAAAGGAAAGTAATTGATTAGAATTCCTACCTTTTTCTCAAACAGCTTCTTAACATAGACGCTACCTCCAAAAGGGATCAAAACAAGACGAAAGAACCCCTTTCCAATCTCTCCCCCTCAAACCCAGATGCCAGCAAAGTGATTGAAAAAGATAAGAAATTCCCACTCATTTTCTGCAGGTAATTAATTGCAATCTATATTAGAAGGAGAGAAAAAAAAAAAAAAACACTCAATCAAAATAGAGAAAAGCAAAAAACGCAGAGCATGACGAGTTCAAACACCGGGCTCCAAGTGTATATCGTTCAAACCAAATAGTCAAGTCTCATATGAAGATCATCAAACAACAATAAACTCCCAGCCTCTCCAACTAGTAAACATAATTTTAACCAAAAAAAAAAATTGTTATGTAATCTAAGTCTATAATTTCAATCATTTCCTAGAACAACAACCCATCAGAATCATGTAATTAACAAGTAAGAAACTGAAAAGACAAAACTCAACCAAATTAAAACCATCAGAAATGAAATTCATCGACAGTAAACTCAATCATTGAACGAAAAAAAAGTAATTGATTAGAATACCCACCTTTTTTCTCAAACAGCTTCTTAACATAGACGCTACCTCCAAAAGGGATCAATGAAAACCGAATATGGGTTTTTGCTATCAATGAAAATTGAAGCTGCGACGCATCGACGCTGGTGGAGGAAATCCAAGGCACCAGAATGAGATGAACCCCAAACACTAATGCAATAGAGAAAGAGAGTTGTAAGGAGGCAATGCAGTTGACTTGATAAAGAAGCAAGAGAGATGCACTTGGAGCGGCCGCTGAAAATGGAAAGGGGGCGTTGGAAATGGTTATGGAGTTAGAGCGGGCGCGAGAAATGGAAAAAGTTATTTTTAGGGCGCGCAGAAAGCTCCACTTACATTTTATTCCTCCAAAAAATAAATAAAGGAACAAAAATAATTTCCCAGTGAAATTAAAGTGCCGGCAAAAGCTTAATAATCCTATGACATTGGGTGGGTGAACTTTGCCGCCGATCTAGGCATTTCGCCGGCAAGAAATGTGTCCTTTCCTAGCGACACTAACTTATCGCCAGTAAAATAATACCCTTTGCCGTAGAAAATAATAATTCACCGCTAATATTTTAACCTTTGCCGGAGAAAATATATAGCTGGAAAAATAGTATCTTTTCCCAGCGAAATAGGCTTTTTCGCCAGGGAAAGTTAATGACCGAGCCAGGAAAAAACAACGATAAAAGTGCAAATTGTTGTAGTGGCTCCTGGGATCCCGTAAGAACCTAAATATTAGGCATCCTCAAGCGAAAGCAGTACCGAGCAAGAAGTCCTCACGCGTCCACATAAGCCAAAGCCGATAATATCATGCTAAGTTGGGTTAGGTTGCCGTGACAGGTGCTATCAGAGCGAAGGGCGGCTGTTGTTCTAGTTATGGTGAGTGTGAGATATCATCTAGTGAAATCCCTTGAAGCCTGTGTGCCAAGAAAAGGTAAGTCGAGGAGTCTCTTCTTGTCCCACATCAGACATGGCATCCTAAATCCCTCTATTTTAATTCGACATGACACGTTTTAAAGTTGTGGAGCCCCCATATCTCATAAGAACTCCAAAGTTAAGTATGCTCATGGTTACGACACTATGTGGACAATTTACAATTAATTCATCCCTATTAGTCTCCCGTATTTGAATAGATAACGACTTAAATTCTATTACAATCGAGTCATGTTCACCCTTTGATTGATCAGTTTAGGAAAAAACTAAAAAGTATTTTATCTAAGCTTCTTCTTTTGCACATATATTAGGCGTTTGGAAACTAACGCCGGTCCTCACTGGCACAGCCTCCGCCGTGGCCACCAAAACGGTGCCATTGGCCCACTCTCCCTCTCCGTCCAGGCGCCCCTCCAGGAATCCGACATGGCACAGATGATCAACAACATGATCAAGGAAGCCAATTTAAACGGAGGGGTCGTCAAACCCTTCCACCACATCCGGCGAGCGACCATCAGGCTCCTTGCCCGCCTCTGCTTCGGCCCCGACTTCAGCGACAAGGACTTTGATGCCACCATGGACGACCTCGTCGAACATGGCATGAAGTACAGCGACGCCTCTCGCGTCGTCGATGCATTCCCACCCGCGCGCTTCCTTCCCAGCATCAAACGCACCATCAAGCAGACAGAGAAGCTGAAGCTTCGTATCGCGGAGTGTATAGGATTCCACCTCACTACCCCTCCACCTCCCAACTGCTACGCTCACTTCCTCCTCTCACAGAGCTTCCCCAGAGAAGTTACCGTCTTCAGCATCTTCGAGGTGTTTGCCCTCGGGCTGGACAGCACAGGGTCGACAACCTTGTGGGCGCTTGGGCTGCTGGTGAACAACCAGGAGGTGCAGCAGAAGCTCTACCAAGAGATAAGAGACCATACCACCTGCACTGACAAGGGGATAGTGAGGGTAGAAGAGGTTGGAAAGCTGGAGTACCTGCAGGCTGTCGTGAAGGAAACGATGCGGATGAAACCCACTGCACCAATTGCAGTACCCTATAAGGCTGCGAGAGATACTGCGTTGAACGGGCGGCATGTGGCGGAGGGGACGACCATGATGGTGAACCTCTACGCGCTGCACTACGACCCCAAGGTGTGGGACGAGCCGGAGCGGTTAAACCCGGACCGATTCATCGAGTCGTCTAAGGATTTGTCAGGGAAAAGAGGGCAGTACTCGTACCTTCCCTTTGGGGCTGGAATGAGAGCCTGTGCGGGCCCACTACACCAAAAACAGAAAATTGGAATAGATTACCGTTCCTAATTCGTCCGTTCTTAATCTGTTAAACCGTTCCCAAACCATTCAAATTTCCTATTTTTTGAATGGATTAACGGATTAGGAACGGAAAACAGGAAATTGAAATGGATTACCGTTCCTAATTTGTCCGATCCTAATCCGTTAAACCGTTCCCAAACCATTCCACATTCCCATTTTTGGTGTAGTGAGGCATGGACTTTGAAAAGTTGCATACCGCGAATTCAGCTTGCGTTCGCGGTCTGCAACCTGGTCAACGCTTTCCACTAGTCAAATGTTGTGGTAGTCGAGAAGGCTGATCTCACTGAGGATCTCACATTTGGTCCCGCCATGAAAAGTCCTCTTGATATACTATCGTAGTTAGAGTCTAAATTACCTATTGCAGTTGTTTTATTTTATAACAAGTTACATTAATAATAGTTCCACCACAGCATCCAAAAATCTATGTGATGTTCTTTCATCTGTTTTAGACTCTTTAAAACTAGTTATAACAACTGCCATATGTGATTCAGACTCACTAACTTGTGCAGAGTGTCACCAGGCCCAGCAGACATGGTGTGGTTTTTAAGCAAGCTCCATCCCGGCTTGTTCATCTCATGTTCTAAAAATTTTAGTAATCGGGTTCATCGGATCCAGTGACAGGTCTCACTAAATAATATGTCCGGGCCATTCATCAGGTGGACATGGGATGTAAGTTTCCTTGATCATTTCTACCGTTCTCACGGAACGAGACCGGAAGGTTTACCTGGTGCGGGTGAATAATACTGCATGTCTATCACAGTCAGTTTGTTTCCAGTACAGAATAATTCCACAAACTGTTCCTATTTTATTTCTGCTGCACTACAGCAAACAGTCACGATCAAACAAAAGGTTTTGACCTTTTTTGTTTTATTTTTTTATCCGAGGGTTCCCAACCCTTTAGGTTGAACTAACCCCTCAAGATAGAGGAAAGCCAGGTAAACTCCTTTATAGCTCCAGTGTGGCAATGCGGTTTCGAACCTACAATCTCCGGATGCAAACCGTGGTTCTAGGCCAACTTAGCTACCCCTTGGGGTTAAGGGTTTTGACATATCGATTCATCTTAAATTCTATTTTTTTTTTTAATTTCATTACCCAAATTTATATAATATTTATTTTTTTGACTTTTTTGCACCATATCTCATGATATCATAGGGTTTATCAATTTTTGTATCGTATATCTTTTGTAATAGTAAACAAATTTATTTCCAATAGAACATGAAAACCTACATTTCGTAAAAAATAAATACACACTTGATCACTATTTCTCAAGTTTTATCATTTGAAACAAAAATTCCTTTACATGCTGCACAAAAGTCATGATATCTTAAGATCCGAAGCAAAAAAAGTAAAAAAAAAAAATTGTTAACCAGAGTCAAACAAGTCTGATGATGACATTGCCTGAAGTTTGGTCATGAAATTAAAACATCCAAGTTTAACAAGAGGAATTAATATATCAAAACCCCTTAAACAAACTGAAATAAGGACCCGCAGGCCATTCTTTTATGTCTAATGAAATACAAATCGGAACGGATGGGTCAGTTCCATAATCCAGAACATTGTGATGCATGTCAAGATATTTAATTATCATGATATGAACTTACAATCATCTCAATCAAATCATCACATGTATTGATACAAGGTTCTTATAGTTAATGGTTTTTTAAGTTATAATTTCTACAAAATTAGAGTTTAATGGTGACTATAATTTTGATTAGTTTCAACTCTGAGCCAACGGTGGACTCGGAATGTAAGTTTCCTTGCTTGAATATATTGATGGCCTTATACGCATCCTGTGCTCATTTTCCCGCTCTCATATCATGTGAAGAGATGGCCTGGTGGTCATCAACAGGTGACGGTTTTGCACTTGTACTTGAAAGTTCTCATAAAAGGAGTGTCCCTCACCAAAATGGTGAGGGATAGATGCATAAGAAGACCCCCTATTATTATTATATCCAAATGGCCAAGATTGTTGCACCGTACCAACAGTCACGATTAAACAAACTGGAAAAGTGATGGGATAGGTTTTTTTTTTTTTTTTTGTACACGGCAAGGAAATAGGGTTTGGTGCAAGTCCCCTCATATTCCCTCTCTTTAAAGCTATATATATAGCAGTTGGGTAAAAAAACAGAAAAAAAAATTATGGCCTTAGAAGAAGCCACGTAAGTTTCTTGGGCCCCATTTGTGAACGTGTCTTTCCAAAAATACATATGTTCCTTTTCAATAAAATATACCCCTTCTTTAAGCTCATTTTTAATGTGTCTTTTTAAAAAATCATATGTGCTTTTTCAATAAAATGTGTCTCTTGGGCCCATTTGTGTAGATGATCTCCAATTCAAATGGATGCCTTCCAACTCTATAAATTAAGATTATTCTAAGAGTTTTTATATATTATTTTAAATGAGCAGAAATGCATACGAATCATTTGATTTTAACACTTTAAAGATTCCAAAGTAAAGAAAAAAAAATGTAAAATGCAATATTAGCGTTTAAAGTATACATAAGAAACAAGACTTCAGAAAATTCTTATACTAATTGTAGAACCATCCAATAGAAAGGAAACGAGTTACAGATAACTAAGAAATCAATCACTAATATGGTGAATCAAACTATTAAAGCATAAACTAAACAGAGTACCATCCAAACAGGACTCTTTAATCCCATAGAATCCGTTCTCTCTTTTGCATGGTAGCAGATTAATGATTTTAGGATATCTTCGAAGTTCCAGATGGTAAGGAATCTGTCAAAAAGTATATTTTTCTAAAGCAAGTGACCTTTTATTTAGAAAACGCATTTCAAAAAAAGTCAATTGATCACAAATGGGTAGGTTTGTAAAAGAAGAGAGAAGAGATATCCATGCAAATCTTTTGTGTTTAATGTGATGAAAAGGGTTAGGTTAGCGTAAAAAGGAAAGCGGTGTTTCATTTCATAGGGAGAAGTAAATGCAATCGTTTCAAATGACTTGGTTAGATGAGGTTTTTTATTTATTTATTTTTTTTTAATTTCAAATTTTGAGAGTTTTTATATCTTGGTCCCACTCCCATTTGCTTATATGGCTTATTGTGGATCCATTTAAACTCTAAAATGCATCTGAACTTCACTAACTGCTTTCCAGCTTTCTAGAGAAAGAATTTGCCTGTTTAATATAACTATGCAAAAGTGCAAAAAATAATAATAATAATAACTTTGTATGAATATTGTTAACAAGAAGATAATTTCACAAAACCTCTGTTTCAGTCGTTGTTAAGGAAAAAAATTATCAAAAACCAAACACCCCCAGCGGTAGCCGACATTTCTTCGGCTATGCATTTAAAGTCACATAAGAGTGAAGATGATGGGAGAATGGGGATTGACGGGTCACACTAATCCTCTAGATATAGATACGAAGGAGTGAAGGTGATGCGGGAATGATGGGATTTGCACACATTATAGACAATTTTAAAATCATTCTGTCCCTTAAAGTCAACTTTAAATGTGATAAAAAAAAATGTACCCAGAAGAATAATTTCTGGATGACAAATGGCCCCTGCATTTCAATTCCTACACACACAATTCAACATTCTAGAGTGACTCGATCTGAAGACGTGGAAGTCAAGTAACCACGTGGTGCCCCAAAGCCAGTAACATATTTTCTTTGTGCTTTTATGTTGAATTCATTGAATGGAGTTCTGTGTTGGTGGAGTTATTTAGTGTTATGGCACATGAGATTGACTAATAAAATAGGAACGTGTGATAAAAAAAAAATGTCCCCAGATGAATAATTTCTGATGACAAATGGCCCCCTGCATTTCAATTCCTACACACACAATTCAACATTCTAGAGTAACTCGATATGAAGATGTGGAAGCCAAGTAACCACGTGGTGCCCCAAAGCCATTAACATATTTTCTTTGTGCTTTTATGTTGAATTCATTGAATGGAGTTCTGTAATGGTGGCGTTATTTAGTGTTATGGCACATGAGATTGACTAATAAAATAGGAACGTGTCTAATAGTCAAGACACAGTGCCTCGATATATTAGTTATATAAAACTCTTTACATACTTCTAAAAACCTATTTACATAGTCGTGGTTTGGATTTAAAAATTGCATTTCACTTTTGTGTTTTTTTTAATCGGTAACAAAAATTTTATTAAAAAAATGAGGAAAAGAATACATCAACACTTAAAGAAAAGAGGAGTTGAAAGGTGCAAGAGAGAAGCACCGGTCACTCTTGTAAAGTTGAATTGCTCTTAAAAGAAATGGCAGGACATTGAATAATTGTGGTTACTTCTTATTATTTAATAATTAATTAGGATATTAATTCTAAATAACCATTCAATCTCCATGAGATTAAACTGTGCATCGCACGGGCTTTGATTGCTAGTCTATATAAAATCGGGGACGGGCTTTTCACGGGCGGGCAACCAGGAAGTTTCACTTGGTGGGGACTCCATGTGAAAGAGAAAGATAAGGTAGGGCCCTTTGTAGAAGAGAGCAGCTAAATGCACACACAAAATTGCTCTCTACACACTTACCGCGGCTTCTCTCTACACACCCTATATTTTATAAGCTGCTCTAACATTTACTCTCTCAACTTCTCTCTACATTCCCTCTCTCTACCTCTCCCTGCTTGCCTCTATCAACAGCTCACCCCTACCTGCGCCCGCTATCCTAGTTCCAGTCTCTCTCTCTCTCTCTCTCTCTCTCTCTCTCTCTCTCTCTCTCTCTCCCCCCCTGCCTACCTCCGCCCGCCGCCTCCCTCTCCTTGTCCATGTCCCTCCCCCTCATTCTTTCTCCCTCTCCCCCACCCCTCCCTCCCTCCGACGGTACTAGAAAGAAGTTAGGGATGTAGAGAGTTTGATAAATAGATATCCTTTTAGGAAATTTCCTACATATGAATTTTGGTAAAAGAAATTTGCAATGTGTCAAGAGAAATTTCTGTGTGCATTTAGCTGCTCTCTTTGTAAAAGGACAAGAAAATTCCTCTAAAGATGTTTATTTCATTTTGCTAAAGAATGATAAATACATATATATAGAAGAGAGAGCAATGCTCTTCTAAGCTCGAGCTTAGGATAAAATTTCGTAAGCTCATGCTTGTGGAGCCCACCTTTGGTCCATCCAAGTGTACCAAACACATGAACTCCCTCATTTGCACATGTCCACAAACTTTCGGTTAGATCAGAATTTATTGGACAGTTGGATCGACTATGTATCGAGCTGAATAGACTGTTGACCATTAAACTCTCAAGCCCATATGGAATTAATAGAAATCACAGTTGAGTTGATTTTTTACAGAGAGGAGGATCCCAAAAAGCCCTTGAAATCCCCCCAATCCCATCCCCATATGGTTCCCCAGGTGGGCCCCATCACACACTTGAGCTTACCTTATCTTAAGTTTGAGCTTAGAAGAGCTAGCCCCATATATATATATATATATAGCGAGATGCTTCTATGAGAGGCACTCTCACCAAATTGGTGAGAGATGGGTGGGAGCCCTCACTTCCATATCCACTCTCACCAACTTAAATGAGAGGACCCCCAACTTAAATGTGAGAGCCCCCACCTATCTCTCACCAACTTGGTGAGAGTGTCTCTTATAGGAGCATCTTCCATATATATATATATATATATTTTGTTATATATTTTGTGTGTGTGTGTGTGAGTTTTGTTTTAGTGAGAACTGTTCTCATGAAGTCTGTGAAAACTTTTTATGGGCCCCGTTTGTGGATCCCATCTAGGAATGGGACTAGAGAGGATGGAAAGATCTATGTTGGACCACCCCCAATATCAAGTTTGATCCTAATTCCATGGCCCTAACCCCTTCATCAGTGGCCCACGAGTTTAATGGGTTCATATTTTAAAAAAACTCAAGCCTCCATCCAACAGTCCAATCCATTTGCATGGTTGTCAAACATCGATATTAGTGACTATCAGGGTTCCCTATTTGTGCACAGTCTGGATTGGTTGCTAGGCGGGGCCCACTAATAGTTATCACGTAAGCGCGGTAAAAACTAGTTCTTACTTGAATATTTCCACATATTAAAAAAATAACAGAAACTTCAGTCATCCTGATAGGAGGATGAGCATGTATCTTTTTTACTTTTTAAGAGAAAAAAGAAGAGGTGATTTTTGAAATTTGGTTTTTTATTCGACCCCACTTCTTTTGATGTCGCTTAAAGTCACCCTTCACTTCACTTCACTCCACTTGATTCATGCCGATTTTAATGAGATATAATTATATGGAAAGATCTAATTGTGAATATGAACTTGCACATCTAAATCAGATCATCTTATCCTTAAAATAGCATCATTATAGTTTAATGACATATTAAAGTTACAATTTTTATAATATTGAATCTTTATAATGAATATAATATACTAGGAATTAAATATGAAACTAGAGTTAGTACCAATTCAAGACAATTAGAGCACTTTTGATAATAGGGGAGGAATCCGCATATCTGAGGATTCCCCAATGCCGTTGGAATAGGGATTCCTCACTAAGGATTTCTATGATTGAGGATTGGTTGATATCGATGCATATATATGGTTGCCAAAAACTGATTCCAGTGTGCAAACCCACAAAAATTAGGATTTCCAAATCCATTTGGGGGGGCGGGGGGCGGGGGTGGTGGTCGGACCTAAAATTCTTCAAAAATCAGGATTTATGCGGGTCTAAATCCTTAAGAATTTACAATTGCCAAAGATGAATTTTTCACGATTTTTTGAAAAGCGAAAATCTTTTCATCAAAGATTTGGTTTCCAAACATGACGTGAAAGAGTGCGAGGGTTGAATTGATAATAGTTGTGTTCACGGAGAGGTATTTCTAAGCAGCTAGAAGATATAAGTTGCTCATTGAAACTTGCCAACTATCGGATGCATGCATAGAAAAACTTGCAAAATCTAGCCTGCCTGCTTCAAATTAATGAATGCCCATGGCATTCTGTCTAGGACCCACGTAGAAATTTGGATCTGGACTCAGGTCAGTGCCGGTGACACAGCTGTCTAATGATTGGCCCAGATGTTAACACATGGGCCTATCTCAAGACGACAACAAAAAGAGGACAAGGGAGAAAAAGAAGAAGAGAGGAGCTGATGCCCTTTCCTCCACAAAGGGAAATGGGCCACGTCGTCCGTCCATGGTCCATCTAGGGAAAGCCCCAGACCGCAAATTGGGGCATATACGGACTAGTCTAAACTTGGAACCCCATAATAAATTCTGGGACGTTGATCTGCATAAGCTTTTATGGCTAATGAGCAGTGAGCTCCACTTTTTATTCAGACACTGAACTCGACTGCAGATATGAATTCTATAGTTGATGATAAATTGAACCGTCCTGATCATATTTGATCTGGATTAATGAAAAACAGATCCATCTAACTCATAATTGAATGTACACCCTATCCTACTCTGGTTGTTTCTATGACTTCCCCAAACATTTTCTAATTCAAATCCATGAAAACTAGGATACACTACACCTTCCCTGCTCCTGATCAAAAGTGATATCGCCTGCAACTAGTAAACCATTCATTTGGTTTGGGCCCATTGGTAGATTAATAGAGATGAGAGCATGAAATCTTTGAGCCCTGCATCCAGACAATCTCTACAATTGCTCGAATTAAACACAGGAAGGTGATTCCTCCGTTGCATAAGGGGATGTTCGGCAAGCATCCTCTCCGAGGATTCCTCCCATGTTTTCTGCGATTCCGCGGAAAGCTCAAGTTTAGCAATGCAGGGAAAACAGCCTCAAGGAATCCATGGATCCATGCTCCCATGGATAACCCCGGTCAGACCATTCTTCCCCCTCTGAAAGACGAAATCCACACACTAATGAAAGGCAAAGCTACAATGCGTGGAGACACCAGTATAGGGTTCACCCTTTTTTTCAAAATCTTACCTTTTCTAGGCTTCACAAGTAAGATCTGAACCGTTCAAATTATTTAGAAGGCCCAAAACGGCTGGGACGTCAAATATTAATCGTTGATTGTTCACAGATTTTGAGAAATTTACGAAAACATCCAAACCGTTGGATGGCAACTTCAGAAATTATGTGGGGTCCATTTGCGAAATCCAAACCGTCCAATCTCTTCAAAATGCCTCAAACGGCTCTAGGTCCAAATTGGCAGCCTAATTCAATATAGATCATGAGAAATTGGCCAAAAACTATTGACTGTTGATCTCACACAAGACAAAAAAAGGGGATGAAAAACAGTGCGTTTTTTTCAATTTTTTCATTCATATGGGGCCCATAAGCATGATCTAAACCGTGAGCTATCTTTGGAAGGTCAAAAACGGCTGGGACGTCAAATTTCTGCTGTTGATCATGTCTGGATATTGAAATATGTGCAAAAACGTCCAGATTCTAAAATATATATTTTTTTATTTTTGTGGGGCCCCTTTGCAGGATCCGAACCGTTCAAATACACTAGATGGCCTAAATTGAGTTTGAGTAAAAAGTTAAAGTCCTGATTCGTCATAAATCTTGAGTTATTTCAAAAAAACTTACAACTATTCTATTACATATTCTACTAATAGTGGGAATCCTCTGTCAATGCCAAACCTAGTACTCTCTTCACAAATCCTATACGAGGATGACTTGATTCCACTGGAACAAAGGAATCATCAAGATCATAGAATCCCCTCCCTACCATGGATGCTTACCAAACGTCCCCTAAATGTTGATCTAGATAGAAAAGGCTCATTGGATCGCGGATCGCCTAAGCGGTCTCCTACCCTTTATTAGTGAGTGGGATGCATGGAACTCAATGTGTGGCCCACCTACTGACGAGCTAGACTGTTAAAATTGAATGCAATCCCCCTTGAATTGAATAGCATATTCTCAAAATCTTCTTCGATATATATATATGAGAAATGCTCTTATGAGATATATCTCTCACCTCAAATGAAAGATTGGGTGGGGCCCTCATATTTATATCTAATGCCAACAACTTAAATGTAAGGGCCCCACCACTATCTCTCATATAAGGTGAGTGATATCTCTCATAGGAGCATCTCCCTATATATATATATATATATATATATGAAGCGAACTGAGAAACCAATCTCCGATTTCAATTTGATTTTGACCATGTAAATTGGTTTTGACCTCTCTCTGCTTGCATAACCGCACATTCCTGTTATCAAGTAACCCTAGCTCCTCTTTAGTAAAATATATTAAAAGAGACTTTCTGTATTCTCATTAAGCCCATCAAGAACGGAAAGTAATACGCATGATATGTGAACCATTAATGCCGAGTTTATAACTGCTATTACCACAACACCTCTGCTCTATCATTGGTGTAGCACTCGAGCGGAACAACACCGCTTTGGCTCTCCCATCTATGCTTCACTTAAACATTGTTATAGAGGCTACAAAAGGCCCCTTTTTCTTTTTATTCTTTTACTTTTATTGTTCTTTTTTGTCACGACCCAGGCCCGAGATTATTATTACTACGGACAAACTCAGAGCAGTGACACATACTTACTCCCGTAAACTCCAAATTAACCTAAGTTAAAACGAAATTTACAAGGGATACTTACTTCACATGAATATTTGTGGAAATCAAATTCATTGATCATATGTGTAATTTGCGGAAGTACTATATACATATAATACCATAAACATTCGTTAAAAAGTTACACTTCTTTATACATGCGTAGTCCTATCATTCACTAACTTTTGTCAGTCATTTGTATATTCAAATATAATGCACGGTAACGACTATATTTCTCAAAATGTATTATACAAAAAGTAATTCAAAATCATTTAAACTCATTTCGTACTCAGATATCAATATTACATGATATCCCGATCATTCCATTTGTCTTATCCTTCTGAAGAACCCCGTAACGACTTCCTCCGCCGGCGCTAGGGTTGCTGCAAAACATGCATTGGTAATCGGGCCTGTAATGCCATCAATAACAATAGTGAATATGACGTAACAATGTACATATAGACCCAATGATAGTACATGCTATCTTTGTCTGTTCAATCAATCAATTAAACAGTTATTACATTCAATTTCCATCTCTAGACGATTTTAGGAAATTCTAGACAATACATGTATTTAGAGTTAACGAACATACAAATTGGCAATTATAATAAAACATTTCATTTCATTTCGGTCGGTATCCATCTTCCAAAAGGAATGATTCAGTCAGTATCATCACCTCAAAAAGGGAGAAATCGTTCAGTATGATATTATCCTCTTAGACACAAGGCAGAAGGGCGCACCATTCATGACCCAAGCCTCAAGAAAGGAATCATTCAGTATCTCATCTTCCAAAAGGAAGTAATAAGTCAGTATCCATTGATACAATCAATCATGTGGAGTCTACCAGTGTCCGGGTCAGGGACAACTAGTATCACCACGGAGCTTCAAAACTCTCCCAAGTCCATCTACTGCAGGAGGATTAGTCATTCATTCAGTTTAAGCTCCATATGAGCAATTCATTCATTAATTCATTGTAGCTCTATATAAGTCTTAATAAATAGCTATGTAGTGCCTGATTCAAGAGTAAACATAATACAGTCTTTTAATCCATTTAGGATTCAATTCAATTCAGTAATTCCATTTATAACAATGGAAATGAATAAACAGCAATACTAATCCCATTAGATCTGAGTTTAGTAATACGACTACAATTCAATGAGAGAACTAGAATAATTAATAGTCTACTCATTTCTATCTCAATTCGAAACAACCATTTAGGTGTAACCATTAGTTTTCTAATGTGCTTGCTATTTTTTATGGACATCACCTTTATATTTAATGTATACATCAGGGTCCTCGTAATTATCACCTATAAAAGTTTAGTCCATAACCAATTAACTATTAGACTAATACAATCTCGAATTACCCCATAATTAATCTCAAAACTAATTTAGGGATAAGAAACAATCCTAACCCAAACAAAAACCCAAAATCTCGCTCCAGTTAAGTTTGGTCAGCTGTTCGGTTAACACTCGGTTAACTGAACACTGTCGGTCAGCTTTTTGGTTAACCCTAGGTTAACTGAACTCTGTCAATTAACCACTCGGGCACCTGTCGGTTTGTAATCCAGAAGCTTCAGATTTTTTGACACTCCTGCAACTGTACTCGGTCACATGTTGGTTGACCGAACACACACTTGTTGGTTAATTGAACCTGAATTCGGTCACCTGTTGGTTCACAATCAAGAGAGCCCATTTTCATTGAAAATGGCTCCAAATAAGTTCGGTCACCAGTTCGGTTAATCGAACTGCGACTTCGGCTAACCCAACCTAGTTCGGTCAGCTTTCTAGTAACTTCATCCTTTTCTACAAATGAGTGCAGAAACGTCGGTCACTAGTTCGGTCAGCCTTTGAGTGACCAAACAGTGCCCAGGTGCACAGAAAACCCAGAATCCAAGTTTTTTGATATTGAACTCCTTGAGTTCCTACATAAACTCTAGCATACTAAATCACAAGATATGCATATACTTGCCTCTTTTGGAGATCAATTGATAAGAAGCCCCTTGCTTTGCTTGAGTTTGAAATGAAATCCCCAAATTGAAACCCTCTTTCAACCTAAAATAAAAACCAATTCATAAATAGAGCTCCTATGAGCTATATGAGCTATTTGTGCTAGAAAGCACTTCAAACCATCGAATAGAACTTGAAAGTTCTGTAAATAGTTCAAGACACTTACTTGTAGCTCAAAGAAAGAAAGGTTGAGCCCTTTCTCAAGCTCCAAACACTCCAATAATGGAAGAAAACTTGAGGAAGAAGATGAAGAGATGAAACTCTTCTCAAAACCCACTTGAATCACTTCAACCTTGGCAATTGATGAAGAAAAGGGAAGAGAGAATAAGAAAATGAGTCTAGGGTTGCCTCTTTGCTGAGATTGAGTTGAATGAACTCATTGAGTTCATCTCTTAGCTTATATAAGGGAACTTTTTCCACTTAGCCCCTCTAACACTTTCTCTAATTACAATTCAAGTCAAATGAAAGTTCATTTGATCAATGTCAAGTCAAATGGACTCAAGTCTATTATGAAAGTTAACGTACTCCTCGAGATACACACGATGGTATCAAGAGTTACTATATTCAACAAAATTCGCGAAAAATTGAACCGTCCTGATCATATTTGATCTGGATTGAGAAACAGATCCGTCTAAGTCATAATTGAATGTACACCCTATTCTACTCTAGTTGTTTCTATGACTTCCCCAAACATTTTCTAATTCAAAATCCATGAAAACTAGGAGACACTACACCTTCCCTGCTCCTGATCAAAAGTGATATCGCCTGCAACTAGTAAACCATTCATTTGGTTTGGGCCCATTGGTGGATTAATAGAGATGAGACCATGAAATCTTTGAGCCCTGCATCAAAACAATCACTACAATTAATCGAATTAAACTCAGGAAGGTGATTCCTCCATTGCATAAATGTTGATCTAAATAGAAAAGGCTCATTGGATCGTGGGTGGCCTAAGCGGTCTCCTACCCTCTACTAGTGAGTGGGATGCATGGAACTCAATGTGGGGCCCACCTACTGACGAGCCAGACTGTTAAAATTGAATGCAATCCCCATTGAATTGAGTAGCATATTCTCAAAATCTTCTTTAATCTTTATATATATACACACACACATATATGAAGCGAACTGAGAAATCAATTTCTGATTTCAATTTGATTTTGACCTTGTAAATTGGTTTTGACCTCTCTCCACTTGCATAAGCGCACATTCCTGTTATCAAGCAATCCTAACTCATCTTTAGTAAAATATATTAATAGAGACTTTTTGTATTCTCATTAAACCCATCAAGAAGGGAAAGTAATACGCACGTAATGCGAACCATTAATGCCGAGTTTATAGCTGCTATTACCACAACGCCTCTGCTCTATCATTGGTGCAACACTCGAGCGGAACAACACCACTTTGGCTCTCCCCTCTCTACTTCACTTAAACATTGCTCGTGAGGCCTGAAAATGTGCCTTTTTATTCTTCATCTTTTACTTTCATTGTTCATTTTTCTCTTTTTCATTCCTGGTTTTTCTTGTGGACTTTTTTTGTTATTGATTCTTCCTTTTCAAAGATTCGGTTTTTACATTGTTTGATTCTTTCTTTTCAAAGATCTAGTTTTTACATTGATCTGGTTTTGGTTATATTGGTGTAGCTATGGAGAAGGGTTGTGATGAAGACGTCGGTAGAATTGCAAGTTCTCGCTAACAAGTGGAAAATTCTACTTGCATGATTGATTTCTCAGGTTTGTCTTTTTGTTGCTTTTCATATTGGGTTGCTTTCTGTTCATCCTACATTTTGGCATGCATTTCTTAGATTTTTTTTAATTTGTTGTGCGCCTATATTTGGTTTCTGTGGTATTGGGCATTGGCTTTCCCTTTTTATTTATTTATCTATTTAATTTAACTTTTTCCTTTTTTTAGTTGGGATATTGTAGAATATGTCTGTGGTTTGATAATATTGTGCAGTGAATGGATTTCTGTTTTTTTTTTTTTTTTCTTCTCCTTTTCAAGATATTGAATGGAAAGACTATTTGTACAGGCAATGAGGAACATTTTACAATTTCTTTTCCATTTCTGCTGAATGGATCATTCTTTCATTGAAAAGGTACCGAATCACTTTACTTTTTTTTTTCTTCTAGTAAAAACATCATGCCCTTTCTATATTTTCTCGACTAGATTGATTCTTCTTTTTCTCCCCTTCTTTTTGGAATTTGATTTTGGTTTCTTCTTCTACATCTTAATTAATCTCAGTTGGAGTTGAAGATCCTTATGCTTACCAACTGCATGTTGTATTAATGTTATAATGAGCACATTTTCAAAGTTCACCCATAGTTTCGTCCTTTAAATCACACAAGGAATTTCTGATAGTAATTGAAATATATAAGGCCTATTTGAATGCTATTACTATGTTAGATGGTTGGTTGATACATGAGTGTTATCCTAAACATCTGTCATTTCTATTTATTTGGAGGTAAAAAGGCAAAACGTATGATCCAAGTAACTGCAATTTCAGTTCCTTGTGCAACCCATGTACAAAATCCTAGCCATAAAGAAGTTAAGAAAAACCGTAAGGAGATGTAAAACTCATTGACCAATGTTCACTGACCTAAGACATATCCAACAGAAGTAAAGAAGATTACTTGGTATCTTTCAAAAAAAGAAGATTGCTTGGTGACTTGAATGAGTGCAATAACCATAGCCTAAAAAAAATGGTTAGATGAAAATCACCCCCTATGAGAAATTGGCTCCTGGGTCATGGAGATAGATGGTTTCATTTCAGTTTTTGCTTTTACCACCTTAAATTAGAGGAATCATCTGATATACTATAATACCATGTACATTACGGAGATCAGACATACTTTTATTTTGTGATGGTCGACCATTCTCTTTATCATAGTAAAAAGTAATTCATTTGTGTTTAATTTGGCCATTGTTTAATGTCCATGAGGTGTTTATTATGTTGAAGTGGGCCAACTTTAAAATTTCTGAAAATGTCTCTCCTTAAAGAATATATTAGCTATTGCAAAATTAAAATCCATAGCAAACTCAGAGAGCTTCCCTCATTTCTCTTTTAGCTTTTACTAGCCAAAGAAAAATAACATAAGAAACTTATGAATCATATATAACATCAAAAAGTGAAATTTGAAAATAGAATGAAAACCTTTAGAAACAACTGAAATAGTAGGTTGTTTGGTAGCTTGCAGCTCTTTTGGGCTGCTTTGTTTTTGTTGTTAAGTTTTTTTTGTTGTTTTATGTTTTGTTAGGCCTTTCAGCATGAACATTCAAGCACCATATTATAAGAAATATTAAACCAATGCATTGCAACAAAACCCAAAGAAATAAGCATAATAATGGAGACAACTTCCAAAGCATTAACTAAGAAAAGCCACATTTGTTAAAATGCTAGTTGTTAAGGATAAACCATTATTATAGCTAAAAACTAATGAGTAGAATGCAATTTGGAAAAATAAGTTGGCAGTCAAGAAAATGTTTAATTGCTGATATGAGCATAATGCTTAGTTGTTTTCTTATTTCAGACCCTATTAATATATACTTAAGTCCATTTCTATATAAATATTCTTATAATGAAAAAATATTTATTTATAGATTTCAATTCATTCAATATTTTAGTTTAATATAGATTTGTAAATATGAATGCCCGTGCTAAGCGCGGGCACAATTTGCTAGTAGAATTTGGTGCCACCGTAGCATTGTACACAATTGATAATGCGGGTGCATAAAATTATGCTAATCATATATATTATCAATTTTAAGAGAGTGGATCACCAGTATGTGAGTCCCACATTGAGTATTAGATTCAGACATCCCATTCAATGCAAGCGTGTGGAGCTGACGACCGACCCACATGTCAAAACGGGCCTTATTTCGTTGGCAAAGCAAAGAGAGGCACTCGTGTAACTGGAGACCTGCAGAGGATCCGGATAAAGTGAGAGAAAAATGCTGCTTGGACTAACTCTCAATCAGAATTTTGGCCCAAATTCCGAAAATAAAAAGGTGAAAAGACATTTGAGTGAGTGAGTGAAGGCCATTTGAGGGTAAATATGGCATTATAATACAATTCGGGCAAAAATTCGGACCAAGAGTACGTCCATGTAGCATTGCTCGAAGTGAGAAACTTCCATCACCTTCTCACTCTCGTACAAGTACCAGAAACAAGAACCTCCTCGAACTGGAAAAAGACCCATTCCCATCCACCCCCGGATGATCGTGTCCTTGTCTGGAAAACTCCTCTCTCCTTATATAAAACATCCATCTGATTCCCCATTCTCACCAAATTGAAGTTTACAGACAATAGCAAATCAAAAGCCAAACCAACCTCAGAAAAAAAAAAGAAAAAAAAAAAAAAACAAAAACTCTGTTTCTGTATCCTTCTGCTGTTCTCTGTTTTGCAATGGATCTTAGAATCATGGGTCTGGAGAACCCTATCCTTTCAGCAATCCAACACATGCTGGACGTCCCAGACGAGATGGACAAGTCCTTCAACGCACCAACCAGAACCTACATCCGTGACGCCAAGGCCATGGCCTCCACCCCCGTCGACATCATAGAGTACCCCAACTCCTACGTCTTCGTCGTCGACATGCCTGGCCTCAAATCTCAGGACATCAAGGTCCAGATCGAGGAGGGGAACATCCTCTCCATCAGCGGGGAGCAAAGCGAGAGAACGAAGACAGGGAAGGCGCAAAGTACGTGAGAATGGAGCGTAGGGTCGGGAAGTTCATGAGGAAGTTCCAGCTGCCTGAAAACGCCAATACAGATGCCATCACTGCTGTTTGTCATGATGGGGTGCTTCCTGTTACTGTTGAGAAGATCCCCCCTCCAGAGCCCAAGCAGCCGAAGAGCATTGAGGTTAAAGTCGCTTGAGGAATGAGAGTGTTTCCTCTGTTGTGTTCTGTTGCTTGTCTCTGTTTTGTTTTTAGTTTGTATTGACAAGAACTGAGAGGGGAGAAGTTTGGTTGTGTTTTGATATAGTCTTTCCTTACTACTTGTTTGGAGTCTTGTTATTGCTTGTTTGTTTGTAACTTTGCTCTGTCGGTGGAAGCTCTGATTCCGGTATACAGCCATCTAGATTGTGAGTCAATAATGATATGTGCATGATCACGGCCATCCAATGGTTCCGATCTTGGATATTAAAAAGAGTTTTGAGTGCATTTCATGTGGGGCTTGTGCTTGGCAGCTCGACGTTGGTGCTTGTATAGTTTTTCCTCTTTATTAAAGAGAGCTAAAGTAGTTAAAAACCATATGGGTTGCAGCACTTGCGCTGCTGCAGAGAACTATCTTACTGGTTTTAACCATTCCAAACTTGTGCTACATGGATTGACATCCACCAAGAGGGGTGCTTGTGCTTTAGGGGTGTTGGTGGGCCGGCCTGATTGTAGGGCTAGGCCAGATTTTAGAAACGCATGCCCATTTTCCTGCCCGAGATGGGCCATAAGTTTCTGGCCTGAGTCCGCCACTTAGTCAAACAGGATGGATGGGCCGGGCTTTCACTTATCTAGTCGCCAAACTAAAGGCAGTACTTAAAAGGGGTGGGTAGGGCTTTCGGTTTCTATCACTTAAATCAAAGTGGAGCACAAATTCTAAATACAGGCCCGATCCAAGTACTAGAATTTTAAGAGCTGAACCCAGGCCCGGTATGGCCTGATTGGCCGCATCAACGCTCCGATTGAACAGCAGAAAACGACATTTCAAAACTTGTTAGATCTGAAAATATAACGAAGGTGTTCATGGCACCGGCTGAGCAATGTACAGGCCCGAGCCCGGGCCAAGCCCGACTTGGGCCATTCATATTTGGCAAGAGCCCAGCCCACCTAGAATAGGTTAAGCTTGAGCCTGGGTGTATTTTAATTTACAAAGAAAAGTGGAGAATGTGTATTCAGCTCCTCCCTTC
Organism: Persea americana; assembly: GCA_029852735.1. Taxonomy (NCBI): domain Eukaryota; kingdom Viridiplantae; phylum Streptophyta; class Magnoliopsida; order Laurales; family Lauraceae; genus Persea; species Persea americana. The sequence continues at coordinate 54,109,796 of CM056812.1, forward strand.
CACAAAAACAATATTGGTTCTTACTTAAATAGTGCCCCTCTGGCGGAGCTGGGCTTCGGGCTTTCTGCCACTTAATTCGAGCATGTACCATATATTAAATAGGCCCAGGGTTTAATCAGGCCCAACCCGAGTATTAAAACCTAAGGCCCAAGCCAGGCTGGGCCCGGTTCGGGCTTGGGATGGCCCGATCCATCAGCACCCCTAGCTACATGAAGAGTATCAAGTACAGATCAATATGCTAATCCTAGCATTATGGCAGGTCACTTTTGGCAACTAAATTAGTAGAAATATCTTTGCTTCCCACAAAGTAGCATAAAACGTAGATTCGACAGTTATAAATCCTAAAGGCATGTTTGGGAAACGTCCTTGGAGGGGGATCCTCTATGGTTTTCTTCAATTCCAAAGAAAGACCCATATTTGGGTGAAGAGATGGGGTTTTTTCAGCTCCTCTCAACCTATAAGAAAATAATCTTATCTTCGACTGATTCTTCAGTCTCCACCTCACCCACGTCATATTTTGCGAATCCACAAAGGAAAAGAAATAGATGAGTTACAAGAAGCGACTCCTTCCTTCTAGTTGTTCCAAAACGTGGGATGCAGTGACTCCTACCCTCGAAAATGCTCAATAAAGATAGCATGGTTCAAGGGGAATGAAAGCATCCTTTGGACCAAACGTGCACTAAAAGGATTTAGACTTTTTAAGGGTTTTCCATCCTAAGTATGTGAAAATTTTTACATTCACATATTTACACATCAAAACAATTTTTTCCCAATTATATGCATATATACGCAACGATATTGAGTGTAATCTTCAACTCTACAAATCCTTAGTCAGAAATCGCTCAAAGGGTAGTGAGGAACCCTTCAATCTACGTATGCCTTGGGTGCTACCAAACATGCTCGTAAAAAAATACCTTCACAATTTTGCAAACATAAGCAATCTCGTCAAATCTCAACCACCCTAACCACTCCTTCTGCTCTCTTTTGTTTTTTTTTTTTTTTTTTTTCATTATTTTTAGTTCCTTTTCTTTTAATACTCTACTCATAAACCCCCCACACTATCTATGTTCGTAATCAACAAAACAACAACTATAGTTCAATCCTTAATTCTCAAACCCCCTTATATATAATAAGGGTGATGAGTGAGTCTTTTTCTAAGCACCTTCCATTGTAGCAAAGACGATGGCTTCTTATGAGAGTGACTAATTGATCATATTTGTAATTAAGGTTTTTAAATCCTTCACTTTATCAAATATCACCATAGCTTTAGTAGAAAACTAAACTTTATATTGGGCATTACATGACCTAAGATATAAATTATCTTAAATAAAAATCCAGATATTATAATGTCAACCTAAAAAGAAGGCTCAAATGGGGTTGTGCTGAATCACGTTGATTACGCATGCTTCAACGATTTTACATCTAATTGTGTATGGGCGGCTAAAAAGGAAAGAAAATTTTATGGCACTAAACCCTCACTGACATGACATAATAAGTACTTTTTTTTTTTAATTCTCTGATTTGAAATTGTGATATAATTTGGGATAATTTCTGCTTCATCACTGAAACTATGTCCTTTGTTTTCTTGGGATTTGAATCTCACCAGATGAGTTCTCTATTTATTAATGGGAATTGTTCTTCTGTTTATTATATTAATTAGAGCCATAATATCTAGAATTGTAAATATCAATAAAGATTTGACCACATCATAAGTCTTTATTCGAACCCATTTTGAAAATTTTATTCTTGCATCTGGTTTTGTATAATTAATTGGGTTTGGATACGATGATTAGTTCATTAAGATATAGTGGCCTTTAAAAAATTTGAAATTGGATATGATTTACAATGTGGAGGCCATGTGGAGGCCTACATTTTGTCCAATGCAAATAACAAACCCCAGTGCTAATATCAGATCTTACCCAACAAATTACTTTCATGTTGATCTTTGGGTAGGCATATCACTATAATCTTCTAGACATACAGGTAGGAATTCAATCCTCCTAACCCCCTCATCCAAGTTGGGCCACATTGGGGGTCTCTTCTTGGTGAAAAGCATTCTAAAATTATATTAATTAAAATCTAACATTAATATGCCAGATTTCATTTATTGAGAGTGTAAGGAATTTTATATCTAGAACTAGATGTGGTGTCAAAACCTACCGTATTAAAAGGACTTGAAAATGTCTATAATTAGCCTTTTGTGTGATTCTACATATTTAGAGACGTTTATGATTTTCATTTTGCTAAAAAGCTATTAAGGACTTAAGTTCTGGCCCCGCACTTGACATATCTCCAAGAATGGACCGGATCTAATTTTCTTGCCTGACTGTAAATGGGATGGGTTCTGGAACACCTCAGCCTATTCCTGGGATCTAGCCCAGCCCAATAACACCTGATTTAGAGTAGTAATGGCACTGGGTTCATATTAAATAGGGGCATGCCCCTCTCTTGTTAGAGGCTGATTTAGTAGTGGGTCTATTGGTTTTGGACCATAGATTGAGGGTCCATAAATCGCAGATTTATAGGCTGGGCCCTTTTTTGGGCTTTTAAAAAAAATACTTATCATTATTTTACGCTGATTTAAAATATGAACGTCAATGTCTTGGAGTTTATTAGTTGAATAAAAAAAAAAAAATTGAACCATTCGAATTGTAACAATGCGATCATCAGGCAGGCCTGCAACAGAAAGTGGTTGATGAGTTTTTTAGACAAGCTACCTAGTTTACTTTAAATAATTTCTCATTTTTCATGGTGGAAAATATTGATAAATAATATATTTTCTTAATTTACTTTAAATATATTCTTATTTTTGACGATTTAATGGAAGGTTGGGTTTCTAACCATATGTCACACATGGGGCCCTCTCCAATTTGAAGAATCTTCTTATTCTTTAAAACTTTGAATTAATTATTATTCAATTTTGTATTTGAAGCTAAATAAATTTAGTTTGAAGATTCTTTCGGGTATGATAGCTACGTGCAACTATAATTGTGCCCTCGTTGTCTATATGATACTCTCAATTTTATTAAATAAAATAAAATATATTTTTTTAATTTTATTTTAAATATCTATTCCCATTTTTGGGCCCGGGCTAGTCTTTCATTAAAACACAAATTACCCACCTGCCGCCGTTTACCAAGTCACATGATATGGCGAGTATCCATCGCTTGATTTCTATTTCGGTTTATCTCCCACATTGCCAAAAGGGCAGAGGAGATGTCGTGTTGTGTTGCGTTGTATTCCCGGAATCTTCCCTATAAAATATAAATAGGTCCCTACGTACGGCTACAAGACCATCACAAAAACTAGTGAGAAACACAAATGGAGGAGGCCATATGGACTGCTGTTGCCATTAGCATCGCTGCTGCAGTGCTTATTATGGCCTTTTGGCGACGCCAGCGACCCAGTGGCAGGCCAACCCAATGGCCTCCTGGCCCACCCAGACTGCCTCTAATAGGCAACATGCACCAAATCCTCAAAGAGGGTGATCCGTTCCACGTGGCCCTCAACAAACTAGCCCAAGTCCATGGTCCTCTCATGACCGTCTGGCTCGGCCCCAGGCAATCTACCATTACAGTCGGCGACCATGACTTGGTCTGGGAGGTCCTAGTCTCCAAGCCCTCTGATTACGCCGCCCGCGAGATCGCCTCTATCATAAAGTCTGGCACCGCCGACTACCGCACCATTGTCAGCTCCGACGCCGGTCCCCACTGGCACAGCCTCCGCCGGGGCCTCCAAAATGGCGCTACAAGCCCACCCTCCCTCAACGTCCAGGCGCCCCTCCAGGAGTCCGACATGGCACAGATGATCAACAACATGATCAAGGAAGCCAATTTAAATGGAGGGGTCGTCAAGCCCTTCCACCACATCCGGCGAACTACCATTAGGCTCCTCGCCCGCCTCTGCTTCGGCCCCGATTTCAATGACGAGGACTTTGATGCCACAATGGACGTTATGGTCGAAGGAGCCTTCAAGTGTGGCGACGACGCTCGCATCCTCCACACCTGTTACACCCTAATCCGAGTGAAACTTGTTTAGTACTAAATTAATTATGTTTCAGTTAATTTAATTATAATTAATTACTAATTAAGGTAGTTTATGTAAATTAGGATTTTCTCAAATGTCATCATATACACTTCATCTTGGCGTCATCGCTTGTATCTCATCGAGTACGTCGATTTTTGTATTGGACTTTAGCCCATTTGACCAACGAATGAAGAAGTGGACTACCATTTGACTTTAAATGGAAATACAATTTATATGTGAACTTTATTGCAAAAAGGGAACCCTTATCATCCAAAACCCATCCCATTTTCCCCATTCGGTTGTGAGCCTTGCTTCTCCTTTCCCTTCAACTTTTCTCTCCAAAAATCTCTCTCTCCTAAAGCTTCAAAAGATTGTTTTATTGAGCAACACTTGGGGATTCTCTACATCTTCTTCATCCCCTCCAGCTTCTCCTACTCTTGGTTGTAAGGACCCATTTCTTCTTCAACCCTTATTTTTGGACTCCTTGCTATTGGTAAGAGGCAAACCCCCTTTCTCTTGTGTTTTTGAGTTGAAATAGAGTCAAGGGACTCTCATGAACTCATACTTGCATATTCACTACATTTTCATGTGGATTTTGTGATTAGGGTTTGATTATTTAGGGTTTGGGTTTCATTTGAGCTAAAGAGTGAGAAAAGACTAGGAAAGCTTGATTTGAACCAAAAAGAAAATATTAGAATGAAAAGCACAAAAAAGAGGCAAGTAATGAGCAATCTTTATTTATATATGTGATTAATTCATTGATTGAATTATATGATTTCTTTGAGTGTTAATTCAGCCTTTTCTTTTGAATTAGATGTGTTAATGGAAGCTAAAATGGGTGCATGTATGGAATGAAATACTTATGAGCAATGGAGGCTCAATTAGTGCAAGAAATAATGCATGGAATGACTTGGAAAGATTCATAGTAGAATGGGGATTGAGAATAATTCAAACGGGCCCTTTTTAGATTCTGATCGTCAGGTTTCGGTCACTCGACGATTAGCCTCCATGATCCGCGGTCAGCTTTCCAGAATGTAAAAGTGAAAAACAGGCTAAAAAGGCGGCTAACCGACCTATTTTGGCTGTTGACAGACCTCTTTGGCAGTTACCTAGCGGTTATCCCGCGGCTAGCTCATTTAGACAATTTATGAAAACTTCGGACAGCCATAACTTTTGATCCGCAAGTCCGATTTTGGAGTTCCACATATCGTTGGAAAGCTTTTGGAACGTAGAAAGCAATGGTACAGATATCCTAATGATCAAGGATTAGGAGAGGAAGTTGATATGGGGACCATCGAATCGGGCCCTATCTCTTTTGGAAAAAGGACTTTAAACATAGTTTGGACCCCTAAATTGAAACCGTGGACTGGACCTTTCATAATCAATCCCTGAGGATGATTGTGATGCAAACACTAAACCAATAAGGTTCTTAGGCAAGAAAAGGTTGACTTTGTAGGTCCTTAGACATGGAATCCTATCCGATCAACATAGTCTGATGGAAAGTATAACACTTGAGAATCTTGGGCTGAGATTATCTCACGTGCTTATCCGTCTCGTCTAGAACTTCGCCATGGGTGTTGATTTAGAAGAATTTGATGTACCTCACACATACACAACGTGACATCAATAAAATGTAGCACGTGCATTGAATTATCTAAAGCTACATCGAAATGGAAGGTTAGCGACGACGGGTAATTAGATTAGGATTGGCTAGTAAATATTCTTGATTCCATTAATTTATTTTCATTCGCATATTAGGATTAATTCATTATTGCCCTCAAATATTCACATGATTATTATTATTGCATTATTCGTATTATTTCACAAATTGTATTACAAATGTTATCATTCATCGTTGTGTTATTCGAAAGGAGTAAGTATGTGATTTGATTCGATTAGAAATGATTTGAGACTAAGAAATGAAATAATGGACTCGATTGGAAATGATTCGATTCGTAAAGTCTTACTCCAGTTTATTATTATTCGATTCAAGTGGTTCGGCACTACTTAGCTTCGACCTTGTGATACCCGATGGGGTTAAACTTGGTTTAGTTATTCAGACTACTGCAGTATGTCGTCTGTAGTACTGGAACTCCAGAATCGGGTAGCCAACTAGCCTTTGGCCGGGCCGCTAGTGACATCCCAACTAGATTCGCTCTCTATCGGAAAGGATGAGCAAATGTAGTGGCCAACTAGGAAGTAAATATTCGATTCTTGATTCGATAAAGCATGATTTATTCATAATGTACAATGTGCCTAGTTGACATTTATTTGGTCTCTTTAATCTATTCGTCTTTAAATTCGAAATTTGAATAACATGTGTTGAATCTTAATTGCTCATATATCTTGTTGAATCGTTGTATTTATGGTGCTACACTTGCTGTCATAGGGATCCCGGACACCGAAGAGAATTACTAATAACCATTCAGATTAGAGATTTGATTGGTAAGCATATTGGTTACCTATGACCGCCGGAGTACGTACAAGAGTGTATTGATGGATTTAAGATTAGCCATTTAATCTTGCACTTAGCTTCAGGTAATGAATATGATTAGTTTTATTTTGTATCTGTATTAGGATTATGTTCCATTGAGATAAGCATCTAGTAGATATTCATTAGAGTACTTGCGTACTATGCTTTTACGAGGTTTAAATTATTAGCTTTGTTATAAACTAACGGTAATATATTTGATTGATTAATAGACTGCTCATGGCTTTGTTATTGATGATATACATGCTTCCGCAAATAAATGTTGTTTAGCAGGTGTCAGTGAATAATCCTCACACGTGAAATGTGGAAATTTCTCCTTCGTGAATTCGGATTTGTTCTGGAACAGGTGTGAGTTCACGGGAGTACGCGTGTCACACCACGGGTACCACCCTAATCTGGGAATTCTTGGGACTGGGATGTGACAACACCTTCCCACCCGCCCGCTTCCTCCCTAGCGTCAAACGAGCCGTCATGCAGATGGAGAAGCTGAATCTCCGTGTTGAGGAGTGTATAGGACACCAACTCACTTCCTCTCCATCTCCCAACTGTTACGCTCACTTCCTCCTCTCACAGAGCTTCCCCAGAGAAGTAACCATCTTCAGCATCTTCGAGGTGTTTGTCCTCGGATTGGACAACATAGGGTTGACGACCATGTGGACGCTTGGGCTGCTGGTGCACAATCAGGAGGCGCAACAGAAGCTCTTTTGGAGATCTTTATAAAGAGTGTTGTGGGATTTAGGATATACTTATACCATGACAGTGTCAAATGTGGATAAAGTTAATTTAGTAAAAGTTACTAAGTTTGAAAATGATTTTTTAATATTTGAGTAACAAATGACTTAGACAATTGCTTTAGAAAAAAATCTGAATTTGTTTATTATTTTGAGGAGCTAAGGGAAAAACCTATAAATTTCAATATATTCAATTGGTGGAAAGTTGATTCTGCAAAATATTCAATTACTTTAATAATGACTCGTGACATTTTAGCAATTTCAATTTCTACAATGGCTTTTGAATCAATATTTAGTACAGGAGGAAGATTAGTTGACCAATATAAGAGTAGTTTGAAATTTGAAAGAGTAGAAGTCTTAACTGCCTTTGCATTGTCGGTCCTTATTCCAGACATAGTAGGAGGGTTAGCATTAAGTTGGAAGTCAGTGGTGACGTATGAAAGATTTTTTTTCTTTAAATAAAAAAATCTTCTTTTCTTTTGGCCCTAGTCCGACCCTAGCTCGGCCATGGCCCTTGAGGGTAGGATCAGGGCCTACAAATTATAGGGTCACCGTAAAAGAGGAGGGCTTTTGCTCGTTTAGGGCGGCCCGCACATGTGAAGATAGGATAAGGGCTTACCTCGGCCCGGCCCGGGCCCAGCCCTACAACCACTCCCTCCATTGAATGTATCTAGGGTCCCATGAATTGACAAGGGTGCACTGGACAGAAAAGAGTATGATATTAAATTGGAAAGTGCCATTGTTCTATTCTTTTAGGTTTTAATGGCCTCCCTTTCTCCAAAAAAGAGATTGTTATATAAACATGGACATTAGTTGGACAGACGCATGTAGCCGAAGAAGAGAAAAAAAATGCTAGAAAATGATGTATGCCCCAATAGCGTTGGATAGTCCCACATGGGCCACATCCCACACTGTCTAAGTCCTGAGTTGGATATGGCTTCATATATCTGCCTGGACCTTTCACCTATTAGCTTAAGTTTTTGGGTTGATTTAAACAAGCACCTCAGGCCCACGTGGTTCTTGCCGTTCTTATGTAGCCCACGTAGTAGGCCAATCCATGAAATCTATTGGGCCTTCCACCAATCAGTTGTTTTTGAAGATATATTCTGTGAGAAAAGCCCATACCCACCCGTTTATAAATCCAGATCGAAACATGATGAGATCACTATAAGAAAAAGGCCCAACAGCGACCAAAAGTTTCAGCGACCGCACTTCTTGGTCGCTAAGGATGGTAATAGCTCCCGCCTACGAAACGGGTCGCTATTTCTAGCATCGGTCGCTGATATATTTTCCCCGCCACAAAAATTGGCGCTATAGTTGGCGGGAAGACCGGTTGCGACCAAATAATAATAGCGACCGTATTTAATGATAATGAGCGACTATATGCAGTCGCCGAAGCCGAAAGTGGTCGTTGATGGTGTCTTATTTCCCCACACTCGCCCAGAAGCAAATAAGAAGGAAAAAGAGAACGAAAGTCAGTCGCAAGGAAATAAGAAAGAAAAAGAAGGAGAACGAAAAGAAAAGAAGGAGAAGAGGGAAAATAGGGAGACACGCCAGACCGTACAATCATGGCTCCTATTCACCGAATCGTGGGTAAAACCCTAATTTCAGTTTGAATCCTCTTTCTCTTTCATAGCAATACCTCTCTCTGCATCAACGCGCGCAGCTCCCTCCCACCATCTCCACCCCTCTTTCCATTTTCTGTTTTCTATTTTCTTTTCTCCTTTTCTTTTACTTTCTGCCATGGTTTCAGGTGGAGGCCGAGTGGGTTGAGACCGAAAGGAGGGAGGAGAGAGAGGGAGAGCTCGCCTGCTGGTGCCCAGGTATGTGGGTCCCGCCCCTTCTCTTCTTCCATTTCTTCTTTTCTTTCTTTTTTTGTTAACTTCTCTGCCATGGTTTCAGGTGGAAACCGAGCAGCACATCCCCTTCCACAGTTTTCAGGTGGAGGCCGAGTGGGGAGCAGGTAGAGTGACAGCAGAGTGAGGGGAGGAGGTAGAAGGGAGCTCGCTAGTTAGCCCAGGTATGTGGATGTGACAACAAAGTGAGGATTTTCAAACAGATAAAGAATGAGAGGAAGTGTTCTCAACAGTGACCACGAATGTCATTTTTAATGGTTCTCTTGAAGTGCAAGAGTTTGTTCCCTTCCTGCAGTTGCAGGCTTTAAAATGCTAGCCTCCCTTCTAACCCAACCAGTTTGCATCATGCATAAATGTTCAAAAAGTGGCAAATTCATCTCAACCCCTTCAACTAGTTTGTTTTGATTTTCCCCTTACAGCCAGAGAGGGGGAAAAATTGAACCATAATAGTGGTTAAAAATAGTCATAGAGATTGGATTGAGAACATGAAACAAAACTATAATTGCCTGCAAGGATGAAATATCTCTTTCTAGATTCTTAACCAATATATAACACTAAGCGCTAGTGGTGGTAATAGTAAATGCACTTCAATAATGCTGGACATACAATACACTTTTTGGTATCCTGTTTTTGTTTTTGTTTTTTTTTTCTGCTTAAAATTTGAATATAGCATGTATATGTATAGCCACAAATTTGAAATGTGGATCTAATGTTATGTGGTAGGGTTTGGTAGAAGTGGTTTGTGGAAATTTTGAGTTGATCTGTTGAAGTGAAATCAATTCCTTGTATAAGATTCTAGGGTCTGTGAGCATGGGGCCTCTCAATCTAATTGAAACCTCAAATTCAAGCTATGGTCATATAACATGAATTCTAGTTTTGGTGCCTCAGACACTACCATGACTCCATGACTAGAACAATGTCATTGTTCATGTGGCCCCATTTTGCTGCATCGATTTCATGGGGCTTGTTTCATAAACATGATTTCTCCCTCTTTTTTTAATCTTTTGGTTCTTTTTTATTTTATTCTTTTCCTAAGTTCCTAAGTGTTGGTGATGGAACGTTTTTAGGTAGGGATGGTAATGGGTCGGGTTTCATAAAATACCCTTCTTGTGCCTTACGAACACACTACCTTTCCTACCTGTAAATGGTGTGTTAAGAACCGGTCAATCTGCATGTATCATTCTGGTGTGAACCCAACCCAGTAATATCCCCTTTGGCTTAACAACTCCTTCTAGATTAATTAATGATCACACTAGAGCCATAGATGATTATTCAAACAGCCATTCCAACCCAAACCTGACCTACCACACATGTGCCTATCCCACCAGCCCAGCCGTTACCTGACCTGTGATTTATGGGATCAGGTCCACTCTTTCCAGCCAATGTTTTGAAAGCCGGATGGGAGGGTAAACAGATGGAGTGGACGGTTTGGCTGTTACTTAAGAAATTAAAAAAAAAAAAATTAATTAAAGTACTTCACTGAAGTTAATGGTGGTCCCAACCAGTTCAATCCCCAAAAAATGTTTTTTTTTTTTTTCTGGCTTTGACCTTCTGTTGACTTGTAGCCCATTTTTTTTTTTTTTTTTATAACAGCTAGATTTAAACCACATATCCAATTCCATGATCCAGTCAAAGGTTGAAAGATTCATAGGACTTGCTTGATTTCATGACAGGTGTTCTTGATGTTGGCTTAAATGGGCTGAATTCGAACTTGCCCCAAATTTAATGGGGTTTGGGTTGATTTTGTTATCAATGATAAAAAGCTGATTTTTATGATTGGCTTTGTCAGATATAAAGAGTTGTCTGCTCAATATCTGCTTCGATGGCTCAATCAAACAGCAATGTGGGTTTGGTTTTTGCATAACTTGAAAGAAATCTGTTCTCCCCATTTATGTGAAAATCTAGCTAAGTTTTATGTTGTCTGTTGATGATTTGGATTTTGTATTTTTTGTAGGCTGGTGGAGTTGATAATACTTTCTGAAGGAAATTCAACCGTGAGGAGTACTTGGAATGAGCCCGTCAGCAGGAGGATTAGGTTTGTTTAATATATGGATTGAACTTGTTTCTATGAACGCATTTTAGTTTGAATAGGTTTCAGCTGATTGCATTTTAATTACTGGGTGGTTGTGTTTGCAATCCTTCAAATTTTGTTTGAATTGATGCGTTCTGCTGAATGTTGTGGGTGTATGCAACTAGAAGACTTGGGTTTGATTGTGTTGTTGATAGGATTGGGATGGGTTCGATACTGTTGGATGTGCCCTAGCTCATAACTAGTATGAGTATTAGCTGAACAAATGTTTCATACATCTTGCCGTGTGCTTGGGTGACATGGAGTGATGGAAATCAGTAATCCAATTTTACGGACTGCTGATTTTCCTATTGTGGGATCCAAACTGGTTTTTGACAACTGGTATTGATAATAATTTAGAACACAGGAAGGAAGAGCTTATAACTTTTTCATCTGAAAAATATACACATGATGGCCTGGCCTCGGTTTGGAGGTCCATGGTCATCTTGTTGGGCCTGTAGGCCCATGGTCTGAGGTCTGGCCTATTCAGCAATATGGCTAGAAAATTAGACCTAGTCAGATGATCATGGGCCTAAAGACAGCCCACAATGCAGCTGCAGGCATGCTTGGCTCGGGCTGGCCCTGTTCTGTAGAAGTGCATTTGCAACTCTAATTATAAGGTTTCTGCTCTGATGGAAAACAGAAAGTGTTTAATTTTAGGCCACACAAGCCAACTTACTTATATGTAGGTGTGAAATTCTGGCCCAGCTGGTCCTCTCTTTATTGATGTGCTGTGCTACCCACCCCACGGCTGTGGCCGATAAGTTCTTCCTAACTTGAAAATATGATGGTCGAAGTGGTCATCTACAATATTCGTTGCTTTTGAAGTTCAAGATTCTTTCTCACATCTACAATATTCGTTGCTTTTGAAGCTCAAGATTCGTTCTCACAGAGGTGGCAACATGTTGGGTTGGGATGGGCTTGGGTTGGCATGTATTAGTTCTCCTAAACCTGGCCCATTTATTGAATGGGTTGAAAAGGTAAAGCCAGTCCCAACCTAGAAATTAAATGGGTCAGCTTGAACCCTTAATTAACAGGTTGGGTTGGAGGTTAGAAGCGTGATGAGTCAGGTTGGTGGGTCGAATAGCAAGTATAAAATATGCTTGAACCCAATATTAGATTTTTTTTTTCTTTTTTGGCACCCTAGCCTAGGGGGCTAGAACCCTAGACTATTTAGTGTTGGCGACCCATGCAAGTTGGATCCAAGCCTTTAAGGGTTCTCAACCCTATCGAACTTTTTCATTCAATTAAAAAATGAAAATCCAAGATGAAGAGTGATTCGTTCATCTCTTCTATGTATAAGATGAATGTTGTATCCTATAAAAATGTCATCTTCCCATTATTTACATAGGAAAATAGCATTTATCAAATGGGTGATTGTAGGTATTGTGATAATTATGTAAGTGACCAGTTTTTCACCTTTGATGAAAATGAGCTTTTTTCTGCCTATACCCTATGAAGTAATTCCCCCATTTGTGGCTAAGTTTGATGATTTCCATTGTTTATGTCCTTTTTTCATAATCCAATTCTATTTCAGACCTTGAAAGTTCCTTGTTCTTGCTTCCTGAGCATCTTGAGGGAAAAAGTCACCCACTTCCAGGTACTACCAATACTTTAGATTGATGTCTAGTATAGATAATTTGTATGATGAATATCCACTGCCCACTACCCCCAATACACACACATGTATAAAAAATAGATGTACAACAGTGTTCAAAGATACAAGGCATGCAGATACAAGTTGCATTAAACGAGTATAATATAGTATGATATAATTTACAATAAAACAAAATAATATAATTTAAAATAAAATAAAATAATAGAATCTAATTTAATTTTAAATATCATATTATATTATATAAAATATTATATTATAATACAATTAAAATGATATAAAAAATTTAAAAATAAAAATAATATAATATGATTTAAATCAAAATAAAATAATTTAAAATAATATAAAATAATATAATCTAAAATAATATAAAATAATATAATATAATTTAATTGTCATTATCATATTATATTATATACAATAATATAATATGATAAAATTAAAATGAAAGAAAAAATAAAAAAAATACATGATAGAGGATCATATTAGTTAAGATTGTTGCATGTAGAGCATCACATTCAGCTTATAAACCCGTTTAAATTATATCATGACAGAGACCTCATTCTAACGGTTAAAGGTATAGTGGTGGCGGTGGACAAGCACTAATTCGTCCAAGATTGCCTGAGCTCAAACCGTTCGAATGAGGTCTCTGTCAATGATATAATTTTAAACAATAAGACATTTTCAGCTTAGAAACCCGTTCAAAATTCACTTATTAGGAGTGAATTTTGAATAGTCCCCAGTTTGGGACTGTTCTTGTATGTCATGCTCCCACTTAGGTTGGTGTCAACGACTGAAGCAAATGTATCTATTTGTTATAAAGAAATTTTGGTTTGTTTATCTTCTATTGTTCTCCAGGTGTATACTTAGACTGTATAAATTATAGTCTATTTCATGTACTTGGAGACCAATGGGAGATGCTGCCGAAATTTCTTTTGAACAACAGATGCATTTGTTTGAGTCGTTGACATTAGTGGGACGTCGCATACAAGAATGGGATAGAAGCCTGACCGGTGTAATAAGGGTGGAGACATATTTAGATAGGAACCATGCATTAATTATACCTAAAGATGACACAGTTTAATATAATATTTCTTGTCAAAATAGGTATCGTAGTATCATGGATTACTATTCAGACCGTAGTTGGATGAGACAGCGAACGTCAAGTGCTCAGGTAGGTGCTACAGCTGAATTTAAAACTGGTTGCAAAGTGTTTCTGGATTATGCGTATAGTCACCCAGAATGTGTCAACGGCCAGAACAAGATAAGATGCCCTTGTTTGAAGTGTAAGAATGTAAATTATATGGACAGAGACATGGTCGCCTATCATTTACTTGTTAAGGGGTTCATGAATAATTACGAAGACTGCTGGTGGGCACATGGGCAGAGAAGAGACAGTGGCATCACCCAAGTACATAATCCCGGCAGCAGTACCCATCCTATGAATGACATGGTTCATGATATTGCAGGGCCTAATTTTGATTGGGAATAAGACAGAGAGCAAGTTATGAATTTTGATGCCAAAGCGTTCTTTAAGTTATTAGACGAGGGTAGCAAACCGTTGTGGCCTGGTTGCACCAAGCAAACTACGTTGTCTGCAGTGGCGACATTACTTAACATTAAGGCTGATCACAACATGAGCCCAGGGTGTTTTGAGTCACTCTTGAAGGCGATTAAGAGTATGTTGCCTGACAGTGAAAAATTGCCGGATAACTACTACTTTTGTAAGAAAATGGTGAAAAAGTTGGGTCTTGGATACCAAAAGATCGATGCATGTCCGAACGATTGTATGTTGTTTTATAAGGAAAATGAACATAAGACAAAGTGCACGTTGTGCAGTCATGATCGGTTCAAGCCTAATAAAGAGGGTGTGACTACAAAAAAGACAAATATACCTTTTAAGATTTTAAGGTATTTTCCAATTACCCATCGACAAAAAAGACTGTACATGTCTTCCAGAACAGTTGAACATATAACTTGGCATGCAAGATCTCCAGCTAAAGATAGGGAACTTAACCATCCTGCAGATGGGAAGGCTTGGAAAAATTTCAACTTAGCACATCCTGGGTTTGCAATGGAACCTAGAAATGTGAGGCTCGGATTGTCTACTGATGGTTTCAACCCTTTTGTCCACTCAGCTGTTCCGTACTCTTGCCGGCCTGTGATTGTTACTCCGTACAACTTGCCTGCTTGGATGTGTATGAAATAGCCATACTTGTTTCTTTCACTCGTGATTCTTGGTCCCAAGAGTCCTGGAAAGAATCTAGATGTTTACTTGAGACCTCTTATAGACGAGTTGAAGGTATTGTGGGAGGATGGAGTACAGACTTGGGATGTTTCCACGAAAACAAATTTCAACCTTAGGGCAGCCGTTATGTGGACTATTAGTGACTTTCCTACTTATGGTATGTTATCTAGATGGAGTACACACGGAAAGATGGCTTGTCCATATTTTATGGAGTATACAAAGTCTTTCAATCTATCGCATGGTCGAAAGCCTTGTTGGTTTGATTGTCATCGTTGTTTCTTGAAGGTAGATCACCAGTTTCGAAGAAATAGAGAAAATTTCAGGAAAGGGAAAGGAGAGAATGATATGCCTGCACCACGACTGTCTGGGACAGAGATGCTTGATCGTGTGATGAGATTGCTGGTCATTCAATTCGGTAAGATTGCTGCCTCAAAAATAATCAATGGGTTTGGCAATTTTCATAATTGGGTTCAGAGAAGCATCTTTTGGGAACTGCCTTATCAGTCTACAAATTTAATTCGTCATATTCTGGATGTGATGCATATTGAGAAGAATGTGTTCGACAATGCATTTAATACCTTGATGGGTTTTCCGGGCAAGACGAAAGATAGTGATAAGGCACGGTTGGACATGAAAGACATCTGTAAGCGTCCTGGATTAGAACTATATGAAACTCCTAATGGTAAGATAGCCAAACCGCATGGAAAGTACACATTATCCAAAAAAACAGGTTGAAGATGTGTGCACATGGATTAAGTCTCTAAAACTACCAGATAGATATGCCTCAAATATTGCAAGGTGTGTTACAGGTGGGAAATTGCAAGGGATGAAGAGTCATGACTGTCATGTGTTCATGGAGAGACTCATGCCTCTAGCATTCCGGGACTTACTCGATAAACCAATATGGGATGCTTTAACTGATCTTAGTTGTTTCTTCAGAGACATATATTCAAAAATGTTAAATGAAAAGGACATGTCTATACTTGAGAAGAACATCATTGAGATCACGTGTAAGCTTGAAAAAAATATTCCCACCTAGTTTTTTTTTACTCCATGGAGCATTTACAAACCCATCTACCCTATGAAGCTCGTGTTGGTGGTCCAGTTCAGTATAGATAGATGTATCCTTTTGAGAGGGTGATGAGAAACCTTAAGAGGAAGGTGAAAAATAGAGCTTACATCGAGGGGTCTATATGTGAGGCATACAGTTTCGATGAGATATCTATGTTTGTCTTAGACTATTTTCCCGACGAAGTGTTGACAAAGGCCAATCGAGTCCCGAGACATGATTATGGGGGCAATGTTGAACTAAATGGCCGGCTTTCTGTATTTGGTCTACCGGGTTGCGCTTATGGAAAAGGGAAGCACATATTCCTCTTTGAGCAAGAACTACATGCTGCACATACTTGCATTCTTTTCAACTGCGAGGAGATTAACGACTTTGTCAGGTATACATGATAAATAGATATTTAACTTTACGTTTTATCCTGTAATCTCATATATTTATATGTTCATTGTTATAATATATGTATAGATCATACGATGACGAGTTAAAAGCAAATCAAAGCGGCATCACTGATAAAGATATTCAACTCAGTCGTGATCAAAATTTTGCACTATGGCTAAAGGACAAAGTAAGTTAGTTAAGTTAATTTATGAATTCATTTAATTTAATTGAATTTATTAAGTGGTAATTCACAAGTTATTAAATTTTGTGTAGGCTCTTAATGACGTTTCGATTCCTTCAAATGTACAAGTCCTTGCTATGGGCCCAGACAGGGACCAAGTCTGCCGCAATGGTTATAAAGTAAATGGCTATGACTTTCATACAAGGACATACGCCTGCGGGAAAAGAACAACTAACACTGGAGTGTGTGTTCAAGGAGATTGTTACAATGAACTTGGTTGTGCCTTTTACGGGGAGTTGTAGGAAATCATTGAGTTGTCGTACAAGGGTACTTATGGGGGTTAGATTAATTTGTTCAAGTGTCATTGGTTTGATTCAGAAAAAGGGATACGTGTCGATCGACATGGAATCGCCGATATTGACGTCCATAGGTCCACGTACGTCAATGCACCATTTGTGTTGCCAACTCAAACACTACAAGTATACTACACTCCTAGTCCTATTAAGAAAAGGGATAGACCGCCTGCAGATTGGCAAGTTGTAATTCATACTCCTGTATGCACTCGTGTCCAATTAGTAGACGGGGAGTTCTACCAAGAGGAGATGTTACATAGACCTCCTGTAATAAATGTGGACGACAACAATGAACTGAACCAGTTAGTGGGTGGAGATGAACCTGATGAATTAGATCCCAAGTCAGTACCTGTGCCAGTTGACAGTGACACTGAGGAAGAAGAGTTATTGACTGAAACTGACACTGACACTGAATCTGAAGAAGATGATGGTTATGAATCTCCACATGATGTTCACGATGATTCTGAATCAGACAACGATTTTCATTAAACTGTATGTTTAGTTTTACTTGCATTGTGTATAGTTACATATATACATGTTCTCTATATATTTGTCATATTCATGTGCCTTTCATTTATAGTTGTCGTAATTAACTATTGCATGCAAACAATTACATGCTATTATTGTCATTTTATTTGTGTAAGTATAGATCATATAAGTCATAATAACATCATTAAATTTTTATTTATGTAGATGTCTTCTTCATCAGCACCAAAAAAGCACAGCTTGGGTCAGGGTCTGAATCATATCTCG
This sequence comes from Persea americana, assembly GCA_029852735.1. NCBI lineage: Eukaryota > Viridiplantae > Streptophyta > Magnoliopsida > Laurales > Lauraceae > Persea > Persea americana. The sequence continues at coordinate 54,127,565 of CM056812.1, forward strand.
AAGGCCCCGGTTAATCCGGATGAGCGGATTCTCATTCAGATGTGACCTCATTCCGACAGCACGTAAGTTATCTACCTCATCCCGTTTAAAATAAGATTTTGTATCTTTAATGTAAATTGTTGTATATTTTAGTGATTTTACAGATAGCAAGATTGTGAAGTGCATTTCGCAGCTTTGTTTGCAGAACTGGCCTACGCCAGCGATTACGTGGGCGCGCACGCCTCTCGCCCACACGGATGCAGTTTGGGCGGAATTTCAGGTATTTTTTTATTAATTCTATAAGATAATATCATTAATGAACTAATATTGTTTAATAGTATTCGATTGTATTATCACAGTTTTAATATTAATGGTTATTGTATTTTTATTTGCAAAAAAGGTATAGATGGGATGACGCGCATGCATCAATAATACAGATATTTTTCCGGCAAAAGTGCGCCGTCCGAACAAAAGATAATTTGAGTGAAAAACGACAAAAAGCTTTGCAGAATGCTCTGATCGACCATCCAGGGCAGGCTGAGGAGTACATGCACGAGTGCAGCCCTTAGTGGTGTACCCCCACCATATGGGCTGGCACGTGTGAGCAATGGAAAGCTGAAAGCTGGGTTAAGAGACGTAGGACTGTCGCCGTGAATAAAGCCTCAGGTGCACCTGAAGGCAATAAGGCACCAGGCACGTATAAAGCTGGCAGTATATCCTAGCTGTAGCATGTTGCTACTAGGGTATGTTTTTTTTTTTTTTGTTTACAGTCATGGTATTAGTATGAGAGCATGTGATTAATATATATGTATACATATGTGTGGATCCCGAATTATATTTGTAGGAGGCTAGTTCCCAGGGTCAGCCTATTCATTGGCTGGATGTTTACGTGGCGACCCGCGATGGTCTGCTTGAGGCTGTCCAGATAGTTGTAAGTTTTTATAACTTGTCTATGTTTGTTTATAATTTCTAACGTCATTCTTTAGGGTAATTATTTATTTATAGCATATATATATTTAACCTGATGACAGGAGACTTATAATACATTGATGGACAAGCGCTATCCTGAGGGCACCTCGCGGCCGCCGATAGATCAAGAGTTGTGGGAGAGGGCGTCGGTTGTCAAGAAGAACTACGTTAAAGGCCAAGGACAACGACAACGACCGACTATCAGTGGCACAGGCAGCTCTGGTAGCCAGTCTACGCAGTCATCATGCCAGCCGATGCCACATACTGTTGCTGATTGTGTGAGGGCGATCTGTCGAGATCGTGATCTCCTTCGTACACTGCGTGTGCAGCTGCAGTCCTTGGATCCTGATGAGTTAGCAGATGCAGTGGCGACAGCAGCACAGCAGGAGACTGACGACGAGGTAATCTTACTATTTAGTATAATCAACTTAATCACTTAATTATATATTATATACTATATATTTAACATGTTTTATTCTTTTGTTACAGGCACGCTTGGACGATAATGCGTGAGATCTATTCATGTATTCTCTTTATTTTGTTTTACCTTTGTACTTATCTACTTTAGACATTGATGTCTATTGGACGATGATGGATGTTTGTATTGATCTACGTACTTTAGGCATGGATGTTTATTGGATGTATAAAAATTTTGGTTTGGTTTATTTCTATTTCAATTCGGATGAATTGTATGAGGTTGATATTACCACGTGTTAGAGTTACTTTATATATATGAACTGCTGTGTGTTGGGATAAAGCAGGTACATTTTTATTTTTTTTTGGGAAATCCATAAAACAGGCAATTTTTTTTCTATTTTTACTATCAGAGACCTCATTCGGTTGCTAAAACGCTTCTACGAACGAAACAATCTTTTTTTTTAATTTTTTAATTTAGTTATTTTTGACAATCAACAACCGCATTTGGTCGCTAAAAAGCTTCTGCAACCGAAAATAATATTTTTTTTAATTTTTTAATTCAGTTATTTTTTATTGGAACAACAACAACACCACAGGAAAGGAAAAAAAAAAAAAACCCTAATATGTAACTACCCCGACTATACCATATATACCCCCACAATATAAAAAACTGATCATCATCCCATTCGAACTTATTCTTTATTTCAATTGTCTTTTGCATTTACAATATGGGGTTGGTCATTTGGTTGGCAATCTCAATTGTCACCTAATATACTACTCTTCGTACATTTGTGGGCTCATCTTCCCACATGTATGGGTCATTGAAAAGTATTTCTACTGTCTCTACTAATGCCTGGAGGTTTTGGTAGTAATAGCTAGATAAAGAAATTTAAGATGGTATCAGAGCAAATCGGTCGTAAGTTTGAATCTCAAGAGGAACGACTCGGTGCAAAAAAAAAAAAAAAATGCGTGTCGCCAAAAGTGTGCCGACTGGGCTCCACCCGAGGGTCTGCTGCCTCTACTAATGCCTTGAAGTGTTGGTAAGAATGACTAGCTAAAGAAATTAGAGATGGTATTAAGATAGGTACCTTCACACTTGTATGTTGGCTACTTTGGGTCCCAGCCCCCGTGATGGGGTCAAAAAAATCTTTTGCAAAACATTAAAAAAATGTTCTCTAATATTTCCATGTGCTCGTTTGGTAATTAAGAGGCGTAGGTATCATTTCCCAGAAATGTGAGACATGATACAGTGATAAGTGCAAGGAATATCTCATGGGAAGTTCATCCCATTTTCTTTGTCTGGAGTTGTGTTAGGCCCCGCCCCGGACTAATCGTAATTAAGGCTAATTAATCCCAATTGGTGTTAAGTAAGCATGATTAATTGTGCTAATTGTGATTGATGAACTAAATGAGTTGGGTTAGTCTCAAATGATTGAATTAAGCTCAATGAAGTGAACTTGAAAGGGATTGAGTTGATTAAAAAGAGTTTGAACTCAAACAAGGTAAACTAAGGACCTTTTTGTAAATACGAGTTTTCACGTATTTTGTCAAATACAGAAATTCTTGATACCAACGTATGTATCTCGAAGAGTACGTCAATTTTCATAATACACTTGATTTCATTTTACTTAAGGTTGGTCAAATGGGTTTTCATTTGACCCAAAATGTAAATAAGAAGATTGGAGGAGGACTTTAGTGCAAAAATCCCACTTATATAAGCTAAGAGATGGTTCATTTCCATTTTTAGCAAACCCTAGGCAACTTCCTTCCTTTCTCTTCCATTTTCTACACCAAGAGTAGAGATTGGTGAGGATTCCAAGTGATTTTGGGTGGAAGCATCATCATCTTCATCTTCTCCATTGGGATTACTCCATTGTTGAGAGTTTGGAGCTCATTGGGAGAGATTTGTGCCAAGCGAAGCCAAGGAGAAAAAGTGTTTTTATCAAAGAAGCTTAAGGAAGCAAGTATAAACCCTACTTGTGATTGTTGTTAGTATTGTGAATGTGAATGGAGATTTCATTGATAGTGGTTTGTGCATTTTCCATTTAATGTTGAATGGATTGGTTGTTTATGGATTGATGGAATGTCATTAATGTGTGTGTTAAATGGTGAATGAGGAGTGGACAGGAGGTCCAAGGTTTATTGCAGGTGGTTGTGAAATAAATGGGGAAAGGAGTGAAGAAGAGGGAGAGTTGCAGAATTCCGAATTGGGTTTCTGAAGCGTTTGCTCGAGCGAACTTTGTATTTGCTCAAGCGAACCACTCTCTGGATGAAGACGCTCGAGCGGACAAAGCCTACTCGAGCGACCACCTTTCAGTTTGAGTTCGCTCGAGTGAACTTTGGGCTCGCTTAAGCGACCACCTCTCTGTCTGTGTTCGCTCGAGTGAACTTAAGTACGCTCGAGCGAACCTAATACTAGACAGAGCATTGATTGAGGCCGAAAGTTTGGCCAATCGATCGGACCTAAAGGTCCGATCGATCGAGGGACTCCGTTAGAGTCCAGTTGGTTCTGGATTTCGCAAGAAGCATGGATACTTTTGGACACTTATGTGTCCTCTAAATTAGCTTTGTGGCTAATTAATGCAAAAATAGAGATTGATGGGGATTGTGGATAATGAAATAGAAACTGTGAGAATTGAACCCATGGATTAATAATGGGTTAAGTGATAATTGATTGTAGACTATACCTCTATGGGTGTTAAAGTATGGGGACTCCAATGTATATATAAATACAAATGTGATGTCCATCGAGAATAACATATACATTGGATAACCAATGGTTACACCCAAATGGTAGGTAGGAACTGGTATAGAAATAAGTAGAATCGGGTAGTCAGTGATTCTCTCATGCCTTTTGTATGTTTATCACTTCGTTCCAATCTCACAAGATTGATGTCATTATTGTTTCATTTCCATTATTAAGAATGAAATTACTGTATTAAATTGAATCAAGAAATGGATTGAAAATGAAATGTATTGACTCTTGAGTTTGGCACTACCTAGCTATTATATGAAATTATAAATGAACTAATAAATGATTATGTACCTGAGGCCAGGGTCATGAATGGTGCGACCTTCCGCCCTGAGCTAAATGACTATTCCTACTGCAATAGATGGATTTGGGGGCGTTCCGGAGCTCCGTGGTGATGCTAGTGTCCCTGGCCCGGACATTGGTAAGTCCCACAAATTCCGGTCGTATCTTCGAGTACTGATTGATGCCTTCCATTTGGAAGATGAATCATTTCTTTGAGGGAAGATGGTATATGAAATGAAATGGCATGAAATGAAATGAATTGAAATGAAAGCTATGGTAGTTGCCATCTTGTACATGCGTATTGATTGACTTATATACTCCTCCATTGTCTAGTATTGGAATTGTTCACTAAATATGTTAAATGAATCTAGTAATGTACTAACAATTGCTATTGCAAGTTTTGTTTATACATTGTTGAACCGTCGTGTTCATTAGTATTATTAATGGCATTACAGGCCCAATTGCCCATGCCGGCCCTGCAGCGGCCCTGGCGACAGCGGAGGAGACCGTTACGGTTCCTCCAGGAGGATTAATTGAATGGGACGGTCGGAACACTATTTGATATGGTTGTTCAAGTGCGCAAAGTAGACTATGGATATTTTGGGAAATTCTTTTGAGAATTATTTTGTAATAGTTGAAATACATTTTTGAAATGTAATATTTTGAGAACTTGTATAGTCATCAATTTGCATAGTGTTTAGATATGCTAAAGTTGATGAAAGATAGAAAAAGAGCGATACATGTATAAGGAATTTTATTTGGTATACATGTACATTTTGAATTAATTGTCAATGTGTATTTCCGCAAATTGTACAATTGATAGGTATGTATGAAGGAATGTATCCCTTGTGGATTCTGTTTTAGCTTAGGTTAATTCAGAGTTCACGGGAGTAAGTATGATTCACGGCCTTGGATTATTGTAACTCGGGCCCGGGTCGTGACAAGTTGGAAGTAGCTAGGCTTGAGTCTCATTTCCAAGAAATGAGATTTCACACTCGGTTGAGATAATTTCTCGTGTTGAGATTCTCCTGTGCACAAGACCGACTAAAAGAGGAGATTCCAAGAGGGAGGCACATTACTGCAAGAGGGAGGCTAAAAAAGTGACATCAAAGTTGGATGTTAAAAAACCCACTCTGTATCCTACAATTTTGGCATCGGGGATTCATTAACAATACAATAAAAATCTTCGAGATGCTAGGATTATCAAGTTATGTTTAACTTGCCAATGAATGTGCATCTTCCTCTCAAATATCAACATCTTCTTGCATCAATTATGATGAATTCTCTCTCAATGGTGGATCCAACCTCAGTCTCTTCTTCCAAACGGCCAATGAAGTCAATGAAATTTCTGTAAGGGATGCGAGTAGTCTATTGGTTTTGTGTTAGTGTATTGTTGCTGTCTGTAACTGTAAGCAGTTGAGGTTACATAGGGTTGATTCTGGTGCTAGTGGTTCTTGGTGTTGATCTTGTTCATTTGGTCCCTCTAAGATCAATCACCTTCATATGACATTTCTGGTCGCCTCTGCCTATGGGAACTAACTGGTAGCAATTCACGATATAAGAACTAAGAATAAGAATTTCATGACAGACTTGAGTTTCAATGGAGCAGTTATATAAATGGGGTTTTGACATATTGGTTCACCTAGGATCAAATTGTCAAAACCCCTTGGATCTATTATTGTAGACATTTGAATGACTAAACAACAGTTGGATTGAAAGGGCCTACTGCGGAACATTAGAATCCAGTTTGTCTTTGGATTACTTGAACCATTAATGAGGTTAATCCTCGGCTGTAGCGGCGGAAAAAAAAAAAAAAAAAGAGAACGAGGGAGAGGTCGTCGGCCGCCGGGGGTGGGGCAAGGATTGGTACATACAAGCAGGTGGACCAATATTATCCAGCTACTTTTGATTGGCTTGATAATTATTTTTGTCCAAATGACGTCATGGCCAGATTCAATCTAATTTCGTTTAGATCCATTCATCCCCCATATCAAATTCATATCCATTTTATTTTATAATTACTCTACTTTTTGCCTTTGCTAGCTTGCTTAGAACAAGGTTGCATTGATGGGGCTGCTTAAGGATGTGCGCCTCCCTTTCTTTTTTTTTTTTTTTTTTCTTTTCCGGTTTTTTTAAATAGAGGTTTCCGGTTCCCCCTTCAAATATTTAATTTAACTAAATCTAATCTTCCAAAACAAAAAAAGAGAAATTTTTTCTAAATGACCGACTAATGTTGGACTGGACCATACATTTTAAGGCACGCATACTTTGCTCAATTGTGATAATTTTGACGATAGAAACTTACATCCCTCGTCCACCCATGAACGGCGCCGATACCTGCCTGAACCTGATTACAATTTTCATGATTATTTAGAGAGAGAGAGAGAGAGAGAGAGAGAGAGAGAGAGGGCCTCCGCTCACACTCCATTCTCAGCAGAAGTCAAGACATGTTGGCGTTCAAGTGCAGGTTTGGTGGATGAGAATGGTTGATTTAACCGGTCAACCGTTGGAGAATAAGACATCCACTGTCCGCACATCTAGACCAGACATTTATTTTCTACTCTTTTAATTAGAATTAAGACACATCCAAAGAGTACCCCACCTGTACTGTACACAACTAGGATATGTGTTGACGGCTGAGCTGAGAATAGGGTGTGAAAAATAAGTAGATGCGAGTGGGCCCAGAAGCAGTAAGTAATACAGGGACCATGATCATATGCCACGTGGCACGATTCTAGCTTCGAGTGGGGTTTTCATGGCGAGAATGAAGGAGAAATCCTCACTGAGATTAGGCTCCTCGCCCTCCACAGCATTTGACCAGTGGAAAGCGTAGACCAGGTTGGAGACTGCGAACGGGAGCTGAAGCTTCCCTACCTCCAAACCCGCGCAGGCTCTCATTCCAGCCCCAAAGGGCAGGAACGAGTACTGCCCTCTCTTCCCTAGGAACTCCTTAGATGACTCCATGAACCGCTCCGGCTTGAACCGGTCCGGTTCATCCCACACCTTGGGGTCATAATGCAGAGCGTAGAGGTTCACCATAACGGTCGTCCCCTCAGCCACATACAGCCCGTCCAACGTAGTATCTCTTGTAGCCTTGTGCGTTACAGCAAGTGGTGCAATGGGTTTCATCCGCATCGTCTCCTTCACAACAGCCTGCAGATATTCCAGCTTTCCAACCTCTTCTACCTTCACTATACCCTTCTCAGTGCAGGTGGCGCGGTCTCTTATCTCTTGGTAGAGCTTCTCTTGCGTATCCTGGTTGTGCACCAGCAGCCCAAGCGCCCACATGGTCGTCGACCCTGTGCTGTCCAATCCCAGGACAAACACCTCGAAGATGCTGAAGATGGTTACTTCTCTGGGGAAGCTCTGTGAGAGGAGGAAGTGAGCGTAACAGTTGGGAGGTGGAGGGGAAGCAAGGTGGTGTCCTATACACTCCTCAACACGGAGCTTCAGCTTCTCCATCTGCTTGATGGCTCGTTTGATGCTAGGGAGGAAGCGGGCGGGTGAGAAGGTGTCGAGGATGCGAGCGTTGTCGCTATACTTCAAGGCTTCTTCAACCATGACGTCCATGGTGGCATCAAATTCCTCGTCACTGAAGTCGGAGCCGAAGCAGAGGCGGGCGAGGAGCTTAATGGTGGTTCGCCGGATGTGGTGAAAGGGTTTGACGACCCCTCCATTTAAATTGGCTTCCTTGATCATGTTGTTGATCATCTGTGCCATGTCGGATTCCTGGAGGGGCGCTTGGACGGAGATGCAGAGTGGGCCAATGGCACAGTTTTGGAGGCCACGGCGGAGGCTGTGCCAGTGAGGACCGGCGTTGGAGCTGACAATGGTGCGGAAGTCGGCGGTGACTAGCTTGGCGAGAGTGGGAAACTCGCGGGCGGCGTAGTCAGGGGACTTGGAGACTAGGACCTCCCAGACCAAGTCATGGTCGCTGACTATAATGGTAGGTTGCCTGGGGCCGAGCCAGACGGTCATGAGAGGACCATGGACTTGGGCTAGTTTGTTGAGGGCGACGTGGAACGGATAACCCCCTTTGAGGATTTGGTGCATGTTGCCTATTAGAGGCAGTCTGGGTGGGCCAGGAGGCCATTGGGTTGGGTTGCCACTGGGTCGCTGGCGTCTCCAAAAGGCCATAATAAGCACTGCAGCAGCGATGGCAATGGCAACAGCAGTCCATATGGCCTCCATATATCTTTCTCAATTTCTCTGTGGGTTTGCTCTCACTTTGTTTTTGTGGCTTGTGTTGCTCTCACTTTTGGGTCGTATTTATAGGCAACAATCGGCTAAAATGACCCGTTTTCTACCCTTCTTGAATTGGGAACGTGGACCGGTCTCTGATTTTGTTAAATTTCACTAATCCTCAATCTACGATAATACTCAATATATAATAATGGTAATAAGGCCATGTTTGGGACCACTAGTCTATTTCTTAAAGATCCAGTTAAAATAGAGCCCTAAAAAATAGAGCCATACAAAGAAGAAGCTAAAATAAGAAAACATGTTTGGTAATGTATAAATCTATTTTAAATAGAGCGTTTGGTATGACATTATTTGCCTCTTTTTTAGAAGGACTTGCCTTTTATTATAAGGGTATTTACGTCATTATCTAATACACTATTAAAATCACCCTAATCAATTAGCAAAACCAAACCTTCAATATTTTGTGACCAATCATAAGATTCATGATTCAATTATCTATTCTAATATTTTGTGACCAATCATTAGATTCATGATGCAATTATCTATTCAAATATTTTGTTTCACATAATCAATCTGAGATAAGGGCCCAACCACAATTGGAGTGAAATACATGTTGTTTAAGAGGTAGGCATCAATGATGGATTTACAGGACTGGATTCTGGGTCATCCTGCACTTGGAGAATCCACATTCAGCACCTACTCCAGGCCTTTGGATTTCAGACCTGATATGGTTTTGTCCAATAATGCTTCATAATTTTAGCACATCCTATAAAGAATTGGAACAGCCAAACAGAGCCCACTTTAGGTCATGGTTTCCACTACTAAACTTTTGAAAGTGTATACATAACAAGCAAATGGTGATTAGGAAACTAGTTATAGTACAGATCTGGAAGTGTAATGGCTGTGTATAGAAAATCAAGAAGGCATTGGATGGAATTAATGGAAACAAATCATTAACAACATGGGCCAGACTTTTGATATCTAATTTGCTTCCTTAGATTTAGGGATTAAGCTGATGAAGGTTGCATTCAAACCTGTGAAATTTACACGTATCAAAATATTCATTGAAGACCGACATAAGGTCTGATTTTCCCAACAATGCCAATAGAAAGTGAAGAGGAACCCATTTGGGACTGGGGCCGTTCCACTTTCAATTGGAAAACAGTACCTTTTATCTACTCTTCTATGAAGGGTTGTGGGAGATATGATCCTAGCGCTTGCATTCATGGACCCAATTTTGCTCCATCTAGCCTTGGCCTGTTCCAATTCTTCTCATAGAGCGCCTCAAAGAACTGCACAATCTCTTGTTCCATTAGCATATTATCTTCAATAACAACCCAATAACATTTAGCTTGCACTTGCATGGGATAGAAGAAAGCCATGCGTTTATCTCCTTGTTTGATCCAAGGGCTTGGGAGGATTGTCTTCAAGAAATGTTTTCATGTCCAAGTATAGCTTGTAATTCCTCCTCACTTCCAACTTGGTTTCATTTCTTTACAAGATAGGAATAATGAACCCTCCCTGTTTTCTAGTTCCTTTGTCATCTATTAGAGCATTTTCTTCCTTTCTATTTTGAAGATTTCTGCATACCTTCAGTTGCTTCTTATTTATAGGGTTGTGAGAAAATCAATATGCTTCCCAATCTTGGATTTCTATGTCTTCCTCTTCCCTTGTCGACCGAATGAGCGTATTGTCGGATGGGGGACGGAGTTCCATGGCACGATCAGTTCCTGGAGACGGCTAGGAGAGGAAGGAGGAAGGGAAAAGAAGTTTGGGGAAGAAGGAGGAAGGGAAAAGGAGTCTGGGAGCAAACATCGAACCCTTTTGTAGAGGCATTTTCGGTGGAAATAAATATCCGTCCGAAGGCATTTTAGTAAACAAAAAATATCTCCGCCTCTTAAATTTTAAGAGCTACATGCTCTACTTTCCAGGTGCACGATTTTGAGGATTTCAAAATTAGAGGCTGTAGCTCTAGAACTCTAAAGTTGGTAGAGGTAAAATTCTCATGCCAAACACCTCTATTTTTTCAATCCTCTAGTTATTTTAGACATTTAGAGGTTTAGAGGCAAAAAATAGACTTGCCAAACATGGGCTAAGTTCTTTCACTTTCAGATGACTAATGGTAAGGAAAATAGACACAATTTGAAAGTGACATTAAAGGGAAAGAGGCAAATTACATAAAAGGACATCCGACAAGAAATATATTTTTAGACACAATTCAAACAAACGCAAGGAATATACATTTTCCCCAAACAGTATAGGCTAGCAATGCTGCTTTCTCATTGTGGTCAGACTCCAATAAAGAGTAAAACAAGTTACACCAACATACCATGGAGTAGGAGAGGAAAAAGAATAATGAAGCAAGTTCAGCCACAAATGTTCACCATAAACTGAAAATAGGCAAGGTCACAAAACAAAAAAAGATGCAATAGAAGTTGAAAGAGATACATGCCTACCTGCCAACATAAAATCTTGTTCACAAACAGTTCAAACAGTTTCGTTATCAGTTTAAATTTACAAAAAAAGAAAAAGAAAGCCTTTCGGCGGGGTGGGGGGTGGTGGGGCGGCGGGGTTTGATTTAGGGAAAGGAGATGAGGGTGACGGTTTAAGGATTTAGGGTTAGGATATAAGTGCTGCGATTAGGATTTCAAAATTACGAAAAGAGGACTAAGACTTAGGGATTTAGGGCTCAATTTATGGAGTTAAGATTTAGGGAAATGGGATAAGGGTTAGGGCCTCGGGATTCAAGGATTGGGATTAGGCATTAAGAATTAAGAAAGGCGGATTGGGATTTAGAGATTTAGAGCAAGTTTGGCAATTGAAGAGTAATCTTCTCTTAAGAGGATTCTTTTCTTCTTCTTATAGTAAGTTTTCCACATTGAGGATATCTCATGCATAAGATTTCCTGCATTCCATGTTTGGCAAAGGAAAGGAGCCTGTGGATTAACATATGTTACATCCAAGGGTCAGGGATTTTTTGCCATTTTCTTACAATCCGTGATGAATCAAGCCATAAAATTTAAACCCTCAGCCGTTTTTGACCTTCTACATATGATTGATGGTTCAAATTTTCACTGTGGGTCCCACAGAAATTAAAAATTTTAATTTTAGGGTGTGGATTATTTTGCAAATACCTCAAAATTTATGATGAATCAACGGTTGGAAATTGACCTACTGGCCATTTTAGGCATTCTAAACACGATGAACAGTATGGATCTTGATTATGGGACCCATAAGATAGGTTTCAAAGTAAGAAATGGGTCACCACAAATGACCGTCTGTACCACCGCTCATTGTGCGTTTACAAATCAGAGTTGTCTTTTGGTATTTTGGATGATCAACGGCCAAGAATCTTTTCCAATTTTCTCATGACCCATGGTGTATCAGGCTACCAAAATTGAGCCCATGGCCTACGTAACTCTTTTGATTACAAATGGGGCCCACAAAAGTTCACAAATCATGATCAACGGTTTGTATGTTTTAACAAATATCTCAAAATATGAGATAGATCAACGGATGATTTTTTGTGTACTAGTCGTTTTGGACATTGTAAACATGATTACCGGTTCGGATTGTGATTGTGGGACCCAAAATATAGGTTTCCAATGCAAAAACCGATAAACTCAATCTTACCGCCTTTGCACTGATCATTTGCAAAGCAGTGAGCGCATGGATTTGTGCAGTTCGACGGGGGGAGGTCAGATCTCGATTTTCAGTTCTTGTGATGACTTTTATGTATAATGGGGATTCCTCTCATACCATTGGATTTGCAATCAAACATAGGTTTTTCTTGAATCTGAGGAAAATTGTTCATGAATCACCTCCGTGGACTTTTGTCAAATATGCCCTTAGGGATTTGGAGTTGTGGGTGGCCTGATTTTTTAGAGCTGGAATGCAATTTTGAAGGGCGGGAGGGGACTATTTTCGTTTGGTGTCTAATGGGTGCATGGACAGACGACCTCTAGCTCTCTGTGGGCTTTTTGCATATCATGGTGGAGCGGACGCCCTTGGTGCTTAATACATGGGCGCGCCCCTACCCACTATCGATGATCTATGAGATTTTCTTTGCTCATTTTTAAGGAAAAAGGAGATAATATATTAAACACTAAGTATTCAGAATACTATTAACTATCCTTACTACCTACAGAACACAAAACAGATAAAAAAAAAATGCCATAAATCCATCAAATCAGTATCTGCAAAGTGTCCGTGGACTCTGTAAGTTGGTTGTGGTTAGTGGGAGGATTTTTGTTGGGGAGATGCAAAACTCTTCCCCTCCCTGCCAGTTGCTTGGGAAAATTAACAAAAACAAAGGATGTACTATATTATACAATTATACAAGAAACTACTACAAATGTTATGGAAGAAAAAAAAAGAGAGCAAAAGTAAATAAAATACTCACCAAATCACGTGGAAAACTCTCTAAAATGGAAACGAAAATACCATGGAGCCAACGATATGTAAAATCCACCATGCAAAATAGGAATTTAGAAGCTTTGCCTTCCCATATTATTAACTTGAGGATAACTTCCTCATATACAAGAACTCCCATTTCACTTTTTTGGTGGATGATAAAATAAAATAAATCTTTAATTTTCTTACTCAAGAGCAAGATGAACACATGTTGGAATTGTAGGGCTTCTCTTTCACTCTTTCTATAACAATGTTATTCCTGTAATACTAAAATAAGATAAGAGAATGTGAAATCACTTCCTATATACTGACACATGGGCTTACATCAAACCCAATATGAACCTTCACCGCATATATGTTGATATGGTATAGTTCATGGTACCCATTTGCATGGTTTCCTATTATTGGGGCTAAAATGAATGGAAAGGATAGGGGGTGATGTACGTAGAAAATTAGCCCCATGAGATTATAGTATGATTTGATTTAACAATGTCGAAGTCTAATGTTAATTTAAAGTGTGTGTGTGTTGGTGGAGAGGGGTTCATCCATTTGCCAGTGCGATGAAGACGCCCCTAGTCAATGCAAATTGTTTGGTCAAAGTCCTCACTTACCTTTGGCTTATGCTTCAATTTTGGTGTGCGCTTCCCGAATTTTATGCATCATTTGCTCGCCGTAAGACTTCGAACGTTTCTATCCAATCAACCGGGAGGACATCTTTACACGCAGCTGTTTTCTATTTAACGTCCCCATCTCCATTTGATGACGATGAGGACATCCCCTTCAGTAGTAGCGACCAGAATTGCGAACAACCGTTTTTTTATTAAAATATAATAAAGCTGAGGGTTTTCGATTCAACTTTGACCCCTGTTTTATTCTTTATTTTTTCCAACTTTTAATGTAAGCCATCACTTTTTAAATAACTGACCTAACCACTAAACCACAAAGTACGTTCATATAGTTATTTATTAAAAAACCTTAAAAGGAATTAGATGGAGCGGAGGCCCTACTCATGTGGGTCATGCTCATGCATAGCAAAGGTAACCGTGCTAGTTTAGTATTATCATTGTTATTTTGACATTGAACCCAACGGTCATTCTTCTTTTTTCTTTTTTTTTATAAATGAGGGTGTCCAATCCCTTTGGGCCGAACCAATCCCTACGAGCCCAGAGGGAGCCGAGTAAATCCCCTGTGGCCCCAATATGATAGCATAGTTTCCAACCATCAACCTCCAGGAGCAAATCGCGGTCTTAGGCTAATTGAGCTACCATTCGGGTTAAATCCAACAGCCATTAACTATTGGATTAACGTAACTTCGTTTGGAATTAATCACATATCAAACACAATTGTCGGCTCATCTACTTTAAGAAAAAAAAAAAAAAAAAACACATTTTATGGGGCCTCCAACATGGCTTTTTAAAACTGGCTATGCGTAAAATGAAGAAATGAAGGTCGCTAATAGGCTCCTGTGTGTTGGTATTTTCCGAAATAAGAGTTGGTGAGATTCTTGGGGAAGACTATAGGATCTCAGACCCCATTGACCTACCACTTTATCCAAAAATCAATTGGTAATAGGAAATAATTCAATAATGATTTTATGGTCTATTAGTTGTATTAGAAAGGCATTTGTCCATCACTCAACTACGGGTGCACACGAGGGCTGTACCAGGAACCAAACAAAGACTAAAATTTTATTTTTCCAAAATTTCCCTACTCTCTTCTCTCTTTTTTTTCTTTTTTTTTTTTTTTTTTTTCAATTATAGCCTTTTTAATCTCTCGCCCTAATTCCTCATAAATCAAAGAGAATGATGAGATTTATAGTTAGCCATGCCCATCAAGTCGGTGGTAATTGTATGGAGTACGGATTTGATGAGTTAAAATCCAACAGTGACCGTTAGTGGACCAACTACAATCTGACACACCAACATGCACATATCCACTCAGAGGATCCCGATTCAATTGTATGGGGTACTGCGTCCCAGGAATCATCTCCATCTCCATTTGATGATGACGATGATATCCCCTTGACCTTTATAGGCACCAGAATTACATGCAATTGTTTTATATATAATAGGGAATCATCTCTATTTGCATTTGATGATGACGATGATGTGCCCTTTAGCTTGTGGGGACCGGAATCACGAGCAACTGTCTTCTATATAATATTAAAACCAAAGGTTTTTATTCAATTTTGACCAAATTCCTTTCAATTGTGACTTTGACCGATCATTTTTTTATTAACTAACCTATCCACTACAACATACAGTACTTATATGTAATTATTTATCAAAAAAACCTAAAAAGTAAATAGATGGAGTGGGAACCCTACTCATGTAGGTCATGCCCATGCTTAACATAGGTTATTGTGCTAATTTATTATTATCATTGTTATTTTGAGATTAAATCCAACAGCCATTAACTGTTGAATTTTCATTATGTTTGCCCTACCGGGAAATTAGAATGGTAACAAACACACGAATAAAAGATTAAAATTTGGAAATAAATCTATTTTCTCCACGTGGATTTCTTAAATTTTCTGGACCAACTTTTATCCATCAAACCATTACTTTTTGTATACTTCTTTATTTTTTAAATCATGACCTTTTAGGTTGATTCAATATGCCCTAACTCATCTTTACACTCAAACTTGATGATGACGATGATACGCGCTTGAACTTGTAGGGATCAGAATTACAAGCAACTATTTTCTATTTATTATAATCATTGCTATGTTGAGATTGAAACCAAAAGCCATTAACTGTTGAATTAGTGTCAGTTTGTTTAAAATTAATCACAGATCAAACACATTTTATTGCTCTTCTACTTAAAAAAAAAAACACACATTTTACGGGACGTGTGGATTTTTAAATGTGGCTACATAGAAACTAGATGGGTCTTGTTTTTTCAATAGCGAAGGGAAACTGCCAGAGCCTATCTGCCAAGAGAGACATCCCTGTATTCTCAGTATCTAGATGAGTTTTTCTTGTCTGTATGAAAGGTCTTGGCTTGAAGCTTGTACAATACAAGTGAAAGATGACTCATTTGGAACCGGATTGTTACTGTCAGAGTCCAAAAGAGTTATAGGAAGGCGAAAAAAAAAAAAAAAAAAAAACTGATCCTGTATTGAGTGCTGAATGTTATTTCTTTTCTGAGAACATCAAAATTAGCCTCAAAATGAACTAAGAGTGCCCATTTCTGGTTTCTTCATTTTCGTTTCAACCTGAAAAAGTAGGAAAAGTACGAAGGGAAATGGGCTCTTCTGAAGCTCGACAAGTCCAAGTCATTAACAACCACCCACTCTTATTAATGGTCACTGATCTTAGAATTAGATTACCAAGTATCCATAGTATGACGGAGGAGGCTGATGCGATAGCATGTTTGTTGAAAAGTCTCACATCTCACATCGCCCAAGTAATGGCCCACCTGTTAGCTTAGTTTTTTTTTTTTATAAAACCTCCTAAGTTATGCAGCACGAGCTAAACAACACACGCACTTTTGATTTAACCCCAGAAATAGAGAAGCAATTAATAATTAGTAAATTTTAAGGTTTAAATCATGATTGAAAACGTTGGTTGGGTTGGTATTTAAACAAAAAAAACCCTCAAACTCTGTGTGAGGCCCCACCCCTAGTGGGGGCCCTCAGTTTGATTTAAATAATATTTAATAAGGTATTTTATAATTTATATATGCTAATTATTAGGAATTAGTGGTATAGATTCTAATATTCCTAAGTATTAGGGTGTAGCTTTTATTTGATTTTAATAGAATGGATTAGACTAGGTTTTAATTAGCATTAGCATTAATGGGAAGGGCTTGAGAGTTGGAACATTCTAGAACCCCACTAAATTACCCAAATGCCTATGGCCCCATATTATTTTCATTTAGAACCAAAATACCCTTTAGGTAATTAGCCTAAAACCCTAAACTATATAACCTAAGTTATTGGAACAATAGCCTAAACCCTAATTGCCTCTCATCTCTCTCAATTAACCTATCTTCTTCCCCAAGCAACCTTAATTCCCTAAAATCCCAGCACAAGGAGGCTAGAGACCACCCCCCCCCCCCCCCCCCCCACAATTTTAGCTACAACACACATAGGAGCTTGGATTCTCTTCTCTCTCTCTCTACTCTATCACCAATTCTAAAACTAAGGCAAGTACTCTATGCAATTTCGCTATATGTATGCTTTCTTCCTTGTTTCTGTAATTACATTCCAATTAGATGATTATGCATGATTAGATCTTCTTTTGAGCTTGTTTTCATGGAAATTGGCCATTGATGGATGGGTTTCTCCATTTGGAAGATCAATGGCCCGGATGGATTGATGAATTGATGGAGGCATGGATTTTAGAAGTGTTTCCTATGTTTTGTACGGACTTGTGATGTATGGAGATGAATTGGGAGGAATGAAATGAAGATTGGATTGAAAAGGAAACAATCCCAGAAAATCTGGAATTCTACAATTTGCATGTACTTGGTCGACCGGACCCTGTCTCGGTCGACCGGCACACTAAAATGCCTGAAAATACAAGTCCCAGTTATTTTTCTGAAACTGTGCATATACAGTGTACCCGGTCGATCGGATCCTGTCTCGATCGACCGGGCACACAGGAAAACACAGGAAATAGTTGAAACCTGGATTTTCATAACAGAGCAGAATTGTAGTGTACCCGGTCGACATCGTGGCCATGATGTCGACTGGATACACTGGTTTTCCTACAGAGCCCCCCAGCTGCTTGACACCAGGTCTCAGTGGACCTGGTCGACATCATGGCCACAATGTCGACCAGGTACACAACAGGATGTCGACCCCTAGGTCGACATCTAGTTCACCCGGTCGACATCCTAGGCTGTGATGTCGACCGGGCAAACTGTGAACAGTGATTTTTCAGGTTTCTGTAAGTTTGATGTTTGATCATATGTGGGGTCCATTAACCATCCAAATGGCCTTCTATCAAGTGTGCCACACACGAATCAATGGCATGGCTCAGCCTTGACTCGTGGGATCCACCAATTGAGGTTTTAGGATTCGAATCATCATTAATTCGAACCTTAACTGTAGATCATGGTGTCCACAACTTCAAGAGCACCAGATTTACCATTTTGGACACCTGAGGCTACAGTTGAGGATCCAATCATGTGATGAGGCCCGAACCAAGAGTGGACAACTACCTAGGACTAGTCCTTTGTTTATTTCCACTTGATTCTATGCCTTGAGGGTTTTTATGTGTTACTCCCCTCTCTTATCCTTTTTGTTGACTTAAACTTGTTAATTAATGGAAATTGGAGGATATGAACTTAGGATTACTTAGAGGTGACCCTATGTGATTTTTGGAGATAATTGATCCTTGTCTGTGTCTAGGCGGGCCCTCATACGGCCTAAGATTGGGAATGTGGAACCCTAGATTGGAGATGTTAGTCTTTAATGGTTGGTTAGCTCATTGTGTATAAGCATAGGATGAATGTTTGTAGAATGAACATAGTATGATACTTGTGTTACCTCAGGCCACGACTGTGAGCCTTGAAGTGGATCCAATGTTGTTGGACTTGGACTTGTTTATTAGACTGTGATCCATGTTGTACCTTAACCATTTAGAGACTTGGTTAGGACCTTACTCACGCAAGATAAGCCTAGACAGACACAGACTCGTACTTAGTTCGTGAGTCGGCACTGAACATTCACTCAGTTGTTTTAAGCTCAGCCAGTTGACTGATCATCTGGTAGGAGTTATGTTCTGATTACTTAGAGCTATCATGATGAGCTATGATTAGACGGACAGTGTGATACCGCGTCCTGGTAAATCTGATAAAGGGGTGTGATCGGTGAAATAAAGGGGTGTGATTGGTGCGATAAAGGGGTGTGATCGGTGTTATGTATATTGTATATTATATTTATCAGGGCTGTTATCCCTTGCATGGTTATTACTTTTTTCCCACCGCAAACTGTTTATGGTATGGGACGTTTACAGTATGGGAGGGCCGCGGCATAATATCTCGCGGTGTATTTAGCTTGTGTGAATGTGCCCCTTTGATGTCTGTTTAGATTAGTTTACTTTACATTTTTTTATTCTAAACTGCTATTACTACTCAATTGCCTATATTATGTACCATGTTTACTCATATGATTATGTACCTGTCATTACTCTCTTTGTATATACGTCTTGTGTTATCTGCATATGGTACCTTGCTAGATCTTTGGATCTGACCCATCTTTGGTGCTTATGTCCAGACTATGATCCCGCGGGTGACGCGATCTTCGAGGCGCCTGTAGTCGGTGACTACGGGTGGGGACTGGCTGACCAAGTAGTAGAGCCGGAGGATGGACAGCCTGCAAAGGGAGACTGAGTGCAGATTGTTTTTGGGTTTGAGAGCATTGTTGTAGTGAGATATGGGTAGATAGCATGATATGTATAAACACTTTGATAACCACTTTGAAATTACTATAAGGCTTCCGCACTTTTACATTTGATTTATATACTTGATACTATTGCTTCCGCTATCTTTTGTTACTTTTCCGCAATATAACTGTTGATCATGATGTTGTTTAAACCGTTTTAAAATTTAACCTCATTGCAGACTACGATCTTGAAAGTTCTCAATTTTTCTGGGAAGTAGCGCGCCAACTTCGGATACCTTAGCATTATCTTCGGTATTTGGAATTGGGGTGTTACATTCTGTCTCCGTGCACAAGCCACCCACTTAGGGCAGTCAATCTAGTCCCTCAAAGCGAGGGCTTCGTTTTTTTATCCTAAAGCCCGAGGGTAAGGTATGGCTCTATTTTGATAAGCCCGCAATCTTGAGGGCTGAGCCCAGGCTTGACTCATCCAGCCTGAGGGAGCACAGTCTGGCCCTCAGTTTATTGAATATGTGAATTTTTTAATAGTTTTTATGAAGTTACTTTAAAAAAATTTAAGAAGTGAGTACCTATCTATTCATTTATTTTTACCTAAATGATTAGAATACATAGTTTATTGGTACAAAAGTTAGATAGTGTAGATATCATTTGTAGAAATATAGTTTGAAAAATAAGGAAAAACTTTGATAAATATTGAGAGCAATATAATAAAGTGATTGAAATGGTTATACTCTTTGATCCTCAACGTAAGTTGTTGTATTTAAGGTATGCCTTAAAAAACGTTATATGGATTAAGTGAAGATATGAGCATTCGTCGAGGTGATACTCTCAGACTCTTTTGGAGATCTTTATAAAGAGTGTTGTGTGATTTATGATATACCTATACTATGACAGTGTCAAATGTGGATAAAGTTAATTTGGTAAAAGTTACTAAGTTTGAAAATGATTTTTTAATATTTGAGTAACAAATGACTTAGACAATTGCTTTAGAAAAAAAAATTGAATTAGTTTATTATTTTGAGGAGCTAAGGGATAAATTTATAAATTTCAATATTTGAATTGATGGAAAGTTGATTCAGCGAATTATCCAGTTACTTTAATAATGACTCTCGATATTTTAGCAATTTCAATTTCTACAGCGGCTTTTGAATCGGTATTTAATAGAGGAAGAAGAGTACTTGACCAATATAAGAGTAGTTTGAAATTTGAAAGAGCATAAGTCTTAACTGCCTTTGCATTGTTGGTCCTTACTCCAGACATAGTAGGAGAGTTGGCATTAAGTTGGAAGTCAGTGGTGGCGTATGAAAGATTTTTTTCCTTAAAAAAAAAAATCTTCTTTTCTTTTGGCCCTGGTTCAACCCCAGCTCGGCCCTGGCCCTTGAGGGTACGATAAGGGCCTACAAATTATAGGGTTGATGTAAATGACGAGGGCTTTTGCTAGTTTAGGACGGCCCGCACATGTGAGGATAGGATAAGGGCTTACCTCGGCCCGACCCGGTCCCAGCTCTACAACCACTCCCTCCATTGAATGTATTTGGGGCCCCATGAACTGACAGGGGTGCACTGGACATAAATGAGTATTATATTAAATCGGAACGTGCCACTGTTCTATTCTTTTAGGTTTTAATGGCCTCCCTTTATCCAAAAAAGAGATGGTTATATAAACATGGACATTGGTTGGACAGGCGCATGTAGCCGAAGAAGAGAAAAAAAATACTAGAAAATAATTTTTGCCCCAATAGCGTTGGAAAGTCCCACATGGGCCACATCCCACATTGTCTAAGTCCTGAGTTGGATATGGCTTCATATATCTGTCTAGACCTTCCACCTATTAGCTTAAATTTTTGGATTGATTTAAACAAGCACCTCAGGCCCACGTGGTTCTTGCCGTTCTAATGTAACCCACATGGCAGGCCCGTCCGTGAAATCTATTGGGCCTTCCACCAATCAGTTGTTTTTGGAGATATGTTCTGTGAGAAAAGCCCATATCCAGCAGTTTATAAATCCAGATCGAAACATGGTGAGATAAGCCCAGTCTCAGTATCGCACTCATGTTTGTCGCCTTCACAAGTCATTTTATTAGCTTAAACAAGCACCTCAGGCCCGATATCATTGTCTGCGCAATTTTCTTCTTTAAATTTTAGTACACCATATATATGCGAGATCATCTGCCATTCTAGTGGTATTTGCCTCTCTAAAAAATAATACATTCTCGACTTTCCCAAGAAAATGAAAGTGGAAGGTGCTAAACAGCAAAAGACCCCCATCTACCATCTTAACGAGCTCTCAAAATTCAACGGCCCTCCATTTAGTGATCCAACATGGTGTTACAGCATAATTGGTGCCTTGCAATATTTGATTATCACACGTTTAGAGGTTGGTTTTGGAGTAAATAAAGTGTGTCAATTTACGTACAATCCCACTGACGATCACTAGGTGGCTGATTTCTCATGGCCTCCATCTCTGGAAGTCCTTATTGCAAGAATTGGGTCTTTCTTCCTCCTCATCTGCTATTAACTGGTGTGCCAATCATGGAGCCATATATCTGACAACTTATCCCATTTTTCATGTTAGAATGAAACGTATAGGAGTTCGGATCCCTTGCTTCGTCCAAATAGGGGAAGCCTGTTGCAGCCAATCCTAGAGTGCCATGTGTGCATCCATGACATATCAATTTCAAGTCACCAAACAACCCAATTTAAAGAATTCAGAGAAAAATAATGAATTTGATCAGGTGGTTTTTATAAAAAAAATTGTAAAAATCCAAAACCTAAAAATGGGGATTTCATTTCAGGAGGATTTGCCTGGGTGGTTGTGGAGGATGGCGGCGTGGAGGGGGACCTTGAAGATGCCTGTGCCGCCCCCTGTGCCTGAGAATTCTAGGAGGGATCTGTGGTGGTCTGAGCCGTCTTTGGAGGAGGAGTGGGAAGCAAGGAAGTGGTTGATAAACTCGAGGCGGTGGCGGCGGCCCCTTCATTGGAGCCGCAATCGCCGCCGCTCATCGTCAGTACACCCTCAAAGTGGGTCCATCAAAGCACTGAGGTTAACCCCCACAGCTGATTTTCCTTCCATTTCCTTGGTCGATGTTTGGATCGTTAAAAAGATGATGAATTATGTTTCTATGGAATAATACCAACAGTGTATGTTTGAAGAGGGTCTTGGCTGTATCTATAAAATGTGGTATTGGATTTTTTAGATTGAGCTGAGACCCTGGAATTGTAGATACAACCCTCGGGAGGCTTTCTATTTCTATCCCTACATTTTGTTTTGATGTACTAAGAGTGTCCTGTGTATTTGAGGGGATGCTACATGAATCTAGCAAGTGGTTTTCTCATTTCTGATTGACGGTTGTAGAACTGGATATGTGCCTAACTCTCTTATCTTATAAAAAAAATGATGATAGAAGGCCCTTCATTTAACACGTCATACCGAATCTGATTAATTCCTACAAAAATTATGTGAGGATTAGACATTTCAATAAGCCCAGTGCACCAAAATCTCTCTTCTTCTTTTGCTCAACACCATTTTTGTTTTCTGCAAAGGTTACTCCAAATTTGGTATGGCGATTTTTTATGGTCTTAGTGCAAGCTTGAGCCAGGCACTGATGGCGGGACGACTCCTCCGCCTCCGTGGATCCCTCCCCGAATTTTCTAGAGCGGGGGCAGCACCGGCATCTTTAAGGTCCCCTCCGCCCCTCCGTTCACCCAGGCAAATCCTCCTTAAATGAAAATCCCCATTTTAAGGTTTTGGAAGAGGAAGGGGAAGAGGGAAGATTCTGGGCTAGTGTTGATTTTTACTCTTTTTTGTTTTTTTTTATATACAAACCCCCCTATCAAATTCATTATTTTTCTTTCAATTCTTTAAATGGATTCATTATTTTTCTATCAATTCTTTAAATGGGATTGTTCGGTGTCTGGAAACTGATTTGACATGGATGCGCACATGGCCCTCCGGGATAGGCTGAAACAAGATTCACCTGTTCGGTCAAAACAGGGAATCCGGACTCAACATATAGAATTTGATTTTCATTTTGTATGGGAAAGGTGGCAAAACAAATTCTAGATATTCGATTTATTTTCTCCAAAGACCAACTCGCTGACATCTTTACCAAAGGACTCAATTCACTGTGATTTGAATTTTTTTGGGAAAAGTTAAACGTTCGCAATGGACCCCTTAACTTGAGGGTGCATAAGGAAACCAATCCAAAAGATATGATCTCCAAGTCAGCATTAATAAAAGAAGATCCTCATAGCACATGGTTCATATCCAGCCCATACTCTATTCCTAGTAAATAGAATCTGCATCTTGTCTATTATAAAAATTTGTGTGCTATAATCGTGTGTATATTCATGTCATACATCCTAGCAGGATTTTGTAATATTCTCAATATAATTGCAATAGGAAACCACCCAATGAGGTGAGAGGTGGAATTTCTCTCAAACAATTTTACAACCTACCTAAGACTATGGCCCAAAATTGATTGGAACAACAACACCACCACAAGAAAGAAAAAAAAAAAAAAAAAAAAAAAAAAACCCTGATGTGTAACTGTCCCGACTATACCATATATACCCCCACAATATAAAAAACTGATCATCATCCCATTTGAACTTATTCTTTATTTCAATTGTCCTTTGCATTTACAATATGGGGTTGGTCATTTGGTCGGCAATCTCAGTTGTCACCTAATATACCACTCTTCGTACATTTGTGGGCTCCTCTTCCCACATGTATGGGTCATTGAAAAGTATTTCTACGGTCTCTACTAATGCCTGGAGGTTTGGGTAGTCATGACTAGATAAAGAAATTTAAGATGGTATCAGAGCAAATCGGTCGTAAGTTTGAATCTCAGAAGGAACAACTCGATGCAAAAAAAAAAAAAAAAAAAATGCGTGTCGCCAAAAGTGCGCCGACTGGGCTCCACCTAAGGGTCTGCTGCTTCTACTAATGCCTTAAAGTTTTGGTAAGAATGACTAGCTAAAGAAATTAAAGATGGTATTAAGATGGGTACCTTCACACTTGTATGTTGGCTACTTTGGGTCCCAGCCCCGTTGATGGGGTCAAAAAAATCTGTTGCAAAACATTAAAAAGATGTTCTCTAATATTTCCATGTGCTCGTTTGGTAATTAAGAGGCGTAGGTATCATTTCCCAGAAATGTGAGACATGATATAGTGATAAGTGCAAGGAATATCTCATGGGAAGTTCATCCCATTTTCTTTGTCTGGAGTTGGAAGTAGCTAGGCTTGAGTCTCATTTCCAAGAAATGAGATTTCGAACTCGGTTGACATAATTTCTCGTGGTTGAGATTCTCCTGTGCACAAGACCGACTAAAAGAGGAGATTCTAAGAGGGAGGCACATTACTGCAAGAGGGAGGCTAAAAAAGTGACATCAAAGTTGGATGTTAAAAAACCCACACTGTACCCTACAATTTTGGCATCGGGGATTCATTAACAATACAATAAAGATCTTCGAGATGCTAGGATTATCAAGTTATGTTTAACTTGCCAATGAATGTGCATCTTCCTCTCAAATATCGACATCTTCTTGCATCAATTATGATGAATTCTCTCTCAATGGTGGACCCAACCTCAGTCTCTTCTTCCAAACGGCCAATGAAGTCAATGAAATTTCTGTAAGGGATGCGAGTAGTCTATTGGTTTTGTGTTAGTGTATTGTTGCTGTCTGTAACTGTAAGCAGTTGAGGTTACATAGGGTTGATTCTGGTGCTAGTGGTTCTTGGTGTTGATCTTGTTCATTTGGTCCCTCTAAGATCAATCACCTTCATATGACATTTCTGGTCGCCTCTGCCTATGGGAACTAACTGGTAGCAATTCACGATATAAGAACTAAGAATAAGAATTTCATGACAGACTTGAGTTTCAATGGAGCAGTTATATAAATGGGGTTTTGACATATTGGTTCACCTAGGATCAAATTGTCAAAACCCCTTGGATCTATTATTGTAGACATTTGAATGACTAAACAACAGTTGGATTGAAAGGGCCTACTGCGGAACATTAGAATCCAGTTTGTCTTTGGATTACTTGAACCATTAATGAGGTTAATCCTCGGCTGTAGCGGCAGCAAAAAAAAAAAAAAAAAAAAAAAATGAGAACGAGAGAGAGGTCGTCGGCCGCCGGGGGTGGGGCAAGGATTGGTACATACAAGCAGGTGGACCAATATTATCCAGCTACTTTTGATTGGCTTGATAATTATTTTTGTCCAAATGACGTCATGGCCAGATTCAATCTAATTTCGTTTAGATCCATTCATCCCCCCCATCAAATTCATATCCATTTTATTTTATAATTACTTTACTTTTTGCCTTTGCTAGCTTGCCTAGAACAAGGTTGCATTGATGGGGCTGCTTAAGGATGTGCGCCTCCCTTTTTTTTTTTTTTTTTTCTTTTCCGGTTTTTTTTAAATAGAGGTTTCCGGTTCCCCCTTCAAATATTTAATTTAACTAAATTTAATCTTCCAAAACCAAAAAAGAGAAATTTTTTCTAAATGACCGACTAATGTTGGACTGGACCATACATTTTAAGGCATGCATACTTTGCTCAATTGTGATAATTTTGACGGGGTCCACTCTAAAAGAATGAAATATTATATGAATCATAGGTATTTTATTATCTGATTATGCAAATGTATTGGCACAAGTTGTCTGTATAACCTGTAAAGTCATCTTTAAAGAATGGCAAGTGTGGCTGTACATGAGGCCGAGATCCAGAAGTATCAGATATTAGATCTCGAGTATGAGGCCGAGATCCAGAAGTATCGGATATTAGATTTGTAACACCCTGTCCCGAGTTAATTACGATTAACTCTAATTAATCGGGATTAATGTTAATTCAACATGTTTTATTGGTTAATGTTGATTAAGGACTGAATTGATATAGAACTTGGCTCAAATGGTCAAATTGAACTTAATGAAAAGAATAGTGAAGGTTCTGAATGGATTAGAATGGTTTTAGGCCATACAAGGACTGTTTCGTAAATACGAAGTTACGCGTATTTCGTCGAATACGGAAACTCTTGATACTCGCACGTATATCTCGAGGAGTACGTTAACTTTCGTAATTATAGCGATTTCATTGAGCGTGAATTGGTTCAAATGACCATTCATTTGACTCAAATTGTAAATAATGGGAAGGAGAGGGGCTAAAATGCAAAAATGGGTTTATTTAGATAGAGATGAACTCAAATGAGTTCATTCTCTTATCTTTCAACCGACCTCTCTCTCTTTCTTTCTCTTTTTCTTCTTTCTTCCACTTTCTCTTCATTGAGTGGTGATTGAGAGAATTGGCAAGTGTGTGAAGAGGGACTCCATCTTCACCATCATCTTCTTCATCTCTTTTCTTACTTTCTTGGAATTTAAGCTCGAGAAGATCTCAAGATTTCCACCCAAGAGACTACAAGTAAGTGTTTGAGTTGAATTCAGCACTTCCAGGTTTTATTTATTGAGCTAGAATGGTTTTGGCCCAAAGAATTCATAAGAATTCTATTTTGTGTATTGCTTTTGGGTTTTAGGTTCAAAAGAAGGATTGGCTTGAGGAATTCATCTTGGTTTCAAGTTAGACAAGGGAATTCTTACTGATTAGTTTCCAAACAAGGCAAGTATACTCAATTATATTGATTTCAGATGTTAATCGACTTGTTAGCACTCAAGGAGTTCAGTTCCAGAAAATTCGGTTCCGAATTTTCTGAACTTCTGGGCACAATTCGGTCAGCCGCCAGGCTGACCGACACCTGACCGAGAGCTGACCGACATAGGTCGGCTAGCCGAAATTGTGAGTTTGACTAGCCGACGGTTGACCGCAAGAGAACTGAAAATCTTGTCAGGGTTTTCCATCAGAAGTTGAGCTTCTAGAAAACGAACCGTAAGCTGACCGTGAGAAATTCGGCTAACCGAAATTTGAATTTCGGTCAGCCGAGTAGGTGACCAAACAGGTGACCGAAATGAGCAAATGCTTCTGTGAATTGAGAAATTCTGGGAAGCTGACCGATCCGAAATCCATAATGCGGCCAACCGCTAGGTAACCGACGAAGTGACCGAAATTGAGGGGATATCAGAATTGTTTTCTTATATTTTCCTAAACCTTCATGGGTGTTAGCTAAATTTATGTGAATGTAAATTTCACTAAAAAGTGATGTCATCTAAAATAACACTTACATTGCATAATGAACGTTTCACCCGAATATTGTTTTAGGAAATTTAATTGTTTCTGACTTGAGTTGGCTTGTCCTCTCTTGTCTACTATTGTTATGCTCCTTGTTGAGCTACCATTGAATAATGTGTTGAATTATGAAATAAAATGTAATGAAATGAAAAGAAAAGAACTGAAATGAACAAATACTGTAATGTATGAAAGATTAAGTCTGCTGCAGTAGATGGAGCGTTCCGGAGCTCCGTGGTGATGCCGGTGATCTTTGATCAAGACACTGGTAAATCCCACACATTTGAAAAGCCACTTAATAAAGTGAGTAATATTGAAATGAAATGAGTCCTTGAAAGGCTGGGTTATGAATGGTGCGCCTTCCGCCTATGCTAGAGGACAACGAAAAGACACTTGACGAAGTGTATATAATGAATTGAATGCTTCCTTAAGGGAAGAACTACATGAATTGAATTGAATTGAATTGATATAAATTGTTTTAAATTTGCTAAACATATGATCATCATAGAATTGTGTATACATTGTTGAACCGTCGTGTTCACAGTGTTATTGATGACATTACAGGCCAAGTTGTCCGTTCCAGTGGTTCAGAGACCGCGCCGCCAACAGAGGAGACCAATCCGGTTCCTCCAGGAGGATTGAATGAACGGATGTAAATCGGAGGCGACCGGTTTAGCAAGTTTTGTGAACCTTTTGAATATATTCATTTAATAGTGATCACATGCATTGTATTTGAATATGCATGGTTGATTTAAATAGGAAATGAGATATGTAAGTAAACTTTACTTTCTGTAAAGGACTTGTACATATTAAAGTTGGATGTCAATGTATGTATATATTTTCGTAAAAAAATGTACATTTGACAGGTATATGTAAGATCCCTTATGAATCTCGTATTGGCTTCGGCGATGTGAGGTTTACGGGAGTAAGTATGGTGTTCGCGACTCGGGGTTTGGCCGTGGTAACCCTAATCTCGGGCCCGGGTCGTGACAAGATCTGAAGTATTGAAGAGGGCCAACAAGCCTTATCCTAGTTGACTAGGATCTAATGAACCTTACCTTTTATCATGAGTTCTACTAATACCACATCATTTTTTATAATGCATTCAAGTCTGTGAATGTGTTGTAGTGGCGTTCATTGCCACTTACAAACATTTCTTAACACCTTTTAAATATGGGATTATTTTTCAGTGCAGCAATATGGTTTCACTTTTGAATCCTCAATACTATGTCCAGTCCAAAATATGAGACCATCAGCATATTCACGATAGAAACTTACATCCCTGATCCACCCATGAACGGCCCCAATACCTGCCTGAACCTGATTACAATTTTCATGATTATTGAGAGAGAGAGAGAGGGCCTCCGCTCACACTCCATGAGCATATGCCACGTGGCACGATTCTAGCTTCGAGTGGGGCTTTAATGGCGAGAATAAAGGAGAAATCCTCACTGAGATTGAATTGGGATCATCTAAAGATTTCCCTCACGGTGACCATAAGTGGACCAATCATGGTTCGCCACGTCACCATGGGCAGCCTCTGCATGGATGTATGCCAAACTACCCGCGTGCATGGCAGACTGCCCGCGGTGACGTGGCAAACCTTGATTGGTCCACTCACGATCACCGTAGGAAAAATCCTCGGAGGATCTGGACTCACTGAGATTAGGCTCCTCGCCCTCCACAGCATTTGACCAGTGGAAAGCGTTGACCTGGTTGGAGACTGCGAACGGGAGCTGGAGCTTCCCTACCTCCATACCCGTGCAGGCTCTCATTCCAACCCCAAAGGGCAGGAACGGGTACTGCCCCCTCTTCCCTAGGAACTCCTTAGATGACTCCATGAACCGCTCCGGCTTGAACCGGTCCAGTTCATCCCACACCTTGGGGTCATAATGCAGAGCGTAGAGGTTCACCATAACGGTCGCCCCAAACCCACCCCAAACCACCCCCGCCCCACCCCCCCCACACCACCACCACCCACCCCCCCCCCCCCCCCCCCCCCCCCTCAGCCACATGCAGTCCGTCCAACGTAGTATCTCTTGTAGCCTTGTGCGGTACAGCAAGTGGTGCAATGGGTTTCATCCGCATCGTCTCCTTCACAACAGCCTGCAGATATTCCAGCTTTCCAACCTCTTCTACCTTCACTATACCCTTCTCAGTGCAGGTGGCGTGGTCTCTTATCTGTTGCGCCTCCTGATTGTTCACCAGCAGCCCAAGCGCCCACATGGTCGTCGACCATCAGCATATTCACGATAGAAACTTACATCCCTGGTCCACCCATGAACTGCCCCCATACGTGCTTGAACCTGATTACAATTTTCATAATAAAAATGAAGAGTATCATATAGACAAGGGGGGCACAATTATGTTGGAAAATCCCATCATGTGGGGCCACACATGTAAATATTAAATGTAATATGCTATCTTTGGTTAAGCCTAAATTAAAGTGATCTAATTAACACTTAAAGTTCTAAGGCTTAAGGGTATAATTGTCATAGGATTAATATGTAGATACCAGAATGCTATATCTAATTTGATGAGGGGCCAAATTAGAAATAACAAACTTATGATAATCTTATTATTATATATTAGGGTTATGGTCTCCAATTCATATGGTGAGTTCCTATTCTCTCGGACATCCCATCATCAGAAAGAATCAAGAAGGTTTCTCTGGATAGCCATATTGGATTGGAAGATCAACAACCTGCGAAGAAGATCACGTCATGGATTAAGGTATGTTTCCGCATTACATCTCTCAATGATTTGACGTGGAGGATCTTAGATGATTAAAGTTTACAGATCTATATAATTGTTGTTTTTCCCTACAATTGGTATCAGGGCATCTCCATGTTAAGCCATTGGGAATCTAGTATTTTATTTTTCTAATCCAGATCTCTAGCAATTGGGTTATATATATATATATATATATTTTAATTTGCGTGCATCATCAACTTCTGTTGATCCAGAACGTCATGGATGACTTATGGTTGTTGTTTCGTTTCACTTCTGTATACTGTTTCGTTTTCCCTTCTGTATGCTGTCATGGAACCCATTGTTTGTTGTGGATCAAGATCTGGTCCAATCAATGGATCAAGTACACCAATAGTAATCATGACCATAGATCTTCAAAAGGGGGCCTGGGCGACCATCATAGCACAGCCTGATCTTGTTTTTGATCAAGCGGGTCCCATGCTTCCACTGCCTCAACATCCCAGATGAAGGTTCTGTAATAGAACATGGTGAAACAAATCATGAAAAGGGGTTGACAGTTGTGGGACCCATCAGTGGACCTTATCAAAGATTACAACCCCACATCTTGAAGGGGACCCAAGGGCGATCATGTTGGTGGTGGTCCCATGTGGAGTGGACCCCATCTGCCCGTTTATCCAGTGGTCATAAGGTTCTGCAGTTTGGTTCTGTTCATGTTGGACTAGACCATACATTTTAAGGCATGCATACTTTGCTCAATTGTGATAATTTTGACGGGGCCCACTGTAAAAGAATTATATATATTAAAGCAAATGAAGAGGTGGGTTGTGAGGGGTGCCACCTCACCCCTGAAACATCTCTTCTTTTAGAGGAATGCAAAAGAAAACATGAGATTTTTTGCCTTTAACGAATGGTAAGATGATGAGATGGTTTGGCTTTGATTTGATGGAGGGTCAGATCTTAATCTCAATTTCTATTTTGGATTGAACGACCCTTATCTTTCTCAAGATCAACGAGAGAGGAGGTTCAACTAAAGTCTCTCCAAAGATTACTATATCAAGACTTTTAATGGAAATCAAATTTCAAAACATTAGTCCAACTAAATTCCCAAAATATCTCTACTGAACCAAACCTTTAAAGATAATGGAAATCAAAATTCAAAACATTAGTTCAACTAAATTCCTTAAATCTCTCTACGGGACCAAAATCTTATATGCTACGGCCCATCTAACTATTCAATATTACATACTATGCGACCCATGTAAATTGAAGTCATAGAGCTCATGCACTATGGTGCACATCTAACTATGGAGAATGTCCAATCCAATGCAGTGTTATATGCTATAGGACCCATTTAATCAAATATCCCAAATCTCATAATATAGTCTGGAGTGCAACTAATTGTGCAAAGTCCTGCAAACACTCAGAATGCAATACAATATCATTCATTAGCTCATCCATCTGACTAAAATCGAAAATCTAATACACCATGGGGCCCATCTAATTGTAAGGAATATCTAATGCAATCTAATGTTATATATTATCAGGCCCATCCAATCAAATGTCTTAAATCTCAAAGAAAACGCTACGTTCAAATATATTTTTTATTTTTAAATTTCAGTTAAAGATTTTTCATTTTAAAATCAATTACTTTTTTCATTAAGGTCCAGATTTCTTTACAAAAGTGCTAGATATTTAATGTAAATATAATAAAATGCTATAAATTTTATTTTCCATAATCTTGTATTCTAAATTTTTAATTTAACTTTTATATATAATTTATATATAGTGTTTTAGAAAAAAAACTGAAGTATTCTAAATTAATGTTATTTGGAGGCCGGGCTTAGCACGGGCATTTGTTGTTAGTGAAATATTATATGAATCATAGGTATATTATTATCGGATTATGCAAATGTATTGGCACAAGTTGTCTGTATAACATGTAAAGTCAATCATTAAAGAATGGCAAGTGTGGCTGTACATTAAGGCCGAGATCCAGAAGTATCGGATATTAGATCTTGAGTATTGAAGAGGGCCAACAAGCCTTATCCTAGTTGACTAGGATCTAATGAACGTTGCCTTTTATCGTGAGTTCTACCAATACCACATCATTTTTTATAATGCAATCAAGTTTGTGAATGTGTTGCTGCGGCGTTCGTTGCCACTTAGAATCATTTCTTAACACCTTTTAAATGTGAGATTATTTTTCAGTGCAGCAATATGGTTGCACCAAATAGCTACACTTTTGAATCCTCAAGACTACGTCTACACTTTTGAATCCTCAAGACTATGTCCAGTCCAAAATATAAGACCATCAGCATATTCACGATCGAAACTTACGTCCCTGGTCCACCCATGAACGGCCCCGATACCTGCTTGAACCTGATTACAATTTTCATGATTATTGAGAGAGAGAGAGAGAGAGAGAGAGAGAGAGAGAGAGAGAGAGAGAGAGAGAGAGAGAGAGAGAGAGGGAGAGGGAGGGCCTCCGCTCACACTCCATGATCATATGCCACGTGGCACGATTCTAGCTTCGAGTGGGGTTTTCATGGCGAGAATGAAGGTGAAATCCTCACTGAGGTTAGGCTCCTCGCCCTCCACAGCATTTGACCAGTGGACAGCGTTGACCAGGTTGGAGACTGCGAACGGGAGCTGAAGCTTCCCTACCTCCAAACCCGCGCAGGCTCTCATTCCAGCCCCAAAGGGCAGGAACGAGTACTGCCCTCTCTTCCCTAGGAACTCCTTAGATGACTCCATGAACCGCTCCGGCTTGAACTGGTCCGGTTCATCCCACACCTTGGGGTCATAATGCAGAGCGTAGAGGTTCACCATAACGGTCGCCCCCTCAGCCACATGCAGTCCGTCCAACGTAGTATCTCTTGTAGCCTTGTGCGGTACAGCAAGTGGTGCAATGGACCCTGTGCTGTCCAATCCCAGGACAAACACCTTGAAGATGCTGAAGATGGTTACTTCTCTGGGGAAGCTCTGTGAGAGGAGGAAGTGAGCGTAACAGTTGGGAGGTGGAGGGGAAGCGAGGTGGTGTCCTATACACTCCTCAACACGGAGCTTCAGCTTCTCCATCTGCTTGATGGCTCGTTTGACGCTAGGGAGGAAGCGGGCGGGTGAGAAGGTGTCGAGCATGCGAGCGTTGTCGCTATACTTCAAGGTTTCTTCAACCATAACGTCCATGGTGGCATCAAATTCCTCGTCACTGAAGTCGGAGCCGAAGCAGAGGCGGGCGAGGAGCTTAATGGTGGCTCGCCGGATGTGGTGGAAGGGTTTGACGACCCCTCCATTTAAATTGGCTTCCTTGATCATGTTGTTGATCATCTGTGCCATGTCGGATTCCTGGAGGGGCGCTTGGACGGAGATGCAGAGTGGGCCAATGGCACCGTTTTGGAGGCCACGGCGGAGGCTGTGCCAGTGAGGACCGGCGTTGGAGCTGACAATGGTGCGGAAGTCGGCGGTGACTAGCTTGGCGAGAGTGGGAAACTCGCGGGCGGCGTAGTCAGGGGACTTGGAGACTAGGACCTTCCAGACCAAGCCATGGTCGCTGACTATAATGGTAGGTTGCCTGGGGCCGAGCCAGACGGTCATGAGAGGACCATGGACTTGGGCTAGTTTGTTGAGGGCGACGTGGAACGGATAACCCCCTTTGAGGATTTGGTGCATGTTGCCTATTAGAGGCAGTCTGGGTGGGCCAGGAGGCCATTGGGTTGGCCTGCCACTGGGTCGCTGGCGTCGCCAAAAGGCCATAATAAGCACTGCAGCAGCGATGGCAATGGCAACAGCAGTCCATATGGCCTCCTCCAATTGTGTTTCTCACTTGCTTTTGTGATGGTCTGGTAGCCGTACGTAGGGACCTATTTATGTTTTACAGGGAAGATTCCGGGAACACAACACAACGCAACACGACATCTTTTGGCAATGTGGGAGTGAAACCGAAATAGAAATCAAGCGATGGATACTCGCCAGATCATGTGACTTGCTAAACGGCGGCAGGTGGGTAATTTGTGTTTTAATAAAAGACTAGCCTGGGCCCAAAAATGGGAAT
Organism: Persea americana; assembly: GCA_029852735.1. Taxonomy (NCBI): domain Eukaryota; kingdom Viridiplantae; phylum Streptophyta; class Magnoliopsida; order Laurales; family Lauraceae; genus Persea; species Persea americana. The sequence continues at coordinate 54,161,874 of CM056812.1, forward strand.
ATATATTTAAAATTAAATTAAAATATATATATTATTTTATTTAATAAAAATGAAGAGTATCATGTCGACAAGGCGGCACAATTATTGTTGCACGTAGCTGTCATACTGAAAGAATATTCAAACTAAATTTATTTAGCTTCAAATACAAAGTTGAATAATAATTAATTCAAAATTTTAAAGAATAAGGAGATTCTTCAAATTGGAGAGGGCCCCATATGGTTAGAAATCCAACCTTCCATTAAATCGTCAAAAATAAGAATATATTTAAAGTAAATTAAGAAAATATATTATTTATCAATATTTTCCACCATGAAAAATGAGAAATTATTTAAAGTAAACTAGGTAGCTTGTCTAAAAAACTCATCAACCACTTTCTGTTGCAGGCCTGCCAGATGATCGCATTGTTACAATTCGAATGGTTCAAGGTTTTTTTTTTTTTTTTTTTATTCAACTAATAAACTCCAAGACATTGACGTTCATATTTTAAATCAGCCTAAAATAATGATAAGTATTTTTTTTAAAAGCCCAAAAAAGGGCCCAGCCTATAAATCTGCGATTTATGGACCCTCAATCTGTGGTCCAAAACCAATAGTCCCACTGCTAAAACAGCCTCTAACAAGAGAGGGGCATGTCCCTATTTAATATGAACCCAGTGCCATCGCTACTCTAAATCAGGTGTTATTGGGCTGGGCTAGGTCCCAAGGATAGGCCGAGGTGTTCCAGAAGCCATCCCATTTACAGTCAGGCGAGAAAATTAGATCCGGCTCATTCATGGAGATATGTCAAGTGCAGGGCCAGAACTGAAGTCCTTAATAGCTTTTAGCAAAATGAAAATCATAAACGTCTCTAAATATGTAGAATCACACAAAAGGCTAATTATAGACATTTTCAAGTCCTTTTAATACGGTAGGTTTTGACACCACATCTAATTCTAGATATAAAATTCCTTACATTCTCAATAAATGAAATCTGGCATATTAATGTTAGATTTTAATTAATATTATTTTAGAATGCTTTTCAGCAAGAAGTGACCCCCAATGTGACCCAACTGGGATGAGGAGGTTGGGAGGATTGAATTCCTACCTATATGCCTATAAGATGATAGTGATATGCCTACCCAAAGATCAACATGAAAGTAATTTATTGGATTAGATCTGATATTAGCACTGGGGTTTGTTTTTTACATTGGACGAAATCTAGGCCTCCACATGGCCTCCACATTGCAGATCATATCCAATTTCAAATTTTTTTTTAAAGGATATGATTAGATAACGGGCCATTATATCTTAATGAACTAATCATCGTATCCAAACCCAATTAATTATACAAAACCAAATGCAAGAATAAAATTTTCAAAATGGGTTCGAATTAAGACTTATGATGTGGTCAAATCTTTATAGATCTTTACAATTCTAGATATTACGGCTCTGATTAGTATGATAAACAGAAGAACAATTCCCATTAATAAATAAACAGCTCATATGGTGAGATTCAAATCCCAAGAATCAAATCCCAAGAAAACTAAGGACATCGTTTAACTGATGAAGCAACAATTATCCCAAATTATATCACAACTTCAAATCAGAAAACTTTAAAAAAAAAAGTACTTATCATGTAAAAAAAAAAAAAAAAAAAACACCAAAAACTGAAAAAAAAAAAAAATGTTCTTTGCAGCACAACATAAAAAAAAAATAAAAAAAAAACCCCCAAAAATAGCATTGTCAACTTCAAATTACAAGAATCTACTAAAAATATAGGAAGGAGTCTCACCAAGAAATAAAGAAGTCACCGCAAAAGAGAAAATATTGCTACTAGTGAAAAGCACTAGACTTTAGACAACCCAAATGTCGAATGGAATCGATAGTAATTTCATAGAAATGAGTTTCCTGTTAAGCTCCCTTGTTAGGTGGTATTGTAGAGGGATAGTAGGATAGAAGAGGATTTGAATTTGAATTTGATTGTAACTAATCCTAGGATTAACAGATGGGAGGAGAGATTTAGAAACGACATATGATATCTAAATCTTAAGCGCATGTTTGACAAAGAGAGATGACTTCTCTCCTTAGAAGAATCCTTTGATCGGCTAGAATGAAGCCTTGAGGATTCTTTGAGGAGAGTTCCAAGTTTGGCAAAAGAGAGATATCCTATAATCTACACTCTAAGTGATCCAATGGTTATATATTTTTCTGGTAATTTTCCCAAAATCCATGAAAAGTTAAGGGCTGAGCTTCCACCCCATAATAGTCCTTGGCACTCTAGAGAATTCAAACCGGTCGGATCTTTCAAATGGGCCCCATAAAAATTTAAAAAATATATATTTTAAATTTTGGACATTTTTAAAATATATCTCAAGATCCATGATGGATCTATGGCTGAAATTTGGTCTCCTACACGGTCTTGGTATACTGGAAATGATACACGGCTCGGATCATCATTTTGGATCCTGAAAAAGATAAAAAGAAATTTAAAAAATAGGGACTGCCCATGTAATCCCCTTTTTTGCCTTGTGGCATATGAACAGTCTGCATGGTTTCTTGCCTTTTTCTGAATCTGAATGCCAAAGTTGAACCACTGATTGTTTTGGACCTCTTGAAGAGTTTGAACGGTTTGGATTATTCGAATGGGGCCCACAAAAACTCAGAAGTTATGATCCTATGTTTGGGATATTTTCACAAATATAATGAGATCTGTGAAGAATCAACGGTTGGTTTTTGGTATAGCAGCTATTTAATGCCTTTTAAACATGATTATTGGATCCAATCTTCATCTGGGGGTCCAAAAAAATAAAACAATCTAAAAGAACGGTGATGCTAAAATGATATAGAAGGGCGCTGTTGCTCCGCCTTTCCACCAACACACAAACTTTCATTGTCTAACAGGGGAGTTCTAACGCAAAGAATCATTTGAAATGATGATGCAAGGATTCTTTTCTCTAGTTTTCTAATGTTTGCAAACGCATCTTTTCCACAAGAGCTTGGAAAACCTAAGATGATTCCTCGCTGCGGAACGTTGCCAAACGTGCCCTAAGGGATTTGAGCTTCATATGGGAGGATAGATTAGAAACAGTATTGAGATTAGATCAATGGAGGATATTTGAGTAAATTAGTTTTAGTCTGAGATTTAAAGCGAGGAGATTTGCATGGGATCAGTGTAGTGGCCCACGTTGCATTTTTTTTCTTTTGTATCTCTTTGATAGGAGAGTTCTGAGTGCTGATGTGGCGCCATAGACAGCTTCCCTCCCTATTATTTTAGGTGGCACACTCCACAATCCACCTCCCCTATTGCTTTGATACTATACTAGCAACAATGGAATAAAAATATATTTAATCTTATTGCTTTCTTTAAGATATTGTCGATAAAGAATAAATAAGAATAAGTAAATATATTATTTAATGAAACGAGTAAATTAATTTATTTATAAAATTTAGATTGAAATGTTATTGTCATCTTACTTTGAAATTGCTATAAAAGAACTGTATAAAAGAGAAGAATAATGATGATAATCTTAAAATAAATAAATATATTTATTTTAAAAGTTTTTGTTACTAATTTCAAAGAAGAATTTCTAAATTTGAAAATACGTCAATAGTTTGAAAGACATGATTTCCAAAACTTTGAGGGCTACTAAATTACAAGAAAAATAGGGCTCGCCATGAAGAATCTAAATCGCTCAAACTAATAATTTACTCTTTGTTTTAGGATTGAGAGTTTTATCTCACTCTAAAAAGTAGGGCCTATATCAGATTGATCACATGTAAACCAATATACGCCATAACTAATTAATGAAAATTTGTTGATTGCTTACTTGTTATAGTTTAATGGGCCACATTATCTATGGTACTAGGCATGGATGGTTTAAGACCCATTGGTTGGTTGCTTGTGATTGCTTAATGGGCCGTGATGCTTTTGATCGGCACGGATGGTTGATAGCACACTATTGATAGCTATTAACAAATATTATTTTTTTTTTTGCTGCAAAGTAAATTTGTATTGAAAAAAAGCAAGGGGAGAACAAGGGCAATTAGTCCCCAAAGCCGGGAAGGCTACATTAACAAGAAAAGAAAACAAAGTCTATAAAGAGAAGAAACACGAGATTTAGCCATACCCAAAAAAGCCAAAATAGGTTGAATATGAAGCTAACCCTTGATAGAAGGCAATGACGAAATCATACCTTTAATCCGATCCTCTAGATTGCCTTGGCTCGCTTGATTGAAGGCTTCCGATTGTTGTGCTTTGAGTCATTGCAAAGGAGCCAAAGGATTGAGATGTCATTGAAGAAGAAGATTGCAGCTGCACATTTTCTTCCAAAGACATCTCCATTGGTTGATATGGTTCTCTAAATAGCTGCTGCAATGACAAGAGCAGAGGGAAGGTTGCCACAAGGCTTGAGAAGCCCTGAACCACAGGGCTTGAGCAAGATTGCAAGAGAAAAATAGGTGGAGATCTGATTATTCGCTTAGAAGACAGTTGTAGCATCTTGAAGCCATAATGTAGCCTCTATATTTGCGAAGTGATCTGTCGAAGTCTTTCTATGGAGAAGACGCCAACTGAAGCAAGCCAGGCAGAGAATCACATACTTATTCCATATGAGAACAGTCCAAGGAAGATTTGTAGCTTGAGATCTTAGAAGAGTCCATGTATAACCTTGAGGGTGGTACATCCATTGTATTACAAATATTAAAAAAACAGTGAACAGTCAAGGTGTAACATCCATTATGCTTTAGAGTAAAAGGCCTCTTCTTCGGTGGTCATTTCCCAAATTTTACTCCAATATAATGGATCCCACTATAAAATTCAGCAAATCATATTTTAAACAAGAGCTTTTTGTATATACCCCCATAAGGTTTGTAGGATTTGTATATTAGGCCCCTGAGGTTCTAGTATTTGTCAATTGGCCCCTTTTTTTTTCTTTTTAATACATTCCATGTCCCCAAAATAAATATTCCTGTGGGTATATACAAAAAGCTCTTTAAACAATGCATAAATACTGTGGGACCATCTCCTATTTGAATATGAAGGATAGCTTGATGCCCAAATCCAACTTGTCATAGGGAAAGGCTTTTATTTGAGGAGCTCTTACAAAGACTTCCAATTTGGAGAGAAAAGGGGAGAGAAAAAGGGATTTACTTTAGCTAACTCCTTAAGATTTGGAGAAAGATTTAATTTTTTTTCTAATGCAAAGAAAAATCAAGAGACAAAACTAACCTCGAGACTTTTCAAATTCTCTCCTTTTATAGAAGGAAAAAGCAAATGACGAGGGGCAAAATTGCAAAAAATAAAATTTTTTGAAGACCCAGCCCATGTATTGCAATGAACGAAAGAAGTTGGGGAGGGGCACCCCTCCTGTCTCCAGCCCTGTTTGCATTGAAGCACATACATAATGCCCAGTTTCAGCTTTATAATACTGTTGGCTTTTTCTTTCCTATCTATTTGTTCCATTCATCGCCTCTTATTTGGACAAAATACCAGAACGTCAAATTTCGAGGCCAGACCCGGATAGTCTACAAAGTCAAATTGACAACTATGAATAAAATCCAATATTAAGGTTGTTTTTAACCCTATGAATGTCTTCAGCAAGATATAGCTAGTTTACCCACCGGCCATCAGATATGAGTAGGTGTGAATTACACCGAGACCCAGCATTCGTGGAAAACTCTCTAAAATGGAGAAGAAAACACCATGGAGCCAACAATCAAATCCACCATGCAAAATAAGAATTTAGAAGCTTCACACCTTCCCATGTTTCTAACTTGAGGATCACTTTCTCATATACAAGAACTTCCCTTTCACTTTGTTAATGGAAGATAAAAGAAAATAAATCTCTAACTTTCTTACTCAGGAACAAGGGGAATGCTGTGAGTTTGAGACTAACAAAACTATAATTCTAACAAATGCATCATGGTCTTGTAGGGCTTTTCTTTGACTCTCTCTATAACTATATTATTGCCTATCATATTAAAATATGATAAGAAAATATGACTTAATTACTTTCTATATACTGACACATGAGCTTACATCAAACCCAGTATGGACCTTCACATGATGATAAACTGTTAGGTTTTTTTGTGTTAGCTAATTAATGGGTTGGACAAAACTCTGGTTTCCATTAAATTTCTATTTTTATTTTTAGAAAAGGACTGTGATACTTTGGAGTTAGAAGTTTGCAAGAATTTGAAGTTAGAAGACAAAGTCTAGCAGAATTTGAAGTGAGAAATCTGACAGAATTAGAAGTATGCTGAATGGAGAAAAAGAAGTTTGAAAGAGAAGAAGAAAGATTGAAAGAATTAGAAGTGCTGGATTTCCTGATCAACCAGAATAAGGGCCCGCTCGAGCGCCCATTATCCTGCTGAGTGCATGTAGTAAAAAAGCAGTCAAATGCTAAGACAGAAGCTTGGCCGCTCGAGTGCGCCTCCATCCGCTTGAGCAGGCAATGCAACTGTGTTTGACGGAAATTAGAACTGCGTTTTTTAACTGTGTTCAAACTGCTTGTTTTAATCATAATCAAGTTAGACTACTTTAAGAACGTCCCTAAGTGTATTTTAAAAGACCTTTGGGCTACACTAAAGAGCAATCATCTCTCACTGTTCTGAGTTGGAAGATATAATTGAATGAATTCTTCTCTAGAGTTTTTGTTGAAGACTTGTGCTGAAGTGTTGATTTATAGAGCAACTTCTTCTACTTCTCTGGTATAAGATCATCTTCTTTAGTAGAAGATTTCAGGAGTCAAGTGGGATTGAATCTGTTGCAATCAACGGTGTGGAGTCGTTAAGGCATAAAGCTACATAAGAGGTAGCTGTAGTCTTTAGGTAGAAGATATCTGCGGAGGAATATGTGAGTGCCTGGTAATTGTGACGTTCATAGTGCTTGATTATTGATCCAATTCAGATCCGTGGTTTTTCACCCGGTTAGGGTTTTCCACGTTATATTTTGTGTCTCTTGTGGTATGTGCTTTTGCCATTTATTTCTGCTGTATATCTAATTGTTCGTGCACACTATTGGGCTGTTGATTTGACCAATCTAGAGATCTCCAAGGAATTTAATAAACCCAAATGACCCGGTAATTTTCAACTAGAAGAAGAACACAAAGATCTTGATTTGGTATAGTTCATGGGACCCATTTGCATGTTTTCCTATCATTTTTCTAAAATGAATGGAAAGCTTTATTTACGGATAAGGGTGTTATAGAAAATTAGCTTCATCAGATTGTACTCGATTAGAGCCGAATGTTTTGATAAAACCATAAAGCTAGATTTCACATGCTATCCACTTGTAGGAGAAAATGCTCTCTGGTTAGTATTAGTGTTTCGTTTGCTGTTAATAGTTTGATTTGGGCCTTTTCTGTTATTATTTAGACAGGCCTTTAAAATTTTAGGAAACTTTTTAATTAGTTAAAATCTCCAAAATGATTTTCTCCTTTCAAAACCCAGCCCAAATATCTATTCGAGAAAAATGGTCAAGTTCTCAATTTTCTCATAATAGTTGGCATTCTCTATTTGTTACGGCACTGGATAAACAACTTCATTCAAATTAAAGCAGCAGAGACACTTTTCCATGTTAAAATTTGAAATGGATTTAATGTAAACATGTTTAGATCCATCTTGGTCCTAATTAGATACATGTCAGCCAATCTATCAGAGTCTATAAGGTCATCAGTCATTTTACAGTGTGGGTACCCACGAAGCTAGGTATTGAGAGGGTTCAGACCGGAGATAGACATAACATTTGACTTATTTACATAAAGTGACTTTCTACACGTAATATAAATAGGTAATATAAATAGGCAATTGTCACGACCCGGGCCCGAGATTAGGGTTACTACGGCCAAACCCCGAGTCGCGACGCCATACTTACTCCCGTAAACCTCGCATCGCCGAAGCCAATACGAGATTCACAAGGGATCTTACATATACCTGTCAAATGTACATTGTTTTGCGGAAATATATACATACATTGACATTTAACGTTAACATGTACAAGTCCTTTACAGAAAGTAAAGTTTACTTACACATCTCATTTCCTATTTAAATCAACCATGCATATTCAATACAATGCATGTGATCTCTATTTACAACCAAAATAAATCTATTCAAAACGTTTCCAAAAATTTCTAAACCGGTCGCCTCCGATTTACATCCATTCATTCAATCCTCCTGGAAGAACCGGATTGGTCTCCTCCGCTGGCGGCGTGGTCTCTGAACCACTGGAACGGGCAACTTGACCTGTAATGTCATCAATAACACTGTAAACACGACGGTTCAACAATGTATACGCAATTCTATGATAATCATATGTTTAGCATTTTGGTTCCAATGTATAACAATTCTATTCAATTCAATTCAATTCATATAGTTCTTCCCTGAAGGAAGCATTCAATTCATGTAGTTCTCCCCTAAAGAGAGCATTCAATTCATTATATACACTTTATCAAGTGTCTTTTCGTTGTCCTCTAGCATAGGCGGAAGGCGCACCATTCACAACCCAGCCTTTCAAGGACTCATTTCATTTCAATATTACTCACTTTATTAAGTGGCTTATCAAATGTGTGGGATTTACCAGTGTCTTGATCAGAGATCACCGGCATCACCACGGAGCTCCGGAACGCTCCATCTACTGCAGCAGACTTAATCTTTTATACCTTACAATGTTTGTTCATTCCAGTTCTTTTCGTTTCATTTCATTGCATTTCATTGTATTAATTCAATACATTATTCAATGATAGCTCAACAAGGAGCACAACAGTAATAGACGAGAGAGGACAAGCCAACTCAAGTCACAAACAATTAAATTTCCTAAAACAACATTCGGGTGAAACGTTCATTATGCAATGTAGGTGTTATTTTAGATGACATCACTTTTTAGTAAAATTTATATTCACATAAGTTTAGCTAACACCCATGAAGGTTTAGGAAATTATCAGAAATCAATTCTGATATTCCCTCAATTTCGGTCACCTCGTCGGTTACCTAGCGGTTAGCCGCATTAGGGCTTTCGGCTGACCGAACCACATTCGGTCAACTTTCCAGAATCTCTCAATTTCCAGGACAATTTGCTTAATTCGGTCACCTATTCGGTCACCCACTCGGCTGACCGAAATTCAAATTTCGATTAGCCGAATTTCTTCGGTCAGCTCACGGTTCGTTTTCCAGAAGCTCAACTTCTGATGGAAAAACCCTGACAAGATTTTCGGTCACCTTGCGGTCAACCCTCGGCTAGCCGACCTATGTCTGTCAGCTCTCGGTCAGGTGTCGGTCAGCCTGGCGGCTGACCTAATTGTGCCCAGAAGTTCAGAAAATTCTGAACCGAATTTTCTGTAACTGAACTTCTTGAGTTCTAACAATTCACTTAACAATTGAAATCAATATAATTGAGTATACTTGCCTTGTTTGGAAACTAATCAGCAAGAATTCCCTTGTCTAGCTTGAATCCAAGATGAAATCCTCAAGCCAAACCTTCTTTTGAACCTAAGGACCAATCAATCCATTCAAGAAAAGTTTAATGAGTTTCTTATGTAAGAAACCATTCCAAATCACCAAAGTGAACTCAGAAATCCTAAAACCAACACAATTCACTTACTTGTAACCTCTTTGGTGGAAATCTTGAGATCTTCTCAAGTTTAAACTCCAAGAAAGTAAGAAAAGAGGTGAAGAAGATGATGAAGAAGATGGAGTCCCTCTTCACACACTTGTCAATTCTCTAAATCACCACTCAATGAAGAGAACTTGGAAGAAAGAAGAAGAAGAGAAAGAAAGAGAAGAAGAGAGATCGGCTGGGATGAAGGAATGAACTCAAATGAGTTCATCCACATCTTATAAGCCCTCAATTGCATCTTAGCCCCTCTCCTTTCCACTATTTACAATTTGAGTCAAATGAATGACCATTTGAACCAATTCACACTGAATGGAATCAATACATTTACGGAAGTTAACGTACTCCTCAAGATATACGTGTGAGTATCAAGAGTTTCCGTATTCGACGAAATACGTGTAATTTCGTATTTACGAAAAAGTCCTTACATCACTCAATTTGGCCTAAAACCATCGCTAATCTATTCAGAACCTTCACTATTCTTTTCATTAAGTTCAATTTGACCACTTGAGCCAAATTCTATATCAATTCAGCCATTAATCAACATTAACTCCATAAAACATGTTGAATTAGCATTAATTCCGATTAATTAGAGTTAATCTTAATTAACTCGGGACAGGGTGTTACACCAATAGACTTCAAAGTTTAAGATCCGGAGATTATTTGACTGCACTGATTTTTTCCCCCCTTTGTCCATGCCCACATCTTCCAACTATCCCACCCTCTTCATGGTCATTGATTGTGCCCCACCCACAAGGGTTATTCATGGCGGCTTTTGGTAGTTAGTCTCTTGTTGGTGATGAATTCCAGTCGAGTTTTGGAAAATTGGAGCCTTGGCTGGAACCAGTGCTAGGTTCTTTGAACTCCTATGTCATCTGCTTTTAGAATTTTCGTGTCCACTTGTCTTTTAGAATTTTCGTGTCCACTTGTCTTACCGTGTTAAAATCTTGGGACTCTCGTGGCCAGACTGGTTTTTCTCACTCTTTCCTCGCCTTGGGGTTAGAGATAATATCAAGATTTGTTTATCAGATTGAGGCCCGCTGTCTTCTTTCCCTACTCTCATGGACTTTCCACTGCACCAAAAGCCTTACATCTGACCTGCCTAACTCAACTTAAACCCGGCCTAAAATTTCTGTTTCCATCTTTGCATTTCTTTCTTCTCTACTTTATCTTAACCCTCGCACCCTCCTCCTTTCCTTCATATTTGATCGTTTTTGGCTTTTATCAAATTAATTTTTTTTGTAAAATAGACTAAAAGAATTTACAACAAAGCAAAACCATCAAGAAGATACCTTTGCGAAAAAATATAATACAGAAATCGAAAACAATTCTTGCTAAACTGAAATCAAACAAAATTCCACCATTATAATTTCTATTTCAGCACCTACTTTTGCCTGTGTATTGGCCTGTGAATTATGATTTTCCTCCTTACATAACGGAAAGATCCAGAAGACAGAGAATTACCTAATTAATTTAATTAAACGATGTAGAAGAAACACCAACAACCATTTATTAAGGATGCTAATCAACTAATGATACTTTCATTAGTTTGCTTGTTAAGTTCTTAAATCTGATTAAAAACTTTAAAGAAATCTCCTTTGTTTGTACTCGTATACTTTTGTATATCTTAATTCACCCATGCAACACTGAAATGACTCACAGCAATAAAACACTGAGGATGATTCTACCCCCAATTTTTTAAATCAGGGACTAAGTGCTAAACGTGTGCATTTAAGAGCCACAAAACAATCATTACACACTTAAATTAGAGATTCTATGTGCTCACTACCGCATATATATGGGGTTGGCAATGTATCTGGTTGGCTCGGGTTTGGGTTAGGTCGATGACTGTGAGTAACGTCAAACCCAATCCTTGAATTAACAAGTTTGACTTGGGTTCTGATGGGGGGTCGGCAATTAGCCTGGTGGCGTTAGATTCATTTCTTGTGGGCAGGTAGAGTAGATGCTTTGGACCCAACCCCAACCCCAAAAGTAAATTTGGGTTGTAGTCAGAATTAGGCCAGTCCTAACACGGAAGGGACGTACGTGTTGGTTGAACAAAGTAATACACAGCTTCATTTAAATTAAAGCAGCACAGACACTTTTCCATGTTAAAATTTGAAATAGAATTAATGTAAACATGTTTAGATCCATTTTGGTCCTAAATAGAGACATATTAGCCGATCTATCACACTTTATGAGGTCATCACACAGTGTGTGTTCCGTCGAAATAGGGTCTTCGGAGAGTCTAAATTAGAGACAGACCTAATCTTTAATTATTTTACACAAAGTGGCTTGCGGCACTTAATATATACAAATAAGGCAATAAACTTCAAGATTTAATATCCAGAGATTATTTGACTACACTGATTTTTGACCAACCCTCGTCATGGTCATTGATTAATGTGCCCCACCCACAAGGATTATTCTTGGCGGCTTTTGGTAGTTGGGCTCTTGTTGATGACGATTTCCAGTCAAGTTTTTGGAAAATTGGAGCCTTGGCTGGAACCAGGGCTACAATCCTATTGGTTCTTTCTAACTCCTATGTCATCTGGTATTGGAATTTTCCTGTCTCCTTGTTTTTCGGCATCTTATTGTGTTAGAATCCTTTGACTATCGTGGCGTGACTGGATTTTGCTCTCTCTTTGCCTGCCTTAGGATTAGAGATAACATAAATAACTTGAACTTGGGTCCAGAAACATGGGCGTCGCAACCTGTGGCACACGACATAATTCCAAAAGCTTGGATGGTCCAGGCCAGGTTTTAATGGGAACGCAGTTATCTTGAGACTAATTTTGGTGCAGCCGGGTTTCATGATCCGGACCCGAGATCCAATAATCTCGAGTCACGAACACATATTTACTCTGAAAGTTTTAGGGTTTGCAAGATTTCTAAATTGGTCCACTCAATAAATCAACCCAAAATGTGCAAAAACAATAAATATGCAGCGGAAATAAAATCACAAGCACACACCACAATGACACCAGATTTTTACGTGAAAAGCCCTAACCGGGTGAAAAACCACGGATCCGAACCGAATCTAATCAAACACTATGAATATCGAAATTACAAGAAACTCAGATTTCTTCCCTAGATATCCCCTACCTAAGGACTAAAGTTATCTTGTGTCGCTTCACTCTTCAACGATTTCATACCGTTGATTGCAACAGACTCAATCCAGCGCTTGACTCCCCAAATCTTCTCGCGAGAAGATGATCTTCTACAAATGATGCAGAAGAACCTGACTCTCTAGAGTACTTGGTAGCACAACTCTTAAAAAATATCTAGAGAAAATTTCTCTCAGTTAAATCACCAATTCAGGGCCTAAGAGATGAACTGTGTCTCTTTGGGTTGTGAGAAACACCCAATTTATAGCCTCAAATCCGTGCAAGAGACTCCTAATAATAATCTACTAAAAATATCAAGTTTTCTCAAACTTCAACCCAACGTCCAGATCAAACTGCACTTACTGCACTACCCTTGCTATAGCGAGCTTCATCCTCGCTATAGCGAGGTGTCATTCTGCCTCGGGACTGTTCGCTACTCTCGCTATAGCAAGAATCGTGCTCACTATAGCGAGGAGTCATTCTGCCGATTTGCATTTTATGGCTCTAACAGCCTTTTCTGTTGACACACTATGCCGATTGACTTTTACAATCTTCCCCTTTTGGTAATTCTTGGACAAATATTCCTAGAACAATACAATATGATCTACCCAAAAGAAAAACTCAAAATACATTGAATTTTGAAATAAAAAAAAATAGCACTGTAGATCTTGTATGGCCTTTGCTTGAACTTTTCAGATCTTGAATTGCATTGGCTTGTAAAGCTCCTCCTGGCTTCATTCTTATCCACATGTATTTGTCCAAACTTGACAAACAAATATCATCATGCAGCTTCTGTCCATCTGGATGCAGTAGCTCCCCCTCAATTTCAACTCCCCCTGAATGTATCTTCGTAGCAGCATTGGGGTTGGGAGCTTAACCTCCTTGATCAGGGCTTTTTGTATGTAGCCACCCACACTTGTGGGGTTTGAGCTTTCAGCATAGTGTGAGTAAACTCCTTTGGCAAATCAGATTTTCTAACCCAAATTGGAGTCGTCTTAGGTAGAGAAAAATTCTTCCAACACTGCTTGGTCTTAGGTAGACTTTGCAGCTTCTTGCAACGGTGGCGAATGTGTCCATTCTTTCCATAATGGTGACACGTGGATGTGTGTGCAGCGTATAACACATTCTTTTTCTTTGTACTACTCAGCACATTATTTGAAAGTGCAGTATGTTGAGTAGCATGTATAACACTTGAAACAAAAATTATTTTACCTTTAGCATTTGAAGTGGATGCACCATGATCATAACCAAGACCGCTTCTGTCAAAATGAGGCTTCTGACTGCACAAAATGTTTGTAATAGTCCCCGAACCAGTGTTCATCTTGTTTAGTGAAGCTTGTTTCACTTTTAATTCAGATAGAGTGATCTTCAGTCTTTCTTGCAAATCTTCTTTTTCAGAATTCACCTTCTGTAACTCTATTTGTAGAGTCTCAATTTCTTCAGCCTTCTTGAATTTCTGACTCTCGGTAGTCAAATTTTCAGCTATGTAGTTTTTTTGACTTTCCAAGAGATTAACATGTTTAAGCGCTAGCTCTAATCTAATCTTCAGTGCAGAATTTTCTTCTTGAGCAGCTTTAAACTTGATGGTAATTTTGTTGCTATACTTTATCATCCTAATGCAATCAGCATATGTAGTATGATACAACTCTTCACAATCTTTCTCTTAATCTGATATCTCATCATCATTATCTTCATCAGTAGCATTGTCAAAAAGAGACTTAGCCATGAAAGCCACAAACTGCCTATTCACATTTTCTGAATAATTAGCCTCAGGATCTTTTTCTTCTTCGGAAGATTCTTCATCCCAAGTTGTGTTGAGAGCCTTTTGCTTTGTACCATTTTTCTTGTTGGCACACTCATTAGCATAGTGACCATAGCCTTGTCACTTAAAATACTTTGTTCCTTTCGCAAAATCCTTCTTCTCAGATTTAGAACTCTTTCACTTGGCTTATTTTGATTTCATGTACTTCTTGAAGTAATTTAACAATTCAACCATATCATATTCAGCCTCAGATTCATAATCAGACTCAATTTTCTTTTCAGGCTTCTTTTTTGATTCTTTGCTAGTTTTCAAAGCAATACATTTCTCTTTAGACTTTCTTTTATCCAAACGGTTTGCTTCAAAGGTCTGAGGATTTCCAACCAGCTGGTTTATCTTGAGGGTATCAAGATTCTTACTTTCTTCGATAGCATCAACCTTAGAATCGAGCCTCGAAGGTAGAGACCTCAGAATTTTCTTGACAATCTTGTTTTCTGGAATTTTCTCACCGAGAATGAAAACATAATTCACAATATCATTCAGCTTGGCATAAAATTGATCGAATGTCTCATCTTATTCCATCACGATGGTTTCAAATTCTTTAGTCAGCCTTTGCAATTTTGATTGTTCCACCGTGTCTGTACCCTCATACACTGTCTGTAAAACTTCTCATGCTTCTTTTGCAATTTTACAAGTGGAAATCGTATAGAACTCTTCAGCAGACACTCCATTGTATATTCCATTCATAGCCTTGTTATTACAATTGGAGGCAGGCTTCTCATCCTTAGTCCATTGGGCTTTAGGTTTAGGAACAGTTTGTCCATTAGCCACAATTATTGGTTTGGAATAGCTATCCTCAACGATATCCCAAGCATCATCATCGATGGATCTGAGAAACTCAATCATCCTTTGCTTCCAATAGGCATAATTAGAACGATTTAGCAAAGGGGGCTTTGAAGTTTATGTCCCTTTTCGATTGAGTACCATTCTATAAATCTCTTAAGATCAAATACAGTAACTTAGTGCAGCCCGCTTTGATACTGTAAGGTCCGCGACCTTACTGGGTCAATTGGGCCCAATAGTAAGCCCGTTGACCCATTTATTTGGTATTTATTATAATTAATTGTTTTGTTAGATAATTAGGTGGGTTTAGATCATGAACGAGTTCCTCTTAACATTAGAATAGTGTCTGCGAAATTTCGCGCGATTCCGAGTTTGTTTGATCATAGCAAGGGGGTAGGTTGCAATTTAGGGAAAATTGGGTGTTTTTCCGAAAAATTCCAATTGCCGTTATTTTGTGCTCGTTGGAAAGGTCTTGTCGCGCTGATCATTTTTGTCCCTTCGCTCATCACGATTCGATAATCAAAAACCCTTCAAGTGACCAATTTCTTCACCGGACCCACTTAAAGGCAAACTTGTCATTTTCTCTTTCTCTTCTTCCTTAACCCTAGTCTTAACCCTAATCTCATTCTTATTTTTTGCAACGAAGCTACAGCAGCCCTCTTCATCTTCCTTATTTTCTCAAGCTCCAGAACTCCTTCCCTGAGAGATCATCTCCTTGATCCAAACCGCACATCTTCTCCCTCGCGATCTCCTCTCTATTGGTTCTAGTTTGGTAAGATTTCTCTCACCCTCATCTTTCTATCATTTTCTCTTTTGGTTAGATTTAGGTTTGATCTCGATCTTTTCCTCTCTTTTCTTCTCCTTTGTGTTTTAGGTTGCGTTTGATTGGGTTAGATCGTGGTTTCCGTGATAGTAGAGCTTCTCCTCAAGTTTTCCCCCAATTACATCTTCTTCTTGGTTGAGGCAAGTAGATTTGCAAATTTCAATATAACATGGATGTTTGTTTTATTGATTGATGATTATCACATGATAGAATACCCAAATACCAAGTTTTTGTATCTTGATTGTAGAAAAAGAACGTGCTAGATTAGGTTTGAAATAGTGGGTTAATTTGAATTGTATAAGCTTGAATGAATATAGTAATGATGAATTATGAATTGTTGGGAAAGCACGAAGGCTCATTCTTGTGCAGGTGTTAGCCTTTGGAAAGGCTTAGAAATGGAGGAAAATCAAATGGTATGGAAGAGTTTCTGAAATGACCTGAAACAGAGCTGTTCCTGTTCAGAACACCTCAATTCTGTCAAGGTGTTAGTCGACCGAATCCTAGTCTGGTTTCAAATCCAGAGAGCTGTTTTAGCCTCTGACAGAGTTCGGTTAGGGCTCGGTTAAGGTTTGGTTAACCTAGGTTTGGACCTTAGATATCGGAAACCATGAATCCACTCTCACATGACCATTTTGAGATTAAAATCGTAGCACGTGGCTTGGTGTGCTACGATAGGTTATCTAGGTATTCGTGTATTAAACATGGAGTAACCGAATGCGTATGAAACTGAATCAATGGATGCATAACATAATTGTACACCAAGGGACTCCCTTCGAAGCATCGTAGATCCAATTCCACATGTACTCCGTTAGAACATGTAGGATACAGGGATGACACTTTTTGCCTAGGTTTGGTTTGTAATTCCCCCTTGACTTATGAATCGTATCTATTATTATTACTCCTTGTACACTCTCTTGGCATAATGTACCTAATTAATTATGAAACTTAAGCTCTTGTAGAATTAGGACTTGGACCTGGCTTAGAGTGTACCTTAGGATTCTGTATCAAGAATTGGTAAATATGACTGGCTAGTTATAAGGGATTATCAGGTATTCTTGGATTTGTCTTGTTTTATTTTGGAAGTGATAATCCCTATAATCATTTCATGTTCGTTAAACTAGCCAGACTTGCTTGTCTTATTTTCCCTCATGTCAGCACCACTTTGTTGTTGTTTACATGTCATGGCCAACTGTAGTTTGAAGGTTTTATTGATTGGTCGGTTACTCGGACATCGGGTGGGCAGTCGGCTTGGACGGCGTCCATGGCATTGAATAGTTAGGAGCGGGCTTGGACCGTGCTACTATTCCCAGGACCGGGAGCTTGAATCCCCCTGGAGCAGGACTTTGGTATCAGTAGTCCGGATTGGAATTGTTACTGGTACCCAGGGAGGTGACTTGGACATCCTCCGATTCTCCCTCTTAATTCTTGCATTTGCATGGTTTGGTTAGTGATGATTGTTAGATGATGCTAGATTTCTTATTATTGATTCTGGTAATTATTACTCATGCGGTATGCCTAGCATTGTTTTATTGTATTCTTATGATCTCGTACTCGTCTTTACTCTAACACTAGATGCATGCTATGTTGCTATTGTATTTTGCTTATCTATTGCTCAACATGTCGTTGACTCTGTTCCATGGTGTGCAGACAGCCCAGGTGAGTACTACTATGAGGAGCAGGCAGGTGAGGAGATCCCAGAGGATCTCCAACCAGCCGAGGAAGAGCGAGAGTGGCGTGCCGATGACGTAAAGTAGCATCATCATGTCCGGCACGAGAGTGACACACTTGAGACTTACTATGGATTTCATTATTCTTTTATTAGTTCTTCATCGTTGGATCTTTCTTTCTTTGACTCTATATTGATTAATGGCTTTGGTTATTGGGATGACCATTGTTAATACATTAATTCTTTGATTAGCTTTATTTATTTCCTTGTGCAACTTTAAATATTAATGAGATTATTATGCATTGATTGATATCCAAATGTGCCTTGAATGGTATGAGTTCCGCAGTTTATATATTCTTGAGGTTTAAAATGTAATATCCTCATAGCGAACTTACGATCCTTGGGCCTAAAGGGCAAATTTTTTAATTAGCAATAAATCTCACTCCTCGGATCCGGTTTATTTTCTAATCGGGTTCGGAAGACGTGACAGATACCACTTGAAACTTTTAGGGTTAGCAAGATTTCTAGATAGGTCTACTCAATAAATCAGCCCAAAGTATGCAAAAACAATAAATATGTAGCGGAATTAAAATCACAAGCACACACCACAATGACACCAGATTTTTACGTGGAAAACCCTAACCGGGTGAAAAACCACTAATCCGAACTGGATCTAATCAAACACTATGAATCTCGAAATTACAAGAAACTCAGATTTCTTCCCCAGATATCCCCTATCTAAGGGCTGGAGTTACCTTGTGTCGCTTCACACTTCAACGATTTCACACAATTAATTACAACAGACTCAATCCAGCGCTTGACTCCCTAAATCTTCTCGCGAGAAGATGATCTTCTACAAATGATGCAGAAGAACCTGGCTCTCTAGAGTACTTGGTAGCACAACTCTTAAAAAATATCTAGAGAAAATTTATATCTGTTAAATCACCAATTCAGGGCTTGAGAGATGATCTGTGTCTCTTTGGGTTGTGAGAAACACCCAATTTATAGCCTCAAATCCGTGCAAGAGACTTCAAATAATAATCTACTAAAAATATCAAGTTTTCTCAAACTTCAACTCAGAGTCCGGATCAAATTGCACTTACTGCGTCACCCTCGCTATAGCGAGCTTCATCCTCGCTATAGCGAGGTGTCATTCTGCCTCAAGACTGTTCGCTACTCTCGCTATAGCGAGAATCATGCTCGCTATAGTGAGGTGTCATTCCGCCGATATGCATTTTATGGCTCTGTCAGCCTTTTTGGTTGACCCACTATGCTGATTGACTTTTACATAGTCCCGTAAACTCTAAACTAATTGAAGTTAAAACAGAATTTACAAGGGATCACATTCATTCATACCTGTTAAATACACAATTTTTGCAGAAATATATATTCAACGATAACAATTTATAATTGTACATGTTCTATACAAAAGTAAAGTCCCTTATATACATGTATAGTCCTTTTTCTATGTCCTGTCAAACATCTGCATATTCAAATACAATGCAGAATGACAACTATTCAAGTTTTTAAAAC
The DNA here is from genome assembly GCA_029852735.1 of Persea americana. Lineage (NCBI taxonomy): Eukaryota > Viridiplantae > Streptophyta > Magnoliopsida > Laurales > Lauraceae > Persea > Persea americana. The sequence goes on from CM056812.1 coordinate 54,181,190, forward strand.
ATTATATTCCAAAATCGTTTAAAAATGAATTCCCAAAAAGAGTTCTGGTTTACTTCGCACTCGGACATCCATATCAAATGGTATCCCGTCCATTTGATATGGATGTCCGAGTGCGAAGTAAACCAGAACTCTTTTTGGGATCTCCTCCGCTGTCGCTGGAGCAGCTACTGGACCGACATTGGCAATCGGGCCTATAATGCAATCAATAACATCAGTGAACACGACGGTTCAATAAAGTATATACAGATCTTGTGATAACACATGCTAATACATATCTAAATCTATGCGATTTATCAATTAACAATTCTACAATTAGTATCCAATTCTAGACAATCTGTACAATGACAACTATACATGCATTTAGAGTCAAGTAATAGACGTTACAAATTGGCAACTACAATAACATTCATGTCATTTCATTTCATTTCTTTCACTATCTTTCCTCAAAAGAATGATTCATCTTCCAAATGGAATGCATCAATCAGTATCAACGGATACGATCAGAATCTTCATTCGTTCATATTATCAATAATGTAGGATTTACCAGTACCCGGGTCAGGGACAACTGACATCACCATGGAGTTCCGGAACACTAATCCATCTACTGCAGTAAGAATAGCCATTTGCTTATTTATTAATTTATTTAAGATCTTTTAGAGCTTTAATTCAATAGTTATGTAGTGCCAGACTCAAGAATCAATACCATTCAATAATTAATCCATTTTTTAATTCAATTCACTTTCACAGGTTCATTAAACACAATTAAGAAAGAGTAAACATGACACAACACGAATACAATCCATGAGGAAATTAGGACTAACCATTCAGGTGTAACCATTGGTTATCTAATATAATTAATTGAACAATCAATACACTCTCAAAACAACGTTCAATTCATCAATAATTCTCCTTTTTACTATTCATAATTCTTAAATCCCCCATTGCACTATAATTAGTTTCAAAACTAATTTAGGGAATACTTGTGTTCATAAAAGCACTCCTAACCTAAACAGAAATTAGCTCCTAGTTAGTGCCATGTCCAATCGATCGGACGTTCAGTTCCGATCGATCCGACAGAAAAACTGTCCCAGTTATAAATGATATATTATCAAAGTTAAATAAACTCTCAAATATAAATATTACTCAAGCTATCTATGTCATTAAAAGTTATATATATTTTTAACATTTGAATGTAATCGTTCTAGATCTAAATCCATAGGTCATTACATACAGGCCAATGATGGATCCAAATGTTTCATATCTTATATGTATGGAGCTGGAAGCTCCATATTCCAGCTCCATATTTATTCATAATTGAAGAACGGACCCTCTAATGATCAAATATCCATTTGCAACCCTACCCTAGTGGGGATTAGTTATGGGCAAACTCAAGCCCAACCCAAAATCTATAAGGGCCAATTGAACCCTTGGACCTTGCTTCTACCCAACCTCAGACCAACCTGTGATGCTATATTTTTCAGCCTGAATTGTATCAAGTTGGGTTTATAATCAGGTTAGGTTAGATTGAGACAGCAGTGTCCGATTTGGTAAGGTTCAGACTGATGGCCTGGCTGAAAAGAGCTCAGCTGGGGTTGAAGAATTTCAGACACCTTGGCCTGATGAACCCGAACTGAAGGGTTGCCAGATTCAACTTGGGCTGAGCCTAGTTGCATGTCTTTCTCCTTTCTTATTTTTCATTTTGGCTTAAAGAGTTCGTTCTCCTTTAATTTGTATACTTGGGATAATACCTGTACAGTATAGAAGGAATGTAGATCTAGTATTTCACGGTTCGATTATGGTTAGGGTTATTAAAATCGAGAGTGGGAAATTCGCGGGCGTCGTAGTCAGGGGACTTGGAGAATAGGACCTCCCAGGCCAAGTCATGGTCGCTGACTATGATGGTGGGTTGCCTGGTGCCTAACCAGACGGTTACGAGAGGGCCATAGACTTGGGCTAGTTTGTTGAGGAAGACGTGGAACGGATCACCCCACTTTGAGGATTTGGTGCATGTTGCCTATTATAGGCAGTTTGGGTGGGCCTGGTGGCCATTGGGTTGGCTTGCCATTGCGCCACTGGCATCGCCCAAAGGCTATCAGCAATGCAGCTGCGATGCCAATGGCTACAGCAGTCCATATGGCTTCCATATCTTTCTCACTTTCTCTGTGTGCACTCTCAATTTGTTTTTGTGGCTTGTGTTGCTACACTTTTGGGACCTATTTATAGGCAACATTTGGCTAATACGAGGGACAATTACCCTGCGGATGGCACTAAACCCGACATTTGCCCGATAAAAGATGAAAATGTGAAAATTACCGGATAATTGTTCGTACAAAAAAGAACATCGGATTGTGGCGATTTTACAATTTACCGTGCGATATCCAACAGCACGGTAAATGGTTGTAGGATACCATTTACAGTACCATTTACCGTGCAATATCCTAAGGCTGTAGGATATCACAGGATTCGATATCCTAGAGATGCAAGATATCCCACAATTCGATATCCAATGAATGCAGGATATCTCACCTCTACATACTCCCGCCCAAACGGAAAGCACATATTTTCATCTTGAACTGAAGAACTCTATTTCATCTTCTTTATTTTTACTTGTGGGTTCCTATGGGATTTTACCATTTTATCTTCTTAAGGTATGTGGGCCCACATCCTAAGGTATATGGGCCCATATCATTTTTGAATGCGTTCAAACAGCTCATATATGTGGTATTGATACCTCCTTTTTTTTTTTTTTTTTCTTCTGATGGAAACTAAAATGACAAAGCGACTTTTCAGTCTGGGATGTCGAATTCCGGGATATCCTATAGCTCAAAGATATCACATGCACGGTAAAGGGTAAAATCGCTGTAATCGTGGCATCCTTTTCTGTATGAACAATTATCCGGTAATTTTCACTTTTTCATCTTTTATTGGAAAAATGTCGAGTTTAGTGCCATCCCTAAGATAATTATCCCAAACTTCATTAACATGATATGCACGTGGGATTCGAAAGCAACATTCAAGGATAATCCACAAAAGAAAAGAAAAATCACAAAAAAGAAGGAAGGAAATTATTCAAATTCAAACTTAACCTTACTCAACCCTTGTATTATCTCCCAATGTGGTCCAAATTCGTAGCTATCAGGCTGGGACTTGACGTGATCAGTCAGTCTGGACCTGTATATTGAAAGCCCTAATAGATGGGCTGTCAATAAGGGCACTGTATGTAAAGAACAGATAATTTTAGAAAGAAAAACAAATATCTTCTTCTCCAATCTCTACGTTTCTTTTTTGCATTCATGAAGCTCATGCACGTGGGATTCTAAAGCGACGTTCAAGGAAAAAACAAGTACAAATTAAAGATAAGAAGAATCAAGAGAAAGAAACAAAACTTCAATAACATGATAAACCACAAAAGAAAAGAAAAATCACAAAAAAAGGAAGGAAATTATATATTCAAATTCAAACTAACCTTACTCAGCCCTTTTATTATCTCTTAATGTGGTCCAAATTCATAGCTATCAGGCTGGGACTTGGTTTGATGAGTCACTCTGGACCTGTATTTTGAAAGCCCTAACAGATGGACTGTCAACAAGGGCACTGTATGTAAAGAACATATAATTTTAGAAAGAAAAACAGACAAGGGGTCGACCAAATTTCAAAAGGTCTAGATACTAGTTAGTATATTAAGTCTTCAAAATGAAGGGTAATAAATCTATCAAGAATTTCAAACCTAGACTCAATAGTGGATCCAATCCAAGTATCAAATTGAGCCCACTGCCAATTCATGATGTGGGTTTTTAGTGTGGAGTGGCAAGTGATTGAATTCATGAGAAATGTTGGAGGGAAAAGACATTTTTTAGGGAATTTTTGGAGGGTTCCCATTGAAATATATAAAAAGTAGTAAAATAACATTGCTGGCGGGCCCGGCCGAGCCTGAACGGGCTGGGCTTGCTCTGCCCATTCTTAGTCCCATTTTGATTGGATTTTCAAATATTTGTCCAAGCCCAGCCCACTGGGCTCAATTTTTTTTAGAAGCCTTGTGTTTTCAAGCTTGGGTCGGGCCGGGTACCCATTTCAATGGGCTAAATTGACGGGCCTAGATGGGAATGATAACAAGCATTAAATATTATAGGATTATATGCTTTAATTAATTTGTTTTTATTTTTATAAATATATTAGAATATGTCACGCTAGTTGGAGTCAGAATTACGACAGTCCTAACACAAAAGGGCCATACACATGTTGGTTGAGGAATGTAAATTTGTTACTGCACTGGATAAACAGCTTCATTCGAATTAAAGCAGCACAGACACTTTTCCATGTTAAAATTTGAAATGGATTTAATGTAAACATGTTTAGATCCATCTTGGTCTTAATTAGATACATGTCAGCCAATCTATCACAATCTATAAGGTCATCTCTAGGCTGTCAATTCGGCCCTTTCATGAGGGGGCCCTGGCCTGCTCGGCCCACATAAGCCCTCAAAGCGAGGGTTTCTTTTTTTATCCTAAAGTCAGAGAGTACGGTAGGGCCCTATTTTGAAAAGCCATCGGTCTTAAGGATCGAACTATGGCTTGACTCATCTGGCCTGAGGGGGCCCGACCCAGTCCTCAGTTTTGTAAAAACTGTTCTATATTTCATGGAAATGAGGTCCTGACCTATTTCCAATCCCAGCACATGGAAATGGGATGATTGCTAATATTCTATACTGTAAGGAAATTCTATCTTATCAAAGCCACCATCATCAAAGTCTTGTCACTGTGTTAATTTGGTCAGTCACATGTGAATTCTGTTTGATCATTCCCATCTATTTTGGGCCAGCTTTTGCTGAAAATGTTGTGAGTATTCTTGGTCAATGTGTTGGCCTAGTGGGTCAAGACCAAGTGGGTTCATGGTCATGGATATTATTATGGTATTTATACTGGGACTTTCTAATTAATTAAGATAGGGTTTCTTAGGGGATAAGAAAGAGAGCATTATATATGTATATATATTCATGTAATGTGTAACCCATGAGATATACTAAACTGAACTGATCATATAGAGAGTGAATCCAAGGAAAGTCGAGTTTTTTTTCCGTGGACGTAAGCGAGTTTGCCAAACCACGCAATTTTTTCGTGTGATTTTCTATTTCTTTGTGTGGTTGATTATTTGCTCGATCGCATTGATTCATATTTCCACATACACGCACACAACACAATGATCAAACTTGTTTTAACAGTTAATTCCAACATGTGTATTTTAAGAACCAAAATGCCTTTGATTTAGTAGGCAGAAACTTATTTATGAGAAAACAACATCTATATCCATCTCATCTAACACATCAGCTGGGTTTTGTTAGGGCATGAATACTACATACGATTAGTCTCGCGCAACACATCATCTGGGTTTGTGATGTTCGATGGACGGCATTAATTAGTAGATAGGCTCCACCATGTCGTCGTCATCATCATCAAGTTAGACTATTGATCAGGAGTGGTAATTAAAAATTGAAGACTCAAAAATAGATCCATTGGCCTGCATGATTCTAGGTGCCAACACCACTCAACCACAAATGTGTTAGCCATGTTTGGATTACGTTTAAGTAATTTGGTGAACTCTTCTCAGAACCACCCCCACCCCGCCCTCACCCCCCACAAAAAAATAAATAAATAAATAAATAATATATATATACAAGTCGTACAAAATGTATGTTTTATAAAACTGTTATTATTTGATGGACTTGAAATTTTACACATATAGATCACATCCAAATCCTCCGATCCTCCACCTTCCTCATGATTAGCAAGGCCCCTGGTAAGCGCCTTACCTACTGGGCTATCTGTACGGGCAGTCCTTGGGAACTATGGTAAGACGGCACAGCCCATTTTTCCCTAGAAAATGACTTATCCTTTATTTCTCATATGGCTTATAGTAGGGTTGCGACTTGGGTGGATCGGATTGGATATTGGCTCAATCCATACTGGGACTAGAACTTTTGTGTGTAACCTCGACCTCAACCTCAAACTCAAACTCAAACTCAAACTCAAACTCGGCTCAAGTGAACCACGAAACCACCTGATCCCAACTCAACTTGAATTGCAAATTTCCTACCTAAATAACCGGGTTCCAAGCAGTTTCAAACGTAACCCAAATTTAGCTTTTGGTTGCCAGGCCTGCATTTTGGGGTTGGACCAACGCAAGCTGTCCCCCTAGCTTTCACTGGGTTCTTACAAAAGGTTTTTTTTTTTTTTTTTTCTAATCATTTTAGGAAAAGCTCGGTTGATTCTTCATTCTAGGTTATTCAGTACGTGGGATCTTTTTTAAAAAATAAATTAACAACACAAAGATGGGATATGCCGAACTCTATACATATAAAGTACTTGGGAGATAATTTTTTCAGCTTGTATTGAAGGTTTCACGAGGTTCACTTTGATGGGTTTATAACAGATTAAGAAGACAAATATGATGATTGAAGGTTTTCCCGTAATGCCATTTTTGTTTAAAGCCAACTTTTAGGGCACATTTATGTCGAGGGAGCTCCCATGAAAAGATGAATTTGCCACATTACCAAATTCTATAGTTTTTAAATACCTTTTAAAAGGTTTTTTGAGGAAGTTAGAAAATTCTTGTTTGGTGCAAACAATTTCTCTTTGTTGAGTTGATGCTAATGTTGTTTGGTGCAGCTGCGGATTTCTTCAATAAAAACTATCGTTTGATGAAAACTACTGGGTGGGGGAGGGGGAAGAAAGAGAGTAGCTGGGTGGAGTGGGAGTGGGAGTGGGAGTGGGAGTGGGAGTGAGGAAATGAGGAGTCAATTTTCTGTGGAAATGGACTTCTCGTACAGCCCATAAGAAGTTTATTGTCAAGCTTAGAAAGGAAAAAGTAGGAGTGGCGAAAAACAATTCCGTGGAAAACTTCCACACCAAACACAAGAAAATTGGATTTTCAGCAAAAAAAACCCACCTCATTTTTTGCAAAAATGGGTTACACAAACGTGCCCTTCTTGCTCCTTATTTTGAACAACACTCACTTAGGGCAGCCCAATGAATCACCCTTAGCACTACAAGCAGGGATTGATCCTTTACCATTAGCACTACTCACACCATAATAACCTTTGACAAATCCATGCCATTCTACACCAAACGCATCCCCTTAGTGAATTGGCCATCTTCCTAATTTGATATATATATATATATATATATGTGTGTGTGTGTGTGTGTGTGTCTATTTAGCATTGTTTCATTTTTAACAAAAACAATTTCTCTCATAACAACAACAGATTTATGGCTTTAAAGGTTAGGATTATATGATTGAGGTAATGTTTGGTTCATTCCCTATCCTATGTGCCAACACGTCCCAATCATCCCCAACATGAGGTCTTACAGGAGGGGCTCACCCAAGTCCTTGAACAAAGCATGTGTTTACAGGAGAGAGCCCACCCAAGTCCTTGAATAGAGCCCAATTACCCAGTTCATTTGTTCTCGAACCTATCAATAACTAGAACTCGGGTCCAGTAACATGGGCCTCGGACCTGTAGACCATGACATAATTCTATCGATTTTTGTGGTTCGGGGCAGGTTTTGATGGGAACACTAGCTTGAGCCCAGTTTTGGGTATTGGGATTGGAGGTTGACTCTGTAGGCCACATGGCCTTGCTTTCTGTGCTTTCCCGTTCTGTTCAGCCACGAGCTCGAATTCATTGATTTTGGTTTGCTGGACTTTGACCCCAGATTTGGAGATTATGTTTGCACTGTATTTTAGGTCCCCAAACCATGTAGCCCATGAACATTAGCCCAGTAAAGCGTTATGGTGGGTCGAGGTCAAATGGTACTGACAGGGGAGGAAATTACTGACCTGACCTGCCAGCCAAACCCGTCCAAATCTGGGATTCGGGGACCTACTCTAGTCAATAACTCGGCAAGTAGAGTTAATTCCAAGGAAGGAGAAACCCCCTCTGTCTGTCTCTCATTTCATTACATTATTTCCTTTTATATATGTAAAATCATTTAGGGTAATATCAAAGACAATAAAAAAAAAGGTAATGAACCCATCGAAGATAAAATACTAATTTGCCATTAGGCAAGTTTACTTTTTGAGTCTATTTTAGATTGTATGGAAAATGTTATGTGAGTTTGGGTTTTACCTCTTTTTTAAAGTGGGATATTTTCAATAAATCAACTTTCTTTGGGACAAGTTTGCCAATGTACTACATTTTTAACATTAGACACGATCATATAACTTTTACTATAAGACAAATTTATTCTTATTAGTGAAATCATATTTACTTGTACAAGTTCTATTTGAAAAGCTCTCTTGCAAGGAGATTTACGATTCAATCAGCTCAAGCTATTTCAAACACATACCTGCATGAGTTTCCAAACTTGTCCAAACCAATGAGAAGAATGGAACAGCTAATAAAGAAACTCAAGCAACTTGAGCCTAGAATTATAGTGGGCCACGTGGCACAACCCAGGTACGGATCGACATTGAGGATTCGGCCCATTACTGCATCAGACTACTTTGTGTGTGTCAATGTTGGCAAGCACCAATCCATATACCTCAGAGAAGAATGCTGACACACTTCAAACATGCATTGAAATAGAACAACTAATCTTGATACTCCTTTACCCAAAAAAAAAAAAAAAAAAAACCTTAGATACTCATACCCCAGCAATGGATCTCAATTGAAGGTACCCCAGCTGATGCTATGTCTACACGCATGTGATCCACAGTCCACACGCATTTTATAGATAAAGCCTCACAGTGATTGTAAAGTCGCCTTACGTTAGGCATTAATCAATCAGAACTTTTCCTCCAACCCTTTTTTTGCTTAAGATTGGCATTGTACACTAGATAGAATTGCCAGGAAAGATAAAGAGATGGGTCTTTCTGGCAATGGTGCTCATCTAACAGTAAAAATTCCTGTGAAGCTTGGACTAAGAGAAAGCAAAGCTATCTTAACGGGTCCTTCTCTCTCTTTTGATAGAGAGGCTAATTGAAGTACGGTAAGGCAAAGGTTCACTTTCCCGTGGGGTGTGGGGGAGGGATAGAAACGTTTCAGAGCCAAAAGCATTACCTCCTGTGTGCGCATTTCGTTGTCATCATGCAACATGTTACAACTCCACTACTGCTTACATCCTTCTCAGAAGCTTCTCTATTTCTTCTTTTCAGGTCAAGCACTACCATGTGCCATCTTACACTACTCCTCTCTAAATCAATAATAGCAGGGAAACCATTTTGTCTTGTCACTGTGGCCCGTGCTCAATTTTCACTTTAATCGGAATTGGACGGTCCCATTGGATTGATTGCATGTTGGGATGTGATCAACCAGTCAATGAGGACTACTACTGAGTGGAATTACTCACATGTTCATATACTACATTAAGACAGTGGGGCCCATTAGGATAAAGGAAGATTTGGATCAATAATAAAACTGTTATTCACCTTAAAGCACATATTATCTGCAGAGTCAGTTTATAGCGGGGTTTCAGTGTGGTTTGATAGACTTCCGTACTAACTTTGTCGCTCTTTTTTTTTTTTTTTTTTCCCGCTTAAAGGAAAATTGCATTAGAAAGAGAAGGGGAAAAGCTAGCAAAGCTAGCCCCAAATACAGAGGAAGACCAAAAAGGCCACAGAAGAGAAGAGAAAAAAGCCCAACTCGAAATTACAATTGAATAGTCACTCCCCAAAAAAGATGAATGTTAGAGAGGAGGAGAATTATTTGAACCTCGTAAGTTAGCTATGGACAAGAGTATCCAATCTTTAATCAAGCTCTTTGCTCTAGCAGAAGAAGGAACAACTCCATTAAAGACTGAATCATTTCATTGGAGCGAAATTGAATAGGTTACAGCGAAAAAAATGACAACGCAGATTGGCTACTCTAAAGATGTTCTGCCCGATGCTAAAGCCAACCATAAGCTTGAAGGAGTTGAGGGGAGAGGCTAAAGAGGGTAATTTAGCACATTAAGCATACAACACTAGAGATCTGCAGAAAAAGGGCAGAGGAAGAGCATGTGCAGATCATCTTCGGAACTATTGAGGCATAGGGAGAAATGGGAAGCAAGATTGACATTAATTTTTTTAGCCCAATGTTCCGTTGGAGTTTTCATGTGAAGCAAACACCACGCAAAATGGGATATTTTTTTGTTCATGGTAGAATTTCATATTAGCGTCGACCAAGTCTTTGGAGAGGCTCTTGAAAAAAATACTTCCTTGATAGGATGAGTTTCATTTTATTTCTTCATATATGTAAATCATAGGGATCATAGCCATTAGATAAAGTGGAATTACTTTACATGATTAATTCAAGAGCCCAATGAGTATCAATTTTGCATGAATTGTGTGCACTTTCAGGTTAGCCAAAAGGCTTACCCATTCCAAAAAACAATCCCACTTTCAGGTTACAAATTGAGAATTCTAAGGGAATGGTTTAGATGATCTCTCACTTGATTGAGATATTGAGAATTTTAAGGGAATGGTTTAGATGGTCTCTCACTTGATTGAGATAATTTCCCTAGTGTCTGGAATTCTCCTATGGACAACCCAAACTAAAAGAGGAGGTTATGAATTAGACGCCACCAAAGATCACCTTCATAAGACATCTTAATTTAGATGTCTGCTGAGAGGAAAAAGTCCTGAGCAATTCACATTAATTTTTTTTAATATCTATTTTGAGATCTTTGGATCTAATGGCTAAGAATAACTCATAACAAAGTCTAGTTTCAATACACACACAAATCCTTTCGATCTAATGTCTAAGAATGGCAAATGCTGAAGTTCGAATTTAGATAGATGACTTACTCTACAACCCCCACTTGTCACATGTCACCAAACCAGATCGGGGCACCATTTTGGTCACTTAAGTAACTTGATCACACCTATGAGAAAACTAGTGTTATTAGTTTCTTCATATGAGAATTTCAAGAAAACGAATCATACACTTCTATTTTATAATTGTCTCGTGCCGGAATCTCAGGCCAATATGTCGCAAATCTACTACAAGTCCCTGCTCCCAATACAATGTTCCATGGTCTTTTTGTGAAATACTTCATTTTTTTTGTCTTTTTTTTTTTTTATTTAAGATGATAATGCATGAGATACTCAAGTAGTATGAAATTTACTCAAATACCCAAAATTTCAACTCCAGAAAAACATATCAAATGATTATAAACCCTTACGTAAACATCATGAAATTTAGGACAATCTATCTTCCTTATAGTTGCATCTTAAATCTTCATCCATTGATTTGTCTGTCTGTCTATATGAGAAAAAGAAGTGATCTTAAGATTCAAGAAAGTTAAAATGAACTTCGTATAAGCCTCAATAGAAGTGTAGTAGAAGAGATATGTCTTACACCAATAGAGAGAGAAAAAAAAAGTATGGAAAGAAGAAGGGGTGGAGTTATGGAGATTTCTTTTCTCATTACTCCCACCAAAACCCTACAAGCATTAATCTATATACACAAAACACAGAGATTCCAAGTGACTGCTCAAGCCCTATAAAAACTAAACAACAAACAAACAAAATGATAAAAGAAACAAAAAGGAAAAACAAAATAAAAATAAGAAAGAAACAACCTAGATATGCATGAATGGATAGAAAGAATCTAGGAACATGGAGAAGATGGCATTAGATTCAAACCCATGTCCTCTTTCCTCATTAGAAACCGACGTCTTTGCGTCTCAACATCCCTTGATGGTGACAACGGTTCCGGGTGCAATCTCTTCTTCGATTGAAGTGGAATTCCAAAGAGCATAGTTTGATTGCAGCTGCTGCTGTGGGGCTCTTCAACCACGGTTGCAGAGATGCTAGAAGTTATCGTAGAGTTCAACGTGTTCTTAACCTGATCATATTTTGGGAGACTTTGATGGAACCCAAGAAGCCGCTGTAGAGGTTTCTGCACTGTAGAGGTAACGTTACCAGGATTTGAGATGATCAGAGAAGATGGGTAGGCAGTGCTTGGAGGGACCGGCCTCACATGATTCTGCACCAAGTAAATGATGTCGTTATAGAGCTTCTTCATGTGAGCAAGCTCCAAAAGAAGAATGGAGTTTCTCCGCCGAAGCCTGACATTTTCTTCATTGAGAGCCGTGACGGAGCCTTCCCCGGCTAAAATTGGGGATGACTCACACCAATTCGCATGATCATCTGAACTGGGTGTTGAGATCTTAGCTCCCCCAGTAAATGTAAAGAAGCAGGCTACACCAGAAGCATCGATGCAAGGATGGTGATGGTGTTGGTGGCTATGACTCATAGAAACCTGAGGTAAAGGTGACTTCCTTCGATGGATCTCGCACAACAGATGCTTTGCTCCCTTTCTGAAGAACTCATTTGCAAACTCCCATCTGTCTGGTACAATCTTCCTAAATCCCTATTTCAAATTAACAGTTGTGTATTGTTTTCAACAAAGAAAAAAAATTAAAGAAAATCAAATGAAGATGGAGATGGTGGGGTAACTATTTAGTCATCGTCTACCCAAGACACTTGGATTTTAGACTCGGGTGCATCATTTCATATTTGCCCCGATAAAGAAAACATCACAACAAGCATCATCAAGACACAAAAAGTAACTTACATAGGTGTTGAGTTGTCGAACAAAGCTGGAGAAGTTGTTGTGCTTGAAGTAGTTAGGGAGGAGGTCGCGGGAGAATTCGGGCGGTCGCCATACGACAAAGGTGGTGTCATCTTCACCCCAAGATACAATGTGATCTGTGGATGGGTCATCAACCAGTTGGTAGGTCTTTGTGAGAAATGGGGCTGGAACTGGCTTGTGGGTGTCCAAGGAGAGAATGCAGTTATCGAGCATAATAGCCATTGAAATGGAATACCAACAGGAATATTTGCTGGTCAGGATAATAGGGTTTTTCTCAATAGAAATGAAGAAGAAAGATGGTTTTGTTGGTAAGGAGTGAGGAGAGGAGAGGAGAGGAGTGGAGAGGAGGGGATTGGAGAATGACTACTCTTTAATCTATTATAGTCTGTAGGGACTTGCTTTTGTAGTGTCACATTGTTTTGTTTATTTATCAATTGTACCTTGGTTTTCTAGTGCGAGAATATGTGTCTGTCTGTCTTCTGTCTGGGGTTTTTCTTTTTAAAGAAGGGAGTTTCAAGACAAGTCCGTGACTCGACTATACTGACTCGATCCCGGTCCCACGAGAACCGAAGGCGGTGTAACGGTATCAGTCGAATACATTGAGCGCAAGTATCGTTCTCATGAAAATATCGGTTTATTTAATTAGTGGGGGTTTTAATTATCCAGAAATAGTTGTCGAAAATAAATCATTTGAAAACGGAAAATCATAAACTAAGTTAAGGCAAATGTAATTTACTGTTAGAAGAGTTTTCATATTTTTCCGCCTTTATTCTAGTTTTCTTGCAATCTTAATAAAATATTTTCACTTTGAAGTGCGCGGTGTTATTGAAAAGATCGTTTTAGGTTTGCGGAATTTAAAAAGATTTTGATCATATTTGTGATCCATGCGTGAAAATATATAAGAGATGACCACCGATTGGTTCTTTTTTCAGGTTGTGTAAGTGACTAACAGTGAGATTAGATGAAATTATGATAAGGATTTTCTTAAATTAAGGAGCCTTAAATGGAGCTGCCTCCATTACTTGGTTATGACTCAGATATGAGAAATTAGAATATGGGTCCTTTTTTGACAAATAATTATTAGATATGAGTCGGGATCTTGTATAATCCGTTCACCCCATAATATTATATTTTTCAGAAAAGAAATATAGAAAAGTATATTATCTCTTTTGGGGCTCTAGCTTTTGTGACATATTTGCCATTATAGGGGGAAAACAAAGGAAACCATTTTATGAAATTATATCTGTACTATACATCAAAATGTCACCTATAATATAAATCTCACTTTTACAATACTAGATTGAGAACCGATCGGGGAATAATAAAACCAAAATCAGATTGAGACGGATCAAATGAGAGGTGCATGGTTGTCACAAGAAGGTTTGATCAGCTACATTGTCTGATGAATGTTTAAAAAAAAATTATAAACTTCTTGAGTTAGCAGTATGAGTTCGGCCCTCTAATAGATAAATTAAACTGATATTAGGCGCAACCCTTCATCAACATTCAAATCCAACTATCTCTCAATTCTATTAGTTGCCAAGCATGAATGAAGTGGGACGCTTTTCTTCTTTTTATCTTGGCTCCGCTGGGTGATTTATTCCAGCTCACGTGAAGCGGTGGACTAGTTGGGCGGTTTTCTTGTTATCTTCCAAGGCGAAATTCATGCCACATATCTAACTATGTTGTTGGCATAAATGATAGGGTGGGACATGAATCACAAACCAATCTAAATACCATCAATGAGAAATGATGAGTAATTATTCCAGGAAGATACTCCATATAATATTATCATCATGCAAATGATTTTAATGATGAAGGATTATAAAATCAAAAGTAGCAGCCCCGTTCCTCATCATTGCAAATTCCTCAAATCCCCTTACATCCTCATTTCCATTTAGAGTTGAAGTAAAAAAGCAATTTCAATAGTAATCCTATAATCAACTGCTAACCCAAGAAGCAAGTTCCCAACAGTGGGGTTTGTGCACGCGCGGCGTGAGAGAGAGACAGTGGTGCATGTATAGTGAAATAGCAGAGATTAGGGAGGCCCATCTCCCTGTCCGCATCTCCTGGGAACCTACACCAGAGAGCATCTCCTCCTATTTGCTACAGCACACAAACTGAAGAAGATTCTATTCTAGTCACTCACACACATACACCTCTCTCTCTCTCTCTCTCTCTCTCTCTCTCTCTCTCTCTGTAAATGTTGTTGTCTTCCAGAACACTCGGTCACATGGCCTTGGCCAACAACTTTCAGAAATAATAGTAATCATAACGCGAGCAAACAGGAATCGACTTCTGTTGGAGAGTCTACTACGTAGTGTTGGAGAGTCGACTTCGAGAAAAGCACCTAAAACAGACGTTAATATCTATATAGGTATTCAAAGTTAGATTACTTCCGAGGTATATTATTAAGTAAAGAAGCCAAGGGAATCCGCCCTATTGTTTACAGGGCACCCCTCAATGTTCTCTGTTCTGTCTTTTTGCTGTATCCCTTTTTGAATCTTTCTCCTACTTAAGAGCAGGTGGAAACATACCGACAATGTGATAGCTGAGACTCTGTGGCAATACACCAGCAATTTTTTATTCGTTCATATATAAACTAAGTGAAGTTAGGCATTTATAGAGGCAGCATATACTGCACCATGATTTGTTAATAGACCTAATTTGAGATTCGTGTGATTATTAATTACTTCAAGATTGAGTCTTATAGGAATTCTAAATTAAAAGATTATTTACGATTGTTAAGGATTAGAGTAAGATGATGAGATTGGTCTTTTCTCTAATCCTTTTCTACGATGGGAACTTTCAATCACTCCACCTCCATTGTTATAAAGGAATGAATCTAGGTGGACTGCATGACCTGTGACAATGGAATAGGCAACCATCTTATGTTTGATGTCCATCTCATTGCCGTACTATGGATGGTTAGAAATAACTAACGGGATTGACCATTGGCAGATGCCTTATCTATAGCAATCAAGCTCAAATTTAGGCTTACTCGAAGACCAAAAATGAACAGGCTTTCTAGTGAGCCAAGTGACATGCCCAAAAAAAAAAAAAAAAAGAAACTCACTTGAAATTTAAAAAAGATTTCTTCATAATGAAGTCAAAATAAAATGGATGGTCATGACCATCCAAGCATGGGATACGTTCGGGCCACCCCATCTTAACCACGAAACATGCATGGATTTGGAATTAGGAATAATGAGTATAGATTTCATGTTTCGTTGAAACAAGGAGATATTGATTCGTCCTATGAAATCATGCCAACTTTATAAAATGTTTTCTTTTCTTTTTTCATTCCAAGGAGAGTGCATTAGTTGGTATAAGATTTTATACAGTTGGCATAATTTGATAGGACAAATCTGTATCTCACTGTTTCAGTGAAATAATGGATCTGGACTCAGAAATAATTTCATATGTACTATTGAGATTATGGCCATCACTCTGGCTTAAGGTGACCGAGTATGTAGCTAGCTTGGCCTTCAAAAGTCTGGCAAAATGAGGGTTATTTTTTTTAAAAGCCCAATGATAGGATAGAGCAAAAGCTTTGCAAGGCCGGTAATTGAAGGATCAGGCCAGGACACCACCAAGCCTTGCCAGGCCCAATCTACTCATATTTATTGTTATAATATAAATATATATATATGTTAACATATATTAAATTATTACTAAAATAGCCATTTTTGACACCTTTTGTATGTGGTTCATTTTACGATGTTTGTCTTAACTACATGTGCAAATGTATGAAATGAGTTTCAATAATTATATTAAATATGGATATTTTTCTATCGCATATGCATTCAATTCCATCCAAACAACCAAGACCATTGTTATGCTGCTTTTTTCGACTCACAATTTATGTTTTTTTATCTAATAAGTATTTTTTTTACTCTATTGTTGGTCAACCGACTAAAAAAAAAAACTTTTATTTTAACTCCTCTATATTGCTTATTGCATCGCCTTGCAGTAATAAGCCTAGATAAAAGAAAACATTAGTGTCTTATTAGCATTCATTACCTAATAACAGTATAAAAAAAAATTAAATAGAATTAATTTTCTTCTCTTCAACCCGAGCCCCTACCTAGACTAGGAGAGTAGGGTAAAGACCCAAGTAGTTGGAACTCTAGTAAGGCTTTAACGTGCCTTAACCCTATCTGAATATGTTGAGGGTAGGATAAGGACAGCCCACGGCCTGCTCGAATATCCGAAGGGTGCATTGATAGGGCTAAACCAGCCCACAGCTGGGCTATTTGGCGGCCCTAGTGAGGATAAATATCATCCATATGCATGAAGGGATAGATTTGGACCATGCTAACAATTTGGCTAATTAATTCATAAGAGCCAACTAAGGAGGGATGGAAAACTAACACCAATCAACGTCTGATGTACAGACCCCGGCACTCATGCATGTTGTGCGAGAAATTCTCTTTTGAAAGCCATTGTTCCCTACTTTATTCGACAGATTATTCCATTTTTATCAGAAAAGGCAGGGTAGAGTGGCTTAGAGAAGAGGAAAGAGATGTAATGCTTCCCAATGGTTTTTGTTTCCCAGCAAATGTTCAATCAACTTTACAGAAAAAGGAGGAGCCTTGAATGATTATCCAGTAATGCTTTTCTCTGTTGAAAATAAAGTACGCCATAGTTGGATGTGATTTTAGCATGAGAGAATAGGAATTAGCAGGTGAGCGTCTTTGAGTCGTATTCATGAGAGACAGAAAAGCAGCTTCTCCCAAAAGAGTCTTTTCCTGCCAAAGATCATCAGTTAGTGGCTTCCTTTGCATTCAATCAAAACAGGTGGCACAGCATTAATGAATAAAGGAAGCTAGATTTAACCTATGGAGATTTTGCATTAAAAGGAGAGGAGATGTCTTCTCTCTCTCTCCATAGCCCCCTTTTGTTTAAAGCCGATTCTTTCCAGAAAAACGAGGGGAGCCCTTTTGACAGGCCGCACGATGGATATAGCCAGGTATCAAATATCCGAGTTACAACTTACAACTCAAGAATATGCAAATATAACTTTTCAGAGTGAGTTCGAATATACATATGGTGTGGACCAATGGGCCCAATGATCATTCCGGAAAGAATTCTGTGACCCTATCCCTTGTAAATTCATTGGCAGCGGCCACCTCTAAAATTCAAACCACACAAAATTACAAGCTCCTTATTCGTTGGCGTTGAGAGAGTTTTTCTATTTAATTAAAATTGGATTCATTGTCAAATTGATCAAATTGAAACACGTGATTGGAGTAAGAATACAAGGGGTGTAAAAATCACTCGTTTCACATGATCAGTTTGATGGGACAAATTTACCATTTCACTAGTGAATAGTGATCACTTGTTTCATTTGTTTCTTAATAATTAGAGTTTGGGCTGGTGTAAGAAACTAAAGGAAGGCAAAAAAATGCTCATATTAAGAAACAAAATGGGAGTACTAAGTTTATTAGGGATATTTCTTTTGATACAGCCCAAGAATGAGGGCGCCTTTGAGGCCTAAGCACATGACCCATCTAGGCTTAATAGGCCCACCTTGGTTTACAAAAACCCAGTTTACTTTTATTTGCTTTAAAATACAATTAAGTTTCATCTCTTTAGTTGTTCAATAATTGGTGGAATCATGTTAGAGTTTACTTCCTTTCAGTATTGTTTATCTTTAGGCACGCACAATTTTTAGCGATGAGTCGTTCCTCCTGGTATTCGAACTTAGGACCGGTTAGTTCTAATACCATATTAAATTTCCTCTCACTAACCATTTCTACCAAAACCTCAATGGTGCTTGATAAGGCAAATTGACATCAAAGTAGCACTTGGTCATTAAAGAAAATGCCAAAGAAGATTATGCATCTACTTCTTAATTGAGAGAGTATACCTTAA
Source organism: Persea americana (assembly GCA_029852735.1). Taxonomy (NCBI): domain Eukaryota; kingdom Viridiplantae; phylum Streptophyta; class Magnoliopsida; order Laurales; family Lauraceae; genus Persea; species Persea americana. Next base: position 54,199,638 of record CM056812.1, read on the forward strand.
TTGTTACCATTTAAATATTATGGTGATAACAGATGATAGGTAACTTGCATTCTTAATTATACCTTCAGCGATTTATTATCCTACGGCTCACTTTATAATCTGCTGTAGTTGACAACATTTTCACTTTTTTCATGTTAGTGACAGATGCCCCAAGATCAAGACAAACCAATTCAGGTCGTAATTCTTAGATTCCAAAAACAAGAAATGAGAGCCTTTGTCTTTGGAGAATATCTCAACAAGTCAGGACAAATTGAAAATCCAATATGTGAACAGAGAAACATGTTAGATTTTTTAATCTGGGGCAGTGGGGCTATATTCACTACTGCTGTGCCACAAGCTTAACGATTTGTGCAGCTAATTTGATTTGGGTTACAGTATATCTCATCTATCAAGTACAATGTCATCTACATTTGCATTCCAAGCTACTAGCAAAACTCCGTGCTATGCACGGACCACGGAACCACCAAATGCACAGACTTGAACAAATTGTTTTTATTAAATTTATTAATTAGTAAACTTTTAGAGTCCTTTTTGTTGCTAATTTGATCTTTATGTGTTTTCTCAGATATTTTATTATTTACATTAGGTTTAAATGGAGTTTGATGAAGCCCAGGCACGTGTGTGAGAAAAATTTTAAAGACATATTTTGGCCTAAATTAGGTTGCATTCTGGCCTGATTTAAGCTTGTAATTATAGCCTAATCTTGGTCTGTTTTTCAACCCATAAGTCTAAACTGATTTAGAATTATAAGTATGGACTAATCCTGAACTGACTTGAATCTGTAATTCTAGTCTAATTTGGACTGTCATTCTGGCTTGAGTTAAACCCAGAATTATTGTCTGATTTTTTATCCAAAATTTGGCCTGAATTAGACTCAATATTTTGTCTTGAATTAGACCCAAATCTAGCCCGATTTAGACCAAAAAATCTAGCCTAGTTTAGACTCAATATTCTGTCTTGAATTAGACCAAAAATCTGGCCTGATTTACATCAAAAAATTTGGCCTGATTTAGACCCAATATTTTGTTTGAATTAGACCCAAAATCTAGCCTTATTTAGGCCCAAAATCTTGCCAAAATTAGGCCCAATATATTTGTCCTTAATGAGCAAGTCTATTCACAGATCTTATTTTTAGCCTTTTCATAGTAGTTTGCTGAGCCGGTTTTCAGTCCATTTAGGACCCTCTTTTAGTCTATGTTTCAGCCCAACACATCTATCTATTTGGGGTGGTTTTTTACTCAATTAGCTTTAGACTTGACCAAATTCTCAACCAATTTGCTGTCAAAATCTGGCTATAACCCAGCCCAATTTCAGTAATTGTTTGAGATAAAATCTAGTCAAGTTTCAGTCATTGTTTTGGCCCGGTCCAGACCATTCAAAACCACTATTCCATGAATTTATCTAAGGCCAAATTTAGCTCCATAGCAATGGACCCCACAGTACTATTAAATAATTGAAACGGCTTAAAGCCTCTATAACATGAATTCATTCCAACCAATTTTACTCCAAAGTAAGTGGCTCGCAATCCATTCAAAATAGCTATCCCATATATTCATCATAGGCGAAATTTTACTCAAAAGAAAGTGGGGCCCAAAGCCCAACTGAAGAATCCAAACCATACAAAGTCACTATCATATGTACTCATCCTAGGCCAAGTTTTACTTCAAAATAGGTGGGGCCCGGTCCAATTAAAATTATGCACAAAAGCACATATTTCCTCCCTCTCTCTTTTTTGTTTTTTCATTTAGTCAAATCTTTTACATATGATCCAATGAAAGTGGATCCCACTTTAATTCAGTCCAACCCTCATTAAAGAAGTGATGATGATTTCAAATAGTTTGTGTCTAAGTGGTGGGCCCAACTGACAGATTCATTGGTTTGGCCACTCAAAAATCTCCCATACTAACAATACCTATGCGGTCCACTCATTCAAATCTGCATGTTGGCCACACCTTTACCATGACACCTCTCATAATGTATGTATTTGGATTAGGAGATTGGAGAGAGAAAAGTTCCAAAGTCACTTAGAGAGAGCAGTTCGAAAGAGGATAGTGGAGAGAGAGGATAATGGAAAGAGAGTAGACTGGAGAGAGAGGAGACAGGAGAGATGTTGACACCTGTTGTAATATATTTTAAGAAATCAGGGATTGTGGTTTGAAGGCCTGTGGTTAACCGAAGGTAAACGACATTCCAATAGAGGGATTGTGGTTAGAGCTCTCCTAAGCTCAAGCTCAGGATAAGGAAAGCTCAAGTGTATGGTGGGGCCCACCTGAGGACTCACATGGGGATAAAGGGGGGGGGGGGGGGGATTTCAAGGATTCCCTAGGATCTTCCTCTCTGCAAAAAATCAGCTGCAACCGTGATTTCTATCATCTCCATATGGGCCCAAATGTTCAATGGTCTATAGGCCATTCGAATCGATACATAGTCAATCCATTGGTCCAGTAAATTCGGATTTAACCGAAAATTGGTGGACATGTCCAATTTAGCGGGTTCATGTGTTTGGTCCATTTGGATGGACCAAAGGTGGACCCCACAAGCATAAGCTTATAAGATTTTATCCTAAGCTTGATCTTAGGAGAGCCTTACTCATATATATATATATATGGGTGACAAATGGGTCAGATCGGGTCAAAACAGGTTGGGTTGACCTGGGTTCTCTAGAAGTAAAGGTCAACCCATATTTGACCCCTTTTTTTGAAAAATAGGTAAGATAATCGAGCCCACATTTGCGCATCAACCCGACCAGACCAGCAAAACCTGCATCCAAGATATGTTAACCATTTCACTGAAACCAAACATACTCAACTTATAGGTGTTAGGCCCAAGCCCAATTCATTTATCAGTATTGAGGTTAAGTTTGAGTTCAGTTGTAGGCCACAAAAGGCCAAAAGTATAAAAAATAAAAAAATAATAAAAAATAAAAATAATAATCCATGCTACCATTTAAGTTGATTTAGATTTGTGGGTCCATGCCTGACTCATTAAATGGGTTATAAGGGTCAACCTCAACTCGGCCTGTTTTACTGTGGGTCAGATTTATTTTATCCATAACCGACACATATGGCATGCGGGTCAGTTTTATGGGTCAGATACAAGTCAGGCTTACAGGTGGGATCAGATTTTTTTCATCCCATGTCCCTAGCCATTGAGTCATTATCAGTGTCCATTACAGCCATACACCTCATGTAATCCATATCAACTGTGCTAGTGGACTAGAGATGTCAAATGGGTCGGGCCGGTCCGGTTCGGCACGGCCTGGCCTGCCAGTCAACAGCCCGTGCCATGGGCCATGCTGGGCCGAGGGTACCGAGCACGTCTAGCCCTTTTGGCCCGCCAGGCACATGGACTGACCCCGCCAGGCCTCCGGGAACGGACCGCCAGGCCTGGCCCGCTAGGCACGGCTAGCCTAGCCCAGCCCGTCCAAGAATGGCTATTTTTTAAAAAAATTATCCATTTTGGCCCGCCGCACCCCCCCCCCCCCCCCCCCCCAACAGCCTTAAAATGGTCATATAAGGGGTATTTTGTGTCCCTTTCAATTTTACAAAGTCTATAAAGACTCAAACCCTCTTATTCTTCTCAGTGAAGTAGGTCGAGTTTGACCGAACTACTTAAATATCTTTACTTACAATGGGTTATATTTATATGCTCTGGTCAAGATTCTTCATGACTTTGCGCATGCATGTTTCAAAATTGTGGTGCTTTTGTTCAAAGTGCTATTAATGGATTAACCATGGTTGGCAAATCTGTGTGGACTTCAGGTGTCATTCATATCTCAGTTCCTAGACCTGGTCTCTAGTTTGTGGATTGCACTGCATAATCTCAGAGCATGGTGCAACTTTCTAAGAACATTACTAGTAGGTTCCTCTGCTAACATGAGGTCAACAAATGTCACCTTTTTCCACATTATCCTCATATTGCGGTGAATCCAAGAAGGAGCAGAAGATTTGAAAAACCCACCCAAGTCACTAGCCACTTTGGTGGATGCAAATGGGGATTCAGACAGGGGCAAACCTAATATGGATCCTCATTGCACATGTACAGACTCCTTTAGTTACAAGAATTTACAAGATTCATTTTTGGTGGGCGTATATGAATTTCAAATGTTGGATTTTTGAATTGTCTAAATCATGCGGGAGATTCTTAATAAAAAACCTAGGCACCCTAAGTTTCATAAGTCCCAAGTCTATAAATACTCGAACCCTCCCATTCTTCTCAGTGGAGTAGGTCGAGTTGGACCAAACCACTTATATATATCTTTGTCATTCTCCGTGTTTGTGTTCTAATTTTAATTTTAATATCAAAAAGGAGAAAAAAATTAATCCAAAAAAAAAAATTAAAAGAGGCACGCCGACCACGGCAGGCATGAAGGGCCAGCACTACCCAGCCCGCTCCATCTGGCGTGCTGAGTTAGCACGGCCCGCTTCAACTGGTGCCGGCCCAACCCGTGGGATGGGCAGACTGGGTTGGGGCCGGCATGGCCCGTTTGACATGCCTATATTGGACATCTACAAAGGGGAGGATAAGTACACCTGGATAAGTTACAGTCTAGGCACATCAATAAGTTAAAAGTGAAATATGCCAGGTGAGTATAGGAGGATAAGGACATGTATCTCAGTAAAGGGTGGATGATGGAATGGTATAAAGGTGAATGAATGTCAATAAAGTGAGGAATTGGGTTGTAAATTTGTTTAGAACGGAGACAGAAAAGGCTGTTGAAGCACATGCTCATCACATTCTTTCCTTCTCCCTTTTTATTCTCTTCCAAATGAAATGATATTAAAGATATGTGTGGAAAAGGGTCCCACACTTCCAAGGCTGCTATATTCCTCAATACAAGGGATTGCAGGGATCAGGACTTCCCTCCCATCATCCACACCATCATTACATGCTTATGTAATCTGCTTTTCATCTGGTACTTTGACATCACTGTTTAAAATAGTATTGACTGGTAAAATATCAGTAAATGTCCACAATGCAGGCCTTTGAGATTTGAGAATCATCTAACTCCCTACAAATGATTAGACATGTTGGCCAGAGCAATAGAGCAATTAGGGTATCTTTGTCAATCCTTATCATGGAGTGGTTTTTCTGTTATTGTACTTAGTATACAAATAGATGTTTCTGTCAATTTTCACTAGAAAAACATGCCCGTGCTTGGCATGGGCAATATAATCATAATATCAAAATTTATAAAAATGATAATTTTCTTTAAAATCAAATGCAAAAGGCTATAGTCCGAGAAGGGGGAAAAAGTCCGTAAGAATTCAATACCTAATATCAAATAATTTTAAAAAAAACACACACAAGCCCATGAAAATTGAAGATTAATAACTAAGAAAGCTAAAAAATAAAGTCAAAACAAACTAATAATATAAACTATTAATAAAATCTAATAGATTTTGAAAGCCACATAGAAATGAAAATCGATAATCAATTCAATAACATAAGTAATTTAAAAGAATCAAACACTCATGAGAAAAAAAAAACTCGAAAATGGAGCACAAAAGGGTAAAGAGAAAAAAACCCACAAATTCAAGAAAAGCCATTATAAAAAAAAACTAAAAACCCATCAAAATAGAGAAATAATAAAAAAAATTATTAAAAAGGCTATAAAAATATATATAAATAAAGAACCATAGACAATACAATGATAAAAGAAATTTAGAATAACCAAACTAACATATGATAATCTAATATTCAAAAATGAAAATCTGAAGCCACAAAAGAAATATGAAAAATCCATGAAAATATCTCACGAAGAAAACTAAAAGAACCCAATGGAAGTAAAATAAACAATTAACTCAAAATGATAAGCAATAAAAAAATGAAAAAATACAACATAAAAATGAGAATTCACAGAAAATCCCATGATAAAAGGTGATTTAAAAGAAAAAGAAAAAGAAAAACTAAGGAGAACTCAATACCCAAAAGTTGAAAAAAAAAAAAAAAAGGGAAAAAAAAGAAACTCACAATCTATGAAAACCATATAAATAAAAACCATAAAAATATTGCAAATCTATAAAACAAAAAAATCTAAATGGTGATTTTTTTTGTAAAAAATATATTAAAACGACATAATTAAAATTGCTCAAATAAAATATGATGAACTCAAAAGTAAATGAATTAAAAAAAGGTTTACCTCTCAAATTGAAACATTTAATAATTGCACAAATTGTCTCAAGATGCTCACATTTTAAAATGGGTTGAACACTGATATAAAATAAGCATGCAAATGAGACATGAGAGAGCACTAAAAAAGAGATACAAAGAAACAAAAGAAATATTGAAGTTGCTCTAATCAAATACAATGAACTTAAAAGTAAATGAATGGGAAACATGAAAGTTCTCTTGTTGGCATAGAGAAATAGAATTATATTGGAGAAAGTAGAAAATGAAGATAATAAGAATGAGCAAAATGATGATAATAAGAATGATCTTAGTTCTTTATATAGATAGACCAATATTAATGGAGATTCTTTTTACCATTAGTTCCACATTCTTAAAAAAAAAGTGCACAATCAAATTAAATCAATGGATAAAAAAGAAACCAGGCAACCTAGAACTGAGAGTGGATTAAATAAAAAAAACTAAGGATTAAATAAACCAAACAACCCAAAACCCAGCATTCTAAAAAAAAATAAAATCATATAATCAGAACAAACAAAAATATTTGAAATTTCTTATATCAGTGGCACTTGGACACTGGGACCCATTAATACTCAAATGCTATTGCGTTGATAAAAATATAATGATTTGGGAGTTTCTTAATAGACAAACGGCATAATGGAGATTTCAAATCACAAAAAGAATTTTATTGAGAAAACTCCAGTATTTTGTATTTTTTTTTAATTAGAGAATCAATTTGACCGTGGAAATAACCTAGATTGTGGTGAAAATATGGGATATCCCACAAATAGCAAAGATGTTTGCCTTAATGATTGAGATCTTTAATAGATGGAGTCTTATCTTAGTGTTCCACTCCTTTTGCATCGCGATTTATAAAAGTTAAAAGAAAAAAAAATCAAACTCCACCCTTTCTCCCTCAGCAAGCATGCATAATGGTACAACAGTCATATGAAAAATTTTCCGCCACCTCTTTAGTTCCACGTTGTTGTCACGAATTTGTCTTTTTTCAATAATGTTGTCGTTTTCTTATTAATTATGAAACTTATTTTTTTTTATTGATCAATTCCATATATTATATATTCATTTGGGTTTAGTTTTATTGTAAAATGGTTATCATAGAAATTCATGACTATATAAGAAACCATATAAATAATTATTTCAAAAGTTTGAACACCTATTCTTAAAAATACATTGCATAAGTGTGAAAATAATAACAACAATATTTATAGGGGTCAATATTCTAAAAAAATAGTTACTTTAATAAACACATTTTAGATAAATTCTAACTTCCGGTCAATATTCTAAAATGGGGCTGGGTTCTTTCCTCATTAACTAATTTTAACTTTTTGTTGATAACTATTAGCAAAAGGATTCTTTATGGTGTAGTAGTAGGGTCGCACCTTTGAAATTCAAATTCTCCTAATTGAAATCCAAATTGCCCTAAGTTCGAGTCTCGGCACATACCATGATTGATTTTTACCACATCATTAAAAATACACGGGTCGGGTCGGGTCTCATGCGAGCTAGACGGGTTAGCCGGACCCTATATTTAATGGGTGCGGGTTGTAGGTTTGCAAATCAGTTTCAGATGTGGGTCGGTTAAGGGTTGATGGTCCAAAAAGTGTGCTCTACCTCTTGCCAGACCCGATTTACCCGATCCGACCCGTTCGCTAGGGTTAAACTAAATTAAATTGGATGAGTCAAAATCCATTGGAGCGAATTGGAATTGATTTCAATTTGAAACCAGATCGCTTCATTATATATATATATATATAGATAATAGGGTATAATTACAGTGCAGCGTTCGTTGCATGGTGGGCTCACCTTTTGAAAATCCAAATGGGTCGTCGACCCTAATAGGGTATAATTACAATGCAGCTTGACAAATAATTATTGCAATATTGGCAGCGTCCATTATGTCACAAGCTCTTGTAGATTTTATCATGGCTTATTTGGAGTTTAGTTTACTAGGGTATTATTCTGTATTTACCTTTGGTTTCTTCAATTTACCCACTATTAAAAACAGATTTCTTAAACTCATAGGCACCCAATTCCATGAATCGAACGGCCCCTGATAAAAGAATCAATGTGTAATATCTAGGTTACTTAGAATAAATGGCCTATTTTCTTAAGTGGATTATTCCCAGATTTTACTTAAATAGGGGTTGGTCCCACCATAAGATTGAGCACATTATATTTTAAGCTTATGCTTAAATATGGTGGGACCAACTCCTACATGAATTTAAGGATGGGTAGCCAAGATGCTCAAATCCAACTATCTCAAAGTGGCGTGAAGGAGAAATGTTTCTTGTAGAGACTTCCATCTTAGAGCAAAAAAGGGAAGGAAAGGAATGATTTGCTACTTAAAACTCTCCTTACTAGGGGTGCACAAAAAATCCGTCGATCCGTAAAACCAATCCATTCCGCGGATTTTTAACCGAACCGAAGGTAAACGAATTAGTGATGGGTTGAAAACCTTGTAATCCATTAGCAACGGATCGGTGACGGATTTCACCCTCAATTCGCGAATTCAATATGATCCGAGCCGTTAACATTAAATATAAATAATAATAAAAACTTAAGGGGTCTAAATATAAATTAAGAGATCTAAATAAAAAAGAAGAAAAAAGTTCAGGGGTCAAAATGTAATTCACTTTTTTATATAAGTATAACAAATGAAACCCTATATCAAATCTCACACTAACCTTGAGAGCATGCTCTTCAAATTTTCTTAACACATTAGATTCAACGGATTGAGCAGATCCGATCCAGTCCTCCACGGATCGGATCGAATCAGTTTTTAACAACCACGAATTAGTAATGGATTCCAAATCCATTAATCCGTAAGTAACGGATTGGCAACATATTTGGCCTAATCCACACAAATCTAATCCGTGTACACCCCTACTCCTTACAACTTGGAGTTACCTTTTGGAAGGAAGCAAAGACAACATTGACCTCAAAACCTTTTTAAATTCTCTTCTTTTATGAAAGAAAAAAAGTAGATGAGGAGGGGCAAACATGCAATAGATCAAAACAATCTTAAGAATCTTAAAACCTTCTCCCGTGTAGTCCCACCAACTAAAGCAGTTGAGAAGGGGCAACGACCTCCCCTCCCTCTGTCCCTGCTTACGGTGGGATAAACTCTTATTGTGGTCAAATTTGGAGACACCCCCAGAAATGGAAGGATAATAGCTAGTTCTACTTATTCAACTCGGGATTTACCTTAAAAAGGCACCTTACCCCAGTGGTAAGGCGCGACAATTCTCACCTAGGCCTGGCCTGTTTGGCGTCATTTTCGTGTTGTTTCCAATTTTGTGCTCGGATCTGGTTGTGCTGAGAATGGGTTATGTCGACACTATACTTTGAAGCGACTTGATCTGATACTTAACGGTTCACTAATATTAGTACGGTCGTTATTAGGAGGATTAATTAGTAGGGCGGGTATTAACAGGATGACAAATTGGAGAACAGTCAAAATAAAATTTGAAATTGAGAATGAAATTGGCAATCCAATCCAGTTCACTTCATATATTTATAATAGATACATATACGGATCAAATCAAGGAAGCACCCAGCTTAAGCTAAATAAGCACTTCGATTGGGTTCACATGGATGTACAAGGATCATGGAGGAGGGGAATGGAACAGTGGAGTATTCTTATATTGATAATTCAAATCAAATTATTTACAGTTATTATTTTACTACGAACTTAAAGTTTTAACTATTTTGGAGGGGAATTTGAATTGTATTTGAATGGTGTTTATCCAATTCAAGGGTAAATATAGCTTTAATTAGTATAACGAAAGAGACTGATGCCAAATTGACGGAGTTCAATTAGTTTTGACAGAATGGCAACGGGTTAGGTTAGGTTCGTGTTTAGGCTGACCTAAACCTAACCCAAATGACAATTCTTCCTGCACGTACAATACCCGACCCATGACTGGTGCAGGTCAGGTCAAGTTTCCTAATAGATGATCTTTCATTCATTTTAAAATTAAAAATAAAGGCATGCTTTGAACCCATGACCTAAAGAAAAATGTGATTGCCTATTCTCACCTATGCTACAATAACTTTGCATCAAAAAACTAAGTAATATACAAGTCAAAGCTAAATGGGGGTGGGGTGAGTCAAACGAATTATTGAAAACCTGATCCCCAAAACTGAAAATTTGTTATAAAATCTTTAGATTTTTCTGAATATTTTCTATTACAAATTATATTACATGTGCCGACCACGGGCATGTTTTGCTAGTTGAATAAATATTTAATACATTTATGGGAGAGAGGAAATTGTGAGTTTAATGTATATATTAGGTCATCCAAGGGGGCATATTGTGCAAAAACTTGATGTATTAATGAACAATTATTAATTACTAGATAACATATTTTATCAATCCACTACACAGCATGGTTCCTAAAACTTTAAAAGGAAGCTAGGTAGAATGATTAGAAAGACTTGATCGAAGACGACATTGGGAATTTATGACACTCGTCTATTATAAAGAACCCTCATCATTGTTGAAAGCATGAAAAATGCAAGTAGAATTCTAGAAAGAAGCACCACCGAATTCATCAAAATCAACAACTTGACAAAAGGAACTATTGCTCATGCTGATGAAAAGACACAAGTGGGAATAATGTTGGGGAGAAAGAGATGTTATTACCAGTCACCACACCAAAGTCGTCAATTATGTGCTGAAATACAAAAGCTAATCCGGCAGCTCTGAAAGGAATGCTTATTTTGAATTATGCTGCCTAATAATATGGGTCGTTTGTTGTCACTTACTAATTACAAGTGTAAACGATATTCATGATAGTTATGCGTCATTACATTTCTTTACGCTCATTCAGACATGTGATATATAAATTAGCTATGAAAGTGCTAAGTAAATAAGGACAAGTTTTACGCCAAAACTTTCGCATCCAAATAAATGTGAAACTCTTTAACATCTTCCACTTGCAAAAGGCGCCAAAAAGTGCTTTAGGCAGTGGTTGCTTTTGGTTCTGCAATTAGTTTCATGTGTTAAATCATAGGTTTTGAGAAATTTGTGAAAAACGAACAAAACACTCGTTCACATATAAATCCGTTGGATGTATACTTGTTTACTCATGCGAAAATGATGATTTTCAGGTATCTAATAGCGTATTTGACACATGTGTAACAATTGCATACATAATATCTACAAAACCCATTTTCCTATCTAATTCGTAAAAGGCAAACTATGTCCAAGGAAAATTAATTACAGTCATTTTACTTAGAGCTGACTTCACCATGCATGAATATGTATTGGCTTGTTGTGATGGCACCACTGTACAAAAGGTATAAAACTTGATTTAGGAATCGAGCCACTGGGCCAAGTTGACTTGGAGAATTAAGCAAGTCTGGACAGCGTTTAAGGAAGAGAGAAGTATCTGTCCATGAGGGACCAACATGGTAAAAAATGGGCTTTCAAAACTTTACTACTTCGGTGGTGGACAGCCCAGATGAGGGTTTGTTCGGGTCGGGCCAGCCCGACCTTCCACCCTGGTTCTTCACCTCAAAAGGTCAAAATTTGTAATTCATGTATTTAAAAAAAATCATTGTATAATAATTCCACTGAGTTATGGTTAGTCAAACCTTGGTCAACCTCGTCTTAATTGAGTCAACTAGGTCTAATCAAATCTAGTCGGGCCAACACAAAGGACTCGGTTTTGTGTTCACGCTGAGTTGATTCGGCCAAATCTTACTAGTCAGAGTTTTGAGACTGGTTGACAACAGGGCTGCAATTGAGCCAGGCTGGCCAAGGCCTGGCGTATATTTGGACTGTGATTGACCTACATGGGGCATGATGATTAAGTATGGGTTGATCATAGGCATAATAGTCTTGGAGGCCCTAAAACCAGCCCATTTCAGACCCACATCTATTACACGAACCACCGATGTGTTTTTAACCAGGTCTAGACTGGCCCCTAAGTCGAATCCCAAGGGTTGGGTGAAGGCTTATACCAAAAAGAAAAAGGAAAAAAAAAAAAAAAGGGTTGGGTAATGGCCTATCTTTATATTAGGCCCAATAACTAAAATGGGTGGAGTTTAGAGTCGTACTTCCGTCAGCCAGCTGATTACAATCCTAGTGGACATTCTATTGCAAGACATGGGTTTTGTTACTTTTGTAAGTCTGGTATAGCCATAGGTGAGTATGTATTTGGGTCCAAACCATATGCATTAATTGGAGGACTCTGGAGCTTAATTGTAGCTCAATGAATGGGTGGATCAGCCTTACTTTTAAATTCTGGGTCTACTGAGGACATGGATTTGGTATGGGCTTGAAGTAATCAATGAAAAAAAATTAGGTTCTAAGAGCGGTCATAAGAATAAAAATAATTAGATTATAAGGGTGGTGATAAGAATGAATAAAGATTAATCACACCTCGTGAGTGTGCTTTGGTATGGGCTTGAAGTAATCAATTATGAAAATCTAGGTTATAAGAGTGGTCATAAGAATATAAAAAAATTAAATCATAAGAGCGGTCGAAAAATTAATAAAGATTAATCACACCCGATGGGACTCGAACCCACAATCGCCTGATTAGAAGTCAGACGCCTTATCCATTAGGCCACGGGTGCCCATTTTTATTTATAAAGATAAATTTCGAATATTTATTTATCAAAATATGTTACTTATTCATCTTGCCCTTTTAAAATAGGGCAAATTAACCAAAAGTCCCTCAAATTTATCTTGTAAGGCCTCCGGTACACAACATTACTGGTTAAGGCCTAAAGTCCCTTGCGCATAGGATTAATTGGGGCGGTCTCTTAGCATGTCACATCAAAATGGGATTAGAAATGGGTAGAACATGCCGAACCCGTCCAGGCCCAGCCCGACCCAACCGTAACTACATTTCACTCATATTCACCACTCCTCACTCAATAAGTAGGCACTCCTTTAAAAAAATCTCATTGTTCTTTGGGGCCCCAAAGTCCATATATAACACAATCCAATTGCTTTGTTTTCCAAGGCATCCATAAACCCCTCACACTCACCACACAATGGATCGGCAGTGACCCTAATTCAGTATACATTTGACTATTATTCACAGCTGAATTGAAAGTTGCAACACCCATTTTTTTCTTTTTTATTTTTTCCCATTGTTCTTTGGGCCTCAAAATCCAAAATAATAATAATACAATTGCTTTGATTTTCAAGGCATCCGTAATCTGTGCATAGGAGTTTCTGTATTCAGGTAATCCCAACAACGGTTCTAATGTGAACAAAACCCATGAATCAAAAGAACAACGGAGAAGCCCTACATTAGATAAAAAAAGGACATCCCTTAAACGAAATCATTTCCATATATCCTCAACTACTGAATGCCAATATTACTAGAAACCAATCCAATGAGGAAAGGAGGTGCTAGAGGAGTTAATCATCAATAAAAGGAGATGGGGTACCATTTAAAAAAAGATGAGTTTAAAAAATCCCGAAAAAAAGAGAACCAATAGAAATTATGGGGTTTGTATGTTTGGAATCTGGGCCTGCGCTCTCTCTCAATTGATGGAATGAGAGTCTGCGCGACGGCTGCCTTTTTGGTATGGTTTTAATTTCATTACATACGGTTGGTCTTTAGACATCAGACGTTTTTACCAACTCTTCATGAAAGAAACAGATCATGCTATGCCTTGGCCCGGCTAGGGCAAGCATGAGACAAGATTTGATGTAGGCCCGTTCAATTTGGGGCCAGGATTGAATAACCCCCGGAAGGCCCGCCTAATATTCGGGACGGGATTGAACAGCCCAAGCTCAAGCCCGACTCATGTCACTGACAGGCCTACCTATAAGTAGAGGAAAACATATGACGTTGGGCACAAAAAAAAGTTGTGTGGCTTCCAATCAAAATATTATATGTCATAACCTTTTTCTAAGGGTTTTGTATTCATGTTTGTATGCATAAACACACTCACACATTAGATGATAATCATCATCATCATCATCAAAGCCTCATGTCAGACTATATTAGAGTCAACTACATGAAATTTGTCTCACCATTCTAATCTATCCCGGGCCCAAATTTCAGATAAGTTACAATTCTTCATATCTATTCCTACTACTTCCATCCACATGCTCCTGGGTAATCCCTTTTTGTCTTTTGCATAGTTATCAATTGGCATAAAAAGACTTTTCCTCACACTATTGTTGGCCAACGTTTGACATGTCCAAACAAGCTCAAACAAGTGTTTTTTTTTTTAATTTATCACCTATTAATGTCTTCCCTACATGTTCTCTTATGTGCTCATTCCTTTGACAACAAGGGATTGCTCGGTTGGCACCCGAGTGCCCAAGGATTGAATCCTGGGTATGCAACTTTCCCTCCCACCCAATCTGACCTCTTAATACTAGTACCCGGCCTTCATCCCAGGCCTATGTGGACCCAGTTTATGGGCTAGAAATAAAAGCTGGTACTCTGGCTGCATAACCAATTTATTCTGCATTATTTAGAGTCTTGATCACCAGACTAACATGGGGAGCTCATATAGTGGGAAGGAGAGCCCACTAACATAGACTGTAATGGGCCTGGATTTGGGCCCATTAGGATTTCAGAGCCAGACTCCAAGTCCAAAGTCAACACCAACTTGGGGACCTGGGTAGAGTCTGTGGGGAGCAGACAAAAACTCTTGAGTCTATGTACAGCATGTTGGCCCCATTGGAAAGTCTAAAAGGTTGAATCCACTGTTTATAACTCCATTTGCGTTTTGGGCAAACCCAAATTAGTCATAGATCAATGTGCAACTGGAAAGGTTGCCTTCATCTAAAATGCCAACATATTTCCTTTTTGTCTCTTTATGCCAATTTTATACCTGTTTTTTGTTCTGGTTTCGTTTAATTACTTTCTTACATTTTCAAGTATAGATGATAATGCAAGATGAAGTGGTTGTTTGTTGTTGATTGTTTTGAGAAATAGAACCCAAATTCTTTCTGGGAGTTTGCTCTTGGCTTGATTTGAATCTTCAAATGATGATTCAACTTTGGCATCACATGAGATCTCAATCTAAAAAAACTAACAATTTTTTTAATAAATTTGAAAGTGTCATCAGAACTAGAGCAAGGGACCAACTAGTCCTGAAGTTCAATTCCAATTTCTGGTCGCGTAGTTTGGGCAGTGGCAACTTCTACATTTCAAGTTTTTTTTTTTTTTTTTACCATAGTTGCATACACTATACACCATAGAGAATCATCCCACAAGCAATAGGATTTCCTCTCAGAGTTATCTAGATGGCTTTCTTGAAGCTTGGGTAGAGAAGAAGGTGGAGAAGAGTGCTCAAGGATTTTTTGGACTTCTTTTTAAGCTTGTGAGCTAAATTTGAAAGGAGGATAAAGGAAAGAGATGGAGAAAGAGGCCTTTCTTCTAATTTATGGCCACTATCATTAGAGCTCTCACTGAATTTTATTTGGAGCATCAAGGGTTTCTCGGTGGAGTGGAGCAACAGAGAATTGAATAGTGTAAAGAAGGTAAATATTCTCTATAACGCATTCTTTCCAAATCAAAAAGAAAAACATTTCTCTAATGCTGTTGTTGGCATATTGGATTTATCATAGATCATGAGATTGTCGGTGGATGAAGTCAATAGCGGTGAACCAAGTACATGCTTGTGTCCTTGCTATGGATTGGATGTGCCATATTGTTCACCATTTGTTTTTCTCCATTTGTTGCACATGATCCTTATAATTTTCCCCCATCAACATGTCAGACTGTTCAATATTTGAATATCCTTCATGAAGTTACATATAATGTAGATGGTGATTTTGCTCTCCAATTAAGTGTCGAGAGATTGCAGAGAATGTAAAAGAAATTTCACTGCAAGTGTGTATTTTTTCTCATTACTGAATCAAGAGTCTTCTGTTCTTTTATACACATATGAGCATAGGTATTTTGAAATTCGAAGGTTATGCAACAGTCTGTTGCAACAATGCAACAGTCTGCAACAGCTCTTTAAAACAGTCCAACTCCTATTTCTCTGCATGGCACCTTGAAATTGCAAAGTCACCCTGAGCTGGGCCACCTGATTGGATAGTCATCTGTTAAACTGGGCACATAAACTCTTTATCACAGATGGGCCAGACTCATCCTTTATCAATCCTGACATTGTGCTGGATTGATAGTACAGCAGATCTTAGCCACTTCAAATGTATTTCCGAATTGATCCGTGTAAGATACAGGTGAGAAGGAGATGCACCCCAAACATTCCTCTTCAATTTCAGAGACATTGATGTTTCGCATGCACTCCAATCTAGTGGCCCATTACAATGTATCAACCAAGGCAACCTGGATAATTACTTACAAAAATGCGTACGCACAAAATTATGCATGGATAATTTATACATGTGGGTATAAGACAGAGAGACATAATCAATAACTGCAAGGAGTAGGTGATGAACAAGATGAAACAGTGGACCCCACATGCTTGGATGAGGCCTGGTCACTGACTTCAGTGAGTCTTACCTGACCCCCACCAATCAAAATGTCATGGAATTTTTGAGATAGAAAGGAGGAGAAATTACAAGGAGCCTTGCAATAAGCATGGAGCTATAAAATAATCCGAGGTGATACATAATCCAAGAACTTCTCAGCTACATAGACCTTTGCTGCATATAAAAACGTCTGAAACATGGAATTAATACTTAAAACCTCTTCAGTGTAAGAGAAACTGCACCCAGCAGTGAAAGTTGAACCAGCTCCTGTTACATCTGGAAAAGCGTTTCCAGGAATGGATAGGAAAAGCTGCAGGACATAGGAGAATAGTGGTTTGTTATCTTCCTTTTTGATGCTTGACACCTGTACAGTTTGATCAAGATTCCCACCGGCAAAGGATATTATGTTATCATATTTAATGGACTCGGTAAAGTCCCTTGTCTTAGGGTTTGCTGTTCTGACTCATGGCATGTGACACTTGCGTCTTAGGGTTTAGAAAGAAAGAAAATGTATGTGTAAGAGTAGGAAAATGTATGTGTAAGAGTAAATCTCTCTCTCTCTCTCTCTCTCTCTCTCTCTCTCTCTCTCTCTCTCTCTGGAAAATGTATGTGTAAGAGTAAATCTCTCTCTCTCTCTCTATCTCTCTCTCTCTCTCTGGGGGTTAGAACTGATGGACTCTCTCTCTCTCTCTCTCTCTGGAAAATGTATGTGTAAGAGTAAATCTCTCTCTCTCTCTCTCTCTCTCTCTCTCTCTCTCTCTGGGGGTTAGAACTGATGGACTTTCACTTTCAACCCTACCACCCATACATCTCTCTCTCCCTCTCTCTCTCCCTCTCTCTCTCGTACTGCTCCCATGATGGAAAATCATAAAAGACAAGAAACGCTCTTGTTATATATAGGGTGAGAGGGTCCCAAATGGGTAGATAGGTGCGTACCAATATCATAGCTTGTCCACTTTTTTCTTTCTTACTATACTCTTCTTTAATTCTCCTGCAATTGTGATAAAACCCAAACCCACTTCTCCTCGCCGTCTCCATCCCTGTCTTTCAGTTTCTCAGTCCCCTCTGCTTTACAGCTCTCTTCCTTTCTTACTTACTTTCTTTTTGCCTGTTATCTTTGTGGGTTTTCTCAAAAGAGAGGGAGCATCCATGGAAGGGACCCTAACAAAATCTGCAACAGTGGATCAGATGGATATGATGATGATGATGCAGATGGACAAGCTGCCCCAATTATCACAATTCCCTTTTAGCAATGCACCACCCATCTTTGAATCACTCCCTGTAAGTACACCTGCACTGATCAATCCAACTTCTTCCCCCTTGCCTTTAATCTGTAACACCACTCAAGACCCTGCAATGCCGGCGATCTTGCGCGGTGCAAGCTCATCTTCATCTTCAGGGAATAAAGGGAGTTCGGTGGAGGCGATGAGGGAGATGATCTTTCGTATAGCTGCAATGCAGCCAATCTACATCGACCCGGAGTCGGTGAAGCCACCAAAGAGGAGGAACGTGAAGATCTCAAAGGACCCTCAGAGCGTGGCGGCGAGGCATAGGAGAGAGAGGATTAGCGAAAAGATAAGGATCCTCCAGAGGCTGGTTCCAGGGGGTACCAAGATGGACACGGCTTCGATGCTGGACGAGGCGATCCACTACGTGAAGTTCTTGAAGACGCAGGTTCAGTCGCTCGAGAGAGCGGCTGCCAACACAAGCAATGCTTTTGGATTGCCATCGGCTATATCTGGCATTGGTTACCCGTCGTCATCGATTGGAAAACATTATCATCAGTCTTCTGAGATTTTCAGCCCCACACAGCTGCTGAGTTGAAGCTCATTTAGCTTAATTCTAATCACTACATTAGTTGGTTATGATAGTTTATGAGCATGTAAAGAGTCTAATATTTGGGAACCTTCTAAAGTCTTAAAAGCTCATGTTTCATCGGTTGCTTTGTCGTCAATGTTGTTATAATATAAATAAGATGTCAAATAGATAGAGACATTGACTGTTGTGCTAAATCAGCTCTCTCTCTCTCTCTTTCTATATATATATATATAATATATATATATATGGAAAATGCTCCTGTGAGAGATATCTCTCACCTTATAAAAGAGATTAGAGTGGGGCCCTCATATTTGAGTTGTTGGAATCGGATATGGATGTAAGGGCCCGCACCTAATCTCTCATGTAAGGTAAGAGATATCTCTCACCTTATAAGAGAAATAAGAGTGGGGGCCCTCACATTTGAGTTGTTGGAATTGGATATAGTATTTGGAAAGTAATTAAGAAGAAATGTGTGTTAAGTACTTAATGAATTCTATTTTGGGAAATACGAGTGTTTGGCAAATCAAATACAATGGTAATCTCTCTTTTGCATGGTTCTAAATAACAGAAGGTGAGAATGAGATTCATGCCATTTTCATGGGTACTATAGACTATCACGGTTGAGGTATCATTTTGAAGTAGGTGAAATGTCATTTACGTTTGTTTGTAGGTGAAATGCATGAGATTTCCACGTGAAAGTCTGATTGCCGGTGGATTTATTAGAGGATTCTACGCCTTATCCTCATATGCTTTTATAACAAGACACCAACATAATTTCGAAGACCCTCCAGTTAAACTCACAAGAAACTTAAACTCACGCACGGCAGGACACTCCACTATATCCCTAGCCAGCCGAGCAACAACCCGATAGCCAAAGGCCTAATCCATCTAGATATATGCAAAAATTTTAAGTCCATTATAGGGTTATACCTTATAGGTGATCATGTGAATAATTTGATATATTTTATTAACATTATTTTTGTAAATGACTAATTTAGCAAAAAAAAGATTTTTTTTGTCTTAAGGGTAAAATTTGTATTGAGAAAAAAGAGGAGGGAAACATGGGCAGAAGGCCCCCAATGCCAAAAGGCTACAGAAGAAGCACCAGAGAACTATACAGAGAAAAGTAAAACTAAACTATATATAGAAAAGCCAATTAATTAGCCAAACCCAAAAATGTCAAAATAGGATGGTGATAGAATTCCGCCTTAATAGAATTGAGGGATATGATCATACCTCTAATTCTGTCCACAAAAATCACCTTGGCAGGCTCTAAAGTAGACTTCCTGCTATTGTGCTTGGAGTCATTGCAAAGAAGCCAAAGAATGGAGATGGTGTGGAAGAAGACCGGAGCAGCCAGTTGTCTTCCAAAGGCATCTCCTCCTAAGGAGATAGCGTCCCAGATGGCAGCAACAGAGGTAGGAGCCGGACGAGTGTAACCGCAAGGAACAAGGAGCCAAGACCACATGGCATTAACCACGGAGCAAGAGAAGAAGAGGTCATAATCTGATTCATCACTCATGTAGCAGTTGTGGCACCTGGATGCCATAGAACAACCCCTATTTTTAGCCATAAAATATGTCGAAGTTTTCCGATGGAGAAGACGCCAAGAGAAGGCAGCCAATCGAGGATTAACAAACTTACTGCAAACAAGGCCAGTCCAAGAAAGATCTATAGCTAAGGTTCCGATGAGATGCCAAGCTGCCTTTAGAGAGAGGTTGCCAGAAGGGGAGTCAATCCAGAAAAGTGAATCTGGGTGAAAGCTATCTATGACCAGAATGGCAGATGTGGAATGAATCAGGAAGACCCTAAGATCTGCAGGCAAGTTTTGAGGAATACTCCAGGAGCTCTCCTGGATGAAATCCATAACTCTGTCTTTCGTAGCAAACCGGATAGATGGGAACCTTGAAGAGATAGAGAGGTTATCAATCCAATGATCATACCAAAGGCTGATAGATTTACCATTACCCACCGTCCACTTGCTGCCTAATTGTAAAAGGAGAGATAAAGATCTCAACTTTTTTCCAAATGCAAGAACCTCCTTTAGGATCGCCAGGAGACCACAAATAAAAGATGACAATTATTATTTTAAGAATTTTAGATTTTAACTTTTAAGATATAATAAATGGCAAAGTTTGTGAAGACCACTCGCCCTATGAAATAAAATAGGTCTACAAACTATCTATACAAAACAAAAGGGATACAATGGGTTTACAAGGTATTTCAGATAAGGACATAAAATGGACGATCAAAAGATAAAGGGCAACGTCTTTATTTCTAATATACATTTCATAGCATTAGATTGGATGACAAACGGTTCTGATTAGGCTTTTTTTATATACATATGGCTAGATCCAAAACCCTCTTGTATTTGTTGGGGTTTGCTTCAACAATATAACATGCACGCATAAGGTAAAATCCTAGCCTACCTAAACATTGTAAATGTGGCTCCCGAGCACTTACTTCTCATTTTTCACATTTTTGAATTATTTATCTTACTATAGCTTTTATGACATATGGCTGAGTTTGTGAGGCTCAATGGCCCTACCAATATACAAGGATTTCGAAATTACTCCTCCATATGCAGAAAATCATAACCATTGAATGTCACCAATCATTCAATCCAAACGCCAAGGCTCTCTCTTTTACATGGCAAGACAAATAACCCCACAAACTTTACCAAATATCATGTTTTAAAGTTGCAAAGAGTGGCATACTTAGTAGTGAAGGATCTAAATCATTCTAGCTAGGTAATGCACGAGTATATGATGTTTACAGTAACCATTGTGCTTAGGGAGAAGGGAAATGAGAAATTGAGAACACAATGGAAACCCAGTTTATTGCATTCTACAATGGCAAAAAATATTATTTTAAAAGTCACAAAATGACAAAAAAATGTATTTAAAAAAACATAAAATGATAAAAAAAAGATGCTATTGCTCCCAACTCCCTCCAGTTTCTTTTTTTATCTTGATTTAACACTTAATTCTATTTCATTTTACTCCACTCTAAAAACAAACAAGCTCGTCATCTGATAAATTACATTGTTTAAGGCATGGTTTTGAGTCCACCTTAGCAATGTCAAAGTGAGTTTGGGATTTAGCCATTATATTAGTCATCCTAATTAAGGGGAAGTCTTCACCAAAGAGTTCATTTGCGGTCGAGCTTGTGGGGCCCACTTAGATGCTTACCTATTAGTAGGGGGAGGATTGATGGAGAGGGCTCCTTATGGATAAGGGTAAGCCAAAAGATCAGTCTCATCAAATTCTCCTAACCCTTTATTTAACAGCCTTAGATCTTATAATGGCGTTTCAAACATAGATGTTTTTGAGATTTAATGCAATGTTGATGAGGTGTTGGTTGGATGAGTGTAAAGGGCCATCAACACCCTTAGTGCTATATATCTTCCCATCTTTGCTTCGTGGTTATGCTACGCTTTGCTTGTATTTAAAGTAGGGAAGTTACCATGAACTAATAGTAATCCCTTGGTACTCCTAACCCCTTATGTCAACAATCCCAAGTCATTATCGAAAACCTTATTTGTTTTGGATCTCTTAAAGCCCAAGCCTTTTAAAAGTAGTACTTATGTTTGTGTTTGTTTGTGTGGGTGTCATAACATGAAATCACGCAAGTATGGGGCATATATCTAACTAGATTTGTTTTTAACTACTTTTAGGTGGCCATCCACAAAACTCATTGCATTTAGAGGGCCCCCAAAACATAGCACTTGTCTTATTTTTTATTTATTGGAGTTGGTCTCTCTAGCAAATGATGGAAGGAGAACGTTCTCCTTTCGTCCTACGAGCAAACAGCATATTGCTTATTTGCAGTTCTGCTTGAAAGGCCTAATGAGAGGAGGGAAAATGGAAAGGTCTTTTATGGATGCGGGGGAGCCCAAGAAACATCCCCATCAAATTATCATAACCCTTAATTTGAGTGTATATTTTTTTTTAAATTCAATCCAATGGCGAGTAAAGGTTCAATGAGTGCAAAAATCAAGCTTGAGAAAGAATCATGAGATGAGAAAATTATCAAAGTGGTTGCACTGATCAAAGGTTGGCCCAAGTTGGGCCCATAGAGCTGGACTACACATGCAGCATAGAACTTTTTCATGAATGGAAAGGATTCATACTCTAATTTGTCTTTTGAACCCCTTTTGTCAAATGGTCAGTATCGTCTGTGGCTATGGCAGAAGGCCCCATGTCTTGAAATAGCTGTGCCTGCCTGTTGGAGGTTTTTTATCGATACCCTTACGGCCTTACCTTTTTCATGGGAGCAGAAACACATTTATGCTCTCAAGTGTGTCATCAAAGCATAATCCCAGAAAACACATATACATTTCATTGGGAAAGCAAAATATTTATAGGGTAATCTACACAAGAAAATCAAATCAGTGCTTAGAGTAGGCAAGAAACCTAATCACATCATAAATCATATCTAATTTAAACCTAATCTAAGATATTAACAAATCATTATTATCATCACATAACCTTCTTGACATGTTGCATTCGTTATTCACATGGTCTTTCTAAGTATCACACAGCTGGTTATAATGAATATAACTCCTTGATCTTCGTCCCCAAATTAAAAGAAACCCCCTTGATCTCCAAAACAAACAATTGATGTATCATAAATATATAAATATATATAGAGAGCAAGGCTCTCCTAAGCTCAAGTTTAGGATAAAATCTCGTAAGCTCATGCTTATGGGGCCCACCTTTGGTCCATCCAAATGGACCAAACACTTGACCCTTCTAAATTGCACATGTCCACCAATTTTCAGTTAGATCCGAATTTACTAGACCGTTGGATCGACTATATATTAATCGGAATGGACTATTGACCATTAAACTTTTAGGACCATATGGAGATGATAGAAATCAAGGTTGGAGCTGATTTTTTGTAGAGAGGAAGATCCCAAGGAGTCCTTGAAATCCCCCCCACCCCCGTCCCCATGTGGGTCCCCAGGTGGGCCCCACCACAACCTTAAGCTTACCTTATCATAAGCTTGAGCTTATCGGAGTTTGAGTTTATGGGAGTTTAATTCACTAGAGTAAAATTGTCATGATCTCTCCCAAAAACATATGTACGAAGAAAAGAAAGAATGAGATTGTGAGACTTAAATGTGTGTTAATAAGGGATGTTTATAGATGGAAATATATTAGATGATAGGGTTTTTAAAATATATGCCAGTAGTAGTTAAGAAAAGTGGGGGATGAGAGAAGGATCGATTGTGGAAGCAAAACAGGAAGGTGTCAAAGCCACAGGTGACCTGATCACAGGATCAAAGCTGGCCATAGTTTTGATGCCATGTGAAAACTTCAGAGATAACATTTTATAAGCCCCTTGTTAATACATATTAAGGTTATGAAAAGATCATTGGAAAGATTAGGTAAAACTTGATTTATTCTAATTTTCTTGTTTTCTTTCTTCTCCTAGCTAACTATGTATTGAACTTTATAAATAACTAAATAATTCTCCGTTACGGTCAAGATATGAAAACTAGTTTGTAGAGTCTTAGACAAGAAGTAATGATTGGGTCTCAAGATGGGAATGCATATATACTATATAGCTAACTGGATAGGCCTGGTAACTTGCGTTGATTGTAATTGATAATAGGCTATAGAGTGCCATTAGACGTTTGATCTTCCGAACTATGTTTCAGACATGTAATATTATCATTCTCTTGTATTAAATAGTGGGCTCCACCCAAAGGGAAATATTGAGAAGTTTTTTTGCTATCTCTACTAACGCCTTGAGGTTTTGGTAGAAATGGTTAGCTAAAGAAATTTAATATGTTATCAGAGCCAACCAGTCGTGAGTTCGAATCCCAGGAGGAATGACTCGACACAAAAAAAAAAAAAAAAAAATGCGTGTCGCCAAAAGTGCGCCGACCGGGTTCCACCTGAGAGGGAGTATTAAAGAGTGGGCTCCACCCAAAGGGGAATATTGAAAAGTATTTCCGCTACCTCTACTAACGCCTTAAGGTTTTGGTAGTAATGGTTAGTTAAAGAAATTTAATATTTTGTTCCCTACCAGAGTTCATAAGCGAAAATTGTTATCATGAAGAAATCCCAAGGACGCTACTTGGAACATGTCCCATTGGACTACATCATGAGATTAGGCTGCCTCCTTAGGCATCATCTAATGATAGAATTGTTCATGTTTCAAGCATCATGCTTCACTAGAAGCAATTCGTTTCTTCAACCGAATCTTCCAAGTAAACAAGAAGTAGAAGAAGCCAACAACCCATGTGAGACATATACTAAATCCCAACATCCCCTATAATTATTATAGGATAAAGATAGATATCGTGCTATGAAATAAGGGAGCATACATTCATTGCATCCATTCGAGCATTTCTAGTTGGATAAATGTGTAAAATATCCAGGAACAGACACCATTCGTGGGGATGTTGATGGTGAAAAAGGACATGGGTCATGAAAGAACATTGGCATGGAGTTAGTTGCTGTGCTGTGTTTGGTCTTTTGAGGCCATTGCTCCGAAGAGACAGAGACATATCTAATCTCTTCACCCATTTCTTCAGTCCTTTGTCCGTTTTGATAGGTGGGATGTATTAGATTTCTACGATCTTGTTGGATCTTCATCTAAGCCCTGGTCATAAAGTTAGCAATTGAATGACCATTTTATCCAAGAAGAGTCCACGTTCATTGTATCAGGGGCTGAAACTGCATGAACCTTTTCAGAGAGCGCACACAGCATCTGGAGCTTGCGTTTGTGGGCCGATCATTACCATCAAAATTAATGAAGTCCTCAAACCACCACGCCCCTGTCCCCTTCTATATCAATAAGTTGAGCCCACAACATTTAATGGTTTAGATTGGTTCTGAGTTGTGAAAAAAATCACAATGACAACTTAATATGATGACTAGGATTAGAATAGAATGTGGGGTCCAGGGAGCAGGCACTGATTGGAGTGTTGGGCTCGTGGCATCTGATAGGACCGTCATGTCGAGTAATCTGTCTTACTGGTCAAAAGAACTGTGTAGAAAGAGTCAGAAATGGTCGCAATGTGGTCTTAGTTTTGCCTTTGAGTGGGGCAAGAAGTCGTTATCACATGCTCCTCTGAGCTGAGAGAGGATACGACGTCATAGCATCCATTATTGTTATGCAATGAACTATGGTTTTGTTTTTGTTTTACTTTTCTCATGGTTTAGAGAAGATCCATGCAAGTATTAACTGATGAATTGCAACAGTAGAAATTCAGGGTGAAAACGGGTCAGGTGACTCTGGTTGGCCTCAGTTCCTAAGTGCAAGTGCAACCCTTAATTAGTGTCTAAGAACACTTTTAAGTTATCTTTTATTTCGAAACTATTTTATGAAAGATTGTTGGAAATAAAATGTTTAAAAAAAAATTCCAATCTTGAGATTTTTCTGAGAAAGTTTCACATGTAATCAAATGTAACAACCTAATGTACCGTATCACTCTCCTTAGTAATTTAAGTATAAAGCTCACTTGTTAGGATGAAATTGGAGATAAAAGTCTATTTGGAGGCCTTTTGCACTAATACATCGCAGTATCCTTTTTTGGTAAACCAGGGTTGGGACCCAAAAGAGCCCCAGCACAATCACAGAAAGACAGTTCGCACAAACAGAAAGAAATCCCACACAAGTAGGAAGAAATGGCGTACCCAAGCTATTAAAGCTGCTGCTACTAACATCATAGTATCCTTAGTTGTCAATCTTTCAGGGTCATTGTATTGTTTGAATATGAAGATCGGGCCTAGTTCAAAAATGTTTAAAAAGTTACCTATATGGTGAGTTTGACCCATTAGTACTAATTATTTTGTTAGCATAAAAGCATCTTTCCCAATTAAAAGAATATACATGCAGACATGGTGCTGGCCTCTCAAGAAAAAGCAAAAGGCGAGAAAGAACATAAATGAAAATATTGAGAACAGATAAATGCGGGATAGACTAGACTCAGGAGGTTGAGTTCGTGTAACTATTCAAACATAATTGGGACAAGGCATTAATGATGATGATAACCAGTTGATATGATATTACGGGTTAATCACGAGTTACAACTGGAGTAGCCCGGCCTGTTCCAGGCCCGGTCCAATATGGATTGGGCCTAGATATATAATCTAGGGGCCCGTTTTATAACTGCCTCAGTCTCCAATTTGTGATAGAAAGCCCAAGCCCAGCCAGAACAGGGAATACTGTGGTCCTGAAACGGACGGTCAGGATAAAAATCTCTCCTGCATCCATATTTTCTTGTCAATCGATCCCTCTCTCCCTCTCGTAATCAGAAAAAAGTGAAGCAGACCGAGCTGCTGAATCTCATGGCTATGGGAATTGGATTCACGATCGGTATTTTTGGGGGTTTAGTCCTCACACATGCCGCTTATGCAACTGTCCAATGTAATCAAAGCCCTAATCTCATCTTACATCTCCGATTTTGGTGATTTCTCTTTCTTCTTCTATGATTTTCTTCCTTACAGTTGATGAATTCTTCAGATCGAGGCGTGTTGAAGATCGTCGATGAAGAGTTCTCAGGTCTTCCAATCATTGTGAGATCTCGGTCCGATCCCATCTCTTTCCTTTTGGTTCTTGATTTTGTGAAATTCATTCAAATCTAGGGTTTTTTTTTTTTTTTTCCTCATCAGGTTGTGGCTGAGCTGATTCTAGGGTTATGTCTCTGCTTTTGGGCTGCGCTTACGGTTCCAGGGAAGTTCCTGTCGATACTTCCAGATTCTGAAGAGAACAGGTTAGGTGTTTAAGGCTTAAATTTCTGACGAATTTGGTACGAGTAGATAGTTCTATATTGATTCTCAATGATTATGGTATTCTGTTGCATAGGTAAGATGTTGTAAACTTCTTGATTTCAGTTGGTGCAATTCGATTCGTAGATTGAAGTGTTCAGGAAGTTCTGTTGTAAGAGTAGGCTATGGGAATTGTTCTTGTTTTTCTGTTTACTTAGTTTTATGGTTGTCTAGGATCAGGTTCTGTCAATTCAAATCATGCCAGTTAGGGTAATTCGATCATTCGGTTTGGAGAAATTGGTAGTTCTGTAGAAATAAGTTCACGGATCTACAAGGAAGATAAAAGAGAATAGACCTGATTGGGATCATGTAATTAGAAAGTTCTATCTATCGAGATATCCTTTTGCGGTGGGTGTATTCTTCCATTCTAAGGTTTTGTGGATGATTGATTACAACACTGCATGTTACTACCATAAATGTTAGTCTCTTACGATTGATTGGGTTAGCCGTAACTTGAAGGGATCTGTCAATTGCTTATTCATTGTAGTTGTATATACGTCATTTAGAAGTGCTTTGTTTAGGTCTTTCGGTAATGTTTATTTAAAATCTTAGTTGAACTCAATTAAGGGAGGATATTTGAAAATATTATCATTAAATTGAGGGCAATTCATGCGATTCCTAACTTGCATGCCCACATTTCCTTGCTTAAATGATCACATTCATAGATCTCTATGTTAAATAAGTCCAATTGCACACCACATGCTAGGGTTTTGACCTGGTCGTGTTGGAGTCTTCCTCAATGTTGTATCCAAACTCAAACCCAATTATGTTTCAAGGACTTGTACCGAGTCCAAATAGGCCTATCAATCCGGCCATCTAACAAGGGAGCTCAAACCGGCTTGGTCCGGACCTCAAAAGGCCCACAAAAGGAGGGCCTTTGCTTTTCTTAAAAAGCCCCAAGGGCCTAGGTTGGACAAAGGTTTTAGGTTTGCCAATTTGAAGGTTGGTCTTGAAAATAACCAGCCCGGCCCAACCTTCTTACTTTAGATATATATATTTCTTGTTACTAAAATATCTATATGTTTCATCCCCAACAGCCATATAATGCGGGTATGAAGGGTTCCCAAAAAAAATAAAAAACTACATGGGCAAACTTGTAAGAAGAAGAAAAATGTCTAAAGTGTCTGTTTGCTTTAGACAACCATGTCTATTTAAAAAAGTGACATTTTCTTAACTTTTTGAAAAAGACACAAAATGTCTTAAAGCTATTTGAATTAGATTCAAGTGAACTTTGCCTAACGGTATAAAGCAATAAAAAAAATATATTAAAATGATGAAACTTTCATTAAACATCAAGAAAAGAACAGAAAGACACAATAAACAAACAAATGACAACCAAAAAAAACAGAGAGAAAGAAATAACCTCAGACCCTAGCCCTACTACCGTCCAAACCCATACCATTAGAACTCATAGCCAAAGAATAGGCAAGTCCACTTTTGGGTCTACTGGACTTAAAACTGTTTCAAATAGACTTTTTGATATCTCAAAGAGAATCATAAGTCTATTTAAAACAATTTTAAGTCAAATATACCAAAAAGTGGACTTGCCAAATGACACCTTAGTTAACTTTACATAAAAGAAAGAGAGGGAGCTTACACTCTCATATCAGATCATAATTTTGGTTGAGAAATCTTTGTGATAGGACCATTTGAGTAGGGTTTGGGTCCTAAATGCATAACCCCCATTAGATTATACGTAAAAAGAAAACACCAAAGTTTATGGGGAGCATGTTTGTCTAAAGATCTCATTTCCTTCATCGATCTTAGAGATTGAGACAACGACAGGAAATAAAAATGATAAAGGAAAAACGATAGAAAGAGAGAGATAATGGAACTTTTCTTCTTCTTCTTCTTCTTCTTCTTCTTCTTCTTCTTAGTCGCCACTTTCAAATTTGCCACACCAAAAATAAATAAATAAACAAACATATGGGAAGAAACCCTAGGAGACGGTAAAAGAAATACCTCCAAAGCTCCACTGCAAGAACCAACCAAAAGGGAGGGAGATATCAAAGAGAGAGAGTCAATCTGCTGATGTAGCCCTCGAAGGAGATTGATGCACAAGAAATATCTTCCAAGATTTGCAAAGACCCAGTCTTCACAAGTACAAGCTGTCACACGGTTTGTATAGAAGACTCATCCATCTTTGAGGGAATCCTGGCTGGATGGGTCTTCTATACAAACTGCGTCACAACTTGTACTTGAGGAGGCTGGGTCTTTGCAAATCTTGGAAGATATTTCTTGGGCATCAATCTCCTTGGAGGGGTACACCATCATATTGACTCCATCAAGTTGCATATGAGGAGGCAATTCAAAGATTTAGGGGTTTTTTTTTTTTTGTGGGATTGGGGTATTAGATTACCTTCATACCCCCATTATAGGGAGATTTTAGTAATAACACACACACTCATATATTATATTTATATAAACACATCGTTATCATCAAAGCATTGTCCCAACTATTTTGAGGTTGACTATGTGTATTTTTTTTCTTCATCCCAATCTATCATGAGCCAAATTATTAGATAAGATATTTATATAAACACGTACATATATATAAATAAGAAAAGTAAGAGGATCAAGCCAGACATGGTATTGTCCAAGCCCGGCCCTCAAACTGGCAAACCTGCAAAGATTTTGTCCAAGCTTGGCCCTCGGACTTATTTCAAGTTAGTAAAAAGCCTTCAAAAAAATATGCCCTCGAAACTAGACCCCAATCCAAGCAAGTCACAACCCTATCATGTAGCGCACATTTGGATTTATTCATCCTAGAGAATTATGAATGTAATCATTTAAGTGAGGACATGTGTCGTGTAAGGTAGGAATCCCATGAATTGCTCGAGTTAATGATAAACTTTTCAAATATCCTTCTTTAATTAAGTTCAATTAAGATTTTGAGTAAGCATCAGCAGAAGACCCAAACAAAGGACTTCTACATATCATCCCTGATATACATTACATATATCGTCTCATATTGTACAGCCATTGCTTTGTTTCTGCATTAAGACCTCTATTGACAGAGCGAATGTATTTTGAAAATGCAGGCCCGTGGCTCTACCAGCAAATTTGGATTTCATGATCTTCAACCACCGTGGCAAAGCAGTTAATTCCCTAACCAATGACAAGACAAGCTAAAAACATTGATATTCAGCAAGATCAGGTGAATCAGATCGCCAATGACTTGGTAGTTGTTTCAGAAGGTTCTCAAATACTAGGAATGATTTTTGGACTGGGAAGGGTGCCTGCATCAGTAATGTGTTCTCTTCGTATGTTTTAGTGATGATGTCATATTGAACTATGTGAGATTTCTTTCATTATTCATTATTGAGCGGCTAACTGCCGCCACAATTGTGATTTCTATTCAAAATCAATCTGCAAACAAAAGATCTCTCAGTGGCTGGCAAGGGTGCATGCATCCGTTGTGTGTTCTCCACACATGGCCTTATCTAATGTAATATAACCACACCATTAGCACGCAAACGCAATGCATGGTGGGAGTTGGATAGGCAATGATAAAGTTAGAATTATGATGACTGTAAAAGAGGGAGAAAAAAAAAGGGTTATTCTGCACCACTCACAGTCGACAACGGCTTGGTGCCTTGGTTAGAAAATAGGAATACCTAACTCCCTTCTAGGAGCGGTGTACAGGCAGGGTTAGAGCTCTGGTAAGCTTCCCTTGATGACATACACCTGCCAGCAAGCATAGCCATGGACCTTATGTAAGCGACCGACTAGTCTTTTAGATAACATGAAATTGGAATCGGATGCTACTTCTTGTTGTCATCATCTTTCACTGCGTTGGTTGGGTGGTTATGGGATGCGCCGTGACTGGACCCTGCCTGCTCTGGGCCAGTTACCTTCGGTGTAAGTAGTCAGGCAGGGCCCTAGACTAATATCTCAGCCAGGCTTCAATTAATTTATAAAAAGCCTAAAGCCCAGCCTGGCTGGAGCAAGATTATTTCAAACCTTTGTTCTTCTTTTGTTTTTGGTACCCCAGCCAAAGGGGCTGGGACCCAAGAGAGCCCGCATACACGCATGAAGTTAGCCCACTCAAGTGGGAAGGAGGCTTGTACAAGCGGTAAGAAAGCCTGCACAAGTGGTAAGGACTAAGGAGCCATTCTTGATTGTTTCAAAACTTAGCTGTAGTTTAGTGAACTGTGGACTGCCCCCAGTATGACTGATTAAAGGGGCGGGTTGGGCCTGATATTTGATGTGGGTCAGGAACTTACAACCCATGTTTGGTTGTGGGCAGATATGGATCTCTATTTTTACATAGGCTAGCTCTGGATGCCTCGGTTCAGCCGATGAACACTCGGTTATTGACTTGTATTCTCTTTCTGAAGGCGAAGGCTGCCACTGACGAGAACGCAACAAGACCTTGGAAACAATACTTGTATTGGAGAATTTCCATCCTAGTTGCTGACCCAAGCAGTTTGAATCATTTTCGGGCATTTCTGTGAAGAAAGTACGACTGCTGAATCAGTGGGGGACCCGGAGTTTTGTTTGGGTGGGGCAAAATATTTGCTTGACTTTTTTCACATTAACAATACCAAAAGTGAGAATATTTTTTATTTACCCAGCCACAAACTTTTTTCCATGATCTTCTATCCCCAATTCATCATCATCAAAACAACTTAAAATAACATTTCCTTTAATCATACACATCTGGATCTAAAAAACTTGGTTGCCTGCACTTTCATTAAATGTAAAAATAATTCCCTATAGTTGGTTGTAGGTTCATGAAAAAGAAAAAAAAAATACCAGTTAAATGTAACTCAAGTTATCCAAACAAATGAGCCCTAATGCCCGATTTATGTATGAGTTGAGGATTAAAGTGTGCCTAATGGTGATTTGGTCATCTTCAGACCTATAGATATTCTCTGATTTGCTGATTTAGGGCTTAAGGTTTGAACTAGGATTTGGCGATTGAAATTATGGTTTAGAAATTAAGGATTCAAATTTAGGTATAAAGTGATTAAAATTATGCTAGATCTAAGGAGGGAGGCAAATTGCGTTATTTAGGATTATTTTGTGAGAGAAAGAGACTCATGAGAGGATCGGCGACGAGAAGCTAAATCAGTGCAAAGAGGATCTCAGACTGTCAGTAAAAAGAAGACGTCGAAAGAGAACAGCGTGAAAAGGATCTAGTACTCTTCGCAGAAAGATGTCAAAAGAGAAGAAAGACGTTTTCAATAAGGTTTTGTGATGTGGGGTCAATAACAAGGTTTTGATGTGGGGATATTGTATATTACATACATACGGGACACATTGAAGCCCATTCAAATCTATAGCATTTTTAAAATTGACCTGTTGACTGAATGTTGTTGCCAATTGTATGATCGATCAAACTTGCTTTCATCACGATCCATGCATGGCAATTTGATAATGGAGGTGAGATAATACGCTAGGCTACGCTAGGTACTACTGAGTACAGTACTAGTACTACCATTTGGTTTCTCAGACAGAGAAAGTCCAGTTCATTGTTCATACTCTCGCTTAAGCACCAAAGATGGAGAATGGAACTTTCCTTTTTGCAAGTTGGGCATCCGTTGCCTCATTCGCAGCACCAATCCTTTTTTTCATTACCAATCCTTTGCCTCATTCACACTTCTGAATTGCTCCTCCAAATGAACTCCCTCTTGTATATGGTAGATTGTGCATATGATTAATAATTTTGAGTAAAATCAGATGTCCCTACAAAAAAATTTATATATTGGTTACATCCCATAAAAGAGGGAGTTCTTTTAGAGCGGCTAACTTTTCAATAGGTGAGTGGTGACGCCCACTGCTGAAAGAATCACCTGCTGCAAATAGTAATTCCTTGCCCTATAAATCATTATACAAATTTGTAGATAAAGTTAGAGATAATTTAGAAATGGTTTTGCACCCTGATATTATCTTGAGTTTGATGATAACAAAATTACTTTCCTGGAAGGTGAAAGCAGAGATTAGATGGTCCTGTTCACAGGATTATGATAGTTTGGCCCACTGAATAACAACCATTGCTTGATTGGCTAGGGTCACCAAACGCTTACTAATGAGACCTTCGGTTAGAATTCAGTGGTAGTCCCTCGAGCACAGTTTGATACCAGAGCAAACCATAATTGAAACTTCAACTAAGAGTTACATAGAATGTGGAGACTTGAAATGTTTGCAAAACATGAAAATACAAAACATACATAAATATAAATAGAATAGAGACTACTACTCATCCCTAGAATTCAGACATCTATAAACATGTGAGACTGCAAGGAAAGGAGGTTATGCTGCTAAAACACCCAATTGTTGTTCCAGATATAAAAGAATCCTCTGGAAGGCACATCACTACCAGAAAAGAAAAAAAAAAAAAAAAATTATTACAACATGCCACAAATCCCATCCCTCGTTCAACCCAACCCTTCCTCTACCCTAAACCACCCACACCGAAAGACACCCTTCAGAACAACTGTGGTGTATTCTGATGGTGTGTAGATTCATTGTCCCCAAGCATCATGTTGAAGGACGGTTATCTGTAACATTTGTTGACAGAGGCTAATCCTTGACATCTATACATCATTAAAAAAATTGTACGTCTCTAAGGAATGATGTTTAGGGAAAAATTACATCTCGGGAGTTTGTATACATGCCAAATGTGACCAATCACAAACCTGCAGCACAGCAACTGATAATGTCACTTTGGGAGTAATAGCTGAGTGCCATTCATTCTTCCTCTTATGGTTTTTGGTCCTATGGTTTGTCCACCTAGATGCAAAATAAACCCACATCAATAAAACAAGCAATAAGAGGTTGATACTGTGAGAAGTGTTATTTGATAGGAATAATCACATTGAGCAATAAGGTGAGATGATGCTTTATTAACAGGATTAACCACATTGAGCCTTTTGTTCAGAGGACAAGTGTAGAGGGTAAGGATGGGTTTCACTCATTTGACCCTATGTTTACAATTTACCCACCAACCAAAGTAAACATGGCCACAAAAAACAGGTGTTTCAATTTTATATGTGATATGCCCTCAACAAGAGAATAAAAAGTGCACAAGATTGTTGTTTGTGTCCTGCATAAAACAGTATTTCACTGAAAATTTGATTTACAGACAATCACTAGATCTTGACTCATTTGATACACATGCATAAATAGAGTGCGCAATGATGGGCTAACTACCAAATGGACCATAAGCTGAATACCATAAAGACACAATCAAATCAGTGGCCTGCTTTTCGAACAGCCAACAATAGTGATAACTGCTTTGTAGGGTCACCAAAATAACTGCAATTTCTGGATCAGCATAATTATGGTCCATTAAATGGAAGATCTGGATTTTAGATGTGTATCAAATTGGACATAAGAGATTGTTAATACAAAGTCCAATTATGCAGTATTTGATACTAAATAATTGAAAGAAATTGATGCTTAAAAGTGAGAAATTAATATAAAAAAATGGTGCACAAGCCTGCATTTAAAACAATCATATGGGATGCTTCCCCGTTCTTTTATTTCTGGAGATCGCACGGTGAGTGGGATAATTAATTAGGGAAGTAAAGGAGGAGAAACCGAGATTTGAGACCTAGAAACTCAAGTCAAGCCCAACAGGATCAGCCATATGAAGTATCAATGAAGTACCAATGAAGTATCTTTTCCTAGGGTGCACTATCTTAATTATAAGATAGGAAGTGGGCGCTGCTGGTTTCTGTAACTTCTAAAAGTCATAACGATCTAAGGATCAAATGGTGTGCTAAAATTTGCCATAAGCAGAATTTGAAACTGGTTTTTCATTCTGGACTACTTGACTTATAATTGGCGATATCGACAAAAGGATCTTAAGAAAATAATATATATTTATATATATACATACACACACATATTTACCAATTATTCACCCATACCATTACCGGCCAATCTTTAAAATTGTGACCTCAACAGAGGAAGTGGGGCCGGGTGGGGGGGGGGGGGGGGGGGGGGGTGGTGTGGTGTGGTGTGGAGGCGGGGGTTGTGGAATCGAAGTATAACCTAGTAAATCAGAAACACCACAATTTGAGAGAACAGAACAACTGTGGTTAAAGCATTTACCAGCTTTCTTGACAGTTAGGAAGATGGATTGGAATGCATAAGATCAGAAGGCATGGCAGGTAAAGCATCCGCTCAAGGAACTCATTTGGCTTGACTTGCGGAAGAATGCAACCTTGTTTGTGGTCCTAGAAATCTGATAGTCCTCGCTGGTAGACACTGAGCTGCGCATCTCCTGGGCTTTCCTCTGAGCGGATCTCAGCTTGTTCATAATCTTGTCCATTGAAGAAGTCCTTATCTTCTCAAGTTTCATCTGAGCCAAACTTTAGAAAATCAGAAAATGGATCTAAACTCATTTGTTTGGATCACAAATAGAGAACACATAAATGAACAACACAGAGAGCACCTTAATGGCCAAAAGAACAAATACAAAATGTACTAATGGCATCTAGTATTTCATCTGTTGGCTAAATAATCATGACCTCTAGTTGTTCTAAGTTTAGGCCCAACATTGTTGTTACCACACAAGGAAACATGCAAGTTTGAAGAGCACCTCCAGTTTTCGTATATCTGCCTCAGCTTTTGCCTTCTGCAAGTTTTCCCATGCAATTATCTTGGCTTCCTCTCTTTTAAACCTGCAAGGAGTATGATGGTATGTACTATGTAAGGAATATGATAAGATTATTGGGTTTCTCATTGTGAAGAGTTGGGAAATTCAGGGCAAGAAGGAAATTGGGAGAGTGTTAGTAATTTTATGTTTCTTAGACTAATTTGAAAGGTAACCTAGGTCAAGGAATATTGTGGCCGCAAAAATCGATATTTACCGGGTAGATATCATCCAAAACAAACCTCATTTTTTGCTTCTAACAAAGAAGAGAACTAGAAAATATGACTAAAATGACAGAAATATCTTTATGTTCCACTGTTAGCAAATTCAGGGTTTTTTTATCGGTAAATTCAGGGTATTCACTTCAAAATAACATAAAATTTCAATAAATTAAATGGCCCATCTAAATTCTAATGATGAAATACTCAAAAGACTGCTGATGCGTGATCTTCCAATCAAGTCAACAATTTGGGATTATTCCACAGGTTTATTAGTCATCACCTAGACTTGGCCTAGAAGTCATCAACAAATGTCCTTTAAGTCAGCTTTGTTAAACTAGAATAGGTCAAAGGAGTTGGGACTCGCAAATTACAAAAGATTTGGCCAACTCACCCTTCAACAGTATACTAAAAATGAAAGCACAAGGTATCATAAATGGACTCC
Organism: Persea americana; assembly: GCA_029852735.1. NCBI lineage: Eukaryota > Viridiplantae > Streptophyta > Magnoliopsida > Laurales > Lauraceae > Persea > Persea americana. The sequence goes on from CM056812.1 coordinate 54,236,089, forward strand.
TAAAACAAGTTACAACTCGTTAATATCTTTCCAAACAAAGCAGGACCTGTTATTAATTCAAGGAGTTTCTAACTTAATGCTCATAACCAAACCTAAACTTGAGGCTAGTCAAAGGGTACACCCAAATAAAAGAAATAAATCACAAATAAAGCATGCTCCTATAATTCTGCTGCACAAATAAAACAGAAAATTTCTCTTGTGCACATCAAATAATATGTAGGGCCTGCTCTAACTTATTCAAGTCCATTAACCATTTAACTCTATTAACAGATTTCTTTGATCATATCTCTCTAGTGCTGTTAGTCACAGTGAATTTATGTTTTTTTATTTTTATTGCACCACATCTTCCCTCTAAAGAATCAAAAGGAACCATCCTAAATCATTTTGATTGACTGAACCACCTCTACTAGGGGCTGAAATGGCTTATTACATTATAATGAGGTTTGATCACATTCAGTTTGTTGATTTATTTGTAATTTGTTGAGAGTAAAACAATTAACTTTCACAAGCTTCATGAGTATACAATTCCTTAACAACAAGACTGCACCCAATATGAGTGTGTGTTGCGTGTGTGTGTGCGCGTGCGTGCAGAGAGAGAGATGTTTACTTAGATATGCTTTTCGTTGTTTCTGAAACTTCCCAGGCTGAAGCTTGAGTTTCTGCAGCTTTCTTCCTCCACGACCTGATCTTCGTTGAGCCCTTATTCAGCCCTCGAGATCCATGTTTCTTGGACCACCTGGTGACGGTGACACAATCATCTACTTCCACGTCCTTGATTTCTAATTTTGAGGAATGATGACTCTCCAGCTGTGTCATGGGAAGGACAGAGGATGGAGGAGAAAATGAAGGCCTCGCCCTGGGAGATGAATACGTACTACCGTCAGGGCTCATCTGGGTTGCTGCATCCCTTCTTGAAACAGCAGGAGATATCAGGGTAATTGCATCCTTTGTACCGTCAAGTTTCTCATCTGCAAGACAGATCCAAAAGGTAGAATAGCCGATCAAATAGTTTATAATCTACTCATGCTCAAGCTGTTTGGGTAGTATATTTAGTAATGTCGTCGTCGTCGTTGTCATCATGGTCTCCCAACTATGTTGGGTTCATTATATATAGTAATATATAATATAGTAAATTTATTGTGAAAGGAAGATATTGTTATATTCTGGATAAGGCTGAATCTATGGTCTACAGGGTTAGATAATGAAATATGAGATTTCTCAGGCTGGCTTTTGCGCATGCTTTCTTCCTTGTCTACATGCAGGGACAGACAGTTACCTTCCTGCTATAGATATAAAACAAAACCCCTCTCAAAAATGGAAACAAAAACCCATTGATTCCCCCATCATAGCATAGCATGTTGTGTCATTGAACTCATGGAGATTGTATTAGTAATGCCAGGGCATTCATCTAGTCAAGGTACTGATCATTAATGATGCTGCTGCATTAGGGAATAGCAACATTCAGATTGTACTCTGGGAATAACATGCCAATGGCTTACAATTGTTAGCACCTGGGATCCTTAGGTACCAGCAGAAGTTGCAGCTCACTTACAATCCACTATTCTATCCTCAAGAAAAAGCACTGCCCAAACCGACGGAGAGAATTATGTATCTCTCAGCCCATCGCTGTAACTCCAAACCACATAAGGCCACTTTCCGACCTCGATTTATCATCAATGAAACTTTTACTCCAATCAATGTTATAATGCCCACGTCAGATTGTAAAGCATGTGCAGGAAGAGGAGATGCCATGCCCATTCCCTCTCCAGGCATGATCAGGAACATTAAAATCTCAGAATGAATATTTAAAATTGTCGGATTGTAAAACGTGTTATTAAAAATATGTGAAATCAAATGTTTTAGAAGTGATCAATCTAAAAGTGGGCTTAACTCCAATTGGAATAAATTTAATCTTGATCAAATAATGAGATGGAATAGTGATTTTGAGTAGTTTGGATTTCAAAGGTAGTTCTTTAAGTCCTGGCCTCAACTCCACCAAGACCACATTGGACAAATCAGCTCTCGTGATTTGTTATTTATGTTCTCCGAATCTCTTCTGTTACTTGAGAGTATATTAATTAAGTATGATCCTTTCATCACAATCTATAGTGATGACAGCATTATTAACTTAGTTGTTTGGTTGGCTCCTCCAGAAACAATACGATGATAAAGAAGATTGTTCTTTCTTGATTCACATTATACAATATTTTAATAATAAACCAAATTAAAAGAAATTATAGACATCATGCACTAATACAGTTTTGTTTATCAAGAACTACCATGGTAATGTGTATTGCATGAAAATCGGTATTTTCTCTTTTATATTTAAGGAAAAAAAAAAGAAGAAAGTAAACCACGCACTTCGTTGCTATATTTGGGCTTTCAAAACAAGCTAAAACAATATTTGGAGGCTATTGTGATGTTTGTTCAGTGTGCACTTTTCAATATGAGCAAATGCCCAACTGACACATGACCATGAGGGAGCCATCCACAGTTAGGGCCCACCAGAAAAAGAAAAAAAAAAAGTCCCATTTTGAGGCAGCATTGGTGAGCCAATGAGTTAAGACCTACCAGAAATGTCCTTTTACCAAAATGAGCCTCATGCTTGCCTCAGCTCCCCAAAACCCAAGAACCAAATAGAGGCTGACTGTGGTTCCCTAAGCAATAACTTAATTGATTGCAGATCATATATAACTCTAGGTTGTCGATTTTCACCATTGCTATAGATGGTCAGAGTAGAAAATGACAGCCATCATGCAGTTTTAGATGTCTCGGGACTTCACATATGCAATGGGGAAAAAAGCTTAATGATCCATGTAAAATGCAAATGAGCAGTGAGAACAAAAATTCCAATGCTGCGAGAAATCAACCATTTAACATTATGGTTTTAAGCAAACCGAAACTTTGGATTATGCAACCATACTCAACATGGAATCTTGAAAATTCTAAATAAGCAATTAAAAGAATCCTAAAGGCACTTATAGCACACCTTCAGAGCTTGGCAGTGAGGATTGAATCAAGAGATCCGACCACCCATGCACACTAACAGACCGTGCTACACTAGGCTCTGTGCGTGCAGGATAAGCCTCTCCACCACCACCACCACCACCGATGCCAGAACTAGCACGACCTGACAACACATCTGCACCCAAAACTCCAGCTGAGAATGGGGAGCTTCCCATGAAATTCCCAACTCTCCCTCCATCAAACACCGGCATCATCATTGACGGCGAGAACGATGACGAGTAGGAAGCCATCCCTGGTGGGCCAAGCGGCCCACTCTTCGACTTTGGCCTCCTCTGAGGTGGAGGCAGATTCAAAGTTGGCCTATTGACACCATCACCAGCACTCGGACTGAAAATCCACTTCTCTGCATCTTCCCATTTCGACGGTAACGTCCGTCCACCATTGAAGGGAAATGGAATGGCATTCGCATACCGACGACCTGAATTTGTTGGCAAGGGAACTCGCTCCGAGCTCCAACCCTTTTGAAGCCCACTGCCACTGCCATTTGCATGGCGGTAATTCGGCGCACCAGGGCTAGGAAACGTTCCAGATCCTCGAGACGAAGCAGTGGCTTTCTTCATAGCAGTGAATCGCGGGGAAGAACTGGTGACATCACTGAGTCGATTGTTCAGGTCTAGAGAAGCCTGCCTTTGCCGCTCATACTTCTTCGCAAGGACTTCAGATCTGAATACACCGATCTGGCATTCTAGAAAGAAAAAAAAAAAAAAAAACAAAGAAACAGTTAGTGCTTGAACATTAGAATTAATCAAAAACTTCCAGACATTGTACATTGAGCTGATCATTTGGCAAATCGGATCTATAAACTGGAAGATGCACTCTTACGTTCCTATTCCACTTCCACTTCCATTTCAGGTGAGATCTGAAATGCAATGCAACTTATTTCAAGTCAAAGAGGGTTTGGTACCTTTAGCAGCTAGAGAAAGGGAATGCCTAGCTGGATCTTGTGCGTTTACTTCTTCTGCTGCTGCTGCTGCTTCTTCTTCTTCTTCTTCTTCTTCTTCTTCTACTGCCAATTGAGTAAGATTAAATGTCAGTGGCCGAAATTGGAGACCTAGGGTTAAACCTTTCTGGCCTTTTAGCCTGTACCTTTTGCCTCGTCTCTGTTCTTGATAGTGTTACTATTCTTCTTATGTCCTGACGCTCTGTTTGTGTCCAGATCCGAGCCACACGAAGATTGACGGTGCAGATCACGTCCTGCCAAATGCTGTACCAAACCAAAGATTTTTTAAACTGCAGCATCCAGACGAATTGTCCTATAATCTAATCGCCAGATCGGAAACAAAAGAAAAACCCTAACCACATAAAAACAGCAGAGAGAGAGAGAGAGAGAGAGTCTAATCAGATCTGAAAAAACTAGCGATTTTCATCAATCTTTTGAACGAATGTGAGATTTCGACATCAGATCCGGAAAGTATCGATCGAAGAAATGCGAATGCGATTAGAAACTTACGATTACGATCTCAGCAAGCAAAGCAGATTGATCGAGCGAGAGAGATTGAGATTGAGATGATCAGATACCTTGGAGAGCTCCGAATCGAGGGATTTGTGATCGTGATCGTGATCGTGTCCGTCGGATCCAAACGAGCAGCGATCCACGCTTCCAGAAGCTGAGGAGAAGACGCTAAATCCGGATTCGTTTGTGAAGATGACTGAATCTGGACTATCGTCTCGAGCTCTGAAAACAGATCTCGAGAGCTTCTGCTCTTGAAACCCTGACCTTGGCATTCTCAGCTATTTTTTTTTGCATGAGCTTTGAATCTGAAGTTTGAAAAAGGAGAAAAGGAGGGGACTTTTTTTCTCAGCTCAAAAGGAAGCAAGTGTCATGCACTCATGCTTACTACTGTAACATAAAAATGCTGTTTGGATGAAGAAGGTAGTAGATATTGGATTAGTGCGGCTTAAAAGGGAAAATTACTTTTAAGGCCTTGAATTAATGGGAGGTTGAAAAAGCGGGAGAAGGAGGGGAACGTGGAGATGTACCCGGCAAAATGCACTGGACTATTTTATTTTGGGGCGAATCTCTTTTATATCTCTGTAATACAAGAGCTGGCCTCGCCCAGCAGGAACCGTCGGCGGGGTCCACTTTTTTATCACACCGTTCTTATACGAACAACTCTAATGAAATATTTAAATTTTATTTGTTTTTGAACAAACAACAGGTTTTAGAGTAGTTCTACTGATAATTTCCCAAAGCTCTATAATGCATTTGAAAAAAGGCAGAAAGTCTTTTCATGAAAAAAAATTTCTATCATTTGAGCACGTTTTAACAAAAAAAAAATGATACAAAGCAAAAATTGTTTTTCACGCTAGAATAAGTTTCATGTTTGATGCAACTTTTTTTTTCTTGAAAAAAATGTGAAAGCATATTGTGATTCACGAAAAATCCCTTCGTCTTGGGGAGGGGGTGGTTTGGAAAAGAAGATAGATTATGCGAAACTGAATTTACACAAATGTAAACAAACATATTAATTTTAAAGAAATTTTCTCCTAATGACATTCCTATATATGGAGGTCACAGTCATTACTTTTAGTTTATGGGGTCTCATTCTTTTGGTTAGGGACCACAACTCTTTGATAGTATTGTTGAAATGTTCACGTGTAGATGTTCCCCCAAGTGAAATTTTGGCCTTGTCTTTATCTAATAATTAATTTAATGAATCACCACCATCATTTTTTATTATCAGTATCATTTATATGTGATAAACTTCATTTACTTTGGTATATTTTACAAAAATTTTGAAAATGAAATAATCAATTAGTAAATGCATGAACAATCAATCTAAAGGTACATGATGGTGAGGTTGACTTAAGAATAATTTGCAATAAATAAAGATAGTTTTTATTTTCTTTTCTTTTCTTTTGCTAGCCAATGTTTTTGCCACTAAGGTTCGCATGTAAGAGGAGGGAATAAATAAAAGGAGTTTGAGCAGTTGTTTGGATTTTAAAATAGTAAGCCATACTCTTTTTGACAAAAAGAAAAGACAAAAGAAATAGTAAGCCATACTCAGATTTATTATAAAAAAAAAAAAAAAAAGACTAAGCCAATATTATATTAACCCCTTTCATATTATGTTTATAGGAAGGCTGGCTTTTCAGAAACGAAAGCCATTTAGACTAACCTCACATCTTATTGAGGAGTTGATGTAGCGACATAAGGTATGAGTTTGCTCCTCACATCTTATTGTCAAAATCCACCCCAAATTTACCGGATGTGAGTTTCTGTGGGTCTAGCAGGTACCTCTCTGGCGATTAATTGTTTATAGGTCAAAGACCTCAAAAATACCTTAGACTGCAAAGGAAAAAAATCACAAATTACAAAAACAAACTACACTTCTCAAGCTATTATTTGGAGCTTCAAATTAAGCTCCATAAACGAATAAGATGTGAGGAGCAAACCCATACCTTATTTCTAGAATACATAAATATTTATGTATTCTATAAATGTTTTTTTCTCTCAAGATTTTAAGAAATTCTTGATTTTTATAAGTTTGTTTAATGGGCCCTTTGAAGGTGGTGGGGATAGAGTTAGAATACAAATTCGCTTTAGGACTAATATTTATAAATAATGAAAGATTGGCATCCATCATGGCCAAAACCATTATGTCAGGCCCCTTTGTCCAAGCTTTTAGGGCTGATCTCAAATAATTCTTTCTTGCCCAGGGGTTGAGGATCCAAATTATTGTGGATATTGGTGGGAAACCATATCCATTATCGAAAATAAATGAGAACTGACTTTCTTTTTCATCTAATCCATAATAGTATTTCAACCCACAACCTCAAAATTGCAATTGAAAGACTTCTCATGTATCACAAGAAGCATTTTTTTAGCTAATCTTTGTTTTGATCGATCTCACTCACATTAATTCTTTATAAACAGGCATTTCCCTAAATTCTTATTGAAGTGACATGAACCATTGGATTGCTCTTCTATAAAATAAAACTACTTTAACCATGATCAATCGAAGTGTATAAAGAATGATCCATCTGAGGTGTATAAAGAATGTGTTTGATAAGAGGAGCTTTGATCATTGGGCTCCAAGTTTGTTAAAATCATGAAAATGTGGTAAAGTATAAATGACTCACATCTGAGGTATGATGAGATCATTTACGTGAGAAAATTCAGGGAATGAGACTGCACCACGTGTTTACTTCATCTTTCCACTTTCGGCCAGAAAGCGATGAGTTGTGAGTCGTGACTCTCACTTGTCTGTTCTGTTCAGCTTCAGCCTCAAATGGACAGATGGTCAACTGATCGCGCGTGCCAGGCCATGTTCACAAGATCAGATTCATAGCCTTCGTAGCTTGCAAGTACATAGTTTCGAGTGTCCCGTCGTGCTTTGTCTCGTCCCATGTCTGTATTATCAGTAAATCTGCACCGCTAATTGCTATCAGAAAAAGAAATGAAATGAATCTGTACCGTTACTAGTAATGTTATATCTACTGTTCATCTTGAATTTTCTTATCCTATTGGCTCACTGTAAAACTATGTGGCGCTTGTTTTTGAAATTTAAACCCATTTAGGACCATGACTTGCATTTCAATGTAGAAATTAGGTTTAAGACCAGATCTTTGAAACAAAATCTGTCGACACAACAGCACACCGTCTAATGAGTGGTAAGATAAACTGTCCATATCTGATATCCCATCAAGAAACAAATTGGATCCAAGGACCGGAGGAATGATTATGTTTGTGTTAATTAAGGATTGAGAGAGGCTGTCTTGCAGCCACAAATTTAGATTAACTATTCAAATGAATAAAGATGTCTCTCCTTTTAAAGGCGAGTCATTCATTACCTTTTAAAAGGTAGTTGGCCATTTCCTTGTACAAAATGAAGAGAGATTAATAGTGTCAGAGGGCCATGTGGTGGATCCAGACCATCGGTCTGGATAATTTTGTTCATGCACCAACCGAATCCTATGATAACTTCTCACGGGGCTGTCATTTTGTGGCATCAAAGATGAAGTGTGCCGTGAGTAAACCGATGTAATCTCACAGAATCCAGATTCTCCGAGGCTTCAACCAAGAGAAACCCTGAGTTAAAAAAAGAGTTTTACAATGAGGCCCGTCTATTGAAATCAATCCGAATAGCTGAGACTACACTCCCTCTAGGTATTCGCGGTGTCCTCAGATTTTAGATTGATCGGAGTTTATTCCACTTTTAGATTGTCTATTTGATAATGAAAATATAGTGATTAACACAATATTAAGCATATCCATTATCATGTTTTTCATCAAACAATCAGTCCAACAATGAAACAAAACTTAAATTGTTGTGAAATTTGAAGATATAATGATTTATTTTGAATGATTTAGATTTCAATGAGGTGAACCTCACTATAGAGTTCCATTTTTTTGGCCTTTTGTCCAAGTTATACATTTATTAAAAAGTTAAATTGTTAGATGAGACCTATTATAACTATTGAATAAGGCTTTAAGATGATATGATAACGATATTGCATATTGCAAATTCCAGTGATGAACTTCCCATATTATACATATTTATATTTATGGGGTAGCTTTGGCCCTTTTGGATCTTGCCTTGCCCCAACCTAACCAAAGTGGGGCCTCTGTTCTGACCCTTTGGAAGCCATAACATGGTCCACACATGTATGGCATTGAAGGGATTGCATTTCTGACAGTATGTATGGAGGATCACAGGCACGCACACGACGATGGCAGGTTATGTAGAGTGGATCTTATGCATTCACACGCCACTAAACAATCAAATCCTGACCGTCCAAATCTGACTCTGTGGAACAAACTGGAAACCAGACAGATGAAACAATCTGAACGGCCAGCAAACAAATGATTAAAGGTTATAGTCACATCAATCTCAGACCAACTGCTTAAAAAAAGAAAAACTGTTCTGCTGTTTTTTATCAATTCTCCACAAGGGTAAAACAAATTCTGCAATTTTATATCAAGGGTAGAGAGAGAGAGAGAGAGAGAGAGAGAGAGAGAGAGAGAGAGAATTTTATATCAAGGGTAGAGAGAGAGAGAGAGAGAGCGAGAGAGAGAGAGAGAGCGAGTAGGTCAGACTCGAATTAGGTTTCTGTTTAGACAGTGATGGTAAGATTCATTTTTAGGTTTCTGTTTAGACAGTGATGGTAAGATTCATTTTTAAGTTGACCTGAACCGAACAGCCTACCCAAATAAAATATTGCCAAACCTTTTAAGAGAGAGTGGGTGTCCTTCCATGTAGCAGCTAGAACTTCCCCCCTTTCTTTGACTTGCATTGCACCATGCACGTCCTAGCATCTTTGCATTTAAAAAAAGGAACCAGCTTAGTAGCTGTGGGGGCTCACCTGATGGGCACCCCCTCGCACATGGTGATGGTACCCACACTACTCTCAGTGATATGAATAGTCAACCTGGTGAACCCAAACGTGTGCAAAAGAATTTGTCATTGGCGGGACCTCAATGACTCCGCACCATGATCAGGATTTTGACATCGTCGGGTCCATCTCACAAAGGACTCAGCGCATCTTGTCAGACTCAATGGTATAACAGACATGGGTTGTTGATATAAGTTTTAAAACCATACTCCCAAAATAGTTTACTCAAATCAATTCCTATTTTAACAAAGCCAATGATGCCTCCTACAGAGCTTATTCACTGTAAGTAGACCTATAACATATTAACATTCAATGCAAGTAAATATATAACAAATTAACAAACAACAAAGCAGACTTGGCTAAACATACAAGGTCTACCTGCAGTATGTTTTACATACAAAGGATGGTAAATGTATCTTATCCCTGCATTTCCTAGTGGGATACTTTTGAGGGTCCATGTCCCACTTTCTCGAAGTACCCAAACATATATGAACATCATAGTATACTGCCTTTGACTAACTCAAAAGGCCATCCCATTGATGGATATAGATGTAAAAGAGGCATCAGTGTTTCTTACATATTGCATCCTGCATGAGCCGTATGCAGCATGTCAAACTCCAAAAAGATTGTATGCAGTTGAATAGAGAAAGATATATTGACTGGATCCAGGAGAGAAAAAACAGCTGTGGAGCAGTCCTCAGAATATCTACAAGCAAGTTGGCTTGCTGACTATAGCGAAACATCCTTGAAGTAGGCGGTGATTGCCTTGAGCTTACCATTTAAGAAATTTTTCTCGACCTGAAACAAAATTTCCAAGTCTCAGCAATAGAAAAACGCTCACATGACTCAAAATTAACAACTGAATCCAAAAGGATCTCAACAAAACTATAAAATCCTTGATTTATACTTTTACAAATATTAATAGTAACTGAGATGTAATCATTCAAAAGAAAAAAAAAAATAGTAAGCCAAGCTGGCATGTACTAAGTTTAACAACCATGATATTGCCATCTTCACCTGCCATTGTTGCTCACTTCCTGAGTGTTAGGGCTAAAAATGGGTGGGCATTGTGGACTATTTGCACCTAGCATTCTATATATCAATAATTCTATACGGATTAAAAAAAAAAGTAAGATTATCGATAATGACAGCAAAAGCAGCAACAAAAAATAAAATATAATAATATAATAAAAGAGGGGAATCAAAGAAATAAATAAAGACAAAAGAGAAAAGCATTGATAGAAGAAAGGGAATGATAACTGAGCAAAAGAATCAACCCATCCGCCTTACATGACAAGGGGTTATTATTTTAATCCTACAACAAAGCCAAAAGAAAATTACAGAGAGAGAGAGAGCGCAAAAAATAATGAAAAAAAAAAAAAAATCTAATCTCATCACCCCTTTAGCCTATTCATATTTTCCCCTTAACTTCTCTAATCAACTTCGAATCTCAAAAAACTTTAGGCCCATCAGTGAGGGAGCCATCCAACAGCACCAAGCTTCATGAAGTTGTGAGCTCGGATTGACACCAAAAGGCGATATACAAAATAAGCGGTCCAGATATGGTCCAAAATTATATAGAGCCCACAACATTGTTAACATTACTAAAATACATCTAAGGCCGAAGTGTGAGTATGATTGCCAACTATGAAGTTCTGAAGTAACAAAAGTTGAGACATTCCATGAATGGGCCACAGAAGCATCCTGCTTATTTATCCAAAAAGTTGACCTATTTCTTAGCATCACTCTTCCACTGGATCACCAATTAACATGAGAGAAACCACTTAAAAAGATCTCACTTTTCAAAACTAATTATTTAGATATGTAAAACAAGAAGAGTAAAGAGTATAAAATAATTAATAAAGGAATACCTCTAGTGACCAAGGAGGGTTGGCTGACAGAGAAATCTCTGCCAACTGGTTTAGATCAACATTTCGTGGAAGGAACATGACAATACTGGAAGCAATCCTGCTCGCAATCTCAAAGAGAAGATGTCTGGCATAAGCACAAAGAGAAAGGGACAGTCAGTTTTTTAAATTTGAACTACCAGTTTCAGGAACTATTGATTAAAGAAAGAGCGCCATACCCATCATGAGGCTTGAGCATGGTGCTGATATCATATGTCTGTACTTTCGCATAATCTGGGCCTCCCCAAGGAGGTGACATGAAAATAGTGTCTCCCTTCATTGAAAGAACATTAAAATATGAACATAAGCTTCATGAGAACATGTTCAGAAAAAAAATACATGAACAGTTGAATCTAACCAATTTTTCAGAGCAAAATTGTTTAAATGGTTGGTTTCATCTTTGAAGGAAGAAATAGATTTTTGTTTTAGAGAAAAGAAATAGCATAATTCAACTTCCATTATGTGAAATTATGCCAATATCCTTCAAGCAAAAACCTTCACTTTTTACAGCTTTTGCTTATTATAGGTATATTACTTTGGCTTCCCTAAAACATGTAAAGCTAATAAAATGAGCACACTACCTTCAACTTGGGGGCTAGACGAAAAAAATCCCCTTTAATAAAATCAATGTTTTCATTAACTCCATAGATAGTTGCATTGTGTTGGGCATAGTTAATTTTTTGTGGATCAATGTCAATTGCGATGACATGTTTGCACCTGAAATTGTATGTGATAGACCAGTTATGAAGGTTTTTGAAACTCCTCTTTCAAAATGCAGCTCCTGAAGATCAGGTGGCAATCAAAACATGGTTTATGAATAGAAAATATCAATTATACTCATACCCTGCTTCTTAAGAGATAGTCAAAAGAAACTGTTACGTGAATAATTCAATGCATGCAAACTCAAACAATTGAAACAAATTCTAAACAAATAACAAAACCATTATTTACAAACAGTAAATAAAACTAGCAAAACCTAAATGTAGGCAGCATTCCTTGGACACTGCTACATTGAGCAGATATGGCTTGAATATGCCACATTCAAGTTATAAATCAGATGGGACCCATTTTGTAGATGACATGGCCCAAAAATCATGCCAGTCTACTCACAAGGAGCACCCTATGGATGCTGAAGTGGGAACGTTGGCATGCTTCTTCAAAGCTACCCATTGTTTTTTTCTGCATGGAATGGCCTAATGGGAAGATCAACATGCATTTTATGCCACCTGAATTAGTTGGCCCCACCCAATGGAAAATTTAATAAATGACAAGTTCACATGTGGCAGTGACATGCTGAATGGGCATGTCAAGACTTTTACTGTGTTATGTAATCCCTTGAACTGGTCAATAGGTTTCATCAAATTACCAGTTTAGCAGCTTAAACAAGTTTTGTTTGAATTATGGTCAATTCTTCTCTTACTTTTGATGTATAGTATCATTTTTGTTTTGTAGTTCTCTTTTTTGGAGTTTTTGTTTGAGCTGGCAAGTTGTGGCTAAGTCCTGCTGCTTGATAAAATTATATCGTTATCAAAAAAAAAAAAAAAATTTACCAGCTAACCAGCTCAATGACCATAAACAAGCACTATTCATGTAAAGGTGTAATGAAGGAAACTGGATGGTAAAACTTTCCCATGAATAAAGGTGCTGCTATACTAACCCAGTGCTCCACCAACCCTAGGGCAAAATGGGCATGAGAGTCTTTAATAGCTTGAAGGATGTCAATTAAAAAGTCCAGTAGGTTATGTACAATTGCCAGGACAATTAATTTTTACATATAATGAAAAGGAAAAGGAGTTCTGAACTATTATAATGTCTTTTGTCGAATGGCGATTTTGCAACCAATAAGGTCAGTTTGATTGGTATTAAATTCGTATGAACTCTAAGCAATGCCTTTCAATCTATCAAAGGGGCTAAAATTAGAGTAAAGGTGAACATCCAAAAAGGGTCATAAAATAGTCTCCCTTTTGGTAGGAAATGATCACCCAGCCATACCCTTGTAAATCAGAGACAAGGAAAGTGAAAGTCCTATCCACTCTCCATCTTATGTCCTTCAGTCGTCGCTTCTTTAATACTCTATTAGAAATCGCTTTACTATGAATTCCAAGGAAAACAACACAAAGTAGGCAGACAGGACGGACCCCAAGCCACCATACAACTGATTTCATTCTACTTAGACAAGATAATTTAATAAAAACACAAGGTATAGAACCTTACATGCTCAGAACAATGGAACATCTAAAAATGCCAATGCAAAATACCTCATTAATCATGATGAATGTACTGAATAAATCCATAAAGTGCATATGATGAATACAAGTTATCATTTATTAATGAACACATGTTTCAAACTTTCAAGGAAAACAATCAATTAAAAATATGCATATGCAACCACATTCCTGTTTGTCCAAAGTTTGATGTCAGTTACGAAAATTTGAACCAAACCAAGAAAAGGATAAGGAAAGAAAATAATAACGTGCACTTAAGAACGATGAACCTCTTGGCAAATTGGATGGCATTGCCACCAACTCCAGTGAAACAATCAATTACAGTGCCACTGCCACAACGTGAAGCTTGATGCCTTGCGATGGGCTCAGGAGTAACAGAAAACCATCCTTCTTCATCCATCTTTATGCCATCATCAAATCTCGAGAAGAGTAAGTATCTTTGCCACCAATATTTGACTATACCAACAGTGAATCCTTCCGACATTCCTTGCAAAGGACACTCTAGGAAGAAGGAAAAAAACCAACCAATTAGAATTCCAAAAGATTTCGTTCCTACACTATAGACTACCACTAAATGGGTCATAACTTCTCTGATAACATGCCCAAATTACACAAGCTTGGGCTCACAAATGACACATTCTCACCCCCCCACCCCACCCCCCACCAAAAGAAAAAAAACAAAAACCACGCCAGGCCCCCCAGAAAAAAACAATAAAAAACAGATAAAATCTTGTCTATGGGCTTGTCGTATGTGGGACCCTTGTTGATTAGTTGTTGGCTTTTGGCCACCCTAGCAATCTTCCAACACAGCTGACTGCATCACACTAGCTTGATGAAAGGAACATGCCCAAAATACTTAGATGAACCCAACATGATCACTTATTTGAATATTACAAAAGGGTACTTTCTGTGTTCCAAGTGCATAGAGCAATTGATAAGGGACGTATAAGTCCTGCACGGAAAGCCATGCAGCTGGATTTAAGCCCTAGTTGGAACAAGGAGATATCATCTGGTAGCGCTCTTAAAGGAATAACAGGTATGGAGTGGATTAAGATTACCAAAAAATGTACATTTTATTTCTGTACAAGTATGATGAACTCTTATAAGCCTTTTGATATAATGTCGTACCGTTCTTCCCATAATAGTTTAAAATTAAAAAGGATAGCTATGTGAATTTTCACTGGAACTGACAGTTACCAGTCCATTTCATTCTATGCAAGAGTCCATGGTTTCAACAATCAAAAACAGTTTTCTTTCTTTCTGTTTTCCTTTTTTTTTTTTTTTTAAATTTTACTCTCATCAGAGAGAATGTAAAGGTCATCAGAAACACCAGAGATTATTAAAAGACATGAATTACCTGGATAAATTCTTGAACATTTGTAAGTTGTAACCTTGCAGTGGCCAATGTGCATAGGTGCAAAAATAAGTATGCAGATGTTCAAGAATGGCCTCTTGCCCCAGTGGTAAGAGGTGTCTGTTCTTACCTGGCTGTCCAGTGTTGGAACCTGGGCAGTCACCTTCCCTCACCCGAGGGTTGTACTACCTCATCCAAGGTCTCTTCCCTCACCCGAGGGCATCCCACCTCACCCGAGGTCTACTCCCCTCACCAGAGGGCTAGGGGTCCCAGCCCCCCTAAGCTGGGATACCAAAAAAAAAAAAAAAAGATGTTCAGAATCCATATTTGGCTATCAAAAAAAGTATTGAAAATATATATCATATTAAACCTTCCTTTTGAAATTTATATCATATCAAATCATAAGAGAAGTTCAATTTATCAAATGAATATACAAACCAAGCCTATAAGACATGAAATTGGAACTCGATACACTGCTTAGTTCTCTTTCCTTTATTTTGAACTTTTGATGGGAGGGTTTTACTTAATCTTAAGTTGTTTCCAAGCCAGCTGGAAAAAGAAAGAATTATTCAGGACCAGCTAGCCATCAAACTGAGTAAATCAAGCGCCGCAAATTATTTGAGACTCAAATAGAGCCATATACCTTGTTTATCAGTGGATAATTTCTTCCTTCGGGACCGCGTTTTCAACTTCTTTTTCTTTTTAGCATAGGAAAACTCATGATATTCACCCATCTCATCCATTGCAGAAGACATTTCCGTCAATGGCATGTCACTTTCCTCAGTCTCTTCATAACAAACTTCAGTGACCGATCTGCCATCATGTGAGATGTCAGTATGCATGCGAGAAGCTATTGATCCACAAAATAATAAAATAGCAGATTAGAAAGACCCCAAAATTTTTATTGAAACTAGTGATTTTACCTCTTGATATCCGAAACTTGAAGAGAAGAATCATCAAATAATTTCATAGCCTCTACAGAAGTGGCATCCATTTCTGGTCTATCAAAATGATTAAAGGCAATTAATTCATCTGTTTTAGACTTCACAACTTTTGGTTGCAGCTCACTTGTCAAAACTTCTCCAAAACCTAATTGATTGACCATGTTTGGTAATCTGCACCCAAAATTTGAACAAATAAGGAAGCTACATGGTTATGATTATCATTATAGAAACTTCGTAATGGACAACAGAGAAGACAAGTTCAACCACAAACCTATCAACAGGTTCCTGTGTGTCTGACAAAGAATTAGAATGGACTGGATAAAGATCTCCATCAGAATTCCTCTTGATCCCAAAGCAGTTAACATTCCCCTCCGGTTCATCTAAATCCATACGGGTGCTGCACGTTGTAGATGGAATTAAGCATGCCGCAGAGTTCAGAGCAGCATGATCCATGCTAGATGTGACTGTTTGGGATGGATGACTAGATAACTTATCATCATTCTGTGCCTCCTGAAATATATAAGTATAATCCTGTGAACCACATACGTCCAGAACTTTGTTGTCATTGCCAGCTAACTCGGGGCCAGCTTTGTTTTCTGCATCACCAGCAATCATTTCACCTGACTCAGCTGCACTGTCAGAAAATGCAAAATACTCCATGCCAGGAGGGGGGTACCATGTTGATTCATATGTTCTTATATTGTAAAAGTAATTCCTCATGTAGAAATCATCCCAAACTGCCCTCCAGTTGCCCAAATCACTGCAGCTTTTGCAGCTATCAGATTCATCTTGGAGGCTAGCTTCAAGATGATCGGATGGCCTAGAAGACACTGCTGATTCTGAAACCGAGACCTGCTCACTACTGTTTCCATCATGAGTTTCTTCCACATTTGTATTCTCACCTGCAATATGGTGGTCTTCCGATTTTTCAAATTCGATCGGGTTTTTGTCGCTTTCTTCGTGTCCATGTCCAGAACAAGAATCTTGCAAAGCATTTTGTAGAAAGTCTTTAGCATCCAAAGGACTTGAGCGCGTAGTCACTCCAGTGTCAATTTTCAAAGCTGTAGAATCAAGCACATCATCACGACTCATATCATATAGTTTAGCCACACCAGTATTTTCTTTACAAACATGGTCCTGGCTAGTAGTAGCAAGAACTTGAGTGGTTGGACCTATATAATCTCCATCACCAGACAGAAACTGTTGTTTACTATCATCCTCTGCAAGACAACAGGAAGATGTATCATGTTGGCCATTTGTTGTAATGCAATATGTATTTGTGTTATCCTGGCAAACTATTGGTTGAACACTACTCTCTTCTTCACTCACTCTGGGAGCGTCTATCAATTGCTCCTGGATATGTTTATGACCAGATGATTGTTTTTCAGGTATAGACCTTCTTTTCTCTTTGGTTTTTACAATCCTCTTCTGCAATACAAGAAAGAGGCTTGTCAATTAAATAAATAAATAAAAACCTCAAATCATGCCATATGAACAAAGGAGAAGCTATTATGTGACTCTCTCTCTCTCTCTCTCTCTCTCTCTCTCTCTCTCTCTCTCTCTCTCTCTCTCACGGTAACTGAAATTTTATTACTCTCTCTTGAATGGTTACTGAAATTTTATTAATAGAAGACATAAGTATGTGAGCAAAATACAGAAGAGCTTCAAACATAAACTAAAAAAAAAAGAACACGAACACCCAGAACACTAAGAATTTAAAGAGCAAAAATAACTTATAACCATGCTTCCTGATCAACTCCCTCACTGGCAAGAGAATCTGCCATAAAATTAGCACTTTGCTTAACATGAGAGAAATATTCTTTAAGCTATCTTGCTAAGCATCTCTTCTGTAGTTCCGCCACATCTGCAAAGTTCCAAGGCAGTTTGCTGCTCCCATCGGCCCAGCGAATGAACATAAGGCTTGGATGAAAAGCTTCATGAAGCCCACTCCTCAAGGCACTCAGCCCAGCCTAAATAACTGATCACTGACCCGCAGGACCAGAAAATGAAAAGATAGGCTCTGTTTCGCTATTGCGAACTACACGTCCCGGTCCAGATCTACCCGGATTGCCGATTGCACTACCATCAAAATTCAACTTAAACACCCAAGGCAGAGGGTGATGCCAGAATAGCCATCTTGGCTGAGGGCGACACGTAGGAATTCAAGAGAAAGAGACCTCTTCTAAATTTCTGATCATAGTGCTAACGGGGAAACCTTCAAATTGTGGAAGGATGGAGACCCAAAGAACAACTAAGAATTTACACATATCAACCAAAGAGTACAACAAAGAAGATGACCTCTCAAAACGTCTCTTACTTCTTTCCTTCCAAAGGACCCAAATAGCTGCCACAAAAGATACAGGCCAATTGATTCTTCCCTCAGCTGAACCTACTGCCAGCTTCCAAGCCTCATAAGAATTACACAATCTGCCTAGAAAAACCCAACTACATCCAAACCAACCCAACACCAATACCAATAGAGTTTGAGCAAAGCAGATATGTAAAAGTGAATGATCAACTGTCTCACCATCAACAAGGCACATAGAACATGCATTAACAATGATTAACTTGCAATACTGAAGGTTGTATAAAGTGAGGATGTGAACCACAATAGCCAATCCACTGAAAGCTAAAACTCTTTAAGGAACTTTAACTTCCAAAGAGAAGAGAGGCACAAAGAAGTAGCCATCAGTTGTACCTGAACACACCTGCCTATCCACAGAACCCTTTGAAAAATAGACTCTGCTCAAAAAGACTATTTAGGAGCTTTAATCTTCCAAAGAGGAGAGACAAATAGGGTTCGATGAATGGCACATAATTATCAAAAAGAAAGACAACAGAGAAGCAGCCATCAGTTGTACCTAACCACACTCAGGGCTCACCTATTCACAGCAGCCTTAAAAAAATAGACTTCACTTAGAAAGGCTAGCATTGCCTGGAATTGAAGCATGATTATTATGAGACCACCGGAAGAGACCCCCACAACACCCCCCCACACCCCCCCCTCCCCCCCCCCCGGGTTCATGAGAAAGACTTCACTCACCTATTCATAATTGTGCATTGCTGAGTTCCAACATAACCATGCATAGGAATTGTTCTTCCTCTATCTCTATGAAATTCCTTCCAAA
The DNA here is from genome assembly GCA_029852735.1 of Persea americana. Taxonomy (NCBI): domain Eukaryota; kingdom Viridiplantae; phylum Streptophyta; class Magnoliopsida; order Laurales; family Lauraceae; genus Persea; species Persea americana. The sequence goes on from CM056812.1 coordinate 54,255,010, forward strand.
GATGGGACCCCAAGCTACATCGTCCCCATGCATGGTTATGTAGGAACTCAGCAATGCATGATTGCTATGAGCACATCAGAAGAGCAGCGAGAACCTTTCTGCCAAAGATTTTTCTTCAACACAGGTATTGAGGAGTCAAATCATCCTATCTGAACCGACCCTTATCTGATATTGAGATCAAAAGCATCCTTTTACCAACAAAATACCTCTCCACACCAGAGTGACAAGAAGAAGGCCCTTGAGTGTCCCACCTATTTCTAGCAATCCCATATTTGGATATACAAACCTGCTTCCAAAGGCCATCAGATTCTTCCCAATTCTCCACAGCCAAGGCTGCCTTCATTTTTAGGCTTGCACACCATTGGCCATCCACCTAAATGATACTTGTGTTTTTCCTCTCTTCCTTGCCAAAGAAGAATTCGTTCAAGCTTTTTGATCCTCTTAACAACCTCCGATGGACATTTAAACATAGACATGAAGTATATTGGGAGGTTTGACAAAGGAGATTTGATAAGGGTAATTCAGCCTCCCAACAAAGAGAGTTCCATAGGTACAGTTTACTTTCTAGACTTCCAATGATGTTATTTTTTCCCCTCCTCTTCACTTAAATTATCATTGGATAAATTTTATACACATGTAACATGTACATGTTACAAGCCAACTATCCTGATATTTACCTTGGATGTGACTCAGCCTAGCAATCCCACTGGTTTGACAATCATTGTCACATGACTGTAGAACGGTTTAGCAAAGGGTAAGGAGAGAGAAAATGAGAGAGTGAGAGAGAGGCTGTGGAAAGAAGAGAGGGAGTAAAGCAAACAATTACAACAATCCTTTTCATCCTTTTCCCTGAAAATCCACCACCAGAAGAGTTGGGATTGTCCGTCCCATCCATGTGTGTGAATTTTGGGATATGACCCACATCCATGGCACTATCCACCGAAGGATTGCATTGTTTATGCATACATGTGCCACAAGAACAAAAATATGATTATTGATAACTTAAGAAGAAAATGGACATGAAAATTGCCAAAGTTTAGCATTAATGATGATGCTGATGATGATGTGAACAATAATATAGTGTACATTGTTGTTGTTGTTATTTCAAGAAAAGCATTGCATGTTGATCAGATATGACTGGCATGACTTCATGAAACAAGCAAACATCCTATATCAGCATTTGCATGAAAAAGCAGAAGCTATATGAACTTGCCTCCTTTTTTGTGCTGAAAGAAACCGGGAGTCCCAATTCATTCATCTGTCTGGATAGCTCCATATCTTCCAAAGATAAAACAACAAAAGCTGAACAATTCATAAAGGCCACACAATTCCCAAGGGTAAGTCCAGACACTTGCACATGAAAAATCATTTTCTCAGATAAAGAATAAATGCCGACTAGAAGACTCCACCACCAGGTAAGTATCAAGTAGAATCTTCTGAAACTTCTGCTGGTGAATGGAGAATGGAGAAAGAAAAGAATTCTAAGTTTTTTACGCAAAAAATGGAAAAAGACACAAGAAACAGAACTGGGCAAAATTTAGTAAAGAAAATATAATAAAAAAAGTAAAGAACACTTGCGATTTACTGTAGAATCAATGCCGGAGATGATAGCTGTAGACACAACATGGAAATCCTGCACATAGGAGAGAAGACTTCAATAAAAGAATCAGTTCAATCTGTGCCAGGCAAAAATTTATATGATTCTAATGGAACTCATACATCATCTAGCCCCTTGGTGTCATAGCCATTCATCTTAAACTCTTCCCCTAATTTATATCTGGATGGATATTGGTTTGGGATCGAAGGGCAGAAAATCTGTACTCCAAAATGAGATAAATTTCTTGTTTTCCGCAATACAGAAATCTCGAATAGAGGAAGCTTCCAGATGTTCCCATCTCGATTTCCATCTTCTGGTGAATAATTCCTGGAACTGAGAGTTTATGAATGGCTTGAGCTCCATTAAGGCCTTGTTACCTAGTTAGTACTGAATTCCTATGATTTCTTAGTAAGGGTTTTTTTTTATCAAAGGAGTATTAAAGAGGTGTGGAGTGAAGGGTGGTCTAAGGTAGAGATGTAGATGGAACAGTCAATTTCCAGTATGTAATTCACTGGGATGATGGGTGGGCTACCATTTCCAATCAAATTGGAATTTATTTGATGGCCCATCATGGATCACCATCTTAGCTTAGAAAGAAATCCTAGGAATTCAATAGAACTTAAACAAACAGGCCCTAGATGAAGTCCTGAGATTTTCCTGCTAATCCATAGCTGGCGGTTCTGAAGAGCTCCTAGCATCCAAACAGACGTGAGGCTCATCCAGAACAAACCCTTTGAAGAAAGAAAACTATACAGCTCAAGAGGCAAACTTACCTTAGCCTTGTCTACCACATCGTCAAGACAAGCTGAGGCTGACGACACCTCCTCTGGGGCAAATGGAGCATCTTCCCTGTTCAACAAGCAAAACCCAGAAACTATCATGAAAATCTCTATAGCATTGAATTTCCCAAGTCGGTAAATTTCACCCCAAATCGCAAAGGGTTTTGGGATTCATTGAATTGGAAACTACACTAAGTGGGGTACTTAATTCTAGCTTTTCCACTCCAAATCAACACATGGGGTCGTGAACCCGTGTTGATTTGGGAAGAAAGAGATGGAAAGAAGAGCCTTCCAGCTCCCAACAAGCAATCAAACAGAAAATAAGCCGTTCCAGCAAAATGTTCAAACCTATCATGATTCGGGGTAAATGCAAACGCGGTCGAAAGAAATAACAGAGAGAGAACAAAAGGAGGAATGACGAACCATAGAAAGACTTGCGTGATTCTGAAGAGAGAGCCTAAGGCTCTGATTGCAGGTGCTTCCTTTCCGGTATCGGTATCAGTTTCGGTTTCCGTTTCCATTTCGTGTGCGACGAGCAGCAGAAGCGGTCAAAAGAGGAGGGCAGAGAAGTTCTTCTGCTTGTAGGGTTTTAGATGTCTCTGGGAGAAGAAGGTGAGGGTTTTAGAACTTGCAGGCTTCGCGGTTTGGTCTTTTGCATGATTGCATTATGTGACTCTTTTCGAAATATCAAACTATCTGAGGATGTTTTTAGTACTTCTCACTTACAAACAGGAGGATGAAGAGATTGTTATTTAGGTTTGCAGGGGGAAAAGATGGGGACCTGTGTTGAAACTTTCAGAAATCTCACTGTTTTTTTTTGGTTTTTTTAAGGAATATTCCACATTTAATGAGGTTGGATTCGCCATTTTTTATAATATAACTTTGACTTTGAATGATGAAATTACGGTGGGATACACTCTTTCTCTCTATTTATCATCCAAAACAAGAATCATAGTGGACTACAATGTGGGTTCCTACAATTAGATTCTCAAAGAAAACAAAGTTTCTGGTAGATAAAAGCTAATTTCATGTTAGTATAGTGAGCTTTTTTTTTTTTTCAAGTTTTTTTTACAGAAAACTTGTGGTTTTATTTGAAAATTTTTGTGATCTAGAATCAGAGATCTCAATTAAAAGTACAAGGTGGACTCCATCTTCTTTTCTTTTTTAAACATCCTCTTTTATATTAAATAGTATAAAGATAAGCAACAAGAAAAAAGTATTATCAGGGTCTGGATGTTATTTTTAGAAAAAAGTATTATCAGGGTCTAGATGTTATTTTTAAAGAAGGTAAATCTTGATTTGAAAACTTCTCTCACCATGTACCGGTAAGAACTTCCAACAGGCCTATGTGATCATAGCACCTACCAAATGGATTGGATCATTCGATCGATGATTAATTTTTCTCTTTAATATAAAGCCGTTAAATGTATGGGCCATAGAAGAAGGGGTTACAAGCACATGAGATCGACCCATTTTGATATATAAGTCTATCTTACTGAATGACAAAATTATCTTTTGAAAATAACTACTAGCATGACAAATATTTTTACGAAGTAGAGTTGTTTTGCAAAGCAAGGGAAGAAACTCATGAACCATTTTGACAATTCCGGCCATTGAGGATTCGGATTCCAATGGTAAATAGAAAGGGTCTGATCAAAGGTGTAAATGGATGAACGAAAGCCCGCTAGAGATAAAACATCTTTAGATATAGCCACTGGTTTTAGATATCACATAACACAGTAAAGTTCAGGTTATTAGAAAATCAATTATCCCTTGAAGTGTTAAAAAGAGGAGAAATTTTGGATGCCCCTAAGAAGTCTCAGCCAAAGAGAGGAAAGTTATTGGGTATCAAACAAATTTCTCATTGAGCCATGTCTCCAACTCCTGGTAAAGGATGTTCTTCAATGTCAACTGACTGAGAACTAGTGACAAAAACACTAGATTTGCATACTTTCACAATCACGATCCACAAGATTTTCATATCAATTCAATGCTCCTAGTTTCTCAATCAATCTGGTGGCTGGGGACAATGAGCTGTTGTGGTGCATCTAAGTAAAATAATAATTCCTTGATAAGGCTCCAATAGTAAGATAAGGAGAGCTGTCCTGAAAAATAATTGGTCCATTCAAGGCCCCAGGTTCTGACTGATACAATGCATGTCTTTTCAGGAGAACCTGAGATGCAAATAACACTAATGTACGAACGAGCCACAATTTATTTTTATCAGGGGTATATTCTTATCCTTGTTTTGACAGGGATTGCCCAACCAAAATCATTCTAGGCAATGATTTTGGTCAAAGGATGGTATGAAGTCAAGACAAAGGAATTTTCATTTCCCTATATGACATTAAACATAGACAAACAATAAATATTTTGATCCTTGTTAGCACAAATTTCCATATGGGCAAGCTCAAAAGAAGTTGACCGGCACTTTCAAGTTATCATCTACTGTGCAGGGTTTGAATTTCTTGAGAAGATAACTGTTATCAAATCCTTCACTGTCCAATTAGAATAGACATTGAATTGCCTTTAACTACACCTCAACACCAGATACAGATTTAGAGAGCACGAGGAGTCATTTCTAACCTTGCGACCACCAAGGCAAGTGGGTGAACTAAAACAAGCCAACAAACTCCAGGCATTTTCCTTCTCAAACTTGATTTGAAGGAAAAAGGAAAAGAAAGATCCCCACAAGAAAATGCTTTTGATGATTTTGTATCTCACCAACAGTTGCACAGTACATACCATAAATAGATGTGGTATATGTGCAGTTGTGCACTGCATGATTTGTGATATATGTGCAGGGCATAGTCTATAAACTGCCATAACTGAAATAAAGATATCCTGTGAATTATGGAAGCTATATTGAATGTTCATAAGAGTCCTCCCACACCACATACTCGTTTTCTTATGCCAAAAGAACAAGGAGAACAGAAGTGAGAGAAACAGATATAAAAGAATGGAAGACTTAATCTACAGGATAACTAAACTGATGATCCTTAATTTTACAGCACACAATTTTGTTTCCCTTCTAATATGTACAGCTACCCTTCCAAGTGAAATAAGCCAATCAAGATACTCTTTCACAATGCATACTCTACCAAGGTCCTGTCAGTGTCCTCCTCAAGCATCTCCTTTTAGGTCCAGGTTGCTGATTCCTCATCTCCAAAACCTAGCAGCACCAAAAGTAAAACCTTTTGTCATAGCTGGAATGGCAAAAATAAACTTAAGATGTACTGTTTTAATTTTTTTCAAAAAATAAACCCTTGTATTATAGCTGCAATGACAAAAATAAAAAGAAGATATACTGTTTTAATGATTTTCAATACTTTCAGACTAGGTATCTCATTCTCGAGAACTAGGCAGCTTGTGTTATTTGTTTACTGGGACGGGAAAAAAAATTTGCAGGAGACCATGATGACATTTGACTGGAAGCAGTGAAACGGGCTCCTGTTGTTTAAATATAGCCACCTATGAAAGGCAGCCAAATGAAAATGGGTGGCTCCAAAACTCCCACCAGATGGAAGCCCAAAGTGAACTTTCTTTGTTCGAGAGGACCTCCTCTTCTTTTCTGCAGCAGCCACTGCTAGCAAGTCACACTGTCACTAGATGAGCAGTGCTTGGACCCTCTACCTTCCTTGTTGGGAGATATGCCTCTACCATCATGCAATGCATGGGGAGAAACCTTTCAGCAAAAAATCACCCCCCAATGCTTAAGAACCATCCAGTTTGATGCTTAATAAACACTATCCCAGTCCATACAGTATTCTTGGTCTTTTGCCTTCAAACCTTGAACTCAGCAAGAATCGTAAAAAGCGAAGTAGCTTCACTCAATAGGATTTTAGTACCTCTTTACCATTGCCAGGAGATGGTATGCCCAAATTGATTCTCAAATCTTCAAATTAGCACTTAAAGGTCAGCTTTCAGATTCAGTTCGTTATGAAACTGAGCAGTGAGAGCTAGAAAATGTCAATATGCACAGTATACACCAAGGTCCTTAATAGCTGCATGTTGATGTAACCAAAAGAGTGGAGGGGTAGGGGTTCCAGGTTGTTCTACAAATTTTAGTTTAGGGGATATTTGGTCTTATCATGTGTTTAGATATGAAATCAGAGAGGTTAGGCAGGAATGGAAAGTAGAATGAGCAATGGAATATGGCCAAAATGAAGACCATCAAATTTCTCACATATAGTGGCATTTGCTTTCATAGGGGAGAGGATGAGAAACTAATTTACCATCATAGGTCGAAATTTTGAGGTTCACTTCCATATAACTAACAGTGACCCTTTACACATGGATCAGTGCCACTGTCCTATGTAAACCATAGGAAGATGACAAAGTTCCCCTTATGACAACGTGGGGCTCAAAAAAAAATCACAAGACTCCATTGGGGCATCAAGTTTTTAAATTATGTTCCTAGCCTGGGATTTGGACACCAATATAGGGGTTGCGAGAATTCAAATGGTAGATAATAATAATATAGATGAAAACCCACTAGAATTGTACCCACTACCCAGAATAGAATATGGTGTCTAGATGAAAAAAAAAAACAGTCACTCAATTGAGAATGTAAAGCTGAATACGATAAACATAGTTTGGAACGGTGGCCTGTACCAAATCCGAAATGAAGAAAATCAAGCCTTTAAGACGCACACAAACAATAGAAAATCAGGATTTGCAACTTCTTGTAGATTGCATAAATCATAAAAGTCATTACATTATAATTGAAAACCTGCTAATCATACACATGAAGATATACGACAATTCTTTCATTAGCCAAGAAGATAACTGTCATGAATTTGACGGATCTATATTGAACATGGTCTTTCCAGCAATTGAATAAATTTGACTTGAAGCTTAAAAAAATCAAGAAAAGGAAGCATTTGAATAACTCATTCACTAAAATGATCACAGGAAAACAGAAGCATTAAAGATTATACGACAGATATCGAGATTCGTTAAAAATGAAAGGGAAAAAAAATGGAAGTAAGATCCTTTATCAGCTGGGGATAACTAAAGGATAACATGATTATTTCATTTTCATTACTGATATACTTTATTAATCAGGAATACAAAGATCATGAAGGCTTTGGCAAGAACTCGGACTTTTTTTATTTTTTTTATTCTTATTTTTATTTTATATATATATATATATTTTTTATATGTAACGTGTCTCAAACTTGCAACTCTCTGGTTGTGACAATAAGCACCTTCCAATTGTGCTATGGGTCTTTTCAAGAATTCAGATTTCAATGTTAGTTAATGCAAATTACAGGATGATTTAATATGGAAAAACAGAATATAATTCCTGAAATGAAAAGCCTGCATACCTGATTTTTTTGCATTTCCATAATAACATCCTGCAACATTAGAAGTGTAATTAAGAAGGGTTCACATGGGCCATAACTTTCTAATATTGGCATGAGTAAAGTCAATATCTAACAGAAGTCTTGTTATGGCCAAAACATGATACATAATCTCATTTTTAATTCTTTTACACTGGCGACATCAAATAAAAGTACCTGTTTCCTTTGTAATTCTTTGTTTTCCTCTTTAAGCTTTTGTACTTCAGCTTCCAGTTCCATAGTATAAGCCTGGCAGAAGCACAAAAGAGACATACCAATAGAAAAAAATAAGCATATAAACAAAGAGGACGGAAGATCACACAGAGCAGGGTTACATCAATATCAATCATGTTACCTCTATATATCATCTATCAAGTAAATAGAAGTTTATATCGACCAACTCTATATTGTGAGCCTTCAAGTTAATAAAGTTCATATGTAAGTGATAGTAGCACAAAAACTCATATAAGGCGAGTCTTCAAATTTCATGGTATGTACTTCAGTGTTATCACATTATTTCTTATTCTTGTTGTACCACCTACTCCATAACGCTCAAATAGTGCTGTTTTAATAACCAATTTTACAGGGACAGCATCAAGATACAGCAAGTCTTTCACAAGCTACCAGCTACATTTTAAGCAATATCACAAAGATCCGCCTTTACGAGTTTAATTCAATCCTTTCTTCTTATGGGCGGCATTCATAATCTACTCCCCATCATTATGGTTGCATTAGATTAAACATTAGGATGAGTAATTACAGTTTTAATAGGATTGAGTCATTTACATAGTTATCTCACTACATACCACCATATTTACTAAGAAGCTCGGCTGATCTTGCTAGCACAAGCGGAAAAGAAAGGCCTAATATGCCTCATGAAATATCCACATAGGCAGTGGGGCCATCAATCCGGCCTTTCTTAGCAACATAATAAACAAGATGCTAGAATTGGGAACATTCAAGCATGCCACAAGGAGCACATCTTGCCACTATGCTAGCCAAGAGAATGTCAAACGCCCACGGGAAGACACAGAATAGGCATCCAAGTACAGCATTCTCATACACCAATCAGCTTAAACTTTCACTAAAAAATTCAACAAGTGTTTGAAGTTGAACACAAAGAAAAGGTTAAGGCAATTAAGTCATGGAGCAATTACCTGCTTTCGAGCCCTTGACCTTGCAGCTGATTCTCTGTTCTTTATCATTCTCCTCTGCCTCCTCTCAACAACCTTCTCAACAGCTCCACTGCACTTCCTTCCCCTAAGACCTCCATTAAATACATATGGTGACGGAGACAAGGAAGATGTGTCGCCATTACTCTTCCCAATCCCATCCGAAGACAGTTGGGATGGAGACTCCATTGCAACTGTTACCCCGCCTGCTCCTAAACCCACCATACCCATCCCTCCTCCACCACCTTGTAGCAGCCCACATCCACCCTGTACAAAACCATTGCCAGCAGCAGGATCCCCAATTCCCATAATCCCATTCTTCCTAACTGGGTTCCCTGCCTCAGCATTGCCTGTAAACTGCATAGAAGGTGCATAACCCATGGTGGCTTGCTTAGGATAGAGCTGCTGCTGCTGCAGTTGTGGCAGCTGTGGACGCTCCTGGTGTGATGTTCTAACCCCATTCACATTGATAGGAAGATTAGGCGATTGATTAGAGATCTGGTTATTGTTATTTTGGACCCGATTTGCGCCAATTTCATTAGACTGATCAGGAAATCCAAGACCAAGACCCATGTTGTTAGGCAAATTCAATAATTCTCCATATAATGAGGCGTTATTGGGCCTTGCAGCAGGTAGGGGATCCTCTCTCACCACCCCTGCTCTCACCAAGAACTCTTCCAGCGTCATCTCCCCCAGCGTCGGCTGCCGCTGCTGCCAATTCGGCCCCGAATTCCCACCACCACCACCACCATCTCTACCCCCACTTTCTTTGTATATATCCCTCCAAACTTCATCCACAGTCTTCTGACTGAGCGTCCGGGGGAGCGTCAAAGACCCCTGCCTCTGCAAACTCCCCCCCACACCCCCACCTTCCGGCGAGCCGAAAGCCGCTGACGCCATGGCCTGGGTCTCTTCCGCCGTCCAGATATTCTTAAGAAACTCATCCATGTTCATCGATCCAAAATCCTTCCCAATACTACCCATAGTGTTCTGAAACTCATCAAATGTCAACGAGTAGACGGAAGGCTGCCGGGCCAATGAAAAATTCCCTCCTGGCGGCCTTCCTTCGTTGCCATCCGTCGCCATGTTCTTGAAGTTCATGCTGAGAACTATTGTTCATAAACCAGATCAGTCAAAATCAACTCCGACTAAATCACGCCAACAGCTCCGTTTCACCAAAAAAAAAAAAAAAAAAATCACGCTAACTGCTGAATTAAGCATCACACCCATCCAAACAGAATCAGATCGATTCAAATCACAAAATCCTTCACTAGCCTCAATTCAGCTACTAAACTTCCAAATATATAAAAAAAAAAAAAAAAAAAAAACCCTAGAAAATTCACAAAAATTAAACCACAAAAACTTGAAATTCGAACTCAACAAGATCTATCCCAATTGAGATATTCAAAATCACTCATTTCAATTCAAGAGATCACAAATAACTCAAAAGAAAAGAAAATCAAAACACTAATTCAGAAAACATTTTTTTTTCCACCGACTTTCATCAGCTGAAATGAAAATTCACACAATAAAACTTTGGCATAACCTCACCTATAATGGATTTTCTAACAAAGATCGGATTTCATTACATAGGAAAATAAGGAAAAAATAGAATACAGGAAGTGAAATATAAAGCAGATAACAAAATTGAGTGTTTTAACGCTGATCACTTTATATGGAGGCAGGCGAAGAAGGAAGAAGAAAGGAGCGAAGAGAAGCATACCTGTGTAATTGTTTCGTTTCCCTTTTTTACCCTTGACGGTGATGCCAAGTGTCGAAAGCTAGGGCTGGGAGTTGGAGCTAAAGATGGAGCCGGCATTTAAGAGTGGGAGGTCAGATGCGGGCATTAAAATATGACGAGAAATGGGGGAAAAGGAGCGAGGAGCCACCAGGATTGCGCAACGTGTCCGCATCTTAGAAAGCCTGGAGCGGTTGATGGTGATGTCTAGCCAATGAGATTTCGAGACATGGGGAGATCTGGACCGTCCATGTGTGGGCTGGCTAAACCGTTCGTGGTGTCGTTGGGGTGGCTTTTTAATGGGTTTGATATGGGCCCTGTTAAGGTTCGCACGTTGTGGAGAGCGCACTGATGCGGTGCCACCCACCAGTACCACACACTGGATCATGAGTTCATGACTTGTGACTTGTGAGAGAGGTTTTTATCTTTTCATCTAGTCATTGTGACTGGGGATGGAGAGAGAGAGATATGACTTGGAGACTAGTGCCATCTTACTGTTGTTGCTACATTTAATTTGATGGACCCCACTGTGGTTTTAATGTGGAAGGTTTGTTAAACGTGTGAAACACATGGGGAATAAAAGTCCATGATGTTGCTGTGACCTGATTGGAGTGTTACTTTCTTTTTTTTTCTCCTGTTTAAATTTGGAGTGTTACTTAAAATTGCACCTACTGGATGATGTTAGAAAAGGTGGACGATTTTCTCCGGGGCTGGGGCTTTTGATTCGGATGGTGTCCCTGTCGGGGTGCGATTCGGTGAAATTCAAGAGGTCTCACACTTTTGGACGTGTTAGTTAAAATAAAATAAAGTAAATTCATATATAAAAAGATAAAATGTCATATCAAAAGTATTTAGTTTCAAAATTTCTTCTGAATTTAAAAAAAAGTCAAAAAGCAGCCTCCTTTTCCTACTAAAAGATAAAAAAATTCACTTTTCAATATAAAAAGTAAAAAATATTACATACCAAACAACTAAAGAAAAAACATCATCATAACACCTTATATTTTATTCTCTCTTGATTTGATGCTTCAACTCACTATACATCCAAACAAGCCCTTAGAAACTGTCTAGACTACAATAGAAACATCCATGTAGAAGAAGATTTTAATTAAAAAAAGGTTATTTTTTAGGTCAAGTATGTGTAGTCAGTTTTCTATGGAATAAATGAGAATTGCATAAATTATTTTCAGAGCTCTTTTTTAGTGTAGTCTTTTTCTTTTCTTTTTTCTTTTTTTTTTTTTTGCTGAAAAGTTAAAAATAGGCCAAAATTTTCATGATTCCTTAGAAAATAAATCTATATTGGATGTCAGAGTCTTTTCTACGCAAAAGAGGAAAATTCTCGTGGAACCAATTCTCCAGTGCAAGTACGCAAAGTGCTAAGTTGGTCATTGATTATGCCCCATTTTGGATGTTTACATATGTGTTTTCTTAATAGTTGCACACTCAAAACACTTCTGCAAGGCTTGGTAATAATTTGCACACGTAAAAGAGTATATTATTGAGTTGTGATTTAGATATTTAAAAGAAAGAAAAGGTCAGCCTCAGTTTATTTGGAATTTGCAAAATATTGTTGTCGGGACAACATCAATAAGAGATTATATTTGGATAGTTAAAAATTTTGTGATTGTTTTGGAGATATTATTGTCTAAAAGGTAATGTATGAATTTGTTTGTGGTGTCCACATGTGGGAGGTCAGATGGAAGGATCTCAATGAGATGCAAGGGTATGAAAAATATCAAACTTCTTAGACCATTCTAACCCTTTGATATATAACCTTTTAAGTTCAACAGCTTTTAGAATGTTTCATGTGTTTTTTAGATTTTAACCCAATAGTAAATAATATGTCGAATTTGTTCTTGTGGCAATTTGTAAAAATATTGTGTTGAGGGTTTAGCTTGATCGTATATGACAAGTAGCAAAGAAAATAGAGTGAATCACACACAAAAACCGTGCCCCACCTTGTAGAGTGTATAAAATTATTATTGGCCAAAAACATCCTTGACACATTGAAGAACAAATGAAAGAAAAGGTCTTTTTGGTCAGTTTTGTCAAGATGTGAATGTTATTTTAACATCACTCTAGGCCCGTTGAGTTCGCTTTGAGGATCCGGTTACTGTGACCTGCTCTTACTTCCATTTCATCTAGAGAACAGCAAATGGAAATCCTTTTTTGGTCACTTTCTTTATTTTCAAAGCAGTATTACATTACATATCAGTGTTTCTCCTACCACTTTACCATACTGTAAAGTGCTTTAAGATTAATATTACTAAATTGGAAAGTAAAAAGCATTCGAGCGACTGACACAAGACCCATTCATTTCTTCTACACCCTGAAAAAAGGTTTTTTTTTTTTTTTTTTTTTGTTGTTGTTGTTGTAAAAGTACACCCTCAAAGAAGTTGGTGAACATAAATCACCGTGAACCCACTGTAGGATGAGCTGCAATGCATGTCCCCCATTTTATGGAAAAGGCCAAGCTTCTATCTTAAAATGATTGCTTTGAATAATTAAAAAGCTTGACGGTAAAACAAATCATACTAATACAAAAAGATCAAATTAAAAATTAGAGGAATATTTTATCTTTCTAAAAGGATGAACACCGCATCAAACAGCTGAAAAGTTGAAAGTTTTAAAAAGCTAAATGCTTTTCATTGCTAGTAAGAAATTCTCGGGCATTACCAAAGATGTATTCTTAATCTAACCATGCTCCTCTAGCTGCTCTCCATGTTCCACATATGAAAGTCCCCTCTGGCTCCATGCAAGAAATGAGTCGGAATACGGAGGGCCAAATACATTGTTCCACCACTTTCAAGTAAATCCATGTACAAGTTAGGTAGCCGACAATGGATAAAGTGTGTGAGATGATCTAATTCAATCCGTAATCAATAACATCTAATAAGGAAAGTGTCATACTTGAGTGTGATGAAATGGAGGTTTAATACAATGTTGTTTTGACTATTTGAGTATTTGGACCCTTTTTCGTGTCAAGAAGCTAAGCAATGGACGTGACAGGTGGCGAGAATACATGCAACTATGAAGTCAGTTTCTCTACAATGGCAATCCGGTTTCCCACCTGAGTTCTCCAAATTCAGTTGGGGATTATCCATTGCATCAAAGTCCACTTTCTTTGCTGTCCTTTCCTTGCAAATGGAGCTGCATGCCTACAAATGAATAGTGACATTCCTAGCCCAAAAAAGAAAGAAAAAAAAAAAGGATGAATAGTGACATATAACAGTGTCTTTGCAGGGACTAAAATGAAAAGACCATAGGGAGCTGCATGCCTACAAATGAATAGTGACATTCCTAGCCCAAAAAAGAAAGGAAAAAAAAAGGATGAATAGTGACATATAACAGTGTCTTTGTAGGGACTAAAATGAAAAGACCATAGGGTCTAGTAATATTAAAAAAAAAAGGGAGCCTTTTTGAAATAGTTCTTGCTATTCAATTTAAATTAATTAAATAGTAGGAATAAGAAAATTATTTATCATTCATTTAATGACCTTAAATAGTGAGAGCTCGTAACATTCAATGGTCTTGAGTTTTTAAACTCTAGATCCTTAATTTCTCTTGTATCATTATGATAGTAGTTGAATTTTTTAAGGGTAGCTTATATGGGAAAGAGAGACTTGAAATCCAATGTTTCAGATCTCTTGAGAGTGGGCCACAAATTGTGAGGTATTGGACTCAATGGATGTTGCTGGCATGGTGCATGTCTGCATGGGTCATCATGGGCATGATGATGATGATTTGATCAGGTAGCCTCAATAGGAAACTACTACCATGACCTTATAATACGTCATGCTCTATCAAATGCCTTTTGAGTGGTTGTGCCTGTAGTGTTCCTGTGGCCCCACGCCCAGCAGCATGCACTACTGTGGAGGGTGCAGACACTGTCCAAACCCCAGACTACGGAAAAAAAAAATGGAATATAGTTCCCAGGACTTTTTCCTTGTCCTGGAAATATCTTAAGAAATCTTCAAACTATGAGGTTTTCTTTTTTGGAATCCCAGATTAGGAGGGGGCTGGGGCCCTTGCTTTTTGGAGAGGGGGCCCTCCGGTGAATAAAAGTAGACCTCTTGTGAGGTATTACAGTCTCAAGTGAGGAAAAGTGTTTATCAGAGTTCGAACTCCGGACAGGCAGGTAAGGACTGACGCCTCTTACCACTAGGGTAAGAGGCCGTTGTTCAAATTATCAGGTTGTTGTTTTAAATTAAAACAATTAGAAAAGTAAAAGATAAAGGAGAAAACTTGTGCTTGAAAGTATTGAGGAGGCATTAGATAAAATCTAATAGAAATGCCATATATTATCACAAGTTTAAAAAGTTTTGATGATAATTTTTAGAACTCAAGACTTATCCCATTCTACTGCTTTCTTTAATAAGATTATGATATTTTAAAAATACAAGGCACTAATTTTTATACCGAGTAGTTTTTTTCCTACGTCTACTTCCTCCATATGAATATTGAGAAAGGATCACCTACAAGCTATTGCTATGAAAGCCAGCTCTGTGGGGCCCACCTCGGATCACTGCAAGCCCTTTCACACTCTCATTCTCTCATGACTTGGTACCATGTGCAAGTTCACTATCATCAACCTTTATTCACCATTTGATTAAATCTAAAAATATCTATAGTTAAAAGGCCACTAAAGTTCATGGCTTTTAAATCAAAGAACAAAATTATCATCAAAGGCTGAGTTTTTTTTTTATTGGTCCTTATTTGCATGGAGACCTTTCCATGTGCCACACCCCACTAATAAAAAGGAATCTTAAGTGGGCCCCATAAATCGGACTGCATACTGCTCATACACAGTCTTTTTGAAGAGTACACTGCCCTCATTACTTCAGTTGCAGATTTCACAACTCTATACCAAAGCCTTGTCAAGTTAATGATTTCCTATTTTCTCTAATAAATTATATTTGTAATAACATAGTTGTAATTGATATTCAAGAAAAACATACATATCACAAATTATTGAAAGAGACAGTTCAATAACTCCATTTTCTTTTCTTCTCTCTCTCTCTCTCTCTCTCTCTTCTGGGTTTCGTGGAGCTGGTATTTGTTCTCTTCTGGGCTTAAATGAATTCACCATCTTACTCAAAAAAGATAAAATTATAACAGACCAAAGCTCTGGCTGAGTCCCAAGTTTTCCTATCAATCCAATTAGTAACATGAATAGTAGTCTTCATCTAATTTGGTTGCACTGAGGTAACCTGTTCTTTTGTGACCATGGTATGAAAACTGAAACTGATGACTCACATTTGTCTCGCTCAAGTAGAGCCAGACAGTTCTTCTTAGCAGCTCATTGACCTTCCAAGGGAAGTAGCACTTTCTAGTTAATAAACTCAAAATTATAATTCAACAGGATCTTACTCTTCCAGCATTATTTTCACCATCTCAATTGGCAATACTTCCACCAGTGATATCTAATCTATGTCTGAAGTGTGAGTGGCCCAAACCTTTCGCATTTGTAGAGAGAGATTTACTACCTAGCTATTAGAGTAGTACTTAGGTGTTTCATCCCTTGAAATGCATGCAATTGCTCGGATGGAATATTGTATCACATGTCCACAGGTGAGATGAACGGTATTGATCATCATCATCACAGGCTTGTTCCAACTATATTGCGATTAATTTATACAACGGCTTTGATCTCTCTCATAATTTCTAAATCTAAAAAGGGAATAGGTGAGATTCAAAAGTGGAGAATAGAAATAGCACCACCATTTTAAACGCTTAGATATAGAAGAAGATTTGAGTACACATAGTAGCTCCCAACGAGAGATAAAGAAGATGGAGGGAAAATTATGATGGGTGTAATAGATATTGAGGGATAAAAAGAAGTGGTCAAGGCATCGAAAGTCCAAACATCCCCTTTGAATTATGAGGCGTGGGCAAGATATGTTTTTGGGGTCAGGATAACGTTTTTAATCATTAAAAGCTACCCCCTTATCATGATAAATTATTTGGGATGCATCCCCACTTGATCTGCCCATCTTTTGGAAGAATCTGGCCATGATACTAATGCAATAGCCGTATGTGAGATCTTATCTGAAATTAAACATCTCCCCACTTTACCTTTTTGGTGTTTCTGTGCACACACTATAGTGGTGCCCACGTAATCACCTATTCTATTGGACCACACAAACAGGTCCCCTATAAGTCAAACTGATCATGTTCTCTTATATCCATTTGAATGGACTGAACCATTGAATCCGTATTTTTCATGAGTGGTGAAACATTGTGGGCCGTTGATCAAGAAGTTAGTTTGCTTAGGTGCACCCACCATTTTAGGGAGAGGTAAGGCCCATCCAAATCTTAGGATTCAGGAAAGGCCCATCCCTGGGCGCGGCCCATAGCAGTGTGCTGGATGATCCCCATGCACGACCCGCGAAGGGATCACCGCTGGTGATCATATCAAATAGTGATGTTTCACTAAAACAAAGGGCCTGAATACTAATGCCATTGCTGTATCAATGTGATAAATATATGTTTGCATATTAATTATATATACTACAAAAGGCTAATATCAAAATATTTGGGCGTTAATTTGAGCCCGAATATACGTCCATAATTCTTTTTAAGGTTTTAGTTGGAGCCATTAATCTTTAATTTGGATATTTCCATGGTTGATCCTTGAGCCTGTATCAGAATTATGTGTGCTTTCGGGTCCCTATTGGCAATTTGTGTTCAGGCCCATTATAATTTAGACCGACCCAACCCGAAATTGTTTCCACCTGTAACAGCAGAGAGCTTCATTCAAACAAAGCCAAACAGAAGGAGAGGACTTCGATTAGGGATGTAAATGAGTTTCCGATTCTCTGATTACCCGGAAGTTTCGACCAATTAATAACTGGGTTTGGGTCTTTATTTTGGCCCCGATAAGTAAACGGATCTGGATCTAAGTCTTCTTATTAGACTCGTGACTTAAACAGGTACGGGTCTTGTTCCACTTTAGCTTCGGCCCGTGGATCTTGCACCCGACATATTATTTCAATTTTCGAGAATTTCTCCTAAAAGTTAGTTGTTTTTTTTTTTTTTCCAAACTATCCTCTATTTAGTATGAAGTTGATTTCGGTTTTGGTTCCATCTTCTCATTAACTGTTTCAATCCTGGGACTACAATGGACCCAGATAAGAACCGACCCATTTACATCCCTAACTTCAATAGCACAAAAGGAATTAACAGAGTGCCTGTCTATTTATCTGTATCATACTCTTAAGAATTCCAGGACATTTCTTTCCATCAAAGATGCTGATTTTCACAAATGATCATTAAAACTCACATCCATAATCCTGATAAGTAAACCAGATTCTGAAAAAGCAAGAGTTCCCTTGTATCATCTCTTTTTCATTTACTCCTTGCTCCATATTCTACCGCAGTGGTAAAGCAATTCAACAGAAAGCTGAAAAAAGGCCGATGGGCCTATCAAAAGAATGCATACTAAAAGCAAAGCTGCACATTGCGTGACACATGTTGCTGTCAATCAAATGCACATGATGAGACATTTTGGAGGATCCTCCGCAATATCCCATGGCTGGAACCTTCGATGCAACTTTCTGTCTATGATCTAGCCACTCATTGGTCCTGGGACAGATACATAGAGCTGTGAGGAATAGGCATTTAATGGACAAACAATATCATATATGATCTAAATTGGACAGTTTATAAATCCTTAATAACTTTTACATCTTTTAGATGATTAAATCGAAGTCTTCCTTTTGTTTTTTTGTAAGTCAGGTCAGTGCATGCTTCAAATCTGCCATGTCTCTTGCTCTATGGTCCAGGGTTGCAAACGGGTCCTTGCTAATTTTCCCACTCTCCAATGTCTTCGATCTGAGAAGAAAAAAAAAAAAAAAAAAATTGGATTTAGAACGCAATATAAACGAGGATTAACAAACGAGTCCAAATTCAGAATCCAATTTCGGATTTGGAGAAAGAACAGGTCCGGTCCTTTAACAATACTGGGCTCTAGCTACCGTTGTTCATTCAATTTAGGACTGTCAATTGGTGATCTTTGGGCAGGATCTATTGGACTTGACTTCCGACTCTATAAGAATTGAAGGATCAGAGCCTTGCTCGGACACTAGATCCAAGTTTGAGGCCACCTGATCAGATATATTGGAGGCCCAGCCCCACTCGTTAAAGGCCCGAATTTGGTCTCTTAACTGGGTTTGGGAAGCAAGTATTCGACCTATAGCTAGCAGAACAAGACTAAAATAGGCTCCCTACGAAGAACGACGACAAGCCTTGGCTTTCTTCCTAGCCCATAGGGTGGCCCAATCCCATATGCATAGAGTAATATCTGAAAATGACCTGGGCCCTTTTAGATGTAGATAAAAAAAAAGGGTGGAAACAAGGGTATGAACGCTGTTTACTTTCATTGTGCAAATTTGAACTGAAGAGAGTTTTCTTCACATCCATTTTCTTCACATTAGGGTCACTATAGCAGCTCTCCTGCCACTGGAACTCCTCAAATGCTGAGATGAAAGGAAACAAGTTTGAAACTCTTAAATTCCGAGCATCTCCAAGGGCTCTTTTAGCCATTTAGGGTAAATCCCATCTGAACTTCTACTTATCTAACAAACCTTTAGATTAATGGACCCTCTCGTGTGATTGAAGGAATGCTATCAATGGATGGAGGCCCAGCCCAAATCTACCCAAGTCCGATCGAGTTTGATAACTGAAAATTCGGATTGTCCAACAGGTCCAATGGGCCTCATTTGGCTGATTCGAGCCTTTGACTCCATGCCCATTGGACTCCACTCATACATAAAGCTTAAATGTTTCTAATATACATATTTCTATGTTTAGTTTATTGACCAGAAAATTTTACTTTAACGTGTTCGGGGTCTTTATTCGGACTTTGTTTTTAGTTTTATTGAACCTTTATTAGCAAGCCAAGCAAGCAAAGGCCTATTTTCATCGGGTGGGCTTTGAACTATGATTTAAAGTTCATGTTGGACCCAGACTTGGAACCTTCAAACTTTATAAGGTATCCTTATTGGGCTCAGACTCCAATGAAGCACAAATTGTGACACCCTGGAGCCCTACTTAGAATATAACAAGGAAATTGAATGAGATTATATTTAAAGTTTGCACCCTTATCTTGCATGAGGTCTTTTGGTGGGTTGAAGCCTACCAAAAACAAAACTGTGAGACCTGTGAGTCATGTTTGTAAGGACAAAATCGCAATTACCAAACAATGCTAACAGTTTTAGTAGTGGCCATCCAAATTCAGTAAAAAAATTATAAGGCCCCACCCCTGGTGGGCCCTCAGTTTGAATTTAATAATAATTAATAGAGCATTTTATACTTTAATATGCTATTTAATAGGGAATTAGTAGTATAGTTTATAATATCCCTAAGTTTTAGATATAGCTTTAATTAAATTTGTGGTAGGTTTGATTAGATTAGAGTTTAATTATAATTAGTACTAATGGAAATGGCTAATGAGAGTAGAACCTTTTAGAACCCACCTAATTACCCAAATGCCCATGGCCCCATGATAATCCCATTAACAACCAACATACCCTTTAGGTAATTAGCCTAAAACCCTAATCTATATAAGCCAAACTATTGCAAACCTAGCATAAAACCCTAATTCACTCTCATCTTCCCTACCTCTCCCTAAGAAACCATAATTCCCCAAATCCCAGCCCAAGAAGAAGCTAGAGATCATCTCTATTGCACAATCAACACCTTAGGAGCTTGGAATTCTCATATATCTCTCTCAACTCTATCACCAATTTCGAATTGAGGCAAGTACCCTATGCAATTTCATTAGATGCATGCTCTTCTTCCTTGTTTCTGTAATTACATTTCAATGTTTTGACAATGCAAGTTTAGATCTCCATTTTGAGCTTTGCTTTTATGGAAATGGCCATTAATGGATGGGTTTTCCCCATTTGGAAGATCAATGGCCAGATGGATTGATGGATGGATGGAGTATAGAAGTGTTTTCTATATGTTTGAATGCTTTTGTGAAGTTTGGAGGTGAATTTGGAAGAATTGGAGAAAACTTGGATTGAGAAGGAGAAATTCAGAAATCTGGAAATTCAGCTTTTTGCGTGTACCCGGTCGACCGGACCCTATCTCGGTCGACCAGGCACACTAAAAACTGAGAAAAACCAAGTCCCAATTAATTTTCTGTAACTGTGCACAGACAGTATACCCGGTCGACCGGACCCTGTCTCGGTCGACCGGGAACACAGGAAAACACAGGGATTAGTTGAGACCTTTAATTTCTCAGAAGGCCAGATTTTTGTGTGTACCCAGTCGACATCATGGCCATGATGTCAACCAGATACACACAGAATTCTGCAGGACACCCCCCCACCCCCGCTGTTTGACTTCAGGTCTCAGTGGACCCGGTCGACATCACGGCCATGATGTCGACCAGGTACACTGCAAGATGTACCTAGGAGGTCAACATCCAGTTCACCCCGGTCGACATCCTAGGGTGTGATGTCGACCGGGCAAACTATAAATAGTGAAGTTCCCAGACTTCAACACTTGTGATGTTTGATCACATGTGAGGTCCATTGACCATCCAAATGACCTTCCATCAAGTGTGCCACACCACGAATCAATGGCATGGCTCAGCCTTGATTCGTGGGGTCCACCCATTGAGGATTCAAGATTCGAATCATCATTGACTCGAACCTTAACTGTAGCCCATGATGTCCATAACCTCAGGAGCACCAGATTTATCATTTTGGACACCTGAGGCTACAGATAGGGATCCAATCATGTGATGAGGCTTGAACCAAGTGTGGACCACTACCTATCACTGGTCCTTTGCCTATTTCCACTTGATTCCCTGTCTCTAAGGTTTTCATGAGTTGTTATTTTCTCTTATCCTTGTTGTTGTTTTAAACCTATTAATTAATGGAAATTGGAGGACCTGAACGTAGGATTCCTTAGAGGTGGCCCTATGTTGTGTTTGGAGATAATTGACCCGTGTCTGTGTCTAGGTGGGCCCTCATACGGCCTAAGATTGGGAATGTGGAACCTTAGATAGGGGAGGTTAGTCTTAAATGTTTGGTTAGCTCATTATGTAGGAGCATCGGGTGATTAATTGTGGAATGGACATGGTATGGTACTTGTGTTGCCTCAGGCCACGGTTGTGAGCTTTGGAGTGGATCCAATGTTGTTGAACTTGGACTTGGATATCGGACTGTATTCCACAATGTTGTACCTTAACCTCTTAGAGACATTGGGTAGAACCTTGCTCACGCAAGATAAGCCTAGACAGACACAGATCCGTACTTAGTTTTCCGAGTCGGCATTGAACATTCACTTAGTTGTTCTAAGCTCAGTCAGTTGACTGATCATCTCTGGTAGGAGCTATGTTATGGTTACCTAGAGCTATCATGATGAGCTGTGGTTGGACGGACGGTGTGATACCAAGTCCGGGCTAATCTGATAAAGGGGTGTGATCGGTGCGATAAAAGGGTGTGATCGGTGTGATAAAGGGGTGTGATCGGTGTTATGTATATTGTATGTTATGTTTATTATCATGGTTGTCATCCATTACATGGTTATTACCCTTTCCCCGCCACAAACTGTTTACGGTATGGAACGTTTACAGTATAGGAGGGCCGCGGCATAATATCCCGCGGTGTATTTAGCTTGTGTGAATGTGCCCCCTTTTGTTGTCTGTTTAGATTAGTGTACTTTATATTTCTGATTCTAAACTGCTTATTACTCCTCAACTGCCTAGATTATGTACCTTGTTTACTCTTATAATTATGTACCTGTCATTACTCTCTTTGTGTAGACATCTGGTGTTATCTACATATGGTGCCTTGCCAGATCTTTAGATCTGACCCATCTTTGGTGCTTAGGTGCAGACCATGATCCCGTGGGTGACGTGATCCACGAGGCGCCTGTAGTCGGGGATTACGGATGGGGACCGGCTGACCAAGTGGTCGAGCCGGAAGATAGAGAGCCTGCACTGGAGGGTTGAGTGTAGTTGTTTTTGAGATTTTGAGAGTTTATTATTGTAGTGAGATGGGTAGATTAGACTGATATGTATAAACACTTTGATATTCACACTTTGAGATTATTATCAGGCTTCCGCACTTTTACATTTGATTTATATCCATGATACCTTTGCTTCCGCTATCTTGTGTTACGCTTCCGCATATAACTGTTGATCTGAATGTTGTTTAAAAGTTTTAAAATTTTGACCTCGCTGCGGACTATGATCTTGAAAGTTCTTGGTTTTTCTGGGAAATAGCACGCCAACTTTGGGTACCTTAGCGTTATCTTCGATATTCGGAATTGGGGCGTTACAAAAATGAAAAAAAAAAAAAAAAAAGTCAGTGTGATCTTCATTTGATAAGTAAATTTGATTTTAAACAATTGATTTTTTATTTTAACTAAGAAATGTTTGAGGTTTGGAGTGAGCAATTTAATGTTTTTTTTTTTTTTTTTTAATATGGTTGGATGAGTCCAATCCTAATCACCAGCTTGGTTGGTTCAAGGAGACAGGAGTATGCAAGAGCAGCAACACTCTCTGCGGAGCTCATGCTAATACATTCATGTAAAAGGTCTAAGAAGTACACAGACTCAACTCTGTAGAGGTTGTAAATAAGCCACTAAGTAATAATATGACTCCAGTCCGGCATATCCTGTTGCAAGCTGCACAAACAGAAACATTCCTCTCGAGACTTAAGATAATTTCAAAGAACTAAGTGTGAGGGCGCAAGTAAGTGTAGACAGAGAAGAAGGTTTGAAGAAGGGTGAGATCAAGAAGAATGACTGCGGCGGCCACAGAAAGAACTGCCCATGGAGTATTGAAATATTTGTGCACCAAAGCTGCCCGCCACCGATGCCTCTTGGTTCTGCAATAGGCGCTCACTTCATTGTACATGCCACATAGGTAATGACGTGAAGGCCTGAAAGTCGCCCTTGTTAGCTTGTTCAATTGAAGAGCCACTTCTTCATTGCTGCACAACATATGTTCAATTATGTGTTTATCATGGAGCAACTCGACATCCTTAGAGGTGTTGACAATGTAATCCAGGAACAAGACATATGTGGTGAAGAGAGGTTTCATATTAGGGCAGAGTTGCTCGAAGGTGAGGAGATTTCGAAACTGATACATGGTAAAGCAGTCTATAAACAAAGGCGGGATTTCCATGATCCCTTTACTGAACCCAACGTCCAGGATGCTACCCCCCTTCTTCTTGAACTTAATCCCTGCCTCGTCGAGAACCGAAGCACTCGGGATCATGGGTGCTATTTCTTCAGCCACCTCTTCTGTTGCCGCTACTGCTGCTGCTGCATTGACTTGGAACCCTCCTTCACTAGATGCTGAATTGGATGTTGATGAGGCGCCAGGTTTGAGTTGAGGAAAGAGAAATGAGTAATAAAGATGAAGCAAATGATACACTGATTTGGGTAGATGAATTTTCGCCTTCTCCACAGGAGAGAGCATCTTGCAAACACTGAATTACATCTGGCAGACATTGGCAGCAAGCTGCATGATGGAAGATGGGTAGTATGCTGATAGCCCCTTTTTAGTAGTGACAAGGTCGAATATATGCTCAAGAATGAAGAAAGGGAGCTGGTTCTCTAGTAAGAGCATATCAAACTGTATGTGGGGTACCAGCCAAATCATGGCGTGCAGCTTGTCCTCCATTTTCTCCTCGAGTCGGAGAAGGAACTCCACGATGAAGCACCCGTCGAGCAACATCATTTCTACAAACTCACTGTGGTCAAGTTTGAGGATGTTTTTAGAGTAGCAACTTCTAGCCTGCTTCTCCAATGCCTTCATTCGATCAACGTAGTCCCTCAAGCTGCAATTCTCATTTCGTGAGAGGATTGCGTGGACATACCGGCATTTGTGATTCTCCATGTATTGGAGCTTCACCTTCCCCCAATGATAAGGCCCCATTGAGATGATCCGGGGCTCGTAGGCATCATGCTCTGATATGTGAAGAAGTCTTTCAGGGACTTTGGGGATGGAGACGATTTGGTATTTATCTTCTTCGCTTGAGAGATCCCCCATCATCCTCTTGAGCTGATTGATGATTTTTTTTCTCCGGATCTTTCTCAACATCTACGTCTAGGACTACATGCGAATGTTCCTCCTCTTTGAATGCAGGAGCCTGAATACCATTGCTCATCATTGCCTCCGTCTTCTCTCGACGATGATAGTTTGCTATTTTGTAACTGTCTTGTTCTCTCCCTCACCTGGCTGTTGTGCTTTTATATTATTCTAGAACGTAAGCAGCTATTTACTGTAGCCATGAGGTCTTGTAGACTGCTGGAATATTTTTTGGCACGATGCCAAGAGAGTAAAGGCGAGAGGGAGGGAGAGGGAGAGAGAGAGAGAGAGAGAGAGATTAGCATAACTGGGTCCCATTTTTAACATGGAATTGACTTAGTAGGAACAAAAAAATATTCTTAAATGCCCATCAAATAATCTTCACTTTGGTGAGAATGAATTAAGAAAAGATGAAAAATGAATACCCACTCAGCATCTACATAAGTAAATCAAATGTTATGAATTCTGGCTTATGTCCTTCAACTCTCTCCTATTTAATAATCATTTATTGGAATGCTTTTCACCTTGAATTCCTAAGAATTCAGTTTCACCTTAATTTTCTTTTTTGCCTACCATTTTTACAATGCCTTAGATCCAATGCGACTAATAATGAGCAAGCCCAGCTGAATGTCAGTATATATATAACTAATAAGAAGACACGTAATTTTGGAAGAAAAAAAAAAAGAAATGTAATTTACATGAAGGCATTGAGAAATATGAGACTCTACGCAATGGATTATAAAGAATGTGTGATCCAATCCACTAACCTATTCGATTACTATGGATCCCTATATTATTTATTACAGATCAAGTACGTCTTCTGATTATAGTGAGCTAGATTACATCTATATTGACAACTGCCATCTGCTTGATCTAATGCGGGACCGTAGCATGTGAGATACACGATTTCCAACGGAATGTACTCTTTCTAGAAGAAAAAAAAAAGGAAGAAGAAGAAAAAGAAGAATATATTCTTTGGTGTATTCGGTTCCCAAGTGTATTCGGATCTCCTTTGCACGATATAAGGTAAAGGAGAAGCTCTCTGTCCCTTCCCCACACTATTGTCGAATTTTCAGGTGGGGGGTGTTTAGTTCCACACTATTTGCTGCCACACGATTTAGGTGGGGTGCTTTGTATAAGTCAGGAGCCCTGTCGGGCATTTCAATATTCATTAAGTTGGATGGAAAACACAGGTGATGGTATTGTGTTCATTTCTATGTATGCTCTAATATGTGTAAAGCATCCATCCTCAATGATATTTTTCTTAGCTCCTTTGTTTGCATGGTATTCAATTCGTAGAAATTTTATAAAAAAAAAAAATTATATATTTTTATTAAAGTGGCTAAAATTAAGTAGATAAAAGTGAAGATTCACAAAAGGCCATTAAATAATCCGTCATTATCCTAGTAAATCAGACCCTATAGGAAAGTTAGGGTATTACTGTGTAAATACCTGAAAAATCTAGTATTTACTTTACTGATCTTTAACGCAGCAACCAAGTAAGCCCCATATTCATCATGTGCTCATGAATGGGTCAGGGTGGCCAGGACTTGCCATGCATGGATCAGGCTCTGCTACGTTTTTGGTCTCGTAAGGCAGGACAGGATCTCAATACCCCATGGCCGAAACCTTCTATGCAACTTTCCATCTTTATCACTCATTGGTCTTCGGACATATACAAATTGCCAGGGGCGAAACTAGAGGGGGGTTGGTAGGGGCCATGGTCCTCCCTAGTTTTTTGAATCTCTTTTGTTTAGATCATTTGGGACTTTTGTTTTGTGGTGGATGGCCCCCCATCAATTGTGAAATCTAAGCTTGTGAATCATTTATCCCCAAAGTAGTGTTACACAATCTTAATTGATTTGTGAGAAAAGAATAAAACGAAAGAAGATAAAGGAAAGAAATGGAAATGAAAGGGAGGAGTTAAATGAAAAAGAATATTCTAAATGTTATGAGTGGTTAATTACATAAATAGGTATTCATTATCCAGGTTAATTATTCAATAAATCATAAATGAAAATCTAATGATTTCTACTGTGTTATATTAGCCAAGAGTTTGCCCACACGCCATCTCCAAGTATCAGATCTAGGATACCCTTATCTTGGATTTTGCAGAAACTTGAATGTTAGAAGCCAAATGGTAAAATGTTTGTTGAAAAAAAAACCATAACCATCTTACAATTTTCTTACTTTAGTTATTTACACTCAGTAAATATAATCGTGCACAGTACAGTATCAATCTTTTCAATCATCGAAGCTCACATATAAAATCTAAATCACTCAAAATTATTTTCTCCTCGTGTTCTTTTATTTCATAAATGTCTAATCTAAATGGAGTTATATCCACTGTGAATTTAAACAATCAGTTACTTTATTATGTTTTAGTTATAATTACACCTATGTCTGAATAAATATGATTCGAAACAAAGCCTTTTTAGATGATAAAAAAAAAAAAAAAAAAAAAACTAGTGGACAAAGTTTCTAAATAATTTAGAATTTAAATATGAGTCTCTTTGATTGATATTTACCAATAAGCATACTTAGGTGTTCCAAAAAAATCTCAAATATTATTGTGAGATTTCGGTGTAAACTATGATTTATCACAGTGGGATACATAAAATTTGAGGAGAAGGGTCCTACATTTCTAGACGGTCTAGATGATCGGTGCTCCCATAGAGCTTATAGCGTAGGAGAAAATTTGGTACTTTGGCCCTCTAACAAAAAATTTCTAATTCCGCCCGTGCAAATAGCTGTGAGGAACAATCATTTATTGCAAAGGGGAAAGAAGAGCCTGTATGATCTAAAATTGTTCAGTTATAAATTTGTAATAATCTTTTCATTAATGATTAATTTAAGAGTTTTTTTTATATGCCCCCTAAGGTTTCTAGGATTTGTAAATAAGCCCTTGTAGTTTCAATATTTGTATATACCCCCTCCTTTTCATTTTAATACCTTCCCTATCCCAAAATTAGTAGTCTTATTGTCACAATAAGTTTTTAGAAAAAAAATGAAACTTCTGCCCATCTCTTTATGCATATATCCATATACTCACTCATCAACATAAGTAAATCAAATGTTAAGAATTCCGGCTTATATCCTTCACCTCTCTCCTATTTAATAATTCTTTGTTGGAACGCTTTTCACCTTGAATTCCTGGGAATTCAATTTCACCTTAATCTTCTTTTTTGCCTACCATTTTTTCAATGCCTTAGATCCAATGCGACGCCTTGAATTCCTAAGAATTCAAATTCACCTTAATTTCCTTTTTTGCCTACCGTTTTTTCAATGCCTTAGATCCAATGCGACTAATAATGAGCAAGCCCAGTTGAATGTCAGTATATAACTAATAAGAAGACAAGTAATTTTGGAAGAAAAAAAAAACATAAATGTAATTTACATGAAGGCATTCAGAAATATGAGACTCTACGCAATGAATTATAACGAATGTGTGATCCAATCCGCTGACTTATTCAATTACTATGGATCCCTATATTATTCACGATAAATCAAGTCTTCTGATTATAGTGAGACTTTATCTCTATTGGCAACTGTTATCTACTTTGTTTGACATGGGACCTGTGGCATGCGGGCCACATGATTTCCAATGAAATTTATTTTTCTAGAGAAAGAAAAAAAAACAAGAAGAAGAAAAATATATCCTTTGATGTATTCAGGTTCGTAGGTGTATTCGGATTTGTATTCGGGTTTGCAGGTGTATTCGGATTTCCATTGCACGATATAAGCTAAAGGAGATGCTCTTTGTCCCTTCCCCACATCTATTGTCGAATTTTTCAAGTGGGGGTGTTTAGTTCAACACTATTTGCAACCACACGATTTCAAGTGGGGTGCTTTGTATAAGTCAGGAGCCCTGTCGGCCATTCCAATATTTATTATGTTGGATAGAAAACACAGGTGATGGTATTGTGTTCATTTCTATGTATGCTCTAATAATGTGTAAATAGCATCCATCCTTAATGATATTTTTCTAACCGCCTTTGTTCGCATGGAATTCAATTCGTATAAATTTTATGAAAAAGAACTATGTATTTCTATTAAAGTGGCTAAAATTGAGTGGGTCAAAGTGAAGATTCACAATATGTCGTCAAATTTTCAGCCATTATCCTAGTAAATCAGACCTTATATAAAAGTTAGGGTCTCACATTTAGGTTGTAAATACCTGAAAATCTGGTATTTACTTGACTCTTCAACGTAGCAGTCAAGTAAGCCCCATATTCATCACGCGCTCATGATCAATGGGTCAGCATGGCTAGGACTTGCCAAGCATGGATCAGGCTTTGCTACGTTCTTGGTCTCAAAAGGTAGGACAGGATCTCAATACCCCTTGGCCGAAACCTTCTATGCAACTTTCTATCTTTATCACTCATGGTGTTTGGACAGATGCGAACAACTGCGAGGAACGGTCATTTATTGCAAGGGGAAAAAAGATCTTGTATGATCTAATATTGTTCAGTTATAAATTTGCAATAATCTTTACATTGTTAGATGATTAATTTAAGAGTTTTTTTTATATATCCCCTAAAGTTTCTAGGATTTGTAAAGAAGCCCCTATGGTTTCAATATTTGTATATACTCCCGCCTTTTCATTTTAATACCTTCCCTATCCCAAAATTAGTAGCCTTACAGCCACCATAAGCTTTTAGAATAAAATGACACTTTTGCCCATCTCTTTATCCATATATGCATTATTTCAAAATCTTGAATTTATTTGTTTAAGGGCCCGTTTGGATACATGCATAATATAATATTTTTAGATTTAAATAGTAGCAGAATCAAATATTGTAAAATATAATAGTGCAATATTATAATATTGCAACATTGTCATTGTTTGGCATTTTTTCAAGAATGCAACAAATTTTAAACTGAGCTGTTTGGCAGTTGCTGAAGATTATAATATATACTAAAACAAAGTCATCAAAGATTTGGAGTCAAACAATTGGGACAGTGTTCCATCTCCTAAAAGTTTTTTCAAGTGGTACCTAATCAACTGGAGAGAGTTTGGTCTATCATCAATTGAAATTGGGACAGTGATTTTGAATGGCTTGGATTCACAAATGGGACCTAACTCAATTCAATGGCAATATTAATCACAAAAATGAGAAATTGTCATAATAATAACATTATAAGGAATTCATAATATGTGTAGGGTCTGAACTCCGAAGGCTTTCCTTTTCACCCTCTCTTGTTAAAATATTAAAATAATTCAAATGTCATGTTGTTTTGTCAAATGTGTTGTTTTTCAGTAAGTCATTTGTTAAATGGGTCCTTTGAAGAAGTCACTTTAGGTTGTGTACAAGTGTTTGGTAGTAGGTTGTGTTAATTCTAGAGTCAAGGTGTACATGGGACACTTGGTTGTGTTAGTCCTAGAGTCAAGGTGTACATGGGACACCTGTCCTTGCTTGTTAGCTACTTAACTCTATTTAAGTATCTTATGTAAAGGAGCTTATGAATGAAAAACATTTAAATTTGATTCGCAATTCATCAATCCACTCAATTCTTCTTTGTGACCTCAAGAAACACCACAACCGGTTGGGGTCTGAAAAGAGTTTCATATCAGCTATAAAAGTCAACATCGCACAACCTTCTTGCCAAAATATCTCTCTCTATTCAATAACCCAATTGGTTGATCTCCAGTTTCTTTCTCTTTGATCCAAATCCCCTACAAACCCAAAGAAGATCCTTGGAAATATAACAGGTTCTTTCTCTCAAGACATGTAGATCTAGTGCCACTTAACTACTAGACTTTTGACAAGGCTGCTATCCTTGGAAGTAGCATTAGAGGAGAAGGGCTAGACAATCAAGAAGAGAAAGAAGAGGGTCTTAGTGGTGAAGATGACTCCATCTAACTTGGCAGGGCAGTTTGGAGACACTACTTACACTAAAGTATTTGTTGGGGACTTTACTTGGGAGACTCAAAGAGACCATGAGAAAATACTTTGAGCAGTTCGGAGAGATCTTAGAGGTTGTTGTCGTCACAGATAAGAACACAAGAAGAGAAGAAGGCTATGGATTTGTAAGTTCTCATTTGTTCTATGAATACATATTTATCTATTGAGTACTATATGTGTATTATCTTTCCTCTTCTTTCCTGGGTTATTTAATTTGGATGTTAATACTCTGATCCCAATCTTGTTTCTAACTGCTGAAAACTAAAATCTCTGCACTTGCAGGCCCTACTTCTAGAACCTGTAGGGAGCAGAGATTTGCTTAAAGAAAAAAGATACCCAAAAAGCATTACATCAAAGAAAAAAAAAGAGAGAAAACGAAGGCCCTGTTGGAGATGAGGAGCACCCATAACACATCAAATAAGGGAAGATCAAAACATATCTTATAAATTTCTGTAATTTATGTAAAGAGATAGGGAAAATGGAAGTGAGAGACAAGGAAGAAAAAAAGAAATTACATACCTTCCGTGAGAAATGATCCAACGAGATCCAAAGAGGGGATGAGAGGAGAGGACAAGGAAATGATATCCAAAGAGATCCAAAGAGGGGATGAGAGGAGAGGAAGAGTAGACGACATGGGAGAGGGAAAGAGAAGGAGAGGAACGGAGGAAGCAGGGGAGGAAAAAGAAAAGGAGAGAGAGGAATTGGGAGAGGAAAAAAAAGATAGGGAGAAGATGCGTGTGGGAGGGAGGCCGTGAAATCATATAATACAATCTTACAAGATTCTTTCCTACACCATAGGGCTAAAGGAAAAAATCTTTCAATATTTTAGAAGGTTATGAGATAATAGTTTAAATTCTAAAGTTATCCAAACGGCCCATTTTTAAAGATAAGAAAACTTTCTTAAAAATAAAAAAACCTTGTGCATTCTTGTGCATCCAAACAGGCCCTAAACCTTGCAACATTAACGATTACTATAGTACATTTAGTGGGAGAGAGTAACCAACATTAATCCATTTTTATCAATATGGAGCCCATTTCACAATGACCATCAACAGTTTTTCTTATAATTGGTTATAATTGACCCAATCCATGGACAATCCCCTATCAGATTGATGAGAGTTTCAAATATACAACCAGACTTCATGTGCATATATGGGAGAATTTGAGAGAGACTATTGGGACTTTTTTTTTTTTTTTTGTACCCCAGCTTTAATGGCTGGGACCCTTTTTTTTTATTATAATTATTGGGACTTAGGATACAATAATGATAATTTTATAAATAATGAAGAAATCCACTACATATAGATGGGTTATCATCTGCCTCCATCAACTCTAATGAAGAAATCCACTACATAAACTACGATCGTAGTTGGTTCAATTTATGGCTTTCATTAGGTCATCTTTGGGCTGTATCCATCTGAACTTGAGTTTGGACTTGATAAGGATTGAACGATCAGAGTAGGGGTGCTCATGGGGCGGGCCAGCCCGATACGGGACCAGCCCTCTTTGGGTAGGGCTTGGATAAATCATTAGGGGCCGTTTAATAAATGGGCCGGGCTTGGATTAAGTGAAAGAAAGCCCAAAGCCCATCCTGGCCATGCCCGTATAAGGAGTGCATGTAACTTAATTTAATTATTCTAAACAAGTGATCAAGTGCCTAAAAAAGTGACAAAAAGTCCAGTTCGGCCTGGCCCGATTAATTACATGGGCGGGCTCGGGCCTGACCTGGATATGCCTTAGCCCGGCCGAACCCATGAACACCTTTGGATCAGAGTCTAACTCGTACACTAGATCCAAGTATGGGGCCACTTGATAAGATATATATTGGAGGCCCAAGCCCACTCATTAAAGGCCCAAGTCTGGTAATAATCTTTGTTCTCTTTCTTTGTAGAGCTGGATTTTCTTAATTGAAGACATAATATCTAGGTTCTATACACTTGATCATCCAATATTTATATATGACGAATGCTCTTGTGAGAGTTACTCTCACCTTTTATGAGAGTAATAGATCTCAAGCACTCGTTCTCCACTTAAATCCAACTACCAACAGTAAAAGTTAATAAAGCAAAACAGCAAAAAAGTTTTGAAAAGCCTTCCCAGATTTTCAATCTTTGATTTCCCACCCGAACTCAAAAAATCCCTCATATGTCGTTTGTGCCCTCTTCTCCCAATCCCAACCTTACCATGACCCTCATCTCCAACTCACCTCTGCCAGTATAATCCATTCTCATGTCCACGTCGCCTCTTCACGCCTTGGCTCTACACGTCGTCCCGACATATATATATATATATATATTGACCCTTCTAAATTGCACATGTCCACCAATTTTCGGTCAGATCCGAATTTACTAGACCGTTGTATTGACTATATATTGATCCGAATGGACTATTGACCTTTAAATTGTTGGGCCCATATGGAGATAATAGAAATCATGGTTGGAGCTGATTTTTTGTGGAGAGGAAGATCCCAAGGAGTCCTTGAAATAACCCCCACCCCCATCCCCAGGTGGGCCCCACCACAAACTTGAGCTTACCTTATCCTAAGATTGAGCTTAGGAGAGCATTCCTCATATATATATATATATATATATATAAGGGGAGATAATCATATGAGAGTAAATATCACACTACTATGAGAATAAGGGAAAGACCCTTACATTTAGGTTGTTGAGCACTATTAAACTCTTGGGGAGTTTTTTTTCTTCAAAAAATGTGCGTCCCAGTTGGGCCCACTATGACGTATGATAAATATGGAATGCCACTGGATGAAATAATCTAGATGCGGTTTACCTATTTAAAAATTTTCAACTCAATTAGATTATCCTAATCCCTTGATTTATGGCCTCAAGATTTAATGATTATAAAAGGCATCATTTTCTTATGATTTCAAACCAACGGTGAATAAAAGTTGGAGGAGTGTCAAATTTGGGGCTTTATACCAGTTTATGGGAGTATTATGTGTAAAATAATTGGATTAACTTAAGGTGGGCTTCACGCCCTAAAAGCATAGGAGAGAAAAAAGGGAGATTTTAAAATGGATATCATGAGGTTTTGAATGCTTCAGATCCGCTAATAAATCTCTATATGGACCTTTTGTGGTATATTTGTTTGTTGCATCGTTCAATGATACAGATAATTTAACAGATGGGAAGATTATGCATGTAGAAGAAGGCAAGAAATAAGTAAAAGAAAAATGATTATAATGTGGGTCAATTGCAATGGGTGACCGGGTCCACCAACCCAGCCTGAATTGGAGAAGTTATTTAGGGTCCGGTTGACCTTTTTTGTTCCTCAGTCGGCCCTCCAACCGCACTCGAACTTGCCCGACCCTACAAATGCCACTAATAACATGCCAACCCAACTCAACCTGGCCTCTTAATTTTGGTTTTTAGGTTGGCTTCACTTTCACTGTGCAAATTTGAATAGAAGAGTGTTCTCCTCACCTCTATTTTCTCTACATTCAAACAACATTTAGAAACTCCATCTGAATTTCTACTTATCTTACAAACAGGGGTGGGGCCAGGATTTCATATGGGGGGACCAAAACTTAAATAAATTTTTATTTCACCAATTATTATAACTATCATATTTGTAAGGTTTTTTTATTTTTTTTATTTTTTTTATTTTTTTGATATAGTTGTAAGTTCAGGCATGAAAAATATATTACGATTCAAGACTAAATTTTACATAAAAATTAAAACCAGCATTTATTCAGCCTTAACAAAATATAATCAAAGAAAAGTCGTAAAACAATTGTTTCTTAGTACATTTCAACTCAATTATCGGCTTTTAAGTTTTAAGGATTTTTTCTTTTAAAAAATCCATCAATTGTAGATGATTTTTCCATCTACAAATCAAATAAAAATCATATTTATTATATGTCCAAAATCAAATAAAAAGTATTCATCATCTCAAAATATGAATAATTCATCAAACAACTCAATAAATACATAGTATGTAAGAAGATCTCTTTTACATACATGATACATGCTTGGTTGCTGTGATTTTGGGGTTACAATTGTTAGAGTTTTTTTACTTTCCTTTGCACCCAAAATGGACACTCTCCATCTCAACGACTATTAAGGTCGGAAGCCCAATATTTCCAAACTGACTTTTTTACGGAGAACTAATGGGGTAAAAACTCAAGCAGAGAGCGATTCTTTTTTTCTTCTGTTGTGTGATGGGAACTGCCACTGTTTGATAGTTACACATAATGGAGGGAATGAGTGGTGCAAGAGGGATTTGAATTTGATCCATACACACTCTTACAAAGAGACTTTCCAACTATCCATGTTATTTATCCATCACCTTTATTTTTGCCTATTGCCTTCAAGATGGGTTTATTTAGATACTTTGAATCTTCCTTGGCAGGAATTTTTTTCAAACCTAATTCAGAAATTAGGATCTGCCACTTCTTTTATTTTAATTTTCATTTTACTTCAAAAACCTTGTGGGGCCCATTTTGGACCTTTTTTTTTTTTTGGGGGGGGGGGGGGGGGGGGGGGGGTCACCCAGGCCTTAATACTGCTCCGCCCCTGGTTACAAACCTTAGATTAATGGAAGAGCCTCACATGTGCTTGAAGCAACGCTATCAATGGATCGAGGCCCAGCCCAAATCTACCCAAGTCCGGCTTTGATAACTGAAAATTCAGATTGTCCAACAGGTCCAATGGGCCTCATTTGGCTGATTCAAGCCTTTTGACACTAGTCATACATAGTTTTTAAATGTTTCTAACATACATATTTCAATTTATCAACTATCTAAAACATGACTTCAACAGGTTCTGGTGTCTTTATTCGTTTTATTGATCCTTTATTAGCGAGCCAAGCAAGCAAAGGCCTCTAATTTTATCGGGTGGGCTTGGAACTATGATTTGAAGTTTGTGTTTGACCCAGACCCAGACGTGGAACCTTCAATCTTTCTAAGGTATGGGGCTCAGACTCCAAATGAAGCACAAATGAGGCCTGTTGGCAGACCTAATTATAGAGATTTAATAATTATTCATATTTATAGAAGAATCATAATTAACAAGATCAAGGCATGTTTGCAAGGACAAAATCAAAATTACCAAACAATGCTAACAATTTTAGTGGTGGCCATCCAAATTCAGTAAAAAAAATGGAAAGAAGCCATGTGATCTTCATCTAGGGCATGATTAATTGCGACCATTTTGTTCACTGTTCTGTATCTCTAGAAAAATCTAAAAACACGTCACCTGGCAGTTTCAATTGCGGTGTTTGCTACAAACAAAAATATACCAGGCAGTAAACAGATTCCCCTGGAACCGTGTGAAGACCACTTTCAAGTCAATTTGTGAGAGCTTTTACCAAAAAAGTCAATTTGAGGGACAGAGAGATAGACTTCATTTCAGAGAACCCCCACCCCAAAAGGACTCTTCCATGCCGTTTGGTCTTCTTTCGGTGCCACTTTTAAGGGATTTGGCGCTCACTTTTCAGAAAAAAAAAATATATATATATATATATATATTAATTTTATCATAGAAAAATCATTTTCTATGTCAGGTTTTTGTAGGAATAAAAATCAGAAATGTAAAATTCAAGTATTGAGTTTCACATAAATGTGCCCACTAAATCGACATCAAAGAAATCAACATCAAACTAGAGCCAGCTTGGCATCTTTTTGGAATGTTTTGGTTTTGATGATGAATAAAGAAGAACTTATTTGGCAAATATTTTTTTTCATTTCTACACATTTATAAAATACATCCTTCCCTATTCTCTTCCTTTCTCCTTCTCTTCCTAAATTATCTCACGCAAAATGTTATATTTGCCAAATAAGTTTTCTGCCATTCATGCTTAGAATGATGATGCCAAACAGGCCGGGTCTGCCACTAAAGCTACATTATTCTTCCTAAAAAAATGTGCCCCTAAAGTGTTAAGATTGTACAAAATGATTTTGAAGAAACCAAATCAATAAATAAACCAAAGTTTTCTCATTCTCCATGGTATGTTTGTGCTCGATCTTTCTACGAAGCAAAGTCGTCGTATTTTTTTCTTTGTCGCATAAAAGATAAAAGGAAAATAACATGTTTGCCAAGATTTCAAAGTCCGAACTTTCTATTAGATTATATTAACGCGAAAGGAAAAACACGTCTTTCCTCTTCTACAACTTTACACAATCATGCCCTATTTTAAACTCTTATTTAGAAAATACAATCTACCTTATTGATTCCTCTCATTAGATTAGATCTTACTTAGAAGATGACCACCCTCTATACCTCCCCAATTTCACGAACACTAAAGAAACCATCACCATCAACTCATTATTGTATTGAATGGCAGAAGTCATTTGTTGTATTTACAGTAACAAGTTTCCCACCCCCTCCCATTTACCAGAAAAGACCCAACAAATCAAAGAATCTTCATTCTTTTCTTATACCACCCCAAATATAAATTTATTCTCTTTTGCCTTTCCCATCTCACAATCTCCTCCGTCCTCTGACCATATTCTGTATAACCACCCTCTGCATCTGACTCTAACCGCCACCTCAGCACGACTGACGCACCGAACACGCAACCACCTGCGCCCATTGCTTCAGCTTCGTCTTCACAACATCCGGACCATCCCCTTCACAAAACCCAAAATCTCAAAAAACTCCTAAAAAACATAAAATTACAAAGAGGTCCTTGGACATAAACAAAAAGAACGAGTTTTTATCATTATTACCTGGACACGGTAAGATGTTGGGAGTTTTAGGGCTTCCAACGTCGGACGGATCGCAGTCCGATGCGTTGGAGGACTTTGAAACGGTATCGTTGTACTGCTTGTTAACGGCATAGTAGAGATCCAGAGCTGGTATCGTGTCGGTGAGCCTGGGATCCTTTTCGGGGGAGAAGCCGAAACCGAGTTCGATGCAGGCCTTGAGCTCGTCGAGATCGTCGTCCGTAACGCTCTTGGTGCGTCTTCTGCTGCTGTGCCTTCTCCTGAGCCAGGCCTCGTCGCGGTGCGCGTCGGGCGACCATGAGTGCTGCTTGTGGAGATGGAAACGTTTCGTTTGGGCCGACATATCCGGGTTTGGGGTTTCTGGTTTTGGGTCTCCAATGGAGGAGAGAAGAGGAGGAAAAATGAGAGAGACGATGGTTTTAAAGGAAGAGGACGAGAAATGACATGGAATTATTATTATTATGATGTGTCTGCCCCTCTCTCTCTCTCTCTCTCTCTAAAATGTGATCTGTCTTCTTTTCTGGATTTGGAAAGAAACCAGGGTGAATCATATTTGTATGGTGGTCTGATGGACTTTCTGAAATTTTTACCATGTTGGAATCCTAGGAATGGGCTGAAGGATTACAATTTGGAAGTCCAGGTCTGAGTCTGATGGAGGCCCATTTATTTAATGCCTGCAAGGATGTTTGAATTTGAATCCATATTTTAACGCCTGATTTTATGAAAAAAATCTTAGAATAATATATAATTTTTTTAATGGATTTGTATAAAATATCGTTGTCGTCGACATCAATGCCTTGTCCTAACTATTTTGGTTTAAATCTTATCCTAGCTTATTATTGCACACTGTTTTAGAAACTTGTGTTTTGGAATGGTAGAGTGAGTGTTGTGATCCTGACAAATCACAGTGTGATCTGAATAATCAATTGTGTGAAATTTGGCTACTTGCTTTATGATGTTTGGAGAGCTGGAAATGATTATATTTTCTAAGACATTGTCGTCAATTCTGATTTGGTACTTTTGCGAATTGAATGCACGGAGAACTTCCGAAAATATCTAGAGGAGAGATTGAATGGTAATACGCATGTCACCGATGAGGAGAACAGGGAGATACTATTTCATCAAATCCGCATTTACTAACTATGTAAAATCTTACGCCAGCTAATGCACCCTCTCAAGAATGAAAAAAACAAGGAAGAGATTCTACACCGTCGTCAAATGCGGATTGGTTGAATCTGTATCTTCGATCTCATCACCGATGAGATTCCTAATCGATCAGAGCTTTGCGATGTGGCTCCCATATTTACGGATGTTGTTTTTAGAGCATCTTGTAGTAGAGTGGCAATTGGATTCGATCATGCTTTTAACGGGACTTATTTTGGTGCATGAACCTTTCAAATGTCCCAAGTTGTTCTCTCCCAAAGAGGGTAAAGAGATAGTTATTTTGCTCGCAAGGAAGAAAGCTAAGATTTACCCAAAAAAAAAAAAAAAATTGAAGAAATCCAAGAATACAAGATACTCCAAAATTCATGTTCTTGCGGACGCCAAAGAGGCTATTGATGAAATCAAAAGAACTATGACTAATATATCAAAATGATTTTTCTCTTACGGTTGTCCGCAGGAAACCTCTTGCTTGAAAAATCAATCTTCATGGCAATGCCCTTGAGAACGATGTTGAAATCATGAGCCAAATTGGTTTCTTGCATGCAATTTTCTACAAATGCCCATACGAGAAAAACATTGGTTTTTTAATGTTGGGTTTTTTAAAGCTATGTTCTAAAAAGTTTAGTGAGTCAGCCCATCATTTAGCTAATTTTGGTTTTAGTACTAACAAAATCAATAAGGAGTCACTTGCATGATATTATTCGTTGTAGTTGGTTGGTAGTTGTTTTTGCTTTGCTTTCTTCTAACAAGTTTTCCTTATAACCAAAATGAGAAAAAAAAATTGCATTGGGACTTAGATACATGAATTTTACTTCATCCAGGCCAAATCTTGAATAGAGTGCATTTCTTCAAATCTATTCTTTCTTTTCTGTTTTTTTTCGAAACTCACGATTTAAATATGACAAAAGATTTACTCCGGCTATCAATAAAATCCAACCCACCTCTTTTTACCTGGGCTTGGGACTGACAGCAAAACATGCATAAAATATTTCTATATAAAATGTAATGGGCCCAACACGAGTCTATCGAGTCCAAGAGGACCCTAGAACAGAGTTTGGTTTGTTAAGGGTTGCAGACCCTAAAAATGGATCCAAGTACAACCCATTAGACTCAAATGCATGTGCAGGAAAAACAAACGCATTAATTAGCCTTCATCTTTTCTTCTGCGCATGAAATGGTCCATTGAAAAGTTAAAAAGAGAAACAGATCGAAAAGGCATTGGGGTCTGTTTCTGTTTCACTGTTGGCGCTAGTTGGCCTATCCGGTGGGCACATAATATAAGACTCTGTTTGGGAGATTCGAATGGCTGAGACATGTGACATTGTTGGTCAAAAAGCTACAGCCCGTTCCTGTTGTAGAGGCTGCCGTAATTTTCGGGATCCTGAAAACGCACGCAACCACATACAGCCATAGGGCACATGTCCGAACCAACAGCTGGGTGCTAGGTTGCAGGCCAAGAACCAATTATCCTCTAATTTCATTTCTGCCAGCTCAATTGCACCTCTCTCTCTCTCTCTCTCTCTCTCTCTCTCTCTCTACCCCCCTCTCTCTCTCTACACGCATGAAAATTTTCATGGTTAACATGGCCGTGCCTTCTTGTAAGAACTTGCTAGCCTATGGGACCCATTTAGGCCCCTATGATCATCAACCCACCCTTTGTTGAAATTAGACCAAATTTGACAATCAAATAAGTTTTATCGCCTCTCACATTTTTGGCCAAAATGGGGCCTTTATCTATTATTCTAATGGTCCTCTATTTTGTTTTTCTTCTCCCTGGTAATCAAATTATGATATAGGATTATTTTTAACAACATTTTTTAAAAATAATATTTTAATAAAAACGAAAAAGACTAAATGGGTCCAATGTAACATTGGTTTGTAATCATAAGAAGGATTGGGTACTTCATCTAATGGGTCCAATGTAGATAATTAAATGGGTCAATATATTAAATCTTTCATGAACCAAGCAAAAGAGTGGCATGGGATGGGTTAAATCTAGATAGATCTTTTTCTTAAAAAAAAAACCTCAAAGACAGAATTAGGCCACAAAGGTTATTTATGAGGTTTAAAAAAAAAAAGCTCTATGTAAAAAAACAAGGCCTTTTGTCTTTTGTTTGTGCCTAGTCTTAAACCGCCCAAAAGAAGAAAAACCTTTTACTATTGAGTTAATTTCTTTATATAATCTCAAGAGTTTAGACTTAATTTTTTTTTATAAAGCATGTAACATTAACAACTACACTTAAAGTTATTCTCTCCGGTGATCTAGCTTCTCTGTATTGGGTGATCTAGCTTCTCTTTATTAGAGTGGATGGTATCTACAGGGAAATAGGGTCTCTATTTAGTCCCCAGCCTCCTTGGCTGGGTCGAAAAAAAAAATTTCAATTGTTAGTTCGCTTGTAATTTAGAATTGGCCTATATGAAAAAATGGGTGATGGATAAGTGGCAGAGGCACCTCAATTTCATGGTACCAATTATAGATCAAACCCTTTCTTCAGTTGGAAATTCCACTTCCAGGCCGGTAAATAAATGAATAAATAAATACTTCTAGAACCCAATTCATTCAAACCTCTAGTTATTATCAAACTTTCTAGAACCCATTCAAGTCTTCCAAGATCCCATCAACAGCAGTCCTATTCCAATGTTGAAATCAAGGAAGTAGCTTGTGTCTTCTATGGTGACATTATGGCCTGTTCTTCACACTACATTATGTCTGAACTGCCACAAAGCTGTCAAATACTTTTCCTATTTCTTTAACCCGCTAAAGTATACCCATTAGATCAACGGACTGGACTACACCTGGCCAGTGGCCACTTGCCTCTATTGATCCTTCTTCTGATTTGATAGTCATGCAGCCTCCATACTTTTCCAAGATTTTCTAATTTCAGGACTTCGGCGTCAATGATTCTTTGAATACACAGGTATTTCCCCACCGCCACGGTCTACAGCAGGTTCGTGCATATTCGGATATTCTTTCAACAGCAACTGAGATAGATGTGAAGAAATGAATTCGTTTATTGGTTATACTCAGCTGAAGGAAGCACTGCAGACTACAGAGAAAAAGTGGGCCACATTCCAATGAAAAAAATGAGCTAAGCCAGCCAAATTGTTCATCTAGTGGGCCACTATCCACATGGGAGTAGCACTAGTTGAAATGGGCTCACATGGAGATTTTTTATTTTTTGATTTTTTTCAGCTCAAATGATCTCTTTCTGGGCCATACCTTTGCCATTAATGCAGACAACAACGATGCGAGACACGGATCTGTTTTTCAAGAAACTGATACAAAAATATCTGCATGATTTGCACGACTCTCACATGTATCAACCATGCTAGTGTCATTAATAGGGGCCAATACATGCTAAAGATTTAGGAAAAGATGATCCAATACACCAGTACGTATTAGTTGTATCAGCAATAAAGAGGGCTTTTTAGGTGTGCGCATGCCTCATTATTTAAGCTAATTGTGCATAAGGAGGGGCTGACCTAGGGCTACATTGATTCATGGGAAGGCGGAGATTGAAAGAATTAGATGTGATCCACCTATGTGCAAGATCTGAAGTTCATCAAATCATTCTAACCCTTTGATTTGTAACCCTCCAGTTTGAAGAATTTATAATACATCATTATTATTATTTTTTAATCCAAACAATCGGTACCATCTAGATCATTGATGCCTAGGGGAGGTGGTTGTGCGTGTCCCATTCAGATTGATCAGAGGAGAAATTCTCAGGTGAACTGTGTACATCTAAGTTGTTTTTGCACAGGGGCACCGAAAATTTTCTCCAGCAATAAATATCCGTTTCCAAATCATTCTAAGCAAAATCCCATGTCTGATGTATAACTTCCTGTGTGGATGTTATTCAGATTTTACTCCAATCCAAGTGGTATCACTATCATATTCTAATTCACTATCTTTAAATTTCTTTATGAGCTTTGTATTTTTTAATGTTGACATTAGCCAGATTTCACTCCAATGAGACTGGTGTCACTTTCATATTCTAATTCACAATCTTTAAATCTATTCATGAGCTTCGCATTTTAGTAAGAACAAAGTCTCCTCTACAGAAGGTTCAGCTTGTTCAAGGAGAAAAGTGACGAGACAGAGGGATAGGAGATAAGATATTGCACCTACTATGAATATCTCAGTTGTGGTGGATGAGTAGATGATATTTATTTCATTTAAGTTTCTAAAAGTAGTGAGGGCCACCGGCCACCTCCTTATGGTTTTTCCCTCCTTTCCTTAAAAAGTTGACATCTTTTTAACAAGGACAAGTGCACAACTGTGCATCTCTCCTTCATTGGTTGAATGATGTTAGGGTAGGCAAGTGTCCTTACATACGATGTTCGAAACCAACAACTATATGCTCAAGTAATGTAAGTGTGTGTTTGCCACTTTCTTAATTAGCACTAGTACTCAAAGCATTTTTTTTTTAATGATATTTTAGGGTATCAACTGTCCAGCCCGACCCAGGAACTTTTGACCCTGAGTCTAAGAGACACTCGATTCTGAACAACCGAGAAATAATCCTTATGGGCCCATGCAAACCCTCCTATCCACATGCACTGGGTAAAACTATAAGAGGTGGCCAACAAAGATAGGTGTCGAACACTTAGTCAACTGAGCTACCACTTGTGGGTTAATAGTACTCAAGACATTGGATAAATGTGGTACACATCCAATCAATACGATCCAGATGGGCCCCATCAATACCCTTACTGTGGACAGAAGATCACTAAAACAGTCCGATTGGCCAATCTTAACCTTCAAATTTCCCTCCTCAAATCGTCGTTAATGCTTTTGTGATTTTACCAATTTTCTTTTCTAAGTGAATGGTGATGATTATCTGATCAGTGCCGTCCAATGGTTGATTGATGCATATTAGCAGATTGGGTGCAATTAAATGGGGGCACTATTACTGTTGGGCCCAACCGCAAAAGGAAAATAATTAGAGCTTAAAACAACATTGCTGAGGCAAGGGTGCATGGGCATGACCGCATGAAAGCAAGTTTGAACCCTGAATAGTTGATTGATTATTGTGTCAGTGGTCTGGGACTCTGGGTGTTGAGCTGTTATTATTATTCTATTGCCAATTGGAAAGGAAGATAAAATGATGATGATACAAACCAGAGGTTTGGCTTATCATGATGTTGCATGACAATAGACAATCAAAGCAACATTCACCACATAGTGGAAGAAGTGGGTCCATTTAGCCATATTTTTGGCCGCCATGAGAGGCCGATGAGATTAGGCATTTTGCAGGAAAAGTATATGCATATAGGCTGATTATTTTTTCTTTCGCTATTTTTTGAATTGGTTAATTTATCACTATCACAGTAACCCGTGCTAAACACGGAATGTTCATCAAGATATGCTAAATATATTTTATAATCCATTAGAAAATTTTAAGTATTCAAGCAGAATCATTTTCAAATACTTACCGATTGGCGATTTGGTTTAGATAGAGCATAAGATTTTGAAAAGAAAATAAAATGGGAAAAAATTATGAGAGTATCTCTTTTCTCAAGCCAATAGTCCATAGAGAAGAATTGTGTTAAGAGAAGTGGAGTAGGAAAAGAAGAGGAGAAATTGATCTGAAATGAAAATAGAGTTATTGCATAGAGGAAAAAGTAGGAAGGAAATTTGAGTGGTTGCAATACAATTAAATGCTGGAAGTGGAAGAAGAAAGTGAGTTAGTTGCAGTCAAAATTAACTTTAAAGCCCTTGCCTTTAATATAGTATAACTCTAACTTTCATTTCATATAATTTCATTTTGTGCCGACTTTTAATTTGTTTAACCCAAAGTTTCTAATAAAAAAATTTTATGTAACATTCATCGTTTAATTGATTTCCTATTTTATTAATTATCAAATACCCTCAACATTTGAAAATGATATTATTTGATTTTTAATTATTATTAAATTTCAAGTGCAATAATCTAGAAGGAATCTATTTTCTTTTTAGAATAAGAAACTTTTTCACGAGACTCCGATAATGCATCCAATCATGGGAAAGGGGCAGCACATAAAGACAGCATGGGGATTGACATATGTAGAGAAGAAATATATATACTCTCAATGTTGGTCCAGTTAGGTCATGTATTTTACCAGCAAGTTTTAAGTTATATGATGTCACCTCATCCTCATCAAGGGTGTGTTACTTCACCATACGTCTATTTTCCTCACTAGAAAGCCCCATACCTCATTCAAAGTTTACTCCCCTCACTCAAGGGCCTCCTCTTCATATGGCTAGGACCCCAATCCCCACTAAGCCGGGATACGGAAGAAGAAAAAAGGTTATTTTATGTATACCATGTATCATTCTACTCCGATGGGAACTATACTTTATCTCCAAAGATTTGGAAAACCTTCCTTTGACATCAAGGGGTTTTGCTATGACCATTCATTTCTTTGGAGTTTGGACTAGTCCATGCTCCAATAAAAATTTGTA
This sequence comes from Persea americana, assembly GCA_029852735.1. Taxonomy (NCBI): domain Eukaryota; kingdom Viridiplantae; phylum Streptophyta; class Magnoliopsida; order Laurales; family Lauraceae; genus Persea; species Persea americana. The sequence continues at coordinate 54,299,900 of CM056812.1, forward strand.
TTAGTGAAATTTGAAAATTCACGCAAACAAAGTCATAACTTGAGTTTTTACACTTCATTTTGTATATATTGCTTCCTTTGGTTGCATGCAAAAAGTCTCCTGATACATAAAATAAAACCAAGTTGTCATCTTTAAACAATTGATGTACCTGTCTTTCAAAAAAAGAAAAGAAACCCCACAATTGAAAACCCAGTTCTATTGTACTAGCATAAAATAATGATACAGTTGGCTCCATGGATCACACGAAGCTAGAAATATGGAAAAATTGTGTGCTTCCAATAAAAAATGCGCCTCGTGAGCAAAGTATAATTTGCAAAATATTAGTAATAACCTTTTAAGAAATTTTGAAAAAAGAGTAATGTTGACTAGTTTGACCACCCTTAATTACTCATAATATGTACAAGAATCGGTCCTATGCGCACCTAGCGCCCCCAATTTCACCGGTCGCATGGGTTTGACACCTATTTGAATGGATTGGACCGTCGAATCGACAGTCAATTTGGATGTTGAAAATTTGGGCCCCACATGATCATCCAAGTCTGAGTCACCATTCATAGGCAGCTGGATCCCCCGTTCCCATCTCAAGGTGGGACCCCTAGTGGGCCTCACAGCGCGCACAGAGGGCCAGTGTGCGACCCACGCACTGGATAGCCCCTCTATATAGATATATTACAAAGAAAATAAAAGTAAAGATGCGACTGTTGAGAAACATTTCCTATGCCCCTTTTCCCATGCTTATCTACTGTCTTTTTTGGTTTTTCTCAAAATCACTTCTTTGCTCTGAGTGAAGATTTAGAGCATGAAATGGGTGATAGAAACATAGACTTTATTATGATTTCCATTATGTACTTTACCTTAAAAATATATTCACTTTACTAGTATTTCTCAGATGGATAAAAATAATCCTTAAAAACTGAGTTCCCAAAGAAAACGGGTTATGCAGTTGAAATTCTATAAAAATCACTAATGCCTTTATATATAGCTATTGTCATTACAGATTTCCTAGTGTGTTACTGCATTGCAAATGCCTGAAGATTTTCATATCTATTTCCATGACGTGACAAAGCGTGGCAATGGAACATTAAGAAGATCATTCTACCATGCTTTTTAAGGGACAACTATATGCTAAACAAGTAACACCATCTCATCTTCAACTCATGACACTTCTTTGTCCCATCCACCATATTAAAATAGAACAACAGACTATATCTGGGATCTAGGTATCATATGCGCAACTGAGCTAAAAGGCTGTCTATGGATAGCTCATAGCTACCAATCCAAAAGTCAGCATCTTCCTATACTAGAGATTTGGGGACACAATTCATGGCTGGTTTCACCATATCAAGTTTCTATTTCACTCATGAAATTGGAAATGGTCTAGATCACTAAGCCTAGGTATTGTGCATTAAACTGAAAAACAGGTAAACTAGGTCTTGTGGGTTTAGCGGGCACCATCCAGGAGATTAGTCATGTTGGGTCAAAGACCTCGATGATACCCTCTTTATAAAAAAAAAAAAAAAAAAATAGTTCTTGACTATGTGGGATTTTCAGTGTGCTGTGGGTCTAGATTCTATGTTCTAAATAGCAGAAGCCGAACAGGCTGGATGTCAATCTAGGCTCTAGAAATATGGGTGTTCATGGGCTAGTTCAATATGGTCGGAAGCTTGTCCAGCCTGGCCCATTAAACTATCGGGTTCAATGTTTAGGCCCTGATCCATCCCATGGCTTGAAAGACGGGCCCTAGCTCTGCCCATTCGTGAAAGATAAATAAAATTCGTTGTGTAAGAATGTTAGGACGCGCCAAGCCTTTTTAAGAATAACTGGCCACTGTCTCATTTAGTAATTGGGCCAGCAAAATATGCCCCTGGGCTAGGGTTGGGCTCATGCTGCCCTGGCCCATGAGTACCCCTATATGATGGTGTTTCAAAGGTGGTTTTATCTTCTTCTTCCCTTGCTGGTTTTGATTTTCTGAAATAAGTTTTCTCAACTCTTAGGTTGGGAATCCATAGTCTTTGATTTTTGGAGATATGACATTTCAATTCCCCCTTAAACAGTCAATCTCCAATTTCATAATTAAAATTCTTACAATGTCATCAGAGTCGTTTGACTCTAGTATACTTTTTTTTTCTTTTTACTTTTTTGCCCTCGATCTCATGATATCATGGGAGTTTAAAAACCCATGATATCATGGGATCCAAATGTTAAAAGTTAAAAAGCTACCTGGATCCCATGATATCACAGGATCCATGATAAAGAAGTAAAAAAAAAAATGTACCAGAGTCAAACGACTTTGGTGACACTTAGAGACTTTTAGTTATGAAATTGGAGATTGAGTGTTTAAGGGGTATTGAAATGCCAAATTTCCTTCTTTTTTCTTTTTATTATTAAAGGGGCCTTGTATTGATTAAATGCTATAAGGGGTTTTGTTTAGGAGGTGGTTTATCTTTTCTTTTCTTTTTTTTTTTATCTTTTCTTTTTCTTGATTTCTTAAAATGAGCTTTCATCATCTCTTAGAGGCTGTTGAGGGAAAAAAGGAAGGAGGAAAAAAAATTAGAATTTTGTAGAGGTTGCCCTAAGTATGATTCTAGGATAGGCCATAGAAATGTAATCTATCAATGAAAAAAAAAATGTTGTTTAAAAGCACAAATCAATCTTAAATAAAAGCAGGAGAAGAAATTTTCTCATGTGTAAGAAGACAAAAGGGCAACAGGCACATCATTTATTACTCGTGCAATCACAACTTATGGGCTATGGGGAGTTTTGTTCCAAAAAAAAAAATCACAAGGCTTTCTGAAGACATTTAAAGTTTAAAGTCAACAACTATCCTATTAGAGTATTTGAGATTTTTTTCCATGTAAATGCTCCTTTGCAGGATGAAGATGTATAACATGGGATAATTTTCTCTTACAAGCTGAATGGATGCTTAGGCACCTTTGATTGGAGCAACTTCTTTCATCTACTTACCATCATCTAATGTCATGCTCGATTTTATGCTCATCCAACCTATTCTCGCCGTGTTGGTTGCAGCTAAAAAAATCTATACTTAAAGGTCATTATATTTTAAGGTTTAATAATAGGCATGTTATGGGCCGAGCCAGGCCATGCTAAAGCATATCCAGGCCCGACCCACACCCCACATGGGCCATAAAAGTTGGGCCGGATTTTGCCCATTTAATCAATCAGGCCGGCCCGAACCGGGCTTTTTATCACTTCTGTGGGCATTCGAACAACTGTTTGGATTAATTAAACTAAATTTCTTTCATTCCTTACACAGGTCGGATTGGGCTTTGGGCTTTCTATTAGTTAATCCAAACCTAGCACAACTATTAAACTCTAATTACATATCCAAGCTTGTGGTCCATGAGCACCCCTATTTTGACAATCAAGTTCTTAAATAATCTTTAATGATCCTGATTTTTTTTTCATGATCCTATCTATATATGAGCAAGGCTCTCTTAAGCTCAAGCTTATGATAAAATCTAGTAAATTCATGCTTGTGGGGCCTACCTTTGTTCCATCCAAATGAACCAAACACATGACCCTTTTAAATTGCATATGTCCACTAATTTTCGGTCAGATCCAAATTTACTGGATCATTGGATCAATTATATATTGATTCGAATAGATTATTGACCATTAAACTTTTGGGCCCATATGGAGATGATAGAAATCACGATTGAGACTGATTTTTTGTAGGGATGAACATCCCACGGATTTTTTTGTAGAGATGAACATCCCACGGAGTCCTTGAAATCCCCCCCACCCCCATCCCCATGTGAGTTTCCGAATGGACTCCACTACACACTTGAGCTTATCTTATCCTAAGCTTAAGCTTAGGAGAGCCTTGCTCTTATATGCGGAGGGACCTTTCCATTGTTGCCTGTCCTGATCCCTTGCGTACGCATTTAAGTGGCAGGCAAGCTAGACCACGTGAACATAATATTCAGTCAAGTCTGATCGCATGCTGAGATTACCCGTCTAATGAGTTGTAAAGCAACTGAACAACGCTCAATTTGTACATGAAAATGCAAGCTGGCTCTTATCAACTCTTTCTGGATAGCATAGGTGAGAACTATAATTGCATTTGCAACCATTAAAGTCCTTGTTCCTAGAACACGTGTGGCAGGACCAGGACCAGGAGGAAGTAGTGGCTTCATATCATTCACCTTCAGGACCTAGCTGGGCCGTCCATTTAAAAACTATGTGACCAGATTAGGGCTTTTGCCCTTGGACAATAATAGAAAAAAAAAAAAAAAACAGAAGAAGGGATTCTCCTTTTCCGATTTGGCTGAATGCACTGAATGCATGCACACTGCATGATGTATGAGTTTCCAGAATCCCGGGGGTGGGGTGGGGTTGGGTGGGTGTTGCACATCAACTACAGTCTTTGGCTATGAAATTAAGAAGATCTCATCTCTTTATGACTTTTATTTTATGCCACATCAACTACAGTCTTTGGCTATGAAATTAAGAAGATCTCAACTCTTTATGACATTTATTTTATGGGGGGTTGGATCGTTTTACGTTGTGGAGCACCTAGTGGGGTCTACCTTATAATCCATTTAAATATACCATGCATACTGGACACCCCCCCTTCAACCTAGTAGTCATTGATCCATTGATTTGCACCAATCTTAGTACTTGACCACACACATGGTGGTGTGTCATGGGTGGGTCATCAATCCAATACCCATTATATGCAAATTATCATCGTCATATATGAGCAAGTTCTTGAAAAGAAATAAAGACTAGGGCCCTTTTGAATGCAGAAAATAGAGGTGAAGAAAGCAAGCGGAGAGATTTTTCCATAGTAAAAACTTGAACTAGAGTATAAAAGTACATTTGGAGAAGAAATAAATAAAGAACATTTGAACTATTCTGATCAATAAAATTATTTGGTTTTATTATTTAATAAAATGAAAGTGCTTTTTGAGAGGAAAAATGCATCAAACTCTATAAGGTTGCATAGCAAAATAACCGATTTTAAGACGACCCAAAAAAAAAAAAAGGTCGAAATCTCATTTTTCTAGTTGGACAATATAGATGTAGATTACATCCGTAAAAAGATGGCATTTTTGTATATCGGTTTAAAAAAAAAAGCTTTTTTTTTTCCAATGCTCATTTATAAAATAATTAAATCTGATCTAACTATGAACTAATTAGATGAGTAGTTTATAGAGATCTCAATATCCAATTGTCCAAATATCTGAAGTCACTTGTTTGAAGGAAAATGCGAGTCTAAAAGCCAGGTTTGAATCCAGGAGGCATTCATACCCAGGTCTAAATTCTTGTGTGCTATCAACCGAGGATCTAGTTCCAAAATTAACTACTTGATTCCATCAGTTGGAAAAAATATATATATATTCAAGCTCATCATATCTACTTTGACAACCGTTGACCTAGATATACCTAAATGTTGACTTGGATCTCGATTAAACTTTTGATTTGTTTTTTATTTTGTTTTTTGTTTTTTTTTTGGTTCATGTCAGATCCGCATCCAACGAATAGAATACACATCAGATCGGATTCTAAATTTGGCACCATTCAATAAAAAAGAAGAAGAAGATCTAAATAGAAGTGCAACATGTGGTATCCAACAGGCTCCGTCACATTTAGGCATATCATAGAATAACACTATACATTTATGGGAAATGCTCATGTGAAAGACAGTCTTACTAAGTTGATGAGAGATGGGTGGGTACCCTCACATAAATATTTGGGGTCCTTGCATTTAAGTTGGTGAGAGTGAATATTTATGTGAAGCCCCCCCCACCCATCTCTCATGAACTTGGTGAGAGTGTCTCTCACATGAGCATTTTCCTACATTTACATATATCATAGAATAACACTATCCTCCTTCTAGATCCCACTCTCTGTCTTGACCATCCAAAATACCAAATATACTTGGTGATGAATACGGGAAAAGCTCTCTCAAACAACCGTTAACTCCCATTTGATAATCACAGAGACATTAAAAGTCGTAAAGGGCATCTTATCTCGCCATCGTGCTAGAGATCGACCCGTGTTGATCATAAAGCACTATGTGGAGCTATTTTGATAGAGCACAACAATAGACATATGCGTGAAAACACGGCTAAGTTTGTCCCACGATAAGAAAAGCACAAGGTACTAAAGTGAAGCACCCTACAGATGATAACTACAACCTAGACTAGCCTTGGTGGTGTCGTTACATGAATTTTGTTTCTCTGCTATGATCTATCATGAGTAATAAAAATATTTAGATAAGTTATATTCTTTCAAATATATTTTTAATATATTCATTTATATCCTCTTTGGCCGGTCTTTTTCCTCGCTTAAACTATATTCTTCCTTACTGAGTTGACATGATGAAAAAGAGAAAAAAAACAAAACCATTAACTCTCGATTTCTACTGTTCACATCAAGTAAAGTACTGATCCCCCTTAAAGGCCACCGAGCGAACTCAACTCTGAGATAAAACTTTATTTCCAGTAATTCCTCTTCAATTTTGACCCGAGCCCACTAAAAACTCTTTATCAAATTCCCACCAAGTCAACACCGTCATGACCGCGCTGATTCAATTCCCAAGTTTTGTCTCCTGAAATCACCCGCCACGTCCAACAGGACCCAATGTCAAATCTCAACTCCTCTCATCCAACGGCTCAGATTCTCCCCATCTTCTTCTCACACATGTTTTTACCTCTATCTACACTCATAGCGGAGCGATAATATAAACCTATCCCAACCTCGCACGTGCCTTGAACATTTCCCGCAGAAAAACACGTAAGCTTTCCTGTCCCTTATAACAATACCAATACAACCAAATTCAGCAAACGCAAAACTGCCGTCGCCCTCTCACTCTCAGGCCTCAGCCCTTCGTGTAAAACCCACACCCTTCCTTTTTCAAATACCCAAATTCCACTACACGCTGGAAACACTCATGATCTTCCACAAACAGTTCAAACAAACAAAAGAAAACTCCAGAAGTTGGAAAATATAAGAATAAGATTCCAAGGAAAGTATTTTTCAAATCACCGCTGCCAGTGAGACCCCCAGATATCACAAGTACAATTTCCAGATATTGAGATTGCATCGGAAATCTAATAAATCTAGAAATCTCGTTGTTTGTTGTTTAGGCTGGGAAAGAAAAGCCGCCTTCTGTCAGCTTCTTCTTCTTCTTCTTCTTCTTTGCTTTCTGTTTTTCCTTCTAAATTAAAACCCCTAGCGATCCGATGTTGGATCGGATCTTGTCCTTTTCCTCGCCTCTAAAACCCTAGATCCGGTCTCGGCGAGCTTTTCGAGGTTTTGAAGGATGGAGAGCAATGGCGATGTCGGCGTGAAGCTGGAGACGCTGAAGCTCAAGGAGGATCGAGGTCTTGATCGCGCCGGCGGAGGATTCAGAGCGGAGAATCAGATGCTCGGAGCGGATCTTTCCGTTTCTTCTCCGGTTACGATTCAGAAATCGGCTATGTGTAAGAAGATCATTGAGAATCATTATAAGAATATCGGGCAGGCGCTTCAGGATCGGCACGAGAGGTATGGATCGGTTTGTTTGATTTTTTTATTATTATTATTTTTTTTTGTGGAAGAATGGGTTTTGATTTGTTGTGTGTGTTTGTGAGAGTAAGGTTTGTTTGTTGGAAGATCGAACCAAATGATGATCGCGTTGTTCTTTGTACGCATGCAATATGATGTTTTGATGATGATGGTGAGGTTCGAGAGGAAATTGATTTGGATTTGATCTGTTCTCTAAACATGAATATTGACAGAAAAAATGATGGTGAGATGTACTTTATGTATAGTAAAGCTAGACCTTGATAGATCGATTGATTGGATCAGATATAGGTAGAAATAGTGGATAAGCAGAAAATGGAGGATTATGGAGAAGGGGCACACTGGTAGTGGCAATACTATGACGTCAAGTTCCATTATTTCATGACAAATTCTAAGATTAGCCTTTGGAATAGAGTACTGTAAAAAAAATAAATTTGGAATTCTATGAGAAACTAGGGGGAGAAGAGGAGGTGGAAATTTTCTTCGGTGGATTGGTTTGCACTGTAGTACAAGAGGAATGATTATTTCTGGTTAGGAAAACAGAGGTGCCAAGAGCATTTTGGCAGTTATGCAAGGTGGTTCTTTTGGAGGACTGGACATTGCATGGCAGTGTTATTGTCCGCATGCTTTCCAGTTCTGAATTTTAGGGAGTGTTATTGTCCGCATGCTCTCCAGTTCTGAATTTTAGGGAGTGTTATTGTCCGCATGCTCTCCAGTTCTGAATTTTAGGAATGTTGTCATTCTCCAAAAGGTGTTGAGGTTTTAGTGATCTAACATTTACTTGCAAATTACTGAATTAAAAAATGATTTACTTGGAAATTCAATCTTTTGCTCCTTTTAGATATGTTACTGGCTAAAATTCCAGATATTTATAAACTTTGGCCTTTTAAGCGCTCATGTATTGGAAAATCTTTGGATGTGTGAAAAAACTCTGTTTCATAATGAGATTATGTGTTACACGTGGTCTAGGTTGTCCTTATACCATCTAGAATTGCTTATTTTACATTTTGTCTCTTGAAGTATGAAGATACCTGACTAAGATATCCTCTCTGGCATCATGTTTCTCGTTTGCAATTTCTAAATACATGGTCATTTACTTCCATCTTGATTTGTTTCAGGCGCCAAACACTTCAAAGGAGAGCACAAGAAGCTCAAGTTTCTGTTGAAGAACAGCAAGAGATGCTGAGAAATTTGGAACGTAAAGAGACAGAATATATGCGGCTGCAAAGGCGTAAAATGGGAATCGATGACTTTGAACAATTAACAATAATTGGGAAGGGTGCATTTGGAGAGGTATTATAAGGACTGCAATATGAAATGATGTAGAGATCTTTAAAAATTGTCTGCGAATGCAGCACTTGCACTCTACAGCTTTTATGGTGCATATGGATGTACCCCAGTTCACAAGTGGGGTGATCAGAAAATATACACATATTAGTTTAGATGAATTTTATGCTGTTCTCCCCAAATCATTCTTTGTGGCTGACTGCCACTATTAATTTGGCATGAAAGATTGAAAAACTGTATCCTACGTTCCAACTAGTGCTCTCTTGATTTCCATATTACTTGTAATGTATGATGCAATGAAAGACCATTCAATCCAAAACATTTGAAGTAAAAATGATTTGGGCACATTTTGAAACACCATTGCTTTAGTTTCTTATTGTGAAATGTCCTTAAGTAAATTATGCATTTCTTCTTTGCCAATTGACCTGATATGACCTAAGCAGAAATTTAATTTGCAACTCTATTGCATTCTCCAATTGTCTTGTAAATGCAGAACTACTGTAGGTAGGTTTAATAAAATATTAGTTTAATGTTCCCCATACTATGTACATGCAAAATCTGCGTATTGGAATAAATAAACTGATTGTCTGATTATATATAGTAGTTGAATGATAGGGTTAGTGATTGGAATTCGGAGAACAAGGATGTGGATTTATTTTATTTTATTTTATTTTATGTTTTTCTTTAAACATGTGGGTGTTGATTTTGTTGGCCAGTATTCCTGCATTATAGCTCCTTTTTCTTCTGATGAACCGTTGGGCTAATGCAGGTGAGGCTTTGCCGTGCTAAAACTACAGGAGAGATTTATGCCATGAAGAAGTTGAAAAAATCAGACATGCTCAGTCGTGGACAGGTGAGTGGTCTTCTTGATTTTTATACTAAATGTTTGGAACGTGGTTCCACTTGCCAAAGCATTCTCGAATACCTTTTTCTCCACTTATAGGTTCCATATTCTTCTTCTGTCTAGAAAATTTGACCTTGACCAAGGAAGTTTTGGTGTCAAAAATATATACCCCTGTGAACTTACTATAATAAATACCTATCTATATGTCTTCTATTTTTCTGTTTAATGGTAATGTGTCTTCTAAATATTAAGATTTTGTAGTTTCATATTATCATTAGAAAAAATTGCATGAGCAGATCTAAAGCTCCATGGAGCAAATCTTCATCATCGAAGTTGTTGTCTTCTTTTGTTTCATCTTTTTTTTTTTTTTTTGAAATGATGACTGGTAAATTTTTTGAAGATGATAAGCGCAAAGAAATACATCAAAGAAAAGTAAAAACCAGGGCATGAGTTGATGATGCCGCATCATTCTATCCAACATCTCCGGAGGTTAAAAGCAGAATAGCAAACTCCTTTCTCAATAAAGCCCAGGATATAACCCTAAACGTTCCTTCTTTGTTACCTCTTTTGCAATGGGCTGTGTTATTTTGAAGAACTCTATGATTTCTCTCCAATGATTGACCATAAAAAATTCCCACCGAAGAACAATCCCATAAAAGGTGTCCTCTTCTACTTGGAGACCCAAGGCTCCATTGTTCCATTAGTTCTCAACTGCATTTGGAAACACCCAACGAACTCCGAACAAAGCAAAAAAAGTGCAAAAAGCAAACTGCAGCATGCATATGATTTCTTATTTTCTAGAGCTTTGGTGCAGTCAGTGTTGTTTTCTTCTTAAGGCATTCACCTCTATTACATCTTTTCAATTTATTCTTTTTTCACATTTCAGGTTGAGCATGTTAGATCAGAGAGGGACTTGCTTGCTGAGGTTGATAGCCGGTGTATTGTAAAGCTCTTCTATTCATTTCAAGATTCTGATTTCTTGTACCTTATCATGGAGTATTTACCTGGTGGTGACTTCATGACTCTCTTGATGAGGGAGCATGTACTTTCAGAAGATGTTTCGCGATTTTATATAGCAGAGAGTGTACTCGCTATTCAATCCATTCATCAGCACCACTATGTTCACAGGTAATTGTAAAAATGGTGTGGTGGAGGTTTGATGCTATATTTATCATCATTCATAGTAGTTATTTTCCCCCACTGAACCTTCAGAAATGGATATCTACAGATTTAGCTATTTTAGATAATTGAATGCGTTGCAGTTGGGTGCGCGCAACTATGAATGTTGATTTATGTATTCATTTTCTGGAATTTGGAGGCCTAATTCAATAAAACAATAAATAAATATTAACTGAGCCTTCTACATGCAAGAAGAAGGGCAGGAAAAATGTCTTCTAATAAAATTTGAAAGATTTGAATGTCATGCTGCTTCTGTCTACAGGGATATAAAACCAGATAACTTGTTACTGGACAAAGATGGACATGTGAAGCTCTCTGATTTTGGCCTTTGTAAGACCCTGGATTACAAGTATTCAACGATGCTATTGGATGATGAAATCCTTAACCCTCTGGTATCAGAAAAAGTTGAAATTGAAGGACAATTGGGGAGTGACAGATCCCCTTGGTTTATGCCTAAAGAAAAACTACAACAATGGAAACGCAATCGTCGTGCATTGGTACTGCTTCCACCTATAACTAACTTGGGTGAGAAAATATAAAATCCTTGACTCTGGGTATGCATCACATCCTTGGGCCTCGCAATGCTTCTTATGGGGTCCATGGTGTGATGTTCCCAAGAGTTTTTCTGATGGGCTTGGGCATGAATATACCTTCTCCAAAAAAATATCCTAGCCATCCAACATTGGCGTTTTTACATAATGCATGAACCATTTTTAAACCACATATTTGTAAGCAAACGATCAAGGGCAAATACTTTGTGTCAGGGAGATGTTTAGGGATGTATCCGTGATAGGTCTCATCAGGTGAACTGTTTGGATTACTTAACTATTGTCCTTGTACATACTTAGGCCCAAGGACATTACTCATATCCTGTGTCATGGACCATATAATTTCTCATCTTCGTTATAGAAAATGAAAGAAATCTAATTAGATTTATGACCTGTAATGGGTCTCTCTAGATAAAACTGGAAATCCCTCCTTAGGTTTTACTTATTGGTACATCTTATATTCTGCAGGCTTATTCCACTGTGGGGACTCTTGATTATATGGCACCTGAAGTGTTGCTAAAGAAAGGATATGGAATGGAGTGTGACTGGTGGGTAATTTATGATTACTTACTACTTTCTCACCTTATACAAAATCATAGTGCTAGAATTAACATGCAGAAATATGCCATGTATCCTGACAAATTCAATTCTGTTTAACACTGTGAATGAGACCATACAAAATCACTCACCAGCAAGCAAGTGGGTGATGAAAGAAATCCCTAGCAAACCACTCACGAACACCAGTGATGCTACAAAGGTCATTTAGTTGAGACATCTACTTTAATGCCTTTTCATCCCAGGTAAAAATGCTCCAAGCTTAATATCAGTGCAGGACTAGTATGGAGCGAGTCTGACAGTTTCATCAATACTTGCTTTCTTGTATAAAGAAGTGAGAGTAGTTTTGAAATTATTGTGCGATCAGTATCATATTAACATTATATTTGAAATGCATAAATTTTATATAAAGTTGTAATACACTTTATATCTTCATGGAAACCGTTCTTTTGCTTAAGATGTTACATTTATCCGCTACATTTATCTTCAATGTTGTAATTTCTTAAATGGGCATGCCATAAGTTTCTATTTTACATAGTTTAGAGCCTATTGCACTGGTGAATGGTGCTCGTTGTCGCTTCACTAGGTTATGGGTTTGAGTCAGCTCGCCTGTAAAACTCTCTTCTATAAATCTGCTGTCATACATCCAACCCAATGGATACAAAAAGTCGATATCATATTCTGCAATATGTTATAAAATTGGATCAGTTTTTCCCTTTTTTTTTTTAATATTTGTATGAGGCATCATAAATACCTTGAAATCATTAAAAGTGGCTAACAAGTATAGTTCGTAGATTCAACTCTACTGTAGGATTATCTGCTACCACCAAGGTTTTCTTATGCTTTTCCTTTTTTCTCAAGATAGTCAAACACTATCCTTTTTAAGAACTATAAAATATGGGTTAAGGCCATCCTTCAAACGTAGAAGTAGAAAAGGCAATGACATATTGTATGGTAGGGGATGCCGGTGAACTCTGATTGTTGTGACAAGTATTACAATAAGATCTTTCTTTTCCATCTGAAAGAATCACAAAATATTATATTCCACAATATAAATCAGGAATTCATAGAAATCAAATATGTTAGAACCGCTAGAGACAACCACCAAAGCAATGGGATTATGCCCCACATGCGAAAATGGGGAAGTTTGACTCCACAATTAGCTTTATTGTATTTTTTTTTACTGGTAAAAAAAAAAACCTAGTCAATAAATTTGCTACCTTGATGCCCTCGCCACGAATCTTTTTTGAGTCAATCAAAAACTCAGACCGAGTTGTGTCATGCCAGTGTTTTTTTTTTTTTTTTTCCGTTTTGTACAGATAGCTAACGATACATTAGGAATGCTAAATATGTGTTTGATACATTTCTATGGGGCTTTTATTTCATTATAATTTGAAATGCAAGCAAGCCACTGATTAAAATGCTGCTGCCTTTTTTTTTATTTGTAGTTGTTTTAGTATGTGAAAAATGCTGTAACTAATGTGGTGGCCACAATGCTTTAGGTGGTCACTGGGGGCAATCATGTATGAGATGCTTGTAGGCTATCCTCCCTTTTGTTCTGACGACCCACGGATTACTTGCCGGAAGGTATTGCTTGTAGTCTTTGTATCCTTAATAGCCAAGGAAGTACTTGTTTGGCATTGTTCATGGAACACCTGTAGAGCTCTCCATTCAGTCTTTATTCATGCAAATAATCTGACTCTGATTCTGGAACATCAGATAGTTAACTGGAGGACATGCTTGAAATTTCCTGAAGAACCAAAATTATCAGATGATGCTAGAGATCTGATCTGCCGTTTGCTATGTGATGTTGAAAATAGGCTGGGAACCAGAGGAGTGGATGAAATTAAGGTAGTTTTCAGATAAACAATGCAAATTGCATGTAGTTTCAACTTCCTTTTTTGATGATTAGCTTACATTTTACATTACACATCAATAGGCTGTTTGAACTTTGAACCCTTCTTCTCTGCATTTCTTTTACACCATAATCATCCTTCCAGTCATTGAAGTTGTTACTGTTCCATTAGGCCCATCCATGGTTTAAAGGCATTCTGTGGGACGAGCTGTATGAGATGGAAGCTGCCTACAAGCCTGTCGTCAATGGAGATCTGGACACTCAAAATTTTGACAAGTTCGATGATGTGAGTTCCAGTTCTCTCTCTCTCTCTCTCTCTCTCCTAACTGTGACATCATTCTTTATGGGTCATGTGCAGTTTTATTCATGATAGGACTTTTTTAAGAGCTGAAAAATTATTGATCAAGAATTATGAAGATGTCATTATGTTGTACATTGGAAGAAAATTCCATACATTATTTAGTAGCCATTCTTCCAATAATTAAATGTGCTGAGGTTCTGATTTGGACCAGTGAACTATGATAAACATCATATTAAGGCCATAGGTGTTCTTGATGAGTCCCACCTTTTCTTCCATCCAAGATGCATGTAGGTCAGCATTCGGCGAGGTACTCCCAAAATTTAGCACAAACGACAATGGTGCGATTGAATCACATTGAAATACTTAGAAATTATGCATTCTTTTGGTTGTAGTAATTTGCTGAAGCATCCTCTCAGCATCTCTCTGTTTTCCTAGACAAAATAAGCATCTATGCTGAAACTTTGATCTTTGCAGGTTGAAGGTCCACCATCGGCATTGTCAAGAGTGGGACCTTGGCGCAAGGTACTGATTTTATGTTCTTTCAGTCTGCCTATTTTCAGTACTTACATTTTCATATTATTGCCACTTAAAGTGTTAATTTTAAAACCGTAAGTCTGTGTATTATTCTTAAAAAAAGAAAGAACTATCTGAAACTACTTTAAGAAAAAAGAAACGTATGATTTTAAAATTAATTTTTTAGATTTTTTCTTAATTTTGTTTACAAGAACTTATAAATCTTGCATCGAATCCTAAGGAAAAAGATTTGTACCCATGCAATGATACCCATTTAGATGCGAATCTTAGGATTCAAGTGCAAATCTTATGATTTGAGACTTATTTTATTGAATCTTATGATTCAAGCAATCCAGTTGAGCTCGAATAACCAGATCCAAGAGTTTAATATTAGTAATCTTTTACTTTTTTCTTCGTTTCTTTTTTTTATTTAGCGTTTCTTTCTTTTTACAAGGTATTTTAGTGGTTGACAATCCCTTTTAAGAGATTTTGTGATTTTAGGGAGGTTTTAAAGATAAATGAGGAACAAGCATGTGACTGAAGGGTTCAACTATAAGTATAGTGTTTTGTCTTGCATTGATTTTAATTTTTCTTTATTAACACTTTTTTTAACTTCATAAGACATCTAAACAATTTAAGTTTGATGATTTGAATTTTATTTTATTTTTTATTTATACAGAACATAAAAAATCCATTGCAACTTGTTTATTTCTACTAGCATTGATATCTTAAAACATATATAATAACTATTCATACGAACCATTTATGATATATTAATATATGTCAATGACGTTTTTCATATGATTTTATCTTGTCTTATTTATCATTGTATTTATGCTGTTATGGATGGATTATGAATAACTATTGTTATTCCCTTTTCTTTTATTTTTTATTATTTTTCATCTTTATAAGAAAAAAAATCTCGTGATTCACGATACAATTCGACTTACCCCCTTGAACAATTTGTGATACGATTTTAATCTTTGGAAGAATGTTTGGCAGAACTACAAAACTCAGAAAATTGTTACACAGCAATGAGTGTAATGATGATGATCGGTAAGAATGATATATAGTTATGTTCTCTTCTGATGTTTGCTTCTCCCATCCTACGCCAACAGTATCCTAGTCTTTTTTTATGGGTGTGGCAGTGCATGTATTTATCACTTATTGCTTGTCACATGTATTCCTCCACCATCTCACTAGTAACAAAACCCTTCATTCTTATGCATAACCGATTCTGTGCAATCTGAATGCAAATGAAACTCAACTTCTGATGGTTATCTATGACGCCAAGAGAGAAGGAGAGAACTGTTAATTCCCAACAAGATCTGTAGAAAATTTAATCTCCTTTGTTGTATTAGTAATTCTTGTTGGTCTAACCATATAAGTTTTATTGTAATTTACCTTTTCTGTTCACTAAAGTAGAGTTTTTTTTTCCCAATTTGTGTTATTTTCTTTCTTAAAATTGTGTTCTGTGATGGAATTTTCATTCTATAAGCCTCTATCAAATGGATTTGACTGTCATGTTTGATAGAAGGAAAATAGTAAGAGCTCTACACAGTGTATAGCTCTTATATAGTTCAATAGCACAATGAAATAAAGAAGCCATCAGCAGCCATTAGTAAATAGTTCTGCAGTATTGAGATTTTTCTTTTAATCACAAGTAACGTACATTTTTTTCTTTTTTCTAGAATTCTTTTCATGATACCGTGGGAATCATACTGCCTTGTTGAATACTGCAGATGTTGACATCAAAGGATGCCAATTTTATAGGCTACACTTTCAAGAAATCAGACATGCTCAAATCAATAGGATCCTCAGGTTTGATCAAATCCAGCTTTTAATGCTTCTTCTTATAGGACTACAATTGCTACCCCTGTAACTTCTGCCTGATCATTTTTCTGTGCCATATTTTCATAGTTTTCATTTGGTCACTTTATATTTGCTAGCTAGTCATGATATGTTGTATGGTGATTTTGGCTAGGAACAGAGGTGAGACTCAATGATTCTGCAAAGGCACCCTCTCTCATTTCTTTGTTTGGTATGATGTGAACTTCTTTAAGAGCTCACTGCTACTATGGTTCTTATGTTCAAATGACATTTACGTAATTATGTTAATATGGAAGGACGAGGAAGTATATACTGATTCTAGACTTTGTGGAAAGAAAACTCTCAAAATCCTTTCGTTTTATATCTAGAGAATATCTTGCCAGGAAAAGTACTTAGAAAAGAAAACACACAATGTAATGCTGATATCACCTAAATTTGCACTTGCATGAATACAGTTGGTCCAGAGTCCTTTTTTCTTTGAAAAAAATAAAGATAAAAATTGGACACTAGACCAACTGTCCATTTCTCTATCAAGATGACCACAGGTGCAATTTAGACATGATCCAATCCATCATGTTCAAAATAACGATGATTTCATCGACGTTGATCCACTTCTCTAGTGCGATGGTCTCAACTTAGATTATTGTTTGATTATTGATGATAAAAAAAAGAAAATCCTTGGAAACCATATTCATCGACAAGCACATATTGCATTTAAGTCATCTCTATCCCTTCATTTTAGGAACAAGTATGAATAACGACCAAGGACCTTGATAGATCAAAGAAGCAAGTCTTATTATAATGGTGATTTAGCAATTATATAGGAAAATCCTCAAATGGGGACCATCTTGTGAGCACCATCGTTGATCATCACCTTTTCACCTCCACATGGGACCTCCCTATGATCAATAAAACCCCCCTCAGTCACTATCCCCACTTGAATTGGCACAAGCCCAAATTTGACACTCATTCAAGTGTTGCTCACTCTTGGATTATCCAAGAAAAATGATTCCCTAAACCATTAACCACAAGGGTTATAGATCAAAGGGTTAGGATGATCTAATATGTGTGTATACATACATTTACATTTATTTATAGATATATTTATTTTGAAAATTTCTTCATGTAGACGTCTCAATCCGGACGTTAAAGAGGCATGCCTCCATAAAAAAACTGCTGGGGACCCCCTGAATTTCAAGGCTCCCACCTATCTCTGTGTGCGCGCGGGCGTGTGTGCATGTGCGCGCGCGCGTGTGCATGGTCATAGCTGTGGGGAATTGATCGCCTGTAGGTCTTCAGCAACTTATGCTGTTGTGCTTCAATGTTGTTCATTAGATGTTGGCAAACAACACTAGTAGCAGGCTTCTTTCAGAGGTTTCTTCTAGGATCAACCCTATATATTAAGCTGTCCTTAATATCTGTGTTCCATTGATTTTAAGTATCCTAAAGAATGTTTTAATACCAAAGAATTTGAAAAAAAAAAAGTCGAGGAATTACTGGCCAAGTGCTTTTGATAGTCTGACAGTGTCCTTCATGCTACTGTTGTAGATCAAGTTGACATGCAAGAAAGTGCTAATCCAAATGGGGACCCCGAAAAGTGAGTTTGGTGGTTCATTGTTTATCTTTCAATTGAATTTGGTATTCCCACTGTATTATTAAGGTTTCTATTGATGTAGAAGCACAAGGGAAATGTTGACTTGATTTCTTGCTGGCAATTGCTTCTTGAGGATCAGATATGTTCGATTAGAACTCAGATTATTTTCTTGCTTGTAATGTATAGTATGTGAAAAGGATGTTGTTTTATGAGTTGAAACTGAGGCATAAAATAATTGCACCAGTGACGAAGTCAGGTGCAGTCATTGGAGAGCTAAAATTCAGGCAATTTCAGTTTCCCAAATTTTTGTTGTAACTTGTTTCTGCGTTGCCTTCAACCTTACTATTGTTTTTATGCATTGTACAGATGGGAAATCACCAGATTCCCTCTACTTGACTGTGTGCGCGCTTCCTCTCTCTACTACATGCATGTTAAATCCATCTGACCCTGCAATCTGCACTGTGTAGCCAAATGATCATTTATATACCCAAGCGGAGGAAAATCCAAACCATCCATGCGGGCTGCCCCCACCTTAAAGGTCCTTAATTGAAGAGTTTCAATGGGTAGGCAATCTAAGCTGTTTTCTCTGGAGCCTTCAAATGTGCAGCGAGGATGAGGGCACAAGAGGTTCCAGATGGTAGGACAGTGGGTAGTCTGGATTCACGCTGCACTTAACCAAATGCAGGAAAGTGACTACTACTCATGAATCAAGGGTCCATGCCAATTAAGCTTCCTGTAAACAGTCTTAAGAGGTCCATAGAACTGAACATGATACTGATTTCCTTGGCATGCTACCTGTGTAGCTTTTGACTGTATGATCAAATATCAGACAGGCCTAGCCGGTGGGTCACTATGTCAGTTGATGGGCATCCTATTCAGTAGCTCAAATTAGTGACCAACACAAAACAGGCTCCTCTCAAAATTAACTTAGACGAGAGAAACTGTTTTTGCCATGTAAAGGATTTAAAAGAAAGAATTAGACCTAAGAATATCTTCCATCAGATATACCACAAAAGTTATGTCATTTTATCAAAAACTTAACCAGAAGTAAGATCTATGTGCGGTAATTTTCACATGATAATATCATTTAGAAAGCCGATTGATATATTTCTTCAGCAGCATATCTTAAATATTTACGTAGTTTGGCAAACTATGAAAATGAAAACATGATTTCTTAAATATGAGGAGCATCTCTTTCGGAATTTCGCTCCTTGGCATTATTGGTTCAGGCAAAGACCAAAATAAAAACATATGAGCGCTGAAACCAATGGTGTCACTGCACTGTGCATTGGGTCATTTTTAAGTAGAGCAGGTGGCATCATTAAAAAATTGCCAGGCAGGTGAAGAACCCTTCATTTTTTTTTATTTTTGTGTCAAGTGCGCAAGTGGATTTGACAGCCGGCATAAAACTTTTTTTTGTCAACCCAAACAAGAAATCTGAAAAAAGATGATGTCCAAGTGGGGTATAGACCTTGTAATGAGAGTCTTGGGGACACTTGTTACAGATCATGCATCTCCGTAAAAATTGGACCAACTGAAGGTTAATCAAACGTGGACTTCATACTGTGAACAATTTACAGTGACATGCAGATAGAATTTAAATTGGAGTGACATTTGCTATTGGATTGCAGTCTTCTTCCTGTGAATTAATATTACTTCAATCCAATGGGAACATCTTTTCAATCTCTGTGGCACTCAGGTCAAATGTGTAACTGGACAAGTGGTGGACAAGTGGGCCCCACAGCATCAATATCCTGTGATTGCTCAAAAAAATTATCTTAATTTAATTGGTGGTTTGTTGCTCAGCTACTGCCCAATGTGATCAGCTCTTGGCTACTTCACACAAAAGTATACACATCTGATGAAATTAAGATTTGTAGAAATACTGCAGCAACTTCTTTTCTTTCCTTTCTTTTTTAAACTTATCACAAGATACTGCAGTAAAATTGTAAAAATTTACGGAATTTTACATGCGTAGACCACCACACTATCATCAGCATATCCGATAATTAACACTATCACTATTTTAAAACTTTCTTCATTTCATCAATATTTCTAGCTCAGCTACCTTGATTGATGAAAATAAATTACAATGGAAATAGTAATAAACAAGATGAATGCAACTGAAACCACCACAAAACCCCGCAGAAATTTAACAAGGGTCTAGTTGGTGAAGGCAATAGCCTTAATCCTGGTAACGTGAGGGTTCAATGCTAAACAAAAATAACTTCAAACCTCGCACAGGGGTTGTTCTCCACATATCTCCTGAAATCATCATCGCCATTGAACCTGAAAATGTACAATGCTTCCCTTTGGGTGATACCGATTGGATATACTCTATACACTTTCAATTCATCATCTCCTCCAACACTTGTAGGTCTCTCCTGCTTCCAGATGGGTACATGATTTTGGGACTTGAACTTTGCAAGCACCGCAGTCTCCAATCCTTTTAAGCTTAATGCACCAGATCTGCCCACCAACATCATACATGAGAACCATTTTCTAATCTAAATGAAAAATTATGAAACTATTAAATTTATTGCATTTTTCTAACATTCATGGGATTCTAGGCTCTTGTACCTGGTACACTTGTATTTTGTTATGCCCCCTATCCATAAAATTATTCGATCCAAAAGCCATTTCTCTCTCTTGCCTTTGCTAATGCATTATTTCATAGAAGATACGACCAACCAAGTTTACGTGGGAATCAGAGCCTATCCCATGTCGCACAGAAGAGTAAATAGATAATGAAAAGGCGAAACGAAGGGAGTTAAATATAATAAAAGCCCAGCCCCACCACAGGAACTCAAGATCTTAGATTAGGCAGACTTCAAAGCAAGGCTCATATTGATGTTAAGAACGACCATTCTACCCAAATGCCAAATGGCAGCTAAAATGTTTTCAAACAGAGACAAAGCAAAGACTTGGGTGTCAGTCACAACGACAATTATAAAAGAGGCATTACGGCACCATTTTCTGGTCAACAAAGCAAAAGTCTGATCTGGCAAACCTCATCATGGAATAAACACACCAATCTTTCATATCTGATGATTTTAACTATGAATAACAATATTACAACTGATAAACCGCAATTAATGCAGGGCAAATCAATTGTCAGGATACTCCAACTTGAGAATTTTGGTGTATCTCTGCCATGTCTATTTGTATATCTACCCATCTATGGAGAATTATTAAACCTCACCCTATGGTCAAGGTTAAGTCAAGTTCTTAAATATTCAGTCCACTTTGTAAAAGATCTCAACATACAACATCAAAGCCTTATCCCAACTTTGTAAAAGGTCCGAACCATGAAAAAAAAGTGCCAACCCATGTTTATCTGTGTAAATCAATAATTTGCTACAACAGTCACTACTTGGTTTGACAAATTTGAAAACAAATGTGGCTCAATAACTTGTTATCAACATTTTCATAGTGGGTCAAACATAACAAGGATTTAAATCATCAATTCAATCCTAACTCCACCCATTGATACACGACCCAAATTTCAAGTTAATTCGAATAATATTAACTTTTAGATTGGACATGTGAAATACATGACTAATTGCGGCTGTCCAATGCAATGGTGAAAATAAATCCAACTGGATTGTAATTGTGTATCGTTATGCTGGGGAAAACTGGGAAAATATTCTCTAGCACACAATTGTCACGCAAACCGTGCACATAAGCCATTTGGATGCTTTCAAATAAGTGGGGCCGCCTCTAACAACTCCTGTGCATGGTTTGTGTGAGAACGCTGTGCAGGAGATCTTTATCCAGGGAAACTGTGCATCCAATGAACACTCCCATTGACCCAAAAGATAGGCCCATTGTGCGCAAAATTAATCTGTTAACAAATCATTTTTAATTAGTGCTTTAATATGTTTTTCTTCAATCCGATGAACCTTACTGGATCATATCGTGTGGTGACTGTGGTCAACCTTATATGGCCATATATATTATCCATAAATTATCAGGTACAGCGGGTGCTGTGGGCCCACCTGGGGCAGTGGGTCCCGGGTGAGGGGTGATTGAAAGGGGCCACTGTATAAAATTTCATCACCATCCAAAAGTGGGTCCCACTCAGACTCTTCATTGGGGTCCACTTTTGGATGAAGATGAAATCTTATACAGCCCCTGTACAAGTGGGCCCTTTCCAATCTTTCATTTTCCTTGGGATCCACTGCCCCGTGAGGGCTCCACACACGCACACATGTATACATACATACATATATGCGTATGTAAAGCATACCCATATACAACCAATTGGGCAGAGCAAATGCTCTAGCGCCTATCCATCAAAAGTAATCAGTAGCATTCAACCATCTCAAAGAAGTGGGGATAAGGAATCATAAATTACCTCAGGAAAACAGACTCCAGCTCAAACCTTCCTCTTTCTCTCACAAACAAATGATACACAGTTCCTGCACCTTTGGTGCATTTGCAGGGACGTTTCTGGAACTTCTCGCTCCTTTCTTCTTGCTCTCGAATCTTTGTGGCAAGATGAATGCAGAGCCGACAGGATGAGTGGACTGCTGCCATGTCCACAAGGGCCTTGAAGGAATCAGATGGGCCCTCATACTTCCACCTATGCAAAAAATGCATCCATCATTAGGCAATCCATAGGATAAGCAGAAGGAAGAAAACAGCATGTCTGCCTAGCATTGCAAGTTCATTGCCTTGAACCCTTTTTTTAAAATATATAAATAAGCCATTGCCTTCGGCATTTTGCATGAACCAAAGCACTCTCCAAGCATTACATTTCAATCATAAAAGAGAGAGAGTGTTACCTTAGTGATTGATTATAAGCTTCAGGATTTGCAGCAAGGTATTTCATGGTTTTGGCAATTGAAGGAATATCTTTCAGCTCTCTGATATGCAAAAGTGAACCAGTAGATGGAGCAAAATCTTGGATATTTGAGGCACCAATGACCACAGGGACAGAACCTTTGTCGTTTCAAATTAGAAGCAAAACAGAATCAGAACCAAGAACAAAGTATTTAGATAGAGAGAATAAATGGTTGAGGGCCTGAGGCAGATAATATATGGCATGTACCAAGGAAGCTGCAAAATTGTGAGTGCAGATTGCAGAAATAGGCCATTTTAAATCGCAAACCAAAACTTAAACACGATAATGTAGTTACTTTTTTGAACAGTGACTACATTTTATCAGGAAAAGCTGATCAGTAAAAAAGGGACATAGTTCCAAGCTTTCCAACCAAAACCAACTACTACAAAGAGCAACTAACACAAAACTAAACTGAAGACAAAAGGGAACCATCCTGATAAATCATCAAACTCTAGCAGTGTATTTGGCATACCAGCAACGAGAGACTGGAAGAACTTCTCTGTAACATAGTCCTCCTCATTGGAATTTTCAAAAGCCAAGCTGAATTTATAGCGCCTCAAGGTTGCAAGTTTGTCAACTGTTCAATTAAAAAACAAGTTACTCTAAGTACTTCTTGTTAGAAACCAACAGAATACTTGATGCATGATGGGCACATTTGAGGGATGAGCAAACACCATTGCCTGGGCATGAATGCCCATAGCCTGCCCTTTCCAATCCAATGGTGAATATTATTGCTCTGATCAAAGTGAAATTAGGGCCTGACATCAGTCATTGGAGGGGTTGATCTGATGGTTTTCCTTCAACAAACAATAGCAAGATGGTGCACACACGGGGCCCCAGGATAAAAAAAAAATAAAAGAACATTTTTTTCCCAAAGAAGGAGAAAATAAGTATTAGTTTTGATTAGCAACTGAAAAACTTTAATAATATAGAAAAAGTTGAAGTGCAAAAAACAAAAGCAAAATATAAAACAATTCTGAAGTCTAAATAAGATTAAAGAACAAACAAATTTCACAATAATAAAGTTAGAAACTATGATGCCCCGACACAGATATGGATATGGACACTGATACGGGGATCCGGGATACGACTCCTCACTTTTGAAAATCTAAGACACGGATACGGGTGTCCTAATTTTTTCTTTAAATCACTTTTGAATCAATGAAATTTTATCATTGTTTCCATCCCTTTCTAGCATTTTTTATGGTGAGAGGAAAAAAAACATTAAAAGAACTATATGAAATAAAGGACTTTATAAGTAGGATGTGTTAAATTTATTCCCTAGAAGTATCGGTGCAGTTTTAGGTACCAATACAAGTGTTGTATCGGTCCGATACGGATATGTTGGACTTGTACAAGTATCGGGGTATCATAGGTTAGAAAAGGGTTAAAGAAAAAAATGTGATGATAAAAAAGTGCAAGTTAATTAACATAAAAAAGATTTAAAATATAATATAACAATAATAATAGCTCAAAAATGGTCAAATTACAGACAAGAATATGCCTAAATTTCTATGAAAAGAATTTCATGAACTTTGGAAGAAGATAATTGAGAACTGAGATGATTAGAATGAAAATCAATAATTGTAATTTGATATCTTCAAAGCTAATGAAAGAAGTAAAATAGGATTAAAAAAAACTAAATAAATAAATTCAGTTGAGAATTTGATGTAAGTTTTCACAGGTGACAGATGGATCACCTTCAAATATTTGAGTCTATGTATAAGTCTGATACTCATACCCAAATTTAAAATTAACACCTGAACTGCACCCTGACCGGAAGTGAGACCCAAATGTTTTTATATCTATATTTTAAATGCTCTTAAAAATGGACCTAGAGTATGAAATCAATGGATGTGGACCTGAATTACATTTGGGCCCATGCAGTAGACCTGGACCTTAATCCAAATTAATATCGGATCTAAATCTTCAACCATAACAATTCCTGTCCTTAAGAGTATTCGGGACCTCATTTCCATCCCTAGTATTTACTATAAATTCAAGGTGATATAATCTTTCATGCTCCTTTCATATGTTGTGAAATGGGGTGGGTCCGCCTACGATCAAACCTGTTAAGAGACTAACTTACAAGTAATTTTCTAGAGGGACTCGGATTTGTAGAGATATCAGCCGTAGTACTGGACCGGTACTTTTTGTGCAAAACCAACTCCTTCACAATCACCCAATTTACTTTCACTGTTGGACTGAACCTCACAGAGTTGACAGTTAATAGACTATTAGACTTAGGTCAGACCTTTCCATGCCTCCTATTCCCACTGATGGCAATGCATCCAGGAGACTAATTGACAAGTATATCTAGAGGGACACAGATTTGTAGAGAGATCATGTTCTGCCGGAGTACCAGATTGGTACTTTTTGTGCAAAACCAACTACTTCACAACCACTCAATTACTTTCACTGTTGGACTGAATCTCACAGAATTGACAGTTAATAGACTATTAGACTTTGGTCAGACCTTTCCATGCGTCCTATTCCCACTGACAGGAATGCATCCAGAATGCTCCATGGAGAGGAAGCATGAAATTTCATTTGATGCTAGTTAGTTTCTTTCATCTCTGGATCTATAAAACAAACTGTCATGAGAGTATTTAACAAAGAAACTACAATTTTCTTACAGTAACTATGAGTATGATCTATATATAGAGGCCAGTCTTCTCCTGCAAACATTCACACAGATATTCATCATGTAGACTCCTTTGTGGCCCCTCTATGATTCATACAACTTCCTCACACCCAGTACCCCCTGTGAATTGGCCCAATGCAAAATTGGCACTCATCCAACTTATACTCACCATCATCATCAAAGCCTTGTCTCAATTATGATGGACTAGGCTACATGAGTTTTGATTCTCCATTCAGGTCGACTCCACCATAGGATAGGTTGAACTTCTTCAGATCTAACTTCATCCAAACTTGATGGGAATTGGATGAAATTAATTTGATAGCCATACCTTTAGAGATAGAACAAGATGACAGAAAACAACCTTCCTGCAAGTGGTTGTAGAGTATTGTAAAAGGAGCATTTTTATCCAAAGAAAAAAACCCTAAAATACTCCACATCATACACATCCTGGCATAAGTATATATTAATACATGGGCTATGTGTCCACAGTCTAGTTTGGTTATTGATACGTGTTAATCTAAAATGCAGTTAGATCACTATCAATTCTCTTCCAAGTCTTCTGTGAAAGTTTGGATAAATGAGATCAGTTAAGTCATGGTATATCTAAGGTAGAACTGCAAGGTATTCTTATACCACTTGCAAGAAAAGGTTGAATTCTTACATTTTAGTAGGAGACAGAAAATGGGGCATGCCGAGGAATGGAAACTGAGCAAGACATGGCCCCTAGAGCCCAAAACCCTTCAAAAATGTTGAAAAATATGATGAAAAACCCAATTAAAAAAGTTGGAAATAATGTCATGTGAATACAGAATTTTAGAACTCACCATGTTTTAGTTAGTATGAACGAATTTAGGCATAAATAGGTTTGGTCATTTGTTTTTCATTCTATCAAATGAACAATGCATATTATCCTTGATTGCTTGGATCTTCCACAAAATGAGGTTTTAATCTTTTAAAATTAGTGTAAAATATCTCAAAAGCCTCCAAAGCTTCTTGCGACAGGAAAATAGGGAGAAAAATGTGTTTAAAAAACTTTTTCTTTATATGAAACATTGAGAAGGAAGGGTGGGGGGTTGACTCGACTCCACTGATTTTTAAAACCATGATGGAAACTTATCTTAGTTTCTTTCGTTCGCCCTTTATTAATACTTCACACACACACATACAGACTACAGATGAAGGATCTGCAAGTCTTACCTCATTATGTTGAACAATGATAGCAGGAGAACAACTAAAATGCTACTAAGTTTTTTTT
The DNA here is from genome assembly GCA_029852735.1 of Persea americana. Lineage (NCBI taxonomy): Eukaryota > Viridiplantae > Streptophyta > Magnoliopsida > Laurales > Lauraceae > Persea > Persea americana. The sequence goes on from CM056812.1 coordinate 54,326,684, forward strand.
TTTGAGGTGTACCTCTGCCGTCGTGATTCCGGTGGCAGGCACCATAAGAATCAATTTTGATGTCGAGCTTTTCTAGCTTGTCAAGGGCCTGTAAACGAAAGTTCCGTGCCCCACAATTGGAAATGAAAGCAGCTGCAAGGGCATTCTCAGTTTTTTCATGTACTGGTGACATGATGTCATACTCAGCCCATGAGAAATAGCCAACGGGGACATCCGAGGAGAGACTGGTCGTCATGACAATATCGTACCCTTTCCTATGACAAGACAAAGCGACAGATATCAGTTTTATTGAACTCCTAATGATCAGCAGCAGATGTGAGAATGATTTTAGCAATGGTATCCAAAAGGGCATTTATGGAAAATGTAACTGCCCTACAGGAAGGGAAAAATGCTGCCAGAAATAAACAGTAAGCAGGCATTTGCATATCTCCAGGCTCAAAAAACAAATACTGATGCATGATTCTAGCAAGCTACTTTTATTACTATTACTATTACCGAAAGGTCAGATTTGCACGATAGGATCCTCAATATTTTTAAACTTTCTTTTAATCTTTCATATATAAATATATATATATATATATCAAGGGGAATATTTATGTGCATCCATCCCTCACCATGTTATAGTGAGGGACAACATAGTAGGGTTGACTTTATAATACATCTGAACCATCCACATACATGAGACCCCCTTAAATACACTAGACCCATTAAATTTTCACTTATCCAAATGGATTGGACCGTTGGATAGAGGGTCAAATTTTTTCCTTTAATATAAAGTTGTTAAATTTGTGGGCCACAAATGAAGGGGTTAAAAGCATGGGATTAATCCCAAATATGATATATGGGCCCATCCAAGATGTCTCTTTTCATCCCCCACAAGTCCCATGATCAGTGGGTTCCTACGTGAGCCCTATTAAGTTTGTCTCTCTCACCATTTGGATGCACAGGAATATCCCCCATATAAATATATATATATATATATATATTCAATACCTCCACCTCCCTAGTTTTCAAATTGAAGCTTCAACCTTTCACACAACCTTGGACTACCTAAAGTCAACCAAAATGGTATTGAAATACCCCAAGAATCTCCAGCTAGTAAATACAATGGAATTCACGTGATGCACACCAGAAAACAGCCACTAAGTGTTGATTTTCTGGCCCCAAGTTCAACTCCAAGGTTCTCAAGTGGAGGAAACTCAAAATTGGAAAAGAAAACAAAGTGAATTATCACTCCAAGATTGTGCTGGTTGTCCAGCCCTAAAAATTTATTATATAGTTTTCATAGTGAAAAGAAGCCCAGAAACAATTCTTGGCTACTGGATCTACACATGGATGTTTTCTTCTTGGCCCTTATAACTCATAAAAAGCAAGTATTGCGAAGCCACCACCCTTACTATAAAAAAATATTAAATAAAAAACTGCGTTTAACAAATTCCCCAGAGCTTGGAGCGTCTCCAAGCTCTGCACATGGAACGTCTCCAAGTTTGGCCACCTATGATCAGCGATTGACCTTTAAGATCAACAGTTGATTTTGTTTCTCCTTGCCTTCTTCCCACAATCCAACCAAAGTCCTCTTCGGCCATGGAAATCACCGTATCAAGCTTGATATCCTTTGTCAACTCTATAGACAACTCAAGAGTAAAGATGATCTAACACTCCCACTACTTAGTTTATGATGCACGATCATGCCTTCTACTATTAATGCCATAGGTTCTATGCTCGGTAATATGATGTGTTCATCATCTTCTATGCCTCAAAGGAGTTACGTAAACAGAATTCTTAAAGTATTAGTTTTTCATTGATCCCTTTGTTAGCATTAGGCACAATGTGCAACTCCAAGAGTTTTTACTATGGATTGACTTATAATAGTCTTCTGCCCCAGTTCTTTTGAGATTTCCCAATTCAATTTTAACAATGGAAGTCCTACCTTTCCTTGACAAAGCATTTTGAACTAGGTGGAAAATTATGCCAATTAATCTCTTTAGGGAGAAATCGTGAAGTCCACTGGCAAGAAAAATGAAGATAACAACCAATCAATCAAGTGATATGGCATTTTTAGCTCAGTTGACCTAGGACCACGGTTTGCTCATGGAGGTTGAGGATTCGAAACTGCACTACTACACTGGGGCCACATGGGATTTACCTAGCTCCCCCAGGGCCCATAGGGATTAGTCTAGCCCAAAGGGCCGGGACACCCTCCGTTATCATATATATATATATATATATATATAGGGGGACACTCATGTGCATCTATCCCTCATCATAGGGTGAGGGCACTTTCCCTTTTTGCACATGAATCGCCCTTTTGTACTTCAACCTATGTACTTGAAATCCCTCTTTTGTACTTGAAAAATACCATTTATGGAAGCATCCTTCACCCTATGGTGAGGGATAGATGCACATGAATATTTCCCATATATATATTTATGGCATTTTAAGATATCTTATGCTATGGGTACCCTTGAATGGGGTTTTTCATTTTCAATGTGCGTATTATGTGTTTTGTGCCAACTTCACTAATACTTGCATATCTTTTAACTGCCTATAGATAGAATAGCCCCTCTAGTAGCAAATATGCTCTAATAAAATAACAAATAAATAGAAGAACCAACTTGGTTCCAAGGTTAATAATGACTAATCTTTATTTCAGCTAACTATTTTGAGAATATATATATATATATATAGAGAGAGAGAGAGAGCTCACTTCTGCACATCAAGGTTAGCAAGATAGAAAATTTGGACACGTCTTTCAATTTACTAAGGAGAATCAAAGGTCTAACACAATAAGCCCAACCCATATTGAGAGGACAAGGCTAGGATGATGATGATGATAGCACATAAAAATATGGTAGAGGATTCAAACGGTAATGTCATAAAGACTTATAATAACCAGAATATAATATGTCAAGTAAACTCACATCTTTATCTAATTAGATATGAAGAATAGTAATGCATGAACAAGCCTTATCCGAAATTGTGCTTACCCACCGTCGTGCCTGATCAATATTGTTCTCTGGGTAGTAGTGTGAGGACTCCATGGATCGGAGGACACAAAATGCTCCCGAGTCATCATGTGGTAAACCAAATGACGCGTCTGGTTTCTTATCTGATGTAGACCCATATCCAAATTTACACCCAACAGAGCATGACCTCCATTCCTGAATGAAGTGGTGCCACCAATAAGATTAGTTCAAATATAAGAACAAGAAAGCACATAGGATCCTAGGGGACATTTCTTTAATGACTGGGAATGCACATATGATCCTAGGGGACATTTCTTTAATGACTGGGAACTTCCTCTTCAAAATGTTTATGCATTTCAAATATGATGAGGTTTCCATGAAAATATATACAAAAAAGAAAAATGGAATTGCAGCAGGGCTGTGCTCCTGTGCTGATGTCTCATTTGTATCGGCTGAAACTGACCAAAACTCGGTTAAAACTGAGTCATAAAAACCAAGACTGAAACTGAAGCCCCAAGTTTTGGTGAATTTCTGTTTTCTTCTTCCCCGAAACAACTTTCCATCCATTGGATAACTTTCATTTCACTGGGATTATACTTGCTAACATAGTTGTCAGAATCCTATGCAAATTCTAATAAGGAAAACGATTCTATCTATGCAAGTGCGAATCTCACGATTCGATACTTTTTTTAATCAATTCTTATGATTCAAGTGATTCATCTGAGCAGGAATAACCCCAGCTGAAGGGTGTTTCCCTTCTCAAAAAGTCAATCTCAACTCCCAGCTACCCAACTTCACTGAATAGTTGCTAATCAACAGACGAATCCCAATTAAGAATCACTGAATTAGAAGAGAACCCAGCAACTAAAAACGAACAACCATTCAAAGAAATAGAAGGAAAAAAAAAAAAAAAAAAAAAACAAAACAAAAAACCCAGAAAGGAAAACCAACCTGCTCGGCCCCAGAAACCAAAACTGGGTCTTTCTCAAAATCTCTAGAATAAGGCACAGCATCTTCCCTCTCCAACCATTCCTCGCAATCTCCAGCTCCAACCCTTTTTTCTTCATTTCCCGAGGCTCTGTATTCCATCGATTTCCTTCCCTCCAAAGAAGAAGAAGGGTAGTAGAAAGTGTTGGTCCAGGACTGCACCATAGCCACGTTTTTTGCCATGTCGAGACGACCCAAGAAGGTGATTTCAGCAACGACGACGAGAGCTATGAAAAGGGGCATCATATTCGACCATGACCATCTCTTCCTGGAATTCAAACCAGAGACTTCTCGAGTCATCATCGTCGCTGGTGTTTATTTTTTCTTTCAATGAACTTCAGATCAAAACAGTAGCCAGGAACGATTCCTCTCTTCCTGTATCGTTTCCTTGATGCTGCAATCAGGAAGAACAGCTTCCTCCTAGTGGAGTCTCATATGTCGTGAAAGAGAAGGAGAAGAAGGAGAAGAGAGGAAATTTCAATAACATTCTACTGCTTCTCCGTTTGGATACTCCCCGGAAATGCAAAATTGTCAAAATAGTCGTCTCCTTCGCTGCTCAAATCCAAGCTTTTTTTTTTCTTCTTCTTTTCCTTTTGTCTTTTTTATTCAGGTTTGGTTCTTGAATTCTTGTTTTGCACTCAATTCACATGATGGGGTATTCGATGAAGCCCGGAGACTCTAGAGTCAACCCATTCTATGTATGCCATGGCCGCCCCAAATTGACCTACATGGCCTCATCAAATAAAATCTTGGATTTGAACCCACTATTTTTCCGGGTACATGAAGTTTGAACCTTTTTGATGAATCATAATTTAATTAATTTTATTTTTATAAGTTTTTTTGTGCCGGATTAATTCCTATACAAATGGGGTGGTTGAGTAAGTTTCTTGTGCCCCAGTATAATGTGGTAACGTAATTTCAAATTCATAACCTTTGAATGCAAACTTTAGTCCTTGTTACATCAGATAAATTAGGCTTTAGGCTTTTGCAATAAGTTTGAAAAAAGAGGGAATTTGAAACTACAGTCGCCGACTCTTGACTCGTGGTCTTAGCCAACTACACTAAAATGAATAAATGTATAAAATCCGGAATTCGTCTAAATCAATGTAACCACAGCATTGTGTATAGTAGGGGAAAATATCTGATCAATTTAATACACTCGATTTTACCCAAGAAAATGATGGGATCAAATAGATTGAGTGATATTTGTAGGAATTCCAAAAGGATCTAGTGTCTTCTTCTATCCGGGTTCAGGAGACCTTAGTTTCATGTGGGACAAATGATGGGAACTCGAAAGATGTATTAAAATTATTCAATTTAAAATGGAAGGATGTAACTGTAGTTCAATCCAGTTTTTGGGGCCACTTTTGTTACTGTAATTCACTTTTGCTATCATTCAACTTTTGATTATCAGGGGGTCAAAAAAGTTTCTTTTTTTTTTTTTTTTTTTTTTTTGTGTAATTGAATTCTTAAAATTTTCAATTTTTATAAGTAGTTAAAAATGAATAATCAAAGAGAATATTTTAAAAAAGGACCAACAAACAACTGTTTATATAAGGAAAATTGAATGAAGCTATCACTCTAATAATTCAAATTATAGAAAATTTAAGTCTCATATACTTCGATGTGTCGTTCACCTCTCACCCATTTAATGATCCTATGGAGCTCATATAACTATAAAATCTTATGCATTCTCTGCAAATAAATAGACTCTTGATTAATTGTTATGATCATTAAATTGAAATTTAAATTTAGCCATATGTAATGGACATCATGTCATTTTTTTCTTATATGATGCAGTTAGGTGATTGTTGTGCTTGCCGGCCAATTTATTGAACCTTATCATTTCTCAAACATAGAAGAAAAAGTTCCAACTGTCACTATCATTATTGTATACTAGTGGTGCCACCAGTAAGTGAATTGCTGATTAATTTAGGCATTAGGTTTCTGACGTTGCTGGCAACCATATGCAGATATGCATGTGCTGATCAATTGGATCCAATCCGGTTCTTTTAATATGGAAATAAAGAAGCTGGAGCTTAGGATAGACAATGGTGGGCTTGGGTCTGGAAGAAGGAAATTGAAAGGTGTATCGGACAATTTGGCCCACTAATCAGTTCAAAAATTCAATTCAGGACCCAAGAGCGGCCTGTTGCATAAAACATGAGGGGGCTAACATTATGCAAAAGAAGTGGTCCAGGCAGGCCAAGGAGCTATGGATCAGAAGTATTAAAAGCATTCTCAGACTATAATGGGCTAGGACTGGAAAAGTTGTGGCCCAGCTGTCTGATCTGATCTCATCTTGAGAATTGGTAGTTGGATGACCTCAACTTTATTATGATTAGGTTGACAGTAATTATAGTAAATGGTAATTAATGGATTCAGGTAAATTTAGCTTTGCTTAAGAGTTACGGTACAAAGAGATTTTTAGAATGTTTCTTTACGAGCATTTCTAAAAAGAATTCAGGTTGTTTATGGATTCAAAAATTCAAGTCAGAAATTCAATGTTCTTTTAATGGGATTCTCAATATTCAAGGCAACCAGATTTCTCAAATGCCAAAAAATGTAGAATTCTAAAATGTTAGCCCTCCAAGAGCGTTTCAGAATTTTGGAATTCCGAGAAATTTGGTTGGAACTACGGCACCCTACTATAAAACCTCCTACCAACAATAAAGTGAGCCCATATTCACCATTGTAAAAACTGAGTCTATGCAATTACTGTCAAGATGGGTCCATGTTCAAATTTTTAAAATCGGGTCCCGCACTTTCGTTTCTAAAAGATAGACCTATATACCATATACCTAAGGTAGATCCATGTTTTAATTCTTACAGTTGAGTTTCAAGTTCGCAATCATAAAAGATGAGTCCCATACACTACAATGTATAAAATATGTAATTCCAACCTAAAATTTATGTAGCAATAAAGCATGAGTTATATGAATTTTAGACATTCTCAAACAAAAATTTAGATAAAAATGAAACGTATAATTCATAAATGTCTAGCATTATAAAATTCCGGCATTTGAAGCTCCCAAACAACCTTCAAACATGAATTCAAGTAAAGAAACGGGTCTTTAAGTCCATCCTATATACAACGTGTTGTATATGTTTAGTCTGCTCATTGGACCTTGGGTTATAGCCCTAGCCGTGAAGCCTATGGTCATGTTTTGACAACCAAATTCCTTGGATTCCTCATCAATTTTCATACTCAATGCTCTGCAATCAATCATCTTCAAAGATTAAAAACCAAACCAAAACCCTGAAATCATTTTTTAGGATTTTCATCCCCCCCCCCCCCTAAAAAAGGAAAAAAAAAAAAAAAAAACTGCAATCAATCATCATTTAGGATTAAAAACCAAACCAAAACCCTAAAAAAAGCCTGAAATCTTTTTTTAGGATTTTCATCCCCTCCCCCACAACAAAAAAAAAAAAAAAAAAAAAACACCAAACCAGAACCCTGAAATCTATTTTTAGGATTTTCACCCCTCCACACCACCGCCCTCAAAAAAAAAAAAAAAAACTGCAATCAGTCATCTTTTAGGATTAAAAACCAAACCAAAACCCTGAAATCTTGTTTTAGGATCAGTTATCTTTTAGGATTAAAAACCAAACCAAAACCCTGAAATCTCCGCCCCCCCCCCCCCCCCCCCACCAAAAAAAACCAAACCAAAACCCCGAAAACCCCCCCCCCCCCCCCCCCGAAAACAAAAAAAACCAAACCAAAACCCCGAAATTCTCCAAACCCAACCCCCCCCCCCCCCCAAACAAAAAAAAAACCAAACCAAAACCCTGAAATTCTCCAACACCGCCCCCGCCCCCCCCCCCACCCCAAACAAAAAAAAAACCAAACCAAAACCCTGAAATTCTCCAACACCGCCCCCCCCCCCCCCCCCACAAAAAAAAATAAAAATAAAAATCATCTCTAGATTTCTCACTTGTTATCAGAAGTACCGTAATTATTACAAAGCATTTTCCTCCAAGTTGTGCAACGAGAGGTACACGAGAGAGAAATTATTCTAATCTAGTGCATCTAAAATTTATGGTTATCAGTGCCAGGCTTTTTTTTTTTTTATAAAAATACACGTTCCCATTAAAAGCACTCGTGCAATTCAAGAGGAAAAAAGGAGGGACACAAGTCATAAATTTCACAACTTTGAAGAATAGTGTAAAGTGAAATAAATTTCATATGAAAGTGAAGTGAATATAAAGTAGGTTGAAATAAAAATAAAGTGCTCCACTTCACCATTTGGATATATGATTTGAGAGTCCGGATCCCCTGTTTCGTCCAAACAGGGGAGCCCTGTTTGGACGAATCAGGAGAAGACACCTGCGGGGGCAAAGGGGGGCGGAGGAAAGAGGAAAATCACTTTTTCTTTCCTCCGCCCCCGCAGGTGTCCTCCCCTGATTTGTCCAAACAGGGCTCCCCATTTTGGACGAAACAGGGGATCCGGTTCCATGATTTGAGTTACAGCTGGGATCACAATCACTAAGGCAACATACGTATTTAGAATTGGGGCCCAAACTCATCCAAACACTATAAAACTTAGGGCCATTCAACTTCACACTACACTTTTTTTTTTCCTAAAAAAGGCAGGATGGAAATGCCATTTTATACCTATTTTCTAGGATGCAGAGCTCAGTCAGCCAATTTGTCATGCAGATTTTTCAACGGGCGTTTTCTTACTGGTCACATGAGCAGCGATCAGATTCCACGGCAACAGAGAGTCCTGACTCCTACTCTGTTTTCGGCGATGGGACCACACCCTGACAAAATACTGTCAATATTCACGACGGACACGTTGTTACCATGAAACACGGAGCCTATCAAGTATAAATACACCTTCAAAAGTATAACACATTAAATACACCCAATAAAATTTAATATAATACCACTATAAAGTAAAGTAAAAGTAAAAAAGTAAAAAATGATAAAAGGCCATTTGGGCCATCAGTTTCTTGTCATCGTCTACTGCAATACAAATTAACCAACCAAATACACTACATCTACATGCATGCATACATGTATTTACCAGAGTCGCTCTTTTTTTTTGGGCCTCTGCAACTACTTTTAAGTACCACACACGACACACACACCTACACTACACACACGCATGTCTACATCTACCTGAGGCTGATGGTCCTTTTTGGAGAAGGACAGATGTTCATCCACGTGGCATGATGATGGCCCATCTTCACATCTATCGACGGCCCACCAAACTCCTCCCTCTTCCTCTTATTGTTCTTCAGCAAAACCCCAAACAGCTTCAAACATTCCTCCTCCCGATTCTCTTCTTCTTCACAGAATCCCAACAATTTCTCCAAACCCAAATTCCCATCTCCCTCCTCCTGCATTTTACTAGTAATCCTGTCAGGGCTCACGTTCAAAGACTTGGAGAGGAAAACCAGGAGCTCCTCGAACTGCTTCTTGGCCTGTGAAAGCTCCCAGCTCAAGACCAAATTGTCTTTTCTCAGTTTCTCGTTCTCTTCCGACAAATCAGAGATCTGGGTTTTCTTCCTTGCGTCCCCTTTCAGAGGATCGGATGAGTACGTAGACGAAGACTCCTGCTCCTCCCTCGAATTCGACATGGATGAAGGATGATCGTTGGATTTCACGATCGCAGGAATCTGAGCCGTAGATGCTGATGGCACGCTCTTCCGACGGTGGATCTCCCCGAGGAGCTCCTTCTCTCCTCTGCAGAAGAACTCGTTCGCAAATTCCCATCGATCCGGCGCAATCTTCCGAAATCCCTGCGTTTCACATTCTTTACGAAACCGTTACAACCAAAGCACCGAAACAGAGAGAGATATATATATTTATATGCATAAAAAGAGGAGGAACGTAACGTAACGTAACGCAACGTACATAGGTGTTGAGCTGTCGGACGAAGCTGGAGAAGTTGTTGTGCTTGAAGTAGCGAGGGAGCAAATCGCTTGCGAACCCCGCGGTACACCAAACTACAAACGTGGTCCCGCTTTCGTTCCACGAAATCACTTCGTTTGTGTTTGGATCGTCCACCATCTGATACGTTTTCGTTAGGAAAGGCGCAGGCACGCCTCTTTGCACGACCATGTTCCTCTTTTTTCTCTACAAAACCCCAAAATACATACAAAGAAAGAAAGGGAAGAAGAAGAAGAAGACAATACAGAGAGAAGAGGGAAAATGGAAGAAGATGATTCCACTGCTTGGGAGCTGGAATAAAGAAAGGCGAGATCTTTAATGGAAGAAGAAGCTATAATCGAGAAAACAACGTCCGCCTTCGTTTCCATGGATTTCCATTTTTCAATAGGGATTTCTGTTGGATGGAAAAGTCTTATAAAGAGAATGGGGCTTCCAGAATATTCGAGAAAGCGTTGAAAGATGGAGCAAGTCGTGCCACGTGTTTCTTTCCCTGGGTTGGATTTTGGAATGGTGGAAAATTTTCTATTTTTTTATTATTACTTTTTCTTGTGTGATGGGAACAACAACCTTTATGGGCCGGTTAAGCCTCTTGCAATTGCGACAAGGTGGTGGTCGGCTCAGGTTGAATTGATCCTAGTACGGCAGGCAACCTGTGAACTTGTCCTGATCCTAATTCATTTTAAATATTAGGGGGTACTTTTTGACAACTCTATTAATGCTAATAGAATCAAGTAGTCGAGCGAGGTGAAGGTAATTTTAAAGAATGAATAAAATATAAGTGGTTTATAATAGTATTTTATTTTTAGTTGTTTATTATAAATTTTTTTTTATTCTTTGTATAGAAAAGTGAAAATTTTTTGTATTGTAGTAGATAAAGGTGGTTAGTTGTTTTTTGACTTTTTTTTTTTTTAAAGATGGAAGGAGTTTTGAATTAAAGTGCTTTTAATGTGACGTATTGTTTGAAAAATGAAGGCTCTATTTGAGTTTTACTATGCTAGTAAAGTGCCAAACTAGCCCCGGCCAGTTTGGTAACTCTATTAATAGAGTCAAGTTAAGTAAAGTTGATTTTGAAGAAAGAATAAAATATAAGAGGGTTGTGATGCTATTTTGTTTTTAGTTGTTTGTTATGGAATTTTTTTTTGACTTTTTATCTGGAAAAGTCGAGTTTTTCTTGATTTTAGTGGATAAAGGTAGTTGCTTTTTTACTTTTTTTTTTTTTTAAAGACTGGGAGAGTTTTGAATAAAGTATATTTGATGTAACATCTTGTCTGAAAAAATTAAGACTTTACTTGATTTTTATTATACTAGTAAAGTGCCAAACTAGCCTAAAGATACATTGGATTTGAATTGCAGTGCAAAAAAGCCCAACGCAAGCTCTATTTCAAATAAAATAGATTATTTTAAGTGCCAAAATATTAAACCATCATAGTTAAGCACGTTGATGCTAAACCAACTCATTTAAATAGGTTAGGTAGGTGATGTGGCTATATGGGTTAACCTTAGCCCGACCTCTTTGAATGCATTTCATGTTTTTCTTACCAGTTCATGCATATTGCGAGTTGGTTTATATGGGTCTAATACGGGTCGAGTTAGCAAGTTGGGTAAGTGAGAATGGATTACCTATTTATATAAATGAAATGCAATTTATCTTAAAAAGTGTGTTCATTGTTGTTACTCAGCTTATTGCGAGCATAAGTGGATGAGTTCTAGTCCCTAGACTCAGCTGGTTATGAGCATAACTGGATGAGTTTTAGTCCCTAGAGTCGGCAAAAATATATATATATATATATATATATTTATATATATTTCATTGCTGGGTTTATATACAATGAGGGTTGCAAGGCCAAAGTACTAAACTCGAGTTGGAGTCCTGCACAGATCCTATTGCAGTCTCAAGCATGACTTTTGGCACCGGTTTCAGTTTGACTATGATTCTGATTCTAACTTCTGTTGTCAATGCAACGGTGTTTCTCTTATTATATTTCATTACTAGAATATGCAGTGGGCCCCACTTGGAGATGGCAGTGGGATCGAAGGATCTCCATTTCCCCCACCTGCTTTTGTACGGTCACAGAGGCTCGGATGATCACGTGGGCCTTTGATCAAGGGCCCCAAATTGTTACCGTCCAAATTAAGTTCATAGGTGATAATTTCCCCTGGAATATGATGGTATAGACTATGTGAGGCATGGATTCCATATATCACATAGAGAATATGCATATTAAGAGGGCAATAGATGTTAATGGTTGCAATCGTCAAGTCATGGTCGGCCTTGTGAATTCAGAGGTCTCCAGGGCCCCACTTTCTTGGGAGGCCGATCAAAATATCTAGGTACTCTCTCTCTCTCTCTCTCTCTCTCTAACAGATTCCGGATGTTGGATTTTTCTTACCATTGTAATTTACTGTGGATATGTTGAAACATCCTGTCATTGTCTCCTGATATTTGTTTGGTTGCACATCTTTTTCTGGGACGTTTGCGTCTCTAATAGAGAGAGGAAAATGGGCACATTGCTGTCTATAATAAAATCTAGACGGTTAACTTGTCAAGAGTAATGATGCATGCAAGTGATCTTCCAACGGAGCAAGAAACAATTTCCTCATTTGCTGCATTGTTTCAAAGTATGATTTCAGAAAGCATGGCTAAAAGCCCACACCTTTTCATATATATCTAGATAGATATACATGAAGATTTTTATATGAGTTTTGAAAGCGAATCCAAGTCCACCAGAAAAATGGCTCATAACCATATATGTGGGAACGCCCCCACGCCTAACGGGTGCAATTTATGGATTGAGAGTACATAATTACAGAATAGAGAAACTCAATTCAACCCTTTTTCACGTTTTTTACTTTAAAAATCTAAAGATTGCAACAATAAACACCTTTCATTTTGCCATATGCTTTAATCCTTTTCTGCGTTTTAAGGCCAGATTGTCGTTTTAGGACTGTTGATATCCTAATATTTAAGTTTGAATCCTTTCTCTCTGCCTCGTGCATTTTGCTAGTGTTTCTTTGAGGACAGCTTATCTTCAGTCAAGGAGGGGAAATTAGTGTTATAAGTCCAGTCAAGGTTCCACTGAAGTAAAGCTTCCACGCGGAAATGGCTGACGGGAAATAAATAACAAAGTTGATTTAAGTGACTAGCTGACCGGCGTCATTAGCCGTATCTTCCACAGTAAAAGGATATTGCTAATTGAATTAAACAGATTGATTGACAAAAGGACTTGTATACTATTATAACAAGAGAAGCATTCTGTGAAGACTCAAGAATCACGGCTTGGTGCCTTCTGCTAAAGCCAAAAACTTTTCATGGAATTGGATGAATCAAATCCATGTTGCTTCTTTGAAGGACATGAAATTGTTCATGATTCAAGATTGAATTTGTAGCCGGAAGTTTTCTTTTTCGGCAAAGTTTGCATTCAAAATCCTCTGAATTAACGGCACCTATGGGGAAACGACCCTTTAATAATTAATAAATTGGAGAAAGAGTGCTGAATTTCAGAATATGTCTGCTGACATTTGTGCCCAGCCATTTTCCACGGATTTTGTTTTCACATTGATTCATTTTACATAGAAAATGTAAACAGAAAACTTCACCTTTGCAGTTTCATTTTTCCATTGATTGGTTGGATGACTTCCTCTCCCATCCGTCAATGAAATAAATTTCTCTAGCACAGTGGGAGCAAATAACCCAAATCTTCTTTACACAGAAGGATAACCTACTTCCACAGATCAAAATCTTGTAAAATATCATAGATGAAACAAAGGAAAATCTCTCAATCTAATAGATGAAAGAATTTGATCTTTCTTTATCCCTTTTCTATCATCTTTCAACATGGGGCCATTGAACAGCTTAGATTGCTGATAATGGCCCAATGATATATTTAACTTGAGGACCGGGGATTGATTCTTGGGAATGTCCATACAACTATGAGTGAGTTGGCGACACTTTAGAGAGGTTCATGGTCCGCGAATTACAAAAGAAGGGTTTATATTTGCCATTTATTAGGTTGAAAAAAAAGGACAAAAGAGATTATTTGGCATTCTTGACCATCAAAATTTATTTTCTTTTAAGATTGTACGTAAAATAAAAACGAGTTACATGCTGATAGTGCTAGAACACTGCGTTTACGGGAGGACTCAAACTTGAACCGGGACATTAGTCACATATGGGAACGTGAGCCATACGCCTAAAGCCTTCTTCCGTCTCCTTTCTCAAAACATCAAGTATCTAGATTGAAACAGACATGGACGTGTTTCCCTTCTCTCACTGGTACGCGCTTGGTCAAGTTGAAGATGGGAAGGACTTGTCATTACTACAAATCAATGTTCCTGGTCATCTAACGCTGCTCAAATATTAGCTTAAAATGAACACACCTCACATTATTTACCCTAAAAAAACACATCTTAGCGTAGATTATTTACTAATGAAGTGGATTTTTTAATCGACCTGCCAACCAGTCCTGAATCCAACCCAATAATCTCAGGTTTAGGCGAACAATATTTCCTACTCCGTTAATAAATGGGTCAAGTTCAGGTTGCAGTTGTTGGGAACTTTGATCTAAAATGAAACTAAGAACAAGAACACAACAAGCTGGATTGAATGACTTAGTTTTTATTAATAGTAACTTTGGCTTAAATAGCCATTCAATACACGATCTTAACAGAAATTGAGAAAGCAACCCACTTAGCGGAAATAAAGCAAAGTGGTAACAGAAACTTTGAACAATTCAAAATACAAGTAGATGTCCCTAAAAGACTAGGACTCTCCCTGTAGACCAAAACATTATTCTAACAAAAAAACTGCAGTAAACTCCTTCAATATGCACTACACCAAGGGGTCAATCCCAACATAAGCGCATCCTGACCTGAACCATTCCACGCGCAAGGAGCTGGATTGGACTCAGATATTCTCTTTTTTCTTTGCAAATAAAAAATATATACATGGCCACCTCAAAACCATCTAGATTATATTCTACCTACATTTGTAAAAAAATAAAATAAAATAGTAGTTAAGGGTGTCATCGCACACAGCTGCCCCGGGATCGATCCCTGGGAAGGCAGGTCTTTGCAAAAGTTAGGTACCACTCACCCATCTAGGAAAGCAAAAACTCTGATATGATGAGGTCTTTGGCACAAAAACACCCATCAACAATGTCACATAAGAAAGGCACTGAATACCACCCTGCAACGAGTTCACACATAACGCCACTAGAAATACCACTGCAGTTCTCAACATCATCAACATAACAATTCCAAACATATAGTGTACCTCTCTGTAGATAACTTAGCCTGTAAGTGGTATCTTTACTAGTATGTATCTTACAAACGAATGAACTTTCAACTTGGCTACTACTAGCATTTTTCTCTGAAATGAGTGAAATGTAACAGCAAAGCATAACTCTTTCCTCCTAATTCTAATACTAGTTGTAAAATTCTTGTCATTTAACAAGCAGTGATTTACGGTAATAAGCATGCTTCCAAGATGCTCTGTATCAAACATGTGCATCTGTTTTCTTTAGGATTGCAAACTTTGAGATCAGTAATCAGCTTTCAGCTCTCTCTGCTGAGAGATTCTCTTCTCTACACGAATTTAGGTTGCAAATTGTATGACATCTGCATTCAATTACCGGTCTTCAGATGAAGGTAGCCCATATTTTGGCAATGGAGAGCAGGTCATGTACTTACCTTGCTCGTCACTGCAATGTTCATCTTCCTTCTGGAAGTAGCTTCCATTGGCACTCGCTGTCACAGGAGATTTAACAAGCGGAACAACCTGAAAAACAATTCAAATCAGTGGAAGTAAGATTCTCCAAATACCCATTTAGGAGTCAATCTTCTTTTGCAATTATGATATATAAGAAGAGATGAGTACAAAAAAATTGTATGCATTACCTGATCTCTGCTCGAAACACCAGCAGCTGTAACCCTACGCCTTTTCTTGCGGGATCTGCTTAATGATGTGCTATCAAAGTCTTCTTCCACAAAATTCTGATCTGACACCTCTGCAAAACCCAGATCAGTCAACCAGTTATGGACTATCAATATTTTCTTAATTCAGCATCTCCATTTAGTATATAGTGATAGTGTAGGAAGTCTTAGGAGCATGATAGAGCTTTATCATCATCAGAAGTAGTGCTGTCAATGGGCCTGGGTCCAGCCCAGATAAACCCGAGCCTGAATCCAATAATACTAGATCGAAACTCTAGGAAGAGCACCATGGGGCCGGACCTGGATAAAAAAGTTTAGTCCAAAATCCTTATCATGCTGGACATAATTCAACAGTTCCAAACCTGTCGACTATAAGCCATAATTACACATTTGTTGTATTAAATGATATGTATACTGCATATGCAGTATGTAGACATTATCCCTTAAACAAATAATCCACAAAAAAATGTAACAAAACCTAAACCTCCCTTGTCATTCAAAACACTGACAGAGTTAAAAGGCTGATTCATTCACATTCAAATTGGACCCGGATGCAAATCACTCTAGGGCCTCCCACTACCTCTATCAAGTGGAATATGATTCAGGGTTCAATGTCCGTATCAGACCTGTACCCAGACTTTTGAATGCAGCCTGAATTCAAGATGTTGACAACCCTATTTAGAGGATTGCCAAATGTAACCAGAAAAAAAATTCCTGGCTTTTTAGCTATGAGCATACAACAACTGTCCATAATATTTATAGAGGAAGAAGGCCAAATATTTAATTTCTATGATATGGTGACCTATTTTCTTTTTGTTTGAGAATGTTGTATGGTCTTTAATAGTCTCAAACAATTTATTTATTTAAAAATATTGGTTGGCTACTTTCATGCGATCAAGACCTATGAACATTAAAAAAAAAGAAAAAGAATTGTCTCATCCTACAGAGGAAGACCACAAATAGCATTTAGTAATCCAGGTAACCCTTGTTTTTTACTACCAATTTACCATTACATACCAGTCAATATCAGAACTGTATACACTAGTATTATGGGAACATATTGGTTTGCTGCCAATATATTGTTGGCAGTACAACATGCATGTACTCTTTCAAATGGGTGATGAAAGCAGTGTACATATCACCCTTGTCCAGTGGCACAAGATATCTAAGCAGTATCTATAACGAGTTTTGTCTATGGCATAAGGATAAATCTCTGCAACCACGCTCCAACTTCAATAGAGTTTAAGTCACCAAAGAGCATGCAGTCTAGAATTAAGCATGTGCTTTTAGAAATACATATGCTTGGGGGTACAATAATGAACAAACTAGTGATTGGACAATCAAACTTTCTAAAAACCCATTCTCTTCAAATTCTAGATGAATGGCCTTATAATCTCACTATTTACTAAAGTCATGTGCATGTGTGCTTGGTATCTAAGAGGGCTGTTGGCGATAGTACTCTAGGGTATATCACGAAGCGGATGGTCTGTTTCTGCAGAAATTACATCTCCACCCACTATGTAAGTGTTATCTAGTATCAAAGCAGCCCAAAGAACTGAATTTGGGAGTAGAGTCTAGCATATTTTCTGACATTGGATCAAATATAAGGAAAAAACTACATCAGATGTAGACATTTCTCCACCATTTACTAAGTGCTTCACCGACTATAACAGAAAAGCATGGGGAGAGGGGATCACCTTGAGGAATGTCTTGTGATGCCTTGAAGAACCATTTAAGAAAAAGTTATGAATGCACACAATGATCTGACCTCAAGCACTCGTTTTTCCATCTACGAAATTTAACATTGTAATTCATCCATTTCATCACAATACAAGAATCCACACCCACCCTATACCTTCTCCAAGTCTAGCTGACACAAAAGGTTGAAGGTCTACTGCATGTGGGAGTGTAAATGGGAGGAATCAATTATTTCCCCCTCTTCTACCACAATTCATATACCCAAAGCCGGATGTTTTCCAATTTTTCACATTATACAATGTCCTATCAGAAGCAACTATACAGTCAACAATCACTCTTCTACTCTCCAAGTAGAGACCTCCCTCAAAGATTTTTCATCCTTCTCTTCAATCGAAGCATCCCATGAAAGAAATTGGTATTTCAAAAAAAAAAAAAAAAAAAAACGAAATTGATATTTCAATCTGACATACTCCAATGCCAAGTTGCCAATGCTTGATATGTTACCTGTACTAATCAAAACATGAGTGGTAATACCTTCTCACCTGAGAGAATAGGCTATACTAGCCAGATCAAGAAAACATACCAACTCAACCCATGTCAAGGTTCAAGCATTGTGATGTGCCTTCAGGTCAACTTCTTATTCTAGATTATTATAATTTTTCTTCCAAACGAAGTGAAGTCTACTTAAGTTGCTATTATAATACTTAAGCTATTCTCTCATTTTAGAAGTCTTTCACATACTACTCAATACATATGGGGCACCCACGCACCATTTAGAAGTCTTTTTACATACTACTCAATACATATGGGGCACCCATGCACCATTATCAAAACAAAGAAAAAATATTAATGTGAAGGTTAAACAATTGGAAGAGAATATTAATGTGAAGGTTAAACTATTGGAAGCACAAACTTTAAACTTTATACTCAATTGAGGACATGAAAAAGGAAGAGTTTCAACTGGGCTTACAAAGTTGGGTAGAAAGCTACCTGTATTGCTGCCTACAGAGTCTTGGCGACATATGGCAGGGTAACAACGAGATTGTTGCTTGGAACTTGTTCCCAGCCCAAAAACTGTTCTTCTGTATTTCTGCCCTCCGAAGTGGACTACGTCACTAAACAGCTTGCCATGCTGTGGAATATCCCTTGCTGTTATTTTGAGTTTGAGGTCTTTGGCCACAGAAGCTGGACAGGAATGCTGGATAAATTGATTTTTCAAAAGAAGGCAAGACTCATTTCCATAATTCGGTCTAGTCTGAGTCCTTTCACAATTAATTTTCTCCCAGCAGCCCTTTCGAAGAACCTTATACTGAGCAATGATTACAAACGATTCAATTAGAGTTTGGTTATGAATATAATACATTGAACAGACAAGAAGATATCTGAGTTTTGGACCTCGTTAGCAGAGAGGTTTTCATTGGAATTTGATTGTGACGAGTTTGAAGCAAGCACCTTTTGTCTTCTAGACGACCAAACATGCAAATCCCTCAAGAGATTGTCTGGGTTGTACAACTGTTTGACAAATGATGCTTCGATGGAGTTGAGATACAAGTTGTGCTTCTCATCTGTCCACTCTGTTAACAATGATTCTACCATTTGAGGGTCCTGATTTGAAGATTATATCATCAAAAGTAGAAACTCTATTCATGAAAATACACAACGAGGTCAAAATCATGGAAACAGATTAATGGATTTTTTCTCTGCTATTTTAATAGAAGCATAGGTGAATTACAAGAATTCATGATTAATTACAGAGACCTCAATTAGATTTGCAGAACAAGACACAAAATTACTTGAGAAAATAGGAACTGATGATTCACGATGACTCAACATAAGATCAGGAACATAGAACCAACAAAATAAGGTATTTTTAACTTTTGTCACTAACAAAAATAAGGAATGATGGACTAGCTTTCAAAAATATTAAATTGGATGCCACCCCCCTCCCCCCATTTAAAAGAATATATTGTGACAAGTAAATATTTGTTACAACTTTGAAATAAAATGCAACAGAAAGTTGTGCAATGCCCGGAAATAAAAGAGCTTCACTATGGCAGGCATAACCAGTGAAATCTTGCAATTCTCCTAAAATACCCAAATCATATAAAAAGTCCATGAAATGTAGAAACACTTTTACCACATTACCTTCTATGAGGAATCAAATAGAGGTTCAAATAGATATGGGACTTTTCCAACACTCCCCCTCATGTGCAGTCCCAATAGATTTTATGATGGATCTACACGTGGGCTACACAAAAACGACGAAATAGAACCTGCTCTGATACTATATACAAGCCCAAAAATATTAACTGATAGTTGAAAGGACTAAACAGGTATATAAAGCCATACCAAACCCAAGATGTGAGATGTGGGACTTTCCCAACAAATAGAAGGCATATACATATCCCTCTAGAAGACTAAAAAAATCAAGAAATTCATACACTCACCCACTAAGCACGACAATAAAAACACGAGCAAAAAAAAAAATTTACCATCCATTTCATCAACAATTTCCCATCTTACATTTCCTAACCCCAAAGCAATTACCATCCATTTCATCTACATGACCAAAAGCCCAAAAAGAAAGAAAAAAAGAAACCATAGAGCATAAAAGCTAGCACTGCGTCCCACCCATCTTTCCCTTCTCTTTTCTACCTACAAAGACATAAACCCCAAATCCAAAGTCCACTGGATTCTCCACTCCATAAAACCTATAAAGCATAAAAATTAGCAGATATCCCTGAGATTTCCACCTCTGAAAACCCAAAATCCATAAACAGAAGCAGCCCATTTCATTTCACAATAACCCCAGTACAAAAGAGAAAAAAAAAACTGTAATTACACCCATCACCCATCCTCAAAATAAATAAATAAATAAATAAATAAAAAAAACATATTTATAGAGAGAGAAAGAGAGGGAGAGAGAGAAGAGAGATACAGAAAATAAATCCATGTGAAAAGACATCATAAATCAATGCCAAGGAATCTGTACGGCCGTTCACTTCCAAAAAGCCACAGCTTAATCACCCCAAATTTTCATTCTTCCCATCCCAAAACCAAAACTCCAAAATAATCAAAACCCATTTCATTTCATCCCATCCCATGATAAATCAAGAAACAAAAAGAAAGAAAAACCCAGAAACAACACAAGCAAAAACAAGACAATTACCAATGCAAAGATCCCATCTTTCCTCCAATTTCCAACCACCAAAACAAACCCATAAAAAAAAAAAAAAAAAAAAAAAACACACACACACACACACACCCCACCACCTCCACCACAACAACAACAACACAAAAGAATATTTGAACATGAAATGCAAAACGAATCAATAACCCAGGTATTTACCGTCTGGACGAAATCCCTCGAAAGGCTCCAATTGCAGCAGTTTAAACTCTTGCTTGATTCCAGAAGCATTGGTGATCCCAACTTCATCGTCTCTTCCATCTCCACCGTCCATTTCCCGTTTCAATGCCCCAAGCTATTAATCTACTCTTTCAACAGAGGAAATAAAAAGTATCTCAATCTCATGAGGGTCATCTCCCTCCCTCTTTGTGCACTTGGTTCTTATTCGTGAGCAAGTGCTTTCAAAACGTCAAAAGCGGCGAGAGAGAGGTGGGTCAGGAGAGCTACAGATGGCGGTGCTTTGACACGTGTCATGGACGACTTCAGAAGAATGCCATGTCAGCAAAGAGGGGAGGATAAATATCTGGCTGCTTTCAGGTTCAGATATTTTTGCGACCAAGAAAAGATCTGTCTGCAACTCTTGTCTGTGTGCGCGCGGGTAATGGTCATGTCACTTTGCCACGAAAACCACGTAATTCAATTCAATTCCCATTAACTACCTGATGAAAAAGTAGAAAACTTGGCTGCACTTTTCCTGTTACGGTCAGAGAAGGAATTCATGGCCTTTTTTCCGTTTCATTTTTCTGAATGTCATAAACGGTGGGTGGCTGAGAATTTCAAAGGCCGTAGGTTTGCAATCACATTCAATAATTTACCCTTTTCAACGGTGGGTGTGTTCGAGAATTTCAAATGCTAGAGTTTTGAGATTTTGCAAATAGCCCAGCACCACAGTGAACGGCCCGCGGCACGACACGGCTAAGGCCGGTACGTCTGGGGCATGGCACGAAATATATAATATTTTTAGTGTAAATAAAAACTATAGTCTTTTATTTTTCTTAATTATCCAAAAAAAATATAAAATTTTTAAAAATAATCTTATTAAAAAACCTTCAAATAAAAAAGATACAAGTAGTTTTTTTCTTAGTGAAGTAGGTTGAATTTAAGCGAATTTGTGCTGGACTCTTATTTATATTTATATTTTAACTTCATTTTTAAGCCCAAAAGGTAATAATGACACCAAATGCACCACGCACACGACACGGCCAACACGTCGTGCCATCGGTGCCGGCACGACTGAAGTGCGGCACAGCCCGTGACACGGCGAGGCTGGGAGTTAGTTGACATCTCTACGTCATGCATCCCTCTATCCCTATCAGTTGCCTTATCAGTTGTCTTGCATCTAGGATTTGCATAATTAGATGCCCACTTGACCACTCATGGAGCTGTACTCGAGACCTAGTAGGACCTAGACCCAACTAGCATAAGTGCCCACTTAGACTTGATTATCAATTAAACTATTTGATTGCATATACTAGAATAGAAAACGAGAAAATAAGAATTCATGATCAAATAAGATCTTTCGATATGTGGATAAAACCTTGACTTTCATATGATTTTAATTTTACTGAGTGAGGTTTTTTCTTTTTTTTTTCCTCATCTACTCTTAATTCAAATTCCACTTAAAACATTAAATTATTGAATGTGATTTCCAAACTACAGCAATATTTGAAATTTTGAAACACCCACCCACCCTTTATGACATTAAGAGGCCATTTGACATCTCTAGCATGACGCTCAACAAGGGTAATGTCATGGATTTTATTTTGTTGTGGATTAAGAAATTCAACTTTTAATTTAAGGGGCTCAAAGTTTAATCGCTTTGTATGAGTTTGAATTTATTCTCATTGAACTCAAGAGTTAATAATGGTTGGAGTCAAATTAAGACCAATACTAATTGATGAGAGGTAGATATATGAGAAAGGATCCCGGGTATAAGTGTTGGTACTAGTCCCATATCAGCAAGGCTTGAGAACAATAAACAGCAGCCATATCAGTTATTTTAATTGAAAACATTCATGAAGGAAGTGAAAAAGAGGTTGAATTAACTTATCTAAAACGCTACTATGAAAAGATAAGCTTTAGAGAGAGGAAAAATCCCCCACCTCATCATAGCCCAGATAGTTCGGAATATGGGTGCCTTATTGGAATTGTGCGATTTCAATTCCCCAATCCTATTGAATTCCTAGCAATTGTCATCTTACCAAAATGGTAAGATGTGTCGATTCTCATTTGGCAATGCCAATTTATCTCACCCGAGGGTTCTATTACTTCACCTGAGGTCTCCTTCCCTCATCTGAGGGAGCTCCCTTTTCTCACATGATGTCTCATTTTCCTACCTGAGGGCTTCTCCCAATGGCGTAAACTCGATAAGGTCCCAGCCCCCTTAGTTGGGGAAAATAAAAATACCTTTGGATAGCGGAACAAAAAAAAAAAAAAAAGTTCCTACTACTGTGCCCAGATGCTCAAATTTGACATTTCTACCTATTTCAGAATTTATGTGCCCATTCATTTTGGCTGTTCTCGAGTCAGACCGGGCTTGAAGGAATTCATGACCTCTTTTTTTGTTTGAAATTTCTAAATATCATCATGGGTGTTTGAGAATTTCAAATGCTGTAGTTTTGAAAAAAAAAAAAAGGAAAGTCAAGATTTCCTATTCATTAATTTACCCTTAAGTGGACTTTAAATTAAGAGTAGCTGAAAAAAAAAAAAGCCATCTCCCTTAAAGTTAAAACCATAGGAAAGTCAAGATTTTATCTATATTGTTACCGTGTATCATTCACCTTTCATCTCTTTATTGAGAGATCTTATTTGACCATAAATTCTTATTCGCTTAGTTACTATGTAGTCTATGCAAACAAATAGTTTAATTGATAATCAAGTCTAAGTGGGCACTTATGCTAGTTGGGTCTAGGTCCTACTAGGTCTCGAGTACAGCTCCATACGGAAGTGGGCATCTAATTATGCAAAGCATATGGTTCTTAGTTGGGTTTGTGGCCAACTAGGTCTGTGTGTATGGAGACAAACGCCTTAATTGGGGCCATGACCAGATTGACCATGAATCGGACTAAAAGCCAACCAAGACAGCTGATGGGGATCGAGGGATGCATGACGATCAACAGGGGTAAGGGGATGTATTAGATTTGGTTGTGGATTAGGGGTAGGATCAATATCACTTTGATAAGAAAAAAAAGATTTGACCTTTAATTTAACAGGCACAAAGTTTAATGGCTTTGCATAAGTGTGAATTTGTTCTCATTAAATTCAATAGTTAATAATGGTTGGAGTCAAATTAAGACCAATACTAATTGATGAGAGGTAGATATATGAGAAGGTACAAGTGCTGGTACTAGTCCCACGTCAGCAAGGCTTGAGACTAATAAAACAGGGTCTGAATCCGTTGTTTCATTGAAATAGGAGAATAATTTTTCATCCAGGAGCGCCACCTGTATAAAATGTGATGTCACTAATTGATCATTCTTAATTGCACCCTCTTAACTGCAACTCTTTATATAGATGATACACTGGGATTGGATGAAACAACATTCCTCTTTCAACAAACCAGGGGATCTGGACTCAATAAACAACAGCCATATCAATTATTTTAACTGAAAATATCCATGAAAGAAGTAAAAAAGAGGTTGAATCAGCTTATCTAAAATACTACTATGAAAAGATAAGGTTGGATCTTTGGGTTATAGGTGTTCAGACTCCAGACTCCAGAATATGTATGCTTTGGGTCATACTGGGGTTTACAATTCAAAATAGGCAACTTAGTCATGGTTAATCTCCTTTGATCATGGTACATTAAATCTTAATCGATACATAAATTTTATGTGTAAAATTTGTGATCCCACTTATACATGGCACTGCCTTATGGTTCCATGTTTCGTCAACCTATCATGATATAGAGGTCCTTAATAAGAAGCTTAAGCATGTGTTTATGCAACGAGTATTTTGCAATAGAAAGGAAAATTATTCTTATTTTCTGTGTAATCCACTGTTATATTGGTTGGGGAGAAGTAGTTTCCTTGCAGAAAAATAAAAAAGAATGACTAAATTTTCTTGATGGAGAGGATACCAATTTCTTATGAGTAGTAGGAATCCATAATCCCTCTCTATTAGAAACAGAAATTTGCGGAACGTGGGATTCCCTCATTGAACAAAAAAGACCTATGGCAGAGGGAGAAAGAAGCAGAAGCGAGGTTTATCCGAAGCAGAAGCGAGGTTTATCCTAACTGCTCTTTGAAACCAAGGTTTTCCCAAGATTAAAGTTTGTTGGGATGCTTTGGTGGTAGTTGAAGCTGTTAAAGGAGAGGACGATTGGTGAATAGTAGAGTTCTGTGTTGTTCTTTTGCTTTTATAGATCTTGTCTGTATGTCCATCAAGGGAGACAAGCATTGGCAGACCACCTCGCCGAACATGCATTACTAATTGACGTTGGATCCCTTGGAACAGATTTTCCAGATGAACACATTTTCTTTGTCGCCGAAGAAGAGAAAGTGCCAAAGAAGCTGAATGGACACTGTATTTTGATGGAGCCATGAATGGAGACCGAAACGGCATAGGAGCTGTGTTGATTTCTCTGACATTTGAAAAAAAAAAAAAAAAACCAAGCACACCCAAAGAAAGCAAATGGGACTGTTCATTCCTTAGCTAAAGTTTGTTTTAGATGATGTGAAAGGAATTATTTGGGTTTCTTCCCACTAGTCTTGGTCTGTGGGGTGGAGGTTTTGGTAGTTGTTTGTTCCCTATCTTTTGATTGAAATTTCTGTTTTACCTGGAAAAAATTTAAAACTCACTGCCCAGCTCGTGTATCTAATTTGATACTGTTGCATCTGGGAACTTGTGTAGCTATAATGGGTCGGTCTCTAGATTGGTTGGAGTACTCCTCTCCACATATTATGGGTTGGACACTAACTCATTTGTGAGCTGAAGACTTCACAATAACTGTGTTTTCAAATGGGCAAGTAGGGTGGGGCTATGTTTGTCCAGGCCTAGCTTGCAGTGTTGTATTTAGGCCCAAGCAAAGCTCAACCTAACATGGCCTAGGGAGGAATGCTGAGCCTAGCCAAAATTGCTGAAGGACAAACCGGTTAGGAGCAAGAGAGCCAAAAAGTAGCCTCACAGGGACCTGGTTCAAGCCCAAGAATCGGACTGGTAAAGACCTATGTAAAGGCCTATGTAAAGGCACTGCCAGGCTTGAGAAAGTCCCACAAACCTGAAAAAGCCCTCTAACTCCGTAATTTATCAAAAGATGTTAATTTGGGTCCATTCTGGGTGTGACTTTGGGCTCTGGCTGCATTGTTAAGAGCCAGCCTTGTACAATCATTAGTCAGGTCTAAAATCCAGGTCCAGGCCCAACCCAATAATTGAAATGCTTAGGCCAAACTAGACGGATGGGCCCAGAATGGTAATGGCCCATTTACAATCCTCAGAAAACACATTAATGAAGTATGTATTTTTTTTACTTTTTTCTCTCAAAGACCACTAGTGCCAAGGTGTCTAACACTGTAAAAATTGGATGAAACTGTGTAAAGGTTGTACCGGATGGATGTGCTCATGATAGATGAGGCCAATCTGAACCCAGGCTACATCAGGCTAGATTTGGCTGTTCCTGTGCATGGTTTGGACCTGGCCTAATCTTCTAGCCTGATAATTAAATGTCCCTGACTCGGTTTGGTATGCCTACAGGCCCAGTCCAATCTAATATATTTAGAACAATGGCGATGATATATATTTTTCAAATGGGCTGGGGTAGGCCCATGGGTTTGTCTGGGCCTGAATATTAGGCTGGAAGAGAGAGTAGGCCAGCTTTGCAGAAGATTTGGCCCAGTTCAGGCCAATGCACTAATGTTCATATGAGTATATCGTTTATCCTTTCATTAATCTGGTCTTCAGTAGTTCATTCATTGGAAATGGATGTGCTCCTCACCAATGTCTGGACAAAAGCCCAAGCCTTCAAGGCAATGGTTTTAAATTCCCAGTAGTTTTATAAGTTCAAGCTCAATGTAGTTACCTGCCTTGGCTTTGGTGAGTCAAATTGAGTTTCGAAATTATGTCCCAAATATAGATAAGTGTGAATGGTTAATTACGTTGTATGTCATTATCATCAAATTATAATATTAAAACACATTTTAGCTTTTGGATTATTCTTTTAAAGAAATAGGTAAAAGGTTCAATAGAATCTGATTGGAGTATACCTTTGCTCAACATTGAATATTATCTAAAAGAACAACTGCTTTGATGATAATGACAATGATATGGTATAGGATAACCAAATTGAGGTGTGGAAAATCTATGGCAAGTCAGAAGGGACATGAGAATGAAAAGAAAAAAAAAGGAGGAAATTTTGGTTAGGCATAGCCTGCTAAAATCAAATTTGAGAGTCTTACTATGAGACCCACTTAGATGAAACTTAGGGTTATGTTGGGATATGAAGGTCTCAATGGAGTTAGTGAAAGCAAGCCCGCCATTATGATTACCTGACGATCGTAACTATTTATTTAGAGGTCTATACAATGATTCTAGAATGAATACCTAACCGTTAAATCTTGGGGCGTTTATATAAATAATTATGATCATCAAACTGTACTAATATATATTTTCTTTTTCGCTACATAGGTGCTGTGGTTAGTGGGACAGGTATCAATTAACCTACCCACCCACGGATCGAACCTTGGGTGGGTGGTCACAGGAAACTAGGGTGCCAATGTCACTGAACTGTCAGTGCCTTGACAAATTATACTAATATTCGACCCTTCTCTAATCTGCATAAAGGGCTTTCGGTCTCTCCCTACTCTCATAATTGTCATGTATCAAGGTGAGCCCTGCACTATTATTTTGCACATTTGATGAGAGTTTAGAGTTGATTAGTAACCGAATTTTCCTCGTGAAAGAAATAAGGTAAGGAGTTCACCTTCAATGAACAAAGAAGAGAACGAGAATAAATGAAAGAGAATGCTTCTTAGCAAGTGGACGATATCAGACCGACACAATCTTATCTCCTTTCCTGGTGGATAAGATGGTTTTGGCTGGACACCCACCGAAAAATAGAGAAGATATCAGACAGCATTGGGACTCTATCCTTAGCATGTCTTCATCGATAATATTGCAAATAAAAGATAGAAAAGGCAAACACAGAGAAAGACAATGACCCATGTTAACTTCACAAGCAGGTTCCAGCTTGGTATTCCCACCAAGAGGGGGGCCATAGCCTGCATGTTTGGCCCATGTAAGAACAAAATTAAGGCTATAGGGCCTGAAATTTTAAGACAAAGTGGAATTTGAGCTGGGATTGGGCAAGGCAAGTTCTGTTTGAAAAAATGGATTAAAAGAAAATCATACTTGCTAAAACTCTTTTACAAAAATTACTGGAGTAATGTTAGTTGAATAGAATTTTTGATTGGGTTGGATTGCGAATATTGCTTATATCTTTTACCATATAAATTCATGTAATAGTCTCAACCAGTAGGATTAATTTATCGATTTTCTTAAAGTTACCACTATATTCGAGCCATGGCTCGGTGTGATCTTGCAACCCTAGCCAGCCATGGTTCCTTACACTTTTGTCATATTTTTTTTTTCCATTCAGAAGAACATTCTCCTCTCACACATCCATTCATCCAGGACTCACAATCTCCTCATTTTCATCAGCCCTCGCACTCCAATATTTTGGGATCCTATTCTTCTAGAAAAGATCATGACAGATATAGTGGGTTACTAAAACTCTTACTAAAAAAGAGAAGATGCGACAATGTGAACTCACTTGCAGTGATCACCAGTAAAATAGGAAGACACACTTTGGTTGGACTTTAGATCAAAAGTTTAATTTGATATGACCAATCTTAAATCTAGTTAAAATTAAAAATATATATTTCAAATCCAAACTCTTTTTCTAATATTTTAGTGATCTTTTGTGGGAGCTTTCAATACCAGTCCAGCTTTATGGGTGTGATTTTTGTTACATTTGATGCAGTCCTTATGATACTGGGATAAAATTCATGCATACTCCCTAAATTAGGAGGCCATTTATTTGGATTTCAATTACTTGGGTTGGGCAATAGAGTTTCACTCCTTTGACCCAGGATTTCACTATATAAGTCAGAGTCTGGCAGGATCCGGAATCTCGCGGTTTGCGTGCCAAAATGTGTTGTCAGCCGGGTGAATGTGGGCCAGCAATTCAGTCGCATGGTTGTTGGCCTCCAGAAGCTCACTCGTCAAATAGGAAATGTGATCTGAAAGCTGTAGATACTCTTTTATGCAGGCACAATGTCCCATGCATGTTATATGATTTGCCACCTCCTTCGAACCAACGGCTATAAGATGCCGAGGTATTTGGAAGTTTGTAAGACAGTCTATATTACAAGGACGATGATTTGTAAAGTCTTGCGTGTTGTGTTTTTTTTTTTTTTAATTATAATTATATAGAGTGAGTCTACCTTGTCTTGCATTAAGGTCGATCATATGGACAGATTTTCTACATGATGGAATGAGTCTTGATCCAACCAGTCATCGGGCGTAGGGCCGGTTTATTTGTGATAAAAAAAAAAAGGGGCGGTTTGAGAAAAGAAGTAATTACTTTACCACTCTATTTTTCCAACCAACTATTAATGTAAAAGAAGAAATGTATGTTACTTTTGCTTAGTTTGGCTATCAATAAAGAGTGATACTTTCAGCTGGACTACCAAGTGTAAAAATAGAATGGCGGCAAATGAGTGTTTTGGTACTGTTAAATCAACTTTATCTTCACTGTCCCCTAAAACCTTGCTAAACAAACATGACCCTAAAGACATATTCTTTTATCATTGGTTTTGGATATACACCTTTGTTGGTTCAATTTTAACCACCCAGTCCCAGAAACTATTTAAGTGCCTGATGCAACCGCTTCATTCTTCTCAAAATGGATGTCCTCAAGGCATAAAATGTCTCCACTTTTTATTAGCTCAATATAAGTTGGCTCTAATGTAAGATTGAGGCGCAATGTAGAGAGATTCAATACATATGACAATAGTATCCATTTTGAGCGGCTTGAATTCCACATTGAGGAATTCCATCTTTGAGTTTGACTCCCAATCTCACATCTGGGCTTGAATAAATGACCCATTCATTGTTGGGTGGGACACAAATACCTAGGTAGAATTGAAGCCTTCTTTCAGGAAAAGGAAAAAACAAAAAAAGAGATTCATTGAATGCAGGTTTGAGATTTGAGGAATTCGTAGGCCTTTTCTTAAGATTTTTTTTCTGCCATTTTGACATCTCTGGGCAGTTGATCTGAGTGAGGTCCATGGACAGAAGGAGAGCCACTTTCACACCATACCGTGGCGTGGCCCCCACTTTAAAAGGAAAGAGACCGTACACTGCAACTTATGCACTACCAACCAACCCCAGCATAAATAATATGAGGATTGGCTATCAATCTCGGGGTCCCAAAACGAAACATTTCAGATATGAAACGACTGTCAGAAACGGGAACCGATACAACACTGCCTGGAAGCAACACGTGTCCAATTCTTGGATACAGAGACAGGGAGGTGAGGTAGAGGAGTGCCCCACTCCCCCGCTCTCTCATGGCCTGACAGGTGCTCTTTCCCAGTGGGTTGGTTTCCTCTGAGACCCAGACTCAGAGAACTCCTCCTCAAGGAATGAAACTCTCACATGATAAGCCCACTTACTTAAAATCTAACCGTTCAAAAATCAATGTGGATGATATTATATTATGTATTATAAAATTTTATTTCAATAGAAGTTGATTTTACTATTTTATTATAAATACGAGAAAATAATTTCATCATTACTTAATATCACATTTTCTTGTCAAACAGTCAATCTTAATCTCACGTGTAAATATTTGGGATACCTAGTAAAGTTTGAGGGTATTTATTTTAAGAAGATCAGATGTTGATTAGGTGACCATAATGTGGAGTTTGCACATTTGATGAGGATATGTGAGTGAATGTGTGAGAGGATCCGCACTCTCCCTGTGTGGGTTGGAGAAGCCCACGTCTCCGGATCTTCATGCAATGATATACCGTACAAAGGGCTCCCATGGATCCCGATCATGACTGAAGGACTAAGACAAATTTCTAAGCCCACTGATAGGTCCATCATCATGGGACTTTTGAATTTCGCACATCGTTTAAAATTACAATCCCTCCGGCCTTTATCTAAAAATTTTGATTTTTAGTATTTTATTTTTATTTTTATGATGTGGGTATTGTAAAGTCTTCGACTCAAAAGGACTAATTCCAGGTGGTGTCGGACAGACCATGCAGATGTAGACAAGATAAATATTTAAAAAGATATAATTGTCGTAAGTTAATTATTCGGTTGTGCGAAATTATTATTGGAGAGGGCATGGGGGGGGGGGGGGGGGGGGGGGGGTGGATTGGCATTTGTTATACTTTGTAATCGGGGGCATGAGCCATTATTAGATTTTGCTAGGCTGCTCTGAGCTCAGAGTATGCCAAGCTGTGACCCAATTAGAATCCTTCAAGTTATGAGGTGTGGATAGATTCAAAGGGTCTTCCTAAGACCTACCAATTTTCAAAAAGGTGAAAAGGGAAGGTATTTTTTTGAGATCATCAGTTGACCAAATTCTAGTATTTGGATAGATTAAGATGTTTGGACGGCAAGTTTTGAATGGTGATTTATTAAAAGTCAACAAAGTTAAGTTAAATGGGAAACTCAGGTTAGGGCCATGGGGCGGTGAACAATGGTGGACCCAAAATTTTCATTTGGGTGGTGCGGGGTAATGATCAAGTTAAGAAATTAAATAATAAAATAGGTTTTTTTTTAAGTATTATTTAAGAAATCTCTCGGATCCGCATCCGCATCGTGATAAGTAGGTCCACCACTGGAGGTGAAGGTAAGCCCTGTAAGGCAATCCATTTCTTGCTAGTTCTTAGTATATTTATTTTAAATCATTTAAAATATAATTTAATTCATATTAAAAAAAAAAGCATATGCTCGTTTAAGTTTTTTTTGAAAAATAATGAATCGACCATAAGGTATGGTTTTTAGTTTCGTTATCTTCAATGATAGGATTGTGTTCTATATATGAATATAATAAATAAACATATAGAACATGGGAATAACGTAGAGTATACATACACATTCAATCTATGGTGGCCTAATTCTTATTAGAATTTTTTTTTTTTGTAAGGGTCGTTGAAGCGAAAATCTTCATTCTGTGGGATTTAGATATAGATAAGTGAGTCCATTGAGAGCCTCCATGAGTAAGAGCCTCATTCATGTTGTTGGGAAGTCCCACATCCCACGTCGGCCTCTCATCTATTAACTTTAAGCTTTTGGATTGATAAGTAGTTCCTCATATAATATAGAGAGTTTACACCAAATTAAGAGAAAAAACATTAGTACAAAAAACTGAATTTCTATCCCGCATTCCCGCCACTTTTTTACGACTTTGGTGTTAGACAAATGTGCCATGAATGCATGCACATGAATTCTAATGTCCTCTGAATGACCCAACCCCAACACATCCCAACTGTTCCCCACCCAACCCCCCTCGCTCCATCTCATCCATTATAAAAGTGGTATGAAAAGGGCTTATGAGGAACATCTTTCCGCCGTATGTGCCAAATATGTATCTATTTGTTGGCCAACTTTAACTTCATTGCTATGTTGCGGCCGAGGATTTCGATACATTTTGGGAAGTTGGAAGGATTCGATTTTGAATGTGCACGACATACAAAGATTATGCATGCATGCCAATATTGTATTGTGCTTGTTCTTTTCCATTATAACAAATCCTTTCGACTAAGACCCATCATAAATATTCTTCCTCTTGCTCAAGACCCAATCGAAACTTTTGTTAGATTTGTGCGAACCCAAGTAATAAAAGTGCAAAACAAGCTAACCCATCTCCATACTCTAAGCAAAAAATGGAATTATAACTTTATAATCATGGTGGGATATGAAACAAAAAGCTCATAACTAGATATTAATATCATCACATACATGGATTCGTCTGTTCAACAGATTATTCTTCCCCTGTTCTGAACACGCGCCATGCTGTTGGAACAGACCCCACTTTCAAAGCCTTGTTGAAACTCAGAAAGCTTGGGGTTCTTTTGTCGCCTATTGGGGGATGGCTTATCCGGTCGTTTCTGTGGTTGAGACTTATAAGGGCACTGGCGTGGCATTATTCGCCTTGGAATGCAGTCTTGCCGAGTTGGAGGAGACGAGGGTTTGGATTATGATAAGAGCATTTGGAGGGTTGTGGTTCGATTCAGAAAAAAGGTTGTTGGGAAAAGGTCAGGAGGAAATAGATGGAAGTGTTTGAATTCTCAACGTCTTCTCTCTTTCTCTAGCAGGTAATGATGTAGATTTCTGGGATCCATGTTCTTGTAGATAAACAGATGAGTGAGAAGATGTTTGTGATGGGAATGGGCCGGATACAGAACAGTGATAGTGAAGCATTTTCAGGTAAAGATGTGGGATCCATGTACTTGGAGATAAACAGATAAGTGAGAAGATGCTGGTGATAGGGAATGGGGGTGCAGTGGTAGAGAAGCATTTGGTAGGAAATCCAAGGTTGAGAGTGCTATTTCACCTCTCCACGCAACTTCTGTTCAGTCATATCGCTTAACATTCCTGGGGCATTTGGGTGCAATGAATCTATTCCTTGGGCCCGACATTAGCTAGACCACTATGTGTGGACCTCATGAATCTAATCCAACGACTTGACTTGTCGTGTGCAGGCCATGGATTCAACGATGAGGCTTGTTAATCATTGAACTTATAGAATCAAAGGGTTTTTGTGGGCACAGAAGAAGATATTTATTTTGAGCGGGAATAATGAGGAGTATCACAAATTCTCACTGAGTTAGGCGTAGATGCAATATTTTGTACATTTGAACTTGTGTGGGTAAAACACTGGCTTTTCACCTCGGTCTCGGTAATCATAGTCTAGTAGCTCGTCGGCTTGGTAATGAGCGTCGGCTCAAGAGGTTTCCCTGCTCAGCAGCTCGGCTGCTCGGTTAGGAGTGCCAGCTCAGCGTTACTCAGCTAGGCAGTTCGGCGTAAGTGCCAGCTGAATGCCAGCCTAGCCGGACCATTCCTGGTTCCGGTAAAAATACTAAAGACAAAGCGGGCCATCATACTCCTATGAGAAGTACGGGCGCGCCCTAACAGATAAGGGCGCTTATTTATGATGATAGGTGGCTCATTTATAACGATAAGAAGTTAACTTTATTATCCCTTAACATCAACTGACCGAAAGCATGAAAGTTGCTGATGGGATGTGTAATTTTTACCTACCGCCGAATGTCAGGGAAAAGCCCGATAGGACCTTACCCCACCTACCCCCACTCACAAAAGGAAATGAACAAGGAATCTACATATTCACATAGGATCAGCCCCATGAAGGTACGCAATACGCAAATTCACAGCCAAATCTCTCATTCTTTCTTCCTCCTCCTGCTTATTTTTCTTACAACTAACTCACACATCGAAGCGCTTTCGGCTCACTGCAGCCAGGGGCTCTGACTCTAGCCATTTTCTCTCCCATTTCAGGTTCTCAGCATTCAGTCTTCCCTGATCTACAAAGTTCATCTTGATCTAAGTGGGTATCGTATTTTCACTATCTACAAAACTGATTTTGATTTTCACTAGTCATTGCTTGATGGCCAGGTGTTTAATTGTGAAACAAAATCAATATGCAGATAAATTTAGGTGAGTGATTTTTAAGGACTCCATAATTTTGAGAATATATATAATAATAAGGTGAGCTTCACTCTTTGACTTTTTAAAGCTTTCACTTCTACAAAAGAGAACATAATCTTTATCTTTACCCTTTTTTGGGTTTTTATTAATGTCCTGGTATTTGGCATCTTGTTTGGTGTCCTTTCTATGTATAGGCCAATTGAAAAGTTGTTAAAGGTACAGTATCTTGGAGGAAATCTTTTTTGCCAAAGTGTACCTGTATTAGTGTGAGTATCAAAACAAAACTCCTTTTAAGGATCTTTCTTTTAAAATTCGAAACAATGGAAGTCATTTTAGAGCTTTTTCCCCCCTTTTGCTTTCAATGTAAAGATAGATTCATATTTTATCATTGAATGCCTTATTAGCTGTTAACCATCATAGGGTTTGAAGCAACCAATCAAGAGATGTGAGGGCTTTTCAATATTCCTTTATTTGCTTTGTTGATTTATTATCTGCATTCAACATCGAAGTGATGTGAAGCTATTATTTTGGATTTTTCTTTCAAACCAGTTCGGTAGATTAGCATGGGTGTCATGCACGATGTGAAAGGGTTAAATTTCTCACTGCGAACCAAACTCCAATGTGATAAGGCTTGAACCAAACTCTTTTCATTAACATACAAGTCGGTGATCATAGTGTTGAATTGGGCTTAGTTGGGTCAAATCAATTCTTGAACCAAGGTGAATTAATGCTCACATTAACCTTAATGTGAAGCAAGGTTAATACTCTTAATAGGGCTTAAGCCAATCATTGTGAAAACACAATCAATTCTTGCAAACAATGGCCTTATTGTAATGGAAAAAATCCTCTTTCGAGCACTAATGTTCACATTATCATGAGCATTGCACCTAGTGGGCCCATGTTATAACCCATTCGAGCGGATCATATAACAGAGACCCCACATGTTAGTCACAGATCCGAAGTCTAAGACCCATCCGAGTATATTGAGTCGTTGAATTATGTGTGCACTTGTTTGAATGGTAAATGGTTTTTCTTTTTTTTGACGATTGATCAAGTGGCTATGATAATGACCCGAACCTCCATCTCCTAAAATCTATGGTTGGAAAATCAACTAGGTGGGTGGGTCTGAAAAGGCCCCATAGGGACCCGCGCTCAATAGAGTGGGGCCTTATTAAAAAAACATTCAGACAATTATTTTTTCACCACTCTACAGTACAAACACCACCGATATTCATATTCTGTGCCATTCAGAGATTATTGCGAAAACTTTTACTATTTGTGCATTGTTCGTACTTGATCTTTTTTTCATAGAATTTCCCCTATTTGTGGAAGCAAGAGGAGATAAGGTGAGGCGAAGAATATCCATATGTTTCAAGTAGTTCCATTCGATGATAAAAATCTTGAGACGTTTGCCACTCAATGGTGGGAAATCTAATAATCACTGATGCATGCTTACACATCATCTAGGGCGATCATTTGTGGGCCCACCACAATCAATGTCGATGATGATATCTTTAATTGATTGGGATCATGGATGCCAGTTGTATTTTCACGTGGCTGGGACGACACCATCAAAGAGGAGTGTCGTTTCATGTAATGCACGTCCTGAGCAGTGCCAGAAAGCATGCACACGTGTCGTGAGTGAATACGCTCTCGTTGAAAGATGTGTGCACGATGGATCTCGGCCTCGGCGTGAGATCTTCTCAAAGTACGTGGGATCGTCTTCATGCGAAATCGAATCGTGATGCGATCTGGTGCACCAACCGGTTCCACCAAAAAGGTTCGCACAGCAACTACATGCCCGAGCCCATTTCCTGCTGCAGGCTTGATTAGGTTTTAGTTAGTGCGTTCCATTATTCCATCTCCCTGAGATGGCGAGCCGCCCAGACTAACTAGTATCATTCATCTCTTGTTGTCACCCTAAGGTGCGGTTTGGGGGCTTTACTAATAAAGTTGAGTAAAGTAAAAATTATTTTGAAGAAAGAATAAAATATAAATGAGTTATGATGGTATTTTATTTTTAATTATTTTTTACGAAATTATTTTTACTTTTTATATAGGCAAGTGGTGTTCCTTCATATTTTAGTGGAGAAATTATGTTACTTTTTTACTCTTTTTTGAAAAATATGGTGAAAATTTTAAATTAAAATGCTTTTGATGAGTTTTTTTTTTATTTAAATAGGGGCTTTACATTATTTGACTCTATTAGTAGAGTTGCCAATCGGATCTTAGCCATCACCAAGTTTATCATATATAAAATGCAAAGATAACACACAATTCAAATGTTTAATTTATAATCAATTTGATAATAAACTCAGCTCCTAATAAAATAAAATTTAGCAATAGAGAAATGCATTTTTTTTTTAAACGGACCGGGATTTAATAAGTAGGCCTCATCCAAAACAGTCACCAAATCTTTTGTGATTTTAATAGTAAGAGAATCTAGGGCTTTCTGTATGAAGGTAATCTTCACAACTTCACAAGAATTGTGGCAGTTGGGGGCCCCTACTGCATTAAACGGTACCACGACCCAGCAGCAGTAGGGGCCGTTTTATTTACCTTAAAAAGGGGCTCCTACTGCTGTTGGGCCCTGGTACGGTTTAATGCAATTGTGACGAGAGCCGACCCTACACAAGTCTGTACCTACGAGAACATGGCATGGTTTGGCAGATGGGTGAATTTCGCTTCTTCATAGGTCATAATCGAATGTTTTTTGACCTGTTCCCAGAGGTTGAAGAGTGAAGATAGCATGAAAAATAATACCCATCTCGTGGGACGCACTTCATCTATTTGCATACATGATTAATGGTTTGGGTTTTTTTCCCTTTTTAACTGAAGTTTCATCCACCTTACCATTGTGTTGAAACAACCTCAATTTTGAGACAGAATCTCCTATGCAATTGAGATGGTGGGCAATGTTATCTTACATATACAGTCCAACTTCTGGGGGCCTAGTTAGATGCCCACTTATTAGTGAGGTTGGGATGAATTGAATAAAGGTTAACAAAAAAAAAAAGAAAAAAATTCAGCCCCATCAAGTTGTCCCAGCCCTTAATTTAATAGATATAAAGTTTAGTAGCCTATTAAAATATGCTTCTTTAGGATTTAATCCAAAGTTGTATAAAGGTTTTCGATAAAAATGAAGTTGGGCCTGGTGCTATATCATGGAGAGATGAGATTATGAAATGGCCTGTGCCGATAGAAGACGTGCCCAAGTGGGCCCCACGAAGATGGGTTGCGTGCACTATTGCTTGTGGGAGAACATCTCTCTTGAGATGGTATCTTACTGTGACAATCATTTTAGCTATTTGTATTTGGAAGATGGAATTGTCGTCCAACTCCATTTAGGAGGAGCTGACATTGACGAGTATCTCATGCGGGCATCATTCATAGAAGGCAATGTGAAGTTGAGAGGCCATTAATCTTGATTATCAGAGGGCATAATTCATGTAATACAAGTTGAAAGGCATTTTTGAGATTTTCTCTTAACTTTCGCATGTGTATGACATATAATTGTAATCTCCTGTTCTCTTCTAGGTATTGCATTTTTTCCCTTTTTACATAGTGAATCCAGTACTATTTTTAATTTTTTATTCTGAATGTACACTCGTCCACGTCAATCGCCACTACAAATATGGTATGGCAAAAGAGCCATTGGATCCATATCATATAGGGTCCAAATCTTGGTAGGCTCTGACTAGCCAGATTCTAAGTAGAAGAAGTAGAGCTCCATGGTGGGGCTAACCTACTAAAAATTGAGGCCTTTAAAATAAGTACACTCTTCATGTGTGGGATATCCTCAAGCTTTAGTGCAACAAGAGTTAGTACGACAAAAATATTGATCAGTTGATTGATAACGTAATAAATACGTTATTAATCATATTCATCAATCACATAATAACTAAGGGCCAATTTTACGATAGACCTAACTCCTATTGAAGTAGAATTTAAGAATATTTCATATATGTAGAGTCGCTCATTTTGAGAGGCTCTAAGTTTCAATAGCCAGGCCCTAATATAGAGTTCCACTTCTCAACTAAGGATTTCTCTAATTCATGCCACTTATATGTTCGAGAGGAAATAGGTATGGGTTCCATAGTAACAATCCGTTTTAGGACCTGGTTCCAATTATATTAATTAGCACTTCGACTAGGCCAATAGCAAATAAATGTTATATAGAAGTATCATACTATCAGATTTATATTGTAATATACTTGTCTGAGAGTATTTGAGTTTGTCACGACTTGGAACTGGATCCCACAATATTGACGGATCTAAACTTGAACCCAGCTTACATGTTAGGTCCACTTGGATGTCAGGTAGGTCTCACCTAATCCATTAATGATCCTACTTTCTCAGGGTCCATGCCCCATGTCAAAGGTCAGGATTCTATTATTCCTCCAAAAAAAATGTGTCATCTTCTTCAATTTGATGAATTATTGGTACTTGATGGAGATATGTACCATAATCCACCCATTCCTTAGACTGGGCCCAATTTGTGTTGAAAACGACCAGTGATCCGATGGGCCCTTCCCATAGATATTGCATCTACAAAAGTCTTCCACACCAGAGATTCTGGCTATTCCACTAGCAAAAAGAAAAGAAAGATGCGTCTGTTAATTCAAGAAGAGAGACAAAACAACACAGCCTGGACTAAAGAATCAATATTGGATGGCTATGATCTAATCAAAAAATGTTTTGACCTTTGCTAGCTTCTAATAGGTTTAGATCGACCAATCATTGAAGTTGGCCAACACATGCTCTCACCTTACTAGAATGATGACTTTTTTTCATGATACGGATGTAAAGGAGGTGTGAGAATTTTTTTTTTTTTTTTTTTTTGACACAGGTATGAGGTGCGATTTCATGTTTTTGAGGCACTTCTATGGGCAAGGAATTCCGACACTAATATATAGCATGTCTTCGTAGCATTTCATTCAAAATGTTCTCCTTCGTTACTGGAATTTTTAACGCTAACCTATTTGAAAAATCACCGCTAATACTTTATAGTTAAAAAAAAAAATTAACATTATAAATGTTTGATTGAATTTGAGCATTTGAAATTCTACTTAAAAGATACTATTTGAAAATTTACAAAAAATTTCAATTTTAAATTCTCAGAATGTATCCAAACAAGAGAAGAAATGAAATCTTTCTTGAATAGAAGATTATTATTTCAAAACCATGTTCTTTCAAAGATAATAACACAAACACTAATAAATCTTAAAATTAGTGACTAGTTGTGATTTTTTAAAAAGAATGTGGCCTAAAAACAGGGGGGTAAATTGCTCAAATTGTAATTACATTGCCTTAAGTTTCGGCGGACCGACATGTCGCCGTTCGAATAAGGAAGAACGTCCCCGTTCGATCGTATCAGGAACTCTCTCGAAGATCCGCGATCCTGATCTCGACACGTGGATGCCAGCTCGCACGGGATTGTGATGATGTTGACAAGCACCTGACCCGAAAACAGAAATATATAATATCATACAGAAACACATCCACCAGCCCGCAACACTTCGGGAAAGTTGCAGGGTTCGTGCCCTTCCCGCACGGTCCGGGGCCAGGACCAGGTGGCCCACGGGGAATCGTAGGGCTGGGAGTGAAAGTTGGTTTTGCTAGCTGGATAGCACATTGCATCCTCTGTGGGCCCAACGAGCACGATAGAAAGGGGCGCCGGCTACGTAAAAAAAAAATAAAGAAGAGGGAGGGATTCGATTCTCATGCGGACGAGATCGATCGCATTCGAAAACGAAACGACGGAATTACCCACCTTCGATCCACACTGTCCTCTTTACACCTGGCAATTGGGTTTGCATGTACGTACAAATACATGTGTTGGTGGGCCCCACAGTGATTGAACACGTGGCATGTGATCTACCCTTTCATCCCCTTGTGGGGCTCACCATGTTCATGGTTTTAATCTCAGGTTGGCTGGGGGGGGGGGTTGGTTTGTTTTATTTCAAGCGCGGTGTCCATGCGACATTAGTATTTTATTACTTTTGTTGGGTTTGATTATTCGTAGAGTTTGCTCATGGGTGAAAATTTGTGGTATTTGTGCTTATGAATGTCAAAATGTGAATGCCACCTAGCATCGATTATAGAATAAAACAAAAGCTAAGTTTGAATTAAGCGACTAAGCTCTTTTTGTATGAGTAAAGTGGAGATAAGTTATGAAAGTGTATAATGAGACTAATGCAACATTATTCATTGGGACATTAATTAAAGTTGTCATTTTGACATGCTTTGGTACGTAAGGTTGAATTTAATTATGTAGCACAGGAAAAATAGGTGGGGCAAAATTAAAAGGCTAAATCACATGCCACTAGCTAACATGGATCCATTAATAGAGTAAATTAGTATTTAAGGGGAAAGTTTAAGGAGGGAGATAGCCCAAATGAAATGATGAAGAAGTTGTAGATAAATTATAAAGCTACAGAGAATATGAAACTAAATAGAATTCAGTGCAGAAAAAAGATAGATGGAATATAAGACTAAGACTTTGACCATGGTAATGACTAATCAGTTATCACTTCATCATATTCCACGGTCTCTTTTTTAAGGACCACACTGTACAATGGACTCTTTTCTGTAAGACACTTAAAATGCATCTCGACCGTCAAAACAAGTATGATCGTGTATCGCGGGCTCAACTTCAAGATTCCAGTCAGTAGTCACTTTCACATCTTCCCCAATTGATGGGGTAGTCACTGGAAATGCCCACCCATCAACGGCTCGTAGCATCGACGTTGACACCATTTAATAACATGCACCGACGCATGCATTATTTCAAACTACGTTGAATTATTAGGCCTTCTGTAGACTTGGTTGCGGGTGGCCAGGAATGGTGAACATGGGCCCACCGTTGGATCATTTGAGTTCCATACTGATACTGTGATCACTGCCACATTGCTCATGCCCATCAAATCAAACAGGAGGAAAATTTCTGGCGGCCCATAGATGACAGAAGCAAAACAAAAGCATTGAATATATATAATATAATAAGAAAATCACTTTCTGGATTTTTCTTTAATTTTCTTCTTGTTTCATTTCATTCATTTTAGTCTTTAATTTTCTTTTTGTTTCATTTCATTCATTTGAGTTGATAATGTAAATTGGGTCAAAGGGGTCAAAATCAGCTGAAAATCCCAGTGTTTTCCAGGACATCATGGATGACGATTGCCAATTATAGAGTTCGCTAGTGTATCTTTTTTCTTTTTCTTCTTTTGCGGGTAAAAGGACGTTCTTATATATGTCTTAATACCTGCACCAGCCGACCCCGATTTGCCTGGGGCACCTGCTTTAAAATTATAGGGTTTATGTCATTGTG
This sequence comes from Persea americana, assembly GCA_029852735.1. Lineage (NCBI taxonomy): Eukaryota > Viridiplantae > Streptophyta > Magnoliopsida > Laurales > Lauraceae > Persea > Persea americana. The sequence goes on from CM056812.1 coordinate 54,368,365, forward strand.
AATTCATCTGTCGAACTGGTGTGTGACACTGGGACATCTAAATGATTGGAGGCAAAAGGGGAAGTGTAAAAATCTCTTTATATGAATTCTATTTTAGCATGGTCTATCAGAATACAACTGCGGGATCGAGACAATTTGAGTTCTATAGCGATAATCTTAAATAAGGTATTTTTTATATTTTAATATTATTATAAATATTTTATTTAAAATTTATTTTTTCTGCTTTTTTTAATGTAAGCTTACTAATTAAGTTTTTATATTCAATTTTTGCTAATTTATTTTAAATCCACCTCCAAAACCCATATAAAAACTTTGTACCCATCTCCAAAACTCACATGTAAATCTTGGGTTCCCAGAAAATAAAAAAAATAAAAATCTTGAATATGCCATTGGTGGGGCCCGAAGCATTTTCACCTGTGCATAGTGCGCATGCGCAACATGAGTCAAAACCATCCAAGATGAACTTCAGAGTTGTGCCCCATGTATTGGATGTTCCAAATGCACGGTGCTCATATGCACCGTGTGCAAGTGAATAAATTCTGACGGGGCCCATTGTTTATCTAAAATTTTAAGATCTATTATTAGGGCTGAAGTCCTAAGCTATGGATCTATTACAACCACTTCATTGATCATATCTAAATGGGCCTCTATTGAAATAGGATACACAAAAATAATGAGAAAGGCTTATAAAGTAAATTCACGACTGAATGTATAGTTGAGATTTGATACACATGGACTGCTAGAAATATAATAGTGTGCTAAAATCAATTGGACTCAGCAGATTTGGAAATATAATGCACCAGGCCCCATAAAAATCTTGGTTGTATCTTCTTAAGAGAGAATTATTATGGGGCCTTATATTTTGGGGATAAAAAAAAATGGATGGCAGTTAACAAATTTGGTGTTTTTGGAATTTCAAAAGACGCTAGCTATTATGGGGCCTTTTTATGGGCCTTATTTTTTGGGGCCTAAAGCAAAAGCTTTATTGGCCTCATGCTAGAGCCGCCCTGGGCCACAATGGATAAGTTAAAAAGTTAAATAATAAAATAAAAAAAAAATTATAGAAGTTATTTAAGAAATCTCTTGAACCTTGTGGGTGCGACCGCGTGGTTACATGTAGCCCGCCCTTGTCTGCACATGATACGGTTTGAACTCATCTATGAGGCCCACTGCGGTCATTTCATTCCTAGAGGGGGAATGGAAGTGGAGGTGTGGGAAATATTAACTCCATTAGATTATCCTGATTTCTTCATATGTGATCTTCAAGTTCATGGCTTTAGGAGACACTGCTTTTTAAGATTTCAATCCGACAACAGTTGGTAATATTTGATTAGTGTCAAAATTAGGCTTGTGGCAAATCCAACGAAAGGAGTACCATGTGTGGAGAGGATAAAATGATCAGGTCAAGCAGCCTTAAAAAAGGGAGTGAAGGGCACATATAAGCGCCCTTCTAGAAAAAAGAAAATATTTCATACATAAATATATGAATATATATATTATGAGTATATAACAAGATGATAAGAAGCAAAGAGGCATCTAATGTCTTGGAGGATATTCCAGTAGTGGATGTTGCTATAGTCAAAGCTCCTATCGGTTGCATCGCTTTCTAACAAAATCGTAGTAACTTAAACCTCTGTTTTTGTTGAAGGGAATTGTAATCCGGGGAGCAGAAATACAAAGACCGCCCTTTTTCGATAGACCTAGCGCTAGAAGATCCAGATTTCTCTACCAATTTGAAAAAAACAAGTATACTGAGACAAACCAAAGTGGGAATGAAATTAAGCAGCTTAAGAAGGAATACTTAGATGAAACCATTGCTTAATCTAAAGATAGTGTTGAAGCCATACATGCAAGTGCCACACCCCAACATTGTCAACATTTGAGTGTGCATACTGGCCTTAAAAGCTAAACTTTTTACCCATTTCAATTATCAATTATAAGGACGATCGTGCGAAAAAGGAGTCACCACGTGATTTATTTTTCTAGCTGTGAACTTGTCTCTTTTACAAACGTTTTTTTTTTTTTTTTTTTTTTCATTTTTATGGTAAATATGAGGGTTTCAACCATGTCTTCCCTGTGACAAGGAGCATGAGTTGGTGGTTTATTTATATCTTAATCATGTGCTTTATCTGATCATTTGAAAGTCCAAGTAAATTTGACTCAGTTCCTCTCTAACTCCTTCATCAACAGGTGTCTCTCATGCTTCCCAAAATAGTAAAAATGACATACTTCTTTTAACCACTCCACTGTCATGTACAAGGTGCACTGAGAATAGACAACTATAATGATATTTTAAAAACAGACAAATACAAAAGTATCACATACAAGAAGGTGATGTGATATAGACCAACAAAAGAATATCTAAGTTCATTGGATGTTTTCAGCCACATAATTTAAAGTCACGCAATAGATGCCACTATAAAACATGCGCCCAAGGACTGAATTTTCACTTTCGGGAGTATATTTATAATAAGTGATGTTTGATCTCTCAGCCGTCTTTGAAAGAGAATGCTCTTAGAATTAAAAACGCCCAGCAAAACTCTTCAACGAAAAGAAAGTCCTTCACCTCCTTCAAAGTAGATTGTTGCAGTCATTCGAATAGGGAACACTTAATAGCAATAAATGGACAGCTAAAGAACAATTAGAAGAAGGTGGCCCACCAAAGGGCAGATGTGATCTTCAGGCCTATTCTATATTGGCACGTGTGATGTCATGAAGATATGTCAGTCCAAAGTACGGAACTCCGCATCTTCATGAAGTATACGGCATATGAAAACCCATATATTTCATATTCAATCAATCTTACCATGGGTTCAACTTCTGTACCAGTAAAAGTTGACAAAAGTTAATGTAATAAAGAAAAATATATTTTGAGCGGTTGAAATTTTACCCGGGTGATCTTCAGTTGAAAACATCCCCAATATACCTCCCCTTGTTATGAGAAGATCTGTACTCCATATGGTATCCAACAATGGCAGATTTGGGATTTTTGTTTGACGGGTGCGGATCTTAGTAAGTTGTCTGATTTTGGGGGTAAATTGAGGATTTTAGCGTGGATACCAGGAATGAATCCATAATTTTTATTAAATTTTTTAAAGTATACGAGAGTTTAATGGGTGAGGCTGCACCGGACTGGCTGTGCGTAGGTCCACCCCTAGTATCCAAGGTAAATATTGTATTTTGTTGCTTGCATACACGTGGAGAATTGAAGAGATGACCAAAAGGTTTGTGAAAACTTTCACCTAATCAAACTCCTCTACAAAATCGTCTATACAGTTTACATCCTTTCATCTTTCATACGTGTTTTCTGTCTATATTACCATTGACACTGCAAAAAGATATTGGCCTCGAAAGCGTCCAAATCTATGTTGGATTACTCTATATCCATTCCGTCTCCCCATTCCTATATAAACCCCAACTCACCCTCTAAAACCCCACCATCGAAGTCATCCATTGCCAACACCACAAACACCACCTTGCTCTTCCAAAGTCCCACTTACAATAACTAGAAGTCTAGAACCACTGCGGCTTCTACTTCCAACAGCAAAAGACATAAGAAAGACCCATAAACCCATTTGAATGGATCTTTGGATGGAGATGGGAAGCTCTGTCATCCACATCTATGTCTACATCCTTCTGTTTGTAGCTATCCTTTTTGCATATATGAGAAAGCATAAGTGGTGGAATATTCAAACAAGTGCTAATTCTAAGCTTCCACCAGGTTCAATGGGCTGGCCTTACATAGGAGAGACCCTTGAGCTCTACTCTCAAAACCCAAATGTCTTCTTTGCCACAAAGCAGAAAAGGTTTCTAGCTACTCTTTTATCACTTGTACATGTGCCTTGTTCTCTTCTTTGCTCCTGAGTCTTTGGGTGCATGGACTGAAATGGGGTTGTCTGTTTTGTTTAGGTATGGAGAGATTTTCAAGACCCATTTGCTTGGATGCCCTTGTGTGATGCTGGCTAGCCCAGAGGCTGCCAGGTTTGTGCTGGTGAACCAGGCCCAACTGTTCAAGCCCACTTACCCTAAAAGCAAGGAGCAGATGATCGGCCCATCTGCTCTGTTTTTCTACCAAGGGGACTACCACACACGGCTAAGGAAGCTGGTCCAGGCCCCCCTCTCACCCGATGCCATCCGAGGCCTTGTTGCCGACATCGAAGCCATCACCATTTCCACATTGGAGTCATGGGTCGGCGGTCGAGTCATCAACACCTTCCATGAAATGAAGAAGGTTGGTTTTGGTTTTGAATGTCGCTAATATAAAGTACTTTATGTTCTGTCAACTCAATAATCTAATTCTCCTCCTTCCTGGTTTTGCCTTTCATCTAGAAACTCTTTTCCATTGATACGTTTCTGAGTTATTAATGGGTCATGTTCGTTTATTTTGCTTGAGTTTTGATCTTGCAGTTCTCTTTTGATGTGGGTATCCTTGCTATCTTCGGTCGCTTGGATGTGCGGTACAAACAAGAGCTGAAGAAGAACTATTGTATAGTTGACAAAGGCTACAATTCATTTCCTACAATCATACCTGGAACTACATACTACAACGCCATCTTGGTATGGGAAATTCTAATGATCCACTCTAAAATTTAACTATCTTGCGGGTTTTTAGTTCAACTTACCATTCTGTTCAAATTCTCCTAGGCAAGGAAAAGGCTGAGCAAGATATTGAGTGAGATCGTCCGAGAGAGGAAGGAGAAGAGATTAGAAGAGAAGGATCTCTTGGGTTGTCTTATGAACTCAAAAGACGAAAAGGGGGAGCATCTTAGCGATGATCAGATCGCGGACAATATCATCGGTGTGCTCTTCGCCGCACAAGACACTACTGCCAGTGTTCTAACATGGATTCTCAAGTACCTCCATGACAACCCAAAACTTCTTGAAGCTGTAAAGGTAAGAAAGAAAGCATTCCTCTTTGGTTCTGCTTTAAACTGTATGTAATTGAGTATATGGCTGTAATTAACCATAACTGTCTCTTCTGCAGGCAGAGCAAAATGCAATACATGAATCAAATGAGGGAGGAAACCGACCCTTGACATGGACTCAAACAAGAAGAATGAAAGTCGCACATAAGGTATGCGCAATAATTTCTACTTGAATTGTACGTGTTATGTTCTTCATAATAAGGTTGTGTTTGTCAAGATACCCAGAAAGATTATCTTAAATAAACTTTGATTTTAGTTGTTAGAACATCTTAGGAGTTAATATTCTCTATTACTGCATGTATTTAGCTAAAAGTGTAGTCCTTTGCAATCTTTTGGATGGATGACTAAAAGGCATTGAGAATTTCAGGTTATACTGGAGACTTTAAGGATGGCAAGCATAATATCTTTCACATTTAGGGAGGCAGTTGCTGATGTGGAATACAAAGGTAAGCATTAAGCATCTATGGTGTCAGAAGCAGATTAGAAGAGGTTTTTGGTTGGAAGGTGTCATTTATCAGTGGTCTAAAGTGAGGTGTATTGGGAACTGTGGCAGGATATATAATTCCTAAAGGTTGGAAGGTGATGCCTTTATTCAGGAACATTCATCACAATCCGGAATTCTTCCCAGACCCACACAAGTTTGACCCTTCAAGATTCGAGGTATGGTGGTTGTTGAAAAATTGAGATGTTTGATTGAAGAGGGGAAAAAAAGTCGTCTTTCTTTTACTTTATTTCCTTTTTCATTTCGGTGGAGATTCCTTCAGCCACCATCCTACGGAATAAAGATAAGGGGTTTACTATTTATGGTGTGTGAATGCAGGTTGCACCAAAACCCAATACATTTATGCCATTTGGAAATGGGGTGCATGCATGTCCAGGAAATGAGCTTGCTAAGCTGGAGATGCTGGTTTTAGTCCATCATCTAGTGACCAAGTACAGGTAAGTGAAACTGAAAAGGGTTCCTTTCTACTTTCTAAAACAAAACAAAAATAATAATAATAATAATAATAAATTGGTAAAAAAAGATGAGGACTTAGGATAATGGAATGTGAAAGTAAAAAAGATCTAGTACTTAAAAAGCAAGAGTAAGATTTCAATAAAAGGAAATATGATGAGTAGAGGAAATGAGTTGAGTAGAATCCTAGGACAGTTGGAGAGGATCTGGGGAGTGTGGAATAACATGGAATTATTTTTTTGTTGTTGGTGATGATGTTTTTGTGCAGGTGGGAAGTGGTAGGATCTCAAAGTGGGATTCAGTATGGCCCATTTCCGGTCCCTAAGGATGGACTCCCTGCCAGGTTTTGGAAGGAATCCAGCAGGCAGAGATTAGGATGCCCATGACAGTAATTGCTAACTTCAGGCTCAAGCACATTAGCTTACTCTCTCTATGTTATATTTTTGCCAGGAGGGAAAAAGCTCCTCTCTCTTTCTATTTGTTATTTTCAATTAACTTGTTATAAATTTTAATCAAAGGGTTTAAGTAAACCTTTGATTTAATGTAACCAGTGCGCTCTCTCTCTCTCTCTCTCTCTCTCTCTCTCATTATAGGGTATGGGAATATGACATAATTTTGATTCTGGGTCCCACGACATCAGGGCGCGTGAAGGTCACATGGCCTCTGAGGTCGAGGAAGAGCCACGTGGTGGCAGTATGCTTGACCACATGGTGGGGTGCCCTTGGCTGTAAGGCACCCAGTCAAGGACAAAAAAAGGTTTGTACATGGTATTTTGTTAGGTGGGTGCCACATTGAAAGTACACCACATTTGGTTCCCCCTCATTCCGGAGCAGTCCAGGGCTGTTGTGCCTTCTGGCTGTTTTTGCTGCTTTTCTGTGATATTTGTAAGGGCCCATTGTCCTTGGATGCCGAATTGAAAGGGAGCATCCAACACCCATAAGCTGTGACCCTTGTAATGTCTGGAATCTCATTCCAGAACACTCCAGATGAAGAACAAAAGGAATGATCATGAATTCAAGACATCAGCTACCTAATGCCTAACCAACACGAAAATTGTAAGAAATATAATTTTACCCTGACAAATTTTAACGGTCTGAAAATTGGCGTATAATGCATGAATAAAAATATATATGATCAACAGATGCAGGAAGTTATACGATTGGATGGTTACGATCATTATGAGATGGCAAAGTCACTTTCTTTGCCATCTCATAATGGACTGTAGACTAGTTGCATATCACATTCAAGCATTTACGATGATTGGAACAATACTACATAATGGTGCTGAATTTGCTAAATGCTTACAGTTGACAACCAATAATGCAACTTCCTCGGGTTTAATTCCTCCTGACAAACCTTGATGAGTGGAAACATTGTCAAATATCTATCAAGGAATTCAATCCATTAAAGTGAAATACCTATAAAAAGAAAAGGAAAAAGAAAAAGAAAGAAAAGCAGTACTCCTTTCTTAGGTATGAACGCATGGTCACATGTAGATTACCAGAATGCAAAAGCATCTCCTTTATAAAGAGTTGGATCCCCTGTATTCGTGTGTAAGAAAAGGCACTGATCAGGTGAGCAAATTTATTCAAGATTACTTAATAGTAGACAAAGCAAAAATAGATTAGAAGAGATGCCAACTTAGCTAATCGCATGGGCGTATCCAAAGAGGTATATGGGAATCAGCTGAGCTCACTCCTCGAGTCTTGAACCCAGCCAAATCAAAGTTTAGTCAACCACAACATAAGCTCTTATAGATTATTTTAAGTTAATGATAAGAGTTGCAGTCACAGATGTAAACAAACTTTCCATACTCTCCAAATTGAGATTATAAATTTCTTTTACAGATATTACAAGCCAGTTTGATGAATCATAAAAGTAATATTTTATGTAATACCAACAAAGATATTGGTCTAAATCTAATTGCCAGATAGAATTAAACTTCCCATTCTGATACAGAAAATATTAAAACATGAAGAGTCTGCATGATTTGAGAAGGTTATGCATTTTTAAGAATGGCAGCCAAAATTTTCTCCTTGTCCGTGGTTGCAAAGGCTTCTAGTAGGACTCCATTTTTATAGAAGTGGAATAGAGGCACTGCCTGCATCAATGCAAATTCAAATGTTTTAAACAAGTAGAGATTAAATCTATAGTTTATAAGTCTATTTGTTGAAGCATCAGAAAAGGGCATAAGTTCATTGAACATTTCATGGAAGGTACTTTCTTGCATCCGCTTTAAGGCAATGCAAAAATTACCAAGAAAACAAAACAGTGCAAAATCAGGAGGCAGCTTTTTAGTTTCAAGAACATAACTATATAAGAAGGCAAAGAAGAGAAGACAGAAACTTAAAATACATTTCGTTATCAAATGCTACAACACCTACCAAGTATCCTGCAATCGTGTGAGTTGAGAGAGAGACATCTTATAAAATGTCCATTTATTAGATTGCAGGTAATTTGTAACTACATCAATTTATTGATATCTAAGTAGTTTTCTTTACCACACTAACAATGCTGGACTGACTATTCCATCATCAATGCACTGGGAAATATCTAATCGCAAATTTCATTAGCACTGAAATTTTCTCCTTACTCAACTGACTGATATAACCTAAATCTACACTAGTTACATTATTTATTAAACACTGAGTATGAATTTGCTCAGTTTACGTTAAACTGAGTTGAGGTGCTGAAGTTTTTACCCATTCAATTTTGTCATTCAGCTCTCACAATGGCCATGTGGAGCAATCCCCCCTTTTTTTTTGGTTTGGAGGGGGGGTGGTTGATGTGTAATCTGTGTACTTCACGAAATTTAGGAACAATTACTGCATTTTGATGTCTACATATTTACCAGGCCTGTTAAAGGACTCAAAGAAACAAAAGAATGCAATAAGCTACAAGAATCTAAAGAAAAATGCCACATGGACTAAATACTATTTAAACCTTCCTCGGATAAGGAAACGAAAAAAATAAAGACCTTGAACATCCATGTTGCTTTAATGATGGTAAGCAAAGGATCTACATGAAAGAAGAAAAGAAGCTTAGATGGAGAATATACCATAAAGACGTCATATACTTACCAATCAAATCGAAGGACGACTAACAAAATCGTCATCTTCATCATCATTAAAGCGTTGTCTTAACTATATTGGGGTCGGCTAAATGAATTCAGTTTTACCATTCTAGTCTATCCTATAAGCTAAATCCTTCGATAGCTTGCACTTCTTTAGATCTATCATTCCTACTTCCATTCACGCCCTCTTTAGCCTCCTTTTCCCTTAAGAAGGCATCAACATGCAAAGAAAAACTCTTCCTCACCAGCGCCATTGTTGGCCTTCATTTAGCATTTACAAACCATCTCAAACGAGTCTCTATTAATTTATCACCTATTGATGCTGCCCCTAAATGCTATCGATGCACTATTTGAAGATTCTATCTTTCCTAGTTTTACTACACATATACCTCAACATCCTCATCTCAGCTGCACACATTTTTTTGCATATATTATTTCCTAATTAACCATCTCAGCTGGTCTAATTGCTGTTTTGTAAAAGTTTTCCTTAAATCTTTGTTGGTACATGTGTTAACACAGGCCCATTATAATATAAGTTAGCCATCCATGACCCATCTGCAAAAGCCCATTGTATTAGACCTGTACAGCAAATACATACTATAATAGGAGATTTGTGGATTGATACTAGTCAGACTTGTACAGCAATACACACTATAATTATAGATTTGATAGCTTGTAATTAGAGCCCAAATTGGGCATTATTGATCTATAAAACACGATGGTGAATCCTCAAGGGACATATCGAATTCCATTCAGTCTTTCTTTTGGCTTATTTGTGACATGGTATCAGAGCCATCTTGGTGAAATAGAAAGATTAAGAGCCATCTAAATCTTTCTCGTTGAAGATTCTCAAGAGGAGCTTCTTTGTCGACTAGTTTGAACAAGAGGTACACGACGGCAGTGTGTGGAGATCAACAGAGAGCCACCATCGACAAATCAGATCTGATCAGAAGGACACCACAGTCCTGGTCCCCTGATATTCTGGGAGTTTTTGGTGATTTTTCAGCATTTTTTGAAGATCAGAGGTAGGCCTTTTGATCATTGTTTGGGTTTACTGGTTTCTGCAATATAATTTCATCAAAACCGTCCATCTTTAAGCACGAGTATCCGATTGCTGCAATCTTTGCTGTGTTGGTTTGATATTTTTGTGAAGCATCTATCTGGTCACCCTGATCTGGTAGATTGAATCATCAGTGGGCCCCACCTACAGTTTTCTACTGAATTTTTTGGTCGCCTGGACTAGTTTCATGAACTGATTTATACAGATCTGAGATCTGTTGTGATTGGTTGATTCAAAATAGCTTCTGGGCTACTATTCGTTTATCTATTGTTGCTGTCCCCTTTACTTTGTGCTTTCTGCAATTAATCTGGGTTGTTTCTGGTTTCTGCTCACTGTGTCTGTGCATTTTACTGTCATTTATCTATTGTTGTTGTCATCTGTGGGTTGAATATGGACAAGAATGAAATGAAATTTATCCAGTTCAATGGAAAGAACTATTCTGCTTGAGCCTATCAATTTGAGCTATATCTAAAAGGCAAAAAATTATGGGGCCACATTTCTGGTTCTCTGAAAAAGCCATCAGGTAAAGATAAATTGGAAGATTTGGAAGATTGGGAAACTAAAGAGGGACAAATTATGAGCTAGATGTTGAGCGCAATGGAACCCCAATTTTTTCTTCATCTCAAGCCCTATAAAACTGCTCAAGATATGTGGGGATATCTGAAACGCATATATCACCAAGACAATTCAGCTCGTCGGTTCCAATTAGAATATGAAATTGCTCAATATTCTCAAGGACAGATGGCTGTCCAAGAGCATTAGTCCGGCTTCCTTGTCCTTTGGACTGAATACATGGGTATTGCCTATGCTACTCTCACCGAAGACACTCTATCTGGGGTTCAGGAAGTTCATAAAATTACTCAGCGAGATCAGTTCTTAATGAAACTTCGGCCTGAATTTGAAAACGTTCGATCCAATCTTATGAGTCGACATCCATCTCCATCTCTGGACACATGTCTCAATGAAGTGCTCCGCAAAGAACAACGGATAGTCACTCAGCATCAACTATCCCAACAATGATCCACTGGTCCGGCTGAAGTTGCTTATGTGGCAAAAGGGAAACCCCCTAGACGCAACAATTCGACCCAGGACTTGAGCAAGATTCAATGCTTCACTTGTAAAGAATATGGACATTATTCTTCTCAGTGCCGAAGGAAAGTTTGTAACTACTGCAAAGCTAGTGGGCATATTATTTCTGAATGCAGAAAACGGCCAGAAAATCGGAATTTGTGTGCTTATTCTGCCATTGCTTATTCAGATTCTCACTCTGTGGCATCTGCTTCTCTGGCTTCATCCATGTCCTCACAGCCATTCGCACCCAGCCCTCCTATCAACCCTGAAATGATTCAACAAATGATTCTCCAAGTATTCTCCACCTTGGGCATCTCAGGTAAAACCTTCTCATCTCCTTCAAAGTGGTATTTTGACTCTGGAGCATCAAATCATATGACTTCTACGTCCAGTCTCATGTCTAATATTCAACCATACGATGGGAAACTCAAAGTCCAAACTGCTAATGGGGGACATTTACCTATCACTGCGATAGGAGATATTCCACACAAATTACCTTTGCATCATGTTTTTCTTTCACCTGGCCTATCTACCAATTTGTTATCTGTTGGACAACTCGTAGATAATCATTGTAACGTGTCATTTTCGTCTTCTGGTTGTGTTGTACAGGATCAGGGGATGGGACAGGTGATCACAAAGGGGCCTAAGTGTGGCCGGTTGTTTCCGCTTAGTCTGCCTATACAACCTAGGGATGAATTTACTTCAGCTTTTTTCATGTGTTCTTTCAAATAACGTGCATCTGTGGCACAAAAAATTAGGACATCCTAATTCAAACATATTATTATCTTTGAAAAATTCTGGTTTGATTAATGAAATGCAGTTTTCTAATTCTGATGTCAATATTGATTGTTCTGTTTGCAAATTAGGAAAAAGTAAATCTCTTCCATTTTCTATGCATACCTCTATCTCAGAAAAATGTTTTTATTTGGTCCATAGTGATGTTTGGGGTATAACACCACTTATTTCCCATTCTCACTATAAATACTTTGTCACATTCATCGATGATCATAGCAAATTCACTTGGGTTTATTTTTTAAGGGCTAAATCAGAGGTGTTTGAGGTTTTTAAAATGTTCCTTGCCTATGTTGAAACGCAATTCTCCACCTGCATCAAGATTCTCCGATCCGATTCAGGTGGTGAATATGTGTCAAACAGATTTCAAGAATTTCTCCAACATAAGGGGATTATCTCACAACGAACCTGTCCTCATACTCCACAGCAAAATGGCATTGTTGAACGGAAGAATCGCCATTTACTTGACATGGTTCGTTGCCTGCTCCTTGAATCTTCTGTTCCCCATAGATTCTGGCCAGAAGCTCTCTCCACTTCTGCTCATTTGATTAATCGACTTCCGTCTACTTCAAAATCAGTCCCCATATTTCCGTCTCTTTAACTCTCATCCTACATATACACATCTTCACCCTTTCGGATGTGTTTGTTTTGTTCATATTCCTCCTTCTGAAAGAACAAAATTATCTGCGCAAGCCACTAGATGTGCTTTTCTCGGTTACGTAACTCATCAAAAAGGATTTGTTTGTTATGACCCATCTGCAAAAAGAATTCGTGTTTCTCGAAATGTTGTGTTTTTCAAAAAATTATAGTTTTTCTCTTCTCAACCCACTGATTCCTCCCCTTCCATCACCATGACTATATTACCACTTTTTTCATCCGATACTCCTTCTATTGAAAGGTTCAAACCTGGAATTGTATATCGGCGACGAACGGAACCACTCACAGCTACGATACAACCCCTTCAAGAGACACCTGATCCGGCACCTGATCCACTACACCATAACTAGCTACGATGCCCACTCTTCGATGCACCACGCGTGTCTCTCGGCCTCCTGATAGATATGGGTATTCTCATTCATCTTTTCTTGCCACTCTAGCGTCTATTAACATTTCCACTTCCTATTCTTAAGCTGTGAAACATGAATGTTGGCGGAAAGCTATGTCTGAGGAATTAGAAGCTCTACAGACCAATCATACATGGGATGTGGTTCCTTGTCCACCTACAGTTCGACCTATTGGGTGTAAATGGGTTTATTCGGTCAAACTGAAATCTGATGGCTCGCTAGACCGATACAAGACTCGCCTGGTCGCTCTTGGTAATCGCCAAAAATATGGCATCGACTATGATGAAACATTTGCTCCAGTTGCAAAGATGACTACTGTCCGGATGATCATTGCCATTGCGGCATCTCAAGCTTGGGTCATTCTTCAGTTAGATGTAAAGAATGCCTTTCTCCATGGTGATCTTAAAGAAGAGGTTTATATGCGCCTTCCTAACGGGTATTTCTTTTCCAGTAGTTCAGATGTGGTTAAACTCAGGCGTTCCCTCTATGGCCTTAAACAGGCTCCTCGCGCTTGGTTTGAAAATTTTCGAGATGCCTTGCTTCTGTTAGACTTCTAGCAAAGTCCGTATGATCCATCGCTGTTTTTACATAAGTCTCCTAGCGGTATCACTATTCTTCTTGTTTATGTTGATGACATCATTATTACTAGCACTGATTCCAAAATGATATCTAAGCTTCAATCCTCATTGCATCAGTCATTCCATATGAAAGACTTGGTCCCTTAACCTATTTCTTAGGTCTAGAAGTTCATCACACCGAAAAAGGAATCATCTTACACCAACACAAATATGCTCTTGACCTCATTGAACTAGCAGGACTCCAGCAATCAACTCCAGTTGATACTCCTCTTGAAGTGAATTTGAAGCTCTCCAAGGATAGTGGGGATCTTTTTCCCAATGCCACGCTCTATCGGCAATTGGTTGGCAGCTTGATCTACTTAACTCATACCCGGCCCGACATTTCCTTTGCTGTTAACCTGGCCAACCAATATATGCCTCAACCAAGGCATCTTCATTTAACGACTGTCCAAAGAATTATTCGTTACCTTCTTGGTACGCCTACTCGTGGTCTATTTTTTCCTGTAGGCTCCCCACTAAGTCTCATTGCTTTCTCTGATGCTGATTGGGCGGGTTGTACTGACACCCGTCGATCCACCACTGGGTGGTGTATGTATCTTGGCGATGCGTTGATATATAGGAAATGTAAGAAACAAGATAAGATTTCAAGATCTTCTACAGAAGCCGAATATCGCGCCATGTCTGCTGCATGTTCTGAAATACTTTGGCTTCGTGGGCTACTCTCCGATCTCAGTTTTCCACAAAGCTCACCTACACCTCTCCATGCTGACAACACTAGTGCTATTCGTATTACAAAACATCCAGTTTTTAATGAACGGACCAAGCACATAGAAGTTGACTGTCATTTCATTCGTGATGAATATCTACGGAACGTCATTTCCCTACCATTCATTTCCTCTGGCCTCCAGATTGCAGACATCTTCATGAACGGACTTCCTCGCCCACGTCATCAATTCTTATCCAGTAAATTGATGCTTACTGATTCCACCGCATCAATTTGAGGGGGGTTGTTAACACAGGCCCATTATAATATAAGTTAGCCATCCATGACCCATCTGCAAAAACCCATTGTATTAGACTTGTACAACAAATACATAATATAATAGGAGATTTGTGGATTGATACTAGTCAGACTTGTACAACAATACATACTATAATTATATATTTAATAGCTTGTAATTAGAGCCCAAATTGGGCATTACTGATCTATAAAACACGATGGTGAATCCTCAAGGGACAGATCGAATTCCATTCAGTCTTTCTTCTGGCTTATTTGTGACAACATGTTGATAACAAAGCACTGCAAAAACAAGTCTCCACTTCAGCCATTCAACTCTTATTCTATATTAAGCATCTTCCTTAATCTCTCCATCTTTACTAATTATAAAGCCAAGGTATCAAAAGGACTCTTCGTGGTATATCATGAGCTTTAATTCTCACAAGAGTTACATCTCTCTACATATCTCCACAAAGTTGCAATTCATATATTTCGTCTTTATACAATTATTTTGAAGCCCTTGGATTCTAAAGGCCCCTGTCATCTCTCAATTTTTACATTTACACATTCTCTCAATTCATCCACTAACATTATATCATCTGCAAAACTACATGCAGGTACCTCCTCCTAAATATGAGCAGTTAACTCGCCCATTATCAATGCAAAGAGATAGGCATTGAACATTGACCCCTGATGCAAACTTATGATTACTGGAAACTTACCCCTTGTCTCTTGATGGGTAGTTTTCACACTCGTTGCCACTCCTTCATATCTAAACCCTTAGGAACTACTTTTATCTAAAATCCACCAAATCAAATCTTTAAGTACCCTATCAAAAGCTTTCTCTAGATTGATAAAGACCATGTGAAGATTTTCCCCTTTTCTTGGTATTTTTCCATTTATTTTCTAAGTGAGAAAATAGCTCCCATAGTGTTTTTTTTTTTTTTTTTGGGTAACCCAGCCAAGGAAGCTGGGACCCATGTGAGAGCCCACACACATGAGAAGAGAGCTAGCACACGTGAGGTCACCCACACATGGAAAGAGGGCAGCATTCCTAGGGATCAAACCTTAGGCGACTAGGTGAGAGACAAGGTTGCTAACAAACTGAGCATACCCTGGTTCTCATAGTTGACTACCAAAATATCTAAAAGTTAAAAACACCCTCAACAATAAAAGAAAACAATAGCATTAGGCCCATATGGTTAATCATTATTTTTTGTCAACTAGCCAATTATTCCATAATACACAAGATAGCATGTACTCCAATTTAGCTGTCAATTGTCGATTCAAATTTATGGCTATGGTGTATCAGGTATTTCAGATTACACATCCAAGTATCCAACTCTTCCTAACATATTTCACCCATTTGATTCTCCCCTCCATTCCCACAGCGCACCAGTCCATGACAGATTTTATAGAGATTTCACTTAACCCAAACATTGGGAAGCTCTTTGCCCTTAAGGTTGCCAATTAGATTGCCTAAAGCCCCCATGATCACCAGGATTTGCTGGTCCAAACCTAGGATCTTAATACTGATGGATCGGCCATGACATGATAGCAGCTGCTAACAGTTTGTTCAGAGCACATGATGGTCAATTTTCACACAATGTCAGCAGAAAATTGGAGAAATACCCTGGTGCAACTGCAGGATACAACACAGGTTGCTGTTGAGAACATCTGTTGCAACTTGCAATAGCATGATCCAAAACTCCAGTTGCTGTCCTTTTTATATCAAAACTCAGCAACTTGAATTCGAGCAAAAGTAGTTATGAATTGGTATTGACATCGCCCAGTCAGAATGATCAACTCTATGATAGCAGCAGACGACACTTGGGTGTCTTCCAAGGAACCAGGGGAAAAAATGGGTTTCCACAAAGCAATCAATAGGCTAACAGAAAACGCCAATAAATTTCTGAAGCAAAACAAAGCAAAACCACTGAAAATTTTTATTCAAAGAAATCTGTATCTTATATCCAATCCACTGTCATCTATTTATAAGAAAACCCCCATACAATAAAGAAGCACTTCCTAAATATAACTCCTAGGAAAAAATAGAAATCCTCACTTTACTTGGGTATTAAGAAAGAATACTTAATCAAAACAAAGAAAAACATTGTTATAAAAAACAAATAAATACATAAATGGAAACCTGCTCATCAACAATGAGAGAAAAAAATAGAAAGTTGCCCATCTACAGTCCCTTGTGGGCTGCTGGGCCAGGTCAGGACCTGGTGCTTGACCTTCTAAAGATTGGGCCACAAGGTTTGGCTCACTTATTTGTCAAATTCGGCTCAATCCTAGGCTTGAATGAGCAAAGCCTGAATCTAGATTTGGTCCTTTTTTGGTCATTTGGGCCTACATTTATGGTTTTGAATGGGTTGGATTGCATCAAATTCTACCAATTTTTCCAAACTCGGCCATTTAATTTGGTCTGAGGCCATCCCGTACTGTTGAGTTGAGCCAAAAACAACTTTGGATTGAATCAGATTTCTTTTGTGGTGGGTTGTACTCTGAAAGCTCAAATCAACAGGAACCTAAAAGGGCTGGCAACTAGACCTCAGTCTGCTGTCAGCATTCAATGAGAAAATCTCATATCTTCCAGGAAGGTAAACAAGCAACTGATGCATCGGCACACCATGGCCTTTCTGCACCTCAATCCTGCATCTTCTCCTTGGCCCATTATTTATTATGGGGGTTTTAGTTTACAATGTTAATGGGCTTCCATAATACAAATTCCATTAAGATTTTGTTCCAGCAGAATTGTAGTTTTCCTTGGCAAAGTTGAGTTTTGTCTACTCATGCTGTTCTGATTTTTGTTTCTGGGGGCCTTCTGTTTTCCCCAAAGGGGCCTGTCTTCTAGTTCTTCAGGCTTCTTCTGTGGCCTGTATTTTTGGGTTGGACAATTTACTCCTCTTTATTATTTTTTTCTTGAATACAATTTGCCATCTAGCACAAAAAATAAAAGATAAGGATATGATAGAAGAGGAGAAATTAAGTGTAAGAACTATGTCTAGAACGATCAAGCTCCTACTTAGAACTGACCTGCACCAAGAGTCTGCTTTGAGAACAATTTACCTGTCATAATTATGGACAAGTTGACTGCATAAATGCAAGATGAAGTTCCTTGGTGTTTGTTGTTCATTAAAAAATGCAGTGGTAAGTACTCAAATCACAAATCAAGTAACGATAAGCTAGAACTTTAGAGGAAATATTTTGAGCCAATGTCTGGCTGATGACAAACAGAATGAAGACTGAATATAGGAAGTGCCAGTTTAGCAATTCTAGTTGTATGGAGGATATTAAGGGAAAGTTCAAACCACACTGCCGTACATAATATCTAGAAGCAACTCTAGAACAAGAATACAGGGCAAGAAGAAGATATCACAAATAGGATCATAGCTGGGTAGGTAAAGTGCAGACATGCTAGTGGAGTGTTGTGAGATTGTTGAGTGCTGCATCAATGGAAGGGATGTTTTATAAAACATCAAGACAGCAGCTATACCCATATTGTTGCATGGAGCTAAATGTCAGTCAACATATGAAAGGCAAGAAGACAGTAACTGTGGCTGAGACATATGTAATGATTTTTGTGCAGCAAATAAGGACAGTAACAGGAATCAGCACATGAGGTACAGTTATGTGATTTCCAATAATAGAGAAGATCCTGGGCTGTCAATTGAGATAGCTTGGGCATGTATGAAGATCAAAACAGCCCTCGTGTGAAGAACTGAAGCATAAAAAGGACCTAAGAGAAGGGAAGACCAATAAATACATGGAATAAAGTAATCACTTTTGACATATTTGATTGTAGTGTGAGAGAGAACTTGCGGCAAGAGGACCGAGCAGAAAAGTGGATCTTACTCCTCGAACCCCCCCTTCCCCTTCTTTTCATTCCACTTTTGAAATACCTTTCATACCTTTAGAGGAAAATCCACTAGATTCGTTTGGATTGCAAAAGAGCAGTTTCTAGGCTGAAGAATACATGAATGAGAAATTTGATATTTATGCTACCCAGGACAATATAAGAAGCCATTTGTTTCCATTGCATGAATTTTGCGGGATGTAAAATAGGAAGCTCACTGTCCTTAACAACATGTTTTTCTGATTCACTAGTTGAATTTCAAGTTCCCTGAAAAGGTCCACTTTCAATAAAATTACCTTGATTCGAAGCCTTTCAGCCACCTCAGACTGCTCATCATACTCATCAATAACCTGCAGTGCAATTCATGGGAAGTAGAATTTCCTGTTTAGTTAATAAAAGGAACACAAACTCAAAAGCAACTCTAAAATAGCTCATGGTTTAAAATAAACTAAACATCTTAACAGATGAACGTTTTAGCAACTATAGTATGCACCAAGTTCAATTTTATATATTCGAGAGGAAGGACCAGTCCAAAAAACAAAGGCTGGAGCTATATCAGTCAACATTTGAATCATATACACTAATAAAAATATAAAAGAAATTAATTAATTATCAGAAGTCAGACCCAGTTTGAAACTTCATTTATCCAGCACTGACTAACAAAATGATACAAAAAAAAAAAGGATCTAATCAACCAAGAAATATCCTGAATAAATACCAATAATCTGTTACAACTTCATTGAATCAATTACAGGTTAGTAAGTGATCTAAATTTAAAAATATTAATTTGACAAGCACAGGAAAGTATTGCTTTAGAACTTTAAGTCAAATACTCAAATGAATAGCGACTTCCAAAAAAAAAAGTGAGGCCCCACAGTAGCTGTGTAGTAACTGTCAGTTCCCTCGCTTTCCTTCTTTTTCCATCCATTTAACAATAATTGGAAATTTTCATGTTGACTTTCCAAAATAATTACAAAATTCCCAATGAAATTTCTGATGTTTTGGTAGTATACAGACTTTTAGTGCATAAAATCTTATCAACAGAAAAACTGCTTGATCTGTAAATGAAAGTAAGACCACGATGTTGAAGTACAGTTATACAACATCAGAGACAGCATAGTGCCGCTAAAATTTCCAAACTCTACAGGACAAATCAGCCAAATAATACTCACATTATGTTTCAAGAAGATAACTGGAGCTTCCTGATCAGCGGACCCTCTGCATAATTTTGTAAAGCCCTGCTCTATATACTTGCAGCTTCCACAAGAAGTACGGTAAAAATCTACCACAACTAAGGAATCCGTTTCCTTAGCCCTCTCCAGAATTTTAAGGAATTCCTTGTCAGTCTTAAATTCTCTAACACATTCAACAGGACAAAGTTCACCATCTTCATCTTCATCAGATGACTCTCCTTGATTTTCATCCAGCATGCCTTCGTAATCTGAAGCTTGAATGGTGCAATTAGTATTTACACTACCCCACTTTACAATTTTTCGGATGGAGGGAATTTTCGCCCTTACAAGAACATTTCTATTATGGATTTGGGCCCCCATATGAAGAAAGATGGCAGGAGCAACAGATGCTGGTTCGGTAAAATGTAATCCATGTGGAATTTTTGTAGCATTGACATAGGCCCTTGGATTGAGCAAACCCTGCCTTCGCATGGCAACAGGTGAAAATTCCTTGATAGCTGCTGCTGGTTTCCTATAATGGGATGTAGAAATATGCGGAAGGATAAAAATACTTTCCCAATGAAGCTTTGGTTGAAATGAATTTAAGAGAAATCCTTCCAAAATTGTGCACTTGATCAGTAGAATTCTCTTTTGACGATCCAGTCATTCCATTAACTGCATAAAACAAAACAGAAAACTATCAGAAAGAGAAATTAAATAGTAAAGGAATCAAGGATCAGAGTCTTAGGGAAATGAAGTAAATGGACATTAAATTTAAAGAATAAAGCTAAAGATACAGCTGTAGCAATTTATTCAGGTTTAGAAAAGTAATCTGATTAAGTACAGGTCATGTAAAATGAATAATTTTGAGCCAAAAAAAAAAAAAGAAAAAAAGTATCTTGCCATTTGTTTTATAAAACTCAAACTATTAAGATCTTTAAGTTGTAGTGCTGAAAATACAATTATGGAATCATTCCATACTGAAAGGAATCCCGAAACCTAACCTACTAAATGAATGTCTTGAACTTCAAGAATTGAAGATTTAGAATAATGTTATAAGTTATTTACACCTCAGAATGGCATGACATGATTTTTATATGTGCAAGTGCACAGAGCCACAGATTTTGAAGCAAATCACCTTTATTTCTACTTTCTAGTTTTTCCTTTGACTTCTCCTCTTTTACCTTTTCTGCTATATTGTGAAACATTAGATTGATTTTAGGTTAATGGTTATGAAGTGTGCTCCTTTAAGAAAATTCTTGCAAGAAGAGGAAATGGGTATGCCTTTTGTAGTGTATGTATGAAAGCAAAAGAAAGGGAGAAAATGGTGGGTGGGTTTCTATAGTATTTATTCCCTAGCTTCAAAGAGCCAAAGGAAGGGAGAAAAGAGAATCATTTGAGCAGAGAAGTTTTGTAACAAGCTTGTATTCCATTAGAGCAAAGGAGTTTCACTTTGAGAGCTCAATTTAAAGGAACCTAAGCATTCTTCTCCCATGGATATATGTTGTACAATGTGGCCGAACCACATAGATCATGCATTTTGCGCTAATGTTTTCTATTGTTTTATCATATGATAGTTTGCTCTTATCCATAGCACATCCATAAGCACTTTGTTAGCAAGTTGTGATAGTAAGTCATCTTGTTCGCCAGGTATTCATAGAAAGTTCCCAATAGCAATCACAAACATTACAAAACCATCAACATGCTAATGCACAATGGTCAAAATATTTATAATTAACTCTGCACACCAGCAATCATCATCAACAAAGCCTCACTCCATCAATCTCGGGTAGGCTAAATTGATCATCTTTGATCAAATAACACCATGGTAGCACCCAATACAGCACAAAAATCAGCATAATTTAAGCTAAATTATAACAATTCATACTACAAGAGGGAACCCAAACTACCCAATCCCTTCATTATGAGTACTAAGATAACTGCAATTCCATTTCCCCCCCTTACAATTCAATTCAACATCCAATCCAGTACATTCTTGCTTATTTCAACTAAAATCAATGGTGGCGGTGCCTTGATCTAGAATGAATGTAGACCAACAAAACCATCACAAACAAAGATCATGTACTTGAGTTAGGATCATGTGGTTAACATGATTCTCAATCTACGGCCCACTTTACAGGTACCCCCTTCACTGGGCTGTCCAGATCAAGACAACTGCTTTCTTTTTTTGTTGAGAAGTGGAAGGAATCGGGAACTCGGGAAGAGCAAAATGCAAGCATACCAGTTTGGCTCAAGAATTTTCTGGGGTCGATTCTCGAAGGAAAAAACGAGACATGGAATGCTGTTATCGACGCTTTGCGACTTCGGACTCCGGATCCCCCCACCCTCAAACATACCAATCATTCAGATAAAAAGGTTTCCATGAAATCTGGATAAAGGTTGTTCGTACCTTTAAAAGGAATTTGTAATGGATAAAGAGTCCGAAATCCGGATCCTCCAAAAGCCTTTCACCCACAGAAATCTTGAGCTCAACAGAGTGGAAATCTACATTGGGCCCCATCTATTGAAATCTGAATCGTTCGAAATAACGGCCCTTCAGGTATATGCGGTATCGTCAATTTATCCATTAATTTGTCCACCTTTAGATTGCCAGTTTGATAAAAAAAGAAATGTGATAATAAATATTATAAGATCGTGTTGATCAAATTTTTTTTTTTTTAATAAACGGTCAATCCAACGGAAGAAGATTTTCATAAGTTTTGACGATACTCCTGTACCTAGAGGGCGTTTGTGTTTGAGTGGTTTAGATTTCTCTAGCTCCTACTATCAAGCTCTACTCCCTAGGTTGGGTTTCTCTAGGTTAAAGCTTAAGACCAGAATTTGGATTTAATAAATAAATATATTGCATCATCCTGCTTGTACATTCTTAGTTAATTTTCAGATTTGTTTAGGCTTTGGCCTGGTGTGACGGAGGAAATTAAGAATTAGGATTACGAATGTACCACTGTCATTGTTCCTCACATTTACCCTCTAATAGTAAAAATTTAAACATTTCTCGCAGAGTTATTCATGCAATAATGATGTGATATTGCATGCCGCAATATAATAATCACACATGGCGATATGTGTGGTATTGCGTGGTACTCGGATATCGCATAGTATGACGTGTGTGATATCACATGGCCTTAAGATATTGCACGAAAAACTCCATGAAAAATGCTAAAACTTCAAACGCTTAAGAGCGAATGTTACGGGCAATATTAAAAAGAAAACAAGTATTATATGCGAAAGAATTACCTTAATAGAAGGTGTAAAATATATTAAGCGCTAGTAATTGCCTCCTAGAATTACAAATTGAAGCTCTAATACACTACGTTTTAGACCATTTTCCCACTCATTATATCTTCGTCCATTTTTTCACTTTGATCAATCATCAGTCTCACTTATTATATTACGTTCTCATTAGCATTAGACATCTTATGTTGGTTCATTTTTCACATTAGATCACCACTAATTCACTAATTCACTGTATTTGACTTAATCCTTCCTTATAATGAGATGAGACGAGATAACTTAGGAGAGGCTTTTTTCGTAAGTCAGACTCAAAAGGTTTTCTAACATTGATCCAAGACAGGTCCTTGGTTGGGCTTTATTCCCGCTTGTGTGGGCCTCTTTTTTAATTGAGAGGGCTATCTTTCGGTGTGTAAGGTAAGGGCAACCTTTCGGTGTGTAAGTAAGGCGGCTCTCACTTGAGTCCCAAGCCACATGTCCTTGATCTTCTACACGTTTGGTGCGCACGTTGGAACTTCCTCCCAAACGATCAATAAAAAGCGCGCGGCGGACTCCATACGAGCATCGACCAAAATACGCATTGAAAATTTCCAGGCGAGAGTAGCAGCTGAATCCATCAACAGATCGATCAATGGTACATAAAACCCTCCTATTAATTCATTCGCAAAACCATGAGAATCGAACTGAGTTGTTTTGTTCTAACTCGCTTAACTCTCTCTCTCTCTCTCTCTCTCTCTCTCTTCATCTGATCCCTTTTCTTTATTCACGATCCAAATGTGATGCAATCCAAATTGCAAACTGTATTTCCCTTAACTAGTTGATGGGTTTTGTTCTTCTGGGTTTGTCTTTAATTGATCGATTAGGAATCGTGGGTGGAAATTTTAGGCCTATATTGATCTTGACCACCCTGCCCCATGTTTTATTTTCTCCTTCTCGGGTTGGTTTGTTGGAGTTAATGGGCTCCTTAGATCAGGATAGATCGCAGAAAAATGATGTTTGTCAGTTCGACTACCTGTTTGGTTTTTATTGATAGCTAGAACTGCACTAGATTTGGTTCTCTTTTTTTCACAGCCTAGTTGGTTTAAATGTAAAAATGGATAATGGGTTCAATCACTGCATATTAGCAAAGCACCAAATCAGTTTGACTGACATAAAATGTGAGTTTATGGGGTTTGGATGAAGCGGAGACACCACTTGGATTTCATGTTGGTATTCTTCAGTTGATACACTTTGATTTTTCTTTGTGTTGTTAACCCAGGAAGGTGTTGTGGAAACTGGTGATTGGGAATTTTGGAAAGAAGGTATCCACTTGGAGAATTGGATATCTTTCTTTCTGTGCTGTACTTGGTTGAATTTTGTTTGGGAAACTTACCATTAAAAAAAAAAAAAAAAAAAAAAAAAAAAGAGGAAAAGAAAGAAAGAAAAAGTTTGGGAAGCTTCCTTATTTCTTCAAGGGAACATTCTCTTGAATAGTAGTAAGGACCCCTTTGGATGTAGAGGAGTTGGGAGGTGGTTAATGTTTTATCTAGTAAAATACATTTCTCCCATTTGTATGTACTTCTAGGACATGATTATGCAAAATTGGAGTTCCTCATTATGTTGATTTCGAATTTTTGTTGTGTCATGGAAAAGCAATTCCGACGCTCAAACCCCCAATCGGGAGCGGTTTCGTGTACTCAAGGATAATTGGTTCAATCTTTCTCTTTCCACACGGAAGAAGCTGCACCAAATTGTAGAAACGTGGTTGGAGCAAAAAATCATAGCGACATTCCACAAATTTGAATGTGCCCTTGGGAAGAAAAGTAATTCTTCTCTTAACTAATATTTTTAAGTAATTCTCCTCCTAAACTAATATTTTGAAAAGTTGAAGGGACGATTCTCTCCTCATGAGAGTTGGAGAAAACACCCTTTTCTCCTATGCAGTAGAGAATCACTATTAGAGAAGTGGTGATTCTTTCAAGGGAATTCTTGACCCCTAGTTCTCTCCTCATTTTTCCATCAAGTGGGGATTCTCCTCTTGTCATTTTGTATACTTACTACTTCTAAATAGGCCCTAGGGTAAAGAAGAGATTTTATTTGGTTAGTTGGAGGTCTAGTATATAAATACACCAAATAAAGACAATCTAGCAAGGAGGTAAATGCGGCTCTGTTGGTTTGTGTTTACAGTTATTTGGATGGAAAGGAGTGGTAATGGTGTCAAATATCATTTAAATATGATATTCATATTAAAACGTGGCCTGTTTCTTCTTTTGATCATCGGTCATTTGACAGATGAAAGGAATTCTTCTTGTGAAGGCCTAAGAAAGCTCTATTAGAAGAAGATTTTAAGGAATGCCGCCTGGGATGGTTTGAACATTTATATAGAAGGCTAACGAAAGCTCTTATCCAATGCATTGAAGGATTGTAAGTTCCAACGAGCTAGGGAAACAGGGAGAACAATGAAGTTATTGAATGAAGTAGTGAGGAATGACATGATGGAATATGGACTTACATAGAACAATACTATAAAGTATAAACAACGTTGAGAGGAAAAGTAGAACTCCTAAAGTCGCGACCCTAATAGATGGGATAAGGCTTTGGTGGTGGTGGTGGTGGTCATTGCTTGGATAAAACTATTTTTGGGGAATGTTGCTCCTCATAGAGTTCTTTCCATCTGTTGGGCAGCTGGTCTTAGTAAAATCCATACTATTGACCTGAAAAGTAGGAAGAATATTATTGTTAATGTTTGTGTTATGTGCCTAGTGGCCAAGGAAGACTTCTCTCCCCTCTCCCAACAGCAAGACCTAATGCACGGACATTAAAGAACAGATATAGCACTGGTCTCCTTTATCTCCAAAGGAGAATTATATTTTATCCAATTATGAAGATTTTGAACATCACGTGGTCCTTCACCCTTTGATTTCTTATGCTCCTAATTCTTTCTTTTTTCTCTTTGTTTTGTAAGGTAAGTACTCCACACACTCACTCACACAAGTCCCTCACCATCAGTGCTATAGTCAGGGATTGATCCTTAGATGTATATTATGTGGAAGGGAGGTGCCTTACTGTGCTAGCAGTGGATTGGCCTGATCTTTGTCGAAGACTTAAGATGAACATTTGTGGTCTTTATTTGTTTGATGGAAATAAGGGTTATGATTTTCTTTAATTTCTATATATCTTATTAGGCAAGCCTACATCCTAGCGGAGTAGGATCTAGGAAGGAGAAACCCAGGGGTCGCCATCATTAGCTAACCCAACAGAAGAGGCAAGAGATAAAGGAAGCATTTGAGCTTTTTGACACAGATGGTTCTGGTATGAACCTTGTTTCAACTATGTAATTTTTTGTTTATATATTAAACAAATGAGTCAAAAAACTAACGGAACTGTTTTACCTATTCCTACAAGGCACAATTGATGCAAAAGAGCTGCATGTTGCCATGAGGTATGCAGAATCTTAATTGATGCTATGAACCCCAATGCTGTTACCTTATTTATTTATTTTTTCCTCAAAATGTCATACTAATATAGTGACTAAATATTTGTTTCTGCAGGGCCTTGGGCTTCGAAATGACAGAAGAGGTATTATTTGGTGGCCCTTTCCCTTGAATGATATATCATTCTGTTAATTCTATTAGTGTTATATTGGTGTCAAAGGAGTTTTTGTTTTGTCTTTTGTCTTTTGAATTAATGAAGAAATACTTTATTGAGAATGAATGTTAAAACTTCACGCCAATTGCAGTGAAGAGGATACATCCAGATGTTTGCTACCACTTGCTTCTCAAAGGCATCACCCTGTGCATCTGTGCTCTTGGGATATGAGATAGTGACAACCAAAATTTCTGACTATTAATGGTATCTGCAATTTTACCATTCAGAGCTAAAGATGTGCTATATTTATAGGAATGCCACTCAACTCTGACATTTTAGTACACGTATTTTTCTATGATCTCTTTGATGCCTCAATACAAATCCACCAATATGATGCACCTTATTACAGTAGCAGATTTGGTTGTTCAGAAAATAAACTCTCAACTGATTGATCAAGCAGCTGCTGGAGGCATTTACATGAGAAGTCCAATCAGCTGCAATAAACATACTCATAGCTGAAAGCCCAAAGAAGTCATATGTCCAGCAGTCTCTGGCTATGGTACTCAGATACTTCAAAGTATTCATATTGTGCCATATTTGATAATTTCCATTTTATGTGTAAATTTGCGGTCTCACTCTCACCATTTCAATGGTGTGTCCCTTTTGCATCTTGTCGTATTTGGGCACCATAGGTTTCGTATCTGGACACCATAGGTTTGTAGGGAACAAATCATGTAGCTCCAGCAATGTTTTGAATCCTGTTTCACACTGGCCTGTTGGGTTTGGACCCAGCTGCCTAATTGTCAAGCATGAGCTTTGGTGGTCTATTGATTATTCGCACGGGTTTTATTTTATTTGAAGCAAAATTTCTCGGAACTATTTTGAACCCTGGTTCCTGCCGAGAGTCAGCATGCAACCACCACTTAGCCGTGATATACCTGTTTAACATTAAAATGTGTAAAAGATTTCTTATTTAGAAGTACTAAATGTTTATAGCCAATTGTTTCTGACTGACATGCCCACCAACAAAGGTAAGCCCTGTTCCTGGCATGAAAACACTGAGCTGTGGAAGCAAGATCAGATTGTATGGGAAATGTTCTCCTACAAGCAACTACAAGTGCAGTCCAGAACTGTGGGGCCCACTTGGGCTCACCTTTCATCAGTGCAGCCCCTTTGATAGTCTATACATCCCATGATCTGGCATTAGGCCCAATTTTATAGTTATTGAACATTTCACTCACCATTAGATTGAATCTCAAGAAAATCTATATTTAAGATGTCATTAAACTTTAAGGCTGTTAAATCAAGTGTTATGACTGAAGGATGTGGAGACACCTCATCTCATTTCTTTTTTATAGAAAAACTACAAATGAGTCATGTTGCCTGGTATCTTAGGTCCAATTTAGGACAACACATCCAACAATTTCTGTTACTTTATATAAGCTTGGGACATACTCTCTTTTACATAGACCAGTTCATTACAAAAGGCATTCATTCAGTCCAATTCTAGTCTGTTCTGGTCCGCTCATTTCTCTTAAGATGTTAAGGCGCACGCAACTGACAGATTTCCTGTGATGTGCAGGTGATGGTGAAGTAGATCCTGATGACTTCTTCAGGATGATGGAAAGAACTACATATGGATATTAGATGCCCGATGCTGTGGACGTTTGACTAAATGTTGGGAGATCTCTCCACCGTGGTTCTTTAAATTTCAAAAATGTTAAAATAATCATCACCAAATAACAGGTCTTATTTGAAGTCCAGTATTTTGGAAGACTTTCTAGGGAATTTTCATCTTATGTGGAAAACTGGTCGTTGTCTAAATTTGTAGTGTTTTTTTTTTTGTTAGTTTAGTTTGTATTTGAGGTTAGGCTGCATTGTAAATCTAGCCTTTATATATATATATATATATATAAATTTATATATGGACACACACACTAGTGGTTTGATACTGCTACTATTAACATGAAAAGTATGTTTTGTATATAGCCCCAAGATAGTCTGCAACTACCAGATCTTTTGGGCCATTTCTGCAACTTGACCTGTTCGGTATCATTTTAGGTATGTTTCATTTTGAGAATGAATGAATAAAAACTTTTTTTTGTGAGTGAGAAAATCTAAAGAGATAAAGAGAGGAGGGGGAGAGAGAGAGAGGAGGGATTTTACAGATACGCTGAAAGGGAATTCTCAGAATGAAACATTCCCAGAGTGATGCCAAACAGCCTGGTGATTCATGAACATGGACACTAGAATTTTTCCCCCCTAGACGATTGTTAATTTCCCAGTCGAGACGGGCAAGAAATTGATGGGAAAAAAGGTTAAGATATTGATGTCTCAATGATGATGAGCAAGAAATAAATGTACATGGTATAGCATGATAGATTGTGAAAGTTCAGAAATCCTTCTTTCCAACCTTTTATAGTAGAAGTCTCCAATCGGTTTTATCGCTGGTATCTCTTGATCAATACGTTTGAATTCCCAACACCAGGCAAACCAATTAATGTATCTTGTTGTATGACTTGATCTTGGTTCTTCAGGCCATGGGCTATATGCTGCGGCATCTGCCATGTCGGAAGTTGTAAATGAACTTCTGAGCCATGGTTATATATTTGTTCTGGATGTCCGTTCTTCATGTTAATGCTCATTAGACTAAATGAACCATAGTTGGTTCTATGGTAAGATTTGACCACATGACATAAAAAAAAAAAAAAAAAAAAAAAAACCCAGTGGGATTCATGAATATGCACAGGATTTGCTAATTACAATATTATTTAAATGGCGGGATTGTATAAAATTTAGAAATATGTGATAGATTGAAGGGTATTTGTTCTGAGCGGCTCAAATTTCCCACACTAAATTCATTTGTATAGATAATTTTCTATGTGAAAAAGTGAGGATTATGGAAATGATTTTTTGTGCTATAATAAAATTCATTTTTGATGTGATCAATTTTTTCAATTGAAAAGCCAAAAAAAAAAAACCTTAATCTTCTTATGGTTTCTCCAAAAATAAAATCTTAGGAGCCAGAAAACTTTTCACTGTGAAGGTGGAAAATTTCCACAAAACCGATTTTCCCCGGCACGTGAGATGTGAAGAGGCAAAAAAGTGGCATCTAGAAATAACAAGTATCAACGATCACCAAATCGTTGGTTTGCGTGCGTAACCGCCCCACTCTTTGGGAAGTTATTAGTGAAGTAAAGTAAAGTAAACTAAAACTCGTTTCGGTGCCCATCCCAATTCCCACAATCAAATCATCAACCAAACGTAATAAATTGCGAAATGGGAATACATAGGAAATGGCGCAGCGTAAGATCTTATCATCCCAATTCCCACCTTCTGCGCATTGTAGAAGAAGAAGAAGTCCATGTCGAACCCATCTCCGCTAAAATCCGCCGCTCTCTTGGAGCAGATGAAGCTCCATCTCGCCTCCGGCGCCGGAAAAGATCTCACCAAAAAGATCGGCCTCGTTTATCAGCTCAACATCGCCCCCAAGGTACATCGTTTCAGCTCTCTCTGAAGACCTAATTCTAACCCTCACCCTAAACCCTACGAGTCGAAAAACCCTAACCCTAGTCCTTTCTTCTTCTTTTTTTTCTTCTCTGAAGAAAATTGGAGTGGATGAGGAGATCTACATCGTTGATCTAAAAAAAGGAGAGGTCACAAAAGGTAACAGCATCTATTCATCACATTAACTACAGCTACCCCCAATTTAACTGATTCTGGGTTTTTAGGTAAATATGAAGGAAAGCCTGATGCGACGTTTTCTTTCAAGGATAGTGATTTCGTTGCCGTCGCCACTGGAAAGATGAATCCGCAGAT
Source organism: Persea americana (assembly GCA_029852735.1). Classification (NCBI taxonomy): domain Eukaryota; kingdom Viridiplantae; phylum Streptophyta; class Magnoliopsida; order Laurales; family Lauraceae; genus Persea; species Persea americana. Next base: position 54,398,552 of record CM056812.1, read on the forward strand.
GGCTTTCATAAGGTGGTATTTGGTGGTTTGGGTTTTGATGAATTTGGAATTCTGTAATCTTGAGAGGTTTTATATATATATATATATATATATACATGTTGTTTTCTTGATTGATTGATGCAGGGGTGCAATGAAGATTAAGGGAAGTTTGAGCGCGGCGCAGAAGTTCACGCCTGATATCTTCCCCAAGCCTTCAAAGCTCTGATTAGTATAAGAGATTAAGGTCAGGTAGGCATAAACTGGAAAAGAAACGAATGGCATTTTGTATCCGATACCTCTGGAAATTAACCTTGCTAGGTTCATTAAGTTGGTTGGTTGGTTGGTGGGATGGTTTAATTCTCATCCCTTTCTTTGTGTACTTGGTGCAAAATGGTATTGAATTGAATCTTCGTCAGTTGATGATTAAAAATGTTGCATTCATTTGTTTGCACCATGTAATCCATTGATTTGCATTTATGGTGTATTGTGGAGTGGATCTCAGATGAAGGGAGTGCTTTATAGTTAATACTGGAATTTGGTTATGTCATTTTGGCTTTACGTGTCAACACTATTAGACACGATTAGATCCATTGATTTGCATGGTCATGGATTTGTGGATTTATATGTGCGAGCTCCATAGGTTTGGTGCACCACTTTTCAATACAAGAAAGCACCAAATAAGAAGTGGGGACTACATTTAAAGGGGTTTTAATGTAGGAAGAATTAGGATTTGAAAGAAAAAGGAAGAACAAGATGGCATTACTTCAAAATGGGTAATTTATGGCATTGAATTCAATATTTCACTTTTTATATGTAAAATCCATATTGCTTCGCATGCCCATGTAATATTGATGCCTTATCTAGGCATCTGAGGTTATAAGAAAAGTGGGATTCGAAAGAAAAGGACTAAGGAAATTGGCTTTGTAAAAAGTGTAACGAGGAGATGAGGGTGGAGTTGGATTTGGTGCCAGTGTGGATTGGGTGCTTGGAAGAAGATGAGCAGAAGAGGAGGAAGAATAATTAAAAGAAGGAAGAGGAATAAGAGCTCGTGTCCATTTGGACCTGGCTGAGTTTTCAAACCTTGGCAGTAAGTGTTTAAAACTGAAATTTTTTTCTTTAAGTACGTGGAAAATCATTTCCTATCCCACGGGAGAGGATAGATATCAATTCTATGCAACATTTTGGAAAAGGAGTGCCTGATGCCAGAAGTGGATGGTCTGGATTGATAATTATGAATTTTTCATTATTTTGAACTAGAATGCCTTTTTTGAAATAAAGAAGTATGGATAGGAGTTGTTCCAAACAGACTGGAATAAAAGCAGCACTGCTGCTGTTACTTGGTGCATACAGGTAAAGAGCAACAGGGAAAGTAAGCTTAATAAGCCTAATTAAAGCTTAATGAGCCTAATTAGATAGTGTCCAGCAGGTATGCTTGGTCTCCCAGGCCCTACAAAATTTGCCCGTTTGTCTTACCATTGGTCTATTGGTTAGAATCACTCTGTGATTTTTTATCAAATGAGCAAACCGAGAGCCTATATTTGACCTTTATGATTTTTTCATTGAAATGATTGATCAAGGTAGGTGCTAGTAGATGGATGGTTTAGAAGATATATTCTTTAACAATCAATCCATCTTGGAAACAATTGGATGCGTATGACAATTTTGTCAAGGCATATAGGAATCATGATGTTTGAATTGTAAGTGCTTTTTTATTTCCATTATAATTGATATAAACTGTCTAATTACCTCACCCTTAATTGGATGGTTGGGAAAAATGGATAAAGAGTAAGAACTTCATAATCATATGCATTTTAAAGAAGGTCCACAAATAGTAATCCTTCTTCCAATTTAGAAGGAATGAGCGGACTGGCATGTGTGGAGGCATAACACTAGAAGAACAAATTGAAATGGATTAGATGGAGGGGCGTTTGGCTACCTTAGGGTAACAATAGCCATCCTAATCTAAGAGGTTTAATCAAATAGTCATTTGCTTGATCAAAGTGAATCCTGTGAGTTGCTTAAGGTGGAAGATATTGACATTTAGATTAATAACAAGAAGTAAATTAATTTAGAATACCCAATTGAGTGATTTGTAAGTGAATTGTCTCAATCAACTGAGCGACTGGTTCATAACAAACACGCACAATCCAAGATGGGATCAGCAATATGGGTATAATGATCTTCTGAATCAGTCTAGACTATCTATTTTATTGGCCATTGTATGGATGGTTAGGATTGTCGAATCAAAGTCATTCGTGAGTGATTTGATCGTCTATTACACATTATAAAATATTTGGATCGTTTCAACAGACCAAATTATAAAAATATTTGGATATTTTTAACATTTGGGTCACATTTGTGGACCAAATCCCAGTGGCTGGACCCTTGAGACCTGACAGGGGAGAGGGACCAGAAATTGAACTTTGGGCGATCATAAAGCTAAGCAAGCTACAGCTAATCAGGTTCTGAAGGTTGGAATAGTGTCTTGATCTGGTTAAAATTGGATGATGGAATACAGGTAAACATAGGGGGGGAAATCAACAGTTGAAAATAAATTGTTTTAAGGTAAGTACCCCACCAGACATTCTTTTCTATTTATTTCTTGTATGAGTCCTCACATGCGATTGTCGTGTAAAGAGTAAGGGCTACTTATAAAAGGAGGGATATGACGACGCGGCATGCACCTAACATTCTAGTGATCCTGTTCTGTTAAAATAATATCTGTCCCTACAAAGAAAATGCGCCTAACTTTCATGAGATTCCCTTTCCATGTTGACCTTGAGCTCTACAAATATCATGAAGGCCCTTGGGCCTTGGTGGCCCAAGCTGAAGGTGGGTAGGTTGGGGGGTGAGAGTTCTATTGAAGGGTTCGGGCCACTGGAAGCCATTTCAGAAACACTGGTCGCATTTGGTAACATGTAGCGAATTCATACATTTGAAGATTCCTCGCTGTCCCTAGACAGTAGATAAAGACACCTTTGGAAACAAGTGAAGAATCTTTAAATTATTTCTTCCTCGTTTAGCTAGATCTCACATTTTATTGGCGGGGGAGGTTCGCATTAAGAATTGTCAAATGTGGGGTTTTCACGTATTTGTGAAAAGTGTAAACAATTTTAAAGAGAGTTTGATTTTCAAAGCTCATGAGAGAGAGAGAGAGAGAGAGAGAGAGAGAGAGAGAGAGAGAGAGCCTTTTGAGGACCCAACCCAATTTTTTGGATTAACATAATGGTAGCTTCATCTTGACGAAAGTTGCCAGTTAAAGTAGAGCAATTAGCATGGTGTCAGGTTAGATGGTATTTATTGATGTCCTCAAAGCCTCTCTTTATATGTTCTTTGAATTTTTTTACTTCTCTAATTGAAGCAAAGAAAAAGAAAACATGAAAATTAACACAGAAAATTCCATTATCTGCCACTAGATCCTGTGGTCCAGATTAATAAGAAATCAAAGAAGAAAGTGATCGTGTCTTCCAAGAAAATTCCACATGCCAGCCTGGAAGCCAAGCGGCTGCCATGTTACATGAAGTCCATATTAGCTGAGATGAGGCTTCGGACCGTGCATTCATTATTAATGGTGTGCAGTTTGCTGTCTGTCTTCTTTCACAAAAGCAGCTACAAGAAGGTGAAAGATGGAGAAATTAAACAGCTCCGGCAGCCACTTTGGCCAAGCAAATAGTCAAATTCTGCTATCTCATGGGCTCTTTGGATGTTGAGGTGAAGTATTAAATTAAGAGAGAATAGAATATAAAGTATTATGATGATTTTTTTTTCCAGTTTGGAATGTTTTTTACTTTTTATATAGATAAATGGAGTTTTTTGTCTTTCAGTGGAGAAATGATGTTGCTTTTTTGACGATTTTTGAAAAACTCGAAGGGAATTTTGAAATTGTATATTTTTCATATAATCCCTTATTATTTCTAGTCTGGATTCACTTTACTTTAATTTAACTAGTCAATTGTCAAACACATACTTTTATCTTATTAGGACGATTTTCTCCTCTCCTCCTATGTTGTGCAGTTCATCCGGATCCACACTTTCATTTTAATGAGCCTAGGTGCAACTATTTCGTTTTGCTTCGAGCCAGATGAGCCTCAGCCTTCATTTACTGCATTGGAGTCACCAACCTTTGCTCCTGTTCTCTTTCTTTTGCTTTTGCTTTGGAGTTAAGTATAGGTCTCTGATGATCTCTTTATATTTGGCACACATTTTTAATGATCATCTCGTCTTTCCCATGGCAGAGGTGAGGGTTTTATTATTATTATTGAAAAAATAAGAGTATGACTTGGAACATCAGGACTCGCATTGTGATGTTTTAAAAAGTATTTTGCTATTGATATGCTCGTGGTTGAGTGGTCTTGGCACCTTAACATCTCACTCACTTGTCCACGGATATAATCCGTAGGTTTTCACGTTTAAAGTATTGCTCTCGCGAGTAGCCTAACTTAGTGGGAAAAAAGGATTAAACGTATCTTTGTGAAAAATAAAAGAGACTTTTGGTTAATGCACTTTGTTGTCAAATATTTTGTCAATTCTTTGTTTTAAAGCCTATTTGGCTGCAAGCATTTTGGCTAAAATATCACTTTGTCTTTAATTTTTGACAAGAGTACATTATTTCCCAAAAACTCCAAATTATGCTTTGTTTAATTGAGAATACTTCTTTAACATGACATTCCAAATGACGGTTTTACCATGTAGAATTCTCCATTATCCACCTTCAATGATTCGATACAAGAAATCGTCGAATTAATTCTTGCAACCAAATGGGCTTATGATGATTTTGATATTCAAGTTATATTTCCCATAAAACTTCTTTTCTTATTTTGTTCTTTTTACATGAAAATAAACTTTGATTCTAAATCTTTTTAATTTTATTCCTTTTACATGAAAGTAAACTTAAATTCTAAGTAATAAATATAGGATTTTACGGGAAAAAACTCCTCAGATGACCCGTGCACGAAAAAGTATCTCATAGTTTCTAATGTACAAAAAAGGCCCACTTACCAATTTTAACCTCTTTTTTTTACCTTTTAGACTCATCGCTTGTTTAGTTGAGCAACGATATGTTGCTCGTGTCATTTTTTTCCTTTTCTTTTGTATTCTTTTTTCTTCTATTTCACCATCTCTCTAACTTTATTATTCGCTCAACCCATTACCTACAACACCGCAATCATCCTCAATACGAGAAATAGGACCAGGGAGACGGAGAAAAGAGAGAAGAAGATGAAAAAAAAAAAAGACGATATCATTGCCCAACTAAAACAAGTGGATAAGCGATGATAAATATCCTTTTCCGTTCTTACAATATAAGGGGCAAGAGATATTTTTCCCTATAAAATCCTCTAATAAATGACTCATGCATTTCCATTAAATTAAATTCAACCATACGAATAGACACCGTGCTTGCAGACACAATGGCAAAGTACTAATCTACAGAGTACTCGGGCCGAAGATTCAACCATACGAATAGACAACGTGCTTTCAGAGACAATGGCAAAGTACTAATCTACACAGTACTCGGGCCGAGGAACTCTCAGCACCCAAGTGTGCGCCCCGCGGACATCATCACGATTCCTTCGCATGTCCCAATATCCAACCTATCCATCTCCATCTCTCTCTCTCTCTCTTCAGCGAGAAATCTATTCTCTACCTTCCATTCCAACCCGCAAAACACTTTTCACGACAAAAATTCAATCTTTTCTTCGAACTTCACCAATTGCATCTCTCTCTAATCGGATATCTCTACCAAAGACCGAATCTTTCCTAAATCTGCAACTTCAAATCGATTGATTGATGCTTTTCTCTCTCTCCCATTCTCTATATCTGTCCAAGGAATCCCATGGACTCGATCTGGAGTCGCAATGGAGTGCCGAGCGTTGCCATTGCGATCTACTTTGCGTTTGCTTTCGTCGCTGCAAGATTTCTCCTTAACGTCTTCATCTACCAGGTGATTTTTTTTTTTTTTTTTTTTATGTTGTTGTTGTGGGGGTGTGGGGTTTACGGTTTAATCACCTGTTAAGCTTAAATTTGCTAGTTTGGTTGAAGAACCTTGATTACTAGATAGATGTTAGTAGTCTTGTTGTAGATTATGACTATCCCAAGACATGGTTTCTACTGTAGATGAGGCAGGATCTCAAAGGTAAGAATTTTTAGATTATGGAGACATTCAGTTAATGGAACCCTTTTTGAATTTGATGGATTGGGAGTGCGGCTAGAGTTGGGGAGAAGAAAAGGCAGAGACTTGGCAATAAGGGAAGTTCTAAGATTAATTTTAAATGGTTTTTCCGGCTCACTATAGCGAAGATCAACTTGAAAATTGGATTGTCATAGGCAAAGGCTAAGAGCGGGAGCACTGTGGAGATTTGCCTTAGTAGTGAATGAGATTTAGAGATTTACTTTTTCCATAGATGTGCTTCTTGTGCCTGAACACGGAGCCATGCCAAGGTGGGTGTGTTTTTAAGAGTGAAACTTCAATATGGAAGCCTTCCACTACGAGTAGACCATGGAAATGAGAAGAAATCAGCATAAGCCCTTCTTAATCACTAGAATTTCTGCCCTGCTAGAATCCCTAACAGATGTTGGGCGGAGAAAGGCATCAGGATTTCTTCAAGGTGGCTCTTGATGATACCTCCGCCCTATGGACCGAGATTACCTCCAAAAATCCCATCCACCTTCAAGCTACATTCCCCAACTGGTGCAAGTACTCGACTAGAAGGTATGGGAATTTGTGGAGAGGGTTTATTGTTGGATGCAGTCCAATACCAATGCAAGTCAGACACCATGATTCCTTGGAATTTGTTCTCTTTAAGCCCCACCCGAGGAATGAGGATTTGATCTTTGCATAGACTGCATAACTTGGATAGCCTTTACTTAAAGATCCATTCATCTCTAATTTCATGAACTCATCAAGCAAGACTTAACTATACATTATTTAAAGTGAATGACATTGGAAAATTCCCTATTAATAGTGAGTCAGTCAAATAGAGTGATGCAAGAACATTCCCAAGCTCTCTTGAAAAGATTCAATAATTACTTTATCTTGAAAAGTTCACTTCATTTTTTCTTTTTTACTTCTATTGATGTGAGATTCTTTCTGAGACCATTATCTTTATTCCTTGAGGTTAGCTGTTCCTCTCTAAGACTATCAATGCCCGTGAAACACTACCATCAAAATGTGCTGATTCTGACATTGCTTCCATGTCTCGTTTGTAAATTGAGTTTTTCTGTTTTCCTTATAATTGTAAATTATCTTCTCCCAGAGGCTGGCTATCAGGTTGTTGAGTAAGGGGACTTCTCCAGCTAAGATCGGTGAAGCCCAAGAAGCAAAGATTATAAAATGCTCGGAGTCTATGTGGAAGCTGACATATTATACCACTGTTCAAGTATGTGTTCTTGCAATTACCTACCATGAGCCTTGGTTTAGAGATACAAAAGAATACTTCAGAGGGTGGCCTAATCAAGAGCTGAAGTGAGTACAGTATATCTTGATTCCTTTTTTTTTTTTTTATGTTACGTATACATGGATGAATGCAATCTCTTGGAAATTCATCATTAGCTATTGGTTGTGGTTTTACATGTTTATTTTAGTATGGCCAATGTAGCAGCTGACTTATTCTGATAATTAATTAATGATCTACTCAATTACAACCTACAATCATTTTCTATGTTGAATGACCGCCACTATTTTAGTCATGTATCAACAGACAAGCTAATTGTTGCTCAAAGTCTCAAAAGCAATTAACATTTCCCAAGTGTAATGGCCATTTCCTAAGTCAGTGGGCCTTGATCTGGCCTGGGTCTGATTGACTTTGGCTTGTTATAAAGCAGGCTTGGACTTCAATTCAGGAGATGTAACAGCTTATTTTGAAACAGCTTTTTTAATGTTTGAATTTTTTTTTTTTTTTTTTTTTTAATACACGAGTCATGAACCAACTAATTGATAGGAAGGACATAAATTTCGAGAATAAAAAACCTGAACATGGCAGATGTACAACCTTTTGGATGTCTCCCAATTCATGACAGAGAAGAAATCACCTCAATGGAAAATTGCTGCTGGAAACTGATGTAAGATGCAACAGATTAGTACAGTCTATAAGGTTTGACATGGCTAACTTGAAGTACAAGATTTCAGATGTTGTTTGAAGTGTGACATTGGTTTACCAACAGTAGCTTCATGTTTAGGTTGTTTCTTCCCCTTTATGGAAGGCGGCAAACAATTTTGACTCATTTTTTGGATAATTTTTCATCCTTTGATTTCTTCTTATCTGCAACATCATGAAAAAGTGAATTCTGCTGCGGAACCCTTTTCTAATCAAGGTGCTCTGTAATTGTTTCAACTATTTAAGCAATATCTATCCCCTCCTCAGCCTCGTGATTATTCAGTTATCCTTTCCTCTGAAAAACTAAGGTAGCGTTTGGTTCGCTGGAATGGTTTTAGGCAGGAATGGAATGGAGAGTGTTTTTGAGTTTGGAATGGAATAAGGCAGGAATGGTGATTCCCATTCCAACATTTGGTTTTACTGAAGAATCAATCCAGTAATAGAATAGTGATTCTTGTTCTTGCATTTGGTACGCTGGAATGATGTCCGAAATGGAATAAAATTTACGTAAGAAAGACCAAAATACCCTCCTCTACCTCGACCTCCATGGCGCTGAACCCAAACCCAGAATCCCCTTCCACTGCAACCACAAGCCGATCAGGCGAAGTCATTGCAGCTGCAATACAGTAATCCAAACCAACTCCCATTGTCCCCCAAGTACCTGCATCCAACCGCGTTCTTGGCTCCATTTGATTCCGCAAGCAAGTAATACGCTCGCCACAGTAAAAGAAACCAGGATCACACCCACCATTCTCATTTGATTATATACCTCTAAAGCTAGCTCTGGTTCTCCATTTGCACTATAACCTGAAATCATAGAATTCCAAGTAACCACTTCTCTTTCAGGCATTCCGGCAAACACACCACGTGCCTCCACCAAACAGTCGAGTCGAGTATACATATCAATCAAGGAATTCCCAATATACAAATCAGACCCAAAACCCATCTCCAAAACATGATAATGAACACTCCTGCCCATTTCCAAATCGCCTAAACTTGCACAAGCATTGATTACCGAAGGGAAGGTGAAATGGTCTGGACGCAGTTTAAACCCACGCAATTCGAAGTAGAATTCCAAAGCTTTGGCGAAATCCCCATTCTGGGTGTGCGCTCTTATGATCGAATTCCATAGAAAAACGTTGTTTAAGTGCGAAACAAGACTGCAAACTGATTGGGAGGCAATGGGGTCGCCGAAATTGGGGCTTTCTGATTCCACCGAAGAAAAAGAACAGAGAAAAGGGAAGGTGGAGAAGGGAGGGGGGGCATGGGGGGGTGGGGGGGCGCCTGCTGCCGCAGCCTTTCCTCTACCTCCCCAGTGGAATGACCATTCCTCTACATAAAGGAATTGTGATTCTGGAGGTAATGGTCATTCCGCCACCATTTTGTGAACCAAACGCGGTAATGATCATTCTGCTGGAATGACCATTCCATTCCGACCTTCATTACAGCGAACCAAACACTGAAAAGTTGCTTGCCTTTTTCTAGCTCTGTAATTGTTTCAACTGTTTAAGCAATATCTATCCCCTCTTCAGCCTAATGATTATTTAGTTATCTTTTCCTCTGAAAAACTAAAAGAAAAGTTGCATGCCTTTTTCTAGCTCCTTCATTTGATAGATCTTTTTTTTTCCCTTTAATAAATGCATTTGATTGGCTTTGCTCTCAGCTACCTCTTGTTGCTTTTCTATTTTCTTTAACAAAAGAATGAGACCTTGAATTAAGTTCTTTCCCTACTATCCTTGTAGTATTTATTATATTGGTTTTGACACAGTCATCTGCTTCTTTATTTGATGCCCTCAGCTGCTACTTCCATTTTGATTCAGTGATTTTAGTTGTTCTAAACTTGTTTCAGTGATGCTGACTTGATTCTTTCAGGTATTCATTGAAGCTTTACTATATGTGTCAATGTGGCTTTTACATATACAGTATTGCTGCTCTCCTTATGTGGGAAACTCGAAGGAAAGATTTTTCAATCATGATGTCCCATCACATAATCACCACCATCCTCATTGGATTCTCATACATTACAAGGTAGCCGTTTACTTCTGTTCAAGAGATGAAGATTGTGGCGTGCATTACATAATTAATTAGTATCGTTCCTAGTTTAATGTCACAAATACCACCTGCATTTGGAAAATGTCATCATATTTTTGTGTTGACTGATAGACCCAGTTAAAAAACATTGCTTGATGAGAGTTTTACTGCATCTTGGCCACAATATCTAAGGCATCTATATTTTTAATAATATGTTTCAAATCAATTTTATATTTGCTTTGAATTTTAATGAGAAATATATTTGTTCCAAATTTTAATTATATTTATTCGGAAAATTTTTCTCCTTTTATGTCCCTTGAAAAACCCGAAGTCTTGAGAGCTCACGATAAATATCCAAGAAATTATCAAGAACAAGATTTGTTACAATGGCTACTGCTGGCTATTTCACGTGGCTATTTAATGATTTCTGGGTCAACCTTCTGAGCCAAGAATAGTTGCTTAGAAGGAAAAAGATATTATCTTCAGGGTGTGTTTGTGCAGCGGGCATTTCAGCAGAAATGGGTGGAGACAGGGCGCCGGACCCCACTAGTATTTGGTGCAGCGAATATTCCCATCTCCTTGATTTCCAGCGGCATTGTGATCGCCTGCATTTTCTCACGGGAGCGGGTCCGCAATTCCCATCTCCCCGATGAGAAAGCTACTGCCGTGGAAGAGGAAAGGCGGGTTTCCTCTTCCGCTTCTGTGCACAAACAAACCCTTAGTTGCAAATAATTCATCTCGTGTAGCATTAAGTGTTTTATAAAATTCCCATAGGATTGGATGAGCATATATTTTAGTAGCAAATAATTCACCTGCTACTGCACCCTAATCTATTTTATACCCTCCAATGGATTTGATGAGCCTATATTTCAGTTGCAACCCAGTGAGATTGGATGATATATGATATTCTAAATGTCTAGGAAAGCATGGTTTTGCGTGATGACATGGTTATTTCTTCCCTTTGTAAGGAGCAACGTGTGTCTTTAATTCTTTATATTAAATGCTTTGCCGGTTTACCCCATCTGTATAATTGTGTTCATTTTAATGAGATGACTGGATGCTAGATCTTTTTACATTAAATGTTCAACAATTACACTGATTCTAGATCTGTCAAAATTGGCATTTATGGAACTACAAATAAGTTGTCCTGTGTAGGTTTTTTCGGATCGGCTCTATTATTCTTGCCCTTCATGATGCAAGTGATGTGTTTATGGAAGCAGCTAAAGTTTTTAAGTACTCTGAAAATGAGTTGGGAGCTAGTGTCTCCTTCGGACTTTTTGCAATCTCTTGGCTCCTACTGCGACTGATATTCTTTCCCTTTTGGGTAATCAAGTCAACAAGGTTTGTCCATTTTGTATCGATATTCTGATCTTGCTCGTTTTTTTTTTTTTTTTTTCCTTATACTTTTGAGTTTGTCTGTTACACATCCCAGCGATGATCTTCAAAACTGCATGAATCTCTCAGAAAGTTACCACAGATCATTGTATTATGTGTTCAACACGATGCTTTTGATGCTGCTTGTGTTCCACATATACTGGTGGATTCTCATATGCTCGATGGTTTTGAGACAGCTGAAAAATAGAGGAAAAGTGGGAGAGGACATCCGATCAGGTAATAGATTGTGATGTGCTCTTCAAAATTCAAGTTTGCAGCTGTGTGTGTGTATAACAGCTGTGTTTTTTATTGCTTTTATTTTGTTTTTCAAGTTGGCAATTGGCCCTAAAATTCACAAAAATAGAGGCAATTCTTATTTCAAAACTGTCACCAAGAAGTGGAATATCCCCCTTGACTGAACTTTCTGTCATTGCTTCGTCCATTTGGTTTATTTAGGCCACCCTTTGGCTTGTTTCAATAGGTTAAGGACTGTGGCTACTGAAGCCATCAGGACAATGGCTAGATCACTGAGAGATCACATTTTCTATGAGCTTCCAGTATGAGATGGCCTTCTGATCAAATAACGAAGATCATGAAAAGCCTCTTCAAGGGTTGATTTGCTCTTATTATCTCTTAACACATCCCTAATGCTTGATAGAAGGTATTTCCTTAGGATTTTTATTTGATCTCTGCAGGCAGTAGATTCCATCTTGTATTAAAGTGATGGTGTATGACCCATCCATTAATGGCGTCTGTCCAATCTTGCTGAAGGTCATGAAGAAGGGGATGATATATTGTTCTTAGTCACCGTCATCCAGTCAACTAGGGGTGTTATGCTCCTTTCTATTCAACACAATCGTTCTAGAACAATTCCCTTTGAATGTTCTACAGCCGTGTTCTTTCCAAGTATGCGCTATAACCAATAGGACTATTTTCCACATGTTAGGTCCCCGGTACAACTCTCGTGTGCACCTGTGGTGGAGTGATGCTCGAATGCCTTCCAAACACAACCAACAAACCATAAAGCCATTGTTCTGTCGTTTCCCATCACCAATTGGTTTTGGGATAAGTGGTAGCTCAATGAGGTTTGCGATCCTACACCACAAAAATTCAAGAACAATTCCCCTTTGAATATTCTTCAGCTGTGTTCTTTCCAAGTACGCACTATTACCAATAGGCCTATCTTCCATAAAATTTTCCAACCTCCCAACCCCCGCCCCATCTATAAAATTTAGGGGAGCCAATTGTCTAGTATAGAATCTAAGTTGATTTTCCAAATACTGAATGCATTTCTAAGATGTAGACTAAAATATAAATTTTCTTTACCCAATAATCTATTTATTTCATCTATCATGATGTTTGATAAGTTACTGATCTATTGATTCCATCACAGATTCTGAAGACGAGGATTAGTAAGTGGTGTGATATTTTGGATGCATAGATTTCAAGTAGAGACACAAAATTTCCTCGTTGCAGTTCATTCTGGATTCAAACTTCTATTTATCAGGTGAATGCCAAAGTTCAATTCTTGGTCTCTTGTATCTGAAGGAGCTGACGATCAAGTGTACTTGATCACTTATGATGTACACTAATATATTTACTTTGTAATTCTTTTCTCTATAAAATCGGGGTCCTAAGATTAATGCAGCCACTTACTGTGAGATCGAGAGCGAGAAGCGATTCTCTTAAGCTTTCACCTACCTCTGGAGCAAATTCTTCTCTCTCTCTTAGGCAAGTTCCTATTTGTCAGTTGCAGACTGCAGTGACTTGAATTATAATATGGTCACATGGAAGCTACGTTGGTTTTGATTAATTAGTTCTACACAGCCTCTACCTCTCCATTGATACCGCAATCATCATATTTACATGTATATATACCTTACGTTTCAGAAAAAAAGAAGACATATACCTTTGGACTGTTCATTTTGGCATTGGACTAACTGGCAGCCATAAAAGCTCAGCCGAATCACACCAATGTAATAATGCCTCTGATACTACTATAGTTTTTTTTTGGTCAGAGATACTACTATAGTTGAATAAACAGCAAAGCTGTTCCTACTTCTTAGATAAATGCAGTTGTAGATGGCAGAATGCCATCTTGATATGGGTCGAACTGGCCTCTAGGTTAGCAAATCAAATCTTTTTTTTTTTTTGGTTGTTGGGTCCTTTCTTCTCTTTCTTTTCATAGTCTTATTTCTATAAAGTTCAGTCACTCCATTCAGGCATTAGTAGTGAATCATTCATGCTCATATTCAACAACCTCACCAGTGGAGAACTGCGTCTTACCCCAGTGGTAAGGCAGGACAGTTCTCACCGTGGTGAATGGGTTTTGAACCCACGCACTCGTTACCTTTCATGTGAGAGTTACTCCTGTCCTTGCATGTGCGAGTTGTCCACCCTTTCCATTTGTGAGTTCCTATTACCTCACATGTGCAAAGTTTGTCAGGACCAGCCCCTTGGCAGAGATGAGGAAAAAAATATCGGGGAAAAAATCGGCCAGCTTAGTGTTCCCATTTACCCCATTGTTATATATAAACGAGAACGACCATGATAGTTCATTCTGGTCGAACCGTGACATCATACATATATAATAAGAAAAAAAACGTAAAAATGCATTTGAAAGTTAAGAAATCATAAAGGTAATCGAATAGTTTAGGAAAAATGGTTAAATTTGAAAGAGATTTTGAAAAGTTACAATTTTCAATTCTTAAAATGAAATAGTAACAACCTAAAAGTTCAGATTTATTTTCTCAGAATTTTCTTCAAATTTACTCATGGTCCTGTTCCTAAAAGCCCTGCCAATTTCATGGGTTTGGTCATTGAGCTTCACGGTTCACACAGTTCGACTAAGGATAATGAAAGTTTTTTGGTTCAACCCAACTCCAACACTTAGCAACTCTGGTTCAACAACAGCATGTTGTAGAAGTCCCAGCGATCCCCGGATTGGCTATTTAGAAACTGTAGAAATCCAACCAAGCTAAGATTACAAAGCCTAGTTAAATACTGTGAACTAAAATAGAAAGGCTGCAGTCCTCAGCTGTATGGGTGTGTGAGTGAGACTGCTGAAAATATGTTATTCACTGAAATTTTCCCGAAGCACATTTGTGTGGCAAAAAAAAAACCAAAGATTGCAAAACTGTTTTTTTTGCACTAAATAAAATCTGGATCTTTTTACAAAAAAAAATTCCCTTAGATTTTGTGAAGATTAAAAAAGCCTTTAAATTTCAATATCAACCGTAAAAGTCTTGAGCGGGGATATCGGCACTCATTTCTTTTTTTAATTTTTTTAATTTTTTTTCTATTGTTTCACCGCTCACCCTATTACGAGTTGCGATGTATCCGTTCGGAAGGAAAACAAAAAAAAGAAACAAGTGGCCATATCTCCACTCAACACCTTGTTTGTCCAACATTGAAATTTAAAGGTCCTTTTGATCCTCACTAAATCTAAGGGATTTTTTATTTTTTTTTCAATACACCTGTAATCTTGCTATAGTGTCAGCGACTCAAATTTCAGATGTGCCTATTAAACAAACGAAAAGTACACTGGCGACACATTCGTGGCAAGAACAGCCCCAAATCCCAATCCATGACCATGGCAGGATCTATAAATGTGAACCCACGGCCATAAACGGCCCCATTTTCCATATTCTTACAAGCATGAAATTCCAACGTGGGGTCTATTTGCCGTGTCCTTCCTAAATACCGTGCCCCGTATTTTACGTTTAGAAAAAGAGCTCAATCGTTATCTCTTCTACTTCCATTTCATTGGTGTCACGTCTTCCTTCTTCAGTCTTCCTACATGTATATATATTCCTATCGTTTCCATAGAAATTGAATACCTTATTTTGGAGGGGGTGCCCCAAAAAACAAGGCCTTGTTAGAGATATGAGGCTTCTTGGTTTAGTAGCATGCATCCATATATTCATCTCTCTCCTTGTCCTAACTGCCTCTGCTCAAGCCCAAATCCTCTTTCAGGTGCACCCCTTTAGTACTCATCTCTCTGTTAATACAGAATGGTTGTTACATGGTCATTTCCATGTCATAAATGGTTTTCCTTTGTGCTCTTTAATTTCAGGGATTTAATTGGGAGTCTTGGAAGAAGGAAGAGGGTTGGTATAACTTTCTTCAGAAAAGTGTTGGCTCACTAGCTGATGCTGGAATTACCCACGTCTGGCTTCCTCCACCTTCACAATCTGTTGGACCCGAAGGTGATATATGCATGCACACCCTGACTCCTACCACAATGTATTTTAGTGTTTTTTTTTTTTTTTTAATTAAAAGAAAGTTGACATCTCTGATTGCCTTCCTTTGGGTTATGTACCTTCACACAACTAGTTGTACACACCCACCATTCATTCCAAAAAGGTGGGCTGGTACTAAGCTGATAAGGAATCTTTTAGATAGTATTTATCCATGTTGTGGAATGAGATCATAGCTTCTAGTGATTCAAAAGCATCATATTCAGTCATCTACACCTATATTTAGATAAGGAAAAATAATCAAATGCATATGCTTTGTATTAGTTACAGCTGACTAATGGGTCTTTTTAATCTTGATTGGATTTTGAAGGAACTAGCATCTTAACCAATCTTTGCGTTTAAAAAAAAAATGAAAACATTAAAAATTTGGCATTCGATGATTATAAAATTCATGATATCCCTCTTGGGACTTGA
This sequence comes from Persea americana, assembly GCA_029852735.1. NCBI lineage: Eukaryota > Viridiplantae > Streptophyta > Magnoliopsida > Laurales > Lauraceae > Persea > Persea americana. The sequence continues at coordinate 54,414,702 of CM056812.1, forward strand.
TATGTTGAGTTTTCCTTGTATGCTTAGAGATGATCTTATCATACTCTCATTGTTATGTTGAAAAGCAAAACAGTTACACCCTTATCAATTGCAGAATTCCCAGAAAGGACTCTCGTTGTTTTAGTAGCCCTGAAAAAGATGGTTGGTATGAATTTTACATCATAGACTACTCCTAATAACTCCACGGATGCTCTAACCTTCCATGTTTTGAAGCATAATGGATGATGTGAATAGCCATCAGATTGAAAGGAGTTGATAGCAACTTCTGGGGAACTTCAGTTATAAGCAAGCAGCTTATAGGCTATTGGAAAGGCATTTTAATGCCTAAACAATAGTGTCCCCAGGAAATTGGATTTCACAATTCAAGAAGTGTATATGTTATATAGGATGTGGCCCTGGATACGGCCAAAACGAGCCCCAAAGATGATTTAAATGGTTAACAAAAGGTAAAAATAAATACTTGGTTCAATGATTAGTATGTTCCAATTAATGAAACAAAAATACATCAGAAACAGAGAAATGATAGCATTAATATATGTGTGTGTGCTGGGGTCACGGAGAGAGAGACTAAAAACAGAGTAGGTCTAAAGGCGAGTGCTTTCTTATAACATGATGTCAATAATAATTTAGAAGGTCTTTGAATCTAGATATTAGAAGAAAGTGTATGTGGTGTCCCTTGCTCCTATCGCCTCCCGGCCTTCAATCTACCTACTCCATCAGAGATTATGAATATGTTTATAAGAGTAGTAGCTGTTTATAAGGTCATGCACTTAAATAGGCATCTAATTCTATGATTAATGATGCTTTCTATATGTCTTTCCAGACGAATTTTGAATTTGTCGTGTTTCATGTCAAATCAATATTGGTACCAATACAATTGAAAAGGCATAAAACTATAATAATACTGCACTTCAGTTTTCCACCTAAAATGCAGCACAAAATGAGTGAGCATGTATACGCAAGATTCTCATAAGATGGGTATCTTTTGTTGTTTGCCTAACCTTCCTTGATGTTTCCCAGTATATGCAAGTAATCTAGAAAAAATTAAAAAAGAAACCACATGTATGCATTAATTTTGTATGCCTTTTTTCTTAAACAAAACTCCCCAGGTTACATGCCAGGAAGGCTGTATGATCTGAATGCATCAAAATACGGAAATCAGGATGCATTGAAGCAATTGGTAACTGCATTGCATGGAAAGGGAATCAAATGTGTTGCAGACGTAGTCATAAACCACAGAACTGCAGAAAAGAAGGATGGAAGAGGGATCTGGTGCATATTTGAAGGAGGAACTGCTGATGATCGCCTTGACTGGGGCCCCTCCTTCATTTGTCGTGATGACACTGCCTATTCTGATGGTACTGGAAATCTCGACACAGGTGAGGACTTTCCACCAGCACCAGACATCGACCATATCAATCCAAGGGTGCAGAGAGAGCTGTCTGATTGGCTGAACTGGCTGAAGAATGAAATTGGCTTTGATGGGTGGCGCTTTGATTTTGTTAAAGGATATTCAGCAGACATTGCTAAGGTTTACATTGAGAAAACCAAGCCTGCTTTTGTGGTTGGGGAGTTGTGGAGTTCTCTTGCTTATGGGCAAGACGGGAAGCCGGAATATAACCAAGATTCTCACAGGAGGCAGCTAGTGCAGTGGGTTCAAACTGCTGGTGGGGTTACGACAGCATTTGATTTTACAACAAAGGGGATCCTCCAAGCTGCAGTGCAAGGAGAGTTGTGGCGTATGAAGGATGCAGCTGGAAAACCGCCGGGAATGATTGGGTTGTTGCCAGAAAAAGGTGTCACCTTTGTTGACAACCACGACACAGGATCTACACAGAAAATGTGGCCTTTCCCATCGGATAAAATCATGCAAGGATACACATACATTCTCACTCATCCAGGAGTCCCCTCCATTGTACGTTCTGCCACATTGCTACTGCTATATTTCTCTGCTAATGTTCCTGGTACAAAATAACTAATTGACTTACTGAAAGAAAAAAAAAGATTATCATATGTTGTGTATTTCATCCCCAACATGGCCGTGAGTACGGTGATTAGATCCGTTAATCTGGTAGCCACCATTGTTAGTGGGCTTGTGTGAATTGCACTTGACCACCTTTGTTATATCAGCATTTATAGACCACTGATTAGATGGTTACAATCATCTTATTGGTTCAGTTTTTGAACAGCAGCACATCTAAGGTGTGCCCCTTAATGTAGATGATCCTGATCGCCCAATGCATGGTCAAGTTAAAGCAATTATGGGATGCACAACATAATACCATATTCTCTCTCTCTTCTAGTAACAAATTGCCAAATAAAGGAAATTCATCTTTTCATGCATTGAGTTTTTCATTGTTCAATAGAATAACAGGCAATTCATACAGCAGGCACTAGTTTCAAAGGTTTAAAAGCCAAATTGAAAATTGTTTCTTGATTTACGATTTTCATTAGGAAAGATAAGCAGTCTCTGAAACTACCTCTGTGGTTAGAAAATTCATGTTCCTGGTTTTCACTAGTTTGTTAGTAGGGTAGATTTTTTTTTAACTAAATGTTTTTTTTTTTTTAACTAAATGTAGGGCTTTGTTGTCTTCTTTTACAGTTCTATGACCACTTCTTCGACTGGGGACTGAAGGAGGAGATTGGTAAATTGATTGCCATTAGATCTAGGAATGGGATTCGACCAGATAGTACTGTTCGCGTCATAGCTTCCGACGCTGATCTTTATGTGGCCGTGATTGATGAGAAGATCATTTCTAAAATAGGGCCAAGGTATGATGTTGGCAACCTTGTTCCCCCTAATTTCCATGTTGCCACCTCTGGGAAAGACTACTGTGTCTGGGAGAAAAACCAGTGATAAATTTACCAGCAATATGTAGGCATTAAATAAAACAAGTTGGATCTCACCGCCTTCATTTTAATTGTCCTAAATATATCTGAAGATAGAGATTAATTCCATTATGAATGACCTTGTCTTCCCTTTTGCAGTTGATTTTTAACCTGTATGTGTAAACCCTTTGGGTGAGCTTTTATGATAAATCAATCCTTCAATAAACAGATGAGGCTCTGAATTGATATCATGTTGAATTTAAACAATGTAAGCAGTTCTTAAGAATGCAACATAGTAGTGAGAAGTACAAGATGCCAAGTGGCTTCAGCTCGTAGATCATAATAGTGGAGAAGCCACCCCTTAATTGACAACATGATCTACATTAGGCCACCAGCTTAGCTGATGACAAGCGCCAACTATAGGTAGCTTGCACCTTTTGGACTACTACCACACTGAATCTCTTCAGCACATGGGCACTCTGATCACTTACATATACATGACCTTCATTGAGTCATGCAACTCACTGGGATCTTATAAAAAAATGGTAATTATCCCTTATTTGAAAAGTCTGTGTACTACTTGCAAACTAACAAGGGATATACTTTCACAATGCAAGTTACATAGTGGAAAAAGGATGTGTAGAATTGAGGTTGATGTGGATGATGCTTTTGTTAAGGGATAGGCACAATGGAGATCCCGAATTGAGTTGTCCATGATTGACAAGATGATTTGAACTTTTTGCCATTTATTTTGTTTATTAAATGTTGTTAATGCTGAACTCAGTAAGGAACTACCCTGCTATCTCAAGCTGTGGATATGCCAAAGACAAAGTGAAAAATACCCTTATTGGTAGTCATTGCCAAGCCTGCAAAAGTTCAAAGAAAGTTGTGGGTCACTTATTAAATGTATGAAGTCCTCAGATGAGTCAGATCAATGTCTAGGATCCTTCGAAAAGTCTTTCATTGATGGTCTGAATTATATGTACATCCCGTTTGATTGTTGATCTGAACTATGTACAGTTCTATATGGTGGAGATGAACCTTCTGTGTCATGAAATCTAGCTTTTGGTAGCAAAATGGCAAGGACAATCACCTGCCAGACTAAAGAAAATCTCAACACAGTCGTAGTTGTTTCTCTACTTCTTTAAGTCACTTAGTGTTGGGTTTATGTCTTGTATACCAGATAAACCAGATTGGTCCATTGGGTTAGTTAGGGACCATGTTTTGGGTTAGTGGTATTTTGGTAGTTGTAACGGGCTTTCCTAGGGCTTAAGAAAGAGAGTCACATTATACATATATAGAAAGAGTGCGAGGAAAGAGGTTTCTGTTTGTTTGTGAATGTAGGCGCATTGCCCTAGTAAGTAAATCTCTTGTGCAATTTCTCCCTATGTGTTTTTTGCTTTGTGTGGTTTGATTGTTGATTACAATTTTCCACTTTTTCGCACATTCACAACACTCGTGCACTTGTGCTATTGTGCTGGTGGTTTAAACGGAGAATTACTATTTGATTTTTGGTTATTGAGTTTCGACGGAGAGGAAGTATTCAGTTGAGAGTGTGCGTCTCTATTGAAACGCCATGCACCATATGGATGACAGAACAGTAACCAGGACCTCAACTATATGTATATTGGTTACTTGTTAGCCTATGGTTCAAGAAATGCCGCAAGAAGTTGATTCTTGTGACATTCACCAGGATGACCGTGCTCATAGGTTTTTCACTTTAATTATCAGTTCACCAGTTGGATGGATAGGATCATCTAGATGGTGTGGCTCTTAAGCCTTGGACCATGAATGGTAAGTTGCGCAATATATGACACTGATTGACACATCTTAGTCCTGCATGTATGTATTTTGTATAAGAATTATGGCTGATGAATCTAATTAGGATGAACTTGTGCTTGACTGCCATTTAGTGACAAAAATAGATCTGCTGCAAATAGAAGGGTAGATGGAAATGGAAATCCAAATGCACAAGCAAAACCACAAATAATCAACGATTGATGATCAAGCAGAAAAAGATCAACAATTAAAAAGAAATTTTTTTGCTGGATTGGCACACTGGCCCGGAGCGATACTACCAACGTGAAGATCTAATGATCGATCATTAGGTATGTGTGTGATACCAAGGTGCAAACACCACTCAACCATTACTGTGTTAGCAATTAAAGAGATATTTGATGAAGGTGGTGTCTGTGCTAACCATAGTATGGTTAGACGCACAGTAGGAATGATCTTTCCTATTTTTGTGGATTCGTACCAAAAGTGAAAATGTATTGGAACGGTATACTATCTTTATATTATATATATATATAAATAAATATATATATATATATTTTTAGAGGATGGCTCCCCTAAGCTCAAGTGGTACATGCTGTATATATGGTTATATATTTATATGGTTTAAAACACCTAAAGATAAGATACTACTGTAATGATTTTATTTGTGGAAATTTATATGAAAGTCATATTAAAAGTGTGAAATAGATCATACTCTTTAACCATTTTCCTTCTTTGTCAAAATAAATAAAATCATATGTCCACAACCCATCCCAAGTTGGCAAAGCATGTACAACTTTATCCGATAAAAGAAAGTTCTAAGAGATGACTTATATTCTCCCGATGTTTTCTTAATGGTTTGTTTGCAATTGAGATTAGACAAGATAATTAATATTTTCTTAAGGGTTTTCTTTACAATTGAGGTGAGACAAGATAATGCTCGATCACACTCAAATTTTGGTAACAATGTTAAAAAATATATATATTTTTCCTGTTTTGAAGCCCTTAGCCCTGCCCTGGCCCGGCCCTGACCCTTGAGGGTAGGGTACGGGCCTAGATAGTGAAGGCCCTCCGAGGGCTTTAGCTCACTCAAGCCTGGCCTTGCATATATTGAGGGTAGAGCTAGGACAACCCCAGGCCCGGCCCGGCCCGGCCCTTTGACACCCCTATGTGTGATATCAAGGTGCAAACACCACTCAACCATTACTGTGTTGGCAATTAAAGAGATATTTGATGAAGGTGGTGTCTGTGCTAACCATAGTATGCTTAGACGCACAGTAGGAATGATCTTTCCTATTTTTGTGGATTCGTACCAAAAGTGAAAATGTATTGGAACTGTATACTATCTTTATTTTATATATATATATATATATAGAGAGAGAGAGAGGATGGCTCCCCTAAGCTCCAGCTTAGGGGACCATAAGCTCAAGTGTGCAAAATCCTTGTGTGGCCTTAAGTGGCTTTCAGCCCAAAAAATTTCGGACATCCCGCCCAGCCCAAAAAATTTCGATGGCCCGCCTAGGTGTTTCATTTTCCCCCCTTTCAACGAGAGATGCCCTAATCGATACAGAGCACTCCTCTTCCTTCATCTCTCCCTCTCTCCATAGCAGGCCAGATGATCACCGGGGGAGACGGGGCGATCCCCTCCCAGCCCCATCTCTCGTTCCCGCAGAGACATGGAGATGTCCATCTTGCCACTGCCAAGCTCCTTCATATCTCAGTCAATCGCTGCTGCCAAGAGAGAAAAGTCGTGCGCCGCTACCTTTCTCCTTCGTCTCCACAGTGATCTGCGCTAGGCCAAACGATCACCGGGGAAGACGCTGTGATCCCCTCGCAGCCCCATCTTTCCCTCCCGCAAAGATTCCTCCCTCTTCCTTCGTCTCTCCCTCTCTCCACAGCGATCTGCACCAGGCCAGCCACGTCCTGCCATCACACAATCCAGTGATCTGCGTGACTGCCAGCACAGCCCAGTTGTCATTTTTCTTTCATCTCGAACATTGCATGCCTTTTGTTGTGTGTGGTTGTTTTTTTTTTTTTTTGGTTGTTGTTGTAAGAAGACAATGTAGATACAAGATATTGATAATGGTTTTGTTTAATACAAATGGATTGTCTTCTTCATCAGTTTGGTTTGGGAGATCATTAGCCTTGCCTTTTTAATTTACAGGTCATGACAATTAGGCATTTTTTTTTAAAGAGAATTTGCTTAGTAGCAGTGTTACATCTAGTTGTGTCATGATCACCGTGACACCACCCATTACTCTACTGAGTGAAACAACGAACTGATCTTCAGAGTGCAACCCATCAAAAGAGAAACTACAGGTGGTTGATTCAATGAACCCACTGAATTCATTCAAGCTTACTAGTGTGATGATTCAATTCCTTCATATTATTATGTTTAATGAACTCATTTTTAAGCATAAAGCATAAAAGTTGGGTGCCCCCATCAAAAGTGAAACTACAGGTGGTTGATTCAATGAACCCACTGAATTCATTCAAGCTGACTAGTGTGATGATTCAATTCCTTCAGGTTATTATGTTTAATGAACTCATTTTTTAAGCGTAAAGCATATAAGTTGGGTGCCTTGAGAAATACCATTTTAGCACTTGTTCTGTCATCTGTGCCTCTGTGCCCTTCATGTTTCTCAAGCTAAGAATGTATATGGAATGTATGAATGTGAAGTCTGGTTCCAAACAACCCGAACAATGCGGCACAATACCTTTCCAAACAATGTGTAGGCAAATAACCTCTGTGTTCTATTCTAAACAGGCAATCTAATAGTGTTCCAAACAGCAACCTGACCACCCAATCCATTTCATTCCAAACAACCTATGGCATTTAACATGTACATTTAAATTATAACAAATCTGAAAATTACATTGGTTATGACCTTCAACCTGTACATGCATTTCCAGCCACAACCTGCTCAACACAGGGCATTGGGAAAAGAATCCTAGCACCACTCAATTTGGGTACACCATACACAGAACATTGAAATATTTTGCCACCAGAAAGCCACAAAGGCAAAACAAGAAGGGTACAGAATGCAAATGAAGGGACTATCCTCAGTCATCCATTTCAACTAATGTTAACTTTACACTCAATTTACATTCATTCCACATTTCAACTACTAACAAGTTCATCCACAACATTAACTCCACATTGCACATTAAATCTGATTGCATCCCCCACACCATCCCCCACATCATCCACAACATAGATAAACAGGCCATCTACCCAATCTCCATAGTGGTTTGTTGCCACTGCCTCAAAAGTGGGTCGAAAATGACGAGAACACTGAAAGAAAATGACAACTGGGTTGGGTTGATCGACGGACGTTGCCTTGCTGCGTTGGCGCAGATTGCTGGCTGTGGAGAGGAAAGGCGACGAGCAAATACTGGGGCTGGCAGTGGTGCAGATCGCTGGATTGTGAGATGGCGGGATGTGGACGGAATCTCTGCCGAAAGGAGAGATGAGGCTACGAGGGGATCGCAGCATCTTCCCCGGTAGTCGTCTGGCCTGTCGCAGATTGCTGTGGAGACGAAGGCAAGCGGCAGGGGCGCACGACTTTTCTCTCTTGGCGGTGCGATTGTCTGAGGTACGAAGTAGCTTGGCAATGGTGAGATGGCGGAGAGACGAAGGAAGAGGAGTGCTCCCTATCGATTAGGGCATCTCTCGTTGAAAGGGGGAAAAATGAAACACCTGGGCGGGCCATTAAAATTGGGCGGTACGTTTGGAATCTTTTGGGCTGAAAAGCCACCTAAGGCCACACGAGGACTTTGCACCCTTGAGCTTATGGTCCCCTAAGCTTGAGCTTAGGGGAGCCATCCTCATATTTATATATTTATTTTGTTTGTATAAAAAATATTTTAAAGCAGTTAAAAATAAATATTCACAAATCTTTTCATCTTTTGAACATTTCATGAGTTTCTTTTTTTTTTTTTTCTTTTACAGAAAATGGAAGGAAACATATAATTTATTCACAAAGCCATACATTGGTCAGTATGTAAAACTTAGTATTGACTAATACAGTATCCAAAACTATGTTTTAAAATTATAATTATATTGCGAAACCAATTACAGCATCCGTGCTCGGGGCCGGAGTTCGAATCTTACTGAATCTCATTTGGACCTTAAAACCAAGCCCAAGCCCAAACCCAAACCCAAACCCAATAAGCTCAGTTCATATTGCATTTTTTACTTTTTATGTGGGCCGGGGAAATGCGTTCTTAGATTTGGCCCAACTCAAGATATAGGAGGGAAATCAAGGCTGAGCTGTCTTATATGTGGACCGCTTGAAAAAAGTTTAAAATTCTTAGAAAAAAAAAAAAACCTCTAAATTCTGAGAAATAATATGTTTTTTCTTTTTTCTTACATATGCCCCCTTTTCCATTACTTGTTTTACATTACATAGAGCCCCCAAGTGGAATTTCCTGGTGACCCCTATGGAGGACCCAGTTCCATTGATCATCTTCATCATCATTGAATTCTTGTCTCAATAATGTTTGGTTGGGTTGGCTACACGAAATCTATTTTTTCATTCAAATCCATTTGGATCCAAATTTACATATAAATTTTTCTTCTTCGTATTTATTTTTACTGCGTTAAATCTACGCCCTCTTTTCCCCTCCCTAATTCCATTGATATTGATAGTAAACTTATATAAGATCGCAAATGCCTCGAAACTCAAATCAAAACAGCATTTAACGGAAAATGGCGGGAATGCCATTACTCACCTGCTCGTTATAGGTTTCTATTTGAAAAAATGTCTCGCACTCTCTTCTCTCTCCCTTGATATCTTCTTCTATTCTACATTTCATGGCAAGGCACTGCCTTCGCCTCTGCAACCGTCTCTCTTCAACTCTCCGTCTCCCTTCTCCTCCAAAAGAACGACCACCCAGATCGGTTCCCCAACACCCCATTAATCAATACGACTTCATTCATCTCCAGCTCTTGGATCGCTGTGGAAACGTCAAGACACTGAAACAAATCCATGCACTCCTGATCGTGCACAATCTTTTGAAAGATGAATCTCTCTTTACCGAATTATTTAGGATATGTTTCGATTTGGGTGTTTCAGACTATGGACTCTGGGTTTACAACAACATAGAAAAACCACCCAGCTTGTCCTTGCAGAATTCGATTATCCGGTGCCTTTCTGATCATGGGCACTATTCCGATTTACTAATGCTCTATGGAGAATCGCAGAAATCGGGTTGTGGGTCTGATAATTTCACCTTTCCCTTTGTTATCAAGGCCTCTGTTGCACTTTCTCTCTCTCGGACGGGGAAGGAGGTTCATTCTGCTGTTTTGAGAACTGGGTATGGGCGTAACACCGTTGTGTTGACTGCTCTGGTTGATATGTATGCGAAAACTGGTCATATGGAAACGTCACGCAGTGTGTTTGATGAAATTTCTAAGAGAGACTTGGTTTCTTGGAATGCTTTACTTTCTGGGTATTCTATGAATGGGCAGGATAAGGAAGCAATTGAGGTTTTCCGGCAGATTCGGATGATGGGTTTGAAGCCTAATGTAAGTACATTTTTTAGTATAATTCTGGTGTGCACACGTAGGGGCCTAGCGATTGGTAAATTGATCCATGGTTATGCTGTCAAATGCGGGATTTCCTTGGATGAATTTTTTGTGCCTGCAATGATGTCAATGTATGCTGGTTTTGAGGATGTATCGTCTGCTAAAGGATTGTTTGATCTTTTACCAGAAAAGAATGTGGTTGCTTGGAATGCCATGATTTCGGCATGTACCCAGAATAGAAAATTTGATGAAGCCTTTGAAGCTTTCTGGCTAATGCGTCAAGTGAATGTGAGACCTAATGTAGTTACTTTGGTGTCCGTTCTTCCCATTTGTGCCAATCTCATCAGCATTCGATATGGTGAATCAGTTCATGCATGTGGAATAAAACAGGGGTTTGACCATCAAATCTCAATAGCTACTGCCCTTGTATCTATGTACACCAAGTTTGGGGATCTTGATTCTGCTGAATCTATTTTCTATGGGATGCCTGAGAAGAATCTTTTGACATGGAATTCAATCATCTCTGGGTATGTTCAGAATGGGCTCTGTGATGTTGGTTTGGCCGCAAGCCGTGAAATGCAGCTCCAGGGTGTGGTACCTGACTCAGTATCTATGGTTAGTGTGCTTTCCGCGTGTGCCCAGTTAGGAGACTTGCTCTTGGGTAAGTCTGCTCATGCGTTTAGTATCCGGAAAGGATTTGATTCTAGACTCAATTTGTTGAATGCACTCATGGCTGTGTACTCTGACTGTGATAAATTCTCCACTTCTCTCAAGCTGTTTCATACTATGTCAGTAAGAAATGTGATTTCATGGAACACTTTGATATCTGCCTGTGTTCAGAAAGGGGATTCGGCAGTTGTGGTTGCCTTCTTACACCAAATGCAGCAAGAGGACGTCAAGTTTGATTTGATTACTATGATAAGCATCCTCCCTATATTTTGTAAAGTTGAAGACCTGGTACAAGGGATGTCTATTCATGCTCATGCAATCAAAGTTGCCTACAATACTGATGTTTCTTTTGTCAATGCACTCACAAGTATGTATGTCAACTGTGGCGATCTGGAAGCTGGCCACTTACTCTTTGACAACATGCCTTTGAGGAGTGTGGTATCTTGGAATGCTTTGATGACTGGGTATCGTAATCATAACTTATTTAAGGAAGTCATGGTCTTGTTTCATCAAATGAAATTAGATGAGAAGCCCAATTCGGTGACATTGCTAAATATATTGCCCATATGTGAAACCCAGTTGCAGGGTAAGTCTATTCATGGCTATGCAGTTAGAACCGGATGTATATCTGAAACTTCTCTTCTTACGTCCCTCATTTGCATGTATGATAGATTTGAAAATGTAAATTCATGCTGCATATTGTTTTATACAGCTCATAAGAGAAACGTTGTTGTGTGGAATGCAATGATGTCTGTGTTTGTCCGAAGCAAACGTGCTGAAAATGCAGTGATCTCTTTCAGTGAAATGCTTGGGATGGAAATTGAGCCCGACTCTGTTACAATTCTGACCTTGATCTCAGCTTGTGTTCAGTTAGGCAGTCTGGATATAGCAAAATGCATAACAGCTTACCTTATCCAAAAGGGCTTTGAGATGGACATCTTCATAAGCAATGCCCTCATAGACATGTACGCTAAATGCGGAAACATCTCATCTGCAAAGCAAGTATTTGACGGTATGAATGAAAAGGACTGTGTCTCTTGGAGTGTGATGATCAATGGGTATGGTATGCATGGAGATGGTGATGCTGCCCTTGCTCTTTTCTCACAGATGAAACATGCTGGACTGAAACCTGATGACGTTACTTTCATTGGTGTTTTATCAGCCTGCAGCCATGCTGGCTTAGTTGATCAGGGTCGAAAACTTTTTAACTGTATGATAGAAGAGCATCATATTCTACCAAGAATTGAGCACTATGGTTGCATGGTGGACCTTTTAGGACGAACAGGTCATTTGTTTGAGGCATTCGATCTTGTTATGAGAATGCCAATTAGACCTTCTGCTAGTATGCTTGAGTCTTTACTTGGTGCTTGTACCATCCATGGGAATATTAAGCTTGGTGAAGAGGTTGGGAGGTTGCTGTTTGAATTGGACCCAGAAAATTCCAGATCATATGTGATTCTTTCCAACCTATATAGAGTGGCAGGAAGATGGAGAGATGCCCATAGATTAAGGTCTGATATGGTGGGGAGAGGACTCACTAAAGTGGCAGGCTTTAGTACAATTGAGGTAAACAGCAGCTAGATTGATGGTTATCTTGTTGGATATTTGTTCAGAATTCATGTTGTAGACCGGCACTGAACTGGTGGGGTTTCTTTTTGGATATTTATTGAGCCCAGATATATGGAGGCAAAGAAGGGGCATCAAAATTCATCTCATTAAAATCCCAGCGTTGAGCATGCAATCATATAGAAATATATGAGGCAAATGCTCAAGAAGCTGAGGTTTAGTTACAAGGCAAGGCCAAAGGATTTGAAAGATGATGTTGTTTTTGAGCATATCATTGACAAAGAGGATGTCCTTGTCTGGATGAGCAAGAAAGCTAAGGTGCTGGAGGTTATCATTCATTTTCAATGCAATTCATGCACTGCTTCAAGTCTGTTCCCTCGCTTTTGATCATATGAAGATGGATGCCAAGTATAGGGTGGATACCGTATCGAAGGAATCCATGGGGGCATCCTCATGGTCGGAACTCCTTTCTACTAGCCAAAATGTTGGCTCGTCTTCATCGTCGCTGTCAGCAAAGCCTTATCCTATCTACCTGCCTCAACATTTTCTCCTTGGATTATTATTCTTTGCAATAAAAGGTTTTTATCATTAAGCTTCAAGATCTTTAAGGAAATGAAGGGGAACAGAAGGATTTCAGGGCTTTACAGTTGAAAGTATGGACCAATACAATATACAACAGATGAAATCCGAGACATTACCATCAGACCATGCTGGACTTGGAAGACAAACATACGAAAGAGAAATGCGGATACAAAGAAAGAACTGGTCTATTTGTTGATATACCACATGACTTTTACACTTTGCAGCAATTGGTATGGCTCCTGGCTTCCGTTTTCACTGTCTTTATAAATTGTTTATTGCTTTGTCATTGCTATGAGTAGAGCAGAGCATTTTTTGAGAGATCACTCAAAACAGGCAGGTTGGTCTTTTATTGTTATTACTATTTTTCTGCTGAGAAAGAAGGCTATTGTTTAACTGATTCACATTTCAAAGGAATAATAATAGCATTCTTTGAGAGAAGAGTACATAATTGGATCCATTTCAGGTTCGGGGCAGACCCCGGTAAAAAAAAAAGATTAAATGTGGCTGTGTCCAGGTTGGGGTTGAGTACTGTGGACCTTACACTACCTGATCATTCTGATAAGTCGATTCATGCGAGCTGCAGTTTGTTAGAGCAAGTTTTTGAACTATGTTTTATTATTAAGGCTGTCAATTCTCAATAATTGATGACTGCTAGGTCAATACATTTCCTTTTGATTTAGGGCCTGTTTGTGAGAAATCCTGACTGGAAATTCCTGAAAGCATGTCAGCAGCTGTACCTGAACTTTTAAAGTTCTCTTTGGTTTGCAAATTCTCTAGATATTTAGGTTTTTTTTGGGCTGGTAGAACTCTGCTGACTCCATGATATTCAACTTTCAAAATGCTCGAGGGCCTTGATGAGCATGTGTAAATTCAGTTGAAGGTATCTTCCAGACAAGAATTCTCAGATATCTTCTAAACAAAAAAGGCCAAGGAAGTTCTGGGTACTTAATACAAGGATGAAACTTGGGCTGGGCTCAACCGAAATTGAAAGACCTAACCACAAAAAAGATTCATTCGGGTTCAGCTTGTTTGTGGTTGGGTCAGTTTGTGTTTAATTTGGATTTTGAAACCTACATGGAATTTATGTTTGGCTCTAGTTTTGGGCCTTGGATATCTGATTTGAACCCTGTTCACACATATCACTATATCACATACTGTAGGAAAAAAATAGTAGAGGCAACCGCCACAAAATGTGTGCTTTTAAGTTTTGTGAAGAGCACACCAAATTAAAAAAATTGGGTAACAGACCGGAGCCAACCTGACTTAATGTGAATTACACTTACATATGCAATTTAACATTGGGGCCAGGCTTCTTCCAGTTTGGGCCTGGGTCAGGCCTATATTTGAAGTGGGGTTGAATTTGGGCCGAAGGCACTGAAATTTCCAATTTGGATATTCAACTTAAATAATGCTCCTGCGAGAGATGCCCCCGACCAAGACAGCTGCTGGGCCCCACATATCATGGGAGATGTGGGAATCCAAAGGTCTAGGTGGGATCATCCCAGACATGAAATTTCAAGTCAATCCATGATCCTAACCCCTTGATCTGTGGCCTACTTATTTTAAATAAAAGAAAAATACTCACACTAGATCCAATGGTCTAGTTCATTCCAATCGATGCAAACTCGATGCAATCCATGACTTATGGAGGGTTAGATGGTCCATTCGGATTGATCATATATTTGGCTCCACTCGGTGTCTCACACAGTAGGACCGTGGGAGACGTATGCACAGGAGCAAATGCATATATGCTAGCTATACGATTGATATGCTATATTATGTGCATTACATCCTAAGGATTTTTATAGGAAAATACCCTTAAACCCTTCTAAGATAAGGTTTAGGGAGTGATTACATGACTGCATTCAGATGTAGTTAAGAAAGGTTATATTACATCTATGGATGTGGGTTCACCTTCTAGTGATCCAAACCATTCCAGGCATTGCTCTATTAATTTTTGGCTCTTCAATAGAAGAAGACATTAATCATTGCTTTCAAAAAATTTGATTATAGCAGTAATTAACAGTTTGACTTAGTAATAAATTTATAACTTAAGCATAATGGGCTCATCTTTTTGATAATACAAACTATGCATTAGATGCAGATTTTATCCCTCATTATTGTAAGAAGCTTTAGTCCAACTAAAGTTATATTCACTCAAACAAATATAATTCAGCTATGGTTAAAGTTACAAATCTAACAAATACAATTTAACTATATTTATCAAATGTTGAACGGCCAATCTTTTGCTGGTTGACTTAAGATTTGGGATGTTTACATAATTAACTAATTATAGAGGGAAAAACAACTTAAGAGAATGTGTTTAATAGTTGTAGTAGTCATAATTCTTGAAAGAGTCCGGATTCTATGTCGCAACTATCTCGCAGTGAGTGTGTAACACTTTTCCCGAACTCGATCCATTGTGGTGCCCACATAGAGATTATCTTGACCGTTCGAGATGAATCCATCCCATCCAATCACATATCCTCAAGTGTCAACTTAAAAGGAGTGGGTCCCACCCCAACTTGAGAACCACAAAAAAAAAATTTGGTTTAAAGCACATGAGTAGAGATACCACATCAACACCTAGTCACGTTTCTGTGAGGTGATCAATCGGATGGTAGAACCCGAGCATAAACTTGAGGTTATATGGTTGGATGAGATGAGATTCCTCTTGAACAATTTAGATGATCTCTATGTGGGCCCCATTAAAGAGTTCCAGAAAAGTGTTATTAGTTCATCTTTAAAACTTTTTATGTCAACCTCCGTACACCTTCCCCTCACCCATCACAAATAGTATCCCTGCTGCTCATAGGGACACTAATTTCTACAACTTCCTAGAAAGGGGAATCTATCTTTTTCAGAAAAAAAAAAAAAAAGGAATAATGACTGTACAATAGGTCTTAAACTGGACAATCGCCCTAGAACTATCGAAAAAAGTGTAATTACCGCAGAACTGTTTGTTTGTAGGATATCTCACATTGTAATATCCCCTTCCCGCCCAAATGCAAAGCACATTTTCACCACGAATTCCAAACTCTGTTTTACCTTCTTCCTGCCTACATGTTTGGGCAATGGGAGGTTTCTAAGGCATATCTCAAATCTAGAGATTTAACCTCAAGTGCAAGATGTGATATCCTTTTGGGTGGGAAGGGGTAATCTTGTAATATCCTACATCCCTGAGATATCGCAATGTTAGATATTTTATAGGCGAACAGTTCTAGGGTAATTATACTTTTCCAACAGTTTTGGGACGATTATCATATTTAAGATCTATTTTACTGTCATTATCCAAAAAAAACATAGCTATGATAGAGGATCTACATTTGATTGAAAATAATAGGGACACTTACCGTACGGAAGACACTAAACCTCACATTTGCCCAATAACAAATGAAAAGTAGAAATTTCTGAATAACTGTTCGTATAGAAAAGGACGCCACGAGTTTGGCGTTTTTACCTTTTACCGTGGGATATCCTAGCACTGTAGGAAATCCCAGGATTTGATATCTTAGCGCCGTAGGATATCGCACGGTTTGATATCCTATATCTATAGGATATCACACCGTTACCTACTCCCACTCAAACAGATATCACATATTTTCACTACGAAATGAAGACCTCTGTTTCATCTTCTCCGTTTTTACTTGTGGGTTCCCATGGGATTTTACCATTTCATCTTCTTTCACCCCGTAGTTTCTACATTTTAGTCATCACAACAGGTATTTTAGTCATCAAGGTTTTGGCTGAGGCAAATGGTCCTTGAGATCAAATTGTGCAGTATTGGGTTAGCACTCAATATTAAAGTTATACTTAGCAAGCTGTTTTCTTCCTCAGCAGTTGTGCTTGGCAATGATCTATATTGTTCCTTTGGACATAAACTCTGCTTCTTCAGCTCCGCCACTTATTACTTATACTCCATTGCAGTTGGATACCACTCAAGTCCTTCGTAGTTGTGAAATATATGTAACGTAAAGCCCCCACAATCTAGAATCTGTATATGGCAAAGGTTTCCCAGGCATCTGGAAGCACAAAACGATCGACTTCAGAAGCTGCTCGAAATCATTATGTAGGCCTTCTAATTAAACAGTTCCCAAAATCTAAATTTCTGCTAGTTGTCAACTCTCCTAGTCATGGGTAAAGTGTTCACTGATTTGGAATCAGTTATGAGGCACAAGTAGCATTTAGCAGGGTAAATTCTTAGAGAAATCAAGCATCTCAAGCTTAACTTTTGCCATCCAGCCTCGGTAACAATTCTGTGGGCCTGTTTGGATGGCATGCATTTACACCATTTCACACAAATACCAGTCATATTTTCGGTTTGATAGCATGCTTTTAGATGTCAAGTGCGATTGCTAATTGTTTTTGCATGAAAGCAATATAGACTGTCAGAATTATGCCCGATTCATACCTGCAATACATGGATACGTATGAGTTGTTAAATTACCTAAATATAAAATTATTTTTTACTTACTGTATCGTAATGGTTGCATAAGCAGAGAAAAAATTATATGCAGAAAATTGTCATCCAATATAGACGCCCAGTTTGTGGTGTCCAGACGCTCGGAAGCAGAAGACTATCCAAATTTTGAGAAGTTCTACAATCACTATTGGGACATCGGATACCAGGTTTGAGGTGAAGAACAATCATTTAAAAAGCCTTCTACAGAAACTTCAATGCCGATGCATGTGTATGGTCTTCCCAAGCCTCTTCTTGTGCTTCAAAAATTCCTTCTTCAGCAGGGGATGCCTGGCTTTCTCAAAGACCTGGACTCCACAGGCCAAAGGAAGCTGAGGTGGGTGCAGAAGAACTAAAACAATACATCTTTCCCATTCTTTAAACTTCTTTTGAGTGGGTATATTTCTCATTCTAAAACCCTAGGCGATTGAAGATTTACAAAATTGCAGTGAATGACGAAAGAGAATGGAGTGGATGGTTGTGTTTTTGCAATATACATAGCAAGATGATGAGAAGAATAAAGAGAAAAGACCATTAAAAGATCGAAAAAGATAATTACAGTAGAAATTGGTCTTTATCGAATTATCTCTGTCCATGTTTCACATAAGTTGAAAAGAGGAGGTAGAAATTTTATAAGCTATCGTATAGATATGGGATATCAAATCTTGGGCTGCTCTACAGCGCCAAGATATTCCACAGTAAAAGGTAAAAACGCCAAATCTGTGGCATCCTTTCCTTTATGAATAGTTATCCAAAATTTTTTAATCTTTCATCCGTCATTGGGCAAAAATGGGGTTTAGTGCCCCGTACAATAATTTTTCCAAAATAATGCAAACCAAGCGATGATTGTTCCAACTCATATGTAGTAAGCCATCAATCACGTCACGAAACGGAAGAGAATGATTTGTACCATACTTAACATATCCAGCTGTTTCACTCTAAAAAGGAGCCTCTGTCCACGGTGGTCCTTTTTTTTTTTTTGTCAAAACATTGTGGTCCTTAAAAGCAAAGAGAATTATATGAAACAAACAGTCCCTAAAAGGTGCCACTCTTGCATAGGCTCCTCATTGACTCACATTGTAATATACATAAAATGAAAAATATTGAGATGCCTTCACTCACATGAACAAACAGATGCTCTGCCCCTGGAATTGGAAAAAGAAAAGAAAAGAAAAGAAAAAAGCACCCTTGGACAATGCTATATGTCCCTTTTTTTTCTTGCTCGTATGTGGATTACTAGTCAAGACTTAAGAGCAATACTTTTAACTTGAAGATAAGGGATGAATACTTAAATATGCGTCAGCTAAGGTGCCACTACACCAAAAATGAAAATTTGGAACGGTTTGGGAACGGTTTAACGGATTAGGAACGGACGGATTAGGAACGGTAATGTGTTCCAATTTCCTGTTTTCCGTTCCTAATCCGTTAATCCGTTCCAAAAATAGGAAATTGGAACGGTTTGGGAACGGTTTAACAGATTAGGAATGGGCGAATCAGGAACGAAAATTTGTTTCAATTTTTCGTTTTTTGTGTAGTGTGCCAACAGCTGTGAAGGATGAGTGAGCTGTGTTGGCTGGATATATAATGCTATTCTATTTTGCGAGCATTCACTGAGATAGTTGTCAAAAGTATAACCCAAGCGAGAAAAATAGGGTAAAGGCCAAACGGCGTTATCAATTATGTCCTGTCCCACGTGAATCGGGTTATGCTCTCTGGTTCACTGCACCGAATCTAAGTCTCCTCGCAAGTCAAAAACGTGGTACAAAACACTGACACCGTCCCTGCAACACCACCTGTCTCCTGCTATATAGAAGGAAAGGAGCCAACCAACCCCAAGTGTCACTCCGCATAACCCAATTGTCCAGCATAGACTGCTCTGGGTCCCTGCACCGGATCCCATTCTCCTTGCAAGTCAAAATTGGCTTTTGCAATGAACGTAGGAGCCCTGCATTTGAAATGAAAAAATGGCACAAAACACAGACACCGTCCCCTGCAACAACACCTGTCTCCTGCTATATACAAGGAAAGGAGCCAGCCAACCCAAGTGTCATTCGGCATAGACCCCAAGACTATATATACATATTACATATACATGCAACAGTGGGGAAAAAAAAACTTGATGGAGGTCTAGATAACACAAGAAGAATGGTGACGCAAGGGAGAACCTCTAAATTATAAGAGCACATGCTCTTCAATGAGGTTGTGGAGGGCAGCATTGTTCATGCATGATTTGAAAATGCCCTTGCATGGCCTGGGAGATGCTCCTCCCACTAGTGGCTCTTCGATTTTGCTCTATGTAAATGAAGACCCATGTTCGACTTGTGGGCGGGGGGTTGATAACTGCCTGGGTTGCAACCTGTTCTCCCCACAATATGAGAATGGAGAAGAAGAGGAGGAAGGGGAGAAGAGGAGCAGCTATAGGGGTGTCCGACGGCGGCCATCAGGTAGATGGGCGGCCGAGATCCATGATCCAGAAAAGAGAGTGAGGGTGTGGCTGGGAACCTTTGACACGGCTGAGGAAGCCGCTCGAGCTTTCGATCAGAAGGCCATAGAGTTCCGTGGGGCCCGCGCCAAGGTTAACTTTCCTTGTCCTGAGTTGGGCCCATCACACCTTGTCGGAAGGGCAACAAGAGCAACAGCCCTAGCAGCATCAGGTGGTGCCCAGTATAACTACGCCTCTAATGGGCTCGAGCTCGAAAGCTTTGCTCCAGATGACGCTTGGGAGCAACATGTGGGAAGCATTTGGAGGAGAAAATTTTCAGAACTGGGTGAAATCTGACTACAATGAATATGCCATTGCAGCTTCATCGAGTGCTTCTATTGCTGCTAGTACTACTAGTCAGAAACATGGCCACGACCTTGAAAGGAGAACATAGAAAATGGCGGTCCTACATGATAAGGACAAGAGAAGAAGAATTATTGATTACGGGCTTTCGTCCTTTATGTTTTCTAGCTTTCATGATTAGCCTTTTTTTTATCTTCTTCATGGATGGTGAACTTGAACACTATAGTTGACCCGGGGACGATAACGTCATGCATTCTCATTCAACTACCACCACTACTACCACCAGTGCTACAAGCGCCTTCTTTTATTTTTTAATTAATTTTAAATTTCGTTTTGAATGGATATAAAGTTGAGCATACCATCTCAATTGGTGCAGCTGCGGAACAATCAGCAATTAAGACCAAACATGCGCAGCTATATATCTTTGAACAATATCTGTTTTCTTGTCAACAAGTGGGGCTCACTTTAAAAATTAGTCTCGCCAGTTCGAGGCATACATGAGTTTACGAGTACAAAGTCGATTTTTGAAATTTAGTACATTTTAATATGATTACTTTCATTTTCTTGTCTTTTTAAAGTGAAATTTCACTTTAATAAGGTGAATTACACAAAAATACGAATGGGCTATTAATGATTTCCATGTGTAATGGGTATGAATCATTGTGTTTATTTGTGTGATGTGTACATGAAGCGTGAAAAAGGACGTGTAAAAGGCTATTTCCACATGAAATTTTTACTCTAAATTAAAGTAGGAAAACTTGATAAGTTGACTCTTGACTTTGCTAGGTCACCTCGTTCTGACGAAAGACCAAGTAAAATATAGAATAAACCCATTCAAGTTAAATATAAATAATTAATGCTTGAGGTTTGGAGTTATATATCAATTTAAAATCGAATTATTAAAATGTAACAAATTTACTAATTTAAATTATTATTATTAATACATGTAATATATAAATATATTTAGATTTTTTAAATATTTCATCTATTTTTAGATATTAAAAAAAAAGACTTTCCTGAGTCATCGAGTTGACTCTCCAAGTCAATATTTTAGAGCTGAATAAGTCAAGTTAGAGTCATGAGTTTCCCAACCTTGCTCTAAATAACTCTGTCACATCTCCCACTTGCAAGAAGGTGTCAATACACGCTTCATACAGTAATTGCATTTGGTGATGCGGTTGGTCACGACATCAAATCCCATCAATCACTTCTTTTCATTCATAACATCGAAACGTATCTAAACCCATTGGATGTACTTATTTGCTCATGTGAAAATTAATAATGTATTTTACATGTTAAATATTTGTATACTCAACATTTACACATGTAAAATCCATTTTTCTATCTTATATATAAAAGGAAAATGATCCCTAAGTGTAGAGATATTCGACACAAAAGGTAAAGCCGTATATGACAAAATACCTTTACAATAAGGGTCAAGGCAAGGCAAATGGGTGTTCGTTCTAAAGGCTTATGGAATTGTCAAACGCATGTGCCATTGTGTTTTTCTTTGACTCTTAAAGTGCACGTTTGTGTGCGCATGTCAAAATTTGATTTTGTGTTTTTTTTTTCTTTTGAAAATTTTTTCCCACAATAAAAAGTAATTTTCTACACAATTAATCACAGGAAATTTAGCCAACTTATGCATTTTTACTCTCAACAAAGAAGCCTCACGGAACAAGAAAAACTTGCACTGTGGAAAAGCAGCCAGAGCTTCTACGCCTTTTCTATAAATCGTTCCTTACCTAGCCTAGACTCCCTCGTACTCTTCCCTTTTAATCTTCCGGGCTTGTCCTTGTATTTTCTCATGGCATGAACCCTCCTTGCAAAGTGCATATACATACATGGAAATAATTAAGAGTGCGAGAGGCTCAAGAAAAGCCGAAAAAACTGACTTTGGGCTCTCCCGAATCACCCCCCTGCCATTCATGAGTTTAATAAAGGTACTGGACGTTAAATAAAATGCACTCAAAGTTCTACTTGGTGACAACTCACGTATATTTATAAAACCAAAATCAAACAAGGCTAGGGAGTTACACCGCTCTGATACACTCCGCCAAGGATTGATCCCTGGCGGGCCGGTTTTCAGTTTCCTCTCCTAGCCATTCGGCCAACTCAGAAAAAAAAAAAAAAAAAAAATCCAAACAAGGGCAACGGGCATCCACCACATCCACAAATAATGTCTAAAAACACGAGACTGTATACACGTGAATCAGCTGATTACAGCTCTGAATCCGAGTCTCCTATTCGGCTCTTCCTGGTAGTCGTTCGCATACACCAAATTGTCCACTGCCTCGATTCTAATCTTCAAACGGTGCACATTTCGCTATAGGATGTTACGTACAGGTGCGAAGAATCTCATCCAACGAGGATGTCCTGTAAAGCCAAAAGTCATATTTAATGTCGTAACCAGATTCCTGTTTCGACGAATCAGGAGGTGACATGCTAGGGGCGGAGGAAGAGAAACTCTTGCATGTCACCCCTGATTTGTCCAAACAGGGTTTTGTTTGGACGAAGCGGGACCTGTTTCTTTTAATCAAAGACACTGTCAGAGCCACCCAAACTGTAGATAGGCCTCATGCTATGGCGAGGATTTTATAATATTCTAAGAGTGATTTTCTTATTTTTCTAGAGCCATTGAGAGATTGTTTTGAAAGACTGCTTTATACGGTTTTGTCGCTTCTACTCTCTTGTAGAAGATTGATCGTCTTGTCTGACAAGGTACTAGGAGATCAAACAAGGAGAATAGTGTACGGTTAAAGTCGTGTCAGTGGAAGTTGTGCAAAAACAACTATAGTCCTTATGTTGAGGTACAGACTGAGGTAAATGGGCTGTGAGTATATCTTGTAACTGTTTGTGAAATCTTAATTTCTAAATCATGGTTTTTCTCACTGGAAAGGGTTTCCACATTAAATTTTATGTCTGCCTTTGTGTGGTGTGCGATTGGTAGATTTATTTGCTAGTTCTATCTTATTTGTTTGGTTATATCCGCTGTATTGATTTGATTAATTAGACTAGCATCCATTTTAGTGGGTCCTGCAAAACCTTCATGTCCAGGTCAACCTGGGACTATATGGCACATGAAGTTTAAAACTCGTGCAAAAGGGAAAGAAACCAAAATAGGTTAGTCCTACGACAAGTGTAGACAACACCAATATAAAGGGAAGATGATTTGATGCTCATTTTTTAATATTCACTTTGGATTTTTATTTTGCCATTTATGGCATGGATTGCTATGTAATCAATTCTCATGTATTCTAATATCAGAGAATTTATATGTATACAAAAGTCAAAAGGCCCCTTAGAATGTTATGACAACCTCTTTAAAAGTCCTTCACCTCTGGTGGACCTTTGTGTTCATATTTGCTTTTGGATTTTGGAATATTCCCAACCGTTGATTTCCATGATCCTTAAGAAAGTTCCCCATGTTCTTGAAATAAGGTGGGCCACACTTTCTCTAAGAACTTCCATTGTCTTCTATGCCTGATCAAACTCCAGTTTCCTTGTGACCTGCACGGCCACCGTTTGGTTCTAGAGTCTGGATACTGTGAGGCTTTACACAATGATTATGTAGTAAATTGTGATATGTTGGCTGCCTGCGGTGATGTAGTAGACCGTGATATGTCCACTCATGATGACCGTGGTTAGGACTTAGGACCCCTTGGAGGCTGGATCCCGATTCTTATTTCTTGTTACTCAATCAGGTGGCCCACGAATGGACGACCCAAAGAGGCAGTCACTTGATAATGACATGATTAATGAGAAAAAAATGAATTTCTCAAACTCGTATAATGCTGTCATCATTGCTTGCGGGCATAGCCTGCCACTGGCACTTGAGTCACGATCGCCTGATGTGCCAGCATGTGCTCTTGTGTATCATTTCGTCAGGTGGGCCACACAAGCAAGGGTAAAGACCCGCAAAAAATTTCATTAATGATAAAGAAACTCACAGGGGATGCTACAATGCATTCGCCCGAGATCATCCGCATGCACACTTTTTAAAAGCTTTTACTGTATGATGCTCTCGATGCTTTGTACTATTTTCTAAAGTAAGGCACAAAACATGGTTGGCCCGTATCGATCAAATGTTGTAAATGAGTACCACATCATCTATATGTATATATATATATATACATGAAGTCATAAAAGCTGTTAGTAATTTTATGTTGGCTAATTCATGGGTTAGATAAAAATCTGGATTCATTGAGTTGTATTTTCTATTTTATTTTAGAATGGACTGAAGTTGTGTCGTCGGAAGATCGCTGAAGCGAAGAATAGAAGAAAAGATAAGACCGAGCGAAACTCCCAGGCCCGATCAATCGGGACAGTAGAAGCACCCCAGTTATTTGGGTGGTTTGATTGATCGGATGCACTGTCCGATCGATTAGACATGCACAATATTAAGGGAAGTCTCATATTCTGTTGCGAAGTTGTTTCCTTTTGAGACTATGTTTCCCAATTTGAGTCTTACTTATGCACTAAGTCTAAGGTACGAATTTGGGGCTATATATAGGGTATTGCTCTCAACCCTAGAAACCACCACTCTAGTTAATCTAAGTCAGATATATCTTGGAGATAGATTATTCTCTAGAGCCATTGAGAGATCGTTCTAAATGACTACTCTAGAACGTCATTATTGCTTTTGATTTCTTGTAGAAGATAGTTTATTTTGACTAACAAGGTGCTGTGAGATCAAGTAAGGGGAACAGTGCATGGTGGATGTCGTGTTAGTGGAATCTGTACAAGAACAACTACAGTCCTTAGGTCGAGGTACAAATTGAGGTAAATGAGCTTGTGAGTATATCTTGTAACTGTTTGTGAATTTTTGATTTTTGGATTGTAGTTTTTCTCCCTGTATAGGGTTTTCATGCTAAATATTGTGTCTGTCTTCTTGTGGTGTGTGATTGGTAGATAGCTAGTTCTATATTGTTTGATTGGTTATTTCCGCTGTATTGATTGGTTAAATTAGAACTAGTATCCATTCCGGTAGCCCTTGCAAAAACTTTCAAAAGCCTACTCTTATGAATATGATTAGTCAAAATCTTCTTTATAATGTGCAACTTCCTCTGTCAATTGTTACCCATCCCAATCTAAACTGATACAATTATCATCTACCTTTTAATTGAAATAAAAAGGAAAAAAAAACTAGTTAACCATTAAACTGTGAGGCTTTAGATTCAAGAGTTTGAATGATCTTTAGATTTGACCCACCCTAAATCTACCCATACCCTTACTCTTTGCTCTCCCCTGGGGATGCATTTATGCAACTAGTATACTATCGCAAAAAAATAGCAGAAACTCTTACGGCTTTTCTTTATGCGTCCGTCGCAAAGCCATTTGCTATAGATAGGCTTAGGGCCTATTTCCTTGCTAAAACTCCTATCAATCTCTAATAGAAATTATTGATGTTGGGGTTTTATGGACATGATGTGACACTTTGTCCCTTGACATCTGCAAATTCCGTATTCCCCTACAAGCATTCCAAAATTCCAGCCACTAGAAAGGTTTCAAATGACCTTTGAGAATTTAGGAATTCAAACTCCTTTGACTTTTGGAGGAATTTCTGGATGCTCAACTACAAAGGAGCATCAAAGAATTCCACTATGTTTGGAAATTTAGAAATTCCTTAGATAGGAATTCCTTGAATTCTAACAAATAAACAGGCCCTTAGTAATAGAAAAATGAAATAAGGCATTGGTTTTCATCCCGCATGAGGATTAGCAAGTCCGACTTGGAAGGTCGGACATCCGTTTCTGTGAAAGATGAAACCGCGGTTTTTACATCCAAGTGACCTTAAATCAAAATATGCTATAGTTCGGGAAATCATTCGACGTTCAAGCATATGTCTGACTTTTTTTGTTTGGGGCGACAACTTTCCATGCAAAAAAGGAAAAGGTTAAATAAGTTTTCTGCAATAGATATTGATTTTGATTTTGTAAGGCCATGTATATCCATTGTTTCACTATATATATATAAATATATATATATATATATATTGACCTAGGTGCCATTTGGAAACTCTATTTTTTAAATCTATTTGACTTAAAACTTATTCAACTAAATGCTTTGAGTGCTTAAAACTATTTGGCAAAGCTTTTATGAAAGTATGACTCAACCATCCTTAAGACCTTTCACTTTCATTTTAAAAGGTAATTTATAGATATGATAACTAAATTAGTGCACCTTTTGCCCTTTTTTTATAAGTTTGCTCATATAGCTTTCATAATATTACTAGTTTTCCTACTCTACTTTTAATTTATGACAAATTCGCATGTGCTATTTTTATAATACAACTTCTCATACTAGAAATGAGATGTTTGCCTTTTCTAATTGAATAAACCCAATCAAACAGTCTATGGGTCTTTTTTTTTTTTTTTTTAAGACAAATTTGACTTAATTTTTTTAAAAAAGGATCTAATTGAAATAGCTATGTTTCATACAGTTCCTATTAAAAAACACTACAATCTTATTTGAATCAGCTATATTTCATCAAAAGAGACTTGACAAACAGGAAATACACAGCCTATTAATAACTGAAAATGAAAATCGTATGTAAAAGGTGTGCATCATTTTGAAGTCCTTCATGATATGCTTCTTTGAGCAGTTGATAAGTGGGCCCATCATGCATTTCAGGACCATGATTTCATGATTTAGCCATATATAGGGCATCCAATGGCCGTTAGATGATGATCACAGTGGATCCAAGTCATATTAATTTTGTGTACCGTTTTCCCTCTGACAAATAAACCATCTGCATTGATATACATGCTATGCACCAAACATTACCGAGAAATGGTCATGCACAACTGGTTGGACTACTCCACCTTGCGGGCGAGCAGCCGAAACCCACCTTGCCGGCACTTTAGGAACCTACAATAATCATAATAGAACATCATCATCTGCCTGCAGCAGCAGAGGTTCATCCCTTCAAATATACATGGTAGATGGTTAAATATCCAATGCTGATTGTAAATGCTTAAACTCTAATTTTATGCAAATACTGAATTAGAATATCATTCTCGTAATTCAGAAGATGATAAAGACATATGTGTATGTTGCGAAAGCACCAAAAGTCCCTATGATTCCTCACCCTCATCCTCTTATTTCTCAATAAATGTATTAAATGCTCAAGAGGAATTGCTTCTAGAATTAATAGAAAACATTTCATCTGAGGAAGAAAAAAGAAAATATTATAGAAAAATGCTTAAAGATAAATCCTCATAAAAACCTTCTAAGAAAAGTAAAGATTTTAATCCAATTTCAATAAAAGATATCCTCTCTAAAAAATTAAACTCTTCAAAACCTTTAACCATTCAAGACCTTCAAAATGAAGTAACTGAAACAGAAAATGAAATTGCTCAATTAAAAGAATAAGCAACTCATGAAATTGCTAAATTAAGAACAATCAATGAGACACTAATCTAGAAAAAAGAATTTGATGATGAAATTCAAGAATTTGTAAATTCCAACTGTAAATATCATTATCATAAATGGTATACAACTATAACTCTAAAAATCAAAGAATTCAATCTATATGTTGATTGTTTAATTGACAGTGGAACAGATGTAAAATGTATAAGAGAATGATTAATTCCTACAAAATATTTTGAAAAAATAAAAAATTACACAATTGGCACTACAAATGGAAAAAATATAATGGTCAATTATAAAATCCCAAATGCACATGTTTGCAAAAGTGGAAAATGCATTCAGACTTCATTCGCTGTAACAAAAGATGTCATCCTAGGGACTCCCTTTTTATTAAAAATTCAGCCATTCTCCGTAGACACAAATGGAGTTCATGCCTTAACTGATGACAAACGAATAAATTTTGAATTCATAGAAAGCCCACGGCTTGGAAGAATTAATGGAATTAATTTTTAATTGCATACATATTCATATTTCCAAAAATAATTTTATTATATCAATAAAGCTTTTCAATGACTATTTCAATTTCTCTTCCCATAGGAAAACATCCATGTATGAGGAAAAAGGCAAACAGCCCATAGAGTCCAATAACGTATCTGTCATTGCTAATGAAGAATCTCCTTTTCAAATTCCTTTCCCATCCTTCTATCCAGCCCCATCTACGGCTTCTCAAATTCTTATTGACAATATTTGGAGTGCATGTCTTTCTGGCCAATACAATTACCTAATGCGAAAGCACCTCTTTGATCTAGCCAATCATGACAAATATTTGGAAGCAAAGATTCAAGTGTTAGAACAATAATGTGCACCGTCATCTATCCCTTCAATTGAATACAGAACACAACTCTTGGAAAAGGTTAATATTATTCTTCCGGATGATTTAACTGTAAGAATTAGAGAAGAAACTATATCTTGTCAGATAATGGAGCGTTTAATACATCAAGCATGCTACCTCTTCCTCATGCAATTTGGTATCAGAGCCATACCAGTCTTCTTTCCTTGCAAGATATTTATTTATCGATGAAGTATAGGTTTTAATGCATAATTTGAAAAATTGCATGCATCATGTTACTTTCTTTCATTGTTTATTTGTTTGTTGATTGCTTAGTTGAATCGAACCTATGTTAATTAGTTGCATTTTAGATTTTTGATCTAAACTGACTCAATAGAGTTAATTAATTGTTGTTACTAAAAGGAGTGGTTTGGGTTCGAGGCCTCTTGTCTTGTAGCCTTTGCTGCTCATTAGTCAAGAGAGCATTTAGGGCTTTTGTGGCGTAAACAGTTGACAACTTGACATGCCACCAATCATACTGATTAGTGACAATTATTAATTAACTATGTCTAGAATTTTTAGATCATTAAGAAGGAATTCATCTTCTAACACAGTTTCTACTTCTTCTGCATCATCATCCATCATGCCAACAATAAATAAAAATCCAATTAGAAATTTAGAAGAAATAAGTTTTGATGATATAGAAAAATCAATCCAAGATTGGACAATTCCTGAAGTCTCTTTAAGAGAAATGTATAAAGAAGGAACATTTTAAATAGAATCAGATTATGTAATAAAGATGATTGAAGAAACCTTCTCAATACAACAAAATGAAGAAAATTTACATTTAATTCCTTTGGAAAGAATTGACATGCATAAATCAAAATATAAATGCATGCATATAGGACTTATTCAAGTTGCAATAAAGTTCTACAACGTAGATTGATTAATTGTTCTCTGTATTTTTCTATTTGATCATTAACATTACCAGAAAAATTGATAAGAATGTTATGAATTTATGTTTCAACTGCATTGAAAATTGTTTGACCATTGGTATTAAGAAGAGGTTTTCATTCTTCATTTAATTTGATTGAATTTAGTATGCTAGTTCTTTGAATTGGTGTAAGTTAATATTCCCACCAGCCATGAAGTTGACCGGTAAATCCTATAGTGATTGATGTTATCATTTCAGCTTATGTATTGCCATAGATCCTTCCTGCATTAGTATAAAGAATCATGTTTCTCAAAATATTAAGAATTCCATATTCGGCGAGTCCATCAATATTCCATTCTACTAATGAATTACCATCATATTTGCAATTTGCTATATCTGGGATTTCTTCAAATTGTAAATTCATTGGAGAGGGTCTATCATAATAATTCTTTTTTTTTTTTTTTTCAGTATGATTTCTACGTGAGAATATCTTATTGATTTGAGTAATATAAGTGATAGATTGATTGTCAGATTCGTCATTAGATTCATCTGTATTTGATTCGGAGGAATTATGAATTATTGGTCCATCTACAACCATATTTATTGATTCTCCTTTATCAAGTTGATCTAATCTTAGGGATATTTCATTTTTAAAATTAGTGGGGAGTTTTAAAGGTTTTTTTTTTCTAATGTTAATTTTGAGATGAAGTCGGAGCATAGTGCTGGAACTTCTCTTGTTATTTTGAATTGAGCTGATGAACTTGATTCTTGTTGAGATATTATATTTTCAATCCTTTGTGTTTGTTATCCAATTGTTTGTAAATAAAGATTTGTGAAATTATTTTGTTCTACTAGATGGGATAAATGTTCGATAGTGAGGATTTTGGAGTTTGGATTTAATGGGACATTTTTTTAATGAAATAGCATTTAAGCCTTTATATTTTATTGATGGGAAAGAAGGGTGTACTGATTCGATTTTACCATTTTCTGTTTTCCATGATTCATGTTGTAGACCGGCACTGAACTGGTGGGGTTTCTTTTTGGATATTCATTGAGCCAGGCCGAATATTTGAAGGCAAAGAAGGGGCATCAAAATTCACCTCATTAAAATCCCAGCGTTGAGCATGCAATCATATAGAAACATATGAGGCAAATGCTCAAGAAGCTGAGGTTTAGTTACAAGGCAAGGCCAAAGGATTTGCAAGATGATGTTGTTTTTGAGCATATCATTGACAAAGAGGATGTCCTTGTCTGGAGGTTATCATTCATTTTCAATGCAATTCATGCACTGCTTCAAGTCTGTTGCATCGCTTTTGATCATATGAAGATGGATGCCAAGTGTAGGGCGGATACCTTATCAAAGGAATTCGTGGGGGCATCCTCATGGTCGGAACTTCTTTCTACTAGCCAAAATGTTGGCTATTGTCTTCATCGTCGCTGTCAGCAAAGCCTCATCCTATCTACCTGCCTCAGCATTTTCTCCTTGCATTATTTTTCTTTGTAATAAAAGGTTTTTATCATTAAGCTTTAAGATCTATAAGGAAATGAAGGGGAACAGAAGGATTTCAGGGCTTTACAGTTGACAGTATGGACCAATACAATATACAACAGATGAAACCCAAGACATTACCATCAGACTATGTTGGACTTGGAAGACAAACATATGAAACAGAAATGTGGATACAAAGAAAGAACTGGTCTATTTGTTGATATACCAAATGACTTTTACACTTTGCAGCAATTGGTACGGCTCCTGGCTTCCGTTTTCTCTGTCTTTATAAATTGGTTTTCGCTTTGTCATTGCGATGAGTAGAGCAGAGAATTTTTTGAGAGAGCACTCAATACAGGCAGGTTGGTCTTTTGTTATTATTACTATTCTTCTGCCGAGAAAGAAGGCTATTGTTTTACTGATTCACATTCGAAAGGAATAATAATAGCATTCTTTGAGAGAAGATTACATAATTGGAACCATTTCAGGTTCGGGGCAGGGCCCGGTAAAAAAAAAAAAAAACCTAAATGTGGCTGTGTCCAGGTTGGGGTTGAGTACTGTGGACCTTACAAGACCTGACCGTTCTGGTAAGTTGATTCGATGCGGGTTGCAGTTTGTTAGAACAAGTTTTTGAACAATGTTTTATTATTAAGGCTGTCAATTCTCAATAATTGATGACTGCTAGGTCAATCCATTTCCTCTTGATTTAGGGACTGTATGTGTGAGAAATCCTGACTGTGGAAGTTTCTGACAGCATGTTAGCAGCTGTGCCCTGAGCTTTTAAAGTTCTCTTTGGTTTGCAAATTCTCTAGATATTTAGGGTTTTTTTTTTTCGGCCAGGTAGAACTTTGCTGAGTCCATGATTTCAACTGTCAAAATGCTCAAGAGCTTTGATGAGTATTTGTAAATTCAGTTGAGGGTATCTTTCAGACAAGAATTCTCAGATCCTCAAAAAGGGCCAAGGAAGTTCTGGGTACTTAATACAAGGAAGAAACTTGGGCTGGGCTCAACCCAAATTGTAAGGCCTAACCACAAAAAAGATTCATTCGGGTTCAGCTTGTTTGTGTTTGGGTCAGTTTGTGTTTAATTTGGATTTTGAAACCTACATGGAATTCATGTTTGGCTCTAGTTTTGGGCCTTGGATTCTGATTTGAACCCTGTTCTCACATATCACTCACTATAATACATGCTGTAGGAAAAAAAATAGTACAGACCACCGCCGCAAAATTGCCCTTTAAAGAGCACACCAAATCAAAAAATTTGGGTAACAGACCGGAGCCAACCTGACTTAATGTGAATTACACTTACATATGCAATTTAACATTTGGGTCAGGCTTCTCCCAGTTTGGGCCTGGGTCAGCCTATATTTGAAGCGGGGTTGAGTTTGGGCCCGAGGCACTGAGATTTTCATTTTGGATATTCAACTTAAATAATGCTCCTGTGCGAGATGCTCCCGACCAAGACAATTGCTGGGCTCCACATATCATGGGAGATGTGGGAATTGAAAGGTCTCGGTGGGATCATCCTGGACATGAAATTTCAAGTCAATCCATGATCCTAACCCCTTGGTCCCACTGATTTTACAAGACCAATATGAGGGACTTTTGGCTAAATTTTTGGCCGTCCCTCTTAATAGAACTATCCTCCTTAAAGGTAGTTTCCACATTAAGAATATGAGAAAGGAGGCTAGTCCCTACTGGGACTCCTTTCTCTAAATTAGAGCAGAGAAATATTTCCAACAAGCAAACTAGCTCCCCAAACCCTTTTTGGAAAACTCTAAAAAAGGATGGGTTTTCTAAAAAGCCTCCACACCTATTCCCAAAATAAGCCTCCACACCTATTCCCAAAATAAGCGCGCACCCCCCCATCAAATCTAAATATAACATTGTCAGTATATTTCCGCTAAACAACCATTTTTCCCTCACCTTCATACTTCTTCCCTGAACACAAATAGAAATAGGGTTCAGATTCTACTTAAACAACCATTTTTTTTTTTTTTGGGCCCACAGCATGTTAGAACATGCCATTTGCCAGTTTGAACAATTTCGCAAATATCTCAAAATCTAAAATGAATTAACGGCTGAAATTTTGTGAGATGACTGTTTTGGATTGTTTAAATATTATTAACGGTTTGAATCTTGATTATGGGACCCAAAAGACACATTAAAAATGCAAAAACCAGCCTGCTGCTCATTACCGTCTTGAATCACTGTAGTTATATTGTAGCTCCGCTTTTCCACTTATGATTGGATTCTCTAGGTCCCACGAGTGGGAGGGAGGATCTGATTTTGCAAATAATATCATTAGAAGAAAACTCATTTCATTTCTCTCAAAATCATCTTCCAACCAAATATGGAAAATCCTCACAAACGTGGATAATGGAGAGGATTCGTCAGCTATGCCCTTTCCCAAACGTGCCCAAATAGAAATAGGGTTCGAATTCTACTTAAATAGAAAGTCAAGCCCAAAGATACTACTGGAGAAAACGGGCATCTTGAATAAGAACAATACCAGAAGATATCCGAGTCCAGATCCCAACATCATACAATTGTTAGATTCTCTATGTAAATCTACAATTTATTTCCTCTTCCCTTCAAAACTTTTCCATGAACGAATCCTAGTTCTAGTCATATCTAATTCTAATTGCATCAATTTTATCCATCACTCCTATTTGCGCACATTGTAGGAATATTTTCTCATCCACCTAAACCTAATCACCCGCGTTTTCCGCGATTCGATTTCCAATCTCAAGATTCAAGAACAACACAACTAATTCAGATCTAACAACAACCAAATCAATAAAAACGAAGAAATTCACAACCTCTCCCGTTTGGCCGAAGCAGGTATGCAGATAATTCTCATCCATCCAGTAATGTAGATCTCCTACCCAGATCGTCTTGTTCTCATCCGCGGTCGATCCCTCCTGCTGCTGCGGCTGGGTAGGGCAAAAACTGCTGCGGCGGATAGTGGTGGGCCGCCACCATCTGCTGCTGCATCATGACCGTCGCTGCAGGGTACTGCACGCCATCCACTGCTGCTTCTGCGGATCTGAGCCGTTCATCTTCGTCTTCTGGATTCCCAAGACCGTCCCTCTTAGGGTTTGGAGAAGGACAGTCAGGATTCATATTTAGGCATCTTCAAAGAACAAAATGAATAGAGCTTTGAATAGCTCTAATGCTTCTTGCCTATAGTAATCAGGATTTGGTTCCAATGTTGTCAGTGTTGAAGGCCATAAGTTTCCACCAATTAGACTTTGTCTACAATAAGCCTTGATACCATCTTTGATGCTATTTCAAATTGATCCAAGTTACCCGCCTACCTCATGTTATATATGTATCACATATTAGAAAACCCCTCACTTTCTATTGTGTCATGGAGATCTCTGAACGTTCCCCAGCTATGTAATCTAAGGTGATGGGCGTCCAAGAAAATCCTAAGAAAGGGAAAAGCTAAATCAAATCTTGAGTCTACTTGCAGAAGAGCAAAACTTGGTACAAAGGTTAAGTCATGAGATGAGATTAATCCGCCCATTGTTCAATTATTTGTCATTTAAATGGTAACAGTAGCTTTATTCCCAAGTTGCTTATTAAGCTTTTATCTTTCTTCTGTTGTGTAAGATGTGGTCAAGGACAATGGAACTAGGTGCTGCATCCTCTGGTGGTCTCCCTAAACTACATCCATCTATGTTTTTTCTTTTAACATGTATGAACATAAGCCATAAATTTCTACTTAAAAACATGGAAACATAAGTGATATCTCCATTCACATGGATTGTCATTATAGTTTAAGGATTGGATGGAAATTTTTTAGTGATATATGCATTAGCATGTACACATGAGTGATATTCATCTGTATTTGTGAGAAATTTTAATTTGTTAACTTCTGACTTTTGTGGCTTCCCTAGGTTGTGAAGGCAAGATGTCAGCAGACTGTGCAGGCTTCGGAGCATGGTTGCCGGATAAGAATCCGACCATCCCAAATCCCAAAGGTTCAGTCAATGAGTGTAGGCTTCTTACACAATCAATATCATTAGCAGACCTTTACAAATTTACTCATGCAAAACTGATCAGAACCGTTCAATCCAATCCTCATCCCACACACCCAAAACATCCTAACCAACCAAGCAATCAGATCCCTAAAAAAGAAGGTAAAACTATTTAAAAACCATTAATTTAATCCCCATCCTCAAAACATCCCAACTGTTCAATCCATTTTTGATTTGATCAAATTCAGAAAAGAATCACCACCTCTTTCCCCCTTAGCCCATTTTATCCGTGACATCACCAGACACAGACACAGAACAATCGGATCTGCTATTTCTATAGGACCCAAGCAAGAATAAGCAAAAACAGACCACACCAATCCCATACTATTTACTCCTCTCCCAAATACAAAAAAGAAGTTGGTCTTCTTTTACCCAAACCCTCGGTCCCTTATGTTTGTTTGTTGAATTCCTCTCCTCATAGAAAAAAGATGGAGTATTTCAGTAAATATGGGGAGGTTGTTCAGATTGACTGATAAGAAACAAACGAAAGGCCCAGGGGATTTGGCCAATGTAGAGAAAAACATAACCCACATCTCAAAAGGTCAAACCTAAGACACCATTGGAATCCGTCGAGATCACTCGGTCATGAAGGCTCTCGAGGCGGCTCTTCTTTGGGCTAGGACCACTGGAATTCGTCGCCGACCTGGGGAGAGGAGCTTATGGGCATGGAGGGCGGCCTCGCCGATCTTGGTAGAGGGGCTTGTGGGTGCAATCGAATGTGGCGTCGTGAGGGCGAGGGGATTGAGGGAATGGATAAGGCGTTGGAATGGGTGAGGGGATTGAGGCCAGGAAGGAGATGGGGGATCGGAGAGGAGGAGGCGCTGGAATGAGGTTATGTCTCTCGAAATAGGGTTTCATAAACGACGGCATGCCCTCCAAAAAAATGGACCTCTTAATAGTCATACATGCGGGTCGCATGCCGGAGCGGATTTTAGCCTGTACTGGAGCTGAGGAGAGGAGAATATTCATATGCTACCATCCTTCACCATAGGGTAATAGACACTTCCATAATTAGAAATTTTCATGTACAAAAAGAGAAAAAGTCATATATAGTCATATGTATAAAAGAAATATTCATGTGCAAAAAGGAGAAGTGATGCACATGAATGTCCATATATATATTTATATATGGAGAATATTCATATACATCCATCCATTACCATAGGGTGAGGGACACTTTTATAATTTAAAATTTTCATTTGCAGGAGAGAAAAAGTCATATATAGTTATATGCATAAAAAAAATATTAATGTACAAAAAAGGAAAGTTTCCTCACCCTATGGTGAGGGATGGATGCACATGAATGTCCCCCTATATATATATAATTGATTTTGTGGATTTTTTTTTTCTTTTGGAAGAATTTTCCCACAATAAAAAAAATACTTTTTTGCAAAATCATGAAAAATTTGGCCAACTTAATCATTTTTCCACTTAAAAAAAGAACCCGCACGGAACAAGAAATATGTACATTGTTGAAAAGCAGCCAGAATTTCTACACCTTACCCGCTGAAACGCTGACGCACAAAATGCTCCCTAAATCCTTCCTTATCTAGTCTAGACTTTCCCATTGGGCTTTCTCATACTCTTCCTTTCTAATTTTCCTGGCGTGTGCTTGTATTTACTTTCTCATGGGATGAACCCTCCTGCCACTCATGAGTTTAATAATTAAAGGTTATTCACACAAAGTCCAACTCGGTGACTACTCACACGCATTTATAGCAGAAAGAGTACGAATCACGCCAAAATCAAACATGGACAGTGGGCCTTCCATCCACAATGTCTGTAAACATGAGACTGCATATATATATATATATATATATTTATTTATTTATAATATTCAGGTGAAAACTATTCTCACATATTATGTGAGAACTTTTTTGTCGGGCCCATATTTGGGGATGAGACCTTGGGGGATGGAAAGTTCTATGTGAGACCACTCCAAGTATCAAGTTTGGCCCCAAACCCATACCCCTAACCCCTTCATTTGTAGCCCACAAATTTAATGGCTTCATATTCAAAAAAATATTTAACCCTCGATCCAATGGTTCAATTTATTCGGATGTGTGTCAATCCTTAGGATTAGTGACTATCAGGGGGTTCCCTATTGGTTACTAGGTTTTGATGGGTTATTCGTTGGGCCTCGCAAAAAAGTTCTCATATAATAGGTGAGAACTAGTTCCCACTTGAATATTTCCCTATATATATGGTAATATTCAGGTGGGAACTGTTCTCACATATTATATAAGAATTTTTTTGTGGAGCCCAATTGAAGGCCCCATTTGGGGATGGGACCAGAGGGGATGGAAAGATTTATGTGAGACCACCCCATCTATCAAGTTTGACTCCAAACCAATGCCCCTAACCCTATCATCCGTGGCTCACAAGTTTAATGGCTTCATATTCAAAAAAATATTCAACCCTCGATCCAATGGTTCAATCCATTCGGATGTGTGCCGATATTTGGGATTAGTGATTATCAATGGTTCTCTATTGGTTGCTAGGTTTGGATGGGTTCCTAGTTGGTTCTGCAAAAAAAGTTCTCATATAATAGGTGAGAACTAGTTTTCACTTGAATATTTCCTATATATATATATATATATATTTATAGGGGATTGCTCTTCTATACTACAGTGGACATTAATATAAGCTGTGGACCATGTGGCGGAACGGATTGTGTGGGTTTGATAAAATCAATCAGGTGAGTTTTCAAAGGGCCTGCTCATTTTTCATTTTCCACCTTCTTATCTTATACCTAGCACTCTTCTCCCACCTCCCTCCCTCTCTCTCTCTCACAGCGAAGCTATCTCTCTCACCGGTCTCTCTCAGCGAAGCTCTCTCTCTCGCTTGATCTCGCTGCTGCTCTCCTCTCTCTCGCCTGATCTCTCTCCCTCGCTGCCCGGCTGCTTTCCTCTCTCTCCCTTACTCTGCTGCTGCGATCTCTCTCTCCCCTTCTCTGCTGCTGCGATCTCAGTCTCCCCCTCTCTGCTGCTGCTGCGAATGGGTTCTCTGTGATTCCGATTTAGTAGAGGGATGCTGGTCCCACTTTGCTGAACCGGAGAAGGGAGGATCTAAAATCAGAAGATCCGGACTCTCGTTGCCCGTGGTTACAGACATGGGAGAAGAGGCAGGGGCGGTTGTTTACCATTGATGGGTGATGATGGGGCTGGCGATTTGAGGAAGTGGCTTTTTTTTTTTTTGCTTCTGAGAGACATTGATGTGGGCTTGGTATAGTTCTAGTGACGATGGTGCAAGATGAAGATGATGAAGGATGGGGTAGGATTGTGATGATGTTGTTATATGAGGATGTGCTTTCTTGTCAGCAGTATTCTGGTTGGGCAGCATTTTAGATAGGTTTGAGAAGATGATGATGGAGTTGAAGGCAGAGGGTTTTGGGTGCAAACACAATTGCAAATGGGTTACGTTGATGCTGTTCTTCTTCCTTTTTTTGTTTTTTTTTTTTGAGACTATTGCTCTTGACTAAAGCTTGCAGGTGATTATTTTTCCCTGTTCTCCCTTTTTTTTCATTTATTTTCATTGAATGGATTTGAATGTGTAAATGGTGGAATGATCCCCAAGAAGTTGGAGTTGTACATGGAAAAGGAAGTTGGGTTTAATGTAAATGAATGGAATGGATGTTGGATGTAGTGGTTTTGTAACGGGTGCATTTGCAACATTCCAGCTTAGTGAAATGTATCAGATTTTTCCTGAATGTGATATGCTGTAGCACATTGAGTCATAAGTTTAAATTACAAACTCTGCTCTATATTTCATGGGAGATTATCATCAGAACATTCCAGTTGAGATGCCTGAAAAGTAACGGGTGCATTTGCAACATTCCATTTGGTTTAGGAGCGTTTGATCTAGTGTTCATTTGTAGGAATATAAGCAGATGTCTTGATGTAGTGGAATGCTGTGGGTCGGGTTGCAAGAGTGGGAGTGGCTGTGAAGTATCTAATTGGCTGTTGAGGATTGTGTGGTACTGATGTTTATGTCTTTCCAAGTCTAAAAGATGAGAATAGCTGGCTTTCTGGTGCAGAAGGTTGTCAAATACTTCATATCTATTATTTCAGATATTGAATTTGTATAGCTTTACAGGTTGATGAAGGTTGTCAAATATTTAAGATTTGTTACTTCAGACATTGCCTTTGTATAACTATATAGATTGCTGAAGGTCGTTCACGGCATGTTGAGACTATGTTTTCCGCTTGTACACTTATATCAGTTAAACCACCTTTGATTAAACAGAAAGGGTACATTTCATTTCTCTGATAAGATATGAACAAAGAGAGTAGCATCGCCAGCACCATTCATTTCATCATTTAAACCATTTCCACCATTTCAACGCTCAAATTCATTCAATTAAAACTCCACAATTTCAACATTCAAACCCATTCAAGGAAAAAAAAAAAAAAAACAAAGACTCCATTCATTCCAGCATCCTCTCCCATCCATCTATACCTTGTACTCTCTGCAAATGCTACTGCCCCCACCTGCAACAAACTCAACCCTTAACAAGTTGTAACTGTTGTGATCTAGGGCCTATGCAAAGAGATCAATCACACACAAGAACACGGAGATTTACGTGGTTCGGCTTTTGGCCTACGTCCACGGGGAAGACGGGAGAACTCTCTTTATGATCAGAAGAAGGTGTACATTATAGAGACCCTAAGTCTCTATTTATAATATCAGCCCAATACCCAATTACACCCAAACACTACTTCTAATCACAGTAGACCTATGATAATAGACCTACTTCTAATCTCAGTAGAACATGGGCAATACAGGGGCCCAGTATATTTGTTATTTATTCAATTGAGCCAAACAAATAACAAATCTCCACCTTGGCGAACATTGAAGCTGATCCTCATGCACTAAACACGTCTCACCGTCTCCACCTGCCCCTTAGGGCACTCAGGTACTGAGCACACCGATCAAGTCCAAGCAATGCTTGAACTTGAATTTAAACCATTCCTTCATGAGTGCACCAAATCGCTTGTACCATTGTCCAGAAGCTTGCTTCGACCCGTACAATGATTTCTTTAAACTGCATACATGATCAGGAACCTTAAACTGCACTCTACCTGCACTGGAAGCTCCTTCATCTTCATCGTAGAACCGCTTGCATCCGATGGCCTGATTTTCCTCATCAAGAGACTCCATTTCTTCAGTCATAGTTGCTGCCTGTTGACTACTTTTCAGCCCTTCCATTAATTCAAGAGACTCAGTCGTCAATGCGTATGCAACCATATCATCACGGCCACTGTTTGATGTCGACGCGTACGTCGTCATATCCTCGAAACCGTATCTAACCGGCGGTTTCCTTTCTCTCTGCGGTCTACCTGTCTGCGGCATCTGCGGCTCTATCTGCTGCATCTGCTGCACAGTCTGACGATCCCCTGTATCCCGGGAGGAGTCGGATGCACTCTCCTTCCTCACTAGGATGTCGGACTCCACCTGAATGGTGTCACTGCTGCTACCTACTTCTGTCCTCTCCACCTGCTTTCTCGATTCGAGTAAAGCATCCTCATGAAATGTAACATCCCTGCTGATGATAAATCTGGGTGAATCTTGATCAATACACCACAACCTGTATCCTTTCACCCCAGAAGCATATCCCACCAAGATGCACTTGACAGCCCTTGGTTCTAACTTATCGGTTTTCACATAAGCCGGACAACCGAAGATCCTCAAGTTAGAATAATCAGCTGGATTACCTGACCACATTTCTTCCGGTGTTTTGCAACCAATCTTTGTGTGTGGAGACCTATTTATCAAGTAGCCTGCAGCATTTACTGCCTCAGCCCAAAAGTCCTTGGACAATCCTGCAGTAAACAACATACAACGAGCTCTTTCCAAGATCGTTCTGTTCATCTTCTTTGCAACTCCATTCTGCTGCGGAGTTTCTGTAGTGGTGTAATGCCGAACTATGCTATGATCCGTGCAATAGTTCTTAAACTCTGTCGATCTGTACTCCTTGCCATTACCTGTCTTCAACTTCTTCACCTTTCTGCCAGTCTGTTTCTCAACCATTTCTTTCCATCGTTTGAATGTAACAAAGGTCTGATCCTTCGACTTCAGAGTATAAACCCAAACTTTCCTTGAATAATCATCAATAAAAGTCAGCATAAATCGGGACCCGCCCTTGGAGTAAACCTTAGAAGGCCCCCATACATCTGAATGAACATAATCAAGGATACCTTTCGTGCGATGAAGACTTGTCTTGAAACTGACCTTTCGATGCTTCCCGAAAACGCATCTCTCACAGAAATCTAACTTGCTTGTCTTCTTGCCACATAGCAAATTCCGATTGCTCAATATTATCAATCCCTTCTCACTCATGTGACCCAGGCGCAAATGCCATAAGCGTGTTGAGACAGATTCATGGTCATCTGAGGAAGACACTGCAGCTCCACCTGTAACTGTATTTCCAGACAAAACATATAAGTTTCCAACTCTATTGCCTCTCATAAGAACCAGAGCACCTTTCACAATCTTCATAACTCCACCTTCAGCTGAGAACTTACAACCATCGGAGTCCAAGGCACCAAGAGAAACAAGATTCTTTTTCAGATCAGGAACATGCCGAACTTCTGCCAACGTTCTGACGATTCCATCATACATCTTGATTTTAACTGTTCCAATTCCAACCGTCTTACATGCAACATTGTTGCCCATCAAGACACTACCACCGTTGATTTCTCTATAAGTGGTAAACCAGTCCCTATTGGGACACATGTGGTAAGAACAACCAGAATCAAGAATCCATTCATCCTTAGAACGAATACCATTTTCAATCACAGAAAGTGCATTATCGGAAACATAATCTGATCTTCCATCTGCAACACTGACTGAATCATCATCAGATGACGAATCTTCTATTTCTTTCCCTTTCCTCTGCCTTTCGGGACAGTTTCTTCTGATGTGCCCTTTCTTATGGCAATAATAACATTCAATGTTTTTCCTGTTGGATCTATGTTTGCTCTTATTACTGGAGTCTTTTGTTCTTCCTCGTACTACCAAACCCTCACCCGAACTATCATTGTCAGCTGCAACCTTTTTCTTCAACTCTTTCGAATTCAAGGCTGCCTCTACATCCTCTTTGGATAGAGTATCTCTACCATACATCATGGTATCAACAAAATGCTCATATGAGGGTGGTAACGAGCACAGCAACATAATAGCTTGGTCCTCATCATCAATTTCAACATTGATATTTTCCAGATCCATAATAGCTTTTGTGAAAGAATCAAGGTGAGTTGAAACAGACGTACCTTCCTGCATTTGTAACGTGAACAACCGCTTCTTTAGATACAAGCGATTCGTGAGAGATTTCGTGATGTACAAGTTCTCCAACTTTTGCCATATGCCAGCAGCAGTTTTTTCCTGAACAACCTTTCGCAGTACACCATCACTCAAGAACAGCAGAATCTGACCATACGCCTTTTCCAGCAACTCATCCTTCTCTTCATCTGACAATTTTTCAGATAGAGCATTCTTTCCCCTCAAAGCTTTATGCAACCCATTCTGGACCAACAAAGCATGCATCTTCAGACGCCAAAGACCGAAGTCATTATTTCCATCGAATTTCTCAATGTCAAACTTCATAGCCATTCCGCAAATCTTTCACTAGAACTGTGTAGATCTAGTCACCACGAGCACGCTGGAAGAAACGGATCTGAAATCCGACTCTGGACGGCTAAGATATCGCAGAAATAAGTTTCTGCGCTCCAATCAGTCAATCTTCTTTGTTGACCGTTGAACAGCCAATCTTCTTCCACAACAGCGTAGATCTGCTCGCAACGAGTCCGTAGGTTCAAACGGATCTCCGATCGGACTCCGGATCGTCAAGATATCACGAAAACAATTTCAGCCTTTGATTTGGTCAAATCTGCCTTTGACCGTACGATCTGCTGACGTCAGCGATTCTGCAACAGGCTTCGACTCTGGGCTTCCACAAACGGGTCGGGCTGACCTGGACTGGACCCAACCTAGACTGGCTAACGGGCTTCACTGCGTGGACCGGGTCAGTATGACCCGACCTGACCTGCAGAACCGACCCAAAAAATTGGGTTCTTCTTCTTCCTCTGTCGTTCTGCAACTGGACTGTTGCAAGCACCAGCGCAGGCGGCGCTTCTCCTTGCTTCTCCGGCTCACGCAGCGACGACGACGGCGAAGACTCCGGCAATGCCCGGCGACACCCTACTGTCCTCGGCGGCGTGGTGGGGCCCAGCCTAAAGAAACACAATCCGCCGCCTTCTCCGGTTTCCTTCTTCTCTTCCGTTTCCGGCGACAGCGGCTGCGGCTTCCCTCTTCTCCGACGATGCTGGGCGAGCGGCGACGGACGATGGCAGCAATTCTGGCCGGACTTCTTCAAATCCGAGCAGAAGATCGAATTTTTCAAGAGACTGTCGTCTATTTTCCAAGAGACTGTCGTCTCTTTTCTTCTGTATTTTCGTCTGTATGTTTGTTGATCTTCTTCGATTCGTGGCCCACTTCGAGATCAACCCTCTCAAATCCGATCCGTTGGATTTCTTCCGATCACGCCAATTAGCTCTGATACCAGTTTGTTGAGATCTAGGGCCTATGCAAAGAGATCAATCACACACAAGAACACGGAGATTTACGTGGTTCGGCTTTTGGCCTACGTCCACGGGGAAGACGGGAGAACTCTCTTTATGATCAGAAGAAGGTGTACATTATAGAGACCCTAAGTCTCTATTTATAATATCAGCCCAATACCCAATTACACCCAAACACTACTTCTAATCACAGTAGACCTATGATAATAGACCTACTTCTAATCTCAGTAGAACATGGGCAATACAGGGGCCCAGTATATTTGTTATTTATTCAATTGAGCCAAACAAATAACAGTAACTCATAGAAAATGATTGTAACCTCTGTTCAAATCCAACATACATCAGTTCATTACAACTTCCAACCTATACATGCATTTTCAACTTGTACCACATTCCAAACCTGAAGGTCACAACAATAGAAGTGTAGGCCAAAAAATCCATGTCCATTCCATGATTCAACTAAAACTAAATTTAGCACCACGTACAAAATTCAAAATTAAATCAAAATTACCAAGTAAAAACTTATGTTAAATTACAAAACCAGTACATCCAACTTCCATTCCATTCATGTACATTAAACCCAACTTCCTTTTCCATGTACAACTCCAACTTAAAAAATCCATTTACACAATCAACCCGACCCACAACATTCCACTACATCA
This sequence comes from Persea americana, assembly GCA_029852735.1. NCBI lineage: Eukaryota > Viridiplantae > Streptophyta > Magnoliopsida > Laurales > Lauraceae > Persea > Persea americana. The sequence goes on from CM056812.1 coordinate 54,458,807, forward strand.
AGACATCTTCTTATATTCCTACAAATGAACACTAGATCAAACGCTCCTAAACCAAATGGAATGTTGCAAATGCACCCGTTACTTTTTAGGCATCTCAACTGGAATGTTCTGATGATAATCTCCCATGAAATATAGAGCAGAGTTTGTAATTTAAACTTATGACTCAATCTGCTACAGCATATCACATTCAGGAAAAATCTGATACATTTCACTAAGCTGGAATGTTGCAAATGCACCCGTTACAAAACCACTACATCCAACATCCATTCCATTCATTTACATTAAACCCAACTTCCTTTTCCATGTACAACTCCAACTTCTTGTGGATCATCCCACCATTTACACATTCAAACCCATTCAATGAAAATAAATGAAAAAAAAGGGAGAACAGGGAAAAATAATCACCTGCAAGCTTTAGTCAAGAGCAATAGACTAAAAAAAAAATAAAAAAAAAAAGAAAAAGGAAGAAGAACAGCATCAACGTAACCCATTTGCAACTCTGTGTTTGCACCCAAAACCCTCCGCCTTCAACTCCATCATCATCTTCTCAAACCTATCCAAAATGCTGCCCAACCAGAATACTGCCGACAAGAAAGCACATCCTCAGATACAACATCATCACAATCCTACCCCATCATTCATCATCTTCATCTTGCACCATCGTCACTAGAACTATACCAAGCCCACATCAATGTCTCTCAGAAACAAAAAGAGAGGAAAAAAACAACCAGCCACTTCCTCAAATCGCCAACCCCATCATCACCCATCAATGGTAAACGGCCGCCCCTGCCTCTTCTCCCTTGCCTGCAACCACGGGCAACGAGAGTCCGGATCTTCTGATTTCAGATCCTCCCTTCTCTGGTTCAGCCAAGTAGGACCAGCATCCCTCTACTAAATCGGAATTACAGAGAACCCATTCGCAGCAGCAGCAGAGAGGGGGAGACTGAGATCGCAGCAGCAGAGAGGGGGAGAGAGAGATCGCAGCAGCAGAGTGGGAGAGAGAGAGAGGAAAGCAGCAGGGCAGCGAGGGAGAGAGATCAGGGGAGAGAGAGGAGAGCAGTAGCGAGATCAGGCGAGAGAGAGAGCTTCGCTGAGAGAGACTGGCGAGAGAGAGGCAAGAGACAGAGGAGAGACAGAGGTGGGAGAAGAGAGCTAGGCTTAGGATAAGAAGGGGGAAATGAAAAATGAGCGGGCCCTTTGAAAACTCGCTTGATTGATTTTATCAAACCCACACGATCTGTTCCGCCACACAGTTCACAGCTTATATTAATATCCACTGCAGTGAAGGAGAGCAGCCTCATATAGTAAGGCTCTCCTAAGCTCAAGCTAATTTTGTAAGTTCATGCTTGTGGAGCCCACCTTTGGTCCATCCAAATGGACCGAACACATGAACCTCCTAAATTTTACATGTCCACAAACTTTCAGTCAGATTCGAATTATCTGGACCGTTGGATCGACTATGTATCGATCCGAATGGACCGTTGACCATCAAATTTTTTGGCCCATATAGAGATGATAGAAATCACAGTTGAGACTGATTTTTTGCAGAGAGAATGATCTCAGAGAGTCCTTAAAATCCACCCCCCTATGTGGGTCCCTAGGTGGGCACCACTATATACATATGCTTATCTTATTCTAAATTTGAGCCTAAGCGAGCTGACGGTGTATACACGTGAATCACCTTATTACAGTTCTGAATCCAATATACGGGTCTTCCTGGTAGCTGTTCGCGTAGACCAAATTGTCCACTGGCTCAGTTTTTAATCTTCAACGCGGTGCACTTTTTGCCATAGAATATTACAGGTACGGAGAACCTCATCCAACGAGGATGTCCAGCTAATACCTGTGACCATATGACACGCGAAGTTCAAAACTCGTGCAAAGGGGGAGAAACCAGAACCAACAACAAGAGCATATAATATCAGGGGATTTATATACAAAAGTCAAAAAGCCCGCCGGAACAGGAGTTTTGAGTCCTTCACCTCTGGAGGACCTATGTGTTCTTATTTGCTTTTGGAATATTCCAAACCGTTGATTTCCATCATCCTTAACAAAGTTTCCCATGTTCTTGAAATAAGGTGGGCCACACTTTCTCTAAGAACTTCCATTGTCTTCTGTGCCTGATTAAACTCCATTTTCCTTGTAACCTGCACGTTAGGTTCTAGAGTCCGTATCTTGTGATGTAGGAGACCATGATAGTTGGAATCACCTATTTTATTATATCTTTATCTTGAGTGGACCAATAATAGTCTGCTGCTGTGTTATTCAAAAATTTAGGTGATTTTCTTTGAACTTCAAAGTCACCTAAATTCTTGGATGACGTGAGGGACTGTTATTGGTCCACTCATGGTAAAGGTGAAGGTATAACAACTGTGATAGGTGATCCGAACTCTTTTTAAATACATTTATCAATTGGGGTCAAGCATGTGTCAACTTTCTGTGGGTAGGGACCCCTATCAATTGGGTTAACTTATGTGGGCGGGTTTTGAGGGGGCCGGGTTGCTTCCGTTTCATTTGATTATTATATATTCTCTTTAAAAAAAAAAAAAAACTATATGCTTATTTACAGTGGCGGATTCAGAATTTTTGTTCATGTGGGGCGGACAATGGTCCACTGAAAAAGGAAATTATTCTTTTGTTATACTTTCTTCACATTAACATGGCAAAAGAGAAAATGTATTGCAAATTAATTAAAAAAAGTTACAATGGTAAAAACTTAATTGTAATAACATGCAAAATTATAGAAAATAGTGTCCCAGAACTCTTAAAAAGTCCGTGATATTTGTAGCTCTCTTGGTTGTTACTCTTGGCTGTTGATTGAATAATTTTCCAAACCTAAATTGTTTTGAAAACCCTGCAACTAAGGACCCCAAAAATTCTAATCCTTCCTCAGTTTCCTATAAAAAATATGGAAATCTTCCTTAAACTTATCCTCATCTTACACTCATTTCCAACCTTCCTCACCCAGAGAGGATCAATAATCATGCTGATATTGATTTGTGTTTATTACGAAAAGTTCATCACCAACTCACTTAAATGATTTTCCATAAAACAAAAAATGTATATTTTGTTCACATTGCTCCAATAATCCCTTTAACCACGCACAACCATGCACTAAATAGAGCATCAATGCAATGAAATCACAAGGAAAATAATAGGATTCACCGTAGAATTTTAACAAAAAGCTAATGTGCACATCAGATCATCCATACTTAACACAAATTCATGAGATGGTTGTTCATTACAAGATATCCACGATCATAATGAAGTCAAAACCATAAAGTAAAACAGTGAAGCTCATGAAATGTCCACGGCATAGAGGTGTGATAGGTTGTACCTAAGTCATCATCCTATTCCAGGCATGAAACACAACTTCAGCCCCTTGTAAAAAGATACTATCAAGTAAGTCAACTAGGCTAACATCTCAGTGGGGACTTTCATCAAATAGTTAGTTCTCAAAACACTACAAATGCATAGAAGTGGCTTACAAAGAGAAAGTCACAATTTTGAAATCCTGCCGAGAGAGAAAGAGAGAGCAAGGGCCGACAAAGAGGATGAGAACAAAAAACCCTCTTAGACAGTTTTCTTTTCTACTTAAGGTAGAGCGAGCCTTTTTACAAATGGGATAATGCATCCGGGGTGCATTCCACTCTTTGGGAGATTCTGGATCTGATCTGGGGCGCCCCCCGGATGGACACAACCTAGATCCGCCCTTGCCTACCTAGAGGGTAGTTATTTCGGACAATTCAAATTTCAATAGGTGGGCCCATTGTAGATTTTCGCTCTTTTAATCTGTGATTTGTATAGGTTTAAAGCCTTAAGAGATTTTTTTTAAAGTGATTTGGAGGATCGGGAGGTGTTTTTTTTTTTTTTTTAGAGGTTTCACGTGATAGGTGTTGTTGAACACTACCTAAAAGATAGCCGTTAAGAGAGGTGAGATGCCTACCAAATCCAGGCCGCTGACAATCACGGAGCAACAGATCGAGCATGGGGTATCTTCTACTTGCATCTTATTTCAAGTCAAAGTCAAATTTCAAAATACCACCCTTTCGATAATTCTGTGGGCGCCCGTGGATTGTCGGACTTTTGGAGACCAAATGGGAAGTGAAAGGGCCAGGTCCTACAATGTGCGAGCTGTAAAGTACAGTTAGTCCGGCTTCTGGAAACCAACTTCAGATTACAATATTCCCTCAGGTGGAAACGTGCTGAATCTTTTCTCCTTAATACACTGAATCAGAGTAATGTTAATACACTGAATCAGAGTAATGTTACGGTTAAAATTGCTGCAATGGAACGTGAAAGCTGGCGTCCAAGTCTTTACCTAGTAATTGGATCCGCATCCTTTGAGGCTTGAACCTCCCTAAATTCTGAGTTGAAGGAGTAGAATTTAACATGGAGGCCACGTAATAAAATTCCAATCCTTCGAAATAAATTGCCCTTCTGCTTATATAGGATACCTCAAATGTTACGGAAGTCTAATTAGCTTGATCCACCGATTGCCTATTTGATGAAAGACGTAAAAATGAATATGCATAAGATTTTGTTAATTGAGCTTTTCATCACACAATCTATAGGGGTGTTCATGGGCCATATTCAGGTTAATAGACCGAATCCGAGTAATGTAAAGTTTAAGTTACTGCAGTGGAATGCGAAAAGTGGTATCCACGCCTTAACCAACTAATTGGATCCGTATCCAGTGAGGCTTTAACCTACATAAATTATGAGTTGAAGGAGTGGAATTCTACAATGGAGGCCACATATTGAAATTCTAATCTTTCAAAATAAATGCCCCCTCTTCTTTAATAGGGTATCCTCAAATGTTACGGAAGTCCTAGTTTGTTCCACTATTGGATTGCCTATTTGATGAAACACATGAAAATGAGTATGCATAAGATTGTTTTAATTGAGTTTTTCATCACACCATCGATCCAACTATTGAGCAAATTCGGATTGATAGAAAATTTGAAAATCTATTTTGAGCCGTTCAGATTATAATACATGAGTTCAACATTTTAGAGTTCCATATTTTTAACTCAGGATTTCTCTGAGTTACAGCCTAAGAAGATCTGGGTTAACCATCCATATGCTTTTGCTATTAATAGTAGCTCTACAAAGGTCAATACGAAACCGACTTCAACAGGATACTAAAATTGCCGCCAACCGACAAATACACCGGCCCACTGCTTCAACTTCCTGCATGCTAAATATTAAAAATAGGCAGTGGGGGCTTCAGTTTTAAAATAGAAGGAAAGGAGAAGGAAGCATCCGCGTAAGGCCGAAGTCCTGCATAGACCCCCAACCCCAAAAGGCCAAAACTATATATACATGCATGTACAAGAAGCAAGAAAAATGTGATAGGGTTTAGGTAACATAATAAGAATGGAGAACCAAGGGAGAACTTCCAAAGTAGCCAAGATCATAAGAGAGGATGGAGAGACGAGCAGAGTTGGCCTCAGGACCGGCCTCACCCAAGAAGGAGAGAATTCTATCATTCTATCTACTTATAACAAATATGTGCTCTTCAATGAGGCAGTGGAGGGCAGTATCGACCATGATCTTGCAATGCCCTTGCATGGCATTGGAGATACTCTTCCCAGTAGCGAGTCTCTCATTTTACTGAATGTGAGCGAGGACCCGTGTTCGACATGCGGGCTGGGGATTGAAGACTGCTTGGGATGCAACCTCTTCTGCCCACCATATGAGAATAAGGAGGCAGAGGAGGAGGAGAAGAAGAGAAGCAACTACAGAGGTGTTCGACAACGGCAATCTGGTAGATGGGCGGCCGAGATCCAAGATCCTGTGAAGAAAGCTAGGTTGTGGCTGGGGACCTTCGATACAGCTGAGGAAGCTGCTCGAGCTTATGATAAGAAGGCCTTCGAGTTCCGTGGGACCCGTGCAAGACTTAATTTTCCTTATACTGAGTATAGGGAACCTGTTGATCACTCCTTGTTGGAATGGCAACAACAGCATCATGTGTTGCCCGGTACTTCACCTCTAATGGGCTCCAACTGGGAATCTCCAGTCGAGATGGCATCTGGGGCCAACACTTGGGAAGTACTTGGAGGGGAAGAACATCAGGATTGGGTGAGAATCGACGAGAGTGAATATGCCCTTGCAGCTTTATCTAGTAGTCCGATTTCTGTCACCACAAGAGAGATACATGGAGACAACCTTGTAAAGGAGGACGTAGAACGTGGTGCTCCAATATGATGAGGACCTCTACAAGCCAAATTACTGTTCAGGTGCTTTTTTATACACCTTCTCTAGGTTTAAAGTGACGTTTAGCTGGAAAACAATTTAATTAAGATCACCAAAACAATAGTAACGGTTCAACCGATCAGATTCAGACCCCACATGTGGTGAAATCCATTGGAACGGGGGGAGAAGCTAATGTTTGAGTTTTTGAATCTTTTTGCAATCCTATACCTATGTATCTTCTTCTTGGAAAAAAAAAATATGAAAAAGAAGAAGAAGAAGAAGAAGAAGAAGAAGAAAACAAGCGTCATTACATTTAATTGTTTATGTTTTGTTTTTCCCTTTGTGACACTAACTCATATACTCTTTCACACATGTTGTGACCAACTTAGCTACAGTTGAGTTGATAACAACCATGTCCTTTTTTTTTTTTTTTCTTTGTTTGAATTGCTACTATAGTAGTCTTCCATGGGTAAGAATAAAGCTTGGGCGTGTTTGGTAATTAACTAGTTAAGTTAGAGCAAAGCGAATTCAGACAAGAAATGACAAGGGATTATATCAAAAGTACGCAATTTTAAAATTCCTTTCGAATTAAAAAAAAAAAAAGTTAAAAAAGAGACCTCCTTTCTCCACTAAATGACAAAAAAAAAATAAAATCACTTTTCTATATAAAATGTTAAAAAGATCATATACCAAACAACTAAAAATAAAACGCCATCATAACCCCTTATATTTTATTCTCTCTTAATTTGAAACTTCACCTTACCATACTTACAATTCACCATACATCCAAATATGTCATCACGTTGTTATATTTGTATGAAAAAACAGGGGGAAAAAATAAAATCCAAATGTGATATATCTTGAGTGACATTGGGAAAGTGGATTGTAAAAGCGGTTTAATCCCTAAATTCCTCTTCCAGCAGAATTAGGCTTCTTTCCTAATGGCTAGGATCTCATGGGGTCTTAGCCCTCTTGGTTGGGGGGGAGGCGGGGCGGGGATGAAGAAGAGAAGAAACCATGCTCTGTATACATTTGTCATTTACTGTTTAAGATCAAGTTACTAAGAGATTTCTAGTTCTAGTGAGAAGATAAAGGGATGACATCGATCACTTCAGAAGTGCCTTTTTATTATGACAGACAAAACTCTATTGGTCTAATTTAGGATTCTTCTAGCCGGCTTTAAAAGTTTTTCTCCTTCAAGATGCATGACAAGGGAACATGTGATGTTACCATAATTTTTTTTATTTATTAAAATTTACTAACTATTAATTATAGAGGAGCGCTAGAAAACACCCGGGGAGTTTTCAAAAGTAAAAACGCCCCTCCATTCAACCAATGAAAAAGGGACATTTAATGATACGAGTTGCTTAGTGGAGATTTTATCTTTTTTTAGAAAGAGAGCAAAATAGTTGGCTAATGTTTCTCTTTTTTGAATGCCCTACTTTTTCTCCTTTATGAATTCCCTATTTGTCTCCTATTAGTAAAGAGCGAGCATTAAATGGTTGTCAAATTTATGGTATGATGGGTCCATACATAAATAAATCCAATGGCCATTAACGGTTTGAATAGTATTAAATTGGGAATAGTCAAAATTCATGAGAGGTATTTGAGTTTAAAAGGCCCGGATTTATACAAACTATTTTTTTCAACATGAGTCGGGGCCCACCTCCAAATTGATGACTTTCGGAACCTCAGCATTTCCAGATTTCATTCAACATGAGTTGGGCCCACTTCATATTAATTACTATAAAGAGAAAGTTTGACATTTTCATAATCTAACAACGGGCTCAACTCTTGATGTTAATTGGTGGGCCCATAATAGAAAAGCCATCTATTTGAAGTGATTCGTTGATTTGTATTCGTGATAAGTGGACGCCACTTAGGGGTTATCACAAAATTGCTTTATCTTCGGTGAGAGATTTTAGGGATGAGTATCAATATCTATTCAATCATATAAATTACTTGTAAGGTAGCATTATTAAAATTGAGAAGCAAAAAGGGGCGTTTACACCTCTTTTTGATAAGTGAGTTTTGGAGAATTCCTCTTAATTAGATCATGTAACCTTGTAGTGATAAAACTTGAGAGAAAAGAATCTGCAACTCCCTAACATATACAGGCTTGAAACTTCAACCATGAGAGTGGACTGGAGGATCAACCCTGGGTTGCCTTCGTTACAGTGGTATGCCTAAGCCACTGACGGAGCTCTTGGTATATTGGCGACGTATATTTGACGATACATGACTTCGTTTTCGTACGCACGCAATTAATTACTTTTGCTCAGACAGACCTCCTTTTTTCTGGGTCGTTGGAATTATTACCCTTCTGGAATCTTCCTCCCACATTTCAGTACGGAGTGAGGCTTCAGTGCGTGCAGCGACTGGAATGGATTACTCCAATCTCGTCCCCCCACGTCGAAAGAATTGGAACATGTCCCGAAACTCCCTGCGGATCGTGCATTCTGACAAATTGCCCTCCTTATCAGTTGTTGCCAACGAGTCAAAAGGAGGTGGGACCTACCCTCAAATTATCCCACTTTAGTTTTTTGTTATTTGTCTAATAATCGACCAGGCTGTGTAACATATAATAAAATAAAAAAAGAAAAGTAGAAGAAGAGTAATTTTAGATGTGGGCCCACATTAGAAAACAGCATAAAAGCTGTACCATCTAATTTTAAAAACAGCATAAAATCATTAGTGTAAAATCTTTATATGCTCCAATCAATACAAATGTCTAATGGGTGGATATATCATGGTGCTCAACATTACGAATATAGTTTTAGAAAACCATAGTATGACAGACAACTTCAATAAAAAAGATTTTCTTTTTAATAAAATGATCTTTTAAATAAAGGCAATGATGATTGATCCTACAATGGTAAAATCAGTTTTTAATGTTTTTAAAGCTTGGCTAAAAAAATAAAACAAACTTATAAAACTAGTGATATATACCTGCCTAAAAATATTGTATTCAGAATGACATCTTCACTTTTAAAATTTTAACTAATCTATTGTTACCATTAAAAAAAAATGACATCTTCACTTTTTGTCGTGGCTACCCATTTGACATAAGATCGATCGAATTATATTCTGGATCTCTTATTCTCTTCTAATATTATAGAATTGTGCAAATTGTAAGAAATGATGAGAATTCATTTCATTATAAAGTCTAAACAAATAAAATAAAAATTATATACAGGTTGAGCATCACCTACTTAATTTATATATGGATAAAAAGAATTCCCCTTAGTGATGGACTTAAAATGTCCATTTTGGTGTTGGCCCCTTTGATGAGTCGTAACATAAAATCAATAAAAGGCAACATTTTTTTACATTCACCACCCAGTTTAGATAATCGAAAATAAATATTAGTAAATAAAAACATTATATCTATAAATTGGATGGTCAAGATCACTTATTTGTTGACCATTAACACATCCATTAGGTGGCCCACTAGTTTTTTTTTGGCAGAGAGGTGGCCCACTTGTCGGGGGTCTTATTTGCTTACTCATGGCTCTTCATTATTTTTGGGTTGAAATCTTTTGGGCCCTATGAGTGATGGAAAGAAAAAAAAAAAAAAAAAAAAAAGACAAACAATCTTGGCCCCACACCACAAATTTATCAATTAGTTTTTTTAGCTTTTTTTAGGCAAGCTCTAATCCATGTTATGAAAATTGAAAAATGAATTCACCACTGCAAGTGTAATTATCATTGCCCTTTTTTAGAAGATGATTTTGTTTTTATTGAGAAGAAAAACACTTTATAAGACAATTTTTTATGTTATGATTTCCTAAAACTTATATGACACGGTGAAGAAGTGACCCACTAGGCATTTGTATCGATCGGATCAAAGACAATTCTAATGCTAAGGATTTCATGCTCCTTTTTAAATTATATTGTACAATAGCATTAAGGTGGGCCACATATAATTTTTTTCTTCACTTTATTAGCTTTTATTACTTAGTCTATGATTACATGTCTAATAAAAAATAAAATATGCCAATTTGATAATGGGTCCCAGCTCTAAGTGGAGTGAGTATCCTCTCATAAATAATAAAAAATATTTCTAAAAATATACAGTTATAAGGATATTTTTAAATTATATTTGTAGAAGGGTAATCCTGAAAATCTAATAAACTTGTTCACAGAGCTACTGTTGGAAAGAAATTTTCGAAACTCATTCCCAACCTTCAGACGTGGAAAAGATGGGATTGGATATGCGGGTCGCTGCACCTTACTATGGTGTAGCCACGTTGCACGGAAGCCCAGCCCCTTTAGTACGTGGGTGACCATGGGAGTAAGTATTATTAAAGAACCGCTCCTTACCGCATTAGTAAGGAGTTGCGTTTTTATTGGGGAGGTCAGGGGTTCAACCCCCATCTCCCTCCTATATTTCCGCATGTGTATATGTGGGTCTTCTTCCCACTTCGTGGGCTTCCTTCTCAGGTGTACTAGGCTTTCTAAAAAAAAAAAGGGGATCCCAGCCACCATAGCTGGGTACAAAAAAAAAAAAAAAAATGATTATGACCCTGACCAGGCACTTTAAATATAGGTAAGAAAAGCTAAATACGCGATTGACAAGTATATTATGCAGGTCCAATTACGCAGGTTATTTGCGGGTCATGGATAAGATTGGCGGGGTAGAGTTGGCTTTTACCGGCACTAAATTCGAAGATAACAGTTTCTAAAAATTGACTCTCTAAGATTTTTTTTTTGTGGTTTTTATTTTATTTTATTTTAAATGACACTTCAAAAGAAGGGTTTCCCTTAGCCCTTGGGTTTATAAGGCTTATAAATTGAGCCAAAGGCATTGAATACTTACAACTGAGCCCCTCTTGGCGAGCTTGATATCACCTCTAACTGAGATTTTTTTTCTTTTAAATTCTTTTGGTTGTCACTTGTTAAGGAGGTTTTTTTTTTTTTTTAAATTTTTTAAATCACCGTATCCAACCTTTGGATCGGCCATGAGCTGACTTCAGGAGCATCATTGATCATCTTATCAAGTGAATTCTTTCTCTATACACAGAAAAGTTAAACCCCATAGTTGGGATTCTTTTTTTTTTTTTTTTGGGTACTTTCCTTGACGAACTCCATCCACATCAACCAGGCACTTCATTTTCTACCAAATGGGACCCACTTGATCCTTGATTTCTTTCCAAACAGGAACCACTAGCCTATCCAAGACCGTCCATGATAATTAACCTTGATTTGGCATCATTATGCCCAAAAGTAGAAAATTCCTAAAATCATGAGTAGCCTTGAGCTGGCAGCATTAATCTTGACTTGCCATCATGCTTAATTAGCTAGCCTTCTTGCAAATTGCCAAAATCCCAACAAATCTTCTCAAATAGGCCCAACAAGTTTACATAAGAGGGAAAGTTTTAAGGACTTACATATATAAATGCGAAAGCACGGTACCAAATGGGAAATTATTTACCAATGCGAAAAATTAGTGGATTTAATCCAGTGACCCATTGCATAATCAAATGCAATTACTGAGTGAAGCATATATGGGCATCTTTTTGCAAGTGGAAGCTGTGAAAGAGTTCCATACCTATCAAGTGTGTAAATGGCCTTACCTACACATCATTTTCACACCTATACAGTGTACAAAACTTATTTGCATTATATAAGTAGTTATGTGCTAAGGAATAAATGCAATAGAATAATAGAATTTATAGTGTGAGACCTATTATTTTTATTTTTTTATTATTTTTAATTTTTTTATGATAGTAAATATGAAACCCACCTTTAGAAATTAGGATACATAGGTCACATTCATAGGATTAAAATATGGCTTCACTTTTTGTGATTATGACCATGTAACCCACATTTATGAAATTTAAAATTGAGTTACCTTTTATATGATTGTATATACATAACCCTCCTTTAGTAATTACAACATGGTGCCCACCTTTAAAATTAGAACATGGGACCCACATTCATAGAATTACAATATAGGCCCACCATTATATGTGGGGCCAACTTTTTTGAACTTGTGAACATGGGTCCTACATATGAAAACTCCAACATGGTACCCACATTTAAAAATTAGAACATAGAGCCCATATTCACCGGATCTAAAATGTTGGCCAACCTTTTGTTATTGAGACAATATTGCCCACCTTTAGGAATTACAAAGTCGGACTACCTTTTTTGTAATTGTGGACGAAGGACTCACTTGAAAAATTATGACATGGTGCCCACCTTTAAAAGTTAGAATATGGGGGCCACATTCATAGGACTTACGATGCAGTTCCACCTTTATAGGAATTATATTATGGGCCCACCTTTTGCAATTATGACCATATGATAACCTTTAGAAAGTAGAAAGTGGGATCACCTTCTTTGAGATTATGAACATGAAAATGCGTCGGCCCGCCCTGCCATGCACACCCTTGGCCCTGGGTTTGATGAATTGTTAATGTGATTAGCGTGTTTTAGGAAAATATGATGGGGATGGGCATAATCTCCACTAAAGTAAGAAGTTGAATTAGAAAAAATAAAAAAGGTGGGGCGGTCACTTTTACTGGTTGAGGATTTCAATTTTCAACCCCATTGAAAGATGTTTTTTTGCTTGAAGAATGGTTTCAACCAGTAAAAGTGGGTCCCACCTGGTTTCATTTTTTTTTTTTTTTTGTGAACATGGGTCCCACATGGTTGAATGCCAAACAAACAAATGGGTTCTGTGGAGAAGAAAAGAAAAGGAACGAAAAAGATGGATGAAATGCATATTAATCTAACTTTCCCTTTTCTATTTTTCTATTTCTTTAAAATAGATGTTTTAGTGTGGCCCACTCGAGTTCATGATAATCAAAATAGGTTGCTACCATCAAGTCAAAAATCAAACACATTCTTTTACCTAAAAAATAAAATAATAATAAACACATCTAAAATCATTTATGTGCAATTCAATTTACCGTTTTGCTTCAGGATCATTTTCATCCTTGACTGTGGTCGATCATTTCTTCCGGGTAACCCAGCAAAAGGGGCTAAGACCCACGAGAGAGCTTGCACATAAAGAAAGACAATCCACTCGCATGAGAAAGAAGCCCTCACCGCAGGAAAAAAGCCCACATAAGTGGGATGGGAGGCCGCACACGCAGATAGAAGTGACGTACTCGGATAAGGTGCTGTTCTCGCGCCATTTAGATCTGCACGTGGCAGCTCAATTAGAACTCATGCAGCAGGGAGAATAGGAAATATATATTTGATATTAATTTAATTGTGAGGTATAACTGAATACGATAGTTACCAAGCATAGAGTCTTTTATAGTTTTCAATCAGATCAGAACTATAAGTGAATTATGGAACCTACTACAATCAGAATGGGTATATGGGAATGCATATGTAGGATCAAGCATCAATACCATTAATAAGTACCCGATTGAGTTATCTAAGGCCGATCAAATTCAGTCAATTTAAGATTTTTTGTTAACTTTTTTCTTCTATAATTTGTTTATATTTCCTTCTTATCATTTCTGCATTTCAATGAAAAGATATGACCAATGATGCCTCAGTTCACCGTCAAAATTATTATTATTAATTTTTTTTTTTGAAAGAAAGATAAGGTAATACGCCTCAATTCACCGTCAATTCCCTTTCTACTTGTGTGTGCTCTCTTCCAGTACGTGCGGGTCTATCTTGGGTCTAATCCCCTTGGCTGGGGTAAACTTTTTTTTTGTTAAGAATATCGAAAGTTGAGTTATTCACTGTTTTTAAATTTTGCTGGAAGTTCTTAAATCACTAAAACTAACACAAGGTGGATAGGTCAACCAATAAAGCATTATTGATCATTGTTTAAATGAAAGTGCCCACTACAGGCAGTATGAACCACACAACCAATATCTTTTTTTCCTTTTTGGATTTTGACGGTAAGATTTACTTAAGACTTGACTTTTGCTGGTCAACAATTGAAGTTTAAAAAATGCCAACACAGTTGTTCGTACAACAAAAGATGTTGCAAAAATTATGATATTGCCCTTAAAATGTGCAATATCCTAGGACCGTAGAATATAGCGCATAATCCTGCTTTTTTACAGTGTGTAACCCTGTTCCTTTCTACCAAAGAAGAAAAAATGTTACTGCAAAAAAATGATTTCACCGTGGGTCATCTTTTTCGTTTCTCCTATTTTTTTCCTTTCTTTTCGCGCACCGTAAAAAGTTGTAGATCTCCATAACAAGTAGAGAATATGGAGTTTCCAGATTTGAGGAAAAAGTTGAATATGTATGTTTCTGTTTTGGGTGGGAAGGGGAATAAGTATGCAAAAGGATCATAATCATGTTTTTCATAAAACAATTAATCCAACGACGGATCAAATTCTGGTTGAAGCAAAATTTGATAAAAGCTCATATACTAGAGAGCATTTATTTTGAAAGGTTCAGATTTCAATATGGAGGTCTACTGTGGAGTTTTCCTCACTTTTAACTTTGAATTTCTTTCTAGGTTAAAGCCTGAAGGATCTGGAGTCACATGAATCGTAACAGAAAATCGTATTAGTCCTCTTTGCACTTGAATTTTTTTGTAATATCTTTTGGGAGATAATTTAGACACTCCACTCCAACCCTTTGTCCATACAAAATCAATGCAGTGGTAATTACATATGAGTTGAACTTCAAATTGGTCCAACAATCATTACCGTTGAGTCAAAATATGAAACATACGTGGTTTGATTAAATTTCTCTACATCTTTTTTTATCATTCACTCAGTTCATTTATTTCTTATTAATTAATACTAAGTTGAGTATTAATTTTAATTTATTATTCTAATTGTACATGGCTTATGCTAGTATATCTATACCATATAATAAAAGCAACAGTTTTTCGTCGACTCATATCATATAAAAGCATTCCTTCCTCACTCGTGTAGGACCCACTAGAGGGCAAACTCTTGATTCTTCCTCTCATCCACAACACCAACCAAGCAAGAAATGGAGAACCCACTCACCTCTTCCTTTTTTGCTCTCTTGGTGAAATGCCCAACAAAACCTAAGGAGATGATGATGGCTTTCACTACTACTCCATATAAACCCTTCTTCTTCTTCAACCACCAAACGAAGCTTACTCCTCCTTAATGACAAGAGAGATAATAAGAAACAATAATAAAATTGAGAAAATTCTAGATCTAAAGTGCAGAAATAATCTATTAAGAAATAACCTATCAAAAAGCACAATTTTCCACAATTTATTTAAGGCAAAAATCTCCTTCACCTAATGAAATTATGAACTTAATTAAATATCACATATTAATCAAAGATAGCTTATCAAAGAATTTCAATCTAAGAATAATCTATTAAGAAAACATACATAATTAAAGCATTGTTCAAATAAAAGAAATTTAAATAGCATAGGTTGTCAATGACAGAAGGCAGATTTATTATTATAATCAATACGCAAGAAACAAAAATATCACATAGATTAATGATAAGAAACACTTAACTTCATCTGATACTCTGATCCAAGGATCTACTCCTCTATTGCAAAAGACATGATTTTCATTGAGAACTTCATGGCAATTACAATTTTTTCTCACACTCTTCTAACCTAGTTCTGGAATAAGGTTCTAGAATACCCAAAAATAACTCTAATTCTATTAATTAGGAAAAGAAGAGAAAGAGGAGAGAGAGAATGTAGTGGACATCCAAGGGGGGAGTTGTCTCATATGCTTCCTTTTGGTTCCTTTTATAATTCCTGGTTATCTTACAGATACATTGAATCTGGACACCTTCTCTGCAATTTGATTTATCTTCATTGATAAGGTATATATCTTTATCCTTTTTGAATTTGAATGAGATAGAAGCTTCTAGAAACCTCTGGATGGCTTGGGTAATCTTCAGATAGGGTCCCACTAGGGATATGCAGCAATGGATTATCAACGGTGTGGATTTTATTGCAATCATATCTAAAAATGAACATGAAAATCTCCGGGCCCATAACTTTGTCAATTTAGCTCCGATTTGTGAATCTTAGGCTCCATGGTTATATACTCTGGATAAGCTTTCCAACGGTAGGTAAATTGCATTGATCCGACGGTCGGATTGAAAGTTATGGCCATTTGAAGATGAGTTATCTTGAGAAAAACGGAATTAATTTTTAAAATTTGATTTGCAATGAACTCTATCTCTGCATAGCTTTCACTTTTGAAAGGATATCAGATGTAGATGATTCAAACTCTTCTTCTTTTATTCAAATCAAACTTTTACATTTTGAATTATCTATTAATAGTTTCAAATATGCAACAACTGTGGACCCTGCCATGTGGGACATTTCATCTGCTTGAATAGTGGGCTCTATGAGAAGTCTTCTACTGTAGTTAGGACTCTTCAATTGACATGATGAGTGGACCCCTCCTTTTATTGATTTGCACATGGCTTATATGTGGGGTCCACGTGGTGAATTCTTCAATTTACTTCTTTTGAAGCTTCAATTTAGCAATGGAGGGTCCAAGATGACTATGTATGCTTGAAAGTAGATTCCGTGATAGAGGCATGAAATTCTCATTTTCTGTACATTTTAATTCAATACATCAAACACTAAAGAGCCCATATTGAAGTGGGACCCATCCGGACAGAGTTTTACTCCAATTGGGACTCTTCGAAGAAAAATTGCATAATATTCTAAGTTAATGCAAAAAATATATGAAAAATATGAATGTTCAGGTTTCTAGGTGAAAATGCATAAAATGATGGAATTAAATGAATAATGATGCAATTTACCAAATAAAACCCCTAATTCATCCTAAAATAATGCATAAATATGCAAATTCATAAACTCAACAATCCTCTTCTTACCCTATCTTGTAGCTTCTCTCTAATCCCACTCTCCTTTTCTTACAACAAGAGGAGTCGCATCGCCTGCGCCACGAAGTAGCGAACTGGATGTACGAAGAAGAGAACCAGAAAGAAGAAGAGCTCTGAAGAAGCTACATATTTGGAAGATGTTGCCGCCGCCGATGATTCTGAATTAGAGCCTTCTTCTATTCCCAAGCCTCCTGTTGGTTTCATACTCGACTCTAACGGGAGAGTACTCGCAGCTTCTTCCGAACGTATTGTTACTATTGTAAGTATCTTTTTAGCTTTTTCTTTGTTGATATGTTTAAATTGGAGCTGAATTTGTTTAGTTGAACCGGTTGGTAGAATTTAGGGCCAGTTTTAGTGGGAGAGGAACTGGGTTAATTGAATGGGAAAAGACAAATTGATAAAGAAACAGACGGGTTATTGCTATATGTTTGATGCTTTTTGTTGGAAATCATGACTTTGTTGTTCTGATGTTTTTTCATTAGTGATGATTGTTAAGATGGTGACCTAATAGTGGGTGTGTTTGTGAGGATTCTTGCTTGGAGTGGTGTTTGCCCTTAGCTTGTAACAATTATTTACATTCAAGATTCTGTTTTTATGTATCCCAAGTCGCAATTCGCTATTCACTATTGTAGGGTGATTTGGGTTGAGTCGTTGAGATGATTTTTAAGATTGAAAACAATCTCCAATGGAAAGAATACCAGCTACATATACATCCAAAAATATCTTTAAAAAGTTTTTTTTAAGAGAGAGAGGCAATGAAAAATCATTATTAGTAGCAAAAGGATATACATGATGATTTTGGATATATCTATATAGGTTTTATATGTCGACTCCTTCACCGATATTAAAAAAGAGGAATTTCTTCTCATGGTTAATGTTGGGCTCCTGCTGCTTGCTTCCTTCCGATCTTTAGATGGTGCTTCGGTGTCCTGCTTTTAGATCTTTCAATGGGTGTTGCCTAAGATGCAATTGTCATATGTGTGGACCCTTACATGCAAGGTGTCTTCAAATAAGTTTGATGGTAGGGGCCACATGCATGCAACCCACTTTTAATGCAATTCCTTCTTCCTGCTACGATTCATGTCTTCCGAAAAGGAAAAGGATACAATCATCGACGACAAAGCCATTGAACAAAAGTAATTCATAAGCCTCCTTCTCTCACTCTAATTTTGTTTTTGATTTCAGTCCATGTCATTGATTTCATATTCTGAGCTTCTATTTCTTAATCGTGAGCATTTATTTGATTTGGAGTCCTCTCATGAATGCCTCTCTTTCTCAACGAAAAAAAATGGAGAATTAGATGTAAATGCATTTCTTTTTCCTATCTGCTGGGAGCCATCTGTTTGTTTATGTTACTGTAATATTTCATTGTATTTGTAAACTCTGCTTACCCTGTTTTTGTTTATATTCCTCTGTTAAACAAGTTAGAAAAAGAAACTCCTCTTTTATAATAAGGGTATAGATATTTGTAAAGAGTGCTTATCATGTGTTTCTTTATATTCCTCTGTTAAAGAAGTTAGAAAAAGTAACTTCTCTTTTTAATATGGGTATAGATATTTGTAAAGAGTGCTTACCATATGTTTGTTTATATTCCTCTAATAAAGAAGTCAGAAAAAATGGTATGTTCAATCTAAACTATTAGTTGAAGCAAAACATGTTTTAAGATGTTTGTTTTCCATGAAATTTACCCTTGTGCGGGTTTGTTAGCCTTACCAAATACCAATTCATCTCATTATCTAGGTTAATGATATCTTAACTCCTACGGCTTTATTTTTTCTTATTAGTAACAAAAAGGATTTATTAGTCATATAGCTTCATTTGGCAATGAGAAATGCTAATTCGTGTGTATACTTTTTCCTATGCATCAACTTCTTTGTTGTTCCTTTTCAAGTTGCCCTCAATATCTTTGGTGTACTTCCTCAAATTAACTTAGTGTATGGTTGTATCGAGTATTTGGTATTGCCAAGGATAGGGGTGTAAAAAAAAACCGAAAAACCGTCTAACCGAACCGAACCGAACCGAACCGCGGTTAATAATCGTGTTTCACGGTTCGGTTACGGTTACGGTTTTTGAAATAAAAAAACCGCGCTTTACGGTTCGGTTACGGTTTTTATCTCGACTCACGGTTATTAACCGCGGTTAACCGTTAACCATGGTTCGGTTAACCGTATTCCCAAAACACACGGTTAACCGAACCGTTTCACTAATAAGAAAAAAACTTAAGGGCCTAAATGTGATTTTTTTTTTAGAGTAACATATTATGCCATTCTCTAACTATTATTTTTTTTCACAATAAGTTTGATTAATAAACAACAAAATTTTCATAAAAATTTTTAAGTGACAATTAACCGTAACCAAACTGTTAACCGCTGTTCGGTTTTTAACGATTTTTCACGGTTCGGTTAACCGTTTTCCCAAAAACCGCGGTTAACTGAACCGTTACACCCCTAGCCAAGGATATTAGAATGGAGCTGGTGTTGGCACAAAATACTTGATTGTCGACAGCAAATGAACATTATGTGCATGCATCGCATGGACCTCTCCACTAGTGATTAATAATGTTATTGATGTACTTCGAAATTGTCAGCCTAGCATGTAACAGTGGCATCAACGACCACGCCATGCACTTGTGAGAGTGATGTCTGCGCTGAAGAGAATTCGACCCGACCCACCACACATCACACCCTCTAAAAAGGTCATAAAGGGACAAAGTACCCTGGCCCCGTTGCACTTTCTCCAGTGCCACAAATGGCACATGCCTAGTATAGATATAGATGGAGCCCAGATCTGACTTGAATCGGGATCCATCAGCTGAGAGTTTTAACCCGCAGTGAATTTGAGTGGACCAATCATTGTGAGACTGACTGTCATTCACGTGAGGCTGTCACATCTAAAGCAAGGGCTGCCCTACGATGACATTGCAAACTATGATAGGTTCACTCAATGTAAATGTAGGGCAAGCCCTCACAGGATCCGGCTAAGCCAACGGGGATGCTTAGATAAGACCCCAAGATTACGTAATATGCCATGGAACTGTGGGAGGAAATTCAGATGTAAGACAATAAAAATGGAGAGCCAAGGGAGAGCCTCCAAACTCACTGCCAAGAAAGAAAGAATCATTAGAGAGAAAGGAGAGACTAGCAGAGTGACTCTCAGTTCCGCCCTCACCCCAGAAGAAAAGAATTCTATGATTATATCTAGTTACAAGTATATTCTCTTGGGTGGGTGGGTGGGTGGGTGGGTGGGTGGGTGTGTGTGTGTGTGGGGGGGGGGGGGGGGGGGGGGGGGGGTGTGGGGTGTGATCTCACAATACCCTTTCATGGCATGGGAGATGCTCACTAGTAGTTCTTCGATTTTGCTCAATGTGGGCAAACACCCGTGTTCTATTTGTGGGCTGGGGATTGATGATTGCTTGGGTTGCAGCCTGTTGTCCCCACCATATGCGAATAACGAGGCAGAGGAGGAGGAGGAGAAAACCATCTATAGAGGCATTCGACAACGACCATCTGGTAGATGGGCGGCTTGAGATCCATCATCCTAACAAGAGTGAAAGTTTTTGCAAGCTACCAGAATGGATTACTAGTTCTAATTAATCAAATAATGCAGGGAAATAACCAATCAGACAATATAGAATTAACTATCTACCAATCACACACCACAAGAAGGCAGACAAAATATTTAGCATGGAAACCCTATCCAGGGAGAAAAACCACGAACTAGAAATCAAGAACTCACGAACAGTTACAAGATTTACTCATAGCTCTTTTCTCTCAGTCTGTACTTAGACCTAAGGACTATAGTTGTTCTTGCAAATAATCCACTAACACACATCCACTGTGTCCCGTTCTCCTTACTTGATCTCTTCGCACATTGTCAGTCAATATGAACTACTTTCTATAAGAAAAATAGAAACAGCATTAACCTTCTACAGCAGCCATTCAGAACAATCTCTCAATGGCTCTAGAGAATATTTTCTCTCTTAGATATATCTAACTCAAATTAATGAAAAGTGTGCCATCTAGGGTTGAGAGAAATACCATATTTATAGCATCAAATTCGTGCCTTGTAGTTAGAACACAAATTGAACTTAAAGTGGGAAACCAAGTCTTAAAAGGAAACAATTTCGTTTAGAAACTGGAAACTTTCCCGAAGTTCCCGCGCCTGTCCGATCTATCGAACTGTGCATCCGATTGATCGGACAAATGCATTGATTGAGTTCTATTCTTCTTCGGTTCAATTCTATTCTTCTTCGGTTCAGTTCTATCGGCGACATAACCACAGTGAGAATATCAATGGAGCAGAATCCAGGCAATTGAGCACGAATAAGTAGTCAGAATCAGGATAAATAAGTTATCTAATATGCCAGACAACGACATGGCATATTCACACAAGCTGGATACCGCGGGATATTATGTTGCGGCCCCCCATACTGAACACAGTCGCGGCGGGGAAAGTAACCAGTGCTGGAGAATGACGAGCCCCGCAAATAACACTCATCAATCTCAACACTCAAAAGACCGGCCCCGGTATCACACCGTCCGTATGAACATAGCTCATCATGATAGCTCTCTTAACACTCATAATAGCACCTGCCAGTGATGATCAGTCCAAAGGCTGATCTTAAGACAACTGAGTGAATGCTAATGAGACTTAAGGAAACAAATACAGGTCCGTATCTGTCTAGGCTTGCCTTACACGAGCAAGGTCCTAACAAGTCCCTAAGAAGTCCAAGTACAAGTCCAACATTGGATCCATACTAAGGCCCACCAAAACCATGGTCTTAGTCTAAAACAGTCCAAGTGAGATAACAAGCTCATTTCCAATAATACTCAGACCAATCTCATCCACAATGAGTCAAAGTCTATCACAATCAACCTCTTCATCCTAGGATATAGGTCATCTGTGAGGTCCCACCCCTGGTGGGCCCTTAGTTTAATTTAAATAATAATTAATAGGTT
Source organism: Persea americana (assembly GCA_029852735.1). NCBI lineage: Eukaryota > Viridiplantae > Streptophyta > Magnoliopsida > Laurales > Lauraceae > Persea > Persea americana. Next base: position 54,480,760 of record CM056812.1, read on the forward strand.
ATTTTCTATCTTAAATATGCTAATTATTAGAAATTAGTAGTATAGTTTATAATATTCCTGAGTATTAGGGTGTAGCTTTTATTTAATTTGCTAGATTGGGTTAGATTAGAGTTTAATTAGCATTAGCATTAATAGGAGGGCTAATGAGAGTGGAACATTCTAGAACCTTATCTAATTACCCAAATGCCCATGGCCCCATTACAATCTCATTAACAACCAACATACCCTTTAGGTAATTAGCCTAAAACCCTAAACTATATAAAATAAGCTATTGCAACAAGAGCCTAAAAACCTAATTGCCTCTCATCTCTCTCAATTAATCTATCTTCTTCCCCAAGCAACCCTAATTCCCCCAAATCCCAGCACAAGGAGGCTAGAGACTCTCCCATTTTGCAATCAACACTCTATTGGATCTTCTCTCTCACTTCAATTTCCATTTCTTCTTCACTAAGGCAAGTACCCTATGCTAATTTCACTATATGTATGTTTTCTTCCTTGTTTCTGTAAGTACATTCCAATTAGATGTTTATGCATGTTTAGATCTCCATTTTGAGCTTTGTTTTCATGGAAATGGCCATTGATGGATGGGTTTCTCCATTTGGAAGATCAATGGCCGGATGGATTGATGGAATGATGGAGGGATGGAGTATAGAAGTGTTTTCTATGTGTTTGGATGCTTTTGTGATGTTTGGAGGTGAATTGGGAGGAATTGGAGGAAAATTGGATTGAGAAGGAGAAATCCAGAAATCTGAAAATTCAGCTTTCTACGTGTACCCGGTCGACCGGACCCTGTCACTGGGCACACTAAAAACTGAGAAAAACCAAGTCCTAGTTAATTTTCTGTAACTGTGCATAGACAGTGTACCCGGTCGAACGGACCCTGTCTCGGTCGACCGGGAACACAGGAAAACACAGGGAGTAACTGAGACCTGTAATTTCCCAGAAGGCCAGATTTTGTGTGTACCCGGTCGACATCACGGCCATGATGTCGACCGGATACACAGAGAATTCTGCAAGACCCCCCAGCTGTTTGGCTTCAGGTCTCAGTGTACCCGGTCGACATCACAGCCATGATGTCGACCGGGGACATTGCAAGATGTCGACCTAGGTGGTCAACATCCAGTTCACCCGGTCGACATCCCAGGGTGTGATGTCGATCGGGCAAACTGTAAACAATGAAATTTCTAGACTTTAACACTTATGATGTTTGATCACATGTGGGGTCCATTGACCATCCAAATGACCTTCCATCAAGTGTGCCACACAGGAATCAATGGTGTGGTTCAGCCTTGATTCGTGGGTCCACCAATTGTGGATTTAGGATTCGAATCATCATTGACTCGAACCTTAATTATAGCCCAGGGTGTCCACAACTTCAGGAGCACCGGAATTATCATTTTTGATACCTAAGGCTACCTTTAGGGATCCAATCATGTGATGAGGCCTAAACCAAGAGTGAACTACTACCTAGGACTGGTCCTTTGCCTATTTCCACTTGATTCCTTGTTTTTAAGGTTTTCATAAGTTATTCTTTTATCTTATCCTTGCTATTGTCTTAACCTTATTAATTAATGGAAACTGGAGGACCTGAACCTAGGATTTCTTAGAGGTGACCCTATGTGATGTTTGGAGATAAAATGACCCGTGTCTGTGTCTAGGCGGGCCCTCATACGGCCTAAGATTGGGAATGTGGAACCCTAGATTGGAGAGGTTAGTCTTTAATGGTTTGTTAACTAATTGTGTGTACCAGTTTAGGATGAAGGTTTGTGGAATGGACACGGAATGGTACTTGTGTTACCTTAGGCCACGGTTGTGAGCTTTGGAGTGGATCCAATGTTGTTGGACTTGGACTTGTTGTTAGACTGTATTCCATGTTGTACCTTAACCTCTTAGATACCTGGGTAGGACCTTGCTCACGCAAGTTATGCCTAGACAGACACAGACCCATACTTAGTTTCTCGAGTTGGTACTGAACATTCACTCAGTTGTTCTAAGCTCAGCTAGTTGACTGATTATCTCTGATAGGAACTATGTTCTGGTTACTTAGAGCTATCATGATGAGCTGTGATTAGACGGATGGTGTGATACCGCGTCTAGGTTAATCAGATAAAGGGGAGTGATCGGTGAGATAAAGGGGTGTGATCGGTGTGATAAAAGGGTGTGATCGGTGTTATGTATATTGTATGTTATATTTATCAGAGCTCTTATTCCTTGCATGGTTATTACCCTTTCCCCATCGCAAACTGTTTATGGTATGGGACGTTTGCAGTACGGGAGGGCCGCGGCATAATATCCCGCGGTGTATTTAGCTTGTGTGAATGTGCCCCTTTGTTATTTGTTTAGATTAGTGTACTTTACATTTCTGATTCTAAACTGCTATTACTGTTCAACTGCCTAGATTATGTACCTTATTTACTCACATGATTATATACCTATCATTACTCTCTTTGTGTATACATCTTGTGTTATCTGCATATGGTGCCTTGCCAGATCTTTAGATCTGACTCATCTTTGGTGCTTAGGTCCAGACTATGATCCCGCGGGTGACGCGATTATTGAGGCGCCCATAGTTGGGGACTACGGATGGGGACCGGCTGACCAAGTGGTCGAGCCGGAGGATGGAGAGCCTGCACAAGAGGGTTGAGTGCAGATTGTTATTTTTGGGGTTTGAGAGTATTTGTAATGAGATGGGTAGTTAGCATGGTTTTGTATAAACCCTTTGATATTACACTTTGAGTTTATTATCAGGCTTATGCACTTTTACCTTTGATATATAAATACTTGATACTATTGCTTCCGCTATCTTTATTTCGCTTTCGCATATAACTGTTGATTATGATGTTGTTTAAAAAGTTTTAAAATTTGACCTCACTGCGGACTATGATCTTGGAAATTTTGGGTTTTTCCGGGAAGTAGAGAGCCAACTTCGGGTACCTTAACGTTATCTTCGGTATTCGGAATTGGGGCGTTACATCATCCATTTTTCATTTAATTAACAGGTATAAACAATAGCAAAGACATAAGAGTGATAGTGATGCATTAAGTAAAGTAAACTTCCAAATCAAGATAATCAAAGGGAAATATCAAAGGTTAAATCCTAAGTAATGGTCAACTCCCAAGTCCAAGTCCATATCAGATAATTTGATTCCTAAATGAGGTTTCAAATGCCAAGGATACTGTGTTTGGTGCTCTAGAAGTTACAGGCATCTTCGACGACGTTTAAGGATCGAATCGTCATCAAATCCAAACCCTAGACCCTACTTGGTGGTCCCCATGAGTCAAGGTTGAGCCACACCATTGACTCATACTTGGTACATCAATGGAAGTCTATTTGGATGGTCAATGGGCCTCACAACTGACCACAACCTCAAAATTTGAAAAATGGAAAATCACTGAACACAATTTATTTGGTCGAATGGGTACACTGGGAAGTCAGGATATTGACTCTCAGGTTGACCTTCTGTGCAGTGTGCCCGGTCGACCTCCGGGTTTGGTGGGTCGACCGTGTAGACTGGGAATAATAAACAGGCACTTAGCAGGCAATGTCCTGAGTTGGAATTCTCCGTTTGTTCGGTCGACCTCGTGGCCTGGGCGGTCGACCACACATACTGAAATTCAGAAGTGAATGGATGTCCCAGTTCTCAGCCTTCCCTTGGAAATCCTTTTTGCCCAGTCGTCCCGGAACCGGGTCCGGTCGACCGCGCACACTGGGTTTCTGGGTCTGAGGGAAGAATACTTAAAAAAAAACTCGAAGTTGGGAGACTGTCCGATCAATCAGACAGTGGCGAGTTGCAGCAATAGAACCTAGATTCTAGGTTTTTCACTCTCTCATCCGAATTCTATCCAAATCATCTCCAATCACCTCCAATCACCTTATAATCATACAAAATAACAAAAACACTTCAATACCCAACCATCCATTATCAAACCGGGCCATTGATCTTCCAAATGGGAGAACTCATCCATCAATGGCCAAAAATCCATAAACAGAAGCTCAAAGGTAAATCTAAGCATTCCAACATTATATGAATTGAAAATTTTAGAACTAAATAAGGAAAACATGCATTCTATGTTAAGTGAGTATATTGCACTTGCCTTAATCCAATACAATTGATATTGACATGAAGAGAAGAATTCCAAGCTCCTAATGGCAATCCAAGCTCTCACAAACCTCCAATCAGATCTAGATAGCTCTACAACTCCTAATTCCCAATCCATAAGAGAATGGCAATAATGAAGGAAATCTTAAAGAGAAAGAGGGAATTCTAGAGAATTGCATGGAAATTGAACTATGGAGAGAGAGAGAGAGAGAGAGAGAGAGAGAGAGAGAGAGAGAGAGAGAGAAATACCTTGGATTGTAGAAGGAGAAGAGATTAACAAGAGAGGATTCCTTAGGAGATTGTAGTTGCAATGTAGTAGATGGTCTTTCTCTAAATTAGGGTTTGAGCTATGGTTTCTAGAGTTAGGGTTCTTGTGAAATGAGAGATAAATGAGAGATGAGAGTGAATTAGGGTTTCCTTTGATTCCAAATGCAAAGGTTTAGCTTATATAGGTTATGGTTAGGGATAATTACCAAAAGGGCCTTTTAGTTAAAATCAGAATGAAGATAAAGACATGGGCAAATGGGTCTTTTGGGGGGATTCTAGAATGTTCTCAAGTGGGAAACCCCTCCTATAATAACTTATTTACTAGCTAGGGCCTCTAATAACTAAAACCCTATAACAATTACAATTGGCACCCTATAGATCCTATTAAATACATAAAAGTCTAATTCCTAGAAAATAGGCTAAGACTTAGGAAAATATCTATCGACCCCTTACTAATACCTATTAAGTAGTACCATTATACTACAAATACTATAATTTATAATATTCAAATTCAAATGAGGGTCCACAAGGAGTGGGCCCTCACAGACAGTACAAATAGCTGAGGCACATCTACTGTCCGATTGATCGGACAGATGCACCGATCGATCGGACCTAGGGTGATTCACCCAGTCTTCTATTCTTCTTCGGTTCAGTTCTATCGGCGACACAACCACAGTTTATTTTAAAATAAAATAGAAAATACAACTCAATGGACTCAGAGTTTTGTCCAACCTTTGAATTAGCCAACATAAAATACTAACAAAGAGAATGAAGGTGTGGCTTGGGACCTTCGATGCAGCTGAAGAAGCCGTTCGAGCTTATGATAAGAAGGCTCTCGAGTTCCATGAGGCCCGTGCCATGCTCAAATTTCCTTTTACTGAGAATGAACCTATACCTACTGATCACACCTTATTAGAAGCCCAGCAGCAGCAACAGCAACCACAACATAAGTCGAATTGAAAGCTCTAAGCGAGATGGAGTGTGGAGGCAACATGTTAGAAGAACTTTGAGGGGAAGAATTCCAGAACGCAGTGAAGATAGACCCCAATGAATATGCCATTGTAGCAACTTCATCTAGTGTTGCTTCTGCCATTACTAGTGATAAAAAAGCCGTTCTTAATTAAAAGGTAGAGATAAGAATGAGGTCCTCCATGAAAGGGACCCTAAAGGAGAATTTTTGTTCTATCATTTTGTAGGTTTTTTATGTAGGAAATCGTGTGACCCGCATGGCACGGTCCCACGTCAAATCAAGTAGGGCTGATGTCAACAAAGAATACAATTACACTTAATGTAAGACTTGATGGGGTCCCACTAATAAGACTCCCAATAGGATTAGTGGATGTGAATTCCTTTGTGAAGAAGTCTCTAGTAAGTGTAACTCTTTGGCTGCGTGTGAGAGCTTCCGCATCGAAATCCATTAATTGGTATCAGAGCTTGGCAACGCATGTTTCAACGGTTTGGATTTCGTGTTGAAAGTTCAAGATTGCACAGATCTAGGGTTTCTTCCCAAAGCCCCAAATCGTTCTGTTTTTTGCAAGGAGGAAGAAGACGCCCAAGTCTTCTATTGTGGTGCTTGAAACTGAGACACAAAAGGGCATTTGCTCTTTATTTTGCTTCCTTTTGTCCTTTTCTACAAGGAGCCAAGCCAAGCCTTTCTTTGGTCTATTAAGGTCAACAAAAGGATCTGTTGTCCCATTTTACAAGGTGAAGTTAGGGCACTGTCTTCGTTGGGGTTCGTGCCTGCCATAGAACTCTTTCTACTTACCTTCATCCAATGCAAGAGAGCAGCAAGCCGGTGATTGCTGATTTTTTTCTCCTCTTGACGCGTGTAGAAAAGGAGAGGAAATCATCTCTCTTCAATGCAAGTTGGGTTAGATCAGACACAACCCGGCCCAGTTCTGACCTGGAGCGCAAGCCCAGCTGCCGCAGCCTGACGTGTAGGTGACACAGGCAACAAGGACTGGCAACGTCAGTAGACTACTGGCACAGGCAAGGTGATTTTCGATCGTCAAAACTTCGCACGGGGAAATCTAGAGCATCCAGACTCCGATCGACGAACGGTTTGGTCCTGCGGAATCCTTGTGAGCAGATCTATGCATTAGAAGAAAGAGAAAGACAATCTAGCGATTCAGACAAAATGGTGATTTTTCTCCTTTAAGGGTTAGTAGTATCTGAACCTCTTTTTCAATTCAGTAATTATGTCTTCCAAATCGGTGTTGCATGATCTTGCTAAGGCTGATATTTTTAACGGCAAGAACTTAGCCACATGACATATGAAGTGAATGACATTAGATCAAAGGAAGTAGAGATGCGGAGACTGGCACTCGGCTCCAGCCTCACCCAAGAAGAAGAGAATTCTATCATTATATCCTCTTGCAAACATGTTGTCTTCAATGGAATTGTTAATGGCAGCATCGTCCATCATCTGGCAATGCCCTTGCATGGCCTGGGTGATGTTCCTCTCACTGGTGGGTCTTTTATTGTGGTGAATGCTAGTGAAGACCCGTGTTCAACGTGTGGGCAAGGCATTGAAGATTGCTTGGGTTGCAACTTGTTCACCCCACAAGCAGATGAGAATAAGGAGGGGGAGGAGGAGGAGAGAAAGAGAAGCAACTATTGAGGTGTCCAACAGCGGCCATCGGGTAGATGGGCGATTGAGATCCATGTTCCTACTAAGAGAGCAATAGTGTGGCTGGGGACCTTCGATACAACTGAGGAAGCTGCTCGAGCTTATGATAAGAAGGCCTTCGAGTTTCGTAGGAACCGCCCAAAGCTTAACTTCCCATTTGGGCGAGTGTTGCCCACCTCCTTATCACATCTTATTGGAAGGTCAATAGCAGCAACATGATGAAGACATCGCTGACTCAACACACACAGTGGAAGAGTTATGCCGGTGACGTTATACAGTGTAGAATATTAGGAACATTCTTTCTTAGTATGGCATTTGGAGGAAAGGAACTCCAAAACTGGGTGAAGATTGACCCTGATGAATAGTATTACAGTTTGTTTAATGGTGGAGAAGTAAGAATAAAGTGGCAATTTATTAATATCTAATGTAAAAATAAAGGATTCAAGTAAAAAAAACACTTTCCCCCTTAGTTTACTTCTCTCTAACCTATTACATGGGGGGGGGGGGGGGGGGCGGGGGGGCTAGTAGTGTCACATTGAACTTTACTTATTTCCTGCACTTTCTCCATCTCAACAATTAGAAAAAAAAAATAAAAATATGAAAACTTAATATCTTATGTCACTTTTCCACCTAAATAGCAATGAAATAATAAATGTTACATCATGACCAATTTTTACTCCTCGCTGATCCTTTTGGTAAATGATGAGTGTTAAATATTGCATATTTTACCCCTAATTAGTCCAAGTTTTATTAGCGTCTCATATGTATATCATTCACTTTACACAGATTTTATCATTCTATCATATTCACAGATTATTGGCTTATCATGCAAAAATATGATTATTTATAACGCATTTTTATGTAATTTCTTTTGTGTAGGTGGACGCCGCAACTACCCCAACCTTCCCACCAGTGTCCCAAGGCATCAAGATGAGATTTCAATAAAAAGAAGATACATGAAGAAATCTTGGTGAAGAAATCTTAGGAAGAATTGAAGAATTCCAAAATAAGAGGAGAATACTTTCAGGATAAAAGAAGTCAGTTTTTAACACAAAGGAGTGGTTGGTGTATTGGTTAGAGCTTTGGTGGGTATGAAGTATGTTATGGGTTCAAACCTCAACAATTTCAATTTTTTCTACATAAGAAATATTTTTATCCAACTCTAACCTTTCCACCAATCAAAGTTTGACATGGTACAAATCCATGTAAAATGATATGAGGCAATCAAAAGCCTCCAAAATGAAATGAAGGACCGTAAAAAGCAAAAGACACATTGCTTTTAGTTTTTGGAAGGAAAAATTGTTGCAATCAATCAAATCGAAACAATCTATGTGAAAGCAAAAGAGCCAATGAAAAGCCTCCAAATCAAATTGAAGTAATCCATATGAAAGTAAATAAGCCAATCCAAAGCCTCCAAGTTGCAACCAATCAAATGGAAGCAATCATTGTGAAAGAAAACGAGCCAATCAAATGTCCTTAATGTTTCTATAAATTAGGACGTATTTGTAGAGAGACGAAGATCTATTGGGAAAGTTAGTCTTTTAACAATTTCATTTTAAATTATCTATACTTTTAGCTTGTAATTATGAGTTTATTTGTAACTAATCTACAGAGAGTGTGTAATTAAAGATCATTAATGAAGATTTGGAGCTCTTTCTTAATGTTTAGTGGCTAAAGTTCTTGAATTAGGCTATCCTTTTTAAGCTAAGTAATGTAGGCTTTAGTTTAAATTCTCTACTTGTGCATTTATTGATTAGGTGATTTTAGATCTGATTATGCTAATCTCTCTAATTTCTTAAGCTCTATTTCTACACTTAATGCTTGGATAATCTCAACTGATGCTTTATAATTGGATTAAGTTCTCTCACATAGCATGCTCTAGAGCCCTTATCTTTGATCTTTTGTAGCTTGATTTTGATGATTAATTGTTAGGGTAGTTGGGTTATGATCTATGATATTGCCTTTTGATTTTCTTTACTTTGATCTTTATTAATATATCATCCAATCCAACTAGGCAAGAGATTGCTAATTGGATTGTAGATTTAAGAGTTGAATTCGAACATGTATTGTTTGAATTAATTATATACTTAGTGGATTTTGAATTGCCCAATCTCTTATTTTTATTGTTGTTAATTTAAATCTTTATTTAATTTGTTATTTTCACTCCTACATTGTTAAATCTACATTTCACGCTACTTGTTTTTAAATCTTATACACTTCACACCACATCTTCACCTTAAATCTTCTGTTTCCACTACCATCCATCCACTAGTTTAGTATAGCTTGTTAGATTAGCTTAGATATTATTAATTTCATATTTTAGATTATTAATTAATTGTTTACATTGCATAGTTTAATAGTTTTAATTGTAACTTCAATTGTCTATATTAACTAAATCTTAGTTCAATTCTAATTTAATTGGATTCATTGCTTGGATTAGTCCTTTACTACTTGATAACACCGTAGTCTTGCTGTTAAGCGTTGCACATCTAAGTATTGATCAAGTTCTTAGCGCCGTTGTCGGAGAGAGGCATCTGAAAGCTTTGAATTCCATAGAGTTGAACTCATTTTTACCTTAATGTACTTTTTATCTTTACTTTATTTTCCTTGCAAATTCTACACATTGTTTGTGTTTATTTTGTAGTGAATTCATCACTTGGAGCAAAGGAAAGCGGAAAAATGCATTGGAGAACTTGAAGATTTTACTTACTTTCCTAGTTTAGGACTAGTTTAGACATTTATTTGCTTTTATAGTTTGTTGTATTAGGTATTTATTATCAAAGTTGTAATAATTTTGGTTTCGGGTTGGCCCAAGACCCATTTACTTTAATTTACGCACTTTACTTGCTTTAAGTAGTTTGTTAGTATAATTGCAATAAATTGCTTGTAGGGAAGGAGGACAGTTGGACTATACCGTCGTAGCTCCTCACATTCGTACACGAAATTGGTGTTCGTGGTGTGAGTTGACGACAACTGATTTGTCCCCCGAAATAAATCGGGAGGTTTGCATTTCCTAACCCTTGCAAATCCCTTGTAAGCGGGTTTACTTTGTTGGTTGTTTGCTTTGTAGTGTAATTATTTCAAATACACTTGTAATTTGGTGCACTACTAGTAAAGGGCAAGTTACCCTAACAAGATAAGGATTCGGATTTCATCACCGTTTCCTTGACCTTAGGATTTTATCTTAATTCTCGCTTAGTTTAGAACCAATAAACAATAATAAAATTGCATATAAACGTGACCTTAGGTTATGAGCTCACTAGGAAAGACCACCGCGGTTGCACCAATTGTGTGCCTTGGTGGATTTTCTGGTGCCTAAGCAAACCTTGTCCCTTGGTAACCATCTTTCCAAATAGGGAGACAACTTTGTTGTTCGGGGAGTTGGTTTTTAAGAGGAGCCTTCGCCTAGCTCGTCGTGATCCCACCATTTACTTGGAGGTTAACTGGACAGAATTTTTGTTTCATAGGTCCAGGTTGGATGCCAGAGTGTCCTCTTCATAGTTAGGAGTTGTCTATAATTCTTTTAGGTAACCTTAATTTAGATTAGCTTTTCATTTGGTTTTCAAACCTTTTGTTATGTTGCGTTCATTTCATTGAGCGGACCATTGCATTGCTAGGTTAGTCACAGTTGTATGCGAGTGTGGATACATGATCAAAGCCGATTAATGAGGATTGATTACCTTGCTTTACCCACCCCACCCATAGTACCCACAATGGCTGCCCAAAACCCTCAGCAAAGGACCCTTAATGAACTATTTGCACAATTTTCATCAACTTCACCTAGCTGTATAGTTTTGCCAGAGAATAATGCGGATCAATTTGAGATTCGGCCCACCACCATCAACATGTTACTAAAATTCCATGGATCCGAGTGTGAGCAGCCCTATATTCATTTGAACAAATTCCTGACCATCTGCCACACGTCTAAGAATCAAAATCTGGACAGTGAAGCCGTGAAGCTTAGGTTGTTTCCCCTCTCACTAGAAGATCATGTAGCCACCTAGCTAAATCCCTTGACTCCAAACCCCATTACCACTTGGGATGACTTTGTCAAAAAGTTTATGTCCAAGTTTTTCCCGGTGAGCAAAACTGAGTAGTTTAGGAGTGCCATCAGGAGCTTCAGGGGACGACTCAAGGAAAAGTTTTCCGAAACCTAGGAGAGATTCCATGACCTATTGATCAAATGCCCACATCAAGGGATTGACAAAGGAGAGTTGATACATTTCTTTTATAGAGGTCTTATGAACCCCTAACGTATCTTGATTGAATCAATGCACAAGGGAGAATTCATGAATTAGACTGTCGATCAAGCATACGAATTCCTTGTCAAGCTTGCAGAAAATTCACAAAATTGGAGCAGTAATCGGAAAGACTTGGAGAGAGATGAGTCAGGGATCCAAAATCCTAGAATGTACAAGATCAAATATAACCCTGAGTTGAAAAATGTGATAACCAGTTTAGTTCAGGGAGTGGAGAATTTAAGCAAAAAGATAGGATCTATGTCTGTGCTGTCATGCCAACCCACCTCAGCAATAGGAGCCCACTTTGAGAAGTATGAATGAACTGCATCATATTTGTGTGTTATGCGATAGTTGTGAGCACACGGTTGAGAGTTGCCCTAGTTTACCATTTGTTAAGGCTCTCACCCGAATGACCGTGGGTTGATTACTCCTAGCGTATGCAGATTCTTTCTTTTCGCATATGCAAGTACTCACTTAGAGTGGTACTCCTGGGTGAGCCCCTTTAGCTGGGCAACCTAAAAAGGAAAAGAAAAGAAAATATGGCCCTCTTATTAAAAATTGAGAACTTCAAAACATGGCTCAAGTATTTCTCAGATTGCAAATCAAGAAAAAAACAACAACTTAGATTTCAAGTTAGGGCCTAAGTTTTCCATTTACATTTCAAATTAGGACATCTGATGAAAATGTGAGTTTTCCGGCAACTTCTTCCTCTATTTTTTCAAAATACCCAGAATGCCCTTATCCCTTTCCTCTTCCTCTGCCGCTTCCTCGAGATGCTATCTGCGGGTAGCAAACTTATCTCTGCCCTCGTGGTGGAGTTGTTCGGAAGCCATGCGTATGACCTGGCGGCAAAGCTCGGCGTTCCCACTTTCATGTTCATGACCTCCATCTTTCATCTCCTCGCCCATTGCTTCCACCTGCTTCAAACCTGTTAATGGGAAAATAGAGTACATACACAAAAACTAGAAATATGAGATTTTTATTACTCAATCCTCTCCTTAACTACAAACAGCTGCATACCTATAAATAAGCATTTACAAAAGAAACAGTCAGCTTAGAATGTGGGTTCTAGCTGCCACATCACAAACTGATTCCTACTTTCTCTAACAACAAAACAGAAACATTTGAAACAGTCAAGCTACCATAATCCTAAAGTTTTGCACCACTAACCAACACTCCCCCTTGATGCAAAACTAGTTACACCAAGTAAATTTCTAAAAGAAAGAAACTTTTCTATTGTGAGTGCTTTAGTAAATCCATCTGCAACTTGATCAATTGTAGAGCAATGCTTCAACTCGATTATTCGATTTGCTATGGGTTCTCTAATGAAATGATGTTTGATTTCGATATGCTTTGTACGCCCATGGAAGACAGGATTCTTTGCCATTAAAATTATTGCTTTGTTGTCACAAAATAGTTCAATGGAACTTGATTGACTTTGATGTAGATTTTCAAGAATTCTTCTCATCCATACAGCTTGGCAAGTAGCTGATGTTGTAGCCACATACTCAGCTTCTGCTGATAATAGTGCAACGGTCTCTTGCTTCTTTGATGGCCAGCAAACAGCTCCACATCCAATATTGAACATATAGCCAGTTGTGCTCTTCCTGTCTTGTAAAGAACCTACCCAATCACTATCGGTAAACCCAATTAAACTGAAGTTAGTAACAAGATAATACTAGATACCAGACTTCATTGTTCCTCGAACATATTGCAAAATCCTTTTTGCTGCTCCAAGATGATGCCTAGTGAGTGAATGCATAAATCTTGATATCAAACTCACGACAAACACAATATCTGGACGAGTGTAAGTCAAATAAATCAATCCTCCAACTTAAGGCTTTGAAAAACTTTAGCATTGGCCCTGCCACTTCCATCTTCATTGGTTAACCTTTCATTTGCATTCATAGGAGTAGAGGTTTCATTGCAATTTGACATTCTGAATTTTTTGAGAAGATCATAAACATGCTTCCCTTGTGATATGAAAATTCCTTCTTTTGTTTGATGGACCTCTAAATCTAAAAAATAATGAAGCAATCCTAAATCTATCATTTCAAATTCCTTCATCATGAGTTCCTTAAAATTTTCTATGAGCTTTTTCGAAGAACCAGTGTATATGATATCATCCACATAGATGCGAACTTTGAGCATGTCTTCGATTCCTTGCATTTTCAAGTAAAGAGTTGGCTCACTCTTACTTCTATGAAACCCATTTTGGTGCAAAAAATATCAATTCTGCTGTACCATGCCCTTGGAGCTTGTTTAAGTCCGTAAAGGGCCTTTTTCAGTTTGTAAACTCTCTTCTCCATGCCTTCAACCACAAAGCCTTGTGGCTGGCTGTTCAACATACACTTCTTGATCTAACTAACCATTTAGAAATGCAATTTAACATAAAATTGAAACACATCTAATTTCTTATGAGCTACTACAGCCAAGATCATTCTGATAGGTTCTAAACGAGCAAATGGAGAAAAAGTTTCAAAGAAATCAATACCTTGTTGCTATGCATATCCCTTTGCAACCAGCCTTGCTTTGTACTTTTGTATACTCCCATCAGCATTGTACTTTGTTTTGTAAATCCATTTCAGCCCTATTGCAGTTTTACCAGAAGGAAGCTCCACCAGGTCCCAAGCTCTATTCCTCTCAATTGCATTTATTTCTTCTTTCATGGCTTAATTCCATCCTTCCATTGTGATTGCTTCTGTAAAGCATGTTGGTTCTCCAACCATTAGTGCAAAATTGCATGATTCATAAATTTCCCTTAGAGATTTCACCTTTCTAGTAGGAGTACTGTTCGGAGATGAGGAGCTTAAAGGCTCGCTAGTATTACTTTGTGAACTGGGTGACATCTCCATTGAAGATGTAGGAGGGTCCATCAATTCCTCCATAGATGTAGATGAATGTGCTGGCTCCATCATGAAGGAACCTGAACCTGTTCATCTTCATTCCAATTCCAACAATTATTTTCATAAAAAATGACGTCACGACTTATAATCAATCGATTCGTCTTAGGATTAAACAGACAATACCCTTTAGATTCATGACTATACCCAATGAAAATGCATTTTCACTTTTATCATCCATCTTTTGATAAACTTCAGAATTTATAAATGCATAGGCAACACACCCAAAAACCCATCCAGAGAACCTGATCCTATCAATGGCTCTTGGGGTTGGTAAACAGCCAACTCTGACGAGCCCGGCCCAATGTATCGTTAAGTTTGGGACTGCCGTATTCAAATAGGTCAATTACGAAGATGGGACAAGACCGTTTATCCATCTTAGCATCCAGCATGCCCAAGCATCCATTCACCTGATGATAGTGTTTAAAAACATTTATAAGGTATGAGCTACTTTTGCTGATGATAGTTTATGGTTGGAATGGTCTCGCAGGTGGGGCCCACATGCTTCCCACTTATATGGCAGGCAAGCGAGAATATGGTCCTCTGTTAGTTTGACGATAGAATCAGGTGGGATTGTGGTTTAAAATTGAAGGTGGACCCCACTGATGGGTTTCAGTCGGGTACACAAGAATTCTAGGAGTCTGCCTTCATAGGATCCGGGTTCTCTCTTTGTACAAAGAATTCTATATAGTCAAAGCCTTTCCTCAATACACAACATACTCATAGTTGAGTATTGTTGGCAGGATGGTTTCACACACATGTAGGGATCGATCCCGCGCTCCCCAAGGTAAAAATTAATGTCGCTTTGTTCCAGTCACCCAACCCTGTTTTTCAGCTTTGCTCACCCAAGTTCAGATTCTCTTTAAGGCGCGGCGAAATCCTTAGTTGAAGGCAGGGACCAATTCACCCGTTGCTTGTATAAGATTGACCATTTCATAAAATAATAATTAATACAATCTTATGCAAATTCATTATCACTTTTTTGATCAAATGGTCAATCATATAGTGGGATGAACTCTTATTTGGGATGCTTTAGGACTCGTTTGGTAATTTTACTTTTAAAATGAAGTGAAATGAAGTAAAGTAAAGCATCAAATCAAGAGGGAATAAAATATAAGTAGGTTATGATGTTATTTTATTTTTAGTTATTTGGTATGACATCTTTTTGACTTTTTATATAGAGAAGTGGAGTTTTTTGGTCTTTCGATGGAGAAAGGAGGTTAATTTTTTACTTTTTTTGAAAAAGATCATTGAGACATTTTGAATTAAAGTACTTTTGATGTAACTTATTATTTGAAAAATAGAGGCTTTACTTGACTTTTACTATTCTAGTTAAGTGCCAAACGAGAGGTTTTTTGTTTGGAACCGTTTGGATTTTCCAATAGGTTGGCCCCCCACATTGAATTCCATTAAACATAGAAATTCTTTACAATCAGAGTATTGAAAACACTCTCTCTCTCTCTCTCTCTCTCAAAAAAAAAATATATATATATATATATGGATTTAAACTCAAGTACAAGATGTGGTATCCCTAGATGTTAGATATCCTACTGGCGAACCGTTTTATGGTAATTATATTTTTTCCGACCATTCTGGGACGATTATCAGATTTAAGGATCTGTTTTACTGTTATTGCCCCCAAAAAAAAAAAAAAAACAGCTATGACAGAGGATCCACATTTGATTGAAAATAATACAAACCAAGCAATGATTGTCCCAACTCACGTCACCAAACCGAAGAGAATGATTTGTACCATACTTTAACATATCCAGCTGTTTCACTCTAAAAGGGAGCTTCTGTCCATTGTGGGCCTTAAAAGCAAAGAAAATTTTATGGAACAATCAGACCCTAGCCAGAGCCACTCTTGCATATGCTCCGCATTGACTCATTGTAATGTACAAAGAAAAACATTGAGATGCCTTAACTCACATGAACAAACAGATGCTCTGCTACCGGAATTGAAAAAAGAAAAAAAAAAAGCACCTTTGGAGGACAATGCTATATCCCTTTTTTTTTTCTCGCTCCTATGTGGATTACTAGTCAGAACTCAAGAGTGATACTTTTAACTCAAAGATGAGGGATGAATTCTTAAATATGTGTGAACTAAAATACCAACACCAGTCAACCATATCCGAGTTGTGTTGGCTGGATCTATAATGCTTTTTTTTTTTTTTTTTTAATGTTTGGGTTCACTGAGGCAGAGGCCAAACCGCGTTATCAATTATGTCCTGTCTCACGTGAATCGGGTTATGCTCTCTGGGTCACTGCACCGAATCCAAGTCTCCTCTTAAGTCAAAATTGCTTTTGCAATGAATGTAGGAGCCCTGCATTAGAAATGAAAAAATGGGCACAAAACACAGACACCGTCCCCTTCAACAACACCTGTCTCCTGCTATATACAAGGAAAGGAGCCAGCCAACCCAAGTGTCATTCGGCATAGACCCCAAGACTATATATACATATTACATATGCATGCAACAGAGGGGAAAAAAAACATGATGGAGGTCTAGATGATACCACAAGAAGAATGGTGACGCAAGGGAGAACCTCTAAATTATAAGAGCACGTGCTCTTCAATGTGGTTGTGGAGGGCAGCATTGTTCATGCATGATTTGAAAATGCCCTTGCATGGCCTGGGAGATGCTCCTCCCACTAGCGGGTCTTCGATTTTGCCCTATGTAAATGAAGACCCATGTTCGACTTGTGGGCGGGGGGTTGATAACTGCTTGGGTTGCAACCAGTTCTCCCCACAATATGAGAATAGAGAAGAGGAGGAAGGGGAGAAGAGGAACAGCTATAGGGGTGTCCGACAGCGGCCATGTGGTAGATGGGCGACCGAGATCCATGATCCAGAAAAGAGAGTGAGGGTGTGGCTGGGGACCTTTAATTTGACACAGCTAAGGAAGCCGCTCGAGCTTTCGATAAGAAGGCCATCGAGTTCCGTGGGGCCCGCGCCAAGGTTAACTTTCCTTGTCCTGAGTTGGGCCCATCACCTGATCACACCTTGTAGGAAGGGCAACAAGAGCAACAGCCACAGCAGCATCAGGTGGTGCCCAGTATAACTTCGCCCAGTCAGATTTCACCCAGCTGACTACATTGAATATGCCATTGCAGCTTCATCGAGTGCTTCTATTTCTGCTAGTACTGTTCGTCAGAAACACGGCCGCAACCTTGAAAGGAGAACATAGAACATGGCGGTTCTACATGATAAGAACAAGAGAGAAAGAATTATTGATTGCGGTCTTTCATCCTCTATGTTTTCTAGCTTTCATGATTAACTTTTTTTCTTCTTCTTCCTCTTCTTTTCATGGATGGTGAACTTGAACACTATGGTTGACCCGGGGACGATAATGTCATGCATTCTCATTGAACTACTACTACTACAAGCGCCTTTTTTTTATTTGAAATTTCGTTTTGAATGGATATAAAGTTGAGCAGACCATCTCAATTGGTGCAGCTGCGGAACAATCAGCAATTAAGACCAAACATGCGCAACTATATGTCTTTGAAAAATATCTGTTTTTTTGTCAACAAGTGTGGCTCACTTTAAAAATTAGTCTTACAAGTTCGAGGCATACATGAGTTTACGGTACAAAGGTGATTTTTAAAATTTAGTACATTTTGGTATGTTTAAATTCATTTTCTTGTCTTTATAAAGTGAAATCTCACTTTAAGTGAAGTGAATTCCACAAAAATACGAATGGGCCATTAATGATTTACATGCGTAATAGGTATGCATCATTGTGTTTATTTGTGTGATGCATAAATGAGGTCTAAAAATGGCATGTATATAAGGCTATTCCCACATGAAATTTTTACTCTAAATTAAAGTTGAAAAACTTGGCAAGTTGGCTCCTGACTTTGCTTAGTTACCTCATTCATTCTGATGAAAGACCAAATAAAATATAGAATAAACCCAATCAAGTCAAATATAAGTAATTAATGCTTGAGGTTTGGAGTTATATATCAATTTAAAATTGAATTACTAAAATGTAACAAATTTACTACTTTAAGTTGTTATTATTATTATTATTATTATTATTATTATTATTAATGCACGTAATATATAATTATATTTAGATTTTATAAATATTTAATCTATTTTTAGATTTAAAAGAAAAAGACTCTCATGAGTCATCGAGTTGACTCTCCAAGTCAATATTTTACAGGTGTCAATACACGCTTCATACGGTGATTGCATTTGGTGCCGCGGTTGGTCACTGACATCAAATCCCATCAATCACTTTTTTTCATTGATAACATCGAAACATATCTAAAACCATTGGATGTACTCATTTGCTCATATAAAAATTAATAATATATTTTAAATGTGAAATATTTGTATACTCAATATTTACACATGTAAAATCCATTTTTCTATCATATATATAAAAGGAAAATGATCCCTAAGTGTAGAGATATTCGACACAAAAGGTAGGGCCGTATATGAAAAAATCCCTTTTACAATAAGGGTCAAGGCAAGGCAAATGGGTGTTCGAAAGGCCTATGGGATTGTCATATGCATGTGCCATTGTGTTTTTCTTTGACTCTTAAAGTGCACGTTTGTGTGCGCATGTGGAAATTTGATTTTGTGGTTTTTTTGGTCTTTTGAAAAAAAATTTCCCACAATAAAGAGTAATTTTCTACACAATTAATCATAGAAAATTTAGCCAACTTATGCATTTTTACTCTAAAAAAAGAAGCCTCACGGAACAAGAAAAACTTGCACTGTGGAAAAGCAGCCAGATTTTCTACACCTTTTCCGCAGAAACGCTGACACACAAAATGCACCCTAAATCCTTCCTTATCTAATCTAGACTTTCACTCCTCGTACTCTTCCCTTTTAATCTTCCTGGCTTGTGCTTGTATTTTCTCATGGCATGAAACCTCCCTGCAAAGTGCATATACATACATGGAGATAATTAAGAGTGCGAGAGGCTCAGGAAAAGCCCAAAAAACTGACTTTGGGCTCTCCCGAGTCACCACCCTGCAATTCTTGAGTTTAGTAAAGGTACTGGACGTCAAATAAAATGCACTCAGAGTTCTACTTGGTGACAACTCACATGTATTTATAAAACCAAAATCAAACGAGGCAGGAGAATCACACCGCTCTCATACATATATCCCATCAAGGATCGATTCCTGGCAGGATGGTTCTGAAGTATCAAAATGTCGAAATTGACGATTACGAGAAGGCAAGCCTAACAGTCAAGGTCAAAAGTTCAAACAAAGAAAAGTCCGCTGAATATCATCCGTTGGATCTGTGGTAGGAGGGCCCGTTTCGCTTGTAAATCACTTGTACGTTGGAGTCTTCACCACCGAAAGGAAGCGGCGGAAACCGCAATGAAATTATTTGTCGTTTTCCGCTGCCACAGATAACGGATTCGAGCATTTCTGTGGTAGCTTCCAGTTTCTGTGTCCATGAAACTGAAAAGAAAGGCAGTTTCTCTGAATTATCATTTGACGCTGAATGGGAAGCAAATATACGATTAGCTCGTTCTGTGTTTTGTCAACTTGTCTTTTCTTTTCAAGACGTGCACCTTACACGTGTCCCATCACCTCTACCCCGGCCCTATTACAACTGCAAACCACAACAATAATGGGAATAACCATGGACGGACCAAACGTTAGAAACTATGCTGTCTGATGCTAACTTGGCTCATGTCCAAGACCAAAATTTTCCAACCCGGTGAGTCTGTTAAAAAGTGGAAGCTACCACAGAAATGCTCGAATCCGTTATCTGTAGCAGCGGAAAACGACAAATAATTTCATTGCGGTTTCCGCCGCTTCCTTTCGGTGGTGAAGACTCCAACGTACAAGTGATTTACAAGCGAAACGGGCCGTCCTACCACAGATCCAACGGATGATATTCAGCGGACTTTTCTTTGTTTGAACTTTTGACCTTGACTGTTAGGCTTGTCTTCTCGTAATCGTCAATTTCGAGATTTTGATACTTTAGATGGGGTGTTGATTTTCTCTTCTGGCCATTGGGCCAACTCGGCATAAAAAAAAAAATTTCAAACATGGCCAACGGGCATCCACCACATCCACAATTAATGTCTATATGATGTGACACGTGAATCAGCTTATCACAGCCCTGAATCCAAGTCTCCTATTCAGCTCTTCCCTGTAGTCGTTCGCCTAAGCCAAATTGTCCACTGGCTCTATTCTATGTTCAAACGGTGCACATTTTGCTATAGGATGTTACAGGTACGAAGAATCTCATCCAACAAGGCTGTCCTGTAAGGCCAAAAGTCATATTTAATGACAGACTCAGTCAGAGTCACCCAAAAGGCAGAAAGGCCCCTCGCTGCAGTGAGGATCCAGCTCGCTGTAGCGAGTGGGGTGGTAGTTCCGTCCTGCAGAGTTAGTGTAGACTTTAAATTTTAAGTATATTATTCTTAAAAGTTTTTTTAGACGAACTTGGGCCTATATGATGTGACACGTGAATCAGCTTATCACAGCTCTGAATCCAAGTCTCCTATTCAGCTCTTCCCTGTAGTCGTTCGCATAAGCCAAATTGTCCACTGGCTCTATTCTATGTTCAAACGGTGCACATTTTGCTATAGGATGTTACAGGTACGAAGAATCTCATCCAACAAGGCTGTCCTGTAAGGCCAAAAGTCATATTTAATGGCAGACTCAGTCAGAGCCACCCAAAGGGCAGAAAGGTCCCCTCGCTGCAGTGAGGATCCAGCTCGCTGTAGCGAGTGGGGTGATAGTTCCGTCCGGACTCTAATGCAGAGTTAGTGTAGACTTTAAATTTTAAGTATATTATTCTTAAAAGTTTTTTTTTTGACGAACTTGAGCCTATATGTTGGGTATTTCTCTCAATTCAAAAGAAATACTATAAGTTAATTCTCTCTCTTGATATGATTTTAGAATACTTTAAGAGAGATTTTCTTATTTCTTTAGGGTTATTGAGATATTGTTTTGAATAGCTGCTATAGAAGATTTTGTTGCTTCTAATCTCTTGTAGAAGATTGATTATCTTATCCAACAAGGTGCTAGCAAATCAAATAAGGAGAATGGTGCACGGTGAAAATCGTGTCAGTGGCAGTTATGCAAAAACAATTACAGTTCCTAGGTCAAGGTACAGACTGAGGTAAAGGAGCTGTGAGTTTATCTTGTAACTGTTCATGAAATCTTAATTTCTAAATCGTGGTTTTTCTCATTGGAAAGGATTTCCACATTAAATATTGTATCTGCCTTCTTGTAGTGTGTAATTCGTATATTTATTTGCTAATTCTATCTTGTTTGGTTTGTTACATCCGTTGTATTTATTTGATTAATTAGACTAGCATCCATATTAGTGGGTCCTACAAAACCTTCATGTCCAGTTAAGACCTTGTAAGATTTAAGGTTGGCTAATTTACTGGGAAATGGACAAAACCGGGACTCTTAATGATGTACGTTTGATTGGAAAAGGATTGCCCAAGATTGTCATTGAAAAAGTATAGTTCGTTCAGGAACTCGAGCGAACCCCTCAAAGAGCACTCTTCGTTCAAGCCTTCCAATCTTTCGCTCGAGCCATCCTTCCAAGCTGAAGACAAAATACAGTTTGCTCGAGCGATGTCCTTGATCGCTCGAGCAAACCCTCACAAAAGCTTCTTCGCTCAAGCTACTCTTTCAGTTCGCTCGAGCCACTCTTTCAATTTGCTCGAGCCATATCTCATATCTAAAGGCAGAACACAGTTCGCTTTCGCTCGAGTGAAGTGATGGACCGCTCGAGCGAACCCAAGACTGTAGCCTTTTCGCTCGACCCGAGATTATTGTTCGCTCGAGCCATGGTCTGAAATTCAAACTTTCGAAGACAGAGGCTTGCTCACTCGAGCGGACCCTCTAGTCGCTCGAGCGAACTTGGGCGCCAAAATAGAAACCTGCCTAGAACTCTCTACTATTTTGTCTCAAGTTAGTATTGCTGATCTTAATCAACTTATAACACTTGGGGCACGAAATTTGGCCTATATAAAGTCTTTATCTCTCTTTTCAACCTCACCTCTTCAACAAGGAAAATTCCTAGAGAGCACTTGAGAGATTAATCTTCCCCTAAGGCTATCATCTACAGTGCTGAAGATCAAGGCTTTGGTTATGCTCCATTCTACTCTTCTGAAGTAAAGATTCATTGAAGACGACTTCGAGGCGTTCGTTTCAAGCGCGGTGAAAGTGCACTGCGAGGAATTGGTAAGTCAGTGTAGTCTCTAGGTTGAGTTTCGACTAGGAAGGGTTGTGAGTGCTTGTAACTTTCTTTTACATAGCGCTTAGTTGTTTGTTGGCCTAGACGATAAGGCTCATGGTTTTTTCCCGAGTATGGTTTTCCACGTATAAATCATGTGCCCTTCTTGTTTTGTGGATTGCATATTTTTAATCGGATCTACGATTAATTACTAGTTTAATCATTAAGATCGAAACTTATTAGAGATCTGTTGGTTGGGGCCCGAGCCTGTGTTAAGGTCAAAATTTTCACACCTGTGACTATACGACACATGAAGTTCAAAACTCGTGCAAAAGGGAAAGAAACTTGAATAGCTTAGTCCAACAACAAGAGCAGATAACGCCAATAAAAAAGAAAGATGATTTGGTGCTCATTTTTTAATATTCACTTTGGATTTTTGTTTTGCCATTTCTGACATGGTTTGCTATGTATTCAATTCTCATGCATTCTAATATCATCAGGGACTTTATATATATACAAAAGTCAAAAGGCCCCTTAGAACGTTATGACAACCTCTTTAAAAGTCCTTCACCTCTGGTGGACCAATGTGTTCATATTTGCTTTTGGAATATTCCCAACCGTTGATTTCCATGATCCTTAACAAAGTTCCCCATGTTCTTGAAATAAGGTGAGCCACACTTTCTCTTAGAACTTCCATTGTCTTCTATGCCGGATCAAACTCTAGTTTCCTTGTAACCTACACGGCCACCGTTTGGTTCTAGAGTCCAAGTCCTGTGAGGCTTTACCCAATGGTTATGTAGTAGACCGTGATATATCGGCTGCCCGTGATGACATGGTAGACCATTATATTTCCACTGATGATGGCCTTGCGTAGAACCCCTTGGAGGATCCCGATTCTTAGTTCTAGTTACTTAATCAGGTGGCCCACGAATGCAAGACCCAAACAGGCAGTCACGTGATAATGACATGATTAATGAGAAGAAAATGAGTTTCTCGACATTGTATAATGCTGTCATCATTGCTTGAGGACATAGCTTGCCACTGGCACTTGAGTCATGATCCCCTGATGTGCCAGCATGTGCTCTTGTGTATCATTTCATCAGGTGGGCCACACAAGCAAGGCTAAAGACCAGCAAAACATTTATTAATGGTAAAGAAACTCACAGGGGATGCTACAGAGCATTCGCCCAAGATCATCTGCATGCACACTTTTTTCGAGCTTCTAAAGTATGATGCTCTCAATGCTTTGTACTATTTTCTAAAGTAAGGCACATAACATGGTTGGCCGGTTTCGATCAAATGTTGTAAATGAGTACCACATCATCTTTCTATATATACAACTGGGGTACTTGGGGTAGAATACGAGCAGACTTTTCTCGATTCATACATTATTATCAGTTAATAAGGTAGTTTGATACAAAATACACACTCAAACCCTCGAACCCGGCCGTGGCATGATTATTAGGATTAGTTTCTAATCCCTTTTTTTTTTGGGTATCGTTTCTAAGGGGCGGATATCATATGAGACTCGCATATACAAGGTGATGGAAAATCATACATGCGAGGAGAGACAACTCACAGATACGATGTGACACAACTCACTCATATGATGTGAGGTAAAAGCAGCTCACATATGCAAGGAGTGGAGAGGCCAGGTTCAGCCTGGACCTCCTAGTGAGATATGCCGCTCTTTATTGCTGGGGTAAGTAGACATTCTTGATTACATATTTGTAATCCCGTTGTCAAATCTTGGCATGATATGTTTGGATTAAATTGTAATCCCAGCGATTGAGGCTGAGATTGACTAATGATACCAAGGAGAGAAGTGCCAAGGATTTATCCGTCACAAAACAAGTGGGTATCTTATATTTTGCTCGTACAGGTCCTCTAAATCTGCTTCTTTTAAAATGAGTAGTGCTAGTCATGGCCCAAGGCCCAGCAGATCTGTATGTTAATAGTTTATAACACTATCTCAAGTCGGATCTGGGTTTTTGTTTGTGGAGGTTAAGCTAAACCTCACCTGTTTGTGGACGCGTAGGAATTTGATTTTTGCTAAACATGACCACTGCACTCCAAGTTGCTAAATGGGGTGAGTTATATATATGCCTGACCCACTCAAAATCGAACTCTCTCCTCCACTGGGATTCCCTCAAATTTTAATCCGAAACAAGTCAGTCCCACTATGAGACTGAGGATATAATTAATGATATAATTAACATAATTATATATATATATATATATTTAATTAACATAATCATATGCATTACTAATCAATTCCATGCTCGAACTTTGAGAACGACCAGCTCCAATGAGAGTAAAGTTAGGGACATTCCACAGGTGGGTAGGGCGTTCTTTTTAAAAATATGAGAGCTTCAATAGGTGGACCTCATTATGGGGCTTTTCCTTTTTCTCCGCTAGAAGCATGAGTGAAACGCTTAGATTTATTTTCAATGAAATCAAGACTTGATCCTCATCTTTGAATGTTAAGTTTCCTCATGTGCTTCGGTCGGGGAATGGCATGGCGGATGCTTTGGCTAAGTTAGGAGTTGAAAAAGATGTAGCTTTGCTTGCTCCTTTGTAATTTGTTGTTTTTGTATGGGTATTTAGCTCAAATACCTACGTAGGTTTTTTTTTTACCTTTCTTAAGTCTTTAATATATTTTACTGTTATTGATAAAAATAAAAAAAAAATACTCAGAGTAACCGAACTAACGTTGGACTTGGAAACTCTTAATTTTCTATTGGCATTGTCCAATTATAAGTGTGTTTGGTTTTGCATAAAAAGATGGAGAAGGAGAAAGGAAAGCATCTAAGGTCCTAATGACCCCAATAATAATGTAGTAGGCTTTTTACTTCAAAAAGAGAAAGAAAACCAAGTAGTGGTGAGTTACTCATTAATTTAAAAATAAGTGCCGATCTACTTGAACTGTTGATCTTTTTCCTTTTTTTTTATCAAATTTTAATGGCTGTAATCGCATGCAAACTTACTGAGATAAAATCCCAGGGACAACGATACCTGAAGTGGTGTCATTGGTACGGATTGAAGGGAATGAGTATAAATTGGATTGTTCATAAGTGGCTCCCACTATATAAAATAACAGAAGTGTTGTTAAGGGTTTTTTTTTTCTTTTTTATAAATAGGTTTTTTTTCAATAATCCCTTCATTTTCCTTCAATTTCGTGAATACAACTTCTATTGTTAATCATAATTATCAATGGGCGTCATGTACCTCTAAAATCTACATGGTCAAAAGTCTCTCTTCTTTCTGTTTTTTTTTTTTTTGTTCTAATAAGTACTCACTCACACCCACACACATTCGTATAAATCCCTCACCATTAGCACTACAAGCGCACCTCTTTAAGTCAAATCAAACTGCTTTTTCTCTAAAATAAATTTACTGTCATCAACAAAATGCTATCTTTGAGGTTGATTGTGGAAGAAATATAATTTGACAACTTTTTTTATTTTAATCACATGCTTCCCATGTAAAAAACATGAGGTTGGGCATAACTCTGGTTCAAGTTGAATAGAAGATTAAAAATAATGGAACTGAGGATTTTAAGTACGGTTTGGGTTTCATACTTCAGCCCCAGCTTATTTCTTGAATTCTGCCCTAGAATAATATTTCAGATTCTCATCCATTCATATGAATATGAATGGGGCCATAAATTACTCTAAGTTATCCCAAAGGGAGAAATAGATAAGGCATTGGGTCAACACTACGACAACGCTATCTTGTTTTATAAGCACTCATTGATTGTTGGAATAGTATAAAAAAAAAAAAAAAAGCGCTAAAAAGATGGTTGACAGCAATAATGAGTGAAATGTGGAGAACTCTATGGTATGGGGCCATCTAAATAAATATAGAGTTGATTCCACTGTAAAATTGAGGACCAATAATGTGACCAGCCAGCATAATTTTATGCATTATTGATTATATTAACCACATTATTAGTTGAGACCAACTTCTATTGAAGTATAACCACATTATTAATTGAGACCAACTTCTATTGAAGTATAAAATATAAATTGACGACACAGTATAATAGAATATGACATTAATTTTGAGTGGTCATATTTTTAATAGAAAGGCCCATGGCGGACTTCCACACAGCCCACAGACGAGGAAGACAGCAATGAAAAAACTTCAGCCCATGTCCTCTGATGTGGGATGCCAAAGGAAGCTGTTGATTTGGGCTTTAGCTTTGAATTCAAGCCTTCTTAGTCTGGATCATATGATTGTCCCACTCTCACCCATATCTACAGTAAGGCCTGCCTATTGAAAATTCTAATCACTCAAAAATGAACTTGATCATCCCCTTCCACCGGATGTTCTCGAATCTTACCATAGTAAGAATTTGTCAACCTAACATGTAACGTGGCATCAACGGCCAAGCCATTGTCTTGTTCTAGTGAGGTCAGCTTTGAAGCTAATTGGACCCGGTCATGTTCCACATGTTAAGATAGATTTGTCATGGCGAAATAAATAGCTGTCTGCTTGGGACCTGAAGAATGTTTCAAGTAGAATTTTGGTGCTAGCCACCAAAAATAGCATTTTCTCCGGTTTACATTATTTATTTTTTGTATTAATAGGGTATGCCCCATTTAGAGGCTCTGTTCGACCTCCTTTTCAGTATAATATTCTAATGGAAGAAATGAAGACCTAACTTTCTCTTCAGAAAAAATTGGACACGGTCTACGCACGTCACACCCTTGGAATGTCACTGTCAAGAGACAAAAGGAGCCACAATAGCAAATGCTGGCTACAACAGGTGCAAGCCTGGACCCGAGTACTGTACGCGTACATCTAGAAGTCAACACGGATTGTAAGATTTTACGCCAACACTAAACATAATGCATGAACTCATGCAACTCGGAAGAAATCATAAAACCTTACTATATATATACACACACCAACAGTTGGAGCTGAGGACGTAAGAAGAATGGAAAGCCGTGGGACAATCTCCAAACTCGTTCCCAATAAAGAAAGAATCATTAGAGAGAGAGGAGAGACGAGCAGAGTCACTCTTAGTTCAGTCCTCACCCGAGAAGAAGAGGATTCTATAATTCTATCCACTTACAAACACGTACTCTCTGATGGGATTACGGATGGCACCATCGTCCATAACCTGAAAATGCCCTTCCAAGGCCTAGGAGGAGATACTCCTGCCACTAGTGCTTCTTTGATTTCGCTCAATGTGAGTGAAGACTCATGTTCGATTTGCCGGCGAGGGATTGATGACTGTATAGGTTGTACACTCTTCTCCCCACCATATGAGAATAAGGAGGTGGAGGAGGAGGAGCAACAAGAGAAAAAGAGGAGCTACTATAGGGGTGTTCGACAACGGCCATCGGGTAGATGGGCGGCTGAGATCCAGAATCCTGTGAAGAGAGCAAGGGTGTGGCTGGGGACCTTCGATACAGCTGAGGAAGCAGCTCGGGCTTTTGATAAGAAGGCAATCGAGTTCCGTGGGACTAGTGCCAAGCTTAATTTTCCTTCTACCGACCGACTATGGACCAGTACCTCCTGATAACACCTTATTGGAAGGCCAACATAATCAACAGCTACAGCATATCTGGAACTGGGAAGCTCCTAGCGAGATGGAGTCTGGAGCTCGCAACATGTCAACAGCACTTGGAGGGGAAGAATTCCAGAACTGGGTGAAGATAGATCCCAACCAATATGCCGTTGCAGCAGCTTCAGCCAATGCTGCTTCTGCTACTACCAGTGATAAAAAAAAAAAGGCATTCTTGAAAGGAAGAGATGATAGGGTGGTCCCCTATGAAAGGAACCCTCGATCTTTTGTGGAGTAGGATCCTCTGTCGCACGTTGCGATATGCATTCTCTGTAGGCCCATATAATGATAATCCGGACAGTTCATCTTGAGTCCCATCCCTTTCATATAGTGGCATATCCTCAGATTTCAGTTCGGCCGGAGTGGACCACTACCATCGCAGATGCTGCTGAGGACAACTTATTCTGTGTGGACTGGAGATGTTTTGTTCCCTAGCTCCTTGTGGTTTGGATCAGTTTTAATTTGTAGGTTTTCGCACTAGGACTATAAATGACTGGACCATCAGACTGAAGGAATATAGTCGATAGTTTGATAGGTTGAGGGACGTACGGGAGCTGTTCGATTCTTTATTATTATTTGTTAGTTTAATTTTTTGTTATTGCTAATTAAGATTCTTTATCATTATTTTACTAAGTAAAAGCATGTTTCACTCGAAAATGACATGACTAATGACTTTGTCCAATTATTTATAAAATAAAAGCCATGTTGCACCTGAAAATGAGATAGCTTTGCTCAGTTGCTACTTTGAATGCTTGAGTTTCCATTATTCTACTCTACTATAGTAAAAGGTAAGCTTCCTTTTTTTTGGTAGGAAATAAACTTTACTGTAAAAGCAGAAAGCACCACTAGGGGACAGGATCACGAGAAAAACAAACAAGACAGAACGGGGACTACCACAAACAAAAACAAAGACCAGAAAGCACAAAAATAAAACAAAACTAGAAGCAAATCCTATGTAGCTGGTGACATTGAGAACATTCATCAATTAATCCCCAGAATGCATAATAGCTATCTTTGCAAAATTCTAGTTAGGTCAACAAGTGGAGCTCAGTACTCTATAAAACATTTCACAAGCAAATTAATGACTATAGTGGTTGGCGCCATGCCAATTTCAGCTTGAGCTTGCTTACTTGCTTATTTCACTCTTATCAAAGTAGGGTCAATATTGGATTGATCAAGCGTAAATCAGTTTACCCATGTTTAATTAATAAAATATTATTAATTGGTCACTTGTGATCATTTAATGTGCCACAATAACTATGGTAGCTATATACATGGATAATTTAAAATCTATTGATTAGTTACTTGTTTTACAAGTGAGAGTTGTATCTCACTCTAATCAAAATAGGGCCTATATTGGATTGATCAAGAGTAAATCAATTTATCCATATTTAATTAACAAAAAAAATATTAATGGGTCACATGTGATCATTTAATGGAGCACAATAACTACAATATACATGGATAGTTTAAAATATATTGATTAGTTACTTGTAATCGCTTGATGGGTTGCGATGCCTGTGGCAAACATAGATGGTTGTGAGCACACCATTGATAGCTATGAACCAATCAACTATTCATGTTGCTTAGAATAAATATCCTCTTCTAAAGTGGAATTTCCTCAAATTTTATTTTATTAGAAGTTGGTCCAAACATAAAATTGAGCATATCATATTTTTAAACGTAAATAAGTGGGACCAACTCCTTCTTCAATTCAAATGATACCCAATAAGCCAAAATCAAACTAGTTAAAAAAAAAAAAAAAAGATTATCTCAGAGTGTCATGAAAGAGAAGCCACTCTTTTGGAGAGAAAAACTCTCTTAAAAACTTGGAGATGATTTACTTTCTTTTCTGGAAGCATGCAAAGGAACAAGATAATGAGGAGGCACAAAATTTTAATAAATAAAACGCATCCAAACTTATGAACAAGAAAAACTGCTTTTAGCGGGGGCCAGAGGCCGTCGTAAAAGCGATATTGCCCGCCAGTAAAACCTTGAGCCTTGGCCGCCGCTTAGTGACAGTATATATCGGGTGGGTAAAGGTTTTAGTGGCGGCCGTTCATTGCTGCTATTGTTTTTTTATTGAGGCAGCCTTGATCGCCGTAAAAGAAATCCGTGGATTAGTAGGACAACAAATGAAAGTTTTAGTGGGGGCCATTGGCTGCCGGTAATAGTAAAAATGGTAGCCACTAAAAACCAGTTTTTTTTAGCGGCGGTCACAAAGCCGCCGCTAAAATCAGTAGTTTTTTTTTTTTTTTTTAAATGCATATAGGAAATACATTTCATGTATATTAACTTGTTTCTTGTACATAATCAATGCTTAACAAATCTTGCTCATAATCAAAGTATTTCATATCTAAATACTTAAACAAATTTAAATAGTGTAATTTGTTAGCATTTCTACTGGGCTTAAATATCAACCCACACGAAGCACAGAAATGCCCACCCAACATCTTCATGGTCTACCAATCCTCATCACAACTTAAATAAATACAAAAACAATAACAATAACAATGACAATGACAGAGAAAAATTATCAATGGCCAGGAATAGTTAATACATCCAACCCATTTCGATCTATCTCAACACATTATAACCCAATATTCCTCTTCAATAATTCTATTGACCAAAAGAAAAATAACGAACCGTCATCATTAACCCATTTATTTATGATGGATCAAGAGAGAGACATGAGAAAGACCCTTCACAATCTAAATACAGCAAAGAAAAGAAAAGGAGAGAGAGGGAGAGCCTAGACAAACAAAAAGAAAAATGCAACTCACAAACAGCTCATGTGATCATATGTATGTATGTATCACTGTATACCGACAATGAGTAGACTTACTCAAAAAATTCCCAATCAAGCTTGATGTAGCTGGTGTGGGATCAAAGGCCTCCCATTGCATGCATATATATTTGGTCCCCAAACAAATATAAGCTAAGGATGTTCACTTCCAGGAGTGTGTCTGTTGTATCAACATTTTATTAAGCAACCATCTAACTTGCGCCTGCAAATGTTCCATTGCATAGGAATAACCCCTGCCCAGATGTAGGATGCAGACAAGTTTCAAATTACCAACAGCAGTGCTTCAGCTGCATCATGAACATCACAAACACATTCTCCCTATTTTCGACTATCTCAAGTTTTCCTATTAAGCAGAATCATGAAAGAGAACATGTATTAAAAAGGTTAGTTCAAGACTTTATCTCAATAAACAAAATGTCTAGAGATCTGGTTATTCTTCCAGCAACAAATGGGAAATTCCTCCCAATTGATCTTCATACAGACCAACTGACAAGTGCTTACTAACAATCGCGCGATTGAAAATGAAAGTGCTCTCTTCATGCTTTGTCAGTTTTCATTTTTTTCCACTTAAAACTTTTGATTTACATCAGCAGTATTTATGGGCAACTGACCTTGCAATAACTTGATGAAAAAAATGAGTAACATAAACCTGGCAACAACTTGATGAAGGCTTCACTGCATTGATGAAAGGTTGCAACAGTAGCCCCATAACCCATGACGGAGAAACTGTGCACACTTCAAGATCGTTTTTATTTGCATACTCCAAAGCCTCACAATTAAACCCTTTGAAATTCTCTATCACCAAAATAAAATAAAAGGGAACCCTTTAAATTTAGACTTTCCAAACAAGAAAGAATTTGCCACTTCAGTAAAGAAAATTCCATAGCATCAAAGATAAAAACAACCACTGATAGTCTATTAAGCAGGTAAAAGATGATCTCAATGATAAGTCACATTCTCAGCCTGTGACCTTTATGAAGAAAGAAAATTCTCAATACAAATAATTCTCAATGGACAACTCCTTCATAGCATCAAATCCTTATAATTGCCTAGACGTCCTTTTGGACTAAGCAAGTGATGTAAGATTCCACCAAGACCATGTCATTCTCATCCAATAAAACATCAAGTTCAATGAAATTGAGGAAAAACTCAAAAAAGAAATCCAAATAAATTTATAATAACTTCGGTGAAGAAAACAATACCATTTCAGCCATAAACATTCACATTCTCCACAACTTGTGGATACAAACAAGAAGGAGAAACACAACATGAGTAATGACTTTAGCTTAAATGAAGATTCCAGTATTCCACTAAAAAACAGAAGAAAAAACTTGAGCTTGATGCATCACATGAAGCAAGGCCAAGATCAAATACATCCCTGATTCTCCACTTCAATTTAAATTACATAAAGAACTCAAAGATTACAAAAAATCCCTTACACAAAGAAAGAAGTCTTGTGAGAAATCTAAAATCACGAACAACAAAAAAAGCAAAATGCAAAATTTCTCCAACTCAGTGTGTTGTTACAGCACATTATGTAAAGTGATAGTACATATTGTGCTACATTCTATACTTATTCCAAATATTTGAAACACATTTAAACATATATAGAAAATAAATTTGAACGCAACAAAAGAAGAAAAAGAATAAAAACAACATATATAGAAAATTAACAATTCACAGTTTGTCCTATTGCTTAGTTAGTCCTTTAATGTTCATTAACAGTACTTTTCAGTATGAAAGACCTTTAATGTGTACTGACTCTAATTCTCAGATAATTGCATGTTTAATTAGTTATAGTATTATGAAGATGAAATGATCCTGAAAACTACAGTTGGGTAGAATTGAAACTGGTATTTAGTGTAATATTTGCTTCAATTGTGCCAACATTCTGTAAAATTAGAAAACTCAGTAAGCAAACTATCGTAAACTGGAAAAGAAAAAAAATAATTATAATGTTTAAGCACAAACCTCGCTTTAAAAATATTGCTGCAATAACTAATCAAAATTCAAAGGAATTACGCCATTATTAGGTTTATCTTGCTAAAACATCACAAGTATTCACAACTTCATCTGAAGATATATGCCACACCAGTGGTGGACGTGCCTTTTATGTTGCATCGGCCAATGCCTTTGGTCTAAACATGTGCTTGGGGTGCAGAAGCTAGCATAAACACACCAGAGACAAGTCCTCTCTTTCCAAGGGTAATTGTATTGATTAACTATTTTGGAAACATTGTAGCTAGCATCATTAATGGGTGTTTCATTTTAGTATTTTTTCACTTGAATTAGAATTAGTGAGTGTTGACTCTTAATTGGGTTAACTTAGCTGGTACTAGTACCCTTGAAAGGGTGAAAGATCACGAAGGTAAGAAGTAATACTGTTTCAATGGACATTACAATGTCTCTTTCCTTAAATCGATTTTTGTCACCCACTTAATCAATGTGCAGCACACCTCAGCAGAAGAAAATAAAATAAAATAAAATAAAAACCCAACAAATTAAAAGCAAGTGCATCAATGAAGTGGGTTCTCAATGAGAAGTAGATATTCCTTTCACAACCAATGCTTAATGATTAATCAGATCATGTGTAATGAATTTGCCCACCGCTAAGATTACCATGTTTGTTTGTTATCACCAATTATGTAGCTAATTCCCACCTAATATAGATTACATCTCTCCATTCATCAAAATTTATTCCAAGCATTATCACATACACTTGATGTGCATGGTTTAGGCTTGCGTTACATACAACATACACAACAAAGTGCAATAAATCAAACCACAAAGAGATGAAATCACATACCACAATAAAGATTGATGGGGACGGTATTTGTCTGCAACCAAACCAAGCTGTAACAGGGGGAAAAAAAAAAAAAAGGCCCATGATCATCTTACCTTTCTAGTCATGACAAAACACACCATTTCCAGTTGCTATCTAAGACCCAAATCGGGAGACAGCGAAGCAAGGAGAGAGATAGCTTGGGCAGTGTGTGATTGGAGGACGGCAAACAAGATGAAAAAAAAACAGGGAGGTACTGCACGTCAACGAACATCTTCGCAAGATCATTTGGACAAAATCAAAACCCCTGAACCAAAACCCTAAGAAAACTGCAGATGAAGTGTTTACCGTTCTTGCAGAGCTCTGCGAGGATGCGAGTGGTGCAAGTGGATGCGGATCGGTCGGATTTGTTGGGGATGTATTGCGCGCAATATCCACATTTCTAGGGATTCATCTCATTCTTTCCCAGAATCCATGGATCTTTATTCAAGTCTCGACCAATACATCCACGAATAACACGAGCAATCCTTAAGGGTGGGCCAAGTCGACCTTCCAGACGGGCCCCTGGTGGCCGGAGATGGTGGCTAGGTGCTGCTCCCGGTCGCCGCCGCTGATGCTGATGATCTTGATGGTGGTGTCGGAAGAGGCTGGGGTGAGGAGCATGCCGTAGTAGTCCAACGCCAAAGGAGAGAGAGGTAGAAAGGAGAGATGAAGGTGATGGGCGGTGGGCTCTCTGCGCAAGGACGGTGAGGGATGGATAAGTGGGGGGCACTTATGGGCGCCGCAGCAAAAAACTTTTGGCGACGGCCAATGCATGATGGACACTACAAACTCCTTTTACCCGAAAGGATTGGCCACCGCCGTATGTTCGACCATAAAAGGGGAAAAAAAAAACTCCCGGGACATATTGGACACCTGTGGCCGTCGGTAAAAATAACTTAAAAATTGCGTTACAGCGGGTCAGATTTGGCCTTGGCTAGCGGCGATTTGGAAAGTCCGCCGCTATAAGTTTGACGCTAAAATTATATTTTTTGTAAATCCGCGTTAAAAGAAAATAGGGAAATCGAGGCAGGGGCGCCCGCTGGTGATAACGCATCCTAATTTGCTAGAACTGTGAGGTCTGATACTTTCGACGGAAAACCGCATAAGCCGTATCTTATCCATTGGGCATTGAGATTACTAGAGTCTCTTCAGACAACCCTGTCCCAATGAATCATATGGATCCCTATGTCTGGGACTCCCATATTCACTTGGGTCAATTACGAAGATGGGACAAAACCGTCACCGTCATACTTTGTGAATACATTTTGTAAAATATGGGCTCTTTTGCAGGTCCTCGTAGTGTTAGGTGAACATTTCCCTGCCTTGAGATACCTATTTTTCCCATTAGAAAGATACTTATACTCTTGCTATCGTGTGGGCATCCCACATACGTGAAAGATGTATACTATTTTAGCTGTCTATCGCGCAGGCTCACAGCCAAAATGGGATTAGAAAAGGGCCAAAAGGCCTACCACTTGGGCCTCCTGATTACATGTTGGTCTTGGACTGCTGGGCCAGTGGCCCATTGTACCCGTGGGCTGGTCCACCGATTGGCCAATTGAGACCACTGGTCTGGCTCTGGCGAGCATCAGATGCTCCCTCAAATTTGTTATTCTAGCCATTTTTTTCCAACTGTATATGGTTACACGACTGAACCTTTTTCCACATCTATGCTTTTGTTTCAGTAGAGTGAGGAAGTACCAATGCCTTTGTTTTTCAGAATCAACATTGGTCTGAGTTTTTCTGTCCTTGAACAACTCTTTCTTGCTATCAAGATCGACAATCAAGTATCGTAAAAAAGAAGGCTCCTCTTATTGATCAAAGAGGATCCTTGAATTATGATGTTCGGAGGATGGGGAAAGTACATTGGATCGTGCATGAAGGAGAGACGTTAGAGATCATAGGAGTATTCCTAATCCAAAATTTCATGGGTCAAGGGGTAAGGTGCTGGAAACATTTTTATAATTTTTGTCGTTAACCTCGTAGAAACAAAAATTAATAGTAGTAAACTAGCATCCGAGGCACTCTGATTTTAGTCACTATAAAAAAAAAAAAAAAAAAAAAAAATTTTAGAGGCGGAAAAAAAGGCCTACTGTAAGTCAATTTCCGCCGCTAAAAGTTCCATTTTCGGCCTCCCTCCATCTAAGAGTTCCCGACCATTTTAGCGGCCGGGAAATAACCGCCTCCAAAGGCTTTTCTTTTTTAGCCATTTTTTCATTTTCTTTGCTTGTAGAATTGTCAAGTAGTATCTGAGGCTTTGCTAGTGATAGGGCACTACACCAAAGTCTCCTGTTGGAGAATCCTATCTGAAAACTGCTTTTATCCTATGGGAGGAAGCGAGCTCAGGGACCGTCTTCTTTTCACTGTGGCTAAGTTTTGTTGAAGGCGAGAGAAGTAAAACTCTATAATCGCACCTACCCATTGGAGATTAAAATCACTCAAATTGAATGCTCTGTATTTATAAGATGTCCCAAGTTTTACTAAAGTCCCACTTTAAAATCGATCATATATGTGACAATAATGTGGTTAATGCAAGAAATTATATTAACCATATTATTAATAATCTTACTGTAAAACCAACTTGGGGGTATCATGTTCAACGGAAGACAAAAGTGGGGATGATAATGGGTTGGGTTTAAATTAGGGATGACGATTTGGTATAGTTTTCTGGTGTGTTTTCGCTTTTTTTAATTGCTAAATAAGAATATATATATATAAAGTATGTGTCCTAAGGATTAGTTTTTGGCTGTCCAGATTTGAATGACCCTCGGGCACGAGGCTAAAGTCTCCTAGGTCGGGATGGGGGGTAGATACTCTGGGTTATAAAAAAAATGTATACGAAGTTTTGTTAGTGTGAGTGGTAGTAATGAGTGACATTTTCCTAGATTTCATGGGTTTAAATGCTTCCTCATACATACTTTTTTATATTAAAAAATATAAATCATTCACTAACAAATCCGACCCATGACTGGCATGGGGCGGGTTTGGTATGACAACTATCAAAACCCGCCATAGGTTGGACAGATATGGGCCAATGGAAATAACAATTGGGTCACGCTGGCTCACCCTCAACCAAAACCCATCTTGCCCCATTGCCGTTCCTAGATCAAATATAGACCAACCCCAACCTACACCTATTAGCGGTAGGTTTAGTAGTGGTGTTCGGGGGTGGGTGAGATTGGAATTTCTTTTATTCATACAAGAGTTGGGTTTGGGTTTTTGTTCCTCCAACCCACCCCCGCCTTATATATATATATATATATTTATGGGAGGCGGTCCTGTAATGACCGTCCTTACGATTCGCATCGTTCAGAACGCCCATTGGGGCCCACCTTATGATCCATTCAAATTGACCACTCATTCATAACCTATTTATAGGCACTGAATCTCATAAATTTGCATGGATTCAGATAAAAATAGACTGTTAGATTGATAGTCAATTTTTCTTCTTTGATATAAAGCTATTAAATTTGTGGATCATGGATGAAGGTGTTAAAGGTATTAGATTGACTTCGAATTTGATATGCAAGTTGACTCCACTTGGATCTTTTTGTCCCCCCCGGTCTCATGACCAGTGAGGTCTAACATTGGGCCCCAATAAACGGTCTATACCATAAACCGTAAGGATATTCCTTACAGGATCACCTCCCCATATATTACCATTGTTATACACAAGAATGACCTAATGTAGGTGGTCCAATGAATCGATTTAAAGTATATGCAAAGAGGGAGATGGTGTGTTTGATGTCTTCCACACTCATTTTTATATGCTTATATATACTAATAAAATTTTGAAGTTTTAAAAATAGGTCCAACCTGTACATACTATTGATAGGCCATCCCTAGTTGGAAGTAGCAGGGGCGGTCCTATGTGAGGGTGTGACTGTATCTACGGTATTCGGAAAAAAAAATATTAAATAATATCCTCTTTTTTTATTATTTAACTTTTGACCTTGACCTTTCCTGCGCAACTCAAATGAGAATCCAGAGTCCGCCGGTGAGGGAGAAATGAGTAGGCTGGTATTCAATTCAGCTGTCTTCGCGTAGTTAAATAGTTCCACATCTTTGGATACACATAAGTGAGCGGCCATGCATGGCCCTTCTCTTCCACACAAATGTCCTGCTGTCTGCCTGTTCCACACCCTCTGTTCGTCTTCACCTTCCAACTAGAGCAAAGCAACCAGTCCCCATATTTTCCTGCTCAATGACTTCTTCATCAGATCCCAGTCCCATATCACTATCATCATCAGCACCTCTGCTACAGAACCATTGGCATAGACCCCTTCTTGAATTCCCTCATCTCTCCCCATCCCACCGCCATCTCATGCTAGAAATCATCTCAGTCGTTGATTCAGGCCTCGGCTCCCAGCTCCTCCCCTCCACCCTCTCTCCCGACGTCGCTTTCTTCCACAACCCTACATCCACCTCCCAAGGCACCCTCGACATCAGATCCGCACTGCCCAACCACTCCAAGGTACAAAAGAAACAAAAACCTCTCTTTCTCTCTTCATAATCTTCCTACACGGCACGCCCATTTGTCAACGGAGGATTCCGCACTTGTCTATGCATATTTGAGGATTCCTCATAATTAGGGAAGGGCTTTGTGGGGCAGGGCAGTGTTTACACGTGGAGAATCTGGCCACTTTTCCGCGGTGGATTGAATAGAATGAGCTAAAATTTTCATGATTCTTGAAAAACTCTTTCCTGGGACAGAATCGTTTTTCCATGGAGGTGGAAAATTTCCCCACAACTAATTTTCGATGGGATGGGCGAATACAAAGGCGCCCTAAGAATAACTATAGGTGTGCTTGTTGGGGTGTGTGTGGCTAAGATTGATATCCCTGTATGAAATTTCGAAACTGATGATTTTCAAATCCTACAGTGGAGAAGTTGGACTTTAAAATCCTCAATTATAGGCCCAATTCTTAGAGGATTTACAATTGTCAAGAGTTGGTTTTTTTCAATAAAAATCTTGGGGTTGACTGGTTGATGCTGTGGTTGCCAGACATAAATAACCTAGTAATTAAGGCAATCTCAATTGAATTTCTACTGTTCTACGTGTCCAGGTTGATTTCATCCTTGCTTGCTGGCTCCACTCCACCCTCCCGACAGGCGCCTCTCTCGATATCGCAACCATATTTGCCTTCCTCAATTCCACAACTGACGCCCCTCATCTCTCTCTAGAGTTCATCCGCAGCAGCCCCACCTCCCTCGTCCTCCTCCTCGACTTCCTCCCTCGCAGGGACCTCGTCCTCTACCCTGACTATCTCCAAGCCATCTATGACAACACCCACTTGGACAAACAGAGACAGAGATTACACAAGTCCTTAGGACGCAAGCTTCGGCCTTTCGTGTCGTCGTCTCTCTATATCAGGAGTGTCTTGTCGCCCACTGCGATTTCGGTCAGCATTGAGTGCGAGGAGTTGGAACGGATGATGGCTGGGGAAGTGGGGGATGTTGTGAAGGAGGTGGTGGGGTTGTGGGTGAAGGAATGCGGGTGCGGTGGCAGAGAGGTTGAGGGTGGTGGG
Source organism: Persea americana (assembly GCA_029852735.1). NCBI lineage: Eukaryota > Viridiplantae > Streptophyta > Magnoliopsida > Laurales > Lauraceae > Persea > Persea americana. The sequence continues at coordinate 54,519,809 of CM056812.1, forward strand.
GAGATGGAGCGGGATGTGTTGATGAGGAGAGATTATCTGATAAAGACGAAGGCGATAGAGGTGGATCTGTCTGCTAATTTGCCGAGAATGTTTGGTCCTGATGTTGCGAAGAGAGTCGCAGAAGAAATTCAGAAGGCGGTTGGAGCTGCAGGTCAGAATAGCTAGCAAGCAATTGTATTGATGTAACATTCCGAACCGAGAATCCCTTATATTCGGATGGTTTTCGAAGGTGTGACACGCGTACCCCTATAAATTCACACCTGTTTCGGACTAAATCTAAATTTACGAAGGTGAAAATTCTGTATTCCACATGTGAGAATTACTCACTCACACCTGTCAATGAACATTTATCATTTATCTGCGGAAGCATATATAATATCTCTAATAACAAAGTCATGAGCAGTCCATTAACTAGTCCATTATATCAACGAGCCCATTATATCACAATTTATCTTTAACAAACTAATCATTTAAAACCTCTTAAAAGTATAGTACATAAGTACTCTAATGAATATCTACTAGATGCTTATATTAATAGAACCTGATCATAATACGAATATAATCATAGTTAAAGCATGATTTAGTGCAACGTGCAACATCTAATCCCAACCATAATTACCACGATTTTACGTTCTCCGGAGATAAGCTAATCATTATGCTTACCAATCTAATCTCTAATCTGATTTGCTACTAATATTCTCTTCGGTATCATGGATCCCTGTAACACCCAGAATAGTATCTCAAATACAACGATTTGGCAAGTATAGGCATTAATAAGTAATTACATAATGTATCAAATCGAATTAAATGACAATTGATTAAAAGATGTCAATATCAAATAATAACTAAGCAATTGTGCAAAATTGAATAATTCATGATTTACAAATCAAATGGAGAATAAACATATTAATTTGGCTACTACATTGAGCTCATCCTCTCAGAGAGAGCGAATCTAGTTGGGATGTCATCGGCAGGACTGCCCGGGTCTGGAGTTCCGGTGCTCCAGATGACTTACTGTAATAGTCTCGAATACTAAACCGAGTTTATCTCCATTGGGTATCACAAGGTCCAAGCTAAGTAGTGCCGACTCAATCGAATCGAACAATAATCGAATTTGAGTAAGTTACACATTTTGTTCACAATTGAATTGAATAATAATTCCATATATACGAATGCTTACTCAATTCAAATTCCCATCGAATACCGAATAATTGTATGACAACAAATATAATGAATTGGAAAAATGGATAATCAAATCATAATGAATACTAATGATGCAACTAAATAATTAACCAGAATTTGATATCAATGAAGAATCTAATTTCAATATGAAATGCAGCAGATTTAGAGAATTCAAGGTATATTACTAGCCCATTTTAATTTAATATCCATAGTCTCTCACCATCCAATGCAAAGTAACTTTAGAATAATTAACGTACTACTATCTTGTTTTAATATCACTTATTATGAGAAATATACATTAAACTTCTAAACTAACCTTCATGGCATAGTGTTAGCTACTGACTTTCCATTAGACAAAAGTTAGAGGTTAAAGGTCCCTTTCTAAAGACATAAGGGACTTTTGTGGTTCTAATCCCCTAGTGGTTAAGGTGTGCCCCATAATTATCCATTAGAGAAGATTATGGGGAGTTATTATAAGTTAAGAGTGATCATTCACTCTTTTTGAGGGGTCAACAAAACCCCCAACTTTAGTTTTAGGTCCGCTCGAGCGGGGTTACGTTTGCTCGAGCGGAGGTTTCCACAGAGCTATGCGCTCGAGTGGAAGCTCCAGAATTTCTGATTCCAGGGTTCTCCATGTTCTTTTCTTTCCATTCTTTTCCCAACCTCTTCTATTAAATAACCTGTACAATAGAGCCTCCTTGCTCCCATTTACAACATATAACCCTCAATACATTTCCACCAATTCACACCATAAAACTAATCTAAACATACAATCCCAATAAAACTAACCATTCCATTTTCATTTCCATAAGAGGTTAAAAAGCTCACATGATAGAAATTCTAAATCAATCAAAGAAGAAACTCTATGTAAATGATATTAAAACTTATACTTGCCTCAAATCAAGCTTTTCAAGCCTTTTCTCACTTTTTAGTTCAAATGAACCCAAAACCCCCAAATAGAAACCCTAATCAAGAAATCCACATAAAAATGCAATTGAATGATCATATATGGTTAAACATGAGTCTCTTGACTCTAATGTAACTCAAGAACCTAAACCCAAGGGTCTGATGCCTACCTCTTAGCAAGGATTTCGAATTTGGAAGGGTTGGAGATGATGGAGATGGGTCCTTGTCAACCAAGAGAAGAGAAGGAAGATGGAGAAGATGAAGAAGAATCCAAGTCAACCTCCACATGTTCCTACATAATTCGTTTGATGATTGAGAGAAGAAAAGAGAATGGAAAGGAAAGAAAAAGGAGGAAGAAATGTGCTTCTCCTCAACCAACCAAGCCACAGTCGAATGGCATGGAAATGAGTTGGGTTTTAAAGGATAAATATGCATATTTTGCAAGAAAGTCCACTTGTTTTAGATATTTCCATTTTGAGTCAAATGAGGGCCCACTTACTCAATATGTGATCAAATGAAATAACATTCAATGCGAAAATGGACGTGCTAAACGAGATACACGTAATGACGCCAAGATAACGTGTAAATGATGAAATTTGAGAAAATCCTAATTTACATAAACTACCTTAATTAGTAACTAAGTATAATTAAATTAACCAAAACATAATTCATTAATACTAAACAAATTTAACTCGGTTCGGGGTGTAACACAAAGTTTCTGTTTGTTGTTCAATTAAGTGAATGCATCCTGTTGTTGTCTATTACAGTCTGGGTAGATTAATGTTTTATATTCAAGAATTACTCGAATCCAGTCTCTTTGTATTTATGAGGTAGAGAGAATATTACTAAAGATTACATTGCGAGTTCCTGTAAAACCAAGAGAATGGAAATATGGAATACAGTAGGCCCACAAGTATAAATGATTTGAGGCATAGCACTAAGTATATCTGTTTTCTACTATTAGGAGAACAAAGGAAATAACCAATATGGGTTTTGTATCACCAACAAAGTAAATAAAAACACAAAACAGAGGAAAACAGAGGAAACATTGGAGAGAACATGTACTGCCCATGCATCATCTTGGATAAAAATATATCCGTATGGTTTCTGTTACTTATTACTGACAAACTGATGTAATTCTGTTAGACTCCAATCAAGATATTGTTGGTTGGGAGCTTAGCAATTTTAGTTTTTTTATCCAAAGATGTTGTGCTATGAAATGTGGCTTTAGTGATAGGTTCATGAAAAGTGTAGTTTATTTTGTGTTTTTCACACACTCATCCATCAGGTCCGGATCCTTCGTCTTAAGTGGTATATCCCAAATAATTAAATTTGCTCAACGCATGCAAAAGCCATTAAATTTATTGAATTTTCAATGCGCCAGAGTAGATCCCACCAGAGCTGGCATCTTTTAAGGAAAAACGACCAAAATACATGTTATCTTGAATTACCATCCCTCAAACAAGTGTTGAGACAAGCTTGGGTAACACAGTTTTCGTTGACGTGGAATGGGAAAAATGTTCCAGATTGTCCACGTACTTGTTTTTCCATCATTTGGTATAGACATTTTTTATTTCAAGGAAAAATATCTTTTTTACCACATAAAAAAGCATTTCCATTGAAAAAAGGTGGTGCATTCTATGGAAAAGTTGAGCCTCCCTTTTCTACAAACGCTAACCAAATATGCCCTTGGGAAAGTTACCGAATTTAGTTGTAACTGATGGGTCGGTCACAAAGAGATATATTAGGGTATCATTACTAATTAACAATATTGAAAAACTAGAATGGAGTGAATCCCCACTATCTTCACCTTGCTTGTAAGGGTCAGCAGAGTAACATGGGGAAGCAAGGTTGCAGATCTTACCCCTAGTGGCATAGACGTACGGTTGTCGTTATTATTAGAAAAAATAATGTTGCAGATGTTGGAATCACTACCTCAAAATGTTTGATTACCGATGGAAACTTACGGGATTTCCGACAGCCTAAACCTGTTGGTTATTACGACGAAATTCGCCCGTCGCCTTTGCCAGAACGATGGCAAATATATTGTTGTATCCGACATTAAAAATACCGATGAATACGGACCGTCGCCTCCTAATATGCTTTTCTCTCTCCCGCGCACGCCCGTTCCACTACCCTCTTTCATTTCGCGCCCTAATATTATAACCTACAGCATCTCTCCCACTTGAAACTCCTGTGAAGACACTCAAACTCCTCCCTTCCGGCATCTTCTCGTGGAGACTCTGACATCAATCTCCCTACAGGTTCTCTTCCTTTTCTCTTCATCTTCTTTTATTTCCTTTATTTCTATTTCTTCATCTTATCTCCTCTGTTTTTTCCATTCCCCATCGCCTCTTTCTCATTCCATTTTCTGTCTTTTCTTCCTTTTTTTTCCAAACCTCTTTCATGTTTTTGATGTCATGGGGTTTTGTTGGTGTACTGGAAGTTTGAGATTTGGAGTGTTTGGAGTCTGTGTTTGGGGTTCGGTTGATGGAGAATGGGTTTTGGGGTAGAAAAGGTCTTGGGAATAGGTGATGGGTTTGACTATGGGTGGGGGGCTGAGATGAATGTGGTTTTGTTGGATTTGGCAAGGGTTTGCTTGGTGATTGGGATTTTGGTGACAGTTTTTCACATTGATCAAATGCCCAGTAAGTTTTGACCAGCGTTGGATTAACTGTAAATACTTGTTTGGACAGTGACAACTTATGGCTTGGATGACCTAGTGTATGGCTTGGTCGATTATGGCTCTTTATTGCTTGGTTTTTATTTGGTTCTTCCTGTCAATTTTCTTATGTTTCATTTAGAACAGTAGGGACGTATGGGAAACTTCACTTATTTGTTATGTTTGGATGAGAAAGATAAAGGATGCAAGGCCAAATCCAATGGCATATTGAGTTTAGTGTTTTCTTTTATGGTGAACAGTAAATAAAAATCATATTATGGCTGGACACCCAGCCCTTGTGATTTTTCTATATTGATGTGCATTTCAAGAAATTCTAGGGCTTTGAACTTATGACCCTTGTTGATTTCTTGTTTTCTTTGGTGCTTTGTGGTTCTGCATCCCGTGTTGTAAGCTTATCTTGCTAGCTTTTAATGAGAAGTTATCATTAAAAAAAAAAAAAACCTTATGTCTCTGTTCCATTTAATTTTGGGCATGTGAATCAACAGTTTCAGCCGATTTGCATGCAAGTTTTCTCTTGATCTTCTCTTCTTTAACTGTATGAGGAGTTTCTTCACTTGTTGATTGGAGGTCAGATCTGAGCAGAGGACTAGGTTCAGATTGTGTCAGATGGATATGGGCATTTTCCTAGAATTTTAATTCTTATTATGTATTATAATGATTTCATTTCATTTATGTGCATGAGTAGAAGTGGTGCAGTCCCAGATCTGCGGTCGAATAGATCAGCACCTTAGATGGGGTTGATTGAATCCAATGAAGGGATTCAAACACTAGGTACACTAGCCACAATGGAAACAACCATCTTGAAGAGAACTCACAAGAAATAATTTGATTAATTCTTAAGCATTGATTACAATGAGGCATGTCCATCTTATTAACCATTTTAAATTATGTTGGTTTGAATAAATTGCAATTTGAAACCAAATACTTTTATCTGGTTTGTATCCTATGGAGGTCAGCTGGGATCAGAAATAATTGAACACATGGGGACGTGATCATCCATGACCCTTTCCAGGTGATTGAAAAGGGTTGATGTTATATTTAATTTACTATATCATGCTTTCACAAAACCTGTCTTGCTATCTCTCTTATGTCATAATTCTTAGTTCTAATGGTCTAATGGTGATGACATCTAGTTGATCATGTTGTGCATCTAGCTATCACCTGATCATGTTGTCCACGTTCTCTCTTCCCTTTTAATATATCTTGCCTTTAAGGAAAAAAAAAAAAAAACAATCAGCTGACCAAGTTTGAAAGCCCAAAACGAGCCTGAGTTTGTGCATAGTGGAACTGGGCATTTGCTACATGGCAGATGGGGTGCCTGTGGCTATGGTCTATTATTGGTCCACACACTTGGAGTGTTGGCCCCATTTGGCCCTTATAGAGGTGCAAATATACAGGAATAAAGATGGATGATGGGGGATTGACAGTAGGGAAACCTTTTTCCAGCTTGTAGATTCTTCTTCTGCCCCAACGTTCTGATTTTTCTTATAGCAGGCCGGAGACCTTATCATTTTGTTGTCTTCTCCTCTGTTTGATCTGATCTGCTTTAATTAATGGCCATTCCCACATCATTTCCATACAACTCCCATGTCTGGACTCTGGAGTCTGGAGTGGTGGGTAACACTGTATACTCAGGAGTCTGGAGTGGCGGATAACAACAAAGATAAGTACATTTCGTTTCTCTTTCCCGATGTGTGCATCGGCAATAACTTTTGGGCCCTGTGGGATTTTAAAAAACTGAGTATGCACAAATGAGGTTTATTACATCACTTAGACCCATTGTACTCATTGCATTTAAATTTTCTAAGTCTACAAACCCATATCCTAATTGACCCTGTTTTGTGAACCTCTTTAACAGTGACATTATTAACTTCTTTTTGTCTTTGGTTTGTTGATCATGCAACCCAATTGTTGGATAGCCTGCCTAGCCTTACATCGCTCTGATTATTGTGATATTCTAACTTCCTCTTATAATTTAGAGTTGACTTGGAATTAGCCAACATGGACATCATATATGCCCATTATGATGCATATTTAGCATTGGGAAAATTAATTATTTTTTTTTGTTAATTTTTCCTCGTGTTTGTTCATGATGTACCCTCTCTTCTTGCAGCTCAATTGCTTTTCTCTGAGGGTCAGGGGAAAGTAACTTGTATTCTTGTTGTCATTGTGGTAAGTCCACTTCACTAACACCCTTGCTGTTTCTTGGTGTAGACTGTAGACATATTGCAGATGTAATTACGAAAATGTTTATTCAATCATGCATCCATCTATGCGGGTTATTTTAACAGTTAGATATGAATGAATGTTTATATTTTCTTACAAACAACTACGATAACTATAATTTCTTATTTCGGTAATAAAACCTGTTGTGTTGGAATGAAATGGGTTGATGTTCCTAAATGAACATATGTGTGTGTGATTGAAGTAATCTGTGAAAGGATCATAGTTTTCTAACTGATTTTATGGTTGATTTTATTCATGATTAAATGATTTTTATTCGCTTGGTTGAAATTCTCATGTTTTTCAAGAACCTCTCCTCTTTATACACACAGACCAAGACCCTACTCTGTGTACTCTTTTTCTCCACACACCGTTGGCATGACCTTGATTTTTTCTCTTTTTTTATTGAAAAGCTATTTACTTTTCTTCTCATCTTTTTTCTCTTATTCCTCTGCCGAAGATGCAGGTGTTCTTTTACATGGTAGGATTTTGTGATTCTTCCATAGTTGCTGTTTATTTCCATCTAAAAGGTATTGAAATGAGTTCTTACATTATCATTGATGAATTGTTTTATATGTTTTTTTCATTCCATCCTTTTCTTTTACTTTCCTTGGAAATTGGATGAAGAGAAGAGTGACATCCTAATTTATTGTGATTTAGTGGGCCCGCGATTTGAAAGAGGCTTCACAAGATAGTTGTAAATGGGTTGGGACGAAGAGCATTAAGCATGCACATTGTATGAATAGTTTAAACCTGAGTTCCCTTACCAAGACTAGATCACCCTTTTAAAGATTAATTACACTAATGATAATATCATGTGGGAATTGAGTCATATATTCGTATTTAACCATTTTATGTACCTTATTCCATGGATTTATTTTTTCAGAACATGGCCCCAAGCAAAGAGTGGATGACGGCACCAAGGCTTTCTAATGAATACTTAGAAGGCATTGAATCATTCTTTGATTTCATAAGAGCTAATAAACATAAATTAGGAAGTGATGACTGGTATTGCTGCCCTTGTGTCAAGTGCCGCAATTTGATAGGAGGGAAGAAGACATTAAGAGATATTCGTACACATTTAATATGTGATGGTATAGATACAACTTACACAACATGGTTCCACCATGGAGAAATACATCCTCATAGTCGTGTCAATGTAGGGAATGGTAGCGGTAATGAAGATGCATTCCCAAGAATGATCGATATGGTGAATGACTTATTTGGATATGAGCATGGTGAGAATGCCGTCGAAGCTCGAGTGGGGGTTTGTTCATCTGCCTATTCTTATGAAGCTAATGATGAAGAATTTCCTCAAGCTCAGGATGATTCAACGGAGAATATTTGGTACAAGAAGTTGATGGAGGATGCAATACAACCACTATATCCCTCGTGTTGAGTTGAACATACGAAGTTGTCGGTGATGGTTGATTTATTGGGCATGAAGGCTCGACACAAGTTGTCTAATGAATGTTTAACAGAGTTGTTACAAATGTTCAAAAATATTCTACCAGACGAGAACAACTTGCCTAATAACACCTATGCGGCCAAGAAGATGATCAATTCATTACATATGGAGTGCAAGATTATCCATGCATGCAAAAATGATTGCATACTTTATTGGAAAGAGCACGAAAATAGGGTTGATTATCCCACATGTGGTCAAAGCAGGTGGAAACCAGAGAACGTATCAAAGCCAAGAAGCAAACCTAAGCCATGGAAGAAGTTAAGATACTTTCCATTAACACCAAGGTTGCAAAGAATGTACAGTGTATCCTGGATTGCGGAGAGCATGACATGGCATGCAAATGCGAGCTTAGTACGGAATGAATCAATTATGCGTCATCCAATTGATTCCTCGTGTTGGAAAAACGTAAACCATAAATGGACTAACTTCGCATTAGAGGTATGTAATGTTCGTCTGGGACTTGCAACAGATGGATTTAATCCTTTTGGAATCAATAATAACTCATATAGTTGTTGGCCTGTTATGATTGTTCCATACAATCTTCCTCCATCTCTATGCATGCGCAAAGAGTTTACTATGTGAACACTATTGATTCCCAGGAAGAAGGGTCCAGGACATGAGATTGATGTATACTTACAGCCATTGGTGGATGAGTTGAATGAATTGTGGTCCACTGGAGCCATAACATATGACTCTTACAGTAAAAGTAGGTTCTCATGTGCCACCAACCTACAACAGCTGGAAAAAAGTGCCACAGCACCTTAAGGAGGATGTATGGAAGCATGTCCTTGTGAGTGTTTGTCCATTTTTAATTGGTGATTTAAAATGTATTGATGTAATGTAACAATGTATGATTTATCTTTAAATGTTATGATTGTGCAGACACTTTTTGATGTTCCTGAATGCCACCGCCCATGTGTCCTAACAAGAGCGAATGCGACGTGGAGGGATTGGAAGTGCGATCTCCGATGTAAAGTATATGATAAATATAACACGGATGGCTTTTCCCCAATATTTGAAAAGAGAGGATTGGGAGACTTTTGTGGATTCAGAAGGGTCATTAGATGCACAGTTAACGAGGAGGGTAGGAAAGGCCGCGAGGGCATCTTTGAAAAGCCCACATACTTCTAGCAGAAAAGGGCAGGCAAGGGTTGCTGACGAGTTGGTAAGTTTGCGCATTTCAATCTATTTTAGTTCTTCAATGTATTATGTAATGCCAACGTTTCTTTCAAACATTTTCAGCAACAACAACATCCTGAAAGGGAGGTCACCCGGTGTGAGATTTTTATCAAGATTCAAGACACATTACAAGAAGGATGGCACTGCTTCAAGTCACCATGTGGTAAAGAGACATCAACTTATTTAGATTTATATTTCTTATTTCGGATGACTGATTTGGTTTCATTGCTAAAAAAGATATATACCTCGATGCTAAGATTGATACAATCGTCTTAGCATACAAATAGTCATTTCCATCGCAATGCATATTATTTTAAATACTAATGCTGTGAAAACATTCGTCATTCCTCAGGCAATTAATAGTGGTTTTGCATATATCATGTGGGTTCAATTGAATCTTTTGGCAACTTATTATGAAGTAAATTGCAGGGTTTTGCTCTCTTTCACTGTTAAAGTAATCAGCAACTTAGATTGTGCTTCATCTAATTGGGTCAATAGGCTTTTGAGATGAGTTGTTGCTATTGGGTCCATGATTGGCCAAAAAACTTCTCATGCTAGTTATGATATTGCTATTTCCTACCGTGTTTTATTTAACAATTTGTTTTACAGGAAAGGCTTAGTAGACTGTGTGACGATCACCCTTCCATTACACATAATGATATCGACAATGATGGGGTTGCAAAGGTATGCGGGTTATCTTATATTTATTTTTAGATATCAACTTGCATGGCCTTATTCTATATGATAATAAATGAGAGTGATTAATGAGAGTCCATTTGGTTTGTTGGTTGGAACCATTTTAGTGTGGTAACTGCTAAAGTTTAATTTCTAGAAATCTCATGAAATGTTTTTCTATTAAAGTAGCTAAAACTGAAGATACATAGATTTAGTTTCGTAACTGCTAAAGTTTAATTTCTAGAAACTCTCATCCCCTAGCTGTATAATAAAAAATAATCAAACACTGTACAGATAATAATATTCAAAATACCTTGATGAGGATTTCATGCAGGTAATTCCCATCACCAACTTTGTCACATGAAGCCTTGATATCAATTCCACGATAACGTTATGGACAGTTTCTTCAGATTTCTCAATTTCCATGACTTCAGTTCTCACCTGTGCATTGCTAGAAGGAAAAGACAACATTGGTGGTAGATGGGTTTCATTGCCAAGTGATATGACATCCTAATATGTTTTGAAATTTAGTTTCATTACTCAAATTGGTTCCAGAAATCCTAAAGATTATAAAACAAAAAAAAAAAAAAAAAGTGTTGTGGGTATTCCTTCATTGGTAGATAACACACATCAGTGCTTCCACAGCGCACCACTTTTTGTGATATAACTTGAAAAGGGTATGGAACAACCATACATCCTAAAAACCTCCAATCCCTCATAAAGCCTTGTACTTGGACAATAGCTTGTCTGACTTGTCCTTGCCATACAGCCCTGTTTTAGCTTTTTGCCTTTGTAGAATTTTGTTTTTCTTGAGGGCTGGTATTTACACCCCCAATTCTTGACACAGACTAAATTTATGCATTCGGCACAGGCATTTACAATGGATGGATGCATGCATCAAAAATCAAGGGGTCTAAGTGTTATCTTCCATTTGATTTGATTTTTTTTTTTTTCTTTTTCTTCTTGTATCGAACCTGGCCTTTCCCTTTCATTCATTAGTTAAATGAGTTGAGCACTAATGACCCGAGATAGATGGGATAGGGCACTAATGATGATGGTGATGATGCTATTGATCCTGAGATGTGTATTAGGTTGGGCCAGGCCTACCTTGAAGTAGAAATGGGAAAAAGCCACCAACAGCCACCTACAGCCATAGATCACATGGGATCATATTGCCTTTATTAGAGTCTACAAGGCTTGAATCGTATTACATCTTCATTTTGAGGCCCATTCATTTGAGTAGTACTTACATCAACTTCACTTCTTATCTTGGATGTGGATCCAGAATCAAATGTAATCAGTTTCTTTAGTTCATTCCAGATACAAAGCCAACTAGTTGGATCTCGATCCTGAGACAGATCCATCCTATTGTTGCCTCATCACCTTGGTCCACATGGACCCAACCCGTTTACATCCTCAAGATACTGGGCCTCTCGAGATGATGTTCCAAAAGATCCATTGGGAACAGATCAGCCTTAGGATGCTTTCTACCTGGGTATAGTGCAAGTAGACTATATTTATCAAGTAGAGTCCAAGTCCAGTACATTTACTTATTGGACCCATGGTGTTAAAACTCACAAACTCAGTTGAAGTCACCAAGTTGAGTAGCTCAGTTGAGTTCAGCAGAGTTCGATCTTTGTTAGATTCGCTAGACTTGATGACCTGCCCAGCCAAGTGAAGTTGGTTCAGCCTGCGCAAGTAAGAACAAATCTTTGAACTCTAAGCCTTAAAAACTTTAAATAGATCCACCGTGGTGGCCTAATAATTCCACGAAGCTATTAGGGTCATTTGTTTGCACTCATTTACATATATAAATGATGTATATAAATTAGACTTATGGATGATCACATTTATTTGTATCATTTACGGATTGCATGTGTAAATGAGGTGATAAAATAGTTTACGTGTAAATGAAATCAGCTTCAATGCATTTAGATACCTGAGTCGGTGGTAGATTGTTTTATCTGTAAATTAATGCGGACAAGGTGTAAATTCAATTGCAATCGGGGCATCTGCCATGCATAGGTTGTGAGATCGAATTCCCTTCTTTTGTGGGCCTAAGCTGGTTATCTGAGCCGTCCAATTTCTTTAATACTCTAATAAGCCTTGAGATATTTATTTTTTATATCTTAAATCTTCATAGATTTGGAAAATTTTGAAAAATACATTAAAAAAGATTGCAGCATATGGAACTTTTTTGCCGTATCCATCGTGTATCTAGGCATCGTAGGTATTAATATTCATATCTGGTCAGCATAGATTGGCATGATTTGTATTGGGTGGTCCAGATGGTCTAGATTGGCATGATAAGCACCACACATCACTTGGATGGATTACCACCATTTAATCAAGTTAACTAGTAATGTGTGGAATATCTTCGATGTTAAGATCCAATTGAGCTTTGTGCTTTGTCACAGTTTCTCATTCCAGCACTTTCTAGTGCCTAGGAAAATTGTGGAATTTCTCGCAATGTAATAGTAAAGATATCATCAAAGATTAGAAACTCTAAACACAGTAATGAATTACAATTAAAATACTTTTGGGTATCATCATCATTTGGGTTTCATTCCATCAATCTGGTTTCCATGAAAAGAGTTTTGCTAATAGGCTCTAAACAAAATCTGAAGGTGTTATTAACAAAAATATGGTGTGATTTAAACTAGAAAAAAATAAGGACACATAAGTATGGTTCTCAGTGTCAATCTTCGACATTTTAGAGTTGTGAAAATAGTTAGTTGTGTGTTTGCATTTAAGTAGTTTATGTTTGAATTGAGAATTGCAAGTGGTTAGTAGTTATTTTCTACATATCAAGAGCAGATATTGACCTTTTTAATTTTTGAAATAGGTTTTTGGTATTGATACTCGTGGACGTGTCAGGGGCTTGGGGTTGGGTGTCTCAAGGTCAATCGTGCATAATTCGAATCCTTATAAGAGAGCTTATGAAGAAGAGCACAAATCGCATGTGGCCCTTGAGACTGAGGTGGATGGGTTGAAATCTCGAATGGCGGACATGGAGAAGATTGTTGCTTCCCTTTCTCAAAGTGGGATGCAAATGCGGTCTTCAACCGATCATGAGAGTTCCTCTCGAGTAAGACACAACTTTACATATAAAATGTAGATTCATAAACTTATTTAGATAATTGAGTATGATAAAATACTTACATTATGTGTTTCTTAATTATAATGTAGGTGAGACCGCCATCCACACATCAAGAGACACAAGCAAGTTCGAGATCAACACTCCCAGCTGGGACATACAAGTTGATGCATTTAAGGAAGAGCACAGTTGTAGCCTTTGGGAGTTTGAATGGGGTATCACCGGACAATTCAGATTGTTAGAGAATTGTTATAGATGAGATTGTGGATGGTGACATCGAGTTGATGGACGGAATTAGGAAGATGGAAGATATTATGGTTGCAGACATTATTGATCGGCCAACATTTAGGACATTCCCTTGCTAGTTTTTTCTTTTCTATATTACTTGGATTTTGATGATGGGATGGATATTCAGTTGTTTTGGATGGAGCTTTGTTTCCTGGACAACTTTTTGAGTTTTGATGATGGGATGGATGTTTAGCTATTTTGGATGGAGCTTTGTTTCCTAGATAACTTTTTGAATTTTGAATATTGTATGGATGTTCACTTCTCGTGTTACTTTAAATGGATATTGATATGGTGTTCAATGGATGTTTGAAAGGTTAATGGTTGTATATTGGTATGTGAATGGATAAGAGTGGATAATGTACCTGTGGTGATTATTATTTGATTTCAGCAGGTTGAATTTTTATTTTTTTTCAATTATTTTTTTCTAGAAAATAAATAGAACGATGGCTTTTAACCGTCATTTTCTATGATAATTGTTATTTTTTAATTCATTTGATTTAAAATAAACGACATATGCAAACTGTCGTTTTATCCAACCTTTAGCCGTCGGCATATTGATTTAATGTGTCAGTAATGATCGCATTAACCTATAGTTACTAGTAGTCGTTAATTTAAATATTAGCGATATGTAAAAACCGTCGTTAATTTTAAATTATCGATAGTTTATCACCGTCGTTTTTAAAAGCGACTACAAAATTAACAATGGTCCTACCGACGGACACATTGTTTTTTTAAGAAAACGATGGTTCTTGGTTGTTGGTTTTTGGGCTTTTTTACGTAGTGAATTATTATTCTTCCTTTCTACTACCCATGCTTACGATAATGCAGGAATGACTTCTTCTTTACAGGAATCCTTTCGTCCCAAGGTATAGCAAGAAGATTTACTTTGGAGCAGCTCTCCTTTTGTTTGTGGCCAATGTCAAAAGGTTCAGGGCCATTCTTTGTGATTTATGTTCAATTTTTTTAGAGTTCCTACTCCAATAATACACATTATGTAGGATCTTACACCCCATTGAGGTACCACTTATCCCAAAATTAATTGGTGATAGGAAACGGCACAACAATATTTTTATAGTAAGGGTGAGGGCTCAATCACAAATATGACCGCTCAGGAGCGAGGGTAGACATTGATCTCAACACATAATCTAATCAATTTATAGGCTTAGTTATATTTTTTAATCTTTTTGGCTTTATATAGCTACCTCTATAATTTTGGGACCTGTGATTTTTAGCCACTGCTCTCCTCCTTTGTAATATAGATTTTCTTTTTAGCATAAAAAAATGACTAAATACTTAAACCAAAGGGGCCTGTTTATAATCTTAGAAAACCCTAGGATGTTTATATAAAAAAATTCTTCTTTTTTTTTTTCATTCTTTTTTTTTTTATATACCTTGGTCTATTGGTTAGGAGTGATACATTTCAATTGAAGACTCAATAATCAATCCCTAGGCATATGTGAGAAACTAATTAAGGTGCCAACAACACTCAAGCATGAGTGTGTCTGCAAAAACTATCTGTTTAATTGATAACATATGATTATGTTTTTATGAGTGGCTAAAAGTGTAACAAAGGAAGATCTAAAAACAACCATGAAATAACCTTTTCTTTAATGGAAACCGAATCAAGGAAGATGGATAATGAATACCGAGCTATCAAGGAAGATTGCATATAACTTATATGCAGTCCAGCTCATGGGGCCAACTTTGATGCTTATCAATGACATATGGAAGATCTCCTAATGGATAAAAGGGATCCAAAAAGCCAGTCTCACCATATTGTCCTAGACCTTAATTTAACAACCATAAAATTTAATGGCATCTTAATCTTAGATTCTCTTGAGATCACTCAATTAATGGTGGGTGAAGGTTCAAAGAGTGTAAAATGGAGCCCCCACCGGCAGCCCATGTGATGAAAAGAGTGTCAAAAGGGCTAAATTGATGAAAGTCATGAGCCCAAGTGTAGATGAAACAAGTCTCACGAATCATAAAACCTTGTGCCAGGGAACCACATATAGATCATTGTTTTGATATAGCCTGTTGGTTGATTATATTCCAACCTTCAGATAGGAGGACTTTTAAGGACCCAGCTAAAATGGCTCGAGAATTGGCACGTCGGTGTGGGTTTTTATTCACTACTTACTGCAGCAGATAAATAGAGGAGGTCTTGTACGTTGTACCTATATGATTTCTTCAACTTTACAGCGAGGCAAACTTCTATGGAAGAAGAAATTTGGAAAATCCCATGCCCAGTAAGGCTTTTATTTTGATTTTTCTCAAATTTTCTATAAGTGAGTCCCCGTAGAGGCTGACTACTCATTCAAGATGATGGTCTATTCGTGAGCCACCTGATGAAATAACTATAATCAAACAATTGGCCTCAAGGTCGGAAAGAAAAGGGTGTGGGATAAGGCAAAGATTATAATGAGAGTTCATTGAAAAAGAGTGACCCACCTCGACTCACTAAAGCTTGATCAAACGAAAAGAAACAGAGTTACTGTAGGTGCTAAAAACACACCCACTTAGTTAGATGAATTAAGGACTTGATTAAGGAAAAAACCAAACGCCCGAGACCTAAAAGGGAATAATAGAAGCAGAGGTCAGAGACTCTGCCTGCCGTCAGCCGAAGGCACTCCGATGCCTGAGTTAGTTCTGCAACTAAGCAAATGATGAGTGGGAAAGAGAAGTAGGTAGAAGTTAGTATGCGTTTATGCATAACTTCATGGGGCTAACCCCATGCGTATATGTAGGTAGGATTCTCGTCCACCTTCTTGCTGAGTGGAGATAGGTGGTAATAAGGTCCCATCAGGCCTTACCTTGACACTGAGTGATAGGTGAAAAGGGAGCACCCCATCAGAAGTTTCCACTCCTCCTAGGACAGCTGACGTGATGGGGTGATAGAGTCAATTCCTTATCTCTATCACGCGTCACTCTATCTGTTAGAGCATGTACGTACTTCTCATAGGAGTGCGATGGCCCACTTCCGGCCTTCAGTACTCTTACCGAGACCAGGAGTGGTTTTGCCGAGTTGACACTTTTTGCCGAGCTGCTGAGTTTCCGAGCTACTGAGACGTGGGTTACAGAGATCAAGGCGACCTAACTGGTATTGTTACCGAGGTTTAACTTAATCTCAGTATTATGGTACTTCCCACACGGTTAGATATGAATAAACGTGACCAAAATCCAAATTGAGCTCTTTCACTGTAATTGGTTAGTTGCATAAAATGGGGAACTAGTCTTGAGATTGTTAAAAAAAGGAAAAAGAAAAAATAAGAGGGTGTAATATGTAAATGGGTTTTTACAGATTAATCCCTTTTAAATTCAATTTCCACGAGATAATGAAAAATGACCTCAAAATATTTAATAGAGTTGATCAACTTTTCCTTTTGAAGATTGTGCACGGCATTTTGAGAAATTTTTTTTGGGGGAAACTTAAAAAATGTATGAAACATTTGGCCGATTTTCAAAATACTATATGAAGATTTGAAAATTTTAAAAGAAAATGATCTTTTTTGCATTTCTCAAAAAATTAATGCAGAGAATTTAATTGAAAAAGTTGTAGAAAACTCTTATACTTTTTTTCAAATCTTCATGTAGTATTTCGGAAATAAACCAAAAGTCTTATACATTTTTCAAAACTCTTCTCTCTTGCTGTGCACCTTTTCTTTTCAAAATGCTATGGTCAAACGGTGGAAGACCAACACCTAAGCCCTTGTAAAGTGGTGAATCAGAAGTCAGTACGAAACGAGGCAGATATTTCTTTCCTCTTCTCTTGTGGCTGTGCTTTTTCTGCTAACAGGGATTGGCATCGGAACTGGGATCAACACGATCGCGCCGATCCTAATCCCATGAATAGCAGTGCAAGTGTGTGCAGCTAGATGACGTGAGAAGGGCTGTAGAGATCAAGGTCAGGATCCGAATCAGCAGATTAGAGGTGGTGCAATCAAGAGATCGGATTAGAGAACCAGAGAAATCGAACAGCCGAGCTGCTCTGATACCATGTAATCAAGCTAGTTTTGGGTAAAAGATTATCTTTTTTATGGTTTCATTTCATACAAATCTGTTACGTATAAATAGACTTATGCATGTATATAGTGGTATGAATTTCAAAGTGTTTATTGTTACATAACAGCTGAGGAAGAGATCTATGCTTTTTAATTTGAAGATTTTGAAGGTTTTGAAGGCTCAGATTCTTAAGTAACTGTTTGGTTCTGTAGAACTGTTAACATCAATCCGGTCCAATACTTCTAGTCTTCTACCAAGAAAGAAAGAAAGAAAGCATATCCCACCCAATACAGTACCATGACCGTTCTCCGCCACACAAGTCTCCTGTGTGTTTCTTCTACTCCAAGACATTTTCTCCTTCGAACGACAGCGAAGTTTCCAAGCACAGTATTTTTCTGCTCCATGAATTCTTCTTCTTCTTCATCGGATCCGATTCTACCTCTACTACAGAGTAACTGGCAAAGGCCCCTCCTCGAGTTCCCTCATCTCTCTCCATCCCACCGCAATCTCATGCTAGAAATCATTTCAGCCATTGATTCACGCCTCGGCTCTGAGCTCCTCCCCTCCTCCCTCTCTCCCGAGGTCGCTTCCTTCCACAGCCCAACAGGCACCGCCGAAGGCAGCCTCGACATCAGATTCTCCTGCACTAGCCACTCCAAGGTGCAAAACAAAAAAACCCTGCTTTTCTTTCTCTATCAGGCCCTAGTTGTTTGCATTAAAATACACAGAGTGGTTCAAAATGAAGATCAAACGTAATTTTCCACAGCTTAGTATCAAAAAGCATGTTCTTCCGATCAAATCACCCTGTGTATTCAGTTCTTATGTATTTAATACAAACAGACAGGCCCAATAAGGCAATCTCAATTGAATTTCTACTGTTGTCTTCTCCAGGTCGACTTCATTCTCGCTTGCTGGCTCCACTCAACACTCCCCTCTGGTGCCTCTCTCGATATCACGACCATAATAGCCTTCCTCAACCACACAACCGACGCCCCTCATCTCTCTCTCGACCTCATCCGCAGCAGCCCCACCTCCCTCGTCCTCTTCCTGGACTTCCTCCCTCGCAGGGACATCGCGCTCTACCCCGACTATCTCCAAGTCTTCTACGAAGACACCCACTTGGACAATTATAGACACAGATTACACGAGGCCTTAGGACCCAAGCTCCGGCCTTTCTTGTCGTCGTCTCTCTACATCAGGAGTGTGTTGTCGCCCACCGCAATTTCAGTCAGCATTGAGAGCGAGGAGTTGGAAGAGATGCTGGCTGGAGAAGTGGGGAAGATAGTGAAGGAGGTGGTGGGGTTGTGGGTGGAAGAATGTGGGTGCGGTGACAGGGTGGTTGAAGGAGGTGGGGAGATGGAGAGGGATGTGTTGATGAGGAGAGATTATCTGATAAAGATGAAGGCGATAGAGGCGGATCTGTCTTCTAATTTGCCGAGAATGTTTGGTCCTGATGTTGCGGGGAAAGTCGTTGAAGCAATTCAGAAGGCGTTTGGAGTTGCTGGCTTGTAGATCTATCAAGTTCATGGAAGCAGCACTAGCAGAGCAATCTGTTTATTGTGTAATGTATAAGTGGTCTTAGCCAAACCAATCACATTGCCCACTTAAACTTCCAATCATGATAGACAATATTCTTTCCTCTGTATCTATCTCCGTTATGTAATTAGATCTCTTTCTTGTAGGATCTTGATGAGGTCTCTCTATACTATCCCTGTCAGGTAGGATCTCAAGATCCCATCAGTCTTCAATATTACGTACTATAAATATACCATCAATACAAGATTCCTATATATGTTGGGTCATGGAATCGTGTCATGGTAGCAGAGCTTTTGATCCCACTGGCTCTCGATATTCTTGGCTACCAAATCATTCAGCATGTGAACTATTGTGGTATCAGAGCTTTTGATCCCACTTGCTCTCGATTTTCTTTGCTACCAAATCATTTAGCATATGAACTAAGCTCGCGTGGATAGGTCTGTGTGCCTCAACCTGTTGGCTTTGCTACAGATCTATGAAGTTTTCAGACCTTCTGTTCTTTGCAGAACCATGTGGATCTACTAAATGCGTTGTTCGTGCCTACCAATTTCAATGTGAGTAAATTAATGTGTGCTGTAGTCAAGACTTGCATGAGTCCGTCCTCTTTTTTGTCTATCTACATATATGGGAGGTGCTCCTATATGGGAGGTGCTCCTATGAGAGGCACTCTCACCATGTTGGTAAGAGATGGGTGGGGCCCTCACTTTCATATTCACTCTCACCAACTTAAATACAAGGACCCCTAACTTAAATGTGAGGGCCCCCACCCATCTCTCATCAACTTAGTGAGAGTGCCTCTCATAGGAGCATCTCCCTACAAATATATATATATATATATATATGAGAATGTTCATATGCCTACTCTCACAAACTTAAATACAAGGACTCCTAACTTAAATGTGAGGGCCCCCACCCATCTCTCATCAACTTAGTGAGAGTGCCTTTCATAGGAGCACCTCCCTACAAATATATATATATATATATATATGAGAATGTTCATGTGCATCTTTCCCTTACCTTTCCTTTTTGCTCAAGAAGACAAGTAAAACATACCTTTCAAGTACATAGGGTGAAGTACACTTCCTTATTTTCTTGTGCAAAAAGGGAAGTGTCTATCACCCTATGGTGAGGGAAGATGCATATATATATATGGGAGATGTTCATTTGAGAGATGCTCTCACCTTACTATGAGAGATAAATTAATGTGTGCTGTATTCAAGACTTGTATGAGTCTGTCCTCTTTATTTCATGTATATATATAGGGAAATATTCAATTGCATCTTTATTTCATTTATGGATGCTTCCATAAATGAGAATTTTCAAGTACAAAAGAGGGATTTCAAGTACTTAGAGTGAAGTACAAAGGGGGGATTCATATGCAAAAAGGGAAAGTGCCCTTACCCTATGGTGAGGGATAGATGCACATGAATGTCCCCCATATATATATACGGGAGATGCTCATATGAGAGATGCTTTCACCTTACTATAAGAGATAAGGTAGGGCCCTCACACTCATATCCAATGCCAACAACTAAAATGTGAAGGCTCATACATTATCTCTCATACTAAGGTGAGAGATGTTCTCACATGAACATCTCCATATATATATATTTATATGGGAGGCGGTCTTGTAAGGACCGTTCTTACGGTTTACTGTGTAGACCGCTTATTGGGACCCACCATGAGACCCCAATGATCATGGGACAAGAAGGACTGAAAGATCCAAGTGGGGCCAACTTACATATCAAATTTGAAGTCAATCTAATGCCTCTAACCCCTTCATCCATAGTCCATAAATTTAATAGTTTTATATCAAAGAAGAAAAATTGACCCTCAATTCAACGGTCTAATTCATCCGAATCCATACAAATTCATGAGATTCAGTGCCTATATGGGGGTTATGAATGAGTGGTCAATTTGGATGGATCATAAAGTGGGCCCCAGTGGGCATTTCGAACAGTGTGGACCGTAGTGCAGGACCATCCTTACGGTTTACTGTGCGGACCGCCTATTGGGGCCCACCATGAGACCCCACTGGTCATGGGACCCTATATATCTGTGCGTGTGCATGTGTGTGTGCGTGTGTGCGTTATGAGCTTGGTGTTGTTATAGTCATCCCTACTGAACCTGGTAATCCTTATTCCCTCTCTCTTTTAGTGAGATATGGTATTCTCTTTCCTTTTCCTCATTCTCTATCTGTTTATCTCTGTTTGTGGGTTTAGAAAACCCTAAATGCTTTGGTTTATAACTGAGATGATCAACTGCTGTTGGAGTCTGCATCGACATCATCTGGAGCATCAGAGTGGACCGGACTCACTTGCATGGCATCTGGGGCGGTCGCCTAAGATCAAAGTCTGAGTTCCCTTAAGAATCATAATGGCCCCCTGCTGATGCCCTATATGTATCAAAACTACCGCCCCACCCCCTTCTTCTTTAGTAAGCATGCATGTTACTTGTATTGTTTTATGGACCTTCCCGCTAGCATCAATTGAAGAAATGAAACCCACTCTGTGTTAAATTTGACTTTGCTTGAATTTGTTCTGGTGGAACTAAAATGATCGCTTATGCTGTCTAATCTGGTTTATGTCAAATGTGGAGTTATTCTTTTTGGTTGTTTAATCTCTAAGGTGTAAAATTGTTCTTCATGGTTGGTTACGTGGGTTTTATATAAAGTTTGAATATGCTTGTCATGGTTATCAACTCTGTGTTACTGCGAGTTTATGCTCGGTTTTCTATTTTACATAAGAACTCATTTTGTTTGAATGTAACCTCATGTGTTTTCTGATAATTAGTAACGAGTACATGTTAGGACTTATTTTTACAAGTGTCCACACTTTGCTAATAATATAATGATTCTATGATCAAATGGTCAACAATGCCTAATGAAGCTGATATTTATAGTTAATTTATCAAATACCCCACCTTGTGTCATATATTCTACTGTAATTATGATATTAATGAAGACAAAACTACATCCTTAAAGCATTCTCAAATATTACTATTAAACACAACCTTGTGAGGCTTTTGATATGTTAATTGGGTGTGCTGCTCTCATTTCTCTATCTTTAGGGGGAAAAAACGTATTTATCCTTACCAAGCCATAATCACCATCATCATGCAGTTTTTGGCTACAAGTTTGTTTGTCTGCTTTTATTCCAATTTGAGAGACTCGAAAAATCATGTGAGTATATATACCATAAAACACCCATTTAAATAAAATAATAGTGACAACGTGGGGGTTAGTCAGTTGGTACCATATCTTTGGGGTTTTGATATTAGATGGTCACGTATGTCTTTAACTATTGTCCAGGTAAGTTCCAAAGTCAGACATCAATTGTGAAATCAATCAAATCACCTCCCCCCAAACAAAAAAAAATAAAATAAAATAATAATAATAATAAATAAAATATAAAATAAATAAAATAAAAAATAAATAAAATAAAAAAAGATGTAGGAGCATTCCAATTTTATGGAACAATAGAGCATAGTACAGTTGTAAGATCTTAACCGTTCATCTAATGAATATCACATTTGGTTGATAACTATCAAAGAATCTAAATCATTTAATAATTTGCTTACTTATATTACATTGAAAAAATCATTAGCAGTTTAAGATAATGATCAAAACGATGTCTGTAATGCCACAATAACAGAAAAATGTTTAAAAAAATATGTGAAAATTCTGAGTTTGTGCTAGGACCTACGATAGGATGGGATGAATAAGATATCCCACATTATTTTTTGCAACTAGACGTCCAAGCCAAATCCAGTTGTTGGTAATTCATGATATAAGAACAAAGGGATTTTTTAATATATCAACAACTGGATGTTCATCAAAAAGTCCCAAAAGAAAAAAAAAAGTTCATACAAAATGTTCATCACTGTTAATATTTATACATGTTCATCAATGTTAATATATGCCGGTGCATATGTTAACATGTTCATCACTGTTACTTTTTTTAATATGTTCATCACTGTTAATATTTATACAAAATGTTTTAAATGTTTCTACAAGTGGAATTCCTTGTATCCTAACTACCTTCAAAAGACACAAAAGAAAAAAAAATGATAATACAATAAATAAGAGAGAGATACATACAAGGTGGGAAACATAGAATGAATACCACAGACAAAGATGCGGCAGGAGATTCACTTGATATATATGACAATGGCCTGAGGTTGACTTTCAGAGAATGTGTGGCAGGAAATCACTTGTTATATCCCGGTCTAACTTGTAGAGAATGGAAGCAAAACCCAATCCAGAGACGAAAGCAACGGAACAGAAGGAAATTACAAAGAGAAATGCATTCATTGACTTTTAATTTAACGTTTTTTGCGATATCATAACATCAATTGCGGCATTGCAACTTAAAAACTTGCGGTATTGCAATATAAATTGTGATATCACAACATTTGTTGTGATATAGCAAATAAAAAAACGCTTTTTGGCCAGAACAGTGGTTCGGACTGTACGAAGAATGCCTGGCTAAAATAATTAACTTTAGTAACAAGGAGGAGAAATCTAGCACTGTAGGTGATCGTACAGGAAATTTTCTTGTTATAATTAACTGTCCTAATTTCCAAGGAGGAGATGTCATTTCATTTCGAGTGGTTTGGGGTATCTCAGGGTACGTTCACCCGTCTCAATCACGGGAATGCGTGTGGGGACCACAGGGGATGCGGACTCATCTTGTACGCATGTGATATGATATGTCATTTCATGTGAGTGACTGATTCCATATCCTCTTTATATTCAAAATCCTAGCCATCATCAGAGCGAACTCAAAATAAACACAATTTTATGTACTATTCAATTTTTGTTTTTAATAATAAGATTGATTATTGTAAATCAATCTTACTTTTACAGTCAAGCCAACGTCTATAACAGCAAAAAAAAAAAACTTAAAACATCCCAAGCACTGTAAGTGGGCTGGATATTTTGAACTTTTAAGAAGTAAAAGCCTACACTATACATATTGGGGTTTCACTCCTTCGACTTAGGAATTCTCCAATCTAAAAACCTTATCGGTCTCAAAGGGCCGGTGGTCCACACGATTGAATTATTAGAACCAAACAATGCGCCTCCAGGTTAGAAACAAAGCAGAGTTTGAAAAGGCAGAGATTACAATGAAAGCTGATGAAAGCTGCAAACGAGTGAACTCTTTCGCATTAGTATAATTTCCCACTAGCAATGTAATACGTGCTTAGCATGGTATCTATATGCATTGTAAAATAAATGATCATACATTATAAAGAAAGGAGCAACTTGCATAAAACGAAAATAGGAAAATTGGAATAGAAAGAAAATAAAAGAGACGGGGGTAGAAGAGAGTTTTTACATAAAGGAAGAACTAAAACTTTAAAAAGTGACAGTAGATGAAAGTGGTTTGATGAAAAAAAGATTTGAGTGGGTAGTTGCATGAGAAAAGTAGTGGGGAAAGAATGTAGAACATGTGAGCAAAAAGGGATAACTGTTGGTCAAAATTGTGACTGCCCTTAAATTTAAAGCTCAAACTCTTGACTTTAATATATTATAATTTGGTACATGATTTTGCATTTATATATGTATGTCCTTAAAACTTTCCATCTCATGTAAACTCGTTGGGCCTATTTGAGAAGATTTGATGGGATTTTGGCAATTTGCAAGAAGGTTAATTAAGCATGATGGCAAATCAAGATTAATGCTGCCAGCTCAAGGCTACTCATGATTTTAGGAAATTTCAACTTTTGGGCGTAATGATGCCAAATCAAGGTTAATTATCATGGACGGTCTTGGATAGGATAGTGTTTCCTGTTTGGAAGGAAATTAAGGATCAAGTGGGTCCCATTTGGTAGAAAATGAAGTGCCCGATTGATATGGATGGAGCTCGTCAAGCAAAGTGTAAAAAAAAAAAGAATCACATTTATGGGGTTTAACTTTTGATCGTAGCCCCAAGTGCAAGGCCGCGATTGTAGTAATAACCGGTGAAACCGGATCGATCCACGGAGAGTTTATTTATCGCAAAACCTGTCCTAATAAAAAAAACTAGTTCTAGCCTAAAAAAACTATACAAATCAAACTTTCTAATTGAATTAAAAATTAATTACAAATCTGAAATATTAATTACAACCAAAGAAAATTAAAATCCTAATCTAGAAACCTAATCTAACCACTGCATCACCATAAGATTCATTAGCTCAACCAATTGCAATAATTGTTAAGGGTGCATAAAATAAAGAATAAAATAAAATAAAATCAAATCAAATAAAATAAAATCAGAGAATAAAGAAATTAGATTTTAATTCTAAAACTTTGCAATAATTACTTTGCTTAATGCCATCAAGAAAAATCAAGACCACCGCACCAAGTGCGTACTGTCACTACGCACAAAAATTCAATGTTGACTCATTGGTGAAGACCAAGACCCCCATAAACTTGATTTATTAATGAAAGACCCATTACAAGCAAATAACCATTACAAAATTCTTTTAATAAAAATAAAGTGCATCCAACCTTACCATAGACACAAGAAACACTAAACGGAGGAGAGGGACTCGCGGTCTTGAACGGCGATCCAACCGGCTCTCGTTTCGCGATCTGAAATCCAAGCAAGGGAAGATGATTCCAAGGATGATCCGATGGTGGAGTGACGATAGCAACGGTGGCGGCGCGAAGGCGTAGAAATCCAAGTGGTAGTGTGCCTTAGGGAAGGCCTTGGATGAAATATTGATGGAAGGAGGAGAGATGAAAAAGAATTAATGGAAAAAGGGGGAATTATTGTTGCTGGTCGTCCAAGGGGAATGGAGATATGGGGATCCACGTCCAGCCCTCTTTTTATATATTTTTGATAGCTTGGGTTGCAAGGTTTTGATTTGGGTAAGGACTAGTAGTGTGTGGTCCAAGTTGGATTAGGATTAGGAGAGTTTTTGAGAGATTTTCTAGGGGTTGGCTCACAATCCTAGTAAAATTAGGATTGTTCTTATCTCATGCAACTCCCTCTCTTGGGTCCCACTTGGGTTAAGGATCAATTCAAATCTGAATTTCAGATTTGAAACAAAATTTTAAAACAATGTGGCCCCCCTCATGGACGTTTTTAATCTTCTTAGAATGGTGTTGGACGTGCAACACTTGGTAAGGAGAATCCTTGGTTTGCAAACTTCAATCTTTTGAACTCCTCATGGCTAGAAAAACCTCTTGGCATGGCCCACCTTAAACATCTCTTCAAATCTGAATTTGATTTCATCCCAAACATGACATAGGAGTGGGCCATACTTGGAAAAAAATGCAATCTTTGGACGTCCCTATCTTGGCTTGACTTTCTTTTACAATTTTGTTTTCTTCTTTGTTTGGCTTGAATTGAATCTTAGCCATCCATCTTGACATGTAAGCAATATTTGTTGGAGAGTAGATAGGACACCTCATCATCTCATGGCCCACAAATTTGGAACTTATCTTCAAGAGATTAAATCTGATTTTCTTCTTGCATATGAGAGCGGACCCTACCATGGCCGCCCCTACCTTAGATTCCATGCCAAAGGAAGGTGGGTCCATGATGCATTTGATTCATCAATTCTCTTCCGTGGGCCCCGATTTCTGAAATTCCCTACAAAAATAAAAGCAAAGATCAAAGAATAATCTAATCATATAGCTAAGGAATTATGCAAGATGCGGGCCCAATTCACACCAAATAAATGCATAAAATGTCACCATTTTATCAAGTTTTCTTCAATTAAATTAAAGGTGCAAAGAAAATTCATCATTTCATGTGTGATTAAAAAGTTATGGGAAATTTGTGACTTTCAATGTAAAAAATAGAGAAATTCATGATTTTATGTGAAAATACAATTTTTGGATGAATTTTGACTCAAATTTAGACTTTGATGCTCAAAACATAAATTCATAATTTTTTTACTAAAATGGTCCATGATTTGATGATTAAGTCCTTAATTACTCTAAAATGATAAGAAAATATTGCATTCTTAAGGACTTATCACACCCCCCAACCAGCTTTTTGCTAGTCCCGAGCAAAATATGCAAACTATGGTAGGTCTTCTGGCCTAATCTAATCTAAACTAAATGCAAAAATAAAAAGAAAAATGCCACTTTCCCTGGCACTCTCGGCTGCATTTAGCGTATGCAGCAAGCCCTTAAACCCCTAGGTTACCCCTAGTGGACGAGTTGTGCCTCGTGAGGGTTTGCAGTGAATATGCCCACAAAATTCATTTACCTAAAAGTGAAAGAAATTCAATGGAAGGTTTTTCAAAAGAATATTGAGTCAAATCGGATGCCTCGAATCCTCGAATAATCAAGATTTCAGACTTTTCAAAATCCGGTTCACGTTTTTTTTTTTTTTTTTTTTTTTAAATTATACCAAAACTTTGAGTGCCTTGTGCAAGTGTATACATCAAAACAAAAATTTTAAATGTTCTACGATAATGCCATGACAACAGAATTCTCCCTCGGAATTTCCAACTTTCCTAGATTCGGGCAAAATACAAGTCTCCTCTCAAGGCTACTATGATGGCTTTCGCACTGTTGTTTTTCAAAGGCCGCGAGATGCATTTTTTTTTTTCTTTGTGAACACACGCACGTGACTGTGCAATGCCTCGGTCCCTTAAGCTTTCTAATTAACCCATATAATGAGCATTAGGCCAATGACTCCCAAAACAGATGTCTTTAGGGCACTAGGTATATAAATACCCCTACGGGCTTACTGGCTCGGGTTAAAAAGGCTACGAACCCAAACTAGTCACATAATTAATTTTTTTTTTTTTTTTCAAGAGTTATAACTAAACTCTTTTTTTTTTTTTTTTTTTTTTTTTTTAACACTTATTTGTGCATCCCTTGGCAATTTTTTTTTTCTTTTTAAACGGTCCCCAACAATAGGCAGCCCTTTTCAATTCACCCGAATTAATTCACTGGTTTTGGTTGGCCTAACCATGCCGATGAACCAGGAGAACTCATATGGCCAAATTTCAGAAAGTCGTCTCTTTTTCTCTCTTGAAAGAACTCTGAAAATGACACTTAAATTTTTTTTTTTTTCCAAAACTTTTGAAATGATGTACGCGTGGTACTGTGAAAAACAAAGTTCGGTATTCTTTTTATTTTTTTGAAAATAATGAACCTTCATTTTACTTCCTTCCAAAAAATTCTGAAATTCCAGATTTCTAAGCATCTTCGAATCGTCAAGTTCTTTTGAAAACACCCTTTTGTTTTTTCTTTTTTTTTTTTTTAAAACGGCTACTCAGAAACGAAAAAAACAAAATTTGTCTAAAATTGGACAAGTGTGCTTGTTCCCACCCCCCAACCTAAACTAGACAACGTCCTCGATGTCATACATGAAATGCGAAATGAAATGTAACATGAGGTGAAAATGTAAAAGGAGGAAAAAGGGTAGAAAGCACCTGGAGTAATGAAGCTTTTGTGTAGAAACCTGTCCAATGTAAGACAAAGAACACACAAAGAAAATAGAAAAATATATGCATAATATACAAAGGTATGGGCCACTGTCAGATCCAGTGCCCATCAATCCTGATAGATAGGATCGATCAGAGGAATTACATTTTCCTCTGGAGGAATAGTCTCCAAGAATGGTTTTAAACGTTGTCCATTGACTTTAAAAGAGGTACCATTCGATGGATCAATGAGGGTCACTGCCCCATATGGAAATACTTCTTGAACAATGTAGGGGCCTGTCCAACGAGATCTTAACTTTCTAGGGAAAAGATGAAGTCGAGAATTGTACAAGAGGACTTTTTGAGACGGATGGAATGATTTTCTTAATATCCGTTTATCATGAAAGGCCTTAGTCCTGTCCTTGTAAATTCTTGAGTTCATATAAGCCTCGTTTCTCAATTCTTCTAATTCATTTAGATCAAGGGCTCTTTTCTCCCCAGCCTTGTCTAAGTCAAAGTTCAGTTGTTTTATGGCCCAATAAGCTTTATGTTCTAGCTCCACTGGAAGGTGGCAAGCTTTCCCATATATAAGCCGGTATGGAGACATCCCAATTGGGGTCTTATATGCAGTGCGATAGGCCCACAATGCATCATTTAACCGCGTGGACCAATCCTTACGATTCGGTTTTACCGTGGTCTCCAAAATTCTTTTAATTTCCCTATTTGAGACCTCTACCTGCCCACTTGTTTGAGGATGATAGGGGGTAGCCACTTTATGTGTAACATCGTAATTTTGAAACAAACTCTCAATAATGCGGTTACAAAAGTGAGTGCCCCCATCACTAATGATGGCACGCGGAGTTCCAAAACGGGAAAAGATATTGTCCAAGATAAATTTTTTTACCGTTTTAGCATCATTGTTCCTACATGGGATTGCTTCAATCCATTTGGAAACATAATCAACTGCAACGAGGATATAATGAAAACCAAAGCTCGGGGGAAATGGTCCCATAAAGTCTATACCCCATACATCAAATAACTCGACGACCAAAATTGGGTTTAAAGGCATCATGTTCCTTTTGGAAATTGAACCCAATTTTTGGCACCGCTCACATACTTTACAGAAATCATATGCATCTTTAAATATAGTGGGCCAGTAAAATCCAGATTGCAAAATTTTGTGAGCGGTCTTTTTAGCAGAAAAATGGCCACCACAAGCTTGAGAATGGCAAAATGATATAACACTGTTCATTTCATGGTCTGGAATGCATCTCCTAATGATTTGGTCTGGGCAGTATTTGAAAAGGTATGGGTCATCCCAGAAAAACTGTTTCACCTCAGTGAAAAACTTGTTTTTATCTTGTTGGGTCCATTCTTTTGGAATTTCGCCCGAAGCTAGATAATTAGCAATGTCAGCATACCATGGAGAATGGGAAAATGTGGCAAACAAGTGCTCATCAGGGAAAGTGTCCTGGATTGGCAAGGGTTCTAAAGCGTTGGAAAGGACAATCCTAGAAAGATGATCAGCCACCACATTTTCTACTCCTTTCTTATCCTTGATTTCGATATTGAACTCTTGGAGTAGAAGGATCCATCTGATCAGTCTGGGCTTGGCATCTGTCTTAGAAAGCAAGTACTTCAGCGCAGAATGGTCAGTAAAGATCACAATTTTGGAACCAATTAAGTAGGAACGAAATTTATCCAGTGCATAGACCACAGCCAATAGTTCTTTCTCTGTTGTAGAATAATTAATCTGTGCATTGTTTAAAGTCCTGCTAGCATAGTAAATGACATATGGCTTTTTGTCCCTACGTTGCCCAAGAACTGCCCCAACTGCATAATCGCTAGCATCGCACATGATTTCAAAGGGTAGGCTCCAATCTGGAGGTTGCATAATTGGAGCAGTCGTCAACATGTCCTTAAGCTTGGTAAAAGCCAATTGACATGCCTCCGTCCACTCAAATTCTGCTTCCTTTAGCAGAAGGTTGCATAATGGTCGAGAAATGACACTAAAATCTTTTATGAACCTTCTGTAGAATCCAGCATGCCCTAAGAAAGATCTTACATCTCTTACGGTTTTTGGGGCGGGCAAATTGGAAATTAGATTTATTTTGGCTTTGTCCACTTCCAATCCTTTAGATGATACGATGTGGCCAAGGACAATCCCTTGTCGTACCATAAAATGACATTTTTCCCAATTCAGTACTAAGTTATTTTCTTCACACCTAGAGAGGACCTTAGTTAAGTTGCTCAAACAATCTTGGAAAGAATCTCCAAAAACGGAGAAATCGTCCATGAAGACTTCGAGAAAACGTTCCACCATATCACTAAAAATACTCAGCATGCACCTTTGAAAGGTTGCAGGAGCATTACACAGCCCAAAGGGCATCCGTCGGTAAGCAAAGGTGCCAAAGGGGCATGTGAAAGTTGTTTTCTCTTGGTCTTCCGGGGCGATCTCTATTTGATTGTATCCAGAATATCCATCCAAGAAACAATAATACTCGTGGCCAGCTACCCGTTCTAAAATTTGGTCCAAGAAGGGTAGGGGGAAATGATCCTTTCGTGTGACAGCATTTAACTTTCTGTAGTCGATGCAAACTCGCCAACCTGTGGGTACGCGGGTTGGGATGAGCTCATCATTAGCATTACGGACTACAGTTACGCCGGCCTTTTTAGGTACAACTTGGGTAGGGCTGACCCATTGGCTATCCGAAATTGGATAAATGATACCCACATTTAGAAGTTTCAAAACTTCCGCCCTAACCACTTCCTGCATGGTGGGGTTTAACCGGCGTTGCATCTGACGGGAGGGTTTTGCATTCTCCTCCAAATAGATATGATGTGTACACACGAGGGGATTAATTCCCTTAATGTCAGCCACGGTCCAAGCAATTGCACCTTTGTGTAGTTTGAGCACTTCTAAGAGTTGGACTTCTTGGTCCTTGTCAAGGTGTGCAGAAATTACTACAGGAAATGTTTCATTTTCTCCAAGGTATGCATATTTCAGGTGAGAGGGCAAGGGTTTCAACTCAGGTTTGGGCGGCCTCACCTGAGATGGAAGAGACAGAGTACCAGTTGGTAATAACTCTTCAAAAGAGGGTTTGCCTATAGTGTTGACCATTTCAACAGTGTTATCAAGTGTTTCTTCACAGAGGGTCAGGCCCTCAATTGACTCAATGGAATCAGAGATTGTTTTTGTAAAAGTTTCTGCTGTAAGAACACTGATCAAATCTACTTCTTCAAGGTCAATGTTATCATCCCGTGGTTGTTTGCAAAGGTCAAAAACATTTAGCTCTAATGTCATGTTACCAAAAGATAGCGTCATTTTTCCATTCCGGCAATTGATTAATGCATTGGATGTGGCTAAGAATGGTCTCCCCAGAATTACCGGAATCTGAGCATGAGGATCTGCCACAGGATGAGTGTCTAGCACAATGAAGTCTACTGGAAAGTAGAACTTGTCAACTTGCACAAGCACATCCTCTACTACCCCTCTCGGTCTTTTAATTGATCGGTCTGCGAGCTGCAGAGTAATCTGGGTGGGTTTGAGTTCGCCTAACCCCAATTTTACATAGACCGAGTAGGGTAGTAAGTTGACACTCGCCCCAAGATCAAGCAGTGCTTGTTCAATTTGACAATTTCCAATAATGCACGAAATCGTGGGGCATCCTGGATCTTTGAATTTAGGGGGAGCATCATGCTTTAAAATTGCACTAGCTTGCTCAGTGAGGAACGCTTTCTTTTGTACATGTATCTTACGCTTCAACGTGCACAAGTCCTTAAGAAACTTTGCGTAAGATGGGACTTGTTTGATTGCATCTAACAACGGGATGTTAATTTTAACCTCTTTAAGTACATCAAAGATTTCCTGGTTCTGTATAGATGGCTTGGCAGGAGCTAATCGGTTGGGAAAAGGCAGTAAAGGCTTGAATCCCGGAGGAACTGGGCTTTTTTCCTTGATAGAAGGGACTTCATTTTCTTTCCCTTCCTGATCTGAGGATGCAGGTTGTTTATTTTTTTCCAGATCGGGCTTTGCAATCTCTTTACCACTACGTAGAGTAGTAACAGCTTGAACCTGCTCCTTTGAATTTGACGGACCACCTTGATGAACCTCAAATTGCCCTTTTGGATTGGGCTGTGGTTGGGCTGGAAAAGCCCCCTTATTTTGTGATTCAATCAATTTGCAGAGGTTCTGCATGGTGTTCTGTAAATTCTCAAAGTTCTGATCATGTTTTTTATTGATGGACTCTTGATTCACCATAAACTTAGCCACAAGTTCATCCCAAGGTGTCGTTTGTGTTGTAGGGGGTACCATTTGCTGTGTGTTTTGAGCATATGTACTAGGAGTACCCCCAAATGGATTTGACATTTGGTTGAAATTGGGCTGAGTAGCATTTGGGCCATTCCTCCAACTAAAGTTGGGGTGATTCCTCCAATTAGGGTTGTATGTGTTACCCAAAGAATTGTTAAACTGCCGGTTGTATGTGTTAGTGGCATTTGCTTGCTCGTGAAACGCTTCTTGAAAAGCAGGGAGTGTTGGGCACTCCGAAGAAATGTGTTTATCACTAGCGCAGATGCCACAAACTATAGCAGGTTCCTTATTCTTCACAAATTTCAAGGACTCAACTTCTCTTGTAAGATAGGCAATTTTTGCTTGAAGATCATCGCTTTCTTTTAATACATATAACCCCCCTCCTTTGGCCTGACTCGATTGCTTTACGAGGTCTATACCTTCAGATGTGTCCCAATTTTGTGCACTATCTGCCAAAAACTGAAGGTAGGTCCATGCTTGATTTGGGTTTTTCGCCATGAACTCCCCATTGCACATCATCTCCACGAATTGACGTGTTTCTGGACTAAGTCCATCATAGAAGTGACCAATTGTATTGTGCAATTCAAATCCGTGGTGGGGACATGCAAGGAGTAGTTCATTAAAGCGTTCCCAACACCTATAATAAGACTCCTTGTCTTTTTGTTTAAAATTCATAATATTCCTCCTTAAGGTGTTGGTCTTATGTAATGGGAAAAATTTCTTTAAAAATTCCCGGACCATGTCGGACCATAGAGCAATCGAATTGGGTTGTAAGGAGTGAAGCCATGCCTTAGCCTTATCTTTGAGGGAAAATGGAAATAAACGAAATTTGATAAGGTCTTCCCTCACATTATTGAAGTGTAGTGTTGCACACACTTCTTCAAACTCTTTAATGTGCAAATATGCACTTTCTGATTCAAGTCCACGAAATTTGGGGAGAAGTTGGATTACTCCCGGTTTGATATCAAATTGACCCGCACCTGCGGGTATGACCATGCACGACGGTGTGGCTTGTCGTGTAGGGTGAAGGTAATCACGTAAACTCCTAAGAGGTTGATTCACCTCCCCATTATTATTGTGTCCATTCCCATTACCGTTCTCCTCGTTATCACTCTGCTTATCAGCCATATTGGAAATCCTAAGAGAACCAGGAGATCTAGATTCGTAGAATTTAATCAAGCTCTTGACAGGTGATTCCTTCCTTACTAACCGATTTGAGGAGTCCCTTTGCCAAGAAGATGGGGGTCTTTCCTTCTTTTTTGGAATTTTGAAAAGTTTTTATTTCCTTTTTTTTTTGCTTTTTTTTTTTTATAAAGAAACCTAGAAAGAAAAACTACCTAAGGTCCGTTCTTAGATTTAAAAGAAGATTCTCAAATTCTTGCAAAGTCCTAATCTTAGAGAGTTTAATATCTCTAAGGAAAGTTCCCAAACTCAAATCTATGAAACTGGCCCGACCAGGTAAGTCCCCAGATCAGTGGTGGGGTCACGATGCGTTGCAAGGGTCCCGCTTAAAAACCACTTTTTAGAACAAGAGACTTGTCTCCCTTATCTATTGGGACAAGACTTGCCTAGACATCGAACCAATTAAGAAAGGCAGTTTGTTCGGCTTCCCAAAGAAATAACTAACCTTCTTAAAAAAAAATTCCAGCAAGTTTTTAAGAGTCCTTTTAAATTTAAAACCAACTAATAAAATTGAGTTTCCAATGAAAGTTCTGAAATTTTCAGATTTTTGCAAGTTTGGTGGCCAAAAAGCCGAATTTGTGCGATCTACGACTTGCTTTTGTGAGGGAAAGTTCCAGAATTTTTTTGGAAACTTTAAAAACCTAAAAATATGACAAACAACTGAATTTAACAGACCCTAATTAATCCTAATCAGCAACAAAAAAAACGAAAATAAATGACCTAAACTAGTCCAAATTAGAACAAGTAAATTAGGCAATTTTCAGAAATTGGATGTGATTTTTGAAAAATCAGAAAAAAAATAATTTTCAGATCTGAAATAGTTCCAATTTTATCAAAAATCAGAGATTAAAAATCCACTTTTTAATGCAATAGGGCTGGTCCAAACATTCCATGCATGCTACCCTTAGATCTAGAATGATTGCGGAATAGTAAAGGCACACCCACAAAGCAATTAAAAAGATAGGTTGGAAAAAATACCTTAAGCGAAGAAAAACTCCCCGGCAACGGCGCCAAAAACTTGATCGTAGCCCCAAGTGCAAGGCCGCGATTGTAGTAATAACCGGTGAAACCGGATCGATCCACGGAGAGTTTATTTATCGCAAAACCTGTCCTAATAAAAAAAACTAGTTCTAGCCTAAAAAAACTATACAAATCAAACTTTCTAATTGAATTAAAAATTAATTACAAATCTGAAATATTAATTACAACCAAAGAAAATTAAAATCCTAATCTAGAAACCTAATCTAACCACTGCATCACCATAAGATTCATTAGCTCAACCAATTGCAATAATTGTTAAGGGTGCATAAAATAAAGAATAAAATAAAATAAAATCAAATCAAATAAAATAAAATCAGAGAATAAAGAAATTAGATTTTAATTCTAAAACTTTGCAATAATTACTTTGCTTAATGCCATCAAGAAAAATCAAGACCACCGCACCAAGTGCGTACTGTCACTACGCACAAAAATTCAATGTTGACTCATTGGTGAAGACCAAGACCCCCATAAACTTGATTTATTAATGAAAGACCCATTACAAGCAAATAACCATTACAAAATTCTTTTAATAAAAATAAAGTGCATCCAACCTTACCATAGACACAAGAAACACTAAACGGAGGAGAGGGACTCGCGGTCTTGAACGGCGATCCAACCGGCTCTCGTTTCGCGATCTGAAATCCAAGCAAGGGAAGATGATTCCAAGGATGATCCGATGGTGGAGTGACGATAGCAACGGTGGCGGCGCGAAGGCGTAGAAATCCAAGTGGTAGTGTGCCTTAGGGAAGGCCTTGGATGAAATATTGATGGAAGGAGGAGAGATGAAAAAGAATTAATGGAAAAAGGGGGAATTATTGTTGCTGGTCGTCCAAGGGGAATGGAGATATGGGGATCCACGTCCAGCCCTCTTTTTATATATTTTTGATAGCTTGGGTTGCAAGGTTTTGATTTGGGTAAGGACTAGTAGTGTGTGGTCCAAGTTGGATTAGGATTAGGAGAGTTTTTGAGAGATTTTCTAGGGGTTGGCTCACAATCCTAGTAAAATTAGGATTGTTCTTATCTCATGCAACTCCCTCTCTTGGGTCCCACTTGGGTTAAGGATCAATTCAAATCTGAATTTCAGATTTGAAACAAAATTTTAAAACAATGTGGCCCCCCTCATGGACGTTTTTAATCTTCTTAGAATGGTGTTGGACGTGCAACACTTGGTAAGGAGAATCCTTGGTTTGCAAACTTCAATCTTTTGAACTCCTCATGGCTAGAAAAACCTCTTGGCATGGCCCACCTTAAACATCTCTTCAAATCTGAATTTGATTTCATCCCAAACATGACATAGGAGTGGGCCATACTTGGAAAAAAATGCAATCTTTGGACGTCCCTATCTTGGCTTGACTTTCTTTTACAATTTTGTTTTCTTCTTTGTTTGGCTTGAATTGAATCTTAGCCATCCATCTTGACATGTAAGCAATATTTGTTGGAGAGTAGATAGGACACCTCATCATCTCATGGCCCACAAATTTGGAACTTATCTTCAAGAGATTAAATCTGATTTTCTTCTTGCATATGAGAGCGGACCCTACCATGGCCGCCCCTACCTTAGATTCCATGCCAAAGGAAGGTGGGTCCATGATGCATTTGATTCATCAATTCTCTTCCGTGGGCCCCGATTTCTGAAATTCCCTACAAAAATAAAAGCAAAGATCAAAGAATAATCTAATCATATAGCTAAGGAATTATGCAAGATACGGGCCCAATTCACACCAAATAAATGCATAAAATGTCACCATTTTATCAAGTTTTCTTCAATTAAATTAAAGGTGCAAAGAAAATTCATCATTTCATGTGTGATTAAAAAGTTATGGGAAATTTGTGACTTTCAATGTAAAAAATAGAGAAATTCATGATTTTATGTGAAAATACAATTTTTGGATGAATTTTGACTCAAATTTAGACTTTGATGCTCAAAACATAAATTCATAATTTTTTTACTAAAATGGTCCATGATTTGATGATTAAGTCCTTAATTACTCTAAAATGATAAGAAAATATTGCATTCTTAAGGACTTATCAACTTTTCTGTACTTTACAGTAAAAAGACTTTTCTGTATATAGAGAAAGAATTCACTCGAGGTTGAGGATGATCAATGATGCTCCTGAAGTCTATTCATGGCCGGCCGATCCAAAGGTTGGATACGGTGATTTACAAAACAAAATAAAAAAATCCTTGACAACTGACAACCAAAAGAATTTAAAAGAAAAAGAAAATCTCAGTTAGAGGTGAAATCAAGCTCACCAAGAGGGGCCCAGTTGTGAGTATTCAATGCCTTTGGGTCAATTCATGAGCCTCATAAACCCAAGGGCTAAGGGAGAAAATTTTTCTTTTGAAGTGTCATTTAAGTTAAAATCATGTGAGTATATATACCATAAAACACCCATTTAAATAAAATAATAGTGACAACGTGGGGGTTAGTCAGTTGGTACCATATCTTTGGGGTTTTGATATTAGATGGTCACATATGTCTTTAACTATTGTCCAGGTAAGTTCCAAAGTCAGACATCAATTGTGAAATCAATCAAATCACCCCCCCACCCCCAAAAACAAAAAATAAAAAAATAAAAAAATAAAAAAAATAAAATAAATAAAATAAAAAAAAATAAAAAAAAAAGATGAAGGAGCATTCCAATTTTATGGAACAATAGAGCATAGTACAGTTGTAAGATCTTAACCGTTCATCTAATGAATATCACCTTTCGTTGATAACTATCGAAGAATCTAAATCATTTAATAATTTGCTTACTTATATTATATTGAAAAAATCATTAGCAGTTTAAGATAATGATCAAAACGATGTCTGTAATGCCACAATAATAGGAAAATGTTTAAAAAAATATGTGAAAATTCTGAGTTTGTGCTAGGACCTACGATAGGATGGGATGAATAAGATATCCCACATTATTTTTTGCAACTAGACGTCCAAGCCAAATCCAATTGTTGGTAATTCATGATATAAGAACAAAGGGATTTTTTAATATATCAACAACTGGATGTTCATCAAAAAGTCTCAAAAGAAAAAAAAAGTTTATACAAAATGTTCATCACTGTTAATATTTATACATGTTCATCACTGTTAATATATGCCGGTGCATATGTTAACATGTTCATCACTGTTACTTTTTTTAATATGTTCATCACTGTTAATATTTATACAAAATGTTTTAAATGTTTCTACAAGTGGAATTCCTTGTATCCTAACTACCTTCAAAAGACACAAAAGAAAAAAAAAATGATAATACAATAAATAAGAGAAAGATACATACAAGGTGGGAAACATAGAATGAATACCACAGACAAAGATGCGACAGGAGATTCACTTGATATATATGACAATGGCATGAGGTTGACTTTCAGAGAATGTGTGGCAGGAAATCACTTGTTATATCCCGGCCTAACTTGCAGAGAATGGAAGCAAAACCCAATCCAGAGACGAAAGCAACGGAACAGAAGGAAATTACAAAGAGAAATGCATTCATTGACTTTTAACTTAACGTTTTTTGCGATATCATAACATCAATTGCGGCATCGCAACTTCAAAACTTTCGGAATTGTAATATAAATTGTGATATCACAACATTTGTTGTGATATAGCAAATAAAAAAACGCATTTTGGCCAGAACAGTGGTCTGGACTGTACGAAGAGTGCCTGGCTAAAATAATTAACTTTAGTAACAAGGAGGAGAAATCTAGCACTGTAGGTGACCGTACAGGAAATTTTCTTGTTATAATTAACTGTTCCAATTTCCAAGGAGGAGATGTCATTTCATTTCGAGTGGTTTGGGGTATCTCAGGGGACGTTCACCCGTCTCAATCACGGGAATGCGTGTGGGGACCACAGGGGATCCGGACTCATCTTGTACGCATGTGATATGATATGTCAATTCATGTGAGTGACTGATTCCATATCCTCTTTATATTCAAAATCCTAGCCATCAGAGCGAACTCAAAATAAACACAATTTTATGTACTATTCAAATTTTTTTTTAATAATAAGATTGATTATTGTAAATCAATCTTACTTTTACAGTCAAGCCAACGCCTATAACAGCAAAAAAAAAACTTAAAACATCCCAAGCACTGTAAGTGGGCTGGATATTTTGAACTTTTAAGAAGTAAAAGCCTACACTATATATATTGGGGTTTCACTCCTTCGACTTAGGAATTCTCCAATCTAAAAACCTTATTGGTCTCAAAGGGCCGGTGGTCCACGCGATTGAATTATTAGAACCAAACAATGCGCCTCCAGGTTAGAAACAAAGCAGAGTTTGAAAAGGCAGAGATTACAATGAAAGCTGATGAAAGCTGCGAACGAGTGAACTCTTTCGCATTAGTATAATTTCCCACTAGCAATGTAATACGTGCTTAGCATGGTATCTATATGCATTGTAAAATAAATGGTCATACATTATAAAGAAAGGAGCAACTTGCATAAAACGAAAATAGGAAAATTGGAATAGAAAGAAAATAAAAGAGACGGGGGTAGAAGAGAGTTTTTACATAAAGGAAGAACTAAAACTTTAAAAAGTGACGGTAGATGAAAGTGGTTTGATGAAAAAAAAGATTTGAGTGGGTAGTTGCATGAGAAAAGTAGTGGGGAAAGAATGTAGAACATGTGAGCAAAAAGGGATAACTGTTGGTCAAAATTGTGACTGCCCTTAAATTTAAAGCCCAAACCCTTGACTTTAATATATTATAATTTGGTACATGATTTTGCATTTATATATGTATGTCCTTAAAACTTTCCATCTCATGTAAACTCGTTGGGCCTATTTGAGAAGATTTGATGGGATTTTGGCAATTTGCAAGAAGGTTAATTAAGCATGATGGCAAATCAAGATTAATGCTGCCAGCTCAAGGCTACTCATGATTTTAGGAAATTTCAACTTTAGGGCGTAATGATGCCAAATCAAGGTTAATTATCATGGACGGTCTTGGATAGGCTAGTGTTTCCTGTTTGGAAGGAAATTAAGGATCAAGTGGGTCCCATTTGGTAGAAAATGAAGTGCCCGATTGATATGGATGGAGCTCGTCAAGCAAAGTGTAAAAAAAAAAGAATCACATTTATGGGGTTTAACTTTTCTGTACTTTACAATAAAAAGACTTTTCTGTATATAGAGAAAGAATTCACTCGAGGTTGAGGATGATCAATGATGCTCCTGAAGTCTATTCATGGCCGATCCAAAGGTTGGATACGGTGATTTACAAAACAAAATAAAAAAATCCTTGACAACTGACAACCAAAAGAACTTAAAAGAAAAAAAAAACTCAGTTAGAGGTGAAATCAAGCTCACCAAGAGGGGCCCAGTTGTGAGTATTCAATGCCTTTGGGTCAATTCATGAGCCTCATAAACCCAAGGGCTAAGGGAGAAAAATTTCTTTTGAAGTGTCATTTAAGTTAAAAAACATATAAAAAAAACCACACAAAAAAAATCTTAAGGAGCCAATTTTTAGTTTTTAGGAAGTGTTGGCTTTGTATTTAGAGCTAGCAAAAGCCAACTCAACCCCGCCAATCTGATCCGTGACCCCCGAATAACCTGCATAATCCGATCAGTATAATATATGTGTTGGTCGCCGATGCAGCTTTTTTTACCTGTATTTAAAGTGTCGGGTCAGGGTCATAATCATTTTGGTAGCAATAGTTACAGCTAGGGTCACACACATTCTGAAATGTAGGTGGAAGATTGCAGAAGGGTAATAATTCCAACGACCCAAAAAAAAAAAGGGGTCTATTTTAGCAAAAGTAATTAATTGCATGCGTATCAAAACCAACACATGTATTGTTAAATTTATGGGCGTTTATGTCGCCAATATACCAAGAGCTCAGTGGCTTAGGGATACCACTATAAAGAAGGCAACCAAGGGCTGATCCTCCACTCTCATGGTTGAAGTTTCAATCCTATGTTAGGGAGTTGCATATTCTTTTCTCTCAAGTTTTATCACTACAAGTAGGGTTGTAAATGGAACGGTTCCGAGTCGGAACCATACTGGACCTAAATACATTTCTAAATAATGGTTTCAGATCCGGTTTTGACTCGGAACCTGTTTTGTTAATTCCAAATCCAATTCCGATAGAAAAAATCTAGATTCAGTTTCGGAACCGGATGTACCTATAGAATTCAATCTAGTTTCAAAATTGTAACTAACTTCTGTTCATTTTTTAGTTTTTTCTCAAAATAAGTTTATCATTCAACTTATAACAGTGTATCAATTCTAACATCTCCTGCATTATACATAAAAATGTCCAAACTTTTTTTATTTCGAGGTGCAATTTGCAATATCAAAGACTCATATGACGGATGCAGGGTCCACGGGTTGGAACCTATATGAACCCAGAACCGGACCCATCTATCAATCAGAACCTAAATTAGGTTCCGGACCTGGACCTGTTTATGAATCGGAATCTAAAATAGGTTCCAGGCCCGATTTTTTTTGGGCCGGAGCTTTCGGGGAATCAGAGAATCGGATACCCATTTGCAGCCTTAACTAAGAGGTTACATGATACTATAATTAATAAAATTTAATAAATAAAAAAAATTATGGTAACATTACCTGTTCCATTGATTGTCATGCAATTGGAGGGAATAATCTTTTAAAGTCAGCTAGATGAATCCTGAATTAGACCAATAGAATTTTGCCTGTCATAATAAAAAGTATATCTGAAGTGATGTCATCCTTTATCTTCTCACTAGAATTAGAATTCTTTTAGTTTGGTAATAACTTAATCTTAAACAGTAAATGACAAATGCATACAGAGCATTAAGGTTTCATCTCACCCCACCCCACCCTCCAACGAACTAGAATTCTTTTAGTTTGGTAATAACTTAATCTTAAACAGTAAATGACAAATGTATACAGAGCATTAAGGTTTCATCTCTTCCACATCCCCCCACCCCGCCAATGCTCAACCAAGGGGGCTAAGACCCCATGAGACCTTAGCCATTAGGAAAGAAGCTTAATTCTGCTGGAAGAGGAACCTATTTGGGGATTAAACCACTTTTGTAATCCACTTTTCCAATGTCATTCAAATATATCACATTTGGACTTTATTTTGTCACCATATATTATTTCATACAAACATGG
This sequence comes from Persea americana, assembly GCA_029852735.1. Taxonomy (NCBI): domain Eukaryota; kingdom Viridiplantae; phylum Streptophyta; class Magnoliopsida; order Laurales; family Lauraceae; genus Persea; species Persea americana. The sequence goes on from CM056812.1 coordinate 54,562,054, forward strand.
TGACGTGAGAATATGTAACATCTGGGCTAACTTTAAGCTTTATTCTGACCTATGGAAGACTACTGTAGTAGCAATTCAAACAAAAAACATGACAATATTGTTGTTACAGCTGTAGCTAAATTGGTCACAATATGTGTGAAAGAGTACATGAGTTAAAGAAAAACAAAAATTAAACAATTATATGAATCTGAAGGATTTCACCACATGGGGGGTCTGAATCTGATCGGTTGAAACGTTGCTTTTTGTCCTTGTTTTGGTGATCTTAAATTGTTTTCCAGCTAAACGTCACTTTAAACCTAGAAAAGGTGAATAAAAAAGCGCCTGAACAGTAATTTGGCTTGTAGAGGTCCTCATCGTATTGGAGCAATACGTTCCACGTCCTCCTTTAAAAGGTTGTCTCCATGTATCTCTCTAGTGGTGGCAGAAATTGGACTACTAGATAAAGCTGCAATGGCCTATTCACTCTCGTCGATTCTCACCTAATCCTGATATTCTTTCCCTCCACGTACTTCCCACAAGTTGGCCCCAGATGCCGTCTCGACTGGAGATTCCCAGTTGGAGCCCATTAGAGGTGAAGTACCGGGATGCTGTTGTTGCCATTCCAACAAGGAGTGATCAGCAGGTGCCCTATACTCAGGATAAGGAAAATTAAGTTTTGCACGGATCCCATGGAACTCGAAGGCCTTCTTATCATAAGCTCGAGCAGCTTCCTCAGCTGCATCGAAGGTCCCCAGCCACACCCTAGCTCTCTTCACAGGATCTTGGATCTCGGCCGCCCATCTACCAGATTGCCGCTGTCGAACACCTCTATAGTTGCTTCTCTTCTCCTCCTCCTCCTTATTCTCATATGGTGGGGAGAAGAGGTTGCAGCCCAAGCAGTCTTCAATCCCCAGCCCGCAAGTCGAACAGGGGTCCTCCCTCACATTCAGTAAAATGAGAGACTCGCTACTGGGAAGAGTATCTCCAATGCCATGCAAGGGCATTTTAAGATCATGGTTGATACTGCCGTCTACTGCATCATTGAAGAGCACACATTTGTAAGTAGATCGAATGATAGAATTCTCTTCTTCTTGGGTGAGGCCGGTTCTGAGACCAACTCTGCTCGCCTCTCCTTCCTCTCTAGAAATCCTTTTGTTCATGGCTAGTTTTGAAGTTCTCCCTTGGTTTTCCATTCTTATAGTCTTGGGTTTGGGTGATCTGTGCAGGACTTCGGCGTACGCGGATGCTCCTTTCCTTCCATACAGTTGGAACAGAAGTTGAAGAAGTACTGTTTATTTGTTGTCATCGTACTTTATAAATTACAATCCACTCGAGGGGCGGTGTGTTTGTCATTTTGTGAACTGTGGGATCCTGTCAGTGACCCTCTGGAGCTCTTATTACTGGCAAAAGTATAAGGAATTTTTTTTTATAGCTTTTCTTATATTACCCCTGAGGTTTGTAGAATTTATATATAAGCTCTTGAGGTTTTAGTATTTGTAAATAGGCCCATGTCTTTTTTTTAATACCTTTTATATCCCTAAAATCAATATTCTTAACAAGAATTGGCAGCCACCATGAGATTTGTGCTGGATTTTTATATAAATGACAGATTTGCCCTTACATCTAGTAAACAAAAATAAGTATATTAATACTTACAAAAATACCATTAGTTTATCTCAAGTCCCAATTCTTCTCTCAATAACTCTCTCATGCACATAACCAGGGGTGTACCCATGTACAAGGGTCGGGGAACTGGAGCCTCCACCCATATATGAGAAAAGTTTAAAATACCTCCCCCCCCCCCCCCCCCCCCCCCGGCCCGAAATTCTAAAAGTTAATATGTTTTTTTTTGTAATTTTTCCATTCCCTCAATATTTCTTTTACATAGAGCCATAACACCCCCCACCGTAAATTCTAAAGATTAATATATTGTTTGACATTTACCCGTTCCCCCAATATTTCTTTTAAACCACTTATACCTGAAGTATAATCAAGTATTTTGAAGCCTTTATAAATCTAACGGTGGGTCGTGTATGGATTGAATTAATCATAACCGGTTATAGGTAGTGTCAATTGTCGTCATGATTAATTTATTAATTTGGATTTAATAAAATGAACCATGTATTGATAAGAAAAAATGAATTTATGTAGGGTTCTTCTCTCACACTAAATGCAATTGTTAATATTACATACTTTATAAAAAAAAATTAAGTCCAAGCTTTAGAAACTATGTATATAAGGATAAAAGAGATGGACAAAAGTATCATTTCGCTCCAAAAACCTATGGCGATTGTAAGACTATATGTTTTGGGGACACAAAATGTATTAAAATGAAGATACTGGGCCTATTTGCAAATACTAAAACCTTAGGTGCCTGTTTACAAATCATACAAATCTTATGGGGGTATATAAAAAAACGCTTTTTTTTTTTTTGCTAGGAATCCGGATATTCTTATAATTAGGCTCTAACTTGGAGGGATGGTGTTCAAAATAGATGCTCAAATTTTCTATCAATCCAAGTTTGTTCCATTGTTGGATCGGTTGTTAGGGGTGCTCATGGGCCAGGCTAGTCCGCTTTGGGCAGGGCTGGGATATGTATTTAGAGCCCGCTCAATAATTGGGCCGGGCTTGAATTAAGTAGTAGAAAGCCTGAAGCACGGCCCAAACAGTCTAAGGAATGTGTGTGATTTAATTTAATTAGTCCGAAAGTGCTAGAAAAGCCTAAAGCCCAGCCCAGCTAGTCTAAGGAATGCGTGTGATTTGATTTAATTCAAATACCAACAAAAGTGATAAAAGAAAAAAAAAAGCCCGATTCAGCCCGGCCCGATTGATTAAATAGGAAGGCTCGGGCCCAACTTTTATGGCCTATGGTGGGGCTTGCGCTAGTGTTTCTAAAGTCGGGCTAGGTCTGAATATGCCTTAGCCCTGCCGATGAACACCCCGATCAATTGTGTGATGAAAAGCTCAATTAACACAATCTTATGCATATTTATTTTCACGTCTTTCATCAAATAGGCAATCGGTGGAAAGAACCAGGACTTACGTAACATTTGAGGTGATCCTATATAAGTAGAGGGGGCATTTATTTCAAAGGATTGAGGTTCTAATATGTGGCCTCCATTGTAAAGTTTCACTCCTTGAACTCAGAATTTATGTAGGTTCAAGCCTCAAAGGATACGTTCCAATTAATAGGTTAAGACTTGGACGCCACTTTTCACATTCCACTGCAGTAATTTGAACTGCACATTACTCGGATTCGGTGTATTAACGCAAAAAGATTAAGCCGGTTTCCTCCTGGGAGGGAATGTAATGAAGTTTAGAATTTACAGCTTGCACATTGTAGGACCTGGGCGCCTTTTCACTTTCCACGTGGTTTCTAACAGCCCAACAATCCACTAGCGCTGACAGAACAAGATGGCATTCTCAGCGGGCCTGGATTCGGTAGGCATCTCTCAACGCGGCTAAGTTTTAGGTAGTGGTCAACAACACCTATGATGTGAAACCTTAAAGAAAAAAAAAAACCCGCCGCGGATCCTCATAAGACTTTAAACCCACATAAATCGTGAAAATCTACAGTAGAGCCCACCTATTGAAATTTAAATAGTCTAAAATAACCACCCTTAGGTAGGTATATGCGGTGTCCTCAAACTATACATCAATCTGATGCTGTTATATGGTTGGAATGACTGGAATTTGATGAAAAATGTGATTTTGAGCCTTTGAACAATATAAATAGGACACAAGGAAACTTTTTAAACTCCCTGACCTTACCATGATTTGCATGCTTCTAAGCGCTTTATAAACAAAAAACACCTGAATTAGTGTCCGCTTTGCTCAATTCTACATGTAAGAATGGTTCCATTCCACCGTCGTAATGACTTGTGCAAATATAGCAGTCCAAAAAACAGGAACCTTCCGGCCTGGCCCGTTACAAGTTGGGCCGCACAAACTCTCCTGATCGCAGACCCATGGCATTATAAGGTTGCATCTGAAAGTACATCCCCACCATTCGCCCAATTGGGCCGTATCAGGTATAACAGACAATGTAGCTCATGCTTAGCTTGTGTGACACAGGCTCCATTGAGGTTGATGGTAGAATTTGGATCAACCAGCAGCAAGCAACGAGTGGTTTTTGAAATCCAAACGATTCAAAATCACAAAGTTCTATGATCCTGACTGAACTATACATATTGGGCCATTTTTCCATCAATCAAAGTAGGTCCACCAATGGATTATCCTCACATTCAAATTCAATTCCAATGGCCCATCTTAAAATTATGGGGCAATCTTCTTCGTTCTTTCTTTGTTGTTTGTTTGGCATTCAAGTCATTACAATTCAATCCCAACTCTTACGCTGACTGAGGAGGAACGCCGACCTTATCGGACGGTGATGGGGTCATAGGTTTGTCAATATTGCCGTAAACCATAAACCCCAACATCCTCTTCCCACATTCTATGATTTCTCACACTACAAAGATTACATTATTATAAAGCTTTGACATCGCCTTTCGTCTGAGTCCAAATCACGTGGAAATTAAAAGGATTCTCATAATATTGTCTGGTCCAGGAACAATCAATCTTTCATGGGTGTTGAACTGTTGAAGTATGAAACCTGAACAGGCGAAACTGTGAAATGTGAAAGTGAAGTCTCACTCGCCTTGTTTGTATTTTAGCTGTTTTGTCTTTATCAACTTTCCGGAACCTTTAATGCAGAAATCAATAAATAACTCTTGACTGTGGCTGTCCCACGTTTTTAAATTCTTTTAATTCAACTTTTACTGCAATGCAGAATATATGCCCACCCCCACATTTGTTTACATATGATACAAGCAATTACAATGAAAGTTCATCAAATTACATTACTTTTCACATATAATCAACCTGGCTACCAAAAAAATATTGATGCAGAAAAAAAAAAAAAAAGAAAGGCGTTGAGCTTTCTAGCACTATTGGACTTTCCAATCGTTTGTTTTATATTTAGATTATATTTATTCATTTTTTTAATTTTAGAACTTAATTTTTATTTTTCCGCAGATTCTCCCTCAAAATATTACAAGAAAAACTCCAGATCTAAAAACACCCCAACCTTTTTCAGAGAAAATTGTTATTTACCCAAAACCAAGTTTCTCATATTGGTCTACTTGATCCATGTTTAACTTGTAATTAAGATTCTTTAAGGCAATGTGTATCTATGTAAATGGACTTTAGTGTGAAGGACTATGTGAGAACCATTAAAAGTATGCCCATGGAAAGATATTCCCACCCTTTAATAAATTATTTTGGTAAGATATTGCTGCCCAAGATAAACTCTGCCAGTTTTTTTTTTTACTGTCGATCCCAAGCCCAAATAAAGGAGGAGGGTTGCGTTAAGTAGGCTGACAGCCAGTGTAAAACTTTGTCACAACCCAAACGTAAATGAATTCTGAAATTACAACATTCCGAGAGAGAAATAAAATTTGCATCACCGACCCCAACATAGTTGGGACAAGACTTTAATGATAATGATGATAATGATTGTCGCCCAAGATAGACCTCCATGTTTGAACATTGTATCTAAAACCTTCTTGGGGCCGCACTCTAGAATGAACCCTATATAGACGCTCAAGAAAAACAAAAGTGAGGTTGGCTATTTTAAAATTTAAGCCCTACGCAATAAATTTCTCTCCATGTTCACCCAAAAGGGGACTGCATATAGCTTATATGTTGTCCATATCTCAAGGGGCCCACTTAGGTTCAAGTTTGTCAATTGGAGTAGGGCAAAGCAAAAGATCTCCTCATGTACAAGGTGGATTAAAAAAAAACAACCCATCGGATTGGCCAAAACCCTAGTATAACGTTACATGAAAAGTAACAAAGCACGATAAAGGCCTGCCTAGAGACTATTACATGAAAAGTAACCTGCCGGAACAAAAGCCACTCAAAATACTATTACTTTTTAATCTCTACAATGCAATATAAATAAGAAAACGAACATAAGGACTAAAATTCCTAACTAAACTAAGAAATCTAAGCAAATTAAAGACTCCTTTATGAATCATTAAACACAATAGAAAGTTGATCATAACAAAAACTAATTAGGAAAATAAAACATTTCAAAGCTCCCTTCGAATCTCACACATGGTCCATGCATTTGTCCTGCATCAACTCTTTTTTTTTTTTTTTTTTTATGGGAAATGCATGTGCATGTTGGACATGCTAGGAAAAGTAGAGGAGGAAATCTGGTGTAGACAATGTTAACAGGTGGAAAATAATTTAGATCCCCTGAGTGGTCTCCGACACACTACCCTTCAGTGGGATGCGACGAACACACTGTGGGACGCACTGATTGATAATCCAAACTGCTAGAATTGAATGTCATTCCCTCCATTATCATATTTCAAATTTTAATTCACTAGAATTTGGCCCCACCCTTAAGATTGAATATATAATTGATATTGTGATGAATGCATATGATTAATAATGCAATAAGATTGTGCTAATTACATTATTAATCATGCATTCAATTTTATATTGGGATCAAATCCTATGGAAGTAAAATTTGAGGATGTGCTAATGGAGGACCCTACAGTGAGTTTCACGCATCCCACTCACGTGTGTGTGAGACGATTATCCTAAACCGATGGCTTCTTGGATTTGAAATCAAGTAGAGGCATATCTTCTTCTATCATATGTATGACTTGGTCACTTGGTCGTCCAAGTTAAGCCCCACCTCTGATAAGAAAATCTCTTTCATGATAGTGCAGTATTGTATTGTTGTGTTTTCCAAAAGTGCAGCACCCCTATTTTCTCCAAGTAGATGCAGCCAAAGTTGAGAACATGAGATATATAATAGGAATATATTAGCCCCTTGTAGGCATAAGACCGTTGGATTGACTCTCATCATCAATACCAGCACAGAGAGATCACAGTCTAATTTATAATTCGAATAGTTTACCATTTCTCTCTATATGAGTCCGGATCTTATGTACTTGGCGTGCATGCCCCGTTGTGGGGCCCACCTACTGGTACAGTTGGGGGTGCGCAGAGGAGATTTGAAGATTTGGGTTGGGCCCTTTTATGTACAAAAAATCAGCCTCATCTGATCATTCTAACCCCATTATCCAAGGCCCACAAATCTAGTACATTTGGATGGGTATACAGACGATCAAAAGGTCCAGCCCATTTGAATGGTGCAAACTGAGGACGCCTGTGAGTTGTAGGGAGCATTTGTGTCGTCGATTCAAATGGACTATTGGCTGGGCCCCACCATAGTTGCACGCAATGAGGATGTGTGCATAGGAAAATTTCGATGTTATCGTTTGCTCCATCACAGGCACTCTACCTCGGCTCCATGTAACACGTTCTGTTTTTGGAAGCTGGTAAAAAAGAGTCTATAATTATAACAAGATAATTCTGACTTTCTTCAAAATGGGACGGAGTAAGAGTGAGACTGTGAGACAGAAACTCTTCATTCCATAATAATTCGAACTCATGATTATAAATCCAATCTCCATATGCATATATCTCTTAATTTCATTTCAATAAGAGTGGATTCCACTTCCAATTAAGGATACGATGGACGTCGTTTACACCGCATTAAAAATGATGCCACGTCAGTGCCCAATCGCATTTCCAATCACCTGTTCAATTTTATGGTGGGGCTCATTCCTATTAGAGTGAAATAAAAAGATATATAATTAGAGGAGATAGAATCCATCTTCAACGGTCTCCACAATCTCTACGTGGGCTCCAAACTGGAGTTCCCACTCGTATTAACTGCTAAAAGGTAATTCAAACACCTTCATTCGATGATGGTGTAAACTGTACCGGTTCAAAAGGAATAAAGCCCTTATTTTATGAGAGGTTGACCGTTGACCCATACTTCTATTTAATAGGCCAGGAAAGTTAGCTGGTCGTGTTTTACACACGCCCTAGTAAAATCCAATTTGTCCATGCCAGCGCCTTCTACTGTGGGAATGGCGGCTCGGTAAACTATGCCCTTTTGTTACTGCCCACGGGGAAAGGTCAAAGACCGCGGTCAACTGAGCAGGAAATAGAAGCGGAAGAGCCTCATGTGGGTTCCACGTGGGGATAGTAATGATAGGGATCGAAAGATCCAAATGCTTGGTTGGGACCCATTTATGTGAGTCAAACTTCTACTAACTTTACAAGTTTCTCTCCTTAAATGTTCTAGTCCAAATGTCCAGGCCAATTTTTCTACAAAATGTTCAGACATTGACTGATTCAATCAGTCTGATTGTGATGATCCGGTGCGGTGAACTTAAAATGCAAAAAAGGTGCAATGAACTAGGGAGATTAACCAAGTTAACACATCCTACATTTCACACCAAATATTTCCATGCATGCAAAAAAGGTGCAATGAACTAGGGAGATTAACCAAGTTAACACATCCTACATTACACCCCAAATATTTCCATGAGCCCAAATTTCCACTCATCTAATATATGTTGTTACTTGCCATTAGATTGAAATCCCAAAAGTTGATACCTTTTAAAATCATTATGCTTGAGGGACATAGATCAAGGGGCTGGGATGACATCTAGAGAGATTAAAATCTTGCACATGATCCAGAGTCTAGTGCGGGGTTCTTACCTTTGTTGAGAGTGAGTCTAGATGAGGAAAACATCCATGGAAAGATTGTGCGAAAACTTGGATTGTTTTTCACATGAAAGTTTTTTCATCATTTGGGAAGAAAGCTTCTATTCAAGGAAAACATCAAAATCATATAATTTTTCACAATTCCTATTTAATATAATATTGTTTGCAACATAAATGAAACCTACAGAGCTAGACTTATGCATTAAACCAATTTATTAAAAGTGTACCTCGCACCATGACCTTGATGTTCAACAGTTTGGATCTCAAATTTAGATTATCTACTTGCGATCAATGACTTTTGATCAAATATGGTTTTATGTTTTCATGTGAGAGTGAGTAAAGAGAGTACGGAAAAATCAATTTTACAGATAGCCATAGAGATTTCCTCTTGATTTCTATTTTTGATTGGCAGAAAAAGATTTCCTTTAGATTAGGCATTCTAAAAGTGAATCATGAAAGTATTTCGAGTAAGAGAGCTTTCCCCCAAAACTATAATAACATATAGAAAATCATAAGAACCATCATTACCTCTGTGGGCTTTGAAAAGCAGCGATGCACCAAAAAGAAATGTACAGATTCCTTCATCATATGGACCACACTCAAGTAAAGTTGTTTTAAATCATGGATCATCCAAGCAACACAATTCTAATATGACCAAATTATCTTTATTATTGGATTGGCGCATGACAAATGCAGAGCTAAAGGCAAGGTTAAAAAAAAAAAAAAGCGAATAATTAAACTTTATGTGCAGTATATTCCAATCAGTGGAACCAGGCGATTAAAGCAATTATTATATATTATAGTGGCAGGTCTTCAATTCAATTTCCACCCTTTCCTTCCAATTTTGACAAATATGAAATCTATTTTTAGATAGCTAAAAAAAAACAAAATATTTGAAACTGTGATGGCTCAGCCGTTCATAATTCTCATAATTGAAATAAAATTAAAAGTAGAATATACAATTGTTTTTAACAAAATCCTCTCCTTGTCTGAACCACATAAAGGGATGCTCATTTTGAAACAAATCACTTAGATGTTTTCCAGAAAAACTGGCACCCGAGCTTTTCAGGGGCCTGCTCTACCAGTCATGGATTGATGCACTCATGACTTAATTAACATGATGGCATGAAAACCAATCAAGCAGGTCGAGTGCTGTAATTGATTTGCAATGAGAAGGGCCACTGCCTGCTTGATTAGCCATGGATCATTTGTTTGTTTAATGAGTCTGGATAAGGGACTAAGAACGATAAAAATAATAATAATAATAATTGTGGGGCTCAGTTAACAATCGATGCCCCAGCATGTTTCAACATTAATACAAAAATTTTTTTTGCACCAAAGTTATGCCTACCAATACCAACCAAGCAACAGCCGCAGACAAACATGCAAGGCATCTTAGTACTATAAACTATGAGCCTTCTGGACTGTAGCCTACCCTTCCACAAACTAGTCATTAATAATTTCAACTAAAAGTTCAAGGTCTAAAGTTCGTAGTAAGGATTACCAAATGCCCTAAAAATGAAAATAACCATTGAAATTAGTAACAAGTTCTTTTAAGTTTAGAGTTTTTCAATTACTCTTTCTCTTTCCTTTTTAACAGGTGGGCATGTTGATGATTTTTGGCAAATGCATTGGTTTCTAGCCTGCTTTGGGCTGGACTTGCATCTAAATTTTCGGCCCATTTAACGTATGGGTCAAGCTGGGATCAAGTGATAGAACCTACAGCCGCGCCTGGCCCAAATAAATAATACATATAGCAAGTGATCAATTTACCAAAATAAGTAATTAGTAAGATTTGAAAACGGGGATTCACATGGTCTTTTTGTCTTGCATGTTTAGCCTACCTCATGAAATGATACACGAGAACGTATGCTGGCACTTCAGGGGATTAGTACTAATGTCCCAGTGGCATACTAGGTCCTCGGTCAGTAATGAAGACATTCTGTTAGTTTGAGAAAACCCATTTTTTACTGATTAATCTTGTCATCATCATGTGACTACCTCTATCTGGGTTGTCCAATATTTGTGGGCTACCCGATTGAATAACTAGAGCAAACCAAAGGCGAGCAGGTTACAAGAAAACCGAGTTGGATCAGGCAGAGAGTACGAGGGAGATTCTAAGTTAAAGTGTGGCCCTATAATCGACCAATTGCAAGATCTGGGGAACAATTGTTAGGATTTTGTATGTTGGCTAAATTTATGGGTTTGATAAAACTCTAGGGGTTCATTGAGTTGTATTTCATATTTAGAAAAGGACACTGAAGATAGAAGACTGAACGAATTAGAAGAAGAAAGCTGGGAGAAAAATTGTTGAAAGTTCGGATCTACATAATATGATTCGCTCGAGCGACCAGTACATCCACTTGAGCGAACCCCAGACAGAAGTTATTTCGCTCAACCCACCTTTTGTGATCGTTCGAGCCATGATCTGATATTCAAATACAATAGCTTGTTCGCTCGAGCGAACCTGAGCGTAAAACTTGAAACTTGCCCAGTTTTCTCTTTTGATTTGTGTCAAGTTTGTTTTGTTGATTCCTAGTCATATTATAACACTTGATGTATGAATCCATGGCTATAAAAAGGACTCAAGGGCTATTCTAAAAAACACACCTCTCAAGTTCTGAATTAGATATTTAATTAAGAGAATTCTTCTATAGAGATTGATTTAAAAGTTGTGCTGCTAAGTTCTCTAGAGCCAGCATCTTCTGCATCCTTTGTAGAAAATTATCTTCTTGCGAAAAGATTTGAGGAACCAAGCGCTGGATTGAGTCTATTGCAATCAGCGGTGTGAAGTCGTTGAAGCGTTGAGCGACACAAGATAACTTCAATCCTTAGGTATGGGATATTTGGGGAAGAAATCTGAGTTTCTTGTAATTGCGAGATTTATAGTACTTGATTGGATCCAATTTAGATCCGTGGTTTTTCACCCGGTTAGGGTTTTCCACGTAAAAATCTAGTGTCCATGTGGTGTATGGTTATGATTTTATTTTCACTACATATTTATTATTTTTGCACACTTTTGAGCTGATTTATTGAGTGGACCAATCTAGTGATCTCCAACCCTAAACTTTCAATTGGTATCAGAGAAGGTTGCACTAAGTTATTGTGTTTGATCCAAAGAGATTTCTAGAATGGTAATCAATCAAGAAGAGATATCAACTTCTAAGCCCCCTTTGCTTGATGGTTCTAATTATGCATATTGGAAGCAAATGATGATTGGGTTCTTTAGTCCATTGATGATGATGTTTGGGATATTGTTGAGGAGGGATACTCCAAACCAATAATTGTGGCTAATGGACAAATTGTTCCTAAACCTAAAGCCCAATGGACTAAGGATGAGAAGCATGACTCAAATTGTAATAACAAGGCTATGAATGGAACATACAATGGAGTATCTGCTGAAGAATTTCGTGGGAGCTCCACTTGTAAAACTGCAAAAGAAACTTGGGAAGTCTTATCGACAGTGTATGAGGGTACAGACACAGTGAAGCAATCTAAATTGCAAAGGCTAAATAAACAATTTGAAACCATCGTGATGGAAGAAGATGAGACATTTGATCAATTTTATGCCAAGCTGAATGATATTGTCAATTCTGTTTTCATTCTAGGTAAGAAAATTACAGAAAACAAGATTGTCAATAAAATTCTGAGGTTTCTACCTTCGAGGTTCGATTCTAAGGTTGATGTTATAGAAGAAAATAAGAATCTTGATACCCTCAAGGTGAGATCTTCAAACATTTGAAGCAAACCGTTTGGATAAAGGAAAATCAAAAGAGAAAGGTATTGCTTTGAAAGCCATCTCAAATTTAAGAAAAAAACCTGAAAAGAACATTGGGCTTGATTCTGACTCTGAGGCTGATGATGATATAACTGAAATGTTTAATTGCTTCAAGAAATATATGAAGTCAAAACAAGCCAAGTGGAAGAGTTCCAAATATGAGAAGAAAGATTATGCTGAAGGAACTAAGTGTTTTGAATACCAAAGTTATGGTCACTATGCTAATGAGCGTGCCAACAAGAAAAAAGGTACAAAAAAGAAGGCTCTCAATACAACTTGAGATGAAGAATCATTAGATGAAGAAGAAAAAGATACTAAAGCTGATTCTTCAGAAAATGTGAATGGCAAGTTTGTAGCTTTCATTTCTAAGTCTCTGTTTGACAATGATACTGATAAAGATCATGATAATGAGATGCTAGATCAAGAGAAAGATTATGAAGAGTTGTATCATACTATATATGCTGATTGCGTCAGGATGACCAAGTATGGTAACAAGATCACTATCAAGTTCAAGGCTGCTCAAGAAGAAAATTCTGCCCTGAAAATAGAATTAGAGCAAGCGCTTAAACAAGTTCATCTCTTGGAAAGACAGAAAAATTGCATGGCTGAAAATTTGACTACTGATTGTCAAAAGATTAAGAAGGCTGAACAAGAAATAGTGAATCTGAAGAAAGAAATACTGATAGTGAAAGCTGAAAATCAAGACTTGCAAGGAAGACTGAAGATCACTCTGTCTGAGTTAGAAGTCAAACAGGCCTCTCTAAACAAGATGCATAGTGGTTCAAAAATTCTTACAAACATCTTGGGTAGTCAGAAGTCTCATTATGACAGAAGCGGTCTTGGTTATGATTATGGTGCATCCATTTCAAATGCTAAAGGTAAAACAATTTTTGCTTCAAGTGTTGCACATACTACTCCACATGCTGCACATGTTACTAATGTGTCGAGTAGTTTCAAGAAAAAGAATGTGTCACACGCTGCACGCACATCCACTTGTTACCATTATGGAATGAAAGGACACATTCGTTCCCATTGCAAGAAGCTGAATAGTCTACCAAAGACCAAGTAATGGCGGAAGAATTTTTCTCCACCCAAAACAACTCCAATTTGGGTTAGAATGTCTGATTTGCCTAAGGAGTTTGCTGGCTACATGTAAAAAACCATGATCAAGAAGGTCATGCCCCCACCCCTAGTGCTGATACGAAGATATATTCAGGGGGAGTTGAAATTGAGGGGGAGCTAATGCATCCAGATTGACAAAAGCTGCATGATATTTTCTTATCAATTATGGACAAAAAGGGGGGAGAAGGGTAGCAAATCAAGGGGGAGAATAAGAAATAAAAGACAATGCAGCTCTACATTAACTGATTGCAAGTTTTTGTGCTGATTGAACAAGAAGTTAAAGACAATGCAGATCTACATGAGCTGATTGCAAGTTTTTGTGCTGATTGCCAAATTTTTTAAAAGTCAATGTATTTTGGGTTTTATTTTGGCTAGATCAAATTGTATTATCCTAGGGAGTTTTGTCCATGAATTGCCAAAGGGGGAGATTGTTAGGATTTTGTGTGTTGGTTAAATTCATGGGTTGGACAAAACTTTAGGGGTCCATTGAGTTGTATTTCATATTTAAAAAAGGACTCTGAAGATAGAAGACTGGACGAATTAGAAGAAGAAAGCTGGGAGAAAAATTGCTGAAAATTCAGATCTACAGAATGTGGTTCGCTCGAGCGACCAGTGCATCCGCTCGAGTGAACCTCAGACAGAAACTGTTTCGCTCGACCCACATTTTGTGATCGCTCAAGCCATGATCTGATATTCAAATACAGTGACTTGTTTACTCGAGCGAACTCCCAGGTTGCTCAGTGAACCTGGGCGCAAAATTAGATACTTGTCCAGTTTTCTCTTCTGATTTGTTTCAAGTTTGTATTGCCGATTCCTAATCATATTATAGCACTTGAGGCATGAATCCATGGCTATAAAAAGGACTCAAGGGCTATTCTAAAAAACACACCTCTCAAGTTCTGAATTAGAGATTTAATTGAGAGAATTCATCTATAGAGATTTTATTTAGAAGTTGTGCTGCCAAGTTCTCTAGAGCCAGCATATTCTGCATCATTTGTAGAAGATTATCTTCTTGCGAGAAGATTTGAGGAGTCGAGCGCTGTATTGAGTCTGTTGTAATCAGCAGTGTGAAGTCGTTGAAACGTGAAGCGACACAAGGTAACTTCAGTCCTTAGATAGAGGATCCGGGGGGAAGAAATCTGAGTTTCTTTTAATTGCGAGATTCATAGTGCTTGATTAGATCTAGTTTGGGTCCGTGATTTTTCACCCAGTTAAGATTTTCCACGTAAAAATCTGGTGACCTTGTGGTGTGTGTTTGTGATTTTATTTTCATTGCATATTTATTATTCTTGCACACTTTTGGGCTGATTTCTTGAGTGGACCTATCTAATGATCTAGAACCTTAAACTTTAAACTATATTACAGATAAACCGATTCCAAAAACAACATGAACGCATTCGATTTATCACAGGTCAAGGGCGTACAGGAGGTTGTCATCAGATTTAAGGGGTGTTTTCTTCCACTAATTTACATACGGAAATGAATCACTTGTATACAATGGTTCACAAGATTAAATCCTCTTATTTCTCGCACTAGCAAGCATTTTCGCATTTGGTGCAGCACTTTATAAGTCCTTAGAACTCTTCCTTTTTATGTAAAATTGAAGTGTTGGTTCCGAGTCGGAACCAAAACCATCATTTAGAAACGGGACTGGGTCCGAGTCTAATATGGTTTCGACCTAGGACCATCCCGTTTAGAACCCTAGGTAAGGATCATGGAACACAAAATGGCTTGGATGCCAAATGCATGTTGGACACATTCCATTCAATTGACCAAAAGTTAATGGACTCCTCAAACCCTCTCAGCCTGATATAAAGTCATAAATTGGCCCAACCTGTAAAATTCAACAATTGTCCGACCTATGTCCTAACCCCTTTGGTTCGAAGTATAGTCTTGGGCGATGTGACATCGACCTTTATCTTCCGGAATATTTCTCTACAAAGGTTAAGGTGAATGCAACATCATGATAAAAGCGTGGTAAAATAAGGTGATATGAAGTATGTGGTGAAGTAAAATAAAAGAACAACAACGGCGAAAACGTGGTCTTTTGTATTGACTTTACTTTATCGTACTTTACCATATTTTTATGAGGTGAAGAATTAATAGCTTATGGTATAGAGTATGATAAAATGAGCAGAGTCACAGTAAAGAATATTTCACATCTGACCTTACCATTAGCTTTACTTTACCGGTGGCTGCAGAAAGTGATGTTATGCATTTTGGGCAATTCCTGAGTGTTCTGCACATGCAACGTACTTGTAATGGTCTACTAAACTTTTTACCATAAAATAATAATAATAATAAAAAAAGTAGCCTACAACAGTAGCTAAAAAAAAAAAAAAAGCATTTTCCCCAATGCATCAGTATCCCAGCTAGTGAAGAACTTGTTATTATAAAAATATATGAATTAACTAAGCTCGGTTGGCCAAGGACTCTATGTCTCAGGAAGCGGAGAAGTATTGTGTTCGACATTTATCTTCATTGGTCACCTCCAAAAATTTAACTAGTACATATAGACAAGAGGGTTTGCATGTGCCCCTAAATGATTAACTCTCGCATGTTCCGAATCGAGTGTCCCTTGGGCTCAAAGTTAAAGGCTCCTTGATTGGATTTTGGCGGCAAGGAGAGATCTTGAGTTATCAACAATAATATTAAAAATAAATATGCCTGAGTTCAAGTTTTCCATCTAAACAAAAAATAAAAAATAAAAAATCAAGTGAATACAACTGTTACTATAATAAAGAGTATGTATAAAGAATTTAGCTAAAAATCATAAAAGCTAAGAAGCGTACGAACCAAGGTGCCATAGGGCCATACCAATAATTCGTCTTTGTATGCTGGCAGTCCTCACACGTTACTCGTATATTAGGTCCTAGGCAAGACGCTATGATCTTCCTAATATAGAGGGGTGGCTGGAGTCGTCATAGGGGCGGTTAATTTGTTTTTAGTTTATTGACCCTTTGACAGTTGGATTTTCTATGTGGAAATTTGACGTTCGGACTTGATGGTCGTTATGTGAGCATTGTTGACACAAATGTGGAAAATTGGTCTAATAGTGTCGTCATCATTTCGACCTTCTAGAGGTCCTATATTGGTTGAGTTCTTTTTGAGTTTTTACTTGATGCATTAATCAGGAAAACTTAAGCTTAATCCCCCCCGGCGTGCGAGGGATCTTAATATGAAGTTTTTGACATGGTGGGGCCTGGCCTTTGTTTTTGTTTCTGCGATTCCAACCACCCAGGAGCGCTCACATGAATAATATAACAATATTCAAAATAGTGGTATTTTGAGGGTGGGGCTCCGGCACAGCATCGCTTCACTGCAAGGATAAAGAATATGTGTTAGTAAGTGGATAGAGTGATAGAATTCTCTTCCTCTGTGGTGAGGCTGGAGCTGAGAGAGATTCTTCTCATCTCTCCTTCCTCTCCAACAATCCTTTTGTTCTTATCTAGTCTGTGGGATCTTCCCCCTTGTTTCCACTAATCAAATTGCTGATATTGTCACGAAACCATTACCAAAGCAAAGTCATCGATTATTGCGGAGTAAGTGTTCCCTGCACCACCATCTAGCCGGAGCGGGTGTAATAATGACGGCAAGTTGTCCAGCTTAAGTTCAACTCGGGTCGATCAAATCCGGCCCATTCATAATGCCCCAACTCATCAAGGCTCGTCTCAAGAGAAATTTGTCTTTGGCATTCCGACTCATCAGAGTCTAGCATGTCAGAATCTAGCCTCGCAAAATAGAGTAGTATCAAATCATCCAAATCAGCTGATTCTATGCTTGGTCATTTCAACCCGTCATTCCACAAGCAACAGATTTGCAAAAGGTCATCCAAATTGGACGATTTGAAGATACGGAAGGAACACTTTCATGTTGCATGAGTTAAGAAGTACTATTTTTTGCAGCGATTATATAATTGAAAATTTTTCAGTAAAATCTTCTATATTGTTTTTACATTTGAATTCATTTATTTGGCCCTTTTGTTGGCCTGGGTGTAATTAACATAATTTTGACTCGTTTGTTAGACGAATGTCATAATTTCAGTATCTGGTTTGAACAATTTGGCCCACCTCACATGCAGTCTTACGTGGAAATGGGCCTTTTATTGGTAATCATCACATCAGGCCATCCACAACAATTACCCTCACGGCCCCACTTGTGGGTAAATACCAGAGACTTCCCGCGTTTGGATAATTGCCTACTTTCGTCGAATGGATTTAATTTCTATATAAAAAAGAAGAAAATAGCAGTATTAATTCAACAAAAAAGAATTGCATTTCCAATTTCAACCAAAAAGAAACATCTTGGAACTTGGACTAACGCAATCAAGGGCGAAGAGTAGATTTATTATCTCAACTCTCACAACCCAAAAAAAAAAAAAAAAAAAAAAAACATAAAAAAAAGAAAAAAGAAAAAGTAGGAAGAACGCAATAACAACTGAAATAGAGTCTATTGTATGGTGGATGGGCCCACATCCCTTTATATTCCAGAGATGCATGGAGCACCAAAGAACCGGGTACAATCATTCAGCTTTTGGTGGTATTTTTCATGTACGACGAAA
Organism: Persea americana; assembly: GCA_029852735.1. Lineage (NCBI taxonomy): Eukaryota > Viridiplantae > Streptophyta > Magnoliopsida > Laurales > Lauraceae > Persea > Persea americana. The sequence goes on from CM056812.1 coordinate 54,580,092, forward strand.
GCTTTCATGTCCTCCTTTCAACAATGCATGTGATCGCCATGTTTCTCCCCAGTAAAAGCACTGGATAAAGCTGCAATGGCATATTCGTTGTTGCCGATTTTCACCCAGTTCCGAAATTCCTCCCCTCCAAGTGCTTCCCGCATGTTGCCTTCAAATGTCACCTCGGGTGGAGCTTCCCACTTCAAGCTTGTTGGATGAGAAGTATTGGGCTGCGGCTGCCCTTCCAACAAGGTGTGATCGGGAGGTGGGCCAGACTCAAAAGAAGGAAAATTAAGCCTGGCGTGGGCCCCACGAAGCTCAATGGCCCTCTCATCATAAGCTCGAGCGGCTTCCTCAGCTGTTTTGAAGGTCCCCAACCACACCCTCCTCTTCCGCTCAGGATCATGGATCTCGGCCACCCATTTACCCGACCTCTGTCGGACACCCCTATATTTTGGTAGGGAGAAGAGGTTGCAGCCCAAGCATTCTTCAATGCCCCGACCGCAACTCGAGCACGGGCCTTCGCTAACATTCAGCAAAATGGGAGACCCACCACTTGGGGTGGAGGGAGAAGCATCTCCTGAGCCTTGAAAGGGCAGTGTCTGCTCAAAGGGACTCCTATGATCCACAACGTCATTGAATTGTACGTGTTTGTATGTGGATAGAATGATAGAATTCTCTGCTTCATGGGTGAGGCCAGAGCCGAGAATGACTCTGCTCGGCTCTCCTTCCTCTCTAACGATAGGCTTCATTACCGGAAAAAAAAAGAAATCTTTTTTGAACTTGAGTGTGATCAAGAAGTCCTTTCTTGTGTTATCTAATAACAACTTTTTTTTTTTTTTTTTCCAGTTGCATGGTTTTTGAACTTGAACTTTGTGTGCATCTAAATATATATAGTGTTGGATTCTTAGGCGAAACTCGTTGGTCAACTTCTGTAAAGTGCCTTTTGACGTTTGGTGACCATTTTGCATCTGCAACGCGTGTCGGTGGTTCCGGTAGGGTCGTTTTCGGTGAGACCGTCTGGAAAAATTTATAAACTAGCAGGCTAGCAAAAGCGCAACTGGGTTTGACCGAGTATGCCAACTCAGGTGCCCTGTGGGAAATGTCTGACTCGGGAGGAAGATTGAAAAGACTCGGATTTTGGCCTTCCCATTTTGTCCTTTTTGTTTGCATTATACGATTCCAAGTTGGGATGGAAAGGCCGTTGGGAAGTGGACGGTTGGATGGAAAGGCCCTGACGGCCCCTACTTTTCTCCAAGGTATGCCTCCATGACCCAGGAGTTCAATGGCTTTTTATATAAAAGAAGAGGGCTTGATCTAACAATCCACTCCATTCGGCCGGGTGCAAAAACCAAAAGATAGGATGCGAATCCTGAGGGGTCCTCCCCTCAGTGTGATCCGCTTGGATTGACTAACAATCATGTGGGCCCCACATAAGATGCACACCATGCACTAGATAGGCATCTCGTAATTTTATTTGCACGTCGGCAGAGGCATGAACGATTCAAGCAGCAATCGCATATATATAGCATGTGTCGTTTTCATGTCAAAGCATCAGCATGCCGTCTCCAGGTAGTGTTCATATATTAAATGTGACTAAATTAATCCGTGGCATACTAAAGACTAGGAATGTATCTGATTCTCCTGTTATTCGAAGATTTAACCATTAAATAATTGATTATTTAACTTATTTTGGGTTCTAATACATATATATTTATGTATTCAGAACCCAATTTAGCGGTGTTCATTTATATATACAGAAATCCATACTATAAAAGCATATAAAAAGAGAAAATACAATTTCCATTTAAACATGTGATAAATCCTCTAATATGGTTCAAAGGCAACCAATAGGTCATACAATCCTAAGTAAAAGCCTAGCTTTCAATAGAAAACATGTCATAAAATATAAAGAAAAGATCCCATGCATTTTTCCCGAAGTTTAAAGTCTCAAAACTATCCAACGAGACTAGCCAAATTATCCCAGAAACTTGATGATTTAAAGCACAAAGCTTCAGATTCAGGTTTCTGAATCCATTCATTCCATCATTCCCTGCATCAGAATAATAGGCCAAGGCCTCTACACATCATTTGTATCAAATCTCATTCCATCATTTCTTTCATCCATTCCATCATCAATTCATCCCATTTATTTTCCATAAATCAAAACCATTTGACAATTAAATCTAAAACAATAATGAAATCATTTCAAAGCTACAATTCCACAAAAACACATGCATATCCATAAAAATAAATACATATTCACTTGCCTTTGGGTGAGAAAATCCAAAATGCCCAAATCCACAACTTAGCTCAAAATGCCCAAAAACTATGAATTAGAAACTGGCCCACATAAATAACTCTACAAATCACAATCTAACATGCTAACAAACTCATCTAACACTAATTAGTGGAAAACCCCCAATTAACAAAACCTAAGCAAAACAAAGAAGCTTACCAAACAATGAAGCTTGAAATTAGGAATGATGAAGATCGTAGGGCCCACTTGATCGCTAGCCCACTGGAATAGTAGTGATGATGGTGCTCGGTGGTCCATTGGCAAGGAGAAAGGAAGAAACAGAGAGAGAATAAGATGGGTGGGGCTGACTCACGTTGGCAGGGAGAGTGAGCGAGGAGGAAATAAAGAGAGAAATGGGGAGGTGGGGGCTGATTCATGTGGCAGAGAGAAGGGAGAAAGGAAAGAAAAAAATGAGGGAAAATAGAGGGAGAGAGAACCAGGGAAATAGAGAGAGATGGGTTGGGGGTTCCGTCGGAAAGGATGGTGGTCAGGTGGTGTTCCGGGATGGTGGCCAGCATGGTTGGTTGAGAGAGAGATGAGTGAATGAGATGGGAGATGAGATGAGAGAGTGGAGAAGGGAGAGGAGCTCGGTCGTGGTGATGGTCGGCGGCGGCGGCAGTCTGGAGACGATGGCAGCAAACGGTGCCAAAATCTCAAAAAATTAAATAGGTTTAGGTCAGGCATGGTTTTAGAGGAGTTTTGGGGATCCCAATCAAGACTAAAGTTTAGGAAATAAAATCATTTATCAAACGGCGTCAAAATCTCAAAAAATTAAAATTACGAAAAAGCCCCTAAATTCTTTAGAAAATTGCTAACTATCATCCTACCATACTCAAATGAACCCGGATCTAGACCAAACTTCGCACAGACGATTGTAATAATTAATCGGACCTGTTTAGCTACTAATTGAGCTTAAGCCACTAACACTGTGATTAACTAGGCTAATTACATTCTTGAGGTCTAGGATATTACAACTTGGGCCCTGCATATGGTCCAGTCCACATACTTGGATAAAATTGGAATGACAAAGGGAAAAAGAAAGCTAGTTGCATTCTCAGTTAATGGTTGTTCCGATAAACTTTAAATTGCAAAGACCCAAAAGCAGTGGTTTCTCATTCCCTAAACAACCTGCAACATCCTTCTTCCTGTCGCCTCATGGTTGATACGCCCACTATCTCTGAGACCCTAATTGTAAAAGCTACGAAAAGATATATAGTAAAGACTATAAGACCTACACAAGAACTCAATTAAAAGCGCCCTTTTCCATGAAGGATCACCTTCTTCATGTCCTCGTGTCTCACTGGTAGTGGCAGAAGATGCATTAGACGAACCCACAATGGCTTATTCGTTGTGGTCAATGATGAAGCAGAGGAGAACCCATCATCAAAATTGTCAGTGAAAAATAATTGAGCTTCCTCCAAGGAACCTAAAATCGATGATCCATTGAATAAAGAAAAACACTCTGTGAGGACAGCCATGTTGGGCCTACCTGGGCATTGATCCAAGTGGACCATCAAAACTCCCACCCCCTATTTACACCGGATCTATTGGAATTGCACCAATTCAAATGGACTAAATCCAAAACCAAAATTATAAATTTTGAAAGTATTAAAAAGTCAAAAAGCGACCCTTCACTTAAATTCACATTACAAGTAAAATAACCAAAAGTAGGCTTGTTTGGTGACTTTACTAATAAAGTGGAGTGAGATGAAAGATCAAATTAAGAAACAAGAAAAAAACCAGTGTTAAATAAAAAAGTAATGACTTTTATTCATTTAGTGAAATGAGAATATGACTTTTTGACTTTCTTCTTTTTAGAAAAAAGAGAAGATGTAAATATATATATATATATACACATACATATAGAGCAGGGCTCTCCCAAGCTATAACTTAACTTAGTTTAAGATGAAACAGTAATGGTCCCACAAATTAAAATTAAGTATCTCTGTTTTTGTCATATTGGAAGTAGAAAATCAAGTTTCGATTGGATTTGCCTTCATTTTGGAGACAATCATCATACCAAAAATAGAAATAATCGATTTGAATTTATGGGACAAAAACTGTTTTAGCTTAGAATAAACTAAACTGCAGTTTAGACGAGCAATCTCATATATATATATGCTTTTTTTTTTGTAAAATGTTATAGTATTTTTTAAAATATGATATTTTTTATTTGACTCCTCTTTTTTTTTCTTTCTATATGATAATTCACCTCACTTCACAGGTAAAATAAATTTACCAAATACGACTGCAGACAAAATGTTTTGGCTTTATTTTCATATCTCGTGTCATTAGCACGTGAAAAAAGATGCCATTGGCAAGTAAAAGTCGTACAAATGCTTGAAAACCCTAATAATAAACTCTTTTCTGACGTGGGCAGGTCCAGGACCTTTTTTTAACTTAACGTGATGAAAGGTGTACTTTCTCATTTTCTCTGATGTGACATTCAACGTTTTATACTAAAGTTGTAGGCAGCAGCTCACAGTGGACAAAGGCTTGAACCACTGTATTGCTGGATCTAGGCAGTATTGTTTAAATTTACAATGATCGGAATGTGTCAGGCCCTTTAGTTGTTGTTTCGGTAGGCCTTAAAACCATGTTTGAGGAGCGGAGGGGAGGAGCGGGAGGGAAAATTTGAAAAAAGGAAAAAATAAATTGTCTCTTTTTTCATTTGTTTTAGTCAAAAGGTATGAGAAAGAAATAGAGAGACAATTACCATTTTAACTTTATTTTTATAAAACTTTTAAGTTGGGAGGAGCACAGTTTAGTAATTTGCTCTTTTTTTTCCTCTTTGCCTCTCTCTTTCTCCCATTGCTGAAGGAAAAATTTTAGAGTGGCCCCACTCTTATTTTACCTTTAAATTCTCCTCCCCCTTCCCAAACAATCTCAATTTCAATATTTCCTCTATTTTTCTCTCATTTTTTCCCCTTTTCCTCACTTTTACTTTCTTCCCGAAGATAGTATTAGTGATATGTAGTTGGTGCTTCAATCGGTTTTCGGTGGAAAGGGGCTTGTACCAGCAAAGAGCCTGCCCACGCATGAAAAGAGCGCCCATTCAACTGAAAAGAATTTGAACTCTGAACGTCAAGTGGGAACTGCCTCCAGTGAGGTCAGTGGCCGTTGGAGGTGTTTAAGTTGTTAGTCTGACTCTCGTAACTTGTCTGTCTCCCTTTCTGTTTTTTGGAAAGGAATAGGTACAAGAAAGAAGTGGTCAAGCCGCACTCTCGTGCGCTGAATATAGTGGCGGCTGAAAAACGTGCAACTCGTTTTACATTTTCGCTGCTGTGCAGGGTCTCTTCACGTGGGAAATCCAGATCCCAATGAAATGCGTTCGGCTTGACGGTGATGAAACACACTCATTTGATTCCGAATCCGGATCCCGAACCTGTTTGGACGAATTACGGGGGGTGCCGTAGGGGGGGAGAGAGACGTCAAATCAGCTGACACCCCATCTCCTGAATGATAAAAAAAAATTCCTCTCTCGTCCAAACAGGTTTCCTAGTTGGTCCAATCAGGCAATCAGTTGTTTTCATGTGTTGCCTGCAATGTTTTAGAACATATTCTGCCCACTGCCAGGGCCCATGTGGTTTTTATTCTAAAATTACTTTTCATATTCATCCATTTTCCATGTAAAAAAAGTATTAAAATCTCTTTGAAAAATAATCCTTTTGAGAGCACATCTCTTATTTAGAAACTTGTCTTCATTTATAGGTTGCCCACCTCCCACATCCAATATATTGTGGATGAAAGATATATTTATAAGAGATACCTCAACTTACCGTATTACTCTATTATATATAGTGGCCCCTATTTTAGACTCTACCTTAATTGGTCCACTTGGGCTCTGAACAATAACCCAGATTTGACACTCATTTGCATTGCTTTGCTGTACCCACATTGCCATTCAGGCAAATTTTGTGACCAATTTTTCTCCCATACAAATAGAACACAGGGAGACATTTTAAACCCCTACCTACTCTTACCATTGTTTGCAGGCTTGGAAGTGCTCTTTACAGGCAAGATCAATCCAACCTTAAGAACAGATTAATAATCTTTAGAAAAAAAAACAACTACACAAAATATACTTTACTATTTAGTACTTATGTGAGGATTTGAGTAAGGATGAATTGGAAGGGATGAATAAAACTAATGTAGCTGACCGCAATATTAATGCCACAGGGATTCAACGATGATGACGGCGACCGCCCAAAATTAGTCTTCACTTTGCGCCACACCAGACGAATAATGGTTCTGTCAATCATTGTACTGGCTTTACATAAATATAGCAGTCCCAAATATAGGAAACTTTGGGCCAGGATAGTCTGAAATCAGCTGGAGAAATTCTATTGATTCCAGGCCCACCAAACATGTGAAACGGCCCGTACTATGATAATTAACAATATGTAGCTCGTGCTAATTAGCTTGTGTGAGTCGAACAAATTGATGGTGATGGTAGAATTTGGATCAGCCAGCAACAAGCCAACAATAGCATAGGTTTTGAAACCAAAACTGTTTAAAAGAACAAACTTCTCTATGACGACACTAAACATATTGGGCCAGCTCTGCCTCTTATGATAATTCGCACACCAAAGGATTATTTAATTGGCTTTCTTTCATTCATCTTTCTTTTGTATCCATATGTTTTCACATCATAAACTTGATAATCCCTCCTCCAATTGGACTGAAATCCGGCATGGTACTAGTATATGAGAGCATGCAAGTTTGAGTTCTCTGTTTTTCAATCTTCTAAGGAGGGCTCCACTTCCTAGATCGGCTGTTGTAATTCAAAGAAAAAGTAAGGAAGTTGCATTTTCTATTAATTTAAACAAGGGTTTCACTTCATTAATCACAGAGATCATAAAATCAATGATATCTCACACCCTTAATCACAGTGGCAGCTGCACTGTGTTTACAAAAAGATACCAATACACCTGTACAAGAATTCTACTTCTAATTAACAGCCCTTTCGCGGAGGACCTGCTTCTTCTAGTGTCTCACTGTTCGTTGCAGAAGAAAATGAAGGATAATAGAACTGAAATTCTAATATCCAAATGATCAAAACAGAAGACATTAAAAAATTTGGAAGAAGAAAACTTTATATTGAACTACAGCTCTTGCCATTTTAGCCAACAGACTACACCAATTTATAGGTGTTTACAGACGTCCTACTTACACTTAAAGCAAAAAAAACTTCAACTAACTTAACTAAGCCACCACCACTTCCTATATTTGTGGCACTACCTATGAATGTGCAAAACAGTTAAAGACCTGATCAAACAAATACTTGGTCATGACAGGACCCTTTATTGAAACAAAACAGACACAAATAGTTTGAGTTTATTCAAACTCCAACAGCCTCCCTTAAACTCAAACTTTCAAAGCTACAAACCCCCAACTTGTGCTTCAACTTGTAGAATGCTTCAGCTTGGAATGACTTAGTGAGAATATCAGCAACTAAATCTTCGGACTTGCAAAACTCCCTGGCAACCTCTTTTTCTTTGACAAGCTGACGAATATAATGGAATTTGATTTCAATGTGCTTGCTCCTCCTATGAAACACCGGGTTTTTGGTGAGAGCAATGGCCGACTTGTTGTCACAGTAAATCGTCGTAGGGAGAGTTGGCGTCTAATGCAGCTCCTCACATAATCGTCACAGCCAAACAGCCTGACATGCACTAGAGGCTGCTGCAATATACTCTGCTTCAGCAGTGGAAAGTGAAACAACCTGTTGCTTTTTTTATGTGTAAGAAATTGCCCCCGAGCTCATGTGAAATACAAAACCAGAAGTGCTTTTTCTTTCATCCACATCACCTGCCCAATCACTATCTACGTAGCCAACAAGATTGCAATGGCCACCAGAAGCATAAAAGATACCATGACTGTGAGTACCTTTAATGTAGTGCAAAATTCGTTTTGCAGCGACAAGGTGAGCTTGACTTGGTGTCTCCATAAACCTGCTAATAACACCAACTCCAAAGACAATATCAGGTCTAGTAGAAGTTAAATAGCGTAAACTACCTACTAAACTCCGATAATATGTAGGGCTAACAAGTTCACTGCTATCAAACTTAGATAAATGCAGCCTTGCTTCGACTAGAGTCTTTATAGGGTGACAAGACTCCATTTTAAACCTCTTCAAGATATCCGCTGCATACTTCTTTTGAGAGACAAATATACCTGCACCTGTTTGTAGGACCTCAAGCCCAAGGAAATAAGACATAAGTCCCATGTCAGTCATTTCAAAGTTACTACACATAGCCTCCCTGAATTCAGCAAACATACTTGGATCATTGCCGGTGAATATCAAATCATCTACATACAAACAGACAATGAGCATAGATCCATTTGAAGTAGATTTTATATAAAGTGTAGGTTCATAAGAGCACTTAAGAAAACCATTTTCCTGAAAATAGGAGTCAATACGAGTGTACCACACCCTCGGCGCCTATTTTAAGCCACAAAGAGCTTTCTTTAACTTGAGAACCTTATCTTCATGACCTTCAACCACATAACCCACCGGCTGATCAATAAAGACTTCTTCTTCAAGTAATCCATTCAGAAATGCAGATTTCACGTCCATTTGATGAATCCTCCATTGCTTTTGGGCAGCTAAAGCAATCACCATACGAATAGTATCAAGATGAGTTACAGGGGCAAAGACTTCATAGTAATCAATACCAGGCTTTTGCTTGTACCCTTTCACCACCAACCGAGCCTTCAACCGATCTACCTGACCATCTGGCTTGTACTTGGTTTTATACACCCATTTGACCCCAATTGATTTCTTTCCTTGAGGAAGAGAAGTCAGCTCCCATGTATTATTCTTTTCAAAGGACTGAATTTCTGAATCCATAGCTGCGAGCCATCCATCATCTTGTGTCGCTTCTGCAAAAGTTAAAGGATCACAATCTGCAAACAATGCAAAATCGACAAGCTCCTCGTCAGAAACATCAATATCATTGGTGAGAACACAATCTTGTAAGCGTGCAGGAAGCACACGAGTACGGGTCGAGGTTCAAGTCGCTGGAACATGAACTAAAGGGGAATCAGGTGGTGTAGGATGGCCTGAATTCTGCAGTGTGACACCAGTCTGTGTATCACCAACATCTGAATCCTCAACAACATGAATACCAATTTGTTTCTTCTCCTTAACTAACCAGTTCCAAGCTTTGGCTTCACTGAATTCGACATCCCTACTGACAATGACTTCACTAGTGTGTGGGTTAAACAATTTATAACCTTTAGTGCGATCACTATAACCAATGAAAATGCACTTCTCACCTTTATCATCAAGTTTCTTCCGCTTCTCAGCTGGTACATGGGCATATGCAACACACCCGAAGACTCGAAGTGCATCAACATTCGGTTTATAGCCACTCCATGCCTCCTCAGGTGTCGTATCAAGAACACTCTTTGTAGGACATCTGTTCAATAGATAAACAGTACAAGAAACCGCCTCTGCCCAGAAGACTTTAGGTAAATTTTTACCTTTCAACATGCTTCGAGCCATTTCAACAATTGTTCGGTTCTTCCTTTCAGAGATGCCATTCTGTTGTGGTGTATAATTAGCTGTAAGCTGATGCTTAATGCCATGATGCTTACAAAAATCATCAAATGCATTAGAAGTGTACTCTCCGCCGCGATCCGTTCGAAATGACTTCAAACTAAGACCGCTTTGCTTTTCCACATAGACTTTGAAGTCTTTGAATGTCCCAAAAACCTTAGATTTTTGCTTCAAAAAATAGACCCAAGTTTTCCTACTGTAATCATCTATGAAAGTAATAAAATAACGATTACCTCCATTTGATACAGTCTCCAGAGGTCCACAAATATCTGAGTGCACAAGCTCCAACTGCTGCGTTGCTCTTCGTGACTTACCCATTTGAAATGAGTCTCAATGTTGCTTGCCAAGGATACACCCTTCACACAACTGATTAAAGTTTTCCAACAAAGGTAGACCAGTAATCATTTCTTTCCTTGCCAATAAACGTAACCCATTGAAATTCAGATGACCAAAACGGAAATGCCACAACCAATTTGTATCCATAACAATAGCACTAAAAGAACAAATCATGTTAGTATGTAAAGGTAAGGGAAACATGCGATTTTTTGTCATCTTAACACTAGCAACAAGCCTATGTTGCTAGTCCTCAATTATGCAAACGCCGTTGTCAATGATGATTTTATGTCCCTTGTAAGAGAGTTGACCCATACTCAGTAAATTCCAGTGTAAACTTGGAACATAAAAAACATCATAGATATGTTCGTGAGAACCATCTTTCAATTGAATGAGAACTTTACCTTTTCCCATGATAGAAACTTTAGATTTGTTTCCAAAATTCACTTCCCCACGTACAGATTCATCCAAGTAAGCGAATAGCTCCTTCTTTCCACACATATGGTTACTGCACCCAGTATCTAAATACCACTTGTCGTGGTGGTCTTTGTCCGAAGCACTGCAAGCTAACAACAAGGTTTCTTTCTCGTGTACCTCATCTTGAGCATAATTAGCATGTTCAAAAGTTTTCTTAGGCAATTTAACATGACACTCTGACCGATAATGACCATACTTCTTACAACGGAAACACTGAATTTTGGATTTGTCATACCTTCAAACATCAGAAGATTGCTGATCAGAGTTGCTTCCCTTCGTGGAGGCAGCAGTTCTAAATTCATTAGTCTCATCGCCTTTGCCTTGACCCGATGCTTTGCCACCACTGGAACTACCTTTTTCAGTCAGCGTTACCTTGCTTTGAAAAGCTTGCTCTACAGACACCACAGTCCTTTAGTTCATTCGATGCTCGTGAGAACATAATGAACCCATCAACCCTTCAATGGTCATGGTGGAAAGATCTCTGCCTTCTTCAATTGCAGCAACAACATAGTCAAAACGACCTGTCAATGATCTCATAATCTTTTGAATAATCCGTAAATCATCTAATTTTTCCCCATTAACTCGCAATTGGTTCACAACAGATTGGATTTGAGCAAAATAATCAGATATAGATTCAGATTCATTCATAGAGAGAGATTCGAATTCACCTCGTAAAGTTTGCAACCTTACACTTTTCACCTTCTCATCGCCTTTGTAGGACTTTTGCAACAGCTCCCATGCTGCCTTAGCCAATGTTGCACCTGAGATCTTTTCGAACACAATCTCATCCACAGCTTGATAGAGAAAATATAATGCCTTCTTGTCCTTCCTGTTCTCTCTCAAGCTGTCTCTCTGGACTTGAGAGAGAGTTCCTACTGCAGCTTGATTCACTGGCTCAACATACCCAATCTCCACAATATCAGATAGTTCTTGATACCCGAACAAAGCTTTCATCTGGATACACCATTGATCAAAGTTTTTCCCGCAGAACCTAAGAAGTTGAGGCTAGATCAATCCGTTCATTGTAACCTACTAATAAGCAATCTGAGCAAATAACTTAGATAAACAAGAACACTGGATAACAGGCTTTGATACCAAATGAAGGATAATAGAACTGAAATTCTAATATCCAAATGATCAAAACAGAAGACAATAAAAAATCTGGAAGAAGAAAACTTTATATTGAACTACAGCTCCTACCATTTTAGCCAACAGACTACACCAATTTATAGGTGTTTACAGATGTCCTACTTGCACTTAAAGCAAAAAAAACTTCAACTGGCTCAACTAAGCCACCACCACTTCCTATATTTGTGGCACTACCTAAGAATGTGCAAAACAGTTAAAGACCTGGTCAAACAAAGACTTGGTCATGACCGGACCCTTTATTGAAACAAAGCAGACGCAAATAGTTTGAGTTTATTCAAACTCCAACAGAAAAGGCATTAGATGAAGCTGCAATGGCATATTCGTAGTCGCCGATTCTTGCCCAGTTCTAAAATTCCCCTTCTCCAAATGATGCTTCCCACAAGTTGCCACCACCAAAGGCCGTCTCACCCGCAGTACTAGGCACCATCTGATGCTGTTGTGGTTGTTGCTGCTGTTGGCCTTCCAACAAGGTGTGATCAGGGGGTTGAAAATTAAGCTTCGCTTGGGCCCCACGGAACTCAATGGCCTTCCTATCATAAACTCGAGCGGCTTCTTCAGCTGTATCGAAGGTCCCCAGCCACACCCTCACTCTCTTCTTAGGATCATGGATCTCGGCCCCCCATCTACCAGATGGCCGTTGTCGAACACCTCTGTAGTTGCTTCTCTTCTTCAACTCCTCTTCCTCCTCCTCCTCCTTATTCTCATCTGATGGTGGGGTGAACATGTTGCAACCCAAGCAGTCTTCAATTCCCCGCCCGCATATCGAGCATGGGTCTTCGCCAGCATGTGGAAAAATTGCATATCCACTAGAGGATGAAGGGCAGTGGAAGGGCCCACTGGAGAGAACACGTTTGTTGGTGGATAGAATGATGAAATCCTCTTCTTCATGGTTCAGGCGGGAACTGATAGCCACTGATCTGCTCGTCTCTCCTTTCTCTCTGGCAGCGAGTTTGGAGTTTCCCCCTTCGCTCTCCATTTGTCATTGGTTTCTTTCACTTTGCTTGGGATTTAAACTTCATGCAAATGTATATATAGTCTTGGCCTCACGGGGAAATCAACTGTACATAAAAATATCTAACGCGGATGATTAGGACTAGGACATGACGCGGATTAATCCATACGAGGCAATCAGATTGCGGCGTTGATGGTAGGACAGCCCCACCGACAGGTTCCTATTCTCGAACTTTGCTCGTAGCCTTTTGAAACCGACAAAGCATTTTTCGGCTCCCATAGAAGAGGAGCAGCCATAAATATTGGCAACGCAGCACGTGCCGGTACGTCTTTTTTCGCATGGTTGAAAAGATTGTACATGTATTGGTATCGTATCGTCTATTTAACCCCAATTTATCGGCTGGTAAAGTCATCGGCGTAGACTGATATATCGGCCCGTAAATTCAATTTTTGGGTCGATACCCTTTAAAAGAAATTTATTTATTTCTCCTCATCTTCTTCCTCATTTCAACCCATTTCCTCCAAACACCGCAACTCCTTTTCCTTTTAAACACTTTTAACCCTTTCTCAGAGCCATTAAAGAGTTTTAATAACCACTTTTCCACATGGGCCACCATACATACATGTTCAAGGTCAAGATTTTGCATAATGTTTTTCCCTCGTCTATTTGAAAATGATCCAATCAAATTTTAGTGTTTATTTTCATAGAATACATTGGAATTGAGTTCAAAAGAATTGAAGGTCAAACGAGCTTTAATGAATGATTATTAAGGTGAGAGATGAAGGATTTGAATTTTGACGTGAGGGTTGTAGGATATAAGCTACCTTTGTTGGTACAAATGTGACCCTCGATTTTCTTGGATTTCAATTACTAGGTGGTGGCAAAGCATTCATTTCTCACCTTGCCTTATTCATTTTCCATTTTCAAATTTACATCAAGCTCTTCAATTTTTATCATTTTTAGGTATAAAAAAGTCTTACAATTACCATGTGTTCAATTACATGAAACAAACAAACCCTAAGTAGCATTAATAAGTAGGGAGTAAAATAAAATTTATACAATTTCGGATAAGGCAACGATACAAGATGTCATGACTTGTGGGGGCAAATAATTTTATTTATATTTGTTACTAATGTAAAAGAAAATATTGCATTCCAATATTTTATAATATTATGGATTTTCTGAATAATTTTTCAATTTTCTTTTACTAAGAAAAGTTTATACATCGACAATCGCGACGAACCGTGAACTACAACCGATACTCATATCATATCAATTTTTGGGGCCGGCCAATACTGCAATTTTGAACAATGGTTTTTGTACAAAATTATGAGAAGTAGCAGTAGAACTGAACACAAATTTTACTGCGCACGGTACAGAAAAGCAATTTCCTTATCCTTGCATTTTCCACGAGAAATTGATGGGACAAATGTGACCTCAGGGGTTGTTTGTTTGCAGTCACTTACCTATGTAAATAATTTCCATTACATCATGGTTTTTTATCATCATATTTGTTTACACTCATTTGCGCATTGTGAAAATAGTGTTTAAATAGGGTCATTTACACACCAAACATTTCATGGTGAAAAGGTTTGAAAATAGCTTTCACACCTCCAAAAGGGGCTAGCACAATATCTTATATAGTGAATAGTGATTCCATTTTTGGGCACCTCATGACCACCTTTATTTTTGCTCATTGTCCCTACATTGTAATCCAAACCATTCAATTTTCTTTATGAATGTAACCCTAAGACATTGAAGGATATTGTCTTCAATATTCTTTGCTTTTGAACAATTTAGGAGAAAATGTCGACCTCTAGATCTAGTTTTCTACAATTTTGTAGGCCCAAAATTCATGATCCGAATAATTTGATATTCTTATATTCATTAAAATATAAGGAGATTTAGTCAATATCTTAATTCTAAATGGACTTTGATAAAAAAAAAATCAAAAACATTTAAAACCATTATTAGACATACTCAATTATGAGTAAAAAAGTGAAACTTCATAGTGGTGCCTATTTATTAGAAATTCTAGCTACTCAAATAACACACCCTCTACTTATGGGACATCTTCAAATTTGACTCTTATAGAAGTTGGCCCAACCATCAGGTTGTTCATATAATAAATAACATAATTAATAAACATCATTAATAAGGCAAAAGATTGTGTTAAACATGATATTTATTATATGGATGGTCGATCTTAGGTGATACCAACTCCTATTAGAGTAAAATCTAAGGACATTTCACACATAGTGAGGGCATTTAATTTGAGCAACTTGAATTTTCAATTAGTGATGCCCACTATGAAGTCTCACTTTTCAACTTAAGAAGCCTTTAAGTTTCCTTCTTAAAGGATTTTCCTTCTAAATGAGACACTCAAAGGATGCAAACTCGCTTCATTGAAACCTTTGAGACTTTGACTGAGAGAAATCCTCAGTTGAATGAGTGGAACTCCTCAATATTCATATCGAAAATTCGAGCTGCTCGAAATAAATACCGTCGAATTGTATGAGATATCCCCAAATTTATCACTAGTAAGAATTGGTCCCACTATAAAATTGAACACTTGATGCAAAATATAATTACTAATTATGCACAAGATTGTGTTATATTTTTTTACCAAAAGGTAAATGTCACAGTGGGACGAGCTCCTATTAGAGTAAAAATTGAGATATTGCATACACTGAAATGGCATTTATTTTGGGCAACTGTGATTTCTGATATGTGGCATATGTAAAAATACAATGTGTTTTCTCTCCTTTTTTTTTTAGTGAAGATGTGAAAAACATACAAAAAAGTATTTGTGTTAATCGGGCTTTCCTTATTTTTTGCTCCCCCAGTTCCACCACTATTTTTCCTTATGTGGACAGTATGAGGTAAATTATAAGTGAGAGAGTATGTGTGTACATTAAAAGCACTTTTTACTATATTTTTTTTCCACCCTTAGCACTATTTGTTTGTGTTAAAATACATAGGAATTGAGTATATCGGATGGTTAAAAAATGAAAATAAAATGTGAATTTCCAAAAATGAGCATTAAATGGAACACTATTTTGATTTTTGTTCACTAAAAGAAAATATTATTTGATGCTCATTTTTGAAAACTCACATTTAATCTTCATTCCTAACCACCCTAAGAGCCAGTTTCTTCACTACAATTAGTGGTTAGGGTTTTTAGGACATGATATCACATCATGATGTCTCCTTGGCATTTTCAAATCCCTTATTTCTTGATAAGAATTTATGAATTCCAGCATGTGAAAAGTCCCAATTGGCCTTTAAGAATTCAGAAGTTCCACCCTCTTTGTATTTTGGTGGAATTTTTAAATGCTCAAGTCTAAAGGAGGATTCAGCAATTTCTAAGACATAAATTTCAAAAATTCTAGTAAATAAATAGGCCTTTTAAATGTTCAAATACAAAAAAACAAACCTAGATTAGTATTTCTGTAGTTGTGTTGAAAAAGTGAGGTTGTCTATTCAAAGTGATGCATGCTTCGTGGAGTTCCAATCCTACTTTGACTCACATTTAAATCCTAATCAGTTAGAGCAAGCACTAGAAGTATATAGGGCATATCTAAATCTTTCGTCAAACTGAGTTGCTTCCACCATTGGAAGTACCATTTGATAGAAAAAAAAAAACTTCATAATGAATTCGTTTAGGTTTTGTTAGTACTTTTTTCATCAATCGGTCAATCCTACGGTGAAACTAATTGTGATTAAGAAATAATTTGGAGACACTTTATATTATATTTGGGGGTTCTTTGATTTTAGCAACTTAGAATTTTAGATCGTTGACAAATGTGCCCCACTATGAAGACACTACGGAATAATTGACTCAGGTCCTACATAACCCGGACAGCTTTGTCCGAGTCTCTGCTCTGAGGGTGCTAGGTCATACTGTCAGAGCCTAATAGGTGTGTCACGTGGGGTACCCGCCTACCATATCCACGGTTTCAGTGAGTTCTCACACAAGTATAAAAAAGGAAAAAAACAGCCTGCATTATCCGAAGTGCTGACATGATCATCCTCAATTTATCGAGGCTGACATTTGATATGAAACCCTTTTAATTCCTATTCACACTTATACTTCAATGGAAATTATAAACATCAAAATATTATTCAATATGATAAACATTGTTACAATAGAGATTTATTAACTAAAATTACTTTCCTCATAATCCACTAGCAAGGAAAAAAATATTGATTTGAAAAAAATGATTTTCAAAAATAAGACATGTGAGACAGAGCAAGGGTATCGCCTTTTCTTCTCAAATCTCTATTAGCTGCTTGATATCACTTGATCCAAATGTTAATTGCTATTAAATTTTTTGTAACAAGTTTCCATTTTGAGTAGCCATTGAGCTTTGAGTGTGTAAGACTAAGAGTCTCATTATTAGATTGGTCTGATGTTCAGTATGGGGAATTAAGGTGTTCATGTTTTAGGGAATTTACGATATGTTTGGTTGTAAGCATTCCTAAGAAGTTCTCTTAGATGTTCAAAATTCTTAACAACACTATAGTTTTACGAAGAAACCACATATGTTTATTTTGCTGAAGAAACCCAATATATTATGCGTTTTCTATTGAAATTATGAAAGGTAATAAAATTTGGTTCCCCAAATCTCAATGAGTGTCACCAAGAGCGAGTTCAATTTACCAAAAATATAATAGTGGTGAAGAAAAAATATATTTCTTACTTTTTCGAAATAAATGTTTTTCTAAATTATTGAGAAAAGCTATGCTATCATGAGTTCATGCCACAATATCATATATATATATATATATATATAGGGTCTCCTAGATGTCAATGAATAGCCACTAAGAGTGAATCTTGTTTTTCCAAAAATCTAATTATTGTAAAAGAAAAGAATATTTGCCTTGATATTTTGAGGCAATTTTATTTATATGTCACTAATAAAACCCACGATATCACCAATTTATGCTTAGGATTGTCAAAAAAAAAAAAAAGTCCAAAGTCGAGCAATTTTGGTTCTTTCTCATTAGCACATGGCAAACAGGTTTAAGAGAAAGTAATCTAAAAATAAATAAATAATAATAATAGAATTCTCCTCTTCTGGGTGAGGCTAGAGCTTACAGAACCACTACTCGTCTATCCTTCCTCTCTTCAGAGCATATATCCCTTTCTTGGTAATTTCAGAGGTGCTCCTTTGCCTCTCCATTCTTTCTTTATTGACCAAATCCTCTTCTGGTTTTTTTTCTTTCCTCCGTTGCATGGGTTTTAAAGGTTTTTTTTTTTTTTTTTTGCTAAAAAGAAGGAGTTTTATTTATTCACAAAAGGAGTCACTACTTACAAATCTTGTTCATATAAATCTCCCTTACCCTCTGTTTGGGAAGGAGCTAAAATGAGGAGAAAGGAAAAAAAAAAGAGGGAAAATAGAGAAAAAGTGGAAATTGAGGGTGTTTGGGAAGGGAGGAGGGAAAGTGGGAGTAAAATTCGTGTGGGGCCCACCTTAAAATTTTTCCCTAAAAATTGGAGGGAAAGTATGAGGGAAAGAGGGGAATCTTTGTCATTTTACTAAACTGCCATTTTTGCTTTTTTATTTTTTTACTGGTAATTTTCTCTCTACCTCGTAAATAAATAAAATCCTATTTTTTTTACTTTTTTTTCCCTATTTTTTTACTATCCAAACAAGAGGAGCTAAAATTAATTTTATTTTCCCTCCCCTCCCCTCCCAAACATGGTGTTAGTTTACACCTGCACATGCGTTTCTTAATCATATATGCTGGTAATGACGTTGAAAAGAGGGTTAGAGTTGTGGAGGTGCTAGTTTACCTGTCTGCAGTCTGCCGACAAAGCCGTGCCGCCCAAGGTTTTACCTGGTCAAGGAGGCTGGTAACCACGTGACCACGGCACAGAATATGTGATTTAGATTTGCAGTGCCAACTCTATATACACACACCTTTCAAAAAAAAAAAAAAACTCTATATACACACATGTTACATGTGTTATAGGGTTTTTGGTGGGACATTGTCGTCACTGAAATAGTCCTCTGTCGATCTGTCCCTGGAGGGATGATATTGTAGCACAGTCTGAAGAAGTCCGAACTGGGACAGAGTGTCGTTTATGTAACCTTTCTGGCCCTGGATCCACTTCACATGAAGACAATGTTGACTCCCGAGGAGGATGGCCGAGGAATTGAAGATTCGGAGTTCGTGCAGTAACCTGGAAAAACGCAAACGGATTCCCGCGAGAGAAGATAACGTTTCTTTATTAGATTTCTCAAGACGCTTTCCGGACACTTCTGGATGCCGAGTGTTTTGGAACGTGAAGGTGAGATTTTTTTAACTTGCATTTATGAGTTTCAATTTTCTCTTCAATCATTTACTAATTTCAGCAATATAAAAGGTTTCAAATGATCTTTGCTAATTTAGAAATTTTATCCGTTGGAATTTTTGAATATTCAAGTCTAATGAAACATCAAAATTAACTATATAAAATTTCGGTTTGTAGGATTGAATTTGAGTGAAGGGTCATTTCAGGAGATGAAAAAAGAAAAGATACCAAAGTTTTTTTACTTTTTGTCATTTTGCATTAAGAGAAGAAACTTTTCTTTACCATCTTTTAGATAAAAAGAAAAAGAAGGATCCTTCGGTCATTTAGTAGAATGAGATATTAACTATTTTGAGTTTTTCTTTTTAAAAGATAAAGTGAATTTTGTACTTTTTTAATATCACCTCTCCACTTTTCTCGCTTTTTAAAATAATACTTCATTCCAATTCGCTTTATAAGGGAATTACCCAATCAAACTTTACTTAGTTTTAAATATTTAGAATATTTGATTGAATGCATACTTGATAGTATTTCCTTATCCGCATTAATAGTACACGGTTGAGATCCTACATAAAAGGTGTTGATAAGATATACACAGTAAGAGAAAAACATCTGAACATTTGGGAATATTCCATGATGAACTGTGATGACCCCTCATGATTCAACCGTAGATGAGAATGATGAGCCATGTGTGAGGTTGGTTGAGATACACTAGCGCTAAAGGCTAGTGTACAGACCAAAACACCTGCACAAAAATTATACGTCTAAGAGCTGAGGGATGTATTTCATGGAGGACCGCCTTTTACATGTCCTCCTGCCCTACTAGGTTATCCTTGTGTCTCACTGGTCTATGCAGAAGCTGCACTGGATGAAGCTACAATTGCATGTTCTTTGTGGCCTTGTCACGTCCCCATATTACCAACAAGGTTAACGAGAGATTAAGAGTCAAATTAAAGAATACAAACCTGGTTAGACCTTTGACCTTCAATCATAGCCCACAACATCGAAGTCCGATAACAAAATCGTTCATTAAATATTAACAAAAGTAATCAACTAACATCAGAGTAAACCTGCACAACCTGAAAATTAAAGTTCATAATTACTACAAAAGTTTATTTACACAAATTCTATCAAAGTTCTATATACAATCTAACAAAAGAACAAAAATCCCATCTAGGAGTGAGGCTCTCCTGCACAGTCAAAATGACTCAGTAAACGTCATTTGTGCACCACTCGTGCTTGTCATGATCCGTCTGAATCGTCTCTTCCTCCGTCTCCTCCTGGGTAAAGGTGGGTTCGAAACCTGTTTATCAAGCATAGTACCATCAACCAAAATAGCTGGCAGGTAGGCATATATAATTTGCAACAAATATGTATATGGAAAGCAATTTAAATCCTAATTTATAATTTCAAATAAAACATAACTTTCAGTATTAAAATACACCACTTAGGCCTTTATTATAACCACAGGTCATGGTACTTTGGGTCCTTATCCTGTTCATAAATTCTTCATCCACTTCAGGTGATTAGCCTGTTATATTTAATCATAGGATCATAGATCCCGTACACATCCAAGGGTTAATTATTCCCTGTATAGAAATTCATACTACGGTGATCAACAATTCCAAAAGTTCATACATACCGAGCTGCCAAGCTGCAGTCATACAGAAGTTCTTACGTGGAAATTCCACTAGCTTAGTGGTGTTCTTTCATACATACAAAAGTTCATAACAAATGTGAAATTCATAATAAATATGCGAATAAACAAAAAAATAACAGTTTCCATGAAACATGCGCTAAGTCCTAAATATCAAGTTCAAAGGTCACCATAAAACACATATAACAAATGGAGCTGAATTAATGTAACTATCATTTAGTTACAAATGAACATAATCCAGTGCTATGCGAAATATTGGCAAGGCAGAATCTATTAAAGGATATTTGAACCACATTTCCAAAGAACATTTCTGTTTTGCTCCATTTGTATATAGTTATGAATGGACAACCACTAGTATGAACTTTTCAAAATGCTTACAATTTGTATCAACACCCAAAATTAAGCATAATAGAAGAGTTTCAGTTACAGGGAATTTTTCCTTTCCTGCACCTACATCTGAAACAATTATATCATAGGGTCAAGCCCTCTTCATTTATGCTAGACATCTTCCTTTTACATCCAAGCTATCATTCATTCCACAATTTTCCACTTCCATTTCATGAAAACATAAAAATGCATTTTTACCATAAAAATCAGAACTTTCATGATCTCAAAACTACTAGATTTACGGTTGACAGATGAAATTCCAGATTTAACATACATATCAATTACAAAAAGAGTAATTCTACTTGCCTTGCTTTAGGGAAATCTCAAAAGTCAAACCCTAGCTCCAATTTCTCACAACCTATGAATGAGATTCAAACCCACCTAATTATCAATATAAATCAACTAAGTAGAGATTAAAGAACCCATTCATAACATCCTAAACCAAAACCCCCAAAAGAACCTAACCTAATCAAGAAGAAACCCTTACCTATAGATGATGACTTGGTGAAATTCCCAAAACTTTGTATGAAGGGGAAACTAAAGCCTGGAGGAAGATGATGGTGATGCTACTTTGAGAAAATGATGGCTCCAAGATCACACACAGAGTTTGTCTCAAGAAGAATGAAAGAGAGAGATAAGAATAGAGATGAAGTTGCTGGAATGAAAAGGGGAAAGAGCCTGGGTCGGTTCCTGTACATGGGATAAGGATGAGTTTTTTTGGAAATTTTACATAAGAAACCATCTCAAAATGGAAATCTCTTTTTCAGTTAAAATCACACTTGGGTCCCATTAAGATGAAGATTTAGGGTCCAAATCAAGATGGTGATGAAGACAATAATGAATGAAGTAAAAACATTTACAAAATGACACCAAAATCCTGAAAACCTAAAATTACGAAAAACTCCCTCAAACTCTCCTAATTTGCACACTAACCCCCTACTATGGTCTAATGAATTCCGTTCTCTACAAAACTTCACAGACACGTTACTAATGTTAATTCAAGTTTATTTGGCTCTTAAATGAACTTAGTTGACTAACAATATAATTAGTGTAGGCAGTAAAAACACGACATCCACTTAGATTGAGATGAATTTTGTAGATCAGGGAATACCGAACGCCAAGAACCTGAAAAGGGAAGAAAAATGACTTAGGTCAAAGCCTCTGGTTGCCGTGAGCCGAAGGCGCTCCGATGTCTGAGTTAGTTCTGAGAAAACTAAGCAGGAGAGGAGGAGGAGGAGAATGAGACAGTCTGTTGTGTATTGTGTGTTGCGTACCTCTATGGGACTGACCCCACGTGTATATATGTGGACATTCCTCGTTTATTCTCTCTATGAGTGGAGGTAGGTGGGGTGAGGTCCCATCGATCCTCACCCTGACATTCTGCAGTAAGTAAAAAGGGAACATCCCATCAAGACCTTTCATGTTTTCGGTCAGTTGATGTTAAAGGATGATAAAGCCAACTTCTTATTGCTATAAATGAGCAACCCTATCGTCATAAATGAATGATCTTATCGCCATAAATGAGCAACCCTATCGACATAAATGAACGATCTTATCGCCATAAATGAGTGCTCCTATCTGTCAGGGCGCGCCCGTATTTCTCAGCGGAAGGTGACGGCCCACTCTGCCTTCAGCGTTTCGTACCGAGACCAAGAATGACTTGGCCGCGCTGAGCTGGCACTCACGCTGAGCTACCGAGCTGACCCGTCGTGCCGGCACTCCTAACCGAGCTGCCGAGTTGCGTGGTGGAGGTCTCTTTAGTCGGCACACCTTACCGAGCGGCCGAATTGTTGGGCTGTGATTACGAGGCTAAGGTGGACAGCTAGCACTCCTACCGTGATCCTCCCTTAATCTCGCCATTACAGTGTTTTGCCCACACAATTAGCTATACTAATTACACACTTAGAGTTTCAGGACTTCACATAGCCGATCCTCACCCAGTTCAGAAACTCCCTCTCTTCTTAAGTTCCTCCCAACTGTTACCTCCAAACGCCATCTCGCCTGAGTCTTCCCAACTCCAAGGCATTTGAGGTAAAGTATTGGGCAACATCTGCTGTTGGGGTGGTTGTTTTTGTTCTTGGCCTTCCAACAAGGTGTGATCAGGATCTATACTCGAGAGAATGGGAAATTAAGCTTGGAGCGGGGTCTACCTAACTCGATGGCCTTTCTATCATAAGCCCGAGCAGCTTCCTCTTCTGTATCAAATGTCCCAAGCTACACCTTTTCTCTCTTCTTAGGAACATGGATCTCTGCCACCCATCTACCAGATGGCCGTTGTCGAACACCCCTATAGTTCCTTCTCTTCTAATCCCCCTCTTCTTTATTTTTATCTGGTGGGTTGAAAAGATTACAACCTAAGCAGTCTTCATTTCCCAACCCACATATAGAACACGGGTCCTACCCGGCATGCTGAAAAATCGCATATCCACAAGGAGTGGGCACATCTCCTAGGCCTTGGCCTTGGAAGGGCGTTCTCAGATCATGGACATCCACAACCCCTTTAAAGAGCTTGTGTTTGTAATTTGGTAAAGTGATATGATACAATTCTCTTCTTCTGAGTTGAGGCTGGAATTGAGAGGGAGAACTCTGCTTTTCTCTCCTTCATCTCTAATGATCATTTTTTTCTTGGCTAGTTTGGAGGTTCTCATTTGGTTCTCCATTCTTCTTGTGCGTGTGAACGGATGATGAAGTTGGTCTAAAGGTCGTCTAATTTCTTCCCTGTTACATGGATTTTGAACTCGTGTATATAGTCGTTGGATCTTATAGTTCGATTTGCCTTTTGCTTTCTCGATGTATATCTGGCGAGTGAGTGGAAGGTTGATAAGATTCAATCTCGATCGTAGTTGCTGAAGCCAATCAAAAAAATTCAAGTGTCTTACTCAGTCTTAAGAGGATCCAGCTTGTGCTCACCTCACATGCCATTCGGATCCTTCCACGAAAATGAGAGTATGCGGACTTTTGATTTCCTGTGAAAAACATCTCTTTCTACCATCCCATTGTCATCAAAGAAAACTGCACTAAGTTTTAAAGCTTATTTTCTTTTAAAGAAATGTTCCCATCAAAGTTGAAGAGTTCCTTTTTTTTTTTTTTTTTTGTTTCGCTTATTCGCTTGCAGTTGGACAGGACAGTCAGTAACACAATCGTGCCCTCTATGCAAGAGCCATGGAAGAGGAGACTTGAATTCGGATATGACCCAGTCAATGAGTTCTCTCACACACACACACACACACAAATAAAAGAGATTGCATTATCGGAAGTGGTGACATCACATATCGTCTGAGAATCCCCGCGTAGAATGAGAATCGAGAATGCCATCTGGTCCCAAAAATGACTCTATTTAGTTTTGTGATCGTGACAATCCAACCTTTTTAATTCGTCTAATCTTCTATGCAGAGAATGTCCATCCCCATATTATTTACATATGATACACGCAATTAAACCAAAAAAGTCATCACATTACATTAATTAACGCATAAACAACCTGAAGGAAAAGGAAATTGTCTTATAGAAGAAATGGTGTGAGAACTGAGAAAGTAATTCTCACAAATCTCAATTTCGAACTTTACTATGCTAAATTTTTTATATTAGATTAGTTTAGATGGGGGCGTTTCACTGATTACTTTTATTTTTAGTAATACAGCCAAGGGGGCTGGGACCCAAGAACAGAGCCCGCACACATACACGGGAAGACAGCCCCCACAAGAAGGAAGAAGGCCCTTTGAATTCAAATTTTCATTGGTGTTGCAACCACCGGTGGGGCCTATGGACAGTCATTGAATGCAAATTTTTATGTATGAACTATGAAGCTGCTGATTCTTCCTATGGGACGGATCTTGAAACAGTAGCAGCTCTTTAGACTTGCCTGATTCTGATAGCACTCATTGTTCCACCATATTGGACCTTTAGATTCTGACCCAAGCTGATCCAGTTATTCTATTGGGTCAAGTTAGTATTGCTTTCTATGGGCCTAGTGAGCCCAACCCGACTTGTTATTAGCCATTGTAAGTGAGCATTGGTAAGTGTTCTTTCATTTTAAACAACCTTTCATTCAAATTGGTGTTCGTTAATGGTTGCAAGCATCCATTCTAATGGCGTCTCTTTGATTGATTAACTTATGCAAACCCTCCCAGTGAAAATTTTGTCAGAGGTTGTATCAAAGGAAAGCCTACAAAATTAGTGCCTCGTTTCATTCCATTGGCACTTCACTTGTCTCCTTTGTGATTCCTTCATGCGAGATCATTGTGCATAAACTTTGAAGAAGGTGCACTTGTTCTCGGGTGAGGCTGAATTCTGAAAGCAATGCATCTCTGCTTGTCCCTGCTTCTTTTCACCCCATCTTTGTTCTCAACTGAAGGTTGTTTTTTTTTTTTGGCATAGAAAGCACATACACAAGGAAGAAGTAACACGAGATCTATGCGGCTCCACAGTGTGCCCACATCTATGCCAGAAGAACTCTCGATCTCATTAGAATTTAATTATTTTTTAAAATTTAATCAAAATATGTAACTTTCATTTTCCTTAATCCCTAATTAAGAAAGTTCGATATTATTATCTTATAAGTACCCTGATGCTAAATCTATATTCTGACTAACCTAGTGAAACAATCTAATTAACTCAAAATACAAGACATAAACCCACCACCTTACAGAGTTTAATACTACATTCTGACTAACCTAATGAGCCAATTTGATTAACTCAGAGTACAAGGCATAAACCCATTGTTGGTTAAGGCCCCGAGGGTTTTCTATTGCATGGGCAAAGGCCTATGCAAGAGTGTGGATCCCCTGTCGCAACTGTTATACGTGGCCGATCTTTGTAACGCATGCCAGGGACTCCATCATGTGGCCCACATGGAGATAATTTAAACCATTCAAAATGAATCACATCTACTCTAGGGACATCTCCTCATATTTCACTCTAATAAGGGCAAGTACATGATTGATAACATGAGCGGGTGCTGATGTGGCACCAAATGCGGCATTACTCATATTTCCATCATGTGCGTGATTGGAAGGTGGAATCCACTCCTATTGAACGGAAATTTGAAGCTGCGACTCTAGATGGGATGTGACTCTTCTTGAATTGTCCGGATTATTTCTAGACAGGGAGATCCTAGAATGCTTATGTATGTAAATATATTGACGTGAGAGGGTCCCAAAAAACCTCTATTGAGAACGTGACGCAGCAGGCGCGAGTCAATGTGAATCCGAAAGGTTTGGAAACGCTTCTTCTGCCGAAAAGGTTTACTAATCACATAGTAAATCGAATCTGATATAATAAATATCATGATATAGTCAGAACTCTAAACGACTTTAATCTTATTTAAGACTAACTTATTTTCATCACATAACAATTTTATTAAAATAAAATAGTCCCTTTTAGTTGTTGATAACTATTGCAGGCTTTTCAGAGTCTTAGATTCCTCATAGACCCTTGAGTTTATCCACTACATTAATATGGTTTATTGGAGATCCACTTCTAATTAATGCTGAAGTCGGTCTAAAAAAGGATCAATTTAAATTTGGTTCTGGACCCAAATCTAATTTAATTGTAATACACTAGAGCCACAATATTCGATTTTGGCCCAATTTTAAGACACTCTAATTTAGGACATGTTCGGTTGGAGGCATTTCTTTTCTAACAAGAAATGGGCTATTTAGAACTTCTAACAATGGTTTCGGATTTGTCCCCTGACCATTCCAGATGCTATGTTTGATACTTAAATTCTAAATATCAACTTACCTAAAAGACCACTTTTAGATGGTTTCAGAAGACCCAAGTCCAATTCCCCGTAATGGATCATGCCTTTAAACCCAATGGGACCATCAGACAATTTGATCTTGTAATGGTCTTTTACCATAACCACTGGCCATTGGCCTTTTTGCTCTTTAGCATGTCTAATGATCTCTCTCTCTCTCTCTCTCTCTCTCTCTCTCTCTCTCTCCTCCTTTCTGTTTTATTTTTAGGAGATTATAATAGAGGGAAAAAGTGGATTCATCTTATCATATACTAGTAAGAAAGGCCCATGCTTAGCCCGGGCCCCAAAAACAAACATAAATAAAAACTTAATCTTTTATTAACTATAATTGGAAAGAAAATGAGACATACTAATTCTCGAGAAACAGGAGACACTCAAGAGTTACGTGTCTCATCTCACACAGCCCTCAAGGGGCCAAAAGACATGAAGGTTATCACAAAAAAAGCAGTATCACTTACCTGTCTAGCATAAAATAAAAATAGACATATTAATTCTCAATTTAAAGATGTTATCATTTGAGTCTTCCAATACGATATGAGTATTCAAGTATCTGTGTTACAAACCATCTTCATGTGAGTGAAGGGAGTGGGCCCCACAACATATGACCCAGTTACATAGCAACTCTTGATCCTCTGAGGCATTTTAATTTGTAGAGATTGTCTTCATACTTAAAGAAAATGCATATAAAAATAATTACTTGTAGTCCTCAATTAGAGGAGTATAATTTTAGAATGGGACCAACCAATGAGAATATTGCATAGAGAACATATAGTTACTGTAAAGTGGTTTTATATTTAATTAGAATTGAAGAATTTGATTAAACTCATTATGTAATTCAGTTTCTCAAGATTATCTCAACCTTTAAAGATGGTGCGTGGATCATTCAAGTGGGGCCCATTGGTGTCCACTTATTCTAGATATAATATTGCTGTCCAAGATTCAAATCAATATGGAGTTTCGTCATACTTCTCGATATAATATTAAGAGAAATCATTTTGAATATTAGATAAGCATGAGGTGAGAGTTTTTATTACTAGGAGAGATTTTTGCACGTCATCTATTCTTGTCATTTTTTCTAAAAATACGAATAAACATTGATTGTAGATGGAAACACTGCTTTTTTTTTTTTTTTTGTATGGCATAAAAAATGGGGAGGATACTATATTATCGAAAGGGATTTTAAATGACAGTTTAAATGAGAGAGATTTTAGGAGAGAAAAATTGTGCTGCCATATGACAACTGTGGAGAGATTTAGGGAGATTTGGAAGATGTAGTGGCCCACATTAAACCGAAAGCTATGTGTGTTTTTATAAGTATTTTTCTGAAAGGAAAACTCATTTTGGAGATGACGTAGCACTCCTTACAGCCCTCGCCGTTTGCTTTAATATATATATAATATGAAAGGTCATGTTACCAAAATAGCTTCGTCTTGGTATGAAATAAGACGTGAACGAGGCCGTTAACAAAAAGAAAAGGTTCTCCTACAAGCAGATGACTACATATTGTTTATACATAGTCCAACTCGTGGAGCTCATTTAGATGTAAATTTATCTGTGGAGAGAGTAAATGAAAAGGTGTCCTCATCAATAAGGAGGATCCCAAATAATCAACCCCAATAAATTATCATAACCCTTAATTTAATATCCTTAAAGTTTAATTGCATCTTAACCTTAGATTTTTTTTAGATCCAATGCAGTGATGAGGGAAGGTTCTCTTAGTGAAAAATGTGCCTGATGCCAAATCACGAGATGAAGAGAGTATTAAAAGGGCTGCATTGAAGAAAGATGGGGCCTACTGTGTTGAATGGCATTTGAAGTTGCTTTTACGAGAACATTTTCCATTAATAGAAGGGAAGATGTGACGTATAAGCAAGATCCTACTATAAATCATCTGGCCTATCCCAATCAAATTTAAGTCTTTCACACTTGAGAATGGTTTGGTCCTCTCTGAAAGCAGTTATATAATATACTATGTGTTTATTAAACTATAGTTCCATTTTGGCTGTTTTCCTTGTGTGTTTAATTTAGATTCAATTTCTATTTCGGCAAAAAAAAAAAAAAAAAAACACTATAGTCCCCTGAATATTGCTCACATACATCTTGGGGCTTGATGAGTCTTTTTACATGCTCACCAACTCTAACATTACTGTGTGGGAGCAATCCCATAACACCAAGATTATGTTAAGCTTCGGCAATAATACCAGCTTGGCTTGTCTTAGTCTCGGCCATATGCAGCTCAGTAATGATAACACCAAGATTATGTTAAGCTTCGGCAATAATACCAGCTTGGCTTGTCTTAGTCTCGGCCATATGCAGCTCAGTAATGATGACAACTCGGTAACAATATCGCTACACTCAATTCGGCAACAGTGCCAACTGTATGTGCGTCTCGGCAACAGTGCTAAGACACATCCATGACTATTTCTGATCTTGATATGAGTACTTGGTGTCAGTCAAATATGACCATGCTACTATGAAAAGTACAGACACGTTATACAATGTACTATCAGATATAGTATGCAGTTGATAGCAAAAAGGAATGGGAAGCCGTCCGATGGGTCTATTCCTCCACCTACCACCATGTCAGGGTAAGGTCCAATGGGACCCTACCACCAACTACCTCCACTCAGGAAAAGGTCAGCGGCACTCAAGTCTATATATATATATATATATATATATATACAGAGGATCAGTCCCAGTAAGGTACGCACAATGCAAGGCATATACCCTCATACTCTCTTTCCTCCCTACCACTCATCCTTTGCTTAGTTACAAAACTAACTTAGGCTTTGAAGTGCCTTCGGCTAACAGCAGCCAGGGCCTCTGACCTCTGTTTATCTCTTCCCCTTTCAGGTCTCTTGCTTTCGGTCTTTCCCTAAAGAGTTCTATACTTATCTAATCAAGTTCGTGTCAATTTTGGCACCTACAGTTTGGCGCTGTCTGTGGGGACGATCGAGCAAAACTCAAAAACACCATGCCTCCAAAGACTATAAATGGCGAAGGATCGTCAAAGTCCTCGTCCATGCCACCATTATTGCCAAAAAAATTGCCACCGGTCCCTCGCTAAAGGAGATCCGGAGCAAGATCTGGTGCGATAAGCACGGAAGGACCCGTGACTAAGACAGGCTCATCGTCAAAGGAGGTGACAGCACCTTCCCGGCGAAATGTCTATCCATCAGAGTGTCCCCAGCAGAGCGTTCCTCTACAGAAGCGCACCCAATGAGATGACACGCTGATTGTCATGCCCAAAAACCGGACTCCCGCAGAAATCCAATCTCGGGGAGCGTGATTTTTGGGGTTGATTAAATTTTTTTTGCTTCTCCTAAGATCCGCGTGTGTGAGGATGACAAAATTTCATCACAATGAAACGTTTCGCGGAAGCGTACTTGATTGTTGTGACTCGGAGCCCGTGGTCATCGGATTCCGTGTCATACTCAAACAGTCAGCACAATGCTGTCATAATGATAATATTCATACTCAGACTGGAACAAACATGATATCAAAATATACAGAGCTGACAGTAACAGAAGAATTCATTTCCCACATGTATTCAAGTTACAAATTATAAAGAGTGCATTAATTAATACCCAAAGAAAATGGCTAATAAAAGCCATCCAAGAAAACTAGCTAAACAAACTACTACCCCGAGATTTTGTGTCGAGCTCCAATGCCAAACTCGACGTTTACATGACATCCTCAGCACAACCAACCTACCAAAATATAAAGCTTCGAATCCACTGCACGCACTCTGACTCGGCATGAAGGTTCTGCTACCTATGGCACCAACATAAAGAATATCAGACATGACAGTCTAGTAAGTGAATAAAACAGATGAGATATACAAGTTTTATCAATATCAGATTTAAATTCATAAAGTGCATTTAAAACAATGCATATGTAAAGAATGAGCCAAATAAATCATTTCTGTACAAAAGAAATCTCACATTTAAAATATTTCAAACTGATTGATAAATAAGTAGAATATCGGCAACCCATATAAAGCTATATTCTCCTATTACCGAAGTAACAAGAGCAAACAGACAGAAACCGTTGTCATATAAAATAGCCGGAATAGATGCCATACAAAATGGTCAGACAGAATCCGTTGCCAAACACGGAGGCCGGAACAAACAGACAGAGGTCCAAACTGCAATTGGTAGATAATTTAAAGATCCCAAGCCGGGTGATCAGCCCAGCAAGGTGACCTAAGCTTAGTGGCGCCAATTCAAATCCGGTGTACTACAATTTAAATCATATAGCACAATTCAGACTGATGAAAAGACTACTCTTCATCAAACCAATCGGACAAATTCAGAACAGACCATATGAGTAGCCTTATCAATGTTTTTCAAAACAATCGGACGAATCTCAGAATAAATCAGGTGAATAGCCTTATCAATATTTTTCAAATGCAGTGAATCACTTAAATTCATTTCAGAGCGATAAAAGAACTTTTCTTAGCAAAGCACGGACGAACAAATACGGATAAATCAAATAAGTAGCTTTTCCGATTACTTCAAATGTGGCGAACCACACAAATCTATACACCATACATATACTAGGATTTCATCATTTGATCTTTATGGAATTTGAACCAGAATGTCGAAGCTTATTATATGTACATAGGTTGGTTGGTGTCCCGAAGGTGGAACGACATTCCCGGTCCTAAATACACATTATCAAGTTGAAGACTCCTAGAATGTTATGGGTTTTCAATCTCATCAAAACTTTACAATTCAAATTCAAAATTTCAAGTTCGGTCAGCTCTCGGTCATCTGTCGTTTAGTCGAGGTGGGGTATGTCGGCTAGCAGTCGGCTGACCGACGGCTGACCGTCAGATTCAAAATAGGAAAAGAATGTGTTCTGGAATTGGAATCGAACTGGAGGTCGGTCACCCCTCGGTTGGCCTTCGGTTACCTGTTGGTTAACCGAATGCTGACCGACAGATCTCCTGACAAAATGTACAATTCTGGATTTGCGACCGAACAAAGGTCGGTCACCTATCGGCTTGCCGAACTGGCGTTCGGTCGCCACTTCGGTTAACCGACACCTGACCGTCGTGTGGTGTGCAGGTTTCTTTCAAACCGGATTTCTGATCTTTCTTCTCCATTTTTCTTCCTCATTTCACTTCCTTCCTCCTTCATACCAACAGTGAACTTCACTACTCCAATTCCACTCCAATATCCATTAACAAATAACATCTAAGACTCAACACCAGTGAAAAATACAGAATTTCAAAAACAATTTGAATTCATACTTTCATAAAACCATCCATGAGCATGATACATTCCAATCTATCACAAACATAAAACCCTGCAGAAAACTTACTTATTCTGATCACAAAATCCTTAAGAAATTTGCATACTTAAGAAAGGAGAACCATTCAAAATGAAATGCCAAACTTTGAAGAAAACACCCATTTATTTGCATGCAATCCAAATCAGTTTATTCACTTGCCTCAAGCTGAAATGGATCTCAAGTTCACTCCAAACAACTCCTACACAGCAAAGCTTCAAACCTACATCCAAAATACCATGAAAAATCCAGAAGGCTCAATTTCGAGCTGGAGGCAGCTCCGAAACTCCTTCGTTGAAAAATTTTGGGCTCATAGGGTCATCCCTAAGACGGACGAAGACCTTATGGTGATCAGAATGCGGCGGACCGAGAACGTCACTCAGTTCGCAAAAAAGATTCTTGATGATCTACAGCCAGATCG
This sequence comes from Persea americana, assembly GCA_029852735.1. Taxonomy (NCBI): domain Eukaryota; kingdom Viridiplantae; phylum Streptophyta; class Magnoliopsida; order Laurales; family Lauraceae; genus Persea; species Persea americana. The sequence goes on from CM056812.1 coordinate 54,612,661, forward strand.
AAGACGCCACTGACGAGGTGGCCATCAAGTCCTTCAAGCAGGCTCTGTTGCCAGACAATGAGCTTCGTAAGGACTTGGTGCGGTTCCCCGTAGTCACAATGAAAGCATTGATGGCTCGGGTGAATCAATTTATTGAACAAGAAAAAAATGAGGCCCGAGCTCGGGAAAGCTTTGGCCTCTAGTAGGAAGAAAGCCCTCTAAGAAAAATAAGAAATCGTCTCAGAGGGAGGAGGTAGACCAAAACAAGGCTTCGTCGAGCTCGGTGATGGCCTCGGCTCCCGCCTCGAGGGGCAACAAAAAGTACAAGCCAGTAGCTGCTTCCTACAAGGCTGTCAACACGATCTTCAAGGAGCCAATCTATAAGTTCCTCGGCAAGATCAAGTCACAGCCTTTCTTTAAATGGCCGCAGCCGATGAAGGGTGACCCCTCCACCCGAGATCAGAGCAAATTCTGTGCCTACCACAAGCATAACGGGCACAGAACCAAAGACTGCAAGGCCTTCAAAGCCCACCTCGAAAAACTCATCAAGGACAGGCACTTGAGAGACTACATCAAGGAGGAGGGCAGACACAACAACCGAGCTCAGCGCCGAAATGATGATGATCAGGACAGCGATGAGCCGGAGGGCATTATCAATGTCATTCACCTCACTCTTGCTCCGAAGGGGAGCAACCAAGCTCGTACCGAGGTCAAGAGCGCCTCCCACCAGAAGCAGGTGATGACTGCTGAGCTGGAACCTGATGCCAAGAAAGCTTGGATAGAGATGCTCAAGATCTGGTTCTCAGATAAGGACCTACATGGAGTCCATTTCCCCCACAACGATCCTCTGGTTTTGACCTTGAAGTTAAAGAACTTATTGGTATAGAGAGTTTTTGCGGACTCTGGGAGTTCGTAAAAAATCCTCTACTACGACTGCTTCAAGAAGATGGGTCTCAAAGAGGTGGATCTGCAGGCAGACGCACCCCCTTAATGGGTTTCAGCTCAAAGCCCGTATACCCCAAGGGGAGAATATCCCTCAAAGTCCAAGTTGGAGGCACGTCCATGTTAGCCGACTTCTTAGTGGTGGATGCACCATCCCCATACAATGCGATAATGGGGAGGACTTGGCTGCACAATATGGAGGCAATATCCTCCACTTATCACCAAAAACTCAAGTTACCGTTAGAGAATGAGAACGACAAAGTTGAAGTGATTAAGGTCAGAGGCGACCAGCACATGGCCAAGCAATACTTGATGGTCGTGATGCCTGGCGAGGCAGAATCAACTCATGTGCATGTGGCTGAACTGGATAGGGAGACCGAACTGGAAGACGTCGGCCAAGCTCCAGAACAAAAAAGCATTGAAGACCTGACCGAGATCAGGATCGACCCCAGTGATCTTGGAAGATACTTTCTACTTCGGAGTCAGCTTACCGAAGCTGAAAAGTCCGAGCTGCTAGACTTCTTATTACAAAACAATGAAGTTTTCGCATGGACTCCTTACGAGATGCCTGGCATCAGTCCCGAGATCATGTGCCACAAGCTGAACGTGGACCCTAAACACAAGCCCGTGATCCAGAAAGCTCGCAGAACGAGAATCCCACAAACCAAGGCCGTGATTGAGGAAGTCCAGAAGCTGCTGGAAGCTAGGCCAATCAGAGAAGACCAGTACCCAAACTGGCTGGCCAACACGGTGGTGGTCAAGAAGAAGAGTGGGAAATGGAGGGTCAGCGTGGATTTCACCGGCCTCAACAAAGTCTGCCCCAAGGACAGCTTCCCACTCCCAAAGATTGATCAGATGATCGACGCCACTGCCGACCATGACAGGATGAGTTTTCTCGATGCTTATCGAGGTTACCATCAAATTCCAATGTATGGGCCTGATGAAGGGAAGACTGCGTTCATAACACCTAGAGGCATCTACTGTTATAAGGTGATGCCATTTGGGTTAAAAAATGCAGGGACAACTTACCAGATGCTGGTAACCAAAATGTTTCGGGCCCAGCTCAGCAAGACGATATAAGTCTACATTGACGACATGGTTGACAAGTCTAAAAGGTCGCAGGACCACTTTGCCGACCTAAGTCAGATGTTCGACATCCTTAGAAGGTTCCATTTAAAACTGAATGCATCTAAGTATGCTTTCAGTGTCGGCTCCGGCAAATTCCTAGGAAGCCTGGTCACTAGAAGGGGGATTGAAGCAAATCCAGACCAGATCTCAGCGATTCAAGAAAAACAGAGTCCAACCACGGCAAAGCAGGTTCAGAGGCTCACTGGAATGGCCGCCACGCTCAATCGCTTCATCAGCCGAGCTTCTGACAAATGCCGACCTTTCTTTCAGCTTTTGAGGAAAAGTTTGAAATTTCAGTGGACTCCGAAGTGCAACCGAGCTCTGCAGGAGCTCAAACACTATTTGTCTTCACCACCCCTGCTGTCAACACCGAAGCAGGGAGAAGTGCTCTACTTGTACTTGGCGATCTCGGATCATGCAGTGAGCTCGGTACTCATCAGGGAAGAGAACGGGCAGTAGAAGTTCATTTACTATGCAAGCAAGATCATCCTCGATGCCGAGACCAGGTACTTGCAGTTGGAGAAACTTGCATTGGCACTCGTCAGTGCTTTTCACAAACTCTTCCACTACTTCCAGACATATACCATAGTGGTTGTTACAAAACTTCCGCTCAAATCCCTTTTCAGAAAGGCGGACTTCTCCGGGAGAATCTCGAGATGGGTTGTCTAGCTGGGGCAGTATGATATCAAGTATTAATCCAGGACGACAATCAAAGCCCAAGTTTTGGCAGATTTCATCGTGGAATTCGTTTCTCCTAGTTAGGCACCGAGATAGCTCGGTACCGAATTGGGGGGTAATAAGGATGAGGAAAAAGTCACCGAGACAGAGCAAGAACGATTTTAGAAGCTGTTCCTTGATTCAGCTTGGAAGATCTTCGTCGATGGATCCTCAACGTCTAAGAGAGCTGGCGCTGGCATAGTCCTCCAGTCTCCGGAGGGCCTTGTCATCGAACAAGCCTTAACGCTTAGCTTCAAGGCGTCTAATAATGAAGCAGAGTATGAAGCACTCATTGCAGGGCTCAACAGTGCCAAAATCCTGGAGGCACGGCAGCTGGTGGTCTTCAGTGACTCCCAACTGGTGACGAGCCAGCTGAATGGAGACTACCAAGCTCGTAACAAAAGGATGGCGGCCTACCTGGCTCATGCAAAACAACTCCTCTCTCAATTTGAGAGAGTTGAAGTAAAACAGATCGGTAGATACTCCAATTCTCATGCCGATGCTCTTGCCAACCTGGCCTCTGCTGTTGAGGCTAAGAATAAGAGAATCGTCGAGGTAGAGACGCTAGAGAAACTAAGTATAGAACTTCAACCACCTCGGTAGGTTATATGTGTTGACCTAGGTCTGAGCTGGATGGACCCAATCATCGCCTACGTAAGGGATGACCGACTTCCTGAAGACAAGAATGAAGCTCACAAAATCAGGTTGAAAGCAGCTCGGTTTTGGCTGTCTCCTTATGGCAAGCTTTACAAGAAGTCGTACACCGGGCCTTACCTCCAGTGCGTTCACCCGAGCAAAGTTGAAGATATCCTTTATGAAATTCATGAGGGAGTCTATGGAAGCCACATTGGAGGTCGGTCACTGGCATACCGAGTTATTAGTCAAGGCTATTTGTAGCCTTACATGCAGAAGGATGCTTAGATATACGTTAGAAAATGCGAGAAGTGCCAGAAGTTCTCACACTCCCTCCACTAGCCTGCATAGGATCTGAGCCCGCTATCCAGTCCATAGCCCTTTGTTCAATGGAGCTTGGACATTGTGGGACCACTCCACTGAACTCCAGGAAATAAGAAGTGGCTACAATTATTTCACCAAATGGATCGACGCCGAACCATTGTCCTCCATCACTGAACAGGATACAAGTAACTTTGTGTGGAAGAATATTATCACAAGATTTGAGATCCCACAAACTTTGATCTCGGACAATGGGACTCAGTTTGATTCTAACTTCTTCAGAAACTTCTGCCAGGAGCTCGGCATCAGGAATGTCTACTCCACCTAGCATACCCACAAAGCAATGGCCAAGCTGAAATCTTGAACAAGGTGGTCCTCGATGGGCTTAAGAAAAGGCTCGACCGAGCTAACGGGAGATGGGCGAAAGAACTTCCGAGTGTCCTATGGGCATACAGGACCACTCCGAGACGCTCTACTTCTGCAGCCCCCTTCTCTTTGGCCTACGAAATGCAAGTTGTGATCTCGCTTGGTCGGCCTCCCAACGTTAAGGTCCGAACTCTTCGATCAAGGCCAAAATGATGTGAATCTGTCGCGAGAGATAGACCTAACCGAGGAGCGAAGAGACGCAGCAGCTATCTGCCTAACTGCCTACTAGCAACAATTGGCTAGGGGCTACAACCAAAAGGTCAAAGAAAGGAGATTCTTAGTTAGAGAATTGGTCTTGAAAAAGACACTTCCCGAGGACAAGAACCCGAACGAAGGCATGCTGGCACCAAACTGGCACGGGCCATTCAAGGTGATCTCGGCCTCCGGATGATCAGCATACAAACTTGAGGACATGGAGGGTAAAGAGCTACCACGACCATTAAATAAGATGCACCTCAAGAAATATCATTTTTGAATTGTATTCGATTTTTGAAATCAACAAAAGCTTATCTTCTGGAAGGATTGCTCTCTCTTGTCTCTGATGCTTGCTAAGTTGTTGAACTCGGCAATCACTACCTAACTGCTATGGAGCACTAGGGAAATGAAGGAAAAGCCTTAAAACGGTTAAGGCACACCAAGTTAAGGAACTCGGTGTCCACCTCGCTTCGGTTATGGAACCAAGCGGCAATTGCCTGCGTAACCGCTACAGAGCATTAGGAAAATAAGGAGCCTTAAATGGTTAAGGCTCACCAAGTTACAGAACTCGATGCCGGCCTCAGCGTCCGGGAGTTTCTTCAGTTACGGAACCGAGCATCGTAACGCCTAGGTGAATATCTTGCACCCTATGAAATTAAAGAATTTAATCCAGTTTGTTCCCATTGAGTTCGGTTACGAACCAAACTGCGCTACTGACAAATTTGGTTACGAGCCTCTTAAGTTATGGAACTTAAGGGTATATGGGGATCCGATAATTGAACCGAACTCAATTACGTAAGCAAAGATTTACATCATGAACATGTAAAAAGCTCGGTTAAAGAACCGAGATCAAGCACACAAAAGAAATGTTTAAGGCAAGCGTTGGAAAAATGTAATTTCATTGATGTCAAAAAATTATACAAAGTCCAAGGAAAATCAAAGATCAAAGATACAAAAAATTTCTTAAGCAGCAGCTTCGGCATTGGCATCGGGCTCTGGCTGCGCAGCATCAGCTTTGGTTTGCACTGCTCTGGTGTCGATATCATCCTCGACCTGAACAACGTCAACCTCGGAGGACGGACCGGGGGCAGAGGACGATCCAAGATCCGAGCTAGTGAACTTTGATAGATTCTTGTATGTGGGGTGGTCTTCGGAGACCCCTGCCTCTTTCAGTGCAGCCATCCATCCATCCAAGCTTCCACACCTATCAGCTTATCTAGAGGACCTAAGCCTCATACGATGCCATCACCTACTGCACTCCTTCCTAGAAAGTAGCATCAGCCTCGGCCTGGAGCTTTGCCTTGAGTTCGGCTTTCTGCTTCTCCAGGGTAGACTCGGATTCGGTGCTCTGCTTCTCTAGAGTCGCAACAAGATCGGCTACCAGCTTTTCTTAAACCTCCATCTCGGCCTTTAGCCTGTTGATATCGGCCTTTGCCATATCATGATCGGCAATGAGGTCGACATTCCTCCGCACCTCCTCCTACAGCTGTTGATCTTTAGCGTCCAAGGCAACCTTGAGGTTTCTCTTCTCAGCTTTCAGCTCGGTGACCTTGGAGTGAACATCCCTGAGCCTCTCGAGGCCGACCTGGCACTTCTGCACTACTTGCAAAAGAAGCAAATGTCAGAAAAACAACAACCGAAATCAAACACTTGGTAATTTTTTTAGAGAACTTACCAAGATGGCCGACTGCATAGCCGAAACCGTGAGCGTTATGTCATCCATTTTCTTCAGCTTCTCCTTGTCCCGAGGCAAGGTGCAGGCTCACCCTAGTGCAGCGACGACATAGTCATCGTTGGCCACGCTGTCCTCCATAGTCAAGGGTGTCTCGGGCTCGACTTGGAGATCGGGCCTCCAGGAGGCCGGCTTGAAGGGCTGAGAAGCAGCCGCTACACTCGACGACGGCAAGCCCAAGGGGCTGGGTGGGGCCTCGATCCTAAGCCTTTTCTCTGGTCGTCCCTCATCTTTTGAAGCCTCTGCCGCACGCTCCCAAACCCCGATACTTGGAGGAGAAGTAGGGGCAGGAGCAGCGGCATCAGCCGCAGAAGATGCAGCATCAGCAGCCGCAGTAGAGGTCGACCCAAGGGCAGCAGCAGGAGCGGTATCCGCAGGCAGGAGGGCGCGAGGAGCTCGGTCCCCGAACACCCGAGCCGCAAGGTCGACAACCATTACGCGGGGTCAGCGCCTCTGCATCTCCTCTTTTACTTCTTCTTCCTCCGAGCTCAAGGATTCGATGTTTAGTCTTCCCGGCCTCGAAGAAGTCTTAACCCCTGCAGCAGCAGCGCTGATCTCGGTGGGCTCCGAGGTGGAACAAGATGTAGTAGCCCCATCACCAGAGTCGATCCGCTGCCCGACGAGGATCGCGACCATCACCTACTCTGTTCTTCCTTCTTCTTCGAAGGCCTGACGTCCTCCCTGAGGTATCCTCCTGTAACACCCTGTCCCGAGTTAATCAAGATTAACTCTAATTACTTGAGATTAATGCTAATTAAACATGTTTTATTGAATTAATGTGAATTAATGACCAAATTGAGTTGAAATTGTCTCAAATGGTCAATTTGAGCTTAATGAGAGAGTAATGAATGAAAGTGAACTACTTAAAGTGATTTTAGACTAAATCAAGTAGTCCAAAGACTTTTTCGTAAATACGATTTTTTACGTATTTCGTCGGATACGGAAACTCTTGACACCCACGCGTGTATCTCAAGGAGTACGTTAACTTCCATAGTAGGCGTGGTTCCATTCGACGTGAATTGGTTCAAATGGCCCTTCATTTGATTCAAAATGTAAATAGTGAAAATGAGAGGGGCTTAATTGCAAAATTGGGCTTATTTAGGTTGAGATGAACTTAAATGAGTTCATTCTCTCATTCCTAGCCGACCAACCCTTTCTTTTCTTTCTTTTCTTCTTCTTTCTTCCAATTTCTCTCCCTCAAGTGTGATTTGGAAGCTTGACAAGTGGATTGAAGAGGATACCTCATCTTCTTCATCTTCTCGATCTTCTTTTTTGAGTTCTTGGAGTTTAAGACTTGAGAAGATCTCAAGAATTTCCTTCAAGAGACTACAAGTAAGTGACTTAGGTTGTTTATAAGATTTTTGAGTTCTCTTTGGTGATTTGGAATGGTTTGTAGCACAAAGAACTCATTGAAGTTCCATTTGTGGATTTGGTTGTGATTTTAGATTCAAAAGAGGGTTTCAAATTGGAGAATTTCATCTCAAACTCAAGTTAAGCAAGAAGGTTTTTGCTAATTAATCTCCAAACAAGGCAAGTGTACTCAATCCTAGTGATTTCATATGCTAATAGATTTGTTTGAACTCAACGAGTTCAATTCCAAAGAATTCAGTTCAGGCTGATCGACACCTGACCGACACTTTTTGGGCTAAATTTCGCAGGAGATTACAGCTTCTGGAAAACTGATCGAACTAAATTCGGTCAGCCGAAGTTGCAACTCGGTTGACCGTACTGCCTGACCGATTTGTCTGAAATCTCATCTGAGCTCTTTGTAATTGGAAACGAGGGGTTAACTGAACTGAGTTCGGTTAACCGACACTGTAACTTCGGTTGACCGACAAGGTGACCGAGTTCCCATGGAAGAATGTTAGAAGTGGTATCAGGGAACTGAGCTTCTGGAGAGCGGACCGATAGAGTTCGGTTAGCCGACAGGTGACCGACAAGGTGACCGAGCTTGAGTAAATTCAGATTTGGTTCTTCTGATTTCTCTGAGTAGAAGCCTGTTGGCTCAGGCTAGTGTTAGTAGCATTTTCCTAAACCTTCAAGGGTGTTAGCTAAGGTTATATTAATGTAAATTTAACTAAAAGTGATGTCATCTAGAATAACACATACATTAAATAACGAACGTTTCACCCCGAATGTTTGGTTTAGGAAAATTTAATTAGATTTGTTGATTTGATTTGAATTACTTCCGAGTTTGACATTACACAGTAACTCCTCAGCGCATTGTAGAACTGAAATTAATAATGTAATGAATAATGCAATGAATTAATGAAATGAACCAATAAAATGAATTAATGAATAATCCTACAGCAGTAGATGGTATGGAGTGTTCCGGAGCTCCGTGGTGATGCCGGTGATCTCTGATCAATACACTGGTAAATCCCATATATTTGAAAAGTCACTTAATAAAGTGTATAATATGAAATAAAAATTGAATGAGTCTTTTCTTAAGGCTGGGTCATGGATGGTGCGCCTTCCGCCCTATGCTATGAGGACAATGATAAGTCACTTAATAAAGTGCACTTACTGATATTGAATGCTTCCTTCAGGGAAGAACTAAATAAATGAATAAATGTAATGTAAATGTTTATTGATTTGAATTGTTTAGAATTGATAGATAAATTATTAGCATGGAATTGTGTACACATTGTTAAACCGTCATGTTTATAGTGTCGTTGATGACATTACAGGCTAAGTTGCCCGTCCCAATGATACAGAGGCTGCACCACCAACGGAGGAGGTCCATCAGGTTCTTCCAGGAGGACTAAACGAGTGGACGTAGATCGGAGGGCAATTACATTAGCGTGTTTTGGGGATATTTTGAGAAATACATGTAGATTCATTTTGGATGTAAATAATAGTCACTTGCATTGTATTTTAAATATGCAGTGTTGACTTGAACATTAGGTGGAATGTATATGTAGTGAACTTTACTTTTATGTAAAAAACTTGTACGGTTTGAATTGATTATCAATGTATATATATATTTCCTCAAAAATGTACATTGACAGGTATGAATGCATGATATCCATTGTGAATTTCGTATTAACTTCGATTAAATGCGAGGTTTGCAGGAGTAAGTATGGAGATCGCAACTCAAGGTTTAGCCGTGGCAATCCTAATTTCGGGCCCGGGTCGTGACACCTCCTCTTCAAGAAAGAGCGGTACTTCGGTTCGTAGCCAAGGAGTGCCTAAGCAGACAGGCCTTCGTGACCTTGGTAGCTGTACAAGGCCCGAAACCACGCTTCGTTCCTCGCCCAGCCAACCCGCTTGGCTTCTTGTCTTCTTTGACGGGCGTTTGCACCATAAACAAAAAGTGTTAGTTCAGCAGAAACGAAAGGAGAAAAATAGAGAAGATCTAAGGGGCTCGATGTTTACTTGGAGGGGTCCCGAAGCTGTGGGAAACCCTGTAAGTCCTCTCCACTTCGGACACACCGAACTCCCAGTTGCCTGAGACGAATAGGCGGTCGTCCTCGGCATACCGATAGGAGTCCTCCAGCACATTGACAAAGCACCACCGTTCGCCTTCGCCTAGAGGTAATAGGTATTGTCGCCCCCTCCGGACTTACACAGGTCATCTACGTCCTCGATGTCATAGACACCGAAGTTGATTTCTAAGATCCTATTCAATTCGATGACACCCATTATTATTTTGAAGCCGTTGGGCATCAAGTGACAAGGGCAGATGTGTCCTTTTTTCAGGTATATCCTCAGAAGTGGGTGAATGGGGAATCAAACCCCACATTCGATCACGGTGATCAACATGAATGGCATCCAGCCATTAGTGAAGGTCAGGCCATCAAAAGGGTTCTCCGGGTCATCTAATCTAATAAGGATGTCATCTGGAATCCTATATCTGGCCCTGAACTTGGCCCTGGCCTGTGGGTTTTCTAACCAGTACCTGTAGATCCCCATTCCTAGATCTGAAGAAGATTGGGGGAAGAAAAGACAAAAAAATGGAAAAGGGGAAGACGCAGAAAAGCCCTAAACTAAGCAAAGCAAAGAAAAAACCCTAGAGGAGGTGCAAAAGCAAAAAGCAAGAAAACAGAAACAAAGAAGGACGAGAAGGAAGAAAAGCTTACAGAACGGACGACGACTACGGGTTCGTGAAGGTTTGGTCTCGGATGGGTTTTCTCTCTAGCAGAACCTCCCCTCTCTAATGAATGCAGAAGTGAAGAATAGGGAAGCAGTACCCCCATATATAATGAAAAAAAGGGCGTCGTTTCAGATTTTGAGGGACGCATGTGCGAGGCATCCTAGGGTACTCCACGCGTCTCCTCGAAGCGATTAGACAGCCAATCAAACGGTGACACGCGGTGCCACTGGTACATCTTCTGCAGCGATTCAGACGGGCTATTAATTATATCGGGTAGACGAGACGACATCTTGATAAAGATCAGATGTCAACAACCGGCTACGAGATGAAAAAGAGCATTTACTCCGAACTCATTACTCAGAAGACTCCTCCATCACAATGCTTAGCTTCCGTGCTTCGATAACAGTACCAGCTCAGCAATAGTACTTAGCTTCCGACCTCCAAGAGTTGGAGAACTCTAAGAGGTCAAAAGCTAGGGGGCAATTGTGTGGGAGCAATCCTATAACACCAAGATTATGCTAAGCTTTGGCAATAGAACCAGCTTGGCTTGTCTTGGTCTCGGTCATATACAACCTGGCAATTATGACAGCTCAGTAACAGTACCACTATACTCAGCTCGGCAACAGTGCTAGCTGTATGTGCTTCTCGGCAACAGTGCCAGGACACATCAGTGACTATTTTTTTATCTCGGTACGAGTACTGGGTGTGAGTTAAATATGACCATGCTCCTATAAAAAGTACGGACACGTTATAGGACGTACTGTCAAATAGAGTATGCGACAGCTAGCAAAAAGGAATGGGAAGCTGTCCGATGGAACTCTCCCTCCACCTACCACCAACTACCTCCACTCAGGAAAAGGTCAATGGGACTCCCATATATATATATATTTGTGTGTGTGTGTGTGTGTGTGTGTGTGTGTGTGTGTGTGTGTGCAGATGGTCAGTCCCAGAAAGGTACGCACAACGCAAGGCATATACCCGCATACTCTCATTCCTCCCTACCATTCATCATTTGCTTTGTTGCAGAACTAACTTAGGTTTCGGAGTGCCTTCGGCTGACAGCAGCCAGGGCCTCTGACCTCTGTTTATCTCCTTCCCTTTCAGGTCTTAGGCATTCGGTGTTTCCCTAAAGAATTCTATACCTATTTAATCAAGTTTGTGTAAATTTTGGCACTTACAAGTACAACCACCAATGGGCCCCCTTCAACGGTTCAGTCGACCATACACTCATCAAAGAGAGAAGAAAAAAAAAAAGACAGAACTCTAATGCAGCAACGTATGGTGCAGCACCCTTGTTATATGCAGGGGGGGCTCACTTGTCAAAAATCTAAGCACCGCATGCACCAACAGTACTCTCTAATAGTGATCTGCATATAAATTATTACTCAAATCAGTAAGATGGCCACCATTAGATTTATTATACCTTAAATACATAATGAACTTTACTCTTTTTACTTTCAGATGGAAACGAAGTCCCTTATGTGTCACCAATCTAACAAAAGGGGCACTGAAATTTACTTTGAAATTTTAGATACAATATAATCAATGAGTATTAGAGATGGTAACCAATTTGGATTTCGAACAGGTGGGCCCTCACCATGTGTTTAATAATGACGCTGCTCCGTACTACAATGCATAAAGGTCGCTGCATTGTAGTTTTGCCCAATAAAAAACAAAAGGGGGGATACGTTGGCTGTGGGTTCTTACTTGCTTGTGGGGACAGTTTTCTCTTGATTGTCACCAAAGGTGAGATTTCGAAATTTCACCGTTCCCACTTGAACGATTCTATACATAGTGCACAGGTGAAAATCATCCTTATTTGTGATGGACACGACACATGCATTTAAAGAGTGGTCATTGTTTAAACTGCGACAATGACACTTTCCCTTAGTTTAGCAATGTTGCAATAATATGGAATAATGGAACTTCTAATAAGATTGGAATGATGTTTATGGAAAAATGAAACTTCTAATAAGATTGGAATGATACATGGAATGACTCAACTTCCAAGATTGACAGTGGTAAATCTACGAAAAAGCAAGTTTGTTGCATATAACATCGCTTTCATGACTCTACCAATAATAAAGAGCCAAAAGGGCTTCTCCCTCAAGTACCCGCAACTTCCTCCCCCTACCATTACATGGTTGCGACGGGTCCACTGTCTTTAAGGCCCTAATTGTAAAAGCTAAAATATCCAAGGAGTGCTACTTTCTACCAATTGAAAATCGCATTGCACAAACGCACTTTTTCTTTATTTTTTGAACATCCTAAACTACCCCTCCCTCCTCCCTCTCCCTCTCCCTCTTCCTGTCCTTCTCCCTCTCTATTTCCCTCTCCCCCTCCCCCTCTTTCTCCGTGTCTCGCCACCTACTTGTGGAGGTGGGCGGCGAGACAGGGAAAGGGAAAAGGGGAGAGGGAGATGGTGGCTCGGCGGCGGCCAGGGACCAGCAGGGGACCAGCAGGGTTTAGGGTTTAGCCGGGAGAGGGAAAGAGAGGGAGAGAGGAAGGGGAGAGGGTGGGGGGGGCGGGCGGCGAAGAGCAGGGAGAGGAAAAATCGGAGAGGGTGGGCGGGCGGCGACGAGCATGGAGAGGAAAATAGAGAGGAAGAGGGAGAGAGAAAGGGAGAAGGAGAGAGGGTGTGAGGGGAAGAAGGGGTAATTTAGAAATTAATTAAAAAGAAAAGAAAAGAAAAGAGGGCGTGTGTGCAGAAAGATTTTCAGTGGGCAGGCAGCAGCACTCAAATCTAAGCTAGCAGGGGCCTAAACAACTGCACAACAATTATACTTCCAAGATTCCTTTTTATGGATTTGCCAAAAGGCACAGACCTTTTTTTTTATGGAAAATATTGACCTTGGTCATGTCCTTGTATCTGACTGGTAGTTGCAGAAGGTGCAGTAGATGAAGCTGCAATGGCATATTCATTGTGGCTAATTTTCACCCAATTCTGAAACTCCTCTTCTCCAAGTGCTTCCCACGTGCTGCCTTCAAAAGCCATATCACCCAGAGCTTCCCAATTCCAAGGCATAAGAGGTAAAGTACCGGGCATCATCTGATGTTGTTGTGGTTGCTGCTGCTGCTGCTGCTGACCTTCCAACATGGTTTGATGAGGAGGTGGATCGTACGGAGAGAAGGGGAAATTAAGCTTGGCACGGTCCCCATGGAAGTCTATAGCCTTTTTATCATAAGCTCGAGCGGCTTCCTCAGCTGTATCAAAGGTCCCCAGCCACACCCTCGCTCTCTTCTTAGGATCATGGATCTCTGCCGCCCATCGACCCGAAGGCCGTTGTCGAACGCCCCTATACCTGCTTCTCTTCTTCTTGTTCTTCTTCTTCTCCTTCTCCATATTCTCATCTGGTGGGGTGAACAGGTTGCACCCCAAGCAGTCTTCAATCCCACGCCCGCACGTCAAACATGGGTCTTCAGCTACATGTGGAATAGTTGAGGAAGAAGAGCATGTGAGATCATGAACAACCTCATTGTAAAGTACATGTTTGTAAGTAGATAGAATGATAGAAGTCTCTTCTTCTGGGGTGAGTCCGGAAATGAGAGCGACTCTGGTGTCTCTCCCTTGACTCTCCATTTTTTTATTCTTTGAGCCCTCGCCCTCAGCTCATGAATTCCTTTGCCATGAGCCGCATGATTTTGGAACTTTATACACATCTATATATAGTCTTGGGGTCTTAGCTGGCATTCGGATCGGATCCACGCGGATCGGGGGACTGGGCGATATCCATAGCTGGCACGAGGATTCCAGCGTTTGAGGTATTACGGCTGAGGGCGGGGGTCCTTTTCATCCTCGTGACCTTCGAGGCTGTATGTGGTGGGTCGTCTTCTTTTTGACCCTGTCAATGGCGAGTGGCGACATCACTGTTTGGACGTGGAGACCGAGTCCTGGTTTCATCTGGTTTATTAGTTTGCAGGGTCCGTGACATTTTAATGCACCTTATATTTAAAATTTTTAATTTTATGACTCAAAATCGCTAAATATCATCAGAGTCTTTTTTCTCACTCTGGTATATCTTTTTCTTTTCTTTTCTTTTATGGATCCCATGCTATTATGGGTTTTCAAAAATCTATGATATCATCATGGGATGCAAGTAGGTTTTCAACTTTTAATATTTAGATCCTATGATATTAAAAACCGATGATATCGTAGGATCCAAAGCAAGAAAGTTAAAAAAAAAAATAAAAAATTATTGACTAGAGTCAAACGACTCTGGTGACATTTGCTAAAGTTTAGTCATGAAATTAGAAGTTTCATGTCTAAGAGGTATTCATGAAATGTCAAATCCCCTAGTTTATATATACTGGCGAGAAATTCATGAGGCTCATCAGTGGGGCTTGCATATGAAAACCAAAATCACTCAAATTAAATGGCCCCTATTGATTGGTCATTGGTAAATTTTCACCTTTTCTCACCCTTATAATAAAAGAATTTTTTTTCTTTTCTTATTTCTTCCTAGATTCGCCTACTAGCTAAGGGGGATGCAACCGACTTGAAGACTCAAGGATCAATGTCTCGAGATGTCTGTGATACTAGGGTGCTGACACCTTTCAACCATAATAAGTGTGTTGGCAAAGCCAATATTTGTTTTCAACTGTTTTGATTTTTTTTATTCTTTATAAATAAACAATAAAGAGCACCAACAATTGTTTTTGAGCAAAAGGTTGGCAGTATTTAAACTGGGTCCTGGATTTTCATGTGAGGTTGAAACCTTATTGGACACTTCAGGCTTCCTCTAAATGGAATAATCGACAGAACTGCACAATGGACAACTTATTTGTAAAGTCCAACAACACCAAATTCAATGCCCAACCTGTGTATGAGATGTCCTCAAATTTCACTACAATAAGAATGGGTCTCATGTCATGTATAGTGAAATTGAGCAATTAATTAATAATGTGATTGGTAAATATGATTAATAAAGCATAGATTTATTTATTTTTCAAAAGGTAAGTGCTCATACAACCACACTCACCCAAGTCACTCACCATCAATGCCACAATTAAGGATTGATCCCTAATTATTTATGTGGAAGTGAGGTGCCTTACCAATTGAGCTACCCCCACATAAGATAATATATCTCTTATGGCATGATGAGTTGCCATTGGAGTAAAATTTAGACAAATCTCTTATACTTCCAAAGCATTTATCTTAAGAGACATGAATTTTAAACAAGTGGACTTCAATATGATCCTCCAATCCTACTCATGGGCCTATTTGGATGTAAGCATCTGCGGGTATACTGCATGAAGCATTTGAAAAATTCCAAATGCCTGACTTCCATAGTAGAATTTCAAACTGCTAAAAGTTGCATTCCGAAATTTATATTATGATAATTCTGCCCTCTAAAACTGACTTTTTTATATGATTGGCACAGTAAATTTTACCATCTAAACTCAAACAAACAAGAAATACAAAATTGTAAGAGACAGTTAGGCAGCCCACGCATTAAAGTAAAAAATTGCTTGCAATCAAACATGCCCCCAAAACCTACTGTGGGAAACTCACACCGCCCAAAACTGCTGACGTCACGTGACGATGGCCCACCGTTTCAGTTTCGTCGACTAGGAGGGAGGGGGACAATCGAATACAGATGTTCCTTCGACCCCACTAACCGGCGCTTCCGTCGTCATAGACGTAACGCAGTCTTAGATTCTTTAGGTCAGTCCACATGCCGACCCACAAGTCACTTTCCCCCATAATTAATCCGGGTTTCCCAACTTTTTAATTCTTCTAAATCAAATACCAAGTCAATGGGAATTTTGCCCATCCTGATATTGTTTGCATATGATGCAGGCAATTAAACAAAAAATCAGCAAACTACACCGATATTTTGACCTACGGGCGAGCTAATGTGTTAACGGTCTAACTCATGAGGCCCACTCCCACTGTGGATAAAGATTTGATGGCTTACACTGATTAAAGGTGGGCCCAGATGAGTTCTGTCAAGCTGGACTGGATGTAATGTCGCTTTTTTCTAGAACACTTTTCCAGCAAGAACTAGCTCAGGCTGATAGACAGAGAGAAATTGGGCATCAGTGCAAGATAAGGTCCTCCTTTGACGCGGAAACTAGATAAGACGCCAGCGTGATGGGATGTAAACGTAGTGATGAAACTCTTTGGTCTGTCGATCGGGAATCGCCAGTGGAAATGATGCTCATAGTATCAATCCTGGCCAAGATCATCAAACTGCATGGAAGATTTTTACATATGAGGAGGCTGCATATTGTGTGTGGGGATCCAGCTGGTGGGGTTATTCACAGGCAAATTCTATTGCTTAATTTACCCACTTTATGTCATTGCACTTTATAAAGTTTCTCTAGCTACGTTGAGCCCTTCATATGCCGAGCTTCGTCTTTGGATGTTCTGAGGACTGAATTTCAATTCAAGAGGAGGCTAGATGCTAAGCGTCCATGATCACCCTCTAGTGCGCCGCAAGCTGGAGAGAATGTTTCGGACCATGTATCCAAATACACATCATTCATCACATAAATGAATAGTCCTCACCCAAATATCCTTCATTCAAAAGAGATGTAGGTCTCTGTGCGATCCATCCACCACACGTCCGCAATCATATGAATAGCTATCATGTTCAAGAATCCTTACTCCTCGTTTATGTAAAAGTATGACCTTGCAACAGTCCTTCCTCCTCTCATTTATGTAAAGTGATGTCCAAGCATGTACTTTCTTCTAATAGGATGGTGTCATGTGTCTATGGAGTGAAAAAATGGCTTCTTCTTTCCGACTTGCTCCTCCACAGTCATCAAATGGTTTCAGGTTTCACCACTGCTGTCAGCTACAATGCATTCCGGTCTCAATTGAATAATATATCTATGGGGATGGGCAAGTCCCAAAAGAGGATTTCAGGTGGGTGTGCTTTTGGTTTTTCACCAGATTCTTCAGGGTCTTTGGAGAGGGATACGAGGGTTTGGTGGGGGCTGAAAGAGTAGAAAATGGAGAGGAAAGGCATCAAGTAAGGCTGATTGGTGATAATTGAATAATTTGATATGGAGTTAGAAAATCAGAGGTTGGTATGGTAGGATATTAAATGACATGTACATGATTTAATTTGGAGTGAGGACTGTCACCATTTTGTTTACATGGACTTGATGAAGCAATGAAAGGAACCAATAGAGGTCATGGTAGGATATTAAATGACAATTACATGATTTAATTTGGAGAGGAGATGACATGGATTAAGAACATGAGTGGCTCATGGAAGAGCCACCAGAAAGCACCTATTTTTATGTGATTTAGAGGGGTTAATCTTAACCCAACAAAAAGCTAGAACCTATGATTTAGAGAGGATTGCTGACAGTGAGGAGAGCCGGTTGGTTCATTAGCGTCAAAGAGTTGCTTTCCTTCCACCAATTTGAATCCCATTCTCTAGGATATTGTAGGAGAGCAATATGTTGAGAGAAAGCAGGTTGATTGAAGTAAGCAGAAGTTGGGAGGAATAAAACCCTTATTTTAGATGAGGGTCGTACATGGCCAAACCAGCCCATGATTAGGGTCGATTCAAACTTCCTTTGGCTAGTCATGTCAACTGGCCAGGTCTGATACACCTGTTCCACACAATGGGTATATGATATGTGATAGCAAGCCCACTTACAACCGGCACCGTTATTTGTTGCTCCTTATTTAAAGATATTTAGAGAGAGAGAGAGAGAGAGAGAGAGAGAGAGAGAGAGAGCATATATCATTTAGAAAATCCAACCCATTATGCAGGATTCAAACTTGCAACTTCACAAATCTCTCTCATCAAATGCTCTATTCCAAATGTCCAAGCCAAGTTTTGTACCTAATGATCTGATAGAGAGTAATGATCCCGTGCCATGAACGTATCGTGTTATGAACCCACCAGTCCTCACCTACAATTAAGTTATCCCCTCCACATACATTAGCCTCCATAAATTACCATTAGCCCAATTTTAACACTCATCCAAGTGTCACTCCCCATGATATTAAAGTCCACAAAAAATGATAGATTCTATAATTGTTGAACTTAAAGGTCATAGATCAAAACATATTATGATGATCTAATAGGGTTGATATATTGCATACTTAGTTCACTCTGAGATCTTTCCATCCCCGCCTCCAGCATTATTATCATGTCCCCAGGTAGGGACAAGGTGAGTTCGTCACTCCAAAACCAAAACTCCATAAAAAGATATATAAACATATTTGATATGAACAGAGGGGTGGTCCGGGTGCGTCCAGGAGTCGAAAGTTTGAACTTTGAACCCACCCCTAAATAGTTAACATCTATAAGATTCAAATGATTCAAATCCAGGATGGGCCACCCATTTAACCCAACCCGCCTCATTTGAATGAACTTGATGGCAATGACTCTGGCCACAGTACAAAAAGAAAGAAGAGGTGAGCAGAACTGATTGGCTACATTAGTAAGTATTTAGGTCTCATTCCAAGTATGGCCGGGCCCTTTCGAGTCTGTCCAGGTTTTCCTTCTCATTTAACTTCAGCTATGGGTATGGGACCTGAAACCTGGATCCAATCCAAACCCAAACAATTTTCATCCCTAGACGGATCCCAATATCAAAAACATTACATGGGACATTAAGGATCAAACCACTTACATGGTCAACAAAACAGAGGATGTGGTGCACTGTTCAGATAGGATTCTCTAACGCAAAGTCTTTGGTGCCCCATCACTAAAACATCCTCGAATACTCCTTGCACGTCAGAATCGGGTAACCCCCGGGCCAAAGGCCAATAGTCCAAAGGCTGGGCTGCCAAGGGATACCCTGAGTCATCAAAAATAAAATAAAATAAAAAGGACTGAAACCATAAGTATTTGTTGCCAGGGTAGGGTGATAAGCATGATATCCATTTCAACCACAACAAAAAAGATGAATATTCTTACATCTAGAGCCCATAACATCTATGGGACAATTTAACATTGTACAATTTATCAAATCCAGATTTTACTGTCCTAAATTTTTGGCATAGATAATAGAATGCAATTCCTTAAGATGGGAGTGTTTTACCGTCTGCTTGAAATACTGAAAGAGCTAACTTTCATCGGTGTTGCAACCACCAGTGGAGCCTCTGGAGAATCACTGACTGCAAATTTCTCATGCATGAAGCGGCTGTCAACGATAGATTCTTCCTTCGGGACAATCTTGTAACAGTAGCAGCTCTTTAGACCTGCCTGATTCTGATAGCACTCATGGTTGCTGTTCTTCACTTGCTGGAAATTCCAAATGATGCTAAACTTACCAACAGATGCAACAAGATGGCGTTCCTGTTTTCCATTTTCTGTGACCTGGTTGCATTATTGATAGAATCAAACTTTGCCAGCTCAAAACTTCGAAGCCAATAAATGAAGATTGGATGAATATATAGTAACTTAACCAAATTTTAATTTCAGATATAACCTAAAAGACCCTGTTGGTCAAGTAACTAAAAGGCTGACCTGCTTAAGCCAAATTCAGACAGTAATAAATATGGAAGACTCTTACCCAAAAAAAAATAATAATAATAAATATGGAAGAAAAGGGCTAGAGTAACCACTTTGAGAAAGCATCTAATGCACGCCAGACCCATGTTTCAATTGGGCCAAGCCATGGACCAGCTTAAGGACCCATTGGGCCACATGCTCAACAGGTGTAAACCCAACATGCATATCAGGAGGCCCAAGGGGTTGGCCTTTTGGGCTTAAATTAGTTCCAAGTTGTATACATCCTTCAAGTATGCAGGATGCCCCCGTGGAAGCAAGAGGGTATACAATTGTGTGAGGTCAATCAATCACTAACATAAATATGTGTGAGGTCTCTTTCTTCCCTCATAACAATATGTGCAATGAAATTCCGATTTCTCTTCATTGTGAACATGGTAAAACCACACCTAATTTTGGATTTTCTACTTGAAGCCAATAACAATGAAGTGCTGCCCAAGCAAGTGCCTAAAACATGAAGAACAAAGCAAATTGACTAGAGTCATGCACTCATCATGATATGGAGTTTGGTTTTCTAGTTTTGAGTTTTTATGTCCCATAATTTTATTTTATTTTTTAAATACCAAAAAAATATTGTACTTTAAAATATGTACGGTTATGTTTTTAATACTCAGAAAAAAGAGTTCGTAATTAATTTCTCCCCCTTAATTGTTGTGTGACTCGTGTTTACAATCAACGTAACCATTTGCCTATTGCAGAATAAGGTAAAAAGAAAAATAAAGCACATTAGACAACAATACATTCTTGATGTGGTCAATTTCAATCCAAGAGGCCAATCTCCAAGGATAGGGAAGTACAAGTTAACCAACTCACAGGATATTTAGATTTACCCTCCACCAGGAGTGACATTTTACCCAATACGAGGTGACAAGAATCAACTTGGAGAAGAGCACAAATCTCCCCCTTTGTGAATCAGTGGACTCAAGAATGCTCTTTATAGAAAATATTTGAAATCACTAACTAGCCCGCGTTTCCCCACTTCAGACCTCGGTCTAAAACACGAAGTGCCATCACATTGATCTTCAAATACCCAGATGAGGTGCTTTTGCTAGTCACTTCTGTTAAGTTTTATTTATTTATAAGGCAACCCCAACTGATGATGCACCCTTAACACGTTCCATATCCATTTTTAATATAAAAATTCTAGATCACTAACTAGCCCCCATTTCCCCACTTCAGAACTTGATCCAAAACACGAAGTGCCATCACAATGATATTCAAATAGCTAGATGAGGTGCTTTTGCAAGTCACTCTTGTTAAGTTTTATTTATTTATAAGGAAACCTCAACTGATGATACACCCTTAACACATTCCATATTCATTTTATATGGGGTCAGCCTTCTTTTTTTTATTTTATTTTTTTTCAGATGATAGCATTGATTCAAATTAGCTTAACAGTATAAGAAATATATACTGAGAAGCAAAACCAAACATAGGCAAAAAAAGATCTTGCTAAAAAACACAAAAGAAATCCACCAAGGTTAAGAACCAACACTCAGCACAAACGGCTTATGAAAAGGAAACTGCAAAACAAGAGAACCCAAGAGCGACAAGCACCCCACTAAGAAAAGGCCACCTCTCTGCATTTAAAGAGAATGAGATCAGTGGATATCCCATGAAAATGCAGAAGAGTGGCCACCCAAGAGGCAACTGCGAATAATCGATTCCAAGGGGGAAGATATGCCTTCAAAGCATCTATGGTTTCTTCCGCAAAGGAATACCTCCACGTATCCCTCCCCCTATTGGATCCCACTTCCCACCCAAAGATTCCATGCCTCAAAAAGCTTTTGAAGGGAAGAAGGAAGCACCAAACTGCAATAAAAACATCTGATAATAGCATACAAAACTCTATGAACCACCCTACAATTAAGAAGCAGATGGTCCACCAATTCCCCTGCAGCCAAACACATAGGGCAAGCGTTAACAATCACAAACTTCCGCCTCCACAAGTTAACCTAAGTGAGAGTTCCACCACTCAAAAGTCAACTAAACAAAAGCAATGAACCGACCTCGGAGGGGACTTAAGTTTCCATAGGCGGAGAAGCGGGCAAGGAGAAGACAAACAAGGGGACAAATCCAAGAAAGAAGCAACTGAAAGCACCATCCTATGATGGAATCCAAACTCCGCATTCCTAATCCTCCTCAAGATCCTAATTGTACAATATTAAAGAGGAAGGTTTTGGTTTCAATTTTGACCGCGGTTGGGATTTTGACTGTAAGTTTTTTTGTTTTTAAATCTTCTCTCCCCACTTATGCAACTACGTACTTTATCTCATTATCATAACCACCCCCACTTCTCTTTTATTGTAAAAACTCCATTTCAATACAAACTCTACCACTCCCTTTCTACTCAAATTCTCCTCTTCCCACCACTAGGTCTTGGACTATATAAACACGTACTCCCATAACCTTCTTATTCTTTTGTTTTTTTTTTCCGAAAATCTATGAGTTTTTTTTTTAATATATGAATATTTGAATTGTAATTTTGGCCATATCCGTGCTCAGCACGGGTTATTATGCTAGTTTTCCCCTTAACCTTGCTTAGGCTTACCTTCTTTGTCAGTCTAACATCTAGCATTGTCGCTGACGACTACTTCATTATAGTGTTTAGTTGTTTTCTTGTTCTCCTCATTCATTGTATCTGCAACACTTCAGCTGATTATACAAGTGATGCTCTTACCATCTACACTTCATTTCTTCTTTTATCAGAGCCACCCATACTCCCATAGTCTTTTCTTGTTAGTCCACATGTCCATCCCAGTAGGCACTTCTCGACCATTATGTGGGTTTTTATTCTAGTATTTGTTCCCCAAAATCAGCTCAATCTAACAATGCAAGCCTAATTGTCACCATATAAAAATGTCCCTTTGGTATTGGCACCCAAAAATTGCATACCATTTCCAGATGAGAATCAAACAAATGTCATAATGAGGAACTTCTTTGGGGCCATCTATTAGCAACTAGAGCCACTCAAACATACTACCCCCCGCACCTCCCCTTGCACACACCACTGAACCAACACTTGCACCATTTGACACTAGTCCAGCTAAACCAACAACTGAATTTTAATCGAAAAAAATTGCACTTACAAAACCATTAAGCTTTTGTGGCCTTGTATAGATGGTAAGAGTAATCTGACCAGGCTGATCTTGGCCAATTCCTATGTCATGAGACAACCTTTCCATACACTTAAGACTTCTGGGATTGGCATCCACATAGATGATCCACAAACTAGTTTGCAGCTTTGCAAATTATGATCAATTGTGTTTCAAAATTACTCCTATAAAACACAGACTGTTGATTGGCAGCGCAATGTGGCCTACACCAAAGAACCCACCAACCCTCACCTTCATACATGATGGATAGTTGAGCAGCAAAAGGCCACCATAAATATACTGGCCAAATCTCACCTTGATGGGACATTAAATGCCTGCAAAATGGAAGGTGTGACCAAATTGTTTTAACCATCCATCTTATAGGCCTCTTCCAAATGAGTAATCAATAAGCCAGCTTAGATGGAAATTTGGACCATAAGTAATCCATGAACACATACTATTTAACTGCCTCTCATAGGTAGCTTTGGACAAGGTGTATTGCAATATAGTACCGCAAGGGGCGAAGGTTAATCAGTTTTCCCTCATATAAATGAGTAGGCATTTTATGAGTGTTTGATTTGTTCACAGACCTTTGACCGCTTCCATTGAGTTTGGGGTGCCTTGAGCAAACCAGCCCTTTGTCATTTCAATATGTAAAACCATGTAAAACAACAAACCCTTGCCTGTCTACACACCAAAAGTTGAAAGTGTCGAACATCCAATATTGAGAAATTTTCTCCTATGAACTGACTCAATGTGCAGTACACTGCTCTATGGGGCCCATTTTGGCCCACCTTTGATGACTGCATCCCCCTTTTGTACTCTCATGTTATGCCCCATGATCTGGCACCAGGCCCTATTTTATGATTGTTGAACCTTTAATTAATTTTGAACTGAATCTAAAAGAAATCTATGATTAAAAGATCATTTAAAGCTGTTAAATCAGAGGCTAGGATAATCTGATGTGACTGATGTTTTTGCCTGACCCATAAGGACACATTTTCCATCTACCCTACCTCCACTGATAGGCATGCATCTAAAATGGGCCACACAAAGTGGACCGCATAAGAACAGTATGCAGTGTGGTGGTAGGTGAAAATGTGCTTCCAACATTTATCTGTCTTTGATCTGATGGACAAGGTATGCCGAGGATAACTTTAGGCCGATACAGGCCCATATGCAAGACGATACATACAAGCTACCGATGCAACCTCTAGTACTGATTTTGAACCATGCCTTGAAGTGCTTCATCCAACAGATCAGGCAACTACTATAGGCATAGATAAGCAACAAATTTATTAGATAATACTCAGATAAGATGAAAGATATTAATACCTATAAGATATGAAACGCAGAAACGCAATAAGCTATCTACCAACCTAGAAGACAGAATTAAAGAATCATTTTCATAAACTAAGAGGCACCATGGAAAGGAAAAAGGGTTGGCAAATACGTACCCATGAAAACTGCCCTCCATGGAACTTCTTGTTTGCCCCTGCCAGATAAGAATCCATAGGAGTCAGCTTCAACAATCTGGGAGCTGCAATTCTGTTCCCCATTCGACCGCTAAAACCAGTCTTTGTCTTTCCACCTTTGTCAGTAAACAAAGTGCAGATGAGTATTAGATATGAATCCGTTGTGCCCAATATCCACTTCCCATCAAAAGTAACATCCACATGGGTGATAGGAGAGCCAAGCCCCGGAAAAGCAGTTTTTGCTGTCCTCATTGAGGTCGTTGAATACAAGCGGATCTTCCCATCAAGTGATCCAACAACAATTGATCCATCACCAGTCGTTGCAAAACACTGAAAGTTTGTTCCTCTGGAGAACTGATGCCCTTGGGTCCATTGCAGAACTGGGGTGTCCGCCGTTGCCAGTTTCTGCACCATTCCTTTCTGGTCACGCATGTCCCAACGACACAGTCTGTTGTCATCCAATCCCAAGAAGGTCGACTCCGATGGATCCAACTGTGACCCCTTGCTATCATTGGTAATGTCTCTCATGGTGATATCAGTCCCATCTTTCTCAAATCTCCATTCAGTGACAACCTTCCCAGTTTCTATGTCTAGCTGGTGAAGCCCCATGGTGTGGGGCTTCCCCTCATTCGCCGGGTTCATCAACAGCATATTCGTCTCAGCGCGCAACAACAGGGCCTTCTTCGGGGTCGAATGCCCTAATCTAGAACTAGCACTCAAATTCCCATGGTCAAACTTAACGCACACACCTTTCCCCTGTATCCCATGGCTGAAATTCTTCACAACTTGAATACCAGAATTGCTCACAAGGAAGCTGTTATCTAATGCGCCCAACGCCAAGCTCTGAATACCCTCCTCATTCGCAACCTCTTCAAACTCCTGCATCAAATCCTGACCTGCTCGCACTGGCGACGCCGATCTAGGACTTCTCTCAAAGTTCTCCTCTGCATCTTCCCACATGGAATCATCCGCCACTTCAGGATTCACCCACCCAATGAAATCCTTCCCGTAAACCTTGACCTTGTTTTCCTCCGTCGATTCGACACCATAAGTATTCTCAAACAGGCATTTCCGGTAAACCGCCACAAATTGATGGTAATCTTCATCCCTAAAGAACTTCATCGCCCAGACGCCATTGCAGACAAAGTCGACACGGCGTTGGTCGCCGAACAACTTCAGCTGCATGACTTCACCCACAGGGATGCGGACTTTGGAGCCGATTTTCAAAATCCATTGACCATTACCGTCCGGATCATCGGAGTCATCGGAGTCATCGCCGCCCTCGATTGAGGAGGATTTGGTGAAAGAGTAGGTGGTGAGTTTCTCAGAGGTGACCCATTGGGCTTTGGCGGTGGCACCACCGACGTGGAGGTAGAGCTTGACAGCGTTCTTGAGATTAGGATTGAGGTTAGGGTTAGGGTTAGGGCTACCTGGAGAAAAGGAAGAAGAGTATTTGAGCCTGAGGGACTTGAGCTTGGCGTCGACATCGTCGAGAGAAGTTAGGGTTTTGGAAGATTTCTGCTTCTCATCTGATTCTTCCCCTTGGCTTACTTCTTCTTCTTCTTCTTCTTCTTCATCTTCATCTGAATCAGAGATCTCGAGGCCTTCGCGACTGTGAGATCCGCCCATTGATGCTTCTGTTGCTGCTGCTGGTGGTAAGAAAGAAAGAGAAGGAAGGGTTTGGTTTGTACTTTGGAAGGAAAGAGAAAGACAAAATTAGACTATGCAAATCAGATCCAGAGATGAAGCGAGGGAAGGAAATATGCATTTGAATTTGAATTTTGATGCGGGCTGAGGGCGTTTTCTAGGGTGGGTTACCGGCTCACACCGGTA
Organism: Persea americana; assembly: GCA_029852735.1. Lineage (NCBI taxonomy): Eukaryota > Viridiplantae > Streptophyta > Magnoliopsida > Laurales > Lauraceae > Persea > Persea americana. The sequence continues at coordinate 54,638,715 of CM056812.1, forward strand.
AAAGTGCAATTCAAATCTTGCGTCCTGGGCCATGATCCAACGATCCAAATCGTGATCTATGGGCCTCATTCCAATAGTTGGTCTTTATCCTCTTTTTTTCTTTTTTTTTATATTAATGACGTGGGTATCCCTTCATCTTGACCCATCAGGCCTGTTCCCCAAGTGGCAACCGCTAAACCAGAAGAAACAAACAGCGGGTAAATTTCAGGACAGTTATCAATACAAGACATCGGAAGCAAACTGAATAACCAATGCCTTATACCTCTGCACTAATCCATTGGGGTGAGGTGAGCTGCGAGAGTAGTCTCATCCTTGAGAGCCACCTTTTTAGCTATCTTTATGCGCTAACAAAATTTAAAAGTATTTATTAGAATTTGTTGGGTACGATAATTTAGTTGAATAAAATTAATGTGCTGAAAAATAAATATTTGAAGAAATGTGGACGAATTTCGAGTGTACAATAACTAAGTCGTTGTGTCATTTCAACAGTTTCTAGAGGGACAAAATGTAAAGACTGGTCTAGAGATTTAACTAGAATTTGGTGAGATCATCAAACGATCAAATTCACTCTCACAAGAAAATCTAAACTATTTACATGGTTATATTATTTTTGCAAATGTATAGATACAGGATATCTTAAAACCATAGGTGATAGGCCCCTCCATCTGTGCGGACTAGACCGGCAAGCCATGATTTGGGTCCCCTCCATGTGTGCCGACTAGATAGGGCGAACCATGATTTCCGGGATGGCAATCCAAATGATGGGTCAATTGCCACCTTTGTGTACACATCCTTTTCATGGAAAAAGAAAATTGTCACGTCAGCAAATTCCATATAAATGAAAACCTCGAAAAAAGATTTCCACAGAATTTATAAACTCATGTTTGGTGCGAATTTTTTTCTTCGTTGAATTTGGCTAATGTTGTTTAGTGCTGCTGTAGATTCCTTATGAAATATCAAATTTTCTTATTTGGTAAATATAATTTTTTGAAGAAAAATAACGTAATATGTATATTATTTATTTAACATCAAATAATAATTTATTTAAAGAAATAAAAATTGAAAGTTGGAGGGCATGTTTATATACACACCTTTTCCAAGGAAAGGTGAAATTGTCACGTCAGCAATTCCATAGAAATGAAAACCTCGGAAAAAGATTTCCGTAGAATTTAGAAATTCATGTTTGGTGCAAAAGTTTTTTCCTTGTTGAATTGGTGCTAATGTTGTTTGGTGCGGATATAGATTCCTCGTAGAAAATCAAATTTTCGTATTTGGTGAAACAATTTTTTGAAGAAAATTAACATACCATGTATATTATTTATTCAACATCAAATAATAATTTATTTAAAGAAATAAAAAATGAAAGAGTAATAGGGTTTTGGGTTGAAATGGACAAGATTCAGAAAAAGAGAGGGAGAAATTTTCCGAGAAAACTCATTTCCCATACCCCCCTAGGAAACTCATTTCCACCATTATCAAGGAAAATACTGACGAAGCAGGAAAGCGTTTTCGTGGAATTATTCCGCACCAAAAGTTTGAAAAATAGATTTTCCGCTGAAAAGTGTTCCACAAACATGCCCGTAGAGTTTTGGGTTGAAATGGAAAAGAGTGAAAAAAAGAGGAAAAAGTTTTTCGAAGAAATCAATTTCCTCTTTCCCATACCCCCCTAAGAAACTCATTTCCAGCATTAGTAAGAAAAAAGTTGTAGATGAAGGAAAGCGTTTCCATGAAATTGTTCCACACCACACACCTGAAAAATAAGATTTCCCCGAAAAAGTGTTACACAAACATCGAGGTAACCCTGGTTTAGATATACATGAGTTCCATGCAACAGTTTTGTACCTTACTTACCAATAATACAAAAAGAAACAGTTTTGCACCTTCCCATAATCAGTAACTAGCAAATAGAGATACAACTAGATATTCAACCGAACAGAGCAGAGCAACTAAGTTCAGAGGATCCAAAACGGGGCACAAGGTGCCTCTATATGTATGAATGAATTCTTACAGCGAATGGATAGAATATAAAGGTGCCCATATTGGATTGCATCAATATGATTTTCCATAGATAGGTGTAAAAAGGTCAAGCACTTGAAAGATACCTCATAAATCATGAATATACAGACCATGTTTACAACTAAAGGAAAAGGAAGCATCCATTTTCTTGACTAGGAAATAAAAGATTCTAAATATACACACATCTTGTTGATTCAAAAAAAAAAAAAAAAAACATCCAGAAAGTAACATATCTTGGACTGAGAGAATTGAGATTCTTGAACAACGATATCAAATAATAGGAATTTATATGATTAATAATTACTATATAAGAAAAAAATCTGCTGGATTTAATCAAGCAAACCCCATAAATACCATACAAATTACTTTTGGAGCGCTCAAAAGTTCAAAAAGAAAATCAAAGAGATGGAACCACGGAATACATTCTAAGACACCCACCATCTCTAATCCCTGGAGCACTGAAAAAGGAATTCATGATGCCACTCACTAGTCCAAATAAGCTAATAAATTTGCCAGAAGTCTGCATCAACTCAGTCCTCCCCGTTAGCCAATGAAGCCAAGACCCCCAAAAAAATTCCCACTGGTTCACAATCCTCCCTCCATTGCCCGACTCAAGCAGTTGTTGTAGGCACACTCGTGGCAGGCTTAGCCACATAAATTTGCTTTACCTTGGATGAGCCAAAGTTCTTATCCGACCCTACAGTCTGATTTCTACCTGGGAACCCCACTCTCCTGTGCCATTCACCTCCGGAGCCAATCTTTTGCGAAACCCCAGCACCTCTCTGCTCTGTATGCCCAATTGGGTTAGGATAATGAGAAGCTGATGAATTCACCTGCTGATTGGCAGGAGTCATTGAAGCAGCAGAACTCATACTTGCAGTGCTGCTGCAGGCACCACTGCTGCTGATGGTAACTATGCCACCCTGACTAGCATCTGAGGCTGTCCCTCTGCTTTTCGTGTTGCTCTCGGCTTTGCCGTTACCATTAATAGAGCTAAAGGAAGTAGGCCTGCTGATCTGAATACGAGAAGATGAGGCACTTGAGGGCTCGATGAGGCCCTCACCTGGAAATTGAGTGGTGGAACCACTTGCTTGAGGGAAAGCTCTACCACTGTCCGCAGATGTTGATGAACGAGACTCCTGGAAGCTTTTCAGGTTTGGTGTATCAACAGACAACCCATGACTGAACTGAGAAGGAAGCCGTCCCTCCACTTGGTGCTGCAATGGTGGCATTGATGGCAGAACTGAATGAAGGGGCGACGTGGGAACATGAGGCCAGTGAGCTTGCACTGGTACATCAGCTGAGGACTGCAATTCCAACAGATGAAACTGTCCATTATGTAGTTTTGATGGAAGGCATCTTTTCTCAGTTTCAGTGGAAAAGGAAGAATGCAAAAACACAGCCTTGGGAAATGCTTTAAGTTTGAGGAGGCATATGTGGTCCATGCGTCATTAATCAGATTGTTGATCAGAAGCAGCTTCAAGTGAGTGATGCCGAAAAATGTCAAAGCAATCATTTTCTTAATCTCATTTTTCATTTTTTTATTTTTAGTAAGGAAATAATAGAACTCTAAACCCCAAATAATTACTGATGAGGAAAAAGTGCAGGAATGTTTCAAAAAAAAAAAAAAGGGCCCAAAGACTAGAACGCCAGAATCTTACGATCTAGGGTTCATTTTGGCATCCACCACCCAGTATGGGGGCCATCATATAACTTTGGGGCCTTGAACCAACTAACTTTGGGGCAAAACATTAAAAAGAAAACGCCAAATATCAAACTGCACAGTTACATGGTTTAAGAATCAGGACCCTGCAATTCCTTGTAAAGGGAAGGACAAAGCTTAATCAAGGAAAATCAGCTAACCATGCTTTCTACAATTGGAATTTAAAGCAGCTATGGGCTATGATGCCCGGATACGGCAGGGACACGCCATAGATATGGCAAGGACACGGATTTTACATGTAAAAAGTGAAATATCGGATACGATACGACACGATACGTTGCCCATTTTGAAGTATCCGTGCATCATAGGCTACGGGTCAAGACAGGTGAACCTAGGAAATTTTCCTTCGGAAGGCCAATATATGTGCATGATATATATATATATATATATATGGAGATGCTCCTGTGAGAGTAAAGGTGGGGGCCCTCACATCCATATCCAATGCCAACAGCCTAAATGTGTGGGCCCCTACCCCTTTCACAGTACCGTGAGAGTTACTCTCACAAGAGCATATATACATATGGGAGATGCTCCTATGAGAGCATCTCTCATCTTACTATGAGCGTTAGAGTGGGGCCCCTTAAGTTGTTGGCATTGGATATGGACGTAAGGGGCTCCATCCTATCTCTCATAGTAAGGTGACAGATGCTCTCATAGGAGCATCTCCCTATATATATATAGAGAGAGAGAGGAAGAGAGAGAAATGGTCTCCTGCGCTCATGCGGTGAAAAGAGTAACATGCGATGGTCTATTGGACAGCTGGAGTTTCGAATTTATTTAAAAAGACAGGGCCCGTAAAAACCACGTGTTAAATACTCCAACGAGTTTTATACCTGTAAAAATACTCCATCTCTGCTTCTTTCATCCCAAATGAACTGAATAAAAGAACCATTTCATTCTCTTTCTATCTCTTCATCTCTCAACGTGATCTCTCCTCTCTCCATCTCTCTATATGTGATCTATTTCCTCTCCATCTCAAGCAAAATGAACCCACATAACTCAAAAGTCAAGTTTCTGTCTCTCGCCTCTGATTCTATCTCTCTCTCTCTTCTCTACTTCTCTCTCTCTCTCTCCCAACCCAACTACAGATGCTCAACAGTGACAATAGAATAGCATTTGGCATCATCCAGTCTTTTTTTCATCCTTCCTGGTCACTGGGTAGTCATTTTCTCTCTTGCAAGCTTGTCAACCACTTAACACCTGCCCCTCTGATAAAATTTTTTTTCAAAGAATTACATAACCCTCTTGTAAGGCCCACCTGGTTGCACAACAAGGGAGAAAGATTAAATCTCTGGGGGGATTAAGGGCGGGCCAGATAACATAAGAAAAGTGGCTTTAAATCATGCATACTTTTGTGTTTAAATCCACCAGTAGATTGATTGCATTATCATCAACTCACGAAGTGTTGGCAACGTGAAGAGGTGGGCCATCTCTATGATATAGGAAAGGGTCAGTCAGCTTCTTCCTAGAATGCAGCACAAAGGTCCCATGAAGAACGATGAAGTGAAACACCCTTGCAGCTTCTTTTTTCTCTTTTGTTTGGGCCCACTTTCTTTGTTTTCAGTTGGCCTTTGGGCATGTCATGTACTGATCGGCTCGCTTTTTCGCTCACGGGACTACCGGGGTCAATGGATGTGAGAATCCATGGGGTCCAACTCTTTCGTGACCGGAGACAAAGCGAACATCAACTTTTGTGTACGAGTATGCCAAATTTTATACTCTACTTGGAATTAACAAGTGGTGGTCCGTGGAAGGCAAAGTGACATTTTTAGTGTCAACATGTATGTATATGCTTCTGGTATATCCAAAGTTGCATTCGATCTTTCTTCATCTGAGCCTCATTCATGGTACTCACTTGCTTTATGCGTGTGTTAACTTATCATCAATTAAATTACTTCAATACCAAAGATTCCATTGTACTCTTTCATTATAGAGTGAGAGAGGGAGGTGGAAAGGCAAGAGAAGAAACACAACTTAGAGAGGAGAGGAAGAGAGACATGACTTCGGAGTGTAAGAGAGCAAAATGAGAGGAGATAGAAAAACCCAGGTATTACGAGTCTGGCTTTTATGGGCCGGTCTTTTTAAATAAATTTGAAACATCAGCTGTCCAATAGGATTGTATATCGCATGTTACTCTTTTCACCGCACGAGCGCAGGAGACCATCTCTCTCTCTCTCTCTATATATATATATATATATATATAACAGGGCGTGACTCGTTCACTTCATTAGTGTGCGCACCTCAATGTGGGGCCCACATGAGGCCCCACCTGGGATTGGGACCTGGGGGGGGGGGGGGGGGGTGTCGAAAGATCTCCATGGGCCCTTCATATCTGCAAAAAATCAGCCCCACTCCTAAACCCTATCATCTCCATTCAGGCCCCACAAATTTAATTGTGTATAGTCCATTTGGATGGGTGCGCAGTCGATCAATCGGTCTAGTCCATTCAGATGGGTGTCGAAAGATCTCCCTGGGCCCTTCATATCTGCAAAAAATCAGCCCCACTCCTAAACCCTATCATCTCCATTCAGGCCCCACAAATTTAATTGTGTATAGTCCATTTGGATGGGTGCGCAGTCGATCAATCGGTCTAGTCCATTCAGATGGGTGCAAACCCAAGGGACATGTGAAATTCAAGAGGGGGGAGGGGAAATGTGTGTGGTCCAGTCGGATGCACCCTGGTGCACAAGATGCTCACCGGGCACACCTGATAGCCATTTTATATACATATATATATATACATACATATATATATATATATATAAAACAGAGTTATAAAAAAAAAATCATACCTGGAATTGTGACAGATCAAACATGGCTAAAGGAGAAGCCATTTGCAACAGAGGTGATCCAGGGGCCAGATGCTGGATAGAAGCAGGCATGCTTGAAGGATTGCGCTGACCAGAAGAATTATTCAAATTATGGATGTCACCCTCACTGATGCCCACCGCAGATGATACGGGAGTATGTTTCCAATCAGGCTGCTTCCCAGAAGGAATGTAAGTGGTGCCCATGAAACTCAAACCAACCTGCCCAAACTGTCCAACTGGTGCGAAATGGTTGTACACAACCATGTGAGGAGGGCCTTGAACGCCGGGGATTCCTCCAGGATTAATGAAAGGGCCAGTAAATCCAGCAGAAGGACCGTAGAATGAGTCAACACCGGAATGGCAAGGTTGCCAGGCCCCAACCGATCCCGCAGCTGCTGTGCCACTTTTCTGAGACTGAGGTTGAGTGCCGCCAGACTCATCATGGGGCCCAAAGGCAAAAAAAGGGCCGCCTAACATGGGGTTCATCTCATAGCAAGGAAAATGAGGAGGTGCACCAGGGAAATGCGATAGCATCGGACCTGAAGAATTGTGTGGACTCGACAAAGGTGGCCACAAAGACAGAGGTGGGGTCTCCACAGAGAGATCGGCTGGAAGAGCTACAGTCAAGGACTCTTCGCCTCTGGATGGACTTGGTAATTTCTGATCGCCCACCACACCTGCAAAAGATTGGACATAATTATAATATAGTTGAAGCAATGAACATATGACTGGAGCTGCAATAGAGCTCAATGGCCTGCAACAGTTGCATGAATAATTTTACCGCATCCTGAAGGTAAACCAGAGATGTCTGCACCTCCAAAGCTTTTGGCATCTGAAACAGAGACAGAAGATCCACCCAGCTCATTTCCCACTAGCTCATCACTACTTATAGCAGCAACTGCAACTGCAGAAGCAGCTGCCTCAGCTTCAGCCTCAGGATCTTCTAATTGAACACAAGAAGGATCTGGGTGCTCGTCTTTGTCAAAAATTATGGCGTGTTCAGCACCCGATGCAGACAAATTACAGTCTATCGAAACATCTGGCCTACATGACCCAGGGGGGCCGACGCTGCTTGAAACAGGAAGGCTGCTGGGAGGAAGAATGGTTGGAGATGTAACAGCACCTGGACACAGCCAAGAGGAATACAGTAAGATCGTGCAAGCAATGCAAGGGTGTGTCCAGACTGACCCAAATATGGAATGCTATACCCAGGCACATATATGCTATGATGCACGGATACTTCAAAATAGGCAATGTATCATGTTGCATCATATCCAATACTTTACTTTTTTTTGTGTAAAATTCATGTCCTTGCCATGTACATGGCATGCCCCTATCATATCCATGCCATATCTTAGCATCATACCCTATATGTGCTCAACATATCACATCAAAGACAACACAGCAGCAATTTTGGTATGAGTTATTCATGGGATACTTCAAGAATATGCTCAAACAAAGTCTTGCTGTATTCCGTTTGTTATAATTGAACCTGTAATGATTTTAATGTACTGTAAACATGAGATACTTCAAGAATATGCTCAAAGTCTTGCTGTATTCTTTTTGTTATAATTGAACCTGGAATGATTTTAATGTAGTGTAAACAATCTCTCTCTCTAAAAAAGAAAGAACAAAAAAAAAGGAGAGATGTTTCAAGTAAGAATCATAGGACACTAAGAATTCTTGCTTTAATATATCTCCCTTCTAGTTAAAAAAAAAAAAAAAAAATAGCGTCCTAAGAATGTACCATGTCCTAGATTCTTGAAAATGGATGGAGAGTCATTCCACTTCCCATATATGGTGTCAGTATTAGTACACCCCTGAATGTGCATCATAGATCATATACTTAAAAAGAACAGAAACTTTTAGTTTAGCCATGTGTTTGAGAATCTGAAACCACATATCAGGGAGTTTCCAACCATTTTCACGGCATATTATTATCAGCAATGACCGCCACTACTGATTTGAGCCAGAAAAATCAAGAAAACAATATCCTCCCTATTGTAGTTTCAATTCAACAAGCAATCCTAAATGATGTAACATTTAAAGCTATTGTGATTTACAAAGTATGTTCTACTTTCAGTAATAAATAAAAAATAAATAAACCTATTGCAATGTAAGGTAGATTATTTTCTCTTTTATTTTTCTTTTTCTGTTTTTGTTCTAAATGGTAACATGACTCAAACCTATAACTTCATGGATGAGGCAAAAAGCACTATGATTTGAAGTACATGCAAAAGAAACTAGAGAGGACTCCAAGTGTTGGTTGAAAAACACTAACCAAACTGAATTTTCTCCCCGGCAAGAAGGGAATTTAGAGGGCTTGCTGTGGAAGAAAATGACTTGTCTTGAGTCAATATTGACGTTGACGGTTTTCCAAGCTCAAGAGCACTGCCAGAGTGATCACCAGTAGGCGCAACATGAGTATCAAACCGTGCTTTCATAGCCTCATCAAGCTGAGTCTGAGTTAGGGCCATCACCTTGAAAAATAAAAAATAAAACTAAAATGAGTTAAGATACAGTAATTTGCATGTGAAGAGGGGAAAAACAGATAATGGAGGGAAACTGTAACATTTACATGATCAATGTTAACCTATAAATATATACCAGAATTTTCACATTACAACCAATTCTCATATAACTATATCAGCACCATCTTCTTGGAACCACCTGGGATTGGCACTAATCCCAGTTTGGTGACAGTGTTACTCACCGTTGGACTGGAATGAACATTTTTTCTACGTTCTTTCACTGTTGACCTTTAAGGCAACAAAAATCCATAGCCATTCAATTCATGATAGACCTCCCCACCACCTTACACCCAGAAGATTGGAGATGATCCAAGTGGGCCCAAAAGGGGGTTCTCATAAATAGTTCTCATGTGAACAGAGCTCTATCTATAAACTAATCAGGCTCAGGTCCACCATAGACCTAATCTGAACCTGACCCATCAGCATCCCAACTAAATACTAATCCACAGTTATGATCAGAACCATAGTTATCAGAATCCTACGATTCGTATCCCGAATCTTAAGGACAACGATTCGTATCAATGTAATGAATCCCATCTACAAATGAATCTTAGGATTTAGGTGTGAATACTACGATTCGATACTCGTTTCATTGAATCTTTAGATTCAAGCGATTCGACTAAGAGAGAATGGCTATAGCTAATAAGCTAATATAAATAATCTTTTATTTTTTTTCTTTCTTTATTATCTCTTTCTTTTATCGCTTGTATTTTCAAAAAGTTATTTAGCAGTTAACGAAACCTCGTAAGAATTTTTTATAGCTTTGATAAGGTTTTAAAAATGAATAAAGAACATGCATTTAACTAAAGCATTCGACTGTACGTAGGTGCTTGTTTATATCTTCTTCTTTTTTTAATCTATTTTGGTTTTTTTTCTTCATGAACACTTTTTAACTTTAAGAGATATCCTACCGTGTAAGACTGATGGTTTGGATTTTATTTTATTTTTCTATTTTAATTTAAAGATAATAAATAATATATATTGATACTTTAAACTTATTTAACTATTTACACCATTTATTTCATATATATATATATATATAAATATATGTCATGATGTTCTTGATATGATTGTATGATAGACTAACTTGTTATTATATTTATACTACTATAAATGGAAAAATGGATGGTTATGAATAATTGCTTCTGTCGTTTTCTTTTAATTTTTAATTATTTTCTATTTTTATTAGAAAAATAAAAAATCCTACGATTCACGATACGATTCATGATTCGATTCATGGGTATGAACGATTTGCGATACGATTCCGATTTTGAAAACTATGATCAGAACACAAAGTTGCCCAGCACAAAATAATAACAAACAGAAAACGGAAACGGTTTGCAATAGAGGTTTATGCTTAAAAGGCACCATAATTCAGCTAATATCACAACAAAGAACTCCATAGATTAATTTCTTATATTATTTCTATGATTGCAATGTCTGATAATCCATAGTCAAGCAGAAAACATGCAGTCAGCCATGAAATACAAACAAGGTGCTATTACTAGTAACATATTAGGCCATTCCAGACTTCAGTCTAAAACAAAGACAACCCCATGTGATATGCTCATTAAATGGTGTAGAAAAGAAACACAAATGATATTCTTAAGTTAGAAAATGTTGCCCACATGATTCGGGGCTCTATTTTCTTACTGTTCAAATCCCTTGTAGCAGCTAAATTATAATATTGACAGGAGTCATTAAAGCACTGTAAATTTTAAGGTCCCCTGAGGAAAATGTGAATCAGCAAATGCTGTGTCGTGGGCCGCAAATAGGTCATGGCACCATAAAGATTTGCCTTTTTCATACTCAATGAAATTAGGCACAGTTCATACTCCATGGGGGTATCCCTTGTGTGCTTAGAGACACAAACACACCAATAGCTTGGCAAAGGAATTGGGAAGTCAACATTCTTAAGGGAAACTCTATAAACCTGCCTTCAATGGTGGCATGCACCATACTGAGCTATATCTCGACCTGCTTCCGCACAGTTCCTTTTCTGTTAATGAAAGCTACCTGCTATCTCTCGAGAAACCCTTTTTTTTCTAAGGGGAGAAAAGGAAGCAGCAGCAGCCCCTCTCAAAAGAAAAAGGGCAGCAGCAGAAGTTAAAAAACAGCCTGAGCCATAGGAAATGTACAGTTTCCTGGGCAGATATTGGAAGATAAAAGACACTATATACTTTCTAGCAAACGGAGAGAAATCCCAATCAATTCAGGGATACAGATCCCCATAACATCTGCATGTATATATATTGAAGATTGAGAAATGAACATTTCCAAGAACTCCGAGAACAATAGTTCCTCTTTATAAAGTTAATATCAGAGTCAGACAACTCCATTTCACTTAGTAAAATTGTTCACTTGCTGCTAAAAGAAGAATATATACCAAATTCATAGGGTATCACACAAGGCAAATAACAAAAAGGGGATCCTCAAAAGCCTGACAGTACCTGCTGATTAATGCACACGCTGGCCCAAGAGCCAAATGGGGTGATTACATTATCTAGTGCAGCATTTTTGTTTTCAAAGGGTAAAACTGGCACAAGGTTTGTCCCACCACTAGATACAGGAAGAGAGCTCGTGTTGCCCGACCTGTAGAGAAAAAGAATCAGAAAAACATACAGCCGAAAAGGCTTCGCATACACACAAGTGTCATATAAACATACTTTGTAGCAAGTGATCTTCTTTCAGTAACAGCATCTGTGCTTGTAGCAGGGGTGCCTATTGGAGGGAGTGGTGGCGATGCCATACCAGTAGCAAATCCAGTAGATACTTCATCATTAGTGGAAGCCCACCTATCACTGACCATATGCTCGGATTGAACACCACTTACCACTTCTCCACTCAATGATGTTGTTTTATTCAAATTGGCTGAAATGGTTGTAGATTGTGAAACCGAACGAGGCTTTCGTGGTGCCTGATACAGAGTAACCACATGAACATATTAAGCAATGTAGTAATTATTTATTTACAAGTAAATAGCATAAACAGAATAACAAGAACACGAAGTGGTGCGACATATTCAAAGTTACCATGACCTTAATGACTCTTGACTTGGCCTTAATTTCCTTTTCTCTCTGCTCTCGACGATCATTTAACATCTGTCTCTTGGATCTAACCTCAATGAAATCATCTTCATCACTAGGGGCTTCAATGCCTGGCTGCTTGAAAACACGAACAATACCACTTTGCAGAGGAGCATCAACATCTTCAGAAACAACATTAGCTTGCAGACGCCCCTCTCCAGAGTGGGAAGTTTCCCTTGCATTTATCAGCCTCTTAGATGGTGCATCTTTTCCCAATGTCTTACTCATCTTGCTTCCAGTATCGACAATACGTGAACTTGATCCCGAGGTTAGAAATGTTTGTGAGTCAACCAATGGCTTTGTTGATTTAGTCAACATAGTATCCTTCTTATTACCACCTTTTGAAGCAATCCCAGGCGCTCTTCCATTAAGATTTGATTTCTCATCCACTCTAGAGTAGTTTGATGAGACAAATCCTTCTGATTGCCTCCTATCAACATTCTCTCGTACTTTAAACTCAGTACGCCGAACGTTTCTTCGAGGCCTCCTCTGAAAACCACTTGAGGCTACATGTGAAGCTTCAGATTCTGGAACAGATGGTCTTGAGCCAGTATTCCTGACAGCATAAATAAAACGCTTCCCTTTGCTACCAGGTGCTGCACCTGGAGCCTTTGAACCACCCAAATCTCTTTCATTTGAAAATATTTGAGATTGAGTGGATTCTATATGTTTTTGACCATGTGTGTCTCTATTACCAGACATGGATCTGAAATTCTTTTCAGCAGTCTTATCATGCTGACTCTGGTTTTCAACTTGGGAAACTGATGAAGATAAGTTGTTTTTTTCAACAAAAAGAGAGCCATCTGCTGGATTTTGAGGCAACAAAACTTCACCCCCTGAACTATCTGCTATGAATAATGTCTTTTGCTCAGCACATGTGTTTTGCTGAGATGTTTGAACAGATGCAACTACCTCATTCAGAAGAGGGCTCGGAGCCGAAGAGCTTGAGGCCACTTGATTAATCAGAGATACACCAGGATTCTCATTCAATGAATAATGTGCTGAAACTGCAGGCTGAGCAAAAGTCAATGTTTGAGGGGCAGCCAATGGCAAAATTCCCTGGGACATTGGTGATGTATACCTCAGCTGGCCAAACTGAAAGAAGGGAGGTTGCGATGGATGAAGTTGAGTTATAGGTCGCCCCACCTGAGGATGTAGAAGAGGCATCTGTATAGAACCAATCTGTATGGCCGGGACAGGGGAAGGAATCAAGGATGGGCCTGAAAATAAACCAAACTGTAGCTTGACAGGAGGAACCTCGGACTGACTCAGGACGGTAGATGCTGCAGGCAAGACCATCTGTATGGTTTGAGAAAGCACTGACGAGTTCATAGCAGATGCAACTGCCTGCTGATCCGGCATACCAGAACTACTAGGTACTTCCACATTGTCCAAAAGATAAGTAGGTGATGCAACTGGGCTTTGGTGAGGGAGATCTTGCAATGACTTTTCAGCTTCATCGATCATTTTAGAAGAGCTGTCTATGCTCCCCTCAGATCCGCCAATCTCAGCTTGAAGACCTTGCCCATTTCCGACCAGTCCAACGGTAACAATGCCAGCAGAAACTGCTTGTGTCTCAATTGCCTTACCAGCATTGTTGGCAGCATTTTCCAACTCGTCACCATCAGGCATTTCCACTTCAACACCCTCGTCAAACCCTAAAACCATCTGGCCAACCTTGACATGAGGAGTTTGCTCTTTTGAATGCAAACCTCCAAATTCCTGGGCCTCATCAAGATTCTCATCAGCACCTTCACGCACTTCATCTTCTTCATGGTACGTGTCTTCTTCTTCATCATACTCTTCTTGCTCTTGCAATTCTTCATTAGTTTCAATAGCCCAATTCTCATCTTCGCCAGAGGATACCAAACTCGAGGCCATGACATTTGTGATCCCCTCTGATGCTGAAGCTACATATTCACTGTCAGATGAAGCTCTCTGTTTACAATCATCAGCAGCAGGGATAACAGCAAGCTCTCCTGAATCATCCAAGTCATCATGTGAAAGATGAGTAGGTGAGTCAGGAGGGCTTGAAACGGACAGTGAGGATTGTGAGTCACACCCTGGTGGATGCTTCTCATCCCCCTGCTCATTAGGGATACCGTTCCTTTCTGCTGCATCCATTATTCCACTTTGTTCAGCCCTATCATGGTAGCTGGTTTCATAACCAGCCTGCAAGATGTGTTCATTCCTCCTTGTGTTGTGCACAAACTTTGATTCTTCATTCAGAAAGACCGATGAACTGGGATATTCAGACTCATCCCTGAAAGCACTCCTATGCATGGCAGGCAGTGATGGAGGGGGGAGAACACGAGGCTGCCTCATGGAATGTCTTGACCTTCCAAAAGAGGAAAGCGCATCAATGTCAGTGTTCTGAAATAACCTATCTGCATATGGAGCGTTCAGGTTGCCACGAGGTGGCCCATGTCCCCAACCAATATCACCAAACCTGTCCATTGAATTATCAGGAAATTCAGGATCAAGTTCAGCATTCCTGTTGTAATGATCACCGTCCCCTCCAAAGTTCCACCTCTGCCCTCTTAGATGAGGGTAATCATCAAAGACTGGGATTTCAGGCATCCCACCCTTGGTAGATGTCCTCGAAGACATCACTCCAGGGCCTCCATAAAAATCTTTCCTAGGGTACACTCTCCCTCCACCCAACCCATCTCGCCTTGAAATGTAACCATTCTCCGGATCTTGTTGTGGGAGGAAGGATGAATTGCTCCCGCTCTCAAATGAATCCCTACTCCAGAAATTTGAATGTTTTCCTCCGTCCAAAATGACTGAATTTCCATCTCTAGAAGAGTGAGGCCTAGATCCTGTCTCAGCAGATCTATTCAGACTGGAGGAGTCAGATGATGCAGAACTAGTAATCCGCTCCACCATTCTCTCACCATCTTCCCAATCTCCAACATTTGCTGCCCTTGGGCCATCTCTTCCCCTTAACATCCCGGGCATTCGTTCATTCCCTACAATGGTAGAAAATTTGTCATCCTTATCAGCCTCAGCTTTCCTCTTTGCAATCCTAGCCTCCAGCTCCAAAAGCTTCTTTCTAGCAGCCTCTTTTCTCCTTTCTTCTTCCAAAAGGACCCTCCTTTTCTCCTCTTCTCTTGCCATTTTCTGCTCCTCAGCTCTTTTCAGAGCATCCAGCCTCTCCTGTTCTGCCCTCCAAGCAGCTTCCCTAGCCTCTTCTTCAAGTCTTCTCCGCCTTTCCTCCTCTTCCCTTGCCAATCTTTGCCTCTCTTCCTCTTCTCTTCGAGCAAGCTCCAAGGCTCTTGCTTGTTCTTCTGCAACCCGCTGTCGCTCCTGCTCTTGCATCTTTTGAACTCTCTCAAGTTCAGCCTCAAAAGATTCCCTCACTGGGTCATGAAAATCAGTCTGCTTTAGAATGTCTTTCTTCCTCTTAAATATTTTTGCGTCTCCAATAAGACCCCCAGAAAAAGGATCCCTCGTGTCAAAAGCATCTTCCGTATACGGTTTTGCACTGCTTGAAAACAAGCGTTTCTCCCTACCAAAACTCAGAATTGGATCATTCAAAGGAAGCCCCTTAGTCCCAGAAGAAAGGGAGGCTTTGGCCATTGAGCTGCTCTGAAATAAATCACCTTTGTAACGATTTGAAAGATCACCATAACGACTGCGCGGATTCTGTTCAGCACCCCTGCTATTAAATGCTTCTGCAGGACGATTTCCATTATGTCCAGACGCCCCACAACCTGAATCTCTTTTGGCATTCCTAGAATCTTGAGCCACACTACCTGTGCTACGGAAACCATTCCCACCGCTATCTCTGTATGTTGATTCACTATACTTGCTGTCTTTAGCAAGTTCTCTGCTAGGACTGAATGACCTTGTTCCCATTCCATTTCTGCTGATTCTGATCTCTCGGCTGCTAAACCCATCTTTCACAACTGAAGGTGAAACCCTCCAGGAGCTCCCATTCCCAACTTCTCTGATAGGGGTTGTCAATTCTCTTCTATATGGATCCCCTCTGAGCACTTCCCCAGATGAAACCTTAATGTGTTCAGCATCACGTAGTCCCCGCCCATCAGATTGATCACGAACCAGTGTCCGTGGCAAACCACCCCTAGGAATATCAAAGTCCCTATCCTGAACGGAGGCATTCCTAGTGAGTCCATGATCTCTGTCTCGGTTTGGAAACCCATGACCAGTATCACGTTCGTCATCCTCCCAGTCAGATGTGTGACGTAAGCGCACAAGAGGCAGTGGCCCCGGCAAGTACCTGTCCAGTTTCTGCGACTGCTCCTTCCCATTAAGGCCACTTGATGTATTACTCTTCACCTCATTCTCATTAGAATGGCTACCAACTACAAGCCGGGAGGAATGCATCTGAGGACGCATGTGAAGCTGCAACCGCAATTCAGAACTCATCGAATGCTCTTGTAGAACCCCCTCGCTTGGTTTCTGCTTTGGATGCAAAACATCCTTCTGCTTCTGGGCAGACACGGAAGGTAGAGTGGCATGCAATGTGGGAAAATCTTCACCTCTCAATACTACAGCCTTCTCCACAGACACAGCATCACGAGCTGAACCCATGTCTTGATGCTGCCCAACTGAACCCAACCGGGTGGCCGGAGGCATGTAAATGCCACCACCCCCTCTCACTCCTCCATCACCGGGACTACTGACCCTCTGATTATCACTGCCCAACCGTCCAACTGTGTGATCCCCATTGCCACCCTTCTCCAGCAAAGTAGCAGAAAGCCCCGGCCTTGTCCATCCGGCAACAGAAGAGGCATTACCCAATCCAGATCCGCCACTTCTCGCTCCAGAAGAACTGCCCAATGCCGTAGATTGATCGAACCGCTCATGCTCCTTCCTCAAAGATGGTAAATTTAAGGGGCGTGGAACCGATAGTCTCGGTCCGGCCTTCGTGCTCCCCGAAACCGAACTCCTCTGCCGCGATAGAACCACCATTCCACCGCCGCCACCATGATGAGCGGGGCGAATCCGGCCGGCATTGGCAGAAGAGCTCGGGGGCTGCCCATACGACTTATTGAGATTTACAGACACGAACTTGCTCCCAGCTCCCGGATTGGCCATCAACCAAAACCCTAATTCCTTCCACTACAAACCTCCACCACAGCATGAAACCCTAACCCTAGATTTCTACAACAATGACCCAAAAGCAGAGATCTTTTAACTCTTATTCCCTTCTTTTCAATCAAATATGAAGATCAAACCCTAAAAATGCCCTAAAAACTCTGGCTCCGATCGGGTATTACAGGAAATGATGAGACTAACGAAGATTCAAGCTGAAAAGGTGAATTCTTTAGATGATGAAGTGCTAGGGTTTTGTTTATTTGCGATGATTGCGTATGATAACGAGGGAAGGCGTAGGTTAAGGACGTTACCTCTGGTCGGCTAACGCTGTCTTTGTGGTGTCGTTCTATCGTGCGCCGCGGGTGACGCGGAAGCGCGAAGCCCTAACCAGTGGGGAAAGAAGAAGAAGAAGAAGAAGACGAAGAGGCTCACTGTACCCGGCAAAGAGAAACAAGACAAAGAAGACAATGGTTTAGATGGTGAAATTGAAGAGGATGCTTCTTTGGACTCGTGCGTTTATAACGTTTGGGTTGGGAAGATCTTAATGGGGGTGATAGTGGGCCACATGATGATGATCTCATCTCGTACGTCGAAATGAATAAGTCTAGATCGATGGGAATGTTTCTTTGGGCCATAGTCATTGGGGCCATATACATTATTTAGTTTAACTGTGATGATAAGCAAAATTGTAAATGATTATTGGTTTTAGGGTTATTGCACGTACAGCTATCCTTAAATTGGATATATGCTTCCAAACAAGTAAAATTTAAATATTTTCTACAAAATTATTCATATAATAATGTTGTGATGATATCGCAGCACGGGGTGATGTGTGCGATATCATATGAGCGTATATCAGATTTAATGACTGTTGTATGGGCAATGTCCATTGCTTTTTTCACAAAGGATTGTATTGTATTTTTAATGAGCCTGAATCCTCAGCAGTTGCAGTTGGTATAAAAACAAATAAACTCCATTGTGGGAGCCACATATAGATGGTCCGGGCTGTTAGATGATGATAAAGGGTGCTGCATAAAGTTAGGAAAAAAAGAAAAGAGACCCATCCACGCAGAAAGCAAAAATCTTTTCTGCCTTCTTAATGCTGTTGCACAAATGTGCCCCTGATGCTGGACAAAGCTTCGCCATTAAGGCATCATCTCCCTGAACTCGAATGTTCA
Organism: Persea americana; assembly: GCA_029852735.1. Lineage (NCBI taxonomy): Eukaryota > Viridiplantae > Streptophyta > Magnoliopsida > Laurales > Lauraceae > Persea > Persea americana. The sequence goes on from CM056812.1 coordinate 54,657,123, forward strand.
CATATCAAGAAGCGGCTAAACATGATACAGATGAAATGGGTAAGATCACAAACACAAGAATCATAAAAAGCTTTAGGATCTACTTTGTAAGCCCACTTTCTGCCCCGACTAAAAATTGTTAGTGGCGGTGGGATCTAATACGCCAAAACACCATTACTTTACAGGCATGTCAATGGTTTGGTTTGACTTTGAGAATGTCTTTCAAAGCATCTCATCAAGATTCTACCAAAATACGCCTCGGCCAGAAGTCAAATGCCCGTGGATTGATGAGTCCAGAAATAATTAGAGAACCCTTGTTAGTGTTAATTTCTATCTGCCACACAATGGACTCTTAGCAAATGATATAATTGCTTGGGCTTATCTAGATTGATTGATTGATTGATTGAGGGCTATAGCTTAATTAATTAAGGACATAAAAACCTCATTTAAAGGGCTAAATTGAGTGCATTCGAGACCTCTCAAAATCAAAAAATCAAAAATCCTAAACCTATATATTAAGCTACCACTTACCTCATTTACAAGCTTTTCTTTATTGTACTACAAGATTCAAGCTCTAACATTCTCAATAGAATGCTCCAACAGTAGTGGGTTGACAGCGGTTTACTAATTACTTTGGCTTATCATTCTTAAGACCCAAGGCATGGAACTAAAGAATAATTCAGACTCAATGAATTATTAATTAGAACAAAAGGAATCAACGGATTTTAAAATTCAGGAAATTAAGATATTAAAAAAAAAAAACTATTAAAATATTCGAAGATACATAAAATTCTAACAACAATAGAAGGAGAAATAAGAGATTAAAAAATTTAAAAGATCCGGCTTGCCGGATTCGAACCAGCGACCTAAGGATAACAGCAACAACTACAGTCCTCCGCTCTACCAACTGAGCTAAAGCCGGATTTTGCTTTTAGTTTGAGCAGTAAAAGAGCTATTCTATAGTTTAAGATGGCTATCCCTCCCCATCTACCACCACGAGCAACCAATATGGACAGCCACTTCATTGATTTCAAACAGGTTGAGCGGTTGCAAACTGAAATTACGAACGCTCGTCAGCATAGTCCGGGTCATCCGTGTCAGATTGGGGCCATTGCAATTTGCAACTCATCTTCAAATACCAAAATGTGCCATTTCAAATATAGCTTTTATTCAGTCAGCACCTTACTAAATACACATCATCCTGGGCCATGCTCTACGAGCAAACAGCATATTTTCTGTAAGCAATCCAGCTCATAGGGGCCCACCCAGATGCATTCTTATTGGTGGGGCGGCTGAGGTTCATGAAAAGGTCTCCTTATAAGGGTCAACAGAAGAATCAGCCCCATCATATCATCCTAGACCTGGATTTAATAGCCCTAACGTTAGTGGTTTTTAAAATAGTGGATAAAGGTTTGATGAGGTTCAAATTGGACCGGGTGGCAGATCATGGGAGGATGAGGGTGTGAAAGGGCCTGCAAAAATCAATCTGCCAATTATGAGACCCATTCGGGTGCCAGCCAACAAGCTTTTTCTATCACGCACGTGCCTAGATATCTATCCCTTGTCTTTCAATTTACAAGTATCACTCCTAACCAGTTGTCCAACTCAGAAAAAAAAATGACGGATTGCTGATCGCTAACATCATCTCAATCAGGAGGAACAAAAAAGTCAATGATTTATTGAGCTATATTATTTATGAAGGTGAGTATACTGCAAATGAGCATCGAACTTGAGCAAGTGCTAATTTATGGGAGCTTTGTGAATGTGAAAGAGTTGACCTGGTCATTGAGCTCCCACGTGGTTGTTAAAAACCTCTCACGCAACCCACGAGCGGTACCTCCTTTCCTTTCAATCTTCACCCTAAATCGGTTTTGGTAGGCATTTAAGAATTTTGCCATTTTACTACTCCCAATACTATAAGTAGTAGCTCTGTTTCTAAGCAAGTGATGTTAAAAACTATGCAGAACAGAATTGGGCAGTTCCGTTGAGTGGAATATAGGAACTATCTGAGCTGGGTTCCGTAGTTAACTTGACCGATATCAGAATGGAACTACAAATGCAGTCATCACTAGGACATATCAAATAAATGCAATTGTTGCTTCTTGCAACATTTAAATTGAAGAGCCATATGAAAAAGGGTTACTACTTACTTGAATGGTTGGGTCCTTAGCCAAGGGTGGTCTATATCCATAGTCACATGCCAAATGGATATCCTGTGTGAAATGTATAAACATCATTCTTGACATGTATCACCCCAAATCAAGTTGGGCATAAACAAGCACCAGTGTGGAGGTACACGCACATCAGAACATCAAGTACGAAAGCGTCCAAGTTAACAGTATGTAGAGATACCCCAAAACAATTGGTTTTTGACATTTTATCTAACTAGCCAGCAAGTCCATTAACTGTACAAGAACCGTACAATCAACCCATACTGCAGCTGGTGTTGCCATTTTACTGATCTCTTTCTGTGATTTTGATGTTAGCTGTGTGATTACTTGGAAGAGTCTCCATATTATCTGTGAGGTACTCTGCCGTAACAATCTGGGCATCAAGGAATCAATTTCCTTTGCTTCAAGTTCAAATCAGACTGTTTAAAACTGAAATCTTCCTTGCAAATGTATGACAAAATCAAGGTTCTGATAATACGTCAATTTGTGATCATAGCTGACCTGCTTTCATGAGGATTCTGAAAATCTGTGATTGTTTGTCTGTTTATAAATCCTTCCAGACGGTCAAAAGAAGCTGCACGTCAAATATATCACGCTGCCACTTCCTTGAGGTGTTGAGAGTAGCTTTTACCGGGAGGAATGAAGATGAGGTCTTCCCAGCCAGAGTTCTTATCATTCATCTGAAGAAGAAGTATAACTGAAGATGTGAACTCTGATTTAGGACCTGAAATATGCAAAGTGCCACAAGCCTTGATAATGTTTATGTGGGGCCCTTGGATCTGTGGTCGATGGATCTGAGGGGCCTCACCACGATGGACCACACCCCAAGAATAGCTATGATCCTATGATACCCAGATAATTCAAGATAGATATGCAATGGGTCCCTGATGTATCAGATCCAAGACATGGCATGTGCATCCCATCTGGGTATCATAGTCATTATTAAGGGATCCATCCACAGCCTGAAATTGGTTGGTTAAAAGGGGAAATACTGCAAGAATGCACATTCAAGATTTTTGTTCACAGGGTAAGAATTGGGGCTAGGATCTTCCTATCTGAGCCACAGTTTTAGGGCAGGTCCACACAATAAGGGGCGCCAAGAGCAACTGTCTGCATAGAAAGCCAAGGGTCCCTCATATACAAAACTCAAGCCCTGAAAATACTACAAACATCATGGGTCAAAATAGGATCAATGAGGTAATCTAAACTCTCACCTCCATCTTTTTTAAAACATCTTCCAAACTTCCTACCTGTAAAGGACAAGATATGTACAAGTATTATCCCAAGGACTGCAAAATTGAAAAGCAAGCAATGATCACAAGGAAAGAATCAGAGGTACCATGATGTGTTGAGATATGCCTGATCCTCTTCTTGAGACCTTTGAAATTTCTCTCTCTATATCTTCCTGCACGAGAAGAAACCACACAATCAGTAAAATCTTCAATGTACTTCTTTATTCTTGTAAAGGAAGTCTTCAGAAAATGAGAAAGTTCAAAACGACCTTTTGGAAGTATATGGGACAGTAACGCTTGTTCTTCTTCTTTACAACCAAAAGGTCTGACTGCACATACAAGAACATAATTAGAGTTCATTGGTAAAGAACTATAATTCAGGATAGAACTCAAACTGCAAACACAAACCACAATAAAGAGACAAGTGTATTCACAATTTCAATTTTCAATGTACATTTTTTCCCTGTATCCAAGTTCATTGCTATAGACCTCCATCGTTGAAACAGAATGGAACTCTTGAATTCCCATCTTAGGAAATTTAGGTCACCAAAAATGCAGTGAATTCCTGAGAAATCAGAAGAAATCCTGAAAACCAGCTGCAATCCCAGAAAACAAAAACCATCTTTCCATTGAAGTTCATTTCCTTCAAAAGGAAGTTTTAAATCAACGTATTTTCTAAAATTAAAGGAATTAAATTTTCTGGAAAAACAAATGACTGGCGAAAAATTGGTTTCAGGTTTATCGGTATTTTAAAATTTCCTGCACTTTACAAGCAAACAGTACCAAGATATCACTATCTGACAATGAGATGAAAGAAAAAGATCAGGCGTCGGTTAAAGATAGCCCTCTCTCTCCCTCTCTGAATCCACACACTTGGTTCAAAATTTTGTATTGTCCCTCTGAATGGATCTAATGTGGAAATTTTAGTGACCCGGACAAAAAGTGGATATGGGAAGTGAACAGTGACACAAGAAATGAACGCATAAAATGGCCTGATTTTGCAACATTTTGCATCCGAAACTTTCGTATTCTTAAGGGAAAATAAGTTTCCCAGTACCTATGCAATAACTTGGAGACAGAAACTCTCACCAGTCAGATATCCAAGCCATTGAATGGAGGAATTCTGCTACTTCAAGATATTGGGGAATGGCTAACCAACAATTCCCATTCAATATGAAAAAGTCCCCCAATCATGCAATTCAGGTTGGCGAACCAAACTCAAGTTATGCCATATCCGCTTAGACCTCTGCAATCAAGTCTGAACTAGCCTGGAAACCCTTCAAATACAAATCTGTGTGCTCCAATTTGAATGCGAGCTACTTCAACAGAATCGCAACAGATAATTCAACCCAAAGTTTGTTATCTTTTCAAGTTTCCCGAAACCCCAGTAGAGACCCAAAAGGGAACAGTCCAAAATTTTGACAAAACCAAAACAGATAATTCAGCCCAAAATTTGTAAAAATTTCAAGTTTCCAGAAATCCAACAAGTGCCAAAAGGGGAACAATCAAAGAGTACAGGTCTTATCGCGCACTACCCCAATCCAGAATTCATGTGCAACCAAGTTTTAGAAATGAGCAAGTTGGCTGGACCCTTTCTTTTTCTTTTTGCCATAGATGTGCTAAGATGAACAGAAAACAGGATGGAGGTTAAGGATCTAGATTCTACCCTTAAAGGAAGACATGAACAAAAGTGAAGGAATGTGTAAATGAATCCTCTCTTTAGACTGTACATTCAAAGTTAAGGGATAACACACCCTTATAGCCAAAGTAAAAATAAATAGTCCTAATTCATTTTAACTTAAGCCAACCATCAAGCAAAAAAAGTTTTTAAAATAAATACGAAAATAGAAACAGTTATTCCCTTAACTGGTACATGCAATTTGCATTTGAGTTCGTCATAATAAAGTGCTTGATAATGAACTTTGATATGGCTAAGAGCACCAGATCATATCCAATAACCTATATTAAATATGTACAGTGAAACAGATGAATATAGAAAAGAGAACCAGTGTACCTGGAAAACAGGAACTCCATCAAAGCCTTTTGCACGATCAGCTCCTTTTAGCTAAAAAAAGGGGAAATTTATGAGTGAGCTTCAAAATAAATAATTTAATTCAGTCATTGCCTACAAAATTTTAAAAAGTAAAAAGGAAAGGAAAATTTTTTGACACCTAGCAAAACATGGGTATTACCCAACACCTTGTGAAGTCAAAATAAGATTCCTATAAAAGCCATGCAGTAATCAGTCCTGAACTTCTGATCTTAAGGAAACACAAGCCCGCTATATTGGTGAAGTAAAAAAAATATTTGTGTAGTAAAAAAAGTTAATAATACAAGGAAGATGGCATTATTGGTATGAATACTTTTTTTTTTCGAACGCTAAACTTCATTAAAGGGACTTAACAGTTAACAATAAAAGAGGGAAATACTGAAAAGCCAAAAAGGAGAAGAAAAGAAACACAAACCAGCACCAAAATGAGACCCACAAACACAGCCATACAGAGAGAGAGAGAGGGAGGGAGGGACACTAAAACCCCCCACTACCAGAAATATTAAAAGAAGGCCACCTCCCTCCAATTCCTCAAAATGATACCGATAGAAATCCCATGACATTGAGGGAGGATAGACACTCATGAAGCGATGGTGAATTTGAGCTTGTACGCAAGATCTTCAGCCGAGGTGCTGGAATCCTCAAAGCATTGGGAATTCCTCTCCTTCCAAATGAATACTAAAATAAATGAAGAGTCATAAAGATGGCTTCATCAGGAAAAGCATTTCTAATGTGAAATCAGAGTACAAGTGTCATTCTTTACTGACAGGGGAGAGAGAGAGAGAGAGAGAGAGAGAGAGAGTATGCACCGACACTACACTGTAGAGACAGGTGATGCACACTAATTTCAAACAAATAGTAATCAATCTTCAGAGAGTAGGTGGCATAATTTCCAATGTGGCATTATATGCATTAGTAATTAGTAATAGGAGAAAGTAGACAACATGCAATTTAAACCTCACCCCTACTCTTATACTGGTCTGCAAAACTGAGCTTCTCTCCTAATAAGAGATCGCCCTCCACATGCAGGACTTCAAGGACCTACTCTACCTAGGAACCAATCCTACTCCCTTTCCCAATTATTTACTGATAATCTCTATCCTCCACACAAACCTCCCTCCTCTCCAAACTCCACCACCATAAAAAAAGGAGGGCCCAATTCCTTTCTTCGCCATGCCCAGCATGCTTGGTCTTAACTACCTTCATTTTAGGAAATGCAGTTTTTCTCTTTTATTCCTCCATTCCTTCCCACAAAAAGTTCAGCTGAAACAGTTAAAAGATAGTAAATCAAAAAAATTGCCAAAACATCTTTAATCAATGTGATGCACCTCACAAAAGATAAACACCTTTCACATATCTAAAGTTTCTTTTCAAACCGGATCACAAACGGGTCCCAGATTGCTCTGGCATGGAGGTAGGCACCAAGAAGAAGGCCAAGATATTAAACAAAATAATAATACAAAAATAAAATTAAAAAAAAAGTAGAGACCCAACCTTACCCTCATAAAAAAAACTCCCCTAAAATAACCCTCATATCAAATTCAAAATCCATCTAAGGAAACTACCTAAAAAATAGATCTTAGACTATGTGTCGGATATTTATGGCAAACATTGAACCCAATTCATGATAATTAAACTAATTGAGTTTTTTACAAAAAGACCCCCTATATTTTCGGAAAACCTCAAAAAGGCCCCTGTATTTTGAGTTTTTACACACCTACCCACCCCCAACAGTCAAACTATACAAAAAACAACAAACTGGCCAAATTTTTTGTTTTTGACAGACTTAACCCTAACAAAGACACCCATTTGAGAAATATGTCTGAGTGGTGTCTTCCTTTTTTTGAGTTCTGCTACTTATAATGAGTGGTTCCTTGATTGAAAGTAAAGCTGGAACTTTGCTACTCAAGAATCAATGAAGAAGATGAGGATTACCAAATCCCAACGTTTCCTATTATGCCTTACGATCCCACTGCCCTTGTTCCCATCTTCATTGGGTACTTTGCTACTCAAGAATCAATGAAGAAGATGAGGATTACCAAATCCCAACGTTTCCTATTATGCCTTACGATCCCACGGCCCTTGTTCCCATCTTCATTGGGTATCTCCCAGTAATTGCCCCCATCTCTCTTCTCTCCCTCTCTATATATGTTTCGTTGTATGCTTATGCCTCTTAGATGAGACTGTAGAGAAACAAATGTGTGAGAAGAAGAAGAAGAAGAAGAAGAAGAAGAAAAGGAAAAAGAATATGGGAAAGGAAATGCGTTCGCGAAGAGGATTTTGGTTTTCAAGGTTGGGAGCATACAACAAGAGATCAATCACTGAGTTGATTTTTGAATGGGCAACAACCTTGGCAATTTGCTAGGACCCCGTTGGAAGGCAACTGTCAGATCAGTGTTCATAATCCCGAAGTAGGATTGAATAGTCTAAATGGAATGGAGAGAAATGAGTTCTAACAGTACTCTCGACAGGGGAAAGAATCAGAAAATATATATATTTTTTTTAATGGCTAAAAAAAATCAGAAAATATCTTATCGGCAAAGAGAACCAAAGGTCTCCAATACCAATCAGATGATTACAATAGGGTGATCACAGATTGGATCAGAGGCTTACTTGACATTTTGAAAATTAGCAATATTTATCTTTAAGGATTGGATCGTTTGCAATGTGATAAGCCACTGGTGTTTATCCTTACGACCAAATGAGGGTAGATATGCTAGCAGTTTCTACAATGCTTCAGAACCCTCCCAGTCAACAAACTGTGATAAATTAAAGGAACAAAGAAAAAGGTGCTCCAGCAATTTCTTATTTTTTTTTAACTCAAGGGATATTTGATTTTAGTTGTTCTCAGGGGTAAATTGGTCAAAAATAAAGCACTTGACATTATCAAAGAAATAGTTACTCTTTTGTACAATTTGACCACGTAAAGGAGGGTTCTAGTAAAAACTGAAAATATAGGGGCCTTATTGAGGTTTTATGAAAATATAGGGGGCTTTTTGTGAAAAAACTCAAACTATTAAAATAGAATCGCTATTTTGAGAAAGGGAACGGGCATAGCAGATTTGTAATCCTTTTAAACAATGTTTGGTTAAGGACACTATGCTTTGAAGCCATTCAAAAAAAAAGGACACTATGCTTTATGAAAAGGACACTATGCTTTGAAAGCTTGTTTTTGCTAGGAACTTTGAAAGCATGTTTCATTAGGTATTTCCATTTCACAAATTTTGATGAAATTATAGTGGTTGGGTCGGTGTCATTTTTTGAAACAGCAAGGATGATCTGCCATTTTTCATAAAGGAGTTTATGGGGAAGGATGGCGTCAGTGATGGTTAGAAGGGTTGTCATACTATAGTTTTAGAACTTGGTTACAGTCACCAATTCAGTGACCACTGGGTCCATTACAACTTGGCCAAGTTGCACAGAAGCTAGACCAATATGCATAATGCATGAGACTCAGGCGAGACTGAATGACTAAGTAGCTACTGGACTCAGCCAAGATCTGAAACGAGTTTAGGGCCAAATGGGAGTTCCATCATGTAAACTGTTCAGGTAATTATAATCATTCCACTGGATTAAAGGGAAAAGGGTATTGTCATTTGCTTGATGAGAGTTTGTTTGTTTACTGAATTTGCTAGCTACTTTTTTTTTACCTTTCTATTTTCTTTTTCGGTATGTGTGTGGTGTTGCAATAGAGTGTCTGATAATGTTTGATTATATCATTTAGGCCTGCTGTTGGTCCTTCAAATGTTACTGGTGATTTTTGGTCATCCTATCCGGATGTAGTCTTTCTGCCTTGCAATAAATTGTATTACTATTTAAAAAAAAAAAAAAAGAAATCATGTGAGTGACAATTGGACTTCTAATATTTAAAGCAAAAGGAATTGAGGAAATTCTGCGGCACCAGATACTAAGAATCCTGCCAAGTAAGTGAAAAGTGCATTACAGCTTTGCAACTGAGAATCTTTTCTTAAAATAAATCAATCCAACGTCTACCTAATGCTCTGGTTGGCGTAACAATTGCAGATAACAAAAGGATAGTAATAGCAGGTCAGCAATGTCTTATTTGTTGCTATCCTTCACCTTTTCTTTTTTCTTTTTCCTTCTCGTTTTTTTAATGGTAAGACGAAGATTTTGTTAAAATGAATAAATATAATACACAGAACCTTCTTGATGATAAAATGTTAATAGAAACAATCCTTTTGCTTTTTTGGCGCAATGGGATTGATGTAGAAGGATCTGCCCAATTGTAGACACCTTCATGCCAATCACAATTACTGCTAAGGTTCTATCCCAAAGAGAAGAAAAAATCTAAATATTATTGAGAATTGATTTTACAAATACATGAGAGGTCTTCAAATATGCCTCTATGGACATCCAAAGAAAATAACAACCTTTATACAAAGGAATTTCTCTTTGAAAAAAAAAATCATTGAACCTAGTTCCTAAGAAAATAGGGACAAAAATAAGATACTTAAAACTTAAAAGGAAATAATAATCCTAAGAAACACAATAAAGGATCAGATTTATTACTCAGTTAGGAGGCTCCGGCCTCCTGCTGTACACAGCTGGGCCAGTTAAGCAAACTGTGGATCCAAGCGTCGGCCTAGTGGGCTGGTCAAGCTGACGGGTCTTGAGCCCTCTTGATGTGGGCCAGCCAGCATCATTTTCCTTCATTAATTCCAATGTTCATTAAGCTGTTTTAAATTTATCAATGAGAGATTGCTGTTGATGAGGGGAATTAACAAAAACGACTAACAGCATTAGCTAGGCTCATTCATTTGGTAAAGAATCCACTTCCCGATTTGCCTTCCATGTATGTGCTGAAATGTAACTTTGACTTATGTCTTCCTTTTTTAAATTGATAGCATGAATTGAACTTGCTACAGTGAGCACTGTGATATGGGACAGTGCTATGGGCTACTGTCGCTTATCTTTTACTTTTTACTAGAAATAGAATATGACTAGAGAAGAACGAGGACTAGGAAAACATAAAAGCTAAATAAAAAGGTCCACGTTCAAGCCGCTCTAACCTCCACTGCGTTTCTTATTTGAGTAGGATCAGGCAAAAACCGGAATGCTATTCCTTCAACCTTCAGCATATAGACCTGTAATAATACATTGGTTAGAAAAACTAAGAATTATCCTTATATAGACAAAATCAGAACGCAAAATGAAGGTCTTAATAAATAGTGCATATATAGATAGAATTGTGCTTTCTCATAAATTAATAAAGATGAAACGATAAGCTAATGCTCTTCCACAGTTTGTGAGGGGTAAGAGTAAGCGAGTAACATGGAAATGCTTCACAGCTGGTCACACTGCATGAGTGCATGAGTTAATGATAGGATAAAAAGAAAACCAAAACCCATACAATTTAACACATCATATTAGTTGGCATTCCATCGACGAATTCCAGCGACATTACTCCACCTCTTACCCTCAAACTGTATGCCAGTCTTATTAGCTAAATGCTTTGTGCATTAGAAAATCTTTGGGAATGGGGACTCATCAACTAAAGTACTTCCTACATGGGAACACCAAGGGAGTCGATCAGACTAGAGATGCATAAACAAAACTCATTTTCCTTCCATTTTAGGAACACATCACGTTTCAGCTAAGCAAGAGACCGAATTTGCATAGCTCCATTGATGACAGAGTTTAACAGAGAGCGGAGATTACCATTTCGTCTACCAGAGTTTGGAGAGTTGTAAGCCGGGTTGTTTATTCAATCAATATTAGGAAAAAAAAAAGTTAACTCTGGGAAAATAAAAAAAGACCCATCTCTTCCTTTTCATGTTGTCATTGCCAACCGCATTCCCCAATGATCCAGATACAGAAACCCAACACAGGGATTCAAACAGGTTTACTAAACTCACAAGTAAGTAGAGTTAGAGATATCCAAACGGACCATAGCTTCATGCAAATCCCATCAAAGCTCAAACATAAACCATCTCTTGCTCCCATTAAAATATTTGAATTGCAGTACTAAACACACAACAAAAGGAACAGAAAGAAAGAAAAACAAAACAAAAACATACACACCTGATCAAGTGTGATAGGCACAACCCTCGCTCCTCTTCCCAAAACCGGCTGCCGCAATCGAACCTATAGATCACCAATCACCAAAGATTGAAACTTTCCTCATTACATGTAAAAATCTACCATTGATTTTACAAATGAGAAGGAATAGGAAAAAGAAGAACCTGTGCGAGGAGCGCTTCGGCGTCTTCCTGCCGGAAGCAGAGTAGACTCAGGGATTTGACGCTGCCGGGATCGGATATCAGAACGAACTCATTGTTCGAATTGCTGACGGTGTAAACAGCCGTTCCAGCCAGCGTCTTGGCGACGTAGTCGGCGCCGAGAGCGATGTCGAAGGCGTGCTTGGGCTGCCACGAGTCATGCAGCACCGACGCAAAGGGCGGCGCTGCCACGTGCCGCTGTTCGAGCACCGGCCGATACGTTACGGCATTCGCGAGATTTCGCTTGGCCTCTTCGAATCGGGCGGATATATCGGATCCGATGCGGGAGAGGTGAGTGTGGAAGAAAGAGGAGAAGGCGTGGAGAGGCGTTGCAGAGGGTTTTGTGGAGGATTCCATGGCCAAGAGAGGAAGAGCAGACGAAGAAGAAGAAGAAGAAGAAAAGGCTCCAGTGTTGTTTGAGTAATAAAAAAAAGGATGCAGCTTTTTGGGGATTTTCATGTGGAGCTGTTGGGCTGCGCTGTCCACGGGCGGCGGTTTGGTGGACCGACCTGAACCATTGATGATCGGGTTCGGGTTGACTCATACCTAATTAAACAGCCAACCCAACCAAACCGAGTTGTTTATCCACCGCAATCGAAGTTTATATAATTTCCGTAGATTTTTATCCGTACAACAACGTGCGATATTGCAATATTATTGCATGTGCAATATGGTATTGTCTTAGAACATTGCACGTAGGTTGTAAATGGGTCGGTTTCGGTATGAACCCAGAACCAAAATCGTTAAAGAGAATGTAGAACCAGATCCAGAACCGTTTCGGAACCGGTTTCTTGGCTCCAGAACCATATATGGGACGGGTCTGAATCCGGGTCCGGGTCTAAGTAGAGAATGACATGAAAAAAAATATATGGTTTTTAGGAGCAATTTTCGTAAATTGAGGTAATATGTCAGGCTTTAAGTCCAAGGATCCAAAGCAAAGTAGAACTGGACCCAAACCCATTACTTATCGGGGCCTAAATAATCGGAGAATTAGGAACCCATTTACGTTCCCTGATTGCATGGTATAACATATGTGATATCAAGTTAGAGGAAAATACTTAAATTTTGACCTTTTGAGGGTGAATCTCACATCTGATGGCAGCTCAGTGGGCAATATCCTTTTATATTTTTGGGCAAAAACCAGGGGTTTGAGCTTGTTGGAAGCCGCAGCATAAGAAAGTGGGAGTGGAAACTGAAATCGTAGGGGGCTTTTGTATTGTTTGTTTGAAGCCGCAACATAGGAAACGAGAGCGGAAATGGAAATCCAGAGGCATGGGGTTTGATTTAATGGTAATTTATTCAATTTACTATAGTAAAAAAAATTTGTCTCAACTTTGTCAACTTTAAGGCTGCACCGAATAAAGCTATTCGGAAGAGTAAAGAAGCAAGATTCCGTTTCTACAGAAATGGCACTGCACTAACATGCCTTAATTGTGCCCCTGAGTTGTGGGCATGGGTCAATATTTTTGGGTTGATTAATTAAAAAGTTGAGATCACATGAGCCGATATTAGCTGAAATGGTCAACCCATCTAGAACTTATCAACCCAGAGATCTTGGACGGTAATATAAAAGTTAGATGCCAATGCCACTGAGCTGTGTGCATTGGCATGAGCCCGTGCTATTTGACTTTAGAGTTTTACTCTTTTACCGTGTCAACCTGCCATCCGAAGAGTAGACTTGCCGAACACACTTGCAGTGATAAAATCCCATTGTTGTTACAGATTCAGCGTGAAATGAAACCATCAAGTATCAACCCAATTTAATCTTATTTCTTCTATTATGGTTGACGCCAATTTGTCATCTTGGACGTATTTCTTCAACAAATTCATAGGCCAGATATTTTTTTATAAATTAAGAAGAACATCATTCATGCGTGCCTATGCAATTGGTGGCATTCATACAAGAAAGTACAAATTTTGATTTTCATAAGGCGCCAAAATGAAGTGTCTTGATAAGGCTTGATAATAGTAGAGATTCCTTAAGAAATCCGGAAGCTACACATCATCATCATCATTATCAAAGCCTTTCCTAACTATGTTAAGTTAATTACATGAATTCTGTTTCTCCATTCCGATCTATCTTGAGCCAATTCTTTATATGAGTTGCACTCCTTCAGTTACAATAAAAGAAATTCCAGACAAGATCCTGAATAGAGCATATGCTCATAAATGCTGCATACATTAAAGCTACAAATATACAATTGCTTGAGTATGCCATCTTTTTTTAGCATAACCGGATACAATTGCTTGAATATGCCATCTTTTTTAGCATAACCGCTAAGAATACACTACCTAGCTTGTCATCTAAGGGCACAATACAACGTTGTACAGAGCATAGGCACTATCCCAACAGATTCAGTGCAACCAGCATGTGAAGCTCCCAGTCGACGGTCTCTTAAAATCATGGCTGCATGGCTCACGTTGTCAGTGTTTGCTGCAGCCACTAAAATGGCAGAACTAAACATGACAATACACATGAATGCATGAAAGAAAAGGAAATATGGGTTCGCTGGAGTGAAGGAAAAGGCGGAACACAAACAGAAATGAATTTAGACTTCAAAAGGAGAAGCAGACAATTGACTTCACTTTATTTGTAATGAACACATGTAAAGCAACTTTGCCTTGGATTAATTTCATTGAATATAATGAGGATGCCCTTACAAATGATCCTTCTGTTATTAAATAATGGAGCTGCACAACAGTTGCATCACCCAATATCACAAGGTAACAAAGACCCAGAACCTCTGAAACCATTATACAGCCAAAACATGCGCTTCAGATGACCCACGCAGCAGATTGTCGGTCTTGGATGAAAGAAAAAAAAAAGTTTAAAATCTTGTGTGGTGACCTAAGACATTCATAAAATGACATTTCTAGTATGGAAGATGAAGCATTTGTTTATCGAGAAATGATGATGATGACAACAGCAGTGAATAATTGAATGACTGTGTCCAATAGTTGGGCACATCCAGAGAGCTAAGACCAGCATAGTGATTGAATTTAACCTGACAGAGCCCAGAACCCAGCATGGCGATAACATGCTTCCATTTCCTATTGCAAATGATAGGGCAAGCAAACATCTTTTGCATTTTCAGCTTCAAAATTACAAAGGATTTAAGCTTCAAAAATTGATCTCGGGAAGCGGCATTTTCCAGTAATTCCAAGAATTGAAGTCCTCCTGAAAAAAAAAATCATATGACATTTCAGAAATAGTTGAGATACACCCATGCCGCTGCCAGGTGTCAGATGCTACTTGTGTTTCCTTTCTTCTTGCAGACACAATTAGACATTAAGGGCCCATTTGCTTGCATCGAATTGAATTCATAGGAATTCTAGGAAATGTATTTCTATCAAGGTGGCTAAAATTGAAGAAGCAAAGGTGGAGATCCACAAATAGCCATAAGATAATCACCCTAGCAAATCAAATCTTATGAAAGTTGGGGCTATCTTCATCTCCACCTTTTATCCTTCATCCCTCACCTCTTTCATAACCCCTTGTTGAAACACATACCATGAATTCCTACAAGTTAAATTCCATGCAAACAAAACCTCCCAAATTATGTTGAGTTCTAAAACATAAATCAAATAAGGCAGAAATATGACTGTTAAAATAACCTGCTCAGTTGACATCGTGGGTGGAAACATGCCATTTACAAGTTCGTGAAGAGAAGTATATGATTTTGTATTGACTCGGCGGTTAACAACAACCTCCCCCTGCGTTCTCATGCCAAAAAAAAAAAAAAAATTGTAAGGATAAAAATGATTATATCACTATAATTTTTTTTCTTTTTTATTGGTAATACATCAATATAAACTTTCATAGCGCATATGGTAATATATAGCTTTAGAGACTAGGGTAAGAATACCTTAGGATTTATAATGAAGATTTTGCTTTTAGGAATCCCAACTTTTAGGTAGCTGATCTCATCAGTGTCTCTGTTGCCAAAACCAGCATAGAAAGGGTTGCAATCAAGAGGAAATAATGCCCTGATGCCCTGGAAATTTTACGGGTAGAAGCATATTAAGTTCTACTTAATAAAAAGCTGCAGAAAAATTTAACTTACAGTTTTATAAAGCAGTGTCATAGTATTGGCGGTATTGCCATACTCCAAAAATATTACGACCTTATTATCCCTTTTGTGAAAGTATTGTCCCAATAAAATCATGACATGTTCAAAAAATTAGCAGCATTGATACTATCATAAACATCGGAATCAATTATGAAAAATCAATGAAATAAATAAAAACAATCTATTTCAAAAATGAAATTTTACTATGTAATACCTTACCTCTGTACTTTAGAATTTCGAGAAGTATTTTTTATTTCAACATAATTTCTTGATACTATCCATAGGCAACCCCTACATGTTGAAAGTGTCCCCATATTATCCCAAGGTGATAAAATCCCCAGAATGAGATTCATGGAGTTGTTAGAAAGAAATACGCACTCTGTAACAATGATACATACTTCCAAATGATTGTCTGTGAATTTCAAGAACAGTCTTTAATGGTGCGAGTTTACTATGCTGAAAAGAATAGCATAACTACTCACCTGCCTTGTTCAAGGGTGCGGGGCAGGGGTAAAAGGGGCTTTCCCCAGAGTAGAGTTATGGTGGGTGGTGGTCACCAGTAAGTTCTTAATCTTTCATTCTCAAAACGATAGAATGTTTGCTAATAGGGGCAATATGAACAAGAAGCAAATGGAATCATGGAATGGAACTATCTTTTCATACACTCTTTAAGTGTACGATATGGAGTTACTTTTGGAAGAAGTAGGGTGGCTCTTCCACACTTGCAAAGTCGATTCAAGATATTTTTGACAGTCTGTTGAATGGACCAACTGATTCTAGACTTCTACTGGTCCCTGATGAAATCTGCTCAGGGACTTGGAAAGAGGGAAGAGGGCTTACGGAAAGAAAGGTTTTCTCTGTCAGCTACTGCATTCTTTTCTATTGTCCACCCCTTAGTAAGCATCAGTTTCAAAGTCTTTACTCAGGCTGTTTTTGGGAGATAGACTCACTCTCCCTCCCTGCTTTATGGTTGGTTTAACTTCTCCACATGTCTAAGCCATCTTTATACCTCTCCTACTCCTTTGGCATGTTTGTTTGCATGTGGTGAAGGTTTTATATAAAAAAAATTATGGTAAGTAACCCAGCACCCAAAAACTTCACCTTTCCATGTTTGGTTGGTCAGAAACTGATTCGAAAAGTAAAGTATGCCAAAATTTCACCTTTACCAGCTACCAGAAAATTTTACCTCATAAAAGACTGGTTAAGTCTGGTAATGTAAAGAAAAGACAAAAGGTGATTACTACAACTGTCTCTCTCGTTACTTTACCTCATACAAAACACACACAAATTTTACTTTACTGGAATATTTATTTCAGTCAATAATGGTAATGGCACACAATCAAACGGTAACATAAGCCAATGAGGGAGATGAATCACACAAAATGCAAGCAAGTGTGAGCGCGCACACACCCAACAAAAACAGCATTCAGCTTGGCATCATTCAACCCATGGATCATGAAAAGCATCTGATAATAAAAGACTGTCTCAAAAAATTCCTCCCACCCCGCCCATTTCAGGGCTACCTTGAGACATTTTAATTTAATGCATACTTGTTCAATAATCCTAGATCAATGAAATGATTGAGGCTGGTGATGGCAACCATAACCACATGTAGATGGCCGTTAACCAAACAGCCAGGCAACAAAAATTCACACACAATGTACTATTATGTACACATGCCAAAGTCACAAAATAACTTGATCTTGAGAAGCATGCACACATCACATATGGGAAGATAATAATACGGAAGTCATGATTACCTCTAGGCATGAGATCTTGAATTCATGAGGTGCTCTTCTGATAACTACAAACATACAAGAAGAAATGTCAATTTGAGGCGGTACATTATGTTAGGATTAAGCTTCAGTTAGCAAATGAACAATCAAGTTTCAATGAATTACATCCCAAAACAGAGTCAGCAACTCGAATGGCTATGTTTGTAACCCCAAATTAACATGAGAATAAACCTTGAATCAATGCATGCATATAAATTATCCACTGCACTCCACCTCCCCCCACCACCCCCAACCCCTCTTCCGCAAATTACAACGGTCCAATTGGAATGGACTCCACCGTTAGATCAATGGGTCAATTTTTTAAGAGGTGAAACTTGTTGGCCATTGATGAAGGGGTTAGATGGGGCTCATATTTTCCACATAGGTAGGCCCCAACTAGATGAAGAGATCTCGATCCCCCCCTCCCCCAGGAGGTCCCATCCCAGTGTGCACAGAGGCTTTCGTGCACACTGTGCAACCTATCCAAGGATTTGGCCCAAAATATATATTGGAATGGCAAAACAAAATTCACCATATAGGTGACCCAAGTGATTTTGATGATGATGGTGATGATGAAGACAATGATGAAATAATATTAAAGGTATTTGTGTGGCATGAATTATGATCTTTTAAGGTGCATGTTCAAGATAGGTGCATCAGATCAATGGTGAGGCATCGCATCATCGAAAGGAGGGGTCTACCACACCTTTATGACCATAATAACCCTACAACATCCCAACCTCCACCCTTTGCTTGATCATATATTTTCTAAAGCAGCACATTCTTCTTGGGTCTAAAGTACATCCTTCCATACTCAAAGACCCTTAATAGCACACTTGCATACAACAGAAATCAATGTAGAGACACATGACTTAACACAATCTTTTATATGTCAAGAAGCCCAGTTCAGTTTCCTTATTGTACAAATCCAGGCCCAATTATATCCAGCCCAGTTGTAATATATGTAGAGTACGGTCAAAGATATAATTGATCCTGGATTTGCCCAATAAGGGAACTGAACTGGGCTTCTTGACATTATATAGGAAATAGTATGCCCGGAAAAAATTGCATATGCCAAAGCAGAACACGAGCAAACACATGGACAAGTGACACATGAGCATGATGATTTCCATAACATTTGCATTACACGCACGCACACATCATCCTCAAAACACCTGGTGGGGCCCGCCTTATAATCCATCTGACTGGACCATTAAACAGGGACCACCCTAATAGTCACCGATCCCGGGGTTTGGCACCCATCCGACCGGACTCAACACATTGGATCGACTCTGCACTCATTTTGATGGTGAAACTTGTGGGTCGTTGGTTAGGATCATCATCCAACCCTCCATCATAATCCATTAAACCCCATTTGCCTCCAAACCACACCCACCCCACCCCCACAACACACCCCCCAACCCTCCACAACCCCCCCCCCCCCCCCCCCCCCCCCCCCCCCCCAAAACAACACCCACCCACCCACCCACACAGGTGGGCCCCATATGCATGAGTTCAGCATAAGGTGAGCTCATGCACTCAAAAGAGGGGGGACAATATCTATATATACACACGTGTGTGTATGTAGTATAAATATGTGTGTAACCCTGTACTGTTAGTGCCACAATAATAGAAGTCATTTGGGTTCAGGTAGCTGACATAATAATTATTATTATTAAAAAAAAAAACATCACATAACATTGTTTATATGATAAGAGAAGCATATGTAGATCACCTTCTCGGAAAAGCGAGGGAAAAAGTCCATCAGGGGAAATGACAACTGGTCCCTCAGGTAAACCCTTTCCATCCTACAAATGCAAGTAAATAATTATCTCAGCCTTTACAATTAATAAGAAATATTACTTCTTCCTCAGAGATGAAACAACCATGGTTAAAGAAGGCAAAAAAAAAAAAAAAGGTGAACTTTATCATATAAACAAAGTAATATGGAATCAGCCCTTAATAGATCACCTGCTTCAAGTTGAAGAGGAACTGCCTTGTGAGATATGCTTGAGAAATTGCACGTGCACTAAGAAACAGTAATTGATATCCATTTTCCTGCAACAAATGAGACAAATTAAATTTCCACAAAGCTTCTCAACAGCCCAAATCAACAAGACAAAAATGGGAAATTATTTCTAATTTCCCAGAATTTTAGCATTCAAAGAAAGCATATATTCATAACAAGTAAGAAATTCTAGAAGTGTGATTTATCAAGCAGGTCTGATTGGGAAGCTTACATGAATCAAGTTTTCAAATTCATTTGAAAGGAGCTCATGAGTTTTTTAAAGCTTTTTTTGTGACATAGGTTACTGCCAAAACACCAAGGGTAGAGGTGTTGGTTAGTCATTTAGTAAGAAACAAATCTATCCCAACCGTTTCAGTTAAAACACCTGCTCAATGTTTATACAGTCCATTACGGGTACCGGATCAGTGGTCAAGAAAATGCACGCACTACACCCCATAGAGGTTCTATGAAACATAATGGATGATGTCCTGACATATGCAACCAAATTAAATCATGGATGCCTCATATTGCAAGTTTTTCTAATTGTAGAACTATTCTTTGTAGTTCTACATTCAATTGAAAACTCATGCACCTTTCGTTAAAGCATCACCGACCTGTTTGGCTGTCACAGTGTCAAACCCCAAACAAACAAACAAAAAAAAAAGGCAGTTGAATTACAATTTTGAGGTCATCCAAAGCACCCAAAGAAAAAGTACTGATGATCATCTCCAGCAGATGAGCAACTAGAATGAAAAAGTGTAATATAGTAATATACCATCTTTCCAGTAAAGTACACACTCTTTAACTCAGACCAAAAAAAAACCCAAAATGATGAATCAAAGTCTGAAAATGATGGCTCCAAATTACTGAAATAGTAACAAACCTTAATAGCGGAAAACAAGTGTGCAACACCAGTCTGCGACCAATCTTTCCCGACCAAAGGCATAAACTGCCCAAGAACATCCGACCTATCGTACAACATAGCAAGAAAAAGTAACCAAGTGCTCCAAAATAAGAAAGTATTCTTTTTTAATTCAAGAAAATCCATCTCATTGAGAAAGAAAAAAAACATCACAAAAATATTTTTCTTATCAACAAAAGCAATAGGATGATCATTTCAAGCAGAAATAAGAAGCTAAATACAGAAGCAGATTTGACAAACAATTCAGCATTAAGTTATTGAAGGCCTGTGTTATCATTTCCAAACTACAGTGCAAACTTTGAAGGCAGGAGTGAAGACAAAAACAAAGATCTATGTTCCAAAATTAAGTTTTCGTATTAACAAGTCATGAGGAAAACAAAATTATGACTCAGGTGGAAGGTTGTGATTTTTGATGCCCCAATTCAGGCCAACGTATAGTTCTCTAAGGCAAAAGGCCCTTTTGAGCCCAATTATCCATTAAAAGCATGAATCTTATTTAGAGACAACAACATCAATGATCAAACAGTGAACCAAATCAGAAACTTACTTGGTAATTGTTCCATCAACATCAGAGACAACTATTCGAGTATTCCATTTCCATAGATAAACACTAGCATCCACCTAGTCAAAACCAAGTTGAGCAAGTAAATACAAACTGCATCATGTACTATGCAAGAATTTCAAGATGTCCAAACAATAACCTGTTGCCTCCCAAGCATTGCAGTCGAGAAAGTGAAAGTGATCACATTCTGTCCGTCCTTCAGATTCAAGGATGCCAGCTGTTCAGACGTTGGAACAATTGACTTAACCACTTTCTTTTTCATTGCCGTAGTTTTGTTCATGCTTTTACTCTGAAAGCTCTCCGAAGCATTGTTAGCATCCATCCCCTTCGTGGCATCTAGAGGTGATCGAGCAGAGTTCACAGTTTTCATTTTTTTGGAAGGGAAAGGCCAGAGCCTCCAGCCTCCACCAGGGGGAACAACAGTTGCCAACGATTCACTATTAGGGATTTTCTCTTCTTGGTCTACAGCTATCATGCCTTCTGGTTTGAAGACAAATTCCCGACCAAAGGAGAACATTCCCAAAATAATGGGTGCAGCTGCATCCCATGGGAAATAACGTCTAGCAATTCTCACAATTAGTCTCTCATTTTTCACAATTGATGGACATAGACCTCTGAACTTTTCCAAATCAATTTTTTCAGCATCAAATGCTTGAGAAGCAGCTTCAGCTCCCATTCCTTTAAATAGCAAGTGTTTGCAAAGGGACATCTCTGCATAAAAAGCATGACATAAACAAGACATGCCTAAAAACATGTATCATAGACTATGAATTATATAATCACAGACTGAGGATGTGCATAGTATTTTAGGCGTGGAGAGTGTACTAGCAGGGCCTGTGGACAAATAATCTATGGGTCCCATCTCTGGAATATCCAAAGGATGATAAAAATATATTGACAACCTGCAAAGAATGGTTGAGAAGATAAATAGCAATGGCAGCTAGAAGGCAAACTATTGGATGGACACATTGGATCTGAGTTAATTTATTGGTCATGAGCTGCTATAGGGGAACCACCATATTGGTAGATTATGAATTTGTATTCTTTATCACCAAATCATGCATAACACATATTCAAATTCAAGACCCACAGATACTAGTGCTGGCATCATTGGGTCAAGGTCACGGATCATCCAATCCCAAGGAAGAAATCATGCCATATAATGCACTAAAATAAAATTAAGACTAAGCTTTTACCATTCAAAAGAAAAAAAGCAGAAGCATGAGGAAGAATATGAAAAAACTGTTACAGGCTTTAAAGTTCCATGAACGAGAAGTAAAGATCCATATCTCTTACCAACAGCAGGACCGGTTGACATGACTTCATGTTCCATGGTGCCCAGAGCATCAACAGCTGCAGCACTAACATCTGTTGCAGAATTGTCCTGTACTATGCTGTTTTGAAAGGTTGCTTTACTCTTTGAAGTGCTTGAAAAGCCATTCCCAAGAATATCCCAGTTTGGGCTACCAGAACTAACATCCAGAGATCGGCTTAGAGGTTGCTGAACATCAGACCACCCAAAATCATGTATATGGCTCCGGATATTGGGTAAAGATCCTACCGATTGTATGCCATCTCCTGAATGCATTTGACCTCTTGGGATACATATTGGACTTGATTGAGACCTTATCTCCTTGGGCAAGAATTGAATGGCATTTGGCGATGACTCCTGAACAAATTCCTCTGGGTTTGAACTAGTAGTAGAAAATGAACAAGATCCAAAG
The DNA here is from genome assembly GCA_029852735.1 of Persea americana. Lineage (NCBI taxonomy): Eukaryota > Viridiplantae > Streptophyta > Magnoliopsida > Laurales > Lauraceae > Persea > Persea americana. Next base: position 54,679,855 of record CM056812.1, read on the forward strand.
GATTGACTTTTAGACATAGATGTCTCATGACGCATATCATTAGACACATGCTCCTCTCTAGTGTCTTCCACTGGGTGATTACCTATCCTCACTTCATCTGAGGAAAACAGACCAAAATTATCAATGTCACTGATAGGAAACTGATCATCCTCTAAACTGTCAGGTGATTGCATGCTTGAATTTAGTAGTTCTGCTGCTGGAGAAATCAAGTTATCTTTTTGGGGACCAATGATGATTTCAGATGATAAATAGAGCTCACACATCTTAACTTCTTCCTCGGGATTCTCTACTTCTTGGACTTGATTAATCGAGTCGCCGAAATGGGTACAGGTACAGCGTGATTGCGTTTCTTCAACTGAATCATATCTTCTGTCATCCTCATCCATTTGAACAGAGAAAGTAAGTTCCGTGCATGCCTCTACATTGATAGCTTCATTGCCACAAACGGGACAGGTTGGTGACATTATTTGAGATCTATTCTCAAAAGTAGCTGATTGATTCTCAAAAGTAGCTACCATCTCTGAAGTCCTCTCTGGTGGAAATCTTTCAACTATTGCATCTTGAGCCACTTCCACCATCTTAACTTCGACAGAACTAGAACTAGGCAAGTATATGTCAATTGAAGGATGGGATTCTGTCATAGCTTGTCCAACGTCATCCATTGAAGGCGCCCCAACAATATTCTTTACTAATGAATTTTCAGAAATTGCTTTGCTTGCAGTGCTAGCATTTGAGTCATGACAGCAAGAATCATCGCTTCTAGATAACCCTGAGTCCTTACATCCATTTGAATTCTTTCTACTCATGGGTGCACCATATTCTGGTTCTGAATTAACCTCAGAAATTAGGATCGAGGCTTCATATGAAACTCCACTAGAAAATCCAACTTCCGTATACTCTCTGCTAGAAAAGTCTAGAGTATGAGTATCTACATCTCCACTGTAAACATCAACCGCAACACTGGATCTTCTTGGCATGCCACTATAGATGTTGGAAGAAACTCTCCTCTCTTCGCATTCTTCCCCAAAACCATAATGTTTTATATGAAAATCACCTCTATCAGATACCTGCCCTGTGTTAGAGTGTGCAAAATCACTAGAATGAACGCTTGAGGCCTCTTCCAGATCAGGAGAGCTAGTTTGAAGAGCTGATTGCCTTGCCATCACGTCAGAACCAGCATTCTCTTCACCAACTTCGTTAATTTCAACTGCTGATAGCTCAGAAATGATCTCGTGGGAATCAGCAGAATCACTAGCCTCCGAAGTGGGTAGCGCTAAAACTTTCTCATGGCTTTTTAAACACCAGATATCATCAGAATCTCTAGTTACAACCTCGGGAGCTTCTATGACACTAACCTTGACATTCTGACTAACCTCTTCGACACTAACCTCGACAACCTTATTAACCTCGACAACTGCAGTCTCAGAAGCAGATGGCTTAGAACTAGAAGCATTCTTTAGTTTCCAATTCTTAGTGGGGAGATTGGTTGACCATTTCATCTCCAAGAGATCTGCTGCAATTTCAGCTCGCTCCAAAGAACTTATCCTCTCCATGCTAATGTTCCCTTTCCTAATTCTGTCACCGTCCTTCACTGACTTCTGTCCAAACATAAGCCCGAAAATCCTAGACCGCCTCGAATTTGTTCTCACCACAATCTTTTCGTTGCTCATGTTGACATAAGTAGCCTGATTCGACCGAGCATCATCTAAATTGAGGCTCTCAGCTTTCTTCATCCTTCCATTTTGTGGTTGCTCATCTGTCTTGTTGCCGGAAGACAAAGACAGGAAGTCGCTGTTCTCTTCCCCACCATCTGCTTCCTTTAGAAAATAAGCTTCACCCTTATGATTCAGGTACATGTGAAAACCAGCTTCAACTCCGTTAACACTTACATTAACAATCTTCTCCCTTGTCTTCAACACTCCTTGGAATTTCCCGAACTTGACATACCAAGGACTGCACTTGAAGCTCCCATCTTGCTGCTCAACAACGATGATATCAACAGCTCCTCCGAATGGGTGAAAAGGGCCTGAAACTGTATAAACGCTCTGAGTTATGAACCTCCCAACTGCGTTCATCTTCTCCAACCCAATTCTCTCAGAGACCCAGATCACAGCAGCTCAAGTTCTCCCGATAAACCGAGAAAGAGAGCAAATCCAACAGATTCTGCGTCTTCGCCCTCGAACAAAACAACCCAGAAAACGAAACAGCAAAATCTCCTTCCAAACTACTTTTTCTCCAAAAGCCCCACAAAAATTCGAGACTTTCAAGGAACGTAAGCAGTAAAAACTTCAAAATCTAATCACAATACAGACCCCAGCTAAAGAACCCACCCAAATAACAGGTTCTTCTATGTGAATTATATACAACATACAATGCAAATGCACAAAATCTCACTAAAAACCTATCAGTCTTCAATAAAAGACCAGGTCCCAGATCATAAAAACATCAGAAATCACATCGGTGAAACTCGAAAAGTAAAAACATAGAAATAAACAAATACAAAAAAATCACCCCTCGACGCCGTGATGTCATCAAATTGCCACCAATCAAAGACAAATAAGAACAGCTCAAAGAATATTCGGGTTAGCATATGCCAAGAGATTTCCTCAAACAGCAACAGTTTTCGCAAGAGAGAGACTCTTTTTTTTGTTGGTATAATTGCAAGAGATAGACTTACACGAAACGGAGAAGGAAAAGAAAAGGCAAAGACAGCAACGGTTTTGAGTTCCTGTTGCTTGGGTTGAAAGTTCTCTTGGTGTTTTTCAGGAACGGTCGAGATCTGGAGGCGTGCGATTGCGAGTTGGGACGCGGCTCAGTTAACGCGAATGGACCGCTTGGCATTTTGTCGAACGGGTGGTGGGCTCTTTTTTTTTTAACGAAAATTGAACTTAGGAGTAAAATCGATTGACGCAAAGGGCACGGCGCCATCAGCTGGCGGGTGCTCGGCATGGACACCGAGACGCTCTTCACAACGAGGACGGTCAACTATAATCAGATGGATGAAATGAAAGAAGATAAATATTGAACCACGACACCACACTAGTCATGTGGCTGGGGACTCTAGCAATGTGGGTCATGCCCATAATTCATATGGGTCATGTCCATGATTAGAACGGGTCATTGTGCTTGGCTATTTATTTGTGAATTCTCATCGCAACTTAGAACCTGTTTGGAATTATTTTAGAAATGTGTTCACTTTGAGAGTGAATGAAGAAAAACTCGCATAAATTTATGTGAGAAAAAATCTAGAGAGATAAGAAGGGAGAGATTTCATGGATATATAAACAAATTTTTCTTCATGGATTGTCTGTAAGAGATGTTATTAGAATGATGTCAAATAGGCCCTTGGATTAGTTACATTACATAAAGTTGTTCAAAGATAAGTAAGGAAATGGAGATCTATTTATGCGAAAAAACATGTTGCACCAACATAGACTTTTATCATTGAAGTGTGTCATGGAGAAGCCAATTTCAATACTGCATTAATATAATTTTACATTTATTTTTCAGAAAGGTTAAATTTCTTCTCTACCAGTTAAAAAAAATGCAACAAAAAGGACAAAAAAGAAAAAAAAAACCCAACCTTGCATACAACAGGGTTAGCTTTAGCATGAGAAGTACAAGATTTTTTAGTTACAGGACTTAATTTTTGAAGTTTTTAATTTTGAAATTCAAACAAATGTTCTTTTGTCATGTGCTGAAGAAATTGCTCATTTATTTAGGTCATAGATGACTTGTTTGGGCGTCATATTCATATTATGTAAGGCTGATAGTGCGTGAGTTCGAATTGAAAAGAAGAAATGAATTGAATTGGGTGTACAATATGACATCCTTATTACATGTATGGACCGGATCTACACTCAACTTGGTAATTAAGTTAAGCTTATGAATGGAACTCGGAAAAATTAAACTTTACGATATGACACTGCCTGTGTTGAATTGGTGAGATGGTCCTGGTTTGACGAGTAGGTCCCGAGCAGCCGACGTGGAATGTTTCGAGTTTTGGAATTGTTTGTAAGTATCGAAATGTCTCATTTCTTCACTAAATGGGACGAGCAGGTGGGCGCCAAAACCGACCCCAATTCCCAACCACCAGTCAATCAGTGACTTGAAAGGAATCCAGAGTCCTGCTGACGGACTTTTTCTGACGCAGCATGTTACTGTGGAGTCCGCATCGTATTTATAGCAGTAGCAGCCATCCTATAGCCCCTCTTCGTAAGTTCACCTTGGGCCTACCTAATGATGATGTATAATCCACACAGGATTTACTCGGCTCGCTCCGTGCCCTACAAATGATCTGGTGCAATGCAGTGGGTCACCCTAAGATATCAAAAAGAAAGAAAGAAAAAAAAAAAAAGATACTCTATAATTGGACAGTTCAAGATAGAAATTATTTCCTCCACTAATATAATCTCAAGTTTCGAATTAATAGAAATGGATCTCATCATTGAATTGAGCACATGTCAGCGAAGATGCCACATCAATGCTTGATAGCATTTTTATTCATGTGTATTAGAGGGGGTGGGATTGATCTCTAAAAGTATGAATTATTGTGATGCCTGCTAGGGCCAAAATGCTGAAAAGAACAATCAAACATATGAGGGGCTGGTTTGATCAAACAAATGATGTTTTGGAGATGGGTCCAGATCCAATAACCTTTGGCTTCTCGTTCGCATTTTAATGGGTATCTAAAAATGTTGTTTATTGCTTGGGCGAGAAAGTTTTACCCATTGGAGTAAAATTTTGAAAATTCCTCTTGGTTGGCTCTGAATGGAATATGTGGGTTCACATGATCCCTTCCTTCAAACTCCTCTGCGGACCTGGTTCAATCTAAATTCGTCTCGTGTTCTTATTAGATCAAATTCAAGGCTTGGAGATTCATTTTTAAGTCAAATTGTGGGAGAGATTACACTTCTTAAAATATGAACTTCAAACTTCAAACTTCAAGTATGTTTATACTGCTTTGATTTATGAATGCCATTGCCACAAGGAAATATGGCAATTTGGAACAAAATAAAGTGAAAACGAGATTGATTATTAAATCTAAGCTTCACTTTGCGTGAGAATCTAAAAAAAGCCGAGGTTCAAGATGGCAGTGTTAAATAAAATATAGTATTCTTTTAGAAAGTAAAATAAAAGGCCTTATCGCCAATAAAAAAAGTATAATGTTATAAAGAATGCGAGCAAAAGTTCTATTTTAGAAAGGAAAATGTGACAACTAAGATTAAAATGTTTTCAGAACATTGAAATACAATAGAAATGTGAAAACTAAATTTGATATCTACAACTTTTATATATTTACATTGAAAAAATGGCACATGGTAATTGTCATATTAGAAATAAAAATGGTTAGTTAGGCAAAAACTAAAAACCTGCTAATCATGGTAAAAAAGAAACAAAAGAAAACAATATATATATATAAGTAAGAGGTTTTTGCATATACCCCACTAAGGTTCCTAAGATTTGTAAATAAGGCCTTGTGGTTTCAATATTTGTATATACCCCTCTGCCTTTTCAATTTAATACCTACCATGTCCCAAAATTAGTAGCCTTGCTGCCACCATTAGTTTTTAGAATAAAATGACACTTTTGGCCATCTCTTTATCAATGAATTATACATAAGTTCAAAAGTTAGATTTTTTTTTTTGAATCTTTTAATATTAACAATTACTATTAGAGTTGCCTCATCCAAACCCAACCCGCCCCATGACGGGTCAGTGGCATGTGATACCATACCCACCCCTTTTAGACAATGGTTAGGTCAAATTTAAAGCTTAAAAATCTTTAAATATATAAATGCATAGGAAATAGTGTGGTAGAATTCAAACACATTATCTTATTTTAAAAAATGATTTAAGTTAATGCCCCAACACCACTTGTACCATATGAATTTTATTTATACTTTTACTAATAAAGATAGATAAATTATAGATATGAGGCAGGGCGGGTTACATCAACAAAAACCAAACCCGAGTTACATCAACAAAAACCAAACCCGCCTAGTTCCAAGAAAATCAATAACAAACCCGGCCCTAATAGGAGTGGGGCGGGGCGGGTCATTGTTTAAACCTGACCCATTGCTATCCCTAATTACTACAGTACATTTAGTGGGAGAGTAATCCTATATAAATTCATTTTTTATCAATATGGAGCCTACTTCATTAAATCTAAATCGATCACAATGACAATCAACACTTGTTCTTATAATTGGTTATATAATTGAACCAATCCATGCACAGCCTCCTATTAGATTGTTGATAGTTTCAAATACACTATTAGGCTTTATGTGCATGAGAGAATTTGAGAGAGACGATTGAGACGTGGGATAAAAATAATGGTGTTTTTATAAATAATGACGTACTTATCTATGTTTAATGAATTTAATGGCAAAATTACCATTTTTATACCTATTCTCATTATGACTAGTGATTTTGAGGACATGGAAGGTATTAAAACGAAAAAGTAGGGTGGTGCTTATACTGAAACCATAGGGGGCTATTTACAAATTCTATAAACCTTGGGGGGGGGGGGGGGGGGGGGGGGGAGTATTTACAAAAAAACTCTATAAGTAAAATTCTTATTTGGAATTGATTGGGCTGTCCGCTAGACAGACAAGGGAATGTGGAAGTCCTATAATTGTCTGAGCGAGGCCCATCTATCTCTCTCTCTAAGCTATAATTTTGTTCTTACTAATCATTAATTTACCCAATAACTAAGGGTTTACCCAATAATTGAAATTAAGCCTATTTTCAAAAGTTTTTATTTGATTTTCTTTACAAAGTGCTCACCCACACAACATGTCCCTAATCAACAGAGTAAAAGGCACCAACACACTCATGGATAAGCAATGTCGGCAACTTAGTGTTTCACCCACTAGCCCAGGGATTGATCCCTGGGTCCTCAAGTGAAGCATCACTCTTAGACCAGTAGCCCAACACAACAGAAAAACAAAAAAACAAAAGGAAAAAGAGAGAACAATTTATTAGAAAATCTTAATGCAAGAGAGGCTTTTTAGAGTTAGTTTTCTTCCTGCACCACATCGCTTTGTTGAATGCAGCATAAATTTTCACATAAGAGAAATTATTTTTAATGATTCTTTTTTTTTGTTTTCGCTTGGCATTACACAAACAAACTTTGAGAAAATTTCAAAAATGATTACATATATTAAAGCACCAACCTTTTCGTGAGTGAGCGACACATGGCGTGAGAGATGATCTCTCTTGATCCGCCATGTCATCAAGAGTCTCCAACAATTATATATACTAGTGCAATAGGCCTGCGTTGGAATAGAAAATTATGAAAATTTCTAATTAGAAATATTTTTAAATATTTAAATAAGTTATAAATGAATATTAATGTATAATTTATAATAAAGATGGAAACTCATTAGAGAAATTTTAGATAGCTGGAAATATTTAGGGAAAGATCAATTAAATAGTAAAAATTTTATGACATTGATTTGATTATATTTGTGTTTAGCCATAAATTGAGTGGCATTTTATAATTAAATGTGGATTTTGGAATTAATTGGCTTCCACAATGGGCCCCACAGATTAATTAGTCCTACCAAATGTCCAAAGAAAAATAAGGAGGAAAATGACCATAATGGGCCCCACAGATTAATCTTACTCAATATTGAAAGGAAAAAAAAGGAGAAAAAAGTAGCAGAATACAGCCTATGAAAGTGGGCCCCGCTCTGGTATAAAAAAAGCACTTTATGTGTTGGTATAAAAAAAAGTGGCCCCCATAAATTGTGAGTTTGGAAATAAAGAAGACTTAGATTTTATAATGAGACTCATAGATTTATTTGGTTAAATTAGTAAATATAAATGAAAATAAAAAAATCTTGATAAAGATGGAGACTCATGAGAGAAAATTTATTTGGTTAAATTAGTAAATATAAATGATTATATATTAAGTGTGGATTTTAAAATTAATTGGCTTCCACAATTGTCCCCACGGATTAACCATACCAAATACTGAAAGAAAAAATAGGAAAAAAAGTAGCAAAATACTGCCTACGAAAGTGCCCCAAATTTCTGAAACTTGGATATAACATGAGGGTCCCACAAATTGATATGCAACAACATTTAATATATACATGTTCACCGATTACTAAAATCATAGCCAAAGAGCATTTATTCTTCATTTTTTTTGTTAGTTTAATAATACGTGGGACCCATTGACGGTAACTAAAGAGAAGTTATTATTGTATGCTATGTTTTAGGAAAGGGCTAAGCATCTTATTTCAAGACTATCTTAGATTTGCATTTAAATATTTTAGGTGATGAGATTAGATTAGAAGGGCAATTCCAGAATGTGGCATTGCAAAAAGTTTGAGGATGCGCCACGTGTCGCTCTCTTAGGGAAGGACCTACTGTCTTTTATTATATTAGCGCTTTAGGGCCTGCGCTCAACGCGAGCCTTTAATTCATTAAAGGAAAACCCAATTTAAGTTGAAAGTAAACACCGAGTAAACAAACAAACTACATTTAATATAATTATATAAGAAATTCAAGATTGATCACCATCTTTTGGAGAACCCCATATACCATATACCTTTTGCCTTCCCATTCATGGGGCGTGGATATTTGATAGAGAAAGAAGTTAGTTGAAAGTAAATTAAAATATAAATAGGAAGTAATTGTTGGTCAAATGCATATGTGAGGCATGCTTTTTTTATAAAGGCAAATATTTTTAAAGAATCTTATATATAAATCTAAATCAATGGTCAAAAGCAAAAAATCAAATCATGTTTGAGTCAAACTTACCGTGTTCTTTTTATGGTACGTATCAGTGGCGACGATGTTGATAATGATTATTCAAGGATGTAATAGGCCCCACTCAATCATCTTTTAATCTTACGGCAGTCTAATTGTTGACCCAATAGTTGTTTTTCAAATTGAGATTATTGTACTAAAACCAGACTACTAGTCCATTAATAGCTTGTGCTGAGCCATCTACTTGTCCACACACCAAAAATCAAGAACAATCTTAGGCTGTAGTTCTATTGGATAGGGACATAGCAGCATGTACAGGTGCGTAAATATATATCATAGAAAATAAAACTTGTTATATTGTGATAAATAAGGCTACAAGAGGATCATGATTCCCAATTGGCCAATGGATTTTTCATAGAGAGATTTGACTACATAGATCGGTTTTTATCTGTGTGTAACATGATCTAAATTTATCTAATTTAGTTTGGATTTGAATTTGAATTTCAAAAAAGCCAATTAGTTTGAATTTGAATTTGAATCTCAAGTTTCTAATTTAGTTAGAGAAAAATTAGGAAATTGGATATTAAATTTAGCTTAGCAATTTCCTTTGAGTGCAAGATGAGCAGTAAAAATTATGGTCAATCATTATGTGTCCACAATCAACTTAATTCAGGCAAGTTTTGGGCTCGACCTCTTAACGACATCTTGATTGTGGACGGGGCCCAAATTGTTGCAGGGATGGAGGGATTTGGCTCTAACCAAGGATAATAAAATTCAATCCATTTTTGCTAAGGACATGAAAGAGTATCATCAAAGTGATTAGCTTCTAACTTTCTATGTATGTTAGTGAGCGTATGGATATCGAGTGCAAATTGGGCTGGGCCTAGCCAGATCTCGCATGCCCTGATCCACATGAAAATGCAATTTGGTACTGGCTTGTTAAGGTTGGCCGGCTCAAGCCTCATGTAATTGCCATGGTTATTCATTGGATCACTTCATAATATCCATAGTAAAGAGGATTGACGGCTTTGAATGAAATATACATTATAAGCATAATGATAATGTGTTGTTGATAATAGGATCTCATTGAGGTATTTTAGGATAAGTCAAAGGAAGTAATTTCCTTAGATAAGAAGGGGTGTGTTGTTGGTAATAGGGATCTCATTTGGTGAGCCACGTGTCATTCTCCCAGGAATTCCCCTGCCACCACGTGTCACTCTGCCAGAGAATCACATGCTGCCTTTTATTATATAATAATTATAGCAACAGCCTCTTCACAAGAAAGTGACACGTGGCACTCCCTTTTGGGGTTTCGCAGTGGCATACGGCACACCGCACCCAATCCTTATAAATACTCATGCAATATCTAAAGCTTTCCTAAAGTATTTAAATACAATCTAAAACTTTACAAAACTAAAAGTCTATCCAATATCTTCTGATCCCATCAAAATTCTATCTAATCAAACAAAATGAAAAAATTAGAAGGAATCAAAATTGTGAGCCCCATTCCATGCTATTTTTTTTTCTTTTTCTTTTTGTTTCTTTCTTTTCTTTTTTTTTTTTTTCTTCTCTCACTTGTATCAAAATAAAGAACTCACTAGCTTTTCGTGTGGATCAATGATTTATGGTTTGTAGAATATTGAAAATGTAATTACTGTTTCTTTTATTACGTTGCAGAGATTTGGTCCCCAAAATTATGTAAGTCCAATATTGAATTTGGATCCTTCGAGGCCCAAGACCCATAAATCAATTGTTGGGGCTCACCTATTAAACTAAATTATTCAAAATCACAATCCTGCTATATATACACAGTAGATTAAACTTTACCTAATCATAAGTAGGGCACCACGAATAATTCGAACTCAGCCGAAAGTTCTTTTCTCCTTCGACCTTCCATAATTGTTATGATTAATTTAATTGTGATGATGGGTCATCACATGAATGATGATAATCCACTAAATGAAACTACAGATTTCAATATTTTAATTTCTTTCAATTTCATAGCTTGATGCCTGACTCTTTTATATATAGTTTTAACAAATTTAAGACTTATTTAAACTTTTGCATTCTTTTAATCATCTTTCCTTTCTACATTTCAAATATTTTGTTGTTATTATAATATCTTATTATCGTATTTATATTTTGTTGGCCCGGGCCTTTCTTAATAGTTTTATGTTAAAGGAAAAGGAAAGGTCTGCTTGCATAGGCAGAAAAATCTAATTTACAACTTTTCCTTCACTATGAAAGGAGGAATACTTGCAAGCAGCATTATTCCTTAGTCTACGGACGGATGCATAGCATTTTGCAACTTTTCCTCCCCTTTGAGAGGAGGAAAAATTGCATTTTCAACTATGCCCCTGATGCATGCAACGATAAGGTTGCAATCCGATTTTTCCTTCTTTTTCCCTTTTTTTTAACATGTGGATGGGCTCACGGGCCAGGGTTAGGGGATGGGCATGAATAATTAACGTTTAAATGCAATAACACCAAATCAAAATAAGTAATAAATCGCTTGTTTGGTAAATTTACTTTCCCGATGAAGTGAAGTGAAAGGTATACAAGAGATAGCAGAAATAAAGTTTTGGTGAATAAAAAGGCGAAAGAGTAGCTTTTTAATTTACCTTTTAAAAAGAAAAGCATTTTTTGGAAGGCTGTTCATGGATCTGGTCTGGCCCGCTTTGGGTCGGACGTCGGGTTTAGGTTATAATAGATGGGCCGTGCTCATATTTTATATATTTGGACTCAGCGGCTAAGATCCGAAATCCCCGTCCGGCCCAAATATACAAATAATTATGAGGGAGGAACTAGTAACAGGGGAACTCAAACCTATGCCCTCTCACAGAAGGTGATATGACAGGACCAATTGAACTGGCCTAGGACTAGGTAAGCAACTCTTTTCCTTCTCTTTTTTTTATAAGTCTATCATGAGTCGGTCTCGTGCTAGATCATTTCCAAGTGGGCTAGGCTCAGCCAGCAACTTCCATTTTAAATCTGGGTCTTGCCTCCATAGCCGGTCATTATATATAATGCAATGATGCACATTAGTCACTATCAAACTGAGATCATTGCAAATTCATAAGGGGTTGTTTGGCATTTACGCATGAGATACGTAAATGCAAATTACATATGTAAATGTTAAATATGTAAATGGTGAGTATGTATCTTTCCACATGCGTTTCTGTTTACGATGTTTGGTAAATAGCACCATTTTCACATGATTTATGCATGTGGTTCATTATACCACGTTTGTTTCAAACACATATGTAAATGCATGAAAAAAAATTGTGTTTATATTTAAAAGTTGAAACAACTAGAAATGCCTATAGCATTTGGTACCCTATATAGATTGTTCTGCCCACTATGGGAACCAATAGATTGTTGAAAGTTTAAATAGAAGTGATTCATTATTTTTAAATTAAATAGGTCTATCATAATCAACTAAGAGCTACGCAAAATATAAGACAATGTAAATCAACTACAAATAAATAAAAGTAGCTCATTTCATCAAATGTGTGACTGTTGTAACTGTTGTATAAAGTTGAATGTAGAACTGGATCATTACATAGATGTTGTAATTGGAATGGAGGTAGAGCACTAAACCAAAGAAGTATCAACGTTTGATTAATGTTCAAATGAGACAAGTAAATAGAACAGGATTTACACAAAAACATATTTTATCTTGATGATTGTAACACGGGACCATCAACATGATTAAATGAAACTCTATCCTCTATTCTAATTGAATTGGTAGCAGTTCTGCCTATGACAATCACTGTAATACTGTTTTCAATTGAGACTGTAATCACTGTAACCATTCCCCATGACAAAAGGAGAGAGTTTTTTAATTGTCCCTGTGGATCTTTACCTTTAATCCTTCCCTTCAACCCGTTTGATAGAGTGCGGGCCCATATGCCCTCTGCATAAAATGCAAACCAGACAAGGATCATTTTTCTCCGTTTCTATTCTTTCCTTTTCTTCCTCTCCTACCCAATTAATTATCAATGCCCAATGCTGGTACTGATTTTTTAGTGATTCTTCTGGACAAGAATCTGCCATTCTCCCAGAATGTCCAAACCCAGTTGCAATTCGAGGTACATCCAAACACATTCTTAACAAGCACAAACCAAAACTAAACAGAATTTCAAAAGAACCCCACAAAAATACATAGTCCTTCACTACAAACAGAACAAATTAACACCCTGGGACTGAATCATCAGCATAATAAAAACCATACCCAGCAAAAACATTAAAGAAAAGAAAACCCAAGTCAAAGATAAGAACTTTTACCGTGCAAGCAACAAATGCCAAAAAAAAGAACGCTTGATGGCCCAAGCTCATCTTTGACCATCTCAAACACACCAGAAAATTCAGTGCACCCACCTCCACCTTCAATCTACTCTCCACCCCATCATCCCCAATCTCCATTTCAGACTCTCGATTCGTTTTCACATCAACGTCGAAGGATTTCTCACCCCCAATCGAACAAAACCGAGTGAAACGAGACATCCCAATTCGGCAATTCGAATAGGGATTCTCATCTGAAATTGAGAATCTAAGCAACCCTTTAGGAATATGAAATGGATTCTGGTTTGTTCTTTGGATTGAATTGGATTGATGGATTCTTGGAGAGAGATTTGAAGGGAGGAGATGGGGATTTGCAGAGAGAAGAGATGATGGCATTTCTGTAATTTTTTCTCAGAGGTGGTGTCTGATTTGGTCAGAGAAAAAAAAAGGTTTGGAGCAGTGGAGAGGTGGGATGGTTACAGGGGCTTCTTGACCAAAAAAAAAAAAAAACCATTTCCAAACATAAACAGATGACCAAAATGAGAGAGAGAGAGAGAGAGAGAGAGAGAGAGAGAGAGAGACCATACCTGGGGATCTTGAGCAACACTGCAAGCACTACACCAAAAATAGTAAACATGAAGTGTTAAAAACCGTTTCTAATGAAAATTGGAACGGTTCAAAACCGCTTCAAATAGCCATGTTCCTAAGAAATTGGAACGGTTTTCAACCGTTCCAAATGAAAATCTTTGGAACAGTCTGAAACTGTTCCAATATTTTTTGAACCGTTCCAAATTTTGAATCTTGAAACGGTTCTAAACACTGTCAGATTTCAATTTACCGTTCCAGATTCAAATATTTGGAATTGTTCTAGTCCTTTTTGGAACGGTTATTAACACTTTCAAATTTTCTAAAACCATTCCAAATTTAAGTGGTTGTTGGAATTTAGTATTTAAGGAAGCCTAGGGTTCTTGAGCAGCACCACAAAGAAGATGAATGGGAGAAGACGGAACGTATGTTAATATGCTAGGGTTGCAAACGTATGTTGTTGCAAACGTATGTTGTTGCAAATAAAAAAATGAGAAAAAAAGCCCAAACTGGGTTTTGAACCGTAGCACTTTGAGAAACCAGTTTTGGTCTATCTTAAAATTTTAAATCTACCACTCCATCATTTAAGATTTATTTCATTCTCATTCCCACAAGATTGTTTTGGTCATTGGGAAACTGAATCCTCGGCTTGTGATTAGTGGGTCCGCGATCTGGTGATTTGATCCATTAGGGGGATGATATCTTGATAATTGTATTTGGTTTGACCAAACCTATAATTTTCTTCTCTCTTATAATGACCATTAACTTCCCTTCACAAGTAAAGTAAATTCACCAGACGAGCAATATATTGTGTATTTGTTGTGATTTAATATTATTCCATTTAAACGTCAATTATACATTCCCACCCATTATATATCGTATGGACCAAGGCCCTAACCTGTGATGAGATGAAGATGTAAAAAAAGAAAAACTAAAAGGCCAAAAATCGGTTTTAGGTTTGAGTGCCAGCTTTCCTCCTCTCAAAGAGGAGGAAAAGTGGAAAATGCATCCTTTCCGCCTCTATTTACAACGGTAAAGCTGCATGACAACTTTTCCTCCGCTCAGAGAGGAGGAAAAGTGGCAAACGCAGCTTTACCGCCCCTTATAACAGCGGTAACGCTGCATGGCAACTTTTCCTCCGCCTAGAGAGGAGGAAAAGTTGCAACGGCGGTATGGCCGCATGAATACGCATAGAAACCCTTCCCGCCTCTACGTTAATGTCACTTATCTCCTTTTCAACCTTATTCCCACACACGTTCATGTCTTTGGGGCCCATTTCTAGTCAAATGTACTTCGTCCGAGTGGGGCCCAACAGCGAATAACCTGTAGCATTTGTGGGCTAAGGCCTACACCAAATGGGAAAGCAACAAAGATTGGCACATTAATCGACCATTTGTCAAGAAATATCTAGGCCAAGGGACCCGTCTTTTAATTGAGCTTTGGGCTATCTTAAAACTTTAAATCCACCTCTCTATCATTTAGGATCTATTTCATTCTCATTCCCACAAGATTGTTTTTGTCTTTGGAAAATCGAATCCCCGGCTTGTGATTAGTGGGTCCACGTTCTGGCGATTTGATCCGTTGAATGGACGATATCTTGATAATTGTAGAGGGATAAAGCAGCCCTAACCATCTCCGGAAGATCTTTTTGATAATGTCGTATGAGTGTTTAGTAGCGGAGTTAATGGCCCACAAGTAGTTCCTTGAGTCATCAAGGATGACCTAATATGAAGATATAAAGAATATTAGTAATGATCGATAATATATTTCTCTTTTTTAAGAGTATTCTGAAACTACAAATAAACTTGATGTGTTTAGATTCATAGTTTCAGTTTTTAAACATCATTACAAATATTTTACTACATTCTTTTTGGACTCAAGTACGAACAGTGAAATAAATTTACTTCCGTGAGCTTCGCGGTTGCATTTGCTTCTTTGTCTAGAAAATTAGAATTTAGTTTTCACTGTTGTATTAATAATTTGATAAAAATATGGGGACAAAATACTTATGATTACGTTGATCATATTTTTATGAAAGGGTCAAGTCAATCGAACGGTCGGATTAATTCTTATTCTCAATATCATATACATTTTAAGGCTTTCTTTTTCTTTTCCTTTTTGTTTGCAGGGCTCTGATTTCGGTAATTGGGTTCCACTGTAATGTTCTGCTCTTCTTTTCTCAATATATGCCCAAGTGCCTATGCACAGCTAAATGTTGCTCAAATCAGGACAAGTTAAAATACATAAGAATACCCAACCGGGTGTTGGCTCGGTTAGGACACTGGGTTTTCACCCCCAGAGGCCCTGGCGCCGATTCCCCCGGGCGTTAACCGTCCCCCGTCTGTGTGGGTGCGGGCGTGGGGCGCAGGGATCAGCCCCACCAAAGGTTGGGATACCCCGAGATAGATAGATAGATAGAGAGATATATGTATGTATATATATATAGATAGATATTTATATAAACAAAAAAACCACATAAGAATGAAAGGGGTGTTTTGGTTGCTTTACACGTAACCCCATTAAACGGTATGAACTATTCAATTCCATTCATCGTACCAAAAGGCCTTTTACGTATAAAATTACAGCAATTTTAGAAATTGATTTTAACTACTTATTTCTTTTTTCTGAAGTGCAACAAATCTTCTCTTTCGCCATTTGTTGACGTTGAGAAAAGTCTAGCAAAGTCTAGAAAAATTTAGCCCATCCCAAACAAAACTCCTAGATCCGCCACTGTCTCAAAGAAAGAGACGTGGATGGGGTTGCGAACGCGACGTCTCCGGATCCGAACCATGTGGACCCGGATCCGGAATCGGGTCCGCCTAGAGGACCGGAACCTAGTTCCAAAATCGAATATAATTTGCCTTTATTCTTCCTTTTTCTTAAAATAAGCATATCATTCAACTTATGACAGTGCATCAAGTCTACTACATCCAGTGTTATACCTAAAACGTGAAGAAAGAAAGAAAAGAAAAACGAGAGAGCTGATTTTGGGGTACAAAATTGCTATAATAAAGGGTCATATGCCGGGTCCCGGGTCCACGGGTCGGAACATATATGGACCGGGAATCGGACCCAGACCCGGACACGGACCCGGACCCGTTTTTGAATCGTAACATAAAATAGGTTCCATACTCGGTTTTTTGCTCCTCGGAACTTCCGGGTAATCGGAGAATCGGATACCCGTTTGCAACCCCAGATGTGGAGGAGTTGCCCAACTACGGGGTACGAGGGACAGTTATGGATTTTCTCCTTAACCTATTTCAGTTAAAGCTCTCTATCATAAAGAGAGTTAAAAATAGGAAAGAGGGCTCCACGTATCACCCATTTCAGCGACAAAACTCTTAATCCGTCATTAAGACCGTCAAAATAAGGAAGATGGAAAGACTTGAATAAAAAATCATCTTCAAGGTCAAATCGGAAACCGGTCACTCTCATAGACTATAAAACCCATATGATATTTATTTTTTACCGTCGGATTCAATCACGAGTGGACCCCACCCTGTTTGTTCACTTCTCACTCGCTATCTACTTCATATTTGGTTAACTTACTTTACCAGTGAGGTGAAGTGACTGGTTGATTCAAGAGACAATAAAAGGAGAGGGGGTCCACCCACAATTGATAGTAGGTCTCAAAAGCCACCTCCTCAATTTAACAAAAGAAAATGTAAAAAGATACATTCTCGTGCCACTGAATGACAAAAAAAAAAAAAAAACCTCGGGGTTTTCATGGACCGCGCTGGGCTAGGCCGAGGAATGACGAAAACGGCCCGACTTCTAATCTAGAAACCAAAGCCCGGCCCAAGCCTGAGCCAGGCCTGAAGCTGCTAGCCGGCGCCTGGCCCGCATGGAAATGATGAAGCCCGAGCCCGACCCATGTTAGACTTATAGAAACATAGAAATGAGTTTCGGAGCAGCTCCTAGGCCAGCTCAACCGGTCTGATCACATCAGCATCTGTGAGAGGTCGCGGGTTTGAGGCCCCCCCTACTACTCCCTCCCTCATAATTACATGTATATTTGGGCCGGGCGGGTATTCCGGCTCTCAGCCACTTAGTCCGAATAAAAGAAAATTGAGCACGACCCATCGATTATAGCCTAAACCCCGTGCCCAACCCAAAGGCGCCCGGCCCGATCGATGAGCACCCTTATGAACAAGAAATTCTTCCTTTTAAAACAGAGAATTTCAAAAAACCGAACTCTCGCCGTCTGGTTTGACCAAGCCTTTGATTCTCTTCTCTCTTATATTAGCCGTTAACTTCGCTTCACAAGTAAAGTAAATTCACGAGACGAGCAGTATATTGTGTATTTGTTGTGATTTAATATTATTCCATTCAAACGTCAATTATACATTCCCACCCATTATATATCGTTTGGACCTAGGCCCTAACCCGTGACGAGATCAAGATGTAAAAAAATAAAAACTAAAAGGCCAAAAATCGGTTTTAGGTTTGAGTGCCAGCTTTCCTCCTCTTTGAGAGGAGGAAAAGTGGAAAATGCAGCTTTACCGCCTCTATTTACAGCGGGAAAGCTGCATGACAGCTTTTCGTCCGCTCAGAGAGGAGGAAAGGTGGCAATCGCAGCTTTACCGCCCCTTACAGAAGCGGAAAAGTTGCAACGGCGGTATGGCCGCACGAATACGCATAGAAACCCTTGCCGCCTCTACGTTAACGTCACTTATCTCCTTTTCAACCTTATTCCCACACACGTTCATGTCTTTGGGGCCCATTTCTAGTCAAATGTACTTCGTCCGAGTGGGGCCCAACATCGAATAACCTGTAGCATTTGTGGGCTAAGGCCCACACCAAATGGGAAAGCAACAGAGATTGGCACATTAATCGACCATTTGTCAGGAAATATCTAGGCCAAGGGACCCGTCTTTTAATTGAGCTTTGGGCTATCTTAAAACTTTAAATCCACCTCTCTATCATTTAGGATCTATTTCATTCTCATTCCCACAAGATTGTTTTTGTCTTTGGAAAACCGAATCCCCGGCTCGTGATTAGTGGGTCCACGTTCTCGCGATTTGATCCGCTGAATGGACGATATCTTGATAATTGTAGAGGGATAAAGCAGCCCTAACCATCTCCGGAAGATCTTTTTGATAGTGTCGTATGAGTGTTTAGTAGCGGAGTTAATGGCCCACAAGTAGTTCCTTGAGTCATCAAGGATGACCTAATATGAAGATATAAAAAATATTAGTAATGATAGATAATATATTTCTCTTTTTTAAGAGTATTCTGAAACGACAAATAAACTTGATGTGTTTAGATTCATAGTTTCAGTTTTTAAACATCATTACAAATACTTTACTACTTTCTTTTTGGACTCAAGTACGAACAGTGAAATAAATTTACTTCCGTGAGCTTCGCGGTTGCATTTGCTTCTTTGTCTAGAAAATTAGAATTTAGTTTTCACTGTTGTATGAATAATTTGATAAAATACGGGGACAAAATACTTATGATTACGTTGATCATATTTTTATGAAAGGGTCAAGTCAATCGAACGGTCGGATTAATTCTTATTCTCGATATCATATTCATTTTAAGGCTTTCCTTTTCTTTTCTTTTTTGTTTGCAGGGCTCTGATTTCGGTAATTGGGTTCCACTGTAATGTTCTGCTCTTCTTTTCTCAATATATGCCCAAGTGCCTATGCACAGCTAAATGTTGCTCAAATCAGGACAAGTTAAAATACATAAGAATACCCAACCGGGTGTTGGCTCGGTTAGGACACTGGGTTTTCACCCCCAGAGGCCCTGGCGCCGATTCCCCCGGGCGTTAACCGTCCCCCGTCTGTGTGGGTGCGGGCGTGGGGCGCAGGGATCAGCCCCACCAAAGGTTGGGATACCCCGAGATAGATAGATAGATAGATAGATATATGTATGTATATATATACATATATAGATAGATATTTATATAAACAAAAAAACCACATAAGAATGAAGGGGGTGTTTTGGTTGCTTTACACGTAACCCCATTAAACGGTATGAGCTATTCAATTCCATTCATCGTACCAAAAGGCCTTTTACGTATAAAATTACAGCAATTTTAGAAATTGATTTTATCTACTTATTTCTTTTTTCTGAAGTGCAACAAATCTTCTCTTTCGCCATTTGTTGACGTTGAGAAAAGTCTAGCAAAGTCTAGAAAAATTTAGCCCATCCCAAACAAAACTCCTAGATCCGCCACTGTCTCAAAGAAAGAGACGTGGATGGGGTTGCGAACGGGACGTCTCCGGATCCGAACCATAGTGGACCCGGATCCGGAATCGGGTCCGCCTAGAGGACCGGAACCTAGTTCCAAAATCGAATATAATTTGCCTTTATTCTTCCTTTTTCTTAAAATAAGCATATCATTCAACTTATGACAGTGCATCAAGTCTACTACATCCAGTGTTATACCTAAAATGTGAAGAAAGAAAGAAAAGAAAAACGAGAGAGCTGATTTTGGGGTACAAATTGCTATAATAAAGGGTCATATGCCGGGTCCCGGGTCCACGGGTCGGAACATATATGGACCGGGAATCGGACCCGGACCCGGACCCGATTTTGAATCGTAACATAAAATAGGTTCCATACTCGGTTTTTTGCTCCTCGGAACTTCCGGGTAATCGGAGAATCGGATACCCGTTTGCAACCCCAGATGTGGAGGAGTTGCCCAACTACGGGGTACGAGGGATAGTTATGGATTTTCTCCTTAACCTATTTCAGTTAAAGCTCTCTATCATAAAGAGAGTTAAAAATAGGAAAGAGGGCTCCACGTATCACCCATTTCAGCGACAAAACTCTTAATCCGTCATTAAGACCGTCAAAATAAGGAAGATGGAAAGACTTGAATAAAAAATCATCTTCAAGATCAAATCGGAAACCGGTCACTCTCATAGACTATAAAACCCATATGATATTTATTTTTTACCGTCGGATTCAATCACGAGTGGACCCCACCCTGTTTGTTCACTTCTCACTCGCTATCTACTTCATATTTGGTTAACTTACTTTACCAGTGAGGTGAAGTGACTGGTTGATTCAAGAGACAATAAAAGGAGAGGGGGTCCACCCACAATTGATAGTAGGTCTCAAAAGCCACCTCCTCAATTTAACAAAAGAAAATGTAAAAAGATACATTCTCGTGCCACTGAATGACAAAAAAAAAAAAAAAACCTCGGGGTTTTCATGGACCGCGCTGGGCTAGGCCGAGGAATGACGAAAACGGCCCGACTTCTAATCTAGAAACCAAAGCCCGGCCCAAGCCTGAGCCAGGCCTGAAGCTGCTAGCCGGCGCCTGGCCCGCATGGAAATGATGAAGCCCGAGCCCGACCCATGTTAGACTTATAGAAACATAGAAATGAGTTTCGGAGCAGCTCCTAGGCCAGCTCAACCGGTCAGATCACATCACCATCTGTGAGAGGTCGCGGGTTTGAGGCCCCCCCTCACTACTCCCTCCCTCATAATTACATGTATATTTGGGCCGGGCGGGTATTCCGGCTCTCAGCCACTTAGTCCGAATAAAAGAAAATTGAGCACGACCCATCGATTATAGCCTAAACCCCGTGCCCAACCCAAAGGCGCCCGGCCCGATCGATGAGCACCCTTATGAACAAGAAATTCTTCCTTTTAAAAAAGAGAATTTCAAAAAACCGAACTCTCGCCGTCTGGTTTGACCAAGCCTTTGATTCTCTTCTCTCTTATATTAGCCGTTAACTTCGCTTCACAAGTAAAGTAAATTCACGAGACGAGCAGTATATTGTGTATTTGTTGTGATTTAATATTATTCCATTCAAACGTCAATTATACATTCCCACCCATTATATATCGTTTGTACCTAGGCCCTAACCCGTGACGAGATCAATATGTAAAAAAATAAAAACTAAAAGGCCAAAAATCGGTTTTAGGTTTGAGTGCCAGCTTTCCTCCTCTTTGAGAGGAGGAAAAGTGGAAAATGCAGCTTTACCGCCTCTATTTACAGCGGTAAAGCTGCATGACAGCTTCTCCTCCGCTCACAGAGGAGGAAAAGTGGCAATCGCAGCGTTACCGCCTCTTATAGCAGCGGAAACGTTGCAACCGCGGTATCGCCGCACGAATACGCATAGAAACCCTTGCCGCCTCTACGTTAATGTCACTTATCTCCTTTTCAACCTTATTCCCACACACGTTCATGTCTTTGGGGCCCATTTCTAGTCAAATGTACTTCGTCCGAGTGGGGCCCAACAGCGAATAACCTGTAGCATTTGTGGGCTAAGGCCCACACCAAATGGGAAAGCAACAGAGATTGGCACATTAATCGACCATTTGTCAGGAAATATCTAGGCCAAGGGACCCGTCTTTTAATTGAGCTTTGGGCTATCTTAAAACTTTAAATCCACCTCTCTATCATTTAGGATCTATTTCATTCTCATTCCCACAAGATTGTTTTTGTCTTTGGAAAACCGAATCCCCGGCTCGTGATTAGTGGGTCCACGTTCTCGCGATTTGATCCGTTGAATGGACGATATCTTGATAATTGTAGAGGGATAAAGCAGCCCTAACCATCTCCGGAAGATCTTTTTGATAGTGTCGTATGAGTGTTTAGTAGCGGAGTTAATGGCCCACAAGTAGTTCCTTGAGTCATCAAGGATGACCTAATATGAAGATATAAAGAATATTAGTAATGATCGATAATATATTTCTCTTTTTTAAGAGTATTCTGAAACTACAAATAAACTTGATGTGTTTAGATTCATAGTTTCAGTTTTTAAACATCATTACAAATATTTTACTACTTTCTTTTTGGACTCAAGTACGAACAGTGAAATAAATTTACTTCCGTGAGCTTCGCGGTTGCATTTGCTTCTTTGTCTAGAAAATTAGAATTTAGTTTTCACTGTTGTATTAATAATTTGATAAAAATATGGGGACAAAATACTTATGATTACGTTGATCATATTTTTATGAAAGGGTCAAGTCAATCGAACGGTCGGATTAATTCTTATTCTCGATATCATATACATTTTAAGGCATTCTTTTTCTTTTCCTTTTTGTTTGCAGGGCTCTGATTTCGGTAATTGGGTTCCACTGTAATGTTCTGCTCTTCTTTTCTCAATATATGCCCAAGTGCCTATGCACAGCTAAATGTTGCTCAAATCAGGACAAGTTAAAATACATAAGAGTACCCAACCGGGTGTTGGCTCGGTTAGGACACTGGGTTTTCAACCCCAGAGGCCCTGGCGCCGATTCCCCCGGGCGTTAACCGTCCCCCGTCTGTGTGGGTGCGGGCGTGGGGCGCAGGGATCAGCCCCACCAAAGGTTGGGATACCCCGAGATAGATAGATAGATAGAGAGATATATGTATGTATATATATATATATAGATAGATATTTATATAAACAAAAAAACCACATAAGAATGAAAGGGGTGTTTTGGTTGCTTTACACGTAACCCCATTAAACGGTATGAGCTATTCAATTCCATTCATCGTACCAAAAGGCCTTTTACGTATAAAATTACAGCAATTTTAGAAATTGATTTTAACTACTTATTTCTTTTTTCTGAAGTGCAACAAATCTTCTCTTTCGCCATTTGTTGACGTTGAGAAAAGTCTAGCAAAGTCTAGAAAAATTTAGCCCATCCCAAACAAAACTCCTAGATCCGCCACTGTCTCAAAGAAAGAGATGTGGATAGGGTTGCGAACGCGACGTCTCCGGATCCGAACCATGTGGACCCGGATCCGGAATCGGGTCCGCCTAGAGGACCGGAACCTAGTTCCAAAATCGAATATAATTTGCCTTTATTCTTCCTTTTTCTTAAAATAAGCATATCATTCAACTTATGACAGTGCATCAAGTCTACTACATCCAGTGTTATACCTAAAACGTGAAGAAAGAAAGAAAAGAGAAACGAGAGAGCTGATTTTGGGGTACAAATTGCTATATTAAAGGGTCATATGCCGGGTCCCAGGTCCACGGGTCGGAACATATATGGACCGGGAATCGGACCCAGACCCGGACACGGACCCGGACCCGGACCCGGACCCGTTTTTGAATCGTAACATAAAATAGGTTCCATACTCGGTTTTTTGCTCCTCGGAACTTCCGGGTAATCGGAGAATCGGATACCCGTTTGCAACCCCAGATGTGGAGGAGTTGCCCAACTACGGGGTACGAGGGACAGTTATGGATTTTCTCCTTAACCTATTTCAGTTAAAGCTCTCTATCATAAAGAGAGTTAAAAATAGGAAAGAGGGCTCCACGTATCACCCATTTCAGCGACAAAACTCTTAATCCGTCATTAAGACCGTCAAAATAAGGAAGATGGAAAGACTTGAATAAAAAATCATCTTCAAGGTCAAATCGGAAACCGGTCACTCTCATAGACTATAAAACCCATATGATATTTATTTTTTACCGTCGGATTCAATCACGAGTGGACCCCACCCTGTTTGTTCACTTCTCACTCGCTATCTACTTCATATTTGGTTAACTTACTTTACCAGTGAGGTGAAGTGACTGGTTGATTCAAGAGACAATAAAAGGAGAGGGGGTCCACCCACAATTGATAGTAGGTCTCAAAAGCCACCTCCTCAATTTAACAAAAGAAAATGTAAAAAGATACATTCTCGTGCCACTGAATGACAAAAAAAAAAAAAAAACCTCGGGGTTTTCATGGACCGCGCTGGGCTAGGCCGAGGAATGACGAAAACGGCCCGACTTCTAATCTAGAAACCAAAGCCCGGCCCAAGCCTGAGCCAGGCCTGAAGCTGCTAGCCGGCGCCTGGCCCGCATGGAAATGATGAAGCCCGAGCCCGACCCATGTTAGACTTATAGAAACATAGAAATGAGTTTCGGAGCAGCTCCTAGGCCAGCTCAACCGGTCAGATCACATCACCATCTGTGAGAGGTCGCGGGTTTGAGGCCCCCCCTCACTACTCCCTCCCTCATAATTACATGTATATTTGGGCCGGGCGGGTATTCCGGCTCTCAGCCACTTAGTCCGAATAAAAGAAAATTGAGCACGACCCATCGATTATAGCCTAAACCCCGTGCCCAACCCAAAGGCGCCCGGCCCGATCGATGAGCACCCTTATGAACAAGAAATTCTTCCTTTTAAAAAAGAGAATTTCAAAAAACCGAACTCTCGCCGTCTGGTTTGACCAAGCCTTTGATTCTCTTCTCTCTTATATTAGCCGTTAACTTCGCTTCACAAGTAAAGTAAATTCACGAGACGAGCAGTATATTGTGTATTTGTTGTGATTTAATATTATTCCATTCAAACGTCAATTATACATTCCCACCCATTATATATCGTTTGTACCTAGGCCCTAACCCGTGACGAGATCAATATGTAAAAAAATAAAAACTAAAAGGCCAAAAATCGGTTTTAGGTTTGAGTGCCAGCTTTCCTCCTCTTTGAGAGGAGGAAAAGTGGAAAATGCAGCTTTACCGCCTCTATTTACAGCGGTAAAGCTGCATGACAGCTTCTCCTCCGCTCACAGAGGAGGAAAAGTGGCAATCGCAGCGTTACCGCCTCTTATAGCAGCGGAAACGTTGCAACCGCGGTATCGCCGCACGAATACGCATAGAAACCCTTGCCGCCTCTACGTTAATGTCACTTATCTCCTTTTCAACCTTATTCCCACACACGTTCATGTCTTTGGGGCCCATTTCTAGTCAAATGTACTTCGTCCGAGTGGGGCCCAACAGCGAATAACCTGTAGCATTTGTGGGCTAAGGCCCACACCAAATGGGAAAGCAACAGAGATTGGCACATTAATCGACCATTTGTCAGGAAATATCTAGGCCAAGGGACCCGTCTTTTAATTGAGCTTTGGGCTATCTTAAAACTTTAAATCCACCTCTCTATCATTTAGGATCTATTTCATTCTCATTCCCACAAGATTGTTTTTGTCTTTGGAAAACCGAATCCCCGGCTCGTGATTAGTGGGTCCACGTTCTCGCGATTTGATCCGTTGAATGGACGATATCTTGATAATTGTAGAGGGATAAAGCAGCCCTAACCATCTCCGGAAGATCTTTTTGATAGTGTCGTATGAGTGTTTAGTAGCGGAGTTAATGGCCCACAAGTAGTTCCTTGAGTCATCAAGGATGACCTAATATGAAGATATAAAGAATATTAGTAATGATCGATAATATATTTCTCTTTTTTAAGAGTATTCTGAAACTACAAATAAACTTGATGTGTTTAGATTCATAGTTTCAGTTTTTAAACATCATTACAAATATTTTACTACTTTCTTTTTGGACTCAAGTACGAACAGTGAAATAAATTTACTTCCGTGAGCTTCGCGGTTGCATTTGCTTCTTTGTCTAGAAAATTAGAATTTAGTTTTCACTGTTGTATTAATAATTTGATAAAAATATGGGGACAAAATACTTATGATTACGTTGATCATATTTTTATGAAAGGGTCAAGTCAATCGAACGGTCGGATTAATTCTTATTCTCGATATCATATACATTTTAAGGCATTCTTTTTCTTTTCCTTTTTGTTTGCAGGGCTCTGATTTCGGTAATTGGGTTCCACTGTAATGTTCTGCTCTTCTTTTCTCAATATATGCCCAAGTGCCTATGCACAGCTAAATGTTGCTCAAATCAGGACAAGTTAAAATACATAAGAGTACCCAACCGGGTGTTGGCTCGGTTAGGACACTGGGTTTTCAACCCCAGAGGCCCTGGCGCCGATTCCCCCGGGCGTTAACCGTCCCCCGTCTGTGTGGGTGCGGGCGTGGGGCGCAGGGATCAGCCCCACCAAAGGTTGGGATACCCCGAGATAGATAGATAGATAGAGAGATATATGTATGTATATATATATATATAGATAGATATTTATATAAACAAAAAAACCACATAAGAATGAAAGGGGTGTTTTGGTTGCTTTACACGTAACCCCATTAAACGGTATGAGCTATTCAATTCCATTCATCGTACCAAAAGGCCTTTTACGTATAAAATTACAGCAATTTTAGAAATTGATTTTAACTACTTATTTCTTTTTTCTGAAGTGCAACAAATCTTCTCTTTCGCCATTTGTTGACGTTGAGAAAAGTCTAGCAAAGTCTAGAAAAATTTAGCCCATCCCAAACAAAACTCCTAGATCCGCCACTGTCTCAAAGAAAGAGATGTGGATAGGGTTGCGAACGCGACGTCTCCGGATCCGAACCATGTGGACCCGGATCCGGAATCGGGTCCGCCTAGAGGACCGGAACCTAGTTCCAAAATCGAATATAATTTGCCTTTATTCTTCCTTTTTCTTAAAATAAGCATATCATTCAACTTATGACAGTGCATCAAGTCTACTACATCCAGTGTTATACCTAAAACGTGAAGAAAGAAAGAAAAGAGAAACGAGAGAGCTGATTTTGGGGTACAAATTGCTATATTAAAGGGTCATATGCCGGGTCCCAGGTCCACGGGTCGGAACATATATGGACCGGGAATCGGACCCAGACCCGGACACGGACCCGGACCCGGACCCGGACCCGTTTTTGAATCGTAACATAAAATAGGTTCCATACTCGGTTTTTTGCTCCTCGGAACTTCCGGGTAATCGGAGAATCGGATACCCGTTTGCAACCCCAGATGTGGAGGAGTTGCCCAACTACGGGGTACGAGGGACAGTTATGGATTTTCTCCTTAACCTATTTCAGTTAAAGCTCTCTATCATAAAGAGAGTTAAAAATAGGAAAGAGGGCTCCACGTATCACCCATTTCAGCGACAAAACTCTTAATCCGTCATTAAGACCGTCAAAATAAGGAAGATGGAAAGACTTGACTAAAAAATCATCTTCAAGATCAAATCGGAAACCGGTCACTCTCATAGAGTATAAAACCCATATGATATTTATTTTTTACCGTCGGATTCAATCACGAGTGGACCCCACCCTGTTTGTTCACTTCTCACTCGCTATCTACTTCATATTTGGTTAGCTTACTTTACCAGTGAAGTGAAGTGACTGGTTGATTCAAGAGACAATAAAAGGAGAGGGGGTCCACCCACAATTGATAGTAGGTCTCAAAAGCCACCTCCTCAATTTAACAAAAGAAAATGTAAAAAGATACATTCTCGTGCCACTGAATGACAAAAAAAAAAAAAAAAACCTCGGCGTTTTCATGGACCGCGCTGGGCTAGGCCGAGGGATGACGAAAACGGCCCGACTTCTAATCTAGAAACCAAAGCCCGGCCCAAGCCTGAGCCAGGCCTGAAGCTGCTAGCCGGCGCCTGGCCCGCATGGAAATGATGAAGCCCGAGCCCGACCCATGTTAGACTTATAGAAACATAGAAATGAGTTTCGGAGCAGCTCCTAGGCCAGCTCAACCGGTCTGATCACATCACCATCTGCGAGAGGTCGCGGGTTTGAGGCCCCCCCTCACTACTCCCTCCCTCATAATTACATGTATATTTGGGCCGGGCGGGTATTCCGGCTCTCAGCCACTTAGTCCGAATAAAAGAAAATTGAGCACGACCCATCGATTATAGCCTAAACCCCGTGCCCAACCCAAAGGCGCCCGGCCCGATCGATGAGCACCCTTATGAACAAGAAATTTTTCCTTTTAAAAAAGAGAATTTCAAAAAACCGAACTCTCGCCGTCTGGTTTGACCAAGCCTTTGATTCTCTTCTCTCTTATATTAGCCGTTAACTTCGCTTCACAAGTAAAGTAAATTCACGAGACGAGCAGTATATTGTGTATTTGTTGTGATTTAATATTATTCCATTCAAACGTCAATTATACATTCCCACCCATTATATATCGTTTGGACCTAGGCCCTAACCCGTGACGAGATCAAGATGTAAAAAAATAAAAACTAAAAGGCCAAAAATCGGTTTTAGGTTTGAGTGCCAGCTTTCCTCCTCTTTGAGAGGAGGAAAAGTGGAAAATGCAGCTTTACCGCCTCTATTTACAGCGGGAAAGCTGCATGACAGCTTTTCGTCCGCTCAGAGAGGAGGAAAGGTGGCAATCGCAGCTTTACCGCCCCTTACAGAAGCGGAAAAGTTGCAACGGCGGTATGGCCGCACGAATACGCATAGAAACCCTTGCCGCCTCTACGTTAACGTCACTTATCTCCTTTTCAACCTTATTCCCACACACGTTCATGTCTTTGGGGCCCATTTCTAGTCAAATGTACTTCGTCCGAGTGGGGCCCAACAGCGAATAACCTGTAGCATTTGTGGGCTAAGGCCCACACCAAATGGGAAAGCAACAGAGATTGGCACATTAATCGACCATTTGTCAGGAAATATCTAGGCCAAGGGACCCGTCTTTTAATTGAGCTTTGGGCTATCTTAAAACTTTAAATCCACCTCTCTATCATTTAGGATCTATTTCATTCTCATTCCCACAAGATTGATTTTGTCTTTGGAAAACCGAATCCCCGGCTTGTGATTAGTGGGTCCACGTTCTGGCGATTTGATCCGTTGAATGGACGATATCTTGATAATTGTCGAGGGATAAAGCAGCCCTAACCATCTCCGGAAGATCTTTTTGATAATGTCGTATGAGTGTTTAGTAGCGGAGTTAATGGCCCACAAGTAGTTCCTTGAGTCATCAAGGATGACCTAATATGAAGATATAAAAAATATTAGTAAAGATCGATAATATATTTCTCTTTTTTAAGAGTATTCTGAAACGACAAATAAACTTGATGTGTTTAGATTCATAGTTTCAGTTTTTAAACATCATTACAAATATTTTACTACTTTCTCTTTGGACTCAAGTACGAACAGTGAAATAAATTTACTTCCGTGAGCTTCGCGGTTGCATTTGCTTCTTTGTCTAGAAAATTAGAATTTAGTTTTCACTGTTGTATTAATAATTTGATAAAATATGGGGACAAAATACTTATGATTACGTTGATCATATTTTTATGAAAGGGTCAAGTCAATCGACCGGTCGGATTAATTCTTATTCTCGATATCATATACATTTTAAGGCTTTCTTTTTCTTTTCTTTTTTGTTTGCAGGGCTCTGATTTCGGTAATTGGGTTCCACTGTAATGTTCCGCTCTTCTTTTCTCAATATATGCCCAAGTGCCTATGCACAGCTAAATGTTGCTCAAATCAGGACAAGTTAAAATACATAAGAATACCCAACCGGGTGTTGGCTCGGTTAGGACACTGGGTTTTCACCCCCAAAGGCCCGGGCGCCGATTCCCCCGGGCGTTAACCGTCCCCCGTCTGTGTGGGTGCGGGCGTGGGGCGCAGGGATCAGCCCCACCAAAGGTTGGGATACCCCGAGATAGATAGATAGATAGATAGATGTATGTATATATATACATATATAGATAGATATTTATATAAACAAAAAAACCACATAAGAGTGAAGGGGGTGTTTTGGTTGCTTTACAGGTAACCCCATTAAACGGTATGAGCTATTCAATTCCATTCATCGTACCAAAAGGCCTTTTACGTATAAAATTACAGCAATTTTAGAAATTGATTTTAACTACTTATTTCTTTTTTCTGAAGTGCAACAAATCTTCTCTTTCGCCATTTGTTGACGTTGAGAAAAGTCTAGCAAAGTCTAGAAAAATTTAGCCCATCCCAAACAAAACTCCTAGATCCGCCACTGTCGCAAAGAAAGAGATGTGGATAGGGTTGCGAACGCGACGTCTCCGGATCCGAACCATAGTGGACCCGGATCCGGAATCGGGTCCGCCTAGAGGACCGGAACCTAGTTCCAAAATCGAATATAATTTGCCTTTATTCATCCTTTTTCTTAAAATAAGCATATCATTCAACTTATGACAGTGCATCAAGTCTACTACATCCAGTGTTATACCTAAAACGTGAAGAAAGAAAGAAAAGAAAAACGAGAGAGCTGATTTTGGGGTACAAATTGCTATATTAAAGGGTCATATGCCGGGTCCCGAGTCCACGGGTCGGAACATATATGGACCGGGAATCGGACCCGGACCCGGACCCGTTTTTGAATCGTAACATAAAATAGGTTCCATACTCGGTTTTTTGCTCCTCGGAACTTTCGGGTAATCGGAGAATTGGATACCCGTTTGCAACCCCAGATGTGGAGGAGTTGCCCAACTACGGGGTACGAGGGACAGTTATGGATTTTCTCCTTAACCTATTTCAGTTAAAGCTCTCTATCATAAAGAGAGTTAAAAATAGGAAAGAGGGCTCCACGTATCACCCATTTCAGCGACAAAACTCTTAATCCGTCATTAAGACCGTCAAAATAAGGAAGATGGAAAGACTTGACTAAAAAATCATCTTCAAGATCAAATCGGAAACCGGTCACTCTCATAGAGTATAAAACCCATATGATATTTATTTTTTACCGTCGGATTCAATCACGAGTGGACCCCACCCTGTTTGTTCACTTCTCACTCGCTATCTACTTCATATTTGGTTAGCTTACTTTACCAGTGAAGTGAAGTGACTGGTTGATTCAAGAGACAATAAAAGGAGAGGGGGTCCACCCACAATTGATAGTAGGTCTCAAAAGCCACCTCCTCAATTTAACAAAAGAAAATGTAAAAAGATACATTCTCGTGCCACTGAATGACAAAAAAAAAAAAAAAAACCTCGGCGTTTTCATGGACCGCGCTGGGCTAGGCCGAGGGATGACGAAAACGGCCCGACTTCTAATCTAGAAACCAAAGCCCGGCCCAAGCCTGAGCCAGGCCTGAAGCTGCTAGCCGGCGCCTGGCCCGCATGGAAATGATGAAGCCCGAGCCCGACCCATGTTAGACTTATAGAAACATAGAAATGAGTTTCGGAGCAGCTCCTAGGCCAGCTCAACCGGTCTGATCACATCACCATCTGCGAGAGGTCGCGGGTTTGAGGCCCCCCCTCACTACTCCCTCCCTCATAATTACATGTATATTTGGGCCGGGCGGGTATTCCGGCTCTCAGCCACTTAGTCCGAATAAAAGAAAATTGAGCACGACCCATCGATTATAGCCTAAACCCCGTGCCCAACCCAAAGGCGCCCGGCCCGATCGATGAGCACCCTTATGAACAAGAAATTTTTCCTTTTAAAAAAGAGAATTTCAAAAAACCGAACTCTCGCCGTCTGGTTTGACCAAGCCTTTGATTCTCTTCTCTCTTATATTAGCCGTTAACTTCGCTTCACAAGTAAAGTAAATTCACGAGACGAGCAGTATATTGTGTATTTGTTGTGATTTAATATTATTCCATTCAAACGTCAATTATACATTCCCACCCATTATATATCGTTTGGACCTAGGCCCTAACCCGTGACGAGATCAAGATGTAAAAAAATAAAAACTAAAAGGCCAAAAATCGGTTTTAGGTTTGAGTGCCAGCTTTCCTCCTCTTTGAGAGGAGGAAAAGTGGAAAATGCAGCTTTACCGCCTCTATTTACAGCGGGAAAGCTGCATGACAGCTTTTCGTCCGCTCAGAGAGGAGGAAAGGTGGCAATCGCAGCTTTACCGCCCCTTACAGAAGCGGAAAAGTTGCAACGGCGGTATGGCCGCACGAATACGCATAGAAACCCTTGCCGCCTCTACGTTAACGTCACTTATCTCCTTTTCAACCTTATTCCCACACACGTTCATGTCTTTGGGGCCCATTTCTAGTCAAATGTACTTCGTCCGAGTGGGGCCCAACAGCGAATAACCTGTAGCATTTGTGGGCTAAGGCCCACACCAAATGGGAAAGCAACAGAGATTGGCACATTAATCGACCATTTGTCAGGAAATATCTAGGCCAAGGGACCCGTCTTTTAATTGAGCTTTGGGCTATCTTAAAACTTTAAATCCACCTCTCTATCATTTAGGATCTATTTCATTCTCATTCCCACAAGATTGATTTTGTCTTTGGAAAACCGAATCCCCGGCTTGTGATTAGTGGGTCCACGTTCTGGCGATTTGATCCGTTGAATGGACGATATCTTGATAATTGTCGAGGGATAAAGCAGCCCTAACCATCTCCGGAAGATCTTTTTGATAATGTCGTATGAGTGTTTAGTAGCGGAGTTAATGGCCCACAAGTAGTTCCTTGAGTCATCAAGGATGACCTAATATGAAGATATAAAAAATATTAGTAAAGATCGATAATATATTTCTCTTTTTTAAGAGTATTCTGAAACGACAAATAAACTTGATGTGTTTAGATTCATAGTTTCAGTTTTTAAACATCATTACAAATATTTTACTACTTTCTCTTTGGACTCAAGTACGAACAGTGAAATAAATTTACTTCCGTGAGCTTCGCGGTTGCATTTGCTTCTTTGTCTAGAAAATTAGAATTTAGTTTTCACTGTTGTATTAATAATTTGATAAAATATGGGGACAAAATACTTATGATTACGTTGATCATATTTTTATGAAAGGGTCAAGTCAATCGACCGGTCGGATTAATTCTTATTCTCGATATCATATACATTTTAAGGCTTTCTTTTTCTTTTCTTTTTTGTTTGCAGGGCTCTGATTTCGGTAATTGGGTTCCACTGTAATGTTCCGCTCTTCTTTTCTCAATATATGCCCAAGTGCCTATGCACAGCTAAATGTTGCTCAAATCAGGACAAGTTAAAATACATAAGAATACCCAACCGGGTGTTGGCTCGGTTAGGACACTGGGTTTTCACCCCCAAAGGCCCGGGCGCCGATTCCCCCGGGCGTTAACCGTCCCCCGTCTGTGTGGGTGCGGGCGTGGGGCGCAGGGATCAGCCCCACCAAAGGTTGGGATACCCCGAGATAGATAGATAGATAGATAGATGTATGTATATATATACATATATAGATAGATATTTATATAAACAAAAAAACCACATAAGAGTGAAGGGGGTGTTTTGGTTGCTTTACAGGTAACCCCATTAAACGGTATGAGCTATTCAATTCCATTCATCGTACCAAAAGGCCTTTTACGTATAAAATTACAGCAATTTTAGAAATTGATTTTAACTACTTATTTCTTTTTTCTGAAGTGCAACAAATCTTCTCTTTCGCCATTTGTTGACGTTGAGAAAAGTCTAGCAAAGTCTAGAAAAATTTAGCCCATCCCAAACAAAACTCCTAGATCCGCCACTGTCGCAAAGAAAGAGATGTGGATAGGGTTGCGAACGCGACGTCTCCGGATCCGAACCATAGTGGACCCGGATCCGGAATCGGGTCCGCCTAGAGGACCGGAACCTAGTTCCAAAATCGAATATAATTTGCCTTTATTCATCCTTTTTCTTAAAATAAGCATATCATTCAACTTATGACAGTGCATCAAGTCTACTACATCCAGTGTTATACCTAAAACGTGAAGAAAGAAAGAAAAGAAAAACGAGAGAGCTGATTTTGGGGTACAAATTGCTATATTAAAGGGTCATATGCCGGGTCCCGAGTCCACGGGTCGGAACATATATGGACCGGGAATCGGACCCGGACCCGGACCCGTTTTTGAATCGTAACATAAAATAGGTTCCATACTCGGTTTTTTGCTCCTCGGAACTTTCGGGTAATCGGAGAATTGGATACCCGTTTGCAACCCCAGATGTGGAGGAGTTGCCCAACTACGGGGTACGAGGGACAGTTATGGATTTTCTCCTTAACCTATTTCAGTTAAAGCTCTCTATCATAAAGAGAGTTAAAAATAGGAAAGAGGGCTCCACGTATCACCCATTTCAGCGACAAAACTCTTAATCCGTCATTAAGACCGTCAAAATAAGGAAGATGGAAAGACTTGACTAAAAAATCATCTTCAAGATCAAATCGGAAACCGGTCACTCTCATAGAGTATAAAACCCATATGATATTTATTTTTTACCGTCGGATTCAATCACGAGTGGACCCCACCCGGTTTGTTCACTTCTCACTCGCTATCTACGTCATATTTGGTTAGCTTACTTTACCAGTGAAGTGAAGTGACTGGTTGATTCAAGAGACAATAAAAGGAGAGGGGGTCCACCCACAATTGATAGTAGGTCTCAAAAGCCACCTCCTCAATTTAACAAAAGAAAATGTAAAAAGATACATTCTCGTGCCACTGAATGACAAAAAAAAAAAAAAAAAACCTCGGCGTTTTCATGGACCGCGCTGGGCTAGGCCGAGGGATGACGAAAACGGCCCGACTTCTAATCTAGAAACCAAAGCCCGGCCCAAGCCTGAGCCAGGCCTGAAGCTGCTAGCCGGCGCCTGGCCCGCATGGAAATGATGAAGCCCGAGCCCGACCCATGTTAGACTTATAGAAACATAGAAACGAGTTTCGGAGCGGCTCCTAGGCCAGCTCAACCGGTCTGATCACATCACCATCTGTGAGAGGTCGCGGGTTTGAGGCCCCCCCTCACTACTCCCTCCCTCATAATTACATGTATATTTGGGCCGGGCGGGTATTCCGGCTCTCAGTCACTTAGTCCGAATAAAAGAAAATTGAGCACGACCCATCGATTATAGCCTAAACCCCGTGCCCAACCCAAAGGCGCCCGGCCCGATCGATGAGCACCCTTATGAACAAGAAATTCTTCCTTTTAAAACAGAGAATTTCAAAAAACCGAACTCTCGCCGTCTGGTTTGACCAAGCCTTTGATTCTCTTCTCTCTTATATTAGCCGTTAACTTCGCTTCACAAGTAAAGTAAATTCACGAGACGAGCAGTATATTGTGTATTTGTTGTGATTTAATATTATTCCATTCAAACGTCAATTATACATTCCCACCCATTATATATCGTTTGGACCTAGGCCCTAACCCGTGACGAGATCAAGATGTAAAAAAATAAAAACTAAAAGGCCAAAAATCGGTTTTAGGTTTGAGTGCCAGCTTTCCTCCTCTTTGAGAGGAGGAAAAGTGGAAAATGCAGCTTTACCGCCTCTATTTACAGCGGGAAAGCTGCATGACAGCTTTTCGTCCGCTCAGAGAGGAGGAAAGGTGGCAATCGCAGCTTTACCGCCCCTTACAGAAGCGGAA
This sequence comes from Persea americana, assembly GCA_029852735.1. NCBI lineage: Eukaryota > Viridiplantae > Streptophyta > Magnoliopsida > Laurales > Lauraceae > Persea > Persea americana. The sequence continues at coordinate 54,715,298 of CM056812.1, forward strand.
AAGTTGCAACGGCGGTATGGCCGCACGAATACGCATAGAAACCCTTGCCGCCTCTACGTTAACGTCACTTATCTCCTTTTCAACCTTATTCCCACACACGTTCATGTCTTTGGGGCCCATTTCTAGTCAAATGTACTTCGTCCGAGTGGGGCCCAACAGCGAATAACCTGTAGCATTTGTGGGCTAAGGCCCACACCAAATGGGAAAGCAACAGAGATTGGCACATTAATCGACCATTTGTCAGGAAATATCTAGGCCAAGGGACCCGTCTTTTAATTGAGCTTTGGGCTATCTTAAAACTTTAAATCCACCTCTCTATCATTTAGGATCTATTTCATTCTCATTCCCACAAGATTGATTTTGTCTTTGGAAAACCGAATCCCCGGCTTGTGATTAGTGGGTCCACGTTCTGGCGATTTGATCCGTTGAATGGACGATATCTTGATAATTGTCGAGGGATAAAGCAGCCCTAACCATCTCCGGAAGATCTTTTTGATAATGTCGTATGAGTGTTTAGTAGCGGAGTTAATGGCCCACAAGTAGTTCCTTGAGTCATCAAGGATGACCTAATATGAAGATATAAAAAATATTAGTAAAGATCGATAATATATTTCTCTTTTTTAAGAGTATTCTGAAACGACAAATAAACTTGATGTGTTTAGATTCATAGTTTCAGTTTTTAAACATCATTACAAATATTTTACTACTTTCTCTTTGGACTCAAGTACGAACAGTGAAATAAATTTACTTCCGTGAGCTTCGCGGTTGCATTTGCTTCTTTGTCTAGAAAATTAGAATTTAGTTTTCACTGTTGTATTAATAATTTGATAAAATATGGGGACAAAATACTTATGATTACGTTGATCATATTTTTATGAAAGGGTCAAGTCAATCGACCGGTCGGATTAATTCTTATTCTCGATATCATATACATTTTAAGGCTTTCTTTTTCTTTTCTTTTTTGTTTGCAGGGCTCTGATTTCGGTAATTGGGTTCCACTGTAATGTTCCGCTCTTCTTTTCTCAATATATGCCCAAGTGCCTATGCACAGCTAAATGTTGCTCAAATCAGGACAAGTTAAAATACATAAGAATACCCAACCGGGTGTTGGCTCGGTTAGGACACTGGGTTTTCACCCCCAAAGGCCCGGGCGCCGATTCCCCCGGGCGTTAACCGTCCCCCGTCTGTGTGGGTGCGGGCGTGGGGCGCAGGGATCAGCCCCACCAAAGGTTGGGATACCCCGAGATAGATAGATAGATAGATAGATGTATGTATATATATACATATATAGATAGATATTTATATAAACAAAAAAACCACATAAGAGTGAAGGGGGTGTTTTGGTTGCTTTACAGGTAACCCCATTAAACGGTATGAGCTATTCAATTCCATTCATCGTACCAAAAGGCCTTTTACGTATAAAATTACAGCAATTTTAGAAATTGATTTTAACTACTTATTTCTTTTTTCTGAAGTGCAACAAATCTTCTCTTTCGCCATTTGTTGACGTTGAGAAAAGTCTAGCAAAGTCTAGAAAAATTTAGCCCATCCCAAACAAAACTCCTAGATCCGCCACTGTCGCAAAGAAAGAGATGTGGATAGGGTTGCGAACGCGACGTCTCCGGATCCGAACCATAGTGGACCCGGATCCGGAATCGGGTCCGCCTAGAGGACCGGAACCTAGTTCCAAAATCGAATATAATTTGCCTTTATTCATCCTTTTTCTTAAAATAAGCATATCATTCAACTTATGACAGTGCATCAAGTCTACTACATCCAGTGTTATACCTAAAACGTGAAGAAAGAAAGAAAAGAAAAACGAGAGAGCTGATTTTGGGGTACAAATTGCTATATTAAAGGGTCATATGCCGGGTCCCGAGTCCACGGGTCGGAACATATATGGACCGGGAATCGGACCCGGACCCGGACCCGTTTTTGAATCGTAACATAAAATAGGTTCCATACTCGGTTTTTTGCTCCTCGGAACTTTCGGGTAATCGGAGAATTGGATACCCGTTTGCAACCCCAGATGTGGAGGAGTTGCCCAACTACGGGGTACGAGGGACAGTTATGGATTTTCTCCTTAACCTATTTCAGTTAAAGCTCTCTATCATAAAGAGAGTTAAAAATAGGAAAGAGGGCTCCACGTATCACCCATTTCAGCGACAAAACTCTTAATCCGTCATTAAGACCGTCAAAATAAGGAAGATGGAAAGACTTGACTAAAAAATCATCTTCAAGATCAAATCGGAAACCGGTCACTCTCATAGAGTATAAAACCCATATGATATTTATTTTTTACCGTCGGATTCAATCACGAGTGGACCCCACCCGGTTTGTTCACTTCTCACTCGCTATCTACGTCATATTTGGTTAGCTTACTTTACCAGTGAAGTGAAGTGACTGGTTGATTCAAGAGACAATAAAAGGAGAGGGGGTCCACCCACAATTGATAGTAGGTCTCAAAAGCCACCTCCTCAATTTAACAAAAGAAAATGTAAAAAGATACATTCTCGTGCCACTGAATGACAAAAAAAAAAAAAAAAACCTCGGCGTTTTCATGGACCGCGCTGGGCTAGGCCGAGGGATGACGAAAACGGCCCGACTTCTAATCTAGAAACCAAAGCCCGGCCCAAGCCTGAGCCAGGCCTGAAGCTGCTAGCCGGCGCCTGGCCCGCATGGAAATGATGAAGCCCGAGCCCGACCCATGTTAGACTTATAGAAACATAGAAACGAGTTTCGGAGCGGCTCCTAGGCCAGCTCAACCGGTCTGATCACATCACCATCTGTGAGAGGTCGCGGGTTTGAGGCCCCCCCTCACTGCTCCCTCCCTCATAATTACATGTATATTTGGGCCGGGCTGGTATTCCGGCTCTCAGCCACTTAGTCCGAATAAAAGAAAATTGAGCACGACCCATCGATTATAGCCTAAACCCCGTGCCCAACCCAAAGGCGCCCGGCCCGATCGATGAGCACCCTTATGAACAAGAAATTCTTCCTTTTAAAAAAGAGAATTTCAAAAAACCGAACTCTCGCCGTCTGGTTTGACCAAGCCTTTGATTCTCTTCTCTCTTATATTAGCCGTTAACTTCGCTTCACAAGTAAAGTAAATTCACGAGACGAGCAGTATATTGTGTATTTGTTGTGATTTAATATTATTCCATTCAAACGTCAATTATACATTCCCACCCATTATATATCGTTTGGACCTAGGCCCTAACCCGTGACGAGATCAAGATGTAAAAAAATAAAAACTAAAAGGCCAAAAATCGGTTTTAGGTTTGAGTGCCAGCTTTCCTCCTCTTTGAGAGGAGGAAAAGTGGAAAATGCAGCTTTACCGCCTCTATTTACAGCGGTAAAGCTGCATGACAGCTTTTCCTCCGCTCACAGAGGAGGAAAAGTGGCAATCGCAGCGTTACCGCCTCTTATAGCAGCGGAAACGTTGCAACCGCGGTATCGCCGCACGAATACGCATAGAAACCCTTCCCGCCTCTACGTTAACGTCACTTATCTCCTTTTCAACCTTATTCCCACACACGTTCATGTCTTTGGGGCCCATTTCTAGTCAAATGTACTTCGTCCGAGTGGGGCCCAACAGCGAATAACCTGTAGCATTTGTGGGCTAAGGCCCACACCAAATGGGAAAGCAACATAGATTGGCACATTAATCGACCATTTGTCAGGAAATATCTAGGCCAAGGGACCCGTCTTTTAATTGAGCTTTGGGCTATCTTAAAACTTTAAATCCACCTCTCTATCATTTAGGATCTATTTCATTCTCATTCCCACAAGATTGTTTTTGTCTTTGGAAAACCGAATCCCCGGCTCGTGATTAGTGGGTCCACGTTCTTGCGATTTGATCCGTTGAATGGACGATATCTTGATAATTGTGGAGGGATAAAGCAGCCCTAACCATCTCCGGAAGATCTTTTTGATAGTGTCGTATGAGTGTTTAGTAGCGGAGTTAATGGCCCACAAGTTGTTCCTTGAGTCATCAAGGATGACCTAATATGAAGATATAAAAAATATTAGTAATGATAGATAATATATTTCTCTTTTTTAAGAGTATTCTGAAACGACAAATAAACTTGATGTGTTTAGATTCATAGTTTCAGTTTTTAAACATCATTACAAATACTTTACTACTTTCTTTTTGGACTCAAGTACGAACAGTGAAATAAATTTACTTCCGTGAGCTTCGCGGTTGCATTTGCTTCTTTGTCTAGAAAATTAGAATTTAGTTTTCACTGTTGTATTAATAATTTGATAAAATACGGGGACAAAATACTTATGATTACGTTGATCATATTTTTATGAAAGGGTCAAGTCAATCGACCGGTCGGATTAATTCTTATTCTTGATATCATATACATTTCAAGGCTTTCCTTTTCTTTTCTTTTTTGTTTGCAGGGCTCTGATTTCGGTAATTGGGTTCCACTGTAATGTTCTGCTCTTCTTTTCTCAATATATGCCCAAGTGCCTATGCACAGCTAAATGTTGCTCAAATCAGGACAAGTTAAAATACATAAGAATACCCAACCGGGTGTTGGCTCGGTTAGGACACTGGGTTTTCACCCCCAGAGGCCCTGGCGCCGATTCCCCCGGGCGTTAACCGTCCCCCGTCTGTGTGGGTGCGGGCGTGGGGCGCAGGGATCAGCCCCACCAAAGGTTGGGATACCCCGAGATAGATAGATAGATAGATAGATATATGTTTGTATATATATACATATATAGATAGATATTTATATAAACAAAAAAACCACATAAGAATGAAGGGGGTGTTTTGGTTGCTTTACACGTAACCCCATTAAACGGTATGAGCTATTCAATTCCATTCATCGTACCAAAAGGCCTTTTACGTATAAAATTACAGCAATTTTAGAAATTGATTTTATCTACTTATTTCTTTTTTCTGAAGTGCAACAAATCTTCTCTTTCGCCATTTGTTGACGTTGAGAAAAGTCTAGCAAAGTCTAGAAAAATTTAGCCCATCCCAAACAAAACTCCTAGATCCGCCACTGTCTCAAAGAAAGAGACGTGGATGGGGTTGCGAACGGGACATCTCCGGATCCGAACCATAGTGGACCCGGATCCGGAATCGGGTCCGCCTAGAGGACCGGAACCTAGTTCCAAAATCGAATATAATTTGCCTTTATTCTTCCTTTTTCTTAAAATAAGCATATCATTCAACTTATGACAGTGCATCAAGTCTACTACATCCAGTGTTATACCTAAAACGTGAAGAAAGAAAGAAAAGAAAAACGAGAGAACTGATTTTGGGGTACAAATTGCTATAAAAAAGGGTCATATGCCGGGTCCCGGGTCCACGGGTCGGAACATATATGGACCGGGAATCGGACCCGGACCCGGACCCGATTTTGAATCGTAACATAAAATAGGTTCCATACTCGGTTTTTTGCTCCTCGGAACTTCCGGGTAATCTGAGAATCGGATACCCGTTTGCAACCCCAGATGTGGAGGAGTTGCCCAACTACGGGGTACGAGGGACAGTTATGGATTTTCTCCTTAACCTATTTCAGTTAAAGCTCTCTATCATAAAGAGAGTTAAAAATAGGAAAGAGGGCTCCAGGTATCACCCATTTCAGCGACAAAACTCTTAATCCGTCATTAAGACCGTCAAAATAAGGAAGATGGAAAGACTTGAATAAAAAATCATCTTCAAGATCAAATCGGAAACCGGTCACTCTCATAGACTATAAAACCCGTATGATATTTATTTTTTACCGTCGGATTCAATCACGAGTGGACCCCACCCTGTTTGTTCACTTCTCACTCGCTATCTACTTCATATTTGGTTAACTTACTTTACCAGTGAGGTGAAGTGACTGGTTGATTCAAGAGACAATAAAAGGAGAGGGGGTCCACCCACAATTGATAGTAGGTCTCAAAAGCCACCTCCTCAATTTAACAAAAAAAAATGTAAGAAGATACATTCTCGTGCCACTGAATGACAAAAAAAAAAAAAAAAAAACCTCGGCGTTTTCATGGACCGCGCTGGGCTAGGCCGAGGGATGACGAAAACGGCCCGACTTCTAATCTAGAAACCAAAGCCCGGCCCAAGCCTGAGCCAGGCCTGAAGCTGCTAGCCGGCGCCTGGCCCGCATGGAAATGATGAAGCCCGAGCCCGACCCATGTTAGACTTATAGAAACATAGAAATGAGTTTCGGAGCAGCTCCTAGGCCAGCTCAACCGGTCTGATCACATCACCATCTGCGAGAGGTCGCGGGTTTGAGGCCCCCCCTCACTACTCCCTCCCTCATAATTACATGTATATTTGGGCCGGGCGGGTATTCCGGCTCTCAGCCACTTAGTCCGAATAAAAGAAAATTGAGCACGACCCATCGATTATAGCCTAAACCCCGTGCCCAACCCAAAGGCGCCCGGCCCGATCGATGAGCACCCTTATGAACAAGAAATTCTTCCTTTTAAAAAAGAGAATTTCAAAAAACCGAACTCTCGCCGTCTGGTTTGACCAAGCCTTTGATTCTCTTCTCTCTTATATTAGCCGTTAACTTCGCTTCACAAGTAAAGTAAATTCACGAGACGAGCAGTATATTGTGTATTTGTTGTGATTTAATATTATTCCATTCAAACGTCAATTATACATTCCCACCCATTATATATCGTTTGGACCTAGGCCCTAACCCGTGACGAGATCAAGATGTAAAAAAATAAAAACTAAAAGGCCAAAAATCGGTTTTAGGTTTGAGTGCCAGCTTTCAAGAGGAGGAAAAGTGGAAAATGCAGCTTTACCGCCTCTATTTACAGCGGTAAAGCTGCATGACAGCTTTTCCTCCGGTCACAGAGGAGGAAAAGTGGCAATCGCAGCGTTACCGCCTCTTATAGCAGCGGAAACGTTGCAACCGCGGTATCGCCGCACGAATACGCATAGAAACCCTTCCCGCCTCTACGTTAATGTCACTTATCTCCTTTTCAACCTTATTCCCACACACGTTCATGTCTTTGGGGCCCATTTCTAGTCAAATGTACTTCGTCCGAGTGGGACCCAACAGCGAATAACCTGTAGCATTTGTGGGCTAAGGCCCACACCAAATGGGAAAGCAACAGAGATTGGCACATTAATCGACCATTTGTCAGGAAATATCTAGGCCAAGGGACCCGTCTTTTAATTGAGCTTTGGGCTATCTTAAAACTTTAAATCCACCTCTCTATCATTTAGGATCTATTTCATTCTCATTCCCACAAGATTGTTTTTGTCTTTGGAAAACCGAATCCCCGGCTCGTGATTAGTTGGTCCACGTTCTCGCGATTTGATCCGCTGAATGGACGATATCTTGATAATTGTGGAGGGATAAAGCAGCCCTAACCATCTCCGGAAGATCTTTTTGATAGTGTCGTATGAGTGTTTAGTTGCAGAGTTAATGGCCCACAAGTTGTTCCTTGAGTCATCAAGGATGACCTAATATGAAGATATAAAAAATATTAGTAATGATAGATAATATATTTCTCTTTTTTAAGAGTATTTTGAAACGACAAATAAACTTGATGTGTTTAGATTCATAGTTTCAGTTTTTAAACATCATTACAAATACTTTACTACTTTCTTTTTGGACTCAAGTACGAACAGTGAAATAAATTTACTTCCGTGAGCTTCGCGGTTGCATTTGCTTCTTTGTCTAGAAAATTAGAATTTAGTTTTCACTGTTGTATTAATAATTTGATAAAATACGAGGACAAAATACTTATGATTACGTTGATCATATTTTTATGAAAGGGTCAAGTCAATCGAACGGTCGGATTAATTCTTATTCTCGATATCATATACATTTTAAGGCTTTCCTTTTCTTTTCTTTTTTGTTTGCAGGGCTCTGATTTCGGTAATTGGGTTCCACTGTAATGTTCTGCTCTTCTTTTCTCAATATATGCCCAAGTGCCTATGCACAGCTAAATGTTGCTCAAATCAGGACACGTTAAAATACATAAGAATACCCAACCGGGTGTTGGCTCGGTTAGGACACTGGGTTTTCACCCCCAGAGGCCCTGGGGCCGATTCCCCCGGGCGTTAACCGTCCCCCGTCTGTGTGGGTGCGGGCGTGGGGCGCAGGGATCAGCCCCACCAAAGGTTGGGATACCCCGAGATAGATAGATAGATAGATATATGTATGTATATATATACATATATAGATAGATATTTATATAAACAAAAAAACCACATAAGAATGAAGGGGGTGTTTTGGTTGCTTTACACGTAACCCCATTAAACGGTATGAGCTATTCAATTCCATTCATCGTACCAAAAGGCCTTTTACGTATAAAATTACAGCAATTTTAGAAATTGATTTTATCTACTTATTTCTTTTTTCTGAAGTGCAACAAATCTTCTCTTTCGCCATTTGTTGACGTTGAGAAAAGTCTAGCAAAGTCTAGAAAAATTTAGCCCATCCCAAACAAAACTCCTAGATCCGCCACTGTCTCAAAGAAAGAGACGTGGATGGGGTTGCGAACGGGACGTCTCCGGATCCGAACCATAGTGGACCCGGATCCGGAATCGGGTCCGCCTAGAGGACCGGAACCTAGTTCCAAAATCGAATATAATTTGCCTTTATTCATCCTTTTTCTTAAAATAAGCATATCATTCAACTTATGACAGTGCATCAAGTCTACTACATCCAGTGTTATACCTAAAACGTGAAGAAAGAAAGAAAAGAAAAACGAGAGAGCTGATTTTGGGGTACAAATTGCTATAATAAAGGGTCATATGCCGGGTCCCGGGTCCACGGGTCGGAACATATATGGACCGGGAATCGGACCCGGACCCGGACCCGTTTTTGAATCGTAACATAAAATAGGTTCCATACTCGGTTTTTTGCTCCTCGGAACTTCCGGGTAATCGGAGAATCGGATACCCGTTTGCAACCCCAGATGTGGAGGAGTTGCCCAACTACGGGGTACGAGGGACAGTTATGGATTTTCTCCTTAACCTATTTCAGTTAAAGCTCTCTATCATAAAGAGATTAAAAATAGGAAAGAGGGCTCCACGTATCACCCATTTCAGCGACAAAACTCTTAATCCGTCATTAAGACCGTCAAAATAAGGAAGATGGAAAGACTTGACTAAAAAATCATCTTCAAGATCAAATCGGAAACCGGTCACTCTCATAGACTATAAAACCCATATGATATTTATTTTTTACCGTCGGATTCAATCACGGGTGGACCCCACCCTGTTTGTTCACTTCTCACTCGCTATCTACTTCATATTTGGTTAGCTTACTTTACCAGTGAAGTGAAGTGACTGGTTGATTCAAGAGACAATAAAAGGAGAGGGGGTCCACCCACAATTGATAGTAGGTCTCAAAAGCCACCTCCTCAATTTAACAAAAGAAAAAGTAAAAAGATACATTCTCGTGCCACTGAATGACAAAAAAAAAAAAAAACCTCGGGGTTTTCATGGACCGCGCTGGGCTAGGCCGAGGAATGACGAAAACGGCCCGACTTCTAATCTAGAAACCAAAGCCCGGCCCAAGCCTGAGCCAGGCCTGAAGCTGCTAGCCGGCGCCTGGCCCGCATGGAAATGATGAAGCCCGAGCCCGACCCATGTTAGACTTATAGAAACATAGAAATGAGTTTCGGAGCAGCTCCTAGGCCAGCTCAACCGGTCTGATCACATCACCATCTGTGAGAGGTCGCGGGTTTGAGGCCCCCCCTCACTACTCCCTCCCTCATAATTACATGTATATTTGGGCCGGGCGGGTATTCCGGCTCTCAGCCACTTAGTCCGAATAAAAGAAAATTGAGCACGACCCATCGATTATAGCCTAAACCCCGTGCCCAACCCAAAGGCGCCCGGCCCGATCGATGAGCACCCTTATGAACAAGAAATTCTTCCTTTTAAAAAAGAGAATTTCAAAAAACCGAACTCTCGCCGTCTGGTTTGACCAAGCCTTTGATTCTCTTCTCTCTTATATTAGCCGTTAACTTCGCTTCACAAGTAAAGTAAATTCACGAGACGAGCAGTATATTGTGTATTTGTTGTGATTTAATATTATTCCATTCAAACGTCAATTATACATTCCCACCCATTATATATCGTTTGGACCTAGGCCCTAACCCGTGACGAGATCAAGATGTAAAAAAATAAAAACTAAAAGGCCAAAAATCGGTTTTAGGTTTGAGTGCCAGCTTTCCTCCTCTTTGAGAGGAGGAAAAGTGGAAAATGCAGCTTTACCGCCTCTATTTACAGCGGTAAAGCTGCATGACAGCTTTTCCTCCGCTCACAGAGGAGGAAAAGTGGCAATCGCAGCGCTACCGCCTCTTATAGCAGCGGAAACGTTGCAACCGCGGTATCGCCGCACGAATACGCATAGAAACCCTTCCCGCCTCTACGTTAACGTCACTTATCTCCTTTTCAACCTTATTCCCACACACGTTCATGTCTTTGGGGCCCATTTCTAGTCAAATGTACTTCGTCCGAGTGGGGCCCAACAGCGAATAACCTGTAGCATTTGTGGGCTAAGGCCCACACCAAATGGGAAAGCAACAGAGATTGGCACATTAATCGACCATTTGTCAGGAAATATCTAGGCCAAGGGACCCGTCTTTTAATTGAGCTTTGGGCTATCTTAAAACTTTAAATCCACCTCTCTATCATTTAGGATCTATTTCATTCTCATTCCCACAAGATTGTTTTTGTCTTTGGAAAACCGAATCCCCGGCTCGTGATTAGTGGGTCCACATTCTCGCGATTTGATCCGCTGAATGGACGATATCTTGATAATTGTAGAGGGATAAAGCAGCCCTAACCATCTCCGGAAGATCTTTTTGATAGTGTCGTATGAGTGTTTAGTAGCGGAGTTAATGGCCCACAAGTAGTTCCTTGAGTCATCAAGGATGACCTAATATGAAGATATAAAAAATATTAGTAATGATAGATAATATATTTCTCTTTTTTAAGAGTATTCTGAAACGACAAATAAACTTGATGTGTTTAGATTCATAGTTTCAGTTTTTAAACATCATTACAAATACTTTACTACTTTCTTTTTGGACTCAAGTACGAACAGTGAAATAAATTTACTTCCGTGAGCTTTGCGGTTGCATTTGCTTCTTTGTCTAGAAAATTAGAATTTAGTTTTCACTGTTGTATTAATAATTTGATAAAATACGGGGACAAAATACTTATGATTACGTTGATCATATTTTTATGAAAGGGTCAAGTCAATCGAACGGTCGGATTAATTCTTATTCTCGATATCATATACATTTTAAGGCTTTCCTTTTCTTTTCTTTTTTGTTTGCAGGGCTCTGATTTCGGTAATTGGGTTCCACTGTAATGTTCTGCTCTTCTTTTCTCAATATATGCCCAAGTGCCTATGCACAGCTAAATGTTGCTCAAATCAGGACAAGTTAAAATACATAAGAATACCCAACCGGGTGTTGGCTCGGTTAGGACACTGGGTTTTCACCCCCAGAGGCCCTAGCGCCGATTCCCCCGGGCGTTAACCGTCCCCCGTCTGTGTGGGTGCGGGCGTGGGGCGCAGGGATCAGCCCCACCAAAGGTTGGGATACCCCGAGATAGATAGATAGATAGATAGATATATGTATGTATATATATACATATATAGATAGATATTTATATAAACAAAAAAACCACATAAGAATGAAGGGGGTGTTTTGGTTGCTTTACGCGTAACCCCATTAAACGGTATGAGCTATTCAATTCCATTCATCGTACCAAAAGGCCTTTTACGTATAAAATTACAGCAATTTTAGAAATTGATTTTATCTACTTATTTCTTTTTTCTGAAGTGCAACAAATCTTCTCTTTCGCCATTTGTTGACGTTGAGAAAAGTCTAGCAAAGTCTAGAAAAATTTAGCCCATCCCAAACAAAACTCCTAGATCCGCCACTGTCTCAAAGAAAGAGACGTGGATGGGGTTGCGAACGGGACGTCTCCGGATCCGAACCATAGTGGACCCGGATCCGGAATCGGGTCCGCCTAGAGGACCGGAACCTAGTTCCAAAATCGAATATAATTTGCCTTTATTCTTCCTTTTTCTTAAAATAAGCATATCATTCAACTTATGAAAGTGCATCAAGTCTACTACATCCAGTGTTATACCTAAAACGTGAAGAAAGAAAGAAAAGAAAAACGAGAGAGCTGATTTTGGGGTACAAATTGCTATAATAAAGGGTCATATGCCGGGTCCACGGGTCGGAACATATATGGACCGGGAATCGGACCCGGACCCGGACCCGTTTTTGAATCGTAACATAAAATAGGTTCCATACTCGGTTTTTTGCTCCTCGGAACTTCCGGGTAATCGGAGAATCGGATACCCGTTTGCAACCCCAGATGTGGAGGAGTTGCCCAACTACGGGGTACGAGGGACAGTTATGGATTTTCTCCTTAACCTATTTCAGTTAAAGCTCTCTATCATAAAGAGAGTTAAAAATAGGAAAGAGGGCTCCACGTATCACCCATTTCAGCGACAAAACTCTTAATCCGTCATTAAGACCGTCAAAATAAGGAAGATGGAAAGACTTGAATAAAAAATCATCTTCAAGATCAAATCGGAAACCGGTCACTCTCATAGACTATAAAACCCATATGATATTTATTTTTTACCGTCGGATTCAATCACGAGTGGACCCCACCCTGTTTGTTCACTTCTCACTCGCTATCTACTTCATATTTGGTTAACTTACTTTACCAGTGAGGTGAAGTGACTGGTTGATTCAAGAGACAATAAAAGGAGAGGGGGTCCACCCACAATTGATAGTAGGCCTCAAAAGCCACCTCCTCAATTTAACAAAAGAAAATGTAAAAAGATACATTCTCGTGCCACTGAATGACAAAAAAAAAAAAAAAAAAACCTCGGGGTTTTCATGGACCGCGCTGGGCTAGGCCGAGGAATGACGAAAACGGCCCGACTTCTAATCTAGAAACCAAAGCCCGGCCCAAGCCTGAGCCAGGCCTGAAGCTGCTAGCCGGCGCCTGGCCCGCATGGAAATGATGAAGCCCGAGCCCGACCCATGTTAGACTTATAGAAACATAGAAATGAGTTTCGGAGCAGCTCCTAGGCCAGCTCAACCGGTCTGATCACATCACCATCTGTGAGAGGTCGCGGGTTTGAGGCCCCCCCTCACTACTCCCTCCCTCATAATTACATGTATATTTGGGCCGGGCGGGTATTCCGGCTCTCAGCCACTTAGTCCGAATAAAAGAAAATTGAGCACGACCCATCGATTATAGCCTAAACCCCGTGCCCAACCCAAAGGCGCCCGGCCCGATCGATGAGCACCCTTATGAACAAGAAATTCTTCCTTTTAAAAAAGAGAATTTCAAAAAACCGAACTCTCGCCGTCTGGTTTGACCAAGCCTTTGATTCTCTTCTCTCTTATATTAGCCGTTAACTTCGCTTCACAAGTAAAGTAAATTCACGAGACGAGCAGTATATTGTGTATTTGTTGTGATTTAATATTATTCCATTCAAACGTCAATTATACATTCCCACCCATTATATATCGTTTGGACCTAGGCCCTAACCCGTGACGAGATCAAGATGTAAAAAAATAAAAACTAAAAGGCCAAAAATCGGTTTTAGGTTTGAGTGCCAGCTTTCCTCCTCTTTGAGAGGAGGAAAAGTGGAAAATGCAGCTTTACCGCCTCTATTTACAGCGGTAAAGCTGCATGACAGCTTTTCCTCCGCTCACAGAGGAGGAAAAGTGGCAATCGCAGCGCTACCGCCTCTTATAGCAGCGGAAACGTTGCAACCGCGGTATCGCCGCACGAATACGCATAGAAACCCTTCCCGCCTCTACGTTAACGTCACTTATCTCCTTTTCAACCTTATTCCCACACACGTTCATGTCTTTGGGGCCCATTTCTAGTCAAATGTACTTCGTCCGAGTGGGGCCCAACAGCGAATAACCTGTAGCATTTGTGGGCTAAGGCCCACACCAAATGGGAAAGCAACAGAGATTGGCACATTAATCGACCATTTGTCAGGAAATATCTAGGCCAAGGGACCCGTCTTTTAATTGAGCTTTGGGCTATCTTAAAACTTTAAATCCACCTCTCTATCATTTAGGATCTATTTCATTCTCATTCCCACAAGATTGTTTTTGTCTTTGGAAAACCGAATCCCCGGCTCGTGATTAGTGGGTCCACATTCTCGCGATTTGATCCGCTGAATGGACGATATCTTGATAATTGTAGAGGGATAAAGCAGCCCTAACCATCTCCGGAAGATCTTTTTGATAGTGTCGTATGAGTGTTTAGTAGCGGAGTTAATGGCCCACAAGTAGTTCCTTGAGTCATCAAGGATGACCTAATATGAAGATATAAAAAATATTAGTAATGATAGATAATATATTTCTCTTTTTTAAGAGTATTCTGAAACGACAAATAAACTTGATGTGTTTAGATTCATAGTTTCAGTTTTTAAACATCATTACAAATACTTTACTACTTTCTTTTTGGACTCAAGTACGAACAGTGAAATAAATTTACTTCCGTGAGCTTCGCGGTTGCATTTGCTTCTTTGTCTAGAAAATTAGAATTTAGTTTTCACTGTTGTATTAATAATTTGATAAAATACGGGGACAAAATACTTATGATTACGTTGATCATATTTTTATGAAAGGGTCAAGTCAATCGAACGGTCGGATTAATTCTTATTCTCGATATCATATACATTTTAAGGCTTTCCTTTTCTTTTCTTTTTTGTTTGCAGGGCTCTGATTTCGGTAATTGGGTTCCACTGTAATGTTCTGCTCTTCTTTTCTCAATATATGCCCAAGTGCCTATGCACAGCTAAATGTTGCTCAAATCAGGACAAGTTAAAATACATAAGAATACCCAACCGGGTGTTGGCTCGGTTAGGACACTGGGTTTTCACCCCCAGAGGCCCTAGCGCCGATTCCCCCGGGCGTTAACCGTCCCCCGTCTGTGTGGGTGCGGGCGTGGGGCGCAGGGATCAGCCCCACCAAAGGTTGGGATACCCCGAGATAGATAGATAGATAGATAGATATATGTATGTATATATATACATATATAGATAGATATTTATATAAACAAAAAAACCACATAAGAATGAAGGGGGTGTTTTGGTTGCTTTACGCGTAACCCCATTAAACGGTATGAGCTATTCAATTCCATTCATCGTACCAAAAGGCCTTTTACGTATAAAATTACAGCAATTTTAGAAATTGATTTTATCTACTTATTTCTTTTTTCTGAAGTGCAACAAATCTTCTCTTTCGCCATTTGTTGACGTTGAGAAAAGTCTAGCAAAGTCTAGAAAAATTTAGCCCATCCCAAACAAAACTCCTAGATCCGCCACTGTCTCAAAGAAAGAGACGTGGATGGGGTTGCGAACGGGACGTCTCCGGATCCGAACCATAGTGGACCCGGATCCGGAATCGGGTCCGCCTAGAGGACCGGAACCTAGTTCCAAAATCGAATATAATTTGCCTTTATTCTTCCTTTTTCTTAAAATAAGCATATCATTCAACTTATGAAAGTGCATCAAGTCTACTACATCCAGTGTTATACCTAAAACGTGAAGAAAGAAAGAAAAGAAAAACGAGAGAGCTGATTTTGGGGTACAAATTGCTATAATAAAGGGTCATATGCCGGGTCCACGGGTCGGAACATATATGGACCGGGAATCGGACCCGGACCCGGACCCGTTTTTGAATCGTAACATAAAATAGGTTCCATACTCGGTTTTTTGCTCCTCGGAACTTCCGGGTAATCGGAGAATCGGATACCCGTTTGCAACCCCAGATGTGGAGGAGTTGCCCAACTACAGGGTACGAGGGACAGTTATGGATTTTCTCCTTAACCTATTTCAGTTAAAGCTCTCTATCATAAAGAGAGTTAAAAATAGGAAAGAGGGCTCCACGTATCACCCATTTCAGCGACAAAACTCTTAATCCGTCATTAAGACCGTCAAAATAAGGAAGATGGAAAGACTTGAATAAAAAATCATCTTCAAGATCAAATCGGAAACCGGTCACTCTCATAGACTATAAAACCCATATGATATTTATTTTTTACCGTCGGATTCAATCACGAGTGGACCCCACCCTGTTTGTTCACTTCTCACTCGCTATCTACTTCATATTTGGTTAACTTACTTTACCAGTGAGGTGAAGTGACTGGTTGATTCAAGAGACAATAAAAGGAGAGGGGGTCCACCCACAATTGATAGTAGGTCTCAAAAGCCACCTCCTCAATTTAACAAAAGAAAATGTAAAAAGATACATTCTCGTGCCACTGAATGACAAAAAAAAAAAAAGACCTCGGGGTTTTCATGGACCGCGCTGGGCTAGGCCGAGGAATGACGAAAACGGCCCGACTTCTAATCTAGAAACCAAAGCCCGGCCCAAGCCTGAGCCAGGCCTGAAGCTGCTAGCCGGCGCCTGGCCCGCATGGAAATGATGAAGCCCGAGCCCGACCCATGTTAGACTTATAGAAACATAGAAATGAGTTTCGGAGCAGCTCCTAGGCCAGCTCAACCGGTCTGATCACATCACCATCTGCGAGAGGTCGCGGGTTTGAGGCCCCCCCTCACTACTCCCTCCCTCATAATTACATGTATATTTGGGCCGGGCGGGTATTCCGGCTCTCAGCCACTTAGTCCGAATAAAAGAAAATTGAGCACGACCCATCGATTATAGCCTAAACCCCGTGCCCAACCCAAAGGCGCCCGGCCCGATCGATGAGCACCCTTATGAACAAGAAATTCTTCCTTTTAAAAAAGAGAATTTCAAAAAACCGAACTCTCGCCGTCTGGTTTGACCAAGCCTTTGATTCTCTTCTCTCTTATATTAGCCGTTAACTTCGCTTCACAAGTAAAGTAAATTCACGAGACGAGCAGTATATTGTGTATTTGTTGTGATTTAATATTATTCCATTCAAACGTCAATTATACATTCCCACCCATTATATATCGTTTGGACCTAGGCCCTAACCCGTGACGAGATCAAGATGTAAAAAAATAAAAACTAAAAGGCCAAAAATCGGTTTTAGGTTTGAGTGCCAGCTTTCCTCCTCTTTGAGAGGAGGAAAAGTGGAAAATGCAGCTTTACCGCCTCTATTTACAGCGGTAAAGCTGCATGACAGCTTTTCCTCCGCTCACAGAGGAGGAAAAGTGGCAATCGCAGCGTTACCGCCTCTTATAGCAGCGGAAACGTTGCAACCGCGGTATCGCCGCACGAATACGCATAGAAACCCTTCCCGCCTCTACGTTAACGTCACTTATCTCCTTTTCAACCTTATTCCCACACACGTTCATGTCTTTGGGGCCCATTTCTAGTCAAATGTACTTCGTCCGAGTGGGGCCCAACAGCGAATAACCTGTAGCATTTGTGGGCTAAGGCCCACACCAAATGGGAAAGCAACAGAGATTGGCACATTAATCGACCATTTGTCAGGAAATATCTAGGCCAAGGGACCCGTCTTTTAATTGAGCTTTGGGCTATCTTAAAACTTTAAATCCACCTCTCTATCATTTAGGATCTATTTCATTCTCATTCCCACAAGATTGTTTTTGTCTTTGGAAAACCGAATCCCCGGCTCGTGATTAGTGGGTCCACGTTCTCGCGATTTGATCCGCTGAATGGACGATATCTTGATAATTGTAGAGGGATAAAGCAGCCCTAACCATCTCCGGAAGATCTTTTTGATAGTGTCGTATGAGTGTTTAGTAGCGGAGTTAATGGCCCACAAGTAGTTCCTTGAGTCATCAAGGATGACCTAATATGAAGATATAAAAAATATTAGTAATGATAGATAATATATTTCTCTTTTTTAAGAGTATTCTGAAACGACAAATAAACTTGATGTGTTTAGATTCATAGTTTCAGTTTTTAAACATCATTACAAATACTTTACTACTTTCTTTTTGGACTCAAGTACGAACAGTGAAATAAATTTACTTCCGTGAGCTTCGCGGTTGCATTTGCTTCTTTGTCTAGAAAATTAGAATTTAGTTTTCACTGTTGTATTAATAATTTGATAAAATACGGGGACAAAATACTTATGATTACGTTGATCATATTTTTATGAAAGGGTCAAGTCAATCGAACGGTCGGATTAATTCTTATTCTCGATATCATATACATTTTAAGGCTTTCCTTTTCTTTTCTTTTTTGTTTGCAGGGCTCTGATTTCGGTAATTGGGCTCCACTGTAATGTTCTGCTCTTCTTTTCTCAATATATGCCCAAGTGCCTATGCACAGCTAAATGTTGCTCAAATCAGGACAAGTTAAAATACATAAGAATACCCAACCGGGTGTTGGCTCGGTTAGGACACTGGGTTTTCACCCCCAGAGGCCCTGGCGCCGATTCCCCCGGGCGTTAACCGTCCCCCGTCTGTGTGGGTGCGGGCGTGGGGCGCAGGGATCAGCCCCACCAAAGGTTGGGATACCCCGAGATAGATAGATAGATAGATAGATATATGTATGTATATATATACATATATAGATAGATATTTATATAAACAAAAAAACCACATAAGAATGAAGGGGGTGTTTTGGTTGCTTTACGCGTAACCCCATTAAACGGTATGAGCTATTCAATTCCATTCATCGTACCAAAAGGCCTTTTACGTATAAAATTACAGCAATTTTAGAAATTGATTTTATCTACTTATTTCTTTTTTCTGAAGTGCAACAAATCTTCTCTTTCGCCATTTGTTGACGTTGAGAAAAGTCTAGCAAAGTCTAGAAAAATTTAGCCCATCCCAAACAAAACTCCTAGATCCGCCACTGTCTCAAAGAAAGAGACGTGGATGGGGTTGCGAACGGGACGTCTCCGGATCCGAACCATAGTGGACCCGGATCCGGAATCGGGTCCGCCTAGAGGACCGGAACCTAGTTCCAAAATCGAATATAATTTGCCTTTATTCTTCCTTTTTCTTAAAATAAGCATATCATTCAACTTATGACAGTGCATCAAGTCTACTACATCCAGTGTTATACCTAAAACGTGAAGAAAGAAAGAAAAGAAAAACGAGAGAGCTGATTTTGGGGTACAAATTGCTATAATAAAGGGTCATATGCCGGGTCCACGGGTCGGAACATATATGGACCGGGAATCGGACCCGGACCCGGACCCGGACCCGTTTTTGAATCGTAACATAAAATAGGTTCCATACTCGGTTTTTTGCTCCTCGGAACTTCCGGGTAATCGGAGAATCGGATACCCGTTTGCAACCCCAGATGTGGAGGAGTTGCCCAACTACGGGGTACGAGGGACAGTTATGGATTTTCTCCTTAACCTATTTCAGTTAAAGCTCTCTATCATAAAGAGAGTTAAAAATAGGAAAGAGGGCTCCACGTATCACCCATTTCAGCGACAAAACTCTTAATCCGTCATTAAGACCGTCAAAATAAGGAAGATGGAAAGACTTGAATAAAAAATCATCTTCAAGATCAAATCGGAAACCGGTCACTCTCATAGACTATAAAACCCATATGATATTTATTTTTTACCGTCGGATTCAATCACGAGTGGACCCCACCCTGTTTGTTCACTTCTCACTCGTTATCTACTTCATATTTGGTTAACTTACTTTACCAGTGAGGTGAAGTGACTGGTTGATTCAAGAGACAATAAAAGGAGAGGGGGTCCACCCACAATTGATAGTAGGCCTCAAAAGCCACCTCCTCAATTTAACAAAAGAAAATGTAAAAAGATACATTCTCGTGCCACTGAATGACAAAAAAAAAAAAAAAAAACCTCGGGGTTTTCATGGACCGCGCTGGGCTAGGCCGAGGAATGACGAAAACGGCCCGACTTCTAATCTAGAAACCAAAGCCCGGCCCAAGCCTGAGCCAGGCCTGAAGCTGCTAGCCGGCGCCTGGCCCGCATGGAAATGATGAAGCCCGAGCCCGACCCATGTTAGACTTATAGAAACATAGAAATGAGTTTCGGAGCAGCTCCTAGGCCAGCTCAACCGGTCTGATCACATCACCATCTGCGAGAGGTCGCGGGTTTGAGGCCCCCCCTCACTACTCCCTCCCTCATAATTACATGTATATTTGGGCCGGGCGGGTATTCCGGCTCTCAGCCACTTAGTCCGAATAAAAGAAAATTGAGCACGACCCATCGATTATAGCCTAAACCCCGTGCCCAACCCAAAGGCGCCCGGCCCGATCGATGAGCACCCTTATGAACAAGAAATTCTTCCTTTTAAAAAAGAGAATTTCAAAAAACCGAACTCTCGCCGTCTGGTTTGACCAAGCCTTTGATTCTCTTCTCTCTTATATTAGCCGTTAACTTCGCTTCACAAGTAAAGTAAATTCACGAGACGAGCAGTATATTGTGTATTTGTTGTGATTTAATATTATTCCATTCAAACGTCAATTATACATTCCCACCCATTATATATCGTTTGGACCTAGGCCCTAACCCGTGACGAGATCAAGATGTAAAAAAATAAAAACTAAAAGGCCAAAAATCGGTTTTAGGTTTGAGTGCCAGCTTTCCTCCTCTGTGAGAGGAGGAAAAGTGGAAAATGCAGCTTTACCGCCTCTATTTACAGCGGTAAATCTGCATGACAGCTTTTCCTCCGCTCACAGAGGAGGAAAAGTGGCAATCGCAGCGTTACCGCCTCTTATAGCAGCGGAAACGTTGCAACCGCGGTATCGCCGCACGAATACGCATAGAAACCCTTCCCGCCTCTACGTTAACGTCACTTATCTCCTTTTCAACCTTATTCCCACACTCGTTCATGTCTTTGGGGCCCAATTCTAGTCAAATGTACTTCGTCCGAGTGGGGCCCAACAGCGAATAACCTGTAGCATTTGTGGGCTAAGGCCCACACCAAATGGGAAAGCAACAGAGATTGGCACATTAATCGACCATTTGTCAGGAAATATCTAGGCCAAGGGACCCGTCTTTTAATTGAGCTTTGGGCTATCTTAAAACTTTAAATCCACCTCTCTATCATTTAGGATCTATTTCATTCTCATTCCCACAAGATTGTTTTTGTCTTTGGAAAACCGAATCCCCGGCTCGTGATTAGTGGGTCCACGTTCTCGCGATTTGATCCGCTGAATGGACGATATCTTGATAATTGTAGAGGGATAAAGCAGCCCTAACCATCTCCGGAAGATCTTTTTGATAGTGTCGTATGAGTGTTTAGTAGCGGAGTTAATGGCCCACAAGTAGTTCCTTGAGTCATCAAGGATGACCTAATATGAAGATATAAAAAATATTAGTAATGATAGATAATATATTTCTCTTTTTTAAGAGTATTCTGAAACGACAAATAAACTTGATGTGTTTAGATTCATAGTTTCAGTTTTTAAACATCATTACAAATACTTTACTACTTTCTTTTTGGACTCAAGTACGAACAGTGAAATAAATTTACTTCCGTGAGCTTCGCGGTTGCATTTGCTTCTTTGTCTAGAAAATTAGAATTTAGTTTTCACTGTTGTATTAATAATTTGATAAAATACGGGGACAAAATACTTATGATTACGTTGATCATATTTTTATGAAAGGGTCAAGTCAATCGAACGGTCGGATTAATTCTTATTCTCGATATCATATACATTTTAAGGCTTTCCTTTTCTTTTCTTTTTTGTTTGCAGGGCTCTGATTTCGGTAATTGGGCTCCACTGTAATGTTCTGCTCTTCTTTTCTCAATATATGCCCAAGTGCCTATGCACAGCTAAATGTTGCTCAAATCAGGACAAGTTAAAATACATAAGAATACCCAACCGGGTGTTGGCTCGGTTAGGACACTGGGTTTTCACCCCCAGAGGCCCTGGCGCCGATTCCCCCGGGCGTTAACCGTCCCCCGTCTGTGTGGGTGCGGGCGTGGGGCGCAGGGATCAGCCCCACCAAAGGTTGGGATACCCCGAGATAGATAGATAGATAGATAGATATATGTATGTATATATATACATATATAGATAGATATTTATATAAACAAAAAAACCACATAAGAATGAAGGGGGTGTTTTGGTTGCTTTACGCGTAACCCCATTAAACGGTATGAGCTATTCAATTCCATTCATCGTACCAAAAGGCCTTTTACGTATAAAATTACAGCAATTTTAGAAATTGATTTTATCTACTTATTTCTTTTTTCTGAAGTGCAACAAATCTTCTCTTTCGCCATTTGTTGACGTTGAGAAAAGTCTAGCAAAGTCTAGAAAAATTTAGCCCATCCCAAACAAAACTCCTAGATCCGCCACTGTCTCAAAGAAAGAGACGTGGATGGGGTTGCGAACGGGACGTCTCCGGATCCGAACCATAGTGGACCCGGATCCGGAATCGGGTCCGCCTAGAGGACCGGAACCTAGTTCCAAAATCGAATATAATTTGCCTTTATTCTTCCTTTTTCTTAAAATAAGCATATCATTCAACTTATGACAGTGCATCAAGTCTACTACATCCAGTGTTATACCTAAAACGTGAAGAAAGAAAGAAAAGAAAAACGAGAGAGCTGATTTTGGGGTACAAATTGCTATAATAAAGGGTCATATGCCGGGTCCACGGGTCGGAACATATATGGACCGGGAATCGGACCCGGACCCGGACCCGGACCCGTTTTTGAATCGTAACATAAAATAGGTTCCATACTCGGTTTTTTGCTCCTCGGAACTTCCGGGTAATCGGAGAATCGGATACCCGTTTGCAACCCCAGATGTGGAGGAGTTGCCCAACTACGGGGTACGAGGGACAGTTATGGATTTTCTCCTTAACCTATTTCAGTTAAAGCTCTCTATCATAAAGAGAGTTAAAAATAGGAAAGAGGGCTCCACGTATCACCCATTTCAGCGACAAAACTCTTAATCCGTCATTAAGACCGTCAAAATAAGGAAGATGGAAAGACTTGAATAAAAAATCATCTTCAAGATCAAATCGGAAACCGGTCACTCTCATAGACTATAAAACCCATATGATATTTATTTTTTACCGTCGGATTCAATCACGAGTGGACCCCACCCTGTTTGTTCACTTCTCACTCGCTATCTACTTCATATTTGGTTAACTTACTTTACCAGTGAGGTGAAGTGACTGGTTGATTCAAGAGACAATAAAAGGAGAGGGGGTCCACCCACAATTGATAGTAGGCCTCAAAAGCCACCTCCTCAATTTAACAAAAGAAAATGTAAAAAGATACATTCTCGTGCCACTGAATGAGAAAAAAAAAAAAAAAAAACCTCGGGGTTTTCATGGACCGCGCTGGGCTAGGCCGAGGAATGACGAAAACGGCCCGACTTCTAATCTAGAAACCAAAGCCCGGCCCAAGCCGGAGCCAGGCCTGAAGCTGCTAGCCGGCGCCTGGCCCGCATGGAAATGATGAAGCCCGAGCCCGACCCATGTTAGACTTATAGAAACATAGAAATGAGTTTCGGAGCAGCTCCTAGGCCAGCTCAACCGGTCTGATCACATCACCATCTGCGAGAGGTCGCGGGTTTGAGGCCCCCCCTCACTACTCCCTCCCTCATAATTACATGTATATTTGGGCCGGGCGGGTATTCCGGCTCTCAGCCACTTAGTCCGAATAAAAGAAAATTGAGCACGACCCATCGATTATAGCCTAAACCCCGTGCCCAACCCAAAGGCGCCCGGCCCGATCGATGAGCACCCTTATGAACAAGAAATTCTTCCTTTTAAAAAAGAGAATTTCAAAAAACCGAACTCTCGCCGTCTGGTTTGACCAAGCCTTTGATTCTCTTCTCTCTTATATTAGCCGTTAACTTCGCTTCACAAGTAAAGTAAATTCACGAGACGAGCAGTATATTGTGTATTTGTTGTGATTTAATATTATTCCATTCAAACGTCAATTATACATTCCCACCCATTATATATCGTTTGGACCTAGGCCCTAAC
Source organism: Persea americana (assembly GCA_029852735.1). Taxonomy (NCBI): domain Eukaryota; kingdom Viridiplantae; phylum Streptophyta; class Magnoliopsida; order Laurales; family Lauraceae; genus Persea; species Persea americana. The sequence goes on from CM056812.1 coordinate 54,739,149, forward strand.
CCGTGACGAGATCAAGATGTAAAAAAATAAAAACTAAAAGGCCAAAAATCGGTTTTAGGTTTGAGTGCCAGCTTTCCTCCTCTGTGAGAGGAGGAAAAGTGGAAAATGCAGCTTTACCGCCTCTATTTACAGCGGTAAATCTGCATGACAGCTTTTCCTCCGCTCACAGAGGAGGAAAAGTGGCAATCGCAGCGTTACCGCCTCTTATAGCAGCGGAAACGTTGCAACCGCGGTATCGCCGCACGAATACGCATAGAAACCCTTCCCGCCTCTACGTTAACGTCACTTATCTCCTTTTCAACCTTATTCCCACACTCGTTCATGTCTTTGGGGCCCATTTCTAGTCAAATGTACTTCGTCCGAGTGGGGCCCAACAGCGAATAACCTGTAGCATTTGTGGGCTAAGGCCCACACCAAATGGGAAAGCAACAGAGATTGGCACATTAATCGACCATTTGTCAGGAAATATCTAGGCCAAGGGACCCGTCTTTTAATTGAGCTTTGGGCTATCTTAAAACTTTAAATCCACCTCTCTATCATTTAGGATCTATTTCATTCTCATTCCCACAAGATTGTTTTTGTCTTTGGAAAACCGAATCCCCGGCTCGTGATTAGTGGGTCCACGTTCTCGCGATTTGATCCGCTGAATGGACGATATCTTGATAATTGTAGAGGGATAAAGCAGCCCTAACCATCTCCGGAAGATCTTTTTGATAGTGTCGTATGAGTGTTTAGTAGCGGAGTTAATGGCCCACAAGTAGTTCCTTGAGTCATCAAGGATGACCTAATATGAAGATATAAAAAATATTAGTAATGATAGATAATATATTTCTCTTTTTTAAGAGTATTCTGAAACGACAAATAAACTTGATGTGTTTAGATTCATAGTTTCAGTTTTTAAACATCATTACAAATACTTTACTACTTTCTTTTTGGACTCAAGTACGAACAGTGAAATAAATTTACTTCCGTGAGCTTCGCGGTTGCATTTGCTTCTTTGTCTAGAAAATTAGAATTTAGTTTTCACTGTTGTATTAATAATTTGATAAAATACGGGGACAAAATACTTATGATTACGTTGATCATATTTTTATGAAAGGGTCAAGTCAATCGAACGGTCGGATTAATTCTTATTCTCGATATCATATACATTTTAAGGCTTTCCTTTTCTTTTCTTTTTTGTTTGCAGGGCTCTGATTTCGGTAATTGGGCTCCACTGTAATGTTCTGCTCTTCTTTTCTCAATATATGCCCAAGTGCCTATGCACAGCTAAATGTTGCTCAAATCAGGACAAGTTAAAATACATAAGAATACCCAACCGGGTGTTGGCTCGGTTAGGACACTGGGTTTTCACCCCCAGAGGCCCTGGCGCCGATTCCCCCGGGCGTTAACCGTCCCCCGTCTGTGTGGGTGCGGGCGTGGGGCGCAGGGATCAGCCCCACCAAAGGTTGGGATACCCCGAGATAGATAGATAGATAGATAGATATATGTATGTATATATATACATATATAGATAGATATTTATATAAACAAAAAAACCACATAAGAATGAAGGGGGTGTTTTGGTTGCTTTACGCGTAACCCCATTAAACGGTATGAGCTATTCAATTCCATTCATCGTACCAAAAGGCCTTTTACGTATAAAATTACAGCAATTTTAGAAATTGATTTTATCTACTTATTTCTTTTTTCTGAAGTGCAACAAATCTTCTCTTTCGCCATTTGTTGACGTTGAGAAAAGTCTAGCAAAGTCTAGAAAAATTTAGCCCATCCCAAACAAAACTCCTAGATCCGCCACTGTCTCAAAGAAAGAGACGTGGATGGGGTTGCGAACGGGACGTCTCCGGATCCGAACCATAGTGGACCCGGATCCGGAATCGGGTCCGCCTAGAGGACCGGAACCTAGTTCCAAAATCGAATATAATTTGCCTTTATTCTTCCTTTTTCTTAAAATAAGCATATCATTCAACTTATGACAGTGCATCAAGTCTACTACATCCAGTGTTATACCTAAAACGTGAAGAAAGAAAGAAAAGAAAAACGAGAGAGCTGATTTTGGGGTACAAATTGCTATAATAAAGGGTCATATGCCGGGTCCACGGGTCGGAACATATATGGACCGGGAATCGGACCCGGACCCGGACCCGGACCCGTTTTTGAATCGTAACATAAAATAGGTTCCATACTCGGTTTTTTGCTCCTCGGAACTTCCGGGTAATCGGAGAATCGGATACCCGTTTGCAACCCCAGATGTGGAGGAGTTGCCCAACTACGGGGTACGAGGGACAGTTATGGATTTTCTCCTTAACCTATTTCAGTTAAAGCTCTCTATCATAAAGAGAGTTAAAAATAGGAAAGAGGGCTCCACGTATCACCCATTTCAGCGACAAAACTCTTAATCCGTCATTAAGACCGTCAAAATAAGGAAGATGGAAAGACTTGAATAAAAAATCATCTTCAAGATCAAATCGGAAACCGGTCACTCTCATAGACTATAAAACCCATATGATATTTATTTTTTACCGTCGGATTCAATCACGAGTGGACCCCACCCTGTTTGTTCACTTCTCACTCGCTATCTACTTCATATTTGGTTAACTTACTTTACCAGTGAGGTGAAGTGACTGGTTGATTCAAGAGACAATAAAAGGAGAGGGGGTCCACCCACAATTGATAGTAGGCCTCAAAAGCCACCTCCTCAATTTAACAAAAGAAAATGTAAAAAGATACATTCTCGTGCCACTGAATGACAAAAAAAAAAAAAAAAACCTCGGGGTTTTCATGGACCGCGCTGGGCTAGGCCGAGGAATGACGAAAACGGCCCGACTTCTAATCTAGAAACCAAAGCCCGGCCCAAGCCCGAGCCAGGCCTGAAGCTGCTAGCCGGCGCCTGGCCCGCATGGAAATGATGAAGCCCGAGCCCGACCCATGTTAGACTTATAGAAACATAGAAATGAGTTTCGGAGCAGCTCCTAGGCCAGCTCAACCGGTCTGATCACATCACCATCTGTGAGAGGTCGCGGGTTTGAGGCCCCCCCTCACTACTCCCTCCCTCATAATTACATGTATATTTGGGCCGGGCGGGTATTCCGGCTCTCAGCCACTTAGTCCGAATAAAAGAAAATTGAGCACGACCCATCGATTATAGCCTAAACCCCGTGCCCAACCCAAAGGCGCCCGGCCCGATCGATGAGCACCCTTATGAACAAGAAATTCTTCCTTTTAAAAAAGAGAATTTCAAAAAACCGAACTCTCGCCGTCTGGTTTGACCAAGCCTTTGATTCTCTTCTCTCTTATATTAGCCGTTAACTTCGCTTCACAAGTAAAGTAAATTCACGAGACGAGCAGTATATTGTGTATTTGTTGTGATTTAATATTATTCCATTCAAACGTCAATTATACATTCCCACCCATTATATATCGTTTGGACCTAGGCCCTAACCCGTGACGAGATCAAGATGTAAAAAAATAAAAACTAAAAGGCCAAAAATCGGTTTTAGGTTTGAGTGCCAGCTTTCCTCCTCTGTGAGAGGAGGAAAAGTGGAAAATGCAGCTTTACCGCCTCTATTTACAGCGGTAAATCTGCATGACAGCTTTTCCTCCGCTCACAGAGGAGGAAAAGTGGCAATCGCAGCGTTACCGCCTCTTATAGCAGCGGAAACGTTGCAACCGCGGTATCGCCGCACGAATACGCATAGAAACCCTTCCCGCCTCTACGTTAACGTCACTTATCTCCTTTTCAACCTTATTCCCACACTCGTTCATGTCTTTGGGGCCCATTTCTAGTCAAATGTACTTCGTCCGAGTGGGGCCCAACAGCGAATAACCTGTAGCATTTGTGGGCTAAGGCCCACACCAAATGGGAAAGCAACAGAGATTGGCACATTAATCGACCATTTGTCAGGAAATATCTAGGCCAAGGGACCCGTCTTTTAATTGAGCTTTGGGCTATCTTAAAACTTTAAATCCACCTCTCTATCATTTAGGATCTATTTCATTCTCATTCCCACAAGATTGTTTTTGTCTTTGGAAAACCGAATCCCCGGCTCGTGATTAGTGGGTCCACGTTCTCGCGATTTGATCCGCTGAATGGACGATATCTTGATAATTGTAGAGGGATAAAGCAGCCCTAACCATCTCCGGAAGATCTTTTTGATAGTGTCGTATGAGTGTTTAGTAGCGGAGTTAATGGCCCACAAGTAGTTCCTTGAGTCATCAAGGATGACCTAATATGAAGATATAAAAAATATTAGTAATGATAGATAATATATTTCTCTTTTTTAAGAGTATTCTGAAACGACAAATAAACTTGATGTGTTTAGATTCATAGTTTCAGTTTTTAAACATCATTACAAATACTTTACTACTTTCTTTTTGGACTCAAGTACGAACAGTGAAATAAATTTACTTCCGTGAGCTTCGCGGTTGCATTTGCTTCTTTGTCTAGAAAATTAGAATTTAGTTTTCACTGTTGTATTAATAATTTGATAAAATACGGGGACAAAATACTTATGATTACGTTGATCATATTTTTATGAAAGGGTCAAGTCAATCGAACGGTCGGATTAATTCTTATTCTCGATATCATATACATTTTAAGGCTTTCCTTTTCTTTTCTTTTTTGTTTGCAGGGCTCTGATTTCGGTAATTGGGCTCCACTGTAATGTTCTGCTCTTCTTTTCTCAATATATGCCCAAGTGCCTATGCACAGCTAAATGTTGCTCAAATCAGGACAAGTTAAAATACATAAGAATACCCAACCGGGTGTTGGCTCGGTTAGGACACTGGGTTTTCACCCCCAGAGGCCCTGGCGCCGATTCCCCCGGGCGTTAACCGTCCCCCGTCTGTGTGGGTGCGGGCGTGGGGCGCAGGGATCAGCCCCACCAAAGGTTGGGATACCCCGAGATAGATAGATAGATAGATAGATATATGTATGTATATATATACATATATAGATAGATATTTATATAAACAAAAAAACCACATAAGAGTGAAGGGGGTGTTTTGGTTGCTTTACAGGTAACCCCATTAAACGGTATGAGCTATTCAATTCCATTCATCGTACCAAAAGGCCTTTTACGTATAAAATTACAGCAATTTTAGAAATTGATTTTATCTACTTATTTCTTTTTTCTGAAGTGCAACAAATCTTCTCTTTCGCCATTTGTTGACGTTGAGAAAAGTCTAGCAAAGTCTAGAAAAATTTAGCCCATCCCAAACAAAACTCCTAGATCCGCCACTGTCTCAAAGAAAGAGACGTGGATGGGGTTGCGAACGGGACGTCTCCGGATCCGAACCATAGTGGACCCGGATCCGGAATCGGGTCCGCCTAGAGGACCGGAACCTAGTTCCAAAATCGAATATAATTTGCCTTTATTCTTCCTTTTTCTTAAAATAAGCATATCATTCAACTTATGACAGTGCATCAAGTCTACTACATCCAGTGTTATACCTAAAACGTGAAGAAAGAAAGAAAAGAAAAACGAGAGAGCTGATTTTGGGGTACAAATTGCTATAATAAAGGGTCATATGCCGGGTCCACGGGTCGGAACATATATGGACCGGGAATCGGACCCGGACCCGGACCCGGACCCGTTTTTGAATCGTAACATAAAATAGGTTCCATACTCGGTTTTTTGCTCCTCGGAACTTCCGGGTAATCGGAGAATCGGATACCCGTTTGCAACCCCAGATGTGGAGGAGTTGCCCAACTACGGGGTACGAGGGACAGTTATGGATTTTCTCCTTAACCTATTTCAGTTAAAGCTCTCTATCATAAAGAGAGTTAAAAATAGGAAAGAGGGCTCCACGTATCACCCATTTCAGCGACAAAACTCTTAATCCGTCATTAAGACCGTCAAAATAAGGAAGATGGAAAGACTTGAATAAAAAATCATCTTCAAGATCAAATCGGAAACCGGTCACTCTCATAGACTATAAAACCCATATGATATTTATTTTTTACCGTCGGATTCAATCACGAGTGGACCCCACCCTGTTTGTTCACTTCTCACTCGCTATCTACTTCATATTTGGTTAACTTACTTTACCAGTGAGGTGAAGTGACTGGTTGATTCAAGAGACAATAAAAGGAGAGGGGGTCCACCCACAATTGATAGTAGGCCTCAAAAGCCACCTCCTCAATTTAACAAAAGAAAATGTAAAAAGATACATTCTCGTGCCACTGAATGACAAAAAAAAAAAAAAAACCTCGGGGTTTTCATGGACCGCGCTGGGCTAGGCCGAGGAATGACGAAAACGGCCCGACTTCTAATCTAGAAACCAAAGCCCGGCCCAAGCCCGAGCCAGGCCTGAAGCTGCTAGCCGGCGCCTGGCCCGCATGGAAATGATGAAGCCCGAGCCCGACCCATGTTAGACTTATAGAAACATAGAAATGAGTTTCGGAGCAGCTCCTAGGCCAGCTCAACCGGTCTGATCACATCACCATCTGTGAGAGGTCGCGGGTTTGAGGCCCCCCCTCACTACTCCCTCCCTCATAATTACATGTATATTTGGGCCGGGCGGGTATTCCGGCTCTCAGCCACTTAGTCCGAATAAAAGAAAATTGAGCACGACCCATCGATTATAGCCTAAACCCCGTGCCCAACCCAAAGGCGCCCGGCCCGATCGATGAGCACCCTTATGAACAAGAAATTCTTCCTTTTAAAAAAGAGAATTTCAAAAAACCGAACTCTCGCCGTCTGGTTTGACCAAGCCTTTGATTCTCTTCTCTCTTATATTAGCCGTTAACTTCGCTTCACAAGTAAAGTAAATTCACGAGACGAGCAGTATATTGTGTATTTGTTGTGATTTAATATTATTCCATTCAAACGTCAATTATACATTCCCACCCATTATATATCGTTTGGACCTAGGCCCTAACCCGTGACGAGATCAAGATGTAAAAAAATAAAAACTAAAAGGCCAAAAATCGGTTTTAGGTTTGAGTGCCAGCTTTCCTCCTCTGTGAGAGGAGGAAAAGTGGAAAATGCAGCTTTACCGCCTCTATTTACAGCGGTAAATCTGCATGACAGCTTTTCCTCCGCTCACAGAGGAGGAAAAGTGGCAATCGCAGCGTTACCGCCTCTTATAGCAGCGGAAACGTTGCAACCGCGGTATCGCCGCACGAATACGCATAGAAACCCTTCCCGCCTCTACGTTAACGTCACTTATCTCCTTTTCAACCTTATTCCCACACTCGTTCATGTCTTTGGGGCCCATTTCTAGTCAAATGTACTTCGTCCGAGTGGGGCCCAACAGCGAATAACCTGTAGCATTTGTGGGCTAAGGCCCACACCAAATGGGAAAGCAACAGAGATTGGCACATTAATCGACCATTTGTCAGGAAATATCTAGGCCAAGGGACCCGTCTTTTAATTGAGCTTTGGGCTATCTTAAAACTTTAAATCCACCTCTCTATCATTTAGGATCTATTTCATTCTCATTCCCACAAGATTGTTTTTGTCTTTGGAAAACCGAATCCCCGGCTCGTGATTAGTGGGTCCACGTTCTCGCGATTTGATCCGCTGAATGGACGATATCTTGATAATTGTAGAGGGATAAAGCAGCCCTAACCATCTCCGGAAGATCTTTTTGATAGTGTCGTATGAGTGTTTAGTAGCGGAGTTAATGGCCCACAAGTAGTTCCTTGAGTCATCAAGGATGACCTAATATGAAGATATAAAAAATATTAGTAATGATAGATAATATATTTCTCTTTTTTAAGAGTATTCTGAAACGACAAATAAACTTGATGTGTTTAGATTCATAGTTTCAGTTTTTAAACATCATTACAAATACTTTACTACTTTCTTTTTGGACTCAAGTACGAACAGTGAAATAAATTTACTTCCGTGAGCTTCGCGGTTGCATTTGCTTCTTTGTCTAGAAAATTAGAATTTAGTTTTCACTGTTGTATTAATAATTTGATAAAATACGGGGACAAAATACTTATGATTACGTTGATCATATTTTTATGAAAGGGTCAAGTCAATCGAACGGTCGGATTAATTCTTATTCTCGATATCATATACATTTTAAGGCTTTCCTTTTCTTTTCTTTTTTGTTTGCAGGGCTCTGATTTCGGTAATTGGGCTCCACTGTAATGTTCTGCTCTTCTTTTCTCAATATATGCCCAAGTGCCTATGCACAGCTAAATGTTGCTCAAATCAGGACAAGTTAAAATACATAAGAATACCCAACCGGGTGTTGGCTCGGTTAGGACACTGGGTTTTCACCCCCAGAGGCCCTGGCGCCGATTCCCCCGGGCGTTAACCGTCCCCCGTCTGTGTGGGTGCGGGCGTGGGGCGCAGGGATCAGCCCCACCAAAGGTTGGGATACCCCGAGATAGATAGATAGATAGATAGATATATGTATGTATATATATACATATATAGATAGATATTTATATAAACAAAAAAACCACATAAGAGTGAAGGGGGTGTTTTGGTTGCTTTACAGGTAACCCCATTAAACGGTATGAGCTATTCAATTCCATTCATCGTACCAAAAGGCCTTTTACGTATAAAATTACAGCAATTTTAGAAATTGATTTTATCTACTTATTTCTTTTTTCTGAAGTGCAACAAATCTTCTCTTTCGCCATTTGTTGACGTTGAGAAAAGTCTAGCAAAGTCTAGAAAAATTTAGCCCATCCCAAACAAAACTCCTAGATCCGCCACTGTCTCAAAGAAAGAGACGTGGATGGGGTTGCGAACGGGACGTCTCCGGATCCGAACCATAGTGGACCCGGATCCGGAATCGGGTCCGCCTAGAGGACCGGAACCTAGTTCCAAAATCGAATATAATTTGCCTTTATTCTTCCTTTTTCTTAAAATAAGCATATCATTCAACTTATGACAGTGCATCAAGTCTACTACATCCAGTGTTATACCTAAAACGTGAAGAAAGAAAGAAAAGAAAAACGAGAGAGCTGATTTTGGGGTACAAATTGCTATAATAAAGGGTCATATGCCGGGTCCACGGGTCGGAACATATATGGACCGGGAATCGGACCCGGACCCGGACCCGGACCCGTTTTTGAATCGTAACATAAAATAGGTTCCATACTCGGTTTTTTGCTCCTCGGAACTTCCGGGTAATCGGAGAATCGGATACCCGTTTGCAACCCCAGATGTGGAGGAGTTGCCCAACTACGGGGTACGAGGGACAGTTATGGATTTTCTCCTTAACCTATTTCAGTTAAAGCTCTCTATCATAAAGAGAGTTAAAAATAGGAAAGAGGGCTCCACGTATCACCCATTTCAGCGACAAAACTCTTAATCCGTCATTAAGACCGTCAAAATAAGGAAGATGGAAAGACTTGAATAAAAAATCATCTTCAAGATCAAATCGGAAACCGGTCACTCTCATAGACTATAAAACCCATATGATATTTATTTTTTACCGTCGGATTCAATCACGAGTGGACCCCACCCTGTTTGTTCACTTCTCACTCGCTATCTACTTCATATTTGGTTAACTTACTTTACCAGTGAGGTGAAGTGACTGGTTGATTCAAGAGACAATAAAAGGAGAGGGGGTCCACCCACAATTGATAGTAGGCCTCAAAAGCCACCTCCTCAATTTAACAAAAGAAAATGTAAAAAGATACATTCTCGTGCCACTGAATGACAAAAAAAAAAAAAAAAACCTCGGGGTTTTCATGGACCGCGCTGGGCTAGGCCGAGGAATGACGAAAACGGCCCGACTTCTAATCTAGAAACCAAAGCCCGGCCCAAGCCCGAGCCAGGCCTGAAGCTGCTAGCCGGCGCCTGGCCCGCATGGAAATGATGAAGCCCGAGCCCGACCCATGTTAGACTTATAGAAACATAGAAATGAGTTTCGGAGCAGCTCCTAGGCCAGCTCAACCGGTCTGATCACATCACCATCTGTGAGAGGTCGCGGGTTTGAGGCCCCCCCTCACTACTCCCTCCCTCATAATTACATGTATATTTGGGCCGGGCGGGTATTCCGGCTCTCAGCCACTTAGTCCGAATAAAAGAAAATTGAGCACGACCCATCGATTATAGCCTAAACCCCGTGCCCAACCCAAAGGCGCCCGGCCCGATCGATGAGCACCCTTATGAACAAGAAATTCTTCCTTTTAAAAAAGAGAATTTCAAAAAACCGAACTCTCGCCGTCTGGTTTGACCAAGCCTTTGATTCTCTTCTCTCTTATATTAGCCGTTAACTTCGCTTCACAAGTAAAGTAAATTCACGAGACGAGCAGTATATTGTGTATTTGTTGTGATTTAATATTATTCCATTCAAACGTCAATTATACATTCCCACCCATTATATATCGTTTGGACCTAGGCCCTAACCCGTGACGAGATCAAGATGTAAAAAAATAAAAACTAAAAGGCCAAAAATCGGTTTTAGGTTTGAGTGCCAGCTTTCCTCCTCTGTGAGAGGAGGAAAAGTGGAAAATGCAGCTTTACCGCCTCTATTTACAGCGGTAAATCTGCATGACAGCTTTTCCTCCGCTCACAGAGGAGGAAAAGTGGCAATCGCAGCGTTACCGCCTCTTATAGCAGCGGAAACGTTGCAACCGCGGTATCGCCGCACGAATACGCATAGAAACCCTTCCCGCCTCTACGTTAACGTCACTTATCTCCTTTTCAACCTTATTCCCACACTCGTTCATGTCTTTGGGGCCCATTTCTAGTCAAATGTACTTCGTCCGAGTGGGGCCCAACAGCGAATAACCTGTAGCATTTGTGGGCTAAGGCCCACACCAAATGGGAAAGCAACAGAGATTGGCACATTAATCGACCATTTGTCAGGAAATATCTAGGCCAAGGGACCCGTCTTTTAATTGAGCTTTGGGCTATCTTAAAACTTTAAATCCACCTCTCTATCATTTAGGATCTATTTCATTCTCATTCCCACAAGATTGTTTTTGTCTTTGGAAAACCGAATCCCCGGCTCGTGATTAGTGGGTCCACGTTCTCGCGATTTGATCCGCTGAATGGACGATATCTTGATAATTGTAGAGGGATAAAGCAGCCCTAACCATCTCCGGAAGATCTTTTTGATAGTGTCGTATGAGTGTTTAGTAGCGGAGTTAATGGCCCACAAGTAGTTCCTTGAGTCATCAAGGATGACCTAATATGAAGATATAAAAAATATTAGTAATGATAGATAATATATTTCTCTTTTTTAAGAGTATTCTGAAACGACAAATAAACTTGATGTGTTTAGATTCATAGTTTCAGTTTTTAAACATCATTACAAATACTTTACTACTTTCTTTTTGGACTCAAGTACGAACAGTGAAATAAATTTACTTCCGTGAGCTTCGCGGTTGCATTTGCTTCTTTGTCTAGAAAATTAGAATTTAGTTTTCACTGTTGTATTAATAATTTGATAAAATACGGGGACAAAATACTTATGATTACGTTGATCATATTTTTATGAAAGGGTCAAGTCAATCGAACGGTCGGATTAATTCTTATTCTCGATATCATATACATTTTAAGGCTTTCCTTTTCTTTTCTTTTTTGTTTGCAGGGCTCTGATTTCGGTAATTGGGCTCCACTGTAATGTTCTGCTCTTCTTTTCTCAATATATGCCCAAGTGCCTATGCACAGCTAAATGTTGCTCAAATCAGGACAAGTTAAAATACATAAGAATACCCAACCGGGTGTTGGCTCGGTTAGGACACTGGGTTTTCACCCCCAGAGGCCCTGGCGCCGATTCCCCCGGGCGTTAACCGTCCCCCGTCTGTGTGGGTGCGGGCGTGGGGCGCAGGGATCAGCCCCACCAAAGGTTGGGATACCCCGAGATAGATAGATAGATAGATAGATATATGTATGTATATATATACATATATAGATAGATATTTATATAAACAAAAAAACCACATAAGAATGAAGGGGGTGTTTTGGTTGCTTTACGCGTAACCCCATTAAACGGTATGAGCTATTCAATTCCATTCATCGTACCAAAAGGCCTTTTACGTATAAAATTACAGCAATTTTAGAAATTGATTTTATCTACTTATTTCTTTTTTCTGAAGTGCAACAAATCTTCTCTTTCGCCATTTGTTGACGTTGAGAAAAGTCTAGCAAAGTCTAGAAAAATTTAGCCCATCCCAAACATAACTCCTAGATCCGCCACTGTCTCAAAGAAAGAGACGTGGATGGGGTTGCGAACGGGACGTCTCCGGATCCGAACCATAGTGGACCCGGATCCGGAATCGGGTCCGCCTAGAGGACCGGAACCTAGTTCCAAAATCGAATATAATTTGCCTTTATTCTTCATTTTTCTTAAAATAAGCATATCATTCAACTTATGACAGTGCATCAAGTCTACTACATCCAGTGTTATACCTAAAACGTGAAGAAAGAAAGAAAAGAAAAACGAGAGAGCTGATTTTGGGGTACAAATTGCTATAATAAAGGGTCATATGCCGGGTCCACGGGTCGGAACATATATGGACCGGGAATCGGACCCGGACCCGGACCCGGACCCGTTTTTGAATCGTAACATAAAATAGGTTCCATACTCGGTTTTTTGCTCCTCGGAACTTCCGGGTAATCGGAGAATCGGATACCCGTTTGCAACCCCAGATGTGGAGGAGTTGCCCAACTACGGGGTACGAGGGACAGTTATGGATTTTCTCCTTAACCTATTTCAGTTAAAGCTCTCTATCATAAAGAGAGTTAAAAATAGGAAAGAGGGCTCCACGTATCACCCATTTCAGCGGCAAAACTCTTAATCCGTCATTAAGACCGTCAAAATAAGGAAGATGGAAAGACTTGAATAAAAAATCATCTTCAAGATCAAATCGGAAACCGGTCACTCTCATAGACTATAAAACCCATATGATATTTATTTTTTACCGTCGGATTCAATCACGAGTGGACCCCACCCTGTTTGTTCACTTCTCACTCGCTATCTACTTCATATTTGGTTAACTTACTTTACCAGTGAGGTGAAGTGACTGGTTGATTCAAGAGACAATAAAAGGAGAGGGGGTCCACCCACAATTGATAGTAGGCCTCAAAAGCCACCTCCTCAATTTAACAAAAGAAAATGTAAAAAGATACATTCTCGTGCCACTGAATGACAAAAAAAAAAAAAAAAAACCTCGGGGTTTTCATGGACCGCGCTGGGCTAGGCCGAGGAATGACGAAAACGGCCCGACTTCTAATCTAGAAACCAAAGCCCGGCCCAAGCCCGAGCCAGGCCTGAAGCTGCTAGCCGGCGCCTGGCCCGCATGGAAATGATGAAGCCCGAGCCCGACCCATGTTAGACTTATAGAAACATAGAAATGAGTTTCGGAGCAGCTCCTAGGCCAGCTCAACCGGTCTGATCACATCACCATCTGTGAGAGGTCGCGGGTTTGAGGCCCCCCCTCACTACTCCCTCCCTCATAATTACATGTATATTTGGGCCGGGCGGGTATTCCGGCTCTCAGCCACTTAGTCCGAATAAAAGAAAATTGAGCACGACCCATCGATTATAGCCTAAACCCCGTGCCCAACCCAAAGGCGCCCGGCCCGATCGATGAGCACCCTTATGAACAAGAAATTCTTCCTTTTAAAAAAGAGAATTTCAAAAAACCGAACTCTCGCCGTCTGGTTTGACCAAGCCTTTGATTCTCTTCTCTCTTATATTAGCCGTTAACTTCGCTTCACAAGTAAAGTAAATTCACGAGACGAGCAGTATATTGTGTATTTGTTGTGATTTAATATTATTCCATTCAAACGTCAATTATACATTCCCACCCATTATATATCGTTTGGACCTAGGCCCTAACCCGTGACGAGATCAAGATGTAAAAAAATAAAAACTAAAAGGCCAAAAATCGGTTTTAGGTTTGAGTGCCAGCTTTCCTCCTCTGTGAGAGGAGGAAAAGTGGAAAATGCAGCTTTACCGCCTCTATTTACAGCGGTAAAGCTGCATGACAGCTTTTCCTCCGCTCACAGAGGAGGAAAAGTGGCAATCGCAGCGTTACCGCCTCTTATAGCAGCGGAAACGTTGCAACCGCGGTATCGCCGCACGAATACGCATAGAAACCCTTCCCGCCTCTACGTTAACGTCACTTATCTCCTTTTCAACCTTATTCCCACACTCGTTCATGTCTTTGGGGCCCATTTCTAGTCAAATGTACTTCGTCCGAGTGGGGCCTAACAGCGAATAACCTGTAGCATTTGTGGGCTAAGGCCCACACCAAATGGGAAAGCAACAGAGATTGGCACATTAATCGACCATTTGTCAGGAAATATCTAGGCCAAGGGACCCGTCTTTTAATTGAGCTTTGGGCTATCTTAAAACTTTAAATCCACCTCTCTATCATTTAGGATCTATTTCATTCTCATTCCCACAAGATTGTTTTTGTCTTTGGAAAACCGAATCCCCGGCTCGTGATTAGTGGGTCCACGTTCTCGCGATTTGATCCGCTGAATGGACGATATCTTGATAATTGTAGAGGGATAAAGCAGCCCTAACCATCTCCGGAAGATCTTTTTGATAGTGTCGTATGAGTGTTTAGTAGCGGAGTTAATGGCCCACAAGTAGTTCCTTGAGTCATCAAGGATGACCTAATATGAAGATATAAAAAATATTAGTAATGATAGATAATATATTTCTCTTTTTTAAGAGTATTCTGAAACGACAAATAAACTTGATGTGTTTAGATTCATAGTTTCAGTTTTTAAACATCATTACAAATACTTTACTACTTTCTTTTTGGACTCAAGTACGAACAGTGAAATAAATTTACTTCCGTGAGCTTCGCGGTTGCATTTGCTTCTTTGTCTAGAAAATTAGAATTTAGTTTTCACTGTTGTATTAATAATTTGATAAAATACGGGGACAAAATACTTATGATTACGTTGATCATATTTTTATGAAAGGGTCAAGTCAATCGAACGGTCGGATTAATTCTTATTCTCGATATCATATACATTTTAAGGCTTTCCTTTTCTTTTCTTTTTTGTTTGCAGGGCTCTGATTTCGGTAATTGGGCTCCACTGTAATGTTCTGCTCTTCTTTTCTCAATATATGCCCAAGTGCCTATGCACAGCTAAATGTTGCTCAAATCAGGACAAGTTAAAATACATAAGAATACCCAACCGGGTGTTGGCTCGGTTAGGACACTGGGTTTTCACCCCCAGAGGCCCTGGCGCCGATTCCCCCGGGCGTTAACCGTCCCCCGTCTGTGTGGGTGCGGGCGTGGGGCGCAGGGATCAGCCCCACCAAAGGTTGGGATACCCCGAGATAGATAGATAGATAGATAGATATATGTATGTATATATATACATATATAGATAGATATTTATATAAACAAAAAAACCACATAAGAATGAAGGGGGTGTTTTGGTTGCTTTACGCGTAACCCCATTAAACGGTATGAGCTATTCAATTCCATTCATCGTACCAAAAGGCCTTTTACGTATAAAATTACAGCAATTTTAGAAATTGATTTTATCTACTTATTTCTTTTTTCTGAAGTGCAACAAATCTTCTCTTTCGCCATTTGTTGACGTTGAGAAAAGTCTAGCAAAGTCTAGAAAAATTTAGCCCATCCCAAACAAAACTCCTAGATCCGCCACTGTCTCAAAGAAAGAGACGTGGATGGGGTTGCGAACGGGACGTCTCCGGATCCGAACCATAGTGGACCCGGATCCGGAATCGGGTCCGCCTAGAGGACCGGAACCTAGTTCCAAAATCGAATATAATTTGCCTTTATTCTTCCTTTTTCTTAAAATAAGCATATCATTCAACTTATGACAGTGCATCAAGTCTACTACATCCAGTGTTATACCTAAAACGTGAAGAAAGAAAGAAAAGAAAAACGAGAGAGCTGATTTTGGGGTACAAATTGCTATAATAAAGGGTCATATGCCGGGTCCACGGGTCGGAACATATATGGACCGGGAATCGGACCCGGACCCGGACCCGGACCCGTTTTTGAATCGTAACATAAAATAGGTTCCATACTCGGTTTTTTGCTCCTCGGAACTTCCGGGTAATCGGAGAATCGGATACCCGTTTGCAACCCCAGATGTGGAGGAGTTGCCCAACTACGGGGTACGAGGGACAGTTATGGATTTTCTCCTTAACCTATTTCAGTTAAAGCTCTCTATCATAAAGAGAGTTAAAAATAGGAAAGAGGGCTCCACGTATCACCCATTTCAGCGACAAAACTCTTAATCCGTCATTAAGACCGTCAAAATAAGGAAGATGGAAAGACTTGAATAAAAAATCATCTTCAAGATCAAATCGGAAACCGGTCACTCTCATAGACTATAAAACCCATATGATATTTATTTTTTACCGTCGGATTCAATCACGAGTGGACCCCACCCTGTTTGTTCACTTCTCACTCGCTATCTACTTCATATTTGGTTAACTTACTTTACCAGTGAGGTGAAGTGACTGGTTGATTCAAGAGACAATAAAAGGAGAGGGGGTCCACCCACAATTGATAGTAGGCCTCAAAAGCCACCTCCTCAATTTAACAAAAGAAAATGTAAAAAGATACATTCTCGTGCCACTGAATGACAAAAAAAAAAAAAAAAACCTCGGGGTTTTCATGGACCGCGCTGGGCTAGGCCGAGGAATGACGAAAACGGCCCGACTTCTAATCTAGAAACCAAAGCCCGGCCCAAGCCCGAGCCAGGCCTGAAGCTGCTAGCCGGCGCCTGGCCCGCATGGAAATGATGAAGCCCGAGCCCGACCCATGTTAGACTTATAGAAACATAGAAATGAGTTTCGGAGCAGCTCCTAGGCCAGCTCAACCGGTCTGATCACATCACCATCTGTGAGAGGTCGCGGGTTTGAGGCCCCCCCTCACTACTCCCTCCCTCATAATTACATGTATATTTGGGCCGGGCGGGTATTCCGGCTCTCAGCCACTTAGTCCGAATAAAAGAAAATTGAGCACGACCCATCGATTATAGCCTAAACCCCGTGCCCAACCCAAAGGCGCCCGGCCCGATCGATGAGCACCCTTATGAACAAGAAATTCTTCCTTTTAAAAAAGAGAATTTCAAAAAACCGAACTCTCGCCGTCTGGTTTGACCAAGCCTTTGATTCTCTTCTCTCTTATATTAGCCGTTAACTTCGCTTCACAAGTAAAGTAAATTCACGAGACGAGCAGTATATTGTGTATTTGTTGTGATTTAATATTATTCCATTCAAACGTCAATTATACATTCCCACCCATTATATATCGTTTGGACCTAGGCCCTAACCCGTGACGAGATCAAGATGTAAAAAAATAAAAACTAAAAGGCCAAAAATCGGTTTTAGGTTTGAGTGCCAGCTTTCCTCCTCTGTGAGAGGAGGAAAAGTGGAAAATGCAGCTTTACCGCCTCTATTTACAGCGGTAAATCTGCATGACAGCTTTTCCTCCGCTCACAGAGGAGGAAAAGTGGCAATCGCAGCGTTACCGCCTCTTATAGCAGCGGAAACGTTGCAACCGCGGTATCGCCGCACGAATACGCATAGAAACCCTTCCCGCCTCTACGTTAACGTCACTTATCTCCTTTTCAACCTTATTCCCACACTCGTTCATGTCTTTGGGGCCCATTTCTAGTCAAATGTACTTCGTCCGAGTGGGGCCCAACAGCGAATAACCTGTAGCATTTGTGGGCTAAGGCCCACACCAAATGGGAAAGCAACAGAGATTGGCACATTAATCGACCATTTGTCAGGAAATATCTAGGCCAAGGGACCCGTCTTTTAATTGAGCTTTGGGCTATCTTAAAACTTTAAATCCACCTCTCTATCATTTAGGATCTATTTCATTCTCATTCCCACAAGATTGTTTTTGTCTTTGGAAAACCGAATCCCCGGCTCGTGATTAGTGGGTCCACGTTCTCGCGATTTGATCCGCTGAATGGACGATATCTTGATAATTGTAGAGGGATAAAGCAGCCCTAACCATCTCCGGAAGATCTTTTTGATAGTGTCGTATGAGTGTTTAGTAGCGGAGTTAATGGCCCACAAGTAGTTCCTTGAGTCATCAAGGATGACCTAATATGAAGATATAAAAAATATTAGTAATGATAGATAATATATTTCTCTTTTTTAAGAGTATTCTGAAACGACAAATAAACTTGATGTGTTTAGATTCATAGTTTCAGTTTTTAAACATCATTACAAATACTTTACTACTTTCGTTTTGGACTCAAGTACGAACAGTGAAATAAATTTACTTCCGTGAGCTTCGCGGTTGCATTTGCTTCTTTGTCTAGAAAATTAGAATTTAGTTTTCACTGTTGTATTAATAATTTGATAAAATACGGGGACAAAATACTTATGATTACGTTGATCATATTTTTATGAAAGGGTCAAGTCAATCGAACGGTCGGATTAATTCTTATTCTCGCTATCATATACATTTTAAGGCTTTCCTTTTCTTTTCTTTTTTGTTTGCAGGGCTCTGATTTCGGTAATTGGGCTCCACTGTAATGTTCTGCTCTTCTTTTCTCAATATATGCCCAAGTGCCTATGCACAGCTAAATGTTGCTCAAATCAGGACAAGTTAAAATACATAAGAATACCCAACCGGGTGTTGGCTCGGTTAGGACACTGGGTTTTCACCCCCAGAGGCCCTGGCGCCGATTCCCCCGGGCGTTAACCGTCCCCCGTCTGTGTGGGTGCGGGCGTGGGGCGCAGGGATCAGCCCCACCAAAGGTTGGGATACCCCGAGATAGATAGATAGATAGATAGATATATGTATGTATATATATACATATATAGATAGATATTTATATAAACAAAAAAACCACATAAGAATGAAGGGGGTGTTTTGGTTGCTTTACGCGTAACCCCATTAAACGGTATGAGCTATTCAATTCCATTCATCGTACCAAAAGGCCTTTTACGTATAAAATTACAGCAATTTTAGAAATTGATTTTATCTACTTATTTCTTTTTTCTGAAGTGCAACAAATCTTCTCTTTCGCCATTTGTTGACGTTGAGAAAAGTCTAGCAAAGTCTAGAAAAATTTAGCCCATCCCAAACAAAACTCCTAGATCCGCCACTGTCTCAAAGAAAGAGACGTGGATGGGGTTGCGAACGGGACGTCTCCGGATCCGAACCATAGTGGACCCGGATCCGGAATCGGGTCCGCCTAGAGGACCGGAACCTAGTTCCAAAATCGAATATAATTTGCCTTTATTCTTCCTTTTTCTTAAAATAAGCATATAATTCAACTTATGACAGTGCATCTGATAGTTCACCTAGGGCCAATGTACTCAACCTAGAGGGGGGGGTGAATAGGTTTATCAAAACTTTAAATCCAATTTTAAAGTAATAATTAAGATTTAAGATGGATCTAGTGATATGTAGACTAAGTATGATAATCTAGCAATGTTCAATGATGAATAAGGCTTGTAAACTAGATCAAAACACTTAGACAAACAACATAAGTAAATGCACAGAGATTTATAGTGGTTCGGACCATATGTCCTACATCCACTCACAAGGTCCACACAGTCCCTTGGTTCCACTATGATGAATCAAAACTACACAAGTAATGATTCACATCAATTTTGTTCATGAGGTTCGATCACACAGATCTACTCCTCTTTACACTTTTTATAGTGGTTAAATCACAAAGAGATAAGCCACTCTTACAATGCTCTGATTTTAATGAAGTGGGGGAGAAGAACACTTGCCTCTTTTGATGAAGTCCAGAGGATGCTCTTCAAAGCTTGTCACCGTAGCTCCAAGCTTTTATGCCTCTTGCAATGCTTCCTTGATATCGATGATGATGCTCCAATATTGTGCTCAATCAAGGGACAAGAGGTTGGGTTCTAGATTTTCCTAAATGTATATATAACTTGAAAAACAAACTAGAATCCTTTTTCCAAACACACTTGTTTAGAGACTAACATCTCTCATTCATTTTCTAGATCAGGTTGATAGTGTGTTTGGAAGATGATTTTAAAGGCTTAGGAAAGATGGGAAGAAGTGGGAAGGTAAGCTCTTCAAAAATCTGCTTGCTACAGTGTAAAACGAGTTCCAGATATTTATAGAGAAATTCCCAACGGCTAGTTTTGGCGGCTAGCCTCTTGGTAGTTCGGCTAGCCTCATTTCAATATCTCTGAGGTAACGGCTAGTTTTTCTAATTCGGTCAGCTCACGGTTAGCCGACAGTAGACATAGCGGCTAGCCGTAAGGTGACCGCATGGTGACCGAATCTGAACCTCAAAAACCTGTAGCATACTGGAAAGCTAACCGAGGCATTTCGGTTACAAGGAGGTTAGCCGTCAGCCATATGGCGGTTAGCCGAAAGGTAGCCGCGAGGTGACCGAACTTTCACAACAGTTAAGAGGTTTGTATTCTGGAAATGAAACCGTGAACCTCGGTTACCTGGCGGTTAGCCGCCAGTTCATACAGCGGTTAGCCGAATTCTGACCGCAAGGTGGCCGAAATATTTCTTGACAGAAAACAGCATTCTGGAAATGTAACCGTGGTATTTCGGTTACCTAGCGGTTAGCCGCTTTTTGCAAAGAGGCTAGCCGCCAGGTGACCGAAAGGTCACCGAACTCCCTATTTCTGGACAGAACATAATGGAGATAATCATTAAAAGAAACACCTATTATAGGCTAAGGAAGTAATGCTCCTAGGGTCCAGTTAGTTAAAGATTTTGGGTCCAAAATACCTGAGATGATTTGCACACAAGTGGAGTCTTCTTTGACACATCCAGGTCTTCCAAAAGCTTGAACATATCCTTAAAGTAGATCATCTTTGAACCTCTTCGAGATGTAAAGTCTTTGGGACATAATGACACGGAATTGACAAACCAAAAATAGTGCTCACAGGAATGTGACACTAACAATCTCCCCCTTTGACAATTTCGTGGCAAAACACCTATTCTATACACTCTTACAATAAATGAACCCAATAACACTCAATATTACAATAGAATGAAAACCTATCAAGGAGATGCAATAATTACAACTCAAATAAAAACTCCCCCTAAAAATGTGCTTGAATCTGACTGAGTTACCTGCATAGGACAGAAGAAACACATTCTATGGAGGGATTGCAACTCCCCCTTAATCATTAGTCAAAAATGACATATTCAAATAAGTTAGAAGCATTCACACATTCTTCCTTAGAATGTATCTGAAAATCGGAAATCCTGATAATTCTCCCCCTTTTTGTCACAAATTGACAAGGGAAGGACCAAGCAATAAGAAAGAGAACAATAGAACAAATATATCAGGAAGTCATAACAGAAATATGATATAAAAATTAGACATGAAGGTTCATACATCCCAAGTTAAAAGAAAGTAACATAAGTATCTTAAACCCATAAGAAAGGACAGCCACTTGTCAACAGAACACCACAAAAAATAGAACCAATTAAACAAAAGTGGCTAAAAGACCCACTCATAACTAATCAGACGGAGGGGATGGAGAGGGAGGCATTTCATTGAAATCATGTCTTCGACAGCCCTTGGACAAAGCCCCTAAGTATCGTAGAGTCTTTTTCAATAGATTCTCTGTCTTGGACTGCCGTTGCTCTATTGCATCCAAACGATCTCCTACGCTCCGAGATGCACTAGAAGAAGTAACCCCACGAACTGGCACCGGAGGCACTGATGGAGCTGGCTGTTGTGGAACTTGATCATCTGCAAGAGGCGGAACTGGCCCAGCTTCGGCGTTAGGAAGAAGATTCATCTGAATGAGGTTTGCTCTTCCAAAAGGAGCATGGTATAGAGGAGTATCAGTCGGCCGCGGGACACCATAAGAACGAGCCAGCTGAGTCATAAGAAATCCAAATGGGGCAGCAGTCTTTGTAGCATTTGACAGGTGAAACCGAACGATGGTACGACAAATCAGCGAGGGAAGACATATGGGAACACCGGTAATGACTTTATGAAGGATATTGACCATATAGGCAGTTAATTCGGTCCTATTGCCTTTACGAGGATAGACATTAAATGTGAACAGATTGTGAAGGAGTCTATACTTGGGAATTAACGAACCTAGAGGAAGGAAATTCTTTTTACGATTCCACTCAGCATTAAATCCGCAAAGACGAAGAGTAGCTTCAGCCTTTTCAGCCTCAGTGAGTGAGTCAGCAACCATAGTAAGGCCATTTTCACAAACAGGGATGTTCATAATAGAGGAAATACGATCGGGGTCAATTGTGACTACTTGATTTCGAAATGCTACATTGAAGGAGCAAGAGTCAATAGTAGAAACAGCATCAGTAATGGATGCATACATGCTGTAAACAAGAGAAGGATAAGCCTTGTCCCCCCAATCCAGAATGTTAGTCCAATTGATTTGAGCAAGTATAATGGCCGTTTCATGACCTTCAATAACTGTGCGTTGGGTGCGACGCTCAACCATAATCAACCGTTTTTTTATGTCATTTAACATTTGAGCATTTGGCTTGAGACTCATAGGCATAGATGTAGGAGGAAGAGAAGAAGAAGAAGGAGAACTAGAAGATGAATGTGAAGGTGAAGATGGGGGTGATGGAGGAGGTCTCTCTTGACAAGACGAGGAGCCTCCAATAGAGCGTCCTCTTTTAGAGGGACGATTTACAGCGGATTTCATTCTAGGAGGCATTGATGCAAACAGTTGGAGTGCCCACAGAATTGAAAACAGCAGATACAAGGGAAGGAAAACAAGAACAACAGATGCACAATAACAAGAACAGCAAATGCACAATAACAAGGAAAACAAGAAAATGCAACGTAAGAGAAAGAGGGAAACAAGAAGAAACGACCTTGAAGAGAGACGAAACCTAACTCCAGACACAGCCACGAGGGAGACGAACCAGACGAGAGAAGAAGAAACAACGAAAAGAATGAAAAACCTAGTTTTTAAAAAACACGGGCCCGCCACGGCGGTTAGCCGCCGAGAGGGTCCACGGCTAGCCGAAATTCCCCCCCTTTTTTTTTTTTTTTTTTTTTTTTAAATTTTTATTTTTATCGAAGAGCACAAACACCAAGGGATTTTCTCATATTTTCAAATTTTGAAACATCCAAGGGTTTTGTTAAAATGTCTGCTAATTGTTTCTCTGTAGATATATGCTCCAATACTATGACTCCTTCTTCAACCAATTCTCTAATGAAATGATGTCTAATGTCAATATGCTTAGTTCTAGAGTGTTGAACAGGATTTTTGGAAATATTGATAGCACTAGTGTTATCACAATACAAGTTCATACTACACTGTTCAATACCATAATCTGTGAGCATTTGTTTCATCCAAAGCATTTGGGTACATCCACTACCAGCTGCTATATATTCTGCTTCAGCTGTAGATAGAGAGATGGATGATTGTTTCTTGCTGTGCCAAGCAACTAAACAGTTTCCTAGATAAAAACATCCACCACTAGTAGATTTTCTATCATCTGCATTTCCAGCCCAATCGGCGTCTGAGTATCCAGCAATACAAGTAGATGAATCATAAGGATACCATAAACCATATCCTGAAGTTCCTGAAACATATCTAATGATTCTTTTAACTGCTTTCAAATGGATTTCTTTGGGATCAGATTGAAATCTGGCACAAGCTCCCACACTGAAGGCAATATCGGGTCTACTAGCTGTAAGATATAATAGACTGCCTATCATACTCCTATACAGACTGGAATCAACACTCTTACCACTCGAATCTCTAGACAATTTTAGAGTGGTGCTCATGGGAGTGTTCATGTGTTTAGCTGAATCTAATCCAAATCTTTTGATCAATTCTTTTGCATATTTGGTTTGGGAAATAAACATTCCATCAGTCAATTGTTTGACTTGTAATCCTAAAAAGAAATTAAGTTCACCAACCATGCTCATTTCAAATTCAGATTTCATTAGATTAGCAAATTCTTCTGTGAAACTATTGCAAGTAGATCCAAACACAATATCATCAACATAAATTTGAGCAATCAAAATAGAATCATTGGTTTTTTGAATAAAAAGAGTTTTATCCACACTTCCCCTTTCAAAATTTTGATTAATTAAAAATTGTGTAAGCCTTTCATACCAAGCTCTAGGGGCTTGTTTGAGACCATAGAGGGCCTTTTTGAGAAGATAAACATGATTGGGCTTCTTTGCGTCTACAAATCCTTTAGGTTGCTCCACATAAACTTCTTCTTCCAAAAGACCATTTAGAAAGGCACTTTTGACATCCATTTGGTATAATTTAAATTTTAAAGAGCACGCAATGGCAAGTAAGATTCTAATGGACTCAAGTCTAGCAACTGGAGCAAAGGTTTCTTCAAAATCTATTCCTTCAATTTGAGAATATCCTTGGGCAACCAGCCTGGCCTTGTTTCTAACAATAGTACCATTTTCATCAAGTTTATTTTTGAAGATCCATTTAGTACCTACAACATTTTTGTCATTTGGCCTAGGCACTAGATCCCACACTTCACTTCTAGCAAACTGATTTAGCTCTTCTTGCATTGCATTTATCCAATTATCATCGGTAAAAGCTTCATCCACATTTTTAGGTTCAAGAGTAGAAGTAAAGCATAGATAGCTAACAATATTTTCTAATTGTCTTCTAGTCTTGACACCAGCCAAAGGATCTCCCAGAATTTGGTCCATAGGATGATGTTTTACATTCACCAAATCACTAGAGATTGGAGCCTTGTTGAGTTCTTCAGTTTGGACATTTATCTCATCAAAATCAGAGTTTTCTTGAAATCTGGAATCATTTTGTTTGTCATCAATGACAACATTTATAGATTCTTGTATGACTCCAGTGTTTTTGTTCAACACTCTATATGCACGACTGTTTTGAGAATAGCCAATGAAAATGCCTTCATCACTTTTTGAATCAAATTTGCTCAAATGTTCTCTGTCCTTAAGTATGTAGCATTTGCTACCAAAAATTTTAAAATAACTAATGTTGGGCCTTTTACCATGCCATAACTCATAAGCAGTTTTATCCAAGCCAGTTCTCAAGTATACTCTGTTTATGATGTGACATGCTGTGCTAACTGCTTCAGCCCATAGATCTCTAGGAACATTCTTTCCATGAAGCATAACGGTGGCCATCTCTTGTAAGACACGATTCTTTCTTTCAGCAATACCATTTTGTTGAGGAGTTTTAGGGGCAGAAAATTCATGGTGAATTCCATATTTCTCACAAAATTTTTCAAACTTAATATTTTCAAATTCACCACCATGATCACTTCTGATCCGAGAAATTGCTCTTCCTTTTTCAACTTGGATTCTTTTTACAATCTTTTTAAATTCAACATATGCATCAGATTTTTCTCTTAGAAACGCAACCCAAGTAAATCTAGAGTAATCATCTACAATAACCAGGAAGTATTTTCTGCCACCCCTGCTTTCTTTCTTAGTTGGACCAACCAAGTCCATATGAAGAAGTTCTAAAGGTCTAGAGGTTTTTAGAGACTTGGATTTTTTGTGAGAATTTCTAATTTGTTTACCTTTTTGACATTCTCCACATATTGTTTTTGATTTCCTGCTGATTTTAGGAAGACCCTTTACATACTTGTCCAGTATGGACAAGTCCCTAAAATTTACATGACCAAGTCTTTGATGCCATAGTTGAGCTTCATCAAGATGAGCAATGTAACAGGCTGAACTAGATGATTCTTTCTGATCACCGATAACATAGCAGTTTTCTTTGGTTCTAAGACCTCTTAGAATAATCTTTCCATTTTTGGAAATCTCACAACCATGACTACTAAAGTTAACAATATGATCTTTATCACATATTTGAGAAATGCTTAGCAAGTTATGTTTCAAACCATCAACATATAAAACATCTTCAATAATAGGCATGTTTGGAACATTCAAAGTACCCTTACCAACTACTTTAGCAATATTTCCATCACCAAAGGTGACAGTTCCACCTTCATATTCAATTATTGTGGATAGGAATGCTCTATCCCCAGTCATGTGTCTAGAACATCCACTATCTAGGTACCACAAGGAATGATCAACTGCTTTAAAAGCTGTGTGCACCAACAAGCCTTTGTTCTTAGGAATCCAAATGTATCTTTGTGTGATAGGGGTTTTACCAACACCTTGAGGTTTAGCTTTGTTATGATTTTGTTGATGAAAATGTTTCTTAGAGTAGATTTCAGTTGATTTAATAGGTTTTATGTGATTGTTGATTTGTAACTTTAGACGACCAATTTGTTTCATCATCTCATTTAATTGTTGAGTGACAGAGTATTTGATTGTATTGTTATGAACATTTTTCTTTGTTTGAAAATTGACATAAGTCTTAGCGGTCTGTCTTTTAATTTGTTCAATTTTGCAATCATACTTGACATGTCCTTTGCTTCCACATGAATGACATGTAATTTCAGAAATGTTTTGACTACTGGAGGAAGTTTCTCCTTTCACAAACACAGTAGAGACATTAGGATTATGTTTGTCTATTTTGTTGTATCCTAATCCTGTTTTGTCTCTATGATATTTTCCCATTTTAAAAAGTCTTTCAAATTTTTCTTCTCCATGGGTAAATGAATACTCATACTTTACTTTGAACCATTTCAGTTGAGAGACTTCATCTCTTAAAAATACGTTTATCTTGCTTAGATTTTCAGCTTCTTTCTCAAAACTCTTGATCTTGTTGAGTTCTTCACTAGCAATATGAAATTTAGAATTACTTTTATTTAGTTCATTTGCTAAGATATTCTTTTCATTAGTTAATGTTTCAATTTTGTCTTTTAAGATTTTGTTTTTGGATTTTTGTTTGTTCAAGACTTCAATCAATTTGCAACTCTCCTCATAGAGTCTATCATATGTTACTTGTGAATCTTCATCATCTTTTTCATTATCTGAGCTGTCATATTCAGATTCAGATTCACCCTCCAAGCTTTCAACATCATTTTCTTTAGAACTTTCCATTGTCTCAAGTAATGAATCACACACAGTTTTGGCCATCAATACAGTGTAATTTTCTGTCTCATCTTTGTGTGATTCATCTGAATCTGTTTCGGCTTCAGATGAGTCATCCCATGTAGCCACAAGAGTCTTTTTCGTTACATTCCTTTCCATTGGACACTCAGTAGATATGTGTCCAAACTTTTGACAGTTATAGCATTTCACATTTCTAGATTGATACTTGGAGGAGGAGCTGACTTTGTTTTTACCTTTATCAAATGGTTTCTCTTTCTCTTTTCTATTAAACTTTGAAGTCTTCTTCTTAAATTGTCTTAAAAACCTTTTAGTAAGCAATGCAACAGCTTCAGCATCACTTTCATTCTCATTCCCTGATTCTTCTTTAGGTGGAGATGGTTGAGAGGCCTTTAAGGCTATTGATTTCTTATCTTTGGATTTGTTAGAAGCATTGTTCATCTTCATCTCAAAGGTTCTAATGTTACCCGTTAGTTCTTCTACTTTCATAGTTTCAGGGTCATTGTATTCTTCTATAGAAGTTACTTTGGGGTGAAATCTTTCAGGTAGGGACCTAAGGATTTTGCTACAAATTTTGCCTTCAGGGATTTGCTCACCAAGCGACCACATCTCATTAACAATTACCATTAGTTTTGTTCGAAACTCATCAAACATTTCATCTTCTCTCATTCTTAGAGATTCAAATTGAGAAGTTAACATCTGGAGCTTGGCTCTTTTAACAATGGTTGTTCCTTCATAATTTGTTTCCAAAAGCTCCCAAGCTTGCTTAGATGTCTTACATGTCATAATCTTTTTGTATTCTTCAGCATTCATGGCACAGGTTATGGCATTTAATGCCTTTGCATCATAGTCTCTCATAGCTTTTTGATTAGCTGTCCATCTGTCCTTTGGAAGAGGTTTGACAGTGCCATCTTCAGCTGTGAAGGAAGGAGGAGTCCATCCATCCTCAACAGCATCCCATATTTCTCCACTAAGGGATTTTAGAAATACAGACATTCGGGCTTTCCAAAAGGCATAATTCGTACCATCAAATAGTGGTGGTCTGTTTACAGCACTACCTTCTGGATTAGACATTGGCACAAGAAAAGAATAGATCAACTCCGGGATGTAAAGCCTAAAGGAGTAACCTAGCTTTGATACCAATTGATAGTTCACCTAGGGCCAATGTACTCAACCTAGAGGGGGGGGGGGGTGAATAGGTTTATCAAAACTTTAAATCCAATTTTAAAGTAATAATTAAGATTTAAGATGGATCTAGTGATATGTAGACTAAGTATGATAATCTAGCAATGTTCAATGATGAATAAGGCTTGTAAACTAGATCAAAACACTTAGACAAACAACATAAGTAAATGCACAGAGATTTATAGTGGTTCGGACCATATGTCCTACATCCACTCACAAGGTCCACACAGTCCCTTGGTTCCACTATGATGAATCAAAACTACACAAGTAATGATTCACATCAATTTTGTTCATGAGGTTCGATCACACAGATCTACTCCTCTTTACACTTTTTATAGTGGTTAAATCACAAAGAGATAAGCCACTCTTACAATGCTCTGATTTTAATGAAGTGGGGGAGAAGAACACTTGCCTCTTTTGATGAAGTCCAGAGGATGCTCTTCAAAGCTTGTCACCGTAGCTCCAAGCTTTTATGCCTCTTGCAATGCTTCCTTGATATCGATGATGATGCTCCAATATTGTGCTCAATCAAGGGACAAGAGGTTGGGTTCTAGATTTTCCTAAATGTATATATAACTTGAAAAACAAACTAGAATCCTTTTTCCAAACACACTTGTTTAGAGACTAACATCTCTCATTCATTTTCTAGATCAGGTTGATAGTGTGTTTGGAAGATGATTTTAAAGGCTTAGGAAAGATGGGAAGAAGTGGGACGGTAAGCTCTTCAAAAATCTGCTTGCTACAGTGTAAAACGAGTTCCAGATATTTATAGAGAAATTCCCAACGGCTAGTCTTGGCGGCTAGCCTCTTGGTAGTTCGGCTAGCCTCATTTCAATATCTCTGAGGTAACGGCTAGTTTTTCTAATTCAGTCAGCTCACGGTTAGCCGACAGTAGACATAGCGGCTAGCCGTAAGGTGACCGCATGGTGACCGAATCTGAACCTCAAAAACCTGTAGCATACTGGAAAGCTAACCGAGGCATTTCGGTTACAAGGAGGTTAGCCGTCAGCCATATGGCGGTTAGCCGAAAGGTAGCCGCGAGGTGACCGAACTTTCACAACAGTTAAGAGGTTTGTATTCTGGAAATGAAACCGTGAACCTCGGTTACCTGGCGGTTAGCCGCCAGTTCATACAGCGGTTAGCCGAATTCTGACCGCAAGGTGGCCGAAATATTTCTTGACAGAAAACAGCATTCTGGAAATGTAACCGTGGTATTTCGGTTACCTAGCAGTTAGCCGCTTTTTGCAAAGAGGCTAGCCGCCAGGTGACCGAAAGGTCACCGAACTCCCTATTTCTGGACAGAACATAATGGAGATAATCATTAAAAGAAACACCTATTATAGGCTAAGGAAGTAATGCTCCTAGGGTCCTGTTAGTTAAAGATTTTGGGTCCAAAATACCTGAGATGATTTGCACACAAGTGGAGTCTTCTTTGACACATCCAGGTCTTCCAAAAGCTTGAACATATCCTTAAAGTAGATCATCTTTGAACCTCTTCGAGATGTAAAGTCTTTGGGACATAATGACACGGAATTGACAAACCAAAAATAGTGCTCACAGGAATGTGACACTAACAGCATCAAGTCTACTACATCCAGTGTTATACCTAAAACGTGAAGAAAGAAAGAAAAGAAAAACGAGAGAGCTGATTTTGGGGTACAAATTGCTATAATAAAGGGTCATATGCCGGGTCCACGGGTCGGAACATATATGGACAGGGAATCGGACCCGGACCCGGACCCGTTTTTGAATCGTAACATAAAATAGGTTCCATACTCGGTTTTTTGCTCCTCGGAACTTCCGGGTAATCGGAGAATCGGATACCCGTTTGCAACCCCAGATGTGGAGGAGTTGCCCAACTACGGGGTACGAGGGACAGTTATGGATTTTCTCCTTAACCTATTTCAGTTAAAGCTCTCTATCATAAAGAGAGTTAAAAATAGGAAAGAGGGCTCCACGTATCACCCATTTCAGCGACAAAACTCTTAATCCGTCATTAAGACCGTCAAAATAAGGAAGATGGAAAGACTTGAATAAAAAATCATCTTCAAGATCAAATCGGAAACCGGTCACTCTCATAGACTATAAAACCCATATGATATTTATTTTTTACCGTCGGATTCAATCACGAGTGGACCCCACCCTGTTTGTTCACTTCTCACTCGCTATCTACTTCATATTTGGTTAACTTACTTTACCAGTGAGGTGAAGTGACTGGTTGATTTAAGAGACAATAAAAGGAGAGGGGGTCCACCCACAATTGATAGTAGGTCTCAAAAGCCACCTCCTCAATTTAACAAAAGAAAATGTAAAAAGATACATTCTCGTGCCACTGAATGACAAAAAAAAAAAAAAACCTCGGGGTTTTCATGGACCGCGCTGGGCTAGGCCGAGGAATGACGAAAACGGCCCGACTTCTAATCTAGAAACCAAAGCCCGGCCCAAGCCTGAGCCAGGCCTGAAGCTGCTAGCCGGCGCCTGGCCCGCATGGAAATGATGAAGCCCGAGCCCGACCCATGTTAGACTTATAGAAACATAGAAATGAGTTTCGGAGCAGCTCCTAGGCCAGCTCAACCGGTCTGATCACATCACCATCTGTGAGAGGTCGCGGGTTTGAGGCCCCCCCTCACTACTCCCTCCCTCATAATTACATGTATATTTGGGCCGGGCGGGTATTCCGGCTCTCAGCCACTTAGTCCGAATAAAAGAAAATTGAGCACGACCCATCGATTATAGCCTAAACCCCGTGCCCAACCCAAAGGCGCCCGGCCCGATCGATGAGCACCCTTATGAACCAGAAATTCTTCCTTTTAAAAAAGAGAATTTCAAAAAACCGAACTCTCGCCGTCTGGTTTGACCAAGCCTTTGATTCTCTTCTCTCTTATATTAGCCGTTAACTTCGCTTCACAAGTAAAGTAAATTCACGAGACGAGCAGTATATTGTGTATTTGTTGTGATTTAATATTATTCCATTCAAACGTCAATTATACATTCCCACCCATTATATATCGTTTGGACCTAGGCCCTAACCCGTGACGAGATCAAGATGTAAAAAAATAAAAACTAAAAGGCCAAAAATCGGTTTTAGGTTTGAGTGCCAGCTTTCCTCCTCTTTGAGAGGAGGAAAAGTGGAAAATGCAGCTTTACCGCCTCTATTTACAGCGGTAAAGCTGCATGACAGCTTTTCGTCCGCTCACAGAGGAGGAAAAGTGGCAATCGCAGCGTTACCGCCTCTTATAGCAGCGGAAACGTTGCAACCGCGGTATCGCCGCACGAATACGCATAGAAACCCTTCCCGCCTCTACGTTAACGTCACTTATCTCCTTTTCAACCTTATTCCCACACACGTTCATGTCTTTGGGGCCCTTTTCTAGTCAAATGTACTTCGTCCGAGTGGGGCCCAACAGCGAATAACCTGTAGCATTTGTGGGCTAAGGCCCACACCAAATGGGAAAGCAACAGAGATTGGCACATTAATCGACCATTTGTCAGGAAATATCTAGGCCAAGGGACCCGTCTTTTAATTGAGCTTTGGGCTATCTTAAAACTTTAAATCCACCTCTCTATCATTTAGGATCTATTTCATTCTCATTCCCACAAGATTGTTTTTGTCTTTGGAAAACCGAATCCCCGGCTCGTGATTAGTGGGTCCACGTTCTCGCGATTTGATCCGCTGAATGGACGATATCTTGATAATTGTAGAGGGATAAAGCAGCCCTAACCATCTCCGGAAGATCTTTTTGATAGTGTCGTATGAGTGTTTAGTAGCGGAGTTAATGGCCCACAAGTAGTTCCTTGAGTCATCAAGGATGACCTAATATGAAGATATAAAAAATATTAGTAATGATAGATAATATATTTCTCTTTTTTAAGAGTATTCTGAAACGACAAATAAACTTGATGTGTTTAGATTCATAGTTTCAGTTTTTAAACATCATTACAAATACTTTACTACTTTCTTTTTGGACTCAAGTACGAACAGTGAAATAAATTTACTTCCGTGAGCTTCGCGGTTGCATTTGCTTCTTTGTCTAGAAAATTAGAATTTAGTTTTCACTGTTGTATTAATAATTTGATAAAATACGGGGACAAAATACTTATGATTACGTTGATCATATTTTTATGAAAGGGTCAAGTCAATCGAACGGTCGGATTAATTCTTATTCTCGATATCATATACATTTTAAGGCTTTCCTTTTCTTTTCTTTTTTGTTTGCAGGGCTCTGATTTCGGTAATTGGGCTCCACTGTAATGTTCTGCTCTTCTTTTCTCAATATATGCCCAAGTGCCTATGCACAGCTAAATGTTGCTCAAATCAGGACAAGTTAAAATACATAAGAATACCCAACCGGGTGTTGGCTCGGTTAGGACACTGGGTTTTCACCCCCAGAGGCCCTGGCGCCGATTCCCCCGGGCGTTAACCGTCCCCCGTCTGTGTGGGTGCGGGCGTGGGGCGCAGGGATCAGCCCCACCAAAGGTTGGGATACCCCGAGATAGATAGATAGATAGATAGATATATGTATGTATATATATACATATATAGATAGATATTTATATAAACAAAAAAACCACATAATAATGAAGGGGGTGTTTTGGTTGCTTTACGCGTAACCCCATTAAACGGTATGAGCTATTCAATTCCATTCATCGTACCAAAAGGCCTTTTACGTATAAAATTACAGCAATTTTAGAAATTGATTTTATCTACTTATTTCTTTTTTCTGAAGTGCAACAAATCTTCTCTTTCGCCATTTGTTGACGTTGAGAAAAGTCTAGCAAAGTCTAGAAAAATTTAGCCCATCCCAAACAAAACTCCTAGATCCGCCACTGTCTCAAAGAAAGAGACGTGGATGGGGTTGCGAACGGGACGTCTCCGGATCCGAACCATAGTGGACCCGGATCCGGAATCGGGTCCGCCTAGAGGACCGGAACCTAGTTCCAAAATCGAATATAATTTGCCTTTATTCTTCCTTTTTCTTAAAATAAGCATATCATTCAACTTATGACAGTGCATCAAGTCTACTACATCCAGTGTTATACCTAAAACGTGAAGAAAGAAAGAAAAGAAAAACGAGAGAGCTGATTTTGGGGTACAAATTGCTATAATAAAGGGTCATATGCCGGGTCCACGGGTCGGAACATATATGGACCGGGAATCGGACCCGGACCCGGACCCGTTTTTGAATCGTAACATAAAATAGGTTCCATACTCGGTTTTTTGCTCCTCGGAACTTCCGGGTAATCGGAGAATCGGATACCCGTTTGCAACCCCAGATGTGGAGGAGTTGCCCAACTACGGGGTACGAGGGACAGTTATGGATTTTCTCCTTAACCTATTTCAGTTAAAGCTCTCTATCATAAAGAGAGTTAAAAATAGGAAAGAGGGCTCCACGTATCACCCATTTCAGCGACAAAACTCTTAATCCGTCATTAAGACCGTCAAAATAAGGAAGATGGAAAGACTTGAATAAAAAATCATCTTCAAGATCAAATCGGAAACCGGTCACTCTCATAGACTATAAAACCCATATGATATTTATTTTTCACCGTCGGATTCAATCACGAGTGGACCCCACCCTGTTTGTTCACTTCTCACTCGCTATCTACTTCATATTTGGTTAACTTACTTTACCAGTGAGGTGAAGTGACTGGTTGATTCAAGAGACAATAAAAGGAGAGGGGGTCCACCCACAATTGATAGTAGGTCTCAAAAGCCACCTCCTCAATTTAACAAAAGAAAATGTAAAAAGATACATTCTCGTGCCACTGAATGACAAAAAAAAAAAAACCTCGGGGTTTTCATGGACCGCGCTGGGCTAGGCCGAGGAATGACGAAAACGGCCCGACTTCTAATCTAGAAACCAAAGCCCGGCCCAAGCCTGAGCCAGGCCTGAAGCTGCTAGCCGGCGCCTGGCCCGCATGGAAATGATGAAGCCCGAGCCCGACCCATGTTAGACTTATAGAAACATAGAAATGAGTTTCGGAGCAGCTCCTAGGCCAGCTCAACCGGTCTGATCACATCACCATCTGTGAGAGGTCGCGGGTTTGAGGGCCCCCCTCACTACTCCCTCCCTCATAATTACATGTATATTTGGGCCGGGCGGGTATTCCGGCTCTCAGCCACTTAGTCCGAATAAAAGAAAATTGAGCACGACCCATCGATTATAGCCTAAACCCCGTGCCCAACCCAAAGGCGCCCGGCCCGATCGATGAGCACCCTTATGAACAAGAAATTCTTCCTTTTAAAAAAGAGAATTTCAAAAAACCGAACTCTCGCCGTCTGGTTTGACCAAGCCTTTGATTCTCTTCTCTCTTATATTAGCCGTTAACTTCGCTTCACAAGTAAAGTAAATTCACGAGACGAGCAGTATATTGTGTATTTGTTGTGATTTAATATTATTCCATTCAAACGTCAATTATACATTCCCACCCATTATATATCGTTTGGACCTAGGCCCTAACCCGTGACGAGATCAAGATGTAAAAAAATAAAAACTAAAAGGCCAAAAATCGGTTTTAGGTTTGAGTGCCAGCTTTCCTCCTCTTTGAGAGGAGGAAAAGTGGAAAATGCAGCTTTACCGCCTCTATTTACAGCGGTAAAGCTGCATGACAGCTTTTCGTCCGCTCACAGAGGAGGAAAAGTGGCAATCGCAGCGTTACCGCCTCTTATAGCAGCGGAAACGTTGCAACCGCGGTATCGCCGCACGAATACGCATAGAAACCCTTCCCGCCTCTACGTTAACGTCACTTATCTCCTTTTCAACCTTATTCCCACACACGTTCATGTCTTTGGGGCCCTTTTCTAGTCAAATGTACTTCGTCCGAGTGGGGCCCAACAGCGAATAACCTGTAGCATTTGTGGGCTAAGGCCCACACCAAATGGGAAAGCAACAGAGATTGGCACATTAATCGACCATTTGTCAGGAAATATCTAGGCCAAGGGACCCGTCTTTTAATTGAGCTTTGGGCTATCTTAAAACTTTAAATCCACCTCTCTATCATTTAGGATCTATTTCATTCTCATTCCCACAAGATTGTTTTTGTCTTTGGAAAACCGAATCCCCGGCTCGTGATTAGTGGGTCCACGTTCTCGCGATTTGATCCGCTGAATGGACGATATCTTGATAATTGTAGAGGGATAAAGCAGCCCTAACCATCTCCGGAAGATCTTTTTGATAGTGTCGTATGAGTGTTTAGTAGCGGAGTTAATGGCCCACAAGTAGTTCCTTGAGTCATCAAGGATGACCTAATATGAAGATATAAAAAATATTAGTAATGATAGATAATATATTTCTCTTTTTTAAGAGTATTCTGAAACGACAAATAAACTTGATGTGTTTAGATTCATAGTTTCAGTTTTTAAACATCATTACAAATACTTTACTACTTTCTTTTTGGACTCAAGTACGAACAGTGAAATAAATTTACTTCCGTGAGCTTCGCGGTTGCATTTGCTTCTTTGTCTAGAAAATTAGAATTTAGTTTTCACTGTTGTATTAATAATTTGATAAAATACGGGGACAAAATACTTATGATTACGTTGATCATATTTTTATGAAAGGGTCAAGTCAATCGAACGGTCGGATTAATTCTTATTCTCGATATCATATACATTTTAAGGCTTTCCTTTTCTTTTCTTTTTTGTTTGCAGGGCTCTGATTTCGGTAATTGGGCTCCACTGTAATGTTCTGCTCTTCTTTTCTCAATATATGCCCAAGTGCCTATGCACAGCTAAATGTTGCTCAAATCAGGACAAGTTAAAATACATAAGAATACCCAACCGGGTGTTGGCTCGGTTAGGACACTGGGTTTTCACCCCCAGAGGCCCTGGCGCCGATTCCCCCGGGCGTTAACCGTCCCCCGTCTGTGTGGGTGCGGGCGTGGGGCGCAGGGATCAGCCCCACCAAAGGTTGGGATACCCCGAGATAGATAGATAGATAGATAGATATATGTATGTATATATATACATATATAGATAGATATTTATATAAACAAAAAAACCACATAAGAATGAAGGGGGTGTTTTGGTTGCTTTACGCGTAACCCCATTAAACGGTATGAGCTATTCAATTCCATTCATCGTACCAAAAGGCCTTTTACGTATAAAATTACAGCAATTTTAGAAATTGATTTTATCTACTTATTTCTTTTTTCTGAAGTGCAACAAATCTTCTCTTTCGCCATTTGTTGACGTTGAGAAAAGTCTAGCAAAGTCTAGAAAAATTTAGCCCATCCCAAACAAAACTCCTAGATCCGCCACTGTCTCAAAGAAAGAGACGTGGATGGGGTTGCGAACGGGACGTCTCCGGATCCGAACCATAGTGGACCCGGATCCGGAATCGGGTCCGCCTAGAGGACCGGAACCTAGTTCCAAAATCGAATATAATTTGCCTTTATTCTTCCTTTTTCTTAAAATAAGCATATCATTCAACTTATGACAGTGCATCAAGTCTACTACATCCAGTGTTATACCTAAAACGTGAAGAAAGAAAGAAAAGAAAAACGAGAGAGCTGATTTTGGGGTACAAATTGCTATAATAAAGGGTCATATGCCGGGTCCACGGGTCGGAACATATATGGACCGGGAATCGGACCCGGACCCGGACCCGTTTTTGAATCGTAACATAAAATAGGTTCCATACTCGGTTTTTTGCTCCTCGGAACTTCCGGGTAATCGGAGAATCGGATACCCGTTTGCAACCCCAGATGTGGAGGAGTTGCCCAACTACGGGGTACGAGGGACAGTTATGGATTTTCTCCTTAACCTATTTCAGTTAAAGCTCTCTATCATAAAGAGAGTTAAAAATAGGAAAGAGGGCTCCACGTATCACCCATTTCAGCGACAAAACTCTTAATCCGTCATTAAGACCGTCAAAATAAGGAAGATGGAAAGACTTGAATAAAAAATCATCTTCAAGATCAAATCGGAAACCGGTCACTCTCATAGACTATAAAACCCATATGATATTTATTTTTTACCGTCGGATTCAATCACGAGTGGACCCCACCCTGTTTGTTCACTTCTCACTCGCTATCTACTTCATATTTGGTTAACTTACTTTACCAGTGAGGTGAAGTGACTGGTTGATTCAAGAGACAATAAAAGGAGAGGGGGTCCACCCACAATTGATAGTAGGTCTCAAAAGCCACCTCCTCAATTTAACAAAAGAAAATGTAAAAAGATACATTCTCGTGCCACTGAATGACAAAAAAAAAAAAACCTCGGGGTTTTCATGGACCGCGCTGGGCTAGGCCGAGGAATGACGAAAACGGCCCGACTTCTAATCTAGAAACCAAAGCCCGGCCCAAGCGTGAGCCAGGCCTGAAGCTGCTAGCCGGCGCCTGGCCCGCATGGAAATGATGAAGCCCGAGCCCGACCCATGTTAGACTTATAGAAACATAGAAATGAGTTTCGGAGCAGCTCCTAGGCCAGCTCAACCGGTCTGATCACATCACCATCTGTGAGAGGTCGCGGGTTTGAGGGCCCCCCTCACTACTCCCTCCCTCATAATTACATGTATATTTGGGCCGGGCGGGTATTCCGGCTCTCAGCCACTTAGTCCGAATAAAAGAAAATTGAGCACGACCCATCGATTATAGCCTAAACCCCGTGCCCAACCCAAAGGCGCCCGGCCCGATCGATGAGCACCCTTATGAACAAGAAATTCTTCCTTTTAAAAAAGAGAATTTCAAAAAACCGAACTCTCGCCGTCTGGTTTGACCAAGCCTTTGATTCTCTTCTCTCTTATATTAGCCGTTAACTTCGCTTCACAAGTAAAGTAAATTCACGAGACGAGCAGTATATTGTGTATTTGTTGTGATTTAATATTATTCCATTCAAACGTCAATTATACATTCCCACCCATTATATATCGTTTGGACCTAGGCCCTAACCCGTGACGAGATCAAGATGTAAAAAAATAAAAACTAAAAGGCCAAAAATCGGTTTTAGGTTTGAGTGCCAGCTTTCCTCCTCTTTGAGAGGAGGAAAAGTGGAAAATGCAGCTTTACCGCCTCTATTTACAGCGGTAAAGCTGCATGACAGCTTTTCGTCCGCTCACAGAGGAGGAAAAGTGGCAATCGCAGCGTTACCGCCTCTTATAGCAGCGGAAACGTTGCAACCGCGGTATCGCCGCACGAATACGCATAGAAACCCTTCCCGCCTCTACGTTAACGTCACTTATCTCCTTTTCAACCTTATTCCCACACACGTTCATGTCTTTGGGGCCCTTTTCTAGTCAAATGTACTTCGTCCGAGTGGGGCCCAACAGCGAATAACCTGTAGCATTTGTGGGCTAAGGCCCACACCAAATGGGAAAGCAACAGAGATTGGCACATTAATCGACCATTTGTCAGGAAATATCTAGGCCAAGGGACCCGTCTTTTAATTGAGCTTTGGGCTATCTTAAAACTTTAAATCCACCTCTCTATCATTTAGGATCTATTTCATTCTCATTCCCACAAGATTGTTTTTGTCTTTGGAAAACCGAATCCCCGGCTCGTGATTAGTGGGTCCACGTTCTCGCGATTTGATCCGCTGAATGGACGATATCTTGATAATTGTAGAGGGATAAAGCAGCCCTAACCATCTCCGGAAGATCTTTTTGATAGTGTCGTATGAGTGTTTAGTAGCGGAGTTAATGGCCCACAAGTAGTTCCTTGAGTCATCAAGGATGACCTAATATGAAGATATAAAAAATATTAGTAATGATAGATAATATATTTCTCTTTTTTAAGAGTATTCTGAAACGACAAATAAACTTGATGTGTTTAGATTCATAGTTTCAGTTTTTAAACATCATTACAAATACTTTACTACTTTCTTTTTGGACTCAAGTACGAACAGTGAAATAAATTTACTTCCGTGAGCTTCGCGGTTGCATTTGCTTCTTTGTCTAGAAAATTAGAATTTAGTTTTCACTGTTGTATTAATAATTTGATAAAATACGGGGACAAAATACTTATGATTACGTTGATCATATTTTTATGAAAGGGTCAAGTCAATCGAACGGTCGGATTAATTCTTATTCTCGATATCATATACATTTTAAGGCTTTCCTTTTCTTTTCTTTTTTGTTTGCAGGGCTCTGATTTCGGTAATTGGGCTCCACTGTAATGTTCTGCTCTTCTTTTCTCAATATATGCCCAAGTGCCTATGCACAGCTAAATGTTGCTCAAATCAGGACAAGTTAAAATACATAAGAATACCCAACCGGGTGTTGGCTCGGTTAGGACACTGGGTTTTCACCCCCAGAGGCCCTGGCGCCGATTCCCCCGGGCGTTAACCGTCCCCCGTCTGTGTGGGTGCGGGCGTGGGGCGCAGGGATCAGCCCCACCAAAGGTTGGGATACCCCGAGATAGATAGATAGATAGATAGATATATGTATGTATATATATACATATATAGATAGATATTTATATAAACAAAAAAACCACATAAGAATGAAGGGGGTGTTTTGGTTGCTTTACGCGTAACCCCATTAAACGGTATGAGCTATTCAATTCCATTCATCGTACCAAAAGGCCTTTTACGTATAAAATTACAGCAATTTTAGAAATTGATTTTATCTACTTATTTCTTTTTTCTGAAGTGCAACAAATCTTCTCTTTCGCCATTTGTTGACGTTGAGAAAAGTCTAGCAAAGTCTAGAAAAATTTAGCCCATCCCAAACAAAACTCCTAGATCCGCCACTGTCTCAAAGAAAGAGACGTGGATGGGGTTGCGAACGGGACGTCTCCGGATCCGAACCATAGTGGACCCGGATCCGGAATCGGGTCCGCCTAGAGGACCGGAACCTAGTTCCAAAATCGAATATAATTTGCCTTTATTCTTCCTTTTTCTTAAAATAAGCATATCATTCAACTTATGACAGTGCATCAAGTCTACTACATCCAGTGTTATACCTAAAACGTGAAGAAAGAAAGAAAAGAAAAACGAGAGAGCTGATTTTGGGGTCCAAATTGCTATAATAAAGGGTCATATGCCGGGTCCACGGGTCGGAACATATATGGACCGGGAATCGGACCCGGACCCGGACCCGTTTTTGAATCGTAACATAAAATAGGTTCCATACTCGGTTTTTTGCTCCTCGGAACTTCCGGGTAATCGGAGAATCGGATACCCGTTTGCAACCCCAGATGTGGAGGAGTTGCCCAACTACGGGGTACGAGGGACAGTTATGGATTTTCTCCTTAACCTATTTCAGTTAAAGCTCTCTATCATAAAGAGAGTTAAAAATAGGAAAGAGGGCTCCACGTATCACCCATTTCAGCGACAAAACTCTTAATCCGTCATTAAGACCGTCAAAATAAGGAAGATGGAAAGACTTGAATGAAAAATCATCTTCAAGATCAAATCGGAAACCGGTCACTCTCATAGACTATAAAACCCATATGATATTTATTTTTTACCGTCGGATTCAATCACGAGTGGACCCCACCCTGTTTGTTCACTTCTCACTCGCTATCTACTTCATATTTGGTTAACTTACTTTACCAGTGAGGTGAAGTGACTGGTTGCTTCAAGAGACAATAAAAGGAGAGGGGGTCCACCCACAATTGATAGTAGGTCTCAAAAGCCACCTCCTCAATTTAACAAAAGAAAATGTAAAAAGATACATTCTCGTGCCACTGAATGACAAAAAAAAAAAAAAAAACCTCGGGGTTTTCATGGACCGCGCTGGGCTAGGCCGAGGAATGACGAAAACGGCCCGACTTCTAATCTAGAAACCAAAGCCCGGCCCAAGCCTGAGCCAGGCCTGAAGCTGCTAGCCGGCGCCTGGCCCGCATGGAAATGATGAAGCCCGAGCCCGACCCATGTTAGACTTATAGAAACATAGAAATGAGTTTCGGAGCAGCTCCTAGGCCAGCTCAACCGGTCTGATCACATCACCATCTGTGAGAGGTCGCGGGTTTGAGGCCCCCCCTCACTACTCCCTCCCTCATAATTACATGTATATTTGGGCCGGGCGGGTATTCCGGCTCTCAGCCACTTAGTCCGAATAAAAGAAACTTGAGCACGACCCATCGATTATAGCCTAAACCCCGTGCCCAACCCAAAGGCGCCCGGCCCGATCGATGAGCACCCTTATGAACAAGAAATTCTTCCTTTTAAAAAAGAGAATTTCAAAAAACCGAACTCTCGCCGTCTGGTTTGACCAAGCCTTTGATTCTCTTCTCTCTAATATTAGCCGTTAACTTCGCTTCACAAGTAAAGTAAATTCACGAGACGAGCAGTATATTGTGTATTTGTTGTGATTTAATATTATTCCATTCAAACGTCAATTATACATTCCCACCCATTATATATCGTTTGGACCTAGGCCCTAACCCGTGACGAGATCAAGATGTAAAAAAATAAAAACTAAAAGGCCAAAAATCGGTTTTAGGTTTGAGTGCCAGCTTTCCTCCTCTTTGAGAGGAGGAAAAGTGGAAAATGCAGCTTTACCGCCTCTATTTACAGCGGTAAAGCTGCATGACAGCTTTTCGTCCGCTCACAGAGGAGGAAAAGTGGCAATCGCAGCGTTACCGCCTCTTATAGCAGCGGAAACGTTGCAACCGCGGTATCGCCGCACGAATACGCATAGAAACCCTTCCCGCCTCTACGTTAACGTCACTTATCTCCTTTTCAACCTTATTCCCACACACGTTCATGTCTTTGGGGCCCTTTTCTAGTCAAATGTACTTCGTCCGAGTGGGGCCCAACAGCGAATAACCTGTAGCATTTGTGGGCTAAGGCCCACACCAAATGGGAAAGCAACAGAGATTGGCACATTAATCGACCATTTGTCAGGAAATATCTAGGCCAAGGGACCCGTCTTTTAATTGAGCTTTGGGCTATCTTAAAACTTTAAATCCACCTCTCTATCATTTAGGATCTATTTCATTCTCATTCCCACAAGATTGTTTTTGTCTTTGGAAAACCGAATCCCCGGCTCGTGATTAGTGGGTCCACGTTCTCGCGATTTGATCCGCTGAATGGACGATATCTTGATAATTGTAGAGGGATAAAGCAGCCCTAACCATCTCCGGAAGATCTTTTTGATAGTGTCGTATGAGTGTTTAGTAGCGGAGTTAATGGCCCACAAGTAGTTCCTTGAGTCATCAAGGATGACCTAATATGAAGATATAAAAAATATTAGTAATGATAGATAATATATTTCTCTTTTTTAAGAGTATTCTGAAACGACAAATAAACTTGATGTGTTTAGATTCATAGTTTCAGTTTTTAAACATCATTACAAATACTTTACTACTTTCTTTTTGGACTCAAGTACGAACAGTGAAATAAATTTACTTCCGTGAGCTTCGCGGTTGCATTTGCTTCTTTGTCTAGAAAATTAGAATTTAGTTTTCACTGTTGTATTAATAATTTGATAAAATACGGGGACAAAATACTTATGATTACGTTGATCATATTTTTATGAAAGGGTCAAGTCAATCGAACGGTCGGATTAATTCTTATTCTCGATATCATATACATTTTAAGGCTTTCCTTTTCTTTTCTTTTTTGTTTGCAGGGCTCTGATTTCGGTAATTGGGCTCCACTGTAATGTTCTGCTCTTCTTTTCTCAATATATGCCCAAGTGCCTATGCACAGCTAAATGTTGCTCAAATCAGGACAAGTTAAAATACATAAGAATACCCAACCGGGTGTTGGCTCGGTTAGGACACTGGGTTTTCACCCCCAGAGGCCCTGGCGCCGATTCCCCCGGGCGTTAACCGTCCCCCGTCTGTGTGGGTGCGGGCGTGGGGCGCAGGGATCAGCCCCACCAAAGGTTGGGATACCCCGAGATAGATAGATAGATAGATAGATATATGTATGTATATATATACATATATAGATAGATATTTATATAAACAAAAAAACCACATAAGAATGAAGGGGGTGTTTTGGTTGCTTTACGCGTAACCCCATTAAACGGTATGAGCTATTCAATTCCATTCATCGTACCAAAAGGCCTTTTACGTATAAAATTACAGCAATTTTAGAAATTGATTTTATCTACTTATTTCTTTTTTCTGAAGTGCAACAAATCTTCTCTTTCGCCATTTGTTGACGTTGAGAAAAGTCTAGCAAAGTCTAGAAAAATTTAGCCCATCCCAAACAAAACTCCTAGATCCGCCACTGTCTCAAAGAAAGAGACGTGGATGGGGTTGCGAACGGGACGTCTCCGGATCCGAACCATAGTGGACCCGGATCCGGAATCGGGTCCGCCTAGAGGACCGGAACCTAGTTCCAAAATCGAATATAATTTGCCTTTATTCTTCCTTTTTCTTAAAATAAGCATATCATTCAACTTATGACAGTGCATCAAGTCTACTACATCCAGTGTTATACCTAAAACGTGAAGAAAGAAAGAAAAGAAAAACGAGAGAGCTGATTTTGGGGTACAAATTGCTATAATAAAGGGTCATATGCCGGGTCCACGGGTCGGAACATATATGGACCGGGAATCGGACCCGGACCCGGACCCGTTTTTGAATCGTAACATAAAATAGGTTCCATACTCGGTTTTTTGCTCCTCGGAACTTCCGGGTAATCGGAGAATCGGATACCCGTTTGCAACCCCAGATGTGGAGGAGTTGCCCAACTACGGGGTACGAGGGACAGTTATGGATTTTCTCCTTAACCTATTTCAGTTAAAGCTCTCTATCATAAAGAGAGTTAAAAATA
Organism: Persea americana; assembly: GCA_029852735.1. Classification (NCBI taxonomy): domain Eukaryota; kingdom Viridiplantae; phylum Streptophyta; class Magnoliopsida; order Laurales; family Lauraceae; genus Persea; species Persea americana. The sequence goes on from CM056812.1 coordinate 54,782,844, forward strand.
GGAAAGAGGGCTCCACGTATCACCCATTTCAGCGACAAAACTCTTAATCCGTCATTAAGACCGTCAAAATAAGGAAGATGGAAAGACTTGAATAAAAAATCATCTTCAAGATCAAATCGGAAACCGGTCACTCTCATAGACTATAAAACCCATATGATATTTATTTTTCACCGTCGGATTCAATCACGAGTGGACCCCACCCTGTTTGTTCACTTCTCACTCGCTATCTACTTCATATTTGGTTAACTTACTTTACCAGTGAGGTGAAGTGACTGGTTGATTCAAGAGACAATAAAAGGAGAGGGGGTCCACCCACAATTGATAGTAGGTCTCAAAAGCCACCTCCTCAATTTAACAAAAGAAAATGTAAAAAGATACATTCTCGTGCCACTGAATGACAAAAAAAAAAAAACCTCGGGGTTTTCATGGACCGCGCTGGGCTAGGCCGAGGAATGACGAAAACGGCCCGACTTCTAATCTAGAAACCAAAGCCCGGCCCAAGCCTGAGCCAGGCCTGAAGCTGCTAGCCGGCGCCTGGCCCGCATGGAAATGATGAAGCCCGAGCCCGACCCATGTTAGACTTATAGAAACATAGAAATGAGTTTCGGAGCAGCTCCTAGGCCAGCTCAACCGGTCTGATCACATCACCATCTGTGAGAGGTCGCGGGTTTGAGGGCCCCCCTCACTACTCCCTCCCTCATAATTACATGTATATTTGGGCCGGGCGGGTATTCCGGCTCTCAGCCACTTAGTCCGAATAAAAGAAAATTGAGCACGACCCATCGATTATAGCCTAAACCCCGTGCCCAACCCAAAGGCGCCCGGCCCGATCGATGAGCACCCTTATGAACAAGAAATTCTTCCTTTTAAAAAAGAGAATTTCAAAAAACCGAACTCTCGCCGTCTGGTTTGACCAAGCCTTTGATTCTCTTCTCTCTTATATTAGCCGTTAACTTCGCTTCACAAGTAAAGTAAATTCACGAGACGAGCAGTATATTGTGTATTTGTTGTGATTTAATATTATTCCATTCAAACGTCAATTATACATTCCCACCCATTATATATCGTTTGGACCTAGGCCCTAACCCGTGACGAGATCAAGATGTAAAAAAATAAAAACTAAAAGGCCAAAAATCGGTTTTAGGTTTGAGTGCCAGCTTTCCTCCTCTTTGAGAGGAGGAAAAGTGGAAAATGCAGCTTTACCGCCTCTATTTACAGCGGTAAAGCTGCATGACAGCTTTTCGTCCGCTCACAGAGGAGGAAAAGTGGCAATCGCAGCGTTACCGCCTCTTATAGCAGCGGAAACGTTGCAACCGCGGTATCGCCGCACGAATACGCATAGAAACCCTTCCCGCCTCTACGTTAACGTCACTTATCTCCTTTTCAACCTTATTCCCACACACGTTCATGTCTTTGGGGCCCTTTTCTAGTCAAATGTACTTCGTCCGAGTGGGGCCCAACAGCGAATAACCTGTAGCATTTGTGGGCTAAGGCCCACACCAAATGGGAAAGCAACAGAGATTGGCACATTAATCGACCATTTGTCAGGAAATATCTAGGCCAAGGGACCCGTCTTTTAATTGAGCTTTGGGCTATCTTAAAACTTTAAATCCACCTCTCTATCATTTAGGATCTATTTCATTCTCATTCCCACAAGATTGTTTTTGTCTTTGGAAAACCGAATCCCCGGCTCGTGATTAGTGGGTCCACGTTCTCGCGATTTGATCCGCTGAATGGACGATATCTTGATAATTGTAGAGGGATAAAGCAGCCCTAACCATCTCCGGAAGATCTTTTTGATAGTGTCGTATGAGTGTTTAGTAGCGGAGTTAATGGCCCACAAGTAGTTCCTTGAGTCATCAAGGATGACCTAATATGAAGATATAAAAAATATTAGTAATGATAGATAATATATTTCTCTTTTTTAAGAGTATTCTGAAACGACAAATAAACTTGATGTGTTTAGATTCATAGTTTCAGTTTTTAAACATCATTACAAATACTTTACTACTTTCTTTTTGGACTCAAGTACGAACAGTGAAATAAATTTACTTCCGTGAGCTTCGCGGTTGCATTTGCTTCTTTGTCTAGAAAATTAGAATTTAGTTTTCACTGTTGTATTAATAATTTGATAAAATACGGGGACAAAATACTTATGATTACGTTGATCATATTTTTATGAAAGGGTCAAGTCAATCGAACGGTCGGATTAATTCTTATTCTCGATATCATATACATTTTAAGGCTTTCCTTTTCTTTTCTTTTTTGTTTGCAGGGCTCTGATTTCGGTAATTGGGCTCCACTGTAATGTTCTGCTCTTCTTTTCTCAATATATGCCCAAGTGCCTATGCACAGCTAAATGTTGCTCAAATCAGGACAAGTTAAAATACATAAGAATACCCAACCGGGTGTTGGCTCGGTTAGGACACTGGGTTTTCACCCCCAGAGGCCCTGGCGCCGATTCCCCCGGGCGTTAACCGTCCCCCGTCTGTGTGGGTGCGGGCGTGGGGCGCAGGGATCAGCCCCACCAAAGGTTGGGATACCCCGAGATAGATAGATAGATAGATAGATATATGTATGTATATATATACATATATAGATAGATATTTATATAAACAAAAAAACCACATAAGAATGAAGGGGGTGTTTTGGTTGCTTTACGCGTAACCCCATTAAACGGTATGAGCTATTCAATTCCATTCATCGTACCAAAAGGCCTTTTACGTATAAAATTACAGCAATTTTAGAAATTGATTTTATCTACTTATTTCTTTTTTCTGAAGTGCAACAAATCTTCTCTTTCGCCATTTGTTGACGTTGAGAAAAGTCTAGCAAAGTCTAGAAAAATTTAGCCCATCCCAAACAAAACTCCTAGATCCGCCACTGTCTCAAAGAAAGAGACGTGGATGGGGTTGCGAACGGGACGTCTCCGGATCCGAACCATAGTGGACCCGGATCCGGAATCGGGTCCGCCTAGAGGACCGGAACCTAGTTCCAAAATCGAATATAATTTGCCTTTATTCTTCCTTTTTCTTAAAATAAGCATATCATTCAACTTATGACAGTGCATCAAGTCTACTACATCCAGTGTTATACCTAAAACGTGAAGAAAGAAAGAAAAGAAAAACGAGAGAGCTGATTTTGGGGTACAAATTGCTATAATAAAGGGTCATATGCCGGGTCCACGGGTCGGAACATATATGGACCGGGAATCGGACCCGGACCCGGACCCGGACCCGTTTTTGAATCGTAACATAAAATAGGTTCCATACTCGGTTTTTTGCTCCTCGGAACTTCCGGGTAATCGGAGAATCGGATACCCGTTTGCAACCCCAGATGTGGAGGAGTTGCCCAACTACGGGGTACGAGGGACAGTTATGGATTTTCTCCTTAACCTATTTCAGTTAAAGCTCTCTATCATAAAGAGAGTTAAAAATAGGAAAGAGGGCTCCACGTATCACCCATTTCAGCGACAAAACTCTTAATCCGTCATTAAGACCGTCAAAATAAGGAAGATGGAAAGACTTGAATAAAAAATCATCTTCAAGATCAAATCGGAAACCGGTCACTCTCATAGACTATAAAACCCATATGATATTTATTTTTTACCGTCGGATTCAATCACGAGTGGACCCCACCCTGTTTGTTCACTTCTCACTCGCTATCTACTTCATATTTGGTTAACTTACTTTACCAGTGAGGTGAAGTGACTGGTTGATTCAAGAGACAATAAAAGGAGAGGGGGTCCACCCACAATTGATAGTAGGCCTCAAAAGCCACCTCCTCAATTTAACAAAAGAAAATGTAAAAAGATACATTCTCGTGCCACTGAATGACAAAAAAAAAAAAAAAAACCTCGGGGTTTTCATGGACCGCGCTGGGCTAGGCCGAGGAATGACGAAAACGGCCCGACTTCTAATCTAGAAACCAAAGCCCGGCCCAAGCCTGAGCCAGGCCTGAAGCTGCTAGCCGGCGCCTGGCCCGCATGGAAATGATGAAGCCCGAGCCCGACCCATGTTAGACTTATAGAAACATAGAAATGAGTTTCGGAGCAGCTCCTAGGCCAGCTCAACCGGTCTGATCACATCACCATCTGCGAGAGGTCGCGGGTTTGAGGCCCCCCCTCACTACTCCCTCCCTCATAATTACATGTATATTTGGGCCGGGCGGGTATTCCGGCTCTCAGCCACTTAGTCCGAATAAAAGAAAATTGAGCACGACCCATCGATTATAGCCTAAACCCCGTGCCCAACCCAAAGGCGCCCGGCCCGATCGATGAGCACCCTTATGAACAAGAAATTCTTCCTTTTAAAAAAGAGAATTTCAAAAAACCGAACTCTCGCCGTCTGGTTTGACCAAGCCTTTGATTCTCTTCTCTCTTATATTAGCCGTTAACTTCGCTTCACAAGTAAAGTAAATTCACGAGACGAGCAGTATATTGTGTATTTGTTGTGATTTAATATTATTCCATTCAAACGTCAATTATACATTCCCACCCATTATATATCGTTTGGACCTAGGCCCTAACCCGTGACGAGATCAAGATGTAAAAAAATAAAAACTAAAAGGCCAAAAATCGGTTTTAGGTTTGAGTGCCAGCTTTCCTCCTCTGTGAGAGGAGGAAAAGTGGAAAATGCAGCTTTACCGCCTCTATTTACAGCGGTAAATCTGCATGACAGCTTTTCCTCCGCTCACAGAGGAGGAAAAGTGGCAATCGCAGCGTTACCGCCTCTTATAGCAGCGGAAACGTTGCAACCGCGGTATCGCCGCACGAATACGCATAGAAACCCTTCCCGCCTCTACGTTAACGTCACTTATCTCCTTTTCAACCTTATTCCCACACTCGTTCATGTCTTTGGGGCCCATTTCTAGTCAAATGTACTTCGTCCGAGTGGGGCCCAACAGCGAATAACCTGTAGCATTTGTGGGCTAAGGCCCACACCAAATGGGAAAGCAACAGAGATTGGCACATTAATCGACCATTTGTCAGGAAATATCTAGGCCAAGGGACCCGTCTTTTAATTGAGCTTTGGGCTATCTTAAAACTTTAAATCCAGCTCTCTATCATTTAGGATCTATTTCATTCTCATTCCCACAAGATTGTTTTTGTCTTTGGAAAACCGAATCCCCGGCTCGTGATTAGTGGGTCCACGTTCTCGCGATTTGATCCGCTGAATGGACGATATCTTGATAATTGTAGAGGGATAAAGCAGCCCTAACCATCTCCGGAAGATCTTTTTGATAGTGTCGTATGAGTGTTTAGTAGCGGAGTTAATGGCCCACAAGTAGTTCCTTGAGTCATCAAGGATGACCTAATATGAAGATATAAAAAATATTAGTAATGATAGATAATATATTTCTCTTTTTTAAGAGTATTCTGAAACGACAAATAAACTTGATGTGTTTAGATTCATAGTTTCAGTTTTTAAACATCATTACAAATACTTTACTACTTTCTTTTTGGACTCAAGTACGAACAGTGAAATAAATTTACTTCCGTGAGCTTCGCGGTTGCATTTGCTTCTTTGTCTAGAAAATTAGAATTTAGTTTTCACTGTTGTATTAATAATTTGATAAAATACGGGGACAAAATACTTATGATTACGTTGATCATATTTTTATGAAAGGGTCAAGTCAATCGAACGGTCGGATTAATTCTTATTCTCGATATCATATACATTTTAAGGCTTTCCTTTTCTTTTCTTTTTTGTTTGCAGGGCTCTGATTTCGGTAATTGGGCTCCACTGTAATGTTCTGCTCTTCTTTTCTCAATATATGCCCAAGTGCCTATGCACAGCTAAATGTTGCTCAAATCAGGACAAGTTAAAATACATAAGAATACCCAACCGGGTGTTGGCTCGGTTAGGACACTGGGTTTTCACCCCCAGAGGCCCTGGCGCCGATTCCCCCGGGCGTTAACCGTCCCCCGTCTGTGTGGGTGCGGGCGTGGGGCGCAGGGATCAGCCCCACCAAAGGTTGGGATACCCCGAGATAGATAGATAGATAGATAGATATATGTATGTATATATATACATATATAGATAGATATTTATATAAACAAAAAAACCACATAAGAATGAAGGGGGTGTTTTGGTTGCTTTACGCGTAACCCCATTAAACGGTATGAGCTATTCAATTCCATTCATCGTACCAAAAGGCCTTTTACGTATAAAATTACAGCAATTTTAGAAATTGATTTTATCTACTTATTTCTTTTTTCTGAAGTGCAACAAATCTTCTCTTTCGCCATTTGTTGACGTTGAGAAAAGTCTAGCAAAGTCTAGAAAAATTTAGCCCATCCCAAACAAAACTCCTAGATCCGCCACTGTCTCAAAGAAAGAGACGTGGATGGGGTTGCGAACGGGACGTCTCCGGATCCGAACCATAGTGGACCCGGATCCGGAATCGGGTCCGCCTAGAGGACCGGAACCTAGTTCCAAAATCGAATATAATTTGCCTTTATTCTTCCTTTTTCTTAAAATAAGCATATCATTCAACTTATGACAGTGCATCAAGTCTACTACATCCAGTGTTATACCTAAAACGTGAAGAAAGAAAGAAAAGAAAAACGAGAGAGCTGATTTTGGGGTACAAATTGCTATAATAAAGGGTCATATGCCGGGTCCACGGGTCGGAACATATATGGACCGGGAATCGGACCCGGACCCGGACCCGGACCCGTTTTTGAATCGTAACATAAAATAGGTTCCATACTCGGTTTTTTGCTCCTCGGAACTTCCGGGTAATCGGAGAATCGGATACCCGTTTGCAACCCCAGATGTGGAGGAGTTGCCCAACTACGGGGTACGAGGGACAGTTATGGATTTTCTCCTTAACCTATTTCAGTTAAAGCTCTCTATCATAAAGAGAGTTAAAAATAGGAAAGAGGGCTCCACGTATCACCCATTTCAGCGACAAAACTCTTAATCCGTCATTAAGACCGTCAAAATAAGGAAGATGGAAAGACTTGAATAAAAAATCATCTTCAAGATCAAATCGGAAACCGGTCACTCTCATAGACTATAAAACCCATATGATATTTATTTTTTACCGTCGGATTCAATCACGAGTGGACCCCACCCTGTTTGTTCACTTCTCACTCGCTATCTACTTCATATTTGGTTAACTTACTTTACCAGTGAGGTGAAGTGACTGGTTGATTCAAGAGACAATAAAAGGAGAGGGGGTCCACCCACAATTGATAGTAGGCCTCAAAAGCCACCTCCTCAATTTAACAAAAGAAAATGTAAAAAGATACATTCTCGTGCCACTGAATGACAAAAAAAAAAAAAAAAACCTCGGGGTTTTCATGGACCGCGCTGGGCTAGGCCGAGGAATGACGAAAACGGCCCGACTTCTAATCTAGAAACCAAAGCCCGGCCCAAGCCTGAGCCAGGCCTGAAGCTGCTAGCCGGCGCCTGGCCCGCATGGAAATGATGAAGCCCGAGCCCGACCCATGTTAGACTTATAGAAACATAGAAATGAGTTTCGGAGCAGCTCCTAGGCCAGCTCAACCGGTCTGATCACATCACCATCTGCGAGAGGTCGCGGGTTTGAGGCCCCCCCTCACTACTCCCTCCCTCATAATTACATGTATATTTGGGCCGGGCGGGTATTCCGGCTCTCAGCCACTTAGTCCGAATAAAAGAAAATTGAGCACGACCCATCGATTATAGCCTAAACCCCGTGCCCAACCCAAAGGCGCCCGGCCCAATCGATGAGCACCCTTATGAACAAGAAATTCTTCCTTTTAAAAAAGAGAATTTCAAAAAACCGAACTCTCGCCGTCTGGTTTGACCAAGCCTTTGATTCTCTTCTCTCTTATATTAGCCGTTAACTTCGCTTCACAAGTAAAGTAAATTCACGAGACGAGCAGTATATTGTGTATTTGTTGTGATTTAATATTATTCCATTCAAACGTCAATTATACATTCCCACCCATTATATATCGTTTGGACCTAGGCCCTAACCCGTGACGAGATCAAGATGTAAAAAAATAAAAACTAAAAGGCCAAAAATCGGTTTTAGGTTTGAGTGCCAGCTTTCCTCCTCTGTGAGAGGAGGAAAAGTGGAAAATGCAGCTTTACCGCCTCTATTTACAGCGGTAAATCTGCATGACAGCTTTTCCTCCGCTCACAGAGGAGGAAAAGTGGCAATCGCAGCGTTACCGCCTCTTATAGCAGCGGAAACGTTGCAACCGCGGTATCGCCGCACGAATACGCATAGAAACCCTTCCCGCCTCTACGTTAACGTCACTTATCTCCTTTTCAACCTTATTCCCACACTCGTTCATGTCTTTGGGGCCCATTTCTAGTCAAATGTACTTCGTCCGAGTGGGGCCCAACAGCGAATAACCTGTAGCATTTGTGGGCTAAGGCCCACACCAAATGGGAAAGCAACAGAGATTGGCACATTAATCGACCATTTGTCAGGAAATATCTAGGCCAAGGGACCCGTCTTTTAATTGAGCTTTGGGCTATCTTAAAACTTTAAATCCACCTCTCTATCATTTAGGATCTATTTCATTCTCATTCCCACAAGATTGTTTTTGTCTTTGGAAAACCGAATCCCCGGCTCGTGATTAGTGGGTCCACGTTCTCGCGATTTGATCCGCTGAATGGACGATATCTTGATAATTGTAGAGGGATAAAGCAGCCCTAACCATCTCCGGAAGATCTTTTTGATAGTGTCGTATGAGTGTTTAGTAGCGGAGTTAATGGCCCACAAGTAGTTCCTTGAGTCATCAAGGATGACCTAATATGAAGATATAAAAAATATTAGTAATGATAGATAATATATTTCTCTTTTTTAAGAGTATTCTGAAACGACAAATAAACTTGATGTGTTTAGATTCATAGTTTCAGTTTTTAAACATCATTACAAATACTTTACTACTTTCTTTTTGGACTCAAGTACGAACAGTGAAATAAATTTACTTCCGTGAGCTTCGCGGTTGCATTTGCTTCTTTGTCTAGAAAATTAGAATTTAGTTTTCACTGTTGTATTAATAATTTGATAAAATACGGGGACAAAATACTTATGATTACGTTGATCATATTTTTATGAAAGGGTCAAGTCAATCGAACGGTCGGATTAATTCTTATTCTCGATATCATATACATTTTAAGGCTTTCCTTTTCTTTTCTTTTTTGTTTGCAGGGCTCTGATTTCGGTAATTGGGCTCCACTGTAATGTTCTGCTCTTCTTTTCTCAATATATGCCCAAGTGCCTATGCACAGCTAAATGTTGCTCAAATCAGGACAAGTTAAAATACATAAGAATACCCAACCGGGTGTTGGCTCGGTTAGGACACTGGGTTTTCACCCCCAGAGGCCCTGGCGCCGATTCCCCCGGGCGTTAACCGTCCCCCGTCTGTGTGGGTGCGGGCGTGGGGCGCAGGGATCAGCCCCACCAAAGGTTGGGATACCCCGAGATAGATAGATAGATAGATAGATATATGTATGTATATATATACATATATAGATAGATATTTATATAAACAAAAAAACCACATAAGAATGAAGGGGGTGTTTTGGTTGCTTTACGCGTAACCCCATTAAACGGTATGAGCTATTCAATTCCATTCATCGTACCAAAAGGCCTTTTACGTATAAAATTACAGCAATTTTAGAAATTGATTTTATCTACTTATTTCTTTTTTCTGAAGTGCAACAAATCTTCTCTTTCGCCATTTGTTGACGTTGAGAAAAGTCTAGCAAAGTCTAGAAAAATTTAGCCCATCCCAAACAAAACTCCTAGATCCGCCACTGTCTCAAAGAAAGAGACGTGGATGGGGTTGCGAACGGGACGTCTCCGGATCCGAACCATAGTGGACCCGGATCCGAAATCGGGTCCGCCTAGAGGACCGGAACCTAGTTCCAAAATCGAATATAATTTGCCTTTATTCTTCCTTTTTCTTAAAATAAGCATATCATTCAACTTATGACAGTGCATCAAGTCTACTACATCCAGTGTTATACCTAAAACGTGAAGAAAGAAAGAAAAGAAAAACGAGAGAGCTGATTTTGGGGTACAAATTGCTATAATAAAGGGTCATATGCCGGGTCCACGGGTCGGAACATATATGGACCGGGAATCGGACCCGGACCCGGACCCGGACCCGTTTTTGAATCGTAACATAAAATAGGTTCCATACTCGGTTTTTTGCTCCTCGGAACTTCCGGGTAATCGGAGAATCGGATACCCGTTTGCAACCCCAGATGTGGAGGAGTTGCCCAACTACGGGGTACGAGGGACAGTTATGGATTTTCTCCTTAACCTATTTCAGTTAAAGCTCTCTATCATAAAGAGAGTTAAAAATAGGAAAGAGGGCTCCACGTATCACCCATTTCAGCGACAAAACTCTTAATCCGTCATTAAGACCGTCAAAATAAGGAAGATGGAAAGACTTGAATAAAAAATCATCTTCAAGATCAAATCGGAAACCGGTCACTCTCATAGACTATAAAACCCATATGATATTTATTTTTTACCGTCGGATTCAATCACGAGTGGACCCCACCCTGTTTGTTCACTTCTCACTCGCTATCTACTTCATATTTGGTTAACTTACTTTACCAGTGAGGTGAAGTGACTGGTTGATTCAAGAGACAATAAAAGGAGAGGGGGTCCACCCACAATTGATAGTAGGCCTCAAAAGCCACCTCCTCAATTTAACAAAAGAAAATGTAAAAAGATACATTCTCGTGCCACTGAATGACAAAAAAAAAAAAAAAAAACCTCGGGGTTTTCATGGACCGCGCTGGGCTAGGCCGAGGAATGACGAAAACGGCCCGACTTCTAATCTAGAAACCAAAGCCCGGCCCAAGCCTGAGCCAGGCCTGAAGCTGCTAGCCGGCGCCTGGCCCGCATGGAAATGATGAAGCCCGAGCCCGACCCATGTTAGACTTATAGAAACATAGAAATGAGTTTCGGAGCAGCTCCTAGGCCAGCTCAACCGGTCTGATCACATCACCATCTGCGAGAGGTCGCGGGTTTGAGGCCCCCCCTCACTACTCCCTCCCTCATAATTACATGTATATTTGGGCCGGGCGGGTATTCCGGCTCTCAGCCACTTAGTCCGAATAAAAGAAAATTGAGCACGACCCATCGATTATAGCCTAAACCCCGTGCCCAACCCAAAGGCGCCCGGCCCGATCGATGAGCACCCTTATGAACAAGAAATTCTTCCTTTTAAAAAAGAGAATTTCAAAAAACCGAACTCTCGCCGTCTGGTTTGACCAAGCCTTTGATTCTCTTCTCTCTTATATTAGCCGTTAACTTCGCTTCACAAGTAAAGTAAATTCACGAGACGAGCAGTATATTGTGTATTTGTTGTGATTTAATATTATTCCATTCAAACGTCAATTATACATTCCCACCCATTATATATCGTTTGGACCTAGGCCCTAACCCGTGACGAGATCAAGATGTAAAAAAATAAAAACTAAAAGGCCAAAAATCGGTTTTAGGTTTGAGTGCCAGCTTTCCTCCTCTGTGAGAGGAGGAAAAGTGGAAAATGCAGCTTTACCGCCTCTATTTACAGCGGTAAATCTGCATGACAGCTTTTCCTCCGCTCACAGAGGAGGAAAAGTGGCAATCGCAGCGTTACCGCCTCTTATAGCAGCGGAAACGTTGCAACCGCGGTATCGCCGCACGAATACGCATAGAAACCCTTCCCGCCTCTACGTTAACGTCACTTATCTCCTTTTCAACCTTATTCCCACACTCGTTCATGTCTTTGGGGCCCATTTCTAGTCAAATGTACTTCGTCCGAGTGGGGCCCAACAGCGAATAACCTGTAGCATTTGTGGGCTAAGGCCCACACCAAATGGGAAAGCAACAGAGATTGGCACATTAATCGACCATTTGTCAGGAAATATCTAGGCCAAGGGACCCGTCTTTTAATTGAGCTTTGGGCTATCTTAAAACTTTAAATCCACCTCTCTATCATTTAGGATCTATTTCATTCTCATTCCCACAAGATTGTTTTTGTCTTTGGAAAACCGAATCCCCGGCTCGTGATTAGTGGGTCCACGTTCTCGCGATTTGATCCGCTGAATGGACGATATCTTGATAATTGTAGAGGGATAAAGCAGCCCTAACCATCTCCGGAAGATCTTTTTGATAGTGTCGTATGAGTGTTTAGTAGCGGAGTTAATGGCCCACAAGTAGTTCCTTGAGTCATCAAGGATGACCTAATATGAAGATATAAAAAATATTAGTAATGATAGATAATATATTTCTCTTTTTTAAGAGTATTCTGAAACGACAAATAAACTTGATGTGTTTAGATTCATAGTTTCAGTTTTTAAACATCATTACAAATACTTTACTACTTTCTTTTTGGACTCAAGTACGAACAGTGAAATAAATTTACTTCCGTGAGCTTCGCGGTTGCATTTGCTTCTTTGTCTAGAAAATTAGAATTTAGTTTTCACTGTTGTATTAATAATTTGATAAAATACGGGGACAAAATACTTATGATTACGTTGATCATATTTTTATGAAAGGGTCAAGTCAATCGAACGGTCGGATTAATTCTTATTCTCGATATCATATACATTTTAAGGCTTTCCTTTTCTTTTCTTTTTTGTTTGCAGGGCTCTGATTTCGGTAATTGGGCTCCACTGTAATGTTCTGCTCTTCTTTTCTCAATATATGCCCAAGTGCCTATGCACAGCTAAATGTTGCTCAAATCAGGACAAGTTAAAATACATAAGAATACCCAACCGGGTGTTGGCTCGGTTAGGACACTGGGTTTTCACCCCCAGAGGCCCTGGCGCCGATTCCCCCGGGCGTTAACCGTCCCCCGTCTGTGTGGGTGCGGGCGTGGGGCGCAGGGATCAGCCCCACCAAAGGTTGGGATACCCCGAGATAGATAGATAGATAGATAGATATATGTATGTATATATATACATATATAGATAGATATTTATATAAACAAAAAAACCACATAAGAATGAAGGGGGTGTTTTGGTTGCTTTACGCGTAACCCCATTAAACGGTATGAGCTATTCAATTCCATTCATCGTACCAAAAGGCCTTTTACGTATAAAATTACAGCAATTTTAGAAATTGATTTTATCTACTTATTTCTTTTTTCTGAAGTGCAACAAATCTTCTCTTTCGCCATTTGTTGACGTTGAGAAAAGTCTAGCAAAGTCTAGAAAAATTTAGCCCATCCCAAACAAAACTCCTAGATCCGCCACTGTCTCAAAGAAAGAGACGTGGATGGGGTTGCGAACGGGACGTCTCCGGATCCGAACCATAGTGGACCCGGATCCGGAATCGGGTCCGCCTAGAGGACCGGAACCTAGTTCCAAAATCGAATATAATTTGCCTTTATTCTTCCTTTTTCTTAAAATAAGCATATCATTCAACTTATGACAGTGCATCAAGTCTACTACATCCAGTGTTATACCTAAAACGTGAAGAAAGAAAGAAAAGAAAAACGAGAGAGCTGATTTTGGGGTACAAATTGCTATAATAAAGGGTCATATGCCGGGTCCACGGGTCGGAACATATATGGACCGGGAATCGGACCCGGACCCGGACCCGGACCCGTTTTTGAATCGTAACATAAAATAGGTTCCATACTCGGTTTTTTGCTCCTCGGAACTTCCGGGTAATCGGAGAATCGGATACCCGTTTGCAACCCCAGATGTGGAGGAGTTGCCCAACTACGGGGTACGAGGGACAGTTATGGATTTTCTCCTTAACCTATTTCAGTTAAAGCTCTCTATCATAAAGAGAGTTAAAAATAGGAAAGAGGGCTCCACGTATCACCCATTTCAGCGACAAAACTCTTAATCCGTCATTAAGACCGTCAAAATAAGGAAGATGGAAAGACTTGAATAAAAAATCATCTTCAAGATCAAATCGGAAACCGGTCACTCTCATAGACTATAAAACCCATATGATATTTATTTTTTACCGTCGGATTCAATCACGAGTGGACCCCACCCTGTTTGTTCACTTCTCACTCGCTATCTACTTCATATTTGGTTAACTTACTTTACCAGTGAGGTGAAGTGACTGGTTGATTCAAGAGACAATAAAAGGAGAGGGGGTCCACCCACAATTGATAGTAGGCCTCAAAAGCCACCTCCTCAATTTAACAAAAGAAAATGTAAAAAGATACATTCTCGTGCCACTGAATGACAAAAAAAAAAAAAAAAACCTCGGGGTTTTCATGGACCGCGCTGGGCTAGGCCGAGGAATGACGAAAACGGCCCGACTTCTAATCTAGAAACCAAAGCCCGGCCCAAGCCTGAGCCAGGCCTGAAGCTGCTAGCTGGCGCCTGGCCCGCATGGAAATGATGAAGCCCGAGCCCGACCCATGTTAGACTTATAGAAACATAGAAATGAGTTTCGGAGCAGCTCCTAGGCCAGCTCAACCGGTCTGATCACATCACCATCTGCGAGAGGTCGCGGGTTTGAGGCCCCCCCTCACTACTCCCTCCCTCATAATTACATGTATATTTGGGCCGGGCGGGTATTCCGGCTCTCAGCCACTTAGTCCGAATAAAAGAAAATTGAGCACGACCCATCGATTATAGCCTAAACCCCGTGCCCAACCCAAAGGCGCCCGGCCCGATCGATGAGCACCCTTATGAACAAGAAATTCTTCCTTTTAAAAAAGAGAATTTCAAAAAACCGAACTCTCGCCGTCTGGTTTGACCAAGCCTTTGATTCTCTTCTCTCTTATATTAGCCGTTAACTTCGCTTCACAAGTAAAGTAAATTCACGAGACGAGCAGTATATTGTGTATTTGTTGTGATTTAATATTATTCCATTCAAACGTCAATTATACATTCCCACCCATTATATATCGTTTGGACCTAGGCCCTAACCCGTGACGAGATCAAGATGTAAAAAAATAAAAACTAAAAGGCCAAAAATCGGTTTTAGGTTTGAGTGCCAGCTTTCCTCCTCTGTGAGAGGAGGAAAAGTGGAAAATGCAGCTTTACCGCCTCTATTTACAGCGGTAAATCTGCATGACAGCTTTTCCTCCGCTCACAGAGGAGGAAAAGTGGCAATCGCAGCGTTACCGCCTCTTATAGCAGCGGAAACGTTGCAACCGCGGTATCGCCGCACGAATACGCATAGAAACCCTTCCCGCCTCTACGTTAACGTCACTTATCTCCTTTTCAACCTTATTCCCACACTCGTTCATGTCTTTGGGGCCCATTTCTAGTCAAATGTACTTCGTCCGAGTGGGGCCCAACAGCGAATAACCTGTAGCATTTGTGGGCTAAGGCCCACACCAAATGGGAAAGCAACAGAGATTGGCACATTAATCGACCATTTGTCAGGAAATATCTAGGCCAAGGGACCCGTCTTTTAATTGAGCTTTGGGCTATCTTAAAACTTTAAATCCACCTCTCTATCATTTAGGATCTATTTCATTCTCATTCCCACAAGATTGTTTTTGTCTTTGGAAAACCGAATCCCCGGCTCGTGATTAGTGGGTCCACGTTCTCGCGATTTGATCCGCTGAATGGACGATATCTTGATAATTGTAGAGGGATAAAGCAGCCCTAACCATCTCCGGAAGATCTTTTTGATAGTGTCGTATGAGTGTTTAGTAGCGGAGTTAATGGCCCACAAGTAGTTCCTTGAGTCATCAAGGATGACCTAATATGAAGATATAAAAAATATTAGTAATGATAGATAATATATTTCTCTTTTTTAAGAGTATTCTGAAACGACAAATAAACTTGATGTGTTTAGATTCATAGTTTCAGTTTTTAAACATCATTACAAATACTTTACTACTTTCTTTTTGGACTCAAGTACGAACAGTGAAATAAATTTACTTCCGTGAGCTTCGCGGTTGCATTTGCTTCTTTGTCTAGAAAATTAGAATTTAGTTTTCACTGTTGTATTAATAATTTGATAAAATACGGGGACAAAATACTTATGATTACGTTGATCATATTTTTATGAAAGGGTCAAGTCAATCGAACGGTCGGATTAATTCTTATTCTCGATATCATATACATTTTAAGGCTTTCCTTTTCTTTTCTTTTTTGTTTGTAGGGCTCTGATTTCGGTAATTGGGCTCCACTGTAATGTTCTGCTCTTCTTTTCTCAATATATGCCCAAGTGCCTATGCACAGCTAAATGTTGCTCAAATCAGGACAAGTTAAAATACATAAGAATACCCAACCGGGTGTTGGCTCGGTTAGGACACTGGGTTTTCACCCCCAGAGGCCCTGGCGCCGATTCCCCCGGGCGTTAACCGTCCCCCGTCTGTGTGGGTGCGGGCGTGGGGCGCAGGGATCAGCCCCACCAAAGGTTGGGATACCCCGAGATAGATAGATAGATAGATAGATATATGTATGTATATATATACATATATAGATAGATATTTATATAAACAAAAAAACCACATAAGAATGAAGGGGGTGTTTTGGTTGCTTTACGCGTAACCCCATTAAACGGTATGAGCTATTCAATTCCATTCATCGTACCAAAAGGCCTTTTACGTATAAAATTACAGCAATTTTAGAAATTGATTTTATCTACTTATTTCTTTTTTCTGAAGTGCAACAAATCTTCTCTTTCGCCATTTGTTGACGTTGAGAAAAGTCTAGCAAAGTCTAGAAAAATTTAGCCCATCCCAAACAAAACTCCTAGATCCGCCACTGTCTCAAAGAAAGAGACGTGGATGGGGTTGCGAACGGGACGTCTCCGGATCCGAACCATAGTGGACCCGGATCCGGAATCGGGTCCGCCTAGAGGACCGGAACCTAGTTCCAAAATCGAATATAATTTGCCTTTATTCTTCCTTTTTCTTAAAATAAGCATATCATTCAACTTATGACAGTGCATCAAGTCTACTACATCCAGTGTTATACCTAAAACGTGAAGAAAGAAAGAAAAGAAAAACGAGAGAGCTGATTTTGGGGTACAAATTGCTATAATAAAGGGTCATATGCCGGGTCCACGGGTCGGAACATATATGGACCGGGAATCGGACCCGGACCCGGACCCGGACCCGTTTTTGAATCGTAACATAAAATAGGTTCCATACTCGGTTTTTTGCTCCTCGGAACTTCCGGGTAATCGGAGAATCGGATACCCGTTTGCAACCCCAGATGTGGAGGAGTTGCCCAACTACGGGGTACGAGGGACAGTTATGGATTTTCTCCTTAACCTATTTCAGTTAAAGCTCTCTATCATAAAGAGAGTTAAAAATAGGAAAGAGGGCTCCACGTATCACCCATTTCAGCGACAAAACTCTTAATCCGTCATTAAGACCGTCAAAATAAGGAAGATGGAAAGACTTGAATAAAAAATCATCTTCAAGATCAAATCGGAAACCGGTCACTCTCATAGACTATAAAACCCATATGATATTTATTTTTTACCGTCGGATTCAATCACGAGTGGACCCCACCCTGTTTGTTCACTTCTCACTCGCTATCTACTTCATATTTGGTTAACTTACTTTACCAGTGAGGTGAAGTGACTGGTTGATTCAAGAGACAATAAAAGGAGAGGGGGTCCACCCACAATTGATAGTAGGCCTCAAAAGCCACCTCCTCAATTTAACAAAAGAAAATGTAAAAAGATACATTCTCGTGCCACTGAATGACAAAAAAAAAAAAAAAAACCTCGGGGTTTTCATGGACCGCGCTGGGCTAGGCCGAGGAATGACGAAAACGGCCCGACTTCTAATCTAGAAACCAAAGCCCGGCCCAAGCCCGAGCCAGGCCTGAAGCTGCTAGCCGGCGCCTGGCCCGCATGGAAATGATGAAGCCCGAGCCCGACCCATGTTAGACTTATAGAAACATAGAAATGAGTTTCGGAGCAGCTCCTAGGCCAGCTCAACCGGTCTGATCACATCACCATCTGTGAGAGGTCGCGGGTTTGAGGCCCCCCCTCACTACTCCCTCCCTCATAATTACATGTATATTTGGGCCGGGCGGGTATTCCGGCTCTCAGCCACTTAGTCCGAATAAAAGAAAATTGAGCACGACCCATCGATTATAGCCTAAACCCCGTGCCCAACCCAAAGGCGCCCGGCCCGATCGATGAGCACCCTTATGAACAAGAAATTCTTCCTTTTAAAAAAGAGAATTTCAAAAAACCGAACTCTCGCCGTCTGGTTTGACCAAGCCTTTGATTCTCTTCTCTCTTATATTAGCCGTTAACTTCGCTTCACAAGTAAAGTAAATTCACGAGACGAGCAGTATATTGTGTATTTGTTGTGATTTAATATTATTCCATTCAAACGTCAATTATACATTCCCACCCATTATATATCGTTTGGACCTAGGCCCTAACCCGTGACGAGATCAAGATGTAAAAAAATAAAAACTAAAAGGCCAAAAATCGGTTTTAGGTTTGAGTGCCAGCTTTCCTCCTCTGTGAGAGGAGGAAAAGTGGAAAATGCAGCTTTACCGCCTCTATTTACAGCGGTAAATCTGCATGACAGCTTTTCCTCCGCTCACAGAGGAGGAAAAGTGGCAATCGCAGCGTTACCGCCTCTTATAGCAGCGGAAACGTTGCAACCGCGGTATCGCCGCACGAATACGCATAGAAACCCTTCCCGCCTCTACGTTAACGTCACTTATCTCCTTTTCAACCTTATTCCCACACTCGTTCATGTCTTTGGGGCCCATTTCTAGTCAAATGTACTTCGTCCGAGTGGGGCCCAACAGCGAATAACCTGTAGCATTTGTGGGCTAAGGCCCACACCAAATGGGAAAGCAACAGAGATTGGCACATTAATCGACCATTTGTCAGGAAATATCTAGGCCAAGGGACCCGTCTTTTAATTGAGCTTTGGGCTATCTTAAAACTTTAAATCCACCTCTCTATCATTTAGGATCTATTTCATTCTCATTCCCACAAGATTGTTTTTGTCTTTGGAAAACCGAATCCCCGGCTCGTGATTAGTGGGTCCACGTTCTCGCGATTTGATCCGCTGAATGGACGATATCTTGATAATTGTAGAGGGATAAAGCAGCCCTAACCATCTCCGGAAGATCTTTTTGATAGTGTCGTATGAGTGTTTAGTAGCGGAGTTAATGGCCCACAAGTAGTTCCTTGAGTCATCAAGGATGACCTAATATGAAGATATAAAAAATATTAGTAATGATAGATAATATATTTCTCTTTTTTAAGAGTATTCTGAAACGACAAATAAACTTGATGTGTTTAGATTCATAGTTTCAGTTTTTAAACATCATTACAAATACTTTACTACTTTCTTTTTGGACTCAAGTACGAACAGTGAAATAAATTTACTTCCGTGAGCTTCGCGGTTGCATTTGCTTCTTTGTCTAGAAAATTAGAATTTAGTTTTCACTGTTGTATTAATAATTTGATAAAATACGGGGACAAAATACTTATGATTACGTTGATCATATTTTTATGAAAGGGTCAAGTCAATCGAACGGTCGGATTAATTCTTATTCTCGATATCATATACATTTTAAGGCTTTCCTTTTCTTTTCTTTTTTGTTTGCAGGGCTCTGATTTCGGTAATTGGGCTCCACTGTAATGTTCTGCTCTTCTTTTCTCAATATATGCCCAAGTGCCTATGCACAGCTAAATGTTGCTCAAATCAGGACAAGTTAAAATACATAAGAATACCCAACCGGGTGTTGGCTCGGTTAGGACACTGGGTTTTCACCCCCAGAGGCCCTGGCGCCGATTCCCCCGGGCGTTAACCGTCCCCCGTCTGTGTGGGTGCGGGCGTGGGGCGCAGGGATCAGCCCCACCAAAGGTTGGGATACCCCGAGATAGATAGATAGATAGATAGATATATGTATGTATATATATACATATATAGATAGATATTTATATAAACAAAAAAACCACATAAGAATGAAGGGGGTGTTTTGGTTGCTTTACGCGTAACCCCATTAAACGGTATGAGCTATTCAATTCCATTCATCGTACCAAAAGGCCTTTTACGTATAAAATTACAGCAATTTTAGAAATTGATTTTATCTACTTATTTCTTTTTTCTGAAGTGCAACAAATCTTCTCTTTCGCCATTTGTTGACGTTGAGAAAAGTCTAGCAAAGTCTAGAAAAATTTAGCCCATCCCAAACAAAACTCCTAGATCCGCCACTGTCTCAAAGAAAGAGACGTGGATGGGGTTGCGAACGGGACGTCTCCGGATCCGAACCATAGTGGACCCGGATCCGGAATCGGGTCCGCCTAGAGGACCGGAACCTAGTTCCAAAATCGAATATAATTTGCCTTTATTCTTCCTTTTTCTTAAAATAAGCATATCATTCAACTTATGACAGTGCATCAAGTCTACTACATCCAGTGTTATACCTAAAACGTGAAGAAAGAAAGAAAAGAAAAACGAGAGAGCTGATTTTGGGGTACAAATTGCTATAATAAAGGGTCATATGCCGGGTCCACGGGTCGGAACATATATGGACCGGGAATCGGACCCGGACCCGGACCCGGACCCGTTTTTGAATCGTAACATAAAATAGGTTCCATACTCGGTTTTTTGCTCCTCGGAACTTCCGGGTAATCGGAGAATCGGATACCCGTTTGCAACCCCAGATGTGGAGGAGTTGCCCAACTACGGGGTACGAGGGACAGTTATGGATTTTCTCCTTAACCTATTTCAGTTAAAGCTCTCTATCATAAAGAGAGTTAAAAATAGGAAAGAGGGCTCCACGTATCACCCATTTCAGCGACAAAACTCTTAATCCGTCATTAAGACCGTCAAAATAAGGAAGATGGAAAGACTTGAATAAAAAATCATCTTCAAGATCAAATCGGAAACCGGTCACTCTCATAGACTATAAAACCCATATGATATTTATTTTTTACCGTCGGATTCAATCACGAGTGGACCCCACCCTGTTTGTTCACTTCTCACTCGCTATCTACTTCATATTTGGTTAACTTACTTTACCAGTGAGGTGAAGTGACTGGTTGATTCAAGAGACAATAAAAGGAGAGGGGGTCCACCCACAATTGATAGTAGGCCTCAAAAGCCACCTCCTCAATTTAACAAAAGAAAATGTAAAAAGATACATTCTCGTGCCACTGAATGACAAAAAAAAAAAAAAAAAACCTCGGGGTTTTCATGGACCGCGCTGGGCTAGGCCGAGGAATGACGAAAACGGCCCGACTTCTAATCTAGAAACCAAAGCCCGGCCCAAGCCCGAGCCAGGCCTGAAGCTGCTAGCCGGCGCCTGGCCCGCATGGAAATGATGAAGCCCGAGCCCGACCCATGTTAGACTTATAGAAACATAGAAATGAGTTTCGGAGCAGCTCCTAGGCCAGCTCAACCGGTCTGATCACATCACCATCTGCGAGAGGTCGCGGGTTTGAGGCCCCCCCTCACTACTCCCTCCCTCATAATTACATGTATATTTGGGCCGGGCGGGTATTCCGGCTCTCAGCCACTTAGTCCGAATAAAAGAAAATTGAGCACGACCCATCGATTATAGCCTAAACCCCGTGCCCAACCCAAAGGCGCCCGGCCCGATCGATGAGCACCCTTATGAACAAGAAATTCTTCCTTTTAAAAAAGAGAATTTCAAAAAACCGAACTCTCGCCGTCTGGTTTGACCAAGCCTTTGATTCTCTTCTCTCTTATATTAGCCGTTAACTTCGCTTCACAAGTAAAGTAAATTCACGAGACGAGCAGTATATTGTGTATTTGTTGTGATTTAATATTATTCCATTCAAACGTCAATTATACATTCCCACCCATTATATATCGTTTGGACCTAGGCCCTAACCCGTGACGAGATCAAGATGTAAAAAAATAAAAACTAAAAGGCCAAAAATCGGTTTTAGGTTTGAGTGCCAGCTTTCCTCCTCTGTGAGAGGAGGAAAAGTGGAAAATGCAGCTTTACCGCCTCTATTTACAGCGGTAAATCTGCATGACAGCTTTTCCTCCGCTCACAGAGGAGGAAAAGTGGCAATCGCAGCGTTACCGCCTCTTATAGCAGCGGAAACGTTGCAACCGCGGTATCGCCGCACGAATACGCATAGAAACCCTTCCCGCCTCTACGTTAACGTCACTTATCTCCTTTTCAACCTTATTCCCACACTCGTTCATGTCTTTGGGGCCCATTTCTAGTCAAATGTACTTCGTCCGAGTGGGGCCCAACAGCGAATAACCTGTAGCATTTGTGGGCTAAGGCCCACACCAAATGGGAAAGCAACAGAGATTGGCACATTAATCGACCATTTGTCAGGAAATATCTAGGCCAAGGGACCCGTCTTTTAATTGAGCTTTGGGCTATCTTAAAACTTTAAATCCACCTCTCTATCATTTAGGATCTATTTCATTCTCATTCCCACAAGATTGTTTTTGTCTTTGGAAAACCGAATCCCCGGCTCGTGATTAGTGGGTCCACGTTCTCGCGATTTGATCCGCTGAATGGACGATATCTTGATAATTGTAGAGGGATAAAGCAGCCCTAACCATCTCCGGAAGATCTTTTTGATAGTGTCGTATGAGTGTTTAGTAGCGGAGTTAATGGCCCACAAGTAGTTCCTTGAGTCATCAAGGATGACCTAATATGAAGATATAAAAAATATTAGTAATGATAGATAATATATTTCTCTTTTTTAAGAGTATTCTGAAACGACAAATAAACTTGATGTGTTTAGATTCATAGTTTCAGTTTTTAAACATCATTACAAATACTTTACTACTTTCTTTTTGGACTCAAGTACGAACAGTGAAATAAATTTACTTCCGTGAGCTTCGCGGTTGCATTTGCTTCTTTGTCTAGAAAATTAGAATTTAGTTTTCACTGTTGTATTAATAATTTGATAAAATACGGGGACAAAATACTTATGATTACGTTGATCATATTTTTATGAAAGGGTCAAGTCAATCGAACGGTCGGATTAATTCTTATTCTCGATATCATATACATTTTAAGGCTTTCCTTTTCTTTTCTTTTTTGTTTGCAGGGCTCTGATTTCGGTAATTGGGCTCCACTGTAATGTTCTGCTCTTCTTTTCTCAATATATGCCCAAGTGCCTATGCACAGCTAAATGTTGCTCAAATCAGGACAAGTTAAAATACATAAGAATACCCAACCGGGTGTTGGCTCGGTTAGGACACTGGGTTTTCACCCCCAGAGGCCCTGGCGCCGATTCCCCCGGGCGTTAACCGTCCCCCGTCTGTGTGGGTGCGGGCGTGGGGCGCAGGGATCAGCCCCACCAAAGGTTGGGATACCCCGAGATAGATAGATAGATAGATAGATATATGTATGTATATATATACATATATAGATAGATATTTATATAAACAAAAAAACCACATAAGAATGAAGGGGGTGTTTTGGTTGCTTTACGCGTAACCCCATTAAACGGTATGAGCTATTCAATTCCATTCATCGTACCAAAAGGCCTTTTACGTATAAAATTACAGCAATTTTAGAAATTGATTTTATCTACTTATTTCTTTTTTCTGAAGTGCAACAAATCTTCTCTTTCGCCATTTGTTGACGTTGAGAAAAGTCTAGCAAAGTCTAGAAAAATTTAGCCCATCCCAAACAAAACTCCTAGATCCGCCACTGTCTCAAAGAAAGAGACGTGGATGGGGTTGCGAACGGGACGTCTCCGGATCCGAACCATAGTGGACCCGGATCCGGAATCGGGTCCGCCTAGAGGACCGGAACCTAGTTCCAAAATCGAATATAATTGGCCTTTATTCTTCCTTTTTCTTAAAATAAGCATATCATTCAACTTATGACAGTGCATCAAGTCTACTACATCCAGTGTTATACCTAAAACGTGAAGAAAGAAAGAAAAGAAAAACGAGAGAGCTGATTTTGGGGTACAAATTGCTATAATAAAGGGTCATATGCCGGGTCCACGGGTCGGAACATATATGGACCGGGAATCGGACCCGGACCCGGACCCGGACCCGTTTTTGAATCGTAACATAAAATAGGTTCCATACTCGGTTTTTTGCTCCTCGGAACTTCCGGGTAATCGGAGAATCGGATACCCGTTTGCAACCCCAGATGTGGAGGAGTTGCCCAACTACGGGGTACGAGGGACAGTTATGGATTTTCTCCTTAACCTATTTCAGTTAAAGCTCTCTATCATAAAGAGAGTTAAAAATAGGAAAGAGGGCTCCACGTATCACCCATTTCAGCGACAAAATTCTTAATCCGTCATTAAGACCGTCAAAATAAGGAAGATGGAAAGACTTGAATAAAAAATCATCTTCAAGATCAAATCGGAAACCGGTCACTCTCATAGACTATAAAACCCATATGATATTTATTTTTTACCGTCGGATTCAATCACGAGTGGACCCCACCCTGTTTGTTCACTTCTCACTCGCTATCTACTTCATATTTGGTTAACTTACTTTACCAGTGAGGTGAAGTGACTGGTTGATTCAAGAGACAATAAAAGGAGAGGGGGTCCACCCACAATTGATAGTAGGCCTCAAAAGCCACCTCCTCAATTTAACAAAAGAAAATGTAAAAAGATACATTCTCGTGCCACTGAATGACAAAAAAAAAAAAAAAAACCTCGGGGTTTTCATGGACCGCGCTGGGCTAGGCCGAGGAATGACGAAAACGGCCCGACTTCTAATCTAGAAACCAAAGCCCGGCCCAAGCCTGAGCCAGGCCTGAAGCTGCTAGCCGGCGCCTGGCCCGCATGGAAATGATGAAGCCCGAGCCCGACCCATGTTAGACTTATAGAAACATAGAAATGAGTTTCGGAGCAGCTCCTAGGCCAGCTCAACCGGTCTGATCACATCACCATCTGTGAGAGGTCGCGGGTTTGAGGCCCCCCCTCACTACTCCCTCCCTCATAATTACATGTATATTTGGGCCGGGCGGGTATTCCGGCTCTCAGCCACTTAGTCCGAATAAAAGAAAATTGAGCACGACCCATCGATTATAGCCTAAACCCCGTGCCCAACCCAAAGGCGCCCGGCCCGATCGATGAGCACCCTTATGAACAAGAAATTCTTCCTTTTAAAAAAGAGAATTTCAAAAAACCGAACTCTCGCCGTCTGGTTTGACCAAGCCTTTGATTCTCTTCTCTCTTATATTAGCCGTTAACTTCGCTTCACAAGTAAAGTAAATTCACGAGACGAGCAGTATATTGTGTATTTGTTGTGATTTAATATTATTCCATTCAAACGTCAATTATACATTCCCACCCATTATATATCGTTTGGACCTAGGCCCTAACCCGTGACGAGATCAAGATGTAAAAAAATAAAAACTAAAAGGCCAAAAATCGGTTTTAGGTTTGAGTGCCAGCTTTCCTCCTCTGTGAGAGGAGGAAAAGTGGAAAATGCAGCTTTACCGCCTCTATTTACAGCGGTAAATCTGCATGACAGCTTTTCCTCCGCTCACAGAGGAGGAAAAGTGGCAATCGCAGCGTTACCGCCTCTTATAGCAGCGGAAACGTTGCAACCGCGGTATCGCCGCACGAATACGCATAGAAACCCTTCCCGCCTCTACGTTAACGTCACTTATCTCCTTTTCAACCTTATTCCCACACTCGTTCATGTCTTTGGGGCCCATTTCTAGTCAAATGTACTTCGTCCGAGTGGGGCCCAACAGCGAATAACCTGTAGCATTTGTGGGCTAAGGCCCACACCAAATGGGAAAGCAACAGAGATTGGCACATTAATCGACCATTTGTCAGGAAATATCTAGGCCAAGGGACCCGTCTTTTAATTGAGCTTTGGGCTATCTTAAAACTTTAAATCCACCTCTCTATCATTTAGGATCTATTTCATTCTCATTCCCACAAGATTGTTTTTGTCTTTGGAAAACCGAATCCCCGGCTCGTGATTAGTGGGTCCACGTTCTCGCGATTTGATCCGCTGAATGGACGATATCTTGATAATTGTAGAGGGATAAAGCAGCCCTAACCATCTCCGGAAGATCTTTTTGATAGTGTCGTATGAGTGTTTAGTAGCGGAGTTAATGGCCCACAAGTAGTTCCTTGAGTCATCAAGGATGACCTAATATGAAGATATAAAAAATATTAGTAATGATAGATAATATATTTCTCTTTTTTAAGAGTATTCTGAAACGACAAATAAACTTGATGTGTTTAGATTCATAGTTTCAGTTTTTAAACATCATTACAAATACTTTACTACTTTCTTTTTGGACTCAAGTACGAACAGTGAAATAAATTTACTTCCGTGAGCTTCGCGGTTGCATTTGCTTCTTTGTCTAGAAAATTAGAATTTAGTTTTCACTGTTGTATTAATAATTTGATAAAATACGGGGACAAAATACTTATGATTACGTTGATCATATTTTTATGAAAGGGTCAAGTCAATCGAACGGTCGGATTAATTCTTATTCTCGATATCATATACATTTTAAGGCTTTCCTTTTCTTTTCTTTTTTGTTTGCAGGGCTCTGATTTCGGTAATTGGGCTGCACTGTAATGTTCTGCTCTTCTTTTCTCAATATATGCCCATGTGCCTATGCACAGCTAAATGTTGCTCAAATCAGGACAAGTTAAAATACATAAGAATACCCAACCGGGTGTTGGCTCGGTTAGGACACTGGGTTTTCACCCCCAGAGGCCCTGGCGCCGATTCCCCCGGGCGTTAACCGTCCCCCGTCTGTGTGGGTGCGGGCGTGGGGCGCAGGGATCAGCCCCACCAAAGGTTGGGATACCCCGAGATAGATAGATAGATAGATAGATAGATATATGTATGTATATATATACATATATAGATAGATATTTATATAAACAAAAAAACCACATAAGAATGAAGGGGGTGTTTTGGTTGCTTTACGCGTAACCCCATTAAACGGTATGAGCTATTCAATTCCATTCATCGTACCAAAAGGCCTTTTACGTATAAAATTACAGCAATTTTAGAAATTGATTTTATCTACTTATTTCTTTTTTCTGAAGTGCAACAAATCTTCTCTTTCGCCATTTGTTGACGTTGAGAAAAGTCTAGCAAAGTCTAGAAAAATTTAGCCCATCCCAAACAAAACTCCTAGATCCGCCACTGTCTCAAAGAAAGAGACGTGGATGGGGTTGCGAACGGGACGTCTCCGGATCCGAACCATAGTGGACCCGGATCCGGAATCGGGTCCGCCTAGAGGACCGGAACCTAGTTCCAAAATCGAATATAATTTGCCTTTATTCTTCCTTTTTCTTAAAATAAGCATATCATTCAACTTATGACAGTGCATCAAGTCTACTACATCCAGTGTTATACCTAAAACGTGAAGAAAGAAAGAAAAGAAAAACGAGAGAGCTGATTTTGGGGTACAAATTGCTATAATAAAGGGTCATATGCCGGGTCCACGGGTCGGAACATATATGGACCGGGAATCGGACCCGGACCCGGACCCGGACCCGTTTTTGAATCGTAACATAAAATAGGTTCCATACTCGGTTTTTTGCTCCTCGGAACTTCCGGGTAATCGGAGAATCGGATACCCGTTTGCAACCCCAGATGTGGAGGAGTTGCCCAACTACGGGGTACGAGGGACAGTTATGGATTTTCTCCTTAACCTATTTCAGTTAAAGCTCTCTATCATCAAGAGAGTTAAAAATAGGAAAGAGGGCTCCACGTATCACCCATTTCAGCGACAAAACTCTTAATCCGTCATTAAGACCGTCAAAATAAGGAAGATGGAAAGACTTGAATAAAAAATCATCTTCAAGATCAAATCGGAAACCGGTCACTCTCATAGACTATAAAACCCATATGATATTTATTTTTTACCGTCGGATTCAATCACGAGTGGACCCCACCCTGTTTGTTCACTTCTCACTCGCTATCTACTTCATATTTGGTTAACTTACTTTACCAGTGAGGTGAAGTGACTGGTTGATTCAAGAGACAATAAAAGGAGAGGGGGTCCACCCACAATTGATAGTAGGTCTCAAAAGCCACCTCCTCAATTTAACAAAAGAAAATGTAAAAAGATACATTCTCGTGCCACTGAATGACAAAAAAAAAAAAAAACCTCGGGGTTTTCATGGACCGCGCTGGGCTAGGCCGAGGAATGACGAAAACGGCCCGACTTCTAATCTAGAAACCAAAGCCCGGCCCAAGCCTGAGCCAGGCCTGAAGCTGCTAGCCGGCGCCTGGCCCGCATGGAAATGATGAAGCCCGAGCCCGACCCATGTTAGACTTATAGAAACATAGAAATGAGTTTCGGAGCAGCTCCTAGGCCAGCTCAACCGGTCTGATCACATCACCATCTGTGAGAGGTCGCGGGTTTGAGGCCCCCCCTCACTACTCCCTCCCTCATAATTACATGTATATTTGGGCCGGGCGGGTATTCCGGCTCTCAGCCACTTAGTCCGAATAAAAGAAAATTGAGCACGACCCATCGATTATAGCCTGAACCCCGTGCCCAACCCAAAGGCGCCCGGCCCGATCGATGAGCACCCTTATGAACAAGAAATTCTTCCTTTTAAAAAAGAGAATTTCAAAAAACCGAACTCTCGCCGTCTGGTTTGACCAAGCCTTTGATTCTCTTCTCTCTTATATTAGCCGTTAACTTCGCTTCACAAGTAAAGTAAATTCACGAGACGAGCAGTATATTGTGTATTTGTTGTGATTTAATATTATTCCATTCAAACGTCAATTATACATTCCCACCCATTATATATCGTTTGGACCTAGGCCCTAACCCGTGACGAGATTAAGATGTAAAAAAATAAAAACTAAAAGGCCAAAAATCGGTTTTAGGTTTGAGTGCCAGCTTTCCTCCTCTTTGAGAGGAGGAAAAGTGGAAAATGCAGCTTTACCGCCTCTATTTACAGCGGTAAAGCTGCATGACAGCTTTTCGTCCGCTCACAGAGGAGGAAAAGTGGCAATCGCAGCGTTACCGCCTCTTATAGCAGCGGAAACGTTGCAACCGCGGTATCGCCGCACGAATACGCATAGAAACCCTTCCCGCCTCTACGTTAACGTCACTTATCTCCTTTTCAACCTTATTCCCACACACGTTCATGTCTTTGGGGCCCATTTCTAGTCAAATGTACTTCGTCCGAGTGGGGCCCAACAGCGAATAACCTGTAGCATTTGTGGGCTAAGGCCCACACCAAATGGGAAAGCAACAGAGATTGGCACATTAATCGACCATTTGTCAGGAAATATCTAGGCCAAGGGACCCGTCTTTTAATTGAGCTTTGGCTATCTTAAAACTTTAAATCCACCTCTCTATCATTTAGGATCTATTTCACTCTCATTCCCACAAGATTGTTTTTGTCTTTGGAAAACCGAATCCCCGGCTCGTGATTAGTGGGTCCACGTTCTCGCGATTTGATCCGTTGAATGGACGATATCTTGATAATTGTAGAGGGATAAAGCAGCCCTAACCATCTCCGGAAGATCTTTTTGATAGTGTCGTATGAGTGTTTAGTAGCGGAGTTAATGGCCCACAAGTAGTTCCTTGAGTCATCAAGGATGACCTAATATGAAGATATAAAAAATATTAGTAATGATAGATAATATATTTCTCTTTTTTAAGAGTATTCTGAAACGACAAATAAACTTGATGTGTTTAGATTCATAGTTTCAGTTTTTAAACATCATTACAAATACTTTACTACTTTCTTTTTGGACTCAAGTACGAACAGTGAAATAAATTTACTTCCGTGAGCTTCGCGGTTGCATTTGCTTCTTTGTCTAGAAAATTAGAATTTAGTTTTCACTGTTGTATTAATAATTTGATAAAATACGGGGACAAAATACTTATGATTACGTTGATCATATTTTTATGAAAGGGTCAAGTCAATCGAACGGTCGGATTAATTCTTATTCTCGATATCATATACATTTTAAGGCTTTCCTTTTCTTTTCTTTTTTGTTTGCAGGGCTCTGATTTCGGTAATTGGGCTCCACTGTAATGTTCTGCTCTTCTTTTCTCAATATATGCCCATGTGCCTATGCACAGCTAAATGTTGCTCAAATCAGGACAAGTTAAAATACATAAGAATACCCAACCGGGTGTTGGCTCGGTTAGGACACTGGGTTTTCACCCCCAGAGGCCCTGGCGCCGATTCCCCCGGGCGTTAACCGTCCCCCGTCTGTGTGGGTGCGGGCGTGGGGCGCAGGGATCAGCCCCACCAAAGGTTGGGATACCCCGAGATAGATAGATAGATAGATAGATAGATATATGTATGTATATATATACATATATAGATAGATATTTATATAAACAAAAAAACCACATAAGAATGAAGGGGGTGTTTTGGTTGCTTTACGCGTAACCCCATTAAACGGTATGAGCTATTCAATTCCATTCATCGTACCAAAAGGCCTTTTACGTATAAAATTACAGCAATTTTAGAAATTGATTTTATCTACTTATTTCTTTTTTCTGAAGTGCAACAAATCTTCTCTTTCGCCATTTGTTGACGTTGAGAAAAGTCTAGCAAAGTCTAGAAAAATTTAGCCCATCCCAAACAAAACTCCTAGATCCGCCACTGTCTCAAAGAAAGAGACGTGGATGGGGTTGCGAACGGGACGTCTCCGGATCCGAACCATAGTGGACCCGGATCCGGAATCGGGTCCGCCTAGAGGACCGGAACCTAGTTCCAAAATCGAATATAATTTGCCTTTATTCTTCCTTTTTCTTAAAATAAGCATATCATTCAACTTATGACAGTGCATCAAGTCTACTACATCCAGTGTTATACCTAAAACGTGAAGAAAGAAAGAAAAGAAAAACGAGAGAGCTGATTTTGGGGTACAAATTGCTATAATAAAGGGTCATATGCCGGGTCCACGGGTCGGAACATATATGGACCGGGAATCGGACCCGGACCCGGACCCGGACCCGTTTTTGAATCGTAACATAAAATAGGTTCCATACTCGGTTTTTTGCTCCTCGGAACTTCCGGGTAATCGGAGAATCGGATACCCGTTTGCAACCCCAGATGTGGAGGAGTTGCCCAACTACGGGGTACGAGGGACAGTTATGGATTTTCTCCTTAACCTATTTCAGTTAAAGCTCTCTATCATCAAGAGAGTTAAAAATAGGAAAGAGGGCTCCACGTATCACCCATTTCAGCGACAAAACTCTTAATCCGTCATTAAGACCGTCAAAATAAGGAAGATGGAAAGACTTGAATAAAAAATCATCTTCAAGATCAAATCGGAAACCGGTCACTCTCATAGACTATAAAACCCATATGATATTTATTTTTTACCGTCGGATTCAATCACGAGTGGACCCCACCCTGTTTGTTCACTTCTCACTCGCTATCTACTTCATATTTGGTTAACTTACTTTACCAGTGAGGTGAAGTGACTGGTTGATTCAAGAGACAATAAAAGGAGAGGGGGTCCACCCACAATTGATAGTAGGTCTCAAAAGCCACCTCCTCAATTTAACAAAAGAAAATGTAAAAAGATACATTCTCGTGCCACTGAATGACAAAAAAAAAAAAAAACCTCGGGGTTTTCATGGACCGCGCTGGGCTAGGCCGAGGAATGACGAAAACGGCCCGACTTCTAATCTAGAAACCAAAGCCCGGCCCAAGCCTGAGCCAGGCCTGAAGCTGCTAGCCGGCGCCTGGCCCGCATGGAAATGATGAAGCCCGAGCCCGACCCATGTTAGACTTATAGAAACATAGAAATGAGTTTCGGAGCAGCTCCTAGGCCAGCTCAACCGGTCTGATCACATCACCATCTGTGAGAGGTCGCGGGTTTGAGGCCCCCCCTCACTACTCCCTCCCTCATAATTACATGTATATTTGGGCCGGGCGGGTATTCCGGCTCTCAGCCACTTAGTCCGAATAAAAGAAAATTGAGCACGACCCATCGATTATAGCCTGAACCCCGTGCCCAACCCAAAGGCGCCCGGCCCGATCGATGAGCACCCTTATGAACAAGAAATTCTTCCTTTTAAAAAAGAGAATTTCAAAAAACCGAACTCTCGCCGTCTGGTTTGACCAAGCCTTTGATTCTCTTCTCTCTTATATTAGCCGTTAACTTCGCTTCACAAGTAAAGTAAATTCACGAGACGAGCAGTATATTGTGTATTTGTTGTGATTTAATATTATTCCATTCAAACGTCAATTATACATTCCCACCCATTATATATCGTTTGGACCTAGGCCCTAACCCGTGACGAGATTAAGATGTAAAAAAATAAAAACTAAAAGGCCAAAAATCGGTTTTAGGTTTGAGTGCCAGCTTTCCTCCTCTTTGAGAGGAGGAAAAGTGGAAAATGCAGCTTTACCGCCTCTATTTACAGCGGTAAAGCTGCATGACAGCTTTTCGTCCGCTCACAGAGGAGGAAAAGTGGCAATCGCAGCGTTACCGCCTCTTATAGCAGCGGAAACGTTGCAACCGCGGTATCGCCGCACGAATACGCATAGAAACCCTTCCCGCCTCTACGTTAACGTCACTTATCTCCTTTTCAACCTTATTCCCACACACGTTCATGTCTTTGGGGCCCATTTCTAGTCAAATGTACTTCGTCCGAGTGGGGCCCAACAGCGAATAACCTGTAGCATTTGTGGGCTAAGGCCCACACCAAATGGGAAAGCAACAGAGATTGGCACATTAATCGACCATTTGTCAGGAAATATCTAGGCCAAGGGACCCGTCTTTTAATTGAGCTTTGGGCTATCTTAAAACTTTAAATCCACCTCTCTATCATTTAGGATCTATTTCACTCTCATTCCCACAAGATTGTTTTTGTCTTTGGAAAACCGAATCCCCGGCTCGTGATTAGTGGGTCCACGTTCTCGCGATTTGATCCGTTGAATGGACGATATCTTGATAATTGTAGAGGGATAAAGCAGCCCTAACCATCTCCGGAAGATCTTTTTGATAGTGTCGTATGAGTGTTTAGTAGCGGAGTTAATGGCCCACAAGTAGTTCCTTGAGTCATCAAGGATGACCTAATATGAAGATATAAAAAATATTAGTAATGATAGATAATATATTTCTCTTTTTTAAGAGTATTCTGAAACGACAAATAAACTTGATGTGTTTAGATTCATAGTTTCAGTTTTTAAACATCATTACAAATACTTTACTACTTTCTTTTTGGACTCAAGTACGAACAGTGAAATAAATTTACTTCCGTGAGCTTCGCGGTTGCATTTGCTTCTTTGTCTAGAAAATTAGAATTTAGTTTTCACTGTTGTATTAATAATTTGATAAAATACGGGGACAAAATACTTATGATTACGTTGATCATATTTTTATGAAAGGGTCAAGTCAATCGAACGGTCGGATTAATTCTTATTCTCGATATCATATACATTTTAAGGCTTTCCTTTTCTTTTCTTTTTTGTTTGCAGGGCTCTGATTTCGGTAATTGGGTTCCACTGTAATGTTCTGCTATTCTTTTCTCAATATATGCCCAAGTGCCTATGCACAGCTAAATGTTGCTCAAATCAGGACAAGTTAAAATACATAAGAATACCCAACCGGGTGTTGGCTCGGTTAGGACACTGGGTTTTCACCCCCAGAGGCCCTGGCGCCGATTCCCCCGGGCGTTAACCGTCCCCCGTCTGTGTGGGTGCGGGCGTGGGGCGCAGGGATCAGCCCCACCAAAGGTTGGGATACCCCGAGATAGATAGATAGATAGATAGATATATGTATGTATATATATACATATATAGATAGATATTTATATAAACAAAAAAACCACATAAGAATGAAGGGGGTGTTTTGGTTGCTTTACACGTAACCCCATTAAACGGTATGAGCTATTCAATTCCATTCATCGTACCAAAAGGCCTTTTACGTATAAAATTACAGCAATTTTAGAAATTGATTTTATCTACTTATTTCTTTTTTCTGAAGTGCAACAAATCTTCTCTTTCGCCATTTGTTGACGTTGAGAAAAGTCTAGCAAAGTCTAGAAAAATTTAGCCCATCCCAAACAAAACTCCTAGATCCGCCACTGTCTCAAAGAAAGAGACGTGGATGGGGTTGCGAACGGGACGTCTCCGGATCCGAACCATAGTGGACCCGGATCCGGAATCGGGTCCGCCTAGAGGACCGGAACCTAGTTCCAAAATCGAATATAATTTGCCTTTATTCTTCCTTTTTCTTAAAATAAGCATATCATTCAACTTATGACAGTGCATCAAGTCTACTACATCCAGTGTTATACCTAAAACGTGAAGAAAGAAAGAAAAGAAAAACGAGAGAGCTGATTTTGGGGTACAAATTGCTATAATAAAGGGTCATATGCCGGGTCCACGGGTCGGAACATATATGGACCGGGAATCGGACCCGGACCCGGACCCGTTTTTGAATCGTAACATAAAATAGGTTCCATACTCGGTTTTCTGCTCCTCGGAACTTCCGGGTAATCGGAGAATCGGATACCCGTTTGCAACCCCAGATGTGGAGGAGTTGCCCAACTACGGGGTACGAGGGACAGTTATGGATTTTCTCCTTAACCTATTTCAGTTAAAGCTCTCTATCATAAAGAGAGTTAAAAATAGGAAAGAGGGCTCCACGTATCACCCATTTCAGCGACAAAACTCTTAATCCGTCATTAAGACCGTCAAAATAAGGAAGATGGAAATACTTGAATAAAAAATCATCTTCAAGATCAAATCGGAAACCGGTCACTCTCATAGACTATAAAACCCATATGATATTTATTTTTTACCGTCGGATTCAATCACGAGTGGACCCCACCCTGTTTGTTCACTTCTCACTCGCTATCTACTTCATATTTGGTTAACTTACTTTACCAGTGAGGTGAAGTGACTGGTTGATTCAAGAGACAATAAAAGGAGAGGGGGTCCACCCACAATTGATAGTAGGTCTCAAAAGCCACCTCCTCAATTTAACAAAAGAAAATGTAAAAAGATACATTCTGGTGCCACTGAATGACAAAAAAAAAAAAAAACCTCGGGGTTTTCATGGACCGCGCTGGGCTAGGCCGAGGAATGACGAAAACGGCCCGACTTCTAATCTAGAAACCAAAGCCCGGCCCAAGCCTGAGCCAGGCCTGAAGCTGCTAGCCGGCGCCTGGCCAGCATGGAAATGATGAAGCCCGAGCCCGACCCATGTTAGACTTATAGAAACATAGAAATGAGTTTCGGAGCAGCTCCTAGGCCAGCTCAACCGGTCTGATCACATCACCATCTGTGAGAGGTCGCGGGTTTGAGGCCCCCCCTCACTACTCCCTCCCTCATAATTACATGTATATTTGGGCCGGGCGGGTATTCCGGCTCTCAGCCACTTAGTCCGAATAAAAGAAAATTGAGCACGACCCATCGATTATAGCCTAAACCCCGTGCCCAACCCAAAGGCGCCCGGCCCGATCGATGAGCACCCTTATGAACAAGAAATTCTTCCTTTTAAAAAAGAGAATTTCAAAAAACCGAACTCTCGCCGTCTGGTTTGACCAAGCCTTTGATTCTCTTCTCTCTTATATTAGCCGTTAACTTCGCTTCACAGGTAAAGTAAATTCACGAGACGAGCAGTATATTGTGTATTTGTTGTGATTTAATATTATTCCATTCAAACGTCAATTATACATTCCCACCCATTATATATCGTTTGGACCTAGGCCCTAACCCGTGACGAGATCAAGATGTAAAAAAATAAAAACTAAAAGGCCAAAAATCGGTTTTAGGTTTGAGTGCCAGCTTTCCTCCTCTTTGAGAGGAGGAAAAGTGGAAAATGCAGCTTTACCGCCTCTATTTACAGCGGTAAAGCTGCATGACAGCTTTTCCTCCGCTCACAGGGGAGGAAAAGTGGCAATCGCAGCGTTACCGCCTCTTATAGCAGCGGAAACGTTGCAACCGCGGTATTGCCGCACGAATACGCATAGAAACCCTTCCCGCCTCTACGTTAACGTCACTTATCTCCTTTTCAACCTTATTCCCACACACGTTCATGTCTTTGGGGCCCATTTCTAGTCAAATGTACTTCGTCCGAGTGGGGCCCAACAGCGAATAACCTGTAGCATTTGTGGGCTAAGGCCCACACCAAATGGGAAAGCAACAGAGATTGGCACATTAATCGACCATTTGTCAGGAAATATCTAGGCCAAGGGACCCGTCTTTTAATTGAGCTTTGGGC
Source organism: Persea americana (assembly GCA_029852735.1). Lineage (NCBI taxonomy): Eukaryota > Viridiplantae > Streptophyta > Magnoliopsida > Laurales > Lauraceae > Persea > Persea americana. Next base: position 54,818,854 of record CM056812.1, read on the forward strand.
TATCTTAAAACTTTAAATCCACCTCTCTATCATTTAGGATCTATTTCACTCTCATTCCCACAAGATTGTTTTTGTCTTTGGAAAACCGAATCCCCGGCTCGTGATTAGTGGGTCCACGTTCTCGCGATTTGATCCGTTGAATGGACGATATCTTGATAATTGTAGAGGGATAAAGCAGCCCTAACCATCTCCGGAAGATCTTTTTGATAGTGTCGTATGAGTGTTTAGTAGCGGAGTTAATGGCCCACAAGTAGTTCCTTGAGTCATCAAGGATGACCTAATATGAAGATATAAAAAATATTAGTAATGATAGATAATATATTTCTCTTTTTTAAGAGTATTCTGAAACGACAAATAAACTTGATGTGTTTAGATTCATAGTTTCAGTTTTTAAACATCATTACAAATACTTTACTACTTTCTTTTTGGACTCAAGTACGAACAGTGAAATAAATTTACTTCCGTGAGCTTCGCGGTTGCATTTGCTTCTTTGTCTAGAAAATTAGAATTTAGTTTTCACTGTTGTATTAATAATTTGATAAAATACGGGGACAAAATACTTATGATTACGTTGATCATATTTTTATGAAAGGGTCAAGTCAATCGAACGGTCGGATTAATTCTTATTCTCGATATCATATACATTTTAAGGCTTTCCTTTTCTTTTCTTTTTTGTTTGCAGGGCTCTGATTTCGGTAATTGGGTTCCACTGTAATGTTCTGCTCTTCTTTTCTCAATATATGCCCAAGTGCCCATGCACAGCTAAATGTTGCTCAAATCAGGACAAGTTAAAATACATAAGAATACCCAACCGGGTGTTGGCTCGGTTAGGACACTGGGTTTTCACCCCCAGAGGCCCTGGCGCCGATTCCCCCGGGCGTTAACCGTCCCCCGTCTGTGTGGGTGCGGGCGTGGGGCGCAGGGATCAGCCCCACCAAAGGTTGGGATACCCCGAGATAGATAGATAGATAGATAGATAGATATATGTATGTATATATATACATATATAGATAGATATTTATATAAACAAAAAAACCACATAAGAATGAAGGGGGTGTTTTGGTTGCTTTACACGTAACCCCATTAAACGGTATGAGCTATTCAATTCCATTCATCGTACCAAAAGGCCTTTTACGTATAAAATTACAGCAATTTTAGAAATTGATTTTATCTACTTATTTCTTTTTTCTGAAGTGCAACAAATCTTCTCTTTCGCCATTTGTTGACGTTGAGAAAAGTCTAGCAAAGTCTAGAAAAATTTAGCCCATCCCAAACAAAACTCCTAGATCCGCCACTGTCTCAAAGAAAGAGACGTGGATGGGGTTGCGAACGGGACGTCTCCGGATCCGAACCATAGTGGACCCGGATCCGGAATCGGGTCCGCCTAGAGGACCGGAACCTAGTTCCAAAATCGAATATAATTTGCCTTTATTCTTCCTTTTTCTTAAAATAAGCATATCATTCAACTTATGACAGTGCATCAAGTCTACTACATCCAGTGTTATACCTAAAACGTGAAGAAAGAAAGAAAAGAAAAACGAGAGAGCTGATTTTGGGGTACAAATTGCTATAATAAAGGGTCATATGCCGGGTCCACGGGTCGGAACATATATGGACCGGGAATCGGACCCGGACCCGGACCCGTTTTTGAATCGTAACATAAAATAGGTTCCATACTCGGTTTTCTGCTCCTCGGAACTTCCGGGTAATCGGAGAATCGGATACCCGTTTGCAACCCCAGATGTGGAGGAGTTGCCCAACTACGGGGTACGAGGGACAGTTATGGATTTTCTCCTTAACCTATTTCAGTTAAAGCTCTCTATCATAAAGAGAGTTAAAAATAGGAAAGAGGGCTCCACGTATCACCCATTTCAGCGACAAAACTCTTAATCCGTCATTAAGACCGTCAAAATAAGGAAGATGGAAAGACTTGAATAAAAAATCATCTTCAAGATCAAATCGGAAACCGGTCACTCTCATAGACTATAAAACCCATATGATATTTATTTTTTACCGTCGGATTCAATCACGAGTGGACCCCACCCTGTTTGTTCACTTCTCACTCGCTATCTACTTCATATTTGGTTAACTTACTTTACCAGTGAGGTGAAGTGACTGGTTGATTCAAGAGACAATAAAAGGAGAGGGGGTCCACCCACAATTGATAGTAGGTCTCAAAAGCCACCTCCTCAATTTAACAAAAGAAAATGTAAAAAGATACATTCTCGTGCCACTGAATGACAAAAAAAAAAAAAAACCTCGGGGTTTTCATGGACCGCGCTGGGCTAGGCCGAGGAATGACGAAAACGGCCCGACTTCTAATCTAGAAACCAAAGCCCGGCCCAAGCCTGAGCCAGGCCTGAAGCTGCTAGCCGGCGCCTGGCCCGCATGGAAATGATGAAGCCCGAGCCCGACCCATGTTAGACTTATAGAAACATAGAAATGAGTTTCGGAGCAGCTCCTAGGCCAGCTCAACCGGTCTGATCACATCACCATCTGTGAGAGGTCGCGGGTTTGAGGCCCCCCCTCACTACTCCCTCCCTCATAATTACATGTATATTTGGGCCGGGCGGGTATTCCGGCTCTCAGCCACTTATTCCGAATAAAAGAAAATTGAGCACAACCCATCGATTATAGCCTAAACCCCGTGCCCAACCCAAAGGCGCCCGGCCCGATCGATGAGCACCCTTATGAACAAGAAATTCTTCCTTTTAAAAAAGAGAATTTCAAAAAACCGAACTCTCGCCGTCTGGTTTGACCAAGCCTTTGATTCTCTTCTCTCTTATATTAGCCGTTAACTTCGCTTCACAGGTAAAGTAAATTCACGAGACGAGCAGTATATTGTGTATTTGTTGTGATTTAATATTATTCCATTCAAACGTCAATTATACATTCCCACCCATTATATATCGTTTGGACCTAGGCCCTAACCCGTGACGAGATCAAGATGTAAAAAAATAAAAACTAAAAGGCCAAAAATCGGTTTTAGGTTTGAGTGCCAGCTTTCCTCCTCTTTGAGAGGAGGAAAAGTGGAAAATGCAGCTTTACCGCCTCTATTTACAGCGGTAAAGCTGCATGACAGCTTTTCCTCCGCTCACAGAGGAGGAAAAGTGGCAATCGCAGCGTTACCGCCTCTTATAGCAGCGGAAACGTTGCAACCGCGGTATTGCCGCACGAATACGCATAGAAACCCTTCCCGCCTCTACGTTAACGTCACTTATCTCCTTTTCAACCTTATTCCCACACACGTTCATGTCTTTGGGGCCCATTTCTAGTCAAATGTACTTCGTCCGAGTGGGGCCCAACAGCGAATAACCTGTAGCATTTGTGGGCTAAGGCCCACACCAAATGGGAAAGCAACAGAGATTGGCACATTAATCGACCATTTGTCAGGAAATATCTAGGCCAAGGGACCCGTCTTTTAATTGAGCTTTGGGCTATCTTAAAACTTTAAATCCACCTCTCTATCATTTAGGATCTATTTCACTCTCATTCCCACAAGATTGTTTTTGTCTTTGGAAAACCGAATCCCCGGCTCGTGATTAGTGGGTCCACGTTCTCGCGATTTGATCCGTTGAATGGACGATATCTTGATAATTGTAGAGGGATAAAGCAGCCCTAACCATCTCCGGAAGATCTTTTTGATAGTGTCGTATGAGTGTTTAGTAGCGGAGTTAATGGCCCACAAGTAGTTCCTTGAGTCATCAAGGATGACCTAATATGAAGATATAAAAAATATTAGTAATGATAGATAATATATTTCTCTTTTTTAAGAGTATTCTGAAACGACAAATAAACTTGATGTGTTTAGATTCATAGTTTCAGTTTTTAAACATCATTACAAATACTTTACTACTTTCTTTTTGGACTCAAGTACGAACAGTGAAATAAATTTACTTCCGTGAGCTTCGCGGTTGCATTTGCTTCTTTGTCTAGAAAATTAGAATTTAGTTTTCACTGTTGTATTAATAATTTGATAAAATACGGGGACAAAATACTTATGATTACGTTGATCATATTTTTATGAAAGGGTCAAGTCAATCGAACGGTCGGATTAATTCTTATTCTCGATATCATATACATTTTAAGGCTTTCCTTTTCTTTTCTTTTTTGTTTGCAGGGCTCTGATTTCGGTAATTGGGTTCCACTGTAATGTTCTGCTCTTCTTTTCTCAATATATGCCCAAGTGCCCATGCACAGCTAAATGTTGCTCAAATCAGGACAAGTTAAAATACATAAGAATACCCAACCGGGTGTTGGCTCGGTTAGGACACTGGGTTTTCACCCCCAGAGGCCCTGGCGCCGATTCCCCCGGGCGTTAACCGTCCCCCGTCTGTGTGGGTGCGGGCGTGGGGCGCAGGGATCAGCCCCACCAAAGGTTGGGATACCCCGAGATAGATAGATAGATAGATAGATAGATATATGTATGTATATATATACATATATAGATAGATATTTATATAAACAAAAAAACCACATAAGAATGAAGGGGGTGTTTTGGTTGCTTTACACGTAACCCCATTAAACGGTATGAGCTATTCAATTCCATTCATCGTACCAAAAGGCCTTTTACGTATAAAATTACAGCAATTTTAGAAATTGATTTTATCTACTTATTTCTTTTTTCTGAAGTGCAACAAATCTTCTCTTTCGCCATTTGTTGACGTTGAGAAAAGTCTAGCAAAGTCTAGAAAAATTTAGCCCATCCCAAACAAAACTCCTAGATCCGCCACTGTCTCAAAGAAAGAGACGTGGATGGGGTTGCGAACGGGACGTCTCCGGATCCGAACCATAGTGGACCCGGATCCGGAATCGGGTCCGCCTAGAGGACCGGAACCTAGTTCCAAAATCGAATATAATTTGCCTTTATTCTTCCTTTTTCTTAAAATAAGCATATCATTCAACTTATGACAGTGCATCAAGTCTACTACATCCAGTGTTATACCTAAAACGTGAAGAAAGAAAGAAAAGAAAAACGAGAGAGCTGATTTTGGGGTACAAATTGCTATAATAAAGGGTCATATGCCGGGTCCACGGGTCGGAACATATATGGACCGGGAATCGGACCCGGACCCGGACCCGTTTTTGAATCGTAACATAAAATAGGTTCCATACTCGGTTTTCTGCTCCTCGGAACTTCCGGGTAATCGGAGAATCGGATACCCGTTTGCAACCCCAGATGTGGAGGAGTTGCCCAACTACGGGGTACGAGGGACAGTTATGGATTTTCTCCTTAACCTATTTCAGTTAAAGCTCTCTATCATAAAGAGAGTTAAAAATAGGAAAGAGGGCTCCACGTATCACCCATTTCAGCGACAAAACTCTTAATCCGTCATTAAGACCGTCAAAATAAGGAAGATGGAAAGACTTGAATAAAAAATCATCTTCAAGATCAAATCGGAAACCGGTCACTCTCATAGACTATAAAACCCATATGATATTTATTTTTTACCGTCGGATTCAATCACGAGTGGACCCCACCCTGTTTGTTCACTTCTCACTCGCTATCTACTTCATATTTGGTTAACTTACTTTACCAGTGAGGTGAAGTGACTGGTTGATTCAAGAGACAATAAAAGGAGAGGGGGTCCACCCACAATTGATAGTAGGTCTCAAAAGCCACCTCCTCAATTTAACAAAAGAAAATGTAAAAAGATACATTCTCGTGCCACTGAATGACAAAAAAAAAAAAAAAACCTCGGGGTTTTCATGGACCGCGCTGGGCTAGGCCGAGGAATGACGAAAACGGCCCGACTTCTAATCTAGAAACCAAAGCCCGGCCCAAGCCTGAGCCAGGCCTGAAGCTGCTAGCCGGCGCCTGGCCCGCATGGAAATGATGAAGCCCGAGCCCGACCCATGTTAGACTTATAGAAACATAGAAATGAGTTTCGGAGCAGCTCCTAGGCCAGCTCAACCGGTCTGATCACATCACCATCTGTGAGAGGTCGCGGGTTTGAGGCCCCCCCTCACTACTCCCTCCCTCATAATTACATGTATATTTGGGCCGGGCGGGTATTCCGGCTCTCAGCCACTTATTCCGAATAAAAGAAAATTGAGCACGACCCATCGATTATAGCCTAAACCCCGTGCCCAACCCAAAGGCGCCCGGCCCGATCGATGAGCACCCTTATGAACAAGAAATTCTTCCTTTTAAAAAAGAGAATTTCAAAAAACCGAACTCTCGCCGTCTGGTTTGACCAAGCCTTTGATTCTCTTCTCTCTTATATTAGCCGTTAACTTCGCTTCACAGGTAAAGTAAATTCACGAGACGAGCAGTATATTGTGTATTTGTTGTGATTTAATATTATTCCATTCAAACGTCAATTATACATTCCCACCCATTATATATCGTTTGGACCTAGGCCCTAACCCGTGACGAGATCAAGATGTAAAAAAATAAAAACTAAAAGGCCAAAAATCGGTTTTAGGTTTGAGTGCCAGCTTTCCTCCTCTTTGAGAGGAGGAAAAGTGGAAAATGCAGCTTTACCGCCTCTATTTACAGCGGTAAAGCTGCATGACAGCTTTTCCTCCGCTCACAGAGGAGGAAAAGTGGCAATCGCAGCGTTACCGCCTCTTATAGCAGCGGAAACGTTGCAACCGCGGTATTGCCGCACGAATACGCATAGAAACCCTTCCCGCCTCTACGTTAACGTCACTTATCTCCTTTTCAACCTTATTCCCACACACGTTCATGTCTTTGGGGCCCATTTCTAGTCAAATGTACTTCGTCCGAGTGGGGCCCAACAGCGAATAACCTGTAGCATTTGTGGGCTAAGGCCCACACCAAATGGGAAAGCAACAGAGATTGGCACATTAATCGACCATTTGTCAGGAAATATCTAGGCCAAGGGACCCGTCTTTTAATTGAGCTTTGGGCTATCTTAAAACTTTAAATCCACCTCTCTATCATTTAGGATCTATTTCACTCTCATTCCCACAAGATTGTTTTTGTCTTTGGAAAACCGAATCCCCGGCTCGTGATTAGTGGGTCCACGTTCTCGCGATTTGATCCGTTGAATGGACGATATCTTGATAATTGTAGAGGGATAAAGCAGCCCTAACCATCTCCGGAAGATCTTTTTGATAGTGTCGTATGAGTGTTTAGTAGCGGAGTTAATGGCCCACAAGTAGTTCCTTGAGTCATCAAGGATGACCTAATATGAAGATATAAAAAATATTAGTAATGATAGATAATATATTTCTCTTTTTTAAGAGTATTCTGAAACGACAAATAAACTTGATGTGTTTAGATTCATAGTTTCAGTTTTTAAACATCATTACAAATACTTTACTACTTTCTTTTTGGACTCAAGTACGAACAGTGAAATAAATTTACTTCCGTGAGCTTCGCGGTTGCATTTGCTTCTTTGTCTAGAAAATTAGAATTTAGTTTTCACTGTTGTATTAATAATTTGATAAAATACGGGGACAAAATACTTATGATTACGTTGATCATATTTTTATGAAAGGGTCAAGTCAATCGAACGGTCGGATTAATTCTTATTCTCGATATCATATACATTTTAAGGCTTTCCTTTTCTTTTCTTTTTTGTTTGCAGGGCTCTGATTTCGGTAATTGGGTTCCACTGTAATGTTCTGCTCTTCTTTTCTCAATATATGCCCAAGTGCCTATGCACAGCTAAATGTTGCTCAAATCAGGACAAGTTAAAATACATAAGAATACCCAACCGGGTGTTGGCTCGGTTAGGACACTGGGTTTTCACCCCCAGAGGCCCTGGCGCCGATTCCCCCGGGCGTTAACCGTCCCCCGTCTGTGTGGGTGCGGGCGTGGGGCGCAGGGATCAGCCCCACCAAAGGTTGGGATACCCCGAGATAGATAGATAGATAGATAGATAGATATATGTATGTATATATATACATATATAGATAGATATTTATATAAACAAAAAAACCACATAAGAATGAAGGGGGTGTTTTGGTTGCTTTACACGTAACCCCATTAAACGGTATGAGCTATTCAATTCCATTCATCGTACCAAAAGGCCTTTTACGTATAAAATTACAGCAATTTTAGAAATTGATTTTATCTACTTATTTCTTTTTTCTGAAGTGCAACAAATCTTCTCTTTCGCCATTTGTTGACGTTGAGAAAAGTCTAGCAAAGTCTAGAAAAATTTAGCCCATCCCAAACAAAACTCCTAGATCCGCCACTGTCTCAAAGAAAGAGACGTGGATGGGGTTGCGAACGGGACGTCTCCGGATCCGAACCATAGTGGACCCGGATCCGGAATCGGGTCCGCCTAGAGGACCGGAACCTAGTTCCAAAATCGAATATAATTTGCCTTTATTCTTCCTTTTTCTTAAAATAAGCATATCATTCAACTTATGACAGTGCATCAAGTCTACTACATCCAGTGTTATACCTAAAACGTGAAGAAAGAAAGAAAAGAAAAACGAGAGAGCTGATTTTGGGGTACAAATTGCTATAATAAAGGGTCATATGCCGGGTCCACGGGTCGGAACATATATGGACCGGGAATCGGACCCGGACCCGGACCCGTTTTTGAATCGTAACATAAAATAGGTTCCATACTCGGTTTTCTGCTCCTCGGAACTTCCGGGTAATCGGAGAATCGGATACCCGTTTGCAACCCCAGATGTGGAGGAGTTGCCCAACTACGGGGTACGAGGGACAGTTATGGATTTTCTCCTTAACCTATTTCAGTTAAAGCTCTCTATCATAAAGAGAGTTAAAAATAGGAAAGAGGGCTCCACGTATCACCCATTTCAGCGACAAAACTCTTAATCCGTCATTAAGACCGTCAAAATAAGGAAGATGGAAAGACTTGAATAAAAAATCATCTTCAAGATCAAATCGGAAACCGGTCACTCTCATAGACTATAAAACCCATATGATATTTATTTTTTACCGTCGGATTCAATCACGAGTGGACCCCACCCTGTTTGTTCACTTCTCACTCGCTATCTACTTCATATTTGGTTAACTTACTTTACCAGTGAGGTGAAGTGACTGGTTGATTCAAGAGACAATAAAAGGAGAGGGGGTCCACCCACAATTGATAGTAGGTCTCAAAAGCCACCTCCTCAATTTAACAAAAGAAAATGTAAAAAGATACATTCTCGTGCCACTGAATGACAAAAAAAAAAAAAAACCTCGGGGTTTTCATGGACCGCGCTGGGCTAGGCCGAGGAATGACGAAAACGGCCCGACTTCTAATCTAGAAACCAAAGCCCGGCCCAAGCCTGAGCCAGGCCTGAAGCTGCTAGCCGGCGCCTGGCCCGCATGGAAATGATGAAGCCCGAGCCCGACCCATGTTAGACTTATAGAAACATAGAAATGAGTTTCGGAGCAGCTCCTAGGCCAGCTCAACCGGTCTGATCACATCACCATCTGTGAGAGGTCGCGGGTTTGAGGCCCCCCCTCACTACTCCCTCCCTCATAATTACATGTATATTTGGGCCGGGCGGGTATTCCGGCTCTCAGCCACTTATTCCGAATAAAAGAAAATTGAGCACGACCCATCGATTATAGCCTAAACCCCGTGCCCAACCCAAAGGCGCCCGGCCCGATCGATGAGCACCCTTATGAACAAGAAATTCTTCCTTTTAAAAAAGAGAATTTCAAAAAACCGAACTCTCGCCGTCTGGTTTGACCAAGCCTTTGATTCTCTTCTCTCTTATATTAGCCGTTAACTTCGCTTCACAGGTAAAGTAAATTCACGAGACGAGCAGTATATTGTGTATTTGTTGTGATTTAATATTATTCCATTCAAACGTCAATTATACATTCCCACCCATTATATATCGTTTGGACCTAGGCCCTAACCCGTGACGAGATCAAGATGTAAAAAAATAAAAACTAAAAGGCCAAAAATCGGTTTTAGGTTTGAGTGCCAGCTTTCCTCCTCTTTGAGAGGAGGAAAAGTGGAAAATGCATCTTTACCGCCTCTATTTACAGCGGTAAAGCTGCATGACAGCTTTTCCTCCGCTCACAGAGGAGGAAAAGTGGCAATCGCAGCGTTACCGCCTCTTATAGCAGCGGAAACGTTGCAACCGCGGTATTGCCGCACGAATACGCATAGAAACCCTTCCCGCCTCTACGTTAACGTCACTTATCTCCTTTTCAACCTTATTCCCACACACGTTCATGTCTTTGGGGCCCATTTCTAGTCAAATGTACTTCGTCCGAGTGGGGCCCAACAGCGAATAACCTGTAGCATTTGTGGGCTAAGGCCCACACCAAATGGGAAAGCAACAGAGATTGGCACATTAATCGACCATTTGTCAGGAAATATCTAGGCCAAGGGACCCGTCTTTTAATTGAGCTTTGGGCTATCTTAAAACTTTAAATCCACCTCTCTATCATTTAGGATCTATTTCACTCTCATTCCCACAAGATTGTTTTTGTCTTTGGAAAACCGAATCCCCGGCTCGTGATTAGTGGGTCCACGTTCTCGCGATTTGATCCGTTGAATGGACGATATCTTGATAATTGTAGAGGGATAAAGCAGCCCTAACCATCTCCGGAAGATCTTTTTGATAGTGTCGTATGAGTGTTTAGTAGCGGAGTTAATGGCCCACAAGTAGTTCCTTGAGTCATCAAGGATGACCTAATATGAAGATATAAAAAATATTAGTAATGATAGATAATATATTTCTCTTTTTTAAGAGTATTCTGAAACGACAAATAAACTTGATGTGTTTAGATTCATAGTTTCAGTTTTTAAACATCATTACAAATACTTTACTACTTTCTTTTTGGACTCAAGTACGAACAGTGAAATAAATTTACTTCCGTGAGCTTCGCGGTTGCATTTGCTTCTTTGTCTAGAAAATTAGAATTTAGTTTTCACTGTTGTATTAATAATTTGATAAAATACGGGGACAAAATACTTATGATTACGTTGATCATATTTTTATGAAAGGGTCAAGTCAATCGAACGGTCGGATTAATTCTTATTCTCGATATCATATACATTTTAAGGCTTTCCTTTTCTTTTCTTTTTTGTTTGCAGGGCTCTGATTTCGGTAATTGGGTTCCACTGTAATGTTCTGCTCTTCTTTTCTCAATATATGCCCAAGTGCCCATGCACAGCTAAATGTTGCTCAAATCAGGACAAGTTAAAATACATAAGAATACCCAACCGGGTGTTGGCTCGGTTAGGACACTGGGTTTTCACCCCCAGAGGCCCTGGCGCCGATTCCCCCGGGCGTTAACCGTCCCCCGTCTGTGTGGGTGCGGGCGTGGGGCGCAGGGATCAGCCCCACCAAAGGTTGGGATACCCCGAGATAGATAGATAGATAGATAGATAGATATATGTATGTATATATATACATATATAGATAGATATTTATATAAACAAAAAAACCACATAAGAATGAAGGGGGTGTTTTGGTTGCTTTACACGTAACCCCATTAAACGGTATGAGCTATTCAATTCCATTCATCGTACCAAAAGGCCTTTTACGTATAAAATTACAGCAATTTTAGAAATTGATTTTATCTACTTATTTCTTTTTTCTGAAGTGCAACAAATCTTCTCTTTCGCCATTTGTTGACGTTGAGAAAAGTCTAGCAAAGTCTAGAAAAATTTAGCCCATCCCAAACAAAACTCCTAGATCCGCCACTGTCTCAAAGAAAGAGACGTGGATGGGGTTGCGAACGGGACGTCTCCGGATCCGAACCATAGTGGACCCGGATCCGGAATCGGGTCCGCCTAGAGGACCGGAACCTAGTTCCAAAATCGAATATAATTTGCCTTTATTCTTCCTTTTTCTTAAAATAAGCATATCATTCAACTTATGACAGTGCATCAAGTCTACTACATCCAGTGTTATACCTAAAACGTGAAGAAAGAAAGAAAAGAAAAACGAGAGAGCTGATTTTGGGGTACAAATTGCTATAATAAAGGGTCATATGCCGGGTCCACGGGTCGGAACATATATGGACCGGGAATCGGACCCGGACCCGGACCCGTTTTTGAATCGTAACATAAAATAGGTTCCATACTCGGTTTTCTGCTCCTCGGAACTTCCGGGTAATCGGAGAATCGGATACCCGTTTGCAACCCCAGATGTGGAGGAGTTGCCCAACTACGGGGTACGAGGGACAGTTATGGATTTTCTCCTTAACCTATTTCAGTTAAAGCTCTCTATCATAAAGAGAGTTAAAAATAGGAAAGAGGGCTCCACGTATCACCCATTTCAGCGACAAAACTCTTAATCCGTCATTAAGACCGTCAAAATAAGGAAGATGGAAAGACTTGAATAAAAGATCATCTTCAAGATCAAATCGGAAACCGGTCACTCTCATAGACTATAAAACCCATATGATATTTATTTTTTACCGTCGGATTCAATCACGAGTGGACCCCACCCTGTTTGTTCACTTCTCACTCGCTATCTACTTCATATTTGGTTAACTTACTTTACCAGTGAGGTGAAGTGACTGGTTGATTCAAGAGACAATAAAAGGAGAGGGGGTCCACCCACAATTGATAGTAGGTCTCAAAAGCCACCTCCTCAATTTAACAAAAGAAAATGTAAAAAGATACATTCTCGTGCCACTGAATGACAAAAAAAAAAAAAAACCTCGGGGTTTTCATGGACCGCGCTGGGCTAGGCCGAGGAATGACGAAAACGGCCCGACTTCTAATCTAGAAACCAAAGCCCGGCCCAAGCCTGAGCCAGGCCTGAAGCTGCTAGCCGGCGCCTGGCCCGCATGGAAATGATGAAGCCCGAGCCCGACCCATGTTAGACTTATAGAAACATAGAAATGAGTTTCGGAGCAGCTCCTAGGCCAGCTCAACCGGTCTGATCACATCACCATCTGTGAGAGGTCGCGGGTTTGAGGCCCCCCCTCACTACTCCCTCCCTCATAATTACATGTATATTTGGGCCGGGCGGGTATTCCGGCTCTCAGCCACTTATTCCGAATAAAAGAAAATTGAGCACGACCCATCGATTATAGCCTAAACCCCGTGCCCAACCCAAAGGCGCCCGGCCCGATCGATGAGCACCCTTATGAACAAGAAATTCTTCCTTTTAAAAAAGAGAATTTCAAAAAACCGAACTCTCGCCGTCTGGTTTGACCAAGCCTTTGATTCTCTTCTCTCTTATATTAGCCGTTAACTTCGCTTCACAGGTAAAGTAAATTCACGAGACGAGCAGTATATTGTGTATTTGTTGTGATTTAATATTATTCCATTCAAACGTCAATTATACATTCCCACCCATTATATATCGTTTGGACCTAGGCCCTAACCCGTGACGAGATCAAGATGTAAAAAAATAAAAACTAAAAGGCCAAAAATCGGTTTTAGGTTTGAGTGCCAGCTTTCCTCCTCTTTGAGAGGAGGAAAAGTGGAAAATGCAGCTTTACCGCCTCTATTTACAGCGGTAAAGCTGCATGACAGCTTTTCCTCCGCTCACAGAGGAGGAAAAGTGGCAATCGCAGCGTTACCGCCTCTTATAGCAGCGGAAACGTTGCAACCGCGGTATTGCCGCACGAATACGCATAGAAACCCTTCCCGCCTCTACGTTAACGTCACTTATCTCCTTTTCAACCTTATTCCCACACACGTTCATGTCTTTGGGGCCCATTTCTAGTCAAATGTACTTCGTCCGAGTGGGGCCCAACAGCGAATAACCTGTAGCATTTGTGGGCTAAGGCCCACACCAAATGGGAAAGCAACAGAGATTGGCACATTAATCGACCATTTGTCAGGAAATATCTAGGCCAAGGGACCCGTCTTTTAATTGAGCTTTGGGCTATCTTAAAACTTTAAATCCACCTCTCTATCATTTAGGATCTATTTCACTCTCATTCCCACAAGATTGTTTTTGTCTTTGGAAAACCGAATCCCCGGCTCGTGATTAGTGGGTCCACGTTCTCGCGATTTGATCCGTTGAATGGACGATATCTTGATAATTGTAGAGGGATAAAGCAGCCCTAACCATCTCCGGAAGATCTTTTTGATAGTGTCGTATGAGTGTTTAGTAGCGGAGTTAATGGCCCACAAGTAGTTCCTTGAGTCATCAAGGATGACCTAATATGAAGATATAAAAAATATTAGTAATGATAGATAATATATTTCTCTTTTTTAAGAGTATTCTGAAACGACAAATAAACTTGATGTGTTTAGATTCATAGTTTCAGTTTTTAAACATCATTACAAATACTTTACTACTTTCTTTTTGGACTCAAGTACGAACAGTGAAATAAATTTACTTCCGTGAGCTTCGCGGTTGCATTTGCTTCTTTGTCTAGAAAATTAGAATTTAGTTTTCACTGTTGTATTAATAATTTGATAAAATACGGGGACAAAATACTTATGATTACGTTGATCATATTTTTATGAAAGGGTCAAGTCAATCGAACGGTCGGATTAATTCTTATTCTCGATATCATATACATTTTAAGGCTTTCCTTTTCTTTTCTTTTTTGTTTGCAGGGCTCTGATTTCGGTAATTGGGTTCCACTGTAATGTTCTGCTCTTCTTTTCTCAATATATGCCCAAGTGCCCATGCACAGCTAAATGTTGCTCAAATCAGGACAAGTTAAAATACATAAGAATACCCAACCGGGTGTTGGCTCGGTTAGGACACTGGGTTTTCACCCCCAGAGGCCCTGGCGCCGATTCCCCCGGGCGTTAACCGTCCCCCGTCTGTGTGGGTGCGGGCGTGGGGCGCAGGGATCAGCCCCACCAAAGGTTGGGATACCCCGAGATAGATAGATAGATAGATAGATAGATATATGTATGTATATATATACATATATAGATAGATATTTATATAAACAAAAAAACCACATAAGAATGAAGGGGGTGTTTTGGTTGCTTTACACGTAACCCCATTAAACGGTATGAGCTATTCAATTCCATTCATCGTACCAAAAGGCCTTTTACGTATAAAATTACAGCAATTTTAGAAATTGATTTTATCTACTTATTTCTTTTTTCTGAAGTGCAACAAATCTTCTCTTTCGCCATTTGTTGACGTTGAGAAAAGTCTAGCAAAGTCTAGAAAAATTTAGCCCATCCCAAACAAAACTCCTAGATCCGCCACTGTCTCAAAGAAAGAGACGTGGATGGGGTTGCGAACGGGACGTCTCCGGATCCGAACCATAGTGGACCCGGATCCGGAATCGGGTCCGCCTAGAGGACCGGAACCTAGTTCCAAAATCGAATATAATTTGCCTTTATTCTTCCTTTTTCTTAAAATAAGCATATCATTCAACTTATGACAGTGCATCAAGTCTACTACATCCAGTGTTATACCTAAAACGTGAAGAAAGAAAGAAAAGAAAAACGAGAGAGCTGATTTTGGGGTACAAATTGCTATAATAAAGGGTCATATGCCGGGTCCACGGGTCGGAACATATATGGACCGGGAATCGGACCCGGACCCGGACCCGTTTTTGAATCGTAACATAAAATAGGTTCCATACTCGGTTTTCTGCTCCTCGGAACTTCCGGGTAATCGGAGAATCGGATACCCGTTTGCAACCCCAGATGTGGAGGAGTTGCCCAACTACGGGGTACGAGGGACAGTTATGGATTTTCTCCTTAACCTATTTCAGTTAAAGCTCTCTATCATAAAGAGAGTTAAAAATAGGAAAGAGGGCTCCACGTATCACCCATTTCAGCGACAAAACTCTTAATCCGTCATTAAGACCGTCAAAATAAGGAAGATGGAAAGACTTGAATAAAAAATCATCTTCAAGATCAAATCGGAAACCGGTCACTCTCATAGACTATAAAACCCATATGATATTTATTTTTTACCGTCGGATTCAATCACGAGTGGACCCCACCCTGTTTGTTCACTTCTCACTCGCTATCTACTTCATATTTGGTTAACTTACTTTACCAGTGAGGTGAAGTGACTGGTTGATTCAAGAGACAATAAAAGGAGAGGGGGTCCACCCACAATTGATAGTAGGTCTCAAAAGCCACCTCCTCAATTTAACAAAAGAAAATGTAAAAAGATACATTCTCGTGCCACTGAATGACAAAAAAAAAAAAAAAACCTCGGGGTTTTCATGGACCGCGCTGGGCTAGGCCGAGGAATGACGAAAACGGCCCGACTTCTAATCTAGAAACCAAAGCCCGGCCCAAGCCTGAGCCAGGCCTGAAGCTGCTAGCCGGCGCCTGGCCCGCATGGAAATGATGAAGCCCGAGCCCGACCCATGTTAGACTTATAGAAACATAGAAATGAGTTTCGGAGCAGCTCCTAGGCCAGCTCAACCGGTCTGATCACATCACCATCTGTGAGAGGTCGCGGGTTTGAGGCCCCCCCTCACTACTCCCTCCCTCATAATTACATGTATATTTGGGCCGGGCGGGTATTCCGGCTCTCAGCCACTTAGTCCGAATAAAAGAAAATTGAGCACGACCCATCGATTATAGCCTAAACCCCGTGCCCAACCCAAAGGCGCCCGGCCCGATCGATGAGCACCCTTATGAACAAGAAATTCTTCCTTTTAAAAAAGAGAATTTCAAAAAACCGAACTCTCGCCGTCTGGTTTGACCAAGCCTTTGATTCTCTTCTCTCTTATATTAGCCGTTAACTTCGCTTCACAGGTAAAGTAAATTCACGAGACGAGCAGTATATTGTGTATTTGTTGTGATTTAATATTATTCCATTCAAACGTCAATTATACATTCCCACCCATTATATATCGTTTGGACCTAGGCCCTAACCCGTGACGAGATCAAGATGTAAAAAAATAAAAACTAAAAGGCCAAAAATCGGTTTTAGGTTTGAGTGCCAGCTTTCCTCCTCTTTGAGAGGAGGAAAAGTGGAAAATGCAGCTTTACCGCCTCTATTTACAGCGGTAAAGCTGCATGACAGCTTTTCCTCCGCTCACAGAGGAGGAAAAGTGGCAATCGCAGCGTTACCGCCTCTTATAGCAGCGGAAACGTTGCAACCGCGGTATTGCCGCACGAATACGCATAGAAACCCTTCCCGCCTCTACGTTAACGTCACTTATCTCCTTTTCAACCTTATTCCCACACACGTTCATGTCTTTGGGGCCCATTTCTAGTCAAATGTACTTCGTCCGAGTGGGGCCCAACAGCGAATAACCTGTAGCATTTGTGGGCTAAGGCCCACACCAAATGGGAAAGCAACAGAGATTGGCACATTAATCGACCATTTGTCAGGAAATATCTAGGCCAAGGGACCCGTCTTTTAATTGAGCTTTGGGCTATCTTAAAACTTTAAATCCACCTCTCTATCATTTAGGATCTATTTCACTCTCATTCCCACAAGATTGTTTTTGTCTTTGGAAAACCGAATCCCCGGCTCGTGATTAGTGGGTCCACGTTCTCGCGATTTGATCCGTTGAATGGACGATATCTTGATAATTGTAGAGGGATAAAGCAGCCCTAACCATCTCCGGAAGATCTTTTTGATAGTGTCGTATGAGTGTTTAGTAGCGGAGTTAATGGCCCACAAGTAGTTCCTTGAGTCATCAAGGATGACCTAATATGAAGATATAAAAAATATTAGTAATGATAGATAATATATTTCTCTTTTTTAAGAGTATTCTGAAACGACAAATAAACTTGATGTGTTTAGATTCATAGTTTCAGTTTTTAAACATCATTACAAATACTTTACTACTTTCTTTTTGGACTCAAGTACGAACAGTGAAATAAATTTACTTCCGTGAGCTTCGTGGTTGCATTTGCTTCTTTGTCTAGAAAATTAGAATTTAGTTTTCACTGTTGTATTAATAATTTGATAAAATACGGGGACAAAATACTTATGATTACGTTGATCATATTTTTATGAAAGGGTCAAGTCAATCGAACGGTCGGATTAATTCTTATTCTCGATATCATATACATTTTAAGGCTTTCCTTTTCTTTTCTTTTTTGTTTGCAGGGCTCTGATTTCGGTAATTG
Organism: Persea americana; assembly: GCA_029852735.1. Lineage (NCBI taxonomy): Eukaryota > Viridiplantae > Streptophyta > Magnoliopsida > Laurales > Lauraceae > Persea > Persea americana. Next base: position 54,836,748 of record CM056812.1, read on the forward strand.
GGTTCCACTGTAATGTTCTGCTCTTCTTTTCTCAATATATGCCCAAGTGCCCATGCACAGCTAAATGTTGCTCAAATCAGGACAAGTTAAAATACATAAGAATACCCAACCGGGTGTTGGCTCGGTTAGGACACTGGGTTTTCACCCCCAGAGGCCCTGGCGCCGATTCCCCCGGGCGTTAACCGTCCCCCGTCTGTGTGGGTGCGGGCGTGGGGCGCAGGGATCAGCCCCACCAAAGGTTGGGATACCCCGAGATAGATAGATAGATAGATAGATAGATATATGTATGTATATATATACATATATAGATAGATATTTATATAAACAAAAAAACCACATAAGAATGAAGGGGGTGTTTTGGTTGCTTTACACGTAACCCCATTAAACGGTATGAGCTATTCAATTCCATTCATCGTACCAAAAGGCCTTTTACGTATAAAATTACAGCAATTTTAGAAATTGATTTTATCTACTTATTTCTTTTTTCTGAAGTGCAACAAATCTTCTCTTTCGCCATTTGTTGACGTTGAGAAAAGTCTAGCAAAGTCTAGAAAAATTTAGCCCATCCCAAACAAAACTCCTAGATCCGCCACTGTCTCAAAGAAAGAGACGTGGATGGGGTTGCGAACGGGACGTCTCCGGATCCGAACCATAGTGGACCCGGATCCGGAATCGGGTCCGCCTAGAGGACCGGAACCTAGTTCCAAAATCGAATATAATTTGCCTTTATTCTTCCTTTTTCTTAAAATAAGCATATCATTCAACTTATGACAGTGCATCAAGTCTACTACATCCAGTGTTATACCTAAAACGTGAAGAAAGAAAGAAAAGAAAAACGAGAGAGCTGATTTTGGGGTACAAATTGCTATAATAAAGGGTCATATGCCGGGTCCACGGGTCGGAACATATATGGACCGGGAATCGGACCCGGACCCGGACCCGTTTTTGAATCGTAACATAAAATAGGTTCCATACTCGGTTTTCTGCTCCTCGGAACTTCCGGGTAATCGGAGAATCGGATACCCGTTTGCAACCCCAGATGTGGAGGAGTTGCCCAACTACGGGGTACGAGGGACAGTTATGGATTTTCTCCTTAACCTATTTCAGTTAAAGCTCTCTATCATAAAGAGAGTTAAAAATAGGAAAGAGGGCTCCACGTATCACCCATTTCAGCGACAAAACTCTTAATCCGTCATTAAGACCGTCAAAATAAGGAAGATGGAAAGACTTGAATAAAAAATCATCTTCAAGATCAAATCGGAAACCGGTCACTCTCATAGACTATAAAACCCATATGATATTTATTTTTTACCGTCGGATTCAATCACGAGTGGACCCCACCCTGTTTGTTCACTTCTCACTCGCTATCTACTTCATATTTGGTTAACTTACTTTACCAGTGAGGTGAAGTGACTGGTTGATTCAAGAGACAATAAAAGGAGAGGGGGTCCACCCACAATTGATAGTAGGTCTCAAAAGCCACCTCCTCAATTTAACAAAAGAAAATGTAAAAAGATACATTCTCGTGCCACTGAATGACAAAAAAAAAAAAAAAACCTCGGGGTTTTCATGGACCGCGCTGGGCTAGGCCGAGGAATGACGAAAACGGCCCGACTTCTAATCTAGAAACCAAAGCCCGGCCCAAGCCTGAGCCAGGCCTGAAGCTGCTAGCCGGCGCCTGGCCCGCATGGAAATGATGAAGCCCGAGCCCGACCCATGTTAGACTTATAGAAACATAGAAATGAGTTTCGGAGCAGCTCCTAGGCCAGCTCAACCGGTCTGATCACATCACCATCTGTGAGAGGTCGCGGGTTTGAGGCCCCCCCTCACTACTCCCTCCCTCATAATTACATGTATATTTGGGCCGGGCGGGTATTCCGGCTCTCAGCCACTTAGTCCGAATAAAAGAAAATTGAGCACGACCCATCGATTATAGCCTAAACCCCGTGCCCAACCCAAAGGCGCCCGGCCCGATCGATGAGCACCCTTATGAACAAGAAATTCTTCCTTTTAAAAAAGAGAATTTCAAAAAACCGAACTCTCGCCGTCTGGTTTGACCAAGCCTTTGATTCTCTTCTCTCTTATATTAGCCGTTAACTTCGCTTCACAGGTAAAGTAAATTCACGAGACGAGCAGTATATTGTGTATTTGTTGTGATTTAATATTATTCCATTCAAACGTCAATTATACATTCCCACCCATTATATATCGTTTGGACCTAGGCCCTAACCCGTGACGAGATCAAGATGTAAAAAAATAAAAACTAAAAGGCCAAAAATCGGTTTTAGGTTTGAGTGCCAGCTTTCCTCCTCTTTGAGAGGAGGAAAAGTGGAAAATGCATCTTTACCGCCTCTATTTACAGCGGTAAAGCTGCATGACAGCTTTTCCTCCGCTCACAGAGGAGGAAAAGTGGCAATCGCAGCGTTACCGCCTCTTATAGCAGCGGAAACGTTGCAACCGCGGTATTGCCGCACGAATACGCATAGAAACCCTTCCCGCCTCTACGTTAACGTCACTTATCTCCTTTTCAACCTTATTCCCACACACGTTCATGTCTTTGGGGCCCATTTCTAGTCAAATGTACTTCGTCCGAGTGGGGCCCAACAGCGAATAACCTGTAGCATTTGTGGGCTAAGGCCCACACCAAATGGGAAAGCAACAGAGATTGGCACATTAATCGACCATTTGTCAGGAAATATCTAGGCCAAGGGACCCGTCTTTTAATTGAGCTTTGGGCTATCTTAAAACTTTAAATCCACCTCTCTATCATTTAGGATCTATTTCACTCTCATTCCCACAAGATTGTTTTTGTCTTTGGAAAACCGAATCCCCGGCTCGTGATTAGTGGGTCCACGTTCTCGCGATTTGATCCGTTGAATGGACGATATCTTGATAATTGTAGAGGGATAAAGCAGCCCTAACCATCTCCGGAAGATCTTTTTGATAGTGTCGTATGAGTGTTTAGTAGCGGAGTTAATGGCCCACAAGTAGTTCCTTGAGTCATCAAGGATGACCTAATATGAAGATATAAAAAATATTAGTAATGATAGATAATATATTTCTCTTTTTTAAGAGTATTCTGAAACGACAAATAAACTTGATGTGTTTAGATTCATAGTTTCAGTTTTTAAACATCATTACAAATACTTTACTACTTTCTTTTTGGACTCAAGTACGAACAGTGAAATAAATTTACTTCCGTGAGCTTCGCGGTTGCATTTGCTTCTTTGTCTAGAAAATTAGAATTTAGTTTTCACTGTTGTATTAATAATTTGATAAAATACGGGGACAAAATACTTATGATTACGTTGATCATATTTTTATGAAAGGGTCAAGTCAATCGAACGGTCGGATTAATTCTTATTCTCGATATCATATACATTTTAAGGCTTTCCTTTTCTTTTCTTTTTTGTTTGCAGGGCTCTGATTTCGGTAATTGGGTTCCACTGTAATGTTCTGCTCTTCTTTTCTCAATATATGCCCAAGTGCCCATGCACAGCTAAATGTTGCTCAAATCAGGACAAGTTAAAATACATAAGAATACCCAACCGGGTGTTGGCTCGGTTAGGACACTGGGTTTTCACCCCCAGAGGCCCTGGCGCCGATTCCCCCGGGCGTTAACCGTCCCCCGTCTGTGTGGGTGCGGGCGTGGGGCGCAGGGATCAGCCCCACCAAAGGTTGGGATACCCCGAGATAGATAGATAGATAGATAGATAGATATATGTATGTATATATATACATATATAGATAGATATTTATATAAACAAAAAAACCACATAAGAATGAAGGGGGTGTTTTGGTTGCTTTACACGTAACCCCATTAAACGGTATGAGCTATTCAATTCCATTCATCGTACCAAAAGGCCTTTTACGTATAAAATTACAGCAATTTTAGAAATTGATTTTATCTACTTATTTCTTTTTTCTGAAGTGCAACAAATCTTCTCTTTCGCCATTTGTTGACGTTGAGAAAAGTCTAGCAAAGTCTAGAAAAATTTAGCCCATCCCAAACAAAACTCCTAGATCCGCCACTGTCTCAAAGAAAGAGACGTGGATGGGGTTGCGAACGGGACGTCTCCGGATCCGAACCATAGTGGACCCGGATCCGGAATCGGGTCCGCCTAGAGGACCGGAACCTAGTTCCAAAATCGAATATAATTTGCCTTTATTCTTCCTTTTTCTTAAAATAAGCATATCATTCAACTTATGACAGTGCATCAAGTCTACTACATCCAGTGTTATACCTAAAACGTGAAGAAAGAAAGAAAAGAAAAACGAGAGAGCTGATTTTGGGGTACAAATTGCTATAATAAAGGGTCATATGCCGGGTCCACGGGTCGGAACATATATGGACCGGGAATCGGACCCGGACCCGGACCCGTTTTTGAATCGTAACATAAAATAGGTTCCATACTCGGTTTTCTGCTCCTCGGAACTTCCGGGTAATCGGAGAATCGGATACCCGTTTGCAACCCCAGATGTGGAGGAGTTGCCCAACTACGGGGTACGAGGGACAGTTATGGATTTTCTCCTTAACCTATTTCAGTTAAAGCTCTCTATCATAAAGAGAGTTAAAAATAGGAAAGAGGGCTCCACGTATCACCCATTTCAGCGACAAAACTCTTAATCCGTCATTAAGACCGTCAAAATAAGGAAGATGGAAAGACTTGAATAAAAAATCATCTTCAAGATCAAATCGGAAACCGGTCACTCTCATAGACTATAAAACCCATATGATATTTATTTTTTACCGTCGGATTCAATCACGAGTGGACCCCACCCTGTTTGTTCACTTCTCACTCGCTATCTACTTCATATTTGGTTAACTTACTTTACCAGTGAGGTGAAGTGACTGGTTGATTCAAGAGACAATAAAAGGAGAGGGGGTCCACCCACAATTGATAGTAGGTCTCAAAAGCCACCTCCTCAATTTAACAAAAGAAAATGTAAAAAGATACATTCTCGTGCCACTGAATGACAAAAAAAAAAAAAAAAACCTCGGGGTTTTCATGGACCGCGCTGGGCTAGGCCGAGGAATGACGAAAACGGCCCGACTTCTAATCTAGAAACCAAAGCCCGGCCCAAGCCTGAGCCAGGCCTGAAGCTGCTAGCCGGCGCCTGGCCCGCATGGAAATGATGAAGCCCGAGCCCGACCCATGTTAGACTTATAGAAACATAGAAATGAGTTTCGGAGCAGCTCCTAGGCCAGCTCAACCGGTCTGATCACATCACCATCTGTGAGAGGTCGCGGGTTTGAGGCCCCCCCTCACTACTCCCTCCCTCATAATTACATGTATATTTGGGCCGGGCGGGTATTCCGGCTCTCAGCCACTTAGTCCGAATAAAAGAAAATTGAGCACGACCCATCGATTATAGCCTAAACCCCGTGCCCAACCCAAAGGCGCCCGGCCCGATCGATGAGCACCCTTATGAACAAGAAATTCTTCCTTTTAAAAAAGAGAATTTCAAAAAACCGAACTCTCGCCGTCTGGTTTGACCAAGCCTTTGATTCTCTTCTCTCTTATATTAGCCGTTAACTTCGCTTCACAGGTAAAGTAAATTCACGAGACGAGCAGTATATTGTGTATTTGTTGTGATTTAATATTATTCCATTCAAACGTCAATTATACATTCCCACCCATTATATATCGTTTGGACCTAGGCCCTAACCCGTGACGAGATCAAGATGTAAAAAAATAAAAACTAAAAGGCCAAAAATCGGTTTTAGGTTTGAGTGCCAGCTTTCCTCCTCTTTGAGAGGAGGAAAAGTGGAAAATGCAGCTTTACCGCCTCTATTTACAGCGGTAAAGCTGCATGACAGCTTTTCCTCCGCTCACAGAGGAGGAAAAGTGGCAATCGCAGCGTTACCGCCTCTTATAGCAGCGGAAACGTTGCAACCGCGGTATTGCCGCACGAATACGCATAGAAACCCTTCCCGCCTCTACGTTAACGTCACTTATCTCCTTTTCAACCTTATTCCCACACACGTTCATGTCTTTGGGGCCCATTTCTAGTCAAATGTACTTCGTCCGAGTGGGGCCCAACAGCGAATAACCTGTAGCATTTGTGGGCTAAGGCCCACACCAAATGGGAAAGCAACAGAGATTGGCACATTAATCGACCATTTGTCAGGAAATATCTAGGCCAAGGGACCCGTCTTTTAATTGAGCTTTGGGCTATCTTAAAACTTTAAATCCACCTCTCTATCATTTAGGATCTATTTCACTCTCATTCCCACAAGATTGTTTTTGTCTTTGGAAAACCGAATCCCCGGCTCGTGATTAGTGGGTCCACGTTCTCGCGATTTGATCCGTTGAATGGACGATATCTTGATAATTGTAGAGGGATAAAGCAGCCCTAACCATCTCCGGAAGATCTTTTTGATAGTGTCGTATGAGTGTTTAGTAGCGGAGTTAATGGCCCACAAGTAGTTCCTTGAGTCATCAAGGATGACCTAATATGAAGATATAAAAAATATTAGTAATGATAGATAATATATTTCTCTTTTTTAAGAGTATTCTGAAACGACAAATAAACTTGATGTGTTTAGATTCATAGTTTCAGTTTTTAAACATCATTACAAATACTTTACTACTTTCTTTTTGGACTCAAGTACGAACAGTGAAATAAATTTACTTCCGTGAGCTTCGCGGTTGCATTTGCTTCTTTGTCTAGAAAATTAGAATTTAGTTTTCACTGTTGTATTAATAATTTGATAAAATACGGGGACAAAATACTTATGATTACGTTGATCATATTTTTATGAAAGGGTCAAGTCAATCGAACGGTCGGATTAATTCTTATTCTCGATATCATATACATTTTAAGGCTTTCCTTTTCTTTTCTTTTTTGTTTGCAGGGCTCTGATTTCGGTAATTGGGTTCCACTGTAATGTTCTGCTCTTCTTTTCTCAATATATGCCCAAGTGCCCATGCACAGCTAAATGTTGCTCAAATCAGGACAAGTTAAAATACATAAGAATACCCAACCGGGTGTTGGCTCGGTTAGGACACTGGGTTTTCACCCCCAGAGGCCCTGGCGCCGATTCCCCCGGGCGTTAACCGTCCCCCGTCTGTGTGGGTGCGGGCGTGGGGCGCAGGGATCAGCCCCACCAAAGGTTGGGATACCCCGAGATAGATAGATAGATAGATAGATAGATATATGTATGTATATATATACATATATAGATAGATATTTATATAAACAAAAAAACCACATAAGAATGAAGGGGGTGTTTTGGTTGCTTTACACGTAACCCCATTAAACGGTATGAGCTATTCAATTCCATTCATCGTACCAAAAGGCCTTTTACGTATAAAATTACAGCAATTTTAGAAATTGATTTTATCTACTTATTTCTTTTTTCTGAAGTGCAACAAATCTTCTCTTTCGCCATTTGTTGACGTTGAGAAAAGTCTAGCAAAGTCTAGAAAAATTTAGCCCATCCCAAACAAAACTCCTAGATCCGCCACTGTCTCAAAGAAAGAGACGTGGATGGGGTTGCGAACGGGACGTCTCCGGATCCGAACCATAGTGGACCCGGATCCGGAATCGGGTCCGCCTAGAGGACCGGAACCTAGTTCCAAAATCGAATATAATTTGCCTTTATTCTTCCTTTTTCTTAAAATAAGCATATCATTCAACTTATGACAGTGCATCAAGTCTACTACATCCAGTGTTATACCTAAAACGTGAAGAAAGAAAGAAAAGAAAAACGAGAGAGCTGATTTTGGGGTACAAATTGCTATAATAAAGGGTCATATGCCGGGTCCACGGGTCGGAACATATATGGACCGGGAATCGGACCCGGACCCGGACCCGTTTTTGAATCGTAACATAAAATAGGTTCCATACTCGGTTTTCTGCTCCTCGGAACTTCCGGGTAATCGGAGAATCGGATACCCGTTTGCAACCCCAGATGTGGAGGAGTTGCCCAACTACGGGGTACGAGGGACAGTTATGGATTTTCTCCTTAACCTATTTCAGTTAAAGCTCTCTATCATAAAGAGAGTTAAAAATAGGAAAGAGGGCTCCACGTATCACCCATTTCAGCGACAAAACTCTTAATCCGTCATTAAGACCGTCAAAATAAGGAAGATGGAAAGACTTGAATAAAAAATCATCTTCAAGATCAAATCGGAAACCGGTCACTCTCATAGACTATAAAACCCATATGATATTTATTTTTTACCGTCGGATTCAATCACGAGTGGACCCCACCCTGTTTGTTCACTTCTCACTCGCTATCTACTTCATATTTGGTTAACTTACTTTACCAGTGAGGTGAAGTGACTGGTTGATTCAAGAGACAATAAAAGGAGAGGGGGTCCACCCACAATTGATAGTAGGTCTCAAAAGCCACCTCCTCAATTTAACAAAAGAAAATGTAAAAAGATACATTCTCGTGCCACTGAATGACAAAAAAAAAAAAAAAACCTCGGGGTTTTCATGGACCGCGCTGGGCTAGGCCGAGGAATGACGAAAACGGCCCGACTTCTAATCTAGAAACCAAAGCCCGGCCCAAGCCTGAGCCAGGCCTGAAGCTGCTAGCCGGCGCCTGGCCCGCATGGAAATGATGAAGCCCGAGCCCGACCCATGTTAGACTTATAGAAACATAGAAATGAGTTTCGGAGCAGCTCCTAGGCCAGCTCAACCGGTCTGATCACATCACCATCTGTGAGAGGTCGCGGGTTTGAGGCCCCCCCTCACTACTCCCTCCCTCATAATTACATGTATATTTGGGCCGGGCGGGTATTCCGGCTCTCAGCCACTTAGTCCGAATAAAAGAAAATTGAGCACGACCCATCGATTATAGCCTAAACCCCGTGCCCAACCCAAAGGCGCCCGGCCCGATCGATGAGCACCCTTATGAACAAGAAATTCTTCCTTTTAAAAAAGAGAATTTCAAAAAACCGAACTCTCGCCGTCTGGTTTGACCAAGCCTTTGATTCTCTTCTCTCTTATATTAGCCGTTAACTTCGCTTCACAGGTAAAGTAAATTCACGAGACGAGCAGTATATTGTGTATTTGTTGTGATTTAATATTATTCCATTCAAACGTCAATTATACATTCCCACCCATTATATATCGTTTGGACCAGGCCCTAACCCGTGACGAGATCAAGATGTAAAAAAATAAAAACTAAAAGGCCAAAAATCGGTTTTAGGTTTGAGTGCCAGCTTTCCTCCTCTTTGAGAGGAGGAAAAGTGGAAAATGCAGCTTTACCGCCTCTATTTACAGCGGTAAAGCTGCATGACAGCTTTTCCTCCGCTCACAGAGGAGGAAAAGTGGCAATCGCAGCGTTACCGCCTCTTATAGCAGCGGAAACGTTGCAACCGCGGTATCGCCGCACGAATACGCATAGAAACCCTTCCCGCCTCTACGTTAATGTCACTTATCTCCTTTTCAACCTTATTCCCACACACGTTCATGTCTTTGGGGCCCTTTTCTAGTCAAATGTACTTCGTCCGAGTGGGGCCCAACAGCGAATAACCTGTAGCATTTGTGGGCTAAGGCCCACACCAAATGGGAAAGCAACAGAGATTGGCACATTAATCGACCATTTGTCAGGAAATATCTAGGCCAAGGGACCCGTCTTTTAATTGAGCTTTGGGCTATCTTAAAACTTTAAATCCACCTCTCTATCATTTAGGATCTATTTCACTTTCATTCCCACAAGATTGTTTTTGTCTTTGGAAAACCGAATCCCCGGCTCGTGATTAGTGGGTCCACGTTCTCGCGATTTGATCCGTTGAATGGACGATATCTTGATAATTGTAGAGGGATAAAGCAGCCCTAACCATCTCCGGAAGATCTTTTTGATAGTGTCGTATGAGTGTTTAGTAGCGGAGTTAATGGCCCACAATTAGTTCCTTGCGTCATCAAGGATGACCTAATATGAAGATATAAAAAATATTAGTAATGATAGATAATATATTTCTCTTTTTTAAGAGTATTCTGAAACGACAAATAAACTTGATGTGTTTAGATTCATAGTTTCAGTTTTTAAACATCATTACAAATACTTTACTACTTTCTTTTTGGACTCAAGTACGAACAGTGAAATAAATTTACTTCCGTGAGCTTCGCGGTTGCATTTGCTTCTTTGTCTAGAAAATTAGAATTTAGTTTTCACTGTTGTATTAATAATTTGATAAAATACGGGGACAAAATACTTATGATTACGTTGATCATATTTTTATGAAAGGGTCAAGTCAATCGAACGGTCGGATTAATTCTTATTCTCGATATCATATACATTTTAAGGCTTTCCTTTTCTTTTCTTTTTTGTTTGCTGCAGGGCTCTGATTTCGGTAATTGGGTTCCACTGTAATGTTCTGCTCTTCTTTTCTCAATATATGCCCAAGTGCCTATGCACAGCTAAATGTTGCTCAAATCAGGACAAGTTAAAATACATAAGAATACCCAACCGGGTGTTGGCTCGGTTAGGACACTGGGTTTTCACCCCCAGAGGCCCTGGCGCCGATTCCCCCGGGCGTTAACCGTCCCCCGTCTGTGTGGGTGCGGGCGTGGGGCGCAGGGATCAGCCCCACCAAAGGTTGGGATACCCCGAGATAGATAGATAGATAGATAGATAGATATATGTATGTATATATATACATATATAGATAGATATTTATATAAACAAAAAAACCACATAAGAATGAAGGGGGTGTTTTGGTTGCTTTACACGTAACCCCATTAAACGGTATGAGCTATTCAATTCCATTCATCGTACCAAAAGGCCTTTTACGTATAAAATTACAGCAATTTTAGAAATTGATTTTATCTACTTATTTCTTTTTTCTGAAGTGCAACAAATCTTCTCTTTCGCCATTTGTTGACGTTGAGAAAAGTCTAGCAAAGTCTAGAAAAATTTAGCCCATCCCAAACAAAACTCCTAGATCCGCCACTGTCTCAAAGAAAGAGACGTGGATGGGGTTGCGAACGGGACGTCTCCGGATCCGAACCATAGTGGACCCGGATCCGGAATCGGGTCCGCCTAGAGGACCGGAACCTAGTTCCAAAATCGAATATAATTTGCCTTTATTCTTCCTTTTTCTTAAAATAAGCATATCATTCAACTTATGACAGTGCATCAAGTCTACTACATCCAGTGTTATACCTAAAACGTGAAGAAAGAAAGAAAAGAAAAACGAGAGAGCTGATTTTGGGGTACAAATTGCTATAATAAAGGGTCATATGCCGGGTCCACGGGTCGGAACATATATGGACCGGGAATCGGACCCGGACCCGGACCCGTTTTTGAATCGTAACATAAAATAGGTTCCATACTCGGTTTTCTGCTCCTCGGAACTTCCGGGTAATCGGAGAATCGGATACCCGTTTGCAACCCCAGATGTGGAGGAGTTGCCCAACTACGGGGTACGAGGGACAGTTATGGATTTTCTCCTTAACCTATTTCAGTTAAAGCTCTCTATCATAAAGAGAGTTAAAAATAGGAAAGAGGGCTCCACGTATCACCCATTTCAGCGACAAAACTCTTAATCCGTCATTAAGACCGTCAAAATAAGGAAGATGGAAATACTTGAATAAAAAATCATCTTCAAGATCAAATCGGAAACCGGTCACTCTCATAGACTATAAAACCCATATGATATTTATTTTTTACCGTCGGATTCAATCACGAGTGGACCCCACCCTGTTTGTTCACTTCTCACTCGCTATCTACTTCATATTTGGTTAACTTACTTTACCAGTGAGGTGAAGTGACTGGTTGATTCAAGAGACAATAAAAGGAGAGGGGGTCCACCCACAATTGATAGTAGGTCTCAAAAGCCACCTCCTCAATTTAACAAAAGAAAATGTAAAAAGATACATTCTCGTGCCACTGAATGACAAAAAAAAAAAAAAAAACCTCGGGGTTTTCATGGACCGCGCTGGGCTAGGCCGAGGAATGACGAAAACGGCCCGACTTCTAATCTAGAAACCAAAGCCCGGCCCAAGCCTGAGCCAGGCCTGAAGCTGCTAGCCGGCGCCTGGCCCGCATGGAAATGATGAAGCCCGAGCCCGACCCATGTTAGACTTATAGAAACATAGAAATGAGTTTCGGAGCAGCTCCTAGGCCAGCTCAACCGGTCTGATCACATCACCATCTGTGAGAGGTCGCGGGTTTGAGGCCCCCCCTCACTACTCCCTCCCTCATAATTACATGTATATTTGGGCCGGGCGGGTATTCCGGCTCTCAGCCACTTAGTCCGAATAAAAGAAAATTGAGCACGACCCATCGATTATAGCCTAAACCCCGTGCCCAACCCAAAGGCGCCCGGCCCGATCGATGAGCACCCTTATGAACAAGAAATTCTTCCTTTTAAAAAAGAGAATTTCAAAAAACCGAACTCTCGCCGTCTGGTTTGACCAAGCCTTTGATTCTCTTCTCTCTTATATTAGCCGTTAACTTCGCTTCACAAGTAAAGTAAATTCACGAGACGAGCAGTATATTGTGTATTTGTTGTGATTTAATATTATTCCATTCAAACGTCAATTATTCATTCCCACCCATTATATATCGTTTGGACCTAGGCCCTAACCCGTGACGAGATCAAGATGTAAAAAAATAAAAACTAAAAGGCCAAAAATCGGTTTTAGGTTTGAGTGCCAGCTTTCCTCCTCTTTGAGAGGAGGAAAAGTGGAAAATGCAGCTTTACCGCCTCTATTTACAGCGGTAAAACTGCATGACAGCTTTTCCTTCGCTCACAGAGGAGGAAAAGTGGCAATCGCAGCGTTACCGCCTCTTATAGCAGCGGAAACGTTGCAACCGCGGTATCGCCGCACGAATACGCATAGAAACCCTTCCCGCCTCTACGTTAATGTCACTTATCTCCTTTTCAACCTTATTCCCACACACGTTCATGTCTTTGGGACCCATTTCTAGTCAAATGTACTTCGTCCGAGTGGGGCCCAACAGCGAATAACCTGTAGCATTTGTGGGCTAAGGCCCACACCAAATGGGAAAGCAACAGAGATTGGCACATTAATCGACCATTTGTCATGAAATATCTAGGCCAAGGGACCCGTCTTTTAATTGAGCTTTGGGCTATCTTAAAACTTTAAATCCACCTCTCTATCATTTAGGATCTATTTCACTCTCATTCCCACAAGATTGTTTTTGTCTTTGGAAAAACGAATCCCCGGCTCGTGATTAGTGGGTCCACGTTCTCGCGATTTGATCCGTTGAATGGACGATATCTTGATAATTGTAGAGGGATAAAGCAGCCCTAACCATCTCCGGAAGATCTTTTTGATAGTGTCGTATGAGTGTTTAGTAGCGGAGTTAATGGCCCACAAGTAGTTCCTTGAGTCATCAAGGATGACCTAATATGAAGATATAAAAAATATTAGTAATGATAGATAATATATTTCTCTTTTTTAAGAGTATTCTGAAACGACAAATAAACTTGATGTGTTTAGATTCATAGTTTCAGTTTTTAAACATCATTACAAATACTTTACTACTTTCTTTTTGGACTCAAGTACGAACAGTGAAATAAATTTACTTCCGTGAGCTTCGCGGTTGCATTTGCTTCTTTGTCTAGAAAATTAGAATTTAGTTTTCACTGTTGTATTAATAATTTGATAAAATACGGGTACAAAATACTCATGATTACGTTGATCATATTTTTATGAAAGGGTCAAGTCAATCGAACGGTCGGATTAATTCTTATTCTCGATATCATATACATTTTAAGGCTTTCCTTTTCTTTTCTTTTTTGTTTGCAGGGCTCTGATTTCGGTAATTGGGTTCCACTGTAATGTTCTGCTCTTCTTTTCTCAATATATGCCCAAGTGCCTATGCACAGCTAAATGTTGCTCAAATCAGGACAAGTTAAAATACATAAGAATACCCAACCGGGTGTTGGCTCGGTTAGGACACTGGGTTTTCACCCCCAGAGGCCCTGGCGCCGATTCCCCCGGGCGTTAACCGTCCCCCGTCTGTGTGGGTGCGGGCGTGGGGCGCAGGGATCAGCCCCACCAAAGGTTGGGATACCCCGAGATAGATAGATAGATAGATAGATATATGTATGTATATATATACATATATAGGTAGATATTTATATAAACTAAAAAACCACATAAGAATGAAGGGGGTGTTTTGGTTGCTTTACACGTAACCCCATTAAACGGTATGAGCTATTCAATTCCATTCATCGTACCAAAAGGCCTTTTACGTATAAAATTACAGCAATTTTAGAAATTGATTTTATCTACTTATTTCTTTTTTCTGAAGTGCAACAAATCTTCTCTTTCGCCATTTGTTGACGTTGAGAAAAGTCTAGCAAAGTCTAGAAAAATTTAGCCCATCCCAAACCAAACTCCTAGATCCGCCACTGTCTCAAAGAAAGAGACGTGGATGGGGTTGCGAACGGGACGTCTCCGGATCCGAACCATAGTGGACCCGGATCCGGAATCGGGTCCGCCTAGAGGACCGGAACCTAGTTCCAAAATCGAATATAATTTGCCTTTATTCTTCCTTTTTCTTAAAATAAGCATATCATTCAACTTATGACAGTGCATCAAGTCTACTACATCCAGTGTTATACCTAAAACGTGAAGAAAGAAAGAAAAGAAAAACGAGAGAGCTGATTTTGGGGTACAAATTGCTATAATAAAGGGTCATATGCCGGGTCCCGGGTCCACGGGTCGGAACATATATGGACCGGGAATCGGACCCGGACCCGGACCCGTTTTTGAATCGTAACATAAAATAGGTTCCATACTCGGTTTTTTGCTCCTCGGAACTTCCGGGTAATCGGAGAATCGGATACCCGTTTGCAACCCCAGATGTGGAGGAGTTGCCCAACTACGGGGTACGAGGGACAGTTATGGATTTTCTCCTTAACCTATTTCAGTTAAAGCTCTCTATCATAAAGAGAGTTAAAAATAGGAAAGAGGGCTCCACGTATCACCCATTTCAGCGACAAAACTCTTAATCCGTCATTAAGACCGTCAAAATAAGGAAGATGGAAAGACTTGAATAAAAAATCATCTTCAAGATCAAATCGGAAACCGGTCACTCTCATAGACTATAAAACCCATATGATATTTATTTTTTACCGTCGGATTCAATCACGAGTGGACCCCACCCTGTTTGTTCACTTCTCACTCGCTATGTACTTCATATTTGGTTAACTTACTTTACCAGTGAGGTGAAGTGACTGGTTGATTCAAGAGACAATAAAAGGAGAGGGGGTCCACCCACAATTGATAGTAGGTCTCAAAAGCCACCTCCTCAATTTAACAAAAGAAAATGTAAAAAGATACATTCTCGTGCCACTGAATGACAAAAAAAAAAAAAAAACCTCGGGGTTTTCATGGACCGCGCTGGGCTAGGCCGAGGAATGACGAAAACGGCCCGACTTCTAATCTAGAAACCAAAGCCCGGCCCAAGCCTGAGCCAGGCCTGAAGCTGCTAGTCGGCCCCTGGCCCGCATGGAAATGATGAAGCCCGAGCCCGACCCATGTTAGACTTATAGAAACATAGAAATGAGTTTCGGAGCAGCTCCTAGGCCAGCTCAACCGGTCTGATCACATCACCATCTGTGAGAGGTCGCGGGTTTGAGGCCCTCCCTCACTACTCCCTCCCTCATAATTACATGTATATTTGGGCCGGGCGGGTATTCCGGCTCTCAGCCACTTAGTCCGAATAAAAGAAAATTGAGCACGACCCATCGATTATAGCCTAAACCCCGTGCCCAACCCAAAGGCGCCCGGCCCGATCGATGAGCACCCTTATGAACAAGAAATTCTTCCTTTTAAAAAAGAGAATTTCAAAAAACCGAACTCTCGCCGTCTGGTTTGACCAAGGCTTTGATTCTCTTCTCTCTTATATTAGCCGTTAGCTTCGCTTCACAAGTAAAGTAAATTCACGAGACGAGCAGTATATTGTGCATTTGTTGTGATTTAATATTATTCCATTCAAACGTCAATTATACATTCCCACCCATTATATATCGTTTGGACCTAGGCCCTAACCCGTGACGAGATCAAGATGTAAAAAAATAAAAACTAAAAGGCCAAAAATCGGTTTTAGGTTTGAGTGCCAGCTTTCCTCCTCTTTGAGAGGAGGAAAGGTGGAAAATGCAGCTTTACCGCCTCTATTTACAGCGGTAAAGCTGCATGACAGCTTTTCCTCCGCTCACAGAGGAGGAAAAGTGGCAATCGCAGCGTTACCGTCTCTTATAGCAGCGGAAACGTTGCAACCGCGGTATCGCCGCACGAATACGCGTAGAAACCCTTCCCGCCTCTACGTTAATGTCACTTATCTCCTTTTCAACCTTATTCCCACACACGTTCATGTCTTTGGGGCCCATTTCTAGTCAAATGTACTTCGTCCGAGTGGGGCCCAACAGCGAATAACCTGTAGCATTTGTGGGCTAAGGCCCACACCAAATGGGAAAGCAACAGAGATTGGCACATTAATCGACCATTTGTCAGGAAATATCTAGGCCAAGGGACCCGTCTTTTAATTGAGCTTTGGGCTATCTTAAAACTTTAAATCCACCTCTCTATCATTTAGGATCTATTTCATTCTCATTCCCACAAGATTGTTTTTGTCTTTGGAAAACCGAATCCCCGGCTCGTGATTAGTGGGTCCACGTTCTGGCGATTTGATCCGTTGAATGGACGATATCTTGATAATTGTAGAGGGATAAAGCAGCCCTAACCATCTCCGGAAGATCTTTTTGATAGTGTCGTATGAGTGTTTAGTAGCGGAGTTAATGGCCCACAAGTAGTTCCTTGAGTCATCAAGGATGACCTAATATGAAGATAAAAAAAATATTAGTAATGATAGATAATATATTTCTCTTTTTTAAGAGTATTCTGAAACGACAAATAAACTTGATGTGTTTAGATTCATAGTTTCAGTTTTTAAACATCATTACAAATACTTTACTACTTTCTTTTTGGACTCAAGTACGAACAGTGAAATAAATTTACTTCCGTGAGCTCCGCGGTTGCATTTGCTTCTTTGTCTAGAAAATTAGAATTTAGTTTTCACTGTTGTATTAATAATTTGATAAAATACGGGGACAAAATACTTATGATTACGTTGATCATATTTTTATGAAAGGGTCAAGTCAATCGAACGGTCGGATTAATTCTTATTCTCGATATCATATACATTTTAAGGCTTTCCTTTTCTTTTCTTTTTTGTTTGCAGGGCTCTGATTTCGGTAATTGGGTTCCACTGTAATGTTCTGCTCTTCTTTTCTCAATATATGCCCAAGTGCCTATGCACAGCTAAATGTTGCTCAAATCAGGACAAGTTAAAATACATAAGAATACCCAACCGGGTGTGGGCTCGGTTAGGACACTGGGTTTTCACCCCCAGAGGCCCTGGCGCCGATTCCCCCGGGCGTTAACCGTCCCCCGTCTGTGTAGGTGTGGGCGTGGGGCGCAGGGATCAGCCCCACCAAAGGTTGGGATACCCCGAGATAGATAGATGGATAGATAGATAGATAGATAGATATATGTATGTATATATATACATATATAGATAGATATTTATATAAACAAAAAAACCACATAAGAATGAAGGGGGTGTTTTGGTTGCTTTACACGTAACCCCATTAAACGGTATGAACTATTCAATTCCATTCATCGTACCAAAAGGCCTTTTACGTATAAAATTACAGCAATTTTAGAAATTGATTTTATCTACTTATTTCTTTTTTCTGAAGTGCAACAAATCTTCTCTTTCGCCATTTGTTGACGTTGAGAAAAGTCTAGCAAAGTCTAGAAAAATTTAGCCCATCCCAAACAAAACTCCTAGATCCGCCACTGTCTCAAAGAAAGAGACGTGGATGGGGTTGCGAACGGGACGTCTCCGGATCCGAACCATAGTGGACCCGGATCCGGAATCGGGTCCGCCTAGAGGACCGGAACCTAGTTCCAAAATCGAATATAATTTGCCTTTATTCTTCCTTTTTCTTAAAATAAGCATATCATTCAACTTATGACAGTGCATCAAGTCTACTACATCCAGTGTTATACCTAAAACGTGAAGAAAGAAAGAAAAGAAAAACGAGAGAGCTGATTTTGGGGTACAAATTGCTATAATAAAGGGTCATATGCCGGGTCCCGGGTCCACGGGTCGGAACATATATGGACCGGGAATCGGACCCGGACCCGGACCCGTTTTTGAATCGTAACATAAAATAGGTTCCATACTCGGTTTTTTGCTCCTCGGAACTTCCGGGTAATCGGAGAATCGGATACCGTTTGCAACCCCAGATGTGGAGGAGTTGCCCAACTACGGGGTACTAGGGACAGTTATGGATTTTCTCCTTAACCTATTTCAGTTAAAGCTCTCTATCATAAAGAGAGTTAAAAATAGGAAAGAGGGCTCCACGTATCACCCATTTCAGCGACAAAACTCTTAATCCGTCATTAAGACCGTCAAAATAAGGAAGATGGAAAGACTTGAATAAAAAATCATCTTCAAGATCAAATCGGAAACCGGTCACTCTCATAGACTATAAAACCCATATGATATTTATTTTTTACCGTCGGATTCAATCACGAGTGGACCCGACCCTGTTTGTTCACTTCTCACTCGCTATTTACTTCATATTTGGTTAACTTACTTTACCAGTGAGGTGAAGTGACTGGTTGATTCAAGAGACAATAAAAGGAGAGGGGGTCCACCCACAATTGATAGTAGGTCTCAAAAGCCACCTCCTCAATTTAACAAAAGAAAATGTAAATAGATACATTCTCGTGCCACTGAATGACAAAAAAAAAAAAAAAAACCTCGGGGTTTTCATGGACCGCGCTGGGCTAGGCCGAGGAATGACGAAAACGGCCCGACTTCTAATCTAGAAACCAAAGCCCGGCCCAAGCCTGAGCCAGGCTTGAAGCTGCTAGCCGGCCCCTGGCCCGCATGGAAATGATGAAGCCCGAGCCCGACCCATGTTAGACTTATAGAAACATAGAAATGAGTTTCGGAGCAGCTCCTAGGCCAGCTCAACCGGTCTGATCACATCACCATCTGTGAGAGGTCGCGGGTTTGAGGCCCCCCCTCACTACTCCCTCCCTCATAATTACATGTATATTTGGGCCGGGCGGGTATTCCGGCTCTCAGCCACTTAGTCCGAATAAAAGAAAATTGAGCACGACCCATCGATTATAGCCTAAACCCCGTGCCCAACCCAAAGGCGCCCGGCCCGATCGATGAGCACCCTTATGAACAAGAAATTCTTCCTTTTAAAAAAGAGAATTTCAAAAAACCGAACTCTCGCCGTCTGGTTTGACCAAGCCTTTGATTCTCTTCTCTCTTATATTAGCCGTTAGCTTCGCTTCACAAGTAAAGTAAATTCACGAGACGAGCAGTATATTGTGTATTTGTTGTGATTTAATATTATTCCATCCAAACGTCAATTATACATTCCCACCCATTATATATCGTTTGGACCTAGGCCGTAACCCGTGACGAGATCAAGATGTAAAAAAATAAAAACTAAAAGGCCAAAAATCGGTTTTAGGTTTGAGTGCCAGCTTTCCTCCTCTTTGAGAGGAGGAAAAGTGGAAAATGCAGCTTTACCGCCTCTATTTACAGCGGTAAAGCTGCATGACAGCTTTTCCTCCGCTCACAGAGGAGAAAAGTGGCAATCGCAGCGTTACCGCCTCTTATAGCAGCGGAAACGTTGCAACCGCGGTATCGCCGCACGAATACGCATAGAAACCCTTCCCGCCTCTACGTTAATGTCACTTATCTCCTTTTCAACCTTATTCCCACACACGTTCATGTCTTTGGGGCCCATTTCTAGTCAAATGTACTTCGTCCGAGTGGGGCCCAACAGCGAATAACCTGTAGCATTTGTGGGCTAAGGCCCACACCAAATGGGAAAGCAACAGAGATCGGCACATTAATCGACCATTTGTCAGGAAATATCTAGGCCAAGGGACCCGTCTTTTAATTGAGCTTTGGGCTATCTTAAAACTTTAAATCCACCTCTCTATCATTTAGGATCTATTTCATTCTCATTCCCACAAGATTGTTTTTGTCTTTGGAAAACCGAATCCCCGGCTCGTGATTAGTGGGTCCACGTTCTGGCGATTTGATCCGTTGAATGGACGATATCTTGATAATTGTAGAGGGATAAAGCAGCCCTAACCATCTCCGGAAGATCTTTTTGATAGTGTCGTATGAGTGTTTAGTAGCGGAGTTAATGGCCCACAAGTAGTTCCTTGAGTCATCAAGGATGACCTAATATGAAGATATAAAAAATATTAGTAATGATAGATAATATATTTCTCTTTTTTAAGAGTATTCTGAAACGACAAATAAACTTGATGTGTTTAGATTCATAGTTTCAGTTTTTAAACATCATTACAAATACTTTACTACTTTCTTTTTGGACTCAAGTAGGAACAGTGAAATAAATTTACTTCCGTGAGCTCCGCGGTTGCATTTGCTTCTTTGTCTAGAAAATTAGAATTTAGTTTTCACTGTTGTATTAATAATTTGATAAAATACGGGGACAAAATACTTATGATTACGTTGATCATATTTTTATGAAAGGGTCAAGTCAATCGAACGGTCGGATTAATTCTTATTCTCGATATCATATACATTTTAAGGCTTTCCTTTTCTTTTCTTTTTTGTTTGCAGGGCTCTGATTTCGGTAATTGGGTTCCACTGTAATGTTCTGCTCTTCTTTTCTCAATATATGCCCAAGTGCCTATGCACAGCTAAATGTTGCTCAAATCAGGACAAGTTAAAATACATAAGAATACCCAACCGGGTGTGGGCTCGGTTAGGACACTGGGTTTTCACCCCCAGAGGCCCTGGCGCCGATTCCCCCGGGCGTTAACCGTCCCCCGTCTGTGTGGGTGCGGGCGTGGGGCGCAGGGATCAGCCCCACCAAAGGTTGGGATACCCCGAGATAGATAGATGGATAGATAGATAGATAGATAGATAGATATATGTATGTATATATATACATATATAGATAGATATTTATATAAACAAAAAAACCACATAAGAATGAAGGGGGTGTTTTGGTTGCTTTACACGTAACCCCATTAAACGGTATGAACTATTCAATTCCATTCATCGTACCAAAAGGCCTTTTACGTATAAAATTACAGCAATTTTAGAAATTGATTTTATCTACTTATTTCTTTTTTCTGAAGTGCAACAAATCTTCTCTTTCGCCATTTGTTGACGTTGAGAAAAGTCTAGCAAAGTCTAGAAAAATTTAGCCCATCCCAAACAAAACTCCTAGATCCGCCACTGTCTCAAAGAAAGAGACGTGGATGGGGTTGCGAACGGGACGTCTCCGGATCCGAACCATAGTGGACCCGGATCCGGAATCGGGTCCGCCTAGAGGACCGGAACCTAGTTCCAAAATCGAATATAATTTGCCTTTATTCTTCCTTTTTCTTAAAATAAGCATATCATTCAACTTATGACAGTGCATCAAGTCTACTACATCCAGTGTTATACCTAAAACGTGAAGAAAGAAAGAAAAGAAAAACGAGAGAGCTGATTTTGGGGTACAAATTGCTATAATAAAGGGTCATATGCCGGGTCCCGGGTCCACGGGTCGGAACATATATGGACCGGGAATCGGACCCGGACCCGGACCCGTTTTTGAATCGTAACATAAAATAGGTTCCATACTCGGTTTTTTGCTCCTCGGAACTTCCGGGTAATCGGAGAATCGGATACCCGTTTGCAACCCCAGATGTGGAGGAGTTGCCCAACTACGGGGTACTAGGGACAGTTATGGATTTTCTCCTTAACCTATTTCAGTTAAAGCTCTCTATCATAAAGAGAGTTAAAAATAGGAAAGAGGGCTCCACGTATCACCCATTTCAGCGACAAAACTCTTAATCCGTCATTAAGACCGTCAAAATAAGGAAGATGGAAAGACTTGAATAAAAAATCATCTTCAAGATCAAATCGGAAACCGGTCACTCTCATAGACTATAAAACCCATATGATATTTATTTTTTACCGTCGGATTCAATCACGGGTGGACCCGACCCTGTTTGTTCACTTCTCACTCGCTATTTACTTCATATTTGGTTAACTTACTTTACCAGTGAGGTGAAGTGACTGGTTGATTCAAGAGACAATAAAAGGAGAGGGGGTCCACCCACAATTGATAGTAGGTCTCAAAAGCCACCTCCTCAATTTAACAAAAGAAAATGTAAATAGATACATTCTCGTGCCACTGAATGACAAAAAAAAAAAAAAAACCTCGGGGTTTTCATGGACCGCGCTGGGCTAGGCCGAGGAATGACGAAAACGGCCCGACTTCTAATCTAGAAACCAAAGCCCGGCCCAAGCCTGAGCCAGGCCTGAAGCTGCTAGCCGGCCCCTGGCCCGCATGGAAATGATGAAGCCCGAGCCCGACCCATGTTAGACTTATAGAAACATAGAAATGAGTTTCGGAGCAGCTCCTAGGCCAGCTCAACCGGTCTGATCACATCACCATCTGTGAGAGGTCGCGGGTTTGAGGCCCCCCCTCACTACTCCCTCCCTCATAATTACATGTATATTTGGGCCGGGCGGGTATTCCGGCTCTCAGCCACTTAGTCCGAATAAAAGAAAATTGAGCACGACCCATCGATTATAGCCTAAACCCCGTGCCCAACCCAAAGGCGCCCGGCCCGATCGATGAGCACCCTTATGAACAAGAAATTCTTCCTTTTAAAAAAGAGAATTTCAAAAAACCGAACTCTCGCCGTCTGGTTTGACCAAGCCTTTGATTCTCTTCTCTCTTATATTAGCCGTTAGCTTCGCTTCACAAGTAAAGTAAATTCACGAGACGAGCAGTATATTGTGTATTTGTTGTGATTTAATATTATTCCATCCAAACGTCAATTATACATTCCCACCCATTATATATCGTTTGGACCTAGGCCGTAACCCGTGACGAGATCAAGATGTAAAAAAATAAAAACTAAAAGGCCAAAAATCGGTTTTAGGTTTGAGTGCCAGCTTTCCTCCTCTTTGAGAGGAGGAAAAGTGGAAAATGCAGCTTTACCGCCTCTATTTACAGCGGTAAAGCTGCATGACAGCTTTTCCTCCGCTCACAGAGGAGAAAAGTGGCAATCGCAGCGTTACCGCCTCTTATAGCAGCGGAAACGTTGCAACCGCGGTATCGCCGCACGAATACGCATAGAAACCCTTCCCGCCTCTACGTTAATGTCACTTATCTCCTTTTCAACCTTATTCCCACACACGTTCATGTCTTTGGGGCCCATTTCTAGTCAAATGTACTTCGTCCGAGTGGGGCCCAACAGCGAATAACCTGTAGCATTTGTGGGCTAAGGCCCACACCAAATGGGAAAGCAACAGAGATTGGCACATTAATCGACCATTTGTCAGGAAATATCTAGGCCAAGGGACCCGTCTTTTAATTGAGCTTTGGGCTATCTTAAAACTTTAAATCCACCTCTCTATCATTTAGTATCTATTTCATTCTCATTCCCACAAGATTGTTTTTGTCTTTGGAAAACCGAATCCCCGGCTCGTGATTAGTGGGTCCACGTTCTGGCGATTTGATCCGTTGAATGGACGATATCTTGATAATTGTAGAGGGATAAAGCAGCCCTAACCATCTCCGGAAGATCTTTTTGATAGTGTCGTATGAGTGTTTAGTAGCGGAGTTAATGGCCCACAAGTAGTTCCTTGAGTCATCAAGGATGACCTAATATGAAGATATAAAAAATATTAGTAATGATAGATAATATATTTCTCTTTTTTAAGAGTATTCTGAAACGACAAATAAACTTGATGTGTTTAGATTCATAGTTTCAGTTTTTAAACATCATTACAAATACTTTACTACTTTCTTTTTGGACTCAAGTAGGAACAGTGAAATAAATTTACTTCCGTGAGCTCCGCGGTTGCATTTGCTTCTTTGTCTAGAAAATTAGAATTTAGTTTTCACTGTTGTATTAATAATTTGATAAAATACGGGGACAAAATACTTATGATTACGTTGATCATATTTTTATGAAAGGGTCAAGTCAATCGAACGGTCGGATTAATTCTTATTCTCGATATCATATACATTTTAAGGCTTTCCTTTTCTTTTCTTTTTTGTTTGCAGGGCTCTGATTTCGGTAATTGGGTTCCACTGTAATGTTCTGCTCTTCTTTTCTCAATATATGCCCAAGTGCCTATGCACAGCTAAATGTTGCTCAAATCAGGACAAGTTAAAATACATAAGAATACCCAACCGGGTGTGGGCTCGGTTAGGACACTGGGTTTTCACCCCCAGAGGCCCTGGCGCCGATTCCCCCGGGCGTTAACCGTCCCCCGTCTGTGTGGGTGCGGGCGTGGGGCGCAGGGATCAGCCCCACCAAAGGTTGGGATACCCCGAGATAGATAGATGGATAGATAGATAGATAGATAGATAGATATATGTATGTATATATATACATATATAGATAGATATTTATATAAACAAAAAAACCACATAAGAATGAAGGGGGTGTTTTGGTTGCTTTACACGTAACCCCATTAAACGGTATGAACTATTCAATTCCATTCATCGTACCAAAAGGCCTTTTACGTATAAAATTACAGCAATTTTAGAAATTGATTTTATCTACTTATTTCTTTTTTCTGAAGTGCAACAAATCTTCTCTTTCGCCATTTGTTGACGTTGAGAAAAGTCTAGCAAAGTCTAGAAAAATTTAGCCCATCCCAAACAAAACTCCTAGATCCGCCACTGTCTCAAAGAAAGAGACGTGGATGGGGTTGCGAACGGGACGTCTCCGGATCCGAACCATAGTGGACCCGGATCCGGAATCGGGTCCGCCTAGAGGACCGGAACCTAGTTCCAAAATCGAATATAATTTGCCTTTATTCTTCCTTTTTCTTAAAATAAGCATATCATTCAACTTATGACAGTGCATCAAGTCTACTACATCCAGTGTTATACCTAAAACGTGAAGAAAGAAAGAAAAGAAAAACGAGAGAGCTGATTTTGGGGTACAAATTGCTATAATAAAGGGTCATATGCCGGGTCCCGGGTCCACGGGTCGGAACATATATGGACCGGGAATCGGACCCGGACCCGGACCCGTTTTTGAATCGTAACATAAAATAGGTTCCATACTCGGTTTTTTGCTCCTCGGAACTTCCGGGTAATCGGAGAATCGGATACCCGTTTGCAACCCCAGATGTGGAGGAGTTGCCCAACTACGGGGTACTAGGGACAGTTATGGATTTTCTCCTTAACCTATTTCAGTTAAAGCTCTCTATCATAAAGAGAGTTAAAAATAGGAAAGAGGGCTCCACGTATCACCCATTTCAGCGACAAAACTCTTAATCCGTCATTAAGACCGTCAAAATAAGGAAGATGGAAAGACTTGAATAAAAAATCATCTTCAAGATCAAATCGGAAACCGGTCACTCTCATAGACTATAAAACCCATATGATATTTATTTTTTACCGTCGGATTCAATCACGGGTGGACCCGACCCTGTTTGTTCACTTCTCACTCGCTATTTACTTCATATTTGGTTAACTTACTTTACCAGTGAGGTGAAGTGACTGGTTGATTCAAGAGACAATAAAAGGAGAGGGGGTCCACCCACAATTGATAGTAGGTCTCAAAAGCCACCTCCTCAATTTAACAAAAGAAAATGTAAATAGATACATTCTCGTGCCACTGAATGACAAAAAAAAAAAAAAAACCTCGGGGTTTTCATGGACCGCGCTGGGCTAGGCCGAGGAATGACGAAAACGGCCCGACTTCTAATCTAGAAACCAAAGCCCGGCCCAAGCCTGAGCCAGGCCTGAAGCTGCTAGCCGGCCCCTGGCCCGCATGGAAATGATGAAGCCCGAGCCCGACCCATGTTAGACTTATAGAAACATAGAAATGAGTTTCGGAGCAGCTCCTAGGCCATCTCAACCGGTCTGATCACATCACCATCTGTGAGAGGTCGCGGGTTTGAGGCCCCCCCTCACTACTCCCTCCCTCATAATTACATGTATATTTGGGCCGGGCGGGTATTCCGGCTCTCAGCCACTTAGTCCGAATAAAAGAAAATTGAGCACGACCCATCGATTATAGCCTAAACCCCGTGCCCAACCCAAAGGCGCCCGGCCCGATCGATGAGCACCCTTATGAACAAGAAATTCTTCCTTTTAAAAAAGAGAATTTCAAAAAACCGAACTCTCGCCGTCTGGTTTGACCAAGCCTTTGATTCTCTTCTCTCTTATATTAGCCGTTAGCTTCGCTTCACAAGTAAAGTAAATTCACGAGACGAGCAGTATATTGTGTATTTGTTGTGATTTAATATTATTCCATCCAAACGTCAATTATACATTCCCACCCATTATATATCGTTTGGACCTAGGCCGTAACCCGTGACGAGATCAAGATGTAAAAAAATAAAAACTAAAAGGCCAAAAATCGGTTTTAGGTTTGAGTGCCAGCTTTCCTCCTCTTTGAGAGGAGGAAAAGTGGAAAATGCAGCTTTACCGCCTCTATTTACAGCGGTAAAGCTGCATGACAGCTTTTCCTCCGCTCACAGAGGAGAAAAGTGGCAATCGCAGCGTTACCGCCTCTTATAGCAGCGGAAACGTTGCAACCGCGGTATCGCCGCACGAATACGCATAGAAACCCTTCCCGCCTCTACGTTAATGTCACTTATCTCCTTTTCAACCTTATTCCCACACACGTTCATGTCTTTGGGGCCCATTTCTAGTCAAATGTACTTCGTCCGAGTGGGGCCCAACAGCGAATAACCTGTAGCATTTGTGGGCTAAGGCCCACACCAAATGGGAAAGCAACAGAGATTGGCACATTAATCGACCATTTGTCAGGAAATATCTAGGCCAAGGGACCCGTCTTTTAATTGAGCTTTGGGCTATCTTAAAACTTTAAATCCACCTCTCTATCATTTAGGATCTATTTCATTCTCATTCCCACAAGATTGTTTTTGTCTTTGGAAAACCGAATCCCCGGCTCGTGATTAGTGGGTCCACGTTCTGGCGATTTGATCCGTTGAATGGACGATATCTTGATAATTGTAGAGGGATAAAGCAGCCCTAACCATCTCCGGAAGATCTTTTTGATAGTGTCGTATGAGTGTTTAGTAGCGGAGTTAATGGCCCACAAGTAGTTCCTTGAGTCATCAAGGATGACCTAATATGAAGATATAAAAAATATTAGTAATGATAGATAATATATTTCTCTTTTTTAAGAGTATTCTGAAACGACAAATAAACTTGATGTGTTTAGATTCATAGTTTCAGTTTTTAAACATCATTACAAATACTTTACTACTTTCTTTTTGGACTCAAGTAGGAACAGTGAAATAAATTTACTTCCGTGAGCTCCGCGGTTGCATTTGCTTCTTTGTCTAGAAAATTAGAATTTAGTTTTCACTGTTGTATTAATAATTTGATAAAATACGGGGACAAAATACTTATGATTACGTTGATCATATTTTTATGAAAGGGTCAAGTCAATCGAACGGTCGGATTAATTCTTATTCTCGATATCATATACATTTTAAGGCTTTCCTTTTCTTTTCTTTTTTGTTTGCAGGGCTCTGATTTCGGTAATTGGGTTCCACTGTAATGTTCTGCTCTTCTTTTCTCAATATATGCCCAAGTGCCTATGCACAGCTAAATGTTGCTCAAATCAGGACAAGTTAAAATACATAAGAATACCCAACCGGGTGTGGGCTCGGTTAGGACACTGGGTTTTCACCCCCAGAGGCCCTGGCGCCGATTCCCCCGGGCGTTAACCGTCCCCCGTCTGTGTGGGTGCGGGCGTGGGGCGCAGGGATCAGCCCCACCAAAGGTTGGGATACCCCGAGATAGATAGATGGATAGATAGATAGATAGATAGATAGATATATGTATGTATATATATACATATATAGATAGATATTTATATAAACAAAAAAACCACATAAGAATGAAGGGGGTGTTTTGGTTGCTTTACACGTAACCCCATTAAACGGTATGAACTATTCAATTCCATTCATCGTACCAAAAGGCCTTTTACGTATAAAATTACAGCAATTTTAGAAATTGATTTTATCTACTTATTTCTTTTTTCTGAAGTGCAACAAATCTTCTCTTTCGCCATTTGTTGACGTTGAGAAAAGTCTAGCAAAGTCTAGAAAAATTTAGCCCATCCCAAACAAAACTCCTAGATCCGCCACTGTCTCAAAGAAAGAGACGTGGATGGGGTTGCGAACGGGACGTCTCCGGATCCGAACCATAGTGGACCCGGATCCGGAATCGGGTCCGCCTAGAGGACCGGAACCTAGTTCCAAAATCGAATATAATTTGCCTTTATTCTTCCTTTTTCTTAAAATAAGCATATCATTCAACTTATGACAGTGCATCAAGTCTACTACATCCAGTGTTATACCTAAAACGTGAAGAAAGAAAGAAAAGAAAAACGAGAGAGCTGATTTTGGGGTACAAATTGCTATAATAAAGGGTCATATGCCGGGTCCCGGGTCCACGGGTCGGAACATATATGGACCGGGAATCGGACCCGGACCCGGACCCGTTTTTGAATCGTAACATAAAATAGGTTCCATACTCGGTTTTTTGCTCCTCGGAACTTCCGGGTAATCGGAGAATCGGATACCCGTTTGCAACCCCAGATGTGGAGGAGTTGCCCAACTACGGGGTACTAGGGACAGTTATGGATTTTCTCCTTAACCTATTTCAGTTAAAGCTCTCTATCATAAAGAGAGTTAAAAATAGGAAAGAGGGCTCCACATATCACCCATTTCAGCGACAAAACTCTTAATCCGTCATTAAGACCGTCAAAATAAGGAAGATGGAAAGACTTGAATAAAAAATCATCTTCAAGATCAAATCGGAAACCGGTCACTCTCATAGACTATAAAACCCATATGATATTTATTTTTTACCGTCGGATTCAATCACGGGTGGACCCGACCCTGTTTGTTCACTTCTCACTCGCTATTTACTTCATATTTGGTTAACTTACTTTACCAGTGAGGTGAAGTGACTGGTTGATTCAAGAGACAATAAAAGGAGAGGGGGTCCACCCACAATTGATAGTAGGTCTCAAAAGCCACCTCCTCAATTTAACAAAAGAAAATGTAAATAGATACATTCTCGTGCCACTGAATGACAAAAAAAAAAAAAAAAACCTCGGGGTTTTCATGGACCGCGCTGGGCTAGGCCGAGGAATGACGAAAACGGCCCGACTTCTAATCTAGAAACCAAAGCCCGGCCCAAGCCTGAGCCAGGCCTGAAGCTGCTAGCCGGCCCCTGGCCCGCATGGAAATGATGAAGCCCGAGCCCGACCCATGTTAGACTTATAGAAACATAGAAATGAGTTTCGGAGCAGCTCCTAGGCCAGCTCAACCGGTCTGATCACATCACCATCTGTGAGAGGTCGCGGGTTTGAGGCCCCCCCTCACTACTCCCTCCCTCATAATTACATGTATATTTGGGCCGGGCGGGTATTCCGGCTCTCAGCCACTTAGTCCGAATAAAAGAAAATTGAGCACGACCCATCGATTATAGCCTAAACCCCGTGCCCAACCCAAAGGCGCCCGGCCCGATCGATGAGCACCCTTATGAACAAGAAATTCTTCCTTTTAAAAAAGAGAATTTCAAAAAACCGAACTCTCGCCGTCTGGTTTGACCAAGCCTTTGATTCTCTTCTCTCTTATATTAGCCGTTAGCTTCGCTTCACAAGTAAAGTAAATTCACGAGACGAGCAGTATATTGTGTATTTGTTGTGATTTAATATTATTCCATCCAAACGTCAATTATACATTCCCACCCATTATATATCGTTTGGACCTAGGCCGTAACCCGTGACGAGATCAAGATGTAAAAAAATAAAAACTAAAAGGCCAAAAATCGGTTTTAGGTTTGAGTGCCAGCTTTCCTCCTCTTTGAGAGGAGGAAAAGTGGAAAATGCAGCTTTACCGCCTCTATTTACAGCGGTAAAGCTGCATGACAGCTTTTCCTCCGCTCACAGAGGAGAAAAGTGGCAATCGCAGCGTTACCGCCTCTTATAGCAGCGGAAACGTTGCAACCGCGGTATCGCCGCACGAATACGCATAGAAACCCTTCCCGCCTCTACGTTAATGTCACTTATCTCCTTTTCAACCTTATTCCCACACACGTTCATGTCTTTGGGGCCCATTTCTAGTCAAATGTACTTCGTCCGAGTGGGGCCCAACAGCGAATAACCTGTAGCATTTGTGGGCTAAGGCCCACACCAAATGGGAAAGCAACAGAGATTGGCACATTAATCGACCATTTGTCAGGAAATATCTAGGCCAAGGGACCCGTCTTTTAATTGAGCTTTGGGCTATCTTAAAACTTTAAATCCACCTCTCTATCATTTAGGATCTATTTCATTCTCATTCCCACAAGATTGTTTTTGTCTTTGGAAAACCGAATCCCCGGCTCGTGATTAGTGGGTCCACGTTCTGGCGATTTGATCCGTTGAATGGACGATATCTTGATAATTGTAGAGGGATAAAGCAGCCCTAACCATCTCCGGAAGATCTTTTTGATAGTGTCGTATGAGTGTTTAGTAGCGGAGTTAATGGCCCACAAGTAGTTCCTTGAGTCATCAAGGATGACCTAATATGAAGATATAAAAAATATTAGTAATGATAGATAATATATTTCTCTTTTTTAAGAGTATTCTGAAACGACAAATAAACTTGATGTGTTTAGATTCATAGTTTCAGTTTTTAAACATCATTACAAATACTTTACTACTTTCTTTTTGGACTCAAGTAGGAACAGTGAAATAAATTTACTTCCGTGAGCTCCGCGGTTGCATTTGCTTCTTTGTCTAGAAAATTAGAATTTAGTTTTCACTGTTGTATTAATAATTTGATAAAATACGGGGACAAAATACTTATGATTACGTTGATCATATTTTTATGAAAGGGTCAAGTCAATCGAACGGTCGGATTAATTCTTATTCTCGATATCATATACATTTTAAGGCTTTCCTTTTCTTTTCTTTTTTGTTTGCAGGGCTCTGATTTCGGTAATTGGGTTCCACTGTAATGTTCTGCTCTTCTTTTCTCAATATATGCCCAAGTGCCTATGCACAGCTAAATGTTGCTCAAATCAGGACAAGTTAAAATACATAAGAATACCCAACCGGGTGTGGGCTCGGTTAGGACACTGGGTTTTCACCCCCAGAGGCCCTGGCGCCGATTCCCCCGGGCGTTAACCGTCCCCCGTCTGTGTGGGTGCGGGCGTGGGGCGCAGGGATCAGCCCCACCAAAGGTTGGGATACCCCGAGATAGATAGATGGATAGATAGATAGATAGATAGATAGATATATGTATGTATATATATACATATATAGATAGATATTTATATAAACAAAAAAACCACATAAGAATGAAGGGGGTGTTTTGGTTGCTTTACACGTAACCCCATTAAACGGTATGAACTATTCAATTCCATTCATCGTACCAAAAGGCCTTTTACGTATAAAATTACAGCAATTTTAGAAATTGATTTTATCTACTTATTTCTTTTTTCTGAAGTGCAACAAATCTTCTCTTTCGCCATTTGTTGACGTTGAGAAAAGTCTAGCAAAGTCTAGAAAAATTTAGCCCATCCCAAACAAAACTCCTAGATCCGCCACTGTCTCAAAGAAAGAGACGTGGATGGGGTTGCGAACGGGACGTCTCCGGATCCGAACCATAGTGGACCCGGATCCGGAATCGGGTCCGCCTAGAGGACCGGAACCTAGTTCCAAAATCGAATATAATTTGCCTTTATTCTTCCTTTTTCTTAAAATAAGCATATCATTCAACTTATGACAGTGCATCAAGTCTACTACATCCAGTGTTATACCTAAAACGTGAAGAAAGAAAGAAAAGAAAAACGAGAGAGCTGATTTTGGGGTACAAATTGCTATAATAAAGGGTCATATGCCGGGTCCCGGGTCCACGGGTCGGAACATATATGGACCGGGAATCGGACCCGGACCCGGACCCGTTTTTGAATCGTAACATAAAATAGGTTCCATACTCGGTTTTTTGCTCCTCGGAACTTCCGGGTAATCGGAGAATCGGATACCCGTTTGCAACCCCAGATGTGGAGGAGTTGCCCAACTACGGGGTACTAGGGACAGTTATGGATTTTCTCCTTAACCTATTTCAGTTAAAGCTCTCTATCATAAAGAGAGTTAAAAATAGGAAAGAGGGCTCCACGTATCACCCATTTCAGCGACAAAACTCTTAATCCGTCATTAAGACCGTCAAAATAAGGAAGATGGAAAGACTTGAATAAAAAATCATCTTCAAGATCAAATCGGAAACCGGTCACTCTCATAGACTATAAAACCCATATGATATTTATTTTTTACCGTCGGATTCAATCACGGGTGGACCCGACCCTGTTTGTTCACTTCTCACTCGCTATTTACTTCATATTTGGTTAACTTACTTTACCAGTGAGGTGAAGTGACTGGTTGATTCAAGAGACAATAAAAGGAGAGGGGGTCCACCCACAATTGATAGTAGGTCTCAAAAGCCACCTCCTCAATTTAACAAAAGAAAATGTAAATAGATACATTCTCGTGCCACTGAATGACAAAAAAAAAAAAAACCTCGGGTTTTCATGGACCGCGCTGGGCTAGGCCGAGGAATGACGAAAACGGCCCGACTTCTAATCTAGAAACCAACGCCCGGCCCAAGCCTGAGCCAGGCCTGAAGCTGTTAGCCGGCCCCTGGCCCGCATGGAAATGATGAAGCCCGAGCCCGACCCATGTTAGACTTATAGAAACATAGAAATGAGTTTCGGAGCAGCTCCTAGGCCAGCTCAACCGGTCTGATCACATCACCATCTGTGAGAGGTCGCGGGTTTGAGGCCCCCCCTCACTACTCCCTCCCTCATAATTACATGTATATTTGGGCCGGGCGGGTATTCCGGCTCTCAGCCACTTAGTCCGAATAAAAGAAAATTGAGCACGACCCATCGATTATAGCCTAAACCCCGTGCCCAACCCAAAGGCGCCCGGCCCGATCGATGAGCACCCTTATGAACAAGAAATTCTTCCTTTTAAAAAAGAGAATTTCAAAAAACCGAACTCTCGCCGTCTGGTTTGACCAAGCCTTTGATTCTCTTCTCTCTTATATTAGCCGTTAGCTTCGCTTCACAAGTAAAGTAAATTCACGAGACGAGCAGTATATTGTGTATTTGTTGTGATTTAATATTATTCCATCCAAACGTCAATTATACATTCCCACCCATTATATATCGTTTGGACCTAGGCCGTAACCCGTGACGAGATCAAGATGTAAAAAAATAAAAACTAAAAGGCCAAAAATCGGTTTTAGGTTTGAGTGCCAGCTTTCCTCCTCTTTGAGAGGAGGAAAAGTGGAAAATGCAGCTTTACCGCCTCTATTTACAGCGGTAAAGCTGCATGACAGCTTTTCCTCCGCTCACAGAGGAGAAAAGTGGCAATCGCAGCGTTACCGCCTCTTATAGCAGCGGAAACGTTGCAACCGCGGTATCGCCGCACGAATACGCATAGAAACCCTTCCCGCCTCTACGTTAATGTCACTTATCTCCTTTTCAACCTTATTCCCACACACGTTCATGTCTTTGGGGCCCATTTCTAGTCAAATGTACTTCGTCCGAGTGGGGCCCAACAGCGAATAACCTGTAGCATTTGTGGGCTAAGGCCCACACCAAATGGGAAAGCAACAGAGATTGGCACATTAATCGACCATTTGTCAGGAAATATCTAGGCCAAGGGACCCGTCTTTTAATTGAGCTTTGGGCTATCTTAAAACTTTAAATCCACCTCTCTATCATTTAGGATCTATTTCATTCTCATTCCCACAAGATTGTTTTTGTCTTTGGAAAACCGAATCCCCGGCTCGTGATTAGTGGGTCCACGTTCTGGCGATTTGATCCGTTGAATGGACGATATCTTGATAATTGTAGAGGGATAAAGCAGCCCTAACCATCTCCGGAAGATCTTTTTGATAGTGTCGTATGAGTGTTTAGTAGCGGAGTTAATGGCCCACAAGTAGTTCCTTGAGTCATCAAGGATGACCTAATATGAAGATATAAAAAATATTAGTAATGATAGATAATATATTTCTCTTTTTTAAGAGTATTCTGAAACGACAAATAAACTTGATGTGTTTAGATTCATAGTTTCAGTTTTTAAACATCATTACAAATACTTTACTACTTTCTTTTTGGACTCAAGTAGGAACAGTGAAATAAATTTACTTCCGTGAGCTCCGCGGTTGCATTTGCTTCTTTGTCTAGAAAATTAGAATTTAGTTTTCACTGTTGTATTAATAATTTGATAAAATACGGGGACAAAATACTTATGATTACGTTGATCATATTTTTATGAAAGGGTCAAGTCAATCGAACGGTCGGATTAATTCTTATTCTCGATATCATATACATTTTAAGGCTTTCCTTTTCTTTTCTTTTTTGTTTGCAGGGCTCTGATTTCGGTAATTGGGTTCCACTGTAATGTTCTGCTCTTCTTTTCTCAATATATGCCCAAGTGCCTATGCACAGCTAAATGTTGCTCAAATCAGGACAAGTTAAAATACATAAGAATACCCAACCGGGTGTGGGCTCGGTTAGGACACTGGGTTTTCACCCCCAGAGGCCCTGGCGCCGATTCCCCCGGGCGTTAACCGTCCCCCGTCTGTGTGGGTGCGGGCGTGGGGCGCAGGGATCAGCCCCACCAAAGGTTGGGATACCCCGAGATAGATAGATGGATAGATAGATAGATAGATAGATAGATATATGTATGTATATATATACATATATAGATAGATATTTATATAAACAAAAAAACCACATAAGAATGAAGGGGGTGTTTTGGTTGCTTTACACGTAACCCCATTAAACGGTATGAACTATTCAATTCCATTCATCGTACCAAAAGGCCTTTTACGTATAAAATTACAGCAATTTTAGAAATTGATTTTATCTACTTATTTCTTTTTTCTGAAGTGCAACAAATCTTCTCTTTCGCCATTTGTTGACGTTGAGAAAAGTCTAGCAAAGTCTAGAAAAATTTAGCCCATCCCAAACAAAACTCCTAGATCCGCCACTGTCTCAAAGAAAGAGACGTGGATGGGGTTGCGAACGGGACGTCTCCGGATCCGAACCATAGTGGACCCGGATCCGGAATCGGGTCCGCCTAGAGGACCGGAACCTAGTTCCAAAATCGAATATAATTTGCCTTTATTCTTCCTTTTTCTTAAAATAAGCATATCATTCAACTTATGACAGTGCATCAAGTCTACTACATCCAGTGTTATACCTAAAACGTGAAGAAAGAAAGAAAAGAAAAACGAGAGAGCTGATTTTGGGGTACAAATTGCTATAATAAAGGGTCATATGCCGGGTCCCGGGTCCACGGGTCGGAACATATATGGACCGGGAATCGGACCCGGACCCGGACCCGTTTTTGAATCGTAACATAAAATAGGTTCCATACTCGGTTTTTTGCTCCTCGGAACTTCCGGGTAATCGGAGAATCGGATACCCGTTTGCAACCCCAGATGTGGAGGAGTTGCCCAACTACGGGGTACTAGGGACAGTTATGGATTTTCTCCTTAACCTATTTCAGTTAAAGCTCTCTATCATAAAGAGAGTTAAAAATAGGAAAGAGGGCTCCACGTATCACCCATTTCAGCGACAAAACTCTTAATCCGTCATTAAGACCGTCAAAATAAGGAAGATGGAAAGACTTGAATAAAAAATCATCTTCAAGATCAAATCGGAAACCGGTCACTCTCATAGACTATAAAACCCATATGATATTTATTTTTTACCGTCGGATTCAATCACGGGTGGACCCGACCCTGTTTGTTCACTTCTCACTCGCTATTTACTTCATATTTGGTTAACTTACTTTACCAGTGAGGTGAAGTGACTGGTTGATTCAAGAGACAATAAAAGGAGAGGGGGTCCACCCACAATTGATAGTAGGTCTCAAAAGCCACCTCCTCAATTTAACAAAAGAAAATGTAAATAGATACATTCTCGTGCCACTGAATGACAAAAAAAAAAAAAAAAACCTCGGGGTTTTCATGGACCGCGCTGGGCTAGGCCGAGGAATGACGAAAACGGCCCGACTTCTAATCTAGAAACCAAAGCCCGGCCCAAGCCTGAGCCAGGCCTGAAGCTGCTAGCCGGCCCCTGGCCCGCATGGAAATGATGAAGCCCGAGCCCGACCCATGTTAGACTTATAGAAACATAGAAATGAGTTTCGGAGCAGCTCCTAGGCCAGCTCAACCGGTCTGATCACATCACCATCTGTGAGAGGTCGCGGGTTTGAGGCCCCCCCTCACTACTCCCTCCCTCATAATTACATGTATATTTGGGCCGGGCTGGTATTCCGGCTCTCAGCCACTTAGTCCGAATAAAAGAAAATTGAGCACGACCCATCGATTATAGCCTAAACCCCGTGCCCAACCCAAAGGCGCCCGGCCCGATCGATGAGCACCCTTATGAACAAGAAATTCTTCCTTTTAAAAAAGAGAATTTCAAAAAACCGAACTCTCGCCGTCTGGTTTGACCAAGCCTTTGATTCTCTTCTCTCTTATATTAGCCGTTAGCTTCGCTTCACAAGTAAAGTAAATTCACGAGACGAGCAGTATATTGTGTATTTGTTGTGATTTAATATTATTCCATCCAAACGTCAATTATACATTCCCACCCATTATATATCGTTTGGACCTAGGCCGTAACCCGTGACGAGATCAAGATGTAAAAAAATAAAAACTAAAAGGCCAAAAATCGGTTTTAGGTTTGAGTGCCAGCTTTCCTCCTCTTTGAGAGGAGGAAAAGTGGAAAATGCAGCTTTACCGCCTCTATTTACAGCGGTAAAGCTGCATGACAGCTTTTCCTCCGCTCACAGAGGAGAAAAGTGGCAATCGCAGCGTTACCGCCTCTTATAGCAGCGGAAACGTTGCAACCGCGGTATCGCCGCACGAATACGCATAGAAACCCTTCCCGCCTCTACGTTAATGTCACTTATCTCCTTTTCAACCTTATTCCCACACACGTTCATGTCTTTGGGGCCCATTTCTAGTCAAATGTACTTCGTCCGAGTGGGGCCCAACAGCGAATAACCTGTAGCATTTGTGGGCTAAGGCCCACACCAAATGGGAAAGCAACAGAGATTGGCACATTAATCGACCATTTGTCAGGAAATATCTAGGCCAAGGGACCCGTCTTTTAATTGAGCTTTGGGCTATCTTAAAACTTTAAATCCACCTCTCTATCATTTAGGATCTATTTCATTCTCATTCCCACAAGATTGTTTTTGTCTTTGGAAAACCGAATCCCCGGCTCGTGATTAGTGGGTCCACGTTCTGGCGATTTGATCCGTTGAATGGACGATATCTTGATAATTGTAGAGGGATAAAGCAGCCCTAACCATCTCCGGAAGATCTTTTTGATAGTGTCGTATGAGTGTTTAGTAGCGGAGTTAATGGCCCACAAGTAGTTCCTTGAGTCATCAAGGATGACCTAATATGAAGATATAAAAAATATTAGTAATGATAGATAATATATTTCTCTTTTTTAAGAGTATTCTGAAACGACAAATAAACTTGATGTGTTTAGATTCATAGTTTCAGTTTTTAAACATCATTACAAATACTTTACTACTTTCTTTTTGGACTCAAGTAGGAACAGTGAAATAAATTTACTTCCGTGAGCTCCGCGGTTGCATTTGCTTCTTTGTCTAGAAAATTAGAATTTAGTTTTCACTGTTGTATTAATAATTTGATAAAATACGGGGACAAAATACTTATGATTACGTTGATCATATTTTTATGAAAGGGTCAAGTCAATCGAACGGTCGGATTAATTCTTATTCTCGATATCATATACATTTTAAGGCTTTCCTTTTCTTTTCTTTTTTGTTTGCAGGGCTCTGATTTCGGTAATTGGGTTCCACTGTAATGTTCTGCTCTTCTTTTCTCAATATATGCCCAAGTGCCTATGCACAGCTAAATGTTGCTCAAATCAGGACAAGTTAAAATACATAAGAATACCCAACCGGGTGTGGGCTCGGTTAGGACACTGGGTTTTCACCCCCAGAGGCCCTGGCGCCGATTCCCCCGGGCGTTAACCGTCCCCCGTCTGTGTGGGTGCGGGCGTGGGGCGCAGGGATCAGCCCCACCAAAGGTTGGGATACCCCGAGATAGATAGATGGATAGATAGATAGATAGATAGATAGATATATGTATGTATATATATACATATATAGATAGATATTTATATAAACAAAAAAACCACATAAGAATGAAGGGGGTGTTTTGGTTGCTTTACACGTAACCCCATTAAACGGTATGAACTATTCAATTCCATTCATCGTACCAAAAGGCCTTTTACGTATAAAATTACAGCAATTTTAGAAATTGATTTTATCTACTTATTTCTTTTTTCTGAAGTGCAACAAATCTTCTCTTTCGCCATTTGTTGACGTTGAGAAAAGTCTAGCAAAGTCTAGAAAAATTTAGCCCATCCCAAACAAAACTCCTAGATCCGCCACTGTCTCAAAGAAAGAGACGTGGATGGGGTTGCGAACGGGACGTCTCCGGATCCGAACCATAGTGGACCCGGATCCGGAATCGGGTCCGCCTAGAGGACCGGAACCTAGTTCCAAAATCGAATATAATTTGCCTTTATTCTTCCTTTTTCTTAAAATAAGCATATCATTCAACTTATGACAGTGCATCAAGTCTACTACATCCAGTGTTATACCTAAAACGTGAAGAAAGAAAGAAAAGAAAAACGAGAGAGCTGATTTTGGGGTACAAATTGCTATAATAAAGGGTCATATGCCGGGTCCCGGGTCCACGGGTCGGAACATATATGGACCGGGAATCGGACCCGGACCCGGACCCGTTTTTGAATCGTAACATAAAATAGGTTCCATACTCGGTTTTTTGCTCCTCGGAACTTCCGGGTAATCGGAGAATCGGATACCCGTTTGCAACCCCAGATGTGGAGGAGTTGCCCAACTACGGGGTACTAGGGACAGTTATGGATTTTCTCCTTAACCTATTTCAGTTAAAGCTCTCTATCATAAAGAGAGTTAAAAATAGGAAAGAGGGCTCCACGTAT
The DNA here is from genome assembly GCA_029852735.1 of Persea americana. Taxonomy (NCBI): domain Eukaryota; kingdom Viridiplantae; phylum Streptophyta; class Magnoliopsida; order Laurales; family Lauraceae; genus Persea; species Persea americana. The sequence goes on from CM056812.1 coordinate 54,875,867, forward strand.
CACCCATTTCAGCGACAAAACTCTTAATCCGTCATTAAGACCGTCAAAATAAGGAAGATGGAAAGACTTGAATAAAAAATCATCTTCAAGATCAAATCGGAAACCGGTCACTCTCATAGACTATAAAACCCATATGATATTTATTTTTTACCGTCGGATTCAATCACGGGTGGACCCGACCCTGTTTGTTCACTTCTCACTCGCTATTTACTTCATATTTGGTTAACTTACTTTACCAGTGAGGTGAAGTGACTGGTTGATTCAAGAGACAATAAAAGGAGAGGGGGTCCACCCACAATTGATAGTAGGTCTCAAAAGCCACCTCCTCAATTTAACAAAAGAAAATGTAAATAGATACATTCTCGTGCCACTGAATGACAAAAAAAAAAAAAAAAACCTCGGGGTTTTCATGGACCGCGCTGGGCTAGGCCGAGGAATGACGAAAACGGCCCGACTTCTAATCTAGAAACCAAAGCCCGGCCCAAGCCTGAGCCAGGCCTGAAGCTGCTAGCCGGCCCCTGGCCCGCATGGAAATGATGAAGCCCGAGCCCGACCCATGTTAGACTTATAGAAACATAGAAATGAGTTTCGGAGCAGCTCCTAGGCCATCTCAACCGGTCTGATCACATCACCATCTGTGAGAGGTCGCGGGTTTGAGGCCCCCCCTCACTACTCCCTCCCTCATAATTACATGTATATTTGGGCCGGGCGGGTATTCCGGCTCTCAGCCACTTAGTCCGAATAAAAGAAAATTGAGCACGACCCATCGATTATAGCCTAAACCCCGTGCCCAACCCAAAGGCGCCCGGCCCGATCGATGAGCACCCTTATGAACAAGAAATTCTTCCTTTTAAAAAAGAGAATTTCAAAAAACCGAACTCTCGCCGTCTGGTTTGACCAAGCCTTTGATTCTCTTCTCTCTTATATTAGCCGTTAGCTTCGCTTCACAAGTAAAGTAAATTCACGAGACGAGCAGTATATTGTGTATTTGTTGTGATTTAATATTATTCCATCCAAACGTCAATTATACATTCCCACCCATTATATATCGTTTGGACCTAGGCCGTAACCCGTGACGAGATCAAGATGTAAAAAAATAAAAACTAAAAGGCCAAAAATCGGTTTTAGGTTTGAGTGCCAGCTTTCCTCCTCTTTGAGAGGAGGAAAAGTGGAAAATGCAGCTTTACCGCCTCTATTTACAGCGGTAAAGCTGCATGACAGCTTTTCCTCCGCTCACAGAGGAGAAAAGTGGCAATCGCAGCGTTACCGCCTCTTATAGCAGCGGAAACGTTGCAACCGCGGTATCGCCGCACGAATACGCATAGAAACCCTTCCCGCCTCTACGTTAATGTCACTTATCTCCTTTTCAACCTTATTCCCACACACGTTCATGTCTTTGGGGCCCATTTCTAGTCAAATGTACTTCGTCCGAGTGGGGCCCAACAGCGAATAACCTGTAGCATTTGTGGGCTAAGGCCCACACCAAATGGGAAAGCAACAGAGATTGGCACATTAATCGACCATTTGTCAGGAAATATCTAGGCCAAGGGACCCGTCTTTTAATTGAGCTTTGGGCTATCTTAAAACTTTAAATCCACCTCTCTATCATTTAGGATCTATTTCATTCTCATTCCCACAAGATTGTTTTTGTCTTTGGAAAACCGAATCCCCGGCTTGTGATTAGTGGGTCCACGTTCTGGCGATTTGATCCGTTGAGTGGACGATATCTTGATAATTGTAGAGGGATAAAGCAGCCCTAACCATCTCCGGAAGATCTTTTTGATAATGTCGTATGAGTGTTTAGTAGCGGAGTTAATGGCCCACAAGTAGTTCCTTGAGTCATCAAGGATGACCTAATATGAAGATATAAAAAATATTAGTAATGATCGATAATATATTTCTCTTTTTTAAGAGTATTCTGAAACGACAAATAAACTTGATGCGTTTAGATTCATAGTTTCAGTTTTTAAACATCATTACAAATATTTTACTACTTTCTTTTCGGAGTCAAGTACGAACAGTGAAATAAATTTACTTCCGTGAGCTTCGCGGTTGCATTTGCTTCTTTGTCTAGAAAATTAGAATTTAGTTTTCACTGCTGTATTAATAATTTGATAAAATATGGGGACAAAATACTTATGATTACGTTGATCATATTTTTATGAAAGGGTCAAGTCAATCGAACGGTCGGATTAATTCTTATTCTCGATATCATATACATTTTAAGGCTTTCTTTTTCTTTTCTTTTTTGTTTGCAGGGCTCTGATTTCGGTAATTGGGTTCCACTGTAATGTTCTGCTCTTCTTTTCTCAATATATGCCCAAGTGCTTATGCACAGCTAAATGTTGCTCAAATCAGGACAAGTTAAAATACATAAGAATACCCAACCGGGTGTTGGCTCGGTTAGGACACTGGGTTTTCACCCCCAGAGGCCCTGGCGCCGATTCCCCCGGGCGTTAACCGTCCCCCGTCTGTGTGGGTGCGGGCGTGGGGCGCAGGGATCAGCCCCACCAAAGGTTGGGATACCCCGAGATAGATAGATAGATAGATAGATGTATGTATATATATATATACATATATAGATAGATATTTATATAAGCAAAAAAAACCACATAAGAATGGAGGGGGTGTTTTGGTTGCTTTACACGTAACCCCATTAAACGGTATGAGCTATTCAATTCCATTCATCGTACCAAAAGGCCTTTTACGTGTAAAATTACAGCAATTTTAGAAATTGATTTTAACTACTTATTTCTTTTTTCTGAAGTGCAACAAATCTTCTCTTTCGCCATTTGTTGACGTTGAGAAAAGTCTAGCAAAGTCTAGAAAAATTTAGCCCATCCCAAACAAAACTCCTAGATCCGCCACTGTCTCAAAGAAAGAGACGTGGATGGGGTTGCGAACGGGACGTCTCCGGATCCGAACCATAGTGGACCCGGATCCGGAATCGGGTCCGCCTAGAGGACCGGAACCTAGTTCCAAAATCGAATATAATTTGCCTTTATTCTTCCTTTTTCTTAAAATAAGCATATCATTCAACTTATGACAACGCATCAAGTCTACTACATCCAGTGTTATACCTAAAACGTGAAGAAAGAAAGAAAAGAAAAACGAGAGAGCTGATTTTGGGGTACAAATTGCTATATTAAAGGGTCATATGCCGGGTCCCGGGTCCACGGGTCGGAACATATATGGACCGGGAATCGGACCCGGACCCGGACCCGTTTTTGAATCGTAACATAAAATAGGTTCCATACTCGGTTTTTTGCTCCTCGGAACTTCCGGGTAATCGGAGAATCGGATACCCGTTTGCAACCCCAGATGTGGAGGAGTTGCCCAACAACGGGGTACGAGGGACAGTTATGGATTTTCTCCTTAACCTATTTCAGTTAAAGCTCTCTATCATAAAGAGAGCGAAAATAGGAAAGAGGGCTCCACGTATCACCCATTTCAGCGACAAAACTCTTAATCCGTCATTAAGACCGTCAAAATAAGGAAGATGGAAAGACTTGAATAAAAAATCATCTTCAAGATCAAATCGGAAACCGGTCACTCTCATAGACTATAAAACCCATATGATATTTATTTTTTACCGTCGGATTCAATCACGAGTGGACCCCACCCTGTTTGTTCACTTCTCACTCGCTATCTACTTCATATTTGGTTAACTTACTTTACCAGTGAGGTGAAGTGACTGGTTGATTCAAGAGACAATAAAAGGAGAGGGGGTCCACCCACAATTGATAGTAGGTCTCAAAAGCCACCTCCTCAATTTAACAAAAGAAAACGTAAAAAGATACATTGTCGTGCCACTGAATGACAGAAAAAAAAAAAAAAAAAAAACCTCGGGGTTTTCATGGACCACGCTGGGCTAGGCCGAGGAATGACGAAAACGGCCCGACTTCTAATCTAGAAGCCAAAGCCCGGCCCAAGCCTGAGCCAGGCCTGAAGCTGCTAGCCGGCGCCTGGCCCGCATGGAAATGATGAAGCCCGAGCCCGACCCATGTTAGACTTGTAGAAACATAGAAATGAGTTTCGGAGCAGCTCCTAGGCCAGCTCAACCGGTCCGATCACATCACCATCTGTGAGAGGTCACGGGTTTGAGGCCCCCCCTCACTACTCCCTCCCTCATAATTACATGTATATTTGGGCCGGGCGGGTATTCCGGCTCTCAGCCACTTAGTCCGAAAAAAAGAAAATTGAGCACGACCCATCGATTATAGCCTAAACCCCGTGCCCAACCCAAAGGCGCCCGGCCCGATCGATGAGCACCCTTATGAACAAGAAATCCTTCCTTTTAAAAAAGAGAATTTCAAAAAGCCGAACTCTCGCCGTTTGGTTTGACCAAGCCTTTGATTCTCTTCTCTCTTATATTAGCCGTTAACTTCGCTTCACAAGTAAAGTAAATTCACGAGACGAGCAGTATATTGTGTATTTGTTGTGATTTAATATTATTCCATTCAAACGTCAATTATACATTCCCACCCATTATAAATCGTTTGGACCTAGGCCCTAACCCGTGACGAGATCAAGATGTAAAAAAAGAAAAACTAAAAGGCCAAAAATCGGTTTTAGGTTTGAGTGCCAGCTTTCCTCCTCTTTGAGAGGAGGGAAAGTGGAAAATGCAGCTTTACCGCCTCTATTTACAGCGGTAAAGCTGCATGACAGCTTTTCCTCCGCTCAGAGAGGAGGAAAGGTGGCAATCGCAGCTTTACCGCTCCTTATAGCAGCGGAAAAGTTGCAACGGCGGTATGCCCCCGCACGAGTACGCATAGAAACCCTTCCCGCCTCTACGTTAATGTCACTTATCTCCTTTTCAACCTTATTCCCACACACGTTCATGTCTTTGGGGCCCATTTCTAGTCAAATGTACTTCGTCCGAGTGGGGCCCAACAGCGAATAACCTGTAGCATTTGTGGGCTAAGGCCCACACCAAATGGGAAAGCAACTTAGATTGGCACATTAATCGACCATTTGTCAGGAAATATCTAGGCCAAGGGACCCGTCTTTTAATTGAGCTTCGGGCTATCTTAAAACTTTAAATCCACCTCTCTATCATTTAGGATCTATTTCATTCTCATTCCCACAAGATTGTTTTTGTCTTTGGAAAACCGAATCCCCGGCTTGTGATTAGTGGGTCCACGTTCTCGCGATTTGATCCGTTGAGTGGACGATATCTTGATAATTGTAGAGGGATAAAGCAGCCCTAACCATCTCCGGAAGATCTTTTTGATAATGTCGTATGAGTGTTTAGTAGCGGAGTTAATGGCCCACAAGTAGTTCCTTGAGTCATCAAGGATGACCTAATATGAAGATATAAAAAATATTAGTAATGATCGATAATATATTTCTCTTTTTTAAGAGTATTCTGAAACGACAAATAAACTTGATGCGTTTAGATTCATAGTTTCAGTTTTTAAACATCATTACAAATATTTTACTACTTTCTTTTCGGACTCAAGTACGAACAGTGAAATAAATTTACTTCCGTGAGCTTCGCGGTTGCATTTGCTTCTTTGTCTAGAAAATTAGAATTTAGTTTTCACTGCCGTATTAATAATTTGATAAAATATGGGGACAAAATACTTATGATTACGTTGATCATATTTTTATGAAAGGGTCAAGTCAATCGAACGGTCGGATTAATTCTTATTCTCGATATCATATACATTTTAAGGCTTTCTTTTTCTTTTCTTTTTTGTTTGCAGGGCTCTGATTTCGGTAATTGGGTTCCACTGTAATGTTCTGCTCTTCTTTTCTCAATATATGCCCAAGTGCCTATGCACAGCTAAATGTTGCTCAAATCAGGACAAGTTAAAATACATAAGAATACCCAACCGGGTGTTGGCTCGGTTAGGACACTGGGTTTTCACCCCCAGAGGCCCTGGCGCCGATTCCCCGGGGCGTTAACCGTCCCCCGTCTGTGTGGGTGCGGGCGAGGGGCGCAGGGATCAGCCCCACCAAAGGTTGGGATACCCCGAGATAGATAGATAGATAGATAGATGTATGTATATATATACATATATAGATAGATATTTATATAAGCAAAAAAAACCACATAAGAATGGAGGGGGTGTTTTGGTTGCTTTACACGTAACCCCATTAAACGGTATGAGCTATTCAATTCCATTCATCGTACCAAAAGGCCTTTTACGTGTAAAATTACAGCAATTTTAGAAATTGATTTTAACTACTTATTTCTTTTTTCTGAAGTGCAACAAATCTTCTCTTTCGCCATTTGTTGACGTTGAGAAAAGTCTAGCAAAGTCTAGAAAAATTTAGCCCATCCCAAACAAAACTCCTAGATCCGCCACTGTCTCAAAGAAAGAGATGTGGATAGGGTTGCGAACGGGACGTCTCCGAATCCGAACCATAGTGGACCCGGATCCGGAATCGGGTCCGCCTAGAGGACCGGAACCTAGTCCCAAAATCGAATATAATTTGCCTTTATTCTTCCTTTTTCTTAAAATAAGCATATCATTCAACTTATGACAGCGCATCAAGTCTACTACATCCAGTGTTATACCTAAAACGTGAAGAAAGAAAGAAAAGAAAAACGAGAGAGCTGATTTTGGGGTACAAATTGCTATAATAAAGGGTCATATGCCGGGTCCCGGGTCCACGGGTCGGAACATATATGGACCGGGAATCGGACCCGGACCCGGACCCGGACCCGTTTTTGAATCGTAACATAAAATAGGTTCCATACTCGGTTTTTTGCTCCTCGGAACTTCCGGGTAATCGGAGAATCGGATACCCGTTTGCAACCCCAGATGTGGAGGAGTTGCCCAACAACGGGGTACGAGGGACAGTTATGGATTTTCTCCTTAACCTATTTCAGTTAAAGCTCTCTATCATAAAGAGAGCGAAAATAGGAAAGAGGGCTCCACGTATCACCCATTTCAGCGACAAAACTCTTAATCCGTCATTAAGACCGTCAAAATAAGGAAGATGGAAAGACTTGAATAAAAAATCATCTTCAAGATCAAATCGGAAACCGGTCACTCTCATAGACTATAAAACCCATATGATATTTATTTTTTCCCGTCGGATTCAATCACGAGTGGACCCCACCCTGTTTGTTCACTTCTCACTCGCTATCTACTTCATATTTGGTTAACTTACTTTACCAGTGAGGTGAAGTGACTGGTTGATTCAAGAGACAATAAAAGGAGAGGGGGTCCACCCACAATTGATAGTAGGTCTCAAAAGACACCTCCTCAATTTAACAAAAGAAAACGTAAAAAGATACATTGTCGTGCCACTGAATGACAGAAAAAAAAAAAAAAAAAAACCTCGGGGTTTTCATGGACCCCGCTGGGCTAGGCCGAGGAATGACGAAAACGGCCCGACTTCTAATCTAGAAACCAAAGCCCGGCCCAAGCCTGAGCCAGGCCTGAAGCTGCTAGCCGGCGCCTGGCCCGCATGGAAATGATGAAGCCCGAGCCCGACCCATGTTAGACTTATAGAAACATAGAAATGAGTTTCGGAGCAGCTCCTAGGCCAGCTCAACCGGTCCGATCACATCACCATCTGTGAGAGGTCACGGGTTTGAGGCCCCCCCTCACTACTCCCTCCCTCATAATTACATGTATATTTGGGCCGGGCGGGTATTCCGGCTCTCAGCCACTTAGTCCGAATAAAAGAAAATTGAGCACGACCCATCGATTATAGCCTAAACCCCGTGCCCAACCCAAAGGCGCCCGGCCCGATCGATGAGCACCCTTATGAACAAGAAATCCTTCCTTTTAAAAAAGAGAATTTCAAAAAGCCGAACTCTCGCCGTTTGGTTTGACCAAGCCTTTGATTCTCTTCTCTCTTATATTAGCCGTTAACTTCGCTTCACAAGTAAAGTAAATTCACGAGACGAGCAGTATATTGTGTATTTGTTGTGATTTAATATTATTCCATTCAAACGTCAATTATACATTCCCACCCATTATATATCGTTTGGACCTAGGCCCTAACCCGTGACGAGATCAAGATGTAAAAAAAGAAAAACTAAAAGGCCAAAAATCGGTTTTAGGTTTGAGTGCCAGCTTTCCTCCTCTTTGAGAGGAGGAAAGGTGGAAAATGCAGCTTTACCGCCTCTATTTACAGCGGTAAAGCTGCATGACAGCTTTTCCTCCGCTCAGAGAGGAGGAAAAGTGGCAATCGCAGCTTTACCGCTCCTTATAGCAGCGGAAACGTTGCAACGGCGGTATGCCCCCGCACGAGTACGCATAGAAACCCTTCCCGCCTCTACGTTAATGTCACTTATCTCCTTTTCAACCTTATTCCCACGCACGTTCATGTCTTTGGGGCCCATTTCTAGTCAAATGTACTTCGTCCGAGTGGGGCCCAACAGCGAATAACCTGTAGCATTTGTGGGCTATGGCCCACACCAAATGGGAAAGCAACATAGATTGGCACATTAATCGACCATTTGTCAGGAAATATCTAGGCCAAGGGACCCGTCTTTTAATTGAGCTTCGGGCTATCTTAAAACTTTAAATCCACCTCTCTATCATTTAGGATCTATTTCATTCTCATTCCCACAAGATTGTTTTTGTCTTTGGAAAACCGAATCCCCGGCTTGTGATTAGTGGGTCCACGTTCTGGCGATTTGATCCGTTGAGTGGACGATATCTTGATAATTGTAGAGGGATAAAGCAGCCCTAACCATCTCCGGAAGATCTTTTTGATAATGTCGTATGAGTGTTTAGTAGCGGAGTTAATGGCCCACAAGTAGTTCCTTGAGTCATCAAGGATGACCTAATATGAAGATATAAAAAATATTAGTAATGATCGATAATATATTTCTCTTTTTTAAGAGTATTCTGAAACGACAAATAAACTTGATGCGTTTAGATTCATAGTTTCAGTTTTTAAACATCATTACAAATATTTTACTACTTTCTTTTCGGACTCAAGTACGAACAGTGAAATAAATTTACTTCCGTGAGCTTCGCGGTTGCATTTGCTTCTTTGTCTAGAAAATTAGAATTTAGTTTTCACTGCCGTATTAATAATTTGATAAAATATGGGGACAAAATACTTATGATTACGTTGATCATATTTTTATGAAAGGGTCAAGTCAATCGAACGGTCGGATTAATTCTTATTCTCGATATCATATACATTTTAAGGCTTTCTTTTTCTTTTCTTTTTTGTTTGCAGGGCTCTGATTTCGGTAATTGGGTTCCACTGTAATGTTCTGCTCTTCTTTTCTCAATATATGCCCAAGTGCCTATGCACAGCTAAATGTTGCTCAAATCAGGACAAGTTAAAATACATAAGAATACCCAACCGGGTGTTGGCTCGGTCAGGACACTGGGTTTTCACCCCCAGAGGCCCTGGCGCCGATTCCCCCGGGCGTTAACCGTCCCCCGTCTGTGTGGGTGCGGGCGTGGGGCGCAGGGATCAGCCCCACCAAAGGTTGGGATACCCCGAGATAGATAGATAGATAGATAGATAGATAGATGTATGTATATATATACATATATAGATAGATATTTATATAAGCAAAAAAAACCACATAAGAATGAAGGGGGTGTTTTGGTTGCTTTACACGTAACCCCATTAAACGGTATGAGCTATTCAATTCCATTCATCGTACCAAAAGGCCTTTTACGTGTAAAATTACAGCAATTTTAGAAATTGATTTTAACTGCTTATTTCTTTTTTCTGAAGTGCAACAAATCTTCTCTTTCGCCATTTGTTGACGTTGAGAAAAGTCTAGCAAAGTCTAGAAAAATTTAGCCCATCCCAAACAAAACTCCTAGATCCGCCACTGTCTCAAAGAAAGAGATGTGGATAGGGTTGCGAACGGGACGTCTCCGGATCCGAACCATAGTGGACCCGGATCCGGAATCGGGTCCGCCTAGAGGACCGGAACCTAGTCCCAAAATCGAATATAATTTGCCTTTATTCTTCCTTTTTCTTAAAATAAGCATATCATTCAACTTATGACAGCGCATCAAGTCTACTACATCCAGTGTTATACCTAAAACGTGAAGAAAGAAAGAAAAGAAAAACGAGAGAGCTGATTTTGGGGTACAAATTGCTATATTAAAGGGTCATATGCCGGGTCCCGGGTCCACGGGTCGGAACATATATGGACCGGGAATCGGACCCGGACCCGGACCCGGACCCGTTTTTGAATCGTAACATAAAATAGGTTCCATACTCGGTTTTTTGCTCCTCGGAACTTCCGGGTAATCGGAGAATCGGATACCCGTTTGCAACCCCAGATGTGGAGGAGTTGCCCAACAACGGGGTACGAGGGACAGTTATGGATTTTCTCCTTAACCTATTTCAGTTAAAGCTCTCTATCATAAAGAGAGCGAAAATAGGAAAGAGGGCTCCACGTATCACCCATTTCAGCGACAAAACTCTTAATCCGTCATTAAGACCGTCAAAATAAGGAAGATGGAAAGACTTGAATAAAAAATCATCTTCAAGATCAAATCGGAAACCGGTCACTCTCATAGACTATAAAACCCATATGATATTTATTTTTTCCCGTCGGATTCAATCACGAGTGGACCCCACCCTGTTTGTTCACTTCTCACTCGCTATCTACTTCATATTTGGTTAACTTACTTTACCAGTGAGGTGAAGTGACTGGTTGATTCAAGAGACAATAAAAGGAGAGGGGGTCCACCCACAATTGATAGTAGGTCTCAAAAGCCACCTCCTCAATTTAACAAAAGAAAACGTAAAAAGATACATTGTCGTGCCACTGAATGACAAAAAAAAAAAAAAAAAAAAACCTCGGGGTTTTCATGGACCGCGCTGGGCTAGGCCGAGGAATGACGAAAACGGCCCGACTTCTAATCTAGAAACCAAAGCCCGGCCCAAGCCTGAGCCAGGCCTGAAGCTGCTAGCCGGCGCCTGGCCCGCATGGAAATGATGAAGCCCGAGCCCGACCCATGTTAGACTTATAGAAACATAGAAATGAGTTTCGGAGCAGCTCCTAGGCCAGCTCAACCGGTCCGATCACATCACCATCTGTGAGAGGTCACGGGTTTGAGGCCCCCCCTCACTACTCCCTCCCTCATAATTACATGTATATTTGGGCCGTGCGGGTATTCCGGCTCTCAGCCACTTAGTCCGAATAAAAGAAAATTGAGCACGACCCATCGATTATAGCCTAAACCCCGTGCCCAACCCAAAGGCGCCCGGCCCGATCGATGAGCACCCTTATGAACAAGAAATCCTTCCTTTTAAAAAAGAGAATTTCAAAAAGCCGAACTCTCGCCGTTTGGTTTGACCAAGCCTTTGATTCTCTTCTCTCTTATATTAGCCGTTAACTTCGCTTCACAAGTAAAGTAAATTCACGAGACGAGCAGTATATTGTGTATTTGTTGTGATTTAATATTATTCCATTCAAACGTCAATTATACATTCCCACCCATTATATATCGTTTGGACCTAGGCCCTAACCCGTGACGAGATCAAGATGTAAAAAAAGAAAAACTAAAAGGCCAAAAATCGGTTTTAGGTTTGAGTGCCAGCTTTCCTCCTCTTTGAGAGGAGGAAAGGTGGAAAATGCAGCTTTACCGCCTCTATTTACAGCGGTAAAGCTGCATGACAGCTTTTCCTCCGCTCAGAGAGGAGGAAAAGTGGCAATCGCAGCTTTACCGCTCCTTATAGCAGCGGAAACGTTGCAACGGCGGTATGCCCCCGCACGAGTACGCATAGAAACCCTTCCCGCCTCTACGTTAATGTCACTTATCTCCTTTTCAACCTTATTCCCACGCACGTTCATGTCTTTGGGGCCCATTTCTAGTCAAATGTACTTCGTCCGAGTGGGGCCCAACAGCGAATAACCTGTAGCATTTGTGGGCTATGGCCCACACCAAATGGGAAAGCAACATAGATTGGCACATTAATCGACCATTTGTCAGGAAATATCTAGGCCAAGGGACCCGTCTTTTAATTGAGCTTCGGGCTATCTTAAAACTTTAAATCCACCTCTCTATCATTTAGGATCTATTTCATTCTCATTCCCACAAGATTGTTTTTGTCTTTGGAAAACCGAATCCCCGGCTTGTGATTAGTGGGTCCACGTTCTGGCGATTTGATCCGTTGAGTGGACGATATCTTGATAATTGTAGAGGGATAAAGCAGCCCTAACCATCTCCGGAAGATCTTTTTGATAATGTCGTATGAGTGTTTAGTAGCGGAGTTAATGGCCCACAAGTAGTTCCTTGAGTCATCAAGGATGACCTAATATGAAGATATAAAAAATATTAGTAATGATCGATAATATATTTCTCTTTTTTAAGAGTATTCTGAAACGACAAATAAACTTGATGCGTTTAGATTCATAGTTTCAGTTTTTAAACATCATTACAAATATTTTACTACTTTCTTTTCGGACTCAAGTACGAACAGTGAAATAAATTTACTTCCGTGAGCTTCGCGGTTGCATTTGCTTCTTTGTCTAGAAAATTAGAATTTAGTTTTCACTGCCGTATTAATAATTTGATAAAATATGGGGACAAAATACTTATGATTACGTTGATCATATTTTTATGAAAGGGTCAAGTCAATCGAACGGTCGGATTAATTCTTATTCTCGATATCATATACATTTTAAGGCTTTCTTTTTCTTTTCTTTTTTGTTTGCAGGGCTCTGATTTCGGTAATTGGGTTCCACTGTAATGTTCTGCTCTTCTTTTCTCAATATATGCCCAAGTGCCTATGCACAGCTAAATGTTGCTCAAATCAGGACAAGTTAAAATACATAAGAATACCCAACCGGGTGTTGGCTCGGTCAGGACACTGGGTTTTCACCCCCAGAGGCCCTGGCGCCGATTCCCCCGGGCGTTAACCGTCCCCCGTCTGTGTGGGTGCGGGCGTGGGGCGCAGGGATCAGCCCCACCAAAGGTTGGGATACCCCGAGATAGATAGATAGATAGATAGATAGATAGATGTATGTATATATATACATATATAGATAGATATTTATATAAGCAAAAAAAACCACATAAGAATGAAGGGGGTGTTTTGGTTGCTTTACACGTAACCCCATTAAACGGTATGAGCTATTCAATTCCATTCATCGTACCAAAAGGCCTTTTACGTGTAAAATTACAGCAATTTTAGAAATTGATTTTAACTGCTTATTTCTTTTTTCTGAAGTGCAACAAATCTTCTCTTTCGCCATTTGTTGACGTTGAGAAAAGTCTAGCAAAGTCTAGAAAAATTTAGCCCATCCCAAACAAAACTCCTAGATCCGCCACTGTCTCAAAGAAAGAGATGTGGATAGGGTTGCGAACGGGACGTCTCCGGATCCGAACCATAGTGGACCCGGATCCGGAATCGGGTCCGCCTAGAGGACCGGAACCTAGTCCCAAAATCGAATATAATTTGCCTTTATTCTTCCTTTTTCTTAAAATAAGCATATCATTCAACTTATGACAGCGCATCAAGTCTACTACATCCAGTGTTATACCTAAAACGTGAAGAAAGAAAGAAAAGAAAAACGAGAGAGCTGATTTTGGGGTACAAATTGCTATATTAAAGGGTCATATGCCGGGTCCCGGGTCCACGGGTCGGAACATATATGGACCGGGAATCGGACCCGGACCCGGACCCGGACCCGGACCCGTTTTTGAATCGTAACATAAAATAGGTTCCATACTCGGTTTTTTGCTCCTCGGAACTTCCGGGTAATCGGAGAATCGGATACCCGTTTGCAACCCCAGATGTGGAGGAGTTGCCCAACAACGGGGTACGAGGGACAGTTATGGATTTTCTCCTTAACCTATTTCAGTTAAAGCTCTCTATCATAAAGAGAGCGAAAATAGGAAAGAGGGCTCCACGTATCACCCATTTCAGCGACAAAACTCTTAATCCGTCATTAAGACCGTCAAAATAAGGAAGATGGAAAGACTTGAATAAAAAATCATCTTCAAGATCAAATCGGAAACCGGTCACTCTCATAGACTATAAAACCCATATGATATTTATTTTTTCCCGTCGGATTCAATCACGAGTGGACCCCACCCTGTTTGTTCACTTCTCACTCGCTATCTACTTCATATTTGGTTAACTTACTTTACCAGTGAGGTGAAGTGACTGGTTGATTCAAGAGACAATAAAAGGAGAGGGGGTCCACCCACAATTGATAGTAGGTCTCAAAAGCCACCTCCTCAATTTAACAAAAGAAAACGTAAAAAGATACATTGTCGTGCCACTGAATGACAAAAAAAAAAAAAAAAAAAAAACCTCGGGGTTTTCATGGACCGCGCTGGGCTAGGCCGAGGAATGACGAAAACGGCCCGACTTCTAATCTAGAAACCAAAGCCCGGCCCAAGCCTGAGCCAGGCCTGAAGCTGCTAGCCGGCGCCTGGCCCGCATGGAAATGATGAAGCCCGAGCCCGACCCATGTTAGACTTATAGAAACATAGAAATGAGTTTCGGAGCAGCTCCTAGGCCAGCTCAACCGGTCCGATCACATCACCATCTGTGAGAGGTCACGGGTTTGAGGCCCCCCCTCACTACTCCCTCCCTCATAATTACATGTATATTTGGGCCGGGCGGGTATTCCGGCTCTCAGCCACTTAGTCCGAATAAAAGAAAATTGAGCACGACCCATCGATTATAGCCTAAACCCCGTGCCCAACCCAAAGGCGCCCGGCCCGATCGATGAGCACCCTTATGAACAAGAAATCCTTCCTTTTAAAAAAGAGAATTTCAAAAAGCCGAACTCTCGCCGTTTGGTTTGACCAAGCCTTTGATTCTCTTCTCTCTTATATTAGCCGTTAACTTCGCTTCACAAGTAAAGTAAATTCACGAGACGAGCAGTATATTGTGTATTTGTTGTGATTTAATATTATTCCATTCAAACGTCAATTATACATTCCCACCCATTATATATCGTTTGGACCTAGGCCCTAACCCGTGACGAGATCAAGATGTAAAAAAAGAAAAACTAAAAGGCCAAAAATGGGTTTTAGGTTTGAGTGCCAGCTTTCCTCCTCTTTGAGAGGAGGAAAAGTGGAAAATGCAGCTTTACCGCCCCTATTTACAGCGGTAAAGCTGCATGACAGCTTTTCCTCCGCTCAGAGAGGAGGAAAAGTGGCAATCGCAGCTTTACCGCTCCTTATAGCAGCGGAAACGTTGCAACGGCGGTATGCCCCCGCACGAGTACGCATAGAAACCCTTCCCGCCTCTACGTTAATGTCACTTATCTCCTTTTCAACCTTATTCCCACGCACGTTCATGTCTTTGGGGCCCATTTCTAGTCAAATGTACTTCGTCCGAGTGGGGCCCAACAGCGAATAACCTGTAGCATTTGTGGGCTAAGGCCCACACCAAATGGGAAAGCAACATAGATTGGCACATTAATCGACCATTTGTCAGGAAATATCTAGGCCAAGGGACCCGTCTTTTAATTGAGCTTCGGGCTATCTTAAAACTTTAAATCCACCTCTCTATCATTTAGGATCTATTTCATTCTCATTCCCACAAGATTGTTTTTGTCTTTGGAAAACCGAATCCCCGGCTTGTGATTAGTGGGTCCACGTTCTGGCGATTTGATCCGTTGAGTGGACGATATCTTGATAATTGTAGAGGGATAAAGCAGCCCTAACCATCTCCGGAAGATCTTTTTGATAATGTCGTATGAGTGTTTAGTAGCGGAGTTAATGGCCCACAAGTAGTTCCTTGAGTCATCAAGGATGACCTAATATGAAGATATAAAAAATATTAGTAATGATCGATAATATATTTCTCTTTTTTAAGAGTATTCTGAAACGACAAATAAACTTGATGCGTTTAGATTCATAGTTTCAGTTTTTAAACATCATTACAAATATTTTACTACTTTCTTTTCGGACTCAAGTACGAACAGTGAAATAAATTTACTTCCGTGAGCTTCGCGGTTGCATTTGCTTCTTTGTCTAGAAAATTAGAATTTAGTTTTCACTGCTGTATTAATAATTTGATAAAATATGGGGACAAAATACTTATGATTACGTTGATCATATTTTTATGAAAGGGTCAAGTCAATCGAACGGTCGGATTAATTCTTATTCTCGATATCATATACATTTTAAGGCTTTCTTTTTCTTTTCTTTTTTGTTTGCAGGGCTCTGATTTCGGTAATTGGGTTCCACTGTAATGTTCTGCTCTTCTTTTCTCAATATATGCCCAAGTGCCTATGCACAGCTAAATGTTGCTCAAATCAGGACAAGTTAAAATACATAAGAATACCCAACCGGGTGTTGGCTCGGTTAGGACACTGGGTTTCCACCCCCAGAGGCCCTGGCGCCGATTCCCCCGGGCGTTAACCGTCCCCCGTCTGTGTGGGTGCGGGCGTGGGGCGCAGGGATCAGCCCCACCAAAGGTTGGGATACCCCGAGATAGATAGATAGATAGATAGATAGATAGATGTATGTATATATATATACATATATAGATAGATATTTATATAAGCAAAAAAAACCACATAAGAATGAAGGGGGTGTTTTGGTTGCTTTACACGTAACCCCATTAAACGGTATGAGCTATTCAATTCCATTCATCGTACCAAAAGGCCTTTTACGTGTAAAATTACAGCAATTTTAGAAATTGATTTTAACTACTTATTTCTTTTTTCTGAAGTGCAACAAATCTTCTCTTTCGCCATTTGTTGACGTTGAGAAAAGTCTAGCAAAGTCTAGAAAAATTTAGCCCATCCCAAACAAAACTCCTAGATCCGCCACTGTCTCAAAGAAAGAGATGTGGATAGGGTTGCGAACGGGACGTCTCCGGATCCGAACCATAGTGGACCCGGATCCGGAATCGGGTCCGCCTAGAGGACCGGAACCTAGTCCCAAAATCGAATATAATTTGCCTTTATTCTTCCTTTTTCTTAAAATAAGCATATCATTCAACTTATGACAGCGCATCAAGTCTACTACATCCAGTGTTATACCTAAAACGTGAAGAAAGAAAGAAAAGAAAAACGAGAGAGCTGATTTTGGGGTACAAATTGCTATAATAAAGGGTCATATGCCGGGTCCCGGGTCCACGGGTCGGAACATATATGGACCGGGAATCGGACCCGGACCCGGACCCGGACCCGTTTTTGAATCGTAACATAAAATAGGTTCCATACTCGGTTTTTTGCTCCTCGGAACTTCCGGGTAATCGGAGAATCGGATACCCGTTTGCAACCCCAGATGTGGAGGAGTTGCCCAACAACGGGGTACGAGGGACAGTTATGGATTTTCTCCTTAACCTATTTCAGTTAAAGCTCTCTATCATAAAGAGAGCGAAAATAGGAAAGAGGGCTCCACGTATCACCCATTTCAGCGACAAAACTCTTAATCCGTCATTAAGACCGTCAAAATAAGGAAGATGGAAAGACTTGAATAAAAAATCATCTTCAAGATCAAATCGGAAACCGGTCACTCTCATAGACTATAAAACCCATATGATATTTATTTTTTACCGTCGGATTCAATCACGAGTGGACCCCACCCTGTTTGTTCACTTCTCACTCGCTATCTACTTCATATTTGGTTAACTTACTTTACCAGTGAGGTGAAGTGACTGGTTGATTCAAGAGACAATAAAAGGAGAGGGGGTCCACCCACAATTGATAGTAGGTCTCAAAAGCCACCTCCTCAATTTAACAAAAGAAAACGTAAAAAGATACATTGTCGTGCCACTGAATGACAAAAAAAAAAAAAAAAAAAAACCTCGGGGTTTTCATGGACCGCGCTGGGCTAGGCCGAGGAATGACGAAAACGGCCCGACTTCTAATCTAGAAACCAAAGCCCGGCCCAAGCCTGAGCCAGGCCTGAAGCTGCTAGCCGGCGCCTGGCCCGCATGGAAATGATGAAGCCCGAGCCCGACCCATGTTAGACTTATAGAAACATAGAAATGAGTTTCGGAGCAGCTCCTAGGCCAGCTCAACCGGTCCGATCACATCACCATCTGTGAGAGGTCACGGGTTTGAGGCCCCCCCTCACTACTCCCTCCCTCATAATTACATGTATATTTGGGCCGGGCGGGTATTCCGGCTCTCAGCCACTTAGTCCGAATAAAAGAAAATTGAGCACGACCCATCGATTATAGCCTAAACCCCGTGCCCAACCCAAAGGCGCCCGGCCCGATCGATGAGCACCCTTATGAACAAGAAATCCTTCCTTTTAAAAAAGAGAATTTCAAAAAGCCGAACTCTCGCCGTTTGGTTTGACCAAGCCTTTGATTCTCTTCTCTCTTATATTAGCCGTTAACTTCGCTTCACAAGTAAAGTAAATTCACGAGACGAGCAGTATATTGTGTATTTGTTGTGATTTAATATTATTCCATTCAAACGTCAATTATACATTCCCACCCATTATATATCGTTTGGACCTAGGCCCTAACCCGTGACGAGATCAAGATGTAAAAAAAGAAAAACTAAAAGGCCAAAAATGGGTTTTAGGTTTGAGTGCCAGCTTTCCTCCTCTTTGAGAGGAGGAAAAGTGGAAAATGCAGCTTTACCGCCCCTATTTACAGCGGTAAAGCTGCATGACAGCTTTTCCTCCGCTCAGAGAGGAGGAAAAGTGGCAATCGCAGCTTTACCGCTCCTTATAGCAGCGGAAACGTTGCAACGGCGGTATGCCCCCGCACGAGTACGCATAGAAACCCTTCCCGCCTCTACGTTAATGTCACTTATCTCCTTTTCAACCTTATTCCCACGCACGTTCATGTCTTTGGGGCCCATTTCTAGTCAAATGTACTTCGTCCGAGTGGGGCCCAACAGCGAATAACCTGTAGCATTTGTGGGCTAAGGCCCACACCAAATGGGAAAGCAACATAGATTGGCACATTAATCGACCATTTGTCAGGAAATATCTAGGCCAAGGGACCCGTCTTTTAATTGAGCTTCGGGCTATCTTAAAACTTTAAATCCACCTCTCTATCATTTAGGATCTATTTCATTCTCATTCCCACAAGATTGTTTTTGTCTTTGGAAAACCGAATCCCCGGCTTGTGATTAGTGGGTCCACGTTCTGGCGATTTGATCCGTTGAGTGGACGATATCTTGATAATTGTAGAGGGATAAAGCAGCCCTAACCATCTCCGGAAGATCTTTTTGATAATGTCGTATGAGTGTTTAGTAGCGGAGTTAATGGCCCACAAGTAGTTCCTTGAGTCATCAAGGATGACCTAATATGAAGATATAAAAAATATTAGTAATGATCGATAATATATTTCTCTTTTTTAAGAGTATTCTGAAACGACAAATAAACTTGATGCGTTTAGATTCATAGTTTCAGTTTTTAAACATCATTACAAATATTTTACTACTTTCTTTTCGGACTCAAGTACGAACAGTGAAATAAATTTACTTCCGTGAGCTTCGCGGTTGCATTTGCTTCTTTGTCTAGAAAATTAGAATTTAGTTTTCACTGCTGTATTAATAATTTGATAAAATATGGGGACAAAATACTTATGATTACGTTGATCATATTTTTATGAAAGGGTCAAGTCAATCGAACGGTCGGATTAATTCTTATTCTCGATATCATATACATTTTAAGGCTTTCTTTTTCTTTTCTTTTTTGTTTGCAGGGCTCTGATTTCGGTAATTGGGTTCCACTGTAATGTTCTGCTCTTCTTTTCTCAATATATGCCCAAGTGCCTATGCACAGCTAAATGTTGCTTAAATCAGGACAAGTTAAAATACATAAGAATACCCAACCGGGTGTTGGCTCGGTTAGGACACTGGGTTTCCACCCCCAGAGGCCCTGGCGCCGATTCCCCCGGGCGTTAACCGTCCCCCGTCTGTGTGGGTGCGGGCGTGGGGCGCAGGGATCAGCCCCACCAAAGGTTGGGATACCCCGAGATAGATAGATAGATAGATAGATAGATAGATGTATGTATATATATATACATATATAGATAGATATTTATATAAGCAAAAAAAACCACATAAGAATGAAGGGGGTGTTTTGGTTGCTTTACACGTAACCCCATTAAACGGTATGAGCTATTCAATTCCATTCATCGTACCAAAAGGCCTTTTACGTGTAAAATTACAGCAATTTTAGAAATTGATTTTAACTACTTATTTCTTTTTTCTGAAGTGCAACAAATCTTCTCTTTCGCCATTTGTTGACGTTGAGAAAAGTCTAGCAAAGTCTAGAAAAATTTAGCCCATCCCAAACAAAACTCCTAGATCCGCCACTGTCTCAAAGAAAGAGATGTGGATAGGGTTGCGAACGGGACGTCTCCGGATCCGAACCATAGTGGACCCGGATCCGGAATCGGGTCCGCCTAGAGGACCGGAACCTAGTCCCAAAATCGAATATAATTTGCCTTTATTCTTCCTTTTTCTTAAAATAAGCATATCATTCAACTTATGACAGCGCATCAAGTCTACTACATCCAGTGTTATACCTAAAACGTGAAGAAAGAAAGAAAAGAAAAACGAGAGAGCTGATTTTGGGGTACAAATTGCTATAATAAAGGGTCATATGCTGGGTCCCGGGTCCACGGGTCGGAACATATATGGACCGGGAATCGGACCCGGACCCGGACCCGGACCCGTTTTTGAATCGTAACATAAAATAGGTTCCATACTCGGTTTTTTGCTCCTCGGAACTTCCGGGTAATCGGAGAATCGGATACCCGTTTGCAACCCCAGATGTGGAGGAGTTGCCCAACAACGGGGTACGAGGGACAGTTATGGATTTTCTCCTTAACCTATTTCAGTTAAAGCTCTCTATCATAAAGAGAGCGAAAATAGGAAAGAGGGCTCCACGTATCACCCATTTCAGCGACAAAACTCTTAATCCGTCATTAAGACCGTCAAAATAAGGAAGATGGAAAGACTTGAATAAAAAATCATCTTCAAGATCAAATCGGAAACCGGTCACTCTCATAGACTATAAAACCCATATGATATTTATTTTTTCCCGTCGGATTCAATCACGAGTGGACCCCACCCTGTTTGTTCACTTCTCACTCGCTATCTACTTCATATTTGGTTAACTTACTTTACCAGTGAGGTGAAGTGACTGGTTGATTCAAGAGACAATAAAAGGAGAGGGGGTCCACCCACAATTGATAGTAGGTCTCAAAAGCCACCTCCTCAATTTAACAAAAGAAAACGTAAAAAGATACATTGTCGTGCCACTGAATGACAAAAAAAAAAAAAAAAAAAAAACCTCGGGGTTTTCATGGACCGCGCTGGGCTAGGCCGAGGAATGACGAAAACGGCCCGACTTCTAATCTAGAAACCAAAGCCCGGCCCAAGCCTGAGCCAGGCCTGAAGCTGCTAGCCGGCGCCTGGCCCGCATGGAAATGATGAAGCCCGAGCCCGACCCATGTTAGACTTATAGAAACATAGAAATGAGTTTCGGAGCAGCTCCTAGGCCAGCTCAACCGGTCCGATCACATCACCATCTGTGAGAGGTCACGGGTTTGAGGCCCCCCCTCACTACTCCCTCCCTCATAATTACATGTATATTTGGGCCGGGCGGGTATTCCGGCTCTCAGCCACTTAGTCCGAATAAAAGAAAATTGAGCACGACCCATCGATTATAGCCTAAACCCCGTGCCCAACCCAAAGGCGCCCGGCCCGATCGATGAGCACCCTTATGAACAAGAAATCCTTCCTTTTAAAAAAGAGAATTTCAAAAAGCCGAACTCTCGCCGTTTGGTTTGACCAAGCCTTTGATTCTCTTCTCTCTTATATTAGCCGTTAACTTCGCTTCACAAGTAAAGTAAATTCACGAGACGAGCAGTATATTGTGTATTTGTTGTGATTTAATATTATTCCATTCAAACGTCAATTATACATTCCCACCCATTATATATCGTTTGGACCTAGGCCCTAACCCGTGACGAGATCAAGATGTAAAAAAAGAAAAACTAAAAGGCCAAAAATGGGTTTTAGGTTTGAGTGCCAGCTTTCCTCCTCTTTGAGAGGAGGAAAAGTGGAAAATGCAGCTTTACCTCCCCTATTTACAGCGGTAAAGCTGCATGACAGCTTTTCCTCCGCTCAGAGAGGAGGAAAAGTGGCAATCGCAGCTTTACCGCTCCTTATAGCAGCGGAAACGTTGCAAC
Organism: Persea americana; assembly: GCA_029852735.1. Classification (NCBI taxonomy): domain Eukaryota; kingdom Viridiplantae; phylum Streptophyta; class Magnoliopsida; order Laurales; family Lauraceae; genus Persea; species Persea americana. The sequence continues at coordinate 54,897,911 of CM056812.1, forward strand.
GGCGGTATGCCCCCGCACGAGTACGCATAGAAACCCTTCCCGCCTCTACGTTAATGTCACTTATCTCCTTTTCAACCTTATTCCCACGCACGTTCATGTCTTTGGGGCCCATTTCTAGTCAAATGTACTTCGTCCGAGTGGGGCCCAACAGCGAATAACCTGTAGCATTTGTGGGCTAAGGCCCACACCAAATGGGAAAGCAACATAGATTGGCACATTAATCGACCATTTGTCAGGAAATATCTAGGCCAAGGGACCCGTCTTTTAATTGAGCTTCGGGCTATCTTAAAACTTTAAATCCACCTCTCTATCATTTAGGATCTATTTCATTCTCATTCCCACAAGATTGTTTTTGTCTTTGGAAAACCGAATCCCCGGCTTGTGATTAGTGGGTCCACGTTCTGGCGATTTGATCCGTTGAGTGGACGATATCTTGATAATTGTAGAGGGATAAAGCAGCCCTAACCATCTCCGGAAGATCTTTTTGATAATGTCGTATGAGTGTTTAGTAGCGGAGTTAATGGCCCACAAGTAGTTCCTTGAGTCATCAAGGATGACCTAATATGAAGATATAAAAAATATTAGTAATGATCGATAATATATTTCTCTTTTTTAAGAGTATTCTGAAACGACAAATAAACTTGATGCGTTTAGATTCATAGTTTCAGTTTTTAAACATCATTACAAATATTTTACTACTTTCTTTTCGGACTCAAGTACGAACAGTGAAATAAATTTACTTCCGTGAGCTTCGCGGTTGCATTTGCTTCTTTGTCTAGAAAATTAGAATTTAGTTTTCACTGCTGTATTAATAATTTGATAAAATATGGGGACAAAATACTTATGATTACGTTGATCATATTTTTATGAAAGGGTCAAGTCAATCGAACGGTCGGATTAATTCTTATTCTCGATATCATATACATTTTAAGGCTTTCTTTTTCTTTTCTTTTTTGTTTGCAGGGCTCTGATTTCGGTAATTGGGTTCCACTGTAATGTTCTGCTCTTCTTTTCTCAATATATGCCCAAGTGCCTATGCACAGCTAAATGTTGCTCAAATCAGGACAAGTTAAAATACATAAGAATACCCAACCGGGTGTTGGCTCGGTTAGGACACTGGGTTTCCACCCCGAGAGGCCCTGGCGCCGATTCCCCCGGGCGTTAACCGTCCCCCGTCTGTGTGGGTGCGGGCGTGGGGCGCAGGGATCAGCCCCACCAAAGGTTGGGATACCCCGAGATAGATAGATAGATAGATAGATAGATAGATGTATGTATATATATATACATATATAGATAGATATTTATATAAGCAAAAAAAACCACATAAGAATGAAGGGGGTGTTTTGGTTGCTTTACACGTAACCCCATTAAACGGTATGAGCTATTCAATTCCATTCATCGTACCAAAAGGCCTTTTACGTGTAAAATTACAGCAATTTTAGAAATTGATTTTAACTACTTATTTCTTTTTTCTGAAGTGCAACAAATCTTCTCTTTCGCCATTTGTTGACGTTGAGAAAAGTCTAGCAAAGTCTAGAAAAATTTAGCCCATCCCAAACAAAACTCCTAGATCCGCCACTGTCTCAAAGAAAGAGATGTGGATAGGGTTGCGAACGGGACGTCTCCGGATCCGAACCATAGTGGACCCGGATCCGGAATCGGGTCCGCCTAGAGGACCGGAACCTAGTCCCAAAATCGAATATAATTTGCCTTTATTCTTCCTTTTTCTTAAAATAAGCATATCATTCAACTTATGACAGCGCATCAAGTCTACTACATCCAGTGTTATACCTAAAACGTGAAGAAAGAAAGAAAAGAAAAACGAGAGAGCTGATTTTGGGGTACAAATTGCTATAATAAAGGGTCATATGCCGGGTCCCGGGTCCACGGGTCGGAACATATATGGACCGGGAATCGGACCCGGACCCGGACCCGGACCCGTTTTTGAATCATAACATAAAATAGGTTCCATACTCGGTTTTTTGCTCCTCGGAACTTCCGGGTAATCGGAGAATCGGATACCCGTTTGCAACCCCAGATGTGGAGGAGTTGCCCAACAACGGGGTACGAGGGACAGTTATGGATTTTCTCCTTAACCTATTTCAGTTAAAGCTCTCTATCATAAAGAGAGCGAAAATAGGAAAGAGGGCTCCACGTATCACCCATTTCAGCGACAAAACTCTTAATCCGTCATTAAGACCGTCAAAATAAGGAAGATGGAAAGACTTGAATAAAAAATCATCTTCAAGATCAAATCGGAAACCGGTCACTCTCATAGACTATAAAACCCATATGATATTTATTTTTTACCGTCGGATTCAATCACGAGTGGACCCCACCCTGTTTGTTCACTTCTCACTCGCTATCTACTTCATATTTGGTTAACTTACTTTACCAGTGAGGTGAAGTGACTGGTTGATTCAAGAGACAATAAAAGGAGAGGGGGTCCACCCACAATTGATAGTAGGTCTCAAAAGCCACCTCCTCAATTTAACAAAAGAAAACGTAAAAAGATACATTGTCGTGCCACTGAATGACAAAAAAAAAAAAAAAAAAAAACCTCGGGGTTTTCATGGACCGCGCTGGGCTAGGCCGAGGAATGACGAAAACGGCCCGACTTCTAATCTAGAAACCAAAGCCCGGCCCAAGCCTGAGCCAGGCCTGAAGCTGCTAGCCGGCGCCTGGCCCGCATGGAAATGATGAAGCCCGAGCCCGACCCATGTTAGACTTATAGAAACATAGAAATGAGTTTCGGAGCAGCTCCTAGGCCAGCTCAACCGGTCCGATCACATCACCATCTGTGAGAGGTCACGGGTTTGAGGCCCCCCCTCACTACTCCCTCCCTCATAATTACATGTATATTTGGGCCGGGCGGGTATTCCGGCTCTCAGCCACTTAGTCCGAATAAAAGAAAATTGAGCACGACCCATCGATTATAGCCTAAACCCCGTGCCCAACCCAAAGGCGCCCGGCCCGATCGATGAGCACCCTTATGAACAAGAAATCCTTCCTTTTAAAAAAGAGAATTTCAAAAAGCCGAACTCTCGCCGTTTGGTTTGACCAAGCCTTTGATTCTCTTCTCTCTTATATTAGCCGTTAACTTCGCTTCACAAGTAAAGTAAATTCACGAGACGAGCAGTATATTGTGTATTTGTTGTGATTTAATATTATTCCATTCAAACGTCAATTATACATTCCCACCCATTATATATCGTTTGGACCTAGGCCCTAACCCGTGACGAGATCAAGATGTAAAAAAAGAAAAACTAAAAGGCCAAAAATGGGTTTTAGGTTTGAGTGCCAGCTTTCCTCCTCTTTGAGAGGAGGAAAAGTGGAAAATGCAGCTTTACCGCCCCTATTTACAGCGGTAAAGCTGCATGACAGCTTTTCCTCCGCTCAGAGAGGAGGAAAAGTGGCAATCGCAGCTTTACCGCTCCTTATAGCAGCGGAAACGTTGCAACGGCGGTATGCCCCCGCACGAGTACGCATAGAAACCCTTCCCGCCTCTACGTTAATGTCACTTATCTCCTTTTCAACCTTATTCCCACGCACGTTCATGTCTTTGGGGCCCATTTCTAGTCAAATGTACTTCGTCCGAGTGGGGCCCAACAGCGAATAACCTGTAGCATTTGTGGGCTAAGGCCCACACCAAATGGGAAAGCAACATAGATTGGCACATTAATCGACCATTTGTCAGGAAATATCTAGGCCAAGGGACCCGTCTTTTAATTGAGCTTCGGGCTATCTTAAAACTTTAAATCCACCTCTCTATCATTTAGGATCTATTTCATTCTCATTCCCACAAGATTGTTTTTGTCTTTGGAAAACCGAATCCCCGGCTTGTGATTAGTGGGTCCACGTTCTGGCGATTTGATCCGTTGAGTGGACGATATCTTGATAATTGTAGAGGGATAAAGCAGCCCTAACCATCTCCGGAAGATCTTTTTGATAATGTCGTATGAGTGTTTAGTAGCGGAGTTAATGGCCCACAAGTAGTTCCTTGAGTCATCAAGGATGACCTAATATGAAGATATAAAAAATATTAGTAATGATCGATAATATATTTCTCTTTTTTAAGAGTATTCTGAAACGACAAATAAACTTGATGCGTTTAGATTCATAGTTTCAGTTTTTAAACATCATTACAAATATTTTACTACTTTCTTTTCGGACTCAAGTACGAACAGTGAAATAAATTTACTTCCGTGAGCTTCGCGGTTGCATTTGCTTCTTTGTCTAGAAAATTAGAATTTAGTTTTCACTGCTGTATTAATAATTTGATAAAATATGGGGACAAAATACTTATGATTACGTTGATCATATTTTTATGAAAGGGTCAAGTCAATCGAACGGTCGGATTAATTCTTATTCTCGATATCATATACATTTTAAGGCTTTCTTTTTCTTTTCTTTTTTGTTTGCAGGGCTCTGATTTCGGTAATTGGGTTCCACTGTAATGTTCTGCTCTTCTTTTCTCAATATATGCCCAAGTGCCTATGCACAGCTAAATGTTGCTCAAATCAGGACAAGTTAAAATACATAAGAATACCCAACCGGGTGTTGGCTCGGTTAGGACACTGGGTTTCCACCCCCAGAGGCCCTGGCGCCGATTCCCCCGGGCGTTAACCGTCCCCCGTCTGTGTGGGTGCGGGCGTGGGGCGCAGGGATCAGCCCCACCAAAGGTTGGGATACCCCGAGATAGATAGATAGATAGATAGATAGATAGATGTATGTATATATATATACATATATAGATAGATATTTATATAAGCAAAAAAAACCACATAAGAATGAAGGGGGTGTTTTGGTTGCTTTACACGTAACCCCATTAAACGGTATGAGCTATTCAATTCCATTCATCGTACCAAAAGGCCTTTTACGTGTAAAATTACAGCAATTTTAGAAATTGATTTTAACTACTTATTTCTTTTTTCTGAAGTGCAACAAATCTTCTCTTTCGCCATTTGTTGACGTTGAGAAAAGTCTAGCAAAGTCTAGAAAAATTTAGCCCATCCCAAACAAAACTCCTAGATCCGCCACTGTCTCAAAGAAAGAGATGTGGATAGGGTTGCGAACGGGACGTCTCCGGATCCGAACCATAGTGGACCCGGATCCGGAATCGGGTCCGCCTAGAGGACCGGAACCTAGTCCCAAAATCGAATATAATTTGCCTTTATTCTTCCTTTTTCTTAAAATAAGCATATCATTCAACTTATGACAGCGCATCAAGTCTACTACATCCAGTGTTATACCTAAAACGTGAAGAAAGAAAGAAAAGAAAAACGAGAGAGCTGATTTTGGGGTACAAATTGCTATAATAAAGGGTCATATGCCGGGTCCCGGGTCCACGGGTCGGAACATATATGGACCGGGAATCGGACCCGGACCCGGACCCGGACCCGTTTTTGAATCGTAACATAAAATAGGTTCCATACTCGGTTTTTTGCTCCTCGGAACTTCCGGGTAATCGGAGAATCGGATACCCGTTTGCAACCCCAGATGTGGAGGAGTTGCCCAACAACGGGGTACGAGGGACAGTTATGGATTTTCTCCTTAACCTATTTCAGTTAAAGCTCTCTATCATAAAGAGAGCGAAAATAGGAAAGAGGGCTCCACGTATCACCCATTTCAGCGACAAAACTCTTAATCCGTCATTAAGACCGTCAAAATAAGGAAGATGGAAAGACTTGAATAAAAAATCATCTTCAAGATCAAATCGGAAACCGGTCACTCTCATAGACTATAAAACCCATATGATATTTATTTTTTACCGTCGGATTCAATCACGAGTGGACCCCACCCTGTTTGTTCACTTCTCACTCGCTATCTACTTCATATTTGGTTAACTTACTTTACCAGTGAGGTGAAGTGACTGGTTGATTCAAGAGACAATAAAAGGAGAGGGGGTCCACCCACAATTGATAGTAGGTCTCAAAAGCCACCTCCTCAATTTAACAAAAGAAAACGTAAAAAGATACATTGTCGTGCCACTGAATGACAAAAAAAAAAAAAAAAAAAAACCTCGGGGTTTTCATGGACCGCGCTGGGCTAGGCCGAGGAATGACGAAAACGGCCCGACTTCTAATCTAGAAACCAAAGCCCGGCCCAAGCCTGAGCCAGGCCTGAAGCTGCTAGCCGGCGCCTGGCCCGCATGGAAATGATGAAGCCCGAGCCCGACCCATGTTAGACTTATAGAAACATAGAAATGAGTTTCGGAGCAGCTCCTAGGCCAGCTCAACCGGTCCGATCACATCACCATCTGTGAGAGGTCACGGGTTTGAGGCCCCCCCTCACTACTCCCTCCCTCATAATTACATGTATATTTGGGCCGGGCGGGTATTCCGGCTCTCAGCCACTTAGTCCGAATAAAAGAAAATTGAGCACGACCCATCGATTATAGCCTAAACCCCGTGCCCAACCCAAAGGCGCCCGGCCCGATCGATGAGCACCCTTATGAACAAGAAATCCTTCCTTTTAAAAAAGAGAATTTCAAAAAGCCGAACTCTCGCCGTTTGGTTTGACCAAGCCTTTGATTCTCTTCTCTCTTATAGTAGCCGTTAACTTCGCTTCACAAGTAAAGTAAATTCACGAGACGAGCAGTATATTGTGTATTTGTTGTGATTTAATATTATTCCATTCAAACGTCAATTATACATTCCCACCCATTATATATCGTTTGGACCTAGGCCCTAACCCGTGACGAGATCAAGATGTAAAAAAAGAAAAACTAAAAGGCCAAAAATGGGTTTTAGGTTTGAGTGCCAGCTTTCCTCCTCTTTGAGAGGAGGAAAAGTGGAAAATGCAGCTTTACCGCCCCTATTTACAGCGGTAAAGCTGCATGACAGCTTTTCCTCCGCTCAGAGAGGAGGAAAAGTGGCAATCGCAGCTTTACCGCTCCTTATAGCAGCGGAAACGTTGCAACGGCGGTATGCCCCCGCACGAGTACGCATAGAAACCCTTCCCGCCTCTACGTTAATGTCACTTATCTCCTTTTCAACCTTATTCCCACGCACGTTCATGTCTTTGGGGCCCATTTCTAGTCAAATGTACTTCGTCCGAGTGGGGCCCAACAGCGAATAACCTGTAGCATTTGTGGGCTAAGGCCCACACCAAATGGGAAAGCAACATAGATTGGCACATTAATCGACCATTTGTCAGGAAATATCTAGGCCAAGGGACCCGTCTTTTAATTGAGCTTCGGGCTATCTTAAAACTTTAAATCCACCTCTCTATCATTTAGGATCTATTTCATTCTCATTCCCACAAGATTGTTTTTGTCTTTGGAAAACCGAATCCCCGGCTTGTGATTAGTGGGTCCACGTTCTGGCGATTTGATCCGTTGAGTGGACGATATCTTGATAATTGTAGAGGGATAAAGCAGCCCTAACCATCTCCGGAAGATCTTTTTGATAATGTCGTATGAGTGTTTAGTAGCGGAGTTAATGGCCCACAAGTAGTTCCTTGAGTCATCAAGGATGACCTAATATGAAGATATAAAAAATATTAGTAATGATCGATAATATATTTCTCTTTTTTAAGAGTATTCTGAAACGACAAATAAACTTGATGCGTTTAGATTCATAGTTTCAGTTTTTAAACATCATTACAAATATTTTACTACTTTCTTTTCGGACTCAAGTACGAACAGTGAAATAAATTTACTTCCGTGAGCTTCGCGGTTGCATTTGCTTCTTTGTCTAGAAAATTAGAATTTAGTTTTCACTGCTGTATTAATAATTTGATAAAATATGGGGACAAAATACTTATGATTACGTTGATCATATTTTTATGAAAGGGTCAAGTCAATCGAACGGTCGGATTAATTCTTATTCTCGATATCATATACATTTTAAGGCTTTCTTTTTCTTTTCTTTTTTGTTTGCAGGGCTCTGATTTCGGTAATTGGGTTCCACTGTAATGTTCTGCTCTTCTTTTCTCAATATATGCCCAAGTGCCTATGCACAGCTAAATGTTGCTCAAATCAGGACAAGTTAAAATACATAAGAATACCCAACCGGGTGTTGGCTCGGTTAGGACACTGGGTTTCCACCCCCAGAGGCCCTGGCGCCGATTCCCCCGGGCGTTAACCGTCCCCCGTCTGTGTGGGTGCGGGCGTGGGGCGCAGGGATCAGCCCCACCAAAGGTTGGGATACCCCGAGATAGATAGATAGATAGATAGATAGATAGATGTATGTATATATATATACATATATAGATAGATATTTATATAAGCAAAAAAAACCACATAAGAATGAAGGGGGTGTTTTGGTTGCTTTACACGTAACCCCATTAAACGGTATGAGCTATTCAATTCCATTCATCGTACCAAAAGGCCTTTTACGTGTAAAATTACAGCAATTTTAGAAATTGATTTTAACTACTTATTTCTTTTTTCTGAAGTGCAACAAATCTTCTCTTTCGCCATTTGTTGACGTTGAGAAAAGTCTAGCAAAGTCTAGAAAAATTTAGCCCATCCCAAACAAAACTCCTAGATCCGCCACTGTCTCAAAGAAAGAGATGTGGATAGGGTTGCGAACGGGACGTCTCCGGATCCGAACCATAGTGGACCCGGATCCGGAATCGGGTCCGCCTAGAGGACCGGAACCTAGTCCCAAAATCGAATATAATTTGCCTTTATTCTTCCTTTTTCTTAAAATAAGCATATCATTCAACTTATGACAGCGCATCAAGTCTACTACATCCAGTGTTATACCTAAAACGTGAAGAAAGAAAGAAAAGAAAAACGAGAGAGCTGATTTTGGGGTACAAATTGCTATAATAAAGGGTCATATGCCGGGTCCCGGGTCCACGGGTCGGAACATATATGGACCGGGAATCGGACCCGGACCCGGACCCGTTTTTGAATCGTAACATAAAATAGGTTCCATACTCGGTTTTTTGCTCCTCGGAACTTCCGGGTAATCGGAGAATCGGATACCCGTCTGCAACCCCAGATGTGGAGGAGTTGCCCAACAACGGGGTACGAGGGACAGTTATGGATTTTCTCCTTAACCTATTTCAGTTAAAGCTCTCTATCATAAAGAGAGCGAAAATAGGAAAGAGGGCTCCACGTATCACCCATTTCAGCGACAAAACTCTTAATCCGTCATTAAGACCGTCAAAATAAGGAAGATGGAAAGACTTGAATAAAAAATCATCTTCAAGATCAAATCGGAAACCGGTCACTCTCATAGACTATAAAACCCATATGATATTTATTTTTTCCCGTCGGATTCAATCACGAGTGGACCCCACCCTGTTTGTTCACTTCTCACTCGCTATCTACTTCATATTTGGTTAACTTACTTTACCAGTGAGGTGAAGTGACTGGTTGATTCAAGAGACAATAAAAGGAGAGGGGGTCCACCCACAATTGATAGTAGGTCTCAAAAGCCACCTCCTCAATTTAACAAAAGAAAACGTAAAAAGATACATTGTCGTGCCACTGAATGACAAAAAAAAAAAAAAAACCTCGGGGTTTTCATGGACCGCGCTGGGCTAGGCCGAGGAATGACGAAAACGGCCCGACTTCTAATCTAGAAACCAAAGCCCGGCCCAAGCCTGAGCCAGGCCTGAAGCTGCTAGCCGGCGCCTGGCCCGCATGGAAATGATGAAGCCCGAGCCCGACCCATGTTAGACTTATAGAAACATAGAAATGAGTTTCGGAGCAGCTCCTAGGCCAGCTCAACCGGTCCGATCACATCACCATCTGTGAGAGGTCACGGGTTTGAGGCCCCCCCTCACTACTCCCTCCCTCATAATTACATGTATATTTGGGCCGGGCGGGTATTCCGGCTCTCAGCCACTTAGTCCGAATAAAAGAAAATTGAGCACGACCCATCGATTATAGCCTAAACCCCGTGCCCAACCCAAAGGCGCCCGGCCCGATCGATGAGCACCCTTATGAACAAGAAATCCTTCCTTTTAAAAAAGAGAATTTCAAAAAGCCGAACTCTCGCCGTTTGGTTTGACCAAGCCTTTGATTCTCTTCTCTCTTATATTAGCCGTTAACTTCGCTTCACAAGTAAAGTAAATTCACGAGACGAGCAGTATATTGTGTATTTGTTGTGATTTAATATTATTCCATTCAAACGTCAATTATACATTCCCACCCATTATATATCGTTTGGACCTAGGCCCTAACCCGTGACGAGATCAAGATGTAAAAAAAGAAAAACTAAAAGGCCAAAAATGGGTTTTAGGTTTGAGTGCCAGCTTTCCTCCTCTTTGAGAGGAGGAAAAGTGGAAAATGCAGCTTTACCGCCCCTATTTACAGCGGTAAAGCTGCATGACAGCTTTTCCTCCGCTCAGAGAGGAGGAAAAGTGGCAATCGCAGCTTTACCGCTCCTTATAGCAGCGGAAACGTTGCAACGGCGGTATACCCCCGCACGAGTACGCATAGAAACCCTTCCCGCCTCTACGTTAATGTCACTTATCTCCTTTTCAACCTTATTCCCACGCACGTTCATGTCTTTGGGGCCCATTTCTAGTCAAATGTACTTCGTCCGAGTGGGGCCCAACAGCGAATAACCTGTAGCATTTGTGGGCTAAGGCCCACACCAAATGGGAAAGCAACATAGATTGGCACATTAATCGACCATTTGTCAGGAAATATCTAGGCCAAGGGACCCGTCTTTTAATTGAGCTTCGGGCTATCTTAAAACTTTAAATCCACCTCTCTATCATTTAGGATCTATTTCATTCTCATTCCCACAAGATTGTTTTTGTCTTTGGAAAACCGAATCCCCGGCTTGTGATTAGTGGGTCCACGTTCTGGCGATTTGATCCGTTGAGTGGACGATATCTTGATAATTGTAGAGGGATAAAGCAGCCCTAACCATCTCCGGAAGATCTTTTTGATAATGTCGTATGAGTGTTTAGTAGCGGAGTTAATGGCCCACAAGTAGTTCCTTGAGTCATCAAGGATGACCTAATATGAAGATATAAAAAATATTAGTAATGATCGATAATATATTTCTCTTTTTTAAGAGTATTCTGAAACGACAAATAAACTTGATGCGTTTAGATTCATAGTTTCAGTTTTTAAACATCATTACAAATATTTTACTACTTTCTTTTCGGACTCAAGTACGAACAGTGAAATAAATTTACTTCCGTGAGCTTCGCGGTTGCATTTGCTTCTTTGTCTAGAAAATTAGAATTTAGTTTTCACTGCTGTATTAATAATTTGATAAAATATGGGGACAAAATACTTATGATTACGTTGATCATATTTTTATGAAAGGGTCAAGTCAATCGAACGGTCGGATTAATTCTTATTCTCGATATCATATACATTTTAAGGCTTTCTTTTTCTTTTCTTTTTTGTTTGCAGGGCTCTGATTTCGGTAATTGGGTTCCACTGTAATGTTCTGCTCTTCTTTTCTCAATATATGCCCAAGTGCCTATGCACAGCTAAATGTTGCTCAAATCAGGACAAGTTAAAATACATAAGAATACCCAACCGGGTGTTGGCTCGGTTAGGACACTGGGTTTCCACCCCCAGAGGCCCTGGCGCCGATTCCCCCGGGCGTTAACCGTCCCCCGTCTGTGTGGGTGCGGGCGTGGGGCGCAGGGATCAGCCCCACCAAAGGTTGGGATACCCCGAGATAGATAGATAGATAGATAGATAGATAGATGTTTGTATATATATATACATATATAGATAGATATTTATATAAGCAAAAAAAACCACATAAGAATGAAGGGGGTGTTTTGGTTGCTTTACACGTAACCCCATTAAACGGTATGAGCTATTCAATTCCATTCATCGTACCAAAAGGCCTTTTACGTGTAAAATTACAGCAATTTTAGAAATTGATTTTAACTACTTATTTCTTTTTTCTGAAGTGCAACAAATCTTCTCTTTCGCCATTTGTTGACGTTGAGAAAAGTCTAGCAAAGTCTAGAAAAATTTAGCCCATCCCAAACAAAACTCCTAGATCCGCCACTGTCTCAAAGAAAGAGATGTGGATAGGGTTGCGAACGGGACGTCTCCGGATCCGAACCATAGTGGACCCGGATCCGGAATCGGGTCCGCCTAGAGGACCGGAACCTAGTCCCAAAATCGAATATAATTTGCCTTTATTCTTCCTTTTTCTTAAAATAAGCATATCATTCAACTTATGACAGCGCATCAAGTCTACTACATCCAGTGTTATACCTAAAACGTGAAGAAAGAAAGAAAAGAAAAACGAGAGAGCTGATTTTGGGGTACAAATTGCTATAATAAAGGGTCATATGCCGGGTCCCGGGTCCACGGGTCGGAACATATATGGACCGGGAATCGGACCCGGACCCGGACCCGTTTTTGAATCGTAACATAAAATAGGTTCCATACTCGGTTTTTTGCTCCTCGGAACTTCCGGGTAATCGGAGAATCGGATACCCGTCTGCAACCCCAGATGTGGAGGAGTTGCCCAACAACGGGGTACGAGGGACAGTTATGGATTTTCTCCTTAACCTATTTCAGTTAAAGCTCTCTATCATAAAGAGAGCGAAAATAGGAAAGAGGGCTCCACGTATCACCCATTTCAGCGACAAAACTCTTAATCCGTCATTAAGACCGTCAAAATAAGGAAGATGGAAAGACTTGAATAAAAAATCATCTTCAAGATCAAATCGGAAACCGGTCACTCTCATAGACTATAAAACCCATATGATTTTTATTTTTTACCGTCGGATTCAATCACGAGTGGACCCCACCCTGTTTGTTCACTTCTCACTCGCTATCTACTTCATATTTGGTTAACTTACTTTACCAGTGAGGTGAAGTGACTGGTTGATTCAAGAGACAATAAAAGGAGAGGGGGTCCACCCACAATTGATAGTAGGTCTCAAAAGCCACCTCCTCAATTTAACAAAAGAAAACGTAAAAAGATACATTGTCGTGCCACTGAATGACAAAAAAAAAAAAAAAAAAAAACCTCGGGGTTTTCATGGACCGCGCTGGGCTAGGCCGAGGAATGACGAAAACGGCCCGACTTCTAATCTAGAAACCAAAGCCCGGCCCAAGCCTGAGCCAGGCCTGAAGCTGCTAGCCGGCGCCTGGCCCGCATGGAAATGATGAAGCCCGAGCCCGACCCATGTTAGACTTATAGAAACATAGAAATGAGTTTCGGAGCAGCTCCTAGGCCAGCTCAACCGGTCCGATCACATCACCATCTGTGAGAGGTCACGGGTTTGAGGCCCCCCCTCACTACTCCCTCCCTCATAATTACATGTATATTTGGGCCGGGCGGGTATTCCGGCTCTCAGCCACTTAGTCCGAATAAAAGAAAATTGAGCACGACCCATCGATTATAGCCTAAACCCCGTGCCCAACCCAAAGGCGCCCGGCCCGATCGATGAGCACCCTTATGAACAAGAAATCCTTCCTTTTAAAAAAGAGAATTTCAAAAAGCCGAACTCTCGCCGTTTGGTTTGACCAAGCCTTTGATTCTCTTCTCTCTTATATTAGCCGTTAACTTCGCTTCACAAGTAAAGTAAATTCACGAGACGAGCAGTATATTGTGTATTTGTTGTGATTTAATATTATTCCATTCAAACGTCAATTATACATTCCCACCCATTATATATCGTTTGGACCTAGGCCCTAACCCGTGACGAGATCAAGATGTAAAAAAAGAAAAACTAAAAGGCCAAAAATGGGTTTTAGGTTTGAGTGCCAGCTTTCCTCCTCTTTGAGAGGAGGGAAAGTGGAAAATGCAGCTTTACCGCCCCTATTTACAGCGGTAAAGCTGCATGACAGCTTTTCCTCCGCTCAGAGAGGAGGAAAAGTGGCAATCGCAGCTTTACCGCTCCTTATAGCAGCGGAAACGTTGCAACGGCGGTATGCCCCCGCACGAGTACGCATAGAAACCCTTCCCGCCTCTACGTTAATGTCACTTATCTCCTTTTCAACCTTATTCCCACGCACGTTCATGTCTTTGGGGCCCATTTCTAGTCAAATGTACTTCGTCCGAGTGGGGCCCAACAGCGAATAACCTGTAGCATTTGTGGGCTAAGGCCCACACCAAATGGGAAAGCAACATAGATTGGCACATTAATCGACCATTTGTCAGGAAATATCTAGGCCAAGGGACCCGTCTTTTAATTGAGCTTCGGGCTATCTTAAAACTTTAAATCCACCTCTCTATCATTTAGGATCTATTTCATTCTCATTCCCACAAGATTGTTTTTGTCTTTGGAAAACCGAATCCCCGGCTTGTGATTAGTGGGTCCACGTTCTGGCGATTTGATCCGTTGAGTGGACGATATCTTGATAATTGTAGAGGGATAAAGCAGCCCTAACCATCTCCGGAAGATCTTTTTGATAATGTCGTATGAGTGTTTAGTAGCGGAGTTAATGGCCCACAAGTAGTTCCTTGAGTCATCAAGGATGACCTAATATGAAGATATAAAAAATATTAGTAATGATCGATAATATATTTCTCTTTTTTAAGAGTATTCTGAAACGACAAATAAACTTGATGCGTTTAGATTCATAGTTTCAGTTTTTAAACATCATTACAAATATTTTACTACTTTCTTTTCGGACTCAAGTACGAACAGTGAAATAAATTTACTTCCGTGAGCTTCGCGGTTGCATTTGCTTCTTTGTCTAGAAAATTAGAATTTAGTTTTCACTGCTGTATTAATAATTTGATAAAATATGGGGACAAAATACTTATGATTACGTTGATCATATTTTTATGAAAGGGTCAAGTCAATCGAACGGTCGGATTAATTCTTATTCTCGATATCATATACATTTTAAGGCTTTCTTTTTCTTTTCTTTTTTGTTTGCAGGGCTCTGATTTCGGTAATTGGGTTCCACTGTAATGTTCTGCTCTTCTTTTCTCAATATATGCCCAAGTGCCTATGCACAGCTAAATGTTGCTCAAATCAGGACAAGTTAAAATACATAAGAATACCCAACCGGGTGTTGGCTCGGTTAGGACACTGGGTTTCCACCCCCAGAGGCCCTGGCGCCGATTCCCCCGGGCGTTAACCGTCCCCCGTCTGTGTGGGTGCGGGCGTGGGGCGCAGGGATCAGCCCCACCAAAGGTTGGGATACCCCGAGATAGATAGATAGATAGATAGATAGATAGATGTTTGTATATATATATACATATATAGATAGATATTTATATAAGCAAAAAAAACCACATAAGAATGAAGGGGGTGTTTTGGTTGCTTTACACGTAACCCCATTAAACGGTATGAGCTATTCAATTCCATTCATCGTACCAAAAGGCCTTTTACGTGTAAAATTACAGCAATTTTAGAAATTGATTTTAACTACTTATTTCTTTTTTCTGAAGTGCAACAAATCTTCTCTTTCGCCATTTGTTGACGTTGAGAAAAGTCTAGCAAAGTCTAGAAAAATTTAGCCCATCCCAAACAAAACTCCTAGATCCGCCACTGTCTCAAAGAAAGAGATGTGGATAGGGTTGCGAACGGGACGTCTCCGGATCCGAACCATAGTGGACCCGGATCCGGAATCGGGTCCGCCTAGAGGACCGGAACCTAGTCCCAAAATCGAATATAATTTGCCTTTATTCTTCCTTTTTCTTAAAATAAGCATATCATTCAACTTATGACAGCGCATCAAGTCTACTACATCCAGTGTTATACCTAAAACGTGAAGAAAGAAAGAAAAGAAAAACGAGAGAGCTGATTTTGGGGTACAAATTGCTATAATAAAGGGTCATATGCCGGGTCCCGGGTCCACGGGTCGGAACATATATGGACCGGGAATCGGACCCGGACCCGGACCCGGACCCGTTTTTGAATCGTAACATAAAATAGGTTCCATACTCGGTTTTTTGCTCCTCGGAACTTCCGGGTAATCGGAGAATCGGATACCCGTTTGCAACCCCAGATGTGGAGGAGTTGCCCAACAACGGGGTACGAGGGACAGTTATGGATTTTCTCCTTAACCTATTTCAGTTAAAGCTCTCTATCATAAAGAGAGCGAAAATAGGAAAGAGGGCTCCACGTATCACCCATTTCAGCGACAAAACTCTTAATCCGTCATTAAGACCGTCAAAATAAGGAAGATGGAAAGACTTGAATAAAAAATCATCTTCAAGATCAAATCGGAAACCGGTCACTCTCATAGACTATAAAACCCATATGATATTTATTTTTTACCGTCGGATTCAATCACGAGTGGACCCCACCCTGTTTGTTCACTTCTCACTCGCTATCTACTTCATATTTGGTTAACTTACTTTACCAGTGAGGTGAAGTGACTGGTTGATTCAAGAGACAATAAAAGGAGAGGGGGTCCACCCACAATTGATAGTAGGTCTCAAAAGCCACCTCCTCAATTTAACAAAAGAAAACGTAAAAAGATACATTGTCGTGCCACTGAATGACAAAAAAAAAAAAAAAAAAAAAACCTCGGGGTTTTCATGGACCGCGCTGGGCTAGGCCGAGGAATGACGAAAACGGCCCGACTTCTAATCTAGAAACCAAAGCCCGGCCCAAGCCTGAGCCAGGCCTGAAGCTGCTAGCCGGCGCCTGGCCCGCATGGAAATGATGAAGCCCGAGCCCGACCCATGTTAGACTTATAGAAACATAGAAATGAGTTTCGGAGCAGCTCCTAGGCCAGCTCAACCGGTCCGATCACATCACCATCTGTGAGAGGTCACGGGTTTGAGGCCCCCCCTCACTACTCCCTCCCTCATAATTACATGTATATTTGGGCCGGGCGGGTATTCCGGCTCTCAGCCACTTAGTCCGAATAAAAGAAAATTGAGCACGACCCATCGATTATAGCCTAAACCCCGTGCCCAACCCAAAGGCGCCCGGCCCGATCGATGAGCACCCTTATGAACAAGAAATCCTTCCTTTTAAAAAAGAGAATTTCAAAAAGCCGAACTCTCGCCGTTTGGTTTGACCAAGCCTTTGATTCTCTTCTCTCTTATATTAGCCGTTAACTTCGCTTCACAAGTAAAGTAAATTCACGAGACGAGCAGTATATTGTGTATTTGTTGTGATTTAATATTATTCCATTCAAACGTCAATTATACATTCCCACCCATTATATATCGTTTGGACCTAGGCCCTAACCCGTGACGAGATCAAGATGTAAAAAAAGAAAAACTAAAAGGCCAAAAATGGGTTTTAGGTTTGAGTGCCAGCTTTCCTCCTCTTTGAGAGGAGGGAAAGTGGAAAATGCAGCTTTACCGCCCCTATTTACAGCGGTAAAGCTGCATGACAGCTTTTCCTCCGCTCAGAGAGGAGGAAAAGTGGCAATCGCAGCTTTACCGCTCCTTATAGCAGCGGAAACGTTGCAACGGCGGTATGCCCCCGCACGAGTACGCATAGAAACCCTTCCCGCCTCTACGTTAATGTCACTTATCTCCTTTTCAACCTTATTCCCACGCACGTTCATGTCTTTGGGGCCCATTTCTAGTCAAATGTACTTCGTCCGAGTGGGGCCCAACAGCGAATAACCTGTAGCATTTGTGGGCTAAGGCCCACACCAAATGGGAAAGCAACATAGATTGGCACATTAATCGACCATTTGTCAGGAAATATCTAGGCCAAGGGACCCGTCTTTTAATTGAGCTTCGGGCTATCTTAAAACTTTAAATCCACCTCTCTATCATTTAGGATCTATTTCATTCTCATTCCCACAAGATTGTTTTTGTCTTTGGAAAACCGAATCCCCGGCTTGTGATTAGTGGGTCCACGTTCTGGCGATTTGATCCGTTGAGTGGACGATATCTTGATAATTGTAGAGGGATAAAGCAGCCCTAACCATCTCCGGAAGATCTTTTTGATAATGTCGTATGAGTGTTTAGTAGCGGAGTTAATGGCCCACAAGTAGTTCCTTGAGTCATCAAGGATGACCTAATATGAAGATATAAAAAATATTAGTAATGATCGATAATATATTTCTCTTTTTTAAGAGTATTCTGAAACGACAAATAAACTTGATGCGTTTAGATTCATAGTTTCAGTTTTTAAACATCATTACAAATATTTTACTACTTTCTTTTCGGACTCAAGTACGAACAGTGAAATAAATTTACTTCCGTGAGCTTCGCGGTTGCATTTGCTTCTTTGTCTAGAAAATTAGAATTTAGTTTTCACTGCTGTATTAATAATTTGATAAAATATGGGGACAAAATACTTATGATTACGTTGATCATATTTTTATGAAAGGGTCAAGTCAATCGAACGGTCGGATTAATTCTTATTCTCGATATCATATACATTTTAAGGCTTTCTTTTTCTTTTCTTTTTTGTTTGCAGGGCTCTGATTTCGGTAATTGGGTTCCACTGTAATGTTCTGCTCTTCTTTTCTCAATATATGCCCAAGTGCCTATGCACAGCTAAATGTTGCTCAAATCAGGACAAGTTAAAATACATAAGAATACCCAACCGGGTGTTGGCTCGGTTAGGACACTGGGTTTCCACCCCCAGAGGCCCTGGCGCCGATTCCCCCGGGCGTTAACCGTCCCCCGTCTGTGTGGGTGCGGGCGTGGGGCGCAGGGATCAGCCCCACCAAAGGTTGGGATACCCCGAGATAGATAGATAGATAGATAGATAGATAGATAGATGTATGTATATATATATACATATATAGATAGATATTTATATAAGCAAAAAAAACCACATAAGAATGAAGGGGGTGTTTTGGTTGCTTTACACGTAACCCCATTAAACGGTATGAGCTATTCAATTCCATTCATCGTACCAAAAGGCCTTTTACGTGTAAAATTACAGCAATTTTGGAAATTGATTTTAACTACTTATTTCTTTTTTCTGAAGTGCAACAAATCTTCTCTTTCGCCATTTGTTGACGTTGAGAAAAGTCTAGCAAAGTCTAGAAAAATTTAGCCCATCCCAAACAAAACTCCTAGATCCGCCACTGTCTCAAAGAAAGAGATGTGGATAGGGTTGCGAACGGGACGTCTCCGGATCCGAACCATAGTGGACCCGGATCCGGAATCGGGTCCGCCTAGAGGACCGGAACCTAGTCCCAAAATCGAATATAATTTGCCTTTATTCTTCCTTTTTCTTAAAATAAGCATATCATTCAACTTATGACAGCGCATCAAGTCTACTACATCCAGTGTTATACCTAAAACGTGAAGAAAGAAAGAAAAGAAAAACGAGAGAGCTGATTTTGGGGTACAAATTGCTATATTAAAGGGTCATATGCCGGGTCCCGGGTCCACGGGTCGGAACATATATGGACCGGGAATCGGACCCGGACCCGGACCCGTTTTTGAATCGTAACATAAAATAGGTTCCATACTCGGTTTTTTGCTCCTCGGAACTTCCGGGTAATCGGAGAATCGGATACCCGTTTGCAACCCCAGATGTGGAGGAGTTGCCCAACAACGGGGTACGAGGGACAGTTATGGATTTTCTCCTTAACCTATTTCAGTTAAAGCTCTCTATCATAAAGAGAGCGAAAATAGGAAAGAGGGCTCCACGTATCACCCATTTCAGCGACAAAACTCTTAATCCGTCATTAAGACCGTCAAAATAAGGAAGATGGAAAGACTTGAATAAAAAATCATCTTCAAGATCAAATCGGAAACCGGTCACTCTCATAGACTATAAAACCCATATGATTTTTATTTTTTACCGTCGGATTCAATCACGAGTGGACCCCACCCTGTTTGTTCACTTCTCACTCGCTATCTACTTCATATTTGGTTAACTTACTTTACCAGTGAGGTGAAGTGACTGGTTGATTCAAGAGACAATAAAAGGAGAGGGGGTCCACCCACAATTGATAGTAGGTCTCAAAAGCCACCTCCTCAATTTAACAAAAGAAAACGTAAAAAGATACATTGTCGTGCCACTGAATGACAAAAAAAAAAAAAACCTCGGGGTTTTCATGGACCGCGCTGGGCTAGGCCGAGGAATGACGAAAACGGCCCGACTTCTAATCTAGAAACCAAAGCCCGGCCCAAGCCTGAGCCAGGCCTGAAGCTGCTAGCCGGCGCCTGGCCCGCATGGAAATGATGAAGCCCGAGCCCGACCCATGTTAGACTTATAGAAACATAGAAATGAGTTTCGGAGCAGCTCCTAGGCCAGCTCAACCGGTCCGATCACATCACCATCTGTGAGAGGTCACGGGTTTGAGGCCCCCCCTCACTACTCCCTCCCTCATAATTACATGTATATTTGGGCCGGGAGGGTATTCCGGCTCTCAGCCACTTAGTCCGAATAAAAGAAAATTGAGCACGACCCATCGATTATAGCCTAAACCCCGTGCCCAACCCAAAGGCGCCCGGCCCGATCGATGAGCACCCTTATGAACAAGAAATCCTTCCTTTTAAAAAAGAGAATTTCAAAAAGCCGAACTCTCGCCGTTTGGTTTGACCAAGCCTTTGATTCTCTTCTCTCTTATATTAGCCGTTAACTTCGCTTCACAAGTAAAGTAAATTCACGAGACGAGCAGTATATTGTGTATTTGTTGTGATTTAATATTATTCCATTCAAACGTCAATTATACATTCCCACCCATTATATATCGTTTGGACCTAGGCCCTAACCCGTGACGAGATCAAGATGTAAAAAAAGAAAAACTAAAAGGCCAAAAATGGGTTTTAGGTTTGAGTGCCAGCTTTCCTCCTCTTTGAGAGGAGGGAAAGTGGAAAATGCAGCTTTACCGCCCCTATTTACAGCGGTAAAGCTGCATGACAGCTTTTCCTCCGCTCAGAGAGGAGGAAAAGTGGCAATCGCAGCTTTACCGCTCCTTATAGCAGCGGAAACGTTGCAACGGCGGTATGCCCCCGCACGAGTACGCATAGAAACCCTTCCCGCCTCTACGTTAATGTCACTTATCTCCTTTTCAACCTTATTCCCACGCACGTTCATGTCTTTGGGGCCCATTTCTAGTCAAATGTACTTCGTCCGAGTGGGGCCCAACAGCGAATAACCTGTAGCATTTGTGGGCTAAGGCCCACACCAAATGGGAAAGCAACATAGATTGGCACATTAATCGACCATTTGTCAGGAAATATCTAGGCCAAGGGACCCGTCTTTTAATTGAGCTTCGGGCTATCTTAAAACTTTAAATCCACCTCTCTATCATTTAGGATCTATTTCATTCTCATTCCCACAAGATTGTTTTTGTCTTTGGAAAACCGAATCCCCGGCTTGTGATTAGTGGGTCCACGTTCTGGCGATTTGATCCGTTGAGTGGACGATATCTTGATAATTGTAGAGGGATAAAGCAGCCCTAACCATCTCCGGAAGATCTTTTTGATAATGTCGTATGAGTGTTTAGTAGCGGAGTTAATGGCCCACAAGTAGTTCCTTGAGTCATCAAGGATGACCTAATATGAAGATATAAAAAATATTAGTAATGATCGATAATATATTTCTCTTTTTTAAGAGTATTCTGAAACGACAAATAAACTTGATGCGTTTAGATTCATAGTTTCAGTTTTTAAACATC
Organism: Persea americana; assembly: GCA_029852735.1. Taxonomy (NCBI): domain Eukaryota; kingdom Viridiplantae; phylum Streptophyta; class Magnoliopsida; order Laurales; family Lauraceae; genus Persea; species Persea americana. The sequence goes on from CM056812.1 coordinate 54,919,332, forward strand.
ATTACAAATATTTTACTACTTTCTTTTCGGACTCAAGTACGAACAGTGAAATAAATTTACTTCCGTGAGCTTCGCGGTTGCATTTGCTTCTTTGTCTAGAAAATTAGAATTTAGTTTTCACTGCTGTATTAATAATTTGATAAAATATGGGGACAAAATACTTATGATTACGTTGATCATATTTTTATGAAAGGGTCAAGTCAATCGAACGGTCGGATTAATTCTTATTCTCGATATCATATACATTTTAAGGCTTTCTTTTTCTTTTCTTTTTTGTTTGCAGGGCTCTGATTTCGGTAATTGGGTTCCACTGTAATGTTCTGCTCTTCTTTTCTCAATATATGCCCAAGTGCCTATGCACAGCTAAATGTTGCTCAAATCAGGACAAGTTAAAATACATAAGAATACCCAACCGGGTGTTGGCTCGGTTAGGACACTGGGTTTCCACCCCCAGAGGCCCTGGCGCCGATTCCCCCGGGCGTTAACCGTCCCCCGTCTGTGTGGGTGCGGGCGTGGGGCGCAGGGATCAGCCCCACCAAAGGTTGGGATACCCCGAGATAGATAGATAGATAGATAGATAGATAGATAGATAGATGTATGTATATATATATATACATATATAGATAGATATTTATATAAGCAAAAAAAACCACATAAGAATGAAGGGGGTGTTTTGGTTGCTTTACACGTAACCCCATTAAACGGTATGAGCTATTCAATTCCATTCATCGTACCAAAAGGCCTTTTACGTGTAAAATTACAGCAATTTTGGAAATTGATTTTAACTACTTATTTCTTTTTTCTGAAGTGCAACAAATCTTCTCTTTCGCCATTTGTTGACGTTGAGAAAAGTCTAGCAAAGTCTAGAAAAATTTAGCCCATCCCAAACAAAACTCCTAGATCCGCCACTGTCTCAAAGAAAGAGATGTGGATAGGGTTGCGAACGGGACGTCTCCGGATCCGAACCATAGTGGACCCGGATCCGGAATCGGGTCCGCCTAGAGGACCGGAACCTAGTCCCAAAATCGAATATAATTTGCCTTTATTCTTCCTTTTTCTTAAAATAAGCATATCATTCAACTTATGACAGCGCATCAAGTCTACTACATCCAGTGTTATACCTAAAACGTGAAGAAAGAAAGAAAAGAAAAACGAGAGAGCTGATTTTGGGGTACAAATTGCTATATTAAAGGGTCATATGCCGGGTCCCGGGTCCACGGGTCGGAACATATATGGACCGGGAATCGGACCCGGACCCGGACCCGTTTTTGAATCGTAACATAAAATAGGTTCCATACTCGGTTTTTTGCTCCTCGGAACTTCCGGGTAATCGGAGAATCGGATACCCGTTTGCAACCCCAGATGTGGAGGAGTTGCCCAACAACGGGGTACGAGGGACAGTTATGGATTTTCTCCTTAACCTATTTCAGTTAAAGCTCTCTATCATAAAGAGAGCGAAAATAGGAAAGAGGGCTCCACGTATCACCCATTTCAGCGACAAAACTCTTAATCCGTCATTAAGACCGTCAAAATAAGGAAGATGGAAAGACTTGAATAAAAAATCATCTTCAAGATCAAATCGGAAACCGGTCACTCTCATAGACTATAAAACCCATATGATATTTATTTTTTCCCGTCGGATTCAATCACGAGTGGACCCCACCCTGTTTGTTCACTTCTCACTCGCTATCTACTTCATATTTGGTTAACTTACTTTACCAGTGAGGTGAAGTGACTGGTTGATTCAAGAGACAATAAAAGGAGAGGGGGTCCACCCACAATTGATAGTAGGTCTCAAAAGCCACCTCCTCAATTTAACAAAAGAAAACGTAAAAAGATACATTGTCGTGCCACTGAATGACAAAAAAAAAAAAAAAAAAAAAACCTCGGGGTTTTCATGGACCGCGCTGGGCTAGGCCGAGGAATGACGAAAACGGCCCGACTTCTAATCTAGAAACCAAAGCCCGGCCCAAGCCTGAGCCAGGCCTGAAGCTGCTAGCCGGCGCCTGGCCCGCATGGAAATGATGAAGCCCGAGCCCGACCCATGTTAGACTTATAGAAACATAGAAATGAGTTTCGGAGCAGCTCCTAGGCCAGCTCAACCGGTCCGATCACATCACCATCTGTGAGAGGTCACGGGTTTGAGGCCCCCCCTCACTACTCCCTCCCTCATAATTACATGTATATTTGGGCCGGGAGGGTATTCCGGCTCTCAGCCACTTAGTCCGAATAAAAGAAAATTGAGCACGACCCATCGATTATAGCCTAAACCCCGTGCCCAACCCAAAGGCGCCCGGCCCGATCGATGAGCACCCTTATGAACAAGAAATCCTTCCTTTTAAAAAAGAGAATTTCAAAAAGCCGAACTCTCGCCGTTTGGTTTGACCAAGCCTTTGATTCTCTTCTCTCTTATATTAGCCGTTAACTTCGCTTCACAAGTAAAGTAAATTCACGAGACGAGCAGTATATTGTGTATTTGTTGTGATTTAATATTATTCCATTCAAACGTCAATTATACATTCCCACCCATTATATATCGTTTGGACCTAGGCCCTAACCCGTGACGAGATCAAGATGTAAAAAAAGAAAAACTAAAAGGCCAAAAATGGGTTTTAGGTTTGAGTGCCAGCTTTCCTCCTCTTTGAGAGGAGGGAAAGTGGAAAATGCAGCTTTACCGCCCCTATTTACAGCGGTAAAGCTGCATGACAGCTTTTCCTCCGCTCAGAGAGGAGGAAAAGTGGCAATCGCAGCTTTACCGCTCCTTATAGCAGCGGAAACGTTGCAACGGCGGTATGCCCCCGCACGAGTACGCATAGAAACCCTTCCCGCCTCTACGTTAATGTCACTTATCTCCTTTTCAACCTTATTCCCACGCACGTTCATGTCTTTGGGGCCCATTTCTAGTCAAATGTACTTCGTCCGAGTGGGGCCCAACAGCGAATAACCTGTAGCATTTGTGGGCTAAGGCCCACACCAAATGGGAAAGCAACATAGATTGGCACATTAATCGACCATTTGTCAGGAAATATCTAGGCCAAGGGACCCGTCTTTTAATTGAGCTTCGGGCTATCTTAAAACTTTAAATCCACCTCTCTATCATTTAGGATCTATTTCATTCTCATTCCCACAAGATTGTTTTTGTCTTTGGAAAACCGAATCCCCGGCTTGTGATTAGTGGGTCCACGTTCTGGCGATTTGATCCGTTGAGTGGACGATATCTTGATAATTGTAGAGGGATAAAGCAGCCCTAACCATCTCCGGAAGATCTTTTTGATAATGTCGTATGAGTGTTTAGTAGCGGAGTTAATGGCCCACAAGTAGTTCCTTGAGTCATCAAGGATGACCTAATATGAAGATATAAAAAATATTAGTAATGATCGATAATATATTTCTCTTTTTTAAGAGTATTCTGAAACGACAAATAAACTTGATGCGTTTAGATTCATAGTTTCAGTTTTTAAACATCATTACAAATATTTTACTACTTTCTTTTCGGACTCAAGTACGAACAGTGAAATAAATTTACTTCCGTGAGCTTCGCGGTTGCATTTGCTTCTTTGTCTAGAAAATTAGAATTTAGTTTTCACTGCTGTATTAATAATTTGATAAAATATGGGGACAAAATACTTATGATTACGTTGATCATATTTTTATGAAAGGGTCAAGTCAATCGAACGGTCGGATTAATTCTTATTCTCGATATCATATACATTTTAAGGCTTTCTTTTTCTTTTCTTTTTTGTTTGCAGGGCTCTGATTTCGGTAATTGGGTTCCACTGTAATGTTCTGCTCTTCTTTTCTCAATATATGCCCAAGTGCCTATGCACAGCTAAATGTTGCTCAAATCAGGACAAGTTAAAATACATAAGAATACCCAACCGGGTGTTGGCTCGGTTAGGACACTGGGTTTCCACCCCCAGAGGCCCTGGCGCCGATTCCCCCGGGCGTTAACCGTCCCCCGTCTGTGTGGGTGCGGGCGTGGGGCGCAGGGATCAGCCCCACCAAAGGTTGGGATACCCCGAGATAGATAGATAGATAGATAGATAGATAGATAGATGTTTGTATATATATATACATATATAGATAGATATTTATATAAGCAAAAAAAACCACATAAGAATGAAGGGGGTGTTTTGGTTGCTTTACACGTAACCCCATTAAACGGTATGAGCTATTCAATTCCATTCATCGTACCAAAAGGCCTTTTACGTGTAAAATTACAGCAATTTTAGAAATTGATTTTAACTACTTATTTCTTTTTTCTGAAGTGCAACAAATCTTCTCTTTCGCCATTTGTTGACGTTGAGAAAAGTCTAGCAAAGTCTAGAAAAATTTAGCCCATCCCAAACAAAACTCCTAGATCCGCCACTGTCTCAAAGAAAGAGATGTGGATAGGGTTGCGAACGGGACGTCTCCGGATCCGAACCATAGTGGACCCGGATCCGGAATCGGGTCCGCCTAGAGGACCGGAACCTAGTCCCAAAATCGAATATAATTTGCCTTTATTCTTCCTTTTTCTTAAAATAAGCATATCATTCAACTTATGACAGCGCATCAAGTCTACTACATCCAGTGTTATACCTAAAACGTGAAGAAAGAAAGAAAAGAAAAACGAGAGAGCTGATTTTGGGGTACAAATTGCTATAATAAAGGGTCATATGCCGGGTCCCGGGTCCACGGGTCGGAACATATATGGACCGGGAATCGGACCCGGACCCGGACCCGTTTTTGAATCGTAACATAAAATAGGTTCCATACTCGGTTTTTTGCTCCTCGGAACTTCCGGGTAATCGGAGAATCGGATACCCGTCTGCAACCCCAGATGTGGAGGAGTTGCCCAACAACGGGGTACGAGGGACAGTTATGGATTTTCTCCTTAACCTATTTCAGTTAAAGCTCTCTATCATAAAGAGAGCGAAAATAGGAAAGAGGGCTCCACGTATCACCCATTTCAACGACAAAACTCTTAATCCGTCATTAAGACCGTCAAAATAAGGAAGATGGAAAGACTTGAATAAAAAATCATCTTCAAGATCAAATCGGAAACCGGTCACTCTCATAGACTATAAAACCCATATGATTTTTATTTTTTACCGTCGGATTCAATCACGAGTGGACCCCACCCTGTTTGTTCACTTCTCACTCGCTATCTACTTCATATTTGGTTAACTTACTTTACCAGTGAGGTGAAGTGACTGGTTGATTCAAGAGACAATAAAAGGAGAGGGGGTCCACCCACAATTGATAGTAGGTCTCAAAAGCCACCTCCTCAATTTAACAAAAGAAAACGTAAAAAGATACATTGTCGTGCCACTGAATGACAAAAAAAAAAAAAAAAAAAAACCTCGGGGTTTTCATGGACCGCGCTGGGCTAGGCCGAGGAATGACGAAAACGGCCCGACTTCTAATCTAGAAACCAAAGCCCGGCCCAAGCCTGAGCCAGGCCTGAAGCTGCTAGCCGGCGCCTGGCCCGCATGGAAATGATGAAGCCCGAGCCCGACCCATGTTAGACTTATAGAAACATAGAAATGAGTTTCGGAGCAGCTCCTAGGCCAGCTCAACCGGTCCGATCACATCACCATCTGTGAGAGGTCACGGGTTTGAGGCCCCCCCTCACTACTCCCTCCCTCATAATTACATGTATATTTGGGCCGGGCGGGTATTCCGGCTCTCAGCCACTTAGTCCGAATAAAAGAAAATTGAGCACGACCCATCGATTATAGCCTAAACCCCGTGCCCAACCCAAAGGCGCCCGGCCCGATCGATGAGCACCCTTATGAACAAGAAATCCTTCCTTTTAAAAAAGAGAATTTCAAAAAGCCGAACTCTCGCCGTTTGGTTTGACCAAGCCTTTGATTCTCTTCTCTCTTATATTAGCCGTTAACTTCGCTTCACAAGTAAAGTAAATTCACGAGACGAGCAGTATATTGTGTATTTGTTGTGATTTAATATTATTCCATTCAAACGTCAATTATACATTCCCACCCATTATATATCGTTTGGACCTAGGCCCTAACCCGTGACGAGATCAAGATGTAAAAAAAGAAAAACTAAAAGGCCAAAAATGGGTTTTAGGTTTGAGTGCCAGCTTTCCTCCTCTTTGAGAGGAGGAAAAGTGGAAAATGCAGCTTTACCGCCCCTATTTACAGCGGTAAAGCTGCATGACAGCTTTTCCTCCGCTCAGAGAGGAGGAAAAGTGGCAATCGCAGCTTTACCGCTCCTTATAGCAGCGGAAACGTTGCAACGGCGGTATGCCCCCGCACGAGTACGCATAGAAACCCTTCCCGCCTCTACGTTAATGTCACTTATCTCCTTTTCAACCTTATTCCCACGCACGTTCATGTCTTTGGGGCCCATTTCTAGTCAAATGTACTTCGTCCGAGTGGGGCCCAACAGCGAATAACCTGTAGCATTTGTGGGCTAAGGCCCACACCAAATGGGAAAGCAACATAGATTGGCACATTAATCGACCATTTGTCAGGAAATATCTAGGCCAAGGGACCCGTCTTTTAATTGAGCTTCGGGCTATCTTAAAACTTTAAATCCACCTCTCTATCATTTAGGATCTATTTCATTCTCATTCCCACAAGATTGTTTTTGTCTTTGGAAAACCGAATCCCCGGCTTGTGATTAGTGGGTCCACGTTCTGGCGATTTGATCCGTTGAGTGGACGATATCTTGATAATTGTAGAGGGATAAAGCAACCCTAACCATCTCCGGAAGATCTTTTTGATAATGTCGTATGAGTGTTTAGTAGCGGAGTTAATGGCCCACAAGTAGTTCCTTGAGTCATCAAGGATGACCTAATATGAAGATATAAAAAATATTAGTAATGATCGATAATATATTTCTCTTTTTTAAGAGTATTCTGAAACGACAAATAAACTTGATGCGTTTAGATTCATAGTTTCAGTTTTTAAACATCATTACAAATATTTTACTACTTTCTTTTCGGACTCAAGTACGAACAGTGAAATAAATTTACTTCCGTGAGCTTCGCGGTTGCATTTGCTTCTTTGTCTAGAAAATTAGAATTTAGTTTTCACTGCTGTATTAATAATTTGATAAAATATGGGGACAAAATACTTATGATTACGTTGATCATATTTTTATGAAAGGGTCAAGTCAATCGAACGGTCGGATTAATTCTTATTCTCGATATCATATACATTTTAAGGCTTTCTTTTTCTTTTCTTTTTTGTTTGCAGGGCTCTGATTTCGGTAATTGGGTTCCACTGTAATGTTCTGCTCTTCTTTTCTCAATATATGCCCAAGTGCCTATGCACAGCTAAATGTTGCTCAAATCAGGACAAGTTAAAATACATAAGAATACCCAACCGGGTGTTGGCTCGGTTAGGACACTGGGTTTCCACCCCCAGAGGCCCTGGCGCCGATTCCCCCGGGCGTTAACCGTCCCCCGTCTGTGTGGGTGCGGGCGTGGGGCGCAGGGATCAGCCCCACCAAAGGTTGGGATACCCCGAGATAGATAGATAGATAGATAGATAGATAGATGTTTGTATATATATATACATATATAGATAGATATTTATATAAGCAAAAAAAACCACATAAGAATGAAGGGGGTGTTTTGGTTGCTTTACACGTAACCCCATTAAACGGTATGAGCTATTCAATTCCATTCATCGTACCAAAAGGCCTTTTACGTGTAAAATTACAGCAATTTTAGAAATTGATTTTAACTACTTATTTCTTTTTTCTGAAGTGCAACAAATCTTCTCTTTCGCCATTTGTTGACGTTGAGAAAAGTCTAGCAAAGTCTAGAAAAATTTAGCCCATCCCAAACAAAACTCCTAGATCCGCCACTGTCTCAAAGAAAGAGATGTGGATAGGGTTGCGAACGGGACGTCTCCGGATCCGAACCATAGTGGACCCGGATCCGGAATCGGGTCCGCCTAGAGGACCGGAACCTAGTCCCAAAATCGAATATAATTTGCCTTTATTCTTCCTTTTTCTTAAAATAAGCATATCATTCAACTTATGACAGCGCATCAAGTCTACTACATCCAGTGTTATACCTAAAACGTGAAGAAAGAAAGAAAAGAAAAACGAGAGAGCTGATTTTGGGGTACAAATTGCTATAATAAAGGGTCATATGCCGGGTCCCGGGTCCACGGGTCGGAACATATATGGACCGGGAATCGGACCCGGACCCGGACCCGGACCCGTTTTTGAATCGTAACATAAAATAGGTTCCATACTCGGTTTTTTGCTCCTCGGAACTTCCGGGTAATCGGAGAATCGGATACCCGTTTGCAACCCCAGATGTGGAGGAGTTGCCCAACAACGGGGTACGAGGGACAGTTATGGATTTTCTCCTTAACCTATTTCAGTTAAAGCTCTCTATCATAAAGAGAGCGAAAATAGGAAAGAGGGCTCCACGTATCACCCATTTCAGCGACAAAACTCTTAATCCGTCATTAAGACCGTCAAAATAAGGAAGATGGAAAGACTTGAATAAAAAATCATCTTCAAGATCAAATCGGAAACCGGTCACTCTCATAGACTATAAAACCCATATGATATTTATTTTTTACCGTCGGATTCAATCACGAGTGGACCCCACCCTGTTTGTTCACTTCTCACTCGCTATCTACTTCATATTTGGTTAACTTACTTTACCAGTGAGGTGAAGTGACTGGTTGATTCAAGAGACAATAAAAGGAGAGGGGGTCCACCCACAATTGATAGTAGGTCTCAAAAGCCACCTCCTCAATTTAACAAAAGAAAACGTAAAAAGATACATTGTCGTGCCACTGAATGACAAAAAAAAAAAAAACCTCGGGGTTTTCATGGACCGCGCTGGGCTAGGCCGAGGAATGACGAAAACGGCCCGACTTCTAATCTAGAAACCAAAGCCCGGCCCAAGCCTGAGCCAGGCCTGAAGCTGCTAGCCGGCGCCTGGCCCGCATGGAAATGATGAAGCCCGAGCCCGACCCATGTTAGACTTATAGAAACATAGAAATGAGTTTCGGAGCAGCTCCTAGGCCAGCTCAACCGGTCCGATCACATCACCATCTGTGAGAGGTCACGGGTTTGAGGCCCCCCCTCACTACTCCCTCCCTCATAATTACATGTATATTTGGGCCGGGCGGGTATTCCGGCTCTCAGCCACTTAGTCCGAATAAAAGAAAATTGAGCACGACCCATCGATTATAGCCTAAACCCCGTGCCCAACCCAAAGGCGCCCGGCCCGATCGATGAGCACCCTTATGAACAAGAAATCCTTCCTTTTAAAAAAGAGAATTTCAAAAAGCCGAACTCTCGCCGTTTGGTTTGACCAAGCCTTTGATTCTCTTCTCTCTTATATTAGCCGTTAACTTCGCTTCACAAGTAAAGTAAATTCACGAGACGAGCAGTATATTGTGTATTTGTTGTGATTTAATATTATTCCATTCAAACGTCAATTATACATTCCCACCCATTATATATCGTTTGGACCTAGGCCCTAACCCGTGACGAGATCAAGATGTAAAAAAAGAAAAACTAAAAGGCCAAAAATGGGTTTTAGGTTTGAGTGCCAGCTTTCCTCCTCTTTGAGAGGAGGGAAAGTGGAAAATGCAGCTTTACCGCCCCTATTTACAGCGGTAAAGCTGCATGACAGCTTTTCCTCCGCTCAGAGAGGAGGAAAAGTGGCAATCGCAGCTTTACCGCTCCTTATAGCAGCGGAAACGTTGCAACGGCGGTATGCCCCCGCACGAGTACGCATAGAAACCCTTCCCGCCTCTACGTTAATGTCACTTATCTCCTTTTCAACCTTATTCCCACGCACGTTCATGTCTTTGGGGCCCATTTCTAGTCAAATGTACTTCGTCCGAGTGGGGCCCAACAGCGAATAACCTGTAGCATTTGTGGGCTAAGGCCCACACCAAATGGGAAAGCAACATAGATTGGCACATTAATCGACCATTTGTCAGGAAATATCTAGGCCAAGGGACCCGTCTTTTAATTGAGCTTCGGGCTATCTTAAAACTTTAAATCCACCTCTCTATCATTTAGGATCTATTTCATTCTCATTCCCACAAGATTGTTTTTGTCTTTGGAAAACCGAATCCCCGGCTTGTGATTAGTGGGTCCACGTTCTGGCGATTTGATCCGTTGAGTGGACGATATCTTGATAATTGTAGAGGGATAAAGCAGCCCTAACCATCTCCGGAAGATCTTTTTGATAATGTCGTATGAGTGTTTAGTAGCGGAGTTAATGGCCCACAAGTAGTTCCTTGAGTCATCAAGGATGACCTAATATGAAGATATAAAAAATATTAGTAATGATCGATAATATATTTCTCTTTTTTAAGAGTATTCTGAAACGACAAATAAACTTGATGCGTTTAGATTCATAGTTTCAGTTTTTAAACATCATTACAAATATTTTACTACTTTCTTTTCGGACTCAAGTACGAACAGTGAAATAAATTTACTTCCGTGAGCTTCGCGGTTGCATTTGCTTCTTTGTCTAGAAAATTAGAATTTAGTTTTCACTGCTGTATTAATAATTTGATAAAATATGGGGACAAAATACTTATGATTACGTTGATCATATTTTTATGAAAGGGTCAAGTCAATCGAACGGTCGGATTAATTCTTATTCTCGATATCATATACATTTTAAGGCTTTCTTTTTCTTTTCTTTTTTGTTTGCAGGGCTCTGATTTCGGTAATTGGGTTCCACTGTAATGTTCTGCTCTTCTTTTCTCAATATATGCCCAAGTGCCTATGCACAGCTAAATGTTGCTCAAATCAGGACAAGTTAAAATACATAAGAATACCCAACCGGGTGTTGGCTCGGTTAGGACACTGGGTTTCCACCCCCAGAGGCCCTGGCGCCGATTCCCCCGGGCGTTAACCGTCCCCCGTCTGTGTGGGTGCGGGCGTGGGGCGCAGGGATCAGCCCCACCAAAGGTTGGGATACCCCGAGATAGATAGATAGATAGATAGATAGATAGATGTTTGTATATATATATACATATATAGATAGATATTTATATAAGCAAAAAAAACCACATAAGAATGAAGGGGGTGTTTTGGTTGCTTTACACGTAACCCCATTAAACGGTATGAGCTATTCAATTCCATTCATCGTACCAAAAGGCCTTTTACGTGTAAAATTACAGCAATTTTAGAAATTGATTTTAACTACTTATTTCTTTTTTCTGAAGTGCAACAAATCTTCTCTTTCGCCATTTGTTGACGTTGAGAAAAGTCTAGCAAAGTCTAGAAAAATTTAGCCCATCCCAAACAAAACTCCTAGATCCGCCACTGTCTCAAAGAAAGAGATGTGGATAGGGTTGCGAACGGGACGTCTCCGGATCCGAACCATAGTGGACCCGGATCCGGAATCGGGTCCGCCTAGAGGACCGGAACCTAGTCCCAAAATCGAATATAATTTGCCTTTATTCTTCCTTTTTCTTAAAATAAGCATATCATTCAACTTATGACAGCGTATCAAGTCTACTACATCCAGTGTTATACCTAAAACGTGAAGAAAGAAAGAAAAGAAAAACGAGAGAGCTGATTTTGGGGTACAAATTGCTATAATAAAGGGTCATATGCCGGGTCCCGGGTCCACGGGTCGGAACATATATGGACCGGGAATCGGACCCGGACCCGGACCCGGACCCGTTTTTGAATCGTAACATAAAATAGGTTCCATACTCGGTTTTTTGCTCCTCGGAACTTCCGGGTAATCGGAGAATCGGATACCCGTTTGCAACCCCAGATGTGGAGGAGTTGCCCAACAACGGGGTACGAGGGACAGTTATGGATTTTCTCCTTAACCTATTTCAGTTAAAGCTCTCTATCATAAAGAGAGCGAAAATAGGAAAGAGGGCTCCACGTATCACCCATTTCAGCGACAAAACTCTTAATCCGTCATTAAGACCGTCAAAATAAGGAAGATGGAAAGACTTGAATAAAAAATCATCTTCAAGATCAAATCGGAAACCGGTCACTCTCATAGACTATAAAACCCATATGATATTTATTTTTTACCGTCGGATTCAATCACGAGTGGACCCCACCCTGTTTGTTCACTTCTCACTCGCTATCTACTTCATATTTGGTTAACTTACTTTACCAGTGAGGTGAAGTGACTGGTTGATTCAAGAGACAATAAAAGGAGAGGGGGTCCACCCACAATTGATAGTAGGTCTCAAAAGCCACCTCCTCAATTTAACAAAAGAAAACGTAAAAAGATACATTGTCGTGCCACTGAATGACAAAAAAAAAAAAAACCTCGGGGTTTTCATGGACCGCGCTGGGCTAGGCCGAGGAATGACGAAAACGGCCCGACTTCTAATCTAGAAACCAAAGCCCGGCCCAAGCCTGAGCCAGGCCTGAAGCTGCTAGCCGGCGCCTGGCCCGCATGGAAATGATGAAGCCCGAGCCCGACCCATGTTAGACTTATAGAAACATAGAAATGAGTTTCGGAGCAGCTCCTAGGCCAGCTCAACCGGTCCGATCACATCACCATCTGTGAGAGGTCACGGGTTTGAGGCCCCCCCTCACTACTCCCTCCCTCATAATTACATGTATATTTGGGCCGGGCGGGTATTCCGGCTCTCAGCCACTTAGTCCGAATAAAAGAAAATTGAGCACGACCCATCGATTATAGCCTAAACCCCGTGCCCAACCCAAAGGCGCCCGGCCCGATCGATGAGCACCCTTATGAACAAGAAATCCTTCCTTTTAAAAAAGAGAATTTCAAAAAGCCGAACTCTCGCCGTTTGGTTTGACCAAGCCTTTGATTCTCTTCTCTCTTATATTAGCCGTTAACTTCGCTTCACAAGTAAAGTAAATTCACGAGACGAGCAGTATATTGTGTATTTGTTGTGATTTAATATTATTCCATTCAAACGTCAATTATACATTCCCACCCATTATATATCGTTTGGACCTAGGCCCTAACCCGTGACGAGATCAAGATGTAAAAAAAGAAAAACTAAAAGGCCAAAAATGGGTTTTAGGTTTGAGTGCCAGCTTTCCTCCTCTTTGAGAGGAGGGAAAGTGGAAAATGCAGCTTTACCGCCCCTATTTACAGCGGTAAAGCTGCATGACAGCTTTTCCTCCGCTCAGAGAGGAGGAAAAGTGGCAATCGCAGCTTTACCGCTCCTTATAGCAGCGGAAACGTTGCAACGGCGGTATGCCCCCGCACGAGTACGCATAGAAACCCTTCCCGCCTCTACGTTAATGTCACTTATCTCCTTTTCAACCTTATTCCCACGCACGTTCATGTCTTTGGGGCCCATTTCTAGTCAAATGTACTTCGTCCGAGTGGGGCCCAACAGCGAATAACCTGTAGCATTTGTGGGCTAAGGCCCACACCAAATGGGAAAGCAACATAGATTGGCACATTAATCGACCATTTGTCAGGAAATATCTAGGCCAAGGGACCCGTCTTTTAATTGAGCTTCGGGCTATCTTAAAACTTTAAATCCACCTCTCTATCATTTAGGATCTATTTCATTCTCATTCCCACAAGATTGTTTTTGTCTTTGGAAAACCGAATCCCCGGCTTGTGATTAGTGGGTCCACGTTCTGGCGATTTGATCCGTTGAGTGGACGATATCTTGATAATTGTAGAGGGATAAAGCAGCCCTAACCATCTCCGGAAGATCTTTTTGATAATGTCGTATGAGTGTTTAGTAGCGGAGTTAATGGCCCACAAGTAGTTCCTTGAGTCATCAAGGATGACCTAATATGAAGATATAAAAAATATTAGTAATGATCGATAATATATTTCTCTTTTTTAAGAGTATTCTGAAACGACAAATAAACTTGATGCGTTTAGATTCATAGTTTCAGTTTTTAAACATCATTACAAATATTTTACTACTTTCTTTTCGGACTCAAGTACGAACAGTGAAATAAATTTACTTCCGTGAGCTTCGCGGTTGCATTTGCTTCTTTGTCTAGAAAATTAGAATTTAGTTTTCACTGCTGTATTAATAATTTGATAAAATATGGGGACAAAATACTTATGATTACGTTGATCATATTTTTATGAAAGGGTCAAGTCAATCGAACGGTCGGATTAATTCTTATTCTCGATATCATATACATTTTAAGGCTTTCTTTTTCTTTTCTTTTTTGTTTGCAGGGCTCTGATTTCGGTAATTGGGTTCCACTGTAATGTTCTGCTCTTCTTTTCTCAATATATGCCCAAGTGCCTATGCACAGCTAAATGTTGCTCAAATCAGGACAAGTTAAAATACATAAGAATACCCAACCGGGTGTTGGCTCGGTTAGGACACTGGGTTTCCACCCCCAGAGGCCCTGGCGCCGATTCCCCCGGGCGTTAACCGTCCCCCGTCTGTGTGGGTGCGGGCGTGGGGCGCAGGGATCAGCCCCACCAAAGGTTGGGATACCCCGAGATAGATAGATAGATAGATAGATAGATAGATAGATGTATGTATATATATATACATATATAGATAGATATTTATATAAGCAAAAAAAACCACATAAGAATGAAGGGGGTGTTTTGGTTGCTTTACACGTAACCCCATTAAACGGTATGAGCTATTCAATTCCATTCATCGTACCAAAAGGCCTTTTACGTGTAAAATTACAGCAATTTTGGAAATTGATTTTAACTACTTATTTCTTTTTTCTGAAGTGCAACAAATCTTCTCTTTCGCCATTTGTTGACGTTGAGAAAAGTCTAGCAAAGTCTAGAAAAATTTAGCCCATCCCAAACAAAACTCCTAGATCCGCCACTGTCTCAAAGAAAGAGATGTGGATAGGGTTGCGAACGGGACGTCTCCGGATCCGAACCATAGTGGACCCGGATCCGGAATCGGGTCCGCCTAGAGGACCGGAACCTAGTCCCAAAATCGAATATAATTTGCCTTTATTCTTCCTTTTTCTTAAAATAAGCATATCATTCAACTTATGACAGCGCATCAAGTCTACTACATCCAGTGTTATACCTAAAACGTGAAGAAAGAAAGAAAAGAAAAACGAGAGAGCTGATTTTGGGGTACAAATTGCTATATTAAAGGGTCATATGCCGGGTCCCGGGTCCACGGGTCGGAACATATATGGACCGGGAATCGGACCCGGACCCGGACCCGTTTTTGAATCGTAACATAAAATAGGTTCCATACTCGGTTTTTTGCTCCTCGGAACTTCCGGGTAATCGGAGAATCGGATACCCGTTTGCAACCCCAGATGTGGAGGAGTTGCCCAACAACGGGGTACGAGGGACAGTTATGGATTTTCTCCTTAACCTATTTCAGTTAAAGCTCTCTATCATAAAGAGAGCGAAAATAGGAAAGAGGGCTCCACGTATCACCCATTTCAGCGACAAAACTCTTAATCCGTCATTAAGACCGTCAAAATAAGGAAGATGGAAAGACTTGAATAAAAAATCATCTTCAAGATCAAATCGGAAACCGGTCACTCTCATAGACTATAAAACCCATATGATATTTATTTTTTCCCGTCGGATTCAATCACGAGTGGACCCCACCCTGTTTGTTCACTTCTCACTCGCTATCTACTTCATATTTGGTTAACTTACTTTACCAGTGAGGTGAAGTGACTGGTTGATTCAAGAGACAATAAAAGGAGAGGGGGTCCACCCACAATTGATAGTAGGTCTCAAAAGCCACCTCCTCAATTTAACAAAAGAAAACGTAAAAAGATACATTGTCGTGCCACTGAATGACAAAAAAAAAAAAAAAAAAAAAACCTCGGGGTTTTCATGGACCGCGCTGGGCTAGGCCGAGGAATGACGAAAACGGCCCGACTTCTAATCTAGAAACCAAAGCCCGGCCCAAGCCTGAGCCAGGCCTGAAGCTGCTAGCCGGCGCCTGGCCCGCATGGAAATGATGAAGCCCGAGCCCGACCCATGTTAGACTTATAGAAACATAGAAATGAGTTTCGGAGCAGCTCCTAGGCCAGCTCAACCGGTCCGATCACATCACCATCTGTGAGAGGTCACGGGTTTGAGGCCCCCCCTCACTACTCCCTCCCTCATAATTACATGTATATTTGGGCCGGGAGGGTATTCCGGCTCTCAGCCACTTAGTCCGAATAAAAGAAAATTGAGCACGACCCATCGATTATAGCCTAAACCCCGTGCCCAACCCAAAGGCGCCCGGCCCGATCGATGAGCACCCTTATGAACAAGAAATCCTTCCTTTTAAAAAAGAGAATTTCAAAAAGCCGAACTCTCGCCGTTTGGTTTGACCAAGCCTTTGATTCTCTTCTCTCTTATATTAGCCGTTAACTTCGCTTCACAAGTAAAGTAAATTCACGAGACGAGCAGTATATTGTGTATTTGTTGTGATTTAATATTATTCCATTCAAACGTCAATTATACATTCCCACCCATTATATATCGTTTGGACCTAGGCCCTAACCCGTGACGAGATCAAGATGTAAAAAAAGAAAAACTAAAAGGCCAAAAATGGGTTTTAGGTTTGAGTGCCAGCTTTCCTCCTCTTTGAGAGGAGGGAAAGTGGAAAATGCAGCTTTACCGCCCCTATTTACAGCGGTAAAGCTGCATGACAGCTTTTCCTCCGCTCAGAGAGGAGGAAAAGTGGCAATCGCAGCTTTACCGCTCCTTATAGCAGCGGAAACGTTGCAACGGCGGTATGCCCCCGCACGAGTACGCATAGAAACCCTTCCCGCCTCTACGTTAATGTCACTTATCTCCTTTTCAACCTTATTCCCACGCACGTTCATGTCTTTGGGGCCCATTTCTAGTCAAATGTACTTCGTCCGAGTGGGGCCCAACAGCGAATAACCTGTAGCATTTGTGGGCTAAGGCCCACACCAAATGGGAAAGCAACATAGATTGGCACATTAATCGACCATTTGTCAGGAAATATCTAGGCCAAGGGACCCGTCTTTTAATTGAGCTTCGGGCTATCTTAAAACTTTAAATCCACCTCTCTATCATTTAGGATCTATTTCATTCTCATTCCCACAAGATTGTTTTTGTCTTTGGAAAACCGAATCCCCGGCTTGTGATTAGTGGGTCCACGTTCTGGCGATTTGATCCGTTGAGTGGACGATATCTTGATAATTGTAGAGGGATAAAGCAGCCCTAACCATCTCCGGAAGATCTTTTTGATAATGTCGTATGAGTGTTTAGTAGCGGAGTTAATGGCCCACAAGTAGTTCCTTGAGTCATCAAGGATGACCTAATATGAAGATATAAAAAATATTAGTAATGATCGATAATATATTTCTCTTTTTTAAGAGTATTCTGAAACGACAAATAAACTTGATGCGTTTAGATTCATAGTTTCAGTTTTTAAACATCATTACAAATATTTTACTACTTTCTTTTCGGACTCAAGTACGAACAGTGAAATAAATTTACTTCCGTGAGCTTCGCGGTTGCATTTGCTTCTTTGTCTAGAAAATTAGAATTTAGTTTTCACTGCTGTATTAATAATTTGATAAAATATGGGGACAAAATACTTATGATTACGTTGATCATATTTTTATGAAAGGGTCAAGTCAATCGAACGGTCGGATTAATTCTTATTCTCGATATCATATACATTTTAAGGCTTTCTTTTTCTTTTCTTTTTTGTTTGCAGGGCTCTGATTTCGGTAATTGGGTTCCACTGTAATGTTCTGCTCTTCTTTTCTCAATATATGCCCAAGTGCCTATGCACAGCTAAATGTTGCTCAAATCAGGACAAGTTAAAATACATAAGAATACCCAACCGGGTGTTGGCTCGGTTAGGACACTGGGTTTCCACCCCCAGAGGCCCTGGCGCCGATTCCCCCGGGCGTTAACCGTCCCCCGTCTGTGTGGGTGCGGGCGTGGGGCGCAGGGATCAGCCCCACCAAAGGTTGGGATACCCCGAGATAGATAGATAGATAGATAGATAGATAGATGTTTGTATATATATATACATATATAGATAGATATTTATATAAGCAAAAAAAACCACATAAGAATGAAGGGGGTGTTTTGGTTGCTTTACACGTAACCCCATTAAACGGTATGAGCTATTCAATTCCATTCATCGTACCAAAAGGCCTTTTACGTGTAAAATTACAGCAATTTTAGAAATTGATTTTAACTACTTATTTCTTTTTTCTGAAGTGCAACAAATCTTCTCTTTCGCCATTTGTTGACGTTGAGAAAAGTCTAGCAAAGTCTAGAAAAATTTAGCCCATCCCAAACAAAACTCCTAGATCCGCCACTGTCTCAAAGAAAGAGATGTGGATAGGGTTGCGAACGGGACGTCTCCGGATCCGAACCATAGTGGACCCGGATCCGGAATCGGGTCCGCCTAGAGGACCGGAACCTAGTCCCAAAATCGAATATAATTTGCCTTTATTCTTCCTTTTTCTTAAAATAAGCATATCATTCAACTTATGACAGCGCATCAAGTCTACTACATCCAGTGTTATACCTAAAACGTGAAGAAAGAAAGAAAAGAAAAACGAGAGAGCTGATTTTGGGGTACAAATTGCTATAATAAAGGGTCATATGCCGGGTCCCGGGTCCACGGGTCGGAACATATATGGACCGGGAATCGGACCCGGACCCGGACCCGGACCCGTTTTTGAATCGTAACATAAAATAGGTTCCATACTCGGTTTTTTGCTCCTCGGAACTTCCGGGTAATCGGAGAATCGGATACCCGTTTGCAACCCCAGATGTGGAGGAGTTGCCCAACAACGGGGTACGAGGGACAGTTATGGATTTTCTCCTTAACCTATTTCAGTTAAAGCTCTCTATCATAAAGAGAGCGAAAATAGGAAAGAGGGCTCCACGTATCACCCATTTCAGCGACAAAACTCTTAATCCGTCATTAAGACCGTCAAAATAAGGAAGATGGAAAGACTTGAATAAAAAATCATCTTCAAGATCAAATCGGAAACCGGTCACTCTCATAGACTATAAAACCCATATGATATTTATTTTTTACCGTCGGATTCAATCACGAGTGGACCCCACCCTGTTTGTTCACTTCTCACTCGCTATCTACTTCATATTTGGTTAACTTACTTTACCAGTGAGGTGAAGTGACTGGTTGATTCAAGAGACAATAAAAGGAGAGGGGGTCCACCCACAATTGATAGTAGGTCTCAAAAGCCACCTCCTCAATTTAACAAAAGAAAACGTAAAAAGATACATTGTCGTGCCACTGAATGACAAAAAAAAAAAAAACCTCGGGGTTTTCATGGACCGCGCTGGGCTAGGCCGAGGAATGACGAAAACGGCCCGACTTCTAATCTAGAAACCAAAGCCCGGCCCAAGCCTGAGCCAGGCCTGAAGCTGCTAGCCGGCGCCTGGCCCGCATGGAAATGATGAAGCCCGAGCCCGACCCATGTTAGACTTATAGAAACATAGAAATGAGTTTCGGAGCAGCTCCTAGGCCAGCTCAACCGGTCCGATCACATCACCATCTGTGAGAGGTCACGGGTTTGAGGCCCCCCCTCACTACTCCCTCCCTCATAATTACATGTATATTTGGGCCGGGCGGGTATTCCGGCTCTCAGCCACTTAGTCCGAATAAAAGAAAATTGAGCACGACCCATCGATTATAGCCTAAACCCCGTGCCCAACCCAAAGGCGCCCGGCCCGATCGATGAGCACCCTTATGAACAAGAAATCCTTCCTTTTAAAAAAGAGAATTTCAAAAAGCCGAACTCTCGCCGTTTGGTTTGACCAAGCCTTTGATTCTCTTCTCTCTTATATTAGCCGTTAACTTCGCTTCACAAGTAAAGTAAATTCACGAGACGAGCAGTATATTGTGTATTTGTTGTGATTTAATATTATTCCATTCAAACGTCAATTATACATTCCCACCCATTATATATCGTTTGGACCTAGGCCCTAACCCGTGACGAGATCAAGATGTAAAAAAAGAAAAACTAAAAGGCCAAAAATGGGTTTTAGGTTTGAGTGCCAGCTTTCCTCCTCTTTGAGAGGAGGGAAAGTGGAAAATGCAGCTTTACCGCCCCTATTTACAGCGGTAAAGCTGCATGACAGCTTTTCCTCCGCTCAGAGAGGAGGAAAAGTGGCAATCGCAGCTTTACCGCTCCTTATAGCAGCGGAAACGTTGCAACGGCGGTATGCCCCCGCACGAGTACGCATAGAAACCCTTCCCGCCTCTACGTTAATGTCACTTATCTCCTTTTCAACCTTATTCCCACGCACGTTCATGTCTTTGGGGCCCATTTCTAGTCAAATGTACTTCGTCCGAGTGGGGCCCAACAGCGAATAACCTGTAGCATTTGTGGGCTAAGGCCCACACCAAATGGGAAAGCAACATAGATTGGCACATTAATCGACCATTTGTCAGGAAATATCTAGGCCAAGGGACCCGTCTTTTAATTGAGCTTCGGGCTATCTTAAAACTTTAAATCCACCTCTCTATCATTTAGGATCTATTTCATTCTCATTCCCACAAGATTGTTTTTGTCTTTGGAAAACCGAATCCCCGGCTTGTGATTAGTGGGTCCACGTTCTGGCGATTTGATCCGTTGAGTGGACGATATCTTGATAATTGTAGAGGGATAAAGCAGCCCTAACCATCTCCGGAAGATCTTTTTGATAATGTCGTATGAGTGTTTAGTAGCGGAGTTAATGGCCCACAAGTAGTTCCTTGAGTCATCAAGGATGACCTAATATGAAGATATAAAAAATATTAGTAATGATCGATAATATATTTCTCTTTTTTAAGAGTATTCTGAAACGACAAATAAACTTGATGCGTTTAGATTCATAGTTTCAGTTTTTAAACATCATTACAAATATTTTACTACTTTCTTTTCGGACTCAAGTACGAACAGTGAAATAAATTTACTTCCGTGAGCTTCGCGGTTGCATTTGCTTCTTTGTCTAGAAAATTAGAATTTAGTTTTCACTGCTGTATTAATAATTTGATAAAATATGGGGACAAAATACTTATGATTACGTTGATCATATTTTTATGAAAGGGTCAAGTCAATCGAACGGTCGGATTAATTCTTATTCTCGATATCATATACATTTTAAGGCTTTCTTTTTCTTTTCTTTTTTGTTTGCAGGGCTCTGATTTCGGTAATTGGGTTCCACTGTAATGTTCTGCTCTTCTTTTCTCAATATATGCCCAAGTGCCTATGCACAGCTAAATGTTGCTCAAATCAGGACAAGTTAAAATACATAAGAATACCCAACCGGGTGTTGGCTCGGTTAGGACACTGGGTTTCCACCCCCAGAGGCCCTGGCGCCGATTCCCCCGGGCGTTAACCGTCCCCCGTCTGTGTGGGTGCGGGCGTGGGGCGCAGGGATCAGCCCCACCAAAGGTTGGGATACCCCGAGATAGATAGATAGATAGATAGATAGATAGATAGATGTTTGTATATATATATACATATATAGATAGATATTTATATAAGCAAAAAAAACCACATAAGAATGAAGGGGGTGTTTTGGTTGCTTTACACGTAACCCCATTAAACGGTATGAGCTATTCAATTCCATTCATCGTACCAAAAGGCCTTTTACGTGTAAAATTACAGCAATTTTAGAAATTGATTTTAACTACTTATTTCTTTTTTCTGAAGTGCAACAAATCTTCTCTTTCGCCATTTGTTGACGTTGAGAAAAGTCTAGCAAAGTCTAGAAAAATTTAGCCCATCCCAAACAAAACTCCTAGATCCGCCACTGTCTCAAAGAAAGAGATGTGGATAGGGTTGCGAACGGGACGTCTCCGGATCCGAACCATAGTGGACCCGGATCCGGAATCGGGTCCGCCTAGAGGACCGGAACCTAGTCCCAAAATCGAATATAATTTGCCTTTATTCTTCCTTTTTCTTAAAATAAGCATATCATTCAACTTATGACAGCGCATCAAGTCTACTACATCCAGTGTTATACCTAAAACGTGAAGAAAGAAAGAAAAGAAAAACGAGAGAGCTGATTTTGGGGTACAAATTGCTATAATAAAGGGTCATATGCCGGGTCCCGGGTCCACGGGTCGGAACATATATGGACCGGGAATCGGACCCGGACCCGGACCCGTTTTTGAATCGTAACATAAAATAGGTTCCATACTCGGTTTTTTGCTCCTCGGAACTTCCGGGTAATCGGAGAATCGGATACCCGTCTGCAACCCCAGATGTGGAGGAGTTGCCCAACAACGGGGTACGAGGGACAGTTATGGATTTTCTCCTTAACCTATTTCAGTTAAAGCTCTCTATCATAAAGAGAGCGAAAATAGGAAAGAGGGCTCCACGTATCACCCATTTCAACGACAAAACTCTTAATCCGTCATTAAGACCGTCAAAATAAGGAAGATGGAAAGACTTGAATAAAAAATCATCTTCAAGATCAAATCGGAAACCGGTCACTCTCATAGACTATAAAACCCATATGATTTTTATTTTTTACCGTCGGATTCAATCACGAGTGGACCCCACCCTGTTTGTTCACTTCTCACTCGCTATCTACTTCATATTTGGTTAACTTACTTTACCAGTGAGGTGAAGTGACTGGTTGATTCAAGAGACAATAAAAGGAGAGGGGGTCCACCCACAATTGATAGTAGGTCTCAAAAGCCACCTCCTCAATTTAACAAAAGAAAACGTAAAAAGATACATTGTCGTGCCACTGAATGACAAAAAAAAAAAAAAAAAAAAACCTCGGGGTTTTCATGGACCGCGCTGGGCTAGGCCGAGGAATGACGAAAACGGCCCGACTTCTAATCTAGAAACCAAAGCCCGGCCCAAGCCTGAGCCAGGCCTGAAGCTGCTAGCCGGCGCCTGGCCCGCATGGAAATGATGAAGCCCGAGCCCGACCCATGTTAGACTTATAGAAACATAGAAATGAGTTTCGGAGCAGCTCCTAGGCCAGCTCAACCGGTCCGATCACATCACCATCTGTGAGAGGTCACGGGTTTGAGGCCCCCCCTCACTACTCCCTCCCTCATAATTACATGTATATTTGGGCCGGGCGGGTATTCCGGCTCTCAGCCACTTAGTCCGAATAAAAGAAAATTGAGCACGACCCATCGATTATAGCCTAAACCCCGTGCCCAACCCAAAGGCGCCCGGCCCGATCGATGAGCACCCTTATGAACAAGAAATCCTTCCTTTTAAAAAAGAGAATTTCAAAAAGCCGAACTCTCGCCGTTTGGTTTGACCAAGCCTTTGATTCTCTTCTCTCTTATATTAGCCGTTAACTTCGCTTCACAAGTAAAGTAAATTCACGAGACGAGCAGTATATTGTGTATTTGTTGTGATTTAATATTATTCCATTCAAACGTCAATTATACATTCCCACCCATTATATATCGTTTGGACCTAGGCCCTAACCCGTGACGAGATCAAGATGTAAAAAAAGAAAAACTAAAAGGCCAAAAATGGGTTTTAGGTTTGAGTGCCAGCTTTCCTCCTCTTTGAGAGGAGGAAAAGTGGAAAATGCAGCTTTACCGCCCCTATTTACAGCGGTAAAGCTGCATGACAGCTTTTCCTCCGCTCAGAGAGGAGGAAAAGTGGCAATCGCAGCTTTACCGCTCCTTATAGCAGCGGAAACGTTGCAACGGCGGTATGCCCCCGCACGAGTACGCATAGAAACCCTTCCCGCCTCTACGTTAATGTCACTTATCTCCTTTTCAACCTTATTCCCACGCACGTTCATGTCTTTGGGGCCCATTTCTAGTCAAATGTACTTCGTCCGAGTGGGGCCCAACAGCGAATAACCTGTAGCATTTGTGGGCTAAGGCCCACACCAAATGGGAAAGCAACATAGATTGGCACATTAATCGACCATTTGTCAGGAAATATCTAGGCCAAGGGACCCGTCTTTTAATTGAGCTTCGGGCTATCTTAAAACTTTAAATCCACCTCTCTATCATTTAGGATCTATTTCATTCTCATTCCCACAAGATTGTTTTTGTCTTTGGAAAACCGAATCCCCGGCTTGTGATTAGTGGGTCCACGTTCTGGCGATTTGATCCGTTGAGTGGACGATATCTTGATAATTGTAGAGGGATAAAGCAACCCTAACCATCTCCGGAAGATCTTTTTGATAATGTCGTATGAGTGTTTAGTAGCGGAGTTAATGGCCCACAAGTAGTTCCTTGAGTCATCAAGGATGACCTAATATGAAGATATAAAAAATATTAGTAATGATCGATAATATATTTCTCTTTTTTAAGAGTATTCTGAAACGACAAATAAACTTGATGCGTTTAGATTCATAGTTTCAGTTTTTAAACATCATTACAAATATTTTACTACTTTCTTTTCGGACTCAAGTACGAACAGTGAAATAAATTTACTTCCGTGAGCTTCGCGGTTGCATTTGCTTCTTTGTCTAGAAAATTAGAATTTAGTTTTCACTGCTGTATTAATAATTTGATAAAATATGGGGACAAAATACTTATGATTACGTTGATCATATTTTTATGAAAGGGTCAAGTCAATCGAACGGTCGGATTAATTCTTATTCTCGATATCATATACATTTTAAGGCTTTCTTTTTCTTTTCTTTTTTGTTTGCAGGGCTCTGATTTCGGTAATTGGGTTCCACTGTAATGTTCTGCTCTTCTTTTCTCAATATATGCCCAAGTGCCTATGCACAGCTAAATGTTGCTCAAATCAGGACAAGTTAAAATACATAAGAATACCCAACCGGGTGTTGGCTCGGTTAGGACACTGGGTTTCCACCCCCAGAGGCCCTGGCGCCGATTCCCCCGGGCGTTAACCGTCCCCCGTCTGTGTGGGTGCGGGCGTGGGGCGCAGGGATCAGCCCCACCAAAGGTTGGGATACCCCGAGATAGATAGATAGATAGATAGATAGATAGATGTTTGTATATATATATACATATATAGATAGATATTTATATAAGCAAAAAAAACCACATAAGAATGAAGGGGGTGTTTTGGTTGCTTTACACGTAACCCCATTAAACGGTATGAGCTATTCAATTCCATTCATCGTACCAAAAGGCCTTTTACGTGTAAAATTACAGCAATTTTAGAAATTGATTTTAACTACTTATTTCTTTTTTCTGAAGTGCAACAAATCTTCTCTTTCGCCATTTGTTGACGTTGAGAAAAGTCTAGCAAAGTCTAGAAAAATTTAGCCCATCCCAAACAAAACTCCTAGATCCGCCACTGTCTCAAAGAAAGAGATGTGGATAGGGTTGCGAACGGGACGTCTCCGGATCCGAACCATAGTGGACCCGGATCCGGAATCGGGTCCGCCTAGAGGACCGGAACCTAGTCCCAAAATCGAATATAATTTGCCTTTATTCTTCCTTTTTCTTAAAATAAGCATATCATTCAACTTATGACAGCGCATCAAGTCTACTACATCCAGTGTTATACCTAAAACGTGAAGAAAGAAAGAAAAGAAAAACGAGAGAGCTGATTTTGGGGTACAAATTGCTATAATAAAGGGTCATATGCCGGGTCCCGGGTCCACGGGTCGGAACATATATGGACCGGGAATCGGACCCGGACCCGGACCCGGACCCGTTTTTGAATCGTAACATAAAATAGGTTCCATACTCGGTTTTTTGCTCCTCGGAACTTCCGGGTAATCGGAGAATCGGATACCCGTTTGCAACCCCAGATGTGGAGGAGTTGCCCAACAACGGGGTACGAGGGACAGTTATGGATTTTCTCCTTAACCTATTTCAGTTAAAGCTCTCTATCATAAAGAGAGCGAAAATAGGAAAGAGGGCTCCACGTATCACCCATTTCAGCGACAAAACTCTTAATCCGTCATTAAGACCGTCAAAATAAGGAAGATGGAAAGACTTGAATAAAAAATCATCTTCAAGATCAAATCGGAAACCGGTCACTCTCATAGACTATAAAACCCATATGATATTTATTTTTTACCGTCGGATTCAATCACGAGTGGACCCCACCCTGTTTGTTCACTTCTCACTCGCTATCTACTTCATATTTGGTTAACTTACTTTACCAGTGAGGTGAAGTGACTGGTTGATTCAAGAGACAATAAAAGGAGAGGGGGTCCACCCACAATTGATAGTAGGTCTCAAAAGCCACCTCCTCAATTTAACAAAAGAAAACGTAAAAAGATACATTGTCGTGCCACTGAATGACAAAAAAAAAAAAAACCTCGGGGTTTTCATGGACCGCGCTGGGCTAGGCCGAGGAATGACGAAAACGGCCCGACTTCTAATCTAGAAACCAAAGCCCGGCCCAAGCCTGAGCCAGGCCTGAAGCTGCTAGCCGGCGCCTGGCCCGCATGGAAATGATGAAGCCCGAGCCCGACCCATGTTAGACTTATAGAAACATAGAAATGAGTTTCGGAGCAGCTCCTAGGCCAGCTCAACCGGTCCGATCACATCACCATCTGTGAGAGGTCACGGGTTTGAGGCCCCCCCTCACTACTCCCTCCCTCATAATTACATGTATATTTGGGCCGGGCGGGTATTCCGGCTCTCAGCCACTTAGTCCGAATAAAAGAAAATTGAGCACGACCCATCGATTATAGCCTAAACCCCGTGCCCAACCCAAAGGCGCCCGGCCCGATCGATGAGCACCCTTATGAACAAGAAATCCTTCCTTTTAAAAAAGAGAATTTCAAAAAGCCGAACTCTCGCCGTTTGGTTTGACCAAGCCTTTGATTCTCTTCTCTCTTATATTAGCCGTTAACTTCGCTTCACAAGTAAAGTAAATTCACGAGACGAGCAGTATATTGTGTATTTGTTGTGATTTAATATTATTCCATTCAAACGTCAATTATACATTCCCACCCATTATATATCGTTTGGACCTAGGCCCTAACCCGTGACGAGATCAAGATGTAAAAAAAGAAAAACTAAAAGGCCAAAAATGGGTTTTAGGTTTGAGTGCCAGCTTTCCTCCTCTTTGAGAGGAGGGAAAGTGGAAAATGCAGCTTTACCGCCCCTATTTACAGCGGTAAAGCTGCATGACAGCTTTTCCTCCGCTCAGAGAGGAGGAAAAGTGGCAATCGCAGCTTTACCGCTCCTTATAGCAGCGGAAACGTTGCAACGGCGGTATGCCCCCGCACGAGTACGCATAGAAACCCTTCCCGCCTCTACGTTAATGTCACTTATCTCCTTTTCAACCTTATTCCCACGCACGTTCATGTCTTTGGGGCCCATTTCTAGTCAAATGTACTTCGTCCGAGTGGGGCCCAACAGCGAATAACCTGTAGCATTTGTGGGCTAAGGCCCACACCAAATGGGAAAGCAACATAGATTGGCACATTAATCGACCATTTGTCAGGAAATATCTAGGCCAAGGGACCCGTCTTTTAATTGAGCTTCGGGCTATCTTAAAACTTTAAATCCACCTCTCTATCATTTAGGATCTATTTCATTCTCATTCCCACAAGATTGTTTTTGTCTTTGGAAAACCGAATCCCCGGCTTGTGATTAGTGGGTCCACGTTCTGGCGATTTGATCCGTTGAGTGGACGATATCTTGATAATTGTAGAGGGATAAAGCAGCCCTAACCATCTCCGGAAGATCTTTTTGATAATGTCGTATGAGTGTTTAGTAGCGGAGTTAATGGCCCACAAGTAGTTCCTTGAGTCATCAAGGATGACCTAATATGAAGATATAAAAAATATTAGTAATGATCGATAATATATTTCTCTTTTTTAAGAGTATTCTGAAACGACAAATAAACTTGATGCGTTTAGATTCATAGTTTCAGTTTTTAAACATCATTACAAATATTTTACTACTTTCTTTTCGGACTCAAGTACGAACAGTGAAATAAATTTACTTCCGTGAGCTTCGCGGTTGCATTTGCTTCTTTGTCTAGAAAATTAGAATTTAGTTTTCACTGCTGTATTAATAATTTGATAAAATATGGGGACAAAATACTTATGATTACGTTGATCATATTTTTATGAAAGGGTCAAGTCAATCGAACGGTCGGATTAATTCTTATTCTCGATATCATATACATTTTAAGGCTTTCTTTTTCTTTTCTTTTTTGTTTGCAGGGCTCTGATTTCGGTAATTGGGTTCCACTGTAATGTTCTGCTCTTCTTTTCTCAATATATGCCCAAGTGCCTATGCACAGCTAAATGTTGCTCAAATCAGGACAAGTTAAAATACATAAGAATACCCAACCGGGTGTTGGCTCGGTTAGGACACTGGGTTTCCACCCCCAGAGGCCCTGGCGCCGATTCCCCCGGGCGTTAACCGTCCCCCGTCTGTGTGGGTGCGGGCGTGGGGCGCAGGGATCAGCCCCACCAAAGGTTGGGATACCCCGAGATAGATAGATAGATAGATAGATAGATAGATGTTTGTATATATATATACATATATAGATAGATATTTATATAAGCAAAAAAAACCACATAAGAATGAAGGGGGTGTTTTGGTTGCTTTACACGTAACCCCATTAAACGGTATGAGCTATTCAATTCCATTCATCGTACCAAAAGGCCTTTTACGTGTAAAATTACAGCAATTTTAGAAATTGATTTTAACTACTTATTTCTTTTTTCTGAAGTGCAACAAATCTTCTCTTTCGCCATTTGTTGACGTTGAGAAAAGTCTAGCAAAGTCTAGAAAAATTTAGCCCATCCCAAACAAAACTCCTAGATCCGCCACTGTCTCAAAGAAAGAGATGTGGATAGGGTTGCGAACGGGACGTCTCCGGATCCGAACCATAGTGGACCCGGATCCGGAATCGGGTCCGCCTAGAGGACCGGAACCTAGTCCCAAAATCGAATATAATTTGCCTTTATTCTTCCTTTTTCTTAAAATAAGCATATCATTCAACTTATGACAGCGTATCAAGTCTACTACATCCAGTGTTATACCTAAAACGTGAAGAAAGAAAGAAAAGAAAAACGAGAGAGCTGATTTTGGGGTACAAATTGCTATAATAAAGGGTCATATGCCGGGTCCCGGGTCCACGGGTCGGAACATATATGGACCGGGAATCGGACCCGGACCCGGACCCGGACCCGTTTTTGAATCGTAACATAAAATAGGTTCCATACTCGGTTTTTTGCTCCTCGGAACTTCCGGGTAATCGGAGAATCGGATACCCGTTTGCAACCCCAGATGTGGAGGAGTTGCCCAACAACGGGGTACGAGGGACAGTTATGGATTTTCTCCTTAACCTATTTCAGTTAAAGCTCTCTATCATAAAGAGAGCGAAAATAGGAAAGAGGGCTCCACGTATCACCCATTTCAGCGACAAAACTCTTAATCCGTCATTAAGACCGTCAAAATAAGGAAGATGGAAAGACTTGAATAAAAAATCATCTTCAAGATCAAATCGGAAACCGGTCACTCTCATAGACTATAAAACCCATATGATATTTATTTTTTACCGTCGGATTCAATCACGAGTGGACCCCACCCTGTTTGTTCACTTCTCACTCGCTATCTACTTCATATTTGGTTAACTTACTTTACCAGTGAGGTGAAGTGACTGGTTGATTCAAGAGACAATAAAAGGAGAGGGGGTCCACCCACAATTGATAGTAGGTCTCAAAAGCCACCTCCTCAATTTAACAAAAGAAAACGTAAAAAGATACATTGTCGTGCCACTGAATGACAAAAAAAAAAAAAACCTCGGGGTTTTCATGGACCGCGCTGGGCTAGGCCGAGGAATGACGAAAACGGCCCGACTTCTAATCTAGAAACCAAAGCCCGGCCCAAGCCTGAGCCAGGCCTGAAGCTGCTAGCCGGCGCCTGGCCCGCATGGAAATGATGAAGCCCGAGCCCGACCCATGTTAGACTTATAGAAACATAGAAATGAGTTTCGGAGCAGCTCCTAGGCCAGCTCAACCGGTCCGATCACATCACCATCTGTGAGAGGTCACGGGTTTGAGGCCCCCCCTCACTACTCCCTCCCTCATAATTACATGTATATTTGGGCCGGGCGGGTATTCCGGCTCTCAGCCACTTAGTCCGAATAAAAGAAAATTGAGCACGACCCATCGATTATAGCCTAAACCCCGTGCCCAACCCAAAGGCGCCCGGCCCGATCGATGAGCACCCTTATGAACAAGAAATCCTTCCTTTTAAAAAAGAGAATTTCAAAAAGCCGAACTCTCGCCGTTTGGTTTGACCAAGCCTTTGATTCTCTTCTCTCTTATATTAGCCGTTAACTTCGCTTCACAAGTAAAGTAAATTCACGAGACGAGCAGTATATTGTGTATTTGTTGTGATTTAATATTATTCCATTCAAACGTCAATTATACATTCCCACCCATTATATATCGTTTGGACCTAGGCCCTAACCCGTGACGAGATCAAGATGTAAAAAAAGAAAAACTAAAAGGCCAAAAATGGGTTTTAGGTTTGAGTGCCAGCTTTCCTCCTCTTTGAGAGGAGGGAAAGTGGAAAATGCAGCTTTACCGCCCCTATTTACAGCGGTAAAGCTGCATGACAGCTTTTCCTCCGCTCAGAGAGGAGGAAAAGTGGCAATCGCAGCTTTACCGCTCCTTATAGCAGCGGAAACGTTGCAACGGCGGTATGCCCCCGCACGAGTACGCATAGAAACCCTTCCCGCCTCTACGTTAATGTCACTTATCTCCTTTTCAACCTTATTCCCACGCACGTTCATGTCTTTGGGGCCCATTTCTAGTCAAATGTACTTCGTCCGAGTGGGGCCCAACAGCGAATAACCTGTAGCATTTGTGGGCTAAGGCCCACACCAAATGGGAAAGCAACATAGATTGGCACATTAATCGACCATTTGTCAGGAAATATCTAGGCCAAGGGACCCGTCTTTTAATTGAGCTTCGGGCTATCTTAAAACTTTAAATCCACCTCTCTATCATTTAGGATCTATTTCATTCTCATTCCCACAAGATTGTTTTTGTCTTTGGAAAACCGAATCCCCGGCTTGTGATTAGTGGGTCCACGTTCTGGCGATTTGATCCGTTGAGTGGACGATATCTTGATAATTGTAGAGGGATAAAGCAGCCCTAACCATCTCCGGAAGATCTTTTTGATAATGTCGTATGAGTGTTTAGTAGCGGAGTTAATGGCCCACAAGTAGTTCCTTGAGTCATCAAGGATGACCTAATATGAAGATATAAAAAATATTAGTAATGATCGATAATATATTTCTCTTTTTTAAGAGTATTCTGAAATGACAAATAAACTTGATGCGTTTAGATTCATAGTTTCAGTTTTTAAACATCATTACAAATATTTTACTACTTTCTTTTCGGACTCAAGTACGAACAGTGAAATAAATTTACTTCCGTGAGCTTCGCGGTTGCATTTGCTTCTTTGTCTAGAAAATTAGAATTTAGTTTTCACTGCTGTATTAATAATTTGATAAAATATGGGGACAAAATACTTATGATTACGTTGATCATATTTTTATGAAAGGGTCAAGTCAATCGAACGGTCGGATTAATTCTTATTCTCGATATCATATACATTTTAAGGCTTTCTTTTTCTTTTCTTTTTTGTTTGCAGGGCTCTGATTTCGGTAATTGGGTTCCACTGTAATGTTCTGCTCTTCTTTTCTCAATATATGCCCAAGTGCCTATGCACAGCTAAATGTTGCTCAAATCAGGACAAGTTAAAATACATAAGAATACCCAACCGGGTGTTGGCTCGGTTAGGACACTGGGTTTCCACCCCCAGAGGCCCTGGCGCCGATTCCCCCGGGCGTTAACCGTCCCCCGTCTGTGTGGGTGCGGGCGTGGGGCGCAGGGATCAGCCCCACCAAAGGTTGGGATACCCCGAGATAGATAGATAGATAGATAGATAGATAGATAGATGTATGTATATATATATACATATATAGATAGATATTTATATAAGCAAAAAAAACCACATAAGAATGAAGGGGGTGTTTTGGTTGCTTTACACGTAACCCCATTAAACGGTATGAGCTATTCAATTCCATTCATCGTACCAAAAGGCCTTTTACGTGTAAAATTACAGCAATTTTGGAAATTGATTTTAACTACTTATTTCTTTTTTCTGAAGTGCAACAAATCTTCTCTTTCGCCATTTGTTGACGTTGAGAAAAGTCTAGCAAAGTCTAGAAAAATTTAGCCCATCCCAAACAAAACTCCTAGATCCGCCACTGTCTCAAAGAAAGAGATGTGGATAGGGTTGCGAACGGGACGTCTCCGGATCCGAACCATAGTGGACCCGGATCCGGAATCGGGTCCGCCTAGAGGACCGGAACCTAGTCCCAAAATCGAATATAATTTGCCTTTATTCTTCCTTTTTCTTAAAATAAGCATATCATTCAACTTATGACAGCGCATCAAGTCTACTACATCCAGTGTTATACCTAAAACGTGAAGAAAGAAAGAAAAGAAAAACGAGAGAGCTGATTTTGGGGTACAAATTGCTATATTAAAGGGTCATATGCCGGGTCCCGGGTCCACGGGTCGGAACATATATGGACCGGGAATCGGACCCGGACCCGGACCCGTTTTTGAATCGTAACATAAAATAGGTTCCATACTCGGTTTTTTGCTCCTCGGAACTTCCGGGTAATCGGAGAATCGGATACCCGTTTGCAACCCCAGATGTGGAGGAGTTGCCCAACAACGGGGTACGAGGGACAGTTATGGATTTTCTCCTTAACCTATTTCAGTTAAAGCTCTCTATCATAAAGAGAGCGAAAATAGGAAAGAGGGCTCCACGTATCACCCATTTCAGCGACAAAACTCTTAATCCGTCATTAAGACCGTCAAAATAAGGAAGATGGAAAGACTTGAATAAAAAATCATCTTCAAGATCAAATCGGAAACCGGTCACTCTCATAGACTATAAAACCCATATGATATTTATTTTTTCCCGTCGGATTCAATCACGAGTGGACCCCACCCTGTTTGTTCACTTCTCACTCGCTATCTACTTCATATTTGGTTAACTTACTTTACCAGTGAGGTGAAGTGACTGGTTGATTCAAGAGACAATAAAAGGAGAGGGGGTCCACCCACAATTGATAGTAGGTCTCAAAAGCCACCTCCTCAATTTAACAAAAGAAAACGTAAAAAGATACATTGTCGTGCCACTGAATGACAAAAAAAAAAAAAAAAAAAAAACCTCGGGGTTTTCATGGACCGCGCTGGGCTAGGCCGAGGAATGACGAAAACGGCCCGACTTCTAATCTAGAAACCAAAGCCCGGCCCAAGCCTGAGCCAGGCCTGAAGCTGCTAGCCGGCGCCTGGCCCGCATGGAAATGATGAAGCCCGAGCCCGACCCATGTTAGACTTATAGAAACATAGAAATGAGTTTCGGAGCAGCTCCTAGGCCAGCTCAACCGGTCCGATCACATCACCATCTGTGAGAGGTCACGGGTTTGAGGCCCCCCCTCACTACTCCCTCCCTCATAATTACATGTATATTTGGGCCGGGAGGGTATTCCGGCTCTCAGCCACTTAGTCCGAATAAAAGAAAATTGAGCACGACCCATCGATTATAGCCTAAACCCCGTGCCCAACCCAAAGGCGCCCGGCCCGATCGATGAGCACCCTTATGAACAAGAAATCCTTCCTTTTAAAAAAGAGAATTTCAAAAAGCCGAACTCTCGCCGTTTGGTTTGACCAAGCCTTTGATTCTCTTCTCTCTTATATTAGCCGTTAACTTCGCTTCACAAGTAAAGTAAATTCACGAGACGAGCAGTATATTGTGTATTTGTTGTGATTTAATATTATTCCATTCAAACGTCAATTATACATTCCCACCCATTATATATCGTTTGGACCTAGGCCCTAACCCGTGACGAGATCAAGATGTAAAAAAAGAAAAACTAAAAGGCCAAAAATGGGTTTTAGGTTTGAGTGCCAGCTTTCCTCCTCTTTGAGAGGAGGGAAAGTGGAAAATGCAGCTTTACCGCCCCTATTTACAGCGGTAAAGCTGCATGACAGCTTTTCCTCCGCTCAGAGAGGAGGAAAAGTGGCAATCGCAGCTTTACCGCTCCTTATAGCAGCGGAAACGTTGCAACGGCGGTATGCCCCCGCACGAGTACGCATAGAAACCCTTCCCGCCTCTACGTTAATGTCACTTATCTCCTTTTCAACCTTATTCCCACGCACGTTCATGTCTTTGGGGCCCATTTCTAGTCAAA
The DNA here is from genome assembly GCA_029852735.1 of Persea americana. Taxonomy (NCBI): domain Eukaryota; kingdom Viridiplantae; phylum Streptophyta; class Magnoliopsida; order Laurales; family Lauraceae; genus Persea; species Persea americana. The sequence continues at coordinate 54,953,349 of CM056812.1, forward strand.
TGTACTTCGTCCGAGTGGGGCCCAACAGCGAATAACCTGTAGCATTTGTGGGCTAAGGCCCACACCAAATGGGAAAGCAACATAGATTGGCACATTAATCGACCATTTGTCAGGAAATATCTAGGCCAAGGGACCCGTCTTTTAATTGAGCTTCGGGCTATCTTAAAACTTTAAATCCACCTCTCTATCATTTAGGATCTATTTCATTCTCATTCCCACAAGATTGTTTTTGTCTTTGGAAAACCGAATCCCCGGCTTGTGATTAGTGGGTCCACGTTCTGGCGATTTGATCCGTTGAGTGGACGATATCTTGATAATTGTAGAGGGATAAAGCAGCCCTAACCATCTCCGGAAGATCTTTTTGATAATGTCGTATGAGTGTTTAGTAGCGGAGTTAATGGCCCACAAGTAGTTCCTTGAGTCATCAAGGATGACCTAATATGAAGATATAAAAAATATTAGTAATGATCGATAATATATTTCTCTTTTTTAAGAGTATTCTGAAACGACAAATAAACTTGATGCGTTTAGATTCATAGTTTCAGTTTTTAAACATCATTACAAATATTTTACTACTTTCTTTTCGGACTCAAGTACGAACAGTGAAATAAATTTACTTCCGTGAGCTTCGCGGTTGCATTTGCTTCTTTGTCTAGAAAATTAGAATTTAGTTTTCACTGCTGTATTAATAATTTGATAAAATATGGGGACAAAATACTTATGATTACGTTGATCATATTTTTATGAAAGGGTCAAGTCAATCGAACGGTCGGATTAATTCTTATTCTCGATATCATATACATTTTAAGGCTTTCTTTTTCTTTTCTTTTTTGTTTGCAGGGCTCTGATTTCGGTAATTGGGTTCCACTGTAATGTTCTGCTCTTCTTTTCTCAATATATGCCCAAGTGCCTATGCACAGCTAAATGTTGCTCAAATCAGGACAAGTTAAAATACATAAGAATACCCAACCGGGTGTTGGCTCGGTTAGGACACTGGGTTTCCACCCCCAGAGGCCCTGGCGCCGATTCCCCCGGGCGTTAACCGTCCCCCGTCTGTGTGGGTGCGGGCGTGGGGCGCAGGGATCAGCCCCACCAAAGGTTGGGATACCCCGAGATAGATAGATAGATAGATAGATAGATAGATGTTTGTATATATATATACATATATAGATAGATATTTATATAAGCAAAAAAAACCACATAAGAATGAAGGGGGTGTTTTGGTTGCTTTACACGTAACCCCATTAAACGGTATGAGCTATTCAATTCCATTCATCGTACCAAAAGGCCTTTTACGTGTAAAATTACAGCAATTTTAGAAATTGATTTTAACTACTTATTTCTTTTTTCTGAAGTGCAACAAATCTTCTCTTTCGCCATTTGTTGACGTTGAGAAAAGTCTAGCAAAGTCTAGAAAAATTTAGCCCATCCCAAACAAAACTCCTAGATCCGCCACTGTCTCAAAGAAAGAGATGTGGATAGGGTTGCGAACGGGACGTCTCCGGATCCGAACCATAGTGGACCCGGATCCGGAATCGGGTCCGCCTAGAGGACCGGAACCTAGTCCCAAAATCGAATATAATTTGCCTTTATTCTTCCTTTTTCTTAAAATAAGCATATCATTCAACTTATGACAGCGCATCAAGTCTACTACATCCAGTGTTATACCTAAAACGTGAAGAAAGAAAGAAAAGAAAAACGAGAGAGCTGATTTTGGGGTACAAATTGCTATAATAAAGGGTCATATGCCGGGTCCCGGGTCCACGGGTCGGAACATATATGGACCGGGAATCGGACCCGGACCCGGACCCGGACCCGTTTTTGAATCGTAACATAAAATAGGTTCCATACTCGGTTTTTTGCTCCTCGGAACTTCCGGGTAATCGGAGAATCGGATACCCGTTTGCAACCCCAGATGTGGAGGAGTTGCCCAACAACGGGGTACGAGGGACAGTTATGGATTTTCTCCTTAACCTATTTCAGTTAAAGCTCTCTATCATAAAGAGAGCGAAAATAGGAAAGAGGGCTCCACGTATCACCCATTTCAGCGACAAAACTCTTAATCCGTCATTAAGACCGTCAAAATAAGGAAGATGGAAAGACTTGAATAAAAAATCATCTTCAAGATCAAATCGGAAACCGGTCACTCTCATAGACTATAAAACCCATATGATATTTATTTTTTACCGTCGGATTCAATCACGAGTGGACCCCACCCTGTTTGTTCACTTCTCACTCGCTATCTACTTCATATTTGGTTAACTTACTTTACCAGTGAGGTGAAGTGACTGGTTGATTCAAGAGACAATAAAAGGAGAGGGGGTCCACCCACAATTGATAGTAGGTCTCAAAAGCCACCTCCTCAATTTAACAAAAGAAAACGTAAAAAGATACATTGTCGTGCCACTGAATGACAAAAAAAAAAAAAACCTCGGGGTTTTCATGGACCGCGCTGGGCTAGGCCGAGGAATGACGAAAACGGCCCGACTTCTAATCTAGAAACCAAAGCCCGGCCCAAGCCTGAGCCAGGCCTGAAGCTGCTAGCCGGCGCCTGGCCCGCATGGAAATGATGAAGCCCGAGCCCGACCCATGTTAGACTTATAGAAACATAGAAATGAGTTTCGGAGCAGCTCCTAGGCCAGCTCAACCGGTCCGATCACATCACCATCTGTGAGAGGTCACGGGTTTGAGGCCCCCCCTCACTACTCCCTCCCTCATAATTACATGTATATTTGGGCCGGGCGGGTATTCCGGCTCTCAGCCACTTAGTCCGAATAAAAGAAAATTGAGCACGACCCATCGATTATAGCCTAAACCCCGTGCCCAACCCAAAGGCGCCCGGCCCGATCGATGAGCACCCTTATGAACAAGAAATCCTTCCTTTTAAAAAAGAGAATTTCAAAAAGCCGAACTCTCGCCGTTTGGTTTGACCAAGCCTTTGATTCTCTTCTCTCTTATATTAGCCGTTAACTTCGCTTCACAAGTAAAGTAAATTCACGAGACGAGCAGTATATTGTGTATTTGTTGTGATTTAATATTATTCCATTCAAACGTCAATTATACATTCCCACCCATTATATATCGTTTGGACCTAGGCCCTAACCCGTGACGAGATCAAGATGTAAAAAAAGAAAAACTAAAAGGCCAAAAATGGGTTTTAGGTTTGAGTGCCAGCTTTCCTCCTCTTTGAGAGGAGGGAAAGTGGAAAATGCAGCTTTACCGCCCCTATTTACAGCGGTAAAGCTGCATGACAGCTTTTCCTCCGCTCAGAGAGGAGGAAAAGTGGCAATCGCAGCTTTACCGCTCCTTATAGCAGCGGAAACGTTGCAACGGCGGTATGCCCCCGCACGAGTACGCATAGAAACCCTTCCCGCCTCTACGTTAATGTCACTTATCTCCTTTTCAACCTTATTCCCACGCACGTTCATGTCTTTGGGGCCCATTTCTAGTCAAATGTACTTCGTCCGAGTGGGGCCCAACAGCGAATAACCTGTAGCATTTGTGGGCTAAGGCCCACACCAAATGGGAAAGCAACATAGATTGGCACATTAATCGACCATTTGTCAGGAAATATCTAGGCCAAGGGACCCGTCTTTTAATTGAGCTTCGGGCTATCTTAAAACTTTAAATCCACCTCTCTATCATTTAGGATCTATTTCATTCTCATTCCCACAAGATTGTTTTTGTCTTTGGAAAACCGAATCCCCGGCTTGTGATTAGTGGGTCCACGTTCTGGCGATTTGATCCGTTGAGTGGACGATATCTTGATAATTGTAGAGGGATAAAGCAGCCCTAACCATCTCCGGAAGATCTTTTTGATAATGTCGTATGAGTGTTTAGTAGCGGAGTTAATGGCCCACAAGTAGTTCCTTGAGTCATCAAGGATGACCTAATATGAAGATATAAAAAATATTAGTAATGATCGATAATATATTTCTCTTTTTTAAGAGTATTCTGAAACGACAAATAAACTTGATGCGTTTAGATTCATAGTTTCAGTTTTTAAACATCATTACAAATATTTTACTACTTTCTTTTCGGACTCAAGTACGAACAGTGAAATAAATTTACTTCCGTGAGCTTCGCGGTTGCATTTGCTTCTTTGTCTAGAAAATTAGAATTTAGTTTTCACTGCTGTATTAATAATTTGATAAAATATGGGGACAAAATACTTATGATTACGTTGATCATATTTTTATGAAAGGGTCAAGTCAATCGAACGGTCGGATTAATTCTTATTCTCGATATCATATACATTTTAAGGCTTTCTTTTTCTTTTCTTTTTTGTTTGCAGGGCTCTGATTTCGGTAATTGGGTTCCACTGTAATGTTCTGCTCTTCTTTTCTCAATATATGCCCAAGTGCCTATGCACAGCTAAATGTTGCTCAAATCAGGACAAGTTAAAATACATAAGAATACCCAACCGGGTGTTGGCTCGGTTAGGACACTGGGTTTCCACCCCCAGAGGCCCTGGCGCCGATTCCCCCGGGCGTTAACCGTCCCCCGTCTGTGTGGGTGCGGGCGTGGGGCGCAGGGATCAGCCCCACCAAAGGTTGGGATACCCCGAGATAGATAGATAGATAGATAGATAGATAGATAGATGTATGTATATATATATACATATATAGATAGATATTTATATAAGCAAAAAAAACCACATAAGAATGAAGGGGGTGTTTTGGTTGCTTTACACGTAACCCCATTAAACGGTATGAGCTATTCAATTCCATTCATCGTACCAAAAGGCCTTTTACGTGTAAAATTACAGCAATTTTGGAAATTGATTTTAACTACTTATTTCTTTTTTCTGAAGTGCAACAAATCTTCTCTTTCGCCATTTGTTGACGTTGAGAAAAGTCTAGCAAAGTCTAGAAAAATTTAGCCCATCCCAAACAAAACTCCTAGATCCGCCACTGTCTCAAAGAAAGAGATGTGGATAGGGTTGCGAACGGGACGTCTCCGGATCCGAACCATAGTGGACCCGGATCCGGAATCGGGTCCGCCTAGAGGACCGGAACCTAGTCCCAAAATCGAATATAATTTGCCTTTATTCTTCCTTTTTCTTAAAATAAGCATATCATTCAACTTATGACAGCGCATCAAGTCTACTACATCCAGTGTTATACCTAAAACGTGAAGAAAGAAAGAAAAGAAAAACGAGAGAGCTGATTTTGGGGTACAAATTGCTATATTAAAGGGTCATATGCCGGGTCCCGGGTCCACGGGTCGGAACATATATGGACCGGGAATCGGACCCGGACCCGGACCCGGACCCGTTTTTGAATCGTAACATAAAATAGGTTCCATACTCGGTTTTTTGCTCCTCGGAACTTCCGGGTAATCGGAGAATCGGATACCCGTTTGCAACCCCAGATGTGGAGGAGTTGCCCAACAACGGGGTACGAGGGACAGTTATGGATTTTCTCCTTAACCTATTTCAGTTAAAGCTCTCTATCATAAAGAGAGCGAAAATAGGAAAGAGGGCTCCACGTATCACCCATTTCAGCGACAAAACTCTTAATCCGTCATTAAGACCGTCAAAATAAGGAAGATGGAAAGACTTGAATAAAAAATCATCTTCAAGATCAAATCGGAAACCGGTCACTCTCATAGACTATAAAACCCATATGATATTTATTTTTTCCCGTCGGATTCAATCACGAGTGGACCCCACCCTGTTTGTTCACTTCTCACTCGCTATCTACTTCATATTTGGTTAACTTACTTTACCAGTGAGGTGAAGTGACTGGTTGATTCAAGAGACAATAAAAGGAGAGGGGGTCCACCCACAATTGATAGTAGGTCTCAAAAGCCACCTCCTCAATTTAACAAAAGAAAACGTAAAAAGATACATTGTCGTGCCACTGAATGACAAAAAAAAAAAAAAAAAAAAAACCTCGGGGTTTTCATGGACCGCGCTGGGCTAGGCCGAGGAATGACGAAAACGGCCCGACTTCTAATCTAGAAACCAAAGCCCGGCCCAAGCCTGAGCCAGGCCTGAAGCTGCTAGCCGGCGCCTGGCCCGCATGGAAATGATGAAGCCCGAGCCCGACCCATGTTAGACTTATAGAAACATAGAAATGAGTTTCGGAGCAGCTCCTAGGCCAGCTCAACCGGTCCGATCACATCACCATCTGTGAGAGGTCACGGGTTTGAGGCCCCCCCTCACTACTCCCTCCCTCATAATTACATGTATATTTGGGCCGGGAGGGTATTCCGGCTCTCAGCCACTTAGTCCGAATAAAAGAAAATTGAGCACGACCCATCGATTATAGCCTAAACCCCGTGCCCAACCCAAAGGCGCCCGGCCCGATCGATGAGCACCCTTATGAACAAGAAATCCTTCCTTTTAAAAAAGAGAATTTCAAAAAGCCGAACTCTCGCCGTTTGGTTTGACCAAGCCTTTGATTCTCTTCTCTCTTATATTAGCCGTTAACTTCGCTTCACAAGTAAAGTAAATTCACGAGACGAGCAGTATATTGTGTATTTGTTGTGATTTAATATTATTCCATTCAAACGTCAATTATACATTCCCACCCATTATATATCGTTTGGACCTAGGCCCTAACCCGTGACGAGATCAAGATGTAAAAAAAGAAAAACTAAAAGGCCAAAAATGGGTTTTAGGTTTGAGTGCCAGCTTTCCTCCTCTTTGAGAGGAGGGAAAGTGGAAAATGCAGCTTTACCGCCCCTATTTACAGCGGTAAAGCTGCATGACAGCTTTTCCTCCGCTCAGAGAGGAGGAAAAGTGGCAATCGCAGCTTTACCGCTCCTTATAGCAGCGGAAACGTTGCAACGGCGGTATGCCCCCGCACGAGTACGCATAGAAACCCTTCCCGCCTCTACGTTAATGTCACTTATCTCCTTTTCAACCTTATTCCCACGCACGTTCATGTCTTTGGGGCCCATTTCTAGTCAAATGTACTTCGTCCGAGTGGGGCCCAACAGTGAATAACCTGTAGCATTTGTGGGCTAAGGCCCACACCAAATGGGAAAGCAACATAGATTGGCACATTAATCGACCATTTGTCAGGAAATATCTAGGCCAAGGGACCCGTCTTTTAATTGAGCTTCGGGCTATCTTAAAACTTTAAATCCACCTCTCTATCATTTAGGATCTATTTCATTCTCATTCCCACAAGATTGTTTTTGTCTTTGGAAAACCGAATCCCCGGCTTGTGATTAGTGGGTCCACGTTCTGGCGATTTGATCCGTTGAGTGGACGATATCTTGATAATTGTAGAGGGATAAAGCAGCCCTAACCATCTCCGGAAGATCTTTTTGATAATGTCGTATGAGTGTTTAGTAGCGGAGTTAATGGCCCACAAGTAGTTCCTTGAGTCATCAAGGATGACCTAATATGAAGATATAAAAAATATTAGTAATGATCGATAATATATTTCTCTTTTTTAAGAGTATTCTGAAACGACAAATAAACTTGATGCGTTTAGATTCATAGTTTCAGTTTTTAAACATCATTACAAATATTTTACTACTTTCTTTTCAGACTCAAGTACGAACAGTGAAATAAATTTACTTCCGTGAGCTTCGCGGTTGCATTTGCTTCTTTGTCTAGAAAATTAGAATTTAGTTTTCACTGCTGTATTAATAATTTGATAAAATATGGGGACAAAATACTTATGATTACGTTGATCATATTTTTATGAAAGGGTCAAGTCAATCGAACGGTCGGATTAATTCTTATTCTCGATATCATATACATTTTAAGGCTTTCTTTTTCTTTTCTTTTTTGTTTGCAGGGCTCTGATTTCGGTAATTGGGTTCCACTGTAATGTTCTGCTCTTCTTTTCTCAATATATGCCCAAGTGCCTATGCACAGCTAAATGTTGCTCAAATCAGGACAAGTTAAAATACATAAGAATACCCAACCGGGTGTTGGCTCGGTTAGGACACTGGGTTTCCACCCCCAGAGGCCCTGGCGCCGATTCCCCCGGGCGTTAACCGTCCCCCGTCTGTGTGGGTGCGGGCGTGGGGCGCAGGGATCAGCCCCACCAAAGGTTGGGATACCCCGAGATAGATAGATAGATAGATAGATAGATAGATGTATGTATATATATATACATATATAGATAGATATTTATATAAGCAAAAAAAACCACATAAGAATGAAGGGGGTGTTTTGGTTGCTTTACACGTAACCCCATTAAACGGTATGAGCTATTCAATTCCATTCATCGTACCAAAAGGCCTTTTACGTGTAAAATTACAGCAATTTTAGAAATTGATTTTAACTACTTATTTCTTTTTTCTGAAGTGCAACAAATCTTCTCTTTCGCCATTTGTTGACGTTGAGAAAAGTCTAGCAAAGTCTAGAAAAATTTAGCCCATCCCAAACAAAACTCCTAGATCCGCCACTGTCTCAAAGAAAGAGATGTGGATAGGGTTGCGAACGGGACGTCTCCGGATCCGAACCATAGTGGACCCGGATCCGGAATCGGGTCCGCCTAGAGGACCGGAACCTAGTCCCAAAATCGAATATAATTTGCCTTTATTCTTCCTTTTTCTTAAAATAAGCATATCATTCAACTTATGACAGCGCATCAAGTCTACTACATCCAGTGTTATACCTAAAACGTGAAGAAAGAAAGAAAAGAAAAACGAGAGAGCTGATTTTGGGGTACAAATTGCTATAATAAAGGGTCATATGCCGGGTCCCGGGTCCACGGGTCGGAACATATATGGACCGGGAATCGGACCCGGACCCGGACCCGTTTTTGAATCGTAACATAAAATAGGTTCCATACTCGGTTTTTTGCTCCTCGGAACTTCCGGGTAATCGGAGAATCGGATACCCGTCTGCAACCCCAGATGTGGAGGAGTTGCCCAACAACGGGGTACGAGGGACAGTTATGGATTTTCTCCTTAACCTATTTCAGTTAAAGCTCTCTATCATAAAGAGAGCGAAAATAGGAAAGAGGGCTCCACGTATCACCCATTTCAGCGACAAAACTCTTAATCCGTCATTAAGACCGTCAAAATAAGGAAGATGGAAAGACTTGAATAAAAAATCATCTTCAAGATCAAATCGGAAACCGGTCACTCTCATAGACTATAAAACCCATATGATATTTATTTTTTACCGTCGGATTCAATCACGAGTGGACCCCACCCTGTTTGTTCACTTCTCACTCGCTATCTACTTCATATTTGGTTAACTTACTTTACCAGTGAGGTGAAGTGACTGGTTGATTCAAGAGACAATAAAAGGAGAGGGGGTCCACCCACAATTGATAGTAGGTCTCAAAAGCCACCTCCTCAATTTAACAAAAGAAAACGTAAAAAGATACATTGTCGTGCCACTGAATGACAAAAAAAAAAAAAAAAAAAAAAAAAAACCTCGGGGTTTTCATGGACCGCGCTGGGCTAGGCCGAGGAATGACGAAAACGGCCCGACTTCTAATCTAGAAACCAAAGCCCGGCCCAAGCCTGAGCCAGGCCTGAAGCTGCTAGCCGGCGCCTGGCCCGCATGGAAATGATGAAGCCCGAGCCCGACCCATGTTAGACTTATAGAAACATAGAAATGAGTTTCGGAGCAGCTCCTAGGCCAGCTCAACCGGTCCGATCACATCACCATCTGTGAGAGGTCACGGGTTTGAGGCCCCCCCTCACTACTCCCTCCCTCATAATTACATGTATATTTGGGCCGGGCGGGTATTCCGGCTCTCAGCCACTTAGTCCGAATAAAAGAAAATTGAGCACGACCCATCGATTATAGCCTAAACCCCGTGCCCAACCCAAAGGCGCCCGGCCCGATCGATGAGCACCCTTATGAACAAGAAATCCTTCCTTTTAAAAAAGAGAATTTCAAAAAGCCGAACTCTCGCCGTTTGGTTTGACCAAGCCTTTGATTCTCTTCTCTCTTATATTAGCCGTTAACTTCGCTTCACAAGTAAAGTAAATTCACGAGACGAGCAGTATATTGTGTATTTGTTGTGATTTAATATTATTCCATTCAAACGTCAATTATACATTCCCACCCATTATATATCGTTTGGACCTAGGCCCTAACCCGTGACGAGATCAAGATGTAAAAAAAGAAAAACTAAAAGGCCAAAAATGGGTTTTAGGTTTGAGTGCCAGCTTTCCTCCTCTTTGAGAGGAGGGAAAGTGGAAAATGCAGCTTTACCGCCCCTATTTACAGCGGTAAAGCTGCATGACAGCTTTTCCTCCGCTCAGAGAGGAGGAAAAGTGGCAATCGCAGCTTTACCGCTCCTTATAGCAGCGGAAACGTTGCAACGGCGGTATGCCCCCGCACGAGTACGCATAGAAACCCTTCCCGCCTCTACGTTAATGTCACTTATCTCCTTTTCAACCTTATTCCCACGCACGTTCATGTCTTTGGGGCCCATTTCTAGTCATATGTACTTCGTCCGAGTGGGGCCCAACAGCGAATAACCTGTAGCATTTGTGGGCTAAGGCCCACACCAAATGGGAAAGCAACATAGATTGGCACATTAATCGACCATTTGTCAGGAAATATCTAGGCCAAGGGACCCGTCTTTTAATTGAGCTTCGGGCTATCTTAAAACTTTAAATCCACCTCTCTATCATTTAGGATCTATTTCATTCTCTTTCCCACAAGATTGTTTTTGTCTTTGGAAAACCGAATCCCCGGCTTGTGATTAGTGGGTCCACGTTCTGGCGATTTGATCCGTTGAGTGGACGATATCTTGATAATTGTAGAGGGATAAAGCAGCCCTAACCATCTCCGGAAGATCTTTTTGATAATGTCGTATGAGTGTTTAGTAGCGGAGTTAATGGCCCACAAGTAGTTCCTTGAGTCATCAAGGATGACCTAATATGAAGATATAAAAAATATTAGTAATGATCGATAATATATTTCTCTTTTTTAAGGGTATTCTGAAACGACAAATAAACTTGATGCGTTTAGATTCATAGTTTCAGTTTTTAAACATCATTACAAATATTTTACTACTTTCTTTTCGGACTCAAGTACGAACAGTGAAATAAATTTACTTCCGTGAGCTTCGCGGTTGCATTTGCTTCTTTGTCTAGAAAATTAGAATTTAGTTTTCACTGCTGTATTAATAATTTGATAAAATATGGGGACAAAATACTTATGATTACGTTGATCATATTTTTATGAAAGGGTCAAGTCAATCGAACGGTCGGATTAATTCTTATTCTCGATATCATATACATTTTAAGGCTTTCTTTTTCTTTTCTTTTTTGTTTGCAGGGCTCTGATTTCGGTAATTGGGTTCCACTGTAATGTTCTGCTCTTCTTTTCTCAATATATGCCCAAGTGCCTATGCACAGCTAAATGTTGCTCAAATCAGGACAAGTTAAAATACATAAGAATACCCAACCGGGTGTTGGCTCGGTTAGGACACTGGGTTTCCACCCCCAGAGGCCCTGGCGCCGATTCCCCCGGGCGTTAACCGTCCCCCGTCTGTGTGGGTGCGGGCGTGGGGCGCAGGGATCAGCCCCACCAAAGGTTGGGATACCCCGAGATAGATAGATAGATAGATAGATAGATAGATGTATGTATATATATATACATATATAGATAGATATTTATATAAGCAAAAAAAACCACATAAGAATGAAGGGGGTGTTTTGGTTGCTTTACACGTAACCCCATTAAACGGTATGAGCTATTCAATTCCATTCATCGTACCAAAAGGCCTTTTACGTGTAAAATTACAGCAATTTTAGAAATTGATTTTAACTACTTATTTCTTTTTTCTGAAGTGCAACAAATCTTCTCTTTCGCCATTTGTTGACGTTGAGAAAAGTCTAGCAAAGTCTAGAAAAATTTAGCCCATCCCAAACAAAACTCCTAGATCCGCCACTGTCTCAAAGAAAGAGATGTGGATAGGGTTGCGAACGGGACGTCTCCGGATCCGAACCATAGTGGACCCGGATCCGGAATCGGGTCCGCCTAGAGGACCGGAACCTAGTCCCAAAATCGAATATAATTTGCCTTTATTCTTCCTTTTTCTTAAAATAAGCATATCATTCAACTTATGACAGCGCATCAAGTCTACTACATCCAGTGTTATACCTAAAACGTGAAGAAAGAAAGAAAAGAAAAACGAGAGAGCTGATTTTGGGGTACAAATTGCTATATTAAAGGGTCATATGCCGGGTCCCGGGTCCACGGGTCGGAACATATATGGACCGGGAATCGGACCCGGACCCGGACCCGGACCCGTTTTTGAATCGTAACATAAAATAGGTTCCATACTCGGTTTTTTGCTCCTCGGAACTTCCGGGTAATCGGAGAATCGGATACCCGTTTGCAACCCCAGATGTGGAGGAGTTGCCCAACAACGGGGTACGAGGGACAGTTATGGATTTTCTCCTTAACCTATTTCAGTTAAAGCTCTCTATCATAAAGAGAGCGAAAATAGGAAAGAGGGCTCCACGTATCACCCATTTCAGCGACAAAACTCTTAATCCGTCATTAAGACCGTCAAAATAAGGAAGATGGAAAGACTTGAATAAAAAATCATCTTCAAGATCAAATCGGAAACCGGTCACTCTCATAGACTATAAAACCCATATGATATTTATTTTTTCCCGTCGGATTCAATCACGAGTGGACCCCACCCTGTTTGTTCACTTCTCACTCGCTATCTACTTCATATTTGGTTAACTTACTTTACCAGTGAGGTGAAGTGACTGGTTGATTCAAGAGACAATAAAAGGAGAGGGGGTCCACCCACAATTGATAGTAGGTCTCAAAAGCCACCTCCTCAATTTAACAAAAGAAAACGTAAAAAGATACATTGTCGTGCCACTGAATGACAAAAAAAAAAAAAAAAAAAAAACCTCGGGGTTTTCATGGACCGCGCTGGGCTAGGCCGAGGAATGACGAAAACGGCCCGACTTCTAATCTAGAAACCAAAGCCCGGCCCAAGCCTGAGCCAGGCCTGAAGCTGCTAGCCGGCGCCTGGCCCGCATGGAAATGATGAAGCCCGAGCCCGACCCATGTTAGACTTATAGAAACATAGAAATGAGTTTCGGAGCAGCTCCTAGGCCAGCTCAACCGGTCCGATCACATCACCATCTGTGAGAGGTCACGGGTTTGAGGCCCCCCCTCACTACTCCCTCCCTCATAATTACATGTATATTTGGGCCGGGAGGGTATTCCGGCTCTCAGCCACTTAGTCCGAATAAAAGAAAATTGAGCACGACCCATCGATTATAGCCTAAACCCCGTGCCCAACCCAAAGGCGCCCGGCCCGATCGATGAGCACCCTTATGAACAAGAAATCCTTCCTTTTAAAAAAGAGAATTTCAAAAAGCCGAACTCTCGCCGTTTGGTTTGACCAAGCCTTTGATTCTCTTCTCTCTTATATTAGCCGTTAACTTCGCTTCACAAGTAAAGTAAATTCACGAGACGAGCAGTATATTGTGTATTTGTTGTGATTTAATATTATTCCATTCAAACGTCAATTATACATTCCCACCCATTATATATCGTTTGGACCTAGGCCCTAACCCGTGACGAGATCAAGATGTAAAAAAAGAAAAACTAAAAGGCCAAAAATGGGTTTTAGGTTTGAGTGCCAGCTTTCCTCCTCTTTGAGAGGAGGGAAAGTGGAAAATGCAGCTTTACCGCCCCTATTTACAGCGGTAAAGCTGCATGACAGCTTTTCCTCCGCTCAGAGAGGAGGAAAAGTGGCAATCGCAGCTTTACCGCTCCTTATAGCAGCGGAAACGTTGCAACGGCGGTATGCCCCCGCACGAGTACGCATAGAAACCCTTCCCGCCTCTACGTTAATGTCACTTATCTCCTTTTCAACCTTATTCCCACGCACGTTCATGTCTTTGGGGCCCATTTCTAGTCAAATGTACTTCGTCCGAGTGGGGCCCAACAGCGAATAACCTGTAGCATTTGTGGGCTAAGGCCCACACCAAATGGGAAAGCAACATAGATTGGCACATTAATCGACCATTTGTCAGGAAATATCTAGGCCAAGGGACCCGTCTTTTAATTGAGCTTCGGGCTATCTTAAAACTTTAAATCCACCTCTCTATCATTTAGGATCTATTTCATTCTCTTTCCCACAAGATTGTTTTTGTCTTTGGAAAACCGAATCCCCGGCTTGTGATTAGTGGGTCCACGTTCTGGCGATTTGATCCGTTGAGTGGACGATATCTTGATAATTGTAGAGGGATAAAGCAGCCCTAACCATCTCCGGAAGATCTTTTTGATAATGTCGTATGAGTGTTTAGTAGCGGAGTTAATGGCCCACAAGTAGTTCCTTGAGTCATCAAGGATGACCTAATATGAAGATATAAAAAATATTAGTAATGATCGATAATATATTTCTCTTTTTTAAGGGTATTCTGAAACGACAAATAAACTTGATGCGTTTAGATTCATAGTTTCAGTTTTTAAACATCATTACAAATATTTTACTACTTTCTTTTCGGACTCAAGTACGAACAGTGAAATAAATTTACTTCCGTGAGCTTCGCGGTTGCATTTGCTTCTTTGTCTAGAAAATTAGAATTTAGTTTTCACTGCTGTATTAATAATTTGATAAAATATGGGGACAAAATACTTATGATTACGTTGATCATATTTTTATGAAAGGGTCAAGTCAATCGAACGGTCGGATTAATTCTTATTCTCGATATCATATACATTTTAAGGCTTTCTTTTTCTTTTCTTTTTTGTTTGCAGGGCTCTGATTTCGGTAATTGGGTTCCACTGTAATGTTCTGCTCTTCTTTTCTCAATATATGCCCAAGTGCCTATGCACAGCTAAATGTTGCTCAAATCAGGACAAGTTAAAATACATAAGAATACCCAACCGGGTGTTGGCTCGGTTAGGACACTGGGTTTCCACCCCCAGAGGCCCTGGCGCCGATTCCCCCGGGCGTTAACCGTCCCCCGTCTGTGTGGGTGCGGGCGTGGGGCGCAGGGATCAGCCCCACCAAAGGTTGGGATACCCCGAGATAGATAGATAGATAGATAGATAGATAGATAGATGTATGTATATATATATATACATATATAGATAGATATTTATATAAGCAAAAAAAACCACATAAGAATGAAGGGGGTGTTTTGGTTGCTTTACACGTAACCCCATTAAACGGTATGAGCTATTCAATTCCATTCATCGTACCAAAAGGCCTTTTACGTGTAAAATTACAGCAATTTTAGAAATTGATTTTAACTACTTATTTCTTTTTTCTGAAGTGCAACAAATCTTCTCTTTCGCCATTTGTTGACGTTGAGAAAAGTCTAGCAAAGTCTAGAAAAATTTAGCCCATCCCAAACAAAACTCCTAGATCCGCCACTGTCTCAAAGAAAGAGATGTGGATAGGGTTGCGAACGGGACGTCTCCGGATCCGAACCATAGTGGACCCGGATCCGGAATCGGGTCCGCCTAGAGGACCGGAACCTAGTCCCAAAATCGAATATAATTTGCCTTTATTCTTCCTTTTTCTTAAAATAAGCATATCATTCAACTTATGACAGCGCATCAAGTCTACTACACCCAGTGTTATACCTAAAACGTGAAGAAAGAAAGAAAAGAAAAACGAGAGAGCTGATTTTGGGGTACAAATTGCTATAATAAAGGGTCATATGCCGGGTCCCGGGTCCACGGGTCGGAACATATATGGACCGGGAATCGGACCCGGACCCGGACCCGGACCCGTTTTTGAATCGTAACATAAAATAGGTTCCATACTCGGTTTTTTGCTCCTCGGAACTTCCGGGTAATCGGAGAATCGGATACCCGTTTGCAACCCCAGATGTGGAGGAGTTGCCCAACAACGGGGTACGAGGGACAGTTATGGATTTTCTCCTTAACCTATTTCAGTTAAAGCTCTCTATCATAAAGAGAGCGAAAATAGGAAAGAGGGCTCCACGTATCACCCATTTCAGCGACAAAACTCTTAATCCGTCATTAAGACCGTCAAAATAAGGAAGATGGAAAGACTTGAATAAAAAATCATCTTCAAGATCAAATCGAAAACCGGTCACTCTCATAGACTATAAAACCCATATGATATTTATTTTTTACCGTCGGATTCAATCACGAGTGGACCCCACCCTGTTTGTTCACTTCTCACTCGCTATCTACTTCATATTTGGTTAACTTACTTTACCAGTGAGGTGAAGTGACTGGTTGATTCAAGAGACAATAAAAGGAGAGGGGGTCCACCCACAATTGATAGTAGGTCTCAAAAGCCACCTCCTCAATTTAACAAAAGAAAACGTAAAAAGATACATTGTCGTGCCACTGAATGACAAAAAAAAAAAAAAAAAAAAAAACCTCGGGGTTTTCATGGACCGCGCTGGGCTAGGCCGAGGAATGACGAAAACGGCCCGACTTCTAATCTAGAAACCAAAGCCCGGCCCAAGCCTGAGCCAGGCCTGAAGCTGCTAGCCGGCGCCTGGCCCGCATGGAAATGATGAAGCCCGAGCCCGACCCATGTTAGACTTATAGAAACATAGAAATGAGTTTCGGAGCAGCTCCTAGGCCAGCTCAACCGGTCCGATCACATCACCATCTGTGAGAGGTCACGGGTTTGAGGCCCCCCCTCACTACTCCCTCCCTCATAATTACATGTATATTTGGGCCGGGCGGGTATTCCGGCTCTCAGCCACTTAGTCCGAATAAAAGAAAATTGAGCACGACCCATCGATTATAGCCTAAACCCCGTGCCCAACCCAAAGGCGCCCGGCCCGATCGATGAGCACCCTTATGAACAAGAAATCCTTCCTTTTAAAAAAGAGAATTTCAAAAAGCCGAACTCTCGCCGTTTGGTTTGACCAAGCCTTTGATTCTCTTCTCTCTTATATTAGCCGTTAACTTCGCTTCACAAGTAAAGTAAATTCACGAGACGAGCAGTATATTGTGTATTTGTTGTGATTTAATATTATTCCATTCAAACGTCAATTATACATTCCCACCCATTATATATCGTTTGGACCTAGGCCCTAACCCGTGACGAGATCAAGATGTAAAAAAAGAAAAACTAAAAGGCCAAAAATGGGTTTTAGGTTTGAGTGCCAGCTTTCCTCCTCTTTGAGAGGAGGAAAAGTGGAAAATGCAGCTTTACCGCCCCTATTTACAGCGGTAAAGCTGCATGACAGCTTTTCCTCCGCTCAGAGAGGAGGAAAAGTGGCAATCGCAGCTTTACCGCTCCTTATAGCAGCGGAAACGTTGCAACGGCGGTATGCCCCCGCACGAGTACGCATAGAAACCCTTCCCGCCTCTACGTTAATGTCACTTATCTCCTTTTCAACCTTATTCCCACGCACGTTCATGTCTTTGGGGCCCATTTCTAGTCAAATGTACTTCGTCCGAGTGGGGCCCAACAGCGAATAACCTGTAGCATTTGTGGGCTAAGGCCCACACCAAATGGGAAAGCAACATAGATTGGCACATTAATCGACCATTTGTCAGGAAATATCTAGGCCAAGGGACCCGTCTTTTAATTGAGCTTCGGGCTATCTTAAAACTTTAAATCCACCTCTCTATCATTTAGGATCTATTTCATTCTCATTCCCACAAGATTGTTTTTGTCTTTGGAAAACCGAATCCCCGGCTTGTGATTAGTGGGTCCACGTTCTGGCGATTTGATCCGTTGAGTGGACGATATCTTGATAATTGTAGAGGGATAAAGCAGCCCTAACCATCTCCGGAAGATCTTTTTGATAATGTCGTATGAGTGTTTAGTAGCGGAGTTAATGGCCCACAAGTAGTTCCTTGAGTCATCAAGGATGACCTAATATGAAGATATAAAAAATATTAGTAATGATCGATAATATATTTCTCTTTTTTAAGAGTATTCTGAAACGACAAATAAACTTGATGCGTTTAGATTCATAGTTTCAGTTTTTAAACATCATTACAAATATTTTACTACTTTCTTTTCGGACTCAAGTACGAACAGTGAAATAAATTTACTTCCGTGAGCTTCGCGGTTGCATTTGCTTCTTTGTCTAGAAAATTAGAATTTAGTTTTCACTGCTGTATTAATAATTTGATAAAATATGGGGACAAAATACTTATGATTACGTTGATCATATTTTTATGAAAGGGTCAAGTCAATCGAACGGTCGGATTAATTCTTATTCTCGATATCATATACATTTTAAGGCTTTCTTTTTCTTTTCTTTTTTGTTTGCAGGGCTCTGATTTCGGTAATTGGGTTCCACTGTAATGTTCTGCTCTTCTTTTCTCAATATATGCCCAAGTGCCTATGCACAGCTAAATGTTGCTCAAATCAGGACAAGTTAAAATACATAAGAATACCCAACCGGGTGTTGGCTCGGTTAGGACACTGGGTTTTCACCCCCAGAGGCCCTGGCGCCGATTCCCCCGGGCGTTAACCGTCCCCCGTCTGTGTGGGTGCGGGCGTCGGGCGCAGGGATCAGCCCCACCAAAGGTTGGGATACCCCGAGATAGATAGATAGATAGATAGATAGATAGATAGATAGATGTATGTATATATATACATATATAGATAGATATTTATATAAGCAAAAAAAACCACATAAGAATGAAGGGGCTGTTTTGGTTGCTTTACACGTAACCCCATTAAACGGTATGAGCTATTCAATTCCATTCATCGTACCAAAAGGCCTTTTACGTGTAAAATTACAGCAATTTTAGAAATTGATTTTAACTACTTATTTCTTTTTTCTGAAGTGCAACAAATCTTCTCTTTCGCCATTTGTTGACGTTGAGAAAAGTCTAGCAAAGTCTAGAAAAATTTAGCCCATCCCAAACAAAACTCCTAGATCCGCCACTGTCTCAAAGAAAGAGATGTGGATAGGGTTGCGAACGGGACGTCTCCGGATCCGAACCATAGTGGACCCGGATCCGGAATCGGGTCCGCCTAGAGGACCGGAACCTAGTCCCAAAATCGAATATAATTTGCCTTTATTCTTCCTTTTTCTTAAAATAAGCATATCATTCAACTTATGACAGCGCATCAAGTCTACTACATCCAGTGGTATACCTAAAACGTGAAGAAAGAAAGAAAAGAAAAACGAGAGAGCTGATTTTGGGGTACAAATTGCTATATTAAAGGGTCATATGCCGGGTCCCGGGTCCACGGGTCGGAACATATATGGACCGGGAAATCGGACCCGGACCCGGACCCGTTTTTGAATCGTAACATAAAATAGGTTCCATACTCGGTTTTTTGCTCCTCGGAACTTCCGGGTAATCGGAGAATCGGATACCCGTTTGCAACCCCAGATGTGGAGGAGTTGCCCAACAACGGGGTACGAGGGACAGTTATGGATTTTCTCCTTAACCTATTTCAGTTAAAGCTCTCTATCATAAAGAGAGCGAAAATAGGAAAGAGGGCTCCACGTATCACCCATTTCAGCGACAAAACTCTTAATCCGTCATTAAGACCGTCAAAATAAGGAAGATGGAAAGACTTGAATAAAAAATCATCTTCAAGATCAAATCGGAAACCGGTCACTCTCATAGACTATAAAACCCATATGATATTTATTTTTTACCGTCGGATTCAATCACGAGTGGACCCCACCCTGTTTGTTCACTTCTCACTCGCTATCTACTTCATATTTGGTTAACTTACTTTACCAGTGAGGTGAAGTGACTGGTTGATTCAAGAGACAATAAAAGGAGAGGGGGTCCACCCACAATTGATAGTAGGTCTCAAAAGCCACCTCCTCAATTTAACAAAAGAAAACGTAAAAAGATACATTGTCGTGCCACTGAATGACAACAAAAAAAAAAAAAAAAACCTCGGGGTTTTCATGGACCGCGCTGGGCTAGGCCGAGGAATGACGAAAACGGCCCGACTTCTAATCTAGAAACCAAAGCCCGGCCCAAGCCTGAGCCAGGCCTGAAGCTGCTAGCCGGCGCCTGGCCCGCATGGAAATGATGAAGCCCGAGCCCGACCCATGTTAGACTTATAGAAACATAGAAATGAGTTTCGGAGCAGCTCCAAGGCCAGCTCAACCGGTCCGATCACATCACCATCTGTGAGAGGTCACGGGTTTGAGGCCCCCCCTCACTACTCCCTCCCTCATAATTACATGTATATTTGGGCCGGGCGGGTATTCCGGCTCTCAGCCACTTAGTCCGAATAAAAGAAAATTGAGCACGACCCATCGATTATAGCCTAAACCCCGTGCCCAACCCAAAGGCGCCCGGCCCGATCGATGAGCACCCTTATGAACAAGAAATCCTTCCTTTTAAAAAAGAGAATTTCAAAAAGCCGAACTCTCGCCGTTTGGTTTGACCAAGCCTTTGATTCTCTTCTCTCTTATATTAGCCGTTAACTTCGCTTCACAAGTAAAGTAAATTCACGAGACGAGCAGTATATTGTGTATTTGTTGTGATTTAATATTATTCCATTCAAACGTCAATTATACATTCCCACCCATTATATATCGTTTGGACCGAGGCCCTAACCCGTGACGAGATCAAGATGTAAAAAAAGAAAAACTAAAAGGCCAAAAATCGGTTTTAGGTTTGAGTGCCAGCTTTCCTCCTCTTTGAGAGGAGGAAAAGTGGAAAATGCAGCTTTACCGCCTCGATTTACAGCGGTAAAGCTGCATGACAGCTTTTCCTCCGCTCAGAGAGGAGGAAAAGTGGCAATCGCAGCTTTACCGCTCCTTATAGCAGCGGAAAAGTTGCAACGGCGGTATGCCCCCGCACGAGTACGCATAGAAACCCTTCCCGCCTCTACGTTAATGTCACTTATCTCCTTTTCAACCTTATTCCCACGCACGTTCATGTCTTTGGGGCCCATTTCTAGTCAAATGTACTTCGTCCGAGTGGGGCCCAACAGCGAATAACCTGTAGCATTTGTGGGCTAAGGCCCACACCAAATGGGAAAGCAACATAGATTGGCACATTAATCGACCATTTGTCAGGAAATATCTAGGCCAAGGGACCCGTCTTTTAATTGAGCTTCGGGCTATCTTAAAACTTTAAATCCACCTCTCTATCATTTAGGATCTATTTCATTCTCATTCCCACAAGATTGTTTTTGTCTTTGGAAAACCGAATCCCCGGCTTGTGATTAGTGGGTCCACGTTCTGGCGATTTGATCCGTTGAGTGGACGATATCTTGATAATTGTAGAGGGATAAAGCAGCCCTAACCATCTCCGGAAGATCTTTTTGATAATGTCGTATGAGTGTTTAGTAGCGGAGTTAATGGCCCACAAGTAGTTCCTTGAGTCATCAAGGATGACCTAATATGAAGATATAAAAAATATTAGGAATGATCGATAATATATTTCTCTTTTTTAAGAGTATTCTGAAACGACAAATAAACTTGATGCGTTTAGATTCATAGTTTCAGTTTTTAAACATCATTACAAATATTTTACTACTTTCTTTTCGGACTCAAGTACGAACAGTGAAATAAATTTACTTCCGTGAGCTTCGCAGTTGCATTTGCTTCTTTGTCTAGAAAATTAGAATTTAGTTTTCACTGCTGTATTAATAATTTGATAAAATATGGGGACAAAATACTTATGATTACGTTGATCATATTTTTATGAAAGGGTCAAGTCAATCGAACGGTCGGATTAATTCTTATTCTCGATATCATATACATTTTAAGGCTTTCTTTTTCTTTTCTTTTTTGTTTGCTGGGCTCTGATTTCGGTAATTGGGTTCCACTGTAATGTTCTGCTCTTCTTTTCTCAATATATGCCCAAGTGCCTATGCACAGCTAAATGTTGCTCAAATCAGGACAAGTTAAAATACATAAGAATACCCAACCGGGTGTTGGCTCGGTTAGGACACTGGGTTTTCACCCCCAGAGGCCCTGGCGCCGATTCCCCCGGGCGTTAACCGTCCCCCGTCTGTGTGGGTGCGGGCGTCGGGCGCAGGGATCAGCCCCACCAAAGGTTGGGATACCCCGAGATAGATAGATAGATAGATAGATAGATAGATAGATGTATGTATATATATACATATATAGATAGATATTTATATAAGCAAAAAAAACCACATAAGAATGAAGGGGGTGTTTTGGTTGCTTTACACGTAACCCCATTAAACGGTATGAGCTATTCAATTCCATTCATCGTACCAAAAGGCCTTTTACGTGTAAAATTACAGCAATTTTAGAAATTGATTTTAACTACTTATTTCTTTTTTCTGAAGTGCAACAAATCTTCTCTTTCGCCATTTGTTGACGTTGAGAAAAGTCTAGCAAAGTCTAGAAAAATTTAGCCCATCCCAAACAAAACTCCTAGATCCGCCACTGTCTCAAAGAAAGAGATGTGGATAGGGTTGCGAACGGGACGTCTCCGGATCCGAACCATAGTGGACCCGGATCCGGAATCGGGTCCGCCTAGAGGACCGGAACCTAGTCCCAAAATCGAATATAATTTGCCTTTATTCTTCCTTTTTCTTAAAATAAGCATATCATTCAACTTATGACAGCGCATCAAGTCTACTACATCCAGTGGTATACCTAAAACGTGAAGAAAGAAAAAAAAGAAAAACGAGAGAGCTCATTTTGGGGTACAAATTGCTATATTAAAGGGTCATATGCCGGGTCCCGGGTCCACGGGTCGGAACATATATGGACCGGGAATCGGACCCGGACCCGGACCCGGACCCGTTTTTGAATCGTAACATAAAATAGGTTCCATACTCGGTTTTTTGCTCCTCGGAACTTCCGGGTAATCGGAGAATCGGATACCCGTTTGCAACCCCAGATGTGGAGGAGTTGCCCAACAACGGGGTACGAGGGACAGTTATGGATTTTCTCCTTAACCTATTTCAGTTAAAGCTCTCTATCATAAAGAGAGCGAAAATAGGAAAGAGGGCTCCACGTATCACCCATTTCAGCGACAAAACTCTTAATCCGTCATTAAGACCGTCAAAATAAGGAAGATGGAAAGACTTGAATAAAAAATCATCTTCAAGATCAAATCGGAAACCGGTCACTCTCATAGACTATAAAACCCATATGATATTTATTTTTTACCGTCGGATTCAATCACGAGTGGACCCCATCCTGTTTGTTCACTTCTCACTCGCTATCTACTTCATATTTGGTTAACTTACTTTACCAGTGAGGTGAAGTGACTGGTTGACTCAAGAGACATTAAAAGGAGAGGGGGTCCACCCACAATTGATAGTAGGTCTCAAAAGCCACCTCCTCAATTTAACAAAAGAAAACGTAAAAAGATACATTGTCGTGCCACTGAATGACAAAAAAAAAAAAAAAAAAAACCTCGGGGTTTTCATGGACCGCGCTGGGCTAGGCCGAGGAATGACGAAAACGGCCCGACTTCTAATCTAGAAACCAAAGCCCGGCCCAAGCCTGAGCCAGGCCTGAAGCTGCTAGCCGGCGCCTGGCCCGCATGGAAATGATGAAGCCCGAGCCCGACCCATGTTAGACTTATAGAAACATAGAAATGAGTTTCGGAGCAGCTCCTAGGCCAGCTCAACCGGTCCGATCACATCACCATCTGTGAGAGGTCACGGGTTTGAGGCCCCCCCTCACTACTCCCTCCCTCATAATTACATGTATATTTGGGCCGGGAGGGTATTCCGGCTCTCAGCCACTTAGTCCGAATAAAAGAAAATTGAGCACGACCCATCGATTATAGCCTAAACCCCGTGCCCAACCCAAAGGCGCCCGGCCCGATCGATGAGCACCCTTATGAACAAGAAATCCTTCCTTTTAAAAAAGAGAATTTCAAAAAGCCGAACTCTCGCCGTTTGGTTTGACCAAGCCTTTGATTCTCTTCTCTCTTATATTAGCCGTTAACTTCGCTTCACAAGTAAAGTAAATTCACGAGACGAGCAGTATATTGTGTATTTCTTGTGATTTAATATTATTCCATTCAAACGTCAATTATACATTCCCACCCATTATATATCGTTTGGTCCTAGGCCCTAACCCGTGACGAGATCAAGATGTAAAAAAAGAAAAACTAAAAGGCCAAAAATCGGTTTTAGGTTTGAGTGCCAGCTTTCCTCCTCTTTGAGAGGAGGAAAAGTGGAAAATGCAGCTTTACCGCCTCGATTTACAGCGGTAAAGCTGCATGACAGCTTTTCCTCCGCTCAGAGAGGAGGAAAAGTGGCAATCGCAGCTTTACCGCTCCTTATAGCAGCGGAAAAGTTGCAACGGCGGTATGCCCCCGCACGAGTACGCATAGAAACCCTTCCCGCCTCTACGTTAATGTCACTTATCTCCTTTTCAACCTTATTCCCACGCACGTTCATGTCTTTGGGGCCCATTTCTAGTCAAATGTACTTCGTCCGAGTGGGGCCCAACAGCGAATAACCTGTAGCATTTGTGGGCTAAGGCCCACACCAAATGGGAAAGCAACATAGATTGGCACATTAATCGACCATTTGTCAGGAAATATCTAGGCCAAGGGACCCGTCTTTTAATTGAGCTTCGGGCTATCTTAAAACTTTAAATCCACCTCTCTATCATTTAGGATCTATTTCATTCTCTTTCCCACAAGATTGTTTTTGTCTTTGGAAAACCGAATCCCCGGCTTGTGATTAGTGGGTCCACGTTCTGGCGATTTGATCCGTTGAGTGGACGATATCTTGATAATTGTAGAGGGATAAAGCAGCCCTAACCATCTCCGGAAGATCTTTTTGATAATGTCGTATGAGTGTTTAGTAGCGGAGTTAATGGCCCACAAGTAGTTCCTTGAGTCATCAAGGATGACCTAATATGAAGATATAAAAAATATTAGTAATGATCGATAATATATTTCTCTTTTTTAAGAGTATTCTGAAACG
Source organism: Persea americana (assembly GCA_029852735.1). Taxonomy (NCBI): domain Eukaryota; kingdom Viridiplantae; phylum Streptophyta; class Magnoliopsida; order Laurales; family Lauraceae; genus Persea; species Persea americana. The sequence goes on from CM056812.1 coordinate 54,978,092, forward strand.
ACAAATAAACTTGATGCGTTTAGATTCATAGTTTCAGTTTTTAAACATCATTACAAATATTTTACTACTTTCTTTTCGGACTCAAGTACGAACAGTGAAATAAATTTACTTCCGTGAGCTTCGCGGTTGCATTTGCTTCTTTGTCTAGAAAATTAGAATTTAGTTTTCACTGCTGTATTAATAATTTGATAAAATATGGGGACAAAATACTTATGATTACGTTGATCATATTTTTATGAAAGGGTCAAGTCAATCGAACGGTCGGATTAATTCTTATTCTCGATATCATATACATTTTAAGGCTTTCTTTTTCTTTTCTTTTTTGTTTGCAGGGCTCTGATTTCGGTAATTGGGTTCCACTGTAATGTTCTGCTCTTCTTTTCTCAATATATGCCCAAGTGCCTATGCACAGCTAAATGTTGCTCAAATCAGGACAAGTTAAAATACATAAGAATACCCAACCGGGTGTTGGCTCGGTTAGGACACTGGGTTTCCACCCCCAGAGGCCCTGGCGCCGATTCCCCCGGGCGTTAACCGTCCCCCGTCTGTGTGGGTGCGGGCGTGGGGCGCAGGGATCAGCCCCACCAAAGGTTGGGATACCCCGAGATAGATAGATAGATAGATAGATAGATAGATAGATGTATGTATATATATATATACATATATAGATAGATATTTATATAAGCAAAAAAAACCACATAAGAATGAAGGGGGTGTTTTGGTTGCTTTACACGTAACCCCATTAAACGGTATGAGCTATTCAATTCCATTCATCGTACCAAAAGGCCTTTTACGTGTAAAATTACAGCAATTTTAGAAATTGATTTTAACTACTTATTTCTTTTTTCTGAAGTGCAACAAATCTTCTCTTTCGCCATTTGTTGACGTTGAGAAAAGTCTAGCAAAGTCTAGAAAAATTTAGCCCATCCCAAACAAAACTCCTAGATCCGCCACTGTCTCAAAGAAAGAGATGTGGATAGGGTTGCGAACGGGACGTCTCCGGATCCGAACCATAGTGGACCCGGATCCGGAATCGGGTCCGCCTAGAGGACCGGAACCTAGTCCCAAAATCGAATATAATTTGCCTTTATTCTTCCTTTTTCTTAAAATAAGCATATCATTCAACTTATGACAGCGCATCAAGTCTACTACATCCAGTGTTATACCTAAAACGTGAAGAAAGAAAGAAAAGAAAAACGAGAGAGCTGATTTTGGGGTACAAATTGCTATATTAAAGGGTCATATGCCGGGTCCCGGGTCCACGGGTCGGAACATATATGGACCGGGAATCGGACCCGGACCCGGACCCGTTTTTGAATCGTAACATAAAATAGGTTCCATACTCGGTTTTTTGCTCCTCGGAACTTCCGGGTAATCGGAGAATCGGATACCCGTTTGCAACCCCAGATGTGGAGGAGTTGCCCAACAACGGGGTACGAGGGACAGTTATGGATTTTCTCCTTAACCTATTTCAGTTAAAGCTCTCTATCATAAAGAGAGCGAAAATAGGAAAGAGGGCTCCACGTATCACCCATTTCAGCGACAAAACTCTTAATCCGTCATTAAGACCGTCAAAATAAGGAAGATGGAAAGACTTGAATAAAAAATCATCTTCAAGATCAAATCGGAAACCGGTCACTCTCATAGACTATAAAACCCATATGATATTTATTTTTTACCGTCGGATTCAATCACGAGTGGACCCCACCCTGTTTGTTCACTTCTCACTCGCTATCTACTTCATATTTGGTTAACTTACTTTACCAGTGAGGTGAAGTGACTGGTTGATTCAAGAGACAATAAAAGGAGAGGGGGTCCACCCACAATTGATAGTAGGTCTCAAAAGCCACCTCCTCAATTTAACAAAAGAAAACGTAAAAAGATACATTGTCGTGCCACTGAATGACAACAAAAAAAAAAAAAAAAAACCTCGGGGTTTTCATGGACCGCGCTGGGCTAGGCCGAGGAATGACGAAAACGGCCCGACTTCTAATCTAGAAACCAAAGCCCGGCCCAAGCCTGAGCCAGGCCTGAAGCTGCTAGCCGGCGCCTGGCCCGCATGGAAATGATGAAGCCCGAGCCCGACCCATGTTAGACTTATAGAAACATAGAAATGAGTTTCGGAGCAGCTCCAAGGCCAGCTCAACCGGTCCGATCACATCACCATCTGTGAGAGGTCACGGGTTTGAGGCCCCCCCTCACTACTCCCTCCCTCATAATTACATGTATATTTGGGCCGGGCGGGTATTCCGGCTCTCAGCCACTTAGTCCGAATAAAAGAAAATTGAGCACGACCCATCGATTATAGCCTAAACCCCGTGCCCAACCCAAAGGCGCCCGGCCCGATCGATGAGCACCCTTATGAACAAGAAATCCTTCCTTTTAAAAAAGAGAATTTCAAAAAGCCGAACTCTCGCCGTTTGGTTTGACCAAGCCTTTGATTCTCTTCTCTCTTATATTAGCCGTTAACTTCGCTTCACAAGTAAAGTAAATTCACGAGACGAGCAGTATATTGTGTATTTCTTGTGATTTAATATTATTCCATTCAAACGTCAATTATACATTCCCACCCATTATATATCGTTTGGACCTAGGCCCTAACCCGTGACGAGATCAAGATGTAAAAAAAGAAAAACTAAAAGGCCAAAAATCGGTTTTAGGTTTGAGTGCCAGCTTTCCTCCTCTTTGAGAGGAGGAAAAGTGGAAAATGCAGCTTTACCGCCTCGATTTACAGCGGTAAAGCTGCATGACAGCTTTTCCTCCGCTCAGAGAGGAGGAAAAGTGGCAATCGCAGCTTTACCGCTCCTTATAGCAGCGGAAAAGTTGCAACGGCGGTATGCCCCCGCACGAGTACGCATAGAAACCCTTCCCGCCTCTACGTTAATGTCACTTATCTCCTTTTCAACCTTATTCCCACGCACGTTCATGTCTTTGGGGCCCATTTCTAGTCAAATGTACTTCGTCCGAGTGGGGCCCAACAGCGAATAACCTGTAGCATTTGTGGGCTAAGGCCCACACCAAATGGGAAAGCAACATAGATTGGCACATTAATCGACCATTTGTCAGGAAATATCTAGGCCAAGGGACCCGTCTTTTAATTGAGCTTCGGGCTATCTTAAAACTTTAAATCCACCTCTCTATCATTTAGGATCTATTTCATTCTCATTCCCACAAGATTGTTTTTGTCTTTGGAAAACCGAATCCCCGGCTTGTGATTAGTGGGTCCACGTTCTGGCGATTTGATCCGTTGAGTGGACGATATCTTGATAATTGTAGAGGGATAAAGCAGCCCTAACCATCTCCGGAAGATCTTTTTGATAATGTCGTATGAGTGTTTAGTAGCGGAGTTAATGGCCCACAAGTAGTTCCTTGAGTCATCAAGGATGACCTAATATGAAGATATAAAAAATATTAGGAATGATCGATAATATATTTCTCTTTTTTAAGAGTATTCTGAAACGACAAATAAACTTGATGCGTTTAGATTCATAGTTTCAGTTTTTAAACATCATTACAAATATTTTACTACTTTCTTTTCGGACTCAAGTACGAACAGTGAAATAAATTTACTTCCGTGAGCTTCGCAGTTGCATTTGCTTCTTTGTCTAGAAAATTAGAATTTAGTTTTCACTGCTGTATTAATAATTTGATAAAATATGGGGACAAAATACTTATGATTACGTTGATCATATTTTTATGAAAGGGTCAAGTCAATCGAACGGTCGGATTAATTCTTATTCTCGATATCATATACATTTTAAGGCTTTCTTTTTCTTTTCTTTTTTGTTTGCTGGGCTCTGATTTCGGTAATTGGGTTCCACTGTAATGTTCTGCTCTTCTTTTCTCAATATATGCCCAAGTGCCTATGCACAGCTAAATGTTGCTCAAATCAGGACAAGTTAAAATACATAAGAATACCCAACCGGGTGTTGGCTCGGTTAGGACACTGGGTTTTCACCCCCAGAGGCCCTGGCGCCGATTCCCCCGGGCGTTAACCGTCCCCCGTCTGTGTGGGTGCGGGCGTCGGGCGCAGGGATCAGCCCCACCAAAGGTTGGGATACCCCGAGATAGATAGATAGATAGATAGATAGATAGATAGATGTATGTATATATATACATATATAGATAGATATTTATATAAGCAAAAAAAACCACATAAGAATGAAGGGGGTGTTTTGGTTGCTTTACACGTAACCCCATTAAACGGTATGAGCTATTCAATTCCATTCATCGTACCAAAAGGCCTTTTACGTGTAAAATTACAGCAATTTTAGAAATTGATTTTAACTACTTTTTTCTTTTTTCTGAAGTGCAACAAATCTTCTCTTTCGCCATTTGTTGACGTTGAGAAAAGTCTAGCAAAGTCTAGAAAAATTTAGCCCATCCCAAACAAAACTCCTAGATCCGCCACTGTCTCAAAGAAAGAGATGTGGATAGGGTTGCGAACGGGACGTCTCCGGATCCGAACCATAGTGGACCCGGATCCGGAATCGGGTCCGCCTAGAGGACCGGAACCTAGTCCCAAAATCGAATATAATTTGCCTTTATTCTTCCTTTTTCTTAAAATAAGCATATCATTCAACTTATGACAGCGCATCAAGTCTACTACATCCAGTGGTATACCTAAAACGTGAAGAAAGAAAAAAAAGAAAAACGAGAGAGCTCATTTTGGGGTACAAATTGCTATATTAAAGGGTCATATGCCGGGTCCCGGGTCCACGGGTCGGAACATATATGGACCGGGAATCGGACCCGGACCCGGACCCGGACCCGTTTTTGAATCGTAACATAAAATAGGTTCCATACTCGGTTTTTTGCTCCTCGGAACTTCCGGGTAATCGGAGAATCGGATACCCGTTTGCAACCCCAGATGTGGAGGAGTTGCCCAACAACGGGGTACGAGGGACAGTTATGGATTTTCTCCTTAACCTATTTCAGTTAAAGCTCTCTATCATAAAGAGAGCGAAAATAGGAAAGAGGGCTCCACGTATCACCCATTTCAGCGACAAAACTCTTAATCCGTCATTAAGACCGTCAAAATAAGGAAGATGGAAAGACTTGAATAAAAAATCATCTTCAAGATCAAATCGGAAACCGGTCACTCTCATAGACTATAAAACCCATATGATATTTATTTTTTACCGTCGGATTCAATCACGAGTGGACCCCATCCTGTTTGTTCACTTCTCACTCGCTATCTACTTCATATTTGGTTAACTTACTTTACCAGTGAGGTGAAGTGACTGGTTGATTCAAGAGACATTAAAAGGAGAGGGGGTCCACCCACAATTGATAGTAGGTCTCAAAAGCCACCTCCTCAATTTAACAAAAGAAAACGTAAAAAGATACATTGTCGTGCCACTGAATGACAAAAAAAAAAAAAAAAAAAAACCTCGGGGTTTTCATGGACCGCGCTGGGCTAGGCCGAGGAATGACGAAAACGGCCCGACTTCTAATCTAGAAACCAAAGCCCGGCCCAAGCCTGAGCCAGGCCTGAAGCTGCTAGCCGGCGCCTGGCCCGCATGGAAATGATGAAGCCCGAGCCCGACCCATGTTAGACTTATAGAAACATAGAAATGAGTTTCGGAGCAGCTCCTAGGCCAGCTCAACCGGTCCGATCACATCACCATCTGTGAGAGGTCACGGGTTTGAGGCCCCCCCTCACTACTCCCTCCCTCATAATTACATGTATATTTGGGCCGGGCGGGAATTCCGGCTCTCAGCCACTTAGTCCGAATAAAAGAAAATTGAGCACGACCCATCGATTATAGCCTAAACCCCGTGCCCAACCCAAAGGCGCCCGGCCCGATCGATGAGCACCCTTATGAACAAGAAATCCTTCCTTTTAAAAAAGAGAATTTCAAAAAGCCGAACTCTCGCCGTTTGGTTTGACCAAGCCTTTGATTCTCTTCTCTCTTATATTAGCCGTTAACTTCGCTTCACAAGTAAAGTAAATTCACGAGACGAGCAGTATATTGTGTATTTCTTGTGATTTAATATTATTCCATTCAAACGTCAATTATACATTCCCACCCATTATATATCGTTTGGTCCTAGGCCCTAACCCGTGACGAGATCAAGATGTAAAAAAAGAAAAACTAAAAGGCCAAAAATCGGTTTTAGGTTTGAGTGCCAGCTTTCCTCCTCTTTGAGAGGAGGAAAAGTGGAAAATGCAGCTTTACCGCCTCGATTTACAGCGGTAAAGCTGCATGACAGCTTTTCCTCCGCTCAGAGAGGAGGAAAAGTGGCAATCGCAGCTTTACCGCTCCTTATAGCAGCGGAAAAGTTGCAACGGCGGTATGCCCCCGCACGAGTACGCATAGAAACCCTTCCCGCCTCTACGTTAATGTCACTTATCTCCTTTTCAACCTTATTCCCACGCACGTTCATGTCTTTGGGGCCCATTTCTAGTCAAATGTACTTCGTCCGAGTGGGGCCCAACAGCGAATAACCTGTAGCATTTGTGGGCTAAGGCCCACACCAAATGGGAAAGCAACATAGATTGGCACATTAATCGACCATTTGTCAGGAAATATCTAGGCCAAGGGACCCGTCTTTTAATTGAGCTTCGGGCTATCTTAAAACTTTAAATCCACCTCTCTATCATTTAGGATCTATTTCATTCTCTTTCCCACAAGATTGTTTTTGTCTTTGGAAAACCGAATCCCCGGCTTGTGATTAGTGGGTCCACGTTCTGGCGATTTGATCCGTTGAGTGGACGATATCTTGATAATTGTAGAGGGATAAAGCAGCCCTAACCATCTCCGGAAGATCTTTTTGATAATGTCGTATGAGTGTTTAGTAGCGGAGTTAATGGCCCACAAGTAGTTCCTTGAGTCATCAAGGATGACCTAATATGAAGATATAAAAAATATTAGTAATGATCGATAATATATTTCTCTTTTTTAAGAGTATTCTGAAACGACAAATAAACTTGATGCGTTTAGATTCATAGTTTCAGTTTTTAAACATCATTACAAATATTTTACTACTTTCTTTTCGGACTCAAGTACGAACAGTGAAATAAATTTACTTCCGTGAGCTTCGCGGTTGCATTTGCTTCTTTGTCTAGAAAATTAGAATTTAGTTTTCACTGCTGTATTAATAATTTGATAAAATATGGGGACAAAATACTTATGATTACGTTGATCATATTTTTATGAAAGGGTCAAGTCAATCGAACGGTCGGATTAATTCTTATTCTCGATATCATATACATTTTAAGGCTTTCTTTTTCTTTTCTTTTTTGTTTGCAGGGCTCTGATTTCGGTAATTGGGTTCCACTGTAATGTTCTGCTCTTCTTTTCTCAATATATGCCCAAGTGCCTATGCACAGCTAAATGTTGCTCAAATCAGGACAAGTTAAAATACATAAGAATACCCAACCGGGTGTTGGCTCGGTTAGGACACTGGGTTTCCACCCCCAGAGGCCCTGGCGCCGATTCCCCCGGGCGTTAACCGTCCCCCGTCTGTGTGGGTGCGGGCGTGGGGCGCAGGGATCAGCCCCACCAAAGGTTGGGATACCCCGAGATAGATAGATAGATAGATAGATAGATAGATAGATAGATGTATGTATATATATATATATACATATATAGATAGATATTTATATAAGCAAAAAAAACCACATAAGAATGAAGGGGGTGTTTTGGTTGCTTTACACGTAACCCCATTAAACGGTATGAGCTATTCAATTCCATTCATCGTACCAAAAGGCCTTTTACGTGTAAAATTACAGCAATTTTAGAAATTGATTTTAACTACTTATTTCTTTTTTCTGAAGTGCAACAAATCTTCTCTTTCGCCATTTGTTGACGTTGAGAAAAGTCTAGCAAAGTCTAGAAAAATTTAGCCCATCCCAAACAAAACTCCTAGATCCGCCACTGTCTCAAAGAAAGAGATGTGGATAGGGTTGCGAACGGGACGTCTCCGGATCCGAACCATAGTGGACCCGGATCCGGAATCGGGTCCGCCTAGAGGACCGGAACCTAGTCCCAAAATCGAATATAATTTGCCTTTATTCTTCCTTTTTCTTAAAATAAGCATATCATTCAACTTATGACAGCGCATCAAGTCTACTACATCCAGTGTTATACCTAAAACGTGAAGAAAGAAAGAAAAGAAAAACGAGAGAGCTGATTTTGGGGTACAAATTGCTATATTAAAGGGTCATATGCCGGGTCCCGGGTCCACGGGTCGGAACATATATGGACCGGGAATCGGACCCGGACCCGGACCCGTTTTTGAATCGTAACATAAAATAGGTTCCATACTCGGTTTTTTGCTCCTCGGAACTTCCGGGTAATCGGAGAATCGGATACCCGTCTGCAACCCCAGATGTGGAGGAGTTGCCCAACAACGGGGTACGAGGGACAGTTATGGATTTTCTCCTTAACCTATTTCAGTTAAAGCTCTCTATCATAAAGAGAGCGAAAATAGGAAAGAGGGCTCCACGTATCACCCATTTCAGCGACAAAACTCTTAATCCGTCATTAAGACCGTCAAAATAAGGAAGATGGAAAGACTTGAATAAAAAATCATCTTCAAGATCAAATCGGAAACCGGTCACTCTCATAGACTATAAAACCCATATGATATTTATTTTTTCCCGTCGGATTCAATCACGAGTGGACCCCACCCTGTTTGTTCACTTCTCACTCGCTATCTACTTCATATTTGGTTAACTTACTTTACCAGTGAGGTGAAGTGACTGGTTGATTCAAGAGACAATAAAAGGAGAGGGGGTCCACCCACAATTGATAGTAGGTCTCAAAAGCCACCTCCTCAATTTAACAAAAGAAAACGTAAAAAGATACATTGTCGTGCCACTGAATGACAAAAAAAAAAAAACCTCGGGGTTTTCATGGACCGCGCTGGGCTAGGCCGAGGAATGACGAAAACGGCCCGACTTCTAATCTAGAAACCAAAGCCCGGCCCAAGCCTGAGCCAGGCCTGAAGCTGCTAGCCGGCGCCTGGCCCGCATGGAAATGATGAAGCCCGAGCCCGACCCATGTTAGACTTATAGAAACATAGAAATGAGTTTCGGAGCAGCTCCTAGGCCAGCTCAACCGGTCCGATCACATCACCATCTGTGAGAGGTCACGGGTTTGAGGCCCCCCCTCACTACTCCCTCCCTCATAATTACATGTATATTTGGGCCGGGCGGGTATTCCGGCTCTCAGCCACTTAGCCCGAATAAAAGAAAATTGAGCACGACCCATCGATTATAGCCTAAACCCCGTGCCCAACCCAAAGGCGCCCGGCCCGATCGATGAGCACCCTTATGAACAAGAAATCCTTCCTTTTAAAAAAGAGAATTTCAAAAAGCCGAACTCTCGCCGTTTGGTTTGACCAAGCCTTTGATTCTCTTCTCTCTTATATTAGCCGTTAACTTCGCTTCACAAGCAAAGTAAATTCACGAGACGAGCAGTATATTGTGTATTTGTTGTGATTTAATATTATTCCATTCAAACGTCAATTATACATTCCCACCCATTATATATCGTTTGGACCTAGGCCCTAACCCGTGACGAGATCAAGATGTAAAAAAAGAAAAACTAAAAGGCCAAAAATCGGTTTTAGGTTTGAGTGCCAGCTTTCCTCCTCTTTGAGAGGAGGAAAAGTGGAAAATGCAGCTTTACCGCCTCGATTTACAGCGGTAAAGCTGCATGACAGCTTTTCCTCCGCTCAGAGAGGAGGAAAAGTGGCAATCGCAGCTTTACCGCTCCTTATAGCAGCGGAAACGTTGCAACGGCGGTATGCCCCCGCACGAGTACGCATAGAAACCCTTCCCGCCTCTACGTTAATGTCACTTATCTCCTTTTCAACCTTATTCCCACGCACGTTCATGTCTTTGGGGCCCATTTCTAGTCAAATGTACTTCGTCCGAGTGGGGCCCAACAGCGAATAACCTGTAGCATTTTTGGGCTAAGGCCCACACCAAATGGGAAAGCAACATAGATTGGCACATTAATCGACCATTTGTCAGGAAATATCTAGGCCAAGGGACCCGTCTTTTAATTGAGCTTCGGGCTATCTTAAAACTTTAAATCCACCTCTCTATCATTTAGGATCTATTTCATTCTCATTCCCACAAGATTGTTTTTGTCTTTGGAAAACCGAATCCCCGGCTTGTGATTAGTGGGTCCACGTTCTGGCGATTTGATCCGTTGAGTGGACGATATCTTGATAATTGTAGAGGGATAAAGCAGCCCTAACCATCTCCGGAAGATCTTTTTGATAATGTCGTATGAGTGTTTAGTAGCGGAGTTAATGGCCCACAAGTAGTTCCTTGAGTCATCAAGGATGACCTAATATGAAGATATAAAAAATATTAGTAATGATCGATAATATATTTCTCTTTTTTAAGAGTATTCTGAAACGACAAATAAACTTGATGCGTTTAGATTCATAGTTTCAGTTTTTAAACATCATTACAAATATTTTACTACTTTCTTTTCGGACTCAAGTACGAACAGTGAAATAAATTTACTTCCGTGAGCTTCGCGGTTGCATTTGCTTCTTTGTCTAGAAAATTAGAATTTAGTTTTCACTGCTGTATTAATAATTTGATAAAATATGGGGACAAAATACTTATGATTACGTTGATCATATTTTTATGAAAGGGTCAAGTCAATCGAACGGTCGGATTAATTCTTATTCTCGATATCATATACATTTTAAGGCTTTCTTTTTCTTTTCTTTTTTGTTTGCAGGGCTCTGATTTCGGTAATTGGGTTCCACTGTAATGTTCTGCTCTTCTTTTCTCAATATATGCCCAAGTGCCTATGCACAGCTAAATGTTGCTCAAATCAGGACAAGTTAAAATACATAAGAATACCCAACCGGGTGTTGGCTCGGTTAGGACACTGGGTTTTCACCCCCAGAGGCCCTGGCGCCGATTCCCCCGGGCGTTAACCGTCCCCCGTCTGTGTGGGTGCGGGCGTGGGGCGCAGGGATCAGCCCCACCAAAGGTTGGGATACCCCGAGATAGATAGATAGATAGATAGATAGATGTATGTATATATATACATATATAGATAGATATTTATATAAGCAAAAAAAACCACATAAGAATGAAGGGGGTGTTTTGGTTGCTTTACACGTAACCCCATTAAACGGTATGAGCTATTCAATTCCATTCATCGTACCAAAAGGCCTTTTACGTGTAAAATTACAGCAATTTTAGAAATTGATTTTAACTACTTATTTCTTTTTTCTGAAGTGCAACAAATCTTCTCTTTCGCCATTTGTTGACGTTGAGAAAAGTCTAGCAAAGTCTAGAAAAATTTAGCCCATCCCAAACAAAACTCCTAGATCCGCCACTGTCTCAAAGAAAGAGATGTGGATAGGGTTGCGAACGGGACGTCTCCGGATCCGAACCATAGTGGACCCGGATCCGGAATCGGGTCCGCCTAGAGGACCGGAACCTAGTCCCAAAATCGAATATAATTTGCCTTTATTCTTCCTTTTTCTTAAAATAAGCATATCATTCAACTTATGACAGCGCATCAAGTCTACTACATCCAGTGTTATACCTAAAACGTGAAGAAAGAAAGAAAAGAAAAACGAGAGAGCTGATTTTGGGGTACAAATTGCTATATTAAAGGGTCATATGCCGGGTCCCGGGTCCACGGGTCGGAACATATATGGACCGGGAATCGGACCCGGACCCGGACCCGGACCCGTTTTTGAATCGTAACATAAAATAGGTTCCATACTCGGTTTTTTGCTCCTCGGAACTTCCGGGTAATCGGAGAATCGGATACCCGTTTGCAACCCCAGATGTGGAGGAGTTGCCCAACAACGGGGTACGAGGGACAGTTATGGATTTTCTCCTTAACCTATTTCAGTTAAAGCTCTCTATCATAAAGAGAGCGAAAATAGGAAAGAGGGCTCCACGTATCACCCATTTCAGCGACAAAACTCTTAATCCGTCATTAAGACCGTCAAAATAAGGAAGATGGAAAGACTTGAATAAAAAATCATCTTCAAGATCAAATCGGAAACCGGTCACTCTCATAGACTATAAAACCCATATGATATTTATTTTTTACCGTCGGATTCAATCACGAGTGGACCCCACCCTGTTTGTTCACTTCTCACTCGCTATCTACTTCATATTTGGTTAACTTACTTTACCAGTGAGGTGAAGTGACTGGTTGATTCAAGAGACAATAAAAGGAGAGGGGGTCCACCCACAATTGATAGTAGGTCTCAAAAGCCACCTCCTCAATTTAACAAAAGAAAACGTAAAAAGATACATTGTCGTGCCACTGAATGACAAAAAAAAAAAAAAAACCTCGGGGTTTTAATGGACCGCGCTGGGCTAGGCCGAGGAATGACGAAAACGGCCCGACTTCTAATCTAGAAACCAAAGCCCGGCCCAAGCCTGAGCCAGGCCTGAAGCTGCTAGCCGGCGCCTGGCCCGCATGGAAATGATGAAGCCCGAGCCCGACCCATGTTAGACTTATAGAAACATAGAAATGAGTTTCGGAGCAGCTCCTAGACCAGCTCAACCGGTCCGATCACATCACCATCTGTGAGAGGTCACGGGTTTGAGGCCCCCCCTCACTACTCCCTCCCTCATAATTACATGTATATTTGGGCCGGGCGGGTATTCCGGCTCTCGGCCACTTAGTCCGAATAAAAGAAAATTGAGCACGACCCATCGATTATAGCCTAAACCCCGTGCCCAACCCAAAGGCGCCCGGCCCGATCGATGAGCACCCTTATGAACAAGAAATCCTTCCTTTTAAAAAAGAGAATTTCAAAAAGCCGAACTCTCGCCGTTTGGTTTGACCAAGCCTTTGATTCTCTTCTCTCTTATATTAGCCGTTAACTTCGCTTCACAAGTAAAGTAAATTCACGAGACGAGCAGTATATTGTGTATTTCTTGTGATTTAATATTATTCCATTCAAACGTCAATTATACATTCCCACCCATTATATATCGTTTGGACCTAGGCCCTAACCCGTGACGAGATCAAGATGTAAAAAAAGAAAAACTAAAAGGCCAAAAATCGGTTTTAGGTTTGAGTGCCAGCTTTCCTCCTCTTTGAGAGGAGGAAAAGTGGAAAATGCAGCTTTACCGCCTCGATTTACAGCGGTAAAGCTGCATGACAGCTTTTCCTCCGCTCAGAGAGGAGGAAAAGTTGCAACGGCGGTATGCCCCCGCACGAGTACGCATAGAAACCCTTCCCGCCTCTACGTTAATGTCACTTATCTCCTTTTCAACCTTATTCCCACGCACGTTCATGTCTTTGGGGCCCATTTCTAGTCAAATGTACTTCGTCCGAGTGGGGCCCAACAGTGAATAACCTGTAGCATTTGTGGGCTAAGGCCCACACCAAATGGGAAAGCAACATAGATTGGCACATTAATCGACCATTTGTCAGGAAATATCTAGGCCAAGGGACCCGTCTTTTAATTGAGCTTCGGGTTATCTTAAAACTTTAAATCCACCTCTCTATCATTTAGGATCTATTTCATTCTCTTTCCCACAAGATTGTTTTTGTCTTTGGAAAACCGAATCCCCGGCTTGTGATTAGTGGGTCCACGTTCTGGCGATTTGATCCGTTGAGTGGACGATATCTTGATAATTGTAGAGGGATAAAGCAGCCCTAACCATCTCCGGAAGATCTTTTTGATAATGTCGTATGAGTGTTTAGTAGCGGAGTTAATGGCCCACAAGTAGTTCCTTGAGTCATCAAGGATGACCTAATATGAAGATATAAAAAATATTAGTAATGATCGATAATATATTTCTCTTTTTTAAGAGTATTCTGAAACGACAAATAAACTTGATGCGTTTAGATTCATAGTTTCAGTTTTTAAACATCATTACAAATATTTTACTACTTTCTTTTCGAACTCAAGTACGAACAGTGAAATAAATTTACTTCCGTGAGCTTCGCGGTTGCATTTGCTTCTTTGTCTAGAAAATTAGAATTTAGTTTTCACTGCTGTATTAATAATTTGATAAAATATGGGGACAAAATACTTATGATTACGTTGATCATATTTTTATGAAAGGGTCAAGTCAATCGAACGGTCGGATTAATTCTTATTCTCGATATCATATACATTTTAAGGCTTTCTTTTTCTTTTCTTTTTTGTTTGCAGGGCTCTGATTTCGGTAATTGGGTTCCACTGTAATGTTCTGCTCTTCTTTTCTCAATATATGCCCAAGTGCCTATGCACAGCTAAATGTTGCTCAAATCAGGACAAGTTAAAATACATAAGAATACCCAACCGGGTGTTGGCTCGGTTAGGACACTGGGTTTTCACCCCCAGAGGCCCTGGCGCCGATTCCCCCGGGCGTTAACCGTCCCCCGTCTGTGTGGGTGCGGGCGTGGGGCGCAGGGATCAGCCCCACCAAAGGTTGGGATACCCCGAGATAGATAGATAGATAGATAGATAGATAGATGTATGTATATATATACATATATAGATAGATATTTATATAAGCAAAAAAAACCACATAAGAATGAAGGGGGTGTTTTGGTTGCTTTACACGTAACCCCATTAAACGGTATGAGCTATTCAATTCCATTCATCGTACCAAAAGGCCTTTTACGTGTAAAATTACAGCAATTTTAGAAATTGATTTTAACTACTTATTTCTTTTTTCTGAAGTGCAACAAATCTTCTCTTTCGCCATTTGTTGACGTTGAGAAAAGTCTAGCAAAGTCTAGAAAAATTTAGCCCATCCCAAACAAAACTCCTAGATCCGCCACTGTCTCAAAGAAAGAGATGTGGATAGGGTTGCGAACGGGACGTCTCGGATCCGAACCATAGTGGACCCGGATCCGGAATCGGGTCCGCCTAGAGGACCGGAACCTAGTCCCAAAATCGAATATAATTTGCCTTTATTCCACCTTTTTCTTAAAATAAGCATATCATTCAACTTATGACAGCGCATCAAGTCTACTACATCCAGTGTTATACCTAAAACGTGAAGAAAGAAAGAAAAGAAAAACGAGAGAGCTGATTTTGGTGTACAAATTGCTATATTAAAGGGTCATATGCCGGGTCCCGGGTCCACGGGTCGGAACATATATGGACCGGGAATCGGACCCGGACCCGGACCCGGACCCGTTTTTGAATCGTAACATAAAATAGGTTCCATACTCAGTTTTTTGCTCCTCGGAACTTCCGGGTAATCGGAGAATCGGATACCCGTTTGCAACCCCAGATGTGGAGGAGTTGCCCAACAACGGGGTACGAGGGACAGTTATGGATTTTCTCCTTAACCTATTTCAGTTAAAGCTCTCTATCATAAAGAGAGCGAAAATAGGAAAGAGGGCTCCACGTATCACCCATTTCAGCGACAAAACTCTTAATCCGTCATTAAGACCGTCAAAATAAGGAAGATGGAAAGACTTGAATAAAAAATCATCTTCAAGATCAAATCGGAAACCGGTCACTCTCATAGACTGTAAAACCCATATGATATTTATTTTTTACCGTCGGATTCAATCACGAGTGGACCCCACCCTGTTTGTTCACTTCTCACTCGCTATCTACTTCATATTTGGTTAACTTACTTTACCAGTGAGGTGAAGTGACTGGTTGATTCAAGAGACAATAAAAGGAGAGGGGGTCCACCCACAATTGATAGTAGGTCTCAAAAGCCACCTCCTCAATTTAACAAAAGAAAACGTAAAAAGATACATTGTCGTGCCACTGAATGACAAAAAAAAAAAAAAAACCTCGGGGTTTTCATGGACCACGCTGGGCTAGGCCGAGGAATGACGAAAACGGCCCGACTTCTAATCTAGAAACCAAAGCCCGGCCCAAGCCTGAGCCAGGCCTGAAGCTGCTAGCCGGCGCCTGGCCCGCATGGAAATGATGAAGCCCGAGCCCGACCCATGTTAGACTTATAGAAACATAGAAATGAGTTTCGGAGCAGCTCCTAGGCCAGCTCAACCGGTCCGATCACATCACCATCTGTGAGAGGTCACGGGTTTGAGGCCCCCCCTCACTACTCCCTCCCTCATAATTACATGTATATTTGGGCCGGGCGGGTATTCCGGCTCTCGGCCACTTAGTCCGAATAAAAGAAAATTGAGCACGACCCATCGATTATAGCCTAAACCCCGTGCCCAACCCAAAGGCGCCCGGCCCGATCGATGAGCACCCTTATGAACAAGAAATCCTTCCTTTTAAAAAAGAGAATTTCAAAAAGCCGAACTCTCGCCGTTTGGTTTGACCAAGCCTTTGATTCTCTTCTCTCTTATATTAGCCGTTAACTTCGCTTCACAAGTAAAGTAAATTCACGAGACGAGCAGTATATTGTGTATTTCTTGTGATTTAATATTATTCCATTCAAACGTCAATTATACATTCCCACCCATTATATATCGTTTGGACCTAGGCCCTAACCCGTGACGAGATCAAGATGTAAAAAAAGAAAAACTAAAAGGCCAAAAATCGGTTTTAGGTTTGAGTGCCAGCTTTCCTCCTCTTTGAGAGGAGGAAAAGTGGAAAATGCAGCTTTACCGCCTCGATTTACAGCGGTAAAGCTGCATGACAGCTTTTCCTCCGCTCAGAGAGGAGGAAAAGTGGCAATCGCAGCTTTACCGCTCCTTATAGCAGCGGAAAAGTTGCAACGGCGGTATGCCCCCGCACGAGTACGCATAGAAACCCTTCCCGCCTCTACGTTAATGTCACTTATCTCCTTTTCAACCTTATTCCCACGCACGTTCATGTCTTTGGGGCCCATTTCTAGTCAAATGTACTTCGTCCGAGTGGGGCCCAACAGCGAATAACCTGTAGCATTTGTGGGCTAAGGCCCACACCAAATGGGAAAGCAACATAGATTGGCACATTAATCGACCATTTGTCAGGAAATATCTAGGCCAAGGGACCCGTCTTTTAATTGAGCTTCGGGCTATCTTAAAACTTTAAATCCACCTCTCTATCATTTAGGATCTATTTCATTCTCATTCCCACAAGATTGCTTTTGTCTTTGGAAAACCGAATCCCCGGCTTGTGATTAGTGGGTCCACGTTCTGGCGATTTGATCCGTTGAGTGGACGACATCTTGATAATTGTAGAGGGATAAAGCAGCCCTAACCATCTCCGGAAGATCTTTTTGATAATGTCGTATGAGTGTTTAGTAGCGGAGTTAATGGCCCACAAGTAGTTCCTTGAGTCATCAAGGATGACCTAATATGAAGATATAAAAAATATTAGTAATGATCGATAATATATTTCTCTTTTTTAAGAGTATTCTGAAACGACAAATAAACTTGATGCGTTTAGATTCATAGTTTCAGTTTTTAAACATCATTACAAATATTTTACTACTTTCTTTTCGGACTCAAGTACGAACAGTGAAATAAATTTACTTCCGTGAGCTTCGCGGTTGCATTTGCTTCTTTGTCTAGAAAATTAGAATTTAGTTTTCACTGCTGTATTAATAATTTGATAAAATATGGGGACAAAATACTTATGATTACGTTGATCATATTTTTATGAAAGGGTCAAGTCAATCGAACGGTCGGATTAATTCTTATTCTCGATATCATATACATTTTAAGGCTTTCTTTTTCTTTTCTTTTTTGTTTGCAGGGCTCTGATTTCGGTAATTGGGTTCCACTGTAATGTTCTGCTCTTCTTTTCTCAATATATGCCCAAGTGCCTATGCACAGCTAAATGTTGCTCAAATCAGGACAAGTTAAAATACATAAGAATACCCAACCGGGTGTTGGCTCGGTTAGGACACTGGGTTTTCACCCCCAGAGGCCCTGGCGCCGATTCCCCCGGGCGTTAACCGTCCCCCGTCTGTGTGGGTGCGGGCGTGGGGCGCAGGGATCAGCCCCACCAAAGGTTGGGATACCCCGAGATAGATAGATAGATAGATAGATAGATGTATGTATATATATACATATATAGATAGATATTTATATAAGCAAAAAAAACCACATAAGAATGAAGGGGGTGTTTTGGTTGCTTTACACGTAACCCCATTAAACGGTATGAGCTATTCAATTCCATTCATCGTACCAAAAGGCCTTTTACGTGTAAAATTACAGCAATTTTAGAAATTGATTTTAACTACTTATTTCTTTTTTCTGAAGTGCAACAAATCTTCTCTTTCGCCATTTGTTGACGTTGAGAAAAGTCTAGCAAAGTCTAGAAAAATTTAGCCCATCCCAAACAAAACTCCTAGATCCGCCACTGTCTCAAAGAAAGAGATGTGGATAGGGTTGCGAACGGGACGTCTCCGGATCCGAACCATAGTGGACCCGGATCCGGAATCGGGTCCGCCTAGAGGACCGGAACCTAGTCCCAAAATCGAATATAATTTGCCTTTATTCTTCCTTTTTCTTAAAATAAGCATATCATTCAACTTATGACAGCGCATCAAGTCTACTACATCCAGTGTTATACCTAAAACGTGAAGAAAGAAAGAAAAGAAAAACGAGAGAGCTGATTTTGGGGTACAAATTGCTATATTAAAGGGTCATATGCCGGGTCCCGGGTCCACGGGTCGGAACATATATGGACCGGGAATCGGACCCGGACCCGGACCCGGACCCGTTTTTGAATCGTAACATAAAATAGGTTCCATACTCGGTTTTTTGCTCCTCGGAACTTCCGGGTAATCGGAGAATCGGATACCCGTTTGCAACCCCAGATGTGGAGGAGTTGCCCAACAACGGGGTACGAGGGACAGTTATGGATTTTCTCCTTAACCTATTTCAGTTAAAGCTCTCTATCATAAAGAGAGCGAAAATAGGAAAGAGGGCTCCACGTATCACCCATTTCAGCGACAAAACTCTTAATCCGTCATTAAGACCGTCAAAATAAGGAAGATGGAAAGACTTGAATAAAAAATCATCTTCAAGATCAAATCGGAAACCGGTCACTCTCATAGACTATAAAACCCATATGATATTTATTTTTTACCGTCGGATTCAATCACGAGTGGACCCCACCCTGTTTGTTCACTTCTCACTCGCTATCTACTTCATATTTGGTTAACTTACTTTACCAGTGAGGTGAAGTGACTGGTTGATTCAAGAGACAATAAAAGGAGAGGGGGTCCACCCACAATTGATAGTAGGTCTCAAAAGCCACCTCCTCAATTTAACAAAAGAAAACGTAAAAAGATACATTGTCGTGCCACTGAATGACAAAAAAAAAAAAAAAACCTCGGGGTTTTAATGGACCGCGCTGGGCTAGGCCGAGGAATGACGAAAACGGCCCGACTTCTAATCTAGAAACCAAAGCCTGGCCCAAGCCTGAGCCAGGCCTGAAGCTGCTAGCCGGCGCCTGGCCCGCATGGAAATGATGAAGCCCGAGCCCGACCCATGTTAGACTTATAGAAACATAGAAATGAGTTTCGGAGCAGCTCCTAGGCCAGCTCAACCGGTCCGATCACATCACCATCTGTGAGAGGTCACGGGTTTGAGGCCCCCCCTCACTACTCCCTCCCTCATAATTACATGTATATTTGGGCCGGGCGGGTATTCCGGCTCTCGGCCACTTAGTCCGAATAAAAGAAAATTGAGCACGACCCATCGATTATAGCCTAAACCCCGTGCCCAACCCAAAGGCGCCCGGCCCGATCGATGAGCACCCTTATGAACAAGAAATCCTTCCTTTTAAAAAAGAGAATTTCAAAAAGCCGAACTCTCGCCGTTTGGTTTGACCAAGCCTTTGATTCTATTCTCTCTTATATTAGCCGTTAACTTCGCTTCACAAGTAAAGTAAATTCACGAGACGAGCAGTATACTGTGTATTTGTTGTGATTTAATATTATTCCATTCAAACGTCAATTATACATTCCCACCCATTATATATCGTTTGGACCTAGGCCCTAACCCGTGACGAGATCAAGATGTAAAAAAAGAAAAACTAAAAGGCCAAAAATCGGTTTTAGGTTTGAGTGCCAGCTTTCCTCCTCTTTGAGAGGAGGAAAAGTGGAAAATGCAGCTTTACCGCCTCGATTTACAGCGGTAAAGCTGCATGACAGCTTTTCCTCCGCTCAGAGAGGAGGAAAAGTGGCAATCGCAGCTTTACCGCTCCTTATAGCAGCGGAAAAGTTGCAACGGCGGTATGCCCCCGCACGAGTACGCATAGAAACCCTTCCCGCCTCTACGTTAATGTCACTTATCTCCTTTTCAACCTTATTCCCACGCACGTTCATGTCTTTGGGGCCCATTTCTAGTCAAATGTACTTCGTCCGAGTGGGGCCCAACAGCGAATAACCTGTAGCATTTGTGGGCTAAGGCCCACACCAAATGGGAAAGCAACATAGATTGGCACATTAATCGACCATTTGTCAGGAAATATCTAGGCCAAGGGACCCGTCTTTTAATTGAGCTTCGGGCTATCTTAAAACTTTAAATCCACCTCTCTATCATTTAGGATCTATTTCATTCTCATTCCCACAAGATTGTTTTTGTCTTTGGAAAACCGAATCCCCGGCTTGTGATTAGTGGGTCCACGTTCTGGCGATTTGATCCGTTGAGTGGACGATATCTTGATAATTGTAGAGGGATAAAGCAGCCCTAACCATCTCCGGAAGATCTTTTTGATAATGTCGTATGAGTGTTTAGTAGCGGAGTTAATGGCCCACAAGTAGTTCCTTGAGTCATCAAGGATGACCTAATATGAAGATATAAAAAATATTAGGAATGATCGATAATATATTTCTCTTTTTTAAGAGTATTCTGAAACGACAAATAAACTTGATGCGTTTAGATTCATAGTTTCAGTTTTTAAACATCATTACAAATATTTTACTACTTTCTTTTCGGACTCAAGTACGAACAGTGAAATAAATTTACTTCCGTGAGCTTCGCAGTTGCATTTGCTTCTTTGTCTAGAAAATTAGAATTTAGTTTTCACTGCTGTATTAATAATTTGATAAAATATGGGGACAAAATACTTATGATTACGTTGATCATATTTTTATGAAAGGGTCAAGTCAATCGAACGGTCGGATTAATTCTTATTCTCGATATCATATACATTTTAAGGCTTTCTTTTTCTTTTCTTTTTTGTTTGCTGGGCTCTGATTTCGGTAATTGGGTTCCACTGTAATGTTCTGCTCTTCTTTTCTCAATATATGCCCAAGTGCCTATGCACAGCTAAATGTTGCTCAAATCAGGACAAGTTAAAATACATAAGAATACCCAACCGGGTGTTGGCTCGGTTAGGACACTGGGTTTTCACCCCCAGAGGCCCTGGCGCCGATTCCCCCGGGCGTTAACCGTCCCCCGTCTGTGTGGGTGCGGGCGTCGGGCGCAGGGATCAGCCCCACCAAAGGTTGGGATACCCCGAGATAGATAGATAGATAGATAGATAGATAGATAGATAGATGTATGTATATATATACATATATAGATAGATATTTATATAAGCAAAAAAAACCACATAAGAATGAAGGGGGTGTTTTGGTTGCTTTACACGTAACCCCATTAAACGGTATGAGCTATTCAATTCCATTCATCGTACCAAAAGGCCTTTTACGTGTAAAATTACAGCAATTTTAGAAATTGATTTTAACTACTTATTTCTTTTTTCTGAAGTGCAACAAATCTTCTCTTTCGCCATTTGTTGACGTTGAGAAAAGTCTAGCAAAGTCTAGAAAAATTTAGCCCATCCCAAACAAAACTCCTAGATCCGCCACTGTCTCAAAGAAAGAGATGTGGATAGGGTTGCGAACGGGACGTCTCCGGATCCGAACCATAGTGGACCCGGATCCGGAATCGGGTCCGCCTAGAGGACCGGAACCTAGTCCCAAAATCGAATATAATTTGCCTTTATTCTTCCTTTTTCTTAAAATAAGCATATCATTCAACTTATGACAGCGCATCAAGTCTACTACATCCAGTGGTATACCTAAAACGTGAAGAAAGAAAAAAAAGAAAAACGAGAGAGCTCATTTTGGGGTACAAATTGCTATATTAAAGGGTCATATGCCGGGTCCCGGGTCCACGGGTCGGAACATATATGGACCGGGAATCGGACCCGGACCCGGACCCGGACCCGTTTTTGAATCGTAACATAAAATAGGTTCCATACTCGGTTTTTTGCTCCTCGGAACTTCCGGGTAATCGGAGAATCGGATACCCGTTTGCAACCCCAGATGTGGAGGAGTTGCCCAACAACGGGGTACGAGGGACAGTTATGGATTTTCTCCTTAACCTATTTCAGTTAAAGCTCTCTATCATAAAGAGAGCGAAAATAGGAAAGAGGGCTCCACGTATCACCCATTTCAGCGACAAAACTCTTAATCCGTCATTAAGACCGTCAAAATAAGGAAGATGGAAAGACTTGAATAAAAAATCATCTTCAAGATCAAATCGGAAACCGGTCACTCTCATAGACTATAAAACCCATATGATATTTATTTTTTACCGTCGGATTCAATCACGAGTGGACCCCATCCTGTTTGTTCACTTCTCACTCGCTATCTACTTCATATTTGGTTAACTTACTTTACCAGTGAGGTGAAGTGACTGGTTGATTCAAGAGACATTAAAAGGAGAGGGGGTCCACCCACAATTGATAGTAGGTCTCAAAAGCCACCTCCTCAATTTAACAAAAGAAAACGTAAAAAGATACATTGTCGTGCCACTGAATGACAAAAAAAAAAAAAAAAAAAACCTCGGGGTTTTCATGGACCGCGCTGGGCTAGGCCGAGGAATGACGAAAACGGCCCGACTTCTAATCTAGAAACCAAAGCCCGGCCCAAGCCTGAGCCAGGCCTGAAGCTGCTAGCCGGCGCCTGGCCCGCATGGAAATGATGAAGCCCGAGCCCGACCCATGTTAGACTTATAGAAACATAGAAATGAGTTTCGGAGCAGCTCCTAGGCCAGCTCAACCGGTCCGATCACATCACCATCTGTGAGAGGTCACGGGTTTGAGGCCCCCCCTCACTACTCCCTCCCTCATAATTACATGTATATTTCGGCCGGGCGGGAATTCCGGCTCTCGGCCACTTAGTCCGAATAAAAGAAAATTGAGCACGACCCATCGATTATAGCCTAAACCCCGTGCCCAACCCAAAGGCGCCCGGCCCGATCGATGAGCACCCTTATGAACAAGAAATCCTTCCTTTTAAAAAAGAGAATTTCAAAAAGCCGAACTCTCGCCGTTTGGTTTGACCAAGCCTTTGATTCTCTTCTCTCTTATATTAGCCGTTAACTTCGCTTCACAAGTAAAGTAAATTCACGAGACGAGCAGTATATTGTGTATTTCTTGTGATTTAATATTATTCCATTCAAACGTCAATTATACATTCCCACCCATTATATATCGTTTGGTCCTAGGCCCTAACCCGTGACGAGATCAAGATGTAAAAAAAGAAAAACTAAAAGGCCAAAAATCGGTTTTAGGTTTGAGTGCCAGCTTTCCTCCTCTTTGAGAGGAGGAAAAGTGGAAAATGCAGCTTTACCGCCTCGATTTACAGCGGTAAAGCTGCATGACAGCTTTTCCTCCGCTCAGAGAGGAGGAAAAGTGGCAATCGCAGCTTTACCGCTCCTTATAGCAGCGGAAAAGTTGCAACGGCGGTATGCCCCCGCACGAGTACGCATAGAAACCCTTCCCGCCTCTACGTTAATGTCACTTATCTCCTTTTCAACCTTATTCCCACGCACGTTCATGTCTTTGGGGCCCATTTCTAGTCAAATGTACTTCGTCCGAGTGGGGCCCAACAGCGAATAACCTGTAGCATTTGTGGGCTAAGGCCCACACCAAATGGGAAAGCAACATAGATTGGCACATTAATCGACCATTTGTCAGGAAATATCTAGGCCAAGGGACCCGTCTTTTAATTGAGCTTCGGGCTATCTTAAAACTTTAAATCCACCTCTCTATCATTTAGGATCTATTTCATTCTCTTTCCCACAAGATTGTTTTTGTCTTTGGAAAACCGAATCCCCGGCTTGTGATTAGTGGGTCCACGTTCTGGCGATTTGATCCGTTGAGTGGACGATATCTTGATAATTGTAGAGGGATAAAGCAGCCCTAACCATCTCCGGAAGATCTTTTTGATAATGTCGTATGAGTGTTTAGTAGCGGAGTTAATGGCCCACAAGTAGTTCCTTGAGTCATCAAGGATGACCTAATATGAAGATATAAAAAATATTAGTAATGATCGATAATATATTTCTCTTTTTTAAGAGTATTCTGAAACGACAAATAAACTTGATGCGTTTAGATTCATAGTTTCAGTTTTTAAACATCATTACAAATATTTTACTACTTTCTTTTCGGACTCAAGTACGAACAGTGAAATAAATTTACTTCCGTGAGCTTCGCGGTTGCATTTGCTTCTTTGTCTAGAAAATTAGAATTTAGTTTTCACTGCTGTATTAATAATTTGATAAAATATGGGGACAAAATACTTATGATTACGTTGATCATATTTTTATGAAAGGGTCAAGTCAATCGAACGGTCGGATTAATTCTTATTCTCGATATCATATACATTTTAAGGCTTTCTTTTTCTTTTCTTTTTTGTTTGCAGGGCTCTGATTTCGGTAATTGGGTTCCACTGTAATGTTCTGCTCTTCTTTTCTCAATATATGCCCAAGTGCCTATGCACAGCTAAATGTTGCTCAAATCAGGACAAGTTAAAATACATAAGAATACCCAACCGGGTGTTGGCTCGGTTAGGACACTGGGTTTCCACCCCCAGAGGCCCTGGCGCCGATTCCCCCGGGCGTTAACCGTCCCCCGTCTGTGTGGGTGCGGGCGTGGGGCGCAGGGATCAGCCCCACCAAAGGTTGGGATACCCCGAGATAGATAGATAGATAGATAGATAGATAGATAGATAGATGTATGTATATATATATATACATATATAGATAGATATTTATATAAGCAAAAAAAACCACATAAGAATGAAGGGGGTGTTTTGGTTGCTTTACACGTAACCCCATTAAACGGTATGAGCTATTCAATTCCATTCATCGTACCAAAAGGCCTTTTACGTGTAAAATTACAGCAATTTTAGAAATTGATTTTAACTACTTATTTCTTTTTTCTGAAGTGCAACAAATCTTCTCTTTCGCCATTTGTTGACGTTGAGAAAAGTCTAGCAAAGTCTAGAAAAATTTAGCCCATCCCAAACAAAACTCCTAGATCCGCCACTGTCTCAAAGAAAGAGATGTGGATAGGGTTGCGAACGGGACGTCTCCGGATCCGAACCATAGTGGACCCGGATCCGGAATCGGGTCCGCCTAGAGGACCGGAACCTAGTCCCAAAATCGAATATAATTTGCCTTTATTCTTCCTTTTTCTTAAAATAAGCATATCATTCAACTTATGACAGCGCATCAAGTCTACTACATCCAGTGTTATACCTAAAACGTGAAGAAAGAAAGAAAAGAAAAACGAGAGAGCTGATTTTGGGGTACAAATTGCTATATTAAAGGGTCATATGCCGGGTCCCGGGTCCACGGGTCGGAACATATATGGACCGGGAATCGGACCCGGACCCGGACCCGGACCCGTTTTTGAATCGTAACATAAAATAGGTTCCATACTCGGTTTTTTGCTCCTCGGAACTTCCGGGTAATCGGAGAATCGGATACCCGTTTGCAACCCCAGATGTGGAGGAGTTGCCCAACAACGGGGTACGAGGGACAGTTATGGATTTTCTCCTTAACCTATTTCAGTTAAAGCTCTCTATCATAAAGAGAGCGAAAATAGGAAAGAGGGCTCCACGTATCACCCATTTCAGCGACAAAACTCTTAATCCGTCATTAAGACCGTCAAAATAAGGAAGATGGAAAGACTTGAATAAAAAATCATCTTCAAGATCAAATCGGAAACCGGTCACTCTCATAGACTATAAAACCCATATGATATTTATTTTTTACCGTCGGATTCAATCACGAGTGGACCCCACCCTGTTTGTTCACTTCTCACTCGCTATCTACTTCATATTTGGTTAACTTACTTTACCAGTGAGGTGAAGTGACTGGTTGATTCAAGAGACAATAAAAGGAGAGGGGGTCCACCCACAATTGATAGTAGGTCTCAAAAGCCACCTCCTCAATTTAACAAAAGAAAACGTAAAAAGATACATTGTCGTGCCACTGAATGACAAAAAAAAAAAAAAAACCTCGGGGTTTTAATGGACCGCGCTGGGCTAGGCCGAGGAATGACGAAAACGGCCCGACTTCTAATCTAGAAACCAAAGCCCGGCCCAAGCCTGAGCCAGGCCTGAAGCTGCTAGCCGGCGCCTGGCCCGCATGGAAATGATGAAGCCCGAGCCCGACCCATGTTAGACTTATAGAAACATAGAAATGAGTTTCGGAGCAGCTCCTAGACCAGCTCAACCGGTCCGATCACATCACCATCTGTGAGAGGTCACGGGTTTGAGGCCCCCCCTCACTACTCCCTCCCTCATAATTACATGTATATTTGGGCCGGGCGGGTATTCCGGCTCTCGGCCACTTAGTCCGAATAAAAGAAAATTGAGCACGACCCATCGATTATAGCCTAAACCCCGTGCCCAACCCAAAGGCGCCCGGCCCGATCGATGAGCACCCTTATGAACAAGAAATCCTTCCTTTTAAAAAAGAGAATTTCAAAAAGCCGAACTCTCGCCGTTTGGTTTGACCAAGCCTTTGATTCTCTTCTCTCTTATATTAGCCGTTAACTTCGCTTCACAAGTAAAGTAAATTCACGAGACGAGCAGTATATTGTGTATTTCTTGTGATTTAATATTATTCCATTCAAACGTCAATTATACATTCCCACCCATTATATATCGTTTGGACCTAGGCCCTAACCCGTGACGAGATCAAGATGTAAAAAAAGAAAAACTAAAAGGCCAAAAATCGGTTTTAGGTTTGAGTGCCAGCTTTCCTCCTCTTTGAGAGGAGGAAAAGTGGAAAATGCAGCTTTACCGCCTCGATTTACAGCGGTAAAGCTGCATGACAGCTTTTCCTCCGCTCAGAGAGGAGGAAAAGTGGCAATCGCAGCTTTACCGCACCTTATAGCAGCGGAAAAGTTGCAACGGCGGTATGCCCCCGCACGAGTACGCATAGAAACCCTTCCCGCCTCTACGTTAATGTCACTTATCTCCTTTTCAACCTTATTCCCACGCACGTTCATGTCTTTGGGGCCCATTTCTAGTCAAATGTACTTCGTCCGAGTGGGGCCCAACAGTGAATAACCTGTAGCATTTGTGGGCTAAGGCCCACACCAAATGGGAAAGCAACATAGATTGGCACATTAATCGACCATTTGTCAGGAAATATCTAGGCCAAGGGACCCGTCTTTTAATTGAGCTTCGGGTTATCTTAAAACTTTAAATCCACCTCTCTATCATTTAGGATCTATTTCATTCTCTTTCCCACAAGATTGTTTTTGTCTTTGGAAAACCGAATCCCCGGCTTGTGATTAGTGGGTCCACGTTCTGGCGATTTGATCCGTTGAGTGGACGATATCTTGATAATTGTAGAGGGATAAAGCAGCCCTAACCATCTCCGGAAGATCTTTTTGATAATGTCGTATGAGTGTTTAGTAGCGGAGTTAATGGCCCACAAGTAGTTCCTTGAGTCATCAAGGATGACCTAATATGAAGATATAAAAAATATTAGTAATGATCGATAATATATTTCTCTTTTTTAAGAGTATTCTGAAACGACAAATAAACTTGATGCGTTTAGATTCATAGTTTCAGTTTTTAAACATCATTACAAATATTTTACTACTTTCTTTTCGGACTCAAGTACGAACAGTGAAATAAATTTACTTCCGTGAGCTTCGCGGTTGCATTTGCTTCTTTGTCTAGAAAATTAGAATTTAGTTTTCACTGCTGTATTAATAATTTGATAAAATATGGGGACAAAATACTTATGATTACGTTGATCATATTTTTATGAAAGGGTCAAGTCAATCGAACGGTCGGATTAATTCTTATTCTCGATATCATATACATTTTAAGGCTTTCTTTTTCTTTTCTTTTTTGTTTGCAGGGCTCTGATTTCGGTAATTGGGTTCCACTGTAATGTTCTGCTCTTCTTTTCTCAATATATGCCCAAGTGCCTATGCACAGCTAAATGTTGCTCAAATCAGGACAAGTTAAAATACATAAGAATACCCAACCGGGTGTTGGCTCGGTTAGGACACTGGGTTTTCACCCCCAGAGGCCCTGGCGCCGATTCCCCCGGGCGTTAACCGTCCCCCGTCTGTGTGGGTGCGGGCGTGGGGCGCAGGGATCAGCCCCACCAAAGGTTGGGATACCCCGAGATAGATAGATAGATAGATAGATAGATAGATGTATGTATATATATACATATATAGATAGATATTTATATAAGCAAAAAAAACCACATAAGAATGAAGGGGGTGTTTTGGTTGCTTTACACGTAACCCCATTAAACGGTATGAGCTATTCAATTCCATTCATCGTACCAAAAGGCCTTTTACGTGTAAAATTACAGCAATTTTAGAAATTGATTTTAACTACTTATTTCTTTTTTCTGAAGTGCAACAAATCTTCTCTTTCGCCATTTGTTGACGTTGAGAAAAGTCTAGCAAAGTCTAGAAAAATTTAGCCCATCCCAAACAAAACTCCTAGATCCGCCACTGTCTCAAAGAAAGAGATGTGGATAGGGTTGCGAACGGGACGTCTCGGATCCGAACCATAGTGGACCCGGATCCGGAATCGGGTCCGCCTAGAGGACCGGAACCTAGTCCCAAAATCGAATATAATTTGCCTTTATTCCACCTTTTTCTTAAAATAAGCATATCATTCAACTTATGACAGCGCATCAAGTCTACTACATCCAGTGTTATACCTAAAACGTGAAGAAAGAAAGAAAAGAAAAACGAGAGAGCTGATTTTGGGGTACAAATTGCTATATTAAAGGGTCATATGCCGGGTCCCGGGTCCACGGGTCGGAACATATATGGACCGGGAATCGGACCCGGACCCGGACCCGGACCCGTTTTTGAATCGTAACATAAAATAGGTTCCATACTCAGTTTTTTGCTCCTCGGAACTTCCGGGTAATCGGAGAATCGGATACCCGTTTGCAACCCCAGATGTGGAGGAGTTGCCCAACAACGGGGTACGAGGGACAGTTATGGATTTTCTCCTTAACCTATTTCAGTTAAAGCTCTCTATCATAAAGAGAGCGAAAATAGGAAAGAGGGCTCCACGTATCACCCATTTCAGCGACAAAACTCTTAATCCGTCATTAAGACCGTCAAAATAAGGAAGATGGAAAGACTTGAATAAAAAATCATCTTCAAGATCAAATCGGAAACCGGTCACTCTCATAGACTGTAAAACCCATATGATATTTATTTTTTACCGTCGGATTCAATCACGAGTGGACCCCACCCTGTTTGTTCACTTCTCACTCGCTATCTACTTCATATTTGGTTAACTTACTTTACCAGTGAGGTGAAGTGACTGGTTGATTCAAGAGACAATAAAAGGAGAGGGGGTCCACCCACAATTGATAGTAGGTCTCAAAAGCCACCTCCTCAATTTAACAAAAGAAAACGTAAAAAGATACATTGTCGTGCCACTGAATGACAAAAAAAAAAAAAAAACCTCGGGGTTTTCATGGACCACGCTGGGCTAGGCCGAGGAATGACGAAAACGGCCCGACTTCTAATCTAGAAACCAAAGCCCGGCCCAAGCCTGAGCCAGGCCTGAAGCTGCTAGCCGGCGCCTGGCCCGCATGGAAATGATGAAGCCCGAGCCCGACCCATGTTAGACTTATAGAAACATAGAAATGAGTTTCGGAGCAGCTCCTAGGCCAGCTCAACCGGTCCGATCACATCACCATCTGTGAGAGGTCACGGGTTTGAGGCCCCCCCTCACTACTCCCTCCCTCATAATTACATGTATATTTGGGCCGGGCGGGTATTCCGGCTCTCGGCCACTTAGTCCGAATAAAAGAAAATTGAGCACGACCCATCGATTATAGCCTAAACCCCGTGCCCAACCCAAAGGCGCCCGGCCCGATCGATGAGCACCCTTATGAACAAGAAATCCTTCCTTTTAAAAAAGAGAATTTCAAAAAGCCGAACTCTCGCCGTTTGGTTTGACCAAGCCTTTGATTCTCTTCTCTCTTATATTAGCCGTTAACTTCGCTTCACAAGTAAAGTAAATTCACGAGACGAGCAGTATATTGTGTATTTCTTGTGATTTAATATTATTCCATTCAAACGTCAATTATACATTCCCACCCATTATATATCGTTTGGACCTAGGCCCTAACCCGTGACGAGATCAAGATGTAAAAAAAGAAAAACTAAAAGGCCAAAAATCGGTTTTAGGTTTGAGTGCCAGCTTTCCTCCTCTTTGAGAGGAGGAAAAGTGGAAAATGCAGCTTTACCGCCTCGATTTACAGCGGTAAAGCTGCATGACAGCTTTTCCTCCGCTCAGAGAGGAGGAAAAGTGGCAATCGCAGCTTTACCGCTCCTTATAGCAGCGGAAAAGTTGCAACGGCGGTATGCCCCCGCACGAGTACGCATAGAAACCCTTCCCGCCTCTACGTTAATGTCACTTATCTCCTTTTCAACCTTATTCCCACGCACGTTCATGTCTTTGGGGCCCATTTCTAGTCAAATGTACTTCGTCCGAGTGGGGCCCAACAGCGAATAACCTGTAGCATTTGTGGGCTAAGGCCCACACCAAATGGGAAAGCAACATAGATTGGCACATTAATCGACCATTTGTCAGGAAATATCTAGGCCAAGGGACCCGTCTTTTAATTGAGCTTCGGGCTATCTTAAAACTTTAAATCCACCTCTCTATCATTTAGGATCTATTTCATTCTCATTCCCACAAGATTGCTTTTGTCTTTGGAAAACCGAATCCCCGGCTTGTGATTAGTGGGTCCACGTTCTGGCGATTTGATCCGTTGAGTGGACGACATCTTGATAATTGTAGAGGGATAAAGCAGCCCTAACCATCTCCGGAAGATCTTTTTGATAATGTCGTATGAGTGTTTAGTAGCGGAGTTAATGGCCCACAAGTAGTTCCTTGAGTCATCAAGGATGACCTAATATGAAGATATAAAAAATATTAGTAATGATCGATAATATATTTCTCTTTTTTAAGAGTATTCTGAAACGACAAATAAACTTGATGCGTTTAGATTCATAGTTTCAGTTTTTAAACATCATTACAAATATTTTACTACTTTCTTTTCGGACTCAAGTACGAACAGTGAAATAAATTTACTTCCGTGAGCTTCGCGGTTGCATTTGCTTCTTTGTCTAGAAAATTAGAATTTAGTTTTCACTGCTGTATTAATAATTTGATAAAATATGGGGACAAAATACTTATGATTACGTTGATCATATTTTTATGAAAGGGTCAAGTCAATCGAACGGTCGGATTAATTCTTATTCTCGATATCATATACATTTTAAGGCTTTCTTTTTCTTTTCTTTTTTGTTTGCAGGGCTCTGATTTCGGTAATTGGGTTCCACTGTAATGTTCTGCTCTTCTTTTCTCAATATATGCCCAAGTGCCTATGCACAGCTAAATGTTGCTCAAATCAGGACAAGTTAAAATACATAAGAATACCCAACCGGGTGTTGGCTCGGTTAGGACACTGGGTTTTCACCCCCAGAGGCCCTGGCGCCGATTCCCCCGGGCGTTAACCGTCCCCCGTCTGTGTGGGTGCGGGCGTCGGGCGCAGGGATCAGCCCCACCAAAGGTTGGGATACCCCGAGATAGATAGATAAATAGATAGATAGATAGATAGATGTATGTATATATATACATATATAGATAGATATTTATATAAGCAAAAAAAACCACATAAGAATGAAGGGGGTGTTTTGGTTGCTTTACACGTAACCCCATTAAACGGTATGAGCTATTCAATTCCATTCATCGTACCAAAAGGCCTTTTACGTGTAAAATTACAGCAATTTTAGAAATTGATTTTAACTACTTATTTCTTTTTTCTGAAGTGCAACAAATCTTCTCTTTCGCCATTTGTTGACATTGAGAAAAGTCTAGCAAAGTCTAGAAAAATTTAGCCCATCCCAAAAAAAACTCCTAGATCCGCCACTGTCTCAAAGAAAGAGATGTGGATAGGGTTGCGAACGGGACGTCTCCGGATCCGAACCATAGTGGACCCGGATCCGGAATCGGGTCCGCCTAGAGGACCGGAACCTAGTCCCAAAATCGAATATAATTTGCCTTTATTCTTCCTTTTTCTTAAAATAAGCATATCATTCAACTTATGACAGCGCATCAAGTCTACTACATCCAGTGTTATACCTAAAACATGAAGAAAGAAAGAAAAGAAAAACGAGAGAGCTGATTTTGGGGTACAAATTGCTATATTAAAGGGTCATATGCCGGGTCCCGGGTCCACGGGTCGGAACATATATGGACCGGGAATCGGACCCGGACCCGGACCCGGACCCGTTTTTGAATCGTAACATAAAATAGGTTCCATACTCGGTTTTTTGCTCCTCGGAACTTCCGGGTAATCGGAGAATCGGATACCCGTTTGCAACCCCAGATGTGGAGGAGTTGCCCAACAACGGGGTACGAGGGACAGTTATGGATTTTCTCCTTAACCTATTTCAGTTAAAGCTCTCTATCATAAAGAGAGCGAAAATAGGAAAGAGGGCTCCACGTATCACCCATTTCAGCGACAAAACTCTTAATCCGTCATTAAGACCGTCAAAATAAGGAAGATGGAAAGACTTGAATAAAAAATCATCTTCAAGATCAAATCGGAAACCGGTCACTCTCATAGACTGTAAAACCCATATGATATTTATTTTTTACCGTCGGATTCAATCACGAGTGGACCCCACCCTGTTTGTTCACTTCTCACTCGCTATCTACTTCATATTTGGTTAACTTACTTTACCAGTGAGGTGAAGTGACTGGTTGATTCAAGAGACAATAAAAGGAGAGGGGGTCCACCCACAATTGATAGTAGGTCTCAAAAGCCACCTCCTCAATTTAACAAAAGAAAACGTAAAAAGATACATTGTCGTGCCACTGAATGACAAAAAAAAAAAAAGAACCTCGGGGTTTTCATGGACCACGCTGGGCTAGGCCGAGGAATGACGAAAACGGCCCGACTTCTAATCTAGAAACCAAAGCCTGGCCCAAGCCTGAGCCAGGCCTGAAGCTGCTAGCCGGCGCCTGGCCCGCATGGAAATGATGAAGCCCGAGCCCGACCCATGTTAGACTTATAGAAACATAGAAATGAGTTTCGGAGCAGCTCCTAGGCCAGCTCAACCGGTCCGATCACATCACCATCTGTGAGAGGTCACGGGTTTGAGGCCCCCCCTCACTACTCCCTCCCTCATAATTACATGTATATTTGGGCCGGGCGGGTATTCCGGCTCTCGGCCACTTAGTCCGAATAAAAGAAAATTGAGCACGACCCATCGATTATAGCCTAAACCCCGTGCCCAACCCAAAGGCGCCCGGCCCGATCGATGAGCACCCTTATGAACAAGAAATCCTTCCTTTTAAAAAAGAGAATTTCAAAAAGCCGAACTCTCGCCGTTTGGTTTGACCAAGCCTTTGATTCTATTCTCTCTTATATTAGCCGTTAACTTCGCTTCACAAGTAAAGTAAATTCACGAGACGAGCAGTATACTGTGTATTTGTTGTGATTTAATATTATTCCATTAAAACGTCAATTATACATTCCCACCCATTATATATCGTTTGGACCTAGGCCCTAACCCGTGACGAGATCAAGATGTAAAAAAAGAAAAACTAAAAGGCCAAAAATCGGTTTTAGGTTTGAGTGCCAGCTTTCCTCCTCTTTGAGAGGAGGAAAAGTGGAAAATGCAGCTTTACCGCCTCGATTTACAGCGGTAAAGCTGCATGACAGCTTTTCCTCCGCTCAGAGAGGAGGAAAAGTGGCAATCGCAGCTTTACCGCTCCTTATAGCAGCGGAAAAGTTGCAACGGCGGTATGCCCCCGCACGAGTACGCATAGAAACCCTTCCCGCCTCTACATTAATGTCACTTATCTCCTTTTCAACCTTATTCCCACGCACGTTCATGTCTTTGGGGCCCATTTCTAGTCAAATGTACTTCGTCCGAGTGGGGCCCAACAGCGAATAACCTGTAGCATTTGTGGGCTAAGGCCCACACCAAATGGGAAAGCAACATAGATTGGCACATTAATCGACCATTTGTCAGGAAATATCTAGGCCAAGGGACCCGTCTTTTAATTGAGCTTCGGGCTATCTTAAAACTTTAAATCCACCTCTCTATCATTTAGGATCTATTTCATTCTCATTCCCACAAGATTGTTTTTGTCTTTGGAAAACCGAATCCCCGGCTTGTGATTAGTGGGTCCACGTTCTGGCGATTTGATCCGTTGAGTGGACGATATCTTGATAATTGTAGAGGGATAAAGCAGCCCTAACCATCTCCGGAAGATCTTTTTGATAATGTCGTATGAGTGTTTAGTAGCGGAGTTAATGGCCCACAAGTAGTTCCTTGAGTCATCAAGGATGACCTAATATGAAGATATAAAAAATATTAGGAATGATCGATAATATATTTCTCTTTTTTAAGAGTATTCTGAAACGACAAATAAACTTGATGCGTTTAGATTCATAGTTTCAGTTTTTAAACATCATTACAAATATTTTACTACTTTCTTTTCGGACTCAAGTACGAACAGTGAAATAAATTTACTTCCGTGAGCTTCGCAGTTGCATTTGCTTCTTTGTCTAGAAAATTAGAATTTAGTTTTCACTGCTGTATTAATAATTTGATAAAATATGGGGACAAAATACTTATGATTACGTTGATCATATTTTTATGAAAGGGTCAAGTCAATCGAACGGTCGGATTAATTCTTATTCTCGATATCATATACATTTTAAGGCTTTCTTTTTCTTTTCTTTTTTGTTTGCTGGGCTCTGATTTCGGTAATTGGGTTCCACTGTAATGTTCTGCTCTTCTTTTCTCAATATATGCCCAAGTGCCTATGCACAGCTAAATGTTGCTCAAATCAGGACAAGTTAAAATACATAAGAATACCCAACCGGGTGTTGGCTCGGTTAGGACACTGGGTTTTCACCCCCAGAGGCCCTGGCGCCGATTCCCCCGGGCGTTAACCGTCCCCCGTCTGTGTGGGTGCGGGCGTCGGGCGCAGGGATCAGCCCCACCAAAGGTTGGGATACCCCGAGATAGATAGATAGATAGATAGATAGATAGATAGATGTATGTATATATATACATATATAGATAGATATTTATATAAGCAAAAAAAACCACATAAGAATGAAGGGGGTGTTTTGGTTGCTTTACACGTAACCCCATTAAACGGTATGAGCTATTCAATTCCATTCATCGTACCAAAAGGCCTTTTACGTGTAAAATTACAGCAATTTTAGAAATTGATTTTAACTACTTATTTCTTTTTTCTGAAGTGCAACAAATCTTCTCTTTCGCCATTTGTTGACGTTGAGAAAAGTCTAGCAAAGTCTAGAAAAATTTAGCCCATCCCAAACAAAACTCCTAGATCCGCCACTGTCTCAAAGAAAGAGATGTGGATAGGGTTGCGAACGGGACGTCTCCGGATCCGAACCATAGTGGACCCGGATCCGGAATCGGGTCCGCCTAGAGGACCGGAACCTAGTCCCAAAATCGAATATAATTTGCCTTTATTCTTCCTTTTTCTTAAAATAAGCATATCATTCAACTTATGACAGCGCATCAAGTCTACTACATCCAGTGGTATACCTAAAACGTGAAGAAAGAAAAAAAAGAAAAACGAGAGAGCTCATTTTGGGGTACAAATTGCTATATTAAAGGGTCATATGCCGGGTCCCGGGTCCACGGGTCGGAACATATATGGACCGGGAATCGGACCCGGACCCGGACCCGGACCCGTTTTTGAATCGTAACATAAAATAGGTTCCATACTCGGTTTTTTGCTCCTCGGAACTTCCGGGTAATCGGAGAATCGGATACCCGTTTGCAACCCCAGATGTGGAGGAGTTGCCCAACAACGGGGTACGAGGGACAGTTATGGATTTTCTCCTTAACCTATTTCAGTTAAAGCTCTCTATCATAAAGAGAGCGAAAATAGGAAAGAGGGCTCCACGTATCACCCATTTCAGCGACAAAACTCTTAATCCGTCATTAAGACCGTCAAAATAAGGAAGATGGAAAGACTTGAATAAAAAATCATCTTCAAGATCAAATCGGAAACCGGTCACTCTCATAGACTATAAAACCCATATGATATTTATTTTTTACCGTCGGATTCAATCACGAGTGGACCCCATCCTGTTTGTTCACTTCTCACTCGCTATCTACTTCATATTTGGTTAACTTACTTTACCAGTGAGGTGAAGTGACTGGTTGATTCAAGAGACATTAAAAGGAGAGGGGGTCCACCCACAATTGATAGTAGGTCTCAAAAGCCACCTCCTCAATTTAACAAAAGAAAACGTAAAAAGATACATTGTCGTGCCACTGAATGACAAAAAAAAAAAAAAAAAAAACCTCGGGGTTTTCATGGACCGCGCTGGGCTAGGCCGAGGAATGACGAAAACGGCCCGACTTCTAATCTAGAAACCAAAGCCCGGCCCAAGCCTGAGCCAGGCCTGAAGCTGCTAGCCGGCGCCTGGCCCGCATGGAAATGATGAAGCCCGAGCCCGACCCATGTTAGACTTATAGAAACATAGAAATGAGTTTCGGAGCAGCTCCTAGGCCAGCTCAACCGGTCCGATCACATCACCATCTGTGAGAGGTCACGGGTTTGAGGCCCCCCCTCACTACTCCCTCCCTCATAATTACATGTATATTTGGGCCGGGCGGGAATTCCGGCTCTCAGCCACTTAGTCCGAATAAAAGAAAATTGAGCACGACCCATCGATTATAGCCTAAACCCCGTGCCCAACCCAAAGGCGCCCGGCCCGATCGATGAGCACCCTTATGAACAAGAAATCCTTCCTTTTAAAAAAGAGAATTTCAAAAAGCCGAACTCTCGCCGTTTGGTTTGACCAAGCCTTTGATTCTCTTCTCTCTTATATTAGCCGTTAACTTCGCTTCACAAGTAAAGTAAATTCACGAGACGAGCAGTATATTGTGTATTTCTTGTGATTTAATATTATTCCATTCAAACGTCAATTATACATTCCCACCCATTATATATCGTTTGGTCCTAGGCCCTAACCCGTGACGAGATCAAGATGTAAAAAAAGAAAAACTAAAAGGCCAAAAATCGGTTTTAGGTTTGAGTGCCAGCTTTCCTCCTCTTTGAGAGGAGGAAAAGTGGAAAATGCAGCTTTACCGCCTCGATTTACAGCGGTAAAGCTGCATGACAGCTTTTCCTCCGCTCAGAGAGGAGGAAAAGTGGCAATCGCAGCTTTACCGCTCCTTATAGCAGCGGAAAAGTTGCAACGGCGGTATGCCCCCGCACGAGTACGCATAGAAACCCTTCCCGCCTCTACGTTAATGTCACTTATCTCCTTTTCAACCTTATTCCCACGCACGTTCATGTCTTTGGGGCCCATTTCTAGTCAAATGTACTTCGTCCGAGTGGGGCCCAACAGCGAATAACCTGTAGCATTTGTGGGCTAAGGCCCACACCAAATGGGAAAGCAACATAGATTGGCACATTAATCGACCATTTGTCAGGAAATATCTAGGCCAAGGGACCCGTCTTTTAATTGAGCTTCGGGCTATCTTAAAACTTTAAATCCACCTCTCTATCATTTAGGATCTATTTCATTCTCTTTCCCACAAGATTGTTTTTGTCTTTGGAAAACCGAATCCCCGGCTTGTGATTAGTGGGTCCACGTTCTGGCGATTTGATCCGTTGAGTGGACGATATCTTGATAATTGTAGAGGGATAAAGCAGCCCTAACCATCTCCGGAAGATCTTTTTGATAATGTCGTATGAGTGTTTAGTAGCGGAGTTAATGGCCCACAAGTAGTTCCTTGAGTCATCAAGGATGACCTAATATGAAGATATAAAAAATATTAGTAATGATCGATAATATATTTCTCTTTTTTAAGAGTATTCTGAAACGACAAATAAACTTGATGCGTTTAGATTCATAGTTTCAGTTTTTAAACATCATTACAAATATTTTACTACTTTCTTTTCGGACTCAAGTACGAACAGTGAAATAAATTTACTTCCGTGAGCTTCGCGGTTGCATTTGCTTCTTTGTCTAGAAAATTAGAATTTAGTTTTCACTGCTGTATTAATAATTTGATAAAATATGGGGACAAAATACTTATGATTACGTTGATCATATTTTTATGAAAGGGTCAAGTCAATCGAACGGTCGGATTAATTCTTATTCTCGATATCATATACATTTTAAGGCTTTCTTTTTCTTTTCTTTTTTGTTTGCAGGGCTCTGATTTCGGTAATTGGGTTCCACTGTAATGTTCTGCTCTTCTTTTCTCAATATATGCCCAAGTGCCTATGCACAGCTAAATGTTGCTCAAATCAGGACAAGTTAAAATACATAAGAATACCCAACCGGGTGTTGGCTCGGTTAGGACACTGGGTTTCCACCCCCAGAGGCCCTGGCGCCGATTCCCCCGGGCGTTAACCGTCCCCCGTCTGTGTGGGTGCGGGCGTGGGGCGCAGGGATCAGCCCCACCAAAGGTTGGGATACCCCGAGATAGATAGATAGATAGATAGATAGATAGATAGATAGATGTATGTATATATATATATACATATATAGATAGATATTTATATAAGCAAAAAAAACCACATAAGAATGAAGGGGGTGTTTTGGTTGCTTTACACGTAACCCCATTAAACGGTATGAGCTATTCAATTCCATTCATCGTACCAAAAGGCCTTTTACGTGTAAAATTACAGCAATTTTAGAAATTGATTTTAACTACTTATTTCTTTTTTCTGAAGTGCAACAAATCTTCTCTTTCGCCATTTGTTGACGTTGAGAAAAGTCTAGCAAAGTCTAGAAAAATTTAGCCCATCCCAAACAAAACTCCTAGATCCGCCACTGTCTCAAAGAAAGAGATGTGGATAGGGTTGCGAACGGGACGTCTCCGGATCCGAACCATAGTGGACCCGGATCCGGAATCGGGTCCGCCTAGAGGACCGGAACCTAGTCCCAAAATCGAATATAATTTGCCTTTATTCTTCCTTTTTCTTAAAATAAGCATATCATTCAACTTATGACAGCGCATCAAGTCTACTACATCCAGTGTTATACCTAAAACGTGAAGAAAGAAAGAAAAGAAAAACGAGAGAGCTGATTTTGGGGTACAAATTGCTATATTAAAGGGTCATATGCCGGGTCCCGGGTCCACGGGTCGGAACATATATGGACCGGGAATCGGACCCGGACCCGGACCCGTTTTTGAATCGTAACATAAAATAGGTTCCATACTCGGTTTTTTGCTCCTCGGAACTTCCGGGTAATCGGAGAATCGGATACCCGTCTGCAACCCCAGATGTGGAGGAGTTGCCCAACAACGGGGTACGAGGGACAGTTATGGATTTTCTCCTTAACCTATTTCAGTTAAAGCTCTCTATCATAAAGAGAGCGAAAATAGGAAAGAGGGCTCCACGTATCACCCATTTCAGCGACAAAACTCTTAATCCGTCATTAAGACCGTCAAAATAAGGAAGATGGAAAGACTTGAATAAAAAATCATCTTCAAGATCAAATCGGAAACCGGTCACTCTCATAGACTATAAAACCCATATGATATTTATTTTTTCCCGTCGGATTCAATCACGAGTGGACCCCACCCTGTTTGTTCACTTCTCACTCGCTATCTACTTCATATTTGGTTAACTTACTTTACCAGTGAGGTGAAGTGACTGGTTGATTCAAGAGACAATAAAAGGAGAGGGGGTCCACCCACAATTGATAGTAGGTCTCAAAAGCCACCTCCTCAATTTAACAAAAGAAAACGTAAAAAGATACATTGTCGTGCCACTGAATGACAAAAAAAAAAAAACCTCGGGGTTTTCATGGACCGCGCTGGGCTAGGCCGAGGAATGACGAAAACGGCCCGACTTCTAATCTAGAAACCAAAGCCCGGCCCAAGCCTGAGCCAGGCCTGAAGCTGCTAGCCGGCGCCTGGCCCGCATGGAAATGATGAAGCCCGAGCCCGACCCATGTTAGACTTATAGAAACATAGAAATGAGTTTCGGAGCAGCTCCTAGGCCAGCTCAACCGGTCCGATCACATCACCATCTGTGAGAGGTCACGGGTTTGAGGCCCCCCCTCACTACTCCCTCCCTCATAATTACATGTATATTTGGGCCGGGCGGGTATTCCGGCTCTCAGCCACTTAGCCCGAATAAAAGAAAATTGAGCACGACCCATCGATTATAGCCTAAACCCCGTGCCCAACCCAAAGGCGCCCGGCCCGATCGATGAGCACCCTTATGAACAAGAAATCCTTCCTTTTAAAAAAGAGAATTTCAAAAAGCCGAACTCTCGCCGTTTGGTTTGACCAAGCCTTTGATTCTCTTCTCTCTTATATTAGCCGTTAACTTCGCTTCACAAGTAAAGTAAATTCACGAGACGAGCAGTATATTGTGTATTTGTTGTGATTTAATATTATTCCATTCAAACGTCAATTATACATTCCCACCCATTATATATCGTTTGGACCTAGGCCCTAACCCGTGACGAGATCAAGATGTAAAAAAAGAAAAACTAAAAGGCCAAAAATCGGTTTTAGGTTTGAGTGCCAGCTTTCCTCCTCTTTGAGAGGAGGAAAAGTGGAAAATGCAGCTTTACCGCCTCGATTTACAGCGGTAAAGCTGCATGACAGCTTTTCCTCCGCTCAGAGAGGAGGAAAAGTGGCAATCGCAGCTTTACCGCTCCTTATAGCAGCGGAAACGTTGCAACGGCGGTATGCCCCCGCACGAGTACGCATAGAAACCCTTCCCGCCTCTACGTTAATGTCACTTATCTCCTTTTCAACCTTATTCCCACGCACGTTCATGTCTTTGGGGCCCATTTCTAGTCAAATGTACTTCGTCCGAGTGGGGCCCAACAGTGAATAACCTGTAGCATTTGTGGGCTAAGGCCCACACCAAATGGGAAAGCAACATAGATTGGCACATTAATCGACCATTTGTCAGGAAATATCTAGGCCAAGGGACCCGTCTTTTAATTGAGCTTCGGGCTATCTTAAAACTTTAAATCCACCTCTCTATCATTTAGGATCTATTTCATTCTCATTCCCACAAGATTGTTTTTGTCTTTGGAAAACCGAATCCCCGGCTTGTGATTAGTGGGTCCACGTTCTGGCGATTTGATCCGTTGAGTGGACGATATCTTGATAATTGTAGAGGGATAAAGCAGCCCTAACCATCTCCGGAAGATCTTTTTGATAATGTCGTATGAGTGTTTAGTAGCGGAGTTAATGGCCCACAAGTAGTTCCTTGAGTCATCAAGGATGACCTAATATGAAGATATAAAAAATATTAGTAATGATCGATAATATATTTCTCTTTTTTAAGAGTATTCTGAAACGACAAATAAACTTGATGCGTTTAGATTCATAGTTTCAGTTTTTAAACATCATTACAAATATTTTACTACTTTCTTTTCGAACTCAAGTACGAACAGTGAAATAAATTTACTTCCGTGAGCTTCGCGGTTGCATTTGCTTCTTTGTCTAGAAAATTAGAATTTAGTTTTCACTGCTGTATTAATAATTTGATAAAATATGGGGACAAAATACTTATGATTACGTTGATCATATTTTTATGAAAGGGTCAAGTCAATCGAACGGTCGGATTAATTCTTATTCTCGATATCATATACATTTTAAGGCTTTCTTTTTCTTTTCTTTTTTGTTTGCAGGGCTCTGATTTCGGTAATTGGGTTCCACTGTAATGTTCTGCTCTTCTTTTCTCAATATATGCCCAAGTGCCTATGCACAGCTAAATGTTGCTCAAATCAGGACAAGTTAAAATACATAAGAATACCCAACCGGGTGTTGGCTCGGTTAGGACACTGGGTTTTCACCCCCAGAGGCCCTGGCGCCGATTCCCCCGGGCGTTAACCGTCCCCCGTCTGTGTGGGTGCGGGCGTGGGGCGCAGGGATCAGCCCCACCAAAGGTTGGGATACCCCGAGATAGATAGATAGATAGATAGATAGATAGATGTATGTATATATATACATATATAGATAGATATTTATATAAGCAAAAAAAACCACATAAGAATGAAGGGGGTGTTTTGGTTGCTTTACACGTAACCCCATTAAACGGTATGAGCTATTCAATTCCATTCATCGTACCAAAAGGCCTTTTACGTGTAAAATTACAGCAATTTTAGAAATTGATTTTAACTACTTATTTCTTTTTTCTGAAGTGCAACAAATCTTCTCTTTCGCCATTTGTTGACGTTGAGAAAAGTCTAGCAAAGTCTAGAAAAATTTAGCCCATCCCAAACAAAACTCCTAGCTCCGCCACTGTCTCAAAGAAAGAGATGTGGATAGGGTTGCGAACGGGACGTCTCGGATCCGAACCATAGTGGACCCGGATCCGGAATCGGGTCCGCCTAGAGGACCGGAACCTAGTCCCAAAATCGAATATAATTTGCCTTTATTCCACCTTTTTCTTAAAATAAGCATATCATTCAACTTATGACAGCGCATCAAGTCTACTACATCCAGTGTTATACCTAAAACATGAAGAAAGAAAGAAAAGAAAAACGAGAGAGCTGATTTTGGGGTACAAATTGCTATATTAAAGGGTCATATGCCGGGTCCCGGGTCCACGGGTCGGAACATATATGGACCGGGAATCGGACCCGGACCCGGACCCGGACCCGTTTTTGAATCGTAACATAAAATAGGTTCCATACTCAGTTTTTTGCTCCTCGGAACTTCCGGGTAATCGGAGAATCGGATACCCGTTTGCAACCCCAGATGTGGAGGAGTTGCCCAACAACGGGGTACGA
Source organism: Persea americana (assembly GCA_029852735.1). NCBI lineage: Eukaryota > Viridiplantae > Streptophyta > Magnoliopsida > Laurales > Lauraceae > Persea > Persea americana. The sequence goes on from CM056812.1 coordinate 55,020,985, forward strand.
GGGACAGTTATGGATTTTCTCCTTAACCTATTTCAGTTAAAGCTCTCTATCATAAAGAGAGCGAAAATAGGAAAGAGGGCTCCACGTATCACCCATTTCAGCGACAAAACTCTTAATCCGTCATTAAGACCGTCAAAATAAGGAAGATGGAAAGACTTGAATAAAAAATCATCTTCAAGATCAAATCGGAAACCGGTCACTCTCATAGACTGTAAAACCCATATGATATTTATTTTTTACCGTCGGATTCAATCACGAGTGGACCCCACCCTGTTTGTTCACTTCTCACTCGCTATCTACTTCATATTTGGTTAACTTACTTTACCAGTGAGGTGAAGTGACTGGTTGATTCAAGAGACAATAAAAGGAGAGGGGGTCCACCCACAATTGATAGTAGGTCTCAAAAGCCACCTCCTCAATTTAACAAAAGAAAACGTAAAAAGATACATTGTCGTGCCACTGAATGACAAAAAAAAAAAAAAAACCTCGGGGTTTTCATGGACCACGCTGGGCTAGGCCGAGGAATGACGAAAACGGCCCGACTTCTAATCTAGAAACCAAAGCCCGGCCCAAGCCTGAGCCAGGCCTGAAGCTGCTAGCCGGCGCCTGGCCCGCATGGAAATGATGAAGCCCGAGCCCGACCCATGTTAGACTTATAGAAACATAGAAATGAGTTTCGGAGCAGCTCCTAGGCCAGCTCAACCGGTCCGATCACATCACCATCTGTGAGAGGTCACGGGTTTGAGGCCCCCCCTCACTACTCCCTCCCTCATAATTACATGTATATTTGGGCCGGGCGGGTATTCCGGCTCTCGGCCACTTAGTCCGAATAAAAGAAAATTGAGCACGACCCATCGATTATAGCCTAAACCCCGTGCCCAACCCAAAGGCGCCCGGCCCGATCGATGAGCACCCTTATGAACAAGAAATCCTTCCTTTTAAAAAAGAGAATTTCAAAAAGCCGAACTCTCGCCGTTTGGTTTGACCAAGCCTTTGATTCTCTTCTCTCTTATATTAGCCGTTAACTTCGCTTCACAAGTAAAGTAAATTCACGAGACGAGCAGTATATTGTGTATTTCTTGTGATTTAATATTATTCCATTCAAACGTCAATTATACATTCCCACCCATTATATATCGTTTGGACCTAGGCCCTAACCCGTGACGAGATCAAGATGTAAAAAAAGAAAAACTAAAAGGCCAAAAATCGGTTTTAGGTTTGAGTGCCAGCTTTCCTCCTCTTTGAGAGGAGGAAAAGTGGAAAATGCAGCTTTACCGCCTCGATTTACAGCGGTAAAGCTGCATGACAGCTTTTCCTCCGCTCAGAGAGGAGGAAAAGTGGCAATCGCAGCTTTACCGCTCCTTATAGCAGCGGAAAAGTTGCAACGGCGGTATGCCCCCGCACGAGTACGCATAGAAACCCTTCCCGCCTCTACGTTAATGTCACTTATCTCCTTTTCAACCTTATTCCCACGCACGTTCATGTCTTTGGGGCCCATTTCTAGTCAAATGTACTTCGTCCGAGTGGGGCCCAACAGCGAATAACCTGTAGCATTTGTGGGCTAAGGCCCACACCAAATGGGAAAGCAACATAGATTGGCACATTAATCGACCATTTGTCAGGAAATATCTAGGCCAAGGGACCCGTCTTTTAATTGAGCTTCGGGCTATCTTAAAACTTTAAATCCACCTCTCTATCATTTAGGATCTATTTCATTCTCATTCCCACAAGATTGCTTTTGTCTTTGGAAAACCGAATCCCCGGCTTGTGATTAGTGGGTCCACGTTCTGGCGATTTGATCCGTTGAGTGGACGACATCTTGATAATTGTAGAGGGATAAAGCAGCCCTAACCATCTCCGGAAGATCTTTTTGATAATGTCGTATGAGTGTTTAGTAGCGGAGTTAATGGCCCACAAGTAGTTCCTTGAGTCATCAAGGATGACCTAATATGAAGATATAAAAAATATTAGTAATGATCGATAATATATTTCTCTTTTTTAAGAGTATTCTGAAACGACAAATAAACTTGATGCGTTTAGATTCATAGTTTCAGTTTTTAAACATCATTACAAATATTTTACTACTTTCTTTTCGGACTCAAGTACGAACAGTGAAATAAATTTACTTCCGTGAGCTTCGCGGTTGCATTTGCTTCTTTGTCTAGAAAATTAGAATTTAGTTTTCACTGCTGTATTAATAATTTGATAAAATATGGGGACAAAATACTTATGATTACGTTGATCATATTTTTATGAAAGGGTCAAGTCAATCGAACGGTCGGATTAATTCTTATTCTCGATATCATATACATTTTAAGGCTTTCCTTTTCTTTTCTTTTTTGTTTGCAGGGCTCTGATTTCGGTAATTGGGTTCCACTGTAATGTTCTGCTCTTCTTTTCTCAATATATGCCCAAGTGCCTATGCACAGCTAAATGTTGCTCAAATCAGGACAAGTTAAAATACATAAGAATACCCAACCGGGTGTTGGCTCGGTTAGGACACTGGGTTTTCACCCCCAGAGGCCCTGGCGCCGATTCCCCCGGGCGTTAACCGTCCCCCGTCTGTGTGGGTGCGGGCGTGGGGCGCAGGGATCAGCCCCACCAAAGGTTGGGATACCCCGAGATAGATAGATAGATAGATAGATAGATGTATGTATATATATACATATATAGATAGATATTTATATAAGCAAAAAAAACCACATAAGAATGAAGGGGGTGTTTTGGTTGCTTTACACGTAACCCCATTAAACGGTATGAGCTATTCAATTCCATTCATCGTACCAAAAGGCCTTTTACGTGTAAAATTACAGCAATTTTAGAAATTGATTTTAACTACTTATTTCTTTTTTCTGAAGTGCAACAAATCTTCTCTTTCGCCATTTGTTGACGTTGAGAAAAGTCTAGCAAAGTCTAGAAAAATTTAGCCCATCCCAAACAAAACTCCTAGATCCGCCACTGTCTCAAAGAAAGAGATGTGGATAGGGTTGCGAACGGGACGTCTCCGGATCCGAACCATAGTGGACCCGGATCCGGAATCGGGTCCGCCTAGAGGACCGGAACCTAGTCCCAAAATCGAATATAATTTGCCTTTATTCTTCCTTTTTCTTAAAATAAGCATATCATTCAACTTATGACAGCGCATCAAGTCTACTACATCCAGTGTTATACCTAAAACGTGAAGAAAGAAAGAAAAGAAAAACGAGAGAGCTGATTTTGGGGTACAAATTGCTATATTAAAGGGTCATATGCCGGGTCCCGGGTCCACGGGTCGGAACATATATGGACCGGGAATCGGACCCGGACCCGGACCCGGACCCGTTTTTGAATCGTAACATAAAATAGGTTCCATACTCGGTTTTTTGCTCCTCGGAACTTCCGGGTAATCGGAGAATCGGATACCCGTTTGCAACCCCAGATGTGGAGGAGTTGCCCAACAACGGGGTACGAGGGACAGTTATGGATTTTCTCCTTAACCTATTTCAGTTAAAGCTCTCTATCATAAAGAGAGCGAAAATAGGAAAGAGGGCTCCACGTATCACCCATTTCAGCGACAAAACTCTTAATCCGTCATTAAGACCGTCAAAATAAGGAAGATGGAAAGACTTGAATAAAAAATCATCTTCAAGATCAAATCGGAAACCGGTCACTCTCATAGACTATAAAACCCATATGATATTTATTTTTTACCGTCGGATTCAATCACGAGTGGACCCCACCCTGTTTGTTCACTTCTCACTCGCTATCTACTTCATATTTGGTTAACTTACTTTGCCAGTGAGGTGAAGTGACTGGTTGATTCAAGAGACAATAAAAGGAGAGGGGGTCCACCCACAATTGATAGTAGGTCTCAAAAGCCACCTCCTCAATTTAACAAAAGAAAACGTAAAAAGATACATTGTCGTGCCACTGAATGACAAAAAAAAAAAAAAAACCTCGGGGTTTTCATGGACCACGCTGGGCTAGGCCGAGGAATGACGAAAACGGCCCGACTTCTAATCTAGAAACCAAAGCCTGGCCCAAGCCTGAGCCAGGCCTGAAGCTGCTAGCCGGCGCCTGGCCCGCATGGAAATGATGAAGCCCGAGCCCGACCCATGTTAGACTTATAGAAACATAGAAATGAGTTTCGGAGCAGCTCCTAGGCCAGCTCAACCGGTCCGATCACATCACCATCTGTGAGAGGTCACGGGTTTGAGGCCCCCCCTCACTACTCCCTCCCTCATAATTACATGTATATTTGGGCCGGGCGGGTATTCCGGCTCTCGGCCACTTAGTCCGAATAAAAGAAAATTGAGCACGACCCATCGATTATAGCCTAAACCCCGTGCCCAACCCAAAGGCGCCCGGCCCGATCGATGAGCACCCTTATGAACAAGAAATCCTTCCTTTTAAAAAAGAGAATTTCAAAAAGCCGAACTCTCGCCGTTTGGTTTGACCAAGCCTTTGATTCTATTCTCTCTTATATTAGCCGTTAACTTCGCTTCACAAGTAAAGTAAATTCACGAGACGAGCAGTATACTGTGTATTTGTTGTGATTTAATATTATTCCATTCAAACGTCAATTATACATTCCCACCCATTATATATCGTTTGGACCTAGGCCCTAACCCGTGACGAGATCAAGATGTAAAAAAAGAAAAACTAAAAGGCCAAAAATCGGTTTTAGGTTTGAGTGCCAGCTTTCCTCCTCTTTGAGAGGAGGAAAAGTGGAAAATGCAGCTTTACCGCCTCTATTTACAGCGGTAAAGCTGCATGACTGCTTTTCCTGCGCTCAGAGAGGAGGAAAGGTGGCAATCGCAGCTTTACCGCTCCTTATAGCAGCGGAAAAGTTGCAACGGCGGTATGCCCCCGCACGAGTACGCATAGAAACCCTTCCCGCCTCTACGTTAATGTCACTTATCTCCTTTTCAACCTTATTCCCACGCACGTTCATGTCTTTGGGGCCCATTTCTAGTCAAATGTACTTCGTCCGAGTGGGGCCCAACAGCGAATAACCTGTAGCATTTGTGGGCTAAGGCCCACACCAAATGGGAAAGCAACATAGATTGGCACATTAATCGACCATTTGTCAGGAAATATCTAGGCCAAGGGACCCGTCTTTTAATTGAGCTTCGGGTTATCTTAAAACTTTAAATCCACCTCTCTATCATTTAGGATCTATTTCATTCTCATTCCCACAAGATTGTTTTTGTCTTTGGAAAACCGAATCCCCGGCTTGTGATTAGTGGGTCCACGTTCTGGCGATTTGATCCGTTGAGTGGACGATATCTTGATAATTGTAGAGGGATAAAGCAGCCCTAACCATCTCCGGAAGATCTTTTTGATAATGTCGTATGAGTGTTTAGTAGCGGAGTTAATGGCCCACAAGTAGTTCCTTGAGTCATCAAGGATGACCTAATATGAAGATATAAAAAATATTAGTAATGATCGATAATATATTTCTCTTTTTTAAGAGTATTCTGAAACGACAAATAAACTTGATGCGTTTAGATTCATAGTTTCAGTTTTTAAACATCATTACAAATATTTTACTACTTTCTTTTCGGACTCAAGTACGAACAGTGAAATAAATTTACTTCCGTGAGCTTCGCGGTTGCATTTGCTTCTTTGTCTAGAAAATTAGAATTTAGTTTTCACTGCTGTATTAATAATTTGATAAAATATGGGGACAAAATACTTATGATTACGTTGATCATATTTTTATGAAAGGGTCAAGTCAATCGAACGGTCGGATTAATTCTTATTCTCGATATCATATACATTTTAAGGCTCTCTTTTTCTTTTCTTTTTTGTTTGCAGGGCTCTGATTTCGGTAATTGGGTTCCACTGTAATGTTCTGCTCTTCTTTTCTCAATATATGCCCAAGTGCCTATGCACAGCTAAATGTTGCTCAAATCAGGACAAGTTAAAATACATAAGAATACCCAACCGGGTGTTGGCTCGGTTAGGACACTGGGTTTTCACCCCCAGAGGCCCTGGCGCCGATTCCCCCGGGCGTTAACCGTCCCCCGTCTGTGTGGGTGCGGGCGTGGGGCGCAGGGATCAGCCCCACCAAAGGTTGGGATACCCCGAGATAGATAGATAAATAGATAGATAGATAGATAGATGTATGTATATATATACATATATAGATAGATATTTATATAAGCAAAAAAAACCACATAAGAATGAAGGGGGTGTTTTGGTTGCTTTACACGTAACCCCATTAAACGGTATGAGCTATTCAATTCCATTCATCGTACCAAAAGGCCTTTTACGTGTAAAATTACAGCAATTTTAGAAATTGATTTTAACTACTTATTTCTTTTTTCTGAAGTGCAACAAATCTTCTCTTTCGCCATTTGTTGACGTTGAGAAAAGTCTAGCAAAGTCTAGAAAAATTTAGCCCATCCCAAACAAAACTCCTAGATCCGCCACTGTCTCAAAGAAAGAGATGTGGATAGGGTTGCGAACGGGACGTCTCGGATCCGAACCATAGTGGACCCGGATCCGGAATCGGGTCCGCCTAGAGGACCGGAACCTAGTCCCAAAATCGAATATAATTTGCCTTTATTCCACCTTTTTCTTAAAATAAGCATATCATTCAACTTATGACAGCGCATCAAGTCTACTACATCCAGTGTTATACCTAAAACGTGAAGAAAGAAAGAAAAGAAAAACGAGAGAGCTGATTTTGGGGTACAAATTGCTATATTAAAGGGTCATATGCCGGGTCCCGGGTCCACGGGTCGGAACATATATGGACCGGGAATCGGACCCGGACCCGGACCCGGACCCGTTTTTGAATCGTAACATAAAATAGGTTCCATACTCGGTTTTTTGCTCCTCGGAACTTCCGGGTAATCGGAGAATCGGATACCCGTTTGCAACCCCAGATGTGGAGGAGTTGCCCAACAACGGGGTACGAGGGACAGTTATGGATTTTCTCCTTAACCTATTTCAGTTAAAGCTCTCTATCATAAAGAGAGCGAAAATAGGAAAGAGGGCTCCACGTATCACCCATTTCAGCGACAAAACTCTTAATCCGTCATTAAGACCGTCAAAATAAGGAAGATGGAAAGACTTGAATAAAAAATCATCTTCAAGATCAAATCGGAAACCGGTCACTCTCATAGACTGTAAAACCCATATGATATTTATTTTTTACCGTCGGATTCAATCACGAGTGGACCCCACCCTGTTTGTTCACTTCTCACTCGCTATCTACTTCATATTTGGTTAACTTACTTTACCAGTGAGGTGAAGTGACTGGTTGATTCAAGAGACAATAAAAGGAGAGGGGGTCCACCCACAATTGATAGTAGGTCTCAAAAGCCACCTCCTCAATTTAACAAAAGAAAACGTAAAAAGATACATTGTCGTGCCACTGAATGACAAAAAAAAAAAAAAAACCTCGGGGTTTTAATGGACCGCGCTGGGCTAGGCCGAGGAATGACGAAAACGGCCCGACTTCTAATCTAGAAACCAAAGCCCGGCCCAAGCCTGAGCCAGGCCTGAAGCTGCTAGCCGGCGCCTGGCCCGCATGGAAATGATGAAGCCCGAGCCCGACCCATGTTAGACTTATAGAAACATAGAAATGAGTTTCGGAGCAGCTCCTAGGCCAGCTCAACCGGTCCGATCACATCACCATCTGTGAGAGGTCACGGGTTTGAGGCCCCCCCTCACTACTCCCTCCCTCATAATTACATGTATATTTGGGCCGGGCGGGTATTCCGGCTCTCGGCCACTTAGTCCGAATAAAAGAAAATTGAGCACGACCCATCGATTATAGCCTAAACCCCGTGCCCAACCCAAAGGCGCCCGGCCCGATCGATGAGCACCCTTATGAACAAGAAATCCTTCCTTTTAAAAAAGAGAATTTCAAAAAGCCGAACTCTCGCCGTTTGGTTTGACCAAGCCTTTGATTCTCTTCTCTCTTATATTAGCCGTTAACTTCGCTTCACAAGTAAAGTAAATTCACGAGACGAGCAGTATATTGTGTATTTGTTGTGATTTAATATTATTCCATTCAAACGTCAATTATACATTCCCACCCATTATATATCGTTTGGACCTAGGCCCTAACCCGTGACGAGATCAAGATGTAAAAAAAGAAAAACTAAAAGGCCAAAAATCGGTTTTAGGTTTGAGTGCCAGCTTTCCTCCTCTTTGAGAGGAGGAAAAGTGGAAAATGCAGCTTTACCGCCTCGATTTACAGCGGTAAAGCTGCATGACAGCTTTTCCTCCGCTCAGAGAGGAGGAAAAGTGGCAATCGCAGCTTTACCGCTCCTTATAGCAGCGGAAAAGTTGCAACGGCGGTATGCCCCCGCACGAGTACGCATAGAAACCCTTCCCGCCTTTACGTTAATGTCACTTATCTCCTTTTCAACCTTATTCCCACGCACGTTCATGTCTTTGGGGCCCATTTCTAGTCAAATGTACTTCGTCCGAGTGGGGCCCAACAGCGAATAACCTGTAGCATTTGTGGGCTAAGGCCCACACCAAATGGGAAAGCAACATAGATTGGCACATTAATCGACCATTTGTCAGGAAATATCTAGGCCAAGGGACCCGTCTTTTAATTGAGCTTCGGGCTATCTTAAAACTTTAAATCCACCTCTCTATCATTTAGGATCTATTTCATTCTCATTCCCACAAGATTGTTTTTGTCTTTGGAAAACCGAATCCCCGGCTTGTGATTAGTGGGTCCACGTTCTGGCGATTTGATCCGTTGAGTGGACGATATCTTGATAATTGTAGAGGGATAAAGCAGCCCTAACCATCTCCGGAAGATCTTTTTGATAATGTCGTATGAGTGTTTAGTAGCGGAGTTAATGGCCCACAAGTAGTTCCTTGAGTCATCAAGGATGACCTAATATGAAGATATAAAAAATATTAGTAATGATCGATAATATATTTCTCTTTTTTAAGAGTATTCTGAAACGACAAATAAACTTGATGCGTTTAGATTCATAGTTTCAGTTTTTAAACATCATTACAAATATTTTACTACTTTCTTTTCGGACTCAAGTACGAACAGTGAAATAAATTTACTTCCGTGAGCTTCGCGGTTGCATTTGCTTCTTTGTCTAGAAAATTAGAATTTAGTTTTCACTGCTGTATTAATAATTTGATAAAATATGGGGACAAAATACTTATGATTACGTTGATCATATTTTTATGAAAGGGTCAAGTCAATCGAACGGTCGGATTAATTCTTATTCTCGATATCATATACATTTTAAGGCTTTCTTTTTCTTTTCTTTTTTGTTTGCAGGGCTCTGATTTCGGTAATTGGGTTCCACTGTAATGTTCTGCTCTTCTTTTCTCAATATATGCCCAAGTGCCTATGCACAGCTAAATGTTGCTCAAATCAGGACAAGTTAAAATACATAAGAATACCCAACCGGGTGTTGGCTCGGTTAGGACACTGGGTTTTCACCCCCAGAGGCCCTGGCGCCGATTCCCCCGGGCGTTAACCGTCCCCCGTCTGTGTGGGTGCGGGCGTCGGGCGCAGGGATCAGCCCCACCAAAGGTTGGGATACCCCGAGATAGATAGATAAATAGATAGATAGATAGATAGATGTATGTATATATATACATATATAGATAGATATTTATATAAGCAAAAAAAACCACATAAGAATGAAGGGGGTGTTTTGGTTGCTTTACACGTAACCCCATTAAACGGTATGAGCTATTCAATTCCATTCATCGTACCAAAAGGCCTTTTACGTGTAAAATTACAGCAATTTTAGAAATTGATTTTAACTACTTATTTCTTTTTTCTGAAGTGCAACAAATCTTCTCTTTCGCCATTTGTTGACGTTGAGAAAAGTCTAGCAAAGTCTAGAAAAATTTAGCCCATCCCAAACAAAACTCCTAGATCCGCCACTGTCTCAAAGAAAGAGATGTGGATAGGGTTGCGAACGGGACGTCTCCGGATCCGAACCATAGTGGACCCGGATCCGGAATCGGGTCCGCCTAGAGGACCGGAACCTAGTCCCAAAATCGAATATAATTTGCCTTTATTCTTCCTTTTTCTTAAAATAAGCATATCATTCAACTTATGACAGCGCATCAAGTCTACTACATCCAGTTTTATACCTAAAACGTGAAGAAAGAAAGAAAAGAAAAACGAGAGAGCTGATTTTGGGGTACAAATTGCTATATTAAAGGGTCATATGCCGGGTCCCGGGTCCACGGGTCGGAACATATATGGACCGGGAAATCGGACCCGGACCCGGACCCGTTTTTGAATCGTAACATAAAATAGGTTCCATACTCGGTTTTTTGCTCCTCGGAACTTCCGGGTAATCGGAGAATCGGATACCCGTTTGCAACCCCAGATGTGGAGGAGTTGCCCAACAACGGGGTACGAGGGACAGTTATGGATTTTCTCCTTAACCTATTTCAGTTAAAGCTCTCTATCATAAAGAGAGCGAAAATAGGAAAGAGGGCTCCACGTATCACCCATTTCAGCGACAAAACTCTTAATCCGTCATTAAGACCGTCAAAATAAGGAAGATGGAAAGACTTGAATAAAAAATCATCTTCAAGATCAAATCGGAAACCGGTCACTCTCATAGACTATAAAACCCATATGATATTTATTTTTTACCGTCGGATTCAATCACGAGTGGACCCCACCCTGTTTGTTCACTTCTCACTCGCTATCTACTTCATATTTGGTTAACTTACTTTGCCAGTGAGGTGAAGTGACTGGTTGATTCAAGAGACAATAAAAGGAGAGGGGGTCCACCCACAATTGATAGTAGGTCTCAAAAGCCACCTCCTCAATTTAACAAAAGAAAACGTAAAAAGATACATTGTCGTGCCACTGAATGACAAAAAAAAAAAAAAAAACCTCGGGGTTTTCATGGACCACGCTGGGCTAGGCCGAGGAATGACGAAAACGGCCCGACTTCTAATCTAGAAACCAAAGCCTGGCCCAAGCCTGAGCCAGGCCTGAAGCTGCTAGCCGGCGCCTGGCCCGCATGGAAATGATGAAGCCCGAGCCCGACCCATGTTAGACTTATAGAAACATAGAAATGAGTTTCGGAGCAGCTCCTAGGCCAGCTCAACCGGTCCGATCACATCACCATCTGTGAGAGGTCACGGGTTTGAGGCCCCCCCTCACTACTCCCTCCCTCATAATTACATGTATATTTGGGCCGGGCGGGTATTCCGGCTCTCGGCCACTTAGTCCGAATAAAAGAAAATTGAGCACGACCCATCGATTATAGCCTAAACCCCGTGCCCAACCCAAAGGCGCCCGGCCCGATCGATGAGCACCCTTATGAACAAGAAATCCTTCCTTTTAAAAAAGAGAATTTCAAAAAGCCGAACTCTCGCCGTTTGGTTTGACCAAGCCTTTGATTCTATTCTCTCTTATATTAGCCGTTAACTTCGCTTCACAAGTAAAGTAAATTCACGAGACGAGCAGTATACTGTGTATTTGTTGTGATTTAATATTATTCCATTCAAACGTCAATTATACATTCCCACCCATTATATATCGTTTGGACCTAGGCCCTAACCCGTGACGAGATCAAGATGTAAGAAAAGAAAAACTAAAAGGCCAAAAATCGGTTTTAGGTTTGAGTGCCAGCTTTCCTCCTCTTTGAGAGGAGGAAAAGTGGAAAATGCAGCTTTACCGCCTCTATTTACAGCGGTAAAGCTGCATGACAGCTTTTCCTGCGCTCAGAGAGGAGGAAAGGTGGCAATCGCAGCTTTACCGCTCCTTATAGCAGCGGAAAAGTTGCAACGGCGGTATGCCCCCGCACGAGTACGCATAGAAACCCTTCCCGCCTCTACGTTAATGTCACTTATCTCCTTTTCAACCTTATTCCCACGCACGTTCATGTCTTTGGGGCCCATTTCTAGTCAAATGTACTTCGTCCGAGTGGGGCCCAACAGCGAATAACCTGTAGCATTTGTGGGCTAAGGCCCACACCAAATGGGAAAGCAACATAGATTGGCACATTAATCGACCATTTGTCAGGAAATATCTAGGCCAAGGGACCCGTCTTTTAATTGAGCTTCGGGCTATCTTAAATCTTTAAATCCACCTCTCTATCATTTAGGATCTATTTCATTCTCATTCCCACAAGATTGTTTTTGTCTTTGGAAAACCGAATCCCCGGCTTGTGATTAGTGGGTCCACGTTCTGGCGATTTGATCCGTTGAGTGGACGATGTCTTGATAATTGTAGAGGGATAAAGCAGCCCTAACCATCTCCGGAAGATCTTTTTGATAATGTCGTATGAGTGTTTAGTAGCGGAGTTAATGGCCCACAAGTAGTTCCTTGAGTCATCAAGGATGACCTAATATGAAGATATAAAAAATATTAGTAATGATCGATAATATATTTCTCTTTTTTAAGAGTATTCTGAAACGACAAATAAACTTGATGCGTTTAGATTCATAGTTTCAGTTTTTAAACATCATTACAAATATTTTACTACTTTCTTTTCGGACTCAAGTACGAACAGTGAAATAAATTTACTTCCGTGAGCTTCGCGGTTGCATTTGCTTCTTTGTCTAGAAAATTAGAATTTAGTTTTCACTGCTGTATTAATAATTTGATAAAATATGGGGACAAAATACTTATGATTACGTTGATCATATTTTTATGAAAGGGTCAAGTCAATCGAACGGTCGGATTAATTCTTATTCTCAATATCATATACATTTTAAGGCTCTCTTTTTCTTTTCTTTTTTGTTTGCAGGGCTCTGAGTTCGGTAATTGGGTTCCACTGTAATGTTCTGCTCTTCTTTTCTCAATATATGCCCAAGTGCCTATGCACAGCTAAATGTTGCTCAAATCAGGACAAGTTAAAATACATAAGAATACCCAACCGGGTGTTGGCTCGGTTAGGACACTGGGTTTTCACCCCCAGAGGCCCTGGCGCCGATTCCCCCGGGCGTTAACCGTCCCCCGTCTGTGTGGGTGCGGGCGTGGGGCGCAGGGATCAGCCCCACCAAAGGTTGGGATACCCCGAGATAGATAGATAGATAGATAGATAGATAGATGTATGTATATATATACATATATAGATAGATATTTATATAAGCAAAAAAAACCACATAAGAATGAAGGGGGTGTTTTGGTTGCTTTACACGTAACCCCATTAAACGGTATGAGCTATTCAATTCCATTCATCGTACCAAAAGGCCTTTTACGTGTAAAATTACAGCAATTTTAGAAATTGATTTTAACTACTTATTTCTTTTTTCTGAAGTGCAACAAATCTTCTCTTTCGCCATTTGTTGACGTTGAGAAAAGTCTAGCAAAGTCTAGAAAAATTTAGCCCATCCCAAACAAAACTCCTAGATCCGCCACTGTCTCAAAGAAAGAGATGTGGATAGGGTTGCGAACGGGACGTCTCCGGATCCGAACCATAGTGGACCCGGATCCGGAATCGGGTCCGCCTAGAGGACCGGAACCTAGTCCCAAAATCGAATATAATTTGCCTTTATTCTTCCTTTTTCTTAAAATAAGCATATCATTCAACTTATGACAGCGCATCAAGTCTACTACATCCAGTGTTATACCTAAAACGTGAAGAAAGAAAGAAAAGAAAAACGAGAGAGCTGATTTTGGGGTACAAATTGCTATATTAAAGGGTCATATGCCGGGTCCCGGGTCCACGGGTCGGAACATATATGGACCGGGAATCGGACCCGGACCCGGACCCGTTTTTGAATCGTAACATAAAATAGGTTCCATACTCGGTTTTTTGCTCCTCGGAACTTCCGGGTAATCGGAGAATCGGATACCCGTCTGCAACCCCAGATGTGGAGGAGTTGCCCAACAACGGGGTACGAGGGACAGTTATGGATTTTCTCCTTAACCTATTTCAGTTAAAGCTCTCTATCATAAAGAGAGCGAAAATAGGAAAGAGGGCTCCACGTATCACCCATTTCAGCGACAAAACTCTTAATCCGTCATTAAGACCGTCAAAATAAGGAAGATGGAAAGACTTGAATAAAAAATCATCTTCAAGATCAAATCGGAAACCGGTCACTCTCATAGACTGTAAAACCCATATGATATTTATTTTTTACCGTCGGATTCAATCACGAGTGGACCCCACCCTGTTTGTTCACTTCTCACTCGCTATCTACTTCATATTTGGTTAACTTACTTTACCAGTGAGGTGAAGTGACTGGTTGATTCAAGAGACAATAAAAGGAGAGGGGGTCCACCCACAATTGATAGTAGGTCTCAAAAGCCACCTCCTCAATTTAACAAAAGAAAACGTAAAAAGATACATTGTCGTGCCACTGAATGACAAAAAAAAAAAAAAAACCTCGGGGTTTTCATGGACCACGCTGGGCTAGGCCGAGGAATGACGAAAACGGCCCGACTTCTAATCTAGAAACCAAAGCCCGGCCCAAGCCTGAGCCAGGCCTGAAGCTGCTAGCCGGCGCCTGGCCCGCATGGAAATGATGAAGCCCGAGCCCGACCCATGTTAGACTTATAGAAACATAGAAATGAGTTTCGGAGCAGCTCCTAGGCCAGCTCAACCGGTCCGATCACATCACCATCTGTGAGAGGTCACGGGTTTGAGGCCCCCCCTCACTACTCCCTCCCTCATAATTACATGTATATTTGGGCCGGGCGGGTATTCCGGCTCTCGGCCACTTAGTCCGAATAAAAGAAAATTGAGCACGACCCATCGATTATAGCCTAAACCCCGTGCCCAACCCAAAGGCGCCCGGCCCGATCGATGAGCACCCTTATGAACAAGAAATCCTTCCTTTTAAAAAAGAGAATTTCAAAAAACCGAACTCTCGCCGTCTGGTTTGACCAAGCCTTTGATTCTCTTCTCTCTTATATTAGCCGTTAACTTCGCTTCACAAGTAAAGTAAATTCACGAGACGAGCAGTATATTGTGTATTTGTTGTGATTTAATATTATTCCATTCAAACGTCAATTATACATTCCCACCCATTATATATCGTTTGGACCTAGGCCCTAACCCGTGACGAGATCAAGATGTAAAAAAAGAAAAACTAAAAGGCCAAAAATCGGTTTTAGGTTTGAGTGCCAGCTTTCCTCCTCTTTGAGAGGAGGAAAAGCGGAAAATGCAGCTTTACCGCCTCTATTTACAGCGGTAAAGCTGCATGACAGCTTTTCCTGCGCTCAGAGAGGAGGAAAGGTGGCAATCGCAGCTTTACCGCTCCTTATAGCAGCGGAAAAGTTGCAACGGCGGTATGCCCCCGCACGAGTACGCATAGAAACCCTTCCCGCCTCTACGTTAATGTCACTTATCTCCTTTTCAACCTTATTCCCACGCACGTTCATGTCTTTGGGGCCCATTTCTAGTCAAATGTACTTCGTCCGAGTGGGGCCCAACAGCGAATAACCTGTAGCATTTGTGGGCTAAGGCCCACACCAAATGGGAAAGCAACATAGATTGGCACATTAATCGACCATTTGTCAGGAAATATCTAGGCCAAGGGACCCGTCTTTTAATTGAGCTTCGGGCTATCTTAAAACTTTAAATCCACCTCTCTATCATTTAGGATCTATTTCATTCTCATTCCCACAAGATTGTTTTTGTCTTTGGAAAACCGAATCCCCGGCTTGTGATTAGTGGGTCCACGTTCTGGCGATTTGATCCGTTGAGTGGACGATATCTTGATAATTGTAGAGGGATAAAGCAGCCCTAACCATCTCCGGAAGATCTTTTTGATAATGTCGTATGAGTGTTTAGTAGCGGAGTTAATGGCCCACAAGTAGTTCCTTGAGTCATCAAGGATGACCTAATATGAAGATATAAAAAATATTAGTAATGATCGATAATATATTTCTCTTTTTTAAGAGTATTCTGAAACGACAAATAAACTTGATGCGTTTAGATTCATAGTTTCAGTTTTTAAACATCATTACAAATATTTTACTACTTTCTTTTCGGACTCAAGTACGAACAGTGAAATAAATTTACTTCCGTGAGCTTCGCGGTTGCATTTGCTTCTTTGTCTAGAAAATTAGAATTTAGTTTTCACTGCTGTATTAATAATTTGATAAAATATGGGGACAAAATACTTATGATTACGTTGATCATATTTTTATGAAAGGGTCAAGTCAATCGAACGGTCGGATTAATTCTTATTCTCGATATCATATACATTTTAAGGCTCTCTTTTTCTTTTCTTTTTTGTTTGCAGGGCTCTGATTTCGGTAATTGGGTTCCACTGTAATGTTCTGCTCTTCTTTTCTCAATATATGCCCAAGTGCCTATGCACAGCTAAATGTTGCTCAAATCAGGACAAGTTAAAATACATAAGAATACCCAACCGGGTGTTGGCTCGGTTAGGACACTGGGTTTTCACCCCCAGAGGCCCTGGCGCCGATTCCCCCGGGCGTTAACCGTCCCCCGTCTGTGTGGGTGCGGGCGTGGGGCGCAGGGATCAGCCCCACCAAAGGTTGGGATACCCCGAGATAGATAGATAGATAGATAGATAGATAGATAGATGTATGTATATATATATACATATATAGATAGATATTTATATAAGCAAAAAAAACCACATAAGAATGAAGGGGGTGTTTTGGTTGCTTTACACGTAACCCCATTAAACGGTATGAGCTATTCAATTCCATTCATCGTACCAAAAGGCCTTTTACGTGTAAAATTACAGCAATTTTAGAAATTGATTTTAACTACTTATTTCTTTTTTCTGAAGTGCAACAAATCTTCTCTTTCGCCATTTGTTGACGTTGAGAAAAGTCTAGCAAAGTCTAGAAAAATTTAGCCCATCCCAAACAAAACTCCTAGATCCGCCACTGTCTCAAAGAAAGAGATGTGGATAGGGTTGCGAACGGGACGTCTCCGGATCCGAACCATAGTGGACCCGGATCCGGAATCGGGTCCGCCTAGAGGACCGGAACCTAGTCCCAAAATCGAATATAATTTGCCTTTATTCTTCCTTTTTCTTAAAATAAGCATATCATTCAACTTATGACAGCGCATCAAGTCTACTACATCCAGTTTTATACCTAAAACGTGAAGAAAGAAAGAAAAGAAAAACGAGAGAGCTGATTTTGGGGTACAAATTGCTATATTAAAGGGTCATATGCCGGGTCCCGGGTCCACGGGTCGGAACATATATGGACCGGGAAATCGGACCCGGACCCGGACCCGTTTTTGAATCGTAACATAAAATAGGTTCCATACTCGGTTTTTTGCTCCTCGGAACTTCCGGGTAATCGGAGAATCGGATACCCGTTTGCAACCCCAGATGTGGAGGAGTTGCCCAACAACGGGGTACGAGGGACAGTTATGGATTTTCTCCTTAACCTATTTCAGTTAAAGCTCTCTATCATAAAGAGAGCGAAAATAGGAAAGAGGGCTCCACGTATCACCCATTTCAGCGACAAAACTCTTAATCCGTCATTAAGACCGTCAAAATAAGGAAGATGGAAAGACTTGAATAAAAAATCATCTTCAAGATCAAATCGGAAACCGGTCACTCTCATAGACTATAAAACCCATATGATATTTATTTTTTACCGTCGGATTCAATCACGAGTGGACCCCACCCTGTTTGTTCACTTCTCACTCGCTATCTACTTCATATTTGGTTAACTTACTTTGCCAGTGAGGTGAAGTGACTGGTTGATTCAAGAGACAATAAAAGGAGAGGGGGTCCACCCACAATTGATAGTAGGTCTCAAAAGCCACCTCCTCAATTTAACAAAAGAAAACGTAAAAAGATACATTGTCGTGCCACTGAATGACAAAAAAAAAAAAAAAACCTCGGGGTTTTCATGGACCACGCTGGGCTAGGCCGAGGAATGACGAAAACGGCCCGACTTCTAATCTAGAAACCAAAGCCCGGCCCAAGCCTGAGCCAGGCCTGAAGCTGCTAGCCGGCGCCTGGCCCGCATGGAAATGATGAAGCCCGAGCCCGACCCATGTTAGACTTATAGAAACATAGAAATGAGTTTCGGAGCAGCTCCTAGGCCAGCTCAACCGGTCCGATCACATCACCATCTGTGAGAGGTCACGGGTTTGAGGCCCCCCCTCACTACTCCCTCCCTCATAATTACATGTATATTTGGGCCGGGCGGGTATTCCGGCTCTCGGCCACTTAGTCCGAATAAAAGAAAATTGAGCACGACCCATCGATTATAGCCTAAACCCCGTGCCCAACCCAAAGGCGCCCGGCCCGATCGATGAGCACCCTTATGAACAAGAAATCCTTCCTTTTAAAAAAGAGAATTTCAAAAAGCCGAACTCTCGCCGTTTGGTTTGACCAAGCCTTTGATTCTCTTCTCTCTTATATTAGCCGTTAACTTCGCTTCACAAGTAAAGTAAATTCACGAGACGAGCAGTATATTGTGTATTTGTTGTGATTTAATATTATTGCATTCAAACGTCAATTATACATTCCCACCCATTATATATCGTTTGGACCTAGGCCCTAACCCGTGACGAGATCAAGATGTAAAAAAAGAAAAACTAAAAGGCCAAAAATCGGTTTTAGGTTTGAGTGCCAGCTTTCCTCCTCTTTGAGAGGAGGAAAGTGGAAAATGCAGCTTTACCGCCTCTATTTACAGCGGTAACGCTGCATGACAGCTTTTCCTCCGCTCAGAGAGGAGGAAAAATGGCAATCGCAGCTTTACCGCCGCTTATAGCGGCGGTAAAGATGCATGGCAACTTTTCCTCCGCCTAGAGATGAGGAAAAGTTGCAACGGCGGTATGGCCGCATGAATACGCATAGAAACCCTTCCCGCCTCTACGTTAATGTCACTTGTCTCCTTTTCAACCTTATTCCCACACGCGTTATGGATTTCCTCCTTAATCTATTTCAGTTAAAGCTCTCTATCATAAAGAGAGTTAAAATAGGAATGAGGTCTCCATGTATCACCCATTTCAATGACAAAACTCTTAATCCGTCATTAAGACCGTCAAATTAAGGAAGATGGAAAAACTTGAATAAAAAATCATCTTCTAGATCAAATTGGAAACCGGTCTCTCTAATAGACTATAAAACCCAGATGATAGTTATTTTTTACCGTTGGATTTAATCACGAGTGGACACCACCCTATTTGTTCACTTCTCACTCGCTATCTACTTCATATTTGGTTAACTTACTTTACCAGTGTGGTGAAGTGAAGTGAAGTGACTGGTTAATTCAAGAGACAATACAAGGAGAGGGGGTCCAATCACTATTGATAGTAAGTTTCAAAAACCACCTCCTAAATTTAACAAAAAAAATGTAAAAAGATACATTCTCATGCCACTGAATGACAAAAAAAAAAAACTCGGGGCTTTCATGGACCATGCTGGGCTAGGCCGAAGAATGACGAAAACGGCCCGACTTCTAATCTAGAAACCAAAGCCCGTCCAAGCCTGAGTCAAGCCTGAAGTTGCTAGTCGGAGCCTAGCCCGCATGGAAATGATGAAGCCCGAGCCCTACCCATGTTAGACTTATAGAAAAATAGAAATGAGTTTCGGAGCAGCTCCTAGGCTAGCTCAGCCGGTCTGATCACCTCACCATCTGTGAGAGGTCACAAGTTTGAGGCCCCCCCTCACTACTCCCTCCCTTATAATTACATGTATATTTGGGCTGAGCGGGTATTCCGGCTCTCAGCCACTTAGTCCGAATTAAAGAAAATTGAGCACGACCCATCGATTATACCCTAAACCCCATGCCCAACCCAAAGGCGCCCGGCCCGATCGATGAGCACCCTTATGAATAAGAAATTCTTCCTTTTAAAAAAGAGAATTTCAAAAAACTGAACTCTCGCCGTTTGGTTTGACCGAGCCTTTAATTTTCTTCTCTCTTATATTAGCCGTTAACTTCGCTTCACAAGTAAAGTAAATTTACCAAACGAGCAATATATTGTGTATTGTTGTGATTTAGTATTATTCCATTTAAATGTCAATTATACATTCCCACCCATTTTATATTGTTTGGACCTAAGCCCTAACCCGTGACGAGATCAATATGTAAAAAAAGAAAAACTAAAAGGCCAAAAATCGGTTTTAAGCTTGAGTGCCAGTTTTCCTCCTCTCAAAAAGGAGGAAAAATGGAAAATGCGGCTTTACCGCCTCTATATGCAGCGGTAAAGCTGCATAACAACTTTTCCTCCGCTCAGAGAGGAGGAAGCGGAGGAAAGGTGGCAATCGCAGCTTTACAGCCTCTAACAGCAGCGGTAAAGATGGAGGGCAAATTTTCCTGCACTTAGAGAAGAGGAAAAGTTGCAATGGCGGAACGTCACTGGTTCACACCGTCTGCCTTTTTTATGTATTTTTCTTTCCTCTGCAAATCATATGAAATTCATTCTACTACTCCCTCACATGTGAAAATCTAAGTACAAAAATGGCTCCTTTTTACACATCATTTACACATTAAAATTTCACACGTGATGCATAAATGACCTCAACCAAACATGAAAGTGTGTAAATGATTCGTATATGAGTTATTTACATACGTAAATACTCTCAACCAAACAACCTCTCTCAACCAAACAACCTCCAAGGACAGATATGTGCCTGAGAAGGCTTGAACCTCTTATTGATTACAAGTGGACCCTATTTAATGGGACTTTCTATATATTTTTGTGATTTGATTATAAGAGATTTCTAACAAACTGGAATCTCATGACAAATTTTATCTTTATCAAACTTTAATTTGTTATTAACTTTTTACAATTCTTTTAATATTTCTTTTTAAAAAAATAATAAAATTTTATGGCATGTGTTCAGCATGTGCCCTCTTTTGCTACCAACAATGACGGACCAATACGTGGATTGTTCTATTTTTTTTTTCCATCTCTACCCTTAATAAATGCAGTCTGATGTGATCAATCATTTCTTACCTTTTTGGAATTTATGTTACACTATTCCAATGATTTTAAATTTTTCATTATTCACGTTTTCCTCTTTCCTTAATATTGGGTATCCCATTCATACTACCATTTACGATTTTCAAACAATTCTTATCAAGATGTGTGACCAACTGTAATTGCACGAGATGTAGGCCCTACTTTAATTGCACAATGTGTGGGTCAGTATTAAGTGTATTATCCAACTCATTATCAAATGTCAACTAATATTATCTAATCTGTTATTACGTTTCTATTTACTTCTAATTCTTACCTACTTTTTAATGAAGAATTATACCTCCACATTGAATCTTCATATAAATCCTTTCCCACCTTGATGTTCACATTCCCAATCCATATATTTACACCATTCTTATGTATTTACTTCAGAATCTTGTTCATCATCACATTGTGTGCTCGCTAATTATCCTTTTTTTTAATAATCTTGATAATTTTACGCTAATTATTATCAAAATGATCATTTCAGCGATAATACATGAAAATGTTAAGTGCATTGGTAATCGAGAGTATGGTCCTTACAATAAAGGTAAGTGATACTAATAGAGACTAAAAACAGTACCATGCATCACTACAAATTATACTCCATGCAAATCTTAGTTAATGTAATAATAAACTTAATTAGTAAATCACGCGAGTTAGTTAAGAACTATGATAGGTAATACAACAATGGGTGGCACGATACTATGTAGTCAACCCTAGATCATACATGATTAACCCTTAATCAAGCATAATTAAGGTTGGCAGTCAAAAGGATTTAAATAAATAATAAAAAAATTAAAAAGGATAATAAACCCCACACATTTGACCATTGACCATACCCATTTATTAAATTAGACATATAGATGTGAGTACAATTATTACTATTATACATTGGGTTAGAGCACTATATCATTACGGGCCCATGTAATCAGCCCAAATATTTATCTTTCTTTTACTCCTTCCCCCATCTTGCTTCCTCTACAGATTTATTTATTCATATTTTAATACTTTTGTTTATTATTTCTTTGATATGCACTAATATTGTTTTTATATTGGAATATAGGTTTTTTTTTTCTTCATGGGCCTCTCACACTAGTACTAATAATTTCCCCTTAAATCGGCTCTAATTCCAAATACCCGAGTGGGCATTTGGAAAAGGAAAGGGCTGCTTGGATAGGTAGGAAAATCGAATTTACAACCTTTCCTCCACTCTGAGAGGAGGAAACTTGCAAGGAGCAATACTCCTCCATGTATGGATGGAAATGTAGCTTGCAACTTTTCTCCACTTTGAGAGGAGGAAACCTTGCATTTTCGACTATTCCACCCATGCATGCAGCGATAAGGTTGCAATCCGATTTTTCCTTCCTTTTTTCCATCTTTTTACACGTGGGCCAGGTCACAGGTCGGGGTTTGGGGATGGGCATGAATGATTAACGTTTAAATGCAATAACACCAAATCAAAACACGTAATAAATCGCTTGTTTGGTAAATTTACTTTACCAATGAAGTGAAGTAAAAGGTTAATACAAGAGGCAACAAAAATAAAGGTTTGGTGGAGTCAAAATGCGAAGGATTAGCACTTTTAATTTATCTTTTAAAAAGAAAAGTGTTTTTGGTAAGGGTGCTCAAGGTTCTGGCCTGGCCCGCTTTGGGTCGGACATCGGGTTTAGGTTATATTATATGGGCGGTGCTCATATTTCATACATTTGGACTCAGTGGCTGAGATTAGCTTTTTTACATTATCATTCAAGAAGAAAAGTGTTTTTGGTAAGGGTGCTCATGGATATGGCCCAGCCCGCTTTGGGTCGGACATCGTGTTTAGGTTATAATAGATGGGCCGTGCTCATATTTTATACATTTGGACTATGAGGCTTAGATCCGGAATCCCCGTTTGGCCCAAATATAAAAATAATTATGAAGGAGGGAGTAGTAATGGGGGGACTCAAACCCATGCCCTCTCACAGATGGTGATATGACAATACCAATTGAGATGGCTTAGGAAGGTAAGCAACTCTTTTTTCTTTTTTGCTCTATAAGTCTATCACGGGTCAATCTCGTGCTTGATCAATTCCAAGCAGGTTGGACTCAGCAAGCAACTTCAAGCCAGTGGCTCTCCCTTTTGGGGTTTTGCAGTGACATGTGGCATGGCCTAGGCACGACTAGGCTGGCCTCAAAGTGGGTAGTGTCGTAGTTTACACTCCTAGCCACACCTAGGCCTGTCGATGGGCCGGGCCGGGCCGGGCCTTGGCATGGGTTGTCCATTCTCGTCCCAAATATTAGACGGGCTTGCCGGGGATTGTCCAATATCGGCCCTAAATTAGGTGGGCCTATGTCAAATCCCATCTTGTACGGGCCCGGGCCGAGCGTAGGCTCTGGCATTTTCATCAATGGTGACATCTTTTTTCTTTTTAATAGGTGAAGTTCTGTTAATAAAGATGATAATGATGGCCGAATAAGGGGTGGACCAAATTTCAGCTTGATCAATTTTCAAAAGGTTTAGATGCTAGATAGTAGATATTAAGTCTTCAAAATAAAGGGTGATAAATCAATCAAAACTTCAAACCTAAATTCAATAGTGGATCCAATCCAAGTATCAAATTGAGTCCACTGTCAATTCATGGTGTGGGTTTTAGGTGTGGAGTGGGAATTGATTGAATTTATGAGAAATGGTGGAGGGAAGAGACATTTTTAAGGGAGTTTTTAGAGGGTTCCCATTGAAATACATAAAAATTAGTAAAATAACATTGCGGGTGGGCTGGGTTGGGCTTGAACAGGTTGGGCATGCTCTACCCATTCCCAGTCCCATTTTGACCGAGCTTTCAAATAATTGTCTAAGTTCAGCCCGCTGAGCTGATTTTTTTTTTAAAGCTTTGTATTTTCGGGCCTGGGCCGGGCCCGTACCCATTTAAAAGGGCTAAATTTAGGGGCAACACCCATCCAAACCCATTTCCCGCCAAAATGGATCAATTAAAAAGGCTCGCATCAGGTTCCTAAGCAGAGAACGAGGAAGCTTGCAATGGAAGAAGACGACGAGCTTTCTTCTTCCAACTCCCCCCACAGCGAAAGCGACGAAGATTACAAGGAAGACGAATCAGACCATCAAAACCAAGAAGAAGAAGAAGACGACGATCCATCTTCTGCTGATTCTCCACCTTCAGATGAAGACCGGAAATCGCAGAATGTCGCAGCTCTCGTCAAGTAAATCAGATCTTCTTACTCCATTCATCTCCCATTTCAGATTGAATAGATCAGATCGAGTTCCTCCGCTTTGAATCTCAATCAATCTCTCTCGATTTTCATTCGATTTCGCTCCTAGGGTTTCTTTTTTCACGCGTGGACGCTAACCTAACCAGTAATTTACTATTGGATTGGCTGTGGCATCATTTTGGGATTTGAAGCTCTTGGTCTCTTAGATCTCATGTATTTCTGTAGAATGACTTTCTCTGTTTGGTTTTTACAGAGGGAACCTTGTTGTGAGAAGGCAGCCTCTCCTTCCTCGAGTGCTTTCTGTGTCGGAAGCTGCTGCCGTGGCTCGGAAACCCTTCAAGCCTCCGTGTTCAAATGGGTACAATAGAGATCAGAACGAAGAGCTGATTCGCCGGCTTTGGGCTCGGAAGAGGTTTGTTCCCTGGGGTTCTTCGAGGCCGGCTTTGGTTGAGATTCATAACCGCTTGAATGTCACGAGTGTCGTGGAGAAAGATGATTTGGAGGAGAGCGAGCCTCTGCCGCCTGGAGTCGAGCCATTGGTGCTGTGGCAGCCCGAGGAATTGGAAGAGGGAGGTGAGCGGTTGGCTCCGATAGTGGTAGATCCGTTGCTAGTTCGTTACCTTCGACCTCATCAAAGGTAAAATCTGCTTCAGTGCTGTCAATTCTAGGCCTTCAATTACCTACTATTTTGTTTGAGCTCGCTTTCTCTAAAGCTAAGTCCTCATCGTGTTTATCACCATGAAAATTGACACACGGACTAGTTGATTTTTCTTGCCTTCTTGTTGCGTGCTACCACATGCTATATACATCATTTCATGCAACCATTGGAGATCAGAATATTTGGTGGTCAGGATGGTAGTGTTTTTCTGCAATTGTGCATTCGTTATGGGGACATAAAGATTTATCACTTACATTGCTGAAAGAAGAGTTCCAGCTGTAGCGAATGCTTGCTCAAATTAAAATACTAGTGATTTATAGGCTAAAACCCTTGAACCATTAGTTATTCTGCTCATGCTCAGTGAGAATGTGTGCCTTTGGTTTTTTACTTACAGGGAAGGAGTGCAGTTTATGTTTGAATGTGTTTCTGGTTTATCCAGTACCCCTGGAATTGCTGGATGCATCTTAGCAGATGATATGGGGTATGCACTTAATGTTTGTCCTTTTACCATTATGTTTATTTTTGTCTGCTAATCCCTATCTTTGGACTGTCTGTTCATGACTTATTTTGTCTGAAATGGCAGTTTGGGGAAGACTTTACAGTCAATCACGCTGCTGTATACTCTTCTTCGTCGGGGATTTGACGGAAATCCAATGGTCAAAAGGGCAATGATTGTGACCCCTACAAGCCTTGTTAGCAACTGGGAGTCTGAGATTAATAAGTGGGTTGGGTTAAGACTGCAACTCATTGCCCTCTGTGAAAGTACCCGAGCAGACGTTGTCTCTGGAATTGACAGTTTCTTGAGACCTAGCAGCCCTTTTCAGGCAAATTTAAATTGCTTTGTGTTGATATGAATAATTTATTTTTAAGTTTCAGTTGTATTTATTGAGTTATGAAAATTTTATAGATTCAGTGGTGTTGATGTGTGCTTCAGGTTCTAATTATTTCTTATGAGACATTTCGAATGCATTCATCGAAATTTGAAAAAAGTGGAAGTTGTGACCTTCTCATATGTGACGAGGCTCACAGGTTGAAAAATGACCAGACATTAACAAATCGGGTAGGAATTAAAATGTTGGAAAATTTTTTATTTACTTTCTATTGTGTGAATAAGTCAAAGTAGATGTCAGCATGTTGTTAGTTATTCCTATAAGTTTATGTGTGGCTATGAATCAGGCATTGGCTGCCCTTCCATGTCATCGCCGTATACTGCTGTCAGGAACCCCTATGCAGGTAAGCGCAAAATTTCATTGTTCTTTAATGTCCATAGCTTTGAAGGATTCTGTTGTTGACAGTAAGATTTTCATTTGCTGTAGAATGACCTGGAGGAGTTCTTTGCCATGGTTAACTTTACTAATCCTGGAGTGCTGGGGGATGCAGCATATTTTCGTCGTTACTATGAAGTAAGTCTATATGTTTATTTTGTGATTCACAGATTATATAAGTACATAATGATCCCAATCGTGTTTTGATCCTGTCACCTGCATTTTATGTTTACTCAAAGACGCAGTGGCAGGTAAACTTTCTTTTTGTCAATGTTAAATGCATTTGATCTGCACACTTGAAGAGACACACAGCCAATTTGGATCATACATTACCACATCAAGGCTTGCATGTGAATCCAATGATCAAGGCACGCATCTAAGCTAATTCAGATGTAGATTCACTGTAACGAGGGCATCTTTGTCTGTATCCTACCATTGATGGACATACCACCTATCCTGTCAGAAGCTTTGGGTTTACAGACTTATCGAGCCAACAAGTTGGTTTGGTGTAACAAAACATGCTCGGTAATGCCTGATAAATAATAAGCAAGCACAAAGCATTTCACACTAATGAAGATTCAAGACAGAACTGACAGTCTACGGATTTTAAAATATAAAATAAAACTTAATAGTCTCTTAGGGAATGGCAATACAATGCCATTATTGTTGATAAAATGGGACATACTTTCCAGAGGCGCAACTGGGGAGAATCAAGGAAATTCTGGTCCACATCTTGATTTTACTGAAGTGATCAACCTAAATACCTAATCCAGCAGTGTCGTTCTTGCTGAACCACTAAACATCACTGCCATACTTGTCAGTTCTATGGCTAACTTTGCATGTTAAACCCCTCCCCTGACTAATTTTATCTTCAACAATGAGTTCATTATCTTTTGGGACGTCATGGACAAGTAAAGTTTTAACTTTAAACTGTATCTTATATTCTTATAGGCTTTAAAATGTATCTTATTGGTTTTTAATTTGTGGACCATAAATTCAGTTCAAACAGAGCCATCATAGTTCATGAACCATAAATTCCAAATCAGGTCTCAAGTTTCTTGCTTCCCACATCTCCATTTAGAGAGAGAGCAATAATTTTCTCCCTATTCTTTTAAAGCCGGGACTCTAAATTAAAAGCCTATGGAATAGACTCGTACTTCTTATTTGCTTAAGCACTTAAGTGAGTCACTGTGACCACCCTTCCCAGAGAAGAAGTGTTTCATTATTATTATTTTTGTTGTGGTTGTTAAATGGGACGATAGGCAAAAATGTTTAATTCTACTACATGAAAACCGAGCATTTAAAACTTGAACCAGAGCATCTGGCATTTGCTTAGGTATAAATGATTGCATATCTGGGGACATCTTGAACTAATTTTACTTTTGACCTTGTAACATTCATTTCTTCAGACGCCAATCATTTGTGGAAGAGAGCCCACAGCAACTGTGGAAGAGAGAGTGTTGGGTAATGAGCGCTCTGCTGAGCTAAGTGCAAAAGTAAATCAGGTAAAATGCTGAGATTCGTATTCTTTTTCCTGTGGTTGTGGTTGTAGAGCTTATGTCTCAATATTGTGTCAAAGAAATGGTTGCACTCTATCTGCTTTCTGTAATATAGATTCAAAATTTTCTTCTAACATTTTATACATAGCTTCATTTTTAGTCTATTAATTACTGTGAATACCCCTAGAAATGGACTCTGGATTGCATACTAGCAATGTCTCATTTGAATGCAACCGACAAATTTTCTAACTAAAAGAAATTAACATATGAATTTTTACACCAGTTCATACTGAGGAGAACAAATGCTTTGTTATCAAATCACTTGCCACCAAAGGTATGGGGCTTGATATTTATTTTGAAATTGATGACAATATCTCGAGTATTTCTTTACATGTTCTGTGTAACATTTTGCCTCAAATTGATTATCCTTGTAGATTGTGGAAGTTGTCTGTTGCAAGTTAACTCCTCTCCAATCGGAACTGTATTGCCATTTTATACAGTCCAAAAATGTAGGTATTTTCCTATTTCTTTGCCTTTATGTTTTCTTTGAACTTTTGAAACATAACACTTATTCAGCATAAAATACCGATAGTGCCTGGCTGGACCTTATTTTATTCTTTTATGTGTTCGACATTATAGGTCAAACGAGCAATAGTTGAAGAGATGAAGCAGTCAAAAATTTTGGCATATATTACAGCTCTTAAGAAGCTGTGTAACCATCCGAAGGTATGCATCATTAAAGTCTGATCCTCATATCATATGACAGCGTGCTCTATTGCATCCAAACATTTTTCTGATGTACTCTGGCAGTTGTCCTGCATTCTTTTTCTAGCTTTGGGACAATTGAAGCCCTTTTTGTTATAACGTTGAATTTTGTTGATTTTGTTATCAAATACTGTGATAAAGGGTGCCAAGATGTGTATTCTGCATGTATTTTCAAATTTTCTGCAACATAACCATTTTTTGTAACTCCATGGCCATAAACCTTGCCAACATTTGGCAAAAAATCCATTGCCTTGTCAAATTTCAAACAATCTGCAACATTGAAAATATAAATACGCACAATTAATTGTAAACACTTTCTTGTAAAAACTTTGCAAGCATCACCTAATTTCCATGTTATATGATGCTTAATAAAGATGAAGCCAGTGTTGAGATGATTATAGTTTGGAAACTGTTCTACTTTGTGGATGTTTCTGTTTGCAGCTCATTTACGATACAATCCGTAGTGGGGGTTCAGGGACATCAGGGTTTGATGACTGTATGCGCTTTTTCCCTCCAGAATTGTTCTCAGGAAGGTAAATGTGTTGCTGCTCATTCATGTTATATGAAATATAGTACAAATTCAGTACTTTTAGTAGGGTTTGGGCCTTGTGGAGAAGTAGAACTTGCATGGTTGACCCCAAATGGATGCAATATGGTTTTAATGATGATAATGATTATCATAGCGCTTTCAATGATGTTCCTTTTGTTGTTGTGATAGATCAGGATCCTGGACTGGTGGCGATGGGATTTGGGTGGAATTATCTGGAAAGATGCATGTCTTAGCTCGGTTATTGGCCCATCTGCGACAGAAAACAGAAGACAGAATTGTTCTTGTTTCAAACTATACTCAGGTATGTATGTTAATAGTAGACAGTGAACCTAGGTAGTCAGATCATCCAATGTCATCGATCGTGCTGCTTGACAAGCTATGAAAAAGTTAAAATGCTAAAAAGATTTGTAGAATGCAGAAAATAAGATGTTTAGCATAGAACAAAAGGGAAATATATCATCTCAACAAATGGCATACTTCCTAAAAAATGCATTACTCAAACGGTAATTTTCATTTTGTCATCAAATATTAGACATTCAGAAGTATTTACTGGAAACTACATGCCTCCACCTACACTTTCATCTCGTTTTTTCCCATATAATAGTAATTTAATGGTTTTAAGGTATTCTATCTTTCTTTTCATTGTAAACTATGGTCGACTGTGGACTTTCAAGTTGTTTGTTTGCATTTTCATTCACCACTCTATGCCAAAAGTGTCCTAGGAAGATGGATTTTTCCATTGAGAATGATAAGGAAATCTTCCCTAGAATCCTTCACAAGTACACTGAGATGTCAAGATATTGTCTTCAAAATCAGAAATGAAACAGGGGCAAGAATAAAAAATAGAAAAGAACTCTGCCATGTACCTTTTGCTGCCACATAATCCTCCGAAGAGTAACAGAAAAATGTGGCATTTGATTTTGACGGAGAGGTCGATAATTTCTAAATCTCCACAAAGTTGTTTGTGTGAGTGAGAGCTGTTGGGGTTGATCGACTAATCAGTTTTACTGACATAGCACATTTTAAGGAATCAGTGAAGTATCCTTTACAATAATTTCCTGCTGTTTCTTGAATAAATGCAAGTAATCAGTGCAATTTTCTGTCATCACCAAATCCAATCAAATTTATTTCAAACTTAGGATCTTGAGGATTTTGATCCCTATGATTTTGCATATCTCAACCATTCAATGTTATGTAATTTTTTTTGGGATGCTTGTCCTTAAATTCTTTTGTAAATGGCATTGTCTGTGTAAATGAGAACTTATCCAATCTATGGCTGTTCAATTGCATTCTTAAGTATGGCTGTTCAATTGCATTCTTAAGCATACGCTAAATGCAAGAGAATAGAATCTGTTGTTCAAGTCATTATAAGTCATTCCGTAAGTAATACGACCACCATCATCTTCATTACTACCATTTGCCAAGCAACCTCTGATTGTTTCCTATGATTCTACTTACTGTTATTTACCTTGATCTACCAGACTCTGGATCTCTTTGCACAACTCTGTCGGGAGAGAAGATATCCATACTTGAGGCTTGATGGGACCACATCAATCAGTAAAAGACAGAAATTGGTCAACCGTTTTAATGATCCTTCAAAGGTCTATATTTCTGCTATTGCGTCCCAAGTGTGGGTCTTTGATTTAACTTTCTTTTTATTAAGATAAATTTTGCAGGACGAGTTTGTTTTTCTGTTAAGCAGCAAAGCTGGTGGTTGTGGGCTTAATTTGATAGGTGGAAATCGCCTGGTCCTGTTTGATCCTGACTGGAACCCTGCCAATGACAAGCAGGTAAATGATTGTTTTAAAGCACATATTTATGGTATGCTTTTAACAATGTTTATCCTTCCACCTTATGATACTTGCCCTTTTGTTTTTGCCATAATTAGGCTGCTGCAAGAGTGTGGAGGGATGGGCAGAAGAAGAGAGTCTTCATTTACAGATTTTTGAGCACTGGTACAATTGAAGAAAAGGTATGATGTGCTAATAGTATATGGAGCAACTGGCATAATTAGTAACTTCTGTTGCTGCTTGTCAGTTTTGTCAATCATTTATATGGCTTTGGGACAATACCAAATTCACCTATTAATTTATTTTATATTTTTTTGTAGGTCTACCAGCGCCAGATGTCAAAAGAAGGGCTCCAGAAGGTTATTCAGCAGGAGCAAGTGGACGGTCAGATCACACAGGTTCAGTACTCGCTGCCTTTCTTGAATTCTCGTGCTTTTATTGCTCTATGTTTGTTCTTGAATGTGACTATGTGACGCATATAAAAAATCCTGATTGCAGGGTAACTTTCTTTCAACAGAGGACCTGCGTGACCTTTTCACATTTCATGTGGATGTTAGGTAATGCTTATGTACTGATTTTAAGTTTGATTCCAAAACCACAGATCTT
Organism: Persea americana; assembly: GCA_029852735.1. Classification (NCBI taxonomy): domain Eukaryota; kingdom Viridiplantae; phylum Streptophyta; class Magnoliopsida; order Laurales; family Lauraceae; genus Persea; species Persea americana. Next base: position 55,052,153 of record CM056812.1, read on the forward strand.
CTGTTACCCAAATGCCATTAATTTTTAGCTCGCAAATGTTAAAAAGGGAGGGAAAACTGCTTGAATTTGTACACATAAATGTCTTATTATGGAGAAAAAAATATAAGCTCTGTAACTAGTTAATACACATTCATGTATTAAAGTGTGTTGGATCTCAGGACGAGTATTGAGTGGGTTGAGGCCACTTGGACATGACCCAATTAAAAAACAAGTCTTAATATCCCGACTTGATTCCATTTAGGTCCAAAACTGATCCACCTCCTGGCCTGGACTGAGTCGGGCAGGAAGGTTTTTGTTGATCTGACTGACCCATTGGCACCCTTTCATTCCATAAAAAGGCCACAGCCTACTGATTGTACTATTTCAAAATCTACATCATGATGTGTAGTTCTGTTATGATCAGCTGCGAAGTACCTTCTAGTATCCTTTCCAGATGTAGATGGTGTCTCAAACTTTTGCCTGTGATTCACCTTTTTCATTAAATTCACAGTGAGCAACTGAGCAAGAGTGCCTATGCTTAGGAAAAAGACAGTTTATTAATGTTTTCTTTTTTATTTTATTTTATTAAGCATAATTTAAGAAGGCAGTAAATTGTGATGCACATTGAAGTTGGTTCTGTTAGGTTCTACTATTGTGATTTTTAGCATCTTTAAGAGTTGTTGTTGTCGTTGTATTATTTTTTTGTTTCTTATGAATTTTCTTTTCCTTCTTTTCTTCTAATTTTAAAGGTCCGAGATCCATGAAAATCTGAACTGCATTCGCTGTAAAATAAATAATTTAAGCATGGCAGATTGCTCAGAAAACCTAGTAGAGGCCGATCTCATTAGAGATGCAGCAGATAGAGAACACCAAGATGATCTAAATGCTTCTGATATTGGTGGATTTGCTGAAGTTGCAGGATGCTTGCATAAGTTGAGAAGTTCAGAGAAACAGGTATTGCCATGGATGTTCAATTCTTTGTTACGAAGTCTTTTCTTGTTATAGAAGTATTTTCTCATTCCTTGAAAATGTTACTTTCAGCTAGGAACTCCCCTTGAGGAGGATCTAGGAAGCTGGGGGCATCATTTTTTCCCAACATCAGTTCCTGATACAATTTTTCAAGCTTCAGCTGGTGATGAGGTGCGGCACACAAATTCTATGTTTTTGCATGATCTACTGAACTTTTAGGAAGAAAAAAAAACCTCTTCTCCTGACAAAGAAACTAGTGATAACTTGGCTAAAAGTATGGAACAAGTAACTTGACAATGATTCTTCTAACTTTGTTGGAGTGTTAATAAGGGGAACTTGTGAAATATTCTTTCATGCCCATTGTTGAATGACTTCCTTTCTTGCGAGAGTGTTTTTGTCCTTTTCGCGTTATGCTAATTAGGTTAGTGGTTAACTAAGGTCGCAGTTGGTTGTTCAATCAGAAAGTCTAACATGAAGGAAGTACTTTGAGTCTGTGATCCCTTCTGTAAGAGTAAAGGAGATGGGATATTCAGAATTGTGCACACCATTGACCGTCCAAGCATATGAGCCGAATTGATGAAACATTGGGGATAGTAATAGAGTAATACATACTGATGAATAAATCAACAAAGCAATGCACAGGACAAGAATCTAACATTCAGAAAATCAGTCTGGTTTATTCCAGATAATCATACAGAAGAAACTGTTTTCCCATTGCAAAAACTCATAGAAAAGGCAGGAGAGGAGCACAAGTTGCTCCTCCTTTTTTCAATTTAGACTTTAGAAGGTCTACAACAGGGTTCTGAGGAATATTCCATGGATTTTGAAGCAGGAAAGATGAGCTAAAAATTTTAAGTATCATGCTAGTTAGACGAAGGGCTGCTAAACTTTTGAATGAATTTTTCACCTGGGACACCGGCATCTTAGTGGGGTCACAAGCTCAACCAGATAGATAGGTTTTGAATAGGGGCTAAAAAAAATCATCCTTATTGGATATTTCTAGCCATTGGATCCAACCCAATTATATGGTAAATTGATTTCATTTTGACTGCCAATTTTCATGATCTTAGATAAAATGACTGGAAATATCAATATCAAATGAGGTTGACAAGCTTGATTTCATTTTTCTGCCAGTTTCATCACCTTGATTGCTGGTAAACCCCTAATCCACAGTCTATCTATGCATCTGTGATGTCTAGTGTGCTACACGAAGATGCCTGGTGTCATGGCTGAAGTTCTTTTGCTCCATGAGCAGACAATTTTCATCTATATAGGTTTTCTTAAGTTGAAAATTACTTAGGGCAGGGTCTGATAGATTTTTATATTTAGGTGGTTACTGTTGAACAAAATGTAGGTTTTGAGTTGGATGTGCAAATAGGATCAGCAGAAGGTGAAACCATGAAAAAAGTAGAGTGTTGCTATCTTTTGGCGCTACTTTGCTTAAAGAGTCATTTCTTTTAAATGGTTGTAAAACCTGCGTTCTTTTATCGGGTTAAATGCTGTTATTCCCAGCCACTCTGTCATGTTGCTTCAAGCTCATTAGAACTTCACTAAAACGAATACACGTGGCCTATCATGTGCAATTGGGTTCAGTAGAAAAATACTGCCTTTGTTGACTAGTTTCTACAAGGAATATAAATATATATATAATATGAGAAAATTTTAAATGATTTTCAACCCAAGATGAGTCGTTCTAGACCCACAGGCTGGCTCCCATGGCAATGCATTGTGGCACTTGTGTACAACATCCACGCCGTGGAAAAGGTGCCCTGCATTCTGTAGTTGGTGTCCTGTCCCAAAAATAAGTAGGGCCAACCAAGTGGGCCACACTTGTTACAGATAGATGGTTGGAAAAAAATCTTCAAATAAACCAACTGCTTGGGCTAAGTCAGCTAAAATATGTTATATGGATTGGACAGTCTGATGGGAGTCGGCATGCTAATTATAACCAGTGGGTTTATCCAACACGAGATTTTCTTTTGAAATGGAAGTTAGAAGTTGACAATGTTGCAACTCTCATCTCTTCTCCATAAAGCCTGTTAGAATCCTGATTTCATCCCTTCCCTTCTCCCTGTTTGATTCTGTGGCTGGTCAACCTACAATGCAAGAAATATAACGAAGTCTTAAAATTTAAATGATGTTTATTGGACTTGCTCATTGCAGCAATATCCTAGAGAGCTTGCTGTCCGTCACTGTTATCTTTACCTCTTAAAAATGCTTGAAGCTAATTTTTTTTAAAGCTCTTTTAGGGTTTTTTTTTTTTTTTTTTTCTCTGTTTGGTGGATTGGTAAAACTCTTTATGCTGTAGCAGGTTACGTTTGTTTTCACCAACCAAGTTGATGGGAAGCTGGTTCCCATTGAATCGATGAAAGGTTCCAAGGCTCAGGCATTGGACGGACCAAAAGACCACTTCCAGGAGAAGGCAACTCGCCACTTGAAGCCTGTGCTTTCTTCTCTGAAAGATGTTAAGATGCATTCTCCTACACCAACCCCAACACTACCTTCCCCTGAAGATTCTACAAGGTGCACGTCGGCTCCTACATGCTATTCTTCAGAAAAGAGTAGAACACCTACCTGTTGTAAATCTACAGAAAAAGGTACAACAATATTAGCCAGATCATCTATAAAAGGTTTGCGAGCACCAAGGAAGGCTCGCATGTCTCATGAAAATCAGTTACCCCTCAAAAGATTGTCTTCTACTGTTGAGCAACCTGATAATGATTTCATCATGTAATCTTTTGTTGGCCTAAAGTCCCCCACTTCTTTTCTTTCTCATTTATCTTTTCAAAGATGGGTGCATCAAGATAAAATAAAGATTAAAACAAGATATCATTGGAGAATGTATATGATGTCTGAAACTGGAGAATATTATCAGAGACATCCCTCTGAACAACTTTTGCATCCTATAATTGTTGTGCCATGTCAACCAAATTGGCTATTTGGAGCTAAAGCAACTTATTAGTATTGTGGCACGGCAATGATTAAGACTCAGGTTGTTCATATAAATAGGGTTGTACATGGGCTGGCCTTGTACCTTAGAAACATAAAAAATAAAAAAATAAAAAAATTATAGGCGCTGCCCAAATGCCTGGCTCAATTAAAGTCTAGGCTCAAGTCCAGCCCATTGATAATCTTATATTTAGATGTCCTGTGATATTACCTCATTTTAGACACCACAATAACTCGGTAAAAGGTCATCAATGTCAGGTTCAAGGTCAGGAAATCCTTTATGAGATATCCACAGCGTGATTCGTAGTATCATCCATAAGAGCCCCCTCAAATTCAATGGCCTAGATTGGCATAATACACGTACACCATGAGTACAGTGGTGGCAGTAGTTAGGACTTAGGATGGCCCAGCATGAAAGAAAGGTTTTGATATTCATAATATTCTTCATATAATATATATATATATATATATGGGAGCCCTTTTTACATTTTTCTTGTCTTCTTGTGCAAAAAGGAAAGTGTCCCTCACCCTATGATGAGGGAAAGATACATATGAACATTCCCACATATATATATATATAGTAGATTAGTCTTCTCGGATCTAACACTGATTGAAAGAGCCACGTAACATAAACACACAAGACGGCAAAGACGCCTGTCTCAGTAGCCAATTAGTCATAATCAAATGCCTTGTTAATTTAGTCCAAAGCCCAAACCCTGCTGGCAAGATAGCAGACCAAACGAGTGACAATGCCCTCTCTTCCCAGGCTTAAGCTTGTATCCATATAGATCCAATGCCTTTTGATTGGTCCTCTGGTGCTCATCTGCACCCATTAAGTTGCGTGTGAAGTTATCTTTTGCTAATCTGAAATTCTGGCAAAAGGGAATGCATGTGAGTGACAACTATCCCTTTGGTGGAACTAAAAGTCCACCACCAATACATCACTCTTCACTTCTCCCAAAAAAAAATGAGAAAGTACAAAGTACATATAATATAACCTGATGACCCCTGCTTTCTCAAAACCTTTATTACACACCTACGTTGAAGAATTATATGTTGAAGAATTATGGTTCACCAGAAATGTTATAATCAAACTCAGAAATTCATCCATTCAATTATTTTCTCAGAAATTCATCCCTTCAAGTATTTTCTCTAATTAGGTAATTGAATTTTTTTGCAAGGCATATTGGAAAACAGGAACTGAGAGAGAGAGAGAGAGAGAGAGAGTATGTGCTCATTACTAATTGTGTTGTATAACACTTCAAGGTGACTCTAGACTGATGGAACGAGATTAAGATGATGATTTTGATATCTTAAAACTTCTCTTCAAGTGATACCCACAATAAAAATCAATATAAAGAATGTGTTCAATGCATTTCTATGTAACACATTTGTATCATGTTTTTGCCCAAAAAAATGTATTGTGATACTAAGTAATCAGATTAAAGTGCTTTTTTGTTTTGTTTCGGGATTTGGTTCTTCCTCAATATATTCACACCATTTTTATTCAAGTAAGAGGCAGTGCTTTATTACATAGAATAAAGTAAATAAGATGTGGCAAAAACACCAAGACCTAAAAAGAATTAAATATAAAAGATGGCCGATGTCAATATCACCTACCCAATAACTGAATTGTGTTTTTTCATTAGTGTCTTAGAAATGGGTGTTGTGCTCCAAGATAGCCCACACAAGTGGGAAGAGAACTCATGTAGTGAAATAGTCCCTTCTTGTACTATGTAGTTTTGGTACAAGTTTCAAAAGACGATAATGTGCAAATGATTGTTCTTTTGACGACATAGATCACTTAGTTTTTCTCCAATTATCACTCTAATTGAATTTATAGTAGGAACAGCACTGACCAGCAGTACACCTTTCTATTGCACTTGTGTATTTATGATTTTAAAATGGACGACGATGTTTATAGACTTTCTTTTTAATCTAAATCCAAAATCCCAATTGTATATGTAGAATTAGCATACACTTCAAACTTCACCCCCATTACAAAGTTGTATAGAGTGGTATCACATCTTTGTCCATGTACGAAATACACCTACCTACATGACCGTTGGTAATAAAATTTCTGTAAAGGACCAATGGCACTTTCCTAATATTTTTGAGAATTTAATAGACTCACCAACTAGTTCATGCAGGAAAAAAAAAAAGCCGTTCATCTCATGTGATCATGTGATCTTTTCCCAAAACAATATGACAACTATCCTCCCACATCCTTGACCAGCACAAAAGAATCTTTTATTTTATGTTTTCATCTGAATCTTTCCATCTGCTATATATTCCCCATTTAACGAGTCCTCCTTTTAGGGCCTAACTGGTCTGATTACCTTTAGGGCGTGTTTATTTGCATTAAAATATATAAGAATAAATGAACTCTAACAAAATGATAATTAGAAAGGTAAGGGGTGAAGGATTTGAAATGGAAATGCAGATTTGAACTTTAGGGCGTGTTCTGGCCTCAGTTTTTAAGCACTTAGAGCATGAAACCTATGTAAGATTTTCTAACGCAGAGAAACGGAGGACATCGTATCTGTAGGACTTCTATGCCAGGGTAGTCATAAGGTGTCCCACCTAATCGTGGTCCTGATCTTTTCAATTCATGGCCCAACTGTATCTCAAGGGCATTGGGCACAGTACTGTGTGTCCCTCAGTAACAGTGAAGACTCTATCATCAGATGCTGCAGGTAAGAAGAAAAAGAGAGAGAGAGAGAGAGAGAGAGAGAGAGAGAATTGGAAAGCCCTGTCACGTGGTTCCGAGCGATCCGTCGGTGTCGCCAGCTCATGACCTGCTAATAGTATACAAGTCAATGGCCGGTCAAATAGAACCATGCAACCCTTTCTGCCACCATTACTTAAACCAGTATAGGCTCCTTCCAAACCAACACAGCCCTATACATTTTGTTTCTTCCATTGATTTTCATGATACCCTTTTGACATGGCCCCGTCTTCCTCCTCCTCTCTCACCACATGCTTACACATGTTCATGACCAACCCCCATCATCATCATCCCTCATTGCATGTATACATTGTTCCATAAGATTTTGGTTCAAGAGGTTAGTGTATTGTGAAGACATTCATACAAGTTCATAGTGAGTACTGACCCATAAGCATGTGGCTAACACTGCATGCATATTTCATTATGGTCATGATTTCAGTAATGTTTACTAGTTTCCAGTCATGGGGATTTAGAGCCGGCTAAAAATTAGATGCTGTGAATGAGAATTTTGTTAAAAAGGTGAAAGGTATTGAAAGGGATATATCATAAATGCCAGCTTCACATAAGATGTATGTGGGAAAGGTGCTTGCACTGTTAGTTACATGCACATGAATTGGTTGAAATAGACAGGAGACAAGCCCAGCTGCAGAAGATCACCCTTATCTTGAGTCCCAATCCTATTAGGCTTAGGGCATGTTTCGTAGGAGGATATCCAATAATTCTTGTATGGGATATTTGAATTCTGCCAAAGCTGTCCCCGAGTTGGATTCCTAAACAAGGACTCTAAATATTTTGAAAGCTAAAGTTTGAAGAACTTGGAAAAATCTGTAAGCCACAATTTTTTTTCGATGGCCCGAGAATTTATACACCAAACAAAAAATTTCAAAAGCTCAAGAGACAACCGCGGTCATGCTATCAGAAATTCTCAACAATATGATTCCAGATTGGAATTCTTGTGAACAAATGGGCCTGTAGACTCATGAGAGATTTGTTGAGGTCTCCTATAAGGCCTGCTTTTTAAAAATTTGAACAAAACAAAATAAATCTCTTCTTGTTTAGGCTTCAATTGGCCCAACCTCATTGACTCACAATCAAAGAAATTTTTTTTTACCAATTTTTATGATGTGGCGTATTTTATTCTAGATGGTTTAGAAGAGCCTTTCCTTTTTCAAATTAGTTTTATTCAGAACTAAGTTTAGAGTGTTAGTCTCGACTAAATTAACTTGGACTTAATCATCTTTTTATGTCATAGGTTTGAGTCTAATTTGGTTTGAGGATCCAATCGATTCTGTCATGAATTGACCAAAATCAAATCATTGATTGATGATCGAAGTGATTGATCAAGTTTTCCACACTAATAGCATAGGCTATTTGTGTGGAATAAAGAAGAAAAAGTGCATGCTTGCTTGCATAAAATATCCAGGAACTGAATACATAGAAATTGATGGTCAAATAAGCTCATGAAAGGATTGTTAAAGAGGTGATGTTTGAAGGATATGATGTGAAAATGTAGATGGAACATCTACTTTCATAAGTATTGAATTACAAGAGGCTATTCATTTCATTCAATTTACACAGAGGGGGATGTTATTTGATGGTTTTTTTTAATATTCATATTTGGTTCTTCATTTTTAACTGCTTGTAAAAATACAATTCTAGGTACTCAATACATGAAATGAACGCCCAAAGCGGGTTTCTATAGTTATAGTTGTGACAAAAATACAGGTGGATTACATTGATTTTCTCTCCTACTTCACTCATCATCACATCCATGCTTCTATGGGCTATATACATTTTAGTTCTTAATGTGGCAGATATAAATGCTGGCCAACATTCAAGTCTATGATACATACATACATATACAAATAAAACCGTCTCATGTTCATATAAATACAAGCACCACCAACCACAGCTCACCTCTGAGAGAGAGAGATCTACAACTACTTGGCGTTCTTCGGTGTTCATGGCATGCTTAGACATGTTCAACCCAGACAATCATCAAAGCCTCTGTGGCCAAATGAGCCCAAGGATCTCCTTCTCAAACGATTTCGTCGACCCAGATCACATGATCAAGCACGAGCGAGCCACGTCTTCCGCACCCATTTCGTCAGACTTCGAGTTCTCACGAACCGACTACACCATGATAACAGCCGAAGAGATCTTCTTCAAGGGGAGGCTTCTACCCTTGAAGGAGAACTGCACCACCCAGTTGCAGAAGATGACGCTCCGTGACGAACTGCTCCACAGAGACGGCTGGGAGGATGACGTGTCTCAGAGGCCCCCCAAGGGCCCCACCAGATGGAAGGAGCTTTTGGGTCTGAAGAAGACGAATGTTTCGGGTAAAAAGCATGATAAGGAAGGGACTTTGGAAACAAAGGCATCAAAGAGCCATGTTTCAGAGCTGGTGCTGGGTCAAGTTGGCAGGGTGGGTCAGGTGAGGATTGAGGAATGAGTCATCTTCATTATACTACCATTGAATTTTTCTCTAGCTTATACTTTTAATGAATGATTGGCCTATGTGTTTGCAGGAGATGGTGAGTAATGGGGGCACAAAGCCTGGAGATGTGAAGATTGAGACATGATAATGAGAAGAAGGTGAGTACTGGATGTTTTGGTTTTTGGAGGGATTGGTGTGGATTAATGGAAGAGTTTTGCCGCTGGGGGGTGGGTGGGTGGGTGGGGGGGTGTGGGGGTTCGAGGTGGGGTTAAGTGTTGTGTTAATGGGGAATGGTTTTTAACATCTTTTAACTTTGGTTGGAATTAGTTTTGAGTTTCATCACTAAGATGTTGGTGCTTGGTTGATTATTGTACACACGTTTTGTGATTCAAGAATTGTATGTGATATTTAGCATTAGATCTTATGAAGATGGTGGTATTGTTTGGATCTGCTACATTTATGTGTATATATATGTTTTAGATGTTAGTGGGTGATGCAGACTTTGTCATCTGAGAGAGAGAGGTTTCGTTTGGAGATCTATGATGTGGGCATCATGTAGAATGTCATTGGCTAGAAAGTCCTCTACCCATCTGGTTAAGGGCTAATCTATAATGTGGGCATCATGTATTAGTGCACAGCAGCGGGCTTAGGATTTTCGTTTGTGTGCAGTGGACTCAAAGTTTTCATTTTAGATTTTGAAAGCACACCGACTGGTGCGACCACACCCACGGGCCTCTACTTGGGTCCACCATTGCTGGTGAACATCTAAAGCAAATGTTCAACAGTTAATGGAGAGCCTAGAATTAATCCAGGGTCATGGGTTATACTTAGGAAGTAATTTTCTTGCTCAACATTTGATGGTCCTCTGCTTAGGCCCTCAAATATTGTACATCAAACTCTCTACAAGTACTCACCTTGTTATCAACCGGATCTCTTGGTGGGCCCCACATGAACCAGGAGCTCTGTAGTCGATCTCACTGTGTAGCCATGTGAAGTGAGAGAGAGTATCATGCACAGGCACATGCATTCCTTCGTTTTAATGGCTGGTCAAACCAAAACTTTCCCAGAATCCAAACAGTAGACTCTCTGCTGCTTGGTGTCCACCTGGCCACGCGTCAGACAGCAAATAGCCATTACACAAAACGACAAAGACCCCTATCCCTTAGCAGTGGGCCCCACTTAGTCGATGCCACCTTTCAGCAGCACTACTACTCACTTCTCTCTCTCTCACAATGAAAGGAGCCCCCACCGCATTTACTGTAGCTGTGTTAGGACTTCACTGTACTGAGCACCCAATCAGTTGGCTTGAATGTGGGGTCGTCCAAGTCCAACCTGCAAAGGTTCCTTGCAACCTGGTGCGCTGGTTTTTATGGTCAGAGCAGAACAGGGTATAGCAGTAGAGGAGTAGGTGCCACTGTTTTGTGTATTCAATGCGTGGCCCGGACTCAGCTTTATCAGAGAGCCAGACACTGCGCTGTGGTAAATCTAAGAGAGCTGTATGTTGGGCTAATATGTCCATAGGCCACATTCCAAGGAGCTAATAAGAGTACCCCATATGAGGATGAGACTTGAGAGGGATGGTCACAGGGGTGGGCAGTGATAAATAGGATCCCAATCTTCTTTTTTTATTTTCTAATTTGTCTCTCCCAAGGTCACTGTGGTGTCAAAATTGAAAGATGTGATGGTTTGGAGTTGGGATCCAAATTCATTCGGTTAAATATCTTGGGTATGATAGATTGGGATCCAACATTCATTCGGTTAAATATCTTGGGTATGATAGAGAGAGAGATATGAAATGGCATGCGGTCTAGGCAGGGAAGGTGCCCGTGTGCCTTAAGAGACAATGGAATGATGCCTTTGGCATCTGGTGCATGTGGTGGGTATCATTTAATAGATTCTGGATCGTGCAGTTGGACTGTGGGGGCTAACTTTGGGGCAAGCCAATTACAGAGAATTACAGAGGTGATGGAAAGATCTCAATAAGATCCATGGATATGCAAAATATCAGCCTATCAGCCTCACCTGATCATTCTATTCAGCTAGTGTTATGGATGATTTTTCTTAAGAACTCAATTTATTGCTACTGGCTGCTGATTGAGTATAGCCTGAATTAGCATGTATACCATGGGTAACTTGATCTTTGGTAAGCTGGTGCAACCGTTAGTAAGGAATTGTGGACACCGGATTTATTTGTTAGTTATGAGTTGGAAAAAAACTATATTTGGCACTCATCTAACTAATACCCAACTTTGGATTTATGAAAAAAAAAAAAATGAAAAAAAAAGATAGGATGCATTCTAAGATCATTAAATTCGAAGGCCATAAATCAAAGAGTTAAGATGATCAAATGGGGTTGATGTTCTCTTCCAAAATTTTCGGCCCTCTATATCCCCCATGACTAACACTAGCCTATGGCCCCCCACAAGGAGGTGCTCATGAGAGTGTGGCTTTACAAGTTTGCAAGCATGACAACCATATGATCTAAAACGTGACCTAAAAGTTTGCATAAAAGGAAATCATCTTATATATAGAGAGGTGCGTTTTAAGAGCTTCGGAGATGTCCAAATGTATGGACGCTTACGCTGATTGGATACTTGGATTACAGTCAAACTTGGGCCAGTGGTTATTTATCAGAAGTAAAATGCGTGAGCGGCTTAAATTGATTTCAAAATGGTGCGAGTGGGCCTCAAAGGCGTAATCAATTGAAGGGCCTGTGTAGGTTGAATGAGTGTCATATTTCAGCTCGTGCTAATTCAAGGAGATCAATGCGTGTGAAGAGTGGGGCAAATAAGCTCCACCTGAGCCTTTGATGTTGGAGATGGACCAAGATATAGGTCTCAAGCAATCACCAAGTTTCGGCTAGGCTGAGAGGTACAAACCATGGTAATGGGCTGGCCGCTGGCCTGCCTGATGCATGGGTGTTACTACAATTGATGGTTATGCCGACGTGCAGGTGAGTGAAATCACAGTGCAAAGAGAACATTATGAATGCGCTATGGTTGCAACTTGAGCCATGGGAACATAAACCCATGTCTTAGCTCACATAAAAATACAACTTTGGCTGTGCTCGTTTGAGCTTGGGCTTTGGGCCTGAATGTTGAAGAGGGATTAGACTTTTGACGGAGCCTGTGTTAGGACCTCAGGCATTTGAAGTACAGGCTCAGACTTTTTTTCTCTCTCTCTCATAGTCGGGCTTCTCAATGGCCAGGCCTTGAGTTTTAGTACTCAGTCCAGGCTATATTGCATCCAATCATTGTTTTCGCCGGGGCATGAATTAAGTGATAGAAAGCCGGAAGCTCGGCCAAAATCTAAATAATACATGCAGTTTTTTGACTAATTTGCTCAAACAAGTCATAGAAAGCCCCGGCCCGACCGACTAAATGGGCATGCTTATTCATGACATGTTCGCGAGGGGTGAGGTTCGTGCTATTTAATTAAGGCCTGCATCAGTGTTCCTAAAGTCAGGCTGCACTTGGACCAACACTCTACCTTAGGGCTGGACCCCTGGACTCGGATTCTTTCATTTAGGGTTGTTGGAGTTGGACTCGGGCTCAGCCCAGACATTTTCGGGCTGGGCTTGTGTTTGGCCCATGCCCTAGTAGATATTTGCATATTTCTCCTATCAAAAGATAAGATATTTTCATTGCGAGCGAACGGACGAACGTTAGAAACCCTACAAAAAAAACCCGCGCTCCTGCTCTTCTTCTTTCACCTTCATTTCTCTCTTCCTCTCCTCTTCCAATGTCGACGTTCCTCTTCTCCTCTCTCCCTTCCACTGCCTTTCTCCACAAAAACCCTAATTCCTCTCCTCTCCTCTGCAACTTCTCCTCATCTTCAATCTCCATCTCATTCTCCGCCAAAGCAAACCCCTTTCCCTTCCGATGTTTCTCTGCAGCGGCTTCAGCCGTCGGATTCCGAGCTCCCACCAAGACCAACGGCTCCGATGCTTCCGCGACAGCGGAACTTCTCGATATCTCCAAGCTCGGCATCTCGGAAGTGATTGTATCCGCTCTCGCCCGACGCGGAATCACAGAGCTGTTTCCGATTCAGGTACTGTCTTTCTTTTTCTTTTCTTTTGGTTGTCTCTGTAAGCTGAGGTCGTAGAAGAGAATTTCTTTGATTGTTGAAACTGGTCGATTTGGTGGATTTTTGTTCATGTCATGTCTGTTTTTGATGCGCTGCCTGGCTTTTGGTCATTTGTGATTTCAACTCGAACTTTGAGCTTTTAGAAAGATTGATACTTTAGATATCACAGCAACATGCATCTAGACCTGGATTTCTCAGTTTTCACTCTTACCGTTATTTAGGGCCTGTTTGTTTGCATTAGAATACATAGGAATTGAATTCATAGGGTAGTTAGAAATGAAAATGGAAGGTAAATTTCCAAAAACTGAGCATCAAATAGCATTTTCTGTTGATTCTATTTTCCTAAAATAACTTGTTATTTGATGTTCATTCTAGGAAATTCACCTTTAATCTTCGTTTCTATAGAATTTAAATAATCATAAGAATCACTGTGTTCCCATAATTTCACAGTAAGTATCATTGAATGAAGAGACTTACATTTATAATGAAATACCAACTAATCTTATCCTAAAAGATACTCTAAGAATATCACTAACATCCTAACAAACTTATTAACAGATGATAGATAATCTCTCCAACAGTTTCTAACCACCCTTTGCATTCAATTTCTATGTATTCTAATGCAAACAAGCATGCCCTTATTGTGAAATTGGGCATCCAATATTTTAATTTATTGCATTGTTCAAGCATTCGGCTGTGAGATATATATGGTGGTATTTCAGTGTATAATGGAAGATATAAATGTTGCAAAGTTTGGCCTTGCTTGTGCATAGAGGAAGGATAAGGGTTGGTTAGATGGGAAGAAAACAAGTGGAGAGAACTATCCAGTGAGCAAATTTAATTTGTGAACAGTTTTCTCCACCTGTTCTCCTTGTCCAAACAGGTCCTAATTGTCTGAATCAAAGGGTTGTGATTTTTACTACTGTGTTTGAGTGGAGCATATGTTTAGAGCACATTTGATGTGGATGCTGGCTTTGTACCTTATTCATCCTATATCCATATTAATGGCATTGGTTTGTCACAGAAGAGGAAAAGAGAGTATGATGCCTAATACAGGGTTTTATTCTGCACCAGGGCAAACACTGGTGGAATGAATGACAATCTGTTATGCTAAATATTCAAAATGCGTAGATTTGTGAAGCGGTGGAATGAATGTGGAAGGAACCATTTACGTGCATTTTTATGAATTGTCATGTTCTGCATTTCTACTTGTTGGATCAATCTTTATCTTCTCTAGTTCATGTTTGTTCAATGGACTATCAATGCTTGCAGAGAGCGGTGCTGGAACCGGCCATGGAAGGTCGTGATATGATTGGAAGAGCCATTACTGGATCTGGGAAAACTCTTGCCTTTGCCATTCCCATATTGGATAAAATCATTCAACACCGTAGTCAGGACAGGTTCTTATTTCATCTCATTCTATGCTATTGATATTTGCCTGCATCATTATGTTTGCTGCTTTAATAGTTTTTCCACTTGGCATGTGTTTTCTATTATCATGTTACCGTTAGACCATGGTGAATTATGCGTTCTTCTTTTTGTTCTTTTTTTTTTCCATCACTTATGGAGTTGGTTCATTTCCAGTATTTTAACTTTACTGTAGGCTGGCTGAGATTTGTTTTCAACCCTTTAGTCATAGCTTTTTGGCCAAAGTCATATGTTTTCCTGGTTAACTGTTTGGCCAACTTTATCGGACTTTTTGGGCAGTTTTCAACAACTTCCTGCACATTTTATTTCAAACTTTGGTCTTTTTTTTCCAACTTTCTGACAGTTTCAAATATTTCATCATTGGGATTTTATTTGGCAACAACATCAGATTTTACAGGGTCTGCAAGTTAAGTTCTAAAACTTATGGATTTTGCAAGAAAACCGCTTGGTGCAAAATTATGAGGCCCAATTGACCTAAGCTACTGCTGTAACAAAACCAGAATTTGGGCTTTCTTTTTTCTTCTGACAATAATGGTACATGGGTTCCCTTCTTAGGTCAAGTTTGTGATTTTGTTCTGGTTTGAATTGATTTAATAACGATAAAGAATATGAAAAACTTTTAAAAGGTTTAGCAATTTTTGCTTGCCAAGTGAAATAATAATATAAGTGGCGTTCTAGATATCGGTGTCACTATTTTAATTAGTAAATATGATATCTTTATTTTCCTTCCAATGTTCTTATGTCCTGGTCACTGACAAACTTTTAATATGAGAGGTTAGTGTTTAACTTACCTTCTCAATTTAAGAGAATATTGGGTTATAGTTTTGGTCAGTTCTGTTTTAAGTGTTGCTTATGCTATATTTTGCTCGTTCACATTGTATTTTATATGTTTTTGGCTTCCAGGCGAAAAAGAGTCCCCTCAGCTTTGGTTTTGGCTCCTACTCGGGAGCTTGCCCGCCAGGTGCAAAAGGAGTTTAAAGAATCTGCTCCAAACTTGAGTAGTGCTTGTCTTTATGGTGGAATACCAATCATGAGTCAAGCACGTATGCTTGGATTGGGTATTGACATTGCTATTGGTACACCTGGCAGAATAATTGACCTGGTTGAAAGGGGTGCCTTAAATCTTTCTGAAGTCAAGTTTGTTGTTCTGGATGAAGCTGATCAGATGTTAAATATAGGTTTTCAAGAGGCTGTTGAATGTATTCTAAGTTATTTACCAGCAAAGAGACAATGTATGTTATTTTCAGCAACAATGCCGTCATGGGTTAATCAGCTCTCAAGGAAATACTTGAGGAATCCATTAGTAATCGATCTTGTAAGTAGGTTTGTTAACTTTTTGGGCCGCTGAAAATTTGCATTCATCCCAGTCCCAAGTTGTTTTGAATGCTTAGTTGTGACTCATGAATCGTGTTTAGTTCCTAGTAATTGTCCATTAGTTAAACTTGGAATACAACTGTGTTAAAGTTACATTATCTAAATTTCTTTTTTTGGCTTGCAGGTTGGTGATTCAGATCAAAAGTTAGCCGGCGGTATATCTATCTATTCAGTTGTGTCAAATGCTTCTGCGAAGCCAAACATTCTCCCTTCTTTGATCTCTGTAAGTTTGTGACAGTTGTTACAAAGAGTTTATTTGAGAAGATTGAAGCTCTGATTGTTTTCTTCTCCATAAGAAATCTAGAGCCATATTACTTTGTTGTGGACGTATCATGCATGCATGATATCCTTGTCAAGAATTCAAAGGGAAGGTCGGATTGCCCTTTGTCCTTTTTCTTTTTTGAACCCTGGGCAACAGCTTAGTTTATAACTAAGGCACGCTATTCAGAAGAGAAGGCTTTTTAGATTCATAATAAATACAAGGGGAGCCTAAATTTTATGACTAATTAAGGGAATTTCTCTATTGAAAATGGCAAGGATAAAATATAATAAAAAACTTGTAACACATCAGCCATAGTTAAATTGCATCATCCAATTTGTTGAGATTTGATTTCATGATAAGGATTTTTCAGTCAAAGTAATTATAAAAGGTATGAGCATTTCAAGGTGAGGAGCATGGGTAAATGCTTCAAAATGATAGCCTGATGTTTACTTATAGTTGATGTGGGTGCTACATTTTGTTGACAAGAAACTGTACCTCAATGGATGGGGACATATGACCATCAAGATGACTTGCCTTCAGGCTTAACCAGCACACACATTTGGTAGGACTGCAACCTGCCCAAGTTCCAACACCTCACCTAGAAAGAGGAGAGGGCACGGGGATCTATGGCAGCTCCACATCCTGCTGAGGATGAATTTTCACCCATGGAGATCAGGGAGCACCAGAATGGACCACATTGATTGTTTGCAGGATCATTTCTTGTGTACTCTTAAATTGTTCGTTTTCATTGTCATTAGAGAGCGCCTCCCTATCCTGTATATTTGTGTGTGTTTTTTCTTTGTTTTTTGAGTGGTGACTATTGTTAAGTATCTTATGTGCTCTTGCTGGTTTCTTTATTGTAAAAGCTAACCCCTATCCTGAACTGAAAAAAAAAGAAATGGCCCAGTTATTGATTTGAAACATCCATTCAAATGTGTATCTGGGACTTCAGGTGTGGTTTACTGGTAGTTATGAACTGAATTCACAAGACAATTACATAGCCATAAGTCCATAACTGATACAACTTCTTGACTATGAACTTGGGAGGTTTTTATTGTCTGTGTTCTCAATAAAACCTGTGTCCTATTATAGCTGCTTCATGGACCCCCTTTTGAAAGTGTAAATTCATGTCCGAACCATCTTGATTTATGAAAGAAAGTTTTTTTTATTTTTATTTTTTATTGCTAAGTACTGAGGTTCATATTGGTACAAGAAACTTTATGAATTTCATTTTCTACTTAATATTCAACTTTCAAAGGTTCCTCATCTGTTCAACTCAAACTTGAAGTAACCACCCTTGGGAATTTGATATGGTACTAATCAAGGTGAAGAGCTGGAGGTCCATTAGAATAAAAGGTTAAGAACTGGATGGTTTTGAAGAGAGTTAGGCTTCTAAAGCTGGATATAAAATTATAAATGCCAGGAGAATCTAAGGGCAGCACTAGGCTCAGTTCAAAAGGCAACTCTTAATTTTTTTTTCTTCTTTTCTTGATCATAGATTCAGTTGTCCCATAAATAAAGGTAGAGCTGAGGAAAAAAAATATTTTGAAATTAAAATTCCCATTATCTCTTGGGACTCGTAGAAGCTGTTCTAAAAAGCTTTAGGTGTGGACTTATTCCTGATTAACCACTGGTAGTGCCTTCCAAGGGAATCTTGCAAGTAGGGTTAGGTTTTAATGTCTTTCTGAACATAATTTATCATAAAGAACGGATCTTTCTCAAACTTGGATTGATTCATTCCCTGCATTATGCATACAGAAAGGCAAAAATCAGCTCAAACATGACACCCAATATGTTAGGCCATGTGCTATCATGTGGGATCATTTTCCAGAGCTGATGGATTATGGTTCTTTGTCCAGTTTTCTTCTCCCTCGTAGTTCTGGTGTAATAACATCTATCAATATCTTGATCAATTGGATTATTTCTATCTACAAGAAAGGGAACAACATGCACCAAGGCTGTAGCCCTGGAACTTCTACATATAATTGTCATAAAACATTTTTGTTGTTAATTGTAAATCTAGTTTGCAACTTTGAAATGACCTCTTGTTAAATGCTTCTGCAGAAAGAGATGTGATGACAATATATTTTTTTTTCTTTTTTTCTACGGGTACCTTTGAGTAGTTCTTTTCGCTTCAACCATACCCGTTGGTGGTGTGCTAAACAGACACCTTCATATGCATCACTAGCTTGTGTTTCACTGTGACCAACTTAATTAGCAGTATGTTTTCCTTCATTCAATTGTATCATGAATTTTCTATTATAATTTCTCTTCATGAAGATTGTGGTACCTAAATTTTATTTTTCAGAGGTTTGGACATGGAGGTAAATGCATTGTTTTCACAAAAACAAAGAATGATGCTGAAGTACTTTCAAGATCCATGGGCAGTCTTCTTGGAAGCCGAGCATTGCATGGAAACATGCAACAATTTCAAAGGGACAAAACCATTGCTGCTTTTCGAGATGGACGGTTTAATGTCCTGGTTGCAACTGATGTTGCTGCACGGGGACTTGATATTCCAAATGTTGATCTGGTAATTGAAAGTTTGACTATTTATGGGGCCATCATCATTGTTGTCGTCATTGTTGTCTTCTTACATCTCCTCACACCATAAATCTGTGCAGGTCATTCACTTTGAAATCCCAAATACTTCAGAGATTTTTGTTCATAGATCTGGTCGAACAGGGCGTGCAGGAAAGAAGGGAACGGCAATTCTTATATTCACTGAGAGTCAGCGTCGTGCAGTAAGGTTAATTGAGCGAGATCTAAGCTGCAAGTTTGAAGAGGTATGAGTTATCTTTATTTATTTACTTATGTAAAGGTGTATGCATTACCTCTATGGCTCAATAGAACTCTTTTTTAAGGGGATTCTGCATTTAAAGTTGATCTATGAGAGTTTTTATTTATTTGTTTATTTTATTTTTTTAACCTCGCTTTCACTCTAACCTCCAAGTAGTTCTTTTTTGTGTTACAAGCTTGTTTTGTATCTATTGGAAGATTCATAATATTCAGATGAATCACTTTTTGAATCTTGCATCATGCACCTATAATTCCAACTGTGTGGGAAATATGACATGGTGGGATTCACGGTTTGCTAGATAATGTAAGGGGTATGTGGGTTAGGTATCAATAATTAATCAGCCCATGTAACATTTTTAGCCATGTGATCAATGATGGTCAAATGGATGGTTAACATGGAAGCCAGTGGATGGTTTACAATGCTGTCTTTGATCGGCTCACAACATCTGGTGGGGCTGATCTTGTATAGATACTGATCCTGTATAACAGATGTGGTCCACATGGATTTCGTGGAGCCTTTATTGCATGAGATCTCTCAAAGATTCTCCTCACTATTCACAATTCTAAATGGGAAGGAAATGTAATCTTTGAGTTAAAACCTTCAGTTTTGTTTAAGTTAGAAAATCTAATTTAAGAAGGTTTGGGTCCTTGTTTTATGGTTAAAATTAAATATTTATATATTATCTTTATCAGAGGCTTATATTAGTTCAAGTTTTCTTTCTTTCTTTTGCATGTAAGATGATCCTATAATGGAATAGTCAGACGATTGCTAAGTTGCCAAATTCATCACCCTATCAGCTGGGCGTTTTTTCATCTGAAGTGGATGCATTTAACTTGGGTTTAATGCTACAAACGGTCAAACTGATACAATGTTCAGATCTATTTAGAACCAGATCTGCCATCCTGGAGAGGTTTGATTTGAGACAAGATCTGGTTTGAGGTTGAACAACTCTTTCTGCTGTTCAATATTCATGGGCAGACTTTTAGTCAATTAGAGGATTGGTAGGGATTGATTCTTGAGACTGCACGTGTGAACCCAATCTAATTGCAAACTGAGATATACATCAAGTTGCATGTTTAGGAGTGGATACTAATGATGGTGATTCTAGACACCTCCAAAGTCATTGTGTTAATGCTTGGGTTTCTTGGCATCTTTATAACCCATCATATCTTAAGTAAAGAAAAGGTAACCAGTAGGTTAGCCCATTATTTCTCTAGTAAAGACAATATTCTCTCATCTGGGGTTTGGTTAATTGAGATTAAAGGTAGTTCATTTCATGGTTGATATTAAGGGGTTGGACTAATTGCAGAGTCCAACTGATTAGAAACTATTTCCTTGGTTATTATCCTAGTTATTTTGAGGAGATTTATTTATTTTTATTTTTTTTCTGAAGCTTTAGATAGATGGGTTGGATTGTGTTGTGGTTGAAGGTCAGGCCAATTATTAAATTGGAACTGGTGCATCTTATTTTCAATAAACGTCACAGTGATTGGACCCTTTCACCTGCATCAGATGCCTTGTCTGCAAAATGCCCCTGTTATTTTGTGGAACCAGTGGGTCTCATTAACATACCACATACATTAATTTGTCCAGATACCTCTCTCTGAAAATATTGTACAAATAATGATGACTCTTAAACTTGATATGAGAATTTTGCAAAACGATTACTTAGTTTAAACTATTTTTCACTGAAAATATAAGTTTTTTTCCTTTTAACTTCATTGGAAAATGTATCAAAGTAATTAAACTAACTTGCACAAATTTATTGCTTACCCATTAACAATAATAATAGTAAGCCGTTCAATTCTTTGGTCAGGGTGCTGTGTTTTAAGGAAGATTGTCTGCCCTTGGGCAGTGAGGGGCTTGGACTGATCAGCCGGAACTAGGGATGAAATGGGTCCTAAATACCTGTAAATGTGAAGGACCTGACCCAAAAGATTGGGTGTAAACCCAGAATTTGGACTCAATTTAAAATTGGGTCTGCTGATAGGTTGTGTCCGAATCTGCCAAGTTTACAGCCAAGGACCATACTCAGATGACATATATGCAATTATATTAATACTTTGGTAACAAGGCCTGTTTGTTTAATTGAATACATTGGAAATTCATGGTCAAATGGGCTCCAAGGAGGGAATACTAAAGAGGTGATGGGTAAAGGATAAAGGTAGAGACGTAGATGGGAGCTTGACTTTTCTAGGAGTTGAATTATACATTATGGTTTAGTGTTCATTTCCCATCTCACTTTAAGTTAATTTTCCAGTAAAGGGGAGATTGTTTGATCATTGATGGTCATTTTGGGTATTCACCCTTTTTTCTTCATGTTTAATCGCTTCTAGAAATGCAGTCTTAGAATTCCTAGGAATTCAATTACATAAAAAAAGGGCCCCAAGAGCCGTTTTGTTTGCATGGAATCGAATACTTAGGGATTCATGGTTAAATAGGCTCAAGTAGGTATTAATAAAGAGGCTGTGGGGGGTGAAGGATACAAGGTGGAGATATAGACAAAACCCCGACTTTCCTAGGAATTGAAGGAAATGGTTGGGTAGTCATTTTCCATCTCCCCTTGATTCATGTTCTATCATGGGAGATTGCGCTATGGCATTTTTTTATTATTATATATTCACCTTTATTTCTTCAATTTTAACCTATTTTAGAAATACAAGTCTTGTTAACATGAAACAAACGGGCCCTAATTAGCGTGTCTTTTTTAAAGCAAAACCAGAGCTGCATATTTAATCTATAGTGTACTCAAAAATGGCACAAGGCGCTAGAGTAATTTCCTATAATATACAGAACATTTAATTTCTTTTTGAATGGTAAAACAAAACATTTAATGTTAACAAAATACAGTATCGGGTATGGGTATACAAGTGAAACTCATTTATGGGTGTGGGTCTCATACCATATAACTGTTGGATACAAGTACATGTACACCATGGGCCTAAACCAAACTGACCTGTTTTGATCCCTATTATTTGCTGCGCTCTTCTAAAAACTAATGTTGCAACATATTTGTGACTGCTGTTGTCTTATTTCCAGCTTCCAAGAATCACTGATGGCATTGTGAACAACACAAGCATTACAGATATGGAAAAGAACAGTTATGGGAGGTCCAATGACTCAGTAAGACGCCAACTTGGGCGCCCCGATCCATTTGCTGCAGGTCGATTTGGAAACAATGGAAGCGTTCGGGGACAAAACTATGGTATTGCCTATGAAAGTAGAACTCAGCATTCTAATAAATTCAAACAACATGGAGGACAGTTTGGGGGGTATGAAAGTTCCAAAAGAGGTCGTTCTTCAGAGAATCTGGGGGGAAGGAATACAAATTTCAGGAAATCTAGAAGCACCCTATCATACGACTCTGATGACTTTGACAGCAATGATTACTCTGTGAATGCATCAGCATCTGGTTTTAGAAGAGATAGTTATTCAGAGAATCTAGGGGGAAGGAATACGCAGTTCAGGAAATCTAGAAACACCTCATACAACTCTGATAATTCTGACAGCAATGATTACTCTGTGAATGCATCAGCATCTGGTATGAATAGCTTTGGGAGGCGTTCAAGATCTGTTCCAAAATTTCAGTTTGATGGAATAGATCCCCTGAATGCAAATTCTGACGATGAGGACCACTTGAGTGAGAAGAAGCGACCTAGTAGCTCCGACAGTGGCATAGATTTCAAGCAGATACTTGATTCACTTAGGAATCATCCATGATTGCAAGGAAGTCTAGAACCTCGCACACTCAATTCTGATTGGCTTCAATAGCAGGTATATTATGACCCTTTTGTCATGTCTAATTAATTTTCATTTTAAATGCATTCGGTGTGGCTGATCAAGATGTGTGCATTGTGCTTGTCTTATGCCACCGGTGGTGTTAATATTGTTTTCTAAACCTAGCTAAATTTAGTAGGGGCTGTTTTACCCTTAAGATCACTTCAAATGATTGTTGGTACTGAATTTTTCAGGATAGTTCATGCAGTGGCCTCGCTATGGACCCGTGGTTGGCAATATGGATGTGGTATCTTTGTATACTTATGGTTCTTTCATCATTCAGAGCAATCAGTATACATTAAGGTTTGACATGTTTTGATCTGCAAGCTGAATGAATTTTACTTTTCTAATAATAGTAATAATCGCAACAATAATAATAGTAATAACATTATTATTATTTATCAATACAGTTTTGGAAGTGGTTGGTTATGTTTCTAGCTTCTAACTGTGTTTACTTTTAACTAATTTACAGGCACTCCATTATGTGCGGTCTTTCTTTTATGTGAAGATGCTGTACAGATTAAAGCCAAAAAAAGTCCTTTTCAGCTTTTGCATTGCAATTTGTAATCCCGTCGGTTAAAGTGATTACAGTGAATTTTCATTGTTTTCATTGATTATGGTA
The DNA here is from genome assembly GCA_029852735.1 of Persea americana. Taxonomy (NCBI): domain Eukaryota; kingdom Viridiplantae; phylum Streptophyta; class Magnoliopsida; order Laurales; family Lauraceae; genus Persea; species Persea americana. The sequence goes on from CM056812.1 coordinate 55,075,564, forward strand.
GTTAGTCCTGCATTTTATATTTCTGATGCGACAGTAATCTTATACATTGAACAAAGAATTGTAGCCAAAACACCAGTGACATCCAGAGAGGCAATTGGTTTGTTCTCTATCAGAAACAGTGAAAATTGATCAATCAACTTTTACCTTCAAATTGTTGTAAATGTCTCTTATTGTCCATTTGCACAGAACCGACTAGATACAGGTGGTTTAAGGCTTAAATGAGGGCCCACTACATCCATTGTCGGTAGAGTACAGAGAATCCATCTGTCCCTTAAAATAATGATATGTAGCAAATGATGACTGCAAGAATTGTGAACTTCATGGTTACATGAATTACTTTGCATATGGGAGATGCATGTTCATTGGGAATGGATAGTTTTGACACTCATTCTCATCGCATTACGAACAGAGATAATAGATTTCTACACCTAGGTGCATCATTAAGTTGCCACTTTTCTAACTAAAAGTTCCCTAAAATGATCGCAACTCGATTGAATTGTAACATGGTAAACCATACTGAGGTGGGAGTTGTCATGTTTGATGTTTCATCCTACCCATAAATTAAGAAAAGAACGTGACACCTAACCACTCACACTGAACGCCATGATGAAAGAGGAATGCTGGCATCTCTTGGTCAGACTCAAAAGGTATCATCACTTGGACTATGTTTTTGTAACACGCACTGCCCAGACGATTCATCCTGTGGGCTCCACAACAGATCATAAGATCAAAGTTCACCAGATGGACTACCCCTCTGTCCATTCAGTGGTGGCCAAGTGAACAATCAATTTACAATTGCTGGCAATTGGTGGTCCAAATTAGACGCGAACTACGGGTCAAATCGAATGATCATGATTGGCTGATCAATGTGATTTTTGAGCAATATTCCATGGACTGTTGCTCGTCCATGAATTGTGTTATGAATCGGTTATATCAAGCAAAAAGATACGTTTTCATTGTGTTTGAGCCACGAGATCTTTCTTTGCCCTGCTAAATGCTTATCTACCCACGCACACTACTCAAAAGGTGGGTCTTTTACACATCATTGGGAAGGACCCATAAATTTCATTTTTTATGAGTAAAGTGACTGGAACTCACCACCTAAGATTGCTACGGTGAGCACCTTTTTCTGTACCAAACGCTCTCCCAAGTCCTAAAAGCTATATACGAATCAATGGTCATTTCTAAACCATCTATCAACTAGATGGGACCGAGTTTGGCAGATGTGCCATCCATCGTCTGTCCTTCCACCTATATGGGCCCAAATCCTTATAGATTCCAACTTTCATCCCAAGTGGCCTTCATTAGCTGATTGTATACGGTCAGGACAGAAAGGATCCGGACATTGTCCGTGATTGCATACTTCAACCATCCATTGCTTGCTTATACTTCCGAAACTTTTCTGTTCATCTTTTGTTCTTAGCGTGGTTACAACTTACACCTCCAATTCAAGTTGGGATGTAGACCCCATATTTCACAAATCACTTGTACTTCAAAATGGCGTTGTTTCTCGTCAGTCTCGGATTTCCTGAAGTTTATTGGAAATGGGTGTTTGGTAAAATCCATGACATGGAAACAGTTACACCTCAAAAAAAAAAAAAAAAAAAAAAAAACAACTTCACCTCTCTATTACATGTATCTGTACGTGCGAGACAGAGTTTGACTACCGTTTCAAAATTTCAAAGAGTAAAGAAACCCAGCATCCCATGATCATGAAAAAACAACACAATCCAAATGTTTCAAAGCGAATTTACAACAAAGCTGGCAATCCATTTCCTATATTACTTGATATGCACTACCGGGAAAAAAACATCAAAAAAAGAAGAAGAAAGAAGAAGAAAAGAAAAACAATCATAATTTATTTTTGCTACGTGAGCATTTGGCAGTTGTCCTCCTGAGCAGCAATGGAATTCTTGCAATGTGCAATTGCAGCTTGAATGGCATTTTGCAGCTCTTCCATGGTGCTCTGACTCGGAGAAGCAATCGCCGGTGTCGCGAACAGAAGCCCGCTGTTGTTTGGAGATGTCCTCATTGATGCCGGAGCCGAGAACTCTCCTCCTCTTCTTCCTCCCCTCTCCTTCCACTTCCAATTCAAATTACCTGAAAGCGAATACGGCTGCCTCCTGAATTCTCTCTTCTCCTTCTCTCCTCCTCCTTTGGAGAAGAACAATGGCTTAATCAACCTCATGTACCTCTTTAACATCCCACCCACGTTGAAACTCGCTTTCTTCTTCTTCTTCCTCTTCTTATCCTCGCGATCTTCTTCAGTATCCAATGCTTTCCTCCATTTTGCAAGCCCAAACATAGAGAAGGACCTGGACTTTTTCATGTCTTTTGTAGCACTAGCACTGCTGCTTTTGTTGGCTTTCTTACTGCCCATGAGATCTCGACTTGGGTGGTTGAGATTGTCCAAGGAAGTGGTGGAGTTGGAGTTCCATGGTGAGATTGGCGGGCGGGAGATGAGTTGGAGAGGGAGGAGATGGCCATGGAAGAAGATATCGTCGGCCGGAGACAAATCGATGGCAAAAGAAGGAGGAGACTTGCATTTGTCTGGTGATTTTGCTGTTGTTGGGTGGAGAGAGATGGTGAAGGAGAACTCATGGGAAGGGGAAGATGTAGAAGAGGGTGGAAGAGATTGGATTGTGGGGGAGTTGAGTTTTTGATGCTTTGGTGATAGCTCACCTTCTTTTTCTCCTCCTTCCTTGTTTGGAGCTCTCTCTATCTTGTTTTGTTGTTGTGGGGTGGCCATGGCTCAAAGAGATGGTTATGGTATGGAGGGAAGACTTGGGTGTGAGAATTTGGTAATTCTTTTTTCTTGGTTTTCTTTGTATTTTTATTTCTGGGTATTAGGAAGAGTTTGGAGGAAGATAAGGAGATTGGGAGGTTGTCAAATGTGCGGGAAAGTGAGAGATATAGACAAAGAAAGAGAGCTGACCATAGGAGTTTACTGTGAGAGCTATATTAGCAAGTTTCATGTCCTGAAACGTCTTCTTCTCTGTTGTCTTCTATGGGCTTGCTTTCTCATGGATGTATCAAGTAATGCGTGCATCATATGTTATATGGCCATATGGGTAACTAGTCTCAACTCCACAGTAAATGAGACATTGAAAAGTAGTAAAATCTCGCTATACGACACCTGTGCCTCTATGGTGGGTGTACACTGGGGATGGACGACATTAATTCTTAGAATTTACAAGCGGTTCTTAAAATCTTGCAACTGTTTTTTAAGCCCAGGACCAAGGGCGGACCCGGAAAATTTAACTTGGGGGGGCTAAATGTAGAAAAAAAAAACACATTAATTAGTAGCATCTGAAGGGGGTTCTTTGAAATTTTTAACTTTTTTCCCAGTAGGGTGAGAGTTTCCACCCTGGACTCTTGTATTTGGGTCCGCCCCTCCCCCAAACCCTTGTACCTAGATTTGCCCTTGTGCGCCAGTCCGAATCCCTTGAGAGAGTATCCCACATGCATCCCTCCCATTGGGGCTCACATATTTGTAATCCACACCGTTCAAAATAAATGTCATCGACCAATCAAAATATATAAAAAAATATAAATCAAATGACATCCTCTCCAGTGACATGTTTTCAAATTTTACTAAGAGGTGATCCCGGCCCCATCCTAAGATTGGAAACATGACTGATGATGCCATTAATGCATATTATCAATAACGATATAAGATTATGCTCATTATGTTATCATTCATGTGATCAATCTCACCACAAGATCAACTTATTTTAAAGAAAAATTTGGAGATGTCATCGTCGGAGATGAATTATCAATATATGGGCCCCATACCCCATACTAGAGTTTCACACATGCACATCCCACTCAAGAGAAGGAGAAGCGTGTGGGCCAGACGCACTCCGGGGATCCGGAGTCTGGACCCTCTCCCTGACTCACTCCCTTATATCATGCATCTGTCGGCTGTCCATTTGAGGTCCCCAAAGACTGCACTTTTCGGATGCTGCCGACCGTGTGGAGCCCAACTTGATTAATGGCTCTGTGTGGAAACATAGGGATGAAATGGTCAAGTTTTGGGGAAAATATCAGTCTTATGTCTTAACTTTTGATTTAACAACCTCATAACTTACGAGTTTAATGATTTCTTTTAATTATGAAGAGGTTAATAGATGGAAATTGTAACCCTATAAACATTTAGTTACTATTCTAAGTATCATTAGATGAAGAAATGATAATGGCGTGTTTGGTAACCGACAAGATAACTACGAGGAATCCAGGCTATTTAGAATTGAATTTGGATGTGCCTCTAAAATTTAGTTCCGTCCAAAATCAAGTGCCCTTTCGGCTCAGAGCCAAAGGTTCCTGAGCTAAGCTGGACGGGAGATATCCTAGATTATAAGAAAAAATAAAATAAAATAAAAACTATATAAGGAATCCATATATTTGAGACTCATTGCCACCACCGTAATAGGGAGTCTGTGATGAGGATTTGTGGCGGGACATGCAAGACATGAGTTTCTTCCCAACTGTGTAAGTTTCACTCCATTCAAATCAATATAGCTAGCTACCTGGTTTATGTCAAACCCATTTGCAATTCTCAAAAATAAGTTAAGCACAAATCACGAGGCTAGAATCTTGAGCATGGTTGTTATTTTTCACACATCAACAGCCCTGACGCAATCCTTTACACATCCCATTAGTGGCCCTCTGGTCATTCCAAGACAAATAGCAAAAGTCATCATCACCATTCATATTTCTGATTAGCTGTTTTTATATTCATTGGAGTAAAGTCTCATTCCTAGTTCCTCTTCAAAGCATTTAAGATGACATCATAGGTTGGAGTAGATGGCTCTATTAATAGACATTATCATAGTATTATATTAGTTTGGTGCAGCAAATATGTAGCCCCATCTTTCATCAATGATAGGTTAAATGAAACCGACGTCCCTGCTCCCAAGTTGTAAAAACTGAGTAATGTACACATAACTGCCACTTCATGAGGCCCACAAAATTATTGGTGCACCCGTGCTGGTTAAATGATTTTAAGCAAATTAGTGCACCAACCTGGCTCGTCTCAAATGTGCCTTAAAATCTTACAACAGCTTCCATAATGATATAAAGACGAGTTCAAACACACAAACAAGGTAAAGGCTCGTAGTGAGAACTAAAATGAGTGCCCCTAAGCCTTCCCAAAACAAAAAATCAGATACGGTTTTAGGTCTTGGATCCAAATAAAGTTTTGGTTTGAATGAGTGCTGTCAGAAAACTGCGACCCCATAAATTAAAGGCACCCATCTTAAGACAATTAAATTCCCTGAGAGCCATGAAGGTCATGGTTCATACCTTTGGGCCACTTGCTGTAATGGAGTAAGTTGCAATTATAATATTTATGCAGTTAACACGCCTGACTACCTAGAGTGATAGAATATGACCGACAAGGATGATGATGATGATTTAGATAATTAAAAAAAAAAAGGGCGCGAAGTTATTCTTTTGTTATAGGAGACTTTTAGATTTACTTGTTATGATTATTATATATAACATGGCAATATTTGATATGGTTAAGAATGGAAAGCAATGGGTTCCATGACAATTGGATTGAAAAATACATCCTCCCATTGCCACCCAGCTACAAATAGATGTTTTAAGAATCAAGAGAGAGAAAACGCTTCAAAAACAAGTCAGAAAACGGATGTATTGATCTATATATATGTATATATGTATATATAATTCACGGATGTTTTTCAAATACTTTATTTATATATATATATATATATATATATCAATGAAAGAGTGATCTACATGCATGTCCCATATGGAAAGTCCTCTCTCTCTCTCCCTCCCTCTCCCCAAGAAAAGGAAGTGCCATGTTCACTTACAAAAAGATAAGGCATCTATCTGATTCAGTAGATAGGAACACCTTTATAATGGAGATTCTTGTAGGATCAGGAAACATTTGGAGTTACGTTAGAAGAGACGGAGAGAGATTGAGCAAGCATCACCCTATTGTCGGTTGTGGTCCATCCCCACATGTCCAGGTCTCCATCTCAATCATAGAGCCATTATTAGAGGCTTGACAAAACCCTACCCTTTTGCACCACCAAAATACCACCATTAAACATCCACTCTAATTCCATTGCATATTGCAAGATAATCAATCAACACAATATATTTCTTCTAAAAAGAGTGTTGAAAGATGTCGGATTTGCTTGGTAAGATCTACATATCATTCTATACAAAACTTTTTCTTAGTTGACTGTTAATTAAATCATGTATTTTTAGGCTTGTGCAAAGGAATCCTGGCTCCATTTGGAATAGGCAAATTAGTATGAAGTAAATATAGTAGATTGCAGTTGCGCAGAATAGGTTTTCAGAGGGATATGGTGGATAAAGAAGTATCTATAATTAGACCTAAATCATCTTAATCATGATCCTTAATTTGATTCCATGCCTCGTAGAGTTTTGCCAAATTAAGCCTTGGTCAAACTATGTTGAGCCGTGTTGACGTGATTTATGTTTCTCCATTCATCCTAAAGTCAGTCCTGGGATAGATTGCAGTTTTTTAGATCTTTTCTTATTATTTTCATCCAAGTCCTCTTTAGCATACCCTTTTCTTTTCTTTTTTTTTTGTGGGTCATCGTATTGATAGTGTGCAAAACATATACTTAAATTAAAAACAAAAAAGCAGTAAGATGATGTGATTTGTATGTGATCCAGGTGGGCCTTGTAAATTGTTGGGGACATATATATATATGGAGAATATTTATGTGCATCTATCCCTCACCATAAGGTGAGGGACACTTTTATAATTGAAAAATTTTAAGTACAAAAGAGAATTTTCAAGTACATGGAGTGAGGTATACTTTCATAATTCATGTGCAAAAAGGAAAAAGTGCATTCACCCTATGGTGAGGGATAGATGCAGGTGAATGTCCCTATATATATATATATATATATAGACTTTTGAAAAGGAAACCCAAAGTTTTTTTCAATCACTCCTTTAAAATATCAGCTCCATTGAACACTTTCAACTTTTGATAAGAAGGTGAAAATGATTTCAGCCAACTAGTGAAACATTTGACTCATTTGTGCTGATTTTGGGCTGTTTCCTTAAATCTTAAGCTAAAATCTTTAGCTTGGGTTCACCAATGTGGCACTTCCTTCCCACAAGTTCCAACACACACACTTAACTTTGGTTCTTATTTTAGATGGCAGCAAAGCAGTGACATATTGCTGTTGTAGCAGAGAATCTCGATCCATTTTTCTTACGGAGAGCAGAGAATCTCGATCCATTTTTCTTACGGAGAGCAGAGGATCTTCCGACTCAGTCAATTGTAAAATATCTTTTATTTTTTTGGCTTGGTGGAGCTTTTTGCTCTAATTTCTACATTGTGGGTTGTGACAAGCAGGTCTTTGGATTCTCCCATTGAAAATGTCAAAGCATAAAGTTTTCCTGTCAGGTCGCGCCAAATGACACAGCCACCTATGGTCACGATTGTTTCTAGTTTGAAATTGGAATATTAGTATATAAAACAAAGGCAAAACTACAGTCCAAAGGCGCTACATCATAGTGCAGTGCCCTTCTTCAATGGTGGGGCCTACCTTTTGAAAATCCAAGCCATTACCTTGTAAATTATTATTCAAATATATAAAATACCCACCATTGGATTTGACTTGATTTGAAATATATTTGGAACTTGCTTTAGTTTTCTTTTGTTGGAATAAAAATGGAGGGAGTCCCTATATGTGCAATCCAATCTAATGGGAGGTCCACTGATTTTTATTTTAAATAAAAATGCAATAAATATAATGAGTGTTTAAAGCTAATGAGTGGCTTGGATTTGGAAAAGGTGGGCCCCACCATGCATTGAAGAAGGATGCTGCACCATAGTATGACACAGCAACATTGTAGTTTTGCCCTGAAAAACGAAAGGCAACAACACAAAGGCTAAGTAAGAAGGCCTTCCAGATGAGATGAGATGATTAATGGATAATGGTGTACATTGGTTTACATCCAGTCCATGTTTGATAGCCCTTTTCTTTTGTTCTTATGCTGGGGATTTTTTTTTTTTTGTTTTTTTTTTCTGGGTCGTCAATATTTTTTTGAATCCCATTTTGGTCTGGTGTCTAAAATGAAAAGTTTCGGCCTATTTGGAATTTTGGCAAAAAAATTCAGAAAAATATAAAATAATATATATGCTGAAAAATAAAAAAAAAATAGTTGTAATCCATTATAGTAAAAAAAGTTGAATTACATTTTGAAAAAATATAAGAAATACAAAACATGTATGTGTATAAAATATGTAATTTTTTTTTTAATTTTGTAAAATATAATTTCAGATGGAAAATCACATAAAGCCAGAAGAGAAAACCCACACCATGAAAAGGAGGGAGGAAGCCCACCTGTTCCTGACTTCTTGCCCAATGTTGGAGTACCCAATTTTATTTTTATTTTTTTTCTTTGGCTATTATGCTCAAGAGACCTTTTATCCAGTTGTCAATGGGCCTGAATTGGGCTTCAACTCAACTCAGCAGTTCAGTGTGCATTTAATGTGGAATTAGGGCATGCATCATCCTACGTAACCAAAGTCCAAAGTGCAGATCATTTGAAATTCCACAAAAATATCTCCTGGTAAGTGATTCCAATCATCTTATTGGGATGGGCTAAACAGGTGATTGGAGGGGATGAGATTCAAGATGAACGGTTGGATCCATCGTTACAATGGCAGTGGGCCCCAAGGTAGAGTGAGTCAAGGCATCTGTGACTGTGCGGCGGAAAGCTTGTGAGAGACGCCAGGGAGGCCGCCGAAGCCTTTCCATGGAGCCCACGTGTCGTTTGCGCGCTTGTCCCTCCCGCCCGCCCGCTCCATGACGTAAAATAACGGAATCTAACTCCACCACGCATGCGCATACGCATACGTACGTGTAGAGTCCACGTTACGTGGATCTTTGACTCACATAAAAAGCGTGGCGTCCTCCATACACCTCTGACCTCCCTCAACAAGAAATGCAACGCGGGGGAGTGCAATTTCAGGGTCCCATAGGTTACTGCTCAGTACTTACATTGAAATTTAAAATTATAAGGAAGAAATATAGTATTTGTGGATGCTATCGAAAATACCCATAAGACATAAACCATTACCATTATATAAGGTCCTTTGAAATCCCTAACATACCAAATTCACCGCGTCTCCAAATTTCACCCCATTAGAATGGGGTTGTATTGTTGATTAAATAACAAGAGTAAATATAGATTTCATGGACAATCGTGATTACCCTTGACGATTGAAGAGGGCACCATGTGGTTGACGCGGCGAACAGTGAGCGGTCCGCTCAAGGCCACCGTGTTTGAGGTCACTTAGCGGATCCCAATTCTGACTAATCATTTCCAAATAACAACAATAGGGAATCTAATCATCACGTTTTCATCAAACAATCAATTCAACAATATAAGACAAACTTCGATTAATGTAAAATTTAAGGGTATCCGCAAAATTCTTGAGAGCATTTATAACAAACGGTTCAGATCTAAATAGACGAGCTTCACCGTAGAGTCCCACTCCTTTTAATTAAGCATTTCTCTAGAATTTTTTTTTTTTTTTTTTTTGGTAAATAGCATTTCTCAAAAGGTTCAAGCCTCGTACGATCCATTGAAAAAAAAAAAAGAAACAAAAGGTACACACTGCAAGGTCCAAAGCCTACTTATTAAAGATTAAAGATGTGGTGGTAGTGGTGGTCCCTCCTCTCTTGCATATCTCATTTTTCAAATTTCTAACAGCAGCTTACGTCGCAAGCCTCATCTTGGCGGGAACCTTTGAAAACCAAAACCCTAGAACAACAGAGAGGGAAATCCAACACATTACAAATTTCAAAACCCCACCCTATTTAACACCCAACGCACCATTCCTTCCTTCAACAATCCTCTCATCACACATCACCTGTTCGACGAAATTCCCCACTCAAGACCACAGAGAGATGTACGTGATCAAGAGAGATGGACGGCAGGAATCCGTCCACTTCGACAAGATCACCGCGCGCCTGAAGAAGCTCAGCTACGGCCTCAGCATCGACCACTGCGACCCCGTCCTCATCGCCCAGAAGGTCTGCGCTGGCGTCTACAAGGGCGTCACCAGCAGCCAGCTCGACGAGCTCGCTGCCGAGACTGCTGCCGCCATGACCGCCAATCACCCCGACTACGCCTCGGTAGTTATTCTTTCTCAATTGTCCCTGTTTATTTTATCTGATTGAATTGTGTTGTGTGGTCCAATTGTGTTTAATTTTTTGCTTGTTATGTCTCTCTAGCTTGCGGCGAGGATTGCTGTTTCGAATCTGCATAAGAATACTACGAAGTCGTTTTCGGAGACGTGAGTGTTTGTTTTTAATGGTTTGTTATCAATTTCTATTTCTTTTTCTTTTTTTTCTGAGGGGTGTTTTATGATTGATTGGTGGATGCAGGATCAAAGAAATGTATTACCATTTCGACGAGAGGTCAGGATTGAAGGCTCCTTTGATTGCTGATGATGTTTATGAGATCATCATGCAGGTATCTCGCTTATACTTGTTCAGGAGATGTTTGGATTGTGGTAATTATTTCCTCTCTGGGAGTTGGGTTTTCAATGTGAATCCTTATGGGGGATGATTTGATTATGGAAGAATCAATTAGTTGTTTTTTACTTAAAATGGAATCGCTGGTGAGGACATGTGATAGTTTCAGGTTTTTGATGTATGTTTATTAGAATTCTATGAATTCTATGTTTGAAAGCCCGCTCATTGGGCAGATTTATCTGTAGATACAACTTGTTGGAAAAATGGGGTGGTTTGCCGACCCTAAATGCTATATTCAAGCAGGAAATGTGGATAATCGGATCTTTCATTTTTGTTAATTTTCCGAACCTGATTATTTTCAAGCTGCACATGTAGACCATGATTGATTTTTGAGGATGAATTTGTGTAATTTTGTCTACTTGTGTTTAGAATCAACATGCAAGCTATGCTATTTTATCAGCCAACTTTCGGGTTTTTAATGATATTCTACTGGTGTTTTATTTCAGAATGCTGCTCGTTTGGACAGTGAGATAATCTATGATAGAGACTTTGATTATGATTACTTTGGGTTCAAAACTCTTGAGAGATCATACCTCTTGAAGCTCACAGGAAAGGTTGTAGAACGGCCTCAGCATATGCTGATGAGGGTTGCTGTTGGGATTCATAAAGATGATATTGATTCTGTTCTTAAAACATACCATCTCATGTCACAACGTTGGTTTACCCATGCTTCTCCTACTCTTTTCAATGCCGGGACTCCTAGGCCCCAGGTGCCATTTGCTAAACTTGTGCTGACAGCTATATTTGCTCTGTTTCTCTTTACTTATTCAGTTTGTTTTGCATAAGTATGTTGTAAGATTGTGGACCACTAAAATGGTAAATTATATATTGCAAGGTGTAAGATTGTAATGTACACTCTGATTCTTACACATGTACGTATACATTATACTAAAAAGTCTAAACAACATGAAATTATCAAATTATCTTGCTTTTAAGGGTGCAACTCAGGCTGGTTTGGGTTTGTTGAGCTCAACCCTAATTCTCTAGGCCAAGTTAACTCTTATTTCTTTTAAGTGCAGCCCAACATGATCAAACATAATTTTTCATAGTTAAGTTTGGTTGGTGGGGTTAGTGTAGTGTGATGCTGAGTGAAAATTTGCGAGGGTGGGTGGGGTGTGGTGGGAACCACATGGATAGAGAGTGGTGAAGTTTCTTTTGGTTTCAATTGCTGTGAGTTCCAACCACAAACATTTCAACAGCTGAAATAATTGGCCAAGATCACATGACTGGAAGGCTTGGCCAGGAGTGATATCGCCGCACCACCTATTCATGTTCCCTTTAACATCCCACATGCCTAAGCCTAAGTAGGCCACCAATTGCCACTGCTAATACTCTCACAAAGGAGCATGATCTCGTGGGATTTCCTATGCACACAGATGCATATATGCCGACACCAAATAGATGGGATGAGTCTTTGATGATGGTGACGACGACGACAACACACATATATGGTATATAATATCAATACATAAAGTTATAACTACATGGTTGGGCAAGGGTTGGTTGGCTGAGGCTTCAGTCTGAGCACAACAAATCACAATTCACAACCCAACCAATATTCAAGCTAGGCTCAACCCAAGTTGAGATCCTACATTTGTCATATGATGTCATATTTTGTGCATCGTATTGCTACAGTACGTGATACATTATCTTTCATTGCTTTTAACTTTAAGTTCCCATCCTGCAGCTTTTGGCTTATTTCATGCCCAAGAAGTATATTTATTTGGGGCCTAAGGGCCTCAACAAAATGAAAAATAACTGAAATGGCTGTCATTGGTGATGTTTTCACTGCCAACAAAAAAAATGGTAATGGTTTTGTGCAAAATCATCTGTTTTTAAAGGAATCACAAGATTTAGATATGGAAAAGATTCACATCATAAAACATAAGACTCGCTGAAACAGTTACAAGATCTTTAAGAAAAAAAAAGAGAGGATCCAAGCATTATGTTTAACTGGTCTTAAAAAAAATTCAAAACTACAAATTGTCAGATTTTAGTAACAATTGCCTTTTGTGGTTTGGCAGTTGAGTAGCTGCTTCCTGATTTGTATGAAAGATGATAGCATTGAAGGAATATATGATACTCTGAAGGAATGTGCTGTCATTAGCAAATCAGCAGGAGGAATTGGTGTTTCTATTCATAACATTCGTGCAACTAGCAGTTATATTCGTGGTACGAATGGGGCTTCTAATGGCATTGTTCCAATGCTTCGGGTGTTCAATGATACTGCCCGTTATGTAGATCAAGGGGGAGGCAAGAGGAAGGGTAATTTTGATATGCTATGTCATGTTCTGACGCGACTCTTCTCTTTTTTTTTCTTTTTCATCTTTCGTGTGTTATATTTTGTAACTACCTGTTGCGTATGCTTTCTTGCAGGTGCATTTGCTGTATATTTGGAGCCATGGCATGCTGATATCTTTGAATTCCTTGATCTCAGGAAGAACCATGGAAAGGTATAGCTTTAGTTATATATATATATATATATATAAATATATATATTTATTTAATCTAGTTTTGTTTTTTTTTTTTTTCCCTTTTTGTTGGGTTTTAGCTTGTTTCGAGGAGCATGGTCATGCACTCATGCCTATTATTCTCATGGTTGAACTCAAGATATGTTTTTCAGATATTATCTTATTGTTTATCTGGTTGATTGTACATAACAATAAATCTTAATGTAATGTGTACGAGCCAAAAAAAATCAAATCTCAGTTTTTGTTGTCTATGACTCAGTCAGTCAGCATCCAAATCAACTCAATTGAATTGCATTCGCCCTGTAGAAGAAAGTTCAATGAGTCACATACAACTTATTATGGACAAGGCACATGCAACTATTTAGGGACCAGGTCCAAATCAACTTGCTTTTGGCAGAATTTTGATTGCTTGTGCTTGGTCTAAATGGCCTCTAGGATGTGATTTTCATTTTTTTTTTCTTTTTTTTTTTTTTCTCACAAAAGTAGGCATCAATGATCAGGCATGTTCATGGTTTTTGAAAGATTAAATGTTATGTTTATATAATTTTTTAATTGTTCATGCATTTCCTATTTGAGCATAGAACTTCTATGCTTCTACCCAATTTTCATTTTCTCTTGTATACATCTCCACATAAGTTTATCGTCGTCATGCCTACAATTGTTATTGCATTTTGTGACAGCTTCCCTATCCTACTTCAAACTATCTTGGGGAACTTGATGAATTGGTTATTATGATGGTTATGAGCATGGAATTTACTGTTAATTTGATGCATTCTTTTATTTTTTTATTTCTTTGATTGGTAAAATAATTAGTTGTAATTTATTTGATGCGCTCTTTTAGGAAGAACATAGAGCACGCGATCTATTTTATGCTCTATGGGTCCCTGACCTTTTCATGAAACGGGTACGAGGTTATGGACAATGGTCCTTATTTTGCCCTAACGAGGCTCCAGGCTTGGCTGATTGTTGGGGTGAGGAATTTGAAGAGCTGTATACCAAATATGAAAGAGAGGTAACCTTAGATCATCAATTTCAAAATAATTGTTACCTTGGTATTCAATTGAAAACGAGATTGTTGCTTCTTGTATTTTGTCCAGGGCAAAGCCAAAAGGGTTGTTCCAGCACAGAACTTATGGTTTGAAATTCTAAAATCACAGATAGAAACCGGAACACCTTACATGCTTTTCAAGGTATTTTGCTGAGAGGAATATGATTTTTCATCTTAGCCAATAAAATGTCATGATCTTTCCTTATGAATTTTGCTTTGTTTATTCAGGATTCTTGTAACAGAAAAAGCAATCAACAGAATCTGGGAACAATAAAATCTTCCAACTTATGCACTGAAATTATTGAGTTCACAAGTCCTACAGAAACTGCTGTTTGCAATTTGGCGTCAATTGCTCTACCAAGATGTGTCAGGGAGAAGGTATCATCTATTTGTTTTATGTATTCATTACATTCAAGTTAACTTTTATCTTTATTTTATTTTATCTCTCATACTAAGCATTAGGTGTGCTTATTTATAGGGTGTCCCTATAGAGTCAGACCCATCTAAGCTGGTTGGAAGTAAAGGATCTAAGAATCGATATTTTGATTTTAATAAGCTAGCAGAGGTATGTAATTACATACAACTTTCATGAAATGTTTTTTTTTTCCTTACATGTTGTTAGAGATGTGAAATCAGGTTTTCATTTGTTTCTGTAACAGGTTACTGCAATTGTTACCACAAATCTCAACAAAATAATTGATGTTACTTACTATCCAGCTGAAACTGCAAGGACATCAAATATGCGTCACAGGCCAGTTGGTATAGGAGTTCAGGGTCTTGCAGATACTTTTATTTTACTTGGAATGCCATTTGATTCACTAGAGGTGATTGTTGAGACCCAAGAGCATCCATTTGATTTCTGTTACTTGAATGGTTGTGATCTCAGATCTGTCTTTTTGTTTTTGCAGGCTCAACAGCTCAACAAAGACATATTTGAAACTATATACTACCATGCTTTGAAAGCTTCTTCTGAACTTGCTGCAAAAGAAGGCACGTACGAGACCTATAATGGGAGTCCTGTCAGCAAGGTTGGTATTTGAAGCTCATTCACAGGAAAGCCAGTTACTTTTTTCGTACTTCATTCTAGTGTGAAAAAAACTTTATGTTTGGGCTATAATACAAATTTAAGTGGGAGTATGGGATTCATGGTATGGGGTGGAAACTCCATTTGACTTTCCCTTGTCATGACATAGTTTTGTCTGCTTTTTGGGGTAGCCTCCCGGCTTATGTATCAATTGCAGAGACCCGCATACTGTATGATCTCAAAGGAGGGGGGTTTCAGCATGTTGGGCATCCTTAAGTGCGGAGCCATTTATGGTTTTGTTCCTAATTGGATGATTTCATGAAATGGGTTGATTATCTGCTTAGTTTGGACACAATGAAATCCAGCTGAAAGATTTTCTCTCCTCTGAGGTTTTGACTTTTGACTGCTTTTTCTCACTGAAAAATGCCAAAGAGGCTTCAATCTCCATCCAAGTTGGCCCTACGCTATATAGATTCTAAATTAAAAACATCCAGTCTCTGATTGGCACATTATGTCAACTTGTCCGGACTTTTTGGTGCTCACATGATGACTTGCATTAATCAAAGTGATATTTGCTGGCATCTAGTCTTTGTGTTTCTTCTTAGATGGCCATAACAATGTGCAGGGAATTCTTCAGCCTGACATGTGGAATGTGACTCCATCTGATCGCTGGGATTGGGCTGCTTTAAGGAAGATGATCTCCACTAATGGAGTGAGAAACTCCCTTCTGGTAGCTCCAATGCCTACTGCTTCAACCAGTCAGATTCTTGGCAACAATGAGTGCTTTGAGCCATATACGTCCAATATATACAGTCGTAGAGTTCTGAGGTGTGCCTCTCCTTCCATGGATGCTATTAATGCCATCTAAGGAGCATTTTTATGTATCTAATGCTTATTTATGTTTCAGTGGTGAATTTGTTGTGGTAAATAAACACCTTCTTCATGACTTAACGGAGATGGGTCTTTGGTCTCCTGCTCTCAAGAACAATATAATATATGAGGATGGTTCAGTCCTCAAGATCCCAGAAGTACCAGATGAATTGAAAGCTATTTACAAGTAAGAACTGATGCTGCCATAGTTGAAAACTCTCAATTCTTTTCTTTTGCTTGCAAATATAATATTTCCATATAATACCAGGACTGTGTGGGAGATCAAGCAAAGGACGCTGGTTGACATGGCTGCTGACCGTGGGTCTTATATAGATCAGAGTCAGAGCCTGAATATCCATATGGACCAACCCAATTTTGGCAAGCTCACATCCTTGCACTTTTATGCTTGGTCCAAGGTACAAGTACATTTTAGGTTCCTCTTTTTAAATGCTTGGTGCTTCTGATATTTAATGTTCACTTGAGATGTTTTCCTAAGACCATGGGGTTGTGTGTCCAAGCACATCTCTGTGCATACCGCACATGACTATAATGTGTATGCAGCTGCATAACTAGGCTGGTCTGCTTGTCACATCACATGAGTAGGTGGACCTGTTTGATTTTTGGGACAGTTCAACTAACATGGGGTGCCTGTTGAACAGCATGGTTGCAAATGTTTCAAATGTAGACCACACCCATCTGTGGCCTCCAATGTGGAACAAACTGATCTCATTGTCATGTATGGAATTAGTTTTGAATTAAAAGGGTGATATGCAACTCTCCCTGAACTTCTGTTTGATTTGGTAGGGTATGAAAACTGGGATGTATTATCTACGATCCCGTGCTGCAGCAGATGCAATCAAATTTACAGTGGATACCTCCATCCTCAAGGTAAAAATGATCAACAATTGTGATCTACTGATCTATCTTTTCCCCCCTTTTTTCACATTAGTCATTGGATCACACAGGAAAAGGCTAAACCAGTGGACAGTGATGATGAAGTCAAAATGGCTCAGGTTGTTTGCTCCCTGGAAAACCGAGAAGAGTGCTTGGCTTGTGGAAGTTAGAATGGATCAATATGGAAGAATTACTGAGAAGTACTTTATGTGTTGGGGCCAGATGGGACTTTCTGCTGGTCTGGATTTACAGTGGCATGTCTATGGCATCTGTTGGATAATGCAAAAGAAGGGCTCTCTAATGGCTCCCAGTTCTCAGCACCAGAAGTCTGTGCTTTATCAAATGAGAAGGCATCCAACATTGTTTTCCTGTATTGTATATCTTTACTATTGAAAGGGGTATTGCCTCCTGCTCATGCTTGAGTGACCCAATGTAGTTTGCAGTGTCCTGCTTGTGTTTGGTTATGGTGTCTGTGCCTCTCTGTAGGCATGGATATAGAATTTACCATTTTTATTCAGAATGTAAATAAGCATATATGAATGGCAATGTATGATCTCAAAGTTTTGTAAATGTGATTTGCTGCTGCTGACTGCTATGCTGCTTACATGAGATTGGGATGGGAATAGTTGGGTTTGGATGGGTCCAGGGTACCAGGGTCTGAATCTGAATTCCTAATGACTGACCTGTATCCAGACTCAACTTGGACCCAAATTTAGACCCAAAAACTTACATAATATACGTCTTAATATACATATTATATATACACAATCGATAGTTGTGTAGCTAGGGTATTTGGGTCCTTGGGTAATTTGCCTTTTATTTAGAAACCCTTTTCAACTACAAGTCATTCACTCATGATAAGCTCATAAAAAGTACATGGGGATCACCGGATTAGTAAAAGTAATTTCCAGTAGCAAGCCATCTACCAAAAATGTAATCTATTTATATAGATTACTCTTTTTTTGGGCTCATTTTTTTCTACTCATCCATGCAAGAAATTATAACTTAAAATGTAGTTTAATTTCAGTTACAATAGTACAGTGTTTGCTATGCTAAAATGACCATAGCAGTACCTAATGGCAAGTTTGACAGGGGAAAGTGATTAAAGATGCAAAAGGCTTAAATTTCCCAATTAGTCAATATTTGAATGTAATGGCTATTGTTAAGGTTATGCAGCAGCACAATACCACTTAGTCACATTCTAATGAAAAACAGGAACCTGCTGATGAATGGCCTCTAGAAAATGTGGTAAAAGCAAAGGCAGATTTCATTTGGTGAAAAATATAGCCTAACTGGATATTTGATTTTCCCCGGAGGTTGGAATGCAAGAATCTCTTATTTTAGCAGTGGTTTAGAATATGGAAATCGAGGAAGCCTTCTCCAGATACTTTCCACAAACCATTCTGAAAATTTGATTTGCCAGAATCATTGTACTACTCAATTTTCTTTTCAGCCAGAGCTGAATATTACTGGTGATTTTCACAGTACTCCCTGTCATAATATTACAATATGTTAGGCCTGTCTAAATAGAAACAATTTGTATACATGAATAGCAGTGAACACAAATGGAAGATTGACAAGTTTTCTCCAGACTGTTCTCTGGCAGCTACTGCATTGGTGGACTCGCTTCGCTGTCTTAAAAATGCTTGAGGAAAAATTGAGACATCACTCTCTCCAAAGAATGCAGCTATCAATAGGATTTAAATCTGGTTTTTCTGTTGGCACAAAGAAAGACCCGAGATGGATGCACATTTCTCCACCACATGCAGCTCAGGAGTCCATTGGTCCAGACGCTTGAATCAGTCACGGGGGAGCAAAGAATGGTAAATGGTCAAACTTAATTTTCCCTTAGTGAACAGCTTTTAAATGAATGTTAGTTTAAAGATACAAGAGGCATTCGCAATGGCACCACTAATGGGAATGACAAGTCACTTCCCATACTTTCTCGATGCAGCATCTGATGTACAGAAGAAAACAAAAGAGCAATCACAGGTCAGTGTTGCTAAATTAAAGCCGTATCTTTAACTTGGCTTCTTAGTGAAACGGCCAGCAGTAACAATGACCGTTTCAGTTTTAGCTGAAATTAAAGAGCCCGTAGGTGAGAAACACAAACTCAAGGAGGGGTACCGCATTTGTACTCTGGCCAAACTAAGTCAACTTGTGTAATTCATTTTGGTAAGTTATTTAAAATTGATCTGAAATAGTCAGCATGTAAGAGCATCAAACCTCATAATGGTCTTTTCCCTTCCATGGCTTCTTTCTTAGCATGGCAGCTTGGGCAGAGAAATGGACCATCCCATGGACGCAATCTTCCAGGGAGTGATGAGCTGGTGCGTACTGAAATGCCTTTTCCAGATTGCATCTTTACTTGACAAATTGCACATGTAAACATCTTGAACAAGCTGCAAAAGGGATATCCAGTACCTAACCTGCAATCCACACATCAGTTTATGACAAATGAATATAATGTGTCAAAAGAAATATGTGCAGGGATGAATTGTCCATTATAGGAGTAAACTTTTTCTTATATTACTAGTGCCTTTAGTTGACTTTATTCAGGAGGATGGCATTTAATATCATCAACATTCTGTGTTCTAAATGCCAATAACCAACTAATGCGTGTTACTAGCAACCACAAACACCTCTGTATATAGCGTTAAAAATATTCTATACTTTTCTCTAGGAGGAATTCCGGGGTCCTGAAGATTTGAGGAGAGAATTACAGGCAAGAGCAGCAAATCTGCAGGGCCTACAGTTCGGAGATTCAGACGGATGGCACTTCTGTGGTTCACAGATGTCACAAAACTTCCCATAGTGGAGATTACTGGCCTCCCACCAACAGCTAAGAACAGAAAAAAGCCTTGTTCTAGAAAAGAAGCCAAATGATGAATGTCTACAAATCTGGAAATCTTTTGGGATGTCCTCCATCAGAGGGGGCTCAAACATATCAAGAATTTAGATCATGATGGTGAACCTTGGGCCCTGCATGTAAAGAATACCAAGGTGCAGCCGTACATTTGATGTGGCAAAATGGAGAACTAGGTTCTCCAAAAAATAAACACAGATGCTTTTATTTAATTCTCTATAAATTAGCATAAATGCCACCTATGGAGCTGGGAAAATTAGACGTTTGATTTAGAGTTATAGTAGAAACTACTAACCTTTCAGCAAGCACAGCAGATCCTTCCTCGAATATTTCTTCCACCAAGTCCGACTCAGAAAATTCCCTATCTGATTGAGTTGATGAATCAAAAGATCTTCTCCGGAACATAGATTTAAATACCCCTTTTCCTTGTTTCTTTGGGGGTTGAATTGAAGAAACTATCTTCTCTGGAGGTAATATATCTATCACTATGCAAGTAGTATCATCCCGAAGTCCCCTTGTCTGTACAGCTTCCTGCAAATGGAATAAGGTATGAGACAACATTAATCTGAAGATGTAATAGTTATATAGGATTACTTTACATAAGGATAATGTTACTTTAACAATTTGGGCAGCTGCAACATCTGCCGGCAACCCACAACAACAACTCAAAGCCTCTTCTGCAGTCAAAGCATCCCAAACACCATCACTTGAAATGATAATTCGACCTCCAGCGGTGGATAGCTGTAAGAATAACATAAATGGGGTTATGGAAGGGAAAAAACAGAAATATACAAATTTTCCAGATTCACACCAAGGATCCATTTCACAAGACGGGGTTAAATGCATAATAGAGTACGCCAATTTCAACTACGCCACAGCTAATAGTGCACATTTGACAACTGCAATAAAACTGCAAACCATGTCCTGTTGTTCCACAGTAAAAACAGTTAAAAGAAGAAATTGGAATTTCGAAGATTAATTTAAAAAAGAAAGATACTTCCTACTTCCAGGGAAGCCATTAATACGTCGATCCAAATTTCATTATATGAAAACTTTCAGAGATGAGAAAATGGAACAAAGCAAAAGTATTGTATTAGACATATCAAAATTCATGCAAAGATATATGCGGATATGAGTTATTCTCCTTTTATCATTACCAGACACCATTAATATCGTTGTCCAGTAGCACTATTGCGATATGATTTTTATTCTTTTTTTTTTTTTTTTTTTGAAAGTTCAAGATTTTGGTGTTTCGGCATTTTCATTTGGTATATGGCATATTACTGTGGAGAAGAGAAGGAAAAAACACACACTAATTGCAGTTTTTAAAGCAAGAATTCTTCATATCTATTGGGTTGCATTTGGACATTCATAGGAAGTTACATGATTGTGCTTGAAATGATTGTGGCACAACTATTTTGAGTTTCTTGAAAATGCCAATCTGTCATGTATCATGCAATATCCCTAAGACAAGAAATTGGATCGTTGGATGGTCTACCCAATTACTTTTACCAACAAACCTAAGTTCATGCAATTTTGACCAGTATGGAGAAAACTATGGTCCATTTTCTAATAAATTACAACAGAGTTCCAATTTTTTAAAGAAAATTTAGTCATTTTTGTTATATTAAGATTTTGTGGTTTAGATTAAAGCATCCCTCTTTATAAAGTAAATACATTTATTAAGCAAAAAGATCACTAAAACAACGATAAAATTGGAAATCTTAGAAAAGACTGCTGCAAGATGCACCATATTTAGCCAATCTATCTGCAAACAAATTAGAGGCCCAAAGAGTGTGGTTAAACACAAAATAAAATGAAAGAAATCGATTTTTTGTACCATCAATTTCTGGGGAAAAGAAAGGAATAGAATGAGCAGACCTTCACTTGCTTTACATGGGGGATAGGAACAATGAACTCGCCAACATCCTTATCTCCAATGGATCTTGATAGGCATAGGCCACCTGGCCAACATCTTAGGGGGCCAATCTGAAAAGTGAAAACCAAAGCCAATAAACAAATTTGAATAAACCTTTGATCTAGTACCATCAATTGAAAAACAGTCGTTTTGTATAATGAGAACAGGAAGTCATATCCAGCAAAGAGAACTAACTTAATGAGACAAGCAGAAAGTGCTTTATAAGTAAATGACACTGAGTGATTCTAGTGAAAGGCCAAATATCATTTCAGATATGAAGCAGTTTGTTTACATTTTTACATTCTATATATCATAACTTGCCAAAAATTCCTTGGTAATTGCTAATGAGCTACATATGTCATCCATAAAATCCATTGCAATCTTCAGCTTTTGAATTTTCAGCTTGTTGGAGTACATAGAACGAGTTGACTGCATTTCTAGAGAGATGGAGCTGTACAGGTGTATGTTAGGGTACACAGCTCATTAACACCTTTTTAACAACATATATAGATTATTCTTTGAGTTGCTAATCAAAGCTGTGATAAGAATCGGTAGTTCTAATGCCACTGATTAGTACGAGGATACCTAAATTCTTTCAATGCCAAAAGAACTCTTGAACTGTGAAAGAAAGTGAGAAAAGTTCCAACAGAGACCCAAAAGCAAATCTCCATGCATCAGTCAATTACTCGAAGCTTCTGATAGGTAAGAACTAGTTATGTTCATTTCTTTTCTTTTCTTATTCCTAGTTGTCAAAGGAAGTGCTATCAAATAAAGATCAAACAAGTGCTTTTCAGCATGCTTGGAACTTTCCAGAATATCATCGTGTTGGTCATTGCCAGTGCACCTTTTGGTTTATCTGTCCTTGACAGATGATCTTAAGCAACCCTATTATCAGGTAAAGTCCACTGTTATGGGGGCCAAGACATTCAAAGGCTTTGCCAAAACACAATGATGTCACAAGATGTAATCTGTTCCAGTTTAAATTCAAGAATAGATATACAGCTCAAGGGAACATACTCGGTCCAACAGCTACGAGGTTAATAAATGCAATAAGGAAACCTAACATGAATAGAAATTAACAACATACCTCTTCACCACTGACAATGACCAGTCTTCCAACTTCACCCCCACATGATGTTATTCGATCCACTCTGTGAGATTATAACAGTTAAAATCCTAGAAGAACAAAATGAATACTAGAGAAGCACAAGAAGTACTAAAAAAAAAAAAAAACCCTACTCTTGCTCACTAGCTCCAAGCCTATGATCTGCCGACAAAGAATAAATTGCACCTTCAGCAGATTCCAGTATGCAACGTGAATCACCAACTGATGCTACAGTTACAACCCATTCATCTATTATCACAAAGGTAACAGTTGTCCCTGATGATTGTGCTGACAAAGAAACGGATTAAACAATTCACATAAAGCACATATCAGACCAAGTCCCAGTGAAAAATGAAAACTAGTTCTACAGAAGGTACTGCAAATGGAATGAAAAAGGAAAAGGAACAATGGCAAGATGGGAAAGTGATAGAAATAAAATAAAATAAAAAGCGAGTGAACTTCAAAAGTCTTAAATCAAAGAGACTGCTTGATCAGTCCAAAAGAAAGAGACATCAGAAGAAAAGTGAAGAATACCTTAAAAATCATAAAATTAGTCGGAACTTCAAATAAGCTACCAAAATGAAAAGAAAGCATGGAGGTTTTAATAATAAGACTAGGAGGGAAACTTGGTCACTCTCAAGTTGAGTCAACTTAGCTGAGTTACAAGAGACTCACCTGAGCCTGATGCCGCCCTAGAGCCTAATAACATTAATAAAACTTGCTATGTTTTAATTATGTCATGTGAATCTAGAATTTTAAAACTTGCTATCTTTTAATTATTAATAATGTTTTATTTAAGTATAAATAGGCACCGAAATTAATATTTTACTCAATCTGATTACCTAAAAACCATAGGACTCAGCTGATTTGGTGACTCGACTGGTCGACTCGGTACCTATCAGAATACAAGTTGACCCAGCAGACTTGACTCAAACTCAGCCAATTTTCAAAATCATTGAAAATATTGGGGTAACTGAATGTGATCATTAGAGCTCAATGGTGTGAAAAAGAGTTACACAACCAAAGCTGTCCTTCCGTTCTCTGTTATCTGAAGAAGATTATCTATTAAAGCAGTTCCAAAAGGATCCTCAAACATTTGTGGATGGATTCAAATTCAACAATGTCAATGTAGTTATTTAATGAGCATTGCTAAATTGAGTGCACATGCAGAATAGAAGGTGGTAGGCTTAGTGAGTATCAGATATCAACACAATAAATGTAAACACAACCCTACGAGTACGACAATCTCTTGGATGCTCATTTGTAACCATATCTTGAAGCTCATTTATACCTTTTTCTTTAAAATCTTGATCTGTTTTAACAAACCCTGCAACCAAAGCCCTTGGCAGTGCCGCTAGCCACTCATCCCTGCTAAAATCTGAAGGAATAGCACCCAAAACATTGTTCAAGAGATTCTCCTTAGAGTATATAGCAGCTGCAGACCCATTGTGTCCATCAAATAGCTGCAGGAAAACATGGGGTCAGATTACCTGATAAGATAACAGAAAAGATATTAATGTTATCTTTAGAACAAATGGCCACAAGATACAGGGCATGTCCTAGATGGTTTCTACACATGAACTAGGTACCAACAAATGAGATTAAGAGTGTAATGGTTAAAATCATTTGATTAAAAAATGGGAAGCAATATAATTAATAAAAATTTCAAGAAAGTTAAGACAGACAACAATAAATAATGACTCCCAAAGCACGACCAGTTCAGGCAATTGATTATCCTAAGTACTTTGCATTAGAAAACAATTACTAGCTGGAGCTTTAGCAATACCACAATTCACACCACCAAGCAGAGTTTAGATATGCAATATGCAAAGATCGCAACCTGAGCCTGTAATTGTAGTTCCGTGATAACTTAAGAATGACAGTAGCATGCAGAAACACCTGAGAGGGCTCTAACTACACCATACCCAAATATTTTAGTTACTGTACCTGCACTCACATCTAACACCCCCGCCCACACCCAAGAAACATATGATCCCATCATAGCAGCAATAGAAAAGTGCAGCACGGTTATACTGCTAGGCATATCCAGCAAGCAACAGCCTCGGCTCATAATTTCAGTTAGATCACTCAAAAGAGCTTGAGCTTTGGTAATTGACCCCCAAAATCACAAAGATTCGCTTTATATTGTCTTCCTTCAAGAACTCCCACTATATTCCAGCAATTACCTTGGGGTGTACAAGTACAACTCTGTTGCGATCATGGATCATCATCCTTCTTGCTTGACACTCAAATTAGTTACTATTCTTTAGCTCAAAATAAATGCATATGCAACAACGCCACTGAGTGTAGTGAAATGAAATGAGAATAGATAAACAGAAGAAGCCAAAACAAACTGTAACACCATGAAATGCACCCTTATTTCTTTCCAACCATGCAAAAAGACTACAGAAACAAAAGAAAGGAAAAAAACCCAACATACTGCAAAAACAGAAAATGTAGTAACACCATCCCCAGGCACCCTTTGGCAATCCGTCTTGACCAAAGCAAAGTCCTCTCCTTTCCTGCTCTTGCAAGCCTGACCATGGAGGATGTCCGGGTTCTCAATCTTCTCATTCGTCAACTCGCGCCTGAGCAGCACTGCCAGAGGCACACTGCATTTACTCTTTCTTGACATCATCTTCCCCAATTTCAGTAAAATTCTCACCTCTTCAACATCATCTCCACTTAGATCATAGACCCTTCAAGTACAAAACAAGATTCCTTCAAAACTACAGCCTTCACTTCCTGCAACAAGCAAACAACACACAAAGTAAGCCAACTGCAATTCACTGGCAAGGCAAAAAAAAAAAAAAAAACAGTTGGAGATCACTGCTTCCACATGCAGCAATCAGAGGTTAAACAGCTGAGATCGATCAAGATCTAGAGGAAATCTGATGCTAAAAAAAAAAAAACGAAATTCAAGTAGGAAAACTGAGATTGATTCGATGCATGTAATGTAGCACATGAAGAAGAAGAAAATAATCAAATCCATGACGGAGAAATGAGAATTCATCAAATCAAGCAGCAGAACAAACGATTGATCGATTCCTTACTACTACAAGAAGAGATAATTAGAAATCGAGATCGTGCTCGTTAACTTGATCGTGCGCAACAAAAAGACGAGAGAAGTAAGGGTATATAGCAGTTGGGACTTTTGTGCGCTGATATGCTGAGGACCAATCAGATGCGACTTTAAGCATCAGATCCGCTGCGTTTGCTGCTTAATTGAGAGTGTTTTTACAAAAAGGGCCCCTGTGTTTTCGGAGAGCCTTAAAGAGAAACTTATCTTTATGTTTTTACAAAAAAGGCCCTTAGTTTGACCTTTTTTTAGGACCACAATAAAGATTTTATTAAGGCTAAATAAAATATAATAAAATATATGGGGTCCAAGTTCATCAAAGAAGTAGCGAATGTGGACGGACAATGATAAAACAGAAAAAAAAAAAATCCACAACACCCACACACACACATGCATATATATATATATATGAAAATTCTCTGGAATGCTGACTCATTTGTGCATAACAAAAGAACAAAATACCTTAATGGAACCATTTAAAATATATCTAATTTTAAAGAGAAAGATAATTAAGTTCGACTGATTGGCTAGCTTTTAGGACATCAGGTGCTAGAAAAAGGAGATTCCCATTAGGGCATGTTTGGATAATGTCATCGGAGAGGAATTCTCTTTGTTTTTCCTCGATTCTAAGGAAAATCCATGTTTGGGTGACAAGTAGAAAAGTGAGGATTTTTCAAATCCTCCAAACCCATAAAAAATCATCTTTTCCATTAATTCTTGCTTCTTCACCTCCCCCGTCAAATTTTTACAAATCCACAAAGGCAAAGAAATACCTAAATTACAAGGAGTGACTCCTCGTAGGTGTTTCCTAAACCTAGAATGCAAGGAATCCTCTCATCATAAATCCTCATAGCGGATAGTATGTTTACAGGGGAATGAAGGAGTCCTTTACATAAAGGATTCCTCTTTGTTTGCCAAACATGCCCTTAATGTCTCGGGATTTTTTGTCATGGAAGTTAGGCTATGTATATATGAGTTACGTCACAAAACTCTCCGAGCGTTTTTCTTTATCCAATAAAAACGTGACACGTGTCATCATGATACAGATATCCAATTCCCTCTCCTAAATATTCTCCTATAAAAGTGGATATCTAAAAATTCTAATAAATCATTAGCTATTAAATACGGGCAGAAACTCTCATTTTGAGATATGAGAGTTTTTGAGAATTTCCCTATATATATTAAAACAGTAATTTTGTTCGTGAGGAAGTGAAATGTGACATTCTCTTTTAGGGTTTTACGGTAACTAGTGGCACATCTATCTCTTATTTGACAATGCTACTAACTCTCCTTTTGAAGTGTAACATGTAACTCAAATTTGACTTTATAACATGTAGCTATTAGTTTTTTTCGTTTTTTTCTTTTTTTTCCAACAAAAGCAGAAATGTCCTCTACTTTCAGTTTAGCAAATCTCACTAACTCAAGTTACTTGAATGTATGATGACTAATGAAAGCATGACAATGAAAAGGGTTGAATGTAGATTAGACAAATAGATAACATCAAGTCATTCAAATAACTTTAACATTTGGTTTTGAGTCTTCATAATTAAAGAAGAAAATTACCTTTTTATCATTTAATTTAAAAGGTGAGTTATTTGAGTTTTTATTCAGGGTTGATTGGTCAAAATTCAAAAAACTGAAATTTGAAATTATTTTCTGTACGGTTGGACCCTTAGTTAAAGAGGGTTTTAATAAAATTATAAAATATAGGCGGTTTTTTGAGGTTTTATAAAAAAAATAGGGGCTTTTAGCGGATAATATGGATTTGTGCCGTGGGCGGCGCTCCGTTGCCTTTTGTCCTCAGAGTGACTATGACTGGCTGACCCTGCAGTGATCAAATCTTACAAAGCAAACCAAGATGATTTATTTATTGTGAATATAAAGTCTATGAAGATCATGATACTCTAAATGCCCTTCACCTACTAACTATCTATATACTATGCCACGATTGGCTGAGTCATAGAGCTTCCTCACACTACAAAAGTAAGGAGTTCATAAAATACGGGAATTTGTAAAATTTAGGAGGTGTTTGGAAACGGTATATTTATAAAATGATTTTTGCTATATTATTTTATAATTTATGATATAATCTACATAATTAAAAACTTAGTATTAGAATAATTTAGAATGTGCCCTACAATATCTCACTTTCTTTTTAAAAAAAAACTTATATTAAAATTTTGAAGTATATGCGGTATAAATCAATATTCTTTCAGTAAGGAAACTATCCAAAATAATGATCAAAGCTTTTGTAACTAGCGAAAACAAGGGTCTCTCTTATAAGAATTCTACTAGGACGATTAATATTAGACGACGGGCCCTTCAGTATTTATAAATATTATATGGGCCTCATAGTTCTTTTATAATTATATAGTTCCCTTGGTGATTACTAATATTGACGGGTCCTACAAATATCACATTAAGTGGCTTCTACACTGATTACCAACATTAAGTAGGTCCCATACTGCCAACATTAGGTTGTGTGACTAATTATTAGTCTGTCATCATTAATGAGTCCCATTGTTTAATGGTTGTCTAGTGATTAGTATATATAATTAGCATGGTTAATATCGTGTGTAAACATCAAATGGGTCCCACATTGATTTTTCATAAACGAGTTATTCAACGCTGTCTAACACTCAATAGGGCCCCTATCATAATCACCATTGGATGTACAAATCCATGCATCTTTGTTCTACAAAACCCTTACCAAATATCTCAACTCCATTCTCTGAAGCCTCATCCATACTGGCCTCATTCTTGAGAAACCAAAAAGGTTTGATTGCTTTACTTCTTTACTCTCTATCAATCCCATGCCATTGATCACATGCGTAAATTTTTTTTATTTTTATGAGGACTTGTTTGATTGATTGATATCGGTGATCATCTTCCTTGACTGATTAACTAATGGCATGTTTTTTTTTTTTTTTTTTCCAGTTTTTTTTTCTTCTTTTTTTCATTTTTTGATGATTTTCTCATAGAACTCAAATAATGTTGGTGTGGATAGACAACGAGAGGGGTAGCCAAATGTGGGCCATCTTCATTAAGAGTTGAATTTGGCTAGGCCGGGCATTTACCCAATTTATATATATAAAAACAGTAGGATTTCTTGTGTTCTTGCCAAATTCTAAATTTTTATTAGGATTTTATTGGAAATGAAATTTCTTTAAGATAAGGAGTCCATCAAATCTCTAACCAATCAAAATCAAGTCTTTGAAATAAGATGAGACGAGAGGGACGTTCTAGATTTCAACATGTACTCATCTAATTTTTTAATTTTTTTTTATAATGACCCTTATCTATAAACCTTTACAACTATCTTATCCTCAATCAATGATCCAATAGATCATATAATAAATACATCAAATCTCTATCCAAAAAGTAATGAAAAAGAAAGGTATTTAATTCACTGCATCCAAACCATCAACAAAGCATCTCATTTGATTTTTTTTTTTTTTTTTTTTTGGTAATTGCAACTTTTTTTCTTTTTAATAGTTTTGAGATACAGAATCTCACAAAGTTAAATAATATATCAATTCAATTTAGATTTATTTTACTCATAATACTATTTTTTTAAATATTAAAATTTTATTTTTTACTTCTTTCTCTCACACTAGTCTTATAAATTGCCAAACACTTTAAAGATATATTAAAATTTGTAGATATTCCCAAACACCGTCCATAAGTGACACAATATTATGATGTCACTATTTTATTATGTGATAAGAAAATATTATAATATTCAAATATTGTGATATTATATTATGCCTTTATCCAAACACTGCTTATACTTTGATATTCTTATTTTAATAGAGTCATTGCTTTGGTACAATGGTAAAATTCTTTGGTGTCATACTATTACGCTGGTTCAAGACCTGCAAGTAGCCACTTTCTGTGAAAATTGTCAAAGATTAGGTTTGTCTTCAGTTTGAACCATTTGCAGGACTCTACTTCTGTGGAACAAAAAGTGTCTAAATAAATCATTTAACTAGTAAAGTATGGATATATCGGATGATATATATATATATATATATGTGTGTGTGTGTGTGTGTGTGTGTCTTGACCTTTGCCAATCATGCATAAAAAACCATGTTTTTGTTATAAGATATCTATATTGGGTTGATGCCCACTTAAGATGAGTTCGGATTATAATTAATGTTCATCTCTTATGAAGTTACTTTGCCTATAAATAGGCCCCTCGCCTTTGTATTTGTACACAGTTATGAGATAATACAAAAGCTCTGTACTTTTCTCTCCAATCTTCTTTCTTAGTCTCGCTCTTTTCTAACACGTTGTCAGCATGGAAAAAAGAAAAAAAAAACCCAAGCTGCCTCGGTTTTTTTTCCCCAGCCTCAAAGTCGTCCTCGGTTTGCTTGCGTGGAAGAAGCAACACAAAGCCTTGTTTCAAACTTTTCTCTCGATTTGTATACTGCAGCAATTTTTTTTCGGTTTGCGTGCTGGAAGAAGCAACACAAAGTCTTGTTTCAGACTTTGCTCTCGACTTGCATACTATAGCAATTTTTTTTTTCAATTTGCTTGTGTGGAAAAAGCAACACAAAGTCTTGTTTCAGACTTTGCTCTCGGTTTGCATATTGTAGCAATTTTTTTTTGGTTTACGTGTGTGGAAGAAATAACACAAAGTCTTGTTTAAGAGATTTTTTTTTTTTTTGGTTTCGGTTCATAAAGAAACCAATAGGGCTTTGGTTTGCGTGCATTGAAAAAAAAAGTCCATCTTGTTATCTGGTCCATCTTTGACTCCTTCATTCGATCTCCGATTGACGAACGGTTTGGTTATGCAAATTCGTGGCGACAGGCATTATCTAATAGATTTAACATATCAACATTTCAACAATAAGAAATTCTCTACACTGTAATCACGGTAAGTGGTATCTAAACCATAGTTAAATCTAAATCTATTAGAATGCATAAAATTAGTTTATGATACTTATTTGCAGTAATTATAGTATTTGGTTACTATTCATCCTCTTGCATGATTTTTTTTTTTTAATTTAAATTTTGAACTAGTAGTGCTAGAAGTTGGAATACTGATATGCACCTGTAGATTCAAATCTATAAATCAAAACCTTGAGTTTTTTTTTTATTCTAAATAAATTATGTAGCCATGAAATTAAAAATGAAAATTTGACAGAATCAGAAGTTCTGATAATTTGTTAGAACCAGAAGTTCTACTTCAAACTTGAAGATTTGACAGAGTTTGCAGTTATCATTTCATGTGTTACGAACCTGAAGCTCCAAGTTAAGCTTGAAATCTTGACAGAACCAGCAGTTTTGATTCTCAAAGTTGAGAATCTGATGTTTTAACTTTTCGTTGGCCAACTTATTTGTCATATTTGTATTCATTTCTTAATTTACTTATGATGTTAAGTTTTCATTTTTCCCTTTTTACTTTATTAATCATCTGCATATGGTTAATTATATATATATATTTTATTACAATTATTGCATGATGACAAATCTGACTAAACTTGACTTTAAACCACTTAATATAAATGGGGACAATTACTTATCTTAGTAATTGGATGTTAAAATCCACTTACAATTTAAGAAACTGGGAAAGACCATAAAGGAATGCAATAAGATGTTCCCAAAGGAAAACGCGTTACCCCTTATCTTTTTGCACCATCACATACATGACGACGTAAAAAATAAATACCTTACTGAGAAAGACCTAGTAGGCCTATGGAAATCCCTGAAGGATAGGTATGAATACCAGAAGATGGTCATACTACAAGTTGGCTAGAATGAATAGTTAGACCTGAGGTTACAAGATTATAAAACAGTATCTGAATACAGCTCTGCCCTTTGCAATTTAATATTGTTTCCAGATTAAGATTATGTGGTGAAAATATTTTGTATCGAGGAGCAGATGTTGGAAAAAACGTTATCCACTTTTCATGCTAGAATGTGCTCCTGCAACAACAGTATTGAGAGCGACGTTTCTCCAAATATTCAGAACTTATCTTATATCTCTTAGTCGCTGAACATAATTGCATAGTATTGATGAAAAATCGTAGATGTAGGAAGGAGCGAGCATTGGTCACGCACTTGCCGTGCACAAAGGAAGTGGTGGAACAGTACAAAAATATAAGGCTTCTATTCATTTAGCAGAGAGAAATGATTTGAAATTAGGATATAATAACATCAGAGAGGCCTTCAATTGACATTACTAGAGATTCATGACTTTTATGAAGATGAGGACAATCAACATCTGAATAATGAGGCAACTGTCTTTGAATGGTGGTCATCGAATGAGGAGTGTTATAAGATATGTATCTTGGGTGGTTGTCCACTTAAAATGAGTTAGAGTTAGAATTATAATTCATCTCTTATGAAGTTACTTTACCATTAAATAGGCCTCTCCTCTTTATATTTATACATAATTATAAGATAATAAAAAAGCTTTCTACATTTCTTTATAATCTTCCCTATTAGTCTCTCCCTCTCCTAACATTTTTGAGCTTTAATTTAATGAAGCCAATCGGTGGTACCTACGTCACATTTCGTGATGACCAGCAGATGATCTGCACCCTTGGACTGTGTCAACCTTTCTCGCTTGGAGCAGGTCGACTATCTGGGGATGCGTGGTGGAGAAAAGTCTCGCGGGAAGTAGTTACAAAACAAGAAAAAAAACATAATGGTGATAACGATATGCTACCTGCCCGTCTGGAAAGTCTCTGCACGAGCGTGGCCCCAACCACCAGAATACAGTCACAATGGGCTCACCATTGGCACATGCCCCACCAAATCTGATGTACATATATGGGTCTAGGTAAAGAAATGTAGGATTGGTGTCATGGCCTCAAAAGCCACTCACAGGTAGAGGTGTAAATTGGGCCCGACCGCATGGCACGATACGAAAAAACTCTGAGAGTAAGCCGGGATGGTACGTTGACTGTGTTGACCGAGCTGGCCTCGCCAGGCATGGCCCAAAGGACCCTGGCCCAGCACCGCCGGCAAGACATTCATATAAGAAAATGGTGATCTTTTAGATCAATAAAATATAAAATTTAAAACAATTAAAATTTTATTTTTCATTTGTGAAGTAGCATCAATATTTGTGCATTTATTTTAATAATTTTAATTTTATTTCAAGTTAAGAACCCTAAAAATCTATAAAATTTCTTTCAATTTATGTAAATAAATTTTTAAAAAATTCAAGAAATCTAGAAGAGGGGTGGGCCGTTTTGGGCCGACTCACCCAGCCAACCTGGGTACAGCACAATTAAAGCCGGCATAGCCCATTTTACACCTCGACCAGCACTGGCGTGATGCACATGCATACACTTAAAAGTCACATGAATGCAGCACATGGCACTCAAACTAGTTGGAATTTGGAATTGCATGCGAATCACGGGCTAGAGAGAGAGAGAGAGAGAGAGAGAGAGAGAGGATGAGAGGAGGACCGAGCGGATCAGGGGTTGGTTGGTTTGATTGTAATTCACGGGCACCTCCTCGTCGAGTAATCGAATATATCCGAATGGGTTGTGTGTAATTTTAGTAGGCTGAATTCTCAGCCACCATTGCTGCTAGCACTAGTAGATGAATTATTTTCCCTTCTCAGTTTGGATCTTCTAAGACTTTTTATCTTGGGTTCCATTTATTTATTGAAAATTCTAAATTTCATATTTGGTGGATGTTTGGAATTTTCAAATGTTGGAATCTCAAATTCATTTGTTAATTAATAATGTTTTCATCACATGATGAATTTTAAAGTGGGGCCAGTCCTTCAAGAGTAAAATTTTGGTATATTCTTAATTTCATGGTGAGAGCGTTCTTTTTAAGCATATCAACTTTTTAAATAGGCATTTTCCACTATGAAATCCCACTCCTTGGGCTCATAATCTCGTTTTAGGCTACTATGATTGCTTTTCAGTGGCATTCATAGAGATGCAAACAGGTCGGATTTGGGCTCATTTAATTTTTATAGATTTGAATCACGACACAAAATTAAAGTTGATATGGAACTTATGCATTATATCGGAATCTGGCATCAACTTAAAAAAAAAAAATCTCTTATGATGATTTTAAATCCAAAATAAGACGATGCATTCATTGGTATAATTAGATGAAAAGACTTTAAACAAAATGAGGCTATTACATGGCATAGGATTAAAGTTATATTATACAATTTAATAAGTTCACTCCAACCTGACCCATCAAGGTCAAGTGGCGGGTTCGACGTCGAACTCCATGGAACCCAAAGATGGCGCAAAAGACAAACCTCTCAAGTCTCGAGCACAAAATCCAAAAAACCCGGAACGGATATTGGAAAGTCCGAGCATCTGCGACGGACAAGAGCATCTCCAATCGTCAGATCCCTTCTCTCCCCTTTCGAAAACCCTTCAATCGAAAGGAACTTTTAGAACCCTAGATCGATCGAAAGAAGAAAAAAATGGAGCTCAAACCCGGTTTATCAGCTATCGTCACTGGCGGAGCCTCTGGAATCGGTAATCATTGGATCTTTACTTGTACTACGCCATCACCAATCCATCTCCGTGTCTTCAACTTTGATTTTTTTTAGTGATCTTGTTTTGAAATCCGTTCGAATCTTCTTTGTATGCAATTTCAATCCTCAAAGATACGAGCAAGAGGTAGAATTAGTTAGATTTGGAGAAAACCAAACCAGAAAGCATCGCAGGAAGAATTTGTTCGTTTGACTTGTTGCATTATTGGAATTGACGTGTGGAAAAAGAACTCGTGCCATCCATTTCGTGGTCCTGTATCTTGATGGTGTTGTTTGTGGGTCATAGTTTGGACGGTTATGATAGAGCAATCAGTGGGTTTGTGGGTTTTTTCTGCTGTGTCTGATCCTTAAAAGTACAGTGCAGTAGCCAACTTAGCCAAAAATAGAAAAAAGTGCAGTAGACTGGAACATGAGATTGATGTGTTGCTCTGGTTATATTGTGTTGCTCTGGGTATATGGTGCAATGGTAACCATTGAATGCAAAAGCAGAGGAATATGGCTATCTGGTGTCTACCAATTCCAGAGGCCCATTTGTTATAAAAAAAAATGGGACCCAAAAGGAGAATGGTAGGGCCCAGATGCTCACATGTGGATCCATCAAGTGGGCGGCATATCAACTCTGGCTGATGATTGGGGACCACCTTAAACTTTTGGAATAGGGGTCATGAAACATGTGTTTTACAAGTATATACCTGAATTTTGCGATGGCTTTTGCATGTCTTATTAAGCTGCCTTCAACTTTGTGTAGACCTCAACACCCTAGGATATACATTTATATTTGTTTTGCTGTATTGTATGCTTTGGTTCTTATTCTTTGGAGTACCTTTTTTTTTTAAACTGAATTATCGACTGATTAGGCGATGTCGGGTTTTTTTTTAATATTTTGTTACTGTAATTGATTTTTATCACATAATAAACAGTGCAGCAATTCATAATTTTTGTTTTTGTTTTTGCATCATGGTCTTGAAGTCTCCTTAAAGCTGTTAAGAACTTTAATCATGTAATTTCTTTAATCCAATAATATTTCCACTCACCACTGTCACCACTATCATCATTGTTGTCGTCATTGTGCAGGCAAGGCTCTTAGCTTGGCTCTTGCAAAGAAAGGAGTTTTTGTAACTATCGTTGATCTCTCTGAAGAAAAAGGGAAGGAAATTGCTCTCCTGGTTGGAAAAGAGAATGAGAAGTTCCACTCTGATTTACGCATACCCACTGCTTTGTTTATCAAATGTGATGTGACAAATACAAGTGAGGTCTTCTATTCTTTGAAAACTGCATGGGCTTCATATTGCCTTTGAGATTAGTTAATTAGCTACGTTTTTCATGTCAGAAGGCACTGCTCACACTGAGGTTTAAATGTGTCATCAATTTTCCTAAGATATATATATATATATATATAAAATCTGTGAGAGATTTCCTTTTTTTTTTGTAATAGGGAAATTAACAAGCAGAGAAACTCAGTTCGATCTTTATTCACTTGGTTGGTTCTGACGATACTGTGTTGCTTGGGGATTTTGAAAAATATAGACATACTAGTGTTTTCTTTATGGCTTTTAGTTAATGTATTACTAAACTGATCTATGAGTTTGTCCATGGAAGATTTCTAACATTATATTGTTTGTATGTGAAATGTTGAAAACTTTGTGCCTTTGTCTTTGCTTCAATATTTAGAGTACTTTTGTTGCTTATGTTAATTACAATGCCCATTAATTTATTCAGTTAGTAACTGTAATTATACTAATGAGACTGAGAACACTAAATATTAAGAAAGTCAATCAAATGATTGGAACAAGAAGGTATGAAACCATTATAACAAGCAAAGATGAAAAAACAGAAATAAAAATTACTTAGAAAAATCAATGCTTATTATTAGGCTGATTATTCTTTACTCCCTTCTTCTATATGATTGGGTTTTTTTTAGTGTTGTAGCAGCTAGGCTTCCATGGCATGGTGAAGAGAGTCAATGGGACAGGCCATGCACATTTCCCCTTTTTTTTTTTTTGGTTCATGCAGTCCTGAGTTTAAGTGATTTAAATGCTGGACTTGTGGATAAGTGGAGCAAAGCAGTTGGCAATTCCATGTTTGATTGTTCTATATTTGGTTTATTTTCTTATTTGAAGCAGGGATTTTCTTGCCAATGTGCAAGCGGGTCTATATTATTAGGTATGGCCTTCTAGGAACGTTGACTTAAGTTAGAACATTAACCTCACACATTACTTCTCTTCCATTGCGGATGGATTTAGTCTCACTTGGATGCTTTACTTGGAAGCTTTCGTTTTAGTTTTCATGCATTTCTAATTGCAAGGTCTGCAAAGATACTCTCTCTTTTCAAGTAAAAAGGGGAAAACAGAAGATTGAAAGCTATAACTGTTTATACTTAATTTACCTTTTTTTTCCCATGGACCTTCTATTTGTATGCTATGGTGTTTTTTTTGTTATAGTCTTCATAGCAGGTTAAAAATTAACATCATCATTTAATGCCTTTTCAACATTTGCTTATAATTGTACTGTTGTTACGAGATAGGAGATATAGCTGCTGCTTTTGAAAAGCACTTCCAGACATATGGAGGATTAGATATCTGTATCAACTGTGCTGGCATTCCTAGTTCTGTGCCATTTCATAAAGACAAAACTGATAGTGATGCTTCATGGAGACAGGTTGTACGTGTGAACCTTATTGCTGTCATTGACTGCACACGCCTTGCGGTATGATTTTAAGCTTGCTAGAGTATCTACTTTTCAATTTTATTTATGGAATCTAGCAGAGCTGGACTGCTGCCGCTTTATCGGTGTGATTTAAACTAACTGTGACGCATTTCATTACTGCTAAATTGTTGCAAGGTCACTTTTATTTAATTTAAAGAAAATTAACGCCTCCATTTACCGCAGTGATGACCTATGAATGGTTTTTTGTTTTCATGTACTTTTGGTTATGTTTCTAGTTTCATGAAATAACAGAGTCTATTTTGAAATTGGCTGTAGCTTGTATTTTTTTTTTTTTTTTTGTTGTAGTCCAACAATTCCTTTGCTGATAGAACTTCCATTTCTGTTTTTTTGGGTCTCTTGATGCATTAGCCTAGGATTTCTATACAAAATTATGTGCCATGACGGACGAGATTTAACAGTATTTTTCTTCCTTTTCTATTTTCCTATTTAAAAAAAAAAATCTCTGAATTAGCATTTATCAGCTTCTTATCTGTTCATGATTTGTTGGAGTTTGTATGGTTAGAGCTTGGAGGCTTTTGTTAGTTTGTGCTGGATGATACCTTAATTGTAAAGCAGTTTTCTGAACGGCACCTTCATTCTACATTTTGGTTGTGAAATAAGCATGTAATGAGAAAGGCTATAGAGGTCAATGGAGGATGAATTAAGAAACTTTTGAAAGACAGCAGAATAATACTGGTATAAGGTTGATGGCAACAACTACCATTTAACAGTTGAATGTAGTCATGTACAACATTCAATTGGTAGCAGAGTAAAGAAGAAATGGCTATAAGGATTATTGTTGAATTGAATGTACCTTTAGCGAGGAATGGTTGATAGGTTCAACTTTTGCAAAGCTGAAATCAACTACTTAAGCGAGGGATGGTTGATAGGTTCAACTTTTGCAGAAGCTGAAATCAACCACTTAACATAGTCAATATCACAAGGAGATAAGTAGTGGATTGGGTTATGTTTTCTTGACTAATTTGAAACAATGTTAGACAGTCCTGTTCTCATGGATGATGTTCTGTTTCTCAACCAGAAGGTTATATCTGGTACCTACCAAGAATTGTTTGTGGTGCTTTCATAAATATCCATATGAACTAGAAAGAACCTAACAGGAAGTGAATAACCCAGAGAGATTGATTGGGCCTTGATTGAGCCTTGACTCATTAGAAACAATCGTTAGCTAGTCCCACACTCAATAGCAAGGTTGTGAATATGATACTACCAAGAAATGGTTGTAGGGCTTTGAAAATGCCTGTGCTCATGGATTTTGGTTAGTGTTCACTTATTTGCCTCTTAATAAAACTTTCCATTTCCATTAAAAAAACAGAAAAAGAACAGTTAATATCCATGATGGACATATAAAAAAACTTTTACTAATGACCTTAATGTAGCTTCCACAGAACTTCTTTCTCTGGAAGTAACCTGTTCTATTTCATTTTGATTTATTTCTTGTGGGTGTCTAAGTCAGGAAAAGGGAAGTTCTGCTTTTTAGATATTCTAAATAGAATGAGTGCCAAAAATAGAGCTAAATGATGGTTTCTCTCTTCTAGTCTTATTCATATCCCATGTCAGGTAGGGTGTAACTTGGGTTTTGGCCTAATCCAATCCCAGCTGACCAAGCCTGACCAAAAACTGAGGTAGAGTTTGGTATTTACAGGTTTGGGATGGGCTTGGACTTGTGTATATGACCCACTTTTCATTCCGATGGGTCTATTGCTAATTGATGTTTTTGAAATATGATATATAAACTAGGGTTTATCTCTGGTTGAGACCTTGAGTCGAGCCCTTCTACGATATGAAGTCAAGTCTGGTTGAGTCAAAGCCCGGTTGAAGTTTGGTTCAAGCTGGCCCTTTTAGAGTTAAGGTTGGAGTTGGGTTGGCCCAGAAACCAACTTGACCTGCTCAGTTGCATGCCTACGTGTGGGCAATGTTGATGCTGATCGGTTGGCAAAAGAGGGATATTTCTGAGACTTCTTATTTTTTGTATATTTTATTGGCTTAGTCATCCTTTTTTTCATTTGTAGTTGAGGTTGCACTTACCTGTTTGTCATGGACCGGGTTGATCCATTTGATTCTGGCCTATGCACCCCTCGACTGTGCTTGTACACTAGCGGGTCAACCTTCCCCAGCGGTGGTCTAATCCTTAGACCAAGAACCCACACCACAAGGATATGCACACCCACACGGCAAGAAGAGAACACTCAGAGAAATGATAGCTTTACTGCTTGAATGCGTCTTCAAAGTTCTTGTTACAAATGAAAGAGAGCTATCCCATCCTCCTCTGTACAACCAACGGCCAGGATTAGTCAAATGTTGCTCATCCAATGCATGATAACCTTCTAGAAGGAGGGGGTGGAATTAAGTTATATGTATTGCGATTTGCGGGAAGGATGTTGAACACTTTGGGCTTGTTTCTTTACTAGAATTTATGACAAGAATATGGAATGTTGGGGTTTTCTGGATATGATGTGATGTCTTGTCCCTTGGCATTTGAAATGCTATTCACTATAATTTCAAATTCCAACCATCTAAAAGGTCTCAAATGACCTTTTGGAATTCCTGGGATTCCACTCTCTATACATTTTGGTGGGATTTCATATCCCACGTCAAGAGGAGGAATTTGGAATTCCAGCTAAGGGGACAATTTTTGGAGAATTTGTAATTCTTCCATATATGAATTCTTGGAATTCTGGTAAAGAAACGGGCCCTAGGAGATAGGTCATCACCGATGACGTAAATCTAGTTGTGTATCTGTAAGATTATATATATTTTTAAATGATTTTTTTTGTTGCGGATAATAATAATGTCCTATTTTTTCCATTGTTATGACCTTATAAGTGTTCCATAATATCACTCTTTTATGTGCTGTCATAATTATATTTAGTTTTTATTTTTTATATTTCATATGCAGATTCAAACAATGCAAGCTGGTGGAAAACGCGGTGTAATTATTAACCTTGGGTCTGCCTCAGGTCTTTACCCAATGTATGTTGACCCTATATACTCTGCTACCAAAGGTTTGTTTTCTCACAGCTAAATGACGACTTTTCTTTCTTGAAGTTCTGTTATTTTTGCTGTTCATTTGGAACTTCCCAATGAAGCTACATCCTCGTTGATACATACATACATATATATATATATATATATACGGAAATATTCATGTGCATCCTTCCCTCACCATATGGTGAGGGACAAACTTAATGGGGCCCACATAGGGCCCCACTGACCATGGGACTCGGGGGGGATGGAAAGAGATATCTTGGATGTGCCCATATGCCAAGTTTGGGCTCAATCCCATGCCTCTAACACCTTCATCCGTGGTCCACAAATTTAACGACTTTATATTAAAGAAACGAAATTGACCCTTGATCCAACGGTCCAATCCATTTGAATAGGTGAAAAATCGATGGATCTAGTGTACTTAAGGGGGTCTCATGTGTGGATGGTTTGGATGTATCATAAAGGCGGCCCTACTATGTTGTCCCTCACCATAATATGGTGAGGGATGGATTCCCATATATATATATATATATGTATGGGGGAGCGCTACACAAACGCCCCTCCTAGTTTGGCCCATTAGGATGCATGGTGATCATGGAAGTTTGTTGGATGGAAAAATCCATATGAGGCGTACCTACATGCAAAATCTTGTGAGGCGTACCTACATGCAAAATCTTGAGCCCATAAGATCAACCTAACCTTTTGATCCATGTCCTTAAAATTTAATGGTTTAAAGGCATCATTTTATTATGATATCAATCCAACGGTGAGGAAAAGTTGGATGAATGTCAAACTTGGACTTGTGACTATTCATTGGGGGGCTAGTGTGTGAAAAGACTTCATTGACACAATATGGGCCCTATGACCAAAAAAAAGAGGGGCGCAACAAGCGGCGTTTTTAAAGTGGGGTGTTTTTGAGAATTTCCCATATATATATATACACAGATATATCCCTCACATTTAGGCTATTGACATTGGATATGGATGTGAGGGCCTCCACCCTTACTCTCATAGTACTGTGAGAGTAACTCCAACAGGAGCATCTTCATATATATATATATATATATATATATAGGAGAATATTCATGTGCATCCATCCCTCACCATAGGGTGAGGGATACTTACATAATTGGAAATATTCATGTGCAAAAGAGGAAAGGCCATATATGGTCATATGGTGAAAAGGAATGTTAATGCGCAAAGAGGGAAAGCCATCTAAGTGTGTCTCATATGATGAAAAGGAATGTTCATGTGCCAAGAGGAAAAGCCATCTAAGTGTGTCCCTCACCCTATGATGAGGGAGGGATGCACATGAATGCCCCCCATATATATATGTATGTATGTATGTTTCCAGCTTGTGCTATCTTAAGAATTTTTGTTATTTCTTCCCCTTATTTAGTTTTTGTTCTAATAAGTTCGTATTTCACAGGTGGTGTGGTTTTATTTTCTAGATCACTTTATCCCTTTAAACGTCATGGAATTCGCATCAATGTGCTTTGCCCTGAGGTAATAAATTACTATGTGCACAGTTGTGGATATTCAGGGAATTCTTCTATGCTGCGATCGTGGTGCATTTATCATCTATTCCTGCTAGCAGTTTAACAGTCTAATTTCCTGTTGCATTTATTCTGCAAAGCATGCTGAACATTTGAGTTTTTCGAGTTACTATTTTAACATTTGGGACGCAACACATTGGTTTTTCTTTTTCTTGTTTATCTTTGGACTCATCTGTACATCCGGCGGTTTTGCAGTTTGTTGAAACTGACTTGTCATTGAAGATGGATCCTAAGTTTATTGAATTAATTGGTGGCTTCGTGCCCATGGATATGGTTGTGAATGGTATGACTTTTTCCCCTGAAACGATGCTATACCCATTCTGTCAAATTAGCATTGCAATTTTTCCTAATGTGCTTGTTTAAAAGTTTTTTTTTAAAACACAACATCACTTAATACCTGTTGAAAGCATCATGACTGCATTATGCTAAAATTTATGTTCCTATTTCTTTTTTGATTGGTGATTTATTTCCCTATTTTCTTGGACAGAAGGTAGAAATTGTGTATAATAAAATGAAGTATAGAATCTAAATCATATTTACAGCTTAGGTTGACTGTTGAATTGGTTATAGTAAGCATATTACTAAGATGATTTTGTTCAAAGCCAGATATGGCTTGTACTTCATAATTGGGAAGCTTGCTTGGATTGTGGTAACAGAAAGGAGAGAAAATCGGATTCTTGGTCCTCACCTCCAAATGGCATGTTGAAATTCAACGTTGATGGACCAACAAGAGATAAGTTTGGTCTGGCGAGTATTGGAGGTGTTCTTTGTGATGATAAATGGGAAGTGTTATTTATGTTTCTCTGAGCATGTGGAACAGTGGAAGTCAAGGTTCCAATGAAGTTGAGGTCTTGTCTATTTTGGAAGCTTTTATGATCTACTCGCCCATTTTTCATGACAAGTTAATAGTTAAAAGTGACTTCCCATGCTGTCTCGTGGGTATTTTTCTTGGATGGGGGCCCATGAAAATTCCAGTTTGACTTCAATGGGATCAAATCATCGTCCTTTTCTGTTCAGGTGGTCTTTTACCATGTGGGTTGGTTAGCTATTGGATGGCGGATGTGTTTGCTGAGCAAGGGGTGGATAGGGATAATTCTTTCGATGCTCCTATTTTGCAATTATCTCTTTTTTGCTGTAACATATGGTATAACTCTGTTATACCTATGCTTTGCCTTTCATTTAATTTTAATCTAATTTGCTTGTTACTGATAAAAAACTATATACCTTGTACTTTCCAACCTCCAATTATGTTCTAGGTACGTCGACACTTGAACTTGTAAACCTGGCTTGTATTATCATTGACCTGCAGCTTTGACATTTTCTTCAAAGGAGTCAGTTGTTGAAAGTGACAAGCTGCTGGGGGTAGGGGTGGCCTTGGGTGATATGACTGCCTGATCTTTAGGGCAAAACATATGAGACTTGAAGCCTGTTGCAATGTTGATCATCATCTTAGCATGGTTGAGAAGAACAATTCAGAGGAAGTCATCTTAGCGGGGTAAGGAGGAATGGTTCAAAGGCAGAGAAACATAATGGTGTTGGTGCAGTAGAGAGACTTGGTATAGATATGATGTAATGTAACCGTTTCCAACACAGTTTGACAATATAGCAGCCTAAATGACTAGAGGGAAGCAGTCAATAGAATGATTCTGAGAAAATCTCCATGGAG
The DNA here is from genome assembly GCA_029852735.1 of Persea americana. NCBI lineage: Eukaryota > Viridiplantae > Streptophyta > Magnoliopsida > Laurales > Lauraceae > Persea > Persea americana. The sequence continues at coordinate 55,118,824 of CM056812.1, forward strand.
AAGGGAGACCAAAGTACCATCAATAGATACTTCGGATTCATGCTCTCATCAATATGATACCAGGGAGGAGTTATCTTTTGACCGGACAAGGGTTCTTCTAACGGTGTCCTTCAATTTTGATTCTCCAGAGGCCAGAAAGCTCTGGGTCAGATGGGTTGCAAAGGCACAAAGGCATTTGTTTCGGTCATAGTCCTGAGTCTCTCGATTAACAAAATCAGACTATCTAATGGACCCCTTTGCCTGATCAAATCGATCCAAATAGTCCAAGGCTTGATCTAATACAAGATCTATGAATCTGGACCATGCGCTCATGTGTCAGATTCAACGCTTTGAAGGGATAAGGAATTTTTTGTTGGTGTACATCTTGGACTAAGTTTCCATCGAGATAAAAAGTTTCCGTTGATGTATCTAGAAGAGTTACAATGAAGAGATGCAAAAAAACTGAAATAACTATAGGTTTCAATGATATGAGGAGCATAAGAATTAAGAAGTCTTAGATCTTGACAAAACATATGTAAAGAATAAGAGTTCTTTGAGGACAGTAGAAAATTACTGAAGGGGATAGATTCTCATGAATGCGGTTTCTCTAATGGAGTTGCAAGGGATGGGAAATTCGGTGAAAATTGTGGCTAAGGATTTGTCTTGGAAGCAAGCTTTGGACATTTTGCTGCAAGAGTCGAAATTATGTTCATTCTTGGATCACTTCTTTACCTTAGTAATTTTGCTTCAAGAGTCAAAATTATGTTCATGCATCGATTCACTTCTTCACCTATATATAGGAGGTTCAAATTTTTTGAAATGTGTTGTTAACATGTCCATTGGTAAAAGTGGAAGAATCATTACTCTTTGAAACTCCGTTGTGCTTCAACTGGAGGAACATTGGATTGAAGATTGAAGAAGTTTAGGATAGAATGAGTTGGGCTCTGTTATATATAGGGGCCTAAGTGGGTCAACATCTTTTAGGAAGGGATGCATTTTGGAAGGCAATTGTTGAAATTAGTCTAAATTGGTTACAGCCTTGGTGCTTGGAGGTAATCTTAAAATTACCAGATTTTCTGTAGCAAAATATAATGAAAGCAGAATCACAAGAAGCATGATAAAGTTGAACAAGTTGATTAAAAACTTGATCCAATATTCCAATTGGCTTGCCGTCTCAAGCATGCAATTTTGAAGAAAGGAAAAAGGTAGTAAGCATTACGTGCAAGTTAGATTACTTTCAATTTTTCTGTTGCCATCTTAGAACCCTAAATGAGTAAAAACTTATCATGATTGGCATTGGTTGTCTAAAGAGTCCGTTAAAGGAAAATCTTGCTTTTCATAAGTTAAGATTTAGAGAGAGGATCAAATCAAATGGATTTGCTCAATCTTTAGTACCTAAGATTTAGAAAGAAGATCAAATCAACCATGTGTGAAGGGTTTTGTTCAATCTCTACAGGGTTGTCATTATAGAAGGATGTACTCTCTTGTTACAAGCACCCAATGAATGAAAAAAAAAAAAAAAAAACAAAACCTTAGGTCTCATTCTCTAATTTGGTTTCAAATGAAGTTGGTTGCAAACTTTAGTGTGTGGTTATGGTTATCCTTTTAGTGTTGGTTTGAGAGTATCATTTGGTTGTTCTTCCACTTGTTGCATTATCTCGGTTTGGTCCGTTCTTACTAGCAGACATGCCTACTGAACCGTAACTCGATTCAATCTGACCATTGCACTTTGACCCGTTCGGGGTGGGGTGGGCATATACATGTTGCTGTTATGATTGGTGCTCAATCCAACCTGACCCAATCCATTGCACCCCTATGCTTTACCTAGCTTGACTACTCTTTGACCCTTTTTTATTGGTTTAGTTAGTTAGTCTCTTTTTTTCATTTTGTAGATTTAATTTGCATAGCCTTTTAGTAAAGTTTTATCTCATCCATCGGTTATCTGATCATTTGATCTTTTCTTCAGAATGATTAAAACACGAATTGTAGCAATGTGGCATCCCAGCCAGCTTTGAGACAATACCTATCACGTTAAGATCAATGCACCATTATCTTTATTGTTTGTATGACAACATAGAATTCATGGAGCTAACAGTTAACTTGTCTACTACTCTTTGATGTAGAAAATCTTTCGCATGATGGTCAAACAAACCAATCAAATTGAAAAAATGATGGAACAAATTTTTTTTTTTTTAGGTGCTTTTGAGCTTATAAAAGATGAAAATGTAGCTGGAAAATGCTTGTGGATCACAAAACGTCGAGGCATGGAGTACTGGCCCTCACCGGCTGAAGAAAGGAAATACTTAGTGAATCCATCGAAGTTGAAAAGTAGACTTTCATATTCTGCACATTCTAAACTTGAAATTCCTCACACCTTTGAGAAGATGTAAGAAAACATATCAAGTCATATTTTAAAAATTGTTTAACACTTATTATGTATTATCATCTTGATTTGTTTTGAGCTCTTTATTTCCATTGTTAAGATACACAATCCATGTTTGTTAGTATTCTATGCTTCTAAGGTTAATTTTCTCTTAATCATGGTTTCCATTTTCCTCTATTTTTAAAGGTGAGAATTATTAAAGGAAAGAAAAGCAAGGGATGGATTGGTGCTTTCTCTTGTTGCTGAGAAGAGATATAATGATATATGCTTTATTGAATGTGCTAAGTGGGCGCTCTCAAATAAATGGATGCTATATTGCCATCCTATATGTTATGTTCAGATCTGTATTGAAATGTCTCATATTTCATTTGTCTTTCTTGATTGAAAGCACGGATAAACATGAAGTACCAAAAAATGAAAAGCTCTTCGTTAGTCAAAGCATGAGGTACTGAGAATAAAGAGCTCTCCCCTCGTCCAATGCTTTATTTGGTACCTATCTGTTGTTTCTCAAATTTCCATGATCAGATCATCAAATGATCAAAATCTGATATTCACAAACAGTCTAAATTTTGCTCTTACTTTTTCCTTGCCAATGTCACTACCTTTGTTTAGAAAATGAGCTTGTAGCTTCCTTAACCAGAACTTTCTAGTTATTCAAAACAACCCAAGTGATATATTCCTCTGCCGGTCTAAGGAGCAACATCACCTAATCATCTACTTGATTACTTTTAGATTGGTTTCTATGTTTACTTCCATCTGGTGATTTGCTGATGTTGGTGCTTAGATTGCCTCTTAGATGCTGGCTCAGATTCTCTCATCCTATTTACCATAACACCATCATGTGATTGAAGGTCCCGAAAGTAAGCTGAGCCCGGGCCAACTTGGTCAAGTTTCTGCAGAGTTGACTCTAGTGAGTGAAGTCATGTACCTGATATGCAAAATGACTGGACTTGGACGAGTCCCATAATCCTGTTATAGTTGGCTGAGATGCAACAGGTCTGATTCATGTTTTAACTAGTGGAACTTGAAAAAAATTTCTAAGTTAGATTTAGGTATTTCTTTTCCCATTTCTTCACGTTGGAGAACATGGGAGCTTCTAGTGCTATTTTCCAAGATCAAGATTCTATGTTTGCGGAGATTCAAGCCTTTAAAGAATATAATTGAAGCTACTGTCCATCTGATTTTCTCATTTTAGATTTTGTTAAAGGTTTATTTAGGGTGCCTTGTATTTTTCTTGAATGACAGATGTCTCAGGTGGTTGTACCATGTAGATCTGTCATTCTAAGGTTAAAAATGTAAGATACCATATACCAACCAAAAAGCTTAAGCTGATAGGTGGTAGGCCCAAATAGGCATATGAAGCACTGTCCAACCTAGGACTTGGGCGATGTGGGATGTGGGACTTCCCAACAAAAAAATGCATATGAAAGTATGCTAAAATTACATTTATTGAAGTATAGCCTAAATCTTCTGATTAGATCAATATGTGGGGGGTTTTTAGTGACTGTTTGGTATTTACTAAACACATCAGCCTATCTTATTGCAATCTATGCACACTTGGTGTTATAGGTCCCTTTGCTAGGAAATATTATCTATCATCTTGCTGGCATTGCTTTCATTTTTGCCAAATGCATATTTCTTTGTGAAAATCACTTTATGTCTTGTATTGTATGATTTTTCAGTGTCTTGCATTTTTTCTTTCAGTTTAAAGGACTGTTTGCTTAGTTTCTTCACAGATTAACACTTGTTATTTCTTCTTTAGAGTTGTTCACACTCTCACTCACAATTTCCGAAATGCAACTAAAATTGTGCGCACACAATTGAACTTTCCCATCAAACCCCAGCATGTCCTTGTCAAAATCCTGTATGCAGGTGTCAATGCCAGTGATGTAAGTTTGTGTTCATTCCAAGTTTGATTTGCTTATATTTTTCCTTTTTCCTTTCGCATTGGAGTATGAGTAGGCAAAGATGTAGGCTTGAATTTTCTAATGACAATATGGCTTTTTAGTATGCATTTCTACTCTTATAATTGAACATTGGAGATGTCTCTGGCAGGTGAATTTTTCATCAGGGCGTTACTTCAGTGGCAATGCTAAAGACGTAGTTTCACGACTTCCTTTTGATGCTGGTTTTGAGGTGTAAATTTTGAAACCACTTCTTGACAATGGAAATCCATGTGCTGAACTAACATTTTGATATATTTAATCTTATATATAATGGTATGGTCTGTTAACTATGAATTTTTTAGTTATCATTAACTGATGTTTCTATGCAGTGGTCCTGACTTAAACGTTCTGTACAACTTGAATGTAAGCATTTGAACTATTTTTGGATATGTTCTGAATTCCTGGCAGTTAGTCTTTACCTTTCCGTGTTTCCATCTTTTTAGTGCTTGAAGGGCATCATTATCAATTTGCTACTTAGTTATAGATATCGACTCTTTCATCATTTTACTTACAGTTGATTGTTCCGTTATCTGGTTGTCTTTGACTCTTTGTTCATGACTCAAATGATATCGAGCCCATGGAAAACTTATTCTTACACGTGATCTTCTGTTCTTTTTTTATTTTTTTATTTTTGGGTGTAAATGTTTATATTTCAAGATGTTATCTCTTCTGTTATATTTTTATATCGGGGAACATATTGGCAGTGTTTTTCCTGCCCAGGTGTTTATCTTTCACAGGGTCCTTTTGATTTAACCTTGTTCTTAAACTAAAATAGATAGTCATTTTCCAGAATTACTGCCTATTGGCCTTTGATCGTGACCCTACTTTATTATGTCAAGCAATCAGTTGATATTACAGTGTCTGGTATTGTTCCAGTGAATGACTGTCATATTTCTTTGGCAATGATCATAACATAATTTCCTCTAAGAATCTTGACAAAGAAATGAGGTTTGGTGCATCTTGTGAACGAACAGGACTCTCCAAATTCACATGCATTGTGGTTTATAGACATTTAACTCTGGTCCTGGATGGTCAAGTTCCATAAATACAATTAATTTCAAATTTTTTATATGAATTCCTAGCACACGAAACTGAGCAGAATTGTGTTACTCTGGAATGCTGTTTCACGCTGCACTTCTTATATTGCAGGCTGTGGGCTTGGTTGCTGCCATAGGGGAGTCAGTTAATGACCTGAAAATTGGCACTCCTGTTGCAATTATGACTTTTGGAAGTTATGCTGAATTCACGATGGTAAACAATTCCTTTTAGTTGAATCAACCTATATACTAAGTGATTATTGGAAGCTTAAAGCTTCAGCTGTTGTGAACATTCAAGTGTAGGTCCATTCGAAACACATTCTTTACGTGCCTAGACCAGATCCAGAGGTTGTGGCTATGCTTACATCAGGACTGACAGCGTCTATTGCTTTAGAGAAGGTATGTTCTCTTATATTTTATCATCACCAAGTTTGTGCTTTCTTGCCTAGTCTTGGTAACTTCATCAGCAAAATCTCCCCGTATATAACTGCTTTTCAATCTGTAGTATGTATCACCTCTTTTTGACTGTTGAATTTTTGTGACATGCATAGGCGGCACAGATGGAATCAGGAAAGGTAGTTCTTGTTACAGCAGCTGCAGGTGGAACAGGACAGTTTGCAGTCCAGGTTTGTCACATTCATGCATGAATTAGTGTTTGTCATCTCACTTAGGTCACTGTGACTTTTTTTCCAATGGTAAATTACTAAAATTACTAAATTTCACCAAAAATAAAATATAAAGAAGGTGCAGAAGAACACGCCTAAAACCTTACACCTCATGCAATACTAAAAGCAAACAAAAAGAACAAAAAACCTTACATCATACAACAACCAAAGCTCCCTTCTCCTTACTCCCAATATGCTGATCATAAATGATCAAACTATTGAGATTTTATAATCTTGCTTCCCTTTGCCCTTGGGTATAATTTTAGAGGTTAGAAAACCCACAACCCACCCAAAACTCCTCTATTGAAGAACCCCCTTGACTAAAGATTTCATGTCATGATCACTCCACCAAATTATACACAACTTTCCCAATCTTCAGCATTTGCTCTACTGCCCCCTCACATCCTCCTTTTCTCCTCGTGCTGATTTTGATTGCATATATCACAGAGCCATGAAATTGTTTATATTGATCGCATTGCGTAAATTGTCCATTTTCTCTTGGAAATACTTTTCGTTTCATGATTATATTCTTTTTGGGGTTGGGGGTTTTTTGGCGGGGGGGCGGGGGGGGGGGGGGGGGTGGGTGGTGTGTGGGGGGGTGGTTCATGACCTGGCTAAATGGTCTAAAGAGAAAAATATACAAAACTTCAAGTTCCCCAAGATCAATTTACAACTGGTCCCTTACATCATTCAATTTTAAGCAACTCTGTCGTTATTGGTAGGCCACCCTTTCATAAAGGAAACAACCTGAGCTCTTATCTCCCTTATAATGGCATTAGGAATGTTGCCAAGGTGCAATCAAGGAGCCAACGCCAGTTGGAGCCCAAGGCACCAGGCACATGGTGAGGCGTACTCCTAACACACTAGGCCCTTATTTAAAGGAAAAATATGAATATTTACCAAAAAAATATGAAGGGCACTTGGGCACACCTAGCCATATATTTAGTTATAATGCATCTGCCTGAGGGCGTATCAAAGCGCAATAGGCCTCCCCCTGCGCCTTGTGCTGGGTGCACCAGCGACGACATTGGATTTTTAAGTTGGTAACCACCCAATTTTCCGAAAAAATTTGATAACTACCAAAAAAGCCAAGTTGTTGTGAAGATTGAAAACAATACATGCTTTACTTGTTTAGGAATATTATAACCTACTAAAGTGAAGTGGGTTTTGATTAGTTATCTATTCTAAAAAGGCAATATATCTGTCTCTGTATATGTATCATATCATGCCAGTACTTCAATTTTATATGTATATTCCTTCTCTCCAAAGCCAATTGCAAGTATTCAAGTTGATGAATTGCCTTTTCAAAGAAAAGAATCATGTCATGTGAATAGTGTAGTTGGTTACCATCATCTCATCCCAATAATATTCAATACTAAAGAATTTCCTCTCTCTCTCTCTCTCTCTCTCTCTCTCTCTCTCTCTCTCTCTCTCTCTCTCTCTCTCTCTCTCTCTCTCTCTAATGCAGCTAGCCAAATTAGCCGGAAATATGGTGGTTGCCACTTGCGGAGGTGAACAAAAGGCTGCACTTTTGAAGGCATTGGGAGTTGATCGGGTTATCGACTATAAAGAGGAAGATATCAAAACTGTATGCTCATGCCATTCACCTTTTATGCCACATGAAATATTGTTCCTTCGGCGATAGTGTTATTAGTTTGAGTTTCAACATCAATTTCATATATATAAATTTTCAAAGAAATAGCTGGAATAATAGAAGGCCCATGGTTTAGGTCCTAGTGATGAATGAATGGGCTGCATTGCACTATTCTTGTGCCACTGAATAGGTAAACTTCAAATTTGAGATCCAAATGCTCACTAGACCCATATTTGCTGGAAAAACTGAGTCTACTAAAATCCTGCATTTGTGCTTACTTTTGTTTGCATATTATGTTGCAGATGGAATGTTATGCATATCTTAGGTGCAATTATGCATTTCTCTTTTAAATTTTAATCCCAGCAAATACAGTATCTCCACCAAAGCTGAGTCTTATGAAAGCATTTGTCATCTCAGTTGCACCAAGTTACAGCATATTAGAACTTTCCAAACTTTTTTATATAACTAAGCTTGCAACTTTAATTTACATTAGATTTCATCATTGACGACTGCTGACACTCTGTTTTTCCTGTGTGAACCATTGACACAGTTGAACCAACTTGATCAATATGAACGGTTGCTTTTTGGAAAAGATTATAAATGTACCTTTTTCTTGTTACAGGTTTTGAAGAAGGAATTTCCAAAAGGCGTGGATATTATCTATGAGTCTGTTGGTGGAGAAATGTTTGATAGATGCTTAAATGCTTTGGCTATATATGGCCGGCTTGTTGTAATTGGAATGATTTCTCAGGTAAATCCTTTTCTGGTCTTCTGAAAGGGTCCAAGTCCATCGACCTAAAAGTCAGTGTGAGTTAGTTGCTTCTAAGACTTTGATTAATAGCACCTTTGGTGCAAGTATTGGAACCTTCCCTTGAGTTTTCTACATAACAATATTGTGGAGATGCTGTGCAAATTGTGCTTTACCTCATTGATTATATTCCGATCAGGTAGTGCTTTTGCTGATATGATTTACATCTTATGCACGAACCTATTCATTCTTGTTTCAGTATCAAGGAGAGCATGGATGGCAGCCTTCAAATTATACTGGACTCTGTGAAAAGATTCTGGCGAAAAGCCAGACTGTGGTATGTTGGCTATCTGATTGGATTTTTGGATTTGGGTGCACTTAAAATTGGTCTTTGTCTGATTTAGTTGATGTGTGCTTTCTAGTTATGTTTACACATACTCCTATCATATTTGCCAACCACATATGCTTTTGAATGCTCTTGCCTAAAAAGATAAAAAAGAACAGCCTTTTCTTGTAATATCGTTGTCGTAATGAAGAAATGAAGTTTGATCACTTAAATTATGTAACTCACATACACACGCACACACGAAGTCTTTCAACAGTCAAATAGCTAAATCTACTAAAATGGACACAGAGGTGGACAAATGCATTCTGTCAAGATTCAAATAGCATGCATATATATTATAGAAACCAACGAACTGAACTGCAAGTCAGGCAACCAACCAGATGCACAGAACTTCCAGAAAATTCCTCTATAAAAAAAAAAAAAAAAAAAAAAAAAAAAACCCTCTCAAATGTCCTGTAAATGTTAGACCAGTCCTCATATAGGGTCCATATTGTTTGATTACCTAAAGGCTAAACAGAGAACCAAATACCCAAAAAGTTAAGAGTTACGCTCTTCTCAACTGGGAGAAGGGGGCTTCCATCATGGACTTTGCATGATAGCACATTTCTTCTCTATCTATTAAATATGTTCATTTTATACAACTTGTTAAATGGGAATTGGAGTTGGAGCCACACAGTTAAATTTGTGTAGTGCCTGTTTTAACGTGGCCCTTTTTTCAGGCTGGTTTTTTTCTAGTCCAATATTCTCACTTATGGCAACGGCATTTGGAAAGGCTTTTTGATCTCTATGCTTCAGGGAAGCTCAAGGTAAGTGTCTTTTTGTACTAGTTCTGTTAATGTCATACTAAATAACACCCCTCTAAAATAAAATGGATGGGAGGGTAAGTATCTCTTTTTGTTCTAACAAAAAGCATGGTTATAAGGTGTTGAAAACAGACAAGGCCAGGAGCTGTCTAATGCCAACCTCTTCATTGGGGCCTGAAGTTCAGGCATGGCAAAGCTAGTTGACCCGAAAGTTGCATACAAACTTGGCCTGTTTCTACCACAAACAGGCCTACTCCCAGGCTAAGATTTTGTCAAAGATTTGTATGTCTGGTCTGTTACCTGGCCCAGAATGTTAGGCGTTGGCCAGGTCAATAGATCTGAAAAATGTGACCCTGGCCCAGACCATGTTGGAATGGGACAAAAGCTGACCAACCACAACCAGTCAACCATTAACAACAAATGGAAAGGTTCACCTTTTATGACGAACCACAATTAATTGTTGGCTGGACATTACTTTGAAGTTCTTAGGTTAACATTAATTTTTCATCTGACAGGTTTCTGTGGATCAGAAAAAATTTCTTGGCCTTGGTTCTGTTGCAGACGCCGTGGAATATCTTCATTCTGGAAAAAGCCAAGGAAAGGTATGGTGACATGAAGAATATTTGCTCCCCCGCGTCCTGCTTGTAATGTTGTATCTACTGCACGCTTGCTCATTTTCATCTCACTGACAAGGAAAATCTTGCAGGTTGTTGTGTGCATAGATGCAACTTTCAATCCGCAACCATCAAAATTATAAGGGGTGTGTTAAGGGGTGTGTTGTATAAAGTGGCAGTACTGAGTTCGGGTTGCTTCCATTTTGAAAGAGAATCAGAGATGTTTCCTTTTATTTATAGATATCCTTTTATTTATAGATAAAGCACTTGTCTAATTACAGAACTCAAAAACTGTTGAATATCAGTATTTAATCAAACTGGTACTTAAAAAACAGAAATAAGTAAGAAACTGATAGAATTTTGCTTGTTTTGTTGATGAAGCTTGCTTGTCCAAGGCATTGCCCAGAAATGTATCACCCCTTTCCCTGTTTCAATAAAATTGTGTCTTATGTTTTTTGTGAGAGAGATCTTTGAACTGATTGGTCTCCTATCCATGCAATGTCCGACAAATCTTGCAGGTTAGAGATTTTAGTGATCTGTTCAGATTGGCGTATGATTGATAATCTTCGTAATTAAGAAAAAATTCTTGATTTTACCGTTAAAAAATGTTATTGTTAGAAAGGGTTTGGCTGGGATTAGAAACTCTTATGGGCCTATTTATTTGTGGAGAAAACTGTGAGCTGTACGAATTTGAGCCATGGACACATCTCTCATCCAAGCAGGGAGCCTTTTTTTTTCCTGGTGCTTTCGTAAACATCTGCAAAATAACAAGTGGGTAATGGATTTAGTAGGAAAATGCTGCCGCCATGAAATTCAAATATGCGAATTTACTGGGCCCCACTTAATTATTGCCAATTATATGGTTAGATGTAATCCCTAATATCAACTACCATCCAACAATTGAGCTAAAACTTAATCACCACTTCGTTGGAACTTAACTACAACGACGGCATGCTTATAGGGTATGCTTGTGTCTCTAAACCCCGTCTTCACATTAAGCTGCAAGGAAATTGGGAAAATGGGGCAAGCACAGTTGCTTGATTTGCTTGATTGCTTGCTTTATGACAGTGGACGGGCCAGTACATGGCACTTTGTTCAGCACCAAAGGTGCTCCATGAAAGTTTCCTTGAAAATCTAATATACGTACTTGCAGCACCAAAGGTGGTCCATGACAGTTTCCTTGAAAATCTAATATACGTACTTGCATGCTTTTACAGCATTCTTATTTATTTACAATGTATGGCTTTTAAGTTCCGTGCTTTATGTACTTGCTGGACAAGTGGACAAGTTAGTAAAACATGGTCATCCTCTCATTAGTCGCGGTAAGCATCAAGGCATCCTTTTCAGTACTCTCAAGCCTCTCTGTCTCAGGTGTCCGACCATAGATCCATATTTCCACCATGCAAGCTCACTAGTATTCTGCACACATTTCTTTTCGTGCCAATAATCTTAGAGTCTCGAGCGACGGACGCATTTTGTAGGATTAAGAGAGTGCTGATGAGAAGAACCAAATGTGTGCCTGTTCAAGGAACAGGCTGGCTTAATGTCCCAATCTTCGATGTTCTTGGGAACACACACATCAAAGAGGACTTGCCCCAGAACACTGTGTGCACTGATGCTTGGTTGGTCCTGCAGATGAATCAACCTATCCTTTCGCCTGTCTTGCATACAACCCGCATCTTTCTTTTGAGGATATTCTACTGAGCTAGGCAAGAAAAAGTGATCACTAGGATCAATTGCCACTCTTCGTAGGCTCTGATTTGAGCTCACTGCTGCTTGATATAAATTACATACTGACTCAGAAATCTTGTCACATGTACCTCCCATGCTCGATCTTTCCCCATTTAGTTGATGCATCCTCTTCTGGGAATAAATTACAGTAGCTTTCTCAAGCAAATCAGCAACCGCAGCCTTGTAATTGACTGGGTAATGCCTGTAATGACCTGCAAGAGAATCAAATCACTCTAATGATGCAACAAACAACAACTGATATCAGTAAAATAAAGGGAACATGATGTGACGAGGAGAAGACATGGCCACCCTCCCTTTTTTCTTTGGGGGACACAAGAAATTAGAAATGTACATAGCATGCAAGTCACTATTTTGTCATTCACTCTAATGGCTGAAATTCTATTGTGTGTCAGAGTTATAGTTGTCATTAGTCCATATCTTTAAAGAGGTTTAGTTATTATGTGTTGCATGTGTGTCTATCGGCGAGATTAATGTACACATCTAGGATAATGACGTCCATGGACCATAACATTTAGGATAATGACGTCCATGGACCATAACATTTTCTAAATATATTAGTTAATCATTTTTGGTACCAATATGATCTGGATGTTGATCTTGGTTCACATCTTGGTCAATGCCAGTTAGTTTACCATTAATGTTCACATCTTGGTAACATTTTTTGTTGCATTGGACCTAGGTTTGGATCTTGATCTGGTCAGATTAGATTGGGCTTGGTTTTTGGATCAAATCTAGGTCTGAGCTGGCTGGGCCTACATCCCTGTGGGCATCACAACCAATAAAAAGAATTTGCTGGTAGCAAGTACCTATTTTTAGACAGAACCAGCACCCTTGAATCTGTTTCTTTCTGTAACCCAAAAAGGTTCTCTTGTAATGAAATTGCCATTGTGTGGGTTCAAATTCCATTAAAGGTAGAACCATCTCCACCAAAGTGTGTTTGCCCGGAATGTGGAGGCAAATCATCAAAATTAGCTGTTTTAGTTATGTTTCATGACCTTCCTATTATTGCTGATTTACAAACAGAATAGGTTCTAGGATGAGAAAAACTATACCATGGATAACATGGAAAGCAAGACAATTGCATTGGGAAGAATAGTGATATCATGATCTTACTTCAAACAATGCATCCGTTCATATCACCAATAACTTATTGGTTAACAAGTAGGGAGGTTGGACACATAATTTCCCCACAAACATGTGAACAGTTTTAAGGTAAGAAAATTGGAGGTAGTAATGTTTATAAGCAAGACTTCACAAATTGCATGAGAATAAGCTAACCAAGCATTTTAGGGATGCAGACCTGGGAGTACGACAACTTGAAATATGCCTTTGTTATCTATTCTAGAGAATGAATAGCTTTCTTCATCAAGCTACCTCTGCACTTCTAGATAGCATATAAATTCTATGCAACAAACTATCACTGGATTAAAAACCCAATATTAGTGAGGCAATCCTCTCACATGCAGCATGAATTCATTAAGTACTGCATGGATTGCCTGGCCCTCATCTTAGAACTAGCGAGTCTTCACATTAATCAGGATTCAGATCAGCCTTGGACCCCGTTCTTGATTCATAAAATAAGCTGACCATAATAAATGCTACTTCCTGTTCATAAGAAATAGGAAAGATGCTTGTTATTTTGTATAAATATCATTGATACAAGTACAGAATTCCTAGCATATCAGATAAGAGGCATGGGAAGGTAAAAAATAATTTTAAAACATACAAATATCATAGAGGATAGTTCAGGACAGACCTACATGAGGGGAACCACTCCACTTCACCAGTTTAACATCACAGCCGAAATCTTGCAGATGCTGAGCAAAATTGCAGATAATTTGATATGGAGCAAGACTATCGTGTTCTGAGCAGGAAATTAGAAATGGACCTGCGTGCTGCAAAAAAAAAAAACACTTAAGAAGTTGATAGGATGGGAAAGAAACACTTCAAATGGAAATAGGTTAGAACAGAAAACATACAGCTGAAGAGTACAAAGTCTGCCAATACTCAGTACGCTGTGCTTCAAACTTGTTAGAAAAAAAGGCATCCAGACCAGAAGCAATGGCTTTTGTGATCCATGAAACCAGCCCCGGTAGGTGGGCAAGTTGACTTCCCAAATCACTAGAAAAATCTACAGGACTAGAATCATAAATATGTCCAGAAATGCAGTCTCTGATAAGTTGATATTCATCCTTCACAAGAAATACAACGAATGAGACGATCTTCTCATGTAACAGTTTTCAAATTTCATAATCATCTAGTAAAATAAGAATTATTTGGTTTAAAATTCACAATATAATCCAAGGAGCCAAACAGGTCATTTTATACATTTTTGCTAACAAATATCATCAAATTGTAGAAAATCTTAAAACAAAAATCTGGAAAAAATTCTTAATTGACAAAAATAAGGAAGTGGAAGATCGCCACCGTAAACCATTTCCAACTACACACAGGAGCAAAGTGATGTAAACTGAGAACAAAATGCATAATTATCAACTTCAGTGTAAATGTACTGCGTAATATTGAAGAAACCTCAGCGGACCTCTTAGACACAATATTAGAAAATGTCAAATCACACCAATGGCATGCATCAAAAAAGAAGAAGAAAAAAACACCATAAAAATAGCAAGCATTGAAATGTTCTATCCCCATATGCTGGAAAAGATACATTTTCAACATTAAACTCACTTGATATAGAAGTTATAGAATTACAATAAAAGTCACGTAGAGAAAATAATCTTAACAAGCATGTAAAGGAACATACCGAATTTACTTCTTCTCCACACTTCACTTCAATAATCTGGGGAAAAAAGTGAGAATCAAAGTGAATTTCTTTCACAACAGTACAAACAGACCATCCATTGGTTGAGTGACAAGTGTGGACATAAATTTAGAAAGCAATAATTACCAAGCAAAGAAATGGGCAAGAAAATCAGCGCGCAACCAAACAAAATGCTGTGTACAACCTTTCCAAACATTACCTGAAGCACCTTGTACATGCAAGCTTTCAGTCCACTAGAAAATACTGCAAATACAATAGGCAATGGCCTAATCTTCAGTTCCTGCATTTCCAACGAAAATAAAAAATATATTAAAAAAGGCTTGAGACAATAAACCAAACTTCAATAAAGATTTTTTTTTTCCACCGACTTCAGTGAAAATGTGACCGACAGTGCAAGTTGAAACATAAAAGAAAGAAAAAGAATACATAGAATCTCATTTTGGATTGGAGCATCAACTGACCTTAAGAAGTTCATTGAGAACACCAGATGCTAGCATTGTGGCCTTCTCAGGGAAAAACCTGTGCAAGTTAAATAACACGGTTCAAAAGATGTGCAGCATTTTAATGTTAAACAATAAGAATGCAAGTGTAACGAATATTGCAGAAACCAGCTATATGCCAAAAAGACATAAATTCCAAAATATAAGAAATACCACTATAGTCCAACCAAGTTCTTTTACCAAATTCTTGGGAAATATGTGAAAAGTATTCAAACCCATGTCAAATCTAGAAAATGCGTAGTAAGTACATCAGAAAAAAAAAAAAAAGAAGCTTTCTCTGTGAGTTGATATAACAACTTCCATATATTCTTTTGAATAAAGGTCATTACCCAGTGTGGGTCCCTCCGAAGCAGGGTGTAGACTCGAGATAGACCTAACCTTTAGCAACTTTGTACAAGGTGGATGCTCACAGGTCTTGAACCTGTGTTATCACGCATGACATCCAAGACTTTTACTATTGCACGAAAGCAATGACCCTATATTTCCTCTTGAATGTGTTGTCCAAATGCAAGGTCCCTCTGTTAGGAAACACATCTCACATTTTGTAGTCACATACCTCTCAGGAAACACATCTCACATTTTGTAGTCACATACCAAAATGGAATCTATCCATATTTCCATGTACCTCCCAAAGCACAACAGTCCTTATACCAGTTGATGCGACCAATGTAGCATTTCCTTTTTAAAAAGATATCCAAATCTATGAGGCCCATCTAATTCTACCTTTGAACTTCCTCTCCAAATTACAACCCATCCACAGTTCCATACATGAATTTCCTCCACTCTCTCAAAATTTAGCTGCAGCAACCATTTGAATTATAAAGGATTTAGATGTTCACAACCACCTCATGAACAAACATGTAGAACTAAACTTGCATCCAGACTTGCAGATCCCCATTACTCATGTCCTCAAGGGATTCACTTAGGCACCAAAATCATATATATACCTACAATTTGACAACCAATTCACACTTGTGCTCTCTGCAGATCCTTCTACAATATATCTATCCCTAGTATCTAAAATCCAAAATGATCCGTTCAATCTTTCAAACACCTCTTTAAAAAAATCACCCCTTTCTAATCTCTACATATTTCACGAGGGGGACTAAAATCTTATTATCTTTAGTACATACCAAAAACACCATTCCTATCATTCAACATTCCCTTCAAAATTTTCCATTGGACAACGTCTTTTCAATTTCTCATTATTTATGAATCAAACCATTTCACGCGATTCAGTAATGCAATTGCCACTCTAATTACATTTGTTCCAAACGAAACTAGTGCCTAGAGTTAGTCTGTACACAACCAGGGCGCTCCCTAACCACAAGACTGTTCAACTTCCTCGACCCCACAGACAGAAACATCATCCAATACCTCCAATCCCATTCACAAATTTCAAAATCAAGATAACTCCAAAATGCATAAAAATCCAAACTTTGACAAAAATTTAGCTGAACTCAAACGAACATTACAGACCACAAGCACCAAATTATAAAACTAAACTCATCAACGGAAAGGGAGATTCTCTCAAGCAACTGAATTGATAGGATCTGAATGACTTACAGATTGGGAGATTCGGGATGGCAGATGAGGGAATTCCACCCGAGGGAAGCGTAGAGCTGCACGTAGGGCTCGATTTCCTTCTCCCGGCTCGAAATCCATGCGAAAATGACGATGATTCCATTCATCTTCTCGCATTCTTCCCGTCTTCTCCAACTGAATCTACCGCCGTCTCCCCACATCTCTACTTCTTCTTCTCAGAAATGAGAGGAGAATCAAAGGAAGAAGAAGGATTTGGGGGGTTTTTGAATCTTCAGAAGCACCGATTTCAACAAACCCTAGAGTTCTCAGAACCCTGATTTCATAAAACCCAAGATTTTCATGCTGAGAGAAGAAGAGGAGGAGGGAAATCAGTGCTGCTTAGAGCAATCTAACGGGCTTATGCTAACCTGCGCCATGGGAGCGTAGCGTAGAAACGGGCGTACGTAGGATAATTCCTAACGACTCGTAACGGTGTGATTTTGCCGCCTTGCGTAGTCCGCGGGAAAATTTCATTCGATGGTCCCCTCCGGGGTTGTAGCCATTAGCCAACACCAAACCAGACCGAATCCGACCCGATTGTTTAGAGTTCAGGTTGGAGTTGGAGTTGGAGTTTTATTTATTTATTTTCTTTATAAGTTTTAAGGATGGGTTTAGCTTGATATTTGTAACATGATTAAGAAAACGGTCAAAATTAAGTTGTGTTAGGTGTTGCTACGCAATCCATCAACCCTACTCATTCCATTATGACTTGTCAAGTTTTAATCTGGCCATTGTGGGCGTATTTTGACTCTATCCATCTAGGCTTGTAATTTGGTTGAAAAAAAACATCGAGCCATTTGTTTGTACAAATTTTAGTCTAGGATATCTTTTTGAATCAAGTTTGAGTCGTGCGTTTTAGTAGCATTTGACTTACCGCCTGTATTATCATGAACATGTGCTATATTATTTGTATTAGCAAAAATTAAAGATTTTAATATGCCGCGTTTTCTTTTCCTCTAATATGACTCCTCTCCATGTCTATTTTTTATGTTTACCTTTTTTTAAAAAGAAAAGAATAGAAAATAGAAAAGGTGAAATAATTGAATTTTACTATGCGCTTTTGATTCAAATGTCTCCGGCTCTCATCTCGGAAATTTTCTCTTATGAGATTGTCCATATGTGGATATTTCTATTCAACTAGTGGGTGCCTTTAATTCAAGAGGATCGGTCTTGATTGGCCTCCCACTTTTTAGAGGCAGATTTCTAGTGGAGAAGATCTTGCTACTCATCTAAAGCCAACCTTCCTTTGTGAACCTTTCAAATGTATGAATTTTTTTTTAACGGAAATGCTATTTTTTTGACAAATAATGTATGCTTGAAGTTATCCGTCATTTGCACATGAAAAATAATGAAAAGTTAGTCCCTCGTAACATAACGAGCTATGGACATAAGTTTTGAAGGATCAAAAGCACTAAATGAGATTTTTGCCCCATTTGCAATAATCGAAGAGAACGCCATCCTTCATATCTTATCTTATCTTATCTGTGTATCAAACATGCAATTATTGGGTGCCAACCCGGCATGATAAGATGGATATCACTAACTTTAGTTGGAGAGGTTTTCATAGGACCATTGACATCTAAGTTTCAAAAACAATTATGTTACAATTATAAACCCTTCTTTTTGTTACTTTTGAATTGACCACCATATGATGCTGCCTGAGAGTATTCTGGGCGCATTTGCATGCATGGAATTGATTTAGCAGAGAAACTAACAAATGTACCGTTTGCCTTTATTTCTTCAGTTTTAACCACTTATAAGTATATTTTTAAGAATCCTAGGAATTTAATTCCATCAAACAAAATATCCCTTTAGGACTCGTTTGTGCAAGTAATTGCTCGGCAGCAGAAAATGCATTTCTTCTTCCGCAGTAGCAGAAATCCCACCCATATCTCAAATCTGGGTTAAAAATATCATGCCCTGATTGACATGATTGTAAAGGTGTAGGGTGCATAACTTTTTAATTCTATATTGGTGTTGCTTTCTCCCTCATAAATATTTTCATCCGGAAAGCTTGTGAAGTTTCTTTTGGATATCAGTATTTTTTTGAAGATTTATTATGATCATAAATGCCATGCTTATTGGAGGGGGGCCAATTGGTGCTTGGCTGGTCATTCTGTGTAGAGAATATACTAACTAAAATGATCCTGGGCTTGTTTATTTGCATAGATTACACAAGAGTTGAATAAAGAGTTCATTGTTGAATGAACTCCATCCAAGGATTATTTAAAAGATGAGAGATGAAAGATATGGGGTAAGGTGTGTGAAGGATTACAAGGTAGCCATGTAGATTCAACCCTCACTTAAAAGGATTTGAATTACTAGGGTGGTGGCTAGGCATTCATTTCCTACCTCTACTTGATTCATTTTCCATTCCAAGGGGAGATAATTTAATGGTTATTTATGAAAATCCAAATCCGTTTCTTTCTTTTTAGCCATTTTTAAAACTAGAAGTCTTACAATTCCTATGTATTCAGTAACATAAAACAAAATGGTCCATAAAGAAGGCATTGTACGTGAATGTCCCCTCAGATTAACCATTTTGATAAAAGATCCATAACCCTCAAGCTTAATAGTTTTCAAAGCATCATGTTATTTTCATATGGATGTATCAGTATTCAAAGGATGATTATCCACTTGCATTTTATAATTCACAAGGACTCTTTTGTCGGAAGCTGGGCGTCTAAATCTTCTCTTTGTAAAAGAATGCAATAGAAAAATACCAAACATGCTTGTACAAGAAAAAAAATTGAGGATTTTAAGGAAAAATTCCAAAATTTAGACATTTCTCGAAAAGGGTCCATAAATATTGTGTAGTACAAAAGAGGTCCTCCCACCAATTTTTTTTCTTGTTTTATACTTTTTTCTAAACGATAATAGTGTCACCATGGGTGACGCATGGGTCAGAGTATCTTGTCTTCCTTTTCCTTTCCTCTTATTTCTCTATCTCCCCTACTCCATCTTTAATAGACATTTTAGGTTCATCACTATTAATCATTGCATGCATATAGTTGTGAATTCAAACAAACTATCTTCTTCTCATTCGTGTGTTCTTTCCATGGCTGTGAAAGTCTTCCTCCTCCTCCTTTTCCATGAAATCCTTCCACTTATCCAATGTCTAAATTCAAGAGAGTGTTATGGCCGTTGGATCTACATCCAAACCCTCCCATCTTGTTTCAACGTTGATCTACTGGGTCACTGCTTTGACTACCCCATCTACCGTGATTTCTGCCCTTACATCACAAACCATGGTCTGGGCCACAGGACTTCAATGGGTCCCATAGCTGGTACCGGACCCACCTCCACATGCTCAGGCTCATTTTCCACCGTTAGTTGCACGAGTTCCCCTGTATCATGGCGGACCCCGCCTTTGCCGACATTGTCTTCCTCCCTTACTACGACGGTGTAATATTCTCCGTGAGTTGATACCCCAAAAGCATTTTCCCGCTTAGTGCGAGACGTACACATGCACTACACAATGTACACACCCTTTACTCTTCCCTCTCTAAAATAGCAGGCGGTTCCTCTGCTACCAATTACTCAGCATACTTCTCATTTCTTTTTCTAGCTCTTCTCCTTCCATCTAAACTTCGTTTTCATTTTTTAATTCAATCAATTTAAATATGTGCATTTCTCCTTCTCCTCTATTAGGGATACCCATCTACTGAAGGGTCCATTAGGAAGAATAAGAGGAGAGGAAGAAGAATACATTAATGGAGGAGATAGAGAAATAGGAGGAGGAGAGGAAAAATAAGACATTAGGAGATGCTCTGACGAGCGACGCTAGACATTAGGAAATGCTTTGATAAAATACGCATGAGCAACGCTAGCGTCGCACTCGTCAGATACGAGCAATGTTAGCATCCCTCCTATCAAAGTTGGAAAAAAAAAGGCTTGACGGACCTCATTAGTACTATACAATATTTGGAGACCCTTTTCGAGGAATACCCAAATGTCAGAATCTTTTCCGTAAAATCCTCAAGAAAATTTTATATGCATGCAGAACAACTTGTTCAAGCCTCAATTAAAATTAGTCACTGTCTAATCATTTCACAAACTTCCAAATATTTTGGCATCTTTATCCAAATGAAATATCAACATCCCTTTCTAGAACTCGTTTGTTTGTATACTCGATTGGTCTCAGACTGGGCCCTAGTAGGATCATTAAGCCTGGGCAAGGGCAGCTATAACATCAGGCCCAGCCTATCTAATATGGCTCGGGTCAGCCTGAGCTCAACCTGCATTGGGCTGGATTTGATCATGTCTTGTGTCCTCATAGTTGCATGAGTGGGCGTGGACCTATGTGTTTTTAAGGCCCAGTTTCAGCAGACATATAGCAGAATGGACTGCAGAGTGGACAGGCCATCATTATCTCTGCTTTAAACTTTAGATCCAATTGACTCTTTTATTAAAAAAATAAAAATCCAATTGCTTACAATTGAATCATGCTTACAAGTTACAACTTTGTCTTGAGATGCTGAGTATCAATTTTCATGTAGATAGATGAGATGGTCAAAACAATCAAGCGTTCATGGCGGCCTTCACATGAATATAGAAGGATGCAAATCTTCTTCACATGGAAATGAAGTATCTGATGTGATATTATGATCATATGTGAATGAGTGTACTATTCTAACAAAGAGAAAAGGTTTGACCAACTTGAAGTATCTGGATATCATAAATTAAGCATTCTCAAATGCAATCTACCAACCATTGAAAGTCATGAATTCACATTAACAAACAATTGATATTCTTTTGATTAGCCCAGCCAAGTCACATTGAGTTTATAATCGAACTCTCCCTACCACTTGACTTTTTTTTTTTTTTTTTTTGGTAAAGCTGCCACTTGACTAAACAATTTGTTGAGTCAAGTTGACTCAGCCAAGTCTACTGGAGTAATCTCCTTCCTTAATGATAGTATATTGGCCTCTTGAAACGTGTTAAAACAATGCTTCAAGGTCCCAACACTACTTACGTATGATCCAAGATTTAGCTCTTTGATGGACGACCAACTTGAAGAAGCTTCCCCTTATCTTTGTGGATTGAGTGGGCCACCATTCAAAAAAAAAAAAAAAAAATTTCTTCAAAGGGTGTCCCAACCCTTTGAGCCAGATTAATCCCTACGAGCCTAAGGGGAGCCAGATAAATCCCTTGTGGCCCCAGTGTGGTAACGCAATTTCGAAACCTTAACCTCCAGAAGCAATTTGTGGTCCTAATCCAACCAAGTTACCCCTCGGGGATACCATTCAAATGGTTCGAAAAGGCCAGTTACTCTATTTTCTAGGCCTCACTCTGATCATACTATTGATGATAGGGATTGTCCAAATAAGGTCTAAAATACACTATCCAGTCAATAGCAAGTTTCCAAACAACCCACACTATCCAATTTCCCATGTTGATTTTCATTGTTATGCAGTTCGCTAAAAGCTCGATCTTTTGGTGTTACTGGTTACTAACATGGTATTAGAGCCAGAGGTCATGAGTTTGAAATCTCTGAGAGGCATGTTAGCCGTTCGACTAGAAGCTCGAGCTTATGATGTACGTTGACTCGGCAGGGATAATAGGACATATGGGCCTCATAATCTAACCACAAATTAATATATGCTATTGGCATTGGTAGGTGCTGGGTTTCACACTCAGACTGGCCCATGGTTCTTTCCTCTTCTAAATTTCCTGGTCCAAGACATAAATGGGCTACGTACAGCCGTTTTAAACCGTACTAAATGTCGAAATAGATGGCCCAATACGAACAACATATTATCAAATACAAATGGGATATTTTTGAAATGGGGGTTGAATGGGCCCAAAGCTTAGGTATATGAGTTTCAGACTTTCAGTCCTCCTATCACCATTCAGAAAACAGGGAACCTTTGATCCATGCTGATTTGTCTGAGTCTAAAGTATGAGGCCCATTTAGTCAAAAAAAAAAAAAAAAAATCAGTCTGAAGCCTCACTTGTATTAGATCTCTATTAAAGTTTCATTTTATTTGTACAAAAACATGCAGATGAAAATTAAGACTTGTGATTTCTGGTTATTAAACTTTTTTTTTTTTTTTTTTTGAAAAAAAAAAATTAGAAAAAAGGCTGAAAGAATAAGAGATATTGTTCCAAGATAGACATTATATCAGCCAATATGTAAAGGTCATGACTTTATCCAATTAAGTGTCTGATATACAATGAGATTATGTCAATCAATATTCTTGCATTTACTGCTTCAGTGTTGTTCATTCTAGTTTTCACAGTTTATTTACTTCCCATCTACATTGAAACAGTCAGCGAAAGTGATTCATTCAAATAAAAACCATTAGTTCTTATTTTGTAAAACTCCATAAAAAAACATATTAAAAATATTATTATCACATATGTAAAACTCATTAGGTCAAAATGCTCTCACACAGTCACACTGCACTTCAGTTCTATGTGAAAGGCTTGTTAATTTCTAGTCTTGTAGCTAGTGCCGAAACCAACATTACTTCATTATCTTATTTTAGAGCCACCCTAAACTTCATATATTGTAAGATTTGGTCATTCATAAATGCCAATTTAGTTACCCACTTATTCAAAGGATCCAACCTTGAAAAATGTGCCCGGACCTATCTTTTGGAGTCCATTTTATAATTCAAATAAAATCAGTCCAAAAAACTTAAATTTGATTAATGATAAAGTTGGGTCTAGATTCAATTAGATCCATACCTACTCTCTTTATCTAATGACATTATGTTATATACATTTAAGCTTGAGGGCTAACATCATGGACATAGTCTATCTGGAACATGAACTTGAACTGTTCTTGATATTAAAAACATAAAAAGATTTTATCCATATCTTAGGCATTAAGTTTATGTCGGATCCAAGTCAGGACTCTAAAATTTCTAATCGGACAGGACCCCATGTCCCACTAATAAATAACCTATTTATAGCCCCACATTGATTCCTTGTGTTTTTTTAATCCACATCCACTTTCTAATTGGACAGTGTCCATCTCAAAGACATGTACTTTGTTTTGTCACTTTTCAACTACTCAACATTCATCTCAATGCATTCGTAAATCGTAACAAAAATTTAGACTAAGTGTAAGCTTTTCAGAAACTTTTTATAAATTTTATTGCTCCCTCTCTCTCTCTCTCTCTCTCGCAGATGGCATGAGTTGTACAGGGACATGCTCAGTGGAAGTAATCTGCAAAGAAGGCCACCTCCGAGGTAGCTCTGTCAGCTTTCACTCCTGACACAGTTGAAGATGGGACCCACATGGCAGGGTCTGAACTCTAAAGCATACATGCATGAAAATAATTATTACTTTTAAGGAGGTGATGTGTATGGGGCCTTAAAATTCTCATTGGGGCCTTGAAATACTCATTGGTCTATACTTCTTTCAAGAGGAATTTACATATTGGTTATACCAAAAAGTGAGATTTCTTGGCAATCAAAGAAATTGAAAAGTTTCTTTTTTGTGAAAAAGTAGAAAAGAAATGGAGAAGTAAAGACATGCTCGAATAAGGTGTTCTTTGAAAACAAAGTCAGAGAAGAGAAAATGAGCTTTTGGTATTTATCTCTTAAAGAAGGGTTAGAAGAGAAGAAGAAACTCAAGGTTAAAGGAGAGTGAAGATCCAATCCACTTATTATTAAGTTTCTTTAACTAAGTATGATTACCAAAATCTCGAGCTTTTAGGGGTGAAACCTGATCAGCGCACGTCTTCCAACACATAAATTTTCGCATAAGTAGTTGCTTTTAGGATTTAAATTCGTTACTAATTGGTCCGATATCAAATTATAATTCTTTTACTAATCATTTCTACCAAAAACCTAGAGGCATTAGTAATGGTAGTGGAAATACTTTTAAATACTACCCATCGTGTAGAACCCTATTTTTACACACTCAATACTAAGAACTCATCATTTTGTCCATTCCAAGTTTAGTTTGGAAGAGTTCTGTGTGCTCATTTGAGCTATTTTTCTCAATTCGCTTCTTTTTTGTTGTAATCCGCCGTTGAAGACTCGTGAAATGTTGTTGTATTAAGTTGGTGGGCAGAACTACTATGCAGCACCCAAGTTAAAATCATGGGTGGGGGTCACATTTGGAAAATCCAAACCGCTTCATTGTCCAAAGGCCCATTGTGTATTCTGCATCTGAAAATTCAAAATCATATCAGTGGACCAACCGATGGATTGGCCATCAGATTTCACACAAAGAGGCTCCTTCCATTTTTGCCATTTAAAAAGATGAAAGTAAAAAAAGTTAATCACATATTCCAAGTTTAGTTGATCCAACGGTGACCATCTCACTGATTTGAATAATAATCTAACATTTGATTACTATAATGGTATTAGGACTAACAAGAGATTTGGATTTAACAAATGTGACCCCCACCCATGATTTTAACCTGGGTGCTACATCATACTACCATGCAGTGAATTCTGCCCTAATTTGGTTCCTCCAAGTTTGGCTAAAAAGACATTCATAACCTTATTTTTACATCTAGTGAATGATTATGGACTTGATCCAATGATTATTTTCCCCTTCCCATCAAAGGATTTCTCACCTAGAAATTCTGGGATGCTACAGCGATAGAAATCTAGATTAAGATGTGTGAGCTTTTCAGATAAACGTTTTCCAAATCTCCCTGGTCTCGTTCCCCCCCCCCCCCCCCCCCTCCCTCATTTGATATCTTGAGTTGTACAGGAACATGTTCAATGGATGTAATGAGGAAGGAACAGGGCACATACGAGGTCGCTGCATGATGTAAACATGTGGCACTGGCACCTAACAAAAGGACCATCTTCTTTAATATTTCGGGGTTGGTACAGATGTGCAGACCATGTGATCCTATATCACGAAGTCAGAGTGCAAAAAGCATACTTTAATACATAAAAAATGATAATAAGCAGCTTTTACAATGTGCACAGAAATAAATACTTATGCATTAGTCATGTACACTGGACGTGAGCATGCCTCCTTTACACTTTTCAGACAGCGAGAGCTGATCAACTTTTACTTTTTGAATATGACCCATTGCAATCACAAGCATGTGGGCCTTTTGTTTGGTGACCCAGCCCATTTTCAGAGCTAGCTTTTGAGCTTGACAGGACTTGGGCTTGGATTTCAACCTAAAAGAAATACTGTGGGCCAACATGTCCACTGAAAAATGTTGCCACTGTGGGCCTTGCAACCTTCCAACATACGGCCACAAGCAGGCTTTTGAAAAAGAAAAGGGTCATGCCTAAAAGGAAACCTGCTTTGCCTTGTTGAAAAGATGAGGTTGTCGTCTTTTCCCAGGAAAATTTCTCATTTCAATTTGTGAGAGGAGATCTGCTTTCAAGGATGGCAATGGATCAAGCCATTGGATTTTTAAAGGGTTGGCCATTGTCTTTATTCTGTGACAGCTATTGGCCCACTCTGAATTGATTGGTGTATTAATTGGATTGGAGATGTCACCGGGAATCTAACTTTGAAGTTAAAAGTGTCCACTCAAGTCGTAGAATTTCAAATCAAGTGTAGGTTTAGTTTGCAAGTCAAAGTGTAATGAGCTGTGTTAGAATAATTTAGTTAATTGACAGGTCAAACAGCACCGATGAAGCTAACTTATATCAGTCCTACTAATTAAGTGGGTTGAAAATATCGATCCAAACTTACCCAAAAATGATCAGGGTCACAACCAAAATCAAGAATTACCGAGTTAAAAGTGGGCGTAGCTGAGTTGATTGATCAAGTCTTGAAGAACTCTCACTCAATTTTTTTATTTGATTTACAAGGAACTCGAGCTTACACATTTATAGTACATATGTCCCCTGCCAGATGAGCAACCCCAAAAAACAATTTCAGCCCTTAATTAGATGTTTGCATGCTATTCTCCCCACCTTCATTTCGTTTTTCTCCCTGTCCAAATGACCCCTAAAATTTAAAATTAAATGATTTTTCAACAACCATTTGTCGAAGAGAAAAGTCGAGCGATCATGTCTCTGCCACCTTTCTCTATCAAATTAGACATTTGAAAAGACCCCCACACGTCAAAGCAGATGAGCTATCAATGCAGCAGCCAACTTTAGTTCAATTATGGAAAAGAGACTTCTTGAACCCCAATCAGATTCAAGGAGGACCTGCAGAACTTTCTCCAAAAAACATTGGACTCAAGCATGATTTCCAGAAACTCGAATCACACAACTATGACAAAACTTAAGCATGGTGAAGGCAGGGAATGGCTAGTATCCTGGATTAGTTTGATGACTTAACGCTAAATTTGTGAAGGCAATGATGGTTGTAACCATCTATTTTCAGAGTCTCAAAAGTTTGAGGGATGGATTTTGCTGAGTTTTTATAACCCCTGTTCCACATCCAGTAAGACATTCTGTTTCCATTATTGCCTGTGACTGGCAGGCGTGATCATGGCAAGCCCACAAAACCGAGTCACAACTTCTGAAGGAGCAGTGAAGTGGTGGCCAAATTTTCCTTTGTCTGTTTGGCTTTTGTTGGCAGGTGCAGATGGTTTCCGAGCACTGAAACTTTATATGATTTATTATCACCATGACACCATCTGAAGAGAACAAAACAATCCAAGAACAGTGGACTTGCTTTTTGTGCTAGAGCAATATCTTCATAGACGATAGTTTTGTTGACGTGCATGGTGCACCGAAAATCATGGACTGGCTCGACCTGTACGCATGGATGGCTAGGACACATTAGCCCATCTTCCATGTTCATTATGTTTGTCTGTCTCATTAAATGTTTGATGCAGCCTGATTTTTATGCTTCGAAAACATGCACCGCATGTCACACCATTTGATGAATGTCATTCATAATAGTTTAACTTTCAAATTGGCACCCCACATTCATGTTTTCTCATTCATCATCAGTTGGACCATCTCTGCCAGTTTACCGTGGGTCCAAAGCATGCATATAAAGGAGGGGTTGCACCACGTTGATCGTCGGCATAAAACTTGCCACGCCTATAACACTAATTAGCTGGCCTCAACTTAGCTGGGATGATAATTTGATGATGATGATGAAGATAATGTCCAATCATATTTCATTGAAATAAAGTTAAATAAGTGTATTTTTTAAATAGATTCATTGCGCAGCTCCTGCCCTTTGGCTTAAATTTTCATAAGTCCCTGAATATTGATTATCTGTTTTTTAATCTCTACCTTCAAAAACTCAAGAGGTTACATTTTTACAGGATTTTCGTTGTATCTTTCATTTAAGAAATCATCCGAACTAATATAAATTAAAATAAGAAAAGTAGAAAATGAGTATTACAAAAATAAGAATGTTGAGCTGGATGTATGGTAAAACTAAAAAATATTGAATTATAATGAGCGCTTTAGGAGCAACATCAGTTGGTGATAAAATAAATAAACTTGTTTTAGATTGTTTGGACATGCCCAACACAATACCAATGAGAAAATGCATTTCAATGCAAGTTTTTAGCCCAACAAATTGTAGGAGTGAGCCAAATAGATCTCCAGAAGTATAACCTATGCCTAGATCCCACTAGGGTCAAGGCTTTAATTATGCTGATGATGAAAATAAAGAAACTAATTTTTTTAAATTGAAATAAAGAAACTATTCAAAATTCAAACTTATAAAAATTAAATTGAAACCTAATTAAATTCAAACTATTCAAAATTCAAACTATCTTCTGCAATTTAGTAAGGTATAGTTGTTTTTGTCCAACAATATCTAATAGATGTCACAAATGGTGTTCCATGATGATGAAAAGATGGAGTTTCTTTTTCTTGATTATTACAATAATTTGAGTACTAAAGGGAGGGAATAGAAGAATAAATTATCCTATGTCTCAAAGTATATTTTAAATTTAGTTTGACGTTTTTTTTTTTCTTCTTTTTCCAAATGTAGAAGTCCTTTTGTGATGTTAATTAATTTTACTCTATTCAGATAAGAACTGGCACATGTCGAAATATAACACATTAATACATAGTAACAAAAGTAATAAAACAAGATATTGAATGGGTCACCATAAAAGGATCTGGCAAAATGCACAATGCAACTTAGAGAAAGGACCACTAACAATAGACCAATGAACAAGAGGCTGTTTTATTGGTAGCCTAAGGGACAAGGGGGCCACACCCTTACTGAGAAAAAGATGTTCACGATTTTTTAATCACTTTTAGAAGTGGGCAAATTATGGGTGGTCGAGAGTCCATTAGATGGTCCCCCTATATAGACAGTTAAAATGGATTGATTGGTTTGTTCCAACCTTTCCATTTTTGTGCTACCCATGCTTGTGAGAGTTGGGATCACAAATCGAATGCACATGAAGTCGTGAAAACAATCACAATCAGTTTCGTAACAAGTGATAAAGGATCAAAACTAGCCTATCTGGAGAGGTTAAAGAAATAATAAAGAGCGGGTCAATGTCAAAATAAATCTGTAAGCAAGTGCCTTAATTTGCAAGTACCATTCCCTAATTTAAAAGGGTTGCCTTCCCAAGGTCTTGATTTCAGAACATGGGCGTCAGATCCAAAGCACATGCAGGGGAAGAAGAGAGCTGATGATGATGAGGTCCACCACTTTCTTCCCACTCCTACCACAGCCACATGTGTTTTTCTATTCCTATTCACTTCGCTGCATGCAGGAGGAGAGAGACAGCTTACCCAAAACGATCACTGCATCTGTTTTTAAATGGCCACGTTAGAGGCACTTTTTGAAGAGTTTAAAAAAAAAGTTTTGGGACCGTTGCTATATATATATATATATATATATGAAAATATTTATATGTATCCATTCTTCACCATATTATAGTGAGGGATAATATAGTAGGGTTGACTTTATAACACATCTGAACCATCTACACACATGCAACCCCCTCAAACACACTAGACCCATTGAATTTTCACCTATCCATATGAATTGGACTGTTGGATCGAGGGTCAAGAATCTTTCTTTAATAGAAAGTTATTAAATTTGTGGGCCACAAATGAACGGATTAGAGGCATGAGATTGACCACAGATTTCATATATGGTCTCATCCAAGGTGTCTCTTCCCATCACCCACAAGTCTTATAATCAGCAGGTCCCCAAGTGGGCCCCATTAAGTTTGTCCATCGTCATATGGTGATAGAAGGATGCACAGAAATATCTTCCATATATATATATTTGCTGCAATGCGCTACTGTGAAGGTAAGGTGGGTGGTGAAAATTAAAACAGTCGATCCAGTCCTCTCTACTCCTTTTTTGTTTTTCCCTAGAACAATCAAGATACAAATACAGAAAACAAAGAAAAATACACCTTAAAACTATGAACAAGGAGTAGTGTTAGTCCCCACTACTCTTTTATTGCTCAGTAAATAAAATAAACGGGCTAAGATGATAACACCACTCAATCATGAGTGAGTTGGCGACTCATTGCGATGTTTTGCTGCAAAAACTTTCTAGGTCACCAAACGTTACCAAGCTAACAATTGATAATATCAGTAGTTAAAAATTAAAACTTACACAGGTTTTAGACAATCTAATATAATTAAGAGGTCTTATAAACAGATTTTTTTATAGATTACTTACTTTTAAACTCGGCTCCTATAAGCTCGTGACAAAATATTTTAAGTGTTATCAGAAGTCGCTTGGCTTGGTTTCTTTTTTTACTTTTTCGACGGTTCTATTCTTGACTCGCGATATTGTGGGATAACCCTATAATATTACAAACATATCGGTAACGTGATTCTTTCTTTCACTAGAAATTATATGGGCTTTTTGGAATAAAAGATCACATTTGATAAACAACCATTAGGATCATGCACTTCTTAAATTAGAATTTAAAATTTATTTAAAAAACCCATAAAATCATGGGAATGAGAATTATTACTACATGCATGTTTGTTTCATTAAAATACATAGGAAATGAATGCATGGATTTATGCCATAAGTAGTAAAAAATGAAGATAGTTGGTTAATTTTCAAAAATAAGTACCAAATAATGTCCTTTCCTTTTTATGGAAATAGAATAAAAGAAAATTAAGAAATGAATTCATAGCCATCACCGTTGATTATTCATTTCTCATATTCCTTTTGACTCTATTTCTTATTTAATGCTCATTTTTGAAAATTCACCTTTGCTTTTCTTTGTTAGCAACTTATGACATAAATCATGTGTATTCGGTTTCTATGGATTGTAGTGCAAACAAATAGGGCCTAAGTAGAACTCAAGAATGGTCAAACACTCATGGTTGAGTGGTGTTGATATCTTAGTTCCGCACACATCTCAGCATCGATCACTCTTGGACCAAAAACCCAATGTAGGATAAAAAAAAAAAACCCTTAGATATAACTCAAATAGCGAACAAAATACTTTTTATCCTTTCGCTACAAACTGATTTCTTGAAGTCAAAATCTACATTTGGTAATCAATCATTGAGACCCCAACACTTTCTAAATCAATTATTTTGAAAATTTTCACTAAAAAACCCACGATATATGGGATAAAATACCCATCTTCACTCATTTAAGTGACTCATGCAATCATGGGCTAAAACATTTTTTTAATGGAAGTCGGTTTTAAAAGTAATTAATCTGTAAAAAATCCAATTATATTATGAAAGGCACCATTCCTATATATTTTCATTCCATTCTAGTGGAATATGTGGAAGGACTCGAAACTTCATGTGCGTGGAAGCTAGGGATCACGTGGGGCGGTTTTTGGACTGTGGCCTAAGCAAGGTAGGATGAAATGGACGCTTCAGATGTCGTCCTTGTCTTGTGATTTTCACATGAAAGCTAATATAGATGGAGGCGGCACGAGAACATGATACAGCATGTGGACAGGCAGTTATCCCCACCTGTAAAGCAAAATAAACGGGCACTGGAACTATATATATTATGCAGTAAAAGATGCTCCCCCAAGGTCCCAGGCATGGTTGCCGTGGGCATCTGGAGATTTCAGCAAATCTGGAACAAAGCCAACTCAAAACAGTGTCTAAATTAACAAAAACACATTTTGTGCGTCTAGCTAGGCTCCTGGTTCAGCTGACAAGGGCCATCAAAGTCTCTTAGGCCCCTGATTAGAGATGGCTAGCCTGTGTAACCTGCCTAAATTCTCATGTATAAACCTAATTAAGGTGCCCCCACTATGCCTTGATGGTTTTTGAACACCACTTTCACATGTAGATACTACCAACGTGGCGCCTGTCTTTGCATTGACTCATAGTAATTAATTTCTACAAGTGGACCCACATACAATAAAACCCGAAGTTAAAGATTGGAAATCCGTCACCCTGCGCGCACTCACCTGCATATCCAATTACATGGAACTTTTATTTATATGTAACCAGTGTCATTGTAACTGCTGCTATCCAAATACATGAAGTGAGTTGCTTCTGCTCATAGGTTTTAGGTACGAGACTCTCAACAGCTAACATATATGATATAATAAAGGAAATTGATCCAATGCCATCATTCTCATGCCATCTTAAAGAAAGGATCAAATTCCTCCTCCCATTTAATTATATAAACATCCACGGAATCCATCTATTTTATATATGTTCGTGCGGGCTACATTTCCACATAAAAAAGGTGGAAAGTGAGATAAAATGAACTATCTTTTTCGCAATTATCCTAAATTCCATTTCCAATTGAAGGGGTTGGACCTTTGTTTTTGTTTTTCCCCTCAGCAACTCGCAGAGAAGCCAGGCAAATAAGTCGGTTTACCCATAAATGAGTGTTCATGTATTTGGGCCATTTACATGAAAGTCGCACACGCCCTTTGCGGGTGGTGATAATTTTCCTTCACAATGGATGGCTCAAGTCCCATGCTTGATTTTACCCATTTTGGTCAGTGGTCCATGCAAATTCTGTCACTATTTTAAAATGTGACAAGGGCTTGTTTGGCAACTCTATTAATAGAATCAAGTAATGTAAAGCTCCTATTTCTTAAAAAAAAATCTCATAAAGAGCACTTTAATTCAAATTTCCCACCAAATTAAAAAAAAATTAAAAAATTATCCTCATTTCCCCACTAAAATACAAAAAACATCTACAATCAATACAAGAGTTTAAAAAAATTTCATAATAAATAACTAAAAATAAAATATCATCATAACCTACTTATATTTTATTCTTTCTGCAAAATAATATTTACTTTACGCAACTCTATTAGTATAGCCTCCAAACCGCCTCCGGAACTTCCTTCTACAAAACCAGTAGAAGATCCAAGATCCCGAGTCCAAAAATGATGCTGCTAGTGCTCATAACTTCACCGTAGCTATAGTCCCACTAATTGCATTTAGCAATTAAGCAATTATAAAAATGAAACACAACAAAACTGGAAATTATTCATGTAAATCTAGGGGGAGAAGGTCGAGAGAAATCGAGTGATTAGAACCAAGCAACGTTTGGTGCAGCCTTAATGTCTTATATCACTATCATTATCTTTTTGATTGCCCGTCCCGTGATGGTTTGGTAGGCGCACATCATCATCATAATTAGACAGCCGCAAATGGCATTTTCTGCTTTGCTGTGTAGGGCCCCATCAAAGCATGTTAGTCCTAGAGCGCGTGGTCACGCAGATTACCCAAGAGTCAAGGAAAAAAAAAAGCCACACACCAACAAAGAAAGAAAAAGACAACTGCAAATAGTTAAGCGTGCAAATACCGATCTTGAAAATCAAGCAAAATGAACCGAAACATTTATTTCAGGAGCATGTTCATAACTCAATGTATGAATAAATAAAGTTAAAAAGAGGCCTCCTTCAATTTTGTACTATGATTTGAAGGAAAACAAGGAAAAAAACAAATTTCCCAGCACAAAGAAAAGAACCCATGTTGCAGAAATCAACAAAAACAACTTTTGCCAATTCAATTATAATTTGCTGTTTTCCATGAAATAGATATGAAACAGAGAAAGGATGAACACGGAACATCCACAGAAAGAAGGAAACTAGATTTCTTATTTCCATGATTCTTTCCCAGAGAGGGATTCTCCACCAGAAGCTTCTCTGTGCATACTACAACAGAGAGCTGCTCCCCTTACATAGAAGCTGTACACATATTAAAAATGGAAAAAAAAATAAAAATACCAGAAAAGCCCCTCTCCAATTTCCGTCATTTCAATCTCACCCATTCATATCGGCCTTCCACCGGAACATCCTTCTCCACGTCGAAATTATACCTGCAAAACCAACAAATGTCCCTTAAACTGCGCCCTTCTAGCTAGATTACGCATTTCTAAAACCACCTTATCGTGCGCACTTCGTGATGTAATTGCTCTATCGAGCGCACTTACTTCTCTGAGAATCGCTTCTTCTCGTCCTTCTCTGCCGCCGAGAAGAAATCGTCGATCTCCGCCGCCGAAGGCATCACTGCCGCCGTGAATTTCCGGCGAAGACTCTCTTCCGAACTCCTCGTCGTCGATTCCAGCTCGTCCTGTTCGGATCGAAGACTGCTCGAAGGTGTTGTCTCTCTCCTGTGAGAAATTGCGGAATTTAAAGAACAGACTCAAAACACATTAAAAATCTCAGAAACGGAAGAATTGAAGTCGCGTTTGATTCGAATTACCTCTCTCTGCAGTCGAAATCGACGTTTCCAAAACCCTAATAAATTACAAAAACCACATCAAATTCAAAAAACGGATAGTTTCAATAAATGGGATTGAATTGAATTTCGTTTGAATTTTGAAACTCACCGCCAGATGTTCAGATCTGAGCCGTTCCTGCACGAGCTCGCTCGATCCGTTGCTCGAGCAGCGAGAGGTGAGCACAGGATCGGGGCTAGGGCTGCGATCCGTCGGAATTTGAACAGAATCCGGCGAGTTCCTCGCTTGAGCCGGAATCCTCCGGCTGCGGAAGTCACCGGAGAGTGTTCTCTTCCTCTTTCCGGCGCTCGAGAGAGCGAGAGCTAGTGATCGAGCTCGTGTCCGTACCCCGACGGGAGAGACTTCCATGACTGCAATTTCTCCAATCCCTTTGCATTTTCTGAAGTACTTTCCCATTTTGCCCTTCTTCCTCTTTGAGAATTCCAGTTTCTTCGTTTTTTCTTTTTCCTCTCTCTCTCTCTCTGGAGAGCTGCAAGTGCTTCTGCTGCTGCAGCTGCAGAAGGCGAAAAGGGTCGGAGGGAGAGAGATATAGAGATGATGGATTTGAGTGGACGGCTGAGATTAGTTTGCTTTTTTGCAAGTTGTGTAGACTCCGTTAACAGGAACGGAGTAGTTGACGGCGCCGTTAGTGCTGGTCGGATCTGTTGAGATGAGGCCAATTTGGACTGGAATGGGATGAGGACACGTAGGCAAGTGAGCGCCGTTTGTTGTACCGGCTAGGGGTGGTGGGGACCGCAGACTGACTGGCAGTAGCCGGTCATGGAGTTGTGTGTGTGGGGGGGGGGTGAAGGAAGGAAGTTACAGGGATCACTGTTCGTATCGTACGGGCAGTTATGTCCTGATTCGTTGCCGGGAGATGGGTCTGAGCTCTCAGGGAGGGCTAATTATCGAGTTGAGGTCGAAATTACCAAAGAAACTTTGATGATAAAATAGTGTTAAGTATTGTATGGAGCAAAATTGGAAAACCCGGTGACTCGAACTCCTTTTGTCTCACTTTCCAAGCATTAGTTAGATTCGGCCAAATTTATCTTATATTTGATTTGGTTTTTTATCAAAATGAGGTAATTCGACAGTATTAAAAGTCAACTCGCTGATTTTTTCAACCTTAATTTGAAAATGGGTCCAGTTCGAAAACCATATAATAAGAGTATCATGGGTTTAAGTTTCGGCAAGGGTTTAAAATCATAGTAATTTTTTAGAATAGTTAAATTGTTTGGTTTTAGCTTGTGAAACCATCTTTAAGGATAACCGGGATTTAAGGCTAATCTATAAATCACTTATAAGGCTAGTTTTTATGCATTAGAATGCATAGGCTTTTAATATATAGGAATTTAAATAATTCATGCTATAACTAGTTAAAAATAAATGCCCAATAAACAACCTTTCTTATAATGGAAATTGAGTAAAGGGAAGATGGGAAATAAATACAGTTTTCATCCTAGTAATTAGGGACAATTACCGCACGACTGTCTTAAAACTGATAATTACCCTAGAACAGTTGAAAAAAATTTATTTACCGCAGAACGATTCGATCCGTAGGATATCGTAAGCTGCGATATCTTATAGGAAGTAAGATATCATACAGTCAAAAGCGAGAAAATTTGAACAGTTAGTTTTTTTATTTTTTTTTTCCTTGACCATGGGACCACCAAACCACCATCCAAACCGTTTGATAGCTGTATGAGTGTAAAATCTAATATTGCACCAAATTTGAACCGTTGATCTATCACGGTTATCTAGAAATTTGCAAAAAGTCACATTATTTTGCAAATTATAAGAACAAATTATAAACCATATTTTTTTTCTTTGCAAATTTCTAGATAACCGTGATAGATCAACGGTTCAAATTTGGTGCGATATTAGTTCTTACACTCATGCAGCTATCAAACGGTTTGGATTGTAGTTTGGTGGTCCCATAGTGAAGGGAAAAAATAAAAAAAAACTAACTGTTTAAATTTTTCCGCTTTTGACTGTAGGATATCCTACTTCTATACAATATCACAGCTTGCGATATCCTACGGATCGAACTGTTCTGCGGTAAATAAACTTTTTCCAACTGTTATGGGGTAATTGGTAGTTTTAAGGCAGTTCGTACGGTAATTGTCCCTAGTAATTAAATGCCTAAGAAAGTCAAGGTCTCGTCTACATTTTCAACTTATTTCTTTCCCTTCTTACTTCATTTCCTTTATATCTCACCTCCTCAAAAAACTTTGGTGGAGCTCATTAACCTTTAATAAAATGTAATCCGATGAAAATGATCAATATAGTGCAAAAAACAGTAAACATTCAATTAGGCAAGTGTTATATTTGGGGGCTTCAAAGATGTCTAAATTCAAACAATTCATTGCATAATCGACCGGCAAGCCTTTAAACATAGGAGGGTTGTTAAATTTTGTTATGTGCTAATTCACATGGAGTTAATTAGAAGGGCTGGTGGGGCCCAGAGGTTAGACATTTCTTGAGCAAGGAACAGTCTTGGGTCTTGAGTATTTATGTAATATTTAAGCAGAAAAAAAGAAGAAAGTTTATGTGCTATAATATTCTTTTTCATATCTGGTTTAACAATTTCGGGCTTACATAAGCTCAAAACCGTTTACTTTTGGTCCAAATGAATAGATACAAACTCAAACCCAAAACTTTAAATGGGTCTAAGTATCTAAGCTCTATTTTAAAATTTTAGTGCATTGAGTCCAAACAAATCGGCCCATGTCCACTCCTGCCTGACAGGATTAAATGAGAATGATTAAAGTGTAATGAGCAGTACAGGCGAACTATCCATTCATTTAACATGATTTGAATTTGCACGAGTGGAGGAGGGCTTTAAGCCTTTATATATATCATCCAAGTCGATCAAATGAGTGGGTCTCTTTTAAATGTCACATTGGCCCCACTAATTGGACAATCACTTCATTCAATTTAACAGTTGAGAATCACATAAGTTTTGAAAAGTTTAGTTATTCTGCTGTTTATTGAACTGTAAAAATCATGTGAGCCATGCTTACTTGGAACACGGATTTGTTAAGTTTGAATTTGTTCGCATTAGATTATAAAGATATTTATGATCAAATGAGCTCCGCCGGAGAAGTATGGGTTGAAGTGTATGAGTAGAAAATAGAAGGAAATAAGGTGGAGATATAAATAAGACCTTTGACTTTCCTAATTAGGTATTCAGTTGGTGATTGGGTATTCATTTCCCATCTTTCCTTGATTCAGCTTTTGCTAAAGTGAAATTTATGTGATGGTTATTTTTGTATATTAATATTTGGTTTTCATTTTTAATGACTTGTGATATGAATTCTTATGTATTCATTTTCTATGCATTATATGGCATGTTTGTTTGCAAAGAATGCATAAGAAAATTATCTCACTCAAATATTATTAAATCGAGAAAAATCCGTTAAGGATATAGTGTGAGTGGCGAAAGATATAAGACATAATTCTGGGACTTGAATTGTAAGGGTTGTGGTTAGATATTCATTTCCTACCTCCCCTTTATTGATTTTTCATTGGAAGGGAGATAATTTGATAGTCAATCTTTAATATTCAAACTCGCTTCTTCCATTTTAACTGTCTTTGAAAATATAAGTCTTACAATTTATATGTATTCAATTACATAAAACAAATAGGCTCTTATTCTCTTTAGTATAATTAGAAGATTCCACGAGAGAGGAAAAGTACTTCTATTTTTTGACAATCTAGTTATTTTGATGTTCAACGTGATTCATTTTCTGTCATAATTCTAAAGGCATACTTTCTCATGGAGAATGAGATTCAAGCTGAGTACACGAATGTGTCCCCACTCTCTTACGCCTAATCTCTATTTCCTTTTACACAAATTGGCATAAATTGGCTCAAATTGAGTTATTAACTTCTTTTTTATATTGATATAATTATAACTAATTAACTAAGTCTTCTTCATCAGGAACTATTTTCTTTTGGTGGATCTTCCATCTAATAATAATTAATTGACCAAGTCTTCCTCATCAGGAACTCTTTTCTTTTGGTGGATCTCCCATCAAGGTAAAATACGTAATCAAGATACAATACTTTCAATGCTCCTTTTACGTGCAATGCCATTTGTCATACTATTCAATTTTGATAGAATAATGTGTGGGTAAAACACCGTAATGACGAAATTAAACAAGGATCACGGCTAAACTCGCCGAGCTCCTCAGCCTCTGCGGTAGAAGATCGTCAGCTCGGCAGCTCGGTCAATACCTTGGCAGCTCGGCAGCTCGGTCAGTAGCTCACAAGCTCAGCACCACAGTTCGGCAGCTCGGTATGGGCGTCAGCCCGGTACAAGGGCGCGCCACGGCCAAGCCATCCTTAGTCCCAGACCGCAGCACTAGAATCAGAGTGGGCCGCCACCTTCCTCCTGGAAATACGGCGCACTCTGACAGATATGGGCGGTCATTTATGGCGATAGGATTGCTCATTTATGGTGATAAGAGGTGTGCTTTATCACCCCTGTACGCTAGCTGGCTGAAGGCGTGGAAAGTGAGGTAGGGGTATTGTCCGTTTCACCTACTGCTGCCTGTCAGGGTAAGGAACGATGGGACCTCACCTCACCTACCCCCACTCACAGAGAGAATGAACGAGGAACACTCGCCTATATATGCATGGGATCAGTCCCATAAGAGGTACGCAATATCCAACGTACAACCCTCAATACTACACGCGCTCTCATTCCTCTCTTCCTCCTCCTGTTTAGTTTTACCAGAGCTAACTCAGGCATCGGAGTGCCTTCGGCTCACGGCAGCCAGGGCCTCTGACCCAAGTCTTTCTCATTCCTTTTCAGGTTCTCGGAGTTCAGCATTCCCTGTCCTAAGAAGTTTAACTCCGATCTCATCCTAATCTAAGTAGGTGTCGTTTTTACCGCCTACAGTTTGGCGCCGTCTGTGGGAAACTGAACAAAAAGCTTGTAAACACCATGCCTCCGAAAACCAGGAATGGCGAAGGACCCTCCAGGGGCAAGGTTTTGTCCCTACAGCCTCCGCTGGCGCAGAATCTTCCACCTCCTCCCCCTCAGCAAAGGAGGTCTGGCGGGAGGTCTCCCACGGTCCAAACAGCGTCACAGTCCAGGGGAGTAATCATGCTCTCCCTTCGCGACGTTCCACCTCCAGAACAACCCCACCATAGCCATAAGCGGCCCGTGCAAGGTGACAAGTCAGTCACCAAGCCACACGAGAAGTCAGTGCGGGCTGGATCACAGTCCCAGCATCAGGCCAGCCTTGAGCGCAACGAAGACCCCCGCCTGGAGGACATCAGAACACAAAACCTCCTCATCCAGGAACAGCGTGAGCTTATCGAACGGCTCACGCAACAGCTCGAAGGCAAGAAGGATCAGAGCCCGCCGCCCAGGCGTCCGGGCCACGGACAAGACCTGAGGCACGTCCTCAACAGTAAGAGGCGTGACCGGGACCAAAGAGAAGAAGGCTCTAGCAGCAGCCACATACATGAAGGGCCAAAGAAGCAATGCCAGGGGTTGGAGGACGATGAACTGAAGAGGTGGATCGACCAGCAGGTGAAGCAGACTATCCGCCAGAATTTGGAGACTGCTGGTATCGACCGGGACCAGTATGCCACCTTAGAAGCTGAAGATACTGGCGCGTCTCCTTTCTCTAGGGAGATAAGAAGATACACGCTGCCCGAGAAGTTCAACGTCCCAAGGTTCACCCTATATGACGGGACCTCGGATCCTGCTGCTCACCTCCGACATTATGTCCAAAGGATGTCGGTCTGGGGGGATGACGATTCCCTGAACTGTCGAGTCTTTTCCTCCAGTTTGGCGGATCTCCCCCTATGGTGGTTCTGTTCGCTTCCCGAAAATTCCATCTCCAGTTGGCGGCAGCTCCGGGCCTCCTTCCTGGGAAAGTTCCAGGCTCATCGTGTCATCCCAAAGACCGATGCCGACCTGATGGCCCTCCGGATGCAGGAGAATGAGAACGTCACCCAGTTCGCCCGACGATTCTGGACTGTCTACAGCCAGATCGAGTGCGCTTCTGAGGAGCTAGCAGTGAGGTCTTTCCAGCTGGCTCTGCTGCCAGGCATCCCCCTTCGGGCACAGCTGGTCATGTACCCCGTGACCACCATGAAGGAACTGATGACCCGGGCCAATCGGTTCATCCTGGCAGAAGAGGACGAGGCGCGAGGTCGGGAGAACTTTGGCCTCACCAAGAAGAGCCAACCGGCCAAGGGTGACAGCAGGTCCTCTAGGAGGGAGGATCGTCGAAGGGACCCATCCCCGGATCGGCGCAAAGCCCGGTCCTCGGAGCAGCGCCGAAACCCCTCCGCCTCGAC
This sequence comes from Persea americana, assembly GCA_029852735.1. NCBI lineage: Eukaryota > Viridiplantae > Streptophyta > Magnoliopsida > Laurales > Lauraceae > Persea > Persea americana. The sequence continues at coordinate 55,159,393 of CM056812.1, forward strand.
GTCGGGATCACGGAGCAGCAGAAGGTCCGGCCACGAGCCGACCTCCTACGTGGCAGTGAACACCATTTTCAAGGAGCCGATCTATAGGCTCCTCAACAAAATAAAGGCGCAGCCGTTTTTCAAATGGCCGCGGCCAATGATGACCGACCCCTCCTCCTGGGATCAGACCAGGTTCTGTGCCTACCACAAGCAGAACGGGCACAGGACCGACGAATGTAAGAGCTTCAAGTTCCACCTGGAAGACCTTGTGAAGGAGGGGCACCTACGGGAGTATATCAAGCAGGAGGGCCGAGGTGACGGCCGACCTCCACGGCGGGAAGCTGATAACCAGGACAGCGAGCCGGAAGGCGTCATCCATGTGATCCACCTCGCCGCCCCACCTAAGAAGAGCTCTCAGGCTCGAGCCGAGGCCAGGCGCGCCTCCCATCAAAAACAGGTGTTGACCGCGGCGCCAGAGCCGGCCGCGAAGAAGGCCAAAACAGAGGGGGTCAGAATATGGTTCTCTGACAAAGACCTGGAAGACGTCGAGCTACCGCACAACGACGCTCTAGTACTCACCTTGAAGCTTCAAAACTTCTTGGTTCAGAGAGCTCTCGTCGACCCTGGCAGCTCATCCGAGGTCCTCTACTACGACTGCTTCAAGAAGTTGGGACTAAAAGACGAGGACCTCCAGGCAGCCCGCACCCCTCTGGTAGGCTTCAGCTCTAAACCTGTTTATCCCAAGGGCAAAATCTCCCTTCGAGTCCAAGTAGGTGGCGCCTGCAAGCAGGTGGACTTCCTAGTGGTCGATGTCCCTTCCCCGTACAATGTAATAATGGGGAGGACATGGCTGCATAGCATGGAGGCGGTGCCCTCCACCCGGCATAAAAAACTCAAGTTCCCTTTGGAGAATCGATCGGGACGAACGGAAGTGATCACCGTCAGAGGCGACCAGCACATGGCCAGGCAATGCCTGCTAGCCGTACTCTCTGACGAGGCTGGGCCCTCCCAGGTCAATGTAACCGAGCTGGATAGAGAGGCCGAGCTCGGGGACGTCGGCAGGGCTCCGGCGCAAAAGAGCATCGAAGACCTCACCAAGGTCAACATTGATCCCGCTGACCCCGACAGGTTCTTTCTCGTGGGAAGCCAGCTCCCCGAGACCGAGAAGACAGAGTTGCTCAACCTCCTCGAGGAAAATAAGGCGGTCTTTGCCTGGACACCTTATGAGATGCCTGGCATTGACCCCGCAGTCATCTGCCACGAACTGAAGGTGGATCCCAACCACAAGCCCGTGCTTCAAAAACCGCGCCGGACTGGGGTCCCGCAGACTGATGCCGTGGCTGAGGAAGTTCAGAAACTCCTCGAGGCAGGTGCAATACGAGAGGTCCACTACCCGCAGTGGCTAGCCAACACCTTGGTGGTCAAAAAGAAGACGGGAAAATGGAGGGTCTGCGTGGACTTCACCGACCTCAATAAAGCCTGTCCAAAGGACAGCTTCCCTCTTCCAAAAATCGACCAGCTTATCGACGCCACTGCCGGACACGACCGGATGAGCTTCCTGGATGCCTACCGGGGGTACCATCAGATCCCCCTGTACGCGGCAGACCAGGAGAAGACAGCTTTCATCACTCCCCGGGGCACCTATTGTTACAAGGTGATGCCCTTCGGGCTGAAGAACGCCGGAGCGACATACCAGCAGTTGGTGACGAAGATGTTCCAGGCCCAGCTCGGCAAAACGGTGGAGGTCTACATCGACGACATGGTCGTCAAATCCAAAAGGTCGCAGGACCACTTGACCGACCTCCGCCAGATTTTTGACATCCTTCACCAGTTCCAGTTGAAGCTGAATGCGTCCAAGTGCGCCTTTGGGGTCGGTTCCGGCAAGTTTCTGGGAAGCCTGGTCACAAGAAGGGGGATCGAAGCGAACCCTGACCAGATCACCGCGATCCAGGACCTCCAGTGTCCGACCTCGGCGAAACAAGTTCAGCGGCTGACCGGAATGGCTGCAGCCCTGAACCGATTTATCAGCCGCGCCTCGGACAAGTGCAGACCCTTCTTCCAACTATTGAGAAAGGGCTCCAAGTTCCAGTGGACGTCGGAATGTTCACAGGCGCTGCAACAGCTAAAACAATATCTTTCTTCTCCACCGCTGCTGTCAACCCCGACTTCTGGAGAAGCACTGTTCTTGTACCTGTCGGTCTCAGACCATGCAGTGAGCTCGGTACTCATCAGAGAGGACAACGGCCAGCAAAGGCCCATCTATTACACGAGCAAAACCCTGCTGGACGCCGAGACCCGGTATTTGCAACTTGAAAAGCTCGCCTTGGCGCTCGTCAGCGCCTCTCGGAAGCTCTCCCACTACTTCCAAACCTTCACAATAGTGGTCGTAACCGAATACCCACTGAAGGCTCTTCTCTGGAAGGCAGATTTCTCCGGACGGATCTCCAAATGGGCTGTCGAACTGGGGCAATATGACATCAAATATCAGCCCAGAACAGCCATCAAAGCCCAAGTCCTCGCGGACTTCATTGTGGAATTTACCCCACAGAGTTCGGCACCGACCGCGCTCGACACCGAACTGGGGGGCGATAGGGGTACGGAGGTCGTCACCGAGACGGAGCAAGAACATTCCTGGAGAGAACTCCTCGACTCGTCCTGGAAAGTCTTCGTCGACGGATCCTCGACATCCAAGAGAGCTGGCGCTGGCGTAGTTCTCCAGTCTCCCGAAGGCCTCGTCATCGAGCAAGCTGTGACACTTGGTTTCAAGGCGTCTAACAACGAGGCAGAATATGAAGCTCTCATTGCCGGACTTAACAGCGCCAAAATCCTGGAAGCCCGGTCCGTGGTGGTTTTCAGCGATTCCCAACTAGTGACGAGCCAGCTCAGCGGAGACTACCAGGCTCGGGATGACCGGATGGCCGCCTACCTCGCCCATGCCCGAGGACTTCTCTCCCAGTTCGATAGGGCCGAGGTCCGGCAGATCGGTAGAGAATGCAACTCCCATGCAAAAGCCCTCGCTAGCCTCGCCTCGGCTGTGGAAGCCGGTGAAAGAAGAACTATTGAAGTATAAACACTGCAGGAGCCCAGCATCAACCTCCAGCAACCCCGGCAACTCATGTGCCTGGATCTCGGCCCGAGCTGGATGGACCCCATCATCGCCTACCTGAAGGACGACCAGCTACTCGAGGACAGGGCTGAAGCGCGAAAGATCAGATTGAAGGCGTCCCGGTTCTGGCTGTCCCCAGACGGCAAGCTCTACAGGAAGTCATTCACAGGGCCCTACCTCCAGTGCGTTCACCCCAGCAAGGTCGACGATTTCCTCTACGAGATTCACGAAGGAGTCTGCGGCAGTCACATAGAAGGTCGGTCACTTGCGTACCGGGCTATCAGCCAGGGTTACTGGTGGCCTTACATGCAGAAGGACGCCCAGCTTTACGCCAGGAAATGCGAGAAGTGCCAGAAGTTCTCTCACTCTCTCCACCAGCCAGCCCAAGACCTGAGTCCCCTCTCCAGTCCATGGCCTTTCGCCCAATGGGGCCTCGACATCGTCGGACCACTTCACCGAACCCCAGGGAACAAAAGGTGGTTGATTGTGGCCACGGATTACTTCACGAAGTGGGTCGAAGCTGAACCTTTGTCCTCCATCACCGAGTTAGACACGAAGAACTTTGTGTGGAAGAATATCATCACCAGATTTGGAATTCCCCGCACTCTCATTTCGGACAACGGGACGCAGTTCGATTCCAACCTCTTCAAGAGCTTCTGCCAGGAGTACGGCATTCGCAACATCTACTCCACCCCGGCGTATCCCCAAAGCAACGGTCAGGCCGAGATCTCGAACAAAGTACTGCTCGACGGAATCAAAAAGAGACTCGACCGAGCCAAAGGTCGATGGGCAGAGGAGCTGCCAAGCGTTCTATGGGCCTACCGAACTACCCCAAGGCGTTCCACCTCGGCTACCCCGTTCTCCCTTGCCTACGGCATGGAAGCAGTTATTCCCCTTGAGGTCGGCCTCCCGACCTTGAGGTCGGAACTCTGTAACCAGGGTCTGAACGATCTGAATGTAGCGCGGGAACTGGACTTGGCTGAAGAACAAAGAGAGGCAGCGGCTATCCGCCTGGCCGCCTACCAACAGCAGTTGGCCAGGGGATACAACCCGAAGGTTAAAGAAAGAAGATTCACGATAGGAGAGTTGGTCTTGAAGAAAACACTTCCTGGCGACCGAGACCCTAACGAAGGCAAGCTGGCACCCAACTGGCAGGGACCGTTCAGAATAACTTCTACAGCCGGGAGATCTGCCTACCGACTCGAAGATATGGAAGGGAAGCCGCTCCCGCGACCATGGAACGCGGCGCATCTCAAAAAATTCTACTTCTGAAAAATGTATTCAAGAAATCAAATATCAATAAAAGAGAACTTTTCCAGAATTGAGTCTTTGCTTTGCTTCAAGGGTCACGGCGGTTCAACCCCTCTATTCGGGATATCAACTGTCAGCTCGGCGCCATCGCCAGCTTCGGCATACACATTAGGGTCCGGTAACAGTACCACCCTCGCGGCTCGGCACCTCTGTTCAGAGGGCCAACCGTCCTGAGCTCGGTGCCTCCACCAGCTCTGGCGGCACAGCCATACGCACATCAGGGTCCGGTAACAGTACCACCCTCGCGGCTCGGCGCCTCTGTTCAGAGGGCCAACCGTCCTGAGCTCGGTGCCTCCACCAGCTCTGGCGGCACAGCCATGCGCACATTAGGGTCCGGTAACAGTACCACCCTCGCGGCTCGGCGCCTCTGTTCAGAGGGCCAACCGTCCTGAGCTCGGTGCCTTCACCAGCTCTGGCGGCACAGCCATAAGCACATTAGGGTCCGGTAACTGTACCACCCTCGCGGCTCGGCGCCTCTGTTCAGGGGGCCAACCGTCCTGAGCTTAGTGCCCTCACCAGCTCTGGCGGCACAGCCATATGCGCATCAGGGTCCGGTAACAGTACCACCCTCGCGGCTCGGCGCCTCTATTCAGAGGGCCAACCGTCCTGAGCTCGGTGCCTTCACCAGCTCAGGCGGCACAGCTAACAGCATTATGGTCCGGTGTCGGTACCACCCTCGTGGGTCGGCTCCTCTGTTCAGAGGACCAACCGCCTTCACCTAGTACTTATCAAACTACTCGGCGAACTGCTTGTATCGATACGCATTCCACCACAAACAAAACCATTCACAGTACAAGTGGCAAAAAAAAAAGTGTTGTTTTATTATGAAGATCGACTTGAATACAATGTATATGAGAAGATCAACTTGAATACAATATATGGAAAAAACAAAAAATTACATAGTTCAGGGAGCTGCTGCGCCCTTGTTACAGTTAGTCCCGGCAGCACTCTCGCTAGGTACGGCAGGGGCAGCTTCCGGAACCACTGGAGGAGCGGGGGCAGCTGGAGCTGTAGGGACCTCCGAGGCTGAAGGAACGGGGGCGATTCCCGAGACGGCTCGCAACTCCGAATCCGAGCGGGGGAACCTGGGGGAATTCTGAAAGATAGGGCTGTCCGGAGGGACACCAACCCTCCTTAAAGCCGCCTTCCACCCAAGTGCCCACGCCTTCTCCCGGATTCCTGGCAGTTGAGCCTTGTAGTCAGCTGCCAGTTTGCTGACCTCCTCGTTCATCAAGGACTCGTGCTCGGCGAGGTACTCTTCCTTGAGTTTAGCTTCTTGATCCTTCAGAGCCCGCGCGAGCTCGGTCGCCTTCCCGTCCAGAGCCATCTCTAACGTTCTCTCAGCCAGCTTCCTCTCAGAGATAAGCCTGCTGTTGGTCCCCCGCAACATCTTCATGTCTTCCTCCCTCCGCGACGACGCAAGTCGGACCTCGTCTAGCTTCCAGGACAGTTGGACGTTTTGATCCACCGCCTGCTTTGCCTCTTCCTTGAGGTGCTCGGCCAAGGCCCGCTCTGCGTCGAGCTCGGCAAGAAGATCTTCCTTTTTCCTCGCCTCCTCCTCCAGGGTCCCGTCCCTTGCCGCCAGGGACTTAAGCAACTCCTCTTTTTCGGTTGCCCAATCTGCTACCCTGGCTTCGGCCGCATCCAGCCTTCCCATGCCGGTTTGGCACTTTTGCAAGAGCTGCAGTGAGAACAGAATTGTCAGGACTTGAAATAAAGCAGAAAAAGAAAAGAGAACGAGTCAAGCGTGTACATACCGCTACCAATGACCGCATTGAGGACATCAGCAGGGATTCGTTGTCCATCTGCGCCCACCTTGCCATGTCCTGGGGAAGGGCGCACGCTCGTCCCAGAGCGACAACCACTTCGGGGCTGACCGCTCGGTTCGACTCGGCTAGTTGCCTCCCCAGCACCCCCTCGATGTCCGGTCTCCAGGGGACGAAATCGGAGGGAGCGGCGGACCCCCCGACCGACACGGCAGGTTCCGGGGCAGATGGGGCTTCGACCCTGGGCCTCTTCTCCGGCCTGCGCTCCTCAACGACCTCGGCAGTATCCCCTCTGCCTAGGTCGGAGTGCGATTCTTCAAAAATGGTTGCCGGAGCGCTCGCCCCGACCTCTGCTGCAGCAGGTATTCCCGATTGAGCATCGTCGGTAGCTTCCGGAACCGTCTCGGTCTCGGGAGCAGGGACCTCTGCAGCAGCCGCCGCCGACGTGCTTCGGGTGACGTCGACACCTCGGGAGGGGACCGAGCTCTCGCCGGTCTCTCCAAACGCTGCAGCGGCAAGGTCTTCCGCGACGAAGCGCTTGCGACGACCGCGCAACATCTCCACCTCGGACTCTTCCGAGCTGGATGTGCTCCGGGACTCGCTGGAGACAACAAACTTCTGCCTTTGCCGCCTGCGCCCGGTCTCGGCTCTCTTGGTCGCTACCGGTTCACGGACAGGAGACCGTCCGCCCGACTCTACCGGAATGCCGCTGGGAATCGCGACGGTAACAGTCTCCGGAACAGGAGCCTCAGTCTGTTCGGTGCCCGGTCCGGTGCCTTCCCCGTGAAGCACGGAGTCGATCCCGGTCACCCGCCTCGGTGCGAGGAAAGACTTGTAGTGCGGCGTATACCCCAGCAGCGAGTGCGCGGCTCGGCAGTGATGGCCGCGGTACTTCCGCACCTTCTCGTGCCAATCACTGTTCACCTTCCACCGGTTCCTCCTGGCACGCTCCCTCCTCTGTCGAAAACCTGCAGGAACAGAACAATGTCAGCAAAGGGAAAAGGATGATTAAAATACAAAATCCAGGGGCCTCGGTTTTTACTTGGGGGGACTCCTATTTTGCGCGGTATCCGGGCCGTGGTGCTGGGTTCCGCCTCGCCGAATGCCCACGCCCCGCGAACGAAGACACGGTCCTCCCCCGCGTATTTATACGAGTCCTCCAGCGCGGTCACGAAGGCAGTCCGGTGGAGCCTTAGCCGAAGATAGTACGTATGCCCCTCTGCGGATTTGCAGAGGTCATACGCCTCCTCGATGTCCGAGACACCGAGGTTGATGGACAAAACCACGTTGAGCCGCACTGTTCCCATGATAATCTTGTATCCGTTGGGAAGCAGCTGGCAGGGGCTCAACCCCCACTCCCGGAGACATTCCCTAAGGAGTGGGTGGAGGGGGAACCGGACTCCTCCCTCCACGACGGCCACCAGCCAGAACGACATCCAGCCGTCGCTGTATGTGAAACCGTCGTCAGGGCCGTCTGGCCTAACCTCTACAGTCGCAGGGACTTTGTATTCCTTCCTAAACAGGCTTATGGACAGTGCGTCCCCTAGCCAATGCCTGTGCACACCCATTCTCTACCCTAGACGGAGGACTACCCACCAGAAGGGAAGAAGACAGCAGAAAGAAGTCCTACGGAGAAGGACTCTGCGAGCAGAATGGTCGCAGGCAACAGGAAAGTACTATTCTTCAGTAGGTTGCAGCAGGGGTTTCTGAGGATCGAAAAGAAGGAAGACGGAGAAGGAGCCCTAATTTATAAGGTATGGAGGCGCCGTTCCAGATTTCGAGAGAAGCCTTCAATGTGGCCCTACCTCGAGTAGCCCTAGAGTCGCCTCGGGCAGCCCAGTCGTCCTGCAGATTTGATTGCGCGCCCTCAGAAAGGCGACACGTGGCACGGCGCCGCATCCCCAGAGGACTATTCAATGCCTCGACAGGCGAAAGGCCAGTCGCCTCGACTGACGGAAAGAAATTAATACAGCACTCCACGTCAGCAAAAGACGATGAGGAGACCCCACCGAACCGAGACCCCACCGTTTCGGAGGTACGGCACAACGGGCACTGTCAAAAGATTAGCGGCAGTACCGGCCTGATTAAAACCACTCAGCTTCCGACCTGCTCCAAGGAGCCCACAGGTCAAAAGCTGGGGGGGAGATAATGGGTACGGAACAGCAGACGGAGACCACGGTCGTGCACCGGGTCTCGGTCGTTGGCCGATGTCTCGATCCAAAGAATAGCAAGGAGTTTGGCTATCCGAACCGACAACTCAAAACAGAAAAGCGATGCAGCATTTCACCAACTACAAACATTTCATAAAAAACAAGAGCCAGAATGCGAGCAAAATTTCGAAGTTTTATTAATCACAGCTCCTGATTACAAGATGAATACAATCAAAGAAAGAAAAAATTACAAAAACCCTCAGAGGGCTGCAGCTTCCACATTGCAGTCGATCTCTGGAGGGACCTCGGCCGCGACCGCACTGGCCTCGGTAGCAGTTGGGGCAGCTTCAGGGACAACCACGGCAGCTTCAGAAGGGACCTCGACGACCACTGCCACTTGGCAGCCCTCGGGATCAGCACCGGCGACCGGAGCCTCTCGAGGCACCCCGGGAGCGGCGTTCGCCTCCGGGCACGACTGCGAAGGAGGGTCGGAGGAAACTTGAGGCACGGCTACGAGTCCCGGGTCTGAGCAGGAAAATCTTGGGGCATTCAGGAACAAAGGGCTATCCTCGGGGACCCCAGCCTTGTGCAAGGCTGCCTTCCACCCGAGCTCCCAGGCTCGGTCCCGGATCCCCGGCAGCTGAGCCTTGTAATCAGCAGACAGCTTGCCGACCTCCTCCTCCATGACGGAGTCATGCTCGGCGAGGAACTCCTCCTTGAGCCTGGCCTCCTGTTTGGCCAGGGCAGACTCGATCTCGGCCGCCTTCTCCCTCAGCGCCGTCTCCAGGGAACCTCGCGCCTGGTTCCGCTGAGAGAGGAGTCTCCTGTTCGTCCCCTTCGCACTCTCCAGGTCATCCTCGAGTCGCTTCGTCGCAACCCGGAGATCATCGAGCTCGGAAGAAAGGTGCTGGTTCTGGACCTTCTCGTCCTCCAGCTCATCTTTGAATCGCTGGGCCTCAACCTTTGACTCTTCGAAATCAACGACGAGGTCGGCGTTCTTGGCCGTCACCTCTGCCAGCGCCGCCTCCTTGGACGCCAAGGACGCCCGCAGCTCGTCCCTTTCAACTACCCACTCAGCTGCCCGTGCCTCGGCTGCGTCCAGCCTCTCAATGCCCACCTGGCACTTCTGCAACAGCTGCAAGACGAAAACCCGGAGTCAATAAAACGACACGAGACTAAAAGCCAAGGGGGAGACACTGCACTTACCTGCACAACGGATCGCATCGAGGAGAGCAGGAGAGACTCATTGTCCATCTCCGCCCACCTCGCCATATCTTGAGGGAGGGCGCAGGCTCGCCCTAGCGCCGCGACCACTTGGGGATCGGTCGCGCGGTCTGCTTCGGCCAGCGGCCTCCCCAGAACCTCCTCGATGGCCGACCTCCACGGAGCCGGAGGAGGAGGCAAGATCGTCCCACCAGCAGACGAAGTCGAAGGGCCAGGCGAGGCCTCGACCCTTGCCCTCTTCTCGGGTCGTCCGCCCTCGACAGCCTCGGCCGGGCGAGCCCGACGTCCAGCCCCAGCGGCATGATCCGAGGGTGGGACGACTGCGGTCACGGCTGGAGGCGGAGCTATGACGACCTCTGCCTCGTTAGGCCGAGCAACCGCGACCACGGCAGAACTAACCACCTCGGCATCCGGGGCAGGAATGCCACCTGGGGATGCCGGAGGCGCCGCGGCCACTGCCTGTGGAGGATCCCGGGCATCGCTTCCGATGTCTCCGAAAGTAGCCGCGGACAGATCCTCCGCGGCATAGCGTCGCCCGCGCTGGCGCAACATTTCCTCTTCCTCTTCCTCTTCCTCCGTACTGGACGCTACTAGCCTCGTTCGGGAAGACAGGGGCTTGGCCCTCGAAGTTCCGGCGGGCTGTGCGGCAGAGACTGCTGGAGCGCGTTCTGCCAACTCAACCAGGCGACCGGCGGGAATCGCAACGGTCACCGCAGCCGAGCTCGGTACCACGGTCGCCTCTGTTCTTTGGCTCGCTCCTTCGCCGCCAAGGACAGAGTCTATCCCCGACACCTTTCTGGAGGTGTTGAAGGACCGATAGTGGGGCACGTACCCAAAAAGGCACCAGGCAGCGCGGCAGTTGTGGCCGCGGTAGTTCCTCACCAGCTCGTGCCAGGCGCTATTCACTCTCCAGCGATTCCTCCTCGCGAGCTCCCTCTTTTCGCGAAAATCTGCATAAACAAAACCGTGTCAGAAGCCAGATAAGGAGAAGGGAAAGAACTGCAAACCGAAAGAACTTCGGCCTTTACTTGGAGGAATCCCTATTTTTCGAGGGACCCGGACCGTGGTAGCAGGCTCTACTTCGCCGAACTCCCATCCACGTCTGACAAGCACTTTGTCTTCGCCAGCATACCTATTAGAGTCCTCTAGCGCGGTCACGAACCCTGCCCGGCGGACCCTCAGCCGGAGGTAATAAGTATCTCCTTCTGCGGATTTGCAGAGGTCATAAGTGTCCTCAATATCTGGGACACCAAGGCCGATTCCCAGGATCTGGTTGAGCCGCACTACCCCCATTATGATTTTGTATACATTGGGGAGTAGCTGGCATGGGCACAACCTCCACTCCCAGAGGCAGTCCCGGATCAGTGGGTGCAGGGGAAAGCGGACTCCCCCTTCCACTACAGATACTAACCAGAATGGCATCCAGCCGTCACGATAGGTGAGGCCGTCGTCGGGGGTATCCGGTCTGACCTCCACGTTGGAGGGGACCTTGTATAAACCCCTAAAGTGGTCTATGGAACTCGGGTCTCCTAACAAGTGCCTATAGACTCCCATTCTCGACTCAGACAGAGACCTATCTAAAGAAGACGAAGAAGACGAAGAAAACGGGGAAGACTCCTACGAATAGGGACTGCACAAATCAGGAACAACGAGAGTCTGCAGGCGCCGGAGAAAGCTCTCTTGCAAAACGCAGTAGAAATCTGGAGAAAGCAGAGGAAAGTGGAAACGAAAGAGGCGCCCTGATTTATAAGGCCTGGGGGCGTCGTTTCGACTTTCGAGGAGAGCCTTTAAGAGGCGTCTCCTCAATCAGCCCTAACGTCACATCTCGCAGCCCTAACGTCTCCTCGAAGTAATTGCAAGACAGCTAAAGGAAGCGACACGTGTCACCACTAACACGATATCCGAAGACTATTTAATATCCAGGACAGGCGAAAAGACACCTCCAAGGGGCCTGCGCGATAGCAGCAACCTCCACACCCAAGGGGGCCCTCTTGATCCGAAGCTCCCTCGTTCCGGTACTACCTTCGTGACGATCACCCTCACTCGAGCTCGGTAGCAGAACCAGCTATACGGTCATCAAGCTTCTGACCCCTTCGAGCTGGAAGGCTCTCAGAAGTCAAAAGCTAGGGGGCAATTGTGTGGGTAAAACACCGTAATGACGAAATTAAACAAGGATCACGGCTAAACTCGCCGAGCTCCTCAGCCTCTGCGGTAGAAGATCGTCAGCTCGGCAACTCGGTCAATACCTTGGCAGCTCGGCAGCTCGGTCAGTAGCTCACAAGCTCAGCACCACAGTTCGGCAGCTCGGTATGGGCGTCAGCCCGGTACAAGGGCGCGCCACGGCCAAGCCATCCTTAGTCCCAGACCGCAGCACTAGAATCAGAGTGGGCCGCCACCTTCCTCCTGGAAATACGGCGCACCCTGACAGATATGGGCGGTCATTTATGGCGATAGGATTGCTCATTTATGGTGATAAGAGGTGTGCTTTATCACCCCTGTACGCTAGCTGGCTGAAGGCGTGGAAAGTGAGGTAGGGGTATTGTCCGTTTCACCTACTGCTGCCTGTCAGGGTAAGGAACGATGTGACCTCACCTCACCTACTCCCACTCACAGAGAGAATGAACGAGGAACACTCGCCTATATATGCATGGGATCAGTCCCATAAGAGGTACGCAATATCCAACGCACAACCCTCAATACTACACGCGCTCTCATTCCTCTCTTCCTCCTCCTGTTTAGTTTTACTAGAGCTAACTCAGGCATCGGAGTGCCTTCGGCTCACGGCAGCCAGGGCCTCTGACCCAAGTCTTTCTCCTTCCTTTTCAGGTTCTCGGAGTTCAGCATTCCCTGTCCTAAGAAGTTTAACTCCGATCTCATCCTAATCTAAGTAGGTGTCGTTTTTACCGCCTACAAATAACATCTCTCTTTTCACAGCTACCAGCCTAATGCTGTTACATCTATTCAAAGGTATCCATCTTTTTTGCATGATCGAATAGGGATCAAATTTTGATTGTTGCTTTGTTGGTTGGTGAAATATTTAGCTGTGAGCCGGGGTATATGAGTTAAGTATTTACCATAGAAAGGAAAGTTAAACCAGCCTAGAAAAATATCATTTCAAGCTATTCATTTAAAGCACTCTTCTGTTTTAGAATGAATAACTTTTCACGCAAATTGATGGGAACATTGCAAGAAAAACGGCTTATGATGACTTTAGTCCGTGCATTCAATATTTAGTAACAAATGATGTCAAGGCGAGGCCCGCACTTTCTGCCTAGCGGAAAACGAGGGATGAGGTACATTTGGTTATCCATGACAAGTTCATCATGCTTTCCTCCCTATCAGTTGGGAATAAGGTCCCTATGTATCTCTGTTAGAATTCATGATTTTGTACTAGTCGCTTTGGCCTTTATGCCTCATTGAACTAAAGTTTGTTCACATGTACTAATTTTGAAGGAGGGTCCGGGCCATGGGACCCATCTGCCCCTCTGTATGATCAATCTATGTCCTTTGTAGTCATTATCTTCTCCTGAATTAGCACTAGCTGTGACTCATTTTGACACTAATACAAGTTTTGCAGACCCTTCAATCGATCTTACAAATTTTGACTGCAACCCACTTTTAAGTAATGTCTGTGTTTTGGACAACTTCAAACCCTTCACTTTACTACTTGTGGTAATTATAAAGAGATCTTCCAAACCTCTTAATGCTACTGTTGTTTTGCTTTTAGATGGGCTCATTGTCCCTAACATGGCTTGTTATAAACGATTAGTTAACATATGCATGCACAAAAACATATTGAGTGGATAATTAAGAGATGATTAGTTAAACTACAAAACTTTATATTCTGAATTACAAGTTGTTTAAGAATCTTCTCATTCCAACTTTGATTCTTAAGAGCTCATCTCCATCTCTACTTTCGCTGATTCTCAATCGTCTAGTTCAACCCTGAAAAGGGAGGAGAATGACGCTTATATGAACTTAGATATGAGCTATTAGATCTCTTGTGGGATTTCAGAATACGTGAAACCCAATCTAATGATTAGGGGCTTGTTTGTTTGGATGGATTACATGGGACTTCACTATTAAATAAGCTTCACAAGGATTATCAATGTTGTAAAGGATGGAGAACATAAAGTAGCTAGTAATTTAGATGGTTTTTTTATTTTTCTAGAACTTGAATTAATAAGGTGATAGGTGCCATTCATTTCTTCTCTTCCCTCAGATTCAAGAGAAAGCTATTTTATAGTCATTTTTTTACCATTCACCTATGATTCTTTATTTTTAATTACTTATAGAAATATGAATCCTCAAAGTCGCTAGGAACTCAATTATACATGAAACGAAAAGCTTCTGTCTTTTTTACATCTACAGAACTCATCCATGATGCTTGTGATGAGATTTTCCATTCCGTCCATCCGAGGATCGTGTCTTTTAATGTCAGAGATAGAAAATTTTGCACACTATATTAATTGGGCTCCCAGTATAAAAAAGCGATCCACCAACCAATTTGGAATCAGATTTAGCTGTAATCGAGCAAAATAGGTAAAATCATTGTGGCGTTGGTTGCATCTGCGGATCATCAAGATTTGAAAATCTGACATAGTACAAAAAATCCACCGACCTAGCAAGTCTTTCGGTCCCCATCTATGAGATTGGATGGCTATTAATTGTCATTTACTCTGGATTTTGGACGTATGTGATTTGAGAGCTTCATCCCCCTTTATAGACGCACAAAAAGGATCCAAGTTTTAAGTGTTCCATCAGCCTTAAATATGCCAGTATGGTATGTTTGTGAGGTGACAGTGGACCCATCAAACATTAGAATGCATCACTATCATGTTACAGTAGAAATCTGCTTCGTATAAGCAGGAAGTCTAAAAGTAACAATTGAGAAAAGTAAAAAAATTAAACCCAATAGGAACCTTAGTAACAATTGAGAGACGGTCCATGTTTTCATCAGTAAAAACTTTACTTACCTTCTGTGGGTCTCACCATGTATGATCAAAATACCTTATATGATACGGATGCTTGAACTACTAAAATTGATCCAAATTTCACTTCAATCGAATCAATATAAAATGTTGAATATAAGAAGGTTTTGACGTATAATAAATCCAAGGCTTTACTGTACTTCATCTTGAGCAAAATTTGTGATGGGAAAAGGTAGGCCCCACAAGGATTAAATAGGTTTTAGCTGCAGATGGGAATTGAGGATCTAGGTGAGGGAGGAGGGGTGTTGGATACAGAATGTTAGTTGTTTGGTTGATGCTATCCATTAGTAGGCATTATTGGTTTGGTGGGGCTGTAACAAAAAGTTTACTGGTGTTATTTAATGCCATCTCTGAATGTTTGTTTCCACGTTTCAAACATGCCATGTGTTCGGACGGATGTAGGGCTCTGAATGTGTCCATTTGGTCGGATCTACGGCGTTTCAAGATCCATTGTGCTATCGAAGGTATGTCCTAAATCTTATATTTGACTCGCCTGAGTCTCGAATTGATAAGTTACCACTGTGTTGGAGTTGAATGAAACTCACCGAGTTAACAACCATATAGTTTACCTAATATCACTTTACTGTCTTGGTCACGGTGGTCCAAATCATGGGTTGGATCTCTCTGGGTCACAACACACAATATGCAAAGATGTACATCATTTTGAAAACCTAGTCCTCATAAATTGTGACGAAAGTCTCACAACTTGAAATCTATGTTGCCAAGGCACCTATAGGCTCTTGTGAGGCACTTCCCTTCATTACAAGAGTTAGGGATCAATCCATAGCTATAATGCTGATGGTGAAGGACTTGGGTAGAGTGTGTGTGGGTATTTATCATGTAGAGAAAAGAAATAAGGATTAGGAATGTAGACATGTCAAATGAGCCGTGCCGGCCGACCCAATCCCAGCCCGTCTGTGCCACGGGCTGGGCCGGGCCGGCACTAGATGAAACGGGCCGTGCCTGCCCAGCCCTCCAGATGAAGCAGGTTGGGCCGTGCCGGCCCTTCGTGCCTGCCGTGCTCAGCGCGCCTCATTTAATTAATTAATTTTTTTTATTAATTTTTTTCTCATTTTCTTATTAAAATTAAAAATTAGAACACAAGCATGGAGAATGACAAAGATATTTATGTGGTTCGGTCAAACTCAACCTACTCTACTGAGAAGAATGGGAGGGTTCGAGTATTTATAAACTTTGTAAAATTGAAAAGGCCTTATATGACCATTTTATGGCTATTTTTTTTTTTTGGGGGGGGGGGGGGGGGGGGGGGGGGGGTTGAGTTTGTAAAATGGATAATGGTTTTAAAAAAATAGTCATTTTTGAGCTGGCTAGGCAGGCCATGCCTAGCGAGCCATGCCTGTCGTGCCAGTGGGTCGTTCTTGGTGGGCCTGGCGGGCTGTAGGGGTCGGCCCACTCGCCTGGCAGGCCAAACGGGCCGTGCTAAACTGGCCTGACGTGCTGGTACCCAGGCCCAGCACGGGCCATGGGGGCCGCGGGCTGTTAACTGGCGGCCCAGCCCAACCCGTTTGACATCTCTATAGGAATGAGACATAGACCTCCTTACATCATTGACATAATTTAGATATAAAAGTTGACCCCTCTAGTGAATTAAAAAGCATTATTGTATTTATGGAAGCAATCCATAGGGGCATGTTCGTTTGTGACAAAATATGTGGAAATGAAATGAGGTGTGAATGAAATGAGGTGTGAATGAAATGAGGAGGCCGTGAAGGGTGAAAGATACATGTTACAATATAGATGGGGACTTGACTTTACTAGGATCTGAATTACTAGAGTGACAGTTGGGTGTGCATTTTCAATCTTCCCTTTATTCATTTTCTAAAAGAAAATAGGTTTTTTGATGTTTACTTTCATATATTCACTTTGAATCTTCATTTTTAACCCCTGATATGACTCATGATGAATATAATTTCTATATATTCTATGTAAACAAACATGCCCTAAATATAAATCGTCTCAACCTAGAATCTATAAGAGAAAACAAAATGGGAGAAAGACCAACCATCAACGCCATATACTGATCTGACGATCCAACCCAAGATACGATCACAGAAGCACCTCCTAGATTAGACTTTCTGAATTGAGTTGCTGAGTTTTTTAAATACTGTTTCAAGGTCTTGTTCCAAATGGGATACAGATCCATTGTAATTATCCTGGAGCCTTATCCAAATGTTATGAATATTTAGTTCAAGATCCTCATCATAATTGATGGACCAAAATCTGTATCTGAGTCTAGAAAATAGCTTTGGTTTCAGTCCTAAAACTCACTAATATTCTTTAATGCCATTGGAGAAAGAAAGAAATGGGCGTCAATGTAAATGGATTTTGCTCCTGTCTAATTATTTCATTTGGACATAGATCTGCTGACTAGATCCTCTCATATTATTGAATAAAATCAGAAATAGATACATAATTGGTTTTTTTTCTTCTCAGGATGGGCCCTTCAGGAAATCTGTTGAATAGCTCCATTGACAGACCTATGTAGGGTTGGTGATGGACCCTGTCTACAAGATTACCCAAAGGCCATGTCCAAATCCTTACAACTAGCTTGCCCAAACTCCATTTGCCTGTAATTGGTTATCTTAAGACTTGTTAAAAGGTAACTCATCTTATATCTATACACCCTCATTTACATGTAAATAGATTTTTTTTTTCACACCACGTACGAAAATCCAAGTGAATGCAGTAAACTTAAACAAAAAATTGGACATGGATCACCAATAGGATCCAAGTCAAATCAGTTCTTTTACATGCACATGAGTTATCTTCTTTGATAATGACATGGACATAAACACATTTAACTGAACTAAGTTAATTGAGATAGTCAGAATGAAACCTCTCTTAACTGTACGTTCTTTTGCAAGAATTCTGAAATTTCCTTTTGAAAAGAAGTACAAATTTTCCAAATGATATCAAATATTACTATGCTCTGAAAAGATCTCATAATTATTCATCACATAAAATGTTTGAATACCTTTTCAGAAATGCAGCATAGTCGTGTTTGAAACCTTTTGGGTTCCCATGGAAAAACTTCAAGCAATTGAAGGGCCTCCGAGCGAAAAGAGATGATATAGAAGATGTACATAGACCATATGTGCATAGTGGGCACAGAAAACTATGTCACACTTTTATCTTTTGAGCTTTTGATGGGCCTACTCTCACATAAAGGAGCCCAGAGCTTTATCTAAAAGTGCTTTTCCTGGATTAATGAGTATGCCTGCTGCAAAAGTAATTTAAGAAAATAAAAGCAACCCCACCAAATATTCCATTGAAAACGGATTGGATTTCTTGTCCATATTATAGTGAGACTTACAAAGGAACCCCGCCATGCATTGCATAGAAAATTGTTTGGCAGCTTGTCCATATTTTAGTAAAATTACAGGGACTTTCCTATCCAAACTCCATGAAAACAAAACACCACTCATTGCATGGTCAGGAGAAGGGAGAGAAATAGAAAAAATAGAGAGGAAAGAGGCTGATAAGGAATCTTTAAGCATTGAGTGTAGACACTATGACCAAAGGACTCTGTGCATTTTAAAGACATGTGCCTTTGGATGGCTACTAAAGTTGGCCATTGCCTTTAAAAAAGGCAACTTTGGGGCAACGTCTTTTAGCTCATTTGTTTCACGGATGCCGAGGATGTAGTTAGAAGGCTTCTATCAGGTCCAACTAGTAATCGAGTTGAAGGTGGAGGGTGAGGACCACTTGCACCATGGCCCGATTCGGTTTTGGAAAACGTGACATTTGTCCACACTAAAAGTTGCTGTGGAGAACGCACATGTCCAGGGACTAAACGAGCCGAGTTTGAGCTCGAGCTCGACTGAGTGATTCACAGCTTGCATCCGAGTTGAGTTGAGACTTGGCTCGGGATGATAATCGATATCACCATCATCAAAGCATTGACAGCCCAACTATGTCGCATTTGCTACATGATCAAATATAATAAGATCGATTATATTTCTTCCTATCTATTTTTTTTTATATCATCCATGTCTTCTTTAGCCTATTCCTTTTTCTCAAGTCATAAGCTTGCACAAGGAAACTTTTCCATAATAACACTATCATTAGCTTCTACTATATATTGAAAAGTATTTCCGCTGCCTCTACTAATGCCTTGAGGTTTTGGTAGGAATAGTTAACTAAAGAAATTTATTATGGTATCAGAGCCAATCGGTCGTGAGTTCGAATCCCAGGAGGAACGATTTGGCGCCAAAAAAAAAAAGCGTGTCGCCAAAAGTGCACCGGCCGGGTTCCACCTGAGGGGGAGTATTACAGAGTGGGCTCCACCCAAGGGGGAATATTGAAAAGTATTTCCGCTGCCTCTACTAATGCCTTGAGGTTTTGGTAGGAATGGTTAGCTAAAGAAATTTAATACTATATACGTCCAAACTATTCCAAACAAATCTCTCTTAATTTATCATCAATTGAGGCATTTATAAATGCTGTCAAATGCGCTTATTTTTTAATTAGTTCTTGAAATGAGCCCATGATTGAATTGAGCTGGAGCTAATCCTAGTGACAGTCCCTAGCTTAAGCCGTACATGAGCCACTTCAAGCGAGCTCGACCCATTGACTGCGGGAATCCATTTCTAACATGATATGGGCACCCTTGGCTAGTGATTTTTTTATTTTTCATTTTCTTATAAATGGGTGAAGTTTTTCATAGATATATACCTAATATTTGATCTTCTTTTTTATATTTTCTTGAAATGTGGGGAAAGAGCACTAGCCAAAAAAACTTGCTATTTAGGATTTTGAAATCAAGGATGAGCCCTTAAAGTGTTTGACCTATGGATTCTTTTGGGAAGTTTGTGTGCCATCTTATCCTTCTTTTGGTCGCTCCACCAAACAAAAATTGTAGAATCTATGTCTCGTTAAACTCACGCTCAAGTTTCTATAAAAACAAGGTACTTTGTGGATCCTGCAATTAACAGAATTAGCAGTTTTTAGAATAAATCTTTTTTATTTAAGTATTGCGGAAACACATATTTGCTCTCTTCTGTTTGTGATGCCTGATGGTTATGAGATTAAGCAGCACCCTGAGGGTCCCCTGGTAGTATGTTTCCATCTCTCCTATGTAATTGTTCCAACCCACAATATCAATTCCATGCAGTTTATTTTTAAGTTCCAACTTACTTTTCCTTTTCTTAGTTCACCATTTGCATTAGCCTCCAGTCCATCCATGCATCTGGCTGGCAATAGTACCATCCAGAAGACACAGTAGGACCTTCTTTACATATAGGAGGATGCAAGTTATAATGAAATACGTGCAGGTGCTCCATCCGGATAGATTGAAAGGAAGATTCGATATGTTGTGTTGTCCCACCCAGATAATGTGCTGTTCAAAATAATGAACTGTGGGCCTTGAGACAAGACTCTGAGATTGTAGGCAATTGATTTCAAAATTCAAACTGGAGGGGATGATAGTGGAAGGTGAAGGTGGAGCTGTGGGGCTATTTTATCAATGAAGATGTGGTGATTATTTTTCTTTCAACTATGCAGAGCTAGTGGAGATGGAATTCTCATGGAAGGGTAAAGGAAGAAAAACTCGGGACAATGAATAGAATGCTCCTCAGAGAACAATAACTTTATATTCTATTTCATTACTTAGTTTACATCTAAAATACGGTTTCAAAAGCATAAAACAAATGAATATTTATGGGTTTTTTTTTTTTTTTTTTTCTAAAGCTTTTGTTTTGGTAAGAAGGAAAAAAAAAAATGATATCTCTAACATGGGTCAGTATGTAAAGGTGTTGGGTAGTTTGGCAGATGCAAGTTCTCAAGCCTTGTTTTAAAAGCATGATAAAAAATTTGCCACCAAGCTAAAGTACTGAATTGGTTTTCAAGTTGATACCCCTGAAATGAATGCATCATCAATTTCTGAAACCAGATGATGCATTGAATCATCTTAGCATCTTAGACTCTCTTGATGAAACATTTCTTTGTTGAAGTTTGAACTTCTACAATCTCTCATTTAACCAAAAACAATTAAAAAAAAAAAAAAAAACCAAAACAGAAAATCTGATGGAATAATCAGGTCCCATTCCCATTGTTGGAGGGTCATGAGCCAAAGAGCCAATTGATATAAGATTTTCAGCATCCATACTATCCCATACAAAAGTGTAGATGTGTGAATGTTGTCTCTAGTTATGATTGTGTGCGAATTGAGAAGGGCGGTAATGGTGTTAATCACCAATTTATTTTGAAGGTGACAGACATCCAAAACTGGGATCCAATATAATCAAGTGTCTGGATCAGTGCATGGTAAGGTATTTGCTGGACCATTACTATCTAACCTCTGCTCAATATAATGAAGTGTCTGCGAAAAATGTGGATTTTCCATGACTGTAAAAAACCAATGAGAAATCTCCAAAGATTTGATTACCAAATGTGACCTTAATGAAAATTAAAAACTCCACATGGTGTTTGTGTATGAAGTAAAATCACTAGAAGGGAGCTGGTTATAAAAGTCCTTTAAAATCTTACGGATTTTGTTTAATTGGACCCTTGATTCATATTAATCCAAACTTTAAGTGGAACTAGTGTGAATATTTTCCTAAAAAGTTTTTGTGAGATTTCATGAGGTCCAAAGCTGGGAATGCAACCGAGTTGGTTTGTAAGCATGTAATGTTAGACATTGTATAACCCACTTGCCATGCGCCTGTCATGGGACCATGCTGGATTAAGCAATTGGTAAATACCAATTTCTGTCTCATTTGGATTATCTTCACATCCTATTCAAGAGATATAAAGTTTCTTGGCAGAGTACGTAGATTTTGTTTGCGGAGTAATATTCTATTACAATAATAACTACTCATGCTGCTATTTAAGGGAGTGATGATCACCCTGAGTAGGTCTACTGACAGAGGGCACAAAGGTACTAGGAGTAGAGTTGCACTGACCACATCCGAGACTAGCAAGAAGGAGCTTCAATGAATATTTTTAAAGCTAGTTCTACATCTTGATGAAGATGGATCTGTGGTTGTATGGGGCAGGTTAAGGAATTAGTGTTGAAGGATAAATGGTGACAACGTTGAAAATAGATTGGATGTTAGGATGGTCTACTATTGCTGGGACTGGTTTGAGGCTTGGATGGAGCAACAAGACTTTAGCCAAAACCTGTGGAACAATAGGGGGTTCTCTCTCTGAGTCCAATTCTCATAACTCCACACTGTCCATCTCTTCTTGAGGGCCACATTTGGCCAAGAGACAAATGAATCATTAGATAATACTTCTTCAAATTGGCATGCACAATATTTCAAAAAAATTACTATTCAATGCACATATTACATGGTGAGTCTCTATTAGAAATATTCTTATTCTAAAAGTAAAGAAGAAAATGTTAAACTAGGGACCATGAATGGGGCACGCAACTCATGGGTTGAGCTAGTCATAATACATGGGATTAGTTTTGGGTAAAATTTAAGTGACAATCACTACTGATTTGTAATTAATCCAATCGTACATAGAGTAATGGGCATGGGATATCTTGACCTATTCCACCATTCATGAAGGTAGTGATTGATGCAAGGCAATGGAGAGAGAAGACACCACCCTGATTCACACATGGATATAGCTGCAGAGAGATTGACTACCATGGGTGCCTTTTCTGCAGAAAGGAAAAGGAGGAGCTGGATTTTTTTCGTGCAAATGCATTTCTGTGAATAAAAGCATCAAAAGTAGCGCAGTATTTCAATGAACTTAAAAAAAATTAGAAAAAGTGTCCCCAAGAGAGAGCGGATGACCAATCACAAAAAATCTTCCGAACGCCGTACAAACATACCCTATATGTCTCACTTTATTAAGATAAAAAACCTCACGACTTTCTTTAGATGCTCACCCCAATGCAATACATGTGGTGGCGATAATATATCACCCATCTGTCAGTAATTCAATGGACCAATGTGCTTATAGGCTCATATCAATTCAAATGCAACCACATCTTTTTTTTCAATTACAACTTATAAAGATCAAACTCCAAGTAATCCAAGGTTACAAAAACGCAAGTTCTAGGCAGCCCATGCTTGATTGAAGACAACGAGATTGAATAAATAACAGAAACTGGCCTTTCACCCAAATAATAATAATAATAATAATAATAATAGAAGAAGAATAATAATTTATACAACTTTTAGGTCCTAGACTGTTATAAATGGAATGATGATTTGTTCAACAACCCCTAATCCAATTCACATCATACCCTTCCTAATTAGTCTTACCACCAGCATGAATCTGGTGGGCCCACACAAACCGGGGCCGGGGCTTGGAGAAAAAAATAAATGCAATCCTCCCCATAAAAGGGCAAGGATCTTCCATGATAATATAAATCAATGAAGAATAAACCATGCTGGCATGTCTTAACAGAAATTTAAATTTTATGAGGCTTGCAACCAAAAAACTTATCATCTCATCATCCTAGGCATAGAGGGATTACAAATTTATAGGAAGGGTTAGAAATTTATAGTAAGGGTTAGACATCCCCTTTCCTAGTAGGACTCAACTTTCCTAAACAATAAAGGAAACTAGGTCATTAAAGGAAACTAAAACTCCTAAAAAACCAACTGCTACTTTAAAGACTTATAAATAATAATAAAAAGTTTCAAATAAGACTCCTACTTTATTTAAACTACTCAATTAAGAATCATAAACAACTTAAATTCCCGCAATAAATTGGGTGGTTTGGTTGGGCTAGGTCAACCCATAGGCTATGGGTCTGGCCTGCATCACTCTCTTATCATTGTCAAAAATGATGTTATAGATGCATGTCACTGGTAGGTGACACCTTCCCTGCTTGTGACCTCACCAATGAGGTAAGCTGAATAACCTCCACGTTGTTCCCCAAGTATTCTAGCTGCTGCATCTGGGTTTACAACAAGAACCATCCCAATACCCATATTGAATGTTCTCCTCATTTCTGCATCCTCAATTCTTCCAGCCTGTATAATCAATATCATCAAATAGTAATGTTGTCTTTTCCAGATGTTTCTAATTACACATGAACAAATTTACATGTTTTTACTAATATTAAATTCATCTACAAGAAGGAACACTTAGGTTAGAGCAGCCTGCACGTGCATTAGAACTTTGGTAAGAGCTTACCACTTCGAAATATGGACCACACCAACTAGGGGCAACAGGTCCAATCCAAAAGAATAAAATAATATGAACATCTTCAATCGACAACTAGTTTAAGCCACTGGTTTGACATGATCCTGATCAACTCTAAGCCCCACTCATTTATTTTCTAGCATAAAACTGAGTCCCCATCCTGAAGCCCTGAAACTGAAGTCCAAGCCTAAGACAAACATTTGGATATGTAAAAGCCAAGGTCCAGAATTTTGGCCATTTACAGTTGAATGTGGGCTGTAAATTATTTCAAATAGAATGTGGTTTGGTAACCATCATCGGTTGAACAATCCCAAACCCTTGTTCCTTAAAAAAAAAAAGCCTAACCCCTCGTTTAGCCAAGTCTGCTTCCTGTTAAACATTAGATGCTCAAATGTAGTCTTAGAAGTGTTAAAACCACAACCACAGCATCCACTAAAACCCGACCAAATGTCTCACGCGGAAGGTATTGTCACCAATTAAATGCCTGGGATGATCACCAATCTAAGTGGCTGCCAGTAAATACCACATCTACAGGGACCTAAATCTTGCTGGATATTATTTGCCAAATTTCCACAAG
Organism: Persea americana; assembly: GCA_029852735.1. Lineage (NCBI taxonomy): Eukaryota > Viridiplantae > Streptophyta > Magnoliopsida > Laurales > Lauraceae > Persea > Persea americana. The sequence goes on from CM056812.1 coordinate 55,183,626, forward strand.
GCATTGTTCAATGATATCTGAGTTTTATCAGAAGGAGCTGACCGCCTTGAAAACACATTTTTTTAACCAGAAACTGTCTAGAATTAGACCATCGGTTATAACCACTAGTATTATACTTTTGATGTTGGCTTAACATATTAATATGTAGCTTCTGATAAGAGTTTGTTTATTACCTCTTGTATCCATTTGAATACAGCAGGGACCTCCCAAGAGTCTTGATAGATAGTAGCTCCAAGGCCCTCTTGAAAGACTCCGGGTATATCGTCCGTGAGACCACCACCAGTGATGTGGGCGATGCCTTTTACGCCACCCTTGCTAATAATATCAAGAACCTTTTCAAAACACAAATGGTTAGTGTTAATAATTACTATGCACCAAATATTCAGCAGTATATTTGATTGAAAGGTAGGTGTTTGTATCTAAGGGATGACCTGCTTGACATAAATGACAGTTGGAGTCATTAGAGCCTCCCCAAATGTGATTGGCTTACCACTCCCTCCAGGAAGTTGGTCCTTCAATGACAGACCACTTTGAGCCAAAGCCCTATACAAGAATTGCAGTAATCATTTGATTAAGAACTTGAGAGGAATTGCCAAGCATGGAAAGAAATTTTAGCTTGAACCTAAATATGGGATCCCAAGCCTCGGAAACGTGAAATGTGTGTGCTGGCCGGGCAGGTGGGGTTTTGGATACTGACGTTTCAAGCGAGAAAATAATGAAATAATAATTTTTTTTTCTTTGAAGTAAAGAATAACCTTCTAACAAGAGAGAATCCACTCCAATGGACCACACTAGATGGAAGACCAACGAGAACATCTCCAGCTACAATATTTTTTCCATCTATAACTGAATCCTTTTTTACAATTCCCTGGGCAGAGCCCCAGAGCTCATAGTCTGTAGCACAGAAATCTGCTTTATTTATAGCCTGCCAAACACAGAAGTTAAAAATTATGAATTCCACATGATGATGCTCTCTTACAATAGTACAAAATAAGCATCTGTATTCGGATAACCACATTCACATAAACCTGCAAATCTTTGGGAGAAGAATAAATTTTAGCAAGGCAAATGATCCAATAAAATAAAAAAAAAAGTCTTACTGAAGTGTACATTGACATTTGAATGTCTCTAATTGCAATTAGTTTGAATATATATTTGAAGAGAGAATCCTATCTATGCACTTACAAGACTACATAAACCAGAAATTTCACTAGGATATATATTTCACAAAGAAGGCCCCCGATTCGTGGGACTCGAGCGCTATAAATTTGCAATTCTGACGATTAGGGGATCGCCACTGCTCAAAAGAATTTTGAGTAGGCCTGCCTTGAAGGAAGGTGTTAGGCACCTCACATGCCAGCTAACATCTTTGTGCATATCTTAGGTCATGTTCTTATTTTAATGTAACATTGAAGAAAATAGAGAGAATGCAATAAATATGAAGGAAAAAGTAAAAAACAAACCCACCCAAAATGGCAACATGATTGGAGGTTTGTGCTGCCAGACCAATAAAAGAAACCTAATAAACATCTCTAATCACCATTATAATAGATTCGAGCTCTCCATAGTATCACATTTTGAAACGACGGTGCATAGGAGGGCAGGGATGCCACTGCTTAGCATCCATCCAACAGGCCCCCAATATCAAAAGGGGTCCATTGGACGGTTCCAAATGACATTTTAAACCAATGCTGATAGATTGGTCCAAATGGAGTTGGAGAGATCTCCAGATTTCCCACTGCTGCCACATGCTGCAGGGATGGAGAAGGAAGAGAGAGATCTTGAGGGATGATGAAGTGATTGATATACCAACGTGGAAAAAATAAAGAGCAATACCATGTGGATCTAATTGTCAATGCAAGGAAACAAAACAAAATTAGAGAGGAAGAACAAATACGAGTAAAGACTTCCACAGCCTTACAATATGTTTGGCCGTGTTCACATCTAGAAAGTAGAGCCATTTGTGGACAATATTTAGATTCATAGATGAATGAATCCTTGTGATTTGATAAATGAGTTGCGGTTTCAGCTGAATTCTCAGCTTTCTTGGAGTAAAATGCTTACAAGAGACTATAGGTTCATTGAGGTTTGAACCCAGTGGTTGTGCCACCGGCAATAAAGATTTGTGTGAAGAAAGAGGAGACAACAAAGAAGCGGAGAGGACAAAACAAAACAAAAAAAAAAAAAAAAAACTAGAGAGATGTTAAAAATCAAAGCCTATGATATACAAAAAAAAGAATGATTTAAAGTATGGTGGTCATGACTCATGGTATTGATTTTCATCCTAACCTATAACCAAGTATCATAGAAGCTAGAAAACCCCACATGGGAATCTTCATATTCTAGACATTACCCTTTCAGTTTAAACCTCAAGAATTGATAAAAGAAGCCTTAGGGTCCCTGAGCTGTAAACAAACACAGAATAGAGCACAAAACATGGATAGGTTTATCTGGATTACAGAGGCGGTGCTGGCCTAGGGCCGAAATTGACTGATCAAAGAAGACCCAAGGAAAAGTAGTTTAAAGGAAAAAAGAAAAGAAAAGAACATAATCTTATTATTTGAATCAATTACAATCATCCCATGGATTTTAAAGGGGAATGGTGCCCCATTATGTTGATAATTACAAGGTTTGTCCTTTATAGCATGTGGGTTCATGTTGGTGATCTTTGCTCTGTATATCCAAGAGACAGGTTTTTTCTTAGGGCATGGTGGTTTTATGTTCTACAATAAAATCTAATTTGCCGTTCCACAACATAAACTTAGAATAAAAGGAGAATCAACTTATTTAATTGTCTCCTGTACATGCCCAACAAGACTACATATTTCAATTTCTTAAAATCAATAAAAAAAAAGAGAAAGAAATAAAATGCAACTAGTGAATTGAAAAGTAATCTGCTCAGACAATTATCAAGAAGAATTAAGCAATATTGGGAAATAGTGTGAAGTATGAAACCAGTATCACAGATTTTATATCTTCAATGGAATCTTTAATTGTAACACAAAAGCAATAAAGCTCCATTAATTAAAAATTTATAAGACCTTTCCTCCTATAAATTCACAGTCAGACTGTTCGCATCCTTCAAGTGCACCTTTTACGACCTGAAAAAACAAAACGAGAAGATCACCATATTACCATTACTTCATTCACAGTATTCCTACATAGCTAGGATGCTTTAAATCCATTGAAATTAAGTAATGGTTTAAATGGAGCAAAGAATAAACAAAACCCATGAATTCTGACACCAGAAATAACACTGATAGCAATCACAGCAACCTTTTCGCAAAGACCAAGACCAAGAAGACATGAAGAAAAGAGATGACCCATTACTGACGGTTTTGCTCCAGAAGTGATAATGTCATTGAGAGTCATAGCAACCTGAAGAAAAGCATCATAGAGTTGTAGTCTCAATACCAAAATACATCCATCAGTACTGAATAAATACACTGTAAGACAACCCAAGGGAAATAAAAAATAAAAAAAATTAAAATGATGACTATCCATCCAAGACCGAGTCTGAAGCAAACCAGATCAATCCCAATAGTCTCATAAATTCCAGTTTCAACCGCAAGCTTGAATTTAGTTCCCACATCATAATAACTATAAACAAGGTAATCATCATCCCCTGTTCATCATACAATGTGAAATACATCATGAACAAACTAAACAGGAAGTGATGAGCAATATTCTATAAAGATTGCAATTTCAGAAAATAAATGTCCAGTGAAGGATTCAAATTGAGAAGGAGTGACAATTTAGTTAGGGCTATATCAACTTGAAGGTCAGACAAATAAAAGCCTTTTCTCCTTAGTTTAGATCCAGAAAATCAAAGATTTTTATGGAATCCAAACAACAGTTAAGATAAACTTGGATCACGAAGAACAAATGATAATGAGAAAAAATAGAGATAGAGAGAGACCCATAGGGATAAATCTTCCCCTGCGCTTGTAAGGGAAGTCACTGAAGGTTTCTCGATAGCAGCATGTCGTTGTTTTGCTGATAGATTTCAATCTATTTGCGTTATGCGAAAAAGAAAGGTGGGGTTCTTGAGAGAAGGGTTGGAAGAAGAAACTGGGGTTGTGGATGACGGAAGGTTTTGGAGGAAAGTAGGGTTTTTCATTGAAGGGTTTTGAAGCAGCAACTGATGAAGAAACGCCATGGAAGCCCAAACACGTCGAATTCATAGTAGCAGAGAGAGATGGGAAAAAGGAAGAAAAGTTTGTGTAGAGAACTGATCGTTAACTCCGGCTCATGAATGCATGCATGCATATATATATATATATATATATATTTAAAGGCTTGCTTGTTTATGCGTTGAGAACCATCTTTCTATATATAATTCTTTTTTTTCCAAAGAAACCTATCCAAATCCCAATCACATTAAGATCTCTCTTTTGGATGATTCCTACACTAAATCCTATATAAATCCCATCACAAGTTTCTATGTTTTAAGATATGATATGATCTCTACGATTTTTGATAGGTTGGAGTCCTAAGATTTCTTCCTACTTCCTTCAGCTTCTGAGGATGACCGAACAATGAGGCCCATGTTTGAAGTAGACGGATGCTTCACGTCCAGTCCTGCTCATGGTCATAAAAAGGAGTCTGGATTCAATAAATAAACTTGAAAAGAGTTCGTCTACTGTTTTACTTTTGCATGTTTTTGGGCTGATGCTATACATCATGAGCCTTCAATTAAGTCGGTTTGGACTTTCAAGCAGCAGTGAGATTGGTAGCCCCACCAGCCCAATGTACCTGGTTGGTGTATGTCCTATACCATAGGGCCTATACTGCAGAATTATTATTGTTATTATTATGCTAAAGACACACTTGAATCAGCAGTACTTGGGTTGTCATTATGGGCCTGATAAATCAATGGTGCAAATTGGGCCTAGTGTTGTCCCTTGAAAACTCACAATGATAGAGCTTCATTTTTGCATCATACTTCGATTTTTAGCGTACATGGATACAGCCCAAACCTTTTTGCCTGTTATACTAGTGATTTGCTATAGTAAATTGCCGCCTCCTAGACGGGTAAAACTTATAGACTGGGGAATCTGAACTGGACTAAGGCCAACTCACATTGGGATGGATTTGGGCTCTGTTTTAAGTCCCATGGCAATGGCCTGCACATGGGCCAAATTATTGGCCCAATATCCAAAATACCCATGTTTGGGCCTAAAAGACCCTGGCTTCTTGCAATAAACATGGCATTGTGGCCCTTTGAAAAATAGCATGGGGGGAGTAAGGTAAAAACCCAATCTTGAAAGTCCAAGCCTGAAGGATCTAGTTTTCGTTTTTGAGCCAGGCCATTTGGTACCAGGGCAGACCTACATGATACAAACTTGGGGCGGTCGCCCCAGGTCTAATCCAACGTGGCCCATGGCCCATGCCCCATGCCCCATGCCCCATTCTAATTTCTACTTTTGCCTATTTGATGGAAATTGGAGACAGGGGTGGACCTACATGATACAAACCTGGGCCCGGTCACCCTAGGTCTGATCCAACCACATGCAAGTAAAGTCGTCGCCCCACCATAGGATATGAGTTATTTATACTTAATTTGCTAAAAAAGATATAAAAAAAATCATGTGTTTAAATAAGTGGAGATCATTGCTATTTGGTGTTGATTTTAACATTTTCAATTGATCATTTTCTGCCCCACCCAAAGAAAAATCTTGGATCCACCTCTGCCTTATTGTGCTCGGAGATACAAACAGTACAAGATCGAACCAACTGCGTTAAGCTACAATGGCGTGGCTTCCCGTATTTGTGTGCTCCTCTTTACACTTGCGTGGGCCCTCTATCGCACATTTGTAGGCTACCTTAGGTCTCAGCCCCCTTTTCTGGGGTTCAAAAGATGGGGAAAAAAAGAAGTAAGGAAATACTAATTTTTAAAATGAATTTCTGAAAATATCATGTTATGATCTAAAAACTACTATTTTCTGTTTCGGAGCTTCTTGTATTTGTTGTTCTGCCCAATCTCAATATCTTTGTTTATGAAATATAAATATCTTTTCTATTAAGAAAAATATTCTCCTGTGCAATGTGCACTATTAATAGATATTGACCCTTAATTCTCTCTGGAAGTACCCAAAGAGTATGGTTGCCTACCTATTTTGGCACTAAAATGCAATTTCATTTAGGAAACATTTATTTGATCTCAAAGATCCCATGGCGTGGTGTGGAAAGCTCACTATTTTTTTATTTTTGCATATTCTGTTATTTTGAAGTCTTGTAAAGATTTTATTTTGGATAGAGGAGAAATTACCTAATTTAGCTCGAATCTGCTTTTTTGTATTACCACTGAAATTAGAATTCCCGCTGAGGAGTTGTTTCTTCAAGAAGAGTATTTCACGCACTTGATTTCTATTTCTACGGTATAAAAATTTTGCATTCCTACCTCTTCAGTAGAAAATCGTTATTTTCTACATTGAAGAAAATCAGTTTATTTTCTTTTTCCTTTTTTTTTTTACATGCGACGTGTACTCTCCTACTCTTAGCACCAAATATAGGAACATAGGCTGCATGGAGCATTGGCACAATTTTAATTTCTTTGCCAAACCAGAATCTTCTCTTCGCTTAAAGCATGTATGTCGTTACCAATCAAAATCTTAAAGAACTCTAGATATATGAAGCCGTCAAGACAGAAGTGTATTTAGCTACCACATATACATGTGGCAAATTCTTCAATATGCACTTGAAATGACCTTTTTCATACAGGGTGGGTGGCTTCTAATGATTGATCCAATTTTTCACATTGTTAATTTGTTACATATCCGCCTTTATCCCGATAGTTTTGCACAATATATAGCAATTAAAATTTGAGGACCTAAAACGCATAACTAATTCCACCACCATCAATAACCCAAAGACGAAACGCCACATTGTAACAGCTCTCTGTTGATGGCATCCACTGTCATCCATAATTGCGAAACATGGCTACTAATGAAAGATTTATATGATAAATAGCAAAATGACTTAACACTAACATTGCGGAAAGCATGAATAAGCACCATTAACTGATGAGAAGCATAAACCACTTTCAAACATTGTCATGTAAAGCATTCAACAGCAAAAGGATTTGATGTCCCTATTGAGACTCAGATTAATGAGTTATGAGTCACATCACATTAAACCATGTTATCCCTTACTGTTTAATCAACTAAAAAGTAGAAACACCAAATTTTTTGGGTGTTTCTACTCCACTAACCCATATACATGTCAATATATAACTTTGATCTGGGGCAGGCATCCTCTGTTTTTTTTTTGGGTTTTGAGCTTTTGATGTTCTTTGGGGACTTATCTTCTAGTCCATGTATCTTCTTCTCCTGTTACCGTCGCTTCAAAAGTAGTAACAGAAACAGCATCGAATCTAACCAGTAAATAAAAAATAATGTAAACAGACAAATAAACACTCAGCCTTCGTTGATGTGAACCTACCCATCTACTAGTTTGAAGAAATTTATTTCCTACTGAACCTTTGTCTCGAACCATTATCACCAAAATCAACAACAGTGTGAAGCCCCACAAGGATTCACTATAAAAATCAAATCAAATGTTCAATCTCCATCATCCATTATCCTTTTAAACTCATCCTACAATAACCTCGAAAACATTCTCCGGTAAGAGCCAACTTGATTACGCTTCTATTGGTGTTTTTCATTGCCCTATCTACTGCAGCTGCCATAATGTTGAAGATAATGTTAACACAAAGTTGCAAGGGTTCGCCAGAGAAGCTTTCCTCCATTTTTAGAAGCATCTCTTCTCCAATTCTAAAAAACTCTAGACTAACCCCTGTTCTCGTGGAAAACCCAAGAGTTCGCAAGTTACTTCAGAAAACACTTTCAAACGACTGGAGGATGGAATATTATCTGCAGACCCATCTACTTCTTTGAATGTACTTTTGCACAGTAGAAAAAAACCTCACAACATTTTCAAAAGAATTTTACACCGAGAGCCTCAGCCCTACCACATGAACTATGCGACAAAGCACCTCTCCCGGAAAAATCAACTGGATACTATGGCCGGAGGTAAAAGTAAAACATGCTATAGTGACAAAGCATACGGTGCTCTCTCATTATTGAATGTATACGACTGTCAGTCCCTTGAAAACAGGGATTATCCCAACTTTAAGATAATACAAATGTTACATTGGGCATACATTTATGTGGGATCTAATCTCTTGTGGGTCCCATATTACATAAGTTGTTAATTTGAATATGCAAGAGTTTTACACTAACATAAGAATGGCGAGTTGTTATGGACTTAACTAATACGCCAAAAGCCCCAGAACTAATAGATCATGTAAAATTAAGTCTTATAGCCATTTAGGATTGTAACAGAATACCACGCTTCTACCGCCAACGTCCTCGGTAGTTCTCACTTTGGTGGCAAGTAGTCATTTTCCCCTCTTGAGACGGCTCACACCCCGATCCAAGTAGCCCTCTCCGCGGCAACTCTCACTCTGGCGGTAAGTAGGCATTTTCTCTATTTTTTTAGACGGCTCTTACTCTACTCCAGGTAGTCCTTTCCGTGACTTAAACTTGAGACGTGGAGGTTGGCTCCGATACCAAATGTTATGTACTAAACCAATACGCCAAAAGCCCCAGGACTGATGGAACGTATCAAATTAAGCGTTATAACCATTTAGTACTGTAACACGAGTATGCAATAGTTAACACTAGGAACACTTTCAAAATCAAGTATCACCTTCAAACTATTTCTAATTAAATCTGAATTGAATTGAATTCAAATATATTTTTGTAGAAGGAAAAGCCAGTACACTGCCCATCCAAATCATATATCAACTCACAGCTATTTCTTATCATGCTCTCCTAGTATTCTTGAATGTTTTAAAGTCAACATAATGAATGAAGGGTAATACCTTGTTTTCAGTGCATTTGAGTTAGCAAACATAGCCCTTTTTACATATTTCTCTTCCCAGGTGTTCAAAAATGTTGCAGTCCACCTTTGAGGCCCCTTCTTTGTTCTTGAAGAGTTGGCTTCATGTCCAGAGAAGTTTAAAGAAGCAGATTGATTTGACTGCTGAACTCCTAGAGCCAATGTTTCTAATTTAGATCGTCGAATTATACTTCTCCCTCTCGCCACTTTTGTTAAATCATTTTTTTTCCTGATTTGGACTTTTAAACTCCTTTTTTCTCCGTTACTATCTCAGATTGATGAGTTCTTCCTGTCCCCTCCTCTCTCTCTGATAGGACACGTTTAGTTGGTATAATTATTTACATATTCCTATTTATTTAGGCCAAACAGTACTTTAATTGATGGATTTTACTTTATTTTAACATTTTGTGATTAGTTTCAGAAAATTAGAAGAAAAGTGTTTAATTCAAGACTTTTTAGCAGATTAAGTTAGTTTTGTTATTCTTATCCGATAAGAGTTGAAGATAGAGTCAACTTCTGCCGTTGGAAAAGACGAAGAATAGCGGAGCTGATATCCTGATTTGGAGGAGATTTTCCATCACAAACGAGTGGCTGACCTGGAGAAATACAAACAAGAGATTTGGCAAGTGCCTGAGGGCCCACGTCCGGAAAAAGCTCAACAATCATTGATGAAGTCAAAGACGTCTTCTCTCTCTTGTTTATATATTCGGAACAGGCATTCTATCGAAGAGAGAGCCGATTCCTACACCAAAAACACACACCAGAATTTCTTTTCCCATTATCTCTTTCTTTATGTTCTTTTATTTTGTTTTGATGGAATTGTCAAAAATGGTTCAAGGCTAAACCCTTGCTCTAGTTGAAGGGAAATTGAAGCGGGATTCTTCAGACAGTTGTGAGATCTTTCTGGTTTAATTTCTGTTTAATTATTTTGGGTATTTGCATATTTTCTGATTACTTGTTTATGATTGCTTGAGTTTTCAAATACCTGATCAATATGTGTTTGCTTGAGTTTTTCACCGCTAATTAGACGTCATATCCGTAATTGTATGACTGCTCTAATAATTGTAGCGAGTGGTATGCATGCATATCATGGGAATTTGTGATCTAATTTAATCTAAACCCGCGTGTGCGTTTAGGAAAGTTAGAATTGGGCCTTCCTAGATTTTAAAGCTAGCAACTTTAATTCCTAAGCGCGTGTCTCTAGGAATACTGTTTGTTAATGGAAGTAGTGATAGCTCGTGTCTCAACTACCAACCGATCAGAGTAAGGCTGGCCTGCCAACGCGTGGTTTGGCAGGCTATAACCAATTTATTCAGAATAATTAAATTGTCTTCGTATGAATCAATGATCGATTGAAAAAGAATCCTTGCTGAGATTTGTCCTTTGACTAGAATGTTCCTATTATTTGATTTTCTCCCAATTAGTATTGTTTGTTTAATTTTATTACGAAGAAACTGAATTTTCCTAATCCCTGAGGAGACGACCCTACTCTCTATACTACAGTTTATTGCTTTATTGTTGAGTAGGATTAATTGATTTAATTTTGGAGGCTTCGACAAACTGACCAATTTTTGGCGCCGTTGCCGGGGATTGGCGTTAAATTTAAGCTTTCTTCGTAATTTTTTTTTTTTTTTTTTTTTTTTTAAATTTAATTTTCATCCTTTATTTGTGCTATTTTACTATTGTATGCCTCGTTCTTCTCGCACAGGTGACTTAATTTTTGATCCAGAAATTGAAAGGACTGCACGAGAAACGAGAAAGAGAACCAAAGAGATCAAAAAGCAACAATCAACTCCTTCATCTCCAGGGTTGAATTTGGTCTTTGATTTGGTAGATCCTCCAGAAGATTTATCCAGTGATTCAGAAAAGGAGGAAATCAACATGGCTGACAACAGGACTTTAAGGGAGTTGGCTGCACCTGATCTTAATCAGCAGCCCCTTTGTGTCACTTTTCCTGCATTAGATGAGACTACTACTTTTGAGTTAAAATCAGGTTTAATCCATCTCTTACCTTCGTTTTATGGTTTGCCAGGTGAGAACCCGCATAAGCATCTTCAGGAATTTCATATTGTCTGCATAAGTATGAAGCCCCCTGGTATAACCGAAGAACAAATCAAAATGAGGGCATTCCCCTTTTCATTGAAAGATGCTGCAAAAGACTGGATGCACTTCTTACCCCCTGGAAGCATCACAACATGGAATGGCATGAAGCAAAAATTTCTAGAGAAATTTTTCCCTGCTTCTAGAGCTGCTAGTCTCAGAAAGGAGATATGTGGAATAAAACAGAACCATGGCGAATCTTTGTATGAGTACTGGGAGCGATTTAAAAAGCTATGCATAAGCTGCCCGCAACATCAAATAAGCGAACAGCTTCTTATCCAGTACTTCTATGAGGGTCTCCTATATGCAGATAGGAGTATTATTGATGCAGCCAGTGGAGGAGCCTTGGTGAACAAAACCCCTCGACAAGCATGGGACCTAATTGAGGGGATGGCTGAAAATTCCAGACAATTTGGTACTCGAGATGATGTACCAAAGCGCCAAGTAAATGAGGTAAGTAATTCTTTTGTCCAGCAGCAATTATCTGAATTAACTTCGATTGTTCGACAATTGGCTGTAGGGAATATGCAACAAGCCAAGACGTGTGGGATTTGCACAAATACAGGCCACCCTACAGACATGTGCCCGATGCTTCAAGAGGAGAATGTCGAACAAGTAAATATGACAGGAAATGCTCCAAGCAGGCCCTATGATCTATTCTCGAATACCTACAATCCAGGTTGGAGGGACCACCCAAATTTAAGCTATGGAAACAGGCAGCAGAACTTCAATCAGAATAGACAGCCTGGATTCCAACAATTCCAGCCTAAGCACCTACTTCCCTCTTCTTCGAGTTCAGATTCTTCTTTAGAAGAAATGATGAAAACTTTTACAGCTAACACTATGAAATTTATGCAGAAAACGGACTCGGAGATGCAAAATCAGACTAGCCGGATCAATGAGTTGCAAAATCAGATGACTCAGATGGCAACTATTGTGAATAGGCTGGAAGCAAAGATTGAAGGGAGGTTACCATCACAGCCAGAGGTGAATCCAAAGAGTGTCAGTGCTATGACACTCAGGAGTGGTAAAGAAGTGGAAGGACCTGCAGTGGTTATTCCTAAAGACAAAAGTGAGGAAAAACTTGAAAAAGAGATAGAGGATGATGAGAAGCAAGGGGAGGCACCTAAGGTTAATTCAGACGTTTTCTTGCCTATTAAATCTAACCCACCACCTTTTCCTAGCAGGTTAGAGCAACCCAAGAAACCCGACAAGGAAAAGGAGATTCTGGAGTTGTTCAGAAAGGTGGAGATTAATATTCCACTGCTGGATGCAATAAAACAGGTGCCAAAGTATGCCAAATTCTTGAAGGACCTGTGTGTGAACAAGAGAAGGCTCAGAGATGATGAAAAAGTGGTGGTAGGGGAGAACGTCTCTGCAGTCTTACAACGAAAGCTTCCTCCAAAATGTGGAGATCCAGGTATGTTCATCATTCCTTGTAAAATAGGGAATACTAATGTTAGGAGAGCTATGTTAGATTTAGGAGCATCCATTAATGTCATGCCTAGATCCATTTATGCTTTTCTTAAATTGGGACCATTAAAAGAAACTAGGATTATTATTCAGTTGGCTGATAGAACTAATGCATACCCAGATGGATTGCTTGAAGATGTCCTAGTCCAAGTTAATGAATTGATATTCCCTGCTGATTTTTATGTGCTTGATATGGATGATGAGCGTTCCCCGAACCCGTCCCCAATATTGCTAGGGAGACCCTTTTTAAGTACAGCTAGAACAAAAATTGATGTGCATGAGGGTACTCTAATGATGGAATTTGATGGGACGGTTGTTCGTTTTAATATTTTTGAGGCAATGAAGTGTCCTGACCAGTCTAATACTGTTTTCTCTGTGAGTACTATTGACCCTTTAGTGCAGGAAATTTTTGAGTTAAGTGCAGATGATGAATTAGCTGTCGCCTTGACTAAGCATTTAGAGCCAAACTCAAATCTGGAGGTAGAACTCAATGAGGATCTCAAGAATGTGATCGGAGCACTGCAATCCCTTGACTCAATTTCGCCAAGGTATGGCCCAATTTTTAATTTTGAAGTTGAATCTCATCAAAAATTATTACCTTCTTTGGTGCAGGCTCCGAAGGTTGAATTAAAGCCGTTACCCGATCACCTAAAGTATGCTTACTTAGGAGATCAGGAAATCCTCCCGGTCATTATATCTGCCAAATTAACACCAACTCAGGAGAACAAATTACTCCGGGTGTTAAGGGATCACAAAGAGGCCATTGGATGGACTATTGCCGACATCAAAGGCATAAGTCCATCTGTATGCATGCACCGGATAATTTTAGAAGAAGGTGCCAAACCAGTCAGACAACCACAAAGGAGGCTAAACCCATTATTAATGGAGGTGGTGAAGAAAGAGGTATTAAAGCTTCTTGACGTAGATATTATCTTCGCCATCTCTGACAGCCCTTGGGTAAGTCCGGTCCAGGTAGTTCCTAAAAAGGCTGGGGTAACAGTTGAAGAGAACCAGGGAGGAGATTTGGTCCCTGTTCGAAAGCCCACGGGATGGCGTCAGTGTATTGATTACCGTAAGCTAAATGCGGTAACAAAAAAAGACCACTTTCCATTACCTTTTATTGATCAGATGATTGAACGCCTTGCAGGACATTCTCACTATTGCTTTCTAGATGGTTTTTCAGGCTATTTTCAGATTGTCATAGCACCCGAGGATCAGGAAAAGACAACTTTCACCTGCCCATTTGGGACCTTCGCCTATCGACGAATGCCTTTTGGGTTGTGTAATGCTCCTGCCACCTTTCAAAGGTGCATGGTAAGTGTTTTTTCTGAATATGTTGAGAAAATTATAGAGGTGTTTATGGATGATTTTAGTGTCTATGGGGATAGCTTTAATCACTGTTTAGATAATCTTTCCTTGATTTTAAAAAGATGCATTGAGGTAAACCTAGTGCTCAACTGGGAAAAATGCCATTTTATGGTTGAGCACGGGATTGTCTTGGGTCATGTCATATCTGCTAAGGGAATTGAGGTAGATAGGGCGAAAATTGATATTATCTCTGCTTTGTCTTACCCCGTAAATGTGCGGGAGGTGCGCTCTTTTCTTGGTCATGCAGGATTTTACAGGAGATTTATTAATGATTTCTCAAAGATTGGAGTGCCACTTTTCCGCCTCTTACAGAAGGATATGGCATTTGAGTTCAATGATGAGTGCAAAGGAGCATTCAACAAATTGAAGGAACTCTTAACCTCGCCCCCGGTTATCCAGCCTCCAGACTGGAGTGTCCCATTCGAGATTATGTGTGACGCCAGTGATTATGCGGTTGGGGCGGTATTGGGTCAAAGAATTGGAAAAGCACCTCATGCCATCTATTATGCATCCAAGGCTTTGAATGGAGCTCAACTCAATTATTCCACCACAGAAAAAGAGCTCTTAGCTGTTATTTTTGCCTTAGATAAATTTAGATCATATTTACTTGGGGCTAAAGTAATTGTCTATTCTGATCATGCAGCACTGAAATATTTACTAACAAAGAAGGATGCTAAGCCAAGGCTAATTCGGTGGATTCTCCTCTTGCAAGAGTTCGACATTGAGATTCGTGACAAAAAAGGAGTGGAGAACTTAGTTGCTGATCACTTAAGCCGTTTACCTGTGGAGGATGATAACTTACCACTGAGGGAGACTTTTCCAGATGAACATTTATTCTTAGCTAACTTCTCTCCTCCTTGGTATGCTGATATCGTAAATTTTCTGGTTACTAATCAATTTCCTCCAGGTTGGCCAAAAGCAAAAAGGGATAAGGTTAAAAGTGAGGCAAAATACTACACTTGGGATGACCCTTACCTATGGAAGTACTGTGCAGATCAAGTAACTCGCAGATGCGTAAGTAAGGATGAATTTCACTCTATTTTGACTTTTTGCCATACTTTTGCATGTGGAGGTCACTTTGGCCCCAAAAGAACTGCTCGCAAAATTTTAGAAAGTGGTTTTTATTGGCCAACCTTGTTTAAAGATGCTTATTATTTCTGCAAATCATGTGATAAATGTCAGAGAGCAGGAAATATTTCTCAACGAAACCAAATGCTCCAAACCCCAATGTTCTTTTGTGAAATCTTTGACGTATGGGGTATTGATTTCATGGGTCCTTTTCCACCCTCTTTTGGTTTTTTGTATATCTTACTCTCTGTGGATTATGTCTCAAAATGGGTGGAAGCCAAAGCCACCCGTACTAATGATTCTCGAGTGGTTGCAGATTTTATTCGTTCTAACATTTTTGTGCGCTTTGGGATGCCAAGAGCTATTGTTAGTGACAGAGGGAAGCATTTTTGCAACAAGACGATAGCCACTCTATTCAGAAAGTATGGTGTTCTCCATAAAGTGTCTACTTCTTACCACCCACAAACCAATGGTCAGGCAGAGACATCGAACAAAGAAATTAAATCCATCTTGGAAAAAGTTGTTCGGCCTGACCGTAAAGATTGGAGTGTGCGGTTGGAAGATGCACTATGGGCTTATAGAACGGCCTATAAAACTCCGATCGGAATGTCTCCATACCGGTTGATATTTGGGAAACCGTGTCATCTCCCGGTGGAGTATGAGCATAAGGCGTTCTGGGCAATCAAAAATTGTAATATGAGTATGGATGAAGCCGGACACCACAGGAAATTGCAGTTGCAAGAGTTGGAGGAATTGAGGAATGAGGCCTATGAGAATTCTATAATTTACAAGGAGAAAACAAAGGTTTTTCATGATCGTCAAGTCATGAGAAAAACCTTTGACATTGGCCAAAAAGTCCTTCTTTACCAATCGAGGCTAAGACTCTTCCCAGGTAAATTACATTCCCGTTGGATTGGCCCTTATGTCGTGACTAATGTTTTTCATTTTGGTGCAGTTGAAATTCAGAGTTTACAGACAGGAAAGATTTTTAAAGTCAATGGGCATCGTCTTAAACATTATCATGAGGGTTTCTCAGTTGGAACTGTCGAATCGCTACGACTTGAAGAGCCCAAATATGTTGATTAACAGTTGCACTAAGTCTAGCCAAAGACGTTAAAGAATGGCGCTCCTTGGGAGGCAACCCAAGCATTTTAATTTTTTAATTTTCAGTTGGTTTCTTTCGTGTTTTAGTTTGTGTTTAATGCATTTTTCATTCGTTATTTCGTTTGTTATTGGCAGGGAACAAGAATTTCGACTTTTGCGACTAGACAGCCTTTTTCTCCTACGGCATGCCTATGCCTTCGATTGTTACGTTCCCAAGAGTTGTCTCTCTCGGCAGATCCTAAACCACTTTCGCCCCGCAAGGACCACCGTCTTCTTTGTGCTCTACCGTTTCTGAATTCACCATGCCCGCTAACCACGGACTCGACTTGAACCTGCACTGGCTGCTTTACACCTTAATCAGGGGAGTCCCTAGTACCTTTTACTTTTCTTATTTTCACACATTGCGGACAATGCATGAATTAGGTGGGGGGGGGGGGGGATTTAGGTGCTAAATCTGTGAAACTTATTTTTAATTGTTGAGTGGTGCATTTGTCTTGAAATTTGTTTGAAATTGTTGGTATTTTATATGAAAACACTGCTATGAGTAATTCTGCTGTAATTGTTGCTGGCCTGAATATTTGACTACTCTGAATGATTGAATTGGATGAGAGATGCACTTGAATTAATATCATTTTACCCTTTTGTGAGTTTTGAGCCTATGTGAGCAATTCTTCTATCTTATATGCTCATTTTTCTTGATTGTGTGAATATCACATCTGGATTTGTCATTCTAGAACTTGCATTGGGATACGTGTCGAGACCACATTTAAATGATCTGGATGCATTAAAATGACAAGGGCACCTAGGATTAACCAATTTTAACTTTCGTAAATAGCCCACCTTATTTTCATTACCCTTAGTTAGCCAATTTTGAGTCTTAAACTTTTTCTTTGATAATAGCCTGTAATTTTTACCCGAAACTTCTTTCTTTACTTAACCAGTTTTTTGTACCTTTTATCGAAGAGATGTTTCAATGGGAGTGCATGAATTGAAAAAAAAAAAAAAAAAAAAAAAAAATAAAAACTAAAAAAAAAAAAAAAAAAAAAAAAAAAAAAAAAAAAAAAAAAAGAGAAAAAAAAAAGAAAAAAAGAAAAAAGAAAATATGAAAGAAAAAGGAAAAAAGAAGAGTACTTGTTTACATTCCTATGTACATATTTTGTCGAAATAGTTTAAAATTGTTGAAGTTTGAGCACTTGTTTGCTATGGTTAGGTGATTGATATGCCTTGGGATGACATTGAAAGTCAAAGCTGGAATTTGAACTCGTAGTAATTTGAACGTTTCTTTGATATTTAGCCTAAATTGACCTTTCTATCCCACCTTTAACCCTAGCCCCATTACAACCAACTTAAAGACCCTTGGATTTTTGCATCTTGGTCATAATTAGTGGTGGAGATGTGATTTCTTTGCATGCCTATGGGTATGCTAATCTATGATGTTGATTTGAGAGTTGAATATGTCCCTAAACACTTTTGAGTGTGAGTGCATACAATTTTACCTAGTGAGGACTATTAACTCTCGTGCATCTCGATTTCAACGAAGTTGTGATTTGTAGTTAGTATTTGTGTTGGTAATAGTACTCTTGATTACTTTGGCTGTGATTTTTGATCAAAGAAATACTTGAGGACAAGCATAATTTAGGTGTGGGGGAGTTTGATAGGACACGTTTAGTTGGTATAATTATTTACATATTCCTATTTATTTAGGCCAAACAGTACTTTAATTGATGGATTTTACTTTATTTTAACATTTTGTGATTAGTTTCAGAAAATTAGAAGAAAAGTGTTTAATTCAAGACTTTTTAGCAGATTAAGTTAGTTTTGTTATTCTTATCCGATAAGAGTTGAAGATAGAGTCAACTTCTGCCGTTGGAAAAGACGAAGAATAGCGGAGCTGATATCCTGATTTGGAGGAGATTTTCCATCACAAACGAGTGGCTGACCTGGAGAAATACAAACAAGAGATTTGGCAAGTGCCTGAGGGCCCACGTCCGGAAAAAGCTCAACAATCATTGATGAAGTCAAAGACGTCTTCTCTCTCTTGTTTATATATTCGGAACAGGCATTCTATCGAAGAGAGAGCCGATTCCTACACCAAAAACACACACCAGAATTTCTTTTCCCATTATCTCTTTCTTTATGTTCTTTTATTTTGTTTTGATGGAATTGTCAAAAATGGTTCAAGGCTAAACCCTTGCTCTAGTTGAAGGGAAATTGAAGCGGGATTCTTCAGACAGTTGTGAGATCTTTCTGGTTTAATTTCTGTTTAATTATTTTGGGTATTTGCATATTTTCTGATTACTTGTTTATGATTGCTTGAGTTTTCAAATACCTGATCAATATGTGTTTGCTTGAGTTTTTCACCGCTAATTAGACGTCATATCCGTAATTGTATGACTGCTCTAATAATTGTAGCGAGTGGTATGCATGCATATCATGGGAATTTGTGATCTAATTTAATCTAAACCCGCGTGTGCGTTTAGGAAAGTTAGAATTGGGCCTTCCTAGATTTTAAAGCTAGCAACTTTAATTCCTAAGCGCGTGTCTCTAGGAATACTGTTTGTTAATGGAAGTAGTGATAGCTCGTGTCTCAACTACCAACCGATCAGAGTAAGGCTGGCCTGCCAACGCGTGGTTTGGCAGGCTATAACCAATTTATTCAGAATAATTAAATTGTCTTCGTATGAATCAATGATCGATTGAAAAAGAATCCTTGCTGAGATTTGTCCTTTGACTAGAATGTTCCTATTATTTGATTTTCTCCCAATTAGTATTGTTTGTTTAATTTTATTACGAAGAAACTGAATTTTCCTAATCCCTGAGGAGACGACCCTACTCTCTATACTACAGTTTATTGCTTTATTGTTGAGTAGGATTAATTGATTTAATTTTGGAGGCTTCGACAAACTGACCACTCTCAATATTAATTATTGTTTCCAACCCATCAGTGTTCGATGGAACAGGCTGCTTAATCCCTATTGTCTCTTCTGTTTCATACTGCCCAATTATTGTTGTTCCTACTTCAGACTGTTGATTACTTCTGCCACCACCTGAAAACCAACGGTGAGAACAACTGATGCACTGAACCTCTCAAGACCACAACCTGGAACATATATTGCAATAATGACAGATTGAGAAAAAAGAAATGAACATACTTGTAGGCGGTAAAAACGACACCTACTTAGATTAGGATGAGATTGAGGTTAAACTCCTTAGGACGGGAAATGCTGAACTCCAATAACCTGAAAGGGAAGGAGAAAGACTTGGGTCAGAGGCCCTGGCTGCCGTGAGCCGAAGGCACTCCGATGCCTGAGTTAGTTCTGAGAAAACTAAACAGGAGGAGGAAGAGAGGAATGAGAGCTTGTCTAATGTTGAAAGTAGTGGGCTATGTATTGCGTAGTGCGTACCTCTCATGGGGCTGATCCCATGCATATATAGGCGAGTGTTCCTCGTTCATTCTCTCTGTGAGTGGGGGTAGGTGAGGTGAGGTCCCATCGCTCCATACCCTGACAGGCAGCCGTAGGTGGAGCGGACAACACCCCTACTTCACTTTCCACGCCTTCAGCCGGCTGGCGTACAGGGATGATAAAGCACATCTCTTATCACCATAAATGAGCAATCCTATCGCCATAAATGACCGCCCATATCTGTCAGGGCGCGCCGTATTTCCAGAAGGTAGATGGCGGCCCATTCTGACTCTAGGAGGAGAATGGCGGCCCACTCTAACTCTAGTGCTGTGGCTGGGGATGCTGTGGCCTGGGACCAAGGATAGCTTGGCCGTGGCGCGCTATTGTACCGGGCTGGCACTCATACCGAGCTGCCGAACCGCGGTGCTGATCTTGCAAGCTGGACTGATCTACCGAGCTGCCAAGGTATTGACCGAACTGCCGAGCTGACGATCTTCCACCACAGAGGCTGAGGAGCTCGGGGAGCTTAGCCGTGATCGTTGCTTAACTTCGTCATTACGGAGTTTTTCCCACACAATACTCATGAAACTTGGCAAGTGCTTGCTGTAGAAATCAAGGGTTGGAGGCTACACCATGTCATTACTTGGAGTAGGTTCAGAGTTCTGAGAAGACTTCAAAAAAGAAAGGAAGAAACACATTATCATGAAAACCTCCAGCACTCACATCTCAATAGTGAATCTTGAAGAGAACAATTCAAAAACTCATTGTATGTACAACATTGGATTCTTTGGTTTTAGGTTTGGGTTTGTATCTTGGAACCTCGCCCGTCTGGATGAACTTCTTGACCTCTTTCCTCGATCGGAATCCATGGCCGGTCCTCGGTTCATAATAATACTGAAAAGTGATGAATGCAGGGTAAGTAATTAAGTTTTATAAGTCAAAAAATATCACAAATCAAACTCAAGTAGACTCTCTACATAGATTATAGAATAGATGTAAAGGTATCAAACTACCATTTCATCAACCCATTACTTTTCACTTTTGTCAATTGATACCAAACAACAAACAACAAATCTCTTATGTAAATCCAACCTTCAATTCTAAATCTCACACATCTGTAAAATCAAAAGGTTAAAAATAGATACACCAAATTACCCGATTCCTTGTGCCTGCTGGGGCACCATCCTTCCGGACTTTAATAGCCAATCTGGCGTTTGAGACCAGAACTCGTCACACTCCACCTCAGTTTTCTTTTTACGCCCCCTCCTCGATCCCACTGTCGCTGGTGATGGAGCAGGGTTCACTTCAGATGGCATTGCAAGAATGTTTGATTCACATTCTTCCCTCACCACTTCTTCTGCTTCTTTGCAGATAGCTCCACCTAATGTAGCTATGTTGGTTTCCACAGGGGTGATGTCAGGTTCCTGTGTGGAGGGCAATTGAAAGCCAATGAGGATCTAAGAATATGAATCCAACTTCATTGGTAAGGAGAAGGATATTGGCTCCGGGTCGTTAAATACACGAAAAAAACATAATCTTCAAATGAGTTGGATAATGAATTGGATGACACTTTTGCTTTTACAAAAGAAGAAGAAGACGAAGAAGAAGAAAAATGATACCATTTCAAAAAAAAAAAAAAAAAAAAAAATCAAGAAGAAGTACAACAATGATATGAGATTAAGTTTTGAGCTCAAGCTTTCAGTTTCTATAGAGCTTCGATGTAGAGAGGAAGTTGCTCTTTTAGGTTTGAGATGGTGCTTGCTTCTCATCCAACAGGCATCTATGATGAGTTGTTATTGCTAAAAACGGGAATGACTAGGAGGGGGTCCATTAACCTATGGGTGATAAGTTGGCATTGCTAAATATGAAAAGGGTTTTAAGTGGATTACTTGCATTTGAACTCTCTATGAAGTTTAGTATTGTAGGAAAAGGATACAGATTTTCTCTTGCCTGTAAATTAACTATTCTTGCACATGAATCCAGTACAAAAGATTTTGTCCACCAAGGAAACACGGACAAGGATTAGAGCCATTGAATCATTAATAGTTGACTTCTTAGCCATCCTTTTTGAGGGAGTTTTCATGTTGGATGTGAACCATTGATCTTATACATTTGATGAATTAGTATAATCCATTAAATATTTTAAAAGGTTAGGGTAAGGAAAACAACACATGTTTGAGAAAAAATGTAACCGTGGGTTTAAGATCTAATTTCCTCTGGATCAATCATACTAAACACATGAATCCTTAGGTTGAAAACTGAGACCCTTAATTCAAGAGCTGCGACAATCAATGGCATTTGTTTTGCATATTCCAAGCCTATGCATAGCTCTTTAACATGCATTTTGGAAGAGCTTCTACGCAGCCACGATGGTGTTCTATTACTTATTTATTTATTTCTTGGGGTGGGAGGCCCATAAAATGGGTAGTGCAATCATTTGAATGGTAATGACTCTTTAAAAGGGGTTGCATTCTTGCATGAACCCGTTGGGCATAGTAACTGTGGGTGCCGAGTTGGAGGGGGAGAGGAAGTTTGGGTGTCTTGTTGGGCTAACTATATTTGAGTTACAAGTTTAGTATTAGGTGATAGTTATACACTTTTAACATTTGCATTTGTGATTCTCGCATGTGAATTTTTTACAAAAAAAAATTGTATACACTACAAGAAAATTGACAAGCAGAAAGTACATTTTGTAACTGTATAGCAGCAGAAAGTATTTTCCGTCGGTATATCTTAGAACGTATACCAGCGGAAGGTATATTCCGTCACTACATCTAAATATGTATATACATACGGTAGCGAAAAATGTAAACGTATAGCAGCGGAAAATTATATTCCGCTGCTATTCGTTATATCATCCTTCCTCAAAACCCTAAACCCCCACATCTCATCGTTGTCCGTCTTCCCCACCACATCTCATCGTCGCCCGTCTTCCCCAAAACCCTAAACCCACATCCTCTTATCTCATCATCTTCCCCAAAACCATAATCCCACATCCTCTTATCTCATCATCCAGTGCCGAAACCAAACCCAAAACCCACATCTCATCGTCGTCCAGTCCCAAAACTCCTTTTCGTCTTCCCCAAAACCCTAATCTCTGAGATTTCTCTTCCCCAAAACCCTAATCTTTGTTTGGAGCTTCCAGCAGCATTGAGGTTTCAGAGCTGATCGACATCGGAGAAGAAGAAGAAGAAGGAGGTAAGAGCTACTTCTTTGCATTTTCTGATCTTCGACGGTCCGCTTACGTTAGGGCTTTTCTGCACAGTACTTCTTTCTTTCTTCTCACAAATGGCAAAGTGATTAGGGTTTTCTTCTCACTCTTTAATCTTCCTCTCACTTCTAGGGGATTAAGTTTTCTCTTCTTGTTTCTTCTCAAGAGATGTACGTTTTCACGTGAAATCGGCTCATGAAGCAGTGGAATTTTCACCTCCAATGATGATTCAGTAAAAATCTCTAGAGTTTTCAGTTTCTGTGTGTAGAGCTGTGACGGTAACATGTATTTTGCATGTTCTGGAGCGAGATTTTCTTCGGAAAGACGATTCTGTGAAAAATCGGTACTTGCTTTTGCTCCGTAACGGAATTGTTTTTCTCGATTAGAGTTCCGATTGATGTATGTAACTAAAATGTATGTTGTGTTTTCACGAGAAATGAGATTCCTTTATTTTTGTGATTTTCTGGTACTATAGTACTTTTTGAGGAAAATAAGCTTCAAGCTGAGATTTTTGTCGCGAGCAACTATCCAAGTGAAATTCCATGTTTGGCTCTGCTCTCTTTTTACGTAGAGAGATTTGGTAGAAATGCGAAGAATGTTATGTTTTTCATGAGAAACCAATCAGCTTATGCTTCGTCTTCCTCTATCTCTCTGTGATGTCTCGAGTGGTGAAGGTCAGTTTCTCTGTAGCTTTGTTGTTTAGACATTTTCTATGCTCCCTCCAATACGCACACTTTGTTGTTTAGTCATGGTGCAAGGTGTCTGAGTGTTTTCCTAAAAAATGCCCCCTTTCTGTTGAGTTCTCACATTCGCAGAGATCCGGGTGCGTTAGTGCAGGGAAAATTTTAATTGGACACTCCATGCTTGCCCCAAAGTCATGATTATAATTTGGGGGCATGGCAACATTAGTATTAGACCTGATTCTTCAATCATCAGCATAATGCAGATCCTTTCTGGTTTGGATCTGTACAGATTGTTGAGGTTCTTTCTCAAACTCAGTATCGGATCTGATTCTTGAATTGGTGATCACTCCTATCTAAAACACCATCAACATTGTCGGTTGTTGGTTGTTATGCGTGAGGTCTCTAGTAGTCTTTTGGAAACTTTCAGCATCATGAGAGGAACGTATCTGTGACTTTTTGGGTTTTTCAGCACAACACCTCTTCACTCAATTACATATAATGTTGTTTTTCTGTGGTTTTGATCTCTTTGATCCAAAGTATATAGGGTGATTAGATTTATGTGTGGTCGATTAGGAAAGCACAGCTTGTCTGTTTTCATTTTTTTTTTCCAGACATGGCACTCTTTTCATATTTTTTTCTTGTTCCTATTTGTCTGTTTTTTTAATTATATTATTTTGAGGTGGGTTTTGTACAATTTGATGATTTGGACACATTTTTTAAATTTTGTTTAATTTTTGCTATCAGGTAGTCCATCTTGCAACAATAAGCTTCTTCATGAAAATAGAGTATTTATTTAGGTGATTGGGTTGTTCTAAATAATAGATGTATGGACTTGAGCCAGCTGAGAGAAATATACTAAATGGCGGTAAACCAGGTAAATTTTCATTTTATTTTGATTCCTATAAACTTCATTTAGATTTTCACGTACTATGAAAATAGTAGATTGCGGCACTTCGGGCCTAGATTTGAATTGTTTCATCTCGTCGTTCAGTCTGGTCTATTAATGAATCAATTTTCTCAAAGCCCCTGCCTGGCCAATGGATATCGATTCCTACCAATAATATATTTAAAACTTTGTTATCATAATTAATTGGGTTTTAAATCTTCATAATAATCTTTTGTTGCAATTTTTTCCGTGTTTCACCTCAAATAATCATCTTAATGTCATTTTGCTCATTCACTATAGCATATTTTGGTTCTAGTGTTCAGAGGAAAGAATGAGTAAAGGAGAAGACATCAACTTTTTGAAGATCGAGGTTCTGATAGGGGTCGTCTTCTCTTCCCATGTCTTTGACAATTGTTGGGTTTTGGACATCATCAATGTACTGTGGGGCCCATACCATTAAAAACTTGGACTCCTAAACTGTTATCCCCTATTGTATGAAGTGGTGTATCTGGACCTATATTGATTGGAACTTTTAACTTTGAACTTGTAATTCTTAATCTTATGTTGTTACTCTTTTCTTTTGTTCAGATTGCGATAATACAGGAGGATAAGAATGCCTTGGAACGTCTCAACAAGTCAAAAGAGGCAGCTCTAGTAGAAGCTGAAAAAATATTGAAAAGTGCTATGGAACGTGCATTGATTGTAGAGGAAGTTCAAAACCAAAACTTTGAATTGAAAAGACAAATTGAGATCTGCCAGGCACTGTCTTGGACTCTAGCTTTTGAAGTCATTGTAGTCAGTAGTAATGTATTAACCCATTTATCTCCATGATGTTGCAGGAAGAGAACCGAATTGTTGATAAAACTAATCGTCAGAAAGTTGCAGAGGTTGAGAAACTAGCCAAACCATTAGTGAACTTGAGGAGTCTATTTAAGCAGGAGTGGTGCTGCCAATGCTATACGTGATTATCAGCGTCAGATGTCTGAATTGAATGTAAGATGTCAAGCCCATTTTCTAATTAGTTCTATCACATCTGATTGCTATTAATCACAAGGGGCTCTAACCTATGTTATGCAGTACAGTACTGGGTATTCATATGGTTGGTTAGGAATTAAAAATCAGAATAGGAATGTCATATGATGTTTCTGGGTGATAAAGGCTCTAAAATATATTATTTTTATTTGGAATATGTCTATTATTTAAAGCCTGGCTCAGATTTGCTAACTTCAGTCATGCAATGTATTCCAGGAAGGGAAGAGGACTCTTGAGAGGGAGCTAGCAAGAGCTAAAGTTTCAGCAAATCGGGTAGCATCTGTGGTTGCAAATGAGTGGAAGGATGACAATGATAAAGTCATCCCTGTTAAGCAATGGCTGGAAGAGAAAAGGTTTTTGCAGGTATTAGTTTTTTGTTGACAGTCTTGTAGTCCTCTTTGCTACGGTACACACAGCGTGGCCTAAGAATTTAAAATATTTTTTATCCATTGCAATGATACAAATATTCTTGATCTTTCAATGTTGGGGACCTTAGGCCTGGCAAGTTATTATTGTTTTGGTCTTTTTAACAATGGCCAGATTTCATTTATCAAATGAAATGATGTAAGAATCACTTCGATTTGAATTTGTAGCTTTCCATTGGGTTCAAGTTTTTATGGTTGTAACACACTGAGAAAGCTAGGATCGACTAAGTAGGATAGATCTGGAAAACACAAACTGAAATTCAAATGTGTATCTGGCTCAATGACTGGACGCCCGTTATCTTCAATTCCCCTGTTTTAACAGCTTCATTTAGCACTTTAGTAGGGAATTAGTACACTGCTCCCCTTCCTAATATATTAATCTCACAGGAGATCCCAGGGGTGTCAATTAACCGAAGAGGAAGAAGAAAAAGGCTCTACATTAAGAAGTGCCTTGGAAGATGATTTTGAAGAGGAAGAAGAAAAAGAAGAGGAGGACACTGCCTTGGCTGGATTAGATGCTGCTGCAAATGAAAAGGTTGGGAGTTTCTAAATTTCCCTAAACAATCCTTATTGTTTTATTTATCTATTTGACAGTTGATGTCTAATGCAATTGTAGAGAAGGGTCATATTTCTGACATTCGGCCATTTATTCTCCTATTAGGATTATTATCGTGGACGTAGTCCAGCAAGGGAAAGGGATCACCATCGGAAACGTGATAGCCACAGGCAATACAGGTATATCCCACAATGAGAATGCTATTCTTTATTTTTCTATATTTTTATAATGCATGTATTTAAAACCACTCTAAAAAGTATATACTTTTAAAACTTTTGCATCTTGAACTTAGGTTGAAATTTATGCTGGCAAGTGTATGCATTATTTGGCATGTAAAATTTCTTTCAAACTTTCTTAATAATGTGTTATTCCCTCACTAATTTATTTTTCTTTTGATGCCTTTTGCGCCTTAGGATACTTTATAAATACCTCGTTTACTTGTCAGTTTATTGAATATACTGATGTCATATCTGAATTAAAGAAGCTTCACTTTTAAGTAATTATACCAAATACTTGCATCTAGTAGGTTGGTGCGTGAGCACCAGTATGTGTGTTTTTGTATTATATCATTACTATTTTAAAAAATTGCATGTTGCATATTGGAAGCTCTTGTCTTGTCAGTTACCGTCATTCTTTCCAAGACTTCTGTTACTACCATGGCATTTAAAGCCCTTGGTAGATTGGAGAGCTTCCTACAGAAATTTGTATTGATCTTGCCAGGTTTCTCTGTACTGGTAGTGTACAGTGAGAAGTATGATGGATCACACATCTTTACTATAACATGTAGTTGCATGATTCATCTAGTTAGGTTGTTGTGCTGGTGCAGGTTGTTGATTATTAATGATTTCGTTCATTAACAGTGATGCCTTGACATCCCAGAATTTTCATTTCAATAGGAACTCAGACTTGCAGAGGAAAGAATATGTCAGTTCGGAATTTCATGCATTGTCTAGCAATGTGGAAATGTTGGGACTGGTACTGAAATTCTGAAATGTCAAGTTACAACTAAAATCACAAGACTGAAAGCATAACAAGAACTAGCGACAATATGAAAATCCACATGGTTTACAGAGTTTATGATTCTAGAGAACCTTTTAAAGTTATGAATACCCATTTAAAAGTTTTTAGCACAAAATGATTGATTATTTTATTGGCTTATTGAATGTAAGCTGTACTGGTCTATGCATGTGGCCTATAAGCAAATTGAGTGCTATGCATGATTGATTTGCACATTGTTGGTTTTGCAGTTTTTATTGTTTGGATTCACATCATGAATATTAGGCGGTTGGTACTGTTGAGACCATCCTTGAAATTGATAGTTGGGTTCTTATTTGTCCTCTCTATTGCATTCTTTTTCTCTCCCTTCATATTCTACTTATATCTTTATATCGCTTGCCTTTTTATTATCTTTTGTTGTAACTCTGTCTCGTTTTTATTTTGCACAGTTAGGAAGCATATATGGCTTGCGGTCACTCCAAGGTGAAATTATTGTCTCCACTCAGATGAAACTCTTCTTCTAGGGGTAAATTTGGTTCAACCAGTATTGGGAAGGTTCTTGGCCATGCTAATGCAGATGTTTTGACTGCTTTTTTCTAAATTGGTAGATGTTAGAGACTCCAACAAAGCAGAGTTATTAGTTATTGTTGAGGCTTCGAGGATTTACCATGACGAGCGCGTAGTTTGTCCAATGCTATTCCGTGGGTGGTAAATTCAAATAAAGGTCTTTCACGGTTTCAATACCTTTTAATTATAGTAGATCTCTAGCATCTCCTCTCCAAGTTGGGTTTTTTTCATGTTCTCCATTCTGCGAATGAGAAGGCACATGTGTTGGCTAAGCAACGGGTTGATTGTAGGTCTTTTGATGTAATTTTGAGCGTTTTTTCATGTGTATATTGGTTGCGATAAATCTCATTTGTTGAAACTCATGTTAACTCGAGCAGGTAGTCAAATTTCGAGAGATAATTGGAAGTCTTGTTGATGGACCGCTTGCAGTATTTGATCATAGATCAAAGTGGGTCAGGGATTTCGTTGTCATTTTTCATGAGATCATAAAATCCCATGAAGGAATGAGTTATCTTTGAACAGATGTTACTGAAATGAGGCAGTCACCATCAACTTGGATTTCCCTGATGCCTAGGTTGTGACAAATTTGCAGGCCTTTTTTGTAATAATTTTAGCTCATCCTCAACAGGGCGTTTCGTCACTATGCCATTGTTAAACACTGCTACCAGGATCCCTAGATGTGTTTTTTTTTTTTTTTTTTTTTGGACAAAACTGCCCAAGGTGCCCACATCAGGATTTAGGTCATTCTAGCATTTGTTCTAAACAATGGTGCGAGAGAGGTCCTCAAGCCCAAATCGCAACTTGATGCTACTGCAGAATTGGAGAAGACGACCTTGAGATCAGGGGCTACACCAGCTGAAACAGAGCTTGATATGCTTCTCAATACGATAAATGAAAAGGAGACCAAAACCTTGGGGTTTGAAGCAGCCACTGCAGAAGCAGAACTCGACATGCTTCTTGACTCTTTTGGCGAGACAAAGCTTCTCGATTCTGTCCAAGTCCAAAGGGATTGGATGATTTTGATTCATGGCCGATTAAATGAATTTTTTTATAAAGGGGTCATGTTGATGACGCTTGAACCACAAGATAAAACAGGACCATTCTCAAGAATTCACCAAAGTCAGATGACCCAATGCATTGGCTGACTTGACCTAGGTCAACACGTCCTGGTGAACGTTATGATTTTAATCAATACTCAGCCCATGGTCCAATTTATCCATCCTCACTCAATACGAAAGTTGCCACAAGGGCACATTCAAGAACCCTGCTTTCTTATTTTGACCAGGCTTTTGCAATAGGTTGTATTTGCCATTTTACTATAAGAATAAGGATTTTTCATGTGAAATTAAAATATGAGATTTAACCATGGAAACTTGAGAAGGTTTGCATATGGATTCTCAGGAGCCCTTTAAAAATTGGGGAAATAGTAGGATTGATGTGGCAGATGCAACCTGGGCAAGGCTAGGCCCACCCAAGCTTCTATGTCCATGGTTGAAAATGCAACTTGAGCTGGGGTTCTTGTGTTGAAATTCTGAGCCTGGGTTTAAACGGCAACCTTAGAATCTTTTCTTCATTAAATGTACCATATTTTTTTAGAAAATTGTACCATCTTTTGAGCTAGAGATGAAACCTTATAATAATGATTTGTCATGTAATCTGCAGCACCTAAGGAATGATTTGTCATGTTATCTGCAGCACCGAAGTAGAATTAGTTTTTAGCAGCGGTTTGTAATGTCCGCATCTACAATATACACCTCTAGCGGCGGATAGATATAAATATAGTATAAAAAAGCTATGAAGCATTAGCGGCGGATTATGATAATTAGTGGCGGTTTACAACCGCCGATATTGATAATTCTTTAGCAGCAGCCCCTATTCCGCTGCAAATACAATTACCGACGCTACTATTTGACGACAAAAGTGGTGGCGGAAAAATTTCCGCCGCAAAAGGTATTAGTGGCGGTTTTCATACATATAGCAGCGGTTTTTATCCGCCACTAAATGTAAATTTTCTTGTAGCGATACCTTTGAGACACAGAGGGATAAAGCCATTGATTTAGTAACAGTCAATATCTTAGCTACCCATTTTAAGTGAAATTTTTTCGTGGAATGTGAGACAATAAGTATTTTTCAAGTTGACCAAGGTTTCATGGCCCATGTAATTCATCTCATGAGTCTCAACATGGATAATAGACGTCTGCATTATTTATTTATGCTAATTCCTGGACCCATGATTACATATAGATGGCTAGAGATCCTCTTCCAATGTCACCGAAATTTTAATATCCGCAACTAATAATAGAAAATGGATAATGAGATCAATCACTTGAATTTTAGATCTAAAACCCGAC
This sequence comes from Persea americana, assembly GCA_029852735.1. Taxonomy (NCBI): domain Eukaryota; kingdom Viridiplantae; phylum Streptophyta; class Magnoliopsida; order Laurales; family Lauraceae; genus Persea; species Persea americana. Next base: position 55,213,754 of record CM056812.1, read on the forward strand.
CCACTAGAAAATTGAAAGCAATGAGCCTAACTACACAAGTGGTTCAAGATATCTGATATTTCATATGCCCATAACCAAATCATGGACAAGAGGTGAATCAAAACCCATGAACCGAGATTTGCAATATTGGGACCCATGTAGCCCTTCCTTGACCAATGGATATGATTATCTAAGTTCTTATTTCTTGATTAATTTTTCACGGGTTTTTGTTTGTGTTGTCCCGTGTTACACTTTTAAGCAAATAGAAGTAGAACACACTAATTTAAGATACTTGCCGAGGCTGTAAATAAGACTAGTTATAATATAGTTTGACCAATCTGACCTAAAAAATTAAGGTTTCATCGATTTATTGTAAATGATGAACGACGAATTGAAGTTTGATTAGGGTTCAATATGGACCAGGCTGAGTATGCTTTCACTCGTGTATAACAAAAAACATAAAAAGAAATGTGATTAAAAGGCATGTGGGTGGAAATAGCTATACCTTCTCCCCCACTCAAATAAATAAATAAATGGTTCAAAAAATTGTTGGGTGAGACCCAGTGACGGGGATATTCTCCATCAATATGAAATTATATTGGTGACAACTCAACAGAGCTCTCTATGTTCGTTTGAGTGGTGATGCTCAGGTGAACAAAGTGACCAACATATGTATAATAAATAAGCATTATTACATGTATAATATTATGTTTAATATAGTTAATATTTAATAACAACAATAACCAAGTAAATGATAAGATCTTTCCAACAAAAAATGGGTAGCTGATAAGAATTGAGTCTATTGGATCCATAGGTCAAAGCCAAAATCTATTGATTAAAAAGCACTTCGTATCCGATGCACAGAGACCTAGTCTGTTTACAACCTTTATTAGGTGAGGCAAGTCTAGGAATTGATTGGGTTAAGTTTACTGCTTTGTTTCTTACAAAAAAGAAAAAAAAGTTTTCTGTGTTGTATGAGTCTTTGCTCTTGCACCAACGTGGTCCAATTTAAGTTATACCTGAACCCTCACACTCATCACCATCTCGGGAATTGTGGTTAACTCATTTTGATGATGATAGGATATCATGAATAAATTGAACTAACATGTGCGGTAACCATGAATTTAAAGCCTTTATCAGTATAAATGAATACATCATACAATGAATTTTTTTGTCTATTTCAGCTTGATGCCTTCTTCCCGTTGCCTTCTCTGTCTCAAGATTTAACATGTTGGTGATGACTTCTACCACGACCTGAAAACCAGAAGTGAGAACAAGTGATGCAGAGAGCTCTCAAGACTACAGCCTGGAATACACATTTCAATAGTGATGAACGAGAAAAATGAAACGAACTTACTCTTGAAACTTGGTAAGTGCTTGGTGAGGTAATTAAGAGTTGGGAGGTGAACTCATTGTATGTAAAACATTGGGTTCTTCGCTTTTAGGTTTTGGGTTTGTATCTTGGAACCTCTCCCATATGGGTGAAGTTGTCAACCTCTTTCTTTGATCGGAATCAATGGCTAGCATTTATCAGTACAAATGCATACATCATACAACGAATTTTTTTTCTGTCTATTTCAGCTTGATGTCTTCTTCCTATTGCCTTTTCTGTCTCAAGATCTAACATGTAGCTGATTACTTTTACCACGACCTGAAAACCATAAGTGAGAACAAGTGATGCAGAGAGCTCTCTCAGGACTACAACCTGGTAGGTGCTTGCTGAGGTAATTAAGAGTTGGAGGTGAACTCATCGTATGTAAAACATTGGATTCTTCGCTTTTAGGTTTTGGGTTTGTATCTTGGAACCTCTCTCATATGGGTGAAATTGTCAACCTCTTTCTTTGATCGGAATCGATGGCCAGCCTTTATCAGTACAAATGCATACATCATACAACGAATATTTTTCTGTCTATTCCAGCTTGATGTCTTCTTCCTATTGCCTTTTCTGTCTCAAGATCTAACATGTAGGTGGTTACTTTTACCACGACCTGAATACCATAAGTGAGAACAAGGGATGCAGAGAGCTCTCTCAAGAGTCAAGACTACAACCTGGAATACACATTTCAACAGTGATGAATGAGAAAAATAAAATGAACTTACTCTCGAAACTTGGCAAGTGCTTGCTGAGGTAAATAAGAGTTGGAGGTGAACTCGTTGTATGCAAAACATTGGACTCTCTGCTTTTATGTTTTGGGTTTGTATCTTGGAACTCCTCCCATCTGGGTGAAGTCGTCAACCTCTTTCTTTGATCAGAATTGATGGCCACTCCTAGCGTCATAGCAATGGTACTGCACATCCAAGGCATTTTCGTTGAAGGAAGTTGGCAATTCATGGTGTTCGAAGCTAGGGCGCCGTAAACCATCATCGCCACAGCAGGCATTAGTACCGTCAACATTAGGATTTGTATCCTTGGCTTCTTCGCTCGCCATCTGCAGAGGGATTAAAGAAATGTACCTATAGACACTGCTACCACGACGACAGGGCCGGCGACAATCAATGCTCCGGCCACTTTCCCTCCAATCACCTGTCCGTTATACCCCGCAAGAGTAATGGTAATCGGCAACTTCATTGGAGAGCCTGAGGATGAGGGTAGCGACGACGGTGGCGGAATAGGGCAAGTGAGAAAGGTAGCAGAGAGGGAGAGGATTTCAAAACGTCCATTCAGCGTGAAGGTTGATGCATGGGCATGGGAGGAGGCAAAGTCGATGAAGGAGACGTTTGCGATGGCACCGCTGCAACTGAAGATGCCAATTCCGATGCAGCGGTAGAAGGCGAAGTCGGCAACGCCCTTGACAATGTCGCCGCCCGGGGGAATCTCGATCGCGGTGCTCTGCATGGTGGAGTCGGGTTCAGGGGTGATGTAGATGGGTGGCTTAGGCTTGTTTTTGGAGCCCACGAGTGGACCTCGGCCTTTTCCTGGCTCAGGTTTGGGCTGCGCCATCGCTTTGGCTCTCTACCTCTTGATCCTCCGCCAACGGTTGGGATGGAGGCATGGCTAAAGCAAAACGAGGGCATTTTTTAAAATTTTCCATATATATCTACACCACATGATTATCATTAAAAATCCCATTGATCAAGACAAAGATGTATAAAAGATAAAAGTACTAGTACAATCACCAGAGACATGATTTTTTAATAATATCCAACAAAATAATCATTACAATACGATCACAATAGCATTGGCAATGTGCATATATCCCCTTGTAATGTACTAAATAGAATATTCCTACATTCTTCCTTCTTTTAAAATATAAATCGGAAATTAAAATGTTAATTTATTTACTTTTAACATAAGGCCGGCCAAAAAATTCCATGCAATAAGATGAGGTCACATATTAGAAAATAAACAAAAATAGTAAAGATAAATTAAAAATATTTTGGAAAAATAAATTAATACTTAGCTTACACGATTTTTTTGGGATTAAAAAATAACAGTCAATAAGGTCTATTTTTAACAATTAAAAAAAAGAAAAATGCAACAGAAAATGTGGAAAAAAGAAAAATAAGAGAACATTAGGAACAATATAAATAAACAAAAATCTAAACAATTGAAACTCATTGTCTATAGTTCTATGGATCTTTATAAAAGAAAACAACTAAAACTTCTTAAAATGAAAATCCAAAAATTGAAGAGTAGGGAAATATTAGGTATAAAACCGAAAATATAAAAACAAGGGGTTTTAACGGAAAAAACCCTCATACATGGGCATTGTATTAATTTCAGACCAATAAAAATGGGCAAACAGAAGGGGATCCTAACTTTATGTTTCTGTTTTTTTTTTTTTCTTTTTTTTTTTTGGTCTTTTAGTGCTATAGTCGATATCGATTATTTGTGTGTCTACTAAAGACCGAAACTCATTTATTCCCCCTTCGTCTTCTTCCTCTTTTCCCTCTTTTCCCATCACCTGGATAAGGGATGGAGAGTCCCAGATCTCTGGACTCTCCCCCATCCCCTTAAACCCCATCTCTTCTCTCTATCCCATCCCATGTGCAGATCTCCTGCCTCTCTCTATCTTCATCCTATCACCTCTCTCTTGTTCTTGATCCCTGCACATATAAGAGTGTGAACCCATCGTCATGTCCCTCTCTATCCCAGTCCACAACAGCAGACCAACCTCTCTCTCTCTCTCGCTCTCATCCCCTCATGCGCAGACTTTTTCATGAAACACATATGAAACACATTATTGTTTTTTTCTCAAAATGCTAGTTGGTGTGGGTTAAGGGATATTATATCAGTGGTAATCTAATCACAACAAATTCGATTATTATCATGTCAGTAACATCATCCAATCAAAGTTCAAAGCCCCAATGAACAAACCCAACAACGCAGTTCAGCACATAAAACCCGCAACAACTCAGCTCACGGCTTTGATTCTCACTAGATGTCTGCTAAAAGCCTTAAAAGAGATTTATTGGCAATGTTGGCATTGCTCATGAGCAATAGGAAACTTGAAAAATGTGGCTTCTCATTGATTGGCCATCGCTAGTTTGTGTAATGAATAGAAAGATCCAGGGGACACATCTTTTTGTGATTTGTTGCGGCTTACTGTCTGGTACGGTATGGAGTTGTTCTACAATCTACATTTGAGTCGATTCGACATATACTCTACTACATTTGGGTCGATTCATTTGTAATCGTGATACTACGACCTATGGGACAATTTGTCAAAATAATAGTAATAAACAAGTTGGGCCTTTATCGCAGCGCCAGCGCCTCCTTCTATCGCACCTCGCAGTCGGACGCGTCTCACGGGAAAAGGGGAAAAGAGGAAGAAGACGGATGGGGAGCAAAAGGGTTTCGGTCTTTAGTAGACACATAGGGACACTTGATATCGGCTATAGCGCTAAAAGACCAAAAAAAAAAAAAAAAAAGAAACGTAAAGTGAGGACCCCCTTCTATTTTGCCCTTTTTTTTTTAGGTTCAAATCAATACAATGCTCATGTATGAGGGTTTTTCCCATTAAAACCCTAAAAAGAATCTTTCTTTGAACATAAACTATTAAGAGACACGTTAAATAATCAAAGGAAAAAAATAAGCAAATTCCTCGTTCTGATGCATTAGAAGATAGAGAAATATGTGTGGGATATAAATAGAAATTTGCTTAAAATAGAGAAAGATCTATAGGTCTTGTAGGAAATTATTTCTTTCTTAGGACCTGATATTTATCTTCTCTACCACAAGAAGACTTAGGCCATGTTTGGAACCACTAATCTATTTTTTAAAGACCATTCAATATAGACCCATATAAAAAAGAGCCATAGAAAAAAGAGGCTAACATAAAAGGAGTTGTTTGGTAATGCAAGGGTCTATGCTAAATAGACATTTTTATAACATTGGTTGAGGATTTTTCTACATATTTCTTGAGATTTACAAGGTATTAGGCCATGAAATTTGACCATAAGGACGTGCTCAACCTTCCAATGAGATCTCACGGTTTGGATCTTGTGTTTTGGCCCACATAATCCATTAAATTTTACTTAGTGGCTCATGTTTTTTGCACATATCTAGAGATCGGTGATGATCCAATGGGTGAAATTTGGTTTCGTGATTATGTTTGATATTATGAACATTACTAACGGTTTAGATCTTATTTTAAATGCCTCTAGATAATAATAAAAAATTGAAACAGCTTACTGCTCATGGACAAATGCAATTTTGAGCATAATACATCAATGATTATTTTTGTTTTGCACATATCTCGAGATTCACAATGTATTATGTGATCAAAATTGACCACAGAGCCGTTTTCAGCCTCCCAAACATATCCAAAGGGTTTGATCTTGTGCTTCGGGCCCACAGATCATAAAAAAAAATTATATCCAATGGCTCATGGTTTGTGGCACGTATCCCGAGATTGGTGATAATTCAACGGCTGAAATTTAGATACATGGCCATGTTTGACCTTGTAAACATTTTCAACAGTTTGAACCTTGATTGGGACACTCAGATTTGGAGAAAATCTGAAAAAACCGGACTGGGCGTGATTATGCATAATCACTGTAGCTCCACTTCTTTTTTTTTTCCCTCTATTTCTCAACTCCCTCATCAAAGAGGCCGTGGAAAAGTAGAGCTATTGCCTTTACTTCTCTCAAATATGTAGAGACTGAAAGGCGGTGCCAAACATTCTATTTTTTCAAACCTCTATCCATTTTAGAGAAATAGAGAAAAAGAGGGAAAGATTAGACCTCCCAAACATGCACTTAGATGAGCCTCAAATCACCTCAAACATTCAATAAGTGATAAGTTTAGATTATGTGTGATCTATTAAAATTACATCTCTGTGACAATCTTTATCTCATTTTGTTTACTCTTTCCTCTAAAGGACTCCTAATGTGGGCCTCACATACTCCTCTTCTTACATGTTTGATTACATGAGAAATGGAGTATAATAGGAGCATAGTCCAAATCAAGAATAAAAGAAAGAGAGGGTTTTTAAAAAACAAGCACAAGAGACAAAATTCTACACTACTCAATTTATACACAAGTTGTGGAGAATAAACAAAATGGCATAAAGTGGGGTAAAACTCACATCAGTTGTTCACACACCCCTCCTCTTTTCGATAAAAATATACATTAAGTATAAATTTATGTCACATCAAGGTTACTCTCCTTTTGCTTAAAAAAAAGTTTACTCTCCTTTAACTTCTTCCATTTAAACTTTACGTCATGACTACCAATTTTTTCATTTGCTAAACAAACAGGTTTGGGTTGTGGATGGTAGCAAGATCTGGTAAAAGGTGTTTTAGGAGCCACATGATCTATTTCCTTGACCAACATTGACAGCAAAGCGGACCCACATTAAAGGGCCAGGAGGCTTCAAGCCCCCACCATCCTAAAAAATGTCTATAAGGGCTATATAGCCTAGCCCCCATTGAAATGATGACATTGACCCCAATTCCACTCTTTGCTATTCTTCCAACCTTTTTGGTGAAGAACTCTTTTCTCTGGATCTCTTTCCCATTTATCTGTCTCATTTCGCAATACGTCATTATTCGTCTACACTAACAAAGGAGTTTGATGAGTCTGTCTCATATCGGTGTAGGGGGATACGCGTCATACTTAATCAATCAAGAACAAAGAACTTTATATGGTGTTGGCTCTTTATCTCATATTAGTTTAATAAACTACTGTGATTTTTGTGTAATAAAAAATTATTATGAATTTTGTGTTATCAAAAAACTATTATGATTTTTGTAATGGCTCTTAGAACAGGCGGACACGTATCAAATTGGCTTGTTTTGATTTAAAAAAAAAAAAAACACCTTTTCAACTAAGCATCGTTAGCATCCCTCAAACGAAAATCCTAAGTCCACCACTGACTGACAGCCTCGTGTATGGGTTGTGGCTTGCAGAGTTGCTTACGTCTATTGGGGAGAATGACGACTTGAGTCCTTTCCTCATCACAAGGAACCGAACTGGAAGTCGCTAAACGACCCCTTCCAAGGAATTGGTGGAATTTAGGGAGATTTACTAAAGGGAGAAGAAGAAGAGACCCCTCCTCCAAGGTACAATTTATTTTGAATTCTATGGATCTCTTAGTATTCTTTTCCCCTCATCAACAATATCTCTTCATGTTTGTGATTTAAAGTTTGATTTGGATTAGTTTTTCACTAAAGATTTGATTCACATTTGAATTGGGGGTTTTATGAATATGGTAGGAGGTTTCCTTGTCTTTGGGCCTCGCTTCATTATATAAATTCTAGTTTTGAGGTTTTCTTACAAATACATGAGGTCCTAATTTGCTGATGATCCTTGGTATCTCTATTTAGTGTCATTAAGATGAAATCTATTTTCTCTTGTTCCATTCTTGATTTTTCCTATTGATCTAGTTTTGTTATGTGATACATGCCACAGATGAAGAAACTTTAATTCTTCTATGACTGTAATCTTCTAGACTTTTAATAATGATGTTCAATCTTATAATAATGCGCGACCTGAACCATAGTGAAACATTGAACGAGTACTGCAGGCCGATGGAAACAGCCCATGTTTGCAGCCTGTCAAGTTAAACTATGCGGGCCCTGTTTTGGGTACAACAAGTTCATGGTTGGGTCTGAAATTCAGTAGTTCTGGTTGCTCTCAAATAGTTTGGATATTGGACCAGATTGTAGCAGCTGAACCCTATAAGAAAGTGGTTTCAGATTTTCCACCATGATCCAGGGTGGAGGAGTCAAGTACAAGGGCAATGGTTGTCAAAATTCAGCTGCCATGTCCTGTACCTAGTAACTGAACTTGAGTATGGAATTAAAAATTAGGAATCTAGACCCAACCGAAAGCGAAAGCCAAATTCAGAGGTAGTTAAGAAACCTTGACAAAGCACATCATTGGAATGTATTTAGATATGGAAACCAGAAACAAAACCAAATTTTGGGGGCTGTTGCAAATTTACTTGGTTGGATCAGAGAATGAGATCAAACATAGTAAGAGAACCCTTTAGCATGCGAAGAAGTTTATTACAGCTGATACATATATCTGCTGACCATATTAAGGACTGACTTATAGGAGTTGAAACTCTCATAGGATTCCTTCATTGAATGAACCCTATCTGCTGCATAAAGGACAAGTAAGGTTAATCCTGACTAGTGGCCTAACCTTGTCTACTTATTCACAAAGAAACATTAGTGCTTCTTATTACTCGAACCATTGACTCCTACTGTTGGATACTTGTAAATCAAATTGTTAGAATCATGTCAACTATCCTATTGTTGTACTTGCCACCCACAATGATGATAAATTAAAATATTCAACCTGGGTCATATCTTATAAAATTATTTTCTAAAATTTCCAATCGTCCATCCAAGAGAGAAAGATCACACACAAGTCAGCTATGGCCTCAATATTTAAGAGCTTTTTGTTAAGGGTATTCCTAAGTATAAACATCTCATCTTGAATGGTTAATTTTAAACTTATTGCAGCAAGTTTTTCTCTATAAACCAAACCAAGACCAAGGGCATCGAACTTGCTCTGTTACCAACACAATGAAATCAATGATACTGTAAAGCAAAATTTCCCTACAGCTTACAAATATAGTAGCCATGATTTATGCCCAAAATGAGGATCCCACCATATGATTAAACACCATGATGAAAATGTGACTAGGTGCAAATGTGGAATCACTGCTGACTGTGTTAATCACTCCTTGTTAGTTTTTTTTTCTTTTTTTTTTTCTTTTTGCTACATTGGTTTCTGGTCTTAGAAGGATACTTCAAAGCTTAGGGATCAATCCCAGACCATTTTGAGTGAAACTGGGGTGCCAATACTACTCAACCATAAGTTGGCTCCTTCTGTTAAGTTTACAATGGCATAAAATATAACTATAGCGGGTAAATTTTGAGCCTATGCTAGTGTAGAATGTGGTGCGTGTCATGTGAATTGGTTGAATTGTTGGAGGTACCATATGAGGGACCGCACCTGTCAAATAGGTTGTTAGACTAAGCCCAATGTGAGACATGACCATTTCTAATGGAAAATATATACCAGCAAACACAAATATAAAAGAATTCTCAAAATATCTTATCCTACCAACAATATGACCACCAGAACTTGAACATTTCTATAGAATGAGAAAATATCGTACTACTAATTTTTCTTGAAATTCTACCTTTTTTCAAACTGATAACAAACACTTCCATCCTTTGTAAAATCCCAAAGTGGAAGAAAAAAGATAGAAAAAAGCAATAAAATCAAACAATTAACTGCTTCAAAATCTTTACAGTTCCACAATTTTTTTTTCAAATTAATAGTAAAATAACCAATCAAACTCAGTTATACTGTCTACATAGACTGCAAAAAAAATTTAAATGCATCAAGCTGCCATTTCAATCAACCTTACACTAAAAGATTCTCACAATAACAGTTAGATAAATAGTAAAATATCACAAATCAATCTCAAAGATGTCGTCTGCGTTGATTTTAAAACAGATGTAACAATACCAAACTGTCATTTAATCAAACCCATCACCTCCTTTTTCATCATTTGATGCTAAATAAGGAACAACGAACTAAACCAACAACAACTCTGTTATCTGTATCTAACCTTATATTCTAAATCCCACAAATTCAAATAATATCTAAAAAATTAAAAATAAAAACACCATAACCAAAACATTTCTTAGAAAGAAGAGAGTAAAGTTGCTAATATTAAATAACATGAACCTCAAAGTTCTACAAACTGATTTAGAAAAAGGAAATGAACATGAAAACAAAAGGAAAGGATACTATACATAAAAACTAAATTAAAACAAGGAACCAATCTATAACTCTATATTTTTGTTGTTTGCAACTACATGTGTTAGAAAAGCATAGCAGATATCAATGAAAACGCGGTTGACCAAGTGACCGTATCCCTCATGGTCACAATGGCACTGTTCATATGGATTTTGACCTCCATCAACCAACCAAAACTCATCTCGCTCCTTCCACATTCTTTTTTTGCAATCTTCTTGATTCTCCCATTGTCGGCGATGAGAGAGATATTGGCCATGGGTCATTGGATGGGTGAGAAGTATTGTGTGCCAATGAGTCAGACAATGAATTGGACAATATATTTGGGTGTTACAAAAAAGCTCTCTTAACTCAAGGTGGCACCTTTCATCCACCAAGCATCTGCCATACATGTGTCCAAATAAAATATGGCATAGAAAATGGACAGTGAGATGGTTAAAATTGTGTTACATTTGTGATACATGGACGCATTATAGTTGTCAATGATAAGTTGTCATTCCTAAAAATAGGAATGACTAGGAGGGCAGCACTAACCCTGTGGCCCGTGGGGGATAAGTTTCCATTGCTAAGTATGGTAAGGGATGTCAATTTGATTAATTACAGTCAAACTCCTTATAGGATTTAGTACTAGAGGATAAGGACGCAGATCTCCTGTCACCCATAGATTAACTATTCTTACACTAGAAGATAAGGATACAGATTTTCTATCACACACTGATTAACTATTCTTCGTACTAAAGGATAAGAATACAGATTTTCTATCACCCATAGATTTACTATTCTTACATATGCATCTAATAGAAAAGATCTTCTACACCTAAGACATGGAGAAAGATCAAGATCATTGATTTTGTAATCAACACAAACGCGCGCAAGCATGCGTGCGTGTGCGTGTGTGAAAAGAGGCATTAATTTGGTTCATTGCATCCGGACTCATTTTGAGGTTTAGTAATGAAGGATAAGGCTACAAAATTTTCTGTTACCTAAAGATTAGCTATTGTTGCAAATGAATCCACTACAAAAGATTTTGTATACTTTAGGGACATAAGTACCAATATGTGGGTGAGAAGTTTTCATTGCTAAATATGGAAAGGGGTACTAATTTGGTTAATTCCATTTGATTCTTTATTAGTTTAGTAATGGAGGATAAGGATACAGATATTTCATTACCTGTAGGTTAACTATTATTGCACATGAATCCACTACAAAAAAATTTGTACACCTTAGACAAATGATGAAGGATGAGGACCAGTGATTTGCTAATATCGACATCCTGGCCATCCATTTTGAGGGATTTTTCATGTTGGGTGTGGGTCGTTGATCTTATACATTTGATGAGCTACTATAATACAAAAACTATACGAAAGGGATGTGGGATGGGAAGGGCTATACTTGGACAAAGTGTCCACTAAATCTTGTATATAAAGGATATGAGGTGATCAAAATGCTAAGTTAGCATTTCCGTTCAAGCCAAATTATTACAAAAAATTGTGTATACCATGCAGACAAGAAGAGTGATCAAGACTGTTAATTTGATAACAGTCGACATCCTAGCCATCCATTTGAAGTGAGTTCTCTTGTTGAATGTGAACCACAATCTTATGTTGAATTAGCAATCTTTAAACTGACTAAGGGTTGATGGTCCATGCAATTCATCTAATGCTTCCTAACGTAGATAACAGATGTCTGCATTATAGAGAAGGAGTTAATGTGTATATAAGAGAGAGACATTTCTGAAAGAGTAAGAGAAGAGAGTTACTTCACGCAGATTTTATTTTATTTTTTTGCTAAAACAAGCAGAATTGTTTTTTGGTAATACTTCAAGTGGAGACATTGAGAAAAGGAAGAGGAACAGTCATGACTCCGTTAAATCGTAAAAATTCTCAATACACTTGAGTTATGGTCGGATAGGAAACGGTTGTGGAAAACATTCAAAAAGATGTAAATGCAATAGTCAAAATCAATTGGGTGTACGGTCAAAATCAATTGGTTCTAAATTTCTGATTTCTACAGTCAAAACAAGTTGGCTTCATATATAATAATTGACAAAGGAGGTAGAGGAGGTGAGGAATTTGGGGCTAGCCCTAGCAGCCTGTTAGGATTGATCACATGATCGAAAATGTCACTGGGCATGGATGTCGCATCTACACTAATGTAGTGTTTATCACATTTCAAACATGCGCCAACCCACGTTAATTAGCTTGATGATCCTTGGACTCACATTGTGTTCCATATTTTAAAACTATGACCCAGATTGAAGGAGAATTTTCACTCTGTCAATCTCCTTTTCCACATAGGTAGGGCATCCAACTCCCCAACACCTCAATCGAGTTTTGGCTTCCACTCCCCTTTTCCACAGGAAAATCTGTTTCTTCAAATCACCACCATTTTTCGTTTTTTTGTAAAATCCTGAAATCACTACTTGAGGTGAATATAAACATGATTTAATGAAGTCCTTTAAAATGAAAAGAGAGATACAAAGGAACTTATACACCCAATTTTGTTTCAAAACTCCACTCATAAATCCTCAAAACATTGCAGTCATCGCTATATCTAGAATTTCTTTATTAAAAAGGCAACACTTTAGTTGGTTGTGCTCACCACATGGCTGCTTATTTAGAATTTTCTTGTAACTCTTTAAATTATCATCATCATACATTAACTACGTTCATTGCATTTGCTTTCATGGTCAGATGCTGTAAGCTGATATTTTTGTAATGTCACATTAAAGTTATAACCCCTACCCACAACTCTATTTTTTTCCAAAGTTTTGGGAAACAAAAATCATCACATTGCTAATATATGTTGTTGATTTGATCTCCCCCGTCATGCATTATATGCCCTCTCCTAACATTGTGATTGTCAAATGATCCTAGCCAGTCCAAAAAGTGTATAAGCTACAAAGTATTAAGTGCTCGATTGAGCATTTGCCGTGAGTGATAGAATGCTAAATCTTGAAATGAACTATTGAGGTGGAGTTTCTCCCTCAGGGATAAGATGCGCAGGATGATCATTTAATTGGGCCGGTTTCAACTATCTAACATCCATTTAGTAGGTCCTAGACATTTAGTTCAGGCCGTAACTAATAAATATGGCTTAAGGAAAAGAAAGTTGATATAAAAATGACAGTTGTAAATTTTGTGATGAATTATGTGCATGTACTAACAAATAGCATACCGTTCAATATGTACATAATATAAAAGAGATTTTGATGGTTTTTTGTACTTCTTAATCAGTTTAGGTAATCGTATAATTTAGACTTAAGTCAAAGTCTATTAATTTTTTTTTAAAAATCTTGGAGGTCGAGAATCTTTTAGTATATGAAGATGTAAGCCGAAAAAGATATGGATGAAACTAGTGAGAATAAACAAGAAAAAATAAATGCAACCCATCCAAGAATTTTTAGTTGGAGAAATATTATGATGTGAAGTAGAATTTATATAGACTAAACATAGGTTACTTCGTTCATAACGTTGTGAATGGGCCTGATTACTCCCTGGTCCGGCCAGGACCTGGGCCTGATCCAGATACATTTTTAGGGTCCCCAACCCTTAACGGACTAAATCTAGGCCATGGATTATTATTTGGTCCGTTTCAATTTCTTAAATTGCTTTATGAATTTAGTCTTGGTTAGAAAATAAATTAGTTCTAAATGTACTAAATGACTCTAAACAGGTAAAGTCGGGTCACCCATTTTCAGAACAGGTGAATTTCAAACTGAGCACGAAATTCTGTGGGCCTAAAACTTTCAATTGCAAATAAAACTTAGCCTTTATGACCAATTTAATAATTTATATTAGACTTATCTTTGGTGCTAATGTTCATAAATTAAGGAAACAACCTGCCTAATTTTGGTTCCATCCTGAAGAAAGAGAAACACCCTTGAAGACCTAACACTATGGCAGTGAATTGTCGTCCGTGGAGATGCACAACAGAATTGATGGGTAGTCTCCAGACGGGGTCAAACCGATGGATTTGTATGTGTTCCCAGCAACTGTAGCATGTAGACCCAGACCATTAAATCAACAAGAAGTGTTATCTAAAAAATAAAATTCTACCAGCTTAACTGGCAGGCCCAAAATTGAAAGCCCACTAATTGGAGTGGATGGTGATTAATGGTGACTACTACTCCCCTCAAGAAAACAAACGGACGCCAAAATAGTTGATGTAAAATGTCATTATGGTAAAAAGATGCATGAGACCATTAAACTTGACCTAAATATCTCCAACGGAGGTATTCTATTATGTAATGTGGAGTCCAGATTCAAAAGTATATCAGGAGTGCCTGAGATAGAGAAAACTTGGGCAGGCGCAATGCTTATTGATAGAAGATGATGAATGGGGTTGGCGTTTGGAATAAATATATATATATATATATTATGCAAATCTTAATAAATGGTTGACACAGATTTGATCTAGAACAATAAAATAGCTCAAACTTAGGAAATTTAATATTTTGGTTTTTAATTTAATGAGAGACTTCTATTGAAGCTTCACCCTTTACTATTTTTCATGCACTATTGCAATTTGCAGCTCAGTGTGGAATTTGGTTAGGTGTAAGATTTCATTTTGAATCAATGTGCAACTTGTAGATGATGTATTTTCCTCCATTCAAGCATTTTAGATATATATATATATATATATATATATATGCCTTATGATCTTCAGATTTATATCTTTTGTAGTGGGACTTTCATTTTATATCTTATATTCAAATCTTAATATTTATTTGTATTTCTCGAAAAAAATTTACTGAATATGTGGGCGTGTATGATCAGAACGATCAAATTGTAGGCCGTCACATGTGAAAATTACACCGACATATGATTACAATGAGCATTAACCTTTGGAAGATAATGACCTGACCAGGGTCATTATTATGAACATGGGGTAGGACTAATGATACAAATAGCCCACATCAAAGGGCATGAAATCCGTATGGATTGGCCACTGCCAAATGATCGGTTTGAATAATGGTTTCAAGTCGGGTTTTTTCATCATGGAATAAAAAAAAAACATTAAGAACATTGTTATCAAGTCCAACCTTATCCCACTTACTACCTCATCCATCCTTTTATATACATCGTATGCGATGGCCGGCCATCTTCGATTGCATGGTGGGCCCACTCTCGCCACATTTCTATGGTGTACGATTATTGTGGGGTTTGAGAATTGTTTGGATTGGCCATGAACCCATCCAATGGATGGGATTTGTCCTATTGACTGTACATAATAGTTACCTTCAAGGAAAATCACCTTTTTTTAGTTTATGTTATACCATTCCAACAATTTTCACCTTTCTGTTATACATGATTTCCTATTTCCTTAATATTGGGTATCCTAATCCTATTCAAACTAACCTTAAGCAGAAAATCCTATTCATACTAGCCACTTACAATTTTCAAACAACTTTGCTCAATATGTGGGGCCAACTATAATTGCATGAGATATAGGCCCTACTTTAATTGCACAATATGTGAGTTGGTATTAAATGTATTATCCAATCCATTATCAAATTTCAACCAATCTATTATCACGTCTCAAATTATTTCTAAATCTTACCTACTTTTTAGCGAAAAATTATACCTTCATATCTAATGTTCATATAAATACTTTCCCAGCTTGAATTTCACATACCCAATCCATATATTTTTACGCCATTTTTATGTATTTACTTTAAAATTTTGTTCAATATCACGTTGTGTGCGGGCTAATTATCATTTTTCTGGTACTTTTGATGATTTTAGGCTAATTATTATCAAAATGATAATTTCGGCGATAATACATGAAAATGTAAAATTCATTGGTAATCCAGTGTAGAGTCCTTACAATAAATTTTCTCTCATGAGTCTCCATCTTTATCACGATTTTTTAATCATCATTTATATTTACTAATTTAACCAAATAAATATGAGTCCCATTATGAAATTTCAAGTCTTCTTTATTTTCAGACTCATAATATGTAGGGGCTACTTTTTTTTTTTTATATACTAACACACAAAAAGCTTTTTTTATACTAGAACGGGGCCACTTTTATAGGCTGTATTTTGCTATTTTTTTCTCCTTATTTTCCTTTCAATATTCAGTAAGATTAATCCATGGAGCCTATTATGGACATTTTTCTCCTTTTTTTTCTTTGGATATTTAGTAGGATTACTGAATATGTGGGGCCCCATTATAGAAGCCAATTAATTCCAAAATCTACATTTAATTCTAAAATACCACTCAATTCATGGCTAAGCACAAATATAATCAAATCAAGCTCCTAAAATTTTTACTATTTACTTGATTTTTTTCTAAATATTTTCACCTACCTAAAATTTCTCTAATGAATTTCCATCTTTATTATAAATTATTTATTAATATTCATTTCTAAATTATTTAAATATTTAATAATATTTCTAATTAGAAATTTTAATAATTTTTTAATTATGGCCTATTGCACTAGTACTCATTTAACCCATTTCCATTGATAAAATTTCGAAGCATGCATCATGAATTCATGATATGTCATTAATGAAAGTTTAAAGATATCATGATTTCCATCAGCTGTCCCATGCATACCCTAAACACCTCATCATGAGGCCCACCTGATAATCCATCGAAATGGACAAAACATACAGGACACCCCGGATTTACGCCCATCCCATTTTTTACACCCATCCAACCAGTCTATACCATTGAATCGGTGGGCCAATTTTTGAAGTGGTGGAAGTTTTTAGCTATTGATGAAGGGTTGAGGATTATGGGATGGGGTCCATATTTTTTACACAGATAGGCTCCAATCAGATCAAGAGATACCCGCAATCCCATCCCCAACTAGAGCCCCCAGGTAGGCCCTACAGCAAGGTGTGCATGGAAGCTTAAATGCACACAATGTGCACCTTATAACTACTCTTGATATCAGTCTGATTTTATTAGAAAATGTTAATTCCTAATAATGCTCTAATCTTTGGATATTGTTGAAAACATTTAAGTTTTTTTTTTTTTAGATTATAGTCATAATTAGATATCAAAATGTTATTGGAAAATTTTTAATTTATTAATAACGCTCTAGTATTTTCATATTATTGGTAACATTAAAAACAAAAATGGTTTTGAGAAAGAAACAACATAATATAATATGAATTTGCATTCGTTCATGCTGAGATCTTCCAATCTCATCATGGATAATAACTTTTTAAATAATAAAAGAAACTATATTTAAACAAATACAGAACTTTTCCCCTTAAAAAGATTTATGTAGTTTGTAATTCTGATGTTTTGAAAATATCATGCTATGATCTAAAAATTACAGTTGTATGATGATATCAGAACATTTTCAGAATGCATTTTTTTTTTATTGTCATTCTTGCCAATCTCAATATTCCTCCTTTATCAGATATAATTATATTTTCTATAATAAAGGACGGTCTGTGCACTATTAATAGATATTCACCCTTAGTTCTCACTCAAGTACCAAAAGAGTATTCTACCAAAAAAAAAAAAAAAAAGTACCAGAAGAGTATGGCTGTCTATGTCTATTTAGTATTTAGGCACTAAAATGTGATTTCATCTAGGCAACAATTATGTGATCCCAAATTAAAAGATCCCACAGTGTCGTGGACAATGCTTTATTTATTTTTATTTTTTATTTTTTGGGTATTCTAGTATTTTGAAGTTTTTGTGTAAAGTTTTTAGATTGGATAGAGAAAAAAACTTACCTAATTCTGCCCTAATCTTCTTTTTTTTTTTTTATATTGAAATGTATTGTTACACAAATAAGCCATTGGTGCATTTATTGGTGCATTGATAAGAGCATGAGATAATTCAAAACTATCCTGTGATCTCTGCAGTAGATATGCATTTGGGTTTAGGCTAGGTGTCCAAATTCTCAAAGATTCTTCACCGTTTCTTTGTGAAGTCATGAAAAACTCACATTTGACAATTATAAATCCACAAAGATTTGGGCATGTTGTCATGTTGGAAATTGTCCCATGAATTTGGAGATTCTCATTTTTTTTTTTTTTGTAGATTTACATCCAAGTTTGGGTTTAATCAGGTTTTTTGTCTGTTGGCCAAGTACTTTGCACCTTAAGAAGCGTAGAAGTCTTGTGTTCTACTACACCTACCACTGTTAGCTACCTCTCATAGTTTTACCCGGTACATGTGGATAGAAGGGCTTGCATGTGCTCTAAGGGATTAGTTCTCAGCTGTCCATAATCAAGTGTCCTTCGAGCTCAGAGCCAAAGGCTCTTAGGCTAGGCTGAGCGAGAGATATCTTGGGCTATAAAAAAAAAGACCTCTTTTTTGTGCTTCTTTATGTCTTTTTAATCAATAATGATTGCGATTTTTAGATCCTTGATGGTGGCTCATGTTACGAGAATACAATTATTTATTTTTTCCCCTTTTCTTCTCTATTTATGGATAGGATATAGGGATCATCACTTGTAAAGTTTGAAGATAAATGCATGTTTGGATTGGATGGTGATGAGAGTTATTATTATTTGGGTTTGCACCCCCATTTTGAGACACTGTCACTCCCATGACCTTCACAAACAGTGTAGGGGAGCAGATTCGGAGTGAGGAGGGTATAAATAGGATTTTTAGTCGGCGTGGGTTCTCTCTTAATAACTTTCTAATGCACTTAAAGCCTTATCATGTATTTTGAATCCATCATCAACCCAACAGTAGGGAGTGCAAGTATTGTATTATAATCATAGTATTTATTAATTTGGATTAAATAAAATTATATTGATAAAAATGAGTTTCTGTAGGGTTACTCTCTACCACTAAATGTATTATAGATATTTCATTTTAGCTTGGTTGGACTACTAGCCAGGAGATTTGAAGGAAAGCTATCCTTCTAGGGATCAATCCCCGGAGGGAGCTGTGGGACCAGGTGTGTTATCTACAGTAACAACTTTTTGATTTCCGGTGTATTTTAGATATTATCTATGTTACAAGTTTTAGAGAAAAATAAATTCAAACTTTAGAAATTTTGCACATAGGGATAAAGCAGCTGGGTAAAGTGTCATTTTACTCTGAAAACTTATGGTGGTTGCAAGGATGCCAGCCACTAGTCCAACCAAGCTACAAAAGGTAGCGTGTTATATGAAAATATTGAAACAAAAGGGGCTTCTTTACAAATTATTGAAACCTCATGGGGCTAAATACCAAAAACTACACACGCAAAAAAATAAAAATAAAAATAAATATAAAAAAAAACCCCATCTGAAACTAATGTAGTTTTTTAAGTTACCATTTGAGCTGTTTTTGTTTTAAAATTAAGACATGTTAAGAAAACTATAGTAGCCTCGATCAGCAATGATACAGTATGTGGTCCACTTTCCCATGATTCCAAGCTCTCATCTGTTGGACCATAACCACCATAGGTGGCTAGATTGTTGATTCTGACTCATACATGGCTATCCCAACCAAATCAACGTTCCTAATAGCTGAAACGCAGGGCTGTAACCATACACCATACTCTCAGAAACACAACTTAATTTCCTCATATTTCGAAAGCCACCAAGTCCAGTGACTCAGCCTGGTAAAAAATAAAGACTCAGTCTGAATATATAAAACATAAAATATATATATAATCTCCAAATGGTTGCAAGAATTTTGACCTAGTCTTGGCCAAGGCAACCAAGTTTCTACCTGGCTTTGACTGAGTTAACTCAGATACGGCCAAAACTCATCAGGGACCGATTTTCTCAGAGAGTCCTCGGTTCTCTACTTGCAGTTACTCAACCGACTTTAGTCCCACCAAGCTTTGAAAATATGTGCTGAATTTTGAAAGTATAACCCACCTGCAGTCTAATTGCTAGTCCAAGCCCCAAGGAAGACACGCCATGTTATCACCCTCATTTTCTAATCTAATCTTGAACAGAAAACATCCCTATGTTGTATAGAATATGCATCAGGTGTGAGGCAGTCAGGCAAAGGCTATGAAAACGTGAGAAATTCTGAAATTTTAAAACAGAAGCAAAGCAACCAAGAAATGAAACAAGGCTATGAAAAAGGAACAGCTGACACCCGTAGAACACTGGAAAAGCATCAAACTTTCTTCATCATTCTCATCAAACACAGGAACAACAGCAGACTCCAGTTTCATCATTCTCATCTAACATGAACAACAACAAACTATTTCTTTTAAAACACACAATAGAAGCCCTAGTACAACAGAAACAAATAAGACCATCAAGCAAACTATTTCCTCCCAAAAAAAAAAACACTAACGCAGAAACAAGAAAACCATAACAAACAAACTACAAGATCTACCTACTCATCTTTCTTTCCTCTGTCGTCTCCATGTTCTTTTCTTCTTCATGCTTTTCTTTGAGAATCTCTCGTGCACTGGCAATGTGCTGCTCCACCAGGTCTTGCAAGCGTTGTTGGATAGAGTACAAACAGGTCTAACATGTGCTTATTTGCTAAGAGCCAATTGTCTTTCAATGGGTATGTCTTCCCCCATTACTTGTCTCCTTGCTTCCATTTGTCTCAGAGGTACAGGTGCAAACAGGTCCTATATAGATCTTGCCCCCTTATGTGACAATTGAAACGATGCCTTATAGCAATGGACATTTCAAGTTTTTTTGCCTACATGAAGGTTTAAAATACACAAACACACAAAAACCTGTCATCATCAAATGAGGTTAGAATCACTAGAAACAAGGTCCGACAATAATATACAAGGCAGAAAATAAACATAAAGGATAAGATGAACTGGGGAAGCATAACAAAATGGCACAAAAGGCATGATGGTCTAACACGCTAGAGATATTTAACTGGAAAAACAAATGGTCCCTATAGGGCAAGTTGAACAACGATTATCTCCCTGATGAAATATAGTGATAATATCATGATATATATGAGATGGTATTTTTCGGTGACTAGTAGAACAAAGAAGAGCACCAACAATTTCAGCCATTCCTAGCTCTTTACATTTAGCGGACCCATGAGTTTCAGATTAGTAACTTAATTAATAAAAAAATTCAAATCGCAGCAATTGATTTTGGTTCCCCTGACCTGAAGACAACACAAGCTCCAATGATGCAGGCAAAAGTGTAAAGTTTTCTAATAGAAGAACACTTTAAACATCCTCACTTAATTATTGAACATGATCAAATTTAGACAAAAGACTATGTATATTCATGTACATACACAAATGCCGCTGCATAATGTTTCCAAAAGCCAGGTTGGTTTCATTCAAATAAATTGCCTATGTCATCTGGCAACTTATTGTAAAATGAATTTGTGCGCATTACTACTCAAGGAAACTAGTGTACTCATGTCAAACTACAGTGACCATATTTCCATGCCTGTCATAACTCTCAGAGGAACACCTGCGCATTTAATGGTTTGGGCACTTGATTTCTATGATCTTAAGAACAATTACCGATGAAAACAACCAAGGTCAACAGTTTGAACATGCTTCCCCTTAATGTCGCCTAAAGCCAGCATGATTGCATTCAAAGAGATGATCACACAGAGAGAAGATGTTTGGGTCTCAAAGAGAGAAGATTTTTGGGCCTCGATCTCAGATATGTTGTCTCAATGGCCTGGACCATGGTGCATTGGAGGCGATTTTAATGTTGTTAGATTCTCTTACGAGAAGAAGGGGGTAGATGAATCATTCTGTGTATGGAGCAATTTTCTGAGTTCATCAATAGAAATGAATTAATAGACATGCCGATGTGGGGAGGAAGTATACATGGTCTAATAAACAAGAAAGAGCAGAGCAGATTGGATCGCTTCCTTGATTCAATCTGCTTTACCCAGGTATGTATCTGACCATAGTCCTATTAAATTGTCCACATATAATGTTAATTGGCGTCCCAAACCTTTTCAGTTTGAAAATTGTTGGCTTCTTCATAAGGATTTCTTAGTGAAGGTGAGAGAATGGTGGTATCAATTACAGTTTCCAGGTTATGCAGGCTTCTCTTTAGTGAAGAATTGCAGGGGCTTAAAGCTAAAATCAAGGAATGGAATAAACAGGAATTTGGTCGCCTTGATGAAAAAAAAGGAACGTTCTTGAAAGAGAATAGGAGGAATGGGATAAGATAGAAGAGGATAGGACGCTTGAGCAAGTAGAGATTAAGACAAGGAGAGAAGTAAAGTGTAAGTTGTGGAAGATTAATAAGACGGAGGAAAAAATCACGGAGGCAGAAATCTAGAACTTTATGGTTAAAGGAGGGGGCCAAGAACATCAAGTTCTTCCATCGGATGGCTAATGCTAGAAGAAATATCAATTATGTTGGAAAGATTAGAAGAGGAAATACTATGCTTCATAAACCAGTGGAGATCAAGGAGGAAATTGCTCATTTATCTGGAAGTTTATACTCGAAGGATCATATCGTTAGACCAAGGTTGGACAGGATTGCCTTTCCCATGATTAAGGAGGACCTCAAGAGTTGGTTAGAAAGGGATTTTGACGAAGATGAAGTCAGTGAAGCTTTATCAGACTGTGCGGGTGACAAAGCTCCTGATGGTTTCAACTTTACTTTTTATTAAATCTTCTTGGGACATTCTTAAAGATGATTTTTATTGTATGTTGTTGGAATTACAATCAAAGGGAAAATTGTTGCTTTTATATGCCTCGTTCCAAAAGTTCCAAATCCAACGGTTTTGCAGGACTTCAACCCGTTAGTTTGGTGGGGTTTATTTATAAGTTGTTGTCAAAGATTCTGGCTAACAGACTTTAAAGGGTTCCTCCTCTCATCATCAGTCCATATCAAGGGGCATTTGTTCATAAAAGACAAATTTTGGATGGTAGTCTAATTGCTAATGAACTCAAAGATTCAAGGAGGAGGGACAATAAGGGGAGGGTGTTATCTTCAAAATTGACTTGGAAAAAGCCTATGATCATGTGCATTGAGATTTTGTAGATTATATGTTGGGCAGATTTGGGTTTGGGGCTAGTTGAAGAGGGAGGATGAGAGAGTGCATTTCTTCCACATCTTTCTCGGTCTTGGTGAATGGTTCTCCTACACGACTTTTTTGTGCCTCACGAGGTCTAAGACAAGGTGATGCATTATTTCCCTTTATAGGATGCCGATGGCGGTTATCAAGTTGGATCAGATTCGAAGAAACTTTTTATGGGAGGGAAACACTCGAAGAAGGATGATGCACTTAACGGAGTGGAGTGAGGTGATTAAGCCAAAAGAGTGGGGTGGGGGGTTAGGCTTGGGAACTTCAGACCTTAAAAATTGGTCTCTATTAGCTAAATGCTGATGGAGATATGGAGAAGAGAAAGAGGCATCGTGGAGGAGGGTAATAATGTCTGAGTATGGGGAGGATGTCAGGGGGTGGGTGCCAAAAGAGTCCCTAAGCATAAGTTGTCTGCTTTTTGGGCGTCATTTTTAGTTTTGGGGACCAGTCAAATGTCCCAGTGGGTGGGTGCGGGGAGGGGGGGGGGGGGGTGGGGGGGGGGGTGTGGGGGTGGGGGTGTGGGGGTGGGGGTTGGTGGTGTGGGGGGGGGGGGGGTCTTTGTTAAAGTTTTAGGTTTTTGTGTGGGGGAGGGGGAAACTGTCCGTTTTTTGTATGATGATTGGGTGGGTGTTGGTCCTTTACATCTTTTGCTCCTTAGACATTTTAGGGTTGTATCAAAAAAAGAGGCTTTAGTTAAAGAGTGTTTTGTTTAGTATGGAAATGTGGTGTCTTGGAATATTAGTTTTAGGAGGGCCCTTCGTCAGTCGGAGGTGTCCAATCTTCTTTCTAACGTTTTCTTATGCAGGGATGCAACTGATTTTCGTATTTGGAAGCCTCTTTCTAGCATTTTCTTGTTGGTTGGCACTGGTGGGCAAAATCATGACAGCAGATGTTCTTAGAAGGGGGCTGGTGTTTGATACTATTTCTGACATGTGTTGCCTATGTGGGAAGGAGATGGAGTTGATAGATCACTTGTTCATCCATTGTGGTGTTGCTTCGTCTATTTGGGGTCTTTTTCTAAAGCAATGTGCAGTGAGTTGGTGTTTTCTAGGTTCCCTACTGATGGTGCTAGAAGATTGGAGGAGAGCCCCAATGGGTGGAAATGGTACGATCTTATAGAGGATTATTCCCTTTCCATTCTTAAGTCAATCTGAAACGAAAGGAATGATAGAATCTTCAACAGGATAGAATCGTCTCAGGAGGATCTTATTTCAGCTGTGCTATAGAGGATCGTTAAATGGGCATGTGCTACAAGAGAATTTTCAGAAATTAAGATAGATGACATTTTGCAAAATTGGGGAGATTGTTTGAAGACAGGTGCTTTAAAAAAGAAGGGGATAGTATCTTGGTGTTCGCCACCATGCGGAGTCTTAAAATTCAACGTTGATGGAGCAACAAAAGGAAAACCGGGTTTGGCTGGCACTGGAGGTGTTCTAGGAAATCATAAGGGGCAAGTTTTGTTCATGTTCTCTAAAGGACTAGCTAATAACAAGTCAAAGATTTTCTTTTAGGATATTCATGGTTGGAATCAACCTTTCCTAATCAAATATACTAACAAACCTTTATAGTACTCTTTAGAATCCAGTTTGATTAAGTGATTCTTTTGAGAGTGTTCTATTTAGTCAAACCAAAATAATGACCTTGGTGATTTTGTATCATTTTTTTGTATATGGACATCAGTGCAATTATGTTTTCCTCTCTCTCTCTCTCTCTCTCTCTCTCTCTCGCTCGCTCTCAGCTCTGCTTGTGTATCACTTGTGATTTTTTGAAGTGATCTCCAGAAGTAAAAAGAGGTAGATGTGGTGCATCACTTGACAAGGCAAAAGGCCCCACCGAAGAGAGCTCCCCAATATCACCAAGGCCCACATCACCAATAGCATCTTCGCCCATTTCTTCCTCCTTATTTCACATTCTTAAAAATAAATAAATAAAAAATTACCACTTTTATTTTAATTCAGATGTCATATGGGATGCATGCATCTATTTACTCATTTAGTTCGATCAGCAACTTGCGGAGCGAGTAATTCAAATGTGGATTTTGTATAGTTGTCCAAGAGTTTTTTTTATTAAATACCACAAATTGGTTAGATTGTATTAATGAAGATCGATCAGGCAGGTGTCTGTGTAGTAAATATTGAAGTTTCATGTCAAAATGCAGTGTCGAATCTGAATGTTAGGGAAATACTTTGAAAATTTAGAGCAATCTGTGTATATACAAAGTTTCATGGAGGAGATGCATTCATGAATGCTTTGTAGGATACCTTTTTTGAATTTTTTCCCCATTCAAATTTACTCCCCAAATCAACACTAAATAGAAGACAAAAACAACATCCCACCCACCCAATTTGGTTTAGGATTTCGACATCGCCCCCAATTCATTCTGACAGCAAACAGTATCACTAGTTATTTCCAAGCCCTTGCAGGCAAATTCACTCAAATAATATGCTAAATTCTTAACTATAAACATCAAAACCCCAATCCGCCTAACAATTGGTAGAACCCAAATCAACCCAAGATTCAGAAAAACAAGAAGAGGGTATGCAGAAAAGGATGATACCGATGAGATCATGTGGTGGGTGGTTTCTGAGTCTTTTGCTGAGAGACAAAGGAGATGAGGGAACGGAGCTTGGTGACGGCGGAGGTCTTGTCTGGGGGGCAGAGGGAGAGAGAGGTCTGGAGGAGGCGGAGGGCTTCGTCGAGGTTGACGGCGGCCAGCGCTGCGCACCCAGATTTGTAGGCCTGGTCAGCGAGCCGAGCGTCGTATCGCTGTTGCTGTTGTTGCTGATCCGTGAAGGCGTTGTGGAGGAGAGATGTGGAGTGATTGTATTCGGAAATTGAAATTGCAGAGTCGATTTCTGCCATTAGAGCTTCTGGGGTGGGAGGGAAGGCTTTTATAGCGTTGAAAACGCTCCATGCTGATGAAGACGAACCATCTCGGTCGTTGATTCTACTGCTTGGCCCCATCAATTAATTGATGTGATGATGATCGGTGGGAGTCGATGGATGGATGGCTTCTCTGCGCTGTCTCCCTTCCCCTTTCATTTCCTTCTCTCTCTCTCTCTCTCTCTCTCTCTCTATATATATATATATATATATGTGAAAATGGTGTCTAAAATGAAGCTATTTGTAAATGGAAATACAAAATGGCTGCATGTATAAAATGAGGAGAAATAGTGGCATCGGTTGCAAGAGAAATGTTCTCCCGTGAGCAACCTGGTATGCAATCTAGTTATATAGGGCCCACCTTTGATCATTGTAGGTCCTTTCACAGTCTCATTTCCCCTTATCTGCCATTAGGTCCAATTTTAGTTTCATAAAATATTTATGCAATGTTGAATCAAATCTCTATGTAATCTATGGTTAAATGACCACTAACTCTTATTTTAATTAAATCAAGAATTAGGATGATTTGACAAAACTGATTTTTTTTTTTTTTTTGTGTTGATACTTAATTCACATGGATATCCCATGTATGACACTTATCCATATGAATACCATCCCATGTACCCCACCTCTATTGTTTAGTACGCATTTAAGTGTTTTCTATGAGCTAGACTATATTTAGAGCATATTTGGTAAACGTCTTCATGGGGGATTTCTCGCGCTTTTTCTTGGTCATGTGGAAAATTCAGCTTTCGTGAAGAGAGGAAAGGGGCATCACGGAATGCTTCATTCGGTGCTTTTGATTCTTTTGAGGATCAAACCTCCCCCGTTCTAAAAACATGCAAATTGAAGAAAGTGGAGATGCAATGCTCATGAATGGAAATTGAGCTCACCGCTTATTTGTGTTTTTTTATGCCCCACAATTAAGATCAAAGTTGTTAATATATTTAAAAGGCCCAAAATGGCCATGTAATCAAATCTTATTTGTTGATCTTTCATAGATTTTGAGATATTTGGGAAAAAAAGAGTTTAGATCAATGGATTCATTTTTTGGGCGCATTTTGTGTGTGTGTGTCGGGGGGGGGGGGGACCAATACATCAACTTGAAGGCTTGAGTCACTTCCACAGCATGTGAACAATACTAACGTGCCAACCCCACTCTCCCCTCAGTCTATTGGTTGTTATGAGGTCATTTGTTTGCACTCATTTATTTGTATAAATGCTACATATATTTGATAATTAGGATCACATTTATTTGCATGCATTTACACATGTGATGCATAGATAAAGGTACGAAAATGATGTCTAAATGAAGCTATTTTATATTCCCATTCACATACATAAGGACATGATAAATAGCTACATATATAAATGAGAAGAAATAGTGGTATAGGTTGCAAGAGAAGTGTTCTCGGACGCTTAACCTGATATGCAATCCAGCTATATAGGGCCCACCTTTTAACAGTGCAGGTTCTTTCACAGTCCCATTCCCTTGTGATCTGGCATTAGGTCCAATTTTAGTTTCATCAAGCATTTATCCACAATTGAATTAAATCTCCAATAAATCTATAGTTAAAAGACGCTAACCCTTATCAATGGTTAAATCAAGAGTTAGGGTGATCTGAACCGTTAAAGGAGAATAAATACCACCCTAGGTTGCAGTAAGTTTCTTGGCAAACGAATTAGAAAGCTAGTAGATTTTTGGGAAAATTACAAAATAGGGTCTAAGTTTTTCTCAGATTTCAAAAGAGGACAAAATTAGATTGACATTTCAAAAAGAGCCATAAGTTTTCCAACTGGGTTTCAATCCAGGACATCTGGCGAAAAAGGCTGTCATTCGGTCCATTTTGCAAGTTAATATTTTAAAAGCCCAAGACTGCCCCTTCGGGTTTAAGTTCTAAAAGCCCCTTTCGGTGTTTCTTCTCTTTGGCAATTTTCTTCCTTCTTCTTCTTCAGGCCGTTTCCACTTTCTTCTTCTCCAACGTCAACGGCGAGCGCATGGGCACCGGCGAACAGAGTTCTCAGGCGTTCAAGGTATTAATCTTGTCCTTCCCTTTCCCATTCTTTCTTTCCCCCTTTCCCATTCTATCTTCCCTGGAACTGGTACAGTGTGTTCTTGAGGAATTCTTCAATTGTTCCCACATATCCGTTAGGCTAGCTAAATAAGTCACATTTCTTCCTTTCCTGTTGAGGCACAATGTACTGTTCTGATGGAGACTAGTTTCCATGGGAACAAGAACAAGTCTCCATCGAAATTGGTACAGTGTGTTCTTGAGGAATTCTTCAAAAAACTAGGCTTAGTTAAAACCTGCATATTGTGATAAATGTGCCTCATCCCAACCTTTTGAAACACCCAGGATTAGGACTTCTTCTGTAATCTTTTTTCAGCTCTCTCCTCTGTTTTCAGAATTGAGTGAGGCCAAAATCCATGGCCAACAATATCGTTTATCCCACATCCGTTGGATTTGAATGCACAAGGAATTGTCAACATGAATGCTACGTGACTCTTGTCACGTGCTTGAGAACGATGCTTCTGTAACTTGTCTCCTGTGCACGGGTATTAGAATACATAGTTGAAAGAAGATTTTGGGCACCCTAGTTGTTCTAATGGGATAATGCCCTCAACCATTGCAGGCAATTTTTATTCACCTTGTGGTTATGTACTGGAATTGGAAAAGATTATGACAACTTAGTAAACAAAGTAAACAATTAGTCCTCCTACAATGTAATTGATATATATATAAATATCTATTTTTCCTTCAATTGAATTTGTTCTTTTTAGCAATTTGACAAATTGATATATATATATATATATATTTATGAAATTCCTTATTTATTGCATTTGGTCCTTTTTTTAGATGGCATCAAGTCCGCATCATATTGACTATGACAAGGATGAGTTAGATGAGTCATATGATCCTGGTGGCGAAAGTGATGCGTTTGATCATGATTTTGAGATTTCTGATTCAGAATATGCTAATTTTCAATATGAAACAAATGATCATGCAATTACCAATGTTGAAGAAGTAGGTTTACATACATTATTAGTGGGAGAAGAGGTTGGAGGAGAAGGAGACCTTATTGGATATATTTCACAATCTAGTTGTCATTCACTGAACACTGGTTCAGACTCTGATGGAGTCTCATATCACATGGTTAATGAATTTGAACACGATAGGCATATGGATCGACCTGTTATGTCAATTGGACTTCTTTTCAAGAGTGTGAACGACCTGAGAATGGCACTTAAATAGTATGCAATTCGCAACTCATTTGATGTGAAATTTGTAAAGAATCATAAATCTCGCATTACTACGGTATGCTCTGAGAGCAGTTGCAAATGGAGGTTGCATGCATCTGGATTGCAAGACGGACATTCACTTCAAATTAAAAAGTTGAAAGACATGCATACATGCTTGAATGTTAACCAAGCAGGTAATCACATGGCTTCAGTTAAGTGGATCATTGAAAAAATACAGCCTCGTTTAAAAACCGATGTAAGCGTAACAGCAAAAGTCTTATGTTCCGAAGTTTTGACGGAATATGGAGTTGATATCTCATATGTGAAAATGTGGAGGGCAAGAGATCAAGCCCTCCGTAAAATTCATGGAGGTTTCAAAGAATCATATTGTATGATTTCTTCTTTACACAAAACAATTATCAAATACAATCCAGGAAGTATCACAGATTACAAAATTCAAAATGATGGTTCATTTGAAAGATTCTGTGTCTTCTTTAATGCATCATTACAAGGTTTTCTAAGTGGATGTCGACCTTTCATTAGATTGGATGGGACTTTCTTGAATGGGAAGTTTAAGGGTGTTATGTTGTCAGCAATCGCCCTAGATGCTAACAAACAAATTTTTCCATTGGGCATAGCCATAGTAGAGGGAGAGACTAGGGAGTCATGGATGTGGTTTCTCGAAAATCTAAAGAGAGGAATTGGTGATAACCCCTTTACCTTTATGAGTGATCGGCAAAAGGGTTTGGTGGAACTAGATGATTAGAGAAACACGTATGAAAGACGAAGTAGGCTAGTTGTGCACATATGTAGGTGAGTTGACATATCTATTACTTTCTGAAACTTAATTTGATGGGTATAAAGCGTATAATGTTAGTGTTTAATTTTCTTCAATTCCTTCCGTTTTATAGTAATCTAAGTTTTTTTTACTATTGCAGGATTTTGGAGTGGGGAAGACACTAACAACAGATTGAATACATTTTGACTGTTTTGTTTACTAGATGGATGTGTTTTCAAACACCGTCATTTTGAGCATCACTTATGGGCATTATTGCAGTGACTTGATTGTATGTGCACATATGTAGGTGAGTTGACATATCTATTACTTTCTAAAACTTAATTTGATGGGTATAAAGCGTATAATGTTAGTGTTTTATTTTCTTCAATTCCTTCCGTTTTATAGTAATATAATTTTTTTTTACTATTGTAGGTTTTTGGAGTGGGGAAGACACTAACAACAGATTGAATACATTTTGACTGTTTTGTTTACTAGATGGATGTGTTTTCAAACACTGTCATTTTGAGCGTCACTTATGGGCATTATGGCATTGACTTGATTGTAATTGCACATAAAGTTCACTTGATTGTTTATCTTTTGTATGGAAGTGATTTCATTGTGATGATTATCTTAGATGGGTATTTTATCCTGTTATTTAGAAATGGCTATAATGTTTTGGATGTGTTTGTTTTGCTATCTTACTATAGTTCATGGATTTTGGCCTAAATTTGATGATAGCTCCACGAGAAAACATATCTCTTTTGATGGAAGTTTCCATCTCTCTCATTCTCTAATAACGTGCAACTTCTTGCCAATTGACTATGTGCAATCCGCCAACTGACCTCTTTTTCTGCATGAGAGGTGGATACAATATTTAGATTGGGCAGGAATTGATAAAGACTGTGCATCATGCCCTGTCCAATTTTTAACACTGATTCATGTAATTAAGGTAGGTTTCTATATAGAGAATACCTACTGAAACTGAGCAGAATTATAGTCAATAAATGTTTGTTCGTGCCCCAGTTGAACACACCGCAATCGTCATCGTAATTAAGTGAAACTGAGCAGAATTATAGTCCATAATATGGACTTGGAAATCCCCGAATTTCGGGAATTTTTTTTCGGGAAATGGCCTAAAAAGTGTCCTAAACAGGGGTACTCAGCAAGGCCTGCGCAGATTTCCTTAACTGAGTTGAAAATGTGTCCGAGTTGAACACACCGCAAACGTCATTGTAATTAAGTGAAACTGAGCAGAATTATAGTCCATAATATGGACTTAGAAATCCCCGAATTTCGGGAAAAAAATTTTCGGGAAGTGACCTAAAAAGTGTCCTAAACAAAGGTACTCAGCAAGGCATGAGTAGGTTTCCTTAACTGATATGAAAATGTGCCCGAGTTGAACACAGCGCAATCGTCATCGTAATTAAGTGAAACTGAGCAGAATTATAGTCCATAATATGGATTTGGAAATCCTTGAATTTCGGAAATAAAAAATTTCAGGAAGTGGCCTAAAAAGTGTCCTAAACAGGGGTATTCAGCAAGGCTTGCGCAGATTTCCTTAACTGAGTTGAAAATGTGCCCGAATTGAACACAGCGTAATCGTCATCGTAATTAAGTGAAACTGATCAGAATTATAGTCCATAATGTGGACTTGGAAATCCTCGAATTTCGGAAAAAAAAATTTCGGGAAGTGGCCTAAAAAGTGTCATAAACAGGGGTACTTAGCAAAGCCTGCTCATATTTCCTTAACTGAGTTGAAAATGTGCCCGAGTTGAACACATCGCAAACGTCATCGTAATTAAGTGAAACTGAGCAGAATTATAGTCTATAATATGGACTTGGAAATCCTTGAATTTCGGAATTTTTTTTTTTCAGGAAGTGGCCTAAAAAGTGTCCTAAACAGGGGTACTCAGCAAGGCTTGCGCAGATTTCCTTAACCGAGTTGAAAATGTGCCCGAGTTGAACACAGCGCAATCGTCATCGTAATTAAGTGAAACTGAGCAGAATTATAGTCCATAATATGGACTTGGAAATCTCCGAATTTCGGAAAAAAAAAAGTCAGGAAGTGGCCTAAAAAGTGTCCTTAACAGGGGTACTTAGCAAGGCCTGCGCAAATTTCCTTAACTAAGTTAAAAATATGCCCGAGTTGAACACACCGCAAACGTCATCGTAATTAAGTGAAACTGAGCAGAATTATAGTCCATAATATGGACTTAGAAATCCCTTAATTTCGATTTTTTTTTATTCGAAAAGTGGTCTAAACAGTGTCCTTATCAGGGTACTCAGGAAGACTTGCGCAGTTTCCTTAACTGAGTTGACAATTTACCACAGTTGTAATAAAACGCCCCCTTATCTTAGTTTCAGCTCAGTTTCACTTTTTTGTATCCCTTTGCAAAGTTCCCTCCTTTTTTCCCTTCTCTCTCTGTTACCATGAATTCGTGCTTGGGATTGACCGCTGAGCTCTTCCATGGCGTTTCCACATCAGGTGGTGTCGCTGCTCCAAAACCCTACTTTCTACCAAAACCCTCCTCCTTCAACAACCCCAGTTTCTTCTTCCAACTTTTCTCTCAAAAACCCTACCTTTCTTTCTCTAACCCCACAGCAAGTAGACCAAAATCGATCGGAAAAACAGTGTCTTGCTCTAATCGAGAAGAAGATGTTGGAGGTTTCACGTACAAGGGCGCCGGTGTCGACATCGACGCCAGCTCCGAGCTCGTTCGCAGGATCGCCAAGACGACGCCGGGAATCGGAGGCTTCGGAGGGCTTATTCCTTTAGGTATTTCTCTATATCTCTCGATTTTTGTTATCGTCGTTAGTTCACTGAACTTGTATTTTCTAAAAATGGAATCTTTATAGATATATAGTTCATGATGTATTTCACATTGTATTGTGATGAACAGGGGATGATTACCTTGTTCATAGCACAGATGGTGTGGGAACTAAACTCATGATTGCGATTGAAACTGGAATTTATGAAACTATTGGGATTGATCTGGTATGGTTCTAGTGTTATTTATTTATTTATTGGGTTGTCTTGCAGCATATGTATTCAGTACTGATGGATTTATTTTGGTATTGACACTAAAACACTTTGATGTTTTTTTATTCCAGGTTGCTATGTGTGTCAATGATAGTCACTTCTGGAGCAAAGCCATTGTCTTTCCAAGATCAGTATTCTACAGGTCATCTTGATGTTGATCTTGCCGAAAAGGTTGTTCTGATTGCTATCAGCGTTATTTCTGTTGTCAAAATTCGTGGATTTTGTCTATTCTTTACTCCATTTAAACCATGATTTTCAATGTATTTTGAGCATGATCGCTGTATAGGAATATGGTACATGAAGTAAATGTAATTTGGTGATTTTCTCGCTTTGGTTTTTTCAGGTTATAGAAGGTATAGTTGATGGATGCAAACAGTCTGGCTGTCCTCTAACAGGAGGAGAGGTATTATATAAATTTTTAATTAATAGTGCTTTAGTGCTCTTGTGTTACAATTAATGATGTCATTGAAGATATAGAATCTGTCATATTGGTTTTGTACTTCACACTGTTCCTGTAAGGTGAAATGCTTAATTCTGCTTGCTAATTGTCTGAGCAGATCATTTTTCAATTCAGCAGGCACATTTTGTTTTTTATTTATTTATTTATTATTATTGATTTTCAAAACTTGAAATGTTCGGTGTTGGGCATGAACAAGAGACAATTAAATAAGTTGATGTGGTAGTTCATTAGAAAACGTAAACATAAAACAGGCTTCCATCTCCTTTTATTTTAAATTTATATCGTGGAATGAAAAATTTAATTTTATTGCAGAACATAAAACAACCATTCCCTAAGAAAAAAAGATATCTCACAGAAAAACAAAACAAAGATCACCATCACGACCCTACAAGCTAAAAAGATAGACATATAATTACCATCAACATGATACGAGATAATACCCCTGTACAATCCATAGGTCAATTGTAATTGATTCAAATATGAACATTATGTTCTTTTTGTTTCCTTTTTCCTTTAAACTACTCTTTCCTTGGGCCTTCTTTGATAAGTCAATATTGGCCCTTGGCCAACTTCACCTAAAAAATCCAAATAAACCTTTCATGTTTTGTGCTCTATTCTATGTTTGTTTACTCCTCAGAGAACCTAAAGATATATTTTCTTGATTTTCGAAGTTAAAATTGAGAAGGGATATTTGGAATATGAAAATTTGGTTGGGTTGGGATGAAAATCACTACTATGAGTCATGACCACTCTACTTTAGATTGTTCCTTTTCTTATCTCATAGGTTTTTATTTTTACCATTTCTCTAGTTTTTTGTTTTGTCCTCTCTGCTCCTTGGCGGTCTCCTCTTTCTTCACAAATTTTTTTAGGGCCTATAGCACAGGGTTCAAGCCTTGATGAACATATGGTCTCTTGTAAGCATTTTACTCGAAGAAAGATGAGAATTCAGCTGAAACATGTAACTCGTTTATCAAATCACATGGATTCATTCAGCTATGAAATTTGAATATTGGCCACAAATGACTGTACTTTCTAGGATTGAACATGGCCAAACATGCTACGAGACCGCACAAGTCTTTACTCTTATTTGTTCGTCCCCTCTCCCTGTTTTGTTTACTTGCATCGACTATTAGATCCACATTGGTATTGCTCTTTGTTTTTTCCACATTGGTATGTCCATCACCTCATCATCATCCCTCACGATCACTCTTCCTTCCCCATGCTTGACTGCGAAATCAGGAGATCCTTTCAACTCCAATCGGATCAATATATCGCCATTGGTTTAAAGTGCCATGTGGCACTGGCACCTGTCCAATGGACCCTTCTGATATTGGAGGCATGTTGGATGGATGCCAAGTGCCAGTGGGTCCATCCTTTCCATCCTTTGCACCATTTGTTGCTCTGTCAGAAGGAGACTTCTTCCCATTTACAAGGGAGCTCTCCCCCACACTCTACTGCACTATCCATTCTCCTTCATTTTCCCATCATTTCAATTTTTGAGAAGAAAGAGAGAAAGAAAATTGTGAAAAAACCCACAAAAAATGTGATAATAAAGGAGAGCTCTACTCTATTATAATGGTGATTTGAGATGTTCATTAGGTGTTTTATTGATTTGGAGGCACAAACGTCCAATCATGTTGTCATTTTGGGTGGGTCATATTTATTGCATTTTCTCTATTTTAATTTTGCATTAAAATGAGAACATGGCATAAGATATCCACAAAGATGTTAGCTGGCATGTGGGGTGCCTAACACTTTCCTCCGAGGCAGCCCTACTAAAAAAAACTTTTGGTTAAAATCGGTGTCAACATACATGTAACAAGAACTACTATTTAGATGGATTAGCGGCAATAGCCCTAATCATTAAAATTGCAAATTTATAGCGCTTACGTCCCATGGATCAGGGCCCCGCTTTGTCTTTTAGAGTGTGGTGTGTTGTTCTAAAGATTTGCTGCGGGAAATATATCTCCTAGTGCAGTTTCTAGTTTCTTTAGCCCTGTAAGTGCATACATGAGATCCTCTCTTCAAATGTGTTCGAACCAATTGCAATTGCAGACATTCAAATGCAAATGTATACCTCAGTAAAGACTTGTTTTTTATATGGATTATTTGCCTTGGCTCAGAAATTGCTAAAATTGGACAAGGTGACTGGGCAAAACCTTTGTGTGAGCAAGAAGTATAATCCCATCCTCCAACCCCACCCCAAACCCCGCTCTCGATTTGCATACATGATCAAAGCATGAGATTTGCAGGCATATGTGAATGCAGTTTTTTGAATGTGGATGCGTATCTTGTACTACTGTAAGAGAGCATCATCATGTGGATTTCGCAAATTTCAACTACCCCATCGTCGTCTTTTTCTATACATACATGAATGTAGTTATCTGAATGAGGATGCATTTTTTGTACTAGTGTAAGAGAGCATCATCATCTGGAATTCACAATTTTTAACTACTGGGTTTTGCAGACTGCAGAAATGCCAGATTGTTATGCTAAAGGAAAATATGACCTCAGTGGCTCTGTTGTTGGAATTGTAAAAAAAGATTCGCTTATTGATGGAAAAAATATTGTAGTTGGAGATATTCTTGTTGGTCTTCCATCTAGTGGGGTCCATTCTAATGGATTCTCTCTTGTTAGAAGGTATTTTCTTTGCTTCCAAGAAGAAAAAAGAGTATGATTTCATCAATTTTTTTTTATTGAAACATCAACATTCAAAGCCCCACCCTTAAAATTAGTGAATATGGTGTTTGTTGGTCTTAGGTCAACATATTGTGAATATGGAGTTTTATAAGGAATTATATCAGTACACTAACAGAGGGTTCATCCAGCCATGAAAACTATCCTTCATGGTCAAGCAGCTGTATCATTGAGCTTGTTTGTGTCCGGTAGACATGATAGGCAAACTCTCTAGCTTTCTTTTCCCATAAAAAAAAATGGATGTTCATGTGCTCCATGTGCAATTTTGAAACTTCCAAATGTGGTTGGAGTTTGGTTCCCACCCATCATTTTGAAGGATTCATTCATAGTCATTTATTTGCATTTATTTATTAAATTTTGTTCTGTCTTAATCACTCGTATATTAATAACCTTAGGCTCAAGAAACGTCCAGCTATATATGGGCACATATTCTCATTCAGACCGTCCATTTAATGACTCCTTTCTTGGACATGGATGCCCAAACATATAAAAGAATGATGCTAATCCTTTGGTTTTTGTTCTTTTTTATTGCTGGACTAGTTACGCGCGTACATGCTACAAAATCAGAGGCTTGGAATCATTATTGTTGATCACAAATCCATGTGTGCGTGTGCGCACAAATCCATGGATTCCATAAGAGTATATGATTCAAAGGGCTCATGATCCCAAATTTATTATGTTAAAAGCTAAAATTTCTTTCTGGACTATGCCTGAGTGCCTGACGATTCCTCTTTCAGTTATTAATCAAATGATTGCTGCTATTCTTGTATAGGGTTCCATGTGTGCGCACAAATCCATGGATTCCATAAGAGTATATGATTCAAAAGGCTCATGATCCCAAATTTATTATGTTAAAAGCTAAAATTTCGTTCTGTACTACGCCTGAGTGCCTGACAATTCCTCTTTAAGTTATTAATCAAATGAGTGCTGTTATTCTTGTATAGGGTTCTAGCTCAAAGTGGACTTTCATTGAAAGACCAACTTCCTGGAGGTAGCGGCAAGCCAATCACATTGGGGGAGGCTCTAATGACTCCAACTATCATTTATGTCAAGCAGGTGATTCCCTTAGACACGGACACCTACCATTCAATCAAATACAATGATGAATATTTGGTGCTTTGTAATTATTAATACTTACCTTTTGTGTTAAAAAAGGTTCTCGATATTATTAGCGAGGGTGGTGTAAAAGGGATAGCCCACATTACTGGTGGTGGTTTCACGGACAATATACCTCGAGTCTTTCCAAAGGGCCTTGGAGCTACTATCTATAGAGACTCGTGGGAAGTCCCTGCTGTATTCAAATGGATACAAGAGGTAACAAGCAACTGCTTATCAAACTTGAAAATACTTCATAATCCACATTCAACTAATCATTGTTACCAATTCACATTTGATTTGAAATACACAAAAATTTGGGCCTTGGCTTTAACATGATCAACTTTAGATCTTGGGCTGGAGTTTCAGGGTCTCATGATGCAGACTGAATTTTAGGCTAAAAATTAAATGCTTGGGCCTTGAGCTGACCAGGATAATGTCACACCAATGGTTTAAACTAGATGTTGAATGAAGACGTTACCGTTATTTTGGTCTTTTGGATCGGACCTGTTGCCATAGTTCATAGTTGGTGTGGCTCATGTTTCCAAATGGTAAGCTCTTCTCAAGTCCTCGTACACATGTACAGGCACAAGAACTCTTACCTAAGTTCTTCCAGGTAAAGCGGGGGCTGATAAAGCAAGTAGATGAATCTAATATTAGGGAAAGAAACCTGTAAACATAACATCTTGAAAAGACAACTTTTCTATTTGATGATATTTATTATGCACTGTGCAGGCTGGAAGAATTGAGGATGCAGAAATGAGGAGAACATTCAATATGGGTATTGGGATGGTTCTTGTTGTAAGCCCAGATGCAGCAGCTAGAATACTTGGGGAACATGGAGGGTGTTCAGCTTATCGCATTGGTGAGGTCACAAGCAGGGAAGGTGTCACCTACCAGTGACATGCTTGTACACCATTGTTTTTGACACAGTGTTTGTTTGAGCATGAACACCATTGTTTTTGAGGGAGTGTGTTTGAGCATGAACACCATTGTTTTAGAGAGAGAGAGAGAGAGAGAGGGATAATTACATTCTTAGCATTCAGAGAGAGAGAATTACATTCTTAGCATTCAGAAATCCATCATTTTGTGGTGTAGATGTCTAATGAGTAAACTCGATTTCTGTTGCTATACATATTATTTGCTTCAGGAGATCTGCTGGCCTAAGATGCTCAGATGATGAATTCTTTCTTGCCAGACTCAGTAAAATTTACTGTTCCATTAAGACATAACGGCATGGTTCATTATTCATTGGTTTTTGTTATCATGGAGTTTCTGGAAGATCCTTTACCCTTGTAGTCGGGAGTGATGCTACAGAAATCTTTGGGATCCTTTGGGCCCAACTGATTCATCCCATTCAAAGTAGTAACAGGGTTTAAGAGGGGTATGATGTGAAGTGGATTTGGGGTGGTTGGACAAATCTTCATTCCTTTCATAAAGTATTGTGGGTTGGGCCTATGGGTTGGCCCACCAGCGCTTGTTCTGCATTCAACTAGATCTGGTCTGTGCTTTTAGTCCTGTGTGCTAGACCCAGATCTAATTTTCAGTTCTGATTGTTAGACAGGTGATGCTTGGCCCAGCTCTTGGATGTTTGTAGGTGGGTGTATATAATTTGCAAATAGTCTAGATTAAACACCCCTAGTGGCCTTTTTCCAGTACACACACTTCAGCCATTCATGTGTGTGTGAGAGAGAGAGAGAGACTAAGAAAAGGGGCAATAAGTTAATACGAAGTTAGAATAGCTGCATCGAATTGATAGAGTGCACAATTGGAACAATTACATAGGATACTTGAAGGAGAAACTGAAACACCCTACCAGAAAACCTGGGCGTGTTTGGCAATTAACTAGTTAAAGTAAAGTAAAGTGAATCCGGACAAGAAATGATAAAAGGGTTACATCAAATGTACACAATTTCAAAATTTCCTCCGAATTTTTCAAAACAAGTAAAAAAAGTGACATCCTTTCTCTACTAAAAGATTAAAAAACTTCACTTTTTTGTACAAAAAGTAAAAAAGATTCCATACCAAACAATTAAAAATAAAACACCATAATACCACCTTATATTTTATTCTCTTTTGATTTGGTGCTGCACCTCACGATACTTCAATTCACTATACATCCAAATAGCTGTCAATTTCATAATCACCAGGCATCACCAATAGACGAGAGCAAATATGCGTTTCCAATAAATAAAAGCTTATAAAAAGCAGTATTTATATACAAAAGATTGGTTCAAGCAACTGCTAATTTTGCCACCTAAAAGGTCTCAAATGAATCATTGGGAATCGAGGAATTTCAGCCCTTTAGCTTTTTTGGTGGAACGATGAGAGGCTATTCCTCCCATACCAAAGGGATCAAAACCTTCCGCAACCAACGCTGGATTTATTGATTGTACTTTTCCTGTTAGGCCATAAGGACTGGATACCCATATTCCAAGACCATACAAGCCTGTTCCATGAAATGCGCCAAACCCAAAGCAAGCCATTCCTGAGAGAAATAAATGAATTCCAAAAGTCTTGGGCAAATCCAAAGAGGGTTTTCCCGTACGTTCATCATAGAATATTTCTAGGTCCCAATACACCCAATGCCAGATAACTGCTAAGAAGCACAAGCCAGAAAACACAATATGTGCCCCGGCCACACCTTCGTAACTCTGGTGCTCAAATACAAGGGAGCTACAAGAATTTCACCATGTTTGAAATTTTCTAAATTCTCCATATAAGAATGCCATGAATTCCAGTAAAGAAAGATGCCATAATTCTTCAAGTTTCAAGTCTGTGGATGGTCTTGTGGGATCTATATTGATGTATGCCAACCATTCATAATACCTTTGAAACATCTAATATGGATTATACTGCTAGGGGAAAAACCAACAGTGAACAAGAACAATGGAGCAATTGTATGAGAGGAAAGTAAAGAAAGGTGCGTTAATAATCAATGATCCCTGGATTCCAACATGAGCCCCTCCAAAAAAAAATATATCATAGTAATTGGATTTGTCACAGATAAAGGATAAGGTGGTCTATGTGAATACCCTTGCGAACTATATATAATGTCTCCATTCTGTTTAATTCTCACTAGTTCCCTGCAAGTAAAAAAGTTTAATGAATACCAATGGGAGAAAATCAGTTCAATAAACAATGTGCCTTTCCAGCATAGAAAATATTCACACCAAACAATGCAAAGTTAAGTTCCACTGTAAATCAAATATGTTTCCCATTGAATCCTCACATTACACTGTAAATCAAAGCAGTTTCCCATTGAATCATCACATTACACTATTGCGCATTAAAGCAAACAATCCCCTTCAAGCAAGGACAAAATATAGATTTAACCGCATGAATTCCCGTCAACTGCAAAATACACTAAAAAATTCACTCTAGAGGAGTTAAATGCATGTCATAAAATCTAACACTTGTACTAACAAACCCTAATCCTCTAACAAGCCCAAAACCCCTCTACTCTTCCCCCACTTTCTCCTCGTGCCCTTGTTCATCGTCATTATTCTTCTTTTTCCTTTTTCTTGAAACTCTTGGAGAAACTTTCGTGCACAAGCGATGTGTTGCTCCACAAATTCATCCAAGCACTTCCATTTTTTGTCATTTAAAGGAGGAAGGATGTTTTTTTTTTTTTTTTAAACTTTTTTTTTTTGAAAAAAGGAAGGAAATTTTGAATTTGTGTCCTTTTAATATGATC
The DNA here is from genome assembly GCA_029852735.1 of Persea americana. Taxonomy (NCBI): domain Eukaryota; kingdom Viridiplantae; phylum Streptophyta; class Magnoliopsida; order Laurales; family Lauraceae; genus Persea; species Persea americana. Next base: position 55,254,764 of record CM056812.1, read on the forward strand.
CTGTATTTTCTTGTCTGAATAATGACGGCTTTACTTCACTTTAACTTTAATAGTAAATGCCCAAACGGGCCCGCGTATTTGGATAGAGTGTGAAATAAAGTGTGTCAATTGGTGCCGCACACTGACCTTTCTCTTTTTACATTATATCTCATTTGGTGGGTATGAGTAAAAATGCAATAACTTACTCCTTTGGCCTCCTGAGAAAGTTATAGAGGGTAGATATTTCAGGGCATTCAACTGCTAGCTACCCATCACCTCACCTCAAAATCTTTTTGGGGATTTGACATATCAATCCTCTTTAAATCCTGTATTCTTGATTTCACAATGAAAATCTAATAATTTCACAAGAGTCTCTCTGGTACACATTTTTTTTCCAACTTTTCTGTCTTGGATTTCATGATATAATTATAATTGCACTATTTCGATCCTTGGATGTCAAACTATTGAATGAAATGGATTGCTGAGTGATTGGTAAGGGCTAGTTTGCAGTCCACTGTTAGTTTTGTTGAACTCATAATTATCGTCAGCCATCTTTATCTAGCTGTTCAAAATAGGATTTATAATTTACATTTGTATGCTTTCCTCTTATTTGTTTATATTCTTTGTGCTTTATTTTTTGACTTTTGTTGCCACAGATGTCGACATTGTAAAGTATGGAGATGTCTTTTGGTGTTACAACGGTGCATATGACTTTTGGTGTTACAATGGAGAGTTGATTACAGTCACTAAAATACTCTTTGACACAAAATCTGATCTCCAACTAATTTAATGGACCAATTAGATGAATACAAGATATAAACCCAATAATTCTTGTGTTTGGATTAAGTAACTACAAATTTGATTAAACTGCTGGTACAGTTTGAATATGGGGAAGGTGGATTCCAGCCATGTACTTGGATGGTGTAGTTCTATAGTGCAGGGGTTCCTCTCTTGTTTTTCTTACAGTTTGAGACTTGAGAGACATTTTTTCATCCATCTGTCCCTCAAGCGAGCTCCCATCAATTGCTGTAAGCTTTCATGCTAGCTCTTTTTTAACCCATGGGACTTTGGCATCTGACTAAACATGGGATCTTCAATCCACACCATAAAAAAGAGGTTCTCTCGAATTAAAGATGTAAAATGAAATTCTCACATGCCAGGCGGAGTCCCAATTCCCTATTTGGCCAATGCACAAGGAAAACCAATATGATGAAATTTGTCTTTTTTTGTCGATCTTTGACTAAACAGCTGCTTGGTGAGGCATCACATCAAGAGCTTTTAATTTCGCCGTAGTTGTCCTTCGTGACTCATGAGATACAGAGTTTTCGTAAAGAAAAAGTTTAGCACAGCTGACATCAGCGCATTTTCACAGGATATTGTGGAATCCATTTTTTTAATCCGTGGAATGTTGATCTTCATTTTACTATTCTTTTCCTTTATAATAATTTGCAAGGCTGTTTGGGAACTTACTTACCGGCAGATGCCTTTATATTCCAATTGATGGCGTGAGCCTAGTAACCCCTCCCTTTGTAAGGAATTACATTTGCATAGAATACATAGAAATTAAATAGATATAAATTCATTTTTCATAGTCAAATAAGCTCGATATAAGGATTATTAAGAAGTGAGGCCACGAAGGAGATGGGGTTAGGGGTAAAAGATATAAGAGGATTTCATGAAATAATTCCCAGTAAATGGCCATTGCACGAAAATATACCCCATAGTTGGGGCCTCACGAAAGAGTTCCTTCATCTTATTTTCATTTTTTTTTCACTTCGACGGGGGCGACGCTAGCGCTACTCGTCTTTGACTGGAATGACGTTAGCGTTGCTCCTTTCTTATGAAATGTTTCGGGATCAAGGTGGACCCCAGTTCTTGTCCTTTTGTGATGGGATTTTGGTAGTAATATTGATACTTGTATGGGTGAAAAATCCCCCTCTTGAAATATGTTGCTGAGATGAGAACGAACAGATATTAAACAGAATTTTCCAGAAATCCTAGCACCTTAAACTTCTCTTGAACGATCGGTCTTGTGGGACCCACTGATCCACCTGATCACCACTGATCCACCTGATCATAGATCAGGACTAGCCATCTGGTTGGACCCAGATGGGCAACTAGGGTGGCCTTGGTCCCGGATGGATCGGTCCGCTAGGGGCCCACCATCTATTGCCCAAATTGATTGGGGCGTGAGACCCCTTTTCTGAAAACGATGAACAATGCAAGTCAGGGAAGTCAGACCCCTTTTCTGAAAACAATGCCTAAAACGAGAGGTTGGTTTGATAGAGAAGTCAGGGACAATTGCTAAAGAGCTGAAATCTAAGAAGCAGATGATTGATGATAGGATTCCTGACATCAAACTTGACATGGAGAAGCCCAATGAAGATGGCAAAAAACTGCAAGTTCAAAAGCAGCCAACAAAAGCGATTTGCAACTGTACCGAATCAAAGTGCAGAGAATCTGGACCCTTTGCAACATCGGTGACAAGGACAACGATCATCAAGTCAAATCCCAGCAGCCTATCTTCACCATCCTCTGCATAAAGGAATAGGTTCTTTACTTCAACAGCTTGATTTGAAGAAAAAGAGACGAAGTGCGACACTAGCGTTTCGCCCAACAGAGACGAACGGCTCTAGCATCCCTCGTTTCATTCTTTTTTTAAAATAACACAACAGGGTTAGACGGACCTCGTTTGTACTGTCCAAACTATTGGGCACCTTTTCATGCAAATGCTTTGTATGGGGGATTTTCCTGTAAAATCCTCAATATATAAACAACAATGTAGATGCAAATCTCCTAATCCTAGGATTGGAGTTATTCGAGTGGTGGGTGAGTATTTGTTGCTTACTTCTCTTTGATTCAATTCATTTTCCATCATAGGGGAAAAATCCTTGATGGTCATTTTTCAAGATTCACATTTGCTTCATCAATTTTAACCAATTTTAGAAATATAACTCTCACAATTCCTATTACTCCATTACATGAAACAAACTGACCCTTAAATAAATCTAAAATGGAGTACATGAAAAAAAAAGAAATAGGCCTTAAACAAGTCTAGAACCCATTTTTTAAAAAGTGGCCGTTTCACTTCTAGTTTGCATTTGATGGGGCTATTAGCGATGACCTCTGACAATGTTTGGATTTTGAAAGCATGCTTTCAAAAAAAAATAAAATCTTGTTCTACTCATAGAAGAATTTTTTGAGGTGCACTTGTGACTCTTGCAAGGAAAAACAATCAATAACAAGTAATTAATGAAAGCAACCATACTTTGTTCAAATAATTCCATTGGTCCCCTCTCTTATGTGCTTACAATTGAGAATTAGTTTCGAATATGAACGATGTCGAATTTTCAATCCACGCCAACCAAATGGATAAAAGAGAAGCTCTTGCATGGACCCAAGATTCCCTATTGATCAATTCACAAGGAAAATGTATCAGATGAAATTGTCATTACTTTTAGTGAATATTGACTACATGGCTTCAATTGTCACTTGGTGAATGGTGAGGCATCACATCAAGAGCTTTGGATTGCTCTAGATTTGTCTGTTCAAAGCATAGATTTTTTATAAAGAAAAGTTAGCAGCTGACGTCATCGCATTTTCGCCGGATCTTGTGGAATCCATATTTTAATTCGTGGAATGTTCAACTCTATTTTATTATTCTTTCCTTTATTATAGTTTATGAAAGAGTCCTAAGAGTAGCAGGTGCCTTTATATTACAATTGATGGCTTCAACCTGGCTACCCCTCTTACTAAGGACTTAATGGTGGCCTTACGTGTTTGCTTTTTGTTTACACTTGCTAGTGACCATACTGTTTACCAGGGTATATTTGTTTGCATTTTTTTTTTTTAAATAATGGAAGGTGTCCTAATTTTATGAGCCCGAATAATCCTTACGGGGCCGGGGGAGCCAGGTAAATTTCCTTCGGTCCCAGTGTTGTAGTGCAATTTCAAACATTCAACCTCCGGGTGCAAACCGTAGTCCTAAGCCAATTAAGCTACCTCTTGGAATTGTTTACATAAAACACGTAAGAATGAGCATAAGTTTGCCTTTTGTTTACACTTGCCGGTAACCTTTTGAGTCTATTTGTTTATTGTTTGCATAGAAACACGCAATAATTGAATGCATATAAATTCACGGTGAAATGAGCTAGATAGAATGATTACTAAGAGGTGGGATTGAAAGAGATGATGTGAGATATAAAAGATATAAAGTTGCAATATAGATGCAACTCTAAATATCCAGCTCTAGCAATATAAAAGATCTATTTATTAGAGTGGTGACTGCGTATTCATTTTCCAATTCCCTTTGATTATTTTCCATGAGGGGAGAAAATTAGATAGCCACTTTTAAAAATCACATTTACTTCTAAAATTGTAACCAATTTTATAAATGGAAGTCTTACTAGGCCAGGCTCTCCTTAGCTTCAGCTTAAGATAAGATTCCGTAAGTTAACGCTTTTGGGACCCACTCTTGGTCCATCCAAATGGACCAAACACACAACTCCTCTAAATTGCACATGTTTACCAACTTTGGTCAGATCCAAATGTACAAGACTGTTTGACCAATTGTGTACCAATCCAAATGGATTGTTGACCATTAAAACTCTTGAGGCCCATATGAAGATAATAGAAATCACAGTTGGGGTTGATTTTTTGCAAAGAAGAGGATCCCAGGATGTCCTTGAAATTCCTCCATCCCCATCCCCATCCCCATGAGGGCCCCATCACACACTTGAGCTTACCTCGCCTTACCTTATCCTAAGCTGCAGTTTATCTCAATTGACTTATAGGCATATCTTATTTTTATTCATAAAATTGAATAATTAGAGTCTAACCTTAATTATTTTGTAAAAATCCCTCCATTTTTTCTCGAGGAAATAACAGAAAATAAAAAATGAAGTAAATTACAGGTAACACAAGTCACAAGTTAACGATCATGAGTAAGCATTTCATTGATCGGAGTAAAGTTTTCAGTCTCCCAATATGAAGGGAGCATATTTGTGCGAGGCAATTGGATTTGGAACGAGGCCATGATAATAAAGATGAATAATGTAAACCGACAACACCCAACTGCATATCACATGTGTGAAATTCGGGCATGTTGTCTTAGAAGGCTACTGTGAAAAGAGCTTCATCGATCAAACAAAGGTCGTGGCATCAAACAAATGATTTGTAAAAGATCAAACAAAGGTGTGCCGCACCCACACATATATTTTGGAAATAGATGGAATAATGGAAAAAAATGAAAGGAACTCATTTACCTCTTTCCTGCTGAATTCCTAAAAAGAACAGATCTACAAGGGTCTGTCAAATTCCTTTGATTAATTTTTCACATAAGAAAAATATATTACACTCTTTCTTATGCATATTGATCTTTGCTCTTTGATCTTTTACCTTCGACCACTTTGATAAAAGTGATCGAATTTATAATGCTCGACTTTACCTTTGCTCCTGCCAATTTGCACTGACATCTCCTTTGAAATAAAGAGTATGGATCCTCTGTTGTGGGTATTACATGGGAACCATATAACACGTACACGGATAGAAATGACAGAACATTTTGTTTGGATGGTGTGTTATTAAGAAAACACCACTTCAAAAAATGATATTATGACAACAAATTTTCAATGCTCCAGGCTTTCTCTTTGTTCTGCTAGTCCTCTAGTGACCATTTTGTTTTTCCAGTTAAACATGATCTGTAGTGTGTCAATTTTGAGCAGCAACATGCCTTTTTGTGCCATTTTGTACGCTTCCCAACTCATTTTAATATCTTATCCTTTCATCTTTATTTTCTGTCTTGTCTATTATCGTCAAATCCTGTTACTTTCGGTTTTAACATCATCTGATGATGATGATGATTTTATGTATTTTTTTTTTCAAAGCTTCTTTTAGGCGAAAAGACTTGGAAGTGTCCATTGCCATAAGGCATCGTTTCAGTTGTTACAACTCTGTTTGTTTGCACTTGGTTGTCTGATTTCCTACTGACAAATTAGAGTACTGGGTTCTATTTGATATTGAACTTCTAAGAATTTACCATATAAAGGGGCTGGCCTTGCGCCGGGTTTTACTAAAGAAATTTTAGAGAAGTCACATGTGAAGTGGAATAATGAATGATGATAATTGGATGATGCCTCGGCATCTATTTAATAATGTAAATGAATGGAGAAGTACGCAGAGAAAACAACAAATTAATGTGCATTCCATGGTTTCTTATTGTCTTGCATTTGGCCCATTCAGATGCCGAGGTGTTCAATCATCAAGACTCTGGTAGTGGTGCTGATGATGATGATTGATACTAAGTGAGAATTTCTAAGAGTTTGTTCATTAATTTTTCGATAGGTAAGTTTTACATCTTTTGCTAATGATGAATCTAAACCTATGCATAATCCTATCTTGAATGTGTTACACTCACCTAATATGACACTCACCAAACTATATATTATAAATTTTTTAATTAATGTCTAGAATGACTTAGTTGAGACAATTTATGGTCTACATCTAATCCACATGTAGCAATGTATCCCATCCCACCATTCTCCCAATGTCAGCGTTGCATCCAAGTGGGCCTCACAAAAATATATATATATATATATATATATTTTAAAATAAGCAACTTTATCCTCTAAATTATTACCCTTCATAGTAATAGTTGCCAGCTATGATACATGCATTAAATATAAAATAAACCAACTGTATTTAGGTAGTCAAAAGGGATAGGTTTTTAGAAGAAAGAATGCATAAAGAAAAAAGAAGAGTATCAATAGTATTAAATAAAAGAGAAAGTAAAAGTAAAATAGAAGAAGAAAATGTATGAAAAAATAGCACAAAGTAAAGAGGGAAAAATAAAGGAAATGAAAGAAAAATTAGGCTCAAAGTCACACACAAGGGTCCATATGTCTACAAAATGTATGCCCTTTCGCACTTTTATCCTCTTATGATCTGGCACTAGGCTCAATTCCACTCTCACCAAACCTTTATATTAGGGTTGGATTGAGTATCAAAGAAATCTATGGTGAAAAGACCATTAAGCTTTATAGCTATTCAGCTCCTCGGGCTGAGATGCAGTCCAGGCCCATTTAAATGGACTCGGATCATGACCAGAATCAGGCTCTTTGGCAGAGTCTCAATCAATCCGTCGTCCAATGTGGAAGCCTAATACAAAAGAAAGTAGGAACTTTTGTACCATTGGCACCGTTAAATTGTGGACTTCTAGATGCAAAAAAATCATTGAAGAGACACTCAAAGCTCTGGCCCAGACACAATTAAAGTCTACCCAATCACTTGCATGGCTTGTCCTGTCTAATTAGAAAGGCACCATCTCTGGTCGGGCCCACTTGTAAATGATACCCATCAATTCATCTTGAAAGCCAAGTAACTGTATGACCATGAACCCAATGGCATCTATAAATCCAACAGCTGGTACAAACTTTAAATTTAAATTCATCTGTGATAAAATTTTACTTCAATAGCATTAAATATTAGATTGACCATATATTTTTTATATATTACAATAAAGAAAGTGGATGGGGAATTAAGTTGATTATGTGTTATCTAATGTTTTAGAAGGTGATCAGTCTAACAATTAAATATCATTTTAATTGGCCCTCTCTACTGTCAGAATGATTACATATTTTACAATGATTAAAACATAAAAAAATAAAAAGTAGATCATTTGTAAGTAAGAGAGTTTTACATGTGTTTAATTGAAGAGTGAGTCAAACTGAGACTGAAGTGAAAATTGCTCAAGGAATTGTAATACTTAGCTATTTAGCTTAGGAAGATCTCGATTCAAGGGTTGTATGGCTGCCACGCGGAATCATTTGGATTCTCTATTACATCAGGGCAGAGCACTCTTTTAGTATGGCTTTGATGTTAGACACGGACGAGTTTTTTGTTTTCTTGGGTAAAAGACAACTGATGAGTTTACTTATGATTTCCCTGCGAGAGCGATTTTAATCTAGACACTGGGTTTATTAAATATTAATAACTATATGATCTAAAGTCATAAAATGTATGATTACTATATAACATTTTTGTTATTTTGACTGCTGTCTATTTTGTGACTTTAAATAATAAGGCTGGTTTTCAACTTAAATAGAAAGGAAGATTCCTTCCTTGTAATGAATCCTTTTATCAGAGGATACAGTCCAAAGTAAAAGAAGTCAAATCTCTAGCGTGTGAAGAGCATCATGCCATCTAGTACCATTTTGTATGCTTCCCGACTCATTTGGGTATCCTCTCCTTTATTTTCTGTCTTGTTTATTATCGTCAAACCCTGTTTCCATTGGTTTTAACCTCATCTGATGATGATGGTTTTATGTATTTTTTTTTTTAATTTTTTTTCAAAGCTTCTTGTAGGCCAAAAGACTTCGAATGTCCATTGTTGCAAGTCATCATTTCAATCGTCACAACTCTGTATGTTTACATTCAGTTATCTGATTTTCTACTTACAAATAAGAGAGTACTGGCTCCATTTGACATTGAACTCTTAGAATTTACCATTTATGAAGGGGGTTTTACCAGAGAAATTTTAGAGAAGTCATGTGTGAAGTGGAATAATGAATGATGATAATTGGATGATGCCTCAGCATCTAATTACTAATGTATATGAATGGATAAATACGTAGAGAAAACAACAAATGAGTATTCCATGTATCTCATTGTCTTGTATTTGGCCCATTCAGATGAAAATGTCTCCAATTATCAAGAGTCTAGTGGTGGTGTGGATGACGCCTGATACTAAGTGATGATTTCCAAGAGTCTGTTCAATAATTTTTCAAAAGGTAATTTTTTATGCAGTTCATTAAAGATGAACCTAAACCTATACATACTCTATCCTCCATGTGTTGCACTTACCTAATATGACACTCACCAAACTATTATAAATTGTTAAATTAAGGTCTAAGATGATTTAGTTGAGGCAATTTATGGTCTATATGTAATCCACATGTAGCCATATCCCAATCTCGGCATTGAATTCAAGTGGGCCATACAAAAAGTCTTTTTAAATTTTTTTTTTTTTTTAAATGAACAGCTGTATCCACTAATTTATTACTCTCCATAGTAATAGATGCAAACTATAATGCAAGCATTAATTATAAAATAAGCCAACTGTACTATGAAAGTCAAAAGGGATAGGTTTTAGTTTGTTAAAATAATTGTTAAAAGAAAGAATAAATTAAAGAAAAAGAAGAGCCCCAATATAATTGAATAAAAGAGAAAGTAGAAGTACAAAAAGGAGAAGATTTACTCCATGTGAAAATGGAGGCAGAAACAGAATTGCTGATAGCTTTCAGTCAAAATTAAAAATTTTGGTCAAAATTTGCTTTAACTCTTACAATGGCAGAAATCTGGTCTTTCTTTGATGTCTGACAAAATCCCAAATATCTTGGTGCTTTACGCTTCAGAAAATGATCGCTACCTAATCCGATTCCAATTCACAGTGGAAGTTTTGAAAACCCCCGTTCATTCTTTTAGCTGATTTATTTATCATTCACGAGACCCACCACATCAGGTGCTCTACATTAAACAACATACATCTTCTCTTCTTCCTTCAAATGCCAACTCAAATCATCTCCAAACCCCACATCTCCCCTCTACTTCACCTTCACATCTCCCACTTTTAAACTTCACCTTCACCTTCACATCTCCCAAATGGACACAGCCAATCAAATCGCCTACGATTTCTCCCCATACCTCGTTGTCTACAAAGACGGCCGCGTAAATCGCCTAGTCGGCACCGACTTCGTCCCTTCTTCCCTCGACCCCACCTCCGTCTCCTCCAAAGACCTCGAGATCCTCGCCGATGTCAACGTTTCTGCTCGTCTCTACCTCCCAAAAATCGCCGACCCGTCTTCAAAAAAGCTCCCAATCCTCGTCCACTTCCACGGCGGAGGATTTCTCATCGGCACACCCTTCTGCACTCCCTACCACACCTTCCTCACTTCCTTAGTCTCTGAGGCTCACGTGATCGCCGTATCAATCCACTACAGGCGTGCCCCAGAGAACCCCCTGCCCACTGCTTATGAAGACTCGTGGGCTGCACTCAAATGGGTCATGGCTCAATCCTCTGCAAGTGGGTCCGAGCCATGGCTAGCCCAGCATGGGGCCTTTGATAGAATCGTGTTGGCCGGTGATAGCGCGGGTGCGAACATAGCCCACAACTTGCTGATGCGAGCTGGAAACAGCGAGCTCCGCGAACTGGGCCATAAGATCTACGGCGGGATATTGATCCATCCGTACTTCTGCGGGCCGGATCCGATTGGGAATGAGATCTTGGACCCGGGGATGAAGGCTGTTGGGGATGGGATGTGGATGTATGCATGCCCGAATACAAGCGGGTTGGACGATCCGAGGATCAACCCGACGGGTATTGGGGCGCCGAGTCTGTCGGGTTTGGGGTGTGGGAGGGTGATGGTTTGTGTTGCAGAGAAGGATGTGTGGAGGGATAGGGGGTGTGTGTATTTCAAGGCGTTGTGTGGGAGTGGGTGGGATGGAGTTGGGGAGATGATGGAGAGTAAAGGAGAGGATCATGTGTTTTTTTTGTTGAAGCCTGGGTGTGGGAACGCAGAAAAGATGATGAGTCGTTTGGCTGCTTGGATTAATTTTGAGTCTGGTGGTAGTGGTCTTTGTGACCTGTGATTTAAGCTTGCTGTCTGCTATCTGTAGAAGATCTGTTTTAAAGAACGGGGTACTGAATAGTAATGTTCTAGTTTGTGTTTTGAGTTGGAACTCTTTGGATTAAGTGGTTCATAAATGGAATTTGGATAAGCAGAGTTATAACTTATAACTAATGGCTGTGATTTGATGAAGAGGTACACTAGTGTGGAGGCTGAGAGGTCACTGTATTCTGTTACATGGGTCATTTGCAGGGGGATTCTGGATGGGAGACCTTGGGCCTTTTGTGGGAAGGAGTGGCCATTTACCCTGTCTATGGATATGGATATAACTCTTTTCAAGAGCATTGTGGTATATAGTTATGAATGAATGATTAATGTTTAGTCTGATATTTGTATTACTAGACCCCGTGCTTTGATATGTGATTTTTGTACTTCCTAACAAACTACTCCCTCGCTGCAGCTGGTACCAAAATTGCACTGTTGTTCATGTCTTGCAAATATTAGGCTGAAGATGGAGTACATTTCATTGCAGTAGAGGCAACAGAGCCAACTGGGTTAAGATCCATTTATCAAGTTGAAGGGGTTTCTACATAGTAGTACATCTTTAACTTTATTTTTCAAGATGCCTTGACAGTACTTTACGATATTATTTCTTCTTAACGATATCATGGGCCTTGCACTTTTGTTTGTAATTAATTGGAAAGAAGAGCGATGGCAAAACCCATTGGCTGAGATTTCTCAACTTGCATGCCTAACTTTTATGGTATGTTCTTTTATTAGAACTTCTGACAATAATTTGGTGTGTTTGGGTATCCACAAAGATTGTGTGTTGCCTTGTCCACAACCATGACTTAAATTTTTTATCAAAAATTTAAAATCTCAGCCACTTAAAAAGTCTGAAACAACCTTTGGAGTTCATGTAGCTCTTATAACCTCTTTGTCGGAATTTCTGAATGCTCAAGTACATTGTAGTATTTAGGAATTCCACGTGTTGGAGAATTTATTATCTTTTTTTTTACAGATTTTTTTTTGAATTTCAGTTAAGAAACATGCTGTTTATATCATTTTCACATCTATTTTGGATGGGCGCATTGCCATCTTCAATCCACACTTTTAGTAAAGTGCGTGTCATATAAATAACAATTTTGGGTCCACTAGTGTATATCTCTTATCAATAAAAAATATAACTATATCAATGGCTAAAAAATCCATAAAAACGGGACAAAAGGAAAATAGAAACATTAAGCGGAAGAAAAGAAAGAAAATTGAGTAGGGCTGGTTAGAAGCATCCATTGGTTCCTATATAAAATCACTAGATAATTTGATGGTTCCCCTGTAAAATAGGTAGATTTCGATCATCATAGCCGTTTAAAGAAGCCTGTATGTATTTACAAAGATGCAGAAGAGAAATATATAAAGCAATGACAGAAGATATTAAACTCACATTTGAGGAGAAGTCCTTCCCCTTCCTCTCCTTTGTAATTTATTTATATCTTTTGATGGAGTTTAGGGTTCTTCAGATGTATGTATACATATAGGTAGTAATGACCCACAGATTCTTGTCTACTTGACCCACTGAATAATGGGTCATGTACCTGACCCCATGATATTGCGGGTAATTAGGGTAAGATTGATAAAAGCATAAAAGAAGTGTAATCAAGATACTCTAGTGGCAGTTTTATGTCTTTTGCTATTAGCCAGTGAAAAATCAAATTTAAGAGGTACTAATCAGAAAAATCTTTGTTAGTTTTTTTTTTTTTTTTTCTTTTTCAAAGCTGTCTTTTGTTTATTTGCAACTTCAAATAATAAATGGCTTGTGTTCCAATTGAGCCTCCTCTTTTATCCAAGGTATCCAACCTTTCCCTAATCTGACTCATTATGATATGGTATAAATTTCCAAATAAAATATGCACTAATAAACTGTTGAACTGTCTCTCACTCTCTCTGCATCATTTAATATAATCTAAGAAGCTTGTAATCCTACCCAAATGAAGAATTAAACAAAACTGTTGAACTGCCTCTCTGCATTCATTTAATATAAACTAATACGCTTTGAGATACTACAGAAATGAAGAATTAAAGATGATCACATAAAGAGTGATACTTTGCTAAACCCCATGGACCACGTACTCCTTCCTCTCATCCCTTTTCTTCTGGTAAAATCCTCTCATCCTCACTAAGCAGATTGTATGCATTCAAATGGATCCATGGAAAATGAGGCATACCTTTTGAAAAAGCAAAGTGTGGGTTTTTTTCCGCATTTGTAACGTTGACAGAATAGATGGACTGATTGCTTTGCTTTATGAAGTGCTAGAACCTAAATTTCAGGTCAAATTGTATACTCATGTGGACCTCGCGTATTATATTATATATATTAAAGCAACAATGGGAGGGCTTTCCAAGGGTTTCACATCAATGGCCCGGATTTTTTTGCGGCGCCATATCAGCGTCATGAAAAGCCTTCCTCTCTTTCATTTCCTTTCCCTTTGTTTGCCGCATCACTTGCAGTTGCAGGCCCAGTCTCATAATTCTGAAAGCTAAGCAAAATTGGAGTATCAAAATATTGTGGGGTCCACAGGGTTTCGAATTTTGATAATCCTAAAATCTCTCCCTTTCCAACCTTAATCCTAGAATCTCTTAATATCGAGCGCTAAGGAAATATGAACTTAAAATTCAATGGAAAATATAATCAACCTTAAAAATTATTCAGTAGTTTTTTGACTTTTTTCACCATTAGCCAGCTTGCTTAGGTTCGGCCTCTCTAGAATGATTTCATATTTTTGTAAACGTGATCAGAAAGATTTTGCTGCTAGCTCACTGGTCTCAAAATATGTCCATAATATCTTAGTGAAGTTGACATTCCCAGATGCAATCATGCAAATATATACGTAACTAAACTTTTAGAAACATGAGGATTAAGAAATCGGAGTAATTTTTTCATTCATAATGGTGAAATAGAAGGAGATTCCACATGGGCCGGTGGTGGATGCTCTGAAGTCTTTAGGTACAAACTTGTCAAGACAAAGTCTTCTGCTTGATGAAGATCATAGATTTGCCGAACCAGTTTAACAATTTTGAAGTAATTAAATCATGTGGGAAGACAGGGAATGTAATAGCTCATAAATTAGCAAGGCATGCCCTATAGGATTGCTAGCAGGTATATAATTCTCCGATTATCCGAAAGTTTCGACACGTAAAAAGCCGGGTTTGGAACCTATAATCTATTTTAGGTTCCGATTCATAAATTAGTTTGGGTCCGGTTTTGGTCTATATAGGTTTTGACCCGTTTACAAAAAAAAAAAAAAAATGGCTTGCACACACGTAGAATGACTTGGGGGATTAAATATCTACAAAAATTACTTGTGTTAAATGTTGTCATTTGTTCAATTTAAAGCTACCAAAATAGATGCTTACTAGGCTTTCTAGTTTTTATTATTTATTTAACATTATTTGATGGTTAATCCTGAAAGCCCTCTTGTATATGGTAGACTAGTGGAATCTAGCTCCTGTTTTAAAAAGGAGTATAGTTCTCCTATTTCTGCGAAACAAGAAGATATTATTTCATCCCAGTCCACGTTGGCCACCTATATAAAGTCTTATGCAGCTAATGCACCCTCTAAGAAGCAATGCTTTGGGTGGTGAAAACCCAGAGGATCACGGGCTTTGACAATCTTATGTGAGTTGATCATCTTTTTCTTTTTCTCGTTTTCTCATCTTTTTAAAATAAAGAGAAATGCATCTATGCCTAGGAAGGGTGTATTTAACATCTAACAATCCCTCGATGCCAATGCTTCTTATATGTTTTCTTTAATTATCAACCATGGAAGTGTGTTTTTTTTTGGATATGTTACCATGTAAGTCTTCTGAAATGGAAAAGAGAGAGACAACAAATGGAAGATTGGACCAGGATTACGAAGAATGCATCGATTTTTTCTAACATCTGCAGGTGGATAATGAAGGCAGTCCTTCATGAATCATCCTTGGGAAGTAGGCCGTTAAATCAAATCCACTGCAATAAGCATATTGCTAAAGATGGCTCGGTGGAAAAGAAAAACCCACAAAGACAAAGCCTAGATTGATTGATAGCTAGCTTCAATGATAGATGGATTAGTGAGCAAAGCAGCCACAGTGGGGGGGGGGGGGGGGGGGGGGGGGGGGTGGTGTTGTGGGTGGTGGTCCAATTTCATCAATATATAAACTGAACTCAACCCCAGCCTTTTAACGTTTTATCAATGAAGACACAAACTTGAATTGGAGTGGAATTTACCCTTAAATGCAAGGCTTCTTCTTCAAATGGCGATCTCATATTTCATGTTGGCGCGAATTTGAATCTGACAACAAACAACAATCTAATTTGGTGATATTTGGAGCATTAGTTTTATTATATATTTTGATAAACTCCCTATGTTATATTTCATGAGACTTGTTTGGCCATTTTTAAAGCACAGTCCTAGTTGCATCGATCATAATCATAAATCTAAAGCTATTCAAACCTAAGTATAACCTAGGGGTGGCAAAAAAAAAAAAGAAGAAAAAGAAGAACAAGTCGGATGAAAACAGGTGGATTCCACAGGTTGGCCCCTACCCATATCTGATGCATATTTTTTAAATGGATTAGATTTTTCCCAACCCACACCCAATCTGGGTGAAACCCATCCAACTCACATTGACCCATAGGGCATGCGGGGCAACTAAACCTAACTCATTTTGAACCTCGTAATCCACAAGTGTGGGTTAGCCCACTTAATTCGAGTTAAAAATAGGGCTTTAAAAGGGATCAATGGATTGAGCCAGGCCAAATCTTGTACATATGCCCAGTCGGTGTAGTTATTAGGCCTGCTATTAAGGCCCAAATTCAGACCATGGGCCTAAAAGTTTGCAAAAGTTTTTGTCCTTTTGTATTACATATATTGGTCTAGGCCGGGCACATAATTGGGTCTGTAATCATACAGTGACTAGTACCCGCTCATTTAGCTACTAGGGTAAAAAAACAGACCGGTCTCAAATATGTGCTCAAAGGTCTATTTCACATGGGATCAACCCTGTTTGTTTTTAGGGTGGAATAGAATAAAATACGAGTGTCAAATTAAGAAGAATAAAAGTAGAGAGAATTGGAAGTAAAAGCATACTTTTTCTCATTATTTGCTTTTTAAGAGTATTTTCTTTTTTCATTTTGTGTTATTTTGGAGTATATTTTCTGTAATTTTGTACAATTAAAAGTAGCTTTTTGTCATTTTGTGCTTTTACAGCCTAACTCCTTCTATTTTCTTTTCATCTTGATTCGACACTCTATTTCATCTCATTTTACTCAACGTGTCCCTTTTTATGAAGGTATGGAAAAATTGACCCATGATCGACTCATCGTTTATGTGGGATGGGTTTGAAGTATCAAATATTGCATTTTAAGGTTGGGTTAGCGGGTCGGAGTTTTGCCACCCAATATAACCTCATCACATCTTCAATCTGATGTGATCTAATCCTATTCACATCATACTACCAACTCATCAATCAATCTAATCTAGTCTTATTCACATCATAATACCAACTCATCAAGTTTATATAATCCAAACCTTCTTATCATAAAATATTCTTTTTCAAGTTTACAAGTTTCCTAGTCACTCCCTGTAACTTGCC
Organism: Persea americana; assembly: GCA_029852735.1. NCBI lineage: Eukaryota > Viridiplantae > Streptophyta > Magnoliopsida > Laurales > Lauraceae > Persea > Persea americana. Next base: position 55,270,999 of record CM056812.1, read on the forward strand.
AAAGGAAAATAAATTTGCTCGTGAGAAATGTTAACTCCATGCCTCCATCCATTAAAGGCATCAACTGTTCCCCAACCATTATAGGTACAATCATTGCACCCAATTCTGCCCTTTTTAATTATTGAAGTAGTATGTCGGTACAAGACACCGGTGCGCTGAATAGCGGTTCCATCAATACACATCCTGGCAACTTGGGTTGGTTTTAAATGTTTTGTCCGAAGGCGACTTTGAAGAAAGCTACACTATTTCTTTCTCCTTCCCATGTTGATTAAGCCGTTTGAAGAATCAGATCCATTAGACATTCTTAACCATCATATTCTTTCTCCACCCTTCATAATTCTTAGCAAATGGATGATTCTGATTGCCCAAAAATTATGAGTACAGCTAATGATTGAGAATACAAAATCTGCAAGCCATCCATCAGGAAGACCTTATAAAAGTGTGTAGAAGAAAAGTAATCAAAGAATGTTTCACAATGTACAGAACTGTTAGGTTGTATGGCTCAATTGAAGTAATAAATCTGGTTAACCGGGCCCCTGTATTGCCCATGTTCTACTGTGATTAGAAGTAGGTCTATTATCATAGGTCTACTGTGATTAGAAGTAGTGTTTGGGTGTAACTGGGTATTGGGCTGATATTATAAATAGAGACTTAGGGTCTCTATAATGTAAAACTTCTTCTGATTGCATAGTGAATTCTTCCGTCTTCCCCGTGGACGTAGGCCAAAAGCCGAACCACGTAAATCTCCGTGTTCTTGTGTGCTTGATTTCTTTCTTCGTAGGCCCTAGATCACAACAAACTGGTATCAGAGCATTTGCGTGATCGGAAAAGATTCGACGAATCGGATTTTAGAGGGCTGGGATCGTGCAAAGGGAGATCAATTGATCTCGAAGTGGGCCACGGATCGAAGAAGAAGGAGAGAAGAGGAAGATCAGATCGAACAGAGAAAATAGACAACAGTCTCTTGAAAAAATTCCGTTTCTTGATCGGTTTGCTCGGATTTGGAGAAGTCCGGCCATAATTGCTGAGGGTCGACGGTGGTGATCAGAGAGAAATCGAAGAGGAGACATCGCAGGCTTCGATTTGGTGGTTGTTCCAGACTGTTCTGGACGGTTTCGTTGAGCCCCACATCGCCGTGAAAGTTGCCGGAGAAAGGGGGTCGCCGCCGCCGTTGTCTCGCCAGTCCGGCGGCCCTTCTCACCGTCGGCAAGGAAGACACTCGCGGAAGGAGGCACAGCGCCTATTGCAGGCGTTGGGAGGAAGAAGACCCAGTTGGGCCAGTCCCAGGTCTTGGGTTGGTTCAGGTCAGGTCCGACCTGACCTACTGCAAAAGCCCAACAGTACTTGGGTCAGTTTCCAGGCCAGGTTTCAGTCCAGGTCAGGTCTGACCCGGCCTAGTCCGCAAATCAGACGCCCAGAACCAGCTTTAAAAGGCGCTGACGACAGAGCTGACGTCAGCAGACCGGTACGGTCAACACAGTTTTGACCCGATCGAAGGCTGAAAATTGTTTTTCGCGATATCTTGACGATCCGGAGTCCGATTTGAGATCCGTTTGAACCTACGGACTCGTTGCGAGCATATCTACGCTGCTGTGGAAGAAGATTGGTTGTTCAATAGTCAACGAAGGAGTTTGACTGTTCGAAGCGTAGAAACTTATTTCTACGATATCTTAGCCGTCCAGAGTCGGATTTCAGATCCGTTTCTCCCAGCGTGCTCGTGGTGACCAGATCTACACAAGTATAGTGAAAGATTCGTGGAATGGCTATGAAGTTTGACATTGAGAGATTCGATGGTAATAATGACTTCGGTCTTTAGCGTCTGAAGATGCATGCTTTGTTGGTACAGAATGGGTTGCATAAAGCTTTGAGGGGAAAGAATGCTCTATCTGAAAAATTGTCAGATGAAGAGAAGGATGAGTTGCTGGAAAAGGCGTATGGTCAGATTCTGCTGTTCTTGAGTGATGGTGTACTGCGAAAGGTTGTTCAAGAAAAAACTGCTGCTGGCATATGGCAAAAGTTGGAGAACTTGTACATCACGAAATCTCTCACGAATCGCTTGTATCTGAAGAAGCGGTTGTTCACGTTACAAATGCAGGAAGGTACGTCTGTTTCAACTCACCTTGATTCTTTCAGAAAAGCTATTATGGATCTGGAAAATATCAATGTTGAAATTGATGATGAGGACCAAGCTATTATGTTGCTATGCTCTTTACCACCCTCGTATGAGAACTTTGTTGATACCATGATGTATGGTAGAGATACTCTGTCCAAAGAGGATGTAGAGGCAGCCTTGAACTCGAAAGAGTTGAAGAAAAAGGTTGCAGCTGACAATGATAGTTCGGGTGAGGGTTTGGTAGTACGAGGAAGAACAAAAGACTCTAGTGATAAGGGCAAACATAGATCCAATAGGAAAAACATTCAATGTTATTATTATCATAAGAAAGGGCACATTAGAAAAAACTGTCCCGAAAGGCAGAGGAAAGGGAAAGAAATAATAGAAGTTTCGTCATCTGATGATGATTCAGTCAGTGTTGCAGATGGAAGATCAGATTATGTTTCCGACAATGCACTTTCTGTGATTGAAAATGATATTCGTCCTAAGGATGAATGGTTGTTCTTACCATATGTGTCCCAATAGGGACTGGTTTACCACTTATAGAGAAATCAACGGTGGTAGTGTCTTGATGGGCAACAATGTTGCATGTAAGACGGTTGGAATTGGAACAGTTAAAATCAACATGTATGATGGAATCGTCAGAACGTTGGCAGAAGTTCGGCATGTTCCTGATCTGAAAAAGAATCTCATTTCTCTTGGTGCCTTAGACTCCAATGGTTGTAAGTTCTCAGCTGAAGGTGGAGTCATGAAAGTTGTGAAGGGTGCTCTGGTCCTTATGAGAGGCAATAGAGTTGGAAATTTATATGTTTTGTCCGGAAATACAGTTACAGGTGGAGCTGCAGTGTCTTCCTCAGATGACCATGAATCTGTCTCAACACGCTTATGGCACTTGCGCCTGGGTCACATGAGTGAGAAGGGATTGACAATACTAAGCAATCGGAATTTGCTATGTGGCACGAAGACAGGCAAGTTAGATTTCTGTGAGAAATGCATCTTCGGGAAGCATCGAAAGGTCAGTTTCAAGACAAGTATTCATCGCACGAAAGGTATCCTTGATTATGTTCATTCAGATGTATGGGGGCCTTCTAAGGTTTACTCCAAGGGCGAGTCTCGGTTTATGCTGACTTTTATTGATGATTATTCAAGGAAAGTCTGGGTTTATACTCTGAAGACGAAGGATCAGACCTTTGTTACATTCAAGCGATGGAAGGAAATGGTTGAGAAACAGACTGGCAGAAAGGTGAAGATGTTGAGGATAGGTAATGGCAAGGAGTACAGATCGACAGAGTTTGAGAACTATTGCACGGATCATAGCATAGTTCGGCATTACACCACTACAGAAAATCCGCAGCAGAATGGAGTTGCAAAGAGGATGAACAGAACGATCTTGGAAAGAGCTCGTTGTATGTTGTTTACTGCAGGATTGTCCAAGGACTTTTGGGCTGAGGCAGTAAATGCTGCAGGCTACTTGATAAATAGGTCTCCACACACAAAGATTGGTTGCAAAACACCGGAAGAAATGTGGTCAGGTAATCCAGCTGATTATTCTAACTTGAGGATCTTCGGTTGTCCGGCTTATGCTCGCGTGAAAACCGATAAGTTAGAACCAAGGGCTGTTAAGTGCATCTTGGTGGGATATGCTTCTAGGGTGAAAGGATACAGGTTGTGGTGTACTGATCAAGATTTACCCAGATTTATCATCAGCAGAGATGTTACATTTCACGAGGATGCTTTACTCGAATCGAGAAAGCAGGTGGAGAGGACAGAAGTAGATAGCAGCAGTGACACCGTTCAGGTGGAGTCCGACATCCTAGTGAGGAAGGAGAGTGCATCCGACTCCTCCCGAGATACAGGGGATCGTCAGACTGTGCAGCAGATGCAGCAGACAGAGCCGCAGATGCCGCAGACGGGTAGATCGCATAGAGAAAGGAAACCGCCGGTTAGATACGGTTTCGAGGATATGACGACGTACGCGTCGACATTAGACAGTGGCCGTGATGATATGGTTGCATACGCATTGACGACTGAGTCTCTTGAATTAATGGAAGGGCTGAAAAGTAGTCAACAGACAGCAACTATGACTGAAGAGATGGAGTCTCTTGATGAGGAAAATCAAGCCATCGGATGTAAGCGGTTCTACGAGGAAGATAAAGGAGCTTCCAATGCAGGTAGAGTGCAGTTTAAGGTTCCTGATCATGTATGCAGTTTAAAGAAATCATTGTACGGGTCGAAGCAAGCTTCTGGACAATGGTACAAGCGATTTGGTGCACTCATGAAGGAATGGTTTAAATTCAAGTTCAAGCATTGCTTGGACTTGATCGGTGTGCTCAGTACCTGAGTGCCCTAAGGGGCAGGTGGAGACGGTGAGACGTGTTTAGTGTATGAGGATCAGCTTCAATGTTCGCCAATGTGGAGATTTGTTAGGTTGTATGGCTCAATTGAAGTAATAAATCTGGTTAACCGGGCCCTTGTATTGCCCATGTTCTACTGTGATTAGAAGTAGGTCTATTATCATAGGTCTACTGTGATTAGAAGTAGTGTTTGGGTGTAACTGGGTATTGGGCTGATATTATAAATAGAGACTTAGGGTCTATATGATGTAAAACCTCTTCTGATTGCATAGTGAATTCTCCCGTCTTCCCCGTGGACGTAGGCCAAAAGCCGAACCACGTAAATCTCCGTGTTCTTGTGTGCTTGATTTCTTTCTTCGTAGGCCCTAGATCACAACAAGAACAATGTGTGGTTACGGTCGTTTTTTTCTACTCTTGGTTGAAGAAGCGAAGTACTCCTTGGGCAGAATACGTTCTTAGGTTAGTAGTTTTGGCTAGCAGCAGCTCCATTTGCAATGAGATAAACCTATGGACATTAGTTTTGGTTCCTTAAACAGATAATGAAACAAATAAAACCGTTTCTTTTCGGTGCGGTTAGACCGTGTTTATTGGACAATTTATTGAATTACATTGATAAATGTACCTTACCTTACAAAAAAGTAAATCAATCACAACACTAGCCAATGACTTATCTTGGCTAGCTATTATGCAAAAACCTATTTATGAATTTAACTTAATAAGATGTGTTTTGACGTGCGGCGACCTCATCTCCCGAAGCTTCCTTTCTTCTGAAAGTTGTATAGCAAATCTACACCAAGAACGAAGTAAAAGAAGTGATTAGTGCCACAAATTGAGAATAGGAATTTTAATATATATGAGAGCACAATACAGTTTTATAATTTTACCTTTTGAGTACTTCTTCATTGGTGCCTTCATTTTTAAGTGGTTCAAAGACACCAGTTTCTAAGTTTACCCTTGAAACTGGTTTTTTCAATAACCCTTCGCCGACCTTCACAAGATCCTCCAAGTTTTCCTTGGTAGCGACGTCAACCGATGATACATGGCCACTTAATGTATCGTCCTGGAGTTCAATTCATATGCATTATTAGTAATTTGTCAGAATAGATACATGGATGTTTAAAGCTAGAACTATTCTAATTAACATCGGTTACAAAGAATTTGGATGTGTTAACCTGAATCCGAAGGTAGTTAGATTCCGAGTGAAGAGCTTGAAATAGCACAGAGATGTGGATATCAACCATATCAGCACTGGCCTGAGTGAATACATCCACTAATGGTGTGGAACCATCGCTAAGCAACCAACCAAGAACACCCCACTTGCTAGCGTGACTTGCAGTATACTTTTCATGTTTCTTGGGTGATCCGGTCCCTAATGAGATGACTAAAAAACGACCATAATCCATAGGTTTGATTGGGAAGAAATCAGGGTTTCCTCGGAAAACCTCCTTAGTCACCTCACCCATAGCAACCAACGCCTGAAACCATGTTTCAAAGGAGAATTTAGTAAATGTTAGACTTGTATGGAAAGCCTTTCTTCTAGATTTAATTTTTCCTGCTAGGATTAGTGTTTGAAATTTTGTTAAGGAAAACTACTTGTATTTATTAAGAACTGTCATTAAAATGGTTAAGTTTTTTACCGGATTGTTAGCAGCAACGCCACCATCGATGAGGTCGAATTCCCTCTCTTTCCCCTTAGAGTATATGGTTTTGAAATGATGGGCAGGAAGATAAGTTGGAGCTGCAGATGTGCCAATGCAGATATCAGATAGTAGCGCATCCAAGTATGGTTTTGATTTTACCTGCACGGAGGAAAAATGGTGTTGGTCAATAGCCCAGTCTAATTTCAAAGCATGAAAAATGGAAATTCTTTTCTTGAACCTAAATAGGGTTTTATGCCACAAAGTAGTGTGATTAGTTACTCATCATATGTATGATCTTACATCCCATTAAGCTGCCACTTATCCCAAAACCTATTGGTGATGGTAAACGATATAATAATGGTTTTATGGTGAGGGCGAGGGTTCGACCACAATTGTGACCACACAAGAGTGAGGGTGGACGTTGACTTCAACAATTCCTTCCTCAATTGCACACACACTGGGACTGTCGCTTTGCAACTCGCAAAACGCGTGTCTCGTGACTCGAATACTCGACCTACCAGGCTGTGACACTACTTGTATGATCATGCACCCCATTGGATTACCACTTAGGCACTTATCCCAAAACCAATTGGTGATGAGAAACGACACGACGATGGTTTTATGATGAGCACGAGGGCTCAACCACAATTATAATTGTTCAGGTGCGAGGGTGGACCTTGATCTCAACTGTATCCTTGTTAAGCATTTGAAATTCCCAAATAATGCTTTTTTATTTTGGTTGGTTGACATGGCAAAACACCGCCCTCACCAAGAGGAAACTGATGCTAATTCCAAAACAAATTAAGAGACCTGTAAATAATGGTCTAGTATGAGATCCCTAAGGACAAAAAAGTGATTTCTTCCCACTACAAAACGAAACATGAGAGAGAGAGGGAAAGAGGAAAAAATACCTCATAGGAAGAGAAGATGGTCGGTTGGAGTCGCTTGATATCGAAAGTAGGAATAACAACATTCGTCAATGTCTCGTCAAGTTTTTTTTTCCCGAGCTTGTCTTCTACAAGTTCATGCAGATATTTTCCATTGTATTTGGGTCCTGATATTGCTTTGAAAAACTTCACAGTTGGTGCAAAAGGTCCTCTAACAACAGCAACAAAATCAAGGCAAGAAGCAGAAACAAGTCAGTCAACAAAATATTCTTTAGTTACAAATCAATATCACCATTAGGAGACTCATCTATAGTACTGTGACTTTACCTGAACTGCGGGAAGATTTTGGGACAATGTTCAAGGTAGAAGTCCTTGATATCCTTCGCGGCAAAGAGGGGACGATTGCTTTCATTCGGTGCAGTTAACATGGAAGTCACAAGGCCACCGGTGCTTGTTCCAGCAATCACATCGAAGTAGTCTGCCAGTCTTGCATCCTCACCATCCAACTCCTGTTCCATGAAATATTTCAAATCCTTTGAAATTAAGACTAAGAAAACAGATTGATGCAAAAATTGTTAATCATTGTGGTAGCTTGGTCACTAAAAATATTGCGGTAGCTTGGTCACTCAAAATTAAGTTATTTAGTACTAGAAGTAGACAGATAACTTGTACCTGAAGTTGTGACTCTAGATGGCTAAGAATGGTTGCAGGAATGATTCCTCTGATTCCACCACCATCAATGCTGAGAATGGTGATTAAGTTTCCATATGTAGGGGGCTGGATCTGATTGACATTAGATACTGCACGTTCCATGAGGAAATGAAAAGAGATGTAGCTTTGGAAAGTGTTTTGAGGATGAAAAATGATAATCAGAGGAGGGTTTCTATGAGATGAGAAATCACAATTGAAAAACTGTAAGGTGTTTATCAAATAAAAGAATGTATTCAGGCGAAGGTGTGTATTAGATGAGAACTCACAATTCAACAAGAATGGATGATGCCCTTCATCTCATGCGAGTTATGCATTTATAATGGTTGGTTCTTGGTTGGATAAGACCCTTCATTGGCACGTACAATGTACATTTCGCAAGCGAACGAATCCTCATTTGATAAAAGTTATCAAAATTTCACGACGGAGACTTTTCAAATTTGCCGGTTGGACGAGTCAAACAGCACTGAAATGGTCCAAGGCAGAACGCCTGTCACTTGCACTATCTTGAGTGAGAATTGTAGGTAAGAATAAATTAGGAAGTTAGGTGGTCTTTCATATAATTGTGAGATCAAGAATCGGATAAACCAACAAGTTATGATGAACAAAGAGTTAATAGGAAATGACTTGGTAAAGTAGGTAATGGTTTGGAAGTGCAAGACAAAGTTAATATTCTTCTATGTGATTGATCATATATTTACTACATATTTGTCAAGAAATTCACCGCTGAAGATTGTGTTGCAACCCTCAAGCACATCAACAAGGGAATGCCACTTGCCAACACATTATTTTTGGAAAGCACAACAGTGAAAGGTGGGTTTACCTACCAGTCCTCGGTATGTACTGGATCAGTCAGGAAGGGCTATTCTTCAACGCAGCCCATGAGCAAACTCAATGCAGATTAGGCAATTACAAAGCATAATTAATACGTCACGTATAGTTTTAACAAAAAATGTATATGTTCTACTCATTCTCGAATTCTATATTTTGATTTGAGTAAATCCCTGTCTTAGTTGAGTTTACCTTTCTCTAACACTGGTTTTTAGGACTCTTAATAAGAAGATATATATCTATATATATTATTGGTAACAAAGGGTTATATTAAAGAGAATGAACAATTAAAAAAGACCAACGGACAATCTTACGAATCAATGAGAAGATATTCTAGTATTCCTTTAATTTGGTGGATTGCACCATTTTAACTCTACAACACTGTGCTAGCTTTACTGTGTATTTTCATTCCTTTCACTGCAATTTACTTTTCAATGTTTAGATAGAAAATGCATGTCTCATTTGTCAACATATAAGTTACACAGTTCTTCAATGGTCTGGTCAACAGTCACATTTCCTGGAATCAACAAATTCCTCAAGCTATTTCCCGTTCAAAACCAGGTTTTGTATAGTTTGGGTTTTGTATAGTTTGGGAGTCCAGGACATTCTCTCAAGATCAAGGAAAGCAGTAAGAAGCTTAGTTCTTTGACCCATATGTCAATGAGACAAAAAGATTAAAAACGAGGTATCAGCATTGAAAGTCAAAAACAAAGAACGATTACTCATCTCCTGTCATGTTATTAGCTTGCATTGAACTCTCTTAGTAAAGGATATTTTATTGATGGTATATTAAGGAGGTGAAAAGTGAAGGGTCAAAGATGTAGATCTAGGAAGAACCATCAAATTCCTAATATTTAATTAACTAGGTCAAATGCGAGTAATCATTCCTATTGAAAGGGAGATTATCTGATGTCCATTGTAGATCCTGGCCTTTAATCTTTCACTTTCACCCTCTTTGATGGAAAGATATTTCCTAGAAATCACACGAATTCAGTATTGATTATACAAAGAGGCTCAAAGTTAATATGGTTTCATAAGCTATTGTGTAAGTTTATGAATTCAATGTAAAAGCTAGGTAACAAGAGAACGAAATACAATAAAAAAACAGAATTAGGGTTTTACTGTTTATGAGTCTCAAGAAGCAAATAAAAAGAAAAATAAAGGTCAAGCATCTCAAGTTATCTGTGGCCTTTCCTTTCTGTGAAAGCGTGCAAGAAAGCTAAGGTTGGATTAGGGACCTCTCTCATCTTCTTGAATGTAATCTTCAGTTGTGCAAGTTAAGAAATGTAGTCATTCTCAATGGGAAATCGCTTTCTATAGATGTGGTCTGCTCCTCTTTCATAGCTGATTCTTCAATTTTGTTGCGAAGAATATCTATTTCCTTCCCAAGCCCCACTCTATAAGCTCTCCTTTCAATGTGTAATATGAGATTTTATGTTTTTGATTGAGCCATTTTTGTTTTTGGCTTTCTCTTCTTTTGTATTTTCTTGCTGGCTGGTTTTTTGTTGTGTCTTTTTGGGCCTTCTTTGGCTTGTTTTCTTTCCCTTCTCTTTAAGCTTAATTATGCAAATTAGCAAAAAAATAAACATAAACTAAAAAATATTGTCATTATTAGACCTTCTCCTAGTATGCACTAGGTTAAGTGTACCCATTAGCAAGTTAGATTCACAATGACCTTGCTTAAATGATGTTTGAGACCTCATGAATATTAGGTCAGCCAACCTTTCCAACACATGCATGCTCAAGTTACCCCATTAATTCTCTGCTACAGATGCAGCTTGCTGAATGAGTCAACTACCATTCTTACTCGATGTCTATAATGGCAGCGTGGACCTTTCCAACGTTGGATACCTCTGCTAGGTCCACACCCAACAAGCTCCAACTTTGGACAGAATCTGGCCAACAGGCAGACGTGTGTTCGGTAAATAATTTATCGATTACCTGGAGAGGAACAAAATGAAGATAAATGTTATTTTAGCCACTTAAACTGCCTAAAATCATTGATTATTTCCAGTCTCGCTCGTCCTCGCTACATCATTGATTCCATAGTCATAGAACCAGATTCAAAGCTGTTATCCTGCTAGAGTCAAAGAAGTTTACGGAACTCACAAGAAAGTCTTAACCTACCATTCTTACACTACAGGACGTAGAATACTCATCTTTATCAAAATGATCAGAAGTGGCAGCTATGGTTTTATGCCGACATGAAGTGTGGACCATGTCGTGCCTAGATGAGTGTACACCGTTGATATTGCCAGTCTGTTTCCATCAATCAGAGAAGGCAGGTCTAACATTGGTCAGATTTGAAGAGTGAGATAATGTTTTCCTGCAAAAAGCTGTTAAAGAATGCAGCAGCTAGGTAGTTTCCGTCTTCAATTCAAAGCTATTTGTATTCATTCAACAGCCTTTCGTCCACTCTAAGAAACTTTGTCTTCTTTATTTTCATTGTTCAGACTCTCTCTCATCAATCTCTTTCTAATTTGGATTAGAAAACAAAAAATTCCTCCATCTCTTCTCACTTCATCATGGAGCGCGCATCATCAATAGTTAATCAGATACAACCGCCAACTTATGGAGACCTAATCACCATCCTCAGCATCGATGGAGGAGGAATTAGAGGAATCATCCCTGCAACCATTCTCAGCTTCCTTGAGTCATTGCTTCAGGTGAAATATCAAGTTCTTTAAATAATCATAACTAACCTATATATCACTACACCAAAAACGGAAATTTGGAACGGTTTGAGAACGGTTTAACGGATTAGGAATGGATTGATTAGGAACGGTAATCCGTTCCAATTTCCTGTTTTCCGTTCTTAATCCATTAATCCGTTCCAAAAATAAGAAATTAGAATGATTTGGGAACAGTTTAACAGATTAGGAACAGGCGGATTAGGAACGGTAATCCGTTCCAATTTTCCATTTTTGGTGTAGTGTTTGTTCATGAAATTCAAATGTTTCTTTTAGTTTAATTTTTAAAATGTATGCTTTGAAACAGGAGTTGGATGGTGAGGATGCGAGACTTGCAGACTACTTCGATGTGATTACAGGGACAGACACAGGTGGTATTATGACTGCCATGTTAACAGCACCAAATGAAAATGATCGGCCGCTATTCACCGCCGAGGATATCAAGGCTTTCTACCATGATCACTGCCCGAGGATTTTCCCACAGTGCAGGTATTGACAGATATTTTAGTATTTAAAAGTAGTAGAAGGAAGAGGAGCAGCAGCAGTGGCAACAATTCCCTAACCTGTTTATCTTTGAATTGCAGATGGCCGTTTGGTTTCCTAACAAAGATATTCAAAGCAATCGCTGGACCCAGATATAGTGGCAACTATCTTCATGAACTTCTCAGAGAAAAACTTGGAAAGACAAGGTTGCACCAAACCCTGACAAATGTGGTTATTCCGACTTATGACATTAAGCGCCTTCAACCAATCATCTTCTCCACCTACAAGGTTCTTAGTCTCTTCATGCAAACATATCCTCCATATCTTCTCTCTCTTCTTTGCTTATATCCTTTCATGACCTTTCACTTTACTTTTTTTTTTTTTTTGCCAAAGCCTTTCACCCTCCTTTTTTAAGAAAAAAGTTTTTTTTTTTTTTTTAATGATTTTGTTCATCATTTTTGAGCTTTATGTTCAACTCATATGATCAGGTGCAATCCATTTAGGTAGGAACAATTCTATTAATGAAACCGTCATTTGATTTGCTTGGGAGTCACTAGAAAATATCAATCATGTTTAGTGGTCTGTTGATAGGGTTGATTTCTCATAGCAAATCATCAGAATCCATTCATTCTAGATAAAAGGACCTCTCTCTCTCTCTCTCTCTCTCTCTCTCTCTCTCTCTCTCTCTCTCTCTCTGTGTATAATATATATGGTTTTCAATTTACAATTAGGTATTATTGATGTTGAACCTTTCTTCTTTGCTGTGTGTAGGTAAAATCAACTCCATCGCTGGATGCACAACTATCAGATATCTGCATCGGAACATCCGCAGCCCCAACGTACCTTCCTGCTCATTGTTTCGAAACCAAAGACTCACAAGGAAATGCAAGGGAATTCAACCTAATTGATGGCGGTGTAGCGGTCACTAACCCGGTAAACACATCATGTCTATTCCTGGTGTTGCTTCTAACCATTTCCGCATTTAAAACCACAACCATATACAATTAGTCCCAAAAGTAGCCTAGGAAAGGCCCTAACCTATCATAACTTTATTTACTCAATTATTTTTCTGTAACTTATCCTGTAAACCATTGTTTCAGGCATTAGTTGCCATGGGAGAAGTGACAAAGGAAGTTTTCAAAGAGAACCCTGATTTCTTCCCAATTAAGCCCATGGACTACCGCCGATTTCTAGTTGTCTCCATCGGGACCGGCTCACCTGAGAGACGAAAGGAATACACTGCAACTAGTGCTAGCAAGTGGGGTGTTTTGGGCTGGTTGCTAAGCGGCGGTTCCACTCCATTAATAGACGTGTTCAGCCAAGCAAGTTCGGATATGGTTGACATCCACATTTCTGTGGTCTTCCAAGCCCTTCACTCGAAATCAAACTACTTCCGGATTGAGGTAAGAAGCATCATAACTTCGTGAGGAAGCTCACAACTTTTACATACATCTGTGTCATAAATCACGATCTAATTGTGGTCCTTGAATTAACCATCAGGACGATACAATAAGAGAGACAGAATCATCTGTTCATGCCACTACCAAGGAAAACATGGAGAACCTTGTGAAGATTGGTGAAGGGTTGTTAAAGAAACCAGTTTCAAGAGTTAACTTGGAGACAGGCATTTATGAATCGGTGGAAAATGAAGGCACCAATGAGGAAGCTCTCAAGAAGTGAGAATATTATTAACCCCTCTCAGCTTATGGTTAATAAGATTATTTTTTCTTAATTGTGGCACTGATTATCTTGTTCATTACAGGATTGCAAAACAGATTTGTGCTGAAAGGAGGCTTCGCGAGATGAGATCACCCCACGTCCCATCTTTCAAACGTGGTTGATTGTAATTTTTGTTCATCTGAAAAACAAAGATGCAATTCCTAGTTGCTAATGGTACCAATGTAATTCTTTGATTGATTTATCAATAAAAAAAGTTTATCATGTCTAATTATTTAGTACATATCAATAAAAAAGATTTTGTACTATCATGAATCTTTGTTTCTTTTTTTTTTTTTTTTTTTTTGCCTTTTTGGGTTTTGTATTTAGCTTAGGGATGCTGAGACCCCAGCCCTTTTTGCCTTTTTGGGTTTTGTATTTAGCTTAGGGATGCTGAGACCCCAGCCCTCTAGTGAAGAAATTGTAGATTTCAGGTGAGGTAGGATAACCCTTGAGTGAGGAAAGGTGGCTGTCTAGGTTCGAACCCTGAATAAGAATCTTCGTTCTTAGAGATTACATTTTATATAGAAAAAGAAGGTGATGACTGATGACTGATGACTGGAAGAGGAGCTCGTGCTATTGAAGTTAGCTGCAACAGACAACTAACTTCCAACTCACGTGTTTTACCAAGTTAGGAAAAAAAAAAAATCATGGCTTGATGTTAATGCATTCTGCCAAGATAGAAAAGAATAAGTTGAAATCATGGTAATATGTCTGTCTTGCATGAAACAAAATCTTCATCTGAAGATTGGGCCTTTAATGGAATTACTGGGTGGGCCCCAGATGGGGACAAATACAATTAGAGATGGGTGACAAGACACTGAAAAAATTCTAGGACTGGAACATCTAACAGACTCTTGAAAACTTTGTAGTCCAAAGAACCAGTTTCAATGGAAAAATTGAAGTATATTACAGAAATCTCCTTGCAAGACCCACGTCTCGGCATTGGAGGTGGACGAGTTCCTCCAATATCTCCAAGTAGAAAGATCTTAACTGTCCATTCTTCTGCCCCTTTTCTAGATCGTATATGTATTCTGTAAGGTTTTTAGTGTTGGTAATCTTCATGGGCTCGAACAAAACTTGGGACTCTAAAATGTAATTTTCCATTTATAGATTGGATTGCAAAATCCTCTTTTCCAAGAAGATAACTAAGGTGCAAGGTACTGTTGCTGAAACATGTTTCAAGCCAAGAGTTCGAACTCTCCTTCTAAGAGTTCAAACGTTTGAAGAAAAGGATCCCAGGCCTTTTTCTCGAAGTGGCCAGAGTTCGAACTCTCATGTCAAGAGTTCGAACATTGCTGAGGAGAAGCCATTTTACAGAATGTTCAAGAGTTCAAACTCTCATGTCAAGAGTTCGAACGTTGCTGAGGAGAAGCCATTTTACAGAATGTTCAAGAGTCCGAACTCTCATGTCAAGAGTTCGGATGTTGCTTATCAGAAGATTTTTAGCTCGGCTCAGAATAGTGAAGAGGTCAAACTCTTCATCTAAGAGTTCGAACGTTTAGCCAAACAAAGCAAATCCATAAGTTTTCTCTTTATATAGGGCTCTTATCTCTTAACCCACCTTATCTCTCATAACCCTAAAAAGGAGGCAGCTGCATCTTTGAAGAGAGATCATCATCTCTAGAGATCTTTCCATTCTGATATGAGATTTCATCTCTAGAGATTCCTTCTACGATTTGCATTTCGTTCTTGGCTCAGAGTTGCTTCGAGTTCGAAGAAGTAGAGTCAAGCATGGGTGAAGATGAATAGTGGGTAGCTGGCTTGAGGTTATTGCAGTCCTTAGGTTGTGAGTCAACTGGGAAAAGGTAGTAAGTTCTCTTGTAATCTTCGTGTTAATAATGTTTGATTTTCTTTACTGGACTGAGTTTCAGAACCCGTGGTTTTTTTCCCTTGTTAGGGTTTTTCCACGTATATCGTTGTCTTCCTTATGGTGTTTGTGTTTATTGCTTTCATGGTTGAATGTGTTGATTGATAGCTATTTTGATTGATTTGTGTTCGGTCCTTAATCCCTTCATTGAGGTTTTCAAAACGTCATATTCTATTTGAAAGGGTCCATGAAGAGGACTTTATCTTTACAATTGACTTTTTGAGATCCAAGGGTAAGGCTAGGCTGAAAGTCGCCTTCTAGACTCGTAAGAGAGTCCAGATCCTCTACAGTCCTCCATGTGGGGTTCACCTTCTTAAATGAAAGCTGCCAAATTTATAGCTTCCCTATACATTGGAGTTTGGCCAAATTGCACTCTAATTGGAATTAGGACCATCAGATTATCGCATGTAAGCATGTGATTAACCCCAAAAGCCAAAGGAAGGGAATCACATCTGTTCCAGGTGATTAATCTAACAGCTTGCCAAACTCTTATTAATTAAATTAAGTACAGTGATAGATAGTGACTCTAAGTCAATTTTGATTTTGGAAAGTGGGGTTCACCCGGGCAACCTAGGGTCTTATTTCCTTCTAAGAATCACAGCCTAGTTTATTTGGATAAGGTTTTTTTTTTTTTTTTTTTTTTTTGGGGGGGGGGGGGGGGGGGGGTGAAGGTTTGATGTGTGTTGTGAGTGCATGTGCGTGTGTGAGAGAGGGATTTTCATTGAGACTGTATGTTGCACATTTCTACAGCAGTTTTAAAGCGATCAACAAACTCAATAAGGAAAAAGCTGAAATGCCTTCTTATTGCATGTAAAATCCCTATGACTGTTATTTAGTTTTGTTTTTCCCAGGAATAGATAGAAACCAACCATGCTGATGAGCATATAAGCAAGGAGGCGCAAAAAGAGATAATGACCCAAGAAAATCTTTGCGTTGAAGGTTATTGAGGCCAAAAGATGTACCCGGAAGCGTTAATTCTTTATAGATGATTTTACGGGAAAAAGACTCCTTAGATGGCCCGTGCATAAAAAGTGACCCAATAAACCCTCACAAATAGAAAAGGCCCTCCCGTCACTCTCGTATTTCTTTTTTGCTATTCGGCTTGTGCGTCATTATTCTTAGTTGAGTGTCGATATCGACACTCAATACAGGTTTGATGCTCAGCTATTTTTATTCTCAGTTGAATGTTGATAGGTTTGTGCCTCTATCGATGCTCGTGTCTTCTTCTCTCTCTTATTTCTTCCTCTTCTCCTTCATTTGTATCATCTCCTAACTTCATTTCTTACCATCCTCAACATCTCCATCATCATCTTTTTTCTTCCTCTTCTCCAATCCGGTCCCTGCAATCTTCTTCAGATGCTCCTACAAGAGCCGCTTCGAATCGTACTATCTGATATTCTTCTTTAGCATTCATTTCTTTTCCTTTTTCTTTGATTAGATCGGTAGATCCTCTATCTCTCACCATGAAGAGGGGAGCAGAGAAGGAGAATTTAAAAGTGGAGGTGACAAGAGGAGAGAGAGGGATAGATTTACCCTTGTTGGGGCGGGGGAGATGGGGGGTTTTAGAAGGTAGAGAGAAGGATTAATTGAGGTGGTTTGAGCAAAGTGACTGGTTAGCAGATAGAATCGTAAAAAATGTGGGCCTCTTGCAATCAACACCTCATAATATCCATCTCTCTCTCTCTCTCTCTCTCTCTCTCAAGTTCCTTGAGTTTAAAGGGCGGTAGTGTGCTGACTACTGAGCATGATATATGGGTGTTGACGATGATGAGGACAATGGTGGATTGGGCAAGAAATGGAGTGGGGAGATGGATAAAGAGAAGGGAGAAGAAGAAGAAAGAAGACGATGACACAAGCATCAACTGAGCTGCAAACCTGCGTTGAGCATTGATATCGACACTCAATTAAGAATAATATTGCATAGGTGAAAGGTGAAAAAAAAAATGGATCATTTCTGGTGCGGTGCGCCCCGGCCGCCCCCCCCGCCCCCCCAAACACACACACACAAAAGAAAAAAAAAGAGAGAGAAAAAAAAAAAAGCCCTCCCTCCCGGGTATTCTAAAAGCACTCCCCTAAGCTAGGTAATCTATTTAAGAAAGAAAAAATGACATTGGAAACTCAGTCCCATATATTTCTTCTCTACAAGATGACTATAACAAATGGAGAAAAAAAGGTTCCTCAAACGTTTCTATTTTATTCCCTCTAGAAGCCTCACAACTTCATCTCTTCTAGAGTAGTTTTATCATTCTTTTCTATAGTAATTTGAAGTGTAACTCTAATCATGTTGAAGAGTTTACATTGTGAAATATACCAAAAGGAAAATACAAAGATGATGAGAAACTCAATTATACTTCCTTGTAAACTGTTATCTATGTAGAGTAGATAAATCAGGAGGGAACTTGTGAATCTACAATATATAGCAAAGATACTTAAACAAGTTGAACATTCCAAATCATATACTTTTCTCTTTTGAATACAATTATTTGCATGATCAATACGACTGATAACAATAGTGATAATAGTAAAAATATTGGAAACCTGACCACTATCATGGAGTTATTGTGGCTTATCAAAGTTTCTTATTGCTCGCAGCACGACACTGAATGTCGTGAGTGGCGGTGTCAAGTTTCTGGCTCGTAATGAATTCTTGGTTGACACCCATGAATGGTAGGTGAACCTTCCTTTCTCCCATGTGCCACTAACAGATTCTTTCACGTAATCCAGGTCCCCATGCCTAACTTGCTCTACACATCTTAAGAATGATCGCGACTGATTAATACTCTATGCATTGAGTGAAAAAGGGCTAAAAAAAGGCATTGTGTTAAATATTATTGCTTTAAGAGATATCATGTCAAGTTATTTTACTCTTGTTATGGATGTACATGCGGAAGCATTGAATCTAAAATCGAATAAACATGCCACACAAGAGACGAGGATTTTATGTTGTTTGGTAAATCCGCCTTCATCCACCGCAAAAGAGCAACTACTCACAAATAATATTTACTTTCTTAGCTCCTAAGAAAGCCCCAATACAATGACCAAAATACCCTTGACCTGAACGCGGTCATTGGCTAACCCAACGACCACTCCGGCGTAATACAAAACATAAATCCAACTTCTTTCTAAATTATATTTCATTCCCTTAAACAAAAAAAAAAAAAAAAAGTTCATTGTCACCACTAATCGTAGTCTTTGGTGGGAAGTCCCACGTCCCACACCGCCTAAGTGCTGAACTGGATATTGTTTCGCATACCTGTTTGGGCTTTCCACCTATCAGTTTACGCCTTTGAGTTGGTATATGGTTTATTACATTGTATCAGAGCGGGCCTTGATCCCGTCATTCTCGTGTAGCCCCTGTGGCAGGTCCATCCACCAAATCTGTTGGGCCTGCATTTGACGCGGAGTATTGGGAAATCCCACATCCCACATCGCCTAAGTCCTGAATTGGAGATGACTTCATATACCTATTTGGGCTTTCCACCTATCGGCTTAAACTTTCAATACCTATGACTCGCATACTAGAGACCTTATTTCCTCCCACTACCCTCCCTAGGCTTGTAAATGACCTATCCTGAGACAGCTGCATTGATAATTAATGATTCATTATGGCAAAGATGCAATGCATGTGTATCAATGAATAAAGACATGCAATTGTAAAAACAAGAAAAGTCTCTTCAATATTAGTACAAGTATATGCATTTACTTGTGATTTCCCTCGAAAAATGAAGAATCATAGAAGTTTCCCTTTTTCTATTGCACCCTCCTCATCCATGCAATACATGAAAACCCAGATTGGAGTCAGGCTAAGATGCTTATGTTAATGTTGATGATGATGGCTACAACACGTTGCTGTTATTTTCAATGCTGACTTATTTGCATCCTCTTTTAAAATCCTCACTGAGTGGGCAAGATCTTTCGGATTTCCATTCTAATTGTACAACAACCGCTGGAGCTGATTTTCCACATAGGCTTAATAGGCAAGATGATCTTTCCATCTCACGTACTGGTGACTGCATTTCATCCAGACACCAAGCACCACGTTTGGTGGGCGATCGGTAAGTGTCTACATAAAAGCATTTATGTGATACCAGTTCTGTTACGTCAAGTTGATGTTGGTATCATACCAAAACACAACCAAAAAAAATTAGAGATTCAATGCTTGTTTAATGTTTAGATTTCATGGTTTTAATTAGGGCTCATTATGGAGCATGTGTGAGGTGGTGAGAATGGAAGACTTGTGGACTATTCTGGATGCGATTGCAGGGACGTGCACCTCTGGCTTGTAACTATCATATTGACTTCTTCAATTCAAAATAACTGCTCAATGTTTCATACAAAGGATAGATGTCTTCCACCGGAATCAATCTCCGTAGATTTTTTTTTTTTGGCTCTGATCTGCAAATGGAGGTAGCAACAATAATAATGGAGAAAATGGAAAATTTCCTCATGCTCTCCGTGGTCCATTTAGAATGATATTGTCATTGCGGTAGAACCCGTTGAGATTCAAGGGGATACCACCTTCAGGGATGGTCCGGATGTGTGCTCCTGAAGGAGAGCCTGCTCAATAGAAAATTTACCTTCTGCCATTGCGATGGTGCTAACAACATCTTACACCATTTTAATTAGTGCGGGGCCTAACTTTACTTATTTAATTATTTTTATCCAACTCGCCCATATCGCACCCCTCCCTCTGTTTTTAAGCAATGGCCCAAATACTCTGCACACTGGTTGATGTGAGTATGCTCTTTGAGGCTCTATTTCCTCTAGCTAAAATTACAAATGCTCAAAGGCTTTGAGAATTTTGGAGAATCCTGTTAGCTGAAGTAGAGAATTCCAAACAACTGCTAATATGATTTAAAAACTTTCCAACAATAAGATTTTCCCCGACAAGAGTTCCTACAGACAAATGGGTCCCTAGGGTTTAGGCCTCAGCATCCCCTAAACCCTAAGTCAAACAAATGTCTCATTCATCTTTCGTAATAGCATTATATTCTCTTACTTTGGCAAATGACAACCATGGTTTTGAGGTACATGTTTGGCTTGCACCAGTGATTGGAACTTGACAATTTTGGTAATTACAAAATCTAGTATTGATTGTTTACATGGAATTAAATTCCCACGATTTCATAGTAAAATGAATTCCAATAGAGGATTATAAATAGGTAAGGGGATAAATGATAAAAGGTGAAGATGCAGATGAGATCAGACTTTCCTAGGTTTTGATTTACTCAGGTGATAGTTGGTTATTTGTTTCCCATCTCCATTTAATTTATTTACATTAAAGAAGAGAGTATTTTTACAAACCGATCAAGCATTTCAAAACATTTTTATTGCTTATTGTAGTACCAAAGACACCATTAATGCTAACGTTTTGTTTATCTTTTAGTCTGGTTTACATTATATTTATAGGGAAATGCTCATGTGAGAGACACTCTCACCAAGTTGGTGAGAGATGGGTGGGCGCCCTCACATAAATATTTGGAGTCCTTGCATTTAAGTTGTTGAGAGTGGATATTTATGTGAGGGCCCCCACCCATCTCTCATCAATTTGGTGAGAGTGTCTCTCACATGAGCATTTCCCATATTTATATATATATATATATATAGAGAGAGAGAGAGAGAGAGAAATGATCAAACTATGCTATTAGTATGTGGTCATATCACATTTTTATATGCAAACACCTACCAAATGTAATTATATAGCTTACTTGCTATATTGAGATCCTTGCAAAATATGCTTTATGTTTTCCTTTCTCTAACTTTGGTATAATTTGCAGTATCCTAAATTATACGAGACTGATATTGATATAGGTGATAATTATCAGCCTTTCACCGGTCTGATACAGGGTCTCATGCGGATTCTTTAACCTGAGATCACATTTTTAGTAATCTCTCTTTTGTATTCTCTCTTTTGTTACCCTTGCAAATATGGATCTCTTTTTTGGGCTGGACTGACTGGTTTGGCTCAAAGTTTATAGTAATCTCAAGAAATTGTTAGTAAATGACGCTTTGTCAAAGGGGAAAAGAGAAGGTCTATAGTGGAAATCTGTGAAGGGGCTTTGGAATTTCTAGAGTTGAGTTTTTGAAACTTTTTTTTTTTTTTTTGGATAGTGCGAGAGTAATCATTTTCCACCAAAGGGGAAATTTTTTAAGCTCTTGCCCATCTATATATCCTTTCACTCCTCAATCTGTATCCACCCCATCTAACAGTCTAACAATTCTGAGCAAATCACAAGGAATTTGGATTGCAAGAGTACTACTGCCCCATAAATTCCAGCTATTTCATTGAGCTATAACTAATTCTTTTGCATGCTCATCAAATCTTCCAGATTTTGATTGTATACTAGTAGGATTCCAAATTTCTAACCATTTCACTTCATTATCCTCTATGGTTGTTGGACACAGGACATACAATTCAGTTGTGGGAGCCCTAGAGAGCCACCAGCACCAGCACAGCCTTCCCAAACTACTAACAATACCCAGGCTGGTGGTGGCAAGTACAATCCTCAAATCCAAGGAGTTAATAGAGCAGATGGTGGGGGGAGACATTGATATGGGACCTGTAATCAGTGGTGGAAGTACCTTCTCACAATTGGATAAAAATAGTTTCTATTAAAATAAGAATATGTCAAAGATACCATTAGTGTAGTACTTTCATCACAGTCGACAATAAAATCAGTGTGTTGTTACTATGCAATTTTTTTTGGTGTTCCACCCACTTGAGGATAGAAGAGCAAATGGGACCCATTACTATGTAATCTCACTCATAAAATAAACTAATAAAAACATTTTTCTCATGAACCAGGACCAGCTTCCTGGATATAAATATGTTCGGGCTGTTCTATTTCAATTGAGGCCCACCAAATTAAATCTATGATGTGGATGCATGGATGCATAGCTTGGGGTATCGGCCGGCATGATAATAAATGTTGATGTTTTAGAAAATAATGGGCCCCACTAGTTTATCTTTTTACTGGGCCTCATTTTTGGGTCTAATCAGTGGCCACTGATCAAAACATAAATCATCTGATAATCATAACCGTCTCAAGAGGGCCCTGGCCCGTGGAAGATGTGGCACGATATGTATTTGTATTGATTGAAGCAAAGAAAAATTTTTACACTAGGAATTTCATGCTCTTTTGAAAATTAGATCGCACAATAACGGCCTCCTTTTTTCTAAGGTGGGCTCGCATCTAAAATTACTCCTTTCTCACTTTATTAGTTTTTACGATTTACTTCATTATTAAATAATAATTAAAAGAAAAATGTATGAAAATCTGATGGTAGGTCCCATGGATAATCAAAGTTAAATTAGACCCAAAAAAAGGAGGTCGGCTGCCATTTGAAAAAAAATGAATAGTGGGGCCTATTATTTTCTAAAACTTCAACATTTATTAGCATGCTGATATCTTAGGGTTGTAAATGGGCCGATTCTAGTCTAGGTCTGTGGTGGGGCCCGTTTATGAGACGATGGAACGGGACCCAAATCCGGACCTGGTTTGGAACCAATTTCTTGGATCTGGATCCGAGATCGTTAATGAGAATATGGAACCGAACCTGGACCCGGACCCGATAATGAGACGGATCTAGATCCGGGTCTAAGTCTAGTTGAGAATTATTTAGAAAAAAAATAGCTAAATGACTTCAAAAAAACAAACAAACTAACTTTTAGGAGAAATTTTTCTGAAACTTTATTTAATATGTTGGTTCCCAAGTCCACAGGTCGGAACCAACGTGGAACCGGACTGGGACCCATTTAGATCGCGGGTCCAAAAGATGGACACAGACCCGTTTACTCATCCGAACCTAAATAAAGACCCAAATCCGGTTATTAACATGTCGGAACCTCTAGGTGATCTGAGAATTAGGAACCCATTTACATTCCTATGACATCCCAAAATGTACATTTATACATACACATAATAGATTTAATTTAGTAGGCCCCAATTGAAATAGAACGGGCCAAATATATTTATATTTAGGAAGCTTGTTCGTGAGAAAAATGGGGCCCATTAGTTTATTTTATAAATGACATGATATAATACGTGTCCCATTCGTTGTGCTATCTTCAACTAATCAGCTCTCTTTGTTGGCAAGACGGAAAGAGGGCAATTTTGCAATTTTGCAAAAAAAATACGTTCATAGGACGAGTGGGGAGATGCAGCTTATTACGCTGCAGCGTTGCTGCACCGGAGCCTGCCCCCTCCACTTATTCTGCTTGTCTTTCATTATAATGACTTCATGTAGGGTTGTGCAGTGAGTACTAGCTAGAGTTAAAAATTAAATGTTAGCACATCTTCTATAAAGGAAGTGGAAAAGAATAGGTAAATAAAATTGTTAAGATGTGGTTCAGTACAACTGGTTACTAATTAAGGCTCTTCTCATGAAAAGTTTTTGAGTTATTTAAGAGAGTGACAAAACCAGAGACCCCTTGTGATAAGCTTTGGCAGTTGTGATAACACAACTACAAAATTTTGTTGGGGAGATTTTATAGGTTCTCTAAATGTTGTTCTCCACCTGGTTTCAGAAATGTTCAAACCCAATTTAGTATTTTGAAAATTTGCTAAAAATCCTATATGCCAATAGTGACATTTCACTTTATGAATCCTTACCTTTCACTGTGCAGCTCTATTGCTGTTATGAATTCCGACATAAATTTTTTTGTGAGAAATGCCTCCAAACAAACAGGCCCTTAAAATGACAAATAGGAAGGAATTCGATCGACAGAAGCATAAGAATGAATGAATTGGACTTGCTCTGTTGCTTACAGTCCTTTGTATGGATATTGCGACAATTCGTCCTTACATACTGAAATTAAGATGGTTGAGTTTAGCTGGTTTCAAGAGAAAGGCATGAAGAGGAGTGCAAAACATTTTAATGAGCGAGAAAATATGGTTAGAGGTGTTCTGATTTTAAAATAATAGAGCGACCCATTTGATGTTTGTAGTCTAGTGAAGTTGCTCAATTATAATAATCACTAAGCATGGCCAAATGTTGACTCCTCATTACCAAAAAAATAAATAAATTGTTGACTCCTCATTATTAGACTCATGTAATTATTATAAACTAAGAATTATCGTCACACAATCTAATATTGGTAATTGATATGGAACCTACATAATGTTGATAGCCATAATAGAATCCACATAATTTAATATTTGCACAACCCACCTAATATTAGGACTCATGTAACATTTATAACCAGGGTAATCAGTCCGATAATATATTTGGGAGTCATACTGGGATCCATTTATTGCCTACAATCACAATAAGGATTATTAATGTTGGTAATCAAAAGTGAAACCAAATTCATAAACCTATTTACAAAGATATTGTGACAAAAGCTTCAAACCTTATTCTGACTCTTTTTCTTTTTTTTCTTTTTTTTTTAACAGTAGACTATTACCCCCTTGTTTTATGGAATAATTAAATATGAAGGGTTTTTTAAAAAAATAAAATAAAAATAAATTCTATAGCCAAATATATTTATTTTGTAGGTGGATAAATCATGGTCTAAAGTAATTACAATAATAGAATAGAATTTTAGAAATATGTTGTTTCTAAACAAGCCCTTTTGGGACGCTCAAAAGCCTTGCTGCGCAGGCCAGATTCTCAGCCCTCAATACTAAAAAAAGGCTTGCATCACATCAATCACTTGCAAATAACAAATTAAAAAAAAAAATGCAATATTTAATGTATGTTTTAATGCCTCTTGGCTTAACATCACAGTTTTCCTTTTGGAACTTGGACCATGTATTCCATGCACCAATTCGTCAGGTCTATAGTGAAAATTTGTATCTTGGGAGTGATACTTCTGATGTGATTGCAAGACTGGAATCCATCTCATCCAATTCGGGTGGTACCCACTGTTGCTACTTGCTACACCTACTACCTACCGGATGGCCTTTTCCTATAGTGCATCATCATCCTATTTTGATTGGCATCCTATGGAATGATGGGTGAGTTCCTGTATTGGGTTCTACATGACATGGGTTCTAGTCTCCTCTTTAATACAACTTGTTCCTGGGAATAGCATTGAGTTTTACTGTTTCTAGCTCTTAGATCCCACCAGCTCAAATTGGATGTATGGGCTTTATGTACTAAGATTGCAGGCCTCATTTCAGTGATTTCATATGTTGGTTGTCGCACCTCGATTTGGATTAATTGAAACTCTGCACATCCCTTGGTTCCTTAAAGAAAATAAAAAAACAAGCCCAGGCAAGCACAAGAACAATAGAATTGAATAATTAAAATCAGACCTTAGCTTCTCATTTCTGTAATGTGTATAGTCAGCTCTACAAATTGTTACAATTATTACAAATAAACAAAGAATTTGAAAAGCAGGGGGCGGGGGGGTGGGCGGTCTTGAACAAATAAATAAAAACATGTTTCTTTTTAGTGCGGTCACACCATGTTTATTGGACAATTAATACAAAAAGAGTCAACAGATTGACTGACCTAACAAACACCTTGATAATTATAACACCATTCAAAGACTTGTTTAATTGTTAGCCATTATGGAGTGACCTGTCTATGATTTCAGCTAATATCGATGGATTTTAAAGTTTTGACTGGCGGCGATCTCATTTTCCGAAGCCTCTTTTCATCTGAAAGTTTTTGAGCAAATCTACATCAAGAACAACGTGAACACAATGATCAGTACGACAAATTGATAACATAATGGTTTCGATATAAGATTGCAATAGACATCTATACTTTAACCTTTTGAGTGCTACTTCATTGGTGTCTGCATTTTCAACTGGTTCATAGATACCGGTGTCTAAGTTTACCCTTGAAACAGTTTTCTTCAATAACTTTTCGCCGGCCTTTACAAGATTCTTCAAATTTTCCTTGGTAGCAATATCAACTGATGATAAGCTCCCACTTAATGTATCATCCTGGTGTTTAGTTGGAAACATTAACAATAATTCTTCGGAGTAGGACTCATTAACACTGGAGCAGTAAAACTGTAAAGCAAAAAAGCATGTATTACCTGAATCCGAAGGTAGTTACATTCTGAGTGAAGAGCTTGAAACACAACAGAGATATGGATATCAAACATCTCAGCACTGGCTTTAGTAAATACATCCACTAATGGTGTGGAACGACTGCTACGAAACCATCCAAAAAGACCCCACTTCCTAGCGTGACTTGCAGTATACTTTTCATGCTTCTTGGGTGATCCAGTCCCTAATGAGATGACTAAACATCGACCACAATCCACAGGTTTATTTTGGAAGAGATCCAGATTTCCTCGGAAAGATTCCTTAATCACCTCTGACATAGCAATCAATGCCTGAAACCGTGTTTCAAAGGAGAATTTAGTAAAACTGCATATTAGAAGAAAGGCTTTCTTCTAGATTTTATTTTTCATGCAAGGATTAGGGTTTGATATTTTATTTACTTATTGGAAAACTACTTGTATTTGTTTTAGAATTGTCATTTGGTATTTTATTTAGTTATTAGAAAAATACTTGCATTTGTTTTAGAATTGTCGTTAAACGGTTAAGTTTTAGTTACCGGATTGTTAGCAGCAACACCACCGTCAATGAGGTCAAATTCCCTCTTTGCCCCCAGAATATTTGGTTTTGAAATGATGGGCAGGAAGATAAGCTGGAGCCGCAGATGTGCCAATGCAGGTATCAGATAGTAGTGCATTCAAGTACGGTTTTGATTCTACCTGCACAGTGGAAAATGGCGTTGGTCAATAGCAATCGGTCTAATTTTGAAGTGCAAAAAATGGGAATTCTGCTACTAAATTTAAATAAGGTTTTATGCTAGGTATAGAGTTCTATTTTTTTCTTCTTTGATAGTATAGAGTTCTTAGTGAAATAGTATCCTTGTTATTTGTTAAGCATTTTGACATTTCCACACAATCCTAAATTTTTTGTTGGTTGACATGGCAAATGCCATCCTCATCAAGAGAAACTGATGATACTTTCAAAAGATAGAGAAATAGAAAATGCTTAACCTCATGAATACGGTCAAGTATGGAATCCCTCATGACAAAAGGTCATTTCCATCCCCCGCCATATCCAAATATGGGGCTCCCAAAGGTGGGTGGCTGGGGTGTGTGTGTGTGTGCATGTCTATATATATATATATATAGGGGAGTATTCTTATGCATAGTTCCCTCACCATAGGGGGAGGGACACTTCCCTTTTTTGGAATTTTCAAGTACAAGTATACCTCACCCTATGTACTTGAAAATTCCCAAAAAGGGAAGTGTCCCTCACCATATATGCATAAGAATACTCCCCATATATATATATATATATATATATAATTCTAGTGAGCTGTTTTCACTGAGACACCGTGAGAACTTTTTATGGGTCCCATTTAGGGAAGAGACTAGAGGGGATCGAAAGATATATGTGGGACCATCCCAAGTATCAAGTTTGACCACAATCCTATGCCCCTAACCCCTAATGTGTGTAGCAGTGTATGTGTATGTGTCTATATATATAGAGAGAGACCTCGTGGGACGAGAAGATTGTTGGTTGTAGTTTCTTGATATCGAATGCTGGAATAATGACATTCGTCAATGTCTCCTTCAACTGTGTTGTTCGGAGCTTCTCTTTGACAAGGTCACGTAGATACTTTCCATTGTATGTGGGTCCTGATATTGCTTTGAAAAGCTTCACAGCTGGTGCGAAAGGCCCTCTGCGATCATAAACAAAATTAAGATAAAAACAAGTTAGTCAACAAATTAATCAGTTACAAAACAATACCACCATTTGGAGATGGATAGTACTATGACTTATTACCCGCGTTGTGGGAAGATTTTGGGGCAATGTTCAAGGTAGAAGTCCTTGATATCCTTTGCAGCAAAGAGAGGACGTTTATTTTCATTCGGTGCAGTTAACATGGCAGTCATAAGGCCGCCAGTGCTTGTCCCTGCAATCACGTCGAAGTAGTCTGCCAGTCTTGCATCTTGACCATCCAACTCCTGTTCCATCAAACACCCTTTCAAACTAAGCCTAGGAAAAAAAAATCTACATAAAAATAGTTACTTATTGTGTCAGCTTGTTGCTAGAAGCAGATAGACAAGCCTAATTGTGCAGGTTAGGCTTTTCTTGGGCCTCATTCAGATCCTTGGACGTGTGTACCCCAATACTATGGTTACATGAAATGGTTATGCAGAGGGACGACAGATCTGGGGCCTCAGGTTTGACTCAGCTTACCCTAAAGCAAGAATTGCAGTATTATATATAATTCACACATTAGTTATTTAGATCCAAACAGGCCTTTAATATATATGTTGCACCTGAAGTTGTGATTCCAGATAGCTAAGAATGGTTGCAGGAATGATTCCTCTGATTCCACCACCATCAATGCTCAGGATGGTGATTAAGTTTCTATAAATAGGGGCTTGGTTCTGATTGACATTAGATATTGCACGCTCCATGAGGAAATGAGAGATGTAGCTTTGAAAAGTGCTTTGCGAAGGTAATCAGGAGAGAGTGTGTATGAGGTGAGAAATCACAATCAATAACTAAAAGTTGATTTTCAAATAAAAGGATGCATTCAAGGAGGGTGTGTATTAGATGAGAAATCACAATTAAATAAGAATGGAGGATGTGCTTCATCTCATGCAAGTTACACATTTATAATAGTTGGATAAGGAAACCACTCTGATCCTTCATTGACAAGTACAATGTACAAGCAAGTGACGAAGTCCTCATTTGATCAAGTTCATAGATTTTTTCAACGAGACTTTTCTAATTCGTTGGTTGGATAAGTCAAATGGTTACAAATGCAAGCAGCCGTGTAAATGGTCCAAGGGGTCAACTTTCATAACATTGTGTGACCAGGAATCAGATTAACCACCAAGTTATGGTAATGAAAGAGATAAGAGGAAATGTCCTGGCGAAGTAGGTATTAAGGTAGGAGTATGTAGCAAAGTTTATGTTTCTCTAGATGATTCATCATATATTTACTACATATTTGTCAAGGCATACACTGCTAAAGAAAATGTCGCAACCTTGAGTCCTGGTTATTACTGGATCATTCAGAAAGGTCTGTTGTTCAACTACAATGTACAACGCCTAACACATCATGCTATAAATTTACACATAAAAAAGCTTCTTCATTCTACTCTTAATTCTCAAATTTTATATTTTGATTGAGGGAATCCGTGTCATTTGAGTTGTCTCTAACTGTGATTTTTCAGGCTCTTAATAAGAACATATCAGTTTTTCCCTTGATTGGTAACAAAGGATTATATTAAAAAGAAGGAACAATTACAAAAAGACCAACGGCCAATCTTACACACCAATTAACAGATATTGTAGTATTCCTTTGGTGGATCTCACCATTTTAAATCTACAATTCTTTGCTAGCTTTGCTGTGTGGTTTCATTCCTATCACACTAGTTTTTAATGTTTTGATAGTAATTAGTAAATACATGTTTCATTTGTCAACATATCAGCTACACAGTTCTTCAATGGTTTGGTTAGCTGTCATATTTCCCGGAATCCATAAGTTACTCAGGCTATTTTCTGTACTAAACCAACTTCTGTACAGTTTAGGAGTCCAGTACATTGTCCAAAGATGAAGGAAAGCAGTTAGAAGCTTAGGTCTTCCACCCATATGTGAAAGAAACAAAAAGAAGAAAAAAGAGAAACCATAGTTGACAAGTCAAAATACAAAGAACTATTACATATCTCCTCCCATATTCTTACCTTTTATTGAACTCTTATGAATTCTTAGTAAAGGAGATTTTATCAAAGGGATATTAAAGAGGTGAGAACTGAAAAGTGAAGGGTCAAAGGCAGAGATCTAGAAAGGACCATCAAATTCCAAATATTTAATTCACTAGTGTGAAATGCGAGTAATCACTCATATTAAAATGGAGATTATCTGATGTCCATTGTAGATCCTCGCCTTTAATCTTTCACTTTTAGGCTCCTTGATGGAAAGATATTCCTTTAAAATCCTAGGAATTCAATATCAATGATAGAAATGGGCCCAAAGTATGGTGTCAGAATCTATTACATAAATTATGAATTCAAGTAAACATGGTGGCAAGAAAAAGAAATAAAATAAAATAAAACAAAAATTAGGGTTAAATGTTTATGAGTCTCCAGAAGGAAATTAGAAGGAAAAATAAAGGTTTAGTATCTCATGTTATTGCCATTATTACACCTTCTCCTTGCATGCACTAGGTTCAGTGCACCCTTCAGCAGGTTAGAACTTAGAATCCCAATGACCTTGTGTACTCATGTTTGAGGCCCCATGAATATTAGGTGAACCAACCTTTGCAACATATCCATATTCAAGTCACCCCATTTCTCTGCTACTGATGCCTTCCTCAATGAGTTAACTAACATTCTTACTCAATGTTGTATACTGGCAGTGTGAATGTGTAAAGGACCTTTTCAATATTGGATGCATCTACTAGGTCCACAGCTGAAAAACTCTAACTTGGACTTAATCTGAGCTACGCGCACCTGTGTTTGGTAAGTAATTTATTGATTACCTGGAGAGGAATAAAACAGAGATACCAATAAAACTGCCTAAAATTGTTGAGTATTGCTAGACTCGGTCGTCCTCACTACCTTAATGATTCCATAGTTGTAAAACCAGATTCCAAGAAGTCCACCTAACTCAGGATAGCCCTTATTGACAATTCTACAGGCCTTAGAATACTCATCTTTAATCTAAAATCAACACTGTGGTTTCTACTGTTATGGCGGTGGGGAAGTGTTGACCATTTCATGCCTGGATGAATGCATTGCCCATATAGACAGATCTGCGTCCATAACTCAGAGAAGCCAGGTCAAACATTAGTAAACAGATTTGAAGTGTGTGATATTATTTGCCTGGAAAAAACAGTTAAGAATGAGGAAGCAAGGTGGTTTCCTTGTTTAATTCAAAGCTATTTCTACTCATTCAACAGCATGACATCCACTCTAAGAAATGTGGTCTTCTTTATTTTCTTGTTCAAACTCTCCTGTTAATCTCTTTCTAATTCGCATAAGAAAAAGCACAAATTCCACCAGCTTTTCTCAGTTCATCATGGAACACTAATCAGATACAGCTCCCAACTTATGAAGACCTAACCACCATCCTCAACATCCAGGGATGAGGAAGTAGAGGATTTATCCCTGCAACCATTCTCAGCTTCCTAGAGACATAACTTCAGGTGAAATATCTAGTTCTTCAGATAATCCTAACTAATCCATGTGTTTATGAAATTCAAACTGTTCAATTTAGTTTTAACTTCATAGGGTGTTATTTGGAATAGGAGTTGGATGATGAGGATGCAGGATTCACAGACTACTTCAATGTGATTAGGGGGGATAAAGGTGGTATTATGACTGCCATGTTAACCGCACCAAATGAAAATGATCGTCCACTATTCACCGCCGACAATATGAAGGCTTTCCCTCAATCACTGCCCAAAAATATTCCCACGGTGCAGGTATTAAGAGATATTGTAACAGTTAATAGTAGTAGGAGGAAGAGGAGAAGCAGCAGTAACAATTTCCAAAACTTGCTTACATTCGAATTGCAGATGGAGATGGCCTTTTGGGGTTACCAACAAAGATATTCAAAGCAAATATCTGGACCCAGATACAGTGGCAAGTATCTTCATGGACTTCTCAGAGAAGCACTTGGAAAGAAAAATGATAAATGTGGTTGAATCCATGTCAACAAAGAATTTATTTTTTTAAGTTGCCATGGTTGAGAAGCAGTTGGGTTTATTTGTAATTTTGAGAGCAAGTTTCCAAAATTAGGATCTTATTAAATTTGAATTGCATTAAACCAGTATTATGATGTTATTAGAGTTACTATATGAAGTGACTTCAACCACTTCAACCAATCATCTTCTCCTCCTACAAGGTTCTTCATCTCTTCATGCAAACATGTCCTCCATATCTTCTCTTTCTCTTCTTTGTTTGTTTCCTTTCCCCTTCCTTTTGTAATGTGTTCATGTTTCAAAATTCAAACCACCCACCCACCCACATACACACACCAAAAAAAAAAAAAAAACAGTTTTTTGTTTTTGTTTTGGATAACTTTGTTCATCATTTGAGATTTATTTTAGAATCTCATTTGATCAGATGCAATCCATCTAGAATAGGAACAATCCTATGTATAAAACTGGCATTTGTCCTATCTCCAAATGTAAAACCCTTAAAGCCCCTAAAATAAAAAAAAACTGCTATATAGAAGCCTCAAAGCAAAACACCTAAAATCAGAAACCCAAGGCCCAAAAATTTCAAAAACAAGAAAACTAAGAATATCATACCTGACCATCGGCTGTGTGCTCGATGCGAATCCGAGGGGGCGAGAGCCGGGGCAGGGTTTAGCTCTGGGAGAGAACAAGAACCCTTTTTTCTTCATCTGGAGGGAGAGGTTTTTGGAAGAAGAAGAACGGGAACGAGACGTTCTCCGAAAAAATGGGTCCGGGGATCTCACCCTATATCTGGTCCCCTTCGTTAATTTTAGATGTATGATAAATTGCAATAAAGCATCTAATCGGGCTGCGTTGGGATGGTATTTTATTTTTAATTATTTGGTACGTACCTTTTAAATATTTTATTTATAAAAGTGGAGCTTTTTTTTCTTTTTATGGATAAAGGATGTTATTTTTTTATATTTTTAAAAAATAATGGAGGAGATTTTGAATTAAAGTGTTATTGATGTAACCGTTTGTCTGAAAAATAAATATGTTACATGACTTTTATTAATATAATAAAGTGCCAAACGGGCCCATATGCCCAGAGCGTAGAGCAGGAGTGGGAGCGCCGAAACACTAAATTTAAAAATAATTATATATCCGGAGTCGGAGCGCCTATACAACATAGTGCTTATTGGTTTATAAATAATTAACTAATGGGCACAAATATATCTTATCCATATATTCAAGTATAAAAAATGGAGAAAAAAAAATTAACTCCGGAATTTGATAATATAAAATAGATAATAATTAATAAGTAAGAATAAATTTCTTCATTCAAAAGATAAATATCAAGCTTACAAAAAGGAAAAAAGAAAAAAAGGCAATGCACAAAAAAACCAAAGATTTTGTGCGGTTCGCTCAAGATTTAGCCAGACCATGCTCCGAAAATGGTTGAATTGTGCTTCGAAGACAGACCGGGTCCAAAAATGTTGATCCCTGTTTTTCAGAACCGGATAGAAAAGGCGGAGAGGAGATTCTAGACACTAAGATTAGGACACTTGTACCGTCAATATCCAAAAGTGCTAGTACCATTATTAAAAAAGGAAAAAAAACTTACTTCTTCGTTTCCCTTGTTTTGCCAGGAAGGTGCATTTCTTTTCGCGCAGTCTCACCATGGTGCCGTAAGTAGACGGCTACTTTATCCTCTTTATATATATATTATATATTAAAGCAAAGGGGAAGGAGGGCTTTGAGGGGTGCCACGTCATCACCCACATGAGTTCTTCTTTTAAAAAAATGCTTATAAAAACATTCAGAGCTTCAAGTTTAATGTGGGCCACCCCAAATCTCTCCCCCAAATCTCTCCACTTCAATTATTCTATCCAAATTCCCTCCCTAAATCTCACAATCTCTTTCCATGATATATGTTTCATTTTTTTCCCCTAAAATCTCTCCCTCAATAACCGTTTGTCATAATCCTTTGCCTCAAAAATCAGTTCCTCAATCCACCGTTACTCACAATCATTCCATGATATACGTTTTATTTTCTAGCCCTAAAATCTCTGCCTAAGATTTCAAAAGGGACTTCCTAAGATTTCAATACTTGCCCTCTTAGAGCTTGGAGGTGCAATAACAGGGATCCCCATCAAACTCCCCTTAAAATTCTGGAATTTTGCCAAAACTTTTCCCTATTCCAAATGATTTGAAAGAAGATCATCCTTTCTCAGAGATGCCTAAGGATCAATCCCTGATTCATTAGATAGTAGTCTATATCAAAGAATCTTACAGAGACAACAGCCACACATCATATACACTAAATAAGAAAGCTAACTGAAATTTGAGTATTCATTCCAATGATAGTCTCGACCTCAACCAATTGCAATGGTATACTGTTCCAAATGACTAGCTTTTTTTAATTTTTTAATTTTATGAATTTTTTTTTTTGCGTTTTCTTTGATTTTTCAATTTGATTGAGAATTGGTGACTGTTTGGATATTCGTTTAAGGTCTACTGGAAGTGAGGTTTTTGACATTTGATTGGGAATTGGTGACTGTTTGGATTGTTGTAAAAATGGAGGACTTGGAGTGAACAGAGAGGAACACCTGCTTGAATTTATCTCTTCTGATATGAAAAAAAAATTGTAAACAAACTCCAGCAGTGTCAGATTGATCAAATTTAAAAGCAATCTTTTGTATGGGCTCATCCCCTGCTAGAAATATAACTTGGGATATTGCGTTGAAGAATAATCTCTATTTACATTTCCTTCAGTTTTCAAGACCGATAATCGAGTTCGGGTTCAAGTGTAAGTTTCACAATCCATTCATCAAAAAGCTAAAAGAAACTATAGTCATTTTTGTAACTGAGAATGGTACCAGCTTTAAACAAAAGGGCAAAAACTACGGAAGGGAATGGGGTCCCACTGATTCAAAGATCCAAAGGACCTTATCTCCTGCCTGCAAAAATGGGTATGTGCTCTTTTTCCTTTTTTTTTTTTTTTTCCCACAGCTAACAAGTGGGTTGAATCTGGCCCACATTTACGGACCCAATGGTATAGGACACAAGTTCAAGTCCACCATGGCCCCATCCTGATCTTTTTGTCTGGACCCATCCACGATAGACCCACCTGATTTACATCCTTAATTTCATACCTATGGCTGTAGGCAGAATGGCACACTATACACTCACACGACCCCACCCCAAATGTTCAAACCACTAAACTTATGAGATAGAGACAACACCAGTAAACATGAAGCAAATGAAACAATAGCAATGCAGTAGTTGTCCAGTCACCAGTAGAATTTTGACGAGCCGCTAGTGTATACTCATGAAGTTTTTAGCGGCGGCTGTAAATGTTCGCCGCTATTGGTTTGTGGCTCTTTTAAATCCGTTGCTAAAGGCATCAGCGACGCTGTGCTTTAGCAACGGACACGGTGGTGGACATGATTTCACCACAATTACTTTTAGCGACGATTTTGTCACTTTTAGCGGCGCGATAAAACCGCCGCTAAAAGTAAAAATTGCTGCAACTCAGAGCGGGAGCATACATGACACTTCTGCCCTGTTATTTGTTTGCTATTTGATGCTCAGCTTTTGATATTCATTGATTAACCACTTTCTGTATTCAATCCCTATGTGTATTAATGCAAACAAATAAAATTAGTTTTCCACTTGTTCTACTTGTCTTTCTTTACTTTAAATTACCAACTGGAATGATTTAGATCAAGAAAGAGAGGAAAAAGAATGACTTGCACGTGTTGCCAGAGAGCTTTGTATGAAATATATATTGCCACAACTTGCCCTTACCTTGCGAAATTAAGATATTGCCACAACTTGCCCTTACCTTGCGAAATTAAGATGGTTATGGATTGAATTGAGATCAGATAGAGGCCGACAGAGGAAGAGTGTGAACCATTTAAGAAGTCAAACACAGAAGCATTTTGAAGTTAAAATCACTCTAGGACACATTCTGATGTTGATAGCCTTTCCTTAGTTATTTATTCGGTTGGGGTAAGGGGTCTGTAAAATAGATGAATCACTAAAGCCACAAAATCCAAGAGAACAAAACGACATACATAAAAATAAAGAAACAGCAACCACAATCCACAACAAAGAGGTCCCCGGAGCCCCAATAATTCTAACAAAATTACGAGCTACTAAGTAAGCTCTCTAGGATTGTATCAAAGACTTCAAAAAAAGAAAAAGTCAAAGCACTGCCTTAAACCGTGAATGACCGAAACTTTGGACTCAACACACCAATCCTTCCGTCCCTTGATATGACCTCCAAGCTCCAACATATCATAGCTCCCATGAGAGGCAATAGTGGTTTCTTTGGTCCGGGACGCGTATGAATTTATGGACTCAAACTTGGATTAGTTTGGGGTAGGTTCAGGTTCTGGCAGTTGCGGGGGACAGCAGTGAATGACCCAATTGTGGGCTGACTGTGCCGCATGCCGCTTACCCAAAGGAAGAAAAGGAGTCCTTCAGGCTTCAGCCTAATAAAAACAACAAATGAAGCAGAAAAATGCGGGACCCACATGAGAGAGACCGCCTACTATAAAGAAAAAGACAGCTGTGGCTTTGGTTAGATTGGTCTAAACGTTACATTCTCCATGGATATTGAAATGGGAGGAAATATATAACCTACAGGTATATGTCTAATATTTCTTCTCTCTATTTTTTTTTTTTAATTTCTTATTCTCAATTTTTTTACTTTCAATGATGGCCCACCTGCAAGAATGTTGGGTTTCTTGTCCAAAGATTTTGAAACCTCACAAATTGTTGCAGAAGCTCCTTTTTTAAATTTCTTATTCTCAGTTTTTCACTTTCTTCAATGATGGCCCACCTGGAAGATTGTTGGGTTTCCTGTCCAACGATTTTCAAAAAACTCACAAATTGTTGCAGAAGCCCCACCACAGGAACTCTTCAGTGCTCACCATTTGAAATTCTAGAATTTTGAGCAACCAAAATGGTATTTCAGCCCATAATTTACTGTTTACAAACCTCATGTTTTATTGTATTCTTTTTGCCAGATTGAAACTATTGAGAAATTAGGGGAACAAATGCCAATAAGAATTTGGAATTTTCTTAAGGGTAAAAGATTCGCCTTATCTTTTTTTCTTATCCTTAAATTATAATTGTATATTGGACTTCGATCCAAATGATAACTCTTCACTATTATTTGTGGGTTTCAGTCATAACTTCTAATGATTGTGATAGGATTCGTCATTTTTGAACCACGAAACACTTGGTTTTCATTTGGGTTGCAGGTGCAGCCAACCTGCAGTTAAAGATATGGCAGAAAGAAATAATAGAAAGGGAGATTTAGTATAAAGATTCTCATAGCAATGTGGGAGGCCACAATGAAAGTATAAGCCACTACACCAAAAATGGGAATTTGGAACGCTTTGGGAACGGTTTAACGGATTAGGAACGGACGGATTAGGAACGGTAATGCGTTCCAATTTTCTGTTTTCCGTTCCTAATCCGTTAATCCGTTCCAAAAATAGGAAATTGGAACGGTTTTGGAACGGTTTAACAGATTAGGAACGGGCGAATCAGGAACGGAAATCCGTTCCAATTTCCCGTTTTTGGTGTAGTGTAAGTTACTAGTTTTGGCCGTAGCATTTTGGTTTGCATGAAAAGAAACTCTGCACAACTTTTGGTTCCTAAAAAAAGACACTGAAAATAAGCCTAGGTGTGCACACTTACAATAGGATTGAGTAATTAAAAATCAGCGCTTAGTCTGTCATTTCTGTAATGTGTATAATCAGCGCACTACAAATTGCTGCGGTTGTTACAGATCAACAAAGAAATTGGAAAAAAGAAGAGAAAGAAGAAGAAAGACAGACATTAGGATAGAGATAAGAATAAATGCGATAAGAATAGGAACAAAGGAGACAGGGATAGATTATTGCTATGATTTACAAGAAATACCTTAAAGGAAAGGAAAAAATAAATAAATAAATAGAAGAACTGTTTCATTTCGGTGCAGTTGCATCATGTTTATCGGACAATTTAGATGAATAGAATAAAAAAATTGACCTTACAAAGAATAAAATAATTACAACATCATTCAAAGACTTGTTTCATTGTTGGCTAGTCTGTAGCCATTGTGTAGTGACCAATCTATGATTTAAGCCAATATCACTATGTTTAAGAATCTTGACAGTGTGGCGAGCGCATTTCCCGAAGCCTCCTTTCATCTGAAAGTTGTTTAGCAAATCTACATAAAGAACAAAGTAAAAGCAACAATCAGTACCACAAAATTGAGAAAGTGGTTTCAACACAAGAGCACAGTAGGGGTTTATATTTTCACCTTTTGAGTGCTTCCTCATTGGTGCCTTCATTTTCAAGTGGTTCGAAGATTCCAGTTTCTAAGTTTACCCTTGAAACAGGCTTCTTCAGTAACCTTTCACCAACCTTCACAAGATTATCCAAGTTTTCCCTGCTAGCGATATCAACCGATGATATGGGTCCGCTTAATGTATCGTCCTAGTGTTCAGTTCAAATGCATTATCAATAATTTTTCAGATTAGAAAAGTTGATAAATGGGTGTTTTGAACTATGACTCTTTTAACATTTACGCAATAAAAATGCAAAGTATAAGCATTTTTACCTGAATCCGAAGGTAGTTAGATTCTGAGTGAAGTGCTTGGAAGAGAACAGAGATGTGGATATCAACCATCTCATTACTGGATTGAGAGAACACATCCACCAAAGGATTGGAACCATCACTAAGCAACCAGCTAAGAATACCCCACTTGCTAGCATGACATGCATTATACTTTTCATCCTTCATGGGAGATCCAGTTCCCAGTGAGATGACTAGAAATCGACCATAATCCATTGGTTTGATTGGGAAGAAATCAGGGTTTCCTCGGAAAACTTCCTTAGTAACCTCTCCTATAGCAACCAATGCCTGAAACCATGTTTTAAAGGAGAATTTAGTAAAAACTAGGACTAGAAAGAAAAGCCTTCTTTTTTTCTTTTTTTTCTGGGTTTGATTTCTTCAGCTAGGATTAGGGTTTTAATGTAATTCGCTAAATGGAATACTACCCGTATATTTTTCGGAAATGTCACTAAATTAATGATGCTTGAATTACCGGATTGTTAGCAGCCACACCGCCATCAATGAGGTCAAATTCCCTCACTTTGCCCTCAGAATTTTTGGTTTCAAAATGATGGGCAGGAAGGTAAGTTGGTGCTGCAGATGTGCCAATGGATATATCAGATAGTTGCGCATCCAAGTAAGACTTTGATTTCACCTGCACAGTGCCAGAAAACGGCATTGGTCAACAGCCCAGCCCTGATTCGTCAATGGAACATAAATAGATTTTTGTCACTTACACTTTTTGGAGTATTCTTGGATAAACAGTATCCTTACTAAGAATTTATTACATTTCCATTAAAACCCTAATATTTTTTTTCTTGGTTGATTCGGCAAACACAATCCTCACCAAGAGGCAACTGATGCCAATTTCAAAAGAAAGAGAAATGACAAATGTGTGTGTGTGTGTGTGTGTGTGTGTGTGAGAGAGAGAGAGAGAGAGATGAAAAACCTCATAGGTAGAGAAGATGGTAGGTTGGAGTTTCTTGATATCGAATGTAGGAATAACAACATTCGTCAATGTCTGGTGGAGAAGAGTTTGTCCTAGCTTCTCTTTGACAAGGCCACGGAGATATTTTCCATTGTACTTGGGTCCTATTATTGCTTTTAGAAATTTCACAGATGACGCAAAGGGCCCTCTGCAATCAGAAACATGATCGAGGAGAGAAGGAAACACAAGTTAGTCAAAAAAATTTATCAGTTACAAACCAATTCCACCATTTGGAGATTGATGACACCATGACTTGTTTCCTACCTCCATTGTGGGAAGATTTTGGGGCTATGTTCAAGGTAGAAGTCCTTGATATCCTTCGCGGCAAAGAGTGGGCGGTTGTTTTCATTGGGTGCAGTTAACATGGCAGTCACCAGGCCACCAGTGCTAGTCCCTGCAATCACATCGAAGTAGTCTGCCAACCTCGCATCTTCACCATCCAACTCCTGCTCCAAAAACACCCTTTATTAAGACTAAGAAAACACATCTACATAAAAATAGTTACTCAATGGCCCCTTAAAATTCAGCTATATTTGGTGCTAGAAGTAGATAACCAAGCAGAATTGAACAAGTTAGAGTTTCCTTCGGTCCCACCCCGATGGTTATATGAAATGGTTTTGGCAAAGTCAGGCCATTTAGTTCCAAATAGACCTTTAGGATGTATTTTGTACCTGAAGTTTTGATTCCAGATAGCTAAGAATGGTTGCAGGAATAATTCCTCTGATTCCACCGCCATCGATGCTAAGGATGGTGATTAAGTTTCCATAGGTAGGGGCTTGGATCTGATTGACAGTAGATGTTTCACTTGCCATAAGGAAATGATAAGAGATGTAACTTCAAAAAGTACTTAGCAAGTGATAAAAATGGTAATCAGAGGAGGGTCTATATGAAATGAGAAAACACAGTTCAATAACCAAAAAGTGCTTAGGTAATCAAAGAATGTAATTCAGGGGAGGATATGTATTAGATGAGAAATTGGAATTTAACAAGAATGGACGATGCATTCGATCCTATGCGAGTTAAGTATTCATAATGGTTGGATGAAGAAACCACTATGATCCATCCTTCGTATGTACGCAGCACGCGCAAGAAGAGATAGAGACCTCATTTAACCATGTCTCTAGATTTTGACTAGACAAACCTAATTTGTCGTCGGCGATGTCAGCTGGTTGTAAATGCAAGCCGCCCTCAAAATGGTCCAAGCCCGAATTACAATCGCTTTCTGAAGACTTCATTGAGAGAATTATGTGTAATAACCATTGGGGTGTAGATCCAAGGCCACTGCTGAGGAGGTGTACATACTTGAGTCTACCTGATCCAAAACTGTTTAGTATGTTGGGAACCAAATTCGGGCTTTTGGCTTTAGTTTACATTTGTTCTTATTTTGTTAGTTTGATTATACGAGTAATATTCAGCTAATGATCATTTGCAGCTCTTGTTTGTGGGGGTACACCTAGATACATGAAAATAGAATAAAGGTGTTTTTATGGATTAATTAGTCAATTGGTTTTAGCAATCCAAAGGTCCAAAGTGTTCATCGAAATAGACTAAAATTCATGAAAAGTTGTACCTGCATGATGGGAAAAGGTGGGAACTCATCAAAACTCACCCCTAAATTAATACAAAAGAAGCTTTAGAATGAGGGAGAGAGTACCATTCCTACAAGCTCCGGCACAAGCCAGGCCACATAATAGGAACAGCCAGCCATGTAGAAAGTAAGACATCATAGGAGTTGAAATTGACCTAGGGCCCCCATTAGAAAGGTATCATCAATTCACTTGGCCTTTCCTATGTCTTTCCTGTGTGACTCAGATTCTTGATAATAAAAGAAGAGGATATACTTCCAGGTTCGGCCAATTCATGTGGCCCACCACTTGCTTTCCACGGCGTAGGGAAGAAAAGGAGAAAGTAGAAGTCCACGTTCATCTCAGTGAGTTGCCGGAGTGGAACAAACTGTGGGGCCCACCTAAATGAAAACTCTAGCCGCCCTCTTTATTGGATGTTCCACCGTATGATTGAGAACAACATTTTGACACAGAAGCTTGAATATGATTAACGATCTACTCAATCTTAAGGAACAGCCAACTCCATTTGGAGGGCAGCGAGAGTTCATTTTGTACAGCTCGGATTTTTCATTAGGCGGACCCCACTATGAGTTACACTCCTGCATTTAACTTGCAGGAGGCGTGAGGGAGATTACTTGGGGCATCACCATGTGTCCATGTCAAACGAGAATAATCCTAGATTTTTTATTTTTCATTTTATTCGTCGGAGTCATATTCCATACCAGATAACTACTTTTGAATGCGTTCTCATAATATTTGTAAAATGAGTTCGATTTCTTCACTAATTGAGACTGCAAGGAAGACATGTCTTACCTGGTGTGCAATATCTTATTATCTTTTACATTTATCACCTTTGAATCATGGCCCACCTGCATGCGGATCACACATTTACAGGGTCTCTTCACAGAACTCTTCTCTTTCAAAAGATCTCTCTTGTTAAAATTTATTGCTAAAATTCATAGATGGCAGAACACTTGTACAGCCACAAGATCATGGAAGAGACCTTTCTCATTCCTTCTAGTTCATTAAATAGTCTTGTTGATCACATGTCCATCATCCAGCCCTTTGACTTGGATATTCTCCTGGCATTGTCATCACTAAATTAATGTTGATGCTTTCGAATTTGCACACGACCAATGGAGTGGATCTATCATCTCCATCTTTCCTGACTACTTCGCTGCTGCGATACAAGGCACCCACCACTTCTTGAGATGGAAATGATGAGCCACACCATATAACGGGAGAAGTGAATTAACATTTAAACACCACTCTGATTTCAACTCTTTTTTTTTTACTTAATTCTTTTTGCATGTAATCTTAATAGTATTGTGACCCAGAATTCTAAATGATTCTCTGGAGAGATTTCTGCAGGGAATATATGTAAAAATAGATTATGATTAGGTCTGCTCCATAGGTCCTGACCTTGTTTATGACATATACATTCAGAAATTTCTGTGTTGAAAAAGTTATTTTATCAGTTAACATCAGGGTTTGCTCCCTTGATTTTGACTTTTCTGAAATGATTCATTTGCGAAGAATTTGAGTTAGGTCAAATTAAGAAAAAAGAGGCAAAACTAAGGGGGGACTTTATATGTCGACAACATCAATTGTCCTTGAACAGTA
Organism: Persea americana; assembly: GCA_029852735.1. NCBI lineage: Eukaryota > Viridiplantae > Streptophyta > Magnoliopsida > Laurales > Lauraceae > Persea > Persea americana. Next base: position 55,313,707 of record CM056812.1, read on the forward strand.
TGCATCTCATGAATATTAGTTCCTGGAAAATAATTTCAATCTTCATGTTTTTCCCATTTGAGGTTATCCCTTATCACAATTTACACACATGTCAAGAACCTGAAAATTTTGTTGCTTTATTTATCGGTTTCTTAAACTCTTGTAAATTATCATGTTTGATCAACGAAGATTTTTCATTATTGGCCTGATTGAGTTTTTGCATTTGTGCATTTTGAATCGAGGATAAAATTCTTTGATTAAGGGGGAGTATAAACTTTATCAATTCTGAACAAAAATGGGGAGAAGTATGAGTAGTATAAGTATACGGGGTTGAGATTGAGATGATTGAATTTCAATGATTGAGTTTCAATTTCTTGATGACTATACACTTGATTTTTGTCAAGATTTTGTAAACAAGTTTTGCAGGGGATGATGGATCTTGGATTAAAGGAAAAGGCATGAAATGTTTTTGTCAGATTATTTGTCAGTGTAGATGTTTCATATAATTAGGAGTTTTGTCCATGAATTGCAAAATGGGATTTTATAAGAAAATTGAGTGTTGGCAAATTCATTGGATTATGGACAAAACCAAAATTCATAATTTATCATGTATTTTATAGTTGGACTGTCCAGATCGAAGTCTTGAGTAGAAAGTTCAAGGCTGAAAATACACTGGATGCTCGAGCAAATTCTCATCCTCACTCAAGCCGACCCCAGACAGAAGCTCACGTGCTAAAACTATTCTTTCTCGCGTTCAAGCTTGACACACGAAAGGCAAAATAATTGAAGACAGAATGTCACACGCTCGAGCAGACATCATCCTGTGCTCGAGAGCCCAAAGGGCGCATTCAGAAATTAAATTCGAAACCACCTTCTTATTTTGTATCATCTTACCAATTTGAGTCATGCCATCTTTGGAGAACTCAAGGCACGAACCAAAGCTTATAAATAGCTTTTCTCTCTCAAATCTAAAGTACTTCTCACCTATGTTGAATCCTAGAATCACTTGAGAGACCCATCTTCTTCTCCAAAGCTCTATAAAGTTGCAGAAGCTTTCGATTTTTTGGAGTTATTTGCAACTACTATCTTGAAGTAGATATATCTTAAGGAGGTATTCAAGGTGGTTGGTTCAAGCACTGTGAAGGTGTATGGCGAGTCGTTGATCAGATCATCGCAGTCTTTATGTTGAGTTGCAACTAGGAAGGGATCAGCGAGTTTTTGTAACTTTCTATTTCTTGTACTTGGTTGGCTATTGTGTTAGGGCCATAGTCATATATGCCCACCCTTGTATTGTCAATTTTGTGTCAAATAAGCCCAAGACCTTGCCTCTAAGTGTCTCTCAAGGAAGATCAAGATTGAAAGCTTCTCTACAGGTTTTAGAAGGCCCGGGTTTGTCAAAGAAGAACTCCATGTGTATGCCAAACTATTTAGGTAAATGGAACCCCAAACCAACAAAAAAATGACCCCTAGAACCCCTAGCTTTATTGTCAAATTTTAGCAGTGGAAGTTGCTCATTTCAAACTTCAAGGGTCGGCTAACCATAGGTCCCCGCGGTTCTTATGCCCGTAACATTTTTTTTACAGTTTTTGTGACTTACGGTTAGCCCACGGCTCACCGTAAGCACTCTACAACAAACCATGAGTTCGCCATAGAGCAAAAGGTAGCTTTGACCAAAAAGTGAAACTAGCCATTTTCTAGCCATTGGGGGTGGCGGTTAATCGCGGATTTGAAGTAAATTAATAGCCAACTAGCCGTTGGAGGGCTGTCTATATATTCTTGAGCTCATTTCAATGGCTATAACACTTGGATTTTTTAGACCTCTTTGCCCACACTTGTGCCCCTATAGTAAAACCATCTAAGACATTCCAAAATCCAATTCCACACACTTAATCTTTAATTAGGCATACTTAAGTGCATTCAGAGCTCTATTAAAGTGTGTTTTGTGGAATCACTTCTAGGGAACCTTGAGCCCTCAAGTTAAACATCTTTTTCTTAGAATTAGAACTCCCACAGCCCTCTTGGTTGAGCACATCTTGGAGCATCAACTACACCAAGGAGCAAAGGAAGGATCCAAAGCTTGGAGCATCATTCAAGCATTGAAAAGCACTATTAAGACCAAGTTAAGAGGCAAGTGTTCTTGTTTGAAATTGTAAATCATCAGTGTAAAGCGGATTAGATCTTCGTGGTCGAACCACTATAAAAAATAGGGTTGGTGGATTAGATTTTGTGGTCGAACTACCGTATAAAAAAATTGGTATGAATGTTATTGGAGGTTTATCTTTGTGGTTTACCTCATTATAGTGGAACCTAGAGGGGACACTCTTGAGAAGTGGATGTAGGTCATGGGACGAACCACTATAAATCACTTGTGTCATTATCTCTCTATCTCTCTATGAATTACAATAACTTTTATATTTTAGAGACATATGTGCTAGGTAGTTATTTCTTATAGAAACTTGACACACACTTGTGCTAATTCACATTAATCTTATTGGTATATCATAAAGAATGTTTAGCACCTACAATTTGTTTCGCACTTCACTTCACTTGATAGCATTCTCTAAAGTCATACATTTGTTGTTTATTTCAAGCTCATTAGTGATTGTGCTTAATTGGATTAATTTGTTTAATTAAGTAAGAAGTTTTAATTACACCCCCCCCCCCCCCCGACACCCCGGACATATATTGGTCTAGCTTGGACTTTCATTTTGCTCTAGACGGTAAGACTCGTGGCTTGTGTAGAGTATGGTTTTCCACATAAAAAAATCCCGTGTCTCCTTCTCTTGTGGTTGATTGATTGGTATTCTGGATTTAGGTTATTTAACTCTAGATTAATTAATCGGATTTGTAATCTAAAAGAGAAACTGATTTGAGACCTTAGCCTATATCAAGGCTTAAACCTGTTTCCTTCAAAACGGAATTGACAACTATGGAGTAGACCCACCACTTCAATTATTTGGAGTCCTCTAGGAAATGTAGTTTATGTTCCATATCCATTCCGTTTGTGAAATGACTTTTCATTTAAAGATCCGTCGTGAAACCAGTTGAACGCCTTCCAAACTCAAGAGACCATTTTTCGATGGGCAAAACTACCATGCAGCAAAGCGCCCAGGTGAGAATTAAACATGGGTGGGGCTTTCCTTTAGAAAATCCAAACTGCACCATAGCCCTAAGACTCATTGTATACTCTGTTTCTGAATATTCAGAGTTTATGTCAATGGGGCCAACCGATAGATTGATCACCAAATTGCACACATAAAAGGCTCCTTCCATTTCCGCCCATTAAAAAGAGAAAACAAAAGAAAGTTAATCACGGATTCCAAGTTTAGTTGATCCAAAGGTGGCCATCTCACTAATTTAAATAATAATTTATCATTTAATCACTGCAGTGGTGGTAGGGCTAATAAGAGGTTGGGATTTTCCAAAGGTGGGCCCCACCCATGTTTTTAAGCTGGATCGCTTCATGGTAGTTCTGCCCTTTTCCGATTCCCTTGGAACATCAAGATACACATGTTTGGCATCTTTGATCCCTCCTATCGTCTAAAGGCGTGGGATAAGTTTAAATTCTTTTTTAAGTAAATAACTATTCAAAAAGTTTACAACATACAAGGGCTTAGTGTCGGGACCCACATGAGATGAGACCACCTGAAATTAAAAAGATAAGCATCTATGGTCGGGTTAGCATCGCAAGTAAGAAAAAATAGATTCGTCATTGGATAAAATAGCATTAAAATAGATAATATACAGGGCATCTGATATTTCTTTTTTCTTATTTTTCACCTAGTCATTGGAGGGACTGGAGAGTTCTCTATAAAAGAAAATAAAAATAAGAGATCTAGAACTTTGAGCATTCTAAGAAGTATTTCATCTAATTTTTGAAATTCTAAAAATTCTTTGCGCTCCATTAATGTTTATCAAATCAAGTTAAATTCTTTCCATCGAAGGGAGGATATTGGAAACCAGAGGCGGACCCACCAAGTGAGGACCTGGGGTGAAACCAGAAACCGCATTAGATTTAAATGGGGCCTGGGCCCATGCCCCATGTATCACTTAACAATCGCCCTGCATCTAACATCAACAGGATGTTTCTAGCCAAAGGAAAAAAAAAAAAACCAATCGGCCTACATATGTCAGAAACTTTACTATTTTTTTATTAAAAAAAATAGAAAAAAAGAAGAAGAAAAGACCCGGTTAAAAGCACCTCCAGATAAAAAAAAAAAAAAAAGCATTCGCTTTAAAAAGTTACTTCTCCTTTCAACATTTGTAATCACCAGTATGTAGTCTTAGGTTCGGATCTAGCTTCTTAGCATTGGCAGTCTTATGGTTAGCTTTCTCGGCTCGTAGCAAATACTTCCCGCAATGAAGTCCTCAGAATCACTCCTCCTCCATTTCCACATCAAGCCAACTTCATCAGAAACCCATCCCCATTCCGCCTTCTCTATCTTGAGTATTTCTATTTGGGTTTTATAGAATAGATTCTTGAAATCTTTTCAAGATATTGAAATATAAGAGCTGAGTGACCGGAAAAACCCAAATCCAAACCTGGTTCTATCTTTAGCATTTTTCTTGTAAAGGGAAGTAGATAGCAACATAATTATAGAAAAATTAACGATATGGGGAGGAATTATTAGGAGATAGAATTTAACTACTTATTTCTTCTTCTTCTTCTTTTTTCTTTGGAATTTTTTTCTTAGACCATAATATGATGTCTATCTCAAATAACTGTCGTGCAGCTAGTTGAGTTCCACATGAGTTGATTATTTTTTAAAGAAAAACATGTAGATGCTATCACTACATAGAACCAAATTCTCTAGTAAAAAATAGAATCCATGTAGCACGGTAGCAAAAAACCCACTTGTTTGTGTCTGGGTAATGACATTTTTTTTATTTAAAATCAATTGTAGAAAGAAGGGGCATCAAATTATTTTCCATAACACACCCTTGTGGATTGTTTATATGAGTGAGCTCCTTGGAGGCTGGAACTTTAGTATTTTTCTTATAAAGAAAAGTAAATAGCAACAAAATTATAGGAATTGAGTTTTAACTATGTATTTTGTCTTTTTCCTTATTTTTCTCGTTTTCTCTTGTTTTTGTAAAAGTGAAGTTTAGCAAAAGTTTAACCCAATTCAAACAAAAATTTTAAGTCCACCACTGGTTGCCTGGCTGAGCCAAATTTTGTGGCAGGACACTTTCAAATGGGGTCCTACCTGTTTATGTTGACTCAAATTTGAAATTTCTTATCATCTCTCTTTATTACGTTTCTCTTTCATAATGACAGTAGCACGAATGTCACGACGCCTACGTCCAGACTAGTGGTGGCCAGAACAATCCACACAGATACCGGGGGTGGAAAAGTTACCAGCAAGGGTGACCTTAATATGCGGTCCAGCACCGGTGCCACAAGCAACTTTAATAATCAGGGTCAGGGGAGCTTTGCGCCTCCTTTGCAGTCGAACATCATCGTTCTATTCTGCTGGCCGTATCAAGGTGCAGGCTTCATTGGTTGCTTTTAGAGATGGTACTCCGCAATTCTTCTGCAGATTCCCTCCCTCTGCCGTCCTGCCCCCACAAGCATACTATCTTCATTGTATGGCTCAGAAGAGAAGAAGATATATATATATATATAAATTCATGACTAGAGTTGAGCAAAGCTGAGGCATATCCGGGCCTTACCCGATTTAAGAAACACACACTTGCATTCGGTCCAAACCCGTGACGAGCTGTCACTGTTAAGCCCAAGCTCCACCATTTAGTCAATCGGTACAGGCCAGGACGAGTTGGGCTTTTCATCACTTATTGTGGCTTTCTAGCAATTATTTGCACAAGTTTACACTAAATCACATGCATTCCTTATTCGAGTTGGGCTTCAATCTTTCTATTACTTAATCCAAGCCTAACCCAAAATATAAACATACCCAAATTGTACATCCAGGCCCAAACAAGTGGGTTGGACCTAGATTGGGCTCAGACTAGCTAGGCCCATGAGCACCCTTGGTATCATGAACACTCCAAGAACCTTGAAATGAATAAAGAAGAAGGAAGTTAAGAGTAGTTTATTGTAATAAAAAAATGGAAAATTTTCAAAAGAGAATAAACTTTGAGAGCTTTTGTCACAGCTCAAGTTGCTCCTTTCAAATTCATTTTTATCAAAACCTTGACACCTCGGTATGAAATTATCAAACTGCTCATCTCCCTCTCTTTCCCTCCCTCTCCCTCTCCCTACTTGCTGCCCACCTCCGCCCGCATCCTCTCCCTTTGTCCCTCTCATTCTCACACTCCCTCTCCCTCTCCTAGTCTCTAAAAGTCGAAGATGCAATGGAAGCACGGATCTAAATGTGTTGGCTGCTACAAACGCCAAAAACGACTGCGTCAACTTGAATCAGGCACTAATGTGGAGATCTGTGACTGTCTACGAGAGATCAAACGTATGATCCATGCTTCAAGATCCAACGCATTTATTATTATCTCCATCCTAATGTCTGTCTGTCTTCTTCTGTCACTTCTTTTTTCCAATTTCTTTGTTGATCTGTAACAACCGCAGCAATTTGTAGTGTGCTGATTATACACATTACAGAAATGAGAGACTAAGCGCTGGTTTTTAATTACTCAATCCTATTGTAAGTGTGCACACCTAGGCTTATTTTCAGTGTCTTTTTTTAGGAAGCAAAAGTTGTGCAGAGTTTCTTTTCATGCAAACCGATCGAAATGCTACAGCCAAAACTAGTAACTTATTCTTACACCACATTGCTATGAAAATCTTTATACTAAATCTCCCTTTCTATTATTTCTTTCTGCCATATCTTTAACTGCAGGTTGGCTGCACCTGCAGCCCAAATGAAAACCAAGTGTTTCGTGGTTCAAAAATGACGGATCCTCTCACAATCATTAGAAGTTATCACAAACGGACATTCAATTCGACGCGTTGAAGAGGCCCGAATATCCACATTTGGTTAACCAAGGACTAAACTATAATTAACCGTTAGTCTAACCTAATATAACCCTTCATTCATTCCATCCCTTCATCTCTTATCATCTCTTCTCTTATTTCATTGTACGACCTTCAAGCTTCTTCTCCTTCACTGCCTCCTCACCATTTCCGGCCACCGGAGCTCTATTCTCGCCGGCTAAGCTTCCTATATTCTTCCCCAAGCTTCCAAGAGTCTAACCATACCATTTTCTACGCTTCCCATTCACAACCCATTACAAGGTAAGTCCCCGAAGCTTTAAGGTTTAGCTAGTCTTCTTTCTTTTGGTTAGAAATGGATTAGGGAGACTCCTAGCAACCTTTTGCATTTATTTGTGCAGAGAGATTTTGGGTTGTGAAGCTTTCCTCTAAGTGTGAGCTCAAAAGAGGGTTTTCCCCAATTTCTCTTAGTTTTTGTCTAAGCTCTTTATCTAAGCTAAGTTAATATATATGTTATACTTTGATATGCTTGTTTCTCCCTTGATTTGATGATTGATTATGTTTATATGACTACATGCTCATTTTTGTTCGTTTGTGTTGAAAACATGATAATTGGTTTTAGATTTGAATGAAATGGATTTGGATTTGGAAGAGAGGATGTGTATAGACTTGATGAGAGGGGGTATGGATGTTTATGGAGAGGGCGAGGCCCTATTTTCTTTGTTTGTAGGTGTGAATGAAGAAGGGGAGTGGAAATCTCCAATTCTGAACCAATCTCAGAATTCGTGTTAGAATTCTGGGAGCAGTCGGTTAATCGAACTGCAGTTCGGTGACCCTCGGTAACCTGTCGGTTCTAATTCCAAAAGGCAACGTTTTGAGGAGTTGGATTGTCGATCACCATGTCGGTTAACCCCTCGGTTAACCGAACTTGTCTGTTAACCCTCCGTTTGACCGAATTGCACCTCGGCGACCTGTCGGTCCCAATTCCAGAGAGCGTCATTTCTAGGTGTTTTGTGCAGTTGGTCACCATGTCAGTCAACCCCCAGTTAACCGAACTGGTCGGTCAATTGACATTAATGTTTATCCTAACTGAATTCCCCCTTTTTGAAAGGGATTGTCCCTTGGTCTATGGACTTAAGTTGAACCTTGATTACCCTTTTTAAACTCATTTGACTAGGTGCAAAGAGTAGTTTGAGCCGATGGTTTCTTGTAGTTATTCCGGTTTTCTTGGGTTTCAACTTGCCTCTTGATGGGCACTTGGCACACTCAAAAGGTTATTTAAGGAAATGGGATTTCAAACTGAAAATGTCTACGCTTGGATAGTTGACTGAGGATTTCCTAAATATCGAGCTTTCAAACTCAGTAGTGAGAAAAAAAAGTCCAACAATGGATACAGTACAGATGTGTCAATTTGAGTCTGATACGCTAATTCCTGCAGGAGAGGGGAAGTGGGCGTAGAGTAGGGAATACAGCTGGGGTAGTAATATATAGAAATGAGCTCCACAAGAATTGTTGTTCATTTTTGTCTTATGAGCGGCATGATCTCTCATGAGATCAATTTTTTTGTACACACTCAGTAAAAATGGAGTTACTCGCATGAGAAGATATTCATTTCAAATAAAAACCTTAAGATGAAATATGAAACTTTACATGGATAGGATAGCGTGCAATTTTTTTTTGGTTATCTGACTGAACATATTAGGTATCACCTAGATTGATAGGATAAAACTATGATGTTAATAAGAATATACTCAAGTGAAACATAGTTTTTTGTATGTATCTGTCCAGATCAGGATGATGACTCATATATGAATTAAATTGTCCCATACTCAAAATAAATAAATTTCTTTTTCTTTTTTCTTTATTATAACCAACATAAGTTATTAGGAGACAGGACGGGCTAAAAGCCCATTCGATCAGCCCATGCCTAGAATTGGCCACAGATACAGCTTGTTAGGAAACAGGCCGGGCTAATATTTGGCCTGGGTTAACCCACCATTGGAGTCTTTAGGCATGGATGAAAGTAATGGGCTGGGCAAAGTCTCATAAATCAGTCGGTCCTAAACAAATCCCAGCCTCATACAGTAGTCCTTCTATTTTTTTCTAAACCACAACAACGTTAGTATGCGTCTGGATGACCCAGAGAAGTCCTGAATTAAAAGGAGTGGAACTCCAAACTAAGGCTCACCTTTTAAAATTAGTATCTTTTAAGACAAATGCCTTTCAGATTTCTAACAGTTATTCTTAAATTTTACACGAACTTAAGTTTTTTCCAACATTGAATGACATCTATTTCAAGAAAGCTGTGAAAATGGATGTGCATAAGATTTATTTTCAATTGTTTAGATTTCAATAGTTTGGCTGGCTGTGGAGCCTACCCACCCATGATATCTGGAGGCTACTATGGCGATGGCTTTTATCCGCCCAGGCATGATCCAGCAGGAGGGAATCCAGTGAATGTCCATGTAAATCTCAGTGTAAGTACCCAACAAACTCTTTTATTCTTCGTAAATATTTTTTGCCGTAGCTCAACTCTGAAACGTGCGACCATATCGTCAACTACTTAGGAAACTTACTTAGAGAGAATAAGATTGTTTTTCCACACTATTAGGCCTAGGTGTACTGTTCATGGGACGGGCCAGTCCAAGCCCGATCCGGGCCTAGACCTCTTTGGTCCAGGCCTGGATATGTAATTAGGGCCCAGTTAATAACTGAGTTAGGCTAGGACTAAGTGATAGAAAGCCCATAGCCCACCTGGCTTGTGTAAGAAATGCATGTAATTTAATTTAATTAATGCTCTCATGCCAACAAAAGTGATGAAAAGCCCAATTTGGCCCGGCCTGATTGATTAAATGGGTGGGCTCGGGCCTAACTTTTATGGCCCGTGTCTGGCTTGACCCGGGCCTCGACCAGTGTTTCCAAAGCCCAGCCGGGCCTAGACATGCCACTAGGCCCATGAACACCCCTAAAATTAGGCCCATTTTTCTGGAATATGAATGGTCAATGCGGCACGTGCTTCTCTCGTCAATCACCATGTCTAGTTTCACCCAGATTTTTCTAACATGCACAAGTTGACTATATATTTTGACCTTGTTTTCATTTTTCTTTTGGGTATTGATGGGGCCACAGGACTTGCAAGCACCCAAGCAGAACGCAAATAGTAATGACAACGCCAATGGTAATCACAACGCCAATAGTAATGACAATAGCCAGGCTGGACCGCCTGGTTGGCATCAGCACAATCCACAAGTTCAAGGGGTTAATTACGGTAGCCAGACTGGACCGCCTGGTTGGCGCCAGTACAATCCACAAGTTCATGGGGGTAATTACATCCCAAATGGTTATTACAATAGCCAGACGGGTGGGAGTGACTACAATCACAAGTTCAAGGGGGTAACAAAGTAGATGATGATGGCAAGATTACTTTGGGACCTGAAATAGGTAACATCAATCTTGGAGGAGGAAAAGCAGGAGGGGATCAGACTGGTGGGGGTAATTACAACGCAAATAGTAATTACAATGCATAAGGAAAAAAGAAGGATAAAGACGATAACACTAGTGGTGATGATTGAGCGAAATAGCTTGTGTTGAATGGGAGAATATGGAAGCTGCTTCATCATCATGCTCTCATGTTTCATGTTTATTCAGTATTATGTACTGTCAACTGTAGTCACATCGAGTGTTCGACAATGTCTTGTTGCAATAACCAAGGTTACTCAACATCAACCGCAGCTTAGTTCAGATAGAATGCTACCACCGCGCCCCCCCCCCCCCCCCCCCCCCCCCACCCCAACATTTCTCCCGCCCAAACTACCCCTTCTCCGGCAAGTTACAGCAGCCAGCCACCCCCTCCTCCGCCCCCCTCTGCAATCTCTGCAACCACACCATTTCCCCCTTCTTCCCAGCCAACCTTCAACCTCGCTATCTCATCCCTTCCCTCCTCTCCCCAGCCATCATCCAGCCCCGCCTCCCCACCATTTCCCCCCACCATTGCCCAGCCAACCTCCAGCACCCCCATTGGTTCGCCCTCCCCGACCGCCAACTTCGCCCATTTCAGATCACCCAGACAGTTCATCAGGCCCTGGCCCTCCTCTTGCTTCCCCATCACTCCCAACCTTTCCATCAATGTGGTCCAACCATCCTCATCTAGTTCACCCTCCCAATCTTCAGCTAGTTAGCCCTATCACCACTTCTCAAACCTCCCAACCCACATCCTTTGCCAACCTCTTTGCCGACCCAAATCCCACCTACCACTCAGTTACCTATCCACCCACAACCTGGAAAAATGGAAAGCCACCCTTAGTGATACCCCAACCAATTGTCTCTTCAAGCAAAAAGTCCTTCTCTCATGCTGTTATAGGAAGATTCTTTGGCAAACGTCCTTCTCTTGAATGGGTGGAAGAGAAAGCCAAATACTGGGCCCTCTCCAGACCATGCATGGTCTCCCTCACCATCAAAGGGTACTTCATCTTCAGATTTAACTCTGCTGAGGATAAAGCCTACATTCTCAGTGCCTCCCCCCTGCAAATAGAGAGAAAAAAAAATCTCTTTCTTGCCTTGGTCCCCTGGACAAGAAGAAATAGCGTGGCCTTCCTCTGCCCGTCTGGATTAAACTCATAGGGTTGACCTATCACTGCTAGAGTCAAAACATCATCTTCTCTTTGGCCAACACCATTGGCCAACCTATCAAGCTAGATGATATCACCAAAGCTCAAAGAGTACTTACATTTGCTAGGGTGCTGGTCAACATGGATCTTTCAAAGCCAAAACCTTCATCCATACTAGTGGAACTTTAAGGAGAAAGAGACCTGGTTATAGAAGTAGCCTATAAAAATAGCCACTGTTCCCTCTGTTTCTCAATTGGTCACTCAAACCAATCTTGCCCATCCTCCAACCTCTCTAAACTTGCTAACACAAACAAACCAGCAGCTCCTGCCCTCTCTTCCACCTCTGTCCCTACAACTTCAAGCCATATTAACTTACCTCCCCTCCCCACTCCCCCTGTTCAGACCCTACCCCTGCACAACCTCTCTAACACCCTATACTTAGCCCAGGCCCCCATCCCTACCTTGTTAGACCATCTCCCACAATCAACCCAAAGACCCCCTAAACCAGCAGAACAAGATCCAGATTTATCAACCATATCAGCCATATCTCCAAGCCATGCTCAAAACTTTGTTCTTCCCCAGCGCCCCCTCTCTCAGCCACCAAAAACCATCAACCAAATGGACCAACAGGCCAAGCCCCTTTCCAAAGAACAACCAGCCACAAAACCCAAACCTTCACGGCCCAAGGAAGTTTCAACCTCTCTCAATGATCTACCATATGATGTTATCACAGAAATCCTTCAAAGAACTCCAACACCACCCATCAATATTTCAAACCCTTTTTCCATACTAGAGAACTGCTTCCTGGCAGACCCAACCGTCAACCCAAATCTCTATTGCAAAAACCTACAGTCCATCTCTGAAGGGAACTCTTCAACAGGCCCCCCTCCAGGTTTTGAGCAACACTAAGAAGTATTAGACACAATGGCTTCCCAAGCTACAAGTGAAACAAATGATTAGGCCTTCACTCCAGAATCAACACCCATAGAAACTCACCTAGGGTCTTCAGCAATTGTGGAGGCATCATCCCGCTCTGCTCCATTACTTCTTCAAGTTTCTACAGGCATTGGGAAAAACCAAAAAACAGGGAAGGGGAAGCTGGCTCAAGCAAGTGGCCCAATCACCAGGAGGTCTAGAGGCAAGATTACCTCCCCCAGCTTTCCCCCATGATAAAAGTCCTCTACTGGAACTGTAGGGGTATTGCTAACAACCCTACCAAAAGAGCCTTGGCAAATAAGGTCCATAAGCACTCCCCAGATCTAATTCTCTTATCAGAGCCAATGTCAGCCTTCTCCTCCACTCAATCATTGAAAATTTGCTCCTTTGGGTTCGACACCTTCCACTCCGACGCTTCCCATTTGCCTCGTCCACACCTCTGGTGCATATCCAAACCCTCTCACCATCTCTTAGCCACCATCTCAGACTCTTCCTCTCAGCACCTAACAATGCTTCTCCAAAACCCCATCTTAGGTCTATCCACTCTCATTACAGGTGTTTATGGAGCCAACAACCCAACCCTCAGGAAAGATCTTTGGAAACAGCTCATTGACACCTCCTCAACCACCCTGCCTTGGCGTGTTCTAGGGGACTTCAATGCCATCCTTAATCATGCAGACAAACTGAGCCTCAGTCACTCCAACCCATCCTCCCTCAAAGATTTCCAATCCACTGTCTTGCAAACCAGCCTTCCAATTCTCAGGGAGCAGATTTACTTGGTCAAATAACAGACAAGGCCTCTCTTACGTCACAGCAAGGCTGGATCGAGCAAGTAAATGCTCATTGGCCTCACCACTATAGAGATCCTATAACTCATCACCTTTCTAGATTGTCCTCATACCACAGCCCAATCCTTTTAGATCATAAAAAATCTTCCACCGTTGCCACTGCCCCCTTCAAGTTTGGAAACAAATGGCTCCTCCATCCATCCTTCTTAGAAGTTGTAAAATCTACCTGGGATACTCATGTAGCCGAAACTACTCAATTCATTCTTGCTCAAAAACTGAAGCTTTTGAAGCAAGAGCTCAAACAATGGAGTAAGGACACCTTTGGCCAAATTCAATAGAATATCAAAGCAGCAGAGACTACTGTTTTGCAATGCCAGTAGCAGCTCGATGCTAATCCTTCGGACTCCTTCAGGACAACCCTCCTTTTAGCAAATCTTGTCCTTCATGAAGCTCTAAAAGTCCAAGAAATCCATTGGAAGCAGTAATCTAGAATTGCTTGGATGAAAGAGGGAGACCAAAACACAAAGTTCTTCCACCAATCAGTCAAGTCAAGGAGCTCTTTTAATAGAATTAGCCATATCACTGTTGATGGCAGGAAAACAGAGGACTCAGCTACTATCCAAGCCAATGCAATGGAGTTCTTCACTAACCTCTACAAACCTCATGAAGGTCGACCTGATCCTCTTTTGTTTTAATTAGACAGCCTAAAGGTCTCAACCTCAGAAAATTCTGATCTTATTTCAATGCCCTCAGAAGAAGAAATTAAAAAAAAAAAAAAAAAACAGTTTTTGCTCTAAAAAAAAAGCAGCTCTTCGGGCCCTGACGGATTCAACGGTGTTTTCTTCACCTCAACTTGGAGCATCATTGGAAAATCTATTTCCCAAGCAGTTCAACATTTTTTCAAAACCAAGAAAATCCTGAAAGCCTCCAATGCCTTCTTTCTGGCCCTCATCCCAAAAACAAAATCCCCTGAAACTTTTGCTGACTTCAGACCAATTATCCTGCTAAACTTCTCATACAAAATAATATCCAAAATCCTAGCCCCAAGACTTACTCAAATTCTGCCATCCATCATTTCTCCTCACCAGGTAGCCTTCATCCAAGGTAGGAATGTCCAACACAACCCAGGCCTATCCTTTGAGCTTTTTCAGAAGCTCAAGTCCAACCTCAGCAAAGGATCCCTATGCCTCAAGCTAGACATTTTTAAAGCCTTTGACAAGCTGAATTGGTCTTTCCTTTTCACAGCTCTAAAATTCTTCAATTTTTCAGATACTTGGATCTCTTTGATCAAAGAATGCATCTGCACTACTAAGGGATCAGTCCTTATAAACCAAATTCCTCAAGGCTTTTTCAGCTCCTCATGTGGTCTCAGACAAGGAGATCCCCTCTCCCCTTACCTGTTTATCATAGCCAAAGAAATCCTGAGCCTCCACCTTCACAACCTCCAGCTCCAGGGCTCATTCACCCTCTCTCCTCTCTTCCATCATCTCCCTGCCACCTCCTCTATGTCGATGACATCATCATTTTCATGAAAGGGGTCTGCCTCCAGTGTTACAACCTTGCGCTCCATCCTTCATCAATACCAATCCTCTTCAGGTCAAGTCTTCAACCTTCAAAAAAGCCAACTTTTGTTAGGGAAAATGTAGTAACAGAAGAAAAGGCAGGATTAGCTCTATTCTAGGAATTCAAGAGTCCTCTGCCTAGCTCAAATGCCTTGGAATTCCAATTGTCTTTGGCACTCCAAAAAGACATCACTTCCTCCCTCTAATAGACTCTATCAATGCTAGATTGGCATCCTGGAAAGCAAAATTCCTCTCTTTTGCTGGCCGCTTAATCCTTATCAAGCATGTGCTCTCCAGTATTCCCATCCATCTTGCTGCCACTCTGCCAATCCCAGCCTCCATCAGTAAAGAGATAGAAATGATGATGAGGCACTTCCTCTGGTCTGGGAATGCTACAGTCTCTAAGTCCAACTATGTCAAGTGGGGTACAGTTACTCTTTCTAAGGAGGAATGAGGCTTGGGTATAAGAAAAATCTCTGAAGTCAATGAGGCAGCCTTCATCAAGTTAGGTTGGCAAGCATCCACAGCAAATTCTCCTTGGGCAAGTTGGTTTAAGAACCGCCACTTCAAAGATAACTCTCTTTGGAGCCTAGCAAACTCCAAATATGGTTCTTGCATATGGGAAAAAATCCGCAGGCTGGCTCCCAAAATTCAAGGAGGTAGTTCTTGGATCATGGGAAATGGCCAAGAAATCAATCTATGGCATGATAACTGGAGGGTAGACAACCCTTTCTCAGTCAATTTCCCTGACCTGAATTTCCCTGACGACCATCGTCTAAGCTCTCTCTACCAAGCAGATTCTTGGCACATCCCTTCCAACCTCCCTCCAGACATTAGTAGCCAGCTCTCCTCAGCCATCTCCCTCCTCTCCTCAACTCTATCAGATAAAGATATCCCTTCATGGAAAGAGTCTCCCGATGGTCAGCTATCCCTGAAAATAGCCTGGAACCTCATCAGATCAAGAGCCCCTAAGCTTCATTGGCCTAGTCTCATCTGGAATGGCATCTCCCATCATACAACCTGCTGCTTCGGGTGGCGTCTGATGCACTATAAAACTCCAACTGAGCAACGCCTCAAACGTCTGGGCTACTCTCTAGCTTCCAGATGCAACCTCTGTTGTCTAGAAAAAGACTCTGCTGATCAACTCTTCTTCTCTTGCGATCTAGCAATTTCTCTATGGAGATGGATCCTCTCTGTAGCCAGCTCTCAAAACCCCATTCCCTTCTCTGCTTCTTCAATTTGGCTGTCTCTTACTAGAGGGAATGATAAAGAAGGAACCAAATTTATGGTAGCAATCTTCCTCAGTGTCTCTCGTGCAATTTGGAAGGCCAGAAATGCAGCTACCTTTGAAGCGATCAGCGCCCCCCCCCCCCCCTCCTCCACTGGATCAAGATCCACCTTTAAGAAGACCTCTCCTTCACTCTGCAGAAAATTGTTAAACCCTTCAAAAGCCCTCAATTAAGGTCTATCATCCTTCAATTGGGAATTCCCCATCGTCATCTCCCTCTAGATTAGGTCTCGGCAAGCTGACCCAGTCCCTTATTCCAAGTTGCCCAGTTTGGCCAGCCCCCCCTTCCATATTGTTCAGATCGGCCAGCCCTCCTTCCATACAGCCTAGCTCGGCCAGCACTCCTTCCAAGTTGCAGATTGGCCATGCCTCCTTCCATGCAGCCCAGCCTGGCCAGCCCTCCTTCCATGCTACCCAGCTCGGCCATCCCCCCTTCCATGCAACCCAGCTCGGGCCCCTCCTTCCAAGTTGCAGACCGGCCAGGCCTCCTTCCATGCAACCCAGCTTGGCCAACCCTCCTTCCATGCTGCCCAGCTCGGCCAGGCCTTCTTCCATGCAGCCCAACTCGGCCAGCCCTCCTTCCAAGTTGTAGATCGGCCAACCCTCCTTCCATGCAGTCCAGCTCGACTAGCCCTCCTTCCATGCTACCAAGCTCGGCCAGCCCCCCTTCCATGCAGCCCAGCTCGGTGTCCTTCCAAGTTGCTCAGATTGCTCAATTATCCTCCCCTCTTGAAGTCCCCCTCGAAATTCGATCTTGCAGCAAGTGGGAGGATTGTCTCCAAGCATATCTCTAAGATGCCCTCTTTGGAGAAAGCCACGTGACTTCCTGTCTACCCGAATAGGGCAAGCTTTCTCAGCTCTAGATTTGGCTTTCGTTGCATTCTCCTCTTTTTTGCTTTTTGCTCAGGTTTTCTTGTGCAGAGCTTTGGTCTTATCTATTTCTCTTATGTCTTCTCTTTTTAGCTTCCCCTGTTATGGGGCTTGCAAGTTTCGGTCTTTTGTTCAGGGGGCTTTGCCCTTTTCTTTGCTCAATACAAATTTATCATTAAGCAAAAAAAAAAAAAAAACACAAGGTTACTCTCTGTTGTGAATAAACATATTTGTGATGCCCAATATACAATTACAATGTACAGCTCTTTCACATGTGTGACACTAAATGGAACTCATTCCAAAACCCTGATTACCCAATCATATGAGAGGGAGGGCCAATCTCACAAGTTAAGCTTTATGTGTTTGCTGTGCGGTAAGAGGATTTTGTGATAGAGTTCAAAGTTATTATAATTTTTTTAAGAATAAACTTCTATTCCAGTTCTTTTATGGGACGTATTTTTCTTGCAAAAAATAAAAGAAGAATTGATTATCCTCAATAAAATGGGTTTTGATTTAGGAATATGGAGAATTCTCTCCTCTCTCTCTCTTATGAAAATAGAAATTCATGGAGTGCAAACAAGTAATGTCACGAGAGAAGGGAGTGTAGGAAATGTCTCATGCATGGCAACAGAAGTAAAAATAAAACAGAAATGGTAAAGGGGCAAGATTAAAATACAAACATCAATGGATAGAAGCAATCAAGTGGGATATGTTAGCATGTGGGCCAGTGGCCCACACTTGATGGCGACAAAAGAGCCTTAAAGGTGGTCATCCTGAATATTATACCAAAAAAGAAAAAAAAAAAAGGGTCATCCTCATTATTCTACCAAAAAAAGCAGCCATGCCTAATAAATGCAGACTAGTTTAGAATGGAGAGGCATC
The DNA here is from genome assembly GCA_029852735.1 of Persea americana. Classification (NCBI taxonomy): domain Eukaryota; kingdom Viridiplantae; phylum Streptophyta; class Magnoliopsida; order Laurales; family Lauraceae; genus Persea; species Persea americana. Next base: position 55,331,523 of record CM056812.1, read on the forward strand.
TTTCCCTCCAATAGTGTCTCTTGTTTGGAGAGAAGAAATTTTTCAATACTATTGATATTTTGCATGTAGAGGAACAAATGTTTGTTTTCTCAATGAAAATCTTAAATAATACAGAAAATAGAATTTTGTAAGATAGATTTCGTCACTCTAAAGAAATAATACATTGATAACTTCACATCTCATAATACTTATGTTAAAGTTCTTGGTGGAGAATATAAAGCCTCTTCATATAATCAAATCTTAGTGTTCATATGGCACAACCAGATGCTCTCTGTCCCTTAGGTTTTTCCTTTAAGTCCATACAAGCACACCACTGTTACAATTATTTGTGATGTATTGAAAAATATTGTTAAACTTACTTAAAAGTGTATTTTTCAAATAAAATACATGTGGGATTCGGCGGGCTTGGGCCAAGTGACAGATCTTGTTGAAATTCGGTGCACCCATCACCGAGCCTAGGATATAAGGGACTGTACGAGTTCCACATCGAAAATATCCCTAGGCATATATTCATGGCCTAACCTTAACTCCTATATGAGCATTTTAAAGCTATGACACTTTTGGTCAAAGTGGACAAAATCATAGGAATAGCGATCGTTACATAATATAATAGTATTTAGAAAAAATCACAAGAATTGAAAACATCTTGAGAAGTGTTATAAGATACGTACCATGGGTGGCTGCTCATATAAGATGAGTTAGGGTTAGAGTCCTATTGTAATTTGGGTTCTTCAACCCACAATCTATCATACGGACATGCTGTGTTGAATGCATCAATGTTAATTAGACTTCAACCCACAACCTATCATCAATATTCTCTTGCACAGCTTATATTAGGACATAACCTAATATTTCTCACTTGCGCGCGTTTTGTTATGTAGTTGAAGTCCCAATGCCACATCCTAAACGTGCTAAGATAGGACCATAGCGTATATGAGGAATCTAGGTAGGTTATAACTCTCTCTCTCTTGATTATTCTATATCTAGAACCAATGACATGAGATATCTTCACTGCTCGTTTTGTCGATTGTTGATTGATAAGACAATATTTCCGTTGTTAGGGGAAGATAAGATAGTTCTTAAAAAGCGCATTGTTTATATTAAATAACCCATTCTTGAAGAACGGAGAGAATTAACATGGAATGCTCTCAATCTGTATCATTTAGATCCACGTACTTTGTAATGTAAAAATGAAGTAAAGAGAGTTGTGCACTTAAAAAAAATTACAAATAGATTACCTGATGCATTTAACGATAAAACAAAGGTGACAAAGTCACATGTGCGACTTATGTATGCACTTGTTATGGGATAAAGTCAAAATACGGCTACAAAATAATCCGCAAACTCCAGAAGTGTGGCAGACATATAGGTTCAAAGGACCGGCTACGTCGAAAATGAGAAATGAGCAATCATCATCATGTCATTCCGAAGATGCATGCAACGCTCTTGAAGAGGTTCCTCCCGAAGACATAACACTCCTGAAGAAGTTATGGAAAAGTTCGTTCTCTCTAGAATAATGGAAGTCCATGATGAGACTTTGGAAGCCCCTGTAGAGGCACCGGTACCGGATAATGAAGAGATCTCTATTTTTTTACAATTATTCAAGAGAGAGATGTAATAGAAAGAAAATTGTCATCGATAACGCATTAGCATATGCGGTAGCTATACAAATATCAAAGAAAAACGATGATGATGATTGGGATATAGAGCCATGTACAATAAATGAATATCGATAAAAGAAAGATTGACCAAAATGGAAGAGTGCCATCAAAGCACGCACAGTTAAAGTCTCTCAATAAACAATGTGTGTTCGGACCTTGAGTACAAATCCCAAAAGATGTTAACCTTATAGGTTATAAGTAGGTGTTTGTAAGAAAAATAAATAAAATAAATGAAATTACCAGATATAAGGCATGATTAGTAACACCAAGTTTCCCTCATAAACCTGAGATTGTTTATGATGAAACATCCTCCCTTGTTATGGATATAACAACATTAAGGTATTTGATAAATTTAGCAGTTTCTTAAATAAAGACAATCATTGTACGGCCTGAAGCAATTCGGAAGAATGTGGTACAATCATCTTAGTGAATACTTGTCTAAATAAGGATATGAAAAAAATTTCATTTGCCCGTGTCTATTCATAAAAAAAATCTTGAAGAGATTTGCAATATTAATAGTGTATATGACTCCAAAAGAGCTCGAAAAACTACTGATCATTTAAAGAAAGACCAATACCGCCCCATCGAAGAAAAAAGAAGAAGTACTAGGTCCCAAAGTACTATACTTAAGTGATGTTGGACCCTTGATGTACTTGGCACAATGCACTAGACCAAATATTGTCAAATATAGCTCGGCACCAACTCAAAGGCACTGGACTGGTATTAAACACATCCTACGATATTTACGTGGAACAACTAATTTGAAAATATTTTATTCTTATTATAGTAGAGATTATAGTTTTGTAGCATATACGGATTCGAGTTATCTTTCTGATCTTTATAAAAGTTGATTATAGACAGATTATGTGTTTCTTAGTAGTAATGCCGTCATTTTTTTGCGTTCTATTAAGCATACTTTGTAGTTACTTTCTCCAACAATGCTGAGATTTTAGCCATTTATGAAGCTAATAGGGAATGTGTATACTAAAATCTTTGATTCAGCATATTCGTAGTTCTTGTCAATTATCTTTTATTGCGGGTATCTCGAATAATATCTATGAAGATAATGAAGCATGCGCAAAACAAATTTGATAAGGCTTCATTAAAGGGGAAAAGATTAAGCATATGGCATCGGAGTTCTTTTTCACTCATAAACTTTAAAAGAACAATGAAATTGAAGTCAAGCAAGTTCGTTCGAGTAACAACCTAGCTGATCTGTTTACCTAGTCTTTAGCAAAATAGTATTCTAGATGCTTGCATATGAGATTAGCATGCGTGGAGTTTATAATCAAATTATATGAAGGGTTGTTATCATTAGGGGGAGTAGTTAATCAGGAGGGCATCTGGAAGTATGCTACCTAGGATATCTGTGCGCTATACTATTTTTCATTTTCTAGATTTTATTTCACTGAGTTTTCCTAGTTAAGGTTTTAATGAGGCAACATTGTGCACGTCTAACACCAGTTCAATGATCTTGAAGATCATTATACTCTTTTTCCTTGGCTTTTATTTTTCCCATTGGGTTTTTTCTCAGAAAGATTTTTAATGAGGCAACTATCATTTAATGGTAGTCATCTAAGAGGGAGTGTTATAAGATATGTATCATGGGTAGATGCCCACATGAGATGAATTAAGGTTAGAATCCTATTGTAATTATGGTTTCTCAATGAGGAGATTACTTTGCTTATAAATAGGCATCTTCACTTGTATTTGTACACACTTGATATAATTGAAGATGCTCTCCCTCTTTTCCCTCTAATCTTCTCTCCGTAAGTTTCTCCTTTTTCTAATGAAAAGATCATTTTAACATCTGAATAAAAACACAAATATTAGACACATCTTAGGAAACATATACACACTAATTACCTTTCCAAGAACACATTTGAATACATTTGAACAATTGATCGCAGTGTCACGCACTTGCATTTTTTAGCTCTTATCGGATGGGAATTTATTCCATCCTATCAATGAAGAGTATAGTCTTTCTTTAGGAGCAACTCAAGAACCATGCATCCACAAAGATCCAACCACAAAGGTGAAGAATCATCTGCCATTAACAAATGTTGGGAGCTTAAAACCTCCAGTAACCCTTATCCATTCAAATGGGATATATATATATATATATATATTTATATTTATATCATCCCAACCTTTTTTTCTCAGGAGGAATATATCTATTCAATTGAGAATCTCCATTCGTCACCTATTTATTTTCAGTGACGTCTCTTGTCTTACGCTATTAGCAACCTGGCTCACAAAATTTTTTAATGCTTATATGATGAGCTTTATTATTTATGAGTTGAGAAGAGACTAAAAAGACGCCAGTCAAAAGACTTCCAAGTCTCAAAGTAACCAAGTGGGTGGGCCAAGTGAATCGATGCATCTGAAAGTATACTGTCTTTGGCTTAATTTGTCCCAATTGCAACAATTTTAATGATCCCATTAACAACAATAAGGAATATATGAATTGCTATTGAACCCCAACTGTCTTTGAGCCTGCACAGCACCAAATCCTGGCCCACAAATTATCTTGTTTGGCTTTTACCGGAATCTCCCTTGCCCCACTGTTAAGACTTAAATAAAAATGAGCATATGGAGTGATCATGAGATTATAGTATAATACAATGATATGGATTGATGATCAGGTGCGCACCTAATCGTGGGCCCACCTAATGATCAAACCACAAACATTGGGCCCCCATGAATTACTCCTACTCTTCAAATGGATTTGACTGCTCGATTGACTAAATTTTTTAAGTATTAAGTCGTTGAACTTGTGGGCAGTTGATCAAGGCCTAAGATGATCCCATGGGCCACAAATATTATACTCAAGCAGGACCCATCCAAGTCTTCCAAACCCACCCACCCACCCATGCCCAAGTGAGCCCTGGGTGCGCCCCACTATGAGGTACACAGGGCATCTCCATGCATATGCACAAGGGATCACCCCTGCAATGATATGAGCTAGTTTGATCATAGAAAAGTGGGTGCATTCTATAATTGTCAATTCCATTTTGGTCTAGCATATAAGATGGATTATTTCAGTATTTCGGAATTCCGGAAAAAACATTTTGGGCTTACTTTTCGGGAAAAAATTAAAAGGATATTTACATATATATAATAGAAAATTACAAATATTTATTATGCATGTTTCTTGATTTGAATATTTAAAAAAATAAAAAAAATCAGTGAAAATCGTGCTACAAACCGAAATGGACCAAAAAGGACCGAAATAGGCAACCAGAATGGACCATAATAGACAACCGGAATGGACTGAAATGGCTGGAATGGCTAGGAATTCAAACTGATATGTTTTGGCCCCCATTCAATTTCGACCGAAGGAAAGGAACCAATTTTGTGCTCAGATTAGGTTGTGCTCAGATCGGGTTGTACTGAAACTATACTCTGCAGAACTTATTTAGCAAAATTATATTAAATTACTATTTTAAGAATCTGTTGTATGGAACTTGTTTGGTAACATTATATAAGTTTTTGTTCTGAAGAACGGAAGCAAGTGAATCATAGGACTTACAATGTGGGCCTCGCCTTTTAATGTTTCAGCACTCTCTTATTATCCTACATGGGACCCGCCTGCAAAAATTACAACGCCTACATTTAAAAATTAGAATGCAGGGCCCATATTCATAAGATTTGTAATGCGGGCCCACCTTTATAGGTATTATAATGTGGGGCCACCTTCATAGGATACACCTCTAGAAATTACAATGTGGTACACACCTTTAAAAAATAGAATATGGTGCTTACATTTATAGGATTTACAATGTGTGGTCCACCTTTTGTGATCTTGACCATGTGACCCATTTTTAGTCATTAGAAAGTGGAGCCACATTTTTTATTTCTTTTATTGTGGACACATGGGACCTTATTATACTTACAAGACATTTTTTTCATCCTAAGTGTATCTTTGGAAATTTCTAACCCTTGAAAGGAACTTTTTTTTTTTTTCGCTAACATGACTCTGAAACCCACGACCCTCAAGGTTGTGACTGTAGTGAGCGCCTTCCACTATGCCATAAATCCATGGTTGAAAGGATATATTAATTGTTAATTGTAAGAAATGGTTGTCTATGGTAGGTCCATTGGACTAGAATGGTCCTTTATGATGTTGAGCCAGTCATGGTTCATTAAAGCATGAAGTAGGATATGGGGACCCACTTGGACGAAACTGCATCGTACATCTAGATGAACATCTTCACTCTCATTAACAAGAAAGTCCCACGATATATACACACACACATAGCATATAAATTGAACCCACAACCTCTTTGTTGCAAGAGTGAGCACCTTTTATTGTGTCACGGGTTTTGCCTTCTTTAGTTGCTCAATTGTTACTATTGTGAAGTTCATTTGCATTGTGTACCACTATGAGCAGCCATACGTATCTTTGTGATCCTGATGGGCACTTGGCACACTCAAAAGGTCATTTAAGGAAATGGGATTTTAAGTTGAAAATGTCTACGCATGGATAGTGGACTAAGGATTTCCTAAATATTGAGGTTTCAAACTCAGTAGTGAGAAAAAAAAAATCCAACAATGGATACGGTATGGATGAGTGTCAATTTTTTATTTATATTATATGATTGAACATATTAGGTGATCACCTAGACTGATAGGATAAAACTATGATGTTAATAAGAATAAACTCAAGTAAAACATAGTTTTTCGTATGTATCTGTCCAGATCAGGATGAAGAATCATATATGAATTAAATTGTCCCTTACTCAAAATGAATTTCTTTTTCTTTTTTCTTTATTATAACCAACATTATTAATTAGGAGACAGGCCGGGCTAAAAGTCCATTCGATCAGCCCATGCCTAGAATTGGCCAGAGATACAGCTTGTTCGGAGACAGGCCGGGCTAATATTTGGCCAGGATCTACTAAACCCACCATTGGAATCTTAGGCATGGATGAAAGTAATGGGCTGGGCAAAGTCTCATAAATCAGTCGGTCCTAAACAAATTCCAGCCTCATACAGAAGTCCTTGGTTTGGAGTTTAGAACCGTGGTTAATTGAGGCTGTAAATTGCAAAGGTTTCATCTAATAGGGATGATGATGCGTACTGTATACACATCGATACATACTGGTACACTGATACAGCCAGCGTAAAACTAGAAATTTCCACCTCTCATTCACTTGGTTTCCTTCAGTTTTTTGGGAGAGATTATGGGTGTGCTTCTTTGGGTTATTTAAGGTCAGATCTGCACATAAAAAATATATTTTATTGTTCCAATTGTGTCAGACCTTTACATTTTGATCATAGTCTGTTAAAAGGTTGAAGGACCCAAATCTATGTTTTGATCGAACTTTTGCTATTTCTTGAGGTAATAACTCTATTGCTAGCCTTGAAAAATCTGCTTGCCTACTTAATTCCTTGTTTAATTATGTTCTTGCTTCATTTGTTTCTCTTTTTGTCCATGCTTAAAATGGCTTTATATGTTGTTTTCTATGTAGGCGAAATCGAAAAAAGCTCAAGAGAGTCGAGCCAAGCTGCCATATAATCATACCAGCGGCTCCAGGTCATTTGCATCAAGGATGTCTCTGATGGTACTGATTATATGCATATGAAGAAACTTGATTAAGTTTATTAATTTATAAATATGTAGCTGGGTTCATATCTAATACAAAGCTATTTCAAATGACAGACGGCACAGGATGCTGGTTGGGGAGTTTGAAGCAAATAAGACTCCCGGTTAAGGAGTTTGAGCCGAAAATGGGCTAAAAAGATTCTAATTTATAATTTATATATATACATGTATATCTTTCATTTATAATTTAATTTATTGAAAACATTCTAATGTTGTTTTTGTCATTGCAGATTGATGGACGTTTTGGGATCGGTTGTATACTTTGCGGGTGTTTTATTCTTTTTAGTTTATTTGTATTTATATATTGGACATTTTTATGGGACTGTATCATTATTTATTAATGTAATATTTGATTAATGAGATCAATGATTTGATGAAAAGTGACGATGGTTGTTTGTTTATTTAGTAACATATGTTTGCATGCATTTTTAATATTGAATATAGGTACATGAACAGGTTTATTTTTTTATACAGGTGTGATACAGGTGTATAAACAGGTTTACAGGGAATTTTTATTGAAAAAACAAATAAATCCTATAAAAAAAAAGTATTACTTCCACCGACGTTTTTTTTCGTCTGTGAGAGTCCTTTTAATTTTTTTTATTTTCTTTTTGACTTTTACCGATGAAACAAAAACGTCGGTGAAAGTCTTTTTAATTTTTTAATTTTCTTTTTTACTTTTACCGACAGAAAAAAAAACGTCGGTGAAAGTCTTTTTAATTTTTTAATTTTCTTTTTTCATTTTACCAATGAAACAAAAATGTCGGTGAAAGTCTTTTTATTTTTTTTATTTTCCTTTTTGAATTTTACCGACGAAACAAAAATGTCGGTGAGAGTCTTTTTAATTTTTTTCTATTTTCTTTTTTACTTTTACCGACGAAAACAAAACGTCGGTGAAAGTCTTTTTAATGTTTTTAATTTTCTTTTTTCCTTTTACCGAAGAAAAAATAACGTTGGTGAAAGTCTTTTTAATTTTTTTAATTTTCTTTTTATTTTACCGAAGAAAAAAAAAACGTCTGCGAAAGTATTTTTTATTTTTTTATTTTCTTTTTTCCTTTTACCGATGAAAAAAAAAGTCGGTAAAATTATTTTTATTTTTTATTCATTTTTCTTTTATATTTTGCCGACGAAAAAGAACGTCGGGAAAAGTATTTAAATCGCCGCTAAAAATTTATTTTTTGCCGACAGAATAATATTTTGTCGGTAAAAAGTTTTGTCCACATCTTTTTACCGACGTCTGGCCGACGAAAATATTTTCATTGGTAAATTCCTTTACCGACGTTTTTTTACCTTTGGCGACGAAAAATTTCATCGCTGAATGTGTAAACTGTTGTAGTGTTTTTCTCTAAACCACAACAGCGTTATTATGAGTCTGGATAACCCAGAGAAGTCCTGAATTAAAAGGAGTGGACTCCAAAGTAGGGCTGGCCTTTTAAAATTAGTATCTTTTTAAGACAAATGCCTTATATTCTCAAATTTTACACCAATTTATGTTTTTTCCACCGTTGAATGACATCTATTTCATGAAAGCTGTGAAAATGGATGTGCATAAGATTATGTAAATTATATTTTTTTTATCAAATAGTCAATCTATCAGTGAAACAAACTCCGATTGATATTAAATTTAAGAATACTATATATACTTGGAGGATATTTAGTTTCAATTGTTTAGGTTTCAATAGTTTGGCTGGCTGTGGAGCCTTGGAGGATTCAGATTCCTTTGTCATTTATGAAATGTGAACAGAGAAAAAAAGAAGCCAGTCAAAAAGACCCAAGTCTCAAAGTAACCATGTGGGTGGGCCAAGTGAATTGATGCAGCTGGAATGATACGTACTTACAAAAAGAAGGAATATATCAGATTGCCATTAAACCGCAACTGCCATGGAGCCTACACGTCTGTCTATAAAATCTGGGTTGGGCTCGCTCTTGCAATTGTAAGGGGAGCTTCAGTGGTGCAACACCCATCTCTCTCTCTCAAAAATAGTTACGACTAAGCTTGAGCCAACATGCAGGACGCATTTTTTGGATTTGGTCGCTTCAATCAAGGGGGCTTTGGAGGTGAACAGACTCATGTAAATCGACGTGTTGACGTTGGCAACGACTCTCCAACTTCCCGTTCTCAAGAAGCCCTTCCCATGGTGTTGCTATGCGTGACTAGGATCACTCATGTCGATGGTTTTCCTGCTCCACCCAAGGCTCCTCGCAACGATGAGTACTACAAACCTCCTCGCTACTTTGGCAATGGCTTTTATCCGCCCAGGCATGCTCTAGCCGGAGAGAATCTCCATGTAAGTACCCATCAGACTCCTTTATTCTTCGTAAATATTTTCTTTTTGCAGTACCTCAACTCTGACAGAGCGATCAGGTCGGTTTTTTTTTTTTTTTTTTTTTTTTTTTTTTTTTTTTAAAGAGATTTTAAAATTTCAATGCACCTTAAATCTTCAATTTCATGACTCAAAGTCACTAACCCTATGTTTGGGAAGGGTGGAGGGGAGTGGAGGGAAAATACGAGGGGAAAGGAAAATGAAGGGGAGAGAAAATTATTTTTCCCTTCTCTTGTTTGGGAAGTAGGGAAGGGGAGGGAAATCCCCTCCTTGCCTCATTCTTTCCCCCCAATTTTGAAGCCCCCTAATTCCCCTCCCCCCTTCCGAAACAGCCCCCATTTCCACTTTCCCTCCATTTTCCCCTCCTTTTTTTCCTTCCCTTCATTTTACCCCATTCCCAAACATAGGGTAAATGTCACCAGAGTCCTTTGACTCGTTACACTTTTTTATTTTCTGGATCCCATGCTGTCATGGGTTTTTTAAAAACCCATGATATCATAGGATCCAAGTAGGTTTTCAAAAAACCCATGATATCATGATAACATTAGATCCCATGATATCATGGGTTTTAAAAACCCATGATATTATGAGATCCAAGGCAAAAGAGTTGACTAGAGTCAAACGACTCTAGTGACATTTGCTGCATTTTAGTCATGAAATTGGGAATTTCATTTTAAAATATACTGAAATGTCAAATCCCCCTCCCCCCACAAAAAAAAAAAAAACATGGGTCTCTGAGAAAGATTTGTTTCCCTTAAAAAATTCTCTTTAGAGAGATTTTCTCAACTACTTAGGAAACTTAACTTAGAGAGAATAAGATTGTTTTTCCACACTATTAAGCCTAGGGGTGTTCATGGGCCGGGCTAGTCTATATAATTAGGACCCGATTAATAACTGGGTCAGGATCAAGCAAAGTGGTAGAAAGCCAATAGCCCGGACCTACTCGGCTTGTGTAAGAAATGCATGTAATTTAATTTAATTAATACTCTAATGCCCACAAAAGTGATGAAAAGCCTGCCTAATCGACCAAATGGGTGGGCTCGGGCCTAACTTTTATGACCAGTGTCTGTCTTGAACCGGGCCTGGTCTAATGTTTTCAAAGCCCGGCCAGGCCTTAGGCAAGCCACTGGGCCTATGAACACCCCTAAATTTAGGCCCATTCTTCTGGAATATGAACGGTCAATGCGGCACCTGATTCTCTCATCAATCACCATGTATAGTTTCACCCAAAATTTTCTAACATGCACAAGTTGACTATATTTTCTGACCATGTTTTCATTTTTTTTCATTTTTTTTTGGGTATAGATGGGGCCACAGGGCTTAGAAGCACCCAATCAGAACGCACAGGCTGGACCGCCTGGTTGGCGTGACTACAATCCAGAATTTCGAGGGCGCCAGACTGGCGGGGGTTATTGCAAATTTACAATGCAGAAGACGACGACAGTGGGTGATGATGGCGCGAAATAGCTTGTGTTGAACGGGAGAATATGGAAGCTGCTTCATCATCATATTTGCTCTCATGTTTTATGTTTATACAGTATTATACTATTATGTACTATCGACCCTAGTCATATTGAGTGTTCGAGCATGTCTTGTTTCAATGACTAAGGCTACTCTATGTTGTGAATAAACATATTTGTGATGCCCAACATACAATTACAGTGTACAGCTCTTTTATATATGTGACACTAGATGGGACTCATTCCATAACCCCGATTACGCAATCATATGAGAGGGAGGGCCAATCTCACAAGTTAAGCTTTATGTGTTTGTTGTGCGGCAAGACTAGAGGATTTTGCGATAGAGTTCAAAGTTATTCTGATTTTTTTAAGAATAAACCACTATTCCATTTTTTTATGGGACATATTTTTCTTGCAAAAAATGAATTAAATTACCACATATAAGGTATGATTAGTGACACCAGGTTTCTTTAAAAAACTTACGATTGTTTATGATGAAACATACTCTCTTGTTATGGATATAACAGCATTCAGATATTTGATAAATTTAGCAGTTTCTCAAATTAAAACGATTATTGTACGACCTGAAGCAATTCAGAATAATATAGTACAATCGTCTTACTGAATACTTATCTAAAGAATAATATGAAAATAATCGAATAGGAATTTATTCCATCCGATCAAAGAAGAATATAGTCTTTCTTTAGAGGCAGCTCAAGAACCATGCACTCCACAAAGATCCAACCACAAAGGTGAAGAATCATCTGCCATTAACAAATGTTGAGAGCTTAAAAGCTTCAGTAACCCTTACCCATTCAAATGGAATATATATAAATATATATATATATATATATATATAAAATCCCAACCTTTTTTCAGAAGGAGTATATCTATCCAATTGAGAATCTCCATTCGTCACTTACTTATTTTCAGTGACGTTTCCTGTCTTACTCTGTTAGAAATCTGGATCACAGAGGTCCATAACTGGACAGAGAAGCAGGCCCAAACAAATTTATTTTATATGGAGAGGAAAGAGGTATATGGTGGGAAAAGTACTAATCCCCTCGAGTTTTGACTCAAGAAATCTTGAGCTAACAGAGTGGGACTCCATGGTCGGGCTCACCTATTAAAATTTCAAACTTATTTGAGTGACTAGGATTTTCCAACATATGGGACCCAATGTGGAGTTCCACTCCTTGAGATCAAGAATTCTCTAAATCAAAAGCCACATGCCATGGATGCGGATTACACGTGCACATCAGACTCAGATATTGGTATCAGATCTCTATATTGACCGGCTGGAAAACTAACATTTGGAACGACCCGACCAGATTTTATTACATATGATTCTAAAAAAGAAAAATGAGAAATGTCCAAATGTTCGTTTTAAAAATGTAAATTTGTGTTCATAGAGTTTAGTGAGCCTATTTTATCCATGTATGGACCTTATGGTACTTGTTAGACATTGTCTCAACAAACTGATATCTTCATTAATTTCTAATCATATTGAAAGTCATATATCCAATTAATGTTATTTATCAGAAATGGTCATATAGGATCTAGACATAAACACCAAGATGAAGGTGAAGAAAGGACGAGGACGCCATTAAAATCAAAATCCGCAAAAAAGAAGTCTCTTCTGGGTTAACTCTTGACAGTGGAAAGTGAAGATTCTTCATCTTGCCAGAGGTGGAGCTCGCTAGGAGAGGGGGCAGAGTACAAACATTAGGCTCAGATCCATGAAACCTTCCATTTGAGACTCCAAGAATGGGTGACTACCATTCAGAGACTCCAAGAATGTGTGAAAATAATGGGCCAGGCAAAGCCCTCATACAATAGTAGGCTCTAACTAAATTCCTGCCTCATACTAGGAGTCTTCAGACATGGATGAAAGTAATGGGCCTGGCAGCGCCTCATACACCAGTCGGCCCTAAACAAATCCCAATTTCTCTCTCTAAACCACAACAAAGGTATTATGATTATGGATAATAACCTAGAGAAATCCTAAATTAAAAGAAGTGGAACTCCACAGCAGGGCTTGCCTTTTGAAGTTAGAATCATTGAAGACAAATGCCCCCCAGATTTCCGGCAGATATTCTCAAACTATACGTCAATCCAATTTTTTCCCACCATTGAATGACTATTTCATGAAAAACGTGAAAATGCATGGACATAAGATTGCATTAGTCACAATTTTTATCAAATAGTCAATTTAACGGTGAAACAGATTCTGATTGACTTAAAATTTAAGTGTACTGCATATACTTGGTGGATATTTATTTTCAACAGTTTAGATTTCAATGGTTAAGCGTGGGTGTGGAGCTCTAGACTATCGGTTTAAGCCTTCGAGGATACTTATGAACTGTGAAGAGGCAAAAAGAGATGCCAGTCAAAGAACCAATGTCACAAAGTAACCATGTGGGTGGGCCAAGTGAATTGATGCAGCTGGAATGACGCTCTTTTTTCACTCGATCCCACTAACAAGAAGAAGGAATATATCAAATTGATATTGAGCCTCAGCTGCCATGGAACCTACATGCACGTGTGTCTATAAAATCTGGGTTGGGCTCTAACTTGCAATTGTAGGGGAAGCTTTGTTAGTATTTTTGTTGGCTAATTCATGGGTTGGACAAAACTCTGGGTCCATTGAGCTGTATTTTCTATTTTATTTTAGAATGGACTGTGGTTGGATCGTCGGTAGTGCTGAAGCGAAGAAAAGAAGAAAAAGACCGGGCGAAATCCATCAGGCCCGATCGATCGGAGCTTCTGTCCGATTGATCGGACAGAGAATGCGCCTCAGTTATTTGGGCTGTCTGATCGATCGGATGCACTGTCCGTTCGATCGGATAAGCGGCGCAGAAACTGGAAGTCTCCTTTTCTGATTGCGAATTGTTTCCTTCTTGAGACTTAGTTTCCCAATTTGAGTTCTACTTGTGCTCTAAGACTAAGGCACGAATTTGGGGCTATATATAGGGTATTGCTCTCAACCCTAAGGATACACCTCTCATTAATCTGAGTCAAAAATATTATAGAGAGAGATATCATTCTCTAAAGCCATTGAGAGATCGTTCTAAAGTACTACTCTAGAAGATTGTTGCTGTTTCTGCTTCTCGTAGAAGATAGTTCATCTTGACTAGCAAGGTGCGAAGAGATCAAATAAGGAGAACGGGGTACGGTGGATGTCGTATCAGTGGATTCTTTACAAGAATAACTACAGTCTTTAGGTCGAGGTACAGACTGAGATAAATGAGCTTGTGAGTATATCTTGTAATCGTTCGTGAACTATTGATTTCTGGTTCGTGGTTTTTCTCCCTAGATGGGGTTTCCACGCTAAAATATTGTGTCTACCTTTTTGTGGTGTGTGATTGGTAGATAACTAGTTCTATATTCTGTTTGGTTATTTCCGCTGCATGTTGATTGGTTAATTTAAAACTAGTATATCCATTCTGGTAGCCTCTATAAAAACCTTCAAGCTTCTGTGGTGTAGCACCAATGAATCTCTCTCTCTCTCTCTCTCAAATAGTTAGGACTAAGCTTGAGCCAACATGCTGGAATGTTTTGGATTTGGTAGCTTCAGCCAAGGGAGGTTTCGACGTGCTTACTTTAGCAACGACTCTCCAACTCAACTGTCCACACTCGACCCATTTCTAACTTCCGATTTCCCAGCAATGCTTCCAACAATGAAGCCATCCACGAATATGATCGCTCGTCATTGTTTCTACCACGATGATTCTCCTCCATCGCGTCCATCCAAACCAGACTCGTCCATGATAACTCATCATCTCTACTATAACGATGGTTTCCTTCACCATTTCCATCCAAAGTCGAACCACCAAAGATAAATCGCGGCTACTATAGTGATGAGTCTACAACAGTTCCGTACAGAGCCAACCCACCCATAATTAGGGGTGGCTACTATCGCGATGAATCTTCAACATGCCCGCCCAGGCAAGATCTTTACGGAGAGAATCCAGTCAATCTCAATGTAAGTGTCTACGTGAGTATCCTTCAAACTTATCTACTTGCTATTTTTCTGCCCCCAGTGGTAAGAGGTGTCAGTTCCTCACCCAAAGGCTGTGCTTCCTCACCTCCCCTGCCCAAGGGCCAAGGAACATCCATTTAAGCTGGGATACCAAAAAGAAAAATTTATAACATAAATTGGATGGAGTGAAACTTCATTTACATCTTATTTCATATGTTGGGTCCATCCAGATGACGGTTGAAAAAGGCCTATTGTGGCATAGTTTCGGGAAGATGACAACCCCACAAATTATCTTGACCTTTTGATCTATGACACGACATGTACGTTTAATGGTTTGAAAGGCATTTTTGAAAGAATAAAAAAAAAAGCCCGATATTATGAGATTATCTCAGTAAGGCTGCTTTTTTTTTTTTGGCTTTACAGGAACTCCTTGCCTCATTATTGCACAATTGAAAATTATAAATTAGCATATGGAGTGGTCATGAGATAATAGTATGTACTATAATGATATGTATTGATGGTGCGCACTTGATCATGGGCCCATCTCATGATCAATCCAAGATGTCCACAAATAGTGCCCCACCAATGAATTACTCCTATTCCATGGATTTGCACCTATAAGAATGGACTGAAATGTTGCATTGACTGAATTTCTTTCAGTACAATGTCATTGAACTTGTCGGCTATTGATCAAGGCTTATGATAATCTCATGGGCCACAAATATTATACAAAAATAGGACCCATCTAAGTCTTTCAAACCCATCCACAAGTGAGCCCCAGGTGCGACCCACAATTATGCATGTCCATAGGGCATCCCCATGCGCAATGCACAAGGGATCACCCCAGCAATGATATGAGCTAGTCTGATCATACAAAAGTGGGTGCTTGCTCAAGTTAGCTAGATAATTGTTGTCAGCACCATAGCTATTGCCCACTTTTTACCTGTCCAAAATGTAATATACATAATGGGTCTGGATCCCAAGTTTCACTACACACGTTTCCCATGAGTGAGATGTGTGAGTTTTATCATGGGGCCCACCTATTGATAATCTAAATCATTCAAAATGAGTGTCATCCCATGCAGTGATATATTTTCAAATTTTACTTCAATAAGAGTTAGTCACATCATATAAACAGATAATTATTGAAAGACTCCTATTGAAGTAGAATTTGATGGTATACGATTGCAGAAAATAACATTCATTTTGTACCACTCAAATTATCAATATCTTGTCACGAATCGACTTAATTAAACTGCTGATATTTGTTTAAAAATCAAATCTTGATTTTAGAAGGATTATAATTCTCAAACTTCTACTGCCCTGAAATGAGTTAAGATGATGTCCCTCACTTTCCCACATCTTGGACCGTTCAAAGACCTTTTCCTCCTAACCCCCAAGCCCTAAACTAGGGGAGCTCTTGGGCCCAGCCACTTTGGGCCAGGTTTGGGCCTTGAGTTTTAGTACTTGGGCTAGGCTGGGATCTAAATTATGCCCCAATTAAATTTTGGGCAAGGATTGGAAACAGTAGAATGCTAGAAGCTTGGCCTGGCTCAGATAAGTAATTAATACATATAGTTTAGTTACTGATTTGCTAAAATAGATTTATTGAAAGCCCAAACAAGTGAATCCTAGCCTGGCCCAGCCCAATCGACTAAATGGGCGAGCTCAGGCCTGACGTGTTCGACCATTCAAACATGCAGACGTTCACGTTCACGTTCATGCAGGAGAAAATTCTAAATGAACAGGAGATTAAAGTCTAGATGAAAATGTTATTTTAGAAAGCTGTTTTATTTAGGCTCGGTTATGCTTAAAAAAAAAACAAAACCCTTTTCAAGGGGTGAAAAACAGTGAATACTGGGCACATTGTAGTTAAGGCTTCATGTAGGTATCTTTTCTCGACTTGACTTCCTGAATGATAATCCTACACTCAAAAGTTCACTAAATTCTAACCATTTTTTTTTTTTACCCTTTTCTTTTGGGTTACAGCTGAGGCCACAGGACTCAGGCTATCCCGGATATGGTAATTATAATGGCCAGAATGGCGGGGGTCAATACAATCCACAAGTTCAAGGGGGTAATGGAGTAGGCGGCAATGGCAAGGTTACTTTGGGACCGGAAATTAAGGGAGCTAACCTCAATATTGGAGATGGAAAAGCAGGAGGAGGCGATGTAGGAGAAGTTAAATAGAAGAAGAAGAAGAAAGACAATGACAGTAGTGATCATGATGGGCAAGCAAAATAGCTTGTCTTTGGACGGGAGAATATGGAAGCTGCTTCATCGTCCTGTTTGGTCTCATGTCTCATGTTTAGGGTTTATATGTATATATGAACTTTCTCTACTATCGACCTCTGGGTCATATTGGGTGTGGACAATATCGTTCCAGTAAGTAAGTAATGTTAGTCTTTGTTGTGTTCGTTGAGCTATTGATCAAGTTACCAACATGATTGAGACAATTTTATGTAAATTTAATGATAACGTCAACTCTTATTGAAGTAAAATTGTAGATGGCGAGACCATTCATTATGCTTGGCTCGAATTATTAATATATGAGCTCCACGGGAGTTCCACTACTTTTAACTCCGGATTTCCCTGATTCAATCCAAGCGGACTCGCAAACCTAATATTGAGAGACCCTTTTTACATGGTGGAGCTTGATGGGATTCACAGAGATAAATGGTCCATTTTGTGGTGCAGCATGTAATTCCCTAAACCTAATAAATTTATCTGAGAGCTCATTCAGGAAATCTAAACTATTAATCTGA
The DNA here is from genome assembly GCA_029852735.1 of Persea americana. Classification (NCBI taxonomy): domain Eukaryota; kingdom Viridiplantae; phylum Streptophyta; class Magnoliopsida; order Laurales; family Lauraceae; genus Persea; species Persea americana. The sequence goes on from CM056812.1 coordinate 55,349,323, forward strand.
TTTGAGATAAATTTAGCTCACTCTTATATTAAAGGATTGTAATTTTGAGTCATTTGGTAATTAGTTGTGGAATATTTCAACGGGTGGACTAAGGGTTGTAAATGATCCAAATTGAGTTGAGCTTCACTCTGTTCAGAAATGCAACCTCGTATCTGGCCCAGGTTCAACAAGAACATTAGGTAGCTGGGCTCAAGCCTCAAATATGTCAAGTATGAGGCCAACCATTTAGTCAGTCGGCTCAAGCCTGATCAATACTAACAAACAGAAAATGACAGTTTTACCACAAAAAAATTAATAAAAATAATAAAAATAAACACAAGAAAATGACAGAGGTCTTAAATTCAAGTATAGAGCCTTCTTAAACCCAAACACATCTATAAAATATCAGTTAAAACAAAGAAAATATATACACATTACATTGAATAAAAAATTATAAATACCCAATCTTTTTTTTCTTTTTTTTATTCTTTTTGTAACAAAACTAAAAATCTTTTAACAACTCCAATAAACTACAAGCATTAAGCTCAAGCAAGTCAACCCCTTAACTAATAGAAGGCTTATAAACCCTCCGTTATACCAAAAAAAAAAAAAAAAAGCAGCTTAGAAACTTACACACTTCTATCAATACATGGCCATAACCCTATTTCTAGAATATATATATATATATACCGAATGCACTAGTAACCTTTGGAAACCCTAAGCTCTATATAGCTTTATCTTTGGTTTAGATTGAATCGAACCAGAATTCAGGCTTCCAAGCCTCGCCTTAAATATTGAGTGATCTCAAATTTTAGTTCCAAGTTAGACTCGAATTAGGGCTGTCAAAGGGCCGGGCCAAAGTAAGCCCTTATCCTATCTTTACATGTGCGGGCCGGATCTAAGCGAGCAAAAACCCTTAACTTTTAAGGCGAGCCTATAATTTTTATGCCCTTACCCTACCTTCAAAGGCCAGGGCCATGGCCTGGCCAAAGCCAAAAAAAGAAAGGAATATTCTTTTTCTTTAAAGAAAATAAATCTTTCAATGCAAAAGATAACATGACGGAGTAAAAAAACTTCTACAAATGTAAAACTTCTTTTTTATTGGAATGCTGGTGGTGGGATAAAATAATTTGTATAATGTAAAACATAAAACATATAACAATAATTCTATAAATGACAATGCATATAAAAAAAATAGCAATAGTTTTTTATTTAATTATTCAATCTAAATTTAGAATATCCAAAAGATCAGCTAATGCATTATTATCATTGTGTTGCTACGAATGTATCCAATATATTGTACATAAATTAAGACTCTCGCAGTCTTAGATTTCAAATAACTTATATACCAGTCAAGTACTCTTCTCCCTTTATTAAAAGCCAACTCAGAACAGCATGTAGAAATTGAAATTGTTAAAATGTCACAAGCCATTCTTGAAATAACTGGATATTTTGCTGAATTAACTTTCCACAAATCCAATATATTAAAATTTGTAAATTTATTCCTTGGATCCTCCAAATAATAATTTAATTTATATTTTCCCTCTAAAACAGTTGTTTGAGTTATTTGTTTCTCAAACATTAAAAAATTTCACATTCAAACTTAGTAGCTGTTTTTTACTAAATTAACTTTATCTGCATTTGACAATGTCGTGGTAGGTGTATCATAAATCGCATGATACTTTTTATAAAGACTTCTGCCCATAATTCACTTGATCGATATAATTTTTTTAAAACATATCCTAAATATAACATTTTACGTTGATGGTCAAGGCGGGCAAAGCCCTAGCCAGGCTGAACTTTTATCCATCTTGATTCTTGACCTAGTTCAGCCAAGCATGATCAAGCAATGCTCATATTTTAAATGAACAAGTGAAAGAACAACAAAAAAAAAAAAGAGGTTCAATTCAAGGAAAATGAACATACACTGGACCCAACCTAATCCAACTCATCCCTAGCTTTATTGGACGCAGACTCAAAGCACCGGCGGATTCGAACATATGATATGGCGACACGGCACAAAACTCCAAGCATCGTCGGTACCCAACCCCGAATCTATCAAAAGTATTGTATCAACCGACCATGGAGCGGTCCACGGTCAAACGCAGCCACGGATCCGCGACCTCTTCAAAACCAACGGCTCACATTCACGCGCTCTAATCCAACGGTCCAGAATAAACCTCACCCTCCTTTATAAAAGGCCCCATCTCCCAATCTTCTCCGATTCCGCTCTCCTCCCCTCGGACCAGGGCCGTCTCCGCCTCCCTCCTCTCTCCACGTTTCATCTTCTTTTTTTAATTCCCAAACTGCCCTTCTCCCTTCTCCCTTCTCCAAACCCTAAAAGGGAAGGTCTTGGAAATCCAGAAGACGAAGATGAACGGCTCAGATCCGCAGCAGCAGCAGCAGTGGATGGCGATGCAGTACCCTGCAGCGACGGTCATGATGCAGCAGCAGATGGTGGCGGCCCACCACTATCCGCCGCAGCAGTTTTTGCCCTACCATCACCACCACCAGCAGCCGCCGCAGCCGCAGCAGCAGGGATCGACGGCGGATGAGAACAAGACGATCTGGGTCGGAGATCTACATTACTGGATGGATGAGAATTATCTGCATAGCTGCTTCGGCCAGACGGGAGAGGTTGTGATTTTTCTTTTGCTTGAATCTGTTGAAATCTTGAATCTATTTTTTTTATTGACTTCGTTGTTGTTAGATCTGAATGAGTTGTGTTGTTCTTGAATCTTGAGATTGGAATTCGAATCGTGGAAAACGCGTGTGATTAGGATTAGGTAGATGAGAAAATATTCCTACAATGTGCGCAAATAGAAGCAATGGATAGAATTGATGCAATTAGAATTAGATATGACTAGAAATAGGATTGCAGATTTACATGGAGAAGCTGATGATTGTATGTATGATGGTGGGATCTGGACTTGGATTTCTTCTGGTATTGTTCTTATTCAAGAAGCTGGCTTTCTTCAGTACCATATTTGCGCTTACCTTTCTTTTTAAGCAGAATCCGTAACCGATTTCTATTTGTGTTCAGGGAAGAAGAATGAAGGGGAGGGAAAAATGGTTGTTTTGCAGAAATATACTGACAATGTTATATTTAGATTTGATGAATGTTGTGGTTGGGGGCCTTATTACAGTATTTTGGGAAAAAGGTGGAGGCTTTTTAGAAAACCCATCCCTTTTTATTTAGAGTTTGCCAAAAAGATGGGGTTTGGGGTGCTAGTTTGCTTGTTGGAAATATTTCTCTGTTCTAATTTAGAGAAAGGAGTGATAGTACGGACTAACCTCCTTTTTCATATTCTTAATGTGGAAACTACCTTTAAGGGGGATAGTTCTATTAAGGGGGACTGGCCAAAACTTTATTGGTGGTGGGTTGCGGTCCTTTCATAAGAGATATTGAGTAAGGCTTTTGTTGGAGATTGTGTTTAATGAGGTTTTTGGGTTTGGCATGTGTAGGGCACATGATTTTAATCTGCTGTTCTTTCTAGTTGTCTACGCTGCCTTTTCACCTCCCCCACTTATTTAGCCTTTCGTGGTGTTTTACATAAATATTCTCTCTTCTATAATTGGTTTTCATTATTGGTGCACTGTCCGATTCTCAATGTAACTCAAACCAGATTTTGTAGTTTTTGTATGTAGAAGCCAGTATTCAATGTAAATTGTCATCTGGTGTTAAGATATAGGAATAATAGGATGTACAGTATGGGTCTCTAATATGTGATTTTGGGATCAGTCTTGCACTACTTTGTTACCCAATAGATCTTGGTGTTTCTTGTGTCTTTGAGTGGAAAATATTATGCCGACCATAGATCAATCAGATAAGGTGATATTGTGAGGATGATGATGATGGCATGGTGACCAAAGATTAGCAAGACCATCGATATATCATATTGGCCATGGCCAACCTGATCAATAGTTTTTTCCTTGCCATTGACAATTTGTGATTGCTATTCACAATCGGCTGTCCTATGAAGTTCCCAAAAGACCTTTTTTATTTACATCCTTAATCATAGTTTAACTTCAATTTACATGAGAAGTTTGTTTGATTATCCTAAGACAATTCCAATCGTCCACCCAAATTTTATAAATAAAATATCATTCAAAAAAATATATTATAAATAAAGTCCCAAAATAAATGCGAACCAAACTTCTGTCATGTAAATCTACTAGAAATTATAGAACCTCAATGCAAGTAAGAGCAGTCCCAAATTGGTAAGATTATACAATTTGTGTGATTATTAAATCATGCACCAATATTTCAATTCATAACAAAGGGGAAAACTAATTGCATTGGCTCACATGGACAAGACAGAGTTAATATGGCGGTGATGATGATGGTAAGAATGCAAAAAACTATAGATTGTAAAACACACATGGAGGAAATACATTTTCTTGCCGTTTTATTTCAGTTCCATGAATATTCATAAGTACTAAAAACAAAAACACCAAGTTATATATATTTTTTAGCTTCTTTGAAAAATGACAACCCCAAGCCCCAGACATGGTCTATCCATTAGAGAACTGGCTATTATATTTCTAATCTATGAATAATAATATGCATCAAAAAGAGGAAAAATAAAAGAAAATTTCCATTTTTCACCATCCATGAGAAGATACAAATTAGAGAGAGAGAGAGAGAGAGAGAGAGAGAGAGAGAGAGAGGTCAGTTCAAATATGTACACAACAGCTTGTCCAATCCATAGGGCCATGGCATCGACAGTCATTGTTACTGGGCCCCATTTGTGTAATAGGAGGGATTAAATAGGAGCTAGCTATTATATTTCTAATAGTAATGGTGATGTCTTGTTTATGATTTCTAAGCATGTTGGTGTTTGTGAGTCAAACGAAACAGAGGTGTTAGCTATTTTAGAAGCCCTCTAATGCTTTGCTAAGTACTTCCAAGGCGACTTATTGTGGAGAGTGACTCTTCTAATGCCATTGCTTGGGTGTCTAATCATAAGATCAACCTTTGGAATTTTCAATTCCTTTTTAATGAAATCCGAGAGTTATCGGCATCCATCAATGTTGTGTTCATTCACGAGCTAAGATCGGCAAACTCTATGGCTGATTCGTTAGCCAAACAAGGGGTTGATAGGTTGTTTCCTTGGGAGGGTATCATTTTGTAAGTGAGGTGGGGGTGGGGTACAATGCTCTTGTACCTCTTTTTGTGGCTCCGCTTTTGTAATCTCCTTTTCCTTTAATGAATGTTTATGTTACTGTCAAAAAAAAAAAAAAAAAAATTCTAATCCACGAATATACATCAGAAATAGGTAAAATAAAAGAAATATTGCATTTTCCATCTTCTATGAAAACTGATGTATAAAAAAATGAAAAAATAAATAAGGATAAGTGCTAATTTCAAAACTAAGCCAACATATGAGAAGTGCTAATTTCAAAATCTACCCAGGAGGAGGATAATTGCTAATTTTAAAATCAACCCAGAAGGACGATAAGTGCTTATTTCAAATTTTGAGTCTGAAATTGTTTAGAAAGGATACATGTTAATTTTAAAATTTTGTCTGAGGTTATTTAGGAAGAATAAGCGTTAATTTCAAATTTTGAATATCAGATTGTTTAGGAAGGTCATAGTAAGACTCTATACGAGTCATTGTTATGTTTCTAATGAGAAAGGTATGAAATCAAGTTTATCACTGGGGTTTACCCTAAATTTCTCCTTGTGGATTCAGGTTTTTGATCTTAGGTGGAAGACAATGATCTTCTTCCTTAATCCTTTAGCTCTTTTTGCTGCATCAGTTGGTATCAAAGTGAGATTTTCTTTGGTTAAATCACCATGACAGATCTGATAGCCAGTCCACCATTGGTGCTTGCAGAAACCAAGCTATCATTGTAGTAGCATTTGAAACTTTCCAATGTGAAGATGAAGACATCTCTCTCGTTGTGAGAAGGCGAATGTATAGCTAAGCAGGACCACAACTTCTTAATATATCCAAGACTAAATGCACAGTTAACCAGAGGGTTTGTGATGTGATCATATAGAGTGGCTGCAGTGATAACTGTCTCTAAAACAGTGGTGGACAAGCTGCAGCTGAAGAGTAAATGCATAAATTGCTAAAAAATAGTATTTGTTTGCGATACTGTTGGTATGAAACCAATCTGTAAACGCATAAATTGCAATCCCAACAATAACCCAAATATGGAACTAATTTCAATTGCGCATTCAAGTGGCACCATTGCCAATGTGTTTCTAGGCTGTTGTCGCTGTTCTCTCCCTCCCTCCCTCCCTCTCATCTGTTTCTGTACATCTATGCCAGTTTAATTATTCAGTTGTTGGATTTAGTCTTGGTTAAAAACATTCTACCCACATGATTATTGCAGGTCATTTCCATTAAAGTTATTCGCAACAAGCAGACTGGTCAGTCAGAATGCTATGGATTTGTAGAGTTTCTTTCACGTGCAGCAGCTGAAAATATTCTGCAAAGCTACAATGGGGCTACAATGCCCAGCACAGACCAGCCCTTTCGGTTGAATTGGGCATCATTCAATTCAGGCGAAAGGCGCTCAGATGTTGGTTCTGATCAATCTATATTTGTAGGTGATTTGGCTTCTGATGTAACTGATGCATTACTACAAGAAACTTTTGCCAGTAGGTATCCCTCAGTTAAAGGAGCAAAAGTTGTCATTGATGCTAATACTGGCCGTTCAAAGGGTTACGGCTTTGTGAGATTTGCTGATGACAGTGAGAGGTCGCGAGCAATGACTGAAATGAATGGCGTATTCTGTTCCAGCAGGCCAATGCGAATTGGTGCTGCTACACCAAGGAAGTCATCTGGATTTCAACAATCTTATTCTTCTCAAGGTATTTGTTAATGACATTCCTTTTTTACATACATAAAGAACGTCTGATACTTTATTATAACCATTTGGTTCCTTCAACTTATGAAATGATTGGATCTATTGTCGGTAAGGTTCTAACATGGATACTTATCTCACAAACCTCCTATGGTTGGATCTGTTGTGGCACTATTGGCCCTATCAAATGTAAGGCTTTGATTATTAACTATCTACAAAAGAGTGCTGTTAATTGTATGTTTCCAGCTGTCCATTTGAAGCCCATAAAATGGAACAAGATAGAAAATTTTCTTACCATTCATTTCATAGCCCTAGATTAGACATTTTATGATATCCTATGAACATGATTTCGGGTAAATGGCTAATCCTTATGGCTGTCTTACATCTGGTAGGGTCAGTGGGCCCACAAACGCTGCCTCATGTACTATTTGTAAATGCAGCACAGAGCATCCAGCTGGGGAAGCTGTAGAGGATCGGTATCCTAGGGCTTCTACTTTTAACTCCCAACTATAGATTTCACTTCATTTACTAGGTAGCTAATATTTGGAATCGACTAGGAAGGTTGTCTGACTGAATGTTGGGGTTGTGCCATCGTGGTCAACAGTTGGTGGGGCATGCCAACTGAATGGTTAGCGTATGAGATGGATGAGTGGAGTAACTGGGTATTGAGATGATTTAGACAATAAAAATGAGATGATTTTCTTCTAAGCTGTTTTTTGCACCAGGTTAGGATATGTGGCATGATTACTGATAGGAATAGCTGAAAGCTCTCAGCTGATTATTAGTACTGCATCTAAAGGGTTGATGTATGTCATCAAAATTTACATTGCGGGCTCATTTTCCTCCAAATGTCATGCATACATTCACATGATAGATGATCAGTTCAATCCAACATGAAATCTAACTTTCATCAATGTCATCTCACCTGATTGAAAATACTGTATCGAAAGATTTGACACATGTCACCAAAATTTACAATGAACACCCACTTTCCGGCAAAGGTCATGCATCTGGCTTGACATTCACATGATAGATGATCACTTCGATCCAATGCAAAACTTCACTTTCATCGATTCATCTCAGCAAAAGGAACCTCATAATGGAAGATTTTGATCCAAATCACCTTTAGAAGATCTGTACCTGAGGCGATTTTATGTTTTCTATGCTAAAATCCAATGAGAATTTCTGCTTTGAGCCTTGAAACATGCTCATTTTACTTAAAAATCAGAGCAAGCTAAGGGTACTGAGGACTGACTCACTTGGCCTGTGAGAATTTCGGTCATTTTGTGTGGGTTAAGCAGGGCGACCAAATAAGTTTATTATAACTCTTTTGTAACAGCATGTTTATGTTAAATGGACCAAGCACACTGTTTCACCATTCATTAGACTGCTATTGTTTTTGTAAATAAAGCTCAAATGTGAAAATAATATGCACTGATGGATGGATCTGTGTGTAAATGGGGGTCAAACCATAGTTATCAAATTCATTTCAGTTCGCCCGAAACTTCCGGATTTGTTCGGTTTGGTAGGAAAATCGTACCGAACACCTCATTTGTTCTTGTTCGTTGAGTATTTCGGTTAATTTCGGACGAGATCTGAGGAGATTCTTAGTTTCGGACCAGAACTGGTAGTTTCAGATGAATCATGGCCGAAACCTCCAATTTGTGTGAATTTTATCAAATGGCAGAAGAAAAAATTAGGGATGTTGAGAAGTTATTTTCTTGTTTTTACCCAAAAAGGTTATTTTCATCTTTTGATTTTTTGTAAAGATATAAATGTGGCTGATTGAATCGTTTCATGCACCTTCATCACCGAGCAATGACTTTTGCAGAAAACACTTCTTCTTCTAGTGCACATGTGACCCTTATGCTCCGCCGGTAAATTCTAGTTGAATCAGCCATGAGCTTCAGAAATTTTAGTTGAATCCCCTTTCCCTTACCAAAGCTTGATACCATTTGCTAGTCAAAGCTTTACTCGCTGCTCTTGTCGATGTGCGATCTTCTTCTTCAAACTTAGGGCGGCGACACACGAACCCTTCTGGAAATCAGGGTAGCATGTTAAAAGACTTGTTTAGCCCTCTTTTGGAACTTCATGTAAAGGCAAAATCCCCTTGCAGTCTTTCATTTGCTGGCCCTACTTAATCGGATGGGCCCACCGTAAGACCGGATAAGTAACCACGACCATTTTTTTAATCAATCAAACCTGGGCCATCTGATTTGAGTACATCCGGATGAACTGGAGTTGGCATTTGTTTTAATCGTTAGTTTTTCATAAGTGGGCTCAGTTAAAAGAGAAAGATACTCAAATCAAAAGATCCCAAATAATTAAAAGGAACCACTTGATATGACTTGGAATTTTGTTTGTGTAATAAAAGTATCATACTAAGTGCAATTTGATTTAATGGAATAGAGTGGAATAGGAGATTTTGACACAGGTTCCCCATTTTCTAATTAAACTTTTTATGTCGGCACATCGTCAGATATGCAAAAAGTTTTTTTCTTTTTTGTTTTAAAATTAGGAGATCTGAGGTTGGCTCATTTTATAATTATGAAATCTGATAATGATGGTTAGTTAACTGACTTTCTGTTGTGATATATGAGGGGATGTATTTGATGGAAATAATAAAAAATACCATCGTTTGGAAATTATAGTTTTCATGCTTACTAGAATGAAATTTGTTATATTATATGTATATATATATATATATTTTTTTTTTTCTATTTTCCGAAACAAATTTCCGAATTGGAAAGCTAAAATGCCGAATCATCCGAAACATTAAAGCTCGGAGCCGAACCGAAACAGGGTCCGAAACGAACTTGACAACTATGGGTCAAACTCAATAGTTTGTCTAGCTTTTCATTCAATGATCAATCCGATGATGTATATTCCCCTTTTTCATCTAGTGATCAATCTAATGCCATATATCTTTCATGCTGGATTAATATTTCGGCCATTGCTTAAACATAGGAGGATGTGAGATATGAATTGATATCATCAAGTTAAAGTAGCCTCATGTGGGTCAGTGGAAACTACACTCTGACAAATATCAAAATTGGATCATTTGGAGTTGAATTGTGTACTACAAAGTAAAATTAATTTTTTTTTTAAATTAATTGTTTTTCCCATCCTTTTTTTCCTCAAAATATCTAAATGGGAAATTGGAAATATGCCTAGTAGCACAAGTTCATTTGATCTTGATGTTAATAAACAGAAAAAGAAAGAAGAATCTTCTTTTATTTTATTTAACCATCTCCATGTTATTGTTGCTAGGTGGTTATGCATCAAATGGTGCTCCTCAGTCTGATGGTGATTTGACAAACACAACAGTGAGTGAAGATCTTTACACATCATACCATCCAAAAAATAATCTTTCCTTTTTTGTGTTGATCTGATGATAGTTATGGTTTTAACCCTTTTTTTTTGGTAGATATTTGTTGGACGACTTGATCCAAATGCTAGTGATGAGGATCTTAGACAGGCTTTCTCTCAGTATGGTGAGATTGTTTCAGTCAAGATACCTGTAGGGAAAGGATGTGGGTTTGTGCAGTTTGCTCAACGGTACATATCCCATTATTTAATGCAAGCATGCAGAATTTTAATTATCCATTAAAAATTGTTAAGCAAAGGCTGCTAATCTTGGATTCTCTTTTCTTAATTCTTTGTAGAAACAACGCAGAGGAAGCATTGGAAAAGTTGAATGGGATATTCATTGGGAAGCAAGCAATCCGTCTTTCATGGGGTCGCAATCCAGCAAACAAGCAGGTTGGTTAGGTCATGGAGAATAATTTAGATCTCAAAATTGAACACCACAGTCTGTAACCGTGGGTTTTCTTAGTTCTCTACCCTTTGCTTGAGGCCTCATGTGACTTATCCGCCTAATTAGCTTTCTTCTTCTTTTGGGACTATTATATGAGTTTTTAATTGGGTATGATCTAGTACTGCACCGGGACATGAATACTGTCTTAAGGCACCTGCAGAGGTGGGGCCTATGGTATGACGGGTCTTGCTCTTCTAAGGGAGTCCTGCAGGGCTTGAGTGCCAGATTTTTAGTCCCTGCCTTCACTTGAGTGGGTCCCACTTTTTGGGATAATAAGGATTGAAAATCTTGCACCGCTCTTGTGCAGGACTCCGAAGGAAACCCTGGTGGTGGTTTGATTACCAAATGCCTCATAGTAGAGCAGTGACAAGTGCGGGTTTGAAGATTTTTACCTCAATCTGTCACCTTAATGGTTCGGGAAAAATTTTAAATGCCTCTCATCAACATTTGATAAGTGGGCCTTACTCTTTTCTTTTCCTTTTTTCACATTGAGGTGCCATAATTTTAAGTCACTATCATCCAACTGGGAGCTTTTGATGATTTGCCTCATCCATATTAAGGTGCATCTTATTGGCTGTCCTGAATTAACCATGAGCCTTCTTTTCCTACCTGTGTGGGTTTATGTGCCTCGGGTTACTCATGTCTCGTGTGTATAAGCAGAATACCCTTTGTTTCCACTCTAGGAGAATCTAATTAGGCAGTTAGGAACCCTTCAATGAAATCCTAGCCATTGTGATTATTTGTTCCCACTCTCTGTTATGTAATGTGCTTTTGCGCTTTATGTATTTAACAGGCGAGAAATGATCCTGGGAATCAGTGGAATGGTGCATACTATGGCGGGCAGGTTTACAATGGATATGGGTATGCTGCTGCTGCACCTCAAGATCCCAACATGTATGCTGCTGCTGCTGCATATGGGGCTTATCCTATTTATGGTAATCACCAACAACAGGTAAGCTGAGTCTTTTTATTTAATAAAAAAGCGGAATTAGCTTAGTTTAGTCAGACACCATAATATTAGGTGGACATGGGTGCATTACTTGTAGTTTAGTTGGCAATGTATCATCATCCTTTGTGGTGAATCAGAATTGAATTGAGGCCTCCATTTTCTTCTGAGATTTTAATAACCTTCTAAAAATTTTGAGCTTGAGGAAATTTTTTCTTCTTTACTATTGATGTGTGCATTATTCTGCTAGAATTGTGGTTGGCACAAAGTAATTTGGATTGACTTATTGTTTTGTTCCCCGAAAACCTCTTTGATAAGAGGTATTAACAGAGAATTGGATGCATAGTTTGGCTCTCTTTATTGAGATTGCAGCTTATATTTCTTGGATATCTATTTCCAAGCTATCAATTATTGTATTGTCAATGCAGTTTTTGGAACATGTGCACCACCAAGTGGTCAGCCATTCGTATTATATCATACACACATGGATATTCACCATGATTTGAATATCATTTTATCACAAAATAAGTTACATCTTCGTTATTGGCTTGCAAAATGGTGTGTGTTCAGCAATGAAATCTACATGAATTAAATTGTGGTATGCAGATATGTGAGCATTGTGATGGATCACCATGTGTGACCTGTTACCCTAATGTGTGGTGCTGATCCATTCTGATGTTTATACTAGTGAGTCTGGCCAAAGACTTTTACCCTATTACTGAGTAACAGGAAAGTGAGCTGGTGGGGCCGCTGGTCTTACTGTTTCTCACTGCCATAGATGATAATTGCAGTCCTTTGGGTGCATCTATATTTTTTATCACTTCCATGTTCTTTCATGGGCTGCTGGCAACATTAATTAAGTGAAGTTTTTGTTTAAAAGAAAAAAAGGAGGCCTGATACACTATATGGTGGGGTCAGTGGGCCTCACCTACATGCCACGTGTAGTTCTCATAGTGGGATTTATAGTAGTTACAGTTCCAGCAGAAAGCAATAATGGTAGGGTCCACTCATTTGATCGTTTATGCGAGGTCAGATGAGATAGAATTGTGGGTAGCCCACCGAACGATGGAATTGCAGTATAACACTTCTAAAAATATCTTAACAAGTTGGCCACCCCAATGTAAAATGAATCCCGCCCTAACGAGGTGATCAATGTAGGCCTATCCATCCAATGGTAGAAACAGGTGCAAACACACCATATTTTGTGTTTCAATTAGTCGATTGCTATTACCTTCCCCAATCCCCAACCCCCAACCCCGTTTGAAATTGAGAAAAATCTCATAGTTGGCCGCGTCACTTTTGCTTTAGCTTATTATATGTGGACTTTTATTAATACTGGAGGAAATAATAGGCCATGTATCAATATGTGTGGAAATGGAAATGTTATGTATGATTTCCCCTATGGTGGGTGGGCACATAAGTCCCATAGTCTAGAATCCGAACACCTGCTGAAGCAGGAACAAATGATCCGATCTGTTCAGTTGCATGTGTGTTTGTCGAATTCTTTGGCCCGTTTTTTTTTTTTTTTTTTTTTTCAGAGAAACGAACTGATTGACATCGTCTCCACCTTCTATTTCCCATGAATGATCCACTCCTCATATTATTCAATTAAATGTAAGGGTGAATATTACTTGGACCAATGCGACATTCCTACATTGATCTTGATCTCCTTGGATCTGTCGCTACTTGCAAAAGATAACGTGGAATGAAAAAAAAAAAATCAGTGCTGGTTGCATGCTTTTAGGCACCTCAAGGCTCAAGCTAACCCATCCTGAATATGAGGTCGGACTATAAAATGAATCCTAATATCGATGGTCTGAACCACCACCGCAAGACTGTCTTTCGGGAACCTCTCAAAGTAACTAACACGATTCAGAAATTTTGCTGCCAGAGCCTCATACCACATTAGGCCTAACCTATTTATGAGAAGGGTCGAGTCCAAACCACCACATAGTGTGATCAGTAATGATTTTCCGACATGCTTTTAAACTAAATAAGCTTGTTAGATGTGGGTTGGGTTAATGGGTCATTTAAGAAAGGGGTCTGATATGGGTTGGATATTAAAATACAAGCTATCCCTCCAAACTCGGTTCATTTAGTCGTTGAAACGTGGGTTCATGATTCATGCATGACCCACGATATTTAACCATATAAAGAAGCGGGTCAATCAATGTTGGGCTAACAAGTCGAGTAAAATTTTGCTCACCCCCAATTTATCTCCACAGTGAGTGTTGTTTCGAACGTAAACATGATAAATCAAGGCCAAGGGGCACCAGTATGAATTTATTTCCCCATTTCTCACAAGATTGGTCGCTTTTGGAGTCCATGAGTGTTTGAGGGAGGCAGGTGACCCATTGGATTGTGAGTTGAGCCGAATGGAACCTATGTAGAGTTATTATTAGAGTTAAAAAAGAAAGAAAGAAAATTAAAAAAAAACTAATTTGATGATTTGGTGCACCGACCCTGTCATGAAAAGTGGAACATGAGCTTGGAACCACAACGAAGTAAGTCGGAAAGCGTACTGGTGTGCGTGCATCATGAGCTGCAGATATTTTGGATAGAAATGCATAAACAAATGATGTTGTGGATGGAGGGTGCACATACAAATGCACAGATTACTACCATGGTGATGGGATTTCCCCCCACACCTCCTGACCTACCTCTCAACTGCAACTACAGTCATTGAGAGAGAGAGAGAGAGCGAGGGGGGGGGGGGGGTGTTGGTTACTCATTTCTTCCCCCATTCATCATCATTACAATTAAAGTAGCCTATAAAAAAGGACTGTTGGTGGGCCCCTCTTAGCCTATTTGGTAAGAAAACTGAAGCGGGTACAATATACAATGAAAAAAGCCCACTGCAAATTAAAATAAAATAAAGGCCAAACAATTGTGGGGGGGTGTATGTGGGTGTGGTCCATAGCATACCAGGAACTCTAAAAAACCACAGGAAGACACGTTACTCAGTCGAATCATGACAGCTAACGTGTACTATTTATTCAGGGCGGGCAAAGGCCACAAAACGGTACGTGTATGGTGACGTTTCATCTGAGGGTCAGGGTCAGCTGGGTCAGGGTCCTAATTGCAATTTATATATATATCTATATATATATAAACGCACATTAAGGGAAAAAGCTGCCCCCCTTCCAACACGTTTCCTATCAATAACACAATGTATGCATCCATGGCCCCAATCGCCTTCTTCTCTCACAGATCGATCTTCCCTTCCTTCTCTTCCAACCTCCAAGCTCCCTCCTCCTCCTCTTCTTCTTCTCCTTCTTCTCTTCGCTGTTCGCTTGCTTCCTTGCAGAAGCCAAAGGTCGTCGTCACTAGAGAGCGTGGCAAGAACGGGAAGCTCATCAACGCCTTGGTACCGTTCTCTTTGTTGTTTTTCTTCATTCTTTTGGTCTTTGAGGATATTATATATATTGAATGGTATTTTTTTTCTACTTTCATCACCAATGACTCCATCAAATGTTTGCTTTCAGTGAAGTTTTATTGGGTTTTTTTTTTTCCCTTTTCTAGTTTTATATTCCTTTTTTCTTACATTTATGAGGCATATTAAAAATGTGATTTTTCATTTATTTCTCTCTCTCTCTCCCTATATATATATATATAGATATTTTTTTTTTCTGGAATGTGTCATTGTTTGATTTGGGACTTAGAATGGTTGGGTATGATTGGTTTCCAGATGAAAAACCAAAAGCAGTTGCAAAATGGGCTGCTGCTGGAATGTTGGAGCCTGGGCAATTGCATCTAGACTGGACTAGGAGGGCACACTATGAAATATGGGCACCCATGGAACATGAGAGGAAGATGGGCTCAAGCACATGGAATGGGACTCTCTCTCTCTCATTGAATTCATCTAGGGAGGAATGGTTTTGGTTTGAAGAAAGGGTTAGAGATGGGATGTGAAGAGATGAAGTGCCACATGACACTCTTTCCACTCCTCGCTAGAGAAAGTATAAGCTCCTCCCGGAAGCATGATTGATCATTCTAATTCCAAGAATGGAGGGTAGCGAATGAGAATGATTTTATGATAATTGGAGATTGGGCCATTTAGGTAGTGCTGCCATTGGATTGTGTCAGATTTTATATCTTTGGGGACCTTTTCATTTTTTCAAGCAAGAGTACTACTCAAGGTATTTGAGCGGAGAAAAAGAAAAATTGTGAGTACGATCAAGGTGATCGATCGGCCCCATCCTCTGATAGCTTCTGAGCTTTCTCATTATAGAAAGTATACAACTTCAAAATCCCTTGATTTCAGGGATTATCCTAATCTTAGATGATTATACAAAGATTGCAAGAGAAATACACACATGTGGGGCCCAATCTTTTGTGGGTCCCAGTCACACTATTATACTCCCTCCTCCCTCTTTTAAATTAGAGGCATTTGGTAGTAGGTCCCTCAACATTACATTTTATAGCCCGGGTCTAAGACATTTTCTCACAAAGGCAGCGGTCCTCTTTTAACACTGAATGAGTCAAAAAGACAAAAACACCCTCTCTTCATATACTCTATACGTCAGCAAACACTCTCCACTAAAAAACACTGAAACCATCATACATTCCGAAGACTAAGCAAAATCAAGATTCCAAAAGCAAAGACGAAAGAAACTATGGAAAGAAGCAAAATCAACTCATCGGTGACTTCGAGCATCCGAATCATCTTGACTTAAACTCAATTGAGTTTGACATAAATTTATCTGAGTCTTGGTTTGAATTTATCTAAGTCTGATATGAAGTTATTTGACTTTGACATGTATTTATCTAAGCTTGTTGTGAAGTTGTCTTACTCTGTGATCAATTAAATAGAACTTTAAATGAATTTATCTGTATATTACATGATTTTATCTAATTTTGATTTCAATTTAACTACGTTTGTTATCAATTAAACAGGGTTTCAAATGAGTTTGCCTGACTTTGACACGATTTTATCTTAGTTTTTACTGAATTTATCTGAGTTTCTTATGAAATAATATGAGTTTGGTATGAAATTAACTGGATTTCACATGATTTTATTTGACTTTGAAATGTATTCGACTTGGTTTTAAATGAGTTTTTCTGAGTTTGCTGTGAATTTATCTAAGTTTTGTATGAGTTATCTGACTTTGGCATGAAGTTATCTGACTTTGACATAAATTTATCTGTGTTTGGTATGAATTTATATAAGTTTGATATAAATTTATCTGTGTTTGCTTAGAATTAATTTGAGTGTGATATGAATTAAACTGAATTGAAGTGAATTTATTTGACTTTGATGTGAACTTATATGACTTTGACGTGAATTTATATGAGTTTATCTGTGTTTGAAATCATAACCAGTTTGAAAACAAGTTATGTTACTTCGATATGAATTTATCTGTATTTGGTATAAAATTATCTGATTAGATTTGGTTTGGTTTGACTAGATTTTGTTTGAATTTATTTACATTTGATAAAAATTTATCTGAATCTGATATGAAACCAATTATTTAAATGAATTTGTTATAATTTTATTTGACTTTGTTATGATTTTATTTGACTTTGCTTTGAACTGGGATGAGTTTGATATCAATTTATCTGAGTTGTACATGTATGTGGACAGCCAAAAGCATCTTACTACATTTAAATTGGAAAATAACCCGGGAAAGACAATGAGTTGGAGCTATAAAGTAGGATTAGATTGCATGACACCCATTCAAATGGTTAGAAGGGCAAATCAGTCATAAAACAATCTGACGTGTCATGCTAAGGGACCACCGCCCGAATTAATCCCATGCGCAAGGGACTTTACGCCTTAAACAGTAATGTCATATACTGAATGCCTTACAAGACCAATCTAAGGGACCTTAGGCTAATTTACCCTTTAAATTAATGATGCTAAATCAACCAGCATCAAGTTGCCAACAAAGAACTGATGTTTGACACAAGGGAAGAGTTTTGATCAATATGTCATCTACTTGAAGATTGGCAGTCACATGAGGAAGAGCAATTAGCTTGTTATCAAAGGCTTCATGAAGGTAGTGGCAGTTAACTTCGATACACTTTGCTCTTTTTGTGAAACACAGGATTTGCAACAATTTTGATGATGCATGTATAGTCAGCATGCAGAGGAGTAGCAACTTGACTACCTTGTCCCACACTTTAGTGACTAATGGTCATTACACTATTTATTTACTTACTTTTATTTTTATTTTTCTTTCTTTTGAGATGGTAACTAAAACTTCTTTAGGTGGAAAAGGCTAATACAAGAAAGCAAAATCAAACATATAAATAAGAAAATCAACAAGAACAAGGAATGCATTTACCGTTCGAAGAGTAAGATGAAAAGACATAGGACAGTTGGCAATCTGTGGGAAGCCCACTGGATTGAATGGAAGAAATCACCCTATCTGATGGCGTCAGCTATCCTTATATTGAAGAATTTACGGAAACCGGAGTTATTGACACTTTAGCCTCATTCAAACCAAAACCACCACCAATGGGGGCCAGAATTACTTTAACAATACTTAAAAAGAATGACACCCCCAACCCCGGCGTTGCAGTCTTGCAAGATGCACTCACATAAAAATCCAAGCTTAGGAACCACAATGGGAGGCGGCTACCAAGGAAAAAATATGGTACAAGTTGAGGAGTTGAACAACAACTATCTAACCAATCCCGCCATAAGTTTAAGGCTCCATACCCGTAGGCCATAGGTTCATGTCTACAACCCAAGAAATAATTCAATCCAGCCCTAGAGCTAAATACCTTGAAAATATATATGGATGTATTCATGAAAACATGATCAATCTGTTCAATTAATATGGGCTGCAACACTGCCACCAATAAGACATCATAATTCTCCTAAATCAATAATGGATAAAACTAAAATGATGATTCAACCAACATCATCACAGAGACTAGCGTTACCCACTTGAATCCTGAAAAGCTGGATTTACTGGCTTAAAAGCTGGATTTGTCCGCATCAAAGATGAAGGACAATAAATCATCAAATGGCCTACAATCACATCCTTGAGGCAAAAGATATACTTTTTGACAATAGTATGCTTTCTACTGCTATAAAATCCATATTGAGAATTTTTTTCTAAAACAGCAGTCCAACTAAAGGCCAGCACTTTGTTTCTACGAAGTGCTTGAATATGTTAGGAGGAGAAGCGTCACATACTGTTAACAGTCAACACTCATACAAGAATCTGTAGGGTGATTTCACTGAAAAAGAGACCTGAATATCCATTCACCACGCTCTCCTTTGAAAACCTGAAGGGAAATACAGATACCAGCTACAGTAGCAAAAAGTTCAGTCAGGGGCTGCACCTCCCCATCATTAAGATTGTGCTTAAGGAGCTCAGACAATTCTACCATCTTGACATTTGGTAGAAATAGGCTAATTTTTCCATAAATATTGGCAAAACAAGCTCACACTTGATGCATGTTGGGATAAAGCTATGATGATGATGACGAGGCTCACACTTCGATGCATGTTGGTTGTTGCATTGATCGTATACTTATCCAATATAGTTATAAAAGTATAAATATTTAATTTATTAGGTGTATGACTGACTGATACTCCTACTATACTTTACTATTGTCTGATAGGCCAGTTACATGTTTGAGGTAATAATTCATAGCCAAGAACTGACTACAACTAGTTTTGTTACTTTACAGGCTAAATATGACATTCCTTGCTTGGAGCTTCCTCTCATTGAGCATATTCAAGGGCCTGATCGAAATAGGCTCACTACTGTATTAAGTGGTAAATAGGCCTTCATTGAGCACATAAAAGCACTAATCTTCATAGAACAGTGTTGTGACTGATTTATTTACATATTTTTTCTTGGTTTTATTGCCAACAGACACTACATTTGATTGGATTGTCATAACCTCGCCTGAAGCAGGATCGGTGTTTCTTGATGCATGGAAGTAAGATGATGTTTCCTTGATGACATCAATGCTTCTTTTGCACTTTACAACACTGTGACAAGTAACATGGTCCAACTTCAATCCTAAACCCCATTATTTAGGATAATTAATGCATTAATAGAGACGTGTTTTTGGGCCA
The DNA here is from genome assembly GCA_029852735.1 of Persea americana. Taxonomy (NCBI): domain Eukaryota; kingdom Viridiplantae; phylum Streptophyta; class Magnoliopsida; order Laurales; family Lauraceae; genus Persea; species Persea americana. Next base: position 55,368,925 of record CM056812.1, read on the forward strand.
AATAATATTTGACATAATACCCAAACGGCAAATGGGCTTGATAGATCGTGATTATCATAGTCATAGACTTATCCCATCAATTCGTGGTCAGCATTTAAATGTAGTAAAAGAATATGAAAAAGAAAATTCTGAATTTTTTGCCTGACCAAATCTTGATTCTTATTCAAAATTACATTCATTATCATCATTGTTGTCATAATCTTATCGTCTTATCCTTATCCCATTGATCTGGGGTATATTAAAAAATTATATAGATAATGCATGTGAGTTGATTGTTTAGTTTCATACCTGTGATTAGTTGGCATTCATTCTTAGAGTGGCTGGAACTCCAAATGTTCGAATTGGGGTGGTAGGAGCTGGTACAGAAAGCGTCTTTAAGGAAGCAATGAGGTCACCTGAACGATCTCTTAGTGTTGCCTTTTCTCCATCGAAAGGTATAACATGATTTGCTCAGTCTTTATGCTTACACATTATATATATATATATATATATATATAACTTTCTCTATTTTTGGACCTGTCTTTCCAATCATGGGCCTCATGTTAGTTTTCCACAAAGCATACTTTGTGGCAACTCATCTAGCATGCTGTAGCATTTGTGCATGACTAGGCAATTGCCAATTGTCAAATCATGGTCCCCAATGTGGCAGAATATATCCATAAAATTCCAGCTACATAGTGCCAAATGGACTGAGCGTGTCCAGGAGATTGGATTGGAACTTTCAGACCTGAACCTGAGGATATTGACCCAGGGACAATTATGGGATCTGGGTCGGTTCTGGATCTGGATCCATCCTAGGAAATGGATCCAGATCTTGATCCACTATGGTTTTACCCCTTCTCTGACCCATTTGCTCCTTCATCCATGTATGATTTGATTACTGTTGCATGATGCACACAATATTCAAATGCCCTTTTTGCAGTGGTTGAGTCAACCCGATGAACTGAAAAACTTAAGAATATGTTCATGGATAGAAAGATATTACCTTGCCTGACATTGAGTTTTGAAAGTCTGAAGATTTAATGTTTTCATGCTGTTGTTACAATTACCAGCAACAGGGAAGGTTTTAGCTTCAGAGCTTCCAAAGTGTGGGAACAAAACTTGCACGGTTCTGTATCCTGCTTCTCTGAAGGCTGGTAATGAAATTGGTATGTTGACTGCCTGTGCTTGAAGGGTTACTCTGTTGTATCTTTTACTCCCCCATGATGACTTGTTCATGCGAGTGTGATATTTAAACCTTTTCTTTTATATTTTTGTAGCTAAAATTAAAGCATTGGCAATGAGAGTTGCATAAAATTATCTACAATTTTTTTTATGAGAATTAACCTGTGCTACTAGTGTTGCAGGTTGTACTTTGGGTTTTTTTATTCACCTCCTTTTATCTTTTGCATTATCAACCTGTGTGGTTTGGGTTATATCTGGGTTGACTCAAGTAGAGAAATAACATACCTTGTTCTGAGATGGACTTGGATGAACTGGAACTGCATCCGACCTAATTTAACAAATAATTTACATGGATCTAAAATAACTACTGGATAGTGGATAGTATGGTCCTTTTTTTTTTAGAGAGGGTAACAATAATTTTACTAAAGCAAGCAAATTAATGATACATCAAACAGAGGAGAAGGAAAAGAAACAACTTCGACTCAGTAAAAGTTTATATCACTACAAATAATCCAGCAGTAACGTAAGGTAGAAGAAGAAAATCAACAAACGACTCCTCCATGATGAGGCCCCGAGATAAAATATGATATTGGGCATTTCCTGCTACTGACTGCTTAGTGGCTGACTTGTTCTGTGTTGTGAAAAAATCTGTTGTTTCTTTTCAGCCAGATCAATCAAAAGCGAAATTGAAATTAGCTGCAATACGGATGCCTGCATTACCCACTTAACTTGAAAGAGATTAAAGAAGAAATTCTATACTTTCTTTGTAAAGAAAATGATGAATAAAAAGATATCACATTATTCAGAATCTTGAATACGTAAGCTACAATCATTAACTGACAGAGCTTCCATCCAACATAATGTTAAGACACGAGGAGAAGCTCTAATCTTCAGCAAATAAGCCCACCAACTAGATCCTCGTCTATGACCGGATAAAGGATCATAGAAAGATTTCACCAGTAAATACACCATTTGACTGAAGATGCCGTGCATGGAAATCTGTCCTTCCAGGCAAACAAAAACACCACCTGAAAAATCAATAAGAGCTTAACCAACAAATTAATCTCCTCATCTGAACTCTGGAATAAGGAAGTCCACACAGTGCCATCAGTAGACCTTTTGCAATAATTGTTATTATAGCCATAGGAGTCACTGCTGCATTGGCTAATGTAGGAAAAGCATCTTCAAGGTAAGTATCCTGACACCATCTATCCTTCCAGAACATGACATAGGTATCATTTTGAACTTTATAATAGACTTGGGAGTTAAGTTGATCTCTTTCAAAAGAAACAACCCTTCTGAAAGCAGAAAAAAACTGATGTTAGGCTCTGGAACAACGTGTCCTATACTACCAATTCGATATGTCTGGATGATTGCTTGTTTCCATAGTCTGCCACATCCACTTAGCCAACAAAGAGTCATGAATCTTTGGTCCATTTAAATTCTGGACTTTGCAGAAAATCTCATAGCTAGAATAAGCAACCCTTTATGGGTATAATTTTGCCGAATATAATACCTGTTCATATAATTAGCAAGGGTATGGATTAGAATAGTGGCTAATGAAGTAGTTTGTTGGTGCAGAGGAAGGTCTGTCAGATCGTGGATTTGAGGTCACAAGGCTGAATACGTACTCCACTGTAAAGATTCTCAACTCTTGATTCTTGTGAGAGTTACTTGGATTTGTTAACGAGAAGTGTGTGTTTGTATTTTCTAGTTAGCAGGTTGGTGAACCAGTTTTCAGCTTTTGTACCTACCTAAGGTTTGGACATGGCTGTAGCCTGTGAGTTCAGTGGATGCATGGTAATCATAGAGTGGTGTGGAAAGATCTCATTGTGCATAGGGCTGGGTAAAAAATCAGCCCCCATATCATTCAACAAAAAGAAAAAGTAAAAAGCCCCCATCACATCATCCTAACCCCTTGATCTTTGGCTCTCAATTTTTATTGGTTTCATAAGGTATCAATATTTTGGAACAATCCAATGATGATTGATGAGTAACTGTTAATGAGTGCTAATTGAGGGGAATGGGTGTGTGATAGATCATAGGTGGGCTAGGTGGAAAGAGAATGTTGGGTGCAAGCTGTTCACATCAGTTCATTTCTCCTAGTTATGAGTGTTCTAAAAACCAAACTGGAGGCTGAACTGCTTAGCTAGAAGGTCTAGTCTAAACAAGGGAGTAAGGATTTGGACAGGTCAAGTCCATAGTAGACACAGACCCAGACCTGGCTCCGATTAGATGTATACACCTGGACATGGCCTAGTTGTGGAATCTAATTTCAGCATATTGTGCGTTGGAGAGGCATTGGCTAGGTTTTAATTGATTTGACTTCTTAAGTGTGAAAGCTTGGCAAATCTTGTCAGCTGAATACGGTTGGCTGGCTTCATGCTTACTAGTGTGATCCTGTGTTACCTATATGTTCGTCCGTTGTCATCGTCATCAAAGCCTTCCCATCTATTTGGGGCTCTCTTCATGGTTACTACTGTGACTGGGTCAACTAAATGCTTCATTATCATTGTAGGTGTGACCTAAATGCTTCTCTACTTGACTAAATATTTGCAGATACAATACAATATACCTGTACAACATATCACTAAATATTTAATTTGTGTATATCTCCGGTCACTTGTTCTGTTCACGGATTCTTTGTTACCCCTTATCTTCTTCCCATAACTTTTCTTTTTCCCTGTAAATTCTATTAAGTACAAAGATTGAGTAGTTTGCCTCGACAAAACTTTAACCATTCTGAACTTCTGATGAATAACTTGTATAGGTAAGCCACTTAACTGAAGGATGCAAATAAGTCTTTTGATTCTTTTTTCTCATTCTATGCAGGTACCTGTTCGAGATGTAGACCAAACAGTCTTAATACAAGCATGTTCTGCACCAGTTGTTGCAGTAGCTTCACCTTCTGCAGTCCGGTATTGCTTGAGAAACATTCTGGTGTTTCATTTGGTTATGTCTATCTGTTAGTGTACTTGTGCAGTGATTTATTTCTAGACAATATTCATCTGCTTGTTTAGTGTCTGCATACTGTTCATTTGAATATTGTATAGAAGCTCAAATTCTTATCTCTATACTTTGATACCCGGATCCTTCAAATTCATTGGTATACGCATGTTAGATACGATAGGCCGCAGGTATGGCTGTATGCATATTAGATCATGTACATGGTGCCTCAAGAAAAGGATCCATGTTAGTTGTGGCTTATAGGTAATCAAATTATACTAGCATAAAAACCTGTGATGCATGCATGTGCTGATAGTCTATGCACCCTTCAAGCACATCAAACAACCATTAACATCAGCAGTCTGCTGAGAACCAAGATGATCCATACCAGGGATACTCTCATGCAAAGCCAGCCATGGAAAAGCACTCATTCTAGGTAGAATGTAATGTTTTGGACGGATTATTAGCTTCATTTCAACACAACAATGCAGAACGATTTCGCTCAGAAAAATTATCATGGAAGTATCAACCCTTCTCCTTCTCTGGAAATACACGTTGCTAAATGAGTGAAGGAGATCTGTTCGCCGGTCCATCTCATCCTCTGTTAAGTCACTTCTTAATAGAAGATTCCATACTGTCTCCACCATTGCCCTACTAATCTTCCACAAGCTTCTTTGTTGACCGCAAACCTGAAAAGTGAGGGGAACCAGATGATATTTCAGCAGTAGAAAACATTGAAAATTTATATGATGCGTCAAATAATAAGATTTAGCAGTTCAAGCTGATTCAGTTATTGGCCCCATGCCCATACCTTTACTTGTATCAAAGTACTGTCGGTTGGGTGTGCAGTGCACGCTCACAAAACGCCACAAAGGATGTGTTAAATAGTCGGATTGAAAGGCTTCTGCATACTTCTCTTTCTTTCCCTCGCAAAAATTGATAATAGGACTGATAAAAAGAACCAAATAAAAAGTGATAAGGCCTGTGTTTGCATATTTTGTCAGGAGATCACATTAACCACATTTTATTGCAGTGGATTTTTGCCCCCACTGTTTGGGTTTGTTAAAAGCCTTTTCAAAAAACGATAGTTTTAAACATAAAATCAAGTAAAAACAAACTTGAATGCCATTTGAGTTTGATCTTTTGAAATTAGGTTTCCTCAAAGCTTTGTTCTTTAGAAATTTCAGGGACTCTTGAGATCTCTTTAAATGCAATACTTTATGTCCCAGATTTTTTGTTGTTTTTTAGTACCTTTTTTTTTTTTTTTGGGACACTAAGATCTCTTTCAATGCAATACTTTTTAACTCTGGGAGGTGTCTGTGGTGTGTGTTGGCCTTTGAATATGACAATTATTCTCTTTGGTCATGTTTGGCAACCAAATCTTTAGGGAAAAGATTTTCGGTTTCCCTAAAGTTGTAGTACATCGATGTTTGGCAATTGTAAATTCCCGAGGATTTGGACGAATGAAAATCTTCATTTGTTAGGATTTTCAGATCTGACCACCCCCCATAAGATTTGAAAATCCTCACTTAAGTGGATTTGCACACTAAATCCTATTTTTCTCAGCTATATTCATCAATGCACACCAATATCAATGTGAAATCCTCAACTATACAAATCCTCAGCGAGGAATCCTGATGCAGTGAGATCCAAGACCAGGACCCGTAGGCCCTGATGGACCCACTTGATGGGGTCCATATGATCTCTAAATTCGGGATCCCTATCATTAGTTAGAAAGTCTCTAAATTAGTAGAGTTACTTAGTATATTTGCTTCCTAAATTCTATTTTGATTAAGATTAGGTAGTTTCTTATTTTAGAATGTCTTGGTTATTAAGAAACGTGTTACTCTATATATATAGGAGTCCCCTATTGTATTGTTTATGCTATATTTTTTTAATAAGATTTGAGAATTGTTCTCGTGAGTTCCCCTTTGGGGTTTTTCCCCTAAGTGATCTTAGGGTCTTGAGTCTTAGGGCTCGATCTCACCATCGGTATAGATCTTCACCGTGGCCTCCGGGCTACGCCATCAATTCCTTGTTCCAGTGGTAGTGAAGAATCATAAGATTTATGGATTTCTCGCCTTTTACCAAACATGCTCTTTATGTTTGGTCGGGCTTTATGTACTGCATGCAAGTTTCTATGAAGTAATAGTGAGGATTTATAGCCAAAATAAATAAATAAAAAAGAAGTGATAATGAGGAATTATATCCCACCACTGAATCATTGTTCTAATATTGAAACAGTGCTTGGGTCAATCTTATTTCAAGATCAGAGAGCTGGGATAACTCTGTTGCTTGCATTGGTGAGACGACTGGTTTGGCTGCAAAAAGTTTGGGCTTGAAGAATGTGTATTACCCAGAAAATCCTGGTCTCGAAGGGTATCTTTCATATCTATTCCCAGTGGTTTTTTAAATTTCCATCTAAAAATGATTTTTGTGGTTACTCATCTCTGATGCTAGTGGTTACTTATAATCTTTGATGCTGACACTTGGATATGCATTCATGCACATTTGAAGAAACATGCTTATTTTTCTTTTTTCTTTTTTCTTTGTTTTTTTTTACTTATTGGCAAGTCATGGTTCATGACTTTTTAATTATGTTGTCAAAATATGAAATATTGTTGAGAATGTGTTCTATACATGCTTCCTGTGTCAGCAACTGTAAGTTATAATATGCTAGTAGTGTTTCCTCTAACAAAACGATGTTAGTGAACTGTTACATTGTTTAGAACTTTATCACTAGATCCATTGTCCAAGAGTACATATGTGATGCAAGACAGAATGAAAGCTAATCTAAACGATGCAAGATGAGATCAATAACAATAATAACAATTATAATGAAACAGGTTTGACACATCATTCCATGCTGAAATCCACTATGTTAATTATGAGGAAATCCAATTCTTGTTACAATCCTGCAATTTGGGCCCTCAAAGAATTGAGAAAGGGACCAAGTGGAGAGTAAGAACCTCCACCTTGCCTAGGGATCTGCCGAGTCAAGTAAATGATCAAGATCCTTGAGGATTTGAATGACAGCTAGGCTCAATTTGGGGTAACAATTGAATAGTAGTTGACTGAATATGGTTTTAAATGAAATTCAGGTTTAATTCAATACACCCACAACTTTATAATGTTAGGCTTGCAATTCAGTGGTGAAAACATGAATTAAATGGGCTGTAATGGGTTGAAACCAAATCTAGTGCTTGCCATTCTAGATCTATTGCTGGTCTGATCAGATCTAAAGATTTGGAGGATGAACAGTTGTGATAGATTGATGGATAAGGGGCTGGTTGGAGGGCTGAAAGGGTTTATTGGTGTTGATTGGGATTTGGGTTGGATCTAGGATTCCACCATGTGAGTAGATCTAAATCTGGATGGGCAAGAAAGTGTGAGATGGGTATCAAAGGAAAGGGAAAACAGTGGAGATAAATACCCTGAGGATGAAGATAGTGTGATATCTTGGCTTCGCACCAAACTCTCTTCGCGGGCAAGAAGAAGATCCTATAAGAGAAATCTCAAGAAGGCCTTTGGAAGAAAATCATATTCATTCATTATTCTCCTCTTTTCCAAGAGCACCAAACTCCCCTTCGCGGGCGAGAAGATTCTGTAAGAGAAATCTCAAGAAGGCCTTTGGAAGAAAATCATATTCATTAATTATTCTCCTCTTTTCCAAGAGATACAAACTTAATAATGGGTAATAAGAGAACCCTAGAAACCACTGGTTTAGATTAAAATATCTACATCTTGTCTCATAAAATAAAACCAAACAAATAAAATAAATAAAACCAAAAGTGGCTGTCGACAATAGGGTTGTAACGGTTCAGTTAATCGCGGTTTTTGGGAAAACGGTCAACCGAACCATGTTTCATGGTTTTTGGTTTTTAAAAACCGTAACTGTAACCGAACCGTGAAAAACCGTTAAAAACCGAACTGCGGTTAACGGTTCGGTTACGGTTAATTGTCTCTTAAAAAAATTGTGAAAATTTTGTTATTTACCAATCAAACTTACTGTGAAAAAAAAAAAAAAAAAAAAAAAAAACAACCATAGTTAGATAATGTCATAATATGTTACTGTAAAAAAAAAAAAAAAAATCCATTCAAGCTTTAAGTTTTTTTCTTATTAGCGAAACAGTTCGGTTAACCGTGTGTTCTGGGAACACGGTTAACCGAACCGCGATTAACCGCGGTTAATAATCGTGAGTCGAGACAAAAATTATAACCGAACCATGAAGCGCGGTTTTTCAATTTCAAAAACCGTAACCTTAACCGAACCTTAAAACACGGTTATTAACCGCGGTTCGGTTCGGTTAGACGGTTTTTCGGTTTTTTTTTACACCCCTAGTCAACAAGGTGGAAAAGGGGCTACGTTGCGCGTGGGGATTTGTGCGCAAGTTTTGTGCACTCATCCTGTGCAAGGGACTTTAAGTTGTGGGCCCCCGGACCCCTCTTCTTATGTCTTTAGTTTTAAACTCTTTAATTCCCTTGGGTCCCTTGTCAATCTTTAAATCTTCGTGATGACTCCTCAATTGCTCATCTCCTGTGGACCATCCCAGTGTGGGGTCTTCTGCGGGTTCACTACCGAAGGCCTTTAGCACACCCGGATCAAGATCCAATGGTGTATCTTCGCCGAGAGGCTGATCCAACGGTAGATCTTCATGATTGTGATGTATCAAGCCCATGAAAAGTTGATCCAATCATAAGGAAGCCTTATCAACCATTTTCTTCTTATGCCTTTGGTATTTCTTTCCATATCTGGAGTTGATGTCCCCATCATTATGGCTATCAAATTTCACATGCAAGCAGGTTCCTTTCCCTTAAAAACTGGTAATACATACTTTTGTGGCCCGAGCATAATGGCATGGATTATAATTTTAGGTTATGAAAATATGGAAAGTACAAGTGTATATGGCACAGATACCATCTTTTTTGTTCTGCAACACCAATTCTATCAGTGTTTTGAGAAACACGACTCCCCAGTGGTAAGGGTGTCTCATCTAGTCGTCTCACACAGCTGCCCAGGGATTGTCCCATGAGTACTTTACCACTGACACAGTGTAAGCCCAAAAAAAAAAGTGTTTTGATGAATTGTTGGGAGTATCTTTAACTTTTCCAAGTGGATTGAAATCTACCCAATCCATCAAAATTCAACTAAAATTTGGAAAAGATGGAAACAATATCTAACTCGATTCTGGTTTTTTCTTCCCTACTCTTGTCATAATTGTGGGATTAGACAGCAAAAATCAGATCATTTGATTTTTTTAATCTCAATCATGATAGACCCATTGGATCTAAAAATCTCTACTCTTCCACTATTTAAAACACCAATCTGTAGATACTGTTCAACCCCCAGGTGGGCCTTAGTAGATCCAAACTATGTGTCGGCCAGTTATAAATATTTGTGATTTTATCATTATTTTTTAGACACTTTTTTGTGGGTGAGGTTGGGATGATGGTGAGAGTTCTCTCACTTTTTTCTTTTTCTCTCCGGTCTTTCCTTCTCTCGCCTTTGTTAGGATTTGAGACCCTAAACCTTAACCATCTTTGGAGGAGATGAAAAAGGTGGAAAAGGCAAGTTAGAAGAAAATTGTTGGTAAATTATTGAACCCTGTTGCCCATTCTCTTTGGTGACACAGTTCATTCATCTGGGCCCATTGTGCATTTGGGATCCCACTGGGTTTGGTGTAATTGGGTGATCTAGTGATCAAAGGCAGTCTGGATCATATTCTGTTCAATATGATGTATCCCTGCCTTATCCATGTTGTATCTAAACATCATAGCTCTGGGTCCTTTACATTGGTCCTATACTTTGGACGTGATCGATTTCAGGTTTGGGTTTGGTCTCCAAAAGGTAATTACCCATTGACAACCCTAATTCTGAATCCATTATGCTCCCTTCTATTGCCATGTATTTATGGTACCCAGAAAGCAACCACAAATTGAACATCACAAACATAAAATTGATTTCGTGGGACGTTGACCCCTTTTTTTTATCTTTCTATGGCAGATGGGTCAGCAGCATTCTCGAAGCTTTGAAAGTTCATGATCAGCTTCCTAAGGTCTGAATATGGTTCAGCTGAAATGTTTCTTGAAGCAGATGTTTTTGGTTGAGGAATTGTGTGACATTTTTTCCTTTTTCCCTGCTTAAATACAACTTGTCGTTCTTCTTCATTCTCAGGCATTGGTTAGTTGATGAGGAACACAAGTCTGGGGAGTAGGAATCTCTGACATTGCAGGCAAATGCAGGTGAAGCAGATGACTGCTACAAGTGGAAATTGAAATTGTTTGACCACGGATCTTGTTAAAATATGCAACTGTAGTCACTGTTTCATTCATATATTCCAAGGAACTTATGGAGTTGCAATTCATGGTTGAGAACACATCATTGGATCTCCATTAGCAGAAGGTGGTGGAGGTGATATCTCTGTAAAGAAGGCTTTTCATTTCTCTACATTTGTTGTCTGTGGAATTCTTCTGTAAAAAAAATTACAATAATAGATATTCCTAATGTAAAAAATGCTTTATCAAAATAATGTGAAGCTATTCTTCTTTGTAATTTATGTAACTGCCAGAATATACACGAATGTGTATATTGGTAGGTTTTCAAGCCTTTAATGTTATGTAGGAATTATGGTGTAGTGTATTCAATAAGTTACTGGTTTCATTTGGAAAAAATAAACAGGAATAAAACCTTTATTGTAGGGAAGAAGTAAAGCTGAATGGATTTATGGCTCATGATTGTGAGGCAACAAGAGCCTTTTTCTTTGAGGCTTAAAATCTGTTCAACTAAAGAATGCATAGTTAGATGAATAGATCTAGAAGTTGTTGGGGTGGTCAGATTAGATGGTTTTTCAAGGCCTGGTTTTTTGGGTAGTCGATGTGGGGTTCTTCCATGCTTTTATTTTTTGAAGGCCTACATTTTTTGTCATATAGGAAGGCAAATTTGGGCAGGAATGGAGGGTCCTAATGGATTGTATATCAGAATTTCAAATTCATACATAATTCATAGGAATTTTGATGTTTTGGGCTTGAAAATTTGTAAAATGAGATGGATCTGGGTGCCTAAATCTTGAGTATTTTCGGCACCTCGAGTCAGTTGAATTGACATTCAAACGGGATTGGGACATGTGGCGGCGGCTTTGGGTTCCTTGCAATACTCAGATGATTGAGCCATTGATTTGGACCTCAGTATACTTGAAAATCACTGTGAATAGATCTTTGTAATTCTTAGCTTCTCACCTCTTCATATTGCCGTCGCTATAAATTGAACGAGTATGATTACGGAAATGCTTGGCAGTTTATCAGCTTAAGGATGCAGTTAGAAAGAGAGGGATTTGATGCACTTAAACCTGGTGAAACTGTTGATAGTTTAATGATCCACTCATATTATTGATCTGTTGGGTCTCCAACATGGATGGGAAGTTTCCCAAATTTCAACATGTAATGTATAAAAGAAGACTTGACCATCTATATCTAAACTATTGATTAATGGTCAGGATATCGATCCCAATCTGGAAGATTTCAGCAGTGCATCTTTATTCTTTATCCACAGGAGTCCATTATTAGATCAGTGGTTTCAGGAGTCGAGTGCTCTAACAAATTGAATGCATGAGAGGTCCCACAGAAGATGTATCAGAATTTATCTCTAGGATCCCATGATTGTTCTTTTGTTGCACCACACCTTGCTCTGCTTATAATTGAGATGCCATGGGGTGGATTGGTGGTCATTATCTTGCCGACTTGGTGGATTAAAGGTGGGACAGGCAGAGGCACAAGTGCATGCATGCTTTTCTCAGTTTCCACTAACGAGGGAAGGGAATATTTCCATTTGCGTCAGGTCATTGTCTGCTTGCTCTTTTTGATCATTGATATGGCTGGCCATCATTGGACCACAACAGTTTGGCAGGCTCCAAATCAACAGGGCCGTTTGGTGCGGTTTTCTTTTTGGCGTGTAGTCCAAATCATTGGAATGGGGAAATCATGGACTCTATTTAAATATCTATGGGGCCCAGCATAGTTGGATTTTATCAGCATCAGCCTATGGGTGCAGGGTGCCTTCCTTTCTGGATTAGCATCTAGTGACAGTGGACAATTCCAATTCCATCACATGATTTCTGAGGACCTTTTTTTTTGTGGAAGGAAAATTTGTTCTCTCCTCATATGAAATTGAAATACTTTCTATAGAAAAATTAGTTTTTCCCCCATGTGCATGGAAAATGTACCCCCCATCCTCCACCCTACTCCACACACACACACAAGCAACAAACAGGAACACATTTCTTAAAAAAAAAAAAAGAAAAAGAAAAAGAAAATATTTTTTGTGCTTTACTTTTACAGAAAACAGTTACACAAATGTGACCTATGGCTAAAAAACCCAGACGCGAGCTGGTATAGCGCAGCAAATTGCATGGCCTGATTTATGAGGAAAGCCAAGAAATTAGTAAAGTATTATTGGAAATACCCCCTTACTTTGCATCACCTTGTCTTTTCTTTTATTTTTGGCTGTACATATTACATCGCTTTCCCTTCGATGCAAGTTCTTTATTTTTGACTTGACCATCACTTTCCCTTCGATGCAATTTCAACATGTAAGTTCTCTTTTCTAAGCTTCACTGTTCTTCTGTCATACATGTATAGTAATTCAGGCCATACCCTGTAAGATGATGGAATAATATTATGTATGTGAGAAAATCATCAAAGGCGAAGTTGAAGTGATTTTTCACCCACCTCCTATCCGACACATCCACGTCACTGCTCTCAGGTGGGCCAAAGAAGTCATCGCACCATCACGCTTATCTATGCACTTTGTCAAGGTAATATAATGTCCTATCATATTTAGTGATTAATCTTGCTCTCAGATGGGTTGACGAATGTATAATAATTGAACATAATGTAAGGCCACACCTGGTGAGCCCAATTGGTCCTAGTTGATGGATCCAGTTGTGGAGACTCAGACATGCGACTTGGCTTAAGTTAGATTGTATTTTTTGTTGATTGGCATCTACCTTGTTTGATCTGATGTAGACCCATACGATTTCCTACGCTAGTAAAATACAAGGGTAGCCCAAAACTTAGGTATCAAACAAAATACAAAGAAATAAGAAACTATTTAGCTGATTATATCTAATTGTGCATGAAATGAACAGTTGGTCGTGGGTTGGTTGAAACAGTGATAAAGGACAATTTGGACTTTTGCCATAAACTATTGACTGCCTCATCAAATGATGAGATTGGATTGACCCCCACAAACACGCAAGATGAGGACATCTGTATGCACGCATCTCAATATCAACAGGGTGGGGTCTATTACCCAAACAAAAAAGGTGGTTTTTCCAAGAGAGTCCAAGTAATCCAATGGCAACAAAGTCATTTAAGCTGTCGATGGTATGGAAGCCAAATTGCATTATCTTGTTGGCTTGCCAAAAGCTCCATGGAGAAGAAGATGAAGCGGAAGAAGGAACATGTGTTCTTCTTCCATTTAAACCACCTTCTCTTCCTAGTAGTTGTGTTCATGGTCGTTGGCTCCTGCCAAGGCTCCAGGCTCAACCAAGCAGGCAAGCTCCAGGCCTTGCTTAAGGTCAAGAAGCAACATGGAGCAAGAGAGGAATGGGCCACACCAACTTGGGTTGAAGATGGGCCATCTGAAGTAGGAGCCATGGAGCTCGACCTCATAACCAATGGGCTCCCAGGGCAGCCTTCTTCAGTTAAATTCAAGCAGTATTCTGGGTACATCACGGTTGATGAACTCAATCAAAGAAGACTGTTTTATTATTTTGCCGAGTCGGTGCAAGCCCCATCTACCAAACCTCTACTACTCTGGCTCAATGGAGGTTCTTTCTCTCTCTCTCTCTCTCTCTCTCTCTCTCTCTCTCTGTGGTTTTTTTTGTGTTTGTTATAAGTTTTATTTTGCCAACAGGACCGGGTTGTTCTTCACTTGGATTTGGGGCAATGCTGGAGATTGGGCCCTTCGGGGTCAAACCTGATGGGAAAACGCTGTATCATAGGCTCAATTCATGGAACAAAGGTAGGTGGGCTACTTGTATTTTTGTCCTACATAATTTAAATTTGCAAGATGCTGCCAGTGCCAGGCCAACCCAATCATGAGCAGGGAAACGGTGGTTTGGGGTTCGTTTCGGGCCCTTGGGCTTACATATGTCCTCACATATTGACAGAAGGGGCATATAAATTCTGATTCCGATTCCTCTCCCAGGTATTACAGTTTTCTGGAACTCTATCTTGGGTCCCACATAGATCACTAGAACTGTTTTAAGGAGAATATCATCCCCTTCAATCATATCTCATCTGTTAGGTTGTATGGTTCAATTGAAGCAATAAATCTGGTTAACCGGGCCCCTGTATTGCCCATGTTCTACTGTGATTAGAAGTAGGTCTATTATCATAGGTCTATTGTGATTAGAAGTAGTGTTTGGATGTAACTGGGTATTGGGCTGATATTATAAATAGAGACTTAGGGTCTCTATGATGTAAACCCTCTTCTGATTGCATGATGAATTCTCCTGTCTTCCCCGTGGACTTAGGCCAAAAGCCGAACCACGTAAATCTCCGTGTTCTTGTGTGTGCTTGATCTCTTTCCATAGGCCCTAGATCACAACAAACTGGTATCAGAGCTGCTCTGGGCGTGATCGAAGTAGATCTAGCGGATCAGATCTTCAAAGGGTTGATCGCAGAAGCTGCAGAGATTCTGGATTGGTTCGTTGGCAAAAGCTATAGAGGATTTGGACTGCTCCATCAGATCGCAGTGAAATCACGCCTTGCGTGATTTGATTTGGGCGTTTTTTTTTTATTTCTTGCTCTCGCCTGGGCCCCACCTCTCCACCGCTGCGTGAAGAAAACCCGCCGGAATTCTTCGCCGCTGCCGCTGCACGTCACTGGAGAAGAAGCCCCACGTCGTCGTTGCGTGCGCTCTTGCCGTAGAAGAAGAAGAAGGAAACCAGAGAGGAAGCAGACAACAGGAAGGTATCAGCGATTTGGATTGGGTTTTTCCGGTGGGACCCGTATCGCCGTCGCCGGAATCCCTGCCTCAGCCCGTCGCCGGAGAAAGGGGGGTCGCTGCCGCTGCCGTTGGTGATTGTGTGAGTGGTCGCCGCTGCTTGACGCCCGAGTGGAAGACGATCCCAGCCATCTGTTACAGGAACAGAACGATTGAAGAAGAAGAAGAAGTGGGCCTGGCCTCGCAGCAGTTTCGGGTCGATTTCAGGTCAGTTCAAGCCTGACCCGTTTCAAAAGCCCATTCGCCAGTCCAGGTCGGGTCAAGTCCAAGTTGCCCCGACCCGTGCAGAAGAAGCCCAGAACCAGCATTAAAAGGTGCTGACGTCAGCAGATTCGTCTGGTCAATACAGTTTGACCAAATCGAAGGTTGAAATTTGATTTCTCGATATCTTGACGATCCAGAGTCTGATCTGAGATCCGTTTGAACCTACGGACTCGTTGCGAGCAGATCTATGCTGTTGTGGAAGAAGATTGGCTGTTCAAAGTCAACGAAAGAGATTGACTGATCGGAGTGCAGAAACTTATTTCTGCGATATCTTAGCCGTCCAGAGTCAGATTTCAGATCCGTTTCTTCCAACGTGCTCGTGGTGATCAGATCTACACAGTTCCAGTGAAAGATTTGCGGAATGGCTGCTAAATTCGAGATTGAGAAATTCGACGGTAATAATGACTTTGGTCTTTGGCGTCTGAAGATGCATGCTTTGTTGGTCCAGAATGAGTTGCATAAAGCTTTGAGGGGAAATAATGCTCTATCTGAAAAATTGTCAGATGAAGAGAAGGATGAGTAGCTGGAAAAGGCGTATGGTCAGATTCTACTGTTTTTTAGTGATGGTGTACTGCAAAAAGTTGTTCAGGAAAAAACTGTTGCTGGCATATGGCAAAAGTTGGAGAACTTGTACATCACGAAATCTCTCACGAATCGCTCATATCTGAAAAAGCGATTGTTTACACTACAAATGCAGGAAGGTATGTCTGTTTCAACTCACCTTGATTCTTTCGCAAAAGCTATTATGGATCTGAAAAATATCAATGTTGAAATTGATGATGAGGACCAAGCCATTATGTTGCTGTGCTCGTTACCACCCTCATATGAGCATTTTGTTGATACCATGATGTATGGTAGAGATACTCTCTCCAAAGAGGATGTAGAGTCAGCCTTGAACTCCAAGCAGTTGAAGAAAAAGGTTGCAGCTGACAATGATAATTCGGATGAGAGTTTGGTAGTATGAGGAAGAACAAAAGACTCCAGTAATAAGGGCAAACATAGGTCCAACAGGAAAAACATTCAATGTTATTATTGCTATAAGAAAGGGTACATCAGAAAAAACTGTCCCGAAAAGCAGAGGAAAGGGAAAGAAATAATAGAAGATTCGTCATCTGATGATGATTCAGTCAGTGTTGCAGATGGAAGATCAGATTGTGTTTCTGACAATGCACTTTCTGTGATTGAAAATGGTATTCGTCCTAAGGATGAATGGACTCTTGATTCGGGTTGTTCTTACCATATGTGTCCCAATAGGGACTGGTTTACCACTTATAGAGAAATCAACGGTGGTAGTGTCTTGATGGGCAACAATGTTGCATGTAAGACGGTTGGAATTGGAACAGTTAAAATCAAGATGTATGATGGAATCGTTAGAACGTTGGCAAAAGTTCGGCATGTTCCTGATCTGAAAAAGAATCTCATTTCTCTTGGTGCCTTATACTCTGATGGTTGTAAGTTCTCAGCTGAAGGTGGAGTAATGAAAGTTGTGAAGGGTGCTCTGGTTCTTATGAGAGGCAATAGAGTTGGAAATTTATATGTTCTGTCCGGAAATACAGTTACAGGTGGAGCTGCAGTGTCTTCCTCAGATGACCATGAATCTGTCTCAATACGCTTATGGCACTTGCGCCTGGGTCACATGAGTGAGAATGGACTGATAATACTGAGCAATCGGAATTTGCTATGTGGCACAAAGACAAGCAAGTTGGATTTCTATGAGAGATGCGTCTTCGGGAAGCATCGAAAGGTTAGTTTCAAGACAAGTATTCATCGCACGAAAGGTATCCTTGATTATGTTCATTCATATGTATGGGGGCCTTCTAAGGTTTACTCCAAGGGCGGGTCCCGGTTTATGCTGACTTTTATTGATGATTATTCAAGGAAAGTCTAGGTTTATACTCTGAAGACGAAGGATCAGACCTTTGCTACATTCAAGCGATAGAAATAAATAGTTAAAAAACAGACTGGCAGAAAGGTGAAGAAGTTGAAGACATGTAATGGCAAGGAGTATAGATCGACAGAGTTTGAGAACTACTGCACGGATCATAGCATAGTTCGGCATTACACCACTACAGAAACTCCGCAGCAGAATGGAGTTGCAAAGAGGATGAACAGAACGATCTTGGAAAGAGCTCGTTGTATGTTGTTCACTGCAGGATTGTCCAAGGACTTTTGGGCTGAGGCAGTAAATGCTGCAGGCTACTTGATAAATAGGTCTCTACACACAAAGATTGGTTGTAAAACACCGGAAGAAATGTGGTCAGGTAATCCAGCTGATTATTCTAACTTGAGGATCTTCGGTTGTCCGGCTTATGCTCGCGTGAAAGCCGATAAGTTAGAACCAAGGGCTATTAAGTGCATCTTGGTGGGATATGCTTCTGGGGTGAAAGGATACAGATTGTGGTGTACTGATCAAGATTCACCCAGATTTATCATCAGCAGGGATATTACATTTCATGAGGATGCTTTACTCGAATCGAGAAAGCAGGTGGAGATGACAGAAGTAGGTAGCAGCAGTGACACCGTTCAGGTAGAGTTCGACATCCTAGTGAGGAAGGAGAGTGCATCCGACTCCTCCCGAGATACAGGGGATCGTCAGACTGTGCAGCAGATGCAGCAGATAGAGCCGCAGACAGGTAGACCGCAGAGAGAAAGAAAACCGCCGGTTAGATATGGTTTTGAGGATATGACAACGTACGCGTCGAAATTAGACAGTGGCCGTGATGATATGGTTGCATATGCATTGACGACTGAGTCTCTTGAATTAATGGAAGGGCTATAAAGTAGTCAACAGGCAGCAACTATGACTGAAGAGATGGAGTCTCTTGATGAGGAAAATCAGGCCATCGGATGCAAGCGGTTCTACGAGGAAGATGAAGGAGCTTCCAGTGCAGGTAGAGTGCAATTTAAGGTTCCTGATCATGTATGCAGTTTGAAGAAATCATTATACGGGTCGAAGCAAGCTTCTGGACAATGGTACAAGCGATTTGGTGCACTCATGAAGGAATGGTTTAAATTCAAGTTCAAGCATTGCTTGGACTTGATTGGTGTGCTCAGCACCTAAGTGCCCTAAGGGGCAGGTGGAGACAGTGAGACGTGTTTAGTGCATGAGGATCAGCTTCAATGTTCGCCAAGGTGGAGATTTGTTAGGTTGTATGGCTCAATTGAAGTAATAAATCTGGTTAACCGGGCCCCTGTATTGCCCATGTTCTACTGTGATTAGAAGTAGGTCTATTATCATAGGTCTACTGTGATTAGAAGTAGTGTTTGGGTGTAACTGGGTATTGGGCTGATATTATAAATAGAGACTTAGGGTCTCTATGATGTAAACCCTCTTCTGATTGCATAGTGAATTCTCCCGTCTTCCCCGTGGACGTAGGCTAAAAGCCGAACCACGTAAATCTCCGTGTTCTTGTATGTGCTTGATCTCTTTCCATAGGCCCTAGATCACAACATCATCAAGTTTCAGCTCAAAAGGAGTAAGTCCCATGTCAGCCGCAATGCCATGTTAGTGCCCAGTCACGTTTCCATCATGCTATTCAATCGGATGGTGGAACCCACTCCTTTTGTACTGAAACTTAAGGATAGATCGCTGGAGGAGATGGAATTCATCTTGAATGGTCCAAATTATCATTGTAAGCCCCACAATAGAGTTCCAATTCTAGTTAGGAGTGTAAACTGGGTTGCGCTTGGGCCGGGATGTGCAATGCAGTGCAGTGCCGTGCCTGGGTCAGCTTGGCACGGCCCACAACACTCCTTAGGTTGTCTCGTACTGGGCCGTGCTGCCAACGGGCCAGCCCACACGCCTCTTCTAATTTTTTTTAAAAAAAATTATATAAATTAAAAGAGACTTTATGGACTTTAGGAGTTCTCAACTTGAAATAAAGCTAGATTTATTAAGATAAATTCACAAATATTGATGGTAATTTATAAATGAAAAATAAAATTTTAATTATTTTAAATTTTAAATTTTATTTATATAAAAAATTAGACTTTTAGATATAAATGTCATATCAGACCGTGCTGGCCCATGCCTCGGCCGAGCACGACATGGATAAACCCTAGGCCATGGCCAAGGGCTCCTTAGCCTAGTACGACTTATCCTTTGGGTCGTCCCATCCCTAACTGGCCAGGTCAACGGGCCGTCCCAACCCCTGGCTGGGATTTTTTCATGCTGGGAAGCCCGGCCCAATTTACACCCCCAGTTCCGCTGTAAATGTGTCATGGATGCCACAAAGGATAAGACTTAATACATTCTGGAAATGGTCTGACATAGGTCATGCGCTACATCTAGGCCTATTAACTAAATATGCCAGATGTTGTCTTCCTCTTTAACGAAATTCGATCTTTCACTACTACCAATTAATGTTGTCTTCCGCCACGAGCTTAGAACAGCCAATAGGATAGCTAATGCTTTAGCCAAGCAAAGGGAGGAGAGAAGCTATCCTTGGGAGGGTTTTATTATATAATTGGGGTTGGGTGGGGTACAATGCTCTTGTACTTGTACCCTTTAATTTTATTTTCCTTTTATGTGTTCTTGCCTCATTGTTATTTATCTTTTTGTATTCTCTCATTCTCTTAATGAAAGTTTCAGTTACCCAAAAAAACAAAAAAAAAAACACTAAACAGGCCAGATAGCCCAAGCCCGTGAAACCACTAACCCTACTTCTTCAGTTCTTCCCCAAGTACGTAATACTGTAAAACAGGCCCTTTTTCCTACTTTTGGTAAGGATTAGGAATTAGTTTTTGCTAATAGCAGACCTTTATTTAAGCGTTGTTCTGTACTGGCTGTCACAGTGGCGAACACTTTGTTTATTGAGTCTCCTGCTGGTGTGGGCTTCTCATACTCCAACACCACATCCGACTACGATTCATCTGGGGATAAAAGGACAGGTGACTCTCTCTCTCTCTCTCTCTCTCTCTCTCTCTCTCTCTCACACACACACACACACACACACCACACTGCTTTCCATGCATGTGATTTCCAAGCAAAATAGAAGGTTACAATTCTGTAATATGCATTCATAATGCTGACAGCAAAGGACTCCTACACCTTCCTAGTCAACTGGTTTAAAAGATTTCCACATTACAAGAACAGGGATTTCTACATCGCTGGAGAAAGCTATGCTGGTGATTTCCTGTCTCTTAATTAGTAGGATACCCCACTTTATGTATACATGGATTTCACTGAAGATTATGTGTTTGTAATAATATCTAGGCTTTTATATTCCGGAGCTAGCAGACATCGTCATCCAACAAAACATGCAGCAACATGACTTTTCAGGGTACATTCAACTCAAAGGAGTTATGGTAATTCCACTTCTGACTTCCGCATAGATCTTCCAATCCCTCCTGTTGTGTTTAAGAACCCAATGATTTTTCAGACAATGATAATGTGCAGATAGGTAATGGAATAATGAACGATGTTACTGATCAGAAAGGGATGTATGATTATATTTGGACCCATGCACTGATTTCTGATGAAACCCACAAAGGGTTGATGAAGCACTGTGCGTATGGGGGTTCAGATGAGAAGGACAAGCCCATCTCTAAATTTAAATGCAGTGAGTTTGAAGATGAGATAGGAAAAGAGGCAGGAGACATCGACTTCTACAATATCTATGCACCCATCTGCAAGGAAGATTCGAGCAATGCTTCAACAAAGACTAACAAACCAAACAAAGGGTTGGACCCTTGTGATGAAGACTACATCTATGCGTATCTTAATCTTCCACAGGTACAAGAAGCTCTACATGCCAATATCACTGGGCTTCCTTATCCTTGGAACTTTTGTAGGTATGCGTTTGTTATTTTATTGTTGTCTGAAATAATTAGTTGGAGAAATCGATGAAGGATGGGACCAGTGGGACTAGGGATCACAGAATTTTTGTGCTGTCCCTGTTCGTCACTATCAAATGAATGGATAGTCTTAACCACTCTACTGGTTCTTCACAATCAGTCGATGGATATCCGTTAATTGGATGGAGCTCTAACTCCATCTAATTTTGGGAGGTGACCAACAAAATGGTGGCCAGTAGAGAGATGAGTTAGATCATCATACACATGTAACACATATTTGGAATACACAATGAGGAGGTATGGAAATCTAGTCCTCACTCATTTTCGAGGAACAATACGGCGTTAAGAACCATTCATCTTGACCATATGATCATCATTTGTGGAGATCACCACCTACAAAGTAGATGGGCTTGATCCTGATTGGATTCATGCGGTGGCCATGACTGTTGGACACAGAATTATAAGAAAGGCTTGGACCATGGCCAGCCATGAATGGGCCATGGACGATTCTTTCAATATGGCAAATATCTATCTCAGTTAATAGTTTGCAGATTCCAACCAACTAATGATTTTGATGAATTGGTTCTGTTGCCTCTGTATTATCAGTGAAGTTATTAGTTCTTGGGTCGATTACCCAACGACCATGTTTCCAGTATATAAAAGGCTCATTCCAAATGGTCTCCGCATACTTCTTTACAGGTACGCATCTCTTGTTCCTTTCACATTGTCCACTAATTCTGTCATTTTGGTTGGATTTTGGTGAACAAAAATTCCATCTTAACATTAAATGTATGTTGCAAATGGAACGGGCTCGGAGCAGAAGAAGATTGTTCAAGCCCAATGCAATTACTTATCTGGCCTAATATATACTTTAACCAAGATTTACCCTGCCAGCCTGAGTATCAGGCCCTGGGGGCCTGGACCAGTCTTTTACATGAATTAGATATGTGGCCATTTAACTTACACAGCTGACATTGGCCTAGGACTCACCCATATTTAATTACTGGGCCAGAAAATTGGTCTGAACTTAGCCTAAGGACCTAGAAGCAAGTCCAAACTTAACCCGAAGCAGGCTGGATTGGACATGCCTGAGGTAGCCACTCAAGCTCCACAACCAAACCTTCTATACTATCTAGGATGTATTGCTGCAATGCATGCCCAGAGATCTTTAAACTTTTTTGTCTTTTTCTTTGTTTTTTTTTTTTTGTCAGGTCTCTTGAACATCTACAGTTCCATTCAAATCAATAAACCCCTGACAAGAAATGGGTCTTCTGACAGTGTTATTTGGGCCCAGTTATAAACATGATCACATAGGCCCATCAACCATGAGATTGTGGCCAATGTCAAGAAGAGCCACCACAGTTCCGTGAACTCTTCATAAGGATGTTGCTCCCCTGTCAAGGAAGCCTAACCATTGAAAGACATGTTTAGATTAGACGACATTAATTTGGAAACCTTTATTAATTTAAACTTGGCCTGAATAACAATGGATACATACTGATTCCTCCCAGGTCCCAGCATTTGCTTGTGTGTGTTGGCCCCTGTTGCTTCTCTGCAATGCTTCATTTTAAGTCATAATCATTTGGCTGGTCTTAGGCATCTCTAGTAGCTGGTCAACTCATAAAGTTGTAACAAATTAATTCAACACTCTGGCAAAAGTTTTGTTAGGGATCGGGACACACGCACGATCTACGAGAAACAATCAATCAATCACACAGTCAATCCACGAGACATAGATTTACGTGATTCGGCAAGATTGCCTACATCCACGGGAGATTCACGCCGTTCACTATTATTGGAGATTCCCACAAGAGTACAAGCACTCACTGTCTCTCTCGTTTTCTCTCAATTTCACCGTAATAACAATGCTCTCACCACCCAGTATAAATACATGAAACCCTAAACCTCTAGACAACCACAACCGTCGGATCTGACCTCATAACAGATGGTCCAGATTAAACCGACACATTACAGATAAACCCTTGTAACTAAATAAAGTCTAAATCAGGCTTCACCAACCCATCAATCTCCCACTTGAAGACTGATCATACTGAATGGCTTTGACAATAACAAAACACGGCTAAGAATCTCGATACCTCATCTTCATGCTTGAAGACCAACTGAAGCTGAGCACAGCTTCAGTTTCTCTGTAGTTACCACCTTAGTGAACATATCTGCAGAATTCTCACTTGATAAAATCTTCTCCAGTTTCAACACTTTTTCTTCCAAAAGCTATCGTAGGAAGTGATATCTGATCCGAATGTGTTTGGTTTTTGGATGAAAGGCTAAATTCTTTGCAAGATGGATGGTACTCTTACTGTCACTGTAAAGCCTGCTAGACTTTTGCTTCTTACCCAACTCTTCCATTAACTCCTATAGCCAAATCATTTCCTTACTAGCTTCTGTAGCGGCAACATACTCTGCTTCTGTGGTTGAAAGTGCAACGACATCCTGTAATTGAGATTTTCAACTGACTGCTGCACTACCCAATGTGAAGACATATCCTGTAGTGCTTCTGCTTCTATCAAAATCTCCTGCCAAGTCCGAATCAACATAACCATGCAATTTAATCTCTGATCCTCCAAAATGCAATGCTGCCTTTGTGGTGCCTCTCAGATATCTGAGAATCCACTTAACTGCTTCCCAATGCATTTTTTCCCGAATTACTCATGAATCTGCTTACAACTCCCACTGCATAAGCAATGTCTGGTCTAGTGCAAACCATAGCATACATCAAGCTACCAACAGCTGAAGCATATGGGACCTTGGACATGTTCTCCTTCTCCTGTTCTGTCTTAGGAGACAACTCTTTTGAGAGTTTGAAGTTGCTGGCTAGCGGAGTGCTAACTGGCTTAGAACCATGCATGTTGAACTTGTTTAGAACATTTTCAACATATTCTGCCTGAGACAACTTCAATGTGCGATTTTTCATGTCTCTACTAATTCTTATACCAAGAATCTGATTTGCAGCACCCAAATCCTTCATTTCAAATTCCTGTGACAACTGTTTCTTCAAATTATTTATTGCATGCATATTTGAACCTGCAACGAGCATATCATCTACGTACAAGAGTAGAATAATGTAACATTCATCAAAACTTTTGAAATAACAACAATGGTCTACATGACATCGTTTGTAACCTGTGTTGTACATAAACCTGTCAAATTTAATATACCATTGTCTTGGGGCTTGCTTCAAACCGTATAAACTCTTTTTGAGCTTACACACCATTTCCTCCTTCCCTGGCACAGCATATCCTTGTGGCTGATGCATATAGATGTCTTCTTCCAAGTCACCATGGAGAAACGCAGTTTTCACATCTAATTGCTCAAGATATAAATTTTCTACCGCCACAATGCTCAACACACTTCTGATTGTGTTCAATTTAACCACAGGAGAAAATAACTCAAAGTTCCATCCCACTCAAATCTGGCTCTATCTACTTGATATAAATTCTACTGGTCAAACTGTCAATCCGTTCCATCTACCTTGTAGATATCGTTGATACGAATCCAACAAAAAAAACGGAGCGCAATTCTGAGTCCGGATGACTTCAGAAATCAAGAAACAATTCTGGCCCTTGAATCCGGTCAAACTGGGTTGTTGACCGTACTGCTGCGTCAGGATGACGTCAGCGTCTGGCTGGCTGCTGGGTTTCTCCTTCACGGACTGGGCCGGGTCAAACCTGACCTAGACTGGAACCTGGCCTGGAAACTGACCCAAGAACCACTGGGCTTCTGGAGTGGGTCAGATCGGACCTGACCTGAACCAACCCAAGACCTGAGACGGGCCCAACTGGGTCTTCTTCCTCAACTGTCTCTGCTTCAGAACAGAGACTGCAGCCCAGTCTCCCTCTTCATCTTCAACGGCGACGACGGGCAGGCAGCCGGACTACAAGGTAGCGACGACGGCTCGGCGACGGAACAGCAGCGACGGCGATCGTGCAGGGATGGACGGGGGGTGGTGGACCGTGATGGACCGTCCGGATTCTCTTCCGTTTCCGGCGACGACAGCGTCTGTGGCTTCCCTCTTCTCCGATGATGCTGGGCGGGCGGCAACGGAAGGCGGCAGCGTCCGGCGATGGTTGAGACGGCAATGCGGGCAGCGGCAAACTTCTACGAGTTCCAACCCAGATTGTTTTGGGACGTTCCTCTGTGCACAGATTTGGCCCACCGAGATTGAAGGTCACCACTGTGCTGCGAATCAAGAGATCAAGATGATCTCTTCTCTAGAATTAAACCCAATCTGATCCTGATCGCGCGCGAAACCGTAGGCTTTGATACCAGTTGTTAGGGATCGGGACACACGCACGATCTACGAGAAACAATCAATCAATCAATCACACAGTCAATCCACGAGACACAGATTTACGTGGTTCGACAAGATTGCCTACATCCACGGGAGATTCACGCCGTTCACTATTATTGGAAATTCCCACAAGAGTACAAGCATTCACTGTCTCTCTTGTTCTCTCTCAATTTCACCATAATAACAATGCTCTCACCACCCAGTATAAATACATAAAACCCTAAACCTCTAGACAGCCACAACCGTCGGATCTGGCCTCATAACAGATGGTCCAGATTAAACCGACACATTACAGATAAACCCCTATAATTAAATAAAGTCTAAATCAGGCTTCACCAACCCATCAAGTTTGACATGAAATAAAAGAGATTTTGGTTAGATTAAACAAATTTTTCCTTGAGCTCTATAGAAAGTTTAGCTTTGTTACTACACCATAGAGATTGGCAGAAATGAATTAGCTCAAGTGAAGCCTTCTTTACTCTATTTTGATTCTGTGTATACAGCGGCGACATGGATGCTGTGGTTCCTGTGACAAGTACCCGATACTCCATTGATGCACTGAACCTTATGGTGAAGGAACCATGGAAGCCTTGGATCGATAACAATGGCGAGGTAATGTTTCGTAGTCAAAGTCGATGATGACTATTTATATTTTGTGGTCATGTACTATGCGAGGTCTAGTTGAAGTCAGCATAATCCTCATCGCCATTACCTTATCGATTAATTTGGGGTTGACTAACAGAGTTATATTACAAAATAACAGAAAAAGTATTATGAATATTCAAACTTACAACTATATACATAAAGTTATATATGAACTTAAAATCTAGTTACGGAATTATTTCACTTGTTCTGATTCAGGTAGGAGGATATCGGGTGGTCTACGATGGACTTACACTTGCTACAATACGTGGGGCAGGCCATGAAGTTCCCAAGTATCAGTCAGGCCGGGCTTTTACACTTCTAAATTATTTTTTGAATAGCAAGTAGCTCTTTCAGTGAAATTTGTTGATCTTAGATATATATAAATATATATATATATACACACACACTTATGAGAAAAGGGTTCAGGGCTTAAAATCCTAAATTTAAGTATCATTATCAAATCCATCTAGTAAAAGAATCAGTCATTGTGTTGACGCTCAAGTTAATTCAACTTGCTTGAGACAACTTTCATCATGGTTGAAAAAATGAAAACCACTATTTGACCTATGTAAACACATTGAATTATCTAATGTCGGACATTTCTGACTTTGTATTGTCCACTGTAGTTCCAGCGGTAGGCCCATCATATCTTGGAAGACATTATTCTATCTGTTAGATTTAATCATTAATTTTGTTTTACACATCAATTTGTCAGCGTGACTCCACTTCATCGACTGAAATTTGGGCTACTGCCAAAACACTGGGGTCGGTGTTGTGAAATTTATTCCCATTCCGACGACCACTACTTAAAAATTGGCACCTCCTGTAGCCACCTAGATTGTTCACCTATTGGAACAACTTAATCTGGCAATTGAGAAAAAAAATTAACATTAAATCCTCCATAAGGTCAGATTGTGTATTTATCTTGACAGTTCATTTGCAAAATACGTTTCAGATTCTGCATTTCAAATATGATCATCCAAGTTCTCTGGCGACCCAGAGGAACCAAGTGTGCATGCCCATTTACAATTATCTTCATGGAGAAAGCTAATTTTTACCAATTTTATTACAGTCCCTTGGAAGAAGTTGATGAGGTGATACAATGCATAATCACTTCCTTATCTTCATGGAGAAAGCTAACTTTTACCAATTTTATTACAGTCCCTTGGAAGAAGTTGATGTGGTGATACAATGCATAATCACTTCCTTATTAAGTTCTCAAGGCATGGTAATCTGTTTCTAGGATGAAGGTGGAAGCTTCCCTTGTATGAAGGATGAGAACATAGTAAGTGCCCTTGCTGGCTGGTAGCTTGGAACAAAATGTCCAGAAAACCTTACAGTCACAAATGCAAGACCTCGATATCCCACTGCATACCCGCCAACCTTCACATACAACAAAAATGATCAGAATAAGCAAGGTAAGACAATGGAAGCAAGGTAAAATGCAATAAGCCACGTTTGGATCCACCCCATTGGTTCTTACCTCTTGTTGAGTGTACCAAGGGTACCAAGGAGTCTCTATGGATAAATTCATAGCATTTATGGAGTATCTGGTGGATGTTACTGGTATTACACCGTCTACGTCGCCACTGTTGAGTCAATTACATGGTTTAGAATGGAAAAAAAAAAAGCATTAACAAGCCTAATTATCATTTCTCCTCTCAAGGGGTATTTTAAAATGCACTGCCTACTTTAGAGGATTTCACTTCACTTCTAATCAATAGTGTAACCAAAATGTACACCCACGCATCCAGAGCAGAGTATAGAACTATAGTGAAAGAAAAGGATAGAGAAACAACTAACCTGTAGATCCAAACTCTTATCTGACTGGCCATCAGCTGTTGAATGATTGGAAGTATTGTAGTTGGGCTATCATTCCAAGGCAGACCGCTGCTTTGGCACATTCCAAGCACACGCACACACTCATTTGTTTAAATTCAAGCACAAGCATATAGCTCCATCACAGAAGAATCAATTTTGATCAAATAAAGTTCAATTAAAGGAGTGCCAAAATGTAGGATAAGTATTTCATACGTGCAAGAATTCCATTGATATGGAAGACCAGTGACATTTGCATGGAGGGCCTTTTGCACCTGAGGAAGGTTCAGATAGGATTGGATATAGTCATCTGAACAAGGGTCGAAGCCCACATCCTGTTCTCCACAATCAATGAGTGATGTTAAAATTATAATTGGAAAGAAAATTGAAGGGTGTCATTGATGATTAAATAAATGGCATATACATACTGAGTAGGGGTTGGGGGTTGATGGGTTTGTGCAGAAAGGAGCATAGATGTTGTAGCCATAGATTGGGCCTATGGCACCTCCTGCTTGGCCTAAGAAGTCGTCACATGCTTTGGTATCAGGCGCACTCGGAGTAAAATTGCAGTTTAAGATAATGCCTTGATGGATTTCATCAGGAAGTAACGCATGCGTCCAGAAGAAGTCGTATGAACCCCACGCATTGGTTTCATCGTCGATCAATGCGTTGCCAATCTAGAGATATCACACTTCATTTCAATGCTGTTTGGAAATTACTTAACAGAAAATGGCCTAAAGTAACTTTAAAATATTCATCAGTATTTCAACTATATCTCAGGTGTTGTGGTAGTTGGGGTTGAAGGATTTTCATTGTTTGTCATTAATGTCTTGTATTTTACGGTGACTGATCTTTTGGGTGTTTTTTAAAGATATTTTGGCAGTTTGCACTGACTATAAATACTCACTTAATGTAATGCACACCCGGACACTACCAAATCATGTAAATCTTGTTATGTTCTTTTTTGTGTTATTATTCATCATTTTGCAATTGGTTAGACTAAACTTTTTTTTCCCTCTTGGTGGGGGTATATGTGTGTGTTGGGGTTTGGATAGATACAAATGTATAATGAGTAGACATGAAAATAGCTTATGCATCCCCCACATATAAGTATATGGTTGGATGTCAACTCATTTGTGGCTCAAGTAGTTGGCCAAGAGGAGACCTGCCACAATATTCATCAGCATTAGAATTTTATCCCAACGATGTTGGAGTCAGTTATATAAATTTTTGTTTCGCCATTGCAATTTATCTTGGGCCAAATCTTAGGATACATTACACCTTTTCCAATCTATATATTTAATAATAAGGAATGATCCATCATAATAAATGAGACTTACCGCAATTCCTTGTAAGTTAATTGCTGTTTGGTTGGTGCGTTTGTTGAATTCAAGGATAGTGAGTGCAAGCTGAGGCACGTAATGTCCTGCATAGCTCTCTCCTGTTATATAGAAATCTCTGTTCTTGTATTGAGGGAACCTCTCCAGCCAATTTAGTAGAAAAGTAAGGGAATCTTGGGCAGTTCTCTTATCTCCACTTTCGTTGTAGTCTGATGTAGTATTTGAGTAGGAAAATCCCACGCCCGCAGGTGACTCAAGGAAGATGACATTTGCCACTGTAACATAAATAGAAAATCACTTTCTTTATTCCATTTCTTTCTTGGTGTTTTTTTTTTTTTTTTTTTCTTTTTTTTTTGGAAATAAGTGCTCTTGAAGTTACACATCGTTTTGCCACAAATGGAAGTACAGGTTATAATCAGTCAAGCAATCTTTAGAATTTAAATAAGTGAAAGAACATCAACCGTGGTGGTAAATGACAAATTGTGGGTCCCAACCATGGATGGCCGAAGTGACAATCCTTCATTGAGTAGGTAAACGCAAACTGGCCGCTTTTGGTGGAGAAGACAAAAAGAAAAGAAAGAGAAGCAACGAAAAAGAGCAGCATGGTGCACTCACAAGATATGTGGTAGAGTCAGTTACTAACCGTTGTTCCATGCATAGTTGTTTCCATGGAGTGTTTGACCATCACTGTTTACTCTAAAGGGCCCCAGTTCCATCATTGCTCCATTTCCGAAAGAAGAACATCCAGGACCTGTTATCCCCAGAAAAACAAAAAATGTAGTCTTAATGACTTATCACAACAATGTTAGTGGCTATCAACATCACAGGCCTCGATTATGACAAAGTGATGATGAAAATGGTGACGATGATGATGATATGATGGAAAACAAATGCCATGACTAAGATGATTCTGAAGAAAATTATCATCATCTCCACATTGTTGGTTTCATTTTGCCAGAAGTGGTGATGGAAATCATGATCATTAGCAACAAAATGAACATCAATTATGATAATCTCCACTAAGATGGCCATGTTTGTTGAAAAGTGGTTCCATTGCCTCTACTAATGCCCAGGAGGTTATGGTACGATGGTAAACGGAGAGAATTTAATATAGTATCATAGTCAATCCAGCCATGAGCGCAAATCTCCAAAGGGACAACTCAATGCTGAAACGTGCATGTCATGAGCTGTGCGCCGACCGGATTCCTCCTGAGGTAGTGTTGAAAAGTATTCTGCTGCCTCTACTAATGCCTTGACATTTTAGTAGGATTGATTAGTGGAGGAAATTTAATCATGGCCTTGGTCAATTTAAAAAAAAATGAAAAATGAAGCAGAAAAAACATGAAATGATTCTGATGCCAGGGTCATGGCAGCTTGGGTCAGTTACCGTGAAAAAAAAAGGCAACAACAAAGTGTAAGATGAATATGAATAGAATGGTGATGGAAAAAGGATCATGATATAAGGGTCGGCTCGAACACTCCGGTGAAGTGTATTAGCTCAAATATTTATCTGTTTGAAAGTGTCTACTGACCCCAAATAGTAAGTTAGAAGAGTCAACTGTTAATTTATAGGTATTGTTAAGAGTAAGTGGATCAAATTGAGTTTGATTTGGTTTAAGGTCAAGTAGGAAGAAGGGGCGCAAATTTAACTCAATCTACATATTAATCAAGTTAGAAATGACAACCGAAAGAAGATTAAATGATCATGCACGTTTAAGAACGGACACCCCCTACCAACGAGAAATGAGAAATACCTCCATTGAGCCACAGCACCAGAGGGTTAGTAGAGGCATTCCCAGGAGACTCCGCGAAGTAATAGAAGAGTGCCCTTCCATGTACGGGGTCCACGGTCACGTATCCTGAATACTGATCAAAACTCACCCCATTAGTAGGCTGGCCAGGCAACTTAGTGATCTTATCAGCTTCCATTGATCCATCCTGAGGGCCAACATACACATCTTGGGGGTGCAGTTCAAAGCTCCAATCCGATGTATCTGTTAGCCCGACTTTAGCTCGTTTAGCCTTTAAGAGTCTATGTAACGGATCGTATCCATTACTCCCATAGGAGTCCACCCAGGTGGCAATGGTGAGGCATGTGAGACACACCAAGAGTGCAGCAGCTCCCATGGTTCTGAATGATGAAATTGATGATACTTTGGCTGGATGAAGTTGATTGTTTATAGTGGGATGGGCGGTTTGTTCAATGGAAATCACTTTGTTCCAGTCGTCAGCATATGCTGCTCGGTCACAGACAGGTTGGGACTTTTGGCTCATATAATGAGATGTGTTGTTATTGACGTTTTGGACATTTTGGCACCTTCATCTTGGATATAGCATATGAACGGTTTCTGGCTTCCAAAATTCTGCATATGATTAATGAGATATGTTGTTATTGACGTTTTGGACATTTTGGCACCTTCATCTTGGATATAGCTTATGGACGGTTTCTGGTTATCAAAAGTCTGCATGTGGTCAAGTTTTTAACCTCTGTCTGTCAAAAACCTGCATATGTGGCCTAGTTTATAACTCCTCTCTCTTTCCACATGCGCATTCAACACACACAAACTTCCACATGAGCATTCACGCAGACAAACTTAGGGTGGCATTTCCCTATCAAAAAAACCGAGGGTGGCAATGCATCCGGCCTGGAGTGCGAGGAGGGGCGACATTTATAGGTTGGCAGGTGAAAGTGCAATTTGACGTTGGGTTGGCCAGTCAAAATAGAATTAATGAATCATTGAAAATCCAATTTGTTTATTAGTTAGGTTAGAAAGGCAAAGCTGAATGAACAAACGAAAGGGTCAACCGAAGCCTTAACTATTGGGTCAGGTAAAAGCCGGGTTGGCGCGTCAGTTGGGATTGCTATCTACTATTAGGCTACCAGGATAACAGTTTGGATCATCCGAGGATGAGATCATGTGGACAAACTCCATTGTCCACACATGCTTCAAGTTCAAGGGCTTAAAACTCCCTTGTTCTTGAAGAAGCAGAGGTGAGTGTCATTTTATTTGCGCAAAACGAAGCTTCGTGAAGAGGTTAGAGTTTTTCTAATATTTCACTTTTTTTATATGCTAAGGAAGTGATTGAGTGTCACGATCCGGGCCCGAGATTAGGGTTACTACTGTTAAACCCCGAGTCGCGACCACATACTTACTTCCGTAATTCTCGCATTACCGAAGTTAACACGAGATTCACAAGGGATCTTACATACATATTTGTCAAATGTACATTTTTGAGGAAATATATATATATATATACATTGACCATCAATTGAAACCTTACAAGTCCTTGATATAAGAGTAAAGTTTACTTACACATTTCATTAATGCTCAAGTCAACACTGTACACTTAAATACAATGCAGGTGACTTCTAGTTACATCCAAAACGAATTTAATCTAGTTCTCAAAATATTTCAACAACATTCTAAAACAATGGCCCTCCGATTTACGTCCACTCATTTAATCCTCCTTGAGGAACCTGATTGGCCTCCTCCGCTGGCGGCGCGGCCTCTGCAATATCGGAATGATAACAATTTGTTTAGCAATTCTAAACAATTCAAATCAACAAACAATTACATTCATTTGTCGCATTCAATTATTCATTAATTTAGTTCTTCCCTGAATGAAGCATTCAATTTCATTACGTACACTTTATCAAGTGACTTTTCATTGTCCTCAAGGGCATGGGCGGAAGGGCACACCATTCATGACCCAGCCTTAAGAAGGACTCATCTCATTTCATATTAGACACCTTATCAAGTGGCTTTTCAAATGTGTGGGATTTACCAGTGTCTTGATCAGAGATCACCGGCATCACTACGGAGCTCCGGAACACTCAATCTACTGCAGTAGACATGTTCTTTAATTCATTTCATTTCATTTCACTTCATTAATTCGATACATTACTCAATGGTAGCTCAACAAGAAGCATAACAGTATTAGACGTGAGAGGACAAGTCAACTCAAGTCAGAAACAATCAAATTTTCCTAAAACAACATCCGGGTGAAACGATCGTTATGTAATGTATGTGTTATGTTAGATGACATCACTTTTAGTAAAATTACATTCACATAACCTTAGCTAACACCCATGAAGGTTTAGGAAAATACCAATAGCCAATAGGCTTCTCTTCTGAGAAAGCAAAAATCAATCTGCAATTTCATCAAGTTCAGTCACCTTGCCGATCACTTGTCGGTTGACCGAACTCTGGATTTCGGCTGACCGAACTCTGTCAGTCGGCTTTCCAGAAGCTCAGTCTCCCTGATACAAATTCTGACATTTCTCCCAAGGAACTCGGTCAGGTGTCGGTCGACCGAAGTCACAGTGTCGGTCGACCGAGCTCGGTTCGGTTAACCTCTCGGTTCGAATTCCAGAGAGCTCATAAGAGATCTCAGAACACTCGGTCAGGTAGTTCGGTCGACTGTAGGTCGACCGAGCTTCAATGTCGGCTGACCAAACTCAGTTCGGTCAGCTTTTCAGAAATTGAAATCTCCTGCGAGATTCAGCCCAGAAAACGTCAGTCAGGTGTCGGTCAACTTGTCAGCTGACCGAATTACTCCCAGAAGTTCAGAATTCTCTGAACAGAATTTTCTGAAATTGAACTCCTTGAGCTCAAACAAGTCTATTAACATATGAAATCAATAGAATTGAGTACACTTGCCTTGTTTGGAGATTAATTAACAAGAACCTCCTTTCCTAACTTGAATTTGAGATGAAACCCAATTGAAACCCTCTTTGGAACCTAAATCAAACATAAATTTCACAAATGGAACTCCAATGAGTTCTAATGCAATGAGTTCTAATGAGCTCTTTATGCTAGAAATCACTCCAAATTATCAAAGAGAATTGAGAAACTCTATAAGCAACCTAAATCACTTACTTGTAGTTCTCTAGACAAGAACTTTGAGTCTTTTCTTAAGCTTGGAACCTCAAGAAAACAAGGAAGAATATGGAGAAGATGATGATGAAGACAAAGTTCCTCTTCAAGCCTCCAACCACACTTGATGGAGAGAATTTGGAAGAAAGAAGAAGAAGAGAAAGAGAGAAAGAGAGCTGTGCTGGGAGATGGATGGATGAAATGAACTCAAAGTTCATCATCATCCCTTATAAGCCCATTTTTGCATTTAAGCCCCTCTCATTTCCTCTAATTACATATTGAGTCAAATCAAGGGTCATTTGATCCAATTCACGTCGAATGGAGTCGCTACAATTACGGAAGTTAACGTACTACTCGAGATACACGTGCAGGTATCAAGAGTTTCCGTATTTGATTAAATACGCGAAAATTCGTATTTACAAAAAAGTCTTCGTATTCCTCTATCTAAGCCTAAAAGTATTTCAATTCATTTATTACCTTATCATTAAGCTTAAATCAATCATTTGGGACATGTTCAATTCAACTTGGCCATTAAGCCACATTAATTCCTTAAAACACATTCAATTAGCATTAATTCCGATTAATTAGAGTTAATCTTGATTAACTCGGAACAGGGTGTTACACTGAGTCTGTCGATGGGCTTCCAGATTGGGCCATCAACCCAATTATGTTGGATATTAAACCTCAATGTAGTTGTTTTTCCTCTGTTGGTTTATTTTTTCTTTCTAGAATCTTCAGTGAGACTGCTCATCATTTCACCGAGTATTACTCTAGGCTTGGTAAGAGTTTTTATAAGGTCGATGATATTCCAGAGTGGTTTACGCCTGTTTTGCCGCCACTCTAATTGTTGTTTTGTGTTTGATTTGTCTTTCAATAAAAGATTCTGTTTACCCAAAAAACAGTTCAAGGGCTCATAACAAGATTTTGAAGGGCCTATTTGGCAACGTTTTATTGAATTCCAACAGTGTGGAAGAATTACATGATGACTTCCTGTATATTTTCCACTCTTAGCACATTTGATCAAAATGCATGGTAAGAACTCAATACCCAGTTAAACAAAAGCGACTTGCTTAAGTTGAATGAAAAAGATAAGAAGTCAGTAAGTCTGGACCATCCTTGCAGAAAGTCCAAGGAGAGCTGAGAACAAAAAAAACAGATACAAGCCAGAGGAAGTTTGATTTATTAGAAGTCACATTAACAACCGATCAACTCAGGAGGTGATTGGTCGGGGTCGGGTTGGCTACAGCCCAGACACCACACCTGACAGTTTTAACTACTGTATCCCAAACGCAGCCCCCGTTTCAGTACAGTCCAAAGTCTGGACTCATACCTGGTTTTCACTTTTCTGGTCCTTTGGGTGACTGGTAAAACAGGCATGTTGTTATCCTTAGCTCATCATTTTTCTATAATATTGAGGACCTGTTTTGATGTAGAGAATATGTCGAGTGGAGAATCACACCAGTAGCTGGAGGAATGAGAACATTAGTAACTGTAACAGTTTCACTTGTTGTGATTCAGTTAGGAGGATATAGGGTTGCTTACAATGGACTAACTTTTGCTACAATACGGGGGGTAGGCTTAGACTTTCCCAAATATCAATTAGGCCGGATTTGGCACTTCTCTAGTATTTTCTGGACAACAAGTAGCCATTAGAATGGAATTTGTTGATCTTTGATATATACTTAGGAGAAAAAGGTTTAGGTCCCGGAATCCTAATTGTAGGTGTCATTAGTAAATCAATTTTTAAGAATGTAGTTATTGTGGTGGTGACCAAGTTGATTCAACTTGCTTGAGACAACTTTGATTGTGGATAGAAAAAATGAACTATTGTTTGACCTGTATTACACACTGAACCATCTATTGCAGGACATGTCAACTTTGGATTGTCCAATGTAGTTCCACTGTGGTCGGCCCATCTTATGTTGGAAGACGTTATTTACTCTGTCATGTTTAATCATTAATTGTGTTTTATGTATCAATTCTGCCCACATACCCACCTGGGAGTTGAAGTAGCATGAGGCTTGGGCTTGCTCCCAACATCTTGTGTTCAAATTTCAAAACCACCCTAGATTTGCCCAGTATGCATTTGTGTGGGTTTAGTGGGTGCCACCCAAGGGATTAATCTTGTTGGATCAATGACCTTAGGGATAACCATGTCATCCAAAAAAAATCAGCCAACAAGACTGCTCTATTTGGACTGAAAAGTCGGCTAGTGCCAATACAGTGGGTCTGTGTCATGAGAGAGTACGTAGTCAATCCCATTCTGGCTCCATAAGATCATATTGGGGATCTATCTAAACCATCCATTTGCAAAACTAAGTTTCAAATGCTGCATTTCATTTATGATCATCCAAGTTCTCGTCAGACCCAAAGAAACAAGTGTGCCTTGTTCATTTACATTTATGTGACCACAGAAAGAACAAATTTCACTAATTTTATTACATTCCCTTGGAAGCGGTTGAATATGTGAAATACAATGCATAACCATTTCCTTATTAACTTCTCAGGGCATCCCTATCTGTTTCTAGGAGGAAGGTGGAAGAACCCCTTGTATGAAGGATGAGAACATGGTAAGTGCCCTTGCTGGCTGGTAGCTTGGAACAAAATGTCCAGAAAATCTTACAGTCACGAATGCAAGACCTTGATATCCCACCGCATACCCGCCAACCTTCGCATACAGCAAAGATGATAAAAATAAACACGGTAAGACAATGGAAGCAATGTATAATGAGATGAATCTTTCTTTTGGATCTACACCATGTGTTCTTACCTCTTTTTGAGTGTACCAGGGGTACCAAGGAGTCTCTATGGTTAAATTCATAGCATTTATGGAGTATCTGGTGGATGTTACTGGTACTACACCATCAACGTCGCCACTGTTGAGTCAATTTAAATCGTTTAGAATGGAGAAAAATATGCATTAACAAGCCTAATTATCAATTCTCCTCTCAAGGGATAGTTTGAAGTGGACTGCCTACCAAGAGAATTCACTTCACTTCTTATCAATATTCAATAGTGTAACCTAAAATGGACACAGGCGGCACATCCACCACGGCACATCCATAACAGAGTATAGAACTGAAGTGAAAGATATGGAGAAGATGCAGAGAAACAACTAACCTGTAGATCCAAACTCTTATCTGACTGGCTACCAGCTGTTGAATGACTGGAAGTATTGTAGTTGGTCTATCATTCCAGGTCGGAATTACAGAGCTGTTTTGGCCCATTCCAAACAACAAACACTCATTAATTTGGTTAAAAGTCAAGAATAAGCATATAGCTTCCCACCACAAAAGAATCAATTAACAAAGTTCAATACAAGAACATGCCAAAATGCAAGATAGGTCTTTTATACCTGCAAGAAGTCCATGGATATGGAAGACTAGTGACATTTGCATGGAGGGCCTTTTGTA
The DNA here is from genome assembly GCA_029852735.1 of Persea americana. Taxonomy (NCBI): domain Eukaryota; kingdom Viridiplantae; phylum Streptophyta; class Magnoliopsida; order Laurales; family Lauraceae; genus Persea; species Persea americana. The sequence continues at coordinate 55,406,505 of CM056812.1, forward strand.
CTTGAGGAAGGTTTAGATAGGATTGGATGTAGTTATCTGAACATGGGTCAAACCCCACATCCTGTTCTCCACAATCAATGAGTGACAGTAAAATTAGAGTAGGAAAGAAAATTGTAAGGGTGTCATTTATGATTAAATAAATGGCATATACATACTTTGTAGGGGTTAGGGCTTGGCGGGGATGTGCAGAAAGGAGCATAGATGTTGTAGCCATAAACGTCACCTATGGCATCACCTGCTTGGTTTTCATAGTTATCACATGCTGGGGAGTCAGGCGCACCTGGAGTAAAATTGCAGTTTGAGATAATGCCTTGATGAATTTCATCAGGAATGAGCGCATGTGTCCAGTAGAAGTCGTATGAACCCGACACATAGGTTTCATCATCGATTAATGCATTGCCAATCTGGAGACATCACATCACACTTCAATTCCATGCTGTGTTGGGAATTACAGTAACAAAAATGGCCTAAAATAGCCAGAAAGTACTTCCCAGTATATGTGATTCGTTAGACTAACTTTTACAAATGACTTAAATCTGGTTGTGTTTTTTCTGTGTTGCTTGTTTATTCATTGTTATGTGATTGGTCAGACTAAATTTTTCTCCCATCCCGGTGGGATATGTTAAGTAGATTAGTCTTCCACTTCATAACTGCTTAGGCTTTTGTGACGTATTAGGTAGTAGAACTTGACGTAACATCAAAGCCATGCCAGGTCTCGAGTTCAAACCTTTGGGAGGCTCTATTTTTCAAGGTCACACGAGCACACGCATATGGGTTGCAAATTCAAGTGGAACCCTATTCAAAGAGGGTGTTAAGTAGATTGGTCTTTCACTTCCTAACAATCTTAAGGTTTTGGAATGTATTGGCTGGTCGGACTTGACAAGGTATATGTGCATGTTGGGGTTTGAGTAGATACAAATGTATAAATAGACATGCAAGGTAGGAAATTGTCTGCATAAATCCATGTGTTGTGCAGTCAATAAGATAGTTTTATGATGACTCACATGTACCAAATAAGAGTTAAATATCTTTTAATGATTAGTTGATTTTGAGATTAATTAATTTGTTGTATCATAGTTAGTTGTGTTGTTAATGAAAGTTGAGTTGTATAAATACTAACGAAAAATTAATGAATGAATGGATTTGGGTTGTGCAATTTTTGAATTCTCACTCTTTGGTTGAGTTTTAGTGGCTAGGCTTTGCTAGGTTGAGGATTCCAAAGCTAATGATTATCTTTGACTTTGGATCACTATAAACATAATCCCAACCAATGATGAATTTGAATAATTCAATGGCATCAAACTATTAAGATTCCTCCACTAACCAACCCTACCATAACCTCTAGGTGCATTAGTAGAGTTAGCAAAAGTGTTTTTCAATACTCCCTCTCCGGTGGAACTCATCCAACACACATCTCACGATATGCATTATCTCAACGTCAACACTTTTCTCTTGAGATACAAACTCGCTAGCGATTGGCTTCTCTAATACCATATAAGTTTTCTCTGTTAACAATCCCTACCAAAGCCTCGAGGCCTTAGTAGAGCAGGAAGTACTTTTCAACATATCTAATTAACCATGGTCAGCGGTGTCAGATTGTTAATTCTTAGATTGGTTGTACTTCTTCAAATATATATATAATTTATAATAAGGAATGAATCAAGTCCTAATAAATGAGATTTTTTACCGCAATTCCTTGTAGATTGATTACTGTCTGGTTGGTGATTTTGTTGTATTGAAGGATGGTGAGTGCAAGTTGAGGCACATAATGTCCGGCATAGCTCTCTCCTGTAATATAGAAGTCTCTGTTCTTGTATTGAGGGAATCTCTCCAGCCAATTTACAAGAAATGTAAGGGAATCTTGGGCCGTTCTATTATCTCCACTTAATTTATAGTCTGATGTTGTATTTGAGTAGGAGAATCCCACGCCAGCAGGTGACTCAAGGAAGATGATATTTGCCACTGTAACATAAAAGAAAATCACTTCTATCAAGCAATAATCCTTGGTCAAGGGTAATGCAAAATGGCCTCTTTTGCTAATGGTACAATCACAAGGATATGTAGTAAGAGTCAGTTACCATTGTTCCATGCATAGTCGTTTCCTTGGAGTGTTTGACCATCGCTGCCTACTCTAAAGGGCCCCAATTCCATCATTGCTCCATTTCCGAATGAAGAACAACCAGGACCTGTTGTCCCCCAAAAAATTAAATGAATAAATAAATAAAATTATACTCTTAATGACTTATCACAAACATGTTAGTGGCAATCATCATCATGCCTCAATATATTATGACCAAGTGATGATGAAGATGATGATGATATGAAGGAAAACAACTACCATGACTATGATGATACTGAAGATAATTATCAACATCTCCACATTGGTATTGTCATTGTGCCCAAGATGGTGATGAAAATCATGATCGTTATCAACAAAATGAACTTTAAATATGATAATCACCACTAAGATGGACATGTACTTGGCCTTGGCGAAGTTCATAATCATTCATGATTATGTAGTAGAAAAAACATGAAATGATGCTGATGCCAAGGTCAAGGCCAGTGACCGTGACAGCAAGAGCAATAACCAAAGTGTAAGATGAATGTGAAGATAATAAAAATTGAAAAAAAGGGTAATGAGCATTGGTGACAATCCGATGGATTAATTGGGTTAGAAATGTCACTTTGAACCTCGAATTAATTATAATGCAGGTTTAAGAACTGCCAGCCCTACCAATGAGAAATGAGAAATGAGAAATGAGAAATACCTCCATTGAGCCACAACACCAGAGGTTTAGTAGAGGCATTCTCAGGGGACTCTGTGAGGTAGTAGAAGAGTGCTCTTCCATTTACAGGGTCCACGGTCACATATCCTGAATACTGATCAAAACTCACCGAGTTAGGCGCCCCGGGCAACTCGGTGATCTTATCGGATTCCATCAATCCATCCTGGGGGCCCACATACACATCCCGGGCATGCGGATCATAACTCGAAGCCGATATATCGGTTAGCCCGACTTTAGCTCGTTTAGTCTTCAAGAGCCTACGTAACGGATCGTATCCATTACTCCCATAGGAGCTCACCAAGGTGGCAATGGTGAGACATGAGAGACACACCAAGAGTGCAGCAGCCCCCATTGTTTTAAATGATGAAATTGGTGTTACTTTGGTTGGGGTGGAGTTTGCCTGTTTATAGTGGGATGGGCGGTTTGCTCAATGGATAGACTTTGTTCCTAATGCTTATTCATTAGTGGGCAAGGACTTTTGGCTCTTACAGTAAGATGTGTTCTTTTTGCCTTTTTGGTAAACAAATGATGATAAGATGTATTGTTATTAACGTTTTGGATTCTCCTACCTTCATCTTCGATATAGCCCATGGCCGGTTTATGGCTGGTCAAAATCTGTATATTGTATCTCTCGCTCCACATGTGCACACTCACACGCACAAACTTTGAGGTGGCTTTGTGTTAGCCTGGATGCCCAATTGTGGCTAACATGTATAAGGTGGCAGGTAGGCCCGTCAATCCAGCCCTCTAACAAAGGGGCCTGGCTTAACCCTCCAATCCCGGGAAAAATGTGGGCCACTTTTCTTGTCCTAAAGCAACAATGGTTTTATGCTCTATTGGTTGTGTTAGAAAGGCATTCAAGCATCCCTCCACCATAGGTGCACGCGAGAGTTATACTAGGGACCTAACATTTTGGTTTCTAAAAGCCAGCAGCCATGACAGCCTGGTTAGAGCATGACCTAGCACACGGCCCTGGCCGACCCTAAGAGTCAGGCCCTGGACTTCTTTTTTTGAATTAGATATGTATCCATTTAACTGCTGGGCCCTTATACAGAAATTGTTCTCGGACCGACCCATTTAGCTAATGGCCAGAAAATTGGCCCGATCTTAGCCTCACAGGCCTAAAAGGAAGCCCAAATTCAACCCAAAGCAGGCTGGATCCCGGCCATGCCAAAGGTGGCCGCTTTAAGTCCTTGTGCTCCGCAACTGAACCTTCAATAATAGCTATTTAAAATGAATTGATACAATGCATGCCCAGAGATCCTAACAGGTTCCATTTAAATCAATAAACCACAGATAAATAAATGGAGTGGGCTTACAGTCCTTTTCGTTCCCTGTTATGGTCATGACAAGGCCCATCAACCTAAGATTAGGGTCAATGTCAAAAAGAGCCTCCACAGTTCCATGAACTCATTTCATAAGGATGTTGCCTGTTATCAATTTGAGTGTTTGTGTCATAATTCCGTCCAACTCAATATAAAATTATCCGCTTTGACCCACATATGCACGTGAAGACTTACCAAGAGGTCACTCATCCTAGTATTGCTCTCGCCCGAGTACGCTAAGGGCCCGTTTGGATGCCTACAGAATAAAATATTTACAGATTTAATTATTACAAGAATAAAATAGTATAGAATACAACAATGTAATATTATAACAGTATAATATTTTTACTGTTTGGCAATTTTTGAATAATTTTACAGATTTTAAATTCAACAATTTGAAGATGTTATGATTAAAGTAAATTACATTATAAGAATATTTTTTTATTAAAATTTTTAATTTATATGTAATTTATCACATCTAGATAAAAAAAGTAATGTGGTAAAGTAAAGTTTAACTTTCATGTTTTTACCATCAGTTACTTTTCTTTTATCACATAAAACCATAATAAAGTATAGTAAAGTAAAGTCAATAAAAAAATAACTACTTTATAACTCTCTCTCTCCCAGTTTACTTTACCACATACTTCATCTAACCTTACTTTACCTCACCTTTAACCATGATGTGGCATCAATCTTTATTTTACTTTACCACACCCGTAAACAAGTCATTTTTTATTTACCATATAAAACTACGATAAAATATGATAGATAAAGTAACACTACAACAAAATGCACTTTTCCAGACACAAGTTGCCGACGCAGTGAAAATTTGCGTTGGCAAAAGTCTTATTTCCAACACATATTTAGACTGCGTTGGCAAAAGTCACAAAAATTGTTAATTTTACCGACGCAAGTAAGACCGCGTTGGCAAAAGCTGTGGAAACCATGTTGGCGCCAACAAAAATTTCCTCCAAAAGAAAGGGAAAGTTTTGCCAACGTGTGTTTTTCTAATGGCGACGCAATAATGCGTTGGCAATTATCTTGCCTACTGGCGATGCACAAGTGTGCGTTGGGAAAGCTCTGAGCTTTTATTCACACCATTGCCAACGCAGGAGTTGCGTCCGCAAAGCCCCATCTTTGACAAACTTACATTTCCCGATACTATTTTCCGGCGCAGTGAAAATTTGCATTGGCAAAAGTCATAGAGAATTGTTATTTTTACCTACGCAAATAAGACCGCGTTGGCAAAAGCCGTGGAAAAACTTTTCCGACACTATTTGCCGACGTAGTAAAAATTGGCATTGGTAAAAGTCTTATTTTCGATGCATATTTGGACTGCGTTGGCAAAAGTCACAAAGAATTGCTACTTTTACCGACACAAGTAAGACCGTGTTGGCAAAAGTTGTAGAAAACATACATTAGCTCCAACAAAGATTTCCCCCAAAAGAGTATGATAATTTTTCCAACGTGTGTTTTTCTATTGGCGTTGCATTAATGCATTAACAATTATTTTGCTTACTGGCGATGTACAGGTTTGCGTCCGCAAAGCCCCATTTAGTAAAATTCTTTTTTGCCAAAATAATATAGGACACCATTTTAATCGACTTTTTTTATTCCCAACTCTCTACCTTTTTCATGTTTATTTAATTTTTTTTTATTCTGGGGGCAACTACAATACCTTGTAGTGGAGAATGTTGAGAACTTTTTTGGGTGGGTCCCACTCGTGCCCATATATGGAAAATCAGAGTTGTTCAAAATAATCAAACACATTTATTTATGGGGTATCCCAATTTTTTGTTTAAAATTGAGTTTGAACCATTGTAAGATTGACCAAACAAAAAACCATGGCTAAAAAAATGTTGTTTTATTAACTTTTTTTGTGTGTTCAATCGTACGATGAGATAACCTCTATTCAAAATGAGATTTGACGATGCCTTATAAATGTATGGTGGTTATTCATCGAAGGTCGGACTTATATATAAGGAAAGCCCTCACCCAATTTGAAAAAAACATATAAGGCCTATATTTTGAGCCCGTAAGTACCACTTAAAAACCTAATTTAAAAATCTCAACCCACCCTCACTAAAAGTCAATTTTAATTAACTTTTAGCGGCTTCCATAGCAGTGGCTGCCTGTATAAATCCCACTCTAATGGCGCCAAAATTTGGTGGAAATTAAATTTTTTAGTTTTTAGCGTCTTACGTTTTGCGGCGGCCTATGCTTTTGAGGCTAAAGATATATATTTAGCGTCTAGTATTATATATTGGGTGAACTAAATCTAATTTTTGGTGGGCCATAGTATCCACTACAAGTAAATACATTTTTAGCGGCGAACTTATAGCGGCAGCCGGCCAAAAGCGCTGCTAGAAGTAACTTATAGCGGCGGCCATATATGGCCCCCGCTGTAAGACGATTTCTTACACATTTTTAGCGACGGTCTTTGCTCTAGCCGTCGGTAAAAACGTTTGTCCCATGGCGCCAATCTTCAAGCGGGAAAATTTTTCGTTTTTACCGTCGAATATATAGTGGCAGCCAATACATTCGATGGTAAAATGAAATTTTAGCGTCCACGGGATGGTGGCCGTTGCTAAAAGTTATTTGTTGTGGCGGCCATAGGTGGCCCCGCTAAAAGTTTTATTAAAATTCCCCCCTTTTCTGCCCTTATCCCCGTCTCGCTCTAATTGCCCTCTCTGGCTTTGGTGTAGAAGTCCCCAGCCTGGACGACCCTCTCTCTCGTTCTCACCTCTCCCTCAGGATCCCTCTCGCCATCACCCTCCAAGTGAGCAATACCAGCCAGCCCTCCTTCTCCAACCGCTGCGCACACCTCACAGCCTATCACCCTCATCGCCTCCCTGCGCAGAGTCTCCCCCGATCTCACAGCCCATCATCCCTTTCAGGCCGCCCCCTCCATCGTCGCCATCTCGTGCGCAAAGCCTCGGTAGAACCTATCTGGACTCCCCCTCTGGTGCCGATCCTTTCCCACATGGGCCACTGGCTATTGTAGATTTGGGTGGGCATCCTTGTGGCAGAACAGGGAGAATTGCATCATCGCTGCCCTAAGGCGACACTCATTCACGCCCAGACACGCCCCTTTTCCCCTCCACGCCAAACCGCACCATTGCCATCCACAGGTAAGGAACTGCCCCTTCTTTCCCTGTCATCTACACCAACACCCAGTGCCTTGCACCGTTTCACATCACCTGCGCACAGCCACACCCTTCCCCCTCCATCTTATTCCCTTTTTTTTTGTGCTTTCTTTTTCCTTTCCATTACTCTCTCTCTCTCTCCCTTCTCCCTCATCGTGCACCACTGCACCCACCCCCTTCCTCCCTCTCTCTTTCTTTTTCTCTCTTTCTCCTTCTTCCCCACCTGCACTCCATCTCCCTTCTTATTCACCACATCTCTCTTTCCTCTCTCTTCCCCCCTTTCTCATCTCCTTTGCTCACTGTGCTTATGCACTACCCTGCAGACCCCGTCTCTGCATCATCTTCTCCATACTCAGTGGCACAATTTCGAATTGTTGTGGGTGACACCCCTAAATCCCTAGGTCTCTGTGTCATCTTCTCCATATTGCAGTGGTTTAGGGTGACAACCCTAAATCCCTTATTATTCTTCTTCTTTTAATCTGAAGAGTCCAAGATAGGGATGTTGGAGCAAGCACCCATTGAACCCACTGATACATGATTTTTCTGTTTCTGTTTCCCTCCTTTGTAACCTAGGGTTTGGACTATTTTTTCTTGTATTTTGAGATTACCCAAAGCAGTGTTTTCATTCTAGTTTTGTCGTAGGTCCATGGAATCAGATCTTTTGATCAGTAACATCTTCGTACATTTCAAATCAGGGACTTCATTGATGTAATGGGATGAACGCCAGTGGATCATTTGAAGGATTTTTCTTTGATGAATGAAGTATGGGCTAAAAGTAAATGGTTAAGGAGATGCAGCAGTTGTATAGACTCAACAGAAGAAGGGAGAAAGATTGAATGTGTAGGTATTGAGTTTGAGATCATAGTGGTATCAATTGGGTTATGGAACAGGAATGCTTTTTTTTTTTTTTTTTAGGGACTGTTTGTTTCATGGAAATGGATATGGGTTTTAGGAAGGTATTATGAAGGAAGTGAGGGGTGAAGGATACAAGGTGGAGATCTAGATGGGAGCTTGATTTTTTTTAGGATTTGAATTACTGGGACATGGCAGGGTATTCATTTCAAGTTTACTCTTGATTCAATTTCAATTAAATGGGTGGTTATTGGATGGTTTGTTTAGCATATTCACTTTTATTCCTTGATTTTTAACAACTTTTAGAAATGTAAGTAGTTTTATGCTGGTTGTATATCTTATGTTGGAGGAAAAGCTATTAAGATTGAAACCATTTGGCTGGTTTATTAAATGATCCATGATGTGCTTCGGTTATGTGATATTTGTGTGCTTTTTCATGTCATATGCATCTATCTGTTCTTTTTCTGATAATGTAGTTGAACCGTTTTTCCCTCAAACTTGGTAGATGTCCCTTATCTTGTTTCATTCCTTAATGACTGGGTGGATATTTTGGGAGGAGCCAGCTTGCTCAGGTAGATCCCAAAGCACATTAAACAATGCTATTTTGCAATTAGCTGCAAAATACCTAGAAATGGATACTACCAGCTGTTTAAGACATTCTCTTATTCTTGGAACAAAGGTTTTTCTTGCCTTTTCCCTACATGTGCTTTTAGTTAGTTTTTGATAGGAAGGAAATCCAGTGTCACCATAGTTATGAAATGGGTCCCAAATGCAAACTTTTTCATTCATATATTTCCAATCATCTTGAAGACTGACACTGTAGAGTTAAGGTGAAGTAAGGAGGGTTAAGGGACAGTAAGAAGGAATCTAGCAAAATAGTTTCTATTCCAATATACTTTTACAAGTCGTGGAATCTTCCTGATTGGCTTATACATTGGGGTCATCCTGGGAACATGGTACATGCCCTGCTTCTTGTTCTGTTTTCTTTCATTCTTTTGTTTGGAATTGGTGCATCCTATTTTCTTATACCCCAAAAACTTTTCAACATGAGAAGTGAATCTGGCAGAGTTTTATAGTTATTTAAATATTTATCCAACAATGTGTACCCAAGTTCATTATTGTTGTTGTTGAATCCCAAACAATTCTAGTTTTCATTTGAATTCAGTGACTTTGGATACTTGGTGGTGCACCTAACAATAGAAAACCCAGATGGTGGATTTCATCTTGTCTTTACTAGTTCAAGCACAACCCAACAGAGCGAAGTTACATATTGTGAAGTGCAGAAAGTTGCAGCAACTGCTTATGAAAAAAATGTTGAAAGTGAAATTTCATTCAAGTGGTTTGACTTGATGCTCCTTACATGTTTGACTTGTATAATATTACACTCTGTTCATCATGAGTCTTTTGCTTGTATATTGGACTTGTGTTACAAAGACAGTGCCTATCTTCCTGTAGACAACCTGGAAATAAGCTTACAACCAATTTGAAAGAGAGTCCAACAGAAACTACCTTCTCTAGTTAACTGGATTCTCAAGTTCCCTTAGAAACATAAATAACTTAAATCAACTCTTCACAAAAATGAAACTAACTTTGTCATATCCAAACCTCAAAAGCAACCAACTACCTGAATCAGAACCTAAGACCCTTAAAAGAACAGGAGCCCAAAACCTTTGCATCCAACCGTCAGGACTCCCATTAAGCTATCTGGTCTCAGTGAACAATGCACAATGTTTTTAGCTGCATTCTCAGAATAATTTTGAGATGGTGAAATTGTAATAGCCTAAAGCATTAACGAAATTAGAAATTTGCTAAGGCGAGAAGTTAAGCTCATTCTCCAACCTGTCCATGCCATGTCCTGCATTCTGTAACTAGGTGCTTGTGGTAGGACCATCCTGGACTGCATCTCCTTCTGCAGTAGGTTCCCCACCACTGTCTTAACTCCATTCTATGTAGGACTGGCCAATATATCCCTTCGTAGTAGCCTGGGCATTAATATCAAATGCACAGAATTGTTTTGGAGGCAGTACTTCAAATTTATCTCTTGTGCTTCTATTGGCACATTCTTCAATTGTTTGGTATTGATCAACAATCCCACTGGAACTTGAATCTCCAGTTTCATACAATTCCCTGCGATGCGGGTTAGAAGATGTAATTGGATTAGTTTTTTGGGTAGGAAGTTCAAAGTGAAATGGATAAGTGTATCTACATCTGGTTAGTACCTTCGCTATCTTTTCAACTTGTTATTTATGGGTGTGTATTACTTTCTTTGATGGTAACATGTTGTCTTAAACCGTGGATGACAGGTTTTTATTTTTGTCCATTGGATGATAGTTTGTTTTTGATTGGTGGTAACATGACTTTGAACCGACATTCTCAAGGTTGCAGTAGTGAGCACTATCCACTATGCCATAACCATGGATGATAGTTGTTGATCCATTTTTGAAGTCAACACGGGTTTGATTGGTTGGGATTCCACTGCATGCATCGGCAAAGAAAGATTTTTAAAACTTTTGTGGTGCCTTCTCTATTACCTATCATGGAAGTTGATGAAAAGCTTTGTGAGATAAAAAGGAAGTTGGAAGTTTCTACTATTTGATTCTTGTGTGATTCTCTTCTCAGCTTCCATATCTTTGGGGCTTGAATTATATAACATATAGCATATGTAGGGCTTGAATTATATAGCATATAGCATATGTACTGATCTCATGCAAAAAGAATTAATTTCCCATTTAACAAATCTGCAATTTAGCAAAGTAGGCCAACCCTTCTCCCTTTCAAATTAAGACATTTTCAGCTTGATTAATAAATGTATCCATTTAGGATAAAATTATACAACCTCTATACTCCATACAACATAAACTCTCAAAGGGACTCATTGCCATTACTAATCATAGATTCTATCTTGTAACATCCACTTTGGAACCAAAACTCTGGAATTTTTCTCCTCAAGTGCACTGATATTGATGTTTCTCTCCTTTCTCATTTTCATTTACTATTACTATTAGGTAAACACATGCTTAGTGATTTAGAACTTGATGTCTCATTTTCACATGTTCAGGTTATGTGAAGGTGGAGAGCTTTTGGATATGATACTCTCCAGGTGAGTTTTTGTTATTGTCATATGGGTACTGCAAAGTGATTATATAAAATTATTATGCTAATTTAATATTGTCTCATTATCCCAAGATCTTTTTTGTAGCGAATGCTTTGCCTTGTAAGAATTTATTGCTACTTGTATTTTGATGATGTTCTTTTTTTGTTTTGCAGATTGGTTTTGGATTTCATTGTGCTGGCTGCGGGCTCTTAGGGATTAGTATTTTTATTTTGATCACAGACATTTGTGGATGTTAGAGAATTTTTGAAATGATATAGTAGTAATATTACTGTATTTTAGAGATTTGTGGATTTATTTTGGTTTATGGATGTGGGATATTTGGTTGTGGATGTTATTTTCAATTTATTGATGAACTTATTTTAAATTGGGTTGTGCATCAAGTTTGTTGGTTTGGAAATTATTCATATTTTTATTTGTGGTATACAGGGAGAGATGAAAATTTAATTTGAAAAAAATAATATTAAGCTTTCTTGACGCACCTGCGTGCGTTGTAAAAAAAAGAAAAGGTATTACAACATTTACCAATGTGATTTGTGCGTTGGCGAAGTTGCATTTCCCAATGCGTTAGCCCAAAGATATAGCGCATTCCCAACGCATTAGTAGTGTCAGCTATTTCATGAATTCCCAATGCATTCGTGGCGTTGGCTATTTCATGCAATCCCAACGCATTGGTAGCGTCGCCCATTACCATGAATTCCCAACGCTTCATCATCGTCGCCCATTACCATGAATTCCCAACGCACTACGAGCATCGGCCATTACCATGAATTCCCAACGCACTGCCAGCGTCGGCCATTACCATGAATTCCCGATGCACTGCCAGCGTCGGCCAATACTAGGAACTCCTGACGCACTACCAGCGTTGGTGTTTATTTTGATGACGTTGGTACTGCGTTGGCAAATATGGCTTTCAAATCAGAAAGATTGGACTTTTGTCGACGCATATCTCTTCGCCGACGCATTGGCCGACGTTGCAGTGCGTTGGTAATTGTATAGGGATCTGCCGACGCAGTTAAAATAGCGTCGGCTATGGATTTGGCTACACATAGTTGCCGATGCACAGCCGACACACTGAAATGCGTTGGGAAATCCTTTTCCGACGCAAAACCTACCTTTCCAGATGCGGCGACTGCGTTGGCAAAACTGTATTTTGTTGTAGTGTAAAAAAAGAAACTACTTTACCATTCCTTCCCACCTTCACCATATACTTTATCTCACCTTTACTTTACCACACCTTTACCGTCCTATGAGATTTACTTTTACTTTACTTTACCATATATGTAATCATACACATTATAATGGATTTGGTGAACTAAAATCTTTACTTTACTCTACCACTTTGTAATAGTTATTTTTAAAGACTCTTATCTTGTAGAAAGTTTTCTACAGGGAGGAGTTGTAGGAGAGAATATTGAACTTTTTGAAAGAAAATAATCTTTTCTCCAAATTTTTCTTGAGTTACCAAACGCACCAGATTTTCTTCTTTAAAAAATAAAAGATTATATTCTATAAAATATTATTTTCTTGTGTTTTCTTGTGCATCCAAACAGGCCTTAAACTCCTGAGTTCTTACGATTTACGGGGCCGTACGGTTTTAAAAGGCCTTATATTTTGTTAAGACGAGATTTGACTTATAAGCCCAAGTTCAGGACTTAAATATTTTCGATCCAGGCTAGCAGAGAGACTCATCGTTTGAAGCCCGTGATTGACACCCGTGGTTAAAGGTGCTGCGTTGACCAAGTTCTCACATTTTCCCCCACATGAAATATAGTCATTCTCGGTTCTGATACCAACTATCAAAGCCCCGCCCAACTTAGCATGAAACTCTCCGCTTTGGCCCAAATGCTTACACAAGGACTTCAAAGGAGGTCACACATCCTAGTATTACTCCCACCACACTATGTTTCACTCGAAAATTCTTACGGTTTCCGGAGCAGCATGGTTTTAAAAGGCATTATATTAATTTAAGACAATGTTTGACTTATAAGTTCAGGGTCAAGACTTGGAGATTTTCGATGCAGGCTAGCAGAGACTCACCGATTGAAGCTCATGGTTGACATGCTACGTCCCATGGTTGATGGTGCCGCCTCCATGGTTGACACGCTACGCCCGGACCAAGTTCTCACAATTTGTGCCCTGTAACTTTTCAGTACTGCGCCATCTTCAATCATAACCATTTGGGTGGTCTTTGTCATCTCTAGTAGATGGTTAAACTCATGAAGTTGTAACAAATTAATTCAATACTTCTGGAAAAGTTCGAAATGAAATAAAAGAGTTGTGATTAGATTAAACAAAATTTTCCTTTAGCTATATAGAAGTTTAGCTTAACAAAATTTTCCTTTCAGATTGGCAGAAATGAACTCATACAAGCACAAATGCAGAGGCTTTCTTTACTCTAATTTGATGTTGTGTCCACAGCAGCGGCATGTCGTTGGTTCCTGTTACAGGTGACTGATACTCATTTGATGCACTGAACCTTAAGGTGAAGGACCCAAAGAAGCCTTGGATCAACTATAACGGCGAGGTAATGTTTCTAGTCTAAATCAATGGTGCTACATATATTTTGTGGTCGTGTATTACGCTAGATCTAGCTGAAGACGGCGCAGTCCTCGTCATCATCACCTAATCAATCAATCTGGGTTCAGACTAGAAGAGTTACACCATACAGTTTTTACAGAGAACTTTGAGATAGGAGGATCTTGGGTTGTATACATGAAGTTACATGAACTTAAATTCTAGTAACTGGAACCATTTCACTTGTTTTGATTCAGGTAGGAGGTTATTGGGTCGTTGACGATGGACTTTAATACCATAGGTGGGGCAGGCCATGAAATTCCCAAGTATCAATCAAGCAGGGCTTTGGCACTACCCGAGCATTGTTTGGATTGCAAGTAGCCCTTATAATGGAATTTGTCCGTCTACATACATACATACATACATACATATATATAGCCAAAATCTTAATTGTAGGTGTCATTAGCAAATCCATTTATTAGTAGAAATAGTCATTGTGACAGCTTTGATTGTGGATGAAAAAAAAATGAACTGCTGTTTGACCAATGTAATAGATTGATCCATCTATAGCTGGACACGTCAACCATGGTTTGTCAAATGTAGTTCCATTGTCGAGGACCCATCATAAGTTGGAAGACATTATTCACTATGTTATCTTTAATCATTAACTGTGCTTTATGTGTATCAAATCCGCCGGCGAAACTCCACTCTGTTTGGACTGGAACTTGTGCTGGCGCCAATACAGGGAGTGGGTTGCGTCATGAGAGCCTTGTCAATCCCATTCTGACTTCATAAGATCAGATTGGGCATTTATCTTAACCATCCATTTGCATTCTGACTCCATAAGAACAGATTGGACATTCATCTTATCCATCCATATGCAAACTAAGTTTCAGATGCTGCATTTCACATATGGTCATCCAAGTTCTCTGAAGACCCAAAGAAACAACTGCGCCTTGTTCATTTATAATTTTGTCAGTAGAGAAAGAACAACTTTTACCAATTTTATTACATTCCTTCGGAAGCCGTTGATAATGGGAAATACAATGGATAACCATTTCCTTATTAAGTTCTCAAGGCATGCTGATCTGTTTCTACGAGGAAGGTGGAAGCTTCCCTTGTAGGAAGGATGAGAACACGGTAAGTGCCCTTGCTGGCTGGTAGCGTGGAACAAAATGTCCAGAAAACCTTACAGTCACGAATGCAAGACCTTGATATCCCACCACATACCCGCCGACCTTCGCATACAGCAAAGATGATAAAAATAAACACGGTAAGACAATGGAAGCAATGTATAATGAGCTGAATCTTTCTTTTGGATCTACACCATGTGTTCTTACCTCTTTTTGAGTGTACCAGGGGTACCAAGGAGTCTCTATGGTTAAAGTCATAGCATTTATGGAGTATCTGGTGGATGTTACTGGTACTACACCATCAACGTCGCCACTGTTGAGTCAATTTAAATCGTTTAGAATGGAGAAAAATATGCATTAACAAGCCTAATTATCAATTCTCCTCTCAAGGGGTAGTTTCAAATGGACTGCCTTCCAAGAGAATTCACTTCACTTCTAATCAATATTCAATAGTGTAACCCAAAATGGACATAGGCCTAACTCCACCGCAGCACATCCAGAACAGAGTATAGAACTGAAGTGAAAGATACGGAGAAGATGCACAGAAACAACTAACCTGTAGATCCGAACTCTTATCTGACTGGCCATCAGTTGTTGAATGACTGGAAGTATTGTGGTCGGTCTATCATTCAGGGCAGAGAGCTGTTTTCGCACATTACAAACACACAAACACTCATCGGTTAAAAGTCAAGCATAAGCATATAGCCCCATCACAAAAGAATCGATTTTGATCAAACAAAGTTCAATAAAAGGAAATGCCAACATATATGAGTGGTCTTCTATACCTGCAATTAGTCCATGGATATGGAAGACCAGTTACATTTGCATGGAGGGCTTTTTGTACTTGAGGAAGGTTCAGATAGGAGTGGATGTAGTTATCTGAACAAGGGTCAAACCCCACGTCCTGTTCTCCACAATCAATGAGTGATGGTAAAATTAGAATAAGAAAGAAAACTGTAAGGATGTCATTGGTGATCAAATAAATGGCATATACATACTGAGTAGGGGTTGGGGCTTGGTGTGGATGCGCAGTAAGGAGCATAGATGTCGTAGCGATAAACGTCGCCCATGGCATCGCCTGCTTGGTTTTGATAGTTATCACATGCTGGGGAGTCAGGCACGCCTGGAGTAAAATTGCAGTTTGAGATAATGCCTTGATGAATTTCATCAGGAATGAGCGCATGTGTCCAGTAGAAGTCGTCTGAACCCGACGTATAGGTTTCATGGTCGATTAATGCATTGCCAATCTGGAGAAATCACATCACACTTCAATTCTATGATGTGTTGGGAATTACAGTAACAAAAATTGCCTAAACTAGCCACATAGTACTTACTGCCACTGGCATATGTGATTTGTTAGACTAACTTTTATAAATGACTTAAATCTTGTTTTATTTTTTTCTGTGCTTGTTTATTCATTGTCATGTGATTGGTTAGACTATTTTTTTTCCCACCTATATGTTAAGTAGATTGGTCTTCCGCTTCCAAAATGCTTGGCTTTTTTGATGTATCAGCTAGTGGAACTTGACATAACATCAAAGCCATACCAGGTCTCGAGTTCAAACCTTTGGGAGGTGCTATTCTCCAAGGTTGCACGAGCACGCATGTATTGGTTTCAAACTCAAACACCCTATTCAAAAAGGGTGTTAAGTAGATTGGCGTTCCACTTCCTAACGGTCTTAAGGTTTTGGAGTGTGTTGGCTGGTCAGACTTTGACAGGTTATTTGTGTGCGTTGGGGTTTGGGTTGTTACAAATGTATAAATAGACATTCAAGGTAGGAAATTTTTTGCATAAATCCAGATGTGATCTGCAGTCTAATAAGATAGGTTTATGATGACTCACATGTTCCAAAAAAGAGTTTAATATCTTTTATTAATTAGTTAATTTTGAGATAAATTAATTTGTTGTATCATAGTTAGTTGCATTGTTAATGAAAGTTGAGTTGTATAAATACTAATGAGAAATGACTGAGTGAATGGCTTTGGATTGTGTAAATTTCGAATTCTCACTCTTTGATTGAGTTTTCGTGGCTAGGGTTTTCTAGGTTGAGGATTCTAAAGCTAATGATTATCTTTGACTTTGGATCAATGTAAAAATCGACCCAACCAATGATGAGTTTGAATAATTCAATGGCATCAAACTACTAAATTCCCTCTACTAGCCAACCCTGCCGTAACCTCAAGGCACATTAGTAGAGTTAGCAAAAGTGTTTTACAGTGCTCACCCTCTGGTGGAACTCATTAATCAATGCACTTCTATCGGCATGCATATTTCAATGTTAAGTCTTTTCTGTTGAGGCTCAGACTCGCTATCGATTAGCTCCTCTAATATAAATTTTCTCTGTTAATAAACCCTATCAAAATCTCAAGGCGTTAGTAGAGACATGAAGTACTTTTCAACATATCTGACTAACCATGGTCTTCGGTGTCAGATTATTAATCCTTATATAGGTTGGGCTTCTTCAAATCTATATAATTTATAATAGGGAATGATCAAGTCCTAATAAATGAGATTTACAACCGAAATTCCTTGTAGATTGATTACGCTTGGTTGGTGATTTTGTTGTATTCAAGAATGGAGAGTGCAAGCTGAGGCACGTAAAGTACGGCACAGCTCTCTCCTGTAATATAGAAATCTCTATTCTTGTATTGGGGGAATCTCTCCAGCCAATTTACAAGAAATGTAATGGAATCTTGGGCCGTTCTATTATCTCCTCCACCTGATTCATAGTCTGAAGTTGTATTTGAGTAGGAAAATCCCACGCCACCAGGTGACTCAAGAAAGATGATATTTGCCACTGTAACATCAAAGAAAATCACTTTTATCAAGGCACTTACTTTTTTTTTTTCATTTGAAAAAAAGGTTTTTGAATTATATTGATTTTCTACAAATGGAAGTACTGATTGTAATTAGATAAAAAAATCAGTCTTTTACATAATAAATTAAATTAATAAACTTTTTTAATGAATATGGTCAGCGATAATAATATCATATAAAGATAAAATAAATAAATGATGAAGGAAGCCATGGTGCAATCACAAGAAATGTGGTAGAGTCGATTACTCGCCATTGTTCCATGCATAGTCGTTTCCTTGGAGTGTTTGACCAAAAAATTGAATAATAAATAAATAAATAAAATTGTACTCTAAATGACTTATCACAACCATGTTAGTGGCTATTATCATCATCATCATGCCTCAATATATTATGACTAAGTGATGATGAAGATGATGATATGAAGGAAAATGACTACCATGACTATGATGATACTGAAGATAATTATCATCATCTCCACATTGTTATTGTCAGTGTGCCCAAAATGCTGGGCAATCTTGATCATTATCAACAAAATGAGCTTTAAATATGAAAATTACCACTAAGATGGACATGTACATGTCCTTGGTGAAGTTCATAATCCTGCATGATGAAGTAGAAAAAACATGAAATAATGCCTATTAGTATTTTTATGTGTAGGTTAATTCATAGTTAGGTTGGACAAAACTCTGGGTCCATTGAGTTGTAATTTTATATTTCTTTTAGAATGGACTGTAGTTGTGTCGCCGAAAGACGTGGAGCAAAGATTAAAGTGTTTTGGAGCAAGACAGCCAATTTTCATAGCATAGACTCGCTATAGCGAAGATTCAGCTTGCTAGAATAAAGATGCATGGAGAGTCCGGGACAGAATGTAGGCTCGTTATAGCGAGGCCTTCCGGTCGCTATAGCGAACTGGAAAAGAAGCCCTGCACGATTCAGACTTTTATTTCGAGTTCGGTTGTTATTCTAATCCGATTAAGATTAAAAATCTGAGGCACAAATCTTGGGCTATATAAGGGTGTTTCTCTCAACCTAAGAATTGAATCGATTTATTCTCTCATAGTCTTGAGGTGAGAAAATTCAAAGAGAGATTCCTTCTTCTCTAGAGCCATCATAGATAAACTATTCTAAAGAGCCATTCTATAGAGTTTTGAGGCTTCTACTTCCTTGTTAAAGATCTGAGCATTTTCGTTCTTAAGGTGGTGTTGGAGGTTCAAGCACAGAAAACGGTGCCAGATGAGTAGTCGTGGCAGCGAAGAATTCTACAAGAACAACTACGGTCCTTAGGTCGACGTACTGATTAGGAAAGAAAATTGTTGAGTATATCTTCTAACCGTTAAATAGTGATTGGTTTTTCTAATCGTAATTTTTCTTTCTAGATAGAATTTCCACATAAAAATTGTATTTGCCTTCTTGTGGTATATAATTGATTTGCTTGGTTGCATTGTTTTTATTTCACTGCATTGTTTATTAAACAGCATCCATTCTGGTAAATAAAAGGACACCTTTCAATGCCGATGCCAAGGTCAAGGCAGTAGATAAAAGGCAACCTTTCAATGCCGATGCCAAGGCCAGGGCCATTGACCTTGACAGCAAGAGCAACAACGAAGTGTAAGATGAATGCGAATAAGAGTGATGATTGAAAAAAGAGTAAGGAGAATGGTGACAATCCGATGGGGTTGGTCAGTTACGGGTAAGCTTGAACACTCTGGAAAATTGTATAAGCTCAACTATAAATCGGTTTGAAAGTGTCAACTGACCCCAACTAGTAGGTTAAAAGAGATATGAACTCAAAACCCTAATTAATAACAGGTATTGTTTGGAGTTCGTTGGTGGATCAGGTCAAGTTTGATTTGACTTAGTCGGGTGGGCTGAGCTTGAATAATGGGCTCAAATTTTACTTTTATTTATTTATTAATTGTGCTAGAAATGTCAACTTGAACTTCGAATTATCATACCTGATTATTGGATATATATTTATTTTAAATCACTATTTAAGCGTGATCAGTGCAGCACACGGGATTTGATTATGGTACTTTTAGAAATACCCAACATCATAAGAATCCTCCCAAACTAACAAGCCCTTCAGAGTCTAATCTACATCTCCACTATATGTTCTTAACGACTCACCTCTCTAATAATATCTTTAATTAGAACTCTTTTTTAATTAACATGAATTTATAGGAACCCAATTCCATGCAAAAGAATTTACCCTATAAGTAAGTGTAATTTAAGATTGAAAATGGTACCTCATAAATAATGATAGATCAATCCTTGGGAGACATCTCCCTTCCATATAAACAATGATAGATCAATCCATGGTGAGGGACTTGGGTGTATGTGGAATTGGGTGTGGGGCAGTGACTACTGAAGAAATATATGTGTGAGTGAAAACATGGAAACTAGGTAGCGAATTTGTAGCCAAACCGCAATATATGGAGATCATACGGACAAATTCTATACAGTAGACCCACCTCTTCTAAAGGGAGACAACCGGTCAATATAGAATTTCTCATGTTTAAGAACTTCCACCCCTACCAATGTGAAATGAGAAATACCTCTATTGAGCCACAACACCAGAGGTTTAGTAGAGGCATCCTCAGGGGACTCCGTGAAGTAGTAGAAGAGTGCCCTTACATTTACGGGGTCCATGGTCACGTATCCTAAATACTGATCAAAACTCGCCAAGTTAGGCACCCTGGGCAACGCAGTGGAATCCGTCCTGAGGGCCTACGTACACATCTCGTGCATGCGGTTCAAAACTCGAAGCCGATATATCGGTTAGCTCGACTTTATCTCGTTTAGTGTTTAAGGGCAAGTTTGGCGAGTCTACTAATAGAGTCAAGTGAAGTAAAGTTAATTTTGAAGAAAGAATAAAATATAAATTAGTTATAATGATATTTTGTTTTTAGTTGTTTCTTATAGAATCTTTTTTACTTTTTGCATGGAAAAATGGAGGGTTTTTTTTTTTTTTGTATTTTAGTGGATAAAGGTTGTTTTTTTACTTTTTTTGAAAAAAGACAGAGAGAGTTTTAAATAAAAATGCTTTTGATGTGACATCTTATCTAAAAAATTGAAGTTTTACTTAACTTTTTCTTTGTTAGTAAAGTGCCAAACTAGCCCTAAGAGTCTACATAATCTGTCGTATCCATTGCACCCATAGGAGTTCACCAAGGTGGCAATGGTGAGACATGAGAGACACACCAGGAGTGCAGCTGGCCTCTTGGTTCTAAATGATGAAATTGGTGTTACTTCGTTTGGGTGAATTTGCCAGTTTATAGTGGGGTGGGCGGTTTGTTCAATGGGTAGACTTTGTTCCTTATGCTTAGTCATTAGTTGGTTAGAACTTTTTTTTCTTTTTGGTGGTAAACATAGCATAATAAGATGTGTTGTTATTAACGTTTTGACCATTCTGTCACCTTCATCTTCAATATAGCACATGGCCGGTTTATGGCTGGCCAAAATCTACAGATTCTCAAGTTTATGATCCCTCTCTCTCCCTCTCTCTCTCTCCACATGTGCGCACTCTCCATCAACCTAAGATTAGGGTCAATGTCAAAAAGAGCCCCCACAGTTCCATGAACTCTCTTTTCATAAGGATGTTGCCTGTTATCAATGAAGACTAACCATCGAAATTAGACCTGCTTCGACTAAATGTGATTAATTTGGAAACCAGAAGTAATTTGAACTTGGGCTGAGCAACCTAATGGACATATACTTACTGATTCCTCCCAGATCCCAACATTTGAATCGAGTGTTTGTGCCCCTGTAACTTTTCTGTACTACGGCATCTTCAATCATAACCATTTGGGTGGTCTTTGTCATCTCTAGCAGGTGGTTGAACTCATGAAGTTGTAACGAATTAATTCAATACTTTGGCAAAAGTTTGAAATGAAATAAAAGAGTTTTGATTAGATTAAACAAATTTTCCTTTAGCTATGTTGAAAGTTTAGCTTTGCTATTATTCCACAGATTGGCAGAAATGAACTTATAGAAGCACAAATGTGAAGGCTTTCTTTACTCTAATTTGATGTTGCGTGCAAAGCAGCGGCATGTCGGTGGTTCCTGTTGCAGGTACCTCAACCTGATACTCCTTTGATGCACTGAACCTTAAGGTGAAGAACCCATAGAAGCCTTGGATCTTACTACAACGGCGAGGTAATGTTTCTAGTCTGTTAGAATTTTGTGTTGCTTAATTCATGGGGGACAAAACTCTAGGGGTCCATTGAGTTGTATTTCGTATTTAAAAAATGACTCTAAAGATAGATGGCTGGGAGAAAAATCGCTGAAATTCCGAATCATACAGAGCATGATTCGCTCGAGCGACCATTGCATTCGCTAGAGCAAACCCAAACAGAAGCTCCTTCGCTCGACCCACTCTTATGATCGCACGAGCGATGTTCTGAAACGCGGAGACAGTGGTGTGTCCGCTCGAGCGAACTCCCTGGTCACTCGAGCGAACCTGGGCGAATTTTTAGAAACTTCCATGTTTCCTTTCCTGATTTGTCTCAAAGTTGTATTGCTGATTTCTAATCATATTACAACACATAAGGCACGAATCCAAAGCTATATAAAGGACTCAAGGGTTATTCTAAAAGCATCCCTCACCTCTCAAGTTCTGATTTAGAGATTTAATTGAGAGAATGCATCTCTAGAGTTTTATTAAGGAGTTGTGTTGCCAAGTTCTCTAAAACCAAGTTCTTCTGCATCCTTTGTAGAAGATTTTCTTCTTGCATAGAAGATTTGAGGAGTCAAGTGCTGGATTGGGTCTGTTGCAATCAGTGGTGTGAAGTCGTTGAAGCGTGAAGCGACACAAGGTAACTTCAGTCATTAGGTAGGGGATATCTGGGGAAGAAATTTGAGTTTCTTGTAATTGCGAGATTCATAGTGCTTGATTAGATCCAGTTTAGATCCGTGGTTTTTCACCCAGTTAGGGTTTCCCACGAAAAATTTGGTGTCCTTGTGGTGTGTGCTTGTGATTTTATTTCCGCAGTATATTTATTGTTTTTGCACACTTTTGGGTTAATTTTTTTTAGTGGACCAATCTAGAGATCTCGCGCCCCAATACTTTCAATTTGTATCAAAGCGGGTTGCACTAAGTTGTTGTGCTAGATCCAAAGAGATTTTTAGAATGGTACTCAATCACGAAGGGACATCTACTACAAAGCCCCCTTTGCTAGATGGTTCTAATTATGCTTATTGGAAACAAAGGATGATTGGGTTCCTTAAGTCCATTGATAATGATGTTTGGGATATTGTTGAGGAGGGCTACTCCAAACCAACAATTGTGGCTGATGGGAAAACTATTCCTAAACCTAAAGCCCAATGGTCTAAGGATGATAAGTATGCCTCCAATTGTAATAACAAGGTCATGAATGGAGTATAAAATGGAGTGTCTGCTGAAGAGTTTCGTAGGATTTCCACTTGTAAAGCTTCAAAAGAAGCATGGGAAGTCTTAGAGATAGTTTATGAGGGTACAGATACGGTGAAGCAATCTAAATTGCAAAGATTCACTAAAAAATTTGAAACCATCGTGATGGAAGAAAATGATACATTAGATCAATTTTATGCAAAGCTGAATGATATTGTCAATTTTGTTTTTATTCTGGGTGAAGAAATACAAAAAAACAAGATTGCCAAGAAAATTTTTAGGTCTCTACCTTCAAGGTTTGATTCTAAAGTTAATGATATTGAAGAAAACAAGAATCTGGATACCCTCAAGGTAAACCAACTGGTTGGAAATCTTCAGACATTTGAAGCAAACCGTCTGGATAAAGGGAAATCAAAAGCACAAAGTATTGCTTTGAAAGCCATATTAGAATTAAGGAAGAAATCTGAAAAGAAAATTAAGCCTGATTATGAATCTGAGGCTGAAATGATATGGCTAAAATGTTTAATTGCTTCAAGAAGTACATGAAGTCAAAACAAGCCAAGTGGAAGAGTTCAAAATCTGAAAAGAAAGATTCTGCGAAAGGAACCAAGTGTTTGGAGTGCCAAGGCTATGGTCACTATGCTAA
Organism: Persea americana; assembly: GCA_029852735.1. NCBI lineage: Eukaryota > Viridiplantae > Streptophyta > Magnoliopsida > Laurales > Lauraceae > Persea > Persea americana. Next base: position 55,430,208 of record CM056812.1, read on the forward strand.
TGAGTGTGCCAACAAGAAAAAGGGTACAAAGAAGAAGGCTCTCAATACAACTTGGGATGAAAAGTTATCATCAGAAGAAGAAAAGGAAACTAAGGTTGATTCTTCAGAAAATGTAAAGTTTGTGGCTTTCATGGCTCAGTCCTTGTCCGACAATGATACTGATGAAGATCATGATGATGAGATGTCAGATCAAAAAAAAGATTGGGAAGAATTGTATCATACTACCTATGCCGATTGTGTCAGGATGACCAAGTATGGTAACAAGATCACTATCAAATTCAAAGCTGCTCAAGAAGAAAATTCTGCTTTGAAGACTGAATTAGAGCAAGCACTTCAACAGGTTCGTCTCTTGGAAAGTCAGAAAAACTGTTTGGCTGAAAATTTGACTACTAATAGTCAAAATTTGAGATAGCTGAAAAAGAAATAATGAATCTAAAGAAAGAGATAGTGATGCTGAAAGCTGAAAGTCAAGACTTCCAAGGAAGACTCCAAGGAAGACTGAAGATCACTCTGTCTAAGTTGGAAGTCAAACAGGACTCTCTAAACAAGATGAACACTGGTTCAAAAATTCTTACAAACATCTTGGGTAGTCAGAAGTTCCATTTTGACAGAAGCGGTCTTGGCTATGATCATGGTGCATCCACTTCCAATACTAAAAGTAAAACAATTTTTGTTTCAGGCGTTGCACTTGCTACTCCACATACTGCACTTTCAAATAATGTGTTGAGTAGTACAAGGAAAAAGAATGTGTCGAATGTTGATCGCACATCCACTTATCATCATTGTGGAAAGAAAGGACACATTCGTCCCCATTGCAAGAAGCTGAATAGTCTACCAAAGATCAAGCAACGGAAAAAGAATTTTTCTCCGCCCAAGACGACTCAAATTTGGGTTCGAAGGTCTGATTTGCCTAAGGAGTTTGCTCACACTGTGCTAAAAGCTCAATCTACACAAGTGTAGGTGGCCAATTATAAAAAGCCCTGGTCAAGCAGGACATGCTCCCACCCCCAGTGCTGCTGCGATGATACATTCAGGGGGAGTTGAAATTAAGGGGGAGCTAATGCATCCAAATTGACAGAAGCTGCTTGATATTTTTGTCAATTATGGACAAAAAGGGGGAGAAAGGTGTTGGACTAAGGGGGAGAACAAGAAGTTCAGAAGAAGTCAGAGACAATGCGGATCTATATGTGCTGATTGAATTTTTTTTTAAATTCATTGTATTTTGGGTTATCTTTCGGGTATATCAAATTGTATTATCTTAGAGAGTTTTGTCCATGAATTTCCAAAGGGGGCAATTGTTAGAGTTTTGTCTTGGCTTAATTCATGGGTTGGACAAAACTTTAGGGGTCTATTGAGTTGTATTTCATATTTAGAAAAGGACTCTAAAGATAGATGGCTGGGAGAAAAATCGCTGAAATTCCGAATCATACAGAACATGATTCGTTTGGGTGACCATTGGATTCGCTCGAGCGAACCCATACAGAAGCTCCTTCGCTCGACCCACTCTTATGATCGCACGAGCAATGTTCTGAAACATGGAGACAGTGGCGTGTCCGCTCGAGCGAACCTGGGCGAATTTTTAGAAACTTCCATGTTTCCTTTCCTGATTTGTCTCAAAGTTGTATTGCTGATTTCTAATCATATTACAACACATAAGGCACGAATCCAAGGCTATATAAAGGACTCAAGGGCTATTATAAAAGCATCCCTCACCTCTCAAGTTCTGATTTAGAGATTTAATTGAGAGAATGCATCTCTAGAGTTTTATTAAGGAGTTGTGCTGCCAAGTTCTTTAGAGTCAAGTTCTTCTGCATCCTTTGTAGAAGATTTTCTTCTTGCATAGAAGATTTGAGGAGTCAAGTGCTGGATTGGGTCTGTTACAATCAGCTGTGTGAAGTCATTGAAGCGTGAAGCAACACAAGGTAACTTCAGTCATTAGATAGGGGATATCTGGGGAAGAAATTTGAATTTCTTGTAATTGCGAGTTTCATAGTGCTTGATTAGATCCAGTTTGGATCCGTGGTTTTTCACCCGGTTAGGGTTTCCCACGAAAAATTTGGTGTCCTTGTGGTGTGTGCTTGTGATTTTATTTCCGCTATATATTTATTATTTTTGCACACTGTTGGGTTGATTTTTTTAGTGGACCAATCTAGAGATCTCGCGCCCCAGTACTTTCATAATCTAAATCAAAGATGCCTACATATATTTTGTGATCAAGACGGCGTACACCTCATCATCATCACCTTGTCAATCAATATAGGTTCAGAATAGAAGAGTTACACCCAGCGGCAGACCTACATACATTGTATTGGGGGCAATTGATCGCCCACGTCAAATGTCAAAATTGCCTAGGTATTTTTGTCCACATAAAAATCTTGGGTGCACCCCCAAAACCCATATGAAAATTTTGGGTTTACCCTCAAAGTCTAACTATTTGTTTGGGCCCGCCACCTTCAAATGAAAATCCTGGATCCGCCGCTAATTACACCATGTAGTTTCAGAAAAGCTTTGAGATATGAGGATATTGGGTTTTATACATGAAGTTAAATGAACTTAAAATCTAGTAGAACTGGAAGTGTTTCACTTGTTGTGATTCAGGTAGGAGAATTAGCATAAGTGTCTTGGCTATTTCGGTGGTCAAGAGGAGTCATGGCGTGCAAACATTATTTTGCAACATGCTTACTTCCATGTACTACCTCATTGACAACCTTCATAACTAAACTGTAATAGGAGATTTACGTAATGGTCTCATAATGTCGTTGTTTAAAGACTGTTTCTGTTTATCATTCATCCAAACATAAATATGTACACAATGAAAAAGAACAGAAATAGCAGATGTAGAGTTGCATTAAGAGCTCAATAAATGTCAAATACAAGTATGGAAATAAAAGGCAGAAAATGATAATTAAGAACTATCGGCAAGACCCATGCTTTCAGTGTGTCCCTGAAAGGTCTTTGGAGGTAGTCCTTTCGTGAATATGCCTGCGACCATGAAATCTGTACGTATAGACTCAATGACAAATTTCTTTAATCTAACATCTTGCTTCAGAGATAGATATTTAAGGTTCATGTGTTTGGCTCCCTTAGATATCCTATCATGCTTGGAGAAGAAGGTTGCAGCGTCATTGTCACAGTAAATAGTTAATGGCTTAGAGATGAAACTCAAAGCTCCAAACTGAGAGATAAAATTACGCAACCATGTGCCCTGAATTGCAGCCTCATAACATGCCACATATTCAGCCATCATGGTGGAATCGTAAATCAACTCGGATTTCTGGCTTTTCCATGATATGGCACCTCCACATAAGAGATACAAATAGCCAAGAGTGCAAAGTCTGGTGTCAAGACAGCCAGTAAAATCTGAATCTGAATAACCAGTCACCTATAGGTGACTTGATTTTCTGTATGTAAGCATATAATTCCTTGTTCCCTTGAGGTATCTCAGTACTTTCTTTGTAGCTTTCCAATGAGCGATTCATGGGTTACTTTGAAATCTACCCAGCATGCCAACAGCATGACTAATGTCAGGTCTCGTACAGACATGTGCATACATCAAACTCCCGACTAAAGAAGTGTTTAGCATATAATGCGCGCCTTATGATTCCTAACATGAAAACACTAAAGGATCTTCCTATCGACCAAGTGGGAGACTGTAAGAAAATTACCTTTAGGTCCATTACTTGGACCATAAGTCCTTCCCTTTCCCGAATTATAGTCATTATAGGAATTCCGTTTTCAATAGGATATATGCTATTACTTACTCAAAACGGTTTCTTAATGAGATGTATTCCATAATATTCTCTACCATGATAGATGGTTGAGATTAAATTTAAGGAAACCTTAATTGGAAATTCGGTCCTCTCTTCACCTATAAAATAGAGTATTTCGTCCATTTTAAATACTTTCTCACGAAACTCAACACATTAGGGTTTATAAGCAAGAAGAGAGAAATCGAAACCATTCACCAAGTCTCTTCCTCGACGGATCACGGCATCAATCAGTAATAACACCAGACTGCAGGATCAGAAAGCTCTCTGCTTTAGGATGTCTGGAGGTATTCTTTAATTTATTTAAGATTATATCCTATACGTGATTATCATGCTGTTCACGATCTTAGGGTTCATGTTAATAATAGTATAACATGTTTAAGATGGACTTTCACTACCATACGTTAGGCGGGCCATGAAATTCCCAAGTATAAATCAGGCAGGGCTTTGGCACTTCCGAAGCATTGTATGGATAGCAAGTATACCTTACAATGGAATTTTTCGAAATATATAAATATATGAGAAAAAGGTTTAGAGGGCACAAAATCCTAATTGTAGGTGTCATTAGCAAATCCATTTATTAGAAGAATGAGTCATCGTGACAGCTTTGATTGTGGATGAAAAAAATGAACTGATGTTTGACCTATGTAATAGATTGAACAATCTATTGCTGGACATGTCAACTATGGATTGTTAAATGTAGTTCCATTGTGGTGGACCCATCATATGTTGGAAGAAATTATTCATTCTGTTATGTTTAATCATTAATTGTGTTTTATGTGTATCAAATCCGCCGGCGGGATTCCGCTGTGTTTTGACTGAAACTTGTGCTAGTGCGAAATACAGGGAGTCGACAGTGTCGTGTGAGCTTAGTCAATCCCGTTCTGACTTCAAAAGATTAGACTGGGCATTTATCATAACCTTCCATTTGCAAAACTAAGTTTCAGATTGTATTCTAATGGTTTTTCAATAAGATTTACCGTGTTACTTTTCAAAAAAAAAAAAAAATCGAAGTTTCAGATTCTGCATTTCAAATATAATCATCCAAGTTCTCTGAAGACCCAAAGAAAAAAGTTTGCCCTGTTGATTTACAATCATGTCAGCAGAGAAAGAACAACCTTCACCAATTTTATTACATTCCCTTGGAAGTAGTTGATGACGTGAAATACACTGCATAACCATTTCCTGATTAAGTTCTCAAGGCATTCTGATCTATTTCTAGGAGGAAGGTGGAAGAGTCCCTTGTATGAAGGATAAGAACATGGTGAGTGCCCTTGCTGGCTGGTAGCTTGGAACAAAATGTCCAGAAAACCTTACAGTCACAAATGCAAGACCTTGATATCCCACCGCATACCCGCCAACCTTCACATACAACAAAAGTGATCAGAACAAACAAGGTAAGACAATGGAAGCAATGCATAATGCAATGAAGTCGCATTTTGATCTACCACATTTATTCTTACCTCTTGTTGAGTGTACCAAGGGTACCAAGGAGTCTCTATGGATAAATTCATCGAATTTATGGAGTATCTGGTGGATGTTACTGATACCGCACCATCTACGTCGCCGCTGTTCAGTCAATTTATATGGTTTAGAATGGAGAGAAACATGTGTTAACAAGCCCAAGAATCATTTCTCCTCTCAAGGTGTATTTTGAAATGCACTGCTCACTTGGAGAATTCACTTCACTTAAAAATCAATAGTCAATAGTGTAGCCCAAAACGGACACAGGCCCAACTCCACCGCCACGCATCCAGAGCAGAGAATAGAACCAAAGTAAAAGACAATGGAGAAGATGCAGAGAAACAACTAACCTGTAGATCCAAACTCTTATCTTACTGGCCATCAGCTGTTGAATGATTGGAAGTATCGTAGTCGGGCTATCACTCCAGGGCAGAAGGCTGTTTTGGCACATTCCAAATACACAAACACTCATTTTGTTAAAGTTCAAGCATAAACATATAGCCCCACTACCGAAGAATCAATTTTGATCAAACAAAGTCCAATAAAAGGAAATGCCAAAATGTAGGATAAGTATTCTATACGTGCAAGAAGTCCATAGATATGGAAGACCAGTGACATTTGCATGGAGAGCTTTTTGTACTTGAGGAAGGTTCAGATAGGATTGGATGTAGTCATCTGAACAAGGGTCGAACCGCACACCCTGTTCTCCATAATCAATGAGTGGTTGTAAAATTAGAATAGGAATGAAACTTGTAAGGGTGTTATTGATTATTGAATTAAAATGGAATGTACTTACTGAGTAGGGGTTCGGGGTTGGTGGGGATGTGCAGAAAGGAGCATAGATGTTGTAGCGATAGATGCTGCCTTTGGCCACTCCTACTTGGCTTAAATAGTTTACACATTCTTGAGTATAAGGCGCACCCGGAGTAAAATTACAGTTTGAGATAATGCCTTGATGGATTTCATCAGGAATGAGCGCATGAGTCCAGAGGAAGTCGTATAAACCGGAGTAATAGGTTTCATCATCGATTAATGCGTTGCCAATCTAGAGATATGCACTTCATTTCAGTGATGTTTGGAAATTACTTAACAGAAAGCGGCTGAAAATAGCCAAAGAATAATCTTGAAAATTACTTAACAGAAAGTGGCTTGAAATAGCCTAAAAATACTTCTCAATACTCTCCCTCCGGCGGACTCCAGCCGGCGCACATGTTGCAACACATACATTTTAGCTATGAGTCGTTCCTCCTGGGACTCATACTTCCAACAAGTTGGTTCCGATTGGCTCAAATATATTATTAAGTTTCTTAGCTAACTATTCCTACAAAAATCTTGAGACGTTAATGGAGGTAGCATAAATACCTTTCAACACTCCCCCAGTAGCACCAAGTCAGCGTTTTGTTGTGGTATTTTTGTTTGCTTGTCTATTCATTGTTTTGAGATTGGTTAGCAACTTTGTTTTTCTCTTCGTGGGGGGTTTATGCTTAACTGGGTTGGGTTTTTGATAGATATAAATATATGTAAGGAAAGGAAATTGTCTGCATAGATGTAGAACGTAATGTGCAGTCAATAAGACATAGGTTTATGATGACCCACATGTACCAAAAGAGAGTTAAATTATTTAATTAACTATTTAATCTTGAATTGTTTTTGATGAATTGAGTTGTGTGAATACTAAATGCAAGATGGCTTTGGATTATGTAACTGTAGAATTCTCTCTCTTTGGCAAGTTTTGGTTGATAGGCTTTGCAAAGTTGAGAATTTCAAAGTTAATTAATATCATGCTGGCCATTGAATCAACATAAACATCAACCCATCCAATGATGAATTTGGAATAATCCAATGGCACCAAACATCTGATTAACCATGTTCATCTGCATCAGACTTTTAACCACCTAGTTTCCATGAAAGTAGGTTATGGGTAACCCACATATTTGTAAATGGTTTGGATTTCATTTTAAACTCATTGTGGCTCGCCTTTACCAAAAGAAAAAAAAAAAAACTCATTGTGGCTCATCCGAATCAAATAAGATGAAGCTGGCTGACTGAGATGAGACATGCCACAATATTCTTCATCGTCATTATTAATGTCTTGTCCCCAACATATTAATGTTAGCTACATAAATTCTATTTCACCATTCCGTCAATTTTAGGACATATCCTCAGATAATTGCACTTCTTCAATATCAATATGATTTATAGTAGAAGATGTTCAATCCTAACGAATTGAGACTTACAGCAATTCCTCGTAGACTGATTGTTGTTTGGTTGGTGATCTTATTGTATTGGAGGATGGAGAGTGCAAGCTGAGGAACGTAATGGCCTGCGTAGCTCTCTCCTGTTATATAGAAATCTCTATTCTTGTATTGAGGGAACCTCTCCAGCCAATTTACTAGAAATGTAAGGGAGTCTTGGGCAGTCCTCTTATCTCCACTAAGGTTGTAATCTGATGTCGTATTTGAGTAGGAAAATCCCACGCCCGCAGGTGACTCAAGGAAAATGATATTTGCCACTGTAATGTAACATAGAAGAAATGCACTTCTATCATGCACCATTAAAGAAAAAATGCACTTCTATCATGCCACTCCGTTTCTTTATTTGAGAAAGGGTTTTTAAGTACATTTTTCCCACGGATGAGAAAAAACAGAATATTATTATAATTAGATAAAAGCAGTCTTTAAAAAATAAATAAATGAACTTTTTTATCTGGCCATCAACTATCTCCTGATAGGTGAACCAGGCATTTTGGGTCCCAACCCAATGGCTTAATGCAAAGTGGCCTGTTTTGCTTATTATGATAATACTAATTTAAAAAACAAAGGATGAAGAAGAAGGCAGCCATGGTGCAATCAGAAGAGCTACTCACCATTGTTCCATGCATAGTCGTTTCTGAAGAGTGATTGACCATCACTGTTTACTCTAAAGGGCCCCAGTTCCATCATTGCTCCATTTCCAAATGAAGAACAACCAGGACCTGTTGTCCCAAAAAGAAAAAAAGGAAAATAGTACTCTTAATGACTAATCACAACCATGTTAGTGGCTAGTCATCTTCATCACCATGATGATGATGATGATGATGATGATGATGATATGAAGGAAAAGAACAGCCATGACTATGATGATGCTGAAGATAATTATCATTATTTCCACATTGTTTTCATTTTGCCAAAAGTGGTTATGGCAATCATGATCATTATCAACAAAAATGGATGGCAATTATGATAATCACCACTAATATGGACATGTACATGGCCTTGGTCAAGTTCATAATCATGCATGATGAAGCAGAAAAAAAACATGAAATGATACCGATGCTGATGCCAAGGTAAAGGCCATTGATCATGAGAAGTGCAACAACAAATTAAGTGTACGATGAGTATGAAGTGAATGATGATTAAAAAAAGGGGGGAATCGAGCATGGGTGGCAATTAGTTGGATTGGGTCAGTCACGGGTCGGCTTGAACAATCTAGTAAAGTATATAGGCTCAATCATTAATCGGTTCGAAAATGTCCATTGATTGACTAATAAGTTAAAAGAATCAACACGAACCATTAATTTATAGGCACTTGTTCGGAGTTGGTTGGGGGATCAGGTTGGGTTTGGTTTTATTTTAGTTAGCGGGTCAAGTGGGAAGAATGGGCTCAATTTTAACTCAATTTATTTGTCTATCGGAATAGAATTGTCAACCTAAACCTTGAATTAACTACCATGCAAATGAGAAATGACAAATAATGAGTGCCACCACCTACTAATGAGAAATGACAAATACCTCCATTGAGCCACAACACCAGAGGTTTAGTAGGGGCATTCTCAGGGGACTCTGTGAAGTAGTAGAAGAGTGCCCTTCCGTTTACGGCATCCACGGTCACGTACCCTGAATACTGATCAAAACTCACCGAGTTAGGCGCACCGGGCAAGTCGGTGATCTTATCGGCTTCCATCAGTCCATCCTGGGGACCTACATACACATCTTGGGAGTGCAATTCGAAGCTCCAAGCCAATGTATCGGTTGACCCAACCTTAGCTCGTTTTCTCTTTAAGAGTCTATGTAACGGGTCATATCCATTGCTCCCATAAGAGTCCACCAAGGTGGCAATGGTGAGACATGCGAGACACACCAAGAGAGCAGCAGATCCCATGGTTCTGAATGATGAAATTGGTGTTACTTTGGTTGGTTGAATTTGCATGTTTATAGTGGTATGGGCGGTTTGTTCAATGGCTATACTTTTTGTTCCAGTCGGCAGTTTATGCACTGGATCGGTTAGGACTTTTGGCTCATCTAATAAGATGCATTGGTATTGACGTACGTTTTGGCTTGGATATAGCTCTTGGCCGGTTTATGTTGCCAAAGTATATGGCGGCAAGTATCGGCATATGGTCAAGTTTATGATCCCTCTCTCTCTCTCTCACACACACACACACGGGGCGGCATTACATGGCCTGGATGTGCAAGAAGGGGCAACATGAATAGGGTGGCAGGTCGATCTGCAATTAGAGGTTGGGTTGCTGAGGCAAATGAGATTAATGGATCATCATCAACCCAATATATTTATTAATCAGGCCAGAAAGGTGGAGTTGAACAAGCTGAACGATAAAGAGGGTCAACCAAGCCAGACCCTAGTTATTGTGTCAGGTACAGTTTGGGTCCATGCATCAGTCGGGATTGCTGTCTACGTCTATTAGGTTAACTAGGTTGTGTTAGATTGTGTTGTCTCAATCCAGTAAATGATGTAATAAATTGACTTATATCAATATAATCATGCTTTCCTTTCATAAGATGAATTGTGTTTTATTTACTTAGTTGCACATAACCAATACGAATGACATGATGGTTCATGAGATGAACCGAAGTCCACAAGTATATTAAATGTAATACATGTGTGTGGATGAGATCCACATACATGAGACATGTGTCACAAATCTTACACTTAAAACACTTTACAATCAGTGATGCGATTGGGCATCTCACCTGTTAAGGTTGCAGCATTATGATCACTATGAGATAGTGTGATCTGTCTCAATCATCAGAATGTAAAACTCTGAATCATTGTACTGGTACATTGGATGTATTGAAGGACCATGAGAAGCACCTTATGAAACATTGTCTTTACTTTAAGGTCTGCTCTCATAATTCCCTAACAATAAGTGAGGCCAACTGTAGGTCAACACCTCTGTGTCTTGGGTAGGTGGTAGTAGGACTGTGGGAAGATTTAATGGTCAAGATGGAATCTATCTCTATTATCCCCTTGTGCCAATTAATAGATCTATAATTAGTAAGTGCGCACCCATCTCAATTAAGAGTTAATTGGATGGTACTGATGATTACTGTGATTGATTGGGTCTCAAGGATAATAAGATGTGGATTTAAATTGGTGGGACATGTTTAGTCCAATTGATCCATGGATATTGATAGAGAGGCCTACTTGTAGTGATAGAGAAGTTTAGGGTCTTCTTGTAATTTATTCCTAAGACTTGTATTTATATAGTAGAGTTATTTGCAATTAACTGTAAGCCCAGATTACACATGAGATGTGGGGTCGCGGTATCGTAGTTGGAACCAACTTTCTATAGAATCCATAGTGGTCCCCACAATAGCCCAAGATTTGATCATTTCTAATTCTACTTGAACTAAATAGAAAAGGAATTAAAAAGTTACTATTTCTATTTGATGTGAGACTTCTAATAGTGGTAATAGTGATAAGAGAATGTTGCTAATTATTATAGAAGTTGGACTTCTATTTTCATTATAAAGAGGAGGTTGCTTAAAGCTATATAACAGAAATAAGAGGGCTGGACGTCCACACCCTTGGGATTCACGCCCAGACCCCTTTGTATGCAAGTGCTGCACCCCTCTCCTCTTTTCTCTCTTCTAGTTTCTCTTACGGGTTTTTCCCTAAAAGTTCTAGTTGGTTTTTCTCTTAAAGATCCCACAATTCTCCTTGAGGAAAGAGATCTGAGGTGAGTCATAGCGTGAAAGACAATTAGGTCTTGGAGATTTTGATTTGCTTTGAGAAAGAGATCAAATTCTCCATTAGAGCACAATCGAACTCTCAATGTATAATCTACTTCATTGTTTGTTGTGGATTTCATGGTTGTTTGTTTGCTGCTTGTTTTTATCTTCTACATAGAGTTTTCTACTGTACATGATCATGAGAAAAAGGTCATGGATCTTAAATTGGGTTTTGAAACCTTATGGATACTTGATCCCTACGTTAAGCTGGTCAAAAGTTTTGTAAACCTATCCACGAGGCCCACCTAGTTCCAACAGATTAACAATTTGGATCATCCGAGGCTGAGATTACGTAGACTCCAAAGTCCACACATGCTTCAAGGCTAGCTCATAACAAAATATTTTTTTTCTTTTTTGCCAAGTTGGCCTAGTGGCCAAGGGAGACGGATTGAAGCTCATGACAAGATTATGGACCTATTTGCCAACTTTTTATTGAATTCCTAGAGAGGAAAGATTACTTGATGACTTCTTGTGACTGTTACACTTTTAGCACGTTTGATAAAGATGTATTATAAGATCTAATTAAACGAAAGTGACTTTGCTTAAAAGATAAAAAAGTCAGTAAATCTTGACCATCCTTGTATTAAGTAAAAGCGGAGCTGAAAAAGAAAGGATACACGGGGGAGAAATTTGACTTAATTGAAATCATATTTAACATCCGATTCACTCAGGATGTGATCGGTCAGGGTCAGTTTGGCTACAGAGTCCTGAACCTGGAACCACACCTAACAGGTTTAGTTGCAGTGACCCAAACTCAGCCCCTGTTGTGGAAGAGAATGATGAAATAAAGACTTCCAGCAGGATCATCTCTAATGTTTTTGGTTTGACTTCAGGATCTATCATGGTAAAGAAAGTCAAAAACTGAGAAAGTTGCAGCCAGAGAACAAATGTCATGGGGCTGGTGATCTCCACCTGATGATTATCCCCAAATCTCTTTCTATTGGGATTTTTTTTTGCCAATATATTTCATGGATCTCAATGTCCATATATATATATATATATATATATATAAAGGGAGATGCTCCTATGAGAGATGCTCTCACCTTACTATAAGAGATGCTCATATGAGAGATGCTCTCACCTTACTATGAGAGATAAGGTGGGCTATATATATATATATATATATATATATATATAATGATGCCCAATGGATCGGTTTTCTCTATGAAGATAGGGAAATTATCTCTCCGTGTGCAAAACTATTGGCACCGATTTGATTCTTATCACTAAGGAGATGTTGAGGATTTGTGGTCAAACCATGTGGGGCCACCAGACTCCCACAATCTAACGGATGACTCTCTTTGTTGATGTGGTTTCAGGCGATGAAAATGGAAAAACTGCTTTCCAGCATAGACTGCACAATTCTTCCTTACCTTGACAAGGAGGCTTGTGCAGTGGTGCAAGAAAGTCAATAGCCTTAGGCAAAAGGAGTCTGAATCCTTTATCGCACTTGATACACGCTCATCGTAAGAAAATCAATCGCGATCCACTACGTTGACACAAGTTGCGAGCAGCGGCTTTCCATTCAAGTCAAACATTAAAATCAATGTGACGTACCGTGATTAATCCACTCCCAGTGTGCATGCACCAAATGGATAGAGGATCTGGATTCTAGGCAATTGAATCAAGGAAGTTTTATTATGTCTTTTAATTAGGGATGTAAAATAGGCTCCGCAGGCATTTTGACCTCAGCCCAACCCTGCCTGGGCCAGCAGGGCCTCGGCCCAGCACGACATATAGGTATGAGAAGGGTCGTGCCGTGCTGAGCGGTGTCGTCCATGGGCTGGCCCACGAGCCACTTTATGATGAATGTTTGATTTTATTTTGTTTTTTTGTAAAAGGGTTTAACTTAGACAAATTTGGGAAGGAGATGTTGGATCTTGGAATGTTTACATCTACAAGAGTTGGTGAAAAAACCTAGAGAATATGAGAAAGCTTATTTGGGATGTTGGGTAGGTCAAGGTGGCATGAAACATAGAGATGAAAGAGGAGATATTGATCAATTACTTCATAATAAGAGAAAAGTTAGTGATTGAGTTTCAAAATGGAAATGTAGACATTGGGAATGAAACAAAAATAAAACCCAACTTTGAAAATGCATTTATATCTTTTGCGCATGGGGAATATTAAAAAAAATGAACATTATATGGGCCAGTCGTGTTGGGCCCAGCGATCGGCCATGTCGTGCTATGCCATGCCATGGGCCTAGGCACCCTAGCCCAGCAAGGCCCATGCCTGGGACGGGCTAGGCCAGTCAACATGCCCAGCCGGGCCGTGGCACTTGACCTGCATATCAGGCCATGCCGGGCCTGGGCGGGCCAGCCCATGTTACATCTCTAACTTGATTTTATTAGGTTGTGTCTGTTCTCTGATTTTTGGCATCCTCTTTTTCTTCTCCGTGGGTTTTCTTTTTCTTTTTCTTCTTCTTTTCGAGGACCCGGTTTGTGGGCTCCCTACTCTGATTTTGGGTTCTCTCTTAGTTGTGACTCCTTTCTGTGTTTGCAAGTGAAGGGAAGCTCTCCGTTTTCAGCTGGTTTGGATTTTGGTGGTTAGCTCATCTCTTTCCCTTTTCTTTGTCGAGAGTAGGTAGGCGATATTGGAGCTATTTCTCATTCTTTTGTTCTTTGTAATCTCTCTTCGGAAATTCAAACTCCTAACTTTCCAACCAAAAAAAAAAAAAAAAAAATGCGAAGGGAAGCTCTCCTTTTTCTTTTTGTACCCTAGACAGTTCCTTTTGGAGATATATATATATATATATATATATACACTAAAAATAAAAAAACTCAGCCCCTGTTTCAATGCAGGCCCAAGTCTGGACTCATATCTGGCTTTCACTCGGGTCCTCTTTGGTTGATTGGTAAAACAGGAATGTTGTTGTCCTTAGCTTATCATTTGTCTAAAATACTGAGGACCTGTTTGGATGTAGAGAATATGTCAAGTAGAGAATGTCAAATGGCCCCAGTAGTTGTTGGAGAAATTCTCTTTTGGAGAATCACCACTTCACTTTTCAGAGTGTTCCTCTTGTTTTGGTAGAATTTTGAAGAAAACTAGATAGGAAAATGCCTTTTTTTAAATAACTTATTAAAAAAATTTATTAAATAGTTTACTCCAGCCTTTATTAAAAAAATTTCAATTTTATAGAGAAAGTGGTGAGGAGAAAATATTTTCTCCCAGTTTTAGAAAAGTTTGGTTTAAAAGTAAGACGATTGTCACATTATGATCATAAAAACGATTGTCACATTATGATCATAAAAATAATCTTCTTTTTAATGGAAACTAGATGAGAGGGAGATGGGAAATGCATTTTCAGTCATCGCCCTAGCAAATACATTCCGTTATACAAGTTAAAAATAAGGTCACATTTGGCAATTAAATTTTTGAGAATTTATTTTTATCTACAAAGTTGTGGAAACCTCATATTTGAAAATTGTAAATACCCCAAAGACTTGGGCCATTTAAGATCTTTACTTTTTAGGATTTTAACCCAACCCTTTCTAGGAATTCCTTGATTCAAAGTGGGAGGAAATAAAATCCTCAGATTTTGTAAATTCCTCACTTGTTATTAGACATGAAGCAAGGAATCCTCAGATATAAAATCCCTAGTGAAGAAAGCTCCATTTCAGGGACAATGAGGAATTTTAATATCTACACCTACTACCAAACATAGCCTAAAATTCAACAGATCAAGACTTCAGTTATTCGCTCAGTCAAACAAATGCCTATTGACATCCTTAAAACCAATCTGATGTGATCCATTGCAGGAGAACATCCCCCAAGATGAGTTCATTTCTCATTCAATTTGAGTGCCTATGAAAGGGACTTTTCTATTACGGGTGATCAAAAGTAGACCACGTTATGGATTAGGTCCCTATCAAAGTACTGCTCCTAACAAAGTGTCCAAACCATTCTAAAAGATCATTGAATGTAAATCATTGGCATCTCGGATCTTTAAACTGCTAATTAATTCAAAGTCTAAGCTGTTTGTGGGTGTGTTAAACTTGATTATGACCTAATCGTGGCCCCTACCACTAAGACAGCTCCCATTTGACTCAGCTCTAAAGATTTTGCACCCAAATCTTCCCTTTCCAACTGCCATTTCAATTGTGCGCAAATGATTGATTAGAAGGGCAACTTTAAAATTTTCATAATAAAACATAGAATTTAGAAAATTCGGACCTCAAACATTTAGAGGACGTTTGGTAAACATCCTCACCGCGGATTTCTCTCGTTTTTCCTTGATCTCATGGAAAACTCATGTTTGGATCCGAGTGGAAAAGCTCTGAATGGATGCTAGGATTCTCCGTTTCCAAATATTTTGGGCGTCAGACACCCCCCTCGGATCCGCTAAATCCACACGCACGAGGATTTGCGGAGCTCCAATGATTTCAGGCGTTAATTTAGATCAGACAGATTTTTTGCATTTTTTGGTTTCTATGGGCCCCACAATCAAGATCTAAACCGATAAAAGTGTTAAGAAGGTCCAAAACAGCCATCTCACAAAATTTCAGCCGTTGATTCATCTTAGATCGTGAGATATTTGTAAAACCGTCCAAACCGTTAAATACCAAATTCTAAGATGCAGTGGGCCAAAAAAGGGGATTAAAACCAGTCCTGTTTTTTCGATTTTCTTGTTCTTGTGTGCCCCACAATCATGATCTGAACCAGTAGTCATTTCTAGAAGGTCAAACACGGCCAATGGACCAAATTTCACCCGTTGATCCTTACTGTATCTTTAGATATTTACAAAAAAGTTCAGATACTAAAATATTAATTTCTTATTCCTGTTGGCCCCCTTTGCACTATCTGAAACATTCAGATTTTCTAGATGACTACAAACAACTTTGAGGTAAAAGTTGAGGTCTTGATTTTTCATGGATTTTGGAAATTTTTATAAAACATATTTATAACCATTGAATCTTACTTTCTACAATTTGTAGGAATCCTCCATCCATCCAAATATGGAACTCTCTTTGAGAATCCTACTTGAGAATTGTAGCCTTCTTTGGAGATGGAGAGAATCCTCTAAATAGAGGATTTTGCTACGTTTACGAAACGTGCCTTTGGAGTACATTTGGTAATAGGTTAGAAATCTACGAGGTATCTGCAGATTTGAGGCTTCTTTACTGCCCTTGAAACATGGATTCAAGATAAGAATTTGTGTACCTAAGGATCTCATATCTATATCATTGCATATCGATGTTTATAAATGAGAAATTTTGGTATTGGTGCGTAATCCTCAAATTTGAAGATTTTCAATTCCTATGAGAGGGGGTTGAACCTAAATTTTTAAAAATATGGATTTTCACTTGTGTAAATCCTTAAGAATTTACAGTTATCACTCGTGGGTTTTTCAAAAGTGGAAAACGGGTGATGGATCCCCAAGAATTGGCTGCCAACCTTAGAATTTCTAAACAAGTAAAGTAGACAGTTCAGATTTTTACTATTTTGCCTTCTATCAGATTTTTAGGCTGCCTTTGCCAACCATCATTTGCAGCCTCCATAAGATTATGGTAGTTGTCATGATCCAAGCGTTAGGTTAATCTTCCATTAGAAGAAAGTTTGGTGGGTACGTAGTCATTCTGATAGCAAACTTATTTAGTACCCAACAACTTATTTAGCACCCAACAACCTAGACCAAAGTATTTGGAGTAAATGATTGTTAGCTGTAGTAAGCAACGACACTTCCCTCATCTGGTCTCCCTTGCAATGAGTGTTCATCACGCTTAAAAGTAGGGATCCAACTTCAATCAGGTGGCTTATCAGACCACCACTCTGCTGCTAAGGTGATCATGTTGGGTTTGAATCAAGCCCAAAAGTGTCCCAGACCCATACTCAATTTACTTACCATAGAGGAACCCTCATGAAGAACTGATTCAAGTGCTGTATACTTGCACCCAAACTTAAAAATTAAAGATCTGAACTCAGACCCAGATCAAGACCCAAGTACTAATGTAACCTTAATTTGCTTATATATGTACATAATGTACCAAGGTGAATCAGAACCCAAACTAAAAATGGTTCCACAAATTGGACCCATATCCCGTTTTTCCAATATGGGTCATTTAGATATCTGGGTAATAATGGACAATTTCATCATTCACATGATCATGGACCTATTAGGCTTGGATCTCTCCTTCATAATTGGTATGTACGGCCATCTAAATCTTTGTTTACTAGTAGAGAATTAAAAAAAAAAAAAGATTGAAATCATAATTAAAGAAAACGCCATTGCATAATAAGTTGTGATTAAATCTATAAAAATATCAATAGGTTTTTCATGCAATATTCCACAAATCCCACATGGAACCAATGGTTTGATATCACAAAAACTAAAATTCATAATTATACACAACATTTTCATCTATTCCAATAAGAGATAGTTGCACAAAGCATTTTAAGGAAATTCTCTCAACTTTCAAGACACCCCTATTTGGACAAGAGATTACGGTCAAAACCACTTTAATCTTTAGATTAATAGCATAGGTAATGTATAATATTTTTTTAATCATAGACAATCCAAAATCAATGAACAAAAGGTATCAGTGATTATGACTGTCCTCCATGTTAAGCTATTGGAATCAACGGCTCATGTTCCTAATAATTCCAAAATCAAAGGCTGTTTGAATGTGGCCGTCTCATGTAGATCGTACGGGTCCCACAATGCCAAGGCCTCCACCATCGCCGAAAGAACAAGTAGACAAAGCTGCGGGTGGGACCCTCAGTCCCCGACCGTCCCTTCCTTAATCCGGCCATGACAAGGGCTAAGGACACGTGTCACAGTGCCGTGGCCCATGTACCAGTTGTACGTCCCGACAAAAATTAAAGAGATGTGACGTCATCTACTTCGTAGCGACACGGCTTGGATTTTTAACGGTGTTTTGACGGTTCCTTCTGTTGTAACGGAAACGGACGGAGGGGTCACCTAACAGCTCGGAAGAACGCAATACCGCCGCCAATGGGTCGATAACGGACGCCGTCAACAGCCGCTTTCACGGAGGACTGGCCGTTAGAGCGCACGTGACTTGCAGTTGAAGCCCCACCATGAATGGGAAGCTTTGTTGTCTCACGGGCAATTGGACATGTGAAGTGACTATATGTGGACCCCACTTCTGATTCTCCCAATTAATGTGAACGGTCAGGATTATTAGTGGATGTGTGATTTTGGTATTGCCCATTTTGCCCTTCAACATTGGAATCCAATGGCCTTTTTTTTTTTTTCTTTTTTGTGTTAGAAGAACAACTTACAGTGTGGAGTTTTTTTAATAGCCACAAGAATTAGGGATTTTTAATCTTGAGGGATAAAAAAAGGTAGGATTCAGATAGGAAAAGATTAAATGGAAATTTAATATATATATATATATATTTTTACGATTACTAGTAATTGCATTTCTATTTTGTTTAATGAATAGCCACTTCTTGATCAACCACCTTGACCAGTGGTCAATGGTTGGTTTTTGGTTGATTAACAAAAATCAATGTATTTTGTTTCAAAAAGGATAAAAATAAATTTGATCGAGAATTGTCCGAATTCAACTTAGGGCTATAACACACAAAAAAAAAAAATTATATCAAGTGAATTTAATTAATCATGATTGATGTCCTTAATTTAATTTCAATTAAGTTATATTTTATAGATTTTTATTTCTTTTATATACATCAGATTTTTTTCAATTGGCCAAACACTACTGTTTGTTTGCAAGTTGAGGTGGATGGACAAGATCTTCGTAGTTATAATTAAAGGCAGTTATTTGTCAAATGAGGGGAAGTAGTTATTTGTAACTTTCAAAAGACATGTTTATCACATTAAAAAGATACAGACGATCATGTGAAGCGATTGTTGGGTTTATTCAACCTTATCATTCAAAGGAAGAAAATACTTTAGTCGGGCATTTATCAAATATTTCAAGATGAATTCAAGAGACTCTAATTACTAAAAGGTCTTGGCCCTTGTTTATTGGCATTAAAATTTATAAGTATTGAATGCATATAGTGGTTAAAAATAAAGATCAAAGGTAAATTTAAAAAAATGAGCATCAAATAGTATTTGCTTTTTATTTTATTTCCCTAAAAGAAAATATTTTTTATGTTCGTTTTTGAAAGTTTACCTTTAAACTTCATTTTTAACCACCCTATGCATTTCATTCATATGTATTTTAATATAAACAAACATGCCCTTAATGAAATGTGTGTTAGGCAAATGCATATAATCTCGAGATTTTAATCTAATGGGGCTATACAAGGCCTCTATCTTGTAAGGGCATAAACACCTTGTTGTGGTCGCAAAGGGGCCTCAACTCACCAATTGTCCTGTAAGGACAAGAACACCTTATTGTTGTCACACTTGGGACACAAACTCAACAATTGCCTAGCATAGTAGCAAGCCTGGTGCTAATCTTATCATTTTTAAGTGTAAGAGCCATTCTTATTTCTTGAACTGACACTAAAGATATGTCCCTACAAAAGTGACTAAAAATCCTTTCTAACACTCACCAAATGGAGTATGGATAAGTAAACAGTTAGGACATATGGCAGGGTTATAAAGTTTATTAATTTCATTAAATATGAAGAGCCAATTGTGAATTAGCTATCTTAAAATAAAATAAAATAAAATAAAAAAACAGATATAATGAACATTGCCAGGTATCTAACCTGAAGTCATAGAACAATGATCAAAATAGAATTGCACCTTCTGGTTATAATGCTTGAGTAGCTAAAACCTTTCAATCAATCCAGGTTTTTTTTTTTTTTGACATTGCTAACCACAAATTGCCTCTCAGATGATGGGCCTACCAAACAAGCTAACTGCCTAATTTTTTTGGTTATTGGTCTAGAGCCGATTCAGTGACTGCTAAGAGGGCCTAAACTCCCTAAAAGACTCCCCCGTATATTGCAATGGATGGTTGACAAGCTCTTGACTGGCTCCACAAATATATCCCTTTCTACCACATTGATGCAATTATTTGTGTCAAACACAAAGGGTTAAAGCAATAAAATTTAGCATGGGAGTACAACACATGCATCTCTTTAATCTTTAAAAAAAAAGCTAGTTCCAAAAGATGAAGAAGACCAACAAAACTAAAAGAACCAATGAGAAAGTTGTCATGACGCAACCACCACACAGAGAGTTGTCATGACGCAACCACCAGCACCACACAACCTAAAATGGCAATATTAGCTTTGGACATGGTTTACAATAATGGCAATTGCATAATGGTTTGGATGATAGCATGCGGATGAATCTAAATCCTCTAAGCCTTTAACCCAGAGAAATCATTAATTAAACGAGAGAAACCCCACAGTGGGGTTCACTTAACCTAGAGAAATCATTAATTAAAAGAGAGAAACCTCACAGTGGGGTTCACTTATCAAGATCTAAACCGTTCACAATAAAAATCCTCCAAATATATGAGTTATCCTCAAGTACTACATCAATCCAATTTGTTCCACTATTTGATTCATTGTTTGACAAAAAACGTGATTAATACAATCTAAGGCATATTCAATAACACGTCTTTCATCAAACAGCCAGCTCAAGAGTGGGACAAAACTCAGATTGATCTAAAATTTGATGATACCTCATATACCTAGAGGGAGCTTAGTCTGATTCCTAGCTTTTCAAAGAGAAACCAGATTACACCCCACAACAGTTCCATATATAAGTTCTTGGCATTTTCAAAGAGAAACCACATTACACCCCCAACAAGGCAACACCAAAGGATTTGAAGAAACTAACGAATGCCAATAGCAAACATGTTCATGCCTCTAATTTAACATTACTTTACCCCTTTACCCTCGTTATTGTGTACCTCATTCCCACGTGCTGCACACAGCCTTAGTAAATTTTATAAGGACAAGTTCAGTCATTTGCTATTTTAGGTGAGCGTTGTTAAGCTTCCACAACAAAAGGATCACAAAATTGAATGAGTTCTTTTCTTCTTTTTTTTCCACAAAAGCTCCTATATATTTTCAAAACCTCAAAAGGTACCCATATTTTTATTTTTATTAAAACCTTCCTCGACTAATAGTTCAACAGTACAAAAAGTAACTTGACAATTCATTATTTTATTTCAGACCGATTGACCTAAATATTGAAGACCTATTTTGCCAATCTGCACCCAAGGCTTCCATCACCATGCCTTTTTTTCTGTCACCATGCATTCACGCAGGACCCACTAAAAGTAATTTGATTTAGTGAGACTATCAATTCTTCTTGATAAATGATAAAAATACCCTTTACTCTTTTTTTGCTATCGAAGACATCACAACTGTATTGAACCTGACAATACTAGTACCTCAGTGCACGCACGGCCCCACTACACATGGTATTCGAAAACACATTACGGAGGACAAACCTATTCCTTATGCTAACGAACTAACACTTTTACAAAAATCAAATTATACACCTTTTTTAGATTTTTTTTATAAAAGTATGAGAGATTTATATATATATATATATATATATGTATAGGGAGATACTCTTATGAGAGATTTACGGTGAGAGATAAGGGTAAAGGCCCTCAATGTGAGGGCCTTACCTTATTTCTCACGGTAATATAGGGATGCTCTCATAGTAGCCCATATATATATATATATATATTTAAAACCTCAAATTGAAAAGAGGTAAGGAGTATCTAAATTTAGGTCACATGCAATGGTGCATGAAAGCAGCCAGAGGACCGACCAGACAACAGCCAGAGGACCGACCGTTCCCAGATAAAACACATACAAAAGCAATCAAAAATTTTATCGAAGTCATCGAATTTGATCAAAAGCTCGAACACGCCGTTCGAAGGTTTCATCGAAATTTTTTAGACTGCAATTTCCCCATTTTTTTATAATCAGAAGAGATATGCCCGAGGCCACTCCTTCAACTGAAATTTACTCTTCTGACCCTCACCTGCCCCCACATTATTCGCTGCATGGTCGGGGGCATTTTCGTCATTGGGGCAAGCTATTGAAAAGGGGAGCTATTGCTCGTTTTCCATCTCCTCGCTTTTCCAGAGGTACTCCTTTTTTCTTGCTGCTTTTGGCTGAACACGAAGGAGGAAAGATAGAAACCCTAGCTCAACAAAAAAACATCTTATGATGTTTTCTTTCCGAAGATGAAGATGGAATCATCTGAAGAGCTCAAGACGCTCTATCGGTATCTTTTTTTTCATGGTTCTATAGAAAAATCTCTGCTTTTTTTCTCTCTCTGAATATGTATCTTTTTTTCTTTTTTTTTGGAGTTTTGTTGGATTTGCAGCTGCTGTGATTTTGGAGTTTGTTGGTTTTGTTGATTTGGGGTGGGGGTGTTTTTTTGTTTTAGTGGAAAGAGTTGATGGGTTTTTGTTTGGGGTGGTACTTTGTTGGATGGTTGTTGTGGTTGCTATTTTTAGTGGGGGAGGGAAAGGGTTCAATTTTTGGGGGGATTTGTGGCAGTGAATAGGAAACTGGGGTGGTTGATTTTTTTGTATTTTCATCATTAAATGACTTGTTTTGATGACTTACACATGTTTCCTATATGGGTGACTTGATCGGAGGGGCTTTTTTCTTTTTTTTTTTAAATTTATGGAAAGGGATGATCGAGTGAGCTGATTGATGAGATGATATGGTTTTCTATTTTCAGTTTGAGTGGATGTTAGTTTGGAATTTTTTGGGGGTTGATAGTTATTTCGTGTGTTTTTGTGGTAAGGGAAATGAAAAGTTGAGCTGACAAAGCGGAATGAAAACAATCTTAGCAGCCTTACCTAAAAATAAGCTGACTGAGTAGATGGATGACTCGATAGTTCTCTGTGGATCAATGAAATTATGGGTTGATTCTACTTTTTGTTCTCTGACCCTGTGCAAGTGATTCAGTGCTGGATATTAACATGGAATCCTTGTGCTGGAGAGAGAGAAAGAGTAAAAAACACCACCTGAAAATGGGATCAATCACCTGAAAATGGGATCAATCAGTAATCTGGGGTATGTTTTAATTCTATAATAAGACACTAGTCATTGCAATCAAAGCAGAAAACTAATTTAAGGCACCCTTTTTTGCATGGGAATTATTGAGGTTGCGATTGTGGTGTAATCTGTAAATAGCTTACATCAGTGCAACGAATATGCCATGAATTCCTGTTTTTAAGTTTTAAACTATGAAAAATATTGGCACCTTTGTTAGATGTCTTGGCTGTTGGGTTCTTATTGTTCTCAGTCTAGGTATCTGTCTATAATGTTTTATGGGGGTTTTTATTTTAAAAACGAGTAGTGCTTTGTGTACTTGTTTACTTTGGAAAGGTGGTGAGATGCGCTCATTATTAAGGTTTTCATTGTGCCATGGATATAATAAGACACTGATTTCACTCCTTTTCTTTATATGTATTTTCAGGATATGTTTCTGGCGATCCGAAGGATTTCATCTAATTCGGGTTCTGTCATGTATTTTGTTACTGGCTATGTGTGGGCCATGTGCCACAAGGAACCATTTGGTTTCATGTGCGGATGGGATGCGGAGTTCTTTGGATTATGATGCATGCCAATCCTATACAGATAATGATGCAAGTCTTCCGGATTTACTTTTTTCCATTGGTGATATTAGCTCAGACCATGGCCAGAAAAGTTTGGCTAGATGCTTCGACCTTAAGCATGTCTGTGCCAACACTAACTTTTTCTGCTTTCCATCAACGTTATCTGTTTTTTTGTCCGAAGATGGTAATTGTGAACAAGCCATTTTCAAAGTTCCTGAATATTCAGATGATTCTAGGTCAGTATCGGTTCCACATGATATTGGAGAAAGTAACTCAAGCTGGTTTGCTGCCCATGCAACATATAAGTTATTGAATGGAAGGATGGTTTCCTGTTCTTTGAACCCTGTAGGGGAAATTCGAGACCAGCTGCCTCCTCAGCACTCAAATGTTGATCAGACTACCTGTAAGGGACCATTGCTTCCAACATCAATACCGGACAAGAATTCCAAGGTGGCTGAATCAGATATTCTTGATGGTTCATCATCACCTCATGTGGCTATTAGTCCTCCTTTATTGGACTGGGGACAAAACAATTTATATGCTCCTTCTTTAGCTTTCTTAACTGTGACGAATACATGCAATGACAGTATTTTACATGTCTATGAACCTTTCAGCACCAATCCACAGTTTTACTCCTATAATTTTGAAGAGATGTCTCTAGCGCCAGGCGAGTCTGCTTCGCTTTCTTTTGTTTTCTTACCAAGGTGGTTGGGTTCATCGTCAGCTCATCTGGTTTTGCAAACGAGCTTAGGTGGTTTCCTAATTCATGCCAAAGGAAGAGCTTCTGGCTCCCCTTATGGAATACAGCCTCTGGTAGGCCTGGATATTTTGTCCGATGGAGGGTTGACAAAGAGTTTCTCATTATATAATCCTTTTGACTCTGCCCTCTTTGTTGTGGAGCTAGCAGCTTGGATTGCAATCTCTTCTGCAAATACATCCGACACAGCACAAGCTGTTTGTACAATAGATGCATTAGGTGCTACTGATGAATTTAGTTCTATACTTGATGATAAGGAGTGGTTGAATGTCAAGGGCAGTGAACTGGGTTTTCCAATGATGGGGATAAGGCCATTTGGTCATTGGCAAGTTGATCCTCGTGGAACTGAACCTATAATGGAGATGAAGTTGTTGCCACATGTAGAAGGCAAAGTTTTTGGTGCTCTCTGTATGCAGTTGCAGAGTTCCTCAATGGATAGGACTGATACAGTTATTGTCCCTCTTGAAGCAGAGACTCATCGTAGGGTAGCATATACTTCTTTAACAGGCTCAGTTTCTGCATTCTTTGATTCTGTTAAAGCATGTGATGAGAAAGGATCAATTGCTTCTGCCCTGTCTCTACGAAACGGTGCTTCTCATATATTGAGTGTGGTGAAAATCAGCGAACTTACAGAGAGCAAGAAGCTTTTCCAGGTCAAATACATGGAAGGATTGGTACTTTTCCCTGGGACCATTACCCACATAGCTGTTATCATTTATACTCCCCATGACGACTCACAAGATTCTCGGCCTGAACTTCCTAGTATAAGCTCAGATTGTAAGCTTCTTATAATGACAAATGATTCATTCAGTCCACAGATTGAGATTCCTTGCTTAGATATAGTCCTCAACTATTTGGGACATAATCCTGGCTCAGCTTCTGCTGCTGCCCCTGAAACTTCATATATTGGATTGGAGTTCCAACGTGAACAAGAAAATACTGAGAATTCAAAAACTGGATCTTTAGGCAGCAATATTCAAGTGTCACCTTCTGTAAAGGTGCATATTTAATCCTTATTATTATTATTTTTTTGTTACTGCTAATTTTTTGCTGTTGAAGTTGTGAAAAACTGAAGATCTCTTTCTATCCCAAAAGTTTGGACTTTATGGCCAAAACAATGCAGCTGCCAAGGCATCTCTGCTCTGGGTCTTTTCTCATTTTACCAGGAGAAAGCCTCAAAATGAATATGTCTTGACGGGTGTTTTGGGGGAAGCCGGCAGTGGTTAAGATACTTGAAAATTGATGCTTTAGAAAACTTCAAGGCTTAACATATCTTAATGTACTGGAAGGATGGATTAGTAAAATTAGTGAACTTGATTTCTATCTGGTTTGATGATTCATTTCTCATTCCTTCTTTAGATTTGCTGCTTGGGTGAAGTTCAATGGTATAGACTGTATATTGTTATTTGTGTAAGTTCCTATTTAGTGAAGGCTAGGTAGCATATTTTGGGAGTTTTGTTAGTAATGGTTTATGTCATACTTCATTTTTACTTGGCTTTAGTTAAATTGTAGTATGATTGAATTGACTTAAATGTAGATTGCTTAAGTTAACATCACCACCACCAACATTATAGAAGCCTTATCCCATCAATTTGGGGTTTGCTTTGTGAGTTCTATTCTCATTTTATCTCTTCTTCAGGCAACTTCTGTGTCACCTCACATCCTAAATATTACTTCTACTTACTTTCATAGTCACCATTGGCCTTGTCCTTATCTTACTACATTGTACGTACAATACCTCAGTGCTTCATGTATGGGCTATTCCATTGCTCTAAGCCGAAGCTGACACCATTTGAAACAGCATTCTTTTATTTCTTCTTGAATTGGAGGGGGTTGTAGATTTCTCCGATAACATCATTTTAAATTTCTCCTCAATTTTACAGGGTAGGTTTGGCTGTCTTGTAAAAATGTCTCTTGTTTGAAGTAGCTTTCGATGATCTCATACAGCTCCACTAGCTTTATCTCTATGTTACCCACCTTGGATTAATCCTATTTAAAATATCTTTGTCAAGTCTTCCATTTTGTTCTATAATTGCTTCTGGGCATCAAAACCTAATACGTTGTGGCATTAAGTGGTATTCAATTTTGCCTTGATCCTCTCTTGCTCTCAGATTTGCTAAACTTGCATTCTATATTTCTGTCATTGGCTTGCTGAATTTCAAACCATTTGACTCAATCTTTTTTGTTTAATTAACCCATAAAAAAATGAACATGTTCCAAGCAATGCCACTGGATATTTGGCTTCAAGTTGTTCGTAACCAAAGTTAGGCTGTGTTTCTTTTATGGAATTTATGACAGGAATTCCGGTTGTCTAGGAATTTCGGAATTCCTATTAGAAATCCAGAGTTTCTTTAGAGGAATTCTGGGCTTTTAGAAAATTTGGCATTCACAAATGCCAAAAAGGTGGCATTTCCAGAACCCACCTCTCCGACGGGTATTCCAAAAACCCACCCTCGTAGGAATTCCGGGTGAGCTTGCAACATCCCTCCGGCACTCAACGGTCATGACGGATCTTGGTTTTCCGGCCACGGCAAGGAGAAAGAAGGTCGGTTTCTTCTTCTTCTACACCTTCTGAGATGGTTGCTGTGATTTTTCCCCTCTCTTCTCTTGCTTTCTTTGGTATTTCTTTTTGGAGGGTTTGGACTTTGGAGATGTGCGTTTGGAGAACGATGACAGTGATGGAAACTATTTCCTTCTCTCTACACTGAAACTCTTCTTCCTCTTCTTCATTGTAGCAGCTTCGATCTGGTCATGGAAAAGATTCTTTCTGCACTGAAACTCAAAACGGAGAATGATGACAGTGAAGAAGAGTTTCAGTGTAGAGAGAATCTGAGGCTATGATCTGGTTTGGTCTTTTCCTGCTCCATTCAATCTCAAAAAATCTCTAGATCCATAGTGGATCTAACCAGATCTGTTTCTATAGATGGATCCAACAATATGCAGATTGGGTCTGAGGGATTTTTTTTTTGTGATATGCTTCTATTAATCTATTTTGCCAATATGCAAAGTTGAATATGATAGGCAGTCTGGTTTTTTTGTTGACTGGATGCTTTTTTTATGTCAAAGATTTGATTTTTTTAATGCTCATTGAGGGATTTTAGTTGTTGTGTTGATGACATGGTCTTTCTTCTTTTGTTCGTTCATCAATGAGGTTACTTTCACCTGGATTTGTTTGGGATTGTGGATGCGCGTTTGAATATTGATTATGTGAGGATGGTTGTCATTGTCTTTGAGGCCATTGGATCCCCTTTGGGGGTTTTCTGATTTGGGTTTGTAATGCCAGTCTTCCAATCTCATATGGAGGCTATAGATGCCAATTAAAAGGTTGCAGACATGGCATGGGAGGAGGTGGGAATCAAGACACTCCACACAATTGTAAACCCAACCAAAATAAATGAAGTGATGATGCAAATCTCGCTCTCACAATGAAAAATAATCTGGAGTTGCTGTACTATTTAGACGCCCAAAATCCAACCTGAAATCGGTCCATACAAATGAATTTTCAAGTGCCATTTGCCTCATGGAGGTTGATGATTAATCCTACATGTGGGAGCATTGTTCATTTTTTGAAAAGATAATGGAATGCCAATCAGCAATCAGCAATCTTCATCTAAATGGAATGGTTGTGTTGAGTGAAAAAACCAACATATTCTAGAAACAGTACAAATCTGTTCTTTTACCCATTACAATTTTTGTAATTGTGAGTTACTACACCCATTACAATCTGTACTTCTACTTTTGGCAAAACAGATTTGTGAGAAGTTGGGAACTGGAAAAGCTACAACTGATGTCATTTGTGGCCTTTGGATTTGGGGTACATCTAATCCCTCCTTGCGGTTTCTGACATCTTGTGATGTCTGTTTGCTTTGGGTCTATAGTTTGATTGAGTCATGTTGATTTTTCTTACTTTGGTAGTTTATGATATGATAATTTCATCATATCTTTTACTTCAGTTGTACTTTTTGAAATGTAAACTAAATAAGATGTTGCTTATTGTTTCTCTCTAATGAAATGGATAGTTGTGAGACTTGGAAAATGGTTTGGCAACGAGGTGATTACTTTATGCAGGGAGATGCCCATCTCGGTACTGTGGCTTAATATTCCCTTTGATTGTGTTGCCATATGGCCCAAACTGTTTTTGGTAGAATAGATGGTTATACTCTTAAATTGAAAACTCTTTTCTCATGGACATGTGATTAGTTTTTATATGGAATATGTTTATTTATTTATTTATTTATTTATTTTTGCTGATTGAATTGTGAAAGTGGTATATAAACAATGCATACAAGAGTAAAATTCTAGTCAGAAATCATTATAGTTATGAAACAGAGAATTTAGGAAATTCAGGTATTCAGAAATTCTCAGGCAGGAATTCAGCATAAAAGAAACAGTGAATTCAGAAATGACAGAATTCAGTAGCATTTCAGAATTCCAGCATTTGAAAATCCTAGACAGCCACCAGACATGAATTTCAGGAATTCTAGAAAAGAAACGGGCCCTTAGTCTGACTGATAAGGGCTCAAAGTGGACCCCTGGTGCAAACCAACTCCAATTGGTAGGGGTGTTTGTGCACCAAGCTCTCTGAAACCAAAACACATTGGTTTGGATTCAGGTTTTGGTTTTAGGCTCATGGGCTGCACCTCGGCCTAGTTTTCCATTCCAATTGTCAAGTGACCCAGGCCTATATATGCTTAAAGTCCCGCCTGGCTAGACATTTTAAGACATAAAGGTTGTATATATTTTCAAATGGGCTAGGTGTGGGCCTAACTTTTAAGCCCGTGGCTGGAATGTTAGGCCTGACCGCCTGAGAACTAAATGGGCTGGGCTTACACAAGCTTTGGTCCAGTACGATCCAACCTAGCTGACACAACATTCTTTTGTTTCCTCTAAAATGGAGACTTGTTGACTTTCTCCAATGACCTAATTTTAAATATCTCCTACATTTTACAGTGTAGGTTTGGTTGTCTTGTAAAAATGTCTCTTGTTTGAAGTAGCTTTTGACGATCATGTAAGATTCTACTAGCTTCTTCTCTATGTTACCCGCCTTTTAATTTAATCCTATTTACAATTCTACTAGCTTCTTCTCTATGTTACCCGCCTTGTAATTTAATCCTATTTACAATATCTTTGTCAAGTCTCCATGTTGTTTCTATAGTTGCTCCTGAGCATCAGCTTTATTTTTACACCATTACCACTGCTATTGCAACTCCTATTGCCACTGCTGCTGCTGCTTCTGCTTCTATTAGTATTACTGTTTCTGCTGCTGCCACTACTGCTACTGCTATGGTTACTTGTAACTCTACTACTACAGGTGCCGCTACTGTTGGTTTGGCTAGAAGGGCTATTTGTATTTTATGCAATTCCTAATTTTCCATTTTATGGATGTTAATATGTAGCTAACCCCTAATAGATGGGATAAGGCTTTGATGTTGATGTTGATAATGGTTGTGGTGATGGTGATGATGGATGTTCAAGTGATATGAGCTTTCTTAGTGACTATTTTGGTAATTTCTGTAAACTCGTAGTGGCAGGTCTCTGAGATTGCTGAGGTGGATGAGTTGATACTGAGAAACTGGAAATCTCATGGCTCCACAAGTGGTATGTCTGTTTTGGAAGAAGACATAGTATTGTTCCCGACAGTCAAAGTCAGAACTCATTCCTCTAGACGGATCAGCGTGAGCAACCCAAGTGGAAAACCTGTTGTGATGCAGCTTGTCCTGAATGCTGGAGCAATTGTCGATCAATGCAGGGATTCTGATGAGTCCTTAGAGCATACGTTATCGACTAGTTTTGTTTGTAATGATTCTATGGTAGCTAGGGATGGGTTCGCAATAGATGAGACTGCAATTACAGAGGCCTATGTCCCTCCTTATGGAAAAGCTCTATTGGGTCCTATCATCTTCAGTCCATCAAACCGATGTGTTTGGAGAAGTTCGGCTCTAATCAGAAATAATCTCTCAGGTGTAGAGTGGTTACATCTACAAGGATTTGGCGGATCCATTTCACTGCTTCTACTTGAGGGGTCTGAACCCATTCGGAACCTCGAGTTCAACTTCGATTTGCCAATTCCTATCAATGTATCCTCTCCGGAGCTGTCTTTTCATATGGAAGCGACCAAAGCTGCTTGTTCTCGGCCATTGTCAAAGGTTATATATGCAAAAAATGTAGGGGACATGCCTCTGGAAGTTCGGAAAATTGAGGTTTCAGGAGCTGATTGTGGGTCAGATGGATTCGTGATACACACTTGTAAAGGTTTTGCTCTTGAACCAGGGGAATCAACTAGGCTTCTGATCTCATATCAGACAGATTTCTCTGCTTCTGTGGTTCACAGAGATCTTGAGTTGGCATTGGCTGCAGGCATTCTTGTGGTCCCCATGAAAGCCATTCTTCCTGTTTACATGCTCAGTCTCTGTAGGAAATCATTTTTCTGGACGCTACTTAGAAAACTCTCTGTTATAGTCCTGTTTGCTGCTTCTGTCACGTTTCTGTTGTTCTATCGAATCATTCCCCAATCAGTGGCCTCCTTTGGCCAGGATTACTTGTTCAAGACTGAGAAGAACCCCATTGCCACCATCAGCAGGGCTGATAAATTACTTCGCCCACATCGAAACCAGAAAAATTCCAGGTCATGTGCCATGAAGCATGTCTTCAGAACCAGTTATTGTACATTTTAATGCTATTTTCCTAATGCCATGCTTTTGAGGACCAATTTCTCAGGGGTTGACCGTTTATCTGATGGGGCCCAACTGTAGAAAACGGCACAAAAATCTACCATATTTGGAATATATTAATATTTAATCCTATAATTAGATAAGAAGTGGACACAACTATGGTCTAAGAAAGACCATAGATTAAGAGTTCTTCCACTCTAGTATTTTCTGAGGGCATCCTGATCCACATAGGGATGCCATCAGATCAATGGTCTGGGTAGAAGAGACATGGACCTCACAAGTATGGTTTTGAGTTGCAAACCGTACATGCACTGAAGTTTGAGATCTTACCTTTGTCTGCTCTTTTGAAGTCACTTATTTTTTACTAAACAACATTGTTGATTGATTTTCAGGCTGGTCAAGGAGGCTGAGAATTCTGAGATCGGTTTCGTGTCTCGCTATTCAAATAGCCCAAACAGTGTTAAGGAAGTGGGAATTACTGCTCAACCTGTGCAGCATAAGCAGAATAATCAAGTTCAAGTTATTGACCGCTTACATCTTCAAATGAAAACCTCTGTATCCCAATCTCCAATGGAAAAATCAGTGGCAGAAATTGAGGGCCTTACTATATTGGAAACACCACCACCAACTGATAACCTCACAGTTCGGACTCAAAAGGAAAAAAGAAGAAGAAAGAAAAGGGCTGCTGGCACATGTTCCGGAATAACAGGAAAATTTGAAGTCTCAAGTAGTCAGAGTGGAAATTCAACACCTTCTTCACCCATATCACCGGTCGCGTCGTCCACGCCAAAGCGATTGTGGCCCTTATCTTCTGATATTGATCATTCTGTCAGAGCTCCTGAACATCTGCTCACAATAGCACAGAATCAGAGGTGTGAAAAGGAACAGGCATTCAAAGCTGCTATTGAAGCAAAATTACAGGAACCGGATACTAACATAAAGTCCTTCAATAATAGTTGGTTGCTTTCTGTTAATGAACAGCCTTTCATTCCCAAAGAAAAGGTCAGCAAGCCTGTTTTATTGCCTTCTGCTACTTTTCCAGGCCCAGGCTGGCGTGGACCTGGTTCTGTGGGGAATTCGCCATTTTTGAGCTCTCCATCTGTTATTGCTCCACATGCCCGTGCTCCAGGATCCAAGGTCAGCAAAGAGGAACCGATGAAAATAAAGGAAAAGGTGCGCTCAAGGGAGGAGTTTACTTATGACATTTGGGGCAACCATTTCTCTGAATTCCACTTGATGGGCAGGCAAAATGATTCTCCAAAAGTGTCTGATGTTTTTGAGGGTGAATCTCAAAGCTTTTTTGCCAAAGGTCCGCAGTCTCTCATACAGAAGTTACCTGAAATTTCTGTTTCTCCCACTCCAAAGTTGGAAAGGCCTGTACCTTCTGTTCCTGCTTTGCCTATTTATGCTGTAAATTCTCTCCATCATATGAGTAATTAAGTAGCTGAGCATATATGGCCTTTTGGGAGTCACCTGCATCTCTCTCAGTTATTTCCATCATAGTTGATTTACAAGGTAAGTATAGCATCTGCATATTTTAGTATCTTCGCGGGGCACCTTCTCATAGAAAAAAAGGTGCTTTCTTGACACCGCATGTCATTTTTTTTTTTCATTTGCACCAGTTCACAATGGTCCTTCTAAGGCTACTTGCATGAGTATCAGAATTAAAATTATTGTAAGTGCATCCAGTAGGCCACTAGGCCTAGAAGACAGATAGGAGGGTGGAATTGCTGGCAAGTGCGGCAACACTATAACCAAAACCACAAGACACAAAAATTTGGGGAAGTCTTGATAGTTGCCCGTGGATGTTTGACACCACTATAACCAGAATCCTCAATGTAGGCAAACCTATGTTAGCAAACGAACTGCTGGTTTTAACACAAAACCACAAGACACAAAAATTTGGGGAAGAAGGGTATTTGCATCAAATTTTATTCTAGGTACAGAGCACTAAGAGAAAGGTTAGATAGTATATGCTTCTGGAGCCCCTTCTGCAACTAAGAAATAGCACAAACAAACAAAAAAAAAAAAAAAAATTTGAGAATTGAATAGGAGGAAAAGAAGGTAATGAAAGAGACGTGGCCTGGACTTGAAAGCATGCAAGTGTGAGAGGAATGGGGGACGAAGTGCAGAGGGAGAAGGTGATGCTCTCCAGGAAGTGAAGATGCCCTAAACCCCCTCTTGCTGTGCATATAGAGTTCCCGTGCAGTTAATGCAGAAGGGTCTCTTTAGGCCCAGAGTATAGGAAACAGATTTAATTGGAGTTGATGCGTTAAAGTGTACTTCCTCTGGTGATTTTGGCCATTTTTTTTTACATTTTGGTTGTTTAAAGTCTGTAAGGACATTTATGAGCACGCTCGACCATAATGTGTAATTTTCAAAAGATGACAGTCGCCCAAAAGTTCCAAATCCCCACAAGAGCATGTGAATAGGGAAGAGAACAAAAGAATAGGGGATGACACTATGTTTGGTCTTCGACTGCGGGGAGGAACCCATTATCCTTTTCTTTCCATGAAAGCAAGGTGAATGATGTTAGGGTCCGATGAACATTTAACTCATTTGCATAAAAATTTAGATGCTTACAGATTGCCCTCGAGAAATTAGGATCATCCGATCAGAGGTTTGGTGTGATTTCTTGAAGATTAATGACATGGTTAATTGCTTGATGGATTTCTTAGTAAATTGCAAACCTTGATATCACAGTTAGTAGCACAGCCTAGTCTATAGGTTTCATTCGGTGTGAAAAAGAACCCAGGTATACTTCCTTCCTGCAGCACACCAAGCAGACACAACAGGATAGAAGTCAAGAAAAGGCTGTGTGTGTTTGTGGGGTTCCTGATTCATCGTTAGACTGGCAAGACTATACTTGAAATGGATGTGGTTGCTGAAATTCAACTGTTTAGGAAGGTAATGAGGGTCTCAATTGTAAGCATCTTAGTGGGGCTGTCAACACTGTTGCCCAGTGAATCCCATAGAGGGAAGCTACACAGGGAGGCTCGGGTTGGCTCGATGGAGTGACTTTGGCTTTTGGGGCTGAGAAGGTTTGGAGATGCCTGCAACAGGGGTGATTTTGCGAGTTTTCCCAAGTCACATGCCTTGATGCAGGCCTTGTAACATGACTTGTTGAAGACGTTGACTACTCACCTGGGGACGAATAGGGGAAAGGTGCAGTGATGATCCAAGCTTGAATCCTAGATTGATTTCATCCACAAATGACTGAATCGATCCCAAGAAGTGAACTTCATCATTATATCTTGGTTAACTTTTCACTCTTAGGGAATGACCCGTTAGATTTTCCTCATCATTTACCACTATAGCTGGATTGTTGCTGTTCACTACTGATGACCACCAAGATGAAGCTTGCTATGAAGGTCCGCGTCCAAGCACGGAGTCATTCAAGCCCAAGCACTAGGTCAACTGTATCAAGGATTTTCATAGATTGGCTGAGATCATTTTGAGTTCATCAATATCTTTTTAAATTTGCAGAATCTTGTTAGGCATTACTAGATTTTACTTTTAGTTCTATTAATCACAAATGAGTAAATAAATCATGTATAAATGTTACTGCCATCTAATGAGGAGAGCTTTTAGATCATTATTGAATTGAAATAATCTTTATTGGGCATGTATGCCTTGTAGAGGTTGGTCCAAGGATCGACTTCTGGTTCTTATTAGATCTATAATATCTGGGTTACATGTTTTTACTAGGCTCTCAATAGGTCAACCTAATACGTAGTAAATTAAAGTTTATGTAAGCAAACTCGCTTGAGTTCCTTCTTTTCCAGAATCTGATTTAAGATTCTGAAGGCTTGAAATTCAAGTTCTTGGATTCTCATTTTCTTGGAGGAAATGATGAGTTCTTTCTAAACGTTCCATACTTTAGAGAATTTATGATCTATGTCAATTTGTGCCCTAGCTGCTTCATCTGTCGGGTCCCACTTTAACAGTCACCCTAAATATATGATATCATGACTTTGTAAATCAAAATGCACCGGATGGTCCAGCTTTAAGGAGGGAGGGGCTGTTTTTAATATCTTCGTTGGAGTCAATGGTACAATAGAGTTCGCAGTCTGGATCTTGCAGAGAGTTCTTTACTGTCAAAGTTGGTCAGCTGGGGCCACAAACTAGGTGAAGTGTTAACTGCAACAAAACGCTATTTAAGAGGTGAGGGGGTAAAGGATATGAGGTGGAGATGTAGATGAGACCCAGACAAATGGGCCCTAAAAGAAATATTGCAAATAGCAATTCGTTAGAGGGGAATTACAGGAAGGCAATAGCCCAAAGGAATTATTGAATAATTTGGTCAAATTAAGTTCTCTGCTCACTTATGCCATTATACAATCTGCAGTAAACCTCTTATATCTACATTACATGCACGGTAATGTACATCCAATCTTTCTCTGCCACAGTGCAACTCCAGTGTCTCTCTTAGGCCGACTGGGAGACTGGGCAGTCCATGGACAATTTGAAGGTCCACACTGATGATTTGCTCTAGTGGCCTTAAAAGTGAATATGAATTTGTTTAGGCCTAATATTAACTAAGCTTGCTGCTGCTTTTTTTTTTATATATATTATTTTTATTATTATTACAATTTCTTTCTGAATTTTTGGGTGGCTAAAAATGGTAGATTTGGCCCAACTCGGCTCAGTCGCCCGGACCCTAGCTGAGCCGACCTGCCCTGGCCCAGAGTCTGGGCTTTAAAACACTGGGTGAGACCAATTGCTGTGCTCCTCTACAAGTCAATTGCAGCTACCTGATGATCAGATGATGGCTTGCAGGAGAACAAATGGATAGTTAAATTAAAAATGAAGCCAATAATCCATATTTAAGTTCCATAAACCCACATGACTAATCAATGATCTACTCTAATGGTTGAGGTCTAGTCTAGAAGAGCTTCACATGGCGTGCGTACTACGACCTATGACGAGCCTCAATGAGGCTAAAACGAACCTCATTAAACCAATGATCTAGATGATTGAAACATGGGCCACAAAAATATATTTTGGACATTACTGGGAACTTCAGGCTCAGGTGGCCACAGACCAACCCGGTGAAAATTCAAGCCTATATAAGTTTCTGGAATGACAGTGGCAGTGTGCAGACCTGGGCTGGAGCCTATCTCTGGCCAATTGTTTCTTGATGGAACAGCTGCAACATCCTCAGTTTCGGTTCATTCATTTCATTGCCTTAGATGGATTAGCTACTAGTGGACCCACATCTGCAAAGTACCCTATTTTAATTGGTTGTTTACATTTACAAGGGAACTAGTGCAGTTTCCTAACTATATATATACAGTTTTCAATATCCACCTCATTGCTGCTCTAATTCAACATTTGAAGTCATATTTGTGAGTTCTACTTTTCCATTCATTTATTCAAAGTCATATATTTCAGCCCTATATAAAAGGAAAATGTTTCTCCTAGATGCAACTACAAGTGTATTCTAGCACCGGGGGGCCACTTGGGCTCACCTTCCATCAGTGCAATGCCTAATGATAGTCTTTACATCCCAGATCCTGACATAATACCCAATTTTACGCTCACTGAACCTCATTGTTAGATCGAATCTGAAGAAATTCTAGAGTTAATTGCCATTGGACTTTAAGGCTGTTAATTGTTAAATCAAGGGTATGGTGGGGCTGATTTTATGAATCCCCCTTGTCCTTGAATAGACCTTTCAATCTGCCAACATGCCATTGATAAATTGGCATCAAAGTGGTCCTCATAAGTTTGTTGGTAGGAGAACATTTCCCTACTTAAAACGTCTCTTCTCATTCATGTCTTAAAATGATCCCTGCTTTCTAATTTCTTGATTTTGTAACACTTTCAACATATATTATTCCACATGAGTGTTGTACATGTTGGGAACCGTTTCCATCCTCAATAAAGGTAGCCTAACAACCTAAGGATCACAAATTCAACGCCACCATTTCAGTTGCATGGGATGTATTCTAGCAAAGTCCGAGTGCAGGTGGCCTTTTTGCATGTGCCTCACCAGAAAGATGATAAAAATTCATATTAGTTCAGAAGGTCATTTGCTCCATAAATTCCAACCCATCTTGACCGTTGGTGCCAGTGCAAAAGTCCAACCCCTAGAACCGATTGGAACATCTTCAGTCATGAGGGTGGGCCAGGATCTAGTAATCTCTACCAAAGAAGGAAGTGAAGTGCAGCATGCATGTATCATCTTTTACATAAATGTAGGAAGAACGAAAAGATGAAAGATAAGGTTGAGAATGTTGTACAATCATAATTTCACTGGGCATGGTCCCCGTTTTTGATCTACACACTCGTAGAGTGGTAGTAGATGAACAGGAATTCAAGCATGGTCATCTACCTACCTACAATTGAAAGTTGTGCATGTAAAGGCTAAGGCTCTCCCAGCTGAGAAAGCAATCAGCCCAGTTTGGTGGTGAGGGTACCCCACAAAATTATTACATACGACTTTGTAGGAACCCCTCATTGTAGTGCCATTAATCTACAATTACTTCTGGACCAAATTCTTCAATGAAGGTCACGACACAAGTACCATGTTATTCCTTTTTGTACTTAAGAAATGCTTTGGTTTAAAGGGATGTCATTATTTGTTTAACGGCAATGACTTGGAAGTTTTCTTTGTTGTCTCTTGCCCTACTTATGAGAGAGAGAGAGAGAGAGAGATGGGGCCTCCTGCACATCACTGCAAATCAAACTCTCAAAGAATTGGGACTTTCTCCTCTTCTGCTGGTTCTTTTTCCAAACACCATAAGCAATTCTTTTTCGTGTAATCATAAAAAATTTAGCTCATTCTTGCACTTCTTTCCCATGGAAAAGTAGCCACACCAAATGTAAACAATTCTATATTTTATATGCCTTTTTCCACAAAGGGAGATGCTTCTATGAGAGATATCTATCATAGGAGCATCTCCCTTCCACAAAAATGCTTCCGCACAAATATAACCCAATAGTATCTATACTCCAATTGGAGCAATGGTAAAAGTTTCGGGTGTCATGCGTGATAACGCAGGCTTGAGATCTGCGAGCAGCCATTTTATATAAAATTATGAAGGATTAGGCCTGTCTCCAGTTTGGACCTGCTTCGGCGAGACTGCAATGAGTTATTACCTTTTGTTTTTTTTCCAATCAAGTAGGCCTGATTTTGCACAATCAAAGGCACCGTACTCCAATGAATGTGAAAATCCCTTTGAGAGAATTCCTTGACTACAGTAATCATTCCATGGGATTGACTTTCTCTAGTTGGTCCATGGACTTGATCCAGTCCACTTCCTCAGATGTAAGAAGACACACTTGCATTTGCAAGTGCAGCAAGAAAGTCTCAATGCGATTGACCGAAATACCCTTGGCATGATTGCATCAGCTAAAGAGGATCCAAAATCCAAATCCTGCTTACAAAAGAACTGCCCACAGCTGCTATCACAACTCACCAATTGATATCGACAGACATATATATATATATATATATATACACACACATATGGAGATAAGAAAGGATATCAGATCAATTCCTATTGGGTTAGATTTCTCTTTCGATCCGAATATTTCTACAAATGGAAGCTTGCAACTTGCAGTGCACCATCACTTACCATCAGCAAGGGTAGTCCCAGTCCCTGATATTCCATTCCTGCACAAGGGGCATTATCGGCATTTAAAAGGAAGGAGAAATGTGTAGGACCACTGAGGCTGGAAAGCAACAATGTCCGTACATCTATACAGAGCCAATAAACTGGGGCCACTGACGTATAGCGTAGGGCTTTTAGGTTGGCCACTGCCTTTTAGGTCAACTCCTAAATTACACTCTAGCCCCTACCCTTTGAGTTTGACTTTTAAGAAACTCCCTGGGATTACATAAACAACTAATGGGAGAGTCTTTAATTGTATTGAGGGGACATGAAAAGGACCCCAAATGTTCCAATGTTACGTAGCCACATGCATGGGAGTGGGACTAACTTGCCAGGTCCAGCAGCCTGGTTTTGGTATTCATTTATTAGGTCAGGCCCAAAACATGAGCTGACTTGACAAACCTAACCAGCCCAACTCCACTTGAATTGACATAGCCTAATGCATATCTAGAATTAATCCAGGTATCAGGGCCTTCATCAGAATTCTGGAAAGCTTAGAGTTCTGTGGAAATGGAGCAAAAGGTGAGGAGCAATATGTGAAAAAGAAACATATAGAGAGTGGTCCCATGGTGAAAATTTTGGACGACTCAGACACGACCTAACTATCTGATTTGGACAACCCTTCACGCCCGACAGTGGTGATAAATATAAGACTGGGGCCCACAAACCCAAGGTCCCAAGTCCAGCTCTACTCAGGTATTCACTTTTCTCCCTGGTGCTCGGGAGCACATTTCTTCCATACTACATAAAATAGCTAGTGGGAATGAAAAGGACAAAAGTCCATTTAGACCGTCCAAATCAAACGACCCAACATGAATGGAAATGGGCCAGGACATCATAACCATTCAATTGGGTTGATTGAACATGGAACACTGGCCATTTGTTGGCAAACCCCAAAGGTATACTCACTTACATGTTGAAAATCTTAATAGTAAGAACCACACACTATTCGGCTAAACCATATCATCAGGAGTTATGGGTTGGATCTGGATTTTATATGGGTAAATCATAAATGGGTGCCCCTTTTGTGTATGCAATGAAAATGAAAATGGAAAGTGGATATTTTTCTTTTTATAATGCCAACTGTGACTGTGGTGCTCCAGGGAAATGGAAAAAGTAATGGAATCTTAGAGGGGATGCTTTGTTACCACAATTCAGTGGAACTTTTGGTCTTACAAGGGCCCAGCACATTCAGAATCCGCATTTCACAGACACGTCGCGCACCTCCCCATAACCACAAACTGCCACCCAAGAATTATTTGATAGGTCTCCCAATTGATTTATTGTGCAAAATTTGACACTCAACCAGCTTTATCTAACAACTATGAACCTGGCAACTTTTAGGGCCTCAAAAAAGTGCATCCTCCAAACGGATGGACCTTTGAGAACTTTTTTTTTGTTTTTTTGTTTAATAATCTATCGGTATTTCCCGCCCAACCCGGAGTCTTTTGGCCCTAAACTTGAAACACACTCAATTCTAGGCAGTAATCTTTAAGGGCATATACAAACCCTCCAATCCACATGCACCTAGTACAATGATAACTATGGGGTATGATTATGCTTTCAAGTGGACCCCACCAGTCATGCCACTCCAAGCTTAGAGATGGATGGAACAGATGGCCATTCTTGAAAATGACCCACACACACACTGGTGATCTCCTCGGTCATATCGCCCCTGTGGGGCCGCTTTTGGGTCCCCTTGTGATGTGCCTTTCACATGAACTGTATAGACAGGGGGCCTATTTTGAGCCACTGACTTCACTGTTGGATCTAAATCAATAGATTTCTGACTGCTGATCTTCTCCATATCTCCATCATGATAGATCCTTTGGATCTGAAAACGCACCACCCTCTTTTAACCCTGCACCAATCTGTTGGTACTAGTCCAACTCACTGATCTCAGTGGCAGCATCGACCAAGAGATCAAAGGTCTGTATGTCAATTTGTCACTCAAGATGGCAATCTACAAACTCATAACATCAGCTTGAGCTGACAAAATTAGCATCGCTGTGATATCTAATAGTTTCGCCTATGATAAAAAATAAACTTATTAAATTTGCTTCCTCCGAGAAAATTTTCCAGAAGTCAGTTACAGAAATGATCAGCTGAAATGCTATTCATCCATGGAAAAGGAGATACATATGATGCAAAATTTGTCCTTTCATGTAGAACACCCCCAAGAAGCAAATCCAATAAAACAACTCCATTCCCAATTCACAGAACCCCTTTATGAAAAGAAACAGCATTCCTCTCACAGATACATACAAATCAATGAAAACATATATTTTTTACTATGTGATGTTTACTATAGCTGTGTACAGAAATTCTATCCCAGCTATTCAGCTGCAGCCCGCCCACAAATAAGATGAAGAAAAGGGTTCTATGGAGCTAAAAGGTACCTAAAACTGAACTCATATGGGATCACTTGTATTGTCGGCAACATTGTCTCTTGTCTCCCTCTTTCAAGGCACTTGAGTGCTTCTTTTCTCACTTCACAAGGCAATTGCAAACAGATCCAATCCAACAATGACTCCAAATCCTTTGCGAAATCGAGTAGATACCAATCTAACAACTTTGGGATCGCTAATTTTGTTTTGGAGATGCCCACAGATGCCTGTAAGTAATCCCTCTTTGCCACTTGCAACTGATTCTCAACCTCAGATGCTGTGTAAACTCGCACCTACATTTGACAATAATTCTATATAAGTAGCATATAAGTTTGATAGAACCTTGCAATGTACTTGCACTTGACAATAATTCAATGCAAGTCATAAAAAAGATTGTAACCCTGCAATGCACTTGTACTTAATCATTCTTTATAAGTAGCAACAAAGATTGCTTGAACCCTGATATCATTGATACTTAGACCCAACGAAAGAACTGACATAACATCAAGTTCCAATCAGCTGTGGGCTGTAGTGAATCTGCTTTTTCAAAGAAAATAGTACGGTTCGTGCCTAAATGTTGTTAAGTGGGAACAAAAAAAAGGCATGTCAGCTGGAGCACAGGGTGGTGTGCAATGGATTGTTAGGTAGTCTAGGCCTCAGGTTTTGGTTTTGTCCATCTGATAAGTCCAGTTCAGGTCTGCCCCAACCAATTAAGCACTACAGATCCAAAGAAATAAGATACTGGAACTATTTTGTTGAGAAATCATTCGGCTCTGGTGCATGAGATCAGCAATGTCTGTCCTATGCATCCAGTCCAAACACGTGGAGCCCATACTCCAGTGGTCCTGGCCGTTGATCTGATAGGCCTCATAGTTGATGGGGATGGCGAATCCACACGGGAATATCTAGCGGAAGTCTTTGGTTCTTCCTACTCTGATTTTTTCGAATATTGATTTGTCATGATTAATGATATTCATAAATCACATCTTGATTCATCAGGACCCATTAAGCATATGAACTACAAATCAATGCCCATGTTCCATACAACATGAAATTACAGATATTGAGCTCTTTTTCTTTTTCTGTTTTTTTTTTTTGGTTGAAGAAATAGATATTGAACTAATAGAAACCATACATGGACAAAGAGCATGAATAGGGAAATACTTGAAAGTTGGACAACTTACAGCTGGAGATGACCAACTTCCACATGAGAGTGCAAAGGTGACCAAGGGTTCTGGCCAATCTAAACCAAAGATGCTCCGAATCGTCACCTCATCATTTTTTATGCCTCTTGGGTGGGTCTGACAGTAGTGTAACAAAATGTTATATGGACAATCATGAACGATTCAAAGCTTGAAGGACTAAAAGAAGAATATCACTTACTGATTTCGACTGGTATGGCATTCTCAATATGAAATGCTCGATTGTCATTGCATTCAGCAAATGTCCGCCAACATTTATCATTGCCTGAGACATCATCACAGTCCGATGTATCACTCGAGTTCTTTGACAAACACAGTGCTGTATTTGTTGCAATTGGTTGAATTGGACAATTGAGGAACTCACAACAAATGTTAAGGAGAGGAAAGCTTAAGCAATACCTTCTGCATCAGTGCGACAACCATCTGTGGACTCCAAGGTATTCCATGCTCAAGAAATGCCTGAAACAACATACCAACGTGATAAATGAGCCACCATACCTACTTTCAATGAAGATTGAAG
This sequence comes from Persea americana, assembly GCA_029852735.1. Classification (NCBI taxonomy): domain Eukaryota; kingdom Viridiplantae; phylum Streptophyta; class Magnoliopsida; order Laurales; family Lauraceae; genus Persea; species Persea americana. The sequence goes on from CM056812.1 coordinate 55,473,097, forward strand.
TGCATAATAAATAATAGAATCTTCATCACAAGATATTCTTGTGGCCAATGAATGATTAACCGTGTTTTAAAAGGAAGAAAGAAAGTAAAAGGAATTAGTTTGCTGAGGCTCCCAATTGGCCAATTCCATACAACTCAAGCCAATGGTTCAGCATAGCAGTCCAGACAGTTGATTTGATGGTGCCAATGGTGGGTGGGTGGTGCCCTATGAATCACTCCCTGATTGGTAGACAATGGGTCTCACACACACAGTAGACTCAAATCTAAAGCAAGGATATCAGAAGTAAAGAATTATCAATCTTTCTCCCAATTTGTGGATATTTATGGTTGTAAAAGGATAGGTTAAAACATCATACGTTCATCATGCAGGCATTATAAATGTTGATCCAGAATGCAAGTTTCTGCTGATGGGTAAGGTTCCGTAAGTCTGCCGAGGCAAGCTTCCCAAGAAGGATCCTGACATCAGAAGTCAAATGAATGCCATTGTGGATAGGAATTCTTGGGACAACAGGAGGAGCCAAAAAAAAAAAAGATTGAATTCAATACAAAAACTCACTTCAATCTCCGCATTAGAAATGAAGAACTTGTAACCCGGCTAGTATCAATCAAGCTCCCTTCAATCGCATGCAGATGCTTATACGGACCGATATCCCTTCTCCCAAATTCAGAACAGATACTGTAAGGATCCTGGAATTCCATTTCTTCAGGGCATTCACAAGAAGAAAACCCCGAAATGGATGGTGACATATCCAAATCTGTTCCGGTGACTTTCAGCTCGCTCATCCTTAAGAAAATGCTTGAAAGGCATTTCAAAACATCCTCAGAAAGTTTGTTTGGACCACTGGTCCCATCATCCAATACTGTTCTACTGATAATACTTGGAGTGCTCCCTTCTACTCTTACTTGGTCTATAGGTTGGCATACATGCTGTAACATCAAAAACTCATGTTTCACCCCTATTAGAGTATACAGAGCCAAGATCACCACTACTGAGAAAATAATACTACTTTACCTGTAATTTCAGAGGATTTGGAAGCCTTTCCATTGATTTAGATCCTAATGACCGTCTCCTGGCAGAGGTTTTGGTTATTGTCGCTTTCTGTTGTGACAATTGCCTGTTCTTCGACATTGTCACTTTAGTGCATGATTGATTCTCTTTACCACGCCCATCTTCAGAAAAAGCAGAACAGAATTAGACTTTATTAGATGGTTGCTTATCATTCAAAAGTCGATTGCAGCATTGTTGAATTCAGTCCACAGCAATCTTGAATGGTCGTAGGGAGAAGGTAGAGGCTTACCCATGATAGATTCCAAGTCTGCTACATGGGAAGAGGGTTTGGTATGCTCTGCCTTGGAACTTTTATTTGAGTTCAAGTCATATGAATCAATCGCACTTTCTATGGATTTCTTGGATGATGCAATGTAGACAGCTTCCTGATAGAGTCCTTGCCTAAAATTCACAAGCTGTTCTTCAAGCCGAATGACCTCCTCTTCCAAAACAGCAACTTCAGCAAGGAGCTCTAATGTCTGCAATTGAAACAAATATAACAGAGTGATTCTTCCCATTAAAGGTCGCCAAACTAGAATCGCTATTTCTTCTCTCAAGATATCAATTAGTGTCATTCATCACTTCATTTACTATAAAGGACAAATAAAATTCCCATTTCTGATTCCTGTTTTAGTTCTTCTGAATTCAACATAAAGAGATGGTCACTTTGATTGAAGAAGAAAAGAAAAATGCTAACATTTGGAGGAAGATAAGGAGGAAGGCGAGGTAGAGCCCCCAAAGGTCTCGTAAATGCCCTCTCCAAGGCCCTATGCACGTTCTCCTCATGTCTGAGCTTTTTTCTCAGCTTATCAACCTGCAAAATTGGAAGATGAGAAAAATCAATGAGTAGAAAGCAAAAAGGAAAAAACGAAGACGAAGAAAAAGATATTTAGTCCATCCAAATAGAAACAGAGCAATACATCTTGCTGCAATGCCATTTTCCTCTCTCTGCTTGAGCTGCGTCGATTCATTGCCTTCTGAGCATTTCCCACTTTGCTACCCTGCATCTCTGACTTCTGCTTTACCAACCCAAGAAATAAAGGAAAGAAAATTCACTTATCTCAGGCAACTGTTTCAGTGAAAGAGAGAAAAAAAAATCAGCACAAAGGGATTATAATTGGAAAAGCTAATCAGCTAGCTCTTGCTTGCTTAGGAAAAGGGACACTCAAAGATTTCAAGGAAAAGAAGAAGAAGAAGAAGAAGGAAAGATCAAAGGCCCATGTGAGATTGTCATCAGAGGCAATGAACAGAAGCCAAATTTTGAGAGAAAATTCAAAACCAGTTCCAGATTTTCATACTAGGAGTGTATATTTCCAATCAATGGAAGATCTTTAGATACAGAAGATTGGAAAAACCCAACAAAGATTTAGCAGACGCAATGGAAAGAAACCATTTTTATTCCTCCAAGCAACGAATACCAAAACACCCACTATCAGAAACCGTTCATTTTCTCAACAACAAAAAAAACCAACAATAGCTCAACTAAAAATCCAATTCAGATTTCATCAAAAGTCGCCTACTTTTTCATGCTTTGCACTAGTTTTCATCGTCTGTAACGTCGTCCTGACTCTAGTATTCATCCCGACAGCCTGAAAACCGAGCCAACGCTGCAAAACCATGACCACCCCAATAAGCAAAACCATGAAAGAAACCGAGAAGACCCCAATATAAAAATCCAAACGAATCGTCCAAGCATCCACATTAAATAAAGATCAGACCTTGAGGAAAGTCTCGTTCCTTTTTCAGCGCGGGAAACTTGAATGCAACACAAAAACACCGACCCTCTGCAATTCTTGATCAGAGCGTACAAAACAACAAAAGTAGAGCAGAAGACGATGCAGAGATTCCACTCTAAACGTCATTGAAATTAGAGAACTCCAGAAAGAAGAAGAACAACAACAACAAAGAGATTGAAGAAGAAGAAGAAGAAGAGATAACAAGAGAAAGGGAAAGATTGGAGCTTTTTCACAACATGGCTTAGAATTGGAGGAGACAAAAGGCAGGGACGAGACAGAGGCCTCTGTCGTTTGAGGACGGCTGCTTTTCTCAGGATATCGATAACGTGCGCGGCCGGCGCACTTTAGCGCGCACCCGTCCCAGTTACCGTCATCATTGAGTAAACGTGCGCCTCCTCCTTTTCTTTCAGTTTTCTGCCGCTTCTTCTCCTCTTCCACTCCTTATTTTAGTTGCTTTTTCAGTCGGTGAGTGAAGTTACCAAAATGCCCTTGTGTCATATGTGGAATATCGGTTTCGGGATTTCCGTTCCGCTTCTTGGGAAATGTAATGGTATCATTTGGTGGTCTTGAAGGTCAACAACATATTGTGCTCCCTCGGATATTTCCAATGATCATTGAGGGAAGTCTGAATTGTGAAAATTCCTTCTTGTGTGTGTGTGTTTTTTTTTTTTTTGTTTTTAAATTGGGCCCATGGTACTTGGCCTGGGACCAACATATCAAGTATTTGGAGTTTATGACCAGGCCATGTGACTCATACAAATGGCATATATCTGGTTTTTGGTCCAAGTTGAATCTCAAGTCTCAATCCTAAAATCTTGCACTTGGATCCAATTGAGCCATGTCTTAGATTATCACCTAACAAATAACAATTTGCATTAATTATAATAAGATTGTACTCACTATTTCATTATTGCTATCCTAATGGTTGGTCTGAGTTGGTTTCATCATCATAATTGTTGGGTCCTTGTGGGTCTTGAGAGATGGACCAGTTGGGTGTTGGTCATTTTGCAAGTACAATTATACTAATAAGATAAAAAGAACAGGGACGTAAGTGAAACTGGAACCTAGAGGCTAGAGCTCGGACATGGAGTCAACCAATGGACCCAAATGCAGGACCAATGGCACCCTCCAGCCAACCCATGTTTGTCAGAGCAATGTATTATTGAGTCCTGTCTAAAACCAAGTTGGGCCTTTTTCTGGTCCTTTTACATTTACAGATAGAATCTGGGACCAAAAGCATGACCCATCTGAGATAAACAGCTGGCCATCCATTGGTTCTGTGATGTCAGGCCAGGGGACCATCACACCTCATCTCTACTATAAAAACCTTTAAAATGTCATCTCATCTTAAAATTACCAATCCATGAATATCATATTCACTTCTTACCAATATTTCATGTACTTGAACTACATACACATGTGTCTCATCTGCATCACTAGTTGACTTCCTCATTCCAAAATCAGTGTGCAGATCACATATGCAATCTGAACTTCTTAGGATAGGATAAATGAGCAATTTGGGCTCTAAAAAACACAACAGAACTTACCCATCACATGAAAGGTCCTTAAAAATATTTCTATAACACTTGTCTGGGTAATATGGGAATGTTATTCTCTGCGGCACTTTAACTTTTTCTGCTACTTTTATTTTAGAGGGTGAGGGCCACAGAGCATATAAGCATGTATATACATTACACATGCAGACATTACACATGCAGGGGGGTTGGGGAAGGGCAGCTATAATGTGTGCATAACGGCATGGACACGCCACCATACACTTTCTAATCTCACCACGTGATATGACACCAGTTCATGCATTTTTTTTATTGACTTGTTAATATAAATCTAATCCCACCTTAGGATTATACTTGTTGTCATCATTAAATTCCACACTAAACTCCACAACTGAACCAATCCTTTCTTTTTTAATGATCCACTTATCATAGTGTCTTATTCACAGATTATGGGGATTTGGAGAACTCGAGGGGCTCAAGCTTATTCATCATTGTTTTGGAATCTCAATCAAGACCATCTCATTTGTTGGCCAAATTAGCATCCAATGTAGGGGAAATGTTCTCCTATGACCAATTGCCAAGTGCAGTCGACTGTGGGCCTACCTTTCAGCGGTGCAGCTCCTTTGTGAGTCCTTTCATCGATCCCTTGATCTAACATTAGACCAAATTTTATACTCTTTTGCATTGAATCTCATACATAGACCTTTACATTCTCCTTAACCCCTAAAACTGCATGCATTCAAGTGGGCTCCCCTTAAAAATGTTTTCCTTTTTAAAAATGTGAGAATTGTTCTCAAGTGCATGCACATACAAATTCTAAAATGGAAAATATTGTACTGTTCTTTTGGAAGTCTACTTTATTTATTTTGGGCCATGAGGTCCTCCTTTTATCAAATTATACCCCTCGCACGCACAAACATTATCCATTGATGGAATGTCATAAGCTCAAATTTAATATTTATTGAAAAGTTGCTAACCATTTGATAAAAATCCCAAAAAAAAAAAAAGGGGAAGAAAATGTTTTCTAAACCTGTTAAATTTGAGGCTAGTAGATAAACGGGTAAGATCATCTAATGATGTTGATTTTTTGCATGCCCTTGGATCTCATTGAGATCTTTCCATCTCCCACCTCTTACACAATTGGAATTATCCCAGGTGGGGCCTACAAGTGCGAACTTTGCTGGCCATAATTAAACTGTCTATGTACATAATCTCAAAAACACCCACCACATTTAATGTGCCTTTCTTTTTTTTCCCAATACGACAATGATTCAACACCATTATACATGATTGAGCTTAATAAATGAGTTTTCACCATATGAGCTTGTATTAAACTTTCAAGCTCTGGAACCAAGATTTAGTATCAATTTTTTTGTGACTGATTGATGGAACCACTCCTTATCCACATTCAATTCTATCCATTACCCTATTCCGCTTGATTGTCCATCCAGGTGGGCCCCACAAGAGATACACCTTTTAAGGGAAAAAGATGCCTTGATGCTTTTTATATAAAACTAATGCAATAATTTATTTAATACTTTTGGGGTAAAGGGTGTGGGTCAGCTGGGTCCAGGTCCAAATATATAAACAGGACTACACTCTTTACCATGGAGCCAAATTAGCCCAACCCTTACAATGTGTCAGTATTTGATTACAATTAGGAACAGGACAGTCGACTCAAATCATTAATATGATGAGATTTTATTTACCATATTGGGATGATTAGATGGATTATATCGGATTAAATTACCATCATTGTACCCTATATATGAGTGTTTATCTCCCCCATTGAGTACAATTAATTGAGTACGGATCTCCTATTTCTATGAAACATGGAGATACTGTTTCCGGTTAACCAATTTAATTTTATGATTGTTCTCTAAAATATCATCCCAGATCTCTCATTAGGTCTTCTCCTATCAATTTTCTCAAAATCAATGGTTATTCTGGTCAATTTTAAGCTACTCTTTTAATATTATCACTAATTCCTTTTGAACTGTGCTTTAACCTGATCACTTACAACCTTTATAAAATGGGGGCAGACCTTGGGATTTCACTATCTCACGTGCAGGGCAGGGCAGGCATGTGAGCTGGAGGTTGGAAGCTCTCCATAAGAGTTCCTGCTTATGAAAATATGAATACTATTAAAAGATAATGATGGTGATTAAATGTTAAAAACGGTTTTATATTATGGAGAGGGAAATGATTGTTTGAGACCTTTTAGACAGGGACATGATAAAATGACAACAGTATTCCCTACTGCTTACTGACTAACCACCAAATAAGATTTGATTATGAAAATAACTTAGTTTAAACTCCAGCTGTTGGCTGTTGAGGTGTCATCCTGCTAATAATTCAATTTAACTTGACCATCTTTTGTCAAATTCATTAAGATAGAATCATTCGAGTGAGCAAAATCTAAATTGTGTGGTCTTTTTCTTGTTAATGAGACCATTGAATGGAGGTCTTTGTCTGTCAGTTTACCTTTCATCATCTACATCATAATAATAACAGTAGTAGTAATAATGAGGATTATAAAGTCAGACAATGGATAAAAGCACCTTAACCAACAAGTTAGGAATAAATTACCGCGAGGAGGAAAGGTTCGAAAAAATCAACTGCAAAATCATTTTTGTAAATCCATTGTGAAAGCCCACAGTGATGCATGCCAATCACAAGAGTGACGCAAATTGGGATTATTTTAAAGCGGATCACAGGTGGCCAAAATTTGGGTGTAAAAAAAAAAAACCAAAAATCATCTAACTGACTGAACAGAACCGACGGTTAACAATCATGTTTCATGGTTTTTGTTACGGTTGCGGTTATTTAAATCGAAAAACTGTGCTTCGTGGTTAAATTTTGATTTTCGGTTTCGACTTACAGTTATTAACCAAACCGAACCGTAAATACGAATAGGTTAACCATTTTTCCAAAACACATGGTTAACCGAGCCCTTATGCCCCAGGTTAAAAGGAAAGAAAGGGGTTATTTTGTAATTTTGTAACTTAAATAACTCTTTTTAACTTTTGAGCTCTAATCGTTGGAACAAAAAATGAAAGAGGCAAAAAGGAAGAATAAGAAGAAGAAGGAAGGAAGCTGGCAGCTGCTGGCTGCTGGTTAAGGCTACTTTAGTATTTTGGAATTATGTAATTTGTTATTTAGGATATTTGGTTTGACTTTTAAACATGTATTTTGCATTCCGACAAAAATATATATATGTATTTTAAGTGACAATTAACCGTAGTCAAACCGCCTAATACAGTTAACTACAGTTTGGTTTTTTAGCGGTTTTTAGGGTATGGTTATCATTTTTAAAAACTGAAAAATCATAAAATATGATTTAGTTAACGATTTTTCCAAAATACAAGGTTAACCGAACAGTTACACCCCTAGGCCAAATACTAAGGCTCTTTCTTTTTTGCATGGAATTGAATGCGTAGGGATTCTAGGTCAAATGGGCTCAAACAAAGGATTATTAAAGAATGGGGCACAGAACGATATAAAGTGGAATGTAGATAAGACCTGATTGGGAACTTCACTAGTAGAGTGGACTGAAGTAAAACATGCATTTTCCAGACAAAGGGTCACATTAAAAGTATATATTTTCAAAATTTCCTCCTCCTTAAAAAAAAAAAGTAAAAAAACAACCTCCTTTCTCCACTAAAAGACAAAAGAAAAAAAAAAAAAACCTTTTAAACAATAAGTCAAAAAGATTATCTACCAAACAACTAAAGACAAAATATAATCATAATTCAGTTATATTTTATTCTTTCTTGGCTTTTTCCAAATATGTAAATTACGAGTCGGGGTCCTATGAGCCTGTCATGCACATGGGCAGCTTGGCATACATCTGGGCAAGGGCTGCCCACGGTGACGTGGCGGACCGTGATTGGTCCACTCACGGTTACCATGAGCTAAATCCTCAGATGATCTCAATTCATAAATTACCATTGGATATTCATTTCTCTACTCCTCTTTATTAATTTACATCAAAAGGGAGTTTATTTTATGGTCATTTTAATATAATCACCTTTGTTTCGTCAATTTTAACTGATTTTAAAAAGACAAGCCGTGAAATTCCTAAAAGTCCATTTACATAAAACAAATGGGGCCCTAAAGATGATGGTAATACAATTGACACACCAATTCCAATTTCCAAGAATGTAGTATGCAAAATATGTGAGTGAAGAGCTCAAACACATGACCTATTTATTAAGTAGTTATATACTATTTATTTAAGGAACTAGAGCAGAGGAAATAAATAGATGCATGGAGACAAGTAGTTCATTAGATTTAATATTGTCTTCCTTATAATAGTAGTTCATTGATGGTAGTTCAAACTATAGTTTAATTTAGTTTAACTCCTGTAGAACTACTGTCTGGTTTCTTTTAAATAATGTCTCCCTTCTTAGCCAAAAGATGAGAAAAAGAAGACCATGGACAAAACTGGTATTTGAAACCCCATAGTTCTTATGTCCAACCAATGAAGAATCTCAATTCTAATGGCTGAGATGGTTTCCTTTTTCAGTGTTGTGCTGTGTAGAAAAGAGAGAAGCTTTGTAGCATGAGCGAAATGAATTGAAGCACAAAGAGGTACCAAGGGAATCATATAGTGGTGGGGCCAATATCCAGCTTTAACAAAGTGGGCTCATGGCTTTAGCTGAATTGGGTGTAATTCAGATGCAGAAGTTTCCACAGTAGGTGATGATGCCTGCAGGGCACCCAAAAGGAAGCCTGTGGACATACATCTAATTGCATGCCTTTTCGGTCAGGGGCAACAAAAACAATAATGAATTTTAGGGTCATGTGACCCGCTACCTGGAAGTATACGAATACTCATTTTTCTTTCTAAAGAAAAAAATGAATGTAGATGGGGCCCACTAGCCATGGATTATATTAAGAGTAAATATGGAAATCTTGAGTTTAAGGAGTGGAGCTCCACAGTGGGGGGGCACCTACCGAAAATCCGAATCATTCAAAATAAACACCCTCCACTGTGTGAAGGATGTATGTCCTCCAATATTATTCCAATTGGAGTTTTTTCACAATTGGGTTTTACTGTAAGATGACAAAAATGTGATTAACACAATCTTTTGTATATTCATCATCACATTTTTCATCGAATGGTAAATTCAATGGTCTTACAAATTCTGATTGATGTCAAATCTAAAGACACTTTATCTCTTTGGAAAAAAATTATTTTGAATAATTTGGATTTAAACAAGCAGCGCTCACTCTTGAGTTCCACTCACGTATAGCCCACTCAAAATATTGTGACCTTTTTGTGCACGACGAGACATCTATTATTTTACTGCTGGATCAATTATCATTTGTTCTTTTCTAGTCGAGGTGACTTTTGGGTGGTGGTGCCCGATCAAGATTGGGGTGCGGCCCACTATTTAGAGGGTTTGGATTGAAGTGTACGGTGGACATATGTAGGGCTGCCAGTCCCATCCATGACCTTTGTGAGCGTGAGTGCGTGACACTGAAAGAGATGCCTCTAGTCGGTGACAATGGGGTGCACACCATAAAAGGGGGCACATGTGAAAAGGTTTACACCTTGCAATGGTGGCGTTGAGTGGGGGAGAGGAAAAGCAGATCTTTCTTGGGACTTAGAGCGCACGTTTATAACTTCTCAGGATCCTATCAGACTATCAGGCCAGGCCTCAGCTCTCTCTAACTCTAATAAGTGAGTCTCACATTTAGGGCATGTTTGGACAACTCTTATCTCTTTGAAATGGAGTGGATTCAGATGGATCTATTTAAAATAAAATTGTCTGGCGAATTCACCATTGGTAGCTCCTTTGGTGAGGCACTATCATAGCGTTTATGGTGAGCGATCTGGGTGAGTACGTGTGTGAGAAGTGCTCACCGTTAAAAAGAAAAAGAAAAGAAAAAAATCCTTTAACAAATACAATGTCGTCTGATTCAATTAGAAAACAAGGGGGCTCTCCCATTTGTGATTAGAATCCTAATTGAAATGGTATTCTTCTTGTAGGCTGTCGGTGGAAAGTTCTCAGCACAAAGATCCATATCTTAATACATAAATTCTGATTTATGGTAGGTTGAATCAAGATAGATTTATTTCTTCTTTTGCTTACTCATTTACTCAGATGGCATTATTGGAACTAAAAAAATCTCATGCCTATATCTAGAACACTATCACAAGGTTTTTTTTAGCTTGTATATGAGAGGAATGGTAAAGTTTCCTAATACTAAACTAGTCTAATCTACTTTCTCATAAATCATTCCTAGGGTTCTCCACTCGAGCGTTGTGCTTCGCTCCAACAGAGCATGCTCTTATGCACTTCCATAGTACCTCCGCATTAGTGCTTCCCCAATGCCAAAGGTCAGTCCCTTGCACTCTGATGCGGAGAATGAGACGCTCTTATAATATTCTGATTCTTGGATAATTATTGTATCCACAAAAGTGTTGGGATTTTTTTCAGATTTGTAAAATATAAGAAATGTTTTTATAGACCCTTATTTCAGTTTTTCCCATTTATACTCTTGCATCATCATGATTTTCTTAAAGTACTTTATTTTCTTTGTTAAATATCATACCTTCAGACAAATATCCAGTAATCTATGATTATTTGTGTCAGGATCTAGAGTGTATGGGAAGTTGGATGCAGACTAGTTTTGAACATCCAAGGCATGGGCAGGTTCTGATCTGGCGTCTTGGACAATTGACTGAGTCCATATTGGATTTGAGACTTGATTAAAGACTTAGGAAAGACATCTACCTCCTAAGTCCTAAAATAGTGTAGCAAACTATTTTTGAGCTTTAATCTGCAAGTGGTCATTTGGGTCAGGAGAAGTGGCAAGAAACTACAATCTCGTACGTAGGATAGTTTTCTTCAATTGTTTCTTCCACATGTTATGGAATTATTTGCGCTATCTAAACGGATTGTTTGTTTGCATAGAATGCATAGGAATTCATGTCCTTGAGCGGTTAAAATTGAAGATCAAAATAAAATAATTGCATCTAATAATCTTTCCTTTATCATAGGAAATGAATAGCCAGCGATGATCCTAGTAATCCAAATCCTGGGGAAGTCAATGTCCCATCTGCATTGGTACCTTACATCCTTCACCCTTTACCAGTCACCTTTTTAATAATCCTAAAAATAATTCTCATTTCACCATGAATTATGTATTCAATTCATACGTATTTTATGTAAACAATCATGCCTTAAAATCAGACCGAGGCCCATGGTAGAATTTGTGGTGAAAAATGTTTTATACCCTCATCCAACTGATTAGAGACCATGAAAATTGCCACTTCTTTAGTTGCTCTATTTTTGTTTTTAGGTAAGACCTTAATTGCTTTGTTGCCAGAACAGAGTTCCGGAGATCAAACCAAGGTTCATGGTAGAATTGATTCAATCAAAACTTTAATAAGAAAACCTTAAAATCAGAGAGGTCAAGTAGTAATTTGGTTTAGTCTTACAGTTGGTCTTGATGGCCATTTAATCCAAATCTAATCTAGTTATCAGAAATGATCCCCAATAACATATATGTAAGCGACATGAACAAAAATAATGATGCCTAGAACATTAAAATATAACAAGAAGATGACATGGATAGGCTATAATACAAATTTTAGGCCCAAAAAATGAAGTAACATGTGTCAAACTGACCAACCATTCTCTGGGTTCTACTTCTACAACTTATTTGTGCACCTTAACAGCTGAAACCATGGAACCCACATAAGAGGCATCCCATCCCATTAAGAGGAAAGGAAGATAGGCAGTTGGGATAAGATTTCAAGGAAATTTCTTGGTATGTTTGTGTCCAGTTGGGACCACTTAGATAAAGACAACCATTGAAAAGGGTGGGATTGGTAGGTCATATGCGGTGGGCGAAGTACCAATGGTATCAGATGATCCTAGCACTTAATTTTCAGACTTTTTTATAATTAAATTGAATAATGGATATTGATTGGATCGGACCAAACTGGAATCAGTGGTACTCCGCAAGTCTAGCTGTGTGTGAAGGGACATAATTAATCATAGGTGGCCCCCGTAAGAAGAAAGAAAAGAGTGCATAAAGGTAGGTGGACATTTGTTAAGAAATTGACAATGACATTCTCTGCTGCTTCCTAACAAAGTAGAGCCCTACTTGGGCTCTCAATGGGTCGAGCTGACCTGTTCTGTCTTTTTGGCCTGGACCACTTAGGGATCAATTTGGACAGATGTTCAGGCACATGGGCTAGAGGACATAAAAATCATGTTCATTTAACTAGGGAGAAAGTTTTGGTAAATAAATTAAATAAGAGGACAGGGTTGGAGGCCTGTTTCATAGCCTAATACTTCCATAGTATTTAATTTTCCCCATTTCTCTCTTTTATATTTAGATTAGTATGATCTATTGAGTCTGAGTCTATTTGAATGAGAAGCAAAGGTAGAGAAGATGAAGGTGGATAATTCATCAAATAAAAAAATCAAGAATGTGATTAGGTCACTGTTCAGATTTGTGATGCAGTAGTTTATTTATCTCCATCTATTTTCTCCTTGTAAGGAAATAGTTAGCGCAAACTTTCCAGATAGCAAATTCTAACAGCAGACTGTTTTATCCACCTCCATGTGGTTCACCTTGTCTCCACTTCACATTCAAAAAGCAGTTCCTTAGCAATTAATATTTCACCAATTATGTTGATTATTAGAACGTTCCTTTGTTGCTTGTGCAGCTGCTGTGTATGATGTAAGGTCCTTGGGCCATTTTGTCTAACTTTATGCTGAATTATTAGGAAGTCATAATAAAGTGGGACTGTGAAGGTATATAAAAAAGAAGTCTGGAGAGAAGAATATAAGGTGGAGATATACATGACAATATCACATTCGTAGGCTTTACTTTGCTAGGGATGGTTGGAAAATCATTTCATATAGAAGAAGTTAGTTGAAGAGGCCCCTTACAAATCATCACCTTGGATCCTTCACTTTTAGTCTCTTAAATAAATAGAAAGACATTACCATGCTATATATAGTAGGATTTCTATAACATTAGAGCATGTTTGTTTCATGTAGCTAAATACAAACGAACTGTAAGACTTTTACTTCTAAAAAAAATTTTAAAATTAAAAAAATAATTGTGAATTAAAAAAAAAAAAAAACCATCACCACCCTAGTAATTTAGATCTCAAGGAAGCGAGGGTTGCATCTATATTAATACCTTAAATCCTATAAACCATGCACCTCAGCATCATTGCTATAGGCAATGATTGATCCTTAGTTGTTTTTATGTAAGGGAGGTTCCTTGACACTAAGGTATTAGTGGAGTAGTAAAAAGGTGAGGGGTGATCAACATAACGTGGAGATATAGATGCGGCTTTTTTTTATTAAGGTGATGACTAGATAATCATTTTTCACCGAAGAACAAATTACTTTATTGCCATTTATGAATCTTCACATTTAATTCTTCAATTCTAACTAACCTAATAGGACTATATTTCTTAAAATTTCTAAAAATTCAAAACTCTACGCCAACAATACGCCATAAACACAGAATTGATGATTTGTAGTAGCTTTACAAGGCATTCTTAAAAGGAAAAATCACATAATAATCTAACATTAAAAATAAAAATAAGTAAGACTTGGTAAAATGGCCCCAACTCCCAATTCAATCGAATTGTTGCTTTCTGAGGACCCTCAGAGTCATTGGATCCATGTTCCAGTGGTACAATGGACTGATCCAAATGTTTAATGTAGGAACCAAGAAATGAACAGTGTCCCACGGACCACCATTCTCACTTGTACCAGGAATGAATGGTACAACTTTCCTGGCAACTGGGGTGCCACCCATTGTCTTACGTTGATGGGTTGGTGTTGCGTTCATGCAAGCTTTGTAGTTGGAGTCTCATCCTTCGAATCCCCACAGTGCATGGTCTGTCTTTTATTACTTGCTACCAGTGTGTTGCTGTACGCTAAATGATGCTCCAAAAGAAGTACTGAAAAGATGGCAGCCACATGCCTACTTTTCATCCAAATCATGTTGATAAAGTGGGCCAACATTGAAATGGCACTTGCAATGCTGATGGCAATCCTAACCATGCAATTAAAAAACTACTGTTCATTTAGCTCGCAGGGTTTGCTTTATGTCCTACTCAGAGTGGGAACCCAGTTGGAAAATTGAGTCTCTGTAGGGAAGAAAATCACAACACACACATACATATCCTTGTTGGTTGTCTGCTGGATGAGGCCTCCCTTACAGTGACACCAATGTGGGGCCCACTTCTATGCCACTTGTGATTGTTTCCCGGACCCATCTTAGATGAATGATCTCAATCTTAGGGCCTGCCACTGATTTTGAGCAAGCACAAGCTAGCCCTATCTTTGGGTCTGAAGCAATTAAGTTCTGATTGTTTATTTTGCAAGACTAATATGTCGATCATGAAAGATATCACCTTATATGGGGACCACCTGATTCCTAAAAACAAACCATGTATGGTAATGAAAAGGTTTCAATGTGGATTAGGGCTGAATAGAGTTTCAAAAGCAAATCAAATGATCCGAGCCCTTGGTTTGTTTAATGGCTATTGCCTATACGGCACACAAACTTGATGTGATAAAATGTGATGGGGAATAGTGATGACAACATTGTGCAATTAGGGTCAGTGACAATTCAAAAAGGAGTAAGTATGTGTGAAGAAATTTGACTGATCAAAGGTAGGGCCCCTATATGAAAGCCAGAGAGGTAAAAATGAAAAAGATTTTGGTCGCAGCCGTTGGACATCGGGCTTGCTTTTTAAAACCCATAATGAAAATTCTAGTTCTACATTGAAAACTCAAATAAGAATTCTACATCCGTTCCAAAACCCACATGGAACTCTTACTATTGTTCCCAAAACTCAATTACTTGTTTGGGTCTGCACCCCTCAAACGAAATGCCTGGTCCGCCACTTGGTGCTTGTAAAAGGAGGTGAATTGATCATAGGTGGGCCAAATGGCCCAGAGAAAGTGGTGACGACACTTGAGAACCATGCGAGAGATGGATATAACTTGAGTTCAACAGGCCTAATGGAGAAGGTCATCCTCATGTTATCACTTTGCTCTAAAAAAAAACTTTACATACCAAGTCGGGCTATGCAAGCCTACTGGAAAGCCAACAGGACTTAAGCTTGGGTCGAACTCTGTCCTTCATTGAATTGGGCCCTACGGAGGAGCCCCAGCAAGGCCCATTGGATAGATTTAAGCCAAAAGACACTGTAAGAAAAAAAAAAAAAAAGTTAGGCACATAAATCGCCGAAAATCATTATAACCGCACATCGATACTCACAATTACTGGACCATATCATGATGTAGGCCAGTAAGTTGGGCCAGGCTTAGTTTTTAGGGTTGATTATACAGAAGCAGGGTTTTGCTACTCTTCCAGATCATGCCCCACCCATTGACATCCTTATTATGGACTCTGGTGGTGTCTTGAACATCTCCCAGTTTGCGAAATACAAGCCTATGGCTAATCCAAGGCCTGAAAAGATACTCTAGCCCAAGCCTGAACAAGTTATTCTATACTGTACCATGTCTAATTCTGGTCTGGTACACAATTTATGCATGAATAAGTTATTCAAATGTGATAGATGTATATATGAGTATAAATTTCCAAAAGAGCAGGTATTTTACAATTGTAAGTGGCTGGGTTTGGTCCTTTCTCAAAGGTCTGTAAGGCATTACAATTTTGGGCCTGAAAATAGTCCACTATCTTGTGCTCACCATGGTCTGTTTCAGACCCAACCCATTGACCTCAATTGACATTCACACTTGGAATAATCAGAAATTGTAGTTCTGGAGGATCACAACCATCTGGTCTCTACTAGTTTGGTCCATTTTCAGCCCGACTGCATCTGTCAGTCCATTTGACATGATGATGACTACCATGGGTTGAACCCCTTGATTTAGACCATTTAAAAAAAAAAAATCAGTAAAAATGTTTTGGGTACATGAAAGGAACTTCACCAAGCACCCTCTACGAAATGGAAATGGGGCTTTGGAATCATGTTTTGGGCCCATCACTGGGGCCTGGATGGTATTTCAAAAAACAGTAGCTAAATGATATGCATATTTAACAGGATGTCTTAAGGCCTGCTATGTTTGTGCAGCCGAGCCCCACATCCTACTCTGTAAATAGGGTGAGACTGAGCCATTATTCTTGTGGGCTCTATGTGGCCCTAACACTACTACAAATAAATAAATAGCCGGCTTAGAGAAACTTCAGCTTGCCAATGTTTGGAGCTTAATTGACATTCTTGATCCTACCCAATAGATCAGGGTTCTACAAGTAGCTATGTCCAGCCTATTATGGCCCAATTCTTGTAGGTTTTTCTTCTTCCTCCTCTTCTTCTTCTTCTTCTTATACGCCTGAGCCTAAACTATTGGCCTGATAAGTATATGGGCTAGGCCACCAACAGGCCTTACAAAGTACCAAAAGTTGGGCTCATGCATAACTCAAGACCAGAAAGAGATTCGTCGGTGAAAACATTAGATAAGCACTAAGGTATAAATCTCTTGTAGTCTCTCCAAAGGCCTGTCTAGAATAATATATATATATATATATATATATATATCCTGTGAGAGGCACTCTCACCAACTTGGTGAGAGATGGGTTGGGGCCCTCACCTCCATATCCACTCTTACCAACTTAAATGCAAGGACCCTAATTTAAATGTGAGAGCCCCCACCCATCTCTCACCAACTTGGTGAGAGTGTCTCTTACTAGAACACCTCCCTATATATAATAACTACAACTTTAACTAGATTATAATGTTGGATCTCACAAGCCATTTTAATTGTTAACCAACAATTTCTCAACCCATGACAACCGAAATTTTGAACATATTAGGCATCTCATTAAGAATCTATCATTTCACAAACAAGTTCTAAGTGGGAGTTTATGCTAAATTTTATGTCACAATGACCTAAAAACTAAATGCACTAAACTTGGACTAGCTTTTGCCCAGGTTGACCTGTCCTGTTTGAATTATCCTTTTATCTATGGTCGTTTTCAAAGAAAATTCTCCGCGACCAATTAAAAAAAAAGGGTCATGTGTCAATTGTCATGGTGCAATTCATTGGCCCCAGGGTACATAGGTTGTGGATAAGACATGCATACAAATCAACTCATTGTTATTTCCAATCGTCTAAATTTATTTTAGCATCTTAAATCAAACGGTTTCAAGTGAAAGCTGATTTTTCACAAATGACTTTGTCTTAAATCTCTGTCTCATCCAAACATATTCTAAAAAGTAATCATTTTAACTATCATTCACTATTTTAGATCAAATGGTTACAAATGATTCATAAAGCTGATTTCGGACAAATCATATCTTTCATTTGTCCATCAGCGTGATAGACCCAATCACCCCACCAATTTATATGCCATCTAGTTCCCTCTTTGTTTGTTGATAATAGAAAAGTCTCAACCATTTTAAGTTTCATTTTTATTTTTTTTTTCTCATCTAAGTGGGCCGACTGCATTAGAGTACTTGAGGACCACAAAATCACAAACTAGAGACACAGGCTGCAAGAGCATTATTACACATGTACTCGTCTAGCATATAAGTACTTAATTCTTTTCAGTTGTTTAGGGTGTTCTGTGATAATAAGAGGTTAGCCAAAAGATTCACATGTTAATGGGAATCAATGGTGGAATTCCAAGCAGCTATGCCAAAAGAAAACCTTCGTTGACGTTGACTTGGACCACTGACTTTCCCTCTCTCCAAGACGGAGAGACTCAGAGTACTTTTCTTTTCTTGTGGGCTTGACTTTTGGTGTGATGGGTCTATGGCCATAGGCATGTGTATCGGTATGTTTTGCTCTTAAGTTGTATCTTTTTGTTGGAGGTCTTGAGATTAGATTGGTTAGTAATTAAATATTTTAGATGAGATTGAACTTAAATGTTCATTATCATGAGATGAGATTGAACTTAAATGTCCATTATCATGAGATTAGATTGGTTAGCGATCCAAGTGGTAGTGCTATGGTACTGTGTCTTGAAATTCTTTACTCCCTTGGTGGACACCCTTGTTTGTTTCCGAGGACAATGATCCATCCCTGTCATTCCAAGCATGAATTAGAAAGCGAGCAGTGACCACCAAACATGAGCGAGGAAAGTTCAACGGATGGAGGAGATATGAGGAGACATAAGGAGGTAGAGAGAGAAGGGCTAATCATGCAGTGAAATTTGGTCCAACTTTATATAAATAAATGGGCTCTCTAAAAATGCATGTATAAGGCTGCCCCGGAGATCCTGAGAGGATAAAGATTCGGATAAGGGGCAGGACCAGGATAAAGTCATTTGTTGGGGGGGGGGGGGGGGGGGGGGGGCATTGTGAAAAAAAAAGTTCAGTTCTTGGGGGCCATTGCTAATAAATGCCTTTAAGTTTTATTAAATTCCAAGGGGCTTTATGTAATTTAGGGGGGGCCATGGCCCTACCAGCCCTACGCTAGTTCCGCCTCTGATTCAGATCATCTGTCCATGATGCCAATGACGTGGCACTTCTGCTATTTGGATTGCTATAGAAAGCCCAATTACATTGCTATGGCCCAGTGGCTACTCTAAGAGTTGGGTCTATTTTTCGTACTATTTAGGTCTTGTTTGGTATCTCAACTCTTTTTTTTAAAGACTCATATAACAAGGGCCATTAAAAAAAGAGCTATAAAAAAAAGAGACTAGATAAAAAAAAGTGTTTGGTAATGCAAGGTTTATATTCAATAGACTTTTTAATATCAATGGTTGAAATTTTTTTACGAATTTCTCGAGATCCACAAGGTCTCAAGCCTTGAAAATTGACGTAATGACCGTGTTCAGCCTTCCAAAGAAATCTAACGGTTTAAATCTTGTGTTTAGAGACCACATAATATACAGAATTGAATCCAGTGGCTCACTTTCTTGCACATATCTTGAGATTGGTGATGATCCAACCACTATAATTTGGTTTTATGGTCATGTTTGATCCAGTGAATATTTCCAACGGTATGGATCTTTCTTTACACTCCCAGAAATAAAAATAAAAATAAAAAATAAAAAAATATTACTGCTCACGGACAAATCCAATATTGAACATAATACATCAATGACTTCTTTTTTTTTTTTTTTGCAAATATCTCGAGATCCACAAGGTATCAAGCTTTAAAATTTGACCACAGCCGTTTTCAGCCTTCCAAAGAAATCTAACGGTTTAGATCTTGCATTTGAGGCCGACATATTTCAGAAAACTAGATCCAATTGCTTTTTTTCTTTTTCTTTTTTTTTGTGCACATATCTGGAAATTGGTGATGATCCAACAACTGAAATTTTGCTTTATGGTTATGTTTGATCTTGTGAATATTTTTTATGGTTTGAATCTTGATTTACACTCTTAAATTAAAAAAAAAAGAATAAAAAAAATGAACTGGGCATGAGTAGGCCAGGGACAATGTTCACCGGCCTCTATTTTTTTCCCCTCTACTTTCTACATGCATGCAATAGTGGGCTGTGGAAAATAGAAGCATTGCCTCTACTCCTCTCGCTATTTAGAGGCCGCCAAACACTGCCAAATGCTTTTATTCTTAAAATCTCTATCTAATTTCAAGATTTTAAAAAATAAAGATAAGAAATAGTGTTGCCAAGCAGGGGCTCAGATGATCAAAAGAAGAGTTCCGATAATCTACAGCCTTTACGGGTCCTTTCTAGAGAAAGAATGAACATACCACATATTTGTTGAGAGTTTAGACCTAGTCATCTAAAACAAAAAATCAGGTGCACTTATTAGTTGGCTTTTGATTTTTGACTTCTTTTTAAACCGCCCATGTGATGTGTGCCGACCCTTTTTAATGCAATAAATAGGCCCCTAAAAATGGCATGAGTCATTTACTGCGAAGTCAACAATTGTGGCAGACCGCTGATTTCTCTCCCAACAATTTAGAGCCTTGGCCAGGCTACAAAGCTGAACCATTGCAGCAAATGACTACTGGAACCTATTTCAACATGGGAACGGTGGAAATTGTAATAACTCACAAGACCAAATCAACCAATACTTACAACTGGAAAATGGCCCCCGATATGTCTAATGGCATCATCAGCGATGTCACTGTTCGAAAAATATTTATTTCTCATGTTCATGTACCACATTGTGTGTGTCTGTGTGTGTTGCTGTTTTTTTTTTTTTTTTTAAACTATATAAACTTCTGTTTAATGTATTATATGCTAAACTTATGTTGTTATATAGCTCATTATTAATTCTTTTTGGCATCCCAACTATGGGAGGCTGGGACTCCATCGAGCCCTAGAGTAAGGGAAGGGAGCACTCCGGTGAGGAAGGAAGACTTGTATTAAGATCAACGTCCACCCTTGCTCTTGAGCGGTCATAATTATAATCGAACCCTCGCTATCACCATAAAACTATTGTTGCGCCGTTTTCCATCACCAATTGATTTTAGGATAAATGGTAGCTCAATGGGGGTGTAAGATCATACATGTGGTAAATACTCATTTTTTTAGTTGCGCAGCAGCTAAGCGGTCATTGTTGCTCCGTGTATTTGGGGCTATTTACATTAGTAACATGTATATACTTAATGGGCAAGCCGACCCAAGAAAAGTGGGGCCTAACTAAATAAGCTTGGCTCATGAAACAATTGACCTAGGTTCAAGTAGCTGGCGAGGTTAATTACTTGCTTACATCCTTAGTTAAACGTTAAGATGTAGTTGACATTTCTACCATGACAAAAGTAGGCATACTAATCTCCCTACTCTTGTTAACTGAGTAAAAGCAATGGTCACCATCTGAGGCTAGGGTACATATATGGCTGGCACCAATACTTACCGACTCCAATATTTAATGTTGACAGACATGCAATATCATGTCCCCACTATTGAATTGATTGTATTCCTGATGTGTTTTTCAATAAACAACAATGCGCATGCCAATCCACTAGTTCTTGGAGGAATCTCATGTGGCAATGGCAGATGGAGAAAATTCTACCAATGGAGAAAAGTGCGGATAAAGAAATAAGATTATAAACAGCACGTGCAATAAAAGACTTCACATAATTCACCATTAACAATTACGTCATCGACGAGGAATGTTCCCACTGTGTTGCAACAATTTAAAAGGTGGCAAGTAGATTGGAATATTGTCCCATTTTGTTGATTAGATACCAAACCATGGTTAGATTAGCTTCTTCAAAGGATTACTAAAGTTTGACTGGTGAGGATATAAGCTTGCGAAGTTTTTAGGATTTGAATTACTAGGTTAATGGATGAGTATGCATATCGAGATTATTTGATGGTCAGGTATTAGTTTGTATGTAGCATGGCAATGGATGGGTATGCATATTGAGATTAGTTGATGGTCAGGTATTAGTTTGCATATGGCATGGCCTTGACTTTTCTAAAATTTGAATTTAAAAGTGAATGAATGGGTATTCATTTCTCTTCTCTCCCTGGCCATTTTCCATTAAAAGAAGAGATTATTTGATGACAAGGTGTTGTTCACACTTGCATTCAATGTAGCATTGCTTCTTAGAATGCTGATGGAGATACCAGGACGCAAATTCCATTCTAGTGGCCAATGAGCTCTCGTCGGCCAAGCTCACGTGTTTGATGCATATTATAAATTAATCAAAGTAGGACAAGGGATGAGAGATGATTGAACATTAGCCAGCTAATTAAGTATATTTAAATACACTGACAGTAACTTCCTAGGCAGATGGTACAAGAGTCTTCTTTGCTTAGATTAGATTAGAACATCAAATTCAATCTCCAAGGTAGAGTGGGTCATGATGCAATTTGAATGGCGTGTGGCTCTTGTTGAATTCAGATGGTGATAAGGAGAGGCAGTGGGCCTATGAAGGGGGTTGAAGACGATGACATAAGAAGCTACGGCAAGCCGATTTCTGTAATCTGATACTGTTATTAGGTAGCAAATGTCCCCTAGTTATTTTACCAGTAATCTATTCCATCTTGGTCTAAGAAAATGGACTTGTAATTTGGCAGCATGTGCATGATAAGTTTTACTAGTTCAATGCCCAAAAAAACTTACCCCGATTGAATAATTCATACCATGTATCCCTTTTTTTTCTCAAAAGAAATCTAGATACTTTGCTGCAAGACTTGGAAAAACAATGAGGTCAAACTTTTAAACTATAAAAAAAGTCTCACACTTTTTGCCTATCAATTATATTAAATGATAGTATAAAGAAAAATTGCACCAATAAAAATAAGTTTGGCTATGAAGGTTGATGTCCTAAGAAAGAAAAGTGGTAACCGAAAGACGACGTGGATGGAAGTAGTAAAAATAGATATGAAGAAGTATAATTTATCTGATGATTTGGTTCAAGATTCATATAGCCTACCTCAGTATAGTTGGGATAAAACTTTAATGATGATGATGATAAAAAAAAAAAAAAATCAATAACGTTTGTATTCATCTTTCAATTGAGTCCTCTTCCATAACTAAAATTAGAATTCACAGTGTTAAATTTCTCGAGCATTTTGTCAAATGGATGAAATTTCCTTTATATCATTATCCCCTCAACTTAGTCCTAACATGACTATTATAGTTCCATGTCCATCTAGAAATATCCAAGTTTATAGTCCTAACATGACTTTGTGCAGCCCACTACGACAACTTCTAGGCATGATAAATGGCTGAATAGCAAAGATGAAATGTTGCACGTTTGGTCTTATCTTTTTTGTGGTTCAATGACGGTAACCATTGAATAAAAAATAGGAGATGAATAGTTTGGCTGAATTGTTTGACCCTTTATTTTGGAGGATTCTCTTGAAACGGTCAGGATGATCAAATGGAACTAGTCTTGTAACCAATAGACAATAATTTAGACAATGTCTTCATCCCAATTGGGCAATTTTCTCCAGCAACGTTTGGGCATCTAGATGGATAACTTTCTCATAGTCTGCGACGTAAACTTGAGGGGGTCCTACTCTATTGATGGCCGCTAAGGACTTACATATAAATAAAATTTTTGCTATCCTAATTTTATTCATGCATAAAACTAATCCAGCGGAGCCCAAAGGCAAGTGAATAATTTGATGATTTCTTCTTCCAATGGTGGCCACCAAAAACAGAATGTGATCCAAATGAATCCAGTACATAGAGATTTTCATTAGCACATGTGATGATGTGATTTTAAATTCAATCCTTTAATACTGCAAGTGCACAGTTGTCTTGTTGAGACAGTGTCAATTACAGGTCGATCCCACAGGGAGCACTACTAAGTTAAAATTTAAAATCTGATTTTTTTTTTTTATCAATGATAATGACGAGAGATAAAAAGAAATAATAATAAAACTGAGAAAATTCTAGATCTAAAGTGCAGAAATAAGATATGATAAAAAGCAGATCAGAATATCATGAATCCATTAAGTAATCCCACCATTATTCTATGCAATTGATAAAATAAATTTGTCCCAAAAATCATTCAAATCAGAAACAAATCAATGTTTTTTATTCAGATAATTTATCTATCAAAGAGCACAATTTTCCACAATTTATTTAAGGCAAAAATCTCCTTCACCTAATGAAATTATGAACTTAACTAAATATCACATATTAATCAAAGATAGATTATCAAAGAATTTCAATCTAAGAATAATCTATTAAGAAAACATACATGATTAAAGCATTGTTCAAATAAAAAAATTATATAGCATAGGTTGTCAATGACATAAGGCAGATTTATTATTATAATTAATACGCAAGAGACAAAAATATCACATAGATTAATGATAAGAAACACTTAACTTCATCTGATACTCTGATCCAGAAATCTACTCCTCCATTGCAAAAGATGTGATTTTCATTGAGAACTTCATGGCAATTACAATCTTCTCTCATACTCTTCTAACCTAGTTCTGGAACAGGGCTCCAGAATACCCAAAAATAACTCTAATTCTATTAATTAGGAAAAGAAGAGAGAGAGAAGAGAGAGAATGTAGTGGACGTCCAAGTGGGGGTGAGTATCTTCCGTATGCTTTCTTTTGGTTTTTCTTTTATAATTCCCGGTTATCTTACAGATACATTGAATCTGGACACCTTCTCTGCAGATTTGGTTTATCTTCATTAATAAGGTATATCTCTTTATCCTTTTTGAATTTGAATGAGATGGAAGCTTCTGGAAACCTCTGGATGGCTTGGCTAATCTTCAAATGGGGTCCAACAAGGGATATGCAGCAATGGATTATCAACGGTGTGGATTTTAGTGCAATCCCCTCTAAAAATGAATATGAAAATCTCCGGGCCCATAACTTTATCGATTTAGCTCTGATTTGCACAATCTTGGGCTCCACGGACATCTACTTTGAATAAGCTTTCCAACATTAGGTAAATTACATCGATCCGACGGTCGGATTGAAAGTTATGGTCATTTGAAGATGAGTTATCCTGAGAAAAACGAGATTAACTTTTAAAATTTGATTTGCAATAAACTCTATCTCTGCACAACTTTCATTTTTGAAAGGATATCAGATGTGGATGATTCAAACTCTTCTTCTTTCATTCCAATCAAACTTTTACTCTTTGAATTATCCATTAATAGTTTCAAGTCTGCAACAACTGCGGACCCTGCCATGTGGGACATTTTATCTGCTTGAATAGTGGGCCCTATGAGAAGTCTTCTACTGTAGTTAGGATTCTTCAATTGACATGATGAGTGGACCTCCCCCCCTTTAATTGATTTGCACATGGCTTGTATGTGGGGTCCACGTGGTGAATTATTTAATTTACTTCTTTTTAAGTTTCAATTTAGCAATGTAGGGCCCAGGATGACTATGTATGCTTGAAAGTGGTTCCGTGACAGAGGCTTGCAATTCTCATTTTCTGCACATTCTAATTCAACACATCAAACACTAAAAAGCCCATATTGAAGTGGGACCCATCCGGATAGAGTTTTACTCCAACTGGGACTCTTCGAAGAAAAATTGCATAATGTTCTAAGTTAATGCAGAAAATATATGAAAAATATAAACGTTCAGATTTCTAGGTGAAAATGCATGAGATGATGGAATAATGATGAAATTCACCAAATAAAACCCCTAATTCATCCTAAAATAATGCATAAATATGCAAATTCATGAACTTAACATGTGACACACGAAAGTAGGAATTGAATATTGACACATTAAAAATGAGTTTCATCCTCTTTCAACAAACAGGAAATGTCGTTTTAGTCAATCCTCGAGCGCCACCTATATAAATGCTATAATTACTTTTTTTTCATTTTAAAAAAATAATTGAAAGTGTGCAATTAACTTACATCACATTTTATATAGCAAAGTAACGGTATTTCTTGTTGCAGAGTGATTAAAAACCCATGGAAATCTAATGGAAAGCCTGCCCCACCTAGATTTCTGGTTCATCGAAAGAGAAGACCTATTAAATAAGGGAGGACGCATCCATGGCCAATGTCAGTGCAATCAGCAAAATCTAGGCTACTATTGGAGCTCCACACTGCCGACAGACGGCCCTTGTAGTCTCAATGTCTGTCCTTGTCCATTGGAATCTGGCTTCGTTGGGCTAATAAATCAACAAAACATCACTTTATTCAATCCAAGATTACAATTAGTATGTATGGGTGGTGGCCCACAAGACCATCTCCAAATTTTCCTATAAAGAGAAGTAGGGAAAAGTGGGTGACATGTGCATGTGAGAGACATTGCCTAGACCTTGCCCCCCATAAATAATCACGTGGAAATTCGCGCACCACTCGCGTAAGCGCCATGCTCGCATGTTAATCAAGGCCTTCTGGATTCCATTCAATCAACCATTGCCCTCTCTCTATATATCTATCTATCAATCAATCTAGTTATATATAGATAGATTTCTTTGGGTATTTATATATAGATCTTGATCTTAATAAGATTTTCCTCTTTTCCCAATAGGCCAGTTTGGGAAAAAAATATATCATGTCACATGTAAAGAAACTTTCTAAAGCTAATTTAGGCATTAAAACAATTGATTCTATATTGTTCAAAAATGTCTTAAGATAGTTGTAGACAAGAAAATTAATTTCCGATTGAGTTGGCAGATATCATTACCTCTACCACCTGCCCAAATGGAACTCCACAGTATGGTCCGTGGATTGAAAATATGACTAAGTCAAGATGAACCACCTACTTATTAAATAGTTTCAACTTTTACGCCAATAAAAATTGGTTTAAGACTGAGCAAATATTAGAAATTTGATTAAAACAATCTCAAGTCGTATTAATCATATATTCAATGTGATTGCTCCAACTACCGTTAAAATAAAACTTGAGTTTATATCATTAAAAGAAAAGATGTTTAGGGAATTCACGTCCAAAAAATCTATAAGTCCTATGAAAGCTATCTCCTAAATAAAGTTCTCAAACCCTCCTCTTCACTAGAGAATTTGCAAACCCTCCAATAGCTATTTGAGACTTCTCAAGTGATTAGATTTAAGAGATTTTTTTTTTTCTTTGAGAAACACTACATACGACCATCAACATAATGTTGAGATTTTATGATATTATGAATTTTCAATTACCAATTCTATTAAAAGTAACATGCTTGACCCAATTGAATTTTCAATAGCTAAGTCCCATGTGGTGAAGTTTCCCACTTACCAACCACCACAAGCTGTTACAAACTATAATCCACTTGGTCAATTGTAAGAAAAAACAAATAAAACTTAGGTTTCCCCTCTCATGGTACTTGCCACGTAGTTACCCCAAGCTTTTGGTTAGTTGGCCAAAAATATTGAAACCGAACCGAAGATTCATAGAAAGCAAAACATGGAAAGGAAACACCCAAGAGAAAGGTATTAAAAGGCGGCTCCTTCTTCCCTCCCACCTCAAGTCAATTACATGGGCCTCCACAGTCAATTGATGCCCCTTCTCCTCTCTTTCCAATCCCCTCCTCTTTATATATAAACCAAAACACATACATACCATCTCAATTCATCAAAAACAATCAGAGATCCAAACAAAGAAAAGAAAGAAAGAAAGAAAGAAAGAAGATAAAAGAAGAGGAGGAAGTTCATTTCAGCTCAGCTCAGCCCACCCACAGGTCTGAAATGGAGGTCGTACCTCCAGTCGCCGCCACCGACTTCCATTTCGACAGCACCTGTTCCTCTCCATACATGAGCGCCCCTTCCTCCCCAAAAGCCTTTGGCCACTTCTACTCCTCCTTCTACAGCGCCCCAACTAGCCCCACCCGCTCCGCCGTGATGCCTTTCGACTGGGAAGATACTCCTCCACCACCCAAATCCACCACCAACAACGTAGAAGAAGATGATGACCCGGATTACGATTTCGCCTTCG
Source organism: Persea americana (assembly GCA_029852735.1). Classification (NCBI taxonomy): domain Eukaryota; kingdom Viridiplantae; phylum Streptophyta; class Magnoliopsida; order Laurales; family Lauraceae; genus Persea; species Persea americana. The sequence continues at coordinate 55,500,668 of CM056812.1, forward strand.
ACTTCAGCGGCCAATTGCGAGAAGCCCCACAACTCACCGCCGCCGAAGAGCTCTTCGACCGCGGAAAGATCCGACCTTTGAAACCCCCACCACGATTACAGCTCAACCCCAACGGGAATCAGATGGCGAAAAGCCCCAATTCGTCTCCTAAATCGCCCAACATCTTTCGAAACGCCTTCTCACCGCGAAAGAAGAGAGATTTCGACCCATTTGCAGCGGCAATTGAGAAAACAACAAAAGGGTCTGATAGAGAGAGAGGGAGAGAAAGGAAACCAATCTCGGATCCTTCGAATCCGAGCAGGAGAGAAGCGAGATCGCTCTCTCCGCTCCGTGCTCCTGATTCAAAACCCACTTCTTCTTCTTCCTCCAAAGGGAACAGTCGGAAATGGAGACTGAGGGACTTTCTGCTGTTTCGAAGCGCGTCGGAGGGAAGGGCGACGGATAAAGACACGCTGAGGAAATATGGGGTGCTGCCGAAAAAGGGGGCTGAGGACGTGAAGAACGCGAGCTTCCGGTCGACGGACAGCGGCGGTTCAGGGTCCGGTTCGAGGAGAGGGCCTGTTTCGGCTCATGAGATTCACTATACTGTGAACCGGGCGGTTTCGGAAGAGATGAAGAGGAAGACCTTCTTGCCGTATAGGCAGGGGCTGTTTGGGTGCTTGGGATTCAATCCGGCCGTTCATGGGATTGCCAAAGGGTTTGATGGATTTAGAAATGTGTGATTAGAGTTGGGACATCTATCCATGTGGGTTTTGTCAAGACTTCTTTCTTCCTCTTCTATTCTATTTTATTTTATCTTTTTTCATTTTGTTTTCAGTGATGATCTACTGCTGATGCTGATGATGATGATGAAAAAAAAAAAAAAGAAAGACTTTAGTAGGTCAGCTGGTGTTGTATATTGTGTAGAGATTCTTCCTCTGTGTTTCCATTGAAAATAATGGTTAAACCAGAAGAGATGGGAGAAATGAACTTTCAATTATTTCTTTATTATTGTCTTGTCTTCATCTCTGTTGCGTGGGTGGGAATTTTGCAATGTTGGCGACTATGAGCTGTTGTATTCTGACAAAAAGAAACACCATGGCCAGTTGTAGGAAGTTCTGAAATTAATGCAAAGTGTATGTGATTGTTCATACTAATGTGTATATGTGTTCATAAGAATTTATGTGGGGGATGCAGCCTAAGTATAATGTAAAAGGCAGGTCTTTTTAGTGGATTGGCTTGAAATTGCAAAATGAAAGGTTATAGCAATGGCCTTTGTTTAAGGGAGACTCCTGAGAGCAATTCTCCTTTTTGGGAACTGTTTTCATTAATTGGGTTACAAATGGCTCTCCATCTACACTTGATGAATCAAAAGCCTTAATGATGTCTGGTATCCCAACATAATAATTGGGGTGAGGTTTTGATCTTCAAATTAGAATGATCTCATCTTTAAGGAGAGTCATTGAAAGTTAGATTTCAATTAAAATGACCTCATAATGGATGGTTGAGTCGGGGAAAGGTGGCCGTGCACCTGCTACTCAGCTGGCACCCAACCTCTTCATCACATAATCCATTCAATTATATTTGTTCAGAACTAAACTTTGGCTTTGTTAGACTCAATTCAACAGAAAACTTGTAAGTGACATGACCCAATCAAAACTCGTACTTGGTTCACTTGGTGAATTAAAGAATCAATTTGGTCAAAAATGAGTTAGGAGTCCAGCTTTATCTTTTACGTTTTCTACACCAAAGTAAATTTTCTACTGCAACCAAGCTGGTAGATTTAGAGCTGGATTCTTTTAACTCGATCGAGTAACTAAAATTCCACATCAGTGGAGTTTTCACATCATCCTGTGATTGCCGTGATTGTCTGCAGTCACCCATGCACGTGGATGGATGACTCAATCAGCCAATTTATGGCCGTTTTGTTTGACCATTCAAATGAGAGAAAAGTCAAAGAAGACGGAGGGCTTTTTAATTCTGATTACAGCACGTGCCATTAATCTCTTCTTTTGTCGCTGCGGGTGGATTCACGTCTGTTTCAGAATGTGCCACAAATGAATTATTTGGCTTTGGGGTGTTAACTTGTAAGATATAGGATATATACTCTTTATGTTTTTTGTATGGTCCATGGAAATTAAAAGAAGGTCCCCATCGCCCATCTCTGCATGGGCTTGAAAATCATGCAAGGCGGCGGCCAGATTAGCATGTCTCAAGTTCATGCATTTATCGAATGGAGACTTCTCTCAAGGACAGCTGTTTACTTATAGTATGAATCTATCATGAGTAAAAGCAGATTAAAAGATAAAATAAGAAAATATTTACTTGAATTATGTAAAACTTTTGAAATGTATAAATATATATATATATATATATTTAGCATAAGTGGCAATTGGCAAGTCTTGTGGGAGGTTTACTTGTCACTTATGGTCAATCAAACCGCCTACATTAGAATTGCCTCTTCCACAACTTTTTCCAATCCTATACATATGAATTCAACTTGTAAAAACTTAAATAATTATAGAAAATCTTGAGCTTAAAGGCCCCCAAATCAAAGTTTACGACCAAAATATGTTGATTTATTCTTCACATTAATCTCTCTTTATATATAGGGTTGTGTTCCATTTCTAATAGGTATCTCCCATAACTTGTCTGAGAGAAATATATATAGGGGTCAGCTCTCTTAAGCTGAAGTTTATCTTATCTTAAGTTGAAACAGTGCTAATCCCACAAATCAAAGTCGATTATCGTTAGTTTTTCTGTGATGATCGTCTCCAAAATCAAGATAAATCTAATTAGAACTCGATTTTCCAGTTCCATCGTCTCCAAAATCAAGATAAATCTAATTAGAACTCGATTTTCCAGTTCCATTATGCAAAAATATATATAATCAACTTTGATTTGTGGGATCACACTATTCCAATTTAGGATAAGGTAAGCTATATATATATATATAGCAGATGTTCCTATGAGAGCATCTCTCACCTTAGTATGAGAGATACGGTAGGGGCCCTCACATTTAAGTTATTGGTATTGGACATGGATGTGAAGGCCCCCCACTCAATCTCTCATTTAAGGTGAGAGATATCTCTCATAGGAGCATCTCCCATATATATATATATATATATATAAACCCCTCATGAGATCTACTCTAATGCAAAATCTTCTTCGTGCTATGCGCTCCATAGGAGCACTCATCTAGACTAGCCCCAAAGGTAGGACCACCCTAAAGTTCATAGGTCCCACTGTGATGACAACACCAATCTACATGGAGCGCATAGCACATTTGAAAATCTTCCTTGCTTCAATTGGTGCCAATCATTAAGGTCACGTTTGGCAACCAAATCTTTAGGGAAAAGATTTTCAGTTTCCCTATAGTTGTGGGAAATCCATGTTTGGCAATTAAAAATTCCTAATGATTTAGACGAATGAAAATCTTCATTTGTTAGGATTTTCAGATTCGACCACCTCTTATAAAACTTGAAGATCCTCACTTAAGTAGATTTGCACACTGAACCCTATTTTCCTCAGCTATATGCATCAATACACACTAATATCAATGTGAAATCATCAACTATACAAATCCTCAATGAGAAATTCTTATTCCAGCGGTAGTGAGGATTCATCGGAACTATGGATTCCTTGCTTGTTACCAAACATATTCTAAAGAATAGTGGAATAGTGTGATGGAAATGTCTCATTGTCAATTATATTTTGGGCATAAAATTCAGTTTAGTTAGATCATTAAACCATTCATTCAAGGGCCCAAAACTTTTCATAGTTTCTTAAGGGTGTATGGAAACGAGATATTTCAAGAGATTTTGGTATATTATTAATTAGTTTAGAATATAACATATTCACCTAAAAATGGGGTATTTGGATAACTTAGAAAGTATCTTATAATATCTCATTTTCTTCCAAAAATCGTCATATTAGATTATTCAAGTAATGATGTATCATATAATATTTTGTTAAAAAAAAATCTTTCCTAAATACGAGTGGAGAATTTTAGTAAGAACCATTGGAGAGAAATCATTAATTATAGTCGCCCACTCTAAGTTTCAACATCAATGATTCGTATACAAGTGCAACTCTGACTCCCAAATCCCAATAGCAGATTGGCCCCATAGTGCTTACAAATTTAATGTGGGGTCTTATAGCCTTATCACGATTACATAGCCTTTATTAATTATGAATATTAGATGGGTCCTACAAATATCATAGGAAGAGGCTTTCATTGTAATTATCAACATTATGTGGGCCCTATACTACTAAAATTAGTTGGATTCCATATTGATTACCAAGATTAAATTGTATGATTGCAATCATTAGTTTGACATCAATGAATGGATCTCACTGCTTGATAGCTTCCCCTAGTGTTAATATGATTACCAACATCAAATGTGTCCCACAATGTTTTCCCATAAATGGATTCATCAATAATGTTCGACGTTAGATAAGGTTTTACCCAAAATAACTATATAAAACTTAGATAAGACCATTTGTGGTGATCACCATTAAATATATTACACTATGGTTATCAACATTTGGTGAACCTATCTTTATTAAACATAATTGCTTGGATCTTATGGTTTCAGCATTTAATCTTGTGATTTTGTAACAATAAGTGAGTCCCACCATGATTATTAACACCTATTATTACTATTTAGTGGGCTCTGCATTGGGTCGATTAATTACTTTCTCTTTATTTCTTGTTTGCTTATCATCATATGTGTTTTTTATAAATTGCCAAACATTTTAAAGGTATATTGAAATTTGTGAAAATGGCCAAACACCACGAGTGACATAATATAATAATAATGACATTATTTTGTTCCATGATAATGAAATCTTACAGTATTTAAATTTATTAATATTATATTATGTATTTATCCAAACACCTCCTTAAATTATTATTTTTATAAAATTTAATCCAACAGTGAATATAATTCAAATTAGTATCAAATTAAAATAAATACCAATTCATGGGAGGTTGATGTGTGAATGACTTACAAAGTAGGATTGCTATGAGAATCCCCCGCTCACTTTCTAAAACATCCGTGCACTTTTTTGGGGGCTCACGGTGATGCATGCCCAACACAAGGAAAACACAATTAGAAGAAGTGTAAGGTGTCACACTTTTTGGATCCCAGCCCTTGATTTAGGGCTCAAAGTGTATGACTTCTAAATTCAGTTTTCTTGGCAATGCGATTTGGCTGTGGGCACTAGTCTGACCATTGGCTGGAATTCAAAAAGGTGTGAGCACTGTGAATTACTACTTGAGTATCATCATATTTGGTGAAGGCATGGTATTATTGCAGCCTACAATCCATACATCGCCTGGCCCAGAAATCACACTGGTCTATATTTGGGAGGCAAGATTCGCATTGAGAATTATAACTGTTATTCAAGAAATCAGTTGTTTCATACCCAGTGGCTCAGCTAATGAGTTGATCTGGCTTCATCTTCAAGCCCACATCCAGAATTATGAGTGTTGACACACCATTTGGATCCTGTGATGCATAATAGTGGGTGAATTTGGATAACCTGAGTTATCAGTTTTTTATCTATCTCAACCAACTACATGCAAACATCAGTCCACTTTCCCATAGTTTGATTGCGCCCATTGCTGCATTTTATTTCTATCATTGCTCTTCCGTATACTGGAACTGATAGCAAACTTAGACCTGTTACTTTTGTCACTTTACCAACCCCAGCATAGTCACTAACTGTTGAACAATATATCCCTATCACTGACGCATTCTTCCCCACAAATCAAATACACATTCTTCCCAATGCGATAAGCCACAAGCAATATAACTCATTGTCATTATCATAAGAAATAACCAGTCAACATTTTCTTGAGTAGTACTGGATGCTCAGGTTATTTTGCTAGGCAAGAAGAGGACCCAAGAGAAGCTTGTAGTTTAAGGCAGGCTGGCAGGCCAAATCCTTCACTTGATTGGCAGTGGCTTGCCGGAATGTCACTGCAGATGACATGCTTCCACTCAGGTCCAAATATCTTCATTTGAGCAGTTATTCAACAGTGTGTCAAACCATTCAGAAACTACAATTCAAAAGGATACACAACTATAAGTGGGGTGTCGCAGATGACAAATGTTTGCCATTTAACTCTTGTCTACAGGCATTGAGAGGGTAAAGTTCAAATAAAATACAATGCATAAGCATTGCAATCGGAGAATGATTATATACAGAAGACAGTAATCATAAGTTATGATACAGGTGAGCCTAGAAGAGTTTGCATTGTGGTGTCACTTCATGTCAAGAGAGACAATTACACTGGAACCACTATCATCATTTTTAAAATGTCGTTTTATTTTCATGAGAAAAATATAAAGCAGAGAAAATTGAAATTTCAAATATCATTTATATATATAAAAAAAAAAAAAACCAACCCATAACATAAGGTTTAAAGATTTTTTTAAAAAGATTACTAAACTTTTAAAAACTAATGCATTTCTTTTTTATTATTATCATTATTTTTTTGGGTGGTGGTGGTTTGAGAACCAAGACTTTGATAATTTTCAGAGGATTTCTCAAGACATTGGCAAGATATGCCCTGTTCTTTGAGAACAAAACTTCAATAATTTTCAGAGGATTTCTCCAAACAAGAAATTGCCAAGGATACCATGGTACAACGATACTACTCCATTTAGATGTTGATCAGCAAAACTATCACTCAGATGACAAAGTCCCAGTGGGATTAAAGTGATCTTCACTTGATAAAATGTGAGATCCAAAGTGTCAGAAATGACTTCAATCTGTCAATTAAAAAAAAAAAAAAAAACACTCTGAATTTAGTAATTTTCAAGCCTGTTTCCAATTTGGAGCGTTTAGTTTTGATCCTAGGGTCTCCCTCACAAGATATTGAGCTAATAATGCAAACCTTGCTCACCTGCCTCGCAAACTTGTGATACTGCTGGTGTAAGTTCCTTTTAGCTCATTTCCTTGTATCATTTCAAAAAACCACTCATGGTCTTGTCGGATACTTACAATGATGAAAACATGTTGTATCGAATATGGATTGAAACACTATAAATCTTATCATACATGATTGATAGAGCAGTTTACTCATGCAAAAGGAAACATGGCATGCAGTAGAGTACAAATTTGCAGAATTTGCAAACATAAAAGTAACTTCCATATGACCCAACAATAACTGAGGAGTCACTTTTGGTGATAGAAACAGCTTATCTTGGTCCACATGATGGAATGGACCATGCCCCAATACATCCACTACCATTTGACTTGGACATCTAATGGTAATGGATGAGAACAATTAGCAGTCCACATTTAACATGGGTCCAGTTAGATAGTTGAGATCATCCAATGAGGATTACTAACATGTAGCCCACCATATCAAAAATTAGGATGAACAAATTATGGCCTCACATATACAATTGCAGGGCCAAATAAATGCTCGTTTGAACATTGTACATTTCTTTTCAACATTAGCATAGATGCCTGACCAGAAAGTAGAGATGAGAAGGGATATACAACTAGAGGAAAAACCTTCAAATGCCAAAGAAGAGCTAATGACAGGATCAGTCCAATCCAATACAGCTAGTAAGACTTGTAAAGGCCAAGCAAGGGTTTCTCTCTTTCTTCCATTCTTTTCTTTGCTGCCTCCCTAGCTTTAAGAGCAGCTGCTTCCTCTTTGGACATAACCTTCGGCTTCTCATCTACCCTCTTTCTCTTCTTCACAGCTACTGAAGATGGGGCGCCCTTGACAGATCTCATTGGGTTCAGAGATGATGGAACAACTAGCCCTGGTGGTGGTCCACTCTGATTTTTGGTAGCACCATTGTCTTCTGCAGTAGGTGAAGCTTCTGACGTTGACAAGGGCTTTCGTGAATTGGATGCATTTGAATTACGTGAATCTAATGAGCTTGAAAGTTGAGATGAGGAAAATGCCTCTTCTTCTGTCACCCACTTCCCTGGTTTACCAAGCCAAATAAACTGTAATATCAGATACACATCAAATGAAAATACGGACTCCCCAAAAGTCTCACAGAAAAATAAAATAAAAAAGAAGTGATCCATATCATGTGCTCAATACCTATTGTGGCAGAGTAGTATAATCCAGAGTTCGGGTCATAGTGAATTCCATTAGCTTGATTGTAGTAATAACCAGAGGTAGCATCATATTCCCACTCTGCCATAGCATCCACATTTATCAGTTCATGTGTACAACTCGCTCAATAACTACAATGGAAAAAGATGCCCCATTTGATACTCATCAGCACAGCACTACTTATATGTTGATGAAAAGAGAAGGCAACACAACTAGTGTTTGCACAGGCACTTTAAGGAGGCACTTTAAGGAGGACAGTAAAGAGCATAAATATGGATTGCGATTTAAGGGACAATAAAGAGCAGCAGAATAGATTTTAAAACCAGCAAAATATTGCTATGCACTTTTTTAATCTAAATAAATATTAAGATGTTTATTACTTGGATTGTTTAGGATAAAATTTGTAAATTACTTCTAATGGTACTTGTGTTGTTTAAAGATAGTTGTTCGTTTAGATTATTTAAATTCATGAATCCTAGTGTTTCTGATTTACCGAACCAGATACTTCAATCAATGTTGGATTCCAGTAGGATGTAACCACACTACACTCTCTTTTTTCGCCCCTTTGAAGGTAAAATGACTCAAACCTGCAACCTCATGGTTGCAGCAATGAGCACCTTTCAACAGTGCTGAGGTTCTTTTCACAGGTACATATACTCATCAGCTTAGAAACAAAAGCTCCTGCATAAGGATAGAAAATGAACAGGAAGTGTTCCCAAATTCCCGGCTGACAGCAATTTGAGGAACATAAAAGCATGAGCATCTATGAGAGCACCAGAGACTACAGGGATTTGGATCTACATGACAATTTCATTTCTCACATTGAGCAAGAGGGAAACAAAGCTGCTGACATTGAAGAGATGAAGACATTATATACTCTGTCTTTGGACTGAACTCCCAATTACCCAGAGCATCACGTGATATGCTTTGTTTTTGGACTAAACTCCCAATTACCTAGACCATTTGATGGTCCATAGAATGTTGAGGCCTTCTCATTGCATACGTTGTCCTGCATTTGATTTTACTAAGGACCTGTTTGGGAACTCTGCTTGAAATAGAGCTGATTCAAATACAGTTTTTTTTTTTTTTAAATAGAGATGTTTCAAGTAGACCCTTTTTAAAAAAAAAGATTGTTTGGTACGTCCGAATCCATTAAAATTTTTTGTCATATGGTAAGTGTTGATGAACTGGCAAATTTGTCATATGGTAAACATTCAAAAAGAGAAAAAAAATGCCATATAGTAAAATTAGTATAGGCAAACATCTCATATAATTAAAGTTATATGGGCAAACTTGTTAAAAAAAAAGATGTTTGATTTGTTTAGACATTGATGACTGTTTGAAAAAGACCTGTTACTTTTTGAACAAGAGGCAAAAGATGTTACTACTGATTAAAAAGAAAAGTTAAAAATAAAAACCAAGAGTTACCATTGTTTGATGTTGAAGCACTTTTTGCATTTTCTGGAATTTTTCTACAAGCTTCAAAGGCAAGTGCTTTTGAATCCCTGGTATCCCGAAAAGCTGCCAAGTCCTTTTGATAGCTCCGCTTAGCTTTCTGCAAGTAACAAATAATGAGAGATGGCAATGCTAATACTACACTAGCAAATAACATTAGAGCAAATAAAACGGTCAAGGAAGATGGCTAACATCTTTTGATTAAAACAAGTGAGAACCATCACTGGATAAGGATGCTTAATTGATGTTGTTTTTGCTGTTGCGGTTGTGCTATATAAGGAGAAAATTACCAATTCCAAAAAATTTGGATATCGAGTCTATAGCCAGCAGATTGGCATCTGCTACAAGTCTGTTATGGAACAATTAAAATCTAGTTAAATGCTTCCAATCTCTTAAAAGAATAATTTTTTTAATGGAATGGAAGACTAGAAAGTTCTTTTAAGGTAATTATGTCCATGGAAAACTCGTTGTAACACCATACAAGCAATAAAATATTTTACAAGAATAATGAAATAAATTTATTTTATAAGATTAATGAATTCATAAGAAAGCTGCTAAATGGTATAATGTTGCATAAAATGTAATATGACCATGTTGTTTACATAGAACAGATTTACCATTCAAAAAAAATTATTATTAAACACGCGGGAACTTATTGATATCGAAGTGCCAAAACAATTGTCCCCATATTTCTAACTAAAGTGAAAACCAAGAATCCAAACACAGATGAGCAGGTTGAAAATTTTGGAGAACAATCAACGACTCCTCCTAATTCAAACTATGACTCCAAGACACACTTGCCGTATAATGCATACTGCATGGGCAAGAGCATATATGATAGTAAGAAGGTGCTCAATATCACAACCACAAAGGTAGCGCATTCATCACATTACCTGCCCACGATGCAAAAAATCATGCAAAATAATCAGCACTTACCCAAGTTTTGACACTTTTTTCATCCTTGGATCAATCATGCAAAAAAGCACATATAAAGAAGCTTAATCTAACAGTCAACAGGGCTAGGATGATAGCATTGTTCCATTTTTGTACACATCTAGGTCAGACAGAGCTTTTCATCCCCCTACCCCCAATGAATAGCATACATCCAAGTGAGCCCCACAATGATGCATATAGACCGCAGGCCACATGTGCAGGGCCCAAATAGATTTAGTATTTTATTTCAACAATTATCTATTAATTTCTAATTTTATTGTAATTAGGATAAGATTCTAGTTTCCTAGTTTAAGTAGGTTTCTTAGGGCTTAAGTTATGCTTTCTTATTTATATGGCATTGTAGACAATTATTTTCAAGAGAGTTGATTAATGAAGCTGGTTTTTCCCATTGAGGTGCATCCTCGTTTATCGTCTCTATGGAGATTTATTGTGTTTTCAAATACGTGCTTTGGCACCCATTATGCTTTTAGCACTTGCCACGCAAGTGCTAACCCTAGGGTCTGCATCACACAAACAAGGCCATGATTTGTTCCAGAAGGACTAGAACAGCCAGGCCATTCTAGATAAAACATTCTGCAGAAGGTCGTCCCTCGTGAGACATGTGCACACCTCCTAGTGAGGCTCACCTTTGATCTATCTAACTCACCCTTACCCCTTGCCCCAAGTGAATTGTCACTGTACCAAATTTTACACTCATCCAAAATGCATCCCCCATTGGATTAAATGAAAAGAATGCACACAAAATACCATTAAACTTCAAAACCCTTAAATCAAGAGATAGAATTTTGAGATGGGCCTTATTTTCTGTGAACCCCTAAACCATGATGAGGAGGCCTTCCCATCCCCACACCCCTGCTGATTGGCATCTACAAGCTCTCCTGCACAAAATTTCATAAGGTACATTCTGTGCAGATTATTTACCAAAAAAAAAAAAAAAAAAAACCTGATATGAAGAAAAATCCTGACTAATGATTTGCAATAAGTAATGTAGATCCAGTCCTGGAAAATACAAAATGCATGCAAATGTCATTCAAAACTTACAGCTTCAATTTGTTCAAGGGCTCGTGCTGCTTCTTTCTGCTCCTTCTCCTTTGCAGCACCCTCCTTTCTCATAGAATCAAGCCTCTTAGCAACACTGTCTTTGTGACGCTGACCCAGTTCATGGGTTCTGATGCTCAGAGGATTGTTGGCTATATAAATCTTACAAAAGTCACACCATTTATTTCCCTGGCTGACCCAATACTGAAAAAGGACCAAAAGAAAAACTGTCAAGTTACTAGCTACTTTTACTGTGCAATTTTCTACATTGAAGAAACTAAAGCTAGAAGATATGCAACAAGAACCAAATTTATAGAAAAATGGCTTCTGATTTAATTTTTTTTTCTTAAAGTTCATTTCCGATTATGTTCCTGTTCCCTTTCAGTTTCTATTTGTACTTTTTGCGTCTATGATATCTTTCCCAAAAGGCAAAAGCTACTTTTAAAATGTTAAAGGATTTTTAGTTCGAAAATTCTGAGAGAGTTCTTCCAACGTTACCCTTGTGAGGTATTAATATTAGAAATATTTTGAGAAAACTCATGGGATGTTTGCCAATTATAAAGGGAAGATCAACTACTAATGATCAGATTTTGTATTCATGAAACAGTATATGGTGTTGAAAAGTAGTACATGCCTGTACCAATCACATTGAGGTTCAACATCATTTCATTCATGAAAAAGGTGATAAACACGAAAAAATAATTTGTAACAAAAGATTCCTCTTATTTAACTATTTCTTCTTCATATGAAGGAGTGAGTTTTTATTTTATTTTATTGGGTCTGGCTAGTTAGTGCTACTGGCAGGCATGATGTTTGGATTATAAGGGATATGATATCTCTTGCATTCATATGTGGTTTCTTGGGTTTGATATGGCTTTCTTGTAGTTTGGTCTGTGTCAATGGGGACAGTGGCAGCAAGCTGACAGTCCTTGCAATTCAAGAAGCATTGAACATATGCAAGAGAAGGAAATATGAAATTTGATTATCAAGGGAGATACAGAAAGTGAGGTTTAAGTGGAAGGAAGGAGAACTGTAAGAGGATGGCTTTCTGTTAATGGAGACATGTTATCTATCCTCAACAATGACAACTTTTTCACAAGTAAATATTCAGAGGCGAATAAGGCAACTAATTCCAACCCCCCCCACCCCCCCCCCCCCCCCCCCCCCCCCCCCCCCCACACACACACACACACACAGCAAAGAAGAAAAAAAAAAAGAAGCAAAGGGTAAAGATTCAATCTTTAGTTACTAAAAAGAAATCCAAACACCACTAGTAACAAGAATTTAAGAAGTGGGTTTGAATCTGAAGGTTAGCGCAACCGCCGATCTTGTTTTCAAATTCGATGATGGGTATAGGACTCGAAGGGTTACGGTGACGACAGCTTGCAGGAAGGGGTTTTCTTAAATTAATCTATGTGGGGTGCTTTAGATTCCCTGCAGTGATAGTTTTGATGCGAAGAAGTAGAGGAAGATGCAGAAAAAGTAAAATTTCAATCTTCAATTAAGCTGTTATTGATTTAATTCCCAACCTAATCAGATCTCTCTCTCTCTCTCTCTAATAAGATTTGATTCAAAACACAATACAAAAAGGAAGAAAAGTGGAAAGAAAGAAAGAGAGAGCGAGAGAAATTTTACCTCCGTCATCTCTGCTAGTGAGTTTTGTCGAGTTCTCGGGGGGTAAGATAAGAGGGCGAGGGAGGGTTTCCGTTCTTTGTTCTTGATGCAGTGGCAAGTCAAGCCCTTTGTTCTTTCCCTTCTTGGTTTTCTTCTTCTTATGTTTTTTTCTTCGGAGTCGGGATCCGATCGGATCGTGGAGGGCAGCAGGGGATAAAAAATTTGACCCCACCAGCACCTAATTTGACCCGTCAGACGAGACCATGAACAATACGGATCAGGTTTTTCTAACCCAAGGAAAAAATAAATCGAGTTAGGGTTAACCCACTTAACCCGGATACCAAAATGCATATAGAGACCCCAATGCACTGCCAAGTGCCACCCCATTGGCATTGGCCAGTTTCATGGGGTAGTTCGAGTTCGAGTCCGCACCTCCTAGGTCTATAGCCTGTATCTCTACTAGTCAAAATAAAAAGAAAGAAAACCCAGTTCAATAAATTTTCATAATATACTCCCATCATGCCATTGTTTTTCATTTAAGTTTTAGAGGGTTTTGGCAGAAAAAAAAAATAATTTAGGTGGCTAGTGTGCCAAAAAGGTTACTTTTGCACGCATAGCATCAAATCAGCTTTTTCGCCCAAAATGCCCCTTTTATATATTTTTTATAGGGTCAATGTCGACCCACATTTTATGTATTGAGGGTCGACATCGACCTCGCTAGATTGTTCACGTGAGTGCATGTGATTCTTTTCCAGCGACGTCCAATGCTGACCTAGCAGCAATGTGCACAAAATCTAGTATTCGGTCATTGCAGAGACCCTTCGCAAAGGCTGCACTGAGTCTACCCTCTCTTCTCCAATAACAACGACCGAAACAGCCCCTTCTCTTCTCCGACCTATTACACATGCCTATGGATATTCTACAAAAGACATAGTTTTCTGGTGGCTAGAAATTTACTTGGGGTTTTCCACATAAGGCGAGATCGTCACCGCCACCACTAGGTAGCCCCCAACATTCATCTGAGAGAAAATGTTCCTCCAAAACCAGACCCGATCAGGCACCCCTGTCATCGACATGAACACAAATTGGGGGAAGGTTCGATAGGCAAGAAGCAGACGAAGTTGAACTGAACGACGACACCGTCCTCATCATCAATGAGTCGGGCACGGAGTAAATTTCTTATCTGATGATCTTGCCCATCTTCTCGGACGGTGAATCCATGAATTGGGGCGGTGACGTTTAGGTGAAGGAGGCAATAGACGTTGGAGGGGGAGGAGGAATCAACGGATAGGCCGAGGGGGAGGACGTCGATTCCATTAAGGGTGTCGACGAACCAGTGATGGACTTGGAGTCATCAAGGAGGAAGCCGATGGGAGAGGCAATGTTCGGCTTAGAGAGGGGAAAGAGGAAGAGGTGGAGGTGGGAGGTGGGGGTTGGTGGGCGGTGGAGGAGGAGAGGACGCGGTCGTACTCGTCGATCATGTTGTTGAGATCCTCCTGGGTGGAGAAGGAGATGAGGCAGTTGAGGTCTTTTGTTGGGTAGTTGGTATTTAAGGGAGGAAGGGCGGTGGTCAATGCACACTGCTGAAGACTTAGCCTCTGTGAAGGGTCTCTGCGATGATTGAAACCCATATTTTGTGCACACTGATGCTGCCTCAGCGTTGGACATCGTCGAAGAAGAATCACATGTACCCACATGGATAATCTAGCGAGAGTCGACGTCAACCCTCAACACATAAAATGAGGTTCAACATCAACTTTCGAAAAAAAAAAAGTATGAAAATGGGTTCTTTTGGGTGGAAAGGTTGATTTGGTGCCATGCTTGCTAAAGTGATCTTTTTGGTGCACTAGCCGCCTAAAGTGTTTTTTTATGATAAAATCCTCTAAGTTTTAAACCTTACCTACCGAAGAGTTGGTGGAGTGGTATAAGACTTAGGTTAGCTCCCCATATATTATGTATGTATGTGCCTTTCCTTTGCTTAGTTTGTGTGGGTTTAAGGGAGCTTCACCTATGCATAGGCTTGTTAAAATAGCCCATTAAAATGGATACCCGGCTTGGCCCAAGCCAGAAAATACAGGGCTTTTACAAACTTTTTGAACTCAGCGGGCTGGGCTTGGGCAATCATTTTAAAGCTCAAACAAAATGGGATTGGGACTAGATAGAACTGGCCCGGCCCGGCCCGGCCATCCCGCCCTTAAGCATCTTTACTCATTTTTTATTTTTATTTTTTTATTGAAAATCTTTTGATGGTTGCTTTGCTTTGTCTTTAGGTGTATGATGTGTAGGTCTCTAGAAGCTTAAGGGAATTGAAACATGCCAATAATTGAGCATCTAACATTTCATCGGGCTTAGGGGAATTCAAACATGCTATTGAAAGAACACAACAAAAACACTCCAAATCTCTAATTCATTTAGTCAAAACAAAGCTCTGCTATGACAGGGACGGTTCTGGAATAAAACTACATCATGCATTTTACTTATTGCATTTGATAACCAATTCAGTTTATTGGATTTGTTTTTGTAACAGATTCTTGGATCCTCTATAATGTTGATTGTTGAGGTCATTACAAGATGATGTAATAAATGTGAAAAAGAAACCCAATATAGTGTTCTTCATTTATCTTCTTTATCTAACTTCTTCGGCATTGTCAGCATCATCATCATCTTCTTCTTCACTTTATCTGTTTGATATTAGTGGGAGTCGTTGCAAAAGAGTCACATTTTATTTAGATCAGTCATCTTGCTTTCTATTTTGTATCCTAGTATCCGTGAGCGTTGGTGCTACTGATAACAAGTTTCTTTTAATTTTGTTCATGTTTTATGTTTGGTGTTGTTTGTATGTTTTATTTGGATCAATACCCAATGTAGAAGGAGAGGCTCTTAGAGTGAAATGTAGCTTCTATGCATGGGGGTAGAAAGGCCTAACTGGAAACAAAAACTAAAAAAGAAAGTGAAGGCCTCTGGGTTCTGAGTCTTGTTGTTGTTTCTTTAGAGAACATCCTAACAAAAAAGAGATGAGTTCGGCTTAATAGCAAATGCAAAAGGGAGAGACCTTTGAGGAGTTGAAATGGGGTTTTATGTATGGGATGAATAGTTAGGGATGTAAATAAGTCCCGATTATCTGATTACGGGGAGGTTCTGATCCGTTAAAAATGGGATTTGGGTCCTCATTTAGGTCCCGATAAGTAAATGAGTTTGGGTCCGGTTACACCTTGGTTCAGACCCGTGGACCCGAGACTGACATATTACCTCAATTTTCGAAATTTTTTTCTAAAGATCATATTTTCTTAATATCATTCTCTACCTACACCTGGAATCGGATCCAAACCCGTTTCGAATCTGGATCCGATTCCATCTTCTCCTTAACGGTTCCGCGTCCATTATGCACCCAGATTGGAACCGATCTATTTACAACCCTATAAATAGAATTAGAAATACGAGAAAAACTAGAGGTTTCTAAGCCTTAAAGACTTCTGTCTAAAAGTCCTGACTCAGCACGGCCCACATGGGATAGGATTTGAAATAGACCCGTTCAATTTAAAGCAAGGATTGGATAGCCCCCGATAGGCTTGCCTAATATTCGAGATGGCATTGGACAGCCAAATTCCAAACCCAACCCGGCCCATTTACAGGCCTACCCACACATGATATTAATTTTGTTATGTCAAATATCTCAGTAATACCATGTCATTAAAAAGAAGTTTCAAACCTTGTAATTTCTGGATGCCCCAGTGAAGAGGAGTAGAATTAGGAATTCTGAGCTCTTCTTCTACTTCCTCTTCTTCAAGGCTAATGGAGTAATACCAGCAGTACCAGTCTCTTTCTCCACCAGAAGAAGAAGAAGAAGAAGAAGAAGAGAGAGAGAGAGAGAGAGAGAGAGGGATGGATCCATCTCTGCTTCTGATGCTATCTGATCTCCTCCACCTCCAAAACCACCTCGACCCCACTACCTCCCTCCTCTCCCACTCCCATACCACCTCCTCTTCCTCTTCCTCTCTCTCCTCCTCCTCCTCCGCTGCTCCTCTCCTCTTCTTCACCATCGCCTCCGTCCTCTCCTACGTCTCCTCCTCCCTCCTCCCCCACCGCTCCTCCTCCCACTCCAACCGCACCAATCCCACCACCACCACCACCCTTACCACCACCACCGACCACACCCTCTCCGGATTCCGATCCCTCTCCAGCCGGATATGGTCCATGGACTCCCTCGCCCGCGACGCCCACTGGCGCTCCTCCTACGGCCTCTCCTACCCCGTCTTCGCCTCCCTCCTCGACCACCTCAAACCCCACCTCCTCCGATCCGACCTCCCCATCCCGCCGGACTTCGCCCTCGCCGTCGTACTCTCCCGCCTCTCCCACCCCCCATCCCGCCGCTCCCTCCTCGCTCGTCGCCACTCCATCCCACCCTCCCTCCTCTCCAAGACCACCAACATGGTCACCCGCCTCCTCGCCACCAAGCTCTACCCAGACTTCGTCAAGATCCCCTCCGGCCACCGTCTCCTCCAGGTCATCAACTCCTTCAAGGACCTCACCTCCCTCCCCAATGTCTCCGGCGCCATCCACGGCTCCCCCGTCCGCCTCTCCCGCCTCCCCTCCCTCAACCCCTCCGAATTCGGTGACCCACCCTCCGTCCTCCTCCAGGCCATCGCAGACCACCGCCACATCTTCTGGGACGTCTGCGTCAAGGCCCCCGGCGGTTCCGATAATGCCTCCCACCTCCGCGACAGCCTCCTCTACCACCGACTCACCTCGTCTGACATCCTCCGTGACTCGGTTGTCACTGTCCGCGGCCACCACGTTCGCCCATACATCGTCGGAGATTCGTCCTACCCTCTGCTTTCGTTCCTCCTCACGCCTTTCTCGTCGAATTCCACCGGCACCCCGGCGCAGATCTCGTTCGATGCTGCGCTGGCGAGGGGGCGGGCTGCGGTGGAGCATGCTGTTGGGCTTCTCAAGGGAAGGTGGCGCATTCTGCAGAACCTCAATGTGGGACTCAACCATGCGCCCCAGACAATTGTTGCGTGCTGTGTGTTGCATAACATATGCCAGATTGCAGGAGAGCCGGAGCCCGAGCTGTTCAAGGACCCAAAGGAGACGGTGGTGCCGCCTCTGCCGACAGTGAGGCCATTGGAGAGCGAGAAGTCGTTTTATTACTTTGGGGAGAGCTTGAGGCAGGCCATGGCAGATGATCTTCAAGAAAGGCAGCAGAGGCTCTTGTCAAGGTAAAAGCTCTACTAGAACTTCAGACTTTTTTTTTTCTTTTTGCTTACTTCAAGAATTTAATTTCATTCCTCTTATCTCTTCTTTATCTATACATTGGGCACTTTCACCAATGAGATTTACTCATTTCCATTAAGTAAGTAGACAGGAATGACTGTCCCTAAATCAAAATGTTTATTACAGTAGTTCAATTGCTCAGTTTCTTGTCCACTTCTCTGAAGATTTGTTACCTGAGAAATGTGCATATGGATTCAGATTTATTAACGTGAAGTATAAGTTCATGGTATTTTCATCAATTAACCACATTCTAGTTCTGCCTCTGTCTGTGAATTTTAGTAGTCTAGAGGAAGATAACCATGTCAGTCTAGAGGGGGACTCACTATGTGCTATATAGTAGGTACACATGGGTACTTCCTATCCAATAAGAACTATTGTTCAAGCCAGGTGGTTTACATTGAATCATATTTTTAGAAAGTATAATGTGATAGTGGATAGGTTGGCTGAGATGGAATCAACCATCCTACTTTTTGTTTTTTTAACTAAGTTGGATCGGTGGTATAGTACATGCGGAGCAACCTGTGTGGCTGCGTGAGATGAGACACCCCCTTACGTTCGGGTGTCTCATGTTTCTCCGTCCTGCCTTTGTATATGATGTTTGAGTGGATTATTGTTGCATGTTTGGTAATAAGCATTACAAATTGTGAAAAACAGAGGCTCGTCTAAAGTGAGAAACAGTGTAATTTATTGGGCATCCTCTCTAGATGTGTCGAGAGAGTTTCTAATTTAGATCTTATTTAATGGTGTGTGTGAGATTAAGGAACAGCTTCCTTGTTGTCTTGCCTTGGCCTGACTCGTTGGTCATTATCATCATGTGGCTTTCACTTAGTTTTCCATTTTCACATGAGTAATTGGGTGTTTGCATAGGCAATTGGTTTGTATGGGTGATTGATCATCATCATCATCATTAAAGCCTTATCCCATCTATCTTGAGTCAGCTTCATGAGTAATACTTCTCTACTCAAACCTTATTTATTCAGTAACTCCATGATCCATCATGTCTTTCCCGCTACTTTTAGATTCTTGATTGGCCTTCCGTTTTCCTAGTTTCATGTACTTGAAAATTTTAATACATTGTAAGTGGTTATTTCTGGTCTTCTATGTACATGCTCGAACCATTTCAACCATATTCCTTTTTTTCCACCCATAAGTTCTGTCCAGTTCTATTCTTTCTTGTGGCTCTACACATTCCTCTTAGCAAGCTTCTCTCCAATTTGAATTGAAGGCGTGCTTCTTTAGGAGTTTCCAGCTTGCAATTCAGGACATTCAACAGTGAAGTTTTCTTCTTTTGGTAGATAAGTCTTCTTAATTTTCCCTTCTGCCTAACAAGCCTAGTTGAATGGCAAACCGAGTGGCAAGTTAAAGAATTGGCTAGTACTTGTGAGGGGCATTTCTTCTCCCCACAGGATGGTTGTGGAGCTGGTATCAACATTTGAGTTGCAAACTTGATAATTTAACATGTTGGTGAATAGGGAGAAGGTAAAATAATGATTCCAAATCCATGTTGTGATGATTTAATGGACATGCTTATAAGCGCAAGCATGAATCCTGAGATCGTATTTATTTATTTTGATTGTCAAAGGGACAGCCTTTTTTTCCAATGTTGGAGTACTGGACATGAGTGATATTTTTAACTTGAGGACAGAGGACCCAGGGATCGATCCCGGGCGTTTGTGAAACTAAGGTGCTAACGCCACTCACCCATGGAGTGCATGGTTCAAAATAGCGGCCGCTGTGTGGCGTAGTGGCCGCATTATTGCCCGTAACAGTTGAGGATGCTATGTTATTTTGAAAATAGCAGTGCTGTGGTCTGGAACCTGATAGAGCCAAGCAATCTTTATTTATAATACCCTTTTTTTTTTTTTAATTTTCTCCTTAATAGCCTTTCTTGTGGTTGTCTATACTCTCTACCCTTAATGGTTCCAAATAACTAAAAAAATACAAGATTGGTTGCTACACAAGATTCAAGATTTTCTTAACACTTAAAAAGTTTACGCCGCTACGTATCGCTGCAACCGCTATGTATCACCTTCTAGGTAGCATTTTGGCCATTAGTTGCTACGCCCGCCGCTACCGCTCTTTTTCTCCTTGCCTGAGTGCATTAGCAAGGGACAATCATGTCATTCATAAAAGAGGTAATAGCTCTAATAGATGCCTTTCAAGGATCATCAGATCCAAATCCTCGGTTCTTTTGATCTTGAGGACCCCTTTTTCCACCAATTTCCAGTCAGAGAATTTGCAATGCCATCTCTCGTCTGTCGCTCCTCTAGGCAGACCACTGCTCCATTTGTCTTCCCTGACAATTGTTTGTCGTCTTCCATCTCCCACCCTAATTCAACTGCTGCATTTCTACTACATGTCGCCTTCCTGATTGATAAGAAATTACCTGGAAAACCAGGCCTTTTTTTCCTCAAGTTCACAAATCTGCCACCATCTAGATCATCTCACAAAGACTTTAGAATTGGTTTTCCTGTGTCCACCTCGACCAAAAGTTGAACAAGGTCAAGATATATCCTAAACTGGGAGTCTTCACTAATCATCAAGAATTCCCCCACACTCCAAGTTGGTGAAACTGTTTGAGAAGATTCCAATACAGCTCACCCACAATCTTCTTCCTGCGTCATTCATTGTGGGATTCCATGGTTCAACATTGTCATTAGTCTTTCCGTACTGGCCCCTCACCTAGTGCTGACTGGTGAAGCTTCAGCCTGTGTTGAATTCAGTCAACACCATCCTCGCTCCCTGCAAGCTGATCTGACTGATCCCTAAAGATGATTCTTATCCATCCAAAATTTGATATTCCTTAAAGCCGAAGAATGTGCATTAAGCACAAGGCATTTTCTCCTGCACTCCCGTCTTTGACAACAAATTCTTCAAGTTCCTCACTGTTGGAACTTAGGGTCACATTTGCATACAGCCTTTTTAGCAGAATTAGGAAATTGCCACATCAGCAAAGTCCATGGTAAATGGATGCCACGGAAAAGGATTTCATCAGAAGTTAGAAATTCATGTTTGATGCAATTTTTCTTCTTCAATAAATTGGTGCTAATTATGTTTGGTGCAGTTGCGGATTCCTTGATCTGGACTACATCTCTACCTAGCCTAATAGTATGTGTGTTAATGTGGTAATATTTGAACCACGACTTTACCATTAGGCTTTTCTTATCATGATACTTATCCTAGGGCCCATACACATTTTGGTAGGAATTATGGTAATATTTTAACCACCACTATACTATTAGGCTTTTCTTATCATCATACTTATCCTAGACCCCACAAAGATTTTGGTTTTTGAACAAACAAGAACATCGCACACACAGAAAGACCAGTTTAGCTTATCTCCCCTGAAATTTTACTAACATTTGCATTTTCACTAGATGGGGTTCTTTTGAAGGTGCTATGACTCAAGGAAACAATTGCACACCTTTCACCATTTGAAATTAAATCCTAAGAAAATTTGATGCCTTCTCTCATGATTTAAGCTTTTCTCCTCCGATAAATAAATTCCTAGGGATCAGGTGGGAATTAGGCAAATGGGATATAGGAGTCCTTGGTTTTATGCTGGAAGGGGAATAACACCTATTAGTTAGTAACTGGTTTTGATAGTTGTAAGTGCTGAAGATTAAATGACGAGTCGTCATTTGTGGTTAATATTAAGGAGTTTTCATCATAAATATTCCATGTTTTTCAAATAGTTCTATGTATGTAGACCTTGAATTTGATGGCCTTTTTTTTTTTTTTTTTGTTGTTGTTATCTGTAACTGGCAATTATATTAAAAGATGGGTTGAATTTGATAGCAATTAAATGATGTTAGGCATTTGATTTGTTTGTTTTGTTGCACACCCTAATCTACAATCAGACTTTCCTAGGTGGGTCTCTCTGACAGGCGCTCCTCAGTGACAAGCGAATACTTGGTCTTAGACCCTTTGGCTTTCTATTTAATACATGAGAATCGAGTGCTTGTTCTAGACACTTTAGCCTAGCATTAAAGAACGATCCAGGGAGGGTAATGTAACTGTCCTGCCATTGAGAAAGTGAAATTTTGGAGCCAGTTCATGTTTTGGAGAGCCTGACACCTAATGTGTTTGAAGAGTTAAGAGGAAGGTTGCGAAGATCGCCTTTGCTTATTGGTGTGTGAATTTTAACTTTAAATGCAACACAAATTACCCTCTTTTTTTTTTTTTTTCAAAGGCAAACTGGCTTGAACCTCCTGTAATGGCATGGTTGCGACAATGAGCACCTTCTAACTACTATGGGTCCTCTTCTAGAATTACTGTGAAGACATTTATCTAATATGCAACTTTGTGGCAAAGTGGTCAGGTAAACATGTTTTGGAATTTATACCTACTGCATAAATGATGCCATATGCATCACACTCTGTATTTATTTATTTAGTCATGCAACATCAGCACCTGCAGTAGGCATTGCATGGGTGAGGGGAATGGAGTCCAATGGCAGGTTGCTGGTGGTTTGCATCTACGGCATGAATTTAATTTAATATCCTGTCACTTGCCTGATGTAACATTTTGCATTAAATTGATAAAGAACTAATGCTTCACAATCTTATACATGTCTATGTGACCATGAATGATATGAATATACTCTGCATCCTGACACACTTTATTCCTTTGCAAAGCCATTGTTGTGCTTCTGTACCTTCTTCATGTATTAATGTCTTCAACCATCTCTGTATTTTGTTTCCAGGTGACATTGAAGTATTATATTAGGCATTCCATGTATGCTAGGGTATAAATACATAAAGAGTGTGTTGGTGGGCAGAACCGGCATACTAACACTAACCTGAGGTATGGATTGCCAGAAGGCCATGAAGTGAGTACTGCAACACCAAAAGAAAGCAGTGGATCTGGCTGATTAACCAGTTAGGTTTTTTTTTTTTTTGGAATGCTGTATAACTTGTTTGTATAAAGGAAGCGTTATTTACGGAATGAGAATATTTTGATAAGCTTTATATGATCCTTTCCTATCTTCAGGTACCTTTCTATGATCTCCATCTGAAGTCCTATAATTGAACAAATGAATGAGTCACCATATTTTTGTATGGGAAATTGAAGGATGAGTGCTGGCTGCAGCCCATTCCTCATTTTTGTTTTCTGACAGTTGCACCGATCTTTTTTAATCCAACCCACATAATTTTGGTATCAGCCAAGCCTTTTCTATGGTGGAGAGACGTTTCCTTGGTGTTATATTTCTTGTGTCACTGCCCCATTTATAATTATTTATTTATTTATTGATTTATTGTTAAGCAGAAGATAACATCAAGATGGACGGACAATCTATTACAATGCAAACTTGAAATGTCTCTAATATGAGTTTGGGGGGTTGGCTAGAGATAGTTTTGGGAGGCATCTCTTGGAATCAGCAATGCATCTACTGGGATGGCCTTGGTTAATGAAAATCCAGGCCCCTCGGTCATGTCCACACAAGATGAATCGGGAGGGACCTTCCAGTCGAACCCATGGAGCAGGCGAGCAATGGTGAGATGAATGATGGACAGCGCAAGGGAAGTTCCAGGGCATGCACGCCGGCCAGATCCAAATGGAATGAACTGAAAATGCCGGCTTCCTCTCATGTCCAAATGTGAAGCTGATCCATCACCTAGGAACCTTTCTGGTTCAAACTGGAGCGGCCTATCCCACCATCTTGGATCTCTATGGATTTTCCAGGCATTCACTATCAGCATTGTTCCTGATGGCACATTAAAACCTGAAACCTTGCAGTCCTGAATGGATTCATGGGGTACTAGCAGTGGGCCTGATGGGTGCAATCGCAAGGCCTCTTTTACCAGAGCCTGCAAGTATGGCAGCTCCTCTCTGTCTGAGTCTTGGATCTTTCTTCCATGTCTAATCTTGGCCTGTATTTCCTCTTGTGCCTTTTGGAGGACATGGGGGTTGTTGAGAAGCTCTGATAAAATCCATTCTAGTGCCACTGATGTGGTATCCATGGTCCCCATAATCATTGCCTGCACATAAAAAAAGAAAAGAAAAGAAAAGGAAGAAGAAAAAGATACAAACATGAAAAATGGATGAGTGAAATAATGCTAGTGTTGATTTTGATGGTGCCTGCAAAGTGTGGCCCCTTTGGAGAAAAGGGCATTATGCTTATGCGGATAGGGTTACGCCAAATTTGAACGGCAGTTTAGTCATTGCAACATTTGAATGAATAGCTTTAGATTTAACAATGTTCAAAGCCTGCATGAAGCCAGCATGGAGAAACGGTATTCTGTGGATAGGGGTGGGCCAAAATGTAAATTTTACCGTTCCCACTTCTTAATCAGAAGCCAAAAAAAATATATAAAAAAAAAAAAATCAATTCAACTCTTCTATTACTCTCTACCCCCATTAATTGGAACTCGTCTCTATCTTGGCACTACCCAATTTATATTTGTGGCCCCCCTCACGTCAGCACCGATGCGCATGAGAGGTGAGTATTGTAACGGTGCAGTCTAATTGGATGGGTTCGAGACCCGCTTACGGTACACTCGGATGGATCACCAGGTGGGCTCCACTTGGTATTTAAGTGCGAGTTTGGATGTATGGTGAATTAAAGTATGGTGAAGTGAAGCATCAAATCAAGAGAGAATAAAATAATAAGGGTTGTGATGGTATTTTATTTTTAGTTGTTTGGTATGAAATTTTTTTTACTTTTTACATAAAAAAATAGAGATTTTTTTTTTATCTTTTAGTTGATAAAGGAGGTTGTTTTGTTGACTTTTTTTTGAAAAATTAGGAGGGAGTTTTGAAATAATATACTTTTGATATGACCCTTATTATTTCTTATCTGAATTTACTTTACTTAAACTTAATTAGTTAATTGCCAAGTACGAGGCGGTGCTCACCTTATTGTGAGCACGGTATTGCGGTGAGGTTTTCCTACATTTGTTACTTGATCCCTTGTTTTTGATTTACTATAGGTAACACATTCAGATCCGCAGCCACAAGGTTGTGAGAATTGCCTTACCGCCACTTACCACTAACGTAAGTCACCGTTCTCGTATCATAAGCTTGAGACTCAACATTTTTGTTATTGCAGTCTGAATATGATTAAATTTGACCCGAGAACCGACCGGTTGCCATCCCAGACAACTGGGGCTAGCTTAATCAACACGGTGGGCCATGTCTTTTCAGCTGAATTAGTTGCACTCATGCACTTTCACCCTGTTTGGACATTGTTCGGACCAATCGGGGGTGACACATGGGGAAGATGAGTGTTTTTTTACTCACCGGAGGAGATGGGATGTCAGCTGATTTGGCATCTTCCTCCCTTGTGTCACACCTGATTTGGTCCAAACAGGCGATCCGGATTCCCTTTTTACACGTGTCGTTGTCAAAATACCAAAAAAAGTAAAAAGAAAGGCTATTGGTTGTGACTTTGAGAGAAGATGAGGTAAGTTTTAGGAGGACCAGCGAAGATAAGTTTTAAGAGGACGAACCAGAAGTAGAGGTTTCATGAACCCATCCTTGTCCTCTGTATTGCCATTTGGGAAGTCTTTGTCTGCAACTCCCATGATGGCATCCATGAAATTACCACCTTCTCCTTCTTCTCCATCATCATCATCACATCCTTCCATCATGCGGTGTCGTCTCTTATTGATCCATGATTGAATTATGTCGTCCATGCGCCGCGCAACATGGGACATGGCCCGCCTTGTAGATCCAAAATGGTCCAACCACCCAACACAAGGAAACCAATCACCCAACACCCCCTCTCCACCCAACAAGAATGCCTCTTCTATCAATCCCTTCAACTCCTTCACTTGATCCCCACACCTCAAACACCTTCTCCCCCCAACCATTCTCAATATAATGCACAGCACCATATTTGACATTGCCTCTCTCATCCCCACAACTGCCTGCCCCTGGTGAACCCAGGTGAGAAGTTGGCTGACCAATTTGCAACTCTCCTCGTCTCGTATGTAAGCGAGGGCTTGGAGTCGACTGGTAGAGAGGAGTTCAATGGCGCATGCCTTGCGCCCTTCGCTCCAATAGGAGCTGTAGGGGGACCATGGGAGGAGCTTGAAGTCGAATCCAAGGAGCTGTCCAAGGGCAAGGTGGGGTCTGGATGCGAAAGCATGGTCGTTGGTGGTGAAGCACTCTTTGGCTGCAGCTGGGTCACTTACCACTAGCATGGGTCGCATCCCCACCTTGAGAAACATGATGGACGGACCATATTGGTCCGCTAATGCAGATAGCTTCACGTGTAACAGATCTCTACCGGAGATCAGATGGAGGATGTGGCCTATAATGGGCCACCCTGGTGGCTCTGGCTTTCGGGATCGCATTCGCCTTCTTGGGTCCATGATCATGATGATGATCATCATCACTAGTATACTTGTGCATGGTAGCCAAAGTGCCATTGTCATGTATTCCATCACAATTCCCCCCTCTCTCTCTCTCTCTCTCAAAAAAAGGGTAGAGAAACTCTCCGTCTTATTGATAGAATGAATAAGAGAGACCTCCTTTTTATAGGCAAATAATCACAAACGGCCAACTAAACAAACCTTTACAAGAAAATACTACTTGTTTTACTTTCACGTGACAGAGGGGGTGTTTTACTCTCTTAAGCTCAAACTTAAGATAAAATTTCATAAGCTCGTGCTTGTGGGGCCCACATTTAATCCATCCAAATGAACCAAACACGTGACCCCCCCTAAATTGCGCATGTCCACCAATATTTGGTCACATACGAATTTACTGGACCGTTTGATCGACTATGTATCGATCCAAATGGACTGTTTATAACTTTTGGGCTAATATGAAGATGATAGAAATCACGGTTGGGCTGATATTTTTATAGAGAGGAGAGTTCCAGGTAGTCCTTAAAATTTCCTTATCCCCATTTCCATGTAGATCCCACCACACCTTTAAGCTTACCTTAACCTAAGCTTAAGCTCAGGAGAGCTCGTGGCTAACAAACGATTTCAAAATCTTCCCAGTTTCTCTCTTCATTTAATTCACGATTGATCGCATATCCCGTCCCTTTTGTCCTTCACCTGGGCCCATTTAATGTTTCTCATGAGAATTCAGCAGAATGCCCTCCTCCAAAAGGGCGTTTTGCACAGACAACTTCTATTCTTTTCTGGTTTTTAGGGAGAAAAGCCAAAGCATTTAAGTCCTTATATTCTCTCCCTAAAAGCAATTAATGCTTTCCTACTTTTTCCAAAGATCCTTGTTGGTGGTGAGTTATATCTTCTTGTAAGAAATTAGTTGTGGGGAACTGTATCTTCTGCACTGCTTTGTTTGGTTTGGCATTATAAAGGGGCCAAAATGCCCATATTTTGATGGGGGCGTTTTAGAGAATATTCTCCATACATATATATATATATATGTGTGTGTGTGGGGAATATTCATATGCATCTTTCCTTCACCATAAGGTGACGGACATTTCCATTTTTGCACAAGAAGACAAGGAAGTGTACCTCATCCTATATATTTAAAAAGTACATTTTGTACTTGAAACTGTCCAAAAAGGGGAGTGTCTGGAAAGATGCATGCGAACATTCCCCTATATATATGTATGTATGGAGAATGTTCCTATGCATTTTTTCCTCACCATAGGGTGATGGATACTTCCATTTCTAGGTCTTTTCAAGTACAAAAGTGACTTTTTAAGTACATAGGGTGAGCTCTTTTGTACTTTAAAAGACTAAAAAATAGAAGTATCATTCACCCTATGGTGAGGAAAAGATGCATATGATCATTCTCTTGTATATATATATATATACACATACACACATTATGGGCACCATGACTACATCCCTTTAAGCTCCATAAGGGACCATTGCTCAAGAATCACGTTTTACTTTAGGGCTATCAAGAGGGAGGGCCGGACAGGGCTAGGCTCGGGTTATCCTAACCCTACCCACAACAGGGCTTGTACTATCTAGACCCTTATTGGCACAGAGTGTAACTTTGACGTTAATCCTCCTTTATATGAGCTTAGGATGACTTTCAATGCCATGCAACAAGCAACATATTGGTAGATGAAATTCTCAATACTATACTCTAATAGAGTGTAGGGTGATGGTTAGGCAATTATTTATTGCTCAAGTGAAGACTATCTTGTAGTACTGGAGAATCTTATCTTCTCTTTCATCAATATTAGGCTTTTGATCAAAAGCATTGCACTAAATCCTCACAAGTTAAATACCAAATTTTTTATCCTATAAAAGGAAAAAAAATTGTCACAGAATTTCCTTAACAGCATGCCTTGTAGCACTTTATTTTCAAGGCTCTTGCCCTTCCAAAAGGTGGGTCATTGAGGTGAATCTAAGTATGAAGCTAAACATTAGACCGAATAACTAATACTGATCTCATCCTATTAAGAATACACGTAAGAATCACATAAGAATCATACTCAAATGGACCCACATATGCTTAAATAAATTCACATTGCAAAAAAAGAAAAAAAAAGTAGGGAAAATCACATAAGAATGGCTTATTTTCAAAAAAATCACATAAAAACAGGAAAATTGATATTAGAATCACACAAGAACCAGCACAAGATTCATAAATATAAAGATTATGCTCAAATAAATCAGCATGGTCGACTCGATTGACGACCTTATGGTCGCCAGATATAAACCAAACACTCCTCTATGGGTCCACCTATAAGACTTCAAGGGTATTTTGGTATCATTTTCAAAAGTGAACATCCCTCGCATGGTGGGTGTGGGTGTGGCAAAAGTACGTCTACAGAAGAGAAGAGGGCTCCCTCCACTCAGAACCCTGCCAAATTTCATATGATTCCACGTGTTTTCAGTTTTTCCTTTCCCCTCGCATTATTCGATGACTTCAAAAAACAGGTCACCATCTAGGCCCAATTTGCCCAAAGGCTAATGACATCCATCCACCTAATGGGATGACAATATTACTTAATACGGCACCTTTGTATATATTGAATAAAATCTCACACTCGTTGCTTTTCTTCAATAAAAGAAAATTATCTGGAGATTTTCACTTCTCTCCTCCTCCACCACCACCATAAGAAGAAGAGGAAGAAGAAGAAGTCAATCACTACAATAAATCTGAGTATATGGGGAACTTGAAATTGATGTTAATGTGAAAATGGGTGTCACTGGCAGTCTGGCACCTTGGATCCTCTTATGATAATAATGTTAAAAGGGGACTCATTCGAAACTTTGGAAAATACAATTACTATTTTCTAGAGATGCAAATGGTTCGGACTAAGGACAGAATAACGGTGGATCCAGACCCGGACCCATCTTTTAGATTTATACTAGCAAAACTCTGTGCCATGCACGGATCACATAACCACCAAATGTACAGATTTATACGAATTATTTTCATTAAATTTATTAATTAGTAAACTTTTAAGTCCTTCTTTTTGTTGCTAATTTGGTATTTATGTGTTTTTTCAGATGTTTTATTTTTTACATGAGGTGTAAATGGAGTTTGATGAAGCCCGGGCATGTGTAAAAATGAAATAAAATACATATTCTGGCCTGCATTAGGCTGCATTGTGGCCTGATTTAGGCTTGTAATTCTGGCCTAGTCTGGGCTTGTTTTTTGACCCATAAATTAGAATTATAACTATGGACTAATTCTGTACTAACTTGAATCCGTAATTCTTGTATGATTCGGACTTCTATTCTGGCTTAAGTTAGACCCAGAATTCTGGCATGATTTTTTACCCACAATCTCGCTTGAATTAGACCTAATATCTTATCTTGAATTAGACCAAAATCTGGCCAGACTTAGACCAAAAAATCTAGCCTGATTTAGATCCAATATTTTATCTTGAATTAGACCCAAGTTCTGGCCTGATTTACACCAAAAAATTTGGCCTTGTTTAGACCCAATATTCTGTCTAGAATTAGGCCCAAAATCTGGCCTTATTTAGGCCCAAAATTTGGCCTAAATTAGACTTAATATCTTTGTCATTAATGACCTGAAACTTTGGCCAAATTCAGTCCCTTTCAGGCCAATAATGTGAGTGTTTACTAAGGGAAATCTGGGCAAATTGTAATCGAATAATGAGACAGTTTGCAATTTCAGTTTGAGGTAAAACTCATTTAGGAAATCCAGTTTGAGTCAAGTCTTAGCCCATTTAGAGAAACCAATTTGGGTCAAGTTGTAACCCATTTGTAATCCCGCCATACATCAACGTAGACGATCAAGTTAGAATCTAAATTCATTCTCTATTTGGATAAATTCAACACATTTGTTGAAAACTCAATATATCTAATATTCTGATTGAATCAAGGTTATAGGTTCAGGGTACATGTTTAGTGAAGCCCAACCTGTATATCTGATGTAACCCGATTTATTTTCAACCCTCATTCAAGGTAGGTCCGAAACCATTTATAGTTATCATTTGAGACCATGTTTAACCTTTATAGAGCCACCTTTGGTTATGTACTGCTGCTTTGCATTCACACTTAAGCCCATGATATAGATTTATAGCTCTCATTTATTGGCCCATTTAAAGCCATACTTTGGCTAATTTTAACCCCTTTCTAAGGACAAACTTGGGTTGAGTCTTCAACCTCAACTCATTTTTATTTGGCCATTTATTTTTAGCCTGCTTGGTTAAGGGTTCAGGCCTGTATGCATTAAAAACCTTTTTTTTTTCTTTTTCTTTTTTAGCCAATCCACTGTAACTAAATCCTATTTGTAGCCAAACTTTGGAGTAATTTTAAGTCTATTCACAGATATGATTTTTAGCTTTTTCATAATAGTTTGTTGAGCCAATTTTCAGTCTATTTAGGACTCTCTTTTATTCTGTGTTTCAGCCCACCACATATATCTATTTGGAGTGGTTTTTAACCCAATTAGAGCTCTATACTTGACCAAACTCTCAACCCATTTGCCGTCAAAATCTGGCTGTAAGCACAAAAGCACATATTTCCTCCCTCTCTCTTTTTTATTTTTTTCATTTAGTCACATCTTTTACGTATGATCCAATGAAAGTGGACCCCACTTTAATTCAATCTGGCCTACCCATGTAGCCCACTCATCCAAACCAAACAAAGTCACTATCCTATGTACTCATCCTCAAGTTTTACTCCAAAATAGGTGGGGGTAAAAGAAAGTGGGTCCCAAAACCCAATTGAACAATTCAAACCATACAAAGTCACTATCCTATGTATTACTCAAAAGAAAGTGGGTCTCAAAGCCCAGTTGAAGAATCCAAACCATACAAAGTTACTATCCTATGTACTTATCATAGGCCAAGTTTTACTCCAAAATAGGTGGGGTCGAAATAAAGTTGGACCGAAAGCTCAATTGAAGAATCAAAACCATACAAAGTCACTATCCTATGTGCTCATCCTAGGCCAAGTTTTACTCCAAAATTGGTGGGGTCTGGTCCAATTAAAATTACGCACAGAAGCACATATTTCCTCCCTCTCTCTTTTTTGTTTTTTCATTTAGGGCCTGTTTGGATGTACAAGAAAACACAAGAAAATAATATTTTATAGAATATAATCTTTCATTTTTTAAAGAAGAAAATCCTGTGCGTTTGGTAACTCAAGAAAAATTTAAAGAAAAGATTATTTTCTTTCAAAAAGCTCAATATTCTCTCCTACAGCTCCCCACTTAGAAAACTTTTTACAAGATAAGAATATTTTAAAATGACTATTACAAAGTGGTAGAGTAAAGTAAAGATTTTAGTTCACCAAATCCATTATAATGTGCATGATTACATATATGGTAAGGTAAAGTAAAAGTAAATCTCACAAGATGGTAAAGGTGTGGTAAAGTAAAGGTGAGATAAAGTACATGGTGAAGTAAAATGGGAAGGAATGGTAAAGTAGGTTTTTTTCTTTACTTTATCACATTTTATCATAGTTTTATATGGTAAATAAAAAATGACTTATTTATGGGTATGACAAAGTAAAATAAAGATTGATGTCATACCATGGTTAAATGTGAGGTAAAGTAAGGTCAGATGAAGTATGTGGTAAAGTAAACTAGGAGATAGAGAGTTATAAAGTACGTAGTTTTTTTTATTGACTTTACTTTACTATACTTTACTATGGTTCTATGTGATAAAAAAAAAGTAACTTATGGTAAAAACATGAAAGTTAAATTTTACTTTACCACGTTACTTTTTTTTATCTAGATGTGATAAATTAAATATAAATTAAAATATCTAATAAAAAAATATTCTTATAATGTAATTTACTTTAATCATAATACCTTCCAAACTGCTCAATTTAAAATTTGTAATATTCTTTAAAAATTGCCAAACAGTAAAAATATTATACTGTTATAATATTGCATTATTGTATTCTATACTGTTTTATTCTTGTGATACTTAAATCTGTAAATATTTTATTCTGTAGACATCCAAACAGGCCCTTAGTCACATCTTTTAAATATGATCTAATGAAAGTTGACTCCACTTTAATTTAGTCCAGCACTCATTAAAGAAGTGATAATGATTTCAAATAGTTTGTGTCTAAATGGTGGGCTCAATTGACAGATTCATTAGTTTGGCATCTAAAAAATCTCTCCTACTAACAATCTGACCTACCCATGTGGCCCAGTCATTCAAATCTGCATGTGGGCTACACCTTTACCATGACACCTCTCATAATCTGTGTATTTGGACTAGGAGATTGGAGAGAGAGCAATTCCAAAATCAGTTAAAAGTTCAAAAGAAAACATTGGAGAGAGAGGATAATGCAGAGATGTTAATAGCTGTTCTAATGTATTTTAAGAAATTAGGGATTGTGGTTTGAAGGCCTATGATTAATCGAAGCTAAACCATATTTTAATAGTGGCATAGATAAATAGATAGATGGAGTGACAGACAGACGGACACGTAAAAAAGAAAAAAAGAAAGATCAAAACTTCTAACAGATGTCTTTATAGGATCATCCAAATCAAATCCAAATCCAAGATCGAAAGTGTTTCAGAGGAATCCAGAAAGGAGTACGGACACAATCTTATCCTTTCTCCATTCATTGCCGGATTCCACCGTTCAAGTTTCTCGGCAGTCTTGTTCCATTGTCGCCCTACACTTCAATAGTACTTTCACTCAACACTGTCCTCTCCCTACCTGCTGATCTCACCCAATGACTCTCATCCATTCGAAATATGAGTGGAAAAACGTGAATAACGCACAAGGCCGCACTTCGTACCTTATCTTTTGGCAGCAAATTCTTCATGACACCTTTCTGTAAGCAACCATGTGCCAGTCCATGATACATCCTCTTGTTCCATTGACTTGATCATTGGTTCCTACTTGGGTTTTAATTTTGAACAAGTAATTGGTTGTTGCTTGGTCAACTGGTTCTTGAAAATAGTTGTTGAATGAGTAAAGCAGAGTTATGCACATTGCTTGGCCAATTGGTTCTTGAAAATAGTTGTAATATTAGACTCTTTTTTATCATTATATCTTATTAAGACAATCCTCATGAGAGTGCTTAGGTTTTCCACTAGTATTTTTCTTTGGTGATTTCTTCTTACATTTCTGATTGCACTTAGGATTTTCCTTTTCCAAAGTGGTTGATGCACTTACCTGAACCATCAAACCACCGGCCTCGACAATTCAGGGTTCAGTCTAAATCTTAATGATTTTGATTTGTGTTCAGGTCGGCGTAAATTTATCACAGTTCAAGTTAACCGTATTATTGATTTTTTTAATACCCAAGCCAAGGGGCCTGGCTTGTATGATCTAAGTCTTTTGCCATCCGTGTGTGCGGGTGTCACTCCCCCATACTTTACCAAAACAAAAGAAAAATGAAAATACTCCGTAGCTGAGTTAAGTACGACCTTTTATGTTCTCTATTACTCTATACAGCGAATGCCAATTACACGTTAATAAACCTAAGCCAGTGAAGTGACGATCTCAAACCCTACTTTAAGCCAGTGAATTGACGATCTCAAACCCTACTTGATGTTTCATGAATTGTTTTTTTAATGGTGATTATTATTATTATATGCATGGGCATGGAACTCGAGACAGGAATGGGGTGCATGCATATCATATGAAATATTTCGAGGTGGGAGATGATCCAGCAGCTTCAAACGTTAATAATGGTTTATTAGGCATTCCTTCCATTTTGAATGTCAAACCCAATGTTGGTTGATAAGAGACGATTACATCATTCTTTGTCCCCATCCCTCGTAATTCTCGTGCATCTAAGTGGGCCTACAATGACCTGTTTACGTAATTTACAAACAATACAAGATACATGCATGGTGGGAAAAAAAAATTAGAGTCTTCATCCAGATTGAAAGGTCTTAGCCATCCAGATTAGCACCATTAACCTTCTGGTCTCCTCCAATAAATATAAATTTATGCTCACGTGTATACCAAAATATTCTGGCCCCATCTTCTTTCAACAAAAATATGAAAATTTAAAAGTGGTATTATACTGTGTAGTATTAGTCCTAGGAGCAGACTTCATATTGTTTATATCTAGTCGAACTCTTGGATGCTGCCTATTAATAGGAGGCTGATGGAAAGGCCTCCTTGTGGACAATTAAGA
The DNA here is from genome assembly GCA_029852735.1 of Persea americana. Lineage (NCBI taxonomy): Eukaryota > Viridiplantae > Streptophyta > Magnoliopsida > Laurales > Lauraceae > Persea > Persea americana. The sequence goes on from CM056812.1 coordinate 55,535,558, forward strand.
GGAGGGCGAAAAAAATAAAAGCCCCACCAAATTATCCTAGTCTTTTGTTTTAAAGTCTTAAAGTTTAATGATGTCTTAACCACAAGGGTTTTTTAGAGCCAATTTCATGCTGAGTGAAAGTCTAATAAATGTAAAATTAGGCCAGAAGCTAGATGATGGGATGATAGGATTATCAAGGGGGGTGTAATGATCAATGGTGAACCAAATGGGCCCCATAGAGTTTGACTGCACTTACAATATAGCTCATATGAGAACATTTTTCAGTATCAAAATGTATTATATTCATTGAGTGGGAGATTTTCTCCTATGGAGGTACCATACTTTTGGGTCGGTGGGTGACTTTTCTTGGAGTTTACCCTTCATAGACGTTGGGGATTAATGAAAGCCCTTGACCGTCCTTTGTGCGGGGTCCCATGGGAGAAGACTTCATTTGGTTCAATATTCACAATCCTAATCAAGCATTAAGTGACAGGGAGAGGCTAAGGCAGCCAATGACAATGTGGAAGAGAAAGCGACTGAAACCACTCCTAGTCCTCATCTTTCGTGGATAAGAGCTTCACCTTTCATAGATACAATGTGGAGATTCCAAAGGCCGCATACAAGTCGTGGAACTATTCTCGCCTCACTGTAAGTTCCACTTTTTCGATAACTTGTTTAATTATTTCGACCCTGAAGTGCAATTAAGGTTAGATTAGACTGACTTCCCAGCTCACATTTTCAAGTCATTACCTGAACCATCAGCCCACCGGCCTCGACAATTCAGGGATCGGTCTAAATCTTAATGATTTTGATTTGTGTTCAGGTCGGCACTTCAGATTCCAATTAACAAATTTGTCACAGTTCAAGTTAACTGTATTGTTGATTTTTTTTATACCCCAGCCAAAGGGGCTAAGACCAAGAGAGAGCCCACATATATACGGAAAAGTAGCTAACTCAAATAGAAAAGAGCCCACACAAGTAAGAAGAGGTGACGCAGGGTTCAAACCCCTAATATTTTTTCATACCCCATCCAAGGGGGCTGAGACCAAGAGAGAACCCACATGTACATGAAAAAGTAGCTCACTCAAGTGGAAAAGGAGCCCATACAAGTGGGAAGAAGTGACGTACTCTTGGGGTTCAAACTCCGGACGGCCAAGTGAGAATTGACGCTCGTCTTAACACTTGGGATTCTTCCATTGTTGTTATTCAATCTGCCATATCTATTCGGCTTCAACCAAACCTGGCAAATTGCACTACAACCCACCAACCTAAACCATACCCAAGTCGCACTTCAGGGTCTATTTGAGGTTGACAATCCCAACCCGATTAATAAATATTTCAGGTTCGAATTAATCCTAGACATGTTATGCACAATTTTCAATCTGACATGGACCTAACCTAACCTGGAACAAGTTAATTAAAGCATACTATAGGCTGTTGGCCTGCATTAGGCTCAACGTGAGTTGACTTTTCAAGCCTGTGGCTGTGGGCACGGAACCACCAAATAGTTGGAATACTAGCAAAATCCCGTGCTATGCACTGACCACGAAACCACCAAATACATAGATTTATACGAATTATGTTTATTAAACTTATTAATTAGTAAACTTTTGAGTCATTCTTTTTGTTGCTAATTTGATCTTTATGTATTTTTCCAGATTTTTTTTCTTTACGTGAGGTGTAAATGGAGATTAATAAAGCCCGGGCACTTGTAAAAATAAATAAATTTCTGGCCTGATTTAGGCTTGTAATTCTGGTCTAATCTTGGCCTGCTTTTTTACCCTTAAGTCTAAACTGGTTCAGAACTATAAGTATGGACTAATTCTGGGCTGACTTGAATTTATAATTATGGCCTGATTTGGACTGCCATTATGTCCTGAATTAGATCCAGAATTCTGACCTGAAGATGTGACAAATCTTCATAATTTTATTTGTAAAATACCAATAAGTTGTGATAGAAATTGGACAACATCGAGCAAGCCAAACGTGTTGAAAAATATGTAATATAACTTGTTTATCCTTCAACATATGATAAGTTGCTCAAAGACATATGATCCATAAGATTTGACAAATCTTCATAATTTGATTTCAACAAACATAGAATTATTAAATACCTCAGTGAGAATCCTTAGAGCTTCTTCAATATACTCGACTTTGGATTCCAGTCATGTCACCGAAAAGAACTATATTCCTGCTCAGAATAGGAATTGTATTATACTCTTGAGAAAGTCATGATCATGAACCTTTATAGTTTTCTATTCAGACCATCCTTTTTCTTATATATAGAAATATTGTATGTGGGCCCACCTTTATTCATCTTTCTTTTAATTTTTTATCATCATTAAATTATGATAAAATTACAATTATAAACTGTATACAGCTCATAATTGGTGTAGATTTTTGCAATACAAAAGAAATTAAGCCTAAATCAAGCCACACTTGATCTAAATTGTGGCCTAATCTTGGCCTGTTTTTTTTTATTCATTAGTCTGAGCTGGTTTAGAATTATAAGTTTGGATTAATTATGTTCTGACTTGAATATGTGATTCTGGACTGACTTGGAGTGCCCTTCTGGCCTGAGTTAGACCCAGAATTCTGGCATGATTTTGTGCCCAAAATTCTGGGCTGAATTAGACCAATTATCTTGTCTTGAATTAGACCCAAATTTGGCATGATTTAGACCCAAAAGCCTGGCATGTTTAGATCCAATATCCTCTCTTGAATTAGACCCAAAAAATGGCCTTATTTAGGCCCCAAGATCTGGCCTGGATTAGACCCAATATTCTATCTTGAAATAAACCCAAGATCTGTCATGATTTACACAAAAAAATTAGGCTTGGTTTAAACTCAATATTATGTCTTGAATTAGACAAAAAATCTAGCCTTATTTAGGCCCAAATTGGTTTAGAATTATAAGTATGGACAAATTCTGGCTTGACTTGAATTTGAAATTCTGGTCTGATTTGGACTGTCATTCTGGCCTGAGTTAAACCCAGAATTCTGACCTGATTTTTGACCCAAAATTTGGCTTGAATTAGACCCAATATTTTATCTTGAATTAGACCAAAATCTAGCTCGATTTAGACCCAAAGATTTAGCCTGTTTTAGACCCAATATTCTATCTTGAATTAGACCCAAAATCGGGCCTGATTTACACAAAAAAATCTGGCCTGGTTTAGACCTAAATATAAAATCTTATAACATATTTTAATGGGAGATATCGTTGAAAACTTCTCTGGACACAACATTTATTGTAAGGAATTACCTTTTATATTTATGTATTTCTTGTGCAATATTGTATTATTTAATTGCAATCTAAATCATTATACATATCACAAAACTTTATCAGCTCGGCCTAGGCCATATAAGCAGTATATGGATATAAATACATAAGATTACTTGCACGTGCGCGCGCGCACACATACACACATATATTTTATTTAAAATATATTGTGTACGTTTAATACAACCATTAGCTTAGGCCAAGCAGGCCCTCTAAGTCCAACCAACTCTCTTCTTAAACCAAGGAGGTAGGGATGTCAGTGGGCTCCCAATTACTTGGCTATTTGAAAGACCCGGCCCAAAAAAGTCCAAAATTCCAGGTATGGATGCCAAACATCCAGGTACCCTATCCACTTAGGGTCTTTTTTTTTTGGGTAGACTGTCCACGTTGGTTAGAATGAATGCATCATTCTGATTTTATTTCAATTTCTTGCAATGCTTTTCTGTGATTAGGTCCATTAGCCACATTAGTGTCTAGCATCCGCGTCTCATCCAAAGTGTCACATGTATATCAATCTGAACAATAAACTTAGTGGGGCCCGTTGTGGATAGATGAGAATCCATTTGGGTTGCTGACCGACCAAATCCATATTGTCCGATTAGTGGCCATTAAATCCCAATCCATCATCTCTCTCCTCTTCACTATAAAAGTGGGAAGTTATTTTTTTGGGAGGAAGTTATGGGACCAGTTACTCTAGAGAGAGGATAGTGGAGAGAATCGAGAGTGGAGAGAGAGGATAGCTGGAATGGAAGGAGATCTTGACAACTGTTTTGAGGTGTTTTTTAAATTCAGAATTCTTGATTTAGAGGCCTGTGGTTAACTGAAGAGAAACACATTCCAATAGATATATAGATTAGACTCTTTTTTATCATTATATCTTGTTAAGACAATCCTCATGAGAGTGCTTAGGTTTTCCACTAGTATTTTTCTTTGGTGATTTCTTCTTACGTTTCTGATTGCACTTAGGATTTTCCTTTTCCAAAGTGGTTGATGCACCGTTCGCGGATTTTATGTAGCCAATAGGAATAGTCGGAAACACAAGCAACTTGCTTTTATCCTTCCACAATTAACTCAGCCTCAATTTAATGAGTTTGGATCTTTTGTTTCGTAGAAACAGGGAGATATACTGTTTTATCCAATCCTAATTCGCCAACTTTATAGAATCTTATGCCAGTTAATGTCCTCTCCCAATTGTTTTCTTGCAATGAGAAAATCAAGGAAGAGATTTTACACGGTTAGTAATTTAGGATTGGATGAAACATTATCTCTTTGTTTCTACGAAACAGGGGATATGTACTCTAATTTAACGGTTTTTAAAGACTTAGGATTTGAAAACATTTTCCTATGAAGGTAAAAGACTTTGCAATAGATACAACCTTTCCAAGTCTTATTTACGGAATAACACAACTAGGCTCCTACATCTAAAATAGAGAGAAATTTAGCCACAGCGATTGTGTGTGTGAGAGGGGGTTTCTGTTGGTACACAAAACATCCGTAACATTCCCTAGGGGAAAAATACTCATTTTTCACGAAAAAAAAAATGACATTGATGACCGCTGGAATTTGACCGGCTACAGCAAGAGCGCTCCTCAACGGCTACTATCTATAAAGCCCATCAGCCGTTGCAACGTTCAACACATTAGCCGGTCAGCGCAGTGAAGTAATCGCTGGTCTTTGTCCAAAAGATGACCGCTGGACGTCGCCTCACTGGCCACTGAACTACTTCTCTCACAGCTATATGATGCCCGTGATCTCCCACGATCTAGCTAGTTGCTTTTGCTGCTGGCCACCGAAACGTGCAAAAGGGGAACAAACACGTTTCTCACTAAAGACACTTTCAAAACTACCTCCACTCCTCCATGATCTCAAGCAGCTATGGCTCCTCAAAGACTATAAAATGAAGACTTGGAAGAACAAGGCAAGGGGTTGGTGAATGGCCTCTTTTCCATTTGACATCATCATATCTCGATCCAGCACAAAAAAGCCCAGAAAACTCTGTCATTTTCAAAACTCTCTCATTCTTCATCTACAAAGTGAGAATCAGACAGTGGTGAACGCCTCTCATTGGACCTGGGCGATAGCATTTGAAAGTCAACCTATGTCCCTCTCACCATGGAGAAAAGGCAGAGATCGTTTTTGTTGTTCTGAAGAAGACTTTTCTAATTAATCATCCTTCACAAACAATAGTAATGACCTACAAAGACTGACCAAGGAAGCTAAATTGCAGAGTTCTCCAATTTCGTCTCCAGCAAGCTCTTGAAGTCAACGGACATCTGCTTTCTCTTTCTAATAAACTTTCTCATTGTTTTGATTTCCTAAGCTTGATGAGGGGGTTGTATAAAAAAAAATTGTAAATAACCTGCACTCAGAAGTTGAAGTAACGAAGAACCCATATAAATAAAAGTGGAAATGACTTTTCCTTACAGGATAAAGCATCATTGTGGGACATTTCCACATCTTTCCGTAATGTTTAAAGAAAAGAAAAAAAAGAAAAGTTTCCTCACCGAACTTTCATCTCCCTTTCCATATTTTCCTTCTTTTTTGGGCGAAATAGTTTTATTTTTAGGAGTTAAAATTTTTAACAAGTGAGCTCCAACTTATAGCCTTGCAGATTTTTTTAATTGGTATTTGACCAGCATTAGCACAAAATGTGATTCTTGAACTTTGGAGAATCCTGCTGAGTTCCAAGGTGGGATGTAGGGTATACAGACTACCGACTAATTCCATTGAACTTAATACCTCTCCCCGCATTTATTAAGATTAGAAATGCTCTCCACTCCTAATGTCTCCACACGTTTCTCTCGTCGTGTTTGGTGTCCAGGGGACATTGAAATGTCACCATCAATGTCCTTGCCAAAGATTGACACCTGAATACTTTTGCACTAATAATGCCGTTGCCTTCCCATCAGAGTGGGCTGATTTTTTGTGTGTGTACGCGGGTCTCTCTTGGGTTCCAGTCTTAGGCCGGTCAATTTAGTCCGTTGAAATAGATATTTGGCCTGGCTTGGTTCAAACCCTAAAATACAGGGCTTTTAGAAAAATCTGAGCCCAGTGAGATGGCTTTAAACAATTATTTAAAAGCCCGTTCAAAATGGGACTGCGAATGGGCAGAGCCTGCCTAGCCCGTCTAGGCCCGGCCCACCTGCAAAGTTATTTTACTAATTTTTATGTATTCTTCCGAAACTGCAATATGCCAACCTTATGGTTGAAGTAATGAACTCCTTCCAACAATATTAATATACACATTTCCTCGATAATTTACTATCAAATATCCACTAATCTTTTTCCATTTCCCAACAAAGTTTCACATTAATGAGCACATGATCCACTATTTTTTCATCCAATCCACAACTAGAACAACTGATATAACAATAAAAATGGTGATAGCATTTTCGCAACTGCATGACTGGAAAAAAAAAAAAAAAAGAGGACTTCACAAAAGTAACAATGAACATTATTATTCAATTGATTTCGCTATTCTTCTTCTTGTTGTTGCTGCTGGTATACTACTGTTGTCGAAAAGCTATAGAAGCAAGTAGTTTCATGTAAGCTGTGAGAGGTAAAATCCTAATAGTAAGAAACCCAATGCATATAATAGTGGCCGGATTTAAAATTTGGTGACAGTATAGGAATAATTAGAGAATGTTGATCCTATGTTTAAGATCATGCTAAAGCCGAGGCCCGGCCTGAGCCAGCACAAGATGGGATTCAACATAGACCCACTCATTTTAAGGCCGTGATTGGACAACCCCCGACAAGCCTTTCCAATATTTGGAACGAGATTGAATAACCCATGCCTAGGCCCGGCCCGTCCCATTGACAGACCTATTCCCCCTTGGCTGGAGAAAAAATAAAGTTAAAAGCTGGACTCATCTCAACCTTGTAAGTATTGAGTATGTGACGCTGGACTGACTTAGGCTATGTGACGCTGGACTAACGTAGGCATGTTTCTTTACTTAGGGTTTCTAACAAGAATATGGTGTGATGGGGTTTCTTATTGGACATTTTATGATGGTTTATTCCCTCACATTTGCAAATGCCACATTTCTTTTCAAGAATTTCAAAATTTCAACCACCTAAAAGGTCTTAAAAAAGGCCTTTCAAACCGGGCTGTTTCTTTACTAAAATTTCAAAAATTCATGTTTGCGAGAGTTTCAAATTCTCCAAAAGCTGTCTATAAAGGTAGAATTCCAAGATCCTCGTCTAGGTGGAGAATTTAAAATTCCAATAAAATACAAAGGGAATGGAATTTTAAAATTGCACCTGCCAAATCCTCTCCACTCCTAATGTCTCCAGTCTCCACACGTTTCTCTCGCCTTGTTTTGTTTCCAGGGGACATTGGAATGTCACCATCCACGTCCAGGCCAAAGGCTGACATCTGAATCCTTTTGTGCTAACGAGTTCGACTTCCTTCCCACTTTGAGTGGATTGATTTCCCACCTGTAGATAGGCTCTCTCTTGGATCCACTTGCTGAGGGTAAAAAAAAAGAGTTAAAAAGGTAGACTCATCTCAAACTTTTTAAGTTCTGAGTATGGGATGCTGGACTAACTTAGCCATGTTTCTTTACTTAAGAGTTTCTAACAAGAATATGGGGTGATGGGGTTTCTTATTGGACATTATATATGATGGCTTGTTCCCTCACATTTGCAAATGTTGCATTTCTTCTCAAGCATGGTTAGAAAACTCTTGAGTCGACTCTTGACTCTCCCGAATCACCTCATTTTGACGAAGGTCTGAATAAAAAACAGGGGAAACTCGTCCGAGTCATTTCATTTTAAGAAGTTATTGGCATTCTAAACCAGTTAAAAGGCAGATCTAATTTTAAATAATTAAAATATATTTTATAAGTAATTATTCATGAGGCTTGGAGTTAGTTATTTATAAATAATGATTGAAATGTAATTTGAAACGTACATTTCATTGTTTACATTCGGTATTTGGATTAACAAATTATATAATATACAATTTTTTATTTTATTTTCCTTATCTTAGTACTTTTCTTGCATATACAACTTTATTAATTTAAATTAATTATTATGAATGCATGTAAATAAATGTACTCCTGTATTTTGTAAGTAATGAACTCATTTTTCTATAGTTTTAAAATTATTTATAAAAAAAATTCTTGACTCTCATGAGTCTCCACATCGACTCTATCCTTGTCAATTTTTCTACATTGGATGAGCCAAATCCAAGTCACAAGTTTTCCAACCTTATTCAACCACCTAAAAGGTCTCAAAAGGCCTTCCAAACCGGGCTTTACTAGAATTTAAAAAATTCATGTTTTAAAGAGCTTCAAATTCACTAAAAGCTGTCTATAAAGGTAGAATTCCAAAATCCTCATCTTGGTGGAGAATTTGAGATTTCAGTAAAATGCAAAGGTCATGGAATTTCAGGAATTCCATGAATCCTATTCTCTAACAACATATGGTTTCTAAGACTGTCCATGAAAGTTACAAAGGATGACAGATGACTCCATTCCAGCTAAAGCATAAGTTTCATTTCAGTATTTGATTCTCTGGTGACCTGTGTACGCAGACACCATTAACTTACCATTACATCAACCCGCAAGAGATATTATAAATAAAATGTTCAAATAATGGAAGAAAAAGAGAGTCCTAACGCATTTTAAAGAAAGAAATCCAACAAACTCTGTTTGAAGAGATTATTAAATTAGTGCCAACACATGGACAGTTGTAAAAAAAAGGAAAACAGATCCCAGTCTACGGTATGATGTCCGGGATTGTAAGCTGAATATGAACATGTTAGGATTGCCAGTGAGTAGTAGCATAGGCCACCACCCCCAAACACTGTGATATGCTAGTTTAACAGCAAGCAACGGCAATGAACATAATGGATTTTCACAGCTACAAAAAACAAGGGGAGGTAATGGGGGAAAAAGAAGAGAAAAATGACTACAGATATACAGAGCTGAATCTGCCCTTCACATAAAAACAAAGCTGATGGCGATGCGCACACACTAAACACCAGTACATGGCACTGCAGAAGACTCTGAAAGAAGATGTGCAAGAGAGAGCAGCTGATGGTGTCACTGCCATTTACTCCGTATTTTGCCCAAACAGGCATTGAATATGCAGCTAAGGACACTATGCTCAGGGAGTTCCAGCATAAGCAGTAGCTAGCTAATGAGCCTTCGGGAGGGACCTAATGGATACACCATGCAACAATTTGACAAATCCGAGAAAGCTGAGTTTCCCATCAGTATGCCTGATCCAATCACGAAGAACCGCATGAAGAGGTACAGATGGACCAAGTCCAAGTTCCTGAAACTCCCAAATTCAGAAATAAGAACATATTGAATCTGCGCAGCAACAATCATAAGATACAAATATTTCCAATATCAAAGTCCCCTGAAACAAATAAGTTGGTCTGCAGTTCACGTTGCAAGAGAAGAATAATGCATGAAGTTAAAATAATCGTAGTTAAAGAGAGGCAAAAATACTAGAGAGTCAAACTTATCAGCTCACAACTAAAGTAAAATACCTTTTTAGATTTCTCATCTCAGCCCAACACATACTAAGGTGAAACTTTGCACCCTAAGCATCAGTGTAATTAGGGTTGCATAAAGAAACAAAATAATAAACTGTACACATGCTACATCGATGTCATGATACTAGTATAGCCCAACTTATTGAGCATTAAAGGAATACAACATTAATGTTGTTAACGTGGATAAGCATGGATGCTTGTTGAATACAATATCCCTCATTTCTAAATGGAGGGAGCCTTGTGTAACTAAAGATTTCTACTCGGAGAAGTATTGGCTAGGAATCGGTTTCAGCTTTTGCTTTCTCAAGCACAAACACAAATAACTTTCTTGCATGAAATCAAGCATGGCAAATTCTCTAGATTGCTCTCCATTCAATAGAATGAGAAATTAACATACCGAAGCAAGTTCATCAATGACAATAGCCCTGTTCCCATCCTTCTCAAAAAGCTCATATGCACTACGGGCATGCTGCTCCCACGTAACCAATCCTTCAAGCTGGTGTACACTAAGTGCAGCTGCACAGAATTCTTCAAAATCCATTTTTCTGTACTGAAGAGCACTCAGCTGTCACAAAACAGAGAGAGATATTAGTTAAGTTTCTCAAGCGTACAAGATACAACCATAAAAAATTATAGTCAACGTAAACAGAGAGAATTGATACCGAGGAAAGAAAATCATGAACACGGGACTCCTTCATTGCATCTGTTGCGTTTCTAGTCAGTGCCTGGCAAAGAATAAAGGTTAAAAGACATGTCATACCTTCACCGACAGTCATCCAGTAAACAAATCAAATCATGATTAAAGAAACAGATACTAACCATCCTGATGTTTTCAAGAGCGATGCAACCATGTTTATTTGGCTCCAATAGTGCAAACTGCTCCTTAAGATAAAAGAGCTCATCCACAGACAGCGTTTTTGACAGAGCCTGTCATGGATACAAATAAAATAAAGGTAAATAGGGACCATATTCCGTGGAAAAAATAAACAATAAAAAATAAACCTATCTTCTAATCACCCGCCCTAGAGAGTACTAAAAAAAAGCTTCTTCAGTAAGGGAGCAAAATAGTAAATCTGATGAGAGAAGAATGTAAGCCCAGTGTCACAACTACAAGTATATGCACACAAATTCAATGCCAGTATAAGGTGCCTAATCAGGAAAATCTAAATAAAGAGGATTCATGGACTCGATAAAACACAATCATCTAAATATTTGTTTGACAATAAAATATGCCCAAAAAAAAAAACATCACGAACAAAAAATAATATACGGATCGTGAAAATATAGCAAAAAAAAAAAAAAAAAAACATTTCAATATTTTTGTCCGATCTATCAATAACAAAAAAATCAAATTATCAAAAGAAATTTTGCAACAATATTTTATTAACTACAAAGCAAACTTTAATTAGAACTAGAAAAATACATGAAACAGTATGTTAATCATTTCAAAGAACCCATCCAAGCACACTCTTAAAACAAAACCAAGATTGGATATGATGATTTTAAGACTAAGACTGGCAGACTGATCACTTTAGCTCTTCATCCATCTCCGGTGTATGTAAAAATGGGGCCATCCATCTAGCCGATCCGAGCCAGTTTTTTAGAACATCAATTCACATGGGTATTAACCAAAAACATAAATTTCTGATTGTCGCCTTTTGCCTATCGTTAATCCAAAAATAAATTTCCATGCAACTAATGTTATGGATTCATATAGTGGGCCAAGTCCGTGTTGATTTTGCTGAAGCGACATTTCATACAAATGCTATGAATTCATATATGTAGGCCACCAACAAAGAAAAGAACCTTCTGATCTGTAAGCTTCTTGCAACACCCGTCATCCAGGCCGGGTGCATCATATTAACAATCTATATCATCAACTAAAGGCCCTAGAATATAGATATAACAAATTGGAGCACCCATTTCTGTTAAGGGCACATTTTCTGAGGCGCAGGACCCTTAGGGCACATTTGTGTAAGGCGGTTTCTGTGGAAGTGAAGCACCCATTTCCGTAACACATTATATTTTCTCATTTGATGCAGAACAAATCTCCAATGAAATTAGAAGATTTTAAATAGATTTTCATTTTTGTCAAAAAAATAGGAGTTTGACACCACCCCTTCGGATTTTGTTTGCGTGGAAGAGGAAAGCCCATGGCTTTTTCACAAACAAGCCCAAAAAGTCCACTTTCAGAAAAAAGTACAATAAAAATAATAGGTTGAACAAAATATGATATGAATATGTACACAAACATTAAGAAATAGAAATGTGAAGTAATTATCATGACATAATCTTATACATACCCTCAATGCAGCCTTACGCAGAGGTGATGACCGCATATAGGGCTTCATGAGCTTAAATATTAGAATATCCAAGGGCACTTTTATGTTATTGTAGTTCCTAATCCAAGGATGGCCTGCAGGTAGAGAAGTATGAGTACACATAATACAAGAAATGGAAGCCAGACCTCTTGACTAGCATAGGACACTTACATAGAGCCTGAACTGCTGTCATCCTTTTGCGTGGATCTTTAATCAACAAGCGTTTGACAAAATCTTTTGCCTCCACAGACACGGAGGGCCAAGGTGGTTCATCGAAGCTTGGGTCGGCCTTTAAGACTGCCCGAAAGATGCCAGATTCAGTTCCAGCCCAAAATGGACGACTCCCACAAAGAAGAATATATGCAATCACACCAACACTCCATACATCGGCTTCAGAACTGTAAGACCTATGTAGAACTTCAGGTGCTACATAGTATGCACTTCCTACTATATCATTAAGCCTTTCATCTGTAAACCAATTGAAAATATTAGAAACCAGATGACTAATGTTCAACATAAAAAACAGCTGACAGTTCTAAAGTTAAAATAACCCAAAAAAAGACCTACCTGGTCTGACAAAATCTGATAATCCAAAGTCAATGGCCTTCAATTGGGAGTTTTCATCCTTGGAAGTATAAAGGAAATTCTGATGCAGCAAAGAACGCCATTCATATAAGAGAGATAGTCAAACCATTAAACCACTATGTGCCAATATATAATCAAAGTAATTGTAGGGTGTGGTCATATATAAGATGATTAAGTTCTGACCTGAAGTGACCAACTCATTTTTTCCTGAAAAGGATTTTTTTTTAAAATAAAAACTCTTGGCATACAAAGTCTGCCAAAATATCCAGAGCCATGCAGAAGAGAACCTACAAGGATTTTCCACCTAGTATGGTGTTTGAAACCACTGCTTCCGGTCTAATATGCGTGAAAGCAGTAGTGGTAAATGATTAAATGAGCTAAAATGGAATGCAAATAACCAATTAACTTCTTTCAGGAGACAGCCGACATAGTAAATGACTGGTTAAACACCAGTGAGGGAATAAGGTTTACATGTGAAAGCTAACACTTCGGTGGACATTTTCATTCAATTAACAGAGGACTAGAAGGTTACAGAAATACAAAACTGAACCAACCACTAGGAAGATAGCAACATTCCACTCATCAAGAATACTACATTGACTAATATTGCAACAACATACTTTACCTCTGGTTTGAGATCTCGGTGAACCACTCCTTGGAGATGGCAAAACGCAACGACATTCAAGATCTGTACCATGACAGCCTTTGCATCATCTTCTGAATATTTTCCGCCCCTATACAAGGACCAACATAAGAAAACTGTCTATTATACATATAAAAGCATTTTGAGGAACAGTCATGCTGTCCTTAAGCTTGGAACAACCCAGCCTATGAAGCCCACCTAAAAGTATGACAATCGTGGGGTGGGAGCATAGGGACTTAAAAGGTCTCTTGATGACCAATCTATGTGCAAAAAGCAATGCGAACCATATGATCAAGAAAGGTACTAATTTGAGAGCTGTAAAGTTGACCAAATCCTAGTTGTTAGACAGAGTAGGCTGGGCACCAATTTGTAGCTCTCTCTCTCTCTCGGGGGGGGGGGGGGGGGGGGGGGGTGGGGGTGGGTTGTTGTTTTATGGCAGGTGGGACACAGGACACGCAAGTATGTAACAATCACTTGGAAATTTCAATACAAGAGCAAATAATCACCTGGAAAGTATCCTATCCAAAAGCTCCCCTCCTTCACATAACCTGAAACAAGGAATAAATGAGTAATCAAGCCCTGGAGAGTCTATGCAAACTATTTGGACATTGCATCAGATGATCTACTTAAGCTACACATTCATTTAGTGCAAAATCCCCTACCACCATGTATTTTGCAGATAATTTATTTAACCAAAAAGTGCCTGCACACATCTATCCTGAAAAAACTGTTCCATGAAGGAGAATCTACAAATGCACATTTATACAGTGCAAACTAGTATACGGGAGGACTCAGCATACAATGCTAGACACGGATACAGATACGGTCACAGATATGGCAATCAGGATTCAAATTTGCACTTCAGAAATCTAAGAAATGGAAATGGAGACAGATACAGCTTTTTATTGTAACATCAAATTAAAAAAAAAAAATTAAGAATTTTATGTAAAGTAAAGTTTCCTTCTCCCTTTTATTGGTACCATAGCTCAAACCCCAAAAATATGATGACTCATAAAGCCATTAAATGTTGAGGGCCAAAGAAAAAGGAGTTAGGATTATCCTATCGGGATGTTCCTAATATATGAGTCATTATAAGGAACAGGCATGCAGCTCCTAAGCTTTAAACAGCACAGGCTGTGGGCCCTCTGGTAGCATTGTTGGGTTGAAAGCTCTCCCCAGAACCTACATGTGTATCAAGAAAAAAAAAAGTACTGTTTTTAACGCCTCAAAGCCGTCCAATCCATAATCATTAAATAAAGTAGGAAGAGTGTCAAAGTTTATTGTAAATTTAATGCAACAAAATCCAATGGTAAATAAATGGGGCAAGAGTCAACTTAGGGCCAGCTGATTCAAGAGGGTACGGGTGTGAAGGAGGATTGGTAATAGGTGGGCCACCTATATGAAAAAAGAAAAAAAAGGTTAGCAAGGAGAGGTGATCTGGAGACTTGCCATATATATCCTATATGTACATGTATTTTTTTAAAAATCTCTAGTGCGACAGCTGTTGGATCACATGGCACTAATGGGAGAAAGCACAGCAGGGCCCACCAGGGAGAGAGGGGCAGGGGGTGAAGGGGGAGCCATGTTCGAATGGTGGGCCACCAAATCTTAGAACCGAAGGATTTGGGATGATGAGTATGGGCCCCAAAAACTAACAGTTTAAAAATACTTATGGGGCAATGCAATGGTAAATGCCAATGCGTCTAGTGGCAATTCATTGGAAGAGGGTAGTAGTGAGTGTATAGGTGGGATGGTATCAACTAACACAGAACTCACCTTTTTTTTCTTTTGGAGTATTGATATAGAACTGATGGGATAACGCTTTGATGATGATAATTGCGTACCAATAATGCATGCTTGTAATACAATTTGTACCATGTATACTTTAGTATTGGTTTATGTATCTACGATGACAATGAAAGTATGATTCTATTAAACATGTTAGTTTAGTTCTATAAGTTGCGAGTAGTATGAAACTAAATCATACCCAAGCAGTGTCAATTCATCTCTGCCTATGATACCCAGATACTTCAAAATGGGCATTGTAAGTTGTAACTGAGTGGCACGATGTCTGATACTTCGTTTAGATGTGTAAAATCCACATTCAATCCATATCCATGACATGTCAATGATCTATCCTTGCCATACCTCGGCATCTTAGTAGTTGAGTCATTTAAACTCATCCAATATGCCAAAGCCATACATCGCAAAGCATACATCAGTAGGTCCAAAATGTAACTAGAGCTTGCTTATCATTGCCTATAAACAGATAATTAAAACTTCTAAAGGGTCCAATTTTGAGGAACTTAATATTTTTTTTAGTTCTATTAATAAAAGTGGTGGGCAACACAGGTCAATCCATAATACATGTCAGCCCATATGTATCAGGTTTTATATTGACTGATATAGCCACTGGCCACAAATACTAATACCTTAAACCTTGGCCGATTTATTAGAAGGAAGTTTTGATATCCCCATTCCCTACTAGTATAAAATGCTTCCATGTATATTTCAAGGACACATTGGACTAAGAAATCCAAAAGAAGGAACATGACCAGTACTTGAATAATTTCAAGATCAGAAATCTTTTGTCCTGTTAAAATGTTTTAACATTTGAGAACCTAATATAACTCAACAAACCAACACCAAGAATTTCTGAACTAAAGAGAATAAGTAACAAACCATGGGAAGAAGCAAAAATTAAAATTCCATACTAGATATGGGTTTAGGCTTACTCCATAACTATATACACGTCATTGTGGTCTTCGTATGCATCATAAAACTGCACTAGATTGTTATGTCCATTCAGAGCTCTCAAGATTTTCACCTCCCTTCTGACATCCTCAATGGCAATGGCAGTAGTCATCTGGCAAAAAAAAAAAAAGGAAATGCCCACCATTACGTCTGCTTTAAAAAGGAAAAAAGGTTGCTCCTCATCATCTGAAAAACATTGTAATGAACACACAAGGCATAACCCAACATCCAGGTTTCAGTTAAAAAAA
Organism: Persea americana; assembly: GCA_029852735.1. Classification (NCBI taxonomy): domain Eukaryota; kingdom Viridiplantae; phylum Streptophyta; class Magnoliopsida; order Laurales; family Lauraceae; genus Persea; species Persea americana. The sequence continues at coordinate 55,551,882 of CM056812.1, forward strand.
AAAATTGCACACACCATCTGCTCATTTCCAAATGTAGTAATGGTGCATAAAATAGCTCTATTAGATTATCACCATTTTGCCCACCTTGCGTTGATTCTCTTCGATATTTCCAACGGAAACACTGTTTTGTTATATATTAATAAACCCTTGATATCAAAATTCATCACATTCTTGTAAAGTTATTTTCAATTTTGACAGCGTCTTCTACTCTCAAATCCATTAAACTTGCAATCCATATATTATTTACTATACTAATTTGGCACTCACTAGAATTAGAATATCCCCCACCACAATTCTAGCTTCTCATTTAGTTGTTTTCATCTGACTAATTAATACCTTTTTTCCCTAAAAGTTCATGATGAATATAACAAAAATAAAAGTACAACTGAAATAGTAGAAGGCTGTTTCCTCAGAAAGGTACTGACCACACCGGAAGACAAAAGTTGGAGACACATTACAAAGAGCATATAGGGCGAAGCATCTCTTCCCGTGGATGATTGAGCATCCAATCTCCCATCCTTCCTAACCATCTCTCCTGGTGAGACATTGGCACCATGAAACTTCATCTTAGATATTTGTCATCACGTTCTCCATAACAAAGGAGAATAAAACAGGGCTCAAATGCAGATCATTGTTGGATTCATACTCTCAACTGAAAATATATAATCATCCTGCACATAATTCTCATCCTAATTACTGTTCTTTCACGCATGTCTTGAATGATCTCATACGACCATCGGGATTGCTTTTTCTATTAATAAAATTATAATTACAATTGCGGCAGTGGAATTCCATCCTTAAAAGACACGCTTCTACATAGATCCACCTTCTTCATAATCATTAAATCATCAGCAGAGAGCAGCACAAAAACAGCTTCTCCAGGACCACTCATTTGGGGCACCATAGAAACTAGAAACCACATTAGAGGACCCTTGTTTCTATAATATACATCCAAAATCTCAACAACACGAATCATTTCTGATAATAACTCACACCCCAAAAATGCATCATAAACGAATCACCCAAAAATAGTTTCCAATTTCATTGCTACCACAATTGCACTGCACCCAACCCATCCCCCGCAAAACACACCCCACCGCCCCACAACCAAAAAAAAAAAAAAAAAAACCATCTTTTGAGCTAGCCAAAAATAGTCAAATAACTTGAGATTTTGGCTGCGGACCCTTAATTGATCAAGGACTGATATCTAAAAAAGAATCAAGAAAATTAACAATAACAAAATTTCAAACTTGGGAGCCCAAGTATGAACTAACTGATAGAAAAGTACTAAAAAGAAAGATAAAAATCGAACCTTTGCTTTGGAGATGACCTTGACTGCAACCTGCTTTCCTTTAAACTCCCCTTTCTTAAACCTCGCCGAGCAAGTATACCCAAAATGCCCCCGCCCCAACTCTCCCCCAACCTCAAACTTACTACCAAAATGCTTCGAAAACCCAAAGCTCTTATCCAGACTAGCACCAACCACTCCGCCCTCCACCTCGCTCCCCTCCGGTATCGTCGCCTCGTTCGGCTTCACCGACCCATGCCGCCGCGCCAAAGCAGCCCGGATGTGCTTCGCCGGCGACGGAGGGGGGAACGGACGCCGGAAGAATCTCCTCGGCGTGGAGCTTGTATTCGGGGCAGGAGATTTCTTGGAGAAGAAGCGAGCGGGGCTAGGGCTGTAAAAGGGGAAGAAAGGCGACCGCTTTCCGACCTCTCTCTCATCTTTCCTTCGATGTTGATGTGAATTTCCATTCGATGTTGAATCCGATGACGTTGTTGTTGTTGAGGGCTTTTCTTCTTCGATTTCTTGCCTGGGAGCGTAGGGATTGCGTTTTGGTAGGGTTTTGGATTTCGAATGCCCGCCTCCCATTTCTGCAGAAGTGAGATTCTTCGAAGTTCAAACCCTAATTTTAGGGTTTCTCCGTTGAATGACTGCTATTTCTCTTCTTCCTGCGATTTGAAGATTTCATCTTCCTCTGTTTTTATTCTCCTTTTCCTTTTCGATTCTTCTTCGCAGCTTCGTCTGATCTGTACTTGCTTTTGCGTGTTCTTGTGCTTGGGCTCTTTTCTATCTGTTCGAAAGGAGGAGTAATATAAGAATAACATAAACAGTAGGGGGTGAATTAGAAAAGACGATTGGGATTGTTATAGGGTCCTTACTCCTTACCCACAGGAAAATCACTTTCCATACATGTGGGGCCCAGGTTATGTTGATAGATCGTACGTCTCGAGTACGATGGGGGTCCCACTAAAAATTCTTCTCGCGTTTTTCCTTCGGTATCTCAGCTAGGGTTGTAACTTGTAAGCTCCCTGGGCCGTCCAGGCAGGGCAAGGGTTCAGTACAAAAAACATAAAAAGCAAATTCATGCCCAGATTGTACCAAATTCATTGACTGTATCACGTTCCAAAAGGTATGGGTATTGCTGGGTCAAGGAGCCCTAGGTCTTAGTCGTGCCAAACCCGGTCAGAGGGCCCTGTCCGAGGCACGACGCTGCACAGCCCGACACAACTTCAACCGTTTTATGGGCCGACCCCAGGCACGACTGATTACACCCCATTCTTATCTGAGCGAAGGGGTTTGGACCCGACAAGACTCATATATCCAATGTAATGGAAACTCGCAAATGCAAGGACGTGAAATGCAAATAACCATGGGTCTCATTTATTAAAAATTTTATTTAAAGGTAATTGTTGTTGAGAGATACTCTCACCTTAAAGATAGGATGGGGGCCTACATATTTAAATTGTTGGCATTTGATATAAATGTGAGGGCTCCCACCCAATCTCTCATATAAAGTGAAAGATATCTCTTATAGAAGCATCTTCCATTGTTTTTAGTGTATATGTGATGTTATAAAATTTTACCCCAATTAAAGTAGCCCTATACTAAGGTTGATGATAGGATGAACAATATAATTAATGGATATGATTAATAACATATAAGATTATATTAATGACGTTAGTCATATTTTGGTCAATTTCAAAATGGAGCAGGCTCCTATTTAGGTAAAATTTAGAAAATCTCATACACGACAAGATTTTTTATTTTAAATTACACAGATTTTCAATAGATTGGCTCCACCATAGAGTTTCACTTTTTCGACTCAAGAATTCCTCAAATGAGAGATTTAAGAGTATCTGGACTCTTAATCATGTGTGATTGATGCAGTTTTATGAGCATGTGGGCCCGAAAATCTTTTGATGATTTTGGAGCATTAATTTAGTGGATTTTTTTAAAAAACTTTTTCAGGCAGGATGCAACAGTTTTTCAAGAGTTGTTCATTTGAAGATTAGAATTACAAATAGAAGAGAATCATACAATCATATGCGTACTCAAGAAAAGAAACCAATCATTTCCACCATCTTCATTAACAATCATAACCCGTTTGATCTTTGAAGCCCCTTATTTATTTATTTTAGTATGTGACACATGATCTGAATGGTCTCTAATATAAACCTAAGATTATAGAGATATGTATTTAGACGATCGATCATGATGATGACTTCATAGTATCAACTGAGACCCACAGTTTCTTTTTTTTAGCATGGCCCCCCATTTCGATGACATTCAGTGTCCGTGTCACGAACGGGACACAGATTCTCAAGACTTTGACTCAGAGAAAACAAGGAGCATGGGGCCCATTGTTAGGACTTTTTGTATGTTTGTTTATTCATGGGTTGAACAAAATTTTAGGTCAATTGAGTTGTGATTTTCTATTTATTTTAGAATGTATTGTGGTTGTATCACTGGAAAATCTGAAGTGAAAAAAAGACGAAAATTAGAAGAATTTTGTAAGTGTAAGTGCAAAAAACGACACCCACTTAATTAGGAGGAAGTAAAATTCTTTTCAGGGAAAGACCAAACGCCCAAGACCTGAAAGAGAAGGAGAGAAAGAGTGGTCAGAGGCCTCTAGCTGTCGTTAGCCGAAGGCACTTCGATGCCTGAATTAGTTCTGCAACTAAGTAAAGGTCGAGTGGAGAAAAGAAGTAGATTTTTGTGTATATATGTTTTTGCGTACCTTCATGGGACTAACCCCATGTGTATATGTAAGTGGAAGTCTCGTCAACTTTCTTGCTGAGTGGAGGTAGGCGGGCTTTACCATGACACTGAATGGTAGGTGAAAAGGGAACATCCCATCAGCAGTTTCCATTCCCTCTAGGACTGCTGACGTGATGAGTTGATAGAGTCACCTCCTTATTTCTATCACATGCCACCCTATCTGTCAGTGCTCGTCCGTACTTCTCATTGGAGTGTGATGGCCTACTCCCTGCCTTCAGTACTCTTACCGAGACCAGAAGTGGTCTTGCCAAGCTGACACTCTATGCCGAGCTATCGATCTACGAAGATGCGAGTTACTGAGATCAAGACGAATTAGCTGGTACTATCGTTGAGGTTTAGCTTAATCTCGGTATTATGGTATTTCCCCACACAGTAAGACACAAGGCTCGAGTCTCAGTAACAAGCGTTGACAGAAATAATCTTGAGAGACAGTGGTTTACCCGATCGATCAAACCCTCTATACCTGATCGATAGGAAGATGAAAATTTTCCAAGACAAGTCTATGAATTTGTTTCCTTTAGAATTTGGAATTTCCAAGTTTGAGTCCTATATTAAGGCACGAATCCTGGGCCATTTAAATGGTGTTTCTCTCAACCCTAAGCGATGAATCGAGTTATTCTCTCATTGTTCTAAGGTGAGAAAATTCATTGAGAGATTCCTTCTTTTTAGAGCCATCATTGAGAGATTGTGTTGAAGAGTCGTTCTAGAGAGCCTGTTGCTTTTACGTTTTCATAAAATATTTGATCATCTTGGTTGTCAAGATGTTGTTGGATCAAGTGTAGGAAGCGGTGCAGGGTGGGAAATTGTGGCAACGGGGAGTTGTTTAAAAACAACTACAGTCCTTAAGTCGATGGATTGACTGGAAAAGGAAGTGGTGGGTATATCTTGTAACTGTTCAATAGTGCTTAATTTCAAATCGTGGTGTTTCTCCCTGAATAGGTTTCAACGTAAAAAGATTATTCGTTTCTTCTTGTGGCGTGTAATTGGTAGATTTATTTGCTAGTTCGCATTTATTTAATTTGTTTACTTCCGTTGTGCAGTGGTTGTGGAACTAGCATCCATTATAGAGTAACCTTCACCTATCTATTTAAAATTTGAGTGGGTTAAAATAAACGCACTAATGTACAAAATCTCCAAATTTTACCCCAAGAAGAGTGGTTGTGGTAAAATTTACCGTTTGATAGAAAACTTATGATAACACAACCTTATATATTATTCATTAATCACAATCTTATATATTATTCATTAATTACATTTTTTTTATTGAACAGTCAAATATATGTACGACATATTTTGGTCCCCTCTTTTGGTGCTGGGAATCCTTCATGCATCGTGCAAGTGCAGGGGTCTCACAGTCACATGTAAATATTAAATAAAGAGCTGAATGTGCATTAACTTGTTCGTTGATTTGTTGATCGATCTTTAGATTGATGAAGTACAAGGAATTAAGAAATTTGAAGTACTGAAGCATAAGGCCCCCTCATAAAACCAAAGCTGTTCAAACGATTTTTTTTTTTTCTTTTTTCGCCAACCAATTCACCTATAAAAAGGGAGCTTTTAGATTATAATTGTTCTTTTTTTCTTTTTATATTTGTCTTTTCTTAATTTACATTTGTCTTTTCTTAATTTACAAGAGTTTTGCACATGGACAGCTGTGTGTGATTTAGTTTTGCACATGGAGAGCGGTGTGTGATTTTCAATCCATACTGTCCACAAAAAGTGGAATCATATGAATTAGATGCATCTTACATGTCTATTTGGTAGGTTAAAAAATGCCCACCCCTACCAATTTTCCTATATTTCAATGTTTTTTTTTTTTATACTGCGGCCGAGCCCAAGACTTGATAGAGACAATACATTCGAAAAGGATGTCTACATTATAGGAAGGAGAGTCCACACACATGAAAAGAGGAACTCCATGCACGTGTGAATAGTAGCATATCCAAGGATCAATCTATAGACAACCGATGAATTGCGGGATTGCCAATCAAGTGAGCAACCTTTGTTCGCCAATGATTGTATTAGTAGAAGCATACAAAAGAGGTTGAGGGAATGTTAGGAATGAAACTATGGCCTCCGGATTCATTGCAATGCAGCTTTCACATCCATACTCACCATACTAATCCTGCCATCCAATATAAGGTTGTTAAATATATGGACCCAATAGAAAAATATGGACCAAGTAAAAATCTCCATTTCATCACTTTATACTCAGAATGTCTTTTTGAGAAAAGGAAAAGGGCCAAGAGAAGAAGAGGCAAGAGAGAATGTTTTGATAATACTGCCTTCTTATTTATTGGATTAGTTATCCACACTAGACATTTTCAATTGACCCACACCAACTGCAAATTTTACTGGCAGGTAGGAATGTAAGCGACGTGTCCGTCACTTCAAATATTTTACTCTCCCTTTCACTGGTGTAGAATGTACAGATAATAAAGCAAAGTAAAATAAGCTTAAAATCTACTTTTCATTCTTCTAAATGGCAGAATATCAAGACAATGATAGCTTGGGAAGGGGCTAAAAACGTGGCAGGTGCGTCTCTTTATTTAATCCTTAATTATCAAGTTAAATGGAAGGTAGAACGTGGATCCACCCAAAATTGTGAATGTGTCCCACTTTTTTTTCTTTGTTACAAAGAATATCCCCAATTTAATTTGCATGTGTGGGCATGTGGTGATTGGTGTGGATCACACTTTATGGTTCCAATTGCATGGGTCCCATACCACATACACATTAATACTGTGGATAATAGAGGGAGGGGGTTATATATCATTGTCAGTGTCATCGTCAAAGCTTTGTCACAATTATAATTATTACTACTTGTATTCACGCCGTCTTCGACCCCTCTCTTTTCCTTAATGGCCATCAAACTAACTGTAGACATCTCTTATTATACATATATACAGTAAAAGAAGGATGCTAAATGAGTTGATTATTTTGAGGGCAGGATATAAATTAGGGTAGATATTCTGGACAAGTAACTCCCCTCTATCAAGTAGTAGCAAATGACTCCTGCACAGTGAAGTAATGCGTTTGAATGAGATTCATAATGCTGCATGGGAGCGTACAGTTGCAGGAAGATTAATTCAGGCAACAAATCCGAGAGGATCATCCAATATCAAGTTCATTGAAGGCTACTTTATAATAACAATAATACTAATAGTTATGTGTGGAACAACTATTGAAATCTATTAAGCAGTAAGTTTGGGGCAGTGTTGTGTTATGCAGTGAACTGGATCCAATAAGCCATGTGCAGATCACAACTAGCTATACTAATCTAATTGGTGAACTGGGTTAATTTGTGTTGTTGGGCTTTATTCTCCATCATTTTTTGACATTTATGAAGTTATCTAATTTAGTTCCATCAGTATTTTTTTATTACTCCTATGACCTTGAATGGCCCCTCTCACTATCTCGCCCAAAGGAAATCTAGTTATTATTAACAGTAGGTTTGGGTCCGAGGATTTTCTTTCTTGGCTTTGTAACCTAGTCCAAGTTTTCCAATTCTTTGTTTTTCATCTGGGAGATTTTGTATGACCCACATGTCATGGGTTCCATTTCAGATTAAGTAGGGCATTAACCAACAGAGAATACATTCATATATATATATATATATATAAAGTAGGACTTGATCTGTCTCCATTGCTCACAAATAAAACTCCCGACGGGATCAGTAGATGTGAGTTTATTAGCGAAGAACTCTTCATTAGTATGAGTCTTTGGGTCTTATTTATATAATAATAAGTGAGCCGCAAGGTTAGATACTCTCCATTTCCGTAAGATAGATGCGAAGAGATAAGTAGTGCTTCTCAATCGTTGTAATGCATGTAAATCTCTAGCTACATGTCAGAATCTCCGTATCCAAATCCATCATTTCCTAATTTTATAATTAAAATCTTCCTACCAAAAGAAAATGGCCAACTGAAAAAAGAAAATCATGACTCAAAAGTGGCACATAGGCACCAACCTAACACACAAAGCACTGTCTGTGTGATAGCTGTTCGTTTTTATTCATCTCAAATCCTTCGTTAAAACAAAAGATGGTGAATTTTATCAGGCTTTAATAGTAGTAGTAGGTACAACTATAATTGGAATTAAAGGGATGAAAACATAAAGTAGGCAGAATGGTTAAGAAGCAATAACTGAGGTTTCATGAGTCTTTTGTCTTGTCTTAGACAAGACACGTGCCCTTCCTTCTAAGACAGACAGATGTGAATCACTTCAATTGTATTAGAGTTCAATGACTTAAACCGAAATTTACGATTTGATGAAATTGGTTGGAAAAAGAAGTAGATGTAGGTTAAGATGGATGTAATTAAGAAGTGGAAGCATATTTTAAGTAAAACACTCTTCCTCCTCTTATAATATTTGGCAAAAGGAGGTGGCTTTATTCTGGCCAGAGTAGATGAGAGTTTTTTTTTTTTTTTTCTCTATGTGGGCCGGGTTTTGCTTGTTGGTATCATTTTGGCACTTGCAGCTACGACGAGGATAGAGAATCGTCCTAGAAATGAGTTGATAAGGTTGATGGACTGATTGGAATTTGGCTATTGCAAACGTGGAAGCTGTTTGTTTGGCTTGTAAGCTTGCTTGCTTGCTTGTACCGGTACAAGTACACTTATGGGGGCACCAGGGTCAAATCTTCTTGGTCCAAACTACCAGACATGCATGTGAGAACTATACCCAGCTTATGCTTTAATCTCTTTTCTTATCACCTGGCCTGGATCAAGAAAGAAGAGGAAGCCCGCAGCGTGAGAAGAGAAGCCTCACACAGGTAACATATTGGTAGAGTGGTGTATCTAAATTTTAATCCATGGACAGCCGGATGACATGCGGGGTCATTGGCCAAACTAGTACGCCACTCATTATTCTAGCTTTAATCTTTGTTAAAAACTCAAAAAACTCAACTTGGGTGTGGCAAATCATTGGATGTTGACTGAGTCGGGAAATCGACACGAGGTTATTGCATTTGAATCTCAGAATTTTATTGTGGGTACATGAAGATTATAAAAACTCAAAAAACCAAAGAAAGTGCATTTAATTTGATTTAAAATAGCCAGATAGGTCCTGAGTTAATATATTTCGCTTTAATCTCACTAAAGAATTAGCCCCACCCTATGACAAGCAATCTGAAACCTAATTAGCATCTCATAAAGCATGAGATTAAAGAAAGTCCGCATTTAGACACTAATATATGATCAATCTTTTTGGCTAGTAGCGATTCTTGGTGGAGCATTAAAAATGATGTAGCAAGAGTCAGCTAATTATATAATTGCTCCTATGACTCATCTCCACCTCCGCTTTTCATAGTTTCTTTTCTAGCAACTTTTCACTTTTCGAGAGAGAGAGAGAGAGAGAGCGAGAGAGAGAATTTGTAGATCAAAGGTAGGAAAAAATGGGGAATACATTTATGGCTCTAGGAGACGACACAACAATAGTTTTATGGTGAGGGCGTATGCTCGACCACAATTATAACCGCTCAAGAGCGAGGGTGGAGGTTGACCCCAACAATGCCTCCTTCAACGGCATACCCGCTGCGACTCTTGCAGCGAACTCGCAAAATGCGTGTCCCGTGACTCGAACACCCGACTTACCAGGCTCTGATACCACTTGTAGGATCTTACACCCCATTGAGGTGCCACTTCTCCCAAAACCAATTGGTGATAGGAAACGACACAACAATAGTTTTATGGTGAGGGCGTATGCTCGACCACAATTATGACCGCTCAGCAGCAAGGGTGGACGTTGACCTCAACACTTCTGTCCATTAAAGCCAAGAAATATCCTAGTTCCTTTCTCAGCTCTATATATACCAGAGATAAGGCTGAGATGATGCTGATAAATCTTATTTATAATATTCAGTTTAATTTTATTTTTAATTTCTCTTAGATGTTTAAATTTTTTTCATGCCGGAAAAAGTTGATATTAATTTTGATAAGGGGTCATTTATTCACACTCATTTACATATGTAAATGGTGCATGTGCTTGACATTTGCATTTGATTATAGTTGTTTGTGCTCATTTATCCATCATCAATTGCATAATGAATGAGGCCAAGATTCGGACTCTCATTTAAATACCTAAAGAAGGGGTTAAGCGATTACACACCTCCCACCGACAAAAAGTAGCAATACAAACCCCACTTTATGTCATTGTGAATAGGCTACAGGTTCAAAATCTCTCAACCACCTTTCACTTGCTAAGTCCTGTGAGCCCATATTCATAATCTGAACTTTTTTTTGTTGTTAAACTAATAAACGCCGGAGACTTTAGGGGCTTTTTGTTTACATTAAAATACATAGCAATTCACATTGACATGAACTCTACCAAATGATTATTAAAGAGATTAGCAGCGAATGATATATGGTAAATGAACTAAGATGGAGATGTAGATAAGACACCATCACTTTCCTATGTATTGAATTACTTGTGTGATGTTGGATATATTCATTGCCCATATTCTTCCGTTAACTCCATTTTCAAACAAGGAAATTTTATTTGATGCTCATCTTTGGAAATTCACCTTTAGTCTTCATTTTTAACCACTTCTGACATATAATCTATGTATTCAGATTCATGTATTTTAATGCAAACAAATAGGCATTTCGTTTTTAAATCTTCATAGATTTTGAGATATTTATGAAAAATCAAAATCTATAGATTTTATTTTCTACACTTTTATGGACCCACAATTCATAGTTTGAAGTTAATGATAAGCATCAAGACTTAGTTTCTTATCAGCAATCTTCATAGATTTTGAAAAACATAAGGAAAATCCAAACATGTTTAAACCCATCTAAAACCATTGGATGTACTCATTTACTTATTCCAAAATGGTACTCCAAACAAATATGGTAATATATTTCACACGTGTGACTTTTGCATAGAAAAAAAAAATTGCACATGCACCTTTACATATGTAAAACCCATTTTTATAAGAGGAAAATGGACAATGAGGGGTTGCTTAGTAGTTTGGTAACCTTGCCCATCACCGGACTACCTAAGGACCAATCCCTGTATATGCCACTCTTCCCACATGTGTGGTCTATTATTCCCAATTTGCAAGCTTCATCTTCCCACTTGTGTGGGCTCCCTTGGGTCTTAAGCCACTAGATTAGGGTACCACAGAAAGAAAGAAAAAAAAAGCAAACGACCCCTAAACTCATGAGTGGTATATACTAAAAAGTAGAATTGAGAGTTGTTGTAAAGGTGCTAATCATTTAGCCAACCTTTATTATACCATTTGGCATTTTACTTTTAAAATAAAGTGGAGTGAAGTGAAATAAAAAGAGGGAATAAAATATAAGTGGGTTATGATGGTATTTTATTTTTAGTTGTTTGGGATGGAATATTTTTAACTTTTTATATGGGGAAATTGAGTTTTTTTGTCTTTTAATGAATAAATGTAGTTGTTTTTTGACTCTTTTTTTTTTTTTTTTTAAAGAAGGAGGCAGTTTTGAATTAAAGTGCTCTTGATTTGATGTTAACTTTACTTGACTTGACAAATAAAATTATCAAACGGATAAATGTTGGCTTTGTATGAGTGTTCTTTGCTTTGGATGAGTGTTCACCAGGATGGATGTAAGGACTTCACCTTGATTGTTGTTGTATATACTTTCGTGATTGTATTTTCTACATTCCATCTGAAGTGTTTGGATTCTCCCACCTCATATTGTTGTATTAAAGTACTCATGGTGTAATTTCTTCTCTCTCTCTCTTTATATATATATATATATAGATATAAAACTTTTGGTATTCTAGATTAGGGAGCTGGTCCCCTAGCCCTCTCGTGAGGGGAGTAGACCTCAGATGAGGTGGGGTGCCCTCAGGTGAGGGAAGAGACATCGGATGAGGTAGTACAGCCCTGGGGTAAGGGAGGGTGACTACCCGGGTTGGAACCTAAGACAGAGGTAAGAACTGATGCTTTTTATCATTGCTGTAAGAGGCCATTCTTAACAACTTATGGTATAATGGAAAACTGGGGATAGTTATACACTTTTAGTTGGTGAATCTTGTACATTAAAAATATGTAATGATGTAATTATCTCTATTTAACAGTTGAACTCCATACAATGATGCTTAATCATAGATGAAGTGACTAAACTGTGCAATCTTTGCTAATCTAAAATACAATAAAAAAAAGTACAAATCCATTGATTAAGCGGTATCAAACTATCAATAGACACAACCCCATATAAAAGACATTAGGCCTGTTAAAAATGGCAGCTGGTTGGAATAAATTCTATATATATGAGGTTAGGCTTGGACACGCAACATCAAGTGATACTCACAACATGGGCAAGACTTTTTCATTTTTTTAAAACATGGACTTCGGGGTGGAAGAATATGATAGCCACCTTAAGTTTAGGTTACTCTGAAGAAATCAAAACAAACAAATAAATAAATAAATAGAATCAAAATTATAGTCCTTGTCTTTTGACCTTTATAGGTCTAGGTGTTTGCATTAAAGTACATATGAATTCAATACATTTAAACTTTTTTAAGCACTTCAAAATGAAGATCAAAAGCTGCATATTCATTTTCTATCTTCCTTTGCTCTATTTTCATAATAGAAAAGGTTACTTGATGCTCGTTTTTAGAATTGATCACCTTTGATCCTCACGTTTAACTGTTTCAAAAAAGAAAAAAAAAAAATCTATGTGTTGAATTCCTGGTCCAAAGAAATCCTTGAAGTATTAAGATCAAGTAATAGAATCATTCGTTAGTCCCTAATTTTTGTAATTTATTAAAAATAGCTTTTTAATGAAAACTCATTCATTAAATGACACAACCCCTCCATGGTGAAAAAACTGTCTTTCTGAGAGTCTATAGGACACAAAATGATCATATATTAAGTAGAAGAAAATTAGAAAACAAAGCTATTAAAAAGCTTTTGATATTACTTTCAAGTCTTAAGATCAAGGGCTAGAATTATTCTATTGTAGTGATATTTGGCTCACCTTTCGTCAATGTCCAGATCTAATGCACAAAGATGATTGCTATCCTGAGTGGGCCCAGGGCAAGGGTGCATTTTGGAATGCAGGACATGTTTAGAGGACATTGGCCATGACTAGGAAACTTATTATAACAACCATCACAAACGGCATTTCTGTTGGAGAAGGCAAATGAAACTGCACACGCTACTGGGAAGAATAAACAAGGAAAAGAAAGAAACTGCAAGCATCGAATCTTGCAAAATCCAATGCTTCAATCATACGTGAAATGATATATCATAGTGGATCTGACTTCAGAATCAATCCTCGTTTAGTACTACTACAAATTACTGGGTGTGATCTGATGCCTGGTGGGGTGGTCCTACTGATGGCTGGCCCAGGGCTGGGCCAAGGTGTGTAAAAGCGACCCCATTTATAGTCGGACCCAAATGAAGATGGGTCAAGTCCTCTTCATCTAAATTGTCGCGAATTCAAGTGGGCCCGCTCGGATTGATGATGAAAGGACAGTTTCTTACATCGAAGGAAATTTCATAATCCTGGCTGTCAAACTAATGGGCCATGGGCAGCTTCTCAGGGATTGTAGGAAGACTGTTGCCTACGGAAACAATCTACTTCCTACCTAGCAGCAACTACCAGTGAATCACTTTTAGAATCGAAAGGGAGAATCGCCAATCAATGACATGAACATTTTTGTAGTTTGTCTGCTAAAATTATTGAGATGAACAGCCATGCATCTCCACACAAATCATGTCCATAAAAATCTTCTCTCATAAAGGCAACTCTTATGTGGGGCTCACCTGCGATTAATCCAACCCCACTTGCAGTCACTACCCCACTTCCAACCAACCCAAATTGCCAGCAATATCAGTTTGATTCTGATTGGAACTACATCCACCATTAGATTGATCTGAAAGGGAAATGTATGTATAGAAAACCAGTGAAATCTTTAGGCTCACAAATCAAGATTTTTTTTACTGGGGTAACGCACAAATCAAGGGTTAGGATAGTCAGATGGGCCACATTTATTGAAGGCCCATCATCCATGATCAGGGCTTCCAATCACCATACTGCCCTTGATTGACAACTATCCAGTTGGTCCCCACTGGCTGACTTGTACTGAATTTCATGTAAGTCATTCTGCAGTAGAAAACATAGATATAAAGAAAGAAAGAAAGATAGAAGTTTGTTGCAACTATCATATCTCATCTTCCATTTCCACTTGGGTGAGAATGGTAATTCAGGTTGGGCTTCTTTATAATAGGGTCAGGTCAGGGCTTAGAAACTAGAGGCCGCGGTAGGATAAAGATCTGGTTCGGGTTTGGGCCTTGGTAGTTGGTACTGGAACGTGACCCAGATACTGAGTTTAAGTTTATTATTATACATAATATTGTATCACATATAAATCTATTATTGTACGTGCATTTATACTAATGCAATATTCAAGAGATGTGCTAGTAAAATGGGGGAATTTTGTAGAATTTCCCAATATCTAATGTAAACAAATAATTCAGATGGCCAACCCTACCCCACTAAACATAACCCTATTATCAATTCAATTGGGTAGAGATTTTAGAACTTGGAACGGGTTTAGGTTTGGTTAACCTACATACAGATAAACTTGAGTGTAGGTCTGAACCATATTTGACTAGACTTCCATGATCAGTAATCAGTTAACTCTAGATCAATCCACTGGATGACACAAATCCAGGTTGATGTGGCGATAATAGGGTGGCCAGTGCTTTTAAGTACCTACTATCAGCTCAAGATCAGATCATGGGTACCAACAAATGAAAAATAAAGATTCATGACATGTTTGTGAGGCACTGCAGAAAACCCTTTCTCCATAGGACTTTCTCCGCATTTCCTAAAAAACCCATTTTGACCCTCCCCATCTGAAATGTTTTTTTTTTCTTGGAATTAAGAAAAATCTTAGTTCATTTTTTTCCTTTTTACTGCAAAAAAACAACTACACCAAATGTGGTATACTTTTTGTGAGGAAAAGTGTTTATACTTTTCTCACTTTTTTCATGGAAAAGGGGTGGTGCCCTGACTTGTCCTCATTCCTCTTCCCTGCCATCAATCAGAATGACGGACAACAATCAATCCTAGGCAATTCTCTTCTAGCAGGATGAATATCTTAAAAATCTTTTGCATTATTCATTGGATCCTAAATGCCCTGGTCTTGAGAGTGGTGTCCCAGGCTGTTCTTTTTTAAGGATTAAGGGAAATTATCTGTCAAGATCTCACCCAAAATGGTCAGTCCTCTCCTTCCCAGTCAGTGCGTCCTACTTTTGAATGGGCAGTCTAAGGAGTAGTGACTAGTGACCGTTATTCCTATTAAGCTAAATCCTTAATCTTTTAACCCTTTTGTCTTTGCACCGCAAAGTTAGACGTACATTTGTCTAGCATTTATGGAAATTGAAGTGAGTCAACTTTTATTTTTGTATAAATTTTTTGCCTACGCCCGTTGAAAAAACTTTTTGAAGATTTGTAGAGAATTGCATTAGATCGAATGCTTTTCTCTTAAAAATGCATTTGCAACATACACTGAGAAAAGATTTTCAGAGAAAAACCATCTTGCCTTTTCTTTTCTTTTTTTTCATGTGGCAAAGTAGGTCCACGGAGCAATTGAACCCTTTATTTGGTAGTTGAAAGTTCAATACTAGATTGGCCAAAGGTAGGTCTATTAAAGAGTGGGCTCCACTCAAGGGGGATATTGAAAAGTATTTCTGCTGCCTCCTTGAGGTTTTGGTAGGAATGGTTAGCTAAAGAAATTTAATATGGTATCAGAACCAACCGGTCGTGAGTTCGAATTCCAGGAGAAACGACTCGGCGCAAAAAAAAAAAAAAAAAAACCTTGTTGCTAAAAGTGCGCTGGCCGGGTTTCACCTGAGGGGAAGTATTAAAGAGTGCGCTCCACCCAAGGAGGAACATTGAAAAGTATTTTCGCTGCAAAATGCTTGTTGCTAAAAGTGCAAAAAAAAAAAAAAAAAGCTTCTCGCTAAAAGTGCGCCGGTCGGGTTCTACCTGAGGGGGAGTATTAAAGAGTGGGCTCCATCCAAGGAGGAATATTGAAAAGTTTTTCCGCTGCCTTGAGGTTTTGATAGGAATGGTGAGCTAAAGAAATTTAATAAAGTCTACAGAGCAGGACTAAAATGTAAACTCTATTTGTCTTCAAAATCAAGAAGGAGCCCGACCCAAACCAGAACAGGACCTATTTAGATAATGGCGTTGCATCTTGCAGGTTATAAGCCCCACATTTTAACCTTTATTTACCAACAAAACTAGGGGTTTGTGTTGGTTTGGCCGGTCATTCTCACAGTGCAATGCAGCAATAATTGGCTCAATCTAAATGAAACTCATTTGTCAATTGGGCTAGAAACTCAACTGGACCCTGCACTGGGTTGGTTATATTCGGATGAGGTTTACATTTCCAAACATATTAAGTTTACCACCGGATGAGGGACCAGCCTTGCTGCCTTTTCAAATTTCAATCTTCTTTTGATTCTGGCACTACATTTTGTGGAAACATGGTGAGCTGGGCCTTTTTCACGTTTCCAGAATGGTTACAGACAGATTTGTATCTGTAGATAGAGATAGAAAGGCAGACTATAGGGATGGGGGTTTCTCCTCTCCACCTTTTTTTCAAAGAGGAAAGTGGGGAAAGTGGGGGATTGGTGGTGACTCACAACATCTACGACCTCTGGTGGATCTCAACATCTAGCCCCTCTTCACGTGACCATGACGGCTAACAATCATCCATCATCAGCACTCTTTGGGTGCACCCCAGTTGGAATATTTGTTATTTGTCATGCTCACCACCTTACAAGGCATTACAAAATTGAAATCACTACCAACAGTTGTGGACAGGGCGGCTGCTCATGGCCCCGACTGGAAAGGGGTGGTGAACCAGGAGATTTTCCTTGGGGGTGCTTCCATGTGAAAAAGACTTCTTTTTGGGATCATATGTAAAAGAATCATAAATGTCCTCCAAATTTTTTTGAAGGGGCAGCCATGCAGACTGGGTCTGCGACGGGTGTCCAACCCTGAGCTGTTTTGTGAATAGGGACTAATTTTCAGGACTGGGTTCAGCCCATAGCTGGCTGAAAATCAGGCTCAGACCCAGGCCATTTTCAAAATATACACACTTCTTTATGCTACATACGTCTAGTCAGGCTGGACCTTTAAGAATAGAAAGGCCCAGTTCTGGCCTTTTTAATGTTGGTGGGCTCAGTCCAGCTAATTCTGGCCCAATTAGAGTCCAACATCCATGACAAATGCTGGTTATTACTGCTGTGCCTTGGGCAAGCTGGCAAGCACAAGAACAGTAATACTAAGAGGTGGCAGTACTATGACCTAAGCTTAAAAGGTTCATAGGACAATCAGTGACGGTGACCCGTGAGCTCCTATTTTTATTGGCACTTGGGACCATTCCTGATAATTCAGCCTTGTGTATTTTTTTTTATCCAATTGTCATTCATCTAATCCTTTACTATCCATTGAATTAAAATAGAAAGATTTATAACTTTTAAAATAATTTAGTTTGAGAGTCATGGATCAAATGATTAACATGATCTAATGGAGGTTGATATTTTATATTTATATCCATATTAGATTTCATTCATAGCTTTCAATCCCCTACCTCTCATGTGATTGGCAAGGCCCCGCATAGGTATGCGCTATGGAGAGATGCTCAGCTTGCGCACACATGAAAACTAATATCTACCATTTTGATATAATTTTCTCTTGCTGCCTCTTCATTGCGTATAATGTAGTCTATTTATGATCAATCTAACTCCTTCACAGTCATTATATAATCGCATCA
Organism: Persea americana; assembly: GCA_029852735.1. Classification (NCBI taxonomy): domain Eukaryota; kingdom Viridiplantae; phylum Streptophyta; class Magnoliopsida; order Laurales; family Lauraceae; genus Persea; species Persea americana. The sequence continues at coordinate 55,569,724 of CM056812.1, forward strand.
ATAAAATCTGCAAGTTTGACGTTGGAATGATTTTTATTCACCATTTGATTGAATTTATAAAAAAGAAGTTAATAATAGACCATGAAAGCTGAAAATAAAGCCTTTAAATGTTGGAGTTTTGTTGGAGCTGATTTTTGGCCTAAACCCAATCCAGGTTGAGACCTTTCTATCCCTCTCGCCCACTTATTGACTTGCATCCAGGTCAAGGTGTGCCCTCGGGTACACATAGGAAACCAATAAACACATTCGAAATCGGGATGATGCCAGTGGGTCTCTCTGTAACATTAATGTGAATGCAGCTAGGACGCATATCCATGTAGCTGTTGATATTATCAGAACTTAGGAATCTTATCTTATGACATGACATGACTGTGCTTTAAGAGATAAAAAGGGTTTGATAGGACAATGTTAAAAGGGAGAAGTAGATGTTTCTTCAAATGAGAGGCAAAATAATGCTTTCCTCTAAAAGGTGAAGTGCCGTTATACAACCCCATTGGCAAAATTATTAGACACTGTTCATGATTCAAGATCCGCTTTCTTTTCCTTTTTAATTCTTTTGTAAACACCATCCTGTATACATTTATCAAATAATTAAATTTATGGTGTAATTAATCAATTTTATGAAGAACGATAATAAAACCACAATTTAGTTGTTCGTATCTTTTTTTTGACGAAATTATTATAGTTGACGACATCATCAACTACTTGTGCTTAAACCCACTAATTTTTTTCTTCTTTTTCTTTGTGAAATCATCTTCTCTCTTTTACCTGTTCCTTCGTTTCATGGATTAACTTTTCATGGATTTTTTTTTTGTATCATTGAATAAAATGTAGATTGAAAATTGGATTAGATAGTGAGTCATTCGTGGATTTCACGAAGAAGACCCAAAGATAAGTTGGCGATATCGTCAACTCCCAGTGTTTAAACTTACGAATCTTCTTCTTCTTTTTCGCGAAACACTTTTACAGACTTATAGAAGATGTTGCTTAATGTGACGTTTTGTTCTCTTTTGGTTGTTGCTCTTGGCTGTTAATTGATTGATTTTTTAAACCTAAATTTTGTTACCAAAGAAAATCTCCCAAGGACCTAATTAGATAAAGAAAATACGTGGGTTTAAACACACGGAGTTGGTGATATCGCCAACTTCTCGTGTTTAAACCCACGAATTTTCTTCTTCTTCTTCTTCTTCGTGAAACACTCTTCTCTCTTTGGGTCTTCTTCGTAAAACACTCCTCTCTCTTTGGATCTTCTTCGTTAAACCCACGAATAAATCACCATCCAACCCAATTTTCAGTTCACATTTTATTCAATGATACAAAAAAAAAAAAAAAAATTCCATAACAGGTTAATCCATTGAACGGAAGAATGAGTAAAAGAGAGAAGAGGTCTTCATGAAAAAGAAGAAGAAAATTTGTGGATTTAAACATAGGCAATTGAAGATATTCATCAACTCGAGTAATTTCGTCCAAAAAAAGGTACGAACAACTAAATAGTGGTTTTATTATCATTCTTCATAAAATCAATTAATTACACTATAAGCTTAATTATTTCGTAAATGTCCCAAAAAACTAGATACTTTAAAAAAAGAAAGAAGAAAACCCATCCTGTAGAAACTAATAATGGTTTTGGATAGTTGCTGTCACATAACAGTGTCCACTAGAACACCCATTATAAACCTAATTTTCAGCCCATTACATTGCTTTATGAACATTTTATAGTCTTCTATTGAAGCTGTGGAAACCAAGTTTCCAGATAAAATGAGAGATACGAAGTGAGAGAGTACAAAGATGAATGTCTGGTGGAAACATCAAGCACTACCTTGATGGGCTAAGTCGGCAAACATAATCCTTTGTAACCAGAAGTGTATTGAGCAATGCTGATTGATGGTGATTTATCCTGAAGTGAGAATCATATCCAGATCCTTGTGATGCCTGCATTAGAGGTCGATTGTTCTGAGCCGTTGGATCATGTCTGCCTTTAGTTTGATGGTTTTATGTTGAACCCATGCTTTTGTTTTTGTTCCCCACCTTTTTTCATGCATGGCGTCATTAATTTCATCCACAGTTTCAATATTGTAATTCATTAATTTTCGCAAGCTGCTTTATTTTTCAACAGTAAATATTTAACATAAACTTAAATCCCTTACCAACCTAATAAAAGAGCCCAATGCAAATAGCAAATGCTTCCAAACAGCGCTGACATGCTATAACACTAAAACATAAGATGACCACCGAAAAATGACATTCATCATCATCATTATCATCAAAGCTTTGTCTCAATTATATTTAAGTTGCTACATGAATTCTATTTATTAGTTCTGAGTCAAATTAATCTGCCAAATAATGACATTGATTAAAACTTTGTTTAATTCAATATTGCTCATGTTTCTAGATGTGAGTTGTGACTTGGGGGATGGAGGACTCAAATCAGATAAAATGATAACTAAGGGTGGCGGAGAGAGGACTCAAATTAGATAAAATGAAAAATAAGGGGGATGAATTTGGAAAGGAAGATGATGGGTACTTCAATAATTAGTGAGTGTTTTAGATGGGATGGAAAGCATAAAGCACATGATAGAGATATTCATGTAATGATCAGAGAAGCACATGCCAAACTAGCAAGAAGTGAGGCCCTTCCCACCCCCCCTCTCCTTTGCTTTCCACAACTGGTGGTCCTTCCTGCCTTATCACATTCACCACCATCTTTCCCTCACTAACTAAACTTGGTCACATCAACCTCAGCATTTTCTCAAAATCCAACTTGGGGGGGCCTTTTGGGGAAGGCTTTCTTTCCTCCACTTCAAAAGATTCCAAGGACACCCAACCACCTGCCCAAACCCCACACTCCTTTTTCTCCCACACATCATCTATATATACTTTCTCACTGACCTTTCCTCCTCTACATCAGCCCCTCCTCTCAAGAGTCGCTCTTGCACCCATAAATGATCCATATAGCTACCTCTTGACTGGACCACCTCAAACATCATCTCATCCAATCCATCATCCGCCTTATGCCTTCCCTTCAACCTCGTCCATGCCAATCCATGGAAAATCCGGCCATCCTATCCCTCCTCCAAGAAACATCCGGCCGTGATCGTAGATCAAAGTCGGGCGGGTTCTTCAAAATGTTCAAGCTGTTTCCCATGCTGAGCACTGGTTGCAAGATGGTGGCACTACTAGGCCGACCCCGGAAGGCCCTACTTGCCGGTGATGCTACAACGGGGACGTTGTTCGGATACCGGAAGGGGAGGGTAAGCCTGGTCATCCAAGAGGACCCCCGGTTCCTGCCCACATTCGTTATAGAGCTGCCATTGCTAACCAATGTTTTACACAAGGAGATGGCCACAGGGCTGGTTAGGATTGCACTAGAGAGCGAGGCAAGAACCCACAAGAAGAGGCTCATGGAGGAGTTTGTGTGGGCCGTCTATTGCAATGGGCGTAAGATGGGGTACTCTATAAGAAAGAAGCAAAGATCTGAGGAGGAGGTTTATGTGATGCAATTGCTGAGAGGGGTGTCTATGGGTGCAGGAGTTCTTCCATGTCCATGTGAGAAGGATGCTGTGGAAGGGGAATTGACTTACATGAGGGCTAGGTTTGAGAGGGTGGTGGGGTCCAAGGACTCTGAGGCTTACCACATGATCAATCCTGATGGATCGGACGGTCCTGAGTTGAGCATCTTCTTTGTTAGGATGTAATGGAACGTATGCTTTTGCTGTGATAAAGATCAATAGGAAAATTAAGAACAATTGACGGTTCTCTTTCGTAGATTTTGTTTTCATGTATATTGTTTTCTTATGTCTTCATTTGTACTTTGATTAGATAACTAGATACAGGGTTTTGAATGCTGGTTAACAATCAATGTTCATGTGAAGTGATGCATAGCTATTTTAAGAAGACCTTAATTTAGATTCTATACTGATCAGAGTTACCTTAATTAACACTGTTGTAAATTGTAATGCAGATTTGGGTGGCCAAAACATCACTCTAATCAAGCCAACTTAACCTTTCGTTTTAGGCTTCAAACTCAATGATTTGATATGTGGGTTTGTTTTAGCATGATTAACTCTACCATTAAGAATCATTGGATTAGTGTCAAATTTCCAATTAACTGTCATTAGGAGAGCATATGAATGCATTAACCTAATGACTCATAACAGTAGGTTAACAAAGGGTCCAGCTTGAATTTCAAGTGCCTCAATCGACAATCTTCACTGTTTCAGATGAATTGCACAATTCTCAACCATGGGAAAGACGATGTTCAGAAAGCTTTCTTGTTAAGAAATGGAATAATCTATTTCCAATCATTTTTTTTTCCACATGTACTGGGCAGTTGCTGTCATTCCTTTTTAACCTTGAATTTCGAGGGACTTCAGTTCACAAAAAAGGTCATGACTTTCTGATAGGATGCGTTTTGGTTTTTTCTTTTTCTTTTCTATTTGCCTTCTTGAACTGTGGCCAAGGCTAACATGTCTGAATTATCAAGGGCCTGGATTCTCTGTAACGATCAGAAGATAGAAGATTCTCTGCATTGTTTTTTAAGCAGTACAACAAGGGACAATGGATCCTCATTTGAGAATTAGCCATTTACTAAAGTTTATTCAACATTGTAAGTTATCTATGGGCCTAAGGCTATCAGATGAACTGCTTTAAACAGTAGCCTATTAAACCTGAATTTCTGTCAATGGCTATTTCTTGAAGACCTTTTGTATTTGGCCCTCTAAACTTTACCACATTTTGTATTTAAAACTTTTAAAAAAGTGGTGGGTGAATATGGATCCAATCCAGATCCCCCTTTTTCTTTCCCTTCTCTTGTCACGTCTGGTGTGGTGCAGGCTTTCCCTGGAATAGATGCTTGGAACTTCATCATGAGGCCCACATGATGACAATCCGGGCAATTCATCTTGAATCTCATTTCCTATAATGACATGCAACCTCAAATTTGATTCGATAAGAGTTTATTTCACCCTTAGATCGTGCACAATCTAACAGTGGGATAAACTTCTTTTGAAGTGAAATTTGAGGATTTGCCACCTTAAAGAGGATGGAACTCAAGACAAACGGTCTGAATTATCATCATGTAGCCCCACAGTGGGGTTCTAATCAGCTGGGGATCCAACTCCAATTGCTCAGACCATCAAAAACTTTTTTGCACAGAAAGGCTCCGAAAATACTGCGCAGGGCCTCCTCAACTCATGACCTTGTTCGGTCCACATGGATGTAATAGAAGATAAATGATCACATCCTCTTGGCTTAGGCAGGGTCAATCTTTACTTGGTCCAAGCCATCAAAATCAGATACCCTACTGAAAAGATAACAGCTCGAATCTTGCTTGATCAAGCCATTAAAACACACAGTGCCATATTCATTGACATGATAAATGATATTACACATTCAACTAAGCCTTGTTTTTTTTTACTACTTGATCCTGGACCTGGAGTGAATAAAAAGGTGAAAAGCCTGCTTGTGGAGTGAATTTATTAACATGGAAACCGTGGGCAGCAGTTAATTATCGGTGGTCATTAATGTATGGCACAAAGGAAATGCCCAGTGTGGGCCACTCAACCCAACAAACGCTCGTGCACTCCATGCCCTGCACGTGGTACTGTACAGTGAGACCATGGTCATGTGGCATAACTCATCAGTGGACCATCTTTCTAGAAATCAAGATGGTAAGTAGCTATCATCTATTAAATGTGGACCGTCTGTCACATAGGTGGAACCTTATTTTTATCCATCCATTGGCAGGTCATTGATGGGTTGAAACGCAGAAGAGGTGTAGATAGTCAATCTGCAGGGCCCATTGAAAAGGAGTCCTCACCTCCCTTAGACATCATAGACATGCCCAAACCTATGGTGGATGATGATGATATTGACAAGGACAGAAATCTGAATGCTGGTGAGATGGGCCTGGGGGAGAATAATAGCATGGATTGATCCATCTCATTCATGCAGAAGCCCCCACTCAGAGACGTACCCAAACTGTGCAGTTGTATGATGTGAGCTTATCAGGTCTGTTGTGAGACTTGTTTTCGATGAGTCGTGATCCAAATCATATCCATTTTAAAGCTGTCACATGGAGGTTTTCGTACATAGGGTATGTTTGCTTGCTGGAATTTCCGGAATTTTCTTGTTTGGGGGATACATGAGAATTCCAAATGTTGGCTGGCATTTTGAATGCTCGATGTGGGGACATTCGGAGAATTATGCAGCACCTTGACTTTTTCTAGGTGATGGTTGGGTGTTCATTTCTCGTATTCGCTGGATTCAATTTCCATTAGGCACATTTGTATAGTTGGTTTTCAGAAAAAAAGTGAGGATTACGGAAATTAAACTTTATGACTCGTACACCCAACCTGTCAGGCTTTGATACCACTTGTAGGATCTTATACCCCATTGAGCTACCACTTATCCCAAAACTAATTGGTGATAGGAAATAACATAAAAATAGATTTATGGTGAGGGCGAAGACTCGATCACAATTATAACCGCTCAGGAGTGATGGTGGACGTTGACCTCAACAGGTACTATGAGCTCTTTGAGTAACATATGAAAGCGTGGATATTCTATTTTGGTCCACCTGGCCCACATATGATCACACACACGGATACACATTAAAAAAAAAAAAAAAAACTGTACACTTCTCCTTATTGAACGTTTCCAAAAATTTCTACATTTCTGTTCTTTAGATGTATCCTGGTCTTTTCTTATTCTAAAGCCCTTCTCGTCTCAATGGCCTCTTATCATACCACATTTCTTCTAGATTTTTGCTTGTCATCCTTGCGCAGATGCCATGCCAATCTTCTCTGTATCACTCCAATTTAATCGGATGTCTTGAAGAGGCTACCATTTCTTTCTTCTTTCTAAAGTTTCAGTTGGTATGAAGGTGTTATCCTCAACTTTGGCATACTAGCTACATTAATTCAACTCATGCAATTATCATATTGAATGACCTTTTATTTTAGTTTCCACAGTCCAAACTGACCAGCAAGAATGTCTTTCAATGGGTGGAGTAGGGCTGGACCCCGGTGCTTCAAATAGGAGTCAATGTCTCCAATAGACATGCTGCAGACATGTTCTCTATTATGGGCTCCATTTTCAACAGTAATTTTAGTCGAGACTACCCATTTGTGGGTTGGGCTCACATGTTTCCCTTATCTCGGGTAAGATGAATCCTACACCCACAAGTTTTGCTTGTCTAGGGTAAGATGAATCCTAAGCATTTATTGGGTTGGGCTTACAAGTTCTTTTCTTTTATTATTAATTTTTTATTTTTCAAATTAATGCATGTGTCTATTTACCTTAAGTAGTATGTACTTGAAACTACTAGACATGAGCTTTTATTGGACATGCTTGCTGAGCCTTATTGCACTATTTCCCTTTTTATATTGGAGAAGTCATGGAAGGCTATTATGAACACTTCGCATTGATTTCAGAATATCAAAACCACTTTTCTTTTTCTATGAAAGAAGGTCCAAGCATTTGAAATTTTGTTGGTTGAATTCATCCAATTGTATTAAATAAAATCTGGTTACCTATAACAACTTAAATTCACTATTAATGAATGAATCACAACAAATCTTAAAATTTTTCCTATTTTCCACATTCTTAAATGTTGTTGGAGCTTGGGCACGGCTTGGCCTAACTCTTGAGTCTCATGTAACTCGTCCAAGTCAATCGACTTTTAGAGTGATCGAGTTGTCCGTTGAGTCCAATTTGTAAAACCATTTTTTTTTTTTTCTTACTCTTTGTCAGTTCCATCTCATGCGTATGCATGGAACTTTGACACTTCCTTTGATAGTGGACAACTTCCGTTCGGAAACAATCATCGCATACAAGTGCCAAGCCTGCAGCATAGAAGGTGCTAATTCTCACAACCATGAGGCCATTATCATCTACGAGCCTTTCTGTGGGCCCACTTGATTATGCTAACCCATTTATCGCCTACCCATAAGTTTAACCCCTTAAAAAATTTGACTCATTGATCAAGCGCTGTAATTCATTCGGATGGGTGTAAAAAAAAAAGTGACCAGTGTAATTCGGGGGGGGGGGGGGGGTTCCTCTGTGTGAGGTCCATTTGGATGGGTGATCCCATGAGTCCCACTATGGATTGTGCACACAAAAAAAAAAAAAAAAATCGTATGTGCTGAGAGTGAGAGAGAGAGAGAGGAGTTATCAAGTGCGCCCGGTGCGTAAGGCCCATCCGAATGGACCACACACACACACACCCTGAATTTCACATATGGCGCACCTTTGCACCCATCCAATGTATTGTACACCGTTGGATCAACTGCACACCCATCCAAATGGACTGTACACCGATAAACTTTTGGGACCCAGATGAAGATGATAGAAGTGGGGCATGGGGCTGATTTTTTGCAGAGATGAAGGGTCAAGGGAGATCTTTCGAACCCCCCCCTATTCCCAGTCATAGATGGGGCCCCATGTGGGCCCTGTGTTGAGGTGCGCACATTGATCCAATGCACAAGTCACACATTGGATCAGTACTATATATATAAATATATATATATATATATATATATTATATCATATGAACAACTTTTTTTGAGGTCCCAACTGATGGCCATCTAAATGAACCACACACAAGGAATGCCCTCTAGTCACCGGACCCCTGGGCTTGCCCCCGCAGAATGGACTAGACCGTTGTGGTCTTTGTCTAATCATTCTGAGGATACCTATGTAATTTAGGGGTGGATCGGGCCGAGTTGGGCAAAACGGGTTGGTTCACAGGTTTGTAATCCAGCCTATATTGGGCCTATTTTTAAAATGGGTCAGATATACCCTAATTTTCACTGGGGAAGGTGAAGCTGACCCGGCCCGCATTGAGCTACTCAACTTATGCAGGTCAACTAGAGAACCGTATGAGGTTCATTGTCAAAAGTTGGGCCAAGGTCAGGTAATATTTTTAAGCCCATGGATTTTACCAATCCATCTGATTTTTGGCTCATTTAGACCAACCCCCGCTTCATTTCAAAAAATATACAAATTAATCTTATTGTGGGTCAAATACGTACGGGTCGCACAGGTTAAGCAGGTTAACCTTGACATGACCCCTTTTTATCTGGGTCAGAAAAACCTGACTAGTAATTGTATGCGGTTCGAGTTTGGCGTATAAATCACAGGTTGAGTTATGGATTAAGTTTTCCAAACCCTAGTATCCATGCCCAAAAGATGTATTAGGTGGACATAATTCTGATAAAGAAGAGGCATTCTTCTGGTCATCCCATCTTGTGATTCTGTGAAGGTGATTTGTCGGACAGAGGTTTCAAATTGGGACAATTATTATACGGAAGGTGTTAAAGCTGACAATAGCCTTAGAGAAGCCGAAAAATATATATATTGCCGCAGAACTATTGGATCTGTAGGATATCCCACAATTAGAAGCGGGAGGACTTGAACAGTCCGTTTTTCTATTTTTTTGCTTAACTGTGGAACCACCAAACCGCCATCTAAACCGTTGGATAGTTGTATCAGTGTAAGAACTAGTATTGCACCAAATTTGAACAGTTGATCTATTACGATTATCGAGAAATTATAAGCCATATGATCTTTTGCAAATTTCTCGATAACTGTGATAGATTAACGGTTCAAATTTAGTGCAATATTAGTTCTTATACTCATACAGTTATCCAATGGTTTAGATGGCGGTTTGGTGGTTCCACAGTCAAGCAAAAAAAATAGAAAAACGGACTGTTCAAGTCTTCCCGCTTCTGATTGTAGGATATCCTACATCTCTATGATATCACAGTAGATAGAACAGTTCTGCTGTAAATATATATTTTTCGGTTGCTCTGAGGCTATTGTTAGTTTTAACACATTCCGTATGGTAATTGTCCCTTTCAAATTCCAGGCCTAAGCTCAACTTCAACCATCACATACCTAACTCAAACCTACTTTGTGCTTTTGTAAGACTTTCTGGAATCAATTTGGCCAAACCTAAGTTGCACCCCTAAGTGCGGTTACATTTTTTCCCCTAAAGATCTTTCATAGATCTTGATTTTAAAACACTAAACATTTTTTTTATTATAATGTTTAATTTTTCATCAATTTAATAATAATAGTAATAATTAAATATATTATAATTATATTGTTATTGCAAATCATTGAAAAACTGAAATGGACCAGCTGGTTGAAAATTGTATAAAAGCTGTTTCACCCATTGAGCCATTTAAACCAATTGGTTTTCTAAGAACAGACCCATGGGTAAAACTGAAAGAAAAATTACGATTAAATATTAAATTGTTCATTTTGAAACTTTGCAAGATGAAGATTTAAAATGCTATTTTACAATTGATCCATAATTTTTAAAATCTCACATTTTTTCAAATTCTTTCACATATATTTTTAAAACTAATTTTATTTTCTATTCTTACATTATTATCTAATGTCAAGTTGATGTCACGGTTCAACAAAAATGGACCACCAGATGGAACAGGTTCAGCTGAACCTAGCCTTTATTCGTTCCACGGCTGATCTAATTTCTAAAGCATCCATTGACTCTATTGTTTTTGTTCCTGCTAGGAATATCTTAAACTAATGGATATTTATAAAAGGCAGATTCTCTAAGTAACCCATTTTTTGGCAATCCTCTACCTACCCCTTGGGATGATATCTATCCTAATTTCACACTCTTCTTGATATTATTTATGGTTGAGTTTTAATATATACATTTATATATATAAATATATATATAGTGTACGTAATAATTGTTAAATTTTGAGGACTTAAAACTAAAACTAAAATAATTTGACGGCAAAATATTTTGCATCTACCCAATCTGCATTTCCAATTCCATTCCTCCCCTATGGGTGAAATGCACAAAAATCAGGCCCATATTTAAGCCTGATTAGGCTCCAAAATATCAAAAGAGAAAAACATATATATAAAATCCCTCAGAGGTGGGTTCTCTAAATAACCAATTTTTCTGGCAATCCTCTGCCTACATCAATCCCATGAGTTGATATCTATCCTAATTTTACGCTCCTCTTGATATTATTTACCGTTGCATTTTAATATATAAATTTATATATTGAATAATTATTAAATTTTAAGTAATACACAATCCCTTATCTCTTATATAAGGTGAGAGATATCTTTCATAAGAGCATATCACACATACACATATATATATATATATATATGTAAAATACTCATGTACATTCATCCCTCACCATAATATTCATGCACATCCATCACTCACTAGAATTGTGAGGAATTGATGCACATAAGTATCCTTTAAAAGTGAGAAGTGAGCACCTGTGCTCTGGAATACATGGTGGGCCCAATTTTTGACCCATCTTGTGTGGACTATAAAACATTTTGGCATACCATATAAATGAACTGGACCGTTGGATGGAATGCATACTTATATTAAACTATAAAAACTTATTGGCCGTGGATCAAGTGAGGGGGGATCGATGGGGACCGAGGTGGGTTCCACAAGCATGGTGAGGGGCTCCCATGCAATGATAGATAGGCCCATGAAATACTGATAAATCCCAATTTTTGTGGTTGCAATTTGCAAAAGGGTGAGAAGCTAAGTCGGTGAGGAAAATGAGCTCCAGATGCGAGAGAGAGCAAAACGACAAACACCCCCCAACACGCAGACTCGTTTCCAACTGCCCAACTGCTTCCAATTTCCCGGAAAAGCCGTCCATCACAATCAAAACCATTCACAAAATCACGAAACCGCAGCTTAAAATGTGGATTGTCGTCCACGTGGACAGCCACGATTGGTTTCTATTTTGTCGTCTAGCTGAAGACTTTCAATCACGTGATATTCTCCCAGCCTGGCGTGTGCCCCACCTTCCTTTCAACATGCAAAAGTAAAACCCTTTTTTTTTGTTTTTTTCTCATCTCCCAGCCGGGCCAGCCCTCCTCTGTATTGCTTCCTTTCACTGCTATGTAAAAAAGGTCTCATCTTAGCCGTTGATTTCGAGCATGCTCGAAACTGTAATGCACTTGGCCCCACTTACTATAATTATAATCCCTTTTTAACAGCTTCTTGTCGTCTGTCTATGACTGCGTTAGCTGGATAAGAATTTCATAAAAGAAGGTTGGATGAATTAACTGTGTGTACAAGATGGGGTCAATATTAATGATTCCTGTGGGCCATTCTAAAAAGAATATTTGCTCAATTTGCTTATTCCTTTATTTTATTTAACTCAAATAATTGTTCACGCGCCTGAATCAACATATTCAAGTCTCTAACCAGCAGAGCTATAATCAAGAATCTTAATGTTTGATGAGGTTGCTTTTCCCGGCTTCCACATTAGAATTCCATTAGAAATCTCCTTGCATTTTCTTTTTAAGATTTTAGATGGGATCCCCAACTCTTAATTATCTACCAACTTGAGAGTTAGAGCGGTATAAGATATGAATTTGCTCTTCATATTTTGTGTTTCAAACTAACTCCAGATATACTTTGTGTACATCTCGCGGGCGTCACTGGGCGTATTAGTCTTTTAGGATAATCTTAATTTTTGCATAACATATGACATGTTGTGGTAATATTAATTTCAAGTGCAGGAAGTGTAGCTTTAATAAAAATAATGAAACAACAAAAAAGTATGGGTAGGGTGTGCCCCTCTCCATACAATAATAAAAGAGAAAGCTAATGAAAGAGAAAGCCACTTGCGTAATTTGTGGTGATCTACTTCTTACACAACAAACGTTTGCCATTGTTCCTGTAGATTTGGTCTTACATATGGAGGCTATCTTTAATCATGAATGAGATTAATGAAGAAAGCAACTTTATAATTTTATGGGGGCAACGTGGATGGCGGCACATACACAAAAGGGAAGGTCTCTTAGAGATGAAAATTGTGGTTTCTAGGATAAAGTATGGTGAGATGATTCTAACCGTTGCTTGGACAAATTTGGATCATTAACCTAGGGGTGGCAACCCCATGTATCAAACTACCTTGAACTCAATCGAGTGATTTAACCAGTTTGGATCAACCTGGGTTGGATCTTGGGGGGAACGCCACATTGGATCCAGATAGGATATGACATGAATCCTGGATTTGGATCCTAAGATGGATTATATAGGGATTCGGTTCCAAACCAGTTACGCGTGGTCCCATAGCTTGACTCAAATTTTACAGACTTGATTTACTTAGACTGTTCAGATAATAGGATACCCGTTTACAACCCTAACTAGGTTGGATTCCACTTGAACCCACCCCCTACATCCACGGTTTGCATCCGTCACCCACCCCAATATCCACAGTTTGCATCCCTAGTGTCATAAAAGAGTCTAAGCTAGCAGCAGTTTTCAAGACCGCGACGCATTTTCTAATGATTACTACAGCCAGAAGCTCTTATTTAGAGACTTCAAAGTCTGCCTAAAGCATGTATAACTATTAGCATAATGTTAGCTTTGGTCACACTTCACCTCACACTAAAACCATGTAGCATCGCCCACGAGGAAGGAAGGAAGGAAGGAAGAAAGAGCCGCATTGCACACGAGTTTTATACTTTGAAATAGGCCCTTCTTCTAAGAAACCGACCATGGAAAAATTCTTCCCTTTCCTATATATGAAACACCAACCTTCCCAATTCCCATTACAATACTCTCCCACTCATTTCACACACTCTACTTTCTTGATCGTATCATCGTATGGCCAGTGACTCTCCTTCTTCATCATCTTCTTCTCAGGTAGAAGCAAGAGAAATTACCAAAGTACTAGTAGTAAGAAGAATCAAAGGCCCATGGAGCCCCGAAGACGACGAGAAGCTGACACTCCTCGTCCAACAACATGGTCCTCGCAATTGGTCTCTCATTAGCCGGAGCATTCCTGGCCGTTCGGGCAAATCTTGCCGCCTCCGCTGGTGCAACCAACTCAATCCTGATGTCCGCCACCGACCATTCTCCCCTGAAGAAGATGAAGCCATCATCGCTGCACATGCTAAGTATGGCAACAAATGGGCCATCATCGCCAAGCTTCTCACCGGACGCACCGATAACGCAGTTAAGAACCATTGGAACTCCACCCTCAAGAGAAAGTTGCCATCACATTCAGCACTAGGTGGTGGAGATGGAGAAGTAAATAAGAGGCTTCGGCTAAGCCATTCCCCTGTCTCGGCATTTCGGGCCCTTTCTCCTGATGACCCACCGACCGAACTCACGCTAGCGCCTCCTGGGGAAGGTTTGTTGGTGGGGGAACGGACAACAGAGGCTCCCACAGGGCTTTGGGAGGTGATGAGAGAGGTGGTTGCAAGGGAGGTGAGATGTTACATGGAGTCCTTGTTGCATAATGCAACGGTTGATTGACTCCAGGAAACAAAATTAAGCTTTTAGCTGCTTTGTTCTTCACCTTTTATACTTAAGTGTGAAAAATCAAATCAAGTTCTTGTCGAGAAATATATAAAAAAAACTTGGTTTTTGTTGAGGAATTGAATGATGCTCTACTTTAAGCTAAATGATGCTCTACTTGAAGCTAAATGAATCAATCTGTTGTGCTTGCATTTCTGTCTGAACTCTGAAGTCTTCCTTCTTTTTTTGGTTGCCTACTATGGACATGGGATGAGCATAATGTAGTGAAGAGTTTAAAAGGGGGACCTTGCATTTTATTCAATTGGACCACATGCATTGGGGCCAAATATTTCTTGTGTCTTGTCTAGTTTTTTGTTGAACTGAAAATCTTTGCATGTCCAATGCATAAAAGGAAAAAAAAGGAATGATACCTATAGTAGAAATTGAAGAAACAAAGGCGAAGAGAAAAAAATGGTCACAAAAAAAAACCTATCCATTCAAGGAAAAGAGTCTCCAACTTTTATCCTTTACCATTACTTCTAGTGTTTCTTCGCTCTAATTTTGTAGAATCTTACTTATCTGAAAATCAATTGGTTATAGGAAACGACACAACCATGGTTTATGGTTAAGGGTGAGGACTCGACCATAATTATGACCGCTCAGGAGTAAGAAAGGACATTGACCTCAACAAATTCTACGCAAATGGATGAGCCCCTAAAACACCAAAACTGGACCCTTCCTTTCCATCTATCCATTTGTGGGATGAAGTAGTTATACAAACGTTTCAAGTCATCAAGTGTAAGAATGAATTTGCAAATAAACTTAGGAGATGGCTTTTGTGTTGACTGTTACTTGACAGTGAGTTTAGGATGTTGGAGTCACTTTTTGATTTTTTGCTTCCATATATATTCACACATCCCCACACACTCACACTACCCAAACCCCTGTCCAATAGACTAGGCATCTGTTCCTGCCTCCCTGGTTGTATATGTGGATAGGGTGATGCCTGGCCATTGGGCTACGGTGGACTGACATTCTCTCTCTTATTGTCATTATTGTAGAATGTATGACGGGTTTGTAATAGTTTTATAACTTTATCTCTTCTTCTGTAATACTCCCATTTTGTCTTCTTAATTAAAGATTATCATCCATGTCATGCTCTCATGATAAAAATGCGGATTTTTTTTAAAAAAATTTCTAACCGCGCGCTATGTTCGATCTTTTGGAGAAAATTTGGTCCTGGCATGTAGATACAAGAAATGCCTCGACAGAACAAAGCCAAAGAAACCAATGACTGAGACCCACTTCAAGCAAGAAGAAGCCCTGCTTGTCCACATTACATGCTCTTGATTTCT
Source organism: Persea americana (assembly GCA_029852735.1). NCBI lineage: Eukaryota > Viridiplantae > Streptophyta > Magnoliopsida > Laurales > Lauraceae > Persea > Persea americana. Next base: position 55,585,354 of record CM056812.1, read on the forward strand.
TAATCTTTTTCCTTCTGATTTTCGTAGATGTGGCATTGTTGAAGATATCTTAGAATAGGTTTTAAGACTAATTGAAAATTTTGACTCATCATATTTATCTTGTTTATCTCTATGATGTTATAGTAATATATTTAAGGATGCAATATTATATCCAAGAACCAAGAAGCAGGAGTTCCATGGCATTCTCTGATTTTACAGTTACATGAATATGGTTTTCGTCTCGTGCCGTAGTCCAGGTCCTACAACATATACTTAACCCTCTTTCCCCTGAATGAGTATGCCCATAATACAGATTTCCTACATCTCACGAATTGGATTCGATCCAATCAAGCTACGTGCCCTTTCTTTTGTAGATCGTAGGCTTTGTCGCCCCCTTCGTTATAGTCCTCCAAGAATCAATACCATTTCATCAGAACTAATTAATACAATTACTTTCCTACCACCTTATTTAGAGAGATTCTTTTTAACTTACTTGTATGTATAGTAGAACAAGTTGAATTTGGCCCCAGACTGCCCCAGTTGAAGATATATAGAAGCCTATTAGCATAGGTAACTTTGCAAGTAACATGCTAGCTAGGTGGTGATTCTAATGCTGAGGCATGCAGATGGGCTCACTCGCTTAACAAAACAATTAGAGATAATAGGAGTATTCCGTAGTTATAGATGATATATAGGTTAGCTTCTTAGAGGTGATTAGGACTAGGTTAGTTTGAATTTAATTGTTGCCTTCACTGTCTACGGAGAAGCTTGTTTTTAATAAAAGTTATGGTGGTTTTATCTTTGTTTTAGTTTGTTGAAAGTTCACACATGGTAGAGAGTATGAATTATACATCTACCAAAAATTAATTTAACTGAAAGACAATTTAAGTAGATGAACAGAACAAGTGGAGTCTATCCCGATCGAAGATATTACCCGAGTTTAATTGTTGATCATACATAGTACACTAGTTTAACTTCCCTACCATCTATTTACCCCAAAAAACAAAAACAAAAAAACCCAACCTCCCTACCATCAAGCAGGTGCATCTGTATGCGAAGGTAGTTCCTCTCACGATTGAGTGCTTGAAAGACAATTGAAACGTTGACGACATCAGCACTTGCATGGCTCAAAGTTCCTACCAAAGTTGTGACGCCGCCATTGAACGACCATTCAAGTACACACCATTTGGATGCCAAGGCAGCGCTGTTTGGTGCCCAGTGAACGAAGTCACAAAAATAAGGTGATCAAGTCCATTGGAATGAAATCCCAGTTTTGTTCATTAATCTCCTTCCTGATATGGCCTAGGACCATTAATGTGTGTGCAGGTTGGTGCATTTGTACAACAATTCACATAAAACGTTGAAAAAAGTATTTATGCTAGACTCTACTAACATCTCGAGATTTTGGTTGGAATGGTTATAAGCTAAAGAAAATTAACATCGTATGAGAGCCAACCAATTAAGCCATCGAACCAAAGGTCATGCCTTCTTAGATGCCGACTGTCCACTCACCCATTGATTTACAACAGGGTACTGTGTCTACTTAAGCTCTAATTGCATCTCCTGTGTGGCAAAGAAACAAACCACCGTTGCACAGCCAAATGCCGAAGCTAAATATCTAGCTCTTACTTGACAACATATGAAAATGTGTGGATCACCCATCTTATTCAATATATTGGGCTCTTTTCGCCAACACCACCAGTACTCTTTTATGATAGTCCTAGTGCACTATAATTAATGACTGTTAACCAATTTTTCATATGTGGACAAAACATATTGAAATAAATTATCATTTCGTTCCAGAAAAAGTTACACTTTGCTTGTTGATCTCTCTCTCCGTCTCTTCCGCAAATCAAGTTGCTAATATTTTCACAAAGCCCTTACTGAAGCAAGGCCATCAGTTCCTGAGGAGCAAGCTTGGCGTATTGTTTGCACCTCAGCTTAGGGGTATTCATGGGCCGGGCTGAGGCATACCCAGACCCGGCCCTGCTTCTAAAATATATGTCGAAGCCTGAATCGGGCCTTGTGTGGCTAGCCCAAGCCCGACATGCCTAAAAATGTGTAACCTGGGTCCAGCCGATTTTCTTCATGAAAATAAAATAGGGCTTTTTGGCTAAGATTCAAAGTGGTAGTCGTATCTCAGGTGGTAGTAACACATAGGTAAGAAAGGTGTGGCTTCGAGTCCACTCTCCAACCCTCTTTATTACTGTATTTTATATTCAGTCTGGGCTGGGCTTGGGCTCTCTACCACTAAGCCCAGGACCCTCCCATCTACTAAACGGGCCTAAATAAAATGTTCGAGCCTGGACCGAATATGAAAACCTTGGGCCCAAGCCCTGCCCAGAACGAGCTGGGCCTGGGCTAGACAGATCCATGAACACCCCTACTTCAGCTTGAGGGGGATTATTAAGAACTGCAAGCTTGGGGTTAAGACCTAAGAAATCTAACCCACCAGCAGCTCATTCATGATGACTCGGATCAACAGAATCCAGCCCAGCTCAATCACGCCCCAGCTCATCACAATCATGCAATTCTAGCATCCAAATAACCAGGGATATTATTCAACTCAAAAGCATTGCATTTTGATAAACACAAGGAAAGAATGCTGGACACAAATCTTGTGTATTATTTTTCCTTTGACATCCCTCATAAAACTTGGCAGATGTGATATGTTTGTAAATACAAATGAAATAACCATAGCAGTATTAAGGTGAATGACTCAAAAAATCCTCAAAATAAAAAAAACATGGTTATTTTGGTAAGTTGATTAAGTTTTAGAGAGATGGTTTGGACATGTCTAGTGCCGATCGACCATCAATGGCGGCATCCGTGAAATAAAGTTTTTGTATATCAGTTGGGTACCAAGAGAAAGGGGTAGGCTGAGGTGGTCGTGAATGGAAGAAATAAGGTTGGATCTTCGTAAGTAAAACCCATTTGAGGACTTGACTCATAATCGATGGATAAGAGAAAAAGAATTCAAACTGGGATATGAATTTGATGATGATGATGATAATGATGATGGTGGCGGCGTCCTCGGTGGTGGGCTTCTTTTTCAGCATGCACGTACTAGTGCCAACATGATTATTTGTGAGCTGCTTGAGTTATGTGCAAGGTGGCAGTCCCTGTCATTTGATCCCCAGGCAGCGGTAGGATTTGATGTAATATATATGAACTTTCCCGCACACTTTAATAATAATCATGTTGTGGGACCCACTAATACCACATCCACCCCAATTTTTTATTTTTATTTTTATTTTATAAAAGAAGGGCCAAAGCTCTTTGGGTCAGAATAATCCTTACCAGCCTGGGAGAGTGGGGTAAATCTCTTTGGCCCCAGTGTGGTAGTGCAGTTTCGAGCTTTCAACCTCCGGATGTAGATTGTAGTTTTAGGCTAACTTAACTAATGAGATTTGGAAGAAACCTGGCTTTCTTAAATGAAATAAATAACTGAACGTTTAAGGGCCTCGATGATATATGGAGGTGTGAAAAACAGGATGAAACTGACCTGATTAGAATCAAAGATGGGCCACTCTGTGTGCATATGCAGAATAAGTGGAGGAAGTTTAAGTGTAGTGACCACGTGGGCCCCACAGGGGACTAGCTCTTGAGGGCCGTCCAATGTGGGGTGGAACCAAACGGTCCAAAAGCATAGTAGTCTGTTAGTTACTCAATGGGCATGAATGTGGGGAGCAACCAAACAGTCCAAACCATAGTAGTCTGTTAGTTTCTTAATGGGCTTGGCACCATTAAGAAACTGTCCCTAATTTGTGGGGTAAAGATAGCCTATTGGTTATGGACAGCACTAGAAAACTCATTGGGAATTTTTTTCTTTCAAAAAACACCCCTCCTAGTTGAACCCACTACGGTGTATGACAACCATGGAATGCCGCTGGATGGAATAATTTAGATGAGATCTATCTAAATAAGAATTTTTCAATTCCATTAGATTATTCTTACCCTTTGAACCATAGCCTCAAAGTTTAATGGCTTTAAAGGGATCACTTTCTTGTGATTTCAATCCAACAATGAGCAAAAGTTGAATGAGTGCCAAATTTGAGCTTTATATCAATTCACAGGAGGTAGTACATGTGAAATGATTGAATTTGCTCAAGATGGGCTCTATAGAGCCACACCCTAAAAACATAGGGGAGAATAAAATGGGGATTTTTAATATGGGGAGCTTTTGAGAACTCCTCATTGGTTATTTGCATATGTCTCCTCTCAATGATTGTTTTATGGCTCATTATATCCATAAATTCTGCGATAAAAACAATTTTGATGATAAATTGATAACTTTGCCATATTGTTATGATAAATTCAAAATATGGACATTCTGTCAAACAATATCCGACTTATGATGATATTGTCCACTTTGGCCTACGTGCACGCGTGAGGACTTCTTACCACACGAATTTAAAACGTGTTATGTATAGTTAAGACGGTGTTTAACTTATAAGCCCAAAGTCAAAACTTGTATATTTCTAATGTGGGACTTGAACAAAGCCTCACGGTGCTAATCGAAGCACTTCACCCTTACTTATGCGGATTCCCCCCGCCCTCCCAAAAAAAAAAAAAAAAAATTCCAAAAGAGCCCTTTTAACTTTTCAAATTTTCAATATATTTTACATATGGCCCCTCCAAAATTTTCAAAAAAAAAAACCATGTATAATTTGAAAACTACATTAATTTTTTATATACGTCCCTCTCAAAAAAAATTTCTCCACACTGTGGCCTCTGCTGGAAGAATTCCTTGGTCTGCCCTTGACTTGACCCTATATTGCCTCAAGGAATAACTGAGGTAGATTGGGATCTCACAATGCAGTTGATCACGTGTTCTACAAATGATGAATCTAACAATGAGCTCCTTTTCCATTAGAAAGATATTACAATATTAAAGGAAAGACGTACAATATGAGCCATTTAGATTGGACAAGTCTGGCACTATTATCATGGATTAATAGCATGTGAGCTTTCATCTGCTTTATTATAATATTGAAACATCCAATATAACAGTCCTAGAAAACATTTCAACTTTCAAAGATAACAAACAGGAAATATTTCGGCTTTCATTTTGGATAAGGCAACATCAAATGAAGCTGTCAATGGATGTTTAATTTTGAACGCCTAAGCCTGCGTTCATCAGAGAGCAGCTTCGCAAAACGAACAAGAGCATCTTCATTGGTCCCCTCTCCATTGACCTCCTCAGACATCCCAGTTTCTAGATTCACCCTCGACACCGGCTTCTTCAACAAATTACCACCAATCGTTACCAGGTCGCGCAAGTTCTCTTTTGTTGAGATGTCAACCTTAGATGCATTCCCAACCAATGTGTCATCCTGTTCATCAGTGAAACATCTAAGTCATGCGTGACTACCTTGGAAATGGTGCATTGAGGTAGAGAGGATAACTTCGTCAACAACTTAATTAACAAAGACTCAAATGCATTTTGGATTTCAAAGTGCACCTGTAACGATTTGTGTAAGAGAAGATTGCAATTGTTTGTTTTATGTGTAGAGGCCAACTTATTGACCATTCATTTCACTTGGTGGAACCCAAAAATTAGAGAGAACACAGTAGCTAAGACTAGACCATCATCACTATTGGCCAATGCCCCATGAAATGAAATGCTTTACAATAATTTAACATATATATAAATATATATATATATAGGAAAATATTCATACATATCTATCGCTGACCAAGTTGTGGTGAGGGATAATATAGTAGGGCCAACTTTACTATCTATCTAAACCATTCATGCATATGGGATCCCTTGAATTATATTAGATACATTGAGTTTTCACTGATTCGAATGGGCTGAACCCTTAGATCGACACACACAGTGTACAATTGAAGGGATCCACTCTAAATATTGCCATGGACTCTTTAAGAATCGCTTCAGCTAGACAATACTAGCCATTTTATATTTAATTAAATTGGAAATAACAAGGTAAAAGAAAAGAGATGAACATGAGTATGATTAGGATCATTCAATGAATGTGATTTTGTAAGTTGCCATGCGAAATATAGGTTAGGCATTTGCAATATCAGTTCAGTAGTAGTGCACCTGTATGCGAAGGTAATTCTTCTCACAATGGAGTGATTGGAAGAAAACGGAAGCTTCAATGTCAACCATATCAGCACTTCCTTGGCTAAAAGAGTCAATCAAAGGCGTGGTACCCTCATTGTATAACCATCCAAGAACGCCCCATTTGGAGGCCTTTGCTGCAGTGAATTTATGTTCTTGCTTGGGGGCACCAGTCCCTAATGAGATGACAAGGAAGTTCCTGCAGTTGACTGACTCAATTGAAGAGTAATCCTTGTTCTTAAGATGAATCTGCTTGGTGATATGGCTCACTACCAACATAGTCTGTACACATTTGAACATTCACACAACACCCCGCAAATAGCAGTTAATATTCAAATAGAATTGAGTGGTAAGGACAAAGGTGGAGTGAGGTCCATCTAAGCAACTTACAGGATTATTTGCGGTAAGTCCACCGTCGATAAGGTTGAAGTCTCGAACATTTCCTTCGTAGTCTTTGGTTTCAAAATAATGAGCAGGAAGGTATGTGGGAGCTGCCGAAGTACTTATGCAGACATCCGATAGAAGAGCGTTCTTAGATGAATTTATTCTTGCCTGTACATAAATTTAGGGCAAATGCAAGAATATGAAACATGACCATGGAATGGAATGAATTATAGAGAAGGGTATATCAAGAGAAGACCGAAGATGATTACTTCATAGGTGGTGAAGATGGTTGGTTGAAAAAGTTTGATGTCGAAAGTAGGAATAAGAATGTCCGTTAAGGTGTCCCGGATCTTCAGATTGCCAAGAAGCTGCTTCACCTTGGAATGTAAGTATTTCCCATCATATTTAGGCCCGCTGATTGCACGAAACAAGTCCTTGATGGAACTCAAAACCCCAAATCTGCAGTAAGATAATAGATTAGAGAACAAAACTAACAACAAATGTTTCATAGTGGGGTGGTTTTTAGTAACGCACACAAAGGAAACCTATTCTACATCCTCTCAAGTTTAACTACTTGGGTTGTATGAGTTGTGAAGTACTACCAGCATTTCATCTATAAAAATTCAAAACTTAGTATGCAGCATGTTGTTCCCTGCTTACCCATCGTGCGGGAAAATCTTTGGGCCATTCTCTAAGTAAAATTGATTGATGTCTTTAGCTGCAAACAAAGGGCGATTGTTCGTATCAGGAGCTGCAAGCATGGTGGTCACTAGCCCTCCTGTGCTCGTTCCAGCAATGACGTCGAAGTAGTCCGCTATTCTTGCATCCTTCCCATCAAGCTCCTGTAGCAATACAACAAATACAAACATTTCTTACTCTTGGGGTCAGTAAATTTCTACAATATCGCTTTCTAACATGACTACTAATCTTTTAGGAAAGCCAAGTGTAATAGATCAGAGCTAGATTCGGTCACCTGGAGCTGGGATTCCAAGAAGGCAAGTATGGCTCCGGGAATTATCCCTCTCAGGCCTCCTCCATCGATGCTTAGTACTGTGAACATATTTCCAACAGATGGAGTAGGTTTAACGGTTTTTTTCCCCTCGACTACCATCGCGAATTTAAGCGACTATGTAAGACTTGTTTGTGTATTATCAATGTATGCAGAACTCTTCCTAGATGCAACAAACAGAACAAAGAGGAAGATATTTGAAGAAATAGGAAGGATAGTTGAATCTTAGACTTGGAGATGGCCTTGGGCGCATTAGTATTTATAGACCACATTTTAGTAGAGGGTGTCATTCAATTATCTTGTTCGTGAAAAGCTTGATTAAAACATGATTAGAAAGGTTATCCAACTTGGATATAAAAACCAGTAGTACCATTTTTTTTTACTGTGATGTGATATCTTTGGATGGAGCCACTACTCAGCAGAATGGCATCGTAGCCCGTAGGGCTGTCAAAGGATCCGAACCATATGAGCCTGTGTCCAGATCCGACCAAGATTTCATGCCATAAATTGTATCCCAGTCAACATGATGGGGTAGTTTGTAGAGTGCAAGGTGGATTGATCACTTATAAAACATGTGGTTTAAAACTATTATTCACTTCATCTGGTTCACCTTTAAATTAAAAATATTGATACCAGTTATATGGTTCCAATCCAGCATGGAATGTGACTTCTATTAACATAACCCCCTATTTGCAACTCAAACTCAAAGTTGTTGGTAATGTTTATAACTATTATAGGTTAGTTCGCCCAAGCACATGAATTAGAGGAACTTTTTTGATGGAAAATTTTTATAACAGTCTCTACCTAGTGAGGAGAAATTCAGTCAGATGGGGGGTGCTTTATCTCACCAAGTCAGAAGGTGGATTAGGATTGAGAAGGGTGGAGGAATTTATTGAAGTATGTCTAATGAAGCTAGGATGACAAGCTGCAGTCCCTACTTCCCCTTCTCTCCGGAATCTGGTTTAAACAAGGATACTTCAAAACTTCCTCTGTAGAATACTGCCAACATCTCTATCGGCTCTTGTATCAGGAAAAGTATCAGAAGACTTGTCTTTTAACATCAAATAAGGCAGCTACTGGACCCTGTCATCATCTCAAGTTTCTTCCTGTATCAGGTACTTCCCCCACAAAACTGCAGTTGTGGAACCCAGTGTGAATGTTAACCTCATGCATGTGAAAAGGCCCAAATTTTATTACTTTTATTATGATGAGCAAACATTTCAATCCTGAGTCAATTCCAACCTGCAACGGCGTCCGTGGAGTAAAGATTTTCTATACTTGCTCGGTGATAGCCCTCCAAGGGGAAGGGTAGGCCGAGGAGGACATGAATGGAAGTAATAAGGTTGGATCTTAATAAGTAAAACCTATCTGAGGACTTGACTCATAATAGATCGGAAAGGAGAAAAAGAATTTAAATTGGGATAAAAACTTGATGATGATGATGATGGCGGCGTCCCCGGTGGTGGGCTTTTTTTCAGCATACACATGCTAGTGCCACCATGATTATTTGTGAGCTGCTTGAGTTTTGTGTAAGGTGCCAGCCCCTGTCATTTGATCCACAGGCAGCAGTTGGATTTGATATAATATATATGAACTTTCCCGCCACACTTCAATAATAATCATGTTAAGGGACCTACTAATACCACATCCACCCGGTTTTTTATTTTTATTTCATAAAAGAGGGTGTCTCGGCCCTTTGAGCCAGAATAATCCCTACCCCCAGCCCTTTGGGTCAGAATAATTCCTACCGGTCCAGGGGGGCCGGATAAATCTCATGTGACTCCAGTGTGATAGTGCAGTTTCGAACTCTCAACCTCTACCTATAAACTGTAGTCTTGCGTCAACTGAGTTAATGAGATTCGGAAGAAACCGGCTTTCTTAAATGAAATAAATAACTGTACGGTTAAAGGCTTGTGTAAAAAACAGGATGAAACTGACATGATTGGAATCAAATATAGGCCACTCTGTGTGCATATGCAGAATAAGTGGAGGAAGTTTGAGTGTAGTGACCACGTGGGCCCCACAGGGGACTAGCACTTGAGGGCAGCCCAATGTGGGATTGAACCAAACGGTCTAAAAGCATGGTAGTCTGTTAGTTGCTCAATGGGGATGAATGTGGGGGGCAACCAAACAGTCCAAACCATAGTAGTCTGTTAGTTTCTTAATGGGCTTGGCACCAACAGCAAAGTGCTAAAACCTTTTTCTTCTTTTGTGATAACATGCTGGTGCCACACGTAACTATTCAGAGTCGTCATTCTGTTCGGGCCAGACTCTGAAATCATCTGAAGCCATCGCTAGCTATGAATCCATTAGTGGGTCCAGCTTTAAAATCCAAATGACTCAAGATATATGGTTTCACCTTCTTCTAACAATAAAAACTCCCGTCCAATGAAAGATGCTTAATTATATTATATTGATGATGTTTAAAACATGCAACTAAATTATAAAAAAGAACTGTGTTTTAAACGTGATCAATCAATTCGGATACCATGCAGTTGTGCAGGAAAATGGGAGTGAACTGTGGTGCCATCGCCACGGATGGTGCTTTTTCCAATTAAGGGGGCCTACTGGGCACTCGACAAACTCACTCAACTGTCTAGCCTCTCAGCCTAGATGATTCCCTGATAAGAACCCATAAAGTGACAGTTTAAATAAAAGGCAGAGAGTCCATATAATGATTAGGGGCTGTAATAGTAAACACCAAAAGCAACTCAAAACTTGGATATATGTTGGAGTTGGACAAGTATACTAGTAAACTACAGGTTATTGAGATAGTGAAGTTCGTTTGTCTTAGAATCCAAATTTATAATTTATTATGAGGGATTTCCTGACGACCCCCTCTTTCAAAACCATTTTTCCTTGCAGTTTTTTACGATGGATTTATCTTCAATTGATTCAATCTGTACATGCCTAGAACCCCTTGAGTTGGCACTGACCTTAAATTCTCACTGTTTCGGGCATTATTTACTGTTGACAACAAACTTTGTTGCATAAGCTGAGTAAACTGCATTTTAATGGCACAATCAATTTTACTGTATGACCAACTCCTATTATAGTCAAATTTACGGATGCCCCCACACAATAGAAAAGTACTTACTCTTAGCTGCTCACTTTTTCAATAAGTAGGCCCCCACTACCGAGTTCCACTATTTTAACTCATGATATCTCTAATTCATGGGAGCAAACAATCTTTAAGGTGCTTCCAGGTGGCCCACTTGCCAACTCGAAATTCTTATTTGAATCTATCAAAACAAGATCTAATGTGACAAATTCTTATTCAAATCTCTCTGGGAAGGATCAAAGCCATGAACGGTAATGTAATAATCTCGTGGCAGCAGTGATCGAAAAAAAATTATGAAGTGCAGAAGTGAAATTTTAACTTGTTTAAAAATATGATAGGATGCAAAATATAATCAATGCGAGGAAGTGTTTTTTCTCTGTAATAACTATGCAGATGGCCTCCACTTAGATGGCAGATGAACTGTCAAACTCTCTATAGTTGTTGAGTGGATGTCATCTTCATCTTGACCTTATTGGACTACACTTCATCAAGAACTATAAACCTAATTTCTAATGAAAATTATATCTTCAGATCGCTTTGGTCCCTCCTGATGCGCAGTGCTGTAAAAATCATTATAGGGATAATATTGACAAGTGACCACATCTGGGTAATTTCAAGATTGTGCTTTTATCAGGATATCATCCGGAAAATATCATTGAAACAAAGTTTAAAATTATAATTAGAAAGAAATTGCATTCATGATTCATCTACCAAGAAAAGAAAAAAGAAAAATAGGTACTTTAAAAAGAGAGTGAAAAGTAGAGTATAATTCCATGCAACATTCTAGGTAAGAAAAAGGAAACTGTCCCAAATTTGTGGGGTAAAGATAGCCTATTGGTTATGGAGAGCACTAGAAAACTCCCTGGGAATTTTTTTTTTATTTTTTTCAAAAAGCACTCCTCCTAGTTGAACCCACTATGGTGTATGACAACCATGGAATACCGGTAGATGAAATAATCTAGATGAAATCTATCTAAATGAGAACTTTTAATTCCATTAGATTATTCTTACCCTTTGATCCATAGCCTCAAAGTTTAATCGTTTTAGAGGCATCACTTTCTTGTGATTTCAATCAAACGGTGAGAAAAAGTTGAATGAGTGTCAAATTTGAGCTTTATATCAATGCACAGGAGGTAGTACATGTGAAATGATTGAATTTGCTCAAGATGGGCTCCACAGAGCCACATGCTAAAAACATAGGGAGAAAGAAGGGGGATTTTTAATATGGGGAGCTTTTGAGAACTCCTCATTCGTTATTTGCATATGTCTCCTCTCAATGATTGTTTTATGGCTTAGTATATCTGTAAATGTTGCGATAAAAACAATTTTGATGATAAATTGATAACGTTGCCATATTGTTATGATAAAGTCAAAATGTGGACATTCTTTCATACGATATCCGACTTACGATGATATTGTCCACTTTGGCCTACGTGCACGCGTGAGGACTTCTCACCACACGAATTTAAAACGCGTTATGTATAATTAAGACGATGTTCTACTTAAAAGCCCAATGTCAAAACTTGCATGTTTCTGATGTGGGACTTGAACAAAGCCTCACAGTACTAATCGAAGCGATCCACCCTTATGCGGGTTCCACTTTCTTTGCTCATAGGATCACTTGACCTAGGGGCGAAACCAGAGGGGGGCTGGCAGAGGCAATGGCCCCCCCAAAATTCTAAAAGAGCCCTTTAAACTTTTCATAATTTCAATATATTTTACATATGGCCCCTCCAAAATTTTCAAAAAAAACCCTGTATAATTTGAAAACTAGATTTATTTTTTATATGCGTCCCTCTAAAAAAAAATTCTCCACACTATGGCCCCTGCAGGAAGAATTCCTGGATCCGGCCCTTACTTGACCCCTATATTGCTTCAAGGAATTACCTAGGTGGATTGTGATCTCACACAATGCAGTTGATCGCATGTTCTACAAATGATGAATCTAACAGTGAGCTCTTTTTCCATTAGAATGATATTACAATATTAAAGGAAAGACGTACAATAGGAGCCATTTAGATTGGACAAGTCTAGCACTATTATCATGGATTAATTGTATGTGAGTTTTCACCTGCTTTATTATAATATTGGATATAACAGACCTATAAAACATTTCAACTTTCAAAGATAAAAAACAGTAAATGTTTGAGCTTTCATTTTCGATAAGGCAACAGCAAATGAAGCTGTCAATGGATGTTTAATTTTGAAAGCCTAGGCCTGCGTTCATCAGAAAGCAGCTTCGCAAAACGAACAAGAGCATCTTCAGTCCCCTCGACTTCCATCGCGAACTAAGCGACTATATTAGATTCGTTTGTGTATAATCAATGTATGCAGAACTCTTCCTAGATGCAACAAACAGAACAAAGAGGAAGATATTTGCAGAAATAGGAAGGACAGTTGAATCCTAGACTTGGGGATGGCCTTGGGCGCATTAGTATTTATAGACCACATTTTACTAGAGGGTATCATTCAATTATCCAGGTTGTGAAAAGCTTGATCAAAATACGGTGGTTAGCTAAGCAAGGAGTGGATAGGTCTTCTAATTTGATGGCTTTCATTGCTTGATGTTTCTTTGATTTTTGCTTTTGCTTTTCCTTTTTGTTGTATAATTCTTTTATACCATCGTGCTCTTTTTGTTTGTTCGGTGGGTTTTTTGTGTCTGGCTTTCTCTTTTAGTATAATTTATCGTTACTGATAAACAAAAAAGTTTATCCAACCTGGATGCAAATACTATGATGCGATATCTTTGGATGGAGCCACTACTCAGCAGAAAGGCATCGTAGCCCGTAGGGCTGTCAAACGATCGGAACCATGTGGCCCTGTGTCCGGATCCGACAAGGATTTCATGCCATAAATTGTATCCCAGTCAACATGATGGGGTAGTTTGGAGAGTGCAAGGTGGATTGATCACTTATAAAACATGTGGTTTAAAACTATTATTCACTTCATCTGGTTCATCTTTAAATTAAAAATGTAGATACCAGTTATATGGTTCCAATCCAGCAGGGAATGTGACTTCTATTAACATAACCCCCTATTTGCAACTCAAACTCAAAGTTGTTGGTAATGTTTATAACTATTATAGGTTAGTTCGCCCAAGAACATGAATTAGAGGAACTTTTTTGATGAAAAAAAATTTATAACAGTCTCTACCTAAGGAGATTCAGTCAGATGGGGGGTGCTTTATCTCACCAAGTTAGAAGGTGGATTAGGATTGAGAAGGGTGGAGGAATTTTTTGAAGCATGTCTAATGAAGCTAGGAAGACAAGCTGCAGTCCCTACTTCCCCTTCTCTCCGGAATCTGGTTTAAACAAGGATACTTCAAAACTTCTTCTGTAGAAGTAACACCCTGTCCCGAGTTAATTAAGATTAACTCTAATTAATCGGGATTAATGCTAATTCAACATGTTTTATTGCTTAATGTTGATTAATGACTGAATTGATATAGAATTTGGCTCAAGTGGTCAAATTGAACTTAATGAAAAGAGTAGTGAAGGTTCTGAATGGATTAGAATGGTTTTAGGCCAAATCGGGTAATGCAAGGACTTTTTCGTAAATACGAACTTACGCGTATTTCGTCGAATACGAAAACTCTTGATATCGCACGTATATCTCGAGGAGTACGTTAACTTTCGTAATTATAGCGATTCCATTCAGCGTGAATTGATTCAAATGACCATTCATTTAACTTAAATTGTAATTAGAGAAATAGGAGGGGGGTTCAATGCAAAAATTGGGATTATAAGATAATGATGAACTCATTTGAGTTCATTCATCATCCCAGCACAGCTCTCTCTCTTTTTCTCTTTCTCTTCTTCTTCTTTCTTCCAATTTCTCTTCATTGAGTGGCGAATTGGAGGCTTGACAAGTGTGTGAAGAGGGACTCCATCTTCACCATCATCTTCTTCATCTCTTTTCTTACTTTCTTGGAGTTTAAGCTTGAGAAGATCTCAAGATTTCCACCAAAGAGGCTACAAGTAAGTGTTTGAGTTGAATTCAGCACTTCCAGGTTTTATTTATTGAGCTAGAATGGTTTTGGCCCAAAGAATTCATAAGAATTCTATTTTGTGGATTGATTTTGGGTTTTAGGTTCAAAAGAAGGATTGGCTTGAGGAATTCATCTTGGATTCAAGCTAGATAGGGGAATTCTTGCTGATTAGTTTCCAAACAAGGCAAGTATACTCAATTATATTGATTTCAGATGTTAATTGACTTGTTAGAACTCAAGGAGCTTAGTTACAGAAAATTCGGTTCAGAATTTTCTGAACTTCTGGGCACAATTCGGTCAGCCTGGCGGCTGACCGACACCTGACTAAGAGAAATTGTGAGTTCGGTTAGCCGAGGGTTGACCGCAAAGTAACCGAAAATCTTATCAGGGTTTTCTATCAGAAGTTGAGCTTTTGGAAAACGAACCGTAAGCTGACCGAGAGAAATTCGGTTAACCGAAATTTGAATTTCAGTCAGCCGAGTAGGTGACCGAATAGGTGACCGAATTGAGCAAAGTGCACTGTAATTTATGAAATTCTGGAAAGCTAACCGAATATGGTTCGGTCAGCCGAAATCCATAATGCTGCTAACCGTTAGGTAACCGACGAGGTGACCGAATTTGGGGAGATATGAGAATTGATTTCTGATATTTTCCTAAACCTTCATGGGTGTTAACTAAACTTATGTAAATGTAAATTTCACTAAAAAGTGATGTCATCTCAAATAACACCTACATTGCATAATGAACGTTTCACCCGAATGTTGTTTTAGGAAATTTACTTGTTTCTGACTTGAGTTGGCTTGTCCTCTATCGTCTACTACGGTTATGCTCCTTGTTGAGCTACCATTGCATAATGTGTTGAATTATGAAATGAAATGTAATGAAATGAAAAGAAAAGAACTGAAGTGAACAAACACTGTAATGTATGAAAGATTAAGTCTGCTGCAGTAGATGGAGCGTTCCGTAGCTCCGTGGTGATGCCGGTGATCTCTGATCAAGACACTGGTAAATCCCACACATTTGAAAAGCCACTTAATAAAGTGAGTAATATTGAAATGAAATGAGTCCTTGAAAGGCTGGGTTGTGAATGGTGCGCCTTCCGCTTATGCCAGAGGACAACGAAAAGACACTTGATAAAGTGTATATAATAAATTGAATACTCCCTTCGGGAGAGAACTATATGAATTGAATGTTTCCTTCAGGGAAGAACTATATGCATTGAATTGACTTGAATTGAATTGACATACATTGAAAACAAAATACTACACATATGATTATCATGAAATTGTGTATACATTGTTGAACCGTCGTGTTTACAGTGTTATTGATGACATTACAGGCCAAGTTGCCCGTCCCAGTGGTTCAGAGACAGCGCCGCCAACGGAGGAGACCAATCCGGTTCCTCCAGGAGGATTGAATGAATGGATGTAAATCAGAGGCGACCGGTTTAGCAGGTTTTGGAAATATTTTGAATAGATTCATTTTGTTGTAAATAGTGATCACATGCATTGTATTTGAATATGCATGGTTGATTTAAATAGGAAATTACATGTGTAAGTAAACTTTACTTTCTGTAAAGGACTTGTACATGTTAAAGTTAGATGTCAATGTATGTATATATTTCCGCAAAAATGTACATTTGACAGATATATGTAAGATCCCTTGTGAATCTCGTATTGGCTTCGGTGATGCGAGGTTTACGGGAGTAAGTATGGTAATCACGACTCGGGGTTTGGCCGTGGTAACCCTAATTTTGGGCCCGGGTCGTGACAGTAGAATACTGCCAACATCTTTATCGGCTCTTGTATCAGGATAAGTATCAGAAGACTTGTCTTTTAACATCAAATAAGGCAGCTACTAGACCCTGTCATCATCTCAAGTTTCTTCCTATATCAGGTACTTTCCCCGCAAAACTGCAGTTGTGGAACCCAGTGTGAATGTTAACCTTAGGCATGTGAAAAGGCCCACATTTTATTACTTTTATTATGATAAGCAAGCATTTGGATCCTGAGTCAAATCCAACCTGCAAAAGAAAGAAAAGAAAAGAACACGAGAAAAATAAACAACATATCTGAAATCTTAACAAAATTGCAGTTGCTAGAATCTTCTATTTAGGTGCAGCTTCGAATTCCTGCATGATTTGGACGCTCAAAAGGTGGTTTTGATGTGGTTTAAATTGGATATGCAGAGCATAGCACTATTCAAATTTGATCCTCGAAAAATTTTCTCCACTTGTTTTCTTCACCTTCTCTCCTCATACAAACAACGCCTAAGTTGGTTTTTGGTTTAGTCTTTGCTTGGACAAGAGATAAATAAAAGACTCAGTTCCTGAAATCTCCAAGCTTTTATCAAGGGACGAGGCTCTGTCGATACATTAGGAGGATATATTATCAAAAGAAAAACAAATGGCAAACAACTACTGCAACCAACATCGATACAAAACCATGTACCATATAGTTAGGAAGCACAAGTTTTTCTCTTGATGGTAATTAAGTTTTTCTCATGCTTAACATGTTCAAGGTGGGACAGGGTTCAAGCCAGGCACTTAAGCGACCACCATGTCGGGCTTAAGCCAGATAAGGGGTTGTGTTTCTAAAGTCAAGCAGGGCCAGGAAATGGGTCAACCAGCCCGGCTGGGTCTGGATGGCCAATAGTCCTCCTTTGCCCGTATGAGAGTGAAGTAGCTTATGATCCTGGCATCCTTACCATCAATCTCCTTGAATAACTAAACAAATAAGATATGTCAGCTTCACACAAGAAAACCTCACTTTCTTGCTTCAAAACATCGCACAAAAGCTCTGTGTCTAGTAACACAAAATGCTGAGCGTTGGTCTTATTTGTAGGGAAGTCCCACATCCCACATCACATAAGTCCTAAGTTGGACACAACTTCATATATTGTTTGGGCCTTCCACCTATCGGTTTAAACTTTTGGATTAGTACATCATATCTTACATGGCGCATTCTAACCACACTTGTATTTCAAACGTGAAGAAGAACCAAATTGAGATACTCTTAGTTTAATGGCGCGGAATTATTCTTGGTTTTCTCCCCTTTTTGTAGAATGATGATATTTCAAATGTTTTGAGAAAATGCCGCTTGGTGTGATATATCAAACAAGATATTTAATGTGTGGAATTATGTGTAGAGGGAATATAGGGTCAAAGGGGTGTAAAGATCCCTTGCTCTAAATCAAATGGAAAATGCTAACACTGTCCAAACCCTTAACCACACACCACACAATGTACAATTAACACAAGACACACATTGTTACACCTCGACCCGAACTAATCATGATTAAGGCTAATTAATTGAGATCATGGTTCAAAATAACGGCCGTTACAGTTACATAATGGCCGTTATATAACTGTAATGGCCGCAACCGCAACGATATTTTGCTCATAACGCTACTGTTAGCGTTATGGGCAAAATATCGCCAAAATAACGCCCGTTATGATCATTATTTTTAAAATATCGGCTGTTATGGCTGTTATTTTTAAAATATTGTCCGGCAAAATTTTTTTGGGGTTAAATAAAAATTCGCTCCTCGATGGACCGCGACAACCGCGAACAGTGACACGATGACCGCGAACTGCGATAACCGCGACGCGATGACCGCAAACCGCGATTTTGAACCATGATTGAGATTAATGCTAATTAAGCATGGATGGTTGGGTTAATGATGGTTAAAGACCAAAAAGAGACAAATTAGTCCCAAATAATTGCATTAAGCATAATGGAAAGGATTTGAATGAAACTATTTTAATTAAATTGAGTTTAGGCTCAAACAAGGTAGAACAAGGACTTTTTCGTAAATACGAATTTCCGCATATTTCGTCGAATACGAAAATTCTTGATACCATCGCGTGTATCTTGAAGAGTACGTTAACTTTCATAATGGACTCAATTCCAATTGACTTGAGTTGATCAAATGAGCCTTTATTTGACTCAAAATGTAATTAGACTTAATGAAATGGGGTCTTAGTGTAAAAACTCCTTATATTAGAATGAAATGAGTCATTCATTCATTTTCCCTTGGAGAGCAAACCCTATGCTCATTTCTCTTCATTTTTCTTCTATTTCTTCTCCATCAAGAGTGAAGATTGGAAGTTTGTACGTGGCTTTTGAAGAGACTTCATCTTCTTCATCTTCTCCATTGAGTTTCCTTCATTATTGAGGTGTTTGGAGCTTGTGAGAGAACCCAAGCTTTCCCCCTCTTGGATTACATGTAAGTGATTAGTGTTTTTAAAGAACTTTGAAGTTCTTCTCAGTGTTTAGAGTTTATTTCTAACATAAATAGCTCATAAGAAGCCTTTTGCATGTTTTCATGAAATTAGGGTTTGAGTTTGGGAGAAATTGTGTCAAACCAAGCTAAGAAAGAGGGGTTTTTGTTAAGAAGCTTCAAGAAATGCAAGTATAAGCATTTACTTGTGAATGATGTTAACTATTGTAGAAGTTTATAGAAATCCCATTGATTTAGGTTTTTGTGCATTTTCCATTGGATTTTTGAATTAATGTGAATTGGTTTGTGGATTGATGGAATGAAGGAGTTTGATGTGTGTATGGGATGGAAATTGAGGAGTGGACAAGAGGTCCAAATTGTATGCAGGATGTGTATGGTTTGGAGAATGAAATAAGGAAGAAGGCGATTAGTTTCTGAACCGAAACTGATTTTCAAAGCAGGTCCGATCGATTGGACCTGAAGGCCGATTGATCGGTCTGTGTGTCAACTGAACCGTTTTCCGGTCTAATCAATCGAATTGTGTATTAGCTGGGGCGAAATTTTGGGTTTTTTTTTTTTATTAGGAGTGTTTCTAATGAGTATAAGTACTCCTTAAATTTGTTTTAAGACTAATTATGTGGTGATTTAAGATTGTTAAGAATTAAGAACAATAAAGGGGGAATTTTTTTATATTAAACCATTGTTCTAATAGTTAATTGATTATGGACTAAACCTCCATAGGTGATGATTACAAGGACTCCAATGTACACATTATATATATAAATTTGATGTTCATCAAGAATAACACGTACATTGGATAACTAAAGGTTACACCTAAATTATTGTTTTAGAACTGAGATAGAAATGAGTAGAATGAAATGATTGGTAATTCTCTCATTGTATTGTGTTCTGTACTGTTGTGTTCAAATCTTATCGTTGTGTCCCAATCTAATGAAATTGATGCTACTGTTATTCCTTTCATCTATTAAGAATGGAATTATCAAATTGAATTGGATCAAAAAATGGATTGATTATTGAACTGTATTGACTTTTGAATCTGGCACTACCTCGCTATTGTATTAAAGCTCTAAATAAGCTAAATGAATAAATAAATGAATAAATGACTATTCCTACTGCTGTAGATGGATTTGGGGGCGTTCTGGAGCTCCGTGGTGATGCCTGTTATCCTTGGCCAGACACTGGTAAGTCTCACAATTTCGATCGTATCTATGGTACTGATTGATGCCTTCCATTTGGAAGATGAATCCTTCATTTGTGGGAAGATGGTAAATGAGATAAAATGAATTGCAATGAAATGAAATGAATAGAATGAATGGAAATTAAATGAAATGAATGCTAGGGTAGTTGCCAATTTGTAATGTCTAGTACTTGACTCTAAATGTCTGTGTACTATCATTATACAATGGTCTAAAATTGATTATCGATTGTAAAATTGTGAATTAATATATTGCACAGATTATTATATGCATTATATATGTTAGCATGTGATATCACATATCTGTTTATACATTGTTGAATCGTCGTGTTTATTAGTTTTATTGATGGCATTACAGGTCCGATTGCCAATGCTGGTTCGGCAGCGACCCCAGCGGCAACGAAGGAGACCGTTGCGGTTCCTTCAGGAGGACTGATGGAATGGAACGGATGGGATAACCTTTGAAATTATTATTCGAGTGCGAAGTGGATCGGAAATTCTTTTTTAGAATTCTTTTTGAAATAGTTGGAATTCGTTTTGCAATGTAATGTTTTGAGAACTTAAATAGTTATTAACCTGCATTGTATTTGGATATGCATGGGTTGATGTAAACATGAAAAGTTGTAATTTGATATTGTCAAATATATATATATACACTTCCGCAAAAAAAAAATTGTGTATTTGACATGTATTTGTGAATGTTTATCCCTTGTGGATTCCGCTTTAATTTCGGTTAATTTAGAGCTTACGGGAGTAAGTATGAAATCACGGCTTGGGATTATCGGACCTCAGGCCTGAGTCGTGACACACATATAGGCATCATGAAACATTCAGAGACAATATTTTTTGAATTATAATCAATCTATTTTGATTTCCAAAATAACAATTTAGTTCCCTAGTAAACTCTTGGATTTTGGATGACTTTAAAGGTTGTTCTTTTGTTGGAATTTCAAACTAAGGTCAAATTAGGGTGAATACCAATTTATGAACAGTGAGTTTCATAGGGGAACTCTTCTGCCACCATGTGAGAACCCTTGATCAAATTTGAAGCAATAAGACCTGGACCAATCTTTTAGTTTAATTTCATATAAAGCATTGCATCCAAAAGAAAGACTTGGCTTTCCACATTCAGAATACTCTAATTTCATCTCTATCTCTTACCAAATCTGATATCATAACAGGTGATACAATTGAGAAAAAAAGACACTAGAAAACATTTCAACTTCCAAAGAAAGCAAACAGTCAATGTTTGAGGTTTCATTTTGGATAAGGCAACAACAAATGTAGGTGTCAATGGATGTTCGATTTTGAAAGCCTAAGCCGACGTTCATCAGAGAGAAGCTTGGCGAAACGAATGAGAGCATCTTCATTGGTTCCCTCTCCTTTGACCTCCTCGGACACGCCTGTCTCTACATTCACCCTTGACAGCGGCTTCTTCAACAGGTTCTTGCCAATATCCACCAGGTTGAGCAAGTTCTCTCTCGTAGAATTGTCAACCGAAGATGTATTCCCGACCAATGTGTCATCCTGTTCATCAGTAAAAAATTTAGTCTTGTGCATGATTGCCTTGCAAAACATGTTTATTGAGATAATGATAAAAGTTTATTCAATGAATTAATTAACTAAACAAAGACTCGGATGTTTTCTTGGTTTCAAGGGCATTTGCAAACTTAGTCACCCTTCATTGCACTTGGTGAAACCCATAATTTACAATGTAAAGCAAGAGTAGAGGACCTGTATGCGAAGATAATTCTTCTCTGAATGGTGTGCTTGGAAGAGAACGGAAGCATGAATATCGACAAGATCGGTGCTTCCTTGGCTAAAAGAGTCTATCAAAGGGGTGTTTCCACCATTGTACAACCACCCAAGAACACCCCATTTGGAGGCCTCTTTAGTACTGTATTTCTGTTCTTGCTTAGGGGCCCCAGTGCCCAAGGAGATGACAAGGAGCTTCCTGCAGTTGATCGACTCAATTGAAGAGTAATTCTTGCTCTTCAGATGAATCTGCCTGGTGATATGGCTCATTGCCAACAAAGTCTGCACATTTGAACATTCACAAAACAATCCACATTGCAGTTAATATTCAAATAGAGTGAGTACTAAGGACTAAGGAGGAGTGAAATCCATTTAAGCAACTCACAGGATTATTTGCGGCGACTCCACCGTCGATAAGATTGAAGCTTCGAACATTCCCTTCCGAGTCTTTTGTTTCAAAATAATGAGCTGGAAGGTATGTGGGAGCTGCAGAAGTACTTATGCAAACATCCGACAGAAGGCCGTTCTTCGTTTCATTGATTCTTGCCTATATATAAATTTAGGGAAAATGCAAGAATTAGAAACATGACCATGGAGTGGAATGGATTAAAGAAAAGGGTTTATCAAGAGAAGACCAAAGATGATTACTTCATAGGTGGAGAAGATGGTTGGTTGAAGAAGCTTGATGTCAAAAGTCGGAATGAGAATGTCTGTTAAGGTGTCTTGGATCTTCAGATCTCCAAGAAGTTGGCGCACCTTGGAATGTAAGTATTTCCCATTGTATTTAGGCCCGCTAATTGCACCAAACAAGCCCCTGATGGAACTCAAAACTCCACTTCTGCACAAACATAATAGATTAGAGAACACAAAAACCTACTTGGTATTACATGTGCGGGTAGTTCCAGTTCTAGTCTCCCACACAATATGAACTTTAAGCTACACCCCAGGTAAAAACCGCTTGGTTTATGTAAGCTGTGCATTAGATCCCTACTTACCCCTTTTGCGGAAAAATCTTTGGGCCGTTCTCTAAGTAAAATTGATTAATGTCTTTGGCGGCGAACATTGGGCGATTGTTTTCATCAGGAGCTGTAAGCATGGTGGTCACTAGCCCTCCTGTGCTTGTTCCGGCGATGACGTCGAAGTAGTCCACAATTCGAACATCCTTCCCATCAAGCTCCTATACCAACCCAACAAATCACAAACCTTAAATTCTCTTACACTTGCTGTCATAAGTCCCTACAATATCACTTTCTAGTTTCTACCACGAGTATAATTCTTTTGCAAAAGCCTAGTGTAATAGATTAGCAATTCAGTCACCTGGAGCTTGGATTCCAAGAAGGCAAGTATGGTTCCGGGAATTAGTCCTCTCAGGCCTCCTCCATCGATGCTTAGTACTGCGACGATACTTCCAAGAGATGGAGTAGGTTTAACGGTTCTTCTTCCATCGATCGCCATAGTTAACTCAATAGATTCAGACTTGTTTGTGTTCTATCAATGTTTATAGAACTCTTCCTAGATGCTAAGAACACAGCAAGAGGAAGATATTTGCAGAAATAGGAAGGATTGTTGAATCTTGGAGATGGTGAAGGCCTTGGGCACATTAGCATTTATAGACCAACATTTTAGTAGAGAGGAGGGATCATTGATGGTGCTACCACCACAATTATTTTATCATGTCATTCAATTATATTGTTCATGGGAGCATGATTAAAACATGGTTAATTAGAAAGGTTACCCAACTTAGACGCAATTAAATACCTATATCATTTTCTACTATGATTTTTTAGATGGAGCCTATAGCTAGACGAGAGGAGGGATTGTCGGTGGTGCTACCGGCCACCACAATGATTTTTATCATGTTTTTCAATTACCTTGCTCATGGGAGCATGATTAAGACATGGTTAGAAAGGTTACCCAACTTCAACGTAATTAAATGCCTATGTCATTTTCTACTATGATTTGATATTTTTAGATAAGGCGCCAATATCAAGATGTTAAAATTTCCTGCATTTGCTACAATATTAGACCTATTTTAAATAAATTGCTCTATGCTAAGACCAATTTTAGGATGTCAAACAGGCCTAACCCTGATAAGTCTGGGTCCGGATCCGGGTCCAGGTCTGGTTCAGACAAAAAATTCGTGCCGTAGATTGTGGGTCCCAGTCAGCATGGTGGGGTGGCTTGAAGAGTGCACGGAACATGATTTAAAAATATTATTCACTTCACTTCAAAGTAAATGATTAAGGTTCCAATCCAGCATATGTTTTAGTGTTATAGTCCAAATTAACACAATTTCCTCTAATTGGATCTCAAATTCAAAGTTGTTGGAATAGTTTCTACCTAACACAGGTTATGGTAGCTCACCAAAGCACATGTACTACGGTGATTTGTTTTTGTTGGGAAATTCTCAAAAGTCGCCTCTGAAGTTTGGTCTATTATCGTGAAAGGATTTGACGATTCAATATAATATCTAAAAGGGTCAAAAGTTTTGATTCCCGTCGTTATTTCTTAGCTGGTTGAGTTGGAGGTAGAGCTCGAACATCAAATCAATTCTCAAGCAGAAAGAAAAATAAAAAGGGTCCTTGAATGTATGAGGCTGTAATACACTATACACCCGACCACAGGCATCCTGTGAGTGGACCCCACTTGGAATACTGAATGTGACCCTATCAGGGCTTACACCCGTGCACTCAACACCTACCTGGCCACGTGCATTCTGTGAGTGGACCCCACTTGGAATACTGAACGTGACCCTATCTGGGCTTACTCCCGTACACTCAACTTGCATATCTACTGGGACTAGCTCTCTGACTAGTGGCTACTGGCTACACTGTTTGATAAAAACAATTAGTTAATTGATCGGCATGATTGCATATTAAAAAAAGATCATCCTTAGTATGCTACAAGACAATAATAATATGCAGGAACCAATGATTCAATCTAAATTAATCACAAAGTAACAATAAAAATCTATTATAGATTATTGTTTTAACTCTGTACAGGACCCCCACTAGAATCCTGTTCATGTTGAAACTTCATAGCTCTATGAATCTTATGACAACAACAGAGTATGCACCATCATCTCATGTTCATGCTACCGATATTGAGTCAATGCCATGTAGCCCTTCAATTGTTAACACCAGTATCAACTCTTTTGATATGAATGCTTGGATCTACCATAAGTGGAGGCAATTAGCTGAAGATAGCTTCATGGGATCATTTAAAATTAGGTGGAAATAATATGGGTGGTCAGCAGCATTAAATCCTTTCTCTTAAAATTATCATTATCATCATCATCAGCAGCATCATCAAAGTATTATTCCAATTATATTGGATTAGTATTATTAATTATATTTTGTCGTTTTAGTTTGTTCTGGATCGAGTCCTTAGATAAGTTGTACTTCTCCAAATTTATCGGTACTATTTTCCACTATGTCTTCTTCCTCTTCCCCTTATCCATGTCTTTTCGTAAAATCTATTTTCTTTAAATAATATTATCTTGTTTGGCAGAAGGAATAATAGACTATATTAGAACATGCTACTGCGTAGGAAACAACAAGGATAAAGACCATTTAGTTAGAGAAGTTGGTCATGTCCTGCTTTTGTCCATGGCTATATTAACATTGAAAATGCATGGACTATGATTGCATGCACGTTATTTTAGTGTGGGCCGGCGTAATTGCAGTCAATTTTACTTTAACAAGGGCGATGGATTCAATGCATGTCCATTCAATTTTACTTTGAAGTAAACCATTGACATGTTAAAAAATACAACGCTTTTGTAAGCATGCGACTCTATAATCCAATGGCCATGGAGGGGAGAAAGGAGAGGAATATTTTTAAAGAAGAAAAAATGGTGCAGGCGCAAAGATGCCCCCTTTAAAGGAACAAACAAAATCTAGCCGGCATGCTCTTTAGCACTTCATTTAGTCGCAGCAGACTAACAGTACAACATTGGGCAGGTTTGTTTGTATTAAAATACATACATTTCATAACGTAAGTGGTTAAAAAATGAAGGTAAAAAAGATGAATTTTCAAAAATGAGAATCGAATATCATTCCCTTTTAAGAAACTAAAATCAAAGGACGGAAAATAAACTACTAGGGTAATGATTAGTTTATTCATTTCTCATCTTCTTTTTATTTTATTTTCCTAAAAAGAAAGGCCATTTGATGTTCATTTTTCATAATTTACCTTTGATCTTCATTTTTAAATACTTATGGTGTGATTCCTATGTACTATAATTCATTCAAACCCAATAAGGATGTAAACAGGCAGTGAAACCAGAACCATTAATGAGAATATTGAACCGGAACAGTTTCTTTGTTTCAAAATAGGAACCATTAATGACAAGATGGAACCGAAACCGGTGCATTACAGGCGTGCATGCACTAGACCACAATCTTTATATGCACACATGTACAAGCACACATGTAGACTAGTGCACACACAATACAAAAGCAAGGAAAATCTTGATACTCCAAACTATCACACAAATGCTATACACATCATTTAGATATGAAGAAAAGGTGGAGAATTAGAGGTGTAGAAAATTGTCCATGGTTCAAATTTGTATTGTAGGAGGTTATCTCCTGCATGATCTGTTCAAATGAGAGGGGTGAAGTAAATGCACTGCTCAACATTTAGGGCACGTTTGGTAAACAGAGGAAAATCCTTTGTTTAGAGGATTCCCTCCATCTCCTGGAATTAAAGATATCATCATACAGTATTTGTACTCGGAATTCTAGATTTGGCATTGAAAGAGGATTCCTACCATTAGTAGAATATGTGATCAAATAGTTGTAAGTTTTTTTAAAATAATTCAAGATCCATGAAGAATCAAGACCTCAAATTTTCGTAGTTGTTCTTAGCCATCTAAAATATTTGAATGGTTCAGATCGTGCAAATGGGGCCCACAAAAATATATAAAAAAAATATTTTAGAATTTGGACGTTTTTACAAATATCTCAAAATATAATGAGGATCAACGGTTGAGATTTGAGTAGCTAGCCGTTTTTTACCTTCTAGAGATGGTCACGCTTTAGATAATGATTTAGGCCCCACAGGAACCAAAAAATTGAAAAAACTACACTGTTTTTCATCCCCTTTTTTGCACTACGTGAAATCAACGGCCATTAGTTTTTGGCCGATTTCTTGTGATCCATGATGAATTAGGCTGCCATATTTGGAAACATAGCCGTTGTAGGCATTCTGAAAAGATTGGATGGTTTGGATTTTACAAATGGGGCCCACAGAATTTCAGAAATTATGATCCAATGGTCAAGACTTCATTGCAAATAACTTGAAATCTATAATGAATCAACGGTAGATATTTTATTATATAGCCCTTTTCTAGAATTTAAACATGATTGACGGTTTGGATCTTGACTGTGGGACCCAAAAGATAAGTTGCCAAAGCAAAATCCTATTATGGTCAAAGTTACCATTTTGACTGTACGTCCGCCCTGTAGGTCTGCCTTTCTTTGGTTCTACAGATTTCCAGAGTTTGAGGGGGCAGGTTGGAAAGCAAAAATAATTGTTTTTGCAAATTTCCCACATTTGTCCTCTTAAAATCCACTGTGAACCAAACGTGATAAATCCACGATCGCATGGAAAATCCCTGCGCAGACCTTTGCCAAATGTGTTGTTATAGTGTTGACAGGTTTCTTCACCAGTTTTCTCCAGGTCCAAAGTTCCAAACATTCCCCTTTATTGTTTGCTTGTATGGGAAAAGGTGGAGAAATGTAGGTGGGGAAAACGTACATTTCAAATTTGTATTACAGACAATTTTTCCTCCACTTATTTTCGCCGCCTTTTTTCTCCACATCCAAATTACCCAAGGCATGTTTGAATGTATGATGAATTGAAGTAAAGTGCAATGAAGCGTCAAATCAAGAGAAAATAAAATATAAGAGATTATGATGATATTTTATTTTTAGTTATTTGGTATGTAATCTTTTTTACTTTTTGTATAAAAAGGTGGGAGTTTTCTTGTCTTTTAGTGGTGAAAGGAGATTGTTTTTTTTACTTTTTTTGAAAAATATGGTGGGAAATTTGAAAATGTGTACTTCTAATATAACCCATTGTCTTTTCTTGTCTGGATTCACTTCACCTTAACTTAACTAGTTAATTGCCAAACACGCCCGGTACCTGGTTTCTCTCAAATCAAGAGAAAACGACTGAATAATACACCATTGTAATGTCAAATCACTGTATTAAATGTGGTAATTTTCTTACACAAGTATTAACCAATGAAAGAAGAGAGCACATACAGAAACAAGGATCACCCACATTCTGAAATTATCATAGCATATATGCAGTCCAAGGCACCTCATTTCACCCAGCCCAACTAGAATTTGACTAAATCATGAGTTAATAGAATCACTGAAGGCTAAATAGAATCACTGAAGGCCTCCAAGTGAAACCTGCTTAGTATTCTGAATCCGACACCAGTCATGAAGGCTTCCAAGTCGAAACTACCTAGTATTCTGAATCTGACAACGGTCATGAAGGATGCTGGTCTGCTGGCAATTGGAACACAGATCCTGTCATTACCTCAACTTTCTTCCTGTATCAGGGTTCTTCCCTTACAAAACTGCACTTATGGAATCCAATGTAGAATGTTAACCTCAAGCATGTGAAAAATCCTACATTTAACTTTTATGATAAGCAAACATTTGGATCCTCCTCATCTGAGTCAAATTCAACCTGCAAAAGAAAGAAAAGAAAAGAAACATAAGAAAAACAAACCCAACATATCTGAAATCATATAAAAATGCAATTGCTAGAATCTTCTACTTCAGTGCAGCTTTGAATCCCCGTATGATTTGGACTCTTTAAGGGGTGGTTTCAATTTGGTTTAAAATAGATATAAAGAACTATACACAGTTCAAATTTGTTCTATGGATAATATTCTCCACTTGTTTTCTTCACCTTATTCCCTCGTCCAAACCACCCGAGATGCCTTATGGTTTAGGCAAAATGAAAAATAAAAATGTCAGCTCGTGAAATTTCCAAGCTTTTATGTGAAGAGACAAGACTTATTTGATACATTAAAAGAATATATTATCAAAAGACAAACAAATGGCAAACAATTACTGGGACTAAATAATTATAAAAGAACCATGTACGTGTAGTCATGACCCAATGTTTTCCTCTTTATAGTTTATTCTCTTACCATAGCAAATGTAACCTGTAAGAACCAAGCTCAGGATTTTCCCATTTTCAGTCAAGAAACGTTTTGCCTCTACCACAGTAGCTTCTTTTGACAAAACCAGTCAATGAGAAATACAAATAAAAAGAAAGCACTCTCTCAATCGGCAAAGTGGTAGTTTGGTCCTCATCCCAGTTTGTGGACTGAACTGAAACCAGTGCTTATTAGTCAAAATTTAAATAATTAGATGTGATGGAACAATAACTGAAGTGAAATATACAGGTAGAACATTTTGAAAATCAGAAAACCAACAAGTTTACCCATAATCAGTGAGCCTAGATATAACACCATGCAGATACTTAATACCAATAAAAACACATTCAAATTTATAAGATACAATTGAAGTGCATCTTATTTTATTAGGTTCGTCATATCCTAATATAACAATTACTTTGATATAGATATAAAGCAGTAAGATGAGATATCCACATCTAAATATTTGTGTACTTTTCTAGGTATGTTCACGTCCTAGATTCTGGAAAGGAACTTAAGAGATAACGGGACAATTTGCATAGTATTTACAAAGGAATCCACATCAGCAATTGTAGATAATTTGTCCTTGATATATTTTAGTTAAAAGACTCCTAAATTCATGATTAATTAAAGTTGTTCTCTTCTTTGTAAATAGTTTTCTTCCCCCACATGTAAACACCATACTGTCTTTCCCCTTTCAGGTAAATTCCACACTCAGAAAATGTAGAGATGTATCCTACGTTTTAAATCACTAGCATAGCTGTGGCACACAGCATTTTAGTAAGCATAAAGAATGCAAGTCGAAATGTTTCTTTCAGGGTAAAAAAGAAAAAAAAAAGACACCAGCCCACCAATAACAACTCTGGGAAAGCCTCTAATAAAAAACAGTTATGCTTTATAGTAGATTTTGATTGATATGTGCTCACATTTTCATCTCGAAACCACTTTCCATGGCAATCACGCTTCCAACCAGCGGCTGTGAACTTTAGCTCTTTCTCTCGACGATTCTGAAGCTCCATCATTTGCTCTGCAAGCATCTTACCAGCGTCTCCAGATGGCTGTGAAGTATTATTTCTTTCATCAGATTTACCAGACTCTGGTTTGACACTTGGTGATGATTCAAGTCTCTCTTTTGAAGCAGGTTGAGACTTTGGACTGAAAAAATAAGGGTGTTGTTTTGATTTGATATCATAGCAATAATTTACATCATTCTGTTCATGTGTTCGGTGATGAAGTGTCTCAAAAGCAGCCTTCCGTGTTCTTTCAATCAATGGCTTGCTGGATGACTTGAACTGTCGGGTGGAAAGGGATAGACCCTCACAATCAGTTGATTCATTTGACAATGCTATTCTCTTTTTCAACTCTTCCTGTTTCATTAACTCCCTTTCCTTGAGCCTGGATTCTGCAGCAATGTGACGTGATCCCTTGCCATGCATCTGCAAATTCATAGATAGAAAACTATAAAGAGGAGAAATCTCCACACCAGCACATTGATCCAAACATGACGGGCATGAGGACAAGCATGACAAAGCTAGCACTGTATATATATCAAGAGAAAAGAAGGCAGGAAGATAGAAGAATGTCTGTCATACACAGTGATTGAAGATGATGGGTCCTCTAATAACATTAGAATCAGTGATGTTGTAGATATAAGTGTGTGAAAAAAAGAAAAAAAAAAAAAAAAAAAAAAAAAAAAAACAACTGAAGTAACACACAAAGATGTGGATCAAATTCAAGAACACCAGCACATTAAAGAATCAATCAATCCATAGAATCAACTGCCAGAGATATACAATCAACTCCTAGTTTAGCCAGTTGGTCTACCTCTCCATTACCCTCTGAATGAGTATGAAGGAAAGATAATAGGAACCTTCTACTAAGATCTTGAATTTCTTCAATCACACCAACTTCAACACACACCAAATGACATAAATCAAATCTCCTTCAACAATTAGGAGAAACTCACCAACAATGAAAGAAATAATTCTTCATTAGCTTCATAAACAACTACCAGACCCGAGAAGGCCTTACAACTCATGAATTTTTATTTTTATTTTATTTTTAATGGTCCCTATAACTCATGAATTAGAGGCGTCATTGAGGCCACCTACACTTGCTGGTATAGGATTTCCTCTTGAACTACAATTAAAATTTAACTTAAAGTTGTTTTATAGAAAGGAAGTTCGCAAATGGGGCAGAAACTGTGGTCAGGAGGCAAATAATCAATAACCACCAAACGCCAACCAATTTATTTCCATAACAGCAACAGAAACACCTTAGAAGTCAGAACTAGATATAGAACGTTGCCCATAGCACAACACACAGGTGAATTAAACCAGTAAAAGCAAATGGATCCCATCAAGGAATTGTTGAGAATCCTACCTTTTCTTCATTTCACAAACAACCACCAGACTACTTCGTAAAAACATGAAAAAGAAAAGCATAACAATCAGGCCCTTGACTTGCAAAACCCAACAATCCATTCTTGGTAATGACTGATGAGATTGGGCGAAGCAATAAAAGCCCCAAGATTTTTTCCAAAAGAAAAAAGAACCCCAAGATATTCCAAACCAGGATAAAACAGAAATGCACACCCGATGAGAAACTAGACCATAAAGGAGATAATCAACACATTGTGTGTCTTCCAAACACATTAACACATAAGTTCAGAATAACTTGTAGCAAACTAAAATGCAATATGGAAACTAAAAATTATCAATTGTTGAAATTGTCTTCCACAATGACTGATAAACAAAAGCCCAACCTCTTGGAGGGTTTGAAATATATATAACATTGGCCAACATCGACTCTGTGTTTCTCCCACCTGAGAATACAATTAAAGAGGATTGGAATGAAATCTGAAAGCAATCCATGAACAAGTCCTTTCACCCGCACAACTGCTGACATTCATGTCAAGGCACCATGTAGTCACGTACTTCTTTGACCAATTCCATCTTCATCATATCCCAATAACAAGTAGACTTTCCTGATTCCTCCACATTTATTTTCAATAAAAATTACTCTGCTGATGTGTCCAAACTTTAATATCAACACTGTGAACTACCATGGCTAATCTTCTTCTAGTGAAAGCGTTGTATTTGAGATTTCTCATACCATCATCAGTTGCATTGGTGTGGAAATCATTTTCTCAACTTCATTTCCATGTTTCACAAGTGCTTGTTGTATGAAGAAAAAAATACTCTTCGTTGACTGTAATTTAACATTGATACCACCCTCAACAACAAACGCTGATTAATGGAAATTCATGGAGCCGATTAATCTGTTCACCATTTCATGGCACATTTACGAAATTATTAACAGCTTTTTCCAACATTTTATCACAAATGACAGTATGGGAAATTTTTCTTGGTAATGTAAATCTCATTGGTAAAAAATACAAAAATCTTTACAATAAAAGAGTGGTACTTTAATCAGAATGAGACATACACCAACCAAAAAATCAGACCACAACCAAGGAATGAGCCTAGAGATTAAAATAAAAGTGCATCCCTATCAACTCCAGTTTTAGGCAAGATATAAGACGCCCAATCTCCACTTGGCCTCAAATACTCTGCAAATAACAAGAGTCTTTGGTTCCTGTAACTATGCTCACAACCCTCCATGGAAAAATGGAATTTTCTTCACCCAGTAAATTGCATTTGAACATTCCCCTTCTACAATCAAAGACCCATTAGATGACAGCACAGAATAATGACCCAACAATACTTGTATAGGAATAGAAAGATTTGGGGTGGCTTTTTCTTCCCCCCAGTTTCCTTCCCTTTTCTCTTTTTATTAAAGGGATTAAATTTTAGGGGTTGTATACTTACTGTTTCTGGGTATGGTTGTTTCTCAAATCTCAATTCAATTTGCTACTAAAAAGCCATGGAAACTAGGAAATCCATACATACAAAGATGAAAAGATGCATACAGAAATGAGGAAGTTAAAGAGAGAGGCAATCAATGGGGTTGGGTTCTACAAACATACAGAGAGCATGAGAGGGGAATCGAGGACGGGATTGTTGGGGCAGATGAGGCATGCGTACTTTCCATTGGAGAGCTGCTTATATGAAGAAGAAGAAGACGACGACGAAGGTAACATAAGATCTTCGATTCTCCTCTTCCTGTGTTGGGCCTCTCCAGCCCAGCTATCTCCGCCGAACACGCTCATCTCTTTACGAATTCGATGGCAAAGGGAGACCAGGTAGGTCGAGAGGGTCGTTTAAGAAGGTCAAAGCCAGACAACAAAAGCCCAGGAAAGGAAAGGGCCAACAAGAAATAGGAGTCGAACTCCCTCTAATTTCTTAACAAGAAATGGTGATCAATAGTTCAATACCCTATTCGAATTACAGACCTATGAGGCCAGGAGAGGCCCAAGTACTTATACATTTCTATAGTATATGGGATATTTATGTGCATCTATCCAGTGTGCACGGTCTTGCTGTGTATAGGCCCACTGGGGGCCCAACAGATCATAGTACATAGGGAGATGGAAAGATCGAGATTAGACCATCCGAGGTTTGAAGTTTCAAATCAATCTAGTTTTCCTAATAAGTGCTTTGACCCATGGCCGACAAATTTAATGTCTTCATATCAATAATAAAAAAAATTGACCATCCATCCAACTATCCACCCCTAACACACAACATTTCATATACCGGGCTTTGGAACTGTTTGCAACTTGTGTACCTTGTACATCACATGTCTCTCTCTCTCTTTTATTTATTGACAGGGAAATCAATGATTAGAGGCGCTGTCCAGAACGCAAATACAAGCAGGACTAAAGTACATGTAACTCTTACAATTCGCACGACTGGGACTATTCCCCCAACTCTATTAACATTAACAGGATAGCAGAACAAGGACCTTACTTACATGAACCACATGGAATAGTAGAAAACTAGAAATCAACTCGTTACAAGTAACAGAGGAGAAGTGCATATTGTGAGGCTGGTTTCTCAAACATTACAAGGAGGCAAGAGAGGTTTCACATAGAACTTCATCAGTCCTGCACTGCAATGGAATCCCCCTCGTTCTCCACATGCAAAGTAGTAATGCTTCCTCTTCATGAGCACGAATTTAAAGCCTCTCCCACAGCCTTGCATCGCGTCTGCCACCAACTTGGCCCGCTTCAGGTCACACGCCTTGAAGCTGTTGTGGTTCCTCAGCAAGTATACACTGTGAGGAAAGGTGGTGCTGTTGGGTGGGTCGTACATGAAAACTGTAACAACAGCAGTAAAAGAAAAGGTGGGGAGATTGATTAAACTGTCTTCTACGTAAAGGAATCCATCCACGGTAATGCTACTTGAAAATGGGAATGAAATAAAATAAGAGCCACTAGGTAATGGTCTTGTGGTTCCAAACTTTAGTGGTCTTCATTCACATCATTTGAATTTAAGAATCACAACATAAAATACAAAGAAACTATAATATCTATGGGGAAAACTTTTGGTACGAATCAATCACAATTTTCAAGGTAGTGAATCAGTTCCATAGAACCCAAATTGAAAGTCTTAACTGGATTAAAGTTGGTATGGTGAGTTCAACTATATGATGAAAGACACCAAGATCTAACAATTAGATACATATGTCGTTGCTGGACTTTGCAACTTCTTAAATAGATGGTCATGATAGTTTGAACCCTTCAATTTTATATGAATTCCCGATCCACACTAGGATCTTTAGATCCCATACTTGCTTATAACAAAGATTAATCAAGGTGGGAACCAGAGTACAGGTTCAGTTATAGCCGAATTATTGTCACTATGATGACGATGATGAAATTTCTCATTCGTATCCGCAACCAGAGACGGGGCCCTAGAGAGAGACCCAACCCCCCAAAGCGCAAACATCCCTAGGACAAAATTCCCCCATAATGGTATATTTCCTTTTTTTTTTTTTTTTTTTTTTTTTTTTGTAAAAAGCCACCAAGTTGGAAAAGTTTCTAAACTTTCATCTTTAACAACCCACCTTACTTGAGCATCGGTGCTCACGATAAGGTGAGCATTGTCCATTCTCTGTTGTAAGACCCGTTGGTAGGAATAGTAGGATCAACTCCCAGGCCCACCAACCTAGCAGTGAATAGTGACGGAAACTCAAATCATTGTCCCAACTACCTAATCAATGGCCAATAAATTTTTACAGTCCAAAATAAGTTACAGTCGATTCAATAGTCCAATCATAATGACAAGGTGTCAAACCTAGGATCGGTGACTTTTTTTTCTTTTTACCTTTTTTTTTTTTTTTTGTTGGTGGGGGGGGGGGGGGGGGGGCGCTTTTTAATGGTTCACTTGGACGGATCACGAGGTGGGTCCCAGTAGGTATTTAGCCACGCAGCGCTCACCTTATCGTGAGCAGTGGTGCTCACCTGGGTTCTTCGCTTTTAATGACAGTTTCAAAATAAAAAAGTAACCCAACTGAGAAAATCTCAACGTTGATTTGGAAGGGAGCATTTGAGAGAGAGAGAGAGACCCAGTGTATCGTTTTGGTAGAAGGGAGCATTTGTGAGGGCCCAAGCAGAGTAGTTGAATCCAAAACGCCAGTGGCTGGAACCCCCAACAATTCTCATCGTAGCTTCACTGACGGTAAACACACAGGCTAAAACTAGTATGAAAGAAGCAGGCCTGCTTATCACAGCCATCTTCGACAAAAAGCTCTAGAGTAGGAGAAGTAAACAAAATACAAGATGAGATGTGAATGCAGCAAGGAAGGCTGTGTTGTGATGGATTTAAAGCAAAACAACCCAAAGCTTGCTTTAGCAAACGACAAAACGCCCCTCCTAAATCCTACTCAGAAGAGCCACCAAATGTTTTGTCTGTTATATCTAGGAATGATGTCTCCCAAGAAAATCAGAGTCTTCGTTATGATTTTGCAATTCACGTGCTTGACTGTAATCCAGTTTGTCCGTTTGGAGGGACCCTGTATATGGATGATTATCCTAGGCCTAGCAAAAGAACCATCCGGTTGGAACTTGGAACAATATCAATACTAAGGATAAGAATAAATTTGGCAACTTGGATTTCTAGATGATAATTTTTTTAAGAATCAGTTATTGTCTGCTGATCAGTTTTTCCTCTCTGAAAATCTATCCAGTAACCAAAGATTCTCTTCCACTTTGGTTTGTATAATGCATGATAACCAAAGTTGGAATTTCAAAATCTCCTCTTTTCCTCAACATTGGAATCAAAGGAAACAATGTTGAACTGGGGTATAGAGAAATTCCAAGATTTGGGTTTCATTTTGGAATAATGTTTTTTTTTTTTTTTTCTTTCTCTTGAACCAGAGAAGCCAGGAAAAACACATAAATAAATGAATAGATAGATATTATTTTATGTGATTGAACTTTGCTTTTCTTTTTTTCATATTTAAAGCATATTATGTAAAATGTTAATCTTACAGCTCTATTAGAGCAACCCATGTGAGAGAGCAGTCACAAGAATGCAAGATCGAGCAATTCAACTTCATAATAGCTTATCTATCATAACTACCGCATAGTAGCATAATATCCCCCAACTAAACAGTTCAATATATCACGGGGTTGAATTAACCAGTTGTCCACATTCAATGCCCGAATTGTGTGGTTCGGATTTTCCCAACAAAAGTTCTGCATTTTCTTCCTTCCTCTGTTTCAATGCATTTGTCAGTCCCCTTGTGTGAGAACTGAGAACTGACCTGATGTTTTCTTACCTTTATTTTTTGGAAAAGGGGTCTCATGTATTGGTTATTTCAAAAAGAAATTATATGTTTTCCAATGTGATTATTAGCCCACAGACCATGACTTTCTTTGCAAAATAACTTTTAAGTATCCTTCTAAACTTAGAAATTAGGGTTTTGAAGTCTGTTTTCCTCTTCTTTCTTTCTTCCCCAACTCACTTTTCCAATTTCCTCCTGGTCACGATTTACTAACAGATTGGATTAGTCCGTTCATGGGGAAAGAAAATCTCACTTCCTTTCCCCTGACCCTTCGAAGTCCGTGGCGGCTAATGATATGAGAAGACCTATTTGAAATAACACAAACGTGAAACCCTTTCTTAAAAGATCTGGCTGGAACTCTAGGATGTTTTGAAAATTTTCACTAGTGATTTAGAGAACCTGTTAGTAATTAGATATGTATTTAAGTGTGTACAAATCCCTTGAGTGGTCTCCCACATGCTTGCTGTAAGTGGAAAGTGTGGAATTCTACTGTGGGATCCACCTATTGATAATTTGAATCATTTGACATGAATCTGATCATCCCCTCCAACGACACGGGCGGAACTAGGAGGGGCCATAAAACCCTTGGAAATTTTGAAAAGACCCGAAGGGGAGTTTCATGGTCCTTCTGTTGTAATCTTGAAATACATTGTAACACCGTTTTCTATCAGCTTAAACTTTTAGAGGAAGTGGTTGTCAACAACCCCCTTTCCCTACTCCCCTCTTTGAGAACTAGTGCTGGCTCTGCCCTATGATGGCATAACCTTAAATGTTACTTCAACATGACGGATAAAGTGTTTAATGCATAAGATTATGCTAATTGATCATGATTACTCATGTACTTAATTTTATAGTGAGACCAACTCTTGTTTAACAAACATATAAAGATATATCATTGGAAGAGATGAAACTGATGCTACTTGGTCCAATTATCAATTTGTTGGCCCACAATAGAGTTTCACGCACCCGGCTCACGAGCAGCATGTGGGAGACCACTCAATAGATCCCACTGTATCAAGCTGGTTATTTTCGTATACTTGTAGGTCCTGGCATTTCGACTATCTCTAGCCTTACTCTTTTTAAAGACTAAATATCAATCCATATACAATGGTGTAAAAGTATTCTAAAAGAGCTCAAACATCTTTATAATTGAAATAAAAGCGAACTACAATGACAACCATTCTCTAAGTTTTCCTGCCACCCAAAACTCTCAGCACCCATGCGTACAAACACTCTATCTGTACGGAAACAAGACATAACTTGTAACTTCATCAGTTAGGACCCGTAAATAGGAGAAGCAATGGAAGACACTCTCAGTATAACTAAATGACTGCGTGTGGTTGTGAGATATATATAAATATATATATATATATATATATTTATCCTATTTTCAACCTCTCTGAGGTTTTAGAGGCCACACAAAGAACTTCATCAGACCCACCGTGCAGTGTTTCCCTTCGTGCTCTCCACATGCAAAGTAGTAGGTTTTGCTCTCCTTCAACACAAACTCAAACCCCTTCCCACCACCTTGTGCCACGCTCCCCACTAATTTTGACCCTTTGAAGTCACACTCAATGAAGCTCCTGAAGTCTTTCAGCAGAGACACACTGTGAGGGAAGGTAGTGCTGTTGGGTGGATCGTATTTGAAAACTGACACCGCAAACAACAACAAACATCAACCTCAAATTATATAAATATATATATGGAAAATGTTCATATGCATCTTTGTATATATATATATATATATATATATGGGGGGGGGTGGGGTGGGGTGGGTGGGTGGGGGGTTCTTCTTATGCATACTTCCCTCATTATTTGGTAAGGGATACTTCCATAAATGGGAGGTTTCAAATATAAAAGTCACTTTTCAAGTAGATGGAGTGTTGACTTTTGTGCTTGAAAGTGACTTTTGTACTTGAAATCCCCAATTTATGGAAGTGTCCCTCTCAAAAATGGTAAGGGAAGTATGCATAAGAAGACCCCTATATATATATATATTGAACCCAAAGAGACTAAGGACACATTTGGTAATAGGTGAGGAATCCACCACTACCCCTTGAATAGGGATTCCTTAATGATAATTTATTAAGAATTTTTTATTGATATTAGTGCATATCAATGCATATAACCGAGAAAAATTAGAATCATGCATAAATCCTCAAATTTGAGGATTTTTAAATCCTCGACACGTGGTCAGAATTAAAAATCCTTATAGTAGAGGATTTCTACAGCCCAAATCCTTTGGAATTTACAATTGCCAAATAAAAAGTGTTTATGATTTGTGGAATAGATTAGGATTTGATTGACAAACATGATATAAGGAAAGTTACACTCTTACACTCACCTAAAGTATCGTTTAGGAGGAAGGGCCCGTTTCTACATGCCCAAGCACTGTAGTCGAAGCCAAAGTGCCAGTGTTCGGATCCTCCAACCACTATTGTGCTGTTTCGTTGAGCGCAGCCAGTATGGTTGAAGCCAAAACCCCAGTTTCCAGACCCTCCTGCATTTCTCGCAGTAGCCAAGCTAGTGGGGGCCATTGAGATCAAGACCAGGAGAAGGGTAGGAAGTGCAACAAGACCAACCCCACATTTCAGACCCATCTCCAATGAAAGTTCCAGAGGGAGAGTTAGACCTCAACAACACATACACACACAAAGATGGAAGTGAGAATGTTGCAAGGAAGTTATGTGCTGATGGGGTTTATATAGTGGAATTTCTTCTTCTTTCTTCAATACTTTTCTAAAGCTTATATAATAACTGTTTTGACTTCTGAATCTCCCATTGAGGGAACCAGCCTATTGAAGTCTTTGGTTTTGAAGTGGAAATGCGATTGGCTAGTGCTCCGTTATAAAAACAAACATGGAAGGCTGGCTTGTGCGGTTGGTGAGAAAATGTGATTTGTCTCATAAGTCCCATAAACCTGCAGGTTTTTCAAACTCCTGTTGCTGCAATCAGAGTTCGGTATTTCTCACTTTTGTTTGAATAGCTGGGAAAAATGGGGTGTTCGTGTTGATTCGAAATAAAATAGAACAACAGAGTAGAACTTTTTAAAAAGAAAATATATTGAGAATGTTGTGGTCACAAGTGAGAAGTTACAAATTGCAAAAAGTTCTTGAAAGTTGTAGGCTCTT
The DNA here is from genome assembly GCA_029852735.1 of Persea americana. Classification (NCBI taxonomy): domain Eukaryota; kingdom Viridiplantae; phylum Streptophyta; class Magnoliopsida; order Laurales; family Lauraceae; genus Persea; species Persea americana. The sequence continues at coordinate 55,625,064 of CM056812.1, forward strand.
ACACCTTTATTGAGTTAGCAAAACGCTTGTCCCGATACTCAAACACCGGACCTATCAGGCTCTGATACCACTTATAGGATTTTACACCTCATTGATATATCACTTATTTCAAAAACCAATTGGTGATTGGAAAAAGTACAACAATAATTTTATTATTAGGGCGAGGACTCAACCACAATTATAACCACTCAAGAATAAGGGTGTGCGTTGACCTCAACAAGAATGCAAGTAAAAAGCCACTGCTAGTGCAGGCATTCACACAGGTTTATTCACCCATTCAAAAGGCCGGCCTTATGTTATATTACCAGATAAAAAGGGAACCCACCAATGTAAAAGTACCAAAATCCAACCACATCAGATCGGTTCTAAGCCATTCATCAGCCATTTCTGCTACCTGAATTTTGCAGTTACAGCTGAATTTTAGTAGACACCTAATTATATAGTCCCACTACCAAAGATGGGCCCATAAACATTTTAGGTGGCCCACTTTTTCATTTGAACAAGAATTCTGACTTAACATCCAACAGTTAATCCCTATTCTTTTAGAGGTAGAGGGACCCACTCAGGCACTCATGAGTACGATTCTGAATTTCATTTTTTTTTTTAATTAGCATTATTTTATCATATAGTAGGATGGCATCTTATAGCTGGGCCATGTGACTCATCAAACCAGCACCAGCTGCTTTGCCAGGATGGTGTGAACTGAATGGCTCTCAAGTCTCTAGTGAGCCCTCTCAAATACAAACGTCCGAAGTGGGTAGTTGTGGGCGGAATAGAAGTCCACTCTTAGATCAGCCTGGTGTATGCATTAGGTCATACGCGCACAGACCTGGTACGCCCGTAAAACAAGCGATTCATTTCAGTCTCGTTGGACTCAGTTGCCGTGCCTCGTGCAATATAAGTCTTAACTACTTTAATTTAGTTCCTGCAGAATATGGAAAAGCCAAAATCAACGGCACAACTCAGGATATCCTCTCTCTCTCTCGTTTTCTTTTTTTCTATTTTTACAAGTGTGGATGTCTTTGACCCAAAAAGAGTATTCCTTGGGTGGTGCCTGCTAAATGCACACAAGCCAAATCTGGCATGTCTCAAACACAAGACATGGAGAGTGCCTTACTTCACGCCACCAACTCCCAGGTATCCAGATGTATGAACGTTTGCTTATGCAAAACAAGATTAACCAATCTGTGATCAATTTAGTTGAAACTCAACCCAGTTAGAGGATCTGAAAAGTCTCCGCTTGTTCTGCTTTCATTTAGAGCATGTTTGGCAAAAGGTAAGGAATTCATAGATGTAAAGATTCCTTAATACCTTTGAAACAAGGATTCCCTACTGAAGATTTGTATAGCTGAAGATCTCTCATCAATTTCGGTACATATTGATGCATATATCGGAGAAATTTTGATTTAAGCGCAAATCCGCATAAGTGGGGATTTCCAAATCCTATAGGGAAAGGTCAGATTTGAAAATCCAAACAAATGAGGACTTTTATAGGTCCAAGTCCTCGGGGATTCTCAATTGCCAAATATATATTTTCCATGAGTGGTTGGAAAACGGAAATCTTTTCAATGAGGACTTGGAGGCCAAACGTGACCTAAAGTGTTTTACACATGATTAATCTCTCATCCATCTGATAGTAGCCCGAGTCCTCATCTAAGTGACCTAAAGCCAATACAACTGTGCTTCATCTTCCTATAAGCCTGGTCCCAATTTGTTGAGGACCTGAACCAAACCCAGCAGGCACATCTATTGACTGCTCCCGTCATCCCTGGGTCATCCGGTCTAAATTAAAACAAATCACCTGCCCTTATCCATAGACAATTGCTTTTAGTTGAAAGAAAAATCGATCCATCACCATCACACTAACAATTTAAATGTGGCATCTCCTACGAGTAGGGCTGAACAACAGATGACATTCTTGAGATCCATGCTAGTTCAATGCAGTGCCCTTTGTTCAAAAGCCACACATCCTGGCCATTGATTTGAGCGGTCCATCATGGTCGGAGAATGCATCCAAAGAGAAGGACCACATCTCAGATCAGCTGTCCAGATCGGAAACCATTAGCACCAATTATACAAGTACAAACCCTTTAGGCCCAAAGGCCCTTACCTTCATAGTTACTCTCGGAGACCCCATAAATAAATATACAGGCACAAAGCTAAAACATGGAAGACAGACACCGTCCCATACATTAAAGACTACTGCCGATATGAACGAGGCAATAGCCGCTCATTTGTTAACGAATATACCATCCTCGTGGTTTTGGCCATCCTCGTGGTTTTGGACAAAATCCAGCTGCTTTTGGACAAAACCATAGCTACCTCAGGTATATACCATATAGTTTGATGATCCCAAGCCAACTCAAAAACGAAAACGGCTATGGAAGGAACAAAATGCCAAGAACAAGCATTTAATAAAATGCCCATAAAGCAACAGAATCAAGAGCAACAAGAAGAGAATGCCAGTATAAATTAACCCACTAAAAGACCGATGTAAGAAGAAGGCCTCAAAGTTATTGTTGCAGTCCTATTCTCTAAAGACGCGATGGCAGATACACAACTGCATGATGAGAGAATGGAGCATTCCCAACACAAATCAGCAGATTCCAACAGAAATGATGAAGCATTGGAGATCACGGTCATGGAATTAGAAAAGACAGGGGAGACTGCGGTCATGGAATTAGCAAGGACAAAGGAAGAACTCCTTCGCGCTCGAGAAACAGCCACACAGTCCTGGTTGGACTCAAAACCTCTTATTGATGAGCTGGAGAAGCTTCAATCAGCCCTCACCAAAGCCAGAAACAGAGTTTCAGTTGCAACAGTAACCATCTCAACCCTTGAATCCCAACTTGAATCGACAAAAACAAGTATCAAAGCCAAAGAAGAAGAAGAGTTTAAGGCCAAGAGGACCATAGACAAAATGAATCGAGTTCTTGATAGAAGCCATGTGGAAATAGAGACACTCAAACTTGAAACTGATGAAGAAAGGAGGGCACGAGCCAAGCTAAAACAGGAGCTACGCCTGCGGAGGCAATCTCTACGAAGCCTGCGCCTCATGCAGAGAGCAGTCAGAATGGAATCAGAGGCTTTCGGGGCATCAGCAGCTGCGGCACTTCGTCAAATCAAAAGCTCAAAAACAGAAAACGCATTCATGGAACTCTCTCACAAAGACTACGATGCACTGAAGAGAAAAGCCGATGAAGAGACAGCACTAGCAGATTGGCGTGTCTCTGTTTCCATGGAACAAAGACACATGGCCGAGGCAAGCAGAGAAAAGGCATTAAGGAGATTAGCGGAATTATATGCAGAAAAACAATCAAGGAAACGACATACACATGCAGATGAAATAACAGAAGATGACATCACAAAGAAGGCAGAAAAGGAAGAAGTGGGAAGCCCAGGGGAACCAGAAAAGGCAATTGTCGTGCAGTCAAAATCTCTACAACACCATTTTAAGCTAGTCAATGAGAATGAAAAATTCCCAACTAGAGGCAAAACAAAACAAATGATGAGAAGATCTAAAAGCAGTGGCTATAAGAAGAGAACAGTCAAGAAGAAGAAGCCATCAATTTTGCAACAAATACAACAGTTTCTTGTGCGTAACATAAGGAAGTTTTTTGGATGATTGCAGATTAAAATAAAAAAAAAAAAAAAAAAAGAATTCCATCATCTACCGGTCACTGTGAAAACATTCAAAATTCAAGTCTAATAAATGTCATAGAACAAAATTTGGTTACAGATATAGTTGCATATGTTTGTATTGCTCGAGGGGTCTGGAATTCTTCCTTCACCTCTTTTACAACAAAATCTGGTAACTGACACTTGTCCAAAGCATTACAATGGTTTGTGATCATATATGTAAGGAATGATATGAGAAGCAGGGTGACTTCAGATATCAATTCTACTAAATTAATCTATGCCCACCATGGTATAGGAAGCCTGAACCATGTAACCATATGAATTTTGAATGTATAGCCAAATTCTTGACACATCCATCAGCTTCCAAATAGCCTTGTTCCTGTATCCCAAGAAAGAGCTAGCAAAGTATCAGTAACGGTTGCAACTAAGTACCAATCGGAAAAATCCACTTCCTCTGAAAGAAAGTTCATTAAGAGCATTTGCTTTGCCCTATAAATTCAAATATGCAAGCCTTTATGAAAGGGGCCCTATTATGTATGGATAACATATTGGCACTCCTGGAAAATCTCCTTCGGATGAAAATGACTGCATACTTTCAGGCCTGTTCAACACGGACCATTGCTATGATATCTATTTGTAAGCTACTAATCAGATATGGTCATCCGATAAAAAAGAAATTAGAGAATGGTCTGCCACAAAAGTGGTTAGCCAGAATTAGGGTTTCAACTAGCAAAAGTTTAACCCACTGCTCAGGTAAACAAATATGGATTATTTTTTTAATTAGAAATAAACATGAATAGAGGTCAACAGCAAGCATAATAGTCAAGCATGCAGCAACAAATTATAATAATAAAAGACAAAGTCCACATACCAAGAGGATGCCTCAGTGCTCATCGGAACATTTTGGAGTAAGCCTTTCGCTCCTGATCACGTCTATCAGCAATCTGTAATGCGATATTTTAGTTTTCATGGTCCTATCCAAGGACAGTCCATTAGAGCTAAAAATCTTACAATTAGAAGCAAACCAACTGACCTTTTTCCTTGCAGCAGCAAGCTCTTTTTTTATTCCTCCTTAAAACACCAAAATAAATTAAGCCAGAATGTAAAATTGCTTAGCATTTGAAAACCCATAAACAAAAGCAACAAAAGCATGCTAAGGCAAACTGGAAGGCACTCACCATCATTCGGTTCCAATTCTAATGCTTTCTTGAAGCTTTCAACAGCCGCATCTATATCATTAAGTGCCATGTATGCCTAGTAGAATCAACAAAAGCAACTAGTAACTTGTTCAATTAACTGAAGCCAGTTTTTTTTTGGAAAAAAAAAAACCCTCAATATGGATCAATATCAAGTCTCTAATAACTTCTTGACACTTGATGTAGTAGGGCAGAGCTGTGGTTAGGCTTGGGTGGGAAAAAATCATGGACATTAACTATTCTAATCAAAACACCTTTCAAAAAAAAAAAAAAAAAAAAAAAAAAAAAAAAAAAAACTATTCTAATTGAAACAGCAAGACTGCTAGAGGAGAAAAAAAAAAACCCAACAAAGATAACTGCAAGAGGAGCCTGAACAGAAAAATGACCCAAGGCATATAACTTATTCAATTTCCAAGTTTCATTCCATTCCCAAACACATTAAAATTATTAATTAATTGATATGAGAAACATAAAATTGTCAGTGAGCTTCCTAAGCAAGTGCACATTCACATGGTCCATCGAGGGTCCATGCTCAACAGAAAAGGCCTAAACCTCAAGCACAGACAGCTTTTCCTAGATAAATGGACAAGTTAGGCTTGATTTGATGTTTGTACTCCAAATACAATATAATGTTAAAAGTTTTCATATGTGAACTGTACCGCCAATTTGATCTCGGGAAAGAATGAGAAACCGCAAATACCACATTGGGTGCAGTTCTTGTACCCAAATTAAATAAAGCTCAAGCACCAGATCTCATCAAAAAATACTAACCTGACCTTGTCTGAACAGTGCTTTGACATTGTCCTCCCCTTCACGCATTGCAAAATCAGTGTCCAACAATGCACCTTTTAGATCTCCTAACTTCAACTTACACGCCTAATAAATAAGCATATGACACATTGCGCAGTTAGATCTAAAGACAATGACTACACAACAGAAAAGCCACAATGAGCCAAAAACAGAAAAATATTATAAAAAAAAAAAAAAAATTGCAAGCAAACCAGGAAAAATGAAGATGTGCACAGACTAAGTTAGACTGCTAAATAAGAGTCATGACGTATGAGGCTATTACTTTGTGATTAAAATATGCACAATGGCACAATAAATTACATGCAAATGAAGCAAGCACACAAATATAGCCAACATATATATCCAGGAATAATCAAGTGCACACAGTGTGCATGGTATATTGGAGCACACCTCATAGTGGGGCCCACCTAATGACCCATCCGAATGAACCACACACATGGGACCCCCCTAAATTACACCAGTCCCTTTTTTTACACTCATCCGAATGAACTATACCATTGGATCGACAGGTCTATTTTAAAAAGGACAAAAATTGTTGGGCATTGATGAAGGGGTTAGGATGATCAAATAAGGCCCATATTTGTACACAGGTAGACCCAACCAGATGAAGAGAGTTCCCTAGCCCCATCCCCAAGTGGGGCCCCAGGTGGACCCCATAGTGAGGTGTGCATGGAAGCAATGGATAAGCCCTCCATATATATCTACGTATATGTGTGCGCGCGTGCATGCATTGATGTCATGCTCACAATAATTTATACTATTCAAAGCATTTTTAGAGTTGTGGTTTGTGTGAAATGTAAAATAAAATCCTCCAAGAAGAACAGTTTGTCAAAATTGGCTTTACAGAAAACTAATAATAATAATTTATTGTGCAAACACAATTATCACAAGTATATGTTTAAAAATACACAACACAAGATTCAAGTTATTTTGAAGAATAAACCTGACTATGCATGGATTCAATCTTCATTATAATAGTAATATGCCTTGCCCGACCATGGGGCCAAGAGACTGCAGTGGTACAATCCTAATAGCTGCATGGAAGCTGCAAACAACTCCAACAGCCATAAATTACTGCTGGCATAATTGTAGCAGGCTAGAATTCCAAATAACAGGCAGCCAAGTATAGCTATTAAAAGAGAGATATAGTATACTATTACTGCAGAAAACCTTACTTTTTCAAAGAACACACAAGGTTCACAAGGATAAATACAACGACTTTAACTTAATAAGACAGCAAAAGCAATTGGAAGCTGTTTGTTGTTGCATCCAGATGGTTTGCAGATTACCTTTAGAAATAATAATAATAATTATTATAACTAAAAAAATTCAATGCTCATGTTTCTCCTTCAATGATTTTGCTGTAGTTAACATTCTTTAAATCAAAGTTTATCTATTACCAACCAAGATAAATAAATAAATATGAGTCCTGAGTACATGATAGAGTGAGATACTGGAACTCTTATTTATTCTACAAACATTTATGCATAGGAAAACGTACAAAAAGAAGGCATTGCCTTTAAAAAGGAGATGCATAGGAACGGCAGGAAAATTGTAATCCAGGCAAGAGAAAGTGCAGGTCAGTAATATAAAATAGGAATTAATCTCTTTTTCACACTGTTTGACATTTCTAACGAAATAAATTTCTCAACCTCAACATCAACAGTATCCAACTTTCTGGACTGAAGTGAACTAATTTGGACATTCAACATAAAGCATTGAATTTTACTTATAAAACATCATTCGAAAGACACATCAAGAACATAATTCCACCAAGAAGATCAATGAAGAAGCTTACAGAGCTATTGGTAAATATCTGTGACTTTGTCTTCCTCAAGTGAGAACTCTTTTCTACAAAAGGAGAAAATTAAATCATCTAAGTAGGCACTCCAGACAAAAAAGCGTAGGCACCTGCAATGAATACAGTAGATATATGGCAAGACTGACAGTACCTTCATTAATCTCTTCTTTCTCCCAGCAGACATCTAGGTAGCGCAACGCCTTCCTGTACTTTCTAAGAGCCATCTTAAAATCCTGTTTCTGTATAGATAGATAGTTAGATAGATATATATATATATATAGAGAGAGAGAGAGAGTTATGCCAATTCCCAATGGTTAATGGATACGGTAGGTACAAACAGAAAAATGCAAATTCTAAACATCAATAATCTTTTCAGCAACAAATTTTAGACAGAAAGGACCACAAAAAATTGGAACATGGAAAAATCAGCCAAATGGATTATGTGAAGGTAAACTATAGACATGGGACTTTATGGATTATGTAAACAAATCCTCAGTTGAATTCAAAACATTCATACATGGTTCTTTCAGGTTCTATTTACAGGGGAAAAAATATTTGAGACTTTCGTTCGAGATGAACCAAGACTAAGGGTCATTTTCTGAAGTATATCAGCTGAGAAGTAATCACATTCAGTCGTATAAAAGACATAATATGACGATTGTTAAGTAGTTAATTTGCCTCACCTCTAACGGCTAGGTATTTTGGGTGTATTGGTTAGCAACTTGAGATGGTATAAGAGCCAACACATTCCAGGTTAGAACCTGTGCAGGGCACAAATAAAAAGGGCCTCATGCCACGTCGAGTGTTAAAAATGTTGGCATCTGCAAGCGCGGGTGCACAGGCAACAAGGCCCCATCCCACGTGGAGCATCTTATGCGGGGGCATTCTTCGAGTCCAGGCAGGACGGGTGTTGTTACGTAGTTAATTTGCCACACCTTCAAGGCCTAGGTATTTTGGATGTATTGGTTGGTAACTTGAGACCGATGTCTCAAACTTCCCGAGAATTCAAATGCATATTATAAGTGCAAGTCGTAATTGCATCATTAGTCAATACATCACCACTACTGAAACCAATACATTCGAGGCAATTGAATGATTTGCCATAGAAAAGTGTCAATTGTATAGGCTGAACCACCGTGCACATTAGCCAATACAGCCTGTACAGAATATGTTTGGAAATTTGCAGCTACATCCTTCTAACCAACGCAACCAAATCTTGGTAAGGGTGGACATCTTAGAACAGACTCTTTAGAGCCAGAAGTCATGACTACAAATTTGCACATCACCTTGTAATGCTCATTTCCAAAGGCTTTGATAGACTCTACAGCATCAATCCACCAAGAAATCTCACTCGGCTTCTCATCAAGATCAGCAGGCCAATCAGGATACTGGTCACCATCTTTGAAGAAATTTGAAATGCCATCATCCCCGCCTTCCGGGATTTCTCCACAATCTGCAATCATTATATCAACAGAGGGAACATCTCCATCACCGGGGGGAGTGTGCTCAATAGACCGAACGACTCCCATGCCTTTAATCACCTTCCCGAATACAACATGTTTCCCATCTAGATGAGAGGTACGTGTGGTGGTAATAAAAAATTGAGACCCGTTGGTGTTGGGTCCAGAATTAGCCATTGATAGCATTCCTTTCCTCTCATGTTTCAGTTCAAAGTTCTCGTCCTCAAACTTCAACCCATAGATGGACTCTCCCCCTGTTCCATTCCCAGCAGATAAGTCTCCACCTTGTATCATGAAACCCCTGATGACGCGATGAAAACAGACACCCTGAAAGAAATGGTTTTTATTATAACCATGATAAGATAAAATGATAATCATGAGTAGAGGCCATTAGAACATTAAAAATTGAAACAAATCCAGTCTATATTAAGATACTTCAAATGCCATAAAAGTCCCATGTCTAACATAACATGACATCGATATTGACCCGGTTCTTTTCTTCTTTTTTATTTCTTTTAGTAATATATGATTAGGGTTTCATGTAATATATGATTAAGCCGTACCCGCATTTCTTATAATTTGAAAAAAAATATTGGAAAGATTAAAAATAACATGTTTCCAAATAATCTAAGAGTCAAAGATCTTAAAGACAATAAATATATTATGCTGTTTACATTGACACATGAGTGCCTTGCAAGTTTTTAATGCCTAGATCAGTACAAAAATGTGACACTCAAAAGACAAGCTGGATAGCTCGGTGTAGGGACATCCACTCCCTTAAGAGGATCATAATTCAACCTCTACTCAAACTATTGGAAGTCACCCGTTCCAGCCAATGTGGCCACCCACCAAAAAATGATGCTTATTACAAAATGAGATTCCCATCAACCTAGCTATTCATCTAAAAGTGTTTATTTAGGGCATGTTTGTTTGCAAAGAATACACAAGAATTGAATACATAGGAACTCGTTATCCAAGGAGCTCAGGATTATTGAAGAGGAATGGGGTGAAGGATACGAGGTGTTTGCTGCACTGAATTCACATTTGTCCCTTCAATCCTTGCTACTTTTAGAAATAGAAGTCTTACAATTCCTATGTATTCAATTACATGAAATAACCAGGCCCTTGGAGGAAAAACTGAAGTGCATCTAACCTCCAATAAAGTTTCTAAAAAACAATCCAGTTGAAAAGACAGTAGAGGCCGATGAAGAAAAAGGTTTTATCATCTCTAATTCAAATAGGTCTCACGTCGAAAAAGATCATTGATGACAAGTTGCTTTCACGACTAGACAAATACCTAAAATTGACGCCATGATGGTGGTGTTGTACAAAAGGTAGGTCAGTGGATTAGGCAATACAAGACATCAACCATATGGGATACTTCAAGCCATAATTGCAAGCCCATTTCCAAGCCAACAAAAAATATGCAAGCCATTTACTATTTCTTTCAGTTCTATCATCCGTATCATCCATTTACTATTTTTTCCAATTGTATCACCCGTATCATCGCCTAAGTCAATGGATAACAGTGACTGCCAGAACTCATACGGTTCATGTGTAAAGCCGCTCCACCAACATACCAAAGTCAATGTCTAAAATAATTGTCAACGCATCATGTACGACTGCTGACACAGTAGCAAATTTCAATTATATCTCCCCGTGAAGTGTGAACCCAAAGCAAACAAGAAAAAAAAAAATTGTTTCATACTGAAAAGAAAAATCAAATGTATAAAAAGATTAGAAAAAAAAAAACACCCCAAATCCCAATCAAAGCAAGAAACACATGACAAATAGAAATCTTCAGTCCTAATGGAACCCGGGCAAAACTAAATGAATAAGAAAAACTTCCCAAATTCAAAGCAAGAAACACATGATCAATAGAAATACTTAATTCTAAGAATCCCAAAATTCTTCCAAACTAAATGTAGAATCACTACAGCTCAAATCACCTAAAGAGTCTTGATGTACCTCGTACAAACAATTTTAAAAAAGTACCCTTATCGAATGACAGTTGAAAACGCAATTGAGGGCATGTTTGGATGTACCCCAAATCGCGAAAAAGTCCCAACCCTTTTCCTACACTGAAAAGATTCGTTTTTTATTATATTTCTTTCCCCCGCTCAATCTGCCATCTTCCATCCCAAATCAAAAACCCCAATTCCAAATTCCCAAAACCAAAAACCCACATCCACTTCCCATTTTCCACATCACCCCAAACAAGAATCAACACTCCAAGATTCCCGGTACATCCAAATGCAATCCAAAAACCGAAAAAGGTTCCCTCTTTCTTGCCTTTATTCCCCAAACACCTGGTCCAATACAGCCTACAAAATGAACCTGACGAAATCATTACAGAGAAAAGACATCACCACCCCCGATGATTACATGATTACCCAAAACCTCACGAGCCCCATCACCTAGGCAAACCCGTAATATCCCAAAACCCAGAGGGCAAAACCGTCATTCCCCATGCATACCTTGTAGTGGAGAGGAGCTCCTGTGTTGGGTCCAATGCCCTTCTCTCCAGTGCAGAGGGCTCTGAAATTCTCGGCCGTTTTGGGGACGACATCTTTGTACACCTCCACGACAATCCTCCCCTCCAGCTCCCCTCCAATGCTTATGTCTAGAAAGCACCGTGGGTTCACCATGCTATCCTCCGCCTCTAAAACCCTAATCCCTCTCTCCCCTCCTCCTTCCTCTTCTTCCTCTGGTTTTGAAAGATTCAAGCCGCTATTTCAATGAAGCACGGGTGGTTGCTAACGTGCGCCGTGCGGTGGGTGTGGCCTATAAAACTGTCGCAGGCGTGGGCGAGAGAGAAGTGAAGTGACGCTTGAGCTTTTGAGGTTTTGTTATATAAAATCTTTGGCGGTTTCGTCATTGATTCTGAGTGTGGGGGTGGTTTTTTTTTTTGCGTGTGTTGGTTTGCCACCGTCAATCAGTTAGAGGTGGGCCTTTGCAATGGAACAAATGGGTCCCAAAATGGCACCTGTAAAGGAAGGAATGGTCAATGGTGGTGTTGTTTATTGGTGAGGGTGAGGCCCAGTCTAGTTTTTGGTTAGAGAGCAGAGGCTGTGTTTTTTTTTTTATGCAGTGTGTGTGCGTGTGCAGTTGTCTTTATTACGGGAGATGGAGACAGACTGGAGTGTTACAGGGCGGGGGGGCGTTTGGATTTTATGACAGATTCGGTGAGTGAGTGGTCGCCATCAACTGGTGTGGGGAGGAAACTTGAGAAGTTTTGAAATTGTGGGGAGAATGAAGTGTGTGGCAGACGAGCAGTGGAGGGAGGGAATAGGGATGGTTTTGTAGGTGCATGGCTTGGCGGGCACGGGCGCAAGACATGGACCGTACATTCGTTTCAGGGGTTCTATGGTGTGAGTCTGTGGGAATCCATGGGTGGAGCCCGCCTAATTAAAATGCTTTCCTTTGCTTCAGGATGTTTCCAGATTTCACCATGAATAGGAATTCATTTGCATGCCCGTGTGCATTTCTGGGAAGATGATATGCCATCAAATCTTCCTAGCCCTTTCGAGATACAACTCAAGTTCATTGATCAACAATTGCTTGTTTTCCATAGGGCCTACTTTATCAATGGCAAGGTTTATAGAGAGAGGTTGACAGAACATTTGACCTACCCCATGAAAGTTACACCTTTAAATAATTGTCAGATTGGTTCAACATATGTGAAGGGTCATTGAATTCAACAGAAGAAGGCCCTTGTCTGCCAAGGGCAAAAAAAAAAAAAGCAGAAGTAGGCCAAGTATGAAAAATCAAAAGGTAACATCTAGAAATGAAGTGTTTTCGAGACTTTTTGCAGTAGTGAGTACGAGATGGGACCCTACCTGCCCGAGAAAGAACAAAATCCCTACTGTAGTAGGGAGTGGAGGCCGACTTTCTTGTTGTAAACTTCATCATTCATAAATGACACTCTTTGTCTTCTCTTTATTCCCATGGGGACCCATGATTTATCTGGAAGCTGCAGTTTAAGATGTGATAAAATATAATGATCAAATACCATAATGGTGTCATTACAATCCAATAAGAATCATTGCGACACGTGTGTTTTAAGTTTTAACATGAGTAATGCCTCATCTGCTAAGGGCTCACCGGATGCATGAAGATCAGGGGGACATAAGAAATGGTTAGGTTTCCACATGTACTACACATGTCTTAAAAAAAGAATCAGTTGGATTAATTTAGGTTTAGTTTGGCACTTTATTAATATAATAAAAGTTAAACAAAGCCTTTATTTTTCAAATAATATATTACATTAAATGCACTTTATTTAAAAATCCCTCCATCTTTTTCATACAAAAAGTTAAAAAGCAACTACCGATATCGACTAAAATACAAAAAAAAAAAAAAAAAAAAATCACTTTTTCATACAAAAAAGTCAAAACGATTCCATAACAAATAACTAAAAATAAAATGTCATCATAACCTACTTATATTTTATTCTTCTTTTAAAATCAACTTTATTTCACTTGACTTTATTAGTAGAGTTACCAAATTGGCCCTAATCATATCACTTTATTTTCAAGTTTTGATGTCTTGATAGTCTTGCACATGCTCTCATGCACAACCATTATCACAAAGGTGTAACCCACTTTAGAGGATCACCTGCTACAGAAGTTTTTCTTTTCTTAATCTTCAAGTTCTTCAAAGTTTAATTGTTGTATATCATCCAAACTCATAATCAGAAATCCAAATCAGCCTTTCTATGTCAAACTAGAGCTACTTAAAAAAAAGAAATAAAAAACACCAAAATTTCCATCATAAACTAATCTTTCTCAAATGAGTTCACTTCCCACCATGCTTCTCGGAGAGTCAGCTTCTTATCATTCAAAAGCTTTTGAGAGGAAAAATGTATCTTTACAGGGGGAGAGAGATAAGTGATCTTTTTTTCTATGCCAGCTAAGGGGACTAGGAACTAAGAGGGAGGCCACACACGTGCACATATGAAAGAAGGACAGATTACCAAAAGATCAAACCATTAGTAATTGGGCGAGAGATAAAGTTACAGACTAAAGAAGAAACCCTCATTGTCAAGATAGAAGTCATGAATGTTGAAAAGGAGAACTCAAACCATCGGTAGTTTGAAAATGAAAGTCTTCTAAAAGGTGACATATTTACATATTCCCACTTAAGAGAATCTCATCTCTTCCATGTGTTTAATTCCTTGTTTAAAGCTTCATAAGTCAAAATATTGTTTTTATATGTTTAAACCTTATTTAATATAACACGACGTCCTGTATGTTTCTTACATGTGTGCTCCATTTCCATTTAGTGTCCCGTCTCTTATGTTAAAAATGTAATTTACATTGGTTGTTGTTCCTCTTTATTTCTTTCTTCATATTTCTCTGGAGACATAACATCTTTATTTCTTTACATATCTGAAAAGAGAGGAAATTCACATGGATTCTATCGCCAGTATCTCATGTAAGTATTCATTTGGATTTTGAATTATAGAAACTTTAGTGCAACCAATCAAGCTCTATTTTGGTCATCTACTATTGAATACATATGGCACATGTCATTGAGTGTTCATTTTTCCACTACGGGGTTGACTTGGTGCTCTTAGAAAATGGGGGACCATGCATGGTTACTCCAAAATGCCCATATTGGAGGAACTAGAGGACCAACTGAAATGGGTGCTCAATATATAAACTCAAGCTTTTGGTGCAAGGAAATATAGTGATTGTCACATCAAATAGATTCGAACAGAGTAACAGATCTGCATTAGCAATGACTTGCAGTTGTGGACGTTGAAAGATTTCAGGGCAGTGAGGTTGGAATTGGAGGACATTTTGATACACCCTGCAAGCAAAGCCTAAAAATAGTCATGGTAATCTTGTCATAAAAGGGCCTATTTGTTTAAATAGAATACATATGAGTTTATAGTTAAATGAACTCCATCTTTAAGATTATTGGAAGTGAAGGGGAGAAAAATGATATGAGGTGGAAGGTGAAGGGTGCAAGATATATGGTCGCAATGAAGTTCGGACCTTGACTTTCCTAGGATTTGAATTGCTAGGATTATGGTTAGGTATTCATTTTTCATCTTCCCTTAAATTTATTTTCATAAAATAAATGTTACTTGATGCTCTCTTTTTTTTTTTTTGTTTTTTACTTTTGATCTTCATTTTTAACGACGCAATGCATTAATTTCCACTAGCATATCAGGATTTTCATTTGAGGGGTGCATTCTCTAAAAGGTAGTTCAGTTTTGGGCGCCAAAAGTGAGATTTTCATGTGGATCTTGAGTGTTGCTCATGGTTTTTATCGGATTCTTAGAAATCGAACTAGAATTTTCATATAAGTTTTTGAAGTACACTGAGGTTGGACAGGTGCGACCACGCCCACATGCCTTTACTTGCGTCTGCCGCTGGCCCCGCCCAGATCCAGTCTAGACTGAGAGCTTGGAAAACAGTAACAGTCCAACATGGTATGCCTAAGTTTCAAACTGAAGCCCATTTATCAAACAAACCAAACAAAGCTTTATGGGCTGTAGGACTTCACTAGATCCATTAATTTCCAAAATAAGACTAATGTAAACCTTTCATATCTTAAACAGTTTATGAGACAGGACAAGTTTTTGGTGAGCTACACTCTCAGGTCAGCCCAACCCAGTTGGTATTCTTTATGGTGAAACTGTCCAATTACATCCAAGTACAAATTGCAGTCTGAATTCCCTAAGGCACAACGTGGGCTGGCCCAGAGTGGAGCCTGCATGTCCCAGCCCGCATGGAAATGCAATGCAGGGTGGCTTTGTTCTGGTTTGGGCTCAGGCTTGGGCCTTGAGCACCCAAAATTCGGCCTAGATATCTGAATTATTTGTATGTGGAATGGTTATATGATGTTGACCACATTGCAAGTAAGGTCTAGCGCATGAGAGATGGGGGAGCAGTCTGAGTTTTTGCTGGGATCATTTTTGAAATTGACCATATGTGTGTGTGATTCAGATATTTAGCCAATTAAAAGGTGCTCATTGTTGCAACCAGGAGAAAATCGGTTCGAATCATTTACCAATTTTGGCAGGGTTGGGCCAGGACAATAATTAAGTGGGCAGCTCACCCACTTGCACCCCTTAGCATTCACTACATAGACCAGACTCCCAAATCCCAACTTACCCTGCAACTGATAAGGATTTGGCATGGCAATAATGACTCATGTACCTAATGTTAGGCCAAATCTCCAGCCAGATGTGTCATCTCAGGTGGATAAGCAGATGTGGAAAGGGCAAGTAATGATATAAAAAAATTAGGTCATCCAAGGGTGAGTAATGATAAAAAAAAAAAGGTCATGCACTAACTATTGAGCCTTCTACTACTTAGATCGATTCATGGTTGATTCCGCGCGAGCATCATAAACAGCCAATATAAGGTAGAAAATGTTGGATCACCACTCAGAAATGGACCCCTTTCTTTCCTAATTTTTAGCTCTATTACCAGTCCCTACACCTAGGGTTGTGCTCTAGTGCAGATGTCTCTCATGGATCCATTGTTGACTCTCTTATGAAACCTACTTGAAGCCTGGCCATTTATTCATAAGAAGGCAGGGAATTAAAAGATCTAGATGATACCTACAAC
This sequence comes from Persea americana, assembly GCA_029852735.1. Lineage (NCBI taxonomy): Eukaryota > Viridiplantae > Streptophyta > Magnoliopsida > Laurales > Lauraceae > Persea > Persea americana. Next base: position 55,641,556 of record CM056812.1, read on the forward strand.
TCTGCAAACGACTTTGATGCCACGATAATAAGGAGCAGTTTGTTTGTTTGTTTTTTTTTTTTTTTTAATGGAGATTGTTGCTAATTTCTGTTTTTTAACCATCTATTTGGACTGTGCTACTGATACCAACCGACTACTGTTAAGGAACCTTTTACTTACCACACAGAAAAAGAAAAACTACTGTTAAGGAACCAATGGATGGATGGTTAAATTTGGTATTTTTCTATCTGTTAGTTCAGGAATCTGGATATCACAGTCTATTTGAATATTTGCCAATTTATGTTTGTAACCATTAGGTATACATATGAAAGATGAGGTTCAATTGCAGTTGATTTTGCAATTGAACTCCGAATCTGCTCCAATTTTCCAATTGATTTTGACCTGATAAATTGAAGTGCCTTTTTTTTTTTACCAAACTCTCAACCCAATTGGTGTATTTCTTTATTAAATATTCCCATCTGCAAAAAAGAGGCCCTATTACTCTGGCAAAAAAGAGAGAGAGAGAGAATTTCAACCTCCAGGTATAGTTTTGTCCATTTTAAGTTAAAAAATACAACTTTTTTTTTTGTATAATCTCAGTTTTTTTATCCTCTCCTTTCTTCCTTGACACAGCAGTTAAAACTCATACACCTTGACTCAAACACATGTCCCTATTGCTGGTATGGTCCCACCGTCAAATTAATCACTATTAAACACATTCAAATTTTTTTTTCTAATACTCTATTCACATTTTTTTAATTGCTCGTGATGGGGCATTTATTTTTTAGCGGTTTAGTTTTTATACAGTGGGCCCTGCTGAGAAGCCTCATATATTTCTCACGATTCCCACACAAGTCGATTTCCAATTGTACACCACTAAATGCACAACCAATTAAAGTTGACGTCTAACGCAGTACTAGATCACCAATTATAAAAGGAAAATATAAATATCCCAATCCATTGCGTATTGCATAATTTTAAAATAAAAATAAATAGAAAAACTTGCATTTTATATTTTTTTGTTAGATATGAAATATTTACTCTAACTAAGTGTGAGAATATATTCATACAAAAGTTGCCTCATTTACACCATTTTCTCACACCTTATTTATACAAGTGAGCACAAACAAAAGTGTCCATGGCAAATGTTAATAGACCAAACAAATCCTTCATATCTTGAAGAATAACATTATTGATAAAAATTACATTCATATAAACATAAGTTCATTTGTTACATATTGTGCATTGAGTGCGAAATTTGTCTGCTCATTCAAAACATGCAAAAACATCTCTCCTTTTTATATTTGGATGACAAGCGCATTTAGCAAGAGAATACTGTTACTTTTAAGTGGTGCCCACGTAAATGCAAGATGACAGAAGGAGGCATGGCAATGGAAAGACTCTATTCATTTAAGGAAAATATGTCACATCAAGCAATTTAAATAAGGGATTTGATCAGGTGCCATATGTTCGCCTGGGCTGTGTGCGAAGTGGCTCGTCGACCGCTTGATTGCGATGCTCATGCAACAAACAGAAAACAACATACATAATGAAAGAAAGAAAAAACATTGACTTCCGAGAAGAAAACCCTACCCATCTCTCTGTCTCTCTTCTCCCCAATGGATGGAGAATACCCCGGCAGCTTTCGCCCGCATCTCAATTGCTGATCCAGTTACAGTCAACGACGCCCGCTCGTTTTTCCCTTAAAGATTGGAATACCAGGAGACCTTCCCCTTTTTTCTCCGGCAAGATCCAGTCAGCTTCGTTGGGTTTTTCTTCTCAGGTGGTGGTGGGATAGATCTATGATAGAGGGAATTACCCAAAAAAAAAAACCCATAAACCCTCAATTTTTGACTGATTCCAGTAACAGTAGTGGGTGATAGGGTTTGGCCGAGGATGGTGGCGGTCGTCAAATGTTGGTAGCGGGACGATGATGGTACGGACTACGAGAACTTTGGTCCGGGCGGCACCATTAACCACAGAGCATAGCATGTCAATCACGGCTTTCAAACGGTGAATATTCGTTAGCCCAGATCAGAAATATCCAAATTTTTAGAAGTCAAACCCCGTATTAATTTAGCATTGGGCCTTTTAAACCATGCGGCATCAAAAACTGTAAGAACGTCCAAATTAAACACGGAAATATTAAATACTTTAAAGTTAAGCGTGCTCGAACGAGAACAATGCTCTGATGTGTGACCTCTTGGGAAGTCCTCGCGTGCTCACGTGGGCCAAAGCAGACAATTTCGGCCTGCAACGATTCAATTGTGTGTCTAGTCTTTGTTCTTCCACAAAGATCCGTGCCTCTGCTCGGCCAACCTATTTTCATTTTGAACCTTTTCTTTTCTTTGTGCTGTATCAAATTTAATTCTGAATGAAATTGGAATTGTCCAGTGATTCAAGTGACTTGAATGAAATTTGATTTCTGTCTGGGTAAATTTATTGGGTGGAGAATCAAAGAATGAATGGGTTGAATGTTATATGATTGAATTGAATTCATCAGGGATGTAGAAACAGCCAATTCAATGCTGGGTCACGGGTCATGTAATTGTGGGGCTTAGTCTTTGAGCAAAAATGGAATTATGAAGTTACTAATCAACCTCAGTGAAATGGAGTTAGATAATTCTTGAATGTCCTTCAAATTCATGGCTGATTCTTAGTGTTGATTTCTAAACAAGTTGGGCTTAGACAATGTAGAGATGCACATTTTTTTCTGTATCTTGTGCTCACGTAGATGAGAATTACATGGATGGCTCTAGTACTTGAGTACTTGAGTCACTGTGATTCAATATTAATTTCGGTAACACCTGATGAGCAGGATAGCACTAAGTGTACAATGAAAGATGTGAAATGGGAACTAAATTCATTAGAAAAACCAATGTCAGAACCGACTCTGGATACATTAGGGAAAATGCACCGAGTCCTCATATAGGGACGAAAGCAAACAATATTCTTATCATCACCAAGTCCACATCCAAGTATAATGGAGGGCACACAAGGCACACAAAATGCTCATACTGTCTTGATAAATGGCTCACAAAAACCCACATGTACGAAAATAACATGACAAATGCCCATTCAGTAAACATGCACCACAAAATTTATACATAAAAAATCATCATTCAGAAGAAAGAAAAAACAAAAAGAGACTACAACGTTCACTTACAACATCTTCAAAGCCTTTAAAACAACATTTCGATACAACATCCCAAAACCATTTAAACAACATTTAGATGCAACACCCATCTCAAAACCATCTAAACAACATTTAGATTTTAGATATAGCATCCATCAACTTTATAAAACAACATTCATTTGCACCATCCAAAAGCTTGCAACAAATTTGCCACCAGCCCACTGCTACTTTCAAAAGCCACATCTCAACATGAGAATAACCCTACAAAATTGAGTTGTAAAAAAATCATTAGAATAATCAAATGACATATCGAGACATTAGAACAAAAATATGATACATAAAAATTGTATGCATAGAGAGGTGTCAATGACCTCATTAGGAGTAGACTTGTTAGAAGCATCACCTTCAATAAATGAGTAAGAGTTAATGTGTGAATCCAAAGCATTGTATAGTTAAAATAAGTTTTTTGGACATAAATTTTTTATACATGTTGAACAACAAAGAAATACAAAATTGCAAAGAGTTGCTGTCATTAATTCTAAATGAAACAATGAAAATTTTTACCACAAAAAATTGCTGCAGCTTAATGACTGAAATTTCTATTTCAGTTAATAGCGAATGATTGAGAATGCCAATTTAACCAGTGCAATAAAAATAAAAATAAAAAAAAAAACAGAACAAAAAAAGCTAAAAAGAAAAACTAAAACAATATGCGGAAAACCAGTTTACGATGGTGAAAAATCAGTTTGTGGGATGAACCAGTAAGGGCATTGATTGGAAGTATTGAAAAAAGAAAAAAAACTAATTCTTAAAAGAGCAATTTAAAAAACCCAAAACCAAGATTTGAAAAACAGAGGATAAATGTATGAAATTTAGAGATTGGGTCATGGGGATTTACCATTTAGGGACGGTTTGGCCATCGGATTTTGGGCTTCAAAACAGAGCGTCCAAAACCTGTAAATCGATAATCACAGGTTCTTTTAAAAAAAAAAGAAATGAAAAATAGAATTCCAGAGGCGCTTCTAGGGAAAAAGAGGGACAGAGAAACATGCAACCCTGAAGGAGAAGCCGGCGGGCGCTGTTGACTATAACTAGATCGGCAATTGAGATGCCGCTGGAAGCTGGTAGGGTGTTCTCCATCCATTAAGGAGAAATTGGAGAGAGTGGAAGAGATGAGGGAGAGATCGGAAAGAGAGACGAGTAAGGTTTTTACTCGCTTGGAAAAAGTCGAGCCTGAGAGAGAGGTTGGAAAAGGGTTTTTTGTTTTTCCCACTGTATGTCGTCTCCTATTCGTTGGATGAACCTCGTGATCCTACAGTCAAGGAGCCACTTCGCACACAACCCATGCAAACATGTCGCACCTGATCAAATCCCTTTAAATAAGCCCAAGTCTTTGGTTTTAAATCGTGAAAGTTTAAGGGGGTAAAATTATAATTGTCTTTTAACTCCAGATGATAAGTCATTTGAGTCTTTCTTAGGGGTGAATAGTCAATGAAAAATCTTACGGTTTAGATACTTTTTCTACTCTTGGACTATGCTAGCCAAGGAGGATTTTAGTAAAAATGCAAAATATAGAAGTCTTTTTAAGATTATATGAAAATATAGGGGCCTTCTTATAAAAAAAGACTCTTCTTCTTTTCTTTTCTTTTTTCTACGTTGGTGGTATGAAGCCCCACCTCCCATGTCAAAAATATTATAATATTTAAAGTGGAACATTCATGTGCATCCATCCCTCACTATAGGGTGAGGAACTTTTCCTTTTTGCATATTAATATTCATTTTATGCATATGATTATATATAACTTTTCTTCTTTTGCACATGATCCTTCACCCTATGGTGAAGGATGGATGCACATAAATGTTCTCCATATTAAAAAATATTCAATCATCAAAGTCTGTCGGGTGGAGGGAGCGGTCATTATGAGTTGGGAAAGTCTTGACTGTAGCCCGACCCAAACCAAATCCGACTCAGCCCATTGCCGTTTGAGTCAATATTGAATATAGAAGCATGACTTTAGCATATGATAATGGTTGACGCAAACCCTCCATGATGAACCACTGCACAGCCTCATTTGCAAAGAAAACTTCTTTTCAATTGGATTGCTGGCAGTAAGAAAAAAAATCCAAATAGACTGTTCATAGTAGTTCATGACCCAGCCCCGACCTAAAAAACAGGTCTTGAAGGTGCATATGAATTTGTAAGGTGACCCAGGTCGTGGTTGATGTGACTTGTGAGTAGGTGTGGGTTTTAGTTTAGCCCATGGTGTTGCCCATTGCCCTTTTATTAGTGTTATACTGAAAACCAATAACGATACTGGTCTCATCACCAGAAGATTCACTTGATCACACCATAGTAACACATTCATCAACAAATTATTCGAATCCTCTATACTGCTGTACTTACTACTTAGACTAGCACTTTGCAAATTTTTAGAGTAGGGCAAAATGATAAAGTTTGTAAGGCCCACAATTTGACCCGACCAATGAGCACAGAAACTATATCATATATGTTATATTTAAAAATGCAGCAGAGAGAGAGAGGGTCCCGCAAGAGAAGCTGTAGTTCATCATGGTCCACCAATATATAATCTATTCAGTTTCCAGCATGGCTATGCCCATGCATGGCTTACAAAAGGCTTTGATTAAGAAGCTGAAAACATCTAATGAATCTTTTCTCGTGCTAAAACTTCTAAGTGTCTAAAGCCTTGTCAAAAACCATGTCACTGCAGATACAGCTGACCAACGACGCCCATTTTTTTTTTTAGATAACAAATGGAGCCACAAAAACAATGTATAGTGAACATTGCACATGAGATGAGAGTGAGGGTTATAGAAACATTGTAAAACAATCAACCAAAGAATCAGTGTATACTCTTCCCTACTTTTTATCAGTCGGCATATACGCTCTCTAATCCCTTGTATTGCTACTTTAAAAAAAAAATGATCAAAGGTGATCGAATATACCTTTGCTTTGAAGAGACACAGTGCTGGTGGTGGTGTGATAGTCGAGGATGCATAGGAGGTGGCCCGCCTGTGATTGGGTTGTGCCTTTGTGGGGTGATGATGAAGCAGAAGAAGATGAAGATGTGCTGCTTGCAGAGGGAGAGCGGAGGAGAGGAAAAGAAGAAGATTAGAAATGAAAAAAGATAGAACCCCTTGCTCCCATTTTATAGTCATTTGCAAACGCGCTGGTTCTGGGTACAAGGGTGGAACTTATTACCTATATGAATCCAAGAATAGGCTCATTTACCCTTAAACTATATACCCTGTTGGGTGAAGCCCTTTTCAAACCCACAAAAGCAAATGAGTTCTTGAATCTATTGAGTGGCTAACTTTTGAGAATCCTTGAATGGGGTAAAACTCACTTTCAAAATGAACACTTCCATGTACTATGGGATGGCTCCAAAAGTTACTCCAGTAAGACTTTGACCCATTATAAGATTAACATACGATGGATAATGTAATTAACACATATGATCAGCCTCATTAATTATATTTACTAATCGTATTATTCATCATATAATCAATATTGACCAAGTCAACCAGAGAGGAGAAAAGGATAATAAACCATTCAAAAGTGAATCTGGAAAGCATACACGGTACTCCACAAGAAAGACTGCCACGATCTTCGCCTGCCAGAGAATCGGCCGTAACGGTGATGAAATAGCTGTCCCTACCAAGGCATCCAAGGCAAAATTTGCCATGAATAGTTCATGTGGGCCCCACGAATAGATCATCAACTAGTGCTGCTCTTTTTCTGTATCAGTTTTACTTTTATGGGATAGTCTAGTTGCTTTCCTACTAACCCCTACCTCTGACTCTGAGCTAACCCCTACCTGCTGACCCTTTGTTAGCCGGGCCAGGCTAAACCTGCCTCTTTTCTCCTTCTCTTAAAGTACGGTTGCTTAATTAAAGTTGATTTGTTTTTCAAAACTACCCTCACCAGTTCTTTAACAAAACTCTTTTTATTACTATCTTCACATTCTTAATTGATCGTATTAAGTCCATCATTTCATAATTAGATTTAAATCCTCAAATTCATCACAAATTGGCCCACTCTTTCCTTTTCAATTATTGATCTAGTAATAAACTTAACTGCAAAAGTTAATAAAAGTGAAAAGAATGTGATTTTAGATGCGGGTCTCACAAAAACCATGAGGGTGAAAAAAACCCTCGGGCCTGACATTAGGAAAAAGAAAAAAAAAATGCCTTCATTGAGCCATCTGATTTTCATGATTAACTCATATGAAATCAGATCATCAAAACAATTTAATTTCTATAAAGTCATCCCGGATAGAAAAAAAGTAGAAAACAAGTAAATTACCAATATTTAATGGGTGTAGGCCCTACTGGGGCTCATTATTAGATGGGTCAAAACCCAAGAGTCCGTTAGGCCCGCTTAGGGATACACATGCTTAAACCCACTTAAACATCAAATCTGCCTCAAATTTTGTCTTTTTTTAATTTCATAAACCCCTTCCCTTATCATACCCTTATGGGCATGTTTGTGTAGAGGCAACTTCCATGAAAAGATGAAATTGCCACACTAGCAAATTTTATGGTTTTTAAAAACCCCAGAAAAGGTTTTTTAAGGAAGTTAGAAATTCATGTTTGGTGCAAAAAGTTTTTCTCGATAAATTGGTGCTAATGTTATTTCGTGCAGCCGCGGATTTTTTTAGTGAAAACTATTATTTAGTGAAAACTACTAGGTGAGTGGGTCGATATGTGTGTTGAGTGGGTGAGTGGGTGGGTGGGTGGGGTTGGGAGGGAAGGGAGAAGAAAGATGGTTGCTTGGTGGAGTGGGGGTGGGAGTGAAGAAATGGGGGTGCCAGTTTTCCGTGGAAATGGACTTCCCATACCCCCCATAGGAAGTCCATTTCTATGCCTAGGAAGGAAAAAGCTGACTTGGCGAAAAAGCATTTCCGCAGAAAACTGCCGTACCAAACACATGAAAAAAAAGTTTTCCGCATAAAACCACAGCCTTTTCCATGGAAATAGGCTACACAAACATGCCCTATAAATCCCTATATTTGTTGGCCTAATTTAATCTATGCAAATCGATGCTCTTCAAATGGTCTGGCCTTTGGCATTTTCATTTAAACTAAGTTCAATATTTTTATGTATTGGATCTCCAATTAAAAGTTTGGGCCTATTCCCATTGACGTATGAAAGATATTATGGAGAATTAGCCGACTGATCGGTGGTAAATAGATGCGTGAGTGTTTTTTAAAGCTTCTCTTCCCTTTTTCGATGATCTAGTTTTATATGAGTGAATGTTATGAATTAGATGGCTCACCGTTTTAGTTTGAATTTGTTATGTAATTTCTTGTGATCTATTTTTGACCAATGGTCTGGCGCCGCTCCCACTTTTTTTACCCTAATTTGTAAGTTCCATCCTTCATATCTGTGTTCTGATATGATTTTTGCACTTTGATGCTATGAATTTCACACATTAGAATTTACCTTAAAAAATATTCATATATATATATATATATATATAAATAGTGGGCCGGGCTTCTGATATGATTTTTGCACTCTACATGTCTGAATGCAACAACTAGTTGCAAAGTTTCATTCGCGGCTTGAATCTCATTTAACTGCATGTGACCATTTTTATTACTTTTATCTGCTTCATTGGCAGTTTACCATGTTAAAAACTACAAATATTCTGTGTGCCTTGTGACCATCACAATTTTTTCATGAATCCCAGACCTTATAGAAAGGGATGTTCATGGGCTGGGCCAGTCTTCTTTGGTCCGGGCTTCAGTACATAATATTGGCCTGTTTAAATAGTTGGGCCAAGCTTGGACTAAGTGATAAAGAGCCCAATCTGGGCTGAGCCCAACTAGTGAGTTCTTGTAGTTTACTGTATTTAATCCAAGCAATTGGTAGAAAGCCCAGTTTGTCCTGCCCCATTAACTAAATGGGTAGGCTTGGGCCTGACTTTTGACGGCCCTTGTTGGGCTTGGGTTGGGCCTGGTGATCACTGTTGGATGAGTGCATTTTTATTCCTTTGAGACTTCAATCTTGTGTGTTGGGTGCCCCAACCGATGGATGACCTTCCTTGTAACTTCACATTATTGCCCACTAATCATCCATTTTAGTAGGGAGACCCACAAGGGTGGATGTAGGAAATATTACTTAAGGGCCATTACTTTTAGTTTAATCTTGTTTAATCCAACAACGTGTAATGATTAGGTTTTTCCAAAATTCATATTTGTGTCTTTATAGAAGTTATGTTGGTTGTCACCTACCTAACACAGCCTCTTCATTCGCTTTGGCTCAAGATTGGTAGTAAAAACTGATGAAGTTAAACCAACAAAGTTTTTTTTTTTTTGATACCCCAGCCAAGGGGGTTGGGACCCAAGAGTGAACCTGCATACACACTGGAAAGTAGTCACTCAGGTGGGAAGGAAGCCCGCCCATGCGGGAAGAGGTGACTATCCGGAGTTCGAATCCTAGGCAGCCATGTAAGAACTGACGCTCCTTACCAATCGGGCAGCGAGGTAAGAACTGTTGAAGTTGAGAGTGGTTAAACAAAATGAGGGTATTGAGTTGTTGACAAGGGCCACACACCCAAGTACGTGGATATGATCTTCTCATGGACCTAAACCAAGAAAGGAAAAAAAAAATATGAGCAATTATTAGACACATTCAAGAAATTTTAATTTGGGTTTTTCTGTTTAGGTGCTCCGTATACCTTTTCATCCTTTCCCAGTCCGTAGTCATTTCTCAGCCTTCTGACTTGTGTGCTTGGTTGGATCCTGAAATGCATCTCTGATATGTGATAATTCTTAATGTTTCATTTGATTGTTTTATCATCTTAGTAGCTAAAAGCATTGTCACAAATATAGTTCTATGACAGAGTCAAAATATCTTTGAGCAAGGTGTTTTTCTAGGGACATTTCGGGGAAGTTTAGTAGAAAACAAATTTATTTCTTCATAATTTTAAATAATAGAAAACAAATGTAAAGCAAATAGTTGCAAACAACTATTATTATTAATAAGAATCGCTCCTTACCCTCCTTACCCCACCGGTAAGGAGTTGGGTTGTTATTGGAGAGGTCATGGGTTCAACTCAATCTCCACCTCTTCCTTATATAGTCTTGCATGTGTATATGTAAGCTTTCTTCCCACCTCAATGGGCATACCAAAAAAATAAAAAATAAAAAATATTATTAATGTTATTGTTGACATCATCATCATCATCACGTTCAATGTGATGTGGGAGGTAATGCTAGTTTCGTTATGAGTATTATTTAGAAACAAATGAAGACAATGAGTCTATTCAGCTTTTGGTTCTTTTTATTAGAAACATCAGCTCAACCCACAGTATCATTGTTGTGACGAAAAAGTATCAACACCTTTAGAATGTGTTGCAGGCTGTTATCAAATCCACCTGATTGTTAACCTAACATAATTGCTTCACCAAATGCATTGAACCAAGTGGTTATAGTCCGCCATTTTTGAAAAACGACGCCTTTTCCAAGGACTTTTCTCGACTGCTTTAATTTGTCGTTTTACACCCTACTTTTGCTTAATGGAATTTTCTCTCTTAAGTAAAGTCTTCATACTGTATTGGCTCTTCATTTCGTTTTCATACAGTAGGCTCCTCAGCTATGATCAATGCAGTCCCTTCACAGTCTATAAATATATATATATATATATATATTTATATGCCTGTGCCAACTAAATTCGCATTGGTCCTAATTTGACATTAATTTAAATATCGATCACCATTAGGTTCTTTCAGTGTGTTTTTAGGATGTTGGCCATTTAGTTTTGAGGAACCAAGACCAAGGGCTGGGTAGGGACCTTTTGGGTAACCAGGTAATCAGAGGGATGACATAGCTCTCCCACGTGAGTCCACAAAAGCCAGGCATTGCTCAACCTATTCAGAAATAGGACAAATCCAGCCAATCAAACAACATCCATAAGATGTAGCATTTGCCTAGCAAAAAGAGAAGAAAATGATCCAATGAGCACTTGCTGATCTGATGGACAAAAGTAAGTTTAAGTCTCACCGAATTTTTGGCGGACTAGTCGAGCCCAAGTTTTAAATAATGGGTCACCACCTTGTGGTCCCACCTTGAACAAGGTGGATTGATATGTAGGGCACCTAATTAAAGTCACCCCGTTTGGAAATTAGGAAGATGGATAATATTGATAGCCCCTTTAAATCGGTGTCTACGATCATCCAGTCAAACTATTTCCATCATCAACAATCCATTCATCCTCTGGTGAAAAATGGACTTGACAAGGTAGTGTACATCTAAAAATATGTGTAGAATGAGATCTAAGGGTTGCCCAGCTGGTTAGGTTTCATGCTTCCCACCTTACTACCTACAGATTGATCATTGGGTCTTCTTCCTATGTGTGTAGGTGTTCCCTCCCCAGTGTGTGCTGAATGCTGATGTCCACTCTCACAGTTGGCAGGTTTCTCATGGGCCAAGCCCCCCTGGTTCAAACTCCACTCACCCGACTCACTCGAAGGTCATCAAATCAACTAACTGAAATGAGTATCAACTGAGTTGCTTTGCTGAGTCAAGATTGGCACCCTTTTAAGTCGAGTAAACTTGGCTGAGTCAATGAAGCATATGTTGCTATCGTGCTAACCGGGTTGGTGCCCAACTTGCAAATAATTCAGAAGATACCCTACTCAGTAGACTTGAACTGAGATGGGGCGGGCTTAGAGGAAAAATCTTCATACATGGGTCACTTGAGTGACGCTCGATCACAAGTCTCAAAGTCACACCACAAGACTTGTATATATAACATTCTTGTCATCTTTGTGTAGCTTGTTCAAGCGCCCCTCATCATGTCGATTGCGATTGAAGTAGATTGGCCAGGGCCCACCACATGTGATCATGTGTGGGACCCATCACCGGATGCCAACAGAGTTTAGGTTGTGATGGGAGTATTTGATATGCAGAGTTCAGTCGGTTTGGGTAGGGAAGAGTTGGTTGGGTTGTGATTAGGTTAGGATGGGTAAGATTTTGGTTTGTCTCCACCAAACACGTATAAAACTCTTGGAGCGAACATGGCCAATATTTAGGGCCGGACCCACATGAGTTTAAGCTAGTCCATCACTTGAAACTAGGGTTGCAAACGGGTACTCGAATATCCGAATACCCGGGATTTTCGACCCGCGGAAAAAAGCGTCCAGAATCATATTTGAGTTCAGATTGCTAATCGGATCCGGGTTTGGAACCTATTTCCCGATCCAGAATCAGAACAGGTCCAGTTCCTAATCCGTATTAGGTACCGAATCATATACCCGGAACTGGACCCATTTTAAACCCCAAGGGCAGATATGTCATTTTTAGAGGTTAGGGTTTCCAACCCTTGAGTAACAAGTCATTCGTTCCCACTTCTGTCACAACCCGGGCCCGAAGTATGATAATTCTGAGCCGTGATCCCATACTTACTCTCGTAAACTCCGAATTAACCGAAATTAAAACAGAATTTACAAAGGATAAATATTCACAAATACCTGTCCATTACACAATTTTGTGGAAATATCTACAAGTGACATTATCAATTTATGATTTTACATGTATACAAAATAAGGTTCTTTATACATGTATCATTTCTATCATTCTCTTACTTTCATCAACTCTTGCATATTCAAGTCCTTAAAACACTACATCCCAAAATGAATCTCAACTATTTAAAAAAGAATTCTAAAAAAGAATTTCCGATCCACTTCGCACTGGGATAACCGTTCAAAGGTTATCTCGTCCATTTCATTCAACTAGTCATTCTAGAGAAACCGGAGCGGTCTCCTCCACTGCCGCCGGGGCTGCTGTTGAACCGACATTGGCAATCGGGTATGTATTGCCATCAATAACACCAGTGAACAAGACGGTTCAACAATATATAAACAGATCTTGTGATAGCACATGTTAGTACATATACTAAATTCATTCAATCTATTATTCAACAATTCCAATTCTAGATAAGTCTAGATGATTCCTGCAATGACAATAGATGAGCACAAAAAGGTCAATTAATAGACATGTACAAAATGGCCACTACCATAACATTCATTTCATTACATTTCATTTTATTTCATTCAAATTACCATCTTCCCTTAAAGGAATGATTCATCTTTCAAATGGAAGGCATAATTTACCATCTTCCCTCAAAGGAAGGATTCATCTCCCAAATGGAAGGCATCAATCAGTACCTATAGATACGATCGGAAATTATAAGATTTATCAGTGTCCGGGTTAGGGATAACTGGCATCATCACGGAGCTCCGGGATGCCCCAAATCCATCACTGCGGTAGGAATAGTTATTCATTCATTTAGCTTATTTAGAGCTTTAATATAGTAGCTAGGTAGTATCAGACTCAAGCGAGGCCATCAGAATTCTAACTCAAAATTCTGAATCACTCATCTTCTTCTACTCTTCTTTCTCCATTACCTTCCCATAACCTGCAATAGACATTGGAACCTCCTGTTCCCTCCTCATACATGATCCATTCACAAAATAACACTTCTAATCATCCATTAACCACTTCAATCAAACCATAAAATAATTCCAAAACTCAATGGAAAATGCACAAAAATCCAAATCCATGGAATTTCTATGAATTTTTACAATGATTAACATCAATCACAAGTAAGTGCTTATACTTGCCTTTCTTGAAGTTTAGTGACAAAACCCCCCCTTTTGCTTAGCTTGATTTGGCACAAATCACCTCCTTTCAAACCCTAATCCCATGAAAACATGACAAAGGGGTGTCCCATGAACCATTTATACTAGAAACCTCTCCTCACTACTCAATAGAACTTAGAAATCTTATAAAACACCAACTAATTACTTGTAGAACAGAAGAAGAAACATTGGGTTTCCTCTCAAGCTCTAACACTTCAACAATGGAGGAAATGACTTGAGGAAGAAAATGAAGATGATGAAGTCTCTTCAAAATCACCCATAAACCTCCAAACCTCACTCTTAATGGAGAAGAAATGGAAGAGAAAGGAAGGGAAATGAGTCTAGGGTTTTTCTTTGAGATGAAATGAGTGAATGAAGCTCATCTCATTCTAATATAAGCTCCTTTTGCATACAAGTCCATCTTCCTTTTCCTATTTACAACTTAAGTCAAATGAAGACTCACTTAAGCCATTTCAAGCCGAATGTACCCAAATATATTATAAAAGTTAACGTACTCTTCGAGATACACGTGTTTGTATCAAGAATTTCTGTATTCGATAAAATACGTAAAAACCCGTATTCATGAAAATGTTCTTGTTTTCCGTTGTTTGAGCCTAAACTCAATTTAATTAAACTAGTTTCATGTAAACCCATTCCATTACGCTTAATGCATCTTTTGAGACTAACTTGTCTCTCTTTGGTTATTAACCATCATTAACCCAATTAACCATACTTAATTAACATTAATCTCAATTAATTAGACTTAATCATGATTAGTTCGGATCGAGCCATAACAACTTCCCCTCTCATCTCCTCTGTTTCCCCTTGTCGCCGAACCCTATATCGGCTTTGACATCAAGACATAGGGCAGATCCACGCTCCTTCATCTTCCTCTTCTTTCTCTCTCCATTCATTGGCGTAGGGCCCAAGGGCTAGTACTCTCTCTCTCTCTCTCTGATACGGTAATTTGATATGGAATCTGATCTCTGACTCCACTGCTCCTACAATGAACCAAGCCCCAATTTCAGTACCATACACCCCTAAGACAACCTTTTTGAAGTTCAACATTGTAGGCGGTGAAAACACGACACCCACTTAGATTGAGATGAACTTTGTAGATCAGGGAATACCGAACGCCAAGAACCTGAAAAGGGAAGGAAAACGGCTTGGGTTAGAGCCCCTGGCTGCTGTGAGCCGAAGGCACTCTGATGCCTGAGTTAGCTCTGAAAAACTAAGCAGGAGGAGGAAGAGGGAGAGAGGAATGAGAGACAATGTGTTGTGTATTGTGTGTTGCGTACCTCCATGGGGCTAACCCCACGTGTATATATGTGGACATTCCTCGTTCATTCTTTCTGTGAGTGGGGGTAGGTGGGGTGAGGTCCCATCGACCCTCACCTTGACATTCGGCGGTAGGTAAAAAGGGAACATACTATCAAAATCTTCCATACTTTTGGTCAGTTGATGTTAATGGATGATAAAGCCAACTTCTTATCATCATAAATTGGCAATCCTATCGCCATAAATGAGTGCTCCTATCTGTCAGGGCACGCCCGTACTTCTTAGAGGAAGGTGACGGCCCACTCTGCCTTCAGCGTTTTGAACCGAGACCAAGAATGGCTTGGCCGCGCTGGGCACTGTGCTGAGCTGGCACTCACGCCGAGCTGCCGAGCTGATCCGTCGCGCTGGCACTTCTGACCGAGCTGCCGAGCTACGTGGTGGAGGTCTCTTGAGTCGGCGCACCTTATCGGTCCGCCGAACTGCTGGGCTGTGATTACCGAGGCTGAGGTGGACAACAAGTACTACTGTAATCCTCCCTTAATCTCGTCATTACGGTGTTTTACCCACACAAATACATAAACCCTAATATCAATACCAGACACCTCCACTTCATCCATCTCTTGTTTTATTATCTTTAGGCAAAAAAGTATGAAGTAAGAAAAGGGTTGTTGTTATATTTTCTTCCACCCCTTTCATATTTTTCATATTGGAACTTGAAGAAGATGGCCCTATGAAACCAACTTCAAAACTGCATATAGTCAAAGGAATATGAAGAAAAAACCTCTTTTTCAAGGATTTTTTTTCTTTCCTGAATCTCTCTCTAGCAAAGAGTTAGATTCCTGAACTGAGATCGAATCCGGGAAAAGTACACGGAATCGAAACCAAAACCATGAAATGGGTTCCATCTCAAAACCGGATCCGATTTTGGAACCATCATTTACAAACGGGTCTGGATCCGGATAGAGCTTGGTTCTGTTCCGTACCCAACCTGTTTGCATCTCTACTTGAAACCCACAGTTGAGGGCACTTTGTATATTTTGATCTTAACTTTCCAAATTTATCAGCACAAATTCAATTCAATTGAAGGCAAGAGGATATCTTGAATTACTTGTAAAAGAGCAGCAACAAGATTTCTTCCAGAAATATGAAGACGTTTAGAATTTTCCCAAACGGTAGGGAGCTACGTTGAGAGGAACATCCAATGAAAATAGTGTCAATTTGAACCTTGCATTATTTTGTTAACTTCAAATTGATGTGATGGTTCGATTGGAAATTGCGCACCTTCACATGAGTGCAAAATGAATCGGAACCTATGAGGGTTTTTAACCAAGGTGACAGTGAACAGACCAATCATGATCTATAACGTCACCGTGGGGTAAATCCTCATGTGAGCTAGACGCAGTGCAAAATAGTCCATGTTGACTAGAGTGGCTTTACTGTTGAATTCTCAAGTAGGGTTTTTCAGGTTGGGTGTCGCTAAGGCATATTCACGCTTGACCTGGCTTTAGAAATACAAGTCCATATTAAGCACAACCCCAACTAGGGCCACAAATATCAGGCCCTTGCCCACCATTTAGTCAATTGGGTCGGGCCTGGCTGAACTGGGCTTTTTATCAATCGTTCTAGTTTCTAGCAATTGTCTAAACAATTAGTCACTAAATAGAAGCACTCCTTATTTGGGCCCATCCTGCATCCCGGCTAGGTTTGGTCTTTCTCTCATTCAACCCAAGCCCAGTTCAAATATTAAAGTGCCCAAGTTATATATCCAAGCACGGCCCAAACCTGATCGGGCTGTATCGGGCCCAAGCTGGGTGGCCATGAGTACCCCTATTTTCAAGCTTATAAACTATTTACAATGATGTGTGAAGCCCTTATGTCAATCCCAGAATTCAAATGAGTTCGTACTTCTTTGTCTCTGAGTTCAAGAAATCTAGAGTTAAAAGTAGTAGAACTCCACAATTCCGCTATCTAATGAAAGTAAAATGAACACCCTTAGTATCTTCAAGTTTTACTCCAATAAAACTATCTCACCATAACAATAATCATCTGATGATTCATATGAACAACCCATATTATCTATTATATATATAATATATGAAAGAGACTAAATCTAATTGATTTCAACTCTTAACTGATTTTGACTATATTCTAAATACTAGATCCAAAACCATTGCCCACATTAATATGCCTTCTCCCAATATTAACTATTGCATGACTCTTGAAATTCCCTAACAGCCATTCTACTGCACAACTCTAATAAATGCTCTGACGTTACTTTTGTGGTGACTTCTCAATTTGAGCAAGTGAAGATGATTTCTACTGCAAAATGCTCATACAATAGAAAGAAGTCATGAAAGTCAAGGAGGGCTACAATCCAAGACTTTCATATGCCTCCAGGTCTATGGGAAGAAGAGAGAGAGAGAGAGATAGTGCACTTCCTAGCTGAAGTGGTTCATCACCATTCAACCGGAAGTTGTGGTAATGAGGAGAATGGGGGCGCGGATAGCCATCAAAAAATGGAATTCGGCCACGTTTAGGTTCTTAATGATCAAACATGTCGAAGAATGCTTGTGAATAAGATGGCTTTGTGTAATGGGATGCTTCAAGGTCGCTTACGGAGGATGGCACCCTCTTACAGATGTGTATATATGTGATTTTTCATTGCTGGTTTTAGGTGCCTTTCTAGAATTTTTTATTTTTTTTATTCTTTGATAAATATTGATATAGTTTTTTGGTGGGTCAGATTGGAAGGGTGGAACCCATGGCTTGAAAGGCTATAATTGGACAGTACCCACTTGGCTGGATTTGTACCATTATTTTTTCTTAGCTTGGGATCAAGGCTTAATTGAAAGAACTTGCATAGGTTATTCAATGGAAAATGGATGTTGTTGGGTTAATACAATAGCTACAGATTTTTACATGATATTTATGTGCATGTACTCCAAGAGGTTTATGCCATTTTGGAGAACAAATTGGTAGACCCACATGGAAGCATATGGGAATTGTGAGGCTAAGGGCCTGGAAAGGTTTTTTTTATTTTTCACCTCTTTTTTTTTTCAAAAATTGGTCTAATCACAGAAAAATATTATTTTTTTAATGCCTTAAAGTTGTCTATATTTTAGCCCTTATCACTTACCAACTTAGCATTCATATTTCTATTTGTCTGATCAATTTAAGGATTTACAACAATAATGCAATTTTGGGCAAGTAAAATTAGGAGGGGTGAGGATTGAAAATCTCTTCGGTGGGCCCCATGAGTGTAGTGGGTTAGAAAATCTCTCTATGTATGCAATACACGTGTATAGCCGTGTGTGTTTCTTGTATCCAAACAAGTTGAAGACAGGCGCTCTAGATGCTAAATCATAAAACATGTGGTAGTGTGGACGAATGTTTTTTGGTGAGAAGTTCTCCAATAAATAGTTTGGATGAATATTTTGTGGAGTGAAGTTCTCCAATAAAATTGAAACTATGGATAGAACTAAAGTTTCAATTAAAAAAATAAAAAGGTAATTTTATTTGTTCATACATCTATGATTGAGGTCTTTCTCAAAGCATAAAATTGGATTCGGGTGTAGATAGACCCAAACTTGGCCCAAAAAACTTATGTTGTATTAGATGAAAATAAAACACATATTCTTTAAAATATTATGTAACAAATGTGCTATTTCATATCATATTAAAAAGAATTACAAAATATATATTAAAGTAAGACAGATGGGGCAATCTTATCAAACTTTATGGGTTTAGTCTTCTTTTACTCTCTTTTTTAGGGTGAGCCTGTAGTTGTTTGACGCAAAGTGGTGAAAATATACTGCTGATTTGAAATTCTATTTTATATTGTAACAAAATCAATTTTATAAAGAAAATGCTCCGAAGTGAAAACAGAAGAAAAGACGTGAAAACATAAAAAAAAATAAGACCATCTATATATAACAAGACTTCCAAATCAATGCAATGATAAACATAAAAAACCTCTAGGTTATGCTAAACGTCTACATTATCATTTTTTTAGTATGTAGCCTTTTCACATATTCTCTGTTAAATATTGTTGATTTTTTCTTTGATGTGATTAATTAATTATTTATTATTTTCTTTTTCACTTAGAATATTATTATCTCATTTCACGCTTTCAATTCAGTCTCTCCATAATAGATAAAATTTTATTCTATTAAAAATTATATTGGCACGGGCTTGTTTTTCACTAAACACATTATTCATAATATGATCAAATAATCTCACCTCACATTTGCATGATGTAAAATCTTATCTGGACGCTAACATGGAGACTGAGTCCAATGCTCATGGAATGCATTCAAATTTTGAGGTGGCCAAGGGTAAGTGGGCCCACTTAATGAGATAGAGAGAAGAAATGGATGAGGATGACAGCAAAGAGTGTTAAATGACACAGTCGCTATTGGTTTTCTCCCCAAAGAGAGAATCGGCCGTATCAATGACAAATCACTGTCCATGCCGCAGCATCCCCGACAAAATTGCCGTCACCAATTCAAATTGTACCCACCAATGATCAACTTTCTCCCACCATCAACATGCAGTCCAGCTCGTGGGGGGCCAGTGGAGAATGCCCATCAATGATAGAAAAGATAAAGGTCACCCTATGCATAAGGGGTCGGTAAAAAAAAAAATAGTCCCTTCAAATTAACTTAGCTCTTGATTTAAAAGCCCTAATACTTAATAGCATTTGAAGCGCAAATCTGTTTGTAGATTCAACAAAGTGGTGAGAGTTTGTCTGAAAGTTAGTTGAAAATCTACAAATGTCAAATCTCTAAAATCATTTGAAATTCCAAGACTTTGAGCATTTTTGGGTTAGTTTGAATTAAACTGGAATTTGAGAGTCTTTTGGGCTAGTTTGGTTAGATGCATTTCTAGTAAGGAATTAAGATTCTTAGGAATTTATGACATGATGGGACATCTTATCTCCTACGTATTCTAAATACTTTCTTTGTTACAACTATATGAAAATACGCTTTTAGCCTTATGAATTTTGAGAATTCCAGCATTTCAAATGCTAGGGTAGGGTTGGGCATTTAGAACTCTACTTTTAGGGGATAGCATTTGAAATCCTTAGAATTCTCCTAAATAAGAATTCTCACAATTCTTATAATCAAACAGAGAATTTGGAGAACTCAAGGGATCATCAGTGCATAAAGTAGTTGGTATTCAAAGAAAGACTTCTTACCATTTTCTTACTTGGTTGTTAGAACCATGGGCATGCCACATTTCCCCACTCGAGGGCTATCTTTCTTCACCTAAGTTCTACTTTATTCGTCGGAGGGCTCTCTCACCTCATCCGAGATCTGCTTTCTCCTTCTCTCATCCGATGATTGCGAGTCCGTACCCCCTTAAATTGGATACCAAAAAAAAGTGTTTGGTATTCATATTAATTGAGAAAATGATTTCACTCACCCCGGACATTTGTAGGTGAGTTTATTCTGCTTATCTGTCCTTGGTGGAAAGATCGATCCAAGACAGATGTGTATAGCACGTGAAAGGCTACTAACAGTAGTGTTTCTAATTTTCTGTTATGGTATTGTTTTTATGGGGGTCATTAACAGTGACATCACCTTATTACGTAAGGAATGACTCACAAACCAGTATTTGTGGATAGATGATTTTTTTATTTTTTATTTTTTATTTTTGTTCTTTTCTTTGGTAAAAGTAGATGATGTTGTTGTGATTTGTCATCTTCACCATTTGCTGGAAAACACCAACAGATAAATATCAGATATAATCATAATATAAACATCACAGCCTCATTGTCTGCTGTGAAGTGTCTCTGTAAAATATCTTATTCCTATGTTGTCTGTTATGCAGTGATCACTCTTATTCTCAGCAAAGGCCAGAGTTTATTTGCTTCTCGGGCTCAGGACTTCTACCAGCATCCTTTGTTTTGAGCCCAAAGGGTTGATTTCTAAAACACTGGTTTTAGACGACGTATTTATAAAAGCCCAAAACTATATGCATATCTCTGGATGTATCGGTCGTTGTTGATCTCTTTTGCATATTAAAAAGGTATAAAGATTGTGAAACTCAACTTTTATTAACTTTTTAGCTAGAGTGTTTTAGATGTAAATGAAATAAGAGAATAGAATATAGAAGTGGTGATAAAGGGGTTTCACAATAATGGATTTCATACTGAAAGCATGAGAAATTGATATCAGTCATGACCAAGCTTGTTTATATTGGGTGCTTCAACTTGGTTTCTGCTTAGTAAGTGGTCATTAGAATTTAGAATAACTTCCTAAAATGTTGTTTTCATAGGGTGAGGAATATATATATACACATACACTTAAAGTGTGAGGGCTCCCACCCCTATTTCTCATATGAGGTGAGAAATATCTTTCATATAAACATCGTCATATATATATATATATATTTATGGCTCGGCTCTCCTAAGCTGAAGATTACTTTATCTTAAGTTGGAATAGTGCTGATTCAACAAATCAAAATTGATTATATCTGATTATTGCATGATAGAATTGAAAATTCCAGTTCTTATTGGATTAATTTTGATTTTAGAGACGATCATCATGCAAAAAACAACGATAATCGACTTTGATTTGTAGGATCGACATTGTTTCAGCTTAGGAAAATATAAGTTTCAGTTTAGGAGAGCTGGCCTATTTATATATATATATATATATATTTGATTCTCTTTATAATGAAGCTCCACTAATGCCTTATAACGTGTGTTAGTAAAAATACTTGTAGGGTGAAGTGAAGATTGAAGAAAATAAAATATTAGGTGCTCTAATTATAGTATGATGAAAATTTATTTTTAGTGGCTTGATAATGAATCGCTTTGACTTTTTGGGTCAAAAGTAAATCGATTGTTGTCTTTTAGTGGCTTAAAAATGTTTCTTTTTTTACTTTTATTTGAAAATGAAGATGGAAAATTTGAATTCTTGAACGTTTGATATGACCTTTAGTCTTTTTTTACCTGGCGAAAGGATATTTTACTTCACTTCACCTTAACAGTGAAGTGGCCAAACAAACCCAGGGCCGGTTTGACAATTTACTAAGCTAGTAAAAGTAATGTAAAACCTCAATTTCTCATACAATGGGTCACATTAAAAGTACACATATTCCAAATTTTCTTTTTTCTTTTTTTTTAAAGTAAAAAAACGTCCTTGCTCCACTAAACGACAAAAAAACACTTATTTTTTATACAAAAAATAAAAAAACTCCCCTCACCAATCCACTGAAGACAAAATACCATCATAACCCCCTTATATTTTATTAACTCGTGATTTGATGTTTTACATCAGTTTTACTTTAATAGTAAATTGCCAAAGTCTCTCTAAAGAGTTTAAGCTAGTCCAGCCCTTGAAACCCTCAGTTGAAGGGCGCTTGGTATCTTTTGATCTTAACTTTCCAAATTTATCAGCACAAATTCAATTAAATTGGAGGCAAGAGGATATCTTGAATTACTTATAAACTAACAACAACGCCCCTTGCTTAGCCTGGGACAAAAAGTAAGATATTACATTTTGAATTTATGAGATATCAAAATTGTAAGACCCCGCCCCGAGAGTTTCCGATTAGTGCCAATTAAGACGTGCTTTAGTTATAAGTGTGATTAGTAAGTTTTGGCTAAGTTTGGATTAGAATAACTTTTTATAGCTTTGGATTATTTTGGAAAACTCTTTTGATTTAGTGGGACCCTTTGGGGGTTCCCTTAATTGTGTTTTGATTAGCTTTGGAATATATTTATTAATTCTGGAAATTTGTAGTTGCCCCATTTGACTTATTTTATTGTTCCCGACAACTTTCATATTTGGTCTGTTTCCATTCGAGACCTCTAGACCATACTTTGCTAATGATAGGAGTAAATCAGTCTTTTTGCACAAAATCTGAACACTATTTTTCATGTCTCCGAAATTTGTGAAATATATACTTTTTGGAAACTAGAAATTTCGATGATCAATTATTCCTTCTTCGTCGAATCCATCCGAGGCCCGGAAGTCTATGTTTTTAGCCCAAGTAGTTGAGTAAGTTGTGGGACCCATGGCTGTTGTCTATAAAATAAGAGTCGTCTTCATTCTTCCCTTTTCTTGCAACATTTCCATTAGAAAGGGAGAGAGTTCAGCTCTAGGGTTTCTTCAAGCTTTGTTGCTTCTCTATCTCTCAATTTCTCTCAAATCTATTGCTAAAAGAAAAATGAATGCTCCAACCTTCTTCCCCACCTTCTAGGTTCTCTATTGGTACCATTTGTGAAGAGAACCCTCCATTCCAAGCTAGACTTTGAGCAAACTCTTGCCATTAGAGGACCTTCCATGTAAGCTTTCATTTTCATCTCTTAGATGTGTATTCTTATAGCTATAAAGAAGCTCCATCTTCATTATTAGAAGCTTTCTCTTCCTATTCCTTGTTTTATCATTTTAGGGCTTGAAATGATTGTATTTTGGGGGGTTTTGTGTAGATCTTGATTTTGGCTTGAGAAAAGGTGTTTAGGAGCTTATTAGCTTAATTGGAGACCAAGGCAAGTGGATGAATGGGTTTGTTTTATGATTTGTGATTTTGTAGAGAAATATGGATTTTTATAATGTTGGTTCTTTTCTATGTTTATGTCTTTCATTGATTTTTGAAGCATGCATGTTAATGAGCTTTTTTCTCTTTTAAGTACTCTCTTGAGATTTTGTACATTGAGTTGGTGTTTTGTCAATTTGTACATTTTCATTTATGGTGGCTAGTCTTAGTATTGAATAAGGTTGGAAATCATTATGACTTTGATTTTGATGGTTTTGGATGGATGGTTGTTGGAGAAGTGAATGGGGAATTGAATAGATAAAAAGGCCACAAAACTCTTGTCGCTTGAGCCAACCACATACTTCGCTCGAGCCTTCCTGTTCTTGAGCAATTCGCTCGAGCGACATCTTCATCGCTCGAGCGAACCCCTCACAGAACATTGGTCGCTCGAGCCTTCACCTTTCTTCGCTCGACCTTTCCTGATTTGAAGTAGTTCGCTCGAGCAAACTCATATCCGCTCGAGCGAACCCCTTTCAGAGAGTTGTTCGCTTGAGCCATTCTTTTTGTTCGCTCCACCCTTCCTGACTTGGACCAGTTTGCTCGAGCAAACTTACACTCGCTCGAGCGAACCCCTCCCAGAACACTGTTCGCTCGAATGAACCTCTTAATTCGCTCGAACGAACTGTACAGATTTACTGGGCTGATTCCAAACATGTTTTAAAAAAAAAGTTGTTTTAAGGTCCAGTGAGGTTGGTTTGGAGCCCTGATATGATGAAGAGGAATAAGAGGCTATGTGGAGGTTGATTGGGAATAGAACTCCAATTTCCGGATATTTATTATGGATAATGGATTTATCAATTTGTATAGGAGATTCGAGATGTCTCAAACCTTCCAGAGTACCATGCTGTAAACTCTAATCGACATACGAGACCCTTATACCTATTGTTTAAATCCTGAAACCTCAATGTATGGTTCGGAAATATGTAAGTGTCCATAGTGTTTGCTTTTATCAAACCTTATACGTTTTCGACAGTTTTCACATATTAGCATAAGTGGCATTTCAAAACCACTAAAATCTGTAATTGAGTTATTGATCAGCCTTATGCATTTTGATAAGATATTATTGTGTCATATGTGCTTTCGAGCCTTTTTGTTCAGTCTGTTTTGGGTGGTATTCACATCTTTAGATATGTATATGTTTTGAATGTGTTTTAACCTATGAGTCGGCACCACTAAGCTTGGACGACCTTGTCGGTTTGATCCACAGACTTGGGATCCCCTTTTAACTTCTGTCAACTGCAGTCTTAATTCTGTTCTGTTTTGTCACCCGGTTCCGCAGCTGTGGTTTTGCTCAGTATATTATGTATTTATATAGTTGTTTCTCGTCACCTCGTATGCTCCGAGATCAACGCCTTTAGTGTGCTATCATTACATTAGTGATGGGGGATTTAACTTAAGTGTGGTTGCCATCTTATCAGTTCCTTTCCTTTGATTACCTTCATAATTTATTCTGCATTTGTACTTTATTTCAAACATGGTATCAGGTTTATGACAATCATTGTTTCATTATGTTTTAAGTTATATTCGTTTTCTTAAATTGTATTATCTATTCATTTACCTGCCAGACCGTCGTGTCTGACCCATTTTTGTGGTACTCAGGTCCAGTCCCCGTTATTGCCTTTGAGGAGGAGTAGGAGGAGGCGGCTGGTGAACCGCAGCGCCTAATCGAATGGTAAGCTGACAATGTCATGTAGACATTGGTTTGAGCTATGAGTTGCGTAACATTTTGGGGGAATTTATGGAAAGTTTGATTTATACTTTCGGATTATACTGGCCTTTGTTGGCCATTATTTTTGGGGAATGTTAATTAACTAATCTTTTGTTTAAACTTATAACTTCATATTTTGGGAATGCCAATGAGATCACTGCTCACTTTGACATCATGTTATTTATCTGTATTTATCAGTCTTATATGATGAAAATGGATTAAGAATTTAGTTTGCTACACGCTTCCGCACCAATGTAAATGTTTTGTGAGTGTGTGAGATCCTTACCGCGGAAACCTGTGGGAAATTAAGTAAATGTACGATCATTGTTAAAGGTGGTTTAAATCATCATCCACTCACTCACGGGCCCGGATCTCGGTCCGGGGTTGCGACAAAAATTAATTATAAACATATAAGAATATATTCATGCATGTTTATATAAAAAAGGTCAACACATCTTCAATCACAAATACAAGTGGTCAACATCAACAATAAACTATTACAAAGATAAAGCTAAAAAATCCATTCAACAACAGCATAAAAATAATAACAACAGCAATAATTACTAAAGAAGATATAGAAAAGCTGATTTTGTGAATATATATAATATTAGTAATAAGAAATGAAGTCAAGTTTTTGTTACCCATTCATAATGTCAAAGCCCAATAAAACAAAGCCACCCCATTTGGACTTATTTGTGCAACAAGAAGATTCTAGTTTATGCAGATTTTAATTCCTCATAAACATGAAATTTTGTATTTTTGTAGAAAATCAAAGTCTTCTCTATTAAGGCAAAATGATTCATTTTTTTCTTCTATAAAAGGAAAATACATCACACCAAACAACATAATATTGTTAACAAAGAAAATAATAAAAATGTGCAATCCTCTCGTTGCACAAATGCACCATTTTTTAATTTTTACATAGATCAATGGTTATTTCAATTCCTCCGCACAAATCTCTTCTCTACCCCTTTGAAGTAGCACAAATACTTTTTTAGAACTGATCAAACCATTTTTTTAGATTTAAATTTTTTTTAAAAAAGTGTATAAACGTCTTAACTTTAAAAGTCATAAATTATGTAACTTTAAAGCCACTGGCTAGTGTTATTTGAGCCCAGTAATAATTCGCCCACCTTGGATCAATGTATATATCTCGTAATTGTGAGTCCATGTGGGCCCACGGAAGTATAATTTATGGTGGGCCGAACCTAAGGTCATATTATATATATTAAAGCAATAGATGGTCAGGCCTAATTTTCGTTGATATGTGACAATCTTTGAATAGAGTAGAGCTATATTTGGAAACTAAAAGAAAATGATATTTTTAATGAAAATTTTATCAGTGTGAATTGTTGAAAGGTGGGCCCCAAATATTAAAATAAAAAGATGACAATCTTGAGAAGATGGAAGATAGATGGTGTTGAGAGAAAGAACAACTGTAGCAAAATAGAGATATTTTAGGGGATATTGATTGAGAGACTTTAGGAGATAGAAGATATGGATAAAGAGATTTTTTTGGAGAAAAAATTGTGGTATGTGATGACATGGCACCTTAAAGCATTCTATGTTTTTTCTCCATATTTATTTGAAAGGAGAATTTTTGGGTTGCTGAGGTGGCACCCTCCACAGCCCACCTATCCTATTGCTTTAATATATATACCAGCAACAAAGACCCGTGCTTAGCCCGGGCCCAAAAATGAGAATATATATAAAATAAAATTATTTAATAGAAATGAAGAGTATTATATAGACATGGGGGTACAATTATAGTTGTACTTGCACATAGCTATCATACCATAATAACAAACCAGAGGAACAAAGAACACAAAAAACATATCCAACAGCTTATGGTAAACATGATAAATAGGAGAGAAATGCCCATTAATAAAATAAGGAATTGTTCTAGCGAGTTTCAAATCGCAAGGAAATAAAGAACATAGTTTGGGATGATGAAGCATAAATTATCCCTAACTTATTATGTCAATTAAAAAAAAAAAAAAAACTGAATGCAACCATGGCCATTTTGATATTTATCTCAGGGCTAAGAAGTCCATTTTATTCACTTAAAATCTATTTTGATAGTTCGGCTATATACGCTTATGTATCAGAATATAAGTTAGATAGAGAACACTCATACTGAACCGAACGAATTATATATATATATATTTTAATATAAATATATTTTTTAATAAAAAAATCTAAAGGAATATGAAAAATTACTTGAAGAATACTTGAACACTCACTCCATTACTTACAGTCAAACGTCTCTCACCAATTGAACTGCCATTTTTTTTGTGAAAAAAATAAAGTAAAATAAGAACAAAAAAATCGTAACTGAATCAAACCAAACCAGTTCCTTTCTGTTCGATTTGAGGATATGGGCGGTTCAGTTTGGGAGAATAGAAAACCGATGGGTTCGGTTTGGTTGATGGTTTCCCTTTAAACCGATCCAATCCGAACATCCCATTTGCACCCCTAAAAAGAATTGTTGATATGGTTGATTCATTATGATTGTAGACTTTCTCCCATTACTCATCCATTAATGTCTAATATAATGACACTGTAATCCCTATGCCTACAAGCAAATGTGTACTTACCTAGCATAAATATGTCACCTATGGTCACATGTTGCTACTAACTGTAAGTAGAAAAAGTTTAGTTGTTTTGCAGAAATTGGGTTGAGAGATCTGTGTACTGACCAAGCATAAATATGTCGCCTATGTATGGACACATGTTTCTACTCACTGCAAGCAAAAAAAGTTGAGTTTTTTTTTAAAGAAATTGGGGTTCAGAGATTTCCCGAGGATCGCGTCGGCCGCGTCTTCGTAGGCGGCGGGGAGGCGGTGCTCGGTTGCAAGGTGGTACTCTACGGAGACGATGATGGCGGGGATCTCGCGAGCAAAGTGCTCGCAGGAGGCGTGGAAGGGCTAAGACACAGCGCTGAAAAGGATGAAACCACCTGCGTGGAAGTAGATGATGGTGGTTTCGATGAGATTTTAAAGTTTCCTGTTCAGGGTCTTGTTTGGATTGTCTGATTTAAGAATCTTTTTCTGGGTTTTTGGTGGGGATGATTGTATTTTGGGGGAGTGAGTTTTTTTGGGAGATTTGGTGGCTTTGTGCTCCATCAATCTCTATCTCTGGTGGGGTTTCTGAATGGTGAAGGGATTTTGAGGTTTTGGGCTTTTTCTTTACATTACCATGAACCAAAATTACATTTTGTTTTCTATTTGGTTTGATCTCTGGCTGGTGTTATTCATTTCTAGATACCTGTAAGTCTATTTTCCTTCTAAATACGTCTATGGGGAGAGTTTTTTCTTTTGTTTTCCGGGCTGGGTTGATTTCTTTCACGGCCGAGAATAAGTCATTCCGATAGGAGATGTTGCAACTTGAAAGAGATCGAATTTGAGAGAAGATTCTCAGGATTCAATGATCCTAAGCCGTCAGGGAGGCACCCTTACCTTAGATGAAGTTTGTCTCAACAGAGCTCTGCGTTGGTCCTCCACTCTACTTTAGTCGTTCCTTGGTCTTTATGATGAATGGCCGTGATAGCTTCTGTGTGTGAGGGTGGAGATGAGGGAGACGGAGATGGTGCGCTGGATGAAGATTGGCATGAGATGATGGAGGGATGACTGAGGGGCGTTGGGGTGGTGATGGATTTGCGTAGGAAGAAGATTGGCGTGAGATGATGGGGCAGAGGTGGTTTGAGATTTAGTAATGCAAATGAGAGATTTTTTAGGAGATAAATCGTTGATTGATGAATATCTTATCTCTTAATGGAGAGAGAGAGAGAGAGAGAGAGAGAGAGATTTTAGGAGAATGAGAAGGGCCGACTTGAGAGTATCCAAACCTGAAAGCATCCAACCCTCCATCAAATCACTAAAGCCAAACCATCTCACCATCTCACCGTTCGTCAAAGCCAAACCATCTCCTGTTTTCTTTTGTATTTCTATGAAAGGAGAGATTTTTTAGGGATGAGGTGGCACCCCTCACATCCCACCTCCCCCTTTACTTTAATATATATAAAGAGCTGCAACAAAACTTCTTCTAGAAATATGAAGACGTTTAGAATTTTCCCAAAAGGTAGGGAGCTACGTCGAGAAAAAAAATCCAATGAAAATAGTGTCAATTTGAACCTTGCATTATTTTGTTAAATTCAAATTGATGTGGTGGTACGATTGGAAATTGCACACCTTCACATGAGTGCAAAATGAATTGGAACCCTGTAAGGGTTTTGACACAAAGTGACAGTGAGCAGACCAATCATGGTCCACCACGTCATCGTGGGATAAATCCTCACACGATCCAGACTCAGTGCAAAATAGTCCATGTTGACTTGAGTGGCTTTACCTTCTTACTCTAATCGAATTCAAGTAGGGTTTTTCAGGTTGGGCCTCGCTAAGGGTTATTCATGCTTGACCCTACTTTAAAAACTGTGGTTCATATTATGCCCAAGTCCGACTAGGGCCACAAATGTTAGGCCCTTGCCCTCCATTTAATCAATTTGATCGGGCCTGGCTGAACTGGGCTTTTTATCAATCGTTCTGGTTTTTTTTCAAGGGTTTTTGTTTCTAGCAATTGTCTAAACAATTAGTCACTAAAATAGAAGCACTCCTTATTTGGGCCCAACCTCGCTAGCTTTGGGCTTTCTATCCTCAATCCAAGCCCATCTCAAATATTAAAGTGCCCAAGTTATACATCCAAGCCCGACCTGGCCCAAACCTGATTGGGTTGCCATGGGTACCCCTATTTTCAAGTTTTTAAACCATTTACTATGATGTGTGAAGCCCTTATGTCAAACCCATAATTCAAATGAGTTCAAACTTCTTTTTCTCTAAGTTCAAGAAATCTAGAGTTAAAAAACTCCACAATGTGGCCTATGTCCTATCCGCTCAAAATGAACGCCCTCAATATCTTCAATCTAATTAAAATTATCTCACCGTAAGTTTAATTATCTGATGATTTATATGAACAACCCATACTATCTATCTTATTAATCACATTATTCATCATATGGTCAAATAACCCCACCTCACATTTACATATTATAAAATTGAGGATTTTACTGAAAAATCCACATTACGTGGGCGTTGCATAAAATAATGCCTCTTAACTTACGCAGCACGAAAGTATTCGTCCCGTAGTTATACAGAGTGACGTTAGCGTCGTCTCATTAGAGACGAGTGACACTAGTATCACTCCTCTCAAATACTCGTTTGTGCTGTCCGAGCTAAGATGCACCATTTCGTACAACACTCGTATAGTGGGAATTTTTCAGTAAAACCCTCCATAAAATTTTATCTGGAGGCTTCACATGGAGACTGAGTCCAACGCTCATGGAATGTATTCCATTATTGAGGTGGCTAAGGGCAAGTGGTCCCACTTAATGAGATACAGAGAACAGAAGGATAAGGATGACATCAAGAGTGTTAAATGGCACACTGGCTATTGATTTTCTCCTCGGAGAGAGAATCGGCCGTATCAATGATAAATCACTGTCCATGCCGCAGCATTCACGACAAAATTGCCATCACTAATTCACATGGGACCCACCAATGAGCAACTTTCCCCAACCGCCAACACGCAGTCCAGCTCTCCGGGGTAGGTGGAGAATGCCTATCAATTGCAGGGAATGGAAAGGTCACTAAATGGATGAGGGTAGGGGAAAAAAAAGTAGTCCCGTCAAGTTGCGAGAGAACATTTGATAAGCATAAAATCAGACATGATATAAGATCATTTGGTGAAAAACTCATCAAAAGGAGATGTACAGATGAAAGGTAATTAAGCTAAAGTGGCCCCCAAGAGCTAGACTGCTCATGGATTGGGTTATCTGTTGATCTAATCCTCATTCACAAGTCAAAGACCCGGACATGACTCAGCAGGAGCTACTTGGACCAGATTCAGTGGTTTTGGGATGGCCCAGTTGCTTTCCCACCTTTGACCCAGCCCTACCTGACCCCCTGACATCCGGCATAGAGAGTGGGAGAGGGCTCCAGTGCCAACCATTTCACAAATATCTTTGTAGGACAAAATATTTCAAAATAAGGGTTTTCAGGGGAAATTATTGGAAAATGTCTTGAAATAAATTATATTTAAACTGATAAAAATCAATTGAAATTGATATAAATACTATGAAGAAAAAATTTTGGAGAATTTTTTTTTTACGTCTTATTTTACTATTCTCCTATTTTTTTCATGACAATATTTTCCAAAATCTCATATTGTGACAATGGTGCCAACAATCTGACAAATGTTTAAAACTCGTTTATGCATTGAGAGTATCATGCTATATGAGGACCTTTTTGCTTCTACAAAAGAGATAAAATTTACATATATTCATATCCATCCGATATGAAATCAGAAATCTCTCTATCGACAAAAAATTGTTATTTTGTACGGAAAATGTTTCTCGTGAAACAGCGGAACAATGAGTTGCATCGAGTTATCCCAAAATCCTTCCATCAAATGTATGCACCCATTGTAAATCACAAAAATAAGACAAGCACATTTCTCTCTTTAATAAGCGCTTGTATCATCCCACTTGGAAAATGATGTAATAATAAGGTTATTTTTCAAAAGCGATCATTCAAAAATATTCATTTCTTAAAATTCTCAAAACCCCTTAGATTTTTGTTAGAAATTTTGTTGAAAAACTACAAATCTATGTCAGTCTCTAAAATCATTTGAAATTCCAAGTCTTTGAGCATTTCGGGGCTAGCTTGTATAAAGCTGGTATCTGGGAGTCTTTAGTCAAACGGAGAATTTGGAGAACTCTGGATCATCGGTTCATAAAGTGTTTGGCATTCAAAGCACGGCCTACCATTTTCTTACCGGGCAGTTCTAACAATGGGCCTACCTTCTTGCCTTACCCAAGAGTTATCTTACCTCGCCTGAGGTTGACTTTCCTCCGAGCTCTCTCACCTCACCCAATGTCTCCTTCCTTCTCCCTTTATGCGAGGCCTGCAAGTTCGAACCCCCTGCAAGTTGGGTACCAAAATAAGTGTAGTGCATGCCCATATTAAGTGAAAATAATTTCACTCACCCGGGACACCATGGTGAGTTTATTCTGCTAATTTGTCCTTGGTCGAAAGATCGATCCAGGATAAATTTGTATAGCACGTGAAAGGCCACTAACAATAGTATTTCTAATTTTCTATTATGATATTTTTGAAGGGGGTAATTAACAGTGGCATCACCTTATTAACAAAGGAATGACTCAAACCAGTGTTTGTGGATAGATGATGTTGTTTTTTTCTTCTTTTGGTAGAAGTAAATGACGTTGTTGTGATTTGTCATCTTCACCATTTGCTGGAAAACACCAACAGAAAAATATCATGATATAATAATAACATAAACATCACAACCTCATTGTCTGCTATGCAGTGACTCTGTAAAATATCTTATTCCTTTGTTGTCTGTCATGCTGATCACCCTCATTCTCAGCAAAGTCCAGAGTTTATTTGCTTGCTGGGCTCAGGACTTCCATCAGCATCCTTTATTTTCAGCCCAAAGGGTTTGATTTCTAAAAACACTGTTTTAGACCATGTATTTATCAAAGCCCAAAACTATATGCATATCTCTGGATGTATCGGTCGTCGTTGATCTCTTTTGCATATTAAAAGGTATAAAATTGTGAAACTCAACATTTAATGACTTTTTAGGTAGAGTGTCTTAGATGTAAATGAAATAAGAAGATGGAATATAGAAGTGTCGGTAAAGGGGTTTCACAATAATGGATTTCATACTGAACGCATGAGAAATTGATATCAGTCATGACCAAGCTTGTATATTTTGGGTGCTTCAGCTTGGCTTCTGCTTAGTAAGTGGTCATTAGAATTTAGAATAGCTTCCTAAAATGTTGTTTCTATGTTTTATATATATATATATATATATATCAAGGCTCCCTTAAGCTCGAGCTTGGTAAATATATATATATATATATATATCTTTTGGTGAGGGAATGATGTACATAAACATTTTGTTTATGTATATGACCATATATGGCTTTTCCTCTTTTGCACAAGAATATTTTCAATTATATAAGTATCACTCGCCCTCTAGTGAGAGATGCAAGCACATGAATATTCTTCTATATATATATATATGTAAAACATTTGATTCTCTTTATAATGAACCTCCACTGATGCCTTGTAATGTGTCTTAGTAAAAATACTTGTAGTGTGTAGTGAAGATTGAAGAGAATAAAATATTAGGTGGTCTAATCATAGTTTGATGAAATTTTATTTTTAGTGGCTTGATAATGAATTTCTTTGACTTTTAGGGTCAAAAGCAAATGGGTTTTTGTCTTTTAGTAGCTTAAAAATGTTGCTTTTTTAACTTTTATTGGAAATTCTAAATTCTTGAACTTTTGATATAACCCCCTAGTCTTTTCTTACCTGGCGAAATGATACTTTATTCCACTCCACCTTAGTAATGAAGTGGGCAAACAAACCCAGGGCCGTTTGGCAATTTACTAAGTTGGTAAAAGTAATGTAAAGCCTCCATTTCTCTTACAAATGGTCACATCAAGAGTACATATATTTTAAATCTCCTTTTTCTTTTTTTTTTTTAAGTGAAAAAACAACATCGTTGCTCTACTAAATGACAAAAAAACTCACTTTTTACACAAAAAATTAAAAAAAGCTCCCGACCAATTCACTAAAGATAAAATACCATCATAACCCCCTTATATTTTATTCACTCATGATTTAATGCCTTACTTTAGGTTTACTTTAATAGTAAATTGCCAAAGTGGCTATAAAGAGTTGTTTGTGCAAGCACATTGCCACATAAAGTTATATGAAAATGGCACGGCTTGTTTGGCAACTCTACTAATAGAGTCAAGCAGGGTAAAGCTCTCATTTCTAAAAAAATGCAATCTCATCAAAAGCACTTTAATTCAAATTTTTCATCATATTTTTCTTAAATAAAGAAAAAAAGTAACCTCATTTCTCCATTAAAAGAAAAAAAAAACATCTACAGTTAATACAAAAGGTCAAAAAGATTTCTCATTAAAAAGGAAGTGCTACAAAAGAGGAACAGCAGGTTTTCTCTTCCACAGCTCAAGACAAATGCTCCATAATGCAAAAACCTGTTTCCTTTCCTAGCTTGTTTATGCTTTTTGTTAGATGTTGTCAAAATATGTGATTTTTCTTATTTTATTCTAGTCATATTAATTCAATCACGAACAGTTTGGCAATAAAGATGGCAATAATGTTAAGAGATTTTTATTAATAATAACAAAGTGGGCCAGTGATTTTGATCCCCATGATGAATCTGGAAGTATAGCAATGGCCTCGGAGAACATGCAACGGAATGACCTGTACAGGAGAGACTGTCTGTACGGAAAGCAAAGGTATCATATGAGAACCCTATAGATTTAGGTCTCTCTTGTTGTGGGCCTACGGCTTGCTAAAACTTTTTACAGCATCCCAAAAGCATTTACAGCGCTCGGTTGCATTTCTTCGAAATGTATCCAACTCATGTGGGCTCTACCCTGATGTCCGACCATCTACAGTGGAATTAATAAGGGGGTAGAAAATTATTTTGACTTTTCACTTTTTTTTTCACTGCAGGACCAACGATCAATTCTTGACATGTTTGTGCACATTGTGGGAATACCATTTTAACATACTTTCTCTTTTTTGCACAGAAAAAAGAATCCCAACACATGAAGAAAGCTTTTTTTATTGCATTGTAAAAAAATTAGTTCATTTTTATATCTTTTCTCACAAAAACAGTGAATACACCAACATAGATTTTACTACAGTGTAGAAAATAATTTATACAATCCTCACATTTTTAGAGAAAAATCAATTAACATAACCAGAGGTACCAACACCACTTAACCACAAGTGTATTAGTGGCAAAGAATTGTCTTTTGGTTGCTGTGTGTAATATATTTTTATGAAAGCAAAAAATATTAGAAGTTGAAATTAAGAGGTTTAGACATATTCTCTTGTGAAACAAGACTTTGCATAAATCAAAGTTCCTTAATTGCACACAAAAAAGTTCTAAAAGAGACTTGAGAGCTCTAATTACAAGCTCTTACTTTGTGATTTAGAGATTATTCAGAGCAATTGGTAAACATCTAATTGTATTTTCTATCTTTAGATCTTATTTATAAATTAAAACCTTTTCTTATTAAAAAGAAAAGGACAGATGTGTGTGCGGGTATTTATTTATTTTATTTTTATTATTTTATTATTTTTGTGTGTGTGTGTGGGTGGGGGGGGGGGGGGGGGGGGGGGGGTGGGTTTGCTTCTTTTTTCTTTTCTTTTCTTTTTTTTAAAGTTTTTTAACTAAAACAAAAGGAGGTGCACAATGCAAAACTGATAAATATTTTGGACGAAGTTAAGTTCTTAAAATTTCCAAAATGACATAAATTCATTGTAATCTTTTAAATACATACTCCAATCACCACAAATCCTAAAGGTGGGCCCCAATTACCTCACAAAATAAAGATTTTCTTTAAATCATATCAAATAAACTATTATAAGCTAGAACTTAAAAATAGAGATGTTATTTTAGACCTTAATCTAACTGGCTATTATTAATTAGACTAAAGTTTCCAAAGGACACTGCGAGTCAATTTGCTTGTTACGAATCCATAAAATGTGCTTGTCTATGTGCAAAAACAAGTTCTAAAAGCCATGTGTTTGTTATGAGTTCTGAAAATATGTATCTTTGTGTATATGTGGTAGGAAGCGATCGATGCTTGGAAAATTTTAAAGGTTCAGAATAACATTTGTCTAAACTTTTGAACTTGCACTATTCAAATATGAAATTCCTCTAAAAGATCCTTCAAACGAATATGCCTTTTATTTATTAATTCCTATTGGAGAGGATTATGAATTCTCCAAATGCATTGTCCCACCGCAACGTTCTAAATAATACATTCTTGCAACTATATTGTTGAATTTTATAGAATTTAAGAGGCCAAATGAGACATTTCAAATTGATACATTTTTAGAATTCTATCAATCAAATAAGAAATGTTACATGCTTTGTAAATAGCAATTAATGGCATCACTTTCAAAAACTTCTTAACACATGAAATTCTCGTTAGAAATCTCTTCAAACAAATGTCTCCTAACCCTTTATTTTGGATTCTAAAATTTTGATAGCTATACATACATACATACCAATGGCGTCTTATTTTTTTTAAAGCAAATAAATCCCAATTGACTCATACTGCAGGAACCAACTAATCTTAGGTGAGCCACATACAAGAAAAATGGATGCATGCGGAGAGAGGAGGTCCAAAAGTCTAATTTTGCAATTTCTTAAACTCTTGAATGAAGCCATCCATGATCGATTCTATCCCTACATTGTCCAGGGCCATTGTTTGATTTGAAACTGATCAAACTTTAGACCAGTATAATATTATTAAATGACTTAATCAATTCATTCCTTCCCTCACTTGATTACCGTACATCCAAGTGGGCCACACCTTAGAAAGCCCTTTTAATTGTTTTTCGTTTGGGCTCACCCTGGTATAATTTCTTGTTACAGCATCCCAAGAGTACTTTGCTAAAGACAGGACCATGGTGGAGACTCGTGAGGGGGAGTAGGTGGTACTTGGGAGACGAGAAAAGATAAAGAAAGAACAAGCTTGCCATAAATGGGTCTCTTTTTTTCTCCTCTCTTCTAATCCTCTCCTTCCTCACGTTCTCATCAGCGGCGGCAGAATCACAGGTGAGCAAAAAACGCACACATCACAGTACCCGGCCCCCAATCCCCATCTTCCCCGTCAGACTGACTGTGGATTTCAGCAACTTGTGTTCTGATTTGTCACCGCTTCCCATTCATTTCTGCATTGAAGGGGTTTCTGACTCTTTTGGCTTAATTTGGAAAGCTCCAACTGCTGTTCCCTCTCTTAATTTCCCTAAAAAACCACAACTCCCTCTCTTTTTTGAACCTACCTATCACTTTCCTTTTTCTGAATGGATTTTGGTGTTTGGGTTGCATTTGTTTGGAGATGAAGTGGGAAGTAGTGGAAGAGAATAAGAGATTGAGAATGGCGAGAGAGAAGATTCAGATAAGAAAGATCCACAACACGACCGCAAGGCAGGTGACTTTCTCCAAAAGGAGAAGAGGGCTTTTCAAGAAAGCAGAAGAGCTTTCCATTCTCTGTGATGCTGAGGTCGGTGTCATCATCTTCTCCGCCACTGGAAAGCTCCTCGAGTATTCCAGCTCCAGGTATACATATTCATTTCACCACTCTCTCTCACGCACACCGCTCCTTTCTTCTGTAGAACGTAGCTAGATAGATACATGTAGCTCTGGTTCTTTTGTTTTGACGTTTCAGAAGAGAGAGAGAGAGAGAGAGAGAGAGAGAGAGAGAACTTGTTTGTGGAACTGATGATGATGGATGTGAATGTGAAATAAAATAGCAAAAGGGAGCAGGTCGCAAGTTTCTGCAGCATAGTCTAGCGACTTGCGTACAAACGTTGGATCCATCGGTGGTTTTATCTTATGATTGCGTTATCGAGGTAGCATCATCTTCTTGGATTGATCACCATTACTTGTGTTTTTGCTCTTGAATTAGCTGAAAACAGTAGCAGGTTCTTAGATTCTATTCTTAGCTACTGTTACAAGAGTTTCAATCAATTAGTCAACACCTTCGAGTTCGTTTCCTTTTTGATTTTTTTTTTTATGTGTGCGCTTATCCTCCTCTAAAGCCATTGATGAAGATGGTCTTAGTTCTCGTACTTTTGGGTTTTAGGAGTTCATCCAAAGGTCTTGGAGTAGTTTGTATTACTCTTTTGATTCTTCATGTATGTGGTAGTTGTCTTCTCATTTCTTTCAATACGCAACTTCTTGCGTCTTTAATTTCTTCTTGTTGGGAGAAAAAACGTGGGGTGGGGTGCAAGTGCAACTTTCGTGGGTTAGTAGTTAGTTTTTCAACAAATCATGTTAGTAGTTGTAACACCTCGTTTGTGACCAGAGATCTTGGCTCTTTTGTAGTTGTCATGGCCACGTTTTAATCTAAATCTTGATTTTACTAGCTTGATTCGCCTTGATGCAATGAGTCAACGAACTTGCTGTTTTTAAATTAATCTCGGTATTCTTTAATTAATTGAATAAGAAAAACTGAAATTGTGTGGTTGTATGCTCATATAACATATTCAAAGTTGAACATTAATTTCATCTCATGGCTTTAAAACACTCTGGGTGGGATCCCTCCCACTCTTGAAATAAAGCCCTCCTCGGATCAAATAACTCCGGAGTTCCTACGGAGATCTGGGTTTGTACGGCTTTAAAATGCGTCATGTTGACCTAAGACTGTTTAACTTCAAGACTTGGATATATCCGATGTGGAAACTAGTGTAGTCTAAGCCCCCTTGGGAGACAAATAAGCTAGCAAGTAAGACGAGCAAGCTCAAGCACTTGGGATCGCACACTATTTATTAAACATTTTAACAAATTCTATTTGCTGCTAATAAACTACATTGATGTAATGGTTGAGCCTTTGGAAAGATGGAAGCACAATCTTGATAAGTTAGAGCGTAGTTACCTAGTTTATTCTATCTTTTGCATAAATAACTACTTGATTTGCTCAAGGTTTTGATGTTGATTCTGTTAGTTCGAAAACCCCGATCAAAATATCTCAAACTAGCTTGACTTCATTTGGTGATCTCTCTCTCAAATAACAATTCTAACTTTCATTCGTACTGATCAATCTGTGTTTTTTTCTTTTTCTCTTTTCTCATCTCAGTTTGTTTTTAAAAATAATGCCTTTATTTACTGGGTAGTTTTACTTCTGAAAGAACATATGGAAATTATGAGTAAATTGTATAGACCGTTACTTTGAGTATGAGCTTTAGTGGGAACAAGCAAGGTCACAGACACGAGACTAACTAGCATCAGCCTAGAATGACATTAGTCCGGGACTCCCCCACTTTGTATGGTCCATCTGGATGAATTCAACTTGGAAATAGGTAGGGACGGTGAAGGGTTTCATATGGACAAGGCATGGCACAAATAGCATGAGATGGTATTAGCCCTTGATTTTAAGGCTTCAAGCTGTAATGGCTGTGTAAGTTGAGCACTTTTACATATCCAATTCAAAGGTGGATAACGAATCTTCTTTGTCAAATCTGGGGGTGTACCAACTCTGTGGGATTGGAAGATTGATCATATTTGGATTCCATTGTTAAAAATAGAAACCGGTGTACAAAAGTTGATCATTGATATCTACCGATATATAAGATTTCCTTATGCTAAGAGATGCTTCTCAACCACTTAAATAAGAGGTAACTTTTCTTACTATGAATCCAACCTCCTCACATTCGAGTGCAACACCCAAAATGACACTCACCCTAATTTGATACAAATTTAAAATTTATTATATTGAATTACTTCTATAAAAAATTGTGATATAAGTAACCACTAACTTTAAGGTCCTTAAACTATATCTATAATGAGACTTTTCATTGCACTACCCTCCCATGGTTATAATGCTTCCAAGTTGGTCCATGAAGAGGCTTCGATTTATAACCCCCACACCCACCCACCCACCCACCCCCCACCCCCCCCACACACAGCCTGTAAGAGGTATGTCAACAGAATGCATCCCATATAGGATGCTGACTATAGATTGCTCCTACATTAAAAAAAATAAAATAAAATCGTCCACTTCATATGACGCCTACTTGGATGCTCGACAACCAAGGGAGAAGGTGGATAAGCAAATTTAGATATGGATAAGAGTTGGGTCCAGTTATATCATTCAATTCATATAGTTTTAATCTTTCGTTAAAATAAATTTAATATTTAATTTAAGGGCCTCAAAGTTTAATGGTGTTATATAGTGCAAATTCTTGTAATTGTATCCCATGGATGCATAAAAATCGAAATATAAATGAGGACTAAAACTTTGGGAATATTTTCATCGAATAGTAAAAGAAATCTCTTTCTATGAATAATGAGATTTCTTTGCAGAATCTTAAGTTTTTAGGGCTAGGTTTTTTATGCCTTAAACAGTAGGCAAAGATAATTTATAAAAAGTGCATATTACATTTATTATTGAAGGAAGAGAGAACTTAAGAAAAGAAGAGCTGATATTCTAAAACTGTTTGAAAGATGTGATTGTGTTTCATTTTGGCTAGTGTGGCATACATAAGTTCATTTTTATTGCTTTCACTTCTTTTCTTGTAAATAAAGCTTGTACAATGGGCTTTAAGCAGTAATTCAGGCAATATTTTAGTCATGGTTCAAAATAGTAGCTGTATTATCGGCCATAGCAGTTGAGGTCGTTACGTTATTTTAAAAATAACGGTGCTACGGTGTAAAACCTAATAGAGTCAAGTGGTTTTAATTTATAACACCGGTTCTCCTATTTCTTCTCCTTAATAGCCTTTCCTATAATTGTCTCTTACCCATTTATGGTTCCAAATTACTAAAAAAATACAAGACTGGGTGCTGGACAAGATTTGATTTTTATCTTTACTAAAAAAGCTCTCTCCGCTATGCCATGGCCTGCAACCACTATTTTTATCATTGATCACAGTCAATATGCCAATTGGATAAAGAAAAGCAAATAGAATCTAAAGCGTTGGGGTTTTTTTCTTCAAGTCCATAGCTTAATAGTTTTATGTTAAATTGAATGAAAATGATGAACATTTTCTACAATGGATATGTATGACTAGATTATGACTATGATAAGTTTTCTACAGATTGGCATAAGAGGAATAGTTTAATGATGATTAAAGCTTGACTTAATTTGAGAGTATTCTGCACTACTAAATTTGCAACTTTGTAGAAAGATGAGACGATAATGCATTGAACTTCGTAACCAGAGCTCACCAAGTTCAGATGAACCCTGGAAAATCCACCCATACAAGAACCATGCCCGAACTACCACGCCTAGGCAACCAGTTGGCCTAGGTCGAGCTAGGCCATTGCCACCTGATGCAGGACAGACATTGGGCCCAACCCATAAGCCTAAAGAGTCCAACCAAGTTTACAAATGGGATTTAATTAATTAGAAAAACTCATTATGATTTGGTTTCTTTGGGAGATTTAAAGATTCGAACCATAAATTTATATTTATGTCATGAGAAGCAACCCATTGACAATGTTAGGTTGGTGTTCTTTTCTCCTATATTTCTCACGGAATGGGAGCACAACCAAGAAGGTCTGTGTTCTTAGCTGGGGGAACACTTGCATCTACGAGATAGAGCTTAGGAGTTTCTTGGTTCATAAAAATGCATGTAGGGTTATTTTCATATTTTCAAGTTGATAACCAATTAACCATCCTTTTTTTAGTGGTTCTTGTGGTATCCAAGAAAAAAAGTCTCTTTGTCGAATTCAACATGCTATATTAATGTTAAACTGATGCTATTGCAAGGGGTCTTACAGAGTGGAAATTGTAGGCTAAGATTAAGTAAATGCAATCTTTCTATTTGATGATGATGTATACGTGACCTTATTTTAGGATTTATCAATTAATTGACCTCAATGTTACCTCTTGTATGCTTATTGGATACTACTGATTGTTTGGTAAATTGGATACTTCTTTCAGCATCTATCTACACCATTGCCATATTATAATATTTGTTAAGTATGTCCTCACCCAGTTTTTCTTCTTTTCTTTTGCTTTTGAAGCATAAATGAGGTTGTAGAAAGGCGTAAAACGCACTCTAAGAATCTTCCAGAAGTTGAACAACCGTCTCTCGAGTTGCAAGTAAGCTTCTTATTTAATGGATCTTTTGCATGGCTTGGTCCTTTCATTTGAGTAAACTGAAAAGAAAATCAAGTTGCAATGTGACATTGTTAGAGCCTTTTCATTGTAGCCTGCTTCGACAATTCAGTTGTGAAGTCAGTTTTGGTCTCAAGCAGTAAATTGACTTCATTATGTGAAAGGATGAGTTGTTAACATTACTACTACATAATTGCGGAACTAATAAAGGAATTAACGGGGGAGAATGTTCTGCAAGCTTATATATTGTCTAGCTCGTGGGGTCTCTTTATGAATAAGGGGGATCAGAAAAATAAGCCCCACCAGGTTATCCTAAACCTTTATTTAAGAGCCTTAAACTTTAATTGTATCGTAACCGTAAATTTTCTTGAGATCAATCCAACAGTGAGTAAATATTTAGTTGAGCTTAAAATTGGTCCTGATGCAAGATCATGGGATGCAAAGACTATAAATGGGCTCCACAAACTCAAGTGGGCCCCACATTACTGGATTGCACTTGCGGTTACTCGTGGGAGAACGTTTCCCCTTATTGGAAACCTATTATTCTCACACTATGTGGCTCATGTCCCAAGAATATTGTTTCCATAATAGGACAATGCCAAAAGCATTAGCTTACCAGCTGTGTTATGACTAGTGAGAAATCAAGCTACAAAGTAGTATGTAGGATTTTCTTCCTGCTGTTTATAAATTTATCATATTTCTAAACAGTGGGTGTGATTTTTTTAGTAAAATAAAGCAACCACAAATGATAGAATATATCTTGACTAAAGAAAAAAAAAAAAGAAGATAGCTACAAGACAGATCAGTTTCAAGGATTTTCTTCCTTCTTTTTTTTAATTTATTATTTTTCTGAATAGTGAGGGGTTTGTTTTAAGAAAATAAAGCAGACTACAATAACAACCAAAAATTGATAGATAGGAGATATCCTACTCAAGAAGGAATGAAAAGATAGCTGAAAGAAAAATCAATTAATTAGGGAGCTACATTATCAAACCATTGAGATTTGTTTGGTGACTTCTTTTCTTTTTTTCGTTATCTTTGGATTGTTTACGCTTGCACACTTGTTAACGATGGTGTATAAATAGACGAGGGATGCATTGTTTGCATAGCTTAGCTTCCCAAGGAGGTGATTGATGCTCCTAAGCTGATTATCAAGTCATATAGACAATATGAGGTTTAGACTCCAA
The DNA here is from genome assembly GCA_029852735.1 of Persea americana. NCBI lineage: Eukaryota > Viridiplantae > Streptophyta > Magnoliopsida > Laurales > Lauraceae > Persea > Persea americana. Next base: position 55,684,756 of record CM056812.1, read on the forward strand.
TATGTGCAATCAACGAAGTAGCCACTGTTTCATTTTGGCATATATAATGGCTGCCAATTGATCCGAGTAGGATGATTAGAACTACTGATTTCTCTGAGCATTGTCCATATTCTTAACTTTCCATTTGACGACCATCATTGGACTTGAGATTTGCCTAAGCAGTGCATGCATGTTGCTACTTTTCTCTAACTCTCCATTGGATAATCTTGGTTAGCATGGTTTTGTTATTGGAAGACACACATTAGGGTGTACACTTGTATGATATTCCATAACTTGGATAGTGATAAAAAAGAAAGAAAGAAAATCTACAACTTGGATGAGAACCAAAAAAAAAAAAAAAGAACAAAGAAAAAAAAAGGAAACTGTGGCATTCGAGTGAGACAATCATTCCAAGTTACATTATTGGACGTTCTGTTCATTAGTAACCATAAAAGGCGACTTTATGAACTAAATTCAACAGTACTTGGGTCTTGAACCCCCAAACTTGTATCCTTTAGTTGGATTTTTTGTTGGAAGGCACGTGTATATCATTGGATAAAAATATGGGAGCAAAATTCATGATGCAGTGAATGATGTCAACTGATATTATGCTAAATTCTTTTTCACAATATCATGCTATTTTGTAGCTAGAGAATAGTCACCGTACCATGTTGAGCAAACAGGTAGCAGAAAAAAGTAAACTGCTCAGGTATTGGAGTTCTCTTGATCCAGTGATAGTTAAATATATGCATGCAAGCTATATGTGTTTCCAAAGTTTTTTTCCATCTATATTGCAGGCAAATGAGGGGAGAAGACCTACAAGGATTGACACTGGACGAGTTGCAGAAGCTAGAGAAAACCCTTGAAGCAGGACTAAGTCGTGTGTTAGAGAGAAAGGTTGTCTTACATTTCCTCTTTGTGCATGCCATTTAATAATGTACATAATAATTAATATATTTTTTTTAATTGGGTTTGTTCAGGGTGAACAAATTGTGAAAGAGATCAATGGCCTACAAATGAAGGTTAGAGACAGACTTTTCAACCTGTTCCGAATACCACTATTAGACTGGATTATTGTTACAAAAAAGTTTTTTATTTTTTATTTTTAGGATTGCTTTGTAGTTTGTACAACATTCTTACAAATTGCAATTGATTTATTTCTTTTAGGGCCAGTTCATTGGCATACTAAAATTGAAAAAATAGTGGTAAAGGTCCACAAGTGGCCATCAAATTTTCTCCTTTTTGGTGGAAAATAAATATTGACCCATCGCCCCTAATATATCAAATCCTAGGAAAGTTGCCAGATCTATATCTCCACGCTATATCCTTCACTCCTTGGCTCTTTAATATTCTTTGTTGGAAAACCATTTTACCATGAGTTCCTCCAAATTCAATTCCATACAAACAAAAGGCCTTAAAATGGCAACTTTGATTAATCAGCCATATTCTTGTTTTTAAGGCAGTTGACAAGGAAACTACAATTGGCAGAATGCATCTTTTGGGTAAATTTCGAATCAGTAAAAATCTTTGTATTTGGGACTACTTTTTAGATTTGAGATCCTTGTATGTGTCAAATATCAAAATCACAGTTTCCAGCAAATATTAGTCAACATAATGACATGATGATTGAACAAAGGTTTTTTTTTTAGGTTGACAACGAACTTGGAACATGTAAAACCTGACATTAACTCGGCACAAATTTTGAATGTATGTTTAAAACAATAACAACTATCATTTATCAAAGGCACAAGCTCTTTTACATTAAAAGAAGAGACTATCAAATGCCTTTAAAGGAAAAGATACTGAAAACAAATGAGGTAGATTTGGGTTGAAAATTTTAAACTTGTGCTTTCAATTTTTCTCCAATTGTGTGCAGGGAGTTAAACTGATGGAGGAGAACTTACGTCTAAGACAACAAGTGAGTGCTTCCATCGTTACTTTGTTGCCTACTCTTGTTGTCTTCTTCTTCTCTTTCCCCATTCACTAGGACGTCGCTGTCTTATGGTGCAGATGAAGGAAATGTCTAGAGGTGATAAACAGATTGTTGTTGATATTGAGCCCACCTCATATGAAGATGGGCAGTCATCCGAGTCCGTGACAAATGGGTGCAACTCAACGGGTCCTCAAGAGCATGATGACAGTTCTGATACTTCTCTCAAGTTAGGGTGAGCTGATTAATACACTTTCCTTTTAATAAATATGAGTATGCATGTCATAATTAAGCACAAAGTTAAGGATACTGCAGTGAGCTCCACCAGCACTCATGCTGTGGACTTCACACCGATCACCTTTTTGTAGGGGTTTTTTCATAGTAGATTCCAGGGGATGGAAATTGAAGTTCCACCTTTCCCGGAATTTGCATTGTTTATGAGGAAATCCAGCTCTTTCAGCAACTGGAATTTGCCAAGGTGCTCTTAAATCTCAGTTCATCCATACTTTCAAGTATTCGACAGGTTCAGTCTCTTCTTTCTCATTTTCTAATGTTCTAAGCATGGATGAAAGTAGTAGTAGCGGCAAGTGTAGCCTGCTGCCAAACCGCTACGCGAAGTGGGCAATACGTAGCGTAGTGGTGCGATTTGAAAAAATCGCCCAAAAAATCTGAAAAGATTCTAGAAAATTCGGAAAATTGTAAAATGAAAGAAAATGTATTTCTTTTACAAAAGTAAGTAAAAAAATGGGGCATAACGGTGCCCTCAATATATGAGGTCATATATCTCTGTATAAATAGAAAATAATAGTAATAAGTAGTTTTTCATAAGTATTTATGTTTATTAGTCATGCTAACTTAGAAAAGTAATGAAAAGTTCATAAAAAAAAAAAAAAAAAAAAAAAAAAAAAAAAAAAAAAACTAGAACATGAAATAAAGGCATAAGACTTAAGAGTTAGGTCCTAGGGAGTAGGGATTCAAATATTCAATAGCAAACAATATCCAATTAAGTTAGTGAACATTGAAAAATCAACACTTCAAGCCTAAAGGTTCAAATTCAATGAAGTGATCAACAACAATTTAGAAATGACATAAAGAGTAGAGAGTTGGTGAATGAATACCTTATACCTTAGTCACCACCTAAAGAAATGTCTACCAGGATTGGCCGCATGGTTATCCTCATCCCCATTACTGTTATCATTTCTATTGGCACCATATTGAATTTGATATTGATTAGCATTGGGATCCACAAATCCAAAGAATGCAGCAGCATCAGAGGAACTTGGAGGAGGTGGTCTAGATGGATATCTATAATGCGATTGACCATAGTCACCATGTGAGTAGGACCTTGAGGTTGAAGACTGTTCTTCTCCTTGGAACTTGGAGGAGGTGGTCTAGATGGATATCTATATTGCGATTGACCATAGTCACCATATGAGTAGGACTTAGGAGTTAAAGACTGTTCTTCTCCCTGTTGCACTTGACCATATGGAAAATATTGTGAGGGTCCTTATCCACGTTGCCAGGAGTCTGAATGCAGTTCACTATAACTAGGGTTCCACAATGCGGCTTGTTCTCCTCCAATATTTCCACCCATATTTCTTTGCTCACTACTGTTTCCAGGTGGTGTGTCTCTTCGGCGCCGTTGATAACCACGGTTTGGATCAAATCTTCGAGTTTCAGGTAACTCCTATACTTCCTCTACAAGAGCGACATCGTCTTCATCATTTTAATAATATTCATTAGTACCACCTATCCTACTGTGTCCTCCATCTCCCCCATCTCCTCCACCATGGCTACTCGAATAGACTATGGTGGAACTAGCTTTACCAGAAGATCCAATATGAGCAGGTTTTTTCCCACTCCTCCTATGTGCACATGTACTGCTGCCTTCTCCTTGAGGTGGCTGACCTTCTACAAGTGCCTCACCCATTTCCCCATCTATCAATTCTTGAACCTATCAATTCTTGAACCGTTTCCTTAAACCCCGGATTTGAATCTAGCAGTAGATTATCTATCTAAGCTAGCAATGGGAGAAAGGGATCATTCTTTTTGAATATGTAATTCAAATTAATATGACAATAAGCAGGATCATCCATTGCCTTTCTCTCCTTAGTTTTGTTTTTCAACTTTAGATTGTAATGATAGTACACAAGCTTGTTGGGTTTGTGCATGGTAAGCCGATTCATGGTCTTCGTGTGGATCAAGGAGAAAATGCTCCAATTTCTCTCACAGTTGGAAGATGTTGTAGTCTGATTAAGGATGCGAATAGTCGCTCTCCTTAGATGTGGAGCACTCTCTCCAAAATTCATCCACCAATTAGCTGAAATGCAAAATAAATAAAGAAAATTAGATATTCGTATTTCGTAATCCTCAAGTTCTTCTAATCAATTAAGATTAATAGATGAAGACTATTGAGTGAGGTCATTTATACATAGTCATACAAGGTGGCATCCTTCCAATCGATCGTTGCACAAGAGAGTCAGCAAAGGTTCCTCTCTTTTGTGTATATGTAGATATCTACAATGTGAAAATTAGAAATAAATCGATAAACCCATACATGTGTATGGCAATTGGCACTTGGCAGCATAATTAAATTCTTTTAAGTAATCACTCACTGACATCTTGTATGGCATCAATTTGATCATCTAGATTTAATAATATCTTCAATACCTCTTGTAATCCTACCCGCAAGTTCGTATCTATTGCTTCAGTGTGTAGTTCGGCATTGCGGTAATAGAATTCGAAATTCAAAAATTAACCTACATTAAAAATAAGTAGAATGTACTGTGAGCAAACAAGATAATAAATATATGAGTTAGGAAAACAAAAGGTATCAAGGATAATATATTAATTACCTGAGGCAGATCAAATGATAGGACATGTGGTAGTAAATCTCGTTCTAAATTGAGAGGAAAATCAAAACCACCTACAAAAGATGAATGCGCCTTTTGCCATAAAAAGAGACATTGGAAGAAGGATTGTCCAAAGTTGAAAAACAAGGACAATGATAAATCTGATGCAAATATTGGGTACAATGGGGATGATGATTCTGAATTTACTTTGACTGTTTCTTTATTGGTATACCATTCTGACGAGTGGATTTTAGACTCGGGCCTATCATATGTGTCCCAACAGGGAATGGTTTTCCAGCTTTCAAGAGTTGGATGGTGGAACAGTTTTGATGGGCAATGATAGTGCCTGCAAAACAAAAGGAATAGGAAAATCCGTTTGAAAATGCATGATGGAGCAGTTAGAGTTTTGACAGATGTTTGGTATATACCGGATTTGAAGAAGAATCTCATTTCATTGGGTGCTTTAGACTCCAAAGACTTCAAGATTATCGTAGAAGGTGGAGTTTTAAAAGTTATTTATGGTGCACTTGTGTTGATGAAGGGTGTCCGAAGAGGTAATTTGTATTTCTTGCAGGGGAGTACAGTTGTAGGTGGAGCAGCAACAGTATCTGATGGCTCGAATGCGACTGTTACGGACACTACCAGATTATGGCACATGCGTCTAGGGCATGCTGGGGAGAGAGCATAGTAGGGTTTGGTTAAGCAAGGCTTGTTGCAAGGTGTAAGGACCTGCAAGTTAGGATTTTGTGAACATTGTGTTTTTGGCAAGTAGACAAAAGTGAAGTTTGGTACCGCAATCCATCGCATTCAAGGCACATTAGACTAATGTTCATTCGGATGTATGGGGTCCTACCAAGGTGGCATCTTTGGGAGATATGCACTACTTTGTTACATTCGTTAATGACTTCTCCAGGAGAGTATGGGTGTACACCATGAAGCACAAGGATAAAGTCTTGAATGTGTTCTTGAGGTGGAAGAAAATGATTGAAATACAAACTAGCAGAAAGATCAAAAGGCTCAGGTCAGATAACAGTGGAGTGTACAGTCTGATCTGTTATTGCAAGTATGTTAGTATGAGAGGATCGTGAGGCATTTCATAGTTAGTGGGACACCGCAACAGAATGGGGTGGTAGAATGCATGAACCGCACTATATTAGAGAAAGTTTGGTGTATGTTGTCTAATTTTGGATTAGGCAAAGCGTTTTGGGGTGAGGCAGTTGCTTATGCATGTCATCTCATCAATAGGTTACATTTTGCTACGATTGATGGAAAAACACCTATTGAGGTATAGTCTGAAAAACCCGCTACTGATTATGATAAATTGCATATATTTGGTTGTCCTGCTTATTACCATGTCACAAAGAGTAAGTTGGATTCAAGGGCCAAGAAAGTTATATTCTTGGGTTTCAACAGTGGTGTGAAAGGATATCGGTTATGGTGTTTCGATTCAAAGAAACTTGTTCTGAGCAAGGATGTGACTTTTGATGAAGCTGCTATGTGTAAATAGAACAAGCAAAATGGCTATGAGGAGGAGAGCAAAGCCAATGGAAAATCGAAGCAGGTGGAGTTTGATGTTATTCCAGTTGAGTCAAATGGTGATGATACATATGAGGAGAAGACTCCAGCTCAAGAGCCTCTACCATAGCAAGAAGAAAAAAATTCTATCGCAGCCAGTAGACCAAAAAGGAATATTCGAAAACCTCAACGGTTCACTGATATGGTGGCTTATACACTTCCAATGGTTAAAGAATGTGTTCCTACTACCTACAAAGAAGCAATGAGGCATTTAGAAAGTATAGAATGGCAGAATGCAATGGATGAGGAAATGAAATCCCTTCATAAGAATGACACTTGGGAGCTGGTACAATTACCTAAAGGGAAGAAAGCAATTGGGTGCAAATGGGTCTACACCATGAAGGAAGGATCTCCAGGAAAAGCCAGTGTCAGGTACAAGGCTAGATTGGTGGCTCAAGGCTACTCACAGAAGGAAGGCATTAACTACAATGAGGTGCTCTCTCCCGTTGTGAAGCATTCTTCGATTCGTATTTTGTTAGCCTTGGTTGCTCAGTTTGATCTTGAGTTAGTGCAATTCGATGTTAAAACTGCATTTTTGCTGTGAGGAGATCTACATGACTCAACCAGATGGGTATAAGGTTGCTGGTGATATACTTATAGCTTCTAAGAGCAAGGTGGAGATTGAAAAATTGAAGATTTAGATGAGTATTGAATTTGAAATGAAGGATCTGGGGGGAAGCCAAGAAGATACTTGGTATGGAAATTCAGAGAGACAGGGTGCAAGGCAATGTTTGTCTATCACAGAAACAGTATTTGAAGAGATACTATAGTGTTTTTGATGTAGCAAAAGTGTCTACGAGGAAGATTTACACGGACGATTGGAAAATAACCTGATATTAATCTGTTGATTCGACTAGGAATACCAAATAATAGGCATCAAAATTCGTTGATTCAATTGAATACCGAAAATTGGAAGGGACAAAGGGGAAAACTTCTCTGAAAAGTTCATTCAATGTCTGTTCTGACGGCTATTAGGCTTACAATGGGTATATATATAACCCTCAAACAAAAAAGAAACCCTAAAACGGAAAAATTACAAAATAACACGAAAATTATTCAATTTTCCCAAAAATGACAAAATTGAGATAAAAACACAACTGGAAACTATTGATCACAAGACATTCAACACAAAAAACGGAAACTTATTTTGACCTTCCCACCTAAAGTTATTACCCAAATAAATCTTACAAAAATTAGAAAAAACTCATTTTTTAGAGGTCTAACAATGGAATTTGCCCAAAAAGGATGTACGTCAGCGACAAAGCTGTTGAGTTGTGTTCATTGGCTCATTTTCACTCAAAAAACCATGTAATTTCCCCAAAAATAGACACTATGAGAAGTTTCCCTTAAAACCAAACATATGCCTTATTTGACCCTACGTCGGTCCCACCTTGCTATGAAGTCAAAGCATTTCTGCACTGTATCAGTTTTGGAATGAATGCAAAAACAAAACCTGTAAGTACACCTCTTGCCTCTCACTTCAAGCTTAGCGCTGCTATGTCTCCTAGCACAGATGATGAGCGTCAATACATGGCCCAGGTTCCTTATCAGAGTGCTGTGGGTAGTTTGATGTATGTGATGGTGTGTACTAGGCCCAACATTTCACAGGCTGTCGTTATTGTATGCAGATATATGCATGATCCAAGAAAAGGGCACTGGCAAGCGGTGAAATGGATTGTACGGTATATTTTGGGTACCGTGGATGTTGGTTTGTTGTTTCAATGGGATGGTAGTATTGGTCAGCATGTGGTTGGATATGTGGATTCCAATTACGCTGGTGATTTGGATAAGCGCCGGTCTACAACAGGTTATGTGTTCACACTTGCAAGGGAACCAGTGAGTTGGAGGTCAACATTACAATCTACAGTTGCTTTGTCGACTACTGAAGCAGAGTACATGGCGGTGACAAAGGCCATTAAGGAAGCCATTTGGCTTCAAGGTTTGCTTGATGACATGGGGATCTTTCAGGAGCACATGGATGCTCATTGTGATAGTCATAGTGTAATTTGTTTAGCAAAGGATCGGGTTCATCATTCACGTACGAAACACATCGACGTACGGTATTATTTTGTTCAGGAGATTGTTGACGAGGGAGATACTTCTTCAGAAGATCGCAACTGTTGAAAACCCCGCAGATATGCTAACTAAGGTTGTGACTGGAGTCAAGTCGAAGCATTGCTTGGACTTGATTAACATTCTGCGATTTTGAGCACCTTCGGGTGTATAGCGCCTACGGACGCATTTGGAGGTGTGTGATTGCATGCCAAGGTGGAAAATGTTGTGACATGCAAATCTCGCCAAGGTGGAGATTTGTTAAGTTTATGGGTTTTGGCTCATTTTATAGGCCCAATTCATTTGTATTAGGGTTGAGGGGTAATTTGGTCTTTGTTGAAACTACATATTATCTCTTTTAGTTGTAACCCTAATGGTGGGGAAAAACTCTGAGTAGTTGAGAAGAAGAAAACGAGCTTTGTCCTTGGACGTAGGTGTGAAATCACCGAACCACGTAAATCTATGTTCTCTTTTGTTTGGCTTGATTTGTTTGCTGGCTGATCACACGCTTCCGCATACACGATCACAACACATCATATACGGAGGGCGACTGTTTATTCCGCCCAGCTTTGGCGGCAACATCAAGAATAGTCTGAAAATAAGGTGAATTTATTGCTGTAGGGGGTATGTTCTTGTGTTTTTGCCATTTCACAGTAGCTTTGGCTAATCTATTTCTTGCACTCTTCAAAGCCCCTTTGAGAACATTTGAAATCTTTGGCTGCTTAGCACCCTCCGATCTATGTGCTAGAGGATCAACCGGGGGAGGAGCTGCTCTTCTAATAGAAATCATCTCTACATCATCATCTCGTTGACGGGTGCTAAATGCTCTACGCATGGCTCCCGCAATGCCCTTGCCCCTACTTAACACACTAGATGACCCCTATGCTTCATAGTGGGATCGTCTAGTAGATGCACGATGACGACGCTCTTGTTCTTTTTGGTGCGCATGAATGACTCTCAGCGTGTAGTTGCCATTTGTGGGTCATCCTCATCATCATAATCTCCAAAGGCTTCATCCCCAAATACATCATAACGTGCAGCATCAACATTTTACTACCTCTTTCCTTTTATTTCAACTTTTCTGACTTTGTTTTGATTCAACAAAGCTTTCATTTGTTCCCCCATTTCCCTCAAAACTTCAGTACAACTTGCAATGTTGCCAGCAATATGGGCCAAGTGTTGCTTGAATCTTGTAATGCCCCTATTGGTTACTTTCCCACAAAAGTTACACTTGATTTTCAACCGGTTAGTCTCAACCGCCTGACCAAAACTCCATGTATGATCAATTTCACGTGGCATTTTCACTTGTCAGTTGCCACACACAATGACACAAATAGAATGCTGAATACCTATAAAATCTGAAAAATTAGTATGTTAAAATCAATAAACATTCAAAATGTGATAGATTGATCTATGGGAAACATAGATCTATCATTTAGAATGCATTTCCAAGTGGTTTCATGGGTTATCCATGAGTATTCACATTTTTTTTCCAAAAAATAAATAAATCCAAAAATAAAAAATAGAGAAAAATCAATAAACATTCAAAATGTGATGGATTGATCTATGGAAAACATAGATCTATCGTTAAGAATGCATTTCCAAGTGGTTTCATGGGTTGTCCATGAGTATTCACATTTTTTTTTCAAAAAATAAATAAATCCGAAAATAAAAAATAAGAAAAATCGATAAACATTCAAAATGTGATGGATTGATCTATGGGAAACAGAGATTTATCATTTACAAGCAATTTCCAAGTTATTTCATTGGTTGTCCATGAGTATTTACATTTTTAAAAATAAGAAATAAATAAATCCGAAAATAAAAGGATAAAAGAAATCAATAAACATTCAAGATGTGATGGATTGATCTATTGGAATCATAGATCTATCATTTAGAATGCATTTCCAAGTAGTTTAATGGGTTGTCTATGAGCAATCCAAAAAAAATTTTAAATAAAAAAATTTCAAAAATAAAATAAAAATAAAAATATGTGTGCATGATGAAAGGGAAACATGGATCTCATCATATTACAAGACAAGGAAGCATTTTATAGTACTTTCACTCTTAGAAAGAGATGAATAGATGATCTCAAAAGTCAAAAGTTAAAAGACTAGAAAAAAATCCAAAAGAAAAACATACCTAGAATCTTGATTAAGATAGAATGGAAGCTTGGGCCCTGGATCTTATAGTTGTTTGTGTTTGATTCCTTTGAATTTGATGTTCTTGTAGTAAAATCTTCAAAATGAGTTGAAACTTTGGAGTTGGGAGGCTTTCATAGTAGTAAAGGAGGAGTTACAGTGGATAAAAAGTGAAAAGGAGTGAGCTAGGGCCGGCTGGGTGGGGGGTGGGGTAAATGACCCTGCCTTCGGCACGTAGCAGGCCGCTGTAGCGGTGTGATACCTGATAATTTCCAAAACGCATGGCGGACTCGGCCGCCACTGCCGATGTAGGTGGCCAAATTCTTTGTAACAATTATTTGCTGCCTCCGCTGGCCAAATTCTTTGTAACAATTATTTGCTGCCTCCGCTAGGGATATATGAACAATATAATATCTTGCATCTGCTAGTTCACAAGATATAGGTTGTTGAATCAATGTTCCATTATTTAGACACTGGTCCATGAGACACATTTTCTTAGAAAGATTTCTTGCTACTGGTCATTTCTTCTTGTTCAAAAATATACAGGGTTTAATAAGTGTTTTGGTGGTTGAATTTTAAAATCAGTTGTTTATAAACGTTATTCCGTGTATTATTTACATAAGTTGGTCCATTGGCCATTGGATTTGCCTTTTCACTTGGCTTTCGGCCCGACTTCAAAGTTGGCCTGCAACTGGGGGTACTGAATCACGGAGAGTATCCTTTGCCAGCAATTTATAATCCTTTCTTAGAGCCCATTAGAAACTACTGCCATATGGTCTGGTGGATATCTTTTCATGGAAGGGGCTGTAGAATTGTGGTCTGGTATGGACTACTGGTGGAGAGATTAATGTGAAACCGACCTGCCAAGGGATCAATTGCTGTGCAGGGATCTTAAGGTGGAGAGATTAATGTGAAACCAATCTGCCAAGGGATCAATAGCTGTGCAGGGATCTTAAGGTGCTTGAGACGCTGCTTCTCCATTTGACAGATTGACTAAACTATGATCTACAATCCAATTCAATGCCCTTGATAACTGTAGTTGCATAGCTTTCTTTGCTACTAGAACTAGCTTACTGACAAAAATTAAAGACGAATAAAACCACTGATTCATTTTACTGAAATTTGAATAGAAAACTAAATGGGGGTGTTGGGAATCTTACGACGGCAGCCAGAAATTGAGAAATGTAAATGAAACTTCCACACCATGCGATATGGACACAGGTTGCTTCTCATGTTGGCCCGTCAGGCATGAGTGCAAAGCATGTGTCTTGCACAATCCGTGTTGTTAATGGACTATTGCCGATTTGTTATCTTTTCAATTCCCGTTCCTTTTACCAGCTTCATCTTTGCTGTGGTGCATGTCGCTGGACACAATCTAACTTTAGATTTCAGTTTATTAAGATTTCATTGTGATGAAATTGCATTGCTTTCCTTACTTTGTTGTGGTTCTCGCAGGTTGCCCTTTTCTACCTATGCTGAAGAGGATGCTCGTTATTGAGACAGACGAGGCTGTGTTTTGCAATTGAAATAGCGGACTTGCTACCCGAAAAAGAAATGCGTAAAACTAAGTCAGTTCTAATGCACTTGGTTAATTTTCTGTCTAGAATAACCTTTGAAGTTGCGATTCCATGAAAGAAGTAAAAGGTGGAGGGAAAAAACCATTTGAAGTCATATGCGTATACTTTCAGTACTGTGCTCTAGCTGTTAGGCTACTTGCAAGTGAAAATCAGTATGGTCAAACACTCAAACTATAAGAGCTGCCTAGGGCCTCATAAGCGAATGGGAAGGTGAGATGTATTAATATAAACAGACTTTAAATCAAACCCTCATTTTCTTTTATGATAATCCAATGTGGTTTTGCGTGAGAGTAGTTGGAATTTAGACCACTGGACGTTTTATATCCAGACTAAACATATGTAGAGCAACACAAATGGTGAGGACAGTTAGTGCTTGTGAAAGGTACTATTTCTCCCCTAGTGTTTAAGTCCAAATGGAGAATATGGTTAAGATGAGGGCGAGACAATGTCTTCCGATGTTACCTCATCTTTCAACGACATGCTGACCTCCTTATGGTTGATTATTAGTATAATCTTGAATATGCAGCACCATTCACTAGCACCACATATCAGGTAAGGCCCCAAACGACCCAACTGGAAGGAGCAAATCCCGAAAACATTTTTAAGTTGCTTTACTAGGGAAAGCACCCTCTTACTATATAGTTTTTTCTTAGAATTATGTGGGTGAATATTATATTGAATGTTGCTTAACTAGAGGAAATTGCTCTTGAAATGAACCTCATACTGTAGTAAGCAGCCCAGCAAAAATTGTCAGAGACTGTTGCTCAGCTGGCTTTAGATGTGTGTATCAAAGCCTACTCTTAATACACACCTTTTCCTTGAGATGCAAATGCAAATTTCTCTATTGCTAGCTCCGTGGCATATCGTATGGATCCATTGCAGCAAATAGGTGGGCATATCACACGAGTGACCTGGATAAAAAACATATGGGCCCCACACAGGATCAAGTTCCCACTTGTGGTAATAGACCGTTCTTAAGTGCAGCGAAACTTGATCCTTTCCTACTTCTGTAGCATACCATAATGCCTGTCAAAACAGAAAATCGGTAGTGTTTATGGGACTCACTGGTTAATGTCAAAACTTACTAATCGTTGCACTTGTGGGCGACCTCTTTAGCCAGTGTCGAGATATTTACTTAGCTGTCAAGGGTTCCAACTTGGGGTTCCCTCATGTGAGGACTGTCTTACCTCACCTAAAGTCTACTTTCCTCACTGGAGGATGGGTTCCAACCCACTTAAGCCGGGTGCGAAAAAAAAAGAAAAAAAAAAGAATTTTGCTGTGCTTGAGAAATCAACTTGAGCAGAACGGTCAGTTTGTTTACGTGGAATTGAATGCATGGGAATTCATTATGGTCAAATGGGCTCCAAGAAGGACTATCAAAGAGATAATGGATGAAAGATATAAAATAGAAATGTATATGACCTTGACTTCAGAAGTGTAATTACTAGAGTAGTGGCTGGGTGCTCATTCCCACATCCACTTCATCCATTTTTGGTTAGGGAAGATTATTTGATGGTCAGTTTTGAAATGGGGCACATGGTGAGCCTCCATGTTTGACGTCGCACAATTTCCATGTGAGACCAAGTTCCTAGTTTTACGTTTGTCAATCGTCAAGGATTTTTCACCCATTTTCTATGAAGGTATGGAAATCACATAGTATTTGGGTCAGCTCGGTCATGCTGGACCTATCGTCCACACCTACGGGCTGGGCCTTGTTGGACTTAGGCCTTGCCACCCTGGCCCCGCATGGCATGACTCGTGAAGTTTAACAGGCCCTGCATGCCACGGCCCAGGCACGGCTGGGCCCCTATCAAATCTGGCACGGCCTAGATGCATTTCCGGGGTCATGAGGATTGCCCCTCAGTGGACCCTTTTCCATGACCCACCGGATCTTGCAGCGGGTCCCACATCATGATGGTCCCAGTCTATTGTGAGACTATTCTTAGCTGGAGTTGCCCTTAATCCCCCTCTCTCTCATTTCTCTTCGTCACTCTCTGAGGAGAAGGATGTCATCGACGTCTTCGTCTTCTTCTTCTCGTTCCTCCTTAAGCTGTGGCAGACTAGCAACATGGACTATCGCGGCAGGTCTGCTGCAGCTCCTGGGTCTCTCTCTGTTCGTTATAGGGTTTTTCCCCGCCAAACCAACTCTCTCCGGTATCAGGTAAATCCTATCCATCCATCTTCCAACTTGTCATTTCCTCATTCCTCCTCCCCTTTATTTCAGCGGTCCAGATAGCTTCCGTACACCCACATGCGACTCCTCCAAAGATCTCAACCGCACAACACCACATCCAGATCCAGATCAGCTCCAATCCCTGTACAAGGTCACCTCTCGTTTCAGATCCTTTAGACCCCCTGTTCATTTGCATTAGAATACATAGGAATTCAATTCCTATGTATGTATTCTAATGCGCGAACAAACAGTTCATATGCTTCCAGTTGTATAAATTGCAGCCTAATAGTGTACTTTTCTTGTTACAGGATCTGTCTCAGGTACCTCCTTCATTTGACAGATTAATATTGATGGTAAGTGTTATTCATCGAGAATAACATCCAAGACTGATCTCAGAATTTTCTATATCTGCGACCGCGCTGTCATTTTTACCCTTGGAAGATGGATTTCATTTTTAATTCACATTATAAACTATGTCAGTTCAGGTTGTAGATGGTCTTCCAGCTCAGTTTGTGTTGGGAAAGGGTGATGAGCCTCCAACTAAATCAATGGCAGAAGCTATGCCATACACTCAATCATTGTTATCTAATGGAGGGGCGGTAGGGTACCATGCGAAAGCTGCACCTCCTACAGTTACCATGCCGCGATTAAAGGTGGAATAGTTATTTAGTATTGCTTAATGCACATGTAACGAATTAGTCAAGCTCTAATACTGACTGCATGTCTGTACATTTGTTTTAGGCAATGGTTTCTGGGGCAATTGGTGGTTTCTTGGATGTTGCGTTCAATTTTAATACACAAGCATTTTTAGACGACAGCTTGATTGGTTAGTTTGGATGAAACTTGCTATAAGAGCTTCACTGTTGCCAAATGTCAAATGTAACTGAAGTTTTTGTTTATTAAGTAAATTCATTATGTTTGTTCAAATTTGTTGTGTTGCAGCTCAGTTCTATAACATTGGTTGGAAAATGGTGATGCTTGGTGATGAGACATGGATTAAGTTGTTTCCAGGGTTATTTACAAGACAAGATGGAGTTAGCAGTTTCTATGTAAGTCTGCTACCTAATGGCAAGCTGTGCTCGTTGTTGTTGGTATATCGTGACTGGGACCTCTTGTATAAAAATGTTATGTATTTATTTGCTATATAGTCTTCTTGTTTGCACATTAAATAATGAAGGTATCTATCGTGTTTCCAAGTTTCTAACATCCCTCCAAAAAACTCGTTACAGCTAAATGATGATGCTAGCATCCTTTGAGGAACAGGCGTATTTGATTTGAATACATTGATACTCAAATTAGGAGGGGGCCTCCTCCCCATGAGTGAAACTCTGTATCTGCATTTGTTTTGAAGTCTGTATCCCAATTCACCCCCAAGAAATTGGAGAAAATGACTCCAAACAGATGAAGAAAATGGGCAATGAACGTTCAAACGAGACAGATCCTATGCATTATCTAAACACAAAACATATACATTCGCCAAATGAATTCTCCCAAAGTGAATTCTTGCAAAAATGTGAGAACTCTCAAGTGTCCGGGGTTTTTTTTTCTTTATGTTCTGTCTCTAATCATTCTTGGTTCAACAGCTAATAGTTTTTGCAATGCAAAATTTGTTTATACAGTCAATTTTAAATTATTTATCTTCAGACCTTGTTAATGATATTGTCCGTGTACTGTATTTTCTGGTGGTAAATCATCTTTTCAACTTTGACTTGATGTTGCAGTTAACTATAAGAGACTCTCTCTCTCTCTCTCTCTCTCTCTCTCTCTCTCTCTCTCTCTCTCTCTCTCTCTCTCTCTCTCCATATGACTTGTAGTGATGAAGTTCATTTAACGGTTGGCAATAGGACTAATGGTGATTTGATGCTGAATTTTATCTACTTTAGGTGAAAGATACGGTAGAAGTGGATCACAATGTTTCCCGGCATTTGGATGTTGAGCTTATCACTAGCGACTGGAACCTTCTGGTATATGTATTACCTTAATGCTTGTCATATTTTCTTATTAGATCCAATGCTCTGTAGGTTGTACTCCCAAGTCCCAACAAGTTCTGACTTGCTACATGCCTGTCTTTTGGTATGCATGGTTAATTTCATTAGTGAGGTATTGGTAAGAGAAACCATCTTGTGACCTGCAATCCAAATCCGTCTTCATATCTGAAATATCAGGACCTGATCCTTGAGTAGTTGGTGGGAATTTCCCTTTGAATTTTATTCCGTGGTCAATGTGGTGGTTTCATTTTGGTGATTCTTTTAAATGGCTTTTTTCTTTCTTATCTATATTCTCTCTATCTTCATTAAAGTAACTTTTGTAAGAGGAAGAAGACTGAATTGTTGGATGTTTACTCATTAATGTTTTTCTTTTAATATATAATATTTTATTTGATCTGATAGTCTCTTTGAAATAAATTATTTTTGCTAAGCTAGTCATCAATTTTCACTGGCGGTTAGAGTCCGTTGTCTTATATTCAGAGAGTGTAATTTGGTGGTTTTTTTTTTTTTTTTTTTTTTTTGTTATGTACTCACACTCACACATGCACACTTGCTACCCAAGTCCCTAACCAACAGATTCAGGGATTGCTCCCTTGTTGTATCTTTGGATAGGGAGATGCCTCACCACTTGCGCTATAAGTGGATTGGCAGAGAGTTCCAAGGTTTATACTAGTTATTTTGACTTTCTTACTTCCAAAAATATAATATTCTTTTTGAAGATTGAGACTATTAATTTATTCAGATACTTATGTTTGCATCTCTAACTGAAGATGTTACCTTAGGTTCTCCACTATCTAGGCTTAGATCATGTTGGGCACATTGGTGGGCGCCATTGGTAAATCTCTTCTCTTCTATATTAATTGATCAATAACATTGTATTATTACTTGGAATATATTTGTTACATTCTTGCCACTCATTTGTTCAGTTGTCCAACAATAGTGATTTGATGCCCCCAAAGCTGAAGGAGATGGATGACGTAATTAAAAAGATTCACATGAGCATAGTTTCGCATCAAAACAATCTCGACAAGCGTACACTTCTGGTTTGTTCTATCAGGACTCCATCCATCTTGTATTTCCAGATTTTGTTACCATTTTCTCATTTACTTAAGTTAGTGGCATGCTATTTTCAATTTTAGATATTGGTCATTTATCTGCTGTAAGTTGGAATATGACAAATCAAAAATTTTTTTTTTTTTTGAATGGTCGCGACAAATCATTTCAAAAACCAAAAAAAGAAAAGAAAGAAGGAAACATTGGAACTCAATAAAATAGCAGAGCGTGTCATTGTCAGATTATCAAATTTATTCCCCTTTACTTCTTTGTGAATCATTCTCGCATGATTCCATTTATTGTGGCTACATTAATTCATGATTAGGTAAATGGGAACAGTGGATACCATAATTAGGATAGTGTTTAAAAAACCCCTCATAACTAGGATCTTCATACCTATGTTTCCTTCCATGGTTGGATAAATACACATTGGTAGGTTAGGTCTCCTAACACTGAGACCACTATGGGTGTACGCATTTAGCAGGAACATGTTCATTTGATTAACTTGGTCTTGGAGCATTCATATATCTTGCTGGACCAGATTGTCACCATCAACTGATTTCATGGCTCAGATGTAGGGAGAGAAGCTAAAAGTGATAGTCTAATTAAGCCAGACAGGGTGTTATTTTGGGTTTCTTTTTACCAAGTTTAAGCTAGTCAAACTTCAGCATTTTATTTATGTGGGCTTTATCAGTATCCTCATGCTTCATCTATACATCGTGTACTTTCTTCAACAAAAGATTTACAGTTTTCTAATTGTTAAAAGATTTAGGGGGTGTTTGGAAACCATATATTTCTAAAGATTTTGCTATATTATCTCCTAGTTTATAATATAATCTACACACCTAAAAACTAGGTGTTTGGATAACTTAGAATGTATCCTACAATATCTCACTTTCTTACAAAAACTTTCATATTAAAATATTCAAGTATATGCTGTATAAAACAATCTTTCGTTAAGAAAACTACCAAGAGTTTTTGCAAACATGAGTGAGACTTCTTGTGCAAATATCACCATGGTGGCCCACTGCAATTTTTAACATTGATGGTTTATATAAGAGTCCTACTATGACTCAAGTGGGCCCTTCTATGCTTATAAATTTTATGTGGGTCCTATAACCTTGTCATAATTACATAGTTTCCTTGTTGATTTTTAATAATTGGTGGGTCCTACAAATGTTGCATTAGGTGACTTTCACTATTATTACCAATATTAGGTGGGTCCCATACTACCAACATTAGGTGGGGTCCCGTAATCATTACCAATATTGGATTGTGTGATTGTAATTATTAGTTTGCAATCATTAAATGAGTCTCATTGTTTAGTGCTCCACTAGTGATTACTATAATTAGCTTTGTTAATATGACCATTAACATCAAATGGGTCCCATATTGATTTTTCATAGATGGATTCCTCATTAATGTCTGACATTTGAAAGGGTCCTTTGTTATAACCACCATTTGATGTATTACATTGTGGTTTCCAATATGTAGACACACATTGATTAAACAACATTGTTCGTGGTTTTTAACATTTAATCCAATAATTTTCTAATTAGATGGGCCCTACCTTGATTGCCAATATTAAATCACTCCCGTGTGAGTACTAATTAGTGGGCTCCCTTTGGGTCTATCATCCCTATTTCTCTTCATTTCTTGTTTTTGATGCATTATCTAGTGAAATTTTTATAAATTGCCAAATACTTGTATATTGAAATTCGTAGAAGTTGCCAAACACCACAAGTGACACAATATTATAATATGACACTATTTTATTCCATGATAATGAAATCTTATGATATTCAAATTTGATGATATTATATTCTGCAGTTATCCAAACACCCCCTTATCTTTTTTTGTAATTCATTGATAGATGGTTGTCAGTGACCATGGCATGACTGAAAGTGGGAATCATGGAGGATCCTCATATGAAGAAACTGACTCCTTGGCTCTTTTTATTGGTCTGGACTCCAGTTTCCCTAGTTATGCATTGGCACACCATAATACAGTTTTTCAGGTAACACTATAAACATTCCTTCCTATTTCTTTCTTATAGATTTATTTTCTGCTAAACATCACTTTTCCATCTTTTCAGCTTTTTTTCCTTTTGGTTTGTCACAAAATGTTGTCCACATTGAGACCGATCTTAGCACATTCCTTGATTTAAAACAACTGCCGAAGTAATTTAATTTCTTGTAACTTCTTCATTGCTTTCAATTTTGTGGTTCAGGTGGATATTGCAGCAACGTTGGCTCTTCTTTTTGGTGTGCCCATTCCGAAGAATAATGTTGGTGTCCTGATACCAGGAACGTTGGCTTCTTTGACAGGTCACTTTACTTTCTTTCCTTCATTTTTTTCATCAATAATGCATTCTTTAGTGAGGAAAGAAGAGAATAGTAGGAAAATGATGGAATAACCAGAGGGATCTTAAGAAATCACTATTAATAACCAGTAACACCAAACACCCACCCACACACCAACAACAACAACAAAGTGGGAAGCCGTTCGAATTCGAAAGCGAAGAGTCAAACGGAACAGATAGACAGATGGGGGTAACATGCCTCTCAAGGGTTTCGAACTTCTGACCTCTTGCTCTGATACCATATTAATAACCAGTAGCACCAAAAGATTGAGCTATTAGTGAACAGCATAATAATTTATATCAACAATTACATCCTCCATATAAAGGTCATCTACGAAGTTGAGAATCTCCATTTGTACATGGACAGGTCTTTTTTAGGGTAATAACATTATGGAAACGATAAGATAAAATTACAAGAGGAGAGTTCTACATAGAGAAATGGATCAAATTATAAAAGAACAAATGCCCACAAAACCAATCATGAATACTTTTGTATTTTTGTAGACCATACATGGATATACCTTAGCTTTTGCATTCACAATATGCCATGTGGCAGTTGAGTTGGCTTTTAGAAAGGAGATAGTAAGAGGCTAAGTTCTTCAAGCCTTATATGCATTTAGCCAGACACTGGCGTGAAAGCATAAAATGATATACAGACAGAGAAATGAGTAAATGTAGTCATTTGTAGCATTATGATTTCCCCTCAAAACTTGCAACTGATTAGGAATGTCAACCAAAAGTTGATGTGCGTAAGTAAATATGTATTGAATTAATTTACAGCCTCTGTGTAAATATTATTAGTTTTGTTAAGCTTATCATCCGGGTAAGACTAGGAATGTATATGGATATTATGTTGCAAGTAGGATACTAATCAGTACTTGTGTCCTAGATTTTAAGTAGCAAGTAGTCACTACTTATTACTGCTGTATGTGCATGTGGGTATCATCGTTGTCTCCAAGTACATTTAACATTGATTGAGGTTTGCACACGTCGGTGACACCGTGCAAACGAATGTTGAATCACTTCGTGGTTCTTTTATTCCTCATCAAATCTTTTATGAATGTAGGAATCAAATTGAAAAATGAAAAATGCACTATTTGCATTTTGGTTGGGCATGATTTCAATTATGACTATATTTTGGAAGCTTGCATTATGTGCCTCATTTTCTGAATATTTTATTTGTGTCATTCTATCATCTGTTCTTATATCAAAGCATTTTTATATCTTTTGAAGACTACAGATGGGCAACTACTGAGAGCATTGGAATTAAATTCCTGGCAGATATTAAGATTACTTGGAGCACAATTACCTGGCTTATTATGTGGAAACTCACCTTGTAGTCGTAGTGGGGATGGAAATTTGGAAATCAGTAAATGCGATGGCAGTCTAGGAGCAAAATTGTGTGGCTTATTTTCAAAAGCTGTGGCTTTCCATGATTCCTGGAAAGCCAAAACAAGCTCAAGCTTAATGTAATTTCTTTCTTAGAACTTAGATGACATTAACCATAACTTTGGATGCAAAAAAACTAATGATGATTCTTTGTATCCTAATTTAGAGGATTCCTTTTTGCAGATTGACCAATAGTGATGCCTTCCAGGGTGCTGTTGCAGCATATTATGAATTTTTAAGAACTGCAACCGAGTGGTTATCACGCAGCGTCACTGAGGTAAGTAGCACCGAGTTTTCTTGATAAAATAGATATGGTAAATAAATTCACTAATCCAATGGATACATGCAGATGAATCCTGTCCACAAGCCACAATTTTGGTGTGTCATATATCCACATAATATAAGCATTACATCAGGTGGCCCTGTCTAAAAAATAAGCAAATCCACTCATCAGTCCAACAATCAGCATTCAATGTTTAAGTGTGGAGGCCTGATGAGTGGACCCACCGGATTTTTGGCTAGTTCATCTACATGGTTTCATACAACATTTCAAGAGTTTGAATGCGTCTTCCATGTCCTATCATCTACATGTAGGAGCTGCATGTGGGCTTTGGAAACCTCGTGTTTGATAGTTTGTAGTTTTTGTTGGGGCAAGAATTGATGACTTACAATCTAATTGTTGTGCAGAAGCCTCTAAATTTGCTTACAGCTGGAATTGCCATTATAGTGATATCGTGTCTGATGCTTCTAAGTCTACTATTTCGGCTGTGCCGAGAAGCGTGTGTGAAACAAGCACTATGTTTTTCAGGCTTAGGCAGCTGTCGCTACAATTGGCATTTAGATGAGTCTTTTGTTTGGGCTGCAGTTTTAGCACATGTTCTCAGTCTTGGTTCAAGTTCAATGGTAGAGGAAGAGCAGTATATATGGCATTTCCTTACATCCACATTGTTTTTTATATTTCTTCGTGCAACTGTTCAGTTCCTTCTGGTAGGACCAATGTTAACATCATCTAATGTGACAACTGTACAGAAGAGTGGTGCATTTAGTTGGTCATGCATAACCAGGAGTGACGACAATGGATCATTGCAAGGGAAAAACCGGGACACACGTATTCAGATATGTTCTATCCTTATGGTGCTCGTTTGTGGAAGGATTTTAAGAGGTTGGCATCAAGGCGGTGTGAATTGGACTCATCTTCCTGATATTTCTAAGTTTCTTGAGGATGCTGGTGCTATAACCATAAAACTATTGCAGATAGCTTCAGTGCTTCTTATTATCAGTTTCGTCTCCTTTGCTATTTATGTAGTAAAACCAACAAGAATTCTCGTTCTTGTAGTTCAATTCAGCATATGCATTTCTGGGTTACTGGTGATACTTTATATCTTGGAATATCAGAGTACTAGGACCATTGTAACCAATTACAGTGCAACTAAAGTAGCTCAGCTCCTATTTGCAGTCCTTGGCGTCACAGTGATGGGAACTGCTTGGGCATCACCATGGATAATGCCAGTTCCAAATCGAAAAACTTGCAAGGACACTGAACCCAACTCAACTACGCTTTATGTGGGCATGGAAGTTGAGTCTCTTGTATTGGGAGCAAGTGACTCTGCATATTTGATTGGAATGACATATGTAGTATGCTGGTGCCTACTGCAGTTGCTTCTCCAGCAGCCAATAAATGCAGTGCCTATTTTATTGCTTCTACTACAGATTTTGTCTAGCATGATTTGTTTCTCAACAGATTCATACCTTCGTAAACAATGGGTTGAGGTTGGCTATGAAACCCCTTTCTTTTTTTGGATCATAGTGTGTTACTTTTGTTTTAATCTTCTTTTTCTCCCTGTGTATTCTGGTTTTGTTTTTATATTTTTGAATGCATAATTAATTCTGTACTTGCTATGATTATTTAAATATACTAAGTTAGAGTTTTCATTCTTCATTTGTTTTTGCCATTCTAGATGACTGGTATTATTACATACTACCATCTTATTTGGAAAAAAAAATATTTAACTGATATGGGCAAAAAATGCGAGATGATAGACCATGAATGCATTCTAAATGCTCTCAGATGTTATGACAAACTTGTTCTTATTAACAGTTTTCTTTTCACATTCTGCAGGCTGCTGCCATGTACTTTCTCGGTATGGCAGGCCATTTCGGTCTAGGCAATAGCAATGGCCTAGCTACTGTTGATGTTGCTGGAGCATTCATAGTAACTTTGCCTTTTCCATTGCAGTTATAAATACCTCACATAGTTCATATACTACAATTGTGTATCTCTACTTATGGTACCACTGTTTACTGGCTACAGGGTATCTCTAGTCACTCAACAGTATTAGCCGGCATCTTGATGTTCATGATTACTTATGCATCTCCGCTGTTGTTTCTTCTCGGCATGACCATGTACATACCTATTAAGGCGATGAAATGTCTTCCCACCTTACAGAATGCAGATTTTGGTTGTCATCTTCGGATGATGATTGGCATTCCTTGTCTTCTTCCTCTGGGCTTAAACTCAATTTCATTGGCTGCATATACTATAATATTGTTGCTCATGAGGAACCATTTGTTTATATGGAGTGTATTTTCACCGAAGTAAGAACACTTAACCTTGCCTGGTTGATTTTTTTGAGCAAGACATTCACTTTCTTGATTGACTCTGGATCACCAAAAATTTGGTTTATGAAGGGCATCTTTGGATGATCCTTTGCATGCAGACATGTTGCTTTCCATCTTCTTGGGTTTGAAATTTCAGTGTGCTTATTTTGAGAGGTAAAGGTGGGAAAATTGTATCCTGCTAGTGCAGTTCCAATTTTTGCTGTCCCAAATTAAGAGCACTGCCTCTCTCTGCCACAAATGTTGATTGGGTACATTCAAGTCAGCTTAAACTATTTGAGCCATTGCATAGGTTTGTGGATTCCAATCAAATAATTTTCCATCCTGTGCATCAATGATGTCTATCCTATGAGTCCACTGTGGGATAATGTCATGCCTTGTCTACCATGCATGCTCTGGCTTAAGTATGTTGGCGCTTCAAATTTCATGGCTGGAATGGTGCACTCTGCATCATGTTATGGCCTGTTATTTAAAGCATTGGTTCACCCCCAAAATTAAGTTTTTCCAAAGTCCAGCTCTGAGAAGATGGAGCATGGTTTTGAATGAGAAAGAACCCATTTCCATAGAGGATCTTCCATAAGGATCTATGATGAGGGACATCTCTTTTCTGTTTTGAAATATTAAGGGGTTATGGTAGTCTGGATGTATGTGCTAGATACCTTCTCTGGATTTGAATTAGTACTTATGATGTACCGTTCAAAAAAAAAAAGTACTTATGATGTCCTTGGTGATTCAGGTACTTGTATGTTTGTGCTGCGACGGTAAGTGTCTACCTTGGGGTATCTGTTGTAGCCGCAACAGGCGTTTACACATGCTCGGTGTTCATCTTTAGGACAAAGGCTTACAGTTCTAAGGGCAAGACCTTTGTTGAATCACCAATGGCAACCGAAATGAGCAACAAATAATATCTTTCCCCTTTATACTTGGCGAGGCGGGACGAGACATTGCCAAAGACTTGGTGATACCTGCACTTACCATTCAATGCATGTGGCAAGGGCAAAGATGTAGTGTGATGATACCATCGCAAAGGCCTAACATCACTGCAATTCTATTCACCCTCTGTTCAAAAGCAAGGTATTTCTTCCATTTATATTAAGCTTAGTTGATTGTACCATTTTGCTGAAGGATCGTGTAAACAGCCCATCTTCTTTTGGATCGGAAGCCTCGTTTCAGATTTGATTCAAGAGGTCATGGACCCACTTGTACACCCAAATTAGACCTTGGCAACATCCAGCTGATAAAGATTATTTTGTATCCGTGTGGTAATACTTTGTAGGTTGTTGTTTTTTTTTTTTTTTTTTTCCTTTTTTAATGTACGTCTAATTATTCCTAGTTGGTGAAATGGCAGAAAACCACAATAGCTTGTAATGAAACAAGGCAAGATAATTTTGTTTCAAGTTAAATGGTTTGCTGTTTATCATCTTGAAGAATTTTTTTTCTCCCTATTAAACTAGAGTTGTTTACTTCTTTCCTCAATGTCCATTTGTGAGTTGCTAATCATCATCATCATCATCCTTTTCTCTTAAGGCTCAAATGGAAGACAAGGTAATGGTATGAGATGATGAAATTAATAATTAGTACATATTTGTACAAAAAATCCACAGGTGACTTCAATTACCAAGAAAGTCAAGGATTATCTTATAAAATAGTTTTGCCATGTAATAGGAGAATAAGCAACCTCAATGCAAAGAATTCATTGATTAGGATAAAAGGGGACAATAAAAACTTAGAATGAAGAAGAATAACAGACTGGTTAGATTGTAGGGTGATAAGTATTTTTACCCCAGAATGATTGTCATGGTAGAAATTGCATTTTTACATCTGCAATTATTTGAGGCCTAAAATCAAGAGTCAGGATATTCTGAGGAAATTGGGGTAAGCTGGGTTGCAGTTTTAATAGCCATTTGGAAGGAATCAGAGAAATTGCTGTCCGAGCATGGTTGGATCCGTGTTATGCAATAACTTGGGAAACTTAAGTTCAATCATATTCATGTTGATGTAGCTCAACACATCTAAAGAAGAAGAAAATCTATCAATCCTTAACTGGATAACCCTACTTGTCTTCTGATTTCCCAGTATCTCTCTGCTGGATGGGAAAATGGGTGTCCTTGGTTAGGTGGGGCTGAGGCAATCTAGGCCCAGCATGACATTAGAAGAGGCCCAAGTCCATGCGCACATGTGCCATTAAGTGCCTGGTGAGCTCAGCCTGCTTGATACATGTCTAGTCCAAGCATACCTATATAGTCAATTGGACCGGGCTTCCTATCACTTGTTCAGGCAAATCAATCACAGTACTAGGAGCTCTACTTCTTTGGGCGGTGAGGGGTTTGTGCTTAATTCAAGCGCAATGGGGGCCAATGAGTACCCCTGATAGGAAAAATACTTATGTTGAAGTTTAACAGTGAGTGACATTGTCAAATTGGTCCAATGTTAAAGCCATGGGCCATCTGTTCTTGGTCTCATTTTGTCTGCATTCAGATCAGCATTTGCATTTGCTGAATGTATAGTGTGTTAAAATACGTATCCACCGTATGCATCTGGGGTATGTGTCTACATGGTTTTTCTTTATTCTTTTTTTTTTGTTACTATCAAAATATTTCATCCCATCAATGGGTCCTAACACCCGCACAAAACACATGATCAATGTCAAAACCTACACATCTTGAGATGTATCTATGTTCTCCAACTAATCATTTTGTGCTTCGGCTTCCATCATCATCAACCCATGTATGGCTTCCAAATGTGTGTTTT
This sequence comes from Persea americana, assembly GCA_029852735.1. Classification (NCBI taxonomy): domain Eukaryota; kingdom Viridiplantae; phylum Streptophyta; class Magnoliopsida; order Laurales; family Lauraceae; genus Persea; species Persea americana. The sequence continues at coordinate 55,711,194 of CM056812.1, forward strand.
TGTTGATCTTCATATGGATCTTTTTCTTGTTCATTTTCTTTTTTATTTCTGATGGCAGTTCCCTCATATCCCCGGCATAGTACGGATGCGTTAAACCATCTCCAAAACAAGAATCTCATAATCATGTTTCATCAGATTGGCTAAGTTCTTCTCGAACTGTCCTTTCATTCCATCAACTAGAGCTTCTTATTTCGTAACAAATAAAAAAGCTAGAGTTTCTTATTTTGGGCTTTCTATATTAAGATGGATGGGAAGGTGAACTAACATTGCCAATCCTCATCAACCCAACTTCCATGATTTTCTCAACCACCCATGAACTCATACAAAACAGTGAAATGCAAAGGACAGCAATCCCCGCTATATATAACCCAACCATACTTTGTTTTCTGCTGCACCCCACTCAAGAACAACTGAACTAGTTCTCTTACTTCCCATCGGCTGATAATGGCTCCTTATACAACCTTGCCCTTGTCTTTCCTCATTGCATTGTCACTGTTTGGCAAGGACATTGCTTTCGCCGCTCGCCATCTGCTGGATATAGAAGTGCCCAAGCTTGAAGCTCCTGAGTATCCACATTTGCCAGATCTGCCTAAATTTGAAGTTCCTAAGTTGCCCCAGGTTCCTGAGTTGCCTGATTTCCCTGAAGTGCCTAAGATTGAGGTGCCCCAGTTGCCCCATCTCCCTGAAGTGCCCAAAGAGGTGCCCCATTTGCCAGAAGTTCCAAAGGTTGAAGAGCCTGAGGTGCCCCATTTACCAGAAGTTCCTAAGGTTGAAGAGCCTGATCTGCCCCATTTGCCTCAAGTTCCTGAGGCTCAAGAGCCCCATTTGCCTGAGTTTCCCAAGCCCACATTCCCTACCATCCCTACTCTTCCTAAATTTGAAGGGCACCCATAGCCTCAATCATTAGACCACTAAATAGTGTACTTTCATGGTAGAAGTATTTTTTTTTTTTTTGTTTTTTTTTGGTAAAAAATGGTAGAAGTATTTGTAGAAGATTGTTGGGAAAAAGAGCTTTCAATCACCAAGGCTTCCATCCACAAATGCAAGTTGGATTTCCATGCGTGGGTGAAGTCTTCCTTTTTCTTTTCTGGCTTTCTGATGTCATGTATGACATTTGTATCTGTTTTGTTTGTGCCGAAGGCTTCATTGTGTCATGGTTATATGAAAACCCTTCCAATTGGACATAAGGATATCAGCAGCACCACATTCTATATTGTGGGCCCTGTTGCTGCGGATATTGATCAGACTGTCACGTTGACTTTCAAAGGCTCGAATGATCATGGATTGATCATGGGAGGGTCCTTACCTTATAGAATCGAAATGGGTCTTGGTTTTTGAGAAGCAAACCCAAAATTTTTGTGGCTTTTTCCTTGATATCCATCATGAGCCCATTACAGTCAACCGTCTAGAGATTCAAACCAAGGACCCCAAGTATGAAAGTAGACACGCAGGCCCAGTAATGACCGCCCCCGTTCACTCTTCTAAGCAAGATTACCAGACACTCAAGCAAGCTGAGTAAGATTCAAGCCCTTATTCAAGTGAGACCCCCAATTGTACAGTGTTCAACTATCAGGTTGGCCAGTCGACTTCTGTATTTTTTGGGGGTCAAAAGGTAGGCGCCTACCAGAGTCGAAAAGAAACTTTGGTCATGCTATGGCAACCAAATTCGTGGGGATTTCTCATCAGTTTTCCAAGGAATTAAAATTTTCACATTTGGCAATTGTTTGTTTATCTTTGAAGATATAGGCCAACAAAAATCCTCACTTTTGAGGATTTTTAGGTCCGACTCTGCCCCGTAGGATTTGGAAATCCCCAGTTCGTGGATCTATCAATTACCAAGGATTTAAGCATTTGATATAAAAGGACATGGCATGTTTAGGGATGCAAATAGATATCTAATTCTCCGACTAATCAAAGATTCTGACTCGTGAAAAATAGGGTTGAAACCGGTTTTAGGTTGATTCATAAACGGACTTGAGTCCAAAACCCGATTTAAGTTTTGATTGCTAAATAGGCTCGAGTTTGGATCTATATAGGTTTTGACCTATTGGAAGTGCACTTTTAAGACATGGTTTTTTTTACTGTGTATAGGTTAATGTCAAAAACTTCATGTAACAACCTATTTCTTGGTTCTAAAGATGCTGGGATTTAACACTTGCAAAAAGTAGACTTGCACCGTCATTGGGTTGAATGATATCCTTATTTTAACCAAAAAAGGAAAAAAAAAGAAGAAGTTGAAATCGCCTCCGGACTCGATCCTTTTGTCAGAATTGAGTTTAGAACCATGTAAACAGGTTTTAAGTCTAGTATAGTTTCGACCGGCCCATTTGCATGCCTAAGAGTGTTAGAAAAAAACTTAATGGTAGAAAAGATGAAAGGGGGAAACAGGGAGAAAGAATTGAGGGAGAAGAAGAGTATGGACATACTCTCTGAGGTGAGGGACCATTCTCATATATTGTTTCACATTTTTACAAAACTACAACATAGTCCTAAACTTTACTAGATTACAAATAATGCCCTGATCTTTCTTTATTTATAAAAGTATCCTACTCTATCACATAACTATTGTAGTCTTATAAAACTTCCATTTGAAAGATAATTTGGATTGTCCATCATCCCCAATGTGGCCATTAAGTCAATAATCCATCCACCATGTTCATTTGGCATAAGAAATACAAATTTGTCAATAGAAAAATCCTAAATAAACCTATTATTATTATTATTATTACTACTGTTTTTTTTATGACGAAGGTTTTCCCATGCTATATAACTCAATAGGACTATTCCCTTTTGGTGCATTTATAAAACCCACATGTATATAGACTAGGTAATCGGCCGGTTGGGGGGGGGTGGTTGTGTGTTTGAAGTTTCCTTTCCTTTTCTTCTTGGGGGCGGGGTGTTTGTAATTGAAGTTTCCTTTCCTTTTCTTCTTATTTTGTTAGAATGGTCATGGGCGCAATCATTCTCCGTCCAATTTACTCTGGACAAAGACAAAGAAATTTTGGCTACCCACTGCTACGGCAGCTACTAGCGTTTGACTAATGTTATATTGCTCCCAAAGCCGACAGTGCTCTATCACTTGTCAACGACAAAGGGTGGTGTTGGTGGAGATATGAGAGTATGAACTTTGGAAAAGATGGAAAAAGATAAGGCCATGAAATAAATCACATACCCAAGGTTACAATGGTAGCATGATGGCAACTGCCGCTCAAAATGAACTCCCATGCAGGACATGCATTGACTCCAAATTTTATTTCAGTTGTAGTTGGTCCCACTGTTCAATTAATGAGATATTTATAATATAAGTAGAATTACATTATTGATCATGCTATTCATCATGTGGTCAACTAAAGAGGGTTTTCATAAACTCCTTTTTAGATTTTCAATAGAGGGATCCCACTATCACGTAGATGATGGGGCCATTGGTTTAAGCTCTCAACGATCATGAAAGACCCGTCCCATTTTGTGCTCTATGCAGCCCAAGTTGCCTAAATTGCCAAAAGAACCTGGTCTATTCAAAGATCCAATGTTTTGCATTAAAAGGAAAAGGAGAATCGGTGCTTGTGCAGAGTAGAAGCAAGATCCCCATCCATAAATCTAAAAGCTAGACAGGAAAGCAGGGTAGGGAACTGTGGTGGGCCTCTCAAATCAATACAAATATTCCAAGTCTATCACCTAAAAAGAGAAGGCCTTTGTTTCTAGTATCTTTCCTGGGGCCACGAAGAAAATGGACATCTCACTCTAGGTGTGTGACATAAGGACTACCTTGGGCCTTGTTTGGCAATTAATTAGTAAAGTTAAAGTAAAGTGAATTAAGACAAGAAAAGACAATGGGTAATATCAAAAGTACACATTTTCAAAATTCTCATCTTCTTTTTCAATAAAAATAAAAAAAGCAACGTTCTTTCTCCACTGAAAGACAAAATAACTCCACCTTTTTATACAAAAAATCAAAAAGACTCCATACCGAATAACTTAAAATAAAATACCATCATAACCTCTTATATTTTATTTAGGGGTGTACACGGATCGGATTGGTTCGGATTGGGCCAAATCCGTCACCAATCCGTTGCCTACGGATTGATGGATTTGTAATACGTCACCAATCCGTTACTGTTGAAATCCAATCCGATCTGATCCGTGGACGAGCGGATCGGATCGGATTAATCTGTTCAATCCGTTACTGTACATTACATGTAAAAAAAAAAAATCCCCATGAAAAAATTCAGATTCTTCCTCTACTCTCAACCATTCTAAGACTCATACTCCAACAATGCAATGAATAAAATAAGAAATTGAGAGATACTATAAGCAAGACAGATGGATGCATATGTAATCAAAATGTTTCACAATGTACATAATACCTCATATGAGATTGGTGGCCATGTTCTTTTGAAATGATCTAAAAGAGATAGAAATGTTCAAGTGGGAAAATGAAGGAATGAGGGAGACAGAAAGAAAAGAAAATGCAAGTGTAAGCATGTGGAAGAGCAGAACACTAGTTAAGAAACTTTCAAAGGGTGGTGGTGACCTTTTGTCACTAAGCTAACCAGAATAAGCAAAATAATTGAACGTTGAAAGTAACCTGATGGGTTTTGGAATCCTCTTGGATCATTCCTAAAATTTCATCAGTGTGTCCACAGCCAAAATTCAAATTGCAAAAAAAATTATTATCACTTAAATACACTGTGACATATATTCTAAATTTTTTTCCTTATTTTAAATTTAGACACCTAATTTTTATTTAGACCCCTTGTATATTTTTTATTTATATTTAATGACAACGGATCGGATCGGATTGAATCCATGGATTGAGAGTGAAATCCGCTACCGATCCGTTGCTAACGGATTACACAATATCCAATCCGCCACCAATCCGTTGGCCTTCGGATCGGATTGAAATCCGCGGATTAGATCGGATCGGATCGGATTGGATCAGATTGACGGATCTTTTGTGCACCCTTAATTTTATTCTCTCTTGATTTGACGCTTCACTTCACTTTACTTCAATTCACTATACATCCAAACATGCCCTTGGGGTTATAAAGAATGGAAAAGATACTTATCTTGTGAGTTACAAACGCAACTCGGTGTGACTTTTTTACCGTTTTGAAAAAGGAGTTTGGGATAGAATCTGGATTGTCAAAAAATGCTAATGACTTCCAATTAAAACTTTGGAAACTTAATCCCATCACAAGTTTCTAGCCATCCAACATATAACACCATGAATTGATCATTGAGACATGGAGTTTATTTCTTAAACAGTTTTTTATTTGGTGGTATCACTTTCAGATGGACCTCACAAACATGATATTTGAACCCTTTTTTTTGTTACAATAAAAATCCTTTTTACGTAGAAAATGAAGTATCCTAAAAGTAGGAATGTTGTTTTTCTCAAGCGTAATAGTCAATCACATTCCAAGAAATAAAACAAAAGTTTCTCATCCCTTTTATAGGATTTTTAAGTTTGATATGTGGAAGCTTTCTTGAAAAGGAGGTAGGCACTTGAAAGAAATGGAACTAAAACTGGCTGTAGCAAACAATGTCCAAAAATGGATGACAAGTATAATTTGGAATGGTTCTCCAACCTCACAACCCCCCTCCCCACCCCCACCCCACCCCACCCCCTGCGTCCGTGGGGCATGCAATTTGGTGATGGAGGCTTTTTTTTTTTTTGGTATCCAGGCGGAAGTTGAGACCCAAGAGAGAGCCCATATGCTGATATGCACACTTAAAGGAGCCCAGGATGGCTACAAGAGTTTGGCCATTCACCCAAGAGCCCAAACTATAGCAGTTTGCCGTGTGGTGGAAGTGGGACTTTGATTTAATGATCACTTCTCCAACCTAAAAGGACCACACACTGTGGGGCCCAAAAGAGGAGAGCAGTCAAAGCATGCGGCGGCAGCACCTTGCCAACTCTTTCGAAGGGGAAAGACGAAATCACTGGATATTGGAGTCGATTCACTCAACGCGCATGCAAAGAGGAAGAAACCTAGCTACCTCAGATTGTTTTCAAAGACAAACTTTCTTATTCCATCCATCTCTTTTGACTTTAATTTCTGTTCTTTTTAATTTTTTCAAAGCTCTTTTGGCTTTAATGGTGCACCCACTTATGATATAAAAAAGAAGACCCAGAGAGGATTCTGCAACCAGAGAGAAAATTATTATGATTTTCCATGCTAATCATTATTCGGTTCTTTGGCACAATATATTTTCTTATAAGAAAGAAAACAATGAACATGAATCCTCTAACTGCACCAAGTAGTACTGATGGGAGAGTGTGTAGTGACCAATGGGCTGCACCTCAATTGCAAGCACAGTTCTTACCAGGTCTTCACGGGCTGCACCCAAAATATAACCCGACAATGGTCCTGGGTGAGTGAGTGCGACCCATCCCAATGTGCCTGCATCACCAAAAATCATGCCGCTTGAGTCAAGGTGAATTTTTTGAAAGTTACTGCTTAGCCAAGGTAAGAAACTTTGAGAAATGACATTGAATGCCGAGCAGATGACCGCATGATGCTTCCTAGTTCTTTCACCTCATTGACCTAGAGATGGGGCTACCAAATTCATTTATGACACACTCTCCTCTTGATCCTGAAAAGGACATTTTAACTTTGTGGAAAGGCAAGGACTAAGCATCTCTTGGACGGAATCTAGATTCCAAGGAGCTGAGGGCTGAGAATCACTAGACAGCTTAGAGATAAGGAGTTTCATCCTTACCGGTAGCGGTCATGGATCAACTCTTTAAGCTGATTTTCTTTTCGGCGTGGGTCACGGAAGCAGAAAACACGTATTTGCATAAACACATTTCAACAAATTACTAATCCTTGTGCAGAAGCATAATTTTTTTTAAAATCCAATTCTACAGTAGTGCAGCTCACACATTTCTTGAAACTTCCTTTTATGGAAGTGTCCCTCACCAAAATGGTGAGGAAAGTATGCATAAAAAGAAACCCCCCCCCCCCCCCCCCCCCCCCCCCCCACACCCTATGCTAGAGGTGTACAAAAAATATGTCGATGGGTAAAACTGATCCGATCCGATCAGATCCACGGATTTTTAACCGATCCAAAAGTAAACGGATTGATGACGAATTGAAAATCTTCTAATATGATACCAATGGATCAGTGACAGATTTCACCCTATATCCGCGGATTCAATTTGATCCGATCCGTTAACATTAAATATAAATCAAAAAAATTTAAGGGGTCTAAATATAAATTAAGATATCTAAATATAAAATAAAAAAAGAAATTTAAGGGGTCAATATATGAAATTTTTTTACAATATATTCGATATTTTTCTTTTAATATTAGATTGAACGGATTAATCCGATCCGATCCGGTTCACTACGAATTGAATCGATTTTTAACAATCACGGATTGGTGTTAAATTTCAAATCCATCAATCCATAAGTAATGAATTAGTGACGGATTTAGCTTAACCCTGCTCCGCATGTGAGGCACTTTTGCCACATCCTTTGGTCGTCTTACTACGTAGAAATGTGAAAATTTTCTTTTCCACAAGACTGCAGCCAAAACACTCACACCTTTTATTAAAAAACGATACCGTGCTGCAGAAACGTGTCCTCGAGGGACCACATGGACATGGATGAACACATGAGTTGCACCGGAGACGAGACTACTGGCAAGTGAGCGAGATAATTTTTACCATTACAACAATCTACAAGAAAAGGAAAAGAAGAGGATTCGAAGGACCAAAGGGCCTTACCGTGTCCTGCAAATGTTAAGCCCCACTGTTAACTCTAAAGTGTGCACTGAAAAGACGCGGATTTGAAAGTATGTCAGGCAACTTGCAATGCCCTGTCACCCACCCTTACTTAGAATGGAAAACCTCACTCCTTCTCTCACATAGTCACATCTGCTGGTGGGCCCGGTCCAACCCCAACCACAATCTTCACAGACTTTTACTCATTTCCAAGTAAAGGTCCCCATGACATACTTCCTTCAGACCATCAGATAGGTAGGATAAGGCCCTGCCATTGCCTGCCAGGCTGCCATTACATTCCTAACCCCAATGTAATCGAGATCCGGAGTAAGCTGAGCATCTGCCCTTTTGCTTTGTTTGGATGAAAGAAAAGGTGCACCAAACGACCACATAGGACCCTCACCCAAAACAAACGGTAGTTGGCCACAAGCAACCTCTTCAGCCAGCTCTACCATCTCTCATTAGCTACAAAACCCTATCTTTTCCCATCTTCCACCTTCTAAAACTGCTAATATTTTTGGTCATATGGTAATTGGAATAGAGATTCCCAAAAAAATTATATAATAATAATAATTCGTGTGGTGTGGGCCCAACCATAGTAGAAAAGTCCAAAAATTTAGATGATCACATGAGCTTAGCCAACCAAGTTCAGAAAATGGACGGCCAAACTACTAAGATTTTGGGCCACAATTCCAAAAAAAAAAAAATTCCACAACTTGAACCGCAACATTAGTTCAAAAAAAAGAAAAAAGAAAAAAAAAAAGTAGTAACAAAGAGGAGAAACATAAGATTCGAGTGGTGCAATTACATGTAAAAGACAATTATCTCTTGTTAGAAGGGAGGTGGTGGCCGAGCGATGGGTGCCCAGATAACATCAGAAGGAAGATGGCAATTGTAAACAGACATTCCACCGCCGCTACTATCCATTAGATGATGATGATCATGATCATGACCTTGATGATGCTGCTGTTCTTCTTCATCCTCCTCTTCCTGTTGTTGATGATGATGGGTTTTAATCTCTGACCCAGAAAGAGAAACCCCAGAAGCAGAAAACTCATCTTCACCCACCAGACGATGAAAACTCGGGTTCACGAAACCCGCAGCGACTATAACAACAGTGCCCGCAGCGAGCAGAGACCCGGCCACAGATCCGCCAACGATCTGCCCCTGAGCTCCCATGAGAGATACTGTAAACCCATGAGGAAGAGAAGAGAGAGATGGTGACGAGGAGGAAGGAGGGAGGAAGGTGGCGGAGATGGAGAGGATTTCGAAGCGGCCGTGGAAGCAGACGGTGGTGGGGGAGGTTGGGTGGCGGAGGGTGACGTTGGCGACTGTGCCAGTGCCGGTGAGGATGCAGAGGCCGGTGTTGCGGCGGCGAGCGAAGCGGGTGATGGCGTCGACGACGTCGAGGCCGCCGGGGACTTGGAGGATGTGGGGATGGAGGGAGGAGGATTCAGTGGTCTCGCGGGTGATGACGAGGGGTGGCTTGGGCTTGTTTTTGGAGCCAGGAGGGCGGCCTCGGGGGCGGCGGGCTACCTCAATCGATGCTCCGTCGCTCGTGCTGGCGGCGTTACGGGTTTTCTTTGTACTGGTTTCTGGTGCTGCTTCGGATGTCTCGCATTCTCGTTCGTGTCTCGCAGCTTCTCCATACACAGCCTTCATCGTGCCGTCTGTGTGTGTGTGTGTGCGCGGCGCGCGCGTGTGAAAGGGAGGGAAGAGACACAGGAAGGCTGATATAATTGATTAATGGGGTTGAGACTTGGGAGGCAGGAGAGAGAAAGGGGAAGATTGGGCTTGGTGGGGCCCACAGGTTGAGGGGATTGGGATTGGGTGGGGCCCAAAAGATGATGAGGATTGAAGACTAAGGGGGAGGAGCTGGACTGTTAGGAGGCTTGGAGAGCTGCAGCTCTCTCTCTCTCCTCAGTCTCGATTCTTCTTCTTCTCTCTCTTGTTATCTCACCGCCTTGCTTTTTAATTGTTGAGTGTGGGGAGTGAGAGAATGGAACGGTTGAGGGAGGGGGGAATGATGCACTGCCTCTTTAATCCGACCGAGTCGATTGATGTTGACCAATGATGCCTGGCTTGGTGGGCCCCACTCTCTCTCTCTCTCGCTCTCGCTCTCGCGCTCTTTCGAGTGGAATCGTTTGGACTCCGGAGTTGCTCTTCCCACTCGCCCTCCAATTTCTTTCGGCGAAAGGTCGTATTTTATTTAGATTTCAGCTTAATCTTTTTATATGGACTCGTTCAGCCGAAGCGAGCTACATGATTTGGGACTTTACTAATAGAATTGGGTGACGTAAATATTATTTTATAAAAAAAATAAAATATAAGTAGATTATAATGGTATTTTATTTTTAATTATTTATTATAGAGTCTTTTTTTACTTTTTGTATTGGTTGTGGAGATTTTTTGTATTTTAGTGGAGAAATGATGTAACTTTTTTACTTTTATTTTTTGAAAAATATAGTGAAAAATTTAAATTAAAATGCTTTTGATGAGGCTTTTTTTTTTCTTTTTCTAAATTAAGACTTTACCTCATTTGACTCTTTTGGTAGAGTTGCTAAAGTCCAAATAAGAGAGCTTTGTAGTTTGTATAGAGGAGTTGTGGCTATTACGGGAGCTAGTTGGAAACCTTATTCTAATTAATAGGAGCCAATTAAATTAAAATTTAAGAATAAAAGCCTTATTTTTTAAATTCTAATTTATAATGAATTTATTTTAAATTATAAAAAAAAAAGCTCTTATTTTATGAGATAATTGGACATCACCTTTAGGAATTATGGTAATCAGACCGCACTTTTTTTAAAACTATAATGTAAAATCAATCATTTTGAAGATTTTATGAAGTTATTTTGGTCTAAAACAATTGTAAATTTAGCATTATCCGGCTGCCTTCTCCTTTGCTAAAAAGGCTCTTATAACAAGAAGCCCTACTATAGTTTATTTTCTTAAAGGCAAAACCTGTGATTTTTAAATAAGCTCAAAAGGCATAAAATGCAATGATATATTATACGGTTAACAAATACTCTAATATGTAAATAAGCTCTAAGCATATTTTTAGTCTCCTGACAACCCTATGATCTTAGTGGCGACATCTCAAGAGGGAAGCTATCAACATAGACCGGTAGCTAGAAGTTTAATTTTACCATTGTTCTGTATCATTAATCTCTTGGTTCTGATTGCTAGTTTAAATTAAGTTTTGATGGTATGGAATTAAACTTTTTGGGTCTTTCCCATCCACCCGAAATATGGGTGACTCGATCAGGCCACAAGAGGCAGTTTGATTGCTGATCTTGTTCTACTTATGGGCTTTTCATCGTCTTCTATAAAAATCAATAAACAGTGGATGCACAATAAACGATGCACTGGGATTAGTGAAGGGGCAAGAGTACCACTTGTCACTCAAAGGACTTCTGGCCCAATAATCCAGTGGAGCCCACTGCTCTTGGATAGGACTCATGATCATCCACCTTGGATGGCCTCTTGACAATGTACAGGGCAGCAGCCCACCCACGTGAATGGAAAACTGTCCAGGGTGACATGGTAGATTATGAGAGGTCCATCCAAAGTCACCGAGGGCTAAAGCCTCATGTGATTCACACTCAGATTGATAAGAGTCTAAATGGGATCCACTTATCAAGTATGGGAGGACCGAAAAGCAAACCAAGTTGGCGAGACTGAGGTTGACAATTCCCACCCATTAATAACCGGGCTGACTCCTGTTTGGGCCACCTGCCCATTACCATCTGACAGCACATCATCTCTCGACCTCCAATCGGGACCCGATCCATTGACACCTCTTATAAAACATTAAAACCTCAGTACCAAGTGGATCTCAAACTACAGTTAAGTAAAACTTGAGGCGGCATTATTATGATGAGAGGGGACAAATACGGTTATAGTAGTCATTGTCAATTAATTGACTTATGACTATTGAAGCCACACCGGGTGGGGTGTTGGTGTTGTTAGCAAGGTGTGGGTTTATTTTCTATATCTTGTGTTTCCATAAATTTTCAGATTTATCCTATACATATGTGTTGCAAGGTTGTGTTTGTGCCTGTGGAAATAATCTCGTTAGGTTAAAGAACACTGGGATACTCTCATCAATAAAAGTAAAAAAAAAAGTAATAATAAGAATCATATTACCAAGAGTATTCAAATGAAGTTGTATAGTCTTGAAGGAGGAGAGAAATAATCATATGCTAATGTCTAGGTGGGAGTTTTGATTTGGACAACGGTCGTTTACCTTACATGGGACCTCTTTCGTTAATTTAAATATATAAGCCTCCAAATGAATATATTTGTCTTAAATCTCACAGTAGCTAAATTGATATGCATCATTGAATTGGTTTATGCGTATAATAATAGCATTAAAATTAATATTCACATTTTATACTAAATTATCAAAGAGTTTTATATTTTACTTTGCTTTTATTGAATTAAAATTTTGAGTACTATGTATTCATTTGGAGTGAGTTGAAATAAATTAGTAGATGAATTACTTTTTATGCATTTAGATGGATGATGTAAAATGAAAGGGTTTAAATTTGTATTTTCCTAATAACGGTTGGAAATAAAAAGTAAGATTAGAGTAACTGCAAGGTAGGTAGACATATAAAAATGGGCTCCAGCAAAGGATGATAATGCTATTTGATTTTTCTAAAAGCAATGTTTGGGCTTAATTGGATGTTTTAGCTGAGATCTTTCATGTTATTTTCAGAAAGGAATAAGTCTAATCAGCCATACGCAATACCAGTCCAAACCATCTTGGACGGCTCACAATAGCAACTGTATGCATGGTGGATGGTGAGATGTGAATAAAACAATATTCCACTGTGGCAACACAACTCTCTTAGTGATGACTAGTGCAAGAGGCCCATTATGAGCCCGGGCCTTATTTAGATTGAAACATAAAGATTATTTTTTGTTGTACATCTATTTACCTTTTTCTAACATTGGAAATGCATAGAAGCGTGTTGAATTTTTTTTCCTACTTATTTTGAATTTATTGCAGTTTAAGATTCTTCTTCTTCTTTCTTTTTTTTTTTTTTTTTTTGGCAGCATTTTCAATTAACAACATCATTTCGTGATAATACCACGGTATTCTTGAAAATTTTGTCAGTACTTGTTAAAACATACGTTTGGGTCCCAAGCATAAAACCCATGACCCGAAGTGTGACCCGAATGTTATTCGGTCCACAAAATGGCCCAAATTAAGGCGGGTACAAAACGGATCCATGACCCATTTTAAAGCTAAAGTGAGTTGCATGCATTTGATTGCAATACTGAACCAAAAAAATCATCCAATAATGCCATTGGTAGAAGAATTATGTGCTGTAATAGTTGTTCCATGTGTGTATCAGTCTCACATGCCCTTTTATTTGAAAGTCTTCTTTTATTTGAGAAAAGAGCTGATTACAAAATAACCAGTTCCAGTCTATGCAAATTGCGAACCAGTGTGTATACACATTATTTCTGTAAACTATGAAACAAAATGCATGGTAATAACATAACTAGTTACATGAAAGTAAATATGATCGCAATTAGACTCCCAATTGGTTTTGGACTTCCAAGATGGCCTTGGCCGGGTCCCTGAAACGCTGGGCCTCCTTGTCGGAGAGGGGCACATTGGTGGCGGCCAATCCCCCACCACAGCCCAGCTGTGCTGAGAGGCTCAGGAACACATCTCCACCCTCGATCCCGTAGAAGCCCTTGGCGAGGATGGAGACAGGGTGGGTGCACCTTTGGTCCCTGAGCAGGGTCCTAACTAGGCTGGCCACGGAGTAGCCAATGGCCCAGGAGGTGTAGCCCTTGAGCCTTAGCACCTCATAGGCACTCCAGACAATGGCCCTGTGGATCTTCTCTAGAGTTTCCTTCTTCTCGACAATCTCTTGCTCTTTCAGAAAGGTCAGCAAAGGCACTGCCCCAACGCTTACGCTCGACCTTACAGCCACCGAGCTGTCTCCATGCTCTCAAATTCTCCATGCTCTCAAATAATGTATGCCTTCCAAACCAAGAAAACCAAATTTCAAACATCCATATGCGTGCATGTATTAAAAATTTTGGCTACAAAAAAAAAAAAAAAAAAAAAAAAAAAGGCTTCAAGGTGTCGTTTGTCACACATGATTTGAGAATGCCATTTACCTAGGTGAATGTTGCATGTGTAAGATTTACACACATAAACTACAACCATTTTAACATGAGTAAATGTGGAACGATTTAGATTACAAATGTAAGATCTTTATATATCTCAAAATCTCTCAATATTCAAGACACAAAATGAATGTTTTAGGGTTAGATAAGTTAATAAGTAATTTGAACAGTTCAGGTTAAATTATAGGGCCAATAGGACTTGGAAATTAAACATGAAAGTGGACAATGAGTTTCGATACCACGGCCTGTTTAGAGCAGAACCTGCATTGGCGCTTCTTCTAAACAAGTGTGTAATGATTCCACACCTTTTTAGGAGCATAAAATTTCATATGGGAAGGCATCATTTGTGCACACCCTTTTTCACAACTCATTTAAGCATTATATGAAAAACATGAGCGCAGGCAAACAAAGGATCCCTAATTGCATATTCATTGATTTTATTGTGGGATCATTTCAAACCTTGCTAATTATAGAGTAGGGTGAGAATGGAATGTCTTAGTGTGAATCATAGATGAGATAATATCAATACTACTGAATAACCATAAAAGAATAAATAAATTATATTAAAATACTTTTCTTATATGTTTATTAAATTTGGGGGCTTTAAATCGATGATTGAGTGCAACCTTCACATTGTAATGGTATTTACTAATATTTAGCTTATCTCTAATATGCAAAAAAAGGGGCTTAAACAAGTGTCCCTTGAGCTTAAGACTAAGGGACATATCCAACCCATTAAGGGTTTTTTAAACCTTTAACCATGGATCTGGGTTGGGCAGGTCAATTCCAAATGCATGTCACCGGGCTTGCCTGAATGGAGCTGTCCAAACAATGACTTGTGTGAAAGGAGGATTACAGCATCGAGCTTCACAGATCCGCCTGGAATCGCGAACGAACTGCCCGAAGCACGGGTCTCGGGCATTTTTTCAAATAAAGAAAGAAAAACATTAGTAGTCTCGAATTTGACAACATTCATGCTGTTTAAGCTTGTTGGGCCTATCTTGGTGCTTGCCTACCAACCAGTAGGAGTGGAAGATTGAAAGATTCCGAAACTGGCACGGCCACTTCGCTCGAGATGAGAGTAACCTGTAGGAACTGACGGCTCGCAAATAGGACTCACGCTTAGGGAGTTTGGGGCGAAAAGGTACCTTTAAAATATTTTGCTTTGAACCAGGAAGCCCATAGAGAGGAGGAAGAAAGGGCAGCCCAGCCTAATTTAACCATGCTGGCTTTGATTAGGTCCTGAATTCTATGAAAACCCAGGCCACATTTTTACTTGGGCAGACAAACAGAACACCAACTTATGAGACTATTCTTAGCTTGCAAAGATCTTCCAGACCAAAGGGAATTCCTTATCCATTTCTCCAAGAAATTACAAATCGATTTCGGTATGGGAAGAACAAGAAGCATATGCATAGGAAGGCTTTGAAGGACGTGTTTCACCAAGATCATCCTGCTTAACCAAGATCATCCTGCCAGCAAAAGAGAGCATGTCCAGGCCCAGGTCCAAGTCTTTGTCCTCTTGGGAAGGCGAAGGAAGGGTAGGAAAGAAATTGCCCATGAGACATAGTATAGCAAAATACTAGATATAGATAGATGGGAGAGAGTGGATATGGATGTGAGGGTCCCCACCTATCTCTCACTAACTTGGTGAGAGTGTCTTTCACATGATCACCTCCCTAGATAGATTGAGAAATAGATAAGATGTTATAGATAGGGTGTTGATCAGTTGATATATTTATATGTTACTAGCAAAGGAGGCCTGTGCTACCTTCAGGAAAAAAAAAAAGAAGAAGAGGCCTGTGCTACAGCACCTCGCTCATTCACTTTTATGAATGAAAGAGATAATGCAATTAAGGGATTGTCTAGCATCTCACTCGTGTTTCTTTTCTGAGGAAGAATGAAAGAGATGAACAAGACTATAAGAACAGGAACCTCGACTAAGGATGGAAGCTTTGACAAAGATGAAAGTGGTTACCAGCCATTAACAGTGACTTCGTAGTTTCGGAGCATGTCACTGACGTTACTTCCATGGGTTCCACATATATTGACATGGCACACTCATTCCTTAAAATTTAAGCACCCTGACCCTATAGACCTCATTTGTCGTTTTGAGGAGCCTCGCATCGCTGATGTGTCGCCAAGAGAAAGGAGGGGGAAACGTTTAGGCTTGTGCTTAATGAATTAATGAGATGAAGCAGTTGTGGGATTTCAGAATTCCCATGCGTCGGAACTTACGTTTCTTTTCTTAAATGGAATGGGAGAGACAAGAAAGATATATAACTAGAAGGGGAAGATCTAATAATGAAGGCATCTTTCTTTTGGTTTGCCCTTTATATTTTACTCGACTCCTTTTCTCATACAAACAAATATGCCCCCTGAATTATGTAATCGTTAAGCATGTTACTCATATTACTTAGATGAGTGTGAGATATAAGTGCTCCGTAGAACTGATGCCGTTGAAGAGGAAACTCGCCGTTTTGCTAGAGCGAAAGAGAACAATATTTGAAAGTACATAATTTCTCCTTTACACCGTGTCTCATCCCGCCATCACCTGTCCATATAGTTACCCAAAGTAGCCCCAGAAGATAGTTTGGGCTAAAATTGCCTTTTTCATGATAGGTACAATAACTTCACGAGATTATAGGCTGAAAATATTTGCAATGACCTTGTCAAACACAGTATCCATTAAGATTAAGGGTTTCAAAGAGGTTAAATCCATTTTTCAAGTGAATGACTAATAACCGGCAAAACCCAAGTAAATACCATCTCTAGAGAGCACTTGCAAAGCCATCAAGTAGGGACAGGAGAATCATGATTCTCCTTCGAGGGTTTTTTTTTTTTTTTTTTTCTCCATATACTACAAAGGAATTCATGATCAAATAAGCTCTAGCAAAGAATCATCAAAGAGACAAAGGGTGAAATATATAAGGTTAGAGGTAAAGGATATGCAGTGATGTAAATGTCCTCTTGGCTTTTATAGGATTTAAATTACTAGGGCGAAGATGGTTGCTTATCCATTTCTCCTTTGCCTATGATTCAATCTCCATATTCGCACTTGATTCTTCATTTATAACCATTAGTAGAAATACAATCCCGTGAATTCAATTACATTAAACTAGAAAGGCCTTGAAATTCCCCCCACGCAGATAATTAGGCTCTTTCTACAAATTGGAACAAGAGCCTCCAAAGAATCACCAGGGCTCGCAATTCTCATTTTCATGTGCAAAGAGGATGGTCCACATAATATCATCTAGAGTTTCCAATTTTCATCCAGAAAGTTCCTTGCAGAAACTATGGCTTTGACTCGGTCAAAGTCAGGGCTTTCCCTGGCACTCATGTCATGACACGTGCGCAAGTCACAAGAACAATTAGGGCATGCCATGACAATTTTTTAAGTTTATTGGCCCCACCAAATGCAAGAAACTATTAGATTCATGTGCTTTTCTTTTTTCGGCCGCGGCAAAGAACAGTATTCCGACCACATTACTCAAATGCAAGAGACAAGGTTAGAAAACTCATTACACGGGCTCAGCTCATTCAATTCCGGAAAAAAAAAAAAAAAAAAGACTCGGATAGAGTCAATGCGGAGACTCAGAAGAGTCATGTTTTTTTTAAAAGTAATTTTAAAAATATTTAAAAATGAATCCATTGCTTTTAAAATATAAGAAATACATTTACTTACCTGCATTTTTGATAATCGGTTCAAATTAATAAGTTTATACATGCAAGAAAAGTATTACAATAAGTAAAATAAAATAAAAAATATTGTGTGTTACAAAATTTGTTAGTCCAAACATCAAATGTAAAAGATCAAATATAAGTTTACATTCCACTTATCATATTTTTTTAAATTATTGACTCCAAACCTCAAGCATAATTACATATAAATAAACTTTAATTATTTAAAATTAAACCTACCTATTAAATGGACCAAAATGTAAGCTTATTAAAATGAGATGACTTGGTCGAGTCTCCCCTATGTTTGACTTGGTCCATTATCAAGATGAGATAACTCGGAGAGTCAATAGTCAACTCTGAGAATTTTCCAACCATAAATACAACATGCACACACTTCGTCGGGCAGGCTCAAATGAGATCTCAAGAAACTGTGACTTTTGCCCATGATCGACTTTATGTGAACATGATTTAAACCATGCAATGAAAATGCCCGACATTTTGCAAAAGTGGGGCACAATGATATAGTAAGCCTAACCCAGACCATTAATTTGAAGGCCCAACTACGTGGGACCATGCTAATAGAATCTCCTGTAGCAGGAAGATACTTTGTTATCCAACAGCCTTTTCTACTTCCATGTTTTTTTTTCACTGTACCATCGATTTAAATTCCATTTCCTGTCAAATCCTGTCTAGTGAATTCTAATTTAAGTTCCTAAGCTCCTGTGGACCGTTTAAACCTTTTTTGTGTATTAGACAGACACTTGAGGAATTCAACTGAGAAATTTTCTTCTCCTTTTTTTCTTTTTTTTTTTTTCCCCACGTTGGTATTCCACAGAGAGAATTTGAGGAAATTGAGATTTCTCAGCATGATTCCAAGAATTCTTGCAATCAAACTAGTCTAAAAGTCTTGCTCAAGCAATCGAGACCCCACATTCCCATCATACCATCATACCTGACTGCAATCAAATCATACCTATTCACATTTATATAAATGATCAGAACCGTCCATATGATCAGAACATAAGCTCCATCGGCTAAACATTCATCAAGTAATCACTACTTTTTGCTTGTCTATGTCAGCTATTGTCAAAATCAAAGAATTTAATTTATTCAATGAAAGGAGCATTGATATCATAGCACCAATGTCAAAATCAAACATTTTTACTTATTCAATTGAATTCAATTAAAGGAGCATTGGTAGCAACAAAACAACTATAGAAATTCATAAATGTGAACCTCAAATTGCACATCATACTTCCAAAAAATTTAATTGGAGTTCCAACATGATAAGTAGGGGAAAAAAAAGGGGGCCCCTTTTTATCGATAACATTGACTCGAACCCACAACCTCAAAATTGCAACATTGAGCACCTTCCCACCGACACAATGAGCCCAGGATTATTTCATAGGTCCACCACCAAGAACGTGCAATCCTTGACCCAATAGAAAAAGTATCATCTCTTCCCAATTGAAGTATTATATTGCCAAACGGTACCTATGCATCATCTTCAAAGATTATATGTATCCGTTATAATACATTTGCTGAAACCATCACTTTACATTTGTAGGAATTAGAAACCAACCTTTTAATGCATCATCACAATTACAAGACATTTGTGTACCACATTCTTACCACACACAATTACCTTACCAAATTAAATGATGTAGTTTGGTAAATAAAGGGAACTTGCACCAACACCACTGTTTTGCATCATATGCCCTATAGTCCCACACGGTTCTTCTTGTCTTGGGTTTGGAATCTTGTCGTTGCCACTTCGCTAGAAATGGTATAAACTCCAGGGTGGGCATGAAAGGATGCTGTTCTAGTTCTACACATTTCATATAGCATCTTCACACACCTATTGGCACTAAAAACCTAGGGCTTACTTTCTTTTTACCTCATTTTGTGGGGCCCACTCAGATGCATTTCCACTAAGTTAAGAGGTATGGAAAGGGTATGTTGGCATAAGAGGTAGGCTGGCAAATATCACAACAATCAGATCATCCTAACCTTGATTTTAGCCTTTAGGGCATAAATTTTTAATGTTTTTACTAGTTGGCTTACTTTCTTTTTACCTCATTTTGTGGGGCCCACTCAGATGCATTTCCACTAAGTTAAGAGGTATGGAAAGGGTTTGTTGGCATAAGAGGTAGGCTGGCAAATATCACAACAATAAAATCATCCTAACCTTGATTTTAGCCTTTAGGGCATAAATTTTTAATGTTTTTACTATTTCAGCTTTTTTAATATAAATATATATATATATAGGGAGCCTATTGGCCCAGAGTGATCCTATCAACTTGAAGACCGAGGTATCGACCATGAGTGTGCGCTTTACTAGTTCAGTTTTATGACTATGTAGTCTTTGGTGAAAACAGGTCATCATGTCAAACTTGGTGCAAATGAGGATAAGTGGGTCTGAGGGTTTGATTGACCTGACCATTGCCTGAGCCCCACACTACATAATAAAATGGAAAGTACAATGGGTCTGAGGTGTGTGTTTTTTCCCTTCTCTCAATTCAATATATGTAACTGGCAGTGGGTAAATGAGACACGGTCTAGATGAGTTAACTAACCCAATTCAATGGCTACTTATAATCCTCAATGAAGTAGAAGTTCACATCCCACCTATTTCTTATGCCAACCCATTCCATCACACACATAATTATAGGGGCAGATCCAGGTGTAAGCTTTTGGGGGCAGTCGCCCTAGCCGGACCTGGAAAAAGGCCGAAAGGGACTAAACCCTTTCACCCTTTCATTTCATCTCCAAATAGCAAAATAATGTTTGAATTTTTCAATTTACCAACATCTTCCCCCTTCAATGAAAATCCTAGGCCCCCCAATAAACAAACAATATATTATATATCATCTAATAAAATCAAATAATTATAGATATTGAATGCTTGACTACCTACCATAAGCATGACCCACATGAACAACATCATATCATAAGCATCATAAAAGTAACACCAATCATGCAAGCAAAATCATTTAACAAGCAGATGGGGAATCTAGTAGGTCCTTTTCCATCCACAATTCCTTGTAGCAGAGAGAAAACAAGGAAAGCAGACCCTGCAGTCTCTTCTTCTGCTCTTATTTTATCATAATAACTACTACTTAGACACCACAGCAAATAGACTAGCCTAAAGGCATCATCTACTCACTCCACAACAGACTCACAGACACATACATGATAGCAAAGCCAATAGAGCCTAAAGGTATCATCTACTCACTCCACAACAGACTCACATAACCAACAGACTCACAGACACAATCACATGATAATAGCAAACACACTAACAGGGATGGAAACATACCAAATAAGACTCTTCTGATCTTCTCATCCCCACCATTGATGGACAGCGATCCCCTCATTCCTCAGTTGGCCTAAGAGTGCCAAGCATTCCCAATATGCTCTTCCATGAGCAACGACCGTGTTCCCACTTTGCCACTGTTGCTTGCACTCCAGAAAGAGCTCATCCACAAGGCAAATTGCCTTGCTCTTCACCATCTCCTCCACCACATCCGCCTCCGCCTTCACCACCACAAACTCCTCTTCCCTCACAATTCTCCCCAACCAATCGGACAACCCAATAACCCTCCCACCATCCATCTCCTGCTCCACATTGTACGTCTCAAATGCTTGGCTCCTAGCTGGATAATGCCGCTCAAACCACCCCTCACTGCCAGGCAGTCCCACATCAATGAACACGCGGCGAGGGTATTGGTCAAGCGAAACACCGATCAGATCAGGCAGATACTTAGTCCTTTGCACATACTGATCCAATTCAAGTGAATTGAGGTGCTGCGGCGGCTCGAGCAGAACATCTTCAAGGCCGCTCATAGCCGCCTTCCTCACATCCATAGCATCCCCACAAAGCGGCCTCTTTGCCGGAGGTGGCAATGCAGATTCACCCATCTTCTGCATTGCCACCACGGTCGCATCGAAATGATGGACATACACAATCTTATAATTAGGGGGAACCACAACATCATACAATGCATCCCCGCTGTTCATTCGGACGGCCATGATGCCGCCGATCTTGAGCACCCGCTCGACAAACTCTCCGGCGACAGCCAAGCTGTCGGCGAACACAAAGTCTAAGGAACCATTGGCAATGGATCTCATAAAATTCGCGCCTGATTCATAAACAACCAGATCCATATCCAAATCTTCCAACATAGGAACCCCCAATTCACCTATCAAAACACCTCTACTTCCTGATCTAACCAGTCCTTCGTTGTGAAGCTCCCGAAATAAAATGGGCAGGAAGAAGCAATCATCCATTGATCCAACATCATGATGGTGGTAATCGTGATTATCAGTGTTGATAGATCCAACGGTGTATCTGATCCAGGGGAATGAAACGACGGCCATGATGATGAGGACAGATCTGGCCATGATCTTCAAAAGGCGGCCATTGCCATCTGGAAGCATGACTACGATGCGGTGATTTGGGGAATGAGCGGCCCGCACCCGGATTCGGCTCTTGGGGCGGAGCCTGGGGCTCATGGGGTTCGAGTCCATGGGTTCGAGTTTGATGGTTTCGGGATTCAGAGAGATTTGTGCAGCAGATTGATTGAAGATGTGAGCAATAGCAAAAGGAAGAAGGATTGATCAAAAGAACAGTGAAAGAGAGAGAGAGAGAGGGAGGGATTAGCGAGTGCAAAACCTAGAGGAGGTGTGGTTTCCACCCACGAGGGCCACACGTGTGGAGAGAGATCTTGACCAGAGGAGGAGGAGTTGCTTCATCCGCTCGATCTCCATTACTTTACCTCCAGGATCCACCTTGGCTGGTTTTGTAGCCGTCTGATTAGAGGAGAGGTTTACATGGAGAAGAAGGAGAGAGGCTTAGAGATGAGACTGTGAGGAGGAGGAGGGGGAAGAAGAAGTGAGGAAGTGGGGGGATAATTTGGAGAGGAAGAGAAGAGGGAACAAGAGGAAGAGGAAAGAGTAGAAATCATGAGGTGTGAGGACTGAGGAGGAACAAGTGTGAAAGGGGGTGTCTATAATTTGGAAAGAACTGGGTAAGGGAAATGAGGAACGTAGATGAAAATAGCGGCCGCTACGTAGTATAGCGGCCACTATATTGGTTGTAGCGGCCGTCACCGCTACGCTACGGTCGATTTATCGGCCGCTGCACTCGTAGCGGCTGCTACATCCGCTACGGGGCCGCTACAGGCCCGATACGGGCCGCTACATACGGGCCGCTACAATCGCTACGGGGCCGCTACGGGGTGAGAAAAATTCCTACTTTTTAATTTTTTTTTAAATACATAATAAGAATTATTTCTTTTCTTTTTCTCTTCAAATAACATTTCTACACAACTCTTCTACCCTTTTATATTTAAAAGAACACCAAAAAGCACATGATCTCGCAGAATTACAGTCGATACAGAGAGTTCTTCTCTAAGTACATCTTATCAGACACCCCCTTTGGTAGATGTATTTTTTTCTCTAGGTACCCTTAAGTATTGATTTCATGATATAGTTTTTTCTTTCCTGAGCCTTTCATTAGTTTCTAAGTTAGCATAATCAAGCAACATGAATACATGTGAAAAAAATGATCATTACTATTATTTTCTATTTATACAGCGATACAGGACCTCATATAGTGAGGGGACCGCTACGCTCCCTTACCTTAGTTACTTTTGCAAAAAAAGATACATTTTCTTTCATTTTCCAATATTTTAGATTTTCTAGAATTCTTTCAAATTTTTTTGACGATTTTTTCAAATCGCACCGCTAAGCCGCTACGTAGCGCCGCTACGCCACGGATCGCCCGCTACGTAGCGTTTAAGCGGCAGGCCGCTACGCTCGCCTCTACCGTTATTTTCATCCTTGATGAGGAAGAAGAGATGTGAAAGGTTTCTGTTAAAAAAAAAAAAGAAAACCAGAAGATTCTCATTCTCAGGTGCGGATGTGTAGCATGGAAACAGCTGTGTGGAGTGGGGACTACCTTGTGGGACTCAACCGATTATTGTCACTTGCCTGAGCTTTATATACACATTTTAAAACCGCTAAACTTAACTTAGGATACGAGCAATCAGTTATAGGATGAAAAACATGGACAGCCAAGTGACAAGGACACAAACTGTCCGGGATCAATCCCTCTCAGGCTCTGTTTTGGATGTACCATGAATTGAAATATGGTAAGGAGGAAGGAGTTTGCTTTTTTGATATTTTTTAAAAAATTCAGATGAAAATTTTAAATTATGTACTTTTGATATGGTTCTTTGTTAATTTTTTCTCTAGATTCACTTTACTTTATTTTTAAATAGTTTACTACCAAACACGCCCCGGCAATCTGGTTGTATCATGATTTTATGCCACACGAGAAGAAAAAAAAAGAAGAAAAAGGGTTGGATGGATAGGAGACCTCAAACTTTGTATAATGGTAAGTCTCCTGTGGATCTTTCTACCCCAAAACTCGTATTTGATTTTGGTTGCCTCCTTGTACGGGCTTCATTAGACGGTCCAATCGAGGTTATATGTTAGACATATCCATAAGAAAGCTGTTGATAGGAAACATTGGGCAAATGTGACCTTTTACTTGTAGGAGTAGAGAGATCGGTGATATCAGTCGCATGTGCACGTGCGATAGGGACGGAACGGAACGGTTTTTTGCTGATGTACAAATCTTGTTGGATTTATATGGAAAATGACAAGCAACTCAGGTGCATATTTGTGCCCACATTTCATGAGTGTGGCTCCTTTGATAATCATTTAATTCATGCATTAGGTCCACTTTACCATCATTAAACCCTGACTCGCCTATTGAGTCTGTAAATCTCAAGAAAAATCTACCATTTTTAAGATGTCATTAAACTTAAAAAGAGCTCCTTGCCCGAGTAGCAAGGAACCTTAGTTCTTATCTGGTTGCATGGGATTTAAACTCCGGGTACATCACATCTTTTCGAGTGTGTGGGCTTACTTTTCAGTTGAGTGAGCTGCTTTCCCGTATGTATGCGGGCTTACCTTCCAGTTGAGTGAGCTGCTTTCCAATGTGTATGCGAGTTCTCTCTTAGGTCCAGCCCCCTTGGCTAGGGTACCAAGAAAAATGTCATTAAACTTTAAAGATGTTAAATCAAGGGTTGACCTAATCTGGTTTGCCAGAAAAGGCCTTTCAATGTGCACTCCTCCTATTGGTAAATTTGCATCTAAGTAGGCCCCATGAGCTAAACTGCATATTGGCTATATGTAGTATGCTGGTAGGAGATGATAAACCAGATTTAGGTTTTGATCTCCTTTCTCTATTATAATTATTTTATTGCTTTTTAGTGCCTTCTAAATTCTAATAAATGATGTTCATTAAAAAGGTAAGAACATAATGTGAAAGTCCAAATAACAAGCTTAGTCACAATGCCTGCCACATCGACCATGGATCAATCTCTAGTCCTCGCACTGTTAGTAGAGAAAGACCTAAACCTATCACGGAGCAAATTTGATGCTGCAAACTATAAACCCATCATAGGTTAGGTTAGGTGCGAGGCAAAGATGGTTCCTTGAATGGTTGTCTTCCAAAAATCAAAAGCAACAAACGTCTGTGATGCGTCCATTTTATCTCTTCTAAGTTGGATACTAGTACGTCTAACTCTTTTGTTGTTTTGGCTTACCTATTAGTAGTCTGGATCCTTTTAAGAAGGGATAAAGAGATTCTCCACCTTAAGCAAATCTGGTGGTCCAGGCCACTTTGATATCTAAATTGTTAGGGCATGATTGTTGTCCGCAGATATTCTCCCAATCTTTTTAAATATGAAATGCTCAGGACCCTTGAGCATTTATGATTTTCAGTGTAAAACAGCATTTGGAATTCTTAAAAATCCTCTAATCAAACATGCTGTTTAAACTCATTGTTCTCTCTTGTCCTATAACATCTTAACCCCAATTAATTGCCAGCTTGTACCATTCAAGAAAAAAAAAAAATTTAATTGTTGCTTGATGACATGTAAAACATATCATTTACACTTCTATTTTATTATTTTCATCACATATTTAGGACATGTCACAGTAAATCAATCCAATGGCAAACATAACTCTAATCATATTGTAATTATCATTATTGAGAGAGAAGATGAACCAATGATTTTTTTTTTTTTTTGAACAATTTGAATTCCAAAATGGGTCCAACTTATGCATTTATAGCAACGGTCTCCAAAGATGGAGACCCTCCCTCGTTGTGTCTGGACTCAGGGGTGGACCTAGGTGTAGGCACCACAGGCCCGGGGGGCGATGTCCCCTCCCCTTCTTAATTGTTTGCACAAAGTTAAAAAAAAAACCAAACCAAATCGTCTCTTCATCTCCTATTCTCCTCGTGTGACGTCTCCCAAAGCTCTAAGTTCGGTCCAAGCATACAGAGCCTCTGTCCAGATGAAGATGGTGATCAATTGCAACTCGCAGTCATTTCTTGCCTCCTTTATCTGACCCCACAATACCCCAAAACCACCTGTCTTCACTAAGTATGAAAATCTTTCGTTCCCTCCTTTAACCCTCTCTCACCCTGTATTTGATTTGTTAGTGTAGATCTCTCATTATGCTCTTATTCGGCGGGCATGGGGATGTGGGGTTGTTTGATCTGGTGATTTGAGACTTGGGTTCCTATTTGTGGGGTTATTATACTTTATTCAATTCTTTGTCTTCTTTATGAGGAGATGTCCCACCCACTTTATTTTTTTTATTTTATTTCCTTATTAACTTGTGCAATATATATGCTTGCTTTGTATTTTTTTTTTATTATAATGTGTGCACTACTATACCTGTTGGGTTTGTCTCTTTACTTTTTTTCTCATCATTATGCTTGTGAACATTTTTTTTTAATTGTTTGCCTTTGCTTTTTTTATTAATTTATCAAATGATGTGTTGAGCAGAGGTTGTCTAGTAGACTTTAATCTAAATATGAAATATATAATAAATATTATTTTTATTTGATTTGTAGATGGGAAAGTCATCTACAATTAATGGATTTTTCAAGAAAAAAAATCCTACAAACTTAGATGCTAATGGACCATCGCTCACCTCTAAAAATCCTACAAACTTAGATGCTGATGGACCATCGCTCACCTCTAATGTTGAAACTACAATTGCTGAATATGCTTATTTTATTTTTAATGCGAAATTTAGTCTTTGATTTTAATATATTTATCATGCTTAAATTTGGAGATATGTCCAGAAAAAAAATATTAACTATCTTGATTTATTAAAATATATTTATTTAAATTCCTCAAAAAAAAAAAAAAAATGCTGGGTCCGACCCTGGCCGGACTCCTCACCTACATTGTATCCGGTGGGGTCAGGGGTGTCCTCTTGCTAAAAACTGCAGAGGTGAGTGGAGTAGGGCATGTGTGAATTGTCAGACTCCAGCCAGGTGCATCGCTTACTCTATCCCTTCTCTTTTTTAACATTATCTTTCAGGATCAATTATTGTACTGCAGCCTCATCAGACCTTCAATGTTCATGTACTCTCTGCTCTCTCCCTCTCTCTTCTTACATCTACATATGGGGACCAGAGTTTCAAATGAAGACAGTTGATCTATAATGTAGATCCAAGGGCGGATGGAGGATATGTTTAGACCATGAGATTGAATTTAAATGGTCGTTTATCCGCTTGGGTGATAGTTGTTTGGTGTGAGGTGTGGATTTGCTCATCATGTCTTATATTAAATCCCTGTCTTGGCCATGTTGTAGGCCGTACGTGCCTTGGGATAAAAATAACAATGACCAACGACGACAATGATGATAATAATCATCATAATTAAATTTACAGTCATATTTATGTCGGCTTGGGCTTTCATATGGCCCCCACAATGGATGGGGGAATCTCAAGAGGTTTTCAGTTTTCTACACAAAAGCAGCCATTAATGATTGGAGTTGGAACAGATTACAACTTACAACTTATACTTGATCTTAGCCAACAAGGCCGAGAAAGGTACAACTTACAACTTATGCCAAGGATAAAAAGAGGAGAGAACAAGAAAAAAAAAAAAAACCAATAATGAAGAAAATATGAAAGTAGGATGGGGACAAAATAAGCAGCAGCTGCAGCAACTTGCAAATAACCGGTGGTGAAACTGGTAAAATTACGTGTGTCCCTCCAGGACGTCGACTTGCAATTTTCTTGTGGGGATTATGGAGGACCGGTTGAAAATTCTAGTTTAATTAATAATAGGTGATTAGATTAAGGTTATAAATAAAAAAAATTTATTTTTGATTTTTAATTCATTTTTTTGGTAAAACTATTTTTTTTAAAACTCTAATTTCATTAGATAATTGGGGCCCACCTTTATGGATGGTAGTAGTTGGGGACCACCTTTTAAAATCTAGATCTCACTATTTGTGTCAATTTAAAAAACTTACGAGGCTATTTTTGTCCAAAAAACTTATAGAAATTTTGCATTGTGCACCTTCATCCACTTTAGCTAGAAAAAAAAAATCCTTTTTTTTTAGAGGCAAAAGCTCTAATTTACAAACGAGCTCTAAAAATAGAAAATACAATGACATATTTACTAAATGCTCTAATGTGTAAATAAGCTTTAAATCATAAAATAAGAACTTATTTATAGAGTTTTCAATTGTTCCCAAATTTAGAAAATACCGTTCCTTTTGCTAGATGGCTAAGTTGGCTCATTGCCCACTGCTCTTGGAGTGGATCACATCAATCCTTGGGCATGTATGTGACTTATGCCAAGGCCGCTCAACCACAAGCATGCTGGCCTTCAATATGATGATTATTAATGTCAAGGGGGATTTACTTTGCAAAGTAAATAATGAAGCCAACCTGCACAGAACATCAGCACGTGCCTGCCAATCCTGCATGCTTGAGATTGACACAATCTACATTGGAAAGTGATTAAGGGAGTGTTTGAAAACGAGATATTTTAAGACATTTTACTATATTATCTATTAGTTTAGAATGTAATCTATTCACATAAAAATGAGGTGGTTGGATAACTTAGAAAGTATCTTACAATATCTTACTTTCTTCCAAAAATCTTCATATTACATTATTCAAGGATACGATGTATAAGATAATCTTTAAAAAATCTTTTCTCACTATGAATGGAGAGTTTAAGGAAAAAACATAAGAGAGTTCGTGAGCAACCAAAATTATAATGGCCTATTATAAGTTTTAACATTTATAGGTCCCACTATAAGATTGGCCCCACAGTGCTTATGAATTGAATGTAGGGTCCTATAGTCATATCAAGACTACATAGCCATTGTTAATTATCAATATGAGTTGGGTCTTACAAATATCATGCTCATGGCTTTCATTGTGGTTACCAACATTAGGTTGGTCTTATACTACCAAAATTAACCGATCCCATGATTACCAAGATTAAATTGTGTAATTGTAATTATCAGTTTGCCATCATTAAATGGGCGCCACAATAATTTCTCATAAAAAAAGCTAGATATGGCCATTTGTGATAATCACCATTAGATGTATTATAATATAGTTACCAACGTTTGGTGGATCCACCTTAATTAAACAACATTGCTTGGATCTCATGATTTTAATTTAATCTTATATTTTTTTTTATAATAGATAGGTCCTACCATAATTATTTACGCTTGTGATTACTAATTAGTGGATCCTGTGTTGGGTTAATTGATTATATGCTCTCAATTTCTTATTTGGTACATCATCTTGTGAGATTTTTTTTATAAATTGTCAAACGCTTTAAAGGTATATTAAAATCTGTGAAAATTGCCAAACACCATACGTGACACAATATAATAATATAATATTATTTTATTCTATGATAATGAAATCTTACAATATTTAAACTTGTTGATATTATATTATGCACTTATCCAAACACCCCCTAATACATATAAAATAGTTCATAGCAAGATACTATGCCATGATCTGATTTCAGTGCAAAATCCAATTATAGAACCTTTCCTTACTGTATTACAGTACAAGCTATCTAGTGAGACGCACTTGAGACCCCACAAATCATGATACAAGAGGGGATCGAAAGATCCAAGTGAGACCAACCTAAATATCAAATTTGAAGTTGATCTATACCTCAAATACATTCATCCGTAGTCAACAAGTTTAACGGCTTTTAAACAATGAATTCGATCCTTGATCCAACGGTTCACCCCATTCGGATCTATCAAAACCGAGTGGGACTCGTGTAAATAGGATAGGTGGGTTTGGATGGTTCGCTCAGATGGACTAGTAGGTGGCCCACGAGGTGACTTCTACCGTCAGACAATAAGAAAAGCTTGTACGGGAGCATTACTCAGGGTTATAAGCATTGGAACAAAAAAAAAGTAAGAACCAATAAAAAGAAAAGAGAAAAAGAAAAACCCTCAAAAAAGAGGAAAAACAGCAGCTGCAACTTGCATATTAACTAGCCAGAAAATGTGTGCTCCTCTCATTCGTGGACTTGCATTTTTCATCTTGGGATTATGAACCACATAAGGGTCCTTTGGCTTTTACACATGAAATATGAAAATGGGATTTGCATATGAGAATTTTGCATATGCAAAATCTACACAATTGAAATACAGTGCCGTGTTTGTTGAATTGTTCGGATTATATTAAAAAAAATAATTATCTCAGAAGGTTTTGGGGTTGCATAAATTTCCATATGAAAATAGACTCGTTTGTACACTATTTTTACACATACAAATAAAGGCAACCATGCATAAATGTTACCCATCCGCATCATCTACATATGTAAGTGGGTGCAAACAAACCAACACCTAAAGTGATTTAAGTATCAACCCCTGAGTTTATTTAAGTATTCAAACTTGAATTTGGTGGAACCCCCATCAAACACCGTCAGTCTCACTTGACCACAGTTATCACGTCTCATGAATGCTTGTAAACTGGTCAGATTCATATCAGTTTATAGTGGATCTATATCAGTCAAAATCTATGATCTTACAGACAAGCCAGATCCACATGTATGGAGAGAGACAGAAATGAGATATATGGTTACGTATTGCTTGATGAGGCACGAGCCATGGACAATTTTCTCCACATTTTCCCGTCATTCAAACAATCACTAAGATTGGGAAATCCTACTCTCCGTTTAATGAATCAGTGTGTGCTAATTCACAGTGACAGAGTTGAGATAACAACATGAATCTCTCATTAGGATCTATAGGATGGTGGAGGTGCTTGTGGTTTTCATGAATAACTAAAGCCAACCTACACTGAACATCAGCACACACCTACCATAACCTGGCTGCATGCTGAAGATTGGCAGTCTACACAGGAAAGTGGTTAATTCATATAAAACAGTTCACAACGAGATGCTATCCGATAATCTGAGCAGAAAGAAGATTTCAAAACAGGATTTCGGTGAAAAATGGACCTGGAGCCAAAAGCTAAACTAGGTTGCTAAATAACTTATAGCCATTGAGTTCAAAACAACCACCAATTGGTATTAAATGGAGAGATTTGAAAGAGAGGCAACCTCACAAGAGGGAAGACTAGCAATAGGCCGAAATAGAACAAAGCATTACTTTTTTACTGTACAAAAAGGTTAAAAATGATTGCCATTGCATTCTCAATTGATCAGACCTTGTATCATCTGCAGTTCATCCACTGAGAAGCACCAATCAAGCGGGGAACCTCTGATGAAGCGATGTTACTCGTTTCAAGGGACTGAAGATCATTTACAAGAAGAGAGCGTCGTTCCTTTAAATTGTTGAGCCGGTTTGTCAACTTGGTCAATAGAGATTGTGTAGCAACTTCTCCCTGCCGCAGCCAAAGATAAGTGTCAAACTTCCATGCAGGAGGTATTGAAGTGATGACACAGCTCTTTATCAGGTCATCCCTGTCTTAACTTGAAAAGTAGCATGATTTCAAATTGATGTGTCCTTTTTTACATTGAATAAAAAAACTACTTGGATCATACAGAAAGCATCAGAGACTGAAAGCTATTAAGTACATACTAACACACTCTTGCAACCTTGTTCATTTCAAGTGCAAATTGGAAGAACCACTGATCCAGTAGCATGAGGCTAATATGCATACCTCATCATTACCATTGGCCTTCTTAAAAGCAGGACTAGGCCCAGCTACCAATGGCTCCTCAGGCAAACTGGTCCTTGCTCCTGAACCATAGAGACTTAAATCTACTTGCTGATTCTGGAGAGGCTGCTTCCTTGGTAGATATGGTGGATCTTCCTTTATAACATCCACATCATTTTTTCCATGAAATGCATCCATTTTGTAAACAACACAAACACAAATTTATGGTTCGCATATAACAACAATCATGCATTTTCAATGAATTGCTGGATAAAAGAACATGCATTTGACCAGCATGGCAATCACAAATCAAAATCCACTTTTCTCTTAAGAATTCTGGTGTCACACATATTGCATGTATAGTAAATTAATAGATTGCAGCATCACTTCTGTTTCATATTTAGATGAACATGTACCAGCATGGCAATCATGTGTCGTACTCTGAAAAGAACTATGGTGCTGCATATATATTTCGTACACTAAGTAGATGTATAAATATATTGCACTGTAAGCTTCTATATCAACTTTAGGTTGTCTCAAATCTCACAAGTAATGTCTTCAGTTCACGGCCAGACCATGGGCCCTATATAATCTCAATGTATTAAGACACCCACATAGCAGCATTTCAATTAATTTCAACAATGATAGGGCAAACTGTTTGAGATATTCGATTGCTGATAGCTTAATGAGCCAATATGCAGAGATAGTATGTGGATCAGCCTACATCCACTGATGAAGGCCGTGAGATGTTAAAGATCGCATAGCTGTCTAAGCAACGGATCATATGGAGAGTTTTGATCAAACACATGGGGTGCAAACCCATGTGCATAGACAGCAAGGCCCTTGGAAGAGCCAAATTCAGCAAACAGTCCACTTGAAATGGCCCATACCAGTTGCAAAAACCACATTTTGAACTGGACAGCCAAAACAGGCTGCAACAGAGGCCGTCAGTCCCATTGAAAGCACTGCAAGACCTCCACCAGCCTACATTTGGACCCTTTGGGCCACAAGGTGTGCCAGGCCCATGTGGAGACTTACAGCTCTCTGGTTTTCACCTTTATTCAGTCAGCCAGCCTCTATAGGCCAGCTGACCAGCCCAAGCTTAAGCACAGCTTGTTTTTTCCTATACACTTTGGTTTCATTCGTTCTGAATTTTGTTTCATTTTCTCTTAAAGGTCACTTAATGGCTAGGAATTTATTATCTTATTGGCTTCTATGATGGAAGAGTGACTTAAGTTAATTTTAGACTGTAAATTAATTTCCATCATACTAATAATGCAATGGATGATCTAGCAGCCTCATTCTTGGCTGTTCTCTCTTTCTTATATTCATTGCAGTTCCTACGGCACATTTCATGCAAAACTAGGATTGGGCGAGCGGTTCTATGCACCGATAAGGAACTGCTTGTGATCTTGTGTGATTCTTCCTCCTATTGTTGCCTCTCTACTTCCATCTTCAAGATCCAGCCAATAGACTGTTGTCACAACAACTTTCTTGGAGCTGCAGTCCATTCTTGCACCTAGCCCTAGGACTGCATCAGAGTGTACATAAAATGCACAGTTCTTTTGTTCTCACATAATGCTCACTGATCATCTTGGGTTCTTTTGAATTTTCAAGCCTCTGCTTTGACATAATATGTGCAGAATTCTTTTATAAAAAAAAAAAAAAACAAGGAGGAGGAAAATTATAAAAAAAAAAAAAGAAGAAGAAAAAACCATAAACAAGGTAAAATGCAATTCAGAGGATCAAGTAAACCAGTATTTGGTATATACAGTAGCCTGAGACGGAATGAGAGATGTATTAAGGTACAGGACTTCTTCTGTGGGTTGAATTAAATCATTTAGGAAAATGGCTGATAGTTAAAGTACATAAACTTTGAAGAATGATTACAAGTATGTAAATAGGGGAACAGTTATAATTATCAAATAAAAGATAATAAATAAATAGTTGAAAAACAAAAATAGCACACACAGTAGCAGTTAAAATTTTTTTGATCCTCTAGATGCTGTAATAGGTCGCTCTATGTTCTCAATGTTTTATACTTGGGACATGTGGTCCATGCATTCAATATAGGCAGATTATGTTTGCCCTAATATCCAACACATCAAGTGCTGAAAGAAGCACAATAGGAATCAAGTAAAATAAGTGTCTCTAGTTTGATTGCAACATAAATTCACAAAGCTTAAAAATCATAATATTAGAAGGGAAAGATAAAATGATCAGGTCCATACATGGCAGTGATTTACTGAGTCTCCAGTTTTAGTGTCACCCTGTTGAACCTTCCTGGATCAACCAAATATTTGTGAAGCATGTTATCAATAATGAATAGTCCATAAATAAAAATAAAAATAAAAAATAAAAAGAAACAATCTGCCATTATTAACTTGGAAAATCAACATTGAACTGTCTTTTGTGAAGATATGAATCTCTTTTAGCATATTTGAGAGATTCTTTTGAACTGTGCCTTCAGCCTTTCTAGATATTTCATTGTAGAAACTTAATTTCGAGGTGCTAAAGGGCAACATATAGGCATTTCCATTTTTATTTTTTTTTTCTCTGCATGCCACTAGGTAACACGACACGCAACCCTGTGATTGTGACAATGAGCACCTTCCACCTGTACTATAGGCTCATCTTCATTTAGAAAATTTAAGTCAAACCTAAGGATTTACATTTCATATTACCGTTCTAGAATGTACATTTACGTTTCTTATTTAGCTTGGACTTTCAGAAATCATCAAATCACCAACAGTTTTGCTAGTTGTAATAATTTTTGTAGCATCCCTGATAAAAATAATATATCAATAATTTTTCTAGCATCTTTGATATTTAACTTGCTACTAAGCCTTGCATAATGATATGTTACATTGATATATGCTGTACTCCCTAGTCCTCAGTAAAGCTAAGGTTAAGCCTCCCAAATTATAAGTTTACAACACTTCAATGATTTGCAAGAATTTCAGTTCAAATTGAAAAGGCAGGATGATCCAAACCATTAGGAGGAACACCAAAACATACATGCATAATTGTACAGTGAATGTAGCTTAAACATATTACTATATTAGAGCATTATGGACACACATAATGTATTACCTAATAATTAAGAGAACAAAAATGAATGCCAATTAGGTACTCCTTTTAGGATGTGTGAATAACTATTCCCAGAGAAATCACAGATGTGCATTGTGCACAAAAAAGCTTTAGTCTAACCCACATTGATAATATGATAATCAACTAATAAAATATCCCATGTCAACATGAGTAATCTTGGATATTAGCATTATCAAGTTCAAGTTATAAAATAATATGTTCATGTACTAAAATTAAACCATACAGATATGATGGACAGCAAATGACACTGGAGGGTGCTTGCAAAAAAAACAGAATAGTTCCATTCTCATTAAATTAAGCATATGGAACTCAAATTACTGATTGACTACTATTTAGTCAAAATAGTAAGAGTTAGTAATTTAATTGCTTACAGAAGCTCTAATAAAGGAGACCGTTCAAGGTACCTTCCAACAGTGACGTTCAGTTTAGAAAGCTAGAGGAATGGTCATGTTCAAGAAAGAAAAGTAAAATGCAGACTAAATTGGAGAAAGGGTAAAAATCTTACAGGGTTGGTTCATAATTCGAATTAAGCAGGTCTCCACTGCAAGATTCACTTAGTGAACCATAGTTATGCCCACGTTGTTGATTGAGCTGTGAGTGAAGATCAGCAACTTTTTGCTTCAAATTAATCACATATGCTTCAGCAAGAGCAATTTGCTCCAGCTCTCCCCTCGTCTTGAGCAGAAGTAGAATTATCAACCCCATGTCTAATTGTAATTAGTTCTATGATTCAAAATTTGTTAAATATTGGCATAACAAACCTTGTCATCCATAACAGATGCAATGCATAGTTGTCCCAGGTGTACATTCAGCCCAGCCTCAAATGTTGCTCTCAAATCTCTTTCATTTTGCAACTTCTCCTGTAGCCGCACCACCTAGTTGTCACAATAATTTATCAGAACAAATTTCATGAGGCGCCACTGTACTGACATTTCCTCAAAAAGCAGTTAAAACAGGGAGGCGCTCAAAGTTCTTTCTTAATTAATAATATGCAAGCTTCTCCCCAACAGAAGTGCATATTTAAAGATAAACACAAATGTACAGATACACGCGATAAAAACAAGTCTGTATGACAATCTTTATCAAGTATCCTGCAAGGCACATCAAGCGTCAGAACTCAGAAGTCAGAACTCTCAAGGACTGTAAAGAGAAAATAAGCAAACTACAGAGATTAAACCAGCACACCACACTTTGTGGCGCCCCTTGGATGCATGTTATTGTTAGTCACAAGAGATCATGGGCATGGAAAGGGTTTGATGTTAATTAGGGATTTGGCCAAGTACCACTTTGTCAACGGCCTCGAAGTTCAATATTTTTGTAAGTGCAATATTCTCATGATTCAATAAAAGGCTGGATAGGCATCCAACTTTCTTTGAGTGTGAATTCGTGCAGGTACGAGGATTTGGATTGATCATAGGAAGGCCTGAATTTCTCAGACTCCATGTGTGCTCACGCCTGGGCGTGGGTGTGCATGCATGCATGAGAGAGAGAGAGAGAGAGAGAAGCATGTAACTGCAAAGAACAGCTCATGTAATTGGTTCACCAATTCTATAAATTCTTGTGGCTCTTGGTTATTGAGCACATAGTTACAACCAAAATCAATCTCCATTTCTTGTTTTTTCGTTGTTATAGTGAGTGCCTGAAATCTTAATAGCTTTAAAGTGCATTAAAAAAAATAAAAAAAAAAAAAAAAAAAAAAAAACACATTATTACCAAATAAGTGTCACTTTGGATTATACCACAAACAATCCAAGAGTGGGCCTCCCTTCAGTTGGAGTTAGTTTGGACAAATGCCTGTTTAGAGAGGATAACGCTTTTGAGGAATTTCAATTAAGGAGAGCCTTTCTAATTGGTTGAGGAGAGATGTATCATAATATTGTACTGTGGAGTTTCAAGGGAATCCATCCATTAGTTGATAGGTCGCATTCATGTAGGCCCTAGGGTTAGGGATTGCGTGGAAAGTGCCTAAGCAGAATGAAAGTGACGAACAACGTATCTACAGACACTACAGGTCTAGAAAGAAACCACAAAGGAAGACACACTTCAAAGGGAAAACCCAATTCTATTAATCAACTCTATCTCAATATTCTATGTCTACAACACCACATAAATAATAAGAAAACAAATATTAAAGGCTAAGAAACATAAACAAACTAGGAAACTGAGCAAACTAGAATCCTAACCTGATTACAACTCATTAAAATAAAATTAATAACTAATAATAATTAATTAACCCTACACATGTGGCCTTTGAGGTCTATTCTGCATCACACATCCATTAGCCATTAAGTATATGGCTAACTATTTCATATTCTGAATTCCGATACTAAGACTTACATCTTTGATGAGAAACATAAATGGTAAAGTAAAAAACAATTCCATGTGAAAGCACTTTATGGCCACCATTGAAATAACTTGGACCCTTTATTTGTTTCAAATTATCCCACTGAATCAGCCTGATCTTTGTACCATTGGTGCCAATATTGGCACAGAAACGATCCACAGCATCATCATCCTTTCTCCTAGAGGGTTTTTTTTTTTTTTTTTTTTTTTTTTTTTTTTTTTTTTTTTTTTTTTGTACTATATTAAGTAATTGCAAGCACACAGACCAATAAGTCCAAGTTCACTTATCACGCATTAAATACAAACTATCAAAAAGATAGACAAGGGCCAATTTAAAACTTTACATTAACTAAAACAAAAGATGTGTTAATTCATGCATACAAAGTAAAAATATTCAAAACTAACTTGATGGCTAAGCTGAAAGAGCAAAGTCCAAAAAACGCATTAAAGAAGTAAACAAGTTACAGGAGTACAGGACAGTTTATTCATTATTGTTTATGTAATTTGGGATCATTCACCTGCAAGTAACTCAGAAAACACAGGCATCTGAATATTTTGTATGGTAATGTCAGGAAAATATTCACCCATACATGATGAAAGAAAAACAAGAGAGAAGTATATACATCTTGTTCAAGAGCCAAACGTCGATCACGCAAAGCTTGCTTTCGTCTTTCCAGGCTTGCATGCAAAATTGCATTTCCTTTTTCCTGTACATGACCAAGTACATATGAACCATTCAAGTTGAATACTGTGACAAAAATTTGGCACGGATATCTTTAAAAATTAGAACTAAAAGTTGCACCTCTTTTGCGATTTTATTTTGCAGGTCAGTTCTAGTCATCTCAAGCTTCTGAATCACCATCCTGGATGATAAAGGACTTACTCAATTAGAATTTGAAATGAACTAGGGCATGCAGATAAAGCTTCCAATTTACATTTAGGTGAATAGCATATAGAGACCTAATTGCAGGTATGATCTTTTTGTAGGGCCATCTGTCTGAAAATTTTCTCTCATGAAAATTGGCAAGCTCCTAAAATTCACTCTGGGCAGACGGATATTTACCACTAAATTGAAAATCACCCTAATTTTATACCATCAAATCTTTTTGACCCTCAATTTTTAATTTTTATATTTTTGGCTACAAGGAGAACTCATCTCAAACTCATGCACCCATGCACACGCACCATATCCTCAATTAATTGAGCTAACAGCCAGGGACTTTTCGACTTGATGGGTATTATCATCCAACTAGATACATCCTCAGGGCGTCCCTCATCCATCACAAGACATTCCTATCTACATCCCCATTGATTGGTTGCAATCTTATGTGGGCTCCACGGAGCGTTCAGTGGATCAAATGTAAGCTTACTTGTGACCAATTACTATGAATGGGGTCCACCTCATATGCCAAACAAAAAGCAGGAATGATTTAAGGAGAAATCATGAGAAATGTCACCCTAATCTAATGATCCTAGCCATGTTGAATAGGAGCTCTGAAAAACTAGACAGTTTCCTAGTAACAGCTCATTTTGTTACCTAATCACATGGCAAGGAACAGTGATGAAAGACCAACCAACCCTGTGACTTGGCACACAACCACGTGACCTCATTACACATGATGGAGGACCCAGAGTCACACTTTGGTATTCAAATTGTTGTAGAACTCTGGGAATCGCACCAGGTGATAACAATGGAGTCACAGAACTATAGAGGGGAGGAAAACTCATCCAAAGAACTAAGAATTGGACTACACATACAAACATACTTAGCCTGACGACAACGACAACAACGACAACAATCTGCATGTGTATATCAAATTAACAACTTTTGCATTGTCATCACCTTTCGTCATTATTACATTAAGTATACATGCTACAGATAATAAGTAGCAGAGATTCTTCCAACCATTTCATCAAGGTAGATAGTAAACGCCAATCGTCAAGCTTAATGAATAAATAAGAACTAACAATTACTTGTTGTAGATAAATGTAAAAAAAGGAGTCATTTTTACGAAAAGTCATGGTAGCATCAGCATCACTCACTCATCTTCACTGGAGTAGTCCATACATTCCATAGAGAAGTTCTTCATTACCTGAATTAGATATATAGAAAGAAATTTTCAATTAGAAAATAAATAGCTCCAGAAAATTAAAAAAGTATTAAAATAAAAACTGCTTTCTAAATTTAATTATTTGGTATATAACTAGGAGAGAATGGTGGAGAAGTAGTAAGGAATCAGAAGCTGGGAAAGAACTTCAGGATGACCCAAGTAAATAGACATATGTAACATTGCACAATTTGAGACATAGCATAGCTGAACAAAAACAGACACACACACACACACACAAACAAAACTGGAAAAGACTCACAGAGGAATGTCCCCAGAGAGTTGGACGCTTGATATTGGTTACAGGTTCATTTGATTCATCTGTGGATTTTGTTGTGCACAAAGATGGACTAAGGCCAGAAAATTTACTTTTGGTTTCTGTCTGCCTCAGTTGTGGAGTGGTTGAAGTAGTGACATGCCCCAAAGTTTCATTAGATTCAATAAAGGGCACAGCAGAACATTTATCGCGTTGATTCCAAAGACTGTTACTTATATTCAAATTATAATGCTGAGGTAGTGGAGTATGAGTTCCCTTCAACGATTTGTCGCTGAATGAAAAATCCTCACCAACTTTATGAGACTCCACATCTGAATCAAGACCGTCTAGAACCTGCAGTAAGAAAGAGTTTGTGTAAGTATGACACCAGAGATAATTGTTGCAGGGATAACAGAAGCTGTAAGCAACTAAGCATTGAACGACAAATCAGTTCTGATGAAAGCAACTGCTCAAGATATTATAGTAATCATCTAGAAAATTATAATAATAAAAAAAAAAGAGGTAAAAATGGAACTAGAGTTGTCCAGCTTACTGATACAATCTAAGGGTATCCTAAAATGCAAACCATATCTAAAGATTAGCAAATTAGGGCTTGGAGAAAACTAAATTCCCTTTGGAGTAATTCAGTAGATAAACCCCAACCAAAAATAATAATAATAATAATAAAAAGAGTTAGCAGACGTGAGGATGGAATTCTAAAGTTTCAAACAATATGCTAGAGGTGCAGATTTTTGAACTTCAAGCCCTTAATGGAAAAAAAAAAAAAAAAAAGGAAGATTTTGAACAAAAAAGTGGGTTTTAGAACAAAAGCTAGCAAAAACCCAGACCTGGCAACAATATAGAGATTCACAGAATTCGTATTCAACACTCAGCTTATCATAGAAACCAATGTTGTGGTGGTCAGTCAATACTACTAGAAAAATTAGTTTGGAAATATAATTGGGTTTTAGCCATCAAAGGAGAAACCGGTCCACCCCAAAATTTGAGATATTCTGTCCGAACTAAAACACAAAATATCCTAAAAAATCATACTCTATGTTACTTCTCCAATTTTTTTCAAGATAGAAAATACATGGTCCTGTTACAATGGTAACCAAAATAACCATCAAACACTCCGAGAGTCCGAGTTATGTCATTTGGTCATTGTTAGGCATATAAATATGGCCTCTAATATGAAATGAGAAATCAACTCCAAAAGTACAACTCACACCATGCATGTGGACTGTGGTCATTGTTCGGCATATAAATATGGCATCTACTATGAAATGAGAAATCAACTCCAAAAGTACAAATTTCACCATACATGTGGACCGTGAGTTCTTGTTGAGCTTCTTACTTGCAAGTTGCATCACTCATCTTTAGACATTTAAAAAGCATTTCAATTCAGTTTATGGAACAAAAGCATCTGGGGGCATTTCATGGACAGTTAAAACCTCCCACTTAAGTCAATTTAGTGTTCCATTTCTAACACACAAAACAAAAAAATAAATTATTATATCAACACAGCGATGTGAGTGTAACAAAGCAGTTTCAAACTAAAATTTATGCATCATGTAAAAATCAAAATTCATCTTCCAATGAAATTTGGAAGAAATATTATTTTATTCCTAAGTAATACTGCACGGAGTGAAACATGGCTCAGCAATCATGATCAAACGTCTAGAATATGGAAATAAAGCCACCAAAAATGGTCAACAATAAGAACATGACATTTTGTGTAACTCAAAAAACAGTCCCCAGACCCAGATAGATGGGATAAGTCTTTCATTATGATGATGATGATAAGAAGGTATGATTGAACATGAAGTACAGAATATGCTGATAAAAAAATAGATTACAAAAGATCTGCATACAATAGTAATCATCATAAAATGGAGAAGTCGGCAAAGTTAATGTTACCAGTTGATGTCTTTAGCCTTTGTAACTTGTAAGCATCAACAGAACAAGAGGGGTTAAAAGGAAATAGAATCTTTATGAGTTGTGAGATATTGCCATTTTTGGAAGGGTGTGTGTGTGTGGTGGGGGGGGGGGGGCGGGGGGCGGGGGGGGGGGGGGGGGGGGGGGTTGGGGGGGTGGGGGAGAGGGTGGGGGGAGAGAGAGAGAGAGCAGTTATAGCCTTTAGGTACAAACCTTATTGACAGATATATCACTGAAAAAACTGCAATTTCTTTCACTGAGTGACCTGCTTAATGTGCGTTCATGATTGTCCTCTGCAACAAGGTCATTGTGCGCACCAAGGTATTGATTCTGTTCCGTGGTCTCATCATCTGTGGACTTCACACCTTCGTCAGCACTACCATCTGATTCAGAGCATAGCTGCCTTGCATAATAACATGATAGTCATCAATTATAATATTAACACATAAATCAAAATTATCGTGAAATTGAATTGTCTCAAATCCATATGGATCAGCACATTTTCTCACTAATTAAATGTTTCTACTGATGCTATGCTACCTACTATATTACAAAAAATGGTTCAAGGGCGAGTGCAGATTCAGCTGTGGTTGTTAATAAAGCCATCAGTGTGCAATCTTCTTGCATCATGGTCTACATTCTCCAATAACTACATTTATGATTTTTTTCTCTTTGCAGGTATAAACATCGAAGCACAAACATATATTAAAAACAAATTGTTGTGTCAATGTTCAAATCCATATTAGAAAATTCACATATACAAGAACAAGTCTGAAGCTGTTCATGACTATAGATAAAATAATATAGGGCCTTTTTTGCATAAATACATAGGAACTCAATGTGAAATGAGCTACGCCGAAAGATTATTAAAGGGGTGAGGGGTGAAGGATATAAGTTTGAGATGTAGATGGGACCTTAACTTTCCTGGGTATTGAATTACTAAGGTGGTGGCTGTGAATTCATTTCCGATCTGACCTTGATTCAATTTCCATTAAAGGGGAGGGCATTTGATTGTCAGTTTTGGATATTCACCTTTGGTTCTTCATTTTTAACCACTTACAAGTAGAATCCTAGGTATTCAATATTTCAATTAGGTGAAACAAACACGCCCATAAGGAATTGCAATCTCGCCATTGTATAAGATACAGTATATAAAGAGTTTTGACAGGCATTTGGCACTTTACCCAAGGCATGAACAAAAATAAGACGCCATTGTTGTTACATGAAGACCTCCGTGAACCAGATTACCAGTGACGGACGAAGAAATTTGTCCTTGGGGGGGAGGGGGGGCGCAATGGAAATAAATAAATTTCTGAGTAGGCCATTCATAAAGAACATATAAGTATTGAGTGTGTTGGTATCAGGTAATTGAAACAAACTAAGTAGGCATTAAATATAATAAGCCTTATTTTGTATATGATTTTACAAATAAGAGTAGTTCATATCTCACATGTAAAGTTATAGTGATTCAAAAACTGATTGCAACCTTTTCATAAAGATAACAAAGAACTGAATACATTAGACAATCGTGATTTATCACAAAACAATTTGAACTTAGACTGCTTCCTTGTTATAAGTTTTTCAGTTGTCCTGGATATCAGTCTTGTATCTTCATTACAATCAGATCTAGAGCACTCCTTCATAACCACCAAAATAATCAACAACGGAAAAGCAACCCTAAACAATGCCTCTTATCAACATAGAAATCACACTATAACAGCAATCATCATCTTAAAGGAAATAAAAAATTCAGAACATATTTTCCAATTCACACTTTCTTAGAAGTGATAAGTGAAACTTACAGCAAGGAAAATTTTATCGAACTCCTCCATGAGAGTCCCGACAATGGCTTGAGCATGGTTGGCTGCTGCGGCAGCTTGTAGAAATTGAACAGAACCATCACCACCCATATCAAAATCACCCATCACTTCACAGTCACCAGCAAGAAGTGGACGAAGAAGTAAAGGAGCCATACAAGCTGCTACTGCAGATATGGACATAAGATTCTCAGCTTTGTGAGAAGCCACAATCCGCATCATCTTAAGAATTCTGAATTGAGGGTAAAGGTCAGTCAAAATGTGTCCAGGTAAAAAGGAGAATATGTAGCTTAACAAAACATAAACTTTACTGAGAGATAATCGTTCCCAAAGTGACATCACAAACGGACACATTTTAGGGCTCTAAAGATGCACATTACAAGGATGACATTGACCAAATAGACTACCTAAAGATAGATGGATCATATTTTGGGACAACCTAAAGTATTGTCCATGGGAATCATTGCAGAAGACGGCTGTGGAACAGCTTCATGTTTCTTGCAGCAAAAGAAATCAGAAACGCGTTTGCATTGATTTTCTATTCTGTTTGAGGGAGGAAAAGAGAGGAAATGCTTCCATTATTACCATGATATTTGTACATCAAACAAGCTGTTGTCCGTATATTTACTTACTATTATCATTTCAATTAGATATACTATAAAAAACAAAGAAATATGATCCCAAATGAAAGAAAACAAAAAAATTGACCAGTAAGACAAAGGGTTTTAACTTTTAATAAGCCCACTTGAGAGTTGCATTCACATTCCACACTCAACTTCAGGACACATGAACCACACACCCATATGAGACCCTAGCCTTTCACTTGGTCGGAATTCTTATTGAAATGACCATATCCCAGAATCAAATCAGGCTAAACAATCAAAAATAAAATTCACAATTTATATCACAATATTCACGGGGGAGAAGAAGATGAGAGGGTAATTAGGCTTAAAAAACGTGCTTGATGTACCTCCGCAATAAACGACGATTAGGCTCTGGTAGTGTATCAGATATTGCAGCACGCATGGCAGTAACTCTAGATCCACGATTGCTTCCTGATCAACATAATAAAGTTGGCAAACTAACCACGAAAAATAAGTTACATATTGCATTTTTTGGTAAGAAGACAAGAAACAGCCAGGTACAATATAAG
The DNA here is from genome assembly GCA_029852735.1 of Persea americana. Classification (NCBI taxonomy): domain Eukaryota; kingdom Viridiplantae; phylum Streptophyta; class Magnoliopsida; order Laurales; family Lauraceae; genus Persea; species Persea americana. The sequence continues at coordinate 55,755,482 of CM056812.1, forward strand.
CAGACCAGAAAACATGATCATCTTTCAGTAGACTCTTTCTTGCGGTTGTTAATTGTAAGTCCCAAAAAAAATCTGAATCATTGGTTACTACTGTTGTTTTTGGAGGATTTATAATAGAGGAAAATTTGGGTTTTTTGCTTTCTTGTTTATGTGTTATCAGAAGTTTCCCTCATCCCACATCAGTTAAACTCAAGTGGAGTCTGTAATCTTATAGAAGAAGATGTGTACATAGGTTTGTGAGAAAACCTAAAATATAGTTGATTTGGGCCTTTGGAAAATTTGTATGACATATGCACATGAGGACCGAGCCAAGTAGAGATGGGTCAGGTCAGGTGTGGTGTGTGCACGTGTAAGACTTGGACAAGGGTTTTGGTTTATGGTCACCCACCAAAGCCTATATTAAAATTTTGTATCTCTCCTTTTTCCATGTCTGTTATAAAGTGTAGTCATCCTGTAATGCAGTTGCGGGTAGCGCGGGTAGCGCGGTTGCCACTGCAGCAACAAACCAAAGACTACCACGTCGCAACTACCGTCCAGCTTCTTCAGGAAGATTCCTAGCATTCTTTAAAGAGCTCCCTTCCTCTTCTATTTATTCTTTTCCAAGAATCATCTTTTCTTCAGTTTTTTTTCTTCTGCAACTCTGGGCAAACCAAAGAGCAAAAAAGTGCGCCAACGGGGTTTGGATCGTGCGTGGACTAGATCCAGACAATTGTGAGGACAACAATTGTATCAAAGGGGCAGAGTTGTGATCCAATGAATCCAAAGATCATCCATGTAGGGGCAAATGATTTCTTCCCCTGTTTTCAAATTTTATTCTCTCACCAGTTTTGAAAATTTTCAACCATGATAGATTTCCCAAACTAGAACAAATATCTCCAGAGCTACTGACATTTAGACTCCTGATTGGCACAAGATGTTTTGCATGTTCAGTTACTTCAATTATGCATGGTTTCAATCTAACATGGTACAGTCCAAGTATATGTTCCCCACCCTAAAGCTTATAAACAAACCACCTTTCAATAGCCTAGCAAAAATCTAACCAACTAGAGGATCGAAAATCTTACTTGTTACTTACTTTAGGATGCACTATGAACTTATGTGTTGAGATCATGGTTCAAAATAGCGGCCGCTACCAATGGCGGACCCAAGATTTTCATTTGGATGGTGAGGTATATGGTCAAGTGAAGAGATAAAATAATAAAATCAAAATTTTAAGATCTTATATCAAAGGCATTTCTTCAATCACACGCGTGCTAACACTTGGGTCCACCCTAGTAGCCACATTATCGGCCGTAGCAGTTAAGGCCGCTATGCTATTTTCCAAATAGCGGTGCTATGGTCTAAAACCTAATAGAACCAAGCAATTTTAATTTAAAATATTATTTTTTTCTATTTCTCCTCCTTTATAGCGTTTCCTAAAGCTGTCTCTACCCTTATATGGTTCCAAATCACTAAAAAAAGAAAAGATTGGTTGCTAAATAAGATTCAAAAATTTTTTTGCTAAAAAAATTCACGCAACTACACCACAACATAGTGTTTTGGCCATTGGCCACTACGCCCGCCACAACCGCTATTGTGATCCTTGGGTGAGATGGACCATGTTATGTTCTGCAAGTCACGTTTTCATCAATCAGAATTGTCCAATCAATGGGGCAAACTTGGGATGGTTTACAACAAAAAAATTAGCACCTATTTGATGTTGTCAGCTGTTTCAATGTACATATAAAGAAAGTTGGTTGATCCTAACTGTTCATGTGATGGACCTTTGTCGTAATGTTTACATAATTTCATCAATTAGGCAATCAATAATTCTCCACAGATTGCTTGACATTTAAAATCATCTAATAATTCTGATTGTTCAAAGGGCTAACTATTGGGCTGTCATTCCGCATTCGGTATCGTTGAGCCGATTGCGCGAAGCATCTGACCTGAAAAACATCATGTGAGGACCCTTTTTCATCCTTTTTAACAGTCAAATCCACGTAACTGTTAGCAATCTTTAGGGATAAAATGATGCGATGGTCCAGAATCGGATCTAGATCACAGATGCAACTGACATGAATCCATCATGGATCTGGATATTCAGCTTTAAGACAGTCAGGTTCACACTTAGATCCAGAAAATAAAAAAAATGGGTTATATTTGAACTAAATTCAGATACAGAACCATCAGTGCTAGATATACCCCGGACCAAACCTGACTCTGACCTGTTTGGACTTTGAGCCTACTGAAGTAAGATATGCCCATTTTTTTGTATATTTAATATCTGTTAGCATGTTCACCAACTGGGTTGTCCAAGTTGTGATGAATTTTAACTACATAACATGCGGTGTTATCGTGAAGAAACTCTGGTGTTTGTGTTTTTTCTCTGATGTCCATTTACGTACAGTTTCACAGCACAGACTTACGGAATGCTTCCAGTAATGAGATGCAACATGAAGAAGGAACTGGAGATGATGGTAACTCCCGAAGAATATGCTGAAATCAGTTAAAACAAACAAAGCATAATTACAAAATTGTCCAGAGTTACTCTGAAATTGTGAAAAATAGGATTAATTATTTTCCGTTTGCTGTTCATGTAATTACACATAGATTACCTTAACACAATCACCAACAACATGTGCATCTTCGTCTGGAGAAAACTCTTTCTTTCCTGAAAATAACGAACATCAACATCATGTCCAAGATAGAGTATAAAAAGTGGCATTGATGATGTAAGCATATGAATATTGTCAGAAACTTCTTTTTTTTCTTTTGTTTTGGATTGGTAACGTGAACCCACAACCTTAAGGTTGCAATAATGAGCACCTTCCACAATACCAAGGGCTCTTGTCAATATTGCCAAAAGCTATAACAAAAGGCATCTTGATTTCATTGGAAAATAAAGTTAATAGTGATAATTTTGTCCATGAATTGTAAGACAAATACTGGTTTCTCAAAATGCAAGACAATAGACCTCCTGACTACAAAATTTCATCACCGTACGTTCAAATATGAAGACAAGAAAAGCATATAAACATCACTAAAGCTGATGGCTTCAACAAAGAAAAAAAATATAATGAAATAGGTACACCAGTAAGAAAAACAATACGGACCCTGTTCATATTCCTGAACCCTCCGTCTAACCTCATCAACATCAGCAGCCTGCCGCAAGATCCCTTCTACTTTGACTCCTGTTGATTGAATGATTTAAATACTCAGTTTTAATAAGAGCCTTACAGAGTGTAACAATTGAGCAGAAATAGGTTCAAGAGAATCCTTTCATTAACATCCCAATATACAGCCCAGGATTCCATGAAACAACCCAAATTGCAAGGAATAACAAGGAAGAAGCAAAAAGAAAAAAGTAGAGAGAGAGAGAGAGAGGGAAATCCATAGTTCCAACTTCCAAGCCTTCATAACTTTTCAAGGGGACTTCTCAACATAGTTTTGAGTCCTCCATAAGATCATAATCTTCCAGTTCCTAATCTTCATTCAGGTGATAAATTTTCATTATTTGGATATTTCTGGTAAGAATTAGAAAACATCTACTAGGTGTGGAATTAAATGTCAAGAGAGCAAAATACCCGCAACGGGCAGAGGAACATTAGCAAAATATGCATTATCAATAGACAAATGCCTGCTAGAGCGCTAGTAGAGTAATGGATTGGCAAAGCAATCCACTCTGCTGGAGTGAATATAACATTTGCTGCTTAGGAAATTTAACAGGACAGGTCTTGGTACAACAAAGACAAATCCAAATGTTACCAACAAGGAAGAAGGATTTACCATGCTGTTCAACAAATCTAAGGGCTTTTTCCAAAAGGGATGGACCCCCATCAGTGTCTTCCAAAGCAAGTAAAATTGGCCTACCAACAACCAAGGACTTCAAGGTGTGTCTATCCCTCCCTGAAACAATTACAGAGATGCTAATTCATGAGCTGAGTGAACAAAAAGCGAGGAAGCTGTATAATGTTCATACAAAATGGTATTAACATTTGCATACACCAAACATAGAATCAGACAAGGCCAACCTACTTCCTATCAGACAAGGCCAACCAACTTCCTATGGAAGTGTGACAATTGCCAACAGGAGGTGGTGAACTAACTCATCTGCCATCCTTTAGAGACGAATTTTTTTTCATATTTTGGCTGGTAAAAAGTTCCACAATTCTAGTATGGGAAGCTTCTGTATATCTGTATCCTTCAAGTAATACTTATGCATGTTCATACAGGGGCAAACACCCAAACTATGTACATGTTCACTACGGAATGTAATGCACGGATTTCTCATAAACATCTCACGCTCTGGATTGGCCACATGATCAGTAAGCAGCATCTCCACATAATTAACCAAAAAGTTCATAGATAACACCATACGTCCATTGGGAAATTGGCTTGTGCAAAAGATAAAATGACAAGAGGATCATACATTGTCCAAAAGACCCTTCAAGCACATCAGCAGCATCACTCTGGAAGAATCCATTCTGTCTCATTGAGAGAGCTGCACTAGGTGCTTGAGACAAAGCACTTTCAAGAGCAGTTTTCCACTCGTGCATATCCTCTGAAGTTTCAGCCTGTTGCACAAAAAGGAAGGATCCAGAAAGATAACAGAGAGAGTTGTCCAAATTAAAGCAAGGAGAAGCATGATATTTGTGAATAAGAGATAAAAAGGGATTTCAGCAGAAACTAAAAGCATTACGAAAAGATTACCTTGAGTGTGAAAGCTCGCTCACCACGACCATCAGGAAAGAGCACTGTTAAGAGCTTTTTATCTGCTCTAACAACCACACTACATAGTTGACATGTAAGAATAATTATATAGGTAGCTATTAATTAATAAGCACCAAGCTACATCATGAACAGCAATCAGAAGAAATAAGCATCATAAAAATCGACAGTAAATTGAAAGAAAGCAAAAACTAGTTAACTACCTTCCTGAATTGTTGAGGTCAATCCCTCCAAGGGTAAAGTTTGCGTCGCTTTCTTTTTGAGAGAGTGCATTCTGAAAAAAAAAGAAGAAAAGAGTAAAGTAGCAGGCAATGTCTCATACAGAAAATTGAGAAAACCTAAAACCATGGAGAGAGAGAGTGCTCATGAAAATGTAAGAAACAGAATTTGAGTAATATCAGGTAATGAGACGCAATAAGCAGCTCTTTTCAGATATGGGACAGAACTCAGTAGAGTTCAAAAGGCCACGCCAATTGCCAAAAGGGGGTCTGAAGACAGATCAGAAAACGACGAAACACGATTGGACAATGTGTAGCCTCTTTTCAATTTATTTTTTTTCATTTTTGTTTAGAGATGCACTTCTCATCCTACGTTCTCACTTTGACTAGGCATCTGCCTTAAACCTCAGTTCATGTACAATACAGGATTATGACACACCCATCCATTAGAGATGCACTTCTCAACCCTCAAGCCTTGTTATGCCCCCAAAAAACATCAGACTAACAGCATATAAAACAGGGAAATTGGGAAAACCAACAAGAAGTCTTGACAAATCCATCTAGAAGTTCACATCCAAGTCCATACATGCAAAACACGAAAATATGACATTTATCAGATCTCAAATTGTGAAGTTCTGTTGTAAGCCGATTGACTGGTTCACTCTATTGCTCATATATGATATGGAATGACGATACAGCCCTAAAGATGAACTAGACAGCATATGAGAAATAATAACTTAAAGTCTCAACCATACAAACATAATTAAAGGTTAAAAGACTGAATAGCCATGCAGCTCAAGTTCTTCCTAGTAGAAAGCAATAAAACCAATCTGCAATGCATATGCTGGACAAGAGGCCATAAAGGCTGGGATGTACCACAGGTGACCTATCATGTGGGCCATGGGCTCGAGTCGACTATAGGATCATGCCACTTTAGGATCTGATCTTCTCCCCATGGCAGCTCAAACCTGGCCAAATAGTTCTGGTAATGGCTGATGTGATCCTCATGATTCATATCATGGCAACCATAATGGCCATTGCAAATGATCAGTACCCTATAAGTGGAATGATTGGTTATTGGATTGCCTAATTCTTTTGTGTTGCCAGTCCAGTACAAATGGCTAATAAACCTACAGTTACCTGGTTTGGCAAATTTGTAATCAAGTTCACAGTTCGCAGTTCAGAGTAAGGCACCCATCATTGTTTGCCAATGCACTGGAGTAGGTTCATTTAGTTCAACTTCTGGTTTTGCTGGTTGACAAGAATCAAGGGAAGCCAAATCCGATTGATTGTGAACTCAAAAATCCTCAATCAACAGAATCACAAGTAGAACCAACAGATTGCTTACCCAAATGGTGATCAATCGGTTGATTAGAAACCTTCAAGACTGCTGGCTGGTGATCAAGCCAATCTAATCGCCAGGCCAGGCGACCAGACTGCTAGCTGGTTCTGCTGGGCTGGGCCTAATTGGGCCTGGATGGGTATCTTGGACTGATCCAAAAGGGTCACTAGTATCCTAATTTGGTCCCCATTTAATTCAGAATATTTATAATTTAATTTGGATCTATCTTGACAGTCCATTTTTTATTTTAGGATTTTTTCTCTTAATAGAGCCCCTTGTAAGACGGATCGAGAGTAATCATTTAAGGCATGACATGATCCAATGTTGGATCCTCTTGAATCCGGTGAATTGCTCATGCATCACCTGTTTGTAATTTGAGTTCACCAAGTTCGATGAACAAATTTGATTATCAGTTCAATATAGTTTGATTCAGTTTGCAACATCAGTCAGTACGTTCTCCACTATTTATATATATATATATATATTTATATATATATAACCTCAAATGACCTAATTAAACAAACCCCATCCCCACCCCCACCCCCCCCTCCCCCCTACCTCAAAAAAAAAAACAAAAAGAAAAAGAAAAGATTAACAGTAAATGCATTAAATTTTTTCAACTAAAATCAATGACATAAAATGAACATTAGAAACAGAAATAATAAATAACAGGAATATAATTGGAAAACCCCTTACTGGATCACTTCTAAAGAACACCAATGATGTGCGTGTGAGAATAAACCAACGCTTCTTCCATGATGACCATCCTATTCCTGCATGAGAATGAAATTCAAGATAGCAGTTTCAGAGAAAAAAACAAGAATAAAACATAAACCAGAATTCTTCCATGATGTCCATCCTTCCAAAATGCGTATGGAATGACACAGCAATTCTATACCAAGCAAGAAAAAGAAGATGCTTCCTCAATGATATCCATACTGACTATTCTACATGTGTGCCTAAAGGCAGCATAGAAAGTTTCAGGCGGAGAATGCTGACTCAATATAAACAGCTCTAGGTATGTGTGAAGGAGGCATCATGGGCTTGCTCCGAGACATAAGCTTCATTTATTTTTATTTTTATTTTTTGGCTATGTTTGGACTAATGGTTGCATGAGTAATACTTTGGGGACCCAGAGATTGATGTCTGGGCATCTATGTGGTACTAAGGTGCCAACACCACTCAACCAAGAGTGTGTTGGCGACATAAGCTTCAATTTGTTGCCCAGTTTTGGTGTAGATAGATGCACTAAAACCTGTCTTTGTCCTGCGTTCTTTCACAACACATACAGAAGCATAAGAATCTAACATAACTCGCCATTCACCAACTGCAAGTCAAGCCTCATGATCATGGAAGGAGAAGGGAAGTAAAAGAAAATATCATTTTCTGGTTCTACCATAAATAATTATCTAGTATAACTGTTTTAGCAACATTCAATCAAAACTCCAGATCCACATATATTTCTAGAGATTCAGTATCAACTATACTGTTACTTCAAGTCTGCAACAGAGGCTGCATGTTTGACCTCCTATCTCTGTTAAATATAGTGTACAGAAATAAACATTCTCAACATCATCAGTTTAATGTTAAAAAACAAATCAGTAAAGGAAAAGATATTAATTGCAGAATCAGAGAGCAGGTGATTAATCAGATTTCTATATGCATAAAAAGATAGCAATAACCATAAAGGTAGAGCAGAAATGGATGCATATGCCACAACAATGGGCAAAAGAAGGATGATTTCACGAATCTGCTGCTCAAAGCAGTACAAAAAATAATAATTATTTACAGATATAGAAGAAAGTGGGGATGATAAACATGCCTTTTGAAGATATGAATAGTGGTCCACTCTTGAAAACCTGTGGAAATATAAAAATAGAAAATTAATGGATTAGTGAAAGTCAGGAGGTTGCTTGATATCAATGAGTCACCCGATTCAAGAGGCAGCCAGGATGAGGAAAGTAGCCATGTGAATTCATGGAATAGAGATGAAATCAGAGCAAAAGCTCTGCTAAGTCACAGGTAATAACACAGTAATAATCAGTAGTCATGCAGAACGAGAGAGAGAGGTAAAGGACTTCACTTTTTATTCATACTCTCATGGGCCACTATCAATGTAAAATATCTCACACACTGTAATTATATTGTATATAGGATATTGAGATGTATGACTATAATGTACGCCTGTAATTTTGCCTTAATGTATGGTCACAAAAATGTGTTTGAGTGAATCGATCTCCCTAGTCCCTGGAAATGGGATGAATACTTTTGCTCAATTCTCAATTTTACCGTGCTTTTGTTTCGACAAAGTAGTATTCTAAATCCATTAATTTTTGTCAGTTATGTGCTACTCAGAGAGTAAAAGAACAGGAATTGTTTGGAGTAGCCAGTGGAAACACTAAGGGCTGCCGCTTTTGTATCACAAGAGTCTAGGTCACTCTTCTCTAAACTGGTGATCATTAAAAGGTATCACATGTGGACAAGTCAAACCATGAAAAACATAGAAGGGTGCCTTTGGGAAATTCACACTAAATCCAAGGAATTCATTGAAAAAGGGCATTATCAAGTGGAAGAAGGGTGAACGGCCAAATGTGTAGATCTACAATGGACCATCAAATTCCTAAAGCTCGTTTTCATGGTGAAGGGTGTGAAATCATTTCCAAAGGGCCCCTTTGTTTGCAGGAATTGAATTCCTATGAATTATAAGAAATTTACTCCTAAGAGTGGCTACGATTGAAGAAATAAAGCTGAAGATCCATAAACAGATAATCAAATAATCACCCCTTTAATTGTAAATGAACTGAGGGAAGATGGAAAATGAATTCTCAGCTAAAACCCTGGTAAATTAAATATCCCATTAATGTCACCCTAAATCCTTCACCCTTCACCTCTTAAATAATCCTTTGTTGGAACCCATTTTACCAAGAATTCCTAGGAATTCAATTCCATGAAAACAAAAAGTGGAGAATTTTAATTGTCCTTCCTAGGAAATGCTTTGATAAAAGCCCACTTACTATGAATTGCTAGGAACTCAATAGGAATTTTCCAAACTGGTCGAAGTGTTGATTACAAACCATGAGCTTTGTTTGAAGCTCTGACAGATTACAGCTTGAGGTACTCCACGAAGGAGTAAAGCTTATCGAAGAATGTGAACAGAAAACTTTAAAAAAAAAAAAAAAAAAAAGACCATCCCATATCCAATCATCCCTATTTCGATTACTATTCCAACATCAAAGACTTTCCTGATCAAAATGGGCATGTATCATCACTTTATTTTTGTTAGAAACCTAGCCAGAGCTCAGTGAGGAAACAATTATGTTTCCAGAATAAGAAATTTTACTTCTTTGTGTGCCAATAAATCTACTTATTTAGTGACTGCATTTAAGAAACTCGATAGCTATAATAAAAGGAAAAAAAAAAAAAAAAAAGACTGAATCTACAAATGAGTACAGCACAAACTGAGTTGAAAGTAGTCTTCAACGAATGACAGCAGAGATAGTCCGCTGTATAAGCTAGAGAAGGTTTGATTCTAAAGCAATGCACATCATTTTATCACTCTGGTAGAACTCGATTCAAAGGAACCGCTTCTATGCGGAGAAGACAAGTGGAATAAACTGTCTACGGTACGAATTTCAAGCACTAGAAAACAACACCAGAGAGTTCCCAACACAACACAAAACATCAAGCACTAGAAACCACGATCGCCAATGCAACAAATGCAGAAAAATGGAGAAAGCATTCAAACACTTGCAGATTCCGAAGCAACACAAATAAAATTACAGAATCAGAAAGCAGATTACATTGTTTCCGGCACGAGAATGCAGCTGTTGGACCGACACGACTGGATTCGACTTCGCATCACCATCTCCCTAACCATAGCAATTGCAATTGCCAAACAAACTTTCAGAAAACCGCATCGGATCTCCAAAATCGAAACTGAAACTAAATCGAAGTTCCTACCTTTTGGTGAGGAGAATCTGCATTTCGCGAAACCATATCCGACTGCGAATCGAATCATGCCAAGGAAAATCTCAAAGGGAGAAGTGGAAAATCATCAGTTTCTTCAAGAAGGAATCGGCAACAAGCGATTGGATCTATGGAAAGAGAGAGAGAGATCCTAGCAGCACTCAGTTGGAGGAAAGTTGTGTGTACATGACTGAGAGAAGTGGAGGTGAAATGTCTTTCATCTTTAGAGATTATCGGGAAAGAGGAGGAAAGGAAAATTGCAGATTTTCGCTTGTTTGGTTTCTGCCAACTGAAACCCCAGGACGACCAGCTATTTTAAATTGCAATAGGGCCCGCATGCGTCTGTGTAGTGCGTACTTTTAAGCGTACACGTACATTTGTACTCGCAGTGTCGGACTCGGATGGGTTTCAACCCGTGACCACAGGGTGTCGTCTGGTGAGATCAATTTCGGTTTTTATAGACCAAAGGAAATCCTCTTTTGTGAAGATTTTCGAGTTCAACATTTGTAATAGGATTTGAAAATCCTTTTTTGGTTATGAGTTCCTCTGCAGTACAAATCCTCAACAAGAAGTCCTGGTGTGTAGAAATTCATTGTGAATTTCTTATCTGTTAGCTAGGGTGCTCTAAGTACACCGTATGAGAAGAGGACATTATGGGATTATTTGGCCACTTCATTAAGTAAGGTGGAGTAAAGTAAAGCTTCTTTTCACCAAAAAAAAAAAAAAAAAGATGATAGTAATATTAAATGTATAAAATTTCAAAATTTCCTCCATCACAAATTAAGAAGTCATTGATCTTCACTTCACTTCACCCTATGTCTCTGTTTGATAAAAATACTCTTAAGGTGAAGTGGAGATTGAATAGAGAATAAAATATTAGGGGTTTTAACCATAGTATAATGAAAATCTATTTTTTGTGTCTTGATAGGAAATCTTTTCAACTTCTGTTGTGAAAAATAAATGAATTTTTGTCTTTTAGTGTCTTGAAAATGTTGTTTTCTGACTTTTTTTTGCTAAAATGAAGGAGGAAATTCTAGAGTTTTGTACTTTTGATATGACTATTAGTCTTTTCTTGTCTCGTGAAAAGAGGCTTTACTTCACTTCACCTTACTAGTAAAGAGGCCAAACAAGAGGTTGTAGTAAGCGGGCTCTATTATAGAGTTTTTTTTTTTTTTTTTATCAAAAAGTAAGATGACCATGGCTCAATCGTAAGATCTACCCATGACTGTAACGAGACTTGATGAGCAATGAAAGTGAGTCGCCAAGAGTCCTATCATTACTTATAGTTTATTATTGGAGTGTCAATGAATATGTTAGAAGAGAACAAGGGGTTGCTTAGTTGGTTGGCAACCCCGAATATCACGGAGCGGTGCAGAGATCCATACTTTGGTATGCCACTCTTCTCACATTTGGGCTCTTCTTCCCATAGTGTAGGCTTTCCCTTTTCACATATGCAGGTTCTCTTGGGTTTCAATCCCTTTGACTTGGGTAAAAGAAATTAGTTAAAAATAAGTACGTACAAAAAAAAAAAAATACCAATAGAGTCAAAAGGTAGGGCCCATTAATTTCATATGTGACTCTTAGCCCTTTTTATAGTGGGCCAAACTATAGTCCCCGATTTCAACTAGCGTACACAAACGTCTATATTGTTTTCTATTAAAGAAAATCTAGAGCCTTAAAAAAATTGGACTGTTTGGCTCTCAAACTTTTAGAACAAAGTTCTACATCATTTCATTGTTGAGGAATTATTTGGTATCAACTATCCTTCAGTGTCAAGTTTGCTCGTATCATTTGCTACAAGCAGGGCCCATGGCTATTATCACTCGCTTGATATTATGAAAGCTCTCACTCAGCGTTAGATTTAACTTTTCATTGGGTGATGCAGCGATGCTTCCGAAGATCATAACATTTGTGCAAACTTAGTAGTACAATGCCCAAAGTATTGAGTCAAAAGGCATAAAGTTGAGAGAAATCCATAGTTGAAAATCACTGTAAGGGTCACCTTTTAAAAGTCTACCCCATTTAAAATAATTTGCTCTCTCCATGCATGAAGTATCCCCAAATTTTAATCTAATTGGGATTGGTCCCTTCATAGTATGAAAGTTTGATAGAAAAAATAGATCACACAATTATTTGCATTATTTACTACTCATACATCTTATTTTTAATCATACGGTCAATTTTTATAATGGGAACAACTCCTATTGGGTACAATTGGGCAATTACCTAATACAATAGGAAGGCATTTATTTTGGACGTCTTGAATTTTCAATAAGTTAGCTATACTGTAGAGTCTACTCCTTCAAAAATTTCTCCAGATCAAAGCCTCAGAGTACCTGAAGTCTTTTTTTTAGGTAAAAAAAGAAAATCTGAAATTGTACTATGGTCAAACTTTTCAGTGTAAATAGATGCATGGCAATCATCATGCACAGAGTAAATAATCCACAGTTTGTAATGGGGTTAAGAATCAAAATGATCCAATGAACCTTACTATCTATTTATGGGTTTTTAATGCGGCAGTAAAAATCAAACCCTCAAGGCCTTCAATTGATTGTTGATCGAGCTAAATTCGGACCATGCATGGTTAACACTAAAACCTTCTAATCTCACTCTAACACCCAGATTGGAATGCTTCTCATTATGCCTCATAAAATGTTTCTCACTACATTAATTTGGGCAAGCCCTAATTTAGAAGTTTTTGAGTATACATTATTAAGTGGCATAATGACCAGAAGCACGCTGCAGTAAAGTGGTTAGTGCTTAATGCTTCATTAAAGAAGTTGTCTTTTAAAACCACAACTAAAAAGCATGTAATGACTGCTGGCTTAATTTTACACCACCATTAAGTATAGTGTAGGGGAGGAGCGGCAATTCTCACCTAATCACCCAGGCACGCCACTTTTTCCTGCATGTGCAAAGCACCCTTCCCGTTTTTGTCGGCTTTTCCTGCTCATACAGGGTTATTTCCAACTCAAATGAGCTGTCTTCCCATGTGCACACGTACTCTCTTGGGTAAGCATAGGGACCAAACAAGTGGCCCAACCCATCCACTCACAGGGTGGACTCACGAGTCGGCAAGTTGTGTTTAGATGCTGCCAACTCCTCTTGTGATGATGAGTTATGAAGAGGGAGCCCACCTCTCACCCATCCAATCATAAAATGTGAGAAATATTCACATCAATTCCAGCAGTCTGAATATCACTGTGATTAGGATGATCAGGTGTTGTCAGTTTCAAATAAATTCATCCATTCGATGTGGATAAAAGTTTTGTTGAACAGTTTGGAAGAATTGACAAGAGGGGGGCCTATGATGACAAAAGTGATAGGTGTTAAGCAGCGAGTTTCATTGTAGCAACCCAGAAGTGGGGGACTCAGAAATTTTGGAAAAACCCCAGATCTTATGAGAAATTTATTCTTTATGTTACCTTTTGTTTGTTCCTTAGTTGGAATATGGTCAGGTCAAGTATGATATTTTAAACTTCAAATTATACATTGGCTCCCCAAAAAAAATTATTTTACATAGTAGGCCCACCCCTACCAAGGCAAATTTCCATGGTTTCACCACTGACAGCCATTTTGAAATCCGATGGATACCCCCAAAAGTCCATTAGCCGATGCAATGCAAAATAATACCAGAATCTTTTTCATGAAAAACTAAAAATTGTGCGACAATTAATCAATCCAAAATTTCAAATTTAATGATTTTTCAAATATTTCTCATGTATATAAAACCTTCACAATGGAATGTAGAGTTGATGGTGAGAGACTTGAGTGACTGTGAGCGGGCATGTGAGTATTACCAAAGCAAAATATTAAACAAAAACCTCTTTAATATAAGTGACACTTTTACTAATTATATTGATATGCCAAAACTTATACTAATCATATTTGCAATATACTTTTACCAAAAAAATATAAATTTCCAGTATACAACTTCAACCTCCATTTTATTTTAGGGTTTTGCCTGTACGGTAACTTTTAGCCATCGATAATTCCTCTTGGTGACAAGTTGAAATATTTAGCCAAAGGTACTCGAGCAGTTTTTATAGGATAAAATGCACTTAACTTTTGTGATACCGTGCTATATGACAGAAATATAGTATTTTTAATCCAACAGGAGTGAAACTTTCGTATGATATCACATAAATTTAAAAAAGATCTGCAGAATCGCTTTATGTGGGCCTTTTTGTCATGTCCCTTGGTGTTGAAAATGGGTGAGAAAATATCTCGACTTTGGTCACCAAGGTGACGTTATTCATGGCTAAAGGTTACCCACAAAACCACTTTTATACATTTTCCATGCAATTAAACAAAACAGTGACATGAATTTATGAACTATCTAAACAGAAGCCGTGGGAAAAGATTCATTTGCTTGGACATGCTTTACTTGCAAAGCAGTGGAGACCGAAAGTCGAATGATGCAAAACTTCCATTTCTCTGTTAGCGGTGGGAAACCACCCTAACCAGTCAATGGAATTTGCCATCACGCACCAGGTTTACTTTCTTTGTTGCCATTCATCAGCTTGCTTTAGGTTTCTCAGCAAGCTACTTTGGCATATCCTTCATACACTCCTCTTTTTTATATAAAAAAATGATGACTCGCTGCTTCATGGTTTCAGAGCTCAAATCAAGTTGTATATTGTGATATGTAAAAAGGTTTAAAGCCATGGTCACAATGTAATCTGATGTCACATTACATTCCTTTGGACTTAAAACTAAGTGGTCATGTTTTATTATAATTATGCCAGTTGTCTCTTTAGATGACAAGTCTTAAGTATTTTATTGTTGACAATGGCTTTTTGTTTGGGTATATCCTTCAGTTGGCATCATGTGGTTTGCACGTGATTGTATAGGCATGCTTGATCGCAGTAGGTTGTGTTTTGCACTTTGTTTAAGAGGACAGATGACCTTCAAATTGGGGTCATTTTCCTATACAGAAAAACCAAGTGCTATTGCAGCTTCATGGTGGTTTGATCAACACTTCTGAGTAAAGAGGTCCATCCTTTTGATGGAAAAAGTGCTTCATGGCTCATCTCCTAAATTTGAAGATAAAGTGATATGTTCTTTTGCTTGTCTGCCTTTTTTTCCCTTTACCAATCTATTGTTGTATTCTATTCTCACTTGACTCCAAATAAAGCCCATGAGCATCCCAATCCTAAGCCTGTCTGTTCAGATAAGAGCGAGTATTCTTGTTTAAGGATATTTAAGAATTTCAAATATTGCCCTCCAGCTATATTCACAAATGCTAAAACACCTAAGCATTTTAAAAGTATAATATACGAGAATTTAAAGATTCTGAAAGGCTAAAAGAACCAATTCACATTGTTGAACTTTTGAAAACTCACCAACAAAACAAGAATATCCAAATGATGGGGAACATCCAAAGATAGACTCTAATAAATTCCCAACAAAGAGAAGTTCTTTGAGGAATTCTTGCAAACAAACACCATTGTGCATCTCTAGTTACATCCATTTAGATCATTGGTCCATTAGATCAAAGGTCCAGATTTAACAAATAATGATAAATATAATGGTAATTGTAAGTAGTCTCTTGACATCACTATTTTCTTTTCAAGATTTTAGATTGGCAATCTTGTCTTGCTCCAAATCGTAGTCCTAATTAGAATTCTTGCTAAACTTATTAGAGTTGAGGACTGTATGGTTGAAAGGTCGAGTAGTCGTCAATTTCTTTAGATTTATGTTAGGACACATTTGAGCGGCACTGAAGAAACCCTAATCCATGAAAGTTTTCCACGTCCTTGAAAAATTGAGTCTGACCCAACCGAAAACGGTTTTCCTTAGAATCATGAAAAATCAATTACTTCTATGACTTTTCGCACCAAACATGATTTTCACTGTAGCACGGATAACCTTTTCCACTTTCCACACCTTTTCTGTGGAAAGTGGTGGCATAAACGTGCCCTCATTAGAATGATGAATGGCTAACCATCTCTTATATGAAAGACAGACTATTTGACGGTCCTTTGTGGGTCTTCTCCTTGACTTTCTGCCTTACTGATAGGAGCTCGGAGATCATAAGAATTTCAGTCTAACTAAACTATAGTCAAAAGTAAACATGTCTCTTTACATTTTAAAGC
The DNA here is from genome assembly GCA_029852735.1 of Persea americana. NCBI lineage: Eukaryota > Viridiplantae > Streptophyta > Magnoliopsida > Laurales > Lauraceae > Persea > Persea americana. The sequence continues at coordinate 55,771,816 of CM056812.1, forward strand.
CCATGTTTTTAGGCTTTGATCCGAACAATCCAAGTATTGTACCCCAAACTTTTTTTTATACCTTCTCTTCCCCCTTCTCTCTTTTATCTACCCCAATGGACGCTTTTAGGCCCTGCCCTTTGGCGAGTAGGCCTGCTGGGTGCCACAATTTTAGGCCCTGCTATTTGGTGAGTAGGCTAGGCAACAGTGAAATAAGCTACTTTTTTTTTCCCTTTCTCTTTTCCTTTCTTTTTTGTTCAGCCCTTAACAGACCAACCTACCCCTTGGCCCCGCTTCCAGTGGAAAGAGTATGATACAATAAACTTTCCGAACTATAGAGAAAACAAATGGTTGATACCGCAACAGTCTGCTTTAGGTTAATGTTAGTCAATATATATAGAGGGGGAGAAAAGACATAGACATAAAAGAAAAGCGCTGAGAACTAAGTTTTATATTGGACAAACCACTATTAAGAATTTGCAAGGATCAAACATTTTTTATTAAGAACAAGGGATTTCTCGATTGGTTGGTAACCCCGCATCTCACTTGTTTGTCAAGGCTTAATCCCTCCGCATACCACTCTTCAATCGCAACCCTCTTGGCTAGGGTTATTGAAACAAAAGGCCCTAACTATCCAGACAAACTTTTCTTGTGAAAGAGGGGAGAGACATTTTATTTTAAACCTCCCTTGGATCATGATGGTCATGAAGTGTATGGCTATGATCATCCGATTATCTTAGTTTTTGGCCGATGTTGTACATCCACAAAGGGACGCAGAATATGACATAATATTCCATGTGAGTGCATGCAACCAACACTCTTTGTATGGTATAGCATTAATGCTGTGAATATTGTCATTGGGATGAGACAGTGGAAGATGAGGCTGAGATAATTTCAAATTTTGTGGTTTTCTTGAGACATTATTTTGAAAATAATATTAGCACAAAAAAAAAAAAAAACCTTTCAGATGAAAAACTAAGAAATGCAACAAAATATTATATAATTAATTTCAATACTGAGTATATATATATATATATAGAACTATGAGAAAAAGTATTTTATTAAAAAAACCTAACCATAGCATGCGTTAACGCAAAGCCCTAAATTTAAGTTGTGTTTATGCAATAGCTGGCTGACTAATGACTTGAAATTGAGCTCGGCCAAAAAGGAAGTGGAGTTTTAACTATATATTAGGGAGTCATGTCAGTTAATGATATAGTTAGGTAAAATAGCTTGAATAACCCATGTAGGAGTTAGTGGATCATTAGGTAAAATAGCTTGAATAACCCACGTAGGAGTTAGTGGAGTACTATTACTATTACTATTGGGTTAAAACGTCAAAACAGACTCACGTCGTGAAAACAAAAATAGTTTGAATAAACAAAGGTGAGATGGTTTTATTTTGTTTAGAACTGCCTTAGCATGAGAGTCATGAGTTTTAAATGAGGCAGATGCGTACGTGAGATCAAAGAGAGTTTTGTTGACCATTGTCACCTCATCAAATCAAATGTGTCACAAAGGAAAGAATATCAGTTCTCCAAGTTATCACTTCAAACATCCATGCATTTGGTAGGCAATCTAAGCTACCAGGATGCCACGAGCTCTAAACTAAAAATTCGATCATAACAACATTTTCACGATTATATTATATTAAACTGAAAGCTTTTTCATCTTAATTTAAACTAGTATAAGAACCAGTGCTAATCATGATTATGCATAAAGAGATATGATTCTATGTATGTTAGAAAGATGGAAGTTAGGAGTCCATAAGTAGAAAAGTATATTAGTGGAAAGTGAAGGGAGAGTATATTCGCAGTTGTAGAAATCGAAAATAATTGCTAGTCAAAATTAAAAAGTAAAGTCAAAATTAGATCCAATACCTTACAGCTTAATATATTATAATTGTATTTTGAACGGAAGTTATATTAGTTTCCTTTCAAATCTTGCACATTCTCTGTCGCTCCCTAACTTCTCTCTTCTTATCGCATTACTCTCAGTTATTTTCTTCCATCTAATATAACCACCCACATGACTACTTTACATTTGAATGTTCTTGTGATGTATTCTTCGATAAAGATGCAATTAAAAGGGCTTGAGTTTTTTATCTTCTTCTTTCCTCTCTCAAAGTTGGAGAAATGACTATGAAGGTAAGGTTATAATTTTCTTTCCATCGATTTTTTCATTGTGATCCTCTGCCTTGCAATCCTTGCAACTTCTTATTTATATTCAATTATATTTGTCATGTATCTTGGATATCAAATTCAAAAATATATTAATTAATACACATACCAATCAGATTTTATCTGATGATCAATTTTTATTTCCGTTTTTGAGAAAGACTGATATAATCCAAAAACGAAATCTAAATAACTCAATAATAATTTTTGTTATGAAATTTTATTTATTATAAAATAAAAAAATTGCTATTTATTTTTACAGGTCATATTGTCCGTACTAACCCTTTTTGCTAGTTATTATTTATTTAATGACCATCTGAATTGATTCTGCGGCCAACAATTAATCATAGATACGGCTGTAGCCTGGTCACTTGGACTGGGGGTCTGAAACCTCTAACAAGCTAACCTTTATTGGACACATTGCATATAAGTTCTAGGGCTTTTGCTAATTAAATCCAGGCTCGTAATAAATTTCTTATTGGGTCAAAGCTGAGCTCATGTGAGACCGACCAAAACCCTACAGGGAACAGCTCTAGTGGAGTGTTTTTACTTTCTGCCCTATCCATTGTCTTCTCCTCAACTTGGATGGTTTGATGTCGTGATTGTAGGGAGTTAAGATCTTCCAACGCCATACGGCTAGTGATTCTCTAGTCCAGCCCAACAAATCAATTAACGGGGTCACTTTTAAAATCCAACTACCCAAATAGCGTGTGCTCAGCACGGCATCTCCATGCATCGCGCTGTAAAATAAATAATTATGTATTAAAAAAAGTTATCTCTTTCCATAAAATAAGTTGCATAAAATAAAAATAGAGAAATTGAAGCAAAAATAAATTAGTTATATAAAAAAAAAAACTGAAACATCAGTAATTTGATATGGAAAAAAATAAGTAAATAATTGCATGCGCAGTGGAGAGAGTGGAGAGAGAATGTAAAATATATGACAAAAAAGCATAACCGCAGCCAAAATTAGAACCATCGGTCAAACTGAAGTTCAATCCCTTGCTATAATATATTATATTATAATTGTACACTATTAGGAGGACCCAACCCAATATCCTAGAAATTGGCCCCACTCAGATGACTGATCCCAGCAGAGAGAGTGAGGATTCCCTGTTTGGTCCAAACAGGAAACCCTGTTTGGACCAACCAGGGGGTGACACATGGGGGAGGAGTCCAATCAGCCCATCCCATCTCCCCTTCAAAAAAGAAAATTAAAAAAAATAAAAAAATAAAAAATTTCTAACCCCTCTGCCCCCAGCATGTGTCACCCCCTGGTTGGCCCAAACAGGGGATCCGCTTCCCAGCAGAGAAGGCTGACTCTGGTGAGTTTTGATATCAAAGGTGGGCCCCACCAATGGATTTGGAAGGCAGGCCTATAGATTCCAGGGTAGACATGGTACATTGGTTACCCAGGCAAAAATTCCTTCTGAATCCTAAAACAAGGCTCAATTATTGCATTTGGTTGCGTGGCGTCACCATCCTGTACGTACTCGCACGTGGGAGTAATGGCTGATAACGCGTAGTCTGTTTGACACCTGACAATGCAATGATTAAAATGGGCTTCTTTCTACGGTGGACGGGCCTCGGCCTCGGCTCAATTCGCTGCATCCTGGCCGTCCATCCATTGCCATAAAAACAAAGTATAGAGACTTTGACCATATTGCTATCTATAATACTACTATTTTAATCTGGCTCGCAGCCCTCTGATTAGAGAGTAAACCTCGGACGAGGCGAAAAGATAGAGTGAGCACTTGGTGAAGGGACGAAGTCCACCAATGAGCCAAGCAACCCACTAATAAGTAAAGATGCCTACTCAGGTTTGAATCCTACTTAGGCAGGTAATATCTTATGCCTCTATTTTATGGCAGTTGACGGCTCTTACAACATAAGAGTTTGACTTGACATTTGCCTCTTCAAAGTTGACATTTCAAGAATTTTGATAGAGTTGCTCATTGAATAAAGAGAGCTAAAGTGTTTTGACTTTTGAACGAAGGGGACATTGTGTGATATTATGTTTGTACACTATCTTACTGTCCCAGCATAATACACGCAAACAATACTGGGAGAGTTTTTTACTAAATCTAAATCGTTCCAGGACAAATATTAGATTTTAAGACAACCGTTAAGTTAAAATCACTTTGATAATTTTGAGTTTCTTTCCACTCCATTTGTTAGGGCCTTAGACTATTGTTCCTTAATAACGTTTGAGCCAAACTTGTAAGGGTTGCAACATTTTCCAACGGCAACCTTCTGACTTAATTATTTTCCTTAAAAAAGAAGGTTGCCTTAATATAGGGAGTTGGTATCCGTTGTTTCGTAGAAATTGAGAGATACTGTTTCATCCAATCAATATTTGCTACCTATACAAAATCTCTTTCTTGATTTTTTTTTTTTTTTTTAGTTTTCATTTGAAAGAAGCAATTGAGGGGGGTGTATTGGCTAACATAAGATTTTATAGAAGTGGCAAATGTGGATTTGATGAAACAACGTCTCCTTATTTTTACGAAAAGAGGATCCGGTCTACAATATAGGGTAGCAAAATATTTTTCTTTCCTTACTAATTCCAAAATATGGTAGCAAAATATACAAATATGTTAGTATTGGTGCCAGCCCAAACTCATCACTATCTTCCAACCATTCAAACAAAGTGATAGTGCCCCCTCTTAATTTTTAACGAAAGAAACGTACATAAAGATTCCAAGCCCATCAATAATTTCATCATTAAGAAGTAATGGATTTTACACCAGCAAAACTTATACACAACCCACTAGAGAGGACTTTATTCCAAAAACTCTCTTTTCAAAACTTCTTCTTATTTTTTTAACAAACAATCAGAATGATAACTGGGTTTATGCAGCAATAAAACCACTCACAAGTAAAAACAAAACATGACACTAAAACATTTCCCTCCAATAAACCTTGCAATATAATATAAAACTATCTTGTTAAAGACTCAATACCACTTCTTTTTTTTTTTTTGCATAGTCTAACAAAATCTTGCAACATCGCAAAAAAGTTCAACAATATTACATTAAGATTTTGTGGTATGGTAAAAATGAAAACATTAAAAAAATCCTTAGAGAATTATCTTACCTTTGATCACTATATATGAAAATTAACGTCGACAAATGATAACCGTACAAAAATATCCAATTATACAGCAGTAGCAACTGTAAAAGAAAAAAAAAGAAATATCAACTCTTCAAAAATTCCCATCCAATTATCTAAAATAATCTCTTGGTGGGCTCCTCCAACTTGATTAAACTCAACCATTCTAATCCACCTGCTAAATTATCAACTTTTTTTTTTTTTTTTAATCTCTTCCTTAATAATTGATGAATAAACTATGCAAACTTCATAATCTGCAATTATGGCACCACAAGATTTAAATAAAAAGGTTTCCTTGTCGTCTTGGGAACCCCAAAAGCCCAAACCGCTTCGTATCGGTTCGGACGAGAAAATGTAGAGCGCGCGAGAATATCAGAGGCGGCCGAGGTCACAAAACCCAAGAAAAGAAGAAGAAGAAGAAGTAAAGACTAAGAAGACGAGACCCTAAAACCATAGCGATGGCGAAGAAGGTCTGGGATTTCTAGGGCAAGAGCAGGCGTCGATGGAGGCAGAGGCCCCGGATTCGAAACCCTCGGCCTCCGACGACCGCACGACAGAGAGGAGGACGGATCAGGTGCGCGTGAAGAAGGAGACGCTGCAGGCCGTCCTCGAACAGTGCCGGAGAGCGCTCGAGCTGCTGCAGGACTCCAGCGGAAATGATCTCGCCGAGGAGAACGATTCCGACGACTCGTCGTCGCAGGGAAGCGGCGGAGGCGATTCTGATACGGCGGAGGAGGTGAGGGAATTCGTGTTTGTTGGATTTTTTTTTTTTGATTGGTTGTCTTTTTGTGTGTTTTGGATGGATTTAGGGTTTTGTTGGTTGGATTTGTGGATCTGGTGGTGGATTGGGATGTATGGTTTGGAATTGAATTGGATCTGTGTTTGCTGTGTTTGTTTTTGTCTGATCTGAGTTTGATCCTTGTGATTTGATAAAAACTGTGTATAGAAAGTTTTAAATGTAGCAGAATCGCACTTGATTTTGCGTTTATTTTTGTCTGATCGATGAAAACTACGTCTAAACGGTCTTAAATGTAGCAGAATTGCACTTAATTTGGTATAGAGAACGATGAAATGTCTGATGTCTGATTTAGAATTGGATCGGATCCGTCTTTGCTGCGTTATTTTATCTGATCTAAGTTGAAACCTTCTAATTACATTTTAAACTATGTCTAGAAAGTTCTAAATGTAGCAGAATCAGGTTTAATTTGGTATAGAGAACGAGGAAACTTACGTGTGGTGGAGAACTGAGAGGAGATTAAGGTGATATTGATGGTGTCATGGTAGTAATTATCAGTAATGATAAATTCTTCTTAGCAGTTGAAGTTGAGATCTTGTTAGATTCATCTTAGTGTATGATGGAACTCAATTTCGATAGTCTTTACGGTTTTAGAATCAATTTCTAACTTCTGAGGACTTTTTCAATTTTCTCATCCTCTTTCCAATTGAAAATTTTTTTTTCGCTTGGTTGGAGTCCCTGCTCTTGATCAGACTATTGAACGTCACCAACATCCTGCCATTATTGACATCCAAAACTCTTGCAATCCCTGTTCAGCTACGTTTCCTATCGCCAGTCCATTTAAATTGAGTTTTCAACTTCTGTGAGGAGAGGAAGACCATTTAATGAAGTTATTCTCTATCCTCCCAGCACCCATCATGCGTGCTTATCAATTCCAGATGACCATATTATAGTTGTCTTCTACTTCTGCCTTTTTTTTCCTTCTGCTTCCATGTTCGGCTATCCTTTGTAATTGCTTGCAATAAATAATGTGTAAGCACCATTGAGAAAAATAAATAATGTATAAGCAACCTCAGTGCATAATTAATAATCTAGAACAGAATTGAAGATGTACTCAATACTATTCACCCATTGTGACCTGTGAAAGGTTCCTTCCCATTGTGGGTCCTTGTGTACTTTTGCTACAGCCACCGGGCCAATCATCCACGAAATGTTTTCTTGTCCTTCTCAATCCCCATCATGGAAAAGATGGTGGTCAAATATTGGTGACAGTTATATTAGACGGTCATCAAGAATCATCATCATCATCAAAGCCTAGTCTTATCCACTCTGTGGTTGTCTTTGTAAAGGTCTCGCCAGTTTTTTAATTGTAAGCATTTATGTCTCATTATTTCTGTGTACCAATTTGGTGTAAGTAGTTAGTGCGTTTTGATATATTTTTTTTTCTATGCAGTAAATTTATCAGTTTTCTTTGTTTTTTATGCAGCTATGTGATTTTCTCAAGTCTAGAGTAGAATCACCTAACTTTCTCGAAAAGCTTGGGAGCATCCACTTGCAACTACCTCCTGATGTGGCTGGTATGCATTAAAAATTGACCTCATCCCTGGTATTACAAAGCTTTTAAAGAATGCTAAACACTATTATTTGTTGGTGCTGATGATATAATTGGGTGTTTATGATTTCGGCAGATGAAGGTTGCTCTTGGGATGTGATTAACAAATCCGATGTATGGGAAGGTGTTCTCAGTGATGGGGACAATGACCCAGACAAAGATGGTTATGTTCTTGTCAAACAGGAAGATATAATGGAGGGAATTGCGTCGTTTATGGCTGCATATCTACTGTCACTAAAAGAAACCAAGGTTGGCCAATGCTAATAATTTTTTATCATATAACTTTTCTATTTTCATGAGATGAACTTTCATTTTGTTTGTGTAGAAACTGACTTATTAATCATGTAGTCCCAATAAATAATAACTAATTATTATGCAGTACATGCTCATTATTTTAAGTTTGATATTAATTAATGGCTGAGATAAGTTCGTGTCTTTTGCTGTTGAAGCATATTGCCAGAAACAGTCATTAATTTGAATTTCTATTCAAGTTATTTTAGCTATAAAGACAAGCAGATTGGATTTATGAATCTGAGTTGCTCAGGTGTATTGCAGTCATGTTCTGGTTTGCTTTCAGGTTGAGCATTTCACTTTTTTTTTTTTTTTTTTGGCTTAAAGAATATCTTTTTATTCCACTTTCTTTCTTGGCTTTCCATCCAACTACTTTAAACGAGGTAGATTAGTCCACATGAACTTCTGAGTGAAATAGCATCTGAATGCCCTTCTTGTAGCCCAGCAGAAGTCCTTCTCACAGAAAGCACTGAACCCTGAGCTTGGTTATCACATCAACCCATTCGTGTTGGCAGTTTTATGTATGGCCATTACATTGTGTATATAGTCATTCTTTTGCCATCTTCTATTGTGACATTCCTTGGTGGTTTGTTTGGTGTCACCATAAACCATATGTATTCTGTCAAAGATGTGCCATTGTTGTTCGATTGTAAATTTGTGCTAAGTAACCAATTTTTGGTACACCGGTCATCTGATGGATGCATATACGTTCTTGAGAAACACGGTGCTTATGCACTTTGGTGATGGGTTTCCTTCAGATTGTTACATTTTGTTTACCTCTATTTATTATGCAAATCATATCATTTGGGCAGCTTTGAGACTTTGTGATCTCAAACTAGTAAATGAAATCTATTTTTTCTAATTGTGCTTCAAAAGCTTAATTGTCAGAAATTGATATTTCATCATTGATTTGCAGGAATTAAGTCCTAATCAACTCCAAGAAGGTATGTTCTGTTGACTAAAAATTTCCCATCTAATTGTAGTCCTCAAATACAGTGAAGTTGATTTAATTTTTGTTGTCTGTTTTGCTAACTGTTCATGATTGCTGAGTTCAGCTTTGTAAGAATTCTTAAGATATATGTCTATTCATTCTTACAGCCCTTTGCAAGACGTTCTCTGTTAGGAAGAAGAAAGGGAAGCTTAGAAGGGCATGGGATGGGAGCAAAGTTATTTACAATGTGGCATCTTGGAGCGCCACTGCCATTGGGTAGGCTACTAATAATATTTGTTCTATTTTGAGAATTGATTCAATGGGAAAAATATACTCTATATGTTTGTTATATTACTAGACAAAGGACTAGATTTCTATCAAACCGATTATTATTGGGTAAAGTCAGATCTCTGATTCTAGGAAGCAGTGATACAGACATATAGAATGTATCATGCTTGAACACCACCGGTCAGATAGGTGGTGCAGCAATTAATTGCCACCAGAAAATTCTGACAATCTGAGAATTGTGCAAATGGACGGTTGAAAGAAAAATAGCATCTTCTGGTGATCCAGCTGGTCAGAGTTTTTTTTCCACTGATGGTGAGGTGTTGCTGCACTGAATTCATGGACCAGATAATCATAGCCATCTGATGATTAACCTCCATGATGGTTAAAAACAGAATACAGCTTACCCGTTGTATTTAACTTCAAATTGTCGACTGATCCAATTCTTAAGATGTTTCATGGTGGGGGATTCTTTTTCCTTTTCTTATTCTTTCATTAGTTTCCCATTATCTTTTAAAAAAAATATATTTTTTGGTGGATAGAATGATGAAGTGTTTTTTATTATTATTATTATTTATTTTGCCTGGGTGGGTGGAGTGTTGGTTGTCACAAGTGTTGCATTTTATTGCATGTCCAGAATGGGGCCCACTGAATGAGTGATCTGGATTTTACTAAAAGAAATCATTGCTACAGAATGCATAATCACTTGTCATATTTGGTATTTGCTTGGTTTTGTAACAGTAAAGAGGCTATTTCCATTCTCTTATTTAAATGGGATTTGATTGTTCTTATAGTCTCTCTTTTACCTCTTTTTTTTTTTTTTTTCTTTCACAGGATATACCAGAACCCAGCATTGTTTAGGGCAGCATCCGCAGCATTCTGGACATCTTGCCATGTTATATCAAAGCTATTGTGAACTTATGCCTTGCTGATTTGGAGAATCTCCTCTTTTGCTTTGCTTGGTAAAGCCTCCATAAAATTGTCAAATCATGTAACATTACTCATCCAGGGGCCTCTCAAGCTGTGTAGGATTGATTGATTGTTCCGCTTAAATCATTTAACCTCTCTGCGTTGTATGTATTATTTTCAACCCCCACCCTCACCCCCAAAAAAAAAAAAAGTTGTACATAAATTATATTATATGAACTGGCTGGCTCATTGGGAAAGATGGGATGAACTCATCAGTGTGCTTGTGTCTCATGTTTGTATTTTGTTGCCATCATCGCAGGAATCTAGTTATATAGAAGGGCCCACTGCTTCTGATTGTGCGAGTGATCCTGTTATTGCCGAGATGAAAGTACATTTTCATTTTAGTGTCTGGATTCACTTAGATGTTTGCAAATATTTAGAAGAACCATGTGAAAAATAGATAAGACATCTAAGTTTCACCTGCTTATTATCTGCAGTTTTTAAGGGCCTCAATTAACGATCGGGGCCATTCGAGATCATAAATCCGTATGCGTGAATTCATATCTTATACATTTATGGATTTTGAGAATATGTGAAAAAAATACATGTATCTTCTAAATTTTTGGCACTTATGGGGCTCCAGTTCATAACCCAATCCAAACCAGCCACTGTATATGAGGCTCTTTATTTTTTCTACAGAATCGTGTGATTTACTCCTACGAAAATGATGCTTCCAAACAAATGGTGATGTATTTTATACGTTTTAGAAATTTTAAATATGTAAAATTCAGATACATGTAAAAACCCGTTTTCGTACCAGATACTATAGAAAGGCAGACGAGGGCGGGGTTTCATGGCCGGGCTAAGGTATAATGAGGCCCAGGACCTACTTTAGACCCAGGCCCAGAACCGACACAGCTGTACAAGTCAAGTCTTAGCACGCCCATTTAATCAAGCGGGCCAGGCCAAACCTGACTTTTATCACTTTTGTAAGCATTTGAGCAATTGTTTTGGGCTCTCTATCACTTAATCCAAGCCCATCCCAAATATTAAATGGGCCCTAGTTACTTATCCAAGCCAAGCACAGCCCAAAGGGGATGGGACCGGAGCAGGCTCGGACTCGCCTGGCCCAAGAGCACCCCTATCTATGGCAGCAGTTCAAACTCTAGTGGGGCCCACATTTTGAAAACTCAAGCAGTCAAAATGAATGGGATGTCCGAAGATCACATTTTAACCCTAGGATTGAGTATATGATTTATTATTAATCTAATGCTCGATCTTGTGGTAGATAGGATTAAAGTTGGGCAGATTCCATACGTGAGCAGGGGCCGGAATTCCACTCCTTCCCCTCGAGAAAGCCCGAAGTGAGATCCCCACTTGTGATTTGAAGAGGATAGCTCTGTAAGCCTGAGTTTGTCGTGGCCATCACTCTGCATAAAAGTGAGGCACCTTCACACTGAGATTTTGGCCTACCATTCACTCGCCATAAAGTTTTTATTTTGTTTACTATTGATTTGAGGTTCATGCACGACCTGTATATAGTCACTTGTAGCCTCTACAAATAATCTACCTATTGTTTGAGGTAAATGCCCGAAAAGAATAAAAAAAAAAAAAAAAAGGGAAAAGACTTTAAACTAGAGAACAATTCACAATTGATGCAATTGATCATTCACGTTATGCTCAATCTAATCCACCAATCTATCCTCTATATGGTGTGACCTGGTGGAGAGACTTGGTAGTACCCACCTATATGCCACCCCCGCATGCCCTGTACCGATCATGGTTCATCATTGCCATAGTATTTCATTTGTTCCATACAATTCTGTTAAATCATTTTGCAACAGACACCCTTAGTTCCATTGGCAAAAAATTTACGAGATCTCCCATGAATCATTTACATGGATGCATTTCTGTTGCGTTTCATTTTTGTGGAATAAAGATAACCAGTACATAGATTACCAAAGTGATCCTCTTTATGCCAGCACAAAGTCCCGTTCCAGGTTCTAAAAGAATAACATTGCCTAAAAACAATTTTCTAACAGGAGAATCCCATTTCAAGGAGTAGAGCAGTAGACAGTATCAGTGCCTCGGTAAGCCGGAACCAGAATACCCTGCTCCATTGAGGAGATACAGGGTTGAAGGTTCAAGCTCTGGTCTCTTCCCCACTAATGTCAAGGTTCTCCTGGAAAGTGTAGCAGTAAATTGAGAGGAAAACACTATAATCAGTACAAGATACATGAGCGGGAGCTCCAAGATTTTATTCTTTCGATGTAGTCCTGACAAAAGGATTCCATGGCAAATTCGTTTCCCCAGATCCATGTCTAGATGTTATGACCTTCAAAGGCATCTTTATGATAACAAACTCAAAAACATAACAGAAGTGGCACACAAGTGAACTCAACCAACCTCATGCATCCACATCAATGTCACATTCTCCAAGAAAAACTTTGATGCTTCGAGGAGATCCACAACTACCCTCAGCTATGAGCACCCTGTCATTTGCCTCCATATGCGCAACAATCTTGTAGATCATTTCAATCTGCTCATAAAAAAATAGCAGCATGTTCAATACATGCAAAAACCCCAAACAAACAACAAAATTTTAGAGTAGGAGGCCTATACTTCATCAGGAGCATGGCAACGATCTGCGATTTCATCAAGCGTCAATAGCTCAATAGGCCCTTTGCAACTGGAAACACCACCGGTTGAGCCATAATTAGTAAATGATTGATGCATGATAGTGAAAATAAAAAATTCAGTATAGATTTCAGTCATTACTTAGGAAGCAACGCCATACAATCAGCCTTAAAGCAGAGATGTATTTGGCATAAAGCTTGGAACAGCTATTAAATGAATGGGCTAATCTGATCTCAGTAACCGGGCCTTCTATAACAAGGATGTGACATTTTTCCACAGCATGACCCACCCACCCACCCCTCAGTGTGTGCATGCTCAAAATTACTTGTAGGTTTCCTCCTATGAACTCTCTAATCCTAACATTTCTTGCAACACCACAAATCAATCTTTGCATGTGCATCTCATCCACCTGTATTTTAGCTCCATCTCGTTTCATGTAGCACTACTCACTTCGCATAGCCCTATTTTCAGTTTTGACCAACTCATTCTTCTACTCTTCAACCAAGAAATAAAGTCAAAATGTGGCACAGTAATCAAATGGCTGAAATACATACCTGGCCTCATTTAAAACAGTAAGAACCCTCTTCTGGAGAGCTAAAACCTCTCCTGCCGCCTTTTTCCCTGCTTCCACACCTGAAATCACAAATTTAAACAGAGAATCGAGACAGCAGTTTAATAAATAAATGGTACCAGGAGGAACACTTATACTACAGACGATTTTCTCCTGCACACCTGTGCATTCCACATCAGTAACATCTGTCACGTGGGACCCAGTGAAATTCAGGGGGGTTCCCCACTTTGGTGACCATCTGGATGCGTGCTCCCTGAAGAGCTTGTGCGCAGGAGAAAATTTTCTCTTGTATTACTTTGGCATTGATACCAAAATACTGATTGAGATAAGTGCAACCCATATACCAGGCTGATGGTAAGCATTGATGTTAACCAGAGATGCATAGATTCCAACAGCTCGTTCATACAGTGCTATTAGTGCTCCTACTGATCTAGGAGTTACTTCTTGCACTGTAACCGTAATTGATTCACGACTGTTCGCATATAGTGCAGATCGTGTTCCCTGTGCAAACAAAGCACGAGAGATGGATGAAATTAACCATAGTCAAGAAATTATTGCAATACTGTTAGTTGCAATTAGATCTGTTCCTACTTGTTTGTCACGTATGTAATCATATTAACCAATTCCTACGATATAAAATCCCTACTCTTCATATTTTCTCTATCCATTTTGGTTTGGGGGGTCACTTTTTCATTCCAAAACTAACAATGTGATGTCAACTGCAGTTTAGCATCAGTAAACATGATAGGCCAAGCTTAACCAGAAAAGAAAAGGAAACACAATTATAGAGACCTTTGTACATTAGCTATTACAATGGCTCTGCATATGGTAGTATATTCACCCAAAACCTCAAACGTTTCATTATAATATATCATTATGCAAGCATTCTATCCTATTCTTCATAAGGAAAATTCGATGAGATTTTTTTTTACCTATCCAGAATATCAGCACTGCGGAAAATAGAATAGAGTAACATTCTGTTACAGCAATGACAAATTGCAGTATACTCCGAAATAGCCAGAATGTTCTGAAGTGCATACTTCAGTGGAACATCCACTAAATAAGTTCTGGTTGCAGCTTCAGTTTGTTCCCCATTCCACTTGGAACAGGGTGTGTTCCAAACTCTAGTCCTGTCTCAGTGCGCTCTACCCTGTTCTGGCCAAAAGCATATTTTTTCATTTCTTTTTTTCTTTTTCACATTTTTTGCATCTCATTCAAGGCTGAAACAATAGGCATGAGATTCTATTAACCTCCCAATCAAACAGGAGGGCTTAAATGAGATGAAATGTATAAATGTGCTGTAAACATCCAAATATGTGCTTAATTGTTTGTTGTCAATTTATTATATTGATTTAATCTATGACTTGTATGCATGGCATTCACGTCAGTGTAGTTTACACTCCATCATCATTGTCATCATCAAAGCCTTGTCCCAACTATGTTGAGGTTGGCTACATGAATTTTTCTCCATTCTGATCTATCCTGAGCCAAATCCTATGATAGGTTGCACTTGCTCATATCTATCCTTACTACTCATCCATGTCCTCTTTGGCCTACCATTTTTCCTTGGTGGGCCATCAACCTATATAGAACTTTTCCTCCACAGTGCTATTGTTGGCTGGCGTTGGACGTGCCCAAACCATCTCAAACGAGTCTATCTTAAGTTATCCCCTATTGATGCTACCCCTAAGTGCTCCCAAAAGTGCTCATTTTTTATTCTATCTTTCCTAATTTTACCACAGATTCATCTCAACATTCACATCTCTGCTGCACTAATTTTGTGCATGTGTTGCTTTTTTATTAGCCAACATTCTTCTCCATAGATGACATAAACACTTTTTTTAATTTTTAATAATAAAATACTTTTTAAATGTTGTTTAAATTTTAACTTTAACTTTATTTCTAATTGTATCTATTATCTTTTACTTTAACTTTATTTCTAATTGTATTTAAATTTTATTTTTCAATTATGTCTTTTCTGGAAGGTCCGAATGTTTCATTTTAAGTCCAAACCAGAACGACCACATGAATGGAATTGACAACTATAATTAATAGGCAAGGGATAA
This sequence comes from Persea americana, assembly GCA_029852735.1. Lineage (NCBI taxonomy): Eukaryota > Viridiplantae > Streptophyta > Magnoliopsida > Laurales > Lauraceae > Persea > Persea americana. The sequence continues at coordinate 55,787,121 of CM056812.1, forward strand.
TTTATTGAGAGATCAAAAGCCAAAAGGAATTACAAGAGAGGGAACAAACAAATAACAAAAGCGGGACATAAAATCCTCACCATATATAGAATCAGACTTGGAGTTTGCTGCTCTTGGGGAAAAAAATTACAACTCCAAAAAGCAAATTTCTCTCATATTCCACCCAATTCAAAAGGCTTTTATGGTTAATTATCATCATGTTAGCCCATTGTGTTGCTTGAACCTCAAATTCAGTAAAGAGTGGTTCCAAGGATAAGGCAACAATACACCATGAAATAGAACTCTTATTGTGCCTCATTTGAATCTGCAATCCCAAGCAGACCCAAGAAACCTTTAATGGCATCCCAGCTACCGCTCCTTAAAATCCCTTACCCAGCTAGTTTTGTATGAAGTTTATATTCATCTAACTTAATGAATAATCACAACATTTAAACCTGCCTTACAAGGAAAATTCCTAAAAAGCCTGCAAGATAGAAATGCAGCAAGCATATCTGACTTTATCGACACCACTTACAAATTTCATCAATAAATTGACATAAGTGCACTTTTAAGGATCGTAACATTAAAACTGTCTGAGTAACAAAAGCTAACCTGTAGCATTCCAAACAGGTAGTCACCACATGTAACACCTGGTTCAAGTTCCCAATCATGACCAGGGGGTCTATCTCGTAACACTTCGATGAAAGTAACAAAAAAGTTGTGCACACCCTCTCTTAGTTGTTGAATGTACCTGTCCAGAAAAATCATAGTGACTGTCAGGTTTAATCATTTTTAATCTGAAGATACAGAATAGAAAGCAAAAGTGAATAAGCCAAAACCCACGCATGTTGATCTGTGCTCCCTTTATTTCCATAGACAGTGAGTCCTTGATTTACCTGATACATAATAAATAACTTCTATGAGTTTGAGAAGCCAAGATCATATACCATAGGACACATTATTGCATATTGTTCATCAACGAATTTCTGCATCACAGGACTTTCTTCAAGTTTTGATGACAAGTGGAACACAAATGCCATCGGAGAGAGAGAGAGAGAGAGATGTCCTAACAGCCTGAATGCTAGAGAAAGCAGAGTTTATGAGTGACACCAGCTATCAAGATCTGATATGTGCTAAATGAAAGGCAAATCCTAAGTTTGACACGCTTGTTAATGCAACAAGATAGGAATCGGAACTAAAGCTTATTTAGTCTTTCCTTTGCAAGTTAATACCAAGAAAACAAGACTAACTGCCACAAAAAACTGTAAAAGTAATCTTCTCCAGCAATCCACACAGAATAGTACTAAAATTGAATCAAATGAAGGAATTTAACCTGGAAGAAGTTAAAGAAAAAAAAAATCAACATTGCATATAAAGCTCAACCAAGCAGCAACTGACTCAATTTTGTATGAACTCATAGGACCCATTTGTATGCAGATGTTTTCCTCATAAAAATGAGCTCTTGCAATGATTTCAAATTCTGCAGAAATGAGAGAACTGAAGACTTTGTTTTCCACAGTTACACAGATTCTTTAGAATGAGGAACTATCTTCTTTACAATAAGCAAAACCTTTTTAGGGCTTAAATATTTATAGGAATGATTTAAAAATTGCAATGCAACAGATATTTAACAGTTATCATATCCGATATGGCCAAGGAAGGAAAATGAATTTCCAACATTTTAAGCAAATACATTATATGAGGAATGCATTTCTATGTGCCTTAATCTCTTTAGGAATTTTTCAGAAACTGCACTGAAATAGACACTAAGCAGTGATCAAACTTGATATAATCATGGAAGGTAAAAGGAATCTTCAACTTTTCACGCAAATACATTCTATTCATGCTATCCTTCTAACATGACAATAGGCTTTAAATTAAATTTCAGATAACTTTGAGTGAATTAGTGGAGACAGGAATTTCTTAGTTGTATTGCTCCTACTGATTAACCAGCCTCAGTTTTGATGATCACAATTACCGAATAACTGGCATCATTTCCATGCACATTGAGTCCCACTTGTTGAACTGTATAAAACCTTATTATAGTGTAAGTTTGTGAGATGAGATTACAAATTTAAGTTACATACCCGATTCCCATTCAGGTCAAACTCCTTCCCTAGTGACTCCATGACCAACTGCTGCAAATATCTACTAAAAAGTAGAAGGCTATCCTTGTAAGGAAGTACTACCATATCCTGCAAACAGAGAGAAGGAACAAATAAACGCATATCATATTTGATAAGAAAAATTTTCAATTTAAAAACAACTCAGATAAAAAGTCGACATTAAATGAAACCACAGAGTATCAGAAAAATACAAACCTTGGATCCCACTCCATCAGAAGCCCAATACCAGCATAATGCGAGTAAGGCTGCAGGATTGTTTTTCACCTGAAAATTTTATAAAAATATATATTTTTTAAAAGATGATAAATATATCAAAAGAAAGAACCAAGATGGAAAGTAACTTGACTTATCCATACAATACAGGCTCGTTACAGTGTATACAAGTAAAAGAAAAAAAAAGATGATTTTAACCAGCACATTTCTATGCAGGATAGGAAAGTCTAGCAGAAACATGCTGCACTATGCTTTTGTAGTGACAAATTGTTTGTTGGTATTCATTTAAATTATGATATGCTTTTACCGTGATAAATTGATTGTTGTTTTATTTATGTGAGTTACGATTTTATGGCGCTGCATGAGAGAGCATCTGATCCTTTGAATTGACAGAGTCACTCAGGTATTTCAGATTTACAACATTGTTCTTGTTCACCCATTTTCACTTCATGAAGCACAGGCATTTTTAGGGGTGTAAATCTGGGCGGGCGGCCCAAGCCCAGCACAGGAAAACCGTGCCTGGGCCTGTTGACTTGGTCAACGGGCCGGCCCGGCCCGGCAGGGCAGTGCCCAGCGGGCCGTGCTGGGCCAGGGCTGCCAGGCCCGAGGCCTGGCACGAGTTTTACTAGTGCCGTGCTGGGCCAGGCCCCCCAGGCCCGCGGGCGGCCCTGCCCGGCACGAGGCATGCCCAGGCCCAGCACGGAATCAGTTGTGAGAATCTACCAAGGAATAAGACCTGTCATCCACTGTCTAGAGCCATTCAATCAGGAAATTGCATGTTGACATGTATGTACTTGTGGAAGAATTTTATATGACATTTGATGGAAGTTAAGAGGCATCTGATATTCCCTCAAAGCAGCACAGAACTTTTCTGGTTTTCTATACTAAAGTTCAAGATATGGGCAATGGGACCAGATGATAACTAAGTCTATTAGAATATCTGCTGGTTCAAACATTCAACGACAAAGATATCTTTTAGCCACTCCTTGATAATAAAGTAATGCATTGCACTTTAGAGAACATTGCCAACCCTTCCACTTTAAAAGGTTTAACATAAATAACACCAACTGGAAAATGTGCAGGTGCTCACCTCGAATGGGCTGATGCGGTCGTTTTTTTTTACGAACTTAATCCTTTCAAAATTCCATGTAAAATCGTTTTTGATGGGTCAAGTTTGTTTTCTGTGGAAGGCCGAAAAGTTTTCAACAACATATATATATTTTATGGCGCTGCATAAATGTGTCCTAAAATTTTAGTGTACTTATATTGTCTCTAATTATTTATTACCATAACCATTAGGATACTCCCACCTCAAAAATGTACAATCACAATTTAAAAAGAAAAGGGAAGTGAGTGGGTCCCTTCTATGGCAGCAGTGTGTCCTCATTTCAAGTATCCGATGGGAGTCTTTGGACTATTAATTGGTACTCTTGTCATTTTACTTCTCTTGCACTTCAGATTTTACCGAAAGGTGTTGCTTTTTCTAAGTAAGTTGCTGGTTTTTGGGGGAAAGTAAGCTTACTAAATTAGGGACCAATATGATATCAGTTTTTAACTAATCACATCATGGTGTATCTCACAATAGATGATCCCCACCTTCCAATTTTTTAAGTGCATATACCTTTCAAGCCAAGGCAACACTTAACACTTTTCTCTCGCTAAAGGAGTTACACAAGCCATTGAATGCAAAAATGCATGTAGTTCACTTTGTGTCCGTCCAAAATCCAAATTTAAATAAATAAATAAATAAATAAATAATGAAAGTCAAATCTGTGGGCCGCCCATATGCCGGCCTAGGCCAGTCTGGGGCCGGCCCAGCACGGCACGACTAGGGCCGTGTTGGGCCGACCCCTAAGGCGTTGGGCCCGGCCCGGCCCGGCCCGCATATCATACACGGGCTGTGCCGGCCCGGCCCGGGTGGGCCCGGTCTTCTGCGGGCCGTGCCGGCCAAATTTACACCTGTAGGCATTTTGTAAGGGGGAAAATAAATAACAACCAAAATAGCAGATCCTTACCACAGTGGTCCTATTTGCCTCATCCATGAGTGCTGCACCAGCAAGCATTTCTCTGACATTGATTCCCTGAAGTAAGGATTATTTAGAAAATTGGCTTTACAATAGCAAGAAAAGCTAGTGAGAGAGAGGCAATTAAATTCAATTTAAAAATAAAAAATTGCATGCCTGGAGTGCCGCTGGAAGTAGACCAACAGCAGACATTTCAGAGGTCCTACCACCGACCCAGTCAAACATTGGAAATCTTGCCAACCAGCCCTCAATCCTCGCTGTTTTATCCAATAAAGAATGTTCTTGTGTAATAGCAACACCCTGCACAAGGATCCCAATACATGCTGAGACTTGCATTATACTAATCAAACAAAAAATAAGTATTCTTATTAAGTGAAGAGACTGCATTAAATGCTTATAAAATGCAGCCAATTATCTCCAAACTCCGATATCTTGTTGAGTTAAGAGGTCATGGATTATTAGTACAGGAAATAGAGGCAAAGTTAGATGTCCTTGTGTTGTGGAGAACTGGAAAGGCCCTTTGTGATTGCGGATCTGATTGAAATAGGCTAGATCTACATCAACTCTACAGAGCCCAAAACCCAAAAAAGCAAAAACAAAAAAGTGAACTTCTCCTTTTAAGTTTGGCCCCTTCAGTGACCTATCTATATTTTCTGCCAAATCTGCAAAAACCTATATATGAACACCTCCATGACATTGACCCACTCTTCAATATCATATAAAAGTTGAAGAGGAACTCAAAAAGTTGCTAAACAGTGCAAGCATTCATTTCCAGAAAGGTGGAAACAGCCGCCTGCACTGGGAGGGACAGCATAGCTTGAGATAGAAGACTTTTGACAAACAGAACGCTGAGGAAAGTAAGGCGAAGACTCTCAACAAACAGAAGGCTGAAGAAGAAGGTAAGGCAATTAAAATCATGAACTATGGCAACCAATTATGGGTGAGGAGTTACCAAATTATATTGAATTTATGTGACATCATTAAACATGCATTCCAATAATATTTTGCAGGAAGACAAAAAAAAAAAAAGCATATAAACTTTCTTATGAACATAAAACCAAACATTTTCATGTACCATTCTTATATTAAGAGAAGAAAAAAGCAGAAACAAAAACCTGAGATCAAAACCTGTTTTGAGAAATCCAAGCCAGCTTCTCGAAAAGCTTTCTGCACTTCCAACAAACCATTTCGAGTTTCAGGCGTTCCTCCACTCTGTACATAAGGCAAGTTGGTCAAGAGGGAGAGAGAGAGAGAGTGGACTAAAAGGAAAAACTGTATTCAGACCTTTGAAAAGAAGAGGGGGGAAAACTTTGTTTAGACCTTAGAAATCACAATAACAAGTGTAGAGGCTAGCTCTTCCCCAAGCTGTGCAATTTGATGATCAATTCCAGCAGGATCTGTATTGTCAATAAATCTTACCTGTCACACCAACAAGCAAGACACAAACAAGAACAGCATATTAGCTTAAGAACTAAGATAACAAACTACATTATTGATTGGCATGATCAAAATTGCAACTAAAGAGCCTTTGGAAAAAAAAAATAGAGGTATTGAAAAAAAAAGAGGGAAAAGCACACCTTGAGAGGAGGATTATCGGGAGCTAATGCCTCTGCAACAAATTGTGGTCCCAAAGCCGAACCTCCAATTCCCACAGAAAGAATATGGGTAAAGCGACCGGCTGAAGATGATGGAGGTTTAATCTGTTTTGCTTTAAAATGTCAAACATAGAATGCAAGAAAACAAATTTCTGAAAATGTACATTGATTATTTCACAATATCATTTTTGCAGAAGGTTCGAAAAAGTACATAGAGGATTTCACAACATCATTCTGCAGAAGGAAAATACTCTGGAAGACATTCCTATCCCAAGAGAGCATAAGAAAACCAATTCAGAAGAAAGAAAAAAATCGCCCACCAGCAGTCAGCAGTCAAGGTTCCTGAGGGAGGTTTTGTTTTAATATGATCCCAACGAATCTTTCATCATTTTCTGCTACTTAGATTACTTTTAGAAGTAACCTGAGAGTTGAGCTCTCAATCAACCACTTCTTATCTCGCACCGCAGTTACAGCTGGAAATAAGCTTGGCAGTGTAAAGAGGCAAGATTAGAAATCCAGCAACTTTGTGTTGTCTTCCATGGCATGAACCAATTCCTCAGAGTCAACCACATGTATCAATACCAGAACCATCACTTCATCAGAAATGACAGAGTGGCCCATCCATCATTGTAATGAACCACATTTCAAGCAAGATATTGGTATAGATGTGTGGAGTCAATGCAACCACAACATTCAACACAACAACAAAATCTACTAGATGAACTAAAAAGCAGATAGTAGAACCAACCAAATACACTTCCCCAACAGCTTACAATTTAACAAGTTAACTTGGCGTAACCTTGTGATGCATCCCACATCACAACTAAACCCAACATTTTCAGCAAACAGCAATTCACAATCTAAATCTTTTCTGCCCAAAGATATGAAAAAGTGAACTTGATCCCAACCTGTCTAGTCAAAGGGAGCCAATTCATTTCTCTCTTCATCAAAAGCATCAAAACACCTAATCTCCTGACAAATAAATCAATAACTTCTATATATACGCTCCCAAAATGCATATGGAATAGCAATTCAATAAATTCCTCATCAAGAACATCAGTTCCAAGCTTTCCAAAGTTAAAAAACAAATCAAACTCGCACCAATCTCTCAAATTAGTCAGAAAAAAAAAAAAAAAAACAACGACATCAAGCAAGAACTCACCTTTCCACCAATCACATCATCCGCAAACTGACACAAAGCATCCAACGTCTTCTCGATCAGCGCAGTCAAAACCGGCTTCGGAGCCGACTTCGGATTCCTCAACCAGTAATGCCCGACCATCCTCCCCTCATCCGGATTCGCAATCGATCCGCGCTCGAGCTCCTGCATATCACGAAACGCCTTCTGAAACCTGGGCTCCATCCGCTCCAAGAACTCGTCCGTGAATCCGATCCGACTCACATCGAGAAGGAGCCCTAATTCCTTGTGCTGGTACAGCCAATCCACGTATCTCCGCCACAGAGAGATCGGATCCTTCTCCAATCCCTTCCTCTCCTCCGCCGGCACGACCGATTCGTTCTTCGATAGATCCGCCGGGATTTCTCGAGCGATCGAGTGAGTGCGGAGATGCAGAGATCGATTCGAAACAGATCGAGGAGGAGTGGCGAAGTTCGATGATATCGAAGACGAGATTGATTGGAAATGGTTGGATTTGGGGAAGTTTTCAGGTTTGAAGGTGGAAGAAGGAGAGCAGACGCCGCCGGATATGGAAGCCATGGAAATGGAGAAGAAGCTTGCAGGAGAAGGAAGAGGAGGTCTGGTCGAGTCGAAGCTCGACTTGGAGTTGCAGAAGCTGTGGTGATGGAGGCTGGTCGCGGTTTTTTATATTTGCGGGATTTCTTGCGAAGACGAAGAAGAAGAAGATGGCACGTGTTTGGGACGGTCGGGAGGGTTTGCACGCGTGAGTTTTTTAATTATTTTCGGTTTGTTAGTGAGGAAATGACGGAAATGACCCTAGGGTTTCTCGATATTTGCGCGCGTGGTTCGAAGTTAAACGGAATATTCTGGCGAGAGTTTCACTAACGGTCGTCGTTGACGGAGGTGGAAAGACAGTTCTCTATGAAAAGCCAGCGGGTGAAATGAGGACCGGTTGAAAAAAGGTCGCGCGGTCATGGTAAAGTCACGTGGGTGACTGGGACATGGATGGAAGATGTGGACAAAATTGGGCCTGGGTGGCCCACCTAACTACCTACTATGGTCTCCCATGTGCCCAAAGCCCACATTTGAAAGACCACCTGGTGGCACTCAGATTTCGAAGGGCACGTTTATATAGTCTATTTTCGGCCTAGTTTCGCAGAAAAGGACGTGATTTATGTGGAAAACTTCTTTTCTAATGAGTTTCATGTGGTAAATTTTTGCGGAATTTCCTTATCATCATGCCAGTTTTTTTCTTTCTCACCCTGAAAATAGATCTCTCATGGGGTATGTGTAGTCTATTTCTATATAAAACTGTCCCCTCCTTTATGTACTTCATTTTTTCACTCATCTCTTATGTCAAAATCCTAGCCTCTTTTCATCTGTTCAACGACAAAAGCAAGCATGACCTCCATTGTCACCAACCTTCTACAACAAATACCTCTCTCTCAATAGACTAGTTAAATTATAAACTTCGATTGGCTTAGAATAAGTTGTTTGTTACCCTTGTTGTAGCATTGGATAACATATTAATTTAATTCATGTTATAACTGGTTGTTAAATTAACAAGTGTGAGAGAATCACGAGAGAGCCTCGGCATCTCATTCTCGCCGAAGTGCTAGGGATCGACCTCTCAAGTGGGTGAAGCATCAATGCGGGAGCACAGGATCAATTATGCTGAGCCTTGGTATTGTAGACAAGGCTTTTTATTGGTAAAAAGGGATAGTTTAGAATTAGAATAGCAGCTGATCTTATAAATTTGTATATGAATTAATACGTAATATACCTATATCAAGAAAGTCCTCTTATCCCAGTGGGTAAGAAATGGTAGCTTTTACTTGGCTGTCCAGAATTAGAACCTAGATTGTTACTCACCTTGGCTCCAACCTGGTTTCTAAGTTGGACTTTCGAATTAGACAGATGGTGGGTCCAATCAGGAATAGTACTCCTAGTTTGTTGTGCCCACATTAATAGTACTAATTAGGTCCTAGTTTGTTGTGCATTAAGAAATATATGTTTACAAAGTTAAGAGCCCTCTTTTTTACATAAAATATATAGAAATTTACAGGAAAATGAGTTTCAACAAAGGGTTATTAAAAAAAGTAATAGATGAATTGTACAAGACAGCAATGTAAATGAGACCTAAACATTCTTCGGATTTGAATTACTAGTTATTTCCCATTGAATCAATTTGCGTTAAATGAGGAGCTTTGATTGTCATTTTTTACAAGACAACTTTAGTTCCAATTTCTAACCAATTATTTAAAAAATACAATCATAAGATTTCAATTACATAAAACAAATTGGCCCAATGGAAGACCAACACCACCAACATTTATTATTTAATTTTGACCTTAGTAAAGATGTGTCCAAACAAAGCTAACCTTCGGCTTGATCCACGTGATATGTGTTTCCACCATGGGGTATTTCATTATCTGAGCTCAACCATGTGATTGAGCACCACATAAAATCTCTGCGTTCTCTTCTTCGGTCTTATTTCTGCAAGGTCACTTTCTGGTCTTTTCCCCCACCTCAACAAAAGTCCGAAGGACTCTTTTTCAGGTCACAATAGGCCGAATCTCATGAAGCACCAGGTGCCTCAAAATCTCAAGCCAGCTATCGCCTATGAGGCCGTGACACGAAGGACAAAGTTTGTGGGGAGATATTATTTTCCCTTCACATTGCCATATAAATGCCTAATGCCGCTGTGCACTTTCTTTCCAGTTAAATCAATCTTGGCTGTCCAAATCGTGGATCGAAATGTACTTCTCATAAGTTTCAAATGAGGGCGGATCACTTGTCTACTACTGCCTATGGACATGACCGAAAACAGAGAGAGATTATTTCATCTAATTTTCAATCGCAAACTGTTTAATATTTCATTGAGCTAATGTACCTTCTCAATTGCTTTAATGAAATAAAAAAAATAAAAAACAAAAATTTTCACAATCGGTGATTTAGGATTAGATGAAACAACATCTCCCTATTTATACGAATTAAGGGATCCGGATATGACATGACCCAAGTGTATTCACAAAGGACCAGCCATATAACTCTAAAAATGAGATAATCAAGACTTCACCAACCAATCATATGGATATATAAATATATATATATATATATAAATATATATTTATATATATAGGAGGTGCTCCTATGAGAGGCACTCTCACCGTATATTTTATATATATGGGGGATATTCATGTGCATCTATCCCTCATCATACGGTGAGGGCACTTTTCCTTTTTGGACATGAATCCCACTTTTGTACTTCACCTTATGTATTTGAAAATCCCCTTATTGTACTTGAAAATTCTTATTTATGAAAGCATCCCTTACCCTATGATGAGGGATCGATGCACATGAATGAGAAATATTCAATTGCATCCATCCCTCACCATAGGGTGAGGGATGCTTCCATAAATGAAAATTTTCAAGTACAAAAGGGGGATTTCAAATACATAGGGTGAAGTATAAAAGTAGGATTCATGTGAAAAAAGGGAAAGTGCCATCACTCTATGGTTAGGGATAGATGCACATGAATGTCTCCCATATATATATATATATATATATCTTCTTTTTTTGTGTATGTGTGGGGGAGCCGTTTGCATTAGTACAAATTACAAATGGACCTTTTTGTTTGGATGGCTGGATCACAAGTCATCTGGCATCCAGATGGCAAACGGGTTAGGTTGGGTCAATAGTTAGGAGCCCAAGCCATAACTGAACCATTTTTATAAGAATGTGTCGGATTTCCCCAAATTGCACTGGATGTGGTTCACCCTCCAGCTGGACCCACAACTTAAGCAGGTTAATAAGAATTATCCCGCATAACCCACAAACTGTGTGGGTCACCCAACCTAACCCAATCTGACCTGTACACACGAGATCCATTACCAAGTTTTTTGTCAGTAAAATGCATTAACCAATCCATCTAATTCCTAGCCCATTTATAAATGCTCACCCCAACTCCAACTCCAACTCCATATGAACTACATGAATTGATCGTTATTTAGGTCAAATAAGAGCCACACGTAGTTTAAGCGAGTTAATCCTAATCCGGCTCATTTTATGGGTGTCAATAAGATCAGATCCGATCCCAACAAGTATTTTTATATGAGCTGGGTTCGGCAGGTCAAATAATGACTTGGATTAGGATCGAATGAGCAGATTGAGTCACGTTTTGCCACTCCAGTGGGCCTAGGGCAATAAAATCCGATTCAATACCAACCCATTTTATACGAGGGGTAGTTGAGTTGGCTTATAACCACGGTTTATACTCGGAAGTTGAGAATTCAAACTGCAATATTAAAACTGTCACGCCCCCGAACCCGATTAGTAATTAAACCGGATCCGGGGTGTGAAATTTAGGGCTAATTAAAAATTTTGCCCTTAATGCCTACGGATCGAAGTCCGTTATGAGGATTATATAGTTGCCTCATCATCAGTTAATCAACAGGGCTTGTCCAATAAACGCATTCATTAAACCTGTAGAGATATCGAAGCAAGTATGGATTTCATTCCATTAAATTTCAAGTTTCAAATAAAAACATATAAAGTTTATAAACATCAGGGCCATCCCAAAACTTAGGCCCTGGTACAAAAGATATACAAAAGTATGGTGATTACAAAATGTTAAACCAAAAGATGAGACGAAGTGGCACGATGAGAAATATCCCCGTGTTACGCGCGCTAGTGCCGGAAGTGATGACGCTAAGCTACGTCATCGGCACTCCACTCTCGTACCTCGTCCTCCTCCCCCGGTTGAGGATCCTCTGGGATTGCCTCGGCATCCGGGTCGGCACAGGGGTAGTAATAGGTGTCCTCTGTACACCATGGGATAAGGTCAACAACATGTTGGCAAGAAGATACGCAATATACATTATTCATAACATGCTTCAAAGGAGAGTAAAGACAAATACATGATCATACGATAACAAGGTACAAGCTAGGCAATAAGCATGAATAATACGAGAATCAAGTAATAAGATAAGTCATAGCAAGATAAACAAGAATAACCATCCATGAAATGCAATGCAAGCAAGAGGAGACTCCGAGGATGTCCAATGCCACCTCCCGGGGGTATAAGTGACGTCCGAGCCAACTACAAATACCCAAAGTCCAGCTCTAGGGGGATCCTAGCTCCCGGTCCTAGGAATAGCAGCACGGTCCAAGCCCGCTCCCAGCTATTTACGCCATGGACGCCGTCCAAAGCCGACTGCCCACCCTAGTGTCCGGTATCCGGCCCACTCAAGAATCATCAGACTGCAGCTGGTATGAATGCAAGATGATGGTGATGGTTTGTATAGTATACACAAGTTCCAAGACAAATACACGTGGATAGGTTTCCAAGTACAAGGTAATAAGCCGAGGGCTACTCCAAGTCAAGCCAAGATACAAGTCGAGTCCAAGTTCAATGAGTAGTCCCCTTTCAAGTCTATCCACACGTGTCCGTCAATACAAGGTAAGGTACCTACGGATACACTCTAAGTCCAGTCCTATCCTAATTCTACAAGTTAAATTACAATTATACAAGTATTCGAGATAGAGTGTACAAGGTACGACGTACTACGAATACGAGATTCAAGAGTCAAGAATGAAGAACAAGCCAAACCTAGGTCAAGGGCTGTCAACCGTGTACTAAACGTATCCCCAACGGAGGACGTATGGAGAATGAGTCATTGGTGCCCTAATTTGGCGGCTCATGGTGTACGGAAGTTATTGGGCACCAATCAACTCACTACCACACGCATTCGGCCAAGTAACGTCAATATACGGAAATCCCGGACAACCAACGAAGCACACCAAGCCAATCATGCTCCGTTTCCATTTTTCCCAATTGGTCATGTAAGGGTAGGGTCAAGGGGTCCCACATATAAAGTCAAGACCTAGGGCAGAAGTCCCATTTCAATAACAGTTTTCTGAGCAGCCGGCTAGCCGCCTGGGGTTGGTCGGCTGACCGCTAGGTCGCCGCGTGGTGACCGACAGGTCACCGCGTGTAGTGCAGACACTACTGAGTTGGGATTTCGTCAGGTCGGCTAGCCGCGCGAGGACCGCTGGGTCACCGCGGGTGAGACAGAACCTGGAGAGGTTCTGTTCTGATTAGGCAGTCAGCTGAGAGCTGACCGCGGGGGTAACTGCGTGAACAACTGTCTGTAGTTTCTGGGTAGGCGATCAGCCGCTGGCTGACCGCGGGGGTAACCGCCCGTGCAGAACATGGAGTTTCTGAAGCTGTTCTCAGTCAGATTCCGAGATACACCTACTGAGCATCAGAGACCTCACATTCCACACCTGTAAACCATGCATATCATGCCACAAAACACTCATCCATTCCATCTAAGTCCATTAACATTATCCCTAATTACATGTGAAGTTCAATGAAACATAAAACAAGCTTGGAATTTGGTGGAAATCTAAGCAATACATTAACAAGAATGAAGTAAACATACATGCATGATTAACACACGATGCTAATCTACTTGCCTTCACCAAAGGGATGGAAGAGATGGAGATTAGAGAGAGAGAAATTTGAGGAGGAGAGCTCCCTACACACTCTAGCCAAACCCACCTTCCAAAACTCTTCTCCTACACCCAATAAACACCAAGGAAAAAGAAAAGAGAGAAGCCATTAACATGTTACCCATTTCCAGCCATGAAAAACGAAATGGGGAGGGAAGGAGAAGGGGAAAACTCACCAAATTTAGATCAAGAGGTAGAGGAAGAAGAGAGGAAGAAGATGGTGTGCTTGGTTTCTCTTGAGATGCTTTCAATCCCCACTTGCAAGAAGAGAAATGAAGAAGGAGGAAGAAGAAGAAGCTCCAGCAGTTGCAATGAAGAAGGAACCGAAGGGTAGGGCTGGGTTTAGGGTTTAAATGGGGGTTGGAGGGGAAAAGTCCAAAATGCCCCTTTGAGTGAAATGAGAGAAAATCAATTATTTGAGGGACTTCGGGGCGTCAAATCATGACGAGCCAAGAACGAAAGATGACGAGCGCGACGAGATCTTTCCAATGAGCCCAAATTCGGTGAAAACGGTACTTTTCGGAAAAATACCCAATTTTCCTATTAATCACAACCTAACCCCTTATTAAGACTAATCGCACTCGGAATCGAATGAAACTTCGGAAACATCTTTCTAATGATAAAAGAAACTCGCTTAGCCACTAAACCCGCCTAATTAGCTAAAATCACAATTAATTACGCTAATTGCCAATATTAAAAAATTAAACACCCTATTAAGGTCGGGGACCTTACAAAAACTATTGACTTTCAGGTGATTGGGTGGTTTGTAACTTTGCAAAGTGCCTAAACATCAGCTGAAATATAGATTTGGAGGTGTGGCATATGCTCACCGACCCACAGACCAAAATGCTCTCTCAAACCCAACAAAATTCAGTATTTCCCGAATGATTTAGAGATTTCCATTTCCCAACGTGACCATATGTAATGTAATGTAACACCAAAGAGAGAAGGGAAAAAATGGAGTGGGAAGAAGGAGATTTCTACCGGGAAGAAAACCCAGTCGACTTCGATTTCCTTTCTCTCTTATCTAAACCCAAGGTAAAAAAAAAAACCTTCCGGTTTATACTCGGAAGTTAAGATTTAGATTTAGAATCATGTTTGAGATTGATTGGACCTTGAAACACTAGAATTCATGATATAAAAATATGTAAGAATCATTTTGTTGGTTGGATTGCTGGGATATTGAGGCCTTCTAGATGAAAGGAGGAAGTGAGTTTTAGGAAATGAGAAGCACCTTGTTCTGGTTATTGTCAGAATTGGTAATGCCTCAACCACATTCTTGTGGTACAAGTTTAAGAATTGTTCTGCATTTGAAAAAATATTATTAGATTTTATCTGCTCTTGACATCTGAATAAAAATATTTAATTTGTTATGAATTGATTGTTTAGAGTGAGATTTGCGTGTTATTCATGCTGGAGATTATTTAGTATTGGTGTTTATTTAAGTATTATGCTGAATCCGCAGCTTTTTGTTTCCTTTCTAGAAGGTTTTTCCAAATCATACACCAATTTGTACCCATAATTCAACTTGTGATATTCCTGACTGTTAAAATAGTGGCTTACTTGGTATGTGATTTGTTTGCACAGATAGTATGATATTTATAGAGTTTTTGTTTGTTGGAAATGTAAAATGTGCATGTGGTTTTGTCACTTTATTATCTCTAAAGGAGGGTCTTTCTTTTGCACTTTTTGTAGATTTTGATATCACATTTTTTTCACAGATCATAAGAAGTTTTTGGTTTTATAGGTCTCATTGGAATCTGTTATAGTGTCTGAACTTTTTAATGTATCTATTCTTGGTCTATGACCTTTATTGTCTCACTTCTTTTCTTTGCAGGACTACTATAGAATATTGGAGGTTGATTATAATGCTATAAAGGAGACCATCCGGACCAACCATATCAGCCTTGCATTGGTTTGTTTGTTTGTTTGTTTTTTTTCCCCATCCAGTTTCTCTGTCCTTTTCACTCTTTGTATACAGTATATCTGTCTGAATTATGAAGATTATCCTTTCTACTTATTCATATCTATTAGATGTACGTGCGTGTCCAGGCCAACCCTGGATTGATGGAATAAGGTTAAGATGATGATGATGATGATGTAGTTCATGTGTCATGCATGCTCTGTTTCTTGCTCTAGGCTTATAGTTTAGAGGCTATTTGGTTGTCCACCAAATTTACATTTGATCATTACCATTGCAAAATGGATGAACTCCTTGTCGTGTTAACAAGCTTAGGGCAGAAACAAATATTGCTACAGATTCATGGATTTGCACCTTGATTTTCACTTAAAACTCTGGGTGTCATGAGGAACTGCTTACTTGGTTTCATTTCATTTTCTCCTTTGGTTGGGATATCATGAGCCTTTGAGCTTTTTGGAATACTCTAAACTTACATTTACGCTGCATGGTTTTGATCTTTTGGATCTTGTTCTTTTCTTTTTTTCTGAGGAACCTGGGTCCTACAAGGCCTTACCATTTATATCAGTCAATTGAAGCTTGGTTTTGGATATCAAGAAATAACTGAGGTTCAAAAGTTTGTTTTGTTTTCTTAAGGTCCTGTTTGTTTTAAGGATATCTGAGAATTCTGTCCGGGAGAAATCGGAATTCTCCAAATGCTGCCCTTTGGCTGGATTCACATATGCTCAAGGACCCTTGAACACTTCGGAAATTAAAGCTCGGAGAATTCTATAAGCCAAAAGTGTTAATCCGCAATGCCGGATTTTGGACACACAAACCAAACAGAAAATTCTAAATGCTGGGGCTATTAGGAATTTCCATAAGCAAGAATTCTCGTTAGGAAAGGAAAATGTCCCCTATGGCTGAATGGTTAAATGGATTTCACTTTATCGGGTCTTAAAATCTATTTCTTTATTATGTCTGGGCTTCTTATTTTAGAAATGGCATCCTGATAAGCGGAAAGGCGAGGACGGTGCGACTTCACGGTTTCAAGAAATTAACGAAGCTTACAAAGGTCAGTTTGTTTTTGTCATAGTTATTGATGTAGTACTTAGGAAACAGCGTTCTTGCTCATCTTGTTGGTTTGCAGGCTTACTTTTTCTACTCAAGTGTTTCGAGAGAGTACATGGTTAAATTTCAGTCATCGTGTTCATCTTAGTTAATGTGTCATTGGAAAAAATAGATTGAGAATATATAACTTGTAGACATGACCGTATAGTGGCCTGGCCTGATCATGAAATACAAGTTGTTTCTGATCTCTCATTTCCTGGTTGTTTCTAGTCCATGTGCCAGAGTTTCCACTCAACTCAATGCAGCACAGGAAGTGTGAACATGCTAAACGTTGCGGTAGAAATCATACAATATTAAGACTCATTGTCAAGACTCATTTACAGCCTTCTCATTCTAGGATATGATGCTCCAAATCCTACAAACCCTTTGGTACCTGTGTCTGACCTGATATGATTTGAGAATGGTGTCCATAATAAATTAAGGTCAGCTATACTCAGATGCTTTAATAGAACTTACATGAAAAACTGATACAGTTGTGGTGCTAAAACTTTTATTCTGAAAGTGAATAGAGTGACACCTATACACAAAAATAGCTTTGCTCCTCTACCCTGAGTTTGGCACCTAGACCAGGCCCATTTCTGTCTAACTTGGTTTCCTATTAACTTATTTTTCCCCTATTCATGGACCCTGCCTCATCTTGATGGTAGTACTTGAATTGGATTCAAGGAAGCATATTTTTTTCCATATGTTTATCCTTTATTTATTTATTTGCATTTGGGCTTTTGGAGTTATACAGATTTTATTAGATAACACAGCAACAAACTAACCCATGTATACTGTGTACCCTGACTACAAGCATGGTACATGATGAGCACTGATATCCAATGGACGAAGTCACACTTGCTAGAGTTTTTCTCTTTATATGAAGAAGCTTGAACTTGTGTCTGTGAGCAAAGATGAAATGATGAAGGGACTTTGGGGAATTTCTTTGATGCGTGCATGCGCATACCAAGTGCGCATGTGTATGACTGACACACGTGGCTCTTCGTCATCTTTAAAAGTCTGCTTGAAGTTGCAAGTGTGGTACAACTTTACTCTACTTGTGGGTTGTGCTAGCGAAACTAGAGGTTGTCACATAGCAAAGATACAGCAAAACCGCCCAGCTTCCTTCAGAAGCTTTTTTTGCATTCTTTAAAATGTTCTCCCTCCTCTTTCTGCCATTCCCTTTCAAAAACATCTTTCGTCTCTTTTCCTGCAATTGTGGGCAAACCAAAGAGTTATTCAGTGTGTTAGTGACATCTGAATCCAGTGTGCATTAGATCTGAAACATTGACTGTGACAAGGACAGCCATTGTATTCTGAGAAGTAGAGCTATGAATCAATTTATTTGGAGATGATCTGTTGGGGCAAATCGTCTTGAAGACACTGCTCATTAGTAACATGCCTCAGCACTGTCTAATTTCCAAAAATTCTTTCCATCCCTTTGCAGGGTTGTTTTTCCCTAGTATTTTTTGGATTTATCATCAACACTGCTTGTGACGCCCCGGAGTCCCACATCGACTATAGAGAGGAAAGTGAATGGGTTTATATGTAGAGCCTACACCCTTACCTTGCATGAAGCCTTTTGATGGGTTCTGGCCCATCAGAAACAAAACCGTGGGGCCCGTAGGCCAAAGCCTATAGAATTGCTTGTTAACTGTAAAGTCTATAGAATTGCTTGTTAGCTTGTTTTGTAGGAACTGAACCATTATTATTTTATTGTAGGTCAACCAGATCTCATGACAAGGAACCTGGGAATGGATCGAATAATCCAGACGATCGTTTCAACCAACTCTTGCAAGCTTTTATCCAATCCCAGACTACACAACATGATCAACAAAAAGTAGCTAAGGCTGAACGGGCTGCAGAGAAACAACGGGAAAGGGAAGAACGAGCTGCTGAGAGAGCACAAGCAGACAGGGATAGAGCAGCATTCCAGGCTCAGATTTTAGCCTTAACTGACAGAGCAGCTCAGCCAATGCAGGTGGTCATGCCTCCCAGGGAAGTTGATCCAAATGACCTCTATGAGAAATTCAGGAAGAGGGTTCCTCCTGAGTTTCACGGGTCCGAGGATCCCATGATAGCAGATGATTTTATAGAACAGATGGAGCAGATTTTTGCAGTCTTTCGATGCACTCAGAGGCAGCGAGTTAATTTGGCAGCTTACATGTTCAGAGGGATAGCTCTCCAATGGTGGAACTCAGTGAAAGCAGTAGTGCAAGCAGAGGCAGTGGCTGAAGAAAATGCATGGGAAATTTTCACCAAGGAGTTTATGGATAAGTTCATCCCCAAATATGTCAAAGACCAGTGGAAGAGAGACTTTCAGAACTTAGTACAAGGTGACATGTCAGTGCAGCAGTATGAACAGCAGTTCACAAGATTGGCTAAGTATGCACCCACACTAGTAGTTCCGGAGGAAGAGAAAATCAGGCGTTTTCTTGATGGGTTATCAGCTGATATCTACATGATGATTGGAGATAATCAACTCCCGACGTTCCAGGAGATCGTAAAAAGTGCATATTGGGCTGAGGGTGCACTAAAGAAGAAGGCAGTAGAACGACAAGCCAAATATCAGCAACATCAGTTGAAGCAATCTTCTAGTCAAGGCAACCCAAAGAAACCGAAATTCCAAGGTCAACCCTCGGTTGGTCAGAAACAGCTATGTAGACGGTGTGGAAAGAATCACCCTACTGAGCAATGCTACAAGGAGACCGGGGCATGTTTTCATTGTGGGCAGCTTGGACATCAAGTTCGCGATTGTCCCAACGGTGGTAGTCAGTTGCCAAAATCCCAGATGGCAGCCTCTCGTGCTCCTACGCAGCAGATTTGGAGGACAGCACCTCCGCAGGGACCACAGCAGGCAGGTCAATATATTCCTCGGGCACCACAGCAACAGTACCGAGCACCAACTCCTCAGTACCAACAATATAAGGGTGCAGCGCCACAGCAGCAGAGACAAGCCCAAGGTCAGCAGAGGCAGTTCCAGCAACAGAGGCAGCAACAGCCAGTTGGTAAACCAAGAGCACCTAAGCCAGTGCAAGGGCAGCAAAACCAAGCTCAACAGATGGGCAAAGTATATGCAGTTACACATGAGGATGCAGATGCTTCTGCAGAAGTTGTGGAAGGTATTGTTCTGATCTCAGAGGTAGAAGCTAAGGCCATATTTGACCCTGGCTCTACACATTCATTTGTTTCCCATGATTTTGCTAGACATATCCATGAGACTGTAGTGAGATTAGATGTTGCTTTAGTAGTGGGTACCCTGGTGGGCAAGCAGGTTCGTTGCCACCAATATTTTCCGAGTACTCGAGTTCAAGTTGGGGATTTCATCTTACCTGCAGACCTAATTCTTTTAACGATGAAGGATTTCGATGTCATACTTGGTATGGACTGGCTAGCGACCTATAGAGCAGTGATGGACTGTTTTAATAAAACCATCCAGTTGTCATTGCATTCGGACACTATTGAATTTGTTGGACGAAGGAGACCAATTCAGACATGCCGGATTTCGGCATTGAAAGCACAAAGATTGTTGAAATCTGGATGCGAAGGATATTTGGCGTTTATCACGGAGGATAAACAATCCAAAGGGGTGGAGGATATTCCAGTGGTCTGTGAGTTCCCGAATGTTTTCCCGGATGAAATTCCAGGCTTACCTCCAGTCAGGGAGATAGATTTTTCTATTGAATTGGTGCCAGGGATAGCTGCAATTTCTAAAGCTCCTTATAGAATGGCTCCAGTAGAACTCAGAGAGTTGAAAACTCAATTGCAGGATTTGTTGGACAAGGGATTTGTGAGACCAAGTGTATCACCTTGGGGTGCGCCGGTTCTATTTGTGAAGAAGAGGATGGTTCTATGAGGATGTGCATAGATTATCGGCAACTCAATCATGTCACAATCAAGAACAAATACCCTCTCCCAAGGATCGATGAATTGTTTGACCAGCTTCAGGGAGCTGAATATTTCTCAAAGATAGACTTGAGATCATGATATCACCAGCTCAGAGTTCGAGATTAGGACATTCAGAAGACAGCATTCAGGATGAGATATGGCCACTACGAGTTTCTGGTAATGCCATGGGTTAACCAATGCTCCAGGAGTATTTATGGCCTTGATGAATAAGATATTCGCTCCATTTCTCGACCAGTTCATCGTTGTTTTTATAGATGACGTGTTAGTTTATTCTCGGTCTCAAGAAGACCACGAGCAGCATTTGAGGTCAGCATTGCAGACTTTGAGAGATCATCAACTCTATGCCAAGTTGAGTAAGTGCGAATTTTGGCTTAAGTAAGTAATTTTCTTGGGTCACATCATCAGCAAGGAAGGATTGGCGGTAGATCCAGGAAAAATTGATGCAGTGGTCAAGTGGCAGAGACCGATGTCAGTAACAGAGATTCGTAGTTTCTTGGGTTTAGCAGGTTACTATAGGAGATTTGTGAGAGGATTTTCATCCATTGCTGCTCCTTTGACCAGATTAACACGGAAAGATGTACCTTTCTTGTGGACTGATGAATGTGAAGCCAGTTTTCAAGAGTTAAATAATAGGTTGACTACAGCTCCAGTGCTCACATTGCCTACGGAGAATGGTAGATTTGTTATTTACACGGATGCCTCAAAAGTTGGATTGGGGTGTGTACTTATGCAAGATGGGAAAGTAGTGGCTTATGGCTCTAGACAATTGAAAGAGCATGAGAAAAAGTATGCCACTCATGATTTGGAACTTGCAGCAGCGGTCATGGCATTGAAGATGTGGCGTCACTATCTATACGGTGAGAAGTTTGAAATTCATTCAGACCATAAAAGTCTTCAATATTTGTTTACTAAGCCTGAATTGAACATGAGACAAACCCGGTGGATGGAATATATGAAAGATTTTGATTTTTCAATCAAATATCATCCCGGAAAAGCCAATGTAGTGGCTGATGCTTTGAGTCGAAGGGTAGCAACTAATGCATGCTTGAGGGCAGAATGGTCTTGGGCAGAAATTTTTCTCGATTTGGGAGTATCCTTGCAGCCAATTGATGACAAGATTATGTTAGCTAACATGTTTGTCATGGAACCGGAGATCTTAAGCAGGATTAAAAGAAAGCAGTCAGAGGATCCAGAGCTAGCTCGAGTGATTGAACAGATTGACAGCAGACCAGACTTCATAATAGTGGAGGGTGTGTTGTACTTTCAAGACCGGTGATGTGTGCCAAATATAGAAGAACTGAAGAATGAGATCATGACAGAGGCACATCATTCCCGTTATACTATCCATCCAGGTAGTACAAAGATGTACCAGAACCTGCGTAATCATTATTGGTGGAATAATATGAAAAGGGAAGTAGCAGGATTTACAGCAAGGTGCTTAGTGTGTCAACAAGTAAAGGCAGAACGGAAGCAACCCCTAGGACTTTTAAAACAGTTGGAAGTGCCCGACTGGAAATGGGAATACATAACGATGGATTTTATCTCTGGATTGCCATCGATGCATAACAAAGATAGTATTTGGGTGATAGTGGACAGGTTGACAAAAGTTGCTCATTTCTTACCAATGAATATGAAGGCACCTCGGGATGAGTTAGCTAGAATGTATATGGAGAAAGTTGTCACAATTCATGGTGTTCCCTTATCGATTGTATCAGATAGAGATCCTAGATTCTTGGGTAGATTTTGGACAGAACTGCAGGAAGCTTTGGGCACCACATTAAATTTCAGTACAGCATATCATCCTCAGACCGACGGTCAAACTGAAAGGACTAATCAAACACTAGAAGATATGTTGCGAGCTTGCGTCCTTGATTTTGGGAAGGACTGGCAGAAAAGTCTCCCATTATGTGAGTTTGCATATAATAATAGCTATCATTCCAGTATCGGTATGGCACCATTTGAGGCGTTGTATGGACGTCGATGCAGGACCCCAATCTGTTGGGAGGAGATAGGTGTCAGGAGTTTTCATGATCCATCTATTGTTAGTGATACCAGTGAGAAAGTGAAACAAATCCGTGATCGGTTGAAAATTGCTAGAAGCCGACAGAAGAGTTATGCAGACCCAAAGAGGAGAGATCTTCAATTCGAGATTGGTGAGCATGTATTTCTAAAGGTTTCACCAACACGAGGAACATTGAGGTTTGGGCAAAAAGGGAAGTTATCTCGGAGATATATCGGTCCATTTGAGATCTTGGAAAGGATTGGAGAAGTTGCTTACAGATTGGCTTTACCAGCAGCGTTGTCAGCGGTACATAATGTTTTTCATGTCTCGATGTTGAAGAAGTATATTGCAGACTCATCTCACGTGTTGCAGTATGAGCCATTGGAATTGCAGCCAGATGTTACCTATGTTGAGCGACCTTCTCAGATCATCGACACGAAGGAGCAAGTTCTTAGGACTCGGACAATACATTGGGTGAAAGTCCAATGGGAGCACCACAGTCCTCGAGAAGCCACTTGGGAACTCCGAGATCAAGTGAAGAAGCTTTACCCGCATCTTCTCCCAGAGGTATGAGTGTATTTGGAGGACCAAATGTCCTAAGGGGGGGAGAATGTAAGATCCCGGTCCCACATATTTATTATTCTATTACATTTTCATTAGATATTATTATTATTTTAATTGAATGTATTTTAGTTAATTAAGTGGGTAGGATTAAGTGGGGCACACGTTAGATTAAATACGTAGATTGATGAGTTGGGTTAATGGGTAGATGGCCTGACCCGTAGTTTGACCCAATGACTTGAGCCCAGTAGTACTCTTTTTAACCAATCCCCTTTTTAACGAAACCCTTCTTATCTCTCCCCACTAATCTCTGCAACTCTTCCCGGTTATCTTCATCTTCTTTCTCTTTCAACTTCCCAGGCCATACTAGCTTTAGGATCCAGCCATCAGAATCAAGATCAGAGGATACCAGCATTCTTCGTTCAATCTTCTTATCTCAGGCAACCCTCTCCTCAAATCATTAGGAGTAGATCTATATTTTTAGGTTATCTTCATATTCTTTCAAATGTTAGGTTTTGGGTAGGAATACCATAGATCTGTTCATCTGAGCATTCCTTTCCCATATTCTTTGTCAGATCGGTGGTAGGATTATTCTCAAGCGCTGTGGGAATCGCGGTTTGGGTATTGGTTAGGATCTGTGTATTTTTCTTCAACCCCGGTAAAAGGCAAGTACCTAACCATAATTTGTAGAATTAATACTTGTGTTCTTCCTCGATTTTTGTGTTAGTGCATGTAGAAACCCTTTTTGTGCTCTTTCATGTAATGATGATGATTAATCTGTTTTTGTGGTAAAATCAGGGATTGGGGGATGATTTAACTGATCTTCTCATGAGTATGTTATTGTAGCAATATTTAGATTTTTATGTAGACCGTAGCGCATCTCTGTCTGGTTTTCAAAACTCCCTTTGTAATCATGCAGATTCTGTAAATTGTATGTTAAGGGAGTTAGGCTGGTTAGAGTTTGGATTCAATGCAAACCTATCAAAATAGACCTAAACCATGATGAAGAAGGGGACTGTTCCGTGGGTTGGACTGTGGGACCCAGGGTGGGCCACTTGATGGTAGATCTGGTCCGTGGATCCAGAGGAGGACCCACGGGCGACCTTAAAGAGCCTGAACCCGTAGGCAGCGGACCCTGTTTCGGCGGTCATCCAGATCCTTTTGTGCTTTGGGCGTGAGTCACTGATGTGGTATTGTCTTGGTTTAAATCTTGATGTGGGGCCCAGGGAAGCGACTTAGTGAGTAATCTGGACCATAGATCTTTTAGTAGGGCCCTGGGCGACCTTGATGTTGGGGGCTGATCGTGGGTCTTTGTCGATGGGGCCCACTATCCTTGCACCTCGGAGTTGCAGGCGAAGGAAACCATCGTTCTGGAACTGGGTTCTAGGCGCTGAAGTCTGTCATGAATAGTGGGGCGGTATAATTCTGGATATGCCTAGGGAGAGAGAGACCTTGGTGATAAGATATTATATTTGAGTTTGACTAGACTTGCTTTTCAACAAACATCCCATGTGACTTTCATACAAATTGATGGGATGAATTGAAAGGTGAAATATAGTGTTCTGTGAGTGTATGGGAAAAGATGTAGTCATTCCCCATGTTACAGATTTGACTTTAAAGTTATGTTAAATTGTGTAGATTGTCCTTTTAGTTCCTGAAAATTAGGAAAAAGGTCCTAATGGCTTTATAAACTCAAATTAGCCCCTTTGACTTATTTTGAAGGTGGAAAATGTTTTAGATAGGGTCGTTAGGTTTTTCTAAAATTACAAACTAAATTATTTACAAATTAATCTTGAATGATATCTTTGATTTTTAATGTGTTAAAGTTATATTTTTGTACTTTATTATTTGGATCTTTGGACCGAGTAAATACCGTATGGGCACACGGTATTTTACTAACATGGGGCCTAGTGCCTTGTATGACTTCGGGGAAATCCTGATGGATTCGAGCTCAACCCATCCCTATTGGAAAACCCTTAATTGGGTCTATGCACCATTGATGGAAAAGTGATGCGTTGATCTTTTATCCATAGAGATTCATGTGGTCATTGGGTACGAGACCTTACGTCTGACTTTAGGATTTGGTTGTGATTATTCTTTGACCTTCGGGTTATTTGAATATGACTTAGGATTCTTGTGTCGGAGCATTATTAATCAGGTCTATTATGAATATATGTTTATGTATTTATGTGGGTCATTTATGGACGACTGCAGATCGATATATGGACGGTTGATCACCGATGTAACCGGATCACTTATAATCCGCTTTGTTTATGCACAGGTTATCCTGATTTTATTTTGATCGGTTTATGACCACCGACGTGATGGACGGCTTTCCGGATTTATTTAGGGCTGACCACCCACAACGGGGACACTTGTCACCGTGTGATTTTATATTGCTCCATTTGTATCGTTAGCCTTTTGTTTTACGTTCTTTCTCATTATTATCTTTGTCATTGTTTCATTATGATCACACTTGTCTATATTCTTCTCGTTCTCGTATTAAATTTCGAATTATGATTATGTTCTTGCTATTTACTTTGTAATATTTGGTGTATAGGTACCGAGCCCTACTTTACCCAGGAGACGGAGGAGGATCAAGCGTTTCAAACGTTTGAGCCAACTGTTGAACCCGAGTGGGATGCCGGAGATGGCTTTGGAGCCGTCTGAACTAGCACAAGAGAGAACGTCATCTTAGAATTATTTTAATGAACTTTCTTTTAGTGTTGAGACCTCTTTTAGAAATTTTATAATTCTACAATTTTAACTATTAATGTTTATTTGATTTTTGTGTTGGGTTTCATTTATGAAACATGGATTACCAATTGAATAAAGCTTCCGCTGCATTTAATGAAATTTATTTTGACTCACCACATATTGAAATTTTTTGTGGGTCCACTTTTGGAAGCTTGTGTTGTATTAAACACAGGAATTTGAATTTTATTTATTTTTCACGTTTTTCCCTAATTCTCATTTTGGGGGACGTGACATTGCTAACATAGTTGGTTGACGGCGGAATAATGATGGGCCAATTTAAATGACGACATGATTTTTCTTTTCATCTCATTTGTACTATAATTATGATACGTGTTTTCCCTTTTTTACTTCCAATTTTTAATGGATTGGATAGAAGATTCCTTTCTTTCTCAACTGATCATGCATATCACATGAAAGAATAATTTATAGTTACAAATAAGAAAAGAAAGTTCAAATGTGGGCACATGTGAACTTCATAAACTATTTGTGCCCTTTGTTGTTCTCTAGATACTTTCTTTTCAAGATGCAATGCCTTTGACCCAACAGAGGCACATAATTGAACCTCACATTTACTTTCTCCGTTGACAGTTCTTAGTGACCCCGTCAAGAGAAGAGAATATGACAGAGATGGCATTCTACATTTCGAGGACTACAACGCCATTGTAATGCAGTTTCTGCTTTTGCTTCTGTACAACTATATTTGTGTGTGCCTGGTTAGTTGTTCGAATCCTATAACTGGATTTCAGGAGTACCTTCACCGGTTCAAGGGCCTGATCTTAACATGCAATGGTCTTGGAATCAGACATTCAATATGGTGAGTTGCCCGTTTGCAGAGGCCTTGGCAATATGTATTTCAGTTCCTACCTTCACCATATGAGAGAATCAACATCATGCATATGAAATACTTTTCCAGCCAACACAGAAAGACATGCTTTAGCTAGCCTAGAAATGAGCAGACCCAACATGCATGGTGCGTAAAATCAGCTTGGATGTATGTATTCATGGAAATGTTGTGGAAAAAAGGATGTATAAACGTTAGTTTTATGAACTATATGGTTGTCCTCTCCTTTGGCCTTGACAGCCAAGCATTCAATCTAGAGGTCTAAAATGATTGTTCAGCAAGGAAAAATTTTCTTAAAGCATTTAATGATCTCAATCATCTGATTGGTGGTAGTCGAAGTGGACTTTGGCCATCTTTTCATTTGGTGTCCCAATTTTTTGCCCATTGTGTGGAAGACTCAAAATTTTTTGCCCATTGTGTGGAAGTGGACTAAACAGTCAAAGTTTAAGCATTTTCTATTGAGCTATTCGTGTAATATCTCAGGCCATGTGATATCGCACACATGTTAGAATATCGTAGCGTTATTGCACCGTTATTGTATAAATAGTTCTATGGCTTCCATTAAAAAAAAAAACAAGCTCTACAATAAATATTTAAACTTCAACTATAGTGAGACAAATGTCAGGTCTAAGATGGTCAAAATCCTAGGCTTATCCTTATTCAGTGACTTCATTCCCCATCAAGAGAGAGATGTCATTTGCACAAAGGCTCAATCTTCAAAAGATTAGAAAAAGGTAATTTATTTATTGCAGTGACGGGAAGAACACTGCAATAGAATTTTCAAAGCTAACCACTGCCACTAATTCTCCTTACAGTAAGGAGCGGCCGTTCTCATTGGAGCCTAAACCCCGCCCCTACATATGTGAGTTGTTTTTATCTCACACATGA
Source organism: Persea americana (assembly GCA_029852735.1). NCBI lineage: Eukaryota > Viridiplantae > Streptophyta > Magnoliopsida > Laurales > Lauraceae > Persea > Persea americana. The sequence continues at coordinate 55,814,680 of CM056812.1, forward strand.
GTTTGTCACCATGCATGTGAGTTCCCACCACCTTACATGTGTGAATTCTCATTACCCTGTATGTGCGAGTCTCACAAGTCTCAGTCCCTTAGCTGGAATAAAAATTAAAAAAAATAATAACCAGAATCTTAATAGGATCCTGCCTGGTAAAAACCTCTTTTTATTTTGACCCTTCTACCAATGAGATATGATTCGAATGATACATTTTGTTTGGTTTGATTTAGAAAGCAAAGCTGATAGTTACCACTAGGTAGTTATCATTAGGGTCCTAGTTTCTTGCCAATACCACCAATCTACTGACAAAACCAATGTTTTACCAAAAAAAAAAAACTGACAAAACCAATGGAGTCAACACGACCTTTTGGTACAATGAAATGACCGAAGCTTATTTTATATGACGTTTCATATTATGTGTAGTAAAAAAGTATTTGGGTGCTTGGGTTTCTGGGGCATTGGAAATTACTAGGCAGTAAATAATGACGAGGTGACCTCACCAGATCCTTATGATGATGCAATAGGGTGGACCTGCAAGTTGTCCTAGGAACTCAGTTGGCCTGCATTTAAATTTAAGCTGTAAATTTTGAATGCCTGCAATTGTGCATACATGATTTAGTTGTGAACAAGACCCAAATGGCTCATATAGGTAAAATAATCCAAACACAAATCTATGCTTTTGTGCCCACCAATTTAAGTGCACTTCATGAAGATCTGAATGAGACATGGGTGGACAAAATGGGTGAACGTAGAAACACAAGAAAGAGATATAAAGTGTCCTTTGATGTCAAGAATTTCAAATACCATCAGATTCCTCTTAGGAGTTCTGCCCACTGGATTTCTCGATAGTCAATCTTGAAAGTTCGTTTCACATGTCAAAATTTTTGAGCATTCTAAAGGATTTGTGAGTCTCTTTGTTCTAGATAATAACCAGCATTCTAAAGACAATTTGAAAATTTCTGAAGGCAGAGTCTAACCAGCACTTGAAATTTCCAGACACCTTTAAATTCAACTTAGAAAATTCACCTAATCCAACAGACCCTAAAATTAGATACTTAAAATTTCACAATAAAGGAGATTTTTAGGAATTCAAGTTCTGACTGATAACCCATTAAATTTTAACGGTCTACACCAACCCAACTGTGCAGACTCAACTGTGCAGGCTTTTTGACCAGTTAGGATGATCCAAAAGTAAGCGTTGCACACTAAGCAGAAAGCACGGATGAAAGGAGATGCCTCATGCAAAAATAACCAAGGATGCTACAGATATTTTGGATTGTACCAGTGCATCATTTCCTAACATATTAAAGACCAAGGAGCCGATGAATCCAAGTCCCAACTATGATGTCCTTTCCTCTAAAAGGATAATTTATGCCAACCGTCAAATAATCCTAAGTCACACTTCGGATTCATCGTCAATAACTCCAATAACATGGCCCTTCGCGAACAAGAAACCCTCCCACACCTTCATCAAACCACAAGGACTGGGGTCTCTCCTCTATTCCATCCATGTCAACATACATGCTCCTTTTCCTCAATCATCTCTTCTTATTACTACTATCCGCCAAATGTGATGGTTATTTCAGATCCAAGGATGCTTGCCTGCCCTTTAACTGTGGAGAATTTACCAATGTTCAGTACCCTTTCCATGAATTTAGCTCCCCAGAGTGTGGGCCTCGACATTTTGAGCTCCTATGTACAGAGAAAAATGGGGTTAGCCTTCTCATAGAAAATAGGAGCTTCAAGGTTAAAAGCATATCTCTAAGTGAGCAATTAGTGTTGGTGGCAGATTCCCAGCTCATAGATGTTGTAGCTAACAAGAGGTACTGCAACCTTCCGGCACCTATTAATGAGTCTGAACTTGGTTTCTTTCATCCAAGCCATTATAATGGCTACGTTGAATTCATGTTCTGCTTTCCCTGGTTTATTGGGGGATCTGCCACTTTAGCTACATGTGGTGGCAATTATCTCATACATCGATACATGATCTCAGGTAATAGGAACCCTACTGGAGATTGTTGGAGCATAGGAAAGTTCCCCATACAGAAAAAGAGTGTAAAAGAGACAGGAAACCAATTAGAAGAGATACTTAGAGATGGTTTCTACCTGACTTGGCCATGGTTTAGTGAATGCACAACATGTAAACAGAACGGAGGAAGGTGTAGACACAACCCAGATGATGGGAAGTTCAGTTGTCTTTACTCAAGTCACGTCCCCCTTGATAAAGGTTGCAGTGCTCTCTCTCTCTCTCTTTCTCTCTCACACACACACACACACACACAAAAACACTATTTTATACATTTATTCTCTCTCCTTGTGTGCACCGTGACTGCTGGGGCCCTACGGATCATGGGATATGTTTTTTGTGTGTTGTGTGTGTGTTTGGGGGGGGGGGGGGGCGGAGGATCCACTCATGATGGACCTAGATATAAAAAATTGGGTCAATCTCATGCCTCTAACCCCTTCATTGTGACCCGTCTCGATGTGAGTTTTCAAACTCTTTTTACCAGGAACTCATCAAAGTGGAGTAAACCCACATGGCTACATAATTTGTCGACAGTCTGCCATTTCTTGCAACAGGCTCTATATCGAACAAAAAAAAATGGGAAAGGGAAAAAAGCATGTGCCAGGTGACTCCAACATGAGGAGAGAACAAAAATAACTGATTTTCCCTAGGCCTGCACAAAAAGTCAGTTTTATAATATTATCCCAGCCCCTTGATATCAAAGTTTAACACCTTCCTAATTAATTATGAAGCCGCAATCCAATGGGGTGACTTTTTGAACAGGCCTAGAAAGGAATCAGAATTTCCCATCCTCCTCACCCCAATGATTATCACGCTTAACTGGCTGTCACATGCGTGTATGTATATATTATCCCTTCTTTGAAAGTGTATATTGGTTGAAAATTCGAAATCTACTCTTATACTGCCACATCATTCCAGATGAGAAACACTAACGGAATCAAGTAAAAGGATTAAAGTCTAATATTCTTTCCCCTCTCTTTGCAGTGCTTAAGATTATTGGAGTTTGCTTGATCACAATTCTAGTCCTTGCAGTGATCTCTGCCTACATGAAAAAACGCTCATGCAAGACAAACGCGGAAGGCACTCCCAATGTTGAAGACTTTTTGAAGGATTACAAAGCTCAAATGCCCACAAGATATTCTTATGCCGATATCAGAAAGATGACCAATTGCTTCAGCCAGAAGCTGGGACAAGGAGGTTATGGGGGTGTCTACAAAGGGGCACTCACAAATGGTTATCATGTGGCTGTTAAGGTTCTGGATAAATCACGTGATTGCAAAGATACATTCATCAATGAAGTGGCCACATTGGGGATGATTCACCATGTCAATGTAGTTCGCCTTCTTGGCTTTTGTTCTGAAGGACGCAAGAGAGCTCTTGTCTATGAATTCATGCCCAACGGGTCCCTGGATAAAGTCATCTCGGCCATGGGAAATGGAGTGCATGTCTTGAGTTGGGAACAGATTTATCACATTGCACTAGGAATTGCAAGAGGCATTTGGTACCTGCATAGAGGGTGCAACGTGAGAATCATGCATTTTGACATAAAACCTCATAACATTCTTCTAGATGACAGCTTCAACCCCAAGATCTCCGATTTTGGGCTAGCCAAATTATGCCCTAAGAGTAATATAACAAGCATGGTTGCAAGGGGAACCCTTGGGTATATTGCTCCTGAGTTATTCTCAAGAATTTTTGGGGTCATTTCATGTAAGACGGACATATATAGTTATGGAGTGCTCACTCTAGAAGCAGTTGGAAAGATGAAGTTAGGTGGTATGGAAGGAGAAAATCCAAGCCCAATGTATATCCCAGTATGGGTGTATGATCAGCTAAGTCAAGGTAGAATACTGGAAACGGGAGAAATGACTGCAGATGACGAGAAAATACTGAAGAAGATGGCAATCGTGGGGTTCTGGTGTATTCAGTTGAACCCTGCACATCGTCCTTGCATAAACATGGTCATTCAGATGCTAGAGGGAGATGTAGAAACCTTGCAAATGCCACCCCGGCCATTCCCATCTCCTGGAGAAAGAGAACATATGCTTTTCTGTTCAGAAATTACTAATAAGAATGAGTTGCCAAACAATTGGAATTCCACTGATAAGTAGTATTCTCAGAAGAGCATTATCTCTGTCACCAAAGGAGAGGATAAAGATATCAGAGCATCTCTGATTTTAATTATAGACTTCATGCCTCCAACACCTATGGCAAATGCAGAGGTTAAGAGGAAAAAGGAGTCACTAGTCACCACACTATCTTCGAGTCTCCAACCTTCAAAATCATGACCAAAAGGGTTTTCAAGGAAGTCTTCATAGGAGGCAGGAAGATTCTTCAACTAATTAGAGAAAACCTTTATATAGATCACTCTGACGTATTCTACAACTGTTACTAATAAAAAGAAATGCAAAAATTGGCAACTAGATAACACCTGGATCAAAAATGTGCCTTCAATTCTCCAAATCACATCAAGATTGCACAAGCTTGAGTCAATGGCTAAGTAACTGATAGCCCATATAATGCACCTAATTTCATGTCATTTGGGCAGCATTTGACCTGTGAAATTTGCCCATCTCTGAAAAAAGGGACTTTGTTACTGTGTGTGTTTGAGAGAGAGAGAGAGAGAGAGAGTTTGCATGTGATTTGATTGTGTATATTGATTTGCAGAGCATTTTAGTAGCACACACAGGATACAAATTCCTCATGTTGTGTGCTTGACGTTTTTATATATGATGTGGGTATGGTGTCAATTACCATAATATTAATAATGCGACCCTGACCATTGCAAAGCTATGAGAGTTTGGAGGTCTATCAAAGATGCATCTTAATATACCCGCGCACACATTCCCATGAACATGACTCTAATGCCTTTTGGATTTTTCAGACTACCTATGAAATTAAATATTTCAGAGCAGCACAGAAAACAAATACAAGATCAATGTATCCCTCCGGATGCGTTCGTGCGACGAGAGGATTCTACACATCGAGGATTTTCATTTCCGCGGTAGAGAGGAATCCTACATTCCTATTTCATACCCCTCCCATAGGAAATCGAAATCATTTCTATCAAGGAAAGTTCATTCATTTTTTTTTTCTTTTCCTCACTGCAAAAACATCGCACCAAATAATGGAGAAGTGAATTACTAGAAAATTAGGACAATTTTTCTATCTGTTGCAAAATCCTCTCATCACACAAACGTATCCTCCATGTCAACTTTCTCTGTAATGCCTTGGGTTTCAAGACAACTCTTACTGTATTAGGGTTCTAAGTTTAAGAGAAACAGAAGAGTACTCTGGAAGTTGTCAAAAGGACACATCTGAGCAATGACTGAGAAGTCTTGAAAGAGGTGATTGCTTTAAAAAAAAAAACAAAGTCCAGGCAGAACCTTAAAAGAATAGTTACTAAACCATATTGTTAAGAAAAATCCGAAACACACTAGATATCATAATTTGGCACATCTTCATATCATTACTATCAAAGTAAACATGGATACATGATGAACTCCATGTCCTTGTGGATGCAGCAATGAGAATAACAGCAAAAATGAAAGGTACCTCTACAATATTGTTAAGAAAAATCCGAAACACACTAGATATCATAATTTGGCACATCTTCATATCATTACTATCAAAGTAAACATGGATACATGATGAACTCCATGTCCTTGTGGATGCAGCAATGAGAATAACAGCAAAAATGAAAGGTACCTCTACATGTCAATCACTAGTTGACCCAATAATCTTCTTCTTAAGTTCTTCAATCTTGACTGATAACCCATCCCTATTTTTCTGCAAATAAAAAACAATCTGACTCGTGAGTGTGCTTTCATAACCACGGGATATCTACTCAAGAATAACACTCCAAGTTGGGCCACCTTAAAGATTAGATAGCGATAGCTGAACCAGACTGTGTAGGCAAGACCAATAATTTCCAACACCTTAGGGAACTGCTTCAAAGAGGGACAATGTTAATGAACTGATTGAAGTGAACATAAAGAAACAAATCTATCAAAAGCCATTCTTTCAATTTCAACTAAGTTCAAAAAAATTTAAAATTTAAAAAATGTAGATAAAATACCAAAGGAATAGAGTCAATTGCACCAACAATGGCTGACAAGATCCATAGAGCCACCAAAACACCACTTCCATATATGACAATGGAAAATGAATCACCATAGTCTAGCTGCAACAATGAGGATATAAACGAGACATGCGTCAACAAACACAGAGTTGGATTTACAACACTTGATAAACATTCCCCATATGGGTTTTGGGTTAAACGAAACAACACCTACAACACCAGCTAAGCAAATGTAACTGACAGTTGGTTAATGAAAGCACTGAAAGATAGGATACGACATTCACATCCCATTTCAGAGCGTATGTAGACAAACTTCCATCCCTAATTTCGATTTGTGGACATGTCGGTAGAGCTGACTCAAATAGCATGGGAAGCATTTGGGATTATATTAAGCAGAAATGGCTGTAGATTGGCTTCTACTTTTTTGCCAACATCAGCAGCATTTGCATTTGTACTATGTCTTGAGACACGCACTATTAGGCTTGGCAGATAAATGTCACTCCTGCCCATGCATGCTTTTCATGATATCCAAATGCATCCACATAGCTCATGTTCTGAGAAATTGGAACATCTTGCCTCATGCCTCAGGGCTTACAACAATGGAAAATCATGAAAGCATGTGCACATGCATGCAATAATTTATATGCATATGTTGGGTTAGATTGAACAAACTGAATTACACATTACAAGGCAAGAGATTTAGAAATATCAAAGAACAGTGAGAAATGACTTCTTTTCAGTTATTTCAAATGACTTGAAATAATGAATGATACCCATACATTAACCCCATCCAAAAGTTCAATGGCTTGTGCCTGTGCAGCCTCAGGAGTTGCTGTGGAATATTCTTCAGTAGCTATCACTTCATCAGATACACTTGCAAATGTCTCTCCAGCATTTATTGATTCATCAGGCTCTACCTGAACCTGAGCTTCAGCCCCTATTGCTTCATCATGTACTTTCCCTGACTGACTATCTGTGTTAACTGCTTCATCAGTTGCCCTCTCAAAATGAAAGTTGGTATTTATAGATACCTTCTCAAAATGGTTTGATATACTTGTATTGGTCTCATCAGATGATGTTGAGGCTCTTGGCCAAGGTGAAGCAAAATAAGATGGTCCTGAAAGCAACAAAAAAAAATGTCAGTAAGGAAAGCATTCCAGATTTGAGACTCTAATTATAACATCTGAGTTTCTAGGGTTTGACAGATTCATGAAGAAGCAGAAGCAAGAAAGAATAGGATCAAGCAAATGAGACCATATCATGTAAGAAAAGTATTCTCAATGCAGCGGAGAGATGTATCTAGGGTTTTGTTTGTGGTTGGGGAAGAGATTTGGAAGGAGAGTAGACAAGTTTGTATGATGCGGGAGGGTTAAAAAAATATATATAAAAAATTTGAAGTACGGATACCTGATCTTTTCAGGGAAGTTGGGTTTTTGTTGGGAGAGAGAGTTGCGGCTGCTGTAGAGTGAAGAAATGGAGGGTTTGGAATGAAGGATCTGCGATTGCGGATGTGGCAGAGGAAGCGGGGGAGAGAAAGCTCCATTTGCGATCCGCCAATTGAAGCTGCCGCCAAGAGGCTGATTGTGTTGGGGTGGGAATACAATATGGATGGCCTTTCTTGGGCTTGGCGTGGATATAGTAGGCCCTGTGTTTCTAAAATTGGGCTATGCTTGCAGCTTTGTTTCAGCTTACATTACATGTATAACAGCATGTTTGTTTACTAAAAGAAAAAGAGCAGCCAGAGAAGAGATGCTAGATTTTTATTTTTACTTCATTATTATTTGGATGGGAAAAGTGAATCGACAGTTTCGCTGTTGTTTGGATGGAAATAGTTGAAGGGAAAAGTAAATTTCGAATGCAACACTACTAGTCGTTTTACTTTCCGTTTGGCCTCACACCAATCATGAAAAAAAAAAGGTGTATATTATGTAAAAATATTTTTTTAAAACTTTAACTCACTTTATTTTATTTTTTTATGGACTAGCCTCCTATTGTTTTCATTCCTCAATGTAAGCAAATTGGCTCAATATTTTGAACAATTTGAATTTTTGGGGTCAAATTAAAATTCATGCCATTGATTATGTCTTTTCTATTGATTTAATATTTACTTACCTTAGTGTATTAAGGGTCCACTTACAAAAGTTTAGATCTTTTAAAAATGAAATCCCTTCTCGTACAAGTTCACATGAAATTTCGTTTCAACAAAGGTACGCCCACTTTAAGATTGATTTAATAGAATTTTTATGGAAAAAATCCCTTTTAGATCCACTTAATGCTAAAAAAGGACAAAAAACATAATTATATATTACAGTGGTCTTAGGGTCTGTGTTTTGTATTTTTTTTTCCCATCAACCACCGATATCCTCGTAACTACAACCTAAACTATTTCTCATATTCCCCTTCGCCATCAACATCTCCAACCTCTATCATTGTTCGGCACCATTTAGAATAATGAATACTTTTTCTAGATCTAATTTGGATGACAATTATAATATATTAAGGTAGGACGTTTTCGCTTTAATTTTGACCGTCGATTATAATTTTGACCGAAGGTTATGTAACCACTCATACAATGATCCACTCATTTTTCCATCAAACCACTCGTATTTCAGTTGTTCATATGTAACTATACAATTTTTATTACAATTTCTCTATTTCTATTTTATCCAACTTGATCTATGGAGAGTTAATTTTTTTTAATATGTGATTATTTATTTTGCAGCAATACAGGGAGATACCGTGCTAAGTACGAGTTATTGAGCTAATATCGTTGTTTAATCACAAAAAACAAAAAAAATTAGAACATTGGGACCACTATGATATAGACATGGTTCTTTTTTGTCTATATAGTAAATCTAGTGGATTTTCTTATAAAATCCTCTTTATTTTAAAAAAAAATCTTAATAATATTATCCTCTCATTTTATTCCTTAAAAAAAAAAAAAAAAAAAGATCAAATCAATAGATGCCAACTTTCAATGTGATTTCTCATTTAGTCCAAGAGAGTCCCATCTTTTTTAAACTTGTCTTCACATGACAGGCCAACAAGGAATATAAGGCGGACATCTCATCTCTATTTCACCCTCTCCATCTTCCCTCTCCCTTTTCTGCAACTCCATCCATATCTTCACTCACAAAATGGCCTACTCCGCATCATCAATCCCCGATAACCTAACCAGAGACCAATACGTCTACTTAGCCAAACTTGCCGAGCAGGCCGAGCGCTACGAAGAGATGGCTAGCTTCATGGACAAGCTCGTGATCGGATTCGGATCCTCCACCTCCACCTCCACGATAGCCGAGCTCTCCGTCGAAGAGCGAAACCTCTTCAGCGTCGCCTACAAGAACGTCATCGGCTCTCGCCGCGCCGCATGGCGCATCATCTCCTCCATCGAGCAGAAGGAAGAGAGCCGCAAGAACGAGGAGCACGTGTCCCTCGTCAAGGACTACAGATCTAGGGTTGAATCCGAGCTCTCTGATGTCTGTGCTGGAGTCATCAAGCTGCTCGATTCTCATCTCATTCCGGCGGCCGGGTCCAGTGAATCAAAGGTGTTTTACCTCAAGATGAAGGGCGATTATCATCGCTATCTCGCCGAGTTTAAGATCGGAACTGAGCGTAAAGAGGCCGCTGAGGATACTATGGTTGCTTACAAGGCCGCTCAGGTACTGTGAATTTGTGATTTTGGGGGTTTGTTTGTTTGTGCTTGTGAATTGTTGTGTTTTTGTGTGAATTAGGGTTTTGGTTTGGTTTCTATCTCGTTTGCAGGATATTGCGGCGGCTGATCTGGCGCCTACGCATCCGATTAGGCTGGGGCTGGCGCTGAATTTCTCTGTGTTTTATTATGAGATCTTGAATTCATCGGAGAAAGCATGTAGCATGGCCAAGCAGGTTCGGTTTTTGCTCTGTTTGCGTTGGGATTTAGTAGATTTTCATTGACTGCTATCTGTTATCTGTCTATTGATTGATATAGAATAACGTCAGTCTATATAGAGAATGGAAGGTATTGACTTTATTATGGTGTACTTATCTCGATGCATGATTGCTTGGGTCATGATTTGCTAATTGGGGATTGTTATTGTTATTGCATTTGAATCGGGGTTGGCTGATAAAAGTTAATTGATGTTATTCTATGATTGTGATTGTGAGGGGAATGGGGATTTTGGAGTGGGGAGTGTCGACATAGTTCTTATTTCTTTCAAGTTGAATGATGACATAGAAGGAGGGTTATGGATAAGAGAGCTCTTATTGAGATGTTTAAAGCTGAAGTGCACGGGTGTTACAATTCAAGGTATGTTGCATGTAGTCTAGCAGGATCACATTTGGTCTTGAGTGGGATCGGAAACATGGTAATTGGTCAAATGGTTTGTGCAGGTGGAGAGGGTTTTTTTTTTGGATCTATACTCCACTATCTGTACTTGGAAGATGTATATTATGTTGAACACAGTAAGCTGGATGTTCTTCTCTTCCCCAACTGTAAGGGTGATTTAGTTGTTTCGGAGTGATGTTAGCACTCCTCAAATTGAAGAATGAGGGGAGAGATTTTTTTTGTGTGTGTGTGTGTTGTGGGGGCGCGGGGGGGGGGGGGGGGCGGCACGATCAATTAACATCAAGAATGAGTGATTTAACCGGTGGGGCGGGGGGGGGGGGGGGGGGGGGTGGTGGTTGTGATCAATTAACATCAAGAATGAGTGATTTAACTTTTCCCTTTAGACGGAAGCTAGGGTGATATTGTGTATTGGCTGAAGTCTCTTACAAAAAATTTCCTATTTGATTAGCTGAAGGACAGGCGATGAATAGATAAATGGTTCAGTGTATGTAACACTTTGCAATTAATAGCTAGACGCTAGACCATATTTTCCTCAACTGACTAGGAAACTTGTGGGTGAACAGCAGTTGAAAAATTCCATAATATTTCTTTGTCAGATTAAACTGACTGAAAATATTATCAAATAGTTTTTCCTTGGGTACCTTGGGAACTTGTTTGATAGAAAATCATGAACTTATCTTGCATGAAATATTAGTTAAAACAAAACGGTGCCCATGTCTAAAAAGATGTAACCCTTGATTGCCATTTGGCATGTGGTTTCCATTTGTTGGATGCGAAGATGTCACTCGACACTCTTTTAAAACTTAGCTTCTTGTCTCTCCAACCTTCATTTGACCCAATCAGAGGTGGAGAGACATGAATATAAGTTTTGAAAGAGTGTTGGGTGACATCTTCTCATCTAACGAATAGAAGCCAACTGGCAATTAAGGGTTAGATCTTTTTAGCATTCAGATTCTAGGACTTTAAAATATTGACATGTGCACCATTTTCTTTTAACTGAAATTCCATTATTTTATATCAAATAAGTTAAGGAAAAACTACTTGATAATATTTTCAGTCATTTTAATCTGACAAAAAAATATTTTGGAAAATTTCAGCTGATGTTCACCCACAAGCTTGGTAGTCAGTTGAGGAAAATATGGCCATCATTTAGGCAGCTTATGGACAATAAGAAAACTATTTATTGTGGATTGTTTACATACCTTGAACTATTTATCTATCCATCACATATCCTTAAGCTAGTTCTAGTTGTGTTTAGTGATGCATGGTTGGAGTCTTCACATGCCAATTATGTTCCTCGGTGGAAGAATTTGTAGATCAATTTTTTATTCATTGTCTTTCTGCCTACATTAGTTGGAATTTCTTTTCTAAATCTATTCGTATTATATGGGTCCGTCTGATAATGGTCGGAAATTTGAATTCAAGTACATTCAGGAAGGAAGAAAGACTTTATGAAAAATGTAACTTTATTTTTTATTTTTCGGGAGAAGTTCAAGAATATTTGAAGAAAAATACTCTTCATTGGCGGTGGCTGAGAGATGAAGGCCATGCTTTTGGAATTCTAGGGCCTTTTTTTATTCTTTTTCTCATTCAGAGAGAGTGGTTGGGCTCCTGGACAAGATGCCTTTACAAAATCAATGTGGAGGAAGGCTGGTGGAACAATTAACAATGAGCAACATTTGACTAACTTCTAATGGATGGCGGGATTCAGCGACCTGCCAAAAGCAGATTATCATGATAAAAGAAGGTTTGATGTTATGTAAGACCATTATTCTGAGAATTGAAATGATATCGTAAATCAGTCAAAGGGGCAAACCAAATTTTATCATGAATATATTATTTATATTATTCTTGTAAAAGATTGAAAAAAAAGGGTCATAATCCATCCGTTTTCTATCCTAGCTACATTAATACAGTGGCAAATAAGTGTTATAAAAAAAATACAGTGGCAAATAAGACTGTATACAACTATACGAAGAACATCATTGACATGTTTTAGTAAATCATAAATGATATGAGGATGAGAAGTTAAATATGTTTAAGATGTCAACTTTGGTAGGAAATATAAATGAGTTGGGAGTTTTTTTTCTCTTTAAAAAAAAATTAAATCAAAATCATCAACTTACATGGCTAGGATGTCTTTTGAAGATAAAGAAGTGTCAATATAGAAAAAAGAGGGAAATTTAAAAAAAAATGAAGTAGGAAGAAATCCATACATTTTTTTTTTTTTTTTGAAATGAACGAAATACATACATACAGTCGAATGCTCCAGTCATATGCCTACTATTTATTTATCTTCAGAATCTCTCCAAATTTTCAATTTTTTTTTAAAGAGGTTTCATTAATTACTAAATAATCTTCTAAAAATAAAACCACAAACATAATAAAGTAAAAAGTGTTGATATTTGCTGCTCGACTTTTGCTATTCTTGCCCAGACAAATTGTCTGAATTGTAAGATTTGATGAAGAAAGTATCTAATTGTAAGATTCACACTTATATGCCAAGATTCACCTGTAAATGGGATTCCTTGTATGGATAACAAATATTATTTTTATTATTTTTTAAAGATGAATCCTAGAATTTTAACAACAATGGAATAAGACAAGATTCCCTCTATAAGTCGGGGTAGCAACATACAGTGGAAACAAGCTAAATGAATGTTGAGAGATTCCAAGTGCCAGAGCTTGACTTTGACTTAAGTAGGTTCATCTTAACTGTATTTAGAAAAAGAGCTATTAGACCATTAAAAAAGGGGCCTTTTAGTTGTCAATGAATCAGCAATCTAACCACTGAAGGTGAGGACTAGGTTTGATGCCCTTTTCACTTATAGTCTTGTAGAGTTTATTGCTAACTCCATTTTGGCTTATGGTTGAAAGCATGGTTTAAAATATTGGCCAATGCCGGTTTGGTTCGTATCGGCCCTCACCGTTACGATATTTTACAGGGAACCAGTTTTGGAATCAGATCGCCAAAGTATTGCATAAAGATCGGCCAATACAGCTGATATTTTCAAAATATCAGTCGTAGTCTCAGTGTCGGCCGATACGTTCTTAAAAAAACCCTATTTTTAAATCACCTCTTGAATGGTAGGAAAAGAAAGAGGAAGGAAGGATGAGCTCATTTCATACACAAAAGGAGAGAGACAAATTGAGATGGATGAAAAAAAAGAAAAAGAAAAGACAGAGAGATCGAGAGAGATTTCTAGCAGCAGTAAAAAAAAAAAAAAAAAAAGGAAAAGAGGGAAATAGCAGCTTACCTGGACTGGAGCTCCTTGGCTGCATGAACGCCTGCACTCCCCTTCTTCATCTTCCTTTTTCTTATTTCCCCTTCTTTCCTTCCCTTTCTTCTTTGGCTTTGAGTTCCATCATCCACGCCATCACAGAAAGTGGGTTTTAGTAAACCCACACTTTCCTATCCCTCCCGTTACATGAAAGGGGTGAATGCCCTTTTTGTGTTTTATTCCCTTTTTTGTCTAGCCTGCCTATTTCCATCTTACCCTACATTTGTGGGATCTATGATGATGTGGCCCACTTGTTAATAATCTAAGCCGATTAAAATAAAAGACCCCCTCCCATATGGGTTTCGGCCAAATTTCATTCTAAAATATTGGGCCACTATCAGATTGATTAAGTATGAGTTCTTATGCCTAGCCAATCTTGATGATTTCCTATTAGATTAAATAGTTAGGGCCCATGCAAGAGGTGGGCATTTTTTTTTTTTTTTAAATTTAGATGTTTAACAGGGGAGCCATAATATGGAGCTCATGAAGAACTTTTTAGTTCAATCTAATAGAAGGTGTGGCCATCCTTTATTAAGGTGAAATAAGATCAATCCAAAATTGGGCTCATCTATTATTTGAGTGAAATTTGGTTGATTTTTTTTATGGGCCTATCTATTGAAAGAGAACTTTAAGAATCATCCATCTGAGAGGAACAAAGGATCAAATCAATCTTACGCCCACCTAAAGTCATTAAATGGAGCATAAGTCATAATTATCATTGCATTTTATTAAACATGTGATGTTTCAACCTAATTTAGTATACACATTTAAATATATTTAATTGTGAACACAAGTTAGTTAGTTTTATGTAAAACAGCGGTACATGATGTTATGACTAAATTGGGGGCCGATATTTTGATTTATTGTTGCTACTAAGGGAAAAAAAAACATTGTTTTCTAACATTTTATAATATTCTAGATTTTTTTTGGATATTTTGCAAATTTTTTTGGACTAAAAAAAATTCACACTGCGACGACTATGATGGACCAATACCGTATCGTTTTTTTTGCCCAACCGATACCGCGATTTTGAACCATAGTTGAAAGCGCTCAGGCTTAAAATGCCTTTTAACTTTAGCTGATACAAGGTCATGGCTTGATTCGTCATTTCTATCATCTCGTACATGCAGGCATTTGAGGAAGCTATTGCTGAGCTGGACACTTTGGGTGAGGAGTCATACAAGGACAGCACTCTCATCATGCAGCTCCTAAGAGATAATCTCACTCTTTGGACTTCTGATGCGCAGGTAAGTACAACGTATTAGAAGTCTATTGGATTGTGAAGAATTGAGCACTTGGACCAAATGCCAACATTTTAGTTGATCACTGGGGAATCTCTCTTAAAAATAAAGCTAACCTTAGTTGCTTTTGGCATTATGCAGGAACAGCTAGATGAGCCATAGAAGATGTTATATGGTGGGGTGTTCTCCTTGAAGGTGGTAGACTTTACTCTCATTTGTTTGTATTTTGGTACCTAAGACATCTGTGCTGTTTATAGAAAGCACTGAGGCTTCTCTTGGTTTCAAACTGACATGGATTCATGATTTGAAATATTTCTTATGGTTGTCATTATTTCGTAGCATCAGTTCAATTACCCTCTGCTGTTTTTGGTCATCCTTAGCATTAACTAGGCATTCGGAGCTTCCGCTAGCAATTGCACGGAAGTTAACCGGTCCATGCTTAACACATTAATACATGCAATTCTTCTTGAATTTTTTTAGCATGAAGGAAAGAAGTACATGATATTGGTCATGGTGGGATATGTTCCAATCTCAACTACTACTCACCAATGATCCCTTTCAGAAGTGTTGCAAGGTTTTTGGTCTGTGGGGTATCAGATGAGCAGATCATATGATAAATAAAAAATCTTGCCGAGTCATATTTGATTTCTATTCTGGAAAGGAGTATTGACACTTGAAAACCTGCACTGACATGCTGCAAGTGCATTTCTTCATTAATTGGAGAATGAAAGCCAGTGTGATTGAGGCGGTTTTATTTATATTTCTTACATCTCTACCTCAAAATGATACGACAGCAGTGTGTTGATGCCTTGATGGATCGATCACCAGTGAACTTTGTCGGTCTCCTGTTTTATTAGAAAGGGGTTTTTCAAGAATGGACGGCTCATATTGGATTTTTGCATGTAATGATTCTGGGTCTTTTCGAGAGTAAGAAAGTTCTTATTGGCTTTGTATGCATTGATCTTTTATGATTTGATTAGACTCGGAGCGTTTGAAACACCTGGGCTTTTCAAGAGTAAGAAAGTTCTTATTGGATTTGTATGCATTTAACTTTTTATGATTTGATTCGAAAAAGAATTGTAGGGTACTACTTGTAAAAAGCAAACAAGAGAACAGAGGACTGTTGTCGGTGGTCTCTCAGCAAGGGGGTTTCAAAATGGTAAAAATGGCGGGAGAAATCTCGGTCCCAAAGTCTCCTCTTTTATTTTTGTTTTTTGGGTCAACTCATCAGCGGTCAAATTCTCAATTTGCTCACCTGAAAACTGAGCCTTGAGTTTAATGGAAGCTCCACTCTTCCATAATTAACATGAGCTTTAAACGGATGCCATATCTGCATTTATTTTGATTTCACATTTTTTTTTTTAAAGCATTTCATATCATCTCATCTTATCAAACCAAATTGATAGGTATGAAAGTTGTATCATATCATCAAAGACTTTGTCCCGTCTTGCCCCGTGTGCAGAAGTTATAAATATTATTAAAAAAATAATTTTTTTTCATTATTTTTGTGTATAAGAACTTTCAATGGGCTCACTTATGATCCCTCTGAGCCATTCACACGCTTGGGATACCCATGATGTTCACGAGATCCCGGGGTTTGCATCCAAATCCCAATGAACGCTTGGGATACCCATGATGGTCACGAGATCCCGGGGTTTGCACCCAAATTCCAATGAATAAACTGGACTATTGGATCAAGAGGTTAGAGGCATGAGATTGACCGTATTATTCATATATGGGCTTATCATGATTAGATCTTTCCATTCTACCCATGTCCCATGATCTGTAAGGCCCCAACAGCCGAGCGCAATGTGTTATTGTGCACACCATATGTGGAGGAATATTCACAACTAATAATCACAGTGTAGTTTTGCCTGATGCCAAAGGCCTGGTCATGAGTTGCATTTCATGGTCATTTTATGTACATGCTTAGATGTGGCTCGGGCCCGTAATTGTGTCTGAATCCACCATAGACTTGTACTAAACCCGACCATTTATATCCCTATCACTGACATGCCCGACCCTTTTGACGGTCGAAATAGTATGTTTATGAAAAATAAGAACATAAATTCAAAATTCAAATAATTCATATAACAGCTCACGGTTGACCTACCTTACAATCAACTCTGATTGTGTTTCTGAATTATTTGGTTTATTGTAGCAGCTGTTGCTCTTTCAATCTCTTTTCAAGTTTGCTCTTTCAATCTCTTTTCAAGTTTCATTGTATGACTCACAAGTTTAATAGCTCAATAATTTCTACCATTTTGAACATCTCTGTCATTCCTAAAGTAGGGATCATGAACTCTTTTAGTATCCAGGATTTTATTGAGCAATTTGACTAACCACTCAATCTATTGAAATTCAAGTAACTGAAGCCGTGCAATATATGGTTGTCCTAACTCTTATTTATCCCTCTTAGATCTGACATTTGCCAAACCATGCATGCGATATCCTAGAGTCATGCAACATTGCACATATCGAACGATGCGATATCTTAAAGCCGTACAATATCACACAAATCGCCCTTTTCCGATATCCTAGGGTCATGCGATATTGCACCATTATTATACAAATAACTCTATAGGAAATATTAAAACCTCACTATTCTAAGACAAATGTCAGGTTTAAGGACGTCCAATTTGCCTTTTAAATATTTCATCTATCATTCATTGGTTTCGTTCTAAGCTATAATTTATGTTATTCACTTAATCTATATTAATAGTAATCTAAAGTGTGTCCTCATCTATCGTTTTCCTTTGTTTAGAACTTTTCATTTTCATCTTTAACAGTCCATACTTCCTTTATCAACCAAAAATTTCTGTTGCTGAAAAATTCATGACAAAGTTATTACGTATATAAATCCTGTATTCGAGTGGAAGGATGAATCCTCAGCTATCACATGTGGATGGAAAATGTTTGGTGATCCAAACTATTTATCTCTAATGGCAAGAAATGTGGTGATTAAAGTTCGACCCAAGTTAACCCTTGTTTGAAAACTGTAGCTTCAAATATTAGTGTAGGCGGTAAAAACGACACCTACTTAGATTGAGATGAGACAAACTTCTTAGGACAGGGAATACTGAACGCCAAGAACCTGAAAAGGAAGGAAAAGGGCTAGAGTCAGAGCCCCTGGCTGCCGTGAGCCGAAGGCGCTCCGATGCCTGAGTTAGTTCTGAGAAAACTAAGTAGGAGGAGGAGGAGGAAGGGAATGAGACGATGTGAGAGTATTGTGAGTTACGTACCTCCTTGGGGCTGATCCCTAGTGCATATAGGTGGACATTCCTTGTTCATTCTCTCTGTGAGTGGGGGTAGGTGGGGTGAGGTCCCATCGATCCTTACCCTGACAGGCAGCAGTGGTGAAAAAGGCAACATCCCATCCCCACTTTCCATGCCTTCAGTCAGTTGATGTAAATGGCTGATAAAGCTAACTTCTTATCGCTATAAATGAGCGATCCTATCGTCATAAATGAATGCTCATATCTGTCAGGGCGCGCCGCATTTCCCGGTGGAAGGTTTGCCTTTAGCATTCTTGGTCCGAGACCAAGAATGGCTTGGCCGTGCTGTGCTTTTGTACTGAGCTGGCATTCACGCCGAGCTGCCGAACCGCGCTGCCGTGCTGGTACTCTTGACTGAGCTGCCGAGCTGACGGGCTATGACTACAGAGGCCGAGGTGATCAGCGAGTCCTACTGTAATCCTTACTTAATTTTGTCATTACGGTGTTTTACCCACACAATTGCCCCTTAGCTTTTGACTTCTAAGAGTCTTCCAGCTCGAGGAGGTCAGAAGCTTGGTGACTGTATAGCTGGCTCCGCTACCGAGCTCGAGTGAGGGTTACCGTCGTATGGGAGGGAGCTACCGGGACAGAGGAGCTTCGGATCAGGGGGGTCCCCCCTAGGCCTGGTGGTCGTCGCTAACGTACGGTCCCCTTCGAGATGTCTCTTCGCCTGTCCAGGATATTTAATAGCCATCAGATATCGCGCCGATGGTGGCACGTGTTGCCTCTTTTGGTTGCCACGCAATTACTTCGATGAGACGTTAGGGCTGATTGAGGGGACGCCTCTTAAAGGCTCTTCTCGAAAGCCGAAACGACGTCTCTAGTCCTTATAAATTAGGGCGTCTCCTTCGTCTTCACTTTCTTCTACTTTCTTCAAATTTCTACTGCGCTCTGCAAGAGAACTTCTCCGACGTCCGTGAACTTCCGACGATCATGTTTGTGCAGTCCCCTTTCGTAGGACTTCTTTCTGTTTTCCTCGTCTTTTCTTTTAGGTAGACCCTCGTCTGAGTTGAGAATGGGGATCTATAGACATCTGTTAGGAGACCCAGGTTCCATAAATTATTTTAGGGATGCATACAAGGTCCCTGCCAATGTGGAGGTCAGACTGGATGGCCCTGATGACGGCCTCGCCTAACGCAATGGCTGGATGCCATTCTGGTTGGTCTCTGTAATGGAAGGAGGGGTCCGCTTCCCCCTGCATCCACTGGTCCGGGACTGCCTCCGGGAGTGGAGGTTGTGCCCATATCAACTACTCCCCAATGGATACAAAATCATAATGGGAGTAGTGCGGCTAAACGAGATTTTGATAATCGGCCTCGGTGTCTCGGACATCGAGGACACGTATGACCTCTGCAAATCCGCAGAAGGGGACACCTATTACCTCCGGCTGAGGGTCCGCCGGACTAGGTTGTGACCGCGCTAGAGGACTCCAACAAGTACGCGGGCGAAGACCGAGTACTCGTCAGAGGAGGATGGGAGTTTGGTGAAGTGGAGCCTGCCACCACGGTCCGGATTCCTTGAAAAATAAGAACTCCTCCAAGTAAAGACCGAAGTCCTTTCGATTTGCAGTTCTTCCTTTTTTCTACGCCTGGCTCCTGACACAGTTTTTTGTCTATCAGATTTCCGCGAAAAGAGGGAGCTCGCCAGGAAGAACCACTGGTGGGCGAACAGCGCGTGGCACGAGAAGGTGAGAAACTACCGCGGCCACAACTGCCGTGCTGCGTGGTCTCTCCTGGGGTACGTGCCCCACTACAGATCCTTCAACACCTCCAGAAGGGTGTCGGGAATAGACTCCGTGCTGCGCGGGGAAGGCGTTAGCCAAGGATTAGCGACGACCACGGTGCCCGGCTCGGCGGCAGTGACCGTCGCGATTCCTACCGGACGTCTGATTGAGTCTGCAGACCATGCTCCAGCACTTCCCGTCGCAGAGCCTGTCGGGACCTCGGGAGCCGAGCCCCGGCCTTCTCGAAGGAAGAGGTTAGTAGCCTCCAGCTCTGAGGAAGAGGAAGAAGAGGAAGAGGAAGAAATGCTATGCCAGCGCGGGCGGCGTTACGCTGCAGAAGACCTGTCTGCGGCGGCCTTCGGGGACATCGGAGGCGAGGTCCGGAATCCCCCTCAGGCAGTGGCTGCAACGCCTGCGGCTGTTGCGGGTGGAACTCCTGCCCAGGATGCCGAGACGATCCATGCAGCCGCGACAGAGGCTACACGGTCTGCCGCGGCCGAGGTCGCCTCGGCTCCGCCTCCGGCCATCGTCGTGGGTGACTCGCCCCCCGATCACGCTGCAAGGGCTGGAGGTCGCGCTCGCTCCGCCGAGGTCACTGAGGGCGGGCGACCCGAGAAGAGAGCAAGGGTCGAGGCTTCGCCTGGCCCCTCTTCACCTCCGCCTGCTGGCGGGACGATCCTGCCCCCCCCTTTGGCTCCGTGGAGGCCGGCCATCGAGGAAGTTCTGGGGAGGCAGCTGGCCGAGACAGACTGCGCGACCGATCCCCAAGTGGTCGCAGCACTGGGACGCGCCTATGCCCATCCTCAGGACATGGTGATGTGGGCTGGGATGGACAACGAGTCACTCCTGCTCTCCTCCATGCGCTTTCTGGTATCGGTAAGTGCAATTTCCACCCCCCAGAGCTTTTAGTTTGGTGTTCTTTTATTGACTTTGGGTTCTCTTCTTGTAGCTGTTGCAGAAATGCCAGATGGGCATAGAGAGGCTCAACGCAGCCGAGGCGAGGGAGGTGGAGTGGGTGGTCGAGAGGGACGAACTGCGAGCGTCCTTGGTGGCTAAGGACGCGATGCTGGCAGAAGAGGTGGGCAGAAATGCTGGCCTCGTCTTCGATTTCGAGGAGTCCCAGGTCGTGGTCGAGCGCCTTAAGGACGAGCTGGCGGACGAGAAGACCCAGAACCTCCATCTTGCCTCCGAGCTTGACGACCTCTGGATCGCGGTAGGGAGGCTGGAAGAGGACCTGCAGAATGCGAAGGGGACAAACAGGAGGCTCCTCTTTCAGCGGAACCGGGCGCAAGGTTCCCTGGAGATGGCGTTGAGGGGGAAGGCGGCCGAGATTGAGTCTGCTCTGGCAAAACAAGAGGCCAGGCTCAAGGAGGAGTTCCTGGCTGAGCATGACTCCATCATGGGGGAGGAGGTCGGCAGACTGTCAGTCGACTACAAGGCTCAGCTGCCAGGGATCCGGGACCGAGCCTGGGAGCTTGGCTGGAAAGCAGCCTTGAAGAAGGCTGGGGTCCTTGAAGATAGCCCTCTCTTCCAGAATCCCCCAAGGTTCCCTTACTCGGACTCGGAACTCGTTGCCGTGTCTCGGGCTTCCCCTTCCCTTCCTTCGCAAGCCTGTCCGAAGGCGAGCGCCGCCCCTGAGGCGCCCCCAGAGGCTCCAGCTGCCAGTGCCAACCCTGAGGACTCCCATGCGCCCGCGGTCGTCGAGGTCCCTCTCGAAGCCGTCGCTCCCGAGGCCAGCGTTCTTGAAGCAAGCGCGGTCGTCTCTGAAGCTACCCCGACCGCTCCTGAGGCCAGCGCGGTCGTGGCCGAGGTCCCTTTTGAGATCCCTCCAGAGATCAACTGCAATGTGGAAGCTGCAGCCCTCTGAGTCCCTTTTGTAAATTTTCTTTTATTGCATTTCCATTCATCTTGTAATCAGGATCTCGATTAATAAAAACTTTCTTCGCATTCTCTGGCTCTCTTTCTCCTTGTTTCTGATGAAATGGGTTTGTGGTCGACCTCATGTCGCCATGCTTTATTTGTTAAGTTGTTGGTCTGGATAACCGAACTCCTTGTCATTCTCAAAATTGGATATCTGCCCATGACCGAGACTTAGTTTATGAACCGTAGTCTTGATCGGCGTCCATGACCCTTGAGAGCAGAAGCTAACAACTCGAGGTATTTTTGGAAGTTTGACTTTATGGCCCCAGCTGGTGCTAGAATTGAGCCAGGAAGGTAGGCACTCGATTGAGCTGCCGAGCCGAGGGTGGTGCTGGCACTGGACCCCTGGACGCTTATGGTTGTGCCGCCAAAGCTGGTACGGGCACCAAGCTGAGGACGGTTGGCGCTCTGAACAGAGCTGCCGAGCCGAGGGTGGTGCTGGCACCAGACCCCTGGACGCTTATGGCTGTGCCGCCAAAGCTGGTGCGGGCACCGAGCTGAGGGCGGTTGGCGCTCTGAACAGAGCTGCCGAGCCGCGGGGTGGTGCTGGCACTGGACCCTTGGACGCTTATGGCTATGCCGCCAAAGCTGGTGCTGGCACCGAGCTGAGGACGGTTGGCGCTCTAAACAGAGCTGCCAAGCCGCGGGGTGGTGCTAGCACCGGACCCTTGGACGCTTATGGCTGTACCGCCAAAGCTAGTGCGGGCACCGAACTGAGGACGGTTGGCACTCTGAATAGAGCTGCCGAGCCGCGGGGTGGTGCTGGCACCGGACCCTTGAACGCTTATGGCTATGCCGCCAAAGCTGGTGCGGGCACCGAGCTGAGGACGGTTGGCGCTCTGAACAGAGCTGCCGAGCCGCGGGGTGGTACTGCTACCGGACCCTGATGTTGATGGCTATGCCGTCGAAGCTGGTGGTGGCACCGAGCTGACGGTTGGCACTCTGAGCTGCCGAGCCTAAGGGTTTTCGGAGCAATGTAGAGATTCATTCCAGAAAAATCGCCTTTTATTGATGTTTGAATTCTTGAATACATTTTTCAGAAGTAGAACTTTTTGAGATGCATCGCATTCCATGGTCGTGGGAGCTCCTTCCCCTCCATGTCTTCAAGTCGATAGGCAGATCTCCCAGCTGTTGAAGTTATTCTGAATGGTCCCTACTAGTTGGGCGCCAGCTTGCCTTTGTTTGGATCTCGGTCGCCGGGGAGTGTTTTCTTTAAGACTAACTCTCCCATTGCGAATTTTCTCTCCTTGACCTTCGGGTTGTATCCCCTGGCCAATTGTTGTTGATAGGCGGCCAGGCGGATAGCTGCTGCCTCTCTTCGTTCTTCAGCCAAGTCCAGCTCTCGCGCTACGTTCAGATCATTGAGGACCTGGTCACAGAGTTTCGACCTCAAGGGGAATAACTGCCTCCATGCTGTAGGCAAGGGAGAACGGAATAGCCGAGGTGGAGCGCTGTCACGACCCGGGCCCGAGATTAGGGTTACCATGGCCAAACCCGAGTCGCGAACGCCATACTTACTCCTGTAAACCTCGCATTACCGAAGCCAATACGAGATTCACAAGGGATCTTACATATACCTGTCAAATGTACATTTTGCGGAAATATATGCATACATTGACATTCAACGTTAATATGTACCAGTCCTTTACATACAGTAAAGTTTACTTACACATCTCATCTTCCTATTTAAATCAACCATGCATATTCAAATACAATGCATGTGATCACTATTGACAACAAAATCAATCTATCCAAAATGTTCACAAAATTTGCTAAACCGGTTGGCTCTGATTTACATCCATTCATTCAATCCTCCTGGAGGAACCGGATTGGTCTCCTCCGTTGGCGGCGCGGTCTCTGAACCACTGGAACGGGCAACTTGGCCTGTAATGTCATCAATAATACTGTGAACACGACGGTTCAACAATGTATACACAATTCTATGATAATCATATGTTTAGTATTTTGGTTCCAAAGTATAACAATCCTATACAAGTCAATTCAATTCAATTCAATACGTATAGTTCTTCCCTGAAGGAAGCATTTAATTTATATAGTTCTCCCCTGAAGGGAGCATTCAATTCATTATATACACTTTATCAAGTGTCTTTTCGTTGTCCTCTAGCATAGGCGGAAGGCGCACCAGTCACAACCCAGCCTCTCAAGGACTCATTTCATTTCAATATTACTCACTTTATTAAGTGGCTTTTCAAATGTGTGGGATTTACCAGTGTCTTGATCAAAGATCACCGGCATCACCACGGAGCTCCGGAACGCTCCATCTACTACAGCAGACTTAATCTTTCATACATTACAGTGTTTGTTCATTTCAGTTCTTTTCTTTTCATTTCATTACATTTCATTTCATAATTCAACACATTATTCAATGGTAGCTCAACAAGGAGCATAACAGTAGTAAACGAGAGAGGACAAGCCAACTCAAGTCGGAAACAATTAAATTTCCTAAAACAACATTCAGGTGAAACGTTCATTATGCAATGTAGGTGTTATTTTAGATGACATCACTTTTTAGTGAAATTTACATTCACATAAGTTTAGCTAACACCCATGAAGGTTTAGAAAAATATCAGAAATCAATTCTGATATCCCCTTAACTTCGGTCACCTCGTCGGTTACATAGCGGTTAGCCGCATTATGGATTTCGGCTGACCGAACCATATTCGGTCAGCTTTCCAGAATTTCTCAATTCACAGGACCATTTGCTCATTTCGGTCACCTGTTCGGTCACCTACTCGGCTGATCAAAATTCAAATTTCGATTAGCCGAATTTCTCACGGTCAGCTTACGGTTCATTTTCCAGAAGCTCAACCTCTGATGAAAAACCCTGACAAGATTTTCGGTTACCTTACGGTCAACCCTCGGCTAGCCGAACTCACAATTTCGGCTAGCCGACCTATGTCGGTCAGCTCTCGGTCAGGTGTCGGTCAGCCTGGCCGCTGACCGAATTGTGCCCAGAAGTTCAGAAAATTCTAAACTGAATTTTCTGAAATTGAACTCCTTGAGTTCTAACAAGTCGATTAACACCTGAAATCAATATAATTGAGTATACTTGCCTTGTTTAGAAACTAATCGGCAAGAATTCCCTTGTCTAGCTTGAATCCAAGATGAAATCCTCAAGCCAAACCTTCTTTTGAACCTAAAACCCAAAATTAATCCATATAATTGAGTATACTTGCCTTGTTTGGAAACTAATTAGCAAGAATTCCCTTGTCTAGCTTGAATCCAAGATGAAATCCTCAAGCCAAACCTTCTTTTGAACCTAAAACTCAAAATTAATCCACACAATAGAATTCTTGTGAATTCTTTGGGCCATAACAATTCTATCTCAATAATTAAACCTGGAAGTGCTGAATTCAACTCAAACACTTACTCGTAGCCTCTTTGGTGGAAATCTTGAGATCTTCTCAAGCTTAAACTCCAAGAAAGTAAGAAAAGAGATGAAGAAGATGATGGTGAAGATGGAGTCCCTCTTCACACACTTGCCAATTCTCCCAATCACCACTCAATGAAGAGAAAGTGCAAGAAAGAAGAAGAAGAGAAAGAGAAGAAGAGAGATCGGTTGAAAGATAAGAGAATGAACTCATTTGAGTTCATCTCTATCTAAATAAGTCATGTTTGCATTTTACCCCCCTCATATTTCTCTAATTACTATTTAAGTCAAATGAATGGTCATTTGAACCAATTCACGCTGAATGGAATCACTACAATTACAAAAGTTAACGTACTCCTCAAGATATACGTGCGAGTATCAAGAGTTTCCGTATTCGACGAAATACGCGTAATTTAGTATTTACGAAAAAGTCCTTGCATCACATGAGTTAGCTTAAAACCATGCCAATTCATTCATAACATTCACTACTATTTCCATTAAGCTCAATTTGACCATTTGAGCCACATTCTAAATCAATTTAGCCATTAATCAACATTAATTTAATATAACATGTTGAATTAGTATTAATCCCGATTAATTAGAGTTAATCTTAATTAACTCGGGACAGGGTGTTACAAGCGCCTTAGAGTAGTCCGGTAGGCCCATAGAACACTCGGTAGCTCTTCTGCCCATCTTCCTTTGGCTCGGTCGAGTCTCTTTTTAATTCCGTCGAGGAGCACTTTGTTCAAGAACTTGGCCTGACCATTGCTTTGTGGATACGTCGGGGTGGAGTAGATATTTCGAATGCCGTACTCTTGGCAGAAGCTCTTGAAGAAGTTGGAATCGAACTGCGTTCTGTTGTCGGAAACGAGAGTTCGGGGAATTCCAAATCTTGTGATGATGTTCTTCCACACAAAGTTCTTCGTGTCTAATTCGGTGATGGAGGACAGAGGTTCAGCTTGAACCCATTTTGTGAAGTAGTCTGTGGCCACTATCAACCATCTTTTGTTCCCTGGAGTTCGGTGGAGTGGTCCAACGATGTCCAGGCCCCACTGGGCGAAAAGCCACGGACTGGAGAGGGGGCTCAGGTCCTGGGCTGGCTGGTGGAGAGAGAGTGTGAGAACTTCTGGCACTTTTGGCATTTTCTGGCGTAGAGCTGGACGTCCTTCTGCATGTACTGCCATCAGTAACCTTGGCCAACCACTGCGGATAGTAGACCTCCTTTATTGCGCCTGCCTCGAGGAGCTTCTGAACTTCCTCAATCACGGCCTCAGTTTGCGGGACCCCAGTCCGGCGCGGTTTTTGAAGCACAGGCTTATGGTTGGGGTCCACCTTTAATTCATGGCACATGACTGCCGGGTCGATGCCGGGCATCTCATAGGGTGTCCAGGCAAAGACCGCTTTATTCTCCACGAGGAGGTCAAGCAGTTCTGTCTTTTCGGACTCGGGGAGCTGGCTTCCAATTAGGAAGAATCTGTCTGGGTCGGCGGGATCAATGTTGACCTTGGTGAGGTCCTCGATGCTTTTCTGCGCCGGAGCCCTGCCAACGTCCCCGAGCTCGGCCTCTCTGTCCAGTTCAGCCACATTGACTTGAGATGATTCAGCTTCTCCAGGCAGCACGGCCAGCAAGCATTGCCTGGCCATGTGCTGGTCGCCTCTGATGGTGATCACATCCGTTCGGCCTGACTGGTTTTCCAGAGGGAATTTGAGCTTTTGATGGCGGGTGGAGGGCACCGCCTCCATGCTATGTAGCCACGTCCTCCCCATTATAACATTGTATGGGGAGGGGACATCGACTACTAGGAAGTCAACTTGCCTGCAGGCGCCACCCACTTGGACTCTGAGGGAGATCTTACCCTTGGGGTAAACAGGCTTGGAGCTAAAGTCGACCAGAGGGGTACGGGCAGCCTGAAGGTCCTCGTCCTTAAGTTTCAACTTCTTGAAGCAATCATAGTACAGGATTTCGGACGAACTGCCAGGGTCGACAAGGACTCTCTAAACCAAGAAGTTCTGCAGCTTCAAGGTGAGCACTAGAGCGTCGTTATGTGGGAGTTCGACGTCTTCCAAGTCCTTGTCAGAAAACCATACTCTGACCCCCTCCGTTTTGGTTTTCTTTGCGGCCGGCTCTGGTGCCGCGGTTAGCACTTGCTTCTGATGGGAGGTTCGCCTGGCCTCGGCGAGATGCTTGAGAGCTTCCCTTGGGTGGGGCGGCGAGGTGAATGACATTGATGATGCCTTCTGGCTCGCTATCCTGGTTGTCAGCGTCTCTCCGTGGAGGTCGGTCAGTACCTCGGCCTTCCACCTTAATGTAATCCCTGAAGTGCCCCTCCCTCACGAGGTTCTCCAGGTGGGATTTGTAGCTCTTGCACTCGTCGGTTCTGTGCTCATTTTGCTTGTGGTATGCACAGAACTTACTCTAGTCCCGAGAGGAGGGATCAGTTGTCATCGGCTGCAGCCACTTGAAGAAAGGCTGCGCTTTTATTTTATTAAGGAGCCCATAGATTGACTCCTTGAAGATAGTATTCACTGCCACGTGGGAGGCCACCTCGTGGCCTGACCTTCTACCGTTCCCCGATGCCACTGCCGAAGTAAAGGGGGTTCGGCGCTGATCCGAGGATCGGGCCTTGCACCAATCCGGGGACGGATCTCTGCGACAATCCTCCCTCCTGGAGGACCTACCATCTCCCTTGGCTGGTTGGTTCTTCCTGGTGAGGTCGAAGTTTTCGCGACCTCGCACCTCGTCTTCTTTTGCCAGTATGAACCGATTTGCTCGGGTCATCAGCTCTTTCATGGTGGTCACGAGGTACATTACCAACTGTGCCCGAAGTTGGATGCCCAGCCGCAGAGCCAGCTGGAAGGACTTTACTGCTAACTCTTCAGAAGCGCACTCGATCTGGCTGTAGACAGTCCAGAACCGAAGAGCGAACTGGGTGACGCTCTCGTCTTCCTGCATCCGGAGGGCCATTAGGTCAGCATCGGTCTTCGGGATGACGCGATGAGCCTGTAATTTTTCTAGGAAGGAGGTCTGGAGCTGCCGCCAACAAGAGATGGAGCCTTCAGGAAGCGAGCAAAACCATCGCAGGGGGAGATCCGCCAAATTAGAGGAGAAAACTCGATAGTTTAGGGAGTCATCATCCCCCCAGACAGACATCCTCTGGACGTAATGTCGGAGGTGAGCCGCAGGGTCCGAGGTTCCGTCATACAAGGCAAACCTCGGGACGCTGAACTTCTCGGGGAGTGAGTATTTTCTTATCTCCTTAGAGAAAGGAGACACGCTAGTGTCCTCAGCTTCAAAGGCACTATACTGGTCTCGGATAACACCAGCTATCTCCATATTCTGGCGGATTGTCTGCTTCACCTGCTGGTCGATCCACTGCTTCATTTCTTTATCTTCCGACACCTGGCGCTGCTTCTTCGGTCCTTCACACACGTGACTGCTGCTGGAGCCTTCTTCTCCGTGGTCTCGGTTGCGCCTTTTATTATTGAGGACGTGCCTCAGGTCTCGCCCGTAGTCCAGACGCCTGGGTGGTGGACTCCGACCCTTTTTGCCCTCGAGCTGTTGCTTGAGCTGCCGCATAAGCTCATGCTGCTCCTGGATGAGGCGGTTCTAAGCCCTGATGTCATTCAGGAGGGGGTCTTCGTTTTGATCGAGGCTGGCTTGATGGTGTGACTGCGATCCAGCCCGCGCTGACTTTTCACATGGCTTGGTGACCGACTTGTCGCTTTGCCTGGCCCGCTCATGGCTATGGCGAGGCTGTTCCGGAGGTGGGACGTCGCGAAGGGCAGGCATGGTCAATCCCCTAGACCGTGACTGCGTCCGGATCGTGGGAGACCTGCCCCCTGACCTCCTTTGTTGAGGGGGTGGAGTTGGAAGATTCCGCACCGGCGTAGGCTGTATGGACAGAGCCTTGCCTTTGGAGGGTTCTTCGCCATTTCTGGTTTTTGGAGGGATGGTGCTTACAAGCTTTTAGTTCAGTTTCCCACAGACGGCGCCAAACTGTAGGCGGTAAAAACGACACCTACTTAGATTGAGATGAGACAAACTTCTTAGGACAGAGAATACTGAACGCCAAGAACCTGAAAAGGAAGAAAAAAGGCTAGAGTCAGAGCCCTTGGCTGCCGTGAGCCGAAGGCGTTTCGATGCCTGAGTTAGTTTTGAGAAAACTAAGCAGGAGGAGGAGGAGGAAGGGAATGAGACGATGTGGAGAGTATTGTGAGTTGAGTACTTCCTTGGGGCTGATCCCCAGTGCATATAAGTGGACATTCCTCGTTCATTATCTCTGTGAGTGGGGGTATGTGGGGTGAGGTCCCATTGATCCTTACCCTGACAGACAGTAGTGGTGAAAAAGGCAACATCCCATCCCCACTTTCCATGCCTTCAGTCAGTTAATGTAAATGGCTGATAAAGTTAACTTCTTATCGCCATAAATGAGTGATCCTATCGTCATAAATGAATGCTCATATCTGTCAGGGCGCGCCGCATTTCCTGGAGGAAGGTCTACCTTTAGCATTCTTGGTCCGAGACCAAGAATGGCTTGGCCGTGCTGTGCTTTTGTACTGAGCTGGCATTCACGCCGAGCTGCTGAACCGCGCTGCCGTGCTGGTACTCTTGACCGAGCTGCCGAGCTGACGGGCTATGACTACAGAGGCCGAGGTGATCAGCGAGTCCTACTGTAATCCTTGCTTAATTTCGTCATTACGGTGTTTTACCCACACAATTAGGATATATTTTCTTTTGGGATGGAAGAGATAAGAGTAATTGTGGTGTAGTTTAACCGATCAATGGTACTAACAACCCATTAAAGAATCAACTATAGATTTGAGATATTTGAAGATGCAATGTAACAACCTTATGATCACATATAATTATTCTGAAATGGCCTACTCAGTAGAAAAATGAAAATACAGCGGTAAACATGGATCTGCTGTTAAATATATAGTATAGAGGGAGAAGGTTTTGAGAAATTCGAGTCCTTTGAATGAGTCAGTCCCTAGAATTACTTTTAACAGGGCTCATGGCAGACATTAGAGAAACCATGGCTTATGAAACATTATCCTAGTCTAATTTAAAATCCAGAGAATGAAAAGTTACAGTATGCAATGGTAACCCATGCCTCTTCTTCATTTACAAATAGATCTTTGCCAGACTTGCCTGTACCTCCATGCTCTTCAACTTACACAGTACATGTAGGTACTGGAAGTGTTTACAATACAAAACAAATGGTCCAAACTACCAGCACGTGCCCGTTGAATAAAGAGTATATATCATCAATGCACTGTTTTATTTAAAGCATGATTTCAGACAATGTATTGGCTAAAGCCGAGATCTCTTGTGTGTCGGCCGATAAATCGGGCTTGGAATGATATGTATATTTTTTATAGACCTTTTTATGTTCCTTGAAAGATTTACAAGTTGTTCATGGATATAAGAAGCAAAAGTTTCAGCCATTGATGGGTTTAATCTGAAACATAAGATGTATGGAGTTTGTACTAGAATTCTATCTTCACAACCCTTATATTATATTTTGTTATTTTATTTACAACCTAAAAGAAACTAAAAACTATGATTTAAATTTTTATGAATAATTTTTAAAAAAAGAACTGGAAAAATCTGAAATATCAATCGCGCTTTGATATTGTGCAAAACAGTGTTTTAGAACCATGTATAGGATTACTCTTAGGGCCTGTTGTTGGAGGAGGATATTTGGTAGTTGCCCCTAGATGGATTTACGAATAATTATCCTGAGCATTTTGAAATTTAAAATTTGGAGAATTTTATAAGCCGAAGAACAATGTTATAAGAGGTTGAATTCTTGAAAACTTACAGAACAAAACAAGAAGCTTTAAAAGTGCTGAGGGACAACCAACTGACATATTGTCCGAAATCCCCAACATTAATAAAATTCCCATCAAGAAATCTTGCAAACAAACGCCCCTTAGTAGGAGGATGATTTATCTCATGGGTAATGATGTAATTAGAAAACTAAAATAGAAATAGAAATCAAGCTTACTATGATGAAGCCATATTATGATATATCTCTTCGTGAGATGGAAAGAGAGGTGGGAAAAAAGAAGTGCTTTTCACATGAGTGCCGTGGATTGTTCTTCACGGGGTCGGGTTTTTATATTAACAGATGACAGTCAGCATTTGACTATGTGATATAAGACTCAGCAACATGTGATGTAGGGACAGGATTTCATAGAGAATGAGCCATGGAGAACTCCTCTCAAAATTCCCATGCACTTATCTAATCCGCTGAGGGAGGGACCATGACACAGGCCAAACCTCATTGAATGTTATCTTAACAAATACACCTCAACAGAAACTTCCCAATTTCCAATTCACATGTTCTGAAGTGGTCCAAACATCATGTGGGGTGGGTCGCAGAATGTCACATTAACTAAAAAGATAGGTAATGCCCCTTCCACTTATCAGGTGGGTCACACATGCAATGATTTTTCACTTCACTCCCTTACATTGTTATTTCAACTACAACTTTACTATTGATTAATGTGTTATATGCTAATCTATGGTTGTTCTTTGGTAACTTTTAAAGTTCATTTCTGAGCTGAAGATGGACCAACGATCACGATTTACTCCTATCCGGTCTCCGCTGGATCAACGCTTGGATCTAGCGCACGAGTGTCAAGCAGGGCTCACACGTGTTTACTGTATTATATCTATTGATTATGCAAGTGGCAATAAAAACTTGTGTGATTAGTCTGATACTCCAAAGGTTTCTGATCAAATATAATTTTTCATTCATGGACAGCGTTTGTTGTGGCGACACAGACGGAATGGCGGATGTCCTAGATACTTTTGATGATGGACCACTTCCATTCAGAGGGCAGCACATGTGTTTTGAGACCCCAAAATAACTCTCATCTCTCTCCCTTTGTAGTTTGTATAGATCTCTCAATTAACACTTAAAAAGAGGAGATAGAGAGAGAGAGTGAGAGTCATATGGTCTCATATGCCAAACATTGGACCACTAAAAGAAAAAGAAATCAAGTGGTGAGAGAGAGAGACAGTCCAAAGCTCGAATCTCAAACAAATAGAAGACTCTCCACACCTTGGACCAGAAGCAAGTCTAAGAAGGACCTCGCTTCTTCTTGCCAAGTAGTCATTGGAGTTTGTAAACATGTGCATGAGACAAGTAAAGCAATGGATATTTAAGCCAAAGAAATAAAAATATGGTCCCAAAAGAGATGATAAAAAGCTCATTTCAAAGAGCAAAAGGAGGTTTCCAAAGAGGAAAAGGTATTAGCAATTCATAGCTCTATGTTTTGAAGCGCGTCTTTGCGAATTAATGAATACCAAGTATCCTATGTTTTAAATTTGGTAATCATGGACCAACATTGCTTCATTTTAAGCATTTCTTTTGTGAGTCATAGTAACTAGCTGCCCTTCGGTCAGTGGTGGTAACTGGTAAGGATGGCCCATAATAGTATTACTATGTATTATAAAGGAACCTCTTTTTTCTTCGGGTGATTCTAAAGGACCTCTTTGTTCTTTTATAAATGACAACAAATAGGAAAACTCTCACTAAGGGGACCTTGCCAGGCTTTAATAAAGTAATGGCAAAACTTCATGGCAGAAGAAAAGCCAGACCATCAACTACAAATTATTTATATATATATATTATATCATTTCTTCCACAGGGAATAATCTGCTGCCAGGATTTCAAACCTTTCACATACGTATAAACCTATTGTGACTGATAAGTTTAGCAGACTTTCATGGAGGGTATGCCTCAGACTTTGGCACTTTCACTACATTGGCACTTTGAAGTTATTTATTTAGGAACCCATAATTTCTCTATAGATTCATTCCTTTTGTTGAGTTATATATTAAAAGGAAACCAGCTGTTATCATCCCATTTGATATACGTTAGGTGCATCTTTCCATGTGGATTGGAAATAAACCCAATGGTTTGCTGTGGCACTCGCATCAAGCCATACTACACTTGATTTTGGCCTCAAAATCTAATGGTTTTGTCTGATGTAATTTACAATACAACCCAATGTGAAAATGATGATAAAATCTAAGTGCCCAAAGCGAAGAGCAGGAGCGGGGGCCGGCAGCGCTGAAATGGTAAATTTTAAAATAATTATATGTCCGAAACGCCTATACAGCATAGCGTTTGTGGGTTTATAAATAACTAATTAATGTGCACGAATATATCTTATCTATATATTTAAGTATAAAAAATGGAGAAAAAAATTAACTTTGCAATTGGATCACATAAAATTGACAATAATTAATAAATCAAAAGAAATTTATTCATTCAAAAGAAAAATGTCAATCTTACAGAAAAAGAAAATTCACAAAAAATAAAATATTTTACACGGTTCACTCCATTTTCGGTCAAACCGCAATATGAGAATGGTCGATTCGTTTTCTGAGAATAGTCGAACTGTGCTCCAAAGATGGTTCTGCTCCAAAAATGCCGATCCGTATTTTTTGAAGCGGGATTGAAAAAAATGAGAGCAGGTTCCAGGCACTAAGGATAAAACCAATGTCGAGCAGTATCTAATGATTATAAATGGCCCACATGATACCTAATAAAAATGAGGTTCATATAACTTGGGTTTGATGTTAGGTTTAGACATCAGGGCCACCCAATCACAATATCATGAACAACATTAATGAGATATCTACAATTCTTTCGTGGAGTCTGGATCTGGTGAGAGAAATTTTCACGATAATTATGAGTGGACCATTTACAGTCCGCCACATCACCGATGGCCACTTTGACATCAATGGGTATTATGGTGGGGCAGATGAACATATATAGCATTAATTTCAAGTGAACATTAATGACATTGTTATCCTGTACAGCATTGAGTTAAAAGCAAAACGTGTGGTTTTAATTGGCTGCATGGAGGACAACCTTTTTCATTTCGAAAGATAGATTTTGCGAGATTCTTCTTTTAAAATGGAGGGAGATTTTGTGAGTTTCTCTTTGTGGGGTGTCATACTCAGCATCCCTGTATTTTAAAATTTTAATGTAGCCATGAATATGCCTCTTGGAGGGTGTGATGTGTGAGTTGTGTCACAGTGTTAGTACCAACTATCAAGCATGCAGACACCAGACGGAGACCAGAGGGGATGGCCCTCAAAATCCGGGCCAGCAGTCCGACACGCGGCACAGATCTCTCACCAGAACTTCAGCTTTTGGATTTAAAGCCATAAACTCAACCTTGGACAATGAACTTGTCCCCCATTTGATGGCCCCTTTTGGGTTTGGGCGGTCGGGATCTTGTGATAGCTGTTTTTCAAGTGTCCAAACTCAGATATGCATTGGGGTGTTATGTCAATGATATTATTAATCATATGCTCAGTTTTTAAAGCAACTAAGGAGAATATCAATTCACAAGAAGAGCGTATATTTTGGATGGCTTAGATTTTCAATAGACAAACTTCACTTGAAATTCAAACTTTTGAGATATACTATTTTACATTGGGCTGTACAAAATATTGCCGCAACCGAAGCTATTGTGCACCAACGTTTGATGGGATTGGCTCAGGTGGGATTGGGCGAGGCATCTGAGCCCACATCTTAAAGATCTCTCTTTTATCACTACCAACTTATGTTTTGGTGTTGAGTTATATTTTAATTTAAATTGACCTACCATTAGATTGATCATGTGCAAACAATTCTAAATATATTTAGATAAGATAAATTTGACAGTGACCTTTACTTTATGTGGAGTGAGATTTGGATAAATGCCAATAGTTGAGTGACAATAAGTTTGAGCCATTACGATTTAATTGTGAACCAAGTGGCTCGCCCTAGAGGATTCGGATTTTCTTATTATGGGTTATTAAAAAAACGTAAATGAAAGAGCTTGTGGGCTCATTGGTCCAGTAGGATGCTTTCAAGCTATGGAATGGACGACCAACAGATAAGGAGAGAAGTTGATCTTCAACATCCATTTTGCACTAGAATTATAAGCTTATAACATCCTTAATGCCTTTTTAACCCATAGATGCAATAATCTGAAAGTGCTTACAGATCTGATATGACCAACGGAACTTACAAACTCTTCCATATGCCCCATGCTAAAAGCAACAATCATCATCGTCGCTGATCAAGAAAAGGGAGGGGAGGCATCATTGTCCAAGTGACTATTTGATGATTTAGACTTTTTTGTGCAATGAGAGGATTCTGTACTTCATGAAATTTCTATTTTTATGGAAAAGAAGAATCTTACATTCCCAACCCTCATAGGAAATTGATCTCCTCTCTAGAGGAGAATCCTTTTTGTCCATAAAGAAGATGTGTCTCCTGAGGTAAAGAAAGGTAGGCTATATGAAAAATTAGAACAATTTTATTCTCTATCGAGGAATCTCTTGTTGCACTAACACACCTTAAAAGATACAAGAGTAGACCAATCACATAAGTAGTGAATTGTGGTAGATAGAATACACCATCCTCGTATTAACATCAATGGGGCTCTACTATGAAATCTAAACTATTCAAAACAATCATTCACCTGCCTACAGTCTATTGAGAACTTATAGAACACAGAATTAAAATAAAAGTCTAGTATAAATTAATTGTGTTCGACTCATGATTAATTTTACGGTGAACCCACTCTAATTGTAGTAAAATTTAACTAAAGGATAATACATAGTGGAGTAGCTGTTTTAAGAGTTTAGATTTCAAAGGTGAGCTCAAAATGGAATTATAGGAAAAGAAAAGCTTCTTGAAGTTAAAGTGTCAAACGACCCATATTCTAGGGCACCTACTTTGAGTGAGTCCTGTTCGTCTCTCCTTTTGGTAAGGGCCCCAATGGAGCAAGGACATTCAACTGTTTGAATAGAGAGACGGACTTCCAACAAGTATAGGAAAGAACATCTGACACTTTTTTATATAAAATACCGAAGTATGCTTTCCTCTCTTTTGAAACGTAAAATTGACTTTGTTTTTCATTTTTGGGTCTATGGTTCTAAGCTTTGGGCTCATGAGAACGTTGGAGCGTTTATAGCTATGATGCCCAAATACGGCAAGGGCACAATATAGACATGGTAGGGACATAACTTTTACATGTAAAAAGTGAAGTGTTAGATACAATACGACATGATACGTTGCCCATTTTGAAGTATCTGTGAATCATAGGTTCATAGTTGAGCCCACCTACTTAAAGTCTCAACAGCTTAAAATAAATGACCCTATGTTGTATGAGATTCAACATTAGTCTGACTATAATATTTCCGTTTATCCATCACAATATTGATCATGTAGCGCTTGAATAAAAATTATAAAAAAATTATATTTTTTAATACATGATTACTCTGACAATGAGTTTATCTTCTATCAAAGTGAATTGTGGTGATGACACATACAAGGGGGGGCATCTTATTTTAAGTGGTTTGAATTTTCGATAGACAGTCTTACAAATTTCTCATAAGTTTAAGCTGTTTATTGTGAATTTCCCTTAGATTGACATGCTAATAAATTCCTTGAGGCTACGCTAGACATTGTTATTAGTGCAATCGAATCCTTAGATTTTTTTCAATAAATAAGCCCGACTAGACATTGTTAGCTGTGCAATCTCATATGGGTCGCACCTGATTCACACAACTAATGCTATACTATTTTAGATTCCTAGCCTAGAACCCCAAATCTAGTCAAAATAACTTAAAACAAGTTTTTTTTTTTTTTTTTGAAGGCACCAAAAGAAAAATCTTCCTTAGATTTAGTAATCTCGATGGAGTAGGAACCTTAAGACATTACGAATAAAACATTGTGGACTGGTCCCTTCTAGCCTTCTCAACTGTGAAAATAGAAAGACCTTATCATTGTAGCAAGGAGATGTATTTTAAAGAAAATCAGGCCATCATTTTGAAAATTTGATTTGATGAAGCTCTAGGAAAAATATAGGATTGCCAAAGTCTTTATTTTATTTTTCTTTTTCCTTATCTTTTTCCCGTGACTATTGGCTTTGAGATTCCGCTGTGATAACTATAAGATGAAGATCATCTTAAAACTAACCCAAGTGGTAAGGAGAGTCAGT
Source organism: Persea americana (assembly GCA_029852735.1). Lineage (NCBI taxonomy): Eukaryota > Viridiplantae > Streptophyta > Magnoliopsida > Laurales > Lauraceae > Persea > Persea americana. Next base: position 55,851,963 of record CM056812.1, read on the forward strand.
TCTTACACAGAAGCATGTGGTTTGTATTCTAGATACGTCGCCTCTTTCACTTGTGTGAGTTCGTTTCCGCGTGTAGACCTTCTCCCTACATAAATGGGCTACTTTTCATATGTACGTAGGTCTCTCTTACCCTCTGTTTGGGAAGGAGAGGGTGGGGGGGAGGGGGGGGAGAAAAAAAGGGGGAAAAATGGAGGGAAAGTGGAAGTTGATGGTGTTGGGGAAGGAGGGAGGGGAAGTGGGGGAAGGAAAATGGGGGTAAAATGCTTGTGGGGCCACCTTAAAATTTTCCCCTAAAAAATGGGGGGAAAGTGGGAGGAAAGTGCGAGGGAAAGAGGGGAGGGGAGAGAATTTTACTAAAATGCCCTTATTATCTTTTCACTTTTTCACAAAGTAAGGGTAAAATAATAATTTTGTCTTTACCTCACAAACAAATAAAATCCTATTTTTTCACTTTTCTTTCCCCTCCTCTTTTACTATCCAAATAAGAGGAAAAAAAATGAATTTTACCTTCCCTCTTTTCAAACATAAGGTTAGGTTAAAGCACCGGGGTGAAAAAGAAAAAGAAATTTTTTTTGCGGGTCGTCGTGTATACGATCAAATTGCAAGTATGGTGTCCAATCAAAATGAGAAATATATTAGTTCTCAGTCTTTTAAATTCTGTACTCTACAAACAGTACCAAAGTTCTGAGTCATCCTACACAAGGTGGGTGGGACTGTCGAGATCTTTTGTATTGGGACATTTAAGTGGGTTGTCCTTTCACCACAGTCACTTCATTTAAATGATAAAGTTTACTCCATGGGGGTTGGATCCAACTATTTTGGGTGGGACCCACAAGTCCTCGTCAGTAGAATTTACATAAAATCAAGGTATGCCAGTAAGAATCAAGAAGAGTAAGAGTAAATCATTTGTTTTTACGCAAGCAAGTTCAATTTTTGTGCATTAATTGTGTTTTCTGAATGGAACTGCTGCCTGTGCCATCTGCTCTGGAATGGTGTCATCAAAAGAAGAAACGAACAAACATAGGTCAATTTCAGACATCAAATGACTTAATTAACCCCAATCTTTATTCAAAATGCCAGCCCCTAAGCCAAATATTATGAGAAAGCCCTTCACTCGGGAAACAATGATTGCACACTGTGATAATATTTTCGCAAAACAAAATCAAAGTCTTTGTGGATATAAGTTAATTTTGATCCTCTCTCCCACCGAAGGATTTGTGTATTTCACTGTTCACATAAAAAAATGTTCGTAAAAGAAATACAGAATACATTTCATAGGCTTTAGTTTTTGGGCCGTTTCCAAATGTGCCTAATGCTATAAATCATGTACCCGGCTTGCAATGGGACCCACATTTGATTAAGTAATTGGCTAGAGCTAAGGCTGATCTCTTGATTAGGTTTTAATTCATGACTTTATAAGAGTTTGGATTGAGACTGAAGTCTTGATCAAGAGTTTTGGATCGACATCCAACTTGAATGTGGCTTATCTCCCACTTGGTCATGTGACGAAGGATTCTTTGTATTTTTGTACATCAATAACATTTGGAAGACAGTTAAATGTGACTTTGCCAGTGTTATCTCCTCTGCTCATATCATTATCTTCTCTATAAAATTTGACTCAAATTCACCTTCACTAGAGTGATATATGCATTGGATTTACCATCTCAATCTGATGGTAGATATCACTCTAGATAAAATAAAATTTGGGATACAAACCTGGGCTATTATAAATGAATTAGATCAACAAAGGTGGGCTCCACCAATGAGAAAGAAATTATACATGAGTTGGTGTGATCAACCAAATATGGGGATAGCATAGTATGCTTTCTCAAAAGCAATAGGGTCATTTGGTCAAATGCCCTACTAAGTCACATCTCTGTACTAGAAATCATACCTGGACAAATACATCAGACCGTTGGATTAAGTATCCAATCTCCTTCCTTCCTTTACTTCAATAATTACATCATCATATTAATCATATATCATTATATCCCTATTTACATTTTCCACAAAAAAAAAATGTGTTCCCTTCTTTTTACTACCATTTTCTCTTTCCCCACCCTCTGTTTCTCATTCTATGGCCCCATGCCCTTCCCTTCTCACCTGTTTTATAGCCCTAGACACAATAGAACCATTTGCAACAAAACCCAACTCTTTCTGACAGTCTCTTCTCTGGGACTCCTAAGGCATTGTTGCCTTGTGTATGTGTGTCCTTTTGAAGCTTTTCTTTCTATTGAATAGGAAGATGGAAAAGCTCTTCCTTTTCACCTCCACACATTGATAAAAATCTCTTCTTTATTGTTTGTATTTATTTGGTAGACTGATTAGCTTTTGGTACCTTCAATGGCTCCTAGCTTTGACTGTGCAGCCTCAAGCCTCCTCTGCCCTGAGGATAACAACAGCATCTGGTCTGATGATGATGTTGTTGGAGGGGTGGAGGGACATACCTTTGAGAAGAGTCAGAACCATGGGTTTTGGGGGGATTTCTTGATGGGGCTGCCTTTGCAGGCTGAGGAGTGTCTGGAGGTGATGGTGGAAAGGGAATGCCAGTATCTGCCTGGAGAGGACTATATGAGGGGATTGCATAGTGGGGTGTTGGATTTAGCCGTGAGAAGAGATGCCGTTGATTGGATTGGGAAGGTGGGTGGTCTTGGTAATTGGTATTCAATTTGATGTGGATTTTAGGGTTGGGGTGAGTGGGATTTGTGGGTTTTGTTTGAATGCTTGAATAGTTTTAGTGGGTTTTTTGCATTGTTTATTGTTTGATCAATGCCTTTTTTTTTTAAATTTAAAAAGGGGATTCAGTTTTCTGAAAGAACGGGGTTTGGGCTTCCCTATTTGGTTAATGAACATGGGATCAATGTTGGTGGTTTGGATTGTTTAGGAATTGGTTTTGAGTTTTCTCTCGATTTGTTCTTTTTTTTTTTTTTTTCATCATTCTTTAAGATGCATTCTTCTTGCTTTGGTTAAGTTGAACTTTTGTTAATGCTATGAGTAGGTTCTTTCAATTGGGTTTTGGGGTTCTCTTTTCCTTTTCCTTTTCTTCCTTATTTTTTTTTTTATGGTTTTGATGAGTGTATAAAATGGACTTGGATTTTTCCTTTTCTTTTTGTTAAATTGTGTGGGGGTTCTGATGCTGATGTCCTTTCTGAATTGGATTTCATTTATTTCCTCCTTTCCTTTTTCTTTCTCTTTCTGTAACTGATATCACTGCATTGGGTTTGACAGGTTCATGCCTATTATAATTTTGGACCTCTCTGTGCATATTTATCAATAAATTATTTGGATCGGTTTCTATCAGCCTATGAACTTCCTGTAAGTTGGTGGAATTACATTTTAAGCCTCTTCTTTTTCTCATTCAATTACATTTTAAGCCTCTTCTTTTTTCTCTTTCTTTTTTCCCATTTTAATGTAAAGAATAAAATTATTGTTTGTGTTTTATGGATGTTGAATCTTGTATAGCGATACATTTTATATTGTCTGGTATTTGTAGCAAGGGAAGTCTTGGATGATGCAATTGTTAGCAATAGCATGCTTATCTTTGGCAGCAAAGATGGAGGAAACTGAAGTGCCTCTGGCCCTAGACCTACAGGTGAAGAAACATGGATAAAATATTATTAAATGCACAACCATCTAAGAGATTTTGGGATTACTTGATACTTGTTTTCATACCAGTTATCTAATTGCAAAAAGTTGTTTATGGTTTGATTAGGTGGGCGGCTCGAAATTCGTCTTTGAAGCTAAGACTGTACAAAGGATGGAGCTTCTGGTGCTTAGCACTTTGAAGTGGAGGATGCAAGCTGTTACTCCTTTCTCCTTTATAGATTACTTTCTTCAGAAGATCAATGACGATAAACCACCATCAAGATCATCAATCTTTCAGTCGACTGGATTCATCTTAAGCACAATTAGAGGTCTATTTCTTTCTTTCATGCTTGAGCTTCCTGCTGCCTTTTCAAAATGTAGGACTCTTGAAGAAACAAGTTGGAAAAGTGAAAGCTAAATGATTGCATTATTTAATTGTGGGTTAAAACAAATGCAGGGATTCAATTCCTTGGATTCAGGCCTTCTGAGGTTGCTGCTGCAGTGGCCATATCTGTAACTGAAGAAATACAAACAGTGGATTTCAACAAAGCTGTTTCTAGTTGTGTCCATGTAGAAAAGGTAAAATAATAGTGAAATTCAAAAGAAGATTTTTATGTTTATTTTATCACCATCCCTACTTAATAGACCTCATTCTAAAAATGTGATTAACTTGTCTTTTATAATTTGTGGTTCATTTAAATTTAATTCATTTGATGAATTGTGTTCATATAAATTGGGTTGCAGGAGAGAGTTCTGAGGTGTTATGAACTGATTCAGGAGATGGGGTTGATCGGTAGTAGGACTTTTAAAAGTGCTAATGGATTAGTCTCATCTATGCCACAAAGCCCAATTGGGGTGCTGGATGCTGCTGCATGCTTAAGCTATAAAAGTGATGAAATAACAGTTAGGCCATGTACAAATTCTCATACAAGCTCAGAACCAAGTCCCAAGAGAAGGAAATTGGACCGAACCATCTGAAATGGACCTCAAGTCATGATCATGTTGCAAAGATGGGGTTTTAGTTTTCACATTAGTTAGTTTAGTTGGTTGAATGGGAGTTTTGGTGTGGTTAAGAAACAGCCACGAGAAAGAGAACAATAAGTAGAGGTGGGGGAATCAATCACGTCTCATGCTTTTGACATGAATGAAACAGTCACCAGCTCAACATCTGTTAATTATCAGAAATCTACAGCCAAGAAAGCATGTCTCAGTAGAAGAAGAGGGAGAAAAAGTACAGGGCTTATCTCTAAGTAGTGTTTATTTCAAAAATCAAGAGGAACCCTGAGAAAAGACTAGAGGAATATTTATAGTTGTTTTTATATATTTTTTTGTGAAAAAATTTAAAAAAAAAATTCTGTTTGGGAGAGAGAAACAGAACTTGATAAAGAAAAGGAACTGGGGTCTTCACTATAAAATCTGTTTTTTATATTTTTATGATATTGATATGATTACTTTTTTGTATTTCTGGCTCCTGTCACCCCCTTTGTTTGACTGTTTGTCTGCTTAGAATATGGGACTTGATGCCCTCGTTATTAAAGAAAAAGGCGCATGGGTCAGAAGAAATCTTGGGAAGGCAATACAGAAACGCTTGAGAGAGAGAGAGAATCTTAATAGTTGTAGGTTGGGGTGGTTGGAAGTTTCAGCTTAAAAGTAAAGAGATGGAAAATGGAGGGAGAAATTGTTATCTCTCTTGCCTTTCTTTTTTGGTGGAACCCATGCAGCTGCTTCTAAAATCTAAACCCATTTTGTACACATTCCCTGCTCACTTCAAACACCTTTTTACTGTTCATCTCCTAAATAATGAGGATTTGTGATTCATTTGGAATTGAAGAAGCAACAGCCCTTGTCCCATGTGTTGTGCACGGGAGAAAAAATGTATGATAAAAAAGTACACAAGCAAACATATTGAAATCATACGAGAGAATTATGTCGTTAGGCAGCTTGCTTTCAACTAGGAATAAAGAGATATTTCTTTGCTTTTCACGCATAGTATTAGTTATAACTTTTATTTCTTAAGCCATTAAAAAACCTGATACAACACAAGCAAAAATATTGAAATCATACGAGAGATTTATGTGGTTCAGCGGCTTGCTTTCATCCATGAATAAAGAGATATTTCTTCCCTTTTCACTCAGTAATAGTTATAACTTTTTTTTCTTAAGGAATTAAAAAAAAAAAAAACACCTGATACAATACCAAAATCTGAATTTTTATCATGCGCGCATCTGCATGGAGAAGCCCGTCTCCTACCAAATTATCCCCTGCTGTATTACTGCACCTTGGCTGACCCAAAGGCCCAATCTGGTTAACCCTGGATGGTGCTCACCCATACAATCCAATAAAAAAAGCCTTGGGAGCTTTAAAGTTTCCACAAGGCACAAAACCCACTCACAGTCCCACCAGAAGGTCGGTAGTTAGGTGCATTCAGAAGATTTTTATTTGCTGTACTTTGGTCGTGCTTTGACGATAATAAATATTCCCACTGCCATGTAGTTTTAGGTTGGTAGAGTGTTTGCTTCTTGTGATTTTGTGCATCACGTTTTCTCACCAAAGCAATGAGAACAAGACCAGAAGAAATGGATTAGATTATTCTAATACTATATCCTTCAAGTCGGCTGTTTATTTTCTTGTCATCCTTAAATGACTGTAGAACTTCTACATTGAGATCTTTTTTTTTTTTTTTTTTTTTTCTTTTTTTTTTTGACTTTTTTTATCTAGCAAAAAGCAAGTATAACAGTGATTAGAATGTTAAGATAGATTTGTGATAAAATTAGGAAAGACAATTAAAAAACATATTCAAAAGTATTTAGGATTAGCATCAAAAGAGAGAGGCCACAGGGGATATGAATGAAAGTAATAAGCATAAACATAGATAAGAAGAAGTGCACGTAGATAACTCCAAAATAGTTGGAACAAGGTTATCACGATGACACTGATTTTTTGAATGTGGGTTATCCAAGAGGGATGTATCATATCAATGGTTTAGATGCCCAAAATGGGTTTGACCCACTTGTAAGAAATGAGAAAATTTTGTTAGGGATGGCCAAGTTTGAAACTTTAAACCCTTATGTGGTGTTACTGCCAACTTGAAGACCCACATGTACGAAATTGGGAATTGTGGTTAGGGGCAGCCAAGTTTGAAACTTTAAACCCTTACATGGAACTATTCGTACTTGTAGATCTTCGGATAGTGTGTGATAGGAAGGCATGTGTAAAAGTAGTTTGATGACCAGGAGCATTTACTTAAGCGTCTCAAATTTTAAGATTATTTAACTTTGAGATAATGATTTTGAGTGGTTTAGATTTCTGATTAGTATAGAATTTCCTCAACTCATCCATGCAAATCAGTGAGCTCCACATCTGAAGTCCAAATCACCGTCCCTCAATATTTCATCTTTGTGGAATTTCAGTGTAATAGGAGCCAGGACCACTGTGATATTGATCACGTATTAGACAATGTGATTAAAATTCAAAAGGTCAAATCACATGTTTAACCCAGACCAATCTCACACTGGAGGCCACATGTTTGTCAAGGTAGATTTAGGCCGTGGACATTCCAAAGCTGTGATCCAAAATTTAAGGCCCGACATAAAATTTTCTCTAAAGCGGGACCCAAAATTTGGCCTTGATCAGCTTAGGGTTCGATGACTCATGATAAATTACAAAGGAAACAATGGGTAGGAACTGAAACGATAACCATTGAGGATGCAAATCAATTCTGTTGGGTCTTGGCCACTTGAACCTTTTCCCCTTCTGATGACAAGATGGGTCTGGGCCAAAGAAAGCTCAACCCTATAATTTTGAGCAAGCCCTTCACAGAACCTAATATGGCTAAGACTCATTGAAATGGCGAAAAATCACACATGGGTTGGGCTTTGAAGAATGCTTAGCAGAATCAGCTCCAGATGAGGCTTGGGTTTGCAAATGCAAAAACCTAAATTTTGAATAATCAAGGTGCATAATTCAAGTTGAGCTAGAGATCAAATGGTTCGGATAAACAGGAGGCCAATGATAATTTTGGTTTTTGTCATCCTACTTGAGGCACATTGATAGTCCCATGCGCGTGGAAGGTTGCCTAATATAAGCTTTTTCCCCATCCTAGGTCTTGCCCATTGACAGTCCCATGCATGAAGGTGGCTTGATCATAACGATAACTTATATTGAAAGAGAAGAAAATACAAATAGAGAGTACAAGAAGAAAAGAAAAAACTAGGGGGAAGGAAACATAAAGGTACAAGAGTAATGTACTCCCTTACACCACAACTACGTAATAAAACCCTCTCAAAGGAAAACTCTCTCAACACTTTGTTTAGCTAAAGCATCTGCTATCAAATTTGGTGACCTACTCTTGTGCTGAAAGCTAACAATAATGGCGTTCAATAATACCTGAATTTCATTAATGCTGAAAGCTAACATGCGTGAAGGTGGGTGAAGGTCCAACTCATGGTAGGAAATGATACTGAAACATTATATGGTACATTGTGAAAGGCCTGATTTGAAGATTTGTTTCAGGTCCCTTTATATCATGATCTCATGGTTAGAATATTGAAAATTTGGGGTCTCTATGTGGCCAGGAATTGATTTGATATAGCAAAAGGTCTAAACATTCTATGGAGTTAGGAGGAACGTCCAACAGTGCTCCTTTCCACCCCCTTTTGGAGGACTCATGTCCCATGGACCATGCACCTACTTTTGAGATCATGGTCTAGCCATGGCAGGACCATATGGAACCTTTTACTGCTTAAATTATTTCAGTGTCATTTAATGTGTGCGGGACTGGCTAGGGCAGATGGGTGGCGTTGGACCAATGACCCCACTGGACCTGACTTGATAAAAAGACAGGGTTTGGGTTAAATCTTAGTCATTGCTAATCTGGCCCAAAGTCATGGTCTAAGGTCCATGGACCTAGACACTACAATGATGGAATATTTTAGCAACATATATGTGATTATGGTATATTTAATAAAAACTATATATTATCCTATATTTTTTTAAATCTCAGTTCTTATGGTTGGAGCCTGACACCAAATTGATGATTGGCTTCGGCCCCAGAGTCTAGCAGGACACTGCCTAGGGTTGTCAATGGGACAAAGTGCGTCCCAAGCCACAGGGTGTGGTCCACCACAAACTTGGACTTCAGGGCTCAAACTGAGTCGTTGATTGATAGGGCGTTATTTGGGTCTCACTTTTAAGGTGCGTTTGTGCACGAGCTATGGAAGAGAAAACTGCGATCCCTCTTTCATGGCACCCACTTCAGTCCTGGTTAGGTATGAATCTCGGATTCCCTCCGACACATAAAACTCGGCACAAAACTCCTTTTCCTCTTTTGAATCACTACTGCACCAAATACATATGAGGAAGGCGTTCCTTCTATTCCCACTGCAAAGGGCATTGCACAAACGCCACTTTAGGCGTCGTTTATCTAGGGAGAAGATTCCACTCTTATTCCTGCCTATCTCGTAGAAAATTGGAATTATCTTTATCAATTAAAACCAATTCATCTTATGTTGCACCAAAGAACAGTGGGCAATACAAAAAATTAGAAAGACTTTCCTCTAAGTGCCAGACTCTTTGGGTATATGTGAATTGAAGTAAAATGAGGTGAAGCATCAAATCAAGAGAAAATAAAATATAAGGGGCTTATGATTGTCTTTTATTTTTAATTGCTTGATAGGGAATATTTTTTATTTTTGTATAAAAAGAGTGTTTTTTTTTTTTTTTTTTTTTTTTGTCATTTAGTGGGGAAAAGAGGTTGTCATTTTACTCTTTTTTTAAAAAAAAAGAGAAAATTTTGAATTTGTGTACTTTTATATATGACCCGTCTTTTCTCATCTGGAAAATGGAGACTTTACTTTACATCACTTCAATTCACCGTGCATCCAACACGCCCAATATAGGATTGATCGTGATAGGGTCCCACAAGCTGGGCCTTTATTTTGTCGAACAGGATGTTATAATTTGTGTACATACTGCATGTAGTTGTGTTGTCCCACTTTTGAGGCGCAAAGGCATGGGATCCAGGACCATCAGACCTAATTATTTATACACTTAAAACATCAGGATAGTAATGACAACAGTGTAATTTATTGACATAAACTAAGAGCATCTGTAATTCGATCTCTAGAAAACTATAGAGAAGGACCAGTGCCACCTAAAGTATTAGCCTTATATGAGAAAGAACTTAATGGTGGTGCCTTACAATCCCCTCTTCCACAAACAACACAGGCAATGCACTGATAATATTGTTTTATTTAAATACATTTAACACCTATCTTTTCTCTACATCTTTCCTCATTGTGCAGAGACAGCGGTCGCTGCAAGAAAGATGACGGTCGATCAGGCTTGTGCCAAGGCAAGAGAAGAAGACAGAGGTCTTGGCCAGACCCTGGTCATGCTGTCATTGGATTGTGTGTTATATCTTTTCTCTCTCCCTTCTTGTTTAATATGGGGAAAAAGAGAAAGAAGACGAGTGTGGGAAAAAAAGGACTTTTGGCTTTTAGTATATACACAGGGATGGCCGATGCAAAAACTTAAAAATAAAAAGAGGAAATGAGCCCAAGGGACCCCTTCTGTTTGCACGAATTTAGTGGGTCCTCATCTTTATAGAGACCACCAAAGGGGGTTTTTTTCCATAAATTCCCATTTTAGTATTTGGTTTGGGTGGTGTTTTTTGCTGTAAGAAATAAAAGCCTCGTGAAACTAGCATGTTTCTTTGCTGGAATTGTAGGAATTCCTGTTAGGGGAATTCCTGTTAAAGGAATTCCTGGATGCTCTTTTGGGCTTGAACATCCAGGAATTCCACTAAAATACAAAAGAAGTGGAATTGTTGGATTCCCAAACGTCAAAAGAGACCTTGCATGTGCTTGGAATCCAAAAATACTAGTAAAAAAACATGGAATTCATAAATTTCAGGAGACAGCCTGTCATATCATGTTCCGTAATTCCTGGATATGGTGAATTCCTGGCAGAAATTCTATTAAAGAAACAGGTTAATATCTTGATGCATTTTTATTTATTTATTTTTACTTAATGAGTTATTTGAATTTATTTTCATCCGCTATATAATGCCTCTAACAAAGCAAAAGTTTCTGAGATGGAAAAAAAAGGGGGCATTCAGCGACAGGTCCCTAAACATTTGATTTTATGATATTAGATCCACACTCTCTTTTCATAATGTGGTAGGTCATTTTTCCAAATTTGAAGATCTAAAATGTTCAAATTGCCATTTCTTTAAAAGTTCTCATCCATTTAGAGATAAATCATACCCCATGATTAGTAGGATATGCCATTAATAATGGCCAGCTACTATTGAATTGGCTACGATTTATGAAAATTCCATTGATGAGATTTTGAAATAAATTTAAAAAAACACAAATAAAATTCAAAAGACGCAATAAATTTTAAAATAACACAACTAAGTTTTAAAAAACGCAAATAAATTTCAAAAAACACAAATAGATTTCATAAAACGCAAAGAAATTTATCAAACAACTCAGAAAGATTTGTTTAAAAACTTAATTAAAAATTTTAAAATGGAGATAAATTTGTCATAAACTTAGATAAATTTGCGAAAAACTCAAATAAATTTTTCGGAAACTCAGATAAAGATAAATTTGCCAAAAACTCAGATAAATTTATCTAAGTTTTTGTAAAATTTATTTGAGTTTTTGTCCAGTTTATCAGAGTTTTTGTAAAATTTGTCTAAGTTCTTGGCAAATTTATCTGAGTATTTTAGAAACTCTGATAAATTTCCAGATAAATTTTCAGAAGAAGAAACTTGCTGCTGGGTACTAAGCTTCTGCTAACGGACCAAAACAAAACAACCCAGGAAACGAAACAGCAAAATCTCCTTTCCAACTACTTTATTTTCAAAATACTGATAAATTTTCAAAACTCATATAGCAATAGCTTTTTTGCAAGAAAGAGACCCCATTTTTTCTTCCTATGATTGCAAGAGATAGACTTATATGAAACGGAAAAAGGAAAAAAAAATGCAAAGACTGCAATAGGTTTTTGAGTTATGCAGAACTCATCGCCAGAAAAGGCTCGAACTGGTCGCGTTTCCATCGCCGAGTAGTCGCCATCGTGGCTGGTGTAGTCGGAGATGGCCGACTTCGATCTGCATAGCTCTTTAGTGAAGTCCCTCGTTCTTAGAGAAGAAGAAGGAATGGGTTCTCCGGGACAATAGAGAATGAGAGAGAACTTGGCCGTTAAATGAAGGAGAATGGAAGATTTGAACTTTTAAAATTCAAAGTTTTGTGTTCAAACAATTGATAGAGGCAAATTAGTCATGAAAATATATGATGTAGCATATTAGGGACCTCTCACCAAAATATCTCCAGCGGAATAGACTATAGACATTAGAGAAAAAGTTGTTGGACTGAAGACTTTAAAAAACTGTGATTAGGGACTTGTAGTTAATTTACTCCAAAAAAAAAAAAAAAAAAAAGAAAGAGCACTACGAAAATAGAATTAAAGAAAGAAAGAAAATAAATACTCAATCATCACTAATTCAAAATATAGTAAAGTAAAGTGAAGTCCCATTTTACATCTCCACCACATATTTTTCACCATTCACCCTTTTTAATAATCCATGTAATCAATTCCTATCACCAACCCTGGCGCCCCACCAACCTTAATTAATGCCTTGGATATAAAAGCTGAAGCACGTGGGTGTTCCTTTTAGCGTTGCCCCCTCTCTCTCTCTCTCTCTCTGCTTCGCAGATGGATTGTCTCCTTTGCTTCACTACTGTATTAGAATTCTTTGATTTCTTTCGCAGATTCCAGTTTCTACTTTTTCATCTGTGATTTTCATCTCTCGAAGTGCTTTGCTTTTCCATTGATCTGCTCTCTCTCTCTCTCTCTCTCTGCTTCAAGGAAAGATCGAATGTCGTATTGCTTCGAACCGAATTTCTCTTGGTTTTTGTTTTCTGTTTGGTTGTGATCTTTGGAATGCTGTTTATGCCTTTCTCTTTCTTTTATATTAAACTTCTTTTCGCTGAATTCAACGTCTGGGTAACTTTCCCCCTCAATTTTAGGGTTTATGCACTGACACTCAAGGGTTTTGATAGCTTGGAGAAAGAGTGAAAGAGCTGTATGGGGTGGTTCAGTTTTTCGATCGACATGTTTAGGAAAATTGTCTTCTTGAACTTGTATTGTGGAGTGATTTTGTAAATCTCTCCAATCTGTTTGACTGTTTGCTGTTTGGATTGTCCTCTTCTTCTTCTTCTTTTTTCTTTTGATTGGTAGATGGCGTCGAAACTGTTTGTAATCTGCTCCTGCTATTTCCTCAGGATTAGCTGAGAAATGGAATAGGAAAGGAAAAACAAGAAGAGTGTGAACTTATCTCTTCTACATCGCATTTGATTGCAATTGCCATTTATTTGTGTTAACTTGTGGGAGTAATTTCTAGTTTGTGGTGATTAGCTTGCGATTAGTGGTGTTAATTCAATTGCTTTTTGTGAGGATTTGATCAACTGCAAGCTGTTATCCCATTGCTCTTGTTGTGGTTCTTCATTTTGGTGTTACGAGTTAAGGGGGTGTTTGCTCTCTGTGGATCTTTTCACTTTTGGTAGTAGTTATTAGGTTCCAGCTGCGGATTGAGGGGTGTTTTCCTCAAGGTCCAATTGAAGTAATGGTGTGCCAAGCAGCAAGCAAAACGAGATTCCGGGCATTGAAGCATGAGAATGGGATTGCGGGCAGCGCGACCATCATTGTTAGAGTGATAGCATGCTTTCAACCTTTGCAGCATTGCCAGGTTAGTGAGAATGGATATAGCCTTCATTTTTTATGAACTACTAGAGTCTATTTGCTTGTGCAGTAATTCTTAGGATTTGAATTCCTATGCATTCTAAGTAGGTATCCCTAAAACTAACTTAAACTTGAAGAGATAAAGAAAGGTGAAATTCTATGAGGGCCTGTTTGTTTGCATAGATCATGTAGAAATTGAATGCATAGGAACTCGTGGTCAAATGAGCTCCACCAGAGGATTATTAGAGAGGTGACAGCTGAAGCATATGAACTGAGGGTTGAAGGGTATAAGGTAGTAATGTAGATGCAACCCTCACTTTCTAGGATTTGAATTACTAGGGTGGTGGCTAGGTATTCATTTCCCACCTCTCGGTGATTCATATTCCATTAGAGGGGAGATTTTGATGGTCATTTTTTGAAAACTGAGAATGTTTCTTCAGAATTAACCATTTTTAGAAATATAAATCTTACAATTCCTATGTATTCAATTACATGAAATGAACCGATCCTAAATGGCAATAAAGTAATCCCTCTTTTAATGGAAAATGAATTAAGGGAATATGGAAAATGATTTACTACGTTGATGGCTGGCTATTTATTCCCCATATCCCAATAATTCATTTTCCACTGAAATGGAGATTATTTGATGGCTCTTTATGGATATTCATCTCCATTTTTTTAATTTTAGCTACTTTAAGAAATACTGAATCATAGGAATTCAATTCCTATGAATTTCTGTGCAAACAAACAGGTCCCTAGTATTCTGGTCTTGATGCTAACGATGCTTGTTTTCTATTTCTGCAGGCTGAGTACTTCCGGCAGTTGCTCAAACCTGTTACGTAGACAAATTTTTTTTTCCTGTGTTTGCTTATTTGCATTACCCTGGCTTTTTTACTTTCCGGAAGAGGCTATTTTCACTGCCGCAAGTAGCAAAACATTTGAATTGTCGTTGTCTGGTATGTTTGCAAGTCATCTAGATATGGTTGGAGCTATTTCTATATATATATATTTTCAATTGATTAGAGTGTGTTAAGAATTTGTTTTTCAGGTGATTTCTTGGTGCTGAATGGGTGGGGATTATGATTCTTGGATTTACCAAAAGAGTTTATTGGAGCCACCTAATTTGAACTGTGCAAGTCTTCCGTCTGATCCAAGGTGGCAAGATAGGACTTTTCCAATGAAATTTTCATTCCATGTGAATCCTTATGCATGGACAGATTCTGAAAGCAGGATAATGCCTGGGTTTCCAGTTTCTCAATTTCCACAAGCATGGCTTATCAGTTGCACCCATGAGACTTGTCCTCTGACGATTCCAGAGTCTAAGTTTGAGACAGGGAACAACATGAGCTTGATTTCAGCTGGCTATCCATTGCAAGTTCCTTCTTCCACAAACATGAGAACATTTGATTGCAGTGGTGGTTGTGTGGAATCTATTATTAATGCAGAGCCTGTTATTTCTGAATCAATTAAGAGGTCTACTTGGTGCAGATTGAATGAAAATTATGAAACTGATGTTCAAGGCAGTCATCTAAATGGGATGCATGAAGACACAGAAGAACTTGATGCTTTGCTATGTACTGATGATGAGGACGAGGAAACTAGCACAGGCCATTCCCCTAGTGATATGACACAATATCAAAGGAAGGAAGTCAAGGATAATGCGAAAATCACTAAGGCTGTCACCCCTAATAAAAGGAGGAGACTTGATAGAGTGCATGATCCATCACTCATGGATACTGCAAGCTCAGGTAAGGCATGGAAATATGAAGATGATGCTGAGTCTAGCAGCATAAAGGTCTCAGGCCCATCTATTGTGAACAAGCCGATGAGAAATAAGAGGATAAGGGAGAAAATGGGCATTCTTCGGACGATGATTCCTGGTGGGAAGGGTAAGAATGCTGCAGTTGTTCTTGATGAAACTATCCGATGCCTGAAATCTCTTAAGCTGAAAGCCAAAGCTCTAGGAGCCACTGCAACAGAGCACCGTTAGTGTCAGTTGCAGGACTAGCAGCATTAGCAGTAGATGTTTAAATGTTATCTTGTATCAGTGTTTGCAGTATCCCTGGAAGGAGGACGTGGAGGATAAGCAATTAAGCATGCCACAATTAATAGTCTTTGTGATTGAAGTAGACTTGGTCGTTTGTACTACAAGGCTGATTGCGGGACAATGGCTTGAGGCCTTGATGAAGGGGGATGGAAACAGTGGATATGATTTGTTAGAGTGGAACTGCTCGGGAGTTTTGTGCAGGTGGAGTGGGAAGGAGGTTGTGATGAATGTGGAGTGGACTGGATGAAGAAGGATTGCTGCATTCTTTTCTCCTATGTCTGCCTTGTTGTGTGGGTCTGCCTTGTTGTGTGGGTCTTCCCGATGGTTAGGCTTTGAATGAGCTGAGAGCTTCTTTAACCCCAGGGCTGAGAGAGGCTCGAGTATGATATATTGATTCCCTTGCATGGGTGCTTTTACTGTTAAAAGAGTTTGAAGGGTTGTTCCCTACTGCCATCCAGAAATCAGCCTAGTTGACAAAGATCTCCCTGGAATGAGGCCATCCGGTTAAGGTAGAAAACATGTTCCACCTCACAACATCCAGTATTCGTCCTGTATAATGTTTCTAGTTTTATCCCACGACCGATGCTATGTTAGGAAGTTTGTTCCTTGCATCCCTGTCTTGTTCGTTTAAGCTGAAGAGTGTAGCCCATGTTCCATGTTCCATGTTCCATGTTCTAGTGATATTGAGTTACCGAAATATGGGCACTTGTGGTTTGATAATGTCCTGTTGATGCCTTCTTGGACGTATGATGGTGTTTTATTAATGTATCGTTTCAACTTTCAACATGCTATATTATTTTTGGTCTTTTGATAATCACCACGCAGTGTATTTTTATTATTTTGTAGCGCACATACTCTAGTCCAAGTGTCAATAATATTAATCTATCATATAATACACACCATCATCACTGTCTGCACCTAATTTAGGTGTCTAATTTATGGGGCCCATGGAGGAGGCATGTAAGTGGCGATCATGGATCTCATGAAAATCGAGCACCATACCAGAAAGAAGACAAGATTTATATACTTCACTGCTAAGGGAGTGTTTGGTTGTAAGCATCATAGGATTTTTTGTACTGGCGCATTTGGAGCCTGGTTGGTTGGTGTTAGTGGGTATGTTGGGAACTTCTGACAATTTTCAAAACTATGTCCCTTGAGTATTCCAAATGCTCCGTTTGAGTTGCGAAATTTTGAACAAAAGCCACTTTTGGCCTTTTGAATTTTTAAAATTTTAACATTTTGAATGTTGGAGTGGAATTGAGCATTTTTAATTTGTCATATTCCAAAAGGTTGATATCTGGTGATTCTAAATTACAAATCTGTCATTTGGAGTGTCACTTTAAAAAATTCTTCTCAATTAAACAAGGCATTTGGAATTCAAGAGAGACAACACATGTACTCTTGTCGGAAATTCTACACAAAGAAAAATCTTGACATAAACGCTTTCAACAAAACAGGTCCATATCTACTACTAGAGAAGTTGAAGAACAACTTATCCAACATATTAAATAAAAAAAATGAAGAATGCTGAATGTGGAAAAATTAAAGAGTGAAACTAAAAACAAACCTCTCAATTACAAAGCCTTTTTATTTCTCTCTCTAAAAATTCCGTATAGACCTTCCAAATAATAAATAATTGTCGAAAGTGCTTCTAATAGCTGCGTTCCATATGTTTTCACTAAACTAGAGTGACCACGCAAGGCTAAAGAAAAAGAAAAGAAGGTCCCGGTGGTAACCGAACCGCGTGAGTCTTAAAAGGACCTCCTATTTCCAACAGCCCTATCCTCCACAGTTTCTGCTTTAGATATATAAAACAAAGAGAGCTTAGTGATGTCCGGTGTTATGTCAATGTTCTCTGCAGGTTTCATTCTATTATATTACAGTAGTAGATGTGTGATGAATGAGAGAGAGACTCTTATTTTTGGGTGAAAGATATTCCAAACAAATATAGGAGACAGATATATTGTACAAACAATGAAACTAATTATTTGCGAAAGCAACCACCAAGCTTATGATAAAACACATTCCAAACTTCCTTTCACAACCTCAGGATAAAACAAAGTCATTATTCAACTGCTGTAACAAACAACAATCAATTCACCCCTTGAAAAAAAAAGAACGCGGGACAACCCAATATTCAAATAAGAATTTGCCTTCCTCTTTCTGTCTCTCTCTTTTCTCGGTCAACATTCATGAAATGGAATTCCTCCACCTTCTGGGCTTCCTCACCTGTTCAGGTGCCACAGGCTCCTGATTCCCAATCTCCTGGCTCTCTACACCCGACGTCTTTGTAAACTTGCTTAGCTTCTTCCATCCACTAGTCCACGCCGACAGCTGCTTGGGCTTCGACATCTTCTCGAATTGCCTCTGCAAGTTGTCCATTTCCGTTTGAAGCTCGCAGTACTTTGCCTTGACACTCTCAAGCTCAAACTTGAGCGTGTTGATGTCCTTCTTGGCCGTGGCCCACCCCTCCTGGAAGGATTGTGGGGTCCCCTCAAGCAGCGCCTTTCGTGTCGATACCATAGGCTGGTAGTGTGATTCACCAGCGTCTTTTAGATTGTTGTTTGCAATGGCATTGCTTATCTTGACTTGTTCAGAGAAGAGGACTTGGACTACTACTCTCAGAGGGAGGCGCTCGTTCTGTGCTGCATGCAGACAGGCATCAATCGAGAGCTTTTGGCAGTCCATTACCCTGCATAGTCTCTTCCTTTCATGCTCTGAGAGAGTTGGGTGGGCCTGAAATTAAAAGACAATGAAATGATGAAATATCAATCAGATGGGTGTTCTTTCTGCCCCCATCAACTTTCAACTCCTTTGATGCAAACTATACCTTTTCCTTTTTCACCTTGGTCAAATTGGAGTTTCTACTTTCTAGGACCAAGTATATAAAGCCAAATGAGGTCTTTGCGCAGAAAAGGAGAGGGTGAAAACAAGTATCAGTTCCAATCAATCAACAGAGTATCTTTAATTATTCTGCTAAATAAAGATCTGAGTAATTGTGATTTGACCAATGAACATCTATTCTAAAACTGATTCGGCCTAAATCTCTGGTTAGATTCTTTGTTGAAATTCAAGTGTAGTTACAGGTCCTGTAGCCTGGAGGAAAGTTGGATCTGGGTCCAAGCACAGTTCACCCGTTAATAATTCTACATTAGCTATTCAAAATAACTGATGTGATTCTCAACCCACACTGTAAAGGCATGACAAAATGCACAAATGAAAGAAACAGGAAAAAGAACAAAGAGGAGAAAAAAATGAGATCCAAATGAAATAACCTTTAGATACGAATCAACTGCACGATAAAGTCCATCATCACAGGTCCTTGCAGACTCAGGCAATGCTTCAGCCAACACCTGAAACTTGGTCAGTGAGAGATTTCTATCTCTAGACACCTCTGTAAGATAACTGTCCACCAGCTTCGCCACTCTCATCTTGGCATTGGGCCTGGGAGACCCCTGTGACACAGAATGGCCACTGGGCCTTGAAGGCTCGATCTGTTCTTGAACCAGAAAATGCTCCAGAAGCCTCTGAACAAGGTCCACATCATACAAGGTCTCACTCTTGTAGGATGGTATAAGAAGGTCCCCCAAATTGGCCTGCTCCAACTGCATCCCAACCCTCTTCTCCAATTCAGTAACCAGAGCTGGAGCAACCTTCAACATGTTGGCCATCCTGAGAAGCCTCAGAAGAAAGCTACAGGATACACTGTCTTTCTGTGGAGGAATTATACTTATCAAACTCTCCACAATCATCCTATGTTCTTTGCTGGGCATGTCCTCTTTGATACCAGCTACTATCATGTGAAGGCCTCCTTCTTTCCAACTGCTGTCTTTGCTCTTATTGTTATTGCCTTCTCCCATGTCTTCTTTTACGAGGCCAGGCAGCCATTTCGCTGCGTACTGCATCATTGCAGCTCCAATCAGCTCAAATCTCATTCCCTTTACTTTTATTGCGGTGACTACTCTTACGAAGTGATCGATGCGAAGAATTGACACGTCTTCGAACCACCAATCTGGTGGGACTGGTTGGTTGCGACTTGGGCTGGTTTCGTTGGTCTCACTCCACTTGGGGCTGGAGACCTTTTTGGGTTTTCCTGTGTAAGCCCATCTGATTCCTCTGGGGTTCGCACAGGCCTTCCAGGCAATGGATTCACTGCAGCGGCGAACTATTTGAAGGTTTTCTGCCCATGGGGAGAGCTGTTCGCAGCTTTTGAGTACTACGATGGAGTCCCTCCATGAAGATAGGACTACGTAGCTGAGGAAGGCTTCTGTTTTGAATATGAGGTTTCCTTCTTCTAAATCCTCTGTCATTTCTAGATACTCAGCAGCGCATCTGAGACCGGAGATGTTGGCGGCGGTTAGATCGACTGCTATTCCATAGCAGAACTTGGCTGCTAGTTCAAATGCATCTGGACCGCCTGGGAGGTCGTCCAATTGCACTCTCTTCACTTCCATTTCGCGTGATTCGTATATGATTCTGTTCATTCTTCCGCTTCGAGAGAGCAGGGGATACTTCACCATAAATGTATATGCAAAGAAATCAATGAGAAATGTGTTGACATTTCATGATTTTTAGATTTTTAGACAAAAAACCCAGAACTTGTTTTCATTGAAAAAGAAAGAAATTCATTAACATAGTACCTTGTGTAATTGGAAATTGACATCTCCTACTTGAACAAGAAGATCACTTGGAATATCTGTTGCAACATACCTATTCACAAAACAGACACTCATCAACTAAACAAGTTGCATGCTTCAATATTACTGAGAAATATTAGAACATATCAGAAACTGGCACCAAAATCAATTCCTTTAAAGTCCCAACAGAATACAAAAATATGGAGGGAAGGATATTTGTGTATCAATTACCATGAACGATCTCTTCGCTCGAACCCATCTATCTTGACAACCTCCTTGCTGGAATTGAGCACCCCATTTCCATACTCCCTCCCCCGACCCAAATCACTTTCTGATTCCCACATGGCAGAGTAAAAGAACTAGAGGATTGAGCTGAAATTCTCAAAGAAGAGCCTGCAAATGAGGGGAAAGAGTGCAAAACAGAGCAGAAACAGAGCACCCAAGAAGCAGAGCTGGTTTCAGGGGAAGAAGATAAAAAGGACCGCATGAAATGCTTGGAGTTTCCTGGTGTTGCCAGGCTCTTCAATGTTCAATTCATAGAGACTACCACTGGAATCTGTTACGTTATGGGCAAAACTGCTGTTGAGGGTTTTTTCTACTAAAAAGACCTCCTTTCACTTTCTTTCTATGGGCCTTTTCCTATAAACAAAATTATCCTTGCCATGAAAAGATGGTTTTCACAGCTTTCTAGCTTTCTGTGACCTGATTTTTTTAATTTTGAACCTCTATTTCTACCATAGAGTCCACAGTTAAGGGAAATCTGAGAAACATTCCTCTGCTTTACAGGAAATTTACATAGGAAGGTACGGCCGACGAGTGGGATCCTAGATAAGATAACATAAAGAGGAACGTGTATGATTGGCTGTGGTGATGATGGCGAAATTGCCATTGACTGTCTTTCTCCTCTTCTCTTATTTAGTCGGTGGTGAAAAGGGTGGATTATGGAAATATTTTCCTACGTTAGAGTAAAATTTATGTTTGGTTTATCTGCCTTTTCTCGTAGAAAAATAAGAAAATCGGCTAATTTTTTTGAGATTCCTCGTAAAATCAAGTTGGGGTGGGGGCGTTTTCATAATTTTTTTCTATGGAGCCAGTTTTTTATGTGGAATCACCTTTTTATACTAAATTAAACTTTACATTTGATGGTTTTTTTTTTTTTTTTTTGAGTGAAAAACACAAACAATGAGCTAAATTTTTCTTGATTCCGAGGGAATACTTCTTCCCTGGAGGGTGATGGAAAATTTTTTTCTACCTAAGAGAAAAAAGCTAGCCGAACTGATTTTTTACAGATACCCAAATGTGGCGTTTAGCCGAAGAAAAGGATGAGAAAAATGTGGACTTGGCGTTTATGGACTCTGAACTGTGAAGCTCTGCATGGGTTTTGTCTCTTTCATCACCACCATAAAAATGGCAGATGGTGATTTTTGTCTCTCAAGGATGGCCACATGTCTCCATCGTACATATGGATTTTCTGCGATATGTTTGTCTGTGGTCCACAGTCCGCACCAGATGGGTCTGGCAATCAACAATGTTAAGTACTCTTGCCCTCCTTGGTGTGGTGGGGGGGCCCAGGGGGCCTAGACTCTAGAGGGTGATGGTCATGACTGGACTCAAAAATACAGATCTTGGGTTCCCTTTTGGGGCCACAGAAAAACTTTATGGTAGAGATCTGGTTGGGTACTCCACCAGTGTGGCCACACTCCTTGTAGAAAAAAGCCTTGAAGATTCTTGACCACTCCAAATATATTGATGAAAGATAATTCCACCCAAGCAGAGAAGCCTATTTATCTGATTTGGGCTTTTTCTATCTTTGCATTATCCATACTCATTAGTCTATTTTGTGGAGGCCTCCACTGCATAAATATTGAGGAATTGATTGACATGATCGATTTTGGGACATTGATGATGGTGGCTAAGATGAAAACGAAAGTGGACTATTAGTCATTTGTGTACTTCAATGGCTATGTAGGGTGGTCTCATCCATTTGGGTTCTATATTACAGGGTTATTCATGTGGAACCCGAGGGACCTACAATTCATCTTTTTTCATGCTTTTGAGGAATAATATTTCTCCTCTCACTCGACTTTTGCAAGAGAAAACACTCTTTACTCTATTGAAGATGAATTCTTTATTTATAAAACAGATATTTGGTATTTTCTTATTTAATAATTTCTTTTATTTATAAATTATTTTTCAATTATTTTCTCTTTACATGATTTTATCCAATTGGAGCTTAAACATTGATAAAGAAAAATGATAAACCAGAGTGATTTTCTAAATCTAGTTTTCTCGTTGATTTTCTCTCTACCTAGTAGGTTGTCATTTTCTCTATGATTGTGTGTTTGTGCGACAAGAGGATTTTAATAGAGATTTTTTTTCTATGCACCGCACTGCTTCGTTGTTTGGTGTGTTACATTTTTTTTAAAAAAAGAGAAGAAATGAATTAATTTTCCTCAATAGAGAAAATCTTGATATTCCATGAGAAGGATGACATTACTCTCTCTCTCTCTCTCTGAAAGAAAAATTCATGGAGAGTAAAGTCCACTAATTGTACAAATAAGCTCCAAAAGAGCTATGCAGTTGTTGATTCTATCAACCTTGGGCGTACCCACATATATATCTGAACGAGCAGTGGCTGCCATCAAACTTGAGTCCGCGTTCAAAACTCACATGAAATCTTGGAGTCCGCCTCTAAAACCCACATAAAAATTATGAGCTTGACCACAAAGTCCAACTACTTGTATAATTTTGCTTTCTCAAATAAATAAAAATCCTAGATCTACTACTAATATTCCTGCTGTTGTCCTCCGTAATTAATCATCTCTACCCCTTGGTTATGAAAAAACGCTGGTTTCCATGTATTGATTGAGTTTAGCCTTGGACCAAAGACAAGGCAACTGGTGCCCGTGCCCAAAAATCTCAACATTCATGTGTTTGGGCCTTCTACGCTGTAAATATTTTGGGGGACCAGCAGCATCAATATAACGTATAGCTGTGGGAGGCGCATTTACGCATTCCGACCCACCCCTGGCAAAAATGACGGCGCCATGGGTCAGATATCACTTCGAAACACAGCAACAGCAGAAGCCGGCTCCATCGCATGCCAGGTAATGCCCACCTCCATACGTAGAGAAACGATGTGGAGGGCATTTATGTGTTTAGGGCTTTTTTTTTCCCCTTTCTTTTTCCACAGGGGGTTTCAGGATTTTCATTAGATGGGTGTAGATCTAAATATGAAATTAAATTTTGGTAATATACCCAAGATTTTCATATGACTTTAAGGGGTAAATGCATGATTTTCACGTGAAACCTCAAAATAAAGTCAGAATTTTCATTATGGATCTAAAAGCAGACCAAGGTCCAATGGGTGCCATCGTCTCTACATGAATGTATTTGGGTCCGTCCCTAGTTTTCTAAATTAAAAAATCAAAATGTTGGTGTGATCTACTTCAATCCTGGGTAAGATTGCACTCCCATGTATTAACATTGCGGCAAAGTTACCCATCTGGCAGTCGATGGAGTAGTAGCAAAAGGGGTGACTAACTCCCTAAGTTTGATACTTGAAACCGCCCAAATTCGCCCAGTGTATATTTGTGTCAGTTTATCAGGCACCACCTGAGGATTACTTTAGTCCCATTGAACCAAAGGCCTCAAGGAGAACCACGTCATTAGAAAGGACAAAAAAGCAACAAAGTTTACCCTATATATAAAGCATGTGATTTAAATATGATATCCTTTTTAAAAGGAGGTGCTTATGAGAGATATCTCTTATAAAAGCATATCTCTTTTTTATATATGTTTCTTTCTAAAGAATTTTTTTAAAATATGTTTTACTTGTCATCAACGCGACAATAGTAAAAGGACAGTGTGAGTTTAATCATATGTCAAATGGGTAGGCCTCACTTATTTATTAATTGGACCACACCAAAGATTTTATAGTACTCTCCAAATGGAAATCGAGTAAAAGTCAACAGCCAAGGTTCTTTTATTTGAGCCAGTCAAATCAGGTTTGGTGAGTAGGTCCGAGTCAATTTTACGTTGTCTGGGACCCCGTCTGCCCCCATTTAAGAACAGCTATTTTTGTCATTGGAATTTAAAGAGGGCGTATCATACACATTAGTTTAGTACTAGCATTAAACTCTGTGATATGTAGGAGTTAAATCTTCGCTAGGCCATTGAAAATTCAAATCAGACCTCCTAAGTTTTGACAGCTCAACTACCGAAGAGTCCGGATCTGGTGAGAAAAAGGCCCATTGTAATTATGAGTGGACTATTTACGGTGTGTTAGTGGTCCAGTCGTCATCCCCGGACACACTAAGAGGATCCCAATTCACTACGGGTTTCACAATAGTGCTTTTCGTTTACCCTTGACAGTTGCCATGTAGATATTTTCTCTTAATCAATCAAACCAAATCACTCGAGATCTATTTTTAGAAAAAATGCATCACACTGTATATCCAATAGCCATTCAACATAATTTAAATACAGAGAAAATTAGGAAAGTAGTCATAAGTCCATTCATGCATAGTCATGAGATGAATGCAGAAGTAGAGTGATTGTGGAGCCAAGTGAGCTGAATGATCTTGTATCCGTCATTTCATTGGAGAAGCCAAACTTTCCCCATCCCATATCTGTAACAGCATATGATGAAATGAGGAAACACATATGAGATAGAGGAAGAGGCGTTTCAAATCTGCCTATTTGATTAACAGAGGATGAAAGGAGTTTTGAATACAAGTTGTGAAAGAGGAACGTCATTTCCCATAGAAAGGACCTTTCTTATGAAAGGGAGAGGAAGATGAAAGAGCTGTTTGGCTTATGGATGAGGAGGCTGACACGGCCTGTGGAGAATAGAGAATGGGATTTTTCTGCTCTAACCGTTTCCATCTTTAAAGAATAGGAATGGGGTCTGTGGCAATTCAAACACAAACTACTCTTTGTATAAAAATTAAACTATACTTCTTTCATTGTCGAATAGATTTATTTTTTACATTATTTTTAAAATATCACACCACAATCTATTAATAGTTCAGTAGTGAGGTACCTCCCTTCCTGTTTAATAATATAAAATTAAGTTGACTCTCAAATATGAATAACCCAAGCTATTTAGACCCTTAAAATCTATTTCTTTTGTAATATGTGAATGCAATCATTCTGGATCCAGGTACGCATGTCGGACTATTCAAGGATTTCGTTTCAAATCTTTTATGGGTGATTCAAAACCAAATATTTTATTTTAAAGTGATTTTATATCAGCTTTATTAAGAATTGAAGATTTGGAATAATTGGATAAATCATTTGCAACCTCATTGGTATTGGAAAAGTAAAATATGTTGGTAATGTAGTAGTATTTTACATCTTAAGCAGTAAAACATTTTAATTTATTTTTTTTAAAAGAGAAAATTTCAGAAAGGTATAAAGTTTTTGGCTCATTTAAAAAAGTACATGAAGATTTGAATATTTCAAAAGGCTATAAAAAAAGCTTTCCACTATTCTTTCAATCAAGTCCTCTCCATAAAATTTTTTTTGAGAAATGATAAAAACACCATTTTGTCATTTTTTTAATCTTCTTTTAATAAATTATTTAAAAAAAATGATCATGTCCAACCCAAATGACATGGTAGGGCCCACTTCAACTGCCTTTATACATGGATGGTAAAAAAAGGGAAATTCAGATGATTTAAAAGCTTAACTTCATTAAATAGTTATGTACATCAAAATCAAAATGGCCAATTTTGGAGAGTAGAAAGGTTAAGAAAAGATGCAAGCCTCTAATAAGAGAACGGTACTTTTTTCATTAAAAAAAAAAAATCATGGAGAGGACTCGATTGAAAGAGTTTTGAAAATCTTTTATGATTTTCTTAAAATATTCAAGTCTATACATTTTTTTTTTATGAAAATGAGCCAACAATTTATACTTTTTTGTTTTTTTAAATTCCCCCTTTAAAAAAGAGAGACATATGACACATCTATGCAAAAGAATCCTGGATCCTGGCCAGAGCACTAATGATTACGTAGTGTCGGCGGTTGACACCTTAGTATCACAAACATCATACATGCACAAGGATCAATTCCCTCCCTGGCCTTTAGTTGCAGGCAGACAAGATAAAAGGGATCACTCCCTTCGCCTCTTATGTGTGGCCCACTGCCCACCTTATCTCTCGCCCACCCATAATGATTTTTTTTTTCCAATAATTCAGTGACCTCAGCCGTCCAATCTTCCTTCTTTTATCTTATTTTCTCCCCTTTGGGTGTTGTCCTGTTTTGTTAAATTCATCTCTATCTGGAAAATGCCTAAACACCCCACGTGCAAGCCCTGTGTCGAATGGTTGGATCGGATCACCTTATCATATGCTGGCTCTCACTGACTGTGGGGACCTACTCCCATGACCTCTGATTGCATGCCCTCGTGTCTAGTTCCTGTGGGCTCCACATCATGTAACATGTTGGGAGGTAATGGAAAGCATCCCTAAATGTCTAGGAATTATTGGGCCCTGATCCATCCGGGCACGTCTGGTGTCTTCATACCCGACTGGAAGGCCCCATGGCTATTTAGCAGGTGATAGTACCTTGGGTGGGACCCGTCCTAGTTGGATGGAGACTGATGGACCAGGCACTAGTGGAATTTTGAGCTGGAATGGTGAATTGAATGTATTGCTAGAACTTATGTTTCATTTGTTGACAACTATTTTGATTGTCTAACCATGTAAAATAAAGGTAGGATTGGGTCACATTTTCACCTTCCATAGAAATCATAAGAAGTACCCTGGTGAAAATTACATATATAGGCCCTATCACTATGGGTGAAGATTGTGCAATCAGCTCAGGTTGGGGCCTAACTTTTAGTCCAGACTACCGACAAGCCAAGCTTCCAGTTGGATTCTACTGACCTGGCTGGTAAACAACACTACCACGGATATCTGTCACTTTGGAGATTGATGAGTTAAGCTAAAATGAAAGTGATGATTTACAAACTTGCAATGAAGACTGGATGAGACCAAGTCAGTTAAATTATGACCCCGTGACTGATTTTCACATATGCTGAGCCCTGGCCAGCATTACATCAGTCCACATGGTATGGCATGAGGTTCTCTATTCAGCACTATCTAACTGGCGACCATGTCATGGACCCCACCCACTAGCTACCCACATGACACCCATTGCTTTTGTGGCACCAGAGGGCACTGCAACATTTACCCTTTTAGTAGACTTTTTGCCATCTGTTTTGATGAAGGCTCTGCTGCATGAGCATGCATCAGTCTGTTTTCATCAACAACGTCTAGTACCTGCATTTGTACAAACACCACCAGGAAGGCACCCGTTTCAATAAATAATGGCCCATGGTTCGCTGATCAAAGCCTTTATTCTGCCCAGTCCCACCAAACGCTCCAAATGTACGCTGTTCCTAGAATTTTCACTAGTGGCCATCCGAATAGACAACCTGTGAGTTAGATACTCTTGTTTGGGGCATCAGAGTATCCTATGAGAAGCCACAATCCATCACTTGATAAAGGCATTCAAATTTCTTGTTTTTTGCACCATCCAATTGAGCGCCCGATCGCTGTAGAGTAGTAGTAGAAGTGCATGGTGAAAGTTTTTTGTTTTTCTGTCGTTTTTGCACTCAATGCGACTCTACTCACTCCCATGTTTCTAACTAGCCGAAGTACAAACCGTAAACTGCATAATGAGAGTCTTGCTTATGATATTAGACATGTGAATTGTTTATACTGACTACTTTAATGACCTGATTTGGTTGATCGGTTTCACACTTCTACTGATCCTCTCCACTGGCAATATTGGAGGGGTCGAGTTGATATATCAGAGTTTCGTATATGATTTTTTTTGTTGGAAAGTTTGGACTATCAAAGATCTTTTATTTTTTATTTTTCATCAAGGGGTAATGATTTGACTTGTGTTATAGATCTCAAATTATTAGCATGCATTTGGGCTCCACGGTTCTATTAATATGGACCATTGATTAGATGGGTCACATAAAGAGAATAAATGCTTTTGCAAATTGCAAGCGGGTGACTGGCTTATGTATCTAAAATTTGAACTTTTTCCATCAACTTGGGCGTTTGTTGCAGGTTAGCATGTGATGTTCCCAGACAGCAGGTGCTGGCTTTGAGCGTTGCTTTTAGCTGGTGTTGGTTATGACACGACTCCACCGAATCTTGGGCAACTGGAGTATGGGAAATCTCCTCCTACCAGCAAACTAAACGCCCTACGTAGAATCAATGCAGCTCCTTTTATATTCCCGCCATTTCTAGCATCATGTCTAATTTAACACTCAACACACCTTTGTTTACCATTGGATTAAATCTCAATATGGTATATCGTAAAAAAATAACTAGTGTAATTTGAGGGAGCTCATTTTTTTCCCAACTTATTCACTGTGTGACCCCTCAATCTACCATTGCCTGCACTGAAGTGGGCCCCATGAGCCGGACTACATTTGTACAATTTGAGGTCTATATAGAACGGAACTTCTTTCAATTTATTTGTATGCCAAACGAAAAGACATTAATGATTCAAAACTGTTTCAATGGGATGGATTCATATATGGGTTGACCTTCGCCACAATCATAGAAGAAATGGTTGCGGGCCTTGCGGCACTACGCAACTCCTGGACTCAACGAGCCAATGAATTTTGAAGTTACCTTGTACAAGAAAATATATATGTATAAAAAAAAATTTCGGTGGCCTGAATCTCATGGCAAGTTGTATGAATTTTAATTAATAGATGTAACTTTTACTTAGGGATAATAATAATAATTAATCTAATGTTAATCTCGCATCAACATTTCTATAAAAATATGATATTTATATCAGATAAGATTGAATAGATTTGACACCTTAAAAAATGAGGTTGAGTTGTGGTTTTATAGTTGGGTTTAACTCGGAATGGATTGAAAATGCATATAGTTAATAGCAGAGGAAATCAGCCGTCCGGATCGCCAAATTTGCTGTGGGACCCCAATCTGTCGGGGTAATGTCTCTAAGGCAAGATCAAGTCAAGTGATCATTTGATTAAAAAAAAGAAAAAGAAAAAACAGAAAGGGGGAACACGCAATGGCAATGGTGAAGTTCTTCGGTTACCACCATGATGATTTATCCAAGTCCCATATCGGCCATGGGTCCCATAAAAAATTCGAGGTGAAGCATGTTTGGACGGGAGCAATATCAAAATGAGTGGTTGATATAGGTTTCTTTAGCTAATAGCTCAATGCTAATAGAAGCTTAAAGGGTGGCACTGCATCTTACAATCTTTGGATCCTTAAAAGATGAATCTCATGTAGATGCCTAACAATCACAAGAATCACAAGAATGCGACATAAAAACTCAAGCTTTTGAAAACCCTTGTAGTTTGATATATCAAATTTAGATATCAATTGTTGGTGGACCAACTCCTATTTTTGGTAATTAGGCATTCAAAGGTGGGCTGAGAAATTTTATTTTAAGAAAGCTCACACCCCCCAATGTTTTAAGTGATTTATGGCTTTTATAAGCAGGCCTACTGGAGCATCATGACAATTTTTGTGTATGTCCCATAGAAGATTCACATTATTTTTGAAATTCGAAAATACAAACATATACAACAGATCCAGATTTGAACCGTCACCATTTGATACGATCCAAAATCGTGTGATCCAAAGTAAGCACATATTTGTTTTATGTAAATGAATGTATTCATAATAAAATTGGATCGAAAAGAGAATCGTTAAAAAGAGGTGAAGCAGGAGGGCAGCTATATATTCATTTTTCATCTCCCTTAATTCATTTTCTATCAAAGGAGAGATTTTTCTTCTTCTTCTAAGTTAGGTTGCCGGTAAGGAGTGATACTTTCCTTATAATACAAATGTGGCAACACCATTCAACCATGAGTCTGTTAGCTTATGTAAAGAGATATGTTTTATTACCATTTAGGCATTTTTACATTTATTTCTTCAATTCTATCCACTTTTAGAAATTAAATCCCTAGGAATTATATCCTAAGCAACAAATGCGATAGACAAGACAAGTATCTTATTACTTAAGGCCAAGGATGTAAAAGGGTCCTAATTCTTTAATTACCCTGAGGTTCATACCAATTAAAAATCGGATTTGGGTCCTTATTTAGGCCCTGATCAGTAAACAAGTTCAGATCTGGGTCCCTTTTTTTTTTAACCATGATCTAGATGGATCCGTGTCCGACCCGAGGACTCAACATTTTATCTTAATTTCCGAGAATTTCTTCTAGAGACAAGGCTTTTTCCCATATGATTCTATACTTAGATTCGGACCCGAACCTGTCTTATATATGGTTCTGATTTCATCTTCTCATTAATGGTTCTGGTTCTGAAACTAAGAAATTGATTTCGAAACAATTCCGATTTTGCGTCCACCATGGACCCACGAACCCGGATGGGAATCGACCCGTTCACATCACTTCTCAAGGCGGTTGACAAATGGGCCGAGTGATTGATTTATGGGTTCTGGTACCTAAACTTCCTTGGGTCCAGTCCAGTCATCGAAGGATCCGGACTCACGTAAGGCGGTGCCTTCCATTAAAATTTCTTACACCTCAGTAAGGAAAGGGAAAGAAATGCAGAGAACAAATGTAACTCTGACCATCTGCGGCCACGAGAGCTCTCATCCGTAATCCGAGCTACAAGTTTTCATTTCTCTTCTATTACTCTCTCCTATTGATACCTGCAATGGGATCCTTGAATTTCCTCGACAGAAACATCACGGATTTGATCGAAACCAGATGTATTGATGATGCTCGTCAGGTTTTTTTTTTTTTTTTTTTCACTCAATCTGTCTTGTAATCTGTTTTTGATGTATTAGAAGATGCATTTTGCGGAATCTTGATTCGTTTCTTTCGCTCTTTTTAGTGATCTGATTGAAATTCTAAAGATCGGATTCGTGGTTTGCTTTCATGGAATGGATTATGGATTAAGACCGATTGATTTTTTAAGTAATCTGGCGTTAGAATTCGATCCTTGTATTTGTGGCTTCTTGTAACAAAGATTTAGCCAGATCGCTATTCAGATGTTTGGCTGTTGCAGTGGTTTCGCTGATAAATTTTTGTATAGCTGATGTTGTTGTTGTTGTCTTTTTTTCCCCATTCCTCTGATTGGGATTTTGATTGGTTGAGATGGTTCATGTGGTAAGCTCTGCATTTCTCGATTTCTCTAATTTGATGCAATGGACGCTTCTCTGATGCCTATCGGCTCACCTTTTTTGTGCTTCTGCTTACCACTGGAGGGAATCTCCAGGGAAAAAAAAAATAAAAAAATGAAGATGACTATCTATAACAATTCAGTGTTTTTGAATTGATTTAACTTGGATTTCTTGAATCATTGGTTTCGACTCTGTTTTCTTCTTGCTTGCTGAGATTTTTGTGGTCTCACTGTCAATTTGTTAAAAAAAAAAAAAAGATATTTTTTGTGATATCTTTTCTATGACTTTTCTTGCATTAGAAACGTGTTAAGAATTGATTTTTGTGAATTTTCCACTGTTCGTTATAGTCTTTAGATGCTTAAAACGTCAAAGCAGTCTCATATTAGTGTACTTTTCTGTCATTGTATTATTGCTTCTATGATGAGTTGAAGGGGTAATTGTTCATAAATTTTTTTTTTCTTTTTGAATGGCATAATTGTTCATAATTTTGTTGCATGTAAAAAAAAAAAAAAAAAAATTGATATGTTTGTCAACATTTATTTTCCTTACATTGATATTAGGATTTGATTATTTTTAATTAAGTGTATTTGTGATGCAAATCCTAGTGATTGAGGATTTGGATAGTAGGTGTCGAAGGAGGATAACAAGGTTTCTGCAAAACCCTTCCCATGAAGAGGACACATCTCAGACTATAAACCACAAAGGAAAAACTTTATTAATCTTCAGAGCTGCCTTCTATTCTCTACAATGACCATATAAATAGGATAAATAACCTAATAACAATAGGAAACTAACCTAACCACAATAGGAAGCTAAGAAAACTAGGAAACTATCATAATTGAGAAGTTAATAATTATAATGACAACTCAATAGGGAAAATAAAATAAGAAATGAAATCCTTGGTCTTTCTTGGGTCCCACACGTGGTTCATGGGTCCTCTTGCAATGGCTAATAGACTTTGCATCAATTTGTTTTAGGTTTTTGCATTTCTTCACATTTGACTAAAGCTAAGAGAATCTTCATTTGTCTTTGTAGGATGTTAGTCGCAGGTTGCAAACACATTCTTCTTTGATAAAAAGGCTCTCTCTAGAAAAAGAATTGGAGGTTTGTTCAATTTGCAAAGATATTCTCCTGCATATGCTATGAGTAGTTTCTCTAGTTCTGTTATAATCCTTCTAATGCAGTTTTATTACATTATGTTTACACATCTTTAAGTTATTCTCTAGAAGTATTTTAGTTCCTTGTTATTCCAAGAACTATGCATCTACCTTTCACAAGAATTTCTTAATTTCTAATTTTTAATTTTTATATTGGATTATGCTACTTGCAGTAAATAGAACATAAACAAGTCCTGAAGTACCATTAAAAAAAGTTAGTCATAGAAGGTAGGTGTCTACTTGTCTAGTGCAATAGTCAAAGAGAAAGCTCACTCAGTGCATCAAGGCATCATATATTCATTGATGCATGCCAGTATCATATGATTACAAAACAAGCATTCATATTGAAACTCTGGATTTTGTTGTTCTTGGGAGTTGGGCATACCCTTTAGAGCATAAGCTGTTCCTTTAGAAGTTTACCACTTTCAGTGACTAGGATTTCCGTGAGTCACAGTGGATTGTGAAAGGGTTGACAGTTAAATTTGATATGATTATTACAGACTCTTGGTCTAAATATTTCTACATGCGTTTCCTTCTGTTCCTTAATAGAGCTATTTTCCCATTGTGCCCATAGTTTATCTTATAAGAATCATGTACATTACTTGTTCTTTATCTGGTTTTGGCATTTTTCAGGCGACTTTAATTTTGCTGTTCCCTTATCATGCTACAATGGCTTTTCTAAACAGGGTCATCTTGGTTGTGTGAATGCGCTGGCATGGAATTCAAAAGGCTCACTCCTAATATCTGGATCGGATGATACAAGGGTATACTACCTACTTCTTTTGGTCTTCGTTCAACCTGGTCCTGACGATCGAGGCATCTTATTTATGTTGTTGCAAGCTTTGCATGTGGTTGGATCAATATCAAGAAAATCTGTGTTCCATTTCATTAATGAGATGATCCCTCTTGCGCAGATTAATGTTTGGAGCTACGGAAGCGGGAAACTTTTGCATAGTGTTGAGACTGGACATACTGCAAACATATTTTGTACAAAATTTGTTCCCGAGACTTCTGATGAACTTGTGGTGTCTGGTGCGGGAGATTCAGAAGTAATTTTTTTTTTGTGTGACGAGCATTGGCAGTATTGGATCATGTTACTTATATTCAAATCTATTTATGTTTTGTTTGAGATTCTTGTTGGAATGCATTTACTGATTTCTTTTCAGGTTCGCCTTTTCCATTTGTCTCGCTTAAGTGGGAGATCTGAAGAACATGCGCCATCAGCAGTGTTCCGCTGTCACACGAAGAGAGTCAAGAAGTTAGCTGTAAGATATCATTTATAATAAACAATATTCCTGAGAGACATGCCTGACTCATCCTGCAGACTGGCTTCTACTGAAGCAGGGGTTGTTTGAGGGAGAAAAGATTATAGTTTGATTCATGCTAACACTGAAATAAAGCATGTTGCTACTGACATATATTGTATCTTGATGACAGTAAAGTTTGTGCTGTGTTCATGGATTTGATACTTTCTCTTGGTGCCATTTTCCCCTATGATCCAGGTAGAAGTTGGAAATCCTAATGTGGTATGGAGTGCCAGTGAAGATGGAACTTTGAGACAGCATGATTTTCGTGAGGGTGCTTCTTGCCCTCGTGCTGGATCTTCTAATCAAGAATGCCGCAATGTTTTAGTATGTATACTATTTCTTTCCCCACCTTTTTTGGGCATAGTTTATCCCTTTTTCCCGTCATTGTATTGATGAAACGTTTATTTCAAGAAGTTTTCTTGATTATATCTTGGATTTTGGTTGCATTTTTTTATACAATACCCCAATGTTGCGGGGAGACTTCAACCCAACTGGATGCATAGTAGTTGTTTTGATAAATAGGACATAATGCTGATTGCATATGGCCAAATTTTAGTAAGGTTGGATCATCTTAGATATTGAAGCAAGACTCCAGAACATCCAACATGAACAGTTGAACCAAATTGTTTTAGCCGTCTATTTTGGAGGTCCTGTCATGAGATGGATCATTGTCATTTTACGCCTCGTTTTACGCCTCATTCAGAACATCCAACATGAACAGTTGAACCAAATTGTTTTAGCTGTCTATTTTGGAGGTCCTTTCATGAGATGGATCCTCGTCATTTTACGCCTCATCCATCGGCTCAATGCATTTACACATTAAAAACAAGCAAGCTATCGCTGTGTAGAAAAAAAATCTCTTTGGAGCGTGAGCGTGAGGTGTGTGTGTGTGTCCAATCTCTCTGATTTTGGAGCGCGGGAGTGTGTGTATCCCTGGTCTCTCTGACTTTGGAGGATGAAAGTAAGGTGTGTGTGTCTCTATCCTTGGAGCATGAGAGTGAGATGTAGCGGCCTTGCATGTCCAACCAATGATTGTATGGGGTGGGCTTGAGTGGGCTCCACAACAATTGTCTAGTGTGGTTCACATGAGTAGATAAGCTATGATACCCAGATATGGCATGGATACTGCTAGGATACGCTATAGAAACAGCAAGGACACGGATTTTGCACGTAAAAAGTGAAGTATCGGATACAATACGACACGATACGTTGCCCATTTCAAAGTATCCGTGCATCATAGTAGATAAACTATGTTCTTTCTTCATTTTGCTTCCACAATATGTATTCTCCATCAAATGGCCATGTCCAAGGTGCATGTTTTTGTGTTTTTTGTTCTTCTGCTTTTCAGTATGTCTCTGTTGTACTGTGAAGTTTTCTTTTTTAATGATATCACCATTCCACACAGAGAGAGAGAGAGAGAGAGAGAGAGAGAGAGAGAGAGAGAGAGAGAGAGAGAGCAATTGCAATGTCTAGTGTGGTTTACTTAAGTAAATATGTTATAGTTTTTCTTCATTTTGTTTCACAACCCACGTGTTCATACATTGGAAGAGCCGACTAAATCATGAAGTTCTTGGAAATGATGCAATGGAGATTTTTCTGCGCAGCTCAGTTAGGTGTAGGACCTTCATTTTGTTCATTTGATTTGGGCCTCTAAATACTAAACTACAGAAATTGTAGAGTGGGAACTGCGAAATAAATGCACAAGTGAAAGCCAAAAATGTGGGCTTCTGGAGGTGTGCGTTTGTTGAGAGGAAGAAGTGTGAAACAAAAAAGTGAATAAGCAGGAAATGCTGCAGAGTGTGAACAGTCCACTGAAATGAAAGTTCAAAAGAATTTCTCTTATTCCCTGAAGGAAAGTTGTATTTACCATCTTTTACCATATTTTCTCTCTCCTTTTGTATGTTCTTCCACTTTCCTTTCCTAGGTTAACCATGTTGATTACTCTTTCAGTTGGGAATAAAATAAAAATCTGAGTTACGTTGAAAGCAGTTAGGTGGTGGCTGCCATCAGCAAGTAGGATGTATTGATAGATTTAACCCACCCACTCACTGATGAGACCATCACACGTTCATACAAGTTAGACAGTTGAATAACTATAATGAAGGGCATGTTTTGAGAGAATTCAATTCACCTGTAGCCTCTTCATATGTGTTTAGAGGAAATGTTTTAGAGGAAATGTTTTGAGGCAGCCTTGGAGCTTGTGGAATCCACATTTTCCATGGACATTCTGGGTGTGGGTTTTGCAAGCCAAGGGTTCCACAATTTTTGTTTGGTGCGTTGTGGAAACTTTCCATACCAAACATCAAATTTACACATCCATAGAAGAAACTTCTCTTTTCCCATGGAAACGTTGGTGGGTAAACATGCCTTGAATGTGCATCTTGATTTGTACATGGTGAAATAATAAGACTTCTTTTGTAACTTCTGGTTCCACCATTACTTTGCTTTACTTGTACTATAGTCGCATTTCATTTTGCCCCTTTGTAGTTGGCTTGCTTTCAAAGTGACTAATTTTTGCACTAGGTGCCTGATATTTGCACACGATACTTGGTTCGTATGGCAGTGTTCTTTTTTTATGATTCACTTGTTCAAGTTTTTTTCTGCCACACCTCTTCATCTGTGTTTTTCTTTTGCTTTTAATTTAATCTTTTAAATTTAATTGCAGCTTGACTTACGATCTGGAGCAAAGAAGTCACTTGCTGATTCTCCCAGACAATGTCTCGATCTGAAATCTTGTGACATCAGTACCGCTCAACCTCATCAACTTCTTATTGGTGGGAGGTTTGTGTGGTTGATTTTGTTTTCATAAAGTTGCATTTATCATCCTTTTTTTTTTTTTGGCATTTGATTGATACATTTATTTATAAAATGTTGCAGTGATGCTTTTGGTCGTCTATATGATAGAAGAATGCTTCCTTCATTGACCACTAGCCAGAAAAGGATGAGACCACCTCCATGTGTCAATTATTTCTGCCCAATGCATCTCTCTGACCGAGTTAGTTCATACTTCAACTACGTTTTAGATTGGCCATAATTGCTAGTGGAGAATATATATCTATATATATGTATAATATATATATATGTATATATATATATATATCAGGAGATGCTCCTATGAGAGATAGTCTCACCTTACTATGAGAGATAAGGTGGGGGCCCTCACAATTAAACTGTTGGCATTGGATATGGATGTGAGGGCCCTTACCTTATCTCATAGTAAGGTGAGAGTATCTCTATCTATATATTGCATTTTAAGGTTACTATCTACTCAAATCTTGCCTTGATCGGAAATTTCTAGGTGAATAGTAGTTAAAGGAAATTGTCTATGCCTAAGCTAATCTATTCACAGATATTGAAAAGAGGAGATGCTATTTGGTTTGCCATTTCATTTTAATTATTATTTGATAGGTCACTTGTCACGTCCCAGATTCTGGGGTGCATCAAATTCCAGGACGTGACGTAGATGTGTGTAATAAATGTACATGTCAAGAAGAATGAGCCAATAAAATTTCCAAGATAATCATCAGAGCGAAGTATAATAAATTAAATAAAAGTTGCCAAAAGATCTGATATAACATTTTTTAGAACATTAACTATTACAACCTTAGCCGCACAGGGTTGAAATACAAAATATGAAAAAAAAACCCAACTAAACTGTCCTCTGCATATAACGGCACTCAGTACAGTTACGAGCCACCAATAGTGGGGCCCAAAACATACTTCACTCAACCTACGGTCGAAAGCGACCGTTACAATATGCGTTAGTGGAAGGGGTATCTGCTACCTGCAAGCACCAAGATGCAGTATCAGACACAGTTTCGCAAGCACCAAGATGCAGTATCAGAAACAGTTTGGCAAGCACCAATTTTAATCACATAATATGTGTAATAATAATATATAAATACATAAATATAACCCTACAATAGACAAACGAGTGAGTACAAATAGAATACTTCATAATCATGATAATACAAGGAATACCGGGAACAAGCCAACATACCATACATGTGGATCCAATAAATTGGGCTATCGTCTACCAACACTGCATAGTTAGATAACCAAAATACAATTGAGAAAACGAAAATGTGTGTCAATACCATTCGTACACAAAAGAACCACATATGAGTATCCAAAGTTGATCACTGATTCAAGTTGCTCACTACAAAGAGCAATATCATGAATCAAGCATGGCTTGGTGTGCGTCACCTACCTCTCGGCAGCCGTCGATGCCTACAACGTCAAGACTCAACCACCATGACCTACTCTCGGTATCCCTGATACCCACTCAAAGCTTGGTAATGAAATCCCTATAACTCGATATCACCAAGATACCTACTCGCACATGTCACATACCATAACGGTATCTCAAGGTAATATACATGATAGTCAAATGAACGAGGTGCACAGTGCATCCGTACCATACTAGTATGGGTATGCAAGACGGAATATGTCGTGTCAGTTCATTCGAGTGATTAGCCTAAACAAGATAAACCTTCTTCATTAAGTGGGTCCGGTCAAGTGAACTAGGGAATTAGAAATAGTAAGCCATGATGCGGTCACGTGGATTGGAACAACGCCAAGCCTAATGATTACCAAGGGTTGGGTTGGTTGTGAGTCTTGTGACTCCTCGCATGACCAAGGCTATTTAAGGGACCATTCAGAACTTATCATTGAATGGTTGTTATGTTTGGTCCCCTCTTACGGCCCCCAATCATGGGTGAAGTGACAACCTTCCGGTTAAACTAGATTATACATCATGGATTTGGGCTCTAATATTAATACCAGGTCACGGTCTTAATGGACAAGGCTTACAAGTCCAAACGAGGTGGTTTGAGACTTAACGGTCTCTTCTGGGTCTAACTATGCGATCTTGGTCGTATCCAAACGGATTACATTCTAGCATGACGGAAGGAAACCCAAAGCGGGTAGAAGAGGGGCAAGATGGATCCGGTTAATCTGGAAGGAAGTAGGGCATCGAGTGCGCGCTAACCAACTGAAAAGACCAACCTAGTGATCCGGTCGGTCTATAGGTGCAAGGCAGGGCAATGAATGCGCGCTAAGCTCTAATGATCGGCCCATGGGTCAAACATGTACAAACTGGTCCATTCTATCAAGTTACGCTCTTCTATATTCGTATTATGTAAAACGAAGCTAAACAAGTAATGAACACCACTATTCAACTCTACATACACTTGAAATTCCGAATACCTTGAAATATGTGTTTCTTGGTGCTTCTGAAGGTATTTGGGATCCCAAGTCTGCGTACACTTGTCCTATGCGTACCCTTGTCCTAATGGGTTTTAACATGTATTTAAGTAGTCTAAGGGTGATCAATGTTCTACAAAGCCATCCACATTGGTCTCAAGTCTAAAACATATGTCGGGCAAGGTTTGGGCACATGGTTCCACAAAAAAATCTAGGATTTGGCCCTATAACACTAAATTTAACCATGTTCTAGGGTTTCAAGGCCTTACTGGAAGTCCACATCAGATTCCTTAAGTGGTTTTCCAAGGGTTTTGACCGGTTGTGCAAGACTGCTGGGTGATTCTAGGAAAACCCTGTACTTTCAGGTGTTTAATTCATGTTAAATGTGATGATTTATCACACTTTGGGGCCCACCTATCGACTTCTAAGGTCCTAAATGGGGTGCAAGTGGTTAGGACTTGATATATGCTTGTTAGGGCACGAAAGGGGGTCCATAAAGACCCGCCGGCCAGGAAAAGTCCGCCCACCGGCCATCAAAAATCAAAACTGACTGGCCATCAGATTTTTTCTACAGTTGACCGTAGGCCATCAGATTTGTTCTACGGTCAACAGTAGGTCGCCCGTAGACCAAATTCTGTAATGGCTGGCGCCATCGGCCATTACATGCAGAAATGCGTTGCAGGTCCCTTCTGGCCGGCTATTAAGTGCAGAAATGTACTGCTTTGGCCCCTGTTCAACCCCAGATCTGTTGTTCACAAATTAAGGCACATTTCTAACTTCTTAAAAAGCCGAAAATCATAATTTTTAAACGAGAAAACATCATCTAACATCAGAATAATCATGGCTATCATGTACATATCATAAAACTAGAAAATCATGGATTTTCATTGAGGCATGAGATGCAAATCAAATGGGTACTTGCCTTGGGCTCCAAGCTCTACCAAAACTTTCTCACCACCACTAGAAGTTTCAGAAATGTCTCCCACAAGAAATCCCCAATCCAACCAAGGAAACCCTAGAATCCAAAAACCCATGCTAACCTTAATCCAAACCAATACAAATGAAGAAAAGGGGGTTCTCTAAACACGTGGGAAGCAAAAGAGGAAGGAGATCTCACCTTCAAGAATCCCAACGAAGAAGATGAAGTGCAGACCAGCGGCTGCCATGCGCTGATCTCTACCAAAACAAAGGAGAAGAGAGAGGGGATGATGGGAAATAACTTTCTAGGCTTGGATTAGATGAAAACCCTCTCTGGAAGCAAGATCTTCAATGGGAGATGAAGAGGGGAAGAGGAGGCTGCTGAGAGGTGTTCTAGTCTTGCATATGAGCAGTGGCGGACCCAGGATTTTTGTTTGAGGGGTGCAAAATGATGGCAATTGAAAAAGTCCAAAAATATTATTTTGTGATACTTTCTTCACATTAATAATGACAGAAGAGAAAATGTATTGCATTTAAATGATTACAAAATATTCAAGTGTATCGACTAGCATTTTCTCATCAAAAGTCATATCTCAACTATACAACAAAGCTTTTACAATTGCCCTCGACGGTTCTTCATGTTTTGAAAGCGTTGCATGATTGTCTCATCGTCAATACTGTTAAATATGTCCCTTTCGATATATAAAAGTAAACAATCATTCATCCACTCATCTTCCATTCGATTGCGTAGTCGACTTTTCACAATTTTCATAACAGAAAAAACCCTCTCAACAGTAGCAGTAGCAAATGGTAGAGTTAGCGCCAATCTCAAAAGCAAGAAAACCAAAGGATATAAAATATCCTTTTTTGTTTCAACCATCTTGTAAGCAAGACCACTAATTCCTTTCACTTCTAAGAACTTGCTATTGGTCCGCATGTCAATAATGTAAATCTCCAGTTGATTATCAAGTATCAATCGATCTGAGTCTAAAAATCATCTGAATAGAATTGAGAAAGGCGGATCAATTTTTCCTTGTTGAAGGCAGAGAATGAATCACTTGGATTGAAGCATGCCACACAAAGAAGCAACTCGGTCGTCACCTCATCGAAGCGATCGTTGAGCTCTTTAAGTTGCATGTCAATAGTAGTATAGAATATTTCAACGCTGTAAAAATGCAGATTTGTCACTTTAGCTTTGCGTCGTGATCGCATTTGATCAACAAACAAATCATCCATATTCGGAATGGGGATTTCATATTTATCACAAAATAAATGAACTTCAGAGAGGAGAGAATCCCACCCATCGTCTCTCATAATTTGCAATTTTTTTTTTGATATTCTTACTATTTCCATGGCATTGACAATATCTTGATCTTTTCGCTACAGTGCCTTTGATAAGACATTCGTAATCCCCAAAATATTTGTCATCAAATGCATTTTAAATGCAAAATCAAAAGATTCCATTTGAAGCAATGAGTGAGCCGCACTACCCACATTTTCATTTGTATCATCTTTTACAATAATCCCTAGCACATCAATCACAGAGGAGAACATGTGAATCAAGTTAATCAATGTACCATAATGCGAGCCCCATCGTGTATCTCCCGGCCGTTTGAGACTAGTCTTTTGATTCAAACCTTGTCCACTTTCAAGTTCACCAGTATTGAGTGCATCAACAACTTTAGCAGCTTGTATATTTTGGAGCATGTTATGGCGTTTGCAAGAGCCTCCAACAACATTCAACGTATAGCAGACCGATTCGAAGAACATGGCAATTGGTATGTGTTTTTTTGCTACAGCAATGACTGCCAATTGAAGTTGATGTGTGAAACAATGAACGTAAAATGCAGTAGGATTCTCATTTTGAATGAGTGTTTTGAGACCATTAAGATGACCCCGCATATTACTAGCTCCATCATAACCTTGCCTGCACAAACTTGTTATGCTCAATCCATGTTTGGAAAATATCGCATCAACTGCCGCTTTAAGTGATTGAGCAGTAGTGTTTGTGACATGTTCTACTAGCAAAAAGCGCTCTATCACACATCCCTGCTCATCCACATAGCATAAAACAACGGCCATTTTCTCTTCCATAGAGATGTCACGAGATTCATCCACCAAAAGAGCAAATGGTGCTTCTCCAAGTTCAGAAATGATAGCCCGAGTGGTCTCCATAGAAGCCGCATTTACAATATCTTTCTGAATCTTAGGCGAGGTATGTTTCAAATTTTTAGGAGCATTTTCCAAAATGACTCTCTTAGTAGCTTCATTTTGATTGGCAATTACTTGCAAAAGCTCAAGGAAGTTACCCATGTTATTTAAATCCTCAGATTCATCATGACCGCGAAAAGGCAAACCTTGGCGTAGAAGAAAGCGAATGGCATCAAGCGTTGCCCTTGAGCGGGTTCAATACTCAGTCCGAGCTTGATCCGATTGCTTGACAATAATTGTCTCAATGTGTTGCTTTTGATTTAATAAATTTTGGCACTTCTCATATGCTTGATTGTGAGCACTCTTCGGGCCTCCCACGTGATCTCCAATTCTTTCTTTTTTCCTCCAATTTCTAAATCCTTGAGTTATAAAGGCATCATGACGTGCATGCTCTCCAAAAAGATAACAACATAAACAAAATGTAGCATCTTTTTTTTATGCTGTATTCCATCCAACTACTATAATCCTTAAACCAAGCCGGATTAAATCGCCTCTTATCTTGTGCAGACTCCGTAAAAGGAAATTTATGATCACGAGGCTGACAAGGATCCTTTTGTAGATACGCTCTTCGGATTTGGTCTCGATCCATAGGATGATAACTCAAGATTGAATTTCGTAACCCAGGATCTGCATGAAGATCTGCCAAGTTAATTTCTACACGACTTTTCTTCGAAGTTGATGACACTTGATCGTTGTTATCATTCTCTAAAGTCGGACGTGGTAGGCTAGGAGTTGATTTTCTTTTGAAATAATTT
The DNA here is from genome assembly GCA_029852735.1 of Persea americana. Taxonomy (NCBI): domain Eukaryota; kingdom Viridiplantae; phylum Streptophyta; class Magnoliopsida; order Laurales; family Lauraceae; genus Persea; species Persea americana. The sequence continues at coordinate 55,894,701 of CM056812.1, forward strand.
TCCTTATCCGATTCAAAGATAAAGAAAATTTCATCAAAATCAACACCTGCCTAAAAACATGTAACTTAGTAGCAACGCATAACTTGATTGGAACAGAACTTAGTTCGAGCACATAACTTAATTGATTATTGGCAAGGTTGGGGCACAAACACATGGGCATATGAAAATACTTAAGACACAAATCAGTCATGGCTACGCATATGTAAACCACATCCATCAAATTAAACAATATCGTAGAAATATGAACATTTGTGCATCAAATTGTTAGCATAGAGTTAAAAGCATAAAGCTCTACATCAAATCCACAATTTATTTAATTTGACTATGATATACAAATTAAAAAAGATTGAGAGAGAGGGAGAATACCTGCACTACGCTGCCAGAGAAAGGCCCCACCAAAGTTGTAGAACTATTAGATGATGCACATCCAATCAATAGCTAGACAGCGCTCCTGTGTATAATGGAAAAAGAAATCCATGTAAAAAAAAAAAACCCAGAGAGAGAGAGAGGACCACTGGTCCATGTAATCCAAAAAAAAAAAGAAACTCATATGTTTGTAAATTGTATGTCATCACCCAGATTAAACAAATCATGCATCTTGACCTACAATCATGCTCATGCATACATGGTCTAGCTGGTTAGGTCAGCTTGGGTGCATTTTTATCAGTGAAATTAGGAATTTACGATGGATGGAAAGATCTTTTATTGCAATAATGTACAATAATGTACCTTTTATTGCATCATCTAAAACTTTTTATTTTTTATTTTTACTTTATATCAACAATCCAAGCGCATGGAAAGTAACTTACTTCTCATTTTATTTCATTCCACTCCTGTTTAATTTTATGCATGATGTGAGACTTAATCCAAATCAATATGAACATTTGCCCAAAAATCTCCATATCAAAGTACTTCTTTAAAACCATTTAAAGATAAAGAAATCGTTTGATATGTGATAAGTGGGCGTGATCTTTTAAAAGGTTTGTGACAAAAAATTGCCCAGCATTCTGAATTTTAGGCTCAGTATTATTCGTAACTGATAACGATAGAGAAATATGCACCCAAGGAAACGCAACCCTAGCCCACAATTAATTACATCTTCTGCCTATTACTTTTACTGCCAGCTACTGCAAGTGGCAGTAACCATTTGCCCAAGACGGAGAGTTTTCACGCCCATTTTGTTTAGAACACTCAAGTGGGTGTTTCCGGTTTTACAATATCCATGCAATTTAATCATGATCAGGGACCGGAAAGTTAAACCACAAGTGCTAACCAAGATTAACGGTTCAGATTTTCCATTTGGGCTCTCAAAATTTGCTGAAAAAAAAAATCTGAATTACATAATGTCTCCGTTTTTCTTAGATTAATTCAAATCCATGTCAATCTGAGGGCTGATGAACACAAAGACAATATCTTCTCCATAATTACAAAAAGAAAGGTTAAGGAATGAATACCTCAATCACGATATTATTTGGTTGATTTCTTTTGTGAACGAACCAACTCAAGGCTTTGATGCCATTGTTGGTATCGACTCAAGGCTCCGATACTCATCGACTTGAAACCGTGCGCAAGAGAAACAGGTCAGAGAGGGAGGGAGGGACTAGGGAGGGAGGGAGAAGGCAGAACTGTTGATTTGGTGCGTTGATGAAGAGTTTCCAATAGACATTGGAGAGGGAGAAGGGTGGGAGAGATACAAGGGTTTTCGATTTGGGGGAACTAAGTGGATTTCTCGATTGTTGATGTGGGTGGGTGCATTTTAATGGTGGGCTTTAAATGGGGGTGCAAGATGGATTTTTAAGTGGGGCAGGGGTGCATGACCTATATCCCTCTAAAAGGATTTTCAAAATTTACCGGGTGCACCGGCACCCAAGTGAATACACGTGGGTCCGCCCCTGCATATGAGAGAGCTAGGGTTTTGGGGTTGCTTTTAAGCATGGGCCTCAGATGGTCTTGGATAAAGAACGGAAAATGTCCTAAATTAAAAGAGCTTTCCAACAAGCCCACATTCAGAACTTTTGGAGACCGTTTGTGAAAAATCACTATATTAGATTTACGAATATCCCCAGAAAAAGGGTGCCGGGGTCAAAACTGAGTTTTCTAGATCTCAAATGGACATGAGTTGAACATGAAAGTTGTTTTATATGACAAGACCTAACTCCTGAACCTATAACAGAGATTTTATCGAAATTCCCAAAATTGCCCTGACTTTACTAGGAATCTAGTATAGGCCCTTCCAAGCACCAACTTGGTTTGAACCCTCATAGATTTTCATAAAACTCTTTCAAACCTCACTCTAACTTTCTAACACCAATGGTGTCGCTCAAAGAAAGCTCCCCACTCTTCGTGGGGTTTATGAGTAGGTCGTAGGTTACCCTGAACTTGGCCAATCTACGACCAACGGACCCAGAGCAACTCTAAAACATCTAGGTCAAACCCAACTAGCAACTAAACACACTTAAGTTAACTAGTACAAATCATCAAACATCAATAATCGTAATTAATTAATTACTAAACATAATTAGCCAGGGTCGGGTTCTTACATCATTGATTTCTCATTTGCATAGTGACCTATATAATAAATTGGGTAGAAGAGGAGAGAAAGATAGATAAAGCTATATTCATGCTATCAAAAATAAGAGAAAGGAAAAGTAGGGACTATGATCATGTCGGATATATAAAGAGCAACGATCAAAAGGTTTTAGTGAAGGATAATGATATTATAGAAGGTGGAGAGAATATTATAATGAACTTTTAAATGAAGCTTCTATAGGAAGCTTAGGACCAAGAGATGATAATTCATGAGTAGGAAATACCTTTTATCGCATAATTAGAGTAGTAGAAGTAAAGAAAGAATTGATAAGAAAGAAGAAAGGAAGGGCTAGGGGGCTAGATGGCATTTTAATAGAGGCTTCAAAATTCTTAGGAGAAATGGGATGTGTTTGGTTAACTAGGCTTTTCAATAAGAAATTAAGACAGAAAACTCTAGACGAGTGGGGAAGTAATGCTGTATTACCTATATGTAAGAATAAAGGAGGTATACAACTTTGCAACAGTTATTGTGGGATTAAATTTATCGGTCTTGAAACCGAGGGAGAGAGTAATGGAGCAAAGACTTACACAAGAGATCTAAAAATCAGTTTGGTTTCATGCCAGGGATGTCGACTATGGAAGTTATTTTTTCACTTGGACAGCTAATGGAAAAATACTAAGAGGGCAAAAATCTTCATATGATCTCCATAGATCTGGAAAAATCTTCATATAATCTCCATCGATCTAGAGATAGTTACGATTGGGTACCTAGAGATTGGATTTAGTGGGTTTTAGATGGGAGTGTCCAAGAGGTTATATTGACATGATTATATACATGTTTGAGGGAGCGGTAACAAGTGTGAAAACTACCAGTGGAGGGGCGGTGAGTTACAGATGATCATAGGTTTATGTCACGGGTCAGTTTTAAGCCCTCTCTCTCTCACACGCGCTCATGCTCATATCCCACTGTGTTTCTATTTTCACAAGGAGATCATTCATACAAAAGGAGAGAACTAACCAACATTCCTTTCCATCGTAAACTTATTGACCAACTACCAACAAAATTCAGACCTGACAAAATAGTTCCTTGCGTTCAATAACCATTTAGCAGTTTCTGCTTATCATCCTCTTTCCTTCAGCTTGTCTTCTTTTGCTTCTGTCAAATATGTGATGGACCTGATGGTACTTCCATTCTCTTTACTTAACAATAGCTGATGAGAGCTCTTTTATGTTGTGAATTTCTTTTGGGAAAAAGAAAACCTTAAGTGACTTTTAGAATCAGTACTGAGTTGGAAACTTCTCAAAATTTAAGAGCACGTCTTATTTGGGTTTCTCTTTTTGTTTCTTGACAGGGCCGGTCAAGCTTGCATCTCACTCATGTTACTTTTAGTCCAAATGGAGAGGAGGTGCTTCTTAGTTACAGTTGGGAGCATGTTTATCTAATGGATGTGAATGCTGGTACATTTCTCACCTTAAGCATCTGAATCATTTTTAAAGTTTACTTGTTCAGTTATTGGGGTGATATAACCATTCAAAACAAGGGAATCATATAAGTTCTAAAGTTGTTTTGTTCTTTCTTTTTTTTTTTTTTTTATAGTTATCCTTTATTGTGAACTTTTTGTACTTTGATCATGTATACATTTTGGATGAAATTGACCTGATTTACCCTTTTTTGTGGTGATTGAATCAAACTATATGTACCTTTGTACTAGATAAAAAAAAACTACATGTACCTTTAGCACTACAATGTGTGGTGCAAAGTATCAACATGGCATCTTAAAGGTCCTTCAACTTTAAGGAATAAAAGATTAAGGCTTTTAATTGCTTAACTTGTGATCAGACTACAGAGATTGGTCAAACAGATCGAGTCCTTATTGGTGGTTGTTAATTGCAAACTGAATGCACACATCAGTTATGATAAATGGCTTTTATACTATAGTGAAGAAGCCCAACGTTGTTCACGTGGTAGAGAATTTTTACAAAGGCCTATTTGCAGTAAGGAATGGTCTAAATGTGTTATGCAACCTTTTCTTTGATCATTCAGAAAATAAGGTGGGGGATTCATTGTTTGATGATGATGATGATGAGAGGGTCAAAAGGTAATGTTAGAACAAGCCTGAGACTAGACGTTAGGGGCTAGTTAGGGTCATTCATGAGCAAATTTCTATTTCGAAATATTTTTATTTTGAGAATGAGTTGTGCTGAGAATAATTCTATTCTGAGATGGGTTGTGCTGCATTGTTTGGCAATGTTGTGTCAGAAAGGTTCCAACAAGCTGCATAACTCGCAATACTGATAATAAAGAAATAAAGGAAGCAGGGAAAGAAAGATGCAGATGATTAACAATAAATTCCCTCAAGATCCCAATTAACCATTAATCAGTCAATTGATCAAACAACAACCCACATGAGAAACATTAGAAAATACAGAAAATCATGGAAAAGGAGTGATCTTTGAAGGAGATCAAAAGTAAGAAAGGGGAAAAAATGACAAACAAAGTTGTAAACCTTCTGAAAAGAGAGAAGAGATAGTGGGATGCATATTTTTGGGGTTAATTGATCCATATGTGCAGATGCATATGTTTAGTTCAGGAGCAAGACAGAGAAGGGGAGAGATAGGGGTAAGTGCGAGTGAGTCAGATGTTTCACTATGGGGAGCACATGGGAGAGAGAGAGAGAGTTCTTTCATTATGTGTGGGGCAATTAGTACTAGAGATAGTTTTTAGCGAGCTGCAACTTTCTCTTTTGAGAAACTATTTTGAATCATTTTAAAAATTCTATTGCCACAGAACGATGTTATGGAGAAATATTCTTCCCGCTTGAAATGATGCTACCACACATATTCCCAAAATTTTCATTGTGTAAATAAAGAAATGTTTATTCCAAAAAGGCCCTGAGTTCTCTCTCTCTCTCTCTCTATATATATATAGGGCCCAGCTCTCCTAAGCTCAAGCTTACGATAAGGTAAGCTCAAGTGTATGGTGGGGCCCACCTGGGGACCCACATGGGGATGGGGTGGATTTCAAGGACTCTATTAGATCCTACTCTCTGCAAAAAACCAGACCCAACCGTGATTTCTATCATCTCCATATGTGCCCAAAAGTTTAATGGTCAATAGTCCATTCGGATCGATATATAGTTGTTCCAACGGTCCGGTAAATTCAGATCTGACCGAAAGTTGGTGGACATGTGCAATTTAGGGGGGTCGTGTGTTTGGTCCATTTGGATAGACCAAAAGTGGGCCCTACAAGCATGAGTTTACGAAATTTTATCCTAAGCTCGAGCTTAGGAGAGCCTTGCTCATATGCATATACATAGACATATATGGGAAATGTTCCTGTGAGCATTTCTCACACTACTATGAGAGTAAAGGGGACCATGGATGAAAAAAGCTGCCGATACGTAAATTGAGCATAGCGGCTTCTTTGAATTTATTGCTGTTCACAACTTTATCGGCCCGTAGCGGCCGATACATTCCCGTAGTGGCTGCTATTTTAGCGGAGCGCCCCGGCTACGGTTTCAATCAGAGAGAGAGAGAGAGAGAGAGAGAGAGAGAGAGAGAGAGGACATTGTTCCAGAAAAAAGCAATGAAAGAAAGGGAAAGTACTGACCTGTTTCTTCTTCCTTAGTAGCATGCAGCCGTTAATCATCCCTTGCCTGATTAACCTTCACAGAAATTTACAGAGACTTTGCTGTTGAAGAAAGTTGAGAAGAATCCCTTGCCAAAGATCATGTTGCTGTTGAAGCCCAAATCACTCTCCGTTTTTGTCGCTGAAGGTCTAATGCCTTGATTGAGGCACACTCCTCCGGCTGCTGCTTGCTATTCCTTCCCCTTCTTCTTGCTTCCTTTTTTTTCCCCTCTTCTTCCTTTTCCTCTCCTCCTCCTTTCCCTCCTCTCCCCTTCTTGACCCTCATACTGTTCGCACGAAGAAAAAGGGGCAGCAGCAGATTTTTTTTTTTTTTGCTGAAAGGTCGTCTCTTCGTTTATTATTAGGTCCCTCATTATTATTTATGATTCGTGGCCCCACTAGCTGGCCCATCTAATTAAAAAAAAAGGGACCATCAACTGTCCCATGAGACCCTTTTATTTTTTTTTGAAAGCATCAGCAGTGGGTAATAGCCTAAAAAAGAGGGGGCCTACATTGACGATGTGCACCATCAATTATATAAGTAATCTCAATTTCACTTTAATAGATATGGGGCCTATCCAAACCCTAGCCAAATTTCACTTTAAAAAATTGGTATGGAGCATATCCAGATTTCACTCTAATAAGAATAGTGCCCTAGTCAAAGATTTCACTCTAATAAGAATAGGGCCCTAGTCAATTTTCACTCTAACAAAAAAAAAAAAAAGGGGCTCTAGCCAAATTCACTTTGATTGGAAATAAGGCTCTAATTAAATTTGATTCTAATATAAAATGGCTCTACCAAATTTCAATTTCATACTAAATACGATCTTAGCCAAATTTCAATCTAAATGGAAGTTGGACATGACCTAGGTTTCATTCTAATAGGAAATAACCAAATGAGTTATAACCAAATTTTACTCTAATAGGAAATAGGGACCTAGCCAAATCTCACTCTAACAAAAAATAGGACCCAAGCGAAATTTTAATATAATAGTAATAGGAAATGGGTCATAACTCATAACCAAATTTCACAATAATAGAAAATAGGGCCCTAGCCAAATTAATTTTTTTAACATTGCGAACCAACATAAAATCATGAATACATATGAAACAATAGGTCAATACTATTATTTTACAATCATATAGCGATACAGGACCTTATGCAATGAGGGGACCGCTACACCCCATTGTCTTAGTTACTTTTGCAAACAAACCATATATTCTATCATTTTCCAATATTTTGGATTTTCTGAAAAAATTTGAGATTTTTTTGACGATTTTTTTAAATCGCACCGCCATGCCGCTATGCTACGTAGTGTTTTGGCGGCGGGCAGCTACCACTATTTTCATCCTTGAGGGGGAGGACCCTCATATTTATGCATTGGCATTGGATATGGATCCAATGGGTTACCCTCTTACTCTCCAACTAGTGTGAGAGTTACTCTCATAGGAGCATTTGAGAGACTACTATGAGAGTAAGGGGGATCCTCATATTTAGGTTGTTGGCATTGGATATGGATCCAATGGGTCCCTCCTTACTCACAGAGTAGTGTGAGAGTTATTCTCATAGGAGCATCTCCCATATATACATATACATATACACACATATATGTATGTGTATGTATATGATATATATATAGGGATACATGATGTGACGGGGGTTGGCCATTTCCATATATTGAGGGGATAGAGAATGTGATGGGGGGCTCATACATCTGTAGTAGCAGTAGTGGTAGTAGTAGTACTAGCATGCACAACAATAATAGCAGTAGCTGTAGTAGTAGCGGCAGCAGCATCAGCGGGAGCGGCAGCAGTAGTCGAAGCAGCAACACCGATGATAACAATACGAAAAGTAAATCATTATTATTATTATTGAGGGGGAGGAATAACTGAAAGATTTTCGTTTGGTAGAAAAAATTTATACTACAAAATTGGTTGGGATCGAATCATTGGGTGTTTCGAGTGTCCGCGCTCATCATACAAAATTGGTTTGAATGGGTTGCTTGGTTTCCTCTCCTAGCTTAGCATGTTAAAGTTTAATGTTGATGGAGCAGCAAGAGGTAAGCCTACTTGGCGGTTTGAAGCATGTCGTTATCAAGGATTCAAATGAGTCAGAGCTCGTGGCTATTTTTTTGGAGAGTGATTTTTCTCACCTCCGTCAGCAAAAGTTTAATTGTGGAAAGTGATTCTTCCAATGCAATATCTTGGGTGTCTTGACAAGGCCTGTGGAAATTCTAATTCTATTTCAATGATATGAAATCCTTGTCCTCTTCTATTCACATGGTATTTCAGCATTTGTATCGATCAGCTAATGGCATGGCAGACAGATTTGCAAAGCAAGGAGTGGATAGGCATATTTCTTTGGTTGTTCCTTTGCAATTCTCTTTTGTTATTATGTTGGGTATACTGTTGTTATACCTGTGCTTTGAATTCCCTTCTTTGGGTTCTCATTGTATGAACCTTATTCTTTGATTTTATGTATAATATAACTCTTACTGATAAAAAACAGTTGGGAAATGGTTGTTAATGAAATCTGGTAACAAATATATCGGGGCTGCCATTTATAATACAAAATGGAACGAGGACAACTCATCATGGATGAAAGAAAGAGCAGTTCAAGATAACTTATCAACGATTATAAGCTCTACCTATAAGTCGCATGTATATGTGGCTATTATTGCAGACTGCAAAGGCAAGCTAGGAATGACACTATATTCCTTGGAACAAATTTAATTTAATTACCATTGAATAAAACGTGTGATTCAATCACTAAGCTTCAATAGATTCAATTAGTGTAAGATACTAAGATAAAACAATGATACAAGACCTATATGACATTGTGGGTTCACTATGTACCCTTATTCTATGCTCTATCAGAAAAGGACATTATGGGTAACATTTTCCAATATTCTTAATTTTTGGAATTTTTCTTTTCGATTTTTTGGAGGTCAAATTAAAATTCATGCTGTGATGGGCACGAAGTATCGGTCTTTTCTGCCAACTGTGATGCCTTCCAGGACTGTTATTTTGAACAATGCTTGCCCCAAAAGTTGAGGTGTTTTTATTGGTCTGCCATCCCTTACAAGGTCTTGATGAAGGTGAATCTGGCTCGCAGAGGAATTGTGTAGTTCAAAGAGCAATTTTCTTCTGTATTGATTTGTTATATTATTATGGTGCCAATTAAAGAGTAGTTTCTGGTTTAACCAGTCAAGAAATAGACGAATTTCTCTTCTACAGCTTTTTATGTAATTATTCTTGATCAGATTTTGTTGGTATAGTAGCTTGCTTTGAAAGATAAATTAATGGGTATGAAAGGGAAAAGATTATTGCTTCATTTTCTCCTTCTTCTATTCTTCCTTTTGGGTTGCTACATCTTCATTTGTTATTGTTAAATTTAAATTTCCTTTAGTAGTTTGCTTTGAAAGATAAATTAATGAGTATCAAGGGAGAAGGTTATTGCTTCAGTTTGTCCTACTATTCTTCTTTTGAGTTAACTTTCCTTTAAACTTGCAGGTGATGGAAGTAGTATGCAATATAGATCAGGTAACATTCCAAAGCAAATGAATGCATCTCCTATAGCTAACCAAGCAGAGAGGTCTCCTTCACCACCACAAATTTCGCGAAACAGTGTTCCCCAAAACACCAATATATCTAGCAGGGTATGCAGCTAAATTGTTTGCGGAGATTTTCTACAATTACTGTTTGCTGTCATTGCTAATTATTTATCTGCTAAGTATATTTGGTGAGTGAAAGCATTCAGTTTCAGCTTCGTAGGTGCTATGAATTGGTTCAAGCTGCTAAGAAGTCCTTGGAAGTGCCAAACTATTTATATGGAATTGAAGCGTGTAACGAAGTGCTTGATGGAAGAGGTCCTGATATTGGTCCTGCACTGAAGCATGAATGCTTATGCACACGGGCCTCATTGTTCCTCAAGGTCGTTTAAAATCTTGAGATTCATGTTGCTCTCTTTATTTTCCATATATTTAGTGCAGTCAGGATTTACTAAATTTGTCCATCTGTTTCTAGAGGAAGTGGAAAAATGATGCTCATATGGCCATAAGAGATTGCAATAAGGCTCTAAGCATTGACCCTTCATCATTCAGGGCAAACTTCTGCATGTCTGAAGCACTTCTCCAGGTTTTAGTTTATTGACAATTTGGCTTGTGTTTGACACGTAAAAATTCTTGTATTCCTTTACGTTGCCTATGACTTCATCCCTATACCATATTTAGTTATGCTGATGCTAATAATGTATTTATCATTTACTCGATTCTTTCTACTTCATTAGTTTTCTTCTATTTTTTTTTTATTACTTCTTACTGCTCATTATACTTTGCAGTTGGGAAAACTTAAAGAAGCTTTGGACTATGCAATGGCAGCACAAAATTTAGCTCCATCGAATTCCGAGGCTTCTGACAGAGTGAAGAGCATTAAAGAGCAACTCACTCAAGGTTTGTCAAATATTGTTATTGTATATGCTCTCCTACTTTCAGTGCTAGGATTCCTGTTGTAATTATTGGTGCATTGTGGAAGGTTCACACTGGACCTTGTTCTAATTTTCTCACAAACTTTGCTACATGGGAAACCATTAAAGATGGGAACTTGAGAAGTATTTTATAAAATAGCACATTGTTTTTCTATCACTGTCAATGTGTTGTGAACATTTCAGACTGTTGCATCTGCTGTAGTTTTACTGTCGACTATGATTGGTCCACCAATCTGAATGACTGATCTGATTTAATCCAATTAGTCTTTGCCCGGATCAGTGTTGCACCATCAACCCTTGTTTCTCATTCTGCTTTCATGTCTATGTATCGGATTGCCTCTACATTTAGAAGAAGCATCTCTATCCATTTACTGCCTAAAGATCGGCCATCTGCTCTAGCCACAACCGAGTTCTTGCGATTGCTGCATCCATCCACTCATTTGCAGCCTCACATCAATCTCCTGCCTCTGAATCTGTCATCAGCGGTCAACAGACTGCCTGTTCGACTTAAGATTGTCATTCGAATCATCATGAGAATCTTGGTTCACTGATATCCGCGAATGCCAACCTCTTGCATTTTTTTTATACAAGTGCACATGAATCCGGCTGGCACACCTAAACCGATAATCTGCATCAGTGATCTTTTCCAGTATGCATCATTGTGGATAAGAGCCATCATTCTACTGCCTGTGTAACTAAATCCATACAATTCAATTGTTTGCATCTGGACAGATAATAAAACTGTCAAACTTTGCAACATTCAATCAGTTAATCGACCCGTCTGATTTTTAGTTGTTAAACCCAAAGTTTCTCTTCGACTCTTAAGTTGGGGGAATAATTGATAATATTACAATGCCATTAGGCTAGATGATGTGGTTGGTGATAAAACCCATGAAGATCGCATAATTGGGCAAGCAGTGGCCTAGATGGAGGCCTATGATCATTGGGCAGATGGGTCTAAACCATGTGTGAACTCTTCGAACCTGTTAGGGACCCAAACAGCTCCCAAATATACTGTCTTTCACAATAACAGGGCCTGTTCTGTCAAAGCAGGACATCACAGTGGGTTCTGTGCAATAACGGAAATTTCTGGTGGAAAATACAGTGCGTTCACTGTCTGTTTGGGCTGGGTTTTCATAACCTTAATGGACCTGGACTGAGTCCACTGTACAGCTACTTGGGTCATCCAAGGGTCCCCTTCAAAGGGCTGGTTTGCACTTTACGTCAGAGTGGCCATGTGGGCCCCACAACCTTAAACCTTCCATGTTTCTGGATTTGACCAGCACAGTCCTTTTATTCATTATTTTATTAGTTTATTTTTTTAGTATGTTTTCCATTAAAAGGTTTATATGCATTAGGGACCCACTAGTTTAAAAGTAGGATGTGTGGTTTTGATTTAAGTAAGGTTTAATATGGTTTTGTGTGATTATATCCCATGTATAAAGAAGTCTGTTCAGCTGGATTCCTTTTTCTTCAGTCAGCAGTTCCATGAAATAGATTTCTTTTTCAATGCACTTCTGGCATTCTTCTCCATTGACTGATTAATTCCTCATTGGGATTGAAGACCAGCATGATTATTCCTCAGAAACTGTGAATAATTGCACAATTATCGTCTGGTTGTCCTGTGCCATTGCTATTTACGAGAGGACAGACCGGCAGATCTGTTGTTCTGCAGTACTTCTGCAGAAATAGGATCACAGCTGCGTTTATCTTGAATCCACAAGCGTGCCATTGGATGCCTCTAGATTCTGGTAGATATCTTGATGAGATTAGAATGTTGTACATCCTGTTACAACATGCTTGTAGTGTGTATAGATACATGTTTCCAACAGAGAATATTTACAATGAGATTAACAGAGTATTATTAGTACTTCACAAGTACAAGGTCCAATCACCACTTCATAAATGTGATCTCCACCCTGGTTGCGCATCATTGTAGATTAGTTACCTGCAGCATCACACTTTAGAACTATGGCGAATTCTGTTGAGCAGAAGAAAAATGATTAGACATGAGAAGGGGTGAGGGGTCACAACAAGCGTCTCTCAAGTGCACACCGATGTTATCAGGGCGTAAGGTATAAGCTAAGTGCGAAGCCCTTCTGAAGTTCAAGGCATGAGATGCACACTTAGGTGCAATCTGAAGCATGCCAGGCATACCTCCAATGATGGACAAGGAAATAAGCCTAGATGTATTCTTTTTCTATCATTATGCCATACCATTTTTATTTCAATAGAAGTCATTTGGTCAATTTTGCATTCTATATCGTCCACGTATAAGCCTATCCAAAATACAATATTGGGTAACAAAATGAGAAAAAGAAGTGACTGATTTTGGTGCATGGTGGACCTGAATTCATTAAATTTATACCTGTACCCGACTCCTAGTGCATGTTTGTACAACCATTTTCAGTGTAAAAAGTGAGGATTGTGGAAACACTTTTCCATGCTACAGTAAAACCTATGTTTGGTGCTGCCAATTTTCCACAAGGAAAGAGCAAAAACAAGCTAAATTTTCTGCGACTCCGCAGAAAAACTTTTCTCAATGGGGGTTTGGAATTTTTTTTTGCTGTGGAAGAGGAAAAAGCATATTTGTCAATCCCCGTTCCGTTCTGGGTGGAATTGGCTAGAACAATCCGGAACCCGAGAGACTCTCAGGCGGAATGGAATGGCTCCCTAAAAGGTTCTGGTCTCGATTCCGGTCCGTTCTGGTAATTCCGCTCCCAATTCCAGCTCCAATTCTAGACCAATTCCGTCCAATTCCAGCCAAGGTTTCATACTTATATTCATATGTAGTGAAAATTAGAAAATGGTCAATTGTAGAGTGTAGTTTAATTTAAGTGATGTAAGTATGCACTTTTAGTAATATTTTAGCATTCAACAATTTTCTCAATTTAAGGTATTCTTTTATATTTTTTGTTTCATTTTTCAATTGCATCTTTTCTAGAACAGAATATTGAAATTGACCAAAATCATGGCGACTGAACATAATTGACAACTATGGGAAAAGTCTGCGGAACTGGTTTTCTGTGGAAGTACACAAACTTGACCTTAGGGTGTGTTCGTGCAACACGTGTTTCCATTGCCGTGGAATGGAAATGGAACAAGATTTCTGAGTAGTAGCATACGGTGAAGAAATTTGACAAAAAGGTAAAAGTTTTCACTACTAAGGAAGATCCCATTTTCTTACCTAAAGTGGTGGGAATCATTGTGCTGTGGAAGCAGAAACGTGTCTTCCGCTTCATGGCACTTGCACAAATGGGTCCTTAGTGATCTTACATATGTATATCTGGAAGAATCAAACATTTACTGTGCTTTGGGGGAGCGGTTCGAGTGAAAGAGAAAATCTTCCATGTGTATATATGGGGAATTTTCATTTGAGAGAGAGAGAGAGAGGAGAGAGAGAGAGAGAGAGAGAGAGAGAGAGAGGATAATGAGTGTAGGTGCTACTTTGATGAAAGGTGGCCCACTGGAGATGGACTACACATGTTGTCTGTTCATAGGAGAAAATTTATACACGTACAAAGAATATTCAAGTGAGAACCACCATGCATACGAATCGTGATGTCTGGCTTATTTTTTGGGCCTCCTGCTTTACCTATGTTCAACGTAAACCCCCAAACAAACTACCTTCTTAAATTGCTACAAATAAACAAACAAGCTCAAATTTTATATCAACCAGTACTCAAATGCTGGATTAAAACCCGGAAAAATGATGCCTTCTAAGACCTTTTAACTTGAGGGCCATAGATCAAAGGGTTAGGATGATCTGATGGGATTCATGTTTTGTACCTCTCTGTCTCATTGAGATCTTTCCATCACCTCTCCCATCCCTGCCCCCATTAGCAACGCCCCAGGTGGGGCCCACAAGTCAGGATGCACCATCCTTATGCACGGATGGTTCTCACTTGAATAACACAAATATTATATATAGCGCCCCCCTCACTTGAGCACCGGTGCTCACGACAAGGTGAGCACCAAGTCTTGTGGGGCCCATCCCCCACATCGCGCGTGGGTCCAAAACGAGCATGCAATTGATCCAACAATTCAGTCCATTTTGATGGGTGACAACCCCGGGATTGGTAACTTTGAGGAGGTCCTTGTTTTATGGTCTACTTGGATGGATCACCAGATGGGCCCCACTAGGTATTTAGGTACGCAGTGTTCATCTGAGTTCTTTCCATGTGTGCATGTGTGTGCATGTGTACACAAGTGAAAGAGGGACTGGAACTCAAGGTTTGAAAACTCGCCGAATCCGAGTCAACTCGGTCACTACCAAGTCGAGCTTGCTCCAGTTGAACTTAGTGGAGTTCTCTCTCCTTTCTTTTTCTTTTTTTTTTAAAGTGAATTGGTTGTGGTGGATATGTTCATGTGTGTGCGTGTGTACATGAGTGAAAGAGGGACTGGAACTCAAAGTTTGAAAACTCACCAAATCCGAGTCAACTTGGTCACTACCAAGTCGAGCCTGCTCCACTCGCACTAGGTGGATTTCTCGCTCTTTTTTTTTCAAGTGAATTGTTCATGGTGAAGTTTCTATTTGAAACCCCATTCCACAGATACACCATTAAAGTCATTGTTTGGCAATATTTACAGCTCTCTTCCACTGCCTAACCTCTATATTTAAAAATCCCTTCACTTGCCAATCTCTTTCACTTCCCAAGGGATACCGCTATTTTTTTGTAAAGGTTTTTTCATATTTTTTAAGGGTTCAAAATGGGGCCAAATTATGTCAAGTCTTGACCCAACTTGACCTGAATTGAGAACTAATTTGGGTCCGAAGTCCCTTCTTAATCCTTGCTTGCTCAAATTGACCACCTTATGTTTGCAACACCAAGCACCTACTGTTGCAACCTGCAAGTACTTGCCAGGTCCATTATCATATAATAATGATATTAATATATTTTTAATCTTATATATATATATATATGGGAGATGCTCCTTTGAGAGCATCTCTCACCTTACTATGAGAGATAAGGTGGGGGCCCTCACATTTAAGTTGTTGGCATTGGATATGGATGTGAAGGCCCCACCTTATCTCTCATAGTAAGGTGAGAGCATCTCTCATAGGAGCATCTCCCTATATATATTAATTTATATTATTTTTCTTCATATCTTTTGGGTATATGGTTATCCAAGTATGGACCCGATTAGACCTAAACCAGGACCTGGACTCAATTATCAATTGGGGTCCAACCAGGGGCTCTGTACCTGGATCATTGAGGTCGATTGACATTCCTGGAGACTAGTTATTTTGAATACATATTGATTTTTATGTATTTTTGACAGATCTAATGGTTCTAAATTGAATTAGTCTTGTTAGACTTATTGTGTAACTTCTTTGTTATGGTTTTTCATCTATTGCCTTACTGCAGCTGAAGCTGAAAAAATCAATAATGATGGAACACCGAAGTCAGACATGCGGCCTGGAAGAGTGTGGTCATTGAGTGATATATTCCACCGGTCAGATGTGAACAGTGATGCTTCACAAGATGGTCTGAGATCTGAAAGAGAGGATTCAGATTTTGAGGAAGAAATGGAATTGGACTTTGAAATGTCAATATCAGGTGATGAGGAGCGTGATATTGAATCAGGCATTCTTCGTGGATATTTAAATTTGAGATTTCACCGGAGAAGTGACTTAGCTAAAGATAAAGATAAATCAAGTACAAATGGCTCATGGGGATTGCCATCACCTTCTCAAAGTGAAAGTGCCTATCAGGTAATGATATCTTTTGTAGTTGAGCTCATAGCGTAGTAGTTGGATGATTGCAAGTTTGATCCCATCTTACCTTGAAAGAGCAAAGGACAAACTTTATGATCCCCTCAGCTGTCTCTTGCTATGTTATCTCTTCGAAAATGGTTTTGGTGCCTGCAAATAACATGTAGTTCATGACTCAGCTGCAGGGAAATGATATGGTATCACCCAACGATCAATTCAACCCCCTCACCTCTCCTATTCCATTGTGTACTGGAACAGTCCTAAACTTGATCCTGGTTGGAGTGATATTCACTGTTGTATTGTGTCAGCCAAAGGGGTATATTAGATGTGGAGAAAGCAGATGTAGAAAATTAGAGGAGAAAACTTTCCACAATACACATTTGAACTGTGGAAAGTTACCTCATCCAAACAGACCCTAAGTTTACACAGTTGGGTTGGGACCCACGTACCAAATTTATGGTTATCCAACGATGTTGAAATCTCGTCCACAATGGTTCCTTCCCATTTCTATGTGCAGTGATTTGGGGTGGTCCCCGAGCCAGGTGTTTGGGGGGTGGGGTGGGGTTTTGTGTGTGTGTGTGTGTGTGTTGGGGGTGGGGGCGGTGGGGTGTGGGGGGTGTGCGCTCCTACAAAGAGGACCACACCTTATTATCGTGCTGGTGTTAGATCTGAGTTAACTTACTGTTTGTACTTTATATTATTCTGTTTGATAAGTATTTAGTAATTTCTTTGAAATACATATTTTAATGATAAAGTGATGTTATTCTCATATTGCAGCCAGAAGCTATGATTGATATGAAACAAAGATATGTTGGCCATTGCAATGTGGGGACAGACATAAAACAGGCCAATTTTCTCGGCCAAAGAGGTATGTTAAACAAGCTGCAGTTGTCAAAAACGAGTATTAATGCTCTAAACTGATCGGTGATTCTTAGGTTTTGTCTCATTACACATACAGATATATCAGCATCATCATCATCATAGCCTTGACCCATCTATCTAGGGCCAGCTATATGATTTCAACCTTTTAAATTGATTATAAACTATTTCATAATTTCTTTATTTCTGAGACACACAGAGTACATACACACACACAGTAAATTCTTACCATTGCTTGATTGCATTTGCTCCTTCATTTGAGCCATTAGAATTTTGTAAATATACAATTGATAGATGAAGATGGTCCACACTTGATCACATACAATGATTTGATTGGGTTGAAACTTCATCCACCCATATTCAATCAAAGATCGACCAATCTCACCTGTTTCCTCTGCCCGTGAGGCCCTTTGGCGAGCCCCACAAAATATATCCCACCAATGTTTGGTCTCACAAAACGTATCTCACCAATGTTTCATTTGAGCGACATATGAAGACCTGGAATCAAAGTAGTTAGGAGGACCGAATTTAAGGCATACAGAGGAATGAGTGGAAAAGTAGCACTTCACAGAGCCGAACCTAGGTAAATGGCATAATGCTTCCTTCTTAATGATGGTGGTGGTGATGATGATCATATTCTGGTACTATATTATTATTTTATTGGACAAATGTGGAATATATACTGCGTGAAGAAATCTATTTATCCTTTTTGTCAGATACATGTTCTATTTTTTATTTATTATATAAAGTACTTGAGGGGGTGGAGTTTCACAGTGCCAAAAGGCAGCCATGCATAAAGGCGCAGCAATGTTTCAATTTAATAACCGTTTGTTTAACAGTTTTATCTAAATAAATGCTTTGTGAACAATGTGATACAAAAAGAATGTGTCAGCAGGTGTTCTAGAATGTTTCCCTGCTGTGTCCGTGTCGGACACACTTATTGTTTTATTCCTGAGTTCAAGTTTATTGTTTTGTCCTCCGACCACAATCCATTTTTTTTAGTGGCTACTCTCTCGAGAAGTATTTGTACTCATAAAATGTGATTTTTTGCTTACTATTGGTACTTTCTTTCAGGAGAATATGTGGCAAGTGGAAGTGATGATGGAAGATGGTTTATTTGGGAGAAGAGAACAGGAAGGTTGATAAAAATGCTTGCTGGAGATGAAGCTGGTATGGCTTCATTTTCACCATCTGATATGCTGCCCCTTTAATGCTTTGTTTTTCATGGGTATCATCTGATAAGTTGCATTTTTCTAGTTGTAAACTGTGTGCAGTGCCATCCATTTGATTGTACTATTGCAACCAGCGGAATTGATAGCACAATCAAAGTAAGTATAATGAAAAGAATTTCACAGCCACAAATTGAGGACTGAGGCATAAGTTTCTTATAGTTTTTAACTGCCTGCAGATCTGGACACCCTGTGCCCAAGTCCCATCAGTGGTACCAGAGACTGCAGATGTTTTGAGTGTCATGGAAATTAATCAACAAAAGCTGTGCCAGAATCGTGAAACATTCCTGTAAGCTTTTCAAAACTATTTGTTGTGATTTGCTATTTTATTCATGAGACAAAGTTAGAAATAGAGAAATTATAGTGGCCATAAATCTGACCCTGGATAGATGCGATAAGGCTTGATTGATGTTGATGTCATTACCAAACAAATTCTCCTTCGTCATTAGTGGTGAGTTCACAATTGCTGATATTGAAGCATACTTTTTTTTTTCTATTGGAATTTAAGGTATTGTAAAGTCTACATTCGTAAAAAAAATAACAAAATCGATCATGATATTGTGTTAAGCTGGGACCAGTGTCTGTGTTGTCATTCTTGATTGTTATTTAGAAAACCTGATGCATCAAACGAAGAAATTGGAAGTGCTCACTCTGGAGGTAAAAACCCGATCAGTACTGTCAGGGCCTTGATTTCACTAATACGTTAGTCTTGATATTTTATGATGTAGTCCAGTTCAGCAGCAGGGAATTTGCTTGATGCTGTCCATGTAGGACAAGCAGTTCTTTCTCCTTTGCTTTTTGAATTTGCCCACGTGTCATCAGTTATACTGAAGAGGGTTACCTTGTTACAGGTCATCAGTTTCATTTTTGATGTCCATCTTATTATGTATTGGACGGTGCCCTTTATCCCTTTTAGTGATAAACTTCTCTCTTGTCTGTGTTTCTATTTCCCAATTCATATTCATATTTTGTATCTTAATTAAATTACTTTTCATCATTTCTGGTCAATTGCCTTATAGAGAATCCAGTCTTCAAATTGGCCAATTGCTTCTGCAGTATCTTTTTCTCATGAAATGATAGGCCTTCCATGTATAAACTATAAACTCAAAGGCTTAAGAGCATTTATGTATCCTCAACCTCTTGATCAATCCCATTTATTTTATTTTATTTTTGAATGATATCAATCCCATTTAATGAAATGCTATTGTTGTACTTTGCGCTTGAGTGGAGTTGCTGTAGGACATCCCGATGACCTCAAACTTCTGTTCTGAGAGTGTGCTGAGAGTGAATTATTTTTATTTGTTCAGGTTTTGGTCTTGCTTGATCACTATTTTATGCAGAATTTTTTTTCTACTTCAAAGTTTTAAATTATGGTTACTTCATTTTGTGTATTTGATCTTTGCCTTTGATTATCCATTTGAAGTCTATATATATTGAAGCTGTTTGTCACCTACAGGCCGTTTGAACTTCTGGAGAGGTTTAGGATGCACGATTTTGCTGAAGGAACTTTACATCCTTTTTGAGTGTGCCCAGAGCTAATATGACTTGTATGTATAACTGTCCAGGTAATCTATATCATTCCTGGAGAAATTTTACATCCAAAAGGGATTTCTTTAGGCATATCTGGATCAGGAACTGAGAAAAACAATGGGAGCTGTCTATCCCCAAATCCATGGCAAGAGTGCCACACCATATTTCTCCTTTGTTCTGTGGACATCATGTTGCAGTGAAGTGTTTTAGGGAAATTGCTCAGTAAATGTCTGCATTAAGGGTTTATTTTTTCCTAGCCGTGATGTAGCTGTTGAATTCTCTTCAATGAACAATAGGGCCACGGTGCTATCCTTGGGGATCTTCATGCATTTGTTGGCGTCATTCATGCATGCATGTTTGTCTGGATCATCTAAATTGTACCCGTCATGGATTATAGCCTGAATATAACATTGATTATGTTCCACTGTTCTTACCCAATTTCTCTGTAGACCATCCATTTGATATAAGTTGGATGGTTAGGAGTGTCAGTTCAGTGTGGTTTGGGAGCTACCTCAAGCCGCATTAACTTCAAATATTTGAGGATATCCTGATTGTCAAGTGTGTATAACAGAGGTTTTACAGTGCACTAGTTCGGTGTTAATATCCTGATCAAATAATGTAGTACTTAATAGGATAACTTTCGCATGACTCATCCTTTTTTAGTAGAACAATGTAATAGAGATGTGAGTCGGTTGTTTTCCTTTGTGCAAACAGATTGTGAACTGAGGAGCTAGAATTGAATAACAGACTTCTGCATGTCCGTTGGACCAAGCTGAGGATGGCTTCCCACAGTAAGATGGGATTTGTAATTGAAGATCATCAAAAAGCGAATATTGTTGCAATGGAACTATATTGCCTACTCGAGTAGCTTTACTGAGTCGTTGCTAGTAGGAGTTGACGAACTGGTCTTTGCTTTTGGGGCACAGGATAGACTGGAATGGAGAAATGTAATTCATATAGCTGATCTCAACATAGTTGGGACGAGTCTTTGATGATGATAACATCTAATAAGGGATCCTGGTTAATAAGAGCCCTGTATAATGAGATTTTGGTTCCCATTCTCTCATAATTTCTGCCGTTCTCTTTTTATTGATAATGTTGTCACCATCATCCTCCTTAGGCTTGTATTGTTGTAATTGACCATTTTATCTTTCTATCATGCCAAATATGCTTAGTAAGATTTTTTTTTGATATACCATCCGTGACTCCATGGATAAGAGATGCTGTTGTGCTTCCAATAATAGCATATATATTAAATGACGTTGCTTGATTATAATGGTGCAGAACCCCATATTCATTTGGGATTATCGATTACAACTCCTGTAAGGGCTCTCTGCTACTATATTTTGTGAAGCCATGTGAATATAGTTAACATAAATGGCATCGAATGTCCCATCATGTATTATATTTCATTCCTCTCATCGGTACTCTTCTTTCTTTCCCAATTGTTGAGGGTGGAATTCCTTTTTCCTCCCCTCTTTGGGGCGTTGGTTCTCATGGTTTTGCAAATTCAAATTGCACCTGTTAGTCTTGTGGTTTAATTTGTTGAATTTTTTTTTTCCTTTTTTTTTTTTTTTTGGGTGGTAAGAGGATTTATTGAATTCAAATTGCAATTGGTGATTAGATGATCATTTTTCTTTTTTCATCAAAAGGGTTACATGGTCCCAAATTGTCAATTTAGAGTACGTAATTTGTTGAACCTTGGCGTTTGGCCCTTGTTTATCTATTTTAAAACCTTGCATATTAAACAGTTGGACGTATTTTCGAGCCATGCTCGTCTGATGGCTGCCTATAGTTCTAGTAGGTATGGTGAATGACAGCTGTGGTTCGTTCATGTCCAAAGCTGGCCTGAGGGTTGCCCAGTTGGTTGGGCTTCCTGTTTCTCCCAGTTACCAAGGGCTCGATCCATGTATTCCCTTCCAGCTTGTGCAGGGGGTTTTAACTCTCTGCGTGTGCTGGGTCCCCCCTGTATTTAGGAAGCGGATCCCATGTTTGGTCCAAACAGGGGTTTGGACCAATCCACATGAGCCACGTAGGCAGCTTGCCAACTCAGCCGCCCACTTCAGCTGAAAAACACCTGAAATGAATAAAAACAAAGGGCAGGCTCTTTTTTTAAAAAAAAGAAAAGATTGTTTCAAACAGAAAACCTAAATTATAAACCATTTGTCTTCTTCAAGCGGTCTTTTGCCTCTTCTCCGGCCACAGAGCATCGATCCTCTCTCCCCTTCTTTCTCTTCTCCGATCAGGGCCTGCGCAACAATAGAGAACCCGAGCTCCTTTTCTTTTTTGATTCTCTCTCCATAACCACACCAAAGCAACCCCTTTCCTTCTCCAATTGCAGGTGGCCCACCTTTAACTCTCTAAACGATTTCCAACATCCAACCTCATCGAAGAAGAAGCCATCGTTTTGCTGCAGTGATTTTGTGCCATCGCCAGAGTAGGGGGAAAGGGAATATTTTGGGTTTTGAGAACTTCAGTCGTTCAACTCATTTGGCAACTCATTTGGCCAGAAATCCCAACAGGGCTTCTTGGGTTTTATAGATTCCCCCCTCTCTCTCTCGTTTCTTTTATGTGTATTTCTATGCTTATATAACACTTCTCGTGGCACCCTTCTTCGTCATCGTCTTTCAATCGCCACCATTGTCGCCGTAGAGACAGAGAAAGAGACGCTCTCAAGATCCGTAAGATGTCTATGTTGACATATCTCTTGCCCTTTCATGACAACTCATTTGGCTAGATTTTTCTGCGTTCATAGGCAAAATTTTTGTATTGACAATTTGCAAAAATCTGTTAATTACTCTCTTGTATATGAATGGAACTATCTTTCAGATTGGATGTGATGAATGTAATTATTGTAAATTTGATCAATGTAAGTAGTGCTTTACCAGAGTACTTACCAATGTAATTAGTCCCCTTTTGTATTTGATGTAAAATCTTGATATTAGATGGCACATGTGAAAGTTTGACAAAGAATATTTACAGGTTTCAAAACTGTGTACTAAGGTTAAATGAAAGAAATACTGAAGTTGAAGTGTTTCATTTAGCGAACCCCTATATTCGACATAAAACCTTGGATATTAGATGGCACATGCGAATGTGTCTGATCTAATGGCATATACTATGGTTTGCATCGTTATATACTGAGGTTGAACCCAGTTTGAGAAGATTGTATAAATAAAATACTAAGGTTTCAGTGTGGTCATTAGGCAAAGTCTACCTCTATTCGATATAAAATCTATTTATTAGATGGTATTCGTAGGTTTAACAAAAAATATTCACAGGTTTCAATTCTGTATACTAATGTTGGATGAAAGAAATATTGTGGTTATAGTCTCAGCTTATGGTATTGTATACAATGGTTTGAAATTTGATATACTGAGGTTGACATACAGTGTGAGAAGTTTGTTCTAATGAAATACTGATGTTTCGGTTCCTCATTGGCTAGGAGACTTCCTGTATTCGATAAAGAAATAATGCTATTAGATCGCAATGGTATGTACTTAACAAAAAGGTCCAAGGTCAGTACAAAGGTCTAAACAAGTATTAGTCTCATGTTAAGGCATCATATACTATGGTTTGAGTCATTATATACTGAGGTTGCAACCCAGTTTAAGAAGGTTGTCTGGATGAAATACTGAGATTTAAGTGTTTCATTAGGCGGGATAATGCCTTGATGTTTCTATTATCAATTGATCAACATATGTGCATTAACGATTAATCAGTGACAATCCATCAACACCGAGTACCGATTTTCATTATTAATTAGTAGATCCGCCTTTTCTTCTTGAATTTAATGTTGACACTCACAAAGACACTAAGTTTCTCATCACGTTCAACTAATATAATTCAATATAATTACAATATCTCCATATCAAGTAAGCTTGGGGTGTGGCTAGTTGATATATAAAATTCTCAAGTGAGCCTAAGTTGTATTCAATACAAAAAAGGGTTGAACGACTGAAGTTCTCAAAACCCCAAATATTCCCTTTCCCTCTACTCCGGCGATGGCACAAAATCACTGCAGCAAAACGATAGCTTCTTCTCCGATGAGGTTGGATGCTGTTGGAGATCATTTAGAGAGTTGAAGGTGGGCCACCTGTGATCGGAGAAGGAAAGGGGCTGCTTTGGTGTGGTTATGGAGAGAGAATCAAAGAAGAAAATGGGCAGCTCGAGTTCTCTGTTGTTGTGTAGGCCCTGATCGGAGAAGAGAAAGAAGAGAAGAGTGAGGATCAATGCTCCGTGGCCGGAGAAGAGGCAGCAGACCGCTTGAAGAAGACGAATGGTTTATGATTTAGGTTTTCCGTTTGAAATAGTCTTTTCTTTTTATAAAAAAGACCCTGCCCTTTGTTTTTATTCATTTCAGGTGTTTTTAAAGTGTAGGGGGAGGCTGAGTTGGCAAGCTGCTTACGTGGCTCATGTGGATTGGTCCAAACAGGGTTCCCCTGTTAGGACCAACCGCTTCCCTCTATTTAGTGTCCACATAGGAGAAGGGACGACTGGAAAAGCTGACAGATTTTCCCTTCTATACCAATGCAAGTCTACTGAGATCAGATGTAAGACTAGGGTCAAAAGTTTCTGGATCTAAATTGTGAGGTCTTTGCCTCTGAAACTCTCATTTCTCATTTCTCATTTCTCATTTCTCATTCCTTTGCTTGTTCCCTTTCTCCGTTATTACCTTATCTATACTTCTTATTATGCGTGCCCTTTATTTGCACATGTGCTGCCTTGTTGATTCCTCTCTCTCTTCTTGGCTGAGACTCAACCCTGCCTTGCCTGGCAGAATGCAGGCTTTAGAGCCAAGCAGTAGCGCAGGAAAAGTGTTGTAGTAGAAAAGTTCTGCTCTTTCTATTTTGTATAATGTGGTCCATGTATGATCAACTTAAACTATCCTATGCATACTTGTCAAATGAATTGGATCAACTGCTGATAAGTTCCTAAGCTTTGATCCCCTAGAAGGTTTAAGGTTTGAATATCCCCATAATTAAGAGTGATACTTGGTTAATCTGCAAATCTCC
The DNA here is from genome assembly GCA_029852735.1 of Persea americana. Taxonomy (NCBI): domain Eukaryota; kingdom Viridiplantae; phylum Streptophyta; class Magnoliopsida; order Laurales; family Lauraceae; genus Persea; species Persea americana. The sequence continues at coordinate 55,919,713 of CM056812.1, forward strand.
ATCTTATCCTTCCCACACCTTTTCTCCCTGAGATTGACATCCATCCAAGTAAGCTGCATGCAACTCTTAGTATTTTTTTTTTTTTTCCGGATACGTTGGGCTACTGGTGCAAAAGTGAAGCTTTTAAGCTGAGGACCCAAGGATCAATCTTTGGATTTGTGTGAAATAAAGATGCAAGCACCACTCAAATCATGAGTGCTTTGCGCAAATCCCAACTTTTAATATGATGGCGATGGTGGTAAATTGTTGAGGTTCGCTCGAATATTCCAAGCAAGCAACAATGCTTTTGGCAAAATCAGGCATGCATTTTTTGACGAGGACATTTGGCTGTCAGCAATTTCGTTTCATTTCTGTAGCTGTTCTTGTTTGTGATTTTGTGTAATTTGTGAATGTTCACAACGATGTCACAAATCAGATAATGGATGGCATAATGTTGACATTACATACATCATTTAACATTCACTGGCTTGGAGGGTAATGGTGTTGAGGACATGTGTCAACAGAAGACCGATGCATTGAATTAAAAGATAACATTTAAAATGACATTACTAGAAAAAATATAAATAAAAGCAACTAGGCATGGCATAGGTCCAAAGTATGGGTTGGAGTATGGAAACTGGAGAGGACGGCTAAGCTTGGAGTCATGCGGTTTTTCCCTTTTAATTTTAACAACAATAATACCTCTCAAATAATATAATGATTTAAAGTTGCAATTCCAGAGGTTGCGGTTTTAAACTTGTGTTCTCTATGGATCCAATTGTTTAGGTAAAAACCTGACTTACCTAGTGCATGAGGGAGGCAGGGGTTTAAAGTGCCAGAGAGAATAGTCGATTCTTGAAAAGGTTGGGTACTCTCATTAGAAGAAGAAGAAAAAAAAGTGTTAAAACTCTGGTTAGCCTGTTGCAGCACAAACATCTTGGCAAGTGAACCGAACTAAAAGTTATAATATAATATGAATATATAATAGAAAAATATTCCTCTGAGAGTAATCTTTACACTACTATAGAGTAAAGAGAGAGGACCCTCGTATTTAGACCATTGGCATTGTTTATGGATCAAATGGGTCATCTCTTACTCCCATTGGAGCATTTTCCTATATAATACTGGTTCGGGCTTTTGTCAACCTCAATATTCTCAGCCATGACAACTGAAGATGGACCAAGTTCCAATGGGGACACAATTTCTAAACCAACCCAAACTTGATCCAATGATAAGACCTCGTTAGGCCTCATGGGTTTAGTTTGGGTTGAGCCCATTCTTCCCGTTTGTCTCGAACTTCTGCTGCTCTTGCTTCAAGCAAGCAATTAGATTTCATAATTTAAGTAATTAAGGCAAATCTTCCTATTGATGATTTGATCGGATCTTAATGGAAGACCTTATTAAAATATTTTAGAATCAATACCATTCTATTAGCAATAGCCGATAAGATGGATCTTATTTTCTGTGTTTATTTTTTTATTTTTTTGGTCCTCCTATGCTTGTTTTTACATTTGTATCGGCATAGTTACCAAAATAGAAAACACAGTATGTGGAAAGCAAAACGGGGAGTACTTTGGAGTTTGGATATTGAAGCCATGATCTAGCCTATAATTAAATAGTGTCTGTGTCTGACAATGGTCGAGAACCAACTTTTTTTTTTTTTTTTGATAGGTGAAGTCCTAATCTCCCGTGCATACCTTGTAAGTCATTTTTCCCGGGTCAATGGCCTTAGGGAGAGAGCCTGAGTTCAAAACCACAACTTCTGATGTTTAAGCTGCAGTTCTAGCCAACTGCACTACCCATCGTGTGTTATGAATAACCAATTTAGATCATTTCAAAAATATTAAATGCCCCCATCTCTCACATATACCCAAAGGATCAATTCCCGGTTGGGAAGGTTGCCCCACATGTCCTGCACCGCTAACCCAGAACTTCGCCGAGTGAAACGAGTCCAGCCGGGTTTTACCGATTATGCAAACCAAGCCATGCAGATGCTTCTGAATCAAATACCATATAAAATAACAGAGAGTAGTTGAGATGCGTACGCGCTGCTGGCGCCATTTCCGCCGCCGTGGGTCATGCTTTTGCTTCTTCTCTTCAGCTTATTTTCTTTCTTATATAAAAAGCACAATTCTTCTCAAGAGAATCAGCTCTAGCTGGTCCTGGCCGTTAGGTGAACCAATGCCACGTTCTAAATCAAGGATTGTTAGCTTGTCCATTTCTAGATCTAAAGTGGGCCATGATCCAAAGATCATCTAAATCCTCTCCTGAATGTCGCTGAATTCCATGAATTAACATAGATCCGTTGGAATTAGATGGTTAGGTTGAGGGTCACTTTCATATAGTTTTTTTAATATAAAATCGTTGTCTTGTGATTGTCCGAAGAAGGGGTTAGTATGATATGATGGACTTATTACATAAAGATGCGGCCCCACCAAAGTCCGCACCGGTGTACAACTGTACAAGTGATCGAGCCTGCCTTGTAGCCTCGGCCATCATCCACTCTATGTAGTTCCAAAGGTGATGGTGATCTCCCAATTTTCCTGGTCCACAAGCCACCTGCTCATTGTACCATTCCCATTCTTCTAGTCTCCCTCTTCCTTTATATATTACTTTTCACATGCGGGCCGCTCTCGAAAGTGACATATGATAAAGGAACCAAAACCCAAGAGGGGTGTGTGTGGAATCATCTCTCTCTCTCTCTCTCTCTCTCTCTCTCTCTCTCTCTACGTATATACTATTTAACCCCTTGGTTTTTTTTCCCTAGTCATATTCTCTTCTATTTGTACGCTACAAGGAGAAAGAATCACCATCTTCTTTCTTGCCTTTCATCATTACATGAATAGAGATGACAAGCAGTAAAGGAGCAGCAGAGTGTTGTATGTGTGGAGACTATGGTTTGCCTCACGAGCTCTTCAGATGCAGGAGCTGCCACTTCAGATCTCAACACAGGTACGGAAATCCCCTCTCTTCTCCACATTCCTTTGATGGATTCTCATCAATTTTAACAGATTCATCGAGTGAGAAGGATATAAAGCTCCAGATATGTTGGATTTTTGAGGATCTCATTCATGGATGTTTCAGGTATTGCAGCGATCTTTATCCAAAAGCAGAATTCTATCAGCTGTGCAATTGGTGTTTGAAAGAAGATGGAGGAAAGGCCATGAAAGAAGCCATTGAAAGTCGTTCTCTTTCTTCTTCATGTAGTATTAGTAATAGCAACAAGAACATAAGCACAAGCAGTAGCGGAAGCAATGAAGTTGGGCTGAAGTTGCAGAGGTGCAGCTTTCCATTGCATCTCAATAGCCCCATTAAGAAGCAGAGATCGCCCGAAAGATCAACGCAGAAGAAGAACAACATCTCTGATGAGTCGCTGAGGCGAACGAGATCAGAAGACATATCAAATGTTACAAGGCAGAAACAAGTGAGTAGAGGTAAGGTTCGCAGGTATAAGCTCCTGGAAGAGGTCTCAAGTTAGTTGTGAGAACTTAGAAAGGATATACACAGTAAATTTATATATGTGGTTATGATATGCTTCCTATGGCTTGGTCTTAAAAGCAATATATGAACCTTTTGGATAATAGGGTCCTTAGTCATAGTCTTTTGGTATACTTTTCTTCTCTTCTTGCGTATGTTTGTATATATAGATTTTTGAGCTTGATTTAGATGTTTAGCATTGAGAGATTTGTGTTTCTTGTGATGGGTGGATTTTGCTTTGGATGGTTGGGAGACTTGAGAGGGGAGAGAATGATCCCTTTCTTCTTTTTCTATCTTGTTATCCTTTTGTTGTTTCTTGTATTGTAAAGGATGGTGAAGAGAGGAAGTATAAAATGTCAAACCTACCCTACACATGCTAACCTCAGAAGCCGTGGTCGGCTTGTGGATAGAGGGTTTTGTATGGGTCAGCGGTCAACCTTAATGTTGGAAGATAGGAAGTGGTTGCATTGTGATATTTGCAAAAGATCCACTTCCCTCTATAGCATCACAGAGGACTCTCTGCCTCTTTTTGAAACAAGAACAGTGGTGGGGTGGCAAATGGATTGGATCGGGTCAAAAGTTAAGTTCAATTTATGCTATGACTTTTCTAAAATTGTAGAGTTGATGGTCAAAATAGAAAGTTGACTGAATAAAAATTTGATGCATCCAATTAATGCTATCATTTTATTTTTCACATGCATAATCTTAAAAGGACACTTGGATGTGAGAAACGGTTAATAGCTGTGTTATATACCTTATTTTTTTAAGAAGTTGTAAGTGATCTTGATCTGCAAATAAATAGTTTAAGATTGATCAATTAAAAATTGTTTCATCTGAAATCAAATGTGCCGCAAATTTTGAAGTTGCAAGGTGAGTGGGTGGGACCGTGGGAGTTTACCTCAGTCCATGTGAGTCATTTAGAGTTCAGTTCATGCCAGTCATTCAATACGAGTGGAGTGGGATTTAAATATATTTCATGTGGGGTTTGGACTAATGACTGCAATAAGCCACAAAATTTATGTGTTTTATAGTAACACACATATGGAGAGCTTTCTCCCATCAGGGGATTATATGTAGATTAAGGATACCTCTATAGGGCTAAATTCGGCTCACCCTATCATTAGTGCAACTCATTTTACACTCTTATCCGTCCATGATCCAGCACACTGTCACTAATCTTATGCTCATGGAGCCTTACTTAGTGTTGAATTGAAGATAAAAAAATAAAAATATATGGTTAAAAGATCATTAAACTTTAAGACTCTTAAATCAAAGGCTAGATAACGATGGAACTGACTTTGTTTGCATGGCCCCTATTTGTAAAGAGGTCTTTCCCTCTATCCCACCCCCAGTGGTAGGATCCACCCAAATGGCCCTCACAAGCAGGATCACATAAACAACCTATACTACCGATTTATAGGTGAAAATCTTTCCACACTAATCATCTGTGCGCCTCTACTCTTTTGCAATCTTGTGCACCTTTTTATGGGGCAATTAATGGAAAGGTGGAAGGTCTGAAAGGGCCCTGCCTCTACATAAAATCTCAAGCCCATTATATCATCGTAACTTCTTGATCCATGGCCCACATATCTTACGGCTTTACGTAAAAAATATCTTTTTGACCCCTAATCCGAACGTCTGAGTGATATTTCGGGGATGTGATTTTGCGTGGCTCATTAGGATTGTTGTTCAAATGAAACTCACTAGGTGTCCAAGTGGTGTGCACAGTAAAATCCATTAGGATTGCTCCTTCTAGCCTCCACAGCTGCTTAATTACAGCCGGCCATGTTTGGCCCTTCTTGGATGGTTAAAGAAGGGTTGACGTGATTTATTGGTGGACCCAAAAACACAAAGGAAATGGTCCTCTGATGGAGGGACTCCCAAGGGTCCGTGATAGTGGATGGATAGGATAGGAACAAAAGATCTTTTGTTTTGTTTAGTCGCAAATTGCAATACGAATTTGATAGCAATATCAATGATGGGAAGTGTGCCACTTCATCCCACCGACGGATAAAGTCTCCCAAACATGTGGGCCCTACTTCCACTCTTCTTTTATTAGACAGCGACGGCTTTCAATTGTAGGCCAAAAAGTCCATGTTGGGCCTGGCCGGGTCTTCTAGAAGATGATCCAGCTGCTAGTTAAACACTTACACTTCAAAACAAATGGGCCTTGGGCCAATCCCGCAAATGAGCCAAGGTGTGTCCTGCTCCATCTTGGAATCCATTTATTGGTAATTTAAACCGTTCAAAATGAATGTCATATCATCTACTTAATTTACCTTAGGATGTTATTTCAATATAAAGTATTGGGCATGTGACTAATATGACCGTAAATAATATATAAGAATATACTAATCATATTTTCGGCGATGTGTTTAATATTCCGATGACGGTAGGATGACACCCATTTTGAACAATTTACCTTATTAATAGTTAAGGCTCCAGTGCGAGGTGAACACATCCCACTCATGAGAAGCGTGTGGGAGACGTTGGTCTCCACTCCAGGTGTTTAGAGAGCCCATCCACCACTTTTTACAATGTTCTTGATGTCGACATACACTCACTGATCATTACTTGGCTCTTGCTGTTAAGGATTGGGTCATGGCCTTATGAGCAGGTAGGCACAGGTGGTTGGATGTTAGAATAATTAAGCTGAAATGTGTTACGAATGAATTATCCTTAGCTATAAATATTTATCAGAAATTTATTATAATAATATATATTAGAAAATATGAAAGCTCAGTGAAGGCATGAGAATGTGACACTCGTCCTAATAGGTGAAGCTGATTTTTTTTTTTTTTTTTTTTTGGCATTCGGTGACAGGTCTCCGAACATTTGATTTTATGGCTTTAGATCCACACTCTCTTTTTATAGTGTGGTAGGTCCTTTTTCCAAATTTGAAGATTTAAAATATCTAAATTGCCTTTTCTTTAAAAGCTCTTATCCATTTAAAAATAAATCATATACCATGATTAGTGGTATATGCCATTAATAATGGTTAGCTACTATTTAATTGGCTACAATTAATGAAAATCCCATTAATGAGATTTTGAAACAAATTTAAAAAAACACAAATAAAATTCAAAAGACTCAAATAAATTTTAAAATAGCGCAACAAAGTTTCACAAAACGCAAATAAATTTCAAAAAACGCAAATACATTTGCCAAACTAAGATAAATCAATTTTTCAAATTTTAGAAAAATTTACAAACATTCAAGTGTTTTTGCCAAGAACTCAGTTAAATTTATATCAAAACACGCAAATAAATTTGAAAATACGCAAATAAATTTCAAAAAACACAAATAGATTTCATAAAATGCAAAGAAATTTGCCAAACAACTAAGAAAGATTTGTTCAAAAACTCAATTAAAAATTTTAAAACGAATATAAATTTGTTAGAAACTTAGATAAACTTGCTAAAAATTCAGATAATTTTTTCTGAAACTCAGATAAAGATAGATTTGCCAAAAACTCAGATAAATTTATTTGAGTTTTTGGCAAATTTATCTGAGTTTTTGTCTAGTTTATCAGAGTTTCTATGAAATTTGTCTGAGTTCTTAGCAGATTTATCTGAGTTTCTTATAAACTCTGATAAATTTTCAGAAGAAGAAGCCTACTGCTATGTGCTAGGCTTCTACTAATTGGTCAAAACAAAACAACCCAGAAAACGAAACAACAAAATCTCCTTCCAAACTACTTATTTTCAAAACTCTGATAAATTTTAAAAACTCAAATAGCAACAATTTTCTTGCAAGAAAGAGACCTCATTTTTTGTTGCTATGATTGTAAGAGATAGACTTACACGAAACGGAAAAAGAAAAGAAAAGGCAAAGACATCAACGGGTTTTTATGTTATGCAGAACTCGTCACTGGAGAATGCCTAGACTGGTTGCATTTCCATTGCCAAGCCGTTTCCATCGTAGCCAGTGTAGTCGGAGATGGCCGACTTCGATCTACAGAGCTTTTTGGTGAAGTCCCTCGTTCCTAGAGAAGAAGACAGAAGAGGTTCTTCGGGACAACAGACAATGAGAGAGAACTTGGCCTAGGAGTGAGGGAGAATGGAAGATTAGAGACCTCTCACTAAAATATCTCCAGCTGTATAGACTATAGACATTAAAGAAAAAAGTTGTTAGACTGGAAGCCTTAGAAGACCGTGCTTGGGGACTTATGGCTAATTTACACTTTTTTCTAAAGGCATTTGCTCTTGTGAGAACTATCTCTCATAAAAGGGATTCAAGAAAACTTCCAACGGGCTTACCTTATGATTCATCCAAACCATTTACACACATTTGACCCCCTTGATAGTCATTGGACCCTGAGGTTTACACCCAGTGAATGGACTGAACAGTGGATCAAGGCTTAAAGTTTTCTTTTTTAATATAAAACCAATTAGACTTGTGGGACATGGATCAAGGGGTTAGGGGCATCAGATTAATCCCAAATCTTGTGCCTAAGGCTTACCTATATGGGTCTTTCCATCTTCTTGGTCCCGTGATCAATGGACCCCATCAAGCTACCTCTCATGATATGGTGAGAGATGTTGTCACATGAGCAAAGCACATTTTTAAATATACCCCTAAAATTTTTATTCTTTACAAAACTCTATACTCCATTAATATTTATCAGAAACCAATAATACACTAAATTTATGAAAAGGTAAAGGAGTTTTATATTTACATAGTTCAACTGTGTACATATATTCACAGAAAAGGAAATTCTTATCTGAGTTTATCTTTTTTCTTTCCCATCCTTTCAATAAATATATCTTTTTTTCTTAAGTCCTAAAAAAGTGCTGGTATAAAGACCAAAATACCCATATGAACTACTCGGGTTAACAGACATGACCCAACACATATTGCAAGAAGACTAGACTCTTGACTTGGAAAGATGATATCCAGGTGACAGGAAGGGTTCATGTGATTTGGTTTTGACTAAAACCAAAGATTGCAGTTGTGATGAAGAGATTCTCTTGAATTTAGTTGTATACCTTCGCAGTCTGAACTACATGCCAATTCGCAACATGTAGTGCACTCCCCAACAACCTCCCATTTTGCATTTGTGATGCACGATTACGATGAGTGGAGATAGTCAACAAGTATCAATCATGGAGTTTATGATTCCCAACTGGAAATGGGCAATGTGGGGAAAGAACAGGAAGGAATTAATCATTCCACATCCATCACACAACCCTCAACCAAACTGTCCAAATCATGGGTCCTGTTGTTGGGTGGAAAATAATTAGCACACTGTTCGGTTGCTGGCAATCGAAGTGTATTCCACACATGATCACATGCTCAACAGCTTGAAATGAAGAAGCATGTATTCTTAATAAGACATAAGGTTTCTTCCAATTAAATTGGCTTTTCTTAGAGATTTTCTTTAATGTGAGGGCCTTCGTTTGTATGCAGTAAATATGTATGAATTCTAAAAAAATGTATTTCTAGAAGTGACTAAAATTGAATGATCGAAGATAAAGTTCTAATCTCTCCCTCAACTGAAAATCAATTAAGAAGAGATGTGTATACTCGGTATTCACCCAAGTAAATGAAATCACAGGAAGTGGGGGTTCCATCCACATCTCGTTGCATTTTCACCCCTTGCCTCGTTAATAATCTTTTTTTTAAATCAATTTTATTATGAACTCTCAAAAATCCAGTTCCATGCAAACAATAGAATATATAGGAATTCAAGGTCAAATGAACTCCGCGAAAGGATTATTAAAGAGGTGAGGGAGGTGGCTCGTTATTCATTTTCCACATTCTCTTTGCTTCATTTTCCATTAAAGGGGAGATAATTTGATTGTCATCTTTAGAAATTCACATTAATTTGTCTTTTCAATTTTAACCACTTTCAGAAATAGAAGTCTTACCATTCCTATGCATTCCAATATCCATATTCCCATTACATGAAACAGACAGGCAGTAACTAAATTAGAAGCAACTCCTCTAACCTTAAAATTACACAGTTTTTTAGTGTGTTAATCCAACAAGAGGCAGGGCTCTTCGCCTTGCATAAATCGCTCTGGTGGGTGGTGCTCCGCCCAAGCAAGCCAAGCTGAACTACTATGGAAACCTGGGACCGGTCCTTGGTGGGCTATTGACAGCCTATGTCTCTACCCATGCATGCATATAGGCCCAAGTTCTGGCATTGCTTGTAGGCCCAATCCAGCATAATACTTTCTGGGCTGTTTCTGGACTTGGGCCTGGGTTCAGCTATTGATAGTTAAGATCAGAGAAGATTAAAAGGATTTTTTTTTTTTTTTTTTTTTTTGTATTTTGAAAATTAAAACCCGGCGCCACTTGCATGAGAATCAACCTGGAGTACCAAGCCCTTAAACTGAAATTACAGGAGTCATCCCCTTATCAGATTTTGGTTGTCCAAACAGGTCATAACAAAAACTAGCACTGGGCCAAATATCCCAGCACACATGGTAGGTTCCACCTTAGACTCATCAAATGTAACACGCATGATTTACTCTCTCTCTCTCTCTCTCTCTCTCTCTCTCTCTCTCTCTCTATAATTTATGTATTTTAATCGGTCTAACTGTTGCCCTTGCCCCAATAACAGGAAAGATGGCCCAATACTGAAATGGGACAGAAAGGTCTTTATTTTTAGCAGTTTGGATAAAATAAGTGCGCTCCATAAAAAAAAAATCCGTTGGACTGCACTCACAAAATTCTTGGCTCATTGAATTTGGAGGATCTGGATTTGTCCAACACTGGTTTGCAACTAGCCCGGTTGTCAGACTTTTAGAAAATCTCAGACTTGGGCCAGAGACTTTGAGGCCTCATAACTAATCGAGTCAGGCCCAAGCCAGTGAACAACTTAAAACACCCAATGTCTATTGGACCTAAGAAAATTCAAGACAGAAGAATAATGCCTCTCTTTCATGGTGTTATTGGATCATTCCTCTTGAAGAACCAAGGATTCCTTTTCTCCAGGCCCTTTGTTTTTGGGTCAGCCCAGGGGGCTGGGACCCAAGAGATCCAGACCTTCACGTCGTCGTTATATTACTAGTATCTTCAACTCAAAGAAACTAACAAAACCCATAGACTGATTTGTTTTCTTCTCTCTTTCTTCCCACAGTTACCTAATAACATATAAAAGAATGAAACATCCCAGGGCAGCTCCAAACTTATGATTTTATGGGGCCATTTTAAGAGCCCATGAAAGAAAATTCCATATTATATCATAAAAGTTGTCTGAGTTCATCTTCCCTTCGGATCATGCATCAATGAAGCTGTGTACAAAGGTTAGAGTTTATTTTACCTACTTGGTATAAGGATTGGAGTTCATGTATTCATAACAAAGCACAACAAGGTAATTATTCTTAACTAATTAAGTGTAAGAGCCGACTGGGATTAATGGATATAAGCATTTACCTTCACTGCATATATTGATGAAGATGTAATTTCGATTTCGTTCTTAGCTTGGGACCATGAAATTAGTACGATCATGCAATATCAACCTGTAAATCCTCAGTGGGGGCCACAGGCCACCTTTGAAATCAGATATAGCTGAAAATCATTATTACCCACATGTTAGCTTTGTGCCAAGTTTCACTCCAATTGAAGTTATTGAAGTTGAGACAAAAGTTGTAAGTGAAATTTACCACTGAATGATTTGGACAAATGGCCAGCTTGGGAGAAATTCTTGACTACAAATGTTGAACGTGGTCATTTTTGGCATGACAGTGTGAACAAGAATAGAAGGTGTCAAGGTGCCACTGTAAGATTCCTGAATTCCAGGTTGTACCCTGCCCAAGGCAAGTGTGAGGGTGTCTATAAGATTTATCTTCAGTGGGAGTAAAATTTAAGGATATCCTATAAAATGGAAGGGCATATATTATGTATATACTGTTTGAATTTTTAATAGTGGGCCTCTTTGTTGAGTTCCACTCTCCTCACACGCATGAGTGAGGCACTTATGTGATGCCAACTCATTCATGAATTAAACATGGCCTGAATTATATTTAATGTCAAGCAAAAGAGCTCTCAATTTTTTTTAAACCATGAGACTCTTATTCAGGCCTTTTATCTGACACAAGAAAGCCACTCAGGAGTTATTGCTTAGAATATTAGAGCCAATCAAGCTATGGGCCCCACATGGTCCATGACCTTTAGATGATAGTTAAATCTTCTTGAAAGAAGATCTGTATTATTGATTAGAATTGACTTTTGATTGATAGATAATGGGATTATTCAATTGTAATCACTCAATTATGGGGATATGTTTGCTGTTAAATTTCTCTTGTATTGTTAACACAAGATTATAAATACAATGGTCTCCAAAAGGGATGGACACCTAAAATTTCACCAATCCTCTTGTGCTTTGTGATAGAAGGGTCTATATATAAATCAGATGTAAACCTCTTTCATTATTTTTATGTTTACTTTTAGTTATTAAACCATAAATTCTATCACTAATCTCTTTTCTTACTCTTTGACCCCTTTCTCCTTTTACCTTGGAAAATGTTTTCATCGTGACATTTTTGCTTGTTCGAACTTGATCATTTCAATTTCCATATCGATGATATACCTACGAAATTGTTCCAACTTATTGATTAGTATTAACCCTAGATCCTTCTCTCTACTAAATGAATCAATTCTTTACGCTCAAGCTCCATCATGCACTATATTATAATTATATTATTTTATTACAATCCTAAAATTGGGGGGTCCTAGTGGAATAGAATAAACTATGTCCAGCCAAGAGCATCTTCATTAAATATATAGTTTAATTGACAGGATAGATGTCATGGGATAATGCAGGTACATATCTTTCTTTCTTTGCTCCTTCTTGGATTCAGGAAGACAAGCAAAGAGATACTATTTCACAGCTTTACAGAAGAAGCATGACTGAAGTTCTGGGGTTCTCTCCCAAAAACACTAAACAATTCACACCTATGAAGCCGGTACAGGACATGAGTATGACAGGGACACGTCAAGGATAAGATCAAAGACAGGGATTTCAAATTGAAAAAGTGAAATATTGGATATGATATGCTATGATACGAAGCCCATCTTAAAATATCCACACATCATAGCCTCTTACTAAAAACATGATCCATGTAAGCAGCGAGTGTCATCATTCAAAATGTTGAATGGTATTGGGCTACTTTGGATGTTGGGTTTCCATAGGTTGGTCGAAGAATCGACTCACACTCGGATGAGTTTTAGAACGCTAGCTCGATGTAGTTGCATTGGGTCTTTGTTGTTGCTTAGTCTCCACTTAATTTTCGCTGCGTGTATTTGACGCTTGAGCCGCAGGAGAAGCAAAACCCAGTGCTTTTCTCTTGCATATGTTAAGATATATTTGAGGTCTGAATTAGAATTTTGAAACCATTTAAATTAAAGTTTTAATACATTTGGATCATGGTTTAGATGAGATATGTTAAGTTTACCACTTCATCTTGTTCCAATACTTATGTCATTGGAAATATGTACTATCATTTTTCCCCTGCTTCAATTTTTCTTTTTACTCTAGTACCCTCAAACAAGACCCTTACCATCAGCACTACAGCCAAATACTGTAAAAAATGGTGGTAAAAAGTTAATTTACTGTGCATGTTTAATAAGTTGATAATTTATTTTCTCATGTTTTATAGGCTCTCTCTTTCAAATTCATGCATATATTAAAAAAACATGAATAAATACCAAAGATATTTATGTTTTATACATTCTCTAACATATCTTCAATACTAAGGTGAGATCAATGCCTATATATATCGCATTTAAGTAGGTCTTAGCGTGGGTCATACTTAGAGTTTCACTTTGTCTCACGCATGCTTGTCATGAGCAAGAGCTTGAACATCTTGCATGCTCGATCAAGAGGATGTGGGTGACAATAAGTGATTTCTTAGTTTATTGGTAATCCCACATGTCACCCAGGTGCCCAGAGAGGCCCTCCGGGCATACCACTCTTCCCACATTTGTGGGCTATCCTTACCACCTTGTGGGCCTATTCCTCTTTCCACTTATATGGGCTTTTTCTTTCCCATGGTGTTCTTCGTCCCACTTGTGTGGGCTGGGCTCTCTTGGATCCCATCCTAGGAGGATTGGGTGCCAAAAGAAGAAGAAGAAGAAGGAAAGGAGGTGTGTTCCTACACAAGCATTCGCATCTTCTAACAGCAATAAAATCGTTAGCAATAATCTTCAAATGTGCAAGTTTAAGGCAAATAATTCCCAACTGTCTTCATTCATCCATCAAATTAAAATGGCTTGGAGCCTTCAACTCTTGTGGGGCAGAGTATGACATGCATCACCACTTCCCCTCCCATTACCAGTCTACCAATTCGACGGTTACTCTTACCTTCGTAGACTTGAAGGTAGTTTAACATGGAAGGTAGGGGTGGGTGGGAAGGTGGTTGCATTTTATGTCAAAAACAAAGACATGCCAAAGAAGCAGTTCAATGCCATCAATGTTACAATACAGGCCCTCTTTTCTCCTCATTCCTCATCACACATTTGATTGGGGATTGGGATGCCTTCTCCTGCTTTTCAGAATAGGTGGTATATTTTGTGGGGTCCAGGCGCTGCCTCCTTCACCATATTTGCATGGTCAATTTTTTACTTTTGTATTTTTAATTAGTAACAAACGATTTCATTAGAAGGAGGCAACAATAAAGAGGGAAGATAGAAAAGAGAAATAAGATACAAGAGAGTGGTGCCCCAACCCTCACCTCAATTACATTACAATGCCCTCTTAAGGAGAAATCCTGTTAATTTTTATTATTGATCAGCGTTATTGAACTAGGTTAAATTAAACCATCTGCGGGTTAAAACACTGAGGCCTAAATTTCAAAATGTTGGATTTTTGCTTGATAGAATTTGGAAATGGAATGATTCTTTTTCAGCTTCATCATTGAAGAAGACTAGTATTTGGCCTGTGGTGTTTACATCAGAAGAAAGGAAGAAAGAATATAAAAAAATTAAAAAAAAAATATTGGTGAAGCAATTAGCATACTTATTATAATAATTAATAATAAGTGATTTTAATGATTTTCGAAGTGCATCTTTTTTATCTTGACAAGTAAATGGCTCTTTAAGTTTATCACTATGGACGTCTGTTGCTTTAAAATACAGTAATGTTAAGTGGTTGAAAAGAGGAGTAGATAATTACTGAGTACCAAAAGAGTACCAAAAGCCTTTTGATGGTGGAACATGTGGTCAAGGATATTCCAGTGTGGTGTCCAACTCCCTAAAATTATTCCTGTTTTTAAGTTCTTAAAACAATGACAAGAACTTGGATTCATGCAATATCATTCTAGGTCAAAGCTGTAAACTAATTGATAATTTCTTCAAAAAGGTACCTTTAGCCCTCTTCCACCGAATCTTATTGAGAAAATGTCAAAACTATATTTACCTCCAATTTTCTGGGAAAAGTTAGAGGCTTTTAGGGATCCACTTACACTGATTTTAGATATTAAAATCAAATTTTGTGAAAGATTGAAGCATTAAGATTGTATGTTCATTTAACTGAGTGAATTAAAGTCAAATCCGACCACCTGTTATCACTTACTTAAACCACATGTAGCTTAAATTTATAGGATGTGATTTTCTATTTTTAAGAGTCTTTTAGGCTTTGGGGCTCTAGGTGCAACTAAGTCTGATCCAATCTAGTCATATGAAAATCAATTCACAGTGACCAAACTGTTCCCTCCAAGTTCAAGTTTTAAAATCTTGCCTAGAGGCTACAACACATCATTGAAATTAAAATCAATGCAATAACTACCTCAGTCACATGCTTCTCATGACCAATTGACCTTGGATAGATTGAACTAAAATAAAGCCCATGATCAGATTAATTATGTATAGAAGACATCATAAAAAAAAAAAAAATCAGAGCAGTAAACCACATGCCAATCACATGTTTTATATACAGTATAATTGATCAATTGACCGTACTCTTATTGCAGTGAAATCACATGCCAGCCTGAGCCACTATGAAAATTAAGAAAATCTTCTTGGGGCTTAATAAGATTATGGTCGATGCAAAATCCCAACCACCAAATGGATTCTTTGGGTCCCTTTTTAGATTGTACAGATGTCACATCCCAGTTCCGAATCACCCTGGCCTAGGGTAATCCCCGTGGTGTGACACATGTAATCCCGCGATATTATACCTGCCTCGAGTCAAATACGGTAACACGAAAGATAAAATCTCTCTTTCCACGTTTCAATCATAATCTAATAGCGGAATCAAAACAATAATAATTACTTGAACCATTGCACAGTCCTATTTAAAAACTAAGTGTTAAGTTTATACAAAACATAATTACACATTTAACCCAAGTAGGGATTACAAAAATACCTACATCTTGTTACAAAAGAATGGTATCTAATCAAAATAGTGTGGCCCACACAAAAAGGGCTAGCCACACTCTACTATTTGATCCCAAAAGAATAACACATCGCTCTCCGTGATCTCAGACTACATAGGCTCATTGCCGACCCACTCTTCTAGTCCTGGAGGAACCTCTTGGGCCTCATTATCTCCCTCCTAGGACTCTTCAAGGCCGGGGGCTGCATCTGCGTCTGTGACACAAGAGTAATACCTCAAATACAACGAATTAGCAAGTATATGCATTAACAAGGAGTTATTTAATGTATCAATTGAATTTAAATGACAAATGATCATAAGATGTCAATATCAAGGAATACTAGGCAGTTGTGCAATATCAATTAAATCCAAGCTTTATGAATCAAATAAATAATAAAACATACAATGTGGCTACTACATTTAGCTCATCCTCTCAAAGAAAGCGAATCTAGTTGAAATGTCACCAGCGGCCAGGCCAAAGGCTAACTGGCTACCTGTGTTTGGAGTTCCGGTGCTTCAGATGACTTACTGCAGTAGTCTCGAATACTAAACCAAGCTTATCCTCGTCGTGTATCACAAGGTCGAAACCAAGTAGTGCCGACTCAATCGAATCAAATAATAATCGAATTTAGTAAGTTTACACATATTTTCATAATCGAATTGAATAGTAATATCTTACATACGAATGCTTACTCAACTCCAAATCTCGTCGAATGCTAAATTCTAATGCATATAACAACTAATTAATGAATTAAGAGAAAGGATAATCGAATCATAATGCAAAAACTAATCAATTAAGATTAATTGTCAATAGAGAAATCTAATCTCAATATGAAATGCAATAGAGTTAAAGAATCAAATATTTATTCCTAACCAATCCTAATCTATCATCTGTAGTTCTTAATCGTCTAATACAAGGTAGGTTGAGAAGGCCAATGTACTACTCCCTTTTAGTGCCACTTATTATGAGAAACACGTTGAATTCCTCAACTAACCTTCATGGCACGCTATTAGACTACTTATTCTCCATTAGACCAAAGGGTAAGGTTTTAAAATCCATTTTTATAGACATAAGGGTCTTCGGTGTCTTAAGTCCCTAAGGTTAGGTGTGAACCTCTTAAATTGTCATTAAAGAGGATTATAGGGGTTTATATGGGGTTATAAGAGACCCCAAGTTTCGGCTTCAGGTTCACTCGAGCGGAGTGATGTCCGCTTAAGCGGACGTTCCAGAGAGGGGGTGCGCTCGAGTGGGTTCATGTCCTCTTGAGCGGACCCTTCCAGAATGTTGTGTGCTCGAGTGGAGGTCATGTTTGCTCGAGCGGACGCTCCAGAACTGTATGTTCCAGGGTTTTCCACTGTTTCTTCCTTCTTTTCTTTCTCAACTTCCTCCAACACACAACCTGTATCAAATGAGCCTCCTTGCTCCCCCATTTCCACAAATAATAAAACCCATATATTTCTTAATCAAAAGGCTCAAATCAAATCAAATAAACTCATCTTTAATACATTAAAAAACCAAATTATTTAGGGGATTTGTGAACAATCAATGTATAAACAAGATCTAATTCCAAATTTAAGGCCCAAAAGGCCCTCTTAGCTCAAAAGGCCCAAAATCAATGTATAAAGCTTTCCAAGCTTTTCTGTCACTCTTAGCTCAAAAGGCCCAAAACCCCAAATATTCAAAACCTAATCAAGAAATCCACAAGAAAATAAAATGAATATGCAAGCATGGGTATATAAGAGCCTCTTGACTCCATTTCAACTCAAAAATACAAAAGAGGTGGGTTTGATTCTTACCTCTAGCAAGAAATCTGAAAATGAATAGTATAGAAGAAGAAGGAGATGGTTTCTTATCAATAGAGAGTAGAGAGGAATGAAGAAGATGGTGGATTTCCACTCTTGCCTTTAATGCATTAGTCAACACTCTCAATGGTGATTGGAAGAGAAAGAAGAAGAATAATGGAGAGGAAGGGATAAGGAAAACAGGGTTTTATCCAAGCAAACATGGTAAAGTGGTTTTAAGGGGTAAGACGGTTCATTTTTGCACAAGAGCCAACTAAGTCTTGGTATTTCCAATTTAAGTCAAATGAATGTCCATTTCTTTATCCATTGGTCAAATGAGGTAGAGTTAGACATCGAAATCGATGTGCTCAATAAGATACACGTGATGATGCCAGTATGATATGCATATGGTGCAAAATGAAAAAATTAATAATTACGAAAAAGTCCTTGACTCTACCCAACCGAGTTAAATCGGTTTCACTCACCTAACTAAGACTCTAAATACCTCTAATTCACCCATAAGAGACTACTAATCATTAATTACTTTAAATAGCAACTAAGTATAATTAAATTAATTAAAATTTAATTAATTAATACTAATTATGTTTAATTTGGGTAGGGTGTAACAACATATCAATAGCTAAAGGTCGATACCGACACGATACAAGTACCGACCATCAGTGGCTTCATTGTCAAAACACATGACATTGAAATAAAGCGAGCTTGCAGACAATGGTCTATGGTCTTATCCACTTGTCGGCGTCCCTGGGGTAAAATGGAAGTAGCACAGGATCCGTGGCTTCAACGTTAAGAAGCGTAATAAGACACTTGCGTTCTAACCGATGATGGGGTTCTCAGTCTCACTGCTCAATGTCTTCTCATTTTCTTTTAAATATGGTAGTGTGAGCCGCACCATTTGACCATATTGAATACGTATGGACTGCACACACACTCTCTCTCTCTCTTTCTTCTCTTTCTCACACGCACACAAGATCAGTACAAATTCATTCTCTCTCCCTCACACACACGAGATCAGAACACATTGCCACCTTAGAATGTTGAGACCAGCTGTTGTTGAGTAGGATGTTGAGGTTAGTAAGGTTTGGATTGACATGTATGAGAATTGAGATCTAGCTGTATTTAATTGGGTCATCTTGATTGTAGATCAGAGGTTATGGGCCATTGCCTAGAGAATTACTGGGAACGGCCTTCTTATTATTTGATCAGGACACTGCCAGGATGGGCGTGGTTCAGATTTTGTCTGATCCATGCACATATGCTTTCCACCAAATAATATCCAAGAGTATGCAGGCATTTCTGCTCTAATGGAAAGGGGGATATGAACATGTGATCCGATCTGACCATTTATTAATCAGGTTAAAATCTAACTCTAACTCAAGTACTCAACTCAGAGTCAAGAGAGTCGACCGAATTAAACCTGGATTTGCAGCTCAGATTTAGATCGGCTTGGTGGATTAGTGTATAATGAGTCGGGTTGATTAGGATCCAAGTTGAGCTTGTGGGTTGAATGACATTTATGACCTAAACTCGACCCATTGATTACTTGGTTTCAGCATGTTTGTTTAAATGGTCAACCAAACTCCTGAATTATTCGGCA
Source organism: Persea americana (assembly GCA_029852735.1). Lineage (NCBI taxonomy): Eukaryota > Viridiplantae > Streptophyta > Magnoliopsida > Laurales > Lauraceae > Persea > Persea americana. The sequence goes on from CM056812.1 coordinate 55,938,891, forward strand.
GAGCTTCGATTGGGCTGCCTATGAGGGATAGGATATTAATGAATCATTGCAACTTTCCTCGAGTACTTACACACACTCACACGTCCATCACCTTCAGTGCTACAATCAGAAATTGACCCCGTTGTCATTTTTGTGGAGAAGAAGTGCCTCATCTACTGAGGAACGGTTGATTGTCAATGAATCAGAACAATGATGAATGCTCAATGAAAGACCAGCAGGATTTAGTCAAGGTCCTCTCAAGCTCTAACACAGAGGAATCTTAAGCGGAAGGATTCGAACTCCATGGCAAGGCTAAACTATTGGAATAGCAAGCTATTAATAGAAGTTAGTCCTCCTCTGAGATTGATGGTCTAAAGAAAATGTGGTTATGAATATGCAATAAAATTGCATTAATGATGTTTATATCAAACAGCTCCTATTGGGAGTAACCTTTGATAAACTTTAGACATGCCCCCATAGAAGATTAGGGATGGCATTTTTAATCCCCCCCCCCCCCCCCCCCCCCCCCCCCCCAACCCCGACCCATACGGATTTTCCCCACCCCCCCGACCCATACGGATTTTCCCCACCCCGATTCTTAGACGGGGCGGGGATGGGGCCAAAAAACATACCCTGAATCCAGGGCAGGGCGGGGATGGGTCTGTTTCTTAATCCGACCTGCCCTGCCCCGACCCGCCTCGTTGCCCCGCCCCATGCCCAGCCTCGAAATTAATAATCCTCTTAAAAATATATATATATATATATTTTAGATTTCTTTTTATGATAAATAAAAATATTTATATGTAAATGTATATATTGATTTTATTTTGTTATTAAGGGTTGAGTAGATTGATTGAAGACTTTTTTTTTTTTTAAAGTTAAATATGTAATTGACTGAACCCTAGACATTATAAAAGTGTATAATATGATCCCTCTTATTCAAATTTAATTAAATTAAAGTTGTTAAAAAATCTACCTAAGCTTATTTGACTTTAATCATATGTAATGTTAAATCGTGAGACGATAAATCATATTAAATAAAACAAATATAATAGAATGATAGATCATGCTTTAAGCTTATAATAACGTATATGATTAGAGATAGCAAGGTAAATTATAATTGGTATGATTCTAATAATACCAATAACAGTTTAAATTATACTGATTTGATATAACATTACAAGATATATTCTGTTATACGCTTATAATAACTTATATGATTAGAAATAACAATGTAAATTATACTTAGTAACTTAATATGATTCTAATCATACAAACAATACTATAAATTATACTAATTTTTATTATATATAATCAATCTTAGTATGGAAAGACATTGCACTACATCGGGATGGGACCCTGGGGCATTTCGGGGTTGGGGGGGGGGGTGGTGTATTTAAAATACCCTAAATTGCAGGGTAGGGCGGGGACGGGGCAATCCAATTTCGCCCCCGATCTGCCCCGTTGCCATTCGTATAGAAGATGTTTATTCTAAGAAGCTCCTTCCTTTCAACTCGGGAAAGAAGAGAAGTTAAAAGGGCATGCGTTTTTGTTTAAATTTCAATACAAATTTGTGATGTTAGAAATTCATAAATATGATGCAGTGACTAATCCCTTTTAACATTTAGAAACATCACATTCTTTTTCTTTGTGGAGTCTCAAACTTAAACCGTGTTCCACAACTTCTGGAAGAATCTTAAATAGTCTTTGAAATTCTCAAATTTCCTATAATAATAATCCCATACTCTTACCATTCACATGTGTACAGGCCCATTCTCTTTTCCATTCACCATGAGCGCAGTTTCGATCAAGTACGCATGTTCAAGCAGGACAAATTAAAGTCAATTCACAACCGCTGCCCCCATATCAGGTGTGACATTGGATACTCCCAGAAGAGAAAATCTGCTGGCATTTGATTACATACGAACCTCCCATATGGTGGGACCGCACGAGCCGACCCAATTAATGGCCCATCTGCCTGTTAGATTAGCCCATTCATTGCCCTCACACAATCATGATCCATAAAACAGTGGCCCCACAGCAATAAAGAGAGCATGCTTTCCAAACTCCCCTGCTCTTGCAGAGTATCAAACAAAATCAGAGCCTCTCCATAAACGGTAGTGAGTTTAGTTCCGTTCACATCGATCAGATATCTTTACCATTTAAAATACAAGACATCCAACGAACCCGGATCCTCGGTGGCCTACACCCAGAGAAATCCTGAGCTAAAACAGTAGAACTCTACAGCAGCGGGGGCCTACGTACTCAAATCCAAACCGTTCAAAATATACGCCCTCTATGTGTACAGGGTGCCTTTACATTCTACATCAATTGAGACTTTCTTCACCGTTGGATCGAATAACATAATTTCTTAAATACACATTTTCATGTTTGTCATCAAACAGCCAATACATCAGTGGGAATAATTCCAATTGATGCCAAATTCATGGATACAAAATAGAAGAAATTTATTTTGAGCGGCCTAAATTTATATAAATGAACCCTGCTCCCTGCTATATAGTTCGGCTTCTTTAACTCAGAATTTCTCTATGTTAAAAACACAGAGAGAATCCGGATTCCATATCCAGGTATAAAGATTGCGTAACGTAACAGAACATGTCGCCTACTAAGATCTCTCTTTCTCAGCCAATTCCAAGAATTCCAAATCCACCAACCCAGAAACAGAATCCTAGTGCTTTAACTTTCCTCACTCTTCCTTTTTCTTCTGTCCATTCCATTCTATACACAGTACTAAAGAAAATGTAAGAAAGAGGAATAAAGGAAGGATTTTTACTCCATCTCTCTTCTTTTCATGGCTTCTACCTTGTTTTATTTCAATCAGCAGTGTCTGTTCTCTCATCTTTGTCTCAAATTTCGGTTTTCCAAGTTCAATTAAGCGAGGAGAGGAATGGGGTACTTCACATGTAGGAAAGAATCTGCAGTTGCCACTTGCAATTCCTACAACAGAGGTATACATCAGAAGAAGAAGAAGAAGAGGAAGAGCAAAGCTGATAAAGCTGAGAACTTTTCTGGGTTGCGTTTGTTTAGCTATGAAGAACTCGAATCTGCAACCAATGGGTTCTCTTCTGAAAATCTTCTGGGAAAAGGCAGCCATGGAAGCGTCTACAAGGCCGTTTTGGACAAGGGAAAGCTTGTGGTGGCGGTTAAGAAGAACACAGTTTCTTCTTCTTCATCAGAAGAAAACAACAGCAACAGCAGCAGCAGTTACAACCCCACCACCACCACCCCAGGTGAGAACGAGATCGAAATCCTTTCTAGAATTCGAAATCCGGGTCTTGTTAATATCGTAGGGTTTAGTGTAGGTTCCAATGAGAAAAGGCTCATTGTAGTTGAATTCATGACGAATGGTACTCTATATGATCATTTGCATTGTAACCTGAGATTACCCAGTTGGGGAAAACGTGTCCGGTTCGCGTTGCAGACTGCAAAGGCGGTCGAGGCGCTGCATTCGGCGAATCCCCCTGTAATTCACAGAGACATAAAGTCTTCCAATGTTCTTGTGGATGAGAATTGGAATGCCAGATTGGGGGATTTTGGTCTGGCGCTGAGAGGGCATGTAGAGGATGTTAGGTTGCGATCTACCCCGCCGGCAGGCACGTTGGGGTACCTAGATCCCGGCTATCTCACCCCACAAAATCTCAGCACCAAGAGTGATGTCTTCAGTTTTGGAATTCTCTTGTTGGAGATCATCAGTGGGCGCAATGCCATTGATGTGAATTATAGCCCTCCATCTGTGATTGATTGGGCACTACCCCTGATCAAGCAGGGTGAATTCAACAGCCTCTATGATCCCCGGATTGGGCCACCCAAGGATCTGCTTGTGAGACGGCAGCTGGCTGTCCTTGCGTCGAGGTGTGTTAGGTCGATTGCAGAGATTCGGCCTTCCATGGGAGAGGTTGTGAATTGTCTTAAGATTGTGAGCAAGAGAAGCTGCTCTCCAATTTGGAATAATCTCACAAATCGGATGAAGAAGTCGGCACAGGATGAATTGGAAGTGGATGGGAGTTCAATCTCCATTGGATCCATTGAAAATATTTCTATGGAGTTGAAACCTGTGAGTAGAAACTCATTGAGGAGCAGGAAAGTATCCAATGTGCAGTCGGGTGTGAATTTTGTAAAAGAACCAGTTGTTTCAGTTGTAGGTTGTAGTAGTTGCACCGATATGACCCATCTACTGAGTGAGATGAATTTGGGTTCTGATTCGAAAGAGGGGAATCCTCTTGCCACGGGTAAAATGGGTTTGCCTGTTAGGATGACTGGAACTAAACTGAGGAGGTCTAGCTCTGTTGGGATATCAAGAACTGGTCGTGTGGTACGTGAAACTGAAAAGGGGGATGAGGTTGTGCCAGTTAAATATTTGCCACATCGAAGAGGCCTAGATGCAGCGGAGTTGGGCAGTTAGTCTGAAAATGGTTTGTCAGAAAAAGATGGTTGAGATCAGGTGTTTTTCACAGTATATCAGGAACAAAGATGTCGTTTCCTTGGTGTCTGACAAATGGAACTTGAACAAAAGAGCTACTATGAGAGAATTTCATCTTTGTGGATGTGCAATGCAGAAGAGCTCTGTTGCCGGTGCTTTATCAAATTCATTGGATTCTTCATGTGCAGTTCGAAATTCCACCGGAGAATGGAGGTTGCATTATTTTTAACTTGGAAACTGACCAACAACCATCTGGTATGCAGTTTCCTTGAGTTTAACTGTGTAATACTTCTATTTCTATATGAACTTTTCACGAATAAGAATGTCATATATAATTTTTCACTTTGATTATTCTATTCTTTGTTATTTTATGAAGTTCGAACTGTATTGCAATTCAATATCCTTGTGACTATAACATAATTTTCGATGATTATCATCATGTACATATTGAATTATTCTTGTGAATATACTGTTTTCTTGATGTTCAACTGCTCAGATCACTCTTTGCACAGTCACCTTTATTATATCCAGTATTGTGAACTTGCGTGTAATAAGATTCATTGTAAGAGCAGAAAAGAGGGATCACGCATTCCAATGATTGTACTAACTTGGCAAGATCCTGAGTAAGAAACTCTGTATGCATTTGTTAGTTAATATCTATAGTGATTTTCATGATAGCATAAAGTATCATGGACTGATCACGCATATGGAGCATGGATGGCCTACTCATGTTATTACATAACATCAGTGCAAGACATATCAAAATTGATCTTATGTTGATTGCTGCTAATTGTGGAATGAAGAGCAAAGGGCAGTTTAGCTGTTGTGATGATATATACAACTTTTATATGATGTTTAGTGTTTGACAAATCTTTCGTATTCCAGAAAATCCCATACAGGGTAGTAGTTATAGATTGTAATGGTATCATTCAAAAAGAAATGTTCGTATCGGTTTTTTATCAGATACCAACCCCAATTCTTGGCAACAGCACAACACCTTCTATTCCTATCATTCCTTTTTTATAATTCACGACATGGAGGGAAATTGATAAAGTATCAGTTACAAACGTGTAAAATTCTGTCGAGTTTTCCATGCTAGCACATTAGTATGCCATTTTTCCCCTCCATGTTGATCTATCAGATGGCATCACAATTTCCCATGTCCTGATGTTTTTAATAACAGATGCATTAGTGCCACTTTCTTGGAATTGTTTGCATGAATGCATTACTCATCACTGGAATATTTATCTTCTTTTGTTGCTTGTAAAATGACACATAAAATCAGAGTCCTATGTAATCGCCTTATTGAATTTTGAGAGACCAACCTGGATGCACACACCCCTGTTTGAAAAGGACAACTCTTGAAAGGTGAGAGAACTCATGTAGATATATGCATCTACTTTCTTGTTTCTCATCTCCTTTTCCCTGTGTACCTTCGAATTTGGTCAAGGATGTTGAGTGTAGACATTGTTCATGACAAGAAAATTTGAACTTGATAGATTATTGGGAAGAGTCTATGCATTGATATCAAAATGCTTTTCTGCATTTGCTTTTCCCAATTTCTCATTTCCTTGGTTTGTTTTCACATGCAATGTCAATTAGAAGCATTATTCATGAAGGCAAATTTGAACATGCTGGATTACTGAAAAGAAAAGTTGATTGCTAACATTTTGATTTCAGGCCTAATGAACATTTATTCATTGGTGAAACATTACTCTCAAGTCTCAACTGTGTTGACTTAGTTCCCAAAAATGCCACCCCGCGAGCAGCATCTCACAGAGTTTGTTAGCCAGGACAAATTCATGTTGATTTGGGAAAATCTAGATATGATTGTCATCCTATCAGCTGGGAGTTCCACTAATACAATATATCATCTAACCAATCTGGTGTTCCTCATTTTGCGGGTGAATCGACAAAAGCCCACCAACAACCCATTTGGATCCATGGAACTCGGTTGCCTTGTACTCAGTTTACCTGAAGTCTAATTGCCTGTCACTATGTTTACCTGAAAGAACAAAACAGCTATGACTTACTGGCAACTGAGGTTATCCAATCTCATGGACCTTCATTTATGTGTTCACCAGATGCCTACCATTGTTTTGCAAAGATTCATGGGCCTAAAGGAAGGAATGCTCGGTAACTTGAATTCTGTATCCTGTTTTGTTATGATGCATATGTTATTTGTTTGGGCCTTTAATTCATCATAGTCAGGTTGTTTAATGCAAGTACAGTATTAAGTCCTAATCAGATCATTCTACGTCCACTGTTCTTTGGTATTTTACTGAAACTAATTAATGCAAACTCTTTGTGGATCTGTAAAATATTTATAACGAGCTTGCACGGATCATCGATCAGTCTCTCATATCCTTTTTCGAAGCGGGTTACAGGCACAGAGGCTTGCTGAAGTTCCGTGTCATACCCTTATTCACAATTTGAACTTGCATCTATTCATGTTAGAAATGAGTTCTTGAGACTCCAGTTAAGATGAAGGAAGCTTGTATTTTGGTAATAGCCTCTTCAAACTCAAAGAGCTAATTGACCTCTTTTTGAAGTGAAGAAAGCCCAAGTCATTGGCCTTTTCAAAGGACGTGTGCCATAAATGTTTTAGAATTATGAGGTCTAAATCACTCCAATAATTGTGGTACAATGTCATTTGCCATGCATGAACTTTACTTGGATACAAGGACCTACTCTTACAGAATTGACAAGGGTTAAATCAACTTTTAGATCTGAACCATATAGCTTATCTATGTCCTGTTCCATTTTTTGATGCCCACATAGGAATGATTCTGTTTTGTGATGAATTCCCAGTCGAGATGTATGGATCCACAGATCTCTTATAGATACTGCTGGTGGATTAACGAAAATGTGCAAATGCTCTATTTGCCCTTGCCATTCTATGAGCATGCAGTGTTGACTAGCAGTGTTTACTAATTCAGAACTTAATTTGAAAGCTACGATTCAATCTAGATGGCTTTAAGGTGTCCTTAATAACCAATGAATGGCAAATCATCTTTCTTGTGCGGCTTCTATTTAAATTGAAACTTGAAAATTTGATCTACCCATGCGTCTTGCTTTGACTGCTATATTCGGAGTTAATCCACACATTGCTTGACATAAAATATTGTACAGTGGGTTTGTTTGTCTTTTTGATGAATTCATGGCTTGATAGATAATTTGACAAGCCAATGATTTGTTTCCTTTTTTTCATGTTTCAGAATACGGTTAAGCAACATGTTAACTAGTTGATTATGATACATTGAATGCACACACTCAACCACTTCACTTTTAATTATCTAAGAGCAAGTGACCTCAGGTCTGGGCCTGTCATCTTTCAAATGGCACAACATGTGGTTTATGATGGGCCTAGATGTTAATTGAATCAGTATCAGTATTTAGGTATATGCATGGGCTCCACCGATTTTGATATGAAGTTTGTAGCCTAGGTCGAGATTGGTTTTATCTCATGCACCATGGCAAGCTAGACCAGTCCAGCCCAATGGTGCCCCCCAATTCCCAACCACATGAGAATTGAGATCAAACAGGAAATTTTGTCATGGCTTGGAAACCTTAGCTCACCTGTTTTCGTTCTAAATTTACGGCATGTAATCAAGTGAAAGGAATTTTTTTTTTTTTTTTGCCTGCATATGAACTGATTCGAATTTAATTTACAAAGCCCAGAAACCTGCCCATGAAGGCAATTTGCTTTAAAGGTTGCGCTCAGGTCATTTATATCCAGGTTTTATTGGGGTCAGGATGTGGTTTAAATTTACCCGCCTTCAGTTTGGGTTGGTCTTTTAGATTGGGTGAATACTTACCCTAACTGCTCAAGTTGAGCCCTTAGGCATGGGTCAATTGGCTGGAAACTTCAGATGGGCTTAACTTTAGGAAATTGTCAATATTGATTGAATATTTGCCATCTTTGAAGCACTGGAGAATAAGGCATGTTTTGGCTCCGAGCTTCAATGAGAAATAAGATAGCTCATCCAAATTCACTCACAAGAACTTGTTCCAGCTCAACTGAGTTTATTGAAATGATCAGAGACCTTACATCTGGCCACTGGAAAATGGGTCTGCAGTTTCTCAAAATGCATCCAACCACTCTAATTGCTTGAATAAGAATGGGAATTGGCTTGCCTAAGTTTGGCCACTGTCAACCAAAGCCCAGCTCACTAATGCTGGCACTTGTACTTTCTTTTCTTCCTTTGTTCTGTGTATGCTATGTAGTGGAATTGGAATGTGCATCCTCTGTTCCATTGGTGGATAGATTTAGCCGGCCCTGACTTAAGAGCACGTTTGTAGGTGCCATGGAAATTCGGATCCACAGAAAATATATTCTACATTCCCAGGAAAACTGACTCCAAAACCTCAAAGTGGAGACGGTTTTCGGTTGAACCGTGAAAACTCAATTATTTTATTCACTTTTTCTCCTAAAAAAGCGACCTTACCAACGAACCCATACAAAGGGAGCAGACCTGATTAAGCATGCCAAAAATTGGCTCAAACATTCTGAGTTACTCAACTCAACGCCCTTCTTGGTCACTCTGTCTACCTGCATTTTTGAAACTATGAGAAACCAACCTGCCATTCTTTTGACACAGTCGATAGTTGCCATTCTTTTGACTCAGTCAATAGTTACCGACTTCAGATTAGAACACACATTAGCTTCTGCGTAAATTCAACTGGGGCACTCACCAACACCTAATGTATATCATGTAGGAAATGTTAGGACACTCTTAGTGAGTAGATGTCAACTTATGACAGTCTGTGTAATGCATTTTTTGCCGAAAAGAGAGGGAAAAGTGATTGATTTTATGCGGACTTCATTCATCTTTTGGTGCCGACAATTCTCTGCAAGTAAAAGCAACTGCTTTGGCATGAATTTTTTGCAAATCCAAAGGACTTCCACAGCCTGAATCCAAACAAGGTGGAATAAAGAGTGAACAAGGAGGGTCAGCTCAAGCGGGCCACAGAGTAATCTGCTCTTAGAAGAAAACTTCTCCATCCAATCTCAATTTCTAACAATAGGCCCACCGGGCCCACCAATATAGCAGTTGGACCATAGTTCAAAATAACAGGAACTACGTAGTATAGTGGTCGCATTTTTAGCAGGAACGGTTGAGGTTGTTACGCTATTTTAAAATTAACAGCGGCACTACAGCCTAAAACCTTATTAGAGTTAAGCAATTTAAATTTAAAAAGCTAATTTTTTTTCTATTTTCTTCTTTACAAAAATCTTTTCTGAACAACTTACCTAACTTGTTTTGGCCATTGCCTTCTATGCCCACCATAACCGCTATTTTTATCTTGACTTGGACTATGCAGTAGAGACACCCGAAGGGCACTTTAACTTTGAGGCCCTGATTTTGCTTCCTAGATTCTACTACAGTTGAAGAATCTCACCTTTACTAATTAAATTCACAATTTTTGCCTACTAGTGACATTGAAATGGTACATATTCCGTTTTTTTCTTTTTTTTACCCTACTTTTTCTAAAAGGTGACATGACAGAGATGATAGCAGAATGGGATAAAAAATGATTCTCACTTCACTCATTCAAAACCCCTTGGATAAATGCCCTTTTGTGACTTGTTAGGATTCAAAATGATCAGACAAATTTAACAAAAATAACGAAGGGTACATTTGGAAAGAGTGTATTTCAAGTCTAGAGATAATTATTTACTTGGTGTTTGGTAAACTTCTATTTAGAGTTCTAAAAATTAGAGCTATTTATTCAAGATCCAGTTTAATTAGATCTTGTTAGATTAGAGTAGAGTTTTTAAAACTCACACACCTACCTACATGTACGGGATTGATCCCTTGTTGTTTCAATGAAAAAGAGGTACCTCACCAACTAGCCACTAATTGTATAGTGACAATTTTGCATGAGCAAAATGATCATATGCTGATATATACAAAGTGGATGAATTCTGTGGACCCATGTTGGGCTCACCTTAGCTTAAAAAGAGATCATTTGATGGTTCAACCCAATCGTGAGTGCATGTTGTTGGTTGAATTGATCAATGTGTGAAAGCGAGTTCGGTAGGTCTTTATAAGTTTTCTACGTTATAGCAGTCCTCACTCCTCTACTGGCCCTTCAAATGATCAAGTTTTTTTTCCATCACTGGGCCATGAGAACTAGACACTAGACAGCCCATACAGACCCTTCAACTTTGTAGGCCCAGCATTGTATATTTCATTGTCCATCTTGGACAAAAACATCCAATACTCGGCTATGATTGATGATATCTGCGAACACAGCATGCATATCAGGCAAATCAAGCCAAGGCTTCCAAAAACCATAGCTTCAATTGTAGATGAAATAGAATGGGAAAATTCATGTCAGACTAGTGGAACACAACTGTGGTCTAGGTAAGCACCTTGCCAATACTAGTTAGGTCCAAGTCCAGGGAAAGCAAGATCTGAAGTCCTGAGGACAGATATATGCCTGTCATGACTATTTGACTGGACGGATAAAGCAATGACCAATTAAAATAGATGATGACATATGGTGGTCCATCCATCACAGGCTTTAAAATCACAATTTGGAAGGTTTGAGTTAATATGCTGCGACTGTGTTGTGGGTTGGTGAGTTGTTGTATATATGTAATAGCGGTTAACTCATAGCTACTTGGTCCAGCACTTCAATTAATCTCTATTTGAGTTTGCAGCCTGTAATGCGGGACTTAGCTTGATGATGATGATGATAATAATAATAATAATAATAACTGATGGAGTAAGCACAGTTTATTTGTTTTTCAATTCATCTAATTTGAATTTCAAAGTTTGAGTTCGACAAGTGCGATAAACTAATTCACATGGTATCCAAGTTATAAGCCCTTCACTTGAGCCAATACCTAAAATCCAAACCAACTAAGATAATTCTTCTTCTTTACATTTACTCTAATTAAGGCCAAAATTTACTTAATATAAATTATAGTTCTGTCGTCCATCATTAGATTGATCATATATAAAATACATAGTTGAAACAAAAACCAAAGTGTAATTCAAATTTTACTAGTGATTAGTCTTAAAATGAGATCAACTCTCATTGAAGTTAGGCACGGGAAGTATTTTTTTTAAGTGCCCATGTACCCAACCGAAGGCGCCGTGACCACGAGAAGCTGACCATGGGAAAAGAAGTCTCCTTTGGTAAGAAAAAAGAATCTCCAATTATGAGAAAAAAAAAAGTCTGTTTCGTAGGAAGAAGAGTCTAGCGATTATACCCTAGCAATTAACTAAGTAAGAAACACGGTGCCCAACCAACCGGGCAACCCCTTATTTCGTTCTTGCCAAAGTGAGAAGTTAATTTATGAAAGTGTAGTGTTTTTGGTTGCCTCGTCTTGTTAAGTAAACTCCACTAATTGGATATATAATACTCTTGGCTTAGCAAAGTTTACAAGAACAATAAACTATCGGCAGTTAATGAATCGATTTGCAAATTATTCGAAATGAATTATTTGTACTAAAAAAGGCCTTCTCACTCGTTCTCAGTGAATTATATAAGTAGATGGGTTAACCAGAACCAGCAGAGATTGTCGTTCGACGAAAACTACTTTGTCTTTATTTTGTCGACTTTTCGAGTGCAATGGGAAAGAAGAAAGAATAGATGAGTCATGAGATGGGGTAGCATTGCAGTGGTATGTAGCATTGTAGTGGTAATGTGTAGGAGGGTTGGGTGGGAGGGAGAAGGAGAACCGCGTGCGTCGAAAGCAGCAGCACATATGGTGGGATCCCACCAAAAGGCTGCAACAAATAGAAACCCATGTCACAGTCCACCCACCAACACCCTTTTATCATCAAATCGCCCTTTATTTCTCAAACATGTTCTTCATTACTATCAGAACTCGTGGGCTTGCTCATGACCATGGTTGACAAATATGTAATATAATTTTTTTACCAGTCAAGATGGCTGGGCGCACAAAAAGCTTAACTCATTCATACACAGTAGTAGGAGAGAGGAGAACCACTTACACATATAAGAAAGTAAACTTAGGAATAGTGAGACTTCAACCACTAAATGCCCACCCAGCTATTTGTCTGCAATAGAATACATAGCCATTCGAAAAATTTATGTCATAAGTAATTAAAAATGAAGGCCCAAAGTGTATATTGAAAATGCTCATTCAACAACCTCCCCTTTAATGGAAACTTAATTAAAGAAAGATGAAAAATTAATTTTCAGTCATCACCAAAATAATTCAATATCTACAAAGGTCAAGGTTTCATCTACCCCTCCATTCCATTTTCTTTTCTTTTTACGTCATGTACTTCAAAATCCGTTATCCTTCGTAGAGCTCATTTGATCATAAATTTTTATATTTTGAATTTCTGTATATTATAATACAAACAAACAAGCCGTTAAAATATATGCATTATGAATTTGGACTGTTTGTTTTTTAGAGCAATCACTATATGATATGCAGAATTTTACTCCTGCAAATCTGAAGGTGATGAGTGGGTAGTACACACATATGTAAATTGAGTTTTGGTTTTCCACCCATTATCATAAGGGGTACGAGTTACGACAGATATGCTGGGTACCTCATATACAGAGAACATGCAGATGCTTGCACCTTGAGCAACGATTTTGTAAAGGTTATGAAGATGTCAGATGGTGAGACCTAATCAAAGCCACTCAATTTTTAGCCATTACTTTGTCCAGTAAGAGTATCTTTTCTTTTGCCTGCTTATCTTCTGTTTATCTTCTACCGAACATTACAGATGGATGTCTTTACACGAGGGCTCCCACTTGAGCAGAGAATGTAACAAAATTGGACATTTTTGTTATGGAAGAAATCGTCTCTATTACTTTTAAAATACAAAATTGACATTTATAATGCAGCATTATAAGGGAATGTACAAAAGAAAAGCAATTAAGATAACATGGCATTAGATATTAGGATGAGCCTTGATCATGATTGGAGTGCAAGAAATTTGGATTCTTTTTCTTTTTGCTACAAAGAATGTTTGGAGTACTTGGGGCATAAACTGCTTTAAATAGAGCATTTGATAGGACTTTAGCCTTCATTTTCTTAGAAATTGGGGTTTCAAAAGCACCTAATTTTTTTTAAAGATAAGTACTCATACACTCATACAACTCTATCACTATTAGCACTAGACATTGATCAGTGATTTCTGTTGAGGAGAAGTGCCTTACCAATTGAGCTACTGAAATTACAACAAGAGTTCGGATCCTTGAGGCTGGACAGGTAAAACATTTGTGCGAGCCTCGTCTGTTGCTAATCTAAATAGCTCAAGATAAGCAACCCAGTCTTATATGGTATGGGTATGCTTTTAGAGGACCCAATATTGAAATAAAATCTTCATAATTTCCATTATATGAAATCATCTCAATTAATGAATAAAATGAAATAAGAAAATCACTGAAAACCAAAACCTTATCCTCTCCAATTTTATTCGAATATCTCTGACATTCTCCCACAATCACATTGTACGATTAGTAAAAAAAAGTAAAGAAAACCCTTAGATTTTAAAAAAAATAACAACAAATATCAAATAAAAAGGATCAACATGCTTTATTGGCGATCATCGTTTATCTGTAGAACTCATCATTGTCTCATCATGCTCTCTTGGAGTCTGTCAATACTTGTTGTCGACTAAAGTAAATCCGTCCTTATATCTTTCAAAATCTTTCAATTATACAACTTAATAAAGACAAGGAGACCGTAGAGCTCGGGTAAATGCATGAGTAAGAGATGATATTCGATTTTTATTGAAAATAAGACTTTTGACATTGAAGTAAAAGTCGGCTATATGTTATGCAAGAGGGAAAATTTCAAGTAAATTGGATTTTGAATACATGAGCTACCATGAAATCTTGCCTGTCTCCTGCCCTCCCACACCAACAATGAGAAAATATAAAAATTTGAGCCTCCCAAAATTGGTCCCACAGTAAAAACTCCATCATTATTATTAATATTGTCAAAGAAGTAAATTATTGTAAAGTAGCCACTAGCCACCATAACACAAATACAATCGATCCCATTCCTTGGACTCGGATAATAATTATCCGAGTCAAGAAGATCCGGACTCCTGGATTGAAACAGGAAGGATCAAGGAAGAGGGAAAAAAAAAACAAGAAAAGAAAGGGAGAGAGAGAGAGAGGAGAGAGAGGAAGTGAAGGAGCGCGTCACAGGCGATGTCACCTACTCAACCACTGTGTTTCCCGCCAGCTGACACATCTGCAGTACGGCATCACCACGTCGTGTCAGTTATCAGTGATTGGATAGATGCTTACATGTCATAGGCCGTGGACCCCACTCACCACCACGGGACCTCCCGGCCATAACGTAATCATATCTTTCCTTCTCGTTCTTTCTTTCTGCTTAGTGTGGTCTCTCTATCTCTAGCTATTTAATTCATTTGTCTTCTCTCGTCAGCTGCTTCTTCCTCTTCTACTCGTGTGACCCTCCAAGTCCCGAGATCGAGATGTAATGTTTTCTTTTGCGCTCTTTTCTCCTTCAATTCACTCTCTCGTGAAGCTATTCTTTTCATTTTTTTTTATTTTCCAGGCATCCAGCCCTACTCAGAAATTCTTCCTTGAGAGGGTTCACTGTGTAGAAATAATTTTTTTAAGTCACATATAAAAAATATATATAGTTTTCAAAATGTATTTCAGCTTTTTTTTAAGTTCCGAATGGGCTTCAACAATTTTGGAGGACATTGCTTATGCCAGCCCCTAGTTTTGCTAATCGACGCCTAGAGTGATGCTTTCAACTTGAAGGCGGATGGTGTGTTATCAAGGTAAAATAAAACCTACTTAACTATGAGTGTAGTGGCCCCCCAAGCCCATTTCTACTTGGTTCTAAGGAGCAAAATGACTTCTACAGAGGAGGTAAATCATCCACCCAGGAAATTTATAAATTCTCCAAAAGGTATTTCTAATTAACATGAAGTTCTATTTAGATCTTTGAACGATAGCATAGTTAGCTTCGGATTCGGATGTTGTGATTTTGAGCATGCACTTTTTCATTGGGCCCAATTGCCCTAACAAAGACTAACTTACCTAGTGCGTGGGAGAGGCAGAGACTTTATGTGCCGAGGGGATAGGTGGTTTTCAAAGAGGCTGGACACCCTCGTCGGAAAAATAAAAAAATATTAATAATTAAATTGAATTTCTTAATCCTCAACCAATCCACTTGAGAATCCAAAACTGTTAGGGCACATTTGTGTAGCTCATTTCTGCGGAAAATGATGTGGTTTTCTACAAAAAACCATTTTTTCATGTGTTTGGTGCAGTAATTTTCCGCGAAACTGCTTTTTATCCACATCAACTTTTCTCTTCCCAAGCATGGAAGTAGATTTTCTATAGGGGATATGGGAAATTCATTTCCACATAAAACTAAGTCCTCATTTCCTCAATCGTATCCCCACTCCACCCAACCACGCCATTCTACCTCTCCTCCCAACCCCACCTGCCCAGTCACCGACCCACCCACCCACCCAGTGGTTATCACAAAAGAAATCTCCAGCTACACCAAACAACATTTGCACCAATTCATCGAGGAAAAATTTTTTGCACTAAATATTAATTTGTAACTTTCTCATAAAACCTTTTCTAATGTATTTAAAAATCGTAGAATTTATTGATGTGGCAATTTCATCTTTCCATGGAAGTTGCCTCTGCACAAACATGCCCTCAAGAACTTTGAAAACTTAGGTTAGTTTTGGCCTTTTTGGCAGCTGGCCAAAATTCATGACTTTTAGCAAGAAAAACGTAGGATCCAAAAATTCCATGGGGACAACCGCCACATCACTAAAAAAAAATATTTTTCATGATTCTATCTAGAACAATATACAGTTATATTTGAAAAAATCTAATTTAAAATGAAGCCTGTTTATAAAGTTTTATTGCTTTACCTTTTAATTTTTCATATTTTTATTTACTTTCTTTCTTTGTTTTTATAGAGTTCAAATCACTCATACAATAATTTTCTATTTTTTGTTTTTAATTTAAGCTTATTTCTCGTTCTCATGACTTTTTTGTATAAATCTTAATAAAAAGACATAAAATGCGAAATAATCTCTCTACTATCTCCACCAACACTATCTGATAACATTATCATCTCATGCTCCCCATACAATCTCCAAGCGCTTAACTGTTTCCATGGAACTAAATTTTGAAGCATTCAAGGTAGAATGAGTCTCTAAAAAAGTTATTATGAAGTCGGAGAGTAAAAGATGTAAGGTGGAGAAGTAGGCAAGATCACCTTTTATTGTGTAAATGAATAATGCATAAGGTTATTCTAATCAATTTTTTTTATCAAACAGATAATCTTAAGGTGGAACTAACTTTTATGGAGGTAAATTTTTGGGATAACCCATGAACCTGGAGGACAATTATTTCAAACGGCTTAGATTTTTATAGGTAGGCCCCACTGTAGAGTTTCACTCATTCAACTTAGAGTTTCTTTAAGTCAAACACTCATCCAGTATATATTCAGACAACCACAAACCATGCATGTGAATAGTAAAATTAGATCTATCAACTATAGTTTCAAGAATAAAATAAAATAAAATAATTACATCACTTTTTCATTAAACTATCGTGTAGGCCATGATTAAGCAAATAGAATCATCAGATTAGAGAAAAAGAAATGAATGTTACTTAATTAGAAGTCAGAGCTCAGGGTCCTAAGGAAATCAATCTGCAAAAATGAATCTTCCAAAAGATCTTCTTAGGAAGAGACACGTCATCAAGAAGTATTGGCCGTAGCAAAGTCCAAGAGCAGCATATTCTACAATATAATACGGGTTATAGAAAACAACCATGGATATAAAAGGCTACAAAAATGATAAAATAGAAACGAGTGTAAAAGGTGAAATGTTTTTGTAAGTGTCCTGTGTAAATGGTCCTGGACCACATATCAACGTCCCTCTCAATATTTAATGAGGACTTAAAATTAAAAAAAAAAAAAAAGATTAGGTCATTAGTGGTCTGAAAAGATGATTTTAACTGCCATTGCACCAAATCACTCATTTTGCCTGAAAACATATTTTTTTTAGCACTTTCTACTAGCGTCCCTATCAACCTTAACGTTAAGGGTCCCTAAGGATCTTGCGGTCTATCGTAACCTTTAAAGAACTCCCACTTACTTTCTTTATAATATCTCAGTTGACCTTTATTTTCAAGAACAAGAGTCTCCATCGACCGTGCAGTGTACACAAATTAGAATAAAATAGGGCTTACAAGTGCATGTTTCATTGTCAACAACTTCTTTTTTCTTCACCATGGTCGTCTGTGCCTAGGCACCGACCCAGCCGGCCAACTGTGGTCCCCTCCAGCATCCTCTTCGTCACCTAGCTAGGTGGTGATTTTTATGGGAATGGTAATGAAGGTGGAGAGAAAGGAAGAGCGCTCCCAAAGCAGAAGAAACTTCATTTCGAGTCAATGTCGAATTGGGAAGAATGGAAGTTGACAAAGGAAGATGGAGAGGTTATGCCATCTCTTGATAAATTGTTTATTTGTTATTACAACAAGCTGAAGGTACTGCCCAACTACCTCCCCAATACTCTAAGGCGAGTAGAAATTGTAAATTTCAACCAAGTTATTTGAGCGTCGTATTATTCACTCCCACTCTTTGAAGATTTGTATCTCATAGGTGATGTAAGAGGGATATTGGGTAAGACACTACCATGCCTTCCTATTCTCAAGAAATTACATATTTGAGGAACATCTATCTACTTGCTCCCCTTTGATGGATGGGGATTACTTAAATCACTCAACACTCTTGATATCTATGAATGTGATAGATTGGTATCTCTGCCTAATGGGTTAAGGCAGCTCTGACGCTACAAATTTTTAATGTTATAAAAACAAAGGTCGATGGGGACGTTGGTGGAAAAAAAAAACACGTTTTCAAGCAAAATGATTGATCTGGTGCAATATCATTTAAAATCATCTTTTTGGTCCACTAGACACCTTTTTTTCTTTTTTTTTTAAACCCTCATGTTTAATCTATTGTAAATGTCGAATGCTGAATTTTAATATTTCATTTATTGAAAGGACCTTCTCTATTATATTTAGACTGTTTGTGTTTGGTACTATTAAAAATAGGAGCTTAGTTGCTTTTGTTGGTATCCTTTTTATTCTAGCTAAAAGTGCAGTGCGGATGTTATGGCATGGGAGTTATCAACGAGGTTTCATGCTTAATTTTATTCTAGCTAAAAGATTCGCCATTAACTCCTTTTCTCACTCTAATCAGTCACGTCAGAAAACACAACAGGAAGAAGTAAGAGACAGACAGTCTCTTTACAAGAGAAGTTGAGATTAAGTTTATGGGTCAGTTTACTTTAAAGCTCATTTGGATGTTGAGAAAACTAACATTGCACAAAGTTGAATGGGGGATAATTTTTTATTGGATTGGAGCGCAAAGGCTGCAATCTACACAGAACCACAATTTAAACACAGAAATCTAATTAAACAATCACACAAAAGAGAAACAACAACAACAACTAGTCACCCAAACAACAACAACTACTAATCCCGTACTCAGATATAATAAATACATGTATATACAAGAAAGAATCTTATTATTAGTGTTCCCTACAGAAGACAAAGTAAAAGAAAACTGTTGCTGGAATTAATTTGGGAACAAGTAGAACATTAATCAGTATCCCTCAGCCGAAAAGAGCTACAATACTAAAACCTGTCAAAATGAAGTTAAGAGAAAAGAAAGGACGTTATATAGATACGATGCTGTTGAAACTACAGCTTTTATAAGGCTTTGATCCTGCTGATGATGCTCTGATCAGAAAGCAGTCCACCGATAGATTGTGACCAAAGACTAACGATTAGATGAAACCCCACGTGTACACAGACATGTGTACTTTCACCAAAGTGGACAGTTCACCAAACTGGATCCAACACGCCCTCCCTCTGCCACATTAACATCTCAATTAGACTAAAAAAATCTACAAATGGATTTTTTTATTATATTTCACACCTATTTTAGAATAATTTTTTAAGAAACCTTGGGTTTTGCAATCTTAAGCCATAGATTCATAATCCCGCCCGCCTTGTGATGAGAGTTGAGATTAGTTTCCTAAATATGCTCGTTGCAATTTTTATGAAGTAAAATATGATTTTTATAACTTTTTAATTTTTGTAACGTGGCATAAAAGTATTCACTTTTGTT
Source organism: Persea americana (assembly GCA_029852735.1). Classification (NCBI taxonomy): domain Eukaryota; kingdom Viridiplantae; phylum Streptophyta; class Magnoliopsida; order Laurales; family Lauraceae; genus Persea; species Persea americana. Next base: position 55,958,471 of record CM056812.1, read on the forward strand.
GAAATAAAAATAAATAAATTTACATAATATTATATAATTTATTTGACCAAAAATATTTTAGTCTTTAAATACAACACGAGCGCTCCAATTTCTCTATAAATAAAATTACTGAATATTGTAGATATCTTAGGACACAATATCAATCTTATGTGTTCCCAGCCATCAGTACACGTGCTCCAATCCTCAGATGATTATAAAGACACTGGTGCTCCGGACGTGTACCAACATTTTTCTCGTTCCTGCAAAGGAAGAAAAAAACGAGAGTCTCGTACAGCTCATTTACTGCACATCGTCCTGGTCCCTCTCCTCAGGCTTGTCTTGCTCCCAAATTTTACCGTGCAGTAATTAAATGGTAAAAGATGCATGGGCTTTGCACAAGGAGAGAGAGAAAGAGCCCAATAAGGTAAATTTGACAGGCTATAGCCAGTGGAAATGACCGGCTGGAATAAAGACCACCATCTCCTATCACACCAGATTAATGAACACACAACAGTACATGAAAGCCTTATTAGAAGGCAGACAGCTCCATTTTTGCAGACAAGGAATTCATGGCCACACTCTACTTTCCTTCTTATCTTCTCTCACTCCCTCCACGAAGAAGAAGATAAAATAAAGAGGAAGTAAAACGGCAGTAAAGATCAACCGAGATCTGATAAGATCCTGCAAAACGAGATTAGAGAGGGAATTAATTAGAGAGGGAATGGAATTAGAAGAAGATCACGAGGAGCAGGAAGAAGAAGAGGAGGAGGAGGAGGAGGAGGAGGAGATGGGCTTGCCATCATCCGCGAGCTACGATGCTCTCGGCAACTCCGCGCGAGCCAAGATAATTGCGAGCACGGGACAAGGAATCTCGAGCGTTGCCGCTGCAGCAGCCGCTAGCCACCGTAAGCCGACCACAAGATACCGCGAGTGCTTGAAGAACCACGCGGTCGGAATCGGTGGCCATGCCGTCGACGGCTGCGGCGAGTTCATGCCCGCCGGAGACGAAGGCTCGCTCGACGCGCTGAAATGCGCCGCCTGCGGCTGCCACCGCAACTTCCACCGGAAGGTGTCGGACGGAGGCGGAAGAGGAGGAGGGGAAGGCTTTCATCTCCTCCACCACCAAGCGTACCATCCGCACGTGTCGCCTTACTACCGGACGCCGTACCTGCACGTGCCGCGGCCGCTTGCGCTGCCGTCGACGTCTGGAGGCGGGGCGCAGAGCCGCGGCGACGATCAGGACGACGTGTCGAACAACCCGAGCCCTAGCGGCGGCACCGTTACGGCGGCGAAGAAGCGGTTCCGGACGAAGTTCACGGCGGATCAGAAGGAGAAGATGCTGGCGTTAGCAGATCGGGTCGGGTGGCGGATCCAGAAGCAGGACGAGCCGGCCGTCCAGCAGTTCTGCCGGGATACCGGCGTCAAGCGCCACGTGCTCAAGGTCTGGATGCACAACAACAAGAACACGTTAGGTAAGAAACCTAACCCTAGCCCTAACCCAGATCCGAACCCGAACCCAAACCCAAACCCAAACCCAGACGCAAACCCTCCCCCTTAGTAGTCACTGATGGGAAACGATGACCAACGGCCGGATTCGAGTGGTGATGGGCCATTGCTCATCAGCTTTTGTCTCATTCAATCAATTCGCAGGAAATCTGCTGACGGGGGGGTTTTACCAGGGTTTTAGGGTTTCCAGTGTCGGTACTGCACTCGGGCACACGTGTGTGGCATGCAGAGATGCAGCATTTGGTAGTGACACGTGTAATCTTTCTTCTCTCATCTATCTCACGGATGTGGGAAGAAGGCACACAGGTGGTGTCGATGATGATGACGATGTATTATTTTTGTATGCATGTATTATTATTACTACTATTGGTGTTATGTATGTGTTTCTAGGAAGAAGAAATTTCAAGAGTGATAAGAGGGAAATGGGAATGGGTTGGGTTTTATATTTGTTGTTGGGGAAATGGGGATCAATTTTACATCCTCTTTTCTCTTCTTCTTTGAATGCCTTCCACTTTGTCAAATGGTCTGAGTAGTTTGGTTGGTTTCTTTAGTGGGTTGAAGTTATTTTGTTTAGAATTTATATTGGGGGATCTTTATCAAGAGTCATGGGTAAAAGAGTTTCATTGTCAATAATAGAAGTAGGGTTTCTTTTAAAGCTTTTTGTTTCTTTTTTTTTTTTTTTTTGGCTCTTGTATCTTTTTCAATGTTTTTAGGGTTTGTATTGATTAACTCTAGTTTAATTAAGTTAATGTTAGTTCATAATTGTAACAAGGCATTTGATCTAAGCTTTAAGGATTTCTAGTGTTATATGGGTTTGGATGTAACTAATAGCAGTTAGTGTAATAATCATTATTTGATTAAATGTGGTTTAAGGCGTGAGGATCTGGTGAGTACATGTGGGTTTTTTTTTTATATTTTATGGTTGGCATTTCATTGATGGAGCACCACATCTTCATGAGCAAACTGGGGTGATCAGATGTGAGTGCTTTGATCTTGCTATTTGAAGAAACAAGGAGAGTGGTTTTCTTGAAATTGTGAACTGCTATTAATTGGAGATGGTAATAATAATACCAGTGATTTTAAACTTTGAGCTTTGATTTTAAAAATATATACATATATAAATTTCCAGTTACAGCATATAACATTTCTGGCACATAAAATGTAGTCCTACATAGTCCATCACCATTCATGGGGTTCTCCCTAGTTTATTTTCTAAATATACAAGAATGAAAAGAGTGGTTGGTGAATTGTGATTTGTGGTAGTGTGGATATATGTTTGAGCACTTGCTGTGGGGAAGATGACAACAGTGATTCAAAACTTATTTTGTGGGGAGAGAATGATGTTTGGGGCTCTAAAATCAATCAATGCAATAATTGCCAGATGGGTCTGGATCTCCCATCTCTTTCTATTTCGGTTTTTTAAGCAATGAAGGAGAAAGGGTTTCTTTTTAATCTTCCACCTTCCTCGTTGTCCATCCCACATTTCTCAAGTGCAAGTAGACATTTGTGTAACACTTTCCAGATTCAATGCAACAGAATTCAAGCATCCCCATTTGCTGTTAGGTCTCAACTGCGGCTCCCACTTGACTAGAAGTCTCCTGAGCCATGGATAGCTAGCCCGCTTGATGCCATTTCTTTCATGTGAAAAAGAAAATTTTTAAGCATTTTTGATCTTTTCAAAAGAAGTCCTTTCATACTAAAAGGGAAGAAAAACGACAAAACTGAAAGCCCATACATTCAAATTCACTGAAACTTGAATATATTTTCACCTTTGGTTCTGCAGATCATGGAAATGATTAGCAAGGTCAAGATATTCTCTTTGGGTTTTTTTTTTTTTTTTTTTTTTTTATTTCCCGGTCTCTTCAACATGGAACTTAATGATTGAGATGATTTTGTTGTTTTTGTTGAACTTAAGAGCCAGCAAGGAAAAAGAACTTTCAAGCAGCCGGTGAGGCTACAGACCTTGAGAGAGTGGTAAATTTTCTCCTGGTTCACCAGTTTTGTCTGCAGGAAACGAGATGTCTTTGGAGGATCAAGGGAGTGTCGGTCGACCTGCATATTTTGGATGGAGGATGGACACTACTATGAACGTACTTGAAAAGTACAAGCTCTAATCTAATGAAAGAAACTATATATCAAACGAGAATGAGATTAATTTGTAGAAACCTAGTACTGAACTTTCACCTCACTCCGGTCTTGAAGGAGAGAACTGTCCATCAAAACTTTGATTCTCCAACGTTGCCCTCTCATTCATGATTTGATCACCAACGGCAAGGAACAATTACTAGTATGTTTCATGAACGAACTGAAATCAGTATGAGGTGATTTATAATCAAAACGCTGCTATTTTCTCAAACCACATTGTCTGTGGTGTTGCTCAGCGGGTTCTACATAGGGAGAGTATTAAAAAGTATTTTTACGGTCTCTACTAGAGGTTTTGGTGGAAATGGTTAGCTAATTCTTAAAGTTGATGTTTGCATGACTCAACACAAAAAAATATAGAAAAAAAAAAAAAAAAAAAGAAGTAGAAGAAGGGTTGGTGCTTTCGCAACACCTTTATAAGCAAACAAACTCACAAGGAATGGATCCACAAAATCAAGAGCAATGTCATATAAATCTCCCCATAGACCAGCATTTTGAACCTCCATCTAGGCTAATTGGGTACTCACTTTTAGTCGTTGCCGACAAAATCAAAACCTTTACGGAAGTTTTCTCCACAACTATATATACTGCATGTTTCTTCTTCATCAATCCCATACTGTTTTTCTGAAGAAAATTGCTTGCAACAAGTTTAACCTCATTGTGTGGTCTCATCACTTTGACGTTTCACCTTGTACATCAATTTTCGGAAGAGGACGTACAACTCTAGTGTCCTTCTAATTTTGAGCACAAACTTTTTTCTTTCATGATATTGTTCTGAACTTCAGTTTCTGTCCCATCATCGTATGTTCATCAGTTTGGTTCTACCTTTTCATGATAACAATAATAAGCAGTGGAAAATTAGACATTTTGAGATTGTAAAGAGATATCATGAATCAGTAACTTCTTAATTCTCAGATTGGAAAGATTCTAAATCCGAAAAAAAATTATCTTTCAAAAAGTTGTCAAATGAAAGTGTAATTCCACCTGTACTCAGAAATATAAAGTAATTTAGAAACACAATTTTATTTGCAGTCAACCCCTTTTTAAGATGTCTATAAATCATGCTTAAGTATATAATCAACATAGGAGTTACCAACATACATGACTTTCAAATTAGTCATTTTCCTTTCTTGTGAGATAAAACTACTTCACATCTTTGCATTGGTATAAGATGTTGTACTCATCAGGCTCAAATGAAACATAAAACTCACGGTTTATAATCAAGAAGCAAAAAGTAAAATTTTCTTCATATCAAATATTATAATAAGCATTATTTACCAGTATAGGGATGCGATAAATTTGTCATTAAGTGCAAGATTGAATCATATTGTAAAAAAAAAAAGTTTCAGATAAATAAATAAAAACTTAGAGGTGTATCGATCAATGTTTTTTTTAAAGCTATTAAGTCCAGGATTGGGTCTTTTTATAAAATAAGGTTTTCAAATAAATAAATAGTTTTTTTTTTTTTTGTTGAAGGATATATATTACTTATAGGCATATGGACCAATGACAGCTATCTTCTATGTCACTCTCCATTGACCCTAGTTGTAGGAATTACTTGGGAAGATCCCCAAGATTGATTATCACATTGTGGTCTAGTATTGAGCAGGAGAATGGTGACACAGAAATCCCACTTGAAATAGAAGAAAAGGAAAGGGCATAAAAAAGGAGAAGCGAAGACCTTGGAATTCATGATACCACACTCAACAAAATACTGTTTCTATTTTGATATACAAAAGTTATCTCATGTTCATAAATGTCTTAAACGAAAGAAAAAAATGGGATTTTAATCTAATGCCTTCGGAGGGGCTTTCTTCTTCTTCTTCTGTCATGTTCATAAATAGTTGATTAGATGTGTTGACTAATAAAGGTGATATAATGGAGGGAAAAAGAAGTCGATGCTTAATCAATTCAAGCGCATGCCTTCTCCAATTAAGATAAAGGCTAGGTATAATTGTTACAGATGAAGAGAATGGGAGAATGGGAGCTTTAGTTGGTCATGATTACATTATTTTTGAGTCTTGACTACTCTTCTAAAAGGCCTTCACAACTCGTGTCTCATCTGAAATAAATAACTCACAAATGCAGTTAGGGGTGAATAAAACAAGAAGCCATAGTTGATTTGAATATAAGCTTTCCTTTTGAAAATGCTCTTTGGTACCCATGTGATATTCATTTGGGGGCGGACTCAAGGACTTTATTTAGGTGGGGTTAAACTTTTGCTAGCGTAATCATAAGCATCATATCATGGTTCAAGAAAAAAAATTTCAAAAAAAGGAAGAAGAAGATGAAATATTAAATAGTTAAAATTCAATTTTTATAATTTTATTGCTACCTCCTTTCCTTCAAAAAGAAGAAGCAAACTCCCGTGTAAAAGAGAATTTGAATGGTTGGGATTGACAATAACGTGATACAGTCACACAACCACAATGGATAATAGAATTTAAGGAAACTCTAGTTCATTCAAAATTCTCACTCAATCTCATCAAATCAAGAAAACCTAAATCTCACACATAACACATACAAAGCAAATAAGAATTCTATATGCCTATGACATTTCAATAATCCAAAAACCACTCTCCTATAAAACAAACACACCATTCTCCCTCTAAATATTGACCTCTCATTTTCCAATCCACAACCCCCCCCCCCCCCCCCCCCCCCCCCCAAAAATTCTATTTCTATATATTTGGTTTCCAACTTCTCCAATAAAAATAGAAGCTAGCCCTGACACAACACTCTCTTTATGTCTCACTACAACCTGTCTTCTTTATTCATCTTGCAAGATTGCAATACAAGAGAGCTGAACCATGCTTCAATACTCCAATACGTGGGAAGGCTACAATTCAACACTACTCGATCAAGACTCCAATACATGGCAAGACTACAATACAAGACTCACAATGCTCTTCTTACCTAGGGGTGTAAAAAAAAATCGAAAAACCGTATAACTGAACTGAACCATACCGAACCGAACTAAACCGCTATTAATAACTGTGTTTTACGATTCAGTTATGGTTACGGTTAATGAAATCCAAAAACCACACTTTACGGTTTAGTTACGATTTTCTATAATAACTAATGGTCATTAACCGAACCAAACCGTAAAATACGGTTCGGTTAACCACATACGGTTAACCGCGCCGTTATACAAATAAAAATAAATAAAGGGCATAAATGTAAATGATAAAATGAAGTACTTCTTACTTCTTGGTTCTTAACCTCACAAACCCTAGCTCTCTCGACTCCCTCTCTCTCTCTCGACTCCCAGCCACAACCCGCCAGCCCCATTCTCGCATGTCTCTCTCCACCTATGATTCTCTCTCCCCCATCACCAGCGCACATCCCTCCATCTCTATCACACTCGACATATATATATAGAGAGAGAGAGAGAGCAAGGCTCTTCTACGCTCAAGCTTAGGATAAAATCTCGTAAACTCATGCTTGTGGGGCCCACCTTTGGTCCATCCAAATGGACCAAACACTTTACCCTTCTAAATTGCACATGTCCATCAATTTTCGGTAAGATCCGAATTTACTAGACCATTGGATCGACTATATATTGATCCGAATGGACCATTAAACTTTTTGGCCCATATGAAGACAATAGAAATCATAGCTGGGGCTAATATCACTACTAGAAAAAGGACTTTTAGCGACCGCCAAACGCCGTCGCTAAAGGTGTGAAGGCAGTCACTAATACTATTTAGAGACCGTCCACCGACCGCCAAGTGTGCGACGCAATTACTTCGTCGCTAAAAGTATTAGCGACCGCCATCTGGCGGCCGCAACATTTTTTGCGACCGCAAGCTAGCGGTCGCTAATAAATTTTAAAAAATTTTTAAGGACCTTTAGCGGCCACCATAGCGGTCGCTAATACTCTTTAGCGACCATCCACCGACCGCCAAGTGTGCCACGCAATTACTTCGTCGCTAAAAGTATTAGCAACCGCCATTTGGCGGCCGCAACATTTTTTGCGACCGTAAGCTAGCGGTCGCTAATAAATTGTAAAAAAATTTTAAGGACCTTTAGCGGCCGCCATAGCGGTCGCTAAAAGTAGGGTAGCCGTCGCCGAACAAAAAATTTTAATTTTTTTGAAGTATTAGCGGCCGCCATAGCGGTCGCTAATACTTAAATTTTTTATTTTATTTTTTTAAATTTAAACGTATTAGCGGCCTCCATAGCGGTCGCTAATACTTAATTTTTTCTAATTTTTTTATTTTAAAAAAAAATATTTCCATTTTTAGCGACCGCTAGTGGCGGCCACTAAAGATCATAATTTTTTTTTACATTTTTTTTTAATTTCTCGATTTTTTCCTGCTTTTTGTACCTGTACCTGAATATATTATATACAGCTACTACCATCAGTTAAAATTACTAATAACAACAAAAGAAAGTCTTATATTAATGACATTCAAAACATTACAAAAGATTCAACAAATTATATCCATTATAATTATAAAAAAAACAAGAAAATATATATATATATATATATTGTCCGCGCAAGGTGTCGTGGTAGATCCGATGCTCTCAAACCTGAACACAAAAAAGAAAATAAATATTAATAGTTAATTATAAAAATTGGCAATTTATACTAAATATAAAAAATTTAAGAAGCAAAATTAAAATTTTTAAATTTAAACCTACGTTTCAACAGTACGAGCAATCCGGGAGTCGGAATCCAGTTCTGTCAGTTCCTGCAAGTAGGGAATGACTACGGGCCCGTGTCCGTCAAGTTTCACGGGCAACGGAGCCCGTTTACTCATTTTGGGCGCGCGGAGGCTAATTTCTTAAGTTCTAAGTTAACGGTTCAACTTAAACCGACATTTCAACACTACGAGCAATCCGGGAGTCGGAATTGAGTTCTGTCAGTTCCTGCAAGTCAGGAATGACTACGGGCCAGTGCCCATCAAGTTTCACGGGCAACGCAGGCCGTTTGCTCGTTTTGGGCGCCCAGAGGCTACTTTCCTAAGTTCTAAGTTAACGGTTCAACTTAAACCGACGTTTCAATACTACGAGCAATCCGGGAGTCAGAATAGGGTTCCGTCGGTTCCTTCAAGTCGAGAATAACTACGGGCCCATGCTCGTCAAGTTTCACGAGCAACAGAGCCCGTTTGCTCGTTTTGGTCGCCTGGAGGCAACTTTCGTAAGTTCTAAGTTAACAGTTCAACTTAAACCGACATTTCAACGCTACGAGCAATTCGGGAGTCGGAATCGAGTTCCGTCAGTTCCTACAGGTTACTCTACCCCCGAGCGAAGTGCTCGTGCCTGTTTCCGATTTTTCCAAGGCCTGTTTCCAGTTCCGGACCCCCGGCGGGCCTTTTTTAGCCTAAATGTTGGAAAAGACTACGTTTTCGCTTCTAATTCTCTAACCGGGGTCCTATTTGCGAGCCGTTTGATCCTATAGGTTACACTACCCCCGAGTGAAGTGCTCCTGCTGGTTTCCGATTTTTTCGATGCCCGTTTCCCGTTCCGGACCCCCGGCGGGACGTTTTCAAGCCTAAGTGTTGGAAAAGACCACGTTTTTGCTTCTAATTCTCTAACCGGGAGTTCTATTTGGAAGCCATCTGATCCTTTAGGTTACTCTACCCCTGAGCGAAGTGCTCGTGCTAGTTTCCGATTTTTTCGATGCCCGTTTCCCGTTCCAGACCCCCTGCGGGCCGTTTTCGAGCCTAAATGTTGGAAAAGACTACGCTTTCACTTCTAATTTTCTAACCGAGAGTCCTACTTGCGAGCCGTCTGATCCTACAGGTTACTCTACCCCCGAGCGAAGTGCTCGGACCAGTTTCCATTTTTTCGATGCCCGTTTCCCGTTCCGGACCATCGGCGGGCCGTTTTTGAGCCTAAGTGTTGGAAAAGACTATGTTTTAGCTTCTAATTCTCTAACCAGGAGTCCTATTTGTGAGCCGTCTGATCCTACAGGTTACTTTACCCCCGAGCGAAGTGCTCATGCCGGTTTTTTATTTTTTCGATGCCCGTTTCTCGTTCCGGACCCCCAGCGGGCCGTTTTCGAGCCTAAGTATTGGAAAAGACTACGTTTTCGCTTCTAATTCTCTAACCGGGAGTCTTATTTACGAGCCGTCTGGTCCTACAGGTTACTCTACCCCCAAACAAAGTGCTCATGCCGATTTCTGATTTTTCCAATGCCCGTTTCCCATTCCAAACCCCCGGCGGGACGTTTTTGAGCCTAGGTGTTGGAAAAGACTACGTTTTCGCTTCTAATTCTCTAACCGGGAGTCCTATTTGTGAGCCGTCTGATCCTACAGGTTACTCTACCCCCGAGCGAAGTGCTCGTGCCGGTTTCCAATTTTTCTGAGGCCCGTTTCCCGTTCCGGACCCCTGGCTGGCCTTTTTCGAGCCTAAGTATTGGAAAAGACTACGTTTTCGCTTCTAATTCTTTAACCGGGAGTCCTATTTGCGAGCCGTCTGGTCCTACAGGTTACTCTACCCCCCAAGCGAAGTGCTCGTGCCGGTTTCTGATTTTTCCAATGCCCGTTTCCCATTCCGAACACCCGGCGGGACGTTTTTTAGCCTAAGTGTTGGAAAAGACTACGTTTTCGCTTCTAATTCTCTAACCGGGAGTTCTATTTGCTAGCCGTCTGATCCTACAGGTTACTCTACCCCCGAGTGAAGTGCTCGTATCGGTTTTCGATTTTTCAGAGGCTCGTTTCCCGTTTCGGACCCCCGGCGGGCCGTTTTCGAGCCATCAGGGAGAAAATTTCTATACATGTTGAAATCTTGAATTAAAAAAAATATTTATACCTCGTCAGGATCAGTCGAGCTTGACGGATCATGACTGCCGTCTCCAACCGAGTCACGTCTCGCCCTGTGGCCGTTGCCAGCGTCAGGTGCATGTAATTATTTATTATACATTTAAAACCAATTTAAAAAAAAACAAAAATATCATTAGACATATGACATAATTGACAATATAAACATACAAAATGTTTTCTTACTAACCTGAGTAGTGGGTGGTGGGTCTGAAGCGATGGGGCCACGACTCTGTGATAGACGAGCCTCCAGCTCTGTCAACTCCTCTCTCAACTCGGCCCTCATCGATGCCCTCACCTCATTTGTCACCTCCTCTCTGATCGCTGCCTTCATGGACTGCAGCAACTCCTTGACCTCCTCATCTGTACAGAGGGGCAAGCCCTGGGAGGAGCTAGCACCGAATGACTCCGCTCGCGCGATGTGGGAACGTGGAATGCCCGTCCCGGCCAACGATGGAGTGGAATATCTCATCCCTCCGCGTTGGCAAACTACGCTCCTCTTTGGCAATGCCTCCAGTTTGGACTGAAACTGGGCCTGTATAGTTGATTCATTTAATATATTATCATGCATAACAAGATATAGTAATAGATAGATAATTTAAGTGGTTCAATATAAAAACTTACGAAGATAGCTGCAACCTCCGGGTGGCAAGGATCTCAAGAACGCATCCAGACGGACATCCTGTCGATCGGACTGCCCGTGGCACGCAACTGTTTGGTGGAGAGTTAGATTGTTAGTATCATATCATACAAAATGACAAAAATATAAATCACACGTACGACCTAACTTCTTACCTCGTGGCGGACCTAGGTGATGTGTCGAGTCCCTAACCTGTGTGCGGGATCCTGCATTGCACGGTTCCGCGCATTCGTAACCGCCTCTTTCTGTTTTTAATATTTATCAGTTAATTTTTGTTAGTTACTTTTAGTCATTAGTAAATTGTTAAATTCAAATAAAAACATTACAAGTTTCTCACCTTTGCCTCCCCGCTCGTCCAGTACCCGACGAGCTGAGTCCATTGATCCGGGAGAATGCCCTTCGAAACTCGGTCCAGTACTTCGGGGGCATCCTGAAGTAGCCTCCAGTGCTGCGTCTTTATTTTACTTTTATGATCTTTCCACATCTTCCGGCACTTCGACATGCAAACTGGCCGGAAGAGCTCAGGACATGCCCTCAAATTGTCCTGAAAAGGACATATTTTTTTATTAAGTTATAGTTTAAATTGACACATCCTATGGATAAATGTTAAATTATTACCTTAACCTGCTTCCACATACAATATAATGTCTCAACCGGGAATGCCTCCCAATCAAATGTAGTCAACGGGAATACATATGGATCCCGGACCATATGTCCCAAATGGCTGATCTGATAAGCTGGCGAGCATGCGGACCCACCGGATGATATGTCTCATCAAACTCCACATCAATGGGAGATCCGGAATTCCACGTCCGGATCCCTTTAGCAGGGCCTCTCCCCCTGTTGGAAGATGGGCCCATGCTCAAAGACTCTGTTTAAATTAGAGATAATCCAATTAAATTGAAATAAAATAATTTGCTAGAATTATTAAATAAACTTATACATGTCTGTGTATCGGCTGATGCAAGCCAAGACAGTGAAGCTGAAATAGTCAAGGCCGAAGGCCCCACTGGGGTGGATAGGGATGGTCGATCAATCGGGGACGATGGCCTCGGCTCGGAGGTCGACGGACAGGGATGAGAGGTTGATGGCCTACTCGGTGGGGCCATCGAACTAGGCTAGGCGGCACCCGGTGTATGCTCAGGGTCCCCAGATGGCATACTGGACTGGGTCTGGTGCAGCAGCTCGTCGATTGTCCGCGGACGATCTCTCCTTTTTCTCCCTGACATATCTGTTCAAATGTTTATAAGATAAATTAATTTAACAAGATAATTGAAATTAACATTTAAAAATCATTTACACTGAAATTTAACATTGGTGAATTAGTTCACAACCGTTCATTGTTCATGTAAGTCAACTGTATCTCCTTCAATGGTTTCCCGAACCCAATTAACATCTTCATCACGTTGAACAACTGAATTCTGGTCAAAAACTTGTTGGGGGAATGCATCAATATCTAGCTCATCACATTCAATCTGATACACTCCCCTCCTTGACATTTTAACAGCAACCTACCAGTTAGGATCTTTCGGATCTCTGATATAGTAAACTTGCTCTGCCATTGAGGACAGTATGTAGGGTTCGGCAGTTATTCGATATTCACGATGTAACAAATTTTTAAAATTCACCAATGTAAACTGGTAATTATCTGTTTTCACCCCTCGGATGGGATCCACCCAATCACACTTAAACAATAGAAATTTTAACCCGTGATTGTATACAACTTCAACAATATCCTTCAGAAGGCCATAGTAGTAACCAGCATCGACAGACGGACAACCAATCCCACTATTTTGCATCGATCGTTTCTCATCTACATCCTTGATGCAAAATCGAAAACCGTTGACATCACAAGTTGTGCAACGTCGAGCCGTTATAAAGGGACCATCAACTAACTGGTTCATTTCATCCGTCAAATTAGGATCGTTGGTTCTTCGTAAGTTACACACCTACGCAATGCATGTAATCAATGAATATCACTACATGAAATTGACAAGTCAGGAACAAGTGAAACTACTCCTAATGATTGAATACATACGTGATTCTTGAACCATTCGTGAAATGACCGATAATGGGACTGATGGATTTGATTCTCTGTAGCACGAGGCATGTCCCGTTTGAGCTCATCGATGTGTGTCCTGCGATGCGTAACACGTGTTAATGACAAGTACGATAATTTAGGCAAAAAATTGAGGAGTTACGCTAATGAATGAGTGATAACTTACTGAGCCAAAGCCACAACATATGGGGTGTTGAACAACGCCCACCGGTGAGCTTGAATCCACTCAATATTATTAAGATCAAATGGCGTGCCCTCCCCAACTGGACCATCATTAATCTGCGATGGCCTAGTAAACTTTGTTTCAATATTATCATTAAGATATGATGCGCAGAAATTGGTGCACTCATCCATCAAATACCCCTTAGCTATTGATGCCTCTGGACGAGCCCTATTACGAACATACCTCTTCAATGTGTTCATGTACCTCTCGATCGGATACATCCATCTGAATTGGACCGGGCCACCAAGCAAGGCTACACTGGTTAAGCGTATGGTCAAGTGAACCATGACATCGAAAAATGCAGGTGGAAAATTTTTTTCTAGATGACACAATGTCACAGCAATCCTCTCTTGTAAACCATTCAACTCATCTATTCGGTGAACTCTATAACACAGTTGTCTGAAGAAGTTATTAACTTCAATCAATGGCGCTACAACATTCTTAGGCAAATAATTCTGTTTGGAGATAGGCAGTAACTATTGAATGAGAATATGATTGTCATGACTCTTCAAACCCTGTAATGTTCTTTCTTTAATGTTTACATGCTTAGCGATATTTGAACAGTACCCGTCAGGAACCTTGACACCCTTCAGAATAGAGGGTGTATTGACAAGTTAAATGTATTTCTCAAGCCCATTTCTTCCAAGTCACGGCGTGCATTGACACCATCCTTTGACTTCCCCTGAACACCGAGAATGGTCCACAATATATTATCACATACGTTCTTCTCGATGTGCATAACATCTAAGTTGTGCCTGAGTAAGTTATCTTTCCAGTATGGTAGATCGTAGAAAATACCTTTTTTCTTCCAATTATGACTTCACCTTCTATTTGCACCGGGAATAGAAAGCAACGGGGGGGCCAGTAAATCTTGAAAATCATACACAGTACGTATTTGCTCCTGCTCGAGTTGTGACAACAATTCAACTCCCGTCATTGTTCGAGGTGCTGGACCATATTCTCGAGTGCCATCAAATGACACTTTGTCCCTCCTGAACCTATGCAATGGAGGTAGAAAACGTCTATGACCCGTGTGTGCCCATTTTCTGCTGTGCTTCAACCAAGTTGACTTCTTCTCCTTATTGCAATAAGGACATGCAAACTCTCCCTTTGTGCTCCAACCCGACAAGTTAGCATACGCTGGGAAGTCATTGATTATCCACAATTATGCAGCACGGAGTTTAAACATTTCATTGCTTTCAGCATCAAATGTCATCAGCCCATAATTCATTCAATTCATCAATTAAAGGTTGCATATATGCATCAATCTTGTCCCTTGGTTCTCTTGGTCCATCAATAAGTGTGGATAAGATCAGAAAAGGTTGCTTCATACACATCCATGGCAGGAGATTATAAGGTACCAAAACAACTGGCCACGTACTGTGATTTGCCCCAGTCATGGACCTGAATGGACTATAACCATCTGCAGCCAAACCAAGCCGCACACTGCGACAATCCAAGGCAAAGTCTGGATTCCTCCGATCGAAGTCTTTCCACGCTAGGGAATATGCTGGATGGGTTAACTTACCATCGTCCCTGCTGTTCTCGACATGCCATCTCATCAGTTTAGAAATCTTTGATGACATAAAAAGCCTCTTCAGCCTTGGCTTAAGTGGGAAATATCTCACTTGCTTTGCTGCCACACGTTTGCCACGATTGACAACACTTATAGAACTATTCTGACGATTGTAACCAACCCCGTCTTCCTTCCATCTCGAAGTTTGACAGACAATGCACGTATCAAGATGGGCTTTCTCATTCCTAAACAACATACAATTGTTTAGACATGCATCCAAAGTCTCATATGTGAAGCCTAAATTTTCAGTTAACTTGCGAGCCTAGTAGTAGGACTCAACAAGTTTTGCACCGGATGGGAGCACTCGATGCAACAACTGGAGGAGCATATCGAAGGACATGTCAGACCACTGATTCAATGCCTTCAAATGTAACAACTCAACGATAAAGGACAATTTACTGAAGTCCTTGCATCTAGGATACAATTCTGTCTATGCATCGTCTAGAATTTCAAAATATTTCAAGGCTTCTTCATTGGCACCGGAGCGAGGATTACTCTCACCCGCCCCCTCAGTCTCACAGCTTGTGTATTCGGGTGCCAACCCACACTCAATATCATTTAGCATCGCAATCATTGGATCAGCCTCTGACATATCATCCACCTCAATTTCATCTATTTCCTCTCTGCGACAAGAAACATACTCTTCTCCATGTCTTATCCAATTCTTGTACTCCTTCAAGAATCCATTCAGAATCATATGCTCTCAGACAAACTCTCTTCTGTAATAATACCGATTCGCACATTTTCTACATGGAAAACTGATGAACTCATTGTCAAACCCATTGGTAAATTTCATGAACTGGTTAATCCCATCCATGTATTCCCTAGACATCCTATTCAGTAAATCAATCCAACTCTTGTCCATCTCAGTAACTATTTCTGTGGAAATATAAAATGAGCAAGTACAATTAGCCCAAGGTACCGTGCATCATGCAAGTCACCTATCCATAAACTGCAAACTCCTTACTACAGGGTGGTTGGTCCTATCCCATTCGAGAATGCACGATCCAACTTGCACTTAACAACTCGAGTGCTTCGTCCCTTAGTCAGACAAAATTTCAGCAGCATGTTCGCGTGGTTCTCCAAGTACACGACATAGGTACAACATCAGCCGTACCTATTTATGTACCCAGAGAACAATGGGACATCAACCGAAACTCTATCTAACATCAGACTTGCATGAGTTATTGAGTATAAGATGGATAATTGCATTCTCAAACTATCCGAACTGGACAATTCAAGAATCCTATACGACAAAGTTCGAATGTACATCACAAGAACAACGAATCTAGTCAAAGACCCAATCTGTTGCGTCAAGGATTACCGAACAGATGTCGTACACAATTCTCGAACGGGTCTAAGTTTCACTAATGCATGCAAATCAATAAAAGTTGATAATAAAAGGTTCACAACCAATGAAATCTTCAAATATAAAACCATCTATAGCAGTTCTAAATTAAGGGTCAATGTGGAATAGGTAAATGAGCATTTAAATTGCAATGTTGCATCCAAGACCACACAAAGTTAAAGAAAGTTGATTATCACATAACCCAATTCAACACTGTATCCAAACACAAAATAAAAGCAAGGGGAAAAGCAGAGCGCGGGAGGGGGAAAGAAAAACAGGGAAGAAAAAATGTGGGAGGGTTTTAAAGGAGTCTTTAGCGGCCGCCAGAGGCGGTCGCAAATGGTACCTTTTGGCGACCACCACTGGCGGCAGCCAGCCTTTTCCGCCGCCTAAAGCAAATTCTCTAGTAGTGGAAGAAGCAGATTGCATGCATAGTAAATCAATTAAGCAACAACCCCCAAAATAAAACTCTCATTCCCAAATTAGTAGAAAAAACCCTCATTCTCTCATCTTCAAATTCAACCAACACAACCCAACAAGAAAAAACTAACGCAGCAAACCTAACAACTCGCTCAAGTTTCTAATGGCCAAACTATTAAGTAAATTAAGCAGCAAACAAATAAATCAAAAAAAACTCACATCATTCCAAATAAATTAGTGAACAAATCAGCCCACCCAAAAAAAAAAAAAAAAAAAAACAGCAAACAAATCAAAAAAAAAAAGAAAAGAACAGCAACCAAATCAGAAGCAAAAACACCAAAGACACAATTGGGTCAACTCAAAACCACCCACAGGTCAGGCCAAGCTAATGAAACCCACGGCCTGGGCTACAAAGGAAGAGCCAAAAAGAAGCTCCCAAAAATCAGGAATAAAATTGAATAAATGGATAAGCTATCATCAGTGTTTGACTGTGTTAAAATTCCTTAGGTGCCTTGCAACTCTAATCCAAGAAAACTATGTCAACTTGCTAGTTGTTTAACAGGCATATCCTTTCTAAATACAAAACCTTTTAAAAATGGTTATTAGTTAAATGGTCAAATCTTAACACATCAGGGAAACAACTTGGTTTTGGCCAGTTTTGAAACCATGCTTACTATTAGAAAAGAAACGGTAACCTCACCCCGAATTGTAACCTTCCACAGGGAATCTAGATGAGTTAGGTGCACTTCTTCATCTTTGGTACAGGACTTTGGACATGCCTTTTTATGACTAGTCAAATAGCTAAATCCTATTAACTATGCTCACATATTATGCTAGATAATGTGCACATCAAGTGCTCAATTTTGACTTGGAACTTGTGCTTGCCACAAGGAGGATGGTAAGAAACAAGTCTGAAAAATAAAAATAACAAAATCAAAACAAACAAAAAAATAAAAAAGAAGTATGAATCATAAAATAAAAGTTAAAGAATTGAATCCATCATAAGGCCGAAGAGAGAGCGATTGAGGAGGAGAGAGAGCAATTAAGGATGGGATAAAGAAGAGAAACTCAACCTGGATTTTGAACCCCAAATGGAATTCACCATTTTCAAATGTTTTTTTGAAAGGTAATTTTTTTTTTAATGGTAGATTTTTTTTGAACTATTTTTTCCCTTTTAAATATTGGCCAATACATACTGCAACAAATATGAATCAATCTTTCAAGAAATCAAAACAAAGCATCATTGTAATACTTAGTTAACATTTGCGTCAGCAACGCAGGCCAATCTAGGAACCAATAATGATTCTTTAACCCATAGCCATACTCACCCAGTTTGCAGTTGGATTAATTTGCATTTGAATTTTCAATTTGTAATTTGAGATTTGGCTTGATTAGAGACGGAGTAGGTTTGAACACGATTTTCTTTGACTTCGACCATGTTCTTCTCTTTTCGTCTCGGACTCAACACGATTTTCTAGCATTTAAGCTTTGAACCCTTTATCTTGACCAATTTTCTTCTCTGGCTGCTTAAGAATCTCTTTGAAAAATAAAAGCATGCCTAGATACAGTGCCAATCACTGGGGCATGGAGTGACCGTGGTTAGCTGAAAATCACTCTAATCAGATATCCCACCCCTTAATTTTAGGGCCCAAAAAGTATATCAATTACATCATGCATGTTTTACGATGATTCAATCAATGGTTGGATCCTTGTCAAATAGGGTTAATGCCGATCCACATGATCAAAGGTGTGACTGAGGATTTGCACTGATATTTAGCAGGCCCCATTTTTAACACTAAATGAGGTTAAAATTGCGCTTCAACTACTTATGTTAGTGTGTTAATGTTTTTAATCAAGCATCATCTCCCTCAAATACATCAATTTGGAGGTTGAATACTGGAACTCTGCACAATAATGCACAATTTCAACCTTAAGGTTCTCTTCTGCAAAACCACATTGAACTTGAATAGAAGCGTTTTGGTAGAACTTTACACAACAACAAACAGAAACACAAGTCTCTACAGCCAGATTCACACATCACCATGCTCTGTTTATCATAACCTATAGATACTCGCAGTGGAAGCATCCTCTTTATAGAGAACTGAAGTTTTTGTTCCTAAGAACCTGAAAACATGAATCTGCTCTAATTAAACATATTTTTAATCTTTGAAAAACATAAATCTGCTCTAATTAAACATATTTTTAAGCACTGATTCTGAGGTTTTCATTTTGTAAAAGGGTTGTCTTATCTGCCTTGGTTTGATGCAAATTCACACACACGAGTAGATGGGATGCTTGTGACGAGAGCTTTACTGTGTTCCTTCCCCTTTGACTTGATTAGATCCGCTTCTAAATTTATCCGATTTCAGATTGAAAACTATTTTTTGATGATGAATGATCAAAAGGGCATCATAGATCCCCACACTCAGAACTAAGTTTCTGTGCCAAAGCCCCCAACAAATTAGATAAAAAAAAAAAAAAAAAACCCAGAAAAAAAACATGTGCAATGAAGATCACTTCGAAGCTCTAATCTACATTTAAAAAAAAAAAAATGCAAGATCTGGAAAGAACTTGAAAGTGGGAATAGATCATTAACATATATACCTGGAAATGATTTTGATGCAGAGTGTACGGAAGGAAGCTGGTTTCAGAAGCTGTTCTTCGTCTTCGAGGTTTAATGGCGGACAGAAAACAGAGGAAGAGTGAGGGAAAGAGAGAGACTGTGGGTGAGGGAGAGCGAGCAGCAGCGGCGTTGGCTCCGGCGTCGTTGAGGGAGACGGAAAGACAAGCGGAAAGAGTGAGAGAAATAGAGAGAGGGAGAGAGAGGGAACCGGTGTTGGCTCCAGCGCAGGCGCTCCGTCAGTGGTGTGGCTGGTGCGGCGGGAGACGGGGGAAAAGCGCGGGGGAGGGCTGCACAGTCTCGAGCGCAGGAGGGGAAAAGAGAAGAGGAGGGAAAGAAAAGTGGGGTTGGGTGGGGGAAAAGAGAGGAGCAGGGAAAGAAAAGTGGGGTTCAGTGGGGGTTAATAAGAGGACTTTTAGCGACCGCCTGTTGTAGCTACAATAGCGGTCGCTAATAGTCTCTTTAGCGACGGCCACAGGGGGCCGCCCGCCTCTGGCTCCGCCAATAACACATTCTCTAGTAGTGTATCTTGTAGAGAGAAAGATCCCGATGAGTCCTTGAAATCCCCCCTACTCATGTGGGTCCCTAGATGGGCCCCACTACAAACTTAAACTTACCTTATCCTAAGCTTGAGCTTAGGAGAGCCTTGGCGTGAATGTGAACATAATTGCTTTGCATTTGGGTCCTTTGACAAAAAATAAAAGGATCCAATTCGAGTCCGAATATTCAATTTCAGACCCTATATACATGGATCCATATCCAAAGTTCTTCTAAATTCAAAAATAAGTTGAGGCTTGGCGTAGACTTCGGTTAATTGGATATAAATTTGCAATTCTAATCAAAAGAGACAGATCCGTAGGCATAAATGAAACAAAATGCAAATCTTTTTTTTTAATGTATGAATGATTATTTTAAATAAGACGGAAGTCTCTCATTGGTTAGGGAGATTGGGTTGCATGAATGCATGAGTTTGAATTCCTTTGAATAATCATAATAATAATAGTAATGGAGATTTTCAAAAAAACTATAAAATTTTTCCATTTTTGTTTCAATCAATTCCTCACCATAAAAAAAATTAAAATAAAAAAATAACTCTTACGCCAAATTTCAAGATTTTTCTTTAATAAATCATTTAAGAAAAATGATCAAGTCCAACCCAAAAGGCCTAGTAGGGCCCACTTCAGCTACCTTTATTCATATATTATTAAAAATAAAGGGGTTTATATGGATTCCAAATGATTAAAAACTACTTTCATTAAATGGTTATGATCATCAAAATAAAGTTGAAACTTAAATCCTAGAGAAACCCAAGTCCAAATCCAATGTTCTCCTAAGTGACTGAACCATCAAAAGAATGTAACCAACATCAATATTGATTATTGATGCCCATAAAGTGATCTTTGGGTTAGCCTTTGGAAAGGAAGAAGGTTACGAAAAGATAAAAACTGGTCATAAATATTTTTTGTGATTTTCAAAATTTATTACAAAGAGGACTCGATTGAAAGAAATGTATAAAACTTTTATACTTTGTTAAAATATTTAAATTCTCCGATACTTTTTAAAAACAAGAAAAGAGTTTTTATACTTTTTTTAAAATTTTCCCTAATGATGTTGATGATGATGATAGCACCCTAGCAGTAGGAACAAAAAGAAGTTAGCTAGAAATGCAAAATAGAGAATGATTTTAGTAGACCAGGCACCTGTACATTTCATATGGTCCACTTTGTAGCAAAGAAATCAAACATAAAAGATTTTGTAGCATATAGCTAATTTGTAGCAAAGAGATTAAACATACTCATCATGTCTATGACTCCACTTTCTTTGATTCTGATTCCATGATAAAGATTTGGTCATTATCATGCTTGTACACACAATAGTCATATATTGGATTGAAGAATTCTTGCAATTGCATTTCACAGGCTTACGATCAGAAAACAGAAATGAAAAACATTATACATGATAGACACGTATACGGTTGGTGTAACAGTTGAGTTGGCCATTGCCATCATGAAACACAAGGAGTTTTGGATAACTTGTAGGCACAAATCAGCTCCAACAAGCATTGGTGACCATTTTAAGCCAAGGCAATTACTGTTAATCATTTTGACCAATAATTTCAAAGCCTTGCCAATATTGTTTACTTAGAGCTGTTTGGTCAACCATCAACAAGTGATTGTGGTGAGACTAATCATAGATTTAACACTCTTTCTAATGCTGTTTGTTAAACTAACATAATGCCATTCAAGATTTGTAATACTTCTGACTTTTTCTTGTTTTGGAATGTCAATAAGCCTTCAATTCAATTCACCAACCTATGCCCTCATGTGAGCAAACTTAGATTAAAAAATTTCCCAATCGAAAAGGGATTTTAGAGAACTTGAATGTCAAAATTTGTGGACTGAATTTGGATCACTACCGATCATGAAACAGTGTCCACAATCCATAGCAACCAAAACCACCTGTCAGCTCCTTTAAATAAATCCGTCCCATAGGCGAGAAAGTGAGACCAAAGGCAGGAGCATTAAATAAGTGGTCCTTATTTTTGGTAGAAATTAAAATTGAAAGTTGATACTATTTCAAAAAAATCAAGCCAAACTGGGACAGAAGGGCATTTAGGTGGATGATAGGTCCAAAGCTGATGTATGAGTCCAGGTCGACGAGTCCTGAGTTGAGGGAGTGTAACTCCACGGACCATAGTGGGGCCAACCTAAACCTATTCAAAATCGAGTCACTCAACATTAACATTCTCTCCGATTTCACTCCAATTGAAGTTGGACCACCGCAAGGTTGTTTGATTAAAAACGTGATAAACACAATCTTACAAGTAGGTGTGTCAATTGAGCCCATTGAAATTGGTACCCGGCCCGGCCCAAGCCTAAAAATATAGGTCTTTAAAAATATTTCGAGCCAGTTGGGCTAGGCTTGGGCAATGAATTTAAAGCCTGGTCAAAATGGAACTGGGAATGGGCAGAAGAAGCCCAGCCTTTCCAACCCCGGCCCGCAAGGAAAATTCATTAATTTTTCATGAATTTACCGAAACTGCCCCTCACTAACAGCAAAAAAATAGCTAGTTAGGAGGGGCAGTTTTGTAACTTCGCCCCTCATAATCTTTTGTAAGTTTTATTTTTTTTTTATCTTTATTTTTTGTATTTAAAGGTTATTGCTGGTTTTTTCCTTCCTTTTCTTGTTTGTAATGTTCCCTTTGTTTCCCTTGTTGTAGCTGTTTTTCCTTTAATGATATTTTATTTTTGAATAAAAATACACTTGAGCTGCGGTAGCTTGTAGTAGTGCAATTAGCAAGTTATTATTATGTACTGTTAGATATAAATAAAGGCCATTCTAAATGGGTTATGTTGTTAATCATTTTAATTCTGAGATGGCCCTGTCTCATCAAATCTTAGCTGTTGTAATCAGTCACTATTCGGAATTATTTTTCCAATAGCCGGAGCGCCATGTAGTGGACTAGACGAACATTTCACATTTCGCAAGAAGGTTTCTTTTGAATAGAACATTCAGAAGGGGGCTCACATTTCAAGTTTTGTGCATCAGAAATTTACAGGTTGAATTCTTTAGCTTAACCCCCAGTCCCACGAAACACGCCAGTCAACAAAAGCCCAGTTACAGCCCTCCTGACGAATCATCAAACCCTTGAAAAAAGCTAGCTAAAGATCCAACAATGACAAGGCGACCTTCTCAGGCGATGGCCAGGCACCACTAGGTCAGCACAAGTAAGTTCAAGTTAATCCAGTGAGATGGAGATCTATATTGAATAGTAAATCACTGTTTCAGGGGTTGTCATAACATTGCTGAAATGTCTAATTCCAATCATGAGTCCAGGGAAAATATGAAAAAAGAAACGCCCAATTTGAACTTCTCAACTTCCACGTGTACCAAACACAATCTGAGGCCACATTTGGCATTTTCTTAGAAGAAGGAAATGGTTTCCCAAGGACGTTTTAATCTTTTTACTGGTAAACTTGGAACATATTCATAACGTTTCAAGGTGGAAAACCATTTACTTAGGAAGTTTTATAGTCCACCTATTAGAACACTCCTTTCCTTTCAACAACAAAAAAAGATCTCCTAAGAAATGCGTCAAAAGCTCTTGCAATTTGAGTGCATAAAACAAATCTGAAATTCAACTTCAACTAAATAAAGCAACTTTAAACAAACCCAATAGTAAAACATTTACACCAGTTCAACTAAATATCCCACTAATGAACACCTAGAACTATAACAGAACAAGAACAACGACAGATTAAATCAAATAACAAAGTTCATATATGCAAATGTTCGCAAACCCCAGGACTGAAGTAGACATGTCATGAAGCACATGTGGCAAAATTGTTGAAATTACAATCACAAATTTGACAGATATCACACAGAGTGCGCTGCTCGGCCAAGCAAAGCAGCTTCCTGAAGATGTTTCACGGCACTGTCCTAATCCACGAAGCCCAAGAACAAAAAATTATAGTGGGTGGCAATATGGCAGAGCTGGATGTGCTTTACAGCAGCATTAACATTGCTCACCGAAGGATTAACTTTTAGCCGGTCCAATGGAATAAGCAACTATTCATAGTAAAAAATCAAAGGAAAACAAGTGCATGGGGAAACCCAAGATCAAGCGAAGAAAGAAACCAATGACAACAGAGGAAAGAAACGAAAAATGCAGCATAATTAACATAGAAAATTGAATACGAAGGAATTCATAGTGAAGTGGTCAACAACGAAAGATTATTAAAGAAGTAAAGGGTGAAGGATATATACGGTAAAAATGTAAATGAGACATTGACTTTCCTAGGATTTGAATTACCAGGGTGATGACTGTATGTTCATTTGTCATCTTCCAATGATTCATTTTCTATTAAAAATACATGTCTTAGAAATCTTAGGATTTCAATTAAATAATACAAACAGGCTCAATAATAAAACATACAAAATAAGCTAATATAATATTGACTGATCACTGAGTTGATATTGAAGCTGTCAAACGTTGAGTGGAGGGCAGTAGCCCCACTCTCGACGCTTCCTCTGCCAATACCCCAATGATCCAGCATCGTCCCACTTTTTTTGCTCATCAAAACTGAAAAAAGAAACCTAGGGTTAATAGATCATTTGATTTTAACGATGTTGTTAAATCGAAGGCTAGGATAATATGGTGCAGCTCCCTATTACCTTTTCTTTTCTTTTATCTATTTTTTCATTATTCTTATCCATAAAGAGTCCTTTCATCCAAAGGAATGCATCTAAGCGGACTCCATGAGCTGGGCTACATTATCACAATATGTAGTTTGCTCGGAGTCTAGTCTTTACAACATTCTCTCAACTCAACTCTATTAAATCTATCAATGGATCTTACATTAAGATATAAATCGGTTAAAATCATAATTTCTTTATTACCTCTGGGCCAAATTTTACTTTGTTTGGAGATGGGATCCACCGTCAAATTAAACTACTTTATTTTCTTGGTATTTGCCTAATGATGTATCTAACCATGAAACTAATCAAGTGAGAAGAGAATGAATTTAGATGTTGGCCATCCCCATAGAAAGAGGCCAATATGTGTCGTCCGATTTTCTGAAATAGTATGTTTGAATGTCATATTGTATAATTCTCAGTGTAGAGATTTTATTCGCCCTGAAATGTAAACAGCATCTTCATTTACTAAAAGATAATTCTAAAAGGCTCAATATTATCCGGTAATTCTATGAAATCGTAGGATAAAAATAACCTTCACAAAAATGATTTTTTCCCCCAATAAAATGATCTTGTAAACAAAGGCATTGATATTATAATTGCTATGATCAAGTCATTTCTCAATTTTCATTGTTTGGTTTTAGAGCTAGGATAAAAATAAAATAAAAATAAAATAAAAAACATAATAATAAATAGGTGATATCAACTCAAAAGAATTTGTTGATATGGTGCTCATAATAACATCTTCATTTCTAGTCGTGGCTGCCCATTTGACACAAGGTCTATCAAATCATAATTTTGATCTCTTGTTCTCTTCTAATATTGTAGATTCTTGCACATCCTAATAAATGGTAAAAGAATATTTAATTATAAATTACATATAAAAGAATTAAAGTATTTTCATACTCAATATTGAGTATACCTGTCAACAAGCAAATCATGGAAATAAGAATTTTAACCAGTGATGCATGCTGCAGGCATCGCGACCCCATCATTTAATCACGAGTAACCAATCAATGGACTCTCATTAATTGATTTTGAATGGATTTGTTTGCTACTTTGATTAGAGTGAGATACACCTATTAATTAGTAGTATTTATGATTATTTTAAGTGTTGTTGATTTATTATAATTAGTTGTATTTTATTTTTGTAATTTATTTATCCTCAAAAAATTTAGAGAAATCATGTCTTCCAAAATATTAAGGTATTTTCAAATTTAGGAATTTTATTTGGATATCATTAAAAAAAATGCAAAATACTTACTTTTTAAATTATCACTAAAAATAATAAATATAAAATATCATGATTTCCCTTTGGAAGAAGATCCTACCTCTAAGTGCATGGGGGATAAAATGTGAAACGGGTTGCAATTATCAAAGGTAGGCCCAAGTAGGTACCATAGAGCACTCATAATATGAGAAGATTTTAACAAGCAAGGTTGAGGATTGTGTGATCGAGTAAAAAATTATGAGAAAACGGTGAGGCCACGGAGTAGAGTAAAGAGGGTTGAAATGGCTTGCATCGGTTTGATTTTTTACTCGGAGAGGTATTTGGGGGAGATTGCTAAGGGATGGATAAAATAAACATATCTTCCTAGCTGGCAGTTACTTTTATTTGACTTTATATATCCTCTTTCAAGTTATCCCACTCCACCACCGAATAACTCCTTTTACTCCTGCCCACCTTCCTCCATCTTCCTATTTATTCTACTTCTTATTCTATCGTACTAGTAAAACCCCGTACTATGCGCGGACCACGAAACCACCAAATGTACAGACTTACACGAATTAATTTTATTAAATTTAATAATTAGTAAACTTTTTAGTCCTTCTTTTTGTTGCTAATTTGATCTTTATGTGTTTTTTCAGATATTTTATTCTTTACGTGAGGTGTAAATGGAGTTTGATAAAGCTCAGGCAAGTGTAAAAAAATAAAACAAAAGACATATTATGGCCTAAATTAGACTGCATTTTGGCCTGATTTAGGCTTGTAATTCGGGCCTAATCTTGGCCTGTTTTTTTACCCATAAATCTAAACTGGTTCAGAATTATAAGTATGGACTAATTCTAGACTGACTTGAATCTATAATTTTTGCCTGATTTGGACTGCCATTCTGGCCTAAGTTAGACCCAGAATTCTGGCTTGAATTTTTACCCAAAATCTGGCTTAGAGTATACCAAATATTTAATCTTAAATTAGACCCAAATCTGGCCAGATTTAGACCAAAAAATATGGCCTAGTTTAGACCCAATATTCTATATTTAATTAGACCCAAGTTCTTGTCTGATTTACACCCAAAAATCTGGCATAGTTTATACCCAATATTCTGTTTTAAATTAGACCCAAAATCTGTCCTTATTTAGGCCAAAAATTTGGCATGAATTAGACTCAATATCTTTGTCATGAATGAGTTGAAAATCTAACCAATTTCAATGCCTTTCAGGCCAATAATAAGAGAGTTTACTAAGGAAAATCTGGGCAAATTGTAACCCGATAATGAAACAGTTTGTAATTATAGTTTGAGGTGAAACCCATTTAGAGAATCCAATTTGGGCCAAGTCTTAGCCCCTTTAGATAAACCAATTTAGGTCAAGTTGTAACCCATTTGTAATCCCACCATAGACCAATGTAGACAATCAAGCTAGAATCTAAATTCATTCTCTGTTTAGATAAATTCAACACATTTGTTGAAAACCTAATATATTTAATGTTCTGATTGAATCGAGGTTATAGGTTCAGGGTACATGTTTAGTGAAGCCCAACCTGCATGTCTAATGTAACCCCTATTTATTTTCAACCCTCATTCAAGTTAGGTTTAAAACCATTTATTCTCCTAATTTTTGGCTTGGGTCATTAATTTTAGGAATTTTATTTTTTTATGTTCATTTTTGGAGATGGGCCCATATATTTTACATCATTATTCATTGTGGTGTTTTTGAGTCCTCTCCCTCCCTTTTTTTCTTTATCCTCAATTTGTTTTTGTTCACAGATCATTGATGTCTTCATCACTTTCTTTTTCTTATTATTCTCTATCTTCATTCTTTTTCTATGGACCTTACAACCTGACATTAATGTTTCATATTATTATTATTATTATTATTATTATTATTTTGTTATAGAACCTTGAAAGACACCTTCAAATGTCCTTTTAATATAGTCCTTTTTGTGTTTATTATTTAAGTTTGGAATCTTTTGTCTTGCTTATTTTTTTTTCTCTTGTTTTTTCGCCCCGGTCATTCAAGTTTTCAATAATTTCCCATTGTTTATGTTCATTTTTTGGGATCATTTTTTAAAATCATTTCTGTGCTTCTTTCTCCTCCTTTGGATTTCTCACTTTCTCCTTTGGTAACTGTTCAAGCAGTTGAAGGAATAGGAAGTACTCGGTTAGAAAAAGAAGAGATGAGAAGTGGGAATGGATCATATTTTTTATGAGGCTGCCATGTAGGAGAGAGAATGAATGAGGATAGAGGGATGAGAGTTTGAAGGCCTGTAGTTAATCGAAAAACGACCACATTCCTTTAGATAAATACTAGCAAAACCCCGTGCTATGCATGGACCACGGAACCACCAAATACACAGACTTATACGAATTATTTTTATTAAATTTATTAATTAGTAAACTTTTGAGTCCTTCTTTTTGTTGCTAATTTAATCTTTATGTGTTTTTCCAGATGTTTTATTCTTTACGTGAGGTGTAAATAGTGTAAAAATAAATAAATAAAAGACATATTCTGGCCTAAATTAGGCTGCATTCTGGCCTGATTTAGGCTTGTAATTCTGACCTAATCTTGGCCTTTTTTTTTTTTTTTCCTTAAGTCTAAAATGGTTTAGAATTATAAGTATGGACTAATTCTGGACTGACTTGAATCTGTAATTCTAGCCTGATTTGGACTGTCATTCTGGCCTGAATTAGACCCAGAATTCTGGCCTGAAGATGTGACAAATCTTCATAACTTGATTTCTAAAAATACCAATAAGTTGTGGTTGAAATTGGACAACATCTAGCAAGCCAAACGTGTTGAAAAACATGTAATATAACTTGTTTATGCTTCAATATATGATAAGTTGCTCAAAAGACACATGATCCATAAGATTTGACAAACCTTCATAATTTGATTTCAGTAAATACATAATTATTAAATACCTCAGTGAGAATCCTTAGAGCTTCTTCAATATACTTGGTTTTAGGTTCCAGTCACGTCACCAAAAAAAACTATATTCCTGCTCATAATAGGAATTGTATTATACTCTTAACAAAGCTATGATCATGAACCTTCATAGTTTTCTATTCAGACCATGCTTTTTTTTTATATATACAGAAATATTGTATGTGGGCCCACTTTTATTTATCTATCTTTTAATTTTTTTTATCATCATTAAATTATGATAAAATTACAATTATAAACTGTATACAGCTCATAATTGGTGTAGATTTTTGCAACACAAAAGAAATTAAGCCTAAATCAAGCCACACTTGATCTAAATTGTGGCCTAATCTTGGCCTGTTTTGTTATTCATTTGTTTGAACTAGTTTAGAATTATAAGTTCGGATTAATTATGTTCTGACTTGAATATGTAATTCTTGCCTGATTTGGAGTGCCCTTCTTGCCTGAGTTAAACCCAGAATTTTGGCCTGATTTTGTGCCCAGAATTCTAGCCTGAATTAGACCCAATATCTTGTCTTAAATTAGACCCAAATCTGGCCTAATTTAGACCCAAAAGCCTGGCATGGTATAAACCCAATATTCTGTCTTGAATCAGACCAAAAAAATGGCCTTATTTAAGCCCAAAAATCTAGCCTAGATTAGACCGTATATTCTGTCTTAAAATAAACCCAAAATCTGTCATGATTTACACCAAAAAATCAGGCCTGGTTTAAACCCAATATTATGTATTGAATTAAACCCAAAATCTGGCCTTAGTTAGGCTCAAACATCTGGCCTGAATTAGACCCAATATCTTTGTCACTAATAAATTGAAACTCTTACCAATTTCGGTCCCTTTGATGCCATTAATGAGTGGTGAATATAAAAGGGAATAAAAATTTGAAAAACTTGGTGTCAGTTACATGTTCCTGATTGCAAGTGCAAAATTACAATCCAAAACAGATTGGATAAACCCGACTGTGAACCATATGTTGATTGTTAACCCAATTAGGTATATAAATATGCTCGAAAAGTATAGGTACCAGCATAGAAGACAGATTCATTCCCATATTGCACGTGATACTTAAAGCCTAGAAAACAATTTTTTTTTTAAGAGATGAACAATGCCAGAAAGAAATTTGACAGGGAGAGAGAGAGAGAGGAGATTCGGTGAGATGGAGATCTATATTAAATAGTAAATCACTGTTTCAGGGATCATCACAACATTGTTGAAATGTCTAATTTCAATCGTGGGTCGAGGAGAGATTTGAAAGGAGAAACACCCAATGTGAATTTTCAACTTCCACGTGTACCAAACACAATCTGAGGCCACATTTAGCATTTTCCTGAGGAAGTTTTAATCAAAATGGGTACAGGCACGGAGGAGATAAAAAACCATCAAATCTTTTACTGGTATACTTGGAACATGTTCAAAGAGTGAAAGGTAGAAAACCATTTACCTAGGAAAATTTATAATCCACCTATTTGAACACTCCTCTCCTCAAAAATAATCTCCTAAGAAATGTGTCATAAGTTCTTGCAATTTTGAGTACATAAAACACATCTCAAATTCAACTTCAACTAAATAGAGCAACTTTAAACAAACACAACAATAAAACATTTACACCAGTTCAACTAAATATCCCACAAATGAACACCTAGAACTATTACAGTACAAGAACAACGACAGAATCAATCAAATACCAAAGTTTATATATGCAAATGTTCGCAAACCCCCAGCACTGAAGTAGACATGTCATGAAGCACATGTGGCGAAATTGTTGAAATTACAATTGCAAATCTGACAGATATCACACAGACTGCGCCGCACTGCCATGCAAAGCTTCCTGCAGATGTTTCACAGCACTGTCATAATGCACGAAGCCCATGAACCAAAATTCATGGTTGTCAACAGAGATGAGCTGGATGTACTTTTCAGCAGCATTAACTGTGCTCACCGAAGGATTAACAGCTTTTAGCTGTTGCAATGGAATAACCACCTGTTCATAGTAAAAAAGAAAAGACAACAAGTGCATGAGGACACCCATCCCAGTAATGTCGAGATCAAGCAAAGAAAGAAACCATAGATAGCATAGGAAAGAAAAGAAAAATGCAGCATAATGACATAGAAAATTGAACACAAAGGAATTACTGGTGAAATGGGCTGCAACGAAGGATTATCAAAGGAATTCGTGGTGAAATGGGCTGCAACGAAGGTTTATTAAAGAGGTCAAGGGCGAAGGATATAGGATAGAGATGTAGATGAGACATTGACTTTCCTAGGATTTGAATTACTAGGGTGATGACCGGACATTCATTTGCCATCTTCCCATAATTCATTTTCCATTAAAGGGGAGATTAAGGATATTTGTCTTTGTTTATTCATTGTTAATCACCTTTAGAAATACAAGTCTCAAAAGTCCAGGAATTCAAATAAATGAAACAAACAGACTCAATAATAAAACATACAAAATAAGCTAATATAATATTGACTGATAACTGAGTTGATATTGAAGCTGTCAAAAATTCAGATTATAGTCTGTAACTGTAAAGGCTTTAAATGAATGATAATTCTTGAAGTATCTGGTTCTTCAGGGCTTTTTTTTTTAATCTCTACTTTCTAAGCGCTGTGCTTCTCAACATTATGAAAGGCACATGCAAAATATATCAATAGAACCAATATCATCTCAACTTCTAACTTCTCAACATTATGAAAGGCACATACAAAATATATCAATAGAACCACTATCAGCATACAGCCGGCATGTTAGAACAGCACTAACTCACAGAGGTCTTAAACTGCATGACCTCAGAATATAAAAGCAGGGCCAGTTTTAAAATGCAGCCATTAATCTAAAACCTCTACATTTTGAAGGAGATTAAGGCGAAATGTGAAAAATAGAAAACCAATGAAACCTCATCGATGCCAATTGTTAAAATGTGCTAGCAGCAGCACATGAAGGCCAGCTAAGGTCAATTCAAGCCAATAAAGTCAACATTTATTAATTCCTGAGATGGTTGATCTTCAATCCATCCCAAATTCATGATGAGAGTTTCCCAACATAGCATACCCGCTAGAAAGATCTCCACAAGATAATGGGCAGTTCTAGGTGGGACACAGAGAACTTTGCATGATAACAACATAATGAGAGAGAGAGAGCGCTACTTATGCATTGTAGATCGGTAGCTCTAGTATTGACTTTAAAGACTAATGCTTATCACATTCCACTTGATATGTATTGACTTATATATACTAATGATTTTCGGTTAAGCTAAATGTCAGGTAGCATGTACGATACAAAGAAGGAAACCAAGTCAAAACAGAACATCAAACAAGTTGGTCATGAGTAGAGCACCATATTCATTAAAAAAAATTTGAACACCACATTATCAAGAATTGAGAAGGCTATCTATCTAATACTATGTAGATATAATCAGTTTTATTTATACCTGTCCTTGTTATCTCATATCCCCATCTTAGTATCACATCTGAGCTACAAGTACTTTATCTCGTAGTTTCTTTGCCACCCAACAATCAACTCCATATAAGAATGTCGATGTAACAATTGTCTTATAAAATGTCCTTTTAAATGAAGTGACAGTGACACTAAAGGATCGCACAACACTAACTTCTTTCCACCTGGTGTACACTCCAAAATTGTTCTATTAAAATATCTCACTTAAGATCTCTGTTGTTTCTATAATTGATGTAGATATTTTAGCCTATAAACTACAAGGCGCTTAGTGATCATCCCTACTCTCCCATCCACAAAACATGCGCTCCATGTTCATTCTACTAATATTGAAACCATTTGCTTCATTAGTTTCTCCCCGAAAATCTAGAATATCATTTACTTGATTTGATTGTGTCTTGTCTTGACCGATTAGTACCACATTATTAGCAAATGTCATACACCAAGTTACAAGGGATGTCAACGGGTCAGGTCAGGTTCAGGTTTGGGTCTGACCCAATTGGCATTTGCACCGTCACATACCCGACCTGACCCATGATGGATTATATGGTCCATGAAACCAACCCCACTCCATGAAAGTCACAGCTGGGTCAGGTTTGTTAGTGGTTGAGTTCTTTATGTTAAAATATGAAAACAAAATTATTTGTTTTGAACCCACAACATGTAGAACATCACTTCTCCGCCCTGTTAAAATATGAAATTTTGGCACACCAAAAAAAAGAATAATATATAAAGTTAAGACAAACACGGCAGAGAAGGGCATGTCAGGCACAGCCAAAACCCAAACCCACCCCGAACCTAACTCGAGTAAGAGCCTGGAAAGCCATGCCCAACCTGATCCTGACCATCACACATCCAACCCATCACTAATAAGAGTGGGTCGGGCAGCTCCCCATTTAGACCGAACCATTGCCATCCCTACAAAGAACTTCATCGTGGGACTACGCTGCTACCCATAACCAAGGCAATAAAATAAATATATGAAAGCAAACTCTTGGTGAAGCCCAACTCAACCCGTGAAGAGTCATTTCTCAGCACAGAATTCTTACAATTGTTATTACCCATTATTCATATCCAGTATTACTATAATCCCAATATGGCCATTAAAGATGCATTTTCTCATAAATCTGCTGAATTAACTGCCTCGTCGCCATATCATTAGCCTTCTCTAATTAATGAAAAGCATAGGTACAATTTCATTTCTTATCTAAAAGTCCACTATGTGTCGATAAGGAAATGGCTTTTTTTGAGGAAATAACAAGCATAAATCTAAACTAGCAATAAGAAATATCAGTTCATAGGTGTTGATCCATCATCTACTATAATTTCATCTTATGTCTGTTCCATTTAAAAGGGACCACAGTCCTCTCTAGGGTGGTTTAAATCCAACTGAAATCACTCAAGCATCAACTATAGCATTCATGTTCGATATGCCACAGTGATTCTGTAAATACCTAACAGTCACTCAGAAACTCACCCAAACACGGAATTAGGTTGTAAATGGGCGTTGAGACCAAGTCCAAAGCCCATAAACCAATGAAGACAAATACTATGATGACATATCCGATGCAAACCTGAATATATTTAAGTCATAACCATGGACCATGACCCAACTAAACAATGTTAGGTCGAGGTCCAGGAATCCTAAAATTTGGATCTGGGTGCAGTCCTGTTTAAATATAATTGGAGCCTGTAAAAACCGACCCATTTGTAGCCCTACCCAACGCAAAATAGAAACGAAAAGACCAGTACAGACATGAAACCTGTCTACAAACTGAAGATGATCTTATCTACATTTACTAAAGAACTAGCAATGGAATGTAGTTCAACAGACAAGAAAAAGATATAATGAAAAGGATGAATCTAGAATTCTAGATTTGACTGCTGAATTCCTGAGTCATCATCAAGATATAGAACCAATTGTTGCAAGCAATGAACTTATACTTCACATAGCATAAAATAATTTCAGAATTGATCTAATATAACTCATATTTAAAGCAGATATCCATGCATCAATTATACTGTATCAATGAAAAGATAAACACACATTTGTTTCCATGTAAAAAAAAAATACACTAAATTTCAAATTTCCACTTTGTTTCAAGCTAAGTTGAAGGAGTGTCAGAGACACCAATATGAGGTGTCCAATTTATGTTTTAGTTAGATATCAAAAGATGATAACACGTAATAGTATTTTATCAACTATAAAATAACATTAGACTTAGCAATAGAAGAATCCAACTGGTTTTGTGTCTGAGACATGTCTGACATGGGTATATTGCTCAGTTCAAATAATCCATGCAACATAGATTTTACAATTCAAAAGTTCAGAATTATTTGTATTGGCCATTCATGTATTGTACTGAAATAAGCTTCTTATAACAGTATAACCGCCCTGCAAAAGAACAACTCAACTTCCTAAACTAGTATATATCAAATAGAAAACTGAAATGTACCTTATAATAACTCCATTGAGTCTGGTCCCCAACATTGTATGAGAGAGGATTGTCGCTACAGAATGCAAGCTTTGCAGTTGACAGGTATAACATACCCATGACTGGACCAGCAGATGTTGATAAGTAGCAAGCATATGATTTGCGAAGTTGCTCCTCGGGAAGCATTTCAAAATTTTGTTGAAAAATTTTATCATGACCACCTTCCGCTAGTACTTTGGTTCCTTGAGCAATCCTCCCCATGGCAGCATCAGCAACACTGGGGGCTGTTTTCACTGAATTCATACCGGACTGTCAATACTAATCATTCACAAAGGAACAACACTGGCTCACAGACTGCCACACTTGTGTAACAAACATGAAAATAAGCATAAATAAAAGCACAATAATTATTTAAATATGCAATGAAAAATATTTTTAGAAAAGAAAAGGAAACAGAAAAGAACTAATATTTTTCTTTTCTGAATGGTAACATTACTCAAACCTACAACCTTGAGCTTGTGACACTAAGCACTTTCCAACTGTGATACGGGCTCTTATCAACAGAAAAGAAATAATATTAATTATCTAACCAACATGATAAAATCAGAAATGAGTGCATTTCGGAGTACTTGGGGTGGCATCAATAGGTAATTAATTAAGAGAAACTCATTTAAGATTGTTGGACATGTCCAACACAGGTCAATAACAGCATCAGTGAGGAGGAAAAAGTCTATTTATGTAGGTTGATAGTCACTCAAGGAAAAGGAGCAAGCCAAAGAGGACATGGATAGACGTAGTAAGGATAGATCTGAAAATGTGCAACCTATTCAAGGATTTGACCTAGGACAGATTGAAATGGCAAAACAGAATTCATGTTGCAGACCCCAACATAGTTAGGACAAGGTTATGATGACGATGATGATTAAGCTGGCAAGAAATGTTGCAAGTACAAGGTACTAAAACAAGAGACTTGAGCTAATAGAGACTATGAAACAAAGTAGTTAGAATCAACGTGTTTGATTCCGGCATAAGCGATGGAGAACTAGCCCAAGAAGGGAGATAGGGTGAAGTAAAATAACCTAGTACCTTACGAGCCAAAACCTAGAATAATGCCATTGTCATCCACTCTCCTGTGCAACAAGCTCAATCATCTATCATCACAACCAATGAGTTTCATAGGATACAAAAATCAATCAATGTTTCCGAGTTCCGTCACTCAGTAGGAAGAAATTAAATCCTCATTAGATTGATCAGATCCAAAATCACCAAAGCAGGCATACGATAACCTCTACATGAAGAAGAAGTAGAAGAAACTTACAGTGCTGCCAAACATTCCCAGCCAGATCCTCAGCCTTCTTCGTCGCCTCGCCAACCTTCTTCCCCCATTTTCCAAGCACATCTCGAACGGACTCCATCGTATCTGATCCAATCCATCACAATGTTCAAAACTTCAAAACCCTAAAAACCCTTCCAAAAACTCGAACTCAAAAATCCACCGTTCAACTCAATTCCAAGCTCAAAACAAAAACCAAAAACCCTAGCTTTCATAGAAACACAAAACCGATTCGAGAGAAAAAGAAGAATTACTCTTGGACGAAGAGGAAGGGACGGGCGAAGGAGAGACATAGGGATTCGACTCCTGAGGCATGGTGGTGGCGTAAGAGGCGGTTGGAGGCGGCGCGTCGGGCGGCAGATCGGGGCTCCAGCGGACGGACTTCGGCTGCGGAGTCGTTGGCGGCGCCGATACGGACGGCGCAGGGCCGGGAGGAGGAAGAGGATGATCGGAAGGCTGAGATCCCATGACGAAGGTGCCCCAGTTCTCCTGATTGGGAGGAGGAGAGACGTCTTTCGGATCGAGTTTCGGGTACGGGGCGTAGTCGGTGGAGTGATGATCGAGTTCCGGCTTCTTCTTGTCGGATTCCTGATGGCCGTTCTGCGGATCCATATTCGTCGTCTTCTTCTTCTTCTTCTTCTTCTTCTCTGTTTCGAAGCTGAGCGAAGAGATGTAGAGATTTTTGGATTGCTAAAAGGGCAAGATTTGTTTATTTATTTATATATTGTGATTTTATATAAATTTTTTTACTGTAACGGCTGTTTAAATTTGAAAAAGGAGAGAATTGAAATTTGGGGTTACTTGGAAGCTTCTCTCTTCACGCGGTTGTGTGTTCGGATTTTGGAATCTTCTACATTTTAAAAAGTAAATTTAAATGAGAGTGTTTAAATAGATATGATTAAAACTAAAAATGATAAAACTAGAAATTGACTTTAGTTGATAGCTCCCTAAGAGGAATTGGTAAGTCGTGGATGGAAATAGTAATAATAAATTTGAATAATTATAATTATACAATTTATTCCAAGGATTTGGCTCGGGATGAAATTAGAGTAGAGGAGTCGAAATTCTTATTTATAAATGGGTGCGTGTTTGGAACCTAATTTAGATTTCGATTGATAAACGAATCTAAATCTAGGTCTATAAATGTTCCAACCTGCGGATTCAAAACCCGGCATACGAGTCTTTAATGCTACAAATTATAAATCAAAATCAACAAAAGGTAGACCTGTTATAGGTTGAATTCGGTTTCACCTCGAAACTTTTGTTGCACATTTTTATGTTTAATCCTAGAGGTAGTAGATTTAATGTATTATTATAGATAGAAGGATATCATTATTTTAAGAAAAAAATGAAAAAAGAAAAAAAAAAAAAAAAAAAAGAAGGTAAAACTAGTTTTAAACTAGATTCTGGTCCTCTAATTGAACATGGTTGTAGAATCGAATCCAAGTCTGGAATCAACAAAATAGATTTCAAGTCAAAACCAAATTCAAAATTGGAGCCATTATTTATGAATAGGTCTAAGTCTGATATAATTCCAACCCAAAACTGTCTCGTTTGCAACCCTAGGAGGCAAGGCCTTCATTAGGATGACTATATAAAAAATAAAAAATAAAAAAAAGTCTATTTTAAATGAGAAACGAAATAAATTAGTTCAAAAGGAAAGAAAAATAAAAAAAAATTCTTTTTAAAAACGTCCGTCGTTCTTTATATATTCGTTATTAACTCACTGTTTGCTATTAAAGAATGGTATCACAACAACAAACTTTCCTCTCCAGTGAAAGTTTGTGACTTGATGATCTCGATCCTCCATACATATGACCTTTCAATGTATATTGTGTGGGTAAAATACCATAATACTGAGATTAAGCTAAACCACGGTAACAATACCAGCTGGTCACCTTGATATCGGTAAACACAGCTCGGTAAAGAGTGCCAACTCGGCAGAGTATCAGCTCGGCAGCTCGGCAAGAGTGTCAGCTCAGTAAGACCATTCCTGGTCTCGGTAAAGGTACTGAAGGCTGTAAGCGGGTCATCGCATTCCTATGAAAAGTACAGGCATGCTCTGACAGATAGGGTGGCTCATTATGGAGATAAAAAGTTGGCTCTATCATTCCATCACATCAATGTCCAAGGGGAATGGGAATTTTCGATGGGATGTTCCTTTTTTACCTACCACTGAGTGTCAGGGTAAGGCATGATGGGACCTTACCCCACCTACCCCAACTCACCAAGAGAATGACGAGGATTCCGTCTACAACGATGACCCTCTCCTCGAAGATATCAAGGCCCAAAACCTTGTTATCTAGGAAAAGGACGAGCTCATCCATCAACTTCGACAGCAGCTCCAGGAGAGAAGGAATGCCCTGAGTCCACCTCCCAAACGCAGCCAAGTTCCTCCTTCGGCCAAGCAGGATCTAAGGCATGTCCTCAATAACAAGAGGCGTGACTGAGTTTATGATGAAGGCTCGAGCAGCAGCCATCTGAACGAAGAATCCAATAAGCCGCGCCAAAAGCCAGAGGGTGAGGGCGACTTGAAGGAATGGCTTGACCAGCAGATCAAGTAGACGATTCTGCAAAATATGGAGATCACTGGCATCACCCAAGATCATTACAACACCTTCGAAGCAGAGGATCTCGGCATGTCTCCCTTCTCTCAGGAGGTCAGAAAGTTTTCTCTTCCAAAGAAGTTCAACGTCCCGAGGTTCATCCTCTATAATGGAACCTCGGACCCTCTAGCACATCTCCGACATTTCATCCAAAGGATGTCGATATGGGGTGACGAGGATTACCTAAACTGTCGAGTCTTTTCCTCCAGTTTGGGAGACCTCCCCCTAAGATGGTTCTGCTCGCTTCCCGAGGGTTCCATCTTAAGCTTACGGTAGCTCCAGAATTCCTTCCCGGAGAAGTTCCAGGCCCATAGGGTCATCCCCAAAATGGACGCTGACCTTATGGCTCTCAAGATGCGGTAGAACGAGAACGTCACCCAATTCGCCAAAAGATTCTGGACGGTCTACAGCCAGATCGAAGGCGCTTCTGACGAGGTGGCTGTCAAATCTTTCCAGCAGGCTCTGCGGCCAGGCATCGAGCTGCAGACAGACTTGATCCAGTTCCTCGTGGTCACAATGAAAGCTCTAATGGCCCGGGCAAACCAGTTCATCAGAGCAGAAGAAGACGAGGCTCGAGGCCGGGAGAATTTTGGCCTTTACCAGGAAGACAAGCTATCCAAGAAGGACAAGAGATCCTCCAAAAGGGAGGAGCTGGACCGGCACAAGGCCCCGTCCACCTCAGTAGCGGCCTTGGTCCCCACCTCGGGGGGCGGCAAGAAGTTCGAGCGTGAAGCCACCGCCTACAAAGCTGTAAACACGGCCTTCAAGGAGCCAATCTACAAGCTCTTCAGCAGGATCAAGGCTCAACCCTTCTTCAAGTGGCTGCAACCAATGAAAGGCGATCCGTCCTCCCAAGATCAGAATAAGTTCTGTGCCTACCACAAACAGAATGGGCACAGAACCGAGGACTGCAAAGCCTTTAAGGCTCACCTCGAAAATCTCGTAAAGGACAGGTACTTGCGGGATTACGTCAAGGAAGAGAGCAGAAACAACAGCAGACCTCACCACTGAGATGATGACGGCCACGACAGCGATGAACCAGAGGGCATCATCAATGTCATCCACCTTGCCCCTCCACTAAAGGAAAGCTCTCAAGCCCGTGCCGAGGCCAGGAGGGCCTCCCACCAGAAGCAGGTGATGATTGCCGAGCTGGAGCCTGTTGCGAAGAAAGCACAAACAGAGGGGGCCCAAAATCTGGTTCTTAAATAGGGACCTAAATGGTGTCCAGCTCCCCCATAACGATCCTCTAGTTCTCACCTTGAAGTTAAAGAACTTCTTGGTTCAAAGAGTACTGGTGAATCCCGGGAGCTCGTCGGAGATCCTTTACTATGATTGCTTCAAGAAGATGGGTCTCAAAGATGAGGATCTCCAAGCAGCCCGCACCCCCTGGTGGGTTTCAGCTCAAAGCCCGTGTACCCTAAGGGCAGAATCTCCCTCAAAGTCCAAGTCGGAGGCGCCTCCATGTAAGCCGACTTCCTGGTGGTCGACATACCATCCCCATACAATGTGATAATGGGGAGGACTTGGCTGCACAGCATGGAAGCCGTGCACTCCACCCGACACCAAAAGCTTAAGTTTCCATTGGAAAACCAGTCCGGCCAAATAGAAGTGGTTACGGTCAGGGACGACCAGCACATGGCCAAACAATGCTCGATGGCCGTGCTGCCTGGCGAAGCCGACTCATCACAGGTTCACATGGCCGAGCCGGACAGAGAAGTCGAGCTCGGGGATGTCGGCCGGGCCCCAGCGTAGAAGAGCGTCGAAGACCTCACAAAGATCAAGCTTGACCCTAACGACCCTGACAATTTTTTTCTGCTAGGAAGTCAGCTTCCTGAGCCCGAGAAGACCGAGCTGCTCAACCTCTTATTGCAGAACAAGGAGGCCTTTGCGTGGACTCCCTATGAGATGCCCTTTATCAGTCCCGAGATCATGTGCCATAAGCTAAACGTGCACTCCAAACACAAACCCGTGGTCCAGAAAGCTCGCAGAACGGGGATCCCACAAACTGAGGCCGTGATCAAAGAGGTTCAGAAGCTGCTAGAAGCCCAGGCAATCAAGGAGGTCCACTACCTAGAATGGCTGGCCAACACAGTGGTGGTCAAGAAAAAGAATGGGAAGTGGATGGTTTGCTTCGACTTCATCGACGTCAATAAAGCCTGCCCCAAGGACAGCTTCCCCTTCCCGTAGATTGACCAGCTGATTGACGCCATTGCAGGGCACGATCGGATGAATTTCCTCGATGCTTACTGAGGTTACCATCAGATCCCGTTGTCCGAGCTGACCAGGAGAAAACCGCCTTCATCACACCCCGAGGCATCTATTGTTACAAAATCATGCCCTTTGGGTTGAACAAAGCGAGGGCGACGTACCAGCGGATGGTCACCAATATGTTTCAGGCCCAACTCGGCAAAACGGTAGAGGTTTACATTGACGACATGGTTGTCAAGTCTAAAAGGTTACAGGACCACTTAGCAGACCTCAGTCGAACATTTGATATCCTCCAGCAGTTCCAGTTGAAGCTGAACAGGTCCAAATGTGCATTCGGCATCGACTCCAGCAAATTCTTGGGGAGCCTGGTCACAAGAAGAGGGATTGAAGCAAATCCGGACCAGATCACAGCGATCCAGGAGGTGCAGAGTCCAACCTCGGTGAAGCAAGTTCAAAGACTGACCGGCATGGCTGCCGCGCTCAACCGCTTTATCAGCCGAGCTTCCGACAAGTGCTGACCCTTCTTTCAGCTTTTGTGGAAAAGCTCCAATTTCCAGTGGACACCAGACTGCGACCAGGCTCTAAAGCAGCTCAAGCGTTACCTATCTTCACCACCCCTGTTATCAACACCAACGCAAGGCGAAGTGCTGCACTTG
This sequence comes from Persea americana, assembly GCA_029852735.1. Taxonomy (NCBI): domain Eukaryota; kingdom Viridiplantae; phylum Streptophyta; class Magnoliopsida; order Laurales; family Lauraceae; genus Persea; species Persea americana. The sequence goes on from CM056812.1 coordinate 55,999,807, forward strand.
TACCTGGCGGTCTTGGATCATGCAGTAAACTCGCTACTCATTAGAGAAGAAAACTGGCAACAAACGCCCATTTATTATACGAGCAAGATCCTCCTCGATGCTGAGACTAGGTACTTACAGCTGGAGAAACTTGCATTAGCACTTCTCAGTGCCTCTCGCAAACTCTTCCACTACTTCCAGACGTATACTATAGTGGTTGTTACAGAACATCCACTCAAGACGCTCTTGAGGAAGGCAGACTTCTCCGGCCGAATCTCCAAATGAGCTGTCGAACTGGGACAATATGATATCAAGTATCAACCTAGAATGGCCATCAAAGCCAAGGTTTTGGCAGATTTCATTGTATAATTCACCTCTCCGAGTTGGGCGCCAAAATTGCTCAACACCGAACTAGGGGGCAATAAGGATAAGGAGGCAGTCATCGAGACAAAACAAGAGCGGTCTTGGAAACAGTTCCTTGACTCAACTTGGAAGGTCTTCGTCGACGGATCCTCAACATCAAAAAGGGCTGGCACTGGCATAGTCCTCCAATCTCCGGAGGGCCTTGTCGTCGAGCAAGCTCTGACACTTGGCTTCAAGGTGTCTAATAATGAAGCTGAGTACGAAGCACTCATCGCCAAGCTGAACAGCGCCAAAATCCTGAAGGCTCGGCAACTGGTGATCTTCAACGACTCCCAGCTAGTGACGAGCCAACTTAGTGGAGACTACCGGGCTCGCGACGACAGGATAGCAGCCTACCTGGCTCATGCGAAGGAACTCCTCTCCCAGTTTGAAAGAGTCGAAGCCCAACAGATCGGCAAGGAGTCCAATTCTCATGCCGATGCCCTCGCCAGCCTCGCCTCGGCTGTTGAGGCCGGGAACAGAAGAACTGTCAAAATAGAGATACTTGAAAAGCCAAGCATAGAACTCTAGCCACTTCGGCAGCTCATGTGTGTTGATCTCAGTCCAAGGTGAATGGACCCAATCATTACCTACCAAAGAGACAACCAGCTACCTGAAGACAAGAACGAAGCTCACAAGATCAGGCTGAAAGCAGCCCGGTTTTGGCTATCCCAGATGACAGGCTCTACATGAAGTCATACACCTGACCCTATCTCCAGTGTGTCCATCCGAGCAAGGTCGAAGACTTCCTTTATGAAATTCACGAAGGAATCTGCGTCAGTCACATTGGAGGCCGGTCACTGGCATACCGAGCTATCAGCCAAGGCTATTGGTGGCCCTACATGCAAAAGGGCACTCAGCTCTACGCCAAAAAATGTAAGAAGTGCCAAAAATTCTCACACTCCCTCAACCAGTCAGCGCAGGATCTGAGCCCACTATCCAGTCCGTGGCCCTTCGCTAAGTGGGGCTTGGATATCGTGGGACCACTCCATCAAACTCCAGGGAATAAGAGGTGGCTACTATGGATTACTGCCTGCACGGTCCGTTATGACCAGTGGCCTCCCAAGCATACCTTCAATGTCTGGTCTCCATATGTCCGACGGAGGGGACTAGGGTGCTTCCTCAATGGGTGGTGGCGATGTAGGACGACTGGACGAGGCCTCGGTCTTGGGCCTCTTCTATGGTCGTCCTCCCTCTTCCATGACCCCGGCAAGGTGCTCCTGATCTCCTGCCCTTGGAGAAAACGCGGGGGGCGAGTCACTGATGACGATAGCGGCCAGAGAAGTGGGGGCAAAGGTGGTCTCGGCAGCAGCAGCAGGAGGAGGCAAAGCCAGAGCATCACCAGCATGCTGGGGGGCATCCGAGGCCTCGTCCCCAAAAGCCAAGGCCTCCAGGTCCTCCTCCACGAAGCGCTGACAACGTCGGCGCAATATTCTCTCCTCCTCTTCTTCCTCGGAGCTGGAGGGTATTGCAGCTCACCTCCTCGGGTGCGAAGAGGTCCCGGCTTCGACCGCGGCCATCTCGGCAGGCCCCGAGTCCTAGCGAGACGCTGAAGCCCTGTCATTGGACTCGATCAGATGCCCGGCAAGGATTGCAACAGTCACCTGCTCCGCGCTCGTGCCTTCTCCAAAAAGCAGGGAGTCTATCCCGGTCACTCTCCTCTTGTTGAAGGAGCGGTACCTTTGTTCGTACCCGAGGAGCAACCACGCAACCCGGGATGACCGTGATAGTTCTTCACATGCCGGAGCTAGGCGTCGTTTCTCACCTAGCCAGTCTTTTTGGCCCTCACTCTTCTCTGAAGGAAACCTGCACAGCAAAGACAGGTCAGTCTGGCAGACATAAAAGGAAAAAAGGAAAAAGAAAGCCGAAAGATCTCGGTCTTTACTTGGAGGGGTCCCCAGGCAACGAGGGATCCGAACTAGTCTCGATGCCTCTGACTCGCCGAACTCCCATTCACCCGAGACGAATACTCGGTCGTCTCTCGCATACCGGTTGGAGTCCTCCAAGGTGGTGATGAAGCTGGACCGTCTTGCCCTCACCCGGAGGTAGTAGATGTTTTCTTCCCCGGACTTGCAGAGATCATATACATCCTCGATGTTCGAAACACCGAGGTAGATCCCTAAGATCCTATTCAACACTTCCACCCCCATGATGATTGTGAAGCCGTTCGGCATCAACTGGCAGGAGCAGGGGTTCCACTCCCTGAGGCAATCCCTTAAGAGCGGATGAAGGGGGAACCGGACCCCACCTTCTATCACGGTCACTATCCAAAACGGCATCCAACCGTTGTTGAAGACAAGGCCATCAAAGATGTCCTCGGGGTTATCTAGCCTAACCTGAACGTTGTCCAGGATCCTATACTGAGCCTTAAAGTTAGCTATGGCGTGGGGATTTTCTAGCCTATATCTATAAACTCCCGTTTTTCAGAACTCAAAAAAGACAAATGGGAAAGGAAAAAGTAAAGAAACCCTAAAAAGGGGAACGCGCAGAAGAAGACGAAGACGACTTACGGACAAAAAACTCGAAAACAGCAGTGTCCCCTTCAAACAGCAAGAAGAATCTCTCTCCAAATAGATGCAAAAGAAGAAGAAGACCAAGAAGAAGAAGACGCCTTGATTTATAAGGAACAGAGGCGTCGTTTCTACTTTCAAGAACTCCTGTACAAGGCATCATCTCGAGCAACCCTAACGCCACCTCAAAGTGATTGGGCGGTAGCCGAGGAGAAGACGCGTGGCACTAGCAGCGCATTCTTCGAAGGCTATTAAGTACCTCGGGCAGACGAAGGGGTACATCTTGATAAGAACCGGACATCAGCAAGCGTCATCAGGGTAAGGAAGAGCTTTCGCTCCAAACTTATCGCTCAGAAAGGCTCCACCATCATGGTACTCCTTTTCTGTGCTTCGGCATTGGTGCCAGCATGACAGCTTCTGTTCGGCAAACATCTTCAACTCGGTAGCGGTACCAACTCGGCAGAACCACTTAGCTTCCAACCTCCGAGAGTTGAAGAACTCTGAAAGGTCAAAAGCTATGGGCAATTGTGTGGGTAAAATACCATAATATTGAGATTAAGTTAAACCACGGTAACAGTACCAACTGATCGCCTTGATCTTGGTAAACACAGCTCGGTAAAGAGTGCTAACTCGACAGAGTATCAGCTCGACAATAGTATCAGCTCTGTAAGATCATTCCTGGTCTCGGTAAAGGTATTGAAGGCTGGAAGTGGGCCATCGCACTCCTATGAAGAAGTACAGGCATGCTCTGACAGATAGAGTGGCGCATTATGGAGATAAGAAGTTGGCTCTATCATTCCATCACGTCAGTTGTTCAAGGGGAATGAGAACTTCCGATGGGATGTTCCCTTTTTACCTACCACTGGGTGTCAGGGTAAAGCCTGATGGGACCTTACCCCACCTACCCCCACTCACCAAGAGAATGACGAAAATTCCGTCTACAAATACTCATAGGATCAGCTCCATGAAGGTACGCAACGCAAAAATACATGTACCATCTCACTTCTCTTCTCCACTATTCCCTTGCTTAGTTTCCAGAACTAACTCAGGCATCGGAGTGCCTTCAGCCGACGGCAGCCAGGGCCTCTGACCTCAGCTCCTTTCCTTCCTTTTCAGATCTCCTGCGTCCGGTCTTTCCCGTGATCAAAGTTCGACTTCCTCCTAATTAAGTGGGTGTCATTTTTTGCACTTACATATATTATTATTAACGTCGGCTTAAAAATACATGAGGAAGAGGTATCTCATGCAGTGAACCTCATCATTTGTATGGTAAAGATCGAATAGATTAATACAATGGGTCCTGTACAACAAACTATGGCTCTCAACCCTGCCCCATGACAGATAATGGACCTTAACCGTATATTGGAGTCATGTTGATCACTGATTGAATCATGCCTTGGGACAAGAATTCCATTGATTGAAGTTGTACTTTGTGCACCCCCTGTATTTTTTAGGAGTTTTAACTTTTTACATCTGGTCCCCCAAGAAACTGTATTTTTTACATGGCGGCCCTCCAGGAGACTTGTTCTGCTCCTGATCGAGGGAAACGAACTCGGTGATTTTCAAGGGTATTGCCTATCATGTCCCTATAGGTCAGATCCAGGAGTTTGTGATAATTCAAAGTCCCACACTATGGATTTGATGCAATCCCGTAAGGTGTGTGTATCTAACCATTTCTCCTGGAAACATAGCTAATAATATTCTACTTCCAGTTTTCTACTATCGATTTAATTATTTCTATTATAGCTGAAGATGTTTAGTTTCTGTGTCTATTTATGCATGGAAGCAAGTGATATAAGCAAAACAGATCAAAGAAAAGCAAATGTGGACTGTGATGCACTTGATCCTATGTATGGCAGAAAATCGGAGTTAAAACCCACGCTTGCAGCAAATTACACACCACACCCTCTGGATAACCACCAAATCACAATCTAACGAATATCGTTAAGCTATAAACTGATTATTAAGCGTATGAAACAATGGAATTCTCCAACAAACAATTATAAGGATGCTTATAAGAAAAATTGGGATTTAAAAGAGTCACTGCAATTGATATAACACTAGAGATATGAAGGGCAGCAGACCTTAAGATGCAAGATAACCAATACATAAAATGAAACCCCTGGTGTTTAATCTCATCACATATACAGTGATTGATTCCAGCATTATTCATTAAAAAATAAATAAAAAGACTTGATTCTCATTCTGGGTAACATCCCTCATCTCAGATCTGTTGTCCACATTTCACCCTTAGCTATGCCCTATCATTTGCTTTTCATAATTCCTCATTGCCATGTTATTTTACACGATGAGCTATCAGCATCAATATACCAGTAGATATTAAACATTTGCTAATTAATCCTGTCTTTTCCTTCCTCAAAATGGCACATGAACTAAAGATCTATTCCTTGAAGAATCCACCAGTACATTGTCTTTCTCCATTAAACCTGAATTATTTTAAAATCCCTAGCTGTTTTCTGTATGTTCATTGCTATATAGAGGGAAGTGAGTGCTGCAGATTTGATTATATGGATCATAAAACCTGACTTCACAAGGAAGAGATCGACAAGGCTAGTCAGGGAGCCAACCGAACAATGTGCCATGCTTGCTTTCCTTCTATCTCTATCAAGGAATATTGCAACCTGTGAAGGAAAAGCTAGCCATTATTGATAAAACCATAATCCTATAGTCTGAAGAAGTGTCAGGGCATAAGCAAAGAAACTGCAAGAATTAATTGACCCACCGATCATGTAGGCGAGACTGCTGTCCTTGCCAGAATTCAACAACAGTTGGTTTAAGCCGGTAACCTCCCCAGTGTTCAGGTTTAGGAATCAGTTTTCTGCATGTTTAAAAATCATCTTTCATTTCAATCTTTTGTAGCAAGTTGGGAATGAAATTAACCATGCAATAAAGCAGGAAACACAATATCATACCAATTTATATATATATGAAAGGGACTCTTTCAATTGAGAAATCAGTCCCCATTTGTTTAATTAATTTTGACCTATCTAATTTATGTTGACGCCCTTCAAATCCCCGTCCCCATGTCCCTTCCACTCTCTACATTCTCTCTTTTTTTCCAAGTAACGGTAGCATTTATTCTCATCCAATTAAGCTCAATTAAATTATGCATTTTTGCCAAACCTGCGCTTAAGCTCTATCTATACACCGTCAAATGTAACTTCAATATTCTCCGCACACACCCCGCCACACACCCCACACCCACAACACGCCACCGCCACCCCCCCCCCCCCCCCCCCCCCCCACCCCTCAATTTACTATCCTTTAAATTAATGTAACTTTATTTCATTAAACCATTTAAATTAACCATTACATCTCTGTTCTCTATTTAATCTCCTTCCTAAAATCTCTCCCACATCCTCTAAAATCTATCACGGCTTTTCTTCTTACTCCCTGCCTAACCTCTACTCTCTTTCACATGACGTCTCCCCTCATGACACCATGATGAAGAGACCTCCATGCTGAGAAGACCATAAAAAATGCGTATCTCAATCTCCTCATCCCTCTCCTCATGGTAATTTCCTTTCCCATGATCTCTTCCTCCTTTGATTCTAAAGTTTCCATTATGAGCATAGTAGAAGAACTAAGTTTTTGTTTGGATTTCATGGTTTTTTGTTTGGATTCCATTATGAGCATATAATAGAATAACTAAGTTCTGTTTGGATTTCATGGTTTTTTGTTTGGATTCCATTGCTCTTGCTTCCTATGCAATGGTCCACATCACGCATATAGTATGTCCCTCCTTGGATGGCCCACACGCACACAAAAACTAACTATCAAAATTTTTTTTTCTTCAACTCAAAATCAGTGTAACTTACTGTAAAAAAAATGAAGCTGATTTGAAATTGGACCTATTGAAGTATGGCATGATGGTGAAGGTCATTCACAGAATGGTCCAAAAGAATCATGATGTCATTTTAAATCTTTACTAATCTCCTATTTCTTAATTTGCAAGATCCAATTTCTTTTAAGGTCATCCTGCTCTTCAAGCCTTCATCTATTTTATGGGCCCACCTAATTAAGGAAGATCTCATATATATTTATATATATTTATAAGATAAAAATAAATTATATGTATAAGGCAAAGATAAATTCTTAAAATACATGTTTTCTGCCCATAACATTTAACTAAATTGAATCTTTATGAAAAAACTGAAGAAAGATGTCTCCTCTTCTTTTGAATTTGAATTTTGAATTAAAAGTCATCTAAGTCCTTTTCAAGATCTCTCCAATAGGAGTTGGGGCCTCACCTAAAGATCAAAAGGTAAGAGACTCTAATTTGCAAATTGATGAGGCGCTGTTGTTATTTTTCGGTTTTCTCTTCAATTAATTTGAACTTTTTTTTCCTGTTTTATATTCTATTCTTGGATGATTAGATGAGTTGTGAAAGACTTGGTGACATCTTTGGAAATATCTTGTGATAACTTACTTCTTCTACTTTAAATTCTACTTTCATTTATGCATTTTCTCTTTCCAGGTTATGTTTCTTTAAATTAATATAAAATTCTTAATATTTCTGATTCATTTACATTAATATAATAATTTCTTTTGCTGCCCCATTTCAAACTAAAAAAATTATTCTTCTCGTTTTCATTATCAATTTATATTTAAATACTCTTTTCTATTTTTTTTCCCTTTGTTATCAAGGTTAGATATGGACTTGACTTCTTGAGATGAGGGAAGGTTGTGGAAAAGATTTGTTGTTTCCTACATGCCAATAATAAGATAGTCCTCGTCTTGGTGCCAAATGGGCACTACAAAAAAAAATTATGATTTTAGCTGCAAAAAATTTCATTTTTAGTGGCAGTTCTTTTCTGCCCCTAAAAGGCAGCTAAGAGTCATTAAAAATATAATTAAAACCACCAAAAAAGCTTAGATGGTGCCCTCCAAGGCAAAAACATCACTTTTAGTGGTGGGAAAAAACCTCTAAAACCACTAAAAGTCACATTTCTTGTATTGGGGGGTTCTCGACATGGCAACTAGGTATGTATGTTGGAAGTATGAGTTTGTTGCAACATGCTATATTGGTCATTTTCATATTTCTTAGAGTAATACCATTTTTTTTATTCTAACATGCTCTACATTGTCAGATGATGCACTTTATATTACTTTTGAAGTGCTGAAAAATGTCAAAAGCTCTATCCTTCCAAACCCGATCTCGATTCATTCGTTCATCCTCATCTAATCTTATCATCATATATATATATATATATATTTCATCCAAAGAGACATCTACATTCAAGTTTTCTATTTTTTTTTTTTTTTGTACAATTTCTTGGAAAAAATTTAAATATGTTGAAACTAGGAGCTATTAATACTAGGTAAGAGCTAGATTCGAATATTTATGAATTGTTGAGTATTTGTATTGGAATGTTAAAATTATAGAAAACTGGGTTAAGTAAGAGAGTTTTAGCTTTAGTTTCTCTATTATGATGTATATATGGGCTCGCTTTTAATTTTTAAAATCCAACTATTTCAATATTTTTATCAACTGAAATTTCTTATGAATTCATCTTTTCTGATTACATTCCCTAATTGAATATAATTCCTTTGATAAAAATAATTAAAAATAAGAAAAAAACATATAGTATTCTTCTTTTAGTAAAAAAAATTGATTCATGATGAAAGTTTTCTATTTTTAAAGTGAATTTTTTTCTACAAAACAAGTTCTGACATCACTTCAAACTAGCAATAGAATCTCAATTGGGATCCCAAATATGCTACCGAATAAAAGTTGCCCCCATCTCTCTCGATCCCTATTATTGACGCGGACATTTGGCTTTCTATATCGACTTTAAATTTTAGTTCAGAGTGTGGCATACTAGAAAGGCTATATAAAGTGATTTTTTTATTATTTGTAAAAATCTTCTATTTGAAATACTTATATGTTTCTCAAATAAATCATATTTCATTATAGATTGATATATCAAGAGCTTATGGGTATCACTAATTAAATATGCTATTTTTGTAGGATATCTCACCATGTATGCACTTTGAAATGAGGAATATTCTCTTTTATTGGTTTTAGTTTTATCATAAATGTTGTGCTTGACACGATTCTTGGAAATTGCATTGCCGTTTCATAAATGATCTGATTTTTTGAGGATTAAATCCAAATTTGCTTATTGTAATATTTTTATAATCTGTTAAAAGAACTTCAACGGAATAATGAGAAAATTCCAACCAAGTTCCCTATGTTAAGCATATAAATAATCAAGTCTTATCACGTTAGCATCTTATAGATCAATTATTTAAAACTTCTTTTAAAGATTCATCATGACAATGTGTTCTGTTATTATCATGGACATAATTTTATTACCTCTGTAGTTGTCCCCCACTGACTTTTTCATCATTTTTTAACTAAAATAGAGATTTATTCATCCATTAGATACCATGTTTAGATGCTTCATCCTACAATGATACACAAACAATTTTCTAAAATATTTCAGACAAGGAAAGAATGATAAATTTGGGACAAGGATAGGCTATACTACACTCTGTATTGTAACTTTACTTACCTTTGTTAACATTAATCTTTTAAGTGTAAAATATCGTCCAATTAACCTTTTAATTGCATCGTACCAAAAGTATGCACTAAAAGATTGTGCATCTCAATTCTTTACTCTCTTTCTCTCTTTACAAATTTTCCTCTGTACAAATTTCGAATTACAAATGTAGTTGGTTGCTTGCCCGTGCTTAGCGCGGATTCTCTCTTTGCTAGAATACATGTGACAAGATCAAAAGGAAAGTTTAATTATATTTGAGCAAAGATGATTACAGAAGATTTTTGTGGAATGCACTCTAACTGGGAGTAGGAGAGATTGCCAAGTATCAGATTGGACCTACAGTCACCTGGCCCACACATCAGGCCAGTGTGCTCATCAAGTTGGCCATGTATATAAACAGACAGTAATTACCAGCCACACATTTGGAATATGTATTGCCAATGAATGAACAAGCCTCGCTTTTCGACCAGAGAACTTAAATGTCAGGCAGCCCCTCATTAATGGCCCAGACCTCTCATGCATGCTACATTGTAACTTAACACATGAAAATCCTCTTATATCTCTGTAAATATTCTCAGAAGGGACAGCTGTAAAACAATCTCTTCTTATTTTTGCCAATTGGTATCTGATTCTAACCCGCAAACTTGTGGTTGCAATAATGAGCACCTTCTAACTGTTGGTTGCAACAAAGAACAGTAGAACAATAATGGAAGGTTCCCCTTTTTGTGATTTCTTCTAGGTACTAGAGAGGTTTAACAATCTACAGCCAATTATATATATATATATATATATATGAAGCGAACTGATTCCAATTGAGGAATCAGTCGCCAATTTCAAATCTGATTTTGACGATCCTACAGTACAATCTTGACTTTCTCTTAATAGCAAACATTAATTGAATTTACTTTGATCCAACCATAACTTCTAAAGCTCCACCTCTTTATACACGTTTCTACTCCTGCAAACTTGCTCTTGAATTCTCCACAAACAGTACCTCAGCCCCTCAACATCCTCTTTTCATTTGCAAACGGTTCCCCTTCTCTTAACTCTCCGCAGTCCGCCCTACAATTTTAGGGTTATTAATTTTTTTTAGTCGAGAATCCTTTTGCCATTAGAAATGTTGACACTAGTATTATGGAGATCACTGACTTTTTGGCTATTACTTTTGCTTTCATAATTTTGTAGTCATTGAATTGATACCATGAACAAGATGGTGAAGAAATTGAAAGCAGCCAAATACAGATGTTTTGTTCTGTTTTAGAAACGTTGTCTTTTATTAAAATAAAAGTACTAAGATAAGAGTCTATCTCTTAGGTGTTTCGAGTATTTGTTGTAGGAATTGTTGTATGTTCTTATCGGCAAATGAAAAAAACTATTTTTGTTCGATAATTCTCAATCTAATTTCTCCATAATAGATAAGCTTTTCTTATATTATGAATTAAATTGCCCGTGCTTAGCACGGGTGGGTTTTGCTAGTAAAGTATTTATAGAGACATGAACATCAGTGTTTATTATTGACTCTGGATCAACTAAATTTAAATAACGGTGAAATAACTGTTATCCTGCTTTTAGGACCATTCAGACCTTTTCCTAGCCACCGTTTGACCCATATGGGCATTGGGCACACCTTTGCTTCATTATGCCCATGCATATCCACCTCCAAATCCCCACCCACCCACTCCCATGAACACAACCACATGAATACGAACTGGCCCAAACTTCTTATTTGTCAGAGAGTGGTTTACACCATTGGATTGACAAGTCTGAAACATGTAGTTATGTTTTTCACACATGATCAATCCAGCAGTTAATATCACTTTGTTGAGATGAAATCTGGGACAATCCATGGGTTGGATCAAGCAAAGGTGAGCCCTACAGTTCATACAGGTCAGGACTGTCTTGACATCAGGATCCAATCATTTCTCACAAATGAAGAAAAACCCCACGATAAACAACAATTCTATATCATAAAATGGGTACAAATAATAATGCAAAAACCAAATAGAGCAGTCGCAGTTTACAAATCAGAAGTGAACCACGATGCCCAGATACAGCAATGGCTCACAATGAACACATTTTTTTAACACAATTGGAAGTATCTAATCCGATACAGCATGAATGTGTCCATTTTAATATCAGGGCATCAGAGCTCGAAAATTATTTGAAAAACCAACAAACTCTTCAACCAGTAGAGCTAGTAAGTTGATACATATCAAATAAGAATGTTCTGATAATAGTTGGAGAACCATTTATCCAATTATGCAATAAGCTCATGTGTACAGTCATCTTACTGTCAATTCTGTCCCTGCAGGCATTTCATTTTATTAATGAATGGTCTGTTTCAATTTTCTGGCCAGAAGTAGAAAAAATTCCAAGAGGAGAAAAGAGGTCTCCAAAGATTCAGCTGAAACAACCCAAGACTAAACTGAAATGAACCAGAACAAGAATCAAAATATTGCAGAATGCATTCCTGCTTAGGTTCTTGTACTAGAACACTATGTTTCATAATGGAATGAAAGAGAACATGCTACTTGGCATGTGAACTCACAAGAATCAGATATAAGAAATCGTCCAGTGATTTAGATCTTAGTTGCAGGAACCCCGTCTCCAAGTGGCACTCCACTTTCCCTGCTTTTACTCTGAACAAAATCTGAGGGACATTTAAATTCCTTCTTCCCAGAAATGGGGCCTAGATCAATCATCTGCTGGAATCCACTATAAATGCATCAATGTGCATCCGGTGAAACCCAGAAACCACAATGGCAGCACTAGTAGGCAGTATGCCCCAGAATCTCTAGGGTAATGGAATAGTGAATTCCTGAGAAAAAGGTAAGTATGTGCTTGCAATGGAGTGCCTTTCTATATAATAACATTATATTTTCTTTTATCAGTAATGAAGTGGATTATGTAAGAACAGCAAGATCATTATTCAAGAGCTTCATACAAATCATTCCGTAGAAAAAAGAGGCTAGCATCATTTTTATACTGATTCTTTCTAACTTGGAGTTTTGGTTGTGTATTAACTAGTAAATGTGTGTCTTGTCACATGCTATTGTAACCAGGTACTACAAAATAGATAGCCTCTCTATATATTCTCATCCAAGACTTCATTTTTCTGTATAAGATTTGTATCCACAACATATTCATGCACAAATTTGCTCTATCAGGGCATCATAGATAACAAGTAAAATTGGAGCTTGAGAAACAGAAAGTGCGTACGATATTTGCACAATTGCACCCCTTTTCCATTTCTTAGTTTCTCGGGATTGCATTATCGGGTGAAAAGCCAAAGGGTTATAAACATAAAGAAAGAGGGACGTAATACATATACTCATTTTCAGCAAATGGGACTAACTGCAAAAGCCATACAAACAGTAAGGTGTGAGGAAAACTGACCCATCAGAAAATTTCGCTTCCAATGCTTTGTATTCTTCGTGAAGCACGTGCCTTCCAGGTATTACCGTGCTCTGGAGAGTGCAGAAAAATCTACGTTGAAGATTGGCACTAAAGAAGAGATAGGGTATTTTGAAACAGAATAAATGGGAATAAAGATTTCAATATTTCAAATGTGAACCACAAAGAAAGACCTGCTTGCTAACTATTGCCCCAATCTGACTCCCTCGGGGGCGGCTGTGAAAGTATTGCTCAGATTCTTCATCAGAGACTTTCTGCACTGTCCCTTCAATCCTTACCTATATATCATGATGGTAAAATATCTCAAATAATTGCAGAAAAGCACCAGATGTTAGAAAACTATCTAATACTGACTTGTCTGTAGGACTACTTTCTTTCAGATGATTACACATTTGTAGAGGCATAGAGCTAACCCAAGTAGTTGGGAAAAGGCTTTGATGATTACGATGATGACAACTATGATGTATCTGTCAATTAACTGTGACAAAATTTATCTTGATTTGACCTTTCACAACAGTAGTGTATGTGGAGTGCAAAGTGATGACAATAGGCGATCTACATGTGTGCTGGACTTGATGACATGCATCTGGTGGGCTTCATTACTTGTGACCTAGACCAAAATATGCCAGTCCTAGCGCTAAATTTGTTGTAATGTATGTAAAAAATAAAAAATAAAAGAATAGTTAGAAAAATATGGAAATGGTCCACATTGAAGCAACCATTGCAATGATTAAGATGCACATAAAGAAACTAATAATATAAATAGCTCACCTGGCGATTAAGCTCATTCCAATAAAACAGCAATGATGCTCGAGGATTTTCAGATAATTCATGGGCCTTTTGACTTTCATAATTGGTGTACCTAAGCAAGAAAACAAATGTGGTAAGCTAGATAAACATGCACAGGTTAAAGGAATAGCAGCATCAAGCTAGCATTCACAGCTCTGTTTTGACTTTAGAAACCAAAAGGATCATGTTACTAACTAGGAAAAACATCTTGCTGAATCAAATACTGATCATATAAACAATGGAAGTTGGACAATACTAAGTACTAACCAAACAAAACCATGTTCATCAACACCTTTCAGCAAAACCATCCGTGAAGAGCTGTACAACACACAACAAATCAAAGATCAAGGATCAAAACACACAAAAAGTAGCAAATGGCTTTTATGAATGATACACAGATATCATTAAAAGTCAAAGATCAATGACATAAATAATACTTGTCAATAGTAAGTAGATGACAAATCAAGGATCAAAATAGTGGTTGCGGCAGGCGTAACAGCCAATGGCCAAAACGCTATGTAGTAGGCTACACAGCGGTCGCAGTAATCCATAGCAGCATAGCGGTGTGAATTTTTTAAGTGGTAAGAAAAATTCAAATATTGTGTGGCAGCCAACCTTGTGGTTTTTTAGTGATTTGGAACCATATAAGGGTAGAGAGTAGAGACAATTTTACGAAAAACAGTGTTTTAAATTAAACGTTCTTCACTCTACTAGGTTTTAGGCCGTAGCGCCGTTATTTTCAAAATAGCGTAGTGGCCTCAACTGCTATGGCCGAAAGCGTAACGGCCTCTATTTTGAACCATGTAACAAATAGTAAAAAAATAAAATGAAAGGAAGCGTACACTTTTCCACCCTTGTCAGCAGTAGATAAGGCCATAGCATTTGGTTCCCGCAGGCCAGCAGCCACTACATCATCAAACCATCTGCGGAACTGCAGGAGAAATACTAGCTTATATGAATGTGAGAAAATCCTTTGCACTGTCCTGTAGACAACAGGTTTGTGATAGATGTATTCAATTTCTACCAGGACACTGACATTTTAACTCCTACAAAAATCATTTTTTGTGCTGACATGCATTCTGTACATGTTCGAGTGTATAGCTCAAAAAACAGAACAAGGACTCAATCAATCACAAGCTCAGGCTGACCCAGGCTTGGCTTGTCACTCAATGTGCCACTCCCTACCAAGCTGGGCCCATGCTTCAGTTCATTGATTAAAACCCAGAGTCTGGGTTGTGTCTCCTTGCTTCACCATGAACCAGTCCAGTTTATGCGAGCCAGGACAGATCTCTTTTCCAATATCTGTCACCCACAATGTGTCAATTTGACTTGAACCACTACTGTCTTTCCGAAACTACTGTTTAGTGAACAGAGTGGATGAGGTATGTCCCACGCCACTTACATAAAGGAAGAGCATAGGAATCTAGTTGTGATAAAAAAATCTAGTTGTGAACCACAGTTGATGACCAACAAAAGTAGTTCTAGGAAACAGTTGTGGCCTAAATTTCCATATAAAAATCAGCTCTAATGAACAGAAAAGTTCCAATCTGGAAGATTCTTGAAGCATTCCCATGCAGAATGGAACCTATCAGTTCAAATGTCATCAATCTCATCAATGAATCAAGAACCATAGGTCCCACATGTCAGGAGTGGGTCAATCAGGATAAAGTTGATGTTCATAATTCCTCTTATGGTTGAAGACTTCCTTAGTTTAAAGCAATCGAACGTTAAAAACTTACAGTCAACTAGAATCCTCACTTTCTTTGGAAGATGAAATACCTGATCTATAGGATCTGCCAGCACTTGGTCCTCGAGGAATTCTGGAGACAAATAATTTTCTCTCAAAGCTGAAATATCAACTGATGGAGGCTTCCCTATCCGCACACACATAGATGTTCCAGGATAGGGTGGGAGATTAAGCTTATACTTCTTTACAATGGATAGTGGGACAAATCTACCCCCAAGAAAGTGGTGTGGACCACAAAATTTCTTTGCACACAGCTTTGGAGCAGTTAGTGAAACCTAAAGATATCACATTTACGACTACAGTTCTTCAGAAAGCAAATGACAAATTACTGGAAGTAAATACAGTTCATGAAAAAAAAAAAAAAAAGGGGAAAGCAAATTTGTTAAAAAATATTGGGTAAACAAACAAAAGATATCAAGAGACAAACCAGCATGTCAGGTTTAATCCGTTGTCCATCTAGGTCCCCTTCTTCAACATGCCACCCAGAGGGAATATCAACAGAAACAATTACAGGTGATATCCTGCGTGATTGAGCTTGAGCATGGCTGTGCAAAGAGACCAGCCGCTGGATGACATCATCAAAAGGTGGCCTTGGCTTACCTGTATATTTTGTACATGCTTAGATCCATTAATATGCCTATGTAGGAGTTTTTGAATTTCAACTACATTTTATTAAAG
Source organism: Persea americana (assembly GCA_029852735.1). NCBI lineage: Eukaryota > Viridiplantae > Streptophyta > Magnoliopsida > Laurales > Lauraceae > Persea > Persea americana. Next base: position 56,015,853 of record CM056812.1, read on the forward strand.
CAAGCAACCTTTTTTTTTATTTGAATATTAACAAGTTGTTTAAGTGCATTTTCAAATAAAACGATGCCCCAACATCATTATGCCTATCAAAGAAATAAGGAGAGTAGAAGTGATAAATGAGAAATCTTCAAAAGACCTTTTTCTTATCGTTAAAATTTTTACCATAAACAAAGTGTACAAGATCTATTCAATACAATACAAATGTGATCATCTATGAAGGTAGCAGATGTCCCATAAAAACAGCCCCATCAACTTTAGATGAAATCTTTGGAGATATATGGTTTGAGAATTAGTAGAAGGCAATATATGGAGTGCAAGTTTTGTGGATCCAAGAGTAGGAAATATTAGTTGGTCAAAACTGAAATAACTAATGTCTGTGACAGATTCCAACATCAGGAAGCAACCAAAGAAGCAAATGGAATTGAGTTATATATCACAAAAAAGGACCTCCGAAGGGTTTGACTTTCAAGCAGCTACTAGAGTGTTGTCGGATAATAAAGAGCAAAATAGAATGAATGGATGCTTTAATAAGTTGATATTAGACTCCCTTAGCTACAAGGAGCTGAATGTAGGGGAACAAGGAGATGGAAAGACGATTAAGTGTATGCTACTGAAATGTGCATGCTAAGATGGATTTATGGAGAATTGTAGTAAGAAAAAAGGACAAATTAGGAATAAGCAGTGCAGAAAAGGACATTTAGGAATGAGTTGAACATAAGAGGCAATCTACATGTAACTCCAATAGAAGACAAAAAATGATAGAATTTAATTTGAGATCATTTGGGAATATTCATAAAAGATCAGAAACAAACCTAGAACAAAGGATTGAACTGTTTTATGTTTAAGGAACCAGAGAAAAGGGGGGAAGGCCAATAAAGACCTGGATAAAGCCGTCAGAACTGATCCCAAAAAAATATATATATGCAACATTGTCGAGAGATAGTGAACCAAGGATTTAAATAAGGTTTAGTTGATATATAAAAGCCGAAACCAAATAAGGCCTCAATGTCTCCAAATTTTTCTATAATGATGATGTTATTTGCTTATAGAATTGTCCACACTCCACAACATGTTTCTAACCTTTTAAGTTGGTTAGGCCAACCTCTGCACCTTGATACTCGAGACAAAACGCAATTTTATATTTGTAAGGATCCATGACCTATGTGGAAAATCAAATTGTACCTGTCATGCTATATATTATGCATTATATTAGAAAGGGCCATTTTGCAATTTGCAAAGGAAATGAAGACATAGCTGCGTTTGCAGCATTGCCTATGCTATGTGCTTGTTTCTATCTTTACTAAATACAATATTTGATGTAAACTTTGAGGAAAAATGTGATGTAATATATGTTATCCTCCAAAAAAATAATTACAGGACTGCTTAATGCTTATTACAACTTAGCCATAAAAAGTAAAGGTACAAGAGCTCATTATACCATGGAATGAGAACCCAAACATTGCATCTATTATAATGTCAAAATCCTTTGATAAGTCCTGAGACAGGTCCTCCACTGACAAGAATGGAATTTCCAGTGATTCCAACTACAAAAATTAAACAATACAATAAACACATGAATTTAGGAATACAAAAATAAGGGTTTCACAAGGATGCAGGTTGGCATTCTTGGCATACCTGAGTAACTAAACCAGCATAGAGAGGCTTAGGTGTACGCTTTGGATAACAAACAAATGGCTTGTATCCAAAATGATACAGATGACGAGCAGCAACTAAACCATCACCGCCGTTGTTACCAGGACCACATATAGCAAGAACTCGGCCATAATCATTCGATCTATAGACCTGTCAAGATAATATATCCACAACCCATAATATAACTAGTTAAAAGCAAAGGACATGTACATTCAATGAAGTTGGAAACAGACTTTCTACAACATCATCAAAGCCTTGTCCCAACTATGCCATACATATGGACATTAATGTGGTTAAAAAGTAATGGCCAATGTCTAAAACTTTTGATTGACTACTCAAACTACAAATGCCAACTGGATGAGAAATTGATCGGTTTAAAAATTAACTCAACCGAGATTAAAAATTGTCAATGGAGAGCTCCACTAATCACAGTGCACGCGAATTAAAGAATCGATTGCTCTTCTGGATTCCTTCTTCCAGTTAGTATGTTCATTAAGCAATCCCTCTGGTTCCTAATCGAACTTTTTTTTTTTTTTTTACTTCCATGCGCCTTATCACATCCTCTAATGACGCAGCCCGATCCAGATCCAAGACCAGGGCTGTCCACAGAACCTGATGGGACCCACCTAATGGGGTCCACATGATTGTCTAGAATTAGTAGTTTATTTGCTTACTTCTAGATTAGTAGGTTGCTTAATTATCTAAGAAGGCTTCCTTTTCTAAATTATATGTTGATTAGGATTACATATTTCCTTTATTTATTGGGGAACGATACTACTCTATATATAGAGTAGCTCCCTATTGTCATGTTTATGCTTTATTCAATCAAATTAATTAACGTGAGTTATTCCCATGAGTTCATGGCTTTGAGTGTTCTTTTGTGTGGAATCCGTTTGTTGGATTCGATCAACCTCATCTGAGAGGTTGGTCTATTCGATGGGCTGCGCCATCTAATCAGCATAATTCTCCAGTTTCCACTTCCACTTCCTTCAAATCACATTGTTTTCATTTCCAATCAAATAATCCTCATCATTCATATCTCAATCTCACCATCTCGCAACATCAATCATCAAATCGCTACTTCCTTTCAAAAATCCACGCCAATGAAGATTCAGTGAAAAAAAAAAAAAAAGAAAATACCCAACTTGCAAAATCACATAATTCAACAAATAAATTGCAACAATCCAAACCTCTGCAATCGACGCCGCGACACTCAAGCCTGCCAATTCCTGCAAATTTAAGCAACAGAACAACAAAAACAATAAAAAATCAGAACAAGACAGAGATCAATCAACAAGAAGAAGAAGAAGAAAGATTAAAATGGAAAAAAAAATGCAGAGAGAGGTTAGGGCATCTGAGACCATCAACTGATCGACGCTGAATCCAAGAGGGCCCATGAGGATCTCATCGATCTCTGCTGCCTCCTTCTGCGTCAGATACGATATCTTATCCGACATCTGCAAGTTGTCGAGCGATGAAACTGCCCTATCGCCCATTCCGCTCGAGAGCTTCCAGCTCGAAAAGAATCCAAGAGTTGAAGACCTTGAAGACGAACTGAGAAACACCTGAATCTCTCTCTATATATAGTTAGATTCGGGAGAAAACAAACCAAAGGGATGAAGAGAAAGGAGATGTAAAAGGAATAGTTATAGTTACCGAGAGATGAGAGGAAGGGTGTGTTGGGAGGAATGAAGGAGAAAGGTTAGAGAGAGGAAGAGTAGGGAAGAGGAAGTTGGTGTTGGTGGTGGTGGTGTTGCTAAAAGAGGTGAAGTTGAGAAGGTATGGCATTGTTCTTCTTATGCTACTCCAAGCTGTCATTTGTAGCTTTTTTTTTTTTTTCTATCTATCAATCCATGGTCTCTCTCTTCCTTACATCTATCAAATTATCAATGTCTGATAGTAGAACGTCCAGGTATTTTTATTAGCAGCACTTTCAGCTGGTGTGACTTGTTGGATGGAAGGTTAGACTATTATCATCCATATAGAAAGAAAGGGTCATGGGCTTATGTTATGTGGGCTTTAACAGTCTTGATGGTGCAATAGAAAGGATATTAATTGATTTTAGCCAGAAGGCCGAGAAAGCTACCATAACAACAAAATAACTTAGACTCGTCCAATGCAAAAAGAATGGAAAAAAGACATCTAAAATTCGATGAAAAGGCACCATTCTAAAATGAAAGAAAAAAAAAGGATTTTATAGGAAAAATCCCGAAATTTGGACATATCTCGGAAATGGTCCCCAAATATGGTATTGTACTAACGAGGTACGTTAGACCTTATTTCATTTTTTTTCCAACTTTTATATGAGTGACGCTAGCGTCACTCGTGTCTGACGAGAGAGACGCTCGCGTCGTTCGTCTGAGCATTTCCTATGAGTGCAAAAGTGCACTGTTCGAAACGCAAGCAAACGTGATTGTAATTAAGTAAAAAATAGAATATTATAAGTTCATAATATGGTCAACGAAAGCCCCAAATATCAGCAAAAAAAAAACCCTCGGAAAGTTGTCCAAAAAGTGCCCTAAACAGGGGTACTCAATAAGGTCTGTATATTTTCTTAACCGAGTTGCAAAAATGCACAGTTTGAAACGAAGGCAAACGTGATTGTAATTAAGTAAAAAATAGAAGATTATAAGTTCATAATATGATCATCGTAAGCCCCAAATATCAGCCAAAAAAACCCATTGGGAAGTGGTCTAAAAAGTGCCCTAAACAAAGGTACTTAGTAAGGTGTCTGCAGATTTTCTTAATCGAGTTGCAAAAGTGCACAGTTTGAAACGTAGGCAAACGTAATTGTAATTAAGTGAAAATAGAATATTATAAGTTCATAATATGGTCTTCAAATGCCTCAAATATCAGCCAAAAAAACCCTCGGAAAGTCATATAAAAAGTGCCCTAAACAGGAGTACTCAGTAAGGTGGTATAAAAAATGCCCTAAACATGGGTGCTTAGTAAGGTGTCTGCAATTTTTTTTAATCTATTTGCAAAAATGCACGGTTTGAAACTCAGGCAAACGTGATTGTAATAAAGTGAAAGATAGAAGATTTTAAGTTCATAATATGGTCTTCAAAAGCCTCAAATCTCCGCCAAAAAAACCCTCGGGAAGTCGCTTAAAAAAATATCTTAAACAGGGGTACTCAGCAAGGTGTTTAACGAGTGACGCTAGGGTCGCCCATGGTGACGATACCGCCGCTTAGAAAAAAGTATAAAAAAATAAAAAAATTTGGCGGGAAGACATCATTAGTAATATACAATATTTGAAGACCTTTTCCGATGAATGTCCAAATTTCAGAAGTTTTCGCTTAAAATCCTTTAAAAAAAATCATGGTAGAAGACGTTAGAGATTTGCATGGAAAAATTGTTCTTCGAAATATCCCATAAAATCGAAGTAGGGTGTCATGAGCCTATAAAAGATGATTTTACTCCCTTGATGATATCGTCATGCTAGTTAAAGATAGAGCGCAGGACACCCTTCCGAATGTCATCGTTAGTCTCTTTATTTTCCCTCTTCTTGGAAACCATCTCATTAGGGCTTGGCATCCATCTCATTAGGTTTCTCTGCTCTTTTTATATTTTTTCCCATCTTATTCCCAGTGGCTTGGGACGCCAAGGCGATTTTCCCCCCCTCGTCAAAAGCTCTTCTTCGTCGAACCGCCGAATGACAGCACCGTTAGAGGTCTCCTCCGAATGAAATTATTCTTCCCACTTCTTCCCAACAACATTATTCTTTTCTTCACAGGTCTCCCTCTAATCTCTTCTACTTGCATTTGGGTTTTCATTTACCAGTCAGAGGAGACCCTCCTGGCGTCTACAGTTCTAGAATGGAGAAAAAAGAGGGAAGACAACGGGAAAAGGGAAGGGAAATTGAAAATCTTGAAGCTCTAATAGGGCTTATGTTCTCCTTTGAGCAATATCGTCAGGGAGTTAGGCTTATCTTCAGCTTTGTTTCGAACAATAACGTTTGGGGGCATTTTCATCCATATGACTTGTACGAACACCTAATTTGTTGGTTTTCAAATTTCCAGTAACAATTTGTCTAACTAGAATTTATGAATTTCGTAGATCTTCACCTTTGATTCTTGAATTTTAACCTCTTTAGAATTGCATTTTGTAGAATCATTGAAAATTTAACTGAATTAAACAAATAGGCCCCAAAAATTTGATACTATTAAAACAAACAAATCCCCTTGTAAAAATCCGTCCACGAGAGAATGAGATGTGGTTCAATGGTAGGTTTTCTGTTGTTTTAACTTTTAGGGCATGTTTGTGTAGAGGCAACTTTCATGAAAAGATGAAATTGCCACATCAGCAAATTCTATGGTTTTTAAAAACCTCAGAAAATGTTTTTTAAGGAAGTTAGAAATTCATATTTGGTGCAAAAAGTTTTTCCTCGATGAATTGGTGCTAATGTTGTTTGGTGCAGCTGCGGATTTCTTTAGTGAAAACTATTATTTAGTGAAAACTACTAGGTGAGGGGGTTGGTATGTGCGTTGGGTGGGTGGGTGGGGTTGGGAGGGAAGGGAGAAGAAAGAGGGTTGCTTGGTGAAGTGGGAGTGAGGAAATGGGAAGTCAGTTTTCCGTGGAAATGGACTTCCCATACCCCCTCTAGGAAGTCCATTTCCATGCCTAGGAAGGAAAAAGCTGTCGTGGCGAAAAAGCAGTTCCGCGGAAAACTGCCGCACCTAACATATGAAAAATGAGTTTTTCGTAGAAAAACACATCCTTTTTAGCAGAAATGGGCTACACAAACGTGCCCCTAAGCAATGGAAAACCTGCATTTTGCTGTTTTCCGCCATTTCTTGTTTATTTGGGTTTGGGTCGGTTATAGGTCCTTACAGGGCTTTTTTTTAATTTTTTTTCTCTCTGAATAGCTCCTAGCCCATGTTGACCCAACCTGTGATCCCACCATCCCCTCCCTCCGCAAATGTCTACTGCCTTCTGATTAATTTGCAAGAGACCAAAATAGAAATCAGATGGATTGAATCAGCCATCGGATTTCGCATTGGAAAAGTCTTTAGCACTATCCCACCCTTGATCTTGGCGCACTCATGACATCTCCACCATTTGAAATCAAACCCATCCTACTTTTTGGGTCACATCTTCCCCTGAATGCCTAATATGACTTGTCGCTCATTTTTCCGTAACCAACAATGATCAGAGGAGGTTAATTATAACAGCATCGGATTAGGTTCATGTGATCCCAAGGGATGCGAGGGAGGATGACTTGTCGAAGTGTTGGAAATTGCATAGCCTAGCCCACCTGCCATGGGACCCATGTCCAATTTATAAGTTGGCAAACATTAAATAAAACCTCTCACCTAAAGTGTGATGGATTCTAGCCTACCCATATTTTAGCCGAGTCCAGATCACTAATCGCATTTGTTATATTTTTACCGTGAGTGGACTAATAATACTCCGACACATAATCCAAGAATTTAGGTGATTTTGAAGTTTAAGAAATTTAAATTAGATGAATGAGAATCGCCTAAATTCTTGGATAACGTGTTAGAGTATTATTGGTCCACTTACAGTAAAGATATAACAAATGTGATAAGTCCGGACTTTATTTTAGCTCATTTGGCTGTGTAAGATCTAAATTCTTATTTGGGCACCACTTACTGAAGTCTTGAGTCCATGAAGGAAGCATATAGTTTTTTTTTTCATTTTTAGGACCCAACCCATATGCATATCTGAAAATAGATCTCGGCTTCTAACATGATCTTTTTCTCTTAAATCTTATTTGTTGAGTATTTTGATTTTAATGTTACCGTAGTTATGATATAAAATCATTTATAGTAACCAATTAGAATGTAATTGGGAACAATAAGGCCCATCCAACCTACTAGATCCGATTGCAAATGATATAAAATCCTCTAAAAGCTCCTTAATAACTAGTGAAGTGTGTGAGAGAGAAAGAGAGAGAGATATCCGGGTAAGGATGGCAACCGTTGATCAAGAGCTCACAAGATGGATAGCTTGATCGATGGCTCTTGATGGATGTCCGGCAACGGTTTACGATGACATAAGGTATGCACTAGGAGCAAATTCTTGGCCCCACCTACCAAACCCAACCTAAACAGGGGATGTTTACATTTATGACCGGATTAACAAATGAGCTGGGTATGCGTTGATCCATTCTTACATGTTAGCCGGCGAACCCAAAAATAATCTACCCTGTCTTAATAGCTCTAATCATAGACACTTTAGTATAACTTAGTCACGTCATTAGGTACATATAGTGGAAAATGCTTTCCTTCAATAACTACGAGTGTAGTCCAACACTACAGGACCACCTTTCATCGGTGCAGGCCTTGGGTATGGCTAGGATAATGTTGCTGGGTTGATTTTTTGGATCCCCTTATCCATGAGGAGGTCATTCAATTGGCTTTCTTTTCATTGATTTAAAAGAAAAAAAATAGAGAGGAATTTGATGGTGGGCAAAAGTTGTATTTAATTGTTTGTATGAGAAATGATGGAAATGAGGGATTGATTTTGAGTGTGGAGGGGCTGATTTTTTAGGACCTTTACTAAACTTGCGTTGGAGTGGAACCCATGAGCTAGACTACATATAAACTATATGCAGTCCAACTTGTGGTTCCCACTTAGATGAGCACGGATGCAGATCATATGCTCTTAAGTGTAAATGACAAATCCATTGTGCTTAAACTTTTTCTAATTTTTCTCAAATAATTTTTAACTTTTAAAATAAATCTCTTCAATTTCTGCTATTTGTAATGTACGAATAAATTGTTATATGATGATATGATATGATAATAGTATGCACTGTATGTGGGTGAAGGCTGAGGAGAAGGGGAGAGAGAGAGAGAGAGTTTTGCGGCTTATACTGTTGGGGTGATGCACCTTTGCTAATTCCATTGATTGGGATCAAGGATATTTTTAAACAAGAAAAGAAAGAAATGAATTGTGGATCTTGATGAACTAAAAGGGTCATCAAAAGGGCGGTTTGGATGAAATGATTGGAGTTGCAGAGCAAACACAAATGAACAGTTGTGATTTAAAGTATATTTAATCATGGTGGCCACTAACCTTGCAGTCGTTGTATCTGCATTATAGAATCTCATACATGGGTGAAGTATCTTTTCATTTAAACACAAAAAATGTTATTAAAAAATCTGAACCCGGGGTCAATTCTTGTTGAAATAAATTCGAAGGTATCATAACACTCATTTTAAACGATTCGGATTGAAATATCAATAAGCAGGTGCGCGGTGAAGTTGCACGCATCCCACTCATTGGAAGGTGGGGAGACCAGTGATTGAAACTCTTTATTATTGACAAACTAATGGCAGGCTAAATTTGGCCAGGTCCATTAAAATAATGGGTCGGGCCTTGAACATGCTTGGTCTCATATCAGGGGGTCCTAATTCATATTTAGGTCCAGAACCTTATAGCCTATGGTGGTAAACCTGCAAACGCAAGTTCTCCGCTTGGTCGGGTCTGGGTGAAACCCAATTCCATTTTCTCCTGTTTGTGGTATTCCTTCATTCCCCAAATCTCAATATCATTGGATCGCTCTCCAAATTCTCTCCATCTACTTTCTAGGGTTTCTCAATCGATTTTTTTTTTTCTTGTTTGATGGCGAATCCGGATAGAGGCGCTCTCTACGGGCAAGGTCCTTTGAGATCTAGGTATTCTTTCTCTCTCTTTCAAATCCGTTCCGAACATCTGATTGTTTCTTCTTTCTTTTGGGGTGGGTTAAATCTGTATTTTTTGCTTTGAATTTCATTACAGAGAAGGTCTTAGCACGAGGTCGGTTGGAAATTCTGATGAAATCCAGTTGAGGATTGACCCAATTCATGGTGATTTGGACGAAGAGATCGATGGCCTCCGTGGAAAAATCAAGCAGTTGAAAACCGTAAGATTCTTGTTGTTGGTAGTTCATGCAATTCGATTTGAAGAAGAGGATTTGGGGGGGAAAAGAAGGAAATTGTTTGTTTTGATAGCTTCTCTCCAGCTCTTAAAAGAATTACAAAACAGATTTTTGGGAGCTCATATGTATGAATTATGAAAACTGACGTTGAAATTGAAAGATTACATGGAAATTGAAAGATTGATTAGATTAGCCTTCTCTAGTGCATCCTGCTATGAAATTGGCTGCAAAGCTAATAAGCCCACATGTATGAATTATGGGAAGAAACACACTATGCCAGACATGGGGATATTCTCCTGCAAAGTATGTATAAGAAAAATACGAAGTTGTAGTGCTCTCAAGATGGGGACTTGCCTTTTTGTAACAACACAGTACTATCTTTATATTGTCCTGTGTTATATGGGCAACACATAGTTCATGTAGGCATCTATAGAATTAGAATGTCGCAGTTCATGTAGGCACCTATAGAATTAAAATGTCGCAGTTTCCTGGTTTGAACTAAGTTTAATACGTTAAAATTATTCAGGTTGTATCAATAAAAATTTGAGTAAGTGAACAGAGATAGGTATTCTAGTAATAAAATGAAGAAACTGCAATAAGCAGATATTAAAGTTGGACGATAGAAGAAGCATTATAAAAGGGTTTTGTTCCATGGCATAATGAAGCATAATAATCAACGTAATATTGAAAAGTTGTTAAGGAATACAGAGTTTTAACTTAATTGTTACCCCTATAAGCTATATAGTTTCTAAATGTAAATTTGTATTATCCCTGTACGTGCCGTTTTATCAACTCTTTGCCAGCTGTTTTTGTTTCCTTTAATCACTTCTAAATCAACTCTACCACCAGCCTCACCAAACTCCTTAGATTTGTTATGAAAACCATATCCACAGAATCCACTTCTAGCAAAAACATCTCTCCTAACCTGTACAAAACTTATTCTGCGACAGCCTATTCACTACCCTATAATCACCCATTCAGCCCAACTGAGCCACCCAACGGCAGTTCAATGATCTCAATTGTCCGTCCTGCTGTACCCTTAAACCATCTATATTCGAGTCCCTGGATAGCTATACCACCTCAAACCTAGCCCTGAGGCTTGAAGTGAACTATACTTATTCCTGTACCCATCTATTTTTCATCATGAAAACTGATATCATTGTGACCCTAACGTGCTGAATAATTCCCCCATAAAATCGTCCTTTTCCCAATTAAAAGAAGGTCCGGAGCCATACAAGTTTATTTTCTGTCCTGTCTATGATCACCAAATTCTAACCAGAGCTCTAAAGAAAAACCATCACTAACAAGCTCTTAAGCCAGCCCAGAAGTCAGCACACTTAAAGCTCAAGAACTAGTACACTTCTATTCCATGAAAACCTTGCAACATCCCTTCAAATTCTGGTTACACAAACTACCCCAAAAAACATGATAAATGTGTTATAACCTCTTGCACACCCACTTCATTTCATGTGCATTGTTTTCTTGATCGTATTATTGAGTGGTAGACTTGGTGAGCATCTGTGGATGTTATCTCTCTTAACCCTATATGGAACATTTCTTTTGTCGTCCTGTTTGTTTTGTTATGTGGTCTCTTACTTAAGTATGACACTGCAGGTAGCTCAAGAAATTGAATCTGAGGCAAAGTTCCAAAATGATTTCATATCTCAATTGGTAAGTCACTGGCTTATTCTACATTTTACCATCCAGTGTTTTCTTGCTTGATGAAACATGTGTATCTCTTAATTCATTTGGCAATTGCTTGTTGTTGATGTAAACTATCAGGATGTATGATTTATTTTTTTTTATGACTGGATCAGTGGTTCACATTTTGCCATTTGTATGATTTTTGATATCTTATAGTGTCTATTAAAAAAAAAAAGACAAGAAAAAAAGTGGGTTGCTCATAGTGGTACATGTGTCATATGACAACATTAGGTACCATCTTAGCAATTCATATGACAAAATTTAGGACAATACTTTCTCCAAACTTTTTCTTTTTAATTTTAAGGGTCCATTTTCCTACTATATTTATAGAAAATGATCATTATGATATTTAATTACATGGTTAATTTGACATAATAAATTTACCATGCAAAATAAAAAATTAATTTGACATAATATATTTACCATTCAAAATAAAGAGAAAGGCATAACAGAGATTTCTTTTACAATCCCATCAAGCCCTATTGATTCGAATCTTCAAAATCCAATCGTGTCTAAGAAATTAAAACACTTGTCTTAAGCACCATTGTTTCCCCATTGTTCATATAAAATAATCACTTTGGCCAGGGGTAAAAACTGATATTTTCTTAGGGAAGGCACTAGTGGTGTCTTTCTAATCACCCCAATCGCTCTTTAGAAGCAACATGTGAATTGCAGCAGACAGAATGTTGGCAATTTTTAGCGGGAAAAAAAAAAGGTTCTATATCATGGCGGTTGTCTGCTCTAGCCAATGTTTACCTATCTGGTTCTTGCATATGAAGCCTACAGAGCTTTTAGAAAAGTCCACTGAGTGTCTGAGCCTGATAAATCCGGACTTTTATTGAGTACTTCCTCTATAATTTTCTTTGATGTTAGAATATATAAATTTTTAGTGGAATGCGCATAGGCATTTCTCCTGTGGTGGAATGTGGAATGTGCATAGGCATTTCTCCTTGTGGATAGTTATTTGGTGGAATGTGCATAGGCTTTTCTCCTGTGGTGGTTTATTACCGAATGTTACTTTTGGTTAAAATTATACATAACTTTGAAATACCTTCTTTTACAGCAGAGAAGGCTTTTCTTTCTTTTTATTCCCCTAAAAATCATGGAAAATGAATATTCTTTTTGTACAGCAGAGAAGGCTTTTCTTTCTTTTTCCCACCATTAAAATCATGGCAAAAGGATTTTTTTTTGTCTATATGTCATGGTTTATATAACAACCTTTGTTCAGTCTCTTTGATGTCTTGCATTTTTCTCTTTGGTTTTAATTTCTTATTTCTATAAATTACGTCAAAGGTTATTATCATCATGCTCTAAATCATTGTTATTGTGGCCTGTGAATAGCAAATGACATTGATCAAAGCTCAAGCAGGGGTTAAGAACAACATGAGAAGATTGAACAAGAGCATCATCCAAAAGGGCTCAAACCATGTCATGCACGTTGTCCTCTTTGCACTTCTTTGTTTCTTTGCAGTATATTTCTGGTCTAAATTTTCTAGAAGATGAGGATTTGCCATGAATGTTTGAAGATTTGATAGAAGTGAATTTTAGAATTCATTAGTGTCTCAACATTCTGCAATCAGATACAAGTTCATTGTAAAGCCTTCTCGAATTGTTATGGCCGCATGTGTTTACAATCCAGAAGCTGATATCTTTTGTTCCGGAGCGTCATCATTGTATTTAAACATTTGTACTGCTAAGATAATCTGTGTTGTTTCTGAAACCTCGGGCTTAAAATTTTCAGAAGATAGTAGCTAGGCATGGCCAAGTGAAGCAGGTAGTTTCTCTCTAAGCCGTGCATTTATAATAGTTATATGGGCATAGTTTGTTTTGTTTTGGTTTTTTTTTTTTTTTTTTTCCTCTTTTTAGATATGAATTTTGATGTGAGGTCCCTTTCTTCCACTGCTTGCCTTGTATTGTAGAAAGACTTTTGAAGTTGTACTTTGTTGTGAGCCACCAAAGTCATCACACACCATTTGGCCCTAGTTGTGCTTAGCTAGTACATTGTGTCTTGTATCCATCTCTAATGCCAAACATGCTTTACAACTCTCAACCAGAGATGATAGAATAGAGAGTTGTGAAGAAAAGCATCTTTATTTCCTAATTGTCATCGTTGAAGGTTAGTCCAAAGTGTGTGGTTGGCCTGACAGGTTTACATCTCTGCCTTGAAGAAAAGTTCATTTTATGGGTTTTGTAAGCCTTCTATAACTACCTTGCCAGTTTGATGCAAGTGTCCTAATTGGAAAGCATATGTATTTCCTAGTTTTTCATTGTTGAAGCCTAATCCTATGTGTGGTTGGCTTGTACATTTCTAATTCTCTGCCTTGAGTAAAGTTCATTGTATAGGTTTCTTGAATCTTTTAATGCAAACTGACAGTTGGATAAGTCCACTGGTCGAGGCCAGTACATGACAGCACTACCAGGATGCTTGTATCTTATTTACTTAATGAAATTTGGGCATGATCAAATTCTCCTTGATTGCAGCAAATGATGGTCACTTGTTCATCTGTTCCTTACCTGTATGAACTTGAATCTTAATGAAGGAAACATGGATTCAACAGCCCCCAATACCAAATCCCTGCATGAACTTGAGTCTTAATGAAGGAAACATGGATTCAGCAGCCCCCCACCCCAAATCCCCTGCCCCGCCACCCCCCACACCCCAAAAAAAAAAAAAAGAAAAAAAAAAGAAGAGAAAATAAAAGGAAAGAAGGAAACATGGTCTCTGTCTGAACTAGGTACAAATTCCAGTAAGACTTCTGGTTTCAAGGCATTAATCTCATAATTTCTGTTAAATGCTGAGTTTTTGAGTTGTTAGCAACATAGCATCATGTGATTATGTTTGGCCTATTTTAAGTGGAAATATGGGGTTTTAACCATGCCATGATATACAGTGGGTTTGCTTTCTTGATCAAGGAACTATAGGTACCCGAAATTGTTACTGTTTGGATTGGGCATCAATGGATTCACTGCCAGTTTGCTTCTGCAGTAAATCGCTCTGAGAGTTTCTTTCAAGTTCTCCATTTAGAGGCTCAATTTGGTTTAAGAAAGGTTGGAATCATAGGTGGAGAAAATTATCTACAGCTCAAATATGTACCACAGAATGTTTTCTCGCTTTTATTTGCTCTGCGTCCATGTGGACAATCTCTTCTACTGATTGTGGTGGCTTGGTTGCAAATCAAAAGTTAAGCTTCTGTAATTAAAAGATTACTGCTTTTCTTTTATAGAATAGAGAAGCCAGTCATGCAGGGAGTGAAACTTGCACATGCAAGGAGAGAGTACTGGCATACATGAGGAGTGAAATCCTCCCATGGAGGGAGAGACAACTCACACGTGAGGAGTGGGGGGAGGCCAGGTGGATCCCTTGAGTAGTGTTTCTACCTTTTTGGCATGAGAATTATCAGCCCATGCTCATTAGAGGCTTAGGTATTCAAAAAATCACAAAGCATGGAATGAGGACACACACACACACTGCAGCTGTCGTTCCTCCTCTAGAGCATTCACCCGGAAGGACTAGTGATATACTGTCCTGGGCCTGATGCATTTGTATTACACAAAAAGAAAACATTCTTTTCTTATCATCTACATTATAAAGAAATGATCATATTCTTACATGAGCGGGTCCACCTTTACTCAATACAATCTGCTTTTTATAAATCTTGCTAATGTATATACACAGGTGCATTTACACCTGAAATATATTATTATGTTTTCATTAAAGTTGAAACTAAACTTTTTATGTTTTCTTTGTCATAGTTCAAACTGTCTTTGTCCCTGTTAAATGAAGCACTATGGATGACCAATTTAAAGGTGTATATCACTCTACTTAGTGAAATTTGTGCAAGAACCTGTAAGTGGTGGGCTACCACAACACAGGCTTCCTTTTTATAATACTACAGTCCAAGCTCATCTGTCTGCATTTCAATCCAAGCATTCAAAGAATCCAAGATTATCATATCATCCTAATCAATTCAAGTTGACAACATCGCAATCATTGGATCATTAATTAATAAATTGCATTAGGTTCCACATCATTTGTTTGTCAGAGTCCCCCAATAACTAGAACTAGTCTAGCTGCAAGGGCATTTACTTGGTTTTACATAATGGTGACCCAACTCCCTGGATGATGATGCCTCCTGGGACTGTCTGATCTTCTCTTGATTGAGGACATCCACAATCCATGCAGTCAAAAGGGTCTCATTGTGTCCAATCTTGCCAGACTTGTAGAAGGAGAAGCAGTCCCCACGGTCCTTTGGATTTGGGCACTCCTCCCCTTCCTCCGGGTCCCTCCATGCACCCTGGTGCCTCATTCCAGACCAACTGGCTTCCCACTTGTACACATACTGCCCCACTCCTGCTAGCTGCAACCACCCTCTTGGATAGAACTCCATCACACTGCTATCCCTCTCCATCAGAAACATGTTCGTCAGCTGGGCCCCATGTGGGGACGCCAAAACGTCTGTCTCACTCATCAACTTCACCTGAACCATTCATCCAAAACAAAAAATTGAAGATTGTAGATTTGTTATTTGAAGAAAAAACAAGGAGATGGAATCCGGATCCTCTGAGCCTTTATCCTATTAGTGAGGGTTGTGCAACAAGGGGAATATGTAGTAGTGAGGAAAATTATTTTGATTTTCTGCCTTTCTAGTCATTTTGTTGGTGTGATATATTTTCCATGCAAAATAGGAAAATGAACTAATTTTCCTCCATGGATTGGTCGGTTAGGAATGTAGAATCCCTCTTTCTTGTAGAAATGGAAACTCATGGAGAGCAAAATCCTTTTGCTACACAAACACGCTAAAATCCTGAGTTTGAAATATAATCTATTTAAACCAAACACCCCCAGGGTATATGGGATATTGTTAAATTTTATGTAAATCTGAGTTTGTTCCACTGTTGATTTGATTGTTTGATTAACACAATCTTATGCAGGTTCATTATCACGTTTTCGTCAAACATTCAATCTAACAGTGGAGAAAACTGGAATCGATTTAAAGCTTGAGGATATATATATTTATATATATATATATATATATATATGGCATTTTTTTTTAACAGTTCAAATTTAAATAGGTGAGCATGGAGTTCCACTTCTTTTAACTTAGGATTTCTGTAAGTTAAACCCTAGACAGTCTGACTCAATAAAATGATGAAGAGTGGCCCACCTGATCACAGAATGACAAACCATCGGATCTGGCCACCGTCAATCGGCAGCCGTCCATCTTCCCACACTCCCTCTCAAAGATCCGAACCACACCTGACTCATTCTTAAACGATCTAGGCCCCGTCCTTAGCAGGAGGGTCAACCCAATTATCTTATCTGGTGCACCCTGGCTCACATTACAATAGGCCCTGGCCTTGCACCTCAGCACATCATAAACCTCCGGATTCTTCTCTCTCCTCATCCTCCCCATGTTGTGCCTAATCACCAATGCCCTCTCAAAGCAGGTGGGCCCCACTCGATCAAGGCCGTCCACATGGACCCTCTCACCGAACGTGGCCACATGAGGGCCCCAACCCATGGCCCCACCCCCAGCCTCAGCTCGCCCCAGTGGTATAAAACCCACCGTGCGGGCACCTCGCACGTGCCATCCCGCACCTGCCACGACACGAATGGGAAAACGGCCGAGAGCCCGTGCCAGATGTTGTGGTAGTCGTAGTAGGTGTCGGAGATGAAGGTGAGGCCGGAGAGGAGGGTGGCGCCGGTCGGGAGGCCGTCCGTCCAGGCTAGTGCATAGGAGTTGCGGCCGCCGTCGGTGGGGTGGCGGCCTGTGAGGCAGATGAGGCGGCCGGAGGAGGAGTTAGAGAGGAAGAGGAGGTGCTCGGAGTCGGAGGAGGTGGTGGTGTCGTTGAGGGAGGTCATGAACCAGGTGTGGCCGGCCATGGGGGAGGTGGCGAAGCGGAGGTCTTTGAGAGGGAGGAAGGTGACAGAGTAGCGGAGGCGGGAGAGGAGGGCGGTGAGATGGAAAGAGCAGTTGGGGTTTTGGTGGGGGCTTAGGAAAGTCTCTCCCCGTTGTTGGATGAAGGACCATGAAGAAGAAGAAGAAGAAGATGATGAGGATGGAAATGGGTTTTTTAGAGCTTGGATTTGGAAGAGAAACAGGAGGAGGAGAAGGGTGGTAATGAAGTATATGTATGTGGGGAGTTTGAATGAGGAGGAAGAGAGGGAGAGAGAAGACTTTAGTTTTGGGAGTGTTTTGGGGTTTGTGGGTTCTTCTGGTTCTGCTTGGATGGTCTTCTTCATGCTGGCTGGGAGGATATGATTTGATACTGTGAATGGAAGGGAAGCCTTTTGGCAGGAGCAAGTCTAATAAGGTTCTATTTCACTAGTCCAAGGGAGTATCAATGAATGCTCAACTCAATTTTCTTTTTAATCAATGGTTAATTTATTTGCACATTTTTTTTTAATCAAGGGTTAGTTTGATTGGACTCATTTATATAAGTAAATGTTGCACATGCATGATCACATAAAACAGGGCCATTTTCATATGAAAGTTTACTTACTTCAGGCCAAAATTTTAAACTCTATTCACTTTCAGGTTTAAAATATTCATAAATTTTAAGATTTATGAAGATTTTAGACCTCTAATTTGAATCATTCATCAGTTACTCAAGTGAAAATGATTCTTCCAAATAAACAAAGACATTATGTTTCACGTGTAAGTTTTACCTATGCAACTTTCACTTGCACAGATTTCATATATTTAAATGGCTTTTATAGTTATCTATATGTAAACTCTGTCATGAGTTAATAAAAAAAGAAAAAAACCTCTGTCCGGAGAACCACATTCAATCGAATGGGAATTTTCAGGGGTGGTTGGTTGGTCATCCCTGGCTTAGAAATGGTTCCTCCTGTAATCAGTCTGTCCTTTCACATGTACCTTTCACTATGAATCAATCATTGATCAAGTTGAAAGGCCCATCAAAAGACGAGAGATGGTCCAGGAAATAAGACGGATGTGGATCAGGCAGGAGGAAATGGCGGATTGGTTGACTCTACAAGTACAACAATCAATTCTGCACTATAGCATTCCACCTGCCACCCTCTTTTATTCCATCCCTGTATATGTGTGAACTTGTTCTTTTTATTATAAAAATTCTAACTCATACACTCTAAGGCGCACACTCTCACCTCTTATCAGCTGAGTTACAGCTTTGAGTGTATGCAATTATTTTTAAGTGATAAAAATATTAATGATTGTTGATGGCTCGATGGAGTATGGCTCATCAAGGGGGTTGTTTGGATGCAGCGAAAATCATCATGCAGAACTAAATTGAGGACAATCATCCTCATCTACAATTTCTCCTTGTGGGTTCATTTGGTTATGAAAAAAAATGGTCTGCTGTACAAATTTAAACTATGGACAGATTTATCACTCTTTTGCCATAGTTTTATCATGTCGACTCGCTGTGATCATTTATCAAGATTGGCCAGGCCTTCGTTCAGGTATTCATGGAATGACTTTTGAGGCCACTTAATTATACAAACCAATTGATTGGTTGAACTTGCAAATTATAGAAACAAAAACCTACACTTATAAAGTGCTGAAAGTTAATTAACTTTAATGAGACGGTTAAAAGCCATGCTTAAGATGAACAAATTGGTCCTCATTTCTTGCATACCCCCAAATGTTAATTGGTATGCATTCGAGTAAGTCTTTCTTGCTAAAACCCACCTAGTCATTCCAATAAATTTCAATTGTAAGCGCCTCTAATTTAAGAGGTCATTGAACCCTTAACTTTTTGACAGATAGAACCAAACATCCCCATGCAAACGTTCCCATAGGTGAAAATCCCGCCCCCCCCCCCCCCCCCCCGCGAACGTTCCCATAGGTGAAAATCCCGCCTACATCTCCCCCCACCCGCCGCGAACGTTCCCATAGGTGAAAATTCCGCCTACATCCCCTCCGCCCCACCATTACAAACAAACATTCTCTTCACATAGTTTCTTCCTATCTGGTTATTTTACCAAGAGGAGGAAGATTCTTGAGAACTCCCCATGGGTTGGAGCTCTGGCCACAATTTCCCCATGGAGAAGGAAACATGTGAACGTGGAGCAGCATATGCTCTCTCCTTCATTGGCGTATGCTTTGACCCTCGTCTACTTCTTACCACTTTTTGGTCAATGCGTCATTATTAAGTTATTCTTTTTCTTTTTGCTCGCACCCGTATATTAAGGATGGTATAAAACATACATTACACCACTTACGCTCACAGGAACAGAGCACGTGTGAACTCTTAACATTTCAATGTTTGACCATTCTCAAATCTCAATGACTCATGTTGTGGGGACCGGATCTGACGATTTTGGGCAATACCCTGAGTTTGCTGGGCAGCCTCCCATTTACTTGTGTTGGGGCTCATCAACCTTACGATCCAAACGACCAAATCGGATCTTACACGAATACGATGGAATGGTGAATGATCCACATTTGATTTTGAGTTGCCAATTTTCACTTCCATGGAAGTTTCCACGGCTAAATTTATCATTATTAAGAAGATACTCAGCTCACACAGAGGGTCCGTTTGTTTGCATTAAAATACATAGAATTTATGTTAAAAAAAAAGTAAAAAATGAAAACCATAAGTCAATTTTCAAGATTGAAGATCAAATTACCTTTCCTACTATGAAAATAGAATCAAAAGAAGATGATGCATTCTGTTCCGTAGGGAATGGAGAAACATGATTCATGTCGTTGACCTAACAATGTTGTAAAAAGGTTTTGACAATAACAATGATGACCTACTATAAAATCAAACTCAGCTAGAAAAATCTTCTACTCACTGTTGAATGCAACTGTTGGTCCTGATCAAATTTTGCTAAAGTGGGTCAAATGTAACTGAGTGGTACTGGTGACGACTAGGGTTCAATCCCTACTGATGTGAGGCTAAATTGCCTTGCCAAAGAGCCATGATTTAGTTTGGGGGGTAGAATTTCATTTGACGGCCTGTACACAAGAGCCCAACATTTTGAAATGATGAGACGAACTCACTGGTTTGATTGCCCCTAAAACAGGAGATCGGGAGCCCAACTTGTGAAACCATTTTAATCATCGCCATGGAAGTTTTAGTGACCATCCATTTCTTTATAAAAAGTCCATTGCAACAAGGCTATGAATCCAGATTGTCAACAACTTCAGGAGTGTGGATCTCCTAGATGGGCGGTCACATGTGCACTCAATTCTAAGCCCCATCATTCTTAAAATTTTGGCATCAATACAATGACAGCAATATTCACCATCTGACGAAAGGCATACTTCAGCAGAAAGAAAGTGTCCCAGTGGAATATAGGGGGCTTAACAATACACTGCATGGGCAAACCATTAGCCTAATGAAAATGGGAACTGCTGATTCCATCTCTGATCTGACCTGACTGATCAAAAAAAGATCTGGCATGTCCTCCCCCACTGTTATGAACAAGTTTCTCAATATTCTGATAGGTGGTGTATCCAACCAATACAAAAGAGTTTCCATAAAGCATAGTGCTCATCAAAATGAGACTTTTTTTTTCTTCTTTTTTCTTGTACTGAGAAAGGTACTAAAAAAACCTGTTTGCATAGGAAAATGGTATGAAATAAAATTCAGTTACCACTCTCCAACAATGCACATTCAAATCCATTGTCTAGTTACAAAGACGCAAAGGTATAAAAAAAGATATCTGGGATCAGAGCTTCAAAGCTAGAGTTTCCTTACTCACAGGCATTAAATTGAAATCAACATGCTTGAGAGTTGAGCCATCATCCAGCAAAGACACCAATCTCACACGCTCTATCTACATAAAATTTACACGACAGTCTGTCTAATTCCTTAATTAGGTTAAACTACTACAGGGTTATGATCTGATAAGAACATAATACCTCCCTTCAGGCTTTCTGATAAAACAAAGGACCTGAGACTCTCACCTGTTTCGTTGAGTTACAGTCAGCTTGCCATCATGTTATTGTATAAGTTCTCCCATCATGTTTCCAACTTACAGCTATCGGTGGGGTCAGACGTTACGTCATAATTAGAATGCTGTACAGAGGTTAGATTTCATGTTAGAGGAGCACTCCTGCTGGATTGGGCTGACTGGGCTGCATATTCTAGTCCGTTTCGGTTCAGATATAGTCACACATGAGATTGCTGCCGCCAGCACATCAACCAATCCACAATCATCCTGGTTTTCTGACTTCTGACTTGAACTCTCTAAAGACTGATGTACAACTACACCATCTGCCAGATGGGTGTTGGATTTATGACTTCTTTCCAAATCCGCTGCAGGCATGATGGTGATTTTGCGAGAAGTTCCACTGTGGTTTCTGACTTTTGCCTTGACCGTTAGTGATCTTAACGAGCGTTCAGTGTAGAATACAATCCATGGGTGTCCTGAAACAAAACCCATTAACACATTATGTTAATACACCAAAATTAAAGAGGAGACATACAGGCATTTTATGGGGCTAGTATATATTCATTTGGTGGGAACTATTTACCTTCTCTATTGGACTAGAAGTCTAATTGATGGCTTGAAAAAGACAACAATCAAGACACACTTAAACAAAAGACGATCAGACAACCATTTTCATTCAATGGTGCCAATCCACCATTGAGGATATCACCCATTTGCATGAAGAGCTTTGGAAGCCAAGAGGTAGAGTGGTTTGGAAGATCAATCACATGTTACAGAAAAAAATGATAATCTACTAAGAGGCCGAAGGCTTACTTAGTACTTCATCAGCAGTTATCCTTGTTGAAACATCCCTTGTTAGCATCCGCCCAAGCAGATCCCGAGCAGGTCCAGATATGGACTCCCACACGCCACCATGGAAGTCAAGTTTTACCTTTTTAATTGCCTCAAAAAAAGCTTCCACACCAACCCCTTGGAAGGGAAGAACACCAACCAATAATGCGTGGAGGAGAACACCAGCACTCCAGATATCCACCTTCTCTGAATAATCTCCTGCAAGGACTTCTGGTGCAACATAAGCTGGACTACCAGCAACACCAGACAAGCTCTGACCTGTGCCAACGAATAGGATCATTATGGAACAAAAAATTGAAAACAACAAAGGAATAAAAGACCAACATATACACAAGATTTAACAGTAGCAGCAGGGGAAACAAAGAAAGGAATAAAATACCAACATATATGCAAGATTTAACAGTAGCAGCAGAGAACAAAATGAAACATTGTAACAAATTTCATTCCAAGGAAACTACCATTCCAGCAAGATGTTGAGATATTTTCAAAGATGGGCCATTTTTTAACATTTAAAATATTTTAAAAAAAGTATAAGTTAGTTACTGCTAAAATGGATTTTAACATAGTTTTTACAAATTTATTGTTCTTTCCTTGCAACATCTTCAATTTTCATGACATTTTGAAATATGGTGACAAAAAAAAAAAAAAAAAAAAAAAAAGTTTAAATGACAATGAAAGAATATTTTGAAGAAAAAAATCTCAGATATTTGTGAGACTGATGGATCATTAAAACCGGAAAAACCCTAAATTTTTAATAATTCTGATGATATATGATGCAGGTTATGGCATGAGGGCAGGAACTATATCAAGTTAAACATAGTCTTAATAAAAGAGCCAGATCCAAACAGAAAGTTCCAATGTATTTGGTGCCCCAAAACTTGAGTTATGGGATGAGCTACGCACTATCCCAGTTTCACTTAACAAGTTTTTGGAAGTTCTTGGTGTGTTCCCTTCTAGATTCCACCACTTTATATTTGACCAATAATTCACTTTCCTATTTGCTTTAACATTCTTAGCAAAATCCAAAATCAATAGTTCTCATTGTGTTATAGAAGCTGGCTGGCAAAGTAAAGTGCAAGATGTACTACACTTGGTTCAATCTTTGCAGGCATCATTCATACATGTCAAAATCATACATGTCAAAAGCAGTAGTAACAAGGTAGCAGACTGGCAAAAGAAGGTGCCATGTATCAAGCACTAGTGGTTGGCAATGAATTCAAGATGGAACTATGACAGGCTTGTCTAATCCTTTTGTATATTTTCATTGTAAGGGGGGTACCTCTTTTTTCCTTTTTCTTTCCATTTTTTCTCATTTTTAAGTCTCTCACATGTTTTTGTCAGTATCGCCCTCATAATACTGCATAGCTCTTTCATTAACATCTTACATAAACTAAGCCACCATTTTCAAAAAAATGTGTCCTGAACACCTAAATGGTCAATTGGTCATGCACTCTCATGACAAGTATCCTTATTCCCACCTACAACCCCAAAAGAATGCCGAAGAATCTATCAGGGTTGATCATTTAAGAATTAGAAGATTCAGCATGCAAATAAATAATCTAATTTTACTTTTTATTTCCAATGTTACACCTAATTAAATGCCACCTGCTCCTCTAATCATTCGCTAACCACCAGAAAGACAAACATTCCCAGGTAACACATTATTCCTCTTTCCTTTTGCTACCAGAAAAAAAATCTTATGTTCTTAATCTTCAACGAATTATAGAGCTCTCCAAAACTGAGAAATCCTGTCAACAAAAACTTACTTGAAATTGGGCTTGTCTAGCACTTACTGAGTAAGAACGGTGTTCTCAAATTACTCATCTCATATTAAATTCCCTTTTCAATCAAATCTTAGTTACAAACTAGACGATAAATCTAAAACAAAAGAGTTAACCAACAGAATATTGATCAACTTCCAATCTGAAACTTTCCCAAGCATTGGAACTCACCAGTCACCACGATGAATAACTTCTCATGGAATCAGAGTCTCTACCACTCACCATAATTTGCCTTCATGACTGAATGATAGGCTAACAATCAACTCTCTCTAGGAACACTCATTCACAAAGAAGACACAAATTTAAGAGAGTTCCAGTCCTCTTGATGCAGGCCAGACCATGGGTCGGCCAACCCGTTGAGCTCAATCCATAGGCCTAATGGGACATCGATTTAATTAGGAATGTTATTTACAGAGTTTGATTTATTTAGAAGTCTTTAAATTAGGAGTTCATTCCGAAGAATTAATCAATTAATAAAAGGAATCCAACTATGGATTCGTGTTCACTCCGTAACGCCGTGTTCATTCGCGTGAATTAACTCTTTTATTTATAGAGTTTGATTTATTTTGAAGTCTTTAAATTAGGAGTTCATTCCAAACTTGGTGAACACGAAACTACAGATTTTAAATTTTGGGCGCGTCACTGTTTTACATTTCTAAGTAGCCTTGAATTTATATCTGCAACGACCAGAGAGCTCCACAGAAAGAGCATGAATTACAGAGGATAACTGCATGTGTCGGACTGCTGAAAATATAGGTGGTCCACAGGAGCACCCAAATTATAGTTCGCAAGAGCTTCTTTAGGTGGGCCCACTAGTTAATTCCACACTAACATGAAGCGTACATTCAATCGATCTATTTTAAAAAAGAGGATCCTCTTTGTGCTTAGTTGAAAAGTGAATCTTTTAAGTGACATTGCTTGGATAAATTAAATTGATTTGTATCATTTGGAGCAAATATATTTAAAAGATACAAGTCAATTTAATTTATCCAACCGATGCCACTTAAGCGATTCACTTTCCAACTAAGCACAAAGAGGATTCTCTATTTTAAAATAGATCGATCGAATGTACGCGTCATGTTAGTGTGGAATTAACTAGTGGACCCACCTAAAGAAGACCACCTATATTTTCAGCAGTCCGACGCATGCAGTTATCTGTAATTCATGCTCTTTCTGTGGAGCTCTCTAGTCGTTGCAGATAAAAATTCAAGGCTGCTTCGAAATGCACAACAGTGACGCGCCCAAAATTTAAAATCTATGGTTTCGTGTTCACCAAGTTTGGAATGAACTCCTAATTTAAAGACTTCGGAATGAACTCCTAATTTAAAGACTTCTAAATAAACCAAACTTTGTAAATAAAAGAGTTAATTCATGCCTTTTCAATTAATAAAAGGAATCCAACTATGGATTCCATCTTAAATGAAGCCTTTTATTAAATGGAATAAACATGAATTAGAATGAAGCCCCTCAACCCTTATATAGAGTAGGCTATAACTTGGACACCAAGACTTTCCTAAACAATAAGGAAACTAAACCACTAAACTTGCTAACAATCCAACTTAAATAAAAATCATAATTAAATTGATGTCCCTTTGGACCTATTGGCTGGCCGACCTATTGTCTGGCCTATATCAAGGCCCTAGGGTTAGGGCTTGCGTGGAGTGCCGAAGCACATGTATGCAGACACTTCAAACACGTCTCCTCAGAGACTTCAACACGAGGAAGCACCTCCGAGGGATAGAAAAAACCATGGTATTATTATTCATTTATT
This sequence comes from Persea americana, assembly GCA_029852735.1. Lineage (NCBI taxonomy): Eukaryota > Viridiplantae > Streptophyta > Magnoliopsida > Laurales > Lauraceae > Persea > Persea americana. The sequence continues at coordinate 56,041,391 of CM056812.1, forward strand.
CCCATAATCAAAGTCTAAGAATTTCATCTCTACAGTGTAATATAATAGGAAAAGTAAACTAAGGCTCTAAGAAACTAGCTAATCTAGGAAACTAAAATTTTTAGAAACTTATCCTAATTACACTCTTAAGCAAAAATAAGAAACAAATGTAACTACCAAAATTCTAGAAACAATAAAATCTAGGTGGTCCCACGTGAGATGAGTATCCGTTCTGCATCAGTCTCACCCTCCACTTAGTACCCAGTAAGACTTTAAATTATTTTTACAAAATTATGATAGACGTTTCCTGGTCTTGTTTCTGCACATCGATTTTAGCATGTTCAAACTAAGCAAGATGCACTTTAGCATTGTTTTTCCCTTCATCCTAAACATTCGGTTCCATATAGTAAAGCTTGGTTTTATCCAAATACTCATTTGGTAAAGGCAGTATTGAACAATCACATAAGACTTCACTAACTTGTCTCTACCTTGCACACCACCCTACATGATCATATTTGTGAAACCCAACTAAAACCATCCCTTCTATTTTATAGTTGCTCCTAGAGACTAAAGCATAAAATACTTCTCACTAAGTTATTTTCATTTTTATTGATGCGGTCCCGGATCCGCGATCGACGAATAGATCAATCTCCTGATGAATTCATCAAATCCAAGGTTGGATTTAGCCACTGGGCACACTCATGATGAGGAGAAATACCATAACTGAGAGAAATATCAAAACTCGGAAAAAACTCATATTTAATTGATAATAAGCATTCCCCTTACAACGAGGCCTAACATCCTTATATAGAGAAGTTGAGTTGATTCCTAAGAAACAAAACTTTTTAATTCTGAATAAGCCTAAACAGAACAAGAAACTGACTAATATTAATCCTAATCAAATTAAAATACTTAATAAAATTCCTAAATAAATGGATGTCCCATTGGGCATATGGTGGGTTGGCCGACCCATGGTCTGGCCTGCATCATTTATCCAACTCGTTTTTAGCTACTCCAGAATCTGCTACACTAGTTTGCATTTTTTATATTAAAAAAGCTAGTTCGGAAATTCTATTTTTGATCTACTAATTTAAACACATTTGGCTCAAAAGACTTCCCTCTAAAAAGTTCTAACTTATCACTAACTTGCTCTCTTCTCTAAGAAACAATCAAGAACCTACACTACAGTTGGAAGGTGCTCATCATTGCAGCCACTATGTGGCATGTTCAGGTTATATTTGGGTCACATCGTCTACAAACAGCATAGACCAAGAACTTCATATAAGATTTTTGTAATTAAAAGTTGTCCATGACCAAGAGGAACAACAAAAACACAAAGCAGGCCCTTGGTGGAATCCAACTCCAAAGAAGTATTGGCATGACATCCGATGCAGCCCCCAATGACCCTTTTTATTATCTTCTTTCATCTTCCTGTTTCTTAAGACGATGAGCTGAATAAGTATTCCTTAGAATGGTAGAGAACAATATCACCAATTTGTAAGGGTTCATTCCGGTGTGAAGATAAGGCAGAGAAAACCAATGAAGAAACCTGTGCGCAGTTCAAAATTGTAATGTGGAACAATTTTCTCCACTCGTTTTCTCTTGCTATTTTCACTACCATTTCTCCTTATCCAAACAATCCCTAATGGTGAACTAATAAAGAAAAATCCCTAATGGTGAACTAATAAAGAAAACAGTCAGAAATCACAAAAAATACGCATGACAGCAGGAAATAATAGCTAAACAACAGAATGGGCAGCAAGCATATTAACCTTCAAACTGTGAATAAACAAAAACAGCATAATACGAATTAAATAAAATCATCCATCTGCATTGGTAATTCAATATCATTACCATTTGAAACACGCATTGCTAACCCAAAATCGGCCAGCTTTACTTTCCCGGCTGGCGATAGAAGGATATTCTCCGGCTTTATATCCCGGTGAACAACGCCCATTTCGTGGCAATACTTGATCACCGAAACCAATTCCTTCAGCACATTTGCAGCTCGCTGTTCTGTATACCGCCCTTCTCGAACCATCTGGTCGAGCAGCCGCCCCCCAGAGCACAACTCCATCACAAGATGAAACGACTCACAATCCTCATAAACCGCCTGTAAAGTCACCACATTTGGATGCCCAGACAGATGCTGCATTATTTCCACCTCTCGATGAACAGACTCTCCGCCCGCCTTTCGCAGAGTCTTGCACGCGAACTCGGCTCCGGTAGCCAGACACCGACAGACCCTAACAGACCCAAACTTCCCCTCCCCGATCTCTAGCCCTAGAACATACTCCTGATCGAGCTTGTTCTTCCTCCCAATCTGGGTCGCAGATTCGATGCACCCTAGCTTCCTCTTCAGGCCTCTTCCGATGGGATCGGCCGAAGAACTGCTACAAGGAGGCGCCGATACGACACCAGTAGGCCTGTTCATGGAAGATCCGACGCTATTTGCATCATCCTGCTGCTGTTCCTTGCATTTCTTCTTCTGCTGCCTCGAGCATTCTTCGAACGAGAGATGAGATGATGCAGAAGCCTTGCGGAATGAGGAGAGAACGCGAAGAACATCAGATCGGTCTAGGGTTTCAATGCCCTTTCTCTTCCTTCTCAACGATTCCATATGGAGATTGACTGATTGATTGAGAAGAAATCATTCAAAGGAAAAACCCTAGATTTAGGGGGAAGAAGAGAAAAAAAAACCCTAGAATTGTGTGTACGGAGGGGGGATTCAGGGAGATGGAAAGAAAAACCCTAGAATGAGATTGGGAAGAAGAAGAAGAAGAAGAAGATGAGGAGATTGTGAGGGGTTTAGGGTTACGAAACTGTTTGTTGATTTTTGCTCATTTGGATTGAGAGGAGAGATTTCGAAGGTGCGTGAGGATTCCATGTAGAGAAGAGAAAGAAATCTCCGTCTGTTTCACGCGATGGTCATGCGTCATGGAGAGTGGAGAAGAAGCCCTTTTTGTAGGAGTAGTAGGCAGTGGGGATCCTCTGAGGACCGACCTTAGAGAATTGCTGAGTTTATACGACCCTACGTCCCAACCTTATATAAGGTAAAGGTAAGGCTCCGTATTAAAAACATGCACATGTCATAATTGAATTTCCAAATTTTGTTTTAATTGAACTTTATTATTTATCTATGTGCGATGAATAATAACTCTTTGCAAACTCTTGTTTTAAGATATTTCGAGTGTTTTGAGCAACTTAGATTTTCAATAGATGGATTGTGTTGAGAGGGATGATGGAGGAGATGGATAGCGGGTGATGATCTGTTGTATCTTGACCGCCCATAAAATGCACATTGGATGTATTTGGTTAATATGAGGTAGATGATTGGTGACCAATGAGGCAATGCTTGTTCTTTTAGATTGGAGTTTTATCATGTATATAAAGGTGACATTTGATTAGAGGAATTATAGGGAATTTAAGTTTGGCAATAGTTATTCCTCTGTTTTTATGATGTGGGTGTTCTACGGTCTTTGACCTGAGACTAATCCCAGGTTGGCCTTCTAAACCCACATAAATATATCTTGGGTGGTTTAGAAATAACATAAATTGAAAAATAAACATAAATGTGTATATATATATGTAGGGAGATGCTCCTATGAGATGCACTCTCACCAAGTTAGTGAGAGATGGGTGGGGGCCCTCACATTTAAGTTGAGGGTCCTCTCATTAAGTTGGTGAGAGTGGATATGGAAGTGAGTGCCCCCACCCATCTCTCACCAACTTAGTGAGAGTGCCTCTCATATGAGCATTTCCCATATATGTATATATATATATATATACATATACATACATACATACCTTCACCTATTTAATAGCCCCTTAAAAATTCATTTTAAGGTCTACAGAAGGGGGAAAAAAAAAACCTCTTTCTGCTATACAAAATTGTAATCCATGAGCGTTTAATGGTTTCCATAATATTATCGTTCTTCATAAATTTTCACAAATTAAGTCTAATTCCAATGAAGAAAGGCCTCTTATCCCATGTAGGAGGCAACAATTCTTACCTTGCTGCCCAAGGTTCGAACTTGGGCAGTCACCTTCCTTTAACCGAGGGTTATCCTAACTCACCCCAAGTCAGAGCACCTTCAAGTTGTGCAAAGAGAACAACTCTGCAAAGTATATAATTGCCCTTCAAAATCTGGCCCTACAACCTAATTGATTCCTGTTCATCCCAACAGTATATACCATAAGAGCAAGTGTGTACCATGCATACATGTACTCTGCTTTGATTGTCATTAGATTACAGCTGGAATCGTGACCAGATCAGAAACATGTAAAAGTCAAGTCTCGGCACTAAGAAGAGAAGAGCGTGCAAACATTACGGACACATGCCAGATTCAGCAATCTCATTTCCACTACACATAATTACCTTTTTGTGGGATCCAACAAGCCCAACATTAATCATTAGTACTATATTTTTTTGGGTCACCTTTTTTAGCCCATAAGACTATATAGTACACATGGGCTGCATAAAAAATAAAAAGAATGAATAAGAGGGTTATTTGTTTTCTTTAGTTCTTTTTTATCTAGGCCCACGTTAGAATTTTTTAACTTGAAAGGAGTCCAATTGATTCGTCCTCTTCTAAGAAATCTAAAGAAAGGACTCCATAACCATTCCAAATTCATAGCCCTAAACATCTAAGAGACATCCAATCAGTTTGCTGCTCGGACCTCTCATTATGTCATGCTTTGGCCCACCTATTGTGTGAATCAATCAGCCACAATCCCTATTGGCATCTACCTGGACATCACCACCTGTACCTAGAGCAGGCTACTGCATTGCATGGATGCTGAGTAAACAGATTGATGCAATCTTACAAGGCTGTCCATCCAATAGGCTGTGGCCCAACAAAGACAAAAACCAACTCAACAACAATGAAATCAAAATTGGAGAAAGATGTTAAGGATTGACACAAAAAACTAACTTTATATTGATATGATAATCAAATAAAATATAAGATATTCTAGACATAAGCATACACAAAAAATTTAACTTTATAAAACATAAGATATTTTAGCCGTAAGCATCAGCTCAAACTTTCCTTGGCATGCAGGCTCCTACATATAAGCACAGACCATGACCACAGGCAGAGATCTAGTTGGTCTTTTTCTTACGTCTCCCATGCATGTCAGTTTGAGCAAGCTGTTGGCGATCCAAACCATTGTCATGATGAAGATGAACCGACTCATGCAGAAGATACATGCAACATAGGGTGATCATAACCATTTGATTTTACCCTCGTTCCATACTACAATTGAGAAATACAACTTCTTTGGGATATAAATTTATGGGATTGCAATCCCTGAACAAACTCTGAGCTGTATGCAGTTGAGAATAAAGCTACAACCAGAATGAAGTCTTTCTTTGTAGGATGGTGAAGCAGAACCATTCAGTTAAGTTAAATATCTTGATTTGAAGACACCCAAACAAAGGATGGACAGACTGATGTCCAGATCCCATGACTTGTGATAGAAGGTGCTGCCAAATGATGCCACAGCACTCCAGTAATGAGCCAACAGTTCAGAGAGCAGTCTCTGACAAGGTAAAGCTATGGCTGAGGTAAACTCCCTCTGGATCAAATAGTGTTCCAGTGTCTCAATGTTTGGGTGATGGCATAAAACTCCACATCACATGTAGAATACCGCAGGCTTGTATCATTCAGCTTCTCATTAGAAAATACAATCTAATGTGAATGGGGTAGTTACTAGTTACACTGTTAATTCAAGAAACCAAAGAGCATTGTCACGAGCAAGAAAGATGGGACCCCATGAACAACTTACCATGTCAATTTCACTATGAATTATGAAACACTAAAACTTTACAACTCCACCCCCATTCATTTTGCTAAGACATTGCATGAGAGTGGAAGTTTCCTCATCCCACTCAATTCTATCGCTTATCATCATCTCAAGGACTTCTGGAGCTGGTCTCTGAGTTCGAATATGTGTCCTGAGCAATGACTTATAAACTGGTAAGCTCACAAGATTCAATTGGCGAAGAACCCTTACATATTTCCTTGCATCCGCAACACTGCCCTGCTCCTCAAAGTGTTTTGCAATGGCCATCACAATAGAAGGTGGTGGCCGCCAATGACAACCCTTCAACATAGAAAATCCTTTCTTCATGGCCATGATGGCTTTATCCATCTGCACATTTCTTACCCATCCTTCCATGAGTATCTCCCATGTTTTATAATTTGGCTGTCCACCTTTTTCCAAGGTATGGAGATGAAGCGACTCAGCCTTGTCCATCCATCTTCTCCTCACGAAAGCACCTAGAAGGATGTTGGAAACTCTGACATCATACTTCCTACACTCAGATTCCCATGTCTCAAAGACCCTTTCAGCTTCACCCACATCATCAAGCTTCACCAAACATGACAATATGCACATGTAATTTGCACACGTCATTCTCCCTGCCACTTGTTTACTGGCTTCCCAAAGCCGAAGCACCCCATCCTTGTTGTTAAGAAAAGTATAGAGCGTAATAAGAAAGAAAAAGCCAAGGCGATTCCGAACTGACAGCTTGCGTTCGGCAATTCTAAGGGCCTTGAGAGCCTTGTCATTGAGGCCAGATCTTATATATATGTTGGCTAAGGTAGAGTCTGTGCTCCAGCCCACTTCTACATTCTTGTCATTCATCATTTCTCGATATACCATTTCAGCAGAGCCAATGCCAGAGACTGCATAACATGCACCCATCCAGAGATTGTAGGAAAGAACATTCAGGGGTATATTGTTATGTTTCATCTGCTGGATCACCAAGGGTACTTTCTTGAACTGATCCGTGGCCATATACAGTTTCATCATCTCATTGAAGGGGTGAGGGTTTACTGTCAGCCCCAAGTTCTGCAGCTTCAACATGAGTGACTCAGCTTTCTCAATCGCCCTTTGTTTCACGTAAGAGTGGAGAAGGGGAAGACATGCAGCCTTCTGTGAAGAATGGTCATGAATATTCTCAAAATAATCCTCAGCCTCAGCTAAACTCTGAACCTCGATCATCAATTCTAATCTGATGGCACGATCAGCTGGCGACATACGGAAATTGCCATGGTCTTCCATCCAAGTCAGTATCTGCACCATACGCAGAAACCAGTGTACAGGTTAAACATTTTTGGTTGTCCTAAACCATGTCCCTTTCAAATTGCCAAACAGAATTGCTACCAGTGAAAACCAATCCAACCTAGTTAACATTATCAAAAGCATGACTTGATATCAAAATGGAGTTTTTCCTAAATCCAACATGTGTAGATCCCAAGCTATCATCTACCAATGTGGTTCATGTGTGCAAAATTTAATCCATCGATCAGGTTGTCCAAATTGCATCCATGGCCTAAATATCAAGACACCCCACCTTTGTGCAAGGGATAGTACATGCAAGAAGAAAATGAACATTTAAAAAATTCACCTGCAGTCCATTTCCAACATATATCAAACCCAAATGTCCAAACTAGGGGCATCAAAATAATCAAGTGTATAGTTGCGCGACGCTAACCTCTTACTAATGCATATCTTTCCTGCTAAATTTGGGTCGTGGATTATTTTCCTTTGATACCCGCTAATTGGGCGGTTAGAATTATACACTCAGTAGTTGAATGGATTATATTTATCCACTAAGGCCAGTGAATTGGACCTTTTGGATAGAAAGACGCATGTACTCACACCACCACCCATCCCAAACATTGCCCCAATTGTCACATTCCAAATATACAGTCTAATTTCAACTACCTGATTAACTGCCGTCAAATTTCAATCAATACCCCAATATCAGTATACAACCCTTCGTCCACAGATGGAATTGCTCAACAATATCACATATGGGGGCTTTACCGTTAAAGATTTGATTTTTATTACTTTTCATTGCAAGGAAACAAAAGCCCTACGAATTCGATGATGGGAAATGAGAAAAAGGCAAACCTCGAGGGCGTGCTTGTAGCGCTGAGATTTTCTGAGCTCCAATGCAATCCGACGAAGCTCTGGAAGAGCCGCCTTCCCGCCTTCGCCGACCCATCGCTGGAGCGCCGCGGCGGCGCTCTTTCTGGGGAATCTGAGCCGTAGGATCCTGCTCCTAAGATCGTCCTTTGGGGCGATTGAAGAAAGCGATGAACTTTCTCTGATTGGAAAAAGAAGGGAAGTGCGGATGCTGCATTTCCTAGGGTTTTGAAATTCCAAGGGTTTTAGAAGAAGAAATTGGAAGAAACGGAGAGAGCGGGCGGCCATGGCCCATGCGATAGCTCCTGTTCAATGTACAGGGCATGCTAATGCTCAACTCCGATTGAGTGTTGGTCCTGTTGTAAAATCAACTATTTAATTAAAAATGTGATTAATGATATATTTTTTTAAAATTCATTTATCTCAATATAAAGTAATTAATTTTATCGTCAGACGGATTTTACTGTGGTAAAATTTGGAGATAGCTCGTATATTGACGGGTGTTTATTTTGAGTACCTCAAGATTCCAAAATGCAAGGCCTATTGTGGAAGTTGTCTCCTACAACTATGGATTTTTTTAAGTCACGGCCTCAAGGAAATTTGACTCATTAAAATGATCGTTGAGTGCTTGTTTATTTCCTGGAGTTTAAGGAATTCTTATATAAAGAGTTTTTCAATCCACCAGCATAGTGGGATTTTGAATCCTCCATTGTAGGTGAGCATATAAAAATTTCACCCAAAAATAATGAGAGTGGAATTTCTAAAATCTCAAATGTCATTCGAAACATTTGACAATTAGATTTTTAAATTCTCATGAAGGAATATGACATTTGCAAATATTATGAGACAGGCCATCATATTATGCCTTAAAACCCCCCCACAACAAATGAAGTTTTTGTAAGAAATTATAGTAAAAAAAGAAACTTTGAGTGTTTAAGGCTCCTCAAAGGATCCATCCAAACTTACTTACAGGGTCTTTGATCACATAATTAGATAGCAGAACTTTGTGGTTTCACCTACTAATAATCCCCACTAATTCAACATGAAAGTCGCCTAAAATTTCCGGCATGTTTGTTTTAAGGTGGTAAAATAAAGTTGAGTGGTAAAGTAACTCCAGCCACCACACAGCTTTACAATGTTTGATAGGCAACAGTAGAAAAATAATCTCTAAGTAGCCACCCACTTTACCAGCCATCACCTTTTATTTCATAGAAGTGAGATAATGCATGGTAAAAAAGATCCAAATTAAGAAGTGTCCACTTGGGAAATATTCACATGCAGGCGGATTGATATATAGCTTAAATGCAGTCTATCTCACGAAGCCCACTTGGATTTACGTTGATCATCGAGAAAAAGGTAGATTGAACGGCATTTTCTCGTACATTGTAGACCTAAAAAATCAGCCACACCAGATAATCCTATCCTTGATGTCACATCAAATGTCAAGTAAAATAAAGCCTACATTTTTCAGACAAAATGTCATATAAATGTATTTTATTCAAAACTCCCCCATCTTAAAAAATAAAATAAAAAAGCAACTACTTTTATCAACTAAAATAAAAAAAAAACCCCACTTTTCCATACAAAAAGTAAAAAAGATTCTATAACAGACAGCTAAGAAAAAAAATATCATTATAACCTACTTGTATTTTATTATTTATTCAAAATCAACTTTACTTCACGTACTCTATTAGTAGAGTTACCAAACTCGCCGTGAATGACATCCAGACTGTAGATTTTTTTTTGAAATTAAATCCAAAAGTGAGTATAGATTTAGCAAGTGTAAAATTGGCAGTGAGTAGGAGATAACAAAAAGAAAAGAAAAAGGGACTATTAAAAATGGGTTGCATTGTTGAATGGTGGGTCCAAGTGGGCCTGAAAGTGCTAGTTTGCACCTCCACACTAGGACGGACCTGGCTCAAAAAGCTGCAGACATCGGTCGGATCCGTCCTACAAAAGGCCGCCACCCGCCAGCTTGTCAGAGAATGCAAGATAGAAATCGCCGCGACCGCCACCTCTACTCCTTCCTGCCGCCGCAGCTGCAGATGATCCAATCCTTCCTATAAAATCCAGCAACGAAAGGATTCAAACCCCAACGCTTCTCGTTCTAAAACTGTTATTAGGGTTTCTGCAAGTTTCCCGCCACCTCAATCCTTCCTCATTCCACTTATATAACATTTTGAAATTTGGGTAGCTCTCAATCTCTCCATCAATCCCTACGAAAGCTACAATTTTTAGATGTTCTTCTACCTTCGGAGCCAACGATTTCCCAGCTGAGAACGGTTAGGGTTCTTGCCAAAATCACTGCTGCAAATGGGCAGATTCGGACGGTTAGGGTTCTTGCCAAAATCACTGCTGCAAATTCACCGCCGCTTCCTGTCCACCATAGTTCCCGATTCGCATTGCGTCGTCGATCGGAGATACAGATATGGGGGGATTTCGTCATTGCTTCGAGCGGTAGCTTACGCGCCAAGTAATTCTCTGCACCCAATTGTCTGATTGAATGATACGTCTTATTGTTTGGATTACGGGCAATTGGAGTTGCTAGGATTTATGGGAATTCTGAAAAATCGTTTTTTCTTTCTTCCCACAATATCAGTTCAAACAGTATACATTGGAATTCATGTGCATCTAATTGCCTGCACCGAATTATTCAGCAATAGATGACATGGCTAGAAGACCTGGGCTGTTTATTATCAGATGGGTCCCATTAATCCTAAGTGGAAAATCTCATTGTTTGATGATTTTAGCTCCTTGTTCAGTATTCCGTGGTGGAAGGCAGAATAGATTACAGAGAAGAGTTGGCATGGAAGGGGAAAAGATAAAAATTGGAAGTGTAGAATTGCTGCAATGAGCTTTAGAACAGAATATATGTACTTTTGTGAGGGTCTAAAATTAGGATTTGGAAATTAAGGGTTCACATTCAGGCATAGAGTGATTATGATTATATTACAACTGAGGAGGAAGATTATTTTATTTAGAGTTATTTGGTGAGAGAGAGACTAAACGGCCACAAGAGGACCGGGGATGAAAAGCTCAATCAACGCGAAGAGGATCTTAGACTCTCACAAAAAAGAAGATGTCGAAAGAGATCGGCGCAAAGATGATTTGTTTTCAATCTTTTTAGGTTTGTAATGTGGGGCGACCACAAGATTTAGACGTGGGGCGACCGTTTATTAAATATATTGAGAAATGTCAAATACCCATTCAAATAGCATGTAATTTCAAAATTGACCTGGGGCTGTTTACATCTAGGTCCGCCCATGGCTGCCTATAATGTTATTGGCATGATTGGTACTATAACTTTCTGAAAGAAGTATAAACAAACACTCGTGACCGAACTGTGATTCCAATACAAAATAGTTATTTGGATTCCAATACAAGTAGTTATTCTGCCTTTGAAGTCTGCGTCTCAACATTAGAGCATCTGATTAGAACACTCACCTGCGACATGCAATGGGCCAAATACTGGTTAGATCTTCAGAGCTCAGACAATTAGAATGATATTAGGTAGTCATGTTCTTCATTCCATGCCTAGATTTGTGATCACCATGTGAAGTTATGAAATTGATATAACAGGGAATTCTATAATTTAAGTTATGTTAGGCTAAGTTGCATGATATTGGGTACATGTATCAGAATCCAATGGCAGCATGGTGTGTCTAATTTGGCAGATCTCAATACATAGGATTGTGTGGTATGCTATTCATTAAATTTAAATAAATGTGCACTTTTAAATGAGAAAGAACAGCAAGCAAAAAATGGCATCAATAAAAAAAATGTAGTATTTTATCAGCTACAAAGCAATCTCTTAATTGGTAATAGAGAATACAAAATAGTGTCATATCCCAGTGGTGTCCAACCTATTTACGCTGCTCATTCGAACGAATCCATGCAACATAGATGTTAGGGTGAGCTGCAAGTGTGATTTGATCCTTCGGTCTGCCTTCATGAGCAGTTGGCCCACTAATTATGGTTTTATTCACCTACATTGAATCTACCGACTGTTGCCTGCACATAATTATCTCTCTCTCTCTCATGGGTTGGTTTCATTAATTACTGTCGTAAGGGGATATTTGGGTTTTTTTTTTTTTATAACGGATATTCAGTTTTTGTTTTTAGAACAGTTTCATGTTAACGAGGCCTATCATGAGGTTTGATGACTTGCTAGTTGTTTTTTTCCCTGAATTTTCCAAGTTCTGTTGGTTTTGGTCAGCATTATATGGTTGCAACACTGATGCTTTTCAAAAACCTGCCAAATTCTCAAGCTTGGGTGTACTGCTGGTGAAGCGGCATTTTCATGCTTCAGGTATTTGTATCAGTTGTTGCTTAGTTCGCAGTTTACACTGACCATTACATTGAAATACTGCTATTTTTTTTAGTAACACCATTAAAGTTTTTGGCATTCTGTTCTAATTTATTAGGGTTTTGACAGTTGAGTTGGTTGGAGTTCTGACATCTCTTTTCATTTCCAATAAAATGCAGGATCATCTTATGCAACAGAGAGGGACTTATATGAAATCCTCGGTGTTCCTAAAGATGCTAGTCAAGATGAGATCAAGAAATCTTTTCATGCAGTGAGTACATCTTCGGCATGGTATTGAAGATGGGGCTGGCATACCATCCATTTTACAATTTACAACTTATTAGAGCAATGACATCACACTTTTCAGCCCATCAGTCCTGTTTCAGGGAGCAGTTCATTCTTTTTTACTGGAATAAAATGTTTTAACTCCACCTTGGAAAATGCAATTTTTCTGTTTGAAAAAAAGTACAGCAGGCTGTAGGGAGATCAACGCCCTTTCTTTTTGTTAACCTCTTGTTTTTAATATATCATTCATAACTACTGGTTCGTGATCTGAGAATATGAAACTTGGGTGAAATCTTTTCTTTGACCTTTTGTTCGCTTGACATTCTTTTTTGGACTGCTTATTCTCTCATAATTAGTCATCACCAGAGAATCAGAATCAGAACTAGAAATGCACTTAATTCTATTTTTGACACATCCCATTCTCTTATAAATTATAATTAGCATCACCAGAGAATCAGAAATGAACTTAATTCTATTTTTGACACATCCCGTTCTCTTATAATTAGCATCATCGGAGAATCAGAAATGAACTTATTACTATTTTTGACATAGTGCTAGTATCCTTGTGAAAAAATGCAATTTCTGTCATTATTTTAATTGACTGCATGTTTTATATTTATTTTCCAAATTTTTTGAGTTACCATGTCTTTGATATCTTTCAGCTTGCGAAGAAATATCATCCAGATGCAAATAAAAACAATCCTGCAGCCAAAAGAAAGTTCCAAGAGATAAGAGATGCTTACGAGGTTATTTTGTTTTGAGTTACTTTAGTGTGTGTGTTCCTTTTTTGGTTCATGAATCAATTCTTCAGTCGATTTAGGTTGGACCATAGATTTTGGTGAGAAATGTCATGACCTGTGATATATCGCCTGCATATGATCAAATTTCATTTTCTGCTGCCTATTTATCAAGTTCATGGAATGTTGCAAAGAATTAGAAGTTTATGTCCACCTGGTGTAATGAACTAATTATATTTCTTGCGAAAAGTAAATTGCAGACTTTGCGAGACCCCAAAACAAGAGCACAATATGATGCGGTAACAGCTCTGCCTCTATCTATGTAACTTGAAAATGTGATAAGATTTTTTATTTTAATGGTTCAAAAGATATTTTTAATCATTTCAAGTTGTGAGTTGCCATCTCTTGTTTTTTATCCCTATTCTTTCAATCAAAGTTTTCATGACTCCCTGAATTGTGTCGCATTTCCTTTTTTATCTTAAGCAATTGAAGGTGCACTTTCGAAGTGCTGAGAAAGGTGAACATGTTGCTAATGATTCAAGGGGGTTTAGCTATGCTTATGAAGATCCATTTTCTGATTCATTCCATAAAATTTTCTCTGAGGTACTGTATCCGATGTTGGTAATGTTTTCTTTTTCTTGCCCAAGTCCCAACCCTGTTTTAAAACACACAACATAATAAGGGTTGTCTGTTTGCATGCAGATCTTTGAAGATGAGACCGAGACCTTTGCGGATGATATTCAGGTTAGGCCTTGTTTGGCATCTCTACTCTTTTTCAAAGAGACCATTCAAAATAGAGCTATTAAAAAAAGAGCTATAAAAAAAAGAGGCTAGAACAAAAAAACGTGTTTGGTAGTGAACGGGTCTACTTCAAATAGATCGTTTGGTATGCCCTCTATTTGCCTCTTTTTAGAGGGGTTTGCCTCTTTTTAGAGGGTAGCTTCTGTCATTATGTAAAAAATAGGCCCTCATATTCAAGTGAAGATACACAGGTTAAGGGGAAAAGAAGGAAAAGCTCACAATAAATATGGTTAAAAATTAAAAAAAAAATCAAAAGATGATCCTATCAAGTAGATCCTTATCAATCAACCCTCCCTCAAGCTAAGGGTATAGATGTCAAGCATGCACTGCTTGTTTATGATACCCAGCAACTGATCTTGTGGAAGGGCCTTTTAAACATATCAATCAACTGATCTTTAGACTTCACGAAGGGGGCGCAAATAACTATAGATGTAACCTTGACATAGATGAATGAAAATCAACTTTCATGTGCTTCATATGCTCGTGAAACACTTGATTCGATGAGATATAAATAACTGTTTGGTTATCACTATGCATAGGAATAGGATACTAAACCAAAATCCCTAATTCATCCGTCAATAGTTTCAACCACACAACTTCATATGTACTTAACTCCATATCTGTATGTTCATACTCTGCACTTGGACATGCTACAACGAACTACTATGACTTCCATGTAACTACATTACCCCAAACAGAAGTACAGTAGCCTGATGCAGACCACAAATCATTAGGAGCCCCAACCATTAACATCTGAGTAACACAAAAAATATAGATGACCAAGGCACCTGCCTATAAAGAACACCCTCCAATGCAAACCCTCAATATACCATAGAATACTTGTACATCCTCCTTACCCAACCATAAACATCTGAATAACACAGAAAATCTAACTAACCAGGGTACCTGTAAAGAACACCCTTCAATGCAAACCCTCAATATACCATAGAATACTCTGTTAGTACATTTACTCTGTCAATTGATGTCATTTTATAAACAGAAACCCAATCCTCTTCTGCTGTTAACCATGAGAAGCATTCAGTTGGCCAAATTTTCATTTCTTTGGGAAAAGGAGAAAAAGAATGGGTGTTTAAGCATCAATTGGATTGCCAAGATAAAGGGATTTATAGCTAAAGGGCTTTTTCATCATATCTCCTCAAACTGAAACCATCTTCTAATATCTCCAAACCAAACTGTAACCCGTCTCCTAGCATCTCCAAACCAAATTGAAACCATCTCTTAACCTAGACCCATCTTCATCTCCGTCCTTGGTTCACCCCACCAACCATTTCCATCATTATTAAAAAAAAAAAAAAAACATTGATTCAACAAAGAAGAAACCAGATTTTCTGTATAGAGAAGAAAAGAAGAAGAAAAAAAAAGGCACTAGATATGTCTCTTTCTTCTTCTAAGGTCTCCCTTCCCGTCTTTGGCAAAAGTGTTCTTCATTCCCTCTTTCGTTGAATAGGGGTTTTTCTCTAAACGATTCGTTTTATGTTGAGGATTTTCGTTGGGAATAGAAGACCATTTAGGGGCATTTTTGTCTTCGAAATTAGGCTCCGCCTCTTCTTTTTCAAGAGACAATGCCTCTTATTTCCACATGCCCAAAAAAGGCTCATCTTATTTTAAGAGGCTGGGACTCTATTTCTCTGGAGTGGGCAAAGGTTACAAGTCACTGCCAAACGCCTCTAATTTCAAAAGCTCTACCCGTTTTAGAGAAATAGAGGTTTAGAGGCAAAAAATAGACATGCCAAACATGGGCTTAGTATGCTGCGTAACTCTTCTCCTTCAGTCAAGAAAAAGTCATCCTAGATTTTGTTTTTTTGACGTGCCATTTCCAGTGACCTTTCTTTTTTGTTTACAGGTGGAGATTTCACTTTCTTTTTCTGAAGCTGCTAAAGGCTGCACAAAGCGTTTATCCTTTGATGCCGAGGTTCCCTGTGATTCTTGTAGTGAGTAAAAGTCACGCTCTTCAACTTTCAGTTTATTATCCAATTTCTTGACTGATTTGTAGAAGGGGGGTTGTGCATGTCATTTAACTTTGACATGGATGAATGTATCTGTATAATATGATTAATATCTGTATTAGTTTGTTGGACACTATCAATTTTAAAAAGCCCAAAGTGCTGATATGTCCATATGCATACTTAAATGTTCTTGCTGAGTCTGATTTGACTTGGCCAATTAGGACCGAGTCATACCCAAAGCCTGATTAAAATCTGAAAATTGTTAAAATCATGAAAAATTAAAAAAAAAAAGGTTTCCATTAAGTGTAGAATTGAAGGGCTCTTCTCGTGTTAATTGTTTTTACTGATTTTAAGTAAAATATAAGTGGGTTTTTTTTTTGGAGATTTTTGTTGACATTTAGTAACAAATAAATGCAATTAAAAGATTATGACTAAATTTATATTCACGAGTTCTGACCATCATCTGTAATAAAATTAACACCATGTGGGCTGAAATCCATCATTGTCCTTGTCTTTACGTGGCTGTCCTCCAACCCGATATCACCCCTGCCCCCTGCGCACTCCACACTTTTTTATTTTAATTTTTTTTTATGATCGATAACGTGACTGTAATCCACAATCTTAAGGTTGCATTAGTGAGCAACTTCCATTGTGCCACAGGCTCTTGTCCTCTTACACCTTATATCACTAAAAAAAAAAAAAAAACAGAAGGGAAAAGGAAAAGAAACATTATATGCCCGTCACAAATGAGTGATGTATCCCAAGAATTCACTTTAAGTGGATTAAAAAAGCATGTGCCAAATTTATGCACTCTCACCTCCAGGTTGGTGTTCATGACCATTAAAAGTTTAAAATTTCCAGCCTTGCCAATTTAATTGTCTTTAAGCTTGTATTACATGAGTTCTTGATAAAGTCTTCATCAGTAATAATAGTTGCAAGAGAAGAGTTCAATGTAATCCAAACTAGGCAATATAGGGCTTCGATGCCCCGGTGGTGTATTTTCTCTTTTACATATTATTCAATTACTTATTGATTTCTACTCTCCTGAGTTGGACGCTGAATCCTTCTCACTGAAGCTTTTTGTTGTTAGGCTCGGGGACTGGAAACTTCTTCTCAGTTCTCTCCCATCAGTAAGGTCAACCATGTCAAAGTCCAAATTAGCAGTTAGCTCTGTGTCAAATTGGCCAGGTCTTGTGCTTGACTTGTTAGAGGTTGTGTTTGAGTTGACTCAGGATGGAATGGCAATGGGTTGGGTTTGATATAGGTCATGGTACTTGAACAACACTTGCGCTGCCCCATACCCGACCATGATGGGTTTGTAATATGCGATACCAAACCCACTTGTGGTGGGTATAACTTGTGTTTGCTACTGGTTATCTTTTATATTTTAATTTTAAGATGTTAAAATATGAAAGTAGTGTTAAGGTAGCTTTTTTTTATCACATGGGACCCCGCCACCCCCGACCCAAATGATAAATCCAAACCCATCACACTTGCTAATCCTCAATGAATTGGATTTACCCCAATATATCAGGTAAGAGTTTTACGTCTCACGGAATCTATGAGAGGTACCCCTTAGCAAAACGTAACACTACAAATCCATGAGAGGTACCTCTTACCTCATGGATTTGTGTGAGAGGTAACCTTTTTATCACCATGTGAGACACCCCATGACAAATCCAACCCCCTCACACTCACTAACCCCCGATGAATTAACACTAACTCTAAGATTATTATTAGATTAGTGCCAAATAAGGTGAGCTTGAACTGCAAAGTTAGGACTCCCACTTTAATAAATGTCCAATACCAATTGCACTTGGTGGGCATTGTAAATTATTTTCTATTTACAAAATGTAAATTGGTCATCAATGGAGCTGGTGGGTCCTGGCAGCCAAGCCTGGACTTGACTGAACCCTTCTAGGGTCAAAACATATAAACACATATCTGCCCTGAACCCAACAAAACTATTGCAGACAGTCTCCTAATAGGTGGGTTGAAATGTGCCAATCTTTTAACCCAAGCTGTTTCCATCCCTAGACTTGCTAACATGTGTACCGTGTTGTGATGCTACATTATGACTATTTTTCTGAAATATTTGTACCCTTATTACATAAGCTTTTTATCAAATTAACATGCAGTAAATGTATGAAATTAAAGCTAAAGAAGAAGAGTGTAACACTTATGCTGCAAGTTTGACTCATAGCTATGACTTTGGATTACTCTAGTGGTATTTTCACCTTCCATAACTCATTTACACTTTTAAAATCAATAATATTCTTTGCCTGATTTGTCCATTGAGTCTGATAGAAATCATGTTTAACCATCTAAGTTATGATTTTATTTTTCTGCAAAGATGAGAGCAACTCTTGTTGTTCTCTTGCATCTAGATTGATTTGTCTTCTTTTCTTTTCTTTTTTTGTTTGGATGCAGATGGAAGTGGCCATCCAATCAATGCCAGGCCAAAAGTATGTCCAATGTGTAAAGGAGTTGGAAGAGTAAGTGTTTATTAATATATATTCTTGGTGCATTTTAACCAGTTTGGCATCTCCCCTACAACTCGCTGCATGTGGAA
This sequence comes from Persea americana, assembly GCA_029852735.1. NCBI lineage: Eukaryota > Viridiplantae > Streptophyta > Magnoliopsida > Laurales > Lauraceae > Persea > Persea americana. Next base: position 56,059,979 of record CM056812.1, read on the forward strand.
AAAGTTATGTATTCCCAAGCATTGGTGAAAGTAGTTTACTTTGTGAATTTCTTGATTATTTCATCTTTGCAAAATTATCAGGTTACACTTCCGCCTTTCACATCAACCTGTGGAGCTTGTAAAGGATTTGGGCGAATCATTAAGGTGTGGTACTGATATTACTTATGGTGGCTCCTTTTCTTTTGTTTCTTTGGGGGCACCATGTTCTGTTGCACGAATGTCCCTACCAACACTCTATGCTTGTGGGGCTACTTGGCTCTTCATTCTTGATTTTGTTGAGAATCATTAAGATTTATCTATCTCCTTGAAGGACAATTGTTTGGTATGCAAAGGACATGGAGTGGTTGAAGGCATCAAGGAGGTTAACATTACCATTCCAGCAGGTAATTTCCACTTGCAATTTGAAATTACTTGATGAGAATTTATGAGTAGGATACCTTCACCTTTTCCTGTGGTTTTAAAAATTGGCCAAGTTTGAGTTGGCTCAAACTCGGCACTTGTTGAGTTGAGTCACCTCCTTGAGTTGTCTTCCAAACTGAGTCTATGAGAGGAGCCCTAAATACATTTCCTCCACCTATTTTCCTAGGGAGAAGCTTTGAGAGGCTTTTGGAGATCTTTTTTTTTTTTTTTTTTTGAAAAATCTTTTGCTCTGGTTTTAGAAGATTAAATCTGCATTTTCCGGATGATCTAAGCACTCAAAGATTGGATATGCCATTTATTCAATTGAGTGAAAAAACGCGGATGCTTATTTATACTTGAATACATTCTTAATAATTAAAACATGATAAGACTCAAAATTCTAGATTCATTGGGCTTTTGTTTTCAGATTTTATTAAAATAAAGTTTCGTGCTTTTTAAAGCTTTCTGGGCTCTAATGTGCACTAAGTCCAACTCAGCCAAGTTGAATTGACTTTAAGGTGGCCCAGTCAACCCGACTTGAGTGTGATAGAAATTGAGTCTGATTTTTAAACCTTGCCTTTTCCCGCCGATGTCAGTCTATATAATTACTGGGCAAAATTGTGGATTTTGTCTAACAAATCAAATTATTTAATTTAACACCTTGCAAGAGATTCTTTCATGTTGCCTTCTGTAACAGCTTGGTTTGAGCTAGAGTTTATTTCATCATCATCATCATCATCATTAAAGCCTAGTCCTAACTATGTCGAGGTTGGTTAAACGAATTCAGTTTCTCCATTCCGATCTATCTTGAGCCAAATCCTTAGATAAGTTATACTTCTTTAGATCTATTTTTACTATCTCCATCCACGTCCTCTTTGGCCTACCCCTTCCCCTTGGTGGGCCATCAACCTTCATAGCCAAAACCCATTTTGTTGTTTATTTATGTTTTACTATTTCAATAATGATATTGGTTTACAGAGTTGAATTTCAGTTGTTGCACTCACCCTTAGGGCACATTTGTTTGGTGCTACTGAAAATTGATTCCACAGAGAACCTTTTCCACGTTTCATGGAAAACCCATTCCGACGTCCATCCCCTCCCCCCCCTCCAAACACACACACACAAGAGAAAAAAAAAAAAAGAAAAAGAAGAAAAAAAAAAAACCAAAACCACCCCAACCCAACAAACCAATCGGAAACATTTTTCCGCAGACCGCAGAGAATTTGGTTCATTTTCTGCTTTTCCTCACATAAAAATGTTTGCCAAACGATGGAAAATTAAGTCAGCAGAAAATCGCATCACTTTTGTGTTCTTTCTCCACGGAAAATGCGTTACAAAAACATGGCTTAGTGTGGGGAATTTTATAGTCAGTAGTTCTTCTCAAGTGTTATTGGTAGTAAATTTGATTTCAGCATTTCTATTTGGCTGGCACTTATTTCTTATATTACGTACTTTCTTTACTGCATAATCTTGGCTTCCGATTTGAATTTTCAGTCACCTGTTGCTGGGCCTTTGGTGAGGGTTCCACAAATCCAGCAAGTTAAAGCAATGTGTTCTACTAGGATGCCCTGTCTTGAACTGAAGAAGACGTCCATAAGTGTTTTCCTGAATCTAGTTTGCACCTTTAACTATGCCCAGCTGTCTGGTGACCTTACTGGCACAACGTCTTGTTAATATTCTTGTTTTCTTATGCTTGTGGTGATTGCATAAAACCTTGCTTGACACGCATTCGAAATGTTGTCAAGCTTTTGTAGCATTATTCATTGTTCTCCATTCCCGTTGGACACCGTCTTCTCTCTCTCTCTCTCTCTCTAGCTTATTGTATCATCATCTCACAAGGCAATTACGGAATTTTTTTTTGTTATTGATTGATTGATAGTAAAATCTGAAATAATTTGTCTGTTCATGAATCATATATTGGTTATATATTTGGTATTTATGGTGTTCACACCATTTGTTTTGAGGACTTAATGTTTAATCCTAATCCATGGATTTCATTGTGATCATCATTCAATACTTGGCCCGTTTATCCATGGTGAATTCTAAGGTGCTTTGTATTCAACTGCTAGGTTATGTAGTGTTATTCTAAGGTTAAAGACTTTTACACTTAAGAAATGCAATATAAATGATGTCTTTTACATGCTTAAATACACAGTATAAATAGCCTTCACCTGTTGCATTTACTTTTAGTGCAGGTGTAGATTCTGGTGATACAATTCGTGTACCAAAAGCTGGAAATAGCGGAAGGCGTGGTGGTCATCCTGGAAACCTAATCATTAGACTTAAAGTATGGCTTGGACTCGTTCATTATGTTGGTTTCAATATACCTGTGTTTTACCAATAAAAAAATATACCTGTATTTTGTATCATATAAGATCATATTTATATATATATATATATTTATAAAATGCACTTTTTTATTCCTTTTATTTTTTGCATTGGCATGGGGACATCTGTTGGGTGATGCCATTTTTAGACTGAAGTAGTATGTCGGGTTTCTTATGATAATTATTAGTTCTTATGTTTTATTTAAATTTTGATTGCTTAAAGTTAATGTTTTTTAAGATGTATCAAGATTTAAAGATTTGTCTGTATCCCCAGAAGTTCTCTCTCTGAAGGATCTTTGTAATTCTTGTTCTTTGCAGGTAGCAAAGGACCCTGTGTTTGTTAGGGATGGTGCAGATATATATGTAGATTCTCATATGAGCTTCACGAAGGTGAGAATTGGTTACTTAAACTGATTGTTGTTAGTGTAGGTAGGTTTTCTTGAAGAAAGAGAAGGAATACAACAAGGGCATCACAATTCACAATGAAACACAATGATATGCCTAAACTGGCATCGCTACCATGGCCGTAGGGCAAAACCCACTATATTTCAAACGAACTGTGTACCCTGAAAAAAATAATCATGGCTGTGCCCCCTGGCCCGTAGGGATTAGTTTGGCCCAAATGGCTAGGACACCCTCTGATATATATATATATATATATATTTATAGAAAGGACGTCAGCATCTCCATTTGCATCTTAAGTGGGCCAGTGAGACAAAACTCTTTAAAGATCTTAATTTCATCTACAATGCTCGCTAAACTTCTGGGAGCTTGACTTCTACCTCAGCCCAACTAATCACAGGGAAGGTGTTACTCTCAAAGATATAAGGGTGGCTTAATTGGATAGCTCCTGCACTTCGATTTTTGTTGCCAACAGTCTTGCATTGTTAATAACCTATAGCCCATAGTACATAGGAAGCTTTTCACCGAAACCTCTTCATGGCATTGTTTAGAGGTATTTTTGATGCGAATTCCTTGTGACAAAAATTCGTGATAGTAATGGCAGCTGTTGTTCCCCAAGAATTCTGAATTCCCTATTTGAATCGTGTGACTTCATATAACCTGCCTTGTGAAATTTCACTTTTGGCTTTTATAATTCTCCAAATTCTACAGGCCAACTAATCACAAAAAAGGAGTTACTCTCAAAGATAAGTGGACAACTTAATTGGATAGTTCCTGCACGTTGATTTTGTTGCAACAGTTCTGCATCGTAAATCAACTATAACCTGCAGAACAACGGAAGCTTTTCACCAAACCTCTTTAGGGCCTGTTTGTTTAGAGGTATTTTTGAAGGGAATTCCGTGTCAGGGATGTCAAACTGCGATGACAGCTGCAACCCCTAAGAGTTTTGAATTCCCTGTTTGAATGGTGAGACTTCATATAATTTTCCATGTGAAATGTCACTTTTGGCCTGTAGAAGTCTCCGAATTCCAGTTTCCGAAATGCTCCATTTGTACCCCTGAGCATTGGCGAAACCAGGTGGGGGACAGCATTTGGGGAATTCATAACCCCCCAACAAAAATTCTCAGAATTCTTGCAAATGGATAGACCCTTAAGTGTCACTAACCAACCTCCTATACGTGCTTGACCAGGATTTCCCTTTGACATTAGCCTTCTGCTTATAGAGACATTCACCTTGGGTTGGGGCCATCCTTGGATAGATAGGAGATGACTGCAGTCATCAACAACCTCAAGACAGCTGTGTCCATTAGCTTAGCCCAAACCCATAAAACAGTTTGGAGCGTTTCCCAGGAGATTCCACATTTCCGAAGTTGAGAGATAGGGATAGCCTTACTGATGCATTCTGAAAACACTTCCTGTTTTGCTCTTTCCAAATGGGCAAAGATGAAAGGTATCAACCAAAGAGATCTACCTCTTGTTGATTTGGAAGCTAGATCTCCGATCATCAAGGACTCAGAGTGCTCCATATTGCTATTTAGCTGACTCTAAACCAGGAGAAATCAGAAATAGCAAGGACCTCAAGCACACCATTGAAGCAGCACACTATGGGACAGAGTACACCAACACTGTGATGATAATTCTCTCCCTATTTGATGATCCATCTAAGGATCCTTCTTGAGGGTTTGTTTGGTTTACATGTGTGGAGGAGTAAAGGGGAGATGGATGTCAAATCATGTAAAAAGTAGAAGGTATATTAAAGTAAAAAAATGGAGGTGTGTTAAAATCCTTGTTTTGGTACTGAGGTAAAGTATGGGCGAGAGAGGGAGTGTACTCTGAAAGTTTTCTACACCACAATTTATCACACTTTTTTATGGTAAAAAAAAAGAGGCATGTGGGAGAGTAAAAGGTTAGTCCTTAGTGGCGTCACATCATAACTTTACTTCTCCACTTTACTTTTGTTGTCCAAACTTGGTTAAGTGAAAAACATCACATCACATGCCTACTTTTACTCTACTTTTTACTACTACTTATGCTAAACAAACATGCCCTGAAGGACAACCCTTGAAAAAAGGTAATATCCTAGAAGAAGCACGGGCTGTCCAAAGAGAAGGCAAGAAGCTATGCCTATGTGGCTGTTAGTCACCATGCCACAAAGTGAAGGAAGACCCGGCCCTTTTGACTCTCTTTTAACTGCGGACTGTAACTTTACTGACTTATAAGCCATTACTAAACCTTTAATTTCATATTTTAGGTGAAGAGTACCGGGGTACTTTCCAATAGAGAATAATTGAATTGGCACTCGGAACAATTCTTTAAGTTTCAATATAAATATGTATCTTAGAATTGGATAAATAGTATTTTATCTTTCATAGTATGATAAAATAATTTGGACAAGGATGGACTGGAAATCCAACCTATATGAGGAGTTGGTCAGGATAGTTTGGAATGCGAAACATAATTCCTGTATTTGACCCCAACAAAGTTGGCACAAGGCTTTGATGATGATTTTTCTAAAATAGAATGTGAAAAAAAAAAAAAAAAAACCTTAAAACTGGAATAGTCCATCTTTAAGCTTCATTCTCGTTGATAGTTGGTCTCTTTTTGCATGGTCTGTGTATTGTTGGTTTTTTTTGCTTAATGGTTAGTGCCATTTTGAATTCTATCACATATTGTGTCAATCACCTTTCCTTTCATATAATTCTTACAGGCAATGCTTGGTGGAAAAGTTGATGTACCAACTTTGTCTGGAACAACGCAAATAAAAGTATTACTTCTGCTTTTACTTCTATGGTAGTTCCTTTGTTACTAATGTTATACTTGTCACCCTATTTTCTGTTTGGATATCTTCAACTTATTTTTCACCTAATCATTGTAGATGTTATGACAGTGAAGTGCCAAGACCCATCTGGAATTTGTGATTCTAGACCTATCAAATTCACATTAGTCATGCTAATTAGGGAAAAAGGAGAAACTTAAAGCACTATTTGTTAAAACAGAAGAATCTCATGACCAGAATCTCCTCAAATGCATTACTGATGCAGTCTACACTAGAAACACTGAAGTGGAGATCCACATTAGCTAAAAGAAAAATAATTGCGTAACCTCCAAGATGAACAGCTGACTAGTTTCTGCTGTTGTTTTTATGAACCTGCTGAACAATTCTTCTTTTTCAGATGTTCTTAAATTATTCTTTCACTGTTATCAGTCACGAATGTGTGAAATCTTGGAGTCCATTCACATTTTTATATTAGAAATCCCATCCTACTGGTTACTTCCATTTATTTTTATTTGTTGTAATTTTAGCCAAATTTATTTTCCTTTCAGATACCTAATGGAGTTCAGCCTGGACAACTTTTGGTACTAAGAGGGAAAGGTATAAACATATGAATTTTATAATTTTCATTTCTTTGTTTATTGGAGAAAATGTTTCTTCTAGAAGTCCATTCATTTATTTATGTTGAAATATGTTAGGCTTACCGAAGCACAGTGGTCTTTTCGACCGTGGTGATCAATATGTTCGATTTCGCATTCATTTCCCTTCGTAAGCTTACTCATGATCTTTTTTACATTTGGAATATCTTTATTGCACCTTACCTCCTTGCAGCATACACAAACACTGGTATTTCATGTTTTTATCAATCTTTTTAATACTTGTCATTTTTGCATTTTAAATTCTAATCAAATGGCTAAAATTGACATTCTTCCATTGAGTTGGATCCTATTTTTCCATAGAGGTATTTGATCCTCAGAATCACGGTCATGGATGTTGTCTTCTCAGCCTTGTCACATTTTTTTAGTATTATTCACACTATTTTATGATTTAAATGTGGAATCTTTACTCATATATATATATATATTGTTGAAGCAAATGGTTCCTTTTATTCTTTTAAAGCAGTTAGATAGAGTGACTAGAGGGCCGAATTCATAGTTATTTCTTTCTTTGTTGTTTCAGATCAGTTAATGAAAAACAACAGACTCTGTTAGAAGAATTTGCTAGGGAGGAATTATTTTATGAAAACAGTAGCTCTGCGAAGGATAACTGGTGAGTATAGTTTTGTGATTGTTCTCTTTGCTTGATAGCAACTATGATAATTCCTGATCCATTTCAATTCTTGATTCTAGGAGTTCTTGAAATAATATTAATATATGTTGATTGGGTTGATATGTAATGTTGAATTCAGTACTCAATGAATGTTAAGAGTCAATGTGCAAAGTCACCATTTACCTAGTAGTTTCTCTTCTAGGGATGTAGGTACTAATACAAACATACGTGTACAGTATCTTTTACCATAGACAGTCCTTTTAGTTAGAAAGTTGTAGTTTGATTATTCTTATTTTTGCCTTTTCATCTCGTGTTTCTTTGTCAATAACTAATGTGTCCTTTGTTTGCTGATTCATTTTTATATGAAACTTGGTTCTTTTGCATCAAATACTGTATCAAACTCATGGTTCTCCTAAGCTGGTTTTTGTGCAATATGAATTAATAGAAGGGCTACAATTCAAATTCATATGAGATACATTTCATGTGAGTTAAAAGATTCAAGAGCGAAGGAGGTGGCTGCTTTGGTTTTGTAATAATTATTGGGCACCATGTGACCACTTTATCAAATGCTTTGATAGGGTTTGTTTTTTTTTTTTCCACATCAAAGTCAAACCTGCATTTTAACTTGAAATTATTTCTGGACTCAAGGGTCATTGCTTTGGTGCAATGGTAAAAGTCTTGGGTGCCATTCGTGATAACGCAGGTTCGAGATCTGCGAGTAGCCACTTTGTGCAAATTTGCCAAAGGTTAGGTCTGTCTCCAGTTTGGACCCTCCTAGGACCCTGTTTTGGCAGGACCGCACTGGGTGATGACCTTTTTTTATTCTTTCTAGACTTAGAGCTGAGTAGGTGGCTGCCTCTCTTTCAAAGCTTTGCTCGTCATTTGATTCACAGCAATCTTGGATTTTAGTTTAGCAATTCTGTCTGATTGTAATGGAGATCTGAAATGAATAACAGGCTTCATCAGCAGCTATCTACTGGTTGAACTTACAGGTGGCAGCATACTGTTGATCAGTTGGCGGGTAGTAGGTTTATGCAACTTGCAGTCCTCATATTGATCCTCCTGTTGCTGAACAGAACTATGATCTGAGATTCTCATGCGACATGATGAGTGAGTCCCTTTGACTATGGGATGCGGTAACTGTCATCCACATCTTTTTTGCATGAAGCACAGAAGCACCTTAGGAGGTACAGAGCGGCTAACACCAGTCCCTTATTTCGTTTTTCTTGGATACGAATCCCTTCTTGTTTTGGGGCAAAGGAGGTTTAAATCATGTGTTTGCCAAATTGGCTTATGTAGACAGCTTTTTCATTCGTATTATTGCGCTAACAGACAATTCATTTTTCGATTCTCCATACTGCCACTTGGTTTCCTTTAGCAACTTTGTGGGAGAGCATTTGGACGATCACCAAAAATAGCCTACTTCATTTAACTTTCTTTGAGACAATGGTGAAAGTGAAGGTGTTTCCATCCATCCATAGCAAATGAGCAGATGTATGGAGTTCTCACTTCTTCGAGATATCGCCAGATTGAAGGGACTGCGAGTCATTGTACATTCATTCTTATAATATCATCTTATTACCTTACTCTACCCAAACAAATGTTGCAAGTCGCCATCCAAATCATTTCATATGTTATTTCTTTGACTTTTTGTTACTGGCGTCTCAATGATATGGCATGTTTATGGATGGTAACAGTTATCAAGAGAAATGAAATTGTTTGTTTCAAGTATATATTTGCTTCTCCTAAAGTGTTTTTTTTTTATTTTTTTATATGCTATTACTAAGGGCCTGTTTGTTTTATGGAACTTAATATCTAGGATTGTATTTCTAAGTGATTAAAAATGAAGAAGCAAAGGTGAATATCCAAAAAGACCATTAAATAACCTCCCCTTTAATGGAGATTGAATTAGGAGTAGATAAGAAATGAATACCAAGCCATCATCCTAGTAATTCAATACTAGGAAAGTCAAGCTCCCATCTACATCTCCGCATCATGTCCTTCACCCCTCAATCCTTCAGCGGAGTTCATTTCACCAGGAGTTCCAATGTATTTTTGCAGACAGACCGGTCTTAATTGAAATCTTTAGGTAGCTATGAATTTCTGTACATTTGTTACATTTTTACTACCAAGATTTTGTTTGAACCGTGCAACATCCGAAGAGTTTGATATCACTGAAAGAATTGAGACCATTTTAGATTTCTATCCGAAGCATGTTACTCTTTTCACTTCTTTTGTTGTGCTATGCAAATAATCTACAAGTCTCTTATCAAACCCATTTCCTCGTACAGATTATGGATGTCTTTGACAGCTAAAAGCCAGTATATTGCCAATGATTTGTACTGGGAATGAAGCAGCTCCGCTTCTGTTATTGTCTTTCTGGTTCTTATACTCACTGTAGGAGGCGGCTGAGCCCCAAAGGGTAAGGCTGAGCAACAAGCCCTTTTCAGCATTGAGTTTTTCTTTATGGAATAACAGGCCTAACATCTCTGTTATTGGGATAAGAACTGCTATCACCAGGCATGTAGAGATGATGATGTTGCGATCATATGCCTGCAGTTCCTATAAAGAACAACTGCCAGGTGATAGCAGACAAGCCCAACAAAATGCAGTACTTCACCTCACTGAACACAACCTCTCTTGTTTCTTTTGGAATAACCTACAATGCATTTTAGAGTGTCTGAGCATTTGGGCCGAAGCTTTGGTTATCCAGCCACATGAAAATGTGCCTGGATAGCTTTAATCCATTTTTGGAAAGGAAGAGAAGTTCATAAGCATCAGGAAATGTCATTATTAGTCATCCATACCATACCATCCACATTGTGAGCGAGAGTGGGGCAAAAGTTTCTACAAGACAAGATCTGTTGAAGATTAAATTGAGGATTGGATACAGATATGATTGGTCTCCTTGAAAGAATATGACATTCATCCAAGTTCTGTCCAAACAGCTGAGGCCTATAAATTGCGGAAATCTTCTTCTGGGAAGTTTTAGAGCATTATTTGTATAATTCATAGTGGGTCCTGTTTTGTCTACCCTTTAGAACATATGCTGTCGTGGTGGGACCCACAGGGTGGGGACTGGAGTGGTTGAATTTTTCATAAAGGAATTCCCGCATGATAGGGATACATGCATGCTGGCCATTCACTTCTACGCTGGCATTGGAACTATGTATATTTGTGGAGGGACTGTATTCAATGTTAGTTGATGCAAAACCGTGTTTGTGTACATTACACAGAAAACTGGTTATGTAGGAATTTTCCTCCTGTGAAAAAATAAATTTTCTGATCCCCATGGGAATCTATTTTTTGAATAATTGTAGAAAATTTAACTCACAGAAAAGCGGCTGAACAAACATGGATTTTACTGTAGCTCGTAAATTCTTTTCGTAACTCACTTTTTCAGTAGAAAATTGGCTACACAAACGTGACCATTAATACTCTTCCCATGGGGCCTTTTTGTTGAAGTTGGAAACTTCCAAGGCAAAACTTCAGAAATTTAAACCCATTTTAAATCTAGACAGTGGTCCCATCTATGGTTAATCCAAATTCTCTCATAGACACTGGCTATGATCATGGTCCACGGTCCACCTCATGGTTAATATATATTTTGCGTTACGGTCCAAAAAAAAATAAAAATAAAATTGATCGTGGTCCACCTCATGTCCTATTAAATGCAACCTCTGTATGGATGGAAGGGCCAACAAAATAGAATAAGATAGACCAATTGATGAGCATCTTTATACCACCACCATATCTGGCTTCTATCATTCACTCATGTGGCCGGCATGTATCATCTCTTGTATGGATCCAAGATGGAAATATTTGTTTCTTTTTTTTTAGAGAGTTCAAGGGCGACAGCTGAAGTCTTCAAGGCCTTTCTTTATACCCACCTAGTTTTTCTTCTAATAACCCAAACAGGCTGTCCTTTTAATGACCATGATTAACGGATCGTCATGAAAAGACCCTGGCTCAAACAAAGAGGTATGGTCTGTTATCACTCTTTTACATAGAGGTATTTTCTTAGTGATTGTTTGTGCTTTACGGATGAGTAATATAAATGAGAATTACATATCATACTTTGAATATGAAAATTTTACCTACGTAAAATATGACTAGCGTGGAGCATAATATAATGTTTGTTTGAAAGCACTGTTTTCACATAAGTAAAATCTTCATATAATTTAAAGTTTATAAACATTTAATGGGAAAAACAAAACTTTTTGGAGTTGAATGGGTCAATAAAATATCCAAATAGTTTGGAATAAAAAATCATGGCTAACCTAAGTGCAAAAATGAAAAGGAATTTAATAGTAAAACATGTGTAGGCATCCTTTACAATGATAGGTATCCTTTTAATAAGAGAGGTGTGTAATTGTTTCATGCCTTCTTATTTGTGAAAATATTCTTATGAAAGCGGCCTCATATATACCATATTCACATCTCAACAACACATGAGCACAAACAAATGTAAGTAGGCATAAATGGTTACATGTGTAAAAAGGTCCAAACAAATAACCCCTCAATTTTTTTTTTTAAATGGATCAGTTAGAAAGAGTGGATCAAAATTAAGAAAAAACAGACCTGCATGACTGAACAATACCAAGGGCGATTCTCTTGTCCTCTGCAGTTGCTCAATTGGTTGGACATGTATACTCTACGTGTGGGCATTTGAGCTAAGTCTGTTGTAGGAAAAAAAAAAGTTGGTTCGGCATTACACACAAGTCAATTTTCTAAATTCTTTTTCACTCTTTTTGTTGTGCTATGCAAACAATATGCAAATCTCCAGTCAAATCCATTTTTTCATACATATTATGGTTCTTTTTTTCAATCCTAAAAGCCAGTACACTAAGAGCACCAATAATTGTATACTATGAATGAGGCAGCTCCACTTCTGCCTGGACCAATTCTTTATTCTCGACTTTCTGGTTCCTATATTCTCCATAAAAGTAAGAGACAAAGCCCCAAAGTGCCAGGCCGAGGGAAACACCCTTTTCAGCTTTGAATTTCTCTTTATAGAATAACACACCTAACAGCTCTGTTACTGGGATAAGCGCTGCAATCAGCACCGCCGCATGTAGAGACGATGATGTTGCAATCACACCCACAGCTCCCAAGAAGAAGCACTGCCAGATTATAGCAGATGAGACCAGCAAAATGTAATACTTGCCCTCACCGAGCTCAAACTCTCTTCCTTCTTTTGAAATAGCCTGCAATGCATCTTTTTAGACTATGAGCTTTAAGTGCCATCGGTGTGAAATAAGTATCAATTCTGGTACATCTAAAAAATATCTAAAAAATAATTCAAAAGCAGAATATCTAAAAAATAATTATTTATAAATTACTTCTTTATAATCTTTTCTTTTGAATATATAATTGTACGATAAAAATACGTGACGACCCCATGAAGTACCAAAGTTTTCATTCAATTCTTAAGTTGACAAAAGCTTGGGTTCTCCAGCCACCATCCACATTGTGGGTGATATGGTTGGCCAAAAGTACCTACAACATCCGTATAAGATTGGAGTTTCAGTTTCTAAACTCTTGGTGGCCTACAAATTATGATTGAGCATATGGGTTTCCATCACTTCACATGTATAAGTTTCACAGATACCAGCACCTTAGCTGGGATAAAAAAATAAAAAATAAAAAATTCCAGAAAAGGCTTAGACAGCTGAAGCCCATAAATTTCAGAAGAAATCTTTTTGTGGGTATTTGTGGTTGTGGAGCATTATGATGAATCATGCACGATTTGGACCACATCCGGCTATACTTGGCCCCAAAAATGAACTGGACTCGAATGATAGGACATGTCGGCCAACCAGTACCACGTGGGCGTTGGCGTCTGCAAGATTCCATGTTAGACAAAACGCCAATCAATTTTGAAGGAAGAAAGTTGTCACTTTGGAGTTTGGATGTGTCTTTTTTTTTTTTTGTCGTTCTTTCACAGGCCCACTAGATAGAAGGTGGATTTCTATTATTGCCATATGAAAAAATGAGATGGGATTCCATGCTGTTGAGTAAGATCCAAAGCCGTGAAAATGATGGTCAATAGATAAAGTAAATTGTTCTTTTTGAGAGATATTTTACCTTACATGAGAGATAGTGGTGGGGTCCTTACATCTATATTTAATGTCAACAACCTAAATGTGAGGGCCTCCACCACTATTTATCATATAAGGTGAGAGATATATCTCATAAAAGTATCTCTCTCTTTTAAAAAGTCTAGATTTGACCAGTAGACTCTAATGTGAAGTTCCACTTCTTCGGCCAGGATTTCTCGGGGTAAAGGCCTCGAGAGGAGCCAAACTCCATATGTTGAGGGAGGATTGAACTCACGAACTCAAATCCCCTGGGGGTGTTTGGTGTGAGCTCTGGAGAATGATAAACCATCATTTTTACCGTTGAAAAAGATGTGAAGAGACTAGAACCTACTCTTAGACAACACTTTATTTTGGTAATTGTTTCATTTTCTTCAGAAAATGAATACTTAAGAACTAATTTTATGTGGTTTCAATTTAAATGTTTGGTTCGGCAAATCAAAATTCATTGTACTGAAATTCTGGTGCTTCCTTCTATCAGTTTGATAAGAAAGACTTATGGGAGGGTCGAGTGTAAGTAAAAGAACGTTCAAAAAGAAGATCTCAGACGACCCAAATCTTTTGAGATCTACAGATGTCAAGCTTAAATTTTTCATAACTTCGTGAAAGGTGAAAATCTTTTCGCCTGAGGAATTTTGTTGATGAACTTGACCTTTTAGAGTTTCCACAGTAGGAACCCAGAAAATGGTCTTTTCACCTTTGGGAGTTTGAATCTGTTTCATTGGAAGAAAAAAAGGTGAAGAAATGCCTCTACCTCAGGAAACAAAAAGGGCATAAAATCATTCTATGTGGTAAATCAATTTCATTTTTCATAAGAAAATTGCACACACTGGGGTGGAACCTCTTTTTTTTTTGTTAGAGGTCACATAAAAAAGTAGAACTAGTTCCACATGAATGAGAGAGAGAGAGAGAGAGAGAGTTATGCACCTTGAACTCATTGTTCACAAGCATCCCAACAGTGCAAAAAGCAGTAGCAAAAAATCCAATCACCAGCTGCACCTCCATCACCAGTGTATACGTTATCGCCTGCTTCGCCTTCATATACGCCAACTCGATCAAAGGCAACACACATCCATACAGAGCCGCCACCCCCAACATCATGAAGAACCCCACAAAGTGCTCCTTCTGGCTTTCATTAGCCGGCCGATCGCCGTTCGTGTGCAGGCCAAGAATAAGCGCTCCCACTGTCAACAACACCACAGCATTAATGGAGAAAGGTGTGAACTTGTGCTTCACTATCAAAAGAGCAAAGCCCGCCTGAAACGCCAAGTGTGATGAAAGGAGCAGAGCCGAGGTGGAGACAGGTAAAAGAGATGACCCATAAGCATACATGTAGTCATCTAGTCCGGTTAATAACCCCAATACAACGCAGGCGGCAAAAAGGCCAGGCTTAATCAAGAAGACCTTTGCAGCGGCGCCATGGCCTTCTTTGGAACGATGGCGGCGATGTATGTATGAGATGGAGAGTGGGACTAGTATGACCGGCCATCCACCAGTCTCTAGCCAACTTGATAGCCACTTGCGCTTGCCGCCGCGGAGGAAGTAGAGCCTGGTGAGCAAGGGTCCTGCGGTGTTGCCAATTGATAATATGATGGCGTTGAAGATGAGGAGGGTAGTCTTCATCATGGCCTTGTTTTGGTGGTTGTTGGGGTGGTGGTGGTGGTTTTGTTGTTGGGTTCTGGCCTCTATGTTTGAAGACATGATTTGCAGACCCCAAGTGGTTGAGTGGTGTGGATAACGCTGAAAATCTGGTCTCAACAAAGACTGAGGTCCCAAAATCAGATCTCTATTAAATTTCAAGTAATACGTGATTAGATTAATATAGTAATTAATCCTAATCCAGATTAAAAGTAATCAATCCACACAATGAGAATGACATACCATGTATACGTGGAAAAATCCTACTTGAAAAAAAAAAAAAACACAGGCCTTATCGTTTAGGTCAACAGACAACCAAGCACTAAATAAAATTGAAAGTTACAAAAAGCAACTCACAACCCTTTTCCAATTGCAACTCAACTTAAAGACTGCGCTGTTTTGCCGACTGCTCGCCATACACCTTTACCGTGCTTGAAACGAACACATCGAAGCCGCCTTCAAGATGTCTCTACTGTAAAAGAGTAGAACGGAACAAGAATCCAAAGCTTGATCTTCAGCACAGCAACTAAAAGCTTTGGGTGATGATAGACCTTTCAAAATATTTTCTAGGGTTTTGTATGGAAGAGAAGTACTTTTGAATAGAGAGATAATGACTATTTATAAGCCTTGGTTCGTGCCTCAAGAGGTATAGTTCAATTAGGGTTCAGGAACTCATCTTAAGAAAAAATAGGAATGGACAAGCGAAATGTAGAAATCACAGCTCGAGCGGCCAAGGGGATGGGTCGAGCGGCAGAGCCTCTGTGAGGGTCCGCTCGAGCGGGTGGTACATCCGCTCGAGCGACCACAGCAAAAATCTTTTGAAAATATCTCTGTTCCTAGAACAATTCTTGGACGTCTTGGGAAGTCCGTTATATGAAAATTACATATTATAAATCAACCCGGTTTTGTTCAATTCCCAATGAATTAGCCAACACTCGTAAATCCTTACAAACGCTTTCCTGGGTCTTGCTTTGTAGGGAAAAGGGTTGTTCACAAAGGTCTCTGAACAAGAAAAATTACAATGGGATACCATTATTTGATTTGTTTGTTTATCTTTTGTTTTTGGTATTAGAGCTATGGGCAAGTGGCCACTTCATGATTTCCTTGTTTTTTTTGCCCCTGCCAAGAGGGTTGGGACCCACAATCACAGCTGGGAAGAGGGCGGCATAACCCTGGATAGTTGAGGTGATCACTTCAGCCATTGCCCTTGAAACCTAGAAAAACATAGAAGTTATCTTCCAGTACTTGGCCGTGAAACATAAACTAAAAGAGGAACGGTGTTAAGAGACAAGATTAAATGACAGGCCCTCGAGAGAATTGAGATGTGTTTATGAAAAAATGCCACTGATAATGATTATAGTACAAAAGCCTGTAAAAATGATTATAGTTACAAAAACATCTAAAATACCTCATGGTCTTTCAAATGTGAGTACAAAGTGCCATGGGGATCTTTTAAAAAAAATCCTTTTAGTATTTCTCCTCATTTCAGGGTACTTATGCTAGTATAGATTATTGAGCAACTTTGTGGCTCTATCCCATCATATGATACCATGCCGGGCTCACAAGTTCAACGATAGGACCAGACATGCTGGTGGTATAAAGATGCTCATCAATTGGTCTTATCTTGTTATATTTTGATGGCCTGGTCATCTATTCAGTAGTTGTATTTAATAGGGCATCGGGCATCAGGTGGGCCGTGAATCGTGATGATTGATAGGCAAGAGTTTCCAAAAGGATTTGGATTTAATCATAAATGGGACCGCTGTCTAGATCTGTAATGAATTTAAATTTTTAATGATTTTTCCAAAACTTCCTAACTTCAACAAAAATGGATGTGAGTTTTTTCCCCCCCTGTGTCATCCATCCAGATGGCCTTGCCAAGAGGAAGTATCAACTGACTTTTATTAAATGTATCAAACCCGTATGATTTCATATTATAAATCTTACTTTATCGTAGCTCAATCCATTATCAGATGGATCAAATGTTAAAAAAGTGATCTCCACTTCTTTGTTGTGTATTTTAAGCACATTTTTCATACGTGACTAAACCTAGATAACAGAGGTTGATGAGGCAGAACTCAGCCTTGTGCTAATACATTTGGAGGTATATGCATGGTTTGAAATTCGATCAACATTAATATTCTAAATCTTGGCCATGAATTCCACCTGTGATTTATACAAATCCTCTCATAAACACTATGCATAAAGGATAATAAAACTCAATTATTAAATCACAGGTGGAGGTATATGGTTTAGAGATGATGTCGCAATGACACCGCAGTTCCCAAGCACACTGCCATATTATAGCTAATGAGACCAGCAAAATGTAATACTTGTTGAATCTTACTCCCCATTGAGCTACCACTTATCCCCAAAATCAATTGGTGATGGAAACGGTATAACAATTATTTTTTGGTGAGGGTGAGGGCGAGGGCTTGACCACAATTATGACTGCTCAGAAACGAGGGTGGACGTTGACCTCAACAATACTTCACCTCACCAAACTTTGAACTCTCTTCTCTTGGAAGAAACTACAATGCATTTTGGAACTATAAGCTTTGGGGTGAAAGCTATGAAGAGAGAATCAATTCTTGTACACTGACAGTATAATACTTCTACGTTATTGATTTAAATATAGAAAATCTTAAAAAAAATTATATATAAATTAGCTCTTTCTAACCTACTAGATAACCAATTATAAAGTAAGAACATCAATATATATAAGGCACCCCTCAATTGGGTAGGAAAGGTTTCATGCAAATTTTAAATTGTCAAAAGCTTGTTTTATCTGATCACCATCCATTGTGAGCCCAAAGTATCTAAAAAAATCTGTCTAATCGGCGATTGTGGGCCCAAAGTATCTACATAATTTGTTTATGATTAGATTCTGAGGTTTCTAAACTCTTTTTGATTGGTGGCCTACAAATTATGACTTTTCTAAACTCTTTTTTGATTGGTGGCCTACAGATTATGACTGTCCCGTGTTTGCAGTTAGTCCTGGACAATGACAACCTTATCTTTAAACAACTTTAGACTATCTCAATCATTTTTGTTTTATTGAGAATCTCAAATCTGTTTATCAAGTGCAACAAGATGAAATCCAGAACCTTTCCTATCTGCATTCCCTCACACTCTGTTCTGTGGAGAGAGAGAGAGAGAGAGAGAGAGAGAGAGAGAGCATTCTCTATCATTCTTTAGGAGTTGAGAAAGACATGAAGAAATTAAAGAGCAAGGACAAACTGGTTGATGACTGTGAATACTTAGGAATTAATTTTATGTGGTTTCAATTTAAGTGTTTGGTGCAAAAAATGAATTTTATTGGTATCAATGTTTTGTGCTTCTTGTGCCAAGTTGTCAGAGATAACAGGAATAGGTTAGTTGTTAGATACATTAGAGATACTTAGCAGGCGAAGAAAAGGTGAGGTTTGATGAAGAAGAACTTAGCAGGGGCGCCATTGCTTTCTTTGGAAAGGCAGCAGCGATATATGTATGAGATGGAAACTGGGATTAGAATCAGGCTAGCCAACTTGATAGCCATTTGTGGATGCTTCTGCGGAGGAAGTAGAACATTATGAGGAGGGTCTTGAAGTGTTGCCTGTCGCTAATACGATGGCCTTGATAGGGAGGAGGGTTGTCTTCATTATGGTCATGTTTTCGTCATAGTTGGGGTGGTGGTGATCATGTTGTTGGGTTCCGGCCTCTATGTATGAAGTCATGATTTGCAGACTACAAGTAGTTGGATGGTGTTCTTATATAAGGGAAACCAGTCCGCCTTGCTAATCCCTTCGGACAGGACCATATCAAGTGATCATATGTGCAAAAAAGGGGAACCCATGGGAAAACGATGAAGTGCTTTGGTTACCTCCTCGATCGAGGCTTTGTCCAAATTCAACATTGAAAATATCAAAGTCAGACCCTGTTTTAACTCGACATAATGCGTTTGAAAGCCGTACCAGCTCGGATCCTATGAAAATTCCGAAATTAAGCTTGGTAAGGTAGGTGGACTTCTCATGAATTTCACTTGAATAGGCCCATCATCCCAATTGTTAGTACAAAAAGTAGAGTGATCAGTCTCATGGCGGGTGGAAAACCAAAGTGAGATTTTGGAAGGACTTTATAAGAAAAAGCATTTATTTTAGGCAAATGATCTAGAAATCTAAGTATGTCGCACCTAGTGGACTTACATTATGACCCATCTGAATGGACCACAAAAACACACCTCCTATGATGGTCATTGATCCCATCCGTTTGCACCAATCCGAATGGATTGAACCGTTTGATCAAAAGTCAATTTATATATAAATATAAAGCTATTAAACTTGGGGGCCGGCCAGAGGCACCAGATTGACTTCAAATTAATTTGATATATGTGGTCCCACTTGAATCTTTTGATCCCCCGTCCCATGATCAATGGGATTTATAGGGTCCCTGGTGGGCCCCAATAGTTGGATGTACTGTAAGAATGTATAGGAGCAAACTTCTCATGGCAGGCATATATGCAAATGAGCCTAAGCCTTATAGGGTTTTGACCTCTAATTTATTTGATGTTTCATAACCAAAATAATAGGAGGATTTATATGTTTCCTCAATCATCTCAGGCCCGCTTACACTGTCTGCGAATTTCAGACTCTTATTTTTTATTTCTTCCGAGCCTCATAGGATCGAACTACTATCTTGTGTTTCATCTCCAAGCCAATAGGAGTATTTATATGTTCATTCAATCACTTCATGAGGCTTTGAATGCTATGGTTTAAGTCTTTTGGGTCATTAGCAAATGATGTTTCAGCATTTGTTTATACTTTATACATCTTGATTTATTCCTAATAATTCAATTGGCTTGTTCTCCAATATTGAGCATTATATTAATGATCATCATGAATAGACTCTTATCCCTTTAATTTAAGTGGACTATGAAATAACCCCCCCCCCCCCCCCTCTGCTGTATCATTTTGTGAAAAAGCCTTGCTGATTGTGGAGTTTCTGTTATTATTGGTTTGACTTCTATTATTTATCTGACCACATCATTGATCCACAAAAGCCACATTTTGATTAGAAAAAGCTTGGGATTTATGAGATTAATATTGATTTTCATAGCTTTGCAATGGGAGAATCAAATTCTAATACGAAGGAACAGGGTAATCCTTTGGAATGGTCACGAAACTTTGTTTCTATCTTATGACAGGCCTGCCAACACAGACAAATTATCACAGATAGGTCTGAATTTAAAGCAACACGTTTAGATAATGATAAGAAGAAAAAAAAATTGTGATTCTTCAAATCGGGTATGGTGAATCCCACATGTAGCTACGATCGACTTCGCAGTATTATATTTTGAAAAGTTTCCTAAATATATCCTAATAGGAACCTATCAATCTTTCCATTTTAGGGAGCTTCCAAATATCTTTTGTATTTCTATGTAGCAAAAGAGCATATTATGATACCTAATTAGTCTTCTTTATTGTAAATTTAATTTGATCTTTGTGCCGAGAAATAACTGTCAAGTGTTGGGAAGTCCCATATCCCACATCGCCCAAGTTTAAGGTTGGACTGGGCTTCATATACTTGTTTAGGCCTTTCACCCATCAGCTAAAACTTTTGGATTGGTATATACTGTCGTTCTTGTGTAGCTCACTTGAGAGGCCTATAGAAAAACCAAAACATGTAACGAAACATCTAAGGAATGGAAAGCATTGTTTAGCCAAAGAAAAGAAAAAAGAAAAAGAAAAAAAAATTAACAAAGAGCTTTCCCTGTATAATTTGTGTGTGCATTTGGTTCAATTCTCCAAAGCTTAGTGCACATGCACCAAGTCCTACGTCTAATGTTTAATCACAAAATTCATTTTTCTTTTCATCACACACATGCTACTTAAGTCCCTTATCTACGGAGTTAAGATTGAATTGAGGAATGATCGATCCCTGATTGTCTGCAGTGCTTAAGTACTAAAGTCAGTAGTGTATGTTCCATATAATTATCAATTCAATTGTGGGCATCCAATTGCCATAAAACTTGAAGGTGGAGTTACAGGGAGAGGTACTATTTATGAGTGATTAGTATTAGGTTCTCCTTGCTGTTGGCAAGTTTTGCTTGTGACTCGTATCTTAGACCACCATCAACGAGATACCAATCATGGGTCATCTTGATTAAAGAATATAGTGAATTTTGTCAATGGATGGCAGAATTTAGCTACATTGGACCTGTCTATGAGACCATTTGGACGATGTTGGCAAAAGAAGGGCATGATTGAGCCAATTACAGAGCAGTAAATTTAATTTCTTCATACTACCAGAGGGCACTAACTATTATTTCAGATGATTACTCATAGTATGCTCATCTATAAATACATACAAGCCATGATATTCCACTAAAACATCATATTCAAACTCCCTTGTTTCACAATTCCTTTGAATGAGTTGGGCTTCTTGGACACATCATGGACGGCCCACCATAGCTCAATATGGGTTGGGCCAACTTCAATCCTTCCTTACTATAGATTAGCTACAGGCCAACTCAAGCTCGAGGTTGAGCTTGGCATTAATTTAGTCAACCTTGGTTTGCTTGTAATAAATGGAGTCAAACTGGATCCTATTCTTAATTAGAAGTCAAACCTGACTGAGGAATGCTTGAGCTTGGCCTGACAATGCATACAGAGTTTGAGATGAGTCAAGCTTGACTCAAACATTACCTCCTTGACACCACTCTTATATGAGAACTATTAGAGCACAATCAACCTGATTAGGTTCACTTCTCGATATCAAAAACCAAGAGTAACAAAGAAACAGATAGCTTGTATGATAGGCTAAGACACCTAATTGAATCCTAGTTGGTGTATGTTCAAGACCTTAAAACCAGTAGAAATAAGATGATGGCTTGAATGGAGAAGATAAAAACCTTTTCCAAAAACAAGTATGAGAGGATAGGAATCATCAAGCGGTGTGACAAGACTAAGATTTTGATTGAACAGTAAACAAAGAAAATAATTTACAATCTGGGCTGCAGGCAAGGACAACTGTACGTCCATGTTAATAACTTATTCATACAATCCAAGCTCACCACGTGGAAATCACATCACACACTATTATCGGCCGATGATGGAGCCGTATTTTGACTCTTACTCTTCTCATATTCTCCATAGAAGTATGGGACAAAACCCCACAAACTCAACGCCAGAGCCAGGCCTTTCTCTGCAGTAAACCTCTCCTTGTAGGCAATGACACTGGGCACCTTTGTAAGGGGCAGCAGTGTGGCAGCGAGGACACCAGCGCAGAAGGAGGAAGTGTAGAAGAAGATGCCTAGTGATCCAATGAACAATAGCTGAGAAGTGATGGCTAATGACAACAAGACCACACAGTACTTGGTTTCTCCAAGCCCATATGCACTTGCTTCTCTTGGAATAGCCTGACAAACAGCAACAACAATCACTTGGTGATGATCATGGTAAAGCAGCAAACAATGATATGAGTTTATTTGTTTTTGGTTACGTGGACCTAGAACTTTTATTTGAGTGGGGCTGGCAATGGTCAAATTGAGAAGTTAAATAATAAAATAGAATTTTTAAGGTATTATTTAAATTTTATTTTGAATCTCGCAGGTGTGGCAGCACCCATGTTGTAACACTTAGGTTCGCCCCCGAAGTAGGGCATGGGGTTGTGTAGCACTTTGGCCATGTAGTGGGTACTGTAGGAGAACTCCCCTCTCTTTTAACATGGGACACTGGTGATAAATTTGTGGGCCTATTTCGCAAGTCTTATCTATTTGCCATAACAAAATAGATCATGTCTGTTTGAAATCAGGGGTGTTCATGGCCCGGATTAAGGCATATCCCAGCCCGGCCCGACTTTAGAAACAGTG
Source organism: Persea americana (assembly GCA_029852735.1). Taxonomy (NCBI): domain Eukaryota; kingdom Viridiplantae; phylum Streptophyta; class Magnoliopsida; order Laurales; family Lauraceae; genus Persea; species Persea americana. Next base: position 56,082,734 of record CM056812.1, read on the forward strand.
GCCGAAGCCCTCCCCAAGCCCTATACGGGCTATAAAAGCAGTGAGGCCTGAGCCTGCCTATTTAATCAATCGGGTCAAGCTGAACCGGAATTTTCATTACTTTTGTGGGCATTATAGCACTAGTTAAATTAAATTACATGCATTTCTTACACAAGCCGGGCAGGGCTACGGCCTTTCCATCACTTAATCCAAGCCAGGCCCAAAGCTAGCTAGGCCCGGATCAGGCTTAGGTTGGCTTGGCCTATGAGCACCCTTATTTGAAATAGAGATAAGTCAAAGAAATATGATCGAAATAGACTGTCTGTTTATATGATCCAATTAAAAATAGTAAATTCATCATAGTACTATAAAAGTTATATAGTCCGGACACAGTTAAATTTGCTAAAAAGTAGTACATAAAATTATAAAGTTTGTATGGTACACTTGAAAAATGTTCTCCTACAAGCAACAAGAAGTGTAGTCCAGCATTATGGTGCCCACTTCGGTCTACCTTTGATAAGTGCAGCCTCTTTGATAGTCTTTTCATCACATGATCCTCAACCGGGCCCAATATCACACTCATTGAACCTTCACTCTCACTATTGGATTCAATTTTAAGAAAATCTGTGTTTACGAAGCCATGAAACTTTAAGGTCCTTAATCTAAAGGCCACAATAATTTAGTGGGGCTGACTTTTTGATCCCCGTATCAATGAGGAGACCTTCCAGTATATACCCTCCTTGTACTAGTAAATTTGCCTGTAAGTAGCCCCACGAGCCGGACTATATATAAGTTATATGCATGCGTAGGTGAATATTATCCTCGCAAACTCATTAAAAAGCTGCATGCTTTTATCAGTTACCTTTTGAAAGGAGGCAAAAAGATATTAAAGTTGATTTTACGAGACATACACGATCACTTTGCCTGAAAGTCTAGATGGACATCATTCACCGTTGAACACAGTATAAAAAACAACTTGCTATACCATCATTAACTTTGGAGTCCTTGAAATCTAGTGCCTACAATTATTAGGGTGCAATCATATTTTGATTTGCCCCTAGCTAGTTGACGTTCAGATCTATCCTGCCCTTCTTTCCTCCAATTGTCTTGAATCCAATTGGGTCTCATAGAAGGGGCGCCTTTTCGGTCGTAAAGAATCCGGGGTGATGACAGCAGCACCACACTCAAGAAAGGTGAAAAGGATAGCTTGACTCTAGTGTGACATGAATAAAGCAAGATCCTGTGAGGATTTCTTGATGAGCTGATTAGTATTTTTATTTTTATTTTTTCAATTTGGGGCGATGCTTTTTTACTTGTTTCAAACAAAAAGTTTTAAACTCATTTTCCTTGATCACACATTAATAGCATTTTCTCATAAAGGAAAGGGTTGGGGTGGCTTGAATATGTAAGAAACTTGGTAGAAGTGTCAGATTAATGTGCAAAAGACCTTGTAAACAAGGTTTGGTTGGAGTTTCACTCCCATGCTCTGACTTGTGCAGTTGGTTAGGAACGTACAGATCCCATGCCCATATGCTTCTGATATTGATTAAAGATAAGTGGTACCAAAGATATTGTTATTTTTTATTTTTGTTACATGCCTGGAAATCTTTGTTTATAGGCATTCCTACGGTGCAGACGGCAGTAGCAGTAGAGCTAAGGATAAGCTGAAACTGCAACATAAGCTGTAACTCCCCGTCTCTTAACCTTCGATTAATTATAGCTAATTGCTTGATTAGTTAGTAAGTACGTTTAGAGTCTTAGCAAGTCGGGTTTGGCGTGTAGATCTCGTGTGGGAAGTCTAGCGCGAGTTTGAGTTCGTTTGAGTACAGTAGGGAATTGTTTGTAATTTTAGGAAGTTTTCAGGGGTTTTTATGAGATTATGAATTTTATAAGTTTGGGTGCATCGGATAAATCTCGGCATTTCACGAACTTTAGTCTTATACCGCATTTCGATTCGACGCGTTGAAGAGGCCCGAATATCCACATTTGGTTAACCAAGGACTAAACTTAAAATACCCTTTAACCTAATCTAATATAAGCCACATCCCTTCTTTCTTTCCATCCTTTTCTCATTTCACTGTGCCATCCATCTCCAAAGCTCCCAGCCCCTTTACTGCCTCCTCATTGCCGCCGGCTACCGGAGCTCCGGCAGCGCCGGTGAAGCTTCCCATCTTCTCTCCCAAGCTCCCAAGATCACTCTCATCTCCTTTTCTAAGCTTTTTATCAACAACCCACTTCAAGGTAAGCTCCTAAAGCTTGTGAGCCTAGTGAATCTTCCTCCTTTGGTTTAAAAATGGATTAGAGAAGCTCACCCAACCCATTTGCATCCATTTTGTAGTTGGTTTTGGGTTTGAGAACCCTTTGTGCAAGTTTGAGCTTTAAGAGGACTTTTCCCTAATTTTTCTTCTTGGATTTTGGTCAAGCTCTTTATCAGGGCAAGTAGATAAATATGTCTATGCTTCATATGCTTGTCTTCATTGATTGGTATGGATGTATGATGGTTTAGATGTCATTTGCTCATTTGATGTTTTAGAAGTTTGAAAACATGATAATTAGGTGTTGGTTTGATTTGAATGAATGGAATGGATTTGTAGTTAGAATGGACTTGATGAGAGGGGGTATGGATATATGTGGAGAGGGTAAGACCCTATTTTTCCTTGTTTGCAGGTGTGAATGAAGGAAGGGAGTGGAACTCCTCAGTTTTGAACCATCACAGAACTCGCTTTAGAATTCTGGGAGCAGTCGGTTAACTGAACCTGGGTGTCGGTTAATCGAACTGTAGTTTGGTGACCCTCGGTGACCTGTTGGTTCCAATTCCAGAGAGTGACATTTTCTGAAGGAGTTGGACTGTCGGTTAGCTTATCGGTCAACCCTTTGGTTGATCGAACTGCACTTCGGCCACCTGTCGGTTCCAATTCCAGAGAGCTTCATTTTTTGTCGTGTTGTGCAGTCGGTCGACCCTTGGTTAACCGAACTTGTCTGTTAACCGAACCTGCTATTGACTTGACTGAATTTCCCCCTTTTTGAAAAGGTTTTTCCCTTGGTTTAAGGACTTAGGTGGAACCTTGATTACCCTTGTTGGACTCATTTGACTATGCACAAGGGATGTTTTGAGCAGATGATTCCTTGTACTTATTCCAGTTTTCTTGGGTTTCAACTTCACTCAATCTTGAATGGTACTGGACAACGGGATACCCTCCTTTAAATCTATGCACGAAGACTATTCGTTCGGGTATCGTGAACCTTATTCCCTTCGTTAACTGAGTAGGATTGTACGAGACTTTGGGAATAACAATGGACTTAGGATTGGATTGTTTTATCGCTTCTAATTCCGATTGGTACTCTCTATATGAAATGTCCATGTTTACTAGCTCTGTTTACTTTACTTGTTTGAGATCACATGAAGAACTTAGATGATGGACTTAGGTTCTCCTTTGATGTTCCGTTTATTCTGAAGTTTGTATGAAGTGTTAAGACTAGGCGGCTTTGATTGTAAGGCTTGAAGAGAACTACTAATGAAGTCTAGAGTTTGTTGGAAGTCTAATCTGATTAGAAGCATAGATGTTTCTCTATTGTTTGATGAATCTTGTTCACGCAAGAAAGCCTAGTCCCTTACTGATGTTTGTTTAGGATTCTGTGTATCAGGCATCACTCGGCTGTTAACATTCAACACAACTGGGGCACCACCTGTGTGAGGACTTTGAATTTAGAACCTTGAGGGAAGATTAGGCTAGAGCCTACGGGGATCGAGTCGTATGAGCCAAGAGAGGACCGTCTGCAGATCGGGTCGGTGTAATGGATACCAAGGGTATGAGTTAAGCGGTGCCTTTGACTTATCACCAGAATGAATATTTAACTGCCAATGGGGTATCACTCTGATTGAATGGGGTATGATCCCAATTATTAGCCCATGTGGACTGCCTATCTTGATAGATGTTTATGTTAGTGTATTCTTGATTCCGATGCTTTGCATTCTTATGACATTGTCTATCGTTTACTCTATTTAGTTCTGTATATCTTTGGTGATTTATATAGTATTCTGCTTGTCGACTGTTGTGTCTGATAATGCTATTCTTGGTGCATAGGTACCGAGCCCTTCTACCTCGAGGAGGAGACGACGGAGGAAGTTTAAGCAGATCAGCCTGATGACTTCTTAGATTATAGTATGGACTACATTGTATAGCCGTATCGACCCCATACACGAGAGCCATCACGCTATTTCTAGATTAGCTTCATCTTTTGGTTTCTTTCATCCATCTTTTGATTAGGCCCAGTTGTTGTATGGCCTTTTTATTGTAATTAATACTTTGTCAACTGTCTTCAACTTGAACTTAGTTAATGTATTTCAGTATTTGCTCTTAACTATACAATTTTGAGGTACCTCTTGTAATTATGAAGCTTCCTCTAATTGTTGTCTTATTCGAGGAAATGTTTACCCCTCACAGCGGTTTTCAATCTAGATGGGACACGATTGGGGCCAAGTTATATTTGATTTATGTGGAAAAAATTTAAAATTGACCATAATCTCGCGCATTACCCCGGCCTTACTTTTGGGGGCATGACACAAGCATATAGGTGATGACCTTGGATAACTTAGTGTAAGCAAACTCAGTACATGGCAATATAAGTGTCACAAAGAACCTCAATAAGTACGCCCCATCAGAAACATTGGGAGGCCGATCACCGCCCTTGCGAATAGCCAGAATGATGGTCCCCACCGTCATCAATACAATTGCATTGATTGAGTAGGCCGTGGACCTATGCCTAACTTTCACAAACACAAAGAGGGTGGTGAAGGAGAGCTGCGTTGCAAAGATGAGGGACGACGTCGAGACTGGTAGATAGGATAGGCCGAGTGAGTACATGAAGTTGTCAAGGTCGACGAGTAGGCCAAGGGAGACACTGGCCATTAAGAGCTTGTGCTTGATTAGTGTGATTGGCGCTTTTTGCGACGGATTTCGGAGCAAGGGGATTGAGATGGGGATGAGGAGGATGGGGATGCCGACACTTTGTAACCAGCTAGCCACCCATTTTCTACTACCCCATGGAGGAAGTAGAGCTTGCTCATCAAAGGGGAAGCTATGGTCCCAAAGACCATGGTCACCGCCCTTTCTTTTTGTTAACCTCTTGTTTTTAGTATATCATTCATAACTGCTGGTTTGTGATATGAGAATATGAAACTTGGGTGAAATCTTTTCTTTGACCTTTTGTTCGGTTGACATTCTTTTTCGTACTGCTTATTCTCTCATAATTAGCCATCACCAGAGAATCAGAATCAGAATTAGAAATGAACTTAATTCTATTTTTGACGCATCCTATTCTTTTATAATTTGCATCACCAGAGAATCAGAAATGAATCAGAATCAGAAATGAACTTAATTCTATTTTTGACATATCCCATTCTCTTATTGTGTGGGTAAAACACCGTGATGACGAAGTTAAACAAAGATCACGACTAAGCTCGCCAAACTCCTCAGCCTCTATGGTAGAAGATTGTCAGCTCGGAAGCTCGGTCAATAGCTTGGCGGCTCGGCAGATCTGTCAGTAGCATGGTACCTCAGCACCTCAGTTCGGCAGCTCGGCATAGATGCCAGCTCGGCACAGAGACAAGCCACGGCCAAACCACCCTTGGACTCAGACTACAATACTAGAATCAGAATGGGCCGCCATTTGCCTCCTGGAAATACGGCGCGCCCAGACAGATATGGGCAGTCATTTATGGTGATAGGATCGCTCATTTATGGCGATAAGAAGCGCGCTTTATCAACCCTGTACGCCAACTGGCTGAAGGCGTGGAAAGAGAGGGAGGGGTGTTGTCCATTTCACCTATTGCTACCAGTCAGGGTAAGGACCGATGGGACCTCACCTCACCTACCCCCACTCACAGAGAGAATGAACGAGGAACGCTCACTTATAAATACGCATGGGATCAGTCCCATGAGAGGTACGCAATAGACAACCCACCAAGACCAACATCTTTCCGTTCCTCTCTTCGTCCTCCTGTTTAGTTTTCTCAGAGCTAACTCAGGCATCGGAGTGCCTTCGGCTCACGGCAGCCAGGGCCTCTGACCCTAGTCTTTCTCCTTCCTTTTCAGGTTCTTGGAGTTCAGCATTCCCCATCCTAAGAAGTTTACCTCGATCTCGTCTCAATCTAAGTAGGTGCCGTTTTCACCGCCTACAGTTTGGCGCCGTCTTTGGGGAACTGAACAAAAAGCTTGTGAACACTATGCCTCCAAAAACCAGAAACGGCGAAGGACCCTCCAGAGGCAAGGCTTTGTCCATTCAGCCTACGCTGGCGCAGGATCTTCCACCTCCACCCCCTTCGCAAAGGAGGTCTGGGGGGAGATCTCCCACGGTCCAAACACAGTCGCGGTCAAGGGGAGTAACCATGCTCTCCCTTCGCAACGTCCCACCTCCGGAGCAGCCCCGCCATAGCCATAAGCGGCCCGTGCAAGGCGACAAGTCAGTCACCAAGCCACACGAGAAGTCAGCGCGGGCTGGATCACAGTCCCATCATCAGGCCAGCCTTGATCGAAACGAAGACCCCCGCCTGGAGGACATCAGAGCACAAAACCGCCTCATCTAGGAACAGCATGAGCTTATCCAACGGCTCAAACAACAGCTCGAAGACAAGAAGGATCAGAGCCCGCCGCCCAGGCGCTTGGGCCACGGGCAAGACCTGAGGCACGTCCTCAACAGTAAGAGGCGTGACCGAGACCAAGGGGAAGAAGGCTCCAGCAGCAGCCACATGCACGAAGGGCCAAAGAAGCAGCGCCAGGGGTCGGAGGATGAAGAGCTGAAGAAGTGGATCGACCAGCAGGTGAAGCAGACTATCCGCCGGAATATGGAGACTGCTGGTATCGACCGAGACCAGTATACCGCCTTTGAAGCTGAAGATACTGGCGCGTCTCCCTTCTCTAGGGAGATTAGAAAATACACACTCCCCGAGAAGTTCAGTGTCCCGAGGTTCACCCTGTACGACGGGACCTCGGACCCTGCTGCTCACCTCCGACATTACATCCAGAGGATGTCGGTCTGGGGGGATGACGATTCTCTGAACTGTCGAGTCTTTTCCTCCAGTTTGGCGGATCTCCCCCTACGGTGGTTCTGTTCGCTTCATGAAGATTCTATCTCCAGTTGGCGGCAGCTTCGGACCTCCTTCCTGGGGAAATTCCAGGCTCATCGCGTCATCCCGAAGACCAATGCCGACCAGATGGCCCTCCGAATGCAGGAGAACGAGAGCGTCACTCAGTTCGCTCGCCGGTTCTGGACTGTCTACAGCCAGATCGAGTGCGCTTCTGAGGAGCTGGCAGTGAGGTCTTTCCAGCTGGCTCTGCAGCCAGGCATCCCGCTTCGGGCGCAGCTGGTCATGTACCCCGTGACCACCATGCGGGAACTGATGACCCGAGCAAATCGGTTCATCCTGGCAGAAGAAGATGAGGCGCTAGGACGCGAGAACTTCGGCCTCACCAAGAAGAGCCAATCGGTGAAAGGAGATAACAGGTCCTCCCGGAGGGAGGATCGTCACAGAGATCCGTCCCCGGATCGGCGCAAGGCCCGGTCCTCGGAGCAGCGCCGAACCCCCTCAGCTTCGGCATCGGGATCAAGGAGCGGCAGAAGGTCAGGCCACGAGCCGACCTCCTTTGTGGCAGTAAATACCATTTTTAGGGAGCCAATCTACCGGCTCCTCAACAAAAGAAAGGAGTAGCCTTTCTTCAAATGGCCGTGGCCAATGACGACCGACCCCTCCTCCCGGGACCAAAGTAAGTTCTGTGCCTACCATAAGCAAAATGGGCACAGGACCGACGAATGTAGGAGCTACAAGTTCCACCTGGAAAACCTGTGAAGGAGGGGCACCTCAGGGAGTACATCAAGCAGGAGGGCCAAGGTGATGACCGACTTCCGCGGCGGGACGCTGGCAACCAGGACAGCGAGCCAGAAGGCGTCATCCACATCATTCACCTCGCCGCCCCACCTAAGAAGAGCTCTCAGGCTCGCGCCGAGGCCAGGCGCGCCTCCCACCAAAAACAGGTGCTGACCGCGGCACCAGAGCAGGCCGCGAAGAAGGCCAAAACAGAGGGGGTCAGAATATGGTTTTCTGACAAGGACCTGGAAGACGTCGAGCTACCGCACAACGACGCTCTAGTGCTCACCTTGAAGCTACAAAACTTCTTGGTTCAGAGAGCCCTCGTCGACCCTGGCAGTTCATCCGAGGTCCTCTACTATGATTGCTTCAAGAAGTTGGGACTCAAGGACGAGGACCTCCAGCCTGCCCGCACCCCTCTGGTCGGCTTCAGCTCCAAGCCTGTCTATCCCAAGGGTAAGATCTCCCTTAGAGTCCAAGTAGGAGGCGCCTGCAGGCAAGTCGACTTCCTAGTAGTTGATGTCCCTTCCTCGTACAATGTCATAATGGGGAGGACATGGCTGCATAGCATGGAGGCGATGCCCTCCACCCGCCATCAGAAACTCAAGTTCCCTTTGGAAAATCGGTCGGGCCGAACTGAGGTGATCACTGTCAGAGGCGACCAGCGCATGGCCAGGCAATGTCTGCTGGCCGTGCTTCCTGACGAAGCTGAGCCGTCCCAAGTCAATGTGACCGAACTGGATAGAGAAGCCGAGCTCGGGGACGTCGGCAGGGCTCCGGCACAGAAGAGCATCGAAGACCTTACCAAGGTCAATATTGATCCCGCCGACCCCGACAGATTCTTTCTCGTGGGAAGCCAGCTCCCCGAGACCGAGAAGACGGAGTTGCTCAACCTCCTCGAAGAGAATAAGGCGGTCTTTGCCTGTACACCTTATGAAATGCCCGGCATTGACCCGGCAGTCATCTGCCATAAACTGAAGGTGGATCCCAACCATAAGCCCGTGCTTCAAAAACCGCGCCGGACTGGGGTCCCGCAGACTGAGGCCGTGGTTGAGGAAGTTCAGAAACTCCTCGAGGCGGGAGCAATAAAAGAGGTCCACTATCCGCAGTGGTTAGCCAACACCGTGGTGGTCAAAAAGAAGACGGGGAAATGGAGGGTCTGCGTGGACTTCACCGACCTCAACACAGCCTGTCCAAAAGACAGCTTCCCTCTTCCGAAGATCGACCAGCTCATCGACGCCACTGCCGGACATGACCGGATGAGCTTCCTGGATGCCTACCGGGGGTACCATCAGATCCCCCTGTACGCGGCAGACCAGGAGAAGACAGCTTTCATCACTCCCAGGGGCACCTATTGTTACAAGGTAATGCCCTTCGGGCTGAAGAATGCGGGAGCGACATACCAGCGGTTGGTCACTAAGATGTTCCAGGCCCAGCTCGGGAAGACGGTGGAGGTCTACATCGATGATATGGTCATCAAATCCAAAAGGTCGCAGGACCACCTGACCGACCTCCGCCAAATTTTTGGCATCCTTCATCAATACCAATTGAAGCTGAATGCATCCAAGTGCGCCTTTGGTGTCAGTTCCGGCAAGTTCCTAGGGAGCCTGGTCACAAGAAGGGGGATCGAAGCGAACCCTGAACAGATCACCGCGATCCAAGAGCTCCAGTGTCCGACCTCGGCAAAACAAGTTCAGCGGCTGACCGGAATGGCAGCCGCCCTGAACCGATTTATCAGCCGCGCTTCGGACAAGTGCAGACCTTTCTTCCAACTCTTGCGAAAGGGGTCCAAGTTCCAGTGGACGTCGGACTGTACTCAGGCGCTGCAACAGCTAAAACAATATCTTTCGTCTCCACCGCTGCTCTCCACCCCAACTTTTGGAGAGGCACTGTTCTTGTACCTGTCGGTCTCGGACCACGCAGTGAGCTCGGTGCTCATCAGAGATGACAACGGCCAGCAAAGGCCCATCTATTACACGAGCAAAACCCTGTTGGACGCCGAAACCTGGTATCTGCAACTCGAAAAACTCGCCCTGGCGCTTGTCAGCGCCTCTTGGAAGCTCTCCCACTACTTCCAAACCTTCACAATAGTGGTCGTAACAGAATACCCACTAAAGGCTCTCTTTCGGAAGGCCGATTTCTCCGGACGGATCTCCGAATGGGCTGTCGCACTGGGGCAATATGACATCAGGTATCAGCCCAGAACGGTCATCAAAGCTCAGGTCCTAGCGGACTTCATCGTGGAATTTACTCCTCAGAGTTCGGCACCGACCGCGCTCGACACCAAACTGGGGGGCGATCGGGGTGCAGAGGTTGTCACCTAAACTGAGCAAGAACAGTCTTGGAGAGAACTCTTGGACTCGTCCTGGAAAGTCTTTGTGGACGGATCCTCAACATCCAAGAGAGCTGGCGCCGGCGTAGTTCTCCAGTCTCCCGAAGGCCTCGTCATCGAACAAGCTCTGACGCTTGGTTTCAGGGCATCTAATAACGAGGCCGAATATGAAGCGCTCATTGCCGGACTTAACAGTGCCAAAATCCTGGAAGCCCGGTCCGTTGTGGTTTTTAGCGATTCTCAGCTGGTGACGAGCCAGCTCAGCGGAGACTACCAAGCTCGGGATGACAGGATGGCTGCATACCTTGCCCACGCCAGGGGACTCCTCTCCCAGTTCGAAAGGGCCGAGGTCCGGCAGATCGGCAGAGAATCCAACTCCCATGCAGACGCCCTCGCCAGCCTCGCCTCAGCTGTGGAAGCCGGTGAAAAAAGAACTATCGAAGTAGAAACACTGCGGGAGCCCAGCATCAACCTCCAACAACCCCGGCAGCTCATGTGCCTGGATCTCGCTTCGAGCTGGATGGACCCCATCATTGCATACCTGAAGGACGACCAGCTACCCGAGGACAGGACTGAAGCTCGAAAGGTTAGATTGAAGGCGACCCGATTCTGGCTGTCCCCAGACAACAAGCTCTATAGAAAGTCATTCACAGGGCCCTACCTCCAGTGCGTCCACCCCAGCAAAGTCGACGATTTCCTCTACGAAATTCACGAAGGAATCTGCGGCAGTCATATAGGAGGTCGGTCTCTTGCCTACCGGGCTATCAGCCAAGGTTACTGGTGGCCCTACATGCAAAAGGACGCCCAGCTCTATGCCAGAAAATGCGAGAAGTGCCAGAAGTTCTCTCACTCTCTCCACCAGCCAGCCCAGGACCTGAGCCCCCTCTCCAGTCCGTGGCCTTTTGCCCAGTGGGGCCTGGACATCGTCGGACTGCTCCACCGAACTCCAGGGAACAAGAGATGGTTGATTGTGGCCACGGACTACTTCATAAAATGGGTTGAGGCTGAACCCTTGTCCTCCATCACCGAATTAGACACGAAGAACTTTGTATGGAAGAATATCATCACCAGATTTGGAATTCCCCGCACTCTCATTTCCGACAACGGTACGCAGTTCGATTCCAACTTCTTCAAAATCTTCTGCCAGGAGTACGGCATTCGCAATGTCTACTCCACCCTGGCGTACCCTCAGAGCAACGGTCAGGCCGAGATCTCGAACAAAGTGCTCCTCGACGGAATTAAAAAGAGACTCGACCGAGCCAAAGGTCGATGGGCCGAGGAGCTGCCAAGCGTTCTATGGGCCTACCGAACTACCCCGAGGCGTTCCACCTCGGCTACCCCGTTCTCCCTTGCCTACGGCATGGAAGCAGTCATTCCCCTTGAGGTCGGCCTCCCGACCTTGAGGTCGGAACTCTGCGAACAGGGTCTGAACGATCTCAACGTGGCGCGGGAGCTGGACTTGGCTGAAGAACGAAGAGAGGAGGCAGCTATCCGCCTGGCCGCCTATCAGCAACAGTTGGTCAGGGGATACAACCAGAAGGTCAAGGAAAGAAGATTCGCGATAGGAGAGTTGGTCTTGAAGAAGACACTTCCTGGCGACCGAGATCCTAACGACGGCAAGCTGGCCCCCAACTGGCAGGGACCATTCAGAATAACCTCGATGGCCGGGAGATTTGCCTACCGACTCGAAGATATGGAGGGGAAGGCGCTCCCGCGACCATGGAATGCGACGCATCTAAAAAAATTCTACTTCTGAAAAATGTAAAGAAATCAAGTATCAATAAAAGACGATTTTTCTGGAACAAGTCTTTGCGTTGCTTAGAGATTCCTCAGAGTATCAACTGTCAGCACGGTGCTTCAGGCAGTAACACATCAGGGTCTGGTAACAGTACCACCATCGCGGCTCGGCACCTCTGTTCAGAGGGCCAACCGCCCTCAGCTCGGTACCTGCACCAGCTGGGGCGGCACAGCCAGATGCACATCAGGGTCCGGTAGCAGTACCACCCTCGCGGCTCGGCACCTCTGTTCAGAGGGCCAACCGCCCTCAGCTCGGTGCCTGCACCAGCTGGGGCGGCACAGCCAGATGCACATCAGGGTCCGGTAACAGTACCACCCTCGTGGCTCGACACCTCTGTTCAGAGGGCCAACCGCCCTCAGCTCGGTGCCTGCACCAGCTGGGGCGGCACAGCTAGATGCACATCAGGGTCCGGTAACAGTACCACCCTCGCGGCTCGGCACCTCTGTTCAGAGGGCCAACCGCCCTCAGCTCGGTACCTGCACCAGCTGGGGCGGCACAGCCAGATGCACATCAGGGTCCGGTAGCAGTACCACCCTCGTGGCTCGGCACCTCTGTTCAGAGGGCCAACCGCCCTCAGCTCGGTGCCTGCACCAGCTAGGGCGGCACAGCCAGATGCACATCAGAGTCCGGTAATAGTACCACCCTCGCGGCTCGACACCTCTGTTCAGAGGGCCAACCGCCTTCAGCTCGGTGCCTGCACCAGCTGGGGCGGCATAGCCAGATGCACATCAGGGTCCGGTAACAGTACCACCCTCGCGGCTCGGCACCTCTGTTCAGAAGGCCAACCGCCCTCAGCTCGGTGCCTGCACCAGCTGGGGCGGCACAGCCAGATGCACATCAGGGTCCGGTAGCAGTACCACCTTCGCGGCTCGGCACCTCTGTTCAGAGGGCCAACCGCCCTCAGCTCGGTGTCTGCACCGGCTGGGGCGGCACAGCCAGATGCACATCAGGGTCCGGTAACCGTACCACCCTCGCGGCTCAGCACCTCTGATCAGAGGGACAACCGCCCTCAGCTCGGTGCCTGCACCAGCCTGAGCGGCACAGCTAAAAGCATCAGGGTCCGGTACCAGTACTGCCCTCGCTTAGAACCGACAAAACTACTCGGCAGGCTACTTGCGTCGATACTCATTCCACCACAAACAAAACCAGGATCATTCACAGAACAAGTGACAAAAAAAATGCTGTTTTATTACGAGAAGATCTGCTTGAATACAATGTATGGCAAAAATAAAGTACATAATTCAGGGAGCTGCTGCTCCCTTATTACAATTGGTCCCGGTAGCTTTCTCGCTGGGAACGGCTGAGGCAGTCTCGGGAACCACTAGAGGAGCGGGGGCGACTGGAGCTGGGGGGACCTCCGAGGATGAAGGGACGGGGGCGAATTCCGAGATGGCTCGCAACTCCGAATCCGAGAGAGGAAACCTGGGGGAATTCTGGAAGATAGGGCTGTCCGTAGGGACACCAACCCTCTTTAAGGCTGCCTTCCACCCAAGTGTCCACGCCTTGTCTCGGATTCCTGGCAGCTGCGCCTTATAGTCAGCTGTCAATTTGCTGACCTCCTCGTTCATCACGGCCTCGTGCTCGGCTAGGAACTCTTCCTTGAGTTTGGCCTCTTGCCCTTTGAGAGCCTGCGCGAGCTCGGCCGCCTTCCCCTCCAGAGCCATCTCTAGCTTTCTTTCAGCCAGCTTTCTCTAGGAGATGAGCCTCCTGTTGGTCCCCCGCAGCATCTGCATGTCTTCCACCTTCCGCGACGACGCAAGCCGGACCTCGTCTAGCTCCCAGGAAAGGTGGACGTTTTGATCCGCCGCCTCCTTTGCTTCCTCTTTGAGGTGCTCGGCCAAGGCCCGCACTGCGTCGAGCTCGGCAAGAAGATCCTCATTTTTCCTCGCCTCCTCCTCCAGGGTCGCATCCCTTGCCGCCAGGGACTTCAGCAGCTCCTCTTTCTCCGCTGCCTAGACTGCTCCCCTGGCTTCGGCTGCGTCCAGCCTTCCCATGCCAGTTTGGCACTTTTGCAAGAGCTGCAGTAAGAACAGAGTGTCACCAAATGAAATGCAGCAGAAAAAGAAGAGAACATGGAGAATAAGTGTGCATACCGCTACCAATGACTGCATTGAGGAGAGCAGCAGCGACTCATTATCCATCTGCGCCCACCCTGCCATGTCCTGGGGAAGGGAGCAAGCTCGTCCCAGAGCGGCAACCACTTTGGGGTTGACCGCTCGGTCCGACTCGGCTAGTTGCCTCCCCAGCACTCCCTCGATGTCCGGTCTCCAAGGGACAAAATCGGAGAGAGTGGCGGATCCCCCGACCGACATGGCAGGTTCTGGGGCAGATGGGGGTTCGACCCTGGGCCTCTTCTCCGGCCTGCGCGCCTCGACGACCTCGGCAGTACCCTCCCTGCCTGAGTCGGAGGGCGACTCTTCGACGATGGCCGGAGGATCTGCGCCGACCTCGGCCGCTGCAGGAGGTCCTGATTGAGCCCCGTCGGTGGCTTCTGGAACCGCCTCGGTCTCGGGAGCGAGAACCTCTGCAGTAGCCGCCGACGACGTAGTTGGGCCGACGTCGGCGCCTCGAGAGGGGTCCGAGGTCTGGCCCCCTATGTCCCCAAATGCTTCGGCGGAGAGGTCTTCGGCCACGAAGCGCTGGCGACGACCGCGCAACATCTCGACTTCGGACTCTTCCGAGCTGGATGTGCTCCGGGACTCGTTGGAGACGACAAACTTCTGCCTCTGCCGCTTGCGCCCGGTCTCGGCTCTCTCGGCCGCTGCTGGTTCGCGGACAGCAGACTGTCCGCCCGATTCTATCGGAATCCCGCTGGGAATCGCGACAGTCACCGTCTCCGGAACAGGGACCTCGGTCTGTACGGTGTCCGGTCCGATGCCTTCCCCGTGAAGCACGGAGTCGATCCCGGTCACCCGCCTCGTGGTGATGAACGACTTGTAGTGCGGCTTGTACCCCACGAGCGAGAACGCGGCTCGGCAGTGATGGCCGCGGTACTTCCGCACCTTCTCGTGCCAGTCACTGTTCACCTTCCACCGGTTCCTTTTGGCAAGCTCCCTCCTCTGTCGAAAACCTGCAGAAACAGAACGATGTCAACAGAAGGAAAGAGACATAATTAAAATACAAAATCCAGGGGGCCTCGGTTTTTACTTGGGGGGACTCCTATTCTGCGTGGTATCCGGGCTGTGGTGCTGGGCTCCGCCTCGCCGAACTCCCATGCCCCGCGGACAAAGACACGGTCCTTCCCCGCGTATTTATAGGAATCCTCCAGCGCGGTCACGAAGGCAGTTCGGTGGAGCCTTAGCCGGAGGTAGTACGTATGCCCCTCTGCGGATTTGCAGAGGTCATACGCCTCCTCGATGTCTGGGACACCAAGGTTGATTAACAGTATCTCGTTGAGCCACACTGCTCCCATGATGATCTTGTACCCGTTGGGAAGCAGCTGGTAGGGGCTCAACCCCCACTCCCGGAGACAGTCCCTGAGGAATGGGAGAAGGGGGAACCGGACTCCTCCCTCCACGACGGATACCAGCTAAAATGGCATCCAGTCGTCGTTGTATGTAATGCCATCGTCAGGGCCGTCTGGCCTGACTTCTACACTCGCAGGGACCTTGTATGCCTCCCTGAACAAACCTATGGACAGTGGGTCACCCAGCCAGTGCCTGTAAATGCCCATTTTCTACCCTAGACGGAGGACTACCTACTAGAAAGGGAGAAGACAAAAGGAAGAAATCCTACGATGAAAGGCTGTGCGAACAGAGTGTTCGCAGGCGACAGGGACAGTACTGTTCTTCAGCAGATTGCAACAGGGATTCTAAGGATCAAAAAGAGGGGAGACAGAGAAGGTGCCCTAATTTATAAAGGATGGAGGCGCCGTTTCAGATTTCGAGAGAAGCCTTTAATGTGGCCCTACCTCGAATAGCCCTAACGACGTCTCGGGCATCCAAGGCCTCCTGCAGATATGATTGCGTACCCTTCGAAGAGGCGACACGTGGCATCGGCGCCGCATTTCCAGAGGACTATTAAATGCCTCGACCGACGAAAGGGCAACCGCCTCGGCTGACGAGAAGAGCTTAATGAGGCACTCCACGTCAACAGAAGGGCTTAATGAGGCACTCCACGTCAGCAGAAGAGCTTAATGAGGCACTCCACGTCAGTAGAAGAGCTTAATGAGACACTCCACGTCAGCAAAAGGCGATAAAGAGGAATCCCTCACCGAACCGAGACCCCGCCATCTCGGCAGTACAGTAGAAACCGGGTACTATTAAAAGATTAGCGGCAGTCCCGGCCTGGCAAAGCCACTCAGCTTCCGACCTGCTCCAAGGAGCTCACAGGTCAAAATCTGGGGGGGAGATTATAGGTATGCAGCAGACCGAGACCACGGTTCATGCGCCGGACCTCGGTCATTGGCGGATGTCTCAATTCTGAGAATGGCCAGGAGTTCGGCTATCCGGACCAACAACTCAAAACAGAGAAAAGCATTGCGACATAAGGTCGACCACCCATTTCATCAGAAACAATGAGAAAGAAAGCCAGAGTGCAATCAAAGTTTCAAAGTTTTTATTAATCAAAGCTCCTGATTACAAGATGAATGGAGATACGATCAAAGAAAAAATTACAAAAAGCCTCAGAGGGCTGCAGCCTCCACATTACAGTCAATCTCTGGAGGGACCTCGGGCACAACCGTGCTGGCCTCAGGAGCGGTCGGGGTAGCTTCAGGAACGGCCGCGTCCGCTTCAGTAGCACTAGCCTCGGGGGCGACAGCCTCAGGAGGGGCCTCGACGACCGCAGCTACTTGGTTGCCCTCGGGATCAGCGCCGGCAGCTGGAGCCTCTTGAGGCGCCCCGGGAGCGACGTTCGCCCCTGGACACGCTGGCGAAGGAAGGTTAGAAGCCCGAGACACGGCCGCTGGTTCCGAGTCCGAGCACGAGAAATTTGGGGGATTTAGGAAAAGAGGGCTATCATCGGGGACCCCAGCCTTGTGCAAGGCTGCCTTCCACCCAAGCTCCCAGGCTCGGTCCCGGATCCCCGGCAGCTGAGCCTTATAATCAGCAGACAGCCTGCCGACCTCCTCCTCCTTGGAGTCGTGCTCGGCAAGGAACTCCTCCTTGAGCCTGGCCTCTTGCTTTGCCAGGGCAGACTCGATCTCGGCCGCCTTCCCCCTCAAAGCCGTCTCCAGGGAACCTTGCGCCTGGTTCCGCTGGGAGAGGAGCCTCCTGTTTGTCCCCTTCGCGCTCTCCAGGTCGTCTTCCAGTCGCTTCGCCGCAATCCGGAGGTCGTCGAGTTCGGAGGAAAGGTGGAGGTTCTGGCCCTTCTCGTCCTCCAGCTCGTCCTTGAGGCGCTCGACCTCGATCTTAGACTCTTCAAGATCGAAGACGAGGCCGGCGTTCCTGGCCGTCACCTCTGCCAGCGTCACATCCTTGGACGCCAAGGACGCCCGCAGCTCGTCCCTCTCAACCACCCACTCCGCCTCCCGCGCCTCGGCTCCGTCGAGCCTCTCGATGCCCACCTGGCACCTCTGCAACAGCTGCAAGATGAGAACCCGAAGTCAGTAAAACGACACCGGACTAAAAGCTGAGGGAGAAATACTGCACTTACCGACACCAGGGATCGCATCGAAGAGAGCAGGAGCAACTCGTTGTCCATCTCGGCCCACCTCGTCATATCTTGAGGGAGGGCGCAGGCTCGTCACAGCGCTGCGACCACTTGGGGATCGGTCGCGCGGTCTGTCTTGGCCAGTGGCCTCCCCAAAACCTCCTCGATGGCCGGCCTCCACGGAGCCAAAGGAGGAGGAAGGGTCGTCCCACCAGCAGGCAGAGGCGAGGAGGGGCCAGGCGAGGCCTCGACCCTCGCCCTCTTCTCGGGACGCCCGCCCTTAGCAAACTCGGCGGGGCGAGCCCGACCTCCGGCCCCTACAGCATGACCAGAGGATGAGTCATCCGCAGCCACGGCCGGAGGCGGAGCTAGGACGACCTTTGCCTCGTCGGGACAAGCAGCCTCAATCGCGGCGGTACCCATCGTCTCGGCGTCTGGGGCAGGAGTGCCACCCGGGAATGCCGTAGGCAGCCCAGCCACTGCCTGAGGAGGATCCTGGGCCCCGCTCCCGATTTCTCCGAAAGCCGCCGCGGACAAGTCCTCTGCAGTGTAGCGTCGCCCACGCTGGCGTAGCATTTCCTCTTCCTCTTCCTCTTCCTCCGAACTAGACGCTACTAGCCTCGTTCGGGAAGGCAGGGGCTTGGCTCTCGAAGTCCCGGCCGGCTCCGCGGCTGAGGTTGCTGGAGCCCGTTCTACCGGCTCAACCAGACGACCGGTGGGAATCGCAACGGTCACCACCGCCGAGCTTGGTACCACGGTCGTCTCTGTTCTTTGACTCACGCCTTCCCCGCTCAGCACGGAGTCTATTCCCGACACCTTTCTGGAGGTGTTGAAGGACCTGTAGTGGGGTACGTATCCCAGGAGAGACCACGCAGCACGACAGTTATGGCCACGGTAGTTCCTCACTCGCTCGTGCCAGGCGCTGTTCACTTTCCAGCGGTTCCTCCTCGCAAGCTCCCTCTTTTCGCGAAAATCTGCATAGACAAGATCGAGTCAAGAGCCAGACAGAGGAAGAAAGAAAAGAACTGCAAACCGAAAGAACTTCAGCCTTTACTTGGAGGAATCCCTATTTTTCGAGGGACCCGGACTGTGGTAGCAGGCTCTGCTTCACCGAACTCCCATCCTCCTCTGATGAGTACTCGGTCTTCACCTGCGTACCTATTGGAGTCCTCTAGCGCGGTCACGAACCCGGTCCGACGGACCCTCAGCCGGAGGTAGTAAGTGTCCCCCTCTACGGATTTGCAGAGGTCATACGTGTCCTCGATGTTCGGGACACCGAGGCCAATTTCCAGGATCTGGTTGAGCCGCACTACCCCAATTATGATTTTGTACCCGTTGGGGAGTAGTTGGCATGGGCACAACCTCCACTCCCAGAGGCAGTCCCGGACCAGTGGGTGCAGAGGGAAGCGGACCCCCCCTTCCACTACAGAAACCAGCCAGAACGGCATTCAGCCATCACTACAAGTGAGGCCGTCATCAGGGTCGTCCGGTCTGACCTCCACATTGGAGGGGACCTTGTATAAATCCCTAAAATGACCTATAGAACCAGGGTCTCCTAACAGATGTCTATAGACTCCCATTCTCGACTCCGACAAAGACCTATCTAAAAGAGAAAACGGAGAAGGGCCCTACGAATGGGGATTGCCCAAGCAAGAACACTGGAAGTTCGCAGGCACCGGAGTTCTCTCGCAGAGCGCAGTAGACGTCTGAAGAAAAGCAGAAGGAAGTGGAAACGAAGAAGGCGCCCAGATTTATAAGACCTAGGGGCGTCGATTCGGCTTTCAAGGAGAGCCTTTAAGAGGCGTCCCCTCAATCAGCCCTAACGTCCCGTCTCGCAGCCCTAACGTCTCCTTGAAGTAAATGCGAGACAGCCAAAAGAAGCGACACGTGTCACCACTAGCACGATATCCGAGGGCTATTAAATATCGGGGGCAGGCGAAGGGATGTCTCTCAAGGGGAATGCATGATAGCAGCAACCTCCAGGGCCAAGGGGGCCCTCCTGATCAGAAGTTCCCTCGTCCCGGTGCTACCCTCATACGACGATAACCCTCACTTGAGCTCGGTAGTGGAGCCAGCTGTACGGTCATCAAGCTTCTGACCTCCTCGAGCTGGGAAGCTCTCAGAAGTCAAAAGCTAGGGGGCAATTGTGTGGGTAAAACACCGTGATGACGAAGTTAAACAAAGATCACGGCTAAGCTCGCCGAACTCCTCAGCCTCTATGGTAGAAGATTGTCAGCTCGGAAGCTCGGTCAATAGCTTGGCGGCTCGGCAGATCGGTCAGTAGCATGGTACCTCAGCACCTCAGTTCGGCAGCTCGGCATAGATGCCAGCTCGGCACAAAGACAAGCCACGGCCAAACCACCCTTGGACTCAGACTACAATACTAGAATCAGAATGGGCCGCCATTTGCCTCCTGGAAATACGGCGCGCCCAGACAGATATGGGCAGTCATTTATGGTGATAGGATCGCTCATTTATGGCGATAAGAAGCGCGCTTTATCAACCCTGTACGCCAACTGGCTGAAGGCGTGGAAAGAGAGGGAGGGGTGTTGTCCATTTCACCTATTGCTACCAGTCAGGGTAAGGACCGATGGGACCTCACCTCACCTACCCCCACTCACAGAGAGAATGAACGAGGAACGCTCACTTATAAATACGCATGGGATCAGTCCCATGAGAGGTACGCAATAGACAACCCACCAAGACCAACATCTTTCCGTTCCTCTCTTCGTCCTCCTGTTTAGTTTTCTCAGAGCTAACTCAGGCATCGGAGTGCCTTCGGCTCACGGCAGCCAGGGCCTCTGACCCTAGTCTTTCTCCTTCCTTTTCAGGTTCTTGAAGTTCAGCATTCCCCATCCTAAGAAGTTTACCTTGATCTCGTCTCAATCTAAGTAGGTGCCATTTTCACCGCCTACACTTATAATTAGCATCACCAGAGAATCAGAAATGAACTTATTACTATTTTTGACATTGTGCTAGTATCCTTGTGAAAAAATGCAATTTCTGTCACTATTTTTATTGGCTGCATGTTTTATATTTATTTTCCAAAATTTTTGAGTTACCTTGTCTTTGATATCTTTCAGCAGCTTGAGAAGAAATATCATCCAGATGCAAATACAAACAATCTTGCAGCCAAAAGAAAGTTCCAAGAGATAAGAGATGCTTACGAGGTTATTTTGGTTTTGAGTTACTTTGGTGTGTATGTTCCTTTTTTGGTTCATGAATCAATTATTCAGTCGTGTTAGGTTGGACCATAGATTTTGGTGAGCAATGTCATGACCTGTGACATATCGCTTGCATATGATCAAATTTAATTTTCTGCTACCTATTTATCAAGTTCATGGAATGTTGCAAAGACACATGTATTTTCATAAACCACAACTGTTCTTGGTGGTCGTTTTCATCTAAAAAGGAGACCTAAAATTATACCCGCCCTATTCCTCTCCCCTCGCCTTCTCCCCTCTTTCCCTCCCACCCTCTGCTCTCTTTACATAAACCACAGTTGCTCTTTAGGTTTTTTTTTTTGGAAACCTCATTCGTTCTCCTGCCCTTTGCGCTCGTCTCCGACTCCGACCCTCTCTTTGCTCGGCTGGCGGCTGGTGTACTCAGGTCCTTATCTCCCTGGCAGTTGTTGTTGGGTTTTCTTTTATCTGAGTGTATAGATCGGGTCGATCCTAATCAATTAGGTGCGTTCGATTCCTTCAAACGCAGTCTTTGATTTGGTTTTGATTTGTTGCTATTCGATCTTTCTTGTTTTGCAATGAGGCTTGGATTTGTAGGTTTTGGTGTTGGTAGTTAAAGATCTTCATGATCTGCTGGAGGATGTGATTTGAATGTTGGTTGAGATTCATTGATTTTGATCTCTGGAGTTGCAGGTTTTGGTTTTTTTAATGATTTTCCAAATATCATGCATTTCTGATGTGGTTCGATTGCCCTTTACAGTATTTGTTGCATTTTTTAGGTTTTCGTCTTTCAAGCTCATGTTTTTTATGGGAAGTTTTGATTTTTCTGGAAAGTTGTTTTTGTTTAATGCTGGTTAAATTTTTAGGTTTTGAAGTGCTGTTGTTTGATCTTTCTTGATTTTTAACGATGCTTGGATGTGTAGGTCTTGATGTTTCAAGTATGAAGATCTTTATGATCTGGTGTGTGTGATGAGGAATGTTGGTTGAGCTTCACTGATTTTGCTCTTTGGAGTTGCATATTTTGCTTTCAAGTTTAAGATTTTTTTCATGATCTAGAGTTTCTCTCTCTCTCTCTCTCTCTCTCTCTTTTTGTTTTTTTTTTTAAGTTGGTTAGATTTTGCTCTGCCAAGTCCATTCATTTCCTCTTATTCCTTCTTCCTTCTTCTCTTCATCATTCTTCTTCCATTTCAACGACCCATGGCTTGGCGCCGTTGCTTTTATTTCTTCTATCATTCTGTAGCTGCTGTAGCTAAAGGTGCTCTATATCATTTCCTTTCCCTCCCTTTTAACCTCTGCCTCTATGCTCTCAAAACCATTTGAGGCTTGTTTGATTTTTCTTGCTTTGCGTGCATAAGAATTGAGATGGAAAGATGGATCCGGTATTGTCATTAGATGCTCTAATTAATCATCTTTTTTCCTTCTTTGTTGTAAATGCTTTTATTTTCTTCCTTCATGGTAGGTAGATATGGTGGTCCCAAACATGATTTTTGGGTCTTAGATGGTTTTTGATGTAACTTTCATTCATTGCATGTGCCAATTACTACATAGACTATCTCAAGTGGTGTAATGCCCCAATTCCGAATACCGAAGATAATGCTAAGGTACCCGAAGTTGGCGCGCTACTTCCCGGATAAACCGAGAACTTCCAAGATCGGAGTCTGCAATGAGGTCAAATCTTTAAAACTTTTAAACAACATCATAATCAACAGTTATATGCGGAAGCGTAACACAAGATAGCGGAAGCAAATGTATCATGGATATAAATCAAATGTAAAAGTGTGGAAGCCTGGTAACAATCTCAAAGTGTGAATATCAAGTGTATATACATATCAGTCTAACCTACCCATTTCACTACAAAAATAACTCAAAATCCCAAAACAACTGCACTCAACCCTCCTGTGCAGGCTCTCCATCCTCCGGCTCAACCACTTGGTCAGCCAGCCCCCATCCGTAGTCCCCAATTACAGGTGCCTCGTGGATTGTGTCACCCGCGGGATCATAGTCTGGACCTAAGCACCAAAGATGGGTTAGATCTAAAGATCTGGTAATGCACCATATGTAGATAACACCAGATGTACACCACAAAAGAGAGTAATGACAGGTACATAATCATATGAGTGAACAAGGTACATAATCTAGGCAGTTGAGCAGTAATAGCAGTTTAGAGACAGAAAGATAAAGTATCTAATCTAAACAGACAATAAGAGGCATATTCACACAAGGTAGATACACGGTGGGATATTATGCTGCGGCCCTCCCGTATTGTAAACGTCCCGTACCATAAACAGTTTGCGGTGGGGAAAGGGTAATAACCATGCAGGGGATAACAGCCCTGATAAAAATAACATACAATATATATAACACCGATCACACCCCTTTGTCACACCGATCACACTCCTTTTTCGCACCGATCACACCCCTTTATTAGATTAGCCCGAACTTGGTATCACACCGTCCGTCCAACCACAGCTCATCATGATAGCTCTAAGTAACCAGAACATAGCTCCTACCAGAGATGATCAGTCGACTGGTTGAGCTTAGAACAACTGAGTGGATGTTCAATGCCGACTCGAGAAACTAAGTACGGGTTTGTGTCTGTTTAGGCTTATCTTGCGT
Source organism: Persea americana (assembly GCA_029852735.1). NCBI lineage: Eukaryota > Viridiplantae > Streptophyta > Magnoliopsida > Laurales > Lauraceae > Persea > Persea americana. The sequence goes on from CM056812.1 coordinate 56,106,097, forward strand.
GAGCAAGGTCCTACCCAATGTCTCTAAGAGGTTAAGGTACAATATTGTGGAACACAGTCCGATATCCAAATCCAAGTCCAACAACATTGGATCCACTCCAAGTCTCACAACCGTGGCTTGAGGTAACACAAGTACCATTCCGTGTCCATTCCACAAGTAATCACCCTATGCTCATACACAATGAGCTAACTGATCATTTATCCTAAACGTCTTCATACTATGGTTTTACATCCCCAACCTTAGGCCGTATGAGGGCCCACCTAGATACAGACACGGGTCAATTATCCCTCTACACAACATAGGGTCACCTCTAAGGAATCCTAGGTTCAGGTCCTCCAATTTCCATTAATTAATCGGTTTAAGACAACAAGGATAAGAGAGAATAACAACTCATGAAAACCTTAGAGATATGGAATCAAGTGGAAATAGGCAAAGGACCAGTCCTAGGTAGTGGTCCACACTTGGTTCAGGCCTCATCACATGATTGGATCCCCAATTGTAGCCTCAGGTGTCCAAAAAGATAAATCTGGTGCTCCTGAGGTTGTGGACACCGTGGACTACAATTAAGGTTCGAGTCAATGATGATTCGAATCCTAAAACCTCAATTGGTGGACTCCACGAATCAAGGCTGAGCCACGCCATTGATTCGTGTGTGACACACTTGATGGAAGGTCATTTGGATGGTCAATGGACCCCATATGTGATCAAACATCACAAATATTGAAGTCTAGAAATCTGCCTGTCACAGCTTGCCCGGTCGACATCACACCCTGGGATGTGGACCGGGTGAATTGGATGTTGACCTCCCAGGTCGACATCCTACAGTGTCCCTGGTCGACATCATGGCCGTGATGTCGACCGGGTTTACTGAGACCTGGTGTCAAGCACCTGGGGGGTTTTGCAGGAATTCCAGTGTATCTGGTCGACATCATGGCCGTGATGTCGACCGGGTACACTGCATTTCTGCTCTGAATGAGAAATACATGTTCCAGTTATTCTCTGCAGGTTCCTGTGTGCCCGGTCGACCGAGACAGGGTCCGATCGACAGGGTACACTGTCTGTGCGCATTTCAGCAGAAAATAACTGAGACCTGTTTTTCTAGCATTTTAGTGTTCCCGGTCGACCGAGACAGGCTCCGGTCGACCGAGTACACGTAGAAAGCTGAAATCCAGATTTATGGTATCTTCTCCAATTCAATCCAATTTTCATCCAAATCATTCCAAATCTCCTCCATACATCACATAGACAAGAATAAACATAAAAACACTTCAATTATCACCATCCACCATCCAACCAGGCCATTGATCTTCCAAATGGAGAAATTCATCCATCAATGGCCAATTTTCCATGAAAACAAGCTCAGAAATGAAGATCTACACAAGTATATCCATATAATGAAATGTAATTACAGAAACAAGGAAACACAGCATGCATCTTAATGAAATTGCATAGGGTACTTGCCTTAGTGAAGAAAAAATGGAAATTGAAGTGAGAGAGAAGACCTAATGGAGTATTGTAGATGAAGAATGGCTGGTCTCCTAGCTTCTTGGGCTGGGATTTGGGGAAACTAGGGTTGCTTGGGGAGGAAGATAGATTAATTGAGAGAAATGAGAGCCAATTAGGGTTTTAGGCTCTTATGCAATAGCTTGGGTTTTATAACTTAGGGTTTTAGGCTAATTACCTAAAGGGTATTTTGGTTCCAAATGGAAATAACATGGGGCCATGGGCATTTGGGTCATTAGGTGGGTTCCAGAAGGTTCCAACACTCAAGCCCTTTCCATTAGTGCTAATTATAATTAAACTTTAATCTAATCAAACCTAATACAAATTAAATTAAAGCTATATCTAAAAATTAGGGATATTATAAACTATACTACTAATTCCCTATTAAATAGCATATTAAAGTATAAAATACTCTATTAATTATTATTAAATTCAAACTGAGGGGCCACCAGGGGTGGGGCCTCACAGGTGGTCTTGAATTTGAATATGATTTCTCACTGATGTCTGATCCATCTTGTTTTTCTAGTTTTTGGGTTTTTTTTTTTTTTTTTTTTTTTTTTTGTGTGTCCTTTCCTCTCTTGATCTAATTTGAGATTTCTGTAAGGGATTGTTGGGTTTAGGGTTCTGTGGAAATTTACTTGGATACTACTGGTTGGGAAGTTTGCGAGATGAAATTTCTATGTTCCTTTGGGGTCCATGAACTGATGGATGACCGGGATGGTTCCGTTTTTTAGTTTTGATTATGATTCCCCAGTTTTGTGATTTTTCTTGCTTCGATGACATAGATGAATTGGGTATTGTTATTAGAAGAAGTGATTTTTTATACTCTCTCTCTCTCTGTGAATCTAAAGACCTGATTTCGAATTCTTTTTTTTATTCTTCTTTTCGATCTGAATTGCCTGGGATTTGATTTAAGCTTTATTGTGATTTTTCTTGTCCTATTCTTAGCATTCCCTTTGTTATTATTGTATTTGTGGCCCATTCTAAAAGTGTGAAGGGGGCTTTGTTTGATTTGATAATTTTTGAAAACTTATACGAAACTCTACACCTTTGTTTTCTCTTTCATAAGTGCTGCTTCTTGAGGGATCCTCTGACAAACTGGGTGAGGGATCCTCTGATAAACTCGATTTTCTCCCAGTACATCCTTCATCTTTCAGACCCTTCACATATTTTCATCAAAAGAAATAATCTCATATGAGTGATTTTATAATTGAATCTGACTCAACAGCGATTTTTATGACTCCTACAAAATTAAAAACACATCTCCAGCTTCAATTATAACAAACAATCGCAATTAGTCCCTATACCATTTTGATTTGCACAGAGCTGATTTCTCAAACTAGGAGAATTATCCTCCAAACCACAATTTGCAGTTTGTTGATCATGTGGAGATTGGAGGATACTCTTTAGATGTAAATGTGCACTGGATATGAAAAGATGTTTTGGGGTTTGATTTTCAAACCGTTTCTACTCTTTGAAAGTTTGAATCTTTAATACAAAACGTTGATTTTTTTGTATGTTTGTATAAAACGACAGTTTTGGCATTTTGGAAAGAACAATCAATTTGGTTTTATACGCTTTTCTGTTATTGATGATAGCCTAAAATGTACCATTTAGGCCCCTCAGCTTAAACTTTGGTATACCTTCTGATGATATTAATTAGCATTAATTGTGTCATTTTTATGTTTACAGGTGCCCTAGATGTATTGAGAAGAAATTGACGTGAAACAGAAGAAAATGGCGAAAAATTAGAAAAAGTGCCAAAAATACAGACGACCCGGAGGGTCTGCCTCCGGGGGTCCGGACGCCAAGCCACATCCGGACACCCGGACTGGATGACGACCGCCTTTTTCTGCATTTTGAAGAGGTTTTCATCCCAAAACCTATAAATAAAAGCTCCAATCTTGTTTTAACAAAATTCACATTTGGGGAGAAGATTAGGAGCGAGGTTTTGGAGCTTTGGGAGTGTTGGATTGTGTGGTCTCAATCTAGTAGATGATGTAATATATTGACTCATATCCATATAATTATGCTTTCATTTCATGAGATGAATGGTGTTTTATTTACATAGTTGTATATAACCAATACGAATGACATGATAGTTCATGAGATGAACTGGAGTCAACAAGTATATTAGATATAACACGTGTGTGGATGATATCCACATGCAGGAGACATGTGTCACAAATCTTATACTTAAATTGATTCACAACCGGTGATGCGATTGGGCATCTCATCTGACAATGTTGTAGTATTGTGATAACTATGAGATAGTGTGATCTGTCTCGATCATTGGAGTATAAGACTCTAGATAATCATACTGGTACATTGGATGTATTGAAGGACCATGAGAAGTACCTTATGAAATACTGTCTTTACTTTAAGGTTTGCTCTCATAATTCCCTGGCATTAGGCTTTTAATTCTGAGAAATTGATGAACACAAGTTTCTATCTATTCATTTGCTTTAAGTCACCAATGAGTGAGGCCAACTATAGGTCGACACCTAGGTGTATTGGGTACGTGGTGTAGGACGGCAGGAACATTTAATTGTCAAGATGGAATCTGTCTTTTTTATCCCCTTGTGCTAATTAATGGATTTATCATTGGTAAGTGTACACCCATCTCAATTAAGAGTTAATTGGATAGTACTGATGATCACTGTGATTAATTGGGTCTTAAAGATAATAAGATATGGATCTAAATTGGTGGGACAGTTTATCCAATTGATCCATGGATATTGATGGAGGGCCCTACTTGTGGTGATAGGGAAGTTTAGGGTCTTCATGTAATTTATTCCTAAGATTGGAGTTCAATCACATTTATCTAGTGGAGTTATTTGCAATTAACTGTGGGTCCGAATTGCACATGAGATGTGGGGTCGCGGTGTCCTAGTTGGAGTCGGCTTTCTATGAAATCCCTAGTAGTCCCCACGCTAATCCAAGATTGGATCATTACTAATTCTATTTGAGCTCAAAAGGAAAGCAATTAAAAACTTACTATTCCTATTTGAAGTGAGACTTCTAATAGTGGTAATAGTAGGAAAAGTAAGTTACTAATTATTATGGAAGTTAAACTTCTAATAATAAACAAATAGGAGATGCTTTAGGCTATAAATAGGAGAGGAAAGAGGGCTTGACGTCCATGCATGAATCCCTCATTGGAATTTATGCCCAGCCCTCCCCTTTGTGCAAGAGTTGCACATCTCTCTCTCCTTCTTCTTCTAGTTTCTCTTTCGGTTTCACTTGAGTTTCTAGTTATTTTTTCTCTTAGAGATCCTACATCTTCCTTCAGAAAAAAGATCTAATAGGGGTCATAGCATGGAAGGCTAAGAGGTTTTGGAGATTCTAATTTGGTTTGCGAAAGAGTTTCTCAAAGAAAGAAATCTATTTCTCCATTAAAGCGCTGCCAAGCTCCTAAGGTATAGATTTACTTCCTTGCATATTGTAGAATTTCGTGGTTGCTTGTTAGATACTATTTCTATCTTCTATATAGAGGTTATTGCTGATCATGGTTGATGAGATTGAGTTTTGGATCCTTGATTTGATTTCATGGCCTTATGGATACTTGATCCCTGAGTCAAGTGGGTCAAAAGTTTTGAAAATCTATCCACGAGGCCCACCCACTTCCAACAGGAAGAGCGTCAATGGGGATTTCATCAGAGATTCTTCGTCAACCTCTCGCCATGTGTAACTAAACTTTTATCTTAGGGTTGCGATGAAGCCCCAATCTTGTATTTATGGTCACGTATAGGTTCTAGGGTTTTCCTTTAAACACTTTTGGTTATATGACAATGATGTTATCTATTAATTGTATTTTATTAATGCAATATCTCTTTTTTTTAGTACTCTAATATTATAGATTTGAATGCTAGTCATATAACAGTGTTTAATTGAATGTGTTGTTAAATCTTAGATAATCTATGCCTTACAGATAGGTTATGCCATGATATATATCCGCATCCTTTATTTATTAACTCTGTGATTTTTTGTAACCTGAACGAGTCTGTTTAACGTTGATAGTGAAACCCTAGGTCTATACTTGCTATTTTGCGAGGTTAGAGTAGATTCGTATCCTGAAATCTTTTCTCTGATTGGAATCAAAACTTTGTCTTTTAATTTATTAATTTAGGAATCAAACCCTATCAAACCAACACCTCGTTTTCTAATATGATTAGTTTAAGAATTAATACTTTATTTTCAATTAGGATTAGTTTAGGAATTTAGATATCAAAACAGCTTAGCCCTTTTTGTCCCAGTGGACATGACATGTGGTTAACATCTTTGCTTTCGCGAGTAAAAATAGTAGCAAGGGATAATTTATATTTGCAAACTCTGTTTTAGGACGGTCAGTTATTTTGCAACTTGTTGAATCCATGGGACCTCCACTTACATATATAGTTTCAGCCTCATTTAAGGTGGTGGCAGTCAACTTGACACTCCAGTAAGTGAAACTGAATTTGTAGCATTAAGCTTATGTTGATGAATTGCTTGCCAATAGTGTCTTTAGTTGCATGAATAATGGTTATTTTTATTAATTTTCTGATCCCCATGAGAATTTATTTTTTGAATAATTGTAGAAAATTTAACTCACGGAAAAGCGGCTGAACAAATATGGATTTTACTTTAGCTCGTAAACTCTTTCTGTAACTCGCTTTTTCAGTAGAAAACTGGCTACACAAACGTGACCGTTATACTCTTCCCACGAGGCCTTTTTGTTGAAGTTGGAAACTTCCAAGGCAAAACTTCAGAAATTTAAACCCATTTTAGATCTAGACAGTGGTCCCATCTATGGTTAATCCAAATTCCCTCATAGACACTTGCTATGATCATGGTCCACCTCTTGGGTTAATATATATTTTGCGTTACGGTTAAAAAAAAATAAAAAAAAATGATCATGGTCCGCCTCATGCCCTATTCAATGCAGCCTCTGTATGGATGGAAGGGCCATAAAAATAGAATAAGATAGACCAGTAGCTGAGCATCTTTATACCACGACCATATCTGCTCCTATCATTCACTTATGTGCCCGGCATGTATCATATTTTGTATGGATCCAAGATGGAAATATTTTTTTCTTTTGTTATAGAGTTCAAGGGCGACAGCTGAAGTCTTCGAGGCCTTTCTTTATACCCACCTAGTTTTCTCCTAATAACCCAAACAGGCTGTCCTTGTAATGACCATGATTAATGGATCATCATGAAAAGACCCTGGCTCAAACAAAGAGGTATTGTCTGTTATCACTCTTTTACATAGAGGTATGTTTTTAGTGATTGTTTGTGGTTTAGGGATGAGCTATATAAATGAGAATTACATGTCATACTTTGAATATGAAAATTTTACCTACTTAAAATATGACTAGGGTGGAGCATAATATAATGTTTGTTTGAAAGCATTGTTTTCACATAAGTAAAATCTTCATATAATTAAAATTTATAATGTTTAACGTGAAAAACCTAAACTTCTTGGAGTTGAATGGGTCAGTAAAATATCCAAATGGTTCGGAATAAAAATTCATGGCTAACCCAACTGCAAAAAATGAAAAGGAAGTCAGTAGTGCAACATGTGTAGGCATCCTTTACAATGATAGGTATCCTTTTAATAAGAGAGGTGTGTAATTGTTTCATGCCTTCTTATTTGTGAAAATATTATTATGAAAGCGGCCTCATATATACCATATTCACATCTCAACAACACATGAGCACAAACAAATGTAAGTAGGCATAAATGGTTACATGTGTAAAAAGGTCCAAACAAATATATAACCCCTCAAAAAAATAAATTTTAATGGATCGGTTAGAAAGAGCGGATCAAAATTAAGAAAAAACAGGCCTGCATGACTGAACTATACTAAGGGTGATTCTCCTGTTCTCTGCTGTTGCTCAGTTGGTTATGAACATGTATAATCTATGTGTGAGCCTTTGAGCTCAAGTCCATTATGGGAAAAAAAAAAAAGTTGGGTGTAGCATTACACACAAGTCAATTTGCTAAATTCTTTTTCACTCCTTTTTGTTGTGCTATGCAAATAATATACAAATCTCCAATCAAATCCATTTTTTCATACATATTATGGTTCTTTTTTTTATCATAAAAGCCAGTACACTAAAAGCACCAATAATTTTATACTATGAATGAGGCAGCTCCACTTCTTCCTGGACCAATTCTTTATTCTCAACTTTCTGGTTGCTATATTCTCCATAAAAGTAAGAGACAAAGCCCCAAAGTGCAAGGCCGAGGGAAACACCCTTTTCAGCATTGAATTTCTCTTTATAGAATAACACACCTAACAGCTCTGTTACTGGGATAAGTGCTGCAATCAGCACCCCAGCATGTAGAGACGATGATGTTGCAATCACACCCACAGCTCCCAAGAAGAAGCACTGCCAGATTATAGCAGATGAGACCAGCAAAATGTAATACTTGGCCTCACCGAGCTCGAACTCTCTTCCTTCTTTTGAAATAGCCTGCAATGCATTTTTTTTAATCTATGAGCTTTAGTGCCATAGGTGTGAAATAAGTATATATAAATTCTGGTACATCTGAAAAAGCAGAATATCTAAAAGATAATTATTTATAACTTATTTCTTTGTAATCTATTCTTTTGAATATATAATTGTACGATAAAAATACATGACGACTCCATGAAGTACCAAAGTTTTCATTCAATTCTTAAGTTGACAAAAGCTTGGGTTATGCAGCCACCATCCACATTGTGGGTGGTAAGGTAGGCCAAAAGTATCTACAAAATCTGTTTAAGAATAGAGTTTCAGGTTTCTAAACTCTTGGCGGTCTACAAATTATGATTGAGCATACGAGTTTCCACCACCTGTACGAGTTTCCACAGGTACCATGGGATAAAAAATAAAAAATAAAATATAAAAAATCCAGGAAAGGCCTAGACAGCTGAAGCCCATAAATTTCAGAAGAAAGCTTTTTGCAGGTATTTGTGTTTGTGAATCATGCATGATTTGGACCACATAAGGCTACAGTTGGCCCCAGAAAATGAACTGGACTCGCATGATTGGACATGCCGGCCAACCAGTACCATGTGGGCCTTGGCGTCTGCAAGAATATTCCATGTTAGACAAAGCGCCAACCAGTTTTGAAGGAAGACAAAGCGCCAACTAATTTTGAAGGAAGAAAGTTGTCCCTTTGTACTTGGGATGTGTCTTTTTTTATCCTTCTTTCACTGGGCCACTAGATAGAAGTGCCATCTGAGAAAATGAGATGGGATACCATGCTGTTAAGTAAGATCCAAAGCCATGAAAATGATGGTAAATAGACAAAGTAAATTGTTTCTATCTCAATCATTTATTTGATGACCTCAAATCAGATGCTTACTAAGGGCCATTAGATTTGATTTTTTGTGCACAATCATAAAGTTTTGACTTTTATTTGTTAGGTTTGGGGGCGCCCACCATTTAAAATAGCCTTTGTATTTGGTATCTGGAAATCATATTGATGATTATTCCGGATCCTCTGGGCCTTTTAACTTGGAGAAATCTTGAGTTGAAGCTGTAAAACTTCACAGTGGTTCATGATATATCCTCAAGTGTTAGATTAATCCAAGATTTTGATTTTTTTTTTTTTTTTTTTTTGCATTGGCTTAGATTGTTTGATAAAAATTGTGTTTAATACAATCTTATTGATATTCATTAATTATTGCATCTTTCATCAAACGGTCAATCGTCGGTCGGACAAACTATTGATATAAAATTAGTACGCCTGTTTGTCAATCTGCTTGTAAGATAAAAGGCAAAGTAAAGCCTCCATTTTTCATACATGAAAAGACCCATGTATTACATTAAAAGTACACAAATTCAAAATTCTCCCAACTCCTTTTCTTTTCTTTAGTAGAATCCCTTAGTTGTTTACAAGAAAGTAAAAAGCAACTCTATAAAACACTTAAAGACAATAAAAAAAAAAAAAATCACAGTTTACATAAAAAGATAGATGTACACAAATTCAAAATTCTTCGAGCTCGTTTTCTTTGCTTTGGTAGAATCCCTTACTTTTAAAAAGAAAGTAAAAAGCAACTTTATAAACCACTAAAAGACAAAAAAAAAAAAAAAAATTTCACATTTTACATAAAAAGTTAAAACAATTCCTAATCAATCCACTAAAATAAAAGACCATAATAAACCCCTAATATTTTATTATCTCTTAATTTGATGTTTTACTTTATCTTTATTTTATGAAAAAAATTATTAAAAAGGCCCTGCATATAACTAAAGGTGTGTATTTTGAAAAGTCTAGATCTGACCAGTAGACCTTAATGTAAAGTTCGACTTCTCCAACCCGGATTTCTAGGGGTTAAAGCCTCGAGAGGAGCCGAACTCCATATGTTGATCGGCCGACTCTCTCTTTTTGGTTTTTTTTTTCCTTTGGTTGTTTGGGGGAGGATTCAACTCACGAACTCAAACCCCCCTGGGGGTGTTTGGTGTGAGCTCTGGAGAATGATAAACCATCATTTTTACAGTTGAAAAAGATGTGAAGAGACTACAACCTACTCCTAGACGACACTTTATTTTGGTAATTGTTTCATTTTCTTCAGAAAGTGAAAACTTAAGAACTAATTTTATGTGGTTTCAATTTAAGTGTTTGGTACGGCAAATCAAGTCATTGTAATTAAATTCTTGTGCTTCCTTCTATCAGTTTGATAACAAAGATTTTTGGGAGGGTCGAATATAAGTAAAAGAACGTTCAAAAAGAAGATCTCAGAAGACCCAAATCTTTTGAGATCTACAGATGTCAAGCTTAAATTTTTCATAAATTCGTGAAAGGTGAAAATCTTTTCGCCTGAGGAATTTTGTTGATGAACTTGACCTTTTAGAGTTTCCACAGTAGGAACCCAGAAAATGGTTTTTTCACCTTTGGGAGTTTGAATCTGTTTCACTGGAAGAAAAAAAAGGTGAGGAAATGCCTCTACCTCAGGAAACAAAAAGGGAATAAAATCATTCTATGTTGTAAATCGATTTCATTTTTCATAAGAAAATTGCACACAATGGGGTGGAACCCCTTTTTTTTGTTAGTGGTCACATAGAAAAGAAGAGCTAGTTCCACATGAGAGAGAGAGAGAGAGAGAGAGAGAGAGAGAGAGAGAGAGAGAGAGAGAGAGAGAGAGTAATGCACCTTGAAGTCATTGTTCACAAGCATCCCAACAGTGCAAAAGGCAGTAGCAAAAAATCCAATCACCAGCTGCACCTCCATCACCAGTGTGTACGTTATCGATTGCTTCGCCTTCATATACGCCAACTCGATCAAAGGCAACACACATCCATACAGAGCCGCCGCCCCCAACATCATGAAGAACCCCACAAAGTACTCCTTCTGGCTTTCATTAGCCGGCCGATCCCCGTTCGTGTGCAGGCCAAGGATTAGAGCTCCCACTGTCAACAACACCAAAGCATTAATGGAGAAAGGTGTGAACTTGTGCTTCACTATCAAAAGAGCAAAGGCCGCCTGAAACGCCAATTGTGAAGAAATGAGCAGAGCCGAGGTGGAGACAGGTAAAAGAGATGACCCATAAGCATACATGTAGTCATCTAGTCCAGTTAAGAACCCCAATACAACGCAGGCGGCGAAAAGGCCAGGCTTGATCAAGAAGACCTTAGCAGCGGCGCCATCGCCTTCTTTGGAACGACGGCGGCGATGTATGTATGAGATGGAGAGTGGGATTAGTATGATCGGCCATCCACCAGTCTCTAGCCAACTTGATAGCCACTTGCGCTTGCCGCCGCGGAGGAAGTAGAGCCTGATGAGCAAGGGTCCTGCAGTGTTGCCAATTGATAATATGACGGCGTTGAAGATGAGGAGTGTAGTCTTCATCATGGTCTTGTTTTGGTGGTTGTTGGGGTGGTGGTGGTGGTGGTGGTTTTGTTGTTGGGTTCCGGCTTCTATGTTTGAAGACATGATTTGCAGACCCCCAAGTGGTTGAGTGGTCTGGAAAACTCTTACTTGGGTCTTGCTTTGTAGGGAAAAGGGCTGTTCACAAAGGTCTCTTGAACAAGAAAAATTACTATGGGAAACTAAAATTTGGTTTGTTTGTTTATCTTTTGTTTTTGGCATTAGAGCTATGGGCAAGTGGCCACTTCATGGTTTCTTGTTTTTTAGCACCTGCCAAGAGGGTTGGGACCCACAATCACATAAAAGTAATTATCTTCTAGTACTTGGCCACGAAACATAAAATAAAGAGGAATGGTGCTAAGAGACAAGATTAAATGACAGACCCTCCAGGGAGCTGAGATGCAATCTATTGGGAGAAATATTCATAAGCATTTTTTTCTCACTATATCGTGAGGAATGTTTTTATAAATAATATTTTTTAAGTATAAAAAGAAAATTTTAAGTACATAGGATGAAGGACAAAATAAAAATTTATATGTAAAAAGAAAAAATACCCTCACCCTATAATAAGTGATAAATATACATAAATGTCCCTCATCTATTAGATAACCAATTATAAAGTAAGAACATCCATATAAATAAGGCACCCCTCAGTTGGGTAGGAAAGGTTTCATGCAAATTCTAAACCGTCAAAAGCTTGTGTTATCTGACCACTATCCATTGTGAGCCGAAAGTATCTACAAAATCTGTCTAATCGGCGATTGCGGGCCCAAAGTAGCTACATAATTTGTTTATGATTAGATTTTGAGGTTTCTGAACTCCTTTTTGATTGGTGGCCTACAGATTATGACTAGAGTCCCGTGTTCGAAGTTATTCCTGGACAATAATTACCTTATCTTTAAACAACTTTAGACTATCTCAATCATTTTTGTTTTATTGAGAATCTCAAATCTGTTTATCAACCATGAAATCCATAACCTTTCGTTTCTGCAGTGTCACGTCCCCAAAGTAAGAATAAACATTCAATTTTTCGTGTTTAATGCAACACCAGCTTCTAAATATGGATCCACAAAATTTCGAAACATTGATGAGTCATAATAAAATATTTGCCGAAGTTTTAGATCAATTTGTATTAATATTCAAAATCAAACCAACACATAACTAATTCAATATTTAAGGTTAAAGTTGTCAAAATAAACTAAACAACAACTAAATAAAATTAGGTTCATTATGAATAATTTACTGCTAAAGTGATGTTTATGACGACAATCATTTATGTGCAGACTCAGACGGCTCCGTAGCCATATCGGCAAACCACTCGAGTTCATTAACCGACTCAAACGCTTGAAACTTTTGACCCTCTTCCGTCTCCTCAGTAGGGTAGTGGTTGGTACCTATGCACCAATAAACAAAGTAAACAGTAAGCACGAAAGCATAATTAATAAATAAAATATACAAGATCAAGATGAGTAAAGACGGGTAATGATCATACGAGAATAACACTGTGACAATAATAAAAAGAACGTAGACCTAAATCCAACCTACATAATAGAGAATTACAATAATCACATAGCAGCAATGCCACTGCTTTGGGTGGTCAGCCCTAATAAAGCGGAAAAACAAGTTCGAAGGCTGGCGATCATAAACCGATTCGTAATCGTAGGCTGGATAAACCGATTAAAAAATCAATTTGGATATTACAGTGTCTGCACACATTGGTGATCAGCCGTCCAATTACAACTGCAATCGTTTGAATATGACCCAATCGATACACACACACACACACACACACACACACATATATATATATATATATACATATCATAATAAAATAAACCTAGTGACTTGTAATGCTCTGAGACAGAAACCTAAGTCAAAGTGAAGGGCTGGTTGCACAATAATCACAATCAATACCGATCAAACATTCGAATAAACCTCTATAATATCTCAATCGATTGCCAAACCACATCATGATCCATATCCAAATAACATAGGATATGCAATTAATAGACCAACATCAACATCAATCTCAATAATGTATGCAAATCCGAAGGTCAAAGAATAATCACAAGCCAATCTTAAGGTCAAACATATAGTCTTGTACCCAACAATCACACGAATTTATAAATAGATAAAAGATCAACGCATCCCTTCTCAATCAATGGTGCATAGACCCCATTAAGGGTTTTCTAATAGAGATGGGTTGAGCTTGAACCCACTAGAATTTTTCCGAGGTCATAAGAAGCACTAAATCCCGTATTAGGAAGATACCATGTGCCCAGACGATATTTACTCAGGTCCAATGATCCGATTAATAAGTTACAAAAATATACTTTTATCACATTAAAAATCAAAGATGCCATTCAAAATTAATTTGCAAATAATAATGATAAATAACAATCTTAGTTTATAATTTTAGAAAACCTGAGGACTCTATCCAAAACATTTTCCACATACAAAATAGTCAAAGAGTATAATTTAGATTTATTAAAGCTACAGCGTCTTTCTCCAAATTTTAGAAACTTAAAGGGCCTTAATACTATAACCCAACAGAACTCTAGGTTTGCCACCAAGTGATTCCCTCTTTCCCAAAACTTGCCCAGGTCAACACGAGGATATAATTGGGTTCAATAAAGGCTAAGGGTCTTTTTCTAAATTCTAGAAATTCATGGGGTATGGTAGTAACTTAAAGATCTGTCACATGAGGAAACACCTTTTTTCGAAAACAAGTCTAGTCAAAGCGCCCCTCTTTTTTATTTGCAACTTATATACAGAACCCACACATACAGAACCCATCAGACCTTTGTGCTTCACGCCTGCAGCAGCAGAGACTTAGGATAGTGGCCCCCACATATCACAACCCCAGATCAAGCACCCCTTCATGGTCACCCAGCCATGTACGGCTAAATCTGTGATTCGATTAATCATTGGATACCACAACGTGATTAAATATAAATAAAATATTTCAAGAGTACTCACGTCTCAATTTGATCATACTGTTGGATGGCAGGCCAACTAGGGCCCACCTCCCACGGGTCCGTCATCTATAGGGGTGCCCGTGGGCTCTCCTTCGAATCCACGGATCTTATCATGCATCAAGTGGCCCACCTGGGCCCCGCAGTCCAACACACGGGTACAATTCCTTCCAATTCCAAGTTCGGGGACCCGTTACATGGTCTGGTCGTCCTTGGTTTCAATAGTCTCTGTCTTGAATCATCTCCAGCCAATTAACCTATCTAAGTGATACCCAATTACAGAATTTTAGATGTGGAGAAAAAGTTTTGAAACTCAAATAAAAGTGATGTGGACAATAGCAATTTGAAACAATGCAATGGTAATATCAATACAAAAATATCGATTGAATCATCCCCAAATCTTCGGTCTCATTGTAAAACAAAATCACATTACGACATCATCATATGAAAAGGGCATAAAAGGGGTTTCTACATGCATCAACATTCAAATTAAGGAAGAACATATATATTAAACCTATAAATTATGATTAGGTATTTGCCTGAGGTCCGCGGTTGATGGAGACGGTTTAGAATTCCTATTGCCAAAGCTGAAGTGATAGCCTATAGAAAAGTTGGAAGAGAGAGAGAGAGAGAGTTGTGTGGAAGAATAAAAGAGTGTGGTGTGTATAAAGAGATGATGAGAATATGAGTTGTAATCTAACTTAAATTATAAAAAGAATAGAATTTAGATTCCAAATAGATAAGAGTTTAGGTTGGAAGAAGAACTACACATACTAAACTGGGTCTGAGTTAACAATGGGTCAATCCACCTATCCAACAATCCTAACTCACCAAACCTAAGCCTAGCATGGTCACCACTAAGACAAATCACGTATTTAACTAAAATAAAATCAATTACATAATAAATAAATAAATAGTTTATATATATAAATAATCAAAAAGACACACGTTCCCTCACACTCTGTTATGTGGAAGGGGGGGGGGGGGGTGTGTTGTTTGGGGGAGGAGAGAGAGAGCAAGCATTCTCTATCATTCTTTTTGGATTTGAGAAAGACATGAATAGGTTAGTTGTTAGCTACATTAGAGATACTTAGCAGGAGAAGAAAAGGTGATGTTTGATGAAGAAGAACTTAGCAGGGGCCCCATTGCTTTCTTTGGAAAGGCAGCGGCGATATATGTACTAGATGGGAAGTGGGATTAGAATCAAGGGTCATCCACCCGTCGCCAACTTGATAGCCATTTGTGGTTGCTTCTGCGGAGGAAGTAGAACCTTATGAGGAGGGTCTTGCAGTGTTGCCGGTCCCTAATATGGTGGCCTTGGCGAGGAGGAGGGTTGTCTTCAACATGGTCTTGTTTTCGTCATTGTTGGGGTGGTGGTGATCATGTTGTTCGGTTCCGGCCTCTATGTATGAAGACATGATTTGCAGACTACAAGTAGTTGCATGGTGTTCTTTTATAAGGGAAACCAGTCCGCCTTGCTAATCCCTTTGGGCAGGATCATGTCAAGTGATCATATGAACAAAAAAGGGGAACCCACGGTGAAAGGATGAAGTGCTTTGGTTAGCTCCTTGAGGCTTTGTCCAAGTTCAACATTAAAAATATTATAGTACCTGTTTTAACTCGACATGATGCGTTTGAAAGCTGTATGAGCTCGGATCCCATAAGAACTCCGAAATTAAGCTTGGTAAGGTAGGTGGACTTCTCCTGAATTTCACTTGAATAGGCCTATCATCTCAATTGTTAGTACAAAAAGTAGAGTGATCAGTGTAATGGAGGGTAGAGAACCTAAGTGAGATTTTGGAAGGACTTGATAAGAGAAAGCATTTATTTTAGGCAAATGATCTAGAAATCTAGTATGTCGCACCTAGTGGACTTATTTTATGACCCATCTCAAGGGACCTCAAAAACACACCTCCTATGATAGTCATTGATCCGATCGGTTTGCACCAATTCGAATGGATTGGACTGTTTGATCGAAAGTCAATTTATATATAAACATTAAGCTACACTACATCAAAAAGGCCGAAAAATGACTGTCGACGATAGTAAATTTTCTTAAAAAACGACTGCAAAAGGCAGTCGAACCGGTAGTCATTAAAATTGCATTCGTTTTCCAAAAACGGCACTTGAAAATCTGTCAAATTGACGACTGCCTACAGTAGTCATTTTGTTTAAAGACGGACTTCGGCAGTCGAAAATTTTGTAATTCATTTTAAAAAAAAATTATATAAAAAAGGATTTATCATTCAATTAACGACTGTCCAGAGCAGTCGTTTTTTTAGAGGGTTTTTAAAAAAAAATATTTCATAATTAATTTTTAAAATTTATATTTTTCTAATAAAAATTTTATCATGTAATTGTCAAAACTATAAATTACCATCAACCATACAAACATCCACTACCCATCAAATAAATAACTCAAATAAGCTAAGAAATCATCCATCCACTTAAAATTTAAACCATCAAAGTAGCTACATTAAATGGTAGAAAATTAATAAAAACCACATTTACGTTCACGATCACACACATCAAAGTAAGTACTAGAAATAAAGTCATTTAACAGTAAATCATGTGGGCTTTGAAACTAGCCAAAAACGGTTCTATATGTGGGCTGATGAGTCTTGAAAAACGCACATTTTCATACACATTTTGGACCATTTTAAGGGCTTATTGATATTAAATAGCTTTATTTAGTGTCAAATCTTGTTTTTATTCATTTAGGATTCATTGTAGTGCATTCATGCATAATTTTTTTCAAAAATCACACTTTTTGCATAAATTTATGAAACTTGCCATTTTTGGAAATCTATTTTTGGAAAGTCAGTTATTTTGGGTGCATCAAATAGGGTCCCATGCATAGTGCATTCAAATTCCTCACATGTGATCATTGTTGAATTTGTTTATTTCAATTTGTGTATGATAAATCAAGAATGGGACCCAAATTATTGGAATTTGAGAGAGATCAAGTGTAGGACAGCTTTCATGATGGACCCGCATTCTTAGTATTTTTGGAGAGTTTGAAAAGTCAACAATGGAAAGATAGATTTGTGATTTCAAAATCAAGAAAGGAAACTTCAAATTTGTTGAGATCTATTTCTTACTAAGTTTGAAAACTCAAAAATTAAGAAATAAATTCAAGAAAGGAAAGGTGTGCTAGAAGAGTTGACTAGTCAATCAAAGAAGATTGGAAGCAAACCAAAGATAGAAGGGGAGTCAAGAAACAAGGAAAGAAAGATCCGAAGATTCCTTTGGGCGTCCACATCATGGGTCCCATACACCCCGTTGCACAACTAACCTTCCATAGGTGTGCAATTATTTTCGGATTTTTTAGGACAACAAAATTAAAATGGTCATAACTCTCAATCCAACCATCGGATTGGTGCAATCTACTCATTGTTGAAAAGTTCTTTTCGAATAGATATCCGTGGAGCCTAAGATTGTGTCAATCAGAGCTAAAACGAGGAAGATATGACCTCTGAAAGCTGGTGCAATAAATTCTACTCGGGATTGCAATTTTGTACTTGGAAATCACAAAAATCTCTCACTCGCCTTGCTATTTCTTTGGAGACTTGTTGGCCAAGGAAGAGACTTACCATACAAAGAATATTGCATGCTACAAACTTGGAACAAAGAAGGAAAGAAAGAGATGAGAAATCTATAAATTGCTGGCATAGGCATCCCTCTTCTCTCATGGGAAGATAGACCACCTCTCTCTACAATTACTACTACACTCCATCTTCTTCCTCTCTCTTTCTCTCCATTAAAGTCCTCAAGGAGATTTGGCCCGAAAATCACACTACACCCTTGGGTTTTTCATCTAGAAGAGGCTTTTCATCTTAGTATGTAATTGTCTTTGTTTATTTTCTTATCTTATGTAAAGACTTTGCATATTTGTAAAATTGTTTCTTTCTCTTTTCAATTTTTCTTTCTTGTCCTTGGTTGATTGGTGCTTGTTTTATGTTTCTTTTCTTGTTGGTGTTTGGATTGACGACGTAAAGGCCCTAAGAGCATGATTCAAATTATGACCCCGTATAGAAAAGAATTTTGAAAGAGAAGAATACACTTCCACACATTTAAGTTTATGTTCTTCCACACATTTAAATTTCTGTTAAAACCACACGTTTACTTTTCTTGTTTTTACCACACATTTAAATTCTTGAATTTTTTTATTTTCTTTATTTTTATGATCAATTCAATTTTATATTTATATTGTGCATAGTTTATGGTTGGAAGTAGTGATCATTGCATGCATATTCATATTGGTGGAGTTCAGAAATTTTAAGTTACTGGTTATTTGAGCATTCAAAACTGAATCAAAATTGGAATCGGAGTTTTAAATTGAACAAGCAAGAAAAATCAGATATTTAAGTCAAGAATCTTGGCCAAATATTTTTTTGGAAATTCGGATCTCAATATAAAGTGCACAATTTTATACATTGTTGCAGAAATTTCAGGACAGATTCTGTGTGAAAAGTTTGCAATTAGAAACTTGATTAAAACATATTATTTTTCAATAAAACTTTGGAAAATTAAAATTTGATCAGTGTACTTTCAATTCTTAGAATCTCAAGCAAAAATAATTTTGGACATAGGCCATGAAGTGATATCACCCACGGTGAGATCCCCAAAAGTCTTTTCTCCACCAAACAACTCTACGTCAAACTTCAAGATCTCATCTACAACGATCATATAGCATCCTTCATCCTCAATTGACAAATCGAGAACGCGTCTAAGGGCAACGGTATTCTCTTTTCGTACGTAATGCAACAACCTACACGGACCCTGGCATGTATTAGTGTTCGGTTGATTTGTACATGCCAGTTGACATGAGGAATCACCCTGAGCCTATAAACAATATTACAAATGCATTGTGTTTGCATTTCACCAATGAAGATAATTAATTAATTTATCGAATCAATCTTGTAAGAAAAATAAACATTGTACCTGAGATGAACTACCATGATTAGTTGAAGATCGCACTTGTGTCCCAACTTGGGTAAGAGCTTGTTTCATCTCATCCATTTCCCTCCGTATGCCCATCTGACCCTCCTTCAATCTTTTCACCTCAGTTTGAAGATGTGTATTGCATTCATGCTCCTCCTCCAAGGCTCTTTTGTAAGGAGTTAAATGTTTTATGGCCGTTTTTGAAACAGTGCCTAAGCCACGTACTTGTTCTTGGCTATCACGACCAAAGACCTATGAAAAAAAAGAAAATCGAGTATACCATAAAATCCACAAAATTAAAGATTACTAACATTAAAAGAAATTTCTAATGTAAAAGATTTCTAGAAATTTCGAGTCTCCCCTGTACACGTGACTTTTAATTTTTTTTTTACAACCTGCTAAGTACCTGTACATAACAAAAAAAACACTTCATATAAACAACCTAATGGCCCAACACACTACAAAGTCATTCACCACTTCAATGATTTACTTCAAGTAAGTACAACTCAATTCACCACTCAACCATAGCACTTTAATGATTTAATTCACACATACACCACGAATATTAAATAAAAGGGTTCTCAACTAGCAATTCAAATTAATAACCTATTCACCAATTATATTAAAATGGTTCTCACCACATGGGGGCTCGATGTCGATCCATCCTTGCTTTTATGAGTGGCCAAGAAGAGATCCGTGCGAGTTAATGGTTGATCCTGATTTTTTGCTGTCTATAAGAGTGACTAAACCACTAGTTACAAGCAAAAGGCATCAAGAAAGGAAAAGGATATGTGCACGAATCTTACCAACTTTGCAGCCACTCTAGTATGTCCCTTCCTGCCCATTGTGTGTAGGCTCTTCAACTTTGACCTAGTAATTACCAGCCTCCCTGGCAGCTAAGGCTGTCGACGTCGAGGATATGTCCACAAATTTTACCCAATCTTCTGTTTCACGTACTTGAGCACATTGCTCTTCCTCTTTGCATTTGTGAGGTACTTGTCTATTGCCTGATGACGAAGAACATACTTCCAACCTTTCCACGATATGGTCCGATAGGTTGTTCATGCTTGCCAAAAGTAATTGACTTAGGCACGCCTGTTTCGAATTGAATATTGTAAGGATTATTTTGTTAAGAAGAAATAAAATAAAAGTGAATACATATAATGATTGTTGGCAATATATTCTCTCGCAGGAACTACACCCCGACGGTGTAGTTGCTGACGCAGCAGAACTATGTGCTATTGATTGATCTTGTGATATACTGGCTGTAACAAAAAATGTGAACTTGGAATATTGTTGTCATATAAAAAAAAATTGAAATGTAAAACTAAGGAAGGAAACTAGATCGATGAAACATGAAATAAATAGCAATTTAATGAAACATGATATGTACAAATTGGTCCATTTAATGAAATAAATATGCAATGAGAAGAATATTGACATGAGCTTGTCACCTCAAATGATATAAACATCAATAATATAATGATATAAGGCTCCGATATATGCGTTTTCATTCGTTCTTGCTTCAAAGACTAACGGATTTTCATAAGAGTCCATGTCTTGATTAAGTCCTTTTGGAGTATCCAATACAACATGACACTCATCCATAGGACGACTTTGATCTTTGCAATAAAAGACTTGAGAAGCTTGAGAAGCAAGAATAAATGGCTCATCTGATTCTTTTGTGGTTCTCATTAACCTCTCTAAATTAACATATCTCAAGTTTGTTTCTGGATCAACTCTAATGCTATTTGTGTTCTCTATACGCACCCAATCATAGTTGAATACTATTACTTTGAAGTCATGGTAATCTAACTTAAGAATTTGTTTGACAATGCCATAGTACGGGACCTCCTCAGATACAACATTCGTGTCGTTGACACTAGATCTGAACTTAGTTTACAGTGACAATGCCATTGTTGTTAATGGTGCCAATGTTTACAATGCTTGTTGACTAAATTTCTCCATGATGGATCCATCTGGTATAAGATGTATCTATGTCATCACATATCAAATGTTCATGGATGTCTCTTAATGTTTTCTTCCCTCCCACTATATTACGACATTTGACACAAGGGCAACTGTTAGGTTGTATGGCTCAATTGAAGTAATAAATCTGGTTAACAGGGCCCCTATATTGCCCATGTTCTACTGTGATTAAAAGTAGGTCTATTATCATAGGTCTACTGTGATTAGAAATAGTGTTTGGGTGTAACTGGGTATTGGGCTGATATTACAAATAGAGACTTAGGGTCTCTATGATGTACAACCTTCTTCTAATTGTATAGTGAATTCTCCCGTATTCCCCGTGGACGTAGGCCAAAAGCCGAACCACGTAAATTTCCTGTGTTCTTGTGCGTGCTTGATTTCTCTTTCCATAGGCCCTAAATCACAACAAACTGGTATCAAAGCTATTGTTGGCCTGATCGGCGGTGATCTGACCATCAGATCTCAGAGGGCTTGTTTCTAGCAGAAGAGAGAAGAGGAATCCGGAATCAGTTCGTTGCAGTGGGCTGATCCAGGATCGCAGAAGAAGACTGCCAGAAGATCAGTCTCTGGTGGGCCCCTGCGGATCGTAGCAAGAAGCGACGATTCCGTCTCTTGATCGATCTGTTCGGATTTGGAGAAGTTCGGCCAGAATTGCTGCCGTCTTCCGTCGCCGCCCGCCCAGCATCGTCGGAGAAGAGGGAAGCCACAGCCGCTGTCGTCGCCGGAAACGGAAGAGAAGAAGGAAATAGGAGAAGAGGACGGTTTGGGTTTTGTTTTTCCGGCTGGACCCCACCTTGCCGTAAAAAACACAGCCGGAATTCTTCGCCCATCACCGAAGTCTTCGTCTTCGCCGCTGCATGTCACCAGAGGAAGAGCGCTGCCTGCGCTGATTGACGGATCGATGTTCTGTTGCAGAACAGAACAGTGGAAGAAGAAAAAGAAGGTGGGCCTGCTGCAGTTGTGGTTTGAGTCCAGGTCAGGTTCAACCCGACTCGTTCCAGAAGCCCAAAAACAAAGCAGCAGTGACGTCAGCATCTCAAAGGTCAAAGACAGTTTGACCAAATAGAAGGCTGAAACTGTTTTCGCGATATCTTGACGATCCGGAGTCCGATCTGAGATCCGTTTGAACCTACGGACTTGTTGCGAGCAGATCTACGCTGCTGTGAAAGAAGATTGGCTGCTCAATAGTCAACAAAGGAGTTTGATTGTTCGGAGCGTAGAAACTTATTTCTACGATATCTTAGCTGTCCAGAGTCGGATTTCAGATCCGTTTCTCCCAGCGTGCTCATGGTGACCAGATCTACACAAGTATAGTGAAAGATTTGTGGAATGGTTATGAAGTTTGACATTGAGAAATTCGATGGTAATAATGACTTCGGTCTTTGGTGTCTGAAGATGCATGCTTTGTTGGTACAGAATGGGTTGCATAAAGCTTTGAAGGGAAATAATGCTCTATCTGAAAAATTGTCAGATGAAGAGAAGGATGAGTTGCTAGAAAAGGCGTATGGTCAGATTCTGCTGTTCTTGAGTGATGGTGTACTACGAAAGGTTGTTCAGGAAAAAACTGCTGCTGGCATATGGCAAAAGTTGGAGAACTTGTACTTCACGAAATCTCTCACGAATCGCTTGTATCTGAAGAAACGGTTGTTCACATTACAAATGTAGGAATGTACGTCTGTTTCAACTCACCTTGATTCTTTCACAAAAGCTATTATGGATCTGGAAAATATCAATGTTGAAATTGATGATGAGAACCAAGTTATTGTGTTGCTATGCTCTTTACCACCCTCGTATGAGAACTTTGTTGATAACATGATGTATGGTAGAGATACTCTGTCCAAAGAGGATGTAGAGGCAGCCTTGAACTCGAAAGAGTTGAAGAAAAAGGTTGCAGCTGACAATGATAGTTCGGGTGAGGGTTTGGTAGTACGGGGAAGAACAAAAGACTCCAGTGATAAGGGCAAACATAGATCCAACAGGAAAAACATTCAATGTTATTATTGCCATAAGAAAGGGCACATCAGAAAAAACTGTCCCGAAAGGCAGAGGAAAGGGAAAGAAATAGAAGATTCGTCATCTGATGATGATTCAGTCAGTGTTGTAGATGGAAGATCAGATTATGTTTCCGATAATGCACTTCCTGTGATTGAAAATGGTATTCATCCTAAGGATGAATGGATTCTTGATTTGGGTTGTTCTTACCATATGTGTCACAATAGGGACTGGTTTACCACTTATAAAGAAATCAACGGTGGTAGTGTCTTGATGGGCAACAATGTTGCATGTAAGACGGTTGGAATTGGAACGGTTAAAATCAAGATGTATGATGGAATCGTTAGAACGTTGGCAGAAGTTCGGCATGTTTCTGATCTGAAAAAGAATCTTGTTTCTCTTAGTGCCTTAGACTCCGATGGTTGTAAGTTCTTAGCTGAAGGTGGAGTCATGAAGGTTGTGAAGGGTGCTCTGGTTCTTATGAGAGGCAATAGAGTTGGAAACTTATATGTTTTGTCTGGAAATACAGTTACAGGTGGAGCTGCAGTGTCTTCCTCAGATGACCATGAATCTGTCTCAACGCTTATGGCACTTGCGCCTGGGTCACATGAGTGAGAAGAGATTGACAATACTGAGCAATCGGAATTTGCTATGTGGCACAAAGACAAGCAAGTTGGATTTCTGTGAGAGATGCGTCTTCGGAAAGCATCGAAAGGTTAGTTTCAAGACAAGTATTCATTGCACGAAAGGTATCCTTGATTATGTTCATTCAGATGTATGGGGGCCTTCTAAGGTTAACTCCAAGGGCGGGTCCCGGTTTATGTTGAGTTTTATTGATGATCATTTAAGGAAAGTCTGGGTTTATACTCTGAAGACGAAGGATCAGACCTTTGTTACATTCAAGCGATGGAAGGAAATGGTTGAGAAACAGACTGGCAGAAAGGTGAAGAAGTTGAAGACAGGTAATGGCAAGGAGTACAGATCGACAGAGTTTGAGAACTATTGCACGGATCATAGCATAGTTTGGCATTACACCATTACAGAAACTCCGCAGCAGAATGGAGTTGCAAAGAGGATGAACAGAGTGATCTTGGAAAGAGCTCGTTGTATGTTGTTTACTGCAGGATTGTCCAAGGACTTTTGGGCTAAGGCAGTAAATGTTGCAGGCTACTTGATAAATAGGTCTCCACACACAAAGATTGGTTGCAAAACACCGGAAGAAATGTGGTCAGGTAATCCAGCTGATTATTCTAACTTGAGGATCTTCGGTTGTCCGGCTTATGCTCTCGTGAAAACCGATAAGTTAGAACCAAGGGCTGTTAAGTGCATCTTGGTGGGATATGCTTCTGGGGTGAAAGGATATAGGTTGTAGTGTACTGATCAAGATTCACCCAGATTTATCATCAGCAGGGATGTTACATTTCATGAGGATGCTTTACTTGAATCGAGAAAGCAGGTGGAGAGGACAGAAGTAGGTAGCAGCAGTGATACCGTTCAGGTGGAGTTCGACATCCTAGTGAGGAAGGAGAGTGCATCCGACTCCTCCCGAGATACAGGGGATCGTCAGACTGTGCAGCAGATGCAGCAGATAGAGCCGCAGATGCGGCAGACGGGTAGACCGCAGAGAAAAAGGAAACCGTCGGTTAGATATGGTTTTGAGGATATGACGACGTACGCGTCGACATCAGACAATGGTCGTGATGATATGGTTGCATACGCATTGACAGCTGAGTCTCTTGAATTAATGGAAGGGTTGGAAAGTAGTCAACAGGCAGCAACTATAACTGAAGAGATGGAGTCTCTTGATGAGGAAAATCAGGTCATCGGATGCAAGCGGTTCTACGAGGAAGATGAAGGAGCTTCCAGTGCAGGTAGAGTGTAGTTTGAGGTTCCTGATCATGTATGCAGTTTGAAGAAATCATTGTACGGGTCGAAGCAAGCTTCTGGATAATGGTACAAGCGATTTGATGCACTCATGAAGGAATGGTTTAAATCCAAGTTCAAGCATTGCTTGGACTTGATTGGTATGCTTAGTACCTAAGTGCCCTAAGGGGCAGGTGGAGACGGTGAGACGTGTTTAGTGCATGAGGATCAGCTTCAATGTTCACCAAGGTGGAGATTTGTTAGGTTGTATGGCTCAATTGAAGTAATAAATCTGGTTAACCGGGCCCCTGTATTGCCCATGTTCTACTGTGATTAGAAGTAGGTATAT
Organism: Persea americana; assembly: GCA_029852735.1. NCBI lineage: Eukaryota > Viridiplantae > Streptophyta > Magnoliopsida > Laurales > Lauraceae > Persea > Persea americana. The sequence goes on from CM056812.1 coordinate 56,131,555, forward strand.
TATTATAGGTCTACTATGATTAGAAGTAGTGTTTGGGTGTAACTGGGTATTGGGCTGATATTATAAATAGAGACTTAGGGTCTCTATGATGTACAACCTTCTTTTGATTGCATAGTGAATTCTCCCGTATTCCCCGTGGACGTAGGCCAAAAGCCGAACCACGTAAATCTCCTGTGTTCTTGTGCGTGCTTGATTTCTCTTTCCATAGGCCCTAGATCACAATAGCAACAATACCAATCATCACCCCCAAGCTTTTGTCGATCAGCTCTTAAGAACTCTAAAAAATCTTCAACCCCCTTTAAGTATTCATTGGACAACCTTGGTGCCATCATCCACTCTTTGTTCATATCCATATTATGAAAAATGACAATTAGCACTTAAATTACAAAATAACGCAACATAATTCCTCCTCTTTGGAAGCCTAAAACATGACTTATAGTTAGATTTCTTATAGTTAGAAATAAAGGTTAAAAGAGAGAGACGGGGAGAAAATCTCACTGTGGCATTTTGTCAAACACTTAGGTTGTCATAACTTTATTAAATCTTTTTTATTTGATTGGCTTGATCTTTTTGTTTTTGTTTTTTTCTGGAATGCTGCTAACTCTCTATTTCAAGTGTCTACTTGTGTGTAACTAGGATTGTTGCCCAGCATATGAAAAGCCAAAAAAATAAATATCCCTTGCTATTTCCCATCAAATATTCAATGTACATATATTTTCCCACTACTGTTCAGTACAATCCAGTATATATTAATTAAAAACCAAAAGAAAACCCAATTATTGTATGTGGATACCATGCATCTTCGGTTCTTTGTGCAACACTCCTAATCTAATTTGACATCAGTCAACCTAATCCACTCTTAGAATAATTCAAGATCAGTTGGTAAACACTAATAAAGTTGATAAAAAGTTAATTCATAGCATTTCCTTTTTACCTCACCGAGAGCATTTAGATTTGCAAAGAATAGTGTGATCATTAAATTATCAACACCACCAAGGAATGGTAATGTTCAAACCATCAGAAAACAATGTTCCCTTTTGGTTATGATTGGTAACATTGATAAAATTCAAAAAACCCCAAAATGGGGGGAAGAAAAAAAATACAAAGATTTCTTATACACCACCCATCAAGAGAACCAACCAAATGATACAAAGCCATTCAAATAAAAAAGATTTAATAAAGTTATGATATATCCAGGGCAAAGCATAAAATAAAAGGAAAAAGAAGAAAAACGAAGTGGAGGGGGAGGGAGAGGAAGAACAGGGGGAGAGTAGAGAGGAGTCGAAGAGGAAGAGAAGAAATGAGGCAGAGGGAGAGGGGGTGCAGGTGGATGAGGCGGTGTGCAGGAGGGAGGAATCTTTGTGTTGGGGGGCGGGGGGATGTGAAGAAGGTTTTTTGAGGAAGAGGAGGAAGGTGCTGCATGCAGGGGAGAACGGCGGTCGGCGGTGCTGCCGCGGCTGCAAAGGGGTTCCGGGCTGTGGCTTTTGTTCGGGGGGGAGAGGCGTGTGTTTGGCGGAGATCTCTGTGTGGGATAGAGTGGAGACGATGAGGGAGGTTGTAGCCAAATGCTTTGTGCAGGACGTGGGGAAGGAGAATCAGAGCTCGTCAAATCAGGTAGAACGGAGAAAGAGAGAGCGAGGGGAAAGAGTTGGCTAGGGCTGGGAGGAGTCAGTAATGAGTGATGAGAGATGGGTTTTAAGTTTTATTTTTTATTTTTTTATTTCAGAAAAATGACTGCTATGGGCGGTAACAAATACAAAAAGTCAGTTAAGAAAATATGACTGCTCTAGGCGGTCGGTAAAACCAACATGTAGGGGTAGTTTTTTTGGCTTTTTGACGTACTGCTATTAAACTTGGGGGCCACAAATAAAGGGGCTAGGGGCTAGGGGCACTGGATTGACTTCAAAATAATTTGATATAAGTGGTCGCACTTGAATCTTTTGATCCCTCTGTCCCATGATCTATAGGATTTGTAGGGTCCCAGGTGGGCCCCAGTAGTTGGATGTACTGTAAGAATGTATAGGAGCAAACTTCTCATGGCAGGCAAATATGCAAATGAGCCTAAGCCTTATAGGGTTTTGACCTATAATTTATTTGATGTTTCATAACCAAAATAATAGGAGGATTTATATGTTTCCCCAATCATCCCAGGCCCGCCGCTTACATTCCCTGCGAATATCAGACTCTTATTTTTTTGTTTCTTCCGAGCCTCATAGGATCGAACTACTATCTTGTGTTTCAGCTCCAAGCCAATAGGAGTATTTATATGTTCATTTAATCACTTCAGGCTTTGAATGCTATGGTTTAAGTCTTTTAGGTCATTAGCACATGATGTCTCAGCATTTGTTTATACTTTATACGTCTTGATTTATTCCTAATATTTCAAGTGGCTTGTTCTCCGATACTGAGCATTATATTAATGATCATCATGACTAGACTCTTATCCCCTTAATTTAAGTGGACTATGAAATAACCTCTCTCTCTCTCTCTCTCTCTCTCTCTCTCTCTCTCTCTCTCTCTCTCTCTCTCTCTCTCTCTCACTATGCTGTATCATTCTGTGAAAAAGGCTTGCTGATTGTGGAGTTTCAGTTATTATTGGTTTGACTTCTATTATTTATCTGACCACATCATTGATCCACAAAAGCCACATTTTGGTTAGAAAAAGCTTGGGATTTATGAGATTAATGCTGATTTTCATAGCTTTGCAATTGAAGAATCAAATTCTAATACGAAGGAACAGGCTAATCCTTTGGAATGGTCATGAAACTTTGTTTCTATCTTAAACAGGCTTGCCAACACAGACAAATCATCAAAAATAGGTCTGAATTTGAAGCAACACTTTTAGATAATGATAAGAAAAAAAAAAGTGTGCTTCTTCAAATCGGGTAAGGTGAATCCCACATGTAGCTACGATCCACTTCGCGGTAGCATATTTTGTAGAGTTTCCTAAATATATCCTAATAGGAACCTATCAATCTCTCCATTTTAGAGAGCTTCCAAATGTCTTCTGTATTTCTATGCGGCAGAAGAGCATATTATGATACCTAATTAGACTTCTTTACTGTAAATTTAACTTGATCTTTGTGCCGAGAAACAACTGCCAAGTGTTGGAAAGTCCCACATCGCCCAAGTTTAAGGTTGGACTGGGCTTCGTATACTTGTTTTGGCCTTCCATTTATCAACTTAAGCTTTTAGGTTGGTATATACCGTCGTTCTTGTGTAGCCCACTTGGGAGGCCCATAGAACAACGAAAATATCCAACAAAATATTTTCGGAATCGAAAGCATTATTTAGCCATAAGAAAAAAAGAAAAAAAAAATTAACAAAGAGCTTTCCCTTTATAGTTGGTGTGTGCACTTGGTTCAATTCTCCAAAGCTTAGTGCACATGCACCAAGTCCTTGGAAAGCTTCAAGACAATTAGCAATTGGGTCGGGCAATCCTAATCCTCCAACTCCAAGTCTAATGTTTAATCACAAAATTTATTTTTCTTGTCATCACAAACATGCTACTCTAGTCCCTAACCAAGAGAGTTAAGAACTGAGAAATGATCGATCCCTGGTTGTCTGCAGTGTATAAGTACTAAAGTTAGTAGTGTATGTTCCATATAATTATCAATTCAATAGTGGGCATCTAATTGCCATAAAGCTTGAAGGTGGAGCTAGAGGGAGAGGTACTATTTATGAGTGATTAGTATTAGGTTCTCCTTGCTGTTCCCAAGTTATGCTTGTGACTTGTATCTTAGACCACCATCAACAAGATACCAATCATGGGTCATCTTGATTAAAGAATATAATGAATTTTGTCAATGGAAGGCAGAGTTTAGCTACATTGGACCTGTCTATGAGACCATTTGGACGATGTTGGCAAAAGAAGGGCATGATTGAGCCAATTACGTACAGCGGTACAGAGCAGTAAATATAATTTCTTCATACTGCCAGAGGGCACTAACTATTATTTCAGATGATTATTCATAGTATGCTCACCTATAAATACATACAAGCCATGATATTCCACTAAAACACCATACTCAAACTTCCTTGTTTCACAATTCCTTTGAATGAGTTGGGCTTGTTGGACACATCATGGACGGCCCACCATAGCTTAATATGGGTTGGGCCAACTTTAATCCTTCCTTACTATAGATTAGCTACAGGCCAACTCAAGCTCGAGGTTGAGCTTGGCATTAATTTAGTCAACCTTGGTTTGCTAGTAATATATAAATGGAGTCGAACTGGATCCTATGCTCAAGTAGAAGTCAAACTTGACTGAGGAAAGCTTGAGCTTGGCCTGACAATGCATACAAAGTTTGAGATTAGTCAAGCTTGACTCAAACATTACCTACTTGACACCACTCTTATATGAGAACTATTAGAGCATAATCAACCTGATTAAGTTCACTTCTAGTTATCAAAAACCAAGAGTAACAAAGAAATAGATAGCCTTAGGGGTGTTACGGTTCGGTTGACCGGTCGATTTGGAGAAATCGTCAACGGAACCGTAACCTCGGTTTTCTGTATTTTAAAACCGTAACCGTAGCCGTATCCATAAAAACCATCGAAAACCGTAACCACGGTTGTCAGGCCCCATCCAGGTTTAATATATATTATTATTATTTTAATCATGATTAGTTTTTAAGTGGGATTAGATGACGATTAGTTTGGATTTTTAGTTAGACTAGAATTTTGAATAGCTTTGGGGAATTTTGAACGCGTTGAGTCTGGTTTGACCGGGCCCGGGGTGGCTCGTGTGACACGTGTCAGTGTGGGGTTTTGACTTTAATTTTCTCGAAAATATTGATTTTTCATATTCTGGATTTGATATTTTTAGCACAACTTTCATGTTTGTTCCGTTTGCACTAGAACCCCAGAAATCGTGTTTTTCGAGAAAAGGGGCAAAATAGTCTTTTCACACCCAAATCTGTGCATAATTTCGAGATTTGAAAATCATGAGGAAAAATATACTTTTTGAAGACTAGATTTTTTTATAATCATTTTTCCCTTCTTCGTTGTCTTCATCCGGGACCCACAAAAGGGAGTTTTAAGCCTTTGAAACTTTAGGGGCCATTAGGGCCCACAATTCGCTCACATATATAAGAAAAACCCACGTTTTCACCTTCTTCTTCATTTCATTTCGTTCCAGCAGCTGAACCAGGAGGAGTTTTTATTCTTCACACCTTCTCTCTCTTCTTGCATGTCAATGGAATTGAGCATAACTTGAAAAACAAATTTCTCCATCTTCATCATCAACCTTCAAGCTCTCCATTGATATCCTTTTCAAGAAAACCCAGCTGGACAATCATCTTCTCTAAGTTCTTCTTATTGTTTGAACCACCTAAAGGCAAGCCATTGCTACCTTTTTGATACCATGGGAATTTTGGACCCTTAGGAAGCCTTTTATCATGCATGCAAGGGATTTCTTTGAGAACTTCTTTGATTTCGAATTTTGTGGAATTCTGAGTGGTTTTTTTTTTTTTTTTTGGGTTTTCTTGTAGAGTGGAATCTTGCTGTAGAGGAGGAGTTCTTGGAGTGATTAGAATCCTTTTAAGGAGTCAAGGCAAGTGAATAAATCGATTTAGATTGCATGCAATGGAAATGGGTGTTTTCCTTTAAATTTGATATAAGAATGTGCTCTTCGTTTGAATTGTTACCCTTCGTTATGCATTGCTGATTTCCTAATATTTTGTGTTCAAATCATGCATGGTTTTCTACAGAGTTTTGAGTTAATGTTGATATAGAAAAATGCTAGATTATAAATTGTTTTACAAGGCTGAAATTTGAATCTTTATATTTCTGCATTTATCACTTATGTTGAATCTTGAAATTTTGTTTTGTTAATGGTTACTGGAATGGAATTGTATTGTGGTGGAATGGAGTTGATTGGAGCACAGAAATGTGGTTTTAATGTGAAGGAATGGGAAGGAGAATGAATGAGGAAAGGATTCATAAATCTGACTTGAATAAAATTTGCATGCAGAAAACTCGGTCAGGTGCCGGTTAACCGAAGTGGCGACTGAAAGCCAGTTCGGCTAACCGACAGGCAACCGACCTCAGTTTGGTTCCATTTTCGGAATCGTGTTTTCGCCAGGAGGTCCTTTGGTTAGTTGTCAGCTAGCCGACAACCAACCGAGGGGTGACCGAGCCCCATGTTGGCTCCATTTCCAGACTGCATCTTTTTCTGATTTTGGATTTGACGGTCAGACGTTGGTCAGCTGGCGGCTAGCCGACATCTCCTACCTCGGCTAGCCGACAAGTGACCGAGTGCTGACCGAACTTGAAAAACTTGAATTTTATTTGTAGGGTTTTGATGAGATTGAAAACCCAGAATATTCTAAGAGTCTTCAACTTGATAATGTACATTTGGGACCTGGAATGTCGTTCCACTTTCGGGGCACCAATCTAGATATATATATATATATATATATAAAAACTTCGACATTCTAATTCAAAACCCAAAAAGATCAAATGATGTAATCTTTGTATATGTATAGTGTATGAATTTGAGTGGTTTGCCACGTTTGAAATAATCGATAAAACTACTCATTTGATTTGTTTGTATTTGTCCGTTTGAGCTTTGCCAAGAGTACTTCTTTTTATCGATTCAAATAAGTTTAAGTGATTCGCCACATTTGAAAACATTGATAAGGCTATTTCATCTGATTTATTCTGAGATTTATCCAATTGTTTTGAAAAACATTGATAAGGCTACTCATCTGATTTGTTCTGAATTTGTCCGATTGGTTTGGTAAAGAGTAGTCCTTTCATCAGTCTGAATTGTGCTAAATGATTTTAGTTGTATTACCTCGGATTTGAATTGGCACCACTAAGCTTGGGTCACTTTGTCGGATTGATCACCCGGCTTAGGATCCTTAAATTATGATTTTCCAACTGCAGTTTGGACCTTTGTCTGTTTGTTCTGGCCTCCGCGTTTGGCAACAGATTCTGTCTGGACATTTTGCATGGCATCTGTTTCGGCATTTTTACGACAACAGTTTCTGTCTGTTTGCTCTTGTTATTTCGGTAATGGGAGAATATAGCTATATGTGGGTTGTCGATATTCTGCTTATTTATCAATTAGTTTGAAATACTTTAAATGTGAGATTTTTATTTATTTATTTTTGTACAGAAATGATTTAGTTGGCTCATTCTTTACATATGCTTTGTTTTAAATGCACTTTATGATTTTAAATATGATATTGATAAAACTTGTATATCTCATCTGTTTTATTCACTTGCCAGACCGTTGTGTCTGATATTCTTTATGTTGGTGCCATAGGTAGTAGGACCTTCGTTCCGAGTCAGAGTGCATGCATTGGATTCGAAGCCTTATATTTTGGTAGGTTGGTTGTGTTGACGATGTCATGTAGACGTCGAGTTTGGCATTGGAGCTCGTCACATAATTTGGGTGTAGTAGTTTGTTTAGCTAGTTATCTTGGATGGCTTTTGTTAGCCTTTTTCTTTGGGTGTTAATTAATGCACTCTGTATAATTTGTAACTTGAATATATGTGGGAAATGAATTCTCCTATTTCCGTGTCAGCTCTGTATATTTTGATGTCATGCTTGTTCCAGTTTGAATATGAATATTATTATGATAGCTTTGTACTGACTGATTGAGTGCGACACGAAATTTGATGGGCCACGGGCTCCTGGTTGCAACATCAAGCAAGTTTCCGCGAAATGTTCCATTGTGATGGAATTTTGTTATGCTCACATGCGCGGACCTTGGGAGAAGCAAAAATTTTAATCAACCCAAAAAATCACGTTCCCCGAGGTTGGATTACTGTAGGAGTTCAGTTTTGGAGCATGACAGCGGTTAACTGTATTAAACGGTTCGGTTACGGTTAATAACCGTGGCGAATGAGGAGAAAGAGAGAGGAGAGAGGGAGAGGAGATATGGGTTGCAGAGAGGGGGCGCGGAGGTGGGCGCTGCAACATGCATAGGCTAGGGAAAGAGGAGATGGAAGAAGGGGAATGGGGTGGAGAGAGCAGAGAAAGAGAGAGTAGAGTTGAGGCGTAAAGAGGAAGGGAGAGAGAGGGAGAGGAAGAGAGGAGGGCATGGGAAAAGAGTGGTTGAAGGTCGAGATTGGGGTTTGGTCTAGAAGAGGCGATAATCTGGATCTTTTGTTTTCGCCACCCAGTGAGTTGGAGAAGAGGACGTTGATGCAGATTTCCTTTGGGCTACAGAAATCTAGAAGACATCAGAGGTGTTGATCTAGGCGGGCCTCGGGCTAGAACTAATTGACTGCGGAGAAACGCAAAGCATGGGGAATTCTTGAAGCCTTACATGGCTCTCGAATCTTCGACTCCCATTTGTCGCTCAAGGATCTGATCCCACAGTAGACGAGGTGTTTTTCCCTCCTGTGCTGGCTATTTTGCCAAATAATTAAGAGCCATTTGATCGCCATTTTGTGCTGACTTATAGCATTTAATAAAGTAAACATATAATATTATATGTAAAATATCTCCAGGTAAAAAACAAACATAAAACCTTTAAGCGAAATGGTGCGGTATGAACATGATAGTGACTATGCATTGAGTTTTAGAAAACTGGATGTAATGCCCCTTGTGATCTTATCCGTGTCTTCTGAACTGTGTATCATGGATTAAGAAACACTCCAAAATGGACAATTGCGAAAAAAGATACTTTATTGTAAAACTTGTACTAAAAATTGTTGTGCCCATGTATGCGGAAACGTGAATAAATGCGATCGAGCAAATAATCAACCACACAAGAACAAGCAACCACACACAAAAGAATTATGTGGCTCGGCAAACTTGCCTACGTCCACGGGAAAGAAATTCGACTCTCCTTTGATTCACTCTGTGTATGACCAGTACAGTCTCTCATGGGTTACACATTGCATGAATATATAATGCTCTCTTTCTTATCCCCCAAGAAATCCTATCTTAGTCAATAAGAAAGTCATGGTACAATTACCAAAATACCCATGACCATGAACCCACTTGGTTTGGACCCATTAGGCCAACAATCTCCCCCTCCAGACCATGTTGAAGACGCGCCTCTCTGAACCTCCTTACTAGGAGTCCAGTCCTGCCAACTCTAAACACAGCTCCAGCTTTCCCTTAGACATGACCTTAGTCATCATGTCCGAGGGATTCTTGTCAGTGTGAATCTTCTCCAGCTTCATGAGACTCTTTTCGATAATCCCACGAATCCAATGGTATCTCACATTAACGTGCTTCATGCGGGCATGGTATGTAGCGTTCTTGCTAAGATCCATAGCACTCTGACTATCAAAGTAGACTACATACTCTCCTTGCTTCAAACCCAATTCTCGAAAAATTTTCCTTAACCAAATCATCTCCTTCTCTGCTTCACTAGCAGCTATGTATTCTATTTTGGTTGTAGACAATGCTGTACACTTCTGCAACTTAGACTGCCAGGAAATAGCTCCCCCTACAGAAGTAAATAAGTACCTAGAAGTAGACAACAGACGATCAAGATCGCTTGCAAAATTAGCATCTGTAAAGCCTTCAAGAATTGGTTTGGAGCTTTCGAAACACAAGTACAAATCTGATGTACCTCTCAAATATCTAAAGATCCACTTCACTGCTTCCCAATGCTCTTTTCCAGGGTTAGAAATAAATCTACCGACTAAACCCACAGCATGAGCAATGTCTGGCTGTGTACACACCATGGCATACATAAGACTCCCAATTGCTGAGGAGTATGGAACAAACATCATCCGTTCATTTTCTTCATCTGTAGTAGGACATAATCTCTTACTGAGCTTGAAGTGACTGGCTAAAGGCATGCTAACTGGCTTAGCATCTTTCATGTTGAATTTCGCTAGCACTCGTTCAACATATTTCTCCTGTGACAACCACAACTTCTTAGCATTTCTGTTATAACGTATTTGCATTCCCAATATCTGTCATGCTGGACCGAAGTCTTTCATGTCAAAAGTCTTTGACATGTCTATTTTCAGCCTGTCAATCATCTTACTATTATGTCCAGCTATCAACATATCATCTACATATAAAAGAAGGATGATAAATTTGCCATTACCAAACTTACAAATGTAAACACAGCGATTTGCAGCTGTCCTTCGGTACCCATGACTCACCATGAATGAATCAAACTTCTTGTACCACTAGCTCGGTGCTTGCTTTAGCCTGTAGAGACTCTTCTTCAACCTGCAAACCAGCTGTTCTTTTCCTTCTACCTCAAACCCTTCCGGCCCTTCCAGCTGAGTCATGTAGATCTCTTCTTTCAAATCACCATAAAGAAATGCAGTCTTCACATCCATCTATTCAAGCTCAAGGTCCATGCTAGCTGCTAGACCTAAGACAACTTTGACAGAAGTCATCTTCACAACTGGAGAGAATATTTCATCGAAGTCAATTTCCTTCGTTTACGCAAAGCTTTTAACTACTAGCCGTGCGTTGTGCTTTATTAGTTTTCCTTTGTGCTTTATTAGTTTTCCACTATCATCTCTCTTCAGCTTGAACACCCATTTGTTCTTCAAAATCTTCCTGCCTTTTGGAAGTTTCACCAGCTCATAAGTATTGTTCTTTTTCAGAGAACTCATCTCATCCTTCATAGCCTTCATCCACTTATTTTTATCTGCATGAGTTATAGCTTCTGGGTAGCTCTCTGGCTCCCCCTCATCAGTAAGCAAAATATAATCTGCTGCAAGATATCTTGTTGATGGTTGACGCTCTCGAGTAAACCTCCTAACCTGAGGTTCCGTGGTTTCTGATTGAGGAGATTGTTCCCCCTGCTCAACACCCTGTTCATTTGGCAACCCCTGCGCCTCATCATGATCCGGATCGCTTTGTCCACTTTCTCCACCTGTAGGCTGCACTGGAGAAGGAGTCGGTGTGAGATCAACCATTCCATCAACAACTTCTTTAGACTTTTCAGTCTTCTCAATATCTCCAAAGAACTGGTCTTCATGAAACACCACATCCCTACTTCTGATAATTTTCCTCTTTTCTGGATCCCATAAGTAGCCAAACTCAGCTCCACCATAGCCAAGAAAAATGCAACAAACTTCCTTATCATCCAGCTTTGAACGCTGCTTCTTTGGTGCATGTGCAAAAGCCTTGCGCCCAAACACTTTCAAATGAGAATAAGAAATATCTTTATCTGTCCATTTTCTCTCCGGAAGGTCAAAATCCAAAGGAACCAAGGGAGACCTATTAATTAGGTAAACGACAGTCAGAACGGCTTCACCCAAAATGGCTTGGGTAGCTGTGCCACTCTAATCATGCATCTCATCTTTTCAAGAATAGTGCGGTTCATTTTCTCTGCCACACCATTGTTTTGTGGAGTACCAAAACTGTTCTTTCATGTCGAATACCATGCTTTGAGCAATAGCCTTTAAACTGATTTGATGTGTACTCACCACCATTATTTATGCGAAGACATTTCAAGAGCTTTCTTGTTTCTCTTTCAACATAACATGAAACTGTTGAAAAACCTGGAATACCTGATCCTTTGACTTCAACGCATATACCCACACTTTCCTAGATGCATCATCAATAAATGTGACAAAAAACTTATTGCCACTCAATGACTCCACCTCCATGGGACCACAAACATCAGAATATACCAAATCCAACACATTAGATTTTATCATTGATGTTTTAGAAAAAATATACCCTGTGTTGTTTACCAAATAAGCAATAATCACAAGTGTCAAGGGATGTACCTTTGGGGTAATGAATTCGATCTTTTTTTGCCAATAACTGTAGTCCTTTCTCACTCATATGTCCCAGTCTCTTGTGCCACATATTTGGAGAGGATCTGCCTTCAACAGCATTTAACACACTTTTGCATAGCTTCACATGTGTCTTGTACATCGTATTATACGCCTTCTCTCTCGCAACAATAAGAGACCCTTTAGTGAGTTTCCATCTGCCATTTCCGAAGTAACTTTCATAACCTACATGGTCCAATGAAGTTCTGGAAATCAGATTCAACCGCAGATCAGAAATATGTCGCACATCTTTCAGCGTCATTGTGCAACCAATTTCGGTTTGAATGCAGATATCATCGATCCCAACAATATTCAAATGACTTGTGTTGCCCATCTTCACAGTGCCAAAGTCCACTGCTTTGTACGTCGTGAATATCTCCTTACAAGGAGTAGTATGGTAGGATGTCGCTGTGTCAACAACCCACTTAACCTGATCATCTGCAATACTCAAACACTCTTCATGTTCACTGGCTAGTACCACTACTTCATTATCCAAAGTAGCTATAGTGTTAGTGTCATTCTTCTACTCATTGTTGGCTTATTTCTTTTCCTTCAAGGCAAAGCAATTCTTCTTAATGTGACCCTCATTGTTGGCTCTGATATCACTTGTTGTGCGCGTGTATGTGGAAATGTGAATCAATGCGATCGAGCAAGCAATCAACCACACAAGAACAATGAATCACACATAAAAGAATTACGTGGTTCGGCAAACTTGCCTACATTCACGTGAAAGAAACTCGACTCTCTTTGGATTTACTATGTGTATGATCAGTACAGTCTCTCCTGGGTTACACATTACATGAATATAATGCTCTTTTTCTTATCTCCCAAAAAACCCTATCTTAGTCAATAAGAAAGTCCTGGTACAATTACCAAAATACCCATAACCATGAACCAACTTGGTCTCGACCCACTAGGCCAACAATAACAAACCCTAAACCAAATGACATCTCTATTAACTTGCAAAATCACTTTCTACTGGGATATTTGTCATTGGCATGCAGACAAGGCCCCATGACGATGACAAGAGCTTGTCATCAGTAGGTATCTGCTACCCACCACCACCTCACCCACAGACCACTAAAAAGGATAATTATCTCATGAGCAATGAGTAGTGATGAATTTTCATCCACAATTGGCGCCTTCAGCTAAGAATCCAGATTTGACCCTTAACTTGAAGTTTTAGCCACTGGGACCAATTGAACAGTTGATTAGCTCACTCATAAGGGATGGGTTTTTCGTTGGGAGTTTGAGCTAGGGAGTTGAGAGACGGAGGCCTGAAAAATTGAAAGGGTCTAGGGTTTTGTTTTGCAGAAATATTTCATTCAGTCCCTTATTTTTTCTTTCATTTGTAAATGATACGGTTAACCGAACCGTATTATACAGTTCAGTTCGGTTAATAACCATGAATTATTACGGAAAACCATAACCAAACCGAACTGTGCGGTTTTTTTATTTCATTAACCATAATCGTAACCGAACTGTGAAATACAGTTATTAACCGCGGTTAGGTTCGGTTAGACAGTTAAACGATTTATTTGTACACCCTTAGATAGCCTGTATGATAGGCTAAGACACCTAATTGCATTGCAGTTGGTGTATATATATTCAAGACCTTAAAATCAATAGAAATAAGATCATGGTTTGAATGGAGAAGAGAAAAACCTTTTCGAAAAACAGGTATGTGAGGATAGGAATCATCAAGCGGTGTGACAAAACTAAGATTATGATTGAACAGTAAACAAAAAAAAATAATTTACAATCTGGGCTCCCGGAAAGGACAAGGGTCCATGTTAATAACTTATTCATACAATCCAAGCTCACCACATGGAAATCACATCACACACTGTTATCGGCCGATGATGGAGCCATATTTTGACTCTTACTCTTCTCATACTCTCCATAGAAGTATGAGACAAAACCCCACAAACTCAACGCCAGCGCCAGGCCTTTCTCCGCAGTAAACCTCTCCTTGTAGGCAATGACACTGGACACCTCTGTGAAGGGTAGCAGTGTGGCAGCAAGGACACCAGCGCAGAAGGAGGAAGTGTAGAAGATGATGCCTAGTGATCCAATGAACAATAGCTGAGAAGTGATGGCTAATGACACCAAGACCACATAGTACTTGGTTTCTCCAAGCCCATATGCACTTGCTTCTCTTGGAATAGCCTGACAAACAGCAACAACAATCACTTGGTGATGATCATGATAAGGCAGCAAACAATGACTTAATTTTATTTGTTTTTGGTTATGTGGACCTAGAACTTTTATTTGGGCGGTGCTGGGCAATGGTCAAATTCAGAAGTTAAATAATAAAATAGAATTTTTAAGGAATTATTTAAATTTTATTTTGAATCTCATGGGTATGGTCGCACCTGCATCGTAACACCTAGGTCCGCCCCTGAGGTGGGGGCATGGGGTCGTGTAGCACTATGGCCGTGTAGTGGGTACTGTAGGAGAACTCCCCTCTCTTTTAACAAGGGCCTTGGGTGATCAATTTGTGGGCCTATTTCACAAGTCTTATCCGTTTACCTAAAAACATAGAGCATGTCTGTTTGAAATTAGGGGTGTTCATGGCCCGGACTGAGGCATATCTAAGCCCAGCCCGACTTTAGAAACACTGGTCCAAGCCCGCCTCAAGCCCAATACAGGCCATAAAAGTTAGGCCCGAGCCCGCCCATTTAATCAATCGGGCCAGGCTGAACCGGGATTTTCATTACCTTTGTGGGCATTAGAGGACTACCCAAGTTAAATTACATATGCATTTCTTACACAAGCCGGGCCGGGTACGGGCTCTCCATCACTTAATCCAAGCCCAACCCAAAGCAGGCTAGGCCCAGATCAGGTTCAGGCTGGCTTGGCCCATGAGCACCCCTATTTGAAATAGAGACAAGTCAAAGAAATATGATAGAAATAGACTGTCTATTTGTATGATCCAATTAAAAATAGTAAATTCATCATAGTACTATAAAAGTTATATAGTCCAGACACAGTTAAATTTGCTAAAAAGTAGTACATAAAATTATAAAGTTTGTATTGTACACTTGGAAAATGTTCTTCTACGAGCAACAAGAAGTGTAGTCCAGCATTATGGCACCCACTTGGGTTCACATTTGATAAGGGCAGCCCCTTTGCTAGTCTTTTCATCCCATGATCCTGCACCAGGCCCAATATCACACTCATTGAACCTTCACTCACGCTTGAATTGAATTTTAAGAAAATCTTTGTTTACGATGCAATTAAACTTTAAGGCCCTTAATCCAAGGGCCACAATAATTTGGTGGGGCTGACTTTTTTATCCCTCCTTGTCAACGAGGAGACCTTTCAGTATACCCTCCTCCCACTGATAAATTTGCATCTAAGTAGCCCCCCGTTCCGGGCAATATTTAAGCCATATGCATGCTATCTGCTCGGAGGTGAATATTTTCCTCACAAACTCATTAAAAAGCTGCATGTTTTTATCAGTTACCTTTTGAAAGGAGGCAAAAAGATATTCAAGTTGAATTTATCAAGACATCCACAATCACCTTGCCTGAAAGTCTAGGTGGACATCATTCACCGTTGAACGCAGTATAAAAAACAACTTGCTATACCATCGTTAACTTTTGAGTCCTTGAAATCTAGTGTTTACAATTATTAGGGTGCAATCATATTTTGGTTTGCCCCTAGCTAGTTGACGTTCAGATCTACCCAGCCCTTCTATCCTCCAATTGTCTTGAATCCAAATGGGTCTCATAGCAGGGGCACCTTTTCGGTCGTAGAATCCGGGGTGATGACAGTAGCACCACACTCAAGAAAGGTGAAGAGGATAGCTTGGCTCTAGTGTGACATGAATAAAGCAAGATCCTGTGAGGATTTCTTGATGAGCTGATTATTTATTTTTATTTTTATTCTTACAATTTAGCGTGATGCTTTTCCTTGCTTAAAGTGAAAAAATTTGAACTAATTTTCTTTGATCTCACATTAATAGCACTTTCTCATTAAGGAAAGGGTTGGGGTGGCTTGAATATGTGAGAAACTTGGTGGAAGTGTCAGATTAATGTGCAAAAGACCCTGTAAACAAGGTCTGGTTGGAGTTCCACTCCCATTCTCTGACTTGTGCAGTTGGTTAGGAACGTACAAATCCCATGCCCATATGCTTCTGATATTGATTAATGATAAGTGGTACCAAAGATATTGTTATTTTTTATTTTTGTTACATACCTGGAAATCTTTGTTTATGAGCATTCCTAGGGTGCAAACGGCAGTAGCAGTAGAGGTAAGGATAAGCTGAAACTGCAACACAAGTTCATAGGTGATGACCTTGGATAACTTAGTGTAAGCAAACTCAGTACATGGCAATATGAAGCCCAGTAGTGCAGCTCCCCCCAGTGTCACGAAGAACCCCAACAAGTACTCCCCATCAGAAACATTGGGAGGCCGATCACCGCCCTTGCGAACGGCCAGAATGACGGTCCCCATCGTCATCAACACAATTGCATTGATTGAGTAGGCAGTGAACCTCTGCCTAACTATCACGAACGCAAAGATGGCGGTGAAGGCGAGCTGCGTTGCAAAGATGAGGGACGACGTCGAGACGGGTAGATAGGATAGGCCGAGTGAGTACGTGAAGTTGTCAAGGCCGACGAGTAGGCCAAGGGAGACACTGGCCATTAAGAGCTTGGGCTTGATTAGGGTGAAGGGCGTTTTTTGAGGCCGATTTCGGAGCAGGAGGATTGAGATGGGGATGAGGAGGATGGGAAAGCCGGCGCTTTGTAACCAGCTAGCCACCCATTTTCTACTGCCCCCATGGAGGAAGTAGAGCCTGCTCATCAAAGGGGAAGCTATGGTCCCAATGACCATGGTCACACCATTTAGCAGGATTGGCACCCATTTGGTTCCTTTCTTCTTCTCTTCCTCTTCAGGACCATGGTCATTGCCTTTGTTGGCTACTTCTTCCATACGCTCTCTATGGATTTTACTTGGGCTCTAGATAGTGTTGCTCCATGTATGTGGAGGGTGTCGTTATTTATGACTGTTTAAACAACCAATTGTCATGAAAGTGGAATGGTAGTTGGTTTTTTTTCAAGACAGAAAGGCCCCTGCTACTGCTACTAACTTCCTGCGGCAAAGGGGTACAAGATTGTACACCATAAGCTTGTCCATACACTAGATATCCTCAACAGCATTGGCTGCAGATTAATTCTGAGTGCATGGTAGGCTTTTGGTATGTGTCACATTCAGCCCTGACCCAATTGCAGTGGATCCAGACAAGCCAAAAGGGGGGCAAAAGAAAAGTTAAGTTGTAATTAATCAGTCTCGAGATTAACTTTCGGTTTTGAATTAGTGGAAGCATACCATTATAGCATCACTCAATTCCATCACATCGCCACTATGGAACTCTAAAAATAAAGGGTCCACAAATTACTCTGCAACGTACAAAAAAACAAGGAAGCGCGCCGTGTTTGTTGGGCTATCTAATCTCACCAAACAAATGAAAATGTAAAAATAATGCACCTACTTAAATTTAGCTCCATTAAAAATTAAAATCCATTTGAAGTGGGACTCTTAGAAAGAAGGTGCTCTGCTTTATCTAGCAACTTCTCATTTATTTGAAGAGATCGTACTGGCCCATGATGACCAAGTCTCCTAGTATACAGATTAGGCATGAAATTACTGCTGGGATTAGAAAAGAAAATATAAGAAGGATCCAAAATAGTGGAGGGCCCTGATCATTTGGATCTTGAAGATTTTATGGATATCCTGTATCATGTTCTAGAGAAAGATATAGAAGAACCCCAACCGAGCCTATCTACTTCAGTCTTTGAATATGAATTAATTGGTCCATTTGGTGTCTGCAAGTGCAGGACCAAAACGAATGTTGTCCAAACCACCTGCACTTCCATCATTTGTAGTTTATTTTGTCCTGAAGCAGAGAACGTTTGGTACGGATATGGTTCCTGGGATAATAAATTTTTAGGCTACGATAAGAGGAAAAGACTTTGTGATGGACGTGCTGATTGTGATGGAAAATAAAACGGGGTGAACAAAGCTTGTATTTGTAGGGTTGCAAATGGGCCAGGACAGTTCACTGTTGCTAGTCAAGTACACCTTTGTCGTGTTTTTGGGCCCGCTACTTATGATCCGATCATGGGAGGTGTCCATTTCACATGTACTTGAGGCTGCCAATACAAGGCCGCCCCTCCTTAATCAAACAAGGGGTTGAAAGAATGGTTCCTTTGGTAGCTCCTATTTTATATGATGTTTTGGATTTATGTTGGTGACTTGGTGTAAAGCTTCCTTTTTTAAAAGGGTTTTCTGTTTTAATGGTTGTATCTCTTTCTTTTCTTTTAATAAAACTTTGTTGTTCTACTACTACTACTACTATACTATCATAAAAGAGGCAAGGTTGCAAAGTTATTTCACTACACCATGTGGGACCCACCTCCAACTATAATAATAGAATATAATAATATATTATTATTATATCTACTATACTACTATTATAAAAGAGGCAATGTAGCAAAGTTCTTTCACTACACCATGTGGGACCCACCATCAACTATTATAATAGAATATAATAATATATTATTATTATATTATAATAATATCTACTATATACTATTATAATCTACTATCTATCTATCTATACTTATTATAAAAAAGGGAAAGTTGTAAACTTTTTCACTACACTATTGTGGGGCCCACCCCCAAATATTATAATATAATATAATATAATAATATATTATTATGAGAAATTGCAAACTTTTTCACTATACCATTGTGTGTCCCACCCCCAAATAGTATAATATAATATAATAACATATTATTATGAGAAATTACAAACTTTTTCACTACACAATTGTGGGGCTTACTCCCAAATAGTATAAGATAATATAATAATATATTATTATGAGAAATTGCAAATTTCTTCATTACACCTTTGTGGGCCCATCCCCAAATATTATAATCTATCTACAATTTTATCTACTATTATAAAAGAGGAAAAATTGCATACTTTTTCACTATACTTTTGTGTGGCCCACCCTCAAATATTATAATATAGTATAATATAGAAATATATTATTATTATTATATTATAACAATAATAATATAAAATCTATACCCTTATTATAAAAGAGAAGAGAAGTTGCATACTTTTTCACTTACATCTTCGTGAGGCCCCCCCAAATAATATAATATAATATAATATAACAATATAATCTTATTATATTATAATAATAATAATATAATATCTATACACTTATTATAAAAGAGAAGAAAGTGTCTTGCTTTTTCTCTACACATCTGTGGGCCCCACTTAGTCTTATTATAATATATGTCAGTCCCATTTAGTATTATTATATTATTTATATAATAAAACGAGAACTACACATCTATGGGCCCCACTTAGTATTATTATAATATCTGTAAGCCCCACTTAGTATTATTATATTATATATATAATAAAACGAGAACTACACATCTATGGGCCTCACTTAGTAAAAGAACTTATCATGCGTTTTCTCTACATCTACACATCTGTAGGCCTCACTTAGTACTATTATATTATATATATAATAAAAGAGAGCTACACATTTGTGGGCCCCACTTAGTAAAAGAACTTGTCATGCTTTTTTTCTACTCATCTATGGGCCCCACTTAGTATTATTATATTTCGATGTAATGCTTAGCTCAAATGTTCATGAAAAGGGTAGTGTTTGAAGAATTTGTTCATTCGCCGCAAGAACTCAAATGAGAAATTTCAATTGATATTTTCATGTGTAGAAAATTTCAACTTCGATCCCAATGGCTGTAAAGACACGATTTGCTTGTCAGAGGAAGAGATGAGAATGCCAAAGATTGTTTGGAATCCTTGTGATTTGTTGTTAATTTGTTAAAAGTTATGAGTTGGGTGCTTTTTTGGTTGGTTGGTATTTTGTTTCATTGAATTTGCAATACTAGAAATGAAATATGTGAAATAGAATTGTGACATTTTAAACATTTAGTGCTCTAACAACATTCGACAAAGTGAACTTTGTGACAATAGAAAATCTCTTTTTAATGTTGGGCCTTTTTTTTATGTTACTGAAATAGTGAAATATACTTTAAATTTTTATAAGCGATTAAAAATGAGGAAAAGTTGCATATTCAAAAATGACCAGTAATGTTAGAAATGAAATGGAATTTTAACATTCATAGGAGGTAGTGACCAGTTGGGCTTTTTTTGTTGTTGTTGTTTTGGTTGTTTTTGGATTGTATTAGCCAGCTTGGTGGATTGGTTATCTTGTATGTTATCTTTGACATTAATGGTTCTGGCAGAAGGTTTGGCCCATTTATGATTGTTTTTTAATCTTTTAATGCATTCCCCTCTTTCTGGAAAAAAGAAAAAATAATTGTAACATGTTACACATTTTAGTGTATCAAACTTTATAAGGAATGACAGAAAATCGTTCATGTAGTTCCTAAGAGTTATAGGGCTTCAGATTTCCATTAGTGGTTAAAATGTAAAATCATACATGAATATTAAAAAATGACAATCAAATGACCTCTCTTTTAATGGAAATTGATTTGAGGAAAAATGGGAGATGAATGCTCATCTATCACCCTGGAAATCAAATCCCATGATGGTTAAGGTCCCTTTTGCATCCATAACCTCGTATTTCTCACCCCTCATTTCTTTAATAATCTTTAAGCAAAGCTTATTTCACTATGAATTCCTATGTATACTAGCAAATATGTTAGGGTGCAGTAGAAATCCGCAATTGATACAAAATACTATGCATAAGTAGATCTAACCAAATAATCACTCTAAAAAATATATAAAAATATTTTATGTGGTTTGATAGTATGCCTGTGTCAGATCAGAAAAAGAAATATTGGGACATATATATATCCCCTTTACTAAGAAAGTATGGTGTTTTCATGCTTAATAATGAGGACTTGGGTGTCATTAGTGGGTTGAAATGAGGAAGATATTTCATTAATGTGTGGGTGCACTAGCCAAATATACAGAGATGCTGTGGAGAGGCTTAAGGTTTATTTAGATGCTTCATTTTCTTAGTAGCTAGATAATCTTGGTGTAATGAAAGTTTTTTGTGAATATGCAAGCATATGCAGATTTTTGTCATGTAAGCCTTTTCTTGATTTCTTCATTCCATGCAAGTTGGTTTACTTTTGAATTTTATTGTTATATATCAAACCAACATCCAATGCAAGTGACTAATGGCTTGTCTTATTACTTCTTAGATTATGATAAGGTATTTTATTTTTCCTTTCAAGTTTTTATTAGTATGATGTAATGGAACTCATCATTTTGATATGCCAACTCATGTTTTCAGTTCCACCCTCTTATGTTGATTTAAAGTGATTGCTTTAGGCCCCCCCTGTTTTAGTTAATTCTGGCAACATACATTCTTCATTATCATTCTACGTACTAAATTGTGTTTAAGGGTGTTAATTGTCTCTGCTTCATCTAAGGCACCATCTCAGGTCGAACCAGTATTACTCTTGGACTTGATTCTGTTCAACATTGCAACCACATTACTATAATGCTAGGATAATGAATTTTCCATTAAATTTTTTTAGGAAGTTTGGAAGAAGTAGTTGTGCCCACCCTGAGAGTGCATGGCTAAAGATCTCTTTGTAATTGGTTCTCTTGCTTCAAATTATGATATTTGTTTCAAAGATTCACTTACTACAAAATTAGAATGTAACAGAACTGGTTTATTATACATAAAAAGCTAACAGAAGTGCCATAAATGTACATGGTTCAAAATTTGGTAGCGGTGTCATCTTAATCCAAGAAAGCTTTTTAAGTTATTGCTCTGGCCCTCATCTTGACATATCAATCTTGTTTCTTTCCATGATATTCAAATTTCTTTGTATTGGTATTAATGTTATTCGGTGCTTCTCAACATGAATTTGGTTTGTATTTGGCGCTAGGTTTTAGACAATTTTTAATGAAAAATAAGCCGGACTATCGATCTATATTGAAATTGGTGAGTGTTTTACTTAATCATGTATGGCAAAAAAAGGTTGGTTTTCAACTTTTTTTAATTAGTTTCATTCCATATATCTTGTTATTCCATTTTCTTCTTACATTTTTCTATTGAAGCTTTTACTAAATTTTATAAGAACAATGAGTGATTGTAAATTGTTTTCAATGACTTTATTTTTTCAGATTATCATACTGAAAGAGTATGTTACTTGCACGTGCAAGGCACGTGCAAGGCTCCACTAGTATTACTGATAAAAGAAAGGGACTGATAGTCAATCCACTGTCTCATCGATCCTTTAGTAATTGGTAAGGGGCGCCCATCAACGTTGGAAGGTCTGGCCGGGCTAAGAATTGCTTAAACCAATCAATGTCAATTTATTTGTTATTTTTTGAGTTTGGGGCAAGGGAATTTGCATATCTAACTCTTCCGCTTTGATTGACTCATTTTTCTTACTTTGGATTGATATTTTTCCTACTCATGGGTCCCACAGTGGATGCAGGCCTTTTTTTTTTTTTTGTTTTTTTGCTTAAAGGGATATTTGCATTAAAAAAACAGAAAACAAAATGGAAAATACAATGACACTAGAGCCCCACGATAGAGCCAAGGAGAAGCTGGATTTGAGAAAAAGAAAATACGAAGGCACTAAGGCCCCACGAACGGCCTATAAGTATTAACAAGAGGAGTTGGTTATCTACACTGAAAATATTAACAAATAACAGGTCCATTTCATTGGCGGGAACCGTGATAAAGAGGTCCATCTCAGTGCCTCTTATGCATATTCAGGTCCCGTTTAGATCCTTGAGATTTTGCCCCACTCAGGTTAACAGATTCTTGTACCTCGTAATGAAATGCAATGATAATTTTGTTGACAAACCTGCATTGCTTGAAAAGATAGAAAGGTCTGAAATGCAGATTAGATGCAAATGGAAGTGGCTGCACCCTTTGAAATCCTAAAGAAAATAAACAGAGGGGGATGGGGATGGGGATGGGTTGGGTTTATTTCTTGTATTTTGGGTTTATCAGAGTGGTTCATTGGATTAGCCTATGACTGAGTACGGG
This sequence comes from Persea americana, assembly GCA_029852735.1. NCBI lineage: Eukaryota > Viridiplantae > Streptophyta > Magnoliopsida > Laurales > Lauraceae > Persea > Persea americana. The sequence goes on from CM056812.1 coordinate 56,154,318, forward strand.
ATCACGGGTATTTTGATCATTGTAGCGAGACTTTCTTAGGGGCTAAGAAAGCGAAGATTATATATATGATGTAATATGTAACCCAAGACTCTGAATAGAGTCAAGATGTGAATTGTTACTTTCTTGCTGTGAATGTATGCGGTTTTGTTGAACCACATAAAATCCTTTGGTCTCTCTTGTGTGGTATGATTGTTTGATCGCAGTTTTTACGCTTCTGCACCCATGCGCACAACAAAAGATTGGCATTCCTTTTACATGAAAGTTTGAAAAAAAAAAAAAAGAAAAAAGAAAGAAAGAGAATTCCCCTGTTTATTCTTCTTACTCCGTTTCAATTCTCTCTCTTGTACAACCCTCCTCATTTTATTGATTTCAATCACAAAGACTCGCCGAGCTCACTTTTGAACCTAGCAACAGGCTCGATCAATGAATTCCTTTCTTCTCGTTATATTTTAGTTTCCATCAATCTAGATGGATATGGAGAGATGCCAATGTAATTAGATGCTGTCACGACCCAGGCCCGAGATTAGGGTTACCACGGCCAAACCCCGAGTCGCGAACGCCATACTTACTCCCGTAAACCTCGCATCGCCGAAGCCAATACGAAATTCACAAGGGATCTTACATATACCTGTCAAATGTACATTATTTTGCGGAAATATATACATACATTGACATTTGACGTTCACATGTACAAGTCCTTTACAGAAAGTAAAGTTTACTTACACATCTCATTTTCTATTTAAATCAACTATGCATATTCAAAGACAATGCATGTGATCACTATTTACAACCAAAATAAATCTATTCAAAATGTTTCCAAAAAAATTGCTAAACCGGTCGCCTCCGATTTACATCCATTCATTCAATCCTCCTGGAGGAACCGGATTGGTCTCCTCCGTTGGCGGAGCGGTCTCGGAACCACTGGAACGGGCAACTGGGCCTGTACTATCATCAATAACACTGTGAACACGACGGTTCAACAATGTATACACAATTCTATGATATCATATGTTTAGCGAATTGGTTCCAATGTATAACAATTCTATTCAAGTCAATTCAATGCAATTCAATTCAATACATATAGTTCTTCCCTGAAAGAAGCACTCAATATATGTAGTTCTCCCCTGAAGAGAGCATTCAATTCATTATAGTTCTCCCCTGAAGGGAGTATTCACTTCAATATTTACACTTTATCAAGTGTCTTTTTGTTGTCCTCTAGCATAGGCGGAAGGCGCACCATTCACAACCCAGCCTTTCAAGGACTCATTTCATTTCAATATTACTCACTTTATTAAGTGGCTTATCAAATGTGTGGGATTTACCAGTGTCTTGATCAGAGATCACCGGCATCACCACGGAGCTCCGGAACGCTCCATCTACTGCAGCAGACTTAATCTTTTATACCTTACAATGTTTGTTCATTTCAGTTCTTTTCGTTTCATTTCATTGCATTTCATTTTATTAATTCAATACATTATGTCATAGTAGCTCAACAAGGAGCATAACAGTAGTAGACGAGAGAGGACAAGTCAACTCAAGTTGGAAACAATTAAAGTTTTCCTAAAACAACATTCGGGTGAAACGTTCATTATGCAATGTAAGTGTTATTCTAGATGACATCACTTTTTAGTGAAATTTACATTCACATAAGTTTAGCTAACACCCATGAAGGTTTAGGAAAATATTAGAAATTAATTCTGATATCCCCTCTATTTCGGTCACCTCATCGGTTACCTCGCGGTTAGCCTAGTTTTCTAATACAATCTTAGCTCCAGACGAACTCGTCAGTCCTGACGAGCTCGGTCATACTTGAGTTCGGTCACATATGAGTTCGGTTAGTTGGTCACGCTTGAACTCGGCCAAACATGAGCTCGGCCATACATGAGTTCGGTCATATATGAGCTCGATCACACTTGAGCTCGGCCAAACATGAGTTCGGTCATATATGAGCTCAGTCACATGAGCTCGGTCAAACTGGAGCTCGGCCACATCTGAGCTCGGCCAAACTTGATCTCGGCCACATCTAAGCTCGGTCAACCTTGAGCTCGGCCACATCTGAGCTTGGCCAAACTTGAGCTCGGCCACATCTGAGCTCGGCCAAACTTGAGCTCGACCAAACTTGAGCTCGGTCAAACTTGAGCTCGGCCAAACTTGAGCTCGGCCACATCTGAGCTCGGTCAAACTTGGCCTAACAAGTTCAGAAAATTCTGAACCGACTGTTTCTGGAATTGAACTCTTGAGTTCTAACAAGTCTATAAACATCTAAAATCAAGAGAATCGAGTACACTTGCCTTGTTTGGAAACTAATCAGCAAGAACTCCCTTGTCTAGCTTGAATCCAAGCTGAATTCCTTAAGCCAAACCTTCTTTTGAACCGAAAACCCAAAATCAATCCACTAAACAGAATTCTTGTGAATTCTTTGGGCCATAACCATTCTATCTCAATAATTAAAACATGGAAGTGCTGAATTCAACTCCAACACTTACTTGTAGCCTCTGTGGTGGAAATCTTGAGATCTTCTCAAGCTTAAACTCCAAGAAAGTAAGAAAAGAGATGAAGAAGATGATGGTGAAGATGGAGTCCCTCTTCATAAGCACTTGTCAATTCTCTACATCATCACTCAATGAAGAGAAATTGGAAGGAAGAAGAAGAAGAAAAAGAAAGAAAAGAAGAGAGATCGGCTGGGATGAAGGAATGAACTCAAATGGGTTCATCCTCATCTTATAAGCCCTAAATTACATTTTAGCCCCTCTCCTTTCCACTATTTACAATTTGAGTCAAATGAATGGTCATTTGAACCAATTCACACTGAATGGAATCATTACATTTACGAAAGTTAACGTACTCCTGGAGATATACGTGTAAGTATCAAGAGTTTCCGTATTCGACGAAATACGTGTAATTTCGTATTTACGAAAAAGTCCTTACATTACATGGTTTAGCCTAAAACCATTTCAATTCATCCATAACATTCACTACTATTTCCATTAAGCTCAAATTGACCATTTGAGCCACACTCTATACCAATTTAGCCATTAATCAACATTAATTCAATAAAACATGTTGAATTAGCTTTAATCCCCATTAATTAGAGTTAATCTTAATTAACTCGGGACAGGGGTGTTACAGATGCATGGTTTCCTTTTATCTAGATCGGCCCTATGATATAGTAGGACTAGCTACACAAGCTTGAATGCATCATTAAGTAACGTCAAATCCAATTTATACATTTAAGAGGTCCACCTTGTAAAGATCCAGTTAGGAAAGTCAAGTGCCCAACACATTTTGATTTAAGACTAACTTATTTTGAGGTATTTCTAATGAAAATTGTGAGTGTCTTGTGTTAGATCATGGCTTTGAGCATTCCAAAAACTTCATTTGATTGCTAGAATCTGAATACCATCCACCGAGAAGCTGCTTTTTAAGCCTTTCGAAGTCACCTAATTCTAATTTTCCAAATGTTAAACCCGACATGAGCACTTGAAATTCCATTTGAAGGACAACATTGGAAGAATTCTTCTAGGACAAAAATTATCAATTAAAATTTTTTTTTCATAGAATTCTTGCAAACAAACATGCATTTAGCATGCTTCAGAAAAACGTACTTCTTACATGTGCCCCATTGTCATGATATTTTTAGCTTAAGATCTCTCAATCCATAGGAGGATCTCCTTGGATCTAATCCAAATAACACAGTAAAGTAAACATGAAAAACCCGAGAATGGGTAGGAGCTTACCTGACTCCATAGCTTTTTTTGAAGATAACAGAAGCTCCTTCAATGGACAGAAACTTGAAACTCACGTGGGATTTACAACTCCTTTGCCTTTGCTATTCTTTCTTGCTTAGTGATAGAGGCCAATAAAATTAGTAATCAAAGGAGTTACCCGAGGGGTCCTTTTATAGGAGATTCCTACCTATCGAGGAATCATTAACCCCAAAACTATCACCTAACCCTTTAATCTCAGCCCATTATTAGTTTGTTGGCAGGTGAGCTCAAAAAATAACTAGGTCTGATAAATGTGCAGACAAGTGGGTATGATTAAAGATCTTTAATAGGCTTGTGGTCATGTGGGCCACACCCATTTAATCCAATAGATATTGCTCACCAATTTTCTTTCTAATTTCACATCACAAAAAACTAATGCTAGATTTATTTTAATACAGAGGCAAGTTGCAACAGCAATCAATCTATATCGTGTTACGGTACAATTCTCTTTTGTAATCACATTAAAAACCTATATCAACCTTGTAATCATTTTTATCTTTTCCCCAACAACAACAAGCACTATCTTTTTTTTTTTTTGCTTGTTTAAACTATGATTAGTACCATTCATACATCAGGGCCGTTGGCTACTGATTCAGTGTTGGGTCTCAGCTTTGTAGAGTTCTTGTACACACCAATGAAGTAAGAGGTGAAACCCCAAAGGCATAGGGCTAAAGACATGCCTTTCTCTCCTGTGAACTTCTCGCCGAAGGCTAAAACAGCAGCCACTGGTGTGAATGGGAGTAGAAGAGCACTTACAATGCCTGCAAAGAGAGATGAGGTGCAGTAGATGATGCCTAAGCTTCCAATGGATAAGAACTGCCATATGATCGCACTGCACACCAGCACTGCATAGTACTTCACCTCCCCCAGGTCGAAGGCCTTGGCCTCTCTTGGAATTGCCTGTAATGTGATGTAAATGTAACGTAATGAAGATTCACAATTTTTTTAAATATTCATTAAACTATTTCTTTTAGAAAATAAATGAGTAAAAACAATCCAAAATATTACTGGAAAACAGATATATATAGGTCCATATGTAAAGATTTTGCCATTTTCCACAATGTCTGATGCTGTGTTTTATTACAATATCTATGGGTCTGAAGTGTTTGGACGAAAAAAAAAAAAAAAATCCCATCCTGCATGGGACTTAAAACAAATTTCATTCCTACAGTAGTTGGGCCACACCCAGGGGCAGACCCGGGAAATTCTCCCTTGTAAAAGAAAAATTGGGGAAAGGGCAAATGTAAAAAAAAAAAAAAAGGCTTATTAATTTTTTCAAGATTTTGATTTTTTTTAAAGATTTAAAAAAAAAAGAAGAGGCATATTACTTACACTAGATGGATCTGGATGTTAATTTTGTCCCTTGTACATAGAGATTTTGAGTAGCCGAGGTGGGTGACGAAAACCATGAGCTAGCCCCCCCTCAATTCACTTCACCTCCTACTAAAGAAAGTGCTTCTTACCAAGAATAAACCCACAAACTTAGTAGAGGCGGACAAAACGAGGAGAATGTTTGAATTTACACACACTTGATTGGTTTAGATCCTCTAGGGCTGTGGCTCATAGAAGATTTGTGAGGCTTCTTAGTGGGGCATATTTATCAATAAACTTCTTTGAGAACAAGGGGTGACCAAATTGGTTGGGTACTCCACTTCTCCCCTATTACAATTGTTCGGAAGGGTGGTTTCCTGTTTCTACTAAAGCAGGTTTTTGTTTTACAATAAGTTGATGCTTCTCTTCACGATGGAGTAGGCTGCTTTTGCCCTGGTTGGGTCTCATGTATTGAAAAGAGAAAAAAAAGAGACCCATCCTGCGCATGGGGCTAAGCCAAATTTCATTCCTAAATTAAACTCCTATAGTAGTGAATTTTAACTAAGATCAATCCAATGGGAAACTCAACTGATGTTTGAATAAAATTTCATTAGATTCCACTTAAAAAACTTATTTTTTTTCTGAGTTTAGATTATTAAAAACAGAGGCATCTCTCTACCAAAGAATCAATCAGTGGTAGCTGTGTTGATTAGGGGGCGTTTGGCAATTAACTAGTTAAAGTAAAATAAAGTGAGCCCAGACATAAAATGACAATGATTATATCAAAAGTACAAAATTTCAAAATTTCCTCCGAATTAAAAAAAAAAGTAAAAAAAAAAATTATTTTTTCATTAAAAGACAAAAAAACTCCACTTTTCTATACAAAAAGTAAAAAAAAATTCTATACCAAACAACTAAAAATAAAATACTATCATAATACTTTATATTTTATTCTCTCTTGATTTGATGCTTCACCTCATCATACTTTAATTCACCGTACATCCAAACAAGGACTTGGGTAGCTGCTGCTTTGTGTGGGTGTGTGTATTTACTAAAAAAAAAGGAAATACTAAGTGGGCCCTTCTGAGGAGCCTCTTTTACCTGAAAATCCTTGTTGATGGCCATGCCGATGAGGCAGAATACACTCGCAGAAAACGAAACTAAGACCTGATACTGCATCACCACCGAGTAGGTGATAACCCGAAATGCCTTCCTATAAGAAAGCTCAATCAAGGGCAAGCTCAATCCCAACAACATCGCTCCTCCCAACGTTATGAAGAACCCCAACAAGTACTGCCCTCCGCTAACACCAGGGGGGCGGTCTCCACTCGTATGCAGCGCCAAAACGCACGCTCCAAGAGTCATCAGAACCACGCAGTTTACGCAATAGAAGCTGAACTTTTGCCTCACGATAACAAAAGCAAACACTGCTGTGAAAGCAAGCTGCGTCGAAAAGAGAAGAGACGACGTCGAGACTGGAATATAAACCAACCCAAACGAATACATGTAGTTATCAAGACCCAACAAAAGGCCCAGGGCTAAACCGGCCATGACAAGTCTCCTCTCAATGAAAAAGCTCTTTGGAATCTTCTTGGATCGGCTTTTCGCGTAGAGAACTAAGAGAGGAAGGACAATGATGGGGAAGCCCAGTGTCTGCAGGCAGCTGGAGAGCCATTTCCGGCTCCCACCATGGATATAGTACAATCTCTGCATTAGAGGCCCACCTATTGCTCCCACTGCTGTGAAAATCATACAAATCAGAAGGAGGGCCCTTTGGATGGGTTTCTTTGATGATGGGTTGTCTTGGTCAGCTTGCTGGTTTTGCAGAGTCTCTACATTCAATGAGGACATTGCTTCCAGATCCTGTTTCCCCTGGGTTCCTCCCAAATTATAAATACAAAATTGGGTAACGGGTCATGGGTGATGGTCCCTGCTTATTATTATTATCATTATCATTATCATTATTATTTTAGTTTGGGGGAGCTGTGGTGGTGTCAACTGTTATCTATGTTTGTCGCATGTGTGAGATTTTCGGTTGTTTTTGCACCTGCGCCGTTTCAAGCTCACGGGTGATAGAGATGTTTCACCTAACGGGGCTAGAATATATATATATATATATATATAAATATATATAAAAGGGCATTTTTGTGCATCTACTCCTCACCACGAGGGCACTTTCCATTTTTGCACATAAATCCCCTTTTGTACTCCATCCTATGTACTTGAAGATTCTCATTTATGTAAGCATCCCTCATCCTATGATGAGGGATAGATGCATTTGAATATTTTCCTATATATATATATATATGATAATATTCAAGTGCATCATTCCTTCACTATATAGTGAGGGCCAGACTCAACGGGGCCCACCTAGGGTCCCATTGATCATGGGACTTGGCGGGGATGGAAATAATCATATGAGATGAGACCGTATATCAAGTTTAAGGTCAATCCCAAGTCTCTAACTCTTTCATCCGTGACTCACAAATTTAATGATTTTATAGTAAAGGAAAATTCTGACCCCTCAATCCAATGGTTCAATCCAATCGGATTGATGAAGACTCAATTGATCCATTGTACTTTAGGGGGTTACATGTGTGTGGATGATTTGGATGAATCACAAAGTAGTCCCACTATGTTGTCCCTCACTATAATGTGATGAGTGATAGATGCACATGAATATTTTCCATATATATATATATATAGATATAGACACTCTTCCATATTTTATTATGAACAGTAAGAATATAATTTTAAAATAATGATCCATTTGAATATGGACCTGTTCAAATGATGGCACAGCCAATGAACCTTATTTAATTGGTTTCCCATATATATATATATATATATATATATATAGACACTCCTCCAGATTTTATCATGAAGAGTAAGAATATAATTTTAAAATAATGATCCATTTGAATATGGACCTGTTCAAATGATGGCGCAACCAATGAACCTTATTTAATTGGTTTTAATGAAATGATGTCATGCCAATAACTTGCTAAGCCTTTTTTCTTTTCTATCGATAACTGAAACTGTCATTGATAGATGGAGAGAATATAAATTAAGAAAAAGAAAAAAGGAGGCAATAAAACAAAAAATAATAAAGAAAAGAACACAAGACTAAAGAACACAAGACCACACATACCCCAATTACATAATAAAATCCTCCCAAGAAAAAGCTTCTCTCCTCCCCTTGCTTGGCTAATGCATCAGCCATACCGTTGGCCATTCTAGGCTCATGGCATAAGACAACATTAATGGTGGTATTTAAAGCTCAAATTTTGTTAAAGAGAAATTGAAATCTTCTTGCTTACATTTACTTGATCCAACCATTCATTTCAAACATCCCATGCACCTCTGTCTAGATACGAAGAAGGTGACAGCAGCTGTGGTCATTACCCTCTGATCATTTTGCTATATTTAGTTATTTATTGAGATTAAGTTTATACTTTTGGAAAGAACATTTAAACCATTTTTAATTGCATTGGTATAGCCATTGATTATTTCCATCGCCCAATATAGGTTTTCATGGAATTGAATTCCTCTATTTTTCATTGTAAAATGGGTACCATTTAAAGGACTATTCAAGAGGTGAATTGCCGCCCGGGGGGGGGGGTGGGGTTGGTTGTTGTTTTGGTACAGATGATATGGATTGACACTTACTTTTCCAAGATTTTATTTACTAGGTTAATGGTACGAAAATAATTCAAGAAATGGCAAGTATTCATTTTCCAAGTATTCATTTTCCACCGGAGGAGGATAGGCATTTGTGGGTCCTCTGTTACTTCAATTTTAGTCACTTCGGATAGGAATGAATTTTTAAGAATTTTTAGTGATTTAATTCAATGTAACTAATTAGAGATATTGATTAAACATGGAAGTTTTATTGGATCACGATTGTAGTAGTAAACCTTGTAAACACACTAAATTATGATGTTCCAATTCGCATTAAAAAACATTTAGATAAAAGGTGCTAGTTTATGTAATCAACCATCAACTACAGTAAGAAGCCTTTTGTTAATAAAATGTAAGGAATATTGGGGGACAAACACAAGTGGAAAAAAGATTGTGGAGAAAACCGGTTAAGTAATCCCCATGAGTGCTTATAAAAGGCCAATGCACTGAAGTCGACATTGGAGTTGGGAGTTGGATAAGAGAGAAAGCTTAGCCACATGATGAATGTGGCATGCAAGATTTTCAACTAAGGGGTAATGACTGCATGTCCGTTGTGGCCAGGAATGAGGGGGAAACACTTTTTATCCTTTTCGAATTTTAGAATCTTCCTCCTTTTCCATGGTACTAATTCAGATGATGTGGCATCTTTTAGTTGGGAGCCTTAACTTTTTTATGATTTATGGCCCAAGCGACACTGGACCCCAAGGGAAAGAGCACCTGCGAGAATTCTAGAGTTGTAGCAGCAAAATTCATGGTCAAATGAGGTTCAATGAAGGGTGAAGGGTATGGGGTGAAGAGTGAAAAATGAAAGGTAGTAATGATTGATGGAACTTGAATTTTTGTAGAATTTGAATTATAAGGGTGATGGCCAGATATCTATTTTCATCTTTGCTTGATTCAATTTTCATTATAGGAGATATTATATGATGGTCGTTTTTTTTATATTCACCTTTAATCCTTCATTTTAATGCACTTATATATATATATATATATATATACAAAGTCTTAAAAATCCTACAAACGCAATTACATGAAACAAATAGGACTTCAAAGAAGTGTTCACTCCTTTGCGCACCAGGGATGCATCAAGTTCATGAAATTAGATTGCATGTGAAGGATATATGTTGAAGATGAAAGGTAGGGCCAAATAGCACTTTGATCAATAATCCTAACTTCTAATTTTAACGATTTTCTAAGTGTATTAAACTTTTAGCAATAAATAAATGTTTTTTGTTCTGTGTGATCGAATAATGACTCTCATAGTAGGATCAGTGTCAGTGTAAGTGACTCAAGAGTGGACTTTTCAACGGTTGGCCCTCCATACAAAGTATATAGTAGAATGGGGCTTATAATAGAAAAAGGGTACAATGCCATGCAGTCCATTTAGACCGGTGATATGAAATTCGGGATCCCACTTTTATCAAGTCCAAACTGTCTCCGTTACTCTTCATATTCTTCTTGGTTACTCTTGACTCCTCTTAATGAAAAAGCTCTTCATCATCTTCTGGGAATGGCTTTTCGAATGGAGAACTGAGAGAGGAACTACCATGATTGGGAAGCTTAGTGACTGAAGGCAGCTGGAGAGCCATATCTGGGTCCCACCATGAAGATAGTATAGTCTCTGTATCACAAGCCCACCCATGGCTGCACCCCTGTGCAAATCATGCATGCACATAAGTTGGAGGCCCCATTGGGTGCGTTTGTTTACGGTGTATTGTCTTCCTTTTTTTTTTTTTTTTTTTTTTTCTGGGTTGTTGATTTTGCATAGTCTCTACATTCATTCAGGTCATGGTTTCAATCTCTTGCATTTCCAGGCTTCCTCCCGAATAGTAAATCCAAATGGGGGTAATGGGTTGACTGTAATTTGTTACTCAGTCTGTGTCTACTATCGTTAGTGTCTGCAAACAAGGTGGGGGATTTTCTGTTGTCCTTGCACCTGTGTCCTCAATCGCTCAGGCTAAGTGGAGATTTTCTCAATTGAATGGACTAGAATATTTTTCATTCAAGATACTGTGAAGAGCAATGATGGTGTTATTTAATGATTCATATGATCAGATAGTGGCGGTGCCAATGACTCCTTTTTCTTTTTTCCTTTTTGAATGTTAAACCAATGACCCTTATTTTAATCTTGGGAAAATGATCTCACAGTGACGATTTGTGCATGCTGTAAACTTTCTATTAATTCACATGTGGTGGCTCTAAATGTGTTGGGAAGTCCCACATTTCATATTGTCCAAGTCCTGAGTTGAACATTGCTTTATATATCTATTTTAGCCTTTTACCTATGAGCTTAAATTTTTTTTATTGATATATGATTTCTTACCTAAATCAATTAAAAATATGAAACGAAAAAGATGAGGGTGATAGAGAACAAGTGGAGACTACTGTTTCAACAGTCTACTTCAAAGCATTGAATTAGATGGCAAGACATGTCAAATAGAACCTTTAATCTAACTTGGACGCACTTCTCAAAATACATGCGCCAGATGTGCCGCAAACTTGATAAGAATGTATGCAAGCTGTGGCCCGTTTGCCGTTTGGCATCATTTTGTGGGAACATTTCTTCGTTCCCACGGAAAGACAATATTAATGGGAATGTGCCTGGTTTCACCTTTTCCATTGTTCCAAAAGAGTATTTGTAAAAATGAAAGACAACCGAAAATCCCTCTTTGGAGGATCGAACTTAATTAGATTCCCATGTTCCTATAAATTGGAATTCCAAATTGTCACTCTTGTAGTAGAAAAATACTCTGCCAGAAACTCCACATCTCTTGAGCATGATGGGAAGACAAGCTACATGAGAAGTTAGATGCGGAACTCTCCATCAAGAGTTTAGAGCTTGATCCCAATCCAACTGCTCCTTGGGTTATAGACTTTGTGTTAGGATTTACATATATGGGCTAATTCATGGGTTGGACAAAAGTCTAGGTCCATTGAGTTGTAATTCTCTATTTATTTTAAATGGACTGTGGTTGTATTACTAGAAGATCTAAAACGAAGACAGAGAAGGAAAATAGAAGAAAATCGGAAGACACATACCCGGAGATGTCAGAAACGGCCCGGCCCGGCCCGGCCCACCAATCAATAGCCCGTGCTGTGCGGAGGGAATGGACACGTCCGGCCAGTTTTGGCACGGCCTGCTGTGGGCTGACCCATTTATAAGGCACGGCCCGCCAGGCACAGCACATAAAAAAATAAGGATTGAAAAAAAAACATGACACATCAAATTTTTACGTATAAAAGATGATGATGATGGAGAGATCAAATCAAAATTCAAAAGCAAAAGAAAATAATACCACTCGTGATAAGGTAGGTCTTTAACCTAGTCATTGTTTATTATATAAATAGTTCCACCATTTAGTTCCATTGAAAAGTATTGAGGACAATAAGTCTTACTTATTAATTACAGAGTACTTATCAATTGATTGCACACCATGCACTACAGTCTTTGAAGAATACCTCAAAATTGCAGAGTTTTGGGTAATTGGATACATAAATTTTAACAGGAGTTTCTTAATAAATTAGAATGACCCCAAATTTATCCGCTTGGTGTATCTGAATGGACTGAATGGTGTACAATGGTTAAAATATAGTTTAACAAAATGGACCCATGTATGAATTTATGGCCCCAAGGTGAATTATGTACCTTTCAATGGTTAAAATAAGGGTTCCTCAATAACATAATCTCAGTTCCATTAGTTTATTGATATCAAACTCTGTATATCAAATGGACTGAATTCATTTGATAGACTTGGAATTAAGAGCATGAATTGGTTAAAATTCATGTGCGGACTTACATAATACCTTTTACAGAGTTTGTAAAATAATGTTATATAATATACATAATACCTTTGTTGACATACAGAGTTTGATATCAGTCCATATACTATAAAAAGAGCAATTGTAGAATTACCACGCAAGACAAGTGGACCCATCTGAGTCGGGCATTCAGTTTCTTAGAGGAGAATGGATATTTAGTCCTCTTTATTGACCAGGTACGGTGGGAGTTATAAGTTATAACAATTATGGGCTCCACTTCTGATGAGTGGGCCCAATATAAGAAAGGTAGGTCAGATGTTGATCCATTTCTTGTATAATTTTATAATGTGATGAATGCCCGTGTAATACCCAAAAAGTGAAAAAAATTAATTGAAGAAAAAAAATTAAAAAGGCACGGGAGCACAAACGGCCCGGCCCGCTCTAGGTAGCCCATGGCGGGCCATGTCGGGCCAGGATAAATCCCTAGCAGGTCATGCTATGCTGGCCTGCTAGATGGGGCGGGCTAGGCCGGGCCTTTTGACATCCCCGCACATACCCGATTGATCAGATAAAGGTTGGATTGATCTAATGAAGAGAGTCTCTCACTTAACAGGCTGACAGAATTTATTTCGGAGACAGTTGAATGTCCAATCGATCTTGCCCTATACCTAATCGATCAAATGGCAGAAAATTTTCAAGATTGATTCTGTGAATTTGCTGTCTTTTGAAACTGGAATTTCCAATTTGAGTCCTACTAGTGCTCTAACCCTAAGGTACGAATCATTGGCTATTTAAAGGGTGTTTCTCTCAACCCTAAGGTATCTATCAAGTAATTCTCTCATTATTCTAAGCAGAGAAAACTCATTGAGAGATCCCTTCTTCTTTAGTGCCATGATTGAGAGATTGTGCGGAAGAATTTTTCTAGAGAGCTTATAGCTTTTACTTTCTTGTAGAATATTTGATCATCTTGGTTCTCAAGCTATTATTGGATCAAGTGTAAGGAGCAGTACGCGGAGAGGAATCGTGGCAACAGGGAGTTGTGGAAGATCAACTACAGTCCTTAGGTTGGCGGATTGACTGGAAAAGGGAGCTGTGAGTATTAAAGTTGTAACGGTTCGGTTAACCGCGGTTTTTGGGAAAACGGTAAATCGCCGGGGTTAACCGAACCGTATTTCACGATTTTTGGTTTTTAAAAACCGCAACAGTAACCGAATCGTAAAAAACCGTTAAAAACCGAACAGCGGTTAACGGTTCGGTTACGGTTAATTGTCACTTAAAAAAGTTTATGAAAATTTTGTCATTTACCAATCAAACTTATTGTGAAAAAAATCATAGTTAGAAAATGGCATAATATGTTATTGTAAAAAAAAAAAAAAAAAACCACATTTAGGCCATTAAGTTTTTTTCTTATTAGCAAAATGGTTCGGTTAACCGTATCTTTTGGGAATACGGTTAACCAAACTGTGGTTAACGGTTAACCATAGTTAATAACCATGAGCTGAGATAAAAACCGTAACCGAACCGTGAAGCGTGGTTTTTCGATTTAAAAAACCGTAACAGTAACCGAACCGTGAAACATGGTTATTAACCACAGTTTGGTTTGGTTAGACGGTTTTTTGGTTTTTTTTTACACCCCCAGTGAGTATATCTTGTAATTGCTCAATAGTGCTTGGTTTTCGGATTATGATTTTTTCACCGTTAGGGTTTCAATATAAAAAGATTATGCATGTCTTCTTGTAGCATGTGATTGGTCGATCTCTTTACTGGTTCACATTGATTTGATTTATTACTTCCATTGTGTACTGGTTGTGGAACTAGTAGCCCTTGTAGAAACCTTCGCTTTGATCTTTACCAATTGCTTAATTCGGCATGGACATATGACAAATGGTACACACAATATCTAACGACTTGAACTTTTTTTATTTTTTATTTGGAAGATAACAACTTGAACTTTAAAGAAGTTGGCTGAAGCTGAACTTAAGCCAAGCTTATGTTAAGCCGAGCTTTTCACCACCTCAATTAGGTCGACACAAGGCTGTGTGGATAAAACACCGTAATGACGAGATTAAGCGAAGATTACAGTAGTACTTGCTATTCACCTCGACCTCTGTAATCACAGCCCAGCAGCTCGACAGTTCGGTTAGGAGTGCCAGCACGGCGGGGCAGCTCGGCAGCTCGACGTGAGTGCCAGCTCAGCACAAATGCCCATCGCGGCCAAGCCATTCTTGGTCTTGGAACAAAATGCTGAAGGCAGAGTGGGCCGTCACCTTCCTCTAAGAAGTATGGGCACATCCTGGCGATAGGATTGCTCATTTATGGCGATAAGAAGTTGGCTTTATCATCCCTTAACATCAACTGACCGAAAGCATAGAAGGTCCTGATGGGATGTTTCCTTTTTACCTACCGCTGAATGTCAGGGTAAGGATCGATGGGACCTCACCCCACCTACCCCCACTCACAGAGAGAATGAATGAAGAGTGTCTACATATATACAGGTGGGATCAGCCCCATCGAGATACGTAACACACAATACACAAGACATCGTCTCATTCTCCTCTCCTTCCTCCTCCTGCTTAGTTTTTCAGAACTAACTCAGGCATCGGAGCGCCTTCGGCTCACAGCAGCTAGGGGCTCTAACCCAAGCCGTTTGCCTTCCATTTTCAGGTTCTTGGCATTTGGTATTCCCTGATTTACAAAGTTCATCCCAATCTAAGTGGGTGTCGTATTTTCACCGCCTACAAAGGCAATCCAAATTGAGCTCGCCCGACGACAATCGACTTACTGAGCTCGACCTTGGGCTTGTTTATGATTTTAGCCGAGTTAGAGACAAGTTTAAGCTTGGCTTGAGAATTCTTCTCAAGTTTTATCTCAGCTAAGTTTCTATAGTTTGTAGCATTTACTTATAAAAAAAAAAAAAGCAAGCATTTTTAACATGAAGTGGTTAGAAAAGGAGTGATTAGTTGGGGTAGGAAATGGAGGATTCTCTGACTCCCAATTACCAGAATCCCATTATCTCAATTAGGTAGTCTCTGAGTGACTAAATTATTTTTCAAACAAGTGTTGGCTGTTTCCTTATTAAAACTATATTTGCACATGCATTAAAACTATGGTTAAATAACATGCAATCACATTTCCTTATTAAAAACAAGCCTCTATACATACGATGATTATCACATGAAAATAATAACATGAATTTAAACGGCCACTTCAGTTCGAGCATCTTTACGGGACAATATACTTTTCAATTTCAAGTCAATCAAAATAATACTGATTTTTAAATCGACAAATAATAAAACATGATCAAGTTCTATATTCATCGAAGCCGGATCCTCTTAAGACTTTTAACCTAAAGAAATTTTAAATTAAAAAGAGTAAAACTCTACAGTAGAGTCCAACTTTAAGATCTAAACGGTTAAAAATGAACTCCTTTCAAGTTATAAGTCGTATCCTTAAATTTTCTTCAATCCGAGCTTGAAAAGATTAACTGATTCATCTTGTCGTTGTGGGGAAGGTGTGACAAAGGTAGTGGACAAAAGTGAGCAACTTGGCAATACGTGTTGAACCCACGAATGACAGTGGCACGGACCCATCGACACATAAATACTGAAACAGCCACAGGACATGCGGGCATCCTTCCAATCCCTACCAAAACCTACTAATCATGAATTTTGTTTTCTAGTGTGAGGTTGTTCCCTTGTGTGCCCCCTGAATTGAAAGTACAGATATCTAAAATAGCAGTTGTGGTTTCGTCGTGGGGCATTATCAGAGATAGCGTAAATATTTTTTAATACTTTCTCAAATGTTTTCCACTGTCGTAATTTATATTGTATGTATTTTTTCGTCATTTTTTGTGAAATTTAAACTTACAATCAGTTGGCTCGTATCATATTTAGTTTTATTAGCCGACCATTCCTACCAAAACATTGACACATTAATACTAGAGATAGCATCAATACTTTTCAATACTTCCATTGGATGGAGCCTACACTAAAGATATAAATGAACAGAAGGTTATGAACTATCCAATGAGGGACCATATTCAGGCACTTGCATGTGTAGATCCATTCAGGTGCCACACATGCAAGTGGCATGCTTCAGCTTATACTCCCCTAAGCTGCTGCTTAGGGGAGCCTATATATATATATATATATATATTTGCTTAACAGAGAGTGGGACCCAAAAAAATCTCTAAATGAAAGGTCCTATACATTGGCTCAAACCTGGGACCATACACTAGATCCAATTTGTCAGCCATCTACTTGGGACTACCTTCCGATCCTGTCCACATGGGTGGGTCCCAAACTCCCAATTTGTCCAATGAAACTGCATATTGTGGGACTTAATGGATGAAAGATCATAGTCCCATGTTGGACTGGATAGGTTGATTTTGAGAATTTCATCCAAGAGGATAAGAACTTGTGTGTGTTCTTTTTTTCTTTCTTTCTTTGCTTTATATATAAGAGACTCATACACAGTATGTGGTTATATCAAAAGTTGAGTTGATTGAGTATTTCAAGTTTTGACCCGATTAATGAAATGGGTAGGATTGGGCTTTAGTCCATAATTTATTATCCACTTTCAAGCTCGATTCACAAAAAATAAAAAAAGGGCTAAAATGCAAATGTATGTAAAGGAATAGGAAAGGCATTAAAACTCGGTGTTCAAAATTAAGTAGGTCTGCCTACAGGCATAAAATGTGTTAATTTGCAAAGGAAATTTAATACTAGGCCTCCAAAAAATATTACCAGAAACAGTGAACACAAGAAAGAAGAAAATTTTCATCAACAGGACATCACTGCAGAAGCCAAAAGAAGAACCACCAGAACAGAATTAAAAACAAACAAACAAAGAAAAGAGCGAAAGGGTCACTAGTTTACACCTTGTAGAAGAGACTCTAGACAGCTGCTGGAGAAAGAAGCTTGCACCAGCTCAACTCAACTCAACTCAAAACGAGTGTTTCAAAATTCTCACCGAACGGTACCTTCATCAGTTCGATGAGACAAAAACTGGGGTATTGATGAAGAGAATCCTCCCCTATCAGTACCTGATCAGATCCATGTCTATATTTATGATATACAGGTCCTTGTAACATGTGATTCTCCTACAAGAAAAGCAAGAACGCAATAAACGTGAATACTCAAATAAAAGTCGCGATTCAGAAATTACTGAATGACGAGGAGGATACTCAGTGAGTTTCGGTGGCTTTCCTTACTTTACTCGCCAACTCGTCCAAAATCTTGCCAACCTACGTAGATATTTTAGGTGACTAAAACAGATGCAGTTACACACAAGGCACTAAGTTTAACTTGCAACCATCCATTTAGTGGTCCCTAAATTCTACGGTGATGATCATCTGATGAGTACAAACAATGGACCCAATCCATCTCTTTCATCAAACTGGGGGGCGGGGGACCTTTGTTGGGTTGCTACCGGTCTTTAGGCCCTCACCTAACGGTAAAAGTGTGCAGCTGGTCACACAAAGAAGCCCCCATTAAGTTTCTTTTGTTCTCATCAGATGCTTAGATAAAATCATTCCTTCACCACTAGAAGGTACAAGGACCAGTGGAGCATCTCTTTAAAACAGCTCCAGTTGGACTAGGCAGTGTGGCACTGGAGGAGTCCTAAGCATGGAGGGAATACAAGATGGGAAGGAACCCCTTCTCACAAAGGAGGCTGAGATGGCATCCTATGAAGAGGAAGGAAGGGAAGAAGGTGGGTTGGGAAAGAAGGTGTGGGTCGAGTCCAAGAAGCTGTGGAGGATAGCGGGTCCGGCGATTTTCTCCCGATTGAGTATGTATGGCATGAACGTGGCCTCGTTGTCTTTTGCGGGTCACCTTGGAGATGTGGAGCTTGCTGCCATGTCCATATCCAATACTGTTGTGGTTGGATTCAATTTTGGTCTCATGGTAAGCTTTTACATAATTACATATCCCCTTGATCTTTACCTGTTCTATTCATTTAATTGGGTTGGAAAATTATTTTAATCTTCCTTGCCACCCCTTTTTTATTGTTTGGTCCAAATGAACTGATATTGTTAGATAGAGAGGGTTTCGATTTTCTACAGGGGAGAGTAAGAACGTAAAATTCTTCTCTACGTACCATGAAAATGAAATTCGCAAAGAGAGAAACCCTCTCACTGTACAGACGCACCCTTATGTTTACTTGTTTTCTTATCAATGAATCTGCGGCTAGCTAATTGGTGGGCTACGTTGGATGGTGCCCTCTACAGGCAAACTAATCCTAGGATTGCTTTTCTTAAAAAAAAAAGAAAAAAGGGCCTCAATCTTATTGCGAAATAGCTCAACTTTCTGAAATTTTGAGAAGAATGCATAGGGTATTTTTCAAAAGGAGCTGACCTTCAAAAAAAAAAATTTTAGGTCAACTCAGTCGTCCTGGATGGCCTATCAGTTTATCTAGCGACCGATCTAATTTTTTAGCATTGTTTGGTTTAGGGTACATCTGTTCGTAAAAAGATAAAAGGAAAAGGAATTAGAGCTGTGCATTCACCTCTCGCTATCTGCATTTTCGTGAAAGTTTTGAAAGCAGAAAGGCAGAAGCGTTTTTTCTGATGACTGTGTTTGTTTATGGTAAAACTTCCATACATTTCTCCCATTCTTTTTTATGCCCATTTTCGTATTGAAGTGAGTTTGCAATAAAGAAACCCAGTAGTGAATCTTGCTCAAAGAAATGGATACATTCCATTCCATTGGGCGATTGGATATGAAAAAGCCACTATTGCATGCACGTGAATTACTTACTGGGGAAAAAGGTATAAATGGAAAAGGATCGTCTGTACCCGTAATCGGTGGAGCCCACCTACGAAATCAAATTAGCTTGAGATTGCATCATCGCAGTCCAACTTGTGGTCCAGTAGCTCTTGATAAAATTGTTAGAAATTGTGAGGCCTCACTTGCCATGGATCTCACGTCAGATCAAACTAGATTGACCACCATCATTGATCTTCCTTTTCAAGTCTTATTTGATAAGAATATTTTTGAGGTTAATGTCCATCCTCCCTCCTAGTAGTCATAATTGTGATTCAACCCTCATCCTCACCAATTCCTACTGCATTGAATCATATTTATTGCACTAGGGCCCGTTCGCTGGACCCGAAGGTAAGGTCGTAATTTTATTTTTTTGGGTTTTTTTGTTTTTTTAACCCCAACTTTAGTGGCTGAGACTTTTTTTTTTATTATTTATAATTATATAGAGCCCAGTACACTTGGGAAGAAAGCCCACCGAAGTGGGAAGAAAGCCCGGCACACCTGAGAAGAAATCCCACCGAAGTGGGAAGAAAGCGCGGCACACCAGAAAAAGAAGTCCATCGAGGTGAGAAGAAAGCCCGTATATACACATGCCGAAATATATAAGAAGGAGATGGGGGTTAAACCCCTGACTTCCCCTAATAAGAACCCAACTCATTACCAGTGGGGTAAGAAACGGTTTTTAGGTAACGTCTTAATTAATGGGCCCTTTAGATCACCAACCCGAATAGAACCGACTTGGGATTGGATGGCCTAGTCAAACTGGATTCGACTGCAATTGGTCCCTTCATTATTTTGGCTAGATTAGAAGCACGGGGTACTACTGATAAAGAACCAACCAAAATTGATCGAACCCAGTAAAACTCAATCGAAAGAGATAAAAACTGTCAGCTAAATTTATTGGGTTAAGCCTGAATGAGACGGGCACTGAACCATCCCCTGTACCAGTTGGCCCTTTCGACTTTTTCCTAGTTCAATGTTCTAGAAGCAATTCCTACTACACTGAATCCTACTTATTGCATTCGGTGCCCTTCACTGGCCCCATAGGCAATATACCTGACCCGACCTGACCCCATTGGTATATTTTTGATAAAATCTTTTTGGGCACATTTGATTCTCCTGAATCTATATTTCTTAATAAAGAAATGCATGAACAGTGTCTGACGAGGAAGATACCGAGTCTCGCTGGCTTTCCTTTTGTTACTTGCCGACTCATCCACAAGCTGGCCAAGGTCATTAAAACAGAAGCATGTACATATAATTAGCCACAGCAGCCCAGTAATCAACCTTTAGTTTCAACCATCCATTTAGCGGCCATAAATTCTACGGAGACGATCATATGATCAATCAATCACCCGCTAAGGCTTGTGGACCATTGTTGGATTGCTACCGTTCTTTAGGCCCCTCACCTAAAAGTAGAAGTGCAAAACTCACCCACGACTCCCTTTAAGTTTCTTTTTTTATCAACAGATGCTTAGATTCCATAGTCCCTTCACCTCTAGAAGGTATTAGGACCTGTGAAGGAGCATCTCTTTTATATAGGATAGAACAGCTCCACTTGGGCCTAGGCAGTTTGGCCAGTGGAGGAGTCTTTTAGTATGGAGGGATTACAACAACAGGGAAACGAACCCCTTCTATCAATAGAGGCTGAGATAGTATCCTATGAACAGGAAGGAGGGGAAGAAGGGGAAGAAGGTGGGTTGGGAGAGAGGTTTTGGGTCGAGTCCAAGCAGCAGTGGGCGATAGTGGGTCCGGCCATTTTCAGCCGATTGACTATGTATGCCTGTAACGTGGTCTCGTTGGCTTTTGTGGGTCACGTTGGGGATGTGGAGCTTGCTGCCATGTCCATTGCCAATACTGTTGTTGTTGGCTTTAATTTCGGTCTCATGGTAAGTATTTACTTGTATCATTTTTCCTTAACATGTTGTGTTCTTTAAGTATATTTGTCTTTGTATCAATGAATCTGTAGGGGACGGGTTGGCCACGTTCGATGGGGTGAGAAAATTTGATAGTCCCAAAAGTTCCTTACAATTGTTAGCTTTAAGCCTGTGTTCATGGGCGGGCTGTGTTATATCCAGCCCTGGCCCAATTTTTAAACCACCGGCACAATCCTGGCCCTAGCCCGACTCAGGCTACAAGTGCTTGGCCCAAGCCTAGCCTGCCTGGAAATGGTTAGGCTCGAGCCAGCCTGGGCTCATATGGTTTTTATATATTCAAAAAACAAAGTCTTCTCCTAACCAATATAAGCTGTAGCTCTGATGGTTGGATTGTATAGACGACAGTGATTATGCATGTGTTCTAGTCACCATTGGTGAAAAAATTCTTATTTTTTGCTTTAATTTTGTCTCTTATTCGAGCCAGACCAGGTGGGGCTTTGGCCTCTCTACCACTGAATCTATATTAAACGGACCTTGATTTTAGGTCCAAGTCGGGCTTGGGCCAGCATTATCCATGAGCACCCTTATTTTTAAAGTGCGTTGGATTATAAATAAAATAACAAAATAGAATATAAAGGTGTTGGAAACAGAAGAAAGATATAGCCACTAGATGTTGATGCCCTATTCAGATATATGGCTTAAAAAAAAAAAGTGGACACATTACATTAAGGCGATTGGAAATGGTTCATATCCGATTGAATTCAAAGTTTGAATTCGTGCTGGCATGCCATAAGAGTATCTTGATTCAAGATGTGAATTTCCATGAGATTCCTCATAATAGCCAAATGGCCACATGGTTTCTCTAGTTTAGCGCATTACACAATGGCTTTTGCGACTTCTTTCAGGTGGGTGCACAAGATGAGAAAAGAGAAAACTTTATCTAAACTTTAGGAGCCGAATTTGTCTGGTATGAAAATTCATAATAAAGTGGCTTCAAAAGAGAGAATTAGAAGGTGAAGGGTGGAGGGAGTGGCTGATATAACTCTTTCTTAAGAACTGATTTCTTTACGATAACCGCAAGCGAGCAATTTTTTGCCAACGCAGAGACTATTTGACAAGCCTTTGTGAATCCTACCCCCTGCTCATTCAATTATAGCCCTTTTTGGTAAGAATTCTTTCGGACTTGTTTGTTCGCAAGACTTTTGAGAATTTTTGTTAGATGTTTTACAAACTCCCAAAATGCAGTTTTCACTTAATTTTTAAGAAAATGTTCAAATACAATTTAGCATTTTAGAAATTAAAATTTGAAGAGTTCTACAATTTTATGAATTCTCATAATCCGAACTGAGAATTTAAAATTATGATAGAACAGTAACTACCACTGCTGTCAGAAATTACCAACCCTATGAAATACCTCCAAGCAAATAGCCGCTTGGAATTCATTGATAACTATATGTTGTTGGGGTAAAACTTTCTAATATTTACATGTTATTTAGGGTAAAACTATGGGCCAGATCCAGAACCTGACCCAGAAAACAGGCCGTATTAAATATAACCTTAGTGGGTACAGATCGCAGTTGGGCAGATCTGGGCTTAAACCATTTTACTGTTCTAATAATTTGGTGCAGGACAGTACAAGTATTTGGTGCCACTATCGGCTTTCTACTGTGCTCATGGCACACTTTTTTGGTTCGAAGTGCGATGACTTGTTAAGAATATTTGGCTTGAGTATCTTATTCTAGAGGTGATTCTACAACAACCTACCAGGACGAAAACATTCCTTTAAGATATTGATGTGTTTGTGGAGTGGCATAAGACATGAATTTATTCTCATGTCTTGTGTTTAAAATCCTCCCTAAATTTGTCTAGCATTTGTGCGGATTTCGCGGGCGCCTACTTGGGAAATAGCTTTATTGGGTCAAAGACACCAAGGACACTCAGGTCATCAAAAAAAAAAAAATAAATAAATAAATAAGATGTTGGTGTTTTTATGGTCTTTTGTCCTTCAAAGGTTCATAAAGGACTACTTCTCAGTTAAGGTAAAAGAAGAATAAGGTTTGCTGGCCAGTGAGGAAGACCAAGAAAGCAGATGCCTTGTTCCTCTCATGGAGAATCCTATAGTATGGAATAAAGAGAAAAAAGTGGTTATGTGATTATGGAATATTAAAACCCGGTATTCCATTATATCAATGAATATCATCAAAACTCGGCATTCCATGATATCATAGAAACCTGATATTTCGAGATATCGTGGAATAGGGGTAAAAAGTAAAAAAATCAGTGAGAGGTCCTCTCTCATCGGTTTTTACAGATCGCTAGGAGGGGTTATTTGTGGCACATATCAGGAGATCATTGAAAACCTCGGTTGAGGTGTTTATGAGATGTCTTTTTAAGGAGCAATTGAGGGCATGAACTTCAATAGGAATGAGTGGATGAACAAACCCTCTTAAGGTTTGAAACCTAATTAGTTTGATTTCATAATGTTAGAAGATGAGTCGGTTTATCAAGAGGGTGGCAATTAATTATAACATATATCATACAATAGAACATAGACATAATCGTTTCTCATCCTTCAACAATTCTCATAACATACATCATACAGTAGAACATAGATGAGAGGCCATACTTTCTTTTATCCCAGTTTTCCACTTAGATTTTGTGGTCCTAACTGTATTTCGTATTTTTTTTCTATTTAGTATTTTTTTCTTCTTCTTTTAATTGAGTTTAAAGTAAAATTGTTTTGGCCCACCCCTAATTGATGGGATGGTTATATATATACTACATTTGAATTGTCAATGCATCTTGATTTTGAAATATCATATGAAGAATGGAGAGACCCAACTAACACTATCTATATCCTTTCAATCATATGCACCTGTTTGCACCCTTTTGGCCGTAGTAGGAAGAAGGCCTACTATTTTATTCTGGCAAAATTTTCTATCATCCTCTGTACTAATGTTTCACTTGTTATTTGAAGTAGCCTGCTCCTTGATTGGTTCATTTTCTTGGACTTCCCTCTTCGTCATTATGACGAATGAAAGAATGGAAGTAGAAGACCTTCATGGCTGCTATTTTTCATGTTCATATCGACCACCACAAATTTGTATTGAAATAAATCAATGTAAGAAAAAGAGAAAATAGCATTGTCCATTTAGATAAAACGAAGACAAACAAGCTCTGGTATAAAACAGATGAGATATGGAGAGGAAAAACACTCTTGCAATTCACTATATTATACTCAAGATATTTTGAAAAGCTATTGAGTTGAAATATTTGTGTAATACTAGAACATAAAGAATCATAATCTAACGTCAATTCTAACAAAAACTGCATATTTCAGTTAGGCATGGCCAGTGCTCTAGAGACTCTGTCTGGCCAGGCATTTGGCGCCCGCAGATACTACATGCTGGGCATCTACCTACAGCGATCATGGATCGTCCTCTTCCTCTGTGCAGTCCTGTTGTTACCCATGTACATCTTTGCGACGCCCATCCTCGAACTCGCCGGTCTCTCGCCCGACATTGCAAAGACAGCAGGCACTGTATCCTTGTGGCTCATTCCACAGCACTTCTCCTTGGTCTTTCAAATGCCACTCACTAGGTTCCTACAGTGCCAGCTGAAGAATGCTGTCACTGCGTGGGTGGCTGGGATTACACTGGTCATTCATGTGTTCATATGCTGGCTATTCATTTATAAACTTGATCTTGGCCTTTTCGCTGCAGCCATGACCATGAATTTCTCTTGGTGGCTCACGGTGTTTGCTCTATTCGCATACACCGCCTGTGGAGGCTGCCCTCTCTCCTGGGGTGGCTTCTCTATGCAAGCCTTCTCTGGGTTGTGGGACTTTCTCAAGTTATCTGCAGCATCTGGGGTCATGCTATGGTTCGTGTTTCTTTACTCTCTATTTCATCATCATCATTAACCACAACAAAAAGCCCTGACCCAACTATGTTAGGGTTATATATATGAATTCTCTTTCGCCATTTCAGTCTATTTTGGGCTTGATTTTCATAGATTGCACTTCTTGCACTTTATCCTTGCTACTTCCATCAATGTATTCATCATATATTGAGTGTTTATTAATTGATACTCCATCCCTCTGATTCATTTTGTGTCTTGGCCTGACAGCTTGGAGAACTGGTACTACAGGATTTTGATAATGTTGGCAGGCTACATGAGCAATGCAGAGGTTGCAGTGGATGCCCTATCCATATGGTTAGTAGTTCAGTCTTCTATATAATATACTATATTGCACCTGCCTCGCCTTTTCTTATGTTTACATACAATCACCTCTACTTTTGCATATAATTGCCTTTTGTCCTTTGACAATGTAGATCAGCTATGTTGACCAGTGGTAAATGTTTAGTAAAAAAAGAGGCCTTTTGACCACTTTCCCTAGATTTACTTTAAAACCGAAAAAGAAAAGATGTGAATTCTCTCTGACTACATGGGATCACCACAGCTGTCTTGGATTAAGTCTAACCATGAAAATAAATGTTTAAAGTACAATGGTAACTCTTATTGGTTGAAGGACAATATTGTAAACCTTCGTTTTAGTTATTGTAAGCTAGCTTAAATCCTAAGTTTACTATAAACTTCCGTAAGCAAAAGGGACTTTCGTCAGTTTAGAAAACAAATTAACTGAGTTTGGTCAACATGGCGAAAAAATAAGTTCGGCTGCAGATCAAGGTGGTTGATTGATAATGCAAGGGGACTATAGGGCGTGTGGTTTTTAACCTGTAAAATAAAACAAAAGATAGAGGTGGTTGTTCGTAAGTATTTGAGAAGGAAACTTGTTATACTGGAACTTTCCCATAATATATGTGGGCATACAATAATCTCAATTAATGAATCCCATTTACTTTGAGCAGCATGAACCTCAATGGGTGGCAGATGATGATTCCTCTTGCCTTCTTTGCAGCGACAGGGTATGTAATATTTGACCAATTCGGCAACAGCCTACTAATGAACAACACTTACTTTTTTATCTGCTTTTTTTTTTTTGGGAATGTAGTAATGGCCTGATATGATGTGAAAATGCAGAGTAAGGGTGGCTAATGAACTAGGAGCTGGCAATGGGAAAGCTGCCAGGTTCTCAACAGTAGTTTCTGTGGTGACTTCAACAGCAATAGGCATAGTCTTCTTTGCACTAGTTCTTGGCTTCCATGACAAATTTGCTCTCATCTTCACCTCAAGTGAGGTTGTTCTGAAAGCAGTGGACAAACTTTCTGTGTTGTTGGCCTTAACCATTCTTCTCAACAGCGTGCAGCCCATTCTCTCAGGTTAGTTGTAGAATATTTCCATTCCATTGCTCAATGCAACATTCATTCAATGCCAAATCTACTTTTGAGGCATATTTGTCTCCATTAGAATACATAGAAATTAAAAGGATTGGATTCATACCATTAGCGGTTAAAAATGAAATCAAAGCTGAATTTCCAAAAATGAATATCAAATAACATTTCCTTTTACCCAGCATAATTTAATAGATAGGAAAGTAAAAGTCATATCTACAACTCCACTTTACATCTTCACCCCCCGTCTCATATCTTTTACCCATCGCTTTTTTAATAATCATTTGGTAGTGTTCATTTCACTATAAATTCATGTGTATTCAATTTCTATGAATTTTAATGCAAACAAACAGATCCTTACTTCGATTTGGAATGCCCCATCTTATTCTTTTCAGGCGTGGCTGTTGGGTCGGGGTGGCAAGCATATGTGGCTTATATAAATGTGGGGTGCTACTACTTGATTGGGCTTCCTGGTGGTGTTCTCATGGCAATCTTGTTCCATTTTGGAATAGCTGTAAGTTTCTCATCTTTGTTTTTCAGCATAATGAAGTTTCAAGCATTAATAAACATTTCCTTGGGCAAGGACTCCCCACCGCATGCTTTGATGGAAGAAGGAATCATTAAAGTATTCTATTACAAGGGCTAAAATCCAAGCAGGGAGAAAGTTGGCGAAAAATCACACAGAGAAGAGCATTTATTTTAAGCGGTTTTAGATTTTTCATAAGTAATCTCGCAAATTTCTCACGATTTGGGACTCTAGAGTCTAGATACCTACAAAAAAGTGCAGAGGGTCAGATTTAAGCAGAAGACTGAAGTTATCACATAATTGGCCTCATTTAGACTATTCAACTATAAAAAAGAAGTGATATTGTCCGTAAAAAGGAAGTGATATTGGCCTCATTTAGACTTGACATTCGCTCATGAACAGTTGAAGTTTAAGCATTTCCTACAGAATTGTTCATGCAATATCTTAGGATCATGTGATATTTCACACAAATCATATATATTACTTTGTGCGGTATCCTAGGGCCATGCGACATCACACCATTATTGTACGAACAACCCTGCGGAAAATATTCAAACTTCACTTGTTCTAGGGCAAATGTCAGATTTTAAGGGCCGTTGCACAGGCAATATCCCAAAGCCTTCCAACACATTGAATTAGGGCTGAAATGGGAGTAGAAGACATTGCTGAGAATTCCAAAGATATGAAATATCAGTAGTTTTCTTAGAGCTCTATTCACCTACCTACCGTTCAATGGAAAAAAAAATACATTTGTCCAATGGCTACTCCTTCCTGACCATTTGGAATGGCAATGTAAGTGGGTCTGCTATTCAATTATTGACATTATTCTTCTTTACAATCAAAATCAGAGCTTCAGAATTTGAGGTTTTTTTTAACACAATTAAAACAGGGCATTTGGAGTGGCATGATTGGTGGGACTCTTATTCAGACATTGATATTGGCTGCCATTACAGTCCGCTGTGACTGGGACAAGGAGGTGAACTTGTGGCCCCTTCGCCCTTTATTTCTTTTTGCCTTTATTTTCTCATATTAGCTCCTTTTGCTCTGGCAATTTAATTGATGGTGATGATGATGATGATGATGATATGATTTATTTGCAGGCAGAAAACGCTGGCATTCGTCTGAATAAATATGGGGCGGGTTCCAATCCATCTCAAAATAGGTCACTGTTATCAGATGATAAAACATATTGTGGGAAGGTCTAATATCCATTTATTTAATATTGTCAAACAATCTTTATTATTCCAACTTGATCTGATCATATCTTAAAAGAAGAGTTTTTATTTAGAAATAACCCATGCAATCATGTAGTTTGTCTAGACTTGCTTCCCAAGATGTGAAGCATCACAAAAAAGCGGCAGCTTCAAAAATAAAAATAAAAATAAAAATAATAAATAAAAATTCACCTCAACCAATCTGTGATCCTGGCCCTCGACCAACACTTGATTGAAACAGGGCATTTTGGGTGGCATTTTGATCTGATCATATCTTTTAAGAATAAATTTCATTTAGAAATTACACAATCAAACATGGTCATGGTATCGGTCCAGTCTCTCTGGATTTGATGATTGTTAGGCATCACAAAAAAGCTGTGGCTTCCAACAAAATATATTACATGGTCAGCTCATTTGTGCTTTTAGACCCGATTCATGGAAGTAACTGTGACACCCCAGAGTCTTACATCGACTATAGAGAGAAAAGTGAATGGGTTTATATGTAGAGCTTACACCCTTACCTTGCATGAGGCCTTTTGATGGGTTCTGGCCCATCAGAAACAAAACTATGAGGCCCATGAGCCAAAGCGGAGTGTGGGAACTGGCTGCTAATCTAAATAGATTAGTTCCAAGATAGGTCAGGTTCAGCTCCTACCTGACCCAAACACTAGACTGAGTCCAAGTCTAAGCCTAATATGGGAGAAGATTATTAAGATTTAGCCCAAGCTGCATATTCTATCGGGCCAGGCCCAACTCTCAAAGACCACTCTTTGTTGAACTCGCTTCAACTTGATTAAACATGAACATGAACAAAGTCCACTGTAAACATTATTTGGGCCTATTCTTCCTAATCAGGCTGACCCACAAACAACTGGAATACTTTCCTAGGCCCAAACATGTCATGATCCGGTCCCAACTCCCAAGGCATAACAAGTTGGTTTTTTATGGTAAAGATAGCTTTAATGTCCAAAAAAGAAAAAGCGAAGAAAAGAAAAGATGGCCTTAGGGCTGCACGCAATTAGATTTGGTAATTGAACATAAGCATTACAAATAAGTAAACAAGTGATCCACCACTTGAAAACCAAATATGGACTTAGCCACACTAAAAGCCCACTTGTTTTTGCCAAGTGGGTTATTAGAGACTAGAGAAATTAAAGTGCTAGGGAGGAGAAAATCCGTTCATTAGAGAGACCTCTTGTGCTTTGTTTAGATTCTTGAAAGAGGAGAAAAGTAATTCTCTAATTAAGCACTTTTTTACAAAAATGTAAGGAAAGTGGTTTTCCCCTCAACAGGATGGAGAAAACACCATTTCTCTAGTAAGATTATTTTCCATTACTAAAAGTGACATTTAAACTTATTAATAATTTTCTACAAAAAAATCATTTTTAATTAAAAAAAATTCCATAAAGGTAGCAAAATGATTTTGCCCAATTTCTCGAAGACAAAACTACTTATTGTTCACAGGGAATTTCTCTACATATAATCATCATTTCATTTCTCCATCTAGTGTGGATTCCACACCTTTCATTTTCTGCTTATCCAAACCGTTGGGTAATGTGCTTCTGTAAAGGGTGAGGGGTGTAGGAACTAAGAAACATTCAAAATATACCTCTTTTAAGTGGAAATGAGTGAGTGCCACTCTCTTACCTTTATAAAACAAATTATATGTAAGGTCAAAAAGGCCAAAAAAGGATGTTAGAGAGCCATTTTCCACCCTCTTGTTATAGCGAGCGTGGCGCTAAGAGACCAGTTGGATCCGGACTCTGAGTGGAAGTTTGAGAAGACTAGTTTTTTTAAGTGGATTATGATGAGGAGTTTTTTGCATGGATTTGAGGTTATATATTGGGTGTTTTTCATAGCCAAAAGACACACAGATCATCTCTCAAGTTCTGAATTAGAAATCTAATTGAGAGAAATTTTCTCTAGAAATTTATTGAAGAGTTGTACTGCGAAGTATTCTAGAGAGCCAGATTCTTCTACATCCCTTCTAGAAGATCATCTTTGATGGTCCCGGCTTTTCTCTTGCCTTCCTCCGTCCCGGGTCGGCCAGGGTACGGCGGGTCGAAGAAGAAAGCGAGCATCAATATTTTGTACGGGTATGCCAAATTTTCTATTCTACTTGGAATTTGAAATGGTGATCCAGAGATTCACCTTCACAAATAGAAAGGAAATCAAAACTTTTTTTTCTAACTTTCCATTGCACATATATTTTAAAAAAAGAGACAGATTTAGAATGCCGTGAAATGTGGTTTTGTTTAGTTTGCCGGTTTTGTGCCGTAAAAGACAATTTTGCTATGAAAGGCGATTTACAAATCTCATCAATAATGAAATACAAGAATTGTGATTTTTTTCTCTTTAAAAATACAGAATACAATGGAAGAGGAAGAAAGAGGGATCTGACTTCTCAGGAGATTGTGAAGACTCATTTAGATCGACGGTCGCGAGTCATATATGGACTCCGTCATCGTCCTTCAGATGAGAACATTTGATGCTTTAGTTCACTTGACTTGGCTTGAACCTCAAATTTTTAAAGAACAAAGACCAAAGGAAAGTCATATATTCAATAAAAAAAACCAGGTAGACGGACTGAAAAGCCACATCTAGGCCATGTTGGATAGAAGAAGAGGGGAAACCTTGGAGGGTAACCCCCTAAGGGACTTCGATCACCTTGTAATGTTTGCAGCAGAGTTTCTTCAGAGTAAGAGAGCTTCTTTTGCAAAGAATTCTTTTGGATAATTTTTCAGAACCCTTTCCCTTTGGAATGGCCTGCTATTTATAGGCTTTTGGTAGCCATTAGGAGGGTTTATGGGCATTGATTGCATTAATGATTCATGATGGGAGGAGTTACAAGTATTAATTTCATAATTTTGTAACTCCTTTTTCCTTGAATCTGATTGGTCGATGGAGAATAATGGGCATTTAATTTCCATGATGATGGGGGTTTTATGATTAATTACCATGATTAAACTCCATAATGATAGGAGTTACATGGTTAATTGCTATGATTAATTGGACTTGTAACTCTCATTTGCTTGCTTTTGATTAGGCCATCCAGAATAATGAGTTAATGACCGTATTAACTTGTGATAAACGGGTCAATTAACAGCATTAATTAGTCGCCGAGTCGCTTGAAGAGTCGCGGGCCGCGCCTCCTCTTTTGGAATTCCTCTTGCGATGATCATCGATGGATCTGCTTATTGTTTGATGTCGGATGACAATGCAAATTCAAACATTGGTTGGTACCAATGGGCAGCAACATCTATTCTAGTCGATTTCAAGATCGGTCCGGCAGAAAGTGTGCTTTCTTGGTCTGCCGGTTGGCGATTTTGGAGTGTCCAATGATGATCGAATGATTTCGATGGCGGATCCTTGATGTTAACGAAGATCGACGGATATCATGCCTCTAAAATCAGAATTTGAGAAAATCACAGGGACCAAACATCGCGAAACGCAAAAAATACCCGAAAAAGTGGTTTTCCAGGAGAACTTTGACGGCCCGGATCCTTATGGTCGCCGGCGACCATGGGGGATTTGTCCCCTTTCGGTCACCGTTTTTCCATCTTTTTTGCTTCTTTTTTCTTCTGTATTTTTCTTGAAATTTCTCCTAATTTATTGGATTAATTCCTCTGAAAAAAAGCTATCGAGAAGCTGTGCAAATCAGAGCACAAAGTTTCTTATATTTGGAAAAGCCGAAGAGTTTGTATTCGATTTTCCGCCAAGAGTTGAAACTTGGTCAAACGATGTCGGAATGACCTGAAATTTGAGGTAAGCTTCTTGAGCATTAGATAGGACCAACCATGGGCTTTTATTTGACTTTTGAAGCCGTTTAGTGTCTCGTCGATGCTAGACTTGATTTCACCGCGCGGAAGATGTGTAGCTTTGATGTATGGTCATCTGATGTCCGATTGATCTGAAATTTGGTAGGAAGCCTATTGGAGTTATTTTGAGATGATCCATTAGCTCCGATTTGGATGCCGGCCCCGGGGAGCTCCGCCGCCGGTAGGCTTGATTTTGCTTCGGAGTGTCAAAGCCGAGTCAAACGTCGTCGGAATGATCTGAAATTTGACGTGCAGCCCTTTGGAAGCCTGTAAAAGCTACTGATGTACTTTGTTTGATGAGTGGTGGCATCGAAGGTTCTCGCTGCCAGGAGGCTTGATTTTGCCGTTCGAGAGTTGATGGAGGGTCAAACGGTGTCGGTTTGACTTGAAATTTGGCGTGGAGCCTTTTGGAGGTATTTTGAGACCATCAATAGGCTCTGATAAAAAATTTGTTATCTTCAACACTGTCGCCGCCTGGAGCTTCTACTCAGCCGTTGGAGGATTGAAGTTCGGCCAAATGATATCGAAATGGCTTGAAACTTCATGTGTACCCTTCTTTTGGCTATTTTGAAAGATCCTACAATTTTTGTTTAATTCTAACAAGATCTGATGCTTGAAGCAGTTTTGCCTGTTTGTAGTAGGATGCGGCTCCATGTAGCTTTTGATGTTGAGGAGGCAAAGTGACATTTTTGGTGTCAACAATCTTCTTGCGTAGAAGATTTGAAGAGTTAAGCGCTAAATTAAGTCTTTTGCAATCAACGGTGTGAAGTCGTTGAAGAGTGAAGCGATACAAGGTAAGTTCAGTCCTTGGGTCGGGGATAATTGGGGAGGAAATCTGAATTTCTTATAATTGCGAGATTCATAGTGTTTGATTATTGATCCAGTTCGGATCCGTAGTTTTTCACTCGGTTAGGATTTTCCACGCTAAACCTGGTGTCCTTGTGGTGTGTACTTGTGATTTTATTTCCGCTGCATAGATTATTGTTTTTGCACACTATTGGGCTGATTTATTAAGTAGATCAAACTAGAGATCTTGTACCCTAAACTTTCATTATAAGATGGTCTTCCAAATTTATGTCCTTGACCATTCACTCTTCCTTCGTTAGATAAAATTCACTCTCTTATTAGCTGCTGTGACAATCATTAAGATAAAGACAAACAGCCCCTTTAAAAGATGACAGGAAACATGTAAATTAGTTCTTGACTTTTTTTTCTCCCATTAAGCACATGATAAAACACCAATTAAGAATTGATCTCTTAAACAATTTTAACACGCATCAATTTGGTCTCCATTCCTTGTTTTTGAACTTTTCTTAAATAATCGATTCTTCATTTAATTGTTTCTTTTTTTGTTCCCCAACATTGGGTCATTAGTTAAGCCATTGTCCATGGTTCCTCATCCAAGTTCTTGGCTTTTCTTTCTTAATTATAAAGGTGCAGCACCTCATCCAAGACCCAAGCATGGTTCTAGGTTGGGGTAGCAAATGCCATGTCAAATGATTGTTGTCAGCGTCATGAATATTGGTGACATTGTGCGAGTCACCTTACACATTCAGAGAGGGTGGACAAGGTGCAAAGATCAACCTAACGTTCAAGTCAACATTAAATATACAGAATGGGGGTTGCCCAATAGGTTGGCAAATCTACTTCTACCCTTGGTATTACTTCAATTCATCGTGCATCCAAACGCATTGAAATCGATTTCTCTCCGGTGCTGTGTATGGATCTTATATCTAGGTACAAAACATCTACCGTGGGAGCGGGTCTTATCGTTGGGTATGAAGTCTCTGACAGGGGTACAGCTGAGGTATAAAAAACAAAGAAGACAGCATTCAATGCAAAAAGGTCCGTGGTATAAGAAAGGCGTTGGGTTTACTACTTCTATTCTAGGCTAACCGAATTGGCTCATTGGATAATTAGCCGAGGACTAGGCTTTAGAGTTAAGGTATGTTGGTGACTTTGCAGGGCTTTGTTAGGACTTTCGAAAGAAAATATTATTTATATGTTGTAATATATAATCCTACACTCTAAAGATAGTAAAAAAGTGATAGGTACTCTTGTCATGAATATTGGACAATAGACAAAACTATGTAAATCCATGTCTCTCTCATGTAGTGACTCATTTTTGATCGCATGTATTCGCACTTCAGCACCTATGCGTATAATAATGTTTTTAATACTATTCACAAATACAACCTCAAATAGATGGAGAAGATAAGACTTCAATGATGATAATTAATCTCCTATGGAGTGGGTAGATAAATAATTAGAGGCTTCTGTTTTCATGACAATGAATATATAGAAATTGATGGTCAAATGGGATCGAATGAACGGTTTTTAAAGAAGTAAGAGGTGAATGATACAAGGAAAAGATACTGATGGGGCGTTGATCTTCGTAAAATTCTAATTACTGGGGTGATGGCTGAATACTTATTTTCCGTCTTAACTTCATCCAATTTTCATTAAAGTCGGAATTATCTGACAAAGAATTTTCTAATATTTATCTTTCTTTTTTCGATAGAAATGGAGTTCAATTACCATAAACAAATGGACCATTTACACATGCCCGGTTAACAAATAACCAAATATTGTGCCTAGCAGACAAAATCCTCATAACATTAATGATTTCATTCAAGGGGAAGATGGATATGAACACCAAGCCTTGGCTGTCATAAAGGTGGTCACAACCATCTATCAAGTGGTGAAAAATCAATTTGGTCATTTAGCAATACATCCCATCAATTTGGTTATCTCAATATAACCTACACAAGTGAGGGGCAAAGAAAAATCAATATAATCAAGAACTCTTCTTCTCTCACACCTAAGTATTTAGATTTTAGAATCTTCCTTGGGAGTTTTTTATTTTCAATTTTAAATACCAACTGTACTACCATTGAGATGAATAATATGATCTTGCCCATGGACTGAATTAGATTAATCATTCATGCAAATTTAGCTGCCCCACCATAGGTGATGGGAAACAGAAGATATCGATCAATGTCCGGAAGAAAATTCCACATAGGCCCCCACCATGTGCCTTTTCATTGAGATAAAGATAGAGATAGCGGTCTCCACCCAATTAGATGCCAAAACAATAACTGCCATTTTAATTGTCCAGATGCAGTTTTTTTTTTTTTTTTTTGGTTAAAAGCAATTTCATTTGTCCAGATGCAGCTGAATATAAAGATGGATTAAATGCAGATGAGCAAGCGGGCACTGCAGGCCACCTCTCCTGATGTGTGACTTATCCCTTTCTCTTTCAAGTTGCAGCTGATCTATCCCAAGTGATCCATGTTCAGATTTTTCACATGAGCAAACACATGTGAAGAAG
The DNA here is from genome assembly GCA_029852735.1 of Persea americana. Lineage (NCBI taxonomy): Eukaryota > Viridiplantae > Streptophyta > Magnoliopsida > Laurales > Lauraceae > Persea > Persea americana. The sequence continues at coordinate 56,189,660 of CM056812.1, forward strand.
ATGACTTGGTGAAACATATCATAGCTATTTTCATAAATTCACCGCCAGGTTGAGTAGAGTATTCTTATGAGGAATAATCCAAAGTTCGATCTTACGGTCCATATGTTTACAAGGAATTTTATACATAGAAATTCATTGTCAAAAGAGCACTAACAAAGGATTATTAAGGGGTGAGGGTTAAAGGATTTAATAGGGACATAAATGAAAACCTAACTTTCATGGAATTTGAATTACTAAGGACGGTTAGGCATTCTTTTTCATCTCCATTCATTTTTTGTTAAAGGGGAGGATATATGACAACAAGGGGTTGCTCAGTTGGTTGGCAACCCCGCATGTCACCCCGATGCCCAGAAATAGATCCCATATGCCACTCTTCCCACAGTGTGTAGACTCTCTTGGGTCCCAACCCCTTTGGCATGCATGAGACCCAACACATAATAAGGAAAATTTTAATCAAACTAAATGTCCATTCTCCACTACTAAATTTCTCTCTGATTAAAGTTATATTATAGCTGATCTCACTGCCCAATGAAAGAAATGTTATAATCTAACCATCTTTTTTTTTTTTTTAATTTCCCTCACAAGTTGGCCTCAGAAATTAACTTAAAAGAAAAAAAACAAACAACAACAACTGCATCATGCAACTTGTGATATGGGTTTTCTTCTATATCCGTTGATTAATGGTCAAGACAAAGTAATCTAGTTCAATTAACCTAAGACCACAGTTTGCATATGAAGATTGAGTGTTCAAAACTGCACTACTACACTGGAGCGATAGACAGTTTTCTCGGCTTCTCCTGAACCTTTAGAGATTATTATGGCCCAAAGAAATGGGACACCGTCCGTTATAAGGAAAAAAAAACAAAAAAAAAACAAAAATTTCTCTTAAAAAATATATTTGGTCTATGACATACAACAAGAGATTTATATACACAAAAGGCAACCCCAACCTTACAACGACTTTCCACCAATTCCTACCATCATCATCTCCTTTAAAGTCTCAAGTCTCATAGAAAAAATAAGTAATTAAGAACATATCCAACAATTCCTCCTTTTTTTAACAAGTCTTCTCAATAACATGAAGAGTCAGCCCACGTTTCCATCCTCCCTGAGGAGAACCTAACCAAGTCAACCGATCTAGATAACTCCCGCCCACCGAGTCGAGCTGACTCGCTCCTCTTCCCTCTCCCCACCAATCTCGTCTCCTCTCCAAATCCCTCCCCCGCCTTCACCTTCTCCTCCATCTCTCCCACCAAACCCAACAACAAATCCCCAGATCTCAGTTTCTCATCCAGCGTGAGAAACATCAACAATCTCTTACAATTCTTCAACCGACTCATAACACAAACCAACTCAACTGACTCGCTAAATGATAAACAGCCCAGTCTCTCTCTCATCTCCATCAATCTAACCAGTATCTCCTTCTGAGTCATCAAGTTATCCTCTCCCACCAATCTCATCACCTCCAAAACCAATCCATTTCCTTTCAGAACATCATAATCCGGCGCTTTGCTGATCTCTTCGACGACTCCCACCAACGACCCAATCTCTTTTAAAAGATAAGCGTTTGAAAGAGCAGTCACCTTCTCTTCTTCCGCTTCCATAGTACTCTTATCGTTTTTAATTTTGTAAGAAAAAGAAGATGAAGAGGAGAGAAAGAAGCCAACAATTCTCGACGTAAAGACAAGTTGTTCGAGAGTTCGAGCGTACCATCGGACCCAGGAAGAGAGCTGCCATGACTCTGGGGTGGACGGGTCATGGAAGTTGGAGAGGTTGAGATAGTTCCGGCCGCCGGCGGTGGGGTAGATGGAGAGCTGGTCTTGGAGGATGAAGCTCCCACGGCGAAGGATGTTGTGAACGGCGATGAGGCATTTGAGCGCGACGGAGGGGGAGTGGGTGTTGTGGAGGCGGTCCATGATAGCTGAGACGCAAGAAGAGGCGGTGAGGCGGGAGCCGTGGCCTAAGGAGAGGAGTGCAGAGACGTGCTTTTCGTGAGCTGGGGTCGAGGGGTCGTGGGATGTGGCGCGGAGGACGGCCATGGAGGTGTTGGGATTGGAGAGGAGGGCTGCTTTGGTCAGGGAGACTGTGTCTTTGAGGTTGCCTACAAGGTCTCTCAGGAGGGGTTTTCTTTTTCTGCCCATGGAAGGAAGGAAGGTAAGAAGAAGAAGGAAGGGATAGGAGATGAGTAGGAGGATTGATTCTTTCTTTAAGGGAGGAGGAGAGTTGGGTGGAAGACTTGGGACCATGTATTTATTTTATATGATGGAGCATGACAGTGAGCAGATTCAAGGGCATTGAATTGAAGAAAGCGCTCCCTCTACCTCTCTACTTTTTGAAGTAAATATCTTGGTTTCTGGAGTGCTCCCTACTCCACTTTTGAATTAATTTTGACTTTGTCCTGAAGGGTGTCTGTAAGCCACCATTATGTCTAGGCAAAAAAGCAGTTAAGTGGTTCCTTATTTTAGGGCTCCCATTATGAGGTATCATATTTAACTCATCCATTGTGGGACAATCGTTTGATGATGATGTGGGTAAAACTGACTGAATGATCCCCACAAATTCTCCCAATCTGATAAAGATCAAATCAACTGCATGCTGTGAGGAGCACAGTTAATTGTACTAACATGATCATCATACAATTGGGCTCAAAATGATATCTATGACTCTTAGCTTGTCAGCTGTGGGGCCTAGTGCTTGATGATCACGTAGGTATGACTGACTTTATGGCATCATGGGCTCTCTTGATATGAGATTAGATTGTACAAGGTGAGTTAAACATAAAATGGGAGAGTTACACCAAGGTTATTTTCTTTAGATGAGAATTATATGATGAGCAATTTGAGTGTGAGTGGTAAAAATAAATAATACATAGGCATTTTTGTGATTGTCAGGTCACGTTAGTATATGGTCTTTTCGGACAAGAAAAAACAGGATTTGAAAACCCAGAGGATAAGAATAAGACGGATGCAGGGGGCTTAAAAATTCCAACCACTATCAATGTCCCCTCAAATCTTCCGTCAACCAGGGCAAAAGGAGCCGCCGGTCCCACAAATGCCCCTCTAAAGTCAAACTACTTGTGGTTTGCCCTATTTGGAGAAGTCTCTTGTATAGGAAACTCTTGCACGAGGAAAAAAACTCAGATCTCCCCCAAAAGGTAGGACACCCTGAATTTTATGGGATTCCACATCACGAAAATGAGGAGTAGTAAGGTGCACCCGATGCGCATAGATGGGGAGCACCCGATGATAGAGGTGTAAAAGAAAACCGAAAAACCCTCTAATCGAATTGAATCGAATCGAAATGCGGTTAATAACCGTATTTCACGATTCAGTTACGGCTATGGTTATTGAAAACGAAAGACCGTGCTTCATAATATAGTTACGGTTTTTGTTTCGACTCATAGTTATTAATTGAACAGAACCGTTAACCGTGGTTCGGTTAACCATATTCCCAGAACACACGATTAACTGAACCGTTTTGCTAATAAGAAAAAAACCTAAGAGTCTAAATGAAAAAAAAAATTACAATAACATTATGCCATTCTCAAACGACGGTTTTTTTTTTTTTTTTTTTTTTTTCAACGGTAAGTTTGTTGGTAATGGCAAGATTTTCACAAATTTTTTTAAGTGAACCAACCACGCCCCCCCCCCCCCCCCCCCGCCCACCCCCCAATAAAAAAAATTCGAGATGAGGCCCTATATGAGCATTGAGGTGCACACATTGATCCAGTGTGTGTGAGTCGCGCATTGGATTATAACTCGTGGATGGAGGGAGGGGAGGTCGAGTGGGGGCAATTACCTCCAGTGACCTTTTTAAAATATCAATAGTATAGTGGGTCTTTACACCCTTTGTCATGGGTAAATTTGTCATTTTTCTATTTTTGCCCCTACTGAACTTTTGCTACAAATGGAATTCCAAAAGACACATTAGGGCAATGTTGTCAATTGTCATTTGGTTGCTTTAGAAACAAAAAACATGGCAGAGAGATGTCACTTTCCACTTCTTTCTTTATCTCTCCTTTGTTTCTTTTAACTTCTATCTTTAGTATATTCTCCCTCAACAATAACCATTGGCCTCCTCCTTTTTCTTCAAAGATTCAACTTTTTTTCATAAATTATTATTTCTCAAATACAGGTACATCTTCAACCCGTTCCATTTGTCTTTTTTTTTTTCCTTGATTTAAAATATATTTATTTGCTTATTGGATGAATTTTTTTTTTTTTTTATGTCTTGTGCTTTTTTTTTTCCCACTCCTGTATTTGAGAAAAAAAAAATTGTATTTCATAGACCAACTACAAGACACTTGAATCCAACTTAGATAACAACTATGTAATATGAAGTATTTTTTTATTGTATGGTGGTGATTGGATGATGAGGTCCAACGATGGATGCGGTGGGCTTCATCATCTCACTTTGATTGTGGCCGTTTATGAAATGCTAAGGTCCTTGGTAATCACATCCATAAAAGACAAATATTGGATGGTAATCTAATTTCCTATTGCCAATGAATGGAAAGATTTAGTAAGTAAAGGTAGAGAATGTATTTTTTTAATTGATAAGGAAAAGCATGTGACCGCGTCAATTGGAACATTGCTGATTATATTATGGGCAAATAGGTTTTGGAGAAGGCAACAAGCTGGAGGGGTTGGATATCAATATGTAATTCGCTGATTTCCTCTCAGTATTGATTAATTGTTTACCATCTCACAGTAATAAGGATTCTAGAGGTATAAGGCAAGGGGATTTACTTTGTAAAGACAGGTAAATCTATTTTGGAGGGCAATTAAACATTGGCACTAATCTTACCAATTGCCATTGCTACTGTTGAAAGAACATTTTCTGCCATGCATATGGTAAAGAATCATTTGCGAAATTGAATGGGAGATAAATAGATGAATAATTGCTTGGTCACATACATTGAAAAAGATATTTTTAATAGCATCGATAATGAGGCAATCATGCAATGCTTCCAAAACATGAAAACGCGTTGAGGACAATTGTAAAAAAAAAAATCCTCTGTGAAAATTCTAATTGCTCTTTGCCCCCTCTAGAAGAAATTTCTGGCTCCTTCCCTGTTAGTACTCCACCAAAAATATCAATGCATAGTGGGAGCCAGGAGATACAACATGATTGCTCCGTAAGCTTTATACATACGATACATAGCAGGTTTTATAAAAATTGAATTCCTCGAGTCCATGGTCTCTTTACCCAAAAACAGAACAAAACAAAACATTCATGTGTTGGTCCAACACAATCTCTAGAGCTTGAAACAGTTTGTGAAATGGGAGGTGCGAGGCCTCCCTCCTCTTTAAATTTATAGATATATTCATTCGGACAAAGCATAATTGGAAGAAGGCTTTGATAATGATGACGATGACCTCAAATAAAGCATAAAGTATAAAACCTATAAAGCATAAATTTATAAAATGGTCTATGAGAAAAATCTTAAACATCCTTTTTTGATATGCCGACATTTTTATATTTTATGTTAATATTAAATTTTGAGGAATTTACAGGAAAAACCCCCATAGGACCCAATACATCCTACTAAGACCCCATATCATGTTGGACACAGGAGGGCTCTACATGTCGCCCTTTCAAGTTTTTCTTTGTTGTTTTGCGATATGGTCGATATTGGCCATCCTTTATGGTCGATGTCAACCATTCTGTCAGTCAAATTTTCTTTAACATGTAATTATCTTATTTGTTGAACACAACAGAATGATTGATATCGACCATATCGCGAAAAAAAAAAAAAAGATGAACCTGCTAAAACTTTTGTGCTTTTTTTTGCTCATTTCCTTGCTCTGACCTCATTTTTTTAAACAATCAAAGAAATGATTCTGTTAGAGAATAAGACCTAAAAACTCCAATCAAATTAGGTAGAAGATTCAAAGTACAATATCATCCAAATCCATAAAAACCCACATAGAAAATCAATCCAAGATATGATTTTTAAGAGAAATGGGTGAGGACTGAAATCTTGATTTCATGGAATAGGAGACATCCAAACATCATTAAAGAGAGGAAATCAAAATGGGGGAACATAGAGAGGGAGAAACAGACATCTCATGAGGAGTAGTTTTCTGAGGGCGTTTAAGTAAATCTGAGTACCCAAACCCATCAGAGCTCTGATCACCGTAGCTGCGGCCGGCATCTCTCTATCTTTTTCCCCTTCTCCCTCCATGGTGATCATCCCTCCTCTGACGAAGAAAACCCCACGCTTGCCACCCTCCATTCCTTCGTATCCTCCATCTCCCTGCTCCCCTAGCCGCATCCACCGCTATGGGGGCAGCATCATTAACCAAGAGAGAGAAAACCCAGTTGCAATTTGGGTTCTGCAAATCGAGAGTAACCACCACAGAATGATCGATATCAACTATATCGCTAAATGAAAAAAAAAAAAAAAAGAATAAAAACGCACCAAGAGGACCCCTCCCGTCTATACAGTGCTACTAAAACATATCGGTGGTATAAAGTCCTCTGATGCTTTTGCCCGTAAAATCCTCTTAATTTTTTGAGCATATATATATATATATATATATATATAGGGTGGGCCTCTTCTCAGCTCAGCTGAGGACACCGTCCGCTCACCTACGTGGGACACTTGAAGAGTCCTGTGCAGCCCCCAAAAAATTGAAGCCTGGCCGCCCACTTCCCATTTTACCCCGCTACTCCATTTTTCATTTTGGCTCAAGACACAGAGTTCCTTTCTCTCCCCTCTCTTAAAACCCATTTCAAGAAAACTCTCCTCTCTCAAACCGACGTCTCCTCTCTCAAACCCTTCTCTCCTCTCTTAAACCAGCCTCTCTCATCCCTCCTCAAGACCCTCCTCTGTGTTCACTGCTATCTCTGCTCTTTACTAATGGTAAGATTTCATGTTTGTATTTTATTTTTGGATTTTTTTCCATTTTCATGGTTTTTAGGGTTCTGAAATTTGGAAGGGATTTTGGGGTTTTTCTAGCATATGGTTTTTTTTTTTTTTTTTTAACTATTTCCAACAAGCATCTACTATCTCTTGGGTGAATATGGGTTTCTCAGGGAACTTGCTCTGGTTGATAATCTCAGCAATTTCTCTTGCAATGGCTACATGACTATGGAATACAACCATTAGTTCTCTCTATCCCTCTCTCTTTCATTCAGTTTTACAGATAAACATTTATCTATAGAGTCCCACAATGTAATTTGAGATTGAATGTAAAGATCAGTACAACAGTATAACTTATGTCATGAGGTTGTCCTATTTTTCGTAGATTCTGTGGACCAGTCTTAGTGCTACACAGTGCATATTCAAGTTATGAAGGCTCTAATTCTAGAATGCTTGAATAAAAAAAAAAAAAAAAAATGGGGTAAAGGTCAGCTGTATTTGACAATCTGGATTTCACTACTGTATTTGTGAGAGATTTTAATTTTCTAACTTTTAACTTTTCTGGCTTCTTCAGGTTGTGAAGGTAAAATGTCTACAAATTGTACAGGTTTCGGAGCATTCAAGCATTGGGAAGAAAAATCTTAGGATGTGGATTTTGTTGGTTTTGTGAAAGTTTTGAGTGGATTAAGGATGTCTGTTTTTGTTGGTACAAAAATACATTATTCAGCTGGGTATCTATTGTAGTTGTGAACTGTTGCGTGGATTATGGATTGGCGTTGGGGTTTGGTAAAACTTTTGAATTTTTGAGTGGTGCATGTAAAACTTTTGACCTATTGCTTGGTCATTGTACACTGTATTTCTCAAGTATGCATGTTGTATTTGTAAATTTCGATGTCTCTGGTTGATTGTTTGAACTGACAAGTGAAGAATGCATGAAGAGAATGAGGCTTCCTATGTGGGTGGTTGTTGTTGGTTCTTAATTGTTGGGGTTTCTTTTTCTATCAGCTCTGTATGGAGATTGTGGGTTGTGATTTTTTGAAGCTAACTGGGGTTTGGCTTGTCCACTGATGAATACATCTTGAAATTCGTTGGATGAATACATCTTGATATACTTAGGTCGTTTATCTCTGGATGATTGTCCACTGTTTGATTGTTGTGGGCAAATCCTATCAAGGTGGAATATTTGATGGTCCTTAGTTTTAGACCTTTGGTCCTGCTGATTTTGTTAACCCCTTATCTACCAGATCCATGGTTTATCTGACTCACACGAAGTAGATTCAATGGTTTATGTGAAAATGAGATTAAGTGAAGAGAAAAAAGGTGCCTGGAGCATAGTTGGACTTGCATTTAGCTTGATTTAACCAAACTATACAAAATTTTTGTTTGCCACCATCTTCTTCAGGGCTGAAAGCAATTGCCGGTGATATTAAACGAGGGTTCAAAAGAGCTTTTTCTAAACCTTGGACTAAAAATCCTTGTTACCAGGCATTCCTATCTCTTATTAGTCATCTGAAATGCAATTTCACTTCGCACCAATTGTTACACCCCGTCTCGAGTTAATTAAGATTAACTCTAGTTAATTGATATTGATACTAATTAAGCAAATTTGATTAAGCTAATTGTGGTTAATAACCAAATTGAAGTGAATTAGTCTCAAATGATTAAATTGGGCTTAATGAAATGATAGTGAATGAGATTGGATTATTTGTATTGATTTTGGACTTAAATAATGTGATACAAGGACTTTTCCGTAGATACGGATTTTCGCCTATTTCGTCGAATACGGTAACTCTTGATACCAACACGTATATCTCAAAGAGTACATTAAATTTCGTAATTATCGTGATTTCATTTGACGTGAAACGGGTCAAATGAGCTTTCATTTGACTTGAATTGTAATTAGAGGAAGTGTTGAGGGGCTAAGTGAAAAGGATTCACTTATATAGATTGGGATGAACTTCATTGAGTTCATTCCATTGTTTTTCAGTCCAACGGGAGGGGAGCTCAGGCTTAGGTTCTTTCTTCTTCCTTTCTTTGATCTCTTTGAGAGTTGGAGCTTTGTTAAGAGTGTTTGAAGAAGAGTTGTCACACTTTGTCTTCTTCACCACGATCTCTCATTTGTTTGAGAGTTAAAGTTATAGAGGGAGCTTAGAGTTGCTCTCTTTGAGATACAAGTAAGTATCTTGAACTCTCTACAGAACTTTCAAGTTCTATTCGATAGTTTAGAGTAGTTTCTAGTACAAAGAATTCATTGGAATATGTTTTGGTTGTCTTTTTGGTGTTAGGTTGGAAAAATGGTTGTAAATTGGGGATTTCATTTCAAAGCTAAGCTAACAAAGATGCTTTTTGTCAATTGATCTTCAAGAGAGGCAAGTATATGCATATCTTGTGGTTTAGGATGCTAATGATCATATAGGAACTCAAAGAGTTCAATTTCAGAAAATCCGGATTCTTGATTTTCTGTGCATTTGGGCACTGTTTGGTCAACCGAAGGCTGACCGAACTAGGGACCGACTATTTCTGCACTCAATTGCAGAAGGAAATGAAGCTACTGGAAAGTCATCCGAACTCTATTTGGGGGAAAAACGAGCTTCTAGAAAGCTAACCGAGTGCTGACCGAAATGGTTCGGCTCACCGAAGTCATGACTTCGGTCAGCCGAAGGGTGACCGACAGGTGGCAGAGTGCAGTTGCAGAAGTGTCAGAAAATCTGAAGCTTCTGGATTGCGAACCTACGAGTGACCGAGTGGTTAACCGACAAAGTTCGGTTAACCGAGTGTTAACAAAGGAGCTGTGTTAACCGAACAGCTGACCGAACTTAACTGGAGCAAAATTTAGGCCGATCAATCGGACCATCAGCAGTGGATTTTGGGCTTTCGTTTGGGTTAGGAATATTTCTTATCCCAAATTAGTTTTTAAACTAATTACGGGGCGATTTGAAGTTGTTGAGAATTAAGAATAATGAAAGGAGAATTTTATGATTAGACCATTGTTCTAATAATTAATAGATTATACACTAAACTTCCATAGGTGATAATTACGGGGACCCTAATGTACAACTAAATATAAAATGTGATGTCCATCGAAAATAGCAGGTACATTAGAGAACCAATGGTTACACCTTTGTTTAGAATTGAGACAGAGATGAGTAGAATTACTAATTATCCTAGATCTTTCATTGGATTGTTGTCATCTTACTAAATTCATGCTAAACTCAAATCTAATGTGATTAATGTTACTATTTATTCATTTCAATTATTATGAATGGAATTACTAAATTAAATATCATGAATGGATTAAAAGACTATATTATGTTTAACTCTTGAGTTTGGCACTACATAGCTGTTTATTAAGGCTTATATGGAGCTACACTGAATTAATGAATGAATGGCTTATATGGAGCTTAAACTGAATGAATGACTAATCCTACTGTAGTAGATGGAATTAGGAGAGTTTCGGAACTCTATGGTGATGCTAGTGGTCTCTGGCCCGGACACTGGTAGACTCCACATTATTGATTGTTTCAATGGATACTGACTGATTCTTCCTTCTGGATGATTGAATGATAAGTCACCAAAGTCACCTAATAAAGTGTACACACTGGAAATTAAATGAATAATGGAGATAATACTGATTAAATCTGTTAAACGGATCATTGAATTATTCCTCTCTTCGGACTGGGTCTTGAATGGTGCATCATTCCGCCCTGTGTCAAAGAGGACAATATCATACTGATTGATTTCTCCCTTTTTGGGGAGATGATATTAACTGAATCCTTCCTTTGTGGAAGATAGATACTGACTGAATCCTTCCTTTTAGAAGATGGAAAAAATATGAAATGAATTGAAATTAAATGCTATGTCGTAGTTGCCAATTTGTGTGTTCTTTATTGACTCTAAATACATGTATTGTCTAGAATTGCCTAGCATCGTCTAGTAATAGAAATTAAATGTAATAATTGTTTAATTGATTGATTGAACAGACAATGATAGCATGTACTATCATTGGGTCTATATATACGTTGTTAAATTGTCGTATTCACTCTTGTTATTGATGGCATTACAAGACCGATTATCAATATATGTCATGCAGCAACGCCAGCGGAGGAAGCCGTTATGGGGTTCCTTCAGGAGGATTAGACGAATGGAATGGTCGGGATATCATGTAATATTGATATCGGAATGCGAAATGGGTTTGAAGGGTTTTGAATTACGCACTTTTTAGTATAGTGAATTTTGAAATATAGTCGTCACCGTGCATTGTGATTGAATATACATATAACTAACAAAAGTAAGTAAATGTTAGAACTGTACATATATAAAAACGTGTAACTTTATAAAGATGTTTATGATATCATATATATAGTACTTCCGCGAATTATGCATATGATCAATGGATTTGATTTTCCGCAATTGTTCATGTGAAGTAAGTATCCCTTGTGAATTTCATTTTAACTTCAGTTAATTCAGAGTTTACAGGAGTAAGTATGGATTCGCGACTCGGGGTTTATCCGTAGTAATCATAATGTCGGGCCCAGGTCATGACACCAATCAAAAGTTGTCTTTTGGACAAATGGAGGAAATGGACAGTTCAGGACTTGGTTATTTTCTTTCATGCAGCCATTGTCCTGGAACTTCATTTACACTTTAACACTTGTCATCATCAAGAAACAGTGATGAATACATCTTGAATTTGGATTTTTTTTCTCTTCTTGTGTGTCTTTGTACTTTACTTTTGCAGGTAGTAAGAACATTACTTGAAAATGAGGATCCACATATTTAGATAACCACTAGTAAGAAATTATTGTTCATACAAAACATACATAACCATTAAGCATAATAACTACATCAACTCCAAGAAACTGTTACTTCTATTTTTCAAACACCAAACATATCCAGCAAAAAAGAGAACAATGACTAACAATCATGCAAATCGATTTTCGCGTATGCTTCCCATATTTTGGAAGCTCTCTATTTTCTCTTAGACGTACTTCCAGCCTCATTTCTTCATTGGAGCTTTTCAAGGCTTCAGAGCATTCAAGCATTCAAGAAATGATTATCTCTACTTGGACTTTCTGACAGAACTCAGATTTCCCTACAATAAATAATAAAATAAACTTATTCCACCATCCAATTGGGTCTAACTTGGTGTAACTTGGATATCATTCGATATATGAAAGATGACTATTTATTACAAACAGTAAGATAAACTCAATCCACCATCCATCTAAGCATGCAGAACCTGTGGTTGCATCATTGTCATCAATAAGGAACAGTAGTGGTTATACCCCAACATGGGCATCAGCTATGGCCATACCCCATCATAGGCATCAGCCATCTCCTCCTTTTAGCTCAATTCTAGGCTCGTCGGCTTGAGGGTGCCCAATAACCATACAAATGGATCTGGTCGTATATCCAGCTAATATTCTGCCATGGTTGATAAAGGGAAAAAATTTATTTGATAAGAAAAATCTGCATTCTAATTAAACTAAAGCAATTTGCTGAAAGAACCCATGAGTGCTGAAATAAGTGATCTTTGAGGAAAGAATCTATTTTTCTCCAGGACCAACATTTTAACTACTACTAAAAAGATGCCCCTGCCGAGCTTAACCATGTGCTCTAGTTCTTTGCCATACAAGACGGGTCTGGTCCTAAGTGAGCTATTGATTATCTGTAGCAGCGTATAATTTTTCCTTCCATGTTATAGTTGCTAAATTCTAGCCAATTGCTCAATAGAAAATTATCGGTCTGTGGTGACTACAAGATTTGATCCACATCTTTTGCAGCCCCCCAATGATTTTTTTGACCTCCCTTACAGTCCATACCACCAGCAAGATTTTTAGTTGTTAATCAACATTTTAACCACTACTGAAATTGACATATTTTTAACAGTAGTGATCTAAAACAATTACCATTGACATATTTTAATATCAAGACCATCTAGACTTCTTTTATTCACTCATTCTCATATCCATTGCCCCAGATGAATCAGATAAAAATCTAGATCCCAAACAAATATGATAAAATAGTTTTCATCTGCTCATCAGATACCCTGAGTTTAGGACAGGAAGAAAATTCAAAATTCAATTTCTTGCACAAAATCCTGAAAGGCTTTTTTGCAACTGAAAAGCTTCTAGGGAAAGGAAAACCTAAAAAGCCAAGAGAAAAAGAGTCTCAGTTACTTGCCTCTTCTTCCACATATGTGCTTTAGTTCTTCTCGCAAGAACCCTTGTCCGCAGCGAGCCACAATGTTCAGAGAGAAGGATCAGTTTGGAAGAGAGGAGATCTGCTTCAGAGGAGAGGAGAGAGAAAAGAGAGGGTTTAAGAGAGGAGAGAGATCGAGAGATGAAATTGAGGTTGGAGAGAGGTCGGTTTAAGAGAGGAGAGGGGTTTGAGAGAGGAGAGGTCGGTTTGAGAGAGGAGAGTTTTCTGGAAATAAGTTTTGAGAGAGGGGAGAGAAAGGAACTCTGTTTTGAGCCAAAATGAAAAATGGAGTAGTGGGCTTAAATGTAAAGTGGGCGGGCGGGCTTCAATTTTTTGGGGCTGCACGAGACTCTTCAAGTGTCCCACGTGGGTTAGCGGACGCTCTCCTCAACTTGAGCTTAGAAGAGGCTCTCCCATACGTGTGTGTATATATATATATATATATATTTATATTTATATATAAAATAAAAAAAGGGCCATAATAAGAGTAAAAATTGGCTCGTGACACTAGGTCCTGATACGACTCATCGAGGATTGCAGACATTAAAATTGGGCTTCTGGGTCCAGCCCTCAAACCCAAATGCAATTCTAAGTCCAGCTAAATGGGTTTCCGAACCAAGCCATAACCAGGCCATATTCAGGAAGATTGACAACCTTAACTGCACAATCTTTAGCTTTGATTGATTGGACCTATAGACACCCCGACTTAACCCGACTAGACCGCAACCATTTATGTACCTCTCCTGGGACTGAGTGGTGATGCTGCAGCTTCTTTTTCTTCTGATTGGACAAATCTTAAACATCACAAATCGGTAGGATCAACAACAAACACCAGCTGCTCTCCTCCGTACAATAAAATATACTCACATCAACTATCATATTCATTACATTACACTGTACATCCATAGTACCATATATTTGTCTGAAGCAACCAACGAAAGGGGGTCGGTAGATAGTTAAAACAAACAGAGTCATGCATTTGGCAGTCTAACCAGATCCAAACTCGTTTTCCCATTGAGACGATTGCTTTGCTGGAAATCCAGGTACTCTCTATATGTCATTTCGCGAAACGCCGGTGGGTGCTCACCGTTCGTTAACTGAGGCGCCGGTGCGATAGCCTTGCCTAGAGATGGCCCATTGGCTATGGCTATGGAAATCCTTGCAGTTTGATCATTCACAACAGCTCGATGTAACACGCTCTTGTACTTCCCATTGCTCAGTATCTAGAAGTGAAATATAAATGAAGATAAAAATGAGTCTAGAGACGAGTGTTACATGGTTTTAAGGTTATATGCCTGTTTGTTTTAGGTAATTAAATTTCTAGGAATTTTAAGACCTTGTATTTAAATAAGAAATTTAAAGTGAAAAATCAAAGATAAATATCTAAAAATAAACATCAAATATGATCTTCCGTCTTATATCAAAGGAGAAAATGTGAAATGAATACCCATCTATCATACGAGTAAAAGTCAAGATCCCATATGCATCGCTACCTTTCATCTATCATCTCTTAGCTCATATCTTTCACTCCTCACTTCTTTAATCATCTATTGATGGAATTCATTTGACCAAAAATTTTTATGTATTCAATTCCCATTATTCTAGGGAAATTAACAACCTGGCCTAATGAAACATGGAGCATACCTCGAGCTGATCGGCTGTGTTTACCAGGAGAGAATTGGGGAGGGGATTCACAAGAACCCACTTCCCATCGTGCTGCACTTGAAGGCCTCCGACGTTATTCTGAGTAAGGACGGTCAGGAGACCGTGATCCGAATGCGGAGGGATCCCCATTGCAAGCTCTGGCTGTGGACACCGAGGGTACAAGTTTGCAACAAGGATTTGTAAACCAGTCTCCAGCTCTGATGCCTTCTCCAAATAGCATGGTTCCAATCCCAAGCTTTCTGATATCCCTTTGATTAAGTCCTTCACCAGTGCTCTTATCCTTGTGCAATATTCATTGGATACATCCCTGTAAAATGTACATGGTTAAAGAGGTCTCACGGACCCAGTTGGCCCAATAGATTTATCCATATGTAATTGATCTCAAACCATTTGGCTGGAAAGGAGTTAATGGTTGGGTTCCAAGCCTATTTAGTTATTAGGCCTAATACTTAGGTCTACATTAGGGTTGCAAGCGGGTTTTCCATTCTCCAATTCTCCAGAAGTTCTAACCCATAAAAAAATAAGATTTGGAACCTATTTTAGGTTTCTATTCATAAACGGGGTTTTGGTACAAAACACAATTTAGGCTTTGATTGATAAAAAGGTCCGATTTTGGGTCTATATAGGTTCAAACCCATGGACTGGGAACCTGGAATGTGAATCTTTGATATTGTAAACTTTAGATCAAAACAAACTTTTTTTTCACATTATTATGTATAGTACCTGAGATAATAGACTCGATGCGCTATTATAAATTAATGATATGCTTACTGTAAGAAAAACTAAAGAGAAATTATAACAAATTTTGGGACTAAATCCAGGCCCTCTAGGTGGACCCAATTCTGGAACCGAATTCGGGCTGTCCTATCGGAACTATCAAAACCAAGTCTGAAACCAATATAACAAATTACGAGTTAGAACCGGACTTGGAACTACAACCGTTATTTAGAAACATATCTAGGTCCAGGTCCATTATAATTCTAACCCGGAATCGTCACATTTGCAACCCTAATCCACATCCCGTCTATTGGCCACATCTATGCCCACTTAATATGTGTGGCCCAGATAGATGAATCACAATCAAGGAAGCATTTAGAAATACCTTGTAACAGTCATCAACGTACCCGAAATCGGCCGGTTTTTCGGGAGAGTAGAAGGCAGGGTGCACAAATACCTTGATGAAATCCCTCCAGTAAAAAACTGTCTCAACTGAAGTATTAAAGCTCGTCCCACACCTAATCGGATCCAACACGTGACGGCCCACATATTTCCCTTTCTCTGGTTCTGATAGATCAAAGAAATCTCTACACACCTCCAGAGCCCGCTCTCTCAGTCTCTCCTCTATTCCATGATTCACTACCTATAATATTAGGTGCAGATACAAACAAAATCTTTGAAATACAATTTAATAGAAATACAAACAAAATCTTTGTGTACATCTGTGAAAATCAGTTCTATGGAATTTTTTTTTTTTTTTTTTGGGGGGTGAGGGGAGGGGGTGGTGAATTTCAATCACCCGAAAAGGCTTTTCCGGAAAACCATGAAAATCCATGTACTCCATGAGCTTGTTGTATAACACCTAGAAGAGAGGACACAAAGCAGTGGAAAAGGAAACCCAGTCCCCTCTTCCGTGGAAACAAAAGTCCATGGACACAAGTTTTCCCTCCTAGCATAAAAAATTCTTATAAAAATAAGGATATTTTTAGGAAAGTATGCTCTCTTAAGAATCTATACTAAATATATTGCACAAACGTATTTTAAAAGTATTACCATGAAGAAGCCCCATTCACTGCATGCATGGCCTAGATCTCGGACGACTTGTGACCGTTGATCGGGAGTTCCGTTCACCAACAAATTGAAATCGATGGTTGGGATATCTTCTGTGACGACCGGGTAAGGGAGCTGTGGAGCTTCAGATTGAAAGAAGTTATAGTGAGTGGGAATGGAAGTAAGACTGCCGGATTCTGCGATCTCTTTGATGCTCCCTCTTTTACGAGGAGAAAATGGCTCGGCAAAGATCGGAGCTGCCATGAGTAATTAGATTGAGAAGAAGGAAATTATGATGGTGCAAGAGGGAGAGAGTTTATAGCAGCTTTTGAGAGTTGGTGGAGAGATTGGGCGTCACTTCAATTTAATCGATTGTCGGTTGGGTCTTGGAAGTTTGCTATGAAACAAGCCTCGCCGATAGAAAGATTCCTGTGTTAGTCTTCAAGAAAGGAAGCTTTTGTCCCTTGCAAGTATGCATACCAATTTGGAAATGAGTTAACACAGGGGAGGAATATTCTGTAAGGTTTGCAGAGGATAAGAGGGCAACAAAAGCCAAGAGAAAGGGATGAGTTTGTCTGTAGGTAGTTCAACAGATGTGTGATGAAGTAATGGAAAATGCCACATCAATGATAAAAGGTTAGCCAAAGTAGATGGTAGGGGCGTAGGTTGGGCCTGGCCTCCCAGGCCTAGGCCCAGGCCCTGCATGGCCAATGGCAATTGGAGAGCCCTACAAGTCCATAAAGTCCCTTTCAATTTATATAAAAAAGCTCTAAAAAATTTTAAGAAATTAGGATGGGTATGTGGGTCAGCCCGCGGGCAACACGGCCCAGCACAACAGGACATAAGTCCTCCCATGGGCAGCGTTGGGCCAACCCCTAATCCGCCACAGCAAGGCTCAACACGAGCCAGTTTGGGTAGGTCGGCCAACTAGCAGCACGGCTCATTTTACACCTCCAGTGGTAATATAATGTGTATACTTAATTAATATGGGACAAAATAACATGAGAGAGTAGCAAAGTTGTTTTTTTTTTTTTTTTTGGTCTTGGACTCACTTTATTGTACTTTGCCTCAGTGGGTAAGTGGCTTATTGTAAAGTTTGTGGTAAAAAAGATTGTTGTTGGATATTACTTTGAGGATTTTATGTAAAAGTCTCCGTAGATATCCAATGAACGAAAACGACAACGACAATATTTGTTATTTGTGTGAACAGTAGTGCCATGTGGATCATTTTATATATAAATGTATATATTTATATATATGAGAGATGCTCATATGAGAAATATCTCTCACCTTATATAAGAAATAAGGATGGGGCTCTCACATTTAAATTGTTGACATTAGATATGAATGTGAGGGCCCCACCTTGCTTCTCATAGTAAAGTGAGAGATGCTCTTGTAGGAGCATCTATATATATATATATATATATATAATTGAACCGTGGAAGCCGAGCGTCAATGTCGATGCTCCATTTTTTTTACTTTGAAGTGGAGCATTGACATCAACGAGATCTCCTTTGCCAAATGCATCTCCACTACATCTAGGTACTGCAATAGCTTCTCCGACACCACTATATTCTAGACCTGTGATGCAAACAAGCAGGCTGCTCATGACAGAAGTTGAGGATGGAACGGAAGAAGGTGCAGCGGAGGCGAGAGAAGGAGGTGAGGGTGCGGGACTCACCGATGGAAATGGTGTTATGACAACCGGGCGTCAAGGACGTTTGCAAGGACGTAGGGCGGTGGGGCTGGTGGTGGCAGAAAGCGTTGGAGCAGCACAAAAACATAGACGTGGGGTGGTGCTACAAAGTTGGGGAGGGGCATGAGGTGCAAGCATTATATCCATGAGGAAGGAAGAAGGGCTTTGGTGGATTATTCCTCCCAAAAGCAATTTCTAGTGTTTGGGAGAGGGAGATGGAAATTGAGATTGAGATTTCTCCTTCTCGTGCTGCTTTTTCTTGCCAACAGAGCTGTTGAAAGATGGCAATAAGAAGATTGAAAGGGAAAAGGGAGAAAGTTGTGATTGTGTTCATTGATTGGCATGTTTGCAAGTGGAGAAGATGCAGTGACGGTGTAAAGGTTCTGGTCAAGATGATGGCCTAGTGTTTTGTGATGGAGTCTAGGTTTGCTGGAGCTCTTTAGATCGTGACAAGAAAAATGGAATGACAATAGAGCTGGTGGACATGGATTATGGTGTTGGAGGAAGAAGATGTAGCTGTTGATTTAAATGGAATAAAATATGGGATGAAATGAGAGAGATAAATATTGGTGTCCGGTGGTGTTGAGGATGGTGGGTTTGGCGAGAAATGGAGTGGGGAGGTGGAGAAAGAGGAGGGAGAAGAGGAAGAAAGAAGACATTAAGCATTGGTATCTACGCTTAACTAAGCTGTAAACCTATATTGAGCAATAATATCACTGTTTAACTAAGAATAATAATGTAATGAGCATTGATATCAACATTCAATAAAGCCCAAAGTTGTGTTGAGCGCCGATATGGACACTCAACTAAGAATGATACTATAATGAGCGTCGAGAATAATACTATAATGAATGTGTATTTTAGCGTCCATATAGACACTCAAGTTGAAACACAATATATAAATAAAATAAAATAAAATAAAAGTGATGGGAGGGCCTTTGCTGTCTGCGAAGATCTTTTAGGCCGTTTTCATGTAGCGGGGGCGGGGGGGGGGGGGTGGGTGCCTTAAAGGATTTTTTCTCTAAAATCTTCTATTACTTTTTTGCTCCACTTTTTTAATAAAAAGATGGTAAAAGATCGAAGAAAAAAGTGGCCGTTAGGGCGTACTTTGCCTTCACATTACTTTTCATTTGCTAATTAAATAAACATGCCCAAGATTAAGAACGCATGTGTGAAGGGTGGGCCCACAACTTCCCTTGGCATGTTTTCTCGTTTCCGCTCAAAGCAGTGGCTTACTCTTCAAGAGCTAGTTTGCTCCCTTGGCATGTTTGCATAACACTTATCTAGAAAAAAGATAATTAATCTTTTGCAATGCAACGGATGGCCATTTATAGTATTGATGAGATTTCTCTTTTAAGGAATAGAAAAACATAAGATCTCCACAAATAAACCATAATATCAAGCAAAGACATCGCACTGTGTGAAAACAAGTTAATTAAGAGTCTATTTGGCATTTGATTTTATTAGAATATAGTTGATTACATTAAGTCCATATTTGATACCTCTATTTGTTTAAATATGTAAAGCGTGCAGAGATTAGAGGTAAACCCTCTAAAAAATGAAAGGTCCCATTTTTAGGCCGGTCATTCTTTTTGCCACCAGTAGTTCCCATCCCTTTCACAACAATGGGAGATGCTGATCCTTTCGCTTTCATTCTTTGGAATTTAATTCAATCAATGTATAAAATGTGCATTCAATGAATGTTTTCTCTATTTGTATGGTTTAGACCATCCATCTAGTGGACTCTGACGTGGATGAATGATCCATTCCATTCAAAATGTACTCACATATTATGGTTACCAGAAAACAATACAATACAATAATCAGTATCTGACAAGAAAGGGCCAACTTGTCAAACGACTAACATTCTACTTCCATTAAATGTGGACCCCACCATCAGATATTTTTCTCCAGTTTCTATATGTACAAGAAGCAACAGATGATTGGGCATCCAAGCCTCAGAAGATGGACGGTTAGATTCAATAAATTGAGCAATCTATTCAGACCATTTATTGTCTGCACGCAAGAGCCAATGACCAACTCCACCCGCAAATTCTCATCTAAGCACCAATAAAAATGGACTATCAAAACCCCCCTAACATTAGTCTGCATGAGGGCATCAGCTGGGCACCAACCCCCATTGACACGGACTCTGTTGGATTCCCATTGATTTGAGTTTGTTGGACCATTGGATGGATGGTTAAAAAAAAAAAAAAAAAGACCCTTCTTTCACAGTCATACAATTTGTGAGCCATGGATTAAGGTGTTCGGATGATTTGATGGTCTTCCAATTTTGTGCATGGACAGATCGCATTTAGTTCTACCAATCCCCCACCACCCCAATGGTTGATGGAGGCCCCTCCACAAGTAGGGTTGCATCCACTTAGACGTCCATGAGAGCCCTCCATAGCTAAAATTCTTACACATGAAGGATATTGTATTTACATCAACCCAAGGATTAGATTACATACCCTGAAGTATGCCACACGTCCGGGCTACGGTTCAAACCCAGACCAAATAAAAAAATAGCCCTCCGGACTACTATACCACTCCTCCATTACACAAATTGGATGAAAAATAAGTATACAAATGCGTCGACCAAAGAAAAGTTGTGCGAGATCCAAACGGCTCATCAAGTGGACCCCACCTGCGTGCAATGTGGGCCCATTAACAATCGCATCCGATATTTTCCACGCGTTGCAAACTGTGTGACCCACCTGATGAACGGTGGATCTTGCACAAAGACATGTTTTTTTAAATTTTCTCTCCCCTCTTCTCACTCTACCGAAACCGTAAAAACCGGGTCCGACCCGGAACCGGAACCAGCAGCCTGCTTACCGGCTTCCGTCTTCGCGGCAAGGCAGTCCAACGGCGGGTTGGCGGACGTCATCACACCCTTCCGTTTCGGCGTTTGCTCGCCGTCACCTCTTCTCTGCGATCTAACGGAAAACGTCCTCGAGAAGAACAACGGCGGCGTCAAGAACGCCCACCGGTCCGACCTCGCCGACAGATTGAACCGCCACTGAAACCGCCCGCGGCCACCACTCTCCTCCTCGATCTTCTCCACGCGCGGTTGACCGCTCCCGCCGGAAACAGACCGGCCTCCGCTCCGAAACGCAGCGCAGCTCGCCGACCGGTTCAGATTCCCGTCGACGATCTCCTTCCGCACGTGCTCCGGCAGCCTGAGCGTAAACCTCTCCACGTCCTCCCCCGGCGGCAGGAGCCAATGCCCCGTCGTATGCGACCGCGGAAACCGAAACGGCCTTTTCGCCGATTTCGATCGGGTAGGTTTCGGTAACGGTGCGTGGTCAGGATTTGCAACGTCCGGTTCCGGATCCTGACTCGGCTCCTCTGCAACATCAACAGCCACGTGACGCAAGGGCATCTCATCTCGGGATTCGCCCTCGGCAGCTGCTGTATCGGGTTCGGAGAGAGGAGCGTTCGTGCCGGGGGCTGGAGTCAGGAGGTTGGATCGACACACGGGACATGTCACGTGCGAGGATAGCCACGTGTCGATGCAGGCGGGATGGAACACGTGGCTGCAGATGGGGAGGAGGCGCAGGTTATCCTCGTCCTCGAACTCGTTCAAGCAGACGGCGCATTCTAGCGCCTCGCTGCCGAGCTTGAGGCCCTTCACGGCCGAGTACTGGAAGAGAGGGAACGCGTCGATGACGGCTCGTTCGACGCCGAGCGGAGCCGCGGAGCGGGTGCGGCTCCGGCGTAGGCTGCCCGCGGAGCGAGTGTTGGCGGCGCAGAGGCGAAGGTAGACGGAGAAGAAGGCCATGAGGAAGAAGGAGCTGACGAGGATGACGAGGATGATGGCCATGGAGGCAGTGAATCGGCGCGGATCATGGCGGCTCGGCGCCGAGCCGGCTGATGGTTGGGCGTTGGCAAGAAGAAGCTGCAGCAGCAGAAAGAGCAGAGAGGGAGAGATCGACATCTGGAGCATCGGACGGCTGTGGTTGATCCACGTCTCTCTTCCTCTGAGCACTGAAGATCTGCAGGTAATGTGAGGGGGGAGAAGGAGATGATGAAAAAAGCTTTCATGTATTATTATTTCAGCTACCTGGGAATGGGATGGACTGGAGTCAGTCAAATGCTTTGACTAATTTGTGGCCCAGTGTGGTTTGGGCCGTTTGATCGGATTGTGGTGGAAGGTGGATGAGAGAAAATGTGGGAAATCTAGCCGATCAGATGAGTAGGATCAGTCAATTGATGCTATTTTCCTAGTCAAACTCGGGCGGGAGATATAGAC
Organism: Persea americana; assembly: GCA_029852735.1. NCBI lineage: Eukaryota > Viridiplantae > Streptophyta > Magnoliopsida > Laurales > Lauraceae > Persea > Persea americana. The sequence continues at coordinate 56,212,112 of CM056812.1, forward strand.
TGGAATGTCATATGTGTTGAATCCTGGAGTCAGGTCTTTTTGTTTGATTTGTCAAAGATATACCAATCTGAATCCGGGTATGTTTTGACTGCCCTTAAATTAAACTATGGTTTTATAGGGTGAGTCCGAATCCTATGTCTAGCCGGTTTGGAGAAAACACATGTTGAATGAGTAGCCCACTCAATTGGAGCCGGCTTTCTATTCCTACGTGAGTTTAAGAATCGATATAAGATTTAGTTTAATTTTCTATTTCTTGGAAACAGTCTTACCAGACATGAAATTTGCTTTTCACACTTTTTTTTTTTTAGGGTAAACCAAGTTTACATAGGTGGCATAAATTGGAGGCAACCTATTGAAATTTCTACATGCTCAAAATGGATGCCTTTCCAGTGAATGGGATATGTTGTAAAATTGAATAGTAATAATATTGGTGGTTAATAATTTCTTCTGCTTTCCATACTTTATCCTCTAGTCCATTAGCTGAAAGTGAGCTTAAAGAAAAGCGAGACCAAAGATTTCATAATTAAGCTTCAAATTGTAAAATGAGATTTCTATCAAGAGTAAACATTTTGAGTAACATCCCAACTTGTGACATGCATTAAACTGCAGGGCCCTTTCTATAATTGATTGGACGCCTGATTTTGTATAAAGTGATTTTTAAAATATAATAATTTGGGTATTTTTGCGAACAATATCACGCATGCGTAAGGAGTTGGGCATTACATAGCGCCTGAAATTTGGGTACTTGTGCGGTAAACCCAATATTCGAAATTGAAGCGCTGCATCTTCTAGTGTGTTGACTCAAAAGGATCAACGATTCAAATTTGAGTCTATAGCTGTTTTTCATATTCTCAAAGAGATTGATGGTTGAAATTGTCATGTAGGGGCATGAAATTAAAAAGGGGCAGTTGGTCGAAGGTCCCTCAACTTTAATTTTTATTGCAAACGGTCCATATTCTTTTTTCGTAGAGCCAAAGGTCCTTTTTCAAGTTTTAAATGGTTAAAAAGTCCACAGTGCCCCTCTTAATATACTCTGTGCGGTATACGAAAAAAGAAAACTAATTTCGTTAAGAGTTTTATTTGGAGAAAAAAGAGAGAGAAAATTCGTTAATTTCGTGAAGATTATTTGACTGCACAAATTAAGGATTACAACATATAAGAGAAAGAAAATGGGGAAAACTGATTCAATGAAGAAGAAATCATCCAAAAAATCTGCACGTGGGACTGGGCAAAACTCAAATAAATTTATTTGAGAAAGGAAAATCATCTAGAAAATCTACATATGGGACTGGGCAAAACTCAGATAAATGTTTTTTTAAACTCGAAGAAATTTGTTCCAAACTCAAATAAATTTGGTCCAAATTTAGATAAATTTGTTCGAAACTCAGAAAAGTTGTTCAAAACTCAGATAAATTTTTCTGAGTTTTGCCAAAAGTTCAAATAAATTTATTTAAGTTTGAAACAAAACATTTTGAAAAAAAACTAATATAAACTTATATATCTTTCCAAAGAAGCTCACAATAAAAAATAAGAAAAAAAGAAAAGATATATATTAGCCACATAAAGAAGAAAATTATAGAAGATCACAGAAGCTCTCGCCCATGACTAGAACGAACCCATTAAAAGGAGTCAATTCTGATCTTGTATAAGGCAAATATCAGTTCAATACTTCTGATATGTTTTGGTGCAATTCTTAATTCTCATGTCTTGTGGGGCAACGATCACAGACACTCCCACGCACAGAAACTCCTCAACAATGAGGTGGGACAAAGATTCAATTGGAAAGAAATAGGCTGACGATCAGATCTTGAGGCTTGGTTATCTAATGATTGGAAAGAAAATCCATGATAGCTTTTGCAAGTAGTGCCTCTATAGTGAATCATACATTGGTGTAGGAGGCTTGGAATCGTTCCCTCTCATTTGAATTTTAAAACTTGATATATTTCATCTCATTTTGAATTTCAAGACTTGATCTAAAACTGGGAAATAAAATCCATTAGACAACTTGATGCGTTTAAATGGGCAAATCAGCCATTAAATATCATGTTAAGGAGTTTAAAATTAAAAATTAAATTCGTGACATAACTTCAAATAATTAGAAGGGCAAATCAATGATGCAAATGTATGATTTAGCATACTTAGGGACCTCCGCTTGCAATAAGTTTAAGCACATGGACCAGAGGCTTTAACCGAAAATCCTGTGGATTAGAGGCCTTAAATAACAGTATTTAGGGACCTTTGGCTAATTTACCCATTAATTTAAAAAATAATTGAGGTGGGATGGACTTGAATGATTGACTGAATTTACACAAGGCCAATATTCAAAAAGCACTCCACTTTAAAATTTATAATAATGTGCTTAAAGATTCAAAAAGCACGACCTTGCGTTGGCATGTTAGGAACTGGAGTTCTATTTTGAACCCAGGTCGAGCCCAATCCAAGCCAAAGAGAGCCCATATTTAAAGTTTAACTGATACTTGTGGAGCCAAGTAAAAGAAGAGGAGAAACCATGTAAGTAAAGCAAGACAAAAAAGCATGTTGGTATATGCACTTTTCATTTAAAAAAAAAAAAAAAGGCGTTGAAACAGGAAAAGAAATTCCACACCAAGTAAAATTATATAGCCGCTTTTTTCAAGTGAAAATGCACAAAAATGAGCTAAGTTTTCTATATATTTTTTTAAAAGCCTTCTTCATAGGAGGTCGGAATTTTTTTACCTATGGAACCGACTTCTTGCAGACACACACAAACATATTGTTAGGGTTTAGCATTGGCCTAGGCAAAAATCGTGCCTGGACATGTCAAGTGGGCGATTGATGTTTCCGTTTCTTATGGCATGTTCTTTAAAAAAAAAAAAGATTTTTAAAACTTTTAAAGATTAAAAATCTACAAAATCTTAATTTTTTTAAATTTATTTTAAGAGATTTTTAAATATAGACAAAAAGTATAAGATAAAGGTGGTGACAGCTTTAACACCTTTTTAGTCTCAGATTGCATTTCTTACTGATCCAAATCAATTATAGACAAACCTTCTAACCAACATATTATTTGGGCATGCAACTCGACTTTGGGAGAGTACTACGTGCCATGAGAAAGACACATAAACTACCAAAGAAATCATGAAAAGACGATGCATACCTTTAGGGAGTGTTTGGCAATTAACTAGTTAGGTGAAAGTAAAGTGAATTTAGATAAGAAATGACAATGGGTCAAATCGAAAGTACATAATTTCAAAATTCCCTCTGAATTAAAAAAAAAAAATCCTTTCTCCACTAAAAGATAAAAAAAACATTCACTTTTCTACATAAAAGTTTCATATCTACAATGTTTTATGCGTTCCGTCATACCCGGACTGTCCCGGTCTTAACATGATGGCTTGTGTGACTTAGACAACAAATGGCAAACAATCAGCCATTAGACAACATTGTCCAAAAGAAAAGGGAAAGCCGAGGGAAGAGAAAATGTAGCCAACGTCTCAGAATTAGGGGACAAGGACCCAAAAGAGTCTTCACATGAGGGAAGAGTCGTAAACCAAGGGATCGATCTTTTAGATATTCAGATGATGACACATGGGATTATGAACCAATTGACTAAACAAACTTCTTGATGTCCCTCTTCTCCAATTGATGTCTTTCTTATGGAGATGCAGGATAAGGAGGTTTTCTAAAAAATATATATATTTATATATTTATAATCTTATTTTTTAAAGAATATTAAAAAAAAAATGAAGAAGAGCACATGTAGAATAATCAACTATTTTATAGAAAATATCCCTTTCCTTTTCTTTTACTCAGATGGTTATATCCAAATGTGCAGTGCTCATGGGTGTGTGAATTCCGGTCCCATATAAAGCCCAAAGATGATCAGTTCCACATTCATAAATTTAAAATGCTCAAAATCAAAATATCCCCATTTAACATTGACGGTCAAATTTCACTTGGACCCTGATCAGATTTATCATATAAGAAATATATGATTCCCTCACTTTAATTTTGTGTTTAATCATTTTTCTTTTTACATGCAATATTTCAATCTCAATATCTCATGGTATGACTTCTTCCCTGGGTACCCAAACCAAAGATAAAGATTTTGAGCAGTTCAGATTAATGAAGGTGGACCCCATCTGGGTGACCACTCTAAGCCACAATTAGGTGCCTCGTGGATGGTCAATAAAAATGATGGTCGGCCACCCTTCGAGAAGAGATATGATACTGTTAAAAATCTCACCTGTTGTAATCAGAAGTCAAGACTTTAACAGGTTGGCCAACTCTTCCATTCCAAGTTTTTCAGCTATACAAACGACACCTAACCGTCACCCTTAGCTTGGTAGTTGGAGAATGGGAAACCACAGCCCAGAAGATCTAATCCATTCATCTTGACTTACTTCTACTCACTGTAGCCTTTCTTCTTCTTTCACCTTTGCAATTCTCACCCCACCATGCTCTCTGCAGTTCCTCCCCTCAATTATTTTCATCTACCCACCTATGGAGATCAGGATAATCTCCAATTCCTCTCCTCCAAACAGCAAATCACAACCTACCAACAACACCGATGAGCCCCTTGTAAAGAAACAGGGCCCCAGTAGCGGCAACCCCATTAGCAGATTTACAGATGCTGTTCTGGGTTGCTTTGGAAAGCTCCTATCCAAAAGTCAGTGGGTTTTTTTTTTCTTTTTTTCCTTTTTTTTTTTTTTTTTTTTTTTTTTAAAATTTAGGGGCTGATATGAAATGGGTTGGTTTGGTTTTTTATTGTGCAGAGAAGCTTGATGGGGGAATTCGGTCGGAAGAGGAGGAGAAGGTGTACTCTTGGTTACATACCTTGGCTCAAACAGAGAGGAATTTGGTTTTTGAGTATGTTAGATCCACAGAAAGGGGTATGTGTTGTTTGCTTTATGGTTTCAGTCCTCTGTTCTTTAAAATTTGTGAGAAGCTCTGCATTAGTTGGGAGTTTCATATTTGAATGTAGAATCTACTATGAAGCATTTTGGGGATAAGAGAATGCACAAAGTAGCACAGTTAATATTGTTGGGCTTTGTGGGACGCCCAGGAGCACAGTGCACCTTGAACGGCCAAGTCATATTGGGGTTTCCCTTGTTGTTAGATATATTTCATAGAGAGATACCAGGTTCAAATCTTGTGGGACTCTTTATTAGCTATACACATGAGGCTTTCCTGAACTGATTTACAGTAGTAGTCCATGATGGTAAGGAATAGTCAATAAGAATTCTTTCCACAAGGTTAAGGGGTTACAGCTCGTGTCTTCATCAATACCCTAATTGCCCAGGTCGATATCACATAGAAAAGGAAGAAGTTGAGGAATTTAGTAAATCCTTAATTAAAGGGATCCGGACAACCTAGGGATTTCCTCACATTGAGATTGTGTTAATTATTTTAGATTCACAAATACATGATGCCCGTGTTTATAGTCCTTCATTTAAATTGTTGTTGAATAAGGTTTACAAGTTGGATAAACTCGGCTTGGGTTTGTTGCCAGAAATGAATTCCAACACTAGGAATGATTTGTTCATGAGCTAGCTTTTTCCTATTTTTTGGCTATTCCACTCCCCTTGGCAACTGCGCAAGGATCAGGCGCTCATTAGTTATTAATGAACAAGTGCGGTTGATTGCCTATCAGAAAAAAAAAAAAAAAAAAAAAAGAAAAACAAGTGCGGTTGGTGAAACATGAGAATTGAGTTGATAATCCAAGTGTTACTGGTGGCGTATTTCATATTTTCTTGTATTCATAAGCATTTTAGAAAGGGAACTACCTTTGCTTTTATAAATTTTAACTGGATTCATTGAAAGTGAATAAATGGTCCAATAGAAATGGTGTAACATATGTTAGATCTTGTCTAACTTCATGTTTTTATTTTTTGGAGACATTGATTTCATTTCATCATGTAATGTAAGTTTGATCTTATCCTCATATCTCCAATTGGGAAAATAATCACATTTTTAAGAGTATCTCAAGACAAAGTAAAAACCCACCTCTCATTAAGGATCTTTTTTGAATTAGAATTTTCAACCTCATTCAAGAAGAAATTCTACTCTTCAAACAACTCTCTGCATACGTTTCAGAGAACTGCATATTGAAGGACAATCGCGTTGAAGGGGATTTAATTGGACTAGAAATTCTAACCTCATATAGAGAAAGATAGTTAGCTTTAGTTGGTCATTTCTGTACCTGAAAGCCTACCTCATAGTTCTGTCCAAACAGATGTTAAATTGTTTATGTTATAGCTTCAGTAGAAAGAATAATGTTTTTTTTTTTTTTTCCGTACTTTTATCTTTGGGATTATTTTTTCCTTGTTTACAAGTAGGCTGAGATGTAGAATTCCATAGGGCATAACTCTTTTGCTTGTTCAGGGCTGAGCTTCAGTGAAGCAGATGCTAGACGGAGGGAAGTTGGTCAGAATGCTCCTCATGATCAGACCTTCCGAAGTTGGTGGCAGATCCTTTGGAATGCTGTCTTGCATCCGTTTATTGTCATTCTGATTGTCCTGTCAGCATTGTCATATTTAACAGGCGATAATGACAGTGGGATCATTATGCTCATATTGGTTTTTATTACCGTTAGCCTCCGATTCTACCAGGTATCTAAAAATCATTCTGTTGAGGTTGTCAACTGCATGATTAAATTCTTGGAACCATTTGAACCTACTTCTAAGGAAATTATACAAAGCATACAAAATTATATAGTATTTTTAGTTTGGACAGCAATTATACAGTTCCTAGCAGCTCAGCTGGTATCCTCAAATCTCTGCTCCCATCTGATTAGAAATTCTTATCCATAAAATTTAACAGACAGTCAATCTTGAATTTTGGACTGATGGCTACACAGGTTTCAGACTGTCAATCAGACAGTTTCCATCTCATCATGTAGGAGATCCTTGAGGCCTGATCTATAGTGAGGCCAGCTATATAAAGAGTCTGGATAATCACAACTTGGGGCTTTTATTGTTGCTATTTGAACCAAAAAGAGTTTGTCATTTTAATTAGTCTAGCATTGGATGACGACTATGTTTTTCATAAGATTCATGTGCATATCAGGAATTTAACAGTTCAAAAGCTGCTATGAAGCTGTCGGAACTTCTAAAATCACCTGTCAAAGTTCAGAGGTGTGCTGGCAGATATATTCAAACAGAACTTGTTGTTCAAGTTGATCAGACAGAAATTGTGCCAGGTGACATCATCCATTTCAGCCCAGGGGATCTCTTTCCTGGTGACGTGCGGTTACTGACTACAAAAGATCTAGTTGTAAGGTAACGATGCTTCGAAGAATACACATTTCACTTGCGATGTGAGGATCACCAAGTTCTATCTTGCCCACACTTTATTTTCTCTACAGCTGATTATAGAACACATGACCACCGTCCTGGTTCTTGAACAGTCAGTCTTCATTAACAGGCGAGTCTGGGACAATGGAGAAAATAGGAGACATCATTGAAGATCCAAGCACTCCTTTACTAGAGCTGAGGAACATCTGTTTTATGGTAAATATATCTTCTGATGCATGGGTTCATGTCCATAAGAAATGTCAAGCAAATTTTCAAATTAGACTTGTGATTTGATTGGAATGAGCAATCTATATTCCAGGGAACAAGTGTGGTGGCTGGTTACGGCACAGGGCTAGTTGTGTCGACCGGATCTAAAACATACATGAGTACCATATTTTCGACCCTAGGAAAGCAAACACCACCAGATGCCTTTGCAACGGGTGTACGGCGTATATCATATGCGCTTATTTGCATTATGCTAGTAATGGTGCCAATTATGACAGTCTTGGATTACTATGCATCACATTCCTGGAGTGAGGGTATCTTGTTTGGGATCTCTGTTGCAGTAGCAATTACACCACAGATGCTTCCTCTTATTGTGAATACAAATCTCGCCAAAGGAGCCCTTGCAATGGCCAAAGACAGATGCATAGTCAAAAGCTTGGTCGCCATACAGAACATGGGAGCAATGTAAGCATGCATATATACTATTACAGTCTACACTATTTATTTATTTATTCATTTTTTTCCTTGACATGTGAGCAATCCAATCATCAATAGAATTATCTATTTCGTGATCATCTCAATGAATAGTTCACCATTGAAAACTCTCATGAATTGAATCCAGAATATTTGCATTTTTCCATTATAGCCATCCAAGTTGCATTGCAGATGGTTCACACCATCAAGTTGATGTGATTCTTTGGAAACATATGCACAAAGCACAATCATCAAATGGATGATAAACCTAATTCATTACAACTTATCTTGGAAAGTTATTGATTGCATGAAAGGGCTAATCAATTAGTGTGACCTTGCTTGGTGGCTTTCAAAGAGTGAGCTAGTCTGGTTGAGCATTTCAGATTAAATGTTTGTCCATGTGTTTGGGTTAACTAAGGAGTTTTTCTTCTTTCTTAATCTGGTCATTTTGATCCTTCAAAATTGTGCACTATCCACTACATGGATGCTGATTCTTGGTCTTGTTCAAGGGGCAGGGCAGTTTCCTATTTTCCCCACTATGTTATGTAAATGCAAACACAGACAGTTCACTAACTGAAACACAGAAAATGGAGCTGAAAACTGTTTTCATTAAAGAATTCAAATTACATGATCTGCATAAATAAGTTCAAATCCTAAAAAATAGCAACAATTTCAACAAACTACTACTCCACTTCAGATGAAGACTCAGTCTTCTCCAGACTCATTCTTCACTTGTTTATTGAAAGACTAAACACATCACGTAACAGAACATAGACACCCCAACATTCCCTCGTTTTCGGTAATAAGTTGGTGATGATCTTTAACATGTTATAGATGCTTAATTTTATGATGGATGGATACTTCAAAATGGGCAACGTATCGTATCGTATCGTATCCGATACTTCACTTTTTACATGTTAAACCCGTGTCCCTGCCATGTCTATGGTGTCCCTGCCATATCCATGCCGTATCTGGGCATCATAGGCTTAATTAGATGAAGCAGTTTTCTGCTTCCATTGTTTTGTCTACTAATCTGATTTTACCGTCTTTATAATGTTTATTCTGTAGGGATATCTTGTGCCTCGATAAAACAGGAACACTCACAATGGACCGCTTTATAATGGTTCATCATCTTGATAGCTGGGGTGTACCCCAAGAGAGAGTTCTGCGGTTTGCATTTCTCAATTCTTACTTCAAAACTGAACTGAGGAACCCTGTGGATGAGGCAGTTTTGGCATACACATACACTGGTGGATACAAGTTTGGATCCTCCAAATGGAGAAAAATTGATGAGATTCCTTTCGATTTTACACGGAGAAAAGTATCTGTGATCCTAGAGACAGATCTAGAAAACATAGATTATAGAAATGGTAATGTTGATTGCAGTAGACTTCTGATAACCAAAGGAGCACTTGAAGAAGTTTTAAAGACGTGCAGTTTCATGGAGAATATTGATAAAGGAGTTACCTCTCCTCTGTATGTTGAAGATTGTCAAAGAATCCTGCACATGGGTGAAGAACTGGGTAATGATGGATTGCGGGTTTTGGGGATTTCAATAAAAAGAATGGTATGTGATCATTTCTTTTCTTGTTTACTTCTCAATGTTTGATCTTGATATCTATCCATTTTAGTTCCCGTGTTGTTTATTTGAGATAGATTCCTCATTTTAGTAGGTAGAAGGAACAGATGTATTTTTTAAAGAGTATAACATAAATCAAGAGGAAACAGTACAGAGTTCATTTTAAATATATCATTTTAAATATAAAAATATACTATTATCAAAATTTCTATAGTGTGTTGATCGTTTCTAATAGATAGATACAGTAGGGTTCCAGCAGATTATGTTCTCCACAACTGTTTGCACACATGATTTTCAGTGGTATCATTTTAAAAAATAAGCTTTAAGATTATGCATTTCTTGCCAATAATTAAAGCCTCTACCTCTATAATAAGCCATGAAACTCATCGAGTGCCTTGGTTGTATTTAATGGTCTTGCTAATCATCAGTACCCATTCAGTTTTTAGTCTATTCAGGTGTATTCAGCTGCTCATATTCATGTGCTTCAACATATTACTTATAAGATCGTTTAGGTTCTAATTGCACGTGGTAAACAACAGAAATTCTCACTGGCCATGTTATGTCATTATACAGAAAGCATTTTATCTTTTTTGTTGACAACTTCAACACAAGAAGAAAGTAGTAAGAAAATAAAACTGAAGAGAAATTTTGGGGAGAAGTTTCAATTTATTGAGTCACGCTACTAAATTGTTGCACATTGAGAGTCATTTATAGATTTTAAACTGAGCAAGAAATTTATTATTTAACTTCTTTGAAGAACTTCACTTCATTCTTATATTTTGAAACCATGTAGGAGGAGAACCAAAATATGCCAAGCATATCTGATTTTGGTAGCCATAAAATGGCCTTACTAGATATGTTGCATTGCTGCAGGAAAGTGGTGGAGAGGAAGCGATGAACAAAGAGACGGCGGAATCAAACATGCGGTTTCTTGGCCTTCTCTGCTTCTTTGACCCACCCAAAGACTCAGCCAAGCAAGCTCTACGGCGGCTAGCTGAGAGGGGAGTAAAAGCAAAAGTATTAACTGGTGATTCACTCTCTCTAGCCATAAAGGTCTGCAAAGAGGTAGGCATCAGAACCACTCAAGTGATAACCGGCCCTGATCTTGAGCTTCTAGATAACGAAACCTTCCATGATACTGTCAAGAAAGTGACAGTCTTTGCCCGCCTTACTCCAACTCAAAAGCTCCATGTGGTCCAGTCCTTGCAGAAGGCCGGAAACCACATCGTCGGGTTCTTAGGTGATGGAATAAATGACTCCCTTGCGTTGGATGCCGCTGATGTTGGAATTTCAGTTGACTCAGGTGCATCTGTTGCTAAGGATGTTGCCGACATAATCCTACTTGAGAAAGACCTCAATGTCCTCGTTGCTAGTGTTGAACGTGGTAGAATTACATACGGAAACACAATGAAATATCTAAAAATGTCAGTGGTTGCCAACATTGGTAGCGTCATTTCACTGCTCATTGCAATTACATGCCTGCCATATGAGCCATTGACCCCCATGCAACTTGTTACACAGAATTTTCTGTACAATCTCGGCCAGATAGCCATCCCATGGGACAGAATGGAGGAAGAGTATGTGAGGACGCCACAACGTTGGTCCCACAAAGGACTGCCATTGTTTATGCTATGGAATGGCCCTGTGTGTTCTATCTTTGATACTGCAACATTCATCTTTCTTTGGTTCTATTACGATGTCGATAAACCGTCACAGTCCGGGTTCTTTCAATCTGCTTGGTTTGTCGAGGGTCTCCTTATGCAGACTCTTATCATCCACTTGATCAGGACAGAGAAAATTCCTTTCATCCAGGATGTTGCCTCATGGCCTGTGCTTTGTTCCACATTTGTAATTTCTTCAATTGGGATTGCAATTCCCTTCACACCAATTGGAAGAGTTATGGGCCTCACCAATCTTCCATTGTCATATTTTGGCTTTCTTGTTGTCCTTATTATTGGATATTTTTTCTTAGGCCAGGTTGTGAAAAGAGCATATATTCTGGTTTATAAGAAATGGCTTTAAGAATCACTCATCAGAAAAGGATCACACCATGGAAGTGAACCGCTTGGAGTTTTGTATTATACTATGGAATTGAATTGAATTTGAGCTAACATTACATCTTTACAGGATGTCTTTTAACATTGTATTTTGTACTCTTCCCTTCTGTTGATTTTGTAAAACTTCCTTTAAACTTTTTGAATGAAAAGAGAGCTTATTTAGTTACTTGTCTTTACTTTTCTACTTCTTACACTAGATGATACAACTAAAAGTAGCAGTTCAGATATTTCAATGCAGCAAGATTTGTTAGGGAAAAATTTAGTTTTCTTTCATCAAACAGTCAAATAATTTCAGTACACCATGCTGTGTAGCAGGTATAAACCAAATGGACACCTTTTCTAAGGTTTTAAATCCTGTTCCAAAGACTATTATTGTCTACCAAACTCTAAATTATAATGCTCTGATGTGGTAGAACGAATAATTTGATACTGAACTAGCTCTACATGTACAATGCTACTCTTTAGTAATGTTAGTGTAGGGATCATACTGATGACACTATAGACAAGCGCAAACGCACCCCCATAGTCAGTTACTCTATATACTAAATCAAATTACTGTTAATATGGTTGTCTACTGAATAACAACTATAACAAGAAGCTGATTAATAATTACAAATTTGCATCAATGAACATTATTTATACCAAGGATCTCACAAGGCCATTTCGTTCACTTGTAAATTGATTTAGAATGGAACATCAAATAGCTGACAAAAAACATACATTATCTATGATGCTCAAGGATAATTGACCTTCAAGGCTGTTTCCGTTGCAAACACCCGCAAAACGCAACGGCTTTGCCAATCTGAGCTGAACCTGTGGACCATTCTAAGATCTTCTTAACGAGCTAAAGATCAATCAGTAGTACTAAATAAACAAAGTTATAGGCCATGAAACCACATCCCCCATAAAAACTAACTCATGCATCTTCAAGTATAGAAGGCTGAACACGTGTTTCATCCTTCAGACATCAATAGCCCAAATATATTATGGGCTGGGCCTCAATTTCAGCTTCTACCTTATCTTGGTGATGTAGAGTAATCAGATATGTGCCCAGCTCTGGGTTAAACAACAATTGCTTCTGAGGTTTGGCCGACAAGAGTCCATTTCCTGGGATTGGTGTTTTATGCTCAAGTCTTTATAGTAGGCCCAATGATGCACACCATTATTAACGTGAAATCCTCAATGCAGAGTCCCTATTCCAAGCACAACGTGGATTCCAAGCCCAGCACACCACTAAATTTAGCTAGAACAGGTTCGAGTCGAGCTTGTGGTCCATGGAAAGAAAGAAAGAAAGAACACCTTCAAATATTCCATGCATGGACATGATGGTCCATGTGGGTCCATCATTGTTCCCTTGACCCAGTACTGCATCTCTCTAATTCGCTGGCTTTTGAGGATACACTGTAGTCTTCCTTCATCTCTAGGGAGTCGGGAGTCAGGACCCAGGACGCAGGACCCATAGATTTTTTTTTGTTTCTGTGTGTGGCCCACCCATAGCTCAAAGTAGTGTCTAATCGTACCATCAATCTCCATAATCACATCAAAAATCACATGCATGATTTGGTCGTGGAATACTAAAGTGTGGCCCAGTCCGTATGTCTCTCTCTCTCTCTGATCCATCACTGTCCACTTTTTTTTTTTGTTTTGACATGTGACCGATGGGACCAGGTTTGTCTTCGAAACCGCGGCACAAAACAACGGTTTTATTCTGCAGTGGTTTTGGGAAGTAGGTGAGCTGGAATAGTGGTTGTGGAGCCGACACGTGGTGCTCCTCCTGAATGACACTTGGACCTGCTGAGGTTTTTGGGAAGATTCCGGTCCAATTATATAAGACAAACCGAATGTCAAAATCTATCGAAGGATTTTATTTTATTTTTTAGCTTTTTGTATATATTTCCTTGAGGTTTGTTGGATTTATAAATAGGGCCCTGAAGTTTTAGATTTTGCAAATAGTTCCTATATTTTCATTTTTATACATTTTGTGTCCTCAAAATCAATTGTCTTCCAACCACCATAGGCTTTTAGAGCGAAATGACACTTTTGTCTATTTTTTTTTTATCTTTATATACATAATCTCAAAAGCTTGGATTAATTTTTTTTTTTTTTTATAAAGCATTTGCCATTAACAATTGCTTAGTAGGAGATAATAACCCTACGTAAATTCATTATTTTATCAATACAAGGCTCATTTCTTTAAATCTAAATTGATCATGACGACAATCAACACCTGTACTTATAACCGGTTATGATTTATCAAATCCGTACATGACCCACTATTTGATTGATAGAAGTTTCAAAATACATGATCATGCTTCATTTGTAGGGGGTGTAAAAGAAATATTAGAGGAACGAGCAAATGTAAAAAAAAAAAAAAAAAATTAGAATTTAATTATAGGGGGATTTTAAACTTTTCTCAGACATGAGTGGGGCTTGGGCCCACCCCTGGTCTTGTGCATGAGAGAGTTTTTGAAAAAAACCATTGGGACTTGAAATAAAATAATGATATTTTTGTAAATAATAATATACTTATTTTTATTTAATGGATGTAAGGGCAAAACTGTCATTTACACAAAAATCCAACACAAACCTCATGGTAGCTACCAATTCTTGCTAAGAATATTGATTTTCGGGACATAAAATGTATTAAAAAGAAAAGGCAAAGGCCTATCTACAGGGGCCTATCTACAAATAATAAAATCTCAGGTGCATATTAACAAATCCTACAAACCTTAGGGGGTTATATACAAAAAGCTCTTTTTTTTTCCCAGAAATATAATACTCTTGCAGGCTATGATGCTGATTGTGCTTGTCAACTGGGGTGGGCCATCAGATCAAGGTAAACCATCAATGGGGTACTTGAAGATCTGATCAACAGATGTTTTCATTGGAAAAGATACTCCACAAGAGCAATAAATACTTCTTTTTTAGACACACTAATATGGCATGTGAACTCCATTCTTCTCGGGAAGTTGAGGTGTGGAACTCCACAATGGAGCTCATTTATTGAAATTCGATCAGCCCAAATTAAATATCCTCTCACAAATTTTTACCAGTTCGAGTTGGTCCCAATTTAATTAGAAAACTAATAATGAATAATATTGTGTTATTCATGTTTTCTTTTCTATTATGAAATCATCAATTTATAGTACGACCAACTCTTACTAGAGTAAAACTGTAGAGGGGGTGCTTATTTTGAGTGACTCAGATTTTTAATAAACTTCTGTCTCAAAATTTCTCTACGTCAAAGCCTCAAAGGAAACGGACTCATTCATATAAGTCCAATTGTAAGGAATCATAGTTGCACACAGCACTTCCTGCAACAGAGCTGCATTGTGCTTGTAGGTCCATGAGTTGGCCCTATGTCAATTTGTGGCTGGTGTCAAAATAGAATTGGTTCGGGGTATGATTTAAAGGCCTGCCCCGCCAACATCTTTCAAAGAAATATAAAATGATACTTAATATTTTGGTAATGGGCTAGGTATAGACCAAAATTTCTGCCCCTCTGATTTTATCTAGGCTTTTAATATTACATCTGATTAAAAAACTAGTGAATGGTCAAGCCCAAGAAAAGACATGGTTAAAGAGCTAGAAAGGGTTTCTCCATAACTAATGCCTTTTCTTTTATTGTGCAGTCTACCTATTCATTAGTCATCCATAAAAAAATATTTAAATAAGGCTTACTAGGCATCTCGATCGGAATGGACAATAGATAAGAGTGGGGATCTTTAATTTCATCTATCTATCTATGAATGTCCTTCGTTTGGATGCTTAGGAGAACAGGTAAATCTGATTATTGCTTAATCGCTAATCAACAAGTTTTCCTTTCATAGGGTGAATTCGACAATAATTCCATGTGATCTATAATTTTTCCTAAATTCTCTATCTTGACCACCCTTTAATGTTTGTATATGGAGGGTCCACCTATGATCAATCTAGTATCTTCGCAGACACCCACTTGCCTTGATACAAATCTAATTTAATACTTTTGTGGGCATTGATAGCTGTTAAATTTTATTATAATCATGCATGATTTATATACTGTGTAGTTAAGATAATATTAAACTATGGACTAGATTCATCTCATAATCAAAGAGATGGAAATAAATCTTAAAATTAGGGGCATATTTAGTTTCGTCACACTTTCTTTTTATTTAGAAAATGTGACACTCATATGAGGAATTTGGGTTATTTCAACAATTAAAAGAGTTTCTAAGAATTTTCATTGGCTAGTCAAATTCGCTCAAATTAACTACAAAACATTGATAGCGGGAATACCATTTCGGAATATTTTCAAGTTTGAGAGTTTTGTTGAACCAAATAATTCCTCATTTGTCAGGTTATACATGGGGCCAAGCTTGACAGCATCTGCATAGCCGGTTCAATTCTGGGCTATTTGTATATTGAGGATGAACTAAATATCAAATAAAAGAGAGCATGACATGAGACTTGCGATTTCGGGCAAGACTCATCTTCTGTAATTATTTCTTTTCTAATGTTGCATTCAACTTACAAACAAGATCTTACAAGAGTCATTTATCATCACTTGCCAGTGAAAAGACTCTGCATCATACAAGGAAGTAGAAGAGATTCAAAAGATGGTTACAAATATTTATTTTAACTAAATCATTACAGCTGTTGAGGCTTTTTTTAAAGGTCACTTGTTTGGGCACAAATGACCCACATGCCAACATTTATATAGCAGGCCTAATATTCAGACTTCTATCCATCCCATAGGATCAAAAGTCAAGTTTGAGCTTAAAATATTAGGGCTGAATTTGTCGGTCCATCACATGTATCACACAATGGTTTAGCCCATAAGGCCCATGCCATACACATGTTCACACACACACACACACATAATTATCTTTGATTGAATAGTCACATTTATATCTCTTTCATAGAAAATCGAAATAATCTTTTAAACATATTTAAGTGTCCGCCGCACAAAAAATGAAAACATATTCCCCTCTATTGTGGAATTGTCTCCTCGCAAAAATGTATTCTAGAATTTGAATCTGTCTTGTTCTCTTGGGTGAGAATTTCTTCCAAAAACAGATAAGCATATGGTGTATGCCTTTTTGGATCCTCCATTTTCTGAGGAGGCTTTTTTATTTTTTTAATGGATGACTAACGCTAACAATGAAAAATTCAATTAAAACGGTAAACATCCTGTCCTTAGTGTTTGAGTGTGAAGATTTTGATAGAATAACTATAGCATTCCTCAGCCAGTGAGCCTAATAACTGTGAACCTGTGTTTCATTCTATGGAAATTGCTAAGTAATGTATAGTTTTTATCTAAGTAAGAATATTCTTTATCATTAAAAAGGTCTAGTAAAAAATAAAAAAAGAAGTCATTTTTAATCTCTCAAGCCAAGAATATTAAACCTTCACACATTTAAAAGAGTAGGTCTGTGAGATGCTTTATATGTATGTTTTGATCGATCTGTGAGATGCTATATGGAGCCTAGGAATGGAATACTGAGCCCAATATATCATCTATTGAAAAGGAAGACACTAGTAATCTTTTGTTTTGAGCTTCTGAAGCTTCTGATCCCTTGAATGTTATTGCCTGCCCATATGAGGAAAAGGTGGGACCACCAACGATGGCGATATGATCATCTGATCAACTAGTTGTCAAATAAATTACAGGCCATTGCCCTTTTCTAGTTTGAAACATATACATGCTACTATTTTAGTGTGTTTGTTGTGTTTTATTATTTTAAAACAGTTAACCATGATAAACTTCGACAGGCATTGCATGGTTGCAGGGAGGATGAAAGGTTGAGCCCTGCTTACCCTCATGGTCAGTGGTGGAACAAAGAAGTTTTCCTTATAGGGTCATTACATGTATAAAAAAATAAAATCTTAGAGGGTCAATGTAATGTACACACACCACCCCCAGCGGCTGCTCATGATATCAGCCAGGCTAGCCTGTGACCAGCCTAGCCTACAAACTTATATATAAAAAGGAGTTAATGATATTAAAATGAATGAAAAATTCCATGGCAGGACACCTGATTGGGCAATCAGGATTCCCATGTCTGATATCGGAGAAATAGCAGCCTAGTCAAAGCATCAAAGCTCTTCCATGCATATTAAAAATCTTAACCTTTTAGTGTTGGGGTATGAAAATGAATGTTTAAAGATGGCTTGGAATTTCATGGGATGGATCATTTTTGGTCGGACCCAATATTGTGGCTAGAGTTCCATTGTCATGAAATCAGTTTGCTAGCGAACTTTTACTCACATTTAAGAGTTTGGTGGGCGCTCACTGTTTGAGTGAGGTTTTATTGCTCAGCCCCTTGTTTCCCATCTCCAGCAGGAATTGAGTGGAAGTGGTTTTTGTCAACAGCGTTCATTAAAACAGGTGGACCTCTTTTTACCAAAAAAAAAAAAAAAAAAAAACAAAAAACACAGGTGGACCTCTAAAAGAGTTTTATTACTTTAGTTGATTGATGATGGTTGCTTTAGGCTGACTAATCAAGGCCCGATTCAATGAAATCCACCCCATTTCACTGGCAGCTGTGAGAGTACTCTCTCTCTCTCTCATTTTCACAGAACTAGGTAATCAATTGTGCAGATTCTTATACCCCACAGGATCGAGTTTGGGCAAGGGTAAGTAATTTAATAATCCTTTCCATCAGCTAGTTCTTGCTCAAGGTGCATGCATTTCTCCGAGTTTCCCACCCACACCTCCCTCATCCCAACGAGAGAGAAAATTGTATTTATGCCGTACAGTTTGTAGAGTACAGAATAATAATAATAAAAATAATAATAAAGGGTAATGTTTGTTTGCATGTGGAAAAGCATCCACACTTAAGTTGGATTGGCACCTTTTAGCATCTACAATAGATTTGTTATTTTGGAAATGCCGAACTTCATTTAAAGGTTTATAGGTTTACCTAGCAATTTGAAGGTTTGAGATTTGGCATTTTTGAAGTATGAACTCCACTTATATGCTAAATTTAAGTTTGTTATATTTTGTCTTTTGATAAGACCACATCACGAAAGAAAAAAAAAAAAACTTTTGCATTCTTTCATTTTTGTGGGCCCCCATTGCATAAAATAATTCTAAATATTAATATTTGGTATATGCCTTTTTCATACTTTAAATCTGATATATTCAAATTTTCTAAATGCCAAGTCACATATAGCATGACTGTTGGAGACATGCTACATATCAATTTTAGACGTTGGGGTGGTCATGTGACAATTGACAGTGCCGTTAGAGAAGCTCTTAGGGCCAATTCTTACTAAAACTTCTCACTAGAATTCGGTAAATGACTTTTGGGATTGTAACTTTTTTTCATTTTATTTGAAGTTTTGGATGCTCCACCCAAAAGGAGGATTTAGAAATTCCACTCCGAGGGACAATTTCCGAGAATTTGAAATTCTCCATAGTGGATTTTTTTCTAAAGAAATTGGTCCTTAGTTTAACACACATGCTCGGGGATCAACTGAGGGTACTCATGTTAAATATCACTCCTGAACCGTTAGCCGAACGTTACAAAAAAAGGAAACAATAATAAAAAGAAAGAAGTACGATAAGTACTAAGCCACCGAAAATTTAACCACACTTATGTTTATTTGGTACAAAAATTAGTGGAAAATCAATGTTTCACCTACCAAAAGATTCACCTTACTTTACCATCCATCATAAAAGAAATTCTTATAAAAGACAAGTAAAGTCCTATTATATATAATGAAGCGAATTGGTTTCATATTGAAGTCAATTCTAATTTGCTCCAATTGATTTTGACCCATCCAATTTAATTTAGTTTGACCCTGGCAAACGAGTCGGATCGGTATAAATTGGGTTGGGCCAGAGGTAGAGCACATCTTTTGGAACACCAAACGATAACCGACCCGCATCTGAAACTAATTTGCAAACCTGCAACCCGCACCCATTAAGTCTCGGGTTAGGCTAACCATCTAGCCTGCATTAGACCCGACCCGACCCGACCCGTGTATTTTTAATGATGTGGTAAAAATTAATCATGGTATGTGCTGAGACTCGAACTCAGGTCAATTTGGATTTTAAAGGGGCGACCTGCTATTACACCATAGAGAATCTTTTTGCTAATAGTTATCAACAAAAACTTAAAATTAGTTAATGAAGAAGGGACACAGCCCCACTTTAGAAAATTGACTGGGAGTTGAAATTTATCTATGAGGTGTTTGTAAAAGTAATTATTTTTTTAGAATATTGACCCCTATAACATTATTGAAAAAAGACAAACTCGCAACAACAACGTGGAGCTAAAGACGAGGTGAAAATTTTTCCATGTAACTAATGTGCTATCATCACGCTTACCGAGGGAAAAAGGGTGGAGTTCATTTTTTTCTTTAACTTTTATAAATCGTGATGCAAAAGGAGTGGAACACTAAGATAAACCCCATCTATTAAAAATCACAATCATTAAGACAAACATCCTTGCTATTTATGGGATATCCCAAATTTTCACCTCAATGTAGGTTATTTTCACGGTCAAATTGATTCTCTAATAAAAAAAATATAAAATACTTGAGTTTTCTCAATAAGGTTTTTTATGTGATTTGGACTCTCCATCATGCCTTTTGTCTACTAAGAAACTTCCAAAATTATCATATTTCTATCAACGCAATAGCATTGAAGTGTTAATGGGTCCCAGTGTCCAAGTGCCACTAATCTAAGAAATTTCAATTATTTTTGTTTGTTCTGATTATATGATTTTATTTTTTTATAATGTGAAATGCTGAGTTTTGGGTTGTATTGTTTATTTAATCCTTAGTCTTTTTTGTTTAATCTACTCTCGGTTTTAGGTTGCCTGGTTTCTTTTTTATCCATTGATTTTAATTGTACACTTTTTATTAAGAATGCGGAACTAATGGTAAAAAGAATCTCCAATAATATTGGTCAATCTATACAAAGAATTAAGCTCACTCTCATTATCTTCATTTTCTACTTTCTCTAATATAATTTCATTTCCCTATGTCAACAAGAGAACTTTCATTTTTCCCATTCATTTACTTTTGAGTTCATTGTATTTGATTAGAGCAACTTCAGTATTTCTTTTGTTTCTTTGTATTTCTTTTTAGTACTCTCTCATGTCTCATTTGCATGCTTAATTTAGATCAGTGTTCAACCCATTTTAAAATGTGACAATCTTGAGACAATTGGTGCAATTATTTAACGTTTCAATTTGAGAGGTAAACCTTTTTAAATTCATTTACTTTGAGTTCATTATATTTTACTTAAGAAATTTTAATTATGTCATTTTAATATAATTTTTACAAAAGAATCATCATTTTAAATTTTTTATAGATTTGCAATATTTTTATGCTTTTTATTTGTATGGTTTTCATAGATTGTGAGTTTCTTTTTTCCCCCTTTTTGTTTCAACTTTTGGGTATTAGATTCTCTTTGGTTTTTCTTTTTCTTTTAAATCACTTTTTATTATGGGATTTTTTTGTGAATTCTCATTTTTATGTTGTATTTTTTCCTTTTTCATTGCTCATCATTATGAGTTAGTTGTTTATTTTACTTCCATTGGGTTCTTTTAGTTTTCTTTGTGAAATGTTTTTATGGCTTTTTCATATTTCTTTTGTGGCTTCATATTTTCATTTTTGAATATTAAATTATCATAAGTTGGTTTGGTTTTTCAAAATTTCTTTCATCATTGTATTGTCTATGGTTCTTTATTTATATATATTTTGATAGCCTTTTTAATAAAAAAATTATTTTATTTTTTATTTATATTATTATTATTTCTCACTTGTGATGGGTTTTTATTTTTTTTATGAAGGTTTTTCACGAATTTGTGGGTTCTTTTGTCTTTACCCTTTCGTGCTCAATTTTCGAGTTTTTTTTTTTTCCTCATGGGTGTTTGATTCTTTTAAATTGCTTATGTTATTGAGTTGATTATGGATTTTCATTTCTATATGGCTTTCAAATTTTATTGGATTTTATTAATAGTTTATATTATTTGTTTGTTTTGGCTTTGTTTTTTAGCTTTCTTAGTCATTAATCTTCAATTTTCATGGGCTTGTGCGTTTTTTTTTTTTTATAAATTATATGATATTAGGTATTGAATTCTTACGGACTTTTTCCCCCATCTCTCGAACTATAATCTTGTGTATTTAATTTTAAAAAAAAACTAATTGTTTTTATAAATTTTGATATTATGATTAGCACAGACATGTTTTTCTAGTAGAGTAAAGAAAAGACAGGTGGTTACTCTAGCACACACCCACTCTCACCTTACTTTACCTCATACAAAATAAATACAAATTTATTTTACCAAATATTTTTCCTCACCATTACTTACTATTATCTTTCACTGATTTAATATTTACTTCACTGTTACTCTACCTGGAAATAAAGAAAACATGCCTATCGGAAAGGAATAGAACTGCATATATGGTTGGATCTGCTTATTGAAAATTTGAGCAGCTCCAAATAAAAACCCTCTCCCTTGTACTAGATATCTTGAGAATATCTAGTAGTGTGCAATGAGGGTGTTCCCTCTAGACATCTCTCATCAACGCGGGGTGGGGGGTGGTGGGCGGGTTCAGGGGCCCACTTTGATCCATCCAAATCTTATTTAAGAGTTGGATGAAAATGTAGTAAGGGGCGAAATATCAATGTGAACCGATAATCGTGTCCTATTTATACAAGGGCTTCAAAATTTAATAATTATATATCATATATGCATATATATATATATATATAAAACTTAGCGATCTTTAAATAGATGGTTACATTTATCAAATCCTATGAAATTTGTGAAACCGTGATCTGCATTGAGACCTTATTCAATCCTTTTTTCTTTTCTTTTTTTTTTGTTAACCACACATTTGTGTAGGCTTTTCTTTTCTTTTCTTTTTTCAAGTGGGCTTTTCATATTGTTTAGGAATGTGTGGTGAAGCTTTCTTCTCTCTAAGACATACAAAGTAGTGGTCATACTTTTCATGTGAGAGACCTCAAGTAAGTACAATTTAATGTTTATTAAGTGAATAGTGTAATTATAATTTTGTACGATCTGCAGATATTGTGCATTTAAGTACATGAATTTGATACTCATCCATCTGACCATTGAAAAAGTGTATGGATATATATATATATATATATATCATTTATTTCAATCAGGTCTTAATATATGTGTTAAAACAATAGCCCTATATGTGTGTCAAACAACTGGCCCATATTTATATAGATTTATAATTCCATGACTCTCTTGCTCTGTGCAAACGTAGCCTTTTGTAGAACAAACTGGAAGCTTGCAACTTGCACAAACAATTGAGATTCAAGGAGCTTCCAGCTTGTACTTAAAACAGAGGTGGGTGGGCGAAAATTGAGGACCCAGATTCCCGGTCACTGACTAGAAAATTCTATTGCATACTACTAAACCTTGGGGGTGTAAGCTAAAGCACAGGCAGAGCTTGAGGAGCCAGCTTACCATGGGCTCAATGTCTGTCATGGACCTTCCATGCAGCGTCCCTTGATGGGGCTCACCTGAGGCCATGGTAATCGTGGGAGGTCAGATATCAGAAAGATATAGATGGAACCTACATGTGTAAAACATTTAAATTCTTTCATATCAACCCAATCACTTGATATATGGCCTTTAATTTTGTTGGTTTTAGAAGGCGTCATTTTTTTAAGGATATCAATCCAATCTGTGAGTACAAAGTTAGATGAATGTCAAATTTAGGCTTATTCTAATTTGCATTTTTGGGGGAGGATTGTGAGAATCGTGTGGCCTGCCCGCATCAAGTTAAGCGATTGGCTATGGGCTAAGGCTAATCTCCCAACAAAGTCTTAATTTGTAAAGTTGTGATTAGTATCAACTCTTTGTGGAGAGATCGGATTCGCATCAAACTTAAGTGGCATTATTCCCTGCTAGTCATAAGATGTGGGAATCTTAGTCGGAAAATACTTTTTAAGTAAAAGCGTGACTTATAGCAATTGCTTATTTAAGTGAGATGGAGACCCTTTTTCGATCATCTAGAGATCCGAAGCATGCACAAAGAGTTTCCAAAGTCTTTGACTTACAAGATCATCCCATCTGAGAGTGTGCGGGGGAGGGGGTCCCACATAATCAAGATAAGCAGGTCCCCACATGATGTCTTCCATGAGAGATGTCCTTAAGTGAGCCTTATAAAATCTTGAGTTTGAACATGAATTTCGTTAGTTCTCAAGGCCGGCTCGAGACAATTTGGGACCTAAAACGACAATCCTAAATGAGGCAGCTTCTATGTTTTAATATTATTATAAATAATTTATTTAAAATTTATTTTTCTTATTTTTTTTGTGATGTAAAATTACTAATTAAATTTTTATATTTAAGTTTTGTTAACCTATCTTAATTCCACCTCCAAAACCCACATGAAAATTTTGGGCCCATCTCTAAAACTCACACAAAAATCTTGGGTTACACAATCCAACTACCACCCCGGCTCCCCCCCGCCCCACCCCACCCCCGCCCCATTGCAAAAAAAAAAAAAAATCTTGAGCCAACCACTAGTGGGGCTCGAAGCATTTTCATATGCGCACGGTTCGCATATGCACCATGAATCTTCAGAGGTGTGCCCAACGTATTGGATGTTCTAGAATCACGGTGCTCATAAGCACTGTGGGCAAGTGAATAAATTCCGGCGGGGGCCACTGTTTAGCTTAAATTTTAAGATCTATTATTATGGCAGAAATTCCAAGTTATAGATCTATTACAACCATATCATGGATCAAGTCTGAATGGCCCTTATTGAAATAGGATACACAAAAATAATGAGAATGACTTTTGAAGCAAATTTATGACTGAATATATGGTTGAGATTTGATACACATGGACTGCTAAAAATATAATAGTGAGCTAAAATCAATTGAACTCCTAACCTAACCTTAGAAATATAAGAGGCAGGTTTGGAAATATAATAGGCCATAAATGACGCTTTAAGGCCTCATGAAAATCTTGGTCATATCTTCTCAAGAGAGAGTTATTATGGGACCTTATATTTTGGGGAGAAAAAAGGGATGACAATTGACAAGTTTGATTTTTTGGAATTTCAAAAGATGGCAGCTGCTATTATTGGGCCTCCTTTTTTTTTTTTTTCCTTTTTTTTTTTGGAGCCTAAAGCAAAGGCTTTGTGGGCCTTATGGTACAACCTGCCCTGCTAGTTCTCTACCATATTTTAATGCAATTTGAGTCGAGCGCGCATTCAAGCCAAGCCCTCAAATGGAGCTGCAATTTGATTAGGGTCTAAATGGTTTTTGTCCAGCAGCTCATGCCTGTAAACAACATGTATATGTATAGACTACAGACGCGCATTTGTAGCGTAGTTTGTACATAAACGTGACTAGGGTTTGTTTTATATGGTGCACATGCCTGTAATCAAGTTAGAGACAAATGTGAGAATAGACTTTTGATTGTTTAAGGGAACATGATCAAGAAATCGCCGAATGCATCCAGTTCGATAGACCTGGTGAAGACAACAAACCAGGTTTTGATGCATGAATGAGGAAAAATATCCAGTGAAGTTTTCATCCTTGTTCCTGGAAATCCAACACATCTTATCAAATCAATTTGGATTGGAATTGAGACTCTTTATTTTTTCCCTTGATAACTCTCAGCTACAACCCTTTTCTTCCAATTTCAACTACAAGTTTCTACAATTTTACATGTAGAATAAATATTTGTTTTGCAAAAAATGGGACACTCTAATTGTTCCAACCCTTGATTTAAGCGACAAATTTTCAGCCCTCAAATAAAGAGAACTTTTGGGTTTTCACATGATCAATCCAATAATGTGCAAAACTTTGTTGAGTGAAATGAGTCATGATGCTCTTTGGCTGTTGCTTCGCTGGTTAGGGACCTATCATCCATGAGAAAATAGATGACACACTACATGCTGATGGAGCACGTTCATCCCATCGAATTCAGGGAGCGATTGTGAATTATCTTTCTACCAAAAACAGTTTTATCATATAATGCAAACCTTGTTATCCAAGGGTTTAAAATGGAGTTCAAAACCACATTTTATCATTCCACCACCCATTTTAAAGGCTTGGATCAAATAGGTATAAAATACAATGATCCTAATCTTTGGCAGAGGGAGGATCCATCTCCTCTCCTTGAATTTTGACAGGCCCGTGGACTCAACTAGCATTCCGCGTATATTACATTTTATTGGAGACAAGTATCAAAGTCGTTAAATTAGTGTGAGTACCGATTCATCAGAGGGTAAAGCTATAATTGGTGGACTTTCACAGGAGCAACATAGCAGGGTGGTAAACGCATAAAAGCGCCAAGCAACATCCATCTTATGCAGAAAAAATACAATGCGTGTCAATCAAGGAATGATTCAATAGAATCACTTATCAACATTTTGAGTGCAATTGGAACAGTCTAAGAATATTAATCAAAGCTTTTTTCCTCCTTTATTTGGGGCCACTTGAGCACTTTTCAAAGTATGAGGCAAAATATTAACTGTCACCCATTTGATTGCAATACCAATTTTGCAGCATCCTCCTTTCTTTTGACGTGGGACTCAAGGAACCCAAGAAAAACACACGGCTAAAAGAAACCTATTATCAAGTTCCTTGATGTTCCTTAAATAGAAACTGTTTGATGCTATCTACTGTGCCCTATCGGAATTAATTTCCAGCGGTGGTCCTCACATGCTACAACTTCATTAGTATGTTATCACACCAGATTTGTATCAAATGTAAACTATGATCCTCATCTTCAAGATTATTTTACACAATAATTTAGAATTAAATGGGATGTGGATGAAGAACATAAGCAGAACCCACATACACAATTATGGCATAACTTGTACAGCAAAACAGTAACCTTGATTGCAATCTTATAGAATAATAATAACTAATTAAGCTCTTATAATACAAGCCAACATGCTAAATATCACCCAAACAATCCCCTAATTCTAGAAGCACCTTACCAAAGAGAGCTTCAAGTACAAAAGGATTTAAAATACAAATGAAGACAAGTTGACCTCTTCTGGAAGACTTTAATCCTCATCATATGTTTCGAACATGGATAATTAGTGATGTTTCCAATATGGTTATGGTTGATCATCTTCAAGTCTTGATTCAATGGTGTAGATTTGGTAATAACTCCACATATAATATCATAAACGTTGCTCACCTATAGATATTATAGGAGTGGCTGTTCATTTGGCATGGATGATGATAATAACCTGCAGATGTTGTTTGATCATGTTTTGATCGGTTGGGTGGCACTAACATAATTTTATTAGGGAGGAGGTGGTAGCTGGCATGATAATGGTCACTTTGGTGGGGCTTACCAAAAAATTATACATTTGTTTCTCAAAAGTAGTTTGAATAGGATTTTTTTTTCTAAAGACCTGCCTTTTTAAAATAAATAATGTAGTTTGGTCTTTCATTGAAGGTACAGGCCGTAATTTACTAGAAACTGGTTGGGGATTGTATTATTGATGGTGAAAGCCCTTTTAAATTATGAATTTCTTAGGGTTTTTAACAAATACGTAAAAAGGTTGGGGTGTAAGAAAAAATACATTTTCAACTCATTTCCTTCACCCGTTGTCAATCCATTCTAGCTCAATGGTCACTCACTTGCATCTACGAGCACAGAAATGACCAGGGTTTAATCCTCAGTAATAATGTTGATGATCAGGGACACGAGTAGAGTGTCACATTGTAGAAATAAAAAAAAAAATCCCTTAGCTAGAATATCCCCATAAATTTACTGTGGTCACTTTTAGTAGTTTTTATCCTCTATTGAGTTCAATTAAAAAATTCATTATATGTTATTAATTAACTTTTGAATCTCCAAAATTATTAGGGTGGTCATACTAAGACCCATCTTTTCCCACACTGTGATAGCCCTCAACCAAGTAGAACCAAATGGGTTCTAAAGGATCAGGCCATTTATTAAAAAAAGAACACACAGATTAAAAACTTTGGGTATCATTATAATTAAATAAAGAACTACAGTCTCATCTTTTGGTGAAAAGATATGATTATGAGGAATAAGAAATAGCAGCAGAATAAAGAAAGTTAAAAATGGGGAAAAGGGTGCAAAGTCCCCTCCTTGGAATGTCTTCGGGATGTTAGTGTATGGAGTTTTGTTGGGGTCACTGCAAAAAAGGACATGAATCTTGAAAAGGGTGTTAGTCTTTATCGTAGATGATTGCCAAGGGCTGTGTGTGTTTGTTTTTGTGTGTCCTGGTGATCTGATCACTTTCACTCACATGAGTCCCCTTATCTCTCTCTCTCTACTAACAGAATCTATGCCCTCTGCCAGGCTTTTGCTCTCTTTTCTCTCACTCCTTTTACGTCCGACCGCATCATTACCAAATGAAACATATCCCCTCCAAATTGAGAAATTTGTATTGCTATTCCTAGGGTTGTCAAAGCCCCAGACTCAGGTGAGGCCTTATCTTACCTTTACATATGCGGGCTAGACTTAAAAAGGTAAAAGCCTTCGAATTTTACAACAGTCCTATAATTATTTTGCCCTTATCCTACCTTTAAGAGCCATGACCGAGTTAAAATCTAGTCTGGCTCGGGCTAAAAGAAAGAAAGATTCTTTTACTTTAAAGAAAATATTTTTTCTTCCAACTTAATGCTAATCTTCCTTCTTTGTTTAGACCAGCGACTGGCAATGCAATGCATAAAGCAGCATTTTCTTTATTGAAAGGCTGGTGGTAGAATAAAATAATTTAAATAATGTAAAACATAAAGCATATAACAATAATTCTATAAATGATAATACATATAAAATAAATGACAATTGTTTTTTATAAAATTATTCAATCTACTTTTAGAAAATCTAAAAGATAAACTAATGCATTATTATCATTGTGTTCTTGCAAATGTATACAATCTTGTCCACAAATTAAGACTTCTATAATTTCAGATCTTAAACAACTCCTATACTAATCAAATACTCTTCCTCCTGTTCTAAATGCCGATTTAGAAGCAACTGTAGAAATTGGGGTTGCTAAAATGTCATGAGCCATTCTTGAAATAACTGGATATTTTGCTAAATTAGCTTTCCACCAATCCAAATATTTTGAAATTTATAGATTCATCCGTTGGCTCCTTCAACTAACAATCTCATTCATAGTTTTCCTCTTAAACAATTGTTTGGGTCATTTGTTTCTCAAACATTAAAAAATCATCTTTAAATTTAGTAATTTTTTTTTTAGTAAATTAACTTTATTCACATTTAACAATATCATGGTAGGTTTATCATAAATCACACAATACTCTTTATAGAGACTTCTAAAGAGTATAAGAGTATCACCTCGATGAATACTCATATTTTCACTTGATCCATATAACTCGATGAATATTCATATCTTCACTTGATCCATATAACTTTCTTAAAACATACTGTAAATACAACAGTTTACCTTGGGGATTAAGGAGTATGAATTTATTATATTTCTCACAATATTTATAAAAAAAAAAATTTTCATTTTTAAACTGAGGGTCTCAAGCCCTAACTCGGCCTTCAAGATTGTGGGCTTTTCAAATAGAGTCTTACCCTATCCTCGGGTTTAGGATAAAAAAAGAAGTCCTTGCTTTGAGGGCTTCTGCGGGCCAAGACGGGCCGGGCCCCTTGTCAAAAGGCTGGATTGATAACCCTAGCTATACCTACACCAAAGAGTACAGTATAGACTGATATAGATCCTCAGATCTGATCATTCATTATGAGCAGTGGGGCCCATGAAAACCTGCATGAATTGTGTTGAGAGATCCAATGTAAATCATTAGTCTCTCAGAACAACGTCCTGCAGATAAATGGCTGACATCGAAAAAAAAAACCTACAATGCAGTTATCGTCAAGAAAATGATTGGATAGTACATATTCTTATAATCAAAAAACCAAAATTAAAAAATATTTTTATAATCTGAAAAACCTTTGATGCATTCTTAATCCATGAACATGAGCAATTTAATCAACTTTCTCTGTCACAGGATCTCCACTAATCCTCTCCTTTTTTCCCTTTCGTTTTGTCCCTTTTCTTTTCCTTAAGAAGATAATTCATGAAGGATAAATAAAGAAGCAAAATAACATGCACGATCTCCACTCATTCTCTTGTCTCTATAAGCATGATATCTGTATTTTGTTAGCCTCACTAAACGGTGAAATAAGTAGGGTTTATATTTAACATGTATCAAATGACTAGTAATGTTTGTAGACTTGATTTTCAATTTTATCTTCATAAGAGAGAGTGAGCCGCACCGCAGTAGCATTGCCAAAATTCTGTAAGAGGGTTCTTTCCGGCGAAGACTTTCATATGGACGCAACTTGATCATATCGTTCACAATATCCATTAAAATAATCTTTAGTTTAATATAAAAGGAGAATATTCATGTACATCCATCCATCAGCATAGGGTGATGGAACTTTTCCTTTTTGCATATAAATATTTCTTTTATGCATATGACCATATATGACTTTTCCTCTTTTGTATATGAAAATTTTTAGTTATGGAAGTGTCCTTCACCCTATGCTGAGGGATGGATGCACATGAATATTCTTCAATATAAAATTATATCATTAAATTAACCACATATAAAATACATAATTCACTTTTATTCCATCGCACATAATATAGTGCAATTTGTCCGGTAACCAACACTAGAGATTTTTGTTTACCACATTTTGTCAGTGGGTCCGCTAGCGAGCTTCCAGGGCTAGGCGCGGGAATTTCTCGAGTTCAGGTTCAGAAGATCCGGACTCGAACCAAGTAATTAATCTCTCTCTCTCTCTCTCTCCCTCTCTCTTTCATGTCTCACGTGCAGTTCCCTGCTTCTGCGTGTAGTTTCTTCTAACGCCTTTAAAAGCTTAACTCCCTTCCCAACAACACAGGTCGAAAAAGTGAGTTGGATTTCTAATTCCA
Source organism: Persea americana (assembly GCA_029852735.1). Lineage (NCBI taxonomy): Eukaryota > Viridiplantae > Streptophyta > Magnoliopsida > Laurales > Lauraceae > Persea > Persea americana. Next base: position 56,242,615 of record CM056812.1, read on the forward strand.
GTTTTCATAGTGTCTTCTTGATTTAAACTTTGTTAGCAATAAAATCTCAACCTTCCCACCTTTCCTTACCAGAGAGAGAGATGGCGCTTGAAGCTGTTGTATTTCCTCAAGATCTATTTGGTTACAGTTGCAAGGACTTTTACTCTTTGCCAGCAGCTTTCACTTTTGATGATCTTAAAGTAGAAGAAAAGCAGAAGAAAGATCTAGTACTAGATACTGAGACTAGTAGCCTCATAGAGAAAAATCAAAATCTAGCGACAGGATTTGACAGTTTTTGTGGGAATTGGGATTCCTCCTCTTCCTCCATTCTACAAAATTCATCCCCAGAAGTTTGCACTGGAGATGGGTTCTTTAATGGTTCTTATCCTCCTGAAGCGACGCCGTGCGGTAGAAGAAAGAGACGACGGGCAAAGAGCAGCAAGAACATAGAAGAAGTCGAGAACCAGAGAATGACCCACATTGTCGTCGAGCGCAACCGTCGGAAGCAGATGAACGAGTATCTTGCAGTGCTCAGATCTCTGATGCCACCCTCATATGTTCAAAGGGTCTGTTGCTCTCTCACTCTCTCACTAGAATTTTACATGTTTGATTGTTTGATTTCCATCATCATAATCAAAAGCTTGTCCAACTATGTTAGGGTTAGCTCCAAATTCTGGAATAAATTTCATTTCAATAGTATCCTTACTGTTTTCATCCATGTCCTTTCTGGACCTTATTTTGGCTTGCGTTCTCAACCATCTTAAATGAGTCTCTTTTAATTTATCATCTATTAGTGCTACCCCTAAATGATTCTGTATGCTCAATTGTTTGATTTTCTTATAATCATGCATTATTTGTGGTTTTCATTAGATATCCTTCCTTTCATCTATGTTACAAGTTTACTATTCTGGTTACATTTTCCTTAAATCTGCAGTAACGTTTGGTTTACAGGAGAGAATATTTATGGGATGGTATGATAAAATACAAAAGGGAAAGAACCCTATTGCAAGACAACAAAAGTTCTTTCATACAACTATGGTATATGGGCCCATTTGTTAATGGAGGACAATCGGCCATACAAATTATCTTGCCTTTGATTGATGTTGCTTGTCTTTTGTCTTGTCATTTTTTCTTTTCCTTATGCTTTTCCTCTGTGATTTGATTCTCTACTCAAACCTGTTTGAGAAATGAAAATGGGAGAATCTAAGTAGGTACCGTGTAGACACAGAAAGGAAAGCTGTAGCATTTTGGCCTAATGGGTCTCAGCAGAAGTCCATTTGTTTCCACATCAGCATAATTGCTTTATTTAAGAATTAAGAGGCTGTTTTTGTTAACATGCATGTTCTTAATGAGAGTTAAGAGAGACCGCTCTGGGTTGAGCGTCCTAAATAGGCCTTACAGATTTCTCCATCAATATAAATCTATCAGTCGGCCTACCTATGGCAGCTCAACATCACAGTCGATCTTGCTATGCATATACACTTAGAGAGTTCTTAGAAAACTTTCATTTGAATTAGAGTTCGGCCATCATTAAAGTTTTTTCTTTTACTTGTATACATGTGTTTTACATTTGAACATGGGTCTAATTAATATTGGAGTGAAATTTGCCCAGCCTCAATACATGGGTACTATGATCTTTTTTTATTGTTTTGGTGGGCCTATTGATGAATTTATATGTCTGGGCAAAGGGGACTGGCCTCAAAGGATCCGGACTCCTTAAAATATAGACACTTTACATGACATATATTTCAATCCTAGTTTGATACTTAGAAATTCCTCACCAAGTGCACCATGCACCAAAATACACGCATGCAACATTCTTAAAATGCATCTTGTTATCTTTTTCTTCTTAGACATGATAAAGGTCACGGCTCTCTCTAATTTATTAGCACAACAGCTCATGTTTTTCTCTCTTTTTGGGTTTTGGTAGGGTGACCAAGCTTCCATCGTAGGTGGGGCAATAAATTTCGTTAAGGAACTGGAACAACTCCTCCAATCTCTTGAAGCCCAGAAGAGAATGACCCAACAATCCGAACCCGGGCTCACCTCACCTTTCGCCAATTTCTTCACCTTCCCTCAGTACTCTAGCTCGACCAACCGCAGTTCAACAAATGAAGCAGTGACCGAGAACCATTCGGCGATCGCTGACATCGAAGTGACGATGGTCGAAAGCCATGCCAATCTCAAAGTGTTCTCCAAGCGGCGACCGAAGCAGCTCTTGAAGATGGTAGCCGGGCTCCAAAACCTTCATCTCACTATCCTCCATCTCAATGTGACCAGCATTGGAGAAATGGCCCTCTACTCTTTCAGTGTTAAGGTTAGTCGGTAACTTAATTAAGCCTTCTTAGATCCTTGGTATTTGTTATAATATTGACATGATCATCCTACTAATCAGGGCTTCTACAATTAAGCAGGTTGAAGAGAATTGCGGGCTCACGACCGTTGATGAAATAGCCACTGCGGTTTATCATATGCTAGGAAGGATTCAAGAGGAGTCTAGCATTAATTGAATAAAATTTACATGTAATGGCACCATGGTCCCCTTTTATCACTAGATGATTGCAGTTTTAAGGGTTCCATTTCAATTCCCTGGCTAGTGACTTTAGAATCTCATGTACTACACATTTCATAATGCAATGTTTGGGCCCAATTAATATGTCTACTGTGCAATTTGTGTGTGTGTGTGCGTGTGTGTATGTGTGGGAGAGAGGGAGGCAGGGAGGGAGATTATTTAAAATCAAAAGTATAGCTACCATGGACAGCTTTAAAGGGCCTTTATGTTTTGTAAAGATGCCAATGAATAGCTCCAGGTCGATAGAATATGTTCCCTTTCGTCATGATTTCAAAGGTGAAAACCAAAAGAATAGGCTGTAAGATATGATGTTCTCACTAAATTACTCAATGCAAATCATGCCAGTTTGAAAAAAGTACTAGGCATTAGCAATGAATATGGTGTACTATGATCCCATGTCAACTCATGTTCTACTACCCCAATTCCAAATCAATATTAACTCTCTATTTAGGCCCTGGTCCTTATTGCTTACAACTGGGACACTTCTTTCAGTCAATGGGACCATTGAATCAATGGACCATCAGTAGATAGGCCATGTCCGTTGAGTCTACTTGATTAACCAATATTTACTACATCACTGTTGAGAAGCAATAAAAGTCATGCAAATATGAGAATTAAATACAGGAGCAGAGGGCCAAAGGTCGGAAATCTAAAAAATCTCTCAGGCCTAGTCCAAAAGACCAACAGTTCTGCACTTTATTGGCAGAGCTGACTTGACTTAAGGGGCACTGAGTCAAATTAGTATGACTTGATAGTGTTATTGGATTTATCGGCCACCCAACTCACTTGGGGCAGTTGATTTTTAGAATTACGTGCTTCCTTTCTTGCTTCATTTAGTTTGTGGGCCCAAAGCCACATTTAGGTTTGTGCGTGTTAAAAATTATATGGCCCGTCTGACACAGGCCCACGCCGGATTAAGTAATTGCTTGATTCGCAATCGAACATCTCCTGTTTAAAGCCATAATTTGTGATTCTATAAGAGTTTGGATTAGAGTCAAGCTATTGCTAGCTAGAGAGTTTTGGATTAGCATCTAATTTTTGGATGCGGCGAAGAATCCATTCTAGCAGAAAACGTGGACTTTCTAACATGATAAGACTAATCTTCTACAACAACTGTAGTACCCAGGGATTGCAAATCACTGGGACATGAGAACTTAGTTCGGATCATTTAGAAATCCTTGGCAGTTTTGCTCTTCAAAATACACAAACTGGTGTGGAGCCTTTCTAGAACTAGGAGTGAGCATTTTGGCTTTGTTTTGGCCGAAATCATCAAAGCATTTTTTAAGATAGAACAAACCGAAATACGATTTTTAATCAAAACTTTTTCATCATTAAAAAAGTACTAATTTGTCTTGGGTATCCAATTTATTTTTCTTTTACTTATACCCACTAATAGGACCAATTAAGAAAGATTTAGATCCCAAAAATTACTCATTTGTCATGTAGCAATAGCATATAGCATTATTGATTTGGTTGAATATATTAAACATATAATTGATATGTTATTTTATATAGTGTATTTTCATATTTCCTAACATATATTATTTTTTTGTTCTATTTTTTATGAAATATAAAATTAAGATATTTTTCCAAAATTTTAAATTGACTAGAACATTTCAATTTGGAAACCAAACCAAAATGGGTTGAAAACAAAATTCACAACCATTGGACATGGGAGAGGCCAAAAGTACTGTGTATGTATGGATAGGGAAGTCTTTACAAAACTCCATAAAAAGGAAGAAGATTATCGGGTGAAATCTTCAGTGTCTCCCCCACAAAGGTAGAGGTAGTACACAAAAAGACACGGAGGATACTGTAGCATAGAAGATTCTCTTCTTTCTTGACTCAACCATGCCCACACTATCCACTACCGTCCTCTTAGCCTTGATTTCCACAAGTGGGTCCCACAAATTTGTGATCCACCAGATGGATTAATGCAATTCCTTTGATGGAAGGCCTCTAAACAGTGAATAGATATTTGTAAAGAAAGGCAATACAAAAGGTCTACATTCAATGTAAAACAGGCTCCAGTTTTGAGTATTCCTCAGTGTATCCAGATTGGACATTTGAAAAATTGGTTCCACCAGGGTGGGCCCCACATACACAAGCTGCAGGCCAAGGCACCTCCAAGTGCCACATCAGCTCAGGATGCCATCTGTTTATCTAGGGATGACGAAAGGTCGGAAAGCTGCTTAGTAGTAAGTTAAGATTCAACTTTATATGATCTTTGACCTGATATGTGGGGACCACTCTTTGGCAGCTGGTGGATGTATCTTTCCCAACAGAACAAACCCTAGATTAGAATCTCTTATCAGATCTCATTATGTTTAATGTCACTAGCTAGGATTGTTTCTACCAAACCAATTGCCGGCATTGTGCAATGAATCAAGCCCCCAAGTCAAATTCTCACAGCCTTTTAATCTTTTTTTCATTAATGAAATCTAACAGTGAAGATCATTCAATCACCCTAAGTTGAAATATGTCTTACCGTGTTCACACGTGTGTTGAGAGTAGGGAGATGCAACTAGACAAGAAAAGGTATGTATTTGGAATGTACATCAATTAGGATGACTAGACTCTAATTAGATGAATAACTAAAATGGAGGTTTTGTGATCATTTGTATTGATTTAAAAAAAAAAAACTCCAAAAAGTTTAGATATTAACATTATAAACTCTTGGTCAATCTGATGATTGTCGATGTTTATTCGCCATTTAAAAAATGAAATAAAGTTGGATTCAAAGGGAGTTTCTTTTTTTTTTTTTTTTTGGTGGGGGGTGGGGGTGGGGGTAATGTATTACCCTATGTTTGATTATTATTTGCTAACAACTTATTTTGCAGTGATATACCATCTCGTAAGAGATTCGTAAACGACAATCACACCGCAAGCAATAGTGAGCATACAGTGCCACTTGAAAACCATACTCCCGATCCTACCATGCAGAATCAGTCTCAACGAATGATATAGGCAATGCTTGATCAGCAACGTAAGGCAAATGAGAGCCAAGCCAGACTGCAAGAACAAATGGCTAAGAAGAATGAAGACCATGCAAAGAAAATGGCACAGATGCAAAGGCAGTTGTTGGATGTATTAGAGAGAATGCCTGAATCGGTACAAGCTCAACCATCAGGTGCCCAAATTGTCTTCAACAACAGAGGGAACAATCCCAATGATTTATTTGAACGTTTCTGAAAAAGAGATCCAAAAGAATTTACTGGACAAGAGGACCATCTAGCTGCAGACGATTGGCTTGCATATACAAAGAATATTTTTGAGGTGTTCCGATACACGGGGAGACAACAAGTGCAACTAACAACTTCCATGTTCACCAGTCTAGCTGATATTTGGTGGAAAACGGTCAAGGCAAAATACCGGACTATGTAAAATGCTGAAGTTTGGGGAAACTTCTATAAACAATTTGGTGACAAATATGTGCCTGCACATGTCAAGAGGCAGAAGGCCATTGAGTTCAAGCATCTTGTGCAAGGCAACATAATCGTTCTTGAGTACCTAACAAAGTATGAGAGGTTATCCAGATATGCTCCAGACTTGATCAACACTGTGGAAAAAAAAGATAGCAAAGTTCCTTGAGGGACTTAACCCAATCATTGAGAGGGATGCCACAGGAGTTGTGCCACCTGCTACATTCGAAGAAGCTGTCAGAAGAGCCTATAAATTTGAGAACTTGAACAACAAGATCCTTAGGATTAAGGGAAGGACTCAAACTCACCAACAGAACCATTAACAAAGACCCCAGTAGAACAAGAAACAGAGGCAAGATCAACATGCTCAGAGGCAAGACCAAGATGCTCCAGAACAAGTGGTTTGTACACAATGTGGCAAGAACCATGACGTTTCTCAGTGTTAGGCAGTAACAGGTGCGTGCTTCAGATGTGGTTCTATAAACCGTCAACTCAACGATTGTCCAAGGCTAAATGGACAAAGCAACAGACAGAACCAACAACACCAGGGGGCACAGAACCCAGCACCACCCCAGAATACACTGGTTGTTCAAAACCAGCCGAGGCCACTACAGCAACAAGCCTCGCAACAACAGTATAAACCCTAACAGCAACAACAGTATGACCATCAGCAAGGGCAAAATCAGAATCAGTGTCCTCCTCAATAGAATAGGAATGCACAACAAGGCAGGCAACAATAAGCTCCAAATAGGCCACAACAACGAGGGCAAGTTTATGCAGTCAATCAGGCCGATGCAGAGGCTGCAGACAACGTGGTGGAAGGTACACTCCTTGTCTATGGAATTAAAGATAGAATCTTGTTTGACCCTAGCTCTACACACTCTTTCTTGTCTCCTAAATTTTTTAAATTGATTGATGTGCCTATTAAGGATCTTGGCTATATTCTGACTGTAGCTACTCCAGCAGGCAAACAAGTTATGTGTAGAATTTTTTATCGTAGTTGTGCTATTAAGATAGGGGAAGTGGTCTTACCGGCGAATCTCATTTTACTGGAGATGTATGATTTTGATGTTATCCTAGGGATAGATTGGTTAGCAGGGTACCATGCCATAATGGATTGTTTCCATAAGACCCTCACTTTTAAATTAGAGGAGACACCAGCAGGAGTGTTGTTTCAAGGAGAGAGGAGGAATCCTCGTTCAGAGTTTATTTCAGCGTTGAAGGCTGATAGGCTTTTAAAAAGAGGATGTGAGGAGTATTTGGCGTTTATCATGGAGGATAAACGGTCCCAAGGGGTGGAAGATATCCCAATTGTTTGTGAATTTCCTGATGTTTTTCCAGAAGAGATCTCCGGATTACCACCCGTTGGAGAAATTGACTTCACTATTGAGTTGTTACCAGGGACCACCTCGATCTATATTGCACTATATAGAATGGCCCTTGCGGAATTGGGAGAATTAAAATTACAATTATAAGAATTATTGGACAAATGTTTTGTTAGACCTAGCATTTCACCATAGGGAGCTCCAGTGTTGTTTGTGAAAAAGAAAGATGGTTCGATAAGGATGTGTATTGATTATCGGAGATTGAATCAAGCGACCATCAAGAATAAATATCCATTGTGAATGATAGATGAACTGTTTGATCGAGGGGGGGGGGGTGTGTTTTCCTTTCCAAGTTTTAAGTTTTTTCTGGAGTCTAAAATATATACGAAGTCAGGGTGGGGGGGGGGGGGGGGGCTTGCAAGAAAATGGACACGTAAGAAAAATAAGTCAACCAAAATCTTCTTCACTATAGGGGTGGGGGTATGCTCAACCAAAGAAAATGGACATTTAAGAAAAATAAGTCAACCAAAATCTTCTTCACTGGGGGGCGGGGGGGCGGGGGCGGGGGGGATGTTGTGTGTGTTTGAATATGCTTAGCCAAAGAAAATGGACATGTAAGAAAAATAAGTCAACCAAAATCTTCTTCACTATCTATTTTCCATGAAGTTTCTAAGGCCAAATAGGGTTAAGTTTGATAGATTTGTCCTACATAGCTTACTTATATTGTTGTAAGAAAGTTTTATTATTTAGAGGAAAAAAAGTTTGCGCAATCGATGACATTACTGCAAAATATGTACTAACCTATTGATCACAAGATCTTTCCCATATAAGTTATAAATGTTACAATAGTAGAAATGTGATGCTTTGTGACTAAAACAGTTGTAATCTTTCTAGAATAAGGATGTATAAATTAAGAAATGAGTACACTATTATGTTAATATTTAGGTCTTGTTTGTTTGCATAAAATAAATAGAAGTTCTTGGTGAAATGAGCGAGATCAAATGATAATTAAAGAGGTGAGGTGTAAACGTTATGAGGTGAAGAGTAAAGGAAATAAGGTGGAGATGTAAATGGATCCTTGATCGAGTCTCCTAAGTATTAGATTACTAGAGTGATGGATGTGTATTCATTTCCATCTTCCCTTGATTCAGGGGTGCGTAGGACTATGGGGCAAGGTTGGCAATAGACTCCCATAAATCTAAAAGAAAAACCTCTTAATTTAGGAGAGTTTAAGATGCTTTTAGATATGGTCCCCACAAGCAAAAGAATTTTTTATAGTGCCTTCCCCAAAGAAAGTTTTCTGCATCCACCACTACTCTGATTCAATTTCCATTAAAAGTGAACAGTTTATTTTATGGTCATTTTTTTATATTCACCTTTGTACTTTATTTTTAATCACTTATAGAAATTAATGAAGAGAGAGTTGGAGGTGTTTGTTCAAAAGGGGTGAGCAATCATTAGGATGTCATAAACATCTTAAACCCACCTATTGACTACTTTGTGAAGAGTATATCCCTGCATTTGATGTGTATCTCATAACAATTTTTATTTGTTTTACTTTTATCCATATGTATCTCATTACATTTGAACTATTGGAGGGAGAACTGTGATACATTATATAGGGACGGAGTTTTGTTTGCATTAAGGGTAACTGAAGATGACCTTACAAAATGCAACACAAAAGTGGGGAAGAGGAAATAGGAGCCCACCTCAATGGAAGAATATTAGCAGAAATATGGAGATAAAAAGGCCTAATCGTGGATTAGGTTTAGATAAAAACTTAGCTCCATCAAATGATACAATCCCTTTATTTAATGGCTTCGTAGTTTAACAAGAAAAAATCAATTGTAATAAGTTATCTGTTGGGACTGATTTTTCCCCAACGTAATCCATGAAAAAAGATCTGTTAATCCCCAGCGATGCTTATTTGGCATGGTTCGAGTCGAGCTGCTTATACCATTTGCAAATGATTCATGCTAAAAATAATAAAAATAAAGATCCCTTCATAATCATGGCTATAAAACCCTTCAATGAAAGGCAGCCAAGTTAAAGATTTTTTAAGTCGAGTTGTATTTAGGGGATTTGACATTTTAATGCCCCTTAGACATGAAGTCCCCAATTTCATGACCAAACTTCACTAAATGACACCAGAGTCGTTTGACTCTAATACACTTTTTTTTTAAACTTTTTTGCCTTGAATCCCATCATGATATCATGAGATCGAAGTAGGTTTTCAACTTTTAACATTTATATCACATGATATCATGGGTTTTTAAACTCCTATGATATCATGAGATAAGGGCAAAAAGTTTTTAAAAAAAGTAAAAAAAAAGTACCAAAGTCAAACGACTCTGGTGACATTTACTGAAGTTTAGTCATGAAATTGGGGGTTTCATAGCTAAAGGGCATTGAAATGTCAAATCCCCTTGTATTTATATGTTATTCCTTCATAATCATGGCTATAAAACTCTTCAATGAAAGGCAACAAAGTTAAAGACATTTTAAGTTGAGTTGTTTTTATATGTTAATTACAAACTTACACAAATGTATAATAGATTAAACTTAAGTCGTTAAGAATGTCTTTTTGAGATAAATTAGTTGTGTTGTGAACATTAGTTTAATTTTGAGGGGCCTTCTGTTTGCATTTCAGATTTTGTTAGGGGAGAGGAAAGGTTAAAGCAAAGAAATATCATGCCTGGTACAAGCATACAATCTTGAGGAATTTACTCAAAAAAGGACCTTAAATGATCACTAAACGAAAAAGCGTCAACTAGTTCATATGATACGACAGTGGTCCCCTATGACCACTTTCGTTTTTTTTATTGAAGTTTTCATTGAGCGACGACGTCGTCGCTCATTTAAACCTTGCAAAACCCCTGAAATCCTATTTTTTTTCTTTCTTCCTCCCCATCATTTTCCCCCGTCTGGTGATTTTGTTGCCTCCTTCTTCCTCAACAGTTTGCAATATTATCTCAGATGTTGTTTTTCAACCTGTTTTGGATTGAAGCATCATATCATGTGGATGTATTCTTTTTGTCGTTTACCCATTGTTTGTATTCCAAAATAACGATTCTTATGAGTTTCTTCATCTTCTTTCAATTTCCTTCAACCTATTTCCAATATAGCATCATAAAATTATTAATATTCATGGACTACACGTGTTTTTTGCAATAAATTAACCCATTAATCAGTCCCTCCATTTTTCCCTTCTTGACTGGGCTTCTAAATGATATAGTAGTAATGTATATAACCCTATTAGGGATATCAGAAGGATATGTAGCTAGAAGCCATGATTGAATCATGTCATTACATATTTTCCATGATGAATGATTAGAAGAAGTAGATGATGGTATAGTTGAGCGTACCATAAACAAAATAACTTTTTTTTGCACTCTTAATATTGAAGGAATAAACGAATGATGCCCTGCAATAATACCAGACATCCCAATTTGCGTTTAGAGATCCATTGAAATGCAACAAATGATGCCCCCATTGATCCTTTTCCTGCCACAACCACTTTTAATTGTGTATAAGCCATAGCAGAGGGCTCCTAAAAAAATAAAATAAACAATAAATTATCTCCCTTAAACAATTTTTGTGCCTTGAAAAAAGGATACAATCAGCTCAAACCATGTGAACTGAACCATCAAAATTTGGAATGGTGAAGTGAACTCCCTGAAGCTAAGTTTGGTGGGCTCCAAAGTCCAAACCTTAATGAAACATAACTTTTAGATGAAATATATCATTTCCCAATAAGCCTTCGATATTGATGATAACATATTGCAATTCCTTTACAATTTGCTTAGCTTCAAACCTATAAATTTCTCGATTGATTTCCTTCAAAGACCCACCAATTTTCCTACTTCTGAATGCCCCATAAGATGATAAATAAAAAAAACAACCATCATTAATAGGAACCCCACAAAAAAAGGTAATGTAAAAAGGGCAAAAAATAATAATAATAATACTTTGCTCAAAGACACATCAATTTTCCTACTCCTGATCAGCGTCGACGTCGTTGTCCAACCGTTTTATAAAGTCTTGCTGAAGGGGTAGAACAAGCGACGACTTCGTCTCTTCGCAGAATCTTGAAACACTTGGTCCCATTAAAATGGCACAGAATCTTGAAATGCTTGGTCCCATTGAAATAAGCAGCGACGTCGACACTCATCGAAAAAGGGCAAGAAAATAAAAAAGTTTGGCGAAAATACCAGTTTCGTATCATATGAACTAGTAGACGCTTTTTCGTTTAGTGCCCATCTAAAGTCATTTTTTTAGTAAATTGCTCTACAATCTTTAAAGAATGGACCATGAGTACATGAAAATCCTATGTCCATCTATCTACGTACATGAAAAATCTCTCTCTCTCTCTCTCTCTCATCTTGATAATGCCATGTACATTTGGATAAGTGCTAATGAGCATATAAGAAATTTGATGGTGACAGTGAAGAAAGAAAGATTAGTAAAAACAATAGCATCATCGTCGTTATCATCTTGTCGCTATACTATCGATCCAAGGTTGGCATAATGTGACCAACACAAAAAAACTTATTTTCGAACATGGTTGTAGGAGAGTGATTTATCTTCATCCCTTCTCCATATCCCCCCATCCTTCTCTCTAGTGCAAGTGAACGGGGAAAAAAATGACAGAAGGTACACGATCTTGACAACATCAACATCAGTAGACTTAATCCCAACTATTTAAAGTTATCTTAGTGAGGTTTGCTTTCTCAATCCATCTTATTTGAAGCAATGCATACGTTAATTCTATCATCAAACATTCTTTGGGTTGTTTTTCCTTTTATGGATGAGATATGAAAATGAGATTTACATATATAAAATTTAAACATATGAAACACATTACAATGGTAATTTAATAGCACTCTTGTCACATGAGTAAACATTGAATAATTCAGGTTATATATTTAAGATTTTCATAGATCTCAAACTATACAAAGATTTAAGAAACGAAACTAAACATAAACATTTTGGGTTAATTAGTGGATCAATAAAAAATTTAAACGATTCAGATTAAGAGTTGCAAAAGTAAAGGATGAAAATGGGATTGTACACCGCAACCTGAATTGGGCAGAAATTATGCAGTGCAATGATCGCATGCATAGATTCTTGACTCTGAAGGTCTCAACCAGTCTCTTTTGTGAAAAACATAAATGGGTAAACAGGAGTTTCAATCACCTACTGCAAGTAACCTCTAAAAATAGAATAAACACGTATTTGGAGAAATTTGATCATCTCACACTTTACGCCTCACTTTAATCCTTTTACCCAAAGTCCCTTTCTTTCAAAGATTACTATGTCCTCTGGCATTTCCAATCTATAAAATGAAGTACAGATTTTTTTTATTTTACCATTTTGATCTGCGGGCATAACTCGTAACCTTGTGTACAATTCAATCCCATACACTGACACATCTCAAATTTTTAAATATGTTTCTCCAAACAAGACCATGGAACTTTGCCATCTTGATTCGAACCCCAGTTGAAATGGGGATGTAAATTTGGAGAGTAAAGTAAGATTAAAGAAGAATCATAGTGCATGTTAGATCAAATTAGAAACGAAACAAGACAAAGGCCAGATAAAATTGAAGCAAAAGACTTGAAAGAAGTTTCATGAGTCAAAGTCAGATGTGTTGGCCGTGGGTGATATCCAAATGGTTGATGAAACAAAAACATCCATTGCTAGAAAAAAGGGGAATCTTTATGCCAACTAAGTTGATGTTTGACATAATTATTTTCTTCTCTAGAGGGATTAGGCCCTTAGCTTCTAAAGCTATGAAATTAATGAAATATTGTTCACCTAATGGGCTGTCCTTTGTTCCTGTTTTAAGCTTTCTAGGCTATTAGAAATTCCAAAATGAGAAATGGGTTCATCTTTGACAGCAAGCAACCCCTCTTAGGATAGGGAAGGCACATGCTAATGTTGTAATTACAGCCAACATTCATTGTCTTCTTCCTTCATTTTATCTGTGTCTCCTTTTTGTTGGATGGGTGCATGTATGTGAATGGATTTTTACGCGTTTGTGCACATGGGTGTTCTTGGATTTTTGTTGAGCTTGGGCTGGACAGAGCAATCAATCTTCTGTTTGTAAGTGTTATGTTTCTTCTCAATCTAAAAGAAAGCGACCACCAGAGCTTTTAAAGATAAAAAGAGTCCTACTGCCATCTCAAAGCAAAATGCCTGCATCAATACTTCTTCCGCTAAAATGAATAAAAAAAAAAAAAGGAGAAATGTAAGCTTGACTTGTTTATTTTATTTGCATGCAAAGTAAGATAAAGTAAATGGCAAAAAGAAGTGAAAAGGATAGCAGTTATACTCAAAACATGCTTTGTCAAATGAGCTTTTTGTATTTGGGAAAATATCACTCGTGCCTTGAAAAGGTGAAAGAAATATGATGAATAATTAGGCCTTATGTTTTGAATACAAGTTATATCTTTTTTATGGTGCCTTGCATTAGGTAATCCTGGCTCATGGGCTGTTTTTTTTTGTTTTTTTTTTTTTTTTACAAGAATTATTGGGATTCATGTGTAGTCGATGTTTGGAAATTCTAAATGCTAGGTTTTGAAATGCCTTGAATTTTATTATGCTTGAATTCCTTTTTTCATTAATGCTTGTAATCCTTGCTTGAGAATTTAACACAACATGGATTTCATGAATTTCGTTCTTGTTCTTCTTCTTCATCATCATCATCAAAGCCTTATCCCAACTATATTAAAAATCGCCTACACGAATTCTGTTTCTCCATTCTGATCTAATATAAATTTCGTTCTTCATAACTATTAGAAATTCAAAGTAGAATTACATCAGTTTTAGGCATTGTGGTACATAAGACCCACCTTTCATAATTGCAAAAATGGGATACGCCTTCAGCAATTACAAGGCGGGCCCATCTTTAGAACTTACAATGTGGACCCACTTGGAAATTATTGTTCGTGGGGCCCATCTTTAGAAATCATTGTATATAGAATAACTTTAAAACTAGAGTATGTCGGAGTTCCACCAAAGTTTCACAAAAATGGAGCCCACCTTTAAGAAAAATAATGTGGGGTCAACCTCCAGAAATTTGGTACAAAGGGATAACTCTAAAACTGGAGTGTCCCTGGAATTCTGTGCTTCAATAATTGAAAATGCTATAGTGTGGGGTGTGGATTTGTAAATGCCTAATTTTGTGCACTTGTAAAGTTTGGAATTCAAAAAATTATTTAAATTCTACTAGAGGAATAGAGAATTCATGACAGGAATTCCAAAATCCCTATCCAGAATTCTACCAAAGAAACACACCCTCTAAAGTGAATGGGCCTGTTTATTTGTAAGAACTCAAAATTCTTGTTTAGTGGTTTTATGAATTACTCAAATGTTGTCTCCCACGTGATTTCCCAAATGTTCAAATACAATATAGCATTTTAAAAGCTGAAGATTTGAAAATTTATAGGTCAAAAGTGACATTTTACATGAATGCTTTATGAATTCTCACCATTCAAATAGGAAATTCAGAATTCTAAATATTAGCATCAGTCATTACTATCCAGAGCTACTATCAGAAATACACCAAACAAGAAGGCGCTATATAATGAAAAGTTCATAAAACTCAATCCTTTTAAAATTGGAGTACCTTTTCCAAACACATTACAGGTTCACCATTCATAATTTAAGCTGCCCATATAACAACCATAGATGCATAAACACAAAAAGATATTTTACTTCAAGTAGCTTTAAAACCTCTCATGCATAAAATAAACCGGCCATGTTTGTTTGGTGTAATACTGTAACTGAATATATAGGATGGTGAGATTTTGTTTTTCTAAATGCAGACTTGAAGAAAGAAGTGAGTTTCAAAAAAAAATGAACAGCCAACTTATTCCCCTTTAAAGGAAAATGAACCAAGACAAGATGAGAAATCCATCGCCCTAGTAATTTAAATCCTAAAATAGTAATTGCATTTACATCTCTACATTAACTCTTTCACCTCTAACCTCTTTTAAATTTTTTTGTTGGAGCTCATCTGACCATGAATTCTTATGTAATCAATTCTCATGCAAACAAATAGGCCCACTTCAATATGTAGGTGGGTGTTACAAAAGCAAACTTGTTACAGGGAATTTACTTATAGTTGCTACTTTTACAAGCAGAGTATGCTCTCACTTTCTGATTCCCTGCAATAAGGCCCACCTTAATCTATACACACACTAGGGTGGTTCACGTCCAGGCCAAAGCCTGTCCGATCCTGGCCCATTTGGTTATTGTCCTTAATATTTAGTCCCAAATGTAGTCCATGGACATGGAAGTCAAACCCAGGCCCAGTGAATTCACACAATAAATATATATCACTCTTTATTCTAAATATATCAGGTAGTGCTGTGTCTCCAAGCATACATAAACTGATGCCCCAGGCCCATTCAACAATTGATCGAGAATTCTGGGCCTGTTCCAGCCCATGAGCCTAAAAGCACAGCATAAATCCAGTGGAATGGGGCTCGGGCTAGCCCATGTGCGTTATTTCCGTTTGGTCCTTTCCTGTTTCTCAAGATTGTGATGACTACTGAGCTTAAATTCAGGTAAAACTCGAGCCAAACACACATCAAAGGATTCTATGGGATCACTTCTGCTAAATCCAAATCCCTCATAATCTCTTACAGCCACTGACCCAAATTCGATTATCTTGAAATGATACGCCTCATCCAATAATTTTTCATGGCACCTTGCATTATCGTGATCGGTCCTAGTCCCAGATGGGTGGCAAAAATATTAAAGATGGGTCACATTAGGCCCAATGGGGAAAATAGTTTTCGGCTGAGCATATGTAATTGAACTAGCCTGTGGCTCAAGTTACACTTGAGGAAAACGGGCCTTCGTTACCCAGGTATTAGTCCAGACCACTTTAAGATGACCTTTACATGGTCCTGAACTTTGGTTTTGCTCATATATGGGCTATGCCTGGGTTGTGCTTGAAGGCAGACTTTATGACCCATATCTTCCCGTAAATTCAACACAAATCACCTGAATAATATACCAAAGGCCTGTTCCCTGGCCTGGCTTTTAGGGTTACAGGGTAGGTCAAGCTTGATTATTAGGATCAATAGCTTAAAATGCTGTGTTTAGATTATCTTTGGCCTGGCCCATGTTCCCAGTAGCTGGGTTGCAATTAAGAAATATTTGCCGTAATCTGTCTACCTCGGGGTTAATCAGGCTTCCAGTGATTTTGTCAGGGTTGCACCAAAATCAACTGCCTTAGGGGCATCAGTCTCAAACTGGTGCAAAAATGATCAATGAAGCACACTACGAAGTGTCGACTCAGTTCTTTATGGGCCTTAAATATAGGCGTGGGACCAAGTTAAATAGATGCGTGTTATATTTTGAATTCTTACTAATTTTTATCAATAAGACCACTTTCTAAATCCAGTTTACCCATGACTTTAAGTTTGAGCACTGGGTTTTGGTCTCCTATGGGAAGTTCTTCGGTCCACAACTTTAATTTAGAATGGTTCCACTTTATTGATTGGATCCTGCACTGCTTTTGTGCAGGACTTCCACAGGTTAAAAATTCATCTTTCAGCACCTGTGACTTTCATTGGCAGCCCTGCATGACACCCTACTACCCTGAAATCGAGCCTCGGATATGTTACTCTTTCCATGTGTGCGGGCTATCCTTTCCACTTTGTGGGCTTACTCCTCCCACCTTGTGGGCTTACTCTGCCTACTTATGTGGGCTCTCTTGGGTCCCAGCCCCCTAGGCTGGGGTACTAAAAATAAGTGATTTTTGTTATTTTCTTCTTCAAGTAACCATCACAATTTTTATAGACCCCAGCCCAAGTACAGTCTGTGGCATCAAGATCACAGGGCCCAGTCTTTCTCCCTGCTCCCTCTATGCATGGCCGTGAGTCAAAGACAGTAGATTAGGAGCACCTGCCTTGATGACGATTCACCACATTCAGGTTAAATTAGGCTTGGCCTGAAAAACTTTATTTTGGGGCAACAAGGTTTCAAATTGGCTTGGGTGCGGCCAATTCACTTTTCGGATGTTATCTTATCAGGCCTGATATTTAAGCACATGTATCATATCCCGGTTAGGGCGTGTTTCATTGGAACCATACCAGACCAGCACATGTACTCACACATTGGCCGAAATTGGCCCAGTCCCAGCCAGTCTAATTATCAGGGGAAAGGGTCCCCATTGTCAACCCACAAGGCCCATTCTCAACCCATGGGCCTAGAAACCCACTTCAAAGTGGCCGAGTCTCTGGCCAAGAAAAGGACTGCTCCAGCATGCTTGCAATGTTAACCTTGGATGCTGTGGTCGAGTTACTCGTCAGGGGCTTAAAAAAGTAAGAAGCTTCACCAACCTACTGTAGGGGAGTCATGGGCTTCAATAGGGTGAGGCCAAGGTGTATCCAAGCCCAGCCCATTTACAGTTCGGCCCATCTCTTAGGCCCAGTCTGTCCTTATCCTTTAGCTCAGCTGGTTTAAGGACACTTCTGAAGTGAGTTATTTCTACGAAGATAATGACTAAGACTTGATAATTTATCATATAAAAAAAAAAACTAAAATAAAATAAAAGGACTAAGCAACTTAATATTTGTTTTCCCAGCAACAACTTCCTTATGCATACAACCTGTGGTTGGTCAATTTCCTTCACAAACACCTAACCACTTCAACTTGTTTACTCCATTGGATCTTTGCCAATAATTTCGTATAATTTGTAGTAATTAAACTTTGGGGAGTTTAAAACAAGTTGATTACTTCATCAAACTAATATTGCCTTGACCTTAATCCGAATGCCAACCTATCGACTCCCATCTCCCTTTTTATTTTTACCCCAGCCCAGAGGGTTGAGACCCAAGGTAGTGCCTGCACACATATGGGAAGCAACCCACACAAATAAGAAGAAAAGCGGTATACGCCGGAAGGAAGCCCACACGAGTAGGAAAGGAGCCCTCATACACAGAAAAAGAGTCCACACAAGTGAGAAATGGCAGGGTACCCACATATCAAACCTTGGGTAACTGGGTGAGATAATCTCAAGTGCCCATCTCTCTTGAAATGTACAGCATTCTTGTTCCTGGTTCAACCCCAGGTTGTAATGTGAGATACATCTTGGTCAGCTCAATATATTAAAGAAAATTGGTCTCATGAATGACATAGATGATGGGGGAATACTCAAGTAAGCACCATAATATGATCACTCATTAAACTGGAGGAGTTGAGGTGATAGATAAAGGGATGGAATAGTATATTGGGATTACCATTTTGTTTGCTCCAAGATCTCATTTAGATCTTTCCATCTTCTACTTTTCCATCCTCTACCTCCGCAGAACACATCATCTATTCATCTTCAGTACAAGATATAACTTTGTGAGAAAAGTTGTGAATGTTCGAGCAATATTTGAAAAGTCAGGAATGTTGGAGCACACATGCTTCGCGTGAGGCACTTGCTTAATTTAACTATGGAGAAAGGTGGACCACGTCAGTAGCATGTGCTTCATCACTCTGTCCTTGGAATCTTTATCTCAACGCTGTCTCCTCTATTTTACTGGATCTCATAAAATTGTCTCCTCTCTTTTACTGGATCTCATAAAAATGTACCACTAGCTGGACAGATGACCCAATGGCACAGCCATGTGCTTGTGCATGTTGGTGGCCCAAGACAGGGGCCACCAGTAATCCACCATCAAAGTATGACTTTCAAACATTTATTATCATTAAATGATAAACATTTATTATCATTAAATGATACTGTTTTTGGTGGCTTGATACGTGGTTCTTAACATTCACACGTGATAGTGTTAATGAGGTAGAGATGAGAAAACCTTAATGTATTGAAACATTTGGATGCATGCAGATCATTGTTAGAGGCAAAGAAATAGATCTCCAAGATGAATCACGTAATGGGATTTATGGTTTTATAAGTTTCTGAATAAGCATTAAACTATAGGGCCTTTAAATAAATTATCATCATTATTTGACCTTGCGAATTGGGAGCCCTCCGCTCCAGTGATTTACTTGCATTGGGGGATGCTTGTTTTTAAGTGGGGTAAAGTAAAAGTGAGTAAATGTTACATCAATGGGCCTCATTTATCAGTGTGTTTTTTTTTTTTGTTTTTTTTTTGGGTAGAACTCGTATATCAATTGACAGGAGAGTTGTACTAAATTATGGAATAGAGGCCCACCTAATAAGATATCAGGAAACAGGCATTCATCTTTTAAGCTTAACACTCTTGAGTATGATAAAATATTTATCTTCCTACCAAACTAGAGGCCCACCTAATTAAGAACAAACTATCATTGTCAAAATCCTGCTGTCATCATCTCCGGGTAAATTAAAAAAAAAAAACCAAAAACACAATTTTCTCAGTCCAACCCACATGTTTTTCAATCCAAACGTGGACTGACGATAAATATATCATATATTAATGAACAAGGCCGTGGATAATATTTGTTTCTAGATCGAATTCCGTTCACTCAAACCCAACTTGTCATTTCCCTTGGGAAAGTCCTCTGAGATTAGAGAAAATCCCAACAATGGCATCTCTCCAATCAGCCATCACTCCTGGACTCAACCATCTCACTTCTGGTAGATCTCAGTCTCAAATCCGCAGTCCTTCTCACCTTCTACCAAAAACAACACTTGGGCATGGCTTCTGTTCATTGGTGAATCAAAAAACCTTACAGTGGGCTGTTATCAATCACAGAATGTGTTGTAGCATAACCTGTGCAACAATGTAATTTTTCACTCAAATTTCTTAATTTCTTCTCATTTTTTATCATTTTGAGGTCTTTGTGCTCATGGGTCTGCACCAATTTTGCATCTTAATAACTTGCACCTCGGTGTAGAGATCATTAGGTGGCACCGCAAAATATTCGAATCCCATTGTAGTACAGTTTCAGATTAACTTAAAATTCATTTATTTTGATTCAGGGGTGACAACCATCAATCAAACGCTCCACAACCCAAAAAACCCAAGCCAGTCTGGTAATAAGCGGTTGATCTGGGTTTGGAGATTCAGCTTTTGTTTCTTTATCCCTCTCTTCCATTTGCTGATTTGATTCGTTTTGCAGGTTCAATTGGGTTTTGGGGTGGATATTTTCAATGATTCTACCCTTTGCAAATCTTAAAGGGGGAAATTTACTTAGATTAGCAGGTAAGAAATATAAAGCAGCTTGCCCGCCACTACAAGATGATCTGAATTCCTAAGTATTAGTCTAACTTAGTAGTGGTTAATAGTTTGATGTTATTGTGTTAATGTTGGGGTTTGGGTGTTTAGGTCCTTTGAAGCAAATAGAGGAGGTGGTGGAGGAAGTTGAAGAAGTGGTAGAAATTGTAGAAAAGGTGGCAGAGGGAGTAGAGAAGGTTTCATCAGAGCTGGCTGAAAATATTCCTGATAATGAAATGCTAAAGGGGACGGCTTTGGCTGTTGAGAAATTATCTAAAGAAGTAGAGAAGGATGCCAAGCTAACGATGGAATTAATGCACAAGGTCTTAATCTCATCTCTCTCTTTTAATAAGTTTTGGTTTCATGGGTATACAATTTTATTTTTTTTTCAGAATACAACGTTCTTTTTAGTAGAATCATGGGTATACAATTTTTATTTTTTTTGGGGTAGAATCATGGTTAATACGACCTGATGAACCCTCAACTATACTACTACTACTACTACTCAGTGAGGGAAGCCTTATTCTGGGGGCATTGAGAATGTTAAGGAGAAATAGTCAATGACTCATCACAAGCATCTCTCGTGAGATAGACTTCTGTAACTAATTCTGTTTCAACTATTTGTAGCTTATCCCTTATATTTTGTAACCTCTTCAACTATTAATAAGAAACACCCACACCAAATGCTGTGTGGAAAATCATATTTTCAAAGTACTCACAGTTGAAACTTGGTATCAGAGCTTATCAAGACACACGTCTAAACAAGATGGAAACTTCTCCTGCATCTTCTTCCTCATCATCCTTGTCATCATCCACTTCCACCTTTGCTTTTCCCATTTTCACTCCAAATATCTCTCATGTACTCCCAGTCAAGCTCGACAGACATAATTTTTTACTTTGGTGATCTCAGTTCCTACCCATTCTCAGGCTTCACAATGCCATGCAAAGGCGGACCCAAAAAATGGAACTAGGGGGGTCTAAATGAAAATTATTAAAAGAAAATTATAAAATTATAAGGGGCAAAATAAAAAAAATACAAAAGTTCAAGTGGTGAAAAATAATATTTTGAAAACTTAAGGGGGGCCATGGACCCCCTTGGCCTACACGTAGGTCCGCCAGTGATGCCATGGGATATGTAGATGGTTCCTACCCTTGTCCATCACATTTCAATCTTGACAACAAAGGCAATCCCACTGACGTGGTCAACCCAGATTTTCTAAAGTGGCAAACACAAGACCAGACTTTGCTAAGCTGGTTTCTTTCTTCCCTCACTGAGCCAATCCTTGCTCAGGTTGTTGGTTTGTCTACCGCCAAGGACGTTTGGTAGACTCTTGAACGTATTTACTCTGCCCAATCTTGAGCTAAAATCATGTCCTTAAAAGTATCAGCTACATACCCTAAAGAAAGGGTTCTTATCCATGTCTAACTATGTGCAAAAGAAGAAATCAATTGCTGACAATCTGGCTGCTGTTGCTCAACCTGTGTCTGATTCCGACCTTACCTCCAGTCTTCTCAGCGGCTTAAGCTCTGAATATGAAGCTTTTATCGCCTCTATGACTACTCGCTTTGAACGAATTTCTCTTAACGAATTAACTGGATTTCTTCTTTCACAAGAAGCGCGTCTTGAAGAAAACTCAGTTGTCATTGACATGCCTGCAGCTAATGTGGCATCGCACTTAGTTGGTCCAGCCTCTAGAGGCAGAGGTTGTCCTCTGGCTCATGGTCGCAATAAAGGTCGTGGCGTGGCCGCAACACTTATGACTCTCAGCAGCAGTATGGGCAATACGTGCGTTCCTCCACTGGTAGGACTATTTGTCAAGTCTGCAACAAACCGGGCCATACAGCAATTTACTGCTATCACAGGTATGAACCTGAATTTCAAGGTGACAACCCTCCTCCAGCAGCATTGATGGATGGTTCTTCTATTGGCCCTAACAATGCCTGGTATCCAGACTCCGGTGCAACACATCATCTCACTGCAGACATGGCCAATCTCTCTACCCATTCAGAGTATCATGGTCCAGACCAGGTTCAAGTGGGCAATGGTAATGGCCTTCCAATTTCTCATGTTGGATCCTCTGTTCTTCATTCTTCCTCTCAGTCCTTTCGCTTGAACAATTTACTATGTGTTCCTAATATAACAAGAAATTTACTTTCTGTTAGACAATTCACTAGGGACAATAACGTCATCTTTGAATTCCATCCTTCCTGTTGTTTTGTTATGGATCAAGCGACCAGCCACATACTTCTTCGCAGGACAATTAGGGATGGTCTTTATGTTCTTCATCATTTGGACACTGCTTCCCCGTGTGCATTCATTGGAAAACGTACGTTTGCAGATATTTGGCATGCCCATCTAGGACACCCCTCAAATAAGGCCCTTGCCACTGTCAGAACTAATTATCATTTACCTTTTACTTCACCTACTTCTTCTTTTTGTGATGCCTGTCAATGTAATAAGAGCAAAAGACTCCCCTTTTACTCTTCTTTTTCACGTTGTACTCGTCCTCTTGAATTAATCCATTCGGATCTTTGGGGACCTGCTCCAATAACTGCAACTGGTGGCTATTGTTATTACATTCATTTCACTTATCATTTTTCTCACTTCATGTGGGTGTTTCCACTGTTTAAAAAATCTGATGCTTTGGCTGTGTTTATTTCCTTCAAACTGCATGTTGAGAAATTACTTAGGTTCCACATAACCCAATTGCATTCTGATGGGGGTGGTGAGTTCAAAAAGTTTAAACAGCTTTTAGCCTTACATGGCATTACTCACAGGTTCTCATGCCCTCACACCCATGCCCAAAATGGGATTGCAGAGCGAAAGCATCATCATGTAGTTGAAACTGGGCTCACACTTTTAGCACGTTCCTCTCTTCCATCACATTATTGGGACCATGCTTTCACCACTGCAGCCTATCTTATCAATCGCATGCCCACACCTATTTTATCCAATTTATTACCTTATGAGAAACTCTTTAACAAGCCACCAGATTACTCATTCCTATGAGTGTTTGGGTGTGCTTGTTTTCCAAACTTGCATCCATATAATAAAAATAAGCTTCAACCTCGGTCTATTCGATGTGTCTTTTTGGGTTATTTGAATATGCATAAGGGCTATAAATGTTTGCATCTGGACACTGGTCGTCTCTACATCTCTAGAGACGTTGTAATTAATGAATGTGATTATCCTCTTTCAAAATCAGTTGATGTACCACCATTGCCACCAACCTCCTTACCATTAGTTGTCAATACTTTTCCCACTGTCCAAATCTCTACCAATGAGGGGGTGAGCCAAACATCACATGGACACGGTGCTTCACAACATATGAGTGGTTCACCAAGTCCATCATCACCCACTACTAATGGTGTATATTCCCCTCTGCCTCTTTCACTCTCTGGCTCTAACCATCGTCACATGCCTAGTCTTACACCTCCATCTGGACCTGCATCTGCATCTGCATCTATACCTAGTCTTATAGTTGAAGCTGAACCTGGACCTGCCTTTCCACCTCAACCTGCAATTGGACCTGGTCATGCACCAGTACCTGATTTTAATCCAGCATCTGCACTTGGCCCTGGATATGCGCCTGAACATGCTCAAGTGGCCACTCATCCCATGGTCACTCGCAATCAAGATCACACTAGACGTCCCAAAGAGTACCCAGATTTTGTTACTACTAAGTACCCTCTGCCTCTAGGCCTTGTTGTTGCATGCTCAAATGATGTTGAGCCTACTAGTTTTACACGGGCCACTAAAGATCCCAAATGGCGAGCTGCCATGGAGGAAGAGTTCAATGCACTTATACGAAATGGGACATGGCAGGTGGTTCCTCATCGGCCACACATGAATTTAATTGGTTGTAAATGGGTGTTTTGAATCAAGAGAAAGGCCGATGGTTCAATTGATAGGTATAAAGCCAGGTTAGTGGCTAAAGGATTTCATCAACAGCAAGGCATTGATTTCAAAAAGACCTTTAGCCCGGTGATTAAGCCCACAACAATCAGGCTTATATTAAGTCTCGCCATAACTTTCTACTGGCCGCTTCATCAATTAGATGTGCAAAATGCATTTTTGCATGGCTATCTCAATGAAGAGGTTTATATGGTGCAACCCTCCGGTTTCCAAGATCATCATTTTCCAACCCATGTATGCAAGTTGAACAAAGCACTTTATGGCCCAAAACAGGCACCTCGTGCTTGGTATCATCGATTGAGCTCTTTTCTACTGACTATTGGCTTTGTCGATTCAAGGTCTGATACATCTCTATTTTTCAAGCGCTTAAATGATTATATTTTACTCATCCTCATCTATGTTGATGATATCATTGTGACCGGTAGTAGTTTGTCTCTTATCACTGCACTTCTTCATCTACTGCGTTCAGAATTTGTTATTAAGGACCTTGGAGCTCTTATTTTTTTTCTTGGTATTGAGATTATTCGCAACCACACTGGCTTATTGCTGTCTCAAAGCAACTATGTTTGTGACTTATTGCTTAAAACAAATATGGATGGGGCAAAACCCATGACCACTCCCATGGCTTCTGGTAGTCGACTCAATCGTTTTTCAGGACCCACATCCTTTTCTAATCCTTATTTGTATCACAGTACTGTAGGGGCTTTGCAATATCTCACCATCACCCGTCCGAACATCGCATTTGCTGTTAACAAGGTATCTTAGTTTATGCAGTCTCCTGCTGAGGATCATTGGACTGCTGTAAAGAGAATTTTGTGCTATCTTAAACATACTCTAACTTATGATCTTCTACTGCAACCTCTAACTCGAATGCAACTTCATGGCTTTACTGATGCTGATTGGGATGGATGCCCCGATGATCGCAAATCTACCAGTGGGTATGGTATCTTTCTTGGGTCTAATTTACTCAGCTGGAGTTCCAAAAAGCAGGCCACAGTGGCACAATCCAGCACAGAGGCTGAATATCGTGGTATTGCTCTAGCCTCTTGTGAATTATTATGGGTTCAGTATTTGCTATCTGAGCTTGGTTTTTCCATTCGGTTCCCTGCCATTGTATGGTGTGACAATATCGATGCTATTTATCTCTCTGCAAATCCAATATTCCACGGAAGAACCAAACATGTTGAGATTGATGTGCATTTCGTTTGTGATCTCGTAACCAAACGACGTCTTGATGTTCGCTATCTTTCTACAGTGGATCAGCTGGCTGACATCTTCACCAAGCCATTGGGTTCAAGGCACTTCATCGCTTTACGTGGCAAGCTCTTTGTTGCACAGTCACGCTTGAGGGGGTGTGTTAAGGAGAAAT
The DNA here is from genome assembly GCA_029852735.1 of Persea americana. Classification (NCBI taxonomy): domain Eukaryota; kingdom Viridiplantae; phylum Streptophyta; class Magnoliopsida; order Laurales; family Lauraceae; genus Persea; species Persea americana. Next base: position 56,268,364 of record CM056812.1, read on the forward strand.
AGTCAATGACTCATCACAAGCATCTCTCATGAGATAGACTTATATAACTAATTTTTTTTCAACTATTTGTAGCTTATCCCTTATATTTTGTAACATCTTCAACTATTAATAAGAAACACCTACACCAAATGCTGTGTGGAAAATCATATTTTCAAAGTACTCACCGTTCAAACTGAGAAATCCTTACAACTGCAGATTCCACACCAATTTCCACACATGACTTGGAATTTTTCTAGTACACTCAAACAGGCCTATACTAGATGAGTTGATGGTCTTCCCTTCTGTAATGAAAAGCTAGTGAGCTTTATCTTGCTCAAAACATCACAATTGATACAGTGACTGTATATTGCTAATTGCATTTTCTTGCAGGTTGATGATATAAAAGGAGAAGTAGAGAAGGAGCTGGAGCCCGCCGCAGGTGAAGTAGCAGGAAAGGGATCAGGACATGGAACAGAGGCATGAATCACGTGGACTGATTCGGTCAACCAGATTTCTTGATCGTCTGCCTATTGCAGTTGTCTTGCATGTGCCATTGGAAGCATATCCTCAAAGTAGGCCATGTAAATTGCTACTCTTATTAACACTTCAGGTGGGCTGCGTGGGCACAATGTACAAATTTGTATGCCTGATATCCAAGTCAGATGACCTCTCTAGTAGGCCACATGTCATAAGTGGCTTGGATTTTTTGCATATGCAGCTGCGTATGTGTATGTTAAGAGCATTTAAAGATATTGTTTGTTGGTTTAATCTTTTATTACCTAATAGACACGTTTGTTAATAGACATCTTATATGCTAATATTTTATGTTTTCTGTTTCAATTGTGACAAAAGTTTTATGCCATCCATCAATCTACTTCTCATCCTTTATTGAAACTTGAATAATGTCTTATGTATAATTTTTTAAAACTACTAATAGGAGAGTTAATAACATAATGGTTGTGGTGTTGATCAGCCCTATTAACTAGAGTTTGTGCAAAAAAGGCAGCAATCGGATAAGCAATTGATTTGGTTGATTTGCATCTTGTGAACAAGCAGCTAAAACTTATGAATAAATGTGATAAATAGTGAATAGGACTGCATTAATCGTGTTATTCATCATATGACCAAACCTTGGTCAACTCCCATTGGAGTACAATTTGGAGACATCTCTTATAATATGGAGAGGACTTCATTTCGAACTGTTCAGATTTTCAATGTGTGAACCCCATTGTAAAGTTTCACTCCTTCATAAATCCTCTAAGTGAAAGACTCGAGTGGGATCCACACTCATGGATCCAACATGAGGAGGCAATGCAATTATGGCTCATTTGATTACCGTATGGTTATTGTTAGGATTTTAAGTGTGTTGGTTAAATTTATGGGTTGGATAAAACTCTGGGAGTTCATTGAGTTGTATTTCATATTTAGAAAAGGATTCCGAAGATAGAAGGTTGGAAGGACTCTACGAAGAAAGTCTGAAAGCATTAGAAGAAAAGGCTGGAGGAGAAATTGCACTGAAATTTCGGATCAACCAGATTGGGGTCCTCTCGAGCGACCACTTCATCCGCTCGAGCGGACATGTATCACAATGGCCATCGCTGAAATAGAACCTCATCCGCTCGAGCAAATAGTGGGTCCGCGCTCGAGCGAACATGTGGCAGAATCCTACGAAAAATTAGAAACTTATTTCTAATTGTACCCAAACTGCTTGTTTTAATCTTAATCAAGTTAGGTAACCTTAAACACGTCCCAATGGTTATTTAAAGGACTCAAGGACTATTCTAAAGAGATACCACACCTTTCAAGTTCTGAATTAGATATTAATTGAGAGAATTCTTTTCTAGAGATTTATTAAGAAGTTGTGCTGCCAAGTTCTTTAGAGCCAGTATCTTCTGCATCATTTGTAGAAGATTATTTTCTTGTGAGAAGATTTAAGGAGTCGAGTGGTGGATTGAGTCTGTTGCAATCAACGATGTGAAGTCGTTGAAGCGTAAAACGATACAATATAACTTCAATCCTTAGGTAGGGGATATCTTGGGAGGAAATATGATTTTCTTGTAATTGCGAGATTCATAGTATTTGATTAGTTCCACTTCGGATCCGTGGTTTTTCACTCGGTTAGGGTTTTCTACGTAAAAATCTGGTGTCTTTATGGTGTGTGTGCTTGTGATTTTTTTCCCGCTGCATATTTATTGTTTTCGCACACTTTTGGGCTGATTTATTGAGTGGACCAATCTAGAGATCTCGTACCCTAAACTTTCAGTTATAAACTGATCAAGTTGTGATTGCCTCAACTGGTGCCATCTTAAATCTACATCTGAATCTATAGTCTAGGCTTTGACTGGAGGATCCATATTCACGACAATAATTGGTTATGAGTCAGGATCCATATTCACAGACAATACGAGCCATTTATATCTAATTGGTTATGAGCCATGGCCAAGTTGGGTCTTTGGTTAAAATCAAACGAATACATGGTAGACTATAATTATCATTGCCACTGTTGTTGAAATTCAATCCATTGATGAGTAATGCATAAAATCTGGCCTGATGCTCGATCATAGGAGGATAAGAGTGTATAAGGAGTTGTACCAATCAAAGGTGCTCAGAAAGGGCTCTATTGAGCTGAATTGTACATGCAGTCTGCATATAGGGGAAAATTTTCCTTGTTTCCAAGTTTTGGTGGGTTTTGGGGCACTAGACAAGACCCATAGCTTGAATAACAATTAGACTGACTTTAAGGGCCCATTTGTTTCATAATTGGACACCTGGGATTGGATTTCTTTTAAGTGGTTAAAAATGAAGAACGAACCAAAGGAAAATACCAAAGGGTACCATCGAATAACCAGTCCTTTATAGAAATTAAATAAAGAGATGATAGAAAATAAATACTCAGCCATCACCCTGTAATTTAATACGCACGAAAGTCAAGTTCCAATCTACGTCTCCATATCCTTATATCGTTTACTCCTCATCTCTTTAACAATCTTTCCATGGAGTTCATCTCAACGAGAATATGTATTCAATTCTGTCCAGCATGACGGGCCATATAATAGCTAACCTGGATCTACTACCATTGTTGAAATCAGTAGAAATCTGAAGAACATTCATTTGATAAAAAACAAAAAAAAAGGAAATGCATTTGGTGGAGATGACGTTTGTGTTTGGTGGTTCTCCATGTCCACGTGCCAGTGGAAAAAAAAATGGCCAATGAGTGGAGAGAGTCCCTTGCAAAAATCATACAACGCGTGTACGATTGCTTTTTCTTCGTTTTCTATTCGTATTCAATTATACACATTGTTTTCATTCATATTATAACAAATTTCTTCCTGGGTAGGTGGTTGACAGCACATTGTTTCTTCAAATCCAATGTAAGCAATCAATCATCTAGTTTTGTAAGGTTAATGGCTTTGTGAAGACCACCTTCTCCACTTACCTCTTGCTATATTCTCCTTTCACTTCAGAGAAATCAACATATGGGCAAGCTGATTTTTCTCTTCAAGAATCAAGGACATGGCACAAGTCGATAAAGGAGAGCAAACAAAACCTGAAACAAAGATGTAATCTTCACTAGAACTTACTGCACTTCCTTTCTCTAGATTTATTTTCTTTTATAGTGTTTTCTCCTCTTTGATCTTGTAAGGCATAAGGTTTATCATATGCCCCCATTTGTCTCAATTCATTGTAAACTCATCTGATCAGATTCTTGTAAGTTGATTGTGGGCAGCAAGACATGAGCGAGGGGTACCCCTTTTTTCAAGGGACACCTATGAGTTTGTCTGATCATTGGAATCATTCAGTTCATTTAACTTTGAAACTTTAAAATTGCATTGATTGATGCAGAGATAACAGACTTCAGCTAGCAGCCCCACGTTCTTTTAGACCCACTATTCCTACCTGGTAAGTGGCCAAAATAAATTTTTTTTGTTTAGATTCCTAAGTTCCTTTTTTTTTTTTTTTTTTAATCTAGCCCATTCATTCTTTTTCCTACCTGGTATGTGTAGTGTGTGACGATTCTGCGATTTCTTTCACAGGGCTTGGGTTTTAGGTTCAGTAGCAACTCTAACTCTACCGTTTTGGGCGAAATGGACGAGGATATTTTTCAAGTTAGGAGGTAAGCTTAGGACTAATTAATTATGTACAAGAGATGAATCATGCATATTGCTTATTGTGCTAGTAAAAGCAACCCATGTGTATGTTGTTGTAAGATGTTGTGGTTTTAACGAGGTGAAGGGACTTTGGATGCTTTAGGTGCGGTGGAAAAGGTGGTTGAAAATGCAGCTGAGGCTGTGGAAAATGCGGCGGAGATGGCGGAGAAGGTACTTGAAGAGGTGGCAAATGAGCTTCCCATGGATGGACAGCTGAAGGATGTCATTCTGTTAGCTGAATGTGCAACAAAAGAAATAGCAAAGGACGCTGAGCTAGCTATAACCTTCGTGCATAAGGTTTTTGCTCTCTTGCACTCTCAAAACCTTTCTTGGAAGGGAACTCATGCACCCAAGACCCAACTGCTTTAGCATTTGGGTCCTAACCATTGATTGGGGCAGAGGCTCAACCCCAGAGGCAGAGGTTTATTTGATGAGGGTTTTGTTGAAAATGAAGTGAGTTTTACTAGATTGGAAATGTCGTGTGTTTGGGAGGGATTGGTGATGTCCATGTTCTTATGAAAATGCAGGTTGAAGGATTTATCAAGCAAGAGGAAGAGATGCCCAAGACACCTCATACTGATCAAGAACAACCAGAGCGAAAAGAAGCTAAAGACAGCTGAGGATCTTTCATCCTTAGGATTTCTTAGTCTGTTTGTTTATTAGGGAATAATCTTTTCTTATCTATTTAATTGGATATGCTGCTTCTTGGACTTGCTATTGTAACATTTTTGTAAAAGCAAATTTGTCGGGAGTGATTTTTTTAGTTACTTCTGATTAACTTATGGGTAGCAAAAGAAATCCAGGGTGGAGAGGCTAATTTATTGGGTCTGGCCTGTTCAAATTTCAGATAGTATGAGGAACAATGTGTGGCCCATGAAGGATGTTACTTTTCTGGTTTGATTGCCCATTAGCATTCCAAAAATTATTCAAATGGCCAGGATATGGCATGGCTTGACATGGCGTTTGTGTAAATGTGTGCGCGCGCGCGGGAGAGAGAGAGAGAGAGAGAGAGAGAGAGAGAGAAAGAGGATAACATATAAACAAAATTGTTAGATCATTCACTTTTTTGCCTCCTGGAGTTCTGTGAGAAAGATTCTCCTAATTTTCCAAGTATTCTTTATAGCCAAAGTATCAAACCACTGCATTACCTTGTGATCAATTCCTGTATGTGATTGCATTAATCTTGAAAAGGACCAATAATCACTATAGATGATCGAAATCATCTGCTAGAGTAATAACCATATAAACTTAATTATCTTCAAAATAAACATGAATTCATGTTGGAGAGGAATGGTTTAAGAAAGGAAAGGGTGTCGGCATATCTCAAGTCAAAGCACACCATCATCACAATCAAGGAATTTTATCAATTGCTGTAAGCTTCTGTAGCCAATTAAACATGCATTCATGTTGGCGAAAAATATAAGTATATGTTGCTAAGAAGTGCACGCTTGATGAATATAACTAGTTTATAAAAAAGATCTAAGAAAGAGACATAAGAGAAAATCCATGGCAACCTCAATAGAAGCGAAAATAAAGAGATGTCAGTTCGAAATGGTAGGAGCCTGAGCAGGAATGCATGAGTACTTACCAGGAAGAGGGGGTGGGGTGGGGGTGAGTAGAAGCATATACACAAGAGATAGAAACAGAAGTCATGTATAATGTATTAAGAAGTTTAAGCTAAAGAAATTAAAACACAACATTAACATTAATAGGCTTGCTCTTAAAATAAAATAAAACACTAATAGGCTTGTGTGGAAAAGTACCATTACAATAAATAAGTGAAAACATTACAATAAAAGAGAGAAGGCAATAAATAATGATGGGGATGAAGAAGATGATGACAGTAGGTTAAGAAATTATTATGATTTCATATAGTACCATTACAATATTTTAAGTGAAAACATCACTATAAAACATAGTATGTATTGAAATTTTTCTAGTATTATCACAGAAATTTCAAAATGTCGCCAAAAAAATGAAATATTTCAAGAGAATTAAAATAAAAAAGAAGAAAATGGAAAAAAAAATTTCAAGATATTGTTTTTTTTTTTTTCAGTTATTAAAAAGTATACTATTGAATAAGATATTTTCCCTGATAAACTTCTAAGAATAACCTAAAAATTTGAAAATATCTTTATATTTTCTCCTTTTTTTCCCTGGTGAGAATCACCACACTGAAATGGAGCAAACTCATCGGCAGGGCTTACTTGGGGCTACACTAATCACGGACAGATGAGAGATGAAAAGACCTCAAAAAAACTTTCAGGTGTGCAAAATATCAATTTATCAATCCCATTAAATCATCATAGCTCATTGAACTCCAACTTTAAGTTTTATGATTTCAAACGCAGGAGCGCTCATGGCCCAGGTCCGGCCCGCTTTAGGCTGCTGGTCTTGGATTAAGTGATGAAAAGTCCAAAGCCCGGCTCGGCCCATGTAAGGAATGCCAGTAATGTAATTTAATTAGTCCAAACAATTGCCAGTGAGTTTGATTTGTTCCTGCGTGACTGACTAAATGAGTGGGTCAGGCCTGGCTTTTATGGCCAGGGTCGGGCTTAGTCTGGGCTTAGGCTTGTGTTTCTAAAGTTGGGTCTAAAGTTAGAGTCCAAGCCTGGATATCCCTTAGCTCGGTCTGGCCCAACCAACCATGAAGTGTCATTCTTTTTTAAATTCCAATACAAGAGTGGGCAAAGGTTGGATAAGTATCAAATTTAGGCCAATCCCAATATCATTTGCAAGTTGCGAAATCTAATCATAAGCGGTCCAGATGAACCCAAAAACAGAGGGGACCATAATCAGAACCAGATGAACGGTTCAAATCAAAAATATTTCTACTTGTATATATTTTCTTCCCCTTATCCGGTCTCGCCATAGAAACAGAGCAAAAGCAGCAGAGAGAGAGAGAGAGGAGAAATATCTGTTGGTGATGGCGCTTCGTCTTCCTCGTTTTCCCTCCACTGTTTTTGGCGGGAAGACTCAGCAGAAGCAGCAGAAAGATGTTCCCAATCTCTTCTCATGGCCAAAACCCTCCCAATTCAAAGCCCCTCTTTCTCTTTCCTTCTCTCCACTCACTCGTACTCGTACCCGTAACCCCAACAACAACAGCACCCTTTTCTTCCCAGTCTCCTTAGCCACCCAACAACAGCTTCAAACCCTATCAAGCGATTCTCAACAGCAGCAAGAACCCATTCCAGATCGTACGAGACTCATCGCCCAGAACATACCTTGGACCTGCTCTGCCCAAGACATTCGCAGTCTCTTCGAAAAACACGGAACCGTAACAGATGTCGAGGTATGAAAACCATGCCCACTACCTGTTTGAGATTTTGAACTATGGGTCTATCTCCCTTTTCCATTTTCTGAAGTGGGTTTCTTTTGTTCTGTTATGTTAACCTCTCTGCCCACTACCTGTTTGCAATGTCGGGGTTTGAATACCATGCCCGCCACCTGTTTGAGATTTTGAACTCTGGGTCTATCTCCCTTTTCCATTTCCTGAAGTGGTTTTCTTTTGTTCTGTCATGTTACCCTGCAATGTCGAGGTTTGAAAACCATGCCCGCCAACTGTTTGAGATTTTGAACTATGGATCTATCTCCCTTTTACATTCCTGAAGTGGGTTTCTTTTGTTTTGTTGTGTTAAGCTCTCTGCTCACTACCTGTTAGCAATTTTGAATCATGGGTCTATCTCAGTTTTTTGTTTTCTGAATTGGGTTTCTTTTCTTTTGTTTTGTTAAGCTCTCAATGTTCAATAAGTTTAAGAATAGAGGGTTGGCGTTTGTCACTATGGGTTCGGAGGAGGAGGCGCTTGCGGCACTCGAGAATCTCGATTCGTATGTAAGGATTTTGGATAGAAAGTTTGTGGGCTTGTCTTAAATGATTTATGATTTTTGTTTCTATTGAGGTTCTTGTATGGAGAAGTCGGTTATTTGGTGTAGGAATTGGATGGCCGGGTCATCAAGGTCGAATTCTCTAGGTCATTGAAGAAAAAGCCTTCTGTGACTGCGGATTCAGTGAAGATGTACGATGTGTTTGTGGGGAATTTGGCTTGGAAGGTGACGTCGAGTGATCTCACAGAATTCTTTGGTGGGGAGAATGGAAATGCTTTGCGAGCTGAAGTTGTCTATCATACAAATCCGAGAAGGCCTGCTGGCTATGGGTTTGTATCTTTTAGTTCCAAGGAGGAGGTGGAAGCGGCCATTGCCAATTATGATGGAAAGGTAATTCCAGTTATAAGTAAAACTAAGTTATTGCCTTCTTACATGTAAACTGAGTTAAACACTCACCTGTGGTTACTCCAGTTCCATCTCAAATACTAGGACTTCAGATGGGTAAACCTCAGGGGATCTCCTGAGAATCAAATTTACAGGAGATCCAAAAAACCACCTTTGATTTACTTATAATTCTTGTTACTAGTATCTGAGTTGCCGGTTATCAGATTTACTGGGTGGAGAGATGCAGAGATCCAAATGAGCTTCCCCTTTTTTTTCCTTTTAATGGCTGACAATTGCTAGTCAAGGATGTAAAATAAATAATTGGTTTAGCCCATAGCTTGTTAAGAATGAACTGCAGCATGGGAAATTCAAACTCTACATTTGGAGATGTTTCTGGTATGGGTACGTAAGTAAGTGCATTCATCACTAAAAACTGTTGAGGAACTCAGTACATTCACACATTACCAAATACTGTTGTGAATTTTGTAATTATGGGTATTGAAAGCAGGAAACTGAGCTGCAATTCTCTTGCAATTATTTTGGAGCTCAGACCATATCCCTCTCTTTTGTTAATGTATTTCTATTATTCATAGAAGTTCTAGTTGCTTGATCATTGCCCATCATACAATAAGTTGCTTGTACATCTGAGAAATGCATGTTTAACCAAAATGTTTGTTGGATCCCTTGTGAAGTTTTCTGGTCACTATGTTTTTAAGTGTGTTAAACATTGTATGAATATTGCTTATGTTTGTGCATGCAGAGATAGGTTATGGTTTACTGTATTGGACCTATTTAATTGTATATAAACCAGTGTGTTTATTAGTGAAGTGCATCTTTCTACATATACACATCTTAAGTTTTCATTCTCAATGGTGTGGGGTATGTTATTACAATTTTGAATTACTCTCCTTGTAGGAGTTTTGATATTGGGAAAAAGATGTCATCATTTCACTACAATTGCCTCCTTACATCATCTTGTTTTTCTTGCTGTAGGAATTGATGGGTAGATCAATTCGTCTTCACCTTAGTAAAAAAGATAATGCTAGGTTTGAACGAGAATCAAAAGGTAGCAAATTCAAAGAGGAGTCTGTCAAGGTAAATGATAATGAAGGACCAGCAAACAATGCAGATGAGGTGTCCAGTGAGGCAGAGTGAGCTTTTCGCATTTTCGAATAACTCATTATCAAGTTGAAGGAATTGTTATCAAGGTAAATCCAGTTTTGCAGTTGTCTATTTCAGCAGATAGCAAAAGGAATTTCATGTAATATTCCAGTTGTCCTTTCTTGTCCAAAATGCAAATAGTATGCTTTTAATCTATAAGTTTGCATTTGTTCCCTTTGGGATACACATTGGACTGCCCGTTTGTTCTGTCTAGAACAGTGATTGTTTATTGACGCTGGTATTTGATATAAAATACATGATACAACACTTCATCACAAAATGCAAAGCCACATAAAATATCAAAATAGAATGCTTTCAATATAGCTGCTTGTACAGTCCTTCCATCCTCATAATTTTAATAAGAAAAATATTCCACTATAAGAATATATTGGAATTATTAGACTCACACAAGCTTTTATCCAAGTACCAAATTTTGTGAATAGAATGCTTTCAATGTATTTGCTCATATATTTCTTTCATTCTGATCATTTAAGTAAGAAACACAAATATTCCAATGTTTTGGAACTATTGAACTATACAAATATAGTTGGTTGAGGAAGTAACGATGGCAATATAATTTTGATCTTGAATTAGTAATTATTTGATCTAACATCTCGTAATTGTATAAAATTAGTCAGTCATCAAACTACTAGTACATTTCAGCATACTATCTAAAGAGGGAAGAAACCCATGCTAGGAGCCTCCAGCAGTCCAATCAGGAAATCAAGAACTTCAGCATCATTAGTGTTCCTATCCCTACACAGGCTGGAGAAATTCCTTCTAACATTCTTAGAGCATCAAAACTGAGCTTCCACCAGCCCTCTGACAGGAAACCACCGAGAAATGAGAGAATAGGATATTGCGGAAAGCTGAAAAGAGAACATGTATTTCGAAGAATTATGGCGTCATACATCAGCAACAAGGAAACACCCCTGGCCCTGAGGGCCATTTCCAACATCAATTTGGTATTACATTAATATGGTCATAGCATAATTAAGGACCTTAACTGACAACCTGATGTAAATAAAAATACACCACAAGTCTACAACAAGCCTTACAAATGGAGATTGATAAGAGAATCCACACACAAATATGGAACATATGTAAGATTGAGCCAAGCATAGTTTAATCCTATGAACCACAAGGGTTGTTTAATCCTATGAACCACAAGGGTTGTCTAGAACAGCATGTCCAGCACACAAGGATCCACATACAAACGTGATGTGTAAGATTGAGCCAACCACAACTTATTGAGCTAAAAGCTCAAGCTATTAGTGACCGGCATAACAAAACAATGTATATCAACACTTAGAACCCATTCATGGGATTAAGTTGTTGTTGGCTCAATCTTACACATCACTCTTGTATGTAGATCCTTGTGTGCTGTACATGTTGTTTTAGACAACCCTTGTGATTCATAGGATTAAGCGACCCTTGTGGGTCTTAGGATTAAACTCTGCTTGGCTCAATCTTACACATGTTCCACACTTGTGTGTGGATTCTCTTATCAATCTCCATTTGTAAGGCTTGTTGTAGACTTCTGGTGTGTTTTTATTTACATCAGCTTGTAAGATTGTGTCAATTGCTTTCTCCAATTTTCAAACCAGGCATCCTAGCCACACTCTGCCATATTTGCTGCGACATAATGTCCTTAATTATGCTATGACCCTATTAATGTAATGCCGAATTGATGTTGAGAATGGCCCTTAGGGCCAGGGGTGTTTCCTTGTTGCTGATTTATGACACCGTAATTCTTCGAAATACATGTTTTCTTTTCATCTTTCCACAATCTCATATTCTTTGAAGGCTGGTGGTAGCTCGGTTTTGATGCTATGTGAATACTTTAGATCAAAAGCAACTCTGCTTGAACCATTATGGGTTGGAATGGATCTCCATGGTTAGATCAGTCGGGGGAACACCCTGAATTTCCACAACTTTTTTTTTTTTGGTACATCGAGGGCAGCCAACTCAGATGCAGATTCTCTAGTGAAGGACGGTTTTGTGTGATATCTTGACGTTTGATTTGTAATTTAGTTCTATCCCATTTGTTTCTTGGATTTCAGGGTTGTTTCTTGCATTGGGGAATTGCCTTTCTTTTGTATTATTTTGTTGATTTCTTTAATAAAATCTCAGTTACCTTTCAAATGGCAGTAGCAGTGGATGTGTAAAATCTAAATTGGTCTAGTTCTTCTAGATGATTTGAGCTGAAGGATGGGAGTTGAAGGAGAGGAGGCAAGTGACCAACAATGTGATGCAGAAGATGATAAGCAACATCCTGCCAGCCAGTATTGCAGCCCACAGAAGAAAGTTCTCATAACTTATGCTACATTTGTTTTTTTTTTAATGAAAGAAACTTTCTCCTATTTGATTACGTAAAAAGTAACCTTTTCCTAATGTGATCCAACAGTGATGTTGCTATTGTTAGAGGTTGTTAGAAAGAAAAGAGTTGGTCCAACAAGGTAAAACTACAGAACATGTTGATTAGTAAATTTGTATCTAGAATTCCTTTGTGTGTGCGTTTTATGCTTCTTTTGAAGCTTACCTTTCTTTTTCCAACTTTTGTCCTGAAAAATGCTCGCTCTTCTTTGCATTATGTGTATACATGCAATAGGTTATGGTTTTCTCTGTTGCAATAAGAAAGCTGATGCTGCTGTGAAGTCATGAAACTGGAAAAAAGAAAAATAATTGTCCAGATACTTTGCTTTCATGATAAAATGGTTTAACTTGTGTCATCTTTTGTGTTCAAGAGATCATATTGCACATTTTAGAAGCCAAAATATCAACTAAAGGTGTTTTATCAATAACAAAATTTCACTGATGAAATATACAGAAATCTGTACTATTTAAAAAGATTTAAAAATTGCAAGAATGAGCAAACGAAACAACTTTTACTTAAGATTTTGCTAATGAATCTGCCGCTTTCAATGGCTGTTCTATGTATGTGAACAAAGGATAAAGGGTTGAATGAGCTTACAATTCTGTCTCTAGCAATGTTAGCTAGTAGCCATAGAATGGCATACCAAACATTGTTGGCCTAACATGACGCATATCCAGCATTGTTGGGCCATCCAACTGCTGGGGTGGGGCATGCTTCAAAAATCTTTTGAATCAGAGTATCCCAGCCGTCCATAATGTTATCTCTGTTCTACTGCAAGAGGATAGTTATCGATTACTGTGATATTAGGGCTGTTAATCCGGCCCTTTGATGAGGCGCCCGGCCTGCCAAGGTGCTGTGGGTATTGTGGACTCACCCAAGGCGCCAAGTACTTTGGCCCGCCTGCATATGTGAGGGTAGGGTATCGGCTTATTCCTGCCTCGACCCCAGCCCAGTGGTTTTGGGCCCACCATGATGTGGCAGGCAGATCATCTACCATGGAGACAACTACATGCATGGTCATGGTGGGGTACACCTCAAGAAATCAAGCCTATAGAGAAGGTGAAGGTGAAGGTGGCTACTAGGCCACCTGCTACACACGTGGCAGTTGGGATGGACGATTCGTTAGGTGGGACAGATGGGCCTGTGTCTACCTGCCTGTGATGGAAGCTGGCGTTGCGGTTAAGAGACGGCCGTTTATAGGCCCTCTGGCCTCTACCAGTGACCTAGAAGTCAACGTCACGACGTCTGGGCCGTTGCCTTGTTTACACAACCACCCCATCCTAATAAAAAAAATGGAGATGAAATTCCAAATGGATCCTTGAGCTGGAAATTGGAAGGGTAGGAGTAGGACTCAGGCGATGAGTACGAGGGCATTTTGGTCAAGTCAAAAACAACTCTACAAGTGGGCCCAGTCATCTTGGAGAAAGTGACTTGCATTGTGAAATACATGTTTTTTCCTCTTTTACAAAAGACTGCGGACTACTGAAGTGACCTTGCAATACCAACTTCAGTACACAACACTTTAGCCTTCATACATTGTGCTGTCAGAAGATTTGATCTTATGGGTTGAATTTGTCGGATGTGAGAATAAATTGACTTGTGCTCGTATTTGTTTGAAGGTATTTTTGGGGTGAATCATCTGCTTGGAAAGTTCTTTAAATGTCATTTTTGTGTTGTAAGATCTTTAGAATTTCAACTTTTAAAATAACATTTTGTATTTAAGCATTTGTGAAGTCAAATTGGGGCAAAACGTTTTGGGAAATTTATAAGCCCCCAAGCTACTTAGAATTCTTGCAACCAGCTTGTTCAGGGAATTGAATACTTGGAAAGTATGAAAAAATACGTAAAAGCGAGGGGAGGTTGAGGGCCGGAAGGGCAAGTCACTGAGTGAAGTCATTTCATGTTATGTCATTTAAAACTTTATAAGATATTAAGAAAGGAAAGGGATTTTGGTGAATGATTATTGTAATTCTTATTTTCGTGAGAAGAGTTAGCATAAAAAAAATATTTTGCCACTCATGAAAATAGTTGATGTGGTATATCAGGTGCCCAAACTTTTACCTGAATGGGCTTTGATATTACATCTTAGGTCTATCAAACTTGATACATTGTCGCGAACAAGACCTTAGCTTAGGCATGTCAAATGGGTCGTGCCAGGCCCAGATCACGGCCCCGCACGTGTCATGAGCTAGCAAAGGGGCATACCTCTTTAAAAAAAAATTTCAATTAATTTTTTTCGCCTTTTTGGTATTACACGGGCATTCATCACATTACAAAAGTATACAAAAAAAACAAAAAAGAGAAACATCTGACCTACCTTCCTTATATTGGGCCCACCCATCAGAAGTGAAGCTCATGGTTTCTTTTTCTGTATTTTCTCCCTTTATTTCAGGATTTAATAAGAAAATAAAAGGAAAAAAAAAAACTAACGTGATATGCCGCTTGTTGAATTTTTCAAAGCCAAGAATTATGTAGTTGTGTTTTTTTTAGGATATAAATATTGGTTTGGAGTAAAAGGTTATGGTAAATTGCTTTTTACAGGTGCCTCTATCATTTCTAACCAAAAAGGCAAAAATGGGAGGAAAAATAGTTCCCTTAAAGTTGGTATTTTTGTTCAAATTACTCAAATTAGAATGGAAAATTTTGAACTGTCGTGTTTTGTTTTTCGTAGTTATTTTTCATATAATGGCCCTGGCGGGTTGTGCCTAGCGGGCCTGCCATTATAGATGGGTCGGCTCATAGAGTTCAGTGCCAATTCCCCTGACCCAGCACAGGTCATGTCGTGCCATGGGCCATTGGCTGTTTCAGCTTGGTCTGGCCCATTGGACATCTCTACCTTAGCTCAGGCCTTATGGTCCATCTAAAGCCTCAATATGGATTTGCAGACTACAATCCTTACAAAGGCCCTAGCTCAACCCCATCCGAGTTTGACCCAAATTCAGCTTATGCTTTTCTCATAATTTGCTTAATGAATTTGAATTAAAATATGGAGTATGGTCTTGCTACCATCATTTTTTTTCCTTCCCATGATCTGTCTACTCTTGGTGCGACCACCGCACGACCTGTTCCAACTACCCATGAACTCTTTCCTCCTGTGAGAGTAGAACAATTCCAATGTCCGGCAGACCACCGCAATTGGACCCATATGGTTTCTTTACACAATCAAACATTCATAAAAAGCAAAATTTCTGAGCATAGTCTTTAACGATCCCCCCTCTCAGCTATTATGCTGAGGGCTGTGGCATATTTATAATATCACACAAACAGTTGCCATTTACATAAACAAAGTCTCCCTTTAATCTTTCCTCATCTTTCCCAAGGCCCCCAACGAAAAGCTGCAACATTTCCTTCAATCCAAAGTCCAAACACATGGTTAGTATAGAATTCTCTCCTCTTCTTTTGATTCATGTCCAATGAATGGAATATTACTTTCTCATCTTCCTTCACATTTGGTTTTTTTTTTTTCACTAATTTTATGTATGTGTGTTTGAATAGGGAGAAGAGAAGAATGAGAAAGAGAAGACATGGCCACCATGGTTGAATCCTCTCCTCACTGCTACCTTCTTCCTACCCTGCAAATTCCATGGAAATTCTACCAAGAATGAATGCAACATGTATTGCTTGGACTGCATGAATGGGGCCTTATGTACTTATTGCCTTGTTCTACACCGCGAACATCACGTAATTCAGGTTAGACGTCCCTTAATTCTTTTTATTGATCTTCTCAATCAGAATTTTCAAGTTTCCGTTCTTTGGTTGGTTTCATTTCATGGATTTTGGTTTCATCTCATTGCATGTGTTGTGAGGATCAGGGAAAAGAAAATATTCTGGCATTTATGGTCCTATGGAAAGCAAATACATAAAGGTCTTCTTTTGCAATAACTTGTTATAGTATTTTGTATAAAAAGCATGGAACGAATGGGAGAAAAATAGGCATTCGTGAAGGGAAATGGGTTTCTTGTGATTGTAGTATTTACTATTGTATGATCACTGTGGCCCATTACCTAAAAGTTAGGTGTAGGACAGGCCATGACCATCCATGTGATAGAGATACCCTCAAGAGGGTGGTGTGTCCCACTCATCACCCTTGTCACATTGTGAGAATAATGGTTCTGTGGGGGAATATGGAGGAAGGAATACTCAACTTGCTCGGCCATGCAAATGACACATGTGGGGTCCACCTTCTTTTGATCCGAACTGTTCTTATGGTGGGCCACATCATACTTCATGGGTGGGAGAGACATCAAAAAATCCTGTGGACAATTCTTCTCTCTCTGGGTCATGTTGTTTTAGTTTTTGATTGTTGTGTGATGAAACAAACAGATACGTCGATCTTCGTATCATGATGTGATTCGGGTTTCAGAAATTCAGAAGGTTTTGGACATATCAGGCGTCCAAACATACATAATCAACAGTGCCCGAGTGGTTTTCTTGAATGAAAGACCACAGCCCCAGACCCAGTCTCGCCCAGGAAAAGGCCTGGCTAACACCTGCAAGTGCAAGGTCTGCGACAGGAGCTTGCTCGATACTTTCTCCTTCTGTTCTTTGGGTTGCAAGGTAAGAAAACTTGATACACAAATCTTGCCAAAACATGGTTAAACACATCTTGGGTCTTATGGTGATATGCATTCCACATTCATTTCAACAAGTTCTCAAGTGATTATATTGATGAGATTGATCACATTGACTGAGTTTGGACTCATACATATTCATGGGTGTGCCCCCCCTCATTACTGTTCACATTCTTTGAGTGTATAATTAAGGGGGTCCAGTAGTTCAATGAAATGAACCATGTGTACTGTGTGCTTACTGTGTGGACCCCCAATAATGATTATAGAGGTCCTTGTGTCCCATTCACAGTAAGACCAATTCATAATAGTGAAATTCAGTTCGTTTGAAGCAATTTGGTTTTGGTTATTGTACCAAAACGAGCAATACTCCCACAAAATATTAGGTTTGAAATTTGAGCTTGTTCGGTTAAAATTTGTGTTTTAGCTTAGAATTCATTGATTCAAGACATTCCAAAATCGTCAAATTCAGCCGAATCTGTACAAATGTATAATATTTTTTTCTTTTTACTAATTCCAATTTTGTTGTCAAAAACGCCCTCCATAAGGCCAAACGGTCAAGGTTGTGTCAGGTCTCTCGAGGATGGGGAAAGAATTTTGGCCCCCGAAACTACAGTTTTATATAGTTTATATCATTAAGATTTAATTTACTAGGGTGATGGCCTACTTTCTTTTTTAAATATATCATTTGTTAACCTTTTACTAGTTTTCAAATATATGTGCTCTGTTACATTGTTAATATTTTTCCACAACAAAACTCCAATATAAAACACCGAAATATCGATCTAGCCAAAATGTTTCAATTCAGGCTCAAATGAAAAAAACTTCAGAAAAGAATTAACAACTATGAACCTAGTAGATCAACCGTCGCAATAGGGCAAACATGAAACATGGCCCCTAAATTGCATAAACTGGCACGTTCATCCACCTGTACGAGTGCTCTCATTCTCATTACTCTGCTGCAATCTCAGTTTGCAGGAATTGCAATACCACCCGGAACTCACCGCCGAAAACCAATGCTGCAGCAACAGAATTCCAAAACAGATTCGCCGTTTCATCAGCAAAAGTATGCAGAGAAGAACACATCAAAACTCTCTGATGATCACAATGAGGAATACATGTTACATTGTATTTCGCCACCCACACCTCCTCTAGCCATGGTGAATTATCGATCGACAAAGAGAAGAAAGGGAATTCCACAAAGAGCGCCCATGGGAATTTGTTGACAAATGTTCATATTCAAATAAGTATTCCTTGCCTAAACATTTCATGCCACTTGTTTAGCATCAGAAGTCTGATAGCAAATGAGAGGAATGTGGTTAACACTTTCACAGCCCATTAGGTGGAACTAATAAAGGCCTGTAATGAAATTGTCTATGACTACATTGTTTGATATGGAAAGGTATATTCTTGAACTGTAGTTTTGATCATCATCCATGTATATTTGGAGCCTTGGTTTGATTACCCGGATGGTCATCATCAAGTGGCCTCAATGTGGATGGGCAATTTGTTCAAGAATTATTCTGTTTGAATGATCATAGCCTGCATACTGCCAGTATTGATAATTAAACCTATTTTGTTTTGGGGAGTAAAAGCAGAATAAAGTATCCTACCTAATGCTGAGTATTTTATTCCCATGCCAGAGCAATTAGATAACCAACAATATAAACTAACCAAATATTCCAACGTTTGGAATTTGGTATTGTATTTAAATGTGCACCAGCAATCTGTCATTAAACAAAAGAAAAAAGCTGTGTGTGATTACCAGTTTTGAATTGAATCGGGTTCTATCAAATTGGTGGTCGAGGTTTTCTGCTTTGCAGTTGAGTGCCAAATTCAATTAGGAGCAGCATCTTTCTATATACAAATAGGGCTGTTGATCTGAAGAAAGATAAGAATTAGGACTTTTTTTCCCCTACAGTCCATTTAAGGCTCATTTATTTGCAAGGAATTGACTACGTATGAATTTATGTTCAAACGGACTCGAATACAGGGTTATTTAAAGAGGTGAGCCGTGAAGGATATAGGTGGAGATGTAAATCAGACCTTGAGTTTCTTAATATTTGAATTACTAGGTTGTGGCTGGTTGCTCATTTCCTGGTGAGAACAAAATTACAAAACAAGAAATTGTAGGCAATTTGATTGACAAGTAAAATGAGTGCAGACTGAGGGAGTTCCATTTCTTCACCTTCTAATATGATCAAGAAGTTTGAAGACTCAGCTTGACTCAAAAGGTCTGGCCAAGTAACCGGTCAGACATGTTCAACTTGCTGACCTACCTAGCCAACAGAGCCGGCCAAGTCAATGCGGAGTTAGGACTTAGGACTGAGACTTGGAACAAAATTATTCAAATCTAGAAGGTTTATAATGTAAGACATGATGTCCATCTTCTGGACAAGGCTTCCTGCAGCAGAAGCCAAAGGTCCCATTGGATGTTGCCAAGATTTCGGTCCAAAGTCAAAAATTTGATAATTAGCCATCTACAAAAATTAAACTTTATCAACTATCTATTTCATGACATTAAATTTGAGGCCGAGGCTTCTAATTAGGATGTGCAGCATCACCAGTATTTGTCTTTTTTTAAAAACTTTTACCAATGGGGCTTGTCCTGATCGAAAGCCTCGCCTATTTAGAGCCTCGTGTGATCCCAACTCCATGGCAAGATATCAGAAAAACAGGGTAAAGTCAGATGATCTGAATCCAACATATAAAAAAAAAGAGAAAGAAAGAAATAATCTGGGGAAATATTCCTTTCACGGGACCATGCAGGTGGCCAACAGATTCCATAAAAGAATCAAAATGAAACATGTGAAACCGTTTCCTGAGGAACTCATTCAACAGTCTCCACCGACAACCTCCAACAACTTCCCTTGAACCCCACAGCCGAAGATGGGGATTTTAGTAGTGATGTGATTTAGTTTTTTTGGTTTTAGATGTTCAATTGAGACAATATAGGACTTTTTGTTTAAGAATATAAGGGGTCTTTCATAGTATTCTGTTGGTATTGGATTAGGCTTTTGAAATAATGTAGTGGTAAGAGAGGTGAGGATTTGGTTGTCCTCCACAGCAAGTCATCATCATGGCTTATATTGACCGGTTACAAGTCTAAAACATAGTGTGAATCAAAGTGTCCGAAGTGAAGGTTCAAGTGGTGGAAGCTGAATCAAAGAAGAAAGTATGGAAAAGAAGAGGAAGGAAGTGTAAGGTAAAAATAAAAATAAAAATAAACTACAGTGAATGGCTGCAACATTCATTGATATCAATGAACAGGGGAAAAAAGGTTAAAAATGACCATGGTCGTCATATCCATTTTTAAGGGAATTTTTTCTTAAAGTCCCATTGCTATTATTATAATATATACACAAGTATCCACCACCAAACCCTGTCTCCACCATTCGGGTTGTTCAAATGAGAGACCCAATTCACGGGTGAGTTTTAGAAGAGAGTTGGTGGGATCAAAGAAAGTGCTGTATCCAGCAGTTGTAACAGAGCAGGAAGATGTGGTGATGGGTCCCTTGCTTTGGTTTCTCAAGTTCTAACACTGAGTTCCTTCAGAAACTGTCATCACCCCCCAGCCCTCAAGATCTTCACTGGCGAGAAAGAACCGCTTTCAAGAACTGCCAGGTCCATCTGACCGTCACCACAATGTATCAAGAGATGTAACAGTTTTAGGTTCTCTAAAATGCATTTATAGTCACCCTCAAAAGGATGTGTCTGGATGCATCCCCACCATGCATTTGGGCAGAAACTGAGCACAAGGTTCCAACTTCTTGCGGTTTAGGCTGCATCCAGATGCACCAATACATTGATCCACGTTCCACTCAGTACTCAGCATTTGCAGCAAGATTGGTAAAACCAAAGAACAACTAGGCACAGGGTTCATTGATGATAAGTTGGATCTATTGAAAGCAATGCAACTTTCTCAGAGACGAGCTAAGGAGGCGCTGAGAATAAAGAATCGGTCATAAGCTTTGAGAAAGAGCATCTAATGGCCATGTTCTGTGAACAGTCATCGCAATTATTCTCCCACTAGCATTGGATCAAGAGGCTGAGAATAAGGCATCCATCATTAACTTTGAGAAAGAGCATCCAATGGCCATGCTATGTGAACAGTTATTGCAATTAGTCACCCACTAGCAGTGGATCAAACTGCTTAAAGATTTTACAGCTGATATCAGAGCTTGCAGTTTCTCATCTGCAGACATAGATAAAACAGAAAAAAGAAGCCGAAGGAGATGCATGGTGCATCTCATTGGATGTGTGTTTGGGCCTTGCAACAGCGTTGAGTTTTTCAGCTGAAGGTACTAGTTAAAATATTTTTCGTCTTATTTTGTCTTCCTTTCCTAAGTGAAAAGAAAAGAAAGCCATCCATCTGTACATAATTATGAAGTTGACAGTTATTATACATAATCTCCAGTAATACAGCCAGAGTAGTTTACGGTGATTCAATGTGCATTCAATATTTCCAATCCCCAATTTACAATTTCTTTGACAATTTCAGGGCAAAGAAGTTTATGATCTGACCGAAAAGTGGGCCCACCTGGCATGGTCAAATGCCCTCAGATTCTGCCCAATAAAAGGGAAGTTTTTATATTTAAAATATACCAAAGTTACAACCCATAGAAGTCGATAGTCATCCCATATAAGGCCATGAAAATAGAGTACATCGGATGACTAGAAGCATCAAATCCAATTGATGTATGGCGGATGGTCAGGGACGTCCTGGTTTGGTCATTTGCTCAAAGCAGCTGGATTTGCACTTGGGGAAAAATTGCTAGGTGGATTTCTAACTTTACCAACCCAAAAAAATCATCTGAAAAATCACCAACATTAATAATTTCAGTTAATAGGCCAAAAATGGGATTTTTGGAGACGATTTCTACTTCCAGCAGAGACATCGACGACACAATGCATAATTACTACCCCTTCAGAAAATATAGTCAAGCAGCTAACAATTAGTGGAGCACCTCAGAGTTTTTGGAAGCAAAATTAGAAAACCATTCAAATAGAACAACAATTAAAGCGTTGTACTAGGGAACAGGTCCCAGCAATTGATGCACATGGTAGCTGTTGAACAGATTTCAGCCATGCCTAAAAGACCGTGACGCAAAAAAGAAGGAAAAGACAATGAACAACAAGGTTGTACGGAACAATATTGATGACAATTAGAACTCTGTTCAAAACTTCAATCAGTAACCAGGCAAACTAAGATGTCATCAAATACTTTAAAAACAACTGCATACTAAGTTACTAACATCAAGTTCCAAAAACACAAGCCAGAAAAAGATGACTAAACATTGATTTATACACTAGAGAATATTTACAGGCATATGTTTTACCTTGAGGAGATGAGACTTACACAATAGGTTCATGCACGGTTCTCAAGTGCGTGTAACAGTTTTCACTGGTCTCAAACGCTTCCAAGCAAACCCAGCATAAGTGTCTCTGACACTTGCACTCTATATGATTGCAACCTTCCAATTTCTCAATGGTGCGACTACAGCTGGGGCAGGTCTTCACATTTTCCTTCCCCTTGCGCCACTCAATCAGTGACGTATCAGGATCATCTTTGAACTCCCTATACTTCTCACAAGAAATGGATTCATGATACTCCATATGGCATTTTCTGCAAGTTTCTACAAAGCAGGCACCACAGGCAAATGGAGGTTGCTCAACAGCTGAGTTGGGATCCACCACCTTATAAACTGCAGGACAGTCAGGAGATGGGCAGAACCGGTAAGTATCACCAGTAGATGCCACAAATGCCCCCAATGATGCCCTAAAAAGTTCCTCCAATTTATCGGTAGATAACAGGCACTTTAAATCCACCAGCAAGATCTTGCTCTTGCACCCCTCATGAACACAGCACAATGGGAACCCCTCATGGCTTTTTATCGTGGCCTCACATTGGTCTGTCAAGCACATCCTACAGAACTCATGCCCACAACCTTCCAGCCGATAGCAATCTTCTATCTCACACAGGCAAATTGGGCATGTGACTACGTCATTGGACACATCAGCTGGGGTATCACTTACAGACTGGGCCATCTCAAAAATTATTTTCTCTACCTTTTGCTTCAATTCCTTACTACCGCAAACACATAGGATATGCCTGCGGGTATCAAGGACAAACTGTGTCCCAGGCACCTTCTCTGTGAGCCCATGCAAGTCCGGTCCAAACCTTTGAACCAGCTCTTTCAAAAGGGTATTCGGCAAATGCCCACCTCGGAGACGGATCTCAAGTTGCTTGTTTTCATGAAGCAGCAGCAATGATTGCACCAATTTTTGCTCAACTATAGCCACTGCATCAAGGGGGCCAAAGACCTTGACATTCACGTTATGCTTATCGTGCAGAATATATGTATCCGTTTCTCTTTGCAGACTCTTCATAAGCACAAAGCCTTCTCGGGAGAACAGCAGCTGCAGGACACTAGGCGTGAGGTCTGGATGAGTTATAATCTTCCCTTTCATTAGCTGCTCCAGCGGCTTTCTTAGTTCTGCTACAGTTTTTGTCGCATTTGAGGATATTGTTACTCGGTAGGAACCATTCTCATTCTTATACAGGTTAAAGGACACACCTGCACAACAGAAGCCAGAAA
The DNA here is from genome assembly GCA_029852735.1 of Persea americana. NCBI lineage: Eukaryota > Viridiplantae > Streptophyta > Magnoliopsida > Laurales > Lauraceae > Persea > Persea americana. The sequence goes on from CM056812.1 coordinate 56,291,405, forward strand.
CACAAACTATGTCAAACTTTGTACATGCTTTATGAAATCACATCTGAACAACCCAGAGCAAACTATATCAAATTTGATGTTACATTCCTATCCGTACAACCACCACCCACATGAACTGAAAATACATATTTTGTATTATTTACACATATACAAATTTTGTAATTACGCACAATATTCCAAAAAAAAAAAGGATGACTCAAAATATGGGTGTTAGGTTAACTATACGACAAATGGATGCAACTCGCACTCTTCTCCAATTAAGATGAAGCCTCTACTTGACAATATTGGACAGATATTTCTACTAGTAGAAAGATTTTCCTTTGTGATATGAAGAATTGCAATCAGAATGGCTATTAAAACCAAACAGACCCTAGGAAACACATTAAGAGAGAGAGAGAGAGAGAGAGAGAATAGAAAATAAAAATTAACAAGTAATAGACTTCCAAGGGCCTGAAGGACATGGCCTAAACAAAGACACCTAGTGAGGTGCTTTTGATTCGCTAGCAAACAACTACTAACAACTCTCCCAGGCCACAATGGGTACATGCTTAATCAATTATATTCTAATCACCATGAGCAGGTGTTCTCATCAAGTCCTAAATGACAGGATGAGAAGGAAAAAATGTCATGGAACAATTCAATGCCTTTGTCAGACTACTAACAGACCACAATTTGGTGCACAAGGTGGGAACACGTAGAACAGATGAAAGGGGAATGGAAGATGAAATTTTAATATTCCCTTTCCCCATGATGGAGGTCAAGGTACCATCACCCAATTTCATCTTCCTTTGGTTACTGGCATGAGTTATGGTATCAAAGGCTTCGATTAACTGTCATATGAGCCATAACCCCTGAATCAATGACCAAAGATCTAGTAGCAGAAGAGGCAAGGAAAGCATTTGGAGTACTTGTCTTTCCTTAAGTTGTGGAAAATGTTCCCTCTAGTAGAGATACTCTGTGCATTAATGTCTCGAGTGCACCCTTCGGTCATGTTTGTTTACATGTGTGGAGTAAAGGACTTCACATCGTGGAAAAGGTAGGGTTAAGGTATATATTTTAATAAAAGCATAGGTAAAATGTTTGTTTGGATAGTATGAGGAAAAGTCTGATGGCCCAAAGAATGAAGCAAACAGATTGATCAACTGATGAGAAAAAAACTGGTTCAGTAATCAAAACAGCAACTCAGATCCCATCATCCAATCTGTAATATGAGACTCCAATCCTAATGCAGAGATCTGGGTCAATATTCAGATCTGTAACTCAGATCCAGTAGCTCAATCTGCTAATAAAATCCATTCATCAATTGTAGATCTGACTGAACCCAACGATTTGGTTCAGCTTAAAGTGAAGAAGAAAGGCAGACGTAGAAACTGAGAAGAAGGTAAGAAAGGAGATGGGAAAAGGATGAGAAGAAAAATGCAAGAAAGGAGGGGGTTAAGCTGTGATAGGGAACACACACACACACACAGAGGAGGAGAAAAAAGGAAGGAAAAAAACAGACGGAGATGAGGGAGGGAAGAACCTTAGCCAACCTGCACTGACACCATGTTACACATGGATCAGCTGGGCAAATTTCAGTGGATTTGGGGTATAACCATTGAGAACCTCTCCTTTTTATTATGACATTGCTCTTTTGCTTAATTGCAAGGAATGCCCTCACTTGAAGTTGAAGTGAGGGCACAAATGGAAAACAGCAAAATAATGTTATAATAAAATAAAATAAGAAATAACTTACATCCTCTAATATTATAAAAAGACGTTACAAACTCATCCAACATAAGGGCTCAATCACAGTCAAGGTTGAACATAAATAAATTTTTTTTCCAAAGGTAAAGAGAGAAAAAAAAATTACCAAACAAGACCACAGCCTAAAAAAATAAAACAGAATTCCCACCTCAACAAAGGAGAAAACCCCTAATCCAGCAATTAAACTTTCTAGTTTCAAAATGTAAATTTATATGGTATAGTAAAATCAGTAAAATCATCTACTAGGAACTTCACTAGCCCGATATCTGTAAGAACCAGATCATATAAATAAACGAGACATAGTCTATTTTCGAAACAAGCAAAATGAAGACTACTTGGGATGAGAGTTGCAGTAACCTTGAGAAAAGACGAAAAAACACTCGTCTCGTTAAACTCAATCAAAATCCATCTGAGAAACGTGTGTGCACACCACAGTCCACACACAGAGCAAAAAACAGAAAAGAAACCGCCATCACTTGCAAGTCAGGACCAATCTGCAGTACTGAGAGAGAACTTCCTTTTAACAAAAGAAACGGGCAGTACCTTTTTTGTGCTTGAACCTTTCAAGCAAAGAATCCAGTTGTTTCTTAATGACAAAGTATATAGGCGCAGGGCAAGACACAGAGCTCTGAAACAACTGCTGGCACTGTATCTTCTGCCATGGTAGAAAGCCAGGAAGCACTTTCCCTTCAATATGCTGCAGCGCCTTAGCTGCCTCCAGATGTAAACTTCCATCAAAAGTGACCAAAGCTTTCATCGCATAATCCCTTGGTCCAGGATTAAACACTTGGACCATGCAATTGTTTTCAGCAGAATTCTTGTTCGGCATAAAAGAAGTAATTTCCCTAAGCAGTGCATCTGCACAAGCAGCAGTACTAGGCAGATTGACAGCTTCTGCTCTTAACAGAAAAATGTCTATAATTCTTCTCTTTGTTGCGTTTCTCAATATATCTGCTAGCTCTGGTTCTGAAATATCTTCATTAATCCCGCTTAGAATAACACAATCCATGTGCTTCCCAAGTGCACAACGAACAACCTTTTCTCCAATCATCATACCATTACATTCATCACAAACACGATCAAGATCCTGTGTTGCACATTTGATAATCGCTACACCCCTACTCCGCCTACGCGGCCAAAACACCTTTGCTTTTATTGCAGGAAATGTGAACATTTTCCGATCACCTCCAAATGAAGCTCTTGAAGGGTACACCTTCAGCAAGGAGCCATGTAACTCTACTTCATTAAGCATAGACGTGGCTTTCTCAGCAGACTCAGGACTAAGAAATGTTATCTTGCCCCATTTTTCTGAGTCCTCACCTTCTTGTCCAATGCCTCCATACTTGTAGAAATTAGCAAAACCAGAGGCATATTGGTCAACCATCATAAGGAGCTCCTTGTCATCGAGGGCATTGGCATTTTGATGGGAAATTTCCACAGTTAAATATCGCTTATCAACTTCCAGATGTTTAATTTCTGCCCCAGAACCAAACAATGCCACAGAGGGAGGAGATTCAGGTCTGCCACGAAATAGACGTTTCTCAGTACATTCATCTTGTAACCATTTTCTTTCGTGCTCCAGTGCATCATTTACAACGCCAGATACCTTTTTCATATCTTTTGAAGAAGCAAATACACGAATCTCAAGTTTGTCAAAGTCAACATCAATACCTATACGGTTGTCCGTGCAATCTGTTTGGATACGGGACACAAGACAATGCAAACTGCTGTTCATTTTCCCGCAGAACCTTTTCAGAAGATTACTTCCAGCTCCAGTGAGTACATAAACTTGCATCTTTCGACTCTCCAACATTGACAGATCAAAGGGAAGAGAATGCTGCACTGTGAGCAAACACTCATAATCAATGGATGTTACACAAACCAGATAGAGACTCGAAATTGATAAAAGTTCTCCAAAAATGACCCAACTTGGGTTCTGACCATATACTTGCAATGAACATGACGGATGAAGTTTTGCATGTTGCCCTGTTAAAGCTACTTCATAACCAACTCGGCCATACTCAGAATAAACAGCTATATTTTCTGTATGGGATGAAAGTATCACCTTCTTCAACAAAATATCATTTGAACTAGGTAAATGTGGCTTCCACAACCAGTAGCTCGGAATAATCATATTTAGTTCGGTTTCAAGACAGCGTTCCAATTCCAGGACAGTCTCCTTACACCTTCTCATTGTTTTTGCATTGATGCTGTTTCTCCAACACCACCCATTTTTACTCTCTTGGGGCTCAGCCTCCCATTCCATGTAAACAGAGAGCAGGGTGAAAAGATCCCCACCACGATGGCAAAATGGCACTTTCAAACAGTCCGATTTTAATTTCTCTTCGTCAGTACCAACTCTGCAGAATATGTTACTAGCATTGGCCATAACAGCAGCCAAGACAAGACCCTCTCTTCCCAAGCCAAGATGAAAGCTATCAAGAATCAGTTTCCCTAGCCGAGGTTCAGTTCCCAATTTGACCAAACTGCGACCAGTGTCAGTTAATTCTAAGACATCATTTTTATAAGCTACAGCATCCAGCTGAATAAGATTCCTAATTGCCATGTTGATTGCCTCTGGACAGGGTGCATCTACAAAGTCAAAATCCTGTACATCCTTAATGCCCAAGGAGAGGATCCGCAGAACAGCAATACCAAGATTGACTCTTTGAATTTCCGGTTCCAAATGAGATGGCATTGACTGGAAATCGCTCTCTGAATAAAGCCTGTAGCATTTCCCAGGCTCGGTTCGACCCGCACGTCCAGCGCGTTGTTTTGCAGAGCTTTGGCTAATGTTAGAAACCCTGAGCATGTTCATACCATTTTTGGGTTCAAACCTGCATTCTTTAACCATTCCAGAGTCCACCACATATTTTACACCCGGAATTGTCAAAGAAGTTTCTGCTAAATTGGTGGAAAAAATAACTTTCCTCTTTCCTGGGTAATTTTTGAAGACACGAGCTTGCTCTACACAAGAAAGTTTACCATGCAATGGCAATACAACTGCAGAACAGTTCTGAAAATTCTCGCATGCCCACTCTACTTCCATTTGTGAAGTCAAAAAAACAAGAATAGCCCCATCTTCCTCTGTTCTATGAATCTCATCGACCATCTTAATAGCATCAGAAACATATGAAGCACACGCACCTCGACGATGATTTGGACCAGTAACCGACGGACACTCTGCATATATAGTTGGTACATACTTGATATCAACGGGAAAGTTCCTTCCCATCACATGGAAAGTGTCACAGTCAAAGAAGTAGCTGGAAATCTTCCTCTCATCAGCTGTTGCAGACATTATAACAACTCTTAAATCAATTCTCTCTAATAGTAACTTTTTCAGCTGTGCCAACAGGAGATCAGTGTTCAAGCTCCTTTCATGAGCTTCATCTACAATGACGTAGGAAATCCTAACCGAATTCACATCATGCATGAAGTGTTGAAGTAGGCAATGGTCAGTCATAAATATTACCTTCGAGCTGAGTTGCTGAGCTGAAGAGAAAGTCGGATGACAGACGACAGAATTGGCTTCATAGCACCCGCTGCTTTCTTCTTGAACTCTTTCTGCTAAAGAAAGAGCAGCAATTTTACGGGGCTGAGTGCACACAATGGAACCTCCGGTAGCAGGCCATGAATCAGCAAGAAATTGGACTAATTGCGTGCTCTTTCCGGAGCCCGTCTCCCCAACCAACACCGTTACCTGAATGCAATTTTTTTTTACTAAAATGAAATATGATTCAATCTACATTAGGAATCATCTAAATAATAGTGTTTTTGGATGTAGACCAATAAAAATAAAAATAAATAAATAACAGTTTGAATGTTTCAATGATAGATGGATGTCCTCCTATGCATATGGGCAATGCAGAAATCCGAAATCATGATAAGAATCATACATGGGCAAAAGAGCAGAAGAAACAATATCCAGCCATAACTAAATTTCCTATTTCTGCCTTCCCAAATACATATAACATAACAAATAACCACCAATTCTTCCAAACTATGATGTCCAATCTACAGACACTGTATTTATCTTCTTTTTTCCCCCACTAGAAGAGGGCAGGACTAAATAAACCTTTGATAATCCACTCGATTCATATGATATATAACACAACACGCAATGAGGAAAATCATCATATCTGGTTGAATCACTAGGATCATTTGTGGGAGGTCATCCATTGTGCACTTACTCACAATCAAAACCAATTACAATTTGGGGTACATCCAAACATACACAACAACAACAACAACAACAAAAAAGACATACCTGATTGAAAAGTATATGGTGGAGAATCTTTCGACGGTAAGCATAAATTGGCAAGCCCTCGTTAAGCCGCCGGCATTCCCGCACCATCAGGTGGTGTATCCTCCCCCAATCCAGATCACCCCAAAAGTTGAAAACATCCACCCTCGCCAGGGATTCTTCCCTTCCCACCTTAGCTCCATGCAAGCGCGCCAAAATGCATTGCATCGCAGCCTTGAATTCCTCCAACCTATTCACTATCTGCTCCTTTTCGCCCTCCAGTCCTTTCACCTTGTGTACTCTCTCATCACAAACACCCAATCTCTGAGGCCTTCTCCCAAGCTTCTTCTTCAGATCCGCAATCTCATCCGAAATCCCATGAATCTTCTTCTCACACTTTCTTACCGACTCTCCCTCCAAAACCTCTCGAACGCGAGACGCAAACACGGGTCTCAACCGGTCGGAGAGATCTGACAACAGAGAAGGATCCGGAGAAACCGATCGGAGGCTTGGAGTCAGGTGGTGGCATCCGTCGAGGCGGCGGGACCAGAAGAAGGCGGCGTCTTCGAGAGCGTCCGTCCGTCTCCAGAAGAAAACGCGCGCGGCAAAGTGGCCGGAGGAGAAGGCGTGGGAGAAGTAGGGAGTGTAAGGGCAGTCGTCGATCAGGGCCTCCACGTCGGGTTTCCGGTAAGGCCGGTGGCCGGAGATGAGCTCGATGTAGAACGGAGGCCGTCCAGATCTCGAATTGGAGACGGTTGGTGTGCTCATGTTCGCGTTCCTCCTGCGTTTTTTCCGTGCCCTAGAAATCCTTCAAAACACGAAGACGGAAGACAAGAGAAGAAGAATAAGAAGAGAAAAGTTTTACTGAAAACCTGGGCGAGCGAGAGTTGACTGAAAATTAAAAAATAAAAAAAAAAACACACCACCAAGAAGAAGAAGAAGCAGAAGAAGATGAAGAAACGCTTTTGGTTTCTCGAAGCTGCAGTGTGCTGTCTAACAGTAGTGATTCTCGCGCGCCTTCAAATCCTTTCCTTTCCTGTCTGTTGTTGGCGGTTAAGAACGGGAACGGGTTATTTTTGTATTTCTCCAATCAATGTCAATGGATGAGGTGGAGCTGTTGATGGCGTGCCCGTACACCTCGGGCTTCTAAACCAGTGGAGCAGTGGGGGCTGCCTGTTGTACGGCCAGCTATAATTTCTATTGACCATGAGAGTGTTTGTCTCGAGTGAGGTGGAGGGAGACCACGGTAAGCGAAGCAGACTTTGGGTGTGAGACGCGCAGGAGGTGAGAGTCTGCGAGTTTGTGCAATAATTTTTTCTTTATAGAGCTAGAGCAGTAAATAATGTATTAAAAAATTCAGTGTATTCTCTATGTTGTTGGGCGTAGGGGTTAAAATTGGGAGGAATCCATCATTTTATGCTAGTTTTTCTCAATACAATGGATCCTAAGTTCTCACCTGCCTACGTCGGAAACAAAAGTCACGAAAGAGAAAACTCATGTTTCCTCTTCCACGGCTCTTTACGAACACACCCCTTAGAGCTAGGGGAAGTTAGAGGAGGTTTGAATTTTCGGCAAGGCTATAATACAGCACGGCTCCATTGTAGTATAGTGCAGTACCCATTTTCGTTAAATAGTGGGCTGTGGCTGAGGAAGGGGGTCGAGGAGGTGCAAATTGCACCTCCTCCTCAATTTTGTCTCTTTTTATTTTCGTGTAAGATGAGAAAGATGAGGAGTATAATTGTCTCGTGTTTTTGCCCCTCGGGTCTTTGTTTTTTTTTTTTTATTCTCTCCATTTACAACTCATGCAGATATTATCTAAGTGATGAGTGCAGCTATGTCTATCACTTTTATCTAAAAAGATTAGAATCGATTCGCATGTCTATTTCCTTAGTAAGTTCTAATTCTATAAATGTCCATCTGGTAGGAGTATAAATAAAGAAAAAGCAAATACATTGTGGGCCCCTCCCAATGAAAATCTTAATCGCCTTAAAATGAGCACCCTTCTAGTGAGACTTCTTTAATAAGAGACTAGTATAATAACCCGTGCTAAGCACGTATATGGCTATTATTGCAATTTAGATAATTATGCATTAAAAAAACTCATAGTTTAATTTTAGAACGAAAACAAAAGAATAAGAAGGTTGTGGGAGTACCTTACTATATAATCCAATAGTTAGTGGTGGAAAGAGGAGAATTTGAGCGCTAGAGTTTGCATTGAAATGGAGTTTTGCCGTAAACAAAAAGTGGGAGCAGTTATGAATGGTTTTCATAATGAGATAAAATAGGTAGCTGTATGAGTGGGGAGAGAATATTTAAAAACAGAATAATTTGCGTTCAAAATCTCAACTAACCGTCAGAAATAAAGCCAAAAGCTTCCTTTTTAATATAGTTACTGGTCCCACCTTATTAGGTTGAGCATATCATTAATAACAAAATTAACTTATAAAACTCAGAAAATGAAAAATATGCACACTTGAGAAAATCTGAATCCCACGGAAGACACCCTCTTTTATGAAAAATTTAACCCCAATAAGCCTACTTTCAAGTAAATACAATATTTAAATTTGTTTTTCTAGTGTAAAGGGCTTTAAAATTAACAGTGGGCCACAAAAGAAATGACTGCGTTGAGAAATTTCTCTTCAATATGATTTCAGCTCATTCTTAAATTCATTTTTCCTTTGTCATTGACATTCGTCCCTTGCCCCCTTTGAAAGAAAATTCTAGCTCTGCCATTGATGATGGGGTTTGTCTTTTCAAAACTCTAGCGGTCATCAACTCTACGACCATAATACTTATTGTATCTAAGCATTTAAAGAAACGTTTAGTGATCCAACCATTAGACTGATCACACATGAGTGACTCCTCCATTTCTACCGCAATGAGAGAAAAGTAAGGCCAGTTCATCATGTGTTTCAGATAAGGTCTAATCTAATGGTGGTCATCTTACATATCTAAGTAATAATTTATATAGACTAACCATTATAAAGGGTCTTAAGGCTGATGACTGACTCGGGTTTTAAATGGGCTGGCCATACCGTGCATTGAAGATGGGGTGCTAAATTGCAGCTGTGCCACATTTGAAGAGTTATGAGAATGGATGGATAATGATTTAATTTTGAAAGAGTTTTAAATAAAACCTTAAGCTTTTGCCTCATTTCAAAAAAGGACAACAGTTTCAAAAGTTTTCAAATTAGTCCCTACGTTTCCCAATAAGTTTTCAATTAAGGATATCCGCACATTTAAAGATATTTCCTAGTGACATTTTCTATTTTTTTTTTTTTAAATACCCAAATCACCCTTCATTTAAAGCCATATCATGGTTCCAACAACCACTACATCCAGCCAATTATCGCGGGGCTGTTGGTTGTCATTGATCACCGCGAGGACACCGGTTAAAAAAAATGAGGAGAATAAACAAGAAGTGGAGGAGGGTTTTGTTTTAATGAAGGGTGATTTGGGTATTTTTTAAAAATACAGGAAAAAGTTGTTTGGAAATAGCGTTAAATTGATGGATGTCCTTAATTGAAATATTTCTGAACAACTTAGAAACTAATTTGAAACTTGTGTCTTTTTTTTAAATAAGATAAAAACTTAAAATGCCTTAATTGAAATCTTTCCTTAAATTTATTTATTTATTTATTTATTTTATAGTGGGTGGTGTTGTCCTTGCTCGTGATGGGGGTCATCATAAATGTGTGGGGGTTGTATGATAAGGTGGTCTTAAATGATTCAAGATAATGGTTGGTTGAAATTTAAAGGATTTAAGGTCAATGGTATCGACTTTAGATTTGGTGTGCTTTTATTATTGTACATGTGTTTTAATATGTGAATATGATGATTAAAATATTGCTTTTTTAATATGCAATCAATCGGGATTGTATCTAATTAGTTAAATTTGAGTAAGACCAATATAAGAAGGTGCATTTGGTTTGAATGGGTGAGATTCTTCTTAGATAAGTGTTAAAGAATTACCTTTTTTTATGTAATCAATGGTGATTGTATCTAATTAGTTTAATTTGAGTAAAAACAATATAAGAGGGTGCCTTTGATTTGAATGGCTCAGATTTTCCTATATATAGGTGTTGTTGTAGAGCCCCCATAATCATAATTAATTATGGAAAAAGATCACCTACAAGCAAACTGAATATAGATGAAATGCAACCGAGCTCCACTTAAATGCAAGTTTACAATGGGAGGAAAGCAGATTGAAAGGCCTCCTCATGTCCTGGACAAAAAATAAAAAAATAAAAAATTCAGTCCCACCATATTATCCTAGTCAATGATTTAACGACCATACAATTTAATGACACCTTACCCATTGTTTTTTTTGAGATTCAATTCAATAGTGAGTGAAAGTGTAGTGAATGTAAAATAAAATTAAACCCGATGCCAAATCATGGGATGAGAAGACCATCGAAGAGAGTGCACTGATGAAGGGCGGGCCCAAGTGGGCCTATAGTGATGGACAGCTATAGTGCTTGAGCCTTGAAGGACACTTTTTTCTCATCAAAGGTCCTACCTTGAGGCTGCTTTATCTGAATTTTTGAATTTTAAATTGGTGGGTCCAAACAGCATGTTCTCCAATACAAACATCCCAATATATGGATGACCCTGTAGGAAAATAGATGCCCAGTGAGGAACAAAATGCTAGCCAACAAATCATGTTTGCATAGTCGTGGCCACTCACCACCACATGATGGAGTTCATCTTTGCTGAAAAAGGTAAGTTCTAAATTCATTATCATTTTAAAATTCAAATCGCTCAAAATTACAATCACCTCCTCATTTTTTCATAAATAGAAATTCCACTCAAATTAGAATTTTTTTAACATCAAGAAATGCAAGAGGCCCTATTTACAATCACTAACTGTAGATGCATTGTGATTTTAGCCTAAATAAGCAATGCATTTTTTCCCGATAAAACTATTAAATAATTGTGCAATTGAAAACAAAAAGTTGAAAATGCTTATCTTTACTAAATTAAACCCTATTTTTCCCATCACTGATCTTCGGTAGGAAGAATTTGACCAATGGGATACAATGTTCATGCACATACAGGAGAGACTCTTTCTATGGAAAATCAAAATCCTTTATAATAAGGGAAATCATTTTTTTTTCACCTTTTTTTTTTCCAACAAAATATGTTGCACTAAACAACTAAATAGTGGACAACATGGAAAATCAAAATAATTTTCAATTTTATCATAGAATTCTCCCATTGGACAACCTCGCCAAAAGTGCATTAGTAGGCTAGAGTTTGTTTCTTAGCACTTATCCCCTGTAAAAATTAAAACTTTTATAAAGTATAACAATGTTAAGTGATTAGTGAGGGTGTCATTGATTACCACATGGCGGTCCCTTTCTTTTGTACCAGTGAAGGTAGCTGGGGCATAGGCCCTTGAAAGACCTGACTGATGCCTGAGTGAGTAACCCTTGTACATATCAGAGAAAGGGACTCCCAAACACTTGAGATATTCCTTTATGCTCAACTCATTGTGGTCCTTGATCTCTCTCTCTCTCTCTCTCTCTCTCTCTCTCTCTCTTTAATCTTCAATTCTTCAAGTTGCGATGGCAAACCTAGAAAAGAACAACTAAGAATGCTTTTTAATTTTTTTTTTCTTTCTTTTTGTACTACACATAAGAATGCTTTTTAATTGTTTTTTTTTCCTTTTGTGCTACCTTGCTTTAACCATTAAGCACTATATCTCTTATCAAGGAAAAGCTTTTATCCAAAGTTGAGATGCCAAAGTGAAAAAGAATCCTTGATTGATGAGCGCAAATTCCACTTAGTGGTTTCCCTTTTGTGACAAGTCTTAATAGGAAAGGAAGAAAAAAGATAAATTCACTGCCCACTCATTGAAAGTTGGCTTTACCCAAGCCGGCAAAGCCCAAATTAAATTGAATGTTAGTAAACTCAAAACTCAAACATTTGACCTGGATGGATCCCAAACATGCCTGAGCATGCCCTAGATTATATAGGTTGGGCACCCTAGTGTAACGTGGGTTGATCTAGGTTGACTCAGGTTGGGTTAAGTACCCTAATTATAAGTTTTGTCTGCCATTGTAAATACCGTAAAAACTTTTACAAAACTATTTAAAGTTGAAACACTAGAGGTGTTGATGAAAGGCCAGTGAAAGTGACAGTAGTCCTTTGTGCCAACCTAATATTCTTTTCTTCTTGTAGGACTACTTTTTTTATTAAAAAAGCAAAATACACTTCAAGGTTTCGAATCCTCAAGGTCCAAATGTCCCACCCTATTCACCTATGGTAGAAACCTTTAGCTCTTCTTAAACAGTGCAATAGCAAACACTAAAATTGAGTGAAAACATATAGTTTGATAAGAGAGTGAAAACATATTTCAAGTGAAACTAATAAGTTTAGATATTTCGTGCACAATCAGTCCCACATTTTGGAAATCTCTATTGTCCATCAGATGTATCATTTCCTCTTCTACAACATATATGAATTTTTATGTATTTTGAGCTGAAATTAAAGTAAAATCACTATTAGATTAGACAAGCACAATCGAATAACATTTTTAATAAGCTTAATCTACCGGTCAATCTTGCACCTATTGACTTAAAATTCCAGAATTGTACTGGTGCATATAGGGAGAATCGATCCGTTGGGGTGAGTCTATACCATCCAATCCCTCTTTTATATAAAATTCAATTTTATTGTGAAAATATGATTAACATCCAAATTCAGCTAGGGACGTAAATGGTCCATGTATCTCTGATTAATCAGAGTTTTCGATTCGTTAAAAATCGGATTTGGATCTTTATTTAGGCCTGCCAAGTAAATAGGTATGGGTCTAGAACCTTTTTTTGACTCGTGACCTAAACGAGTTTAGTTCCGGTTTCACATTGGTTCGAGCTCGTGAACACGACATATTACCTCAATTTTCGAGAACCTCTCCTTAAAATTAGAATTTTTTTTCCATACCATTCTCTTCCTGGACCCGGACCCAAACTAGACCCGCTCCATATATAATTCTGGTTTCGGATCCAGTTCCACGTTCTACTAAATGGTTTCGGGTCCGGGTCCTTAGTGGACCCGGATTGAAACCGACCCGTTTGCATACCAAAATTCAATTTATGTATCATTTTAATCAGAATAAAATTTGTTCTAATGCATACAATATCTGACATAAATGAATTGGATAAAGATAATCCCCCAAGTTAAAATCGAGTTCATCTACCTTTGAATATTCGATTAAGAAAAATATGTTAGCTGCAATGGAACTATAGAAGGAGTTGAATATTCGAAGCAAATCCGAAGGCTTAGCTGCAATGGAACTATAGAAGGAGTTGAATATTCGAAGCAAATCCCAAGGCACATGCCTGCATGGAAACCGAATGTTCACAACTATCCATGTAACTAGCCACATTGAAAGTAACAAATGCAGAACGATTTACTCATTGGGATTATATAATCATTTAACAAAGGCTGCTGTTCCCATATCATGTTATCCTGGCCAGACTCATTAACGTGGACTGCACTGGTGGTTTTCTGCTTTCACAACCTGCCAAGCAACTTCCAAGATTTTCTGTACAAACCTTTTGGCATGATGTGATATCATCTACTGTTTTAAATTTGACTTCCCCAAGCAGCTTGGACGCTTGACACTCAAGTAACCCAGGTGACTGACTCCTCTTCTGCTAAAACTCAAGTATGCCAAGTCTGATCTAATTGAAATGGAGGTAATTGAAAATTTTGCTAGAAACATAGCTGATTCAAATAAGTGTTTGGTATGTCTTTTTTAATTAGAAAACCAAGCGGGTTTATAGGGGCAAAATTATCATGTATTAAAAGTAAAATAGGTAAATTTATGATAAAATTGAAACTATCAAGGTAATTTGTCATACTATGGACATTATATAAGCAAAACTTGTCACAGGAAAGAAAAGAGTGTAGAATTGCTTTAGATATAAAGCTATTGAGATTTGAGAAAGTCTTCTCTTTGTTCCCGTTTGAAAAGCCGTAGAAGCTCTAAAGCTGATTGTATCATGTATTCACAAAAGTTGTGCCAAACAATCTAAAACACTTGGATATCTACTTGAATTAGTTTTAAATGGAATAAATTCAAAAAAGAAAAAAAAAAAAAAAAGACTTGTCAAATGAGGCCTTAGATTTGCTAACTCAGTGATACCTTTTCTAGCAGGTTCACCAAATCCAACTGAATCTAGTCAATTTGAAACACTGATATCAATAATCTGAACTACAACAATGATTCCCACTACAAGGTTGGGAGGGAATATATGCTTTCCTCCGACTCCAGCAAAAGGTCCAATGATGCATTGGGAAAGAAGGAAAAGAGAATAGTAACAAATAGTGTGCAGTGGAGGCATCTATGATCACTCCAAATCCTCCTGTGTATTAATTGTAAATTGGCACTCATCTCATCTTAATAATGATCCAACTATCATCTACCATTGAATTGAGTCATGATAAAAGATGCACTCGTAAACCCATTAAACAACAAAACCCTCCTAAAACCAAGAGTTAAAAATTATTTGATTAATATGCTTAATCTACACCATGCCCTTTTTACTTTCCCACACCAGATCAAAATGAACCCAAGTGAACAGCATGTAAAATGTGGTGTTATTTTGAAACAAAAACCAAAGTTCAGTTTAAATCTATAAATTCTATAAAAAAAAAAAAAAAAATGAGAGTTCACACTAGGTGGCTTCAAATGGAAATGTGCCATGTGAGTCAAGACAACCTTGTAGAAAAGAAGAGAAAGTATCTACAATTTATTAAAAAAAAAAAAAAAAAAAGCAAATGTAGAATGATATGCTTCATTTTGATCGGAAATCATAATTTTTTTTTTATTGTGTTAGATGAGTCATGACTCACCCCTATCCTCCCTTTTTAGTTTTGATAAACCCCTATCATTCTTTATTAGAGACGGGTTTCACACGGTTTTCCTGCCAGAGTTCGGAATTGATATTTGCTTATAAATTTTAACCCAAGTTGAGTATGAGAATTTGCTGCCCCCACCCATCCAGTTCTATTTATGAATAATTATTAATATCCGCATTGTTTAAAATAATTAAGATTAAAACTACGTCAATGCAACTAGTAGAGAACGGTGGAAAACATTGGAGAATCAGGTTGTAGGTCTGATTTCTCGTGCATGCAAGAAATTTGTTTAAAATATATTTTTACACTTCTATGCTGGTTGATGGCCCATCGAGAAAAAGAGGTAGAAAAAGATGATATGAATGGAAGTAATAACGATAGATCCAATACGGTGTTACATTTTTTTTTTCTTTATTATGATTTTTAACCCAACATGATTGAGACGTACCTTTGGTGATGATAATGATGAGCTGAGAACTAAGCACGATAAGAAGTGCACATATCATTGAAGGCACATTTTTGCAGTTGCATTTCAACAAAATAGTGTGGAAAGTGGAGATGATTTTCTGCTTTTTTGGAAAAAGAAAAAGAGCGGGGGGATCAACGTTTGGTCCAACCGGTTTTCTACATTAAAAAGTGAAAAAATAAACTAAAATTCTCACCATTCCACGTAAAACCATTCCTGATAGGCGGTTGGGGGAGGACAAGGTTTTCTGCAAAAATCAATTTTTTACAGTGCTTCACAAACATGTCCTAAATAAATAAATAATCAAAAGCACACAACACTACAAATAACATACCCATATTAAAAGGGTGCAACATAATTCCAAAACCCACACGGCGGTTGGTAGCCGCAGGTGGGTTTCTACTTCTCATATTCCTGCCGGCTATAGAAAAACAGAGACCATGGTCAGGTATATGACATGGACTCGAACATCAAAGGAATGGGAGTGGTTGGCCCACCCTCGCTTCCATACTCCCATAATAAGTCAATTTTGTGATATGAAAATTGTCCAAAGAATCACTACATTGCAAAGTAGTCAAAGAGTTTGGTGACTCGGGTTGTCGACGTCCTATCTTCTCTCGAGAAAATAGTACACAAAGAAGGGGAAAAATCATACTTCAACTTAGAAGAATCTCATTCTACCAAAAATAAATAAATCAAAAGAATCTCTAATTATGATGCACGGCAAGGACATGCCTTGGATATAGCAGAAACACAAATTTTACACATTAAAAATGAAATATCGAATATGATACGATACAATACATTGCTCATTTTGAAATTTCTGTACATGATAGATCTCTAGTACTTATAATAGAGGGCCCACTTTAGAAACCACCTAGATCAAAACCACCCCTCTTTCACAAGTTGGGTCTCTCAAGGCCAACATGTTGATGATGCCTTCTTCGCCATACCCATTAATTTGCTTTTTTTTTTTCTTATTAGTTCTTGGGTGATCAAATCTTTTGCTTAGTTTAGAGTATACAGAGACATTATCATCTTTAACAGCCTGATTAAATCATAATATGTGGAGATTACTGCCCCATTGACAGTTGAAATAGGTCCCAAACAAAAACAAACCCCAGACCCATAAGAATTTCAGACAATTTTGATATTTGTTAACCTTATTGATGAATAGACCAATTCGTAACTCCCAGACTGACTCCCACGAAAATCATAGTAAATATATTACAGACTCAAGTAAACTTCGGTTTTGTGTTGTTGCTAGCCATGTATTGTTGAAGTTTCAAAGAAACTTGTGTATAGAAAAATCATACTAAAAGAATTGCTGGAACAACTAATACTAAACCACCGACAAGCAGTCCAACCACAACAAGAATCAACTAAAAACCCTCATTCATGTGATCATATGAGCCTAAAAAAAACAGAACAACTCATTGACCACTCACTCAGGAATTGGGTGAGAAGCAAAGAATTCCAGCTAAATACATAAATTTAAGATGCGTAACCTAAGGGGACCTATCTTTATTTGCTCCACTCAGCTTTCCCTATTTAAACGATGACAACTTCTTCTAGTTTTTCATTAACACACAAATCCCCCTTCCCCCTCCTCTCTTGGTCTCACTCTTACAGACACATACATTGTGAGGAGAATGGATAGACTCATGGTCAGAGCCATGGGTGCCATCCTTGTTTTGTGTTGTGTGGGGTCCGGTTCAGCCACTGTCTACACAGTAGGCGACTCGTCGGGTTGGGCAACAGGTGTAGACTATACCACCTGGATAAGTGGCAAAACCTTCGGAGTGGGTGATAGCCTAGGCAAGTTCTTCAATCACATGTTTCAACTTTTATTAATCTTTTGTTACAGGTTACTTAGGTTTCATTACCATACTCAATTTTTTATTTCAAATTCCACAAAATGTAGTGAAGTGGGTTTGATTAATGAGTATCAAAAGGTGAAGAGTAGAGGATATAAGGTGGCGATACGTAAATGACGTCCTCAGTACTGATTAATCATTTACCTATATGGACCTTATGCGTTTAAAGCCAGTTTGATTGGTTGAGTTTTTGTTTACGCAAATTTCACTTTGTTGAGAATTTCGAATTCTTGTTGGATGTTGTTTCGCATAATTCTCCAGTTGAATGTAAAAATTTTCCTAGTGGTTGAAATTTTGCTACATGAACTGTCACTTTTAACCCTTTTGAACTCTCTCGCAGCAAAATAATTTCCAATAAGCTTCCATAATTAAGATAATATTTGAATTTTCTTTTGGTGCAAAATAAACTTTTAGAATTGTCCAAATTCTCCCAACACAAATAGTCCAAGTTTCTCCAAGTCAAGATCATAACATCAATGTCTTAATGATGCAAAATTTTGTTTATGTGAATAATAGTATTCAACTATGGAGGAGGACTACATACAGTAGATGAGGTGAGTTCGAGTGACTACAATGGCTGCACTACGGGCAACTCGATTACCTCAGATAGCACTGGATTGACAACTATCACTCTCAAGACTGCTGGGAATCATTACTTCATCTGTGGGGCGGCGGGACATTGCAGCCAAGGGATGAAGATGGCAGTCACAGTTGCAGGAACAACGAGTGGAACGCCCACCGATAACCCTTATTACACTGTGCCTGCAGGTTCTTCTTCCACCACCAACACACTTCCTAACACCTTGCCTGGTGGTGGTACTGGTACAACCACACGTTATTCCAATGCTGCCATGCTTTCTCCTTCTGTGGCCATTTTGCTCCTATGGGTGCCACTATTCAAGATAGTTCTCTCCTAACCCTAGTCAAGGAAGAGGCAGTGCTCTCTCTCTCTCTCTCTCTCTCTCTCTCTCTCTCTCTCTCTCTAGATATGTGTGTACGACTGTTTATTTGGTGAAGGTTTTTTTTTTTATCGTGATTTATTTGGTGAATGTTAAAGACTGTTTATTTGGTGAGAAATGATGAGTCCAAACAGGTAAACCCAGAATTGCAGTCAAACACATCTATTAGGCCCCCAATTAGATAGCATGGTTTTATTTAATTAGTTATTTTTGCTAGATTAGATTAGTGGCGCTGGGGGAGTAGTGATTTTAACAAGAGGACCATGGATCAATATATGATAGATAGTATGAGAAAGAGGTACCTTGCCATTGAAGTATCCATGTTTGGTATAAAGCTACAATAAATTAAGTTTGGTCACCTGCACTTACAACTATGAACCAACAATATATTTCGGAATAATTGTGAGCTATTTGGTCTAAGGTCACAACTCTTCTGACCATCCAATTGAACTCATGGGACTAAAGCTGGAGTCATGGAACATAAGCTATAGCTTCCTTTTATTTTGTCCATGCCTTCCTCGCAGTCATCGCAGGAGTGTATAAGATAGTCTCCTGAAATTGTTGACAAGCTCCCAGACAAGTTCTCCACAGGAAATTTATCCGAACTTATCCAATGGAAGATCCTGAGGGCTTTCCCCAATCCAACATGGTTTTATTTTGATCCGCTTTATCTCAAAAGCCTGATTCATCAGGCCTATGATTTTTTGTGTGGGTCAGGCCAGTGGTTCATTTTATATCTTCAACATGCAACACTGATACCCAAATAAGCAAACTTCTGTGCTAAGGAAACATTGGCAATCTTTGCCAACGGTTTGTTGAAATCGTGTGACCAGGCCAGGCCCATAATCAGGTTAGGCCTAGACTGTTAAGTTATCAAGCCAGCCAGCATATCAGGAGTGGTCCTCCTAGATGAGCTCAAACGGAGAAACTCAGCCCAAATCATTCTGGCTTTGACTCATGATATGACTATCATTTACACTTGTTTAAATTAAAGAGTTGGGCGCATCCTCTACGACTTTGACTCGGAAAAACCCCGTGAAGACTAAAGTGAGTCCGGATCCTCAAACGTTTCCAATGAGAGGGTGTGTATCTGCAGTTGATTGTGCCAATTACATGACAAAGTCAAAGTCTTGTGCTCAAGTTGACCCTGCTAATTACCTGACTCGTCAAGTCATGTGGTCATTTTTTTGGTGAGAGCAACTCACCTAAGGGGAAGCATGTGGTCATTGATCCACCCTTTGGATCCTTTTGCGGGGTTTTTACACGGTGACAGTGAGTGGAGTTTTTGCTCATCCACATCTCCATGTGGAATCTAGTTCATTTTACTCTACTCCTCTTTTCTCCTTGATGTGGAATCTAGTTCATTTTACTCTACTCCTCTTTTCTCCAAAAGGACATGCATGAATGGAGTGTTTATTTTCCTCAGCTGAACGAATAACTCACAACCACCCTGTGAAATGCGACAAATATCGTTCCGTCGACCAATCAAATTTTCTTAACCATAGACCATCCCCATCCCCATCCGACGGTAGTGACAGGTGAGAAACATAGAGAGATAATAAAATCCATACGATTCTTGACAACCCAAGTTGCAAAAATGGCGAGGGCATCATTATCTGCGATCTCTTCATGAGTCATTATTAGATCTAAAGTAATTGAAATCTCGTCTTGGGATTCGTCTCATTATAACTATTTTCCTGAGTAGCTTCAAATTTTCTTCCAGTGGATGACCCACTACAACCACCAACGGAGAAAATGGGTTGTATTGTGCGCTGGGCAATGAATTTCTATCCCCAACTAAAAAACAATTTCGTATATGAAGACTGTGGTCGCCTCACATAGAAATTGGCTACGGGCTTATGGACCAAAGCAAATTAAACGGTCATGATCAAAGGCGTCGTCCACGTGTGAAAATTAAAAAACCCAAGACTCCCACGTTTGCTACGACACGAATGATTCCACAGACAGCTGGCAGGCAGTATTTCGTGAATCAACTGCTGGAACACGTGTCTACACATCGTTTACTAAAAACTCGACACGCGTCCCCCCCTGCTCACACGATGTAGAAAAAACAGAGAGTCTGGAAAGTACCGGGCAGCTGTCGAGCCAAAACGACAAAACTTTCCGACGTAACGACAAAACGACCTTCAATAATCGTTGATTAAGTCAGATCCAGATTAATTAATCAATTAAACCTCTTAATTAAAAGAAAAGCATTCTATTAATAAGCATCAGCCAACTAAGCAAGGTCTAAAAGTCTAATAAGTAATAATAAAAAATGTCTACACAAATCCAGTATCAATAAACTAATCACACTCTACTAATCTCAAAAGCATCACAAAAAGCAAAATCATCCAACGGTGGAGAGACAAAGTATAGATCAGATGGATGAGATCTAGAACAACACCGCCGCGGCGATGAGGCCGGAGATAGCAAAGCCGGCGACCGCGATTCTGTTCGGAGAAGCAGCGCTGCCCGCAGGCGGGGACTGCGTCGGTGATGAGCCCGGTGGAGGCGAAGTGGACGGAGGAGGCGACGAGGCGGGGCCTGGAGGGGATTGAGGTGGAGCTGGAGGTGAAGTGGACGAAGGAGTGGAAGGAGCCGGTGAAGTGGACGGAGGAGTGGAAGGAGGCGGCGAAGAGGAAGGAGACGGGGAAGGAGGCGGCGAAGAGGAGGGAGACGGGGAAGGAGGGTTTGTCGACGGAGAAGGAGCGGGAGATGTAGGTGGCGAGGGGGTTGGCGATGGAGTGGTGGATGTAGGCGGAGACGCCGGGGAGGGAGATCGTGAAGGAGGCGAGGCGTTCGGCGCGGCCGATGGCGCGCCTCCCGGCGCCTGAGCGAGAGAGGATCCGATTAGCAATCCGATCATTATCAATAGAATCGCAGCGGATCTGAAGCTTAAAGAAGCCATCTTTTTCTTCTTCTTCTTCTTCTTCTTCTTTTTTCTTTTCTTCTTCTGCTGAAAGGAACAGAGAGGAGAGGTTGGGTTTGTGGTTTTAGCAGCAGTGGTATGTGTTTATATAGGCGAGAAGAAAGGTCGGTTTGCAGAGAAAATGACAGATTTTTCCCAAACCTGTTTGGAAGCTGATCTGGAATTGGAATCCACTTCTCCGCGCTTTCCTTTCTCTCGAAACGCGTTTTCTCGGCGATTTCCCAAAATAAAAAGACTGGTAGTCTGCGGCACACCGAATAATTGAGTGCCATTTTAAGACGGTAGGGTTACTTTGATGCACATTTATAAGTGGGTCCCATGACAGAGGGTCGATATTTTGATTTTGGGCTGTTTTTTTGGGGTGTCTTGGGGTTTGGAAATGGAAAGAAGGTGGGTCTTGATTCTTGAATCTTGATTGTAAAGATGGAGGGAGGGTCAGGGGCACGAAAGTTTGGTGTGGGTGTGGAGTAGGGAGGGAATTAACCTTATAGTAGGGGCAGCACGGCAAATGGGGGAGCACGGAAGATTTTGGTTTGGCACAAGGTGACTTAATTTGGCAGGTAAAATCTTTATGTGTTGGCAGAGAGGATAATGAACGATTGAGATCGATTGGGACAGCAAAGCAGTGATCAGGCCTTGGATCGCAGGGATGGAGTTTGAACAAACGCGTCCATTATATTTAATGGTCCTAAATTTTGGCATGAAAATGACCATGGGGTTTTGTGTAACTGTGGGTGTAAGTTTTTTGAGAGGATGAAAAAAGAAGAAGATGGAAGGAGTAAATAAAAACCTCATCCACTTGATGTTGTGATTGTGATCCAATTTTAACGGCATGTTTTTTTTGCAAGAATTCTTAGAATTCACGTCAATTGATATTTATAGAATCTGAGATGCTGAAATTCTAAAATATTATTGAATTCTGTCATTTATAAATTTCCTATTTCTTTCATCCTAGAATTTTTGTCTGAGAGTTTTATGCAACTTGAATTCCACAAAATTTTCATTTAATAACTACTTAAATTCTTTAGTGGGATTTTACATGCTTATGCATTTTATAATAATAATAATAATAGAAGTAGAAGTAGTATGTGGAGTCACCATCCCACTTGAAATAATTCAGACATAGTGGGCCCCGCTCACATCATCTCTACAACCTCAAATAAAAAAGAGAGTCCGATTTATGTTCTACAAAGTGGGTGTCTCTGCAACATTTGCCTCCAAAGCCTCCAAAGGCAGAGTTCTTTCATCTTCAATCACATGCATGTGAGTAAAATCCTTCAAAGTCGCAACAAATTCTTAAGAAAATGGGATGATTCCTTGACAATAACCCCTTACTATTTCAGCCCATTCAAGTTGGTTTCTCTGCAAAGAGATTTCATATAGATCCCCTTACTATTTCAGCCCATTCAAGTTGGTTTCTCTTCAAGGAGATTTCATATAGATCCCCTTACTATTTCAGCCCATCCAAGTTGGTTTCCCTTCGAGGAGATTTCATATATAGATCGCTGCAATAGGAATTATTCTTTGGAGATATCCAACAAGTGATTGGAGCCATCAGAAATTGGAAAGGTTGGTTGTTTTGAGGATCGATGGAGGCCTTATGGAGACCCACTTGAAATATGGCAACAACCTGAAGATGGAATTGCAGTGCAATCTCCACCAAGCCCATATTGATTAATCTTTTTTCTTTGACAGTCAAGAAGTGTCGGAGCTTTAAGGAAGCCTCCCGGAATGCCAGAATTTGTAAATGCTAGAGCAAGGATCGGCATTTAGGAATTCTACTTTTTTAGAATTCCAAAATGCTGTTTGCCTCAAATGTTGTGAATTCTAGTAAATGAACATAGAATTTCTTACTGGAATTCATGAATTCACAGACAACCTGAATTCCTGTCAGAAATGCTTGTCTCAAATGTGGTTAATGATGATTGGATTATTTGCTAAAGTGGAGGGTCCTCAACTTTGGCTGTTTTCAAAAGGTCAATTTAGAATGCTTTGATAGCTGTTGAGTTTTGAGGGGCTTGGATATGACTATATACTTTACAAAAAGAAGAAGAAAAAGAATTGTTTACCGTAGAAAAAGAAAAGTTAACCATCCCTTATTTATCTTTGTATTTTTCCAATTCTATATAAGGTTATTTGCCTTTTTATGATTGCTACCGATACATTAGTTTTACCCATGCAAATGTTATATATTTAAAATATATTATTATATTTGTCAAAATCATCATTTTTAAGTGAGCAAATGAATGCAATAAAGATATATGTAATATTGAAATATTTTGATCAAGAATTGGGGGACACAAAAGTACAAAAACTCAAATATATATATATATATATTTGGGATTGAAATCGAAATTAAGCTCCAATTTCATAATCAATTGCGACATCGGACTCCAATTCTGTATTCAATTGCAAAAATCGTACTCCAATCTTAAATCGAATCATATCCCTTTAATATATATAATAATGTACATAATTTACTTAGGTAAATGAACGCATAGAATACATGTAAATTGAATATATAGCACTCCATGTTAAAATTTGCTCCACCAATGAATTATTAAACCTGGAGATTTATATTCCATCCTCCAATTCCATAAAAGAAGTTATTTGATAAACTTTCTTTTTTTATGTTTGCTTTTTTTTATTCTTCGTTTTAGGTCACTAATAGAAATACAATGCTGGGAATTCAATTCAATGTGTTCTTTAAAAGTCCATTAAAAGAACTCAAAATGGATTCCATCTAATGAATGGTTCCATGCCTGTCTCTCTCAGTGGGTTGCATACTCATCCAAGTACTACCAATACAAATATCATGTTGAGTGTTGGTAACCTTAATCACTTATTTAGGTCCTTCAAATCAATTTCTTCTCTTATAGAAAAATGCTTCAATTTGATGCTAGGGCCAGTTTGGATAAATGAAGAGTGAAGTGAAATAAAGTGGATTTCAAATGTGCAGTGGAATGAAGATAAATAGGTTGAAATTAAAGTAGAGTATTTCACTTTATGCAATTTGTGTACTTATATTGAAGTTAATATTTAGAGTATAATACACATTTACTCAAGGAAATAAAAGTATTTAGAGTTGAAGTGAAATAAAGTACATGTAGCCCACAATATAATTTAATTTATTTCAGATCAGACTCATCCAAATATAATATAATTAAAATTTTAGACGGTTAGTACCGATTTAATTTTACTCTACTCTGTTTTTTTTCTTATCCAAACATGCCCTTGGTGGGACCACCCGGATTACAACAACATGGTGGTGTCCTAAGATGGCTCTGCCACAATTATTGCTGGCCCACATTTTTCCAATATCGAAGTATATTTTATTGGGAAACAAAAAATGCCAAAAGCATCAGAACTTGCCAGGAACACCCGTGGCACCTATTCCTGATGTGATGGGATAATGAGACCTGGCAGCTTAGCACAGCCTCATCCACCATGGCTTTCGACACTTTCTAAACTTATGTCTTCTTTTTCAAAGTCTGAACACTTCTCTCTTCTGAGTATTGATTGCTGTACTTAAAATAACTAAACAAATCCCAACCTCTCATTTTGATTTTCTTCCCTTGGACTCATTCCACACGTTTTTGTGGGAAACCGTCTGGAGTTGGTATGGTATGGGTGAGTGGTGTGGCCGGTTTGGTCTGTGGCTGCTTTTTCAAGCCCAAGTGGAGAAATTTGAGGTTAGAGGTCATTTTCTGTAAATGTGCTTAGAAGACCAGACAGAGCTTGAGCCGGTTGACTGGTAAAGGTTATGGGACTAGTTAAGATGTGGTCCCACCAGTGGTTCCGCGGCATGTCATTGTAATTATCTCATAGAGTACTTTTTCTTAAAAATAGTCACACAAAAATATGATTAACGGTTGATCACATCAGTTTTGCGTAAAACGCATAGGAATTCATTGTGAGACGAGTTCCACTCGAGCATTATTAATGAGGTGATGGATTGCCCATTGAGTGTAGGAATCCTCTGTTTGGTTAGAGTTATTTATGATTAGAATTGCAGCCGTTGGAGATTTCTAATGTCAGATCATGTCCATCTTAAGTGTCTCCCACCCGGCTCCCCATGAGTGGAATGTATGAACACTATGGAGCCTACCTGTTGATAATTCAAACAGTTTAAGAAGATACCGTTCATTTTGAGTGGTTCATATCATCAATAGGTGGGCTCCACTATAGAGTTTCACATATAGCACTCATGGAAAACGTGTGGAAGATGCTCGGGGGATTCCAGCTCTGATAGACAAAGTATATATATACGGTGGAGATGTAGATGACTTTTCTTGGTATTATATTACTTACAAAATGATTTGGCTTCAATTGTGCGTTTTTTCTCGTTTAATTTAGTCCTTTTTCACATTTTGCTCTTCATTTTTAACTATTTATCTAAATGCCATCACATGTATTCAATTACATAAAACAAACATCCTCTAAAATGTTGCATTCATGTTTCAAAAATCCCAACAGGCCGGGTAGCAATGAGAAACTAAAGACTTCATGTAGAAAGCTTGATAAAGGATTTTTCAACCAAGTAATGGATACTAATGCAAATATAGAGAAAAAAACTCCAAGAAGCTTGAAACTCTAGTAACTCATTCCTTGAGGGCCATTACCAGTGGAAGGTGATTATATAAATGATAACTGGGGTAATTCCATATGAGTTTTGGTGAGAACCTTTGATTAATGAGGTCTTCTTGTGTGGACGGTAGTATGAGATTTCATCCCTTGTGCGGGTTACGGTAATTGAATTTCATCATTTTTCAGAACAAAATATCACGACTCTTTACCTGGTCTAACTAGTCTAAAATTGGTCTCTAATTGCTCACACACTCTTGGTTGAGTGGTGTTGGCACCTTAGTGTCACACACATGCCTAATGATTGATCATTATCACTCGATGACAGCAATAGTTATTTGATAGTAGCCCAACATAGCTAAAAAGAAAAAGAGAAAAGAGAAAATTGGTGATTAATTGTTAGTCAAAGCAGTCGGTTGAGATTTTTTTAATAATATTTTAGTTATTTGATAATTAAAAAGATGGGTAATTACTTACAATTGTAAAAAAAAACAAAAACAACGTGGCGATACATAAAATCTCCATTTTGTGGATTGACTTGATTGTTGTTGTTATTGTTTTATTGAATTTCCCTATCCTGATTTGTCAAGATCTACTTGAAAGGAACTGGTATAACTAAGGTCGCATCTATATCTTGACCTGATTCTACTTAATTTTTTCGATGTCGGGACCCTAATCTTGATATCAGTATCAATTATCATATAAAACTGGATTAAGTCTGGGTCAAATCAAAGTTGAGTCCCACGTTAGAACCTCACAAAATGAACAATAGAAATACAGAGTAAACAATATAACATACTAACATGTCCATAGTCTGTATAATATATACCTCATGAATGCCTCTCAGTATGTTTTTAGCATTGTCTCAGTATCAGTTGTCTTCTTCTTCTCTTATCTTCTACTGATTCCAACTTTATAATTCTCTATACCACTCCAAAAGATTATGAAAGTTGACAGCTGATTTTATATATATATATATATATATATATATAGCTTTCAGTGAATGCTCCTCATAAACAGTCAAAGCAAATCAGATTTAAGAGTCATCTACCTGGCAGGGATTACGAAGAAATTGTGAACACTCATAAGTAGAGCTCACTTATTAAAAATCTAATATAATTATTAAAAAATAATAATATTTAGACATTATGGAATGACGGGTTGTGGTTTTGTACTTCTCTGCTTATTGACCAACCATATTCTTTTAACCCAGTGTACTTGGCAGGATTGTTAGTCATTAGCTTCATTGTCCGAGCACCAAGTCTTGTAATATGTACAAGAGAGTTTTTAAACATAAACCAATGCCTCCAGTGGAATGTACATCTTGATTTCACAATGGTCAGATTGAAAATCAACCAAACTTTTCATTTAACAAGACGCAATGATGGTCATTCTCTGTTTAATTGCTTTTGCACATTAGGCACTGGCTATTAAGGAAACTGAAAAAATATCAATCCTCAGAATTCAGATTTGCCAAGATTATAAATGGATCATTTGAATGATGTGGCTATTGGGTAGTGTAAAGCTCATGTGATATCTCACCCAAATCAAATCAAATATCATTGAGTCGATCATCCAGTGAACATGGAAGAGTGTCTTCAAGAACATGTGGAATTGGGTAGGCATGCCATCAATCACTAGAGCACCACGTGCTTCTCAACTCTATCAGTGGCGTCATCTGCATCATCCACTTCATCGTCTTCTTCCCTCACGGCCAATATTCATCATTATCTTCCAATCAAACCTTCTCCGAGCAATTATTTGGTATGACGTTCTCAATTTCTGCCCAATCTTACTGGTTATGATCTCATGGGGTATGTAGATGGCTCATCTTTGCCACCACCTCAATTCATCTCTACAAATGATGAAACTCCTGAAATTAATCTAGAATATATAACATGGCACCGTCAAGATCAGCTTCTTCTCAGCTGGATCATCTCCACTCTAACTGAAGGAGTTCATGCCCAAGTAGTTGGCTTATCCACATCACATGATGTGTGGAGTCATCTTGCTGCAACTTATGGCGGATACTCCAAGGCCCAATTTATGCAATTGCGACTCCAACTTCATCAAATGAAGAAAGGGTCTGACAAACATGGCTTCAGTCTCTTCTCTTTGAGCTTGGTGTTTTCCTTCCAGCACCCATTTTAACGGTGTGGTAACATTGGTGCTACATATCTAAGCATCAAATCGAGTTTTTCTTGCCCGTACTAAGCATGTTGAGATTGATTTTCACTTTGTTCGAGATAAAGTTTCCAAACAAGATCTTCAAGTTAAATTCATCTCAACCAAGGATCAACTTGCAGACATCCTAACGAAAGGACTATTGTAAAGCCCTTGGCCTTAATTAGAGGGTTAACGTGATTAATTAAGGTTAGTGTTGGTTAATCAAGTTTTGTAGTATAATTAGGTGCATTCATACTATTGGCCCAAAACCTACATAGAACCCCTTTAGAAACTCACCTCAAAATGACTCTAAGCCCTTTTGATCTCCTAAAACCCTCTTAACAAACGAGCTAGGCCCTTATTAGTAAACATCCACAAACTATCTCTACAAATTTAAAATCCTTCACTTCCTTTTCATTTACATTTTATTTCGTTTCACTCCTCTTTCATTTACATTTACATTTAATTTCATTTTCCCTCCATTTCTCTTCATTTAATTTCATTCACAACACTTCATCTTCTATTCTCTACTCTCACATCTATCTTCCCATTCTCTCTTCTTCCTCCATCCCCTCCCACCATTGTGCAAGTTTCCAAGGCCAAGCCAATGCTCCCCAAGCTTCCTTAGAGCATCATATTCTTCATCCTCATCATCTCCTTCATCATTTTCACCTTTAGGTAAGCATACTCATTTTCAATCTCCATGTACTTGTTTGTATTCATGCTAGAACCTTGCATCCATGTCTTAGGTATGTTTTTATTCTTCTTTGGCATGTAGGGAAGTGCTTTTAAGCATTAGATTAGAATGGGTTGTGGTCGTGATCAATATTTGGAAACCCTAGGCACCAAGAAATAGGGGTTTTGTGCAATTAAGCAAAGGCAAGTACATAGACATGAATAATAGTGTGTATATATTACATTTGTTGGTTTTTGATGCTTTAAACATGTTCAATGCCTCTACTAGATGCTTTAATTGTGTCAAGTATCTCTACTAGTACTTTAAATATGTTAAATAATTTTACTAATGCTTTAAATACCCCTATTAATGCCTTAAATGTGTTAAATATATCTACTAATACTATAAAATGTGTCACATATCTCTAACATGTGCATTTGTGATAATTGGGTTAGTGGGTATGAATTTAAAATACACTATTGTTGGAGCTATTAATGGGTATTAAAATGGCCTTAATTTGGGTTGTTTCGATTAGTGGGTATGAACTTGAAACACTTTAAGGGTGGAGCTATTAATGAGTGCTAAAATGGTCTTAAATTGGGTTGTTTGGATTAGTCAGTATGGACTTGAAAAACATTAAGGGTGGAGCTATCAATGAGTGTTAAAATGGTGTTAAATTGGATTATTTGGGTTAGTGGGTGTGGATTTAAAATGTGTTAATAGTGGACTTGTTATTGGGCATTAAAATGGTGTTAAATTGAATGGATCTGGGACCCATTTATCCTTTAAACTTGGACCTTGGGCCTACTTGACCTATGAATATGAATTGGAACTCTAATGAGTAGGTGTGAGGGCTAGCATCTCCTTGTGGGTTATGAGATAATATATGTGGGACCCATATTGGGCTAACTTAGGATGGCGTAGTGGAACCCCAAGGTGCCAACAACTTCAAAAGCATGAAATGAATATGAGAGGCACTTCGGACCCGCGTAACCACTGTGTTTGACGGTATGGACCCTACATATGATGAATGATCCTAGCCCTAAGTTGGTTAGTGCCCACTCCCCTTGGCCCTTGACTATATGATTTCTATAGGCTATTGTTAGCTTAGGACCTCTTGAATATGACAAGACATGAGCGTATACCCATTCCGTTATTTGGTCTAATACCCTCTATTAATATGCTCACGGGATGGGCTCCCTTGTGGCTCTATTGACAATGTGATGGGAGCACCCTATGTAGGACTAACCGGACCTCTTGTTTAGGAGAGAGACTCTGTGTGTGTGTGTGTGGTGGGGGGGGGGGGGGGGGGGTGTTGTGTGTGTATGTGTAGGTTTGAGTTTGTTTACATGTGTAGGTTTGGGTTTTTGTGTGTGTGGGTTTTTGACTATGTGTGTGTACACGTGGGTTTGTGTGTGTGCGTGTGTCTGCGAATGGTTTTGTACTTACCATTTGCAGATCAGGAGGTGGACATACGCCACCATACCAGCTTGTTTGTGTTTGATCGGGTTCGCTATGTTGCATTTGTGATACCAGCTTGTCTGGGTACCAGGTTTGCCTGGGTTTTTGCATTTGCTATAAAATAGGAAGTTTATTTTATTGGTTAGTTATGTTTCGTTTATCCATTATTTCTGTACTTTCTAACATATTGGTTTTGGTTAGCACATGTTAAACTGTTACTTATATCTATTTACTTACCAGTAGATCTGATGCTGATACATTTGGGGCTTAGATAGTGGGGCCCATTGTGTAGGTGGTTGTGGCGGTCTTACGAGATTCACCAGTTGAGGGAATAACTGTAACACCCCAAAAACTGGGCGCCTCGAATCTCGGGGCACTACGAGAAAGTACCCAAGAGATGCGGAAAATCCAGTAATATAATCAAGTTTAAATCTCATATGAGCATGTAGATGGACAAAGTCCTAAAATTTTATTTCACTTTAAGGGATTACAAGGTACTTTCTATAAAAAAGCTAACTATTCAATCCTATGCCAACACGGCCAACTACAATGAAAAGAAAGAATAGAAATTTATTTTATAGACGCCTCTCGGTGCAGTTCTCTGAACCCTGCGGCAACGGATCAGCCGCCAAGCAGTTCTACCAATCGAAGAAAGCGAAAGAGAATATACCTGAAAACATCAAGGATTGGGTCAGGTTCGATGAGCCAGGCAAATAGGCATGTTTAGATGGCAATACATTATATTAACAGGTAGGGACGAAGACCATACCTGATCCCAGCTGTACTTGTGTGATTAGTACCTCAATCATAATATAGGATATCAGTGTGCGACATAAACAGTGTGGAGTATAGTGCATGAACGATACTCGAGATAATAATATAACAGATGTTAGATACAACATATTAGATAAACAAGAGAAGCCATCATTATTAATATATCGTATAAACAATGCAAATACATATGTGTCACCAATAACAGAAGTAACCAGAGGAAGTAACCCTACCATATCCACAATCATCATATTTGGATCCAACCGTGTCAACGTCGACAGTCAAAAACCCTAAGCAACTACATCCTAAATACTTTATATTAATACACCCAATATACATACATAAGAGCACACAAGGTACGTCTACAGTTGAATTACAAGAGACGTGGGAGTCAGATCCAACCCGTCGTCGTCGTCCCAACAACTGTCGATGGACATCAACCATGGGGGTCATAGCCACCCACCGTTGTTGTCTCATAGAATAGGAGCATACAAGAGTCCATCAATATCCATAGACACAACCAAGTCCCAGCCATTGGTCTTACGTGCCAGATCAACATCAATCACTCATCCATAGCCACAGCCAAGTCCCAGCCATTGATCTTACGTGCTAGATCAATATCACCGTCCATCCACACCCGGTCCGAGCGCCGGCGGTCTCAGTACCCCTCCCACACCGGTAACTACTGTGTCAACCAACAATATCTCAATATCAATGTCCATGCCGGCATCATAACCCTCGGTAGACCAATCGTACATCCACAAATCCTACAAACCACTGGGTGGGGGTACTCCAAACTGGATAGCCTTATCATAGTTAATATGAGTCGATATTAGTCAAGGGCATGAGGCACGGAGTTCCGGTATATGTAGTCAATCCTTACGATTCTTAATAGTTAATAATGCATGCCCTTGTAAACTCCGTTTCTCGATACGCTTAATTAACATTATCTCATTATACAGTTCGTCCATCAATATCTACCGTTAAGTTTCTAATATTACAGGTCAGGACTTCAAGTTTCATGTTCTGACATCTCATCCAATACGGATCGTGATCATAGATCAGAATCTAAGTGCAATTCCCTGATTATAGTACCTCTCAAGGCCAACATCCCAGATTCGGACCTACCAGCCAGCCTCAGTGTCCGTTTCATTAATATAAGTACCATGTATCACAAATCCATAGATAATCGCTGCCCCTCCATTCAGGTTTAGGGCCCAACTTCACTTAAGACAGTGATCACGGAGTCCTAGATGCTTATTATGTATCATTGGTGCTCCTGAAGATATTTAGCATCATAGGAAGTCCATAACCATTGAATCAGGTTCCGTTTACAACCATAGACCCTACTTAGGTGGCTACACGGGTCAAGGTTAAGCCCGGCCCTTGACTCGTGTTCAGCGTATCCCAAACGGTCTAAATGAAATGTCAATGAGGACCACATATGATCAGATCGTAGAAGGGAACTAAATCTGGGAATTCACTATTAACAGTTTACTGGGTCGGCATCATGGGTCCACGGGTCGACCTGGCACTCTATGGAAATGGACAGTTAACTGAGAGTCATAAATCACATTCTGCAGTGTCCCCGGTCGACATCATGGTTACCCGGTCGACTGGGGAAATGCAGGCATTTTCACAAATATCTAGTAGGTGAGGGGAAATGCAGTGTGGCCTGTTGACTGGGTACACTGGGTTTGTACCCAGACTGTGATTTTCTGCTCCCAGTTGTGAGGAAGCCTCCCTGTGTGCCCGGTCGACATCCTGGGTGACCAGGACAACCGGGTACACATGGAATCCCTTATTTTCAGATTTCTGTCATTTTCATTTTCAATCAAAACTCTATCAAATCCAACCCAGATCTACACTGATCATCTCCAAACTTCATACACACCTCCCACATCATGAACTCATCACAAATGGACCATTGATCTTCCAAATGGGGGATTCCCATCTATCAATGGCCAAAAATCACATAAAAGAGCTTAGAACAACAATTCCACACATCACATCATCTAATCAACCACCTATAAACGGAAATCATGCTAAACATCCATAAAAGACAATAATTATAACTCTAAGCATATTAATCAATTAAATGAAAGAATCTAAACATGTCTACTTACCTCTATTCGAAATTGGAGATAGAGTTGAGAGAGATATGTGAATTCCAAACTCCTAAGGTGTTGATTGAGCAATTAGGGTGGTCTCCTATCTTCTCCTTGGGCTGGGATTTTGGGGAATTAAGGTTTGCTTAGGGAGGAAGATAGGGTAAATGAGAGATGAGAGTAAATTAGGGTTTTAGGCTAATGTTTGCAATAGTTTGTTTTTATAGTTTAGGGTTTAGGATAATTACCAAAATGGTAACTTCGTTTAAAAATGGAAAAGAGATGGGGCCATGGGTAAATAAGTCATTAGGTGGGTTTCTAGAAGGTTCTTAACTCTCAATGCTCTTCCTATTAATTCTAATATCAACTAAGTCCTAATCTAATTAAGACCTATTAAATTATCAATAAACACCCCATATTTATTAAGAATTATATACAAACTAGTTCTAAAACTTAGGAACATTAGTCATCTATTCTACTAATTCCTATTAATTAACATATTAAAGTAGGAAATACCATATTAAATAGAATAATCAAGGGTTGACTTGGTCAAATTGGGTCTCACTAGGTATTTCTAGTACCCCGAGTGGAGTGGCAGCAATGTGATGTTGCTGGATTGGTACTTGAGAGCCTCACTTTACATTCCGGCTATGAGCATAAATGCCTCTTGCACAGGTCATGATGGTGTTTTAGACATTCGTTAAAATTCTAATGCGTTTTGTAATTGAAATATAATTAAATGTCTTTCTGTTACTTGTATCAGCTTTGATGTTATTGTTTGTTATATTGGTGACCATCTACGTAGATTGCATGAATCGTTGCTTCCGAGTTTGTTTATGGTTACTAATCATCACTCATAACCTCACTATGGACTTCGATCTACCCAGAATTAGGGCCGCAAATGTATTTAAAGGAAAGATTTTAATTGGCCCTGATTCTCATGCCCTAATGATGCGGTCAGGATCCAATCTAATTTTTCGGGCGTGATAATTGACAACTATCCACAGTCAGATTTAATGTTTTGCGAAGCAAACTCAACATCACCAGCCGTTGAGTTTGAGGGGGCATGTGAAGCACATGTGATATCTCACCCAAATCAAATCAAATATCATTGAGTCGATCATTCCAGTGAACATGGAAGGGTCTCTTCAAGCACATGTGGAATTGGGTTGGCATCCCAGCAATCATGGAGTAGTTTCTTTCTCTATTCAAATTGATTGTAAATCAAAGATTCTTAATTAAATGTAATACCATATATAGACACAATAATCAATTATAAATATACACCTTCCTCTCATACACAAAAGGTATGAAGAGAGAAATCATTTGAGTCATCACTATTTGTCTTTTCATAGGTAGAGACCATTGGTGGCTGCTTTCCTAGATGAATAGTTTGGATGGATCATAGTTTGGAATTCTTTGTAGAATGTCCACCCAAAATTAGAAATGCAACCTGCTATTTTTAGGGGGTGTTCTTTTTCTCATGGTCTACATTTGATAAAAGGGGTTAAGAGCGAAGGGTCAGTGGTAACTTTACGGAAGCAACCATCAAATTTTCTACCTTTATAAAAAGCAGTTTCTCATCTTCTCATCCTCTCTCATATGAAAGTAAATTTGACCATATGTGAGAATATTTGATGGTATATTCACTCTGGCCAGATTGCTGCACCATTATATTATACCTTTCTCTCCTCTCAAACAAAAATCTCCACTTTGGCAGGTAAATGATATGAGAATGTCAAATGTCCCTCGGACATGCTTCTGTCATGTAATTGAATACATAGGAATTTTTTTACTGCTATTTCTAAAAACGGATGGTTAAAATTGAGGAGACAAATGTGGATTTCCAAAAATGACTTTCAAATGATCGTCCTTTTCATGGAAAATGAGTAACGGGAAGGTGGAAAATGAATACCTAGCCACTACCCTATTAATTCAAATCATAGGAAAGTGAATGTTGCATCTACATCACTTCCTTAGATCATTCTCCTGTCAACTCATATCCTTCTCTTCTCATATATGCAAGTTGTTGACCCCTTATATATGTGAGTTTCTATTACCTCTCATATGCAAGTCTCTCAAGAACCCAATCCCTTAGCTGGAATACTAGGAAAAAAATCCAATTGGAACCATGTGAAACCAACAAATTATAAAATTGCAGATTTATCAAGACCATATAAGTCAATGGGGTACCCCAAGGCCCAATCATAGATCACTGTTGGGACATTTCCGCGTTGGGGTGTTCCTAATTATACCATGTGAAAACTATCTTCTTTCATTTGGGAGAAATCTTTCTGCCTAAAACTGTGGAGCAAGTGGCCATAAGTTTTTCAACTTGTGTGATGCAAGATGGGCGTCATGCAACGCCTTATGAAATTAAAGATCTATAATGTTTGTGCAAGCTTGTGCGTAACCTGGAATCCTATGGGAATTTTTTTAACTTTATTTTAATGGTGAATTTTTTAAACTTTCAACGATTGATGGAGGAATATTAGGCCTACGACCAGCTATACGGTCGAAATCCCTCTATTCAATCAAGGTCGCAAATATTACTCTACTGCAAGCCTCTTGGCTTGTACTGTTGTCCACAATAATTTTAGCTTTTTATTTAGGGATTTTGCCGGACTGCCCTAAAACCCGTTAAAGGTTGAGATTTAACAAATCTCCACTTAATTGTTTATGCCATATTTTAGAATCATGCAATATCACACATTTCATATAATACTGCAACATTTGACATCCATTGGAGATCACACTTTTGCGAATATCTTCACAAAAATTTTATAAACTTCAACCATTAAGCGTAGTGGTTGTACGCCTGATGACCAAAGTCAAAGTGCTTCCTCAGAGGTGATCAATACTATTTCATTTTTGTAATATCACAAAACATTATTAAATTATAGAAGGAATCGCATGATCCATTTTGCGATATTGTAAAAATGAGCAGAATGAAGAATCTCTCTCCAGGCATAGAAATAAACATCTAATGGTGATTGATTCACCCAAATGATATTTCACATAAAACCTACACAACATCAGGCAAGCTACAACCAAAATGTTGCAAATAAAACCGTTCATTGATAATTTAGGGCTGACAAACGGACTGTTGTGCCCAATCCAACCCACACCCATGAGTCATCTGAGCGGGGCATTAAATGTAGTTTGACCCAACCTGTCCATGTAACTCAGTTTGGATCTAATTATGAGTCTGGTAAGAAGGATGATTATAGTAATAGGGTGAGGTTAACACCCATTAAAGTACGCACACTCGTCCCTCGCGGTCTTCGAAAACGATGTTTTCGTGCATTACCCAACGGCCAACGCTCACCACAGCCTCAGCTTAATCGGGCCTCCCTCGTGAAGTCCACCCCATTCTTTATAATTTATCTAATCCCTGACAGCTTTCAAAACACTCTCTCTCTACTACAGATTTCTAGTTCGAGTGACCAAAAAGAACGAAAAGAAAACCAAAAGAAGAGATGGAGAGCTTCTTACTCTCCTCTGCATCTCCCACCACTCGCTTATGTCATTCCTCTCAATCCCTCTCCAAAAGATCCCTCTTCTTCAAATCTCCACCGTCCATTTCCCTCTCTCTCCCTTCTCGCTCTCCCTCCACCCTCCGATCCTCTTCATCTTCCTTCTCCACCTTCTCCTCTCCCTTCTTCTTCTTCCCCTCTAAACCCAAACACTCCCCGATCCGAGCCTCTTCCTCCTCCAAACCCACCCAAGACCCTAACCCTAATCCGCAAGGAGCGAAGCTCATCCCCCTCGTGATCTCCGTCGCCGTCGGCGTAATCGTCCGATTCCTCGTCCCCAAGCCAGCCGTGGTCTCCCTCCAAGCATGGCAGCTCCTCTCCATCTTCCTCTCCACCATCGCCGGCCTCGTCCTCAGCCCCCTACCGGTCGGTGCATGGGCGTTCCTCGGCCTCACGGCGTCGATCGTCACCAGGACGCTGTCGTTCGCCACCGCGTTCGGCGCCTTCACCAACGAGGTGATCTGGTTGATCGTCATCTCCTTCTTCTTCGCGAGGGGATTCGTCAAGACCGGATTGGGCGATCGGATCGCCACCTACTTCGTCAAGTGGCTCGGGAAGAGCACGCTAGGGTTGTCTTATGGATTGACGATTAGCGAGGCGATTATCGCGCCTGCAATGCCGAGCACTACGGCGAGGGCCGGCGGTGTGTTCTTGCCGATTATTAAGTCTCTGTCGCTCTCGGCGGGGAGTAGGCCGGGTGATCCGACTGCGAAGCGGCTGGGATCGTATCTGGTTCAATCTCAGTTTCAGGTCCGATTCTGTTCCTGAGATTTGGTTTTGGTTGAATTGAAGGTGTTTTCATCTCTGAAATGTTATTTCATGATGCGTGAAATGATGACATTTACAATTCATATGTGAATACATAATTCGAAATTGAGTTGCATTTTCATATGATTTGATCTTTACTGAATTCTGATCACACGGACAAAAACAATGGTGTATTTATTACAGATAGGATTTGGTGTGAAATGAGCTAACTTGATCATTATTTTTTTTTTTTTTTTTTTTTTAAAGTTATGTGTTTTTGATCAGTTGGCTAAAGCTTTCAAGTGTGTACAGAAGAAATAGTGCTTGGATTTAGCACCACAAATCTTTCAGTTATGCTGGATGCTTACATACAATTTGGTTACAGTAATGGTATTAATGTTTGTATTGGCTTTCAGCAATGGGATTCTTAGCATGTAGCTCCTTTGTTGGTTTTCTGCAGGAGCTTATTAAACCCATGCATTTGCTCTGTTGAAAGATGCCTTAAGACTTACGATCTTTTAGATGATTAAGAAAAGGACAGATAAAAGCTTATGGTTTCTACAAATTTTAGTTATTTTTATTTTCTCTGACCAGCACACTTGTCAATTTCATTCTAGATCCTGTTCTGTATTGCCAAGAGATTGGACAGTTCAATGTTATGTCTATTTCGGCACAGAAAGGGGAAAATCTAAAGGAATATAGGAGAATTTAAGAACAAAAGATAATTGAAAGCTAACATAACACTCGAAATGCATATATATATATATTTATATTTATATATGGAGTATATTCATGTGCATCCATCCCTCACCATGGACACTTCCATAATTGGAAATTTTCATATGCAAAAGAGGAAAAGTCATATATAGCCATATGCATAAAAGGAATATTCATGTGCAAAAAGGGTAAGTTCCCTCACCCTATGGTGAGGGATGGATGCACATGAATGTCCCCCTTTATATATATATATATATATTTGTGTGTCATTTGACTTCCACAAACAGTCAAACACTCCAACTTATTTCTACAACTAAAATATATCATTATGCATATAATTCACAAATTATACGAAATGATTAGTCTGCCACAAGTAGTTCATCACATATCTGCATGATTAAATCACATTTGATTATTGATTATAAATAAATAAAAACTAAAGTAAACCTTGAAGTTTAAGCACTAAAATATGGTACACTAATAATCCAGGGGAAGGGGATTTTTAAAAGAAACCTTTCGGTAAATGCACATATTACTGCTTTTATGCTTAAAGTATTCCTCTCTCTATATATAAGAAGACAGGAGCAGTCTTTCAGAATCCATGTAGATTTTTTTTTTCTTTTTATGTGTTGGGCCTTTGGGCTGCCACTTGCAGCATGAATGCATTGAAGGCAGGGTTGATAGTTCCAAATCTTTTAATGGAGTGGAATCTACACTAAAACAACTAGTTTTGAAGTTCATGGTACTCCACTTGGCGTATAATTTAATTTTTTCTAGAACTCCGAAGGATCTTAAGAAGTCCACTCTGAAATTGGCTTGTTCTAGTGAAAGAAATGAGAAATTAGCTCCTTTTTAAGTATGCTTGTAGGTTAATGTACTCCAGCTTACTTCTATTTTCATTTTGCATTGAACAACTCAAAATTTTCATACAAAGTTCCTTCTGAATTTACCAGATGAATGAGAGAGGGAGAGAGAGTTCTGTAAGGGTTTTTTTTTTCACATTTTGTGGATCAAACCAAACAAGCCATAATCATTACAATTTAATCCTAGTATTCACTTTCAGTTAGTCAACAATTAAAGCGATTCCATGTTATCCATGATTTCCATAGTCTTTCTTTTTCTTTTTGTTCTATTGACTTTTTTTTCATACTTTGTCATTACAGGATATCTTTGTGACATAATCATTGTTTGTGTCTGATGTATGACAGTCAGCCGGTAACTCAAGTGCTCTTTTTCTAACTGCTGCAGCTCAAAACCTACTGTGCCTCAAATTAGCAGAGGAACTAGGGGTCAAAATTGCAAGTCCATGGGTGTCCTGGTTTAAAGTTGCAAGCTTACCTGCCATCGTTTCTCTTTTGGCTACTCCATATATTCTATATAAGGTCTTTCCCCCAGAAACCAAAGATACTCCTGATGCGCCTGCTATGGCAACTAAAAAGCTGGAGCAAATGGGACCAGTCACAAGGAATGAATGGGTGATGGTTGGTACAATGCTCCTTGCAGTTTCACTTTGGGTATTTGGGTAAGTCCTTTAATGATGGTGCTGTATATCAATACTGTGCCCCAATATCTCTCTCAGGACAATGCTTAGAAGTTTATAACCATTATCTTATAAGTTATTTCTTAAGCAAGTTTTTTTTTCCTTCATACATGTTTTGTTGGACAAGGACACTAGAAACTAGAAAGCTGGCATTTTCATCTCCATTCAATGGTTGACTGTGTTGAAATGTATATTGTTTTTTGTTTTTGGTTTATGTCCACAAAACAGTAATAGGTGTTAACGTAACTGTATGATACATGAGTATCTGGAGTACCTTTGTTACATTCTGCAGGATCATCAGCCATGCAGAGAAAATGTGCATGAATTGGGCTCCATGGTTGAAAGGCTGGCATTATGTGTAGTGTAATGAGGATATAGTTATTAGAATCAGCTGGGACTATTTTTTACATGTCTATCTACCTAGGTTCTATAAGATTATTATTATGCATACGTGAAATGTTTTTAATTTTAAATTTAGTTGTAGTATTCTATTGGGGATTCCATGGAGGAAAAATGTACCATATGTATAGTGGTGAACTTCTGATAAAAATGATTGGAACCAGAGGGGAGTATATTCATAAAATATTTATCTGAATTCTATATGATTGACTTTTCTGCATTTTTGGGATGCCACATCCCCATGTAGTGGGCCTTCTTATCAAATTCCATTTAGACTTATTGATGTGTGCAGTTTAAGTTGTTGGTTGGGCATATAGCTTATTTTATCCCCTTTTCTCATGCAGTATAGACCTATGATCCATGGGTTGACTAGCTTTAAGTCCAGCCCATCTATTTTTATTTTATTTAGATTTTTTATTTATTTTTAAATTGTTTTATGTTAGAAGATGTTTTAATCCTGATCGTCAATGTGTTTGGATGGTCAAGATTAGTTCTAGGGTTATTACTTAACCTATATAATGATGTAATACCTCCTTTTGGCTTTAGACAATGATTAATGAAATAGATTTGTGTGCTTCTGCCCTCTTCTTCTCTCCTTCAAAAGGATTAGGCATGAGGCCTATATATTTCAGACGAGAGGTTTCTTCTATCTTCCCCTGCCTGGCCCGCAACTCTCCCCTTTACCCATCATTTCCTTTTAGTTTTAAGATAATGAACAGTGCATTTTATGATTTAAAAATATGAATAATATTCCAATGCCAAAGTTCAGGGTTTGTTTATGAGTTATCATTCTGTTTTTAATATATGTTTGTTTGAGTTACCATTCATATATATATTGGAGATGCTCCTATGAGACATATTTCTCACCTTATATGAGAGATAGGGGTGGGGGCCCTCACATTTAAGTTGTTGGCATTGGATATGAATGTGAGGGCCCCCACCTAATCTCTCATAGTAAGGTGAGAGCATCTCTCATAGGAGCATCTCCCATATATATATATATATATATATAGATATGCGTGTGTGTGTTTTTTTTTTTTTTTTTGGGGGGGGGGGGGGGGGGGGGTGGTTTGAGTTATTGCAATGTTTGACTCTCCAGATATTCTTGTACTAAAGTACTATATATTTTCATAATAATAATCCTGTCAGTTCGTTGTTTTATTTTTTTTAATCATTCATTCATGGGCAGTACTTTTCTCCATACAATTCATTGATGTTAAAATGCACGATTTATGCATATATGGAGTTGATCATTGAAAGGACTGAAGAG
Organism: Persea americana; assembly: GCA_029852735.1. Taxonomy (NCBI): domain Eukaryota; kingdom Viridiplantae; phylum Streptophyta; class Magnoliopsida; order Laurales; family Lauraceae; genus Persea; species Persea americana. Next base: position 56,332,474 of record CM056812.1, read on the forward strand.
CACTGATGTTTATTCATTACAACTGTGCATTCGCCAACGTGTCAAAGTAGTGATAAAAATTTTGGCACGTGGACAGGGACGGTCTTGGCATAGCTAGTGTTGTTGCAGCAATGCTTGGTTTGTCCATACTTCTGCTGTTGGGGGTACTGGACTGGGATGATTGTTTACGAGAGAAATCCGCATGGGATACCTTGGCTTGGTTTGCAGTTCTGGTGGGTATGGCGGGCCAGCTAACGAACCTCGGGATTGTTTCATGGATGTCTGATTCTGTGGCCAAGTCCCTTCATTCCTTCTCATTGAGCCGGCCAGCTGCATTTTGCGTTCTTCAGGCAGCTTATTTTTTAATCCATTATTTATTTGCAAGCCAAACTGGGCATGTAGGGGCCTTGTACTCTGCATTTCTTGCCATGAACCTTGCATCTGGAGTACCTGGTGTGTTGGCAGCGCTTGCGTTGGCGTACAACACAAATCTCTTTGGCGCACTAACTCACTATAGCAGTGGCCAGGCTGCTGTATATTATGGAGGTACTATATGTTGTTTATCTGGAATATTTCGGAGTTTTTCCCTCGCTTTATATTGTTTGCTTGTTTATTTATTTTTCAAACCTCAACATATAGACGAGTTATTAGAGTTGGATAATAGAACTTACCTTCATTCAGTGTTGGCAAGAATTTTCTATTACTAATTATTTACTGTTTCTTCTTGAGTCATGTAATTTTTATGATGCTTTTGTCTTTGACATTATTCAATTGAGTAAAAATTAATGATGGATTTTCTTTGTTCTTGATAGCGGGTTACATGGAACTTCGTGATGTTTTCAAAATGGGCTTTCTAATGGCTGTTGTCAATGCCGTCATCTGGGGAGTTGTTGGGACGTTCTGGTGGAAATTTTTGGCCCTCTATTGAGTTGCGAGGATTGTGTAAGCTATCAATATTTCCCTCTTACTACATGTTCAACTGTTCCATGATTAGTTTGAAATCGCCATTCTTTTGGAGGCCTCCCAAGTTTTGTTAGAAGTTCTCTACTCTTATAATATTGAATGAAATTTGAAATTTTGAATGCATTTCAATATCCATTTTATATATTTCTTTTGTATGTCCAAACCTACAAAACTAACTTAGGCCTGGAGCAGTGTTTGCTGTGAGCATCTGCGTTGGAATGAAATAAACAAAATATTCTCGAGAAAAGAATGATTGGATAAATGTGTTGCTTATGAGACCACATTAATTGTTGCACTGTTTTTGCCACTTGTGACACCCATTACCCTTTTAAGTGGGGACTTTCTGTTTTCTGTGGTGGCAGTGTAGGGACTATACCACAACCAATCTATTTCCACTAGATTATCAACAAAGCATTTTGATGGTGTGGAGACTATGATGAGTTAAAACCTCCCGTTTGCCAGCCTCCTTGATTCACTGCTGCTAAGACCGCTACCACCAAAAATAAATGGAAGACAAAAAAGTTGAAGCACTATACATGGACTTGATGAAAAGGACAATGACTTTGATTTCTGTTCCTATCCCAAAAGAAACTGCTTAGATAATGATGTTTCTCATTAGTTTCATTTATGATGCATATGCGACCGACACATGGGACATTGCCCAAAAGAATCATGCAGTATTGGTCAGTGTTGTAAAATCAGGAATGAATAACTTGAAAACAAGTATAGAACTATGATCAATAACAGTACTAGATAAACTGTTTCTATCCTCCAATTCACTAATTTTAACACCTCTTGCCTCATTTTGATTGTCAAGATTGTATTATAACCTATCATAGAGGTGAACTATTCTTTGAACAGTCCAGATAAGTCACAAGTTTGCCAATGAGATTGCCAACAATTGTTTATACCCAACTTGTAGCATACACTAATGTTCATGTATCTATGTTAAGCTGCCATACTGGTTTTTGAAAAATTGAGGTACATCTTTTATGGACAGTTGGTACTTATATAGTTCAAATTTTTGTGTAAGATTCCTAGGCTACCTTGTCTACTTTGTCATCATCTTTTCTCATTGATTTTTTTTTTTTTTTTTTGTTGTTAATGTTGTTGTAGTAGTGGTGGTTGTGCTGGAAGTGATCATGTGTGTCCTGGGCAAGGCATACCCATTTCAGGGGTAGTCGGGTTGAAAGCAGCAGCAGCAGCAGCAGCAGCAACGTTAAAAAAGAATAAATAAAAACTGCCACTGGGTTTCAAACTTTTGACCATCATAGTTAGAAAAAATTTCTCCTGTGAGAACTGCATGTGCAGTCTCAATTATATGGGGTCCACTTGGGCTCACCTTTGGTCTGTGTATCCACCCCACTACACCCAGACATGAGGCCCAATTTGACACTTATTTAATCTTTTTCTCACCATTGGATTTGATAAATATAGTTAAAAGGCAATTGGAATTTATGGCTGGTAAAATCAAGGCTTAGGATAGTTCAATGGCTGATGCTTTTGTTAACTTTTCCTACGATGAGACCTTCAATCTCCCTATCTGCATTGACAGGCAAGCAGTTAGGTAGGCCTGAATTCATATGAACAGTATGTAATCTGCTCATAGGTGAAACCTAGACAGTCTCTCTAGACATGGCCCATATAAAAGTGCTAGCCATTTTTTTCCCGGTTTTGGCTAGAATGATGTTTATTTACACAAGTCGTTCTTAGTCAGTTATGCTATTATATATTGTAATAAGACTTGCTCAAAATTTGTGGATGTTCAAATATAAATAGGCAAGATTACTGCTAATAGATTATAGAGATCTAGTTCTTGTGGGATTTCAAATGAGTTTTCATTATTTAAAAAGATGTAAATGATATAAATTTGCAGTTGAGGAATGAGAATAATTTAGAAAGTTACAATTAGTTGGGTGATTCTATGAGAGTCAGATCATATGTAAGGTTATCACGGGACAAGTCCCACTATGATCGTCGTCATCCTTTTTACTCGTTACTTTGGTTGATGGACATTGTATGCTGGATTTCATTTTTAACAACTTGGGTCATGAAGTCCCATGTATTCTATGCAAATTGGAGGCATGCTTGTTTATGTAAATTGCCTTCTTAAGAATTGTAAAACTTTTGTCTGCCTATAGGTTGACGAAAAGATTCGGGGTGAATATCCAAAAGATGATCATAATGGAAATTGAATAAAAGATGGAAAATGAATACCCAGCCATAACCCTGGTAATTTAAATACTAGGAAACTCAAGTTTTCTATCTAGATCACTACCCATATAGACATTGCCCTAAGAATCCCTAACAATTACAAAACATGGAATACATGTTCAAAAACTTTATATTCAAACAACTTTCCTACCACCGCCTTGCACTGATAAATCTCTAACAAGTTTCTAAAATCATCATTTTACATTTGAAAAGCTAAAAAATGGGAGAATTATTAGTAGCAACCTTCTAGACTATTTACAACTAAGCATTAGTGTCTAAAGGTTATAGCTAACCTGACAATACACAACAAAGTTTTAGATTATTTTAAAAAGGCCAAAAAATGTTTGGGGTTCAACAATATCATCTTCACGTATAATTAAATCAATTGGAAGCTCTTCAAGATTCAATCGCCAGCTCCTCTAGAAAATCTCAAGAATATTTTGGAAGGTTGAAGGAAATGGAAAGAAGATGAAGAAAACCTCATGAATCATCATTTTGGAAAACAATTAATGGGAAGACGACGAGAAGAACACCTCCAAGTGATAAGATGCAAATTGATAGACAGGGAAAAACAATGGGGAGGAAGAAATGAAAAATAAGATTTTGGGGGTTTTGTAGGATTTAAACAAGCGATAACTTTGCCATTCAATGAAAACTTTTATAAATAAATAAATTAAAAAAAAAAAATGAAAGGTGCCATGTGAACTACTAAAGTCCTTTTTCGGTTAGTGGCCATCCAAAGTGATTTTTTGGATAAATTCCTCTAAAAAAAATAGTCACAAATCTAAGGAGAATATTCTTAATTTAAAGAGAGTCTTGAAAAAGAAAGGATGGTACCTATAAAAATAGTGCTCTCTTTGTTGAAAAACAAGCTGCTATCTATGAAATCACTATCGCTGCAGTAAAATATCTCTCTCTCTCTCTCTCTCTCTCTCTCTCGTTTTTCTTCGGCTCTCTCTTTCACGCGACCATTACATCCTGATAAAAATATATCCAACGAAGATTCTACTTTTTTTCCAACTCTTTCATTTCATTTCGATGGGGACAGAAAAAGCAAGCCCAAGGAAAAAAAAAACCAGCCTAGAGAATCAGGGCCCAGGGGCCGGTTTAGAGTCTAAACACCTGCCTAACTTTCTTTTATGTTTGGGAATCTCGAGCCTATTGTCTATGGATGCATCGGTTTGGTAGCGTTGATGCATGGGATTGACAAGTGCTCTTGTAAGTTTCTTGTTTGAAGAGGCTAAATACAAACCTAGGGTTTTTGCTTGAACAAAGACCTTTAGACATGGATGACCCAGAAGTTGAGATTATTCTCTACATATGCTCATACAGTTTTATGGATTAAAACGTCATTTATCTTGTCATATTGCACACCATATTTGTGCAGTCTTGTCACTTTTCAATATATGTGATAGCACAAAAAGTTCCCTACTCATTGGATTAAAAAAATGATTTATCTGTGTGATATCGCAAAGTTTATAACTATTTTAGTTCATAAAAACTATATAAGTACTTATAGGGAATTATCTTAACTTTTATCACCAAAAAGGTTATTAGTAGCTAATGTTATAGGCAAAACCCCAGTAGTCTATTATCTAATGGCCTTTTCAACAAGTCAATTTGATTGAAGCATTTCTTTCCATTTTAAATATAGCTGTTTCAAAAGGACCTTCTCTGCCTTTTTTTTCTTTCTTTTTTGGCACCGCAGCCTAGAGAGCTTGTACCTAAGAGGGCTCGCACAAGTGGGAATACCGGCATATTTAGGAATCGATCATTGGGCAATTGGGTGACATGTGGGTCTGCAACCACCTAAGCAACCTCTTTTTATTTGGCACCTCTCTTAATTTTACAATTGGCGGTTAATCTCAAATAAATTTATAGTTTCAACTTAGAATACTTTTAAATCCTTAAATGAATGGTTAGGATCATGCGCTGGGATTGAAAATTTTCCTAACCTCAATCTCTTTCCATCTTGCTCCTTCAGCTACTTGGTATGCATCAGAGAGTTCAGCGATCATAAATAAATTATCATCCACAAATCATTCTCAAAGCAAAATAGTAATAAAAAGAAGTGTTATTCTATATATCTTGATGAGAAATGCTATATGGACAAATTGGTAGACGGAATGGGAGACTGAATTACATTCGCAGCTGTCAAATGTCTTTCAATTCAGCTGTCAAATGTCTTCCAAGCAACTACGTTTCACCCAATGCTACACCCAATGTTGTAATTCGTGCTTCAAATCGGTCTACCAGTAAGTCCATATAGCATTTCTTTATCCACATTAAGGGCATGTTTCTTTATAAAATATTCTAACAAAAATTTGATACGTAGGGATCTCCTGACATTTGAAATGCTATTCTTCTATCAAAATTTTAAATTCCAGCTACCTAAAAAATTTTAAATAAACTTTTTGTATTCTAAAATCTCTACTATCCATGCATTTGGTTGGAATTTCAAATGGTCCACTGAGTAAAGGGATTTGGATTTGTAGAGCTCTCCGAGAATCTGAAATTCATACGGACATCAGGAAACTCTGGAAAAGAAAAAAAAGAAGGCCCTGTATGAATTTGCATGTGATGTGCGTGCTTGTCGGCATAGAAATAAAATAAGGAATTATCATCATCACTCATCAACTTGAGAGCCCCACCACCGCCCCTGATTATCTAATGTGCTTGGGTGGCCATGTATGTACATGTACATCTCCTTCCTAATCAGTTCAATCAATCCCATCAGTGTCAACATCAGAATGTCAAAATCAGACAAGCCTCTTTGTGATTGATTGGATCTTGAAACACCAACTGGTACAGATTGGAAAATGTCAAAATTGGCCAAACCCAATTTGATGGAAACTACACGGTAAGACCGGTGGGGTCTCGGTTTTATTCTCTCCCTCACTCGCCTGCTTTCAAACTGAGGGAGACCACAGGAGGAATAAAAGTAGTTTCAGAGTCCTGCACTAGACTACAGATTCAAACCTGCCAGCTTATCCCCTTGTACATACATCACCCCAATATTCAAATTCAAATCCAAATCAAGATCCAGATCCAGATCCAGATCCAGATCTAGGCAGTCCAAATTGGGGGCCATCGTCGATAAGAAGTGAGCTTCAAAATCGCGCTCATCAGTAGAATTGAGAAATCTTTTCTCCCTTTTTGGGGCCATGGATTTACTCCGACGGCCATCTTGCTTTTGATTGTCAATTTGATGATCACAAATTGGGGGTAATGTGCTCTGTTTGTGTGTTCTTTGGGCCGCCATGTTTGATAGAAAACAGGGGCCTACATTTGAAAAGTATACACAAAAATTATGAAAGACCTTTGAACAGGATGCACAAAATTTAAGAGACAACAGTTCTCTCTAATAGTCTAATTAGTGGATGTGTTTTGGATGTTCATCTAGAAATAATGGCTTCCCCAAGAGTCTGAAACAATAGTGACATTAATCTGATTTATGTATTTATACCCTTTTCAATCCATTTATGCCTTTTGGCACATGTCCATCTCTCTTTACAACATGAAGGTCTCTTCCATATGGCAGAGTTTGTGGGCCCAGTGATCCTACTAGACTCAAGATGCCTTGGAGCATTAGCCAAATGTTAAGTTAATGAGATGATGGCAACTACATAGTTTAATGCCATTAAAAGGATGACAAAACAGAAAATTTGATTTCTTGTTCATTTTATAGAGTTAAACTAAATAGATTTCACCGACACATACGTGGTTAAGTGTTGTTGGCACCTTATTTATCACACATATATCTAAAGGATCAATTGCTAGGTCTTCAAGTTTTACGTATTACTCTCACCAGAAGTCCAACTTAACCCAAAAAAATAGAAAATCTAATAGTTGGCAATATTAATGTATCTAAATTTTTTGTGATTGGTTAATCCTCTTTTTGCATGTGGTGGGTGGGCAAGGGGGCCCAACAAACTGTCACTTATCCCATTTTTGAAAAGCAATTTAGAGGTTCTTGGTGCGGAGGTTGCAGGAGATACAAAGCATTGATTTTCAGATTCTTGTGCAATTTAGCTTCACGTTTACAAAAGTTCAATGCCCAATACAACTTCTACAAGAAAAGAGAGTTTGAAAAGTATGCTTTTCTTGTCCAAAAGCCCAAACATAAAATAATATTCGGCCAAACCTGGTAGGCTTGAAGGTGCGTGTTCAAATCAAGATTTTCAAAATAGGAAGAACTCAGATCATACGATGTCATGCCTTGCAAAAGTATGCAAGTTCATCACTATATATTTAGTATTGCAGCCTTCCTATGTAATTCAAACCGTTGAAAATCATTATTCCTTATTTTAATGGTTTGGCCCGGATCTTGTTCCATTCCAAGTTACACCCAATGATTTGTTAATCACATGTAATGCATGTGATTTAATAAATCCCCCTGCCTAGTATTTGCCAAGGGCCAAAGTCACACCAATTGATATGTGCTCATCAACAAATTATTTGCATGTACAACGCATGATTAAATTTAGAGCTTATTAATTATTGAAGATGAGCCCCGCTAAAGAATTCACTGTTATGAGCTCAAATAATTCTTTTCTGGGATTAAGCTAAGTAGAATAGGAAAGGGTGTCGAGACAAGCTTATAAAGTCGCATACCATGGTGAAGGTAATAATAGTAAGGAGGCAATGGTTGTGTAAAGAAGTACACTAGTCGATAAACTATATCTGTGCTTGTTTTCATGGGGGTAAAATAAATTGAAGTGAGGGTATCTGTTAACAACTCGAAAAGTAGTAAGTTTAGTTGATATGGTGGGAGTTAACTTTTAGGGAGCTGAAGAGGTAGAAGTAAAATTTTTGGGGACTGGGGCTTCATTTCTCCACTTATTGTAGCCACCAAATATGGGTAAACTAAAACAATCAATTGTTGAAACTATTTTTCCACAGCTTTACTTTGCCTCTTGAAAGACAAACATGACTGGCTCACAGCTCACAAGGGACATTCTTTTTAGTGGGAGCACAAGAGCACAGGTCAGACATAGTTGAGCTCTTTCATTATGTTATTTACTAGGTTATTTGTGCTGTAGTGGGGGCCATGTGCCATATCAAGTGAGTTGGCTCAACCAGCACCAATCCTATTGACGTGCATGATATGTTAATAGTTTTTTTATCCAAAATATTAATGAGAATGAAGGTTCCTCATAGGGAAGACCCTTGGTGCTTCTTTGGCTGAGAACAATTTTAACAGGAGAATTCCTGATAGAAATGCAGAGGTTGCCTGTGAGAATTTACGATTCCTTATTTAATGGGAATTGGATGGTTGGAATTTGCAGAATAAGCCAAGTGAAAAATCATTTTTGGTCAACTGAATTCTTCTTAGAATGTTCTTTTACCATTAGCATTTTGGAATTATACTATTTCGGGGACAATATTTGGAAGTCTCCAAATGCTCCACAAAGCATATTCTTAAATGCTTGCAACCAAATGAGTCATTGTGAAATAATGTCAATTTCATGTAAAATCATCTTTTATTATTCGGATCTCCTTTCTTGTCCTTCGATGGTGAAAATTTTCTATTTTGTGTTTTGTGCTGCTCTTAGTTGAAAGCAAGCATATTTAACACAAGAGTAACACAACTACAATGGTCTTCGGAAAGAAGATCTTCAAAATAAAAAGACCCAAATCGATCCAAATGTCGTTTTGTATTGATTGCCATATTTTATGTCTCCTGCTGCATAATTTAGTATCCATCAATTTGTTGTCTGACTCTAACCCTAAATCTCCTGACCCATAATTGCTACTTTAGTTCTCTCTAGTCCTTGTGAAGAAAGGAGCTGGCTGTTCAAGGTTTATAGCCGATTTAATGTCAACTTGGGTAGGACCATGGCTTAGGAACCGGAGAATATGATTTCAAACTCGCATTCTCTTTTTCGGCCCACTTACTTAGATAAAAGCCGAGTTTATCGTCGGGAGAGGCTCAGGGGCAGCGCTACTTGGTTCACAGTGGGGTCAATTAACCCCACTGAGATCTGATACAATATTAAAAAAAATAAAAATTGATCCCACTCAATTTAAGAGTTTGACCTCACTATAGCATTTGGTTGATTTTGGAAAAAAAAATCCATTTTTAGATGACAAGTATGTTACAATCAATTCCCCCAAAAATAAGTTATTCTCCCAAATAATCCATTTTTAGAGTTTGATTGCAACTGTAGAAAGAGCTTTTTCAGTAATGAAATACGTAAAGAACAGATTGCGTAACTGAATGGGAGATCAATGGATGAATGACTGTTTGGTCACATATATTGAAAATGATGTGTTTGCTAGTATTGATAATGAAGCTATGATGCCACGATTACAATATATAAAAATCCATCGAGGACAGCTGTAAGAGTTTATGTGTTTGAAATTTCTTTTTGGGTTAAAACTTTTTTAGTAATAATGTATTAAAATTTTAATTTATTTTTGTTTGAGAATTTAATATTTAATCTTTGTCGGATTCTCGAAAATAGATTATTTGATAATTTTATACTATGTTTGTCAAATTATCAAAAGTAGATGACTGTTATTGATAATATAAAAAATAAATTTATTCGATTTGTAGAAGATGTATTGCCCGTTGACCTCTATTATTTAAATTTCTAAAGCCGCCACTGCAGAGGAAAGGAGCCTAAGGACACTCAGAATTTCGATTTTTGAAGAGGCCCAAATCCTCCAGAGAAAAAAAATAATAATAATAATAGTAAAGAAAGAAAGAAACGTGTGTTTTGGGTTGTTCGTTCTGTGTCCGAGTGTCACACAGCAGCAGATCTGGGGACGGAAGGAATCCACGTTGGTGTTAGTATTACATTACAATTTACACACGAGATTGTGATGGAAAAGCTGCCACGACAGTAGATAGCGTTTTGACGCAATGGCACGGCCCATCATCCCCTGTCCATGGCTGCCTTTCTGAACCCACGTTTTCTACTTGTCGGCCATCAATCACCCCTCCCCTATAATGTGACTACGTGTAGCCTGTAGACCTTCTACTTGGTGGGACCCACTGATACATACATACCCATACCACACATCATCATTTGTTTTCTCCCAATTTATCTGTTTGTAGTTTATATTAACAATCCTGCTCGTCCATGTCAGAGTGGACACAGGAAATTCTTGTTGGGGAGCTCAATGTAGAAAAAAAAAAAAAAACCACCTTAGGGGATGGGGCAAATTTAAAAGAAAAAATATATTAATTTTCAGAATTTATAAGGAATTCTTAAAAATTTTAAACTATTCACGTTTTTATGAGTCCGAATCATAAACTCTACTATTAAGCCCACCTATTGTGAAAATCTAAATTTCTCAGAGTAGATACCCTCCCTCATGTGATATGTTTCTAGATTTTGACTCAAGAATAATAAGTGAATTTTTGTAAAATTGAGAATGTGCGTAATTAAAATGTGACCAACTTTGAATAGGAAAATATGGGAACATATCATGTAAAGTGAGGTTTCATTTTGGTTTATTTTGTATTTCAATAAGGTATGCCCCCCACATCAAACTTCTACTCGTGTTTACTTATTTCAAATCAGCACACGGACCTATAGTAAAATAAAGAGTTCAAAGGAGTAAAAAAGCTAGCTGTGTCACATATAAACTTTATTTTTTCCTTCCATTATTTCATCCAAACACTACTGAAGTAAAAAGTGTCACTCGCGTAAGAACCTTACGTATCGTATCTATATTTTGAGTCCAAATCTCCTATTTCGTAGAAACAAGAAGATTTTATTTCATCCAATCCGTATTTACGAACTGTGTAAAATTTCTTTATTGATTTTTTTTTTCATTTTAGAGATGGTGTATTAGCTGGTATAAAATTTTATACAGTTGACGAATGCGAATTGGATGAAATAGTATCTTCTTATTGCGCCAAATCAGACTCCTCTTTTTTCATCTAAATAGCAATGGAATAAATAGGTAATATGCTCATTTCCACTCTTACCCTTTTGATAAACTCATAGGCCTTAATCAATTACTACATTGCCCATTGCTACTCAGGTAATGTTAGTTTGTACATTGGTCCTTATAAAGCTCACTTGGATGCTTGTAATAGGGGAGGATTTGATTAAGACAAGAAACTTGTCAAACATCAATCAAATCAGATGATATTTACCTTTAGATTGTAGACATCAAATATTAATGCCTTTGAATCAACATCATCATCATCATTTTAAATTGTCTTTGTAAATCGTGTTTTTTTCTTTTTAGTAAGTCGAAACCTTTGGGCCTCTAGCAAGAGGAAAGCCGGGTAAAACTCTTATAGGCACAGGTGGCAACATCAGTGGACTCAATTTCAGTTTTTGAAGAGGAGGAAACTAGAGATCAATAATAGAACCTCTAGCTCCAGAAGAGAGGAACCATGGTCTTGACCACACGACCAACCTTAGCAAGTCAATTCAATCATTGATATCTATTGGAATTGAACACAAAAACACTCCCTCCCCAAGTGAAGAAAGTGCGAGTTCAAAACCGCACCCACTGAATTTTGAATCATAGTTCTACCCAACTGCGCTATTGCTCGAAATTAAAGAAAGATAATTGATCTCAAGTGGGACTTCTTTTTGGGAGTGGCCCACCTTTCATCATGCTTTCCCATTTAAGTTTTTCAATTACCCTTCCATCCATCTGCAATGCTAAGAGGAGGAGAATTTCCAAGCACCGACTACGCCATTGGCACGGAATGATCTGCTGACAACAGCCGTATCTCGTCCGCTGAGCTTTATAGTGGGGCCCACCAATCCCTCTTTCATAAAAGATACATTAAAAGTATTATATTATATATTTTTTTTCGCTGCCAAACTTTGCCCTCTGCTCTGATCCCTAGAAATATCTAATAAAATGGATTTGGTACTCTCGCTGAGCACGTGGATCCACAAGCTTGTGAGTGACATGCATGATATTCGCTTAAATCACTTTATTTCAATCACTCTCACAGCATGTTTGGTAACAGGTAGCGAGTCAATAGATCCGATGATTCTTTATTATTGTTAGAATAATAATTTATCACTAGAAATTTATAGAGTTAAAAATTTCACATTAATATTAGTGTGCATCAATACATATAGCTGAGAAAAACAAAGTTCAGTGTGCAAATTCACTTAAGTGAGGATTTTCAAATTTAGGGATGGTAGGATCTTAAAATCCTAATAAATGAAGATGTTCATTCGTCCAAATCCTCATGAATTTGTAATTGCCAAATATGGATTTACCATAATTTTTGGAAAATAAAAAATCTTTTTTTCAAATATTTGGTTGCCAAATGTGACTTTAGTGGACTAGTGTTGCGGTGAAATTTGAAGATATCCTAAAATCATATTGTGAAAATTTGTTTTAACAGCTAAAAAAATGGCAGGCAGAGGATTTTTATTTGGGTAGTGCAGACAATGGTCAAGTTAAAAAATTAAATAATAAAATAAAAAACTTTATTATTTTATTTAAAAAATTTCTCGAACCTCGCGGGTGCAGTCGCCCCGTGATTACATATAGGTTCGTGCCTAAATTATTCGGTAGTTAAGTTGATAGAGCTCTAGATTTCTACAAGGATTTAGACTGAAAGCCGGCATGCATGTTGTTGTTTGTATGAAGGAATCATTTATGATTAATTGAGATCTTCTGGCACACAGCCAACTAGTGAATTGACATCCGTCTAATCTAACAATAATCTTTAACAACTTTGATTTGAATTATATACACTTCTAAAAAGGTTAAGTATAATTTGATTAAGATTAAGATTTGAGTAACTAATTACAAAATCTATATAGACCCACTGGCCACAAGTATATTGGTGTGAATTTAAGCATGGCCTTATTATTATTATTATTATCTTTTTTAGCACCACGTTGTTTATTATTATTATTATCCAACAATGGGAAAAGTGGTCCGGTCCAACAAAAAAAGTCCTAATCATGGGAAAAGAAGCATGCCCTACAAGAATATAAGAGCAAATTGGACAATTAACGAGTACTCAACCAACTAGGCAACCCCTTATTCTTGTCACTCCCACATTATTAGGATAGGTTTAAAAATCCAAACATACATGTTAAAAGTATATTCTGATTTACATGGTTAGACTTGAATGCTTGGCAATAAGAATATGAGAGGGGTATGAAATGTAAATGGAGGCCTCGGAGAATTCTATTCTAGCAAGGGAGAATTTTCTCCTAGGAGGGGACTACATCTAATGACCAACTTTGTGAGGTTCACTTGGGCCCACCACTGATCAATGAGGCCCCTTTCACATTCTTATTCTCCTACAATTTTGCATCATGCCCAGTGCAATCTTATACTTAACAAATCTTTATTCGCCATTAGATTGAATTTTAAAAAATCTATTGTTAAAAAACAATTAGATTTTAAGGCTGATGGATCAAAGGCCAGAAAGGTTAGAATAATTTGACGGGGCTTTTTTTATTTTTATTTTTGTAAAAAGACCTTTCCACCTATCATACCCCAAATGATACGAATACATCCAAATCGGCCCCACGAACTCCGCTCGTAGGTGAAGATTTCTCTTCTAATCCAATCACCTTAATTTTAAATTAGGACTTTAAATTTGAATGACTTTATAAATCCATCTTTTTATTACGAGTCAATGCATGGGATGCATGGTGATTCACAAGATAGGTGTCTTTTTGGACCTTAGAATTGATCACAAGGATGGGTCGATCAAAAGAAGGGAGCTGCTTTGGCACACAGCTTTTCTCCCTTCACATGCACACATTTAAAAAAAAAAAAAATTTCCTATGAAATTACTGTTTCGCTCACTCTCTCCCTTTCTTTCTCCCCACTCTTCCTTTCACCTCCGGCTCCGACCAGGATCGACGCCTGCCAGGATCCCTCTCCTCCCCTTCTCTCTCTCTCCCTCTCCTCCCTCCCCACTGTTCTCTCTCTCTCTCTCTCTCTCTCTCTCTCTCTCTCTCTCTCTCTCTCTCTCTCTCTCTCCTCCCCTCTCTCCCTTCCTCCCTCTCCCTCCCCACTATTTTCTCTATTTCCTCTCTCCCTTCCTCCCTGGTGCAGGGAGAGGCGTCCCGTGAGGCGGAGGAGGGAGATGAAGGCACTATGGGCGTCCCGGGGCTACTGCTTGCGTCTGGTGGTGCTGCTACTGCTTGCGAGGGAGACGAGTGGAGGGTGCGTGGGATGGGTTGCAGGGAGAGGGAGAAGTGAGATGAGTTGCAGGGAGAGAGAAGATGATGGTGGTGCGAGATGGATTTTGGCTGGAGGGAGTGGGCGCTGCGTGCAAAGGGGCGATATGGAGAGAGATGGGTCTGGGGCAGAAGCTCCGAGGGAGATGAAGAGCTTGGGTGGGGAGGTGAGCACGGGGATGGATGGGAGAGCTGGATGAGTGTAATGGAGGAGGGGAGATGTGAGATGGGTTGGATCTCACAACTGGCGTGCGATCGCCGGGTTGCCCGATCGGCCGCTGGCCGGGGAAAGGAAGGGAGAGGGAGAGACGGGGAGAAGAGAAAAAAAGAAGGAGAGGGAGAGACATGGGTAGGGAGAAACAATGGTGAGAGAGAGGGAGAGGGTGGGGGGAGAGCAAGAGAGGATGAGATAAAACAGTGGGAAGGCCGGCGCCAGTCATGGCCGGAGTAGGAGGTGAGGGGAGGTGGGGAGAGAGAAAGGGAGAGGGTGGGCAAAAAGGTAAATTCGTTGGATTTTTTTTTTTTTTTTTAAAATGTGTGTGGGGGAGGAGAGAAAAACTGTAAGCCAATAGCAGCACCCCAAAAGAATTGTGTGGAATAAAGAGCATACAGGGCCCTTGTTGACCCATGTGCCAATTAGCCGTTTGGTTTGGCTTGGTTTGGCAGGGGGCTACTGCTAATGAGAGATTAATGCTCTTTTAATCTCTCCGGGCCCAAATGTCAAACCCATCCCTTTCTCACTTTTTCTGTTTTGCCTTTCTTGGGTTGCTTTTGTCCATTCGATTTTACCCTCTCCACTCCTTCTCTAGCCCCCTCTCTGGACCCAAACTCACATCTTTGTTTATTTATAGTCTAGAGAGAGAGTTGCCAGCAAGTTGTGAAAGTGAGGACACCAAGAACAGCCTTCTCATCGTCCTCACTGGCCTTTTACTCGATTTCCATTTCCTTCCATTTCCAACAAATCTTTCCTGAAAAAATTGCATAAGAATCAGTTATGCTGATTGAGCAATGATGAGGCATAACGAGAAGAGTGGGGTTTTCCTGTTTTGATTTGTGGGTGTTTTTCCTTTTGTATTCTTGGATGATTTGGTCATTGGGTCCTGAGAAGGAGAGAAGTAGAAGATGAAAAATGAGGAATAATCTGAGGCAGTTCAGAGCCTATGACTGTAAACAACTGCTGCTGCTTTTTTTGTTTTGATCTCTGAAGTGAAAGTGGGAGAGAATCTCTAATTTGATTTGGGTTTAGGAAACCATGAAGAGATTGAGTAGCTCTGATTCCTTGGCTGCTGTGATTTCTATCCGTCCATCATCTGCAGGTAACTTTTGAATACCCCATCAAATGCTCTTCTTTCATCAGACAAGGAAACTGGTCAAGAGAGAAAGGGGAGATTAAGAAGTTTTAGATAGCTCTGGTCTTCTTGGATATAACCCATTAGTGTTCAAACCTCTCTCTCTAGTCTGAGTAGGATGGTTTCAGTGGGAATTTGCTTAAGGTTGTGGTTTGGTTGTACCCCAGTCCCCATATCACAAGTGGCACAGATCTACAGATCTATTGGTCGTTGCATTTGTGGCGTGGACTGTGGACTCCAAACCGGCAAATGGGTCACTGGCTTTCTGCCTTCCTAAGATTGAACGGTGAAAGTCATCCTTCCTTGGAAACCCCCTACATTTTTTCATGGAAGATACGAAAGAGTGACCATCTATTTGGCCAAATACTCAAAACTGACTGCCATTTGTATCACACCCATAGGCAATTCAATCCATAGATTTTAATCAAGTTTTTTCTTTTAGATTCTTTATTGCATTGGGATTTGTTTTTCCATGGAATCTTGGATGGATGTTAGTCTAAATTCTCTTATCTTTTCCTTTCCACTATTGTAGAGGACAAATCTTCAGAAGGCAACATCAGATTTAAATCAATCTTAGATGGTCTGGAGGATGAAGATTACATTGAAGAATCTGGTCAGCCTTCTGAGAAGAAACGTCGTCTTACTAATGATCAGGTGAAGGCCTTGGAGAAGACCTTCGAGGTCGAAAACAAGCTCGAACCAGAACGGAAGGTGAAGCTGGCGCAAGATCTAGGCTTGCAGCCCCGGCAGGTTGCTGTGTGGTTCCAAAACCGCAGAGCCCGTTGGAAAACCAAGCAATTGGAGAAAGAATACGGCCTCCTCAAGGCCAATTACGACGCTCTCAAGCTCAACTACGATTCTCTCCATCAAGATAAAGACGCTCTGTTAGCTGAGGTGAGATGGGGTTCCTGTGATTTCATTGAAAACCAAGTAAAATTGCATTTCTATGTTGTAAATATTAAAATTTCACCGCCGTCCAATCCTATCAAAACCTCAAGCCTTTAGTAGAGGCACTTGCAGATAGATTGAGGTCAACTTCCACCCTCGCTCCCCATCGGTCATAAAAGTGGTCGAACCCTCGTCCTCACTATAAAATCATTATTGTGCCATTTTCGAACACCAATTGATAGCTCAACGGGGTGTAAGATCCTACGCTTAACTTTTCACCAGAAAATGGCTTTTCTTGAATTGGTTCTTGTTTTTCTCAGCTGTTTTCTTTTGGTTTTTGCAGATTGGAGAGCTGAAGGTGATACTACAAAGGGAAGAAAAAAGAACAGATAGCATTTGCCCAATTAAAAAAGAGGAAATGGTCCTCTCGGACTCCCAAAACAAAGACCCAGAATTGAATCAGGTCTCTGGAGCATCCAAAGGATCGGAGAAGGAAACCGACCATGACCCAGATCATTACTACCTCAGGGCTTCAATCTGGAAGGACTTGAAAGATAGGTCCTCGGACAGTGATTGCAGTGTCATCTTAAACGAGGAAAACAGCCCAAACGGTGCTATTTCCTTGGAAGATTTTCCTCAGCAGATGGTAGGGGTGACTCCATTTACATCATCTTTCAGATTGGATAGCAGCTATTCCATGTCGTCTTCTTCTTTCAATTGCATGCCATTCGAGGATTCGAAGGTTTTTATGAATACCCAGAAAGCTTGTCATCAGTTCTTGAAGATGGAAGAGAATTGTAATTATTTTAATGCAGAGGAGCCCTGCAGTTTCTTTTCGGATGAAGAGGCTTCAATCCTGTCATGGTACTCTTCAGAGCAGTGGACTTGAAGATGAGAACGAGGAAATGGGTTACTTGTTTAAAATGATAAGTGAATGTAACTCTTGTCTTTGTAAAAAAAACTTTCCACTGCTGGGAGTGGAGAGTGGAGAGTGAAGAGTGAGAGACTCGTGAGAATAAGATTTGTTTAGGAGAAGGAAAACAAGAATACATGCAATTTCCATCCCGAATCCCACATTGATAGCAATCCTTCAGTCTCTTCGGAGGCATGCGATGGTAATCCTTCAGGGAGTCTCAGCAAAATTTCTGAAAACTTATCAAACGGTATCTCCTTTTTTAAATGAAATAAGAGATCTGGGCTTGGATCCTTTGAGGTTTTTCTTCACTGTAGTTGTAATTGGTCCACTCACAGTTATTGTTGAAAATCTCATCAGGTGATCCCGGTGGTGTTATAAGCCCCCAATTAGAGCTGGGATGCCCATGTGATATAAAAAATCAATATTATTGGGGCATAAATTATATGCTTCAACACACTTTTTTATATATCAATTTACAAAATCACCAATGATGGTTATCATCTACCCAAAACCTAGAGTAAAAGTACCTATATATGCACGTACACACTCATATATGTAAAAAAAGAGAGGAATGCTAGAAGTCTCTCAAGGAGTTTCTTTTTCGAAAAACGCTTGTAGTGGTGCTCACTGTTATACATGAAAACCATGAAATGCCATTGGATGGAAACATATGGATAAGACCTATATATATTTAAAAGTTCAACTTGATTAGATTATCATAACACCTTAATACCTTAAAGGTTAATGATTTTCGAGACATAATTTTTTTAAGATTTCAATCAAATGGGGGGCAAAAATTAGATTATAGTCAAATTTGAACTTATGATAGTTCATTGGAAGATAGTGTGTGGGAAAAGATTGCATTGGCTTAAAATGGGCTACATGTCCTGGAAAATTTGAGAACGCAAAAAAAGGAGTCTTTAAGAAGAGGGGTTTCTGAGAAGTTCTCTTTATATGTAAGAAAAGACCAACCCAACTAATCATATAGATTCCGGAAATTAAAGGTGAAACAGCTCTACAGGCTCTTTATTGAAACATGTGCGTTTGACTTTAGAGCCCATCTTCCTCCTAAAAGAAAAGAACCCACATTTTTCAGTGACTCAGAGTACGAACTTCAGATTCCTTTCTCAAGGAAAAGGACTTAAAAGTCCCAAGAGCTGATTCCAGCTCTTGAACCCTCTAAGTGTGAAAGCGTGGAAAGAATGCACACACACAGATGTTGACAAATTAGATTAAGACACTGGTCTCAAAAGGCCTCTACATGATTGGAAGTTTGCAACCCAACCATGTTCTGGTCTTTTTAAATATATAAAATACTAGTTTTTTTAGCACACTTCAAATTTAATTCCACAAAGAAAAGCACCTTTCGTAGAATTTGTAAAATGAAAAAAGAAAGTGCCTCCCTTAAATTCATATGTTTCTTGTTTGTTAACTTTTTCTTAAAATATGATCTCTGCTCTTTCATGGTTCTTTAGCTCTTATAAGCAACATTTATCTTTTGAAAATGACAGGAACAATGATGTTTAATAGGGATTACATGCTAAGCAGGTGGACTCATTAGTCGCATCATATAATATAATATGATAGTAAATAAAACAATAAATTAAAAATAATCGAGCAAATTTATTTTATAAAAAAGTAATTTACTAAATGTCTTTTTTTTTTTATGTTGATGTCAGTGGGACTCTAGGAATGAAACTTAACAAGGACTGGCTAAGTATTTGAAAAGCGCTTTGATTAAATTCAATGCTTGTGAGCTTGAGTCTGAAGTTGAGCTAAAAAAATCAGAGCCCAAGTTGGGTATTTTAAGTATAAAAATCATTTACATTATGTAAATTGTATGTTATACATAACAAGATTGAATTTATAATAAGTCATTTTACATAAGATGGCTAATTTGGAAACTTGGGCCTAATTCAAATACTTGAGGCCTGAACTCGAATTTGATCCAATTTTTTTTGCCAGGCTTCAGATTCTAGTCCAAGTTCAAACTAGCCTAACCCGAATTGTGTTTGCATGAGGGCCAAGATATGAGGCTTGGGCTTGCCCCACCCCACCTATTGTTTGGGACATTTTCAAAGTCTATTTGTTAGCATCATCATCATCATCATTGCCGGAAAAAAAAAAAGGAAAAAAAAAATGGAGAAGGAAAACTAAAAGTGTGCAAGTACGGATGGCAATTCCTAACATTGTTGTTCTTGTTCTTCTTTGCTCTGTATGACGACTAGTCAACAACACTAAAGTGTTTTGGAGCAATTCCTAATTTAACTTGAAAACTTGACCCAATAATTTAGTTTCAGGCTGACCTTTCTTATTTTCTGGCTGGCAGTTTTCACCTTATTAATAAATGAGTTAGGTCTGAGTTGCTATTTTAGTCCCTAAGCTAGCCTATACCTTGGCCACAACCTGACGAGTGCACTATGACCTGCCAAACAATGTCAACCCTGATTTGTCAATTAAGGGATTGATTCGACCCTTTTAACTTCCATGCTGGTTTGGGGTTCTCACTCACAACTAAATTTCAAACTGGTCCAAGTTCCAATCACCCATATTTCTCAGTCCATCATGAGCTTCCCCCAAATGGCTCAAATTCCAATTGAAAGGTTACCCTTGAAGTATAGAATTGACCTAACTTATCGCCAACCCTAGGTGTAACTGTGTAAGGCATTGCTGTATAGTTTCTTTTAAAAGAAAATTGAGGGAAAAATGAAACTAACATCTACTAATAGAGGCATCAGCCAGAGATTCTACAGCCAAATTCTTTGTTTGCATTTATAGGAGTCATTTTGAGGAACGACTTTACCATGTGGCCAAGGTGGATGAGTGAAAATCATGGGGTTTAAGGGATTCAAAGCTTTCCTTGATTGAGGACGGTATCTTTTCTGAGTGATTAGTTGCATTAGTTTTCACCTAGCTTCACAGGGATCGACTCTATATAGGCATGCCACCTTCCCCAATAACTCTTCACCTCATCCAATGCCTCATCTCACCCAAAGTTTATTTTCCTCACCAAAGGGCTTGATGGGTCCCAACCCCCTTAAGTGGGGTACCAAATGAATAAAGAAAAACCTTCCCCATGATCATCTTAAAGCAAAAATATGACAACGCGTCATCTCAAGCATAATGTTTAATGGGACTCCGAGCTATACAACTGCTAGCCTAGCCATTAGATAAAGTGAGATTAGTGTAGAAACTGCATGATTTAATGTAAGGACGTGTAAAAATTAAATGAGTGTCAAATTTGGATAAATAAAGGGAAATAATGATTGAAGGGTTTCAATTGATCTTTAGGATAGGTGGGACTCAGGCTAAGCAGTCCAATGCTCAAGGTTGGTCATCATCAAAAGTTTCATAGATTTTTTTTGGTAAATGAAAAGTTTCATAGATTTCCTATCCTTATTTATGATGAGATCCATGGGTCCCACCTACATGTTATGAAACTTGTATAGAAGTGTAGTTATTTCTAATTATATATTGTGGATCAAAATCGGAGGGTGTGCAGAGGAGGACCGCACAAAAATACACTTTCTCAGTTCGAAGTCACCTTACACCATCTATTGCTCCAACAAGAGCCTTGTAATATGTAGATGTTCATTAACTCAAAAGTCTTACTTATACACAAGTGAGGGTCACAGCCAGCCCCAACCATGGATGAGAAATATCCATGTCAATGAGGAGGAAATCTTATCAGCGACAAGAAAGGAAAGAGTCGGTAATAGATATATAGAAGGCAAAAGATAATCGAAATGATCTCATGTAGGTCACAGTATGATATCAACAACTGCATGTAGATATTTAGTATGTGTAAAGCGTACCCTTGTTTGATCCAAATCACTAGATCTTGAGCATGTCACAATATGATGTCAAGAACAGTATAAAATTTAGCAAGCATAAGGGCCGCATACCCTTGTTTGATTCAAATGCCGATATGCCAGTATTTAGCCACAAATTCAAATTCATTTTAAATTAGAGTGAAATGCACCATTGAAGTAGTCTTATATAAGATATAAACCTATATTTTCAGCACATTATCAACCCAATGGTAGTAGGGCTCATCACATCCAGAGTTTTGATCATGAATGAAACCCAATGGATGTCTAATGTCCCCAAGACGATCTTAAAAATGATTATGATCCAACGTTTAAGCGATCCAACTCACTGTAGCAAATCAGTCCGTATTACGTTCATAATCGTTATACCTGATCAAAAGTCATTAAATGAAATCAAAGTTTTTTTTTTTTCTTATTTCAAATATTCATCTCCTGCTGTATATATGCAATCAATTTCAAAGACAAGAAATCTTACCATATTTGTCTACAGCCCCAAGTACCCGATATATCCGAATATGTCTTTTATAGCGTCTGTATGCGTTTCACAAAGACAAAAAAAAAAAGTTCATACTTACAGTACGACCTGCAGGGATTAGAATTGAGAGTGGAGAGAATTGAGAGCGACTGGTACAGAGCTGTCACATGGGCGTTTGTTGTACCTGCACTGTATAAGCTTGTGAAAGAGATTCCCTGTTGCTTTCTTTCTTGATGGGATGGTGGGCCCTACTGTACCATGTGGGGCCTCCTCCATCTTCACCATCTGATCCATATGTGGGGGTCCCTACAGCATTATCATTTTCTTTGTACAGAGAGAGAGAGAGGGAGAGGAGAATCATCAGGAACATGTGCATTTGTACAATAGCTTACTGTGGCATGGATGATGGACCCTACCCTGAAAGAGATGTATTAGATATTTCGTGAGTCATGGAGTGCCACCTGATCACAAGCAGTGACTTGTTCAGTGACTCGTTGAGAGCTGCTTTGCTGCAGGAATTTCGGTCTGGACCTTCATTTTAAAGAGGTTTTGACGTTCATTTTAAAGAGGTTTTGACGTTCCAGATAAAGATGATGATAATGATGGGGTTTGGATCAAATGCAGGGGTTTGGATCAAATGCACCACCTGTTGTAGTTGAAAATTTTGGGATGACAATAAACCACTTATTCCCAGCAATTCCAAGGGCCTGACCCCAAAAATTAGGCTCTGCACAAAATTGATACTGTGTTTCGGGTCCATACTCTTTTGGCCCATTTAATAATGGGTGCAGTCCATTTCCATATCCGTCTGGTATTGGGGCATGGAGCATGGTGGATGGTGGATGGTGAATGGTGAATCAGAGAACCCAGAACTGCCCAGCCAATAAGGCTTATAACCTCTTTTAGAATTTAGATTAGTATAATTTCATTAACCATTGGAGGTTTTTGTGCTAGCCATGAGATTGACACCCTCAGGACCACCCTGGGAAAAATTTAGGGACCTTAATCCAACCCTAACAGGCTCATTGAAATCGGTAGCTATAAGGTCCAGCACACTATAAGATCTGAACTTGGGGTGAGTTCTCAGAAAGGGTAGCTCAATCTGGGTCTAAAAATGTGGAAAGATAATTGAATGGGCTTGGCCATGGAAAATATTTGCCAGAGGCCCAGTGCTCGTCGAGGCTCTGCAGAACAACAATAACAACCTGCCTGATCAAGTAGCATGCACTAAAGAACTTGGCCTGACTCAGATGCAGAAGGTTGGATGCTTGGGATAAATATTTTTAGTACAGTAACTAAGTGGGTTGGACTTGTACATGCTTGAGTCCAGCCCATTTGCAACCCTATTTCCAAGCCTGATGGAATGACTATACAAAAACATCATTTCTTTTTTAATCCCTCAATTGTTGGCCAGAAAATGAATGATTCTTCAAATGTAAAGTGAAGCACTGGACATTTTTACACAAACACACACACACACAAATAAGCACTGGAATCCCCATGCCCTCCTCTCCAGTACTGTGTCTCTGTTGCCAGTTTTCTTTTTTCTAGTTGTGCATATTTCAATAGGGGCTAGGGCTTCTTTTATCTTTTCCTTGTGCTATTGGTTAATCTATGGCTTTGAGACATTAGCATTAACCATCAACAATTTAAATGCTGTTAAAAATAAAGAAATGGGAATCTTACAGTAGAACGTGAAGGGTAGATGGCGCAGCTTGATCCATGTTTGTAATTTGCTGTGAGAGGGATTTTTATTCAACAACTTTTTTGTTGGTCAGTGGCAGAAATAGGATTGAAATCTGACCCGACCCGCTAATCCAATGAAACTGACCCACAATATATATGAGTTGGACACGGCTCAGGAGAGCCTAACCCGCATTTGAATGGGTCAGGTCAGATTTTGCCACCCCCATACATAGTATATTTATGTACATTATACACATTTGTAGTTTCAAAACCTACTCACTAAAAAAAAAAAAAAAAACACCCAAACCCACCTGAGTTGTATGAAATCCTCTCAAGGCGTTTTAAATATTTTATCATTAAAAAATTTATTATTTTTTTAAGATGTATATATTAAATAAAGAGATCTTTACCAAAAAAATTACTTTATGTGGCCAGTACACCAAATAGGAAATTTAACCCAAAATTGCACCAAACAGGGAATCCATATAGAAAAATCAACTTTTTTTACCATTTTTTTTCGGAGGTCGCTATTGACCTTCATTTTCTATGTTGAGGGTCGACGGCGACCCTCGCTATAACAAGGAGGGTCGCCGTCGACCCTAAGCATGCGTAAACTCCCCATCTTCTTCCTTCTTCCTTCTTCCTTCTTCCTCTTCTCCCCAAATCCAATCCAATGATGAAGAAGTCCATCATTGGACTTTGAAAAGGTTTTCCCACATCTCTTTCACAAAGAGGAAAAGTTTAAAACATATTTTGGCATCTCTTCCTTGTTAGTGGTAACTAGTTACAAAAATAATTGCATTGGACAAAGCATCGCTACGGCCTAACCCGGTTTAGCCATGTGATTGGGTATGTCTTGGTGTCACTGGTCCAAGAGGATCTTCAAATCAGGACATCTTTGAATCAGTTACTGGGCCAAGCATCACTTGAAATGGTCATTCTCTCCGGGACCATTCATCAGGTGGACCCCACCATTTTTTACCATCTTAAGGCTTAATCACTCATGCAAACATGTTTGTTGGCGCTGCTCACAGCAAATGAGTTGAATAGAAAAAAAAAGAAGATATGAAATGGAGATCTTTTGACAAATTAGATGGATGCTATTTCATTAGAGTAGAATTTGGGTGGATGTCTGCAAACAATCCAGGTCATGATACGAGTAAGAGGTAGGGTGCTAGAGACTCTTACTCCATTAATGTATTAGGTGAACACTTCCAAGTTTTAATAACAAACAAGAGTTCATCATCATTCTCTTTCTGACACTTCTACATTCATGTTACCAGGTCATATCGTTGTAGCAATTACCCATGTAAAAGGGTAGACCCGGACCTGGACCTCAACCTGGACTCGAAACACAGGTCTAATTTAAAGGACCCGAGCCCAACTAGATCGACCCTATTGGATATAGAGTCTAGACCAGCTGGACCCATACCAATTATATTATATTGTTTTATTTGATTGTGTATCATCATGTTAAGCAACATTGGATTAGGATTGGAGAAGAGAGGAAGAAGGAAGAAGATGAGGAGTTTATGCATGTTCAGGGTCGACAGCAACCCTCTCTTGTTATCGTGAGTCCCTCAACATAGAAAATGAAGATCGATAGCGACTATAAAAAGAATGGTAAAAAAAGGTTGGATTTTCCATACGGATTTCCGGTTTGGTGCAACTTTAGCTAAAGTACTATGTTTGGTGTACTGGCCACATAAATTGATTTTTTTTTTATAAAAACCCCTTAAATAAATTCTCTGAATGCTATTGAGTGTGTAAAGACAATTCATAGTTCAAGCCTGGTGGTCTTATTATATGGTACGTGTCCAACTCATCATCTGGTGACATGTTTTTGGCACCGAAAGAATTTGACCACTTTAAATAACCAATTTGAAAAATAAAACAATTATAGTCCCTCTTTTTTCTTTTTTCTTTTTGATAAAACAGAGATAACAAAAGATTATTATATAGATAAGTAGTGAATGATTCAAGATGGAGATGTGGATGACATCTCGATTTTATTAAGATTTGAAGTATTAAGTATGATTAGGCATTTATTTTCCATCAGCCTTTGATTCATTTTTCCAGTAAAGGAAATATTATTTAATGTTTATTTTTTAATATTTTTATTTATTTCTTTACTTTTAACTAAGTTAAAAATACGAGTCCAATAGGAATTTAACTCTATGCATGAAAGAGAGCAGGTCCCTTACTAGGGCACATTTGTGTAGCCGATTTTCTTCAAAAAAAAAGTAAAGGTTGTAGAGTTGATTTTCCACTCTAATGTAAAATCCATATTTAGTGCGGCCATTTTTCCTTGCAGAAAAGCATAAAAATGGGCTAAATCTTTCCATGATTTCTGAAAAACTTTCTTTTCCGTCAATGAGGAAGATTCTCACGGAACCAATTTTCCACGGCTTCTCTGTATACAAACAGTGCCCTAAAAGGATTCTCACCCAATATTACTTAAAAACAGAAAATGTGTTTCACCTAATGAATTCATTTGCATTTGGAGAATGTATGATACAAAATGTTTTTCTAGGAGCACTTGCAAGTGCAATTTAGCAATATGAGCCCCACGTGGGTCTTCCTTTCATAAGTGCAACCCCTTTTGATAGTATTTTCATCTTATGGTCTGGTTATAAGCTCAATTTTACACTCACTAAACATCCAATTACCATTGGATTGACTCTCAAAAGAAAAATCTAAAACTATGATGCCATTATAATTTGAGCCTGTTAAATAAGGGTTCAGATAATCTAATAGGACTAATTTTCTCGATCCTGTAATCTATAAATGTGCCCCCTCTAATTGATAAACTTACATATAAGTGTATCTCACCACATATAAGCTTTATGCATTAGGTGAACATTTCAATGTATATATGCCCATGGTTGAGAAGGAAGAAGGATTCCAACCAAAAACACAACAAAAAAGGCCAAAAAGAGAGTTGGAAGAAGGAAGATATTCCATTGGTTTTTTGTGGTCAGTAATTTGGAGACACCTAGGCACCGCCCACCGCAGCAGGATAAAGTCGCCCATGGCGGTCTCGCGAAGGAGCAAGAAATCCATTGCGGGTGCACGTGCCCATGACTTTTTATCGCTCCAACACTTTCCATCCACGTGCGCGGCCGCCCTGCTTGCCTGCCTTGTACTTTCTATCCAAAAGTCCTCTGTTTAGGCGACTCGGCGATTGGATATGGTGGCAACAGAGAGGCCCACATGCCATAACATCATAGAATTCTACAGCCCAACTTTTACAGAGTCCAAATCATGTAGTAAGGCTTTTGGTATTAATTATTAAGAAATCCCAAGTTGAAAGTGATGTCCATTTGGTAGGATTATGATTAAGACCGTATTTGGTTGTAAGGATTTTGAAATATATTTTTTGCACTAAGGATTTGGAGAAACACAAATACCGTATCCCAAAGTAAAATCCCAAAATGTTCAAAGTTAGAAAAACATTTGGAGATTTAGAATTCTAAAGATTCTACCGGCTAAATAAAAGCAAATTTTTACTTGTCCAGCTTAGCAATTTCTTAGTATCTAAACTCAATCGAGCAAGATATTAAGAATTTTCAGGAGCAACAACTACATCTCTATTAGGAATTCCCATCAAGAGGAATTCCTATTAGAAATGTTCTTAACCAAACAATCCTAACAAGTTGGTCAGTCCATTGCATTGACTTATTGATTAAAATAAGTGATTAATCAGTTATGGATAAGTACTCAAACATGGTTAACAATTTAGGAGGACGGGCAATTGCCATACCAAATACAACATGTTTTCTAAAGACTAGACATTGAAAAGAAAAATTACAACTCATGTTGTCCGTTTAAGGTGTTAGTCTTCTGTAAAGTAATTTCAAAAACCTACAGTCAAAATAGAAAGTTTGCTGACAATTGATCTCATGGATTTAAATTGATTAATCCGGCATTTAATGAATTATCTCCTTTTAAAGGTTAATCCTTCTAATTCACTTGAAGATGATGGCTAATGAGCTGCCATAAGCTGTTCCACTTGTTTTATTTTAGAAAAAGGAGGAGAGAGCTTCATATTCAATTGTCAATAAGCCATAGAAGATCAGGATTATGTTGAAGGGTTGATGGAACTTTATAAAGGGTGAATTTATGACATTTGTAATGGGCCACTGGGTAACGCACCATATACCCTGAATAGCCCAACCTACTTATCATGCTGGTTTGGCTGAATTAGGCCACCTTTTTGAACCTTTAATCAAAATGGATCTAGATTGAAATAGCCCATGATTAACCTGCTTGGTCTGGGTTGGGATCTAATGAATTACATTATTTCTCCATTTGACTTGGGTCTGGGTTAACACTTGCTGACCTAGATCTGACCTCTTTGCCATATATGTACCATGAGAGAGAATCACAGTCGACATTCAGTCTTCGCCCTAGCATTCTGAGGGTACCTGTGGTCCTGTTTGCTCCTAGAATTGAGAGAGTTCTTATTGTAGGGTTTTATGAATTTCCCTACTACTGTCTTCCCACCCGGCTTCATAAATGCACCATTACAATGTAGTAGTTTGAAAGCTGAAACTCTATAATTCTACAGGCCAAAACTGACGCTTCAAGGACTTTTTTTTGTTGTTAATCCAGGAAAGGTGCTAAGAGCCTTGATACTCATGACACAAATCAGGCTTGTGAGGTAATGGGAATACACATATAAAAGGAAAGAGAGACACAATCATACATAAAAGGAGACATAGATACAACTCACACATATAAAATGATGAAAACTCACACATACAAAGAGAATAAACACAATTCACACATGTGAAGTAATAAAAACTCATATATGCAAATAGGGAGGAGGCACATGTAAGGTGATGGATAATTCAAAGAGTCAATTCTATGAATTTAGTTCTATGAATTTCCAAACATGGACTTCAAAATTCTTGCGGGAAAACAGTCATTGTCCTCACAAATTCCCAACACAATTCAAAATCCAATCACAAACACCTCCAAACAATTCAAAAGGCCGGTCAAAATTATGGCATGGGCCACACACATAAGCCCCACCAAATAGACGTCAAAGATTGGCCAACATTTGATAGCACATCCGATTAGACTCTGGTTGTTTCCTGGGTCGTAAGTAATAAAAGGTGTGACCCCACCCCACCTTCCCTGCATTTGCATAGGCCTCTCTCAATTTCGGTGGTCTTCCACTCTCCAACCAAAACGAGCAAACGAAGAAAGCACGTGGAACCACTCCTCCTCCTTCCTTTCAAGACCATACATCCTCTCATTCTTGCTAGAACCCTTGTATATATGCACATGCACAAGCATGCAAATCGCTAAAAAAAATAGAGAGAGAGAGACATCTGAAAACATCAAAAAGAAAGAGATGGGTCGTTCCAAATCGGAGGCCAGGTGCAAAAAGCACCCCAATCACAAGCAAACTCCAGGAGTTTGCTCATCCTGCCTTAGAGAGAGGCTTTCTCAGCTTTCTTCATCTAAGAACACCATCACCACCTCTTGTTCTTCTTCTACTTCTTGTTCTTCTGCTTCTTCTTATTATTCTTCTCCTTCTTATTACTCTTCTGGGTCTGTTTCTTCCTCTTCTTGTTCTTCTCCTGATCACTACCCTTCTTCAAGCAGCTTCCGTATATCATTTGGCCTCTTTGGAAGGAGCCGGTCGTCTGCGTTTGTTGCACGATATCGTGTCGGAGATGATGGGGTTGCTGGAGGGAGGATGAAGAAAGGAGGGTTCTGGTCGAAGCTGCTTAGGACCAGTGGCAAGAGGAGGGAGGGGGGTTTCAGTTATTGTAATACCTCGAACGAGATGGATGCTAACAGGATCTGTGTATAGTCGTTATGGATTGGAATTTGAAATGTGGATTGTAATTATATAAATAGACTTGGTAGTAGAGAAATGGGATTTTTTTATTCAGTCTTGGGTAATTGGATGCATAGAAATCAGAAAGAAACAGGAGTGGTGTGGATTATGAGCGACTTTGATTTTATTATAGAAGATTTATTATGTTTTTTATATTTATTACACAAAATTAAAATGGTTTAGTATGAAGATTTGCAGGTATTTTGAGATATTGATGGCATGAATACTATTTTTTATTTTTTATGAATTGCCGCATCTTTAGAGGACCTGTTTGTTTGTATAAAATTAAGTTTCTATGAATTTATATTGAAATAGGTCCACTAAAGGAACATTAAGGAGGCAACAATGAAAAATATAAGATGGAGAATATGTAAATAGGAACTAGACTATCCTATGATTTGATTTACCAAGGTGCCCACTTAAATCTATTTCCATTCAATGGAATAT
The DNA here is from genome assembly GCA_029852735.1 of Persea americana. Classification (NCBI taxonomy): domain Eukaryota; kingdom Viridiplantae; phylum Streptophyta; class Magnoliopsida; order Laurales; family Lauraceae; genus Persea; species Persea americana. The sequence goes on from CM056812.1 coordinate 56,362,216, forward strand.
TATTTGATTGATATTTTGAATCCTTGGTCTTTGTTCTTCAATTTATCTACCTTTAAAAATATATTTATTAGGGATTTTAAAATTAAATCTCATAAGAACAAACAGGCTCTAAGAAGATCAAGTCAACCCCACTGCTAGAAGAAGTTAAGGCCAGATCCTTTAGCAAAGTCTCTGATAGGAATTTGTGATGCTTGGGATTTATAAACAATGATTTGGTGGTTTTCCACTTGCCATTTTTAAATTTTATGTTTCTTTTTTAAAATTCTAAATTCCACCCATTAGATAAGTCACTTTTATCCTTTGAAATTCCCAAATTCCAATCCCTTAAGTATTTCTAGATGTTCCAGCAAGGAGGATGATTCAGGAATTCCACAAAGGGGATAGCTTCCGGAGAATTTACAAATCCCTATACATGAATTCTTTTAGATGTTTGTTTAACAGCATAGTCAATCCACTCAAATGAAGCTTGAGCATGGATGGAGCCAAGGTTAGCCCAGTCTAAATGCCCCTAACTAAATACAATGATGTCAAGAGCTAATTCTCACCTGGCTACCCGGAGTTCAAATCCTAGGAATGTCACCTTCCCTCACTAGAAGGCTTTAACAACTCTCTCGATATCTACTTCCCTCATCCAAGGGCTCCATCACCTAACCTTAGGTATACTACTCTCTCCCGAGAGGAAGTCCCAAACCCCTTTAGCTAGGGTACCAAAAAAAACCCTAAATACAATGATGTCACTAGTTCAGCTCAAGGCCACAAATATTGGCCATATTTTTTAAAGGCTAGTGATAATGGTAACATTAAAAATACATGAGGAGTTTTCTTGCAAGAGACACTGCAGGCCACGTCAAGGAGGGCACCTTTAATTCGGACTGTTCGAGTCTTCTCACAAGACCCTTGCCTCACTAACAATCGGACTTTTGCATGATACGCCTTTTAAAATATTTATTCTCCTTAACAACGTTGCTTATTTTTGAAAGATCACCCCAAAGTGAAAATATCACTATAAAATCATGAGAAATTCTTGTTGAAGAGAGGAGAAAGTCAAGAAAATCTACAAAATGATTTTAACAGTATTTTATTCTTATTTTTACTGATTTGTTAATTTTGACTATTTGAAAATGTTTGATATTCCACCAGTTTTCGTATAAACGTCTCAAAAACCTCCAGGAACATGTCTACATACCACCATTTTCATAAAAAGTTATGAAAGACAAAATACTTTTCTATGGTTTGGTGCGACAAAATTTTCGTGAGAAAAAATTCACATGAATGATTGCTCTCATATTCTCGACTCCCAATTAACTTTGTGAGCACCTTTGGACTGTATGCATGTGTTTTCTAGGTTTCATGTGAACGCCAAAAGGACTCAAATGACAGCAGTTGAAGTTCTTAGTAATTGCAATTTAGGCTGACACAACTTGGCCGTTCAATTGTTAATTAAAAGTCTTTGCAAGAGATAAGCTTACGGTTCAGACAGGCTTCACTATATGGGCATGAAAGTTAGAAGGGCCCAGACCATTCGAAATATATGTGCTCTTCTTTGCTAAATAAATCCCAAGGGGTTGGCCGAGTAGTCAGGACCGCGGTTCCTCTCTCTTCCGGAGTTAGAGGTCCTGGTATTGATCCCCAGTTCTCCCCTTTTAGAAACCGAATGTTGAGTCCACTAGTGCTACCACCTAAGGGCCACAAGGGTTTTACCTCGCTTCTCTTTGGGCACGAAGGAATTAGTCCAACCCAAAGGGGTAAGAACCCTCCGTTAGCAAAAAAAAAAAATTCTTTGCTAAATTTGTTGGATCAGGTCGGGTGTTTGGTTCTTACTTTTAAGTATACATGTTGGCCTTTTTATATCCAATTTAACAGACTGGCCTGCTTACCAGCACAGCCCATCCATCCAAATGAAGGTTGGACTTTTGTAGAGACGGACAGGGCCCAGTCCAAATACCCCTGCCTAAATATAATGATGTCACTAGTTCGGTTCAACTGTTCAAGGTCAAAAATGTTGGCCAAATTTTGAGAGTCTCATGACAATGATATTTGTCAAAGGTCACAAATATTGGTCCGTATTATCATTATGTGGGCCCATGGTGGAGTTTTGGAGACCTATTACAGGAGATCCGGACTCCATAATAATACATGGGGGAATTGTCTGGGATGGGGGAACTCTACACACATTCCCATAAAAAGGGAATGTTCTCCTATGGGCATATTGCAATTTCAGTCCAGGTGTGTGTGCAAGCCCGTCTACTCTTATCATCCTATGATCTAACATGGGGACCAATTTAACACTTGCCGAACCTTCACTTGCAGTTGGACTGAATCCCAAAAGGTTCTGTGGTTATGATGTGATTAGACTTTAAGGCTGTGAAATTAAGGGCCAGGATAAGCCTATATATTATAAAATTATAAGAAAGTCTTACTGAAGAGAAGAAAATTAGTAAAATCTATAGAATGCTTTCAATAGGATTTTATTTTTATTTGTATCTATTTATTAATTTTAAGTATATATGAAATTCCTTCCACCGAGCACTGATCCTCACCATGCCAAAACACGTAGTGGGGCTGCCTACCTTATGACCCATTCGAGGGGACCATAAAACAAGGAACCACTTATAGTCACCAATCTCAAATTTGGTAATCATCCGAATAAATTGGACTGTTGGATCAATTTTCACTCATTTTGGACGATGAAACTTATTGATTGTTAATTAAGTGGTCAAGATGATGATTCCAGCTCCCATCACCATACATTGATTGTGGGGTGAATCTTTCAACCCCATAAGAAAGTGTGCTAGGTGAGCGCCGGTGCTCAGTAGAGGAGGCCCATTTAAAATAATTTATTCTCTACCATTTTTTCAATAGTGTCTCAAAAAGCTTTAAGAGTATGTATGAGTGACGCCATTTTCATGGAAAAGCTATAAAAAATAACAAAAATAAAAAAGAAGTCTATTTTCTATTGTTTAGTACAGCACTATTTCCACGAGAGAAAAAAATGACAAATCAACTAATTCTTGCTATTCCATAGAAAGCTATTTTCGGAGGGGGAAACACTTTCCCCCATAAGAAAACACGGAAGTGCGTGAAATCACTTTTTCATGGCATTATAACAAACATGCCCTAACCAAGGAGAGAGAATTTTGTGATAGTCAAATTTCTATTTCCGTGGAAGAGGAATCTAGTGTTCCTATTTCGGCCACAGAAAATCGAAATTCTCTTTGTCAAGAGAAAACTTGTTCATTCTTTCAGAAAAAAGAAAAAAAAAAAAAAAAAAGGCGTTGTACCAAATGCCATAAGAGTTTGCTGATAGGAAAATCATAGCAATTTTCCTCTTTACCGATGAACCCTCTCATTGCACAAACATACCCTAAGTTTCAAAACAATTATTTAAATTTTCAAAGAGTGTAGACATGCACATCTGGCACAATACACTGATCTTGGCAAAGTGTCCAACAAAAAAAGTACAGATGATTAGACCGATACAAAGGCAAGTTGGGAGTGTTGGACTAACATCTAAACTATACGATCACAATTCACAACCAGTTACATACGGCAGCACATTTCATTTGTACATGCGAACCTGCACTATTCCACTCAGAAGGTTCAGAACCCCTGCTGAATTCTATAAAAGTGATGGTTTTACCAATCCAAGTATGTGGATCTACAATTCGACAAACGAGTTCATCCATACCAAAACAAGAATGTGTCCATATATGTTAAGGTACACAGACGACAAATGCCAGACCTCCATGGAAGGATCTAACTACTTTGACTTCACATGATTCGCTTTTCCATGGATGTGATGGCAAAAGAGGGGAAATTATTTGTGCGCAAGAAGGCCCAAGATAAACAAGGATACAAAGCACATTCACATCCTTTATCATGTTGATGGTTTGCTAGCAAAAGTAGCAATTTTTGCTGATAAGGAGGCCTTGTAGGCATCAGTAATAGCTCCAGCAGTTTCTGATAGCTCGCCCTTCATTTGCGAGATGATTGATTCCGTGTACTCTTTGTACTTGGAGATTGCATCAATCAGTGCCAAAAGCTCGCCAATGCACATCTGGGTTTCTTCATCATTCTGTCTAATCACGTCCTGTAAATTGTGTTCACAATGCTGTATAAAATAAGTGGATTAGAGACTGCTAAATCCATTCCACCATTCTAGAAAAACTAGTATGACCCTTGTCCAACCTGAGGATTCGCATGAAGAGTTACAAGTAGGCAACAAGGTCCAATGATTCAAATCACTGACCTCATAACCCCACTGGTAATGGACCATGTCCAAAGATCGTTGGGACATTTTTGTCTAACTCCTTAATCCATGGCCCCCAAATAGACAGATGGCATGGCAATTATCCATGCTTACCATCGTAAGGGAAAATATCAGGTGACTTGATTTGTCAGTATGGGCATGATCTATCCACTCTGTGGCCCATCTGATGTTTTTCTTTTAAATAATCTTAGATCAACAAACAATGGACCCCAAATATGTAAAATCAAGGACAGAAATGCTAGATAAAGAGTATAAATGGAAAGAAGTCAGGCTTCTAAAAAGTAGAAAAAGACGAGACCAGGAAAATACCTTCAGGTACTCTTCTGCTTCCTTTTCAGTGAGATCCAAGTTGTGTTCTCTTCTATCAGCATCTTTACGTAGTCTTTCAGCTTCTGCCATACAACTGGCTGCCTGATCTTGCATCTCCTTCTTCAACATAGTTGATTGTGCTTCAATCTGACAAAAATGAGAGAAAATTAAGTTGGTTAAAGTATTTTCAGCAAAAGTGTTCTCAAATTGGAAGGATTTGGAGGTAAGATGTTATGACATTCTTGCAATGAAGACAGATCAGAAATGTAAACTGGAAACTTGAAAATTCTGATGCAGATAAAAAGAAAATTCCGGATAATCTGATTTATGTCTAATCTTGAAGGTCTGTAACTCAATATCTGCACTGGTGTTTTGGCAGACCAGATACATGTCCAAGCAGTATGCATTTAGGGTCGTAAAGGAACTGGAAGCACAATATTGCAGAATATAATATTTCTGACAAATATCCCAAATAAACATTTGGCATGTTTCAGAATCAGACTTGGAAACGATAACGGAACTTGATTTGGATGGGAAAGCATCCTGCTCTCCTGTTTCCCCAAGCATTTCTTCATCTCGTGGTCCAATTTAGATTCACCTACTTGCCAGATAAAGTCAACCATGAAAGCCAAACTAGCCAGTAAATGAGAGAAGGAAAGGAAACACTGAATGGTGAGGGACTTGGGCAGATGTATGTGTGGGGCTGTGTGTGAGTATTTACCAGAGCAACCAAAAAAAGAAATAGAAATAGAATCTAGCATAGTCACAACTCGCAAACAGAAGATTCAAATACTTTAGAGAAGTAAAACTACAAGGGTTTTTGATAAAAGATTTCAGTGTTTCATAACTGCATCCACTGATCTCAATCAATAGATTCTATTTTATCTTCTCCTCCTTCCATGTCATCATCTTCCGAACTGCCAACTTCCTCAACATATTTTTCACCTTCTTCAGTTTCTTCTTCATCCACTAGCTCAAAATGGGCTCATTTAGCCTAGATAAAAATCATGGGAACCAAAACTAGATGGAGTATTCACACATTCATTATGGATGTACAGCCTTTGGAGTCACTCAACAATGGCAACCTAAGGAGTCTTTATACTAGGGGAAACACTTCCTCAATTTAGTCACACTAGTGAGATGGGAAGAATAATTTTCCATTCAATTCATAGAGAAAACAATTTTCCTCAATTCATAGGGGAAACACTTCCTCAATTTAATCACACTAGTGAGAAGGGAAGAATAAATTTCCATTCCATTCATAGAGAAAACAAGGGAACTTATAGAGGATGGGATGGCAGTCCTGCTTAAGAAAGATCCTTGGTTGAATCTGCTTTCCTATCTGTTATATGATACATGCCAATCTCTTTTGTCTTTAAGTAGGATTTCCTTTCTTCTCTGTCATGGACCACAAGCTAATCAGCTATCATGCTAGATCTAGGAAATCTATCAGGGTTTTTGAAACTGATAATGCAGATCTAGCAAAGCTTCTCGAAAATTTATAGGCTAGTTCCAATGGGCCAGCCTGCTATCAGTTATGCCAAATGAGTTGGACAACTCTGAGCTTATTATTCGACCTCTCTTTGTAGACCAAGGCCCAAGGCCGACGGCTACATCATCTCTCTCCAACTTAAAAACAATAGACTATGACAAGTAGGAAGCCTGGTACTTCCCGTAGGTATCCAAATTTAGCTTCTTAAAATATTCAATGGTGATCCATGTGTTCTCAGAGCTCGGTCTACCTTTACTCTTGACAAGGAACTAGAGACGAAATCATTATCTAGGACATCTTCGATGTCCTCTTCAATGTTTGGAAAAGAGGGACCCTCCTGACGTGTTCCATGTAGCTCTCTCTTGCATAGTGTCCATGATATAAGGTCTTCCGCATCAAATGTCGGACTAACATTCCCATCTGTCGGTAGATATAAGCATTAAGACATTTTTTTTATGACCTTTGACTGGATCATCACTTCCACGACTGAAAAGTTTTGGACTTTCCACTGGGAATCGTTAGGACGAAGTTGCATGATAACAAAATGACCCTCATTGAAGGCTTCACGTATATTCAATGCACATCAGTACGTTCCTCACTCTTGTTACTCAAAAGCAATTTCCACAGCCATCTACACAGCAATAACATGGTTGTGATGTAAATAAAAGGATGGATTGATCAAAATTACTCAAGTCTCAGTTAACTTCAAATTGACTTGGTTCAAATCCAATCAATCCCAAATTCTCCAATTTATATTCTGCCACCGAATGTGGAGTACATCTAGTTGGTGAGGTAAAGAAGGTGGGTTCCACACAATCCATTTTGAGAATACAAACAAGACCGGCAGTAGAATCAATGTGCAAGCTGATGAAACTTTAGTAGTCAGCTTTCCAAGTGGGTTGATGATATAACTCTTGCAAACCACATGCAAGATGTAACTCAACTCATTAACAAATTAGCAAGCCCACTGCCTCATGTAAATAACATATGGCAGGTCCCCAGCTGGTCAAGGACGGGTGTGTGTCAGAGAAAGCATAAGTTTTTGGGGGATTGGTGGATAAGCTCTTATAAGGGAAGAGAAGGATGACTTCTTGGGGTTGCCAGAGTTCAAAAACCAGCATCCACCAGAATAACTCAACCATTTCAAGGTTAAGATCAACTGAACGCACAAATGGCCTAAGAAACAGTGCAGTGGCCAAAGGGACTAACAATTGGAATTATTGATTAATCAAACGCTTGTTTGGTAAAGAGTAATTAAAGATTGAAGAACCCAATCCAGTTAAGTGCTTGGGCCAAGACTAGAGTAGAGGGTCGCAAAAAACGAAAACAATGCTTTCAGACATGCATGTTATTCAGCAGAAAGCAAAAATGATGGTGGCTATAACTCCTTACCTCTTCAAGCCTGGACTGAAGAGCAGCCAAATGGGTTTTCTTAGCCTCATGTTTTGCAGCATTTTCTCGTGACTCTTGTTGCAGTAAAATCAACTCCTCCAATTTCGCCATAGAACTTTTCTTAGCCTCATCAGCCAAAGCAGTTAATGTGGGTTTAAGTGTAGCTTTGTAGTCAACACCCAGTACCTCTGTCGGTGTCGATCCTTCCACATTCAGCACATATTGGAAATCATTTCCAAGCTTCAGCCTGGAAACCATCCACCCATTAACATGATCTCCAACTCAATTTAGATACATGATATTCACATTAAAAAAAAAAAAAAGAGGCCTTTCTATCAAACAGGTGTTGGGCATAGTTCAGCAGATCAATTAGCAACGCAATTCATGTTGGAAAATTGATTCTTGGAGCCATGGCAACAGCTAAATTCAAAGACTTTGAGAATTACCTTCTGATTGTCTGATTGGATTCGGTGATGAGCCCCTCGAGCTCCTTGATATTCTGCCCTGCAGTAGCCTCAAGATCCCACATCTTCTCCTCCCACGCATTCCTCTCCGTCTCCGCATCAGCAATATCCCGCTCCACCGCCTGCAGCTCCCTCTTCATCCTCTCCACGTCCCTCACATTCACCGCCTGCGAATCAATCTGCCTCTTCAACTCCTCATTCTCCTCACAGATCCTCCGGTTCTCCTCCACCTTCGCGCTCAGCTCCTTCTCCCTCTCCTCCAGGGCCTTCTCCTTGGCAGCCACTTTGCTCTCAAAATTCTCAACCACAGCATTGAATTTCCTCGCATCCTCAACAAGCTCGGCCTTTTCCTTCTCCAGCAGCTCGCGAGAGGACGGCGTGGATCTGGCGGCCAGGAGGCGAGATTCGAGATCGAGGGCCTCTTGGCGGAGAGAATTGACGGCGGACTCGGTGTCGTCGACCTGGTGCTGCAATCTCTGATCATATTCGGAGTCGAGGGAGGCGAGAGAATCGTCGTCACCGCGGATGAAGAAGGAGTAAGAGTGGACGGCGTGGAGGAGGTGGTGGTTGGAGGGGGAGAAGAAGGGGGAGGGATTGGAGGAGAGGTGGTCGTGGTAGCGGGCGATCTGGACCATCCAATGGAGGACGGCGACGACGGAGGGGAAGGCGTGGGGGGTGGAAGGGGCTTTGAGGGCGGATTTCTTGAGGGGGAAGGGGCAGCGGAGGTGAGAGAGGAGGAGGGGGAGGTCGTCCTCCACCTTGCCGGAGGGGGACGGGTCCCACCGGAGGCGGGAGAGGAGGAGGCGGAAGGCGTCGAGGATGTCTTTGGCGGAGGGGAGAGGCGGGCGGAGGTGGATGGGGGAGGAGATGGAGGAGAGATAGGAGTTGATGGAGCGGAGGGCGGCGGATTGGTAGGAGCGGTCGGTGGTGGAGGGGAGGTTGGAGATGGAGGAGGGCCGGCCGGTATCGACGGAGGAAGGGCGGCTGCTGCAGATGCTGGCGTCGGAGTCTCGGGACGGGAGAAATTTGGCCGGGACGGGTCGTTCCGGGAACGGTTTCGTCTGCCGGCGTCCTTTCATCTCTCTCGCTCTGCACTCGTGTTTCTGTTCCGAAGGAGGGGAGGGTTTTTTTTTAAGTTTGTTTTTCCCGCCCAAAATGTGGTGGGCTGTTTATAATAAAACCCTAGATTTCATATGGGCTTGTTTCTATGATTTTTCAAATTCTAGAGGTCTAATAAGTAGCGGAGGGAAATTTAAGCTGTAACGATGGAATCAAAATCACATTGCTAGAATGTCCTAGACCGGATTTTCAGGGGCATTGATGAGGTCAAGTTTGACAATCAAATAATGAGGGATTTTATTATACACTGTTTTTTTCTTTTTTCACATGAGTTGTGGGAATGTAACATTTGAGAATTATGATTTTTGGAAATTCTTATATTTCATGATTTTCAGGTTACACCCATTTTTATGGAATTTGAAAACCCTTATTTTTGCAGATTTACATTTAGAGGGCATGCCAATTGTGAGAGCCAGGGATCAAAAGATTTAAATGGAATATACATGTGTCAAGAGTTTCAGCTCTATTAGAGTAGCCCTTGATTCATGCATGGCCCTTGAGTTCAATGGTTTCAATCCAACTGTGAAAGCAACTGGATTGAGTGTCAAATTTGTTTATTTTAGGACTTCTAATTCACTATGAGTAAGAATTGGATTGATGATAAGGGCCCCGTGTGTGGAAAAAAAAAAAAAAAAGGCTCTACACTATGGTAGCTATGTCTACCGAGGGCCTGTTTGAATAGGCAAAAAATAAAGTAAAGTGAAGTTAAATTGGCCCTAACAGTCTAAAATTTCAACTTTACCCCGTTTGGATGAGTCTGGCCCAATAGATGAAGTAATGTTGTGAGCCACGTGTACTCCACTTCACTTCAACTTTAAATACTTCTATTTTCTTGAGTAAAAGTATATTCTACTCTAAACTTTAACTTCAAAATAAGTATCCAAATGGAGTGAAGTAAAGTACTCTACTTTAACTTTAACCCACTTCTCTTCACTCCACTCTACATGTGAAATCCACTTCATTTTATTCCACTCCTCATCTATCCAAACAGGCCCTAAGAGACACATCCACGGATGAGCCTCAACCAATTAATAATGCTTCAAAAATTTTGCACAATGTAGAGAATCGCACGTTCAATTCTAAAGTCATCCGAAGAAAGTAGGCCAATTAATAATTAACAAATTAGTCACCTTCTGTTTTAGCTGTTTTTTCACCAAGACTGACACTGAAAAGTGACTCCCAATCACGAAGCACAATCAAACGATGGAATCAGCATATCCACTTTAAGTGATTGCTCTCATATTCAGTGAAGTATTTATTAATAATAATTCTGATGTATCAACTTTTACTTTCTTTTTTTTTCAAATAAATATCAATCTTCCAACCTAAGAAAAAAAAAAAAAAAAAAAAAAGGAAAAGAAAAAAAGGCTGTGCCCAGGCCTGCCTGCAATCTGCATGCATGCGTTTAAACATGAAAAGGCCTGAACTGGCAGCAGTCGAAGATCTTAGTAATTGCCATCATCTAGGCTCACACAAACTTGACCATTCAATTGTTAAAATTTTTATAGGAAACTGTGTATTTCAATAAAGTCAAGTTGCAGTAAACTCTGTTCCCCGACATCTCAAACTGCAACTATCCATGATGATCATCTGATGTATCATTGCCAAAATTTAGAAATTACAAGTTTCTCTAAAGTACAAATCTTTTTTTTTTGTGTCACTTCCCATGGTCCCTCTTGAGACCTAAATTGTATAATTTTACTCTTCTGAATAGCTGTTTATACGTGTATTCAGGTTTTTGTATGGCAGAAACCCCTGAAGTGATTGAGGAGATCAAAAGCAAAAGAATGCGTCCGGAGCAATCCCTCCCTGAAATCTGTACATTTCCTGTGGGCTGCACAAAGGCCAAAGCAATTGTCACATGCCCATCCAACGTGAGACGAGGCACATTTCACCCATAAAAAGGATTCAAATTGTTTTATTTCGTGAATGGAAGGTATCATCTGGTTGGCCCCAATTTTCTGATATCAATGTCCTCATCATCACTAAAATCCCCATTCCGATCTCTATTGGGATGCTGTTTTAACCTATGAAATATTTCATCTAGGGATTGAGAGGAAGCATCTCGAGAATTAACAGACACTTCTGGGACCTGACGGAGAGGGAGGAATTTCTTTGCCTCAATGTTGGTTTTAAAATTTTGGAAACCAGCTTTCATTGATTCCCATGTTGATGATATTTTGGCAGATGGGCCACCCATTGTGTTGGCAGAACTATACTGATTCTGAGTGCTGCCTCCTTCAAGCAAAGAGACAGAGGTCGATGTAACTCTGCTTTTCTGCGCTGATGCTGAAGGTGAAGAATGCCTGCCTTGCTGATCTCTTATGGCAGCATACTTACTCTCTATGGCATCTCTGCTGTTGCCATATTTCCAGTTCTCTTCTTTCAAAGCTTTAGGTTGAGTTGCCTTTCCTCCCTCCTTGGATAAACCAGACGCCACTTTCATTTCTACCACATCCTTGTCCTGAATAATCAATAAACAATTAATTCTGAACAAGAGAGAAACTGAATATTTTATACATATATAAATCCATTTAAACTAAAAATCCAATTCAAGCAACATCGGATTCAGAGTCATGCCAACCAAATATTTAATTTAATGAATAGTTGGCCAAGTCATCCAATCTCAACCTCTTCTCATTGTCTTTCAAAGATGGATTGTTAGAGATAACGAACACCCTTTCTTCTTAAAAGAAAAGGTACACTGTTATTTCTCTAGTTTTCCATTATAAAGTATTAGACCCAAGACAGTCAAATCTGGTTCTAGATTTTTATTTTCTTTTTTTTTTTTTCCTTTTTTTTTTTTTTTTTTTTTGTTTTTGAGCTGTAGCTAAGTGACATCAAATAATAAATGACCAAAAAATAGTTTTCATTTTTTATTGGTAACTAAAATAACAGCACTTCCAAGACATTGACAAATCGATAGGAGGAGAGATAACTTACTAGGGATGAGCTACTAGATTCAACGTCTGCCGTTGTATTGTAAAAATTTCTTGCCAATGGGATAACATGCTCGCCAACTTTACTCCCTTGTTCAAGCCATGATCGCTCTGAAAAATAATAAAGATATACGTTTTTATATGAAGACCCAAAAGATTGGATAAATCACACAAAAACAAACTTATGTACCACATAAAATGAGCACAAAAGACATCTAATGACTCACCTTTTTGCAGGATAATCATTCCTGATGGATCAAATCCATCCATATTATCTGTCTCCTTTTGGATCCTCAGCCTTTTCCAGCTTCCAAAAAAATCAATAACTCGATCAAAGAAATTGCTTGCAACCAGCAACGTGTATACAACCATTATAAGAGGATAGATTTTGTTAAACCCTTGTCCAAAAAAAGGAACGGCATCATCAATATTCCCCATTTTCTGCACGTCAAATTAGACAATCACTTGCACTGATTAGAGCCAGTAAAGGAAGCTATATTGTCAAATTTCAAGATTCAAAGCAAATAGTTACTTATTGGGGATATAAGATAATATTCTAGCCTTCTAGGTACCAGTTTTGTACACAGAGAACTGAGATATACAATAAACACACAAAGATCATCACTTTACTAGAGTTAAAGAAACAGTACCAAGATACCTGTAGAAGATTTAGGAACTACCATTGTTGTGAACTTGTGAATGCAACAGGTAAAAATGGTAAAATAAGAGCATAGCAAAATTTACATGATTCAGCAATGTGCTTACATCCATGGTGAAAAGAGAGCAAAAATTTTCACTACCTCAAATATATTAGGGTTGCAATTCATGGGGTTTTCACTCTCCTCACACCTCTTAGATTAAAATGATTTCCATAACCCGAAACAACTCTCATAGAGAAAATTTATAATTGGTACAAATTACCAAAAGATCAGTCACCTCAGAATACAAGATATTTATCACAACCATCAATAGTGAATTTGTAATCATTTATCACAACCACCAATAGTCGATTTGTAATGATATGATTATATTTCATGTTGAACAAAGAATGATATATCTTGTTCATTTTCATTTACTTTCCAAGGCATAGTGCAAAATAAGAAATTGAAGTACGAGAATAAAGTAATGCACATTAACAGAACCATAGCATGATTAATTTGCTTTCTATATTTGAGATCCAATATATAAATCATGCTCCATCTCTTGTAATCTATTTTTTACAACATAACTGGAATACACAATGTTTTAATTATAGGGCTTTGAATGGGCCAGTACAGGCCCAGGATTAGAACAGAATTATTGAAAATAGGCCTGGCCCATCAACCCAGCCCAACAGTTCCAAATCTCAGGAGCAGCTTATTGACAGCCCTAATCACCTGAGTTATGATACATGCATTTCATATGCTCCCTTAGTTTTATGCAACAAGAAAACTGATAGCAAAAAAATAAGATAGGAAAGAAGCCACACCTTTTCAAAGAGAGTTTTGGCATTCCCTTTAAGACGAATGAGATTAAGGTAGTTGTAAGAAATCGGAGGTGCATACCGTGCAACCATCCTATAAAAGAGATGTTAGATTGATGTCCATCAATTGTGAAGTAAATTCATAAAACTCAATGCACACTTAGTCAAAAAGCTAATGACTTACGAGCATATCATAAGCAAGCTGACTGAGCTTGTTTGTCTTGGAGTTAACGAGTAAAACATCAGCATCCCAATCTTGAACAGGGAATAATAAGTTCCAACACACATGTACATCAGAGGAAGCAAAGAAGCTATCTGCAAAAGGTATGATGTAATTGATATGAATGTTTAGCAGAAAGATTCCAAACAGAAAAAGAAATTTGAAGTTGCCAACAGCTTTTATAATCAGAAAGGCAATAAGGGTAAAAAGGTTATACTACTTAAAGAGCAAATAACTACAATAACAACAAACTATAGGATGAACAGCAGCAAAATCAAGTACAATATATTATATATTCACAGACACAATGCCTAGCACATTTTCCTGCAATTTTAACTTTCCCGGATCTTGTTCCTTCCCCTACTTTCCACAACTAAGATATAGACACTTGTTTGCCAAGCATACAACACCAGCCACTATAGAATCATTACTCTAATACTTCCCAATCAACCCCTAGCCTGAATAGATTCAACTACTGATATGGACAAAAAAAAAGGTCAATATGCCCAGTATCAAATGAGAATAGGGCTAAACCTAACCCTCCTCAGAAGGTCAGCAAACTTTGCCCAACCCCATCATGGGCAATATCCTTCATAGAATGTCATTCACTGTCCCTTCATTTCCATATTCCACTAGCAAAATAAACATGCAAACTCCTCTTGACACGATACGAATTCCAACAACGATTTCACCAGCAAAGATATATTCGCAGCTCACTCAAAAACCCCTTTGATCTTTGGCTTGCAAGTATCCTCCGGGTCTATGCATGTTTATTTGGTGACTCCAAGGAATGAATTTTCTAGGGGTCTCAGCCCCTAATCTGGGATAACAAAGAAAAAAAAAGAACGAAACTTCTTTCCGTCTTGTTTACTGGTTTGTGCTAAGAGTTCTGGACAAGGCAAGCATGATTTTTGTTTTTTGTTTTTTTATCAGTGACAAGGTTCCATTTCCATTAAGAGAAATGTATGTAAAAAAATGCAATCACCCTCCCTCTTCAAGAAAACATAAGGCAAACATTCTCCAACCAAAAATTGGTCATCCCTCAAAAAAGAAAATAATCATGTGAAAAAGTTTTTAACTCTAATCCATAGACTCTATCGACCGTTTTTTTATCCCACTCACTTATGAAGCATAGGTGCATACTTAGGGTCATAAATTTTGTCACTTTTCCTCATCCTTTTTTCATTTTTCCTCTTTCTTTTTAAGTGATAATAAAGACTTCATTCACATACAAAAAATGGATGAGAAATTTCTCTTGGAAATCTTCGGATACAAGGTGATTTGATGAATCACACTGATCTCGGCAGAAGACCACTCATCTTCTTCTGAAAAAAGGAGTAAAAAATGGAAGAGAAGAATTCAATTCAATATCCCAGATCCGGACATCGTCCACAATAACTTCTCACTGTTCAACTCCAAGTGAACGGCAAAGAAGATGACCAAGCCTTGGGAGATGCATCATCCTTATTTCCAATTTTCGAACTGTTTCCTTTTTCTTTCAAAGAGAATGCAGAGCCCTCTTTTAATGCATTCCATATCCTCCTTAGTACAAAACTCCTCATTTTTCCAGCAAAGCAGCACATCTCAGTGCACGAGGGATATAAGCAAGAAATGACTGCAAAGTGAAATCTGTAACTTTGTGACATGAAGCTATTATTGAGTTTGCTTGAATCGATTCATACTCCCACATGAAGAGTTTTTACATGCTAAGCAGTTAAACAGAAATATCCTTGAAAAAGTTGCTATGCTTGAAAGAAAAAAAAAAGAGTAATATACTATGTCAACAAATACTTTTTTTTTCCATTTTTGAATAGTGCTTAATACTAATAGGACTGTTACAAAATAAATAAATAAATAAATAGAGTGAACTTGGAATGACTCTAAATGAAAAGATTATACATTATAGTACAAGTAAAACCCAAGGGAAAATCTTTGCAGAAGGATAAGATAAATATACATATATATAACAAATAAAAATAAATTGTTTATTAATAATGCTAAGCTCTCTGCGAATTTCTAAAATTACACCTTGCTACATCAGCATGAATTTAAACACGAACACAAACTCCATGCATGAATTAAAATACAAGCCTCCTCAGGTAGGTCTCTTTTCATTAACGCACAACAGAAAAACTCCTTATACTGCATAAACCCTCCCTCCCTCCCTCCCTGCTAGAATAGACTACTGGTGGGAAGACCAACACGGCCAGGGATAAATCAGGTAGCTCTCTGTTTGTCAAGGTACCGTGGAAAAAGGAAATCCAAAATGATACTAAAAATCCAGTCAATGAACATTGTGAAACATCTAGGTTGGAGACCTACTAGATGAACTTTGCAGATCATCTAAACTGCCTTCCCCCATTTAAATCAAGTGCAGACACGGCAATAGATATGTATGCATGAATGTATGTATAATTGTATATTGATTGGTAACATGATTTGAACCTGCAGGCTGCAACCCATTGGTTGCAACGATGAGCACCTTCCAAGTCATTTCTTAGTTGTAAAGAGAGGAAAATAAATTATTGACATTAGAAAGAGACTTAGTTGTAATTTTGTTTCTTCCTAGAGAGTCAAATCAATGAGTTCTGAATGAATATAGGACAAACAATACCTGCACAAGCACCTCCTCCTTTCCTACGGCATTAATAAGAATGGAGAAAAGAGACAAGTCAACTCCACTTGGTAATAGAGTAGCCTCTGCTAAAAGAATAGCAACTGACATGCAACCAAGGATGATGGCTAGAAGTTTCTCAAGTTGTTTCCTGAGTATACAACGCCAGACCAACTCTGCAGGATCAATAATACTTTTCAGTGTCATTTGTTTTCACCATTCAGTAAACTTATCTTCATGTCCCAGTGAAGGTCACACACTGAAAAATGTCAATTTGAAGTTTCATCCATCTAAAATTATCCATCCATAAAATAAAATAAAAAACTACCCTATCGATTGAGCATGTTTTAAGAAGATAAATGGGAATGCAAGAAACAGAGGAGATGACAAAAAAAAAAAAATACCCATCATGTCGAAAAGTGTTCCTACTGTGCCACTTCGACTGCCTCTGAAACTTGAAACATATTTCCTGCAACAATTAGTTTGCCAAGAAACAATATTGTTACAAATAGGTAAAATCCAGAATTACATTCCTAAGTGATAATAATAATTGATAATGTTTGTTAAACATTGATATCAATATTATAGGCATTTGATACCATGTTCATATATATATATATATATATATATATATGGGAGATGCTCCTATGAGAGGCACTCTCACCAAGTTGGTGAGAGATGGGTGGGGGCTCTCACTTCCATATCCACTCTCACCAACTTAAATGAGAGGACCCCCAACTTAAATGTGAGGGCCCCCACCCATCTCTCACCAACTTGGTGAGAGTGCCTCTCATAGGAGCATCTCCCTATAAATATATATATATATATATGAATGGTAACTTGTATTAATCAAAGACTTAGTAGTACAAAAGGGATATACTAGAAAATTTTGAAAAAAAAAAAAAAAGGAACGCCATTTAAAACGGAATATAAAAAGGGGGACAAAAGACCTCTCCAAGCTGAGAGGCCTCAAAACTATACGCAGAAAAAAGGGCACAAGGCACCTCCCCAAAAAAATTAAGAGGTCACCTCCCTCCAGTTATAAATAACGACATCTATAGGCACTCCCCAAGAATCCAAAGGAATTGAAACCCAAGAGGGAGCAAGTAATCTTGTTCTGGAGATAACAAAAGCAGTGGAGGAGGATTTTCCTTCAAAACATCTCCCGTTCCTTCCCTTCCAAATGGCCCAAATAATCGCAAAAATTGAAGCACACCATAGGCAACTTCCAATATTGGAAAAGGTCATGAATAGACAAAGGAAGAACCCAAGTATAATTAAAACAACTAAGAAGTGAGTTCCAAATTGCTTCGGCCATAGCACAATGAAGAAGAAGATGATCCATTGATTCCTCAGCTAAAAGACAAAAAGGACAAGCATTGACCACCAACACTTTACACCAGCATAGGTTATCGAATGTGAGAATATTGCCTCAAAGCACTAGCCACCTAAAAGCTAAGACACTAGGCAGCACTTTAGACTTCCAAAGGAACTCAAACACATTATCCACATTAAGGGAAATCGATATGCAGTGGTGGAACCAGAAAATATGCCTTGGAGGGGCCACTGTAAAAATATAGAATTTCTTAGAGGGGCCAATGTGGAAATTTTAAGAAATTCCCACTAATAATACGGGCCTTTTTTAAGTTTCAGGGGGGCCACCCCCAGCCCCCCTCTAGGTCTGCCCCAGTCGATATGGCCATTGGCCGAGGAGGAAACCAGGAAATTAAAGTAAATCACAAAAATAGGCAACTTGAAATAGATGGGTTAGGCTATGCTGTAGATCCCTAGATCTCTGGTCTTTTCTCCACTCTCATTCGCATGCAAGCGAATGAGAGTGGAGAAAAGCAAGCTTGCGCACAGAGAGTGAGAGAGAGAGATCAATGGGGCAAGGCTAAGATGAATGCATGCGAATGAGTGTGGAGAAAAGCAGGCGCGCGCACGCGCACACAGAGAGAGAGAGAGAGAGAGAGAGAGAGATGGGGCAAGGCTAAGATGAATGATAGTGGTAGGCTAGTGGTGATGACGGTAAAATTTTCCACATAAGATCAAACAGATTATTCATCCCTTGGGACAAGGCTAAAGATTGATGATGATGATGATGATAATAAAAAGGGAACCAAGATATTCAATTTAAGGAATAATATTCAACATGTGCAATTTTACCAATCTGGGGTAAAAATGGTGCTCTGCACATGTATGAAGAACAAACAGACTGCAGAATACGGAAAGTTTTGCTTGTGCACCCTAAGTGAGCTACAAGAAATCTGATCTACTTGGAAGTATGCAGCAGAAAGTAACTCAAGTGACATCATCTTGCCTCCCATTTGATTAATTTTCATTGATGCTCATTCAATGTTAGAAACATCCAAAAATAAAAATCTATGCCAAGCTTTTGGAGAAAACATTGAACATTAATATTTTGATTGATGGGAGATATTGTTTAGGATTGATTACTCAAAACAGGATAGAGAACTAACTAGGACACATGTTATCCAAACCAAAAGGAAAAAGGAAAAAAAAAAAAAAAAATAGGACACGTGTTAAGGCAAAAAGGGAATGGAACAGAAGAAGAAAAATAATAAACATAGGATAAGAACAAACCATCCATTCAAACTGCGGCGATCATAGTTCTTGATAGTATCTTCCAGCTCAAGAGCCTCCATGACATAGGTCATGTATTCACTGTAAAAGGGTAAGAAAATAGATTAAACACTACAAAATTTTGTTACCCTCAAGGGTATGGCTTTCACTTTTAATCGCTCAAGTAAATCTTCTTCTTAACACTCTTTTTTCTCAATGTTATCAAAGTAAGAACAATTTGACAAGTTTGACAAATCAATTTATAAATTTCATAGAATGACAGGATTGGTCCAATAGGATATTGTCGACAAATTAGTGTTTGAAAGCACACGAGAATATATGCAACCAAGAGTGGAAATGATGGTTCACTGTCTGAATTCTAGAACTGTCAGTGGATTTAACCTAATTGTAAATTTTTGGCAATGGAATGATTGACCCTACTTGAAGGAAATGTCTACATGACCAGCAAATACAGAAAGAAATTATCAGCATGGAAATTTAATTGATTGGGCTGTGATGCAGAAAAAAGAGTATAGGTATTAAACACAAAACATGCACACATGCAAGATGCATGTGCATGCATGCACACACATTGTCAGGGGGAAGTTCAATCAATGAAACAGAAAATTTTCAGTAGTGATACCAAGGGACTGGAACTGTCCACACAGGAAATTTGAAGTACAGTTATAATGACAGTCATTGTTTATTTGATGCTCCTCAAATAAACATTTTTAATATTAGACATAGTAGTCTCAAATGTCATCGGATATTTCAAGTACAAGCAATTCTCACTCATACTTCTTCAATTACTATGGCCCTTAAAAATTACCCATCTCAATAGATCACACTAAAAAATGTGATGAATTAACTAGGACAATAAGTGTTAACTCAGATCCATTCCCATTCCAACCAATAAAATGCTTCCTAAGGATTTAAACAATAAATCTGCTGTTGTTTCGTTGTTTCCATGACAGTAATAAGCATCCTCAGTCAATACCTTTTGCACCGGTAGTACTCCTCTCGAGCTCTCCTAAGTTGACGTCTAAGTGTTGCCATCGATTTCTCATCTGTATCATAGTCCATATCATTTTCCCCCAATCTGCCCCCTGATGGTTTGAAGGATGGATCTTCTTTGAACTAGAAGAGAAAAAATTGAAATGGTGAGAATTAACCAAAAAAATAAAAGAAAATTTTATTAGAAAAAACAACTTTCATATTACCATGTTTTAAAATTATTCTTTAACTCCAACTACAATGAGAAAGCATACCATTTGAAGTAACATGTTGTCAATAACATCCATGTAGGGTCTTAAAGGATCACGCTTTGACATCTGATTGGAAGTTGCTTGGGCAACCTAATTATAAATGTCAGTACCACAAAGATGTGAGGCATGACTAAAGAGCAAAGTTACAAATTAAAAACATAGGAATGTATGTTCGCATTATAATACATAGGAATTGAATACATAGAATTCATACCATTACTAGTTAAAAATGAAGATCAAAGGTGAGTTTATTTTATTTTATTTTATTTTTGTAACAGTAAATTTTATTTCCACAAAAAACAACAAAGTATACAAAAAAATAATCCAACGAAACTTAGCCAAAACGCAAACTGAAAAGGAAAACAAAGAAAACACTAGACATCAAACAGAATATAGAAAAGCGTAACACTCCCTCTTTAGCAAGAGCATCTGCCTTGACATTTGTTGCCCTATGAACATGATGCAAGGTGATTTTTTTTTTTTTTAAATGAGCATCAAATAAGCTTTCTTTTTAGGAAAAATAGAATGAAAAGAAAATGGGAAATGAACTACTTATATGTATTCAATTCCTATGTATTATAATGCAAACAAACAGGCCCATAAAAATTTTAAATAAAGAACATTTTGTTTGTCACTTGATTTGTTTATAAGAAGTTACTAGATAGTATCTCGAATAACATGCAACAAGTTTCTCCCCAAACATTCTCTAATAATGTAGAAGCATCTAAAGAACATTGCTAATAAACGTGAGTGCTTGTCGGCAATAGAAGCAAATATTAGGTCTACAATTGCTCTTCATAGAGGAAAAAGAACATGTATTGAAAATGGAAAGACAAGAGGTTAATTTTGAACACAACTGAATAGATATAAATGTTAAAAGCTTCTTTTAATCTTCATGGGAATATACTTACAACAATTGCATTAGAAAGTTCTTGATGAGCATCATCAAGTTTCACAGCCATTTGAGCAACCTTATGAGAAAGCACTTTCTGGCGATTGTTCCAGTCTGCATTTCTCCAAATGCTCTTTGGAATTTCACTCAGACCAAAGCCAAGAAGAAATGCACCTGTTACAAGTCCAAATGTATTTGAGCACGCCATGGCCAAGCCCACAACATTTCCACTCCTGCCGATTAAAAAAGAAAAAAGGGACTTGAGAAAAAGTAATTGAAGAAAGAGAATAAAAAAGGGTTAGAAGTGAATGGAAGTGTGAAAGGTTTGTTAGAAATGATATCTTCAGTAACAGTATGCAATAAACATTTCATGAAACAAAGAGTGATCTCGAATAAATATCAGGTTTGAACAGACAAGTAATCTTCTGTATGTAATTTAGCTTATCAGATCAAGAGCCATGTTATTATCTAAAAGTCATGAGCATTTGATTGAAGGTCATGAAAGTCTCAAAGAAATGACAACATCTTGAAGGTTTAAAGATTGTAGACAATGCAGAATACTTTGATCTACCTTATAATATGAAATAGATGGTCCACATAAATTTTTGGAAAAAAAAAAAAAAAAGGAGTTGAAATTAGACTTAGAGCAAACCAGTCTCTGCGCATAATAATGAGGAGAATAAGTCCGAAAAGGCCAATAGCTCCAATGATTATATAGAAGACTAAGTTCCCCCGAATACTAGTCCTCAATCGTTCTGTAACTGTGAAATCCCCAGCATCTTCATAACCCTGGATGGTAGGCACCACAGCCCTGCTTAGAAACAACGTAATACTAACAATGAGGATATGCACTATGTATGAACATCAATGAGTTGCAAAACATTATAACATTTCATAAACGTCAAATGACTCTCAAACAAGGCATCCACACAGCCAAAAAAAAAAAAAATCATACAGCATAATATAAAGTTGTATGTTTTTGGAATGAAAACAAAAAAATTCAAATCATAATAGATCTGTTGCTTTCAAATATTTTATATACAAGAAATATGTGGACATTAGTTAAATAAGTGAATTTAGGTTATAACAATTTACAACTGTGACAATTATATGGTACACAAGCATGCGTGCTTCTTCTTTTTTTTCTTTTCATTTTTGCATTGGTCGGTACAGATAGAGAAAGAATACAAATATATATATATATATATATCACTCAATATCAAGAGAACAACATACAAGGATCCTACTTTACATATAACATACTGCAATAGAGGCATGGCAACTGAAATTAAATGACTGAAACTCTGGTAATCTACTTATTCAAATCAATCTCCATGCTTATCTACATTTTAAATAGTTGCTCAAGATATAATGATCAAAAACGATATACAGATATCAACTTCATTTGTATCGTACCATGTAAGTGCAAAAGTACTCCAATATGACAAGCTCCAAAAGAAGGCAATTCCTCCCTTCTGATGTCCAATTGTAGTCTGCAAAAACGCAAAGGAATCCAATTACAATTTGCTAAATTAGATAAATTAATTTCACAATAAAGTTCAACCTCCATAGGTTAAGTTTGTTTCATTATAAAATACAAGTAACAAGGAGCAAAAGCATCTAAAGTATTATTTGACAGAAACAATAAGTGTTACATGATCCTTGACACATCATTATGTCACACTAATGATTTTGCACCACTCAAATGCAATGCTTAACCAGGGGTGATCTCTATTGCTGTCAAAGGAAATCCAAAACCCAATTTGCTCCAACAACAACATGTTGGGGTTATTTTCTGTGCTGACCAAAACACTGTTGGAAATGGTAAAAAAAATGTTTTTCTGTCAAAAATATACAAACCGACCCAACAACAAGATTAAAGTAAACACTTTTAGCTTCTGAAAACTAAACCTACCCAATTCACATATCCCTAAATAAATAACCGTCTCAATTCTTCAATCAAAACCCATACATTCCCATCTCCTATAACTATTCTAAAAACCCATCAATTCCACTCAAAGACTCAGCTGAATCGAATCGAACCCCATTCATCTCCTATCCCATTTCTGATTCACACAAAACCAAGATCAACAACCAACAGTATCTCCTATTAACCATCAATCAAGGAAACCCAACCAAAAAAAAAAAAAAAGGGATCATGATAAAAAAAAATCCCAAATCATAGATCGCATATGAGATCATGAACAGGAGATCAATGAAAATGAGAAGGGTGAATTTGAGATTTGGATCTGAGAAAAGCAGGGGAGGGGGGATTTGGATTACCGTCCAAATGTCGGCGGGGACGAGGGCGATGATGGAGAGGGAGCAGAACCAGGTGTATCCGACGGTGAAGAGGACGTAGCGAGGGACGTCGGGGCCGGCGAAATAGCGGAGGGTGATGGTCACCATGCCCAGCGTCAGGGGCAGAGAAATCATGTAGAAAACCCACATCTCTCTCTCTCTCTCTCTCTCTCTCTCTCTCTCTCTCTCTCTCTCTCTCTCTCTCTCTCTCTCTCTCTGTTTTCTCTCCCTTTTTCTTCTTCTTCTTCTTGTTTTCTATGCAATCAATCGTCTTTCCTTTTCTTCTTGAGAGGGAATTTGGGAGACGAAGAGAAGGTCTTCGTGCGATGAATTAATAGAGAGATTGAGTAAAGTGAATCCAAGAGCGAGAGATTTGGAATCGCTGCAAAGGAGACCGAAAGCGAGAGCGAGCTTAAAATACGAAGCAAACAAAAAGCAATTAGAAGACGAAGATGGAGTCGTCTGACTCTTCCCCAACCCGACGTTTTCCAAAGTTTCATTGGTCTTTTGTTTTTTGTCCTTGTTGAGTGGCCTTCATTTGCCTCAACCCGGCCCAGAACATGGGAGTTGCAATTGCCGAGAGACTACCCAACCGCCGAATGAGTATGGGCCTAAACAGGCACAGTAGGGTTCAAGGCTTTTTATAGGGGACATGTATAGCTTCAACCTGAAATAAACCCATCTATTAATATTAATTAAGGTGGAAATGTCAACTTAAATTCTTAAAGCCCTATTTGTTTGTTTGGTATTGGATTTCTTCAAATTTAAGTAGAGTCTTCCACAAACGAGTTAAACTAATAGCATGGCCTGTTTCTTTACGAGCATTTCTAACAGGAATTCAGACCGTCTGTGGATTCAAGAATTCATGTCGGAAATTCAATGTTCATTTAATGGAATTTCCAATATTCAAGACGGCTATAATTCTCAAATGCCAAAAAGGTGGAATTCCAAAATGATGGCCCCTCCAAGAGCATTTCAAAGTCCGAGAAGTTTGGTTGGAACTCCGGCACGTAACTGTGAACCCTCAATTTCAAAGCGGGCCCAATATTCATAGTTATAAAAATTGGGCCCATGCAATTCCTATCAAAATGGGTCCGTGTTCAAATTTTTAAAATTGGGTCCTACACCTTCGTTTCTAAAAGATGGGTTCATGTACCATATATCTAAGGTCGGTCCACATTATATTTCTTACAGTTGAGTCCCAAGTTCACAACCACAAAAGATGGGTGCCATGTACTACAATGCATACAATGTGTAGTTCCAGTATATAATTTATGTAGTAATGAAACAAGAGTTTTGTGAAATTCAGAAATTCAGCAATTCTCATGCAAGAATTCAGATGGAAATGAAACGTAGAATTCATAAATGATATAATTTAGTGGCATTTTAGAATTCCAGCATTTGATATTTCCATATATAAATTCTATGAATTATAGTAAAGAAACAGAACCTCTAAGAGAATATTGGGATGTCTTTGTGAATAGGACTCTAGCTCTAACTATATTGTCGAATGATTGATCCCTAAGCAGGTAAGTTAAGGTAACCCCACTTGGCTACCAAAACCAAGCAAACAGGAAAAAACAGAGAGACTTAAGCTAAGCTGTAGAAATGAAGTTTCACAGATAACTATCAAACACCTCCTTTGTAAAAAAAAAAAAAAGGATTATGTAATAATCACCCTAGTAAATAAAATATAGAATGACCTCATCTACATCTCCACTTTATGTCCTTTACTTATCACCTATTTAAAACTTTCTCATTGGAACAATTTTATTGTATCCTAGAAAAATAAATCAAAGTGAGCAAAGAAAACCTTACTAAATAGGCTGAGTTGAAGTTGGGATGGGAGTAGGGTTGTAAACGAGTTGGTTTTGGTCCAGGTCCATGGTGGACCCCGAACCGTTAAGGAGAATGTGGAATTGGAGCCGGACCCGGAACCGTTTCGAAACTGGTTTCTTGGCTTTGGAACTGGAACCGTAACCATATATGAGACGGGTGTAGATCCAGGTTCGGGTCAATGTAGAGAATGATATAAAAAATAAATAAATGGTTTTTAGAATAAATTTTCTAAAATTGAAGTAATATGTCGGGTCTTCGGTCCACGAGTCTGAACCAAGGTGAAACTTGACCCGGAACCATTTATTTATCGGGACCTAAATGAGGACCCAAACCCGGTTTTTAGCGTGTCGAAACCACCAGGTAATCGGAGATTTGAGGACTCATTTACATCCATAGATGGGAGGCTATGGTACCATCAGTCGGGTTGGTACGCGTTTGGACAGATCTAGAAGACAGCCAGTTTATTATTCAGATAAACAACTTGAACCCTGAAAACTAACAAGTTAATTTCAGGTCGAGTTGGTGCATTGGGTCAAATTTGCCATCCTTCAGTGTAGACCCAAGAACGCACCACTAATGACAGGAGTAAGATTCAGGCAAGGTTCTACTAAGATTACATTTTGGGATCTTGATCCGGTGAAATAAGGGTTTCTCTCTCTCTCAAAATTGGGAGACTATGGCAGATAGGGTTGGACCCTGGACCATTCACATAGCTAACCATCAATTATTAGGAGGTGCTAAGCACAAAATTTAATACACCTTTCCAGCTGCCGGCCCAACTTTCATTTTTATACAGCCCGGACATGTGGGCTATTGGTTGGCCTGCCCCAAGCTGAATCCATAATAATTACCAGTGGGCCGAATTTCATCTTGCTAATCGCATATTAGGGCTAAGTCCCACTCTTTGATCACCATGCAAACCTTGTTGCCGATTTTGCACGTGGAGATTTTAGACTGTTAGGTTGCGAGGCACACAAGTCATGTGGATGCCTAATTAGAACACCAGTAATCCTAAGGTTGTCAATGGACCGGGTTGTTGCTGAGCCATGCTTTTGATCAACTCTTGATGGATGTGGGCTGGAACTGGCCAGAGTTTCTACCTAATGGGCTGGAGCCATGCCTTTTGAAAGGGCTGAGTTCATTGCCCAGAACATCCTGGCCAGTTATGTCCTAATGTCATTTAGGAATGTGTTTAAATAGTTGAAAAATCAATGACCCTTCTTGATGAGATGACCTTATTAACAATCTCACTCACTTTGGGGGTATTATAGCTACCATTATTTGAGGTGAATGATTTGATTAGAAGTTTTATTTTTAGAAATTTATAGACATGATGTGATGGCTTACGTCTTGGTATTTGAGAATGCCTTGTTTGGGTCTTAGAATTTCAAATTCCACCCACCTCAACAAATAGCTGTGGAGTTCTCAAATTTCCAACTCGTTGGCATTTGCAAATCTTTCGCCCGGGAGGACGATTTGGAAATTTACAAGTTCTTCAAATATAAGATCTTTATCTCTCAACTCCTTCCTATTTCTTATTCTTCTAATTTGATCCTTAATTTTATTCAACTCTATCCCTCGTCGCATGTCCAAATTGCATACAACTCAAACATCATATTAACCTCTTTGTACACAGCTAGGGCAATTGAGTGCAACCATTCTTTTCTCACTCATTTGCTTTATTGGTTATGGTCATTGAATCAAGTTGGAAATTACGCCCTCAACAGTTGACCATTCCTTTCCAACCAATAACCACCCACCATGCATGTATTTAGGCGATAAAAATTGGTCACACCAGGTGTTGAACACTGTCTAGAATTGGAAAGGCAACAGTAATGCACAGAATCATACAAAGGGTTCATTTGTTTTTATGAAATTAAATTATGATTTTTCTGTAAGAAAAAAATGTAGTTTTGAAAGTCGCTAGAATTGAAGATATAAAAGTGAATACCCATAAATATATATCAACTAATCTCTTGATATGAAGTGAATTAAGGGGAGGTGGAAATGATAATCTAGTAATTCATTTTCAATCCCCTCTTAATTTGTTTTTCATTGAAGAGGAGATTACTTGATAATGGCTTATGTATATTCACATTTATCTTCTTTTTTTTGTCGCTTTTAGAAATACTTCTCTTAAAATACATATGAATACAATTACATGAAACAAATGAACGTAAAATGTTTTCTGAACCTAGAGAATCTAAACTCAAATATTATAAAAACAGTATTTCATTTTAAAAAATAATAGTCACTATTTTCTTTCAGATTCTTCTCTCTCTTTTCACATCATATTTTTTTTCTTAATTTATATTAATTTTCACTGACAATGTTATATATATCAATACAATTCACTTTGACCTCCCAAGAAGAAATTTTCTGTTCCATCACTACTTAACACACAGAAAATTGGCATCAGCTAAAACTTTAGATATACGACAATGCGTCGATTTCAAACAAGTTTAAAATTAAAAATATGAACCAATTTATTTCTAGTAAAAGGGAAAATTTAGCTGATATCAGCTGTTTCCAATGTGGCCCATACAGATACAATGTCCAAATTTGTATTCTAAAATCACTGGTACGTGGTCTTTTTAATCATTAGATGTAGGGGACTGCAGTACATGCATTGCATTTACAGCTCTACACCTTTGGATTGAACAAATGGAATGTAACTCTGCAAAAGTATTCAGCTGGAGGCAGGAAAAAAAAAATGAAGTGGAAAGCACACACTCATGCACAAAAAAGACAACAGTTTTGCTTTGATTTAGAAGTGATCCAAATTTTTTTTATCGGGTCCGGGTGGCTCCTAAATTTCTTCATGCTCATTCCAAGTTCGAATTACCATTTGTACAAATAAGAATTCCTTTCCTCACATTATTTCACTTCCAGTGCATTTTTACATTTAATCACTTCGACGGCCTGCATTCAATGTAGCATTCAAGACAGGCAAGGAAATGACCGGCATTACACACAGGAAAAACACTTACTGAAGTGTGAGGATGCATGACACCCCTCGACCTGCTCCAATTAGGGGTGGATTTGATAGTAGATCTGTCTGATGGAGGGTGAATATGGATTTTCAGACCTTAACTCGATTGGATCCAGAGCCAGTTCAGATTTTGATAAACATTGACTCGCATGACACCCCTCAACCTGCTCCAATTAGGGGTGGATTTGATAGTAGATCTGTCTGATGGAGGGTGAATATGGATTTTCAGACCTTAACTCGATTGGATCCAGAGCCAGTTCAGATTTTGATAAACATTGACTCGCAACTTGAACCTGCCGCGAGGGTTTAGGGCATGAGTTAGTCATGTTGAGTTCTCAAGGTTAGGCTGATTCCCATCAAATCCAAATAATTGCGATCCTCGTTGAGGTCCTATTAGCTATGAAGTAAGGATACTTCAAAATGGGCAATGTATCATGTCGTAACATATCCGATACTTCACTTTTTATGTGTAAATTATATGTCGTTTCTATCGCATGTCATTGCCGTACATAGCCTGTTAGTTTAGACGAAATATGAGAATTTCTATATAATGGATATGTGAGAATTCCAAATGTTGACCCCAGCTAGATCTAGAAATGTTCAATGACCCTTGAGCATTTTATAAAGCCGAACATTTGAAAATATGAAGAAAAACTTAGAAATCCAATGGGGGTATCTAAATAATGGGGAACGACGACTAATATATCAGACAGAAATTCTCATCAACATGATATCCCCTTACAAATTCTTGTGAACAAATGCCTCCTAAATCTGATTAGAGGATACTATCTCAATATCCATACTGTTACAGCCGTGGAGCTTTCTTGCAAGTGAATCTCCATGGGGCTAAGGTGAACAATGAACGAATCAAGTAAAGTGAGCAAAATTGCAGCTACTTTTGTTTCAAGAGCTTAAGTGTGTGTGAATGGTTTGAAATTTAAACACTGTCATTCAGGATTCACAGTTGAATCTCCAAAAGCATTTACATCAATGATGGCAGTTTACCTTAACTTGGTATCATTTAAGGCAAGTGTTATTTACTGCAAAGATGCCTTTGCACCCACCCATTACCGTTGCAAACTCATTTCTGTTATCATTCCATCAAACTGGAATGATTGTCACTTTGTAGAGTGTGTTTTTTTAAGGTGTAAATGGATTGGATTTGTCAAAATTGGTTCTGCAATGCAGAATATGAAAGGATGGAAAAAGGCCATTTAGATTAATAAGAATGGATTGTCATTAGTGGACTCTCGGTTTTGCCCTTGATTCACTTTCCATCCAGGGAGGTTATTTGATTGTCATTTTTGTGTATTTACCTTCAATCTTTTTTTTTAACCACTTATGCCATCAACTGCAATGTATTAAAATTCCTATGTATTCTTTCGCAAACAAACAAACATGCACTGAAAAAAAAAGGATTTATCAGCTCCCTGGTTTATTATCATTTTTCACAATTAAATTATTAGCAGCAAATAGAGTGGAATTCATCATCTAGAAGACCACCTCATTAGGTGCTCCTGTTGGATACTCAAAAACTCATAAGCCTTCCATAGTTCCATTTCTAAGCCCCGTGCCATGATGGGGTCATCTAATTCACCGTGATGGGATCATCCTGGTCGGAACAAAATTGCAGCTGCCACTCTACGGATGCTTTTGTGCAATGCCTAAGATTTCTCGCCGCATATAAAAGCTTCAAGCTTTGAATTTTCAATGTTTATAATTTTTCTTTCATTTAGTACAGCATATCTCTATGTAAAAAAAGAGAACATAATTATTTTTCAAAACTCTACATAAAATCATTTTTCCCCGTAGAAATTGCATTCCTTGTGCCACAAAATATTGATGTCGTGCGAGCACATCCGCTTAAAGTAAATTGACGTGAATGGCCACTTTAAGAGACATATTAAAAAATATAAAATTACAAAAATTACCTCTTATTTTTTTCAATTTTTTGTCATGATGGTAGTTGCCATCTGCATACATTGCCAGGGTATCAAAATCTTTGAATAATCCAACCAAAGTGGGGTTCTGCAATGGGTTCACAATTATGTTCACTAGAAGCCATCCACTTCCAGTCAGCAGCCAACCAAAGTGGGGTCCACAACTAGATCTTTGGATCTTCATCCAATGGGTCACGGGCTCACAGCTAAGTACATGAGAATTAATTCACTGTAGAATCAATGTTACCTTCTAATAAACAATCACATGGAGTCATATATATTTAGATCATTTATTTTAGAAATCATATACAGCAGGTTTATTTTGTCTTTGAGCCCACTTTTTGACCGATTGAAACTCATCGGCCGTCATCACCGTTTAGAAGGCACAGGCTTCATTTGTCTTCACTGGAATGTGAATAAAATAAACATAAACAAAAGGCACAGGCTCGTTTATTTTCAATTTTTACAGTATATATAATAACCCTAAGGGGTAGCTCAGTTGGCCTACGACCACAGTTTGCACCCGAAGGTTGTGGGTTAAACCCCGAAAGATAGCAGTGTTGGCTATGCGGGTAGTATATAAACAGCTTAAAAATTAGATGTTGTGATATTAAATTCGAGCCCTTTTGCTGGGGCCACCTATCTAGGCCTCGGAAGAAGAAACAAAGAACTACTGACTAGGAAGTAGCTTTCATCCGGTGAGGACCACGTGATCTAGTACTCCTGTTGGATCTGCAAAGGGAAAGGAAATAAATGAAATAAGGGTGTCAGGATGAAAAGGGGTGAGAGGGTGACCAAAAACAAAGGTATGAAAATGAATGAAAGGGAAACGTTTGGGAGAGGGAGAAAAGGGGAATGGATGTCAATAATATTTGCAAAAAGCTCTGGGTTGCGTTTGTGCGAGAAGAGACTCCACGATTAGATGGAGAATTTTGTTTAATTTTTTCTTACAACATACCATTCCATTGTTTGGTACAACACCTCTTATTTGCAAAAAAACAAATAATAATAACTAATTCTCCTTAATAATAAGGATTTCGATTTTCCATGGGAGGGGTAGAAATGCAATAACTCCTCTCCCACGAAAAAGTATTTTCAATGGATAGGAATAGAATTTTTTTACCTAAAAAATCATAAGTCCGCGAACATCTATTTTCCTAGAGGCTAAACAAACATGCCATGTTTGCTTAGAAGAATTGTGAGAATTCATGTCCGGAAGAATTCTATGAATTTCAAATACTGACCCTAAAATAAAATTCTAAATGCCCAACCCCCTTCCAACATTTGAAATGCTGGAATTTGTTCTAGGCAAAAGAAAATTAAAGAAATAAAGAAGCCGGGCATGTTGTTGGCGTGCAATTATATTTGGTTTTCCATATTTTCTTTTTGTTATTAATCCTAATTCATTTTCCCAAGGCGGAGGATGCTCCCCTCCCCATCAGTGCTTGGTCAATACCAGGGGTCGATCCTTAGCACTTTGGGTGGGACGTGCTACCCGTGACCTCACTCTTCTCTATTTGGTTTCCCACTTGTTCTACTTGTGAGAGAGACAGGGAAAAACTTACCTTTGAAAATTAAGATGGCATGGATTCAACTGATTTCAAATAGAAAATTAAGATGGTCATGGATGCAACAGATTTAAAAAAGAGAGGCCAAGAGTAGTGAAAGAGTCATGATTTTCTCTTGCAGCAGTGTTTTTTTTGGGGGGGGGGGGGGGCGCTAAAGTTTGTCCCAGCGAGGAGTTTGAGAAAGAATTAGATATTTTATTATGCTATACTTCAAAACTGTTATTACATTATTATAAGGGGTAGAAAAAGTTATGGACTAGTTATTGCATTACACCTAAAAAATATTTAAAAAAAAAAGAATTTAGATTGCTCTTTTTATCCAACAATGATAAAACGGGTAAGAAAGACTATAGAAGAATTGTAAATTGCGTAATTAATTTTAGCATTTTTAGTCACGAGCACAATATTTTAATTAAAAAACTACAATATTTTAATTAAAAAACTATCTAGATCATAATATGGGGTTGATGTTTACAAAAAGTCTTTATCTTCGGCCCATTGTTTAGAGCCCAAATCATTTCTAAAACTTTAATAAAACCACTAACTTTGATGGAACATTTGACATGTAATTAGTATAAAAAATATATTTAAGCACCTCTATTTATAGCAACATGAAATTTCATATTTAAAAATTAAATTAGATTTAATTTAATATAGATTTTGGAGTAAAATATTAAAAACTCAAGATTTGATAATAAATAAAACGAGCTATGGTGATTATTAATTTCAAACTTTGAAAGAATTAGAAATTTAGGCTCAATAATGGGCAAGAAAAAGAAAGAATAAATGAAGAAAAATCACATCATAATGCATATTTTATTGGTGATTTGATGAGTTGTCTTTTTTATAAGTAAAAGACCAAAATCCCCTTGTGTATTTTAAAAGTTCCATTCTTTAGTGGGAGGGTAGGGAAAAAGGATTGTTGAGGGGAAAATATGAGAAGGAGAAAATTAAGAAGGGAAAAGGAATAAGATCTAAATATATCCATTAATATCTTTCTCCCTATTTAAAGGGACGGAACAATGGAACAATTGAGATGGGGCAAGAGGAAAATAGAATTAGACCGAATGATCCTCACACACTGTCCTTAGTTTTGGAGGAATTGGAGCACACCAATGACCCATACATTGATTGCTATTTCCTCTTTTATATGAAGAGATCATCATCAGATGCCAATGCCATGCATCACATGGTCTGACTATTGGAATTCGCTAGGGAAAAAGCTCTGGAAACATTCCTGGAATACCCTCTCCAACCACTCCAAGCCACTTTGCCAGTTCATCTCTAATCAGCAATCACCCCTCTCCCTCTCCCTCGATCGCATCACATGCGGCAAACACAGCATCCAAGGATGTGCGCTTTTTGGTACTTCGTTTATTGTTTTTTCATTTGAGGTTTTTACAAATATAGACTCTATATTTCAAAAAACCTCAAAAAAGGCTCCCGCTTTTATATTTTTACAAAAGGCCCTCAATTTGACTATGTAAGGTCTGACTATTATGTGCCATTTGGAAACACTTATCTAATTAATAATAGTTAATTAGATTAATATCTAAAATAAAAGCTCTGACTTTTACATTCTAATTTATAGTTAGTGTGTTTGATCAAATTATAAAAAAAAAACTCTTATTTTACGAGGCAACTAAGGCCCCACCTTAGGAATTATGGTAATTGAGTATTACATTTTTCAGAATTACCGTGTATATTCCTTGATGTACATCATTTTTAAAATTGATGAGATTGTTTTCAATCTACCCACTTTACCTAAAAAGCTCTAAAAATAAGTAGCCCTCCTTAGGTTTTTAAGCAAAGTCTCTAATTTTTAAATAAACTCAAAAACAAAAAAAAAAGTAATTTGAGCATAATTATAGGTTTACCAAATGCTCTAATATGTGAATAAGTTCTAAATCACAAAATAGAAGCTTACTTTTAGAGTTACTAAACGAGCCCTTAGTACTTTTTCGATAGAAAATATCATTTACTTAAGTTTAACAAATCTTACTAACCCAAGTTACTTTTAATAGGGCCCACTTGAATGCATGATAACCAAGGAAGACAATAGAAAAGGTCTTCAATACAAATCATAAAAACAAGCAAATTCAAATAATCCCATCATTTGATTTTAGGAATTCAAAGTTTAAAAGGGGCAAACTCTCTTTCTATCTTCCAACTCAAAAGATGAGTCATATGAGTTTTTCTTAAGAGCTAATCGGTCAACTTTTTGATGCTTTATTTTCAAAGTTGGACCCTTTTTAGGGCTTGTTTGGCCATTTTATTAGTAGAGTTGAGTAGAGTAAAGTCGTTATTTTTTAAAAACAAGTCACATCAAATGTACTTTATTTCCCATTTCCCACCATATTCTTCACAAAAAAGTCAAAAAACAACCATTAAAAGATAAAAAAACTCCATCTCCCAATAAAAAATTCAAAAAAATTCCATCACAAATAACTAAAAATAAAATACCATTATAACCCACTTATATTTTATTATTTCTTTAAAATAACATTTACTCCATATAAACCTACAAGTAAATCCCCTAAACAGGGCCTTATAATGTGGGAAGGTCAAGTGAAAAAGTGAAATGCAGGGCATATTGAGATTTTGTGAAAATACAGGGCCTTTTTTTTTGTAAAAAAAAGTACTCTTTTATATTTGGTAAATGTCCTTGCCACTCTGTTGATGAATGCATTTGCCTGCCCCTGTAACATAAACACAAACCAAGAAGCAAAAGCCAAAAGTAACCGCACAAGCGAAACAGTAACCAGTCAGTGACCACCGACTCCTCTCTCTCTCTCTCTTATCAGCAGCAGCAGAGAAAAGAAAGTGGCAGGATCTGAAGAGTTGTAACGAGAGAGCCAGAGCTTCTTCTCTTCTCCTCTCTCCATTTTTTTTTTCTCTGCTTGAGAAGGAGAGATGCAGAAGCGCAGGTTAAGGCATGTGAGCAGGCTATTCCTCCTGCGCTTGCTGCTAACTTGCGCCTTGGGCGCAATAGCGCTAGCGGCGCTGCTAGCGGCGCACGTTTTCCCTTCCTCGAAGATCCAGCTCCCCAGGGTACTTAGTCTAACTAATTACATTTTTAGCTCTTTAGTTTTTGCTTGTTTAGTATAGCCCAGAACTTGGAGTTTGTTAAAATCTGTTGAACTGTTGAAGCTCTCTTCCTTTACTTTTTCTCTATATGCTATTTCTTTATTTTTATTTTTTTTTTTTTTTTAATAATTTTTCTTGACCCAGAAATGAATTTAAATCCACTTTTTCTATTTTGGGGTGATCTTAGTTGTTTAACTTTTTTGGTATTTTTTTTTGGCACTTTTTGAAGATTTTTGGTTTTTGCTGTTTGATTCACAAATAGCAATTGCAGTATGATATTGGGTATCAGAGATGGAGTGGAGAGCAGAGCTGGATGTGGGAGTTTTCTCCGCCCTCGCTGTCCAAAATATCCCCGCAATCGCGGAAGGTGATTCGTTGTGGTTTTAGCAATTCTCACCATTGATTTACCTTTTGACTTATGGAAAATGTGATTGGATTTGATTTGGGTGCAGTTCATAATTCACTATTATGGATTTCTAGTGCTTATTTGCTTACTTTGAGTTGGATAGCTTGGGATTCTTGGTAAAGTGGGTTCTACTGATGGAGTGTTTTAGAGTTGAGAGTAAAGGATCTAGAGTGGGGATGTAGACGAGGCTCAATTTTTCTAGGATTTAATTTACTAGGGTGATGGGTGGTAATCAACTACTATCAAAGCGGACTTAATTTGATGGCTCACTTTAGTTCACCTTTAATCTTTCACTTTCAGCATTTTTTGTAGGAATGCATCGCGTAGAAATCCTTGGAATTTGACTCCGAGTAAACAAATGAGCCCGAAGTCAATTTGTGAATGAAATGCATTCTAAGAGTGAATAATGAA
The DNA here is from genome assembly GCA_029852735.1 of Persea americana. Lineage (NCBI taxonomy): Eukaryota > Viridiplantae > Streptophyta > Magnoliopsida > Laurales > Lauraceae > Persea > Persea americana. The sequence continues at coordinate 56,397,781 of CM056812.1, forward strand.
TCTCAGTCATGTTTGTTGCCACTTAGAATGGTATTGGGAAATTCAGTGACTGTTGGTGGTAGCAGATGCAGTTAAGATGGTTGAGATGTGGATGGTTGTTGACTGAATGTATTTGTCAATGCAAAGTAGTCATGCTTCTTTCATGTTTTCACTCTTCTAGACTTGACAGTTGGATGGCGCAAATGGGACAAAGGAGGAATTCAAGAAGCTCTGGAAGCCACCGCCAAACCGTGGTTTTGTGCCTTGCGTAGAGCCTAGCGAACTCTATTCATGTAGGGGATTTGGGATTGCATAGTATTTGGTTGTCAAGAATTTCCATCCGATAGTTTGTATTTATGTGTGTGTTTAAAATTTTTTCTGTTATCCTGTTTTATGTGCTTCAGCTCCTGCAGAATCACGAGGTTACCTTCTTGTTAATACCAACGGCGGGCTTAACCAGATGCGGGCCGGGGTACTCTCTCTCTCTCTCTCCCCCTTTGTTTTCCTTGATGACATCGATGATATGAATTTTGTTAGAATCTTATTATGTAGAAAGAAAGGAAAAGAAGTGAAAATGCCGCTATGCTGCATAATTCATCAACCAAGTGTCTCTGTGATCAATACTGAATGATTTAAAACTAATTTGATCGTACCCTAAAAGCAAACTTCATTTGCATTTGGGTTGGCACTTGGCAGTGCAAATTGAGGATGATTCTCTTTTCCTGCCTCAATTTTATGGTCAGATAATCATGGTTGATACTTGTTCCAATCTCACATTAGTTCAATGGATGAATCCCATTCACTCCTGAAAAAGAGCTCCCAAATTCACAATGGAATAACATGTCCTTAAGATTTACATTTACCCCTTCCAAGCAGGTATCAAGCAAGTGTTTCAGGTCCTTCACTGTTCAGCCTCGACTGTTTTGCCTTCAACTGATGCAATGTTATCGATTAATTCAGGCTGGCTTCTATCATCTGATTACTACATTCACCATAGCGAGAGAATTCCCTCTTTATTAATACATGTATTCTGTTTCTGCCACAGTGAATCAAAGAAATTCTCTAGCTTCTGGAAATTGTACTTAGTACTAGTAGGCATGTCATGTGACTATGTGATGTATCATCTTTCCAGACCCAGCACATTATCATCTACTCAGGACCCACTTTGCCTATGCCTAAGCCTAAATTTATGGCTTTGTATACTCTTGTTCTGGTTCATCAATCTAGTTTGATCTGGGATATTTTACATATAGTAGGAATATGATATGTGGGATGGACCAATTCAAGGATGTTTATATCCAGGTAAAAGCTGTCCTGGTAAAGGACTCATCCATGTTTGATTCACTTGGATTCCAGACAGGCATTAGAAGCTTGCTCCATCTCTGGGACTCTTCTGTCTCACAAATTGACCATCACTCCTACTACTACTACTACTACAAGTCCAATTTCACCTCCAACTCTTTTTACCTACCACCTTTTTTTACTATGTTCTGCTAAAAGTGCATCCTCTTGTTAACAACCACAAAAATTGTATTTTCTGGATGAACTTATATACATTGCACTTAGGCATACTCTCTTGCATGGGTATCAGAAGCAAGCCCCATGGTTGGGCACTGGCCAACTTGAAACTAGGTTAATGAGTTGAAACATGAATGCCCACCAAGAGACATAGTACGAGTACATATTGTCTTGATTTTTTACTACTATACCTTAAACCTCAAATTTTGTTGTTGCACTCAGTCTGTTCTGTTGTACCCTTTTAATCAATTGTGTTTAAGTGCATCCTTCTGAAGGTTTATTGTACAGTATTTTTGTACAAAATATTCCGGCGGCAGATTGTTTTGAAGCTCAAGGCCGCCATGATATTTAGTATGCTATCCTGATACAATAGTAGAATCAAGAGAATTTCCAGCTATTATATAGAGCTGAAAGGTAGCATCATCTTTGTCTGCCAGATATGCGACATGGTAGCAGTGGCCCGTATCATAAATGCTACTCTTGTTATCCCAGAACTTGACAAACAGTCATTTTGGCAAGATCCCAGGTATGGATATTACTCAGTTTCTTTTATGATTATATCATACCTTATATGAATATATTTGCATTCACAAATTCACAACAACATTCATATAGATATATGGACATAGCGTTTATATTTTTATGATTAGTATGCATTAAGATGACCCAGAATTGATGGGATCACACTGAAATGATCATGATGATGTTATGATAGAAACTGCCTAAAATATTTCTTTTTCAAAATTGCAGCAATTTCTCAGATGTTTTTGATGAGGAACATTTTATAAGTACTTTGGCTAACGATGTTAAAGTCATAAAGAAAGTCCCCAATGAACTGGTAGCTGATACAAAGGCACTTAAGCATTTCCGAAGCTGGTCTGGAGTTGAATACTATCAAGAAGAAATTGCTCAGATGTGGGATGATTATAAGGTGTGTGTCTAGATGGAATAATGGTTTAAAATTTATTTTTAACCATCCAATTGAATTTTTCCCTATAAAACACTCAATTCTCATAGGTTATTCATGCGGCTAAATCTGATTCTCGTGTGGCAAATAATAATCTACCACCAGACATCCAAAAGCTGCGTTGTCGTGCATTTTATGATGCTGTTCGTTTCGCCCCTCCCATTGAGGCATTAGGCAAAGTATTACTCAAACTAAAACTGTCGTATGATTCTTTAATATTAATCAGTAACTCTATCTCATATATGGTTACCATGATTACCTTTACCTGAGTTCCAAGCAATCTTCCGTGCAGTTATTAGTGAAGCGAATGAGGTCATATGGTCCTTATATTGCTTTGCATTTACGTTATGAGAAGGACATGCTTGCTTTCAGTGGATGCACACATGGTTTATCTGCTTCTGAAGCAGAGGAGCTAAGGAAGATCAGGTAAAATTTTACAAGGAAGCTGATAAGAATCCAACTAGCCGTGTTCTCCATGGGTGTAACTTTTCTCCCACAAAATATACCTATTTTACCTTGCAACTGTATTTTAAACCTCTTTTGTTAATAACTTTGCAGAGAGAACACTGCACATTGGAAGGTGAAGGACATTGATCCTCTGGAACAAAGGGCCAAGGGATATTGTCCTCTAACTCCCAAGGAGGTTGGAATCTTCCTTATTGCTCTTGGGTATCCATCAACAACTCCAATATTTATTGCTGCAGGGGACATATATGGTGGTGATTCTCGTATGGTTGATCTTGAATCCCGCTTTCCTATATTAATGAGCAAGGTAAACTGGTTTTCCTTTCCATTGATATTTTTAAGGTTTCTTTCTGTAACACATTGTTTACAAGGTGAATGAAATATTGGATAAATTTGGTGAAGGATTTTCCAGGTTTCTTTATATATATATATATATATATATGATGAGCAATATTTTCCCTTTGATGTGGTGGCTTTTATTATTCAATGGCATTGTTAGAAATTATAAATATACTGAAATATTTTGCCCGAGTTTCTTCTTCAATGACATCATCAAAGATATTTCTTACGAATTTGTGAGAGAGAGAGAGAGAGAGAGAGAGAGAGAGAGAGAGAGAGAGAGAGAGAGAGAGAGTTCAAAAAATAAGAGGATACCATCTAAGAACTAATCCATGCGACAATGGTTTCTTGAAACCAATCTCTGCTTTCTTCAAACCAATCTCTGCTTTCTCAATGTCTCCATTTCTGCATTTTCTTCTCCTGGGACATGTCAAAAGCTGGAATTTTTGCATATTGATAGTGACTTGATTCCACAAGGATGTAACGGAACCACTAAGGCTCAATCATGCTGCCACTATCCCGAGAGATGGCTTTCCATGATTCAGCGTAATGTAGGATTTGCTTTGATATAATCGTATTGTTTCAGCATTAGTTGTCATCCCTATTATCATGAGTTCTGTTGGTGGTGGTGGTAAGCTTATTAATTCATGTCTCATAAATATCTTGACAGGAAAAATTGGCGTCAGTGGATGAGCTCGAACCGTTTGTGTGCCATGCATCTCAAATGGCTGCACTAGACTACATTGTCTCTGTAGAAAGTGATGTTTTCATTCCATCATACTCGGGTAACATGGCAAGGGCAGTGGAAGGTCACCGCCGTTTTTTGGGGCACAGGAAAACAATTTCTCCTGACAGGCAAGATAAATTAAGTTTTTTTGGGGTATATGAACTATGTTTTGATCTATCTCATACACAAACTCTAAATGGTTGAAGTCCTTTATTTTCTTCAATAGAAAAGCGCTTGTCCGTCTATTTAATAAAATTGACCGAGGTGTGCTTAAGGAAGGCAAAAAGCTATCATATCTGGTGGCAGACATCCATAGAAAGAGGTAAGTGGTTCCAAGGAATTACAATGATTTTTTCTCTCTATTGGATGTGGACTTCACCTTATTATTGGTTGGACAGGCAAGGGGCCCCACGGAAGAGGAAAGGGCCAGTTTCTGGAACGAGAGGGATGGATAGGTTCCGATCAGAAGAAGCATTTTATGAGAATCCTTTACCAGACTGTTTATGTCAGAAGGAAATGCCTTAAGGGAACATGTGGGAGATAAAACATGGAAACATTTACTGTGGCTGGCAATTGAGGTCATCTTCTCTGCTGGCCCAGTGGTCGTCGTTGCTTATCTGTGTAAGGCCTTCGGAACTTCTTGTGTCCTGCTGCAAAGTGTATATTCGAGTCTGTATAAGCAGGAAGCAAATTAAAGTTTAGAGTAGAGATAATGGAGACAGCAGTGGGTTAAGGTAGAGGAAAGAGCAACCCTACAGAGTGTGCTCAAGAAAGATGTTCTATTTTTTACTTAGTTGGAAGGTCCTGATTCTTGGAGGGCTTTAGCAGCTGATGCAATAAGAAAGCCTGTTTTCCAATGTATTTATTTCATTTGATGGGTGTGTATATAATAATGAAAGAAATAAAAGAGAGCGATATTCGTTCCCACATGTTTCTACTTCCATATCTCTACCATTCCCCAACAGTTTTCATGTACTGATTACATTTACAGCACATTGTATTCTGTTTCCCATGCTAATTAACCTGATGCTCATACATCTCAGATGGTTATGACAAGAGCCCCATAAGACACATGTTTGGGTTCTTATTCCTTCAGCAGAGTTACTTGTTTCTAACAGCAAACATGCCACTGAAACAGGGGAAGAAGGAAGGAAAGCCATCACACATGAGTTCATATTATTGAAGCACAAAAGGTAATATCTTCGAAAGTTGATTAAAAGAAGAGTTGTAAGCTCAAGCAAAAACAAGGATGTGATGTGCTCACTGTAGTTCTTTTGAGGGATTCGTTCATCTATATATTTTTTTTATATCCATCCATGTGATAAGCTCCCACAGTGACACTCATGGTGCCCATCTCTCTTTAACCAGTCTCACATCTTTCCCAGTTCCAGATCTTGCAGAGCATCGATTAAGAACACAGAGAAAACAGTTTAAAGTGGTGGGCGCCTTTAATTCAAGAGGTCTTTATTTTTTATATTTTGCCTCGAAGAAAATGGTACAAGCACGCCTCTATATTGAATGACTGCCAATTTAGAAGGGGTGGGCTTTAGTAGTTGATCTCCCCTTACAGGGTTGATTCAGTGTTGGAAATCAAGTGAGGGCACCCAATGCATGGATCTCACTTGATAATGAAAGTACCCTCTTTAGCTCATGCGAATCCCAGATGGGATCAACAGTAAACATAGAGCGTTTTGTGCATTTCAGATGGCCCTGGTCACAAGAAATGTCTGCAAATGCTTTGAGTGCTCGTATCAGATACTCCTTATCCCCACTAGGATTGAGATTCCTAATCACCAAAAGAAATTCGGATCACGTTCAAATCCAAACTGCCCGGGGACACGACTTTAGACTTGGCATAAACACTGCAGGGGCCGTATGGAAATTCTAATATAATTAGTAAGAGTTAATTAGATGAAGGAGTCTAAAATAAGCGTTTTAATTTACAATTAGCCTATCTGGTAAAATTATAAGAAATGTTATTTAATGAGGTAATTGAGGCTCACCTTCAAAGTAAAAGAAAAAATGAAGAAAAATTGAAAAGAAGTCACAATCAATTTTGGAACTGGATCCAGGTCCTCTTAACTAAGTTTTGAACCAACATAATACTACAATAGCTTATCAGTCGGAACCGCAGTCGGAACCGGAGCCAGACCCAAAACTAGAACCGATATTTAAAAATGGATTTGGGTCTAAACCTAGCATGGTTTATGATCCGGAATCATCCCATTTACATCCCTAATTTTAGAAGATAAAAAAAAAAGAGAGTAGGCTCACCTTCATAAAATAAAATAAACAGAATTCAGAAATAAAAAATGGGTCTAACCCCTGTTGGTAGACCAACCAACAGTTCTAGGTAGACTGTCACATGGCTAAATGGATTTCCCTCTAGAGTCCCATTGCACCCGCGATCCAAACCTCTCCACTCAAACAATTCTCATCCGTCCACGTAAGCCCAACGAAACACAGCGGGAGAGAACTACTGCCGTTAGATCCCACAACTAGAAAAATACAATCAGAGCGAATCTTCACCATACGATACAAACCAGAACGCGAATCCACCGTTGAAAAGGAAGCCTTTGTTAAATACCGCGAGAAACTGTCTATAAATACGGCTCCTCTTCCTCTCCAGGCAACGTTTCTTGCTTTCGAAGCCTCCTTCCATCTTCCCACCTAAAAACAGAGAGAGAAAAAGAGAGGTAAGAAATTCTCTTCTTCTTCTTCTTCTCTTTTTGTATCTTCCAAAATTTTCTAGGGTTAGGGTTTCGATCTTTCTTGTAGGCTCTGCAGAAGAATTAAACTTTTCTGGCGCTTTTGATTTCTTTCTGGTGCTTAGGGTTAGGGTTTCCTTATTTTAGGGTTTTTTTTTTCTAAATTTCTTTCTGTGATGGTGCTTGCTCTTGGGTTTGGAGGTGTTGTGTTCTTGTTTGATTTATGAATCTTTTGGGGTTCGTGGATTTCTTGTGTTATTTGCGGTTTCGTGTACAATTTGAGGCCTAACTAGGGTTTTTCTATGTTTGTTGGTTTGTTTGATGGAATATCTTCGTTTTGCCTGTAAGCATTGGTAAAATTGCAACACTTTGCAACCTGGTATTTTGTAGTTTCTTGTTTGGAATTGTCTCAGTTTGAGATACTTGAAAAATTAAGGGAGTCTGAAATATTTTTAGCGTTGTTTTGATCTTTTGGCATATGATTGTTTGATTGGAGTTTCATGTGCAAGTTGATATTTTGATTCGTGTTTTTCGATGGAGTTTCATCATGGAAGCTTTGGCCGAATCCAATTTTGCAATATTGGCGCAATAGAGGATCTTGGGATCTTGGAAATTCAAAATGTGCCTGCTTTTTGTTGTAAGATCGTTTAGCTTTATTTTGTGCTTTTGGTTTTTTAAGTTTTGACAGGAAGATTTATGTTGCACATATGATTGATTTTAGGTTTAGGTGATTCCATTGAGTCCAAAATCCCTACCAGTGTTTTCTTGTTCACAGTCAAAGAAGTACATTGCATTCTTATTTTCGCAAATTAGCATGTTTTCCTCTTATAATGTTTGAGGGCAAGCATGCAATTTATGCAACCTCTTTCTTAGTGAAAGACAAGACTTGTGACCAAAACACTGATGGCTCTGTGGCATGGAATCTTGGTCTCACATTATGTTGAAATTATCACTCCTAAACTAGTGATCCGATTTAGCTGAAAAGAAGAAAGAAAAAGGAGCAGTTGTGCACAATTGGATACATTGAACTGTGAGAGTGGGTGCATGTAATTCATGCAACTTCTTCCTCAACAAAAGAAAAGATTGTATAATAGAATTTACAAAAGGAGTGGTGAGTGTGAGTACATGCGGATGTTGAAGTCCTGTGAATTGTGTACTTGTTGATGTACTTCTTGATGAATTCATGCATTGAATCTGTTGCAATTTCTGCACCTTTAGAAGGTGAGATGGGGATGATGGCTGTGTTGCACGTCTTGTTTGAAAAATGTTGTGCTGCTGTTGGCAAGTATGATACCATTCACGTGTACATGATGGACCCACGTGTGTATTGTGAGAAAATAGCAGCACTAGTATTGCATGTATAGTTTTCATAGCGTTATCTGCTCCAGTGCACATCCCCAACATTTATGGCAACTTTTTGTACTCCCTCTCTCTCTCTGTCTCTCTCTGTTGAAAAATAAAATCTGTGGTTGTCTATTCTATACGTGGAACTCCCTCTGAAAAATGTAGTATATCTATTTACACCACTCTCAATCAAAAGGGCTTAGCTATGGGGTATTTGTAAGACGTTTCATAAATTTGATTGAACACTTCAGTTATGTTTTTAAATATTATTTATTGGTAATACTAGTTTGAATTCTACTAAAGCTATCATTATTGGGGGCTCGGAATTATAATAATATATTAAAGAGAAGGGTTTTTGGATTGGATTTTGACCACCTGTTATAATTTTGACCGGAAGTTATATCAAGTACCTGGTTTATATCTGCAAAAAAAAGAAAAAAAAAAAGAAAAAGAACTGCCTGCTTTATTCCTTTATCATAACCACTCATACCTACTCTCCACATTTTTTTTTCCAATAATTTGTTCCTATCCAACCTCTATCATTCCCTTTCTACTCTAATTCTCCTCGTTTTCTTTCTATGATGCCACCAGATCTTGGATTACATAAATATGTACTCATACCCCCCTTTTTTTGGGTTTATTTCTAAAAAACTATGGATTTTTTATGCATTAATATTTAAATTGCAATATTTTCCATAGCACAGGTAATTATGCTAGTTTGTTATTAAGCATTTTCCATTTGTTGCTATTTTTTATAATGTTGAAGTTGGACTGATGTCATATATTTATATTGATTCCACATGTTCTATTTTGTTTTTTTGCATGTTTGCTCTTTGTATGGAGCCAATCTTCTGGAAATTGTGTGGTTTAGGTGTTCTTGTTTCTATATGGGTAAGTAAATAGACTGTATCTTGTTTGTTGCTCAAGCAGATGGCTCGTACAAAGCAGACTGCCCGTAAATCCACAGGAGGAAAGGCGCCTAGGAAGCAGCTTGCCACCAAGGTTATCAGATCTTACACATGGTCTTTCTATTACGATTAATACTCTCTCTCTCTCTCCCTCCCTCCCTCCCCGTGTCCGTGTGTGTGCTCTCTCTCTCTCTCTCTCTCTCTCTCTCTCTCTCTCTCTCTGCGCGTCCGTGTGCATGTGTTTTTACCCAAACTCATATTGACTTGATGGTTTTTTTGTTTAAATATATCAGGCTGCCCGGAAGTCTGCCCCAACAACTGGAGGAGTAAAGAAGCCTCATAGATACCGCCCTGGAACTGTTGCCCTTCGGTATGTTATGGTGCTTTGATCTCTGATATTTTGGTGTGTTGATTCTGTCGTGGTTTCATTGTTGTATGCTTCATGGGGTTTTCATGTCCTGGTATTGATGGTTCACTGTTTCTTCAATGCAGTGAGATTCGGAAATATCAGAAGAGCACAGAACTTTTGATTAGGAAACTGCCTTTCCAGAGGCTGGTCCGTGAAATTGCTCAGGATTTCAAGGTGAGATTGACTGTGGATTGTGGATTTTGGATGTTGCACTGCCTCCTGCTGCTGTGATTGCTCTTTTATTATTATTATTATTATAATAAAAAATATGTTGTGGGTGCTCAAATAGCTTTTGATATTGTTTCTGCTGGTTGTGGTGTTGTATGCAGACGGATCTACGTTTCCAGAGCCATGCTGTGCTTGCACTGCAGGAGGCTGCCGAAGCATACCTGGTTGGGCTGTTTGAGGACACAAATCTGTGTGCAATCCATGCCAAGCGCGTGACCATCATGCCCAAAGATATCCAGCTGGCCAGGAGGATCCGGGGTGAGAGGGCTTGATTGATCATCCCAGCACAAGGCTGTTGATCCATCAACGCTTATCATGCATGCCTAACCAAACCCCCCCTTCATTTGAAGACTTTTATCTACCTCATCTTCTTAAGACTACTTTCGTAATGGACATTTTGTGTTGGAAAGAATCTTAATGTTCTCTTGTATTGCATTGACAGTAGAATAGTAGTAGTAATATAACTAAGTCTTGGAATGAGAACGTGGTATTAGGATGGTTACTTCTATAATATGATGCTTCTACCTCGTGCCTTTTTTTTGTTTTTTTTTGTCGACTGATGGAGTGAATCCATACAATGGCATTGGTTCTTCACCCCTGGTGAAGATTTGGATACATGAATGAATGATAACAATCCCTTTTCAATGCTGTTTTAATGTGGGTTTAGACAGATTAAAATTTTCCTACTATGACACGAGATTGTGAGGTTATTTTTTCGTGTGGGCATGGGTGTGGCCTCTTACAGATTAAAATTTTCCTACTATGACACGAGATTGTGAGGTTATTTTTTCGTGTGGGCATGGGTGTGGCCTCTTGAAAGAGTAGGGTGACCCTTGTGCAGGGGTGCGGCTTCCTGAAAGAGCAGTGTGTGTGACCCGACTCTGCTTCATGATATTACTACTCTTGGTGCCGGGCGGATTACACTTTTTCGTCGTGGGCTGACTACCTTAAGTCGATGGTGCATATCACTTCTAGTTCACATGCTAATATATAACTTTGGGTCACTAGGCAAGATTGATGAGGCCTTTGACAACTTTGCTAACTTTACTGGTTGCCCACTTTGCTGCAGGCATCACTGGGATTTGGCGTGTGACCGGATATGGTCTCCGAGAGGATTAGCTCTGTTGAGAGAAATCAACAGGGGACTTGGATGCTCTCTACTGAATGCTTAAATAAATCAACCTAATAATTGGGCCACCCTTCTCTTTCCTTGTAAGGAATTAGGGTGTGTTTGTGCTCATGCCACTGAAGAGGAATCCTTGTTTCTTCTTCCGTGGTTCTTCAAGTCCTACCTGTGAGGTCGGGATGTGATTTCGGGCCCATCGCAGAAAAAAGGCAGAATATCCCGCTTTCATCGCAGAAATGGAAGTGCACCCTTCCTAATTCCAAGGCAATGTCGTTGTACAAACACGTGGTTAATCTGTAGTAAGAATCAAAGATCTTAGTTATGCTCAAAGACGGAGTCTTTAGCAGTGGCCATAACAATGAAAATAATGGGCCAAATAACAGCAGCGCAATTGAGACACCCATGAACAATCATTGTAGCAATGCAGGCCGAGGAATCGGTTACATAACCCATGCATGACATACCATTGAATATTGATGATTGTTGGGGAAGTTCATGGAAAAACCAGATTATTGAAACTCCTTAGGCCTGGTTGGGAATATGCATGAACTTGAATTTCTTGTAAAGGAGCGGCAAAAAATTCAAGACCCAATTTCTTCTTTAGAGTTGTCATCACGAGAGTTCTGATCTACGTGTTGATCAACTGATGGCCGGCTGCTTTCAAAAATTGGAGTGATGTTTAGGTTGCCCTTGCTAATGGTGAAGAAATTCTCATTTAAGAACAATCTCGTTCTTTTTCAATTACTTTTCATGCGCTTTTTTGATGGGGTAAAGATGGCCATGTCTTTACAATTTACAGCACCTTTTTCCCATTATTGTGTCTTTTCAGTTGTTTTTTTTTTTTGGGTAATCAGTGTATTTCACTTGAAAGCAATGTTACAGTCGACAACTCTGATTCCAAGCAGGTTTCAAGAAAGAATCCTCTACTTAATACTTTTATTTACCGTTGGCTGTTGCAGCAGTTCTAATATTTCCTTAACATGCAAAATTGTACGCAGCAGAAGATGACGCTCAAGCCGCTTAGGCTACAATGCCAGCAATACTTGGAATGGAAAACATTCACCTGCGAAGCATCTGGATTCTGTACCGTCCCAAAGGTAGGATCCACCTCTGAATGCATGTGACACACGGTCCAGATGCCTGGTGCTCAGGTGTGCAATGCACATATGAATATTTTCCACTCAGATCATCTTGAAAGCAGGGGATCAAGTGCAAAATACGAGAAATCAATTTTCCCATATTTAACAGAATATCATTACCCACCTTTCACTCTATGCAAGTGATTCTTATGAATTTGATGGTCCCTTGTGAGATCCACCGTTTAACTGTTTAGTGTTCATCCCTCTGACAAAACGTTCCTTTCCTATAATTCAGTAAAACCACATGTCCATCTATGCATGACTAAAATGGCAACGCAATGCTTAAACAAATTGCAGCTGCCGCTTCCTGCTTGAACAGAGCAGCTCATGCCTGAACTGCTTATTCAAAATAGAGAAGATCCTATTTTTTAACAGTTAAGATCCTGATTTAAGGGAGCTTTGAATTTAGATAATTGATACAAAAAATTGTTTTGCTTTTGTGTCAAAACATTTCTCTTGATCAGTGTGCAGCAGTAAACACACCAATTTTTTTTATTAGTAAAACAGTATGCTCCTAAAAGTGTAGAGCACTTTGATGATTCTCTCACCTCGTAAAGGCATCTCATGATTTAGTAAAAATATCCAAGGCAATTGGCAGAAGTTCGTCAGCACTACTTTGCAGAAAACTATAGAGGGCCAGGAAAGGTCCCATTCTCCCTTTGCTCGTTCCATCTGTCTATCTGCATGCAAGAATCAAGGCACATTAATGCTATCAGGGAGAGGATCTAATTTAAAAAGATTTCAAGCTAAACTAAGAGGGACATAAAATAATAAAACAAGACAGACAATCCCATCAAACATGGGCAGTAGAAACCAAATCTAGGAGCGCATTCCTTAAAAGGATGGTCACAACATCCACATTAATCACACTGCTTCTATCAAGAATCCTCAGGATTCAGAAATTCCTTCGTTTGTCCTGAATACAGCCCTAATCTAGTATGCAGCCATATCTCTCTTAGTTCCTACAGATTAAGGCATCAATAATAAGTATGACTTTGATGGAACCAATAGAGCTTTATCACGTATTCTCTATGATGCACGGATACTTCAAAATGGGCAACGTATCGTATCCGATACTTCACCTTTTACATGTAAAATCCGTATCCCTGCCGTGTCTATGGCGTGTCCCTGCCATATCCATGCCGTATCTGGGCATCATAGCGTATTCTTTTATCAGAAAAAAAAAACATCAAGAAACCAGACTGAGGTCAAAATTTACAAGTGGGAGCTTCCTATGCAGAGATTTGCATGATTCTTTTACCAATGTAGCATGATTATGGCCTATTTCCAAAAGATTTCGGTATAGAAACCATAGAGACGTAGGTTAGCATCTTTTGATAAAAAACAGCTTAAGAGGGGAACATCAGTAGAAACCAAATCTGTGTTGTTCTTTAAAAAGGTCAAACCACAAATACGATTTCAATGTGTTTAATCTTCCCAGAACAGGATCAACCAAGAATAAAGCTACTAGAGCCTTTAACCAAAAAAACCAAAAAGAACCCAGATAGCCAGGACAAGAGTTCGATGACAGTGATGATGACAATTTAAGAATCGAACACAGATATTCTCATAAAGGTAGTAGTTTTCACCACAGCTAATCTTAAAAAATAAGGCAACTGAAGCCATTGGATCAAGAAACAAGAGCCAACGATCCATATGACAAGCGGGCGCCCCATCTTGAGCAGTGTCACTCAGGCTAGGGGCTCCCACATATATCTTGCCTAAAGCTTTTGTGCGAGGTAGCTAGATGGGACCCACCTAGGGCCCAACTAATGATTTTTTGTGTGTGTGAGTGTTCAATCCCATGCCTCTAGGCCCTTGATCAGTGACCCAAAAGTTTAACGACTTTGTATAAGAAAAAGAAGAAAAAGATTCTCAATCCATCGGCCCACTCCATTTGGATGGGTGCAAACCCAATGGATACGGTGTAAATAGGGACGCTGGGGTTTTTGATGGTCCATTCAGATCGGTGCCCAGGTGGGCCCCACATGCTACCTCGCATGGAGTGCATGGTGAAAATACTGGAAAATTGGTACATATATATTTTTTGAATGGTATATATACATAGTTATAATAGCTGGTAATCTATATTACATGGTCTTTATTCTTGTGCTTATAGGCTATACCTGAATATTTGTCTTTCTCAACTAATTCTAGGGGGCTTCCTTTGACCATGCTTTGTGTATTGCTGTATTCAGACATACATGGGATATGAAAATGGGTTTTACATATATAAAGGTTCATATGTCAATTTCACATATGTGAAACAATTAATTTTTTTTCTTTTTTGAATGGTTACTTTCATTAAAAGAGAGAAAAAAATACAGGAGAATTATACTGACCACCACACCACAATGTTATCATGTTTCACATGTGTTTCACACATGTGAAACATGTTACCCTATTTACACACAAGTAAATGAGAATATTGAGCAATTCTGGATGTGTTTGCATTTTTCACATGTTTCCTCAAAATCTATGAAGATTTATGATGTGAAACTAAATGTCTAAATGTTTATAATTTTTATGAGAATATTGAACGGTTCAGACCATGAATTGAGGGTCCACAAAAGTACAGAAAATCAGATCTTTAGGTTGGGAATTTCTTTGCATATTTCACATAAATCTATGAAGATTTCAGATCTGAAAGTCAACGTCTTGGGGTTTATTAGTTTTATAAAAAAAAAATGTTTGGTTCATGAAGTTTTGGGGTCCACGTGACTTAAAAAATGAAAGGTGATTGATGAGTTTGAACCAGTGACTTATTGTAGATGGTAATCAGGGGGATTTTGTACTGCCGTTTTTTCACATGGGAGGTGTGTAATGATTTACCACCTCTTTAGGTGTGTAAATATGGGGCTGAAAATGGCCCCTTAGACACCATTTTCACACCTTATTTATGCATGTAATGCGGAAATGAGCACAAAAAAATGTGACCATGGGTAAATGTCACACGTGGAACATTTACATCCGTAAATGAGTGTAAACAAATGACCGCTTCAAAATTTTCTGTTGAAATATGCGGTCAGAAGCATAGGTCTGATACAATATGTTTCTACTGCAGTTTCGAATGCCGTTTGAGGATTCGGACATATGTAACTGCATACAAGAACACACACGCACTCTTTGCACAAGTAAAATAAATATAAAATGTGATAGATGGCAAGCTCCATGACAAAACCCAAACGGCGAACATCTATATTCACGGATCTTACATTAAAGAGTGGATAAAACACAAATAGATGCCTTGCATGCAAATTGAAATAGAACATACCCATTCACCAGGGCACAGTGAGCGATAATACTTGGAGAACTTCTGACACTCAGAAGCACCATCCCCCTTCGCAGCTAGGCACCTGGATAGATGCATCTTAATTATTTTAAATAGAAAATCATAAATATTAATAAAGGGATTTTTTTTTATTGATATAACCATAATGCAGTATTGCAGTATGAACAACAGTTTCAATGATGATAGATAAACCCATTTAACCTGTGATACTCAATGTAGCGTGTAAAGCAATGCCTTGTTTGATTTGTGGTTGGGAAACGGAAATCTGCTGGTGCTGTCTCAATCTGAAATTCAAGAACAGCAAATTTTGTTCGAAGAGCATAATCAAATCCATTTAAACCAAAAACATGAAAAGGAGATGCAGATATGCACGTACACATAGAAGCTGACTATACCTTCTCAATAGTGGGTAATCTATTCCAACACAACAAAACCATTTCATTTTTTTTTAATAAAAAAAAGTACCTTTATTTCTGGGGTCTGCTCAACAGCTTCTTGCTCGGAAGTTTCAATGCTTTCCAAGACATCAAAGGCTTCATCAGCTTTTGCCATGATTACTTCATCAGGAGCAGCAATTGTTGGATTCTCATCCTCAGCCGCTTCTATGGGTATTTCACCCTGGTCTTCCTGTTCCACTTTCTCCTGCAAACAATTGATGCACGTGACTTTCTAATTAAACAGGTAAGATGACGGCCTTAAATAACCAATTGCACATGAAGAATAACATGATGAAGAAATGAATGCATCTTAAATTACTAAACTAAAGAAACTTTTCTAAAGAACAGTTAAAGAGTCCAGATTCCAGTTGCAGGAAAAAAATGACCAAGGATAGGGTCCATCAATACCCAAAAAATAATGCATTGAATTTGTCTCCCATTACACACACATATGTGTATATGTATTTTAAAGCAAATAGAAATGCTTATAATTGAAGAACACCCTCATGGTATGTAAACATTTCTTCAAGAATAAAGTACAGGGTGCTGGTACGTTTCATTGTGCAAGGTAGAGAATATAGAAATGCTTAAAATTGAAGAACATCCTTCTAATACCTAAACAGTTTTGGGAAATAAAATATGATGCTGCTTCAGTTCATGTACAAGGGAACTCTTCTTCCCCTTTTCTATTTATAAAGAATAACTAGAACATGTATGCTCTATAGCAGGTCCTCCAAAACACCTCCCACACTGAACAAAGTGGTTACACTCATGGTAATAAGAAAATAGAGGCTAGAGTCCACACCATAAGCCTATATGCACAGAAATTTAGAATTAAACTGTGATAGAACCTATCAATAGGCTGGTTTTTACTTCATAACAATAAATGTTTCGTCGAAATATGATGGCACAACAAACAATCAGCTAAAACTTGGAGTGGAGAAAATATGATCCGGCTACAGCTAGAGGTAATTAATTTTCAAAATGGGAAAGAAAAAACAGTTCATTTTGTTGTAATAAGGGCCCCCACGTTTGCTCGGCACTGGTAATTTCTAGGATTTCACACACAATGCCATCAAATGAACTCCTCCTCGATAGATTCGATCACTCACCTGTCATTCTAGTAAATTAAATCATGCAAAATTGAGGTCCATCTAAATCTCCCCTTCTCTCCTAAATGGGTACCATCTGATATTGATATAACACTCAATATTTATGTATTTCTCTAATGAAAATGAAAGAAAACAGTCATTCCAAAAAGACAACAAATAGATATCCTCGTTTAAATCAGAAAAGAAAGAGGGGAAAAAATCCAATATCCCCAATTACCCATATATGTGTGACTTTAATTGGTTATGGCTTATATCCAATTGCCTGATCACGAATGTAATGTATAATGAATATTTGATTCCTATGAAAAACCAATTGGAAATATCAACTGAACAAAGACAAATGAGAAATGAAGTAAGCTGCTTGATTTTGTGCAGCCTCCCATTTTTTCAACAGATCTAGATTACAGATAGAACCCATGATTTCTGATGATAAAAAAAACCATAATATGGAAATCAAATCAAATAAATGGAAGGAAAAAGTTCCTAGGTAAATTGAATACCTTCTCCTGTATCTATTTCAGTTCACAGAGAGAGATTACAATGTGAGGAGAAGAGAAGAGATATATATTGTACCTCAGCTAGGGTTTGGGGTTTTTCTGCTTCGGTTTCTGCCATGTGTGCCTTTCTCTTTGAGAGCGATTTTCTGCAAAACTAAATAAAGGAAGATGAGCACAACTTCTGCTGGTCGTTGCAGTCCCCAAGGGCCGTCTCTTATCACAAAATGTTGTTATAAAGCGTGGTATGGTAAGGGAAATTCTATTTTCACCCACCCATATTTTCAAAAATAACCAAAATACCCTCCTTTCCTCTCCTCTCCTCTCCCTCTCGAAGACGACTCCCTCTCCCTCCTCCCCCTCTTCTGCTTTGACCCCTGCAACTTCAGCAAGTTCGTCTCCGGCTTCGACTGCACCGGCCTCTACCACACCTCCTTCCTCATTGAATCCATTGCAGACCTCCGCCGCTCCCTCCAATCATGCGGTTCTGACCTCATCTTCCGGATCGGGTGCCAGAGAGCGTGATCATCGAGCTTGCTAAAGCAGTCGGCATCGAAGCGGTCTACTTGCAGAGGGAGGTGTCGAGAGACGAGGTGCGCACGGAGGAGAGGAGCGAGGCACCATCTCTAGGCTTGATCGCAGTTTTCTCCAGGGAGCACGGAGTTTTGGAGCCGTGCACACAAAGAGGTGCACGGCTGGGAAACTCCGTGCATATATCATGTGCACGACATTTCATACCTGTGCGCATGAGATATGCACGGAATTTATGGGCACTTTCATACCGGTGCAGCGGTGACAGGGAGGAGATAAGAAGAAGGAGAAAAACAGAGGAGAGAGGGAAAATAGAGGGAGAAAGAAAAGGAAGGAGAGGAGGAAGAAGAAGACGAGGCGGCGGTGTTGCGCGAGCAAAGGAGGAAGATGGGGGCGTTGCACCTGATGGTCGGGAGATGGAGGTGATTAGAGGGAGAAGAAAATGATGGTGGGGAGTGGGTTCTGCATGCTGAGGGGTGAGAGAGACGAGGATGGAGATGTGGGGGGAGATGAAGTGTTGGGTGAGGAAGATGGTTCTGGCTTGGGGGGGGGGTGCCGTCGGAGCAGGGAGAGGGAGAGGGAGACAGAAGGAAGGAGAGGGAGAGGGGTAATTTCATCATGTGTAAATTTTTTAAAAAAATGTGGGGGTGCTCAGCAAAAGAAGTGGGTGAGTTTAGAATTTCTTGTATGGTAAACCTGGTGACAAAAGGTGAATTTTAAACTAGATTCACTCCCTCACCAATACTCTGCCTCATGTAATATACACAATAATTTTACATACACCTCCAACTTTTATTTTAATATTTTATCTCACATTTTTTTTTTTTACTGTTTGGATATCCACTTTACCTTTACTTCTTAAGGCATGTAAATATATAAAAATAGGAAGATGGTATTCAAACATCCCTAGTTGATGTCTGTACATCCATCTAAGAGACCGCTCTAAAAAATCCCCAAACTACCCCTTTTTTTCTTTCCTCTCTTTGTTTGCTCACCGCCCACCTCTGACCGCTCCCTCTCCTTCCTCGCTATCCAACTCCACCTGACACCCACTTTCACTCGCACCCTCTCCATCTCTCTAACCAGCCGAATGGGAGAGGGAGGGAGAGGGACGTCGATCATGTAGAAGGAGAGGGAGAGAGAAAGAGAGAGATGGTAAGACATGGAGAAGGAGAGAGAGAGGGTGCGGGCGGAGGTGGGCGGCGAGAAAAAAGGAGATTTCTATTTATTTTCATTGCTGCACCAAATAGCAAGACGAGGGCGCCGAAAAGGCAACCACCTCTTGAAAAAATTATAGTAATTGTGGATCAATGTAATTTAACCCCACTATTCTTTTCCTTACTATTCTTATATCATTTGACTCCTACTTTCCTTGTACTCTCCTCTCTCACATGTCAATAAATAGGCCTCTTAATCCCCATGGGCCATGACACAAGACAAAGTTAAAAGGTTGAATCGGCAGAGAGACCTGATTAACTCCATTTTAGATGAAATGAAATGGATAAAGAAAGGGAAATAGAAATACCCATGGCCCACTTAACAAGCACTTATTGACTCACTGCGAAGCCAGACACCTGTTCCAATATCCCCCTCCCAGAAAATGTCTGCTGCTGCTGCTTCAGCTTCGTTACTCACTTCCTCCCTTCTCCCTCCATTTCCCCAATCTTCAAGAAAAAATCTCGGATTCCTCCTCTCCAAATCCTTCCTCCACAGAAACCCTTTCCCAATCCTCTCTCTCCTCAACAACAACAAAAACCCAGAAAAAGAAAAAGATGTTTTCTCCCCTTCCCATGCCGATTCCTTCTTCATCTTCTGCGCCTCTGTTGCGCTCTCCGTCTCTCTATTCGTCGCCGACGTCGATGCCGCTTCTGCCTTGGTTGTCACGCCGCCGAAGAAGCTCCAGTCGGACGAGCTCGCCACCGTCCGCCTCTTCCAAGAGAACACTCCCTCCGTCGTCTACATCACCAACCTCGCCGTCAGGTATCTGAATTTTCTAACTTGTCTCAGAGCTTGGGATTCTGCTGGATTTTGGCATTTCTAGTGGTGGTTTGGATGTTGGTGTTTGTTTCTAATTCTAGGCAAGATGCGTTTACGCTGGATGTATTGGAGGTGCCACAAGGATCCGGATCGGGATTTGTCTGGGATAAATATGGGCACATAGTCACAAATTATCATGTCATTCGCGGCGCATCTGATCTCAAGTGAGTGTTTTATATATGGTAAATTGTATTAATCAAAGGCTTAGCAGAACCAGATTTTTTTATATACTTTTGGTGTTGTACTTTCAATGATTCCACCTGGAAAGAAGGAATTCTAGAATCCATTCTCTCAAAATATTCCAAGTTACATGTAATTTGAGTTGGGTCTTTATGATTCTTACAGTTATTGACCAGACTATTGGTACTCTATAGGGCCCTGTTTGTTTGCGCATTAAAATACATAGGAATTAAATACATAGGGTGGTGGTTAAAAATGAAGATCAAAGTTGAATTTTTCTAACATTTTCTTTTTAGTTTGATAACTATGTATTCTAATGCGCAGACAAACAAGTCCTAGAGGTGCATTTGAAGGTGTTTATGCACTAATATTAGTATAAATGCATGATCCGTTTGGGCTGAAAATGGTGCCTGGTGTTGTACAGGGTCACTCTTTCTGATCAATCAACATATGATGCGAAAGTTGTTGGATTTGACCAAGATAAGGATGTGGCTGTGTTGCGTGTCGATGCGCCAGAAGAGAAACTAAGACCCATACCTATTGGTATCTCTGCAGATCTGCTTGTTGGTCAGAAAGTATATGCCATTGGAAACCCTGTGAGTATGGTTTCTTATTATGTCCTAGTATAATGTTGCTTGATTAGATATATTTGCTGCCTTTTTCCTTTTGTTCTATTGATGAAAACCTTGTAGGTATGTCCCTGGGTCTTCTTGGTGAGATATCACTATGTGTATCTTATTATTAGGGATTAGTAAGATTTGGTACAAGGTACATGTATGATGCAAAATGATTGTTCAACAGACTAAATAGCTCTGTGTCATGTTTTCTTTCTCTAAACCAAATCAGTCCGATCAGAGATGTATCTTGGATCCTAATTTATCATGGTAGAAGGTTGGATTTGCGGTAGAAAATTGTAAAAAAGAAACCTGCAGAGGGGGGATACATTGTATCTGAATTCTGAATGGTCTTGATAATTTCTCATTCGAAGAATTTTAAACTCGTCACTAAATGATAATTTCATGTAGGATACTTGTTTTGGGTTGTTTAATCTGAACACTGAAAATCTGTTTCTATTTCGTACTATTACTATCACATCAGTTCACTAGGAGTGCGGAAAAACTTAAATCAGGTTACTGCCATGGAATGGAAGAACTTTTCTTTGGGATTTTTGCTGTGGAAAAAGATTCCTGTTAAATAAAGGAATTTCCTGTACATGTTGTACAATAATATGCCTTTAGAGTAGATAAAATTTCAGTTTCTTCTTTTCAATATATTGATAATGCAGCATATGGGCCACGTATACAAGGACATGGGCGTTCCTTTCAAAGTCCTTTTTATTTATTTATTTATTTATTTTTAAGCACTCCGGATATTCTGGCCTTACATGAAATTTAAGAAATAAATTACCTCATGCCATTTTTCATGCTAGAAAGAAAAAAAGATTGATAAAATGGATGATAATTCGTATTTGTTTGTTGCTTATCCTGATAAAGTAGAGTGATGTCTGAGATGATACTGAAGGATGGCTAAATTCTTGAGCTACTTGTTTGATTAGCTCCCTAATATATTAGGCCCCATGTGGAGTCCCTAGAGGGAAGGAGTTATGGAGCTTGGCCTTGTTGGCGGTCCTCTGGACTATTTGGAAGGAAAGGAACTCCAGATGCTTTGAAGGGGTTGCAACTAGTGATAGCTGCTTGGTGGAGAAAGTAAAGTTCTTAGTTGCTCTTTGGGTGTCCATTAGTATGTCTTTTAGAGGTTACTCTATTGAGCAGATTTTGTTACATTGGAAGGAGCTGGCCTTCTCCTTTGTAGGGCCAATCTAGTTTTGTTTTAGGCGCTTTTCCTTCTCTTTTGGGGTCTTTTTTGTTCCAGGTGGCCTTCTCCTTTGTAGGGCCAATCTAATTTTGTTTTAGGGGCTTTTCCTTCTCTTTTGGGGTCTTTTTTGTTCCAGCTGGCCTTCTCCTCCTGTACTGCTTGCTTTTCTAATGAAACTAACTATTCAAATATATATATATATATATAGAGAGAGGCTCCCCTAAGCTGCAGCTTAGGGGGACCATCAGCTGGGGCGTGCAATATCCACGTGTGGCAAATTGGGAAGAAAAATTCAAGGGCCTGCGTGTTTTTCACATTTCCCCCTTTCTAAGCCTAATTGATCTCATGCTCCCTCTCTCTCCCCTTTCTCTTCAGCGAACGGTAGCTAAACCTAATCGAAGACACCTGCTGCAAACTCTCTCACTCGTCTCTCTTTCGCTGCAGCTTTCCCTCACGACGTCTCTAGCTCTCTCCATCTCTCCGCCCTGTGCTCCAATCTCCACCTAGAGGACCATCGCTTTGAAAAGCTTCTCTCTGCAGCGATCACTATCTCGTCTCTCTCTCCCTCTCTCGTCTGCACTCCCTCCCTCTGGCGAGATCCAGAAAATCTACAACGCCCCCTCTCGTCTGCAACTATCCGGCCCTCTCGTCTGCACTCGCCCTCTCTCGTCTGCAATCCCTCTCTCAGCCCTGCATCACTGCCTCTCGACGCCATCTGCCCTAAGCTGCGCAACCATCTTTGCCCTACCGTGCGTGGCCTCTTTCCCTCGCTCGACGGCGCCTGCAAAGCTCCCTGACATCATCGCCTCTGTCCCTCCCCATCTCTCCGCTGCAGTGCCCAGCTCTCCCATCTCCCCCAAACCCATATCTGCCCCTCTTCCTCTCTCTCTCTCTCTCTCTCCTTCCTTCCCCACCCACAACCTTCCTCCATCTCGCGAACTCTTTGTCAACCCACCCGAATCCCCTCCCTACCTCTCCTCTCTCTACTCGTCTCTCTCAACATACCCGACCTATGCGAGATCAAAACACGTCCCACCAAAGAAAGCTAAAAAAATTAAAGAAATGTGAATAGAATAAGGAGAAGAGAAGAGAGAGAAAGGAGGGAATGAGATTGACGCCTACATTAGGATTTTGGGCTGTTTTTTCTCTATCTTTTTTTTTTCTATGATTATATTGAAATGCAGTCGGTTTCTTTTTCCTCTTAACCATATGGCGTTAGTGTTTTATTTTTTTTACTCTGATTACGTCCATTTGTTATAAAAAATAGAGATATCGGTACATCCCTCTCTCTCAAATTTTAGTGTTGGGGGGCTCTTGTTTGAATTGCCCATCCAAGCTTGAGAAAATGGAGCAAATCTAGAGGCCTAGCCGCCTAGTTGTAATTCAGAGCCAAGATTGGAGTCAACCTCACTATCTCACTATCCAATCATCCCATGGTACAAACAAGTTCAGCAAAGTGGTAATATTCGGGAAAAAACATTTTCCTCATGGCTGTATTCATGTGCCAAAAAATATTCAAAAAATAAAAAATTAAACTTTTTTGCAATTTAAGTATTGAATTAGTTATGAAAAAAATCACATGGCTACCTTATGGGCATGCAACATTTTCCTTTTTATGTAGCATCTATAGCAACTCTTCAAAAACAGCAAAGGAAGGCAGTGGATAGAAGGATGGATAAGACTTCAGAAATGAACACATTCGTTTGTTGGTTTAAGACTCAAAGGCTATTAATTGGCAAAAGGCTCAACGAAGAGACAAGTTGTTGTTAGATGTAGAAAATGACTCTAGCCCCACTCAATGGTCTCATATACATCATAACTAATTCCACTTGCAATCAGCTTTGATAGGGGTGCAATCCTGGCATTAAGGAACCCCAAAACAACTCTTGAGGTTACTTAGAAGGGCAGAATGAAATGTTTGGACCAAGGGCTCAACTTAATGTTGACGTGATGGAGGTTGATCTTCCCACTATTGTAAGAGTTGCCAAAGCCTGGAATGCAAATTCACCTCCAATGCATGTATTGATAGATTGTGTGCAACGATCAAGTGAAAAAAATAGGTTGGAAAGATACTAAGCAACCACACACAAGAGGAGGAACACTGCTTACTATTGGGCAGATTGTAAATTCCATTAAACCACTTAATCAAAAAAGCCTAAACTCAATCACATGGAAGAAGATAATAAACTATATTCAATAGATTGGAATCTATTCCAATTACAACTTAAAGTCTTGACAAAAGAGAAAACATACAATAACATTTACATGGGCTTTCATCTCCAAACTCCATTACAAGAAATAAAAACTGTCTATGAGAAATAACTGTTAAAACTTGACGAGGGTTCTTGCCCACATCAGAAAATTCATGTTTGAAATATATACAGCTGAATTTACACAAAAAATATCAAACATTCTCATAAAAAAGATGAACCACTATCAAACAATTGGAAAAGGAATTCCATCAATTCATGTTCCACAATCAGTCACTAACCACATCTTAGTGTAGGCTTACCACAGACACCAACCATCTTCCATTCAAAGCAAAACACCACTTTACAAAAAGAAGAAAAAAAAAGAGATAATCTTATTAAAAAAAAATCAAATCTACTTTCCATTAATCTCCATTCAATACTAAAACAACATCCACGTTAAAATCCAATATCCAAAAATAAAACATTCCAAAACCAACATCTGCAACATCCAAATCCAAGACTCAACACTCAATACATTCCAACATCCCCATTAAAATCCACTTTCGAATACCAAATTTGTGAGCCCTTTTAACACTTAGTACATCCCAACATCCACAATAAAATGCAATACTAAAACATTCCAAAAACAAGACAAACAATTTCACAAAGCATCTTCATCCATCCTGTGAAGAGGGTGAGGGCTGCTCATATAGAGAGAGGGAGAAACGGGGCTGCAAATAGTAGAGAGCGAGAGGAACGAGGATAGGGTGAACTAGCGGAAGAGGGCGAGATTGGGAGGGGTCGCAGATGGATCCTTCTAGAAAAATGGGCGGGCTACAGATGGCGCAGATCTATATGATCGGATTGGGCGTAGAGAGGGCAAGTGCAAACGAGAGGGCCGGATAGTTGCAGACGAGGGGGGAAGTTGTAGATTTTATGGATCTCGTCGGAGGGAGGGAGGGCAGACGAGAGAGGGCGAGAGAGACGAGATAGTGATCGCTGTAGAGAGAAGCGATGGTCCTCTAGGTAGAGATTGGAGCGTAGGACGGAGAGATGGAGAGAGCCAGAGACGTCGTGAGGGAGAGTTGCAGCGAGAGAGAGACGAGTGAGAGAGTTTGCAGCAGGTGTCTTTGATTATGTTTAGCCACCGCTTGCTGAAGAGAAATGGGAGAGAGGGGCGAGAGAGGGAGAATGAGATCAATTAGGCTTAGAAAGGGGGAAATGTGAAAAACACACAGGCCCTTGAATTTTTCTTCCCAATTCGCCACACATGGATATTGCACGCCCCAGCTGATGGTCCTCCTAAGCTATAGCTTAGGGGATCCTTTCTCATATATATATATATTTATATGGGAGATGCTCATATGAGAGTATCTCTCACCTTACTATGAGAGCTAAGGTGGGGGCCCTCACATTTAAGTTGTTGGCATTTGATATGGATGTGAGGGCCCCCACCCTAGCTCTCATAGTAAGATGAGAGATGCTCTTATAGGAGCACCTCCCCATATATATATATTGTACTACTTGTCAGTAAGTTGCATATGCAACTTTCAGTGATCCCTTTTCCGTTGGTTTTGGGCTTGGTTTACACACATTCTCTAAATGCAAAGGTTTCATGTTCATGATGATGATTGATATAGATTTGCGTTATTAATTAGAGTGCTCATGCCCTTTTATGTATGTACAATTTTGCAGTTTGGCCTGGACCATACGCTCACAACTGGTGTTATCAGGTAAGAAAGCACCTTCCTTAATCGTTCACATTTCTTTTTGCTGGTAAAAATAACTGGAATCTTACGTTTGTGGTGTTTCCCAATCTTCCTTTCTACGTTTTATATTTGCTAGCTAAGAAATTTTGAATCTATCAAGTGATTAAAATATACTTTATGTTGGAGTGTACCATGGATGGATGCAATATTTCCATTTCGTTGTCGCTTTTTATTATCACTGGAATCAATTTCTTCATGCACTGGTTGATGTTGAATTAGCAAAAGTTTAATCTTCATTTATGTAATTAATGAAGCATGTTTAACATGCAGTCAACTTTTATATTATGCTGCAAATCTCAATGCCCATTTCTTGTTTTACCTCCCAATTTTTGTACATCCAAATCCCACCATATTCCCCCCAACCCAGCAATAAAAGAAAAAGAAAAAAGAAACCTTAACAACAGACTGCTCGTGCATTCTATTCATAAGCGTCAGTTTGGAGACTACTGATTGAGGAGTTGGGTGAGGGTCTTGCAATTTGTTATACATCTTCCATTTACAGCAGAGCCCATCACATCATGTGGATTTTTCTTAATAGAAAAACTTATGATTTACTCATGGAATATGATTTGATCATATGCTTGATTCCCTTTTCTGGGAATTCAACAAAACCCAATCTTGTGACTCTTCTCTTTTCTAAGAATTTATTGAAACCAAATCTTGTGATTTCTTACTAAGCAAGCACCATGATTTCATGCAGCTTTAGTCTAGCTAATGGAATCATTTTCTTTTTGCTTTTGAAAATTTTCTCAGGGTGTTCAAACCCAGCTATCATCTTCTTTAATTTATATAAAGCAAACATCAAAAGCTTAATTTGTCTTGGTTTCAAACTAGCACCCACGCACACCCATACAAACACAAAAATAAAAAAGAGGGAGAGAAAAAGAAGGTTTACAGGGAATAAATTGTTTCATTGGATGGGATGTTGCTTAAGTTATTGTAATATTTAGAAGTTTTATGGTATTGCAATTTTTGACTCACAATTTTGGCAGTCTTGCAATTTTATGATGCAATTTGATTATCAGAACATTGGTCACTCTAGATTACCAAACCTTGTGTGCTGCGGCATGTATTGGGAAATGCTGCAACCTCTAGGCTTGCTATGCTCAAATTAGTAGTTGATATCATTCCCGTCTTACAAATATGTCCAATTTCCAGTTCATGTCATTAAATGATAATTTTCAGATCTCATTAAGGCCTTTTTGTGTTTTCTGCAGTGGACTTCGTAGAGAAATCAGTTCTGCTGCTACAGGACGTCCAATACAGGATGTTATACAGACTGATGCGGCCATAAACCCTGGGAATAGTGGTGGGCCACTCCTTGATAGTTCAGGAAATTTAATTGGGATAAATACGGCAATTTACTCTCCGTCTGGGGCATCCTCAGGTGTTGGATTTTCAATTCCAGTCGATACGGTGTGTTGTGCATTAATTTTTGGCTTGCATTTAATGAAATGCTACTTTAAATCCTTTTCTTTGCAACTATTTCTGAAATATCATTGACCTGATTTTTTTCTCTCTTTCCTAGGTCAGTGGCATTGTTGACCAATTGGTGAGATTTGGGAAAGTTACTAGACCTATTTTAGGGATAAAATTTGCACCAGATCAATCTGTTGAGCAATTAGGTGTCAGTGGGGTGCTCGTCCTAGATGCGCCAGCAAATGGTCCAGCTGGCAAAGCGGTAATACTTCATCCTGTTTCCTGTATCCTCTTTATCAAGCTGTTTTCACTTAAACTTGCAAGAATTACGGATAGGTTAACTATTTATAATTTTATCTACCTCAGCGTTGAAGTTCTTTTCTTTAATAATAATATTATTATTTTTAGAGAGGCCATCATTAGTGACAACCATGATAGAAGGAAATGTCTATACTATTTAACTGTCTACACTAGTTAAAGTTGCATTTGGATTTACTTCAAATCGCCTGTGGATGATCTTTAGGCAGAACAAGTAATTATCTGTTGCTTTGTGTTTGGGTGGTGCAAACAACCGAAAACTGTATTCTATGGGATATTTTTTCTTTCTTTCCTCTTACAAAATTAAGGTTTGCTATTCAATTTCAACCTGAAATATTTCCAGTGTAGGTTGGGATGGTGAGGGAAGTCTGCATTTTGCATTCTTAGGTGCAGATCACAATTTTTTTCACACATGTTTTCATTTAGACGAGGAAATACAGTTTAATTGCACTGATTTCAGTTCAAGCAACCATTCTTATCCCTGATGAACATTGACTTTTCACAGGGTTTGCAACCCACCAAACGTGATGCCTATGGCCGACTTGTCCTTGGGGACATAATAACTTCTGTGAATGGAAAAAAGGTGACAAATGGAAGTGATCTGTACAGAATCCTTGACCAATGTAAAGTAGGTGACAAGGTACACTTTCGATCTTTCTTCTAAACTTTGATTGTTTAGTTGTCCTTGCAATCGGGTGTAGCTGTTTTCTGACATTTGCTTATCTGAAGATATTGTCCCTTTTCTCTTTTATTAATCATAAATGACCTGGATTATAACATATAAGTCATATTATACTTAACAAGGACTCTGAATGTGTATTAGGATTATGATCTTGCATCATATATAAGCAATAACTACGTCTAGAGTCTAGACAGGCCGCTTCTTTGGTATTTTTCCTTTTTTTTTTTGTTCACTTGCAAGTGTATGGATGTGTAGATCCTACATGAAATTGGATGTGAATTTCTGGGCTTGATACAAGGCATACCAGAATACTTAAAATGTTTCCTACTTGTCTATGATACAACAAAATACTTAAAAAGTTTCCTAATATATATATTTATATATATGGGAGATGTTCCTATGAGAGCATCTCTCACCTTGCTATAAGAGATAGGGTGGGGGCCTTCACATTTAAGTGGTTGGCATTGGATATGGATGTGAGGACCCCTACTTTATCTCTCATAGCAAGGTGAGAGATGCTCTCATAGGAGCATCTCCCATATATAAATATATATATATATATATTTATATTATGCATGAAATGCCTCTTTGGCAATTGGAATATGATTAATGGAATTTCAAGCTTTTGGGGATCTTCTCAAGCTTTATTTTCCTTCCCGTGACACAGAGTTTGGTGTGATACCAATATTCAGGTGTGAAGCCGGACGTAACCCCAATTTCTTCATCTCTATCCTACCTGCCCCACATCTCATACCCCATACCGCATCACTGTCTTTCCACAACAACACCCTTCTCTGTCACACTCACAGCAGCCATAAACAAAACAACTTCTCATTTAAACTACAATGGTGGTTAATTCCAATCCAATGAACAACTCTTTTGCTACTGATTCCACTATGGATTCTAGTAATCCCTTGTATTTGTGTCACTCAGCTAATCCAGGTATCATTCTTGTTTCTAAGACATTAAATGGTGACAATATGCATCTTGTAGTCGGGCCATTTGTATGGCACTTAGAGCTTAAAGTTTAAGTCGGGCTTCAGAGATGGATCTATTGTCGAACCAGATGTTTCTTCATTGGATATCCATTCTGGATTCGGTGTAATGAGTCAGAATGGTTTCATCTCGACTCCTCACTGCCTTCAATTCATATTTGGAACATGGCATCCTTTGTATTGACTTTGCTTTTAAATCTGGGCTGATCTGAAGGTGCAATTTTCCTATAGTAATGAATTGTGGATATTTTAGTTCAAGTGATCTGTTTCTTCTCATTTTCAAGGCCAGACATATGGTGCTGTCTATTTGAACAAGTTAAAAGGTTATTGGGATGTTCTTGCATCCTGTCTCCTTACCTGGCTCCAGTTGTGGAGCACATGGGGCTGCTTTTTAACATGAACATCAGGAAAAGGCCCTATAATTTCTAATGGGATCAAATGATTCCTATGTAGCTGTTCTGGGACAAATTCTTCTCATGAGCCCCATTTTCCTCTCTGAATTAGGCTTTTCTTTGGGAAGAGAAACAACTAGAAATCACTACATTAGTTCCTACCATTGAAGCTGCAGCACTTCTTGTTAATGCTGCAATCCGATTCACTGATTCACTTCCAGTGAATCTCGCAACAATCGTTGAGATTGTCCTACTTGTGAGCATTGTAGCTGGGTCGGCCACACCAAAGCTAGTTGCTACAAATTACGTGATTATCCACTGGGACAATGTCTTTCACAAATATGGTAGTACTCCACTAAAGCAAGGCACCCGGAATGATGATTTTGTTAAATTGTTGTTTGTGCAGTTTCCTATCACCAATTGGTTTTGGGATTATTGGCTAGCAACTCTGTCGTGGTATCAGAGCCAGAGGTCTCAAGTTCGAAACCACGTAGGCCAAAATGCCCCATGCCGTGTTGTGTGTTTGTGCGGGTGCAAGTGCGCAGGGCAAGGAGGCCCCATACCACGTTATAGTCTTGTGCGGGTGTGTGCTTCAAATCTGGGTGGTGTCTCGCCCGAAGGGGGGTGTTAAATTGTTGTTTGTGTAGTTTCGTATCACCAATTGATTTTGGGATTACTGGCTAGCAACTCTCTCAGATTCCACTTATAAATCCTAGCCAGAGAAGCAACTTTCTACCGGCGAACTATCTATGGTCCCTTCCTTCATAACAATATCGCCAAATCTTGTCCTTACTCAATCATGGCAATTTACCATTGTTCAATGAGAGTTTCTTTATATGCCTCATGCCTTAGTATGACATCATCCTCCATTATGACCCCTATTATTGGAAGACCTGTAGTCTCAGGGGTGCGTTTGTACGACAAGAGGATTCTATGCTAGAGAGGAAAATTGTTGTCATTCTCTGTGCAACCTTTTTTTTTTTTTTCTCCCGGCCATTTGTTGCAATACATTTTCCTTGCAAAAGGGGAAAAAAATGACTTGATTTTCCTTGATGGAGAGGATTCAATTTCCTGTATGAAGGGTAGGAATGCGGGATCCCTTTCTTTGTTTGAAGTGTTCTCCTGGCCAAGGTCTTTTTTTATCCTCAAATAGTACTCTACAGTTAAAAGGATTTTGCTATTCAGATTGGGCAACTTGCCCCATGATGACTTGATGTTCTACCATTGGTTCGATGTTCTACAGCTGGCTGTTGTACATTGCTTGGGGATTCTCCACTCATGCAAAACAAGGAAACGTCGTCTCGTTCTCTGCTCTTTAACAGAAGTGGAATATCGTGCCATGGCCACCACGAGTTGTGAACTCACCTTGTTACTCTACCTTCTCCATGACTTTTAGGTGTTTCACATCTGCAACCTGTTATCTTGTTTTGTGAGAACCAACCTCCTCTACACATTGCAGCCAATCCATTTTTTCAAGAATGAATGAAACATATAGAGCCTGACTGTCACATAATTCATGAAAAACTACAATCAGGATTGATTCATACAGGTTACTTTCCAACTACGCAGCTACCGGCTTATGTTTTCACTAGGCCCCTTGGAAAACACACTATTTCATTTTCATCACCTACTTTGCAAGTTGGATGTTCATGATTTTCACAGTTCAACTTGAGGGCTGAGTGTTAAGAAGCTTAACTCATTGTAACCGTGTAACAATGTATAACTATTTTTCTGTATTTGTTAGATTAGATATATGAACCACCCACTGTGACAGCTTTTGACTGAATCAGCCCATTATTGTAGTAGCTGTTTTAACCTTCCAAAGCAATAGGAACCACCAGATCATGTTACTCTATAAATAATTCTTCAAGTAACTAAGCGTGTGGGTTTTCACCAATTTGCTTAAATATGTTGGCTGGAAACTCAATTCTCTTGGTTTATTAGCACATAGGATGATACATCTCTGTGGCCTGTTCTCTAGTGTCCTTAAGAAGTGTACTGTATAATATGTCTTTACTAAAACTCATCTTGTACATTCCCCTCATAGTGGTAAATGGTAATCTTATGATCCAGAAAAGGGGAAACAGCCGTGTCAAATTTGGACTATGGTGATTGGTTTTCAATTAAATCTATATCAAGTTGAAATGGGTTGCTAAAAGTATCTTGTGCTCTCAACTCAGGTGATTGTGGAAGTCTTACGTGGTGATCACAAAGAGAAAATTCCTGTACTCCTTGAACCAAAGGCTGATGAATCATGATTTCCAGGTTAAACATCATTGATGGTACCAAGTGGAAAATATGTTTCTTGTATTTTGTCGTTGTATATCAGTATATATGTTGAATATGTTGTAATGAGTTGTGCAGCAAGGAATGTACAGTGCACAATTTGTCTTGGTGTTGATTTTTCATCATTCAGGTGGATGGGCCTGCATCTTTGACATGGGCTTGCATCTATGACGCGCTCTTTCTTTGCTGAACTCTTTTGCTGCAGAGCCATGTTTCTGAGTGTTTAAAAAATCTCGTATATTTATGATGAGTGATGAAGGTATGTGTACTCGTCCCACCATTTTAGGTAAAAGAAAGAGCTAAATTGATGAGTTCAACTGCTGACTCCAGTGTAGTCATTGGTCATCTTGGGTGAGATATGATTCATTCATTCATCGGGCATTGCCCTCAAGAAGCTATTGATTAGATCTCAGTGGTTAGCATGGTCTGATGGATTTCTTCAAGGTAAGGTTGGTCCTCTAGATGCTTTATGAATGAGGACAGGGTCTATGTTCTCGCAAAAAATCAGTGTGATCTCATGTTTCTCCATTGCTATTCTGAATAAATTTGCCAGAAGTTCCTAGGAGGGGGAGTCAAAAGGTTTTAATGCCATTTATCTGCATGTAATGGTCAAACAGAAGCATTACATATTTACATGTGGGGTAGAGTAGACAAACAAGAGGTCCTAACAACAAATACGTGTTTTGGTGAATTCCCATTTGTTTGCGTTTGAATACATAGGGTTGTTAAAAATAAAGATTAAATGAGAATCTTCAAAAATGAACATTAAATAACATTTTTTTAGAAAAATAAAATCAAAAGATGACGTCATTTGATGTTTATTATTAGATATTCAGCTTTAATCTTTATTGTTAATCATTCTATGTATTTGATTCCTATATATTTTTAATGCAAATGCAAACAAACACGGCACAGGGTACTACTTGGTGCTTAAGAAACTCCTTGGACAGTTGGACTGGAGTATGGCCCTTTGGTCTTGAATACTCTTGATATCAAAAGATAAAAGCTCCACTGTGAGAGAGAGAGAGAGAGAGAGAGAGAGAGAGATCAGTGGTCACAACAATGGTAGAAGTACAAAAGCGAAGGTACTGACGTCGTACATGTGGTTGATGTGGGTGCTCTCATCTGTGTAAAGGTGGGTTAAAGAACATTAGCAGTTGTGAATCTTGTGATAGTTATTAGCAGGGAAAGTTTGAAAACATGGCTCAAGTTTTGCCTAGATTTTAAATTAGGATAAAAAATAATTACATTTTAAATTAGCCTTTAAGTTTTCCATTTACATTTTAAATCCAGACATTGAATGACCATGTGAGTGTTCTGGGGACTTAATTCTTCTATTTTTTAAAAATATCCAAAATGCTCTTTGGAAAGATCTCTCATTTGGAAATTCTGTGTGTCTTGTTGAAGGCAACTAAATTGATATGATGGGTATTGTGTGATGCTCTGAGTTGACGGTTTAAAAATATGAGATTTCTATTTGGAATATATAATTTTATAGGAAGCAGTTCCCACTTGGAAAAATAAAATCTTCAATATTGGGTAGAAATGTTCTTAAATGGAAAAAATGTTAGACCTTATCATGTGGGAAAACTTTTCGACTTGAGGTTTATCTGCACTCATGCAATCATTGTACAACATTCAATAACAGGGAATTAAAGGCTACAAAACATGTCAATAAAATTAGATTAAATTTCACAAAATCGGAAAATCACAGATAAATAACTAAATAAAAAGGGGAAATTTCAAAAAAGGCCTTAAGTTTTTACCTCATTTCAAAAAAGGATACAAGTTTAAAAAAAAATTCAAATTAGTCCCTAAGTGTTTTTGGAAGTTTTTAATTAAGGACATCCATTCATATTAAGCTATTTCTCGGCAACTTTTTCCCCAATGTTCTTTAAAATATCCAAATTATCCTTCATTGAAATAAAATTCTCCTTCACTTACATTATATTCTCCTCATGGTGATTAAGGACAACCAATGTTCCTAGAGCAATAGTTGCATGTAGTGGTCGCCCAAATCATGTCTTGATTTTGAATGAAGGGTAATAATTTGGGTGTTTTCAAAATATTGAGGGAAAAAGTTGCTAGAAAATACATTTAAATGGCCAGATGTCCTTGATGGAAAACTTATTGAAAAACTTAAGGACTAATTTGAAAAGTTTTAAAACTTGTGTCCTTTTTTAAAATAGGATAAAAACTTAAGGTCTTATTTGAAAATTTTCCAAAAAAATACTAGCTTGTTAAAGAAAATTTCTTAGGAAATCTTGGGTCTCCTCCAAGTCTCTCCCAACATTAAAGGTGGAGAACGATTTTTCGCAAACAAAGTTTGGTGTGGACGTCCTCAAGAGAGAGAGCATTTCTCATTGTATATATTTTCAAGTGTTTCATCAAATTATCATGTGAAAAAAACTTAGTAAATAATGGAGATCCCCACTCCAAACCCACAAAGACCCCGAGTTAAATTCAAATTATCCGTCTTCAATCTCCTTATAAAAATCATACAGATCTCAAACACCTATTGCTTACCAATCAGAAAATCAAACAAACTATTACAAGAACATAAAACCCTTTTTCTTTCGCTTTGACTCAATCAAAAACTCACTGTTTAACTCTTCTCGCCCAAATCACCTAGGCTTGTTTGTGTAACTTTGCAGAAAAGGGAATGAAAGTTTGATGGGAGAGATCCCCATGCCTATTCTTCTGTGGAAATGAAAGTAGGAGTTTCCCACCGAGTCCCGCTGCACTAAATAACAAAAAGAAAAAGGAAAAAAAAGGGAAGGGAAAACAACTTTTAGTTTTACTGAAAAGACATTACACAAACGTACCTTAATTAACACAAACAAACCCTAATTATTATCTCTTGCTTCAGAGCAAACAATCAGCTAGAAAATCAAATGAAGAATATCGTTTCCTTCCCCAAAATCACCTTTTCCAAACTAATAACAAAACTCAACCTGCTTGTCTTGTGTATTTCTCCACGTGTTTGCCAATTTACTAGTAAAGTTAAAGTGAAGTAAAGCCTCCATTTTCCAGACAAGAAAAGACAATGAGTCATATCGAAAGGATACAAATTTAAAATTTCCTCATTCTTTAAAAAAAAAGTAAAAAAACAGCTTCCTTTCTCCACTAAATGACAAACAAATGTCATCTTTTTACACAAAAGAAAAAATGATTTCCTATCAAACAACTAAAATTAAAAGACCGTTATAACCCCTATACTTTATTCTCTCTTGATTTGCTATTTCACCTCATTTTAATTCAATTTACCGTACATCCAAACATGCCCATTTTTTGGTGAATGTGCATTTCTTCTTAAGTTAAAAATCTAGATGAGTGAATAAAACTTAATGAAAAGCCAAAAGGAAAAAAAAAAAAAAAAAAGAAGCCCTTTTCGTTATGGGAGTGAATCACATTGTCTTTGTTGGAAGCCTCAACTTTCATTTAATCTATTGAAAACAGCCCCCTAATTCCCTACTGATTCCTCCCCTGCACATTGAAAGACTTCTTCCACTTTTTTTGGTAGAAACATCTGGTTGATGTTAGGGTTGACTTCTTCCACTTAAAGCACATTAAATCACATGACAATACTTGGGGAGGTGGGGGGAGGGAGATGCTTTTCCACTGAAAATCATCTTAAGAGAAAAAGAAATTTAGATATTATTGTTTTATTTTAAAATCTTCATGAAGGAAGCCCTAGTCTTTCCCAATTGAAAATGATTTCTTCTTGAATAGAAAATCTTAAGGATTTCCCATATTGGAGATCCTTTTTTTTTTTTTTTTTAATGTTAAAAAACCTTAGAAGATTTTCCCATATGAAAAGTTCTATATCCGGCATAGGAATCTCACTTATTCAAAATCAGCTCAACAAATCAAACTCAATTTAGTCTCATTTAATAGAGAGAATTTAGATTTTCCACATTGGAGTGCTTTTCCATTTGAAATTGAAAGAAATGAAAGGACATTTTCGTCCGAACAATGTATACAAGTTCCTCCTGATAAAAAGGGATAATTTTAGAAAAATAATCTAAATTTTGAATGGAAAAACATAACATAAACTCTTCCATCCATGGGCTTTAATGATTCGATTGAGAGATGGCCTGCAAGTCGATGGTTAAAGTAGCAATTTCATTGTGACTATTTGGTTTGGTCTTTGACATGTACTCTTGTCGTCTCACGATTATTGAACTTCACTCATTGCTAAATTGACTATAAAAAATGTCCCTCAAGTAAAAAGCTGCTAAACTTTAAGGCCGTTAAAACAAGTCTTAAAATAATGCGATGAGGCTGGTATTTTTGGCTCAGCCTTATCGATGTAAGGACTAGGGAGACCTTTCAATCTGCCCTCCTCCTATTGAAGAACATGCATCTTAGGAGGCCCCACGAGCTGGATCCCAATGAAAAGTTGCCGTGTGATTGTTGGAGAGCATTTCCCACTATAAATGTGTCTTAATATGCATGGGAATGTGTTGAGAACCACATTGGACAATTGCTTGCAGGACTGTCTCTCTCTTTCTTCATCTATCTGTTATCTATCTTTCTATCTAGCTATCTACCTACAACTGTACCAGCTTCAATGGAGAGACGTCAATACAAGAAGAGACTATGGACAAAGGAGGAAGACCAGATTCTCATGGAATATTTAAGCGCCCATGGTAGAGGACGGTGGAACGACATTGCCAAGGCCACAGGTGATTTTGGGTCTATCTTTTTTAGGATTTTGTGATGTGAGTCAAATTACTATCGTTTCAGTTTCTCTATCTGTCTAGTTTGTTATCAAACATGTGGTGCAGGTTTAAAAAGGTCCGGCAGGAGTTGCAGATCAAGATGGATGAACTATCTGTAAGATCCCAGTCCCACATATTTATTATTTTATTATATTTTAATTAGATATTATTATTATTTTAATTGAATGTATTTTAGTTATTTAAGTGGGCAGGATTAAGTGGGGCACACGTTAGATTAGATACGTAAATTGATGAGTTGGGTTAATGGGTAGATGGCCTGACCCGTAGTTTTGATCCAATGATTTAAGCCTAGTAGCATTCCTTTTAACATAATCCTTTTTTTAACGAAACCCTTCTTATCTCTCCCCACTAATCTCTGCAACTCCTCCCGGTTATCTTCATCTTCTTCCTCTTTCAACTTCCCAAGCCATACCAGCTTTAGAATCCAGCCATCAGAATTAAGATCAGAGGATACCAGCATTCTTGGTTCAACTTTTTTATCTCAGGTAACATTCTCCTCAAATCATTCGGAGTAGATCTATATTCTTAGGTTATCTTCCTATTCTTTCCAATGTTAGTTTTTGGGTAGGAATACCATAAATCTGTTCGTCTCAGCATTCCTTTCCCACATTCTTTGTCAGATTGGTGATAGGATTATTCTCAAGCGCTGTGGGAATCGCGGTTTGGGTATTGGTTAGGATCTGTGCATTTTTCTACAACCCCGGTAAAAGGCAAGTACCTAATTATAATTTATGAATTTAATACTTGATTTTCTCGTTGATTTGCGTATGTATGCATGTAGAAACCCTTTTATGCTTTTTCTTATGATAACTTTGTAATGCAGTTTTATTTTGCAATGAGATCGGAGATCTCCAGACCCAATCGATTGAGGTTACTGCTGCAAACGGTTTCTGCCCGCAGCACTTTGTTGGATTTCAAAACCATTTTTTTATCTTCGTCTTCTGTAGACTTGTGTTAGGGTGGTGAGACCACAAACTCAAGTGGTCTTGATGAGCAAGGGGAAACACATGGTGCAGGGACTGGGGAGAATTGGAGACTATGACAAGGGAAACAGGGGGATCAGAGCTATACCCTGTTTTGGAAGTGGGACCCATGATGGATCACCCGATGACCGATCCGGTCCGTGGATCCAGAGGAGGACCCACGGGCGACCCTAAAGAGGCTGGACCCGTAGGCAGCGGACCCCGTTCGGGCCATCATCTTGTAGCCTGATCAGCAAAGGGCGGGTTTTAAGGGAGAAAAATCAGTTTGGTCATCAGGCGTGGTGGGACCCGCCGGATGATTTGATTGCAGATCAGATCCCTGCATCTTGTAGAGGGGGCCTGGGCGACCTTGATGGTGTGGGCCGATCTTGAGGTGTGATCAGTGGGCCCCACTTTCCAGAGGATCCAGATGCACAGTCGTGGAGGCATTTCTTTTTCTGTGTGGGAACGACTTCACAGAAAGAAGGACTGGAAGAACAAGTGATAAGAAAAAGAGAGAGTGGACACGTTTTACAAAAAAAATAATAATAAAAGTAAATGGAGGAGAGAGGACGGCTGTAACATCTTGATGTACTGTGGTGTGTTTATTTTTGTTATATATACTTATCTTGTGGAGGTCAAGGGTATGACCTGGTGATCCCCATGTGTCTTAACATATTTTTGAATAAAGAATGGAGGGTTGTTTTACTTAGTGAGGTGCTGGGATGGGTACTGTTGGAATAGTACTTCACCTATTAGTTTTTGAGAAATTAAATAAAGTCCTTCATTGTTTTATAAATTCTAATGAGATCCTTTGACTTGTTTTGAATGTGGACAATATTTATGGATGGATCCTTAGGTTTTCTAAAATTATAAATTAAGGATTGTTACTTCTTAGTTTTATTTGCAAATTAATTTTTAATGGTATCTTGGATTTTTGATGTGCTAAAATTATATGTTTGTACTTTATTAATTGGATCATTGGACTGCGTAAATACCGTCTGGGCACACGGTATCTTACTAGCATAGGGTTTAGTGCTTAATATGACTTCGGGGAAATCCTAATGGATTTGAGCTCAATTCATTCCTATTGAAAAACCCTTAATTGGGTCTATGCACCATTGAATTAGAAAGGATGCGTTGATATTTTATTCATTAGAGATACCTGTGGTTATTGGGTACGAGATCTTATATTTGACCTAAGGATTGGCTTGTGATTATCCTTTGACATTCGGGTTTGCATATATAAATGACTATTCGAATATGATATGAAATGTGGAATGGCAAATACTTTATTTTGACTTATGATTCTTGTGTCGGAGCATTATCAATCAGGTCTATTATGAATATGTGTTTATGTGGGTCATTTATGGACGACTGCAGATCGATATATGGACGGTTGATCACCGATGTGACCGGATCACTTATAATCCGCTTTGATTATAGACAGGTTATCCTGATTTTATTTTGACCGGTTTATGACCACCGACGTTATGGACGGGCTTTCCCGATTTATTTAGGGCTGACCACCCACAACGGGGACACTTGTCACCGTGTGATTTTATATTGCTCCTTTGTGCCATTTGGTTTTATGTCATACATTCGTTATCGTTATTATATTTGTCATTATTTCGTTATGATCACACTTGTCTATATTCTTCTCGTTATCGTATTAAATTTTGAATTATGATTATGTTCTTGCTATTTACTTTATAATATTTGGTGCATAGGTACTGGGCCCTACTTTACCCAGGAAACGGAGGAGGATCAAGCGTTTCAGACGTTTGAGCCAACTGATGAACCCGAGTGGGATGCCGGAGATGGCTTTGGAGCCGTCTGAACCAGCACAAGAGAGAACGTCATCTTAGAATTATATTAATGAACTTTCTTTTAGTATTGAGACCTCTTTTAGAAATTTTATAATTCTGCAATTCTAACTATTAATGTTTATTTGATTTTTGTGATGGGTTTCATTT
The DNA here is from genome assembly GCA_029852735.1 of Persea americana. Taxonomy (NCBI): domain Eukaryota; kingdom Viridiplantae; phylum Streptophyta; class Magnoliopsida; order Laurales; family Lauraceae; genus Persea; species Persea americana. Next base: position 56,437,272 of record CM056812.1, read on the forward strand.
ATGAACATTGATTACCAATTGAATAAAGCTTCCGTTGCATTTAATGAAATTTATTTTGACTCAGCACATATTGAAATTTTTTGTGAGTCCACTTTTAGAAGCTTGTGTTGTATTAAATACAGGAATTTTGAATTTTATTTATTTTTCACGTCTTTTCCCTAATTCTCATTTTGGGGGACGTGACACTATCTATGCCCGAATGTGAAGCATGGGGAGTTCTCAGAGGAGGAAGAAGAACTCATCATACGTCTGCATAATCTCCTTGGAAACAGGTCCCCTCTACCATTACCTCCTTTTCTGTTCTATCTTAGTTCTTACTTCTTACCTTCAATTTTGCAAGCTCGCACCGAATGCAGTGCCTAACACATCTTGCTATATACCAACGCAAAGTCAATGGGCCAATGCAATCAGACCATGGCCTGCAACATGTAGAACCCAAAGAAGCTCAGAATTTTGTTTCTTATTTTATTTTCTTAATGAGTTGTAATTAGGATTAGCTTTCTAATTTCAGTAAGCAGTTTTTGTTTAGTTTTCTAGCCTAGTTAGGCGCCTTAGATATATCATTGATAGAAGTTGGTCGAAGATTAATAGAAGTTCCGGTTCGAGGTTTTCTTTTTTGCTATAAATTTTGAGATTCATTTCCTCTTTGTGAGAGTCTAATTGAGACATTTTTGAATGTGTGCACTGGTTCTTACGATCCAAGCCCTTCCCTATGGTTTTTACCATATACATTCATCACAATCATCATGATAGAATTAATTTCGATCAGTACAATGCAGGTGGTCTCTGATCGCAGGTCGAGTCCCTGGGCGAACGGACAACCAAGTGAAGAACCATTGGAAGGCCCACTTGTGTAAGAAATTCAAACCTAGAAACAATAATGAAGTTGGCCCTTCAACAACACTCTTTGGAGATGATGGTGGGCAAGAAGGGAAGTCATTGGAGCTGCTTGCCTCTGGTAATTCAACTTCTAAACTTCCAAGCAACGATGGATATTGCAGTATAGTCACGAGACACCAAGTGGCAGATGGCTTTCCAAAAGGAACCATCATGACTGGTGCCCCACAAGAACAGACAATGAGCGAGTTTCATTTGAATTCTTCTCCTAGTAATATCTCAGACCCAGATACCACTAGCTTAATGGAATTTCTTGATGAGTTCTCTATAGATGTGGCCTTGTATGACTTCTAACTAGTTATTTTGGGATGTTTCAAGCCCTGATCACATGTACTTTTATCATTTCATGTGCCACATGGTGGTTATTGTTGTGCTGTGTTCTTCCATAATCCTCCTCAACTGATGTTGAATTCACTAAATCATGATGATAATCATGAGATGAGAAGTACCCTTCTGAGATTTTGTTTGATGTAGTAATTAAGGCGATCATGAGATTGTGTTATAGAGGGTCTTGTAAAGGTAGTTTGTCTTTTTGGCGCTACAGACTTTCATGGTTTCTTTTGTCAATGTCTATCACTTTTTAGGACCCAAAAGGAGAAAGCAAGAGAGTACAAAACTGCAAGTTCAGTTCCAGGCATCATCGCCCTTTAGAAAAGAAAATGAAGATGCCTCAGTATTCTCATTGCTCTTAGTTTTGGACTACCTTCTGATACCATTATAGTGTCAGTAGTATGGTTTCTTTTGTGTTAAAAGATAGAAGAATGGAATATATATGTAAATGTGTAGTGCTAATAATTCAAATGGTTTTTTATAGCCCTGAAAGCAGTGGTCTTATACTCTTATTCCATTGCTAAAGAACTTGAATGCTAGATGTCCTGTCATCAAGTCTCTACTGTTGTTGGCTGGTCCACAAAATTTAAACAGGTCTGGGTCTGGGGCCATGTAGGGTCCAATTCAAGTATCCATATCTAGATTCAATTGGGCTTCGTCTGGGGCAGGCCCATGTAGAGACCAAGGGTTATAATCCTGGTAACACATATATAAAGTAAAATATGCTAAGTCATTATTATTATGATTATGATTGAGTTGTGTAATCATCATAGTATGAGGACTGATATTATGTTATTTATCCACTGATATTTAACTGGATTTATGTTGACTTAGAAATTTTTAGAGCATGTAAAGGTTGACATGTTTGATGAACGAGCCTGACTGTGACTGTGTTATTCATTAGACTGGTTCTGACCTGCATTAGTTTATTGACCAATGATATGTTGATGGCTCCACCGACCACAAACTGAAAGAGGGGTGGGTTTACCAAAATGGTTGCATCTGTCATTCTTAGCCATGAGAGTTGTGAGTTTGAGATAGATAGTAAAACTTAATAGGAGTGGAAGGCTCTCAAGCATGCCTTAATGAGAGTTGTTCTGTTGAAGACTTTTTCATCTTTCAACCATCGACTGCAGTCGCACTAATCGTAGGAAAGTTTGGTCCGCATCTTTATATCCTCTTCACCCCTTGCCTCTTTAATAATCATTTATTGGCACACATTTTACCATGAACTGTTAGGAATTCAATTCTATGCAAATAAATGGGCCCGAAGTGATAGACCTTGAGATTAAGGGCGTATTTGCATGAATACAATATATAAGAATTTATGGTCAAATGAGCTCCACCAAAATATTATCAAAGAAGTGAGGGTGAGTGATATGAGATAGTGGGTAAAGGATGCAAGGTAGCGAGGCAGATGGGACCTTATCCTAGGATTTGAATTACTAGCTACGGTAATGGTTGGGTATTCTTTTTCCATCTTTTCTTGCTTCAGTTTCCATTAAAGGGGAGGTTACTTGATGGTTATTTTTATATTCTCACCTTTGATTATTCATTTTTTAACTAATAGAAATATATAGTCTGAGAATTCCAGGAATTCAATTACATTGAATACATAAGAATCCATGCTAGCCATAAATGGTTAAAAATGAAGATTTAAGGTGAATATACAAAAATGACCATCAAATAGCCTTCCCGTAATAGTTTAAGGGAAGATGGGAAATGAATACCCAGCCATCACCCTTGTATTAAATCCTAGGAAATTTAAGGTCCCATTTACTGTGCTATCTTATTTCACTCACTGCTCACCTCATGTCATTCACACTTCACTTCTTTAATAATCTTTCGGTGGAACTCATTTTACTATGAATTCCTATGTATTCTATTGGAAACAATAGGCCCTGAGTGTTTCTTGTGCCATGTCTGTTCAACCCATATCTACCTTCCAAGTTATTTTCACCTGGTCATATTTTCGTCTCCAGGAAAACAATCATGTAACAATAAAATAGCCTGGCCTTAGGTGGTTGCCATTAGACCTGACTCGGCCAGGTGACTTGAGAGGGCATCTAGCTGGTTGAGAAACTCAGGCTAGTTGAACTGAGTTTTTGACAGACTTGCTAAAACTCATCCAACTTATTGAGCAGCATCGAGTTTTTATACTATAGATCAGTCAGTCCAAGTTCTCATTTACAATTGTTGATGGGCCTGTCCCAGAGCTACTCTGCATAAAGGCTTGATCAGCCTGTTAAGTGAATGGGCTAGGCCTAGATATGCCTTAAGTAAACCCAGTTGCACTCATTCTAATGAGGTGCCAGAAGATGAAGCATACATAGATTAGCCTACTGTTTGAAAGGTTTTGTGGATTTGAAAATAAATAAAACCATACATTAGGCAGAGGTGTCCTGGTCCTGGTGGATTCATGGGAATAGGCATGGGATGGGTGTCTGGATCAGATCTAGTGACTACAAATTCTTTCTGTCAATTTGGTTCTGATCTGCAGTTCTTTTTAGAACCTTACATGATATCCAATGTAAGAGTAAAATCACAACTACAAATATCTCAACATGCATCTCACTGTAGAAAAATTCAGTTCATATATTTACTTCTTCATTTACATAATGCAAAATTTCCTTGCAAGCATGAGATGACTCTGCAAGCATAGGTTCTCCTTCATCCCCTATTTGATACAACAGGCACAACAACTAGAATCATAGCAAAAAACAAATTACAAAAGAATTATCTCAAGAATAGATATATCCATTTTCATGCAACATTTTTCGTATGCGTCGAAGGAGAGATTATTACCTGAGATAAGTTCTTCTCTTGAGCAGATCCCCAAATCTATAAAGTAGAGCTTTCTTCTTCCTCTGTCTTGTCGCTGAGCTTCTCTCAAACCCTGTGTCGTCGAAATGATTCGCATCGAAATCGTCAGCGTCCAACATATCTCTATCATCCATGAAGACTGATAACGCCTTGCGGTGGGTCATGGCGCTAAAGTTGGGGGTCATGTCGTCTTCTGTCAAATTGAATATTGATCCCTTTAATATGTCTTCGGGATCATCTTCATCATCATCCTTGGATCCATTCGAAGTGCTTGGGTTTTCATGTTCAGCATTGTTAATTTGCTCTTCTTTTGACTGTTCTGCTGGGAGTTTTTCTGTTTTCTTACTGTCCCTAGGTTCTTCAGCAGGGATGTTCGGTTTCTGGGACACTTCGGATTCATTCTTTGGTGTTGCATTTAACAGACCCTTCAGCTCCTTCACTTGTTCAAGAGCTGCTGCTTCTTTGATCTTAAGCCTTCTGTTCTCTTTGGTCATGCTGTGCAGTGAACTTCCCAAGTCTGATAGGTTATCCTTCAGTTGAGAATTTTCAGCCCTAGCAAGTTCCACGGCTTCTTTTTCCACTGTAGCATCATTTACTGCTTGTCTGAGTATGTCCCTCAACTTCCCAGTTTCTTCCCTTGCCTTGTTAGCTATTTCATCGGCTTTCAAAAGCGACTCGATCAATGTTCCACCCTCTTCTTTCATGTAGACTGTTTCTTCTCCATACATTTTCTTACATTGAATAGGTCCAACTTCTTTGCCATTGCAAGCATCATGAAATTCCTCTGTCTTTTCTGATTTCAATCTTTCAACTTCCTCTTTAGCGCGGTCGACCTCTCTTCTAGCATCGTCCATGAGTTCTTGAAACTTCTTCTCTTTTTTCTTTAGTGCTGTCTTCGTGTTCTCTATTTCTTTCTTTGCATTTTGCAGTTCAATTTTAGTTGGCTCGAGCTTCTCCTTTGCCTCTTGCAGTGTCTGTGCTATACTGTCTATGGTTGCTTTGTCCTTCTCTTCCGCTTCTTTGGCTACCTTGAGCTCGTTCCGAAGAACATTAATCTCCTCGGCCAGTTTATGGGAATCTGACAATGCAAGTGCTTCTCTCTCTTGGGCATGACCCAAGTCTTCTCTTGCGGTTTGAAGCTCGAATTTGAGTGTCCTGATGACTTCCTTTACCGAGCGTGTATCAAGCTTCGCAATCTCAAGGCTCCGACGAGATACAGTGAGATCTTTACTACTCTGACCAATTGAGGTCTCTAAACTTCGAACGGTTTCATGCAGAGAAGCGACCTCGAATTTGGCTTCTTCAAGAGCCATCTTGGTTTTGTCCAACTCCTTTGTTTGGGCGACCAGAGACTCAGATGTTCTCATTTCTGATGCCTTTGCTTTCTCTAGTTCTTGTTCTGTAGTCTCAAGTCTAGTTCGAATTTCAGATAACTGATTCAACGCCTGAGCCTCTGCCTCTTTTGCGTCCTTTACCTCCAGCTTCAAATTTTCTATCAAAGATTCTCTTTCAGCCAACTGCGCCTCCATATGTTTTTCCTTATTGAATTCATGCTTTAGTAACTCAATCATAGGAGCAGCTTCTTCGGGATCCAATTCCCCTTTTAAGTTGCTAGAATCTGAATTGATGGACTCTTTCATTAATTGGAGTTCCTTTGAGAGGTCATTGACTCGTTTGTGATTGGCCTCCGCAGAACGCTTTGCAACCACGGCCTCTTTGAGAGCTTCATCTCTTGTCTTGATAGCTATAGATAGCTCCTGGCCAATCCGAATGAGCTCTTGTTCGACTGATGAAAGAGTCTCCACATCCAATGCGTGTTGCCTCTGAACAGCCTCCAGCTCGAGCTGCCATGCCTGATCCCTCTTCTGAGCCATTCCAATGCTTGCTTGCTCCAATTCCTGGGCACGAATCTTCTCAGCCTTCCAACCCTCCTCTGCGTGCTTCTGAGCTGACAGAGCCACGCTGAGCCCTAGATTTGCATCATCTGCCACCTTCTTCATCTCTTTGAGCTCATCCATAACAAGGAATTTCTCGTCCTCTGTAGCTGCCAATTGATCCTTTGCCTTCTTCAGGTCTTCTTGTGCCTGAACCAATTGATTTTGCATCTCCAATCCCCTAGCCAGGCGCCTCTGCATTGAATAACAGAATAAACATTTAAGTGGAAATATAAAAACTTAAAAGGGCTTCTTACCTGAGTTTGCACTTTGCAGCCATTTAAATCAATCAGCAGGACCACCTTATTAAATTCAAACTGCTCAATATAATACTCTCCCATAAATTGGCATTGGGCTAATGTTCAATCCAACTAGAGTTGGACACCGGTCTGATTGGTCACATGCAAATTACATGATTTTCATATGAGTCACTCTCTTTGGATTTTTTTTTTTTTTTTTTTTGTTCAGGTTTGAATTTTAACTCTGCTCTTCACGTGACCAATCTGATGAAGGCCTCACAAATTTCCAAGCGCTCTCAAAACTTTCAATCAAAATTTAGTGATAACCAAATGAAATGCATAGGTGGCACTTCACTTTTTTATTTTTCTTTTTTGATGTTAAATTTGGAATTCGAACTCATGCACACCCACTTACACACCCATGTCCCTTGTCCCATCTCGAGCTCCACCTTTATATTATATAACCAAAATTCACCATATTTCTTAATGCCATAAACCATATAGTCATTATATTTCAAATTTGTGGTGTAGGAGAAATGACAAACTTGTTTCACATTGGCATTTGTTCAAATGGAAACAGAAAATACTGCAATGTGAGACAGGTAATAATCTAAATTCAAAATAATATAATGATCAATTACTTCCACTACGTACTGCACCTGAATAATCAAATCAGTATCAGTTGAATATGCTAACAACCCCAAAGACCAGCTTAAAAAAGGATTACCTCAGCCATAGCTGCAATCTTGGCGGACGAATTTCGTTCGAGAGACTTGGTGGATGATTGTACTTCATTATCTGCTATGACGATCACCCCCTTAGATGAGGTCCTAGTATGTGTGGAAGGTGGAATTTCCAAGGACAAAGATCTAAAATCCAAGAAACAGAAGCAACAAAATATATTAGAACTCTAATACAAATCTCACAACATTACATTACACCCACACTTGCTCAAAGAAATGACTAAAAAACAAACACCCATGAAAGCAAAAACCATACAAAACAAGACCAACTGACCAAGTGAAAGAAACACCCAAAACCCAAATCAGAAAACAGGATTTTTTTATATTGAAAATAAGAATATTTAGATGATTCTAACAAAACCCAATAACAGAAAACAGACTACAGATTACAAAAAGGAAGGAAACATGAAACCCAATTCAAGAAGCTCTCGATGTGATAGGAAAAATAAAGAAATATCAAACGAATACAATGTAAATAAATTCAAACAACAAGAACAGAAAAACCCCAGAAGAGGAAAAGAAAAGAACTTCTGAAACTAAAATTTTGATTGAAAGAATCAAATGCAGTGGGATTTGAGTTGCCCGTGCCTTGTAGCCTGCATCTTTGTTGACACCCAAAACAACGGATGTTTTCCGTGATTGTTAATGGAGATTCTTCTGCAACTTGTCCTTTTTTTTCTCAATCAAAGACAAGGAAAAGACATGGAGAGAGAGACAGAGAGAGGGAGGTTGAAATGGCTGATACCACGCGACCGTTGACAAAACTGAGACATTTCCGGATCTCATTGACATTCAAACCTCACGACTCAAAGTCTAAAAATAGCAGCGTCCATTCCTGAGACCTTTTCGGGATATATCTGCGTGTGGCTACTTTTCGCGCCAAATCTATTCCTTGTAGAAAACTTAAATTGAAGATTCCTGCTTGTATTTGAAGTTTCTCAGTTTTCATAGCTAAAACATGCATTAGCATTACTAGCATGAAGAGCATGAGCGATGCACAAGTTAAGTTTCGTACGACCTAAATAATATCATATAAATCTAATTATAATAAAATAATTAAAAAATTCAAATCAACTAAAGAATTATGAAAATCAAACATTTCCTTCCTAAATCAACGTCATCACACACGTTTCATCTTAAAAATAAAGAATTCATATACATTTCTCTTCATTTTGAATACTACCCTTTGAATTGGGTCACATCCACACAAATGGGCCGAAGAGACAGAATTTATTGAAAATGCGTGTATAAGTATTTTTAAAAAGACACATTCACAAATGGCCCCCAAGAAGGGGCACATTTTATTGAGAATGAACATATTTTCTCTCTTGAAAGCTAGAAGACAATTGAAAAAAAAGGCTGGCTCAGAATTCTCCTCCAACCACATCAGGGTCCTCCCAATAAACACATCTCTTAGCACATTTCTCAGGACACATCTTTTGAGCACATCTCTAAAAAAAAGTGCCACTTCTCAATCTCTAAAACACATCCACTCGCATCTCTAAGAAGAAAGTACCCCTAACATCATCATTGATGATCATTCATTGAGATTATGCGTGTTAAAACATAGAAGACGGTATCGAGATCATGTGTGATCATTCACCCTGTCCATGAATCTATAAGAAGTGTAATGTAATTTATATATTAACCGTGCAATTTGAATTTATAAATCAAATAACGCATGACTTAAATGTGCATTGCACCGGGCTTTACGCTAGTATGCTTTGGGAAAGACATATTCAAGAGACACATTAACAAATAAGCCCCAAGAGGTTGACGTGGCCATAATTGAGTTTTTTTTTCTCCTAACTGACATACAGCTTTAAAGATAAAAAGAGCTTTTACGTTGGAAAGTGTTTTCTCTCCTCTTGTGAAAAATGCACAACGACGTATGTTTTTTTTTTCTTTGTTTTGGTAGATGACTTGTTTGTCAATATGATCGGATGGGCCTCTTGTGCTTGGTTATGTGACAATGCGGACTAACAAATAATGAGCCCTACACATGGAGCGGACTAGTTAGAGGGATTTTTTTTTTTTTTTTTTTATATTTTAAAATTCACACAACCTCTGTGTCTATGCTCGCATCAATGGGCTTGTTGTGAGAACCACCTGTGGTTATTTAATTTAAACCCACATATATCAATTGTAGTGTATTTCATCAGTTTGAATTTGAAGCCCAACTCGGTGTTTATCATCACATCATCTAGTAAGATTGATGAAACCTTTTACATCCCACTTCAAACTATTTTGGGTTGATGTAGAACAACAGGTCCTGAATAATTTTGTGGAACCTAAGAAGGGAAAAGTTAGACCGGCAGGCTTGATGCGTGCCTTAAACTCTTACTAGTGCAACCCTTTATCTACTTGTTAGAATCAATATTATGATATAACGTTGGAAAGCTCCTCATGATTATTTTGATGTAAAATCTTCTTTATGCTTGTCTATTTGAGGCATTTTGGCATTACAAAACTTCATCATTTTAAGGGTCCAATTATTTTTCTTTTGTCAAACTTTTATCTAGTAACTTATAATTGAGTTGGTTTAGAAGACTTTTCTTTGCATATTGACATTTGTTCATTAACTATATGAAATTCATCAGTTTTATTTCTGAATTCATAAGATTCTCCTATAATTTTTTAGTGAGAGTTCTAGAATTTCTTATTTCTGAGAGAGACATGCACCCATTGCACCACAGATCTATAGTTAAATTGTGGCCCATTGATCAAAGGGCTTATAACATTTCAAGGCCACACACACCTAATTTTATTGCCCCTACAAATGTCCCTAGTAAGTTTAACAAGGCCCATAGGAAATCTGAATTTTCTCTTAATAACCAGTCCCTTGGCATCATCTCCTTCGCTGCTTATTTTTTTATTTTTTTTATTCAGTCAAGACAAATTAAGAAATGGAGGCATGCCTATTCATCGATCCATCCATAATATTGAACGAAGGCTCTTTCCTTGGGTGAGCAAATCAAAAGCTTTGTTGATGTCTTGGAATCCCATCTGGTCTGTTATAAACTCATCCAAATGAAGTTCCTGTAAAATGATTACATTACATGCACAAGGTAAGCAATTGTACAGTTGATCAAACCAAAGACTGCATTTCTCTTGTGGGGCCCACTTCTCAAATAGAAAGAGCTATCTCTAGTGAATTGTGATTGGCCACTAATCATTCAGATCAAGATGATATTCACCGTTGGACTAAAGCCATAGATCTTTCTCAACCCAAGATGAAATTGAGAGATCATGATATGAACCAAATTAAAATGGGTATCACTCTGATTTGGCTGATATAGAGGGCCAGCACAATTCAATAGTCTTAATTTGATCTAATGGTCTGCCTTGATTGATGAAAAGTTAGTGTGGGGATGAAAGTGCTTGATTAAAGATTAAGATCAATCACCTTGTCCATGTACCATTGGATGAGGACTGGAATGTCGGATTTGGGTTTAATTCCTCCAAGAGATGTACCTGTAAAGGTCCTACCCCATAAAACCTCGGCCGGGCTGAAGCTTATGGGTGAGCCATGCTTTTCCACTCCCAGAATGACTGTTTTTCCCCACCCCTGCATTCCAAATAAGATCCTCAGTTCGAAGATTAAAAAGAGGGTTCATGACCGTACTACTGTCTTGAGACATGGTATTTGTCCGAGAATAGTTGAAGTTTAAATATTTTGCGCGATCACATGGACATAGGATATTGCACGAATAACTCTGTAGAAAATACTTAAGCTTCAGCCGCTCAAAGGCGAATGTCAGGTGTTTTAGTAGCTTTACGGGCAATATCCCTAAAAGATTTTAGTGTTTATTTTCTTTGGTTGAAGCATGTTTGGTTGGAAACTTTTATTTTCATAAAAATGCAACTTATTTTTGGTGTTTTTGAGGCTTATATTTTCATATAGTACATTTTTTGTTCCCCCTTTGTGATCCCTATTTATTTGAATTTATTTTTGGCATGTAGCCCCTTGATCAAATAATCCCAATGGTTTATCGAGGACCTCCTAATCTGGTGGTTCTTGATGGGTGGTATGCATCATTGGGTCATCTAGGTTGGCACTAGGTCTAGTGATGCAAATGCGCTGGATCTAGGATGGAACCATGATGAATGAGGACCCGGCCCTGTGTTCATAGATCTGGATTCATCCAACATGGAACCTGTATGTTGTATCCATGTTGGGCATCAACTGCAAAAACAGATCCAATTAGGAATACAGATCTGAAATAATATTTAGAATGCTTTAGAATAATTGGATAAAGGGACTTTAAAATAAAATCTTAAAATACACAGATAGAGCTATGAAATATTAATAGTACTCAAGCTATGCAGACCCTTAAAACTTATATATTTTTAATAAATGGGTGTAATCATCTTGAATCCTAATCCTTGGAACATACAAGGATTCTCATTTGGATTGAATGTTGTGGATCCTATATGCTTGGATTCGGATCCGAATCTAAATATATCTAAGATTCAAAAATAGATTTTATATTTGCTTTATTTTAAATCAGAGACTTTGAATACTCGGATAATCAGCATACGGGACCATTGTCTCCACTGTTTCCTATCAAATGGTGCTTAATTTTACCTTTCGGCAGCTATTGAAGGCGTCGCTCATCACAGTCGCCAGCCCTATGCATTCAAAGCAATAATCTGCACCTCCATCAGTCATTTCTTTAATCACCTGTTTATCACACCAAAGCTGAACATGTTGGAAGCTTGGTCTTGGATTTGATCTGGAGAGAAAGATTTACAGCATTTGGGTTTTTATTAAATGACCTCACTGATATTTTTGTCTTTACAATCTGCTGGGTTTATGAAATCTGTGACTCCAAATTTCTTTCCTGCATGGATATTACACATATAATCATAGTAAAAAGGAGGTTTGACAAATGGGTTTTGTTATGGCTATTTTTATGTGTTTTGAAGTTTAATGTGTTGAGGTTTCAGATAATCATCTGCATTTTATGAGTGCAGCAAGCTCATAATTAAATGGGCTAAGAAAACTAGGCTGGGAGGTCAGACTGGGAGAGGCCGAAGGGCTGGACCTGAACTATACTAGTTGCTACATTGACTTGCCTCTCCAAAGTCTCTACCACTTGAAGATTGCCTTGGGGAGGCCCACATGTCCCTATTTATAGGGTATATGCCCCTCATTTTTCTTAACATGGGTTCTCTCAAGGTGCTCCCCATAGGCAAGAACCAAGCTAGGGTGTGGACAGAGGAGCAGAGAAATTTATATTGAACTGCATGGCCCCTATAGAGTGATGCTACCTATACTGCAAAAGGCTCTCCACACACTGCATTTAAAAATTAATAATAATAAATAAAAAAAATCCCTAAACTACCCCTCTCCCTCTCCTTTCCTCTCTCTCTCTCTCTCTCTCCCTCTCCCAGCTATGGCAACCCCACTCGCAGCCGCCGTCCTGCGCCGACCCATTTCCATCTCCCTCTCCCTCTCATTCCCTATCCCTGCTTCCAGTTCTTTCTGCACCCACTCGCCCTCATCCCTATTCCCAGCCCTACCTCCACCATCATTTCAGTGCCGTTGAAGCGGAGGGAGAGAAAGGGAGGGAGAGGGAGAGGGAGAGAGAGAGAGACGGGAGGGGAGAGAAGGAGGGAGAGAGGGAGACTGGGTTGGGGATGCTCTTGCACATCCCACCTTCGTTCCTCTTGGGGTCCATCATTTGCACCAGCTTCGGCATGTTCTTCTCCTCCCTTGCGAAATCCTTGCGGTTGCTCCGGATAGATAGGTGCAACACCAGCGCCCTCGCCGCCACCTCCTGCGTCCCCACTACTGCCGACTTCTGCAAGGGAGACTCCATCATCTTCACAAGGGTGCCCATGCATCCGCCAGAGCCCGTTTGCGCTCGTCGGCCAGAGAGAGGTTGTAGATCAGGGAAGCTGAGATATGCTGCAACCCCGCGCTATCCCCCCTACCCGATCAGTTCCACCAACTGAGGCAGGAATTCGACAGCGAAGGAGGATGAGGAAAGGGCCCTACCGTCGAGGTGGAGGTAGAGAGGGTGTAGATGGCCTGAAGGGCGTGCTCAATCGTCTCAGGGTTTGGGGCTTCCTGAAGTAGAGGGAAGAGGGATTTCGGGCGGGGGCCTGCGACGAGCGAGGGAGAAGGAGGGGGCGGGGAGATGGGTTGGTGCAGGGCAGAGGTGGCGGGGTAGGTGCAAGGCGGAGGTGGCGGGGTCGGCGCAAGTCGGCGGCTGGCGGGGGAGAGAGATAGGGAGAGGAAGGAGAGCGAGAGGGATCGGCGTTGTACGGAGGTGGCCGGAGCAAGGAGAGGGAGAGAGTGGAGGAGAGGGAGAGGGGTAGTTTAGGGATTTTTTATTTAAAAAAAAATTGCAGTGTGTGGAGAGTCTTTTGCAATGTGCACGTAGCTGCATTCTATTTTATATTGCAGTGACAGAGATGAAGAAAGACACTTTACCGATCTCGAATTTTTCAATACTTAAATCCACACCGATGATTCTCGAAGCCTTGTGGAGTCTTGCTCCCTCTGCAACCTGCAAATGGACAAACGTGAGAGAGATATTGATGTTCTTTCTTTATGTTGGGCTACTGTTTTAAGTATTTAAATTTGAGGACAAGGAAACTTTTAGGCATGCATGTGAACCTAGGTGCAATTTTATGTTGAACAATGTCCTACCATAGATATTTTTTTCTGAAATTTAACCCAATGGTAAGTGCAGGTTACCATATCATGAGATAACAAAAGTGGGAAAAGGGCTACACCGCTCAAAAGTGGGCCCTTGGGGCCATTTTTGTTAGAGGCACTGTGTGCACATGGCAAGTAGTTTAAGGCAGAAAACGACATTGTACCTCCCTCTTGATGAGGACAAGTCTGAAACGCAGAGCACTAACCTAAAAAGGAACGGACAGACATTGTGTCACACTTACTGCAAGGCCCACTGCTCCCAGTCCGAAGATTGCGACGGTTGAACCCTCCTCCACTTGGGCTGCCTTCCAAACAGCACCCACTCCTAACATACAAAATTCCAAAATGTATCATTTGTTAGAAACTTTCTTTATTTTGTACAGATTCCTCTTACGCACCAAAGTCAGTTTATACACTTTCCTTGTAGGTTGGCCACATCCTAAAAAGTAAAAGTGGGTAAAAAGATAAAACGCATTGATCAAATGACTATAGAAAACCACAGCACTAGAATGTCTTTTTGCTTGTATTTGATTTGATGGTGACATGCTTCAGTCATGTGGCCCACAGAGGGAGCTGTGATCCTCCAGGGCTCTCACTCAACAAGAAAAATCAGGAGTCTCTTTCTCAGGGTCAAGAATTATTTTGTTTTTAAACGCCAGCTGCAGAGGGCTGAGGGCTGGAACCCCTCAGGTGAAGGTTGTAGATATCGGTTAAGGTGACAGAGCCTTTGGGCGAAAAAAGGAAATAGACATCGGGTGAGGTGACAAAACTCTCTCGTGATGGAAGATGGCATATCTAAAGTTCGAATTCTTAGCAGCCAAGTCAGAACTGCCACATCTCACTGCTGAGGTAAGAGGCCGTCCTCCTTTTAAGCTCTACTTATTAAAAATCTAAAAGATAAGAAAACAATATCCCTAGCTTTTATATGAGCAATGGTCAAATCTCACCATATTCTCTTATATGAGCAATGGTCAAATCTCACTATTTAGGAGTTGGAAGCTACTATTAAATTAATCTCATGACAAGATAAATAAATCTTTCTGGTAAGTCCAATTCCTCTTATAGTTAAATTTGGCCAAGGCACTTACAGTAGAAATAAAAATATTTGGTTTAGTTTAGATTTTAGTGAACAAGGACCCTACAGAAGAGCCAAACACCAAAGGAGATCTTGGCTCTCAGCCTCTCACCACTCCATGCATTTTTTATTGACTGTTACGGGTGAAAAATTTGCCGCAGGTAATTTTTTCCTGCGGACGTTTCACCCGTCGTATAGAATATAGATAGAAGACTCTGTAATTTTCTTTTATTATATTCATCCATACCTGTTGTGACTCCACAGCTGAGCAAGCATGCCTTTTCTGGAGGGAAGCCGGCCTCAATTTTCACCAGATGAGAAACATCCACAACCGTATATTCACTAAAACTGGAAATAGCAAGAAAATTGTGGACAATCGCTCCTTTGGAATCCTTGAATATGCTCCTCCCATCCCTGGGCATCCCTGGAAAGAATCTGAATGGGACCTTTGTACAAATATTGCTCTTCTTCGACTTGCAGTCTCTGCATTCTTGGCAATTTGATATGAACACTGGAATAACCGTGTCCCCTTCTTTTACCTCTGTCACCTTGGCTCCCACGCTCTCCACAACCCTTTCATAATGTGGCAGCATAAATTTTTTATTTCTTAGTCAAATTCCAACAAAATTAAGCCCATGTCAAAACACAACATATCAACTTCAGAAAGTTTTTTTTTTTTTTATGGCCAATTCATAATTACCCCACGGCTTCATGGCCAAAAATCCGAGGAAAAACGCCAATAGGAGCCTGTATTTGACAGCAGAAGGAAACCCAATTATATATGGTGGTGAGATGGGGAAGAAAAGACTATGGTGTTGGTCACATCTGATCAAATGGTTAGGGATGGTTTGATTGGTATGATCAAGGTGGAGTCCCCAAAGATGAGAGTTGATTACCTTTAGTTTCCAGAACGTTACATCGCTGTGGCATATGGAAGTGCAAAGGATTTTTATCCGGACTTCCCAATCTATGGGGAAAGCTACTTCAATCTCCTCTATTTCTAGAGGCTCTCCTGCAGTTCTGCTGATCGCAGCTGTAATTTTAGTCCCATAGAAAGAAGAGAAGATCAGTTGAAAGGAAAAGGAAAAGAAAAAGGAGAGATCGCCATCAGAAGGGAATTATAGAGTTGGCAGGTTGATTACCTTTGCAACGAATAGGCTTTCCTGTAAGTGGGCTCTTCTCCATCCTCCAGAGACTTAACTATTATGTGGTCTTCTTCTTCCTTTTTATTGTATCAGATGTTGGGTGAAGAGAGCAACCACTCTGACAAAGCATTCACAGCTCATACAGCATCACTCAAAGTGGGCTCTTCTCCATCCTCCAGAGACTTAACTATTATGTGGTCTTCTTCTTCCTTTTTATTGTATCAGATGTTGGGTGAAGAGAGCAACCACTCCGACAATGCATTCACAGCTCGTACAGCATCACTCATTTTGTATTTTCTATGGAGTGGGTACACTCCATATAAAAAAAATTTAGGTCAACGAAAGAAAATTACCTAAATTTTTGGAGAAAATTATCTAAATTTTTGGAAGTCGTGACGGTTATTGGTCCACTCACGATGAAGGTATAACAACCGTGATAGGCAATCGGACTCTTCATTGAAAGATTTGAACATGTGTAGGGAATAGAGGATTAGGTGCACAATTAAAGTTTTTAAGTACTTAGAGTCCCCAATGGGCAGGGTCGATACTTAGTGGGCTATCAATCTCTCTCTTTGGCTTGGGGGGCTTAGCTTGTCCTGACCCACAAAAGTCCGCAAGAGTAGGGTTTTTTTTTTCTTGTCTAAAAGCTAGAGGGTAAGGTAGGACGGATTTTGAAAAGCCCACCACCATGGGAAGAGGATCTCTTGTTTGGACCAAACAGGGAAACCTTGTTTGGTCCAATCAGGGGGTGCCACATGTGGGGAAAGATGTCCCATCAACACATCCCACCTCCTCAATGAAATTTTTTTTTTCTCCCCATGTGGCACCCCCTAATTGGACCAAACAGGATTTTCCTGTTTGGTCCAAACAGGAGATCCTCTTCCACCACCATGAGGTCCAGGCTAGGAAAAGACCTAGTCCGGCCTAGCCCTTTGTTCATTAATATGTATAATAAATATACATTCATGCAAATGACCTTTTGTTAACTACGTATACAACACGTACGTATATGTATTCCAATTCCATGCGAACAAATGGGCCCATCCATCAACAAATTCTTATTTATTCCAATTCCATACAAACAGACAAGCCTATAGTTCTAAGCAAACAAAACAAATAGGCCCATTTAACAATAAATTCTTTTTCATTTCATTTTCATGTAAGCCAAGAAGCCCATTTGACATTGAATTTTCATGTTTAATTTCATGCAAAACAACATGCCCATTTAATAATGCCCATGTAAATGCATGATAAAAAGGAAAAATAATTGTATTTTCTTTCGGCCATAGCCCTTGAGAGTAGGGTACAGGCCAAGCTAATGCAGGCCACCCAAGGGCTTTGGCACGG
Organism: Persea americana; assembly: GCA_029852735.1. Taxonomy (NCBI): domain Eukaryota; kingdom Viridiplantae; phylum Streptophyta; class Magnoliopsida; order Laurales; family Lauraceae; genus Persea; species Persea americana. Next base: position 56,454,475 of record CM056812.1, read on the forward strand.
CCTAGGCTTTGGGTAAGGGCAAACCCCGGCCCTTTGACAACCCAAGTTGTTGGGTTTAGTCTGGTTAGCCCATTTATTTGTCAACTTATTCCATTTGCCCATATATTTGTTTCATTTGTCCGACCAAGGATTTATAAAGTATGCTCCAAGGGGTCTACTCCTTCCACACAGTCCATGTCAGCTTTATGTTAGGTTCTTTAAATATGGATGGTGCTTTGCCCCGAGGAGATCACCGACAATGCCAATTCCAGGTGGTTGGAACAGGTGATGTTTCTGGTGAGTTTTTCATATTAACCACTTCTAACAGTCAACCGTACGTGGTTGGCTCAACACAGTTTTCAGGTTTAGGTTTATAGTTTTGTTGACGTATGACATTTTAGCCCATAATCAGCGGGGAAACCAGGATAGAGGCCTTGGAGGGGCTATTGTGATATTTTTTTTTTCTTGAGGCCTTTGCCAGGATTTAAAAAATCATTTACCTGAAGGGTTTTTTTTTTTTTTTTTTGAATTTAGGGGCCTGGCAGGTTTCCACCCATGGCTACAATCATCGGTCCTTTCATAGTATTGTTGCTTTTATGGTTTGACTATCATATGACCGTAACATTAGAACTGTAAACGCCATGAATTTTAGGCCTCGTAAAACAATGGTGAAGAGGAAAAAAAAGGGAGGGAATGAGAAGAAAGAGAGAGGACCCCTTTGCTTATTCTGAACAAATTAGGAAGAAAAGTTGCCGAAGAAGAGTGGAAAACTTAAGAAAGCTCTTTTTTGAAATTCTTCCTTCATTAGTCGTGTTGAAAATATCAAGTCTAATACAACTTAGAAGTGAAAATGGTCAACATTTTTTTAAGACTTGGGAATCCATGATGTCTTTGACCCAATATAATTAATCCCCCCGGTGGTGCTTGCTAAACCACACAAAATGCACTCCGGGCAATTATATGGTGGGTGGGTTCGGAAGAGAAGACATGGAGAGCAAAACCCAAGCATTATGTCACTCCGCTAACTCCTACATGCGTATAAAAGGGTCAACTCAAACCATTAATTATGATTTATGAGTTATGGTTTAATTTAAATTACCTTGTCCAGTCTTGCCACTTCTACAATTGTTACCGGTGTTTTAAACTCGCTGTGAAGGGTTGAATTTCTTGACCAGACAGCTAAGTTCAAATTAATTCTAACTGTTGGTTTAATTCTAACTGTTGGTTTAACTAGAGTTGTCTATGAGATCAAATTTTAACTATCTTAACAAATAAAAGTTAAAAATATTAAATAAAAGAAATTCCTACCATAGACATGAGCACCAAATACAGTGCCAATAATAGCTGAAAATGCACAATGGGCCCTCCCACTATAAGCAGTGAGTCATTTTTAACGCATGTATTCTGCTGTGGATGCCCCAGGTGAATAATCGTCTATTAAATGATATAGTGGTTTTGACAAATTAATTGTTCTTTAACTTAGTTTTGCCAATTTTATGACCGAAATTTCGATAATGTCATCAGTCGATTGGCTCCCGTCAACATTTTTTTGAAGACTTTTTCGCGTCACATCCCATGATATCATGGGATTTATCGGTTTTTGTATTATATGCTTTTGTTACCAGCAAGTGAATTCATTTTTATAGAACACAAAAAATGGCGTTTCTGTGAAAAGGAAACATACATCCCACCACCATTTTCAGGTTCTATCATTCAAAAAAATACTTTCCCCTAAAACGTTGCACAAAATCTATGACATCATGGGATAGTTGTATGATATCATGGGATTTATCAATTTCTTTCATATGCACTATTCCCATGCTATCATGAGTGTTGATGTCAAAATTTTGCCTACCAAAAGATGTAGATGGAAATTGGTCTAGGTCCATTAAATTAGCATGATTCAATGACCTGAGTCATCAAAACTTCAAAACATTTTTTTTAGTAAAAACTACATAAGTAATTGTTGGTAAAGTGGTGAAAGCCAATGCATATCATCTCAAAGGTCTAAGTTTCAATTCCCCCATAAATGTATTTTTTGTTTCTCCAAATATTTGAAGCATGGGTCACACAAATTGATCAAATTAAAATGGTCATAATTAAGACCCATTCAAAGAAACTCAACTCCTCCACGAAAGATAATAAAAAGAAGCATGGGTCACACAAATTGATCAAATTAAAATGGTCATAATTAAGACCCATTCAAAGAAACTCAACTCCTCCATGAAAGATAATAAAAAGAGGAAGAGAGGAATGAACAGGGGGGTCGACTTTTGCTAATAAAGAAGATAAAGAAAAGAAACGAAAAGAAGGAGAAGAGAAAAGAAAGGGAGAGAGAATGGTGAGATTTCTACATCATCTTCCCCTCTACTCCATCTTCTCCATCTCATTTTACATCATATCTCCATTTCACTTCCTATTGGAGATTCGGATCCTTATTTAATAAGGATTTGCCCTCCAACCACCACATCATCTCCATTTCATCTTCTCCATTACATCATCTTATCTTTCTCATATATTATAGCTATTTTGCAAATGGAGATTCAGAATCGCATGAAAAGGGAATTCTGCCCTCCTCTCTAAAAAGATATATATATATATATATATAAATATATTTATATACACCTATCATGCAAAAAAAAAAAAAAAAAAAAATGGAGATTCAGATTTCCTTGGTAGAAACTTGCCCTCCAAAGTTTTTGAAATCAAAATTTTATCATTTAAATTTACAAATTGTTATAATTGCGCATAGCAAAAATTAATGGAGCCCGTGTACTAATTCCGACCAGTAATCATGAAGTCGGATATCACTATCCTTACCAATAAACCATCTGATGAACTCAACCAGGCACTTCAAGAACTATCTTAAGAGCCCAAAACCGAAAACCCAATTGTGGTCTTGCGAGGAATTAAAACTTATCTCCCGACAAGGTCGTCAAATGGTGCTACTCCAACCAATGATTTGAGGCTAAAACCTAAGACCAAGCCATCTGTTGAGATATCATCGGTTGAGAGCGGAAAAAGGGTGGGAGACTATTAATCACTCGACTCAAGTGAAAACCAATAATTTGGAGTTTGCTCTGAACTTAGATCCTACAATTGATGTACTAAAAGGTGTCCTTCTAGAAATTAATCATTCCCCCTCTAGCAACACCAATTAGGGTTTCGCATGAAAACAAGACCTCTTCATTTGATGGATCTGCTTATGCTGACATCCAGGCTCACTTGGTTGCAATTGTACCACAACAAAAACAATTTTCAATTGCTCAAATGAGATTCTGAAGAGACATGAGACCACCTATTTAATTGAAGAATCAATGACGGATGCTATTGATACTGTTAAGGATGATTTGCAAAATTAGCCTAAGCCAAAATTGCAAATTCAAAATCAACCTAATAGCAACTATAAAATTCTAGACAAATAGCCTACAAACAACCTAGATCCACTCAAACAAACAAGCAGAACTTTCCTAAATAAATAGGTCCTGTGGATAAGTTCTGAATGGGTAAAGAGATAGCCCAGTCAGTAACTGGAATTAGGCTGGGTTTAATCCAAATGTTCACTAAATCAGGCCAGGTTTTGGGTCCGAATCAGGCTAGAACATTGGGTCTAATCTAAAACAGATTTTGGGCCAAACTCAGGCCAGAATTGTAAATTCAACTCAGGCCAAAATTACAAATTCAAGTCAGGTCAAAACCAATTTAAACTCATGAGCCTAAATCAGGCTAGGTTTTGGGTCCGAATCAAGCCAGAATATTGGATCTAATCCAAGACAGATTTTGGGCCTAACTCAAGTCAGAATATTGGGTCTAATCCAAGACAGATTTTAGGCCTAACTCAGGCCAGAATTATAAATTCAAGTCAAGCCGGAACCATTTCAGACCTATGATTCTAAACCATACCTGACTTATGGGTCAAAATTGGGTCAAAATTATAGACCAAAATCAGCCCAAATTAAGACTGAAATTTGGCAAGATTAAGCCTAAATATTTCTTGAAATTGGGCTAATATACAGCTCGGAAGTTGAAATTGGGTAAATGGATCTGTAATTAGCCCATGAAATTACATGAAATCATTCTGGGTTTTAGCCCAAATAACGACCTAAATTTGGTTAAATTAGATGTCAAGAAATTACTTATATTGGGCTGAAACGGAACCAAAGTATTGGCTGAAAGTAGACTGAAAACTCAGTCTAAATGATGGCTCTAAATTGGTCAAAAGATAGCTAAAATGTTGGATGAAAACAAGTTAATGAACCTAAATAACAGTCCTAAATGATAGAGAGCCAAACCTAAAATGATTTCATTAATTGGATTGAAAATCAATTCATATAGTAGGTTTGAGTTTCTTTAGTCAAAGTGAGGGACACGGATGGGTCAAGAAACTAGTCCAAAAGAGGACTGTAAAAATAACTTCATTTACTACTACATCAATCCATACCTAATAAGGAAATGAGCACTATTGATATCAACCCTAAATAAAGAAATGGCCCATTTTCATCATTATTCAAATAAAAATAATAATAAGAAAATAATGTTGAAGAAGAAACATGATGATCATTTAATGATATGACCACTCAAGCAAACAATAACAAAACTGGGCAACAACAAAATTATTTTTCTACATGTATTTGAAATAACACATTGTAGAATATAATTCAAAGAAGAAAAAGATGAACCGGAAGACACCTCTACTATATTGTGTTGTTTCCTTTTCTTTATCATTTGTGTTGTTATCTTTGTGATCAAATCGGAATGATGGAGTGTTAAGAAAAGTTATATACAAAAAGATAACAGATATCTCAAGGTTGTTCCTTCACTCAAGGAAGTTAAAATAACTTCTTTTCAAATTTGAAAATCTCTTAAAGAGAAAAATACATGTCAGCCCATATAATCAAAAGTATGGGTCAACTAATCCAACTCAACTCATTCAATAATGTGACTTGACCATTTCAAATCCATTATGATGGGCCAATAAAATTACAAGGAATGGCCCACTTCAAAAAAAAAATAATAATAATAAAAAAAATCATCATCAAATTCATCAATTCATGAACTCAATCAAGAAGATCTAGGTGAATCGACAGAACTACTTCTGACAGCAAAGGTGAAGAGCATAGATTTGTTAATTTTTATTTATTTATTTATTTAATTCCTGTGTTTTCTTTGTAAATTTTATTGAGTCAATGTCTTGATAATCAGAGGTTTTCCATTGAGGATATAATTAACGATTGATGAGTTCTCACGATCGGGAGTATGATGTACCCATATGATTGAATGTAAAACCTCCCATTAAATGGAGGAAAATTTGTATTCAATGAATTTTGGTGCATTTCTTTATTTATGCATAAATTTATTGTGTACAATGGGATTTGAGGCAAAATAATTTTTAAAAAAATGTTGACCAAAGTCGCTTGACTACTCTTGTGACGTTATTTAAATTTTAGTAATGAAATTAATAAAATCGGGTTTAAGGAGAACTAATATATCAAAACCCCATTAATATAAGTTAAAACTAAAAAAGCTTCTGGTTTACATCATTTTATCCATGGCTTTTTTCACCTGTTTAGATGGATTTGACTAGTAATTTTTGCCATTTGAAGGGGGACTTTCTAATGTGAATAAATCGCAGGGCAATATACAAAAATGCTAGAGTCTAATATTAGCTTATTTTCTTTTTCATCAAGAGACATTATTAAATGACTAATTTTTCTCGAAAAGTTATACAGGTCTTCTATGCTTATATTGCTGTAATACCTGTTTTAAATTAAAATTTGCTTTAGTGGTTTCACCACTTATTTTAGAATAAACTATGAAATTGCAACCTATCGTTTCAGTTATTTGAATATTGGACCATGGTTATTATAAATACAAACAGACCACGTACACTAGTGTCAACTTGATTCTGACATTGTTTCCTTTCTCCCTCTTTTATGTTTCTACCAAGATGCATAAAAATCAGGAAACCAAGGGGATAGAAAATGTGACTGCACGAGAATCAATCTCACTTGTTATCCTAATCCGGATCTTAAAACCAAATCGTCAATTAAATCTGAGCTATACATTAGAGCTCACATAAGGGTAGTCTTTTGTCACCAATTTGTCAAAAATAAAAATAAAAATAGAAATAAAAATGCACACATATTGAAGCTTATTCAAACTTTAGACTTTGCAATACTTTTGATACCATCAAAATAACATCGATTATTTGTTTATTTATTTATTTCTTGAAAATTAGTTCAAATAAAGTCGAAAAGGACTAGGACATTGTTTCTCATAAAAGACCTGTTTGTGCACCGGCGTTTCCATGAAAGCAGAAAGGAAAGTCATTCTATTTTCCTGCAACCATCCTGTGCCTATTGCTTGGTGCAACATTATTTCATCGAGGAAAAGCAGAAAAAAAAGCGTTAATTTTCTCTGGTGCAGAAGTCTGATTCTTATGCAAGAGGTAGGAACCACATTTCCATAGAAGGCAAAATGCAGCGGCTGAAAAAACAGGTTTATGGAAAATAATGTTTGGCTAGGGCCGTATATCAAAAAGTTATAATTATCAATAAATATTTCAAATTCTTGGCTGACATTTTTGGATTATGGTTAATATTGGCTGATATTTGTGATACAAGCCTTATACTGATAGAGGTTACAACTCCACTGTATCTGTATTGACTGATGCTAATATGCACTGGCCGAGGAAATACATCCTTTACAAGAAAAGGAAGAATCTAATCTTGTCATGTCGAATGCTTAGAATATGGTTCCAAATATGATACAACTTCTGCAATAGAATTCTTTCTGTAAGTCAATCAGGCAAACGTTAATTCCTGTCAGATGATGAGAGCCATCTGACTTAAACGAGCAAAACGAAGTCATGCGGTCAAATTTAGAAGTCCATTCATGACTCGATTAGTTGGTTTAGATGAAAGAGGTAAAATGAATTGAAAAAACAGTTAGCTAATGCCCAAAGTTACAGCAGGTATGAGACCATGGACTAGTCTAGATCCAGTCTTAGCTATTACATGGAACAGTATAATATATACTAGGATCTCCACCATGGGCCACATAGATATAATCTAAACTATTTAACATGAATCCCATCTCTTCTATAAATATATCTTCAAGTTTTAGTCGAGTAGGAGTGGGTCCCACCATCTGGTTGAGAATACGAAAGAAACATGATTAATGCATGTACTTCGATGCCCGGTCATGTTTTCAATTATGTGGTCGACGGTATAATGGGATCCACTCCTATTAAAGTGGAATTTGATGATATGTCACTGAAGTGGATGAGATTCGTCTTTTAACGGTTCAGATTGTCTATGTGCAGGACCCACAATAGATGTCCTTGCATGTAGGGTCACATCATACCATTGAGCATGAAAAAAGCATAAGAAGTGCCCCTGTCACGTTCTCAATCGACCCACAGTCCACCCCTATTAAAGTGAAACTTGAGGCTAGGATCCTGAATCACTATGGACACATGTCCTTCCTTGGAACAAAGAATTCTCTCTTGAGAGTAGACCGCATTCCAAATTTCCACCTTTACTTGTGGCTCCGACTTAGCTTTAATTAGTGCATCTCCCTTCACAGTATTATCTATATGTGATTGGAGTCATGTCCAATTTTAAGTCAATGGAATCTTTAATCGCCATTGGATTAAACTAAGGACAAATTTCTAAGGCCACATTTTCTTTTTACAGCAAATACCTTCATTGCAAACTAAATAAGATTACATTATAGAATCGACAAGAACTTATTGTCTAATAAAATTTGGTACTTTATCCCACCACACCCTCATGTTCTCTATGAATTTAACATGTCTAGCAAATTTATAAGTCGCTTCATTACCCTCCCTTCTCAGCTAAGCCACTTTATAACTAGTGAAATGTTTCAAAAGCTCTATGATCTCATCAATCACGTTGCCTTGTTAAAAACTAGCTACTCTTCTACATCAGAAACTTATCATGCTTGATAAATATGCTTTTATCTTTAAAAAAAAAAAGTGCAAAAATGAGCTAAATCTTTCGTGATTATGCAAAAATGCCTTTTTTCTAAAAAAAAAAAAAAAAAAAAAAAGAAGAGACTTAGGTAAGAAAGTTTTGCTAATAGGTAAAAATAAAATATGTAATATAAATTTCTTGCGGATATTACGCAAGCATGCCCTCGTAGTTAATATACTTTTAAGGGGCATTCAGCGGCGGGCTTCTAAATATTTCACTTTATGGCCTTAGATCCACAATCTTTTTTCATAGTGTACTTAGTCTTTTTTTCAAATTTAAAGACCTACAATGTCTAATTTACCGTTTTTTTATATCATATCCCATGATTAGTGGGATATCCCATTAATAGTGATCAACAACCATTTCATTGCCACGATTAATGGAATCTCATTAATAAGATTTTCAAAAAAATTTAAAAAAAAACGCAAATAAATTTCAAAAAAGCAAATAAATTTCAAAAGAAGGCAAATAAATTTCAAAAAACGCAATAAATTTTAAAAAAAGCAATAAGTTTCAAAAGAATGCAGATAAATTTAAAAAGATGCAAATAAATTTTAAAAGATCCAGATAAATTTAAGAAAATGTAAATAAATTTCAAAAGACTCAAATAAACTTCAAAAGATCCAAAGAAAATTAAAAAAATAAAAATAAATTTCAAAAGACGCAAATGAATTTCAAAAAACGCAAATAAAATTAAAAAATGCAAACACATTTGCCAAAATTATGATAAACCAAAATTTCTAATTTCTAATTTTTTTTCCAAAAATTCAAATATTTTTGCCAAAACTCAGTTAAATTTGTTTAAAAAAAACTAATAAATTTGAAAAGACATAAATAAATTTCAAAAGATGCAAATAAAATTAAAAAGTGCAAATAGATGTCAAGGAACGTAAATAAATTTGCTTAAAAACTCAGATAAAATTTTTAAAAAACTTTGCTAAATTCGCCAAAAACACAGAAATTGAGAGAAAATAGATAAATTTAACAAAAACTCAGAAAAATTTGTTAAAAACTTAAATAAACTCTACAAAAACTCAGATAAATCCCCAGGCCCAACTGCCTTTCTTCTTCGGTAAGGCCAACGATGATAGTGGATTCCGGTGGTTTTGCTTCTCCGATGCCAGTAGATAGATTTGACGACGTTTGAGCTTTGCAACACGTCTTTCTTCTTTAACCACACCCAATCTTTAATGACAAGACTACAACCCCAATGTGCTCCTGCGACGCACGCTTTTTTATATAATTGAAATTGAATTTTATATTGATGACAACAAAGAGATTCATCCATCCGTCGGATCGCTGCAAGAGCTGGAGTATCTGTGGCTAGATTGGAACTTGCTTGAGGGAACTTTACCTTCGGTTCTAGCCAATTGCTCCTTTCTTTTGCACTAAAACAAAGATCTTTCTTGCAAATTCAGTGTGCGTGGCCCACCTCGATCTGGCTGATCTACTCAGATCGAGACGGTGGTTGAAAGGCTTTGCTCTAATGAGTGCCTAGGCGATGCGTGTGAGTGCACCGACAAACTATATTAAAAAGTCGTAGAGAGGATAAGAAATCTTGAAATGAACAATTTCGACCCACTTGATTTGAATACATGTAAAGCCAGAGCGACAACACTAGATTTTGAGGGGTGATGTCATCCCTCCCTCCTTAGGGAATAGGCTGGTTGGGGGTCATTGGTGGTTGGGAATAGATTTTGTAACTGTTGATAGTTTTGTAAATCACAGGGCAGCTGTCTTGCTTGTTTCTTTCGTTGCTCTAGGCTTGATAAGCGAGATATTTATTCTTCAACATGCTTGGGTTGAAGAAGAAGAGGGAGAATACAAGATTTGAAATTTTCAATTTCAAAATTTTATGTCTAAAACGGCTGAAATGACAAATCAGTTACGAAACATATGATTGTGTGAACGTAGGGACCTCTAACTACAAAATATCTAACTGCATGGACCAGAGTTCTTAAATAAAAATTATGTGGATGAGAGCCTTTACACATTCCACTTATTAGACGTATTGCTAATTTATCCTACTTTTAATCCTCTTAAATAATGAGATAAGATAATCTTAAAAGCTGATATTTATCATGCAACCAAGCCAAGAGAAAATCTTCCACTTTTGGACCATGCTGAAACCGAAGGGAATCCAAATCCTTATAAAATAATCCCGTAATCACAATGTTTTCGTCCCTCATTTTGTCCTTTTCCTTCCCCGTCTTTTTCGTCCTCTTGTGACTCTTGTCCCTTCCTTATTACGTCCTCCAAACGCATCCTTATCATCAACACATTTGACCAGTCAATACTCCTATCACTCCCTCTCTCCCCCAAAACGCTCCAACCAAACAAAACCCAAACCCAAACCCAAACCCCTCTTCCTTCTTCCACACTCAACGCCAACACCACTCACAACACTAGAAGAAGAAAAATAAAAATGATGGACAAGACCTCTTCTTCCACAGATCAAAACACCACCAGTAGCAGCATCAGCAGCAGAAACCAAACCGATCATCTCCTCAAACAAGTCAACAAAACCTCTCACAAGATCTCCAAACCAAATCACCATCTCAACAAACAGACTTCTCAATCTTCATCTCAACACAACAACAACAACATCAACAATCAGCAGCAGCAGCAACAACAACAGCCTCCGGTTTATAACATCAACAAGAACGATTTCCGAGACGTCGTGCAGAAGCTAACGGGATCTCCCGCTCACGATCGCTTATCGACTCCTCCACCGATCCATTCTCCAAAACCCCCCAGCTCCCGCCTCCAGCGCATCCGACCTCCGCCCCTCGCTCACGTTAGCAACCGGCCGCCGCCTCCGATCGCAGATGCCGGATCCGGCGCAGGAACTTCTGGAATGTACGGAGGACGGCCGCGATCGCCGTTCTCTCCCCTGCCGCCCTTACCTACTGTCAGTGCGGCGGCCGAATCGCCGATCTCTGCTTACATGAGATTTCTCCGGAACTCGATTCCGGTTCCCGGAGATCCCGATCCGAGGAGGATGCCGGGACTTTCGCCGCGGGGGAACGCTAATCCGACTTCTCTGCCGCCGGTTCCGATCCCGTCTCAGCCTCCGGCGATGAATTCGTTTTCGGCGGCGTCGTCGCAGCTTACGATGCCTGGTTCTCCGCTGGCGTTCGGACATATTCCGTCGCCGAGGTTTCAGTACCCGTTGCTGCCGCCGACCTTTCTGTTCTCTCCGCCGTCGCAGCTAGGGTTTCCGCAGCTGCCTGTGTCGCCGAGATTGCCTGTTCCGAGCCCTACCTGGAAAGATCTGTGACGGTTTTGGATTCGGATGAGAAAAGGTAAGGGAATTTTTTGTTTTCTTTCTCGTTTTTTTTTTTTTGTTTTTTTGTGTATATGTAGGTTTTACTCATGGTCTTTAGTTGAAAGAGAGGTAGCTATAAGTTGAAGACATAAACCCTAGATTTTGTTCTTTTGGGTTTTTTTTTGCACATCCTGCACTGTAATCTGAAGTGTTCTTTTCCTTGTATTAGTATTTTGTTGCTATTGTTCTTTTTGCTTAATGAATCATACTGTATTTCAAATAAATTGCAGTAAGAGGTTTTTTAGGTTGATCCATTGAAATTCTCATTATCTGTGAGGTTTAGCAAACATTTTGTTGATAGTTGTTGAAGTCATTGTAGACACAGGAAAAAACTCATCAAGAGAAAAAGAAAAGAAAGAAAGAGAAGAAGATTAAAATCAGAAGAGAAATGAATAAAGAAAGAGAAGAAGATTAATATCAAAAGATAACATGAATCTAGATTTATATAACTCTGTGGATGTAGATTTTTAAAATCGAATAGAAGAGGACAGTGTCCATCTCTGCATTCCAAAAGAAAACACGATCAATTTAGAAGAGACTAAAACTAGGAGGACACAAAAAGAAGCGTATAAGAGCACTTCAACTACATAATTTTCTTGGTGCGGGAAGAATTTCCTGTTCACTTCATGTCTATTGTGCTTGATCACCTTTGGCATTGAGTGTTGGTACACATATCCATCAGAGTGTCAAGGTATTAGAATGACAATTCCTGCCAAACATCCTATTGAATGCCATAAGCAGTGTCGCAAGGCAATCTCTATCGATTTCACTACGCTTTATCTCAATTTCATCATGTCAAAATCATTGCGTGAGCAAAAGAGACATACAGATAAAGTGCTTTTCTAATTTTATGTTTTTTTCCCATTACAGTTTTCCACTTGGTGCTAGAAAATCTGGATCGAATGCATTTCTTCTTTCTTTCTACAGAAAAGAAACCCAAAACCCACCCCATACCAACCCTATTCACATATTTTCACAGAACAAAAATGCACCATATTTTCTTGAAAATTAAAAAAAAAAATGAAATGCAAAATGAAATGCTAAGCCATACCTGCCTTCTTCACTTCCTCCTGATGAACTTCATGTTTGAACTTCATCACTACGTCCAGGACGACATCTATTTGTCGGTTTACAATAAGCTCATGTTCACCCCTGAACTTACCTTTTGACACTTTTCTCGGCAGTCTTCTCCATGTATAGCCTGGAGTCCCTTGGGAGACTCTCGATCGTGAGTAACATATTACACCTTCCTAGGAGCCGTATAAACCGGCGATGGAAGAAAACTCTTCTTGTGAAGATAAATGGCAGGCGATGAGACGAGGAGTGAAGAGCTTTTGAAATCCATCAGGGAGGGTTCGGGAGAAGTGGGAAGAGAGGGAGGGGGAGTCTGTTTAGGGTTTGGGGAGGGGAGGGGAGGGGAGGGGAAGGAAGGGGAGGGGCCGTCTGTTTTAGGATTTTCTTTTTCTATTTATATATAATCTAGGATGAGGGTTTATTTCGAACCAAATTAGGTTACTGGATCCGGTTCGTTTCTTGGATCCGGAACCGGACCCGGTAATGAGACAGGCGGTCCAGTTGATGTTTCTTTTGCAAGATACGTCATAGGGCTTGTGGTTTGGTGCACATCCAAAATGCACCAATTATGAAAGAAATACAGATTTCCATTTCTCTCAATTTTTTTTTTCTTCTTTGATTTGTTGTGATGCTTTCTCTAATACCATATGCAAACAAGAATATCGTCGACTTATATTTATCACTGACTACTAGCAATTTACACACCTATGTTTTATTGCTTAATCTGTAATAAAATCAAAACTAATTCAACAACGCTTGAGAAGTAGAATAAGAAATTCAGCCACCAAACCATTAGTTTTGTTATTGTTGTTGAATTCGCTCCTGACAAGGCTCTCCAGAGACCACCTAGCACTTTAATGTCTTTGAGGCTAATCCCTGAACAAGTCACGATTATTCGTGTTAGAGTGTCTCGAATGTTGCCATTTTTCAATGCTCTTTGAAGTTGCTTGACAAAATACTTCTCGGGGCGCTGTACACATGTAATTATGGTGCAGAGTTCCTTTCCAAAAGTGCCATACTTTTCTCGCTTAAGTGACTTAGAAAATTCAGGACCATAGAGTTGCTTGAAGCAGAGGAAAATGGCGTTAAGTTGTGCAGTGGTTCTTAGACTTAAGAGAGAAATGATGGTTTTCTTATCAATGAATTTTCCACTCTCAATTGCTTCAAAGAGAACCTTTGCATCACACATTGCCATGCTCATGTCAACTATGGCACCATCAATCCGACTTGAATTTAAAACTGCCACCAGAAGCTTGAGATCATGGGAGATAATATGACTGACATGATTAGTCCAGAAGTCAATAAATTACTACTAGATGGCATCAGGGCCATGGGTACCTTTCGGTACTTCAACCCTAAATCTAGCATGTGAGCTCTAATACTCTTTCATGCTTCATACATGCTTGTGAGAAGAGACACACCAATGTGAACTACTTGTTATAAACACGACTATCACCTGTAGTATCATGATCTTACCTCTTTTAAATGACCATTTGTTTTGAGTGTGATATCTTGCTCGACATTGGAGTTGTACTGAGCATGGAAGGCTTGCCTAACAGCACGAAGTTCTGTGGAAGGCCGAGTGCAGATAATTTCAGTTAGGGTGTCGACGTCTACAATTCCACTGAAAAGGGCGCCTCTCACTATCTCAGCTTCACGCTCATGTGGTTCACCTAGACGAAGATATACTTCCCTCTGTGTCAACCACATGGATATGTGAATATACATGCTCACTCCTAAGTAGTTGAACTTAAGATTTATTTGAAGGCTTACAGCAAATTTGTTGTTCTTTAGACAGTTAGAGAGCAGGTGCACAAGATCTTGGTTGTAGAGGGCATGATAAGTTTGGTGAATAAGCCTGAGCTCTTCAGAGTTTCTATTGGTTAGTATCTCCACAAGCTTTTGGCTGTTGGTGGCACCATTACCTAATGTTCATGGAAAGGAACTAGTGAGGGACTAATGTTCATGGCAAGGAATTAGAGAGAGAGAGAGAGAGAGAGAGAGAGAGAGAGAGAGAGAGAGAGAGAGAGAGAGAGAGAGAGAGAGAGAGAGAGAGAGAGAGAGAGAGAGAGAGAGAGAGAGAGAGAGAGAGAGAGAGAGAGAGAGAGGAGAGAGAGAGAGAGAGAGAGAGAGAGAGAGAGAGAGAGAGAGAGAGAGAGAGAGTTTCATGTTATTTGAAAGCATTTCTCAATAGAAAAACATCTCATGGCAATGGTGTGTAGTGTCGTGCCACTACCAATATGTTAACAAAAGCAAAACTTTTACTTTTACCAAAGAGAAAAAGTAAGGAATGATGGTACTGCTAGATTGATATTGAAAGTACAAATAACAACATCCTAGTATTTGATTGGGCAAAAGTGGGATGTGGGGGCCGCTACTCGACATCCATCCTCCAAAGCATTGTGGACTGTGATTTCAATTCATACAGAAACTAACATAGAACCAACTACAAACACTACATTGTTTATTGGTTACCACAATCAAGCATGTTTCTATGTATGATATGAAAGCAGTGACATTGGGATGGTTTGGAAATTGTAATTTTAACTCAAACCAAACTCGAATGTCCTTGGATAACACCAGATCATTCTTCTATCTTTAGTTCTCCTAAGGTTTGCGATCACCATCAACTGTGTTTCTACAAGTGGCTACTGACTACAGATTGTATAAGTGATTTTTACCGGAAAAACCACGGTCGATGTATTGGCAATCCTGAACATATTTCTAAGAGTGTTGTGTACTGGTTGCCATTTTTGAAGTAGGCAAACAGAAACTAATATGCCCACAATGACAAAACTAATGGTTTGGTGGCTGAATTTCTTATTGCACTTCTTAAGCGTTGTTGAATTAGTCTTGATTTTATTACAGATTAAGCAATAGAACATAGGTGTGTAAATTGCCAGTAACAGTGATAAATAGAAGTCGACGATATTCTCGTTTGCATATGGTATTAGAGAAAGCATCACAACTTATCAGAGAAGCAAGTGCATTTTGGATGTGCACCAAACGACAAGCCCTATGAGGCTATGACGTATCTTACAAAAGAAACATCAACCGGGCCGCCGTCTCATTACCGGGTCCTGTTCCAGATCCAAGAAACGAACCGGATCCGGTAACCTAATGCGGTTCGAAATAAGCCCTCATCCTGGAGTATATATAGATAGAAAAAGCCCTCATCCTGGAGTATATATAGATAGAAAAAGAAAACCCTATAACAGATGCCCCCTCTCTCCTCTCCTCTCCCTTCCAAACCCTAACAGACACCCCCTCCCTTTCTTCCCTCTTCTCCCGAACCCTCCCTAATGGCTTTCGGAAGCTCTTCCCTCCTCGTCTCATCGCCCGCCGTTTATCTTCGTAAGAAGAGTTTTCTTCCATCGCCGGTTTATATTCCAAAGCCAAGTTTATTCCCTAAGGGAAGATAGACAGGAAAGTTCCGCTGCTCAAATTAGACAATCAAGAGAGTAATCGGAAACAAATTTCTGAAACGGCTCCTCAGAAGGCGTAATCTGTTACTCACGATTGAGAGTCTCCCAAGGGACTCCAGGCTATACCTAGAGAAGACTGCCGAGAAAAGTGTCAAGGAAAGTTCCAGGGTGAACATTGTGCATATTGTAAACCGACAAATCGAAGTCATCCTGGACGTAGTGATGAAGTTCAGCCATGAAGTTCTTCAGGAGGAAGTGAAGAAGGCAGGTATGGCTTAGCATTTCATTTTTTTTTTTTTTTTTTTTTTTTTTAATTTTCAAGAAAATATGGTGCATTTTTTGTTCTGTGAATAGGGTCAATATGGGGCGGGCTTTGGGTTTCTTCTGTAGAAAGAATGAAGAAAGCATTCGATCCAGATTTTCTGGCACCAAGTGGAAAAATGTAATGGGGAAAAAATATAAAATTAGAAAAGCACTTTATCTGTATGCCTCTTTTGCTCACATTTTGCCATTAGATCATGCTGATTTACATGCAATTTCCGTCTGCCCCGTTCAAAAGAAATTCCTGGGTTCGCCACTGAGTCCTCTGGACAGCATTTTTGTTTCTTTTGCTGATCATGCATCCCTCTATCCTTGGATTCTTTGATACTTTTATCAGCGCTTCCTGTACGTAGGGTTCATCTCTAATTCATCTCTGCCCTTTGTTTATAGCTTGTATATCTTCTCTCTTTGTATGGACTAGATCGAAGGAAAAACCAAATGATCCCCTTTGTATTTTAGGCACCCTTTCTGCCCCTCTTTCTTAAAGAGATGCCCACCTTTGACAAATTCACGCCATATATTCACCTACTCCTCATGAATCCAATTTTTAACTGTTGTTGGATTCATTCACAAAAATAACTGCAGTTAAACAAATTCATTGTGGATTTAAAATTCAGGGTTAAGATTATTTGATCAACATGATATTTGACCTAATATTAACCTCAAGGCCCCCTATACCCTACCCTGCGAATTTTGGATATATCATATCCAAATGGAATCTGAGAAGAGGACACCAGAGAGAAGACAATAAACATGAATAAGAGAATCTGAACTGAGAGCAGCATAGACTTTCTTAAGCCATACAAAACTAATTTATGTCTTCTTATCTTTTCATACACCTGGAAATTCTACTTGGTAGTTGGAAGTGGCGTGGCTTTTGTATTCTTTATCTACATTTCAAAGTGCCCTGAAGATTCTCCTCTGTGATTCTTTACCATTCTGGACAATGACTTCTTTTTGTGGGCCTCATAAAAGTTTCCTTAGACCAGGGCAAGCTACAAGATAAGAGCTGTCTTTAATGCACAGACCACTGATAAAGTGTAGCCATCATACATTCATACAAGTTTTAAATAGGACGGATAACGATTCGGCTTGTGGATTTGGGTGTTATTTATTATTTGTTTGTATTTATGAGGAAGTTTCAGATATAATTGTTCAAAGAAAAATGTTTACAAAATTGTTGAAATTCGGTATGCTGATCACCCGTTAAAAGAACACATGAGATACAAGGGACTGCACGAGTCCTACATCAAAAACATTCTAATCTTGAGCCCGGGTTTATATTTACCCATGGATTTCCTCCTCCAGAAGGTGTCTTTTGGAGGGTGAGGCTGTGGTGTGACAATGGTGATTAGATAGGTTATAACCTAGGGAGCAAAATCCTAGCCAATAAGGAAACAATAGGCAAAAAAGAGGAGTGTAGTAAAGATAAAAATGTTAATATGGATGCGGGGTAAAACTAGAAATGATTTTAGAATCAGATTCAGAAATGAGTGTGTATAAATATTGAGGGGTAGCATCACAGTGATTAATTGAGAGACTCCTTTGGGATGGATTGAACATGTACCATGCCAGCCAACTACGGCGATTTTGGTTCATTGGAGTTCGATTGCCCTACTTGCTTGGTTGTGATTGCTTGATTGGTGATGGCAAAGAGTAAAAACAGTCATGACATGCATATAATAAGGGTTATCTAAACAGATGACCATAATTATGTGCCAACTAAGTTACTTAGCACTAGGCCTGAATAGGCCCAATAGCAAAATAGCAGTTGAGTTAAAAGAACTAAACTTTGTAATTCAATTTCACGATGCATATTGTATATAATCATGCCATTTACTTCTGTGCATACTACACCTAGTGGGGCCTACTATATGATCAATCCAAATGGACCATCTAAACCTCTCTCCGATAGTTCATGGATCCCTTGGTGTTTGCACTGAACCAAATAAACTGGACCTTTGGATCTAGTGTTAGAACTCTTTTTAATTTGAATCCGTCAAGATTGTGGACCACAAATTAAGGGTTTATGTTTATTGGATTGATTAGAAATTTCATATTTGGGGTGGTCCCATTTGGATCTTTCAACCCCCCTTCCCATGATTTGTGTGGCCATAGGTGGGCCCAGGAAGTATTCTCTCGAG
Source organism: Persea americana (assembly GCA_029852735.1). Taxonomy (NCBI): domain Eukaryota; kingdom Viridiplantae; phylum Streptophyta; class Magnoliopsida; order Laurales; family Lauraceae; genus Persea; species Persea americana. The sequence goes on from CM056812.1 coordinate 56,472,743, forward strand.
GGAAGGAAGTGTGGCGCACAGCACTCCCCTACAATAAAATGTATAGGATCTAAAAATTAAAAAAAAAAAAAAGAAAAGAAAAAGAAGAAAAGCATCAGAAATCAAGAAAATCAGTACCAGAAGACATTTAAGGCTTCTGAATGCTGTTTCAGCTATGCCATTGCAAAATGTCAACTGCTTGCCTTGTGTCCTAATCCAGTTCAGTCAACCTGCCTCCTTGAAGAAGTAATTTTAACTTGGCTGCCTTTTCCTTTGGGTAACATGAATGTGACAATGAATTGTGCCGCTTCAGTAGCCGAGATGTCTCTCTTTATGAGATTGATTTGCGGCCATACTTTTTCAACAGGCTAGCAAACTGTAAAACAGTTGAGAATTAGTGGCTCGTGTTAAATTTGGTCTGAACAAGGCCCTAGCTCTTTTGACTTCCACATGAGTAACTACTTTCAGATGCATTTGTGATTCTTTCATTTGAGATGACTTTGGTTGTCTTGGAGAAACGGTTGATAAGCATCTTATAAAGGTTACTTTTGGAAAATTACATAAATCATAATGATGTTAAAAAAAGGGCTCTTTGCAGCCCTTAAAGTTGATAAAGACGACGGAGGGTCAAAACACTTTTTTTTTCTTTTTTTCTGATGAGTTAGCCCAGTGGCCAAGAGATGAAGGTGTAAACCATCCTGCCAGGGATCAGGGGCTATGGGAGTGGGAGTTATGTAATTTTCAAGGGTCCAAACACTTTACAGTGACGGCTGAGAACCTTTTTTTAATGATATCATGGAATAAGTGGACATTCCATGATACGGTAAAATAACCTAAATGCAAATCTCACCAAACAAAGGCGGCATTCCATGATATATTATGGAATCGGGGCATTTGTATGCCAAATCCTAACATACCTTCCTTTCCTGTGGAGCTATGTTCCATGAGTGTTCGTTCGTTCTTTCTTTCTTGCATTGGTTTTTTTTCTTCCCTTCATCAGGAATTTGAACTCCCTGTACTCCTCACCCGTGACCCACCCTGGACAATGCTCCTTCCCCTCTGACCATTTCTCTGTCACAAGTTTGACATGTGCGACAGCCATGGCCCATGGTATGGTGAATAATGTGCACAAGCCACAAGCCACCCACTTACAAGAGGCTAATACTTACTCTTACTCAAATCGAGAGCCTATTGGCCTAGATATCAAGACTGGGTTCAGCAGCTCATTCACAAAATATTATGCTATGCAATTTGTGTTGAATGTATGCCCATGCTTCTAGTTCCATCTATCTGGGCCTTTAAAATCAATATGAAGACATAAGTAATCAGACCGACCTAAGAAAGGCTTCTCATCGGGGCCCCACTTTCAAAAACCTAAACCATGTGTGCCTCAACTGATTATTATTGAACACGAGAGTTTCTCATAACATTTATTCACACGTGTTTTTTAAAAATAATCATTCTAACCATGTATAACTTATTTGAGAATTTGGCTTAAGATAGATCATAATAGAAAAACAGAATTCGTATAACCAATCTAAGCATAGTTGGGATAAAGCTTTGATGACGGATGATGATGATTCTGACCGTGTGACCGGTGCAGGTGGAACCCAAAGAATGTTCATATTCATAATAAAAGAAGAGATGGGGCTAGTTCTCTTTTCACCTTTTCTTTTCAGCTTTCCAATGTTAGTGTGAAAACAAAAACGATGAAAAAGACTGCTAGAGGCCGAACTTTTGAATATGTGGGACGCCCACTTCCTCCACGGGTCCACCTCATATATAGAGGTTTGTTTTTCAAAAAGATAAAAAGGTAGGCACTTTGGTTTCGCTAGTGGGTGCACTATCCATTTCCACAACCCCACCTCTGCAGAGGATTTTAATAATTCCATTCCATTCCACGGCCTTTCCTCAAAGAGGCCAGATAGAGTTTGACCCATTCTTGCCCACTCAAAGCATGCACCACTGGACTACTAGAGGAAAACACATGCAATGCTCCTCCCAACTCCATCCAAAACATTTCGACCCCAATAAATAAAAGAAAATTCAAACCATCTAAAGAAAAACTCCAACTATACAATGAAAAGAGTTGCAACTTGCAACGTAAAAAGAGGCATCATCAACATACAATAAGACCCCACCATCAGCAATGGATCATTCTAAATTGTCAGTCAAGTCATCCTTTCATCACAATCTATGTTCTCTTGATTCAATAACTATTTTTGTGAACAGGTTAAAATCAGGTCCTCTCCAATTGCGACCCAAGATTTTATAGTTCCTTCTATATACTGCAACTTGATTTGACCACATTGTATCATAGGATTAAAAATATTAGATAGAACCCTAATTAAAATGAATTTCATGTCCAGACAAGCAATGTGTATCTATCTCAACCCACCCTACAGGGACTATAAGATCATTGGACATGAACCTAACCACAACTCGAACCACAAATGGCAAATTGTGATCCGGTGATCCAGTCAACCATGTGTGTATATGCATTCAGGACCGCAAACTAACTCAGCCATTCTCTCGTACTTGCCCTTCCATGCAACCTGACACAAAAGCATGGTTTTGTCTCTTGCTCCGGTAGAGGTCCATTTGCTGCAACCACAAGGTTGAGAATTTGACCCACATTGCCTTGAAACAATAATAAATAAAATGGGCCTGGCGTGTAGTTGCAAAACCCTAAAAGAATCTTAATTGTATGTTTTCCTTCTTAACATTAACATGACTCCATTCTTTGTGCAAGAACATTGCATTTAATTCTAAAGCTCAAACTTTTTTTTTCTTAAACACCGTTTGCAATTGAAATGAAAACATCATTCAGGACAAACCATAATCTTCAAAAACACACTGAGGGCCTGTTTGTTTCATGTAAGTGAGAATTCCCAGGATTGTATTGGTTACAATCCAAGAATCAGAGGTGGGATTAACCCCCCACCCCACAACTGAAAACTTAATCAAGAAAATTTGGGAAATAAGTGCCGAGTCATATCACCTTAGTAATTCAAATCCTAGAAAAATGAAAGTCTAATCTACCTTGCTACCTCATATCCTTTCGCCTTCAACTCATCTCCTCCACCCCTCACCTCTTCCGTAGAGCTCATTTGACCATGATTCAATTCCTATGTATTCTATGCAAACAATTGGCGCTAGACTAGAGAAAAGGAAATTTGACAAAAGAAGGCAATATAGAAGAGAGGTGGATAAAAAGTTTTTCAATACAAGGCATAAATTTGCCATTACAGAACAAAGGCAGCCATCAAATCCCATTAAAACTAAAAAAAAGGCTTTAATAGCTTGTAGTAATCAGAGTACTCACAAACTAGAATGCAAACGCAACTGCAAACTTAGGGAAAGGAAGACAAAGTAAAACAACAAAGATTACTGAATATAAAAACGAAAAATCACAAACTAACATCAACTTGGCTCCTGGTAGGTTAGGTAATCTGAGCTGAAACTCCTAATGACATAAAAAAAAGGGCAGAAACAGCAGTAAACAAGTCGTCTTCTCCTATAGAAATCAAGCGGAGAAGCGAAACCCTAACCTGGAACCAAATTCATCTTCGACTACTCATCTTCGCGTTTGGGCGCTTCTTTGATATCATCAGCGCCATCATCCTGAATCACATAACCAATAGATTCAGATTCTACAATAGAAAGGCTCAATCAAAACAATAGAAGATTGAGAAGAACAGATCCAATACCTGCATATCGGATGTCCACAAGGTGAGATTATCACGAAGGAGCTGCATTATCAAAGTGCTGTCCTTGTATGATTCCTCTCCAAGAGTATCAAGCTCTGCAATCGCCTCATCAAACGCCTAACAAAACAAAGCATACAACACCAAGTCGAATTTTTTTATTTTTATTTTTGAAATATTTAAAGCCATGACCTTGTTTGTTTGCATCGAAATACACAGAAATCTTTTTAAGCGGTTAAAAATGATAAACAAAAGGCTAACTCAAGCATTCATTTCCCATCGTCCTTTGTTTCTGATTTCATAAAAGAAAGGGTTATTTGATGCTCATCTTCGGAAATTCACCATTGATCTTTATTTTATACTGCTTAAAAAAAGTACAATGTAATGAATTCCTATGTATTTCAATGCAAACAAACAGACCCTAAAAGTAAAGATCCAGATCTAGAGAATATCCTTCCATATACTGAGAATCCAAACAAACCGTAGTAAAAAGATCGAATCTTTTTGTTTTAAAAAGACACTATAAGATCAACAGATCGACACAGACATCACGTTTAGGTAGGAAATGACAATCCAAACCCTAGAAAGATACAGAAAGAAGAGAACATCGAAACAGATAAATGCGGAATCAAGATTCCATCTTTCTCACCTGTTTCGCCAAAGTGCAAGCTCGATCCGGAGAATTCAAGATCTCATAGTAAAAAACGGAGAAATTGAGAGCGAGACCTAGACGGATCGGATGAGTCGGTGCCAGCTCCGCCACAGCAATATCCTTCACAAAACGAAGGGAAACAAAGACTAAGGCATTACAAAAGTCCATCACAAAAATGAAACCCTAACCCTAGCTCCGATCCGGAGACCGTAACCCTAGATCTGAGCCATACCTGAGCGGATTTGTAGGCAGCGAGCGTGCTCTCAGCGGCCTCTTTCCTCTCCGCTGCCGTCTTAAACTCGGCAAGATATCGGTGATAATCTCCCTTCATCTTCAGATAGAAAACCTTGGAGTCGCCTGAAGAAGCGGAGGGGATGAGGCGAGAGTCGAGGAGGCGGAGGATTCCGTCGCAGATGGAGGAGAGCTCGGACTCGATCTTGGCGCGGTAGTCGCGGATGGTGGAGACGTGGTCTTCGTTGCCGCGGCTCTCTTCCTTCTGCTCGATGGAGGAGATGATGCGCCAGGAGGCGCGGCGAGCGCCGATGACGTTCTTGTAGGCGACGGAGAGGAGGTTGCGCTCCTCGACGGTGAGCTCGTCGGACTCAGCGGCGGCAACGGTGACCTTTTCCATGAACTCTACCATCTCTTCATAGCGCTCGGCCTGCTCGGCGAGCTTGGCCATGTACACGCTCTCCTCGCGAGGAGAAGGAGCTGCTGCTGCTGCTGCCGCCATGGATTCTTTCGTCTTTCTTTCGTTTCTTGGCTTTGAGATCTGATGATGTTTAGAGAAGAAGAACAAGAAGAAAAAGAATGAGGAGAGAAATGACAGAGGGGAAAAAGGGCAGAGATCTGTGAGTGAGCGAGGGTTTTTTCCTCTGCTTTGGGAAAATTTTAAATAAGGGCTTGAGTCTTCGATTTATTTTAAGAAAGGACATTAACGAAAAAAAAAACGTTTTCTAGAGTTCTGCCACTTATCTTACGTGTAAGCGGTGGCGGTTCTCACTTAACTGTCCATGGTTTCATCAGGGGTATGTCACATATTCTTACATGTAAGTGGCAATAATTTTCACCCTATTATTTAGGTTTTCAATATTGGGTATGTCACATTTTCTCATTTGTATGGGGTTTTGTTTTTGTTTGTGCGGGCTTTTTTTCCTCTTATGGGGCCTTTCTTCTCTTGTATGTGAGATCTCTCTCTTGGATCCCAACCCCCTTGACAGGGTTACAAAGAAAAAAAAATTAATTTCTAAATTCTCGCATTAGTCTTTCAATTTAAGGTCATCTATCCATTTAAAGAAATATTCTAATGACTTTTTACCCATCAAAATTATAAATATCCAACTTATTCTTCATTTACAGAAATGAAATGCTTTCCACAACTGCTACTTTCCACCAATCATCATGAAGACTCTGGCTATCCTTGATTGCTATAAAGATGTCGGTGCTGTGAAGAGAATGCAGAAAATATAAATGAACTGAAGAGAGCTTTATTTTAATGCATGGTATTTTGTGTATCTTTTGAAAAAATGGGGGTAAATTTCTTCGAGAAATACCTCTAAATTGATGGATATGTTTAATTTAAGCCTTATTGAAAACTTTAAGGATTAACTTAAGTTTTTTTTATAAGAATCAGTATTTTTCATTAAAATAATGTAAAGACTTGCGGCCTTATTTGAAATTTCAATGTTTTGAGCGCTCCAGCTCATGCGTGAAACGGGCTTGCTCGCGCCTACAGCTACAAGTCCCCTCGCTCAAACGAAATGTTTCGGTTCGTACATGCCGCACAGCATGCTTGTGTGTCGTACATGTGGGTCCTGCAAAATATCGTTTTAGAATTATCATCCGGTAGGAATAGGATGTTTGGCAGCTATCACAGGGGAGTGGGACACACCCGCCAAGGCCGCCGTGGATTTCCAGGTTACGGGCTAATATCAAAAAGTGAATCCCAATTCCTCTAAAAACAAGGGTATACTATAGCCTCAAATTTCTATCCATGGGAGTGGGTCCTATTGTATGATTAAGTGCATGACGGAAACGGGATTAATGCCACATCAGCATTTAGTCATAGATTTCAATCATGTGTTCAGTCCGACGGTATGACTCACTCCTACTAAATTACTCACAGTTCATCTTTAACATTTCGGATCATCTCTATATAGAACCCATGATAAAGTTCTTAGCATCTATTATACGATTCTATTTAATGGAAGATCCAAATTGAGGACGTTTGTTCGGTTTTAAGTTTTTCTTTTATTATCAATCCATTGCTTTTGAAGAGGTTTCTAATACTTTTACCCTAAAAAAAACAAAAAAGAAGAGGCATATAGTACATACGTGTTCTTAATCACTGGATTTTAATGTCCTTCTGTATCTTGTAAGATAGAGGGCCTTACAAATTCTTTCACACACTACATTTTAATCTGTACTTACTATGTAAAGAACCTATTTTAGTTTTCAAGTGATTCTTTTTTAAGTTTTATGTTTCAAATATTTGGAATTTGGTGGCTAGCCTTTTCTTGGTGGGGGTCACCATGACAACTCTTGATTCAATTAAGGGCTCTGACAATCTGACTCAACTTGAAAGCTAATGAAGGAACTCGATCTGGTCTTTAAGTGGAGCTCGGGTTAGGGTTTTCAATGTTAAGCTGAACTCAATTAAGGCTCAGCTTATCAAGTTTGCATTTAATATGATGCCAAGTTGAGCCTGTTATGTTACAAACAAACCCACCCTCCCCATCATATGACCTTACTTTATACTATATGAAGTAAGGTTTTATATGTGAAATTTCATTAGTGCAATCGGTAGTAAGGGATGCCATTTTCCTAGATGAATCAGGATCCTCTAAGTGTGTCTACGCACGTGTTGCCCTCATGTGTGGTAGGCTGTCTGCGGTAATGTGTATGACCGTGAATGGTTCACTCATCAGATCCAAACTCTTTCATGTTTTTGGAAAAATATTAAAACATTCACTAGTAAACCCGACCCAATCAGTTGCCTTTTGATCTCCACTCTCTCCTTCATCCATGTATGCAGTTAGAAAATGAGTTCCCAAATGTGCAAAGTAATTGAATTAGATAGGGTTTAGTTAAAAATTCCTTTCTAACCTGCTCCTAATTGTCTAATTCTTGTTGCATTATAAAAGTATGTTTGTGCAACCACTTCTCACATTTTTATGTGGAAAGTGAAATATTTTTCCCGTGCTGAATGTTTCTTGTTTGGTGTACATGTTTTTTTTTTTTTTTTTCTGGAAAATAAAAAAGCGAGAAAACATGTTTGTGCAGCCAAGTTTCCTTTGAAAAAGATGAAAAAAGTGCCGCTTTTTTGCAAAAATAAAAAATTCATGTGTGATGGTGGAACCACTTTTTTCAAATTTTTGCTAATCCATAGAAAGGCATTTAGGACGGAGGGGTAAAACTGATTTTCTGCCTGAACGGCACAACTTAACATCCCTTCAATAGGGCCTTCTTTCTTTTTGGAATTGGCATCGAATTTGAAATGGACTCATTTTGGAAACCGTGTTTTCTTTGGTGCTCTTGCAATTTGTTTTTAGTATTCTGGTAAACCTGCTATCAAGAGGGTTTCCCCTAGCAAATGGTTTGTTAATTGAGACATAATATTGTGGGGGCCCAGTGTCTCTAAATGCACTACTTGTCTGAAATAGGTGTTTACCAAAATCAGTTCTGTCAGACACTATCAGATATTCGGCCCACAATAATTTGAATGGTTTTTTTAATATTAAGCTATAGGGCCGCGAGTCACCCTTGAGTGAGGCAAGTAGACCTTAGATGATATGAGAGAGCCCTCGGGTGAGAGAAGGTGTGAAGCTAGGGGGTCAAACTTATACAGTCAGATGAGAACTGCCGTCTGATGAGAGGCCTCTTACTTTATTTGGCCTAAAGTAATATGAATGGTTGAAATGTTACTTTTTTTTTCTTTTACTTACCATTTCCTTCACCTTACTGGTAGTGAAGAAATTAGTTCAAAGTCTCTCTCTTGGAATACAAAATCTGCAGAAAATCTATGCATGTGACTATTTGTTATTTGGAGCATATTTTGCAATTTCACAGAGTCCTTGACACTACACAAAATATAGCATAATGTCTACTCAGGGATAAGATTTGGAAACTCTCACCAAAATGGATAATGAATTGACAAATATCTTTTTGCCATTTTCTGTAAAATTCTCTCTCCTCGGAAAATGAATGATGGTACACAAAGCATATAAACTATGAAGTGATCTCTGTATACTTCAAATTCCATGGCTATGATAATCCTTAGTAAGTTAGAAAAACAGATAACTTTACTGGCCATGATTCTAGATTCTAGCCTACTGCAGTAATTTAATTTTAGCTTTGAACTTATATATGGGAGACTATGGCTAAGACACTTTCGCATGGACACATTTTCTCGGGCTTTAGAGCCATGGCGAAGCTTAATGACCCTACGACCTTGCTCTCTCATGACATGAGCTTGTGTGGGTTAGCTTTCAATCTTTACATTGTCGACTCCTCCTTCAATATTAGGTCTTAGTTGATTGAATAGTAGGCAGCATCAACCCATCTTTGGTTGATGAGAGCACAATAGGTCATAATCCAGTTCTTATGACCTGGTGCTGGACAGCAACACGAGCTACAATAATCAAGTGATGAATTTTCATACATCCTGTAAATATAATCCTCCAAAGTCCAAACACATAGTCGAGCTCATTAGAGCATATAGAATGTAATTTTCATGGAGACACTTTTCATGTTACCAATACCATCCCAAAAATCACTTTGCGCACAGTATCTTTGGGGAGGAATCCTCTCTAGTTTTCCTCGATTTCAAGAAAAATCTAGATTTGAGTGAAGAGAGTAAAAGTGAGAAAGGATTTTTCAAATCCTCTAAATCTATAAAAAATCATCTCTTTCATTGATTCCTCCATATCCACCTCCCCATATCGAATTTTGCAAATCCGCAAAGTTAAAGAAGCATCTAAGCTACAACTCTTTGTAAGTGTTTTCCAAATCTAGAATACAGTAGTTCTTTTCTTAAATTTTTTTTTTTTTTTTTTTTTTTTTAAGAGAGGACAGCCTTGTTCTATGTTTACCAAATATGCCCATGTGTACTCATCCACCATGTGATTCATGTGGCTCATTGTACGGCCAAAGGGCCGAGAAAGGTACAGAGAGGTTCGACCGAAATCTTATCCGATTTAAAAGTTTTGGCAATGGGCACGTGAATGTGGGTGGACCACTCCCACCAAACTCTATTCAATGTGAAATTAGTGATCCTATATGGTCAGGAATGATGTTCCCACGTGACAGGAATATAACACCATCCGTATTAACAGGACACGCCAAAAGCACCCCTTTATTAAATTTTAACCAAACTCTCCCAATGAGTAAAATGTGATTGGCACTGGTCGGTGGATCTAAAAAATTCTTCTATAGTGTATCTTTTGATATAATTTCTTTTGTTACTTATTAAATTACAACTCCATGATGTAAATGAGGTTGTAAAAGAAGGACTACATAAAAATAGAAAACTTTTTCATGTGCTGTGGGCTTTCTGGGAACACTCATTTGGACCATCCCAAAGGCAGGACCCTTCTGATCTCATGAGTCCTACCATGATGAAAGCATCGATCTAAATGTAGCACATAGCCCAGAAGTGCATGTGAAAATCTTCCATATATATGATTTGGGCTCAATAAACTTTCACTTTAGAAATTGGTGATTGCCCTATAATTTGATCATGTCTGAACTTCTAAAGGAGAAGAAGAGGAATTTAGTAAATTTCCAATCTTAGTACAGTGGATTGATGAAGAAATTGTAGAGATTAGACATTCACCATAAATTTTGGTACCCTCCTCCATTCCAATATCATATTGTGCTATTTAAATCTATTCAAACCAATGGAAGATTGCCCCAAGAAGTGAGATAGTGATGGCCCACCAACATAATTTAAAGAGGAATTTACCTGAAAAATCACCTTAGATGGATACTAAACCAAAAAACTACCCCAATAGTTCATATGATACAAAAGTGGTCCCCTAAGACTACTTTTATTTTTTTTATTTTTATTAAAGTTTTCATTAAGCGACGACGTTGTTACTCGTTTAAACCTTATAAAACTTACGAAACCCTATTTCCCTTTTCTTCCTCCCCATCGTTGTTTCCCGTTTGACGATTTCATTGCCTCTTTCTTCCTTAACAATCTGCAACGTGGTTGCAGAGGTTGTTTTCCAACCTCTTTTGGATTCAAGCATCATTGATTCAAGCATTTTATCATGTGGAGGTATTTTTCTTGTCGTCTTCCCGTTGTTTGTTTTTCAAAATGATGATTTGTGTGGGTTTCTTCATTTCTTTTTTATTTTCTTCAACCTTTTTTTCTATTGCCGCATCCTAAAATTGTTAATATTCATCTCAGTCAATGTTTCGAATTATTTGAGGCCAATTCTTAGAACCATGCGGTTATTAGAAATTCTCCCATTTTTTATCTTTTGCAATGTAGTAGGGTATAATTGGATACTTGTTAGAGATTGATTTTTGCTGGGTGGTGATGGTTATGGCGTTTTTGGAAGACAACTTGTTAGGTGTTTGTTGGAGGGAAGTGATGGCAATGGTTTCAATATGAAGCTTTTGAACTTGTTTTTAGTGTTTTATAATTTTACTTGCAGTGAAGCATGCAGTGGATGTATGCTAGTTTGAATTTCAAAAACTTATTTATTTGGAGCATGTCGTGGCTGTGCAAAATACAATGAATCATTTAGGGCCCGTTTAGTAATTTAACTTCTACAGTTAAGTGAAGGAGTGTCATGTCACAACAGCTGGCAAAATCATTTCACTGCTTTCGATAGTTCCTGGCCTACAGTTCTGTGAATGTGCCACACCGTTTACGACACAACCGTCCCACCTTATTTGCTTTACACCACATGCCTACCATACATGCATGATGTGATGGTGAAGTATATTAGAAGTTGCATTTGAAGCGAATAGATAAAAGCAACCTTTCCCATCAGGCAACGATGACTGAATGCTACTGGTAGCTGAAACGGAAGTGGTGGAAAGAAGCAAGAGAAAGTCATCCCTACCAAAGATCATTCAATGAGTATTATTACATACCAACACACGGCAGATCTGCGTAATGAGGAGATCAAGCTCTCTTGAGAAACAGGGCTCCAAGGACGTTGAAACAATCCTACTTCCTTGATCCGAATCTGGTGCCTAACCCTAAGGAAATCTACATTGTATAAGCCCTAGCAATTGGGAAGTCCATGATTTTCATCCCCACACATCTAGAGATGATACCTGCAAGATGCGTCCTGTCACCCTGATGCCCGAATATGCCCCATCTCTACTATAAGATTTGATGCTCCCTCTTTTGGTGATCTTACTGAGACGTCCCTGTGCAGTAAGTGTTCCATCTCTCAACCATATGATCAATACACATCAGATCTAGTCACGTGTGTGACTGATTCTCCGCGGATTTGTAAGATCTAGATCAAACGGCTAATTCGAAGAAACCCCCTTAAACCACAGTACAAAAACGCCTATAAGAAGGCACTCTAAGGATGGCTTGTGCTGCAACATGGTCCAGGAGCAACTGGTAGGGAAGATGGCTTCTAATGTGCAGGCTAACGTGTCGTTGGAGCAGCAAAGTAATCACAAAATCTAGTAATCTATAGACTGATAATTCTGCTCTAATATCATATGCTTATAGTGCATGCTGATAATGGTTGCATCATACACTGCAACCATCTACTGTGTTGAATTATGTCCCCATTAATCAACTATTCCACCTAGGTTCCTTGCTGAAATTTGTTTTGTCTCTCTGTTGTCTCTGTACTTAACTTTTCCGCTTGTTTGAAGCATGTTCCATCAATAAATGTTTTAAAACACTTGCCTTTAAAAGGAGATATTGACTAGACAGGCCATTCTCTGCCATCACGATTGTTTATCCAGAAGTGACTGATGAAGTGGTTAAAATGTATTATGGGTGGTGAAGATTTCTATTATGCTGTCTAACTATATTTACAATAATTTTTTAATTCCAATTCTCGTACAAGTATACTCACCGATCACCAAGCTGCATGAAATGCAAAATACCATTGTCACTGTTGAGAAAAAACATCATTTGTAAGGCCACTGTAAATGTAGGGCGAACGTACATTTGTAAATAGTTCAAACAAGAGGAGGAGAGAAGCCAGGAACAAGAAAAAGAAAGATGTCTCGGCAGTTCTCTAGGCAACTCTAGCAGCCTAGCAAATGTAGGTTGCGGCTGAAGCTGCAGTAATCTTCACTTGGCAAAATAAAAGAGAATCTATGAAAAGGCGGGGTTCTGAACGAGCACATTATCTATCTAAACTTACAAGGGGGAGGGAGGAGGAGTGTATTAGTCAGCTCAGACTAGACAAAGCAATCTTTGATTATCTGTGTGAACTTCTAAGAGTAAGGGAGCTGCTGCAAGACAACCGTGAGGTTACCGTTGAAGAGGAGGTCGCTGTGTGCCTCCACATTCTCGCACACGCTGTGAATAACCGAACAATTGCCTCGAGGTCCATGAGGTTAGGGGAAATGGTAAGCAGACACTTTCACGACGTGCTCAACGCGATCCTCATGCTCTCTCCTAATTTCAATCGTCCATTAGGACATCATGCACTCAGAAGACCACCCAATTTCGAGGTACCTTGTAAACTGGACAATTGATGTGATCATTTTCAAATGTTCACATTTTCATGTGCAATCTGTCATTGTGGGCGTACATAAATGCACCGGGGTTCCTCACTCCATACCGAGGAGTTCAGTATCATTTGAAGGACCACCGCGGGCGGACACAGACAATGCAAAGGAACTTTTTAACAAGAGGCATTCTCAGGCGAGGAATGTCATCGAAAGGGCATTTGGCTTGCTTAAAGGCCGCTTCGGAATTCTACTGACAGTACCCCAATATGAATTCACCCATCAGGTGTCGATAGTGCATGCCTGCTGCACATTGCATAACTATATCCTCTCGGTCAAAGTGATGGATCAGTGCCTGATGGGGACGACAACGAAGCATCTGATGTCGGTGATACTGTCCATGGTGATGATCCAATCGATGAATATTATCTAGTGATCGTGTTCAGGCTGTACACTCAGCAAGAGATGGATGAGTGGCACCCATTTCGAGATAACTTTGTCGTAAGAATGTGGGAAGAATACCAGTCCAGTAAGGGTCATAGAACTATCTAAGGGCTCATGGAAATTTACTGTTTGTAGTTGTGTTTTGTTCTATATAGTAACAAACTATTTACCAACCTTATTTGTGGAACACTCTGTCAGTTCAAACCGTATTATAGCTTGTTAATGATGGACCATGACTGTTATGAAAATTTTCCAAGAATACTTATTTTTTCGTTGTTTTGGTATGGATGGCACCCACAACTTTATATATATATATAATTGTTATCATTGATATTGCTCTGTATAGCCCCTCCTATGCCGCAAAGGAAGAATCATATTTTCAATGCCGAGATGGACGAAGTACTACTGGAACTCATGCTGGAACAGGTAACAATGCGAAGGAAGGGTGACCGTAGCTTAAAGGACAAGGCATAAGTGGCCGTTGTGAGCGCGATGACGGCAGCAAACAAGGTTGGAAGGGTCTTGACAGAGAGCACGAAAAGAAACCTACGCAAAAATTAAAAAAAGCAATACACTGTCTATACATAATTACTAAATGCTTTCGGCTTTGGCTTAGATAATGCAATGAAGCGCATTGTGGCTAGTGATGAAGTTTGGAGGGATTGGCTTGTGGTTTGATGGCCGAATATCTAGACACCTATTAAAATTGCTTTAATTTGATGCCAACAACATTAATTATATCTCGCAATGCAGGGACACCCGGATGCACATTCATAGCATTGGAAGGCATTCAACTACGACAAGCTATCGCTTGTTTTTTGCCGCGATGTTGCAACAGGCAACTTCTCCCAGTCATCGCAGAATGCCATGCTAGCGAACAACTCCCAGTCACCCACAAACACCCACGCCATGTCTGGAAATGCCAAAATAGGAATCGAGGACTGCCTTGAGGAAATACGCATGAGTACTGGTGTTGGGGGGGGGGGGGGGGGTAAAGTTCAATAGGCTCGAGAAAATGGATGAGAAAGGGCACAAGCATGACATAATTCATTATAGGTTTTAAGGAAGCCTCCGGTGTGATAAGCAAATCAATCGAGGAGGTGGTGGCTCATACGATGCCGGATCCGTCGGAGTGCCTCTCAGAGACCATTGCATCAGAACTAGAAAATATACTAGAGTTGTCCCCTGCTGATTTGGACATTGCACATGAGTGGTTGAACAACAGCTTGGACAGTTCGGCGGCATTCCTTTACTCAAAGGAAAAGTTGGCCTGGATCTTCCGTCGCCTGGAGCGCATGCACTGGGAAATTGGACTCTGAATGCCTATCTGAGTAGCAACCAATGTCCACTATCTAGCTTTGTGTTCTAACTCTACTAAAATTTGGAACTGATGTGTATTAATATTGACTTACCTAACTCCACAACCTGCTAACTTTCCTCCAAGATTGGTTGGGGCCGTACGTCTTTTGAAAACGGTTAGATCCACTACAACTGCTACTATAGTGCTGGTAAATACTTTATCAGCCAGATCTGATATTTTTGGAATCGATAAACCTTATTGCTATTATTAATGTTATTTGCATCCCAGATGTTAGTGGCTAATTTCCTTTTATTTAGGTGGTACTGTAAACCCCCCCTTGTAGATCATTCAATCTCAATTTCCTTTGGATGTTCATCTTTTTGCAGGACATGTGAGGCCTCACCCCTTCTAGACCCTCAATTTGAATTTGAATACTATATTTTAGCTTAAGAGTAGTTATTTATACTAATTATGGAGTTTAGTAAGGGTAGTCATGTATTTTCCTAAGTTTTAGTTAGATTAGTCTAGTTGTGTAATTTGTAGAATTTATAAGGAGTTTTTTTTATAATTTGTAGAGTTAGTTAGTGAGTTAGTGGCCCTAGCTAGATATTAGTAATTATTATAAGGGGGTCTTTACTTGAGAAGGTTCTAGAAACCTCACTTAAAGACCAAACTACCCATAACCCTAACCCTAATCCTATTCAAACTTAAAGGGTATTTTAGTCCCTAGCCCAAACCCAACCTATATATATACCACACCCATCCCATGCCATATGTTGGCTAACACCTCCCATCTCATTTCCCTCTCTTTTCCCTCTTCTTCCCTCATTTCTCTCCAATTCTCCCATCTCTCTCCCTCTCTCTCTAGAAACCCTAGATCTAGACTCCAAGAAGAAGAATAAGAAGACTATCTACCCCAATTCCAGCAGCAACTTATCATAAGGATCTTTATCTCTATCTTGCTAATCTCTCATTTCTCTTCAAATCAAGGTATGAGCCTTTTCTAGCTCAATTTCATTAGAAAGCCCTCTTTCTCTCTCTAGATCTCCTTCCTTATAACGATTCTCTTGTGGATGTGGGAATAGGAGTAGAGATCTCTTTTAGATCTGAGATTTTGGGCTGGTTTGGTGATTGGAAAGGCCATAGGAACTGGGATCTTCTTTTGGAGCTTGGATCCCTATTTTCTCTCTCTATCTCTTGCAATTGAATTGAGGCAAGTGCAATATGCTTGCTTAATATAGAATGGATGTTTACTGTTTGTGATTCTGAATTTTATATTCAATTGATGTTAAAATTATTAGATTTACCTTTGAGCATGTTTTCATGGATGGTTGGCCATTGATGGATGGGTTGATCTCATTTAGAAGATTAATGGCCCATGGATTGGATGTTGGATGTATATTTGAGTGCTTTTCATGTTTCTGGATGTTTATGTGGTGTTTAGACGAGATTGGATGGAATTGGGTGGAAATTGGAATGAAAAGGAAGAAATCCAGAAATTCTGGAATTTACAACAAGCCAGTGTGCCAGGTGACCAAGCTCAGTGCAGGTTGGCCGAGCTCAGTGTTTGACCGACTCAGTACTTGGCCGAGCTCACTATTTGATCGAGCTCAATACTTGACCGAGCTCAGTACTTGACTGAACTCAGTTGACCGAGCTCAATACTTGACCGAACTCAGTTGACCGAGCTCAATACTTGACTGAACTCAGTGCTTGATTAAACTCAATACTTGGCCGAACTCGGTTGACCGAACTCAGTTGACCGAGCTCAGTGCTTGACCGAGCTCAGTACTTGACCGAACTCAGTTGACCAAGCTTAGTGCTTGACCGAGCTCAGTGCTTGGTCGAACTCAGTGCTTAACCGAACTCAGCGCTTGGCTGAGCTCAATACTTGACCGAGCTCAGTGCAGGTTGACCGAGCTCTGAGCTAGGTGACCGAACTCTGAACCAGGTTACCAAGCTCTGTGCCAGGTAGACCGAGAATACTGGAATTCCAAGATAAAGAAGCTGGAACATGGAACCCCTTTCAGCCAGGATCTCCAATGTGCGCGGTCGACCGACCAGGCCAGGAGGTCGACCGAGCACACAGGAATTTCCGAAAAAAATTAGGCTTTGCCTGTAGGGTGTTTGTTTGTCTGATCTCAGTGTGCTAGGTCAACCGCCCATGCCAGGAGGTTAATCGAGCACACTGTGTACAGTAACCTTCCCAGATTTTGGTTTCTAATGTTGTGATCGTTCGTGGGGCCCATTGACCATCTAAGTGGACTTTTATTAATGTGCCAAGCACGAGTCGATGGTATGGCTCAACCTCGACTCGTGGGGACCACCAAGTAAGGTCTAGGTTGTATATTCAACGATGATTCGGTACTTAAATGTTGTCGATGATGCTTGTAACTTATGGAGCACCAAATACAATATCCTTTGGCATCTGAGACTCCATTTAGAGATCGAATTACCTGAGATGTGCCTGGACATGAAAGTGGACCAATACTTAGGTTGGACTGTTGATATCTCCTGTTGATTCATATACTTGGAGATTATTCTCATTAAGTTATAAATGTCACTCTATTGTCCTTACTGTTGCTCATACCTATTAATTAAATAGAAAATGGATGATCTGAACCTATGACTACTTAGAGGTGACCTGGTAATATGATTGGGTGAACACTAACCGTGTTTGTGGATAGGCGGGCCCTTTTATGGCCTAAGATTGGATGTTGAATACTCTAGGATGGAAAGGTTGTATTGTACTAGAATTATAACTCGTTATGAATGAGAATGGACTGTATATCAATGGAAATAGACCTGTTACCTTATATGGACTGTTATAGACCGGGCCATATATTGGTGGGCTTCGGTATGGATCCAATGATTGGACTTGGACCTAGATTGTGATCCATGGATTGTATTGGGTACTTGGACCTCTTAGGGACTTTGTTAGGATCTAGTTCACGCAAGGCAAAGCCTAGACAGACACAAACCTTTATTGTTTCTTGAGTTGGCACAGATATTCACTCAGTTGTTCTAAGTTCAGCCTTTGGACTGATCATCATTGGTCGGATCTACTATGAGTATTGAGTGAGCTATTATGATGAGTATTGTTATAGATGGACGGTGAGATACCGGGTCTGGTCTCTGAGTGATGAGTGTGGTGAGAATGTTGTTTGCGGGGCTTGTTATTCCCCAGCACTGGTGAGGTTTCCTTGTCGTGACTGTGTTCAGTATGGGAGGGCCGCAGCATAATATCCTGCGGTATCCAGCTCGTGTGAATGTGCCACATTGTTTAGATTAGATATCTTATTTACTCTAATTCTAAATGCTTATCCTGCTCAACTGCCTAGAATCCATATTATTGTTACTCTCTTAACTTTATTATTGTTTCCACTCTTTTGATGCATTATCCTATATTACTTGTATACTGTAACTTGCCAGATCTTTAAATCTGATACATTCTTGGTGTTTAGGTCTTGACCCCGAGTATGGGGACAATGCATTCGCACTCGTAGAGGCACCCATAGCAGGAGACTACGGATGGGGACTGGTCAACCAAAAGGTTGAGCCGGAGGTTGGAGAGCCAGCACCTGAGGTTTGAGCGTCTATCTTTGTTTGGGTTTTTTAGCGATTTCTGCAGTGAGCTGGGTAGTAGTCAAATATGTAATAGATCCTTGTTCTTATCAATTGACATTTTTAGACTGGACTTCAGTCCCGCTTACATTTGATATATCATGATACCTATAGCTTCCGCTTTACTTCTTACGCTTCCGCAATTTAACCATTGATATTATATTGTTCAAAAGTTTTAAATTGGACCTCACTGCGGACCTACAATCTTAGAAGTTTTCGAATTTTCCGGGAAGTAGCGTGCCAACTTCGATACCTTGACGGTTTTCTCGATATACGGAATTAGGGCGTTACAGGACATGCAGTGGATTCATATGCGAATCGAACTAGTGTGGTAGCATCAATATGTCCATCATTTCAGTTAATAGTTGTTGTTCTCTATGACCACATGCATTTGAGTGCAGCCATTATTATTACACATTATTTCGTATATTAATTTACCTTCTTTATGACCGATTGTGCTTCCTTATGTCAGTTGCAGGTGGATTATGTCACGAACGACAATTTTAATGTATTCTCATGAGCTGTTTGACTTTTACTTTTTGTCTTTTCCTAATTTTTGTCATTGGATAGATGTTTTCTTTTTTCATCTACAGTAATCAGAAGAGCTAGGATGGATTGTGGTGCAGAGTAACCGGTTCTTCTTTCTGTCAATTTCTGCCATATCCACCCTCACCGACAGCAGGCCGGTAGGCAGTCCTTTGATTGAAGTGGTGTTGTTTACGCCTTTGTCAACCGGCCACATGCTGAAGCCATTGTCCCACAAAAATTGTGGTTTTTATTATGTGTAAGTTTAATGTCACAATCTGCTACATCCAATATTAAAGTAGCAACAAACTGTCAATGTGGAGGTGGCGATATGCATCTATTCACATCCCATACGAAGTCCAATCCCAACAGGAAGTTTTGGGGATGCCCTAAATGGACAGTAAGTTAGCTATGTGGTTTGATTTCCTACGGCACAACATAATGCCTCTATACCAATCTCATGCTATTATCCTTCATGTGATTTGCATAGGAAGGACACGGATGCGGTGCCTTTCTCTGGAAAGACAGAGTCTCAATCGATCGCTCTACTGTTTCAGATGTGGTGCAATGTCATATAATAGACATTTGTCCTGACTTGCAAAGGCTATCATCCAGTCTAGACGGATTGAAGAGGGAAATTGAGACGCAAAATCGACTTGTACAATTGGACATGGAAAGGAAACATGAGAAGAAAAAGTTTGTTGTTAAATAGCTCCTCTTACTAGAGAATATTTTTTTTGTTCTGCTGGTTACGGCCTTCCTTATCTGTGCTAGAATATTTATGTGTTATATGTAGCCCGTTTGCTACGCTGCACCCTAACACTATTGTGTACGCGGGAGGTAGCTTATTATTATGTATGTTTCTCGATTATATATCGTTTTGAGTTGTTGTTAAACACATGAACTGCAGTTTGTTAAAAATTGGGTGGTGAAGGCTTCCTACCATATTTGAAAAGTTCTTGAATTTGGAGAAGCTTGATGCTAAACAGATACAATGCAAGTCACACTACAATTCTGACTCTCTTTGGAAATTTTTAGATTGAAGGACCAGTTTAGTATTGACCATGGACACCAGCATGCTTCCACTTTTTTCCGATTCAGTACCCTAGTTTCTAGGGCCCCACCGTCTAGGATGTCATTGTGGAGTCAACTACCTAAAAAATCAAAATTGAAAATGAGTTTGCTGCCCTACCACTAGAACTCACAATAGTTACATGCCACTACCATAATCAATGTTGCATCAATAGGTTAGTGTGCTCATTAACGAGGGGGGGGCATTTAAGGGGGCTCGTAGTGGCCATTGCCCCTCCAACTGTTATCAAATACAATATTCTATTTACAAGATGCAATACACATTTTTATGCTGTCCTGTCAAAATCATTTTGACCAGACTACCCCGATAGATGGTGATGAATTACTGGGTCTGCCCTTTTAGAAGAATCATCATTCCTCAAAATAATTGAAGCCAATGGCTTAGAATTGTAAGCTTAATGTCACCTACAACTAATTGATCAAATAGCAGAACATAAGTCGACGTGAGTCTATTTAAGTATGAGCTGGCATGAGTTCATATAAATGTGAATCCTCATACAGCTGCGATCGTGCTATTATGGCTGAACAAATTGGCACGGTCGACTTACTATGGTCACACTTTCCATGTAAGTAGGGGTTTTAAAAAATGACATATCTTTCATAAGTTCGCACCTATGTCTATTTACAATACGGTTATGTACGTATGGGCGAATATTTCTTTATTACAACTGAATGTCCTTCACAAGTCCGCACCAACTTTGCAGCAGCACCACTATTATAATAGCTCCAAATTCAATAGGTCAGATAGATGTATGGAGAACATGGCTGGAAAAAGAAGCAGGAACTGATTGCCATATGCAGATAAGGTTCCAAGAGAAAGTGACATGGATAAAAAATAGAAAAAGTAGATGCAACAGACTGATTCTAATTCAAGAAAGTTCAAATTAGTGCTTGCAAAGTAGTCCATTCATTAAGCCTCATAACTTCTTGGCACCATCGCGATTCTCGGACGACTTCAGATGATTACTGTACATGTCATGAACCATCTTTTGCTGGAAGAACCACATGTTTGCCTGTGAAAATTTGAGCTGCTTGCCTTTATCAAGATGATCTGCAGTGGCCAAGACAAAGATACTGCAATCATCGCGGAGTACAAATCGAAGGAAGTTAATTATTAAACAATGCAGCCAATATTTGAAAACACACTTTGCATGGTTGATCAATTTTTTTTATCCGAATTAAATGAAGGGATAAGCCAAATGTAATGCAGACGTGAGGCCGACCTGTTACCCTGTTGTGGACAGTCAACAGCTTTCCTAATCTCCCAATGGTCCAGCCCATGCTATCCTCTTGACTCAAACTCTGCACGGACGAATGATTTCTGCAAGAGTCTCGATATATAGAGTCAATTTAGACTATCGTGTAAAACAAGCTAGAGTGTAGAATTCTAGATCAAGAAGTCTTACAAATTATCTTGCGTAGACAAAGTGCCTCTTCTGCCACCCCATGGTATTGTAATACTCCCATTTCTTGTCAGCCGGGTATGCCACTAAGAGGAAGAAATGACTTTGGTGCTAAACAGGGAGGATCAACGACTGAAATTGTTCGAATGTCGGGCTCCAATAGATATGGAGTGCTTCAGCGCAAGCTTTAGTCCATCCTCGGTCACGCCAGCTCTGCAATCTAGTCATGCAGGAGTAATGTCCGTGAGGTGAAGTTAATAAAATTTGTAGGGCGCATATCAGGTAGATATAAATTCTTCACGATGAGATCTTACCGCGAGGGTGCTCGGGAATATGTAGGTGCTCACCCCTTGTCCAGCGGTGATAGTAAGCCAGTAATCCATGATCTGTGTGTCATTAAGAGATTTATTATTCAACGCGTTTAATTCCAGTCATTACAGGCTACAGGTTCTCAATACCGATTGATGTTAATTTATTTGATAAGTTTAGTGAAATTACTGTCGTACTGATCCAATGTCTTTCCAAGACATGCTTCAATTCTTCAACAGTGATGTAGTTGCACACAACACTTAATTTGTCATGGTTGCACAATGAGGCAAACATTAGCTAACGTAACACGGTAAGATATGAAGGATTATAAAACAATTTGGGGGGGGGCGGGGGGGGGCGCGACATGCGCATTTCTTCCATAAATCATCCAATAGTCTAACCTCATCGTCGGATAGCTTATATTTTGGTTTTGGCATCGAAGCATGCTCCATCGGTGTTGATGGATACGGAGATACAAGAGCAGGTAGTCGTCATGGATTGTTTGCCATTTCCGAGCGATTCTCGCTGGACTTTGAAAAGGTGCCTTGCGTTTGGAAGTTTTTGTCGCATCGTCAATGTCTGCACACGATGTCTTCATTTGATGTGGTCGCAGATTGCTATCTGCAGCTCTTAGTGACCTGGCTTTATCCGGGACAGATGATTGTACAGGAATTCTAGACAACCAATTGGTGCTACTATCATGTGGGGGAAAATCAAGATGCATTAGAAATTTGTATTGTTTCGCGGTGACGTTGCTATAGTGGGAGGGCTCTAGTCAATGGATCTTGGTACTTATGCTGGAGTTTTGGCTGCTGACGCTGCTATTCATGAGCCCTTTTAGATCCCACATTTCTAAGGCCTCCAGTGATACAATAGCCCCTCTAATAGCTTGGGTCATCTTACTGATCCTTAACGAATTTTGATACAGGTCCATGGAACCTTGATCTGGGGTCATGCATGCAATCACTCCAAGTTGCCATTGGAGGAAGAGGTCGACCTAGAAGATTAACATATAAACCGCGATATATAGACAACATAGCGTTCAAAGAAAATAAAAAGTCTTTGCTTAACAACCCGTTACCTTTTTAAGTGCATTATCAACCCTTTTCTTGTGGCTGTCATCTGATTGAAATGTTTACTTCCTTGTTGCATGGAGATACCAGTTGAGATACTCTTCGCGGTCTCAGCCATTGCCCTCCGCCAGATCCCCGCTAATCACCGTGGTCTTTCTGGCCTCCTAAGCTTCCAGAAATATCTGGTTTCTTGTTCGATAATCAACAAGAGGCTTTCTCGTCGACCCTCTGCCATATGTGAAAAGAAGGCGGGACAGGTTGAATTAGGTCAAATTGCAAGTATACCCTATCGGCATTGTGTCTCTCCATAATCCAACAGTATATCAATGGAGCAGTGGAATGGAAGATGCTTCTATCCTGTTCATCGAAAATGGCATCCAGCTGTTCAGCCCACTTCAAATATGGTTGATCATCAACCTGTCCAACAACATTAAAAGTGAATTATACCATAGCTGGGAATTACTGGTCCGTGTCGTTGGTAATCAACTGACTGGATACAAGTGCATATGTTATTTTTGCACCTGTTCGTCACTGGATTGGTTTAGCTCATCTTTGCGTTCCAGAATAGTGCCGGAGCCAGTTCGGGTCTCCAAGATGTTTTGTTATATCTTAAACAAGGGAAATTTAAAGTGAAGGGCAACCAATTCTCCTCTAAGCGAGCGGCCTACTGCTATATGTGAATATGCCCAACTCTGAAAAGGATGCGGGATAGTGAGACTGATGTTATGGCTGGTGACTCAGCCAAACAATTTGTGAGAAAGTAAACTCAGTGTTACCTGCAAAAGATGGAATGGACCGGTGATTGTCCTCAGACAGTCCTTAATCTGAGTGGCACAGGTCATGCTACGGTAGAGAGAGTCCAGACAGGCGGGGCCCCATGCATAATTGTCGAACTTTTCGAAGAGTTCCAGTATGTAGGCGTAGCCGTGAGCCTCTGCATTGTTGGTACATAACTGTTAGAACACCAGGTGGAACTAGAACGCGTGTGCATATCTCTTTTCGTCAGCTACAATAATTCCGGCCGGCGGAACCCTTAATTTTCTCCTTAACCAAGCTAGACTTAACTGCCCTCCCCTCAAATAGGCGGACTTTTCCACCTTAAAGCCTGACAGTCTGCTGCATGTATCAGCTAGTCTTGCTCTTGTCACAACCCGGGCCCGAGTTACGATAATCCTGGGCCGCGATCCATACTTACTCTGAATTAACCAAAGTTAAAACAGAATCCACAAGGGATAACATTCATTCATACCTGTCAATTGTACAATTTGCGGAAATATACATTGACAAAATCAATTTAAGGTTTTATATGTATACAAAATAAAGTTCTTTATACATGTATCATTTCTATCATTCATTTGCTTTCTTACATCAATCACTGCATATTCAAATACAATGCAGGCTGATATCTATTCATGTTTTCAAAACATTACATCCCAAAATGAATCCTTAAAAGAATTTCCAAAAACATTCTTAGTCCATTCGCGCACTCGAATACCCATATCAAATGGTATTCCGACCATCCCATTCGATTAGTCCTCTTGGAGGAACCGGAGAGGTCTCCTCCGCTACCGCTAGGGCTGCTGCCGGACCAGCATGGGCAATCGGGCCTGTAATGCAATCAATAATACTAATGAACACGACGGTTCAATAATGTATAAAACAAAATTTATGATAGCACATGTTAGTACATACACTCAACCCATTTAATCTGTTTAGTAAACAATTCCAATTCTAGACAAGTCTAGATAATTCCTACAATGACAATGGTTGAGCATAATAAATTAATTAATAGGCATGTATAAGATGGCAACTACCATAACATTCATTTTATTTCATTTCATTTACCATCTTCCTTCAAAGGAATGATTCATCTTCCAAATGGAAGGCATTAATCAGTACCCATAGATACGATCGAAATTTGTGGGACTTACTAGTGTCCGGGCTAGAGACAACTGGTGTCACCACGGAGCTCCAGAACACCCCCAAATCCATCTACTGCAGTAAGAATAGTCATTTGGCTTAGGGCGAAAGGGCGCACCATTTATGACCTCGGCCTCAAGAAAAGAATTATTTGTTCTTTTATTAATTCATTTAGAACTTAATAATACAATAGCTAGGTAGTGCTAGACTCAAGAGTCAATACATTAAATCCATTTCCGGATTCAACTCAATTAAGTAGTTCCATTCATAATAACGGAAAGGAATTAAACAGTGACATCAATCTTATGAGATTGGAACACACTGATACGGAATACAATACAATGAGAGAATTACTAATTATACAATTCTACTTATTTCTATTTCAGTTCCAACCAACTATTTAGGTGTAACCGTTGGTTATCCAATGTACGTATTATTCTCGATGGATATCACATATATATATTATATGTACATTGGAGTCCCTGTAATTATCACCTATGGAGGTTTAGTCCAAATCAATTAACCATTAAGGCAATAGTTCAATTACACAATTCTCTTATTATTGTTCTTAATTCTCAACAGTCTCAATTACTCCATGATTAGCCTTGAAACTAATTCAAAGGACACTTATGTGCCTAAAAAGCATCCATGTTTCCTACAAAAATCCAAAACCAACTGGACCCAAATTTTCACCCTCAATAAATGCCCTGTCCAGCATCAGGTTCGCTTGAGCGGACTCAAGTTTGCTCGAGCGGATCCAGACAGAGAAGTGGTCGTTCGCTCGAGCGGACTCATCCAAAGAGCGAGTCGTTTGAGCAAACTTTTGTTCGCTTGAGCGAACATTTCAGAATTTCATTCCGAAATTCTGTAGCTCTCTTTCCTCTACTCTTTCTTCTCCATTCCATTACCACAACCTGCAATAGCATTGGAACCTCCTGTTCCCTCCTCAATGCTCACACCATTCACACATTATCAACACTTCTAATCATTCCATCAATCCATGAACAATCCATTCTAAAAATCAATGGAAAATATACACAAATCCAATTCCTATGACATCTCCATTAACATCTACAATACTAACAACATTCACAAGTAAATGCTTATACTTACCTCTATTGAAGCTCTTAACAAAAGCCCTTTTTGCTTGGCTTGGTTTGACTCAATCTTCTCCAAACTCAAATCCTAATACATGAAAACATGCCAAATGGCTTCTTACGAGCTATTCATGCTAGTAATCACTTCTAATCATTAAATGGAACTTCAAAATCCTATAAAAACACTAACTACTTACTTGTGGTTCAAAAGAAGGAAGCTTGGGTTCTCTTTCAAGTTCTAACTCTTCAACAATGGGGGAAGTTCAATGGAAAAGATGAAGTGGATGAAGCCTTTACTCAAAATTACTTGAAAACCTTTCCAATCTCCACACTTGATGTAGAAAATGGAAGAGAAAGTGTCTATGGTTTGCTAAAAGGAAATATGAGCTCATCTCTTAGCTTATATAAGTTGACTTTTTCATTTAAAACCTTTTCCACTTATTTTATTTACATTTCAAGTCAAATGAAGGCTCATTCGACCAATCTCAAACCAAACCCACTCGAGTCTATTATGAAAATTAGCATACTCTTCGAGATACACGCGTTGGTATCAAGAATTTCCGTATTTGACGAAATATGTGAAAATTCGTATTTACAAAAAGGTCCTTAGTTCACCTTGTTTGAGTGTAAACTCATTCTGATTAAACTAGTCTCATGTAAACCCATTCCATTATGCTTAATGCATTTTTTGAGACTAATTTGTCTCTCTTTGGTCATTAACCATTCTTAACTCAATTAACCATGCTTAATTAGTCATAATCTCAATTAATTAGCCTTAATTAAGATTAGTTCGGGTCGGGGTCTAACAACTCTGTTGGACCAAACCAAACCTGTGACTGATTTTCCGTCTATAGGAAGTCCAAATAGGTATGACACATCCTCCAGAGTTATTGTTTTTTCACCCCCCATGAAATGGAATGTGTTTGTTTCTGGTCACCATCTCTCAACCAGCGCATTGATCAGGGGGTAATCTATCCTGCATTTCTTCAGTTTTGCCAAATGCTCTAGTCCAGTCATCTTTATGTATGCCCGCATCTTGGGTGTGAGCTTCCATTCGTCCCATTGAGGGTCAATAGCTATGAATGTGAGGGCTTCGATTTCCTGCAGGACAGAGCCATACACAATCAAACAGAAACCTTCAATCTTCAATAGAAAGAGTCACCCTGAGGCGCAACTTTGCATTCGATACTTGTTATTACCTGTTCGAGAATTAACTGAGTGGATATGTGATTCTCCTTGTCGTATAATATGAGATCAGAGGATGGCGTTTCTCCCTCCGTATTCGAGAGCGGTGCAGGCAGCAACTGGGAACCTGTAGTGTGATCGGAAATTAGGTTATGATTTAGCCTTTTTAGGTGTGTGGATGCAAGTAAGACAAGATTTTGCAAATGTAGTTGATCTGATTTACTCATTGGTGGAGTCTAGAGGTTAAAAAGGTGTAGCTCAAACCCTAATTACAAAGTTCACGTCCTGGACAGAGCAAATAAACCTAAACACAGAGAGAAAGAAGATCAGAGAATGGAGAAGAGCATTTTTACTAAATGATGGAATCGATTTTGTGGCGGATAAGATGTTATATGTTAATTGCATACTAGCAAGATGATACATGGCATCATCGGCTGAAGACGGTATCTTTCATCAGAGAAAGTGATTTTACATCTTGTCGACAGTAAGACCCCGCCTTTGGGTTTGACCAATGCTCCTTGCCTGGAGTTCCTATGGGAAGATGCCCGGCAGCGGCGCTCCCGACTCCTACAGCATTGTAATAAGAAGATGAATTGTGAAAACAACGTCATAGTAGTATTTGGGAAGGATGGGGGAACCGTCTGCAAGCTCGAACCCGTACCAAAAGCTACTGTTTGCATTGGAGCTGCACAGGAGCTTGACTCCCCCTTACCACATGCCTGGTGCGTCCCCATGATGCAAGGTCCTTGGGACCACCAAATCTCCTACAGTTGCAAAGAATGTGGGGTTGTGTGTCAATCAAAGTTAATAGTGAGCGGCCATCGCCTTGATTTCTTTCTATTTGGACCTTTCCGAGATTTTCCTTCCGCTAGCGCAAGGCACATGGATTTATTGCATATGCAATGGTAACCACAATTTGAAATAGGGTTCCCATCGACCCGAGCATCCCAAACGTGGTGAAATGGTCCCCATGCGGTACCTTACTTCTATGGGGAAAGTACAACTTTGCCACAAAGTGAATAGGTGTACTTGACTGTACCCGACTAGTAAACTGCCAAACAGGCCATTTGGGGTTGTTTGGCAACTCTATTAGTAGAGTTGAGTGGAGTAAAGTCTCCATTTCTCAAAAACAAATCATATCAAAAGTACTTTATTTTCCATTTTCCACCGTATGTTTAACAAAAAAGTAAAAAAAAAAAAAAAAACCATTAACAGACAAAAAAAACTCCATTTTTCAATAAAAAAAAGTCAAAAAGATTAATCACAAATAACTAAAAATAAAATACAATTATAATCCACTTATATTTTATTATTTTTTTAAAATACCCTTTATACCATATAACTCCATAGGTAAATCCCCCAAACATGCGTAGGATTTCTTTAGGCTCAGTTGAAAAACGATGTCGCTGCCTAACAAAATATGATGCCAAACCCAAGATATTAAATGTCGTCCCCGAATAATTTCAAAGGGCGACGGCATCATCATCATCGCTAATTGAAAAGGGCAAAAGCCAGGCGGAAAGATCGATTATGTTTCATAAAACCGTGGGGGCTTTTTGGTCCAAACGACGACCTCTGCCGTGGTTTTTGGTGCATAAATTCCTCTAATTTAAAAATCCTAAAAATCAGTTATTGATTCGTATTTCAAAAGTCGTCAACTGGGTCCCACCCACACTCTGTTCTGAAACCTTGCAAAGCTACAGACAGAATAAAAGATTACATCGCTAGATTTCTGAGATAATTTCAAAACCAGGCTGATCACAAAACCACGTGTAAAAACCATATTGCATCTTTCCTTCGTGTCACACAATCACTCGGTACAGTCGCAGGCAGGTGGCTTTTGCCTTCCGCACACAGCTTTTTATAAAGCCTACCTCTGCCCAAGCCCAGTCTCATGCCAGTTCTACGAAAAAAAAAAAAACAGAGGGAGAAAGATCTATGACTAATTCGGCTTTGGAGATGATGCCCAATGAAAAAGAAACCGAACAGTTTGATTTCCTCCACGTTCCAGATCCTTCCATCATCACCCGCCCTCTCCCAACCCAATCCTTTCTCAAAGCAGCAATCTCCCTCAAGGAACAGGTAACTTTCTTCACGCACTCGCTATCTTCCTCTTTCTCTCTCTCTCTATATATATCCTCTTGAAAATGTATAAACTTTTTATGTCTATCAATTGAAAAAGGTTGTGGGTTGTTTTGAATTTTGGACTTGATGGGTGTGTTTAGGTTGTGGAAGGGACGTGGAATTGCAAACAAGGCCGGAGTGGAGAGAGCATAGACGCGACCGTGTATACCGGTTTGCTGGGCACGGCTTTTGCGTGTTTGAGGTCCTTTGAGGCCACTGGAAACGAACAGGACCTGCTATTGTGCGACGAGATCGTCGACAAGTGCGCCGGCGTTGCTGCAAACTCCAAAAGGTAACGCTGCTCACTGTACCTCCATCTGTGACGAGGCTGGTGCGTGCGAAATTGTCGTACACCGCATGAACACCGAATTTGCCAAATCCTTGTCCTACTAGAAGGCTCCAATTTTAATTTCATCAGAGCTTTATCCACTGTTGGATTGAGTTTATAAGAAACATATGCCTTAAAAAGGATCATTAAACTTTATCGTGATTTAATTATCATGGGGCAGGGGATTGGATGATCATGGGGCTGATTTTCTCTCTTCTTCTTTTTTTTTTTTTCTCACTTAGTCCAAGTGGGCCCCACAAGATGCACTGTTTATGGGAGAAGTGTCTAACATCATCCGGGCACCGTGGGTGACGTCACCCAATAGGCTCACTACCTATTGGGTGACTAATCGGTCCCACAGACCAGTAATCAGGGATAGTTAATAATCAGGGATAGTTAAGAGTTTCATATAAGATGGCACGTTAAAAACACTTTAATTTAAAACTCTCTCCAACTTTTTTAAAAAGAAATTAAGAAAATAACAACCTTTATTCGTTAAAATAAAAAAGAAACCCTACTTTTCCATTCAAAAGGTTAAAAAAGTTTCATAATAAATAATTAAAAATAAAATACCATCATAATCTACTTATATTTTATTCTTTCTTCAAAATCAACTTTATTTCACTTGACTCTATGGGACCAACCTTGATGCTCTTATGATGGTGGGCAGATGCCCCCAATAATATTTGTCGTTAATATGTTATTAAATTTGCTCCCAATAAAATTTATGGTTAAGATGTCATTGGATTTATTCTCCATTTATTAAATTTATAGTTAATAAGATGTTATTAAATTTTAAGTGGCTAAATGAAAGGTAAAGATAATATGATGGCTTTTTATTTTTTTTTTGCACTCTCTCCCGTTTGGCTTCGTCCTTTTGATAAAAATGCATCTAAGTGGGCCCCATGAGTGTTCTCTAGGTAATCAGAACCATCAAGTGGTACTATCATAAGATGGGCCCATGAGTCGTGCCTTTTGGATAATCGATCAATGAAAATCAGCTTTTCTGGCCGTTGATAGCCACCTGATCCGAGGCTGTGGGATCTCAACTGTTCATTTTCAAAGTCTCGGTTCAGATCATATGAAGCTGAATTTCACAACACCTGATTATTATTTATTTTTTGGTAGGACTATGGACCCCACTAATGTCCCACTTGAGTGTCGTATGGTTACATTACACGTGGATATTTTGGCATTTGTAGCAAATCATTTATTGGACGGTTGAGATGTCCCTTTCATTGGGACCCACATCACATCATGAGGTGATGTTGCAGTTATTTTACAGGCATGTGACGTTCCTGTGTGGGAGGGCTGGTGTGTATGCTATTGGGGCTGTCGTGGCTCACTACAGAAACGACCACCAACGTCGCCACTTGTTTCTAGGTCTTTTCATTGAGGTATCAATATCAATATCAATATCATAGTCATACAGCTTATAATTATCTCTGTCCTTGTAACATCTTGATTGATATTTTGTTTTAAGATAGTCCATGGATATAGGGTGTATTGCATGGAGAGGGGAGAGGGATATACCACAGATTCTTCCAAATTTAACATCTGATGGATGTAGGGTTGTTGGAAAACCCACAGATTCTTCCAAATTTAACATCTAATGGATGTGGGGTGGTTGAAGTTTTTCAACAACCAACACCCACCATTCATTTTTATAACAAAATTTCTTCACCTCATGAAACAGTAATAAGTTTCATTGGTCATCAATCTACTGTAAAGATCTATTTACCAGGTTGTTCAATTTCTTTTCGTCAGAAAAATTGGTACTTTTATTAAGCAACAAATATGTATAATCTCGAGGCAGGATTATAGAGTGAAATTTTCACCTACAGGAGCCCCGCACAAGGATGGTGTGGGATTTTCAATCCTGGCCGTCAATGAAGGCAGAGTGCAGGACCCGCATTAATGGCTCCACTGAAAATTGTTCATTGCCCATCTGACTATATTTACAGCTTGCTTTTACATATGATCCATAAAGTGCAAGAAGGGCAGTCTAACTTCAGCCAAAGATGCATGAGAGGTAAAGCTCCAGTGTGTTGTGTGTAGTGTGTAGTCCCCATGCTTAGTCATCAGATTTCTCTATTATGTAGGAATGGGATGAGTCTCTGATCTATCTGTCGGTCACTGGGTTGTTGCAATGTGAGTCTGTTTTTGTGAGGGGCTCAGATTGTGGTGAAATGAATGGCAGGTTGGTTGGGCCATTGATCATGGTGAAATGTAGTGAGTGGTGTGGAGGCAGAAAGGAAGAGGATGGTGGTGGATTGGTGGGAACTGGACTGATGGGACCTAGACTATGAGAGGGTTAGTTTGGTCATTGGTCCGACAGCCAAGGGGGTGACTGCGTGGATTAATTAAGTGTTCACATGATCCTTCTAGATCACTTCAAGTAAATGGCACTTGTCTATATTTCATCTGAATCTTTTACTTCTTTCCTGGTTGTTTTGAAGAATGAACTGGGTTTGGCTGAATCTGTAATCATAATTGAGAAAATGCATTCTAACGCAATACATTGTATCTAACGATTTTATATCTGTTGATGCTTAGATGGCACAAGAGAAAGCACTACCTGTTGGACCAGATGAGGGCGGTTTCGGCATGTCATATGAGCTTCTCTACGGCCGAACAGGGTTTCTGTGGGCCGCCCTCTTCATAAACAAGCATCTTGGACAAGAAACACTTCCCAGGAGCCTTCTTATGCCAGTTGTGGAAGCTGTGGTTGCTGGAGGTAGAGTTGGAGCATCAGACAACATGAATTGTCCACTGATGTATAGATGGCATGGGACTCGGTATTGGGGCGCAGCTCATGGACTTGCTGGTATCTTGCATGTGCTTCTCCACTTCCCTCTCTCTGGGGAGGACATTGAGGATGTGAAAGGGACCTTGAGGTATATGGTGAGGAACCGGTTTCCCCATAGTGGCAATTACCCTTCAAGTGAAGGGAACCTGAGAGACAAGCTGGTGCAGTGGTCACATGGCGCCACTGGTGTGGCAATTACCCTATGCAAGGCAGCACAGGTTTGTCCATGACTCCAATTCCTTATATCTTATTTATCCATCCCTGTTGTCATTGTTTTGATTCTCTTCTGGCAATGATCTGAAGTTGATATTAGTTATGGTGATCAGATATTGAATCAGAGGTACTGATCATACACTACCAGGTAGTGCATCTGAATCATCTGTCTCTCACAATGGTCTTGAAAAGCACACCATTTTTTTTCTTTTTGGGCTTTACATGGGATTCTAACTCATGCACACGCGCATACACAACACATGTCCCCAAGCAGTTGAACAGCAGCTTGGGGGAAAATACAAAGCTCATCGTATTTTAAAATAGCTTCTCTCTTACTGTTTCACAATACCATCACTACCTATATCTAGCCCTGAGTAGCTGATAGTTTTAAGTTGTTATGTATAGATATCTTATTTTAATGCAGTAGACTTGCTGCTCCCTCAACAAACCACACTCCAACACCCCGCCCCCCCCCCACTCCCGCCCCACCACCCCACCAAAAAAAAAAAAAAAGGCGTTACAAGTGGCTGTCAACAATTTGCTCACATCTCTGGAAGTTTCTTATTTCCAGGGCCAGAGAACCCTCAAAAGATTTGGAAAACTTCATGGGGTTTTACATATGGCCTCCCAAGGAAACTTTCCTCCGCCACTACTTATTGGGAGAGTAGAACATCAAAACCTTGTTATGTATCTGGTGCACGGACATCATCTCTCTTCGCCCTTCAATTCAAAAGGACAACTTAGTAATAGAATGTAATATTAGCTGTATCTTGCAATCACAGTGCCCTGGTTGGCAGGAAAACAATGGTCTATCCTAATGTGTCAGACAGCCATAGTTTCAGGACTCAGAAAAGCAACAATATATCTTAATCAGTTACGAAAATAAGTGTGATTGAATCATTATTATGTGATTTGACAGAGTGATCTCTGTACACCATCATCTATCACATTCTAACAGCTGTTCAATGGGACCTTTTCCCACCAGTTTATGGACAAACATGACTCTTCATCTATGATTCATGCATACTTCCAAATGGGCAATGTACCATGTCGTGTCGTATTAGACGCTTCACTTTTTGTGTAAAATTCATGTCCGTACAATGTCCATGGCGTGTCCTGTTCATATCCATGTTGTAATGGGCATCATAGCTCTTCAATAGCGCCTGATGAGCACTCTATGAAATAAGGGGTATTGCTTATGCAACAAACTTGGCGATAACTGTGGAAAGGGTTGTCCTCTCTTAATATTGAAATGGTCAGTCCTCTTTCCTACAGAAGAATCTATTCAGAAACAGATTTGAACGAGAACTGTTGATTGCTTTATGGTGTAACCAGACAAGTATGGTTTGTAAGAACTTTGTACATCGACCATGCCATATTCATCGAGGTCCACCTCCTGGGCAATTCTAAATCACTCTTATAAAAAAGCTGAAGCCACAGGTAATAAAACTGCAACTTTAAAATATGCCATGGAATTATGGAAATTATTTGCATACTATACCTGAAAAATGAGTTCATATGCAATGCTCTGAAGAAATGTGAAATTGCCAAGAATGCATTGATGACTATGTATTTTTCCGTTTTTCTTTTGTAGGTGTTTTCTGATGACAGGGAGTTCCGTGATGCTGCCATTGAAGCAGGTGAAGTAGTGTGGAAGAAAGGGTTGGTGCGGAAGGTGGGGCTTGCTGATGGAACAAGTGGAAATGCATATGCTTTCCTCTCCCTGTATCGGCTCACAGGGGACAAGGTTTACGAGGATAGGGCCAAGGCATTTGCAGGCTTCTTGTGTGGCAATTCCAGCAATCTTGTAGCAGACAACATCACACTCAGAGGAGATCGTGCCTTTTCTCTCTTCCAAGGGCTAGCGGGGGTTGCGTGCCTTTTCTTTGATGTTGCATCTCCAGAGAATTCAAGGTTTCCTGGCTTTGAGCTGTAGGGGGAGTGATAAATATTAGTATCTCTTTTTTGCATATGCGGAGTTAGGGACACTTGTGTTCATAAGATGTAACTTCTGTACATAAAGGATGATTGCCCTTCTCAATGGATAGATATTTACACGACAATACTATAATGTCTATGAGCGTTGGCATTGTGATGGAAGTGAGATTGTAAGATGATTGTAATGGAAACGTCTGAGTTTGCTGCTTGGTGGGTGTTTTGATCTTTTTAACATTGATAGGCAACTCTAGAGGACATTTGCAGTTCCTTTTTCTGTAAGCAGCAACCAAGCCTATGAAGTCCTCTATGTATGTATGACACTCTTGAAACCCCATTCTGACCCTATACAGATTGCCTCTTTGATTCAGTAGTTAGTGACTCGGTACCATGCATGGTTTCAAAGAACAGCCAAAATTGCATTGCATCATCCAGGTGGTGAAGGTTTGTTGATACTTCATTCTCAGCACCTTTATATTATATTTTGCTGTTTTATTTACAAGTAAAATTGCCCTAAAGGCTATTGATAATGAATATTTTCAATTATCTTTTTTGTTTATTGTTCAGAAGATTTCTTCTATGAAAGGAAGGGCCAAAGACGAACTAAGATATCAAAGCAGGACAAATCGATATGCCATCATGTAGTGTCAGAGAAACCATGTTCTTAAGACATGAACAGTACTACTATCAATCTGATGTAGTTTATGGTTGAGGTTCCACCCTTAATGTCTTCGAGGTTTGAAAGATCTGGCCATCCACTTCTGACAATCTCCTAAACCCTTTTGTTTTTGTGTGGTTAATGTGAATTTACATGCAATCAGATGGAAGTGCCATATCAAAGCGTCAGCAAGCAAAGGGTCTGTTTGCTGGCAATGGCAAGTTAAGAATTTTGGATTGCAAAATTTAGCTGAATGTCTGGGAACTATGTTGGATGTGGATAATTGCGCATAATGCAATTTTCATTTTAGCTAGCCAGGCGTGTCACTTTCCTAATCAGGGTTCGATCTCTAGTCTTCTCTGTGGTGGGTGGAGAGGAACCATGTTTTTAGCGCGATTGCACAATATATGATAAATTCAAACTCCAAGCTTTTGCACACTTGGAAGAATAGTTGGTTTGATCTTGATCACCTGAGAGATTGAGAGAGGGTATTTAATTATTCTTTCAATTGAAATATACACTTATCCTATCTCCATATATTTTTCAGAGCCAAAGTTTTAATTATACTTTGTGGCCTAATGTTTTGTCTAATTAAGAGGACTATAGAGTCTGGTGTGTTAACCAGATTATAATCAGGAAATCTACATAATTTTATGTGAATTGCACATCACTTTTTATTTTTATGTACTTTTAATTTGTCCATTTTACTAATGAAAAGCTTATATATGATTTTTGTATGTATTTATTATGTGCAGAGAATATAACTTCAACAATTAAGTCAACTTTATCCTGTGTCAAGCTGAGTCATGAGTCAGCTCAATTCTCCAGTGTTTTCAGTCATGATTTGTCCAGACCAGTGGCAGACCCAGGAAATTGAAGAAGGGGGGCTCCATGTAAAAGAAATATTAGGAAAAGAGGTAAATATAAAAAATATATATAAGTTCCCACAATTTGTAGGGGGTTTCTTCAAAACTTTAAACCATCTCCATATATGGGAGGGGGCTTCAGCTTCCATATCTATATACTTGGGTCCGCCCCCGGTCCAGACTCGGTTGAACTAAGTGACTAAACTTTTAACAAAAACAAAAAATATCCCTAATCGAGTAAACTCAACTCGATCTAATTTCTAATTGACATACAAGATGAACAACTATAAAAGGATTAAAAAAATTATAATGATAATATTAAAACAAATGTATAATTTGTAACTTGTTATACAAGTCATACTTTTAAAAATGTCTAAATGGTAGACGACCGGATGATGACAATGAAAAGGATTAGTTTTCTTTGTATTGCATTCAACAACTGATGAATATGCATTAATATTATGCAAGTGGTTGAGTTCAGACCTTCAAATAAATAAGTATTGATACTGGTGAGATCTTGATTCAAACCCTCCATCAATAGCAACTTGATCCACATAGAAACCCATGTTTTGAAAAGGGCTTTCTATTTGAGATTTTTGGCTTAAGTTTCAAAGGTTTACCATATAACAGAATAGTCTTTCATCCAGGGCAAATCTATCCAGTTTAAGGTAGGCAATTATTTTAACAAGCCCACCAAATCCACTCGTCTTGATTCTTTGAAAAGGTTCTAGATTCTTTAGTTATTTTTAATTACCGGGCCCAATCCAAACAGGATAAGGTGACATTTGAATGTCTCAATAGACAAGTAAACAACTTAATAATCTGGAACTCGTGCCCATTTTTTAAACCCATCTTAGAACGACTTTTTTTGTTCCATTCCTATAAATTATGAAAGATTTAAAATTATGCGCGTACGTTGTTGGTTTTCATTGGAATGGATTTCTTCCACCACCACCATCATCACCATCATCATTATAAAAAATATTATCTCAACAGTAATTTGGATTTTGGGGTGAGCAAATGGGCATATAAATAATCTCCAAAACATGAGGGTTGTGTTTTTCATACATGGTTGAGACTTGAGAGTGAGGAAAATTTATTGTACGATCACCTGCCTTTTACAGCATCTGCACACAAATACCTCTTTTCTTATTAAAAGAAAATAGAATCAGTCTACCACTTTGCCTAGCTTCAAGATCTTCTTCATGTTATTTATTTATCTCCTAGGAGGTCAAAATCTTAGAAATTTCAGAAGTTTTTGGATGAGCCATGTATAAAACTGCATGGAGTCTTCAAGAATCACTAGGACATATCAGCTCCCAATCTATAGTGCTCAAATTGATGAAATAAAAGAAAGCCAAAATCATTGCATACATTATATCATTATGCGTAGACATTTGGTAAACCACTAATTAAAAAGGGATTCAATGTTGCAGGTATAAAACTTATATGGTTCAAGTCAAGTTAGTGTAAAAAATTGACAGCCAACTTCTACATCCAAGGACTCCAAGGGATTTGACCCACAGGGACCATAGTTGTTCTGTTGTGATCTAGGGCTTATGAGAAAAGATCAAGCAAACACAAGAACACGGAAATTTACGTGGTTCGGCTTTTGGCTTACGTCCACGGAGAAGACGGGAGAATTCACTATGCAATCAGAAGAGATTATACATCATAGAGACCCTAAGTCTCTATTTATAATATCAGCCCAAAACCCTGTTACACCCAAACACTACTTCTAATCATAGTAGACCTATGATAATAGACTTACTTCTAATTACAGTAGAACATGGGCAATACAAGGGCCCGGTTTACCAGATTTATTACTTCAATTGAGCCATACAACCTAACAAATCTCCACCTTGGCGAACATTGAAGCTAATCCTCATACACTAAACACGTCTCACCGTCTCCACCTGCCCCTTAGGGCACTCAGGTACTGAGCACACCGATCAAGTCCAAGCAATGCTTGAACTTGAATTTAAACTATTCCTTCATGAGTGCACCAAATCGCTTGTACCATTGTCCAGAAGCTTGCTTCGACCCGTACAATGATTTCTTTAAACTGCATACATGATCAAGAACCTTAAACTGTACTCTACCTGCACCGGAAGCTCCTTCATCTTCCTTGTAGAACCGCTTGCATCCGATGACCTGATTTTCCTCATCAAGAGACTCCATCTCTTCAGTTATAGTTGCTGCCTGTTGACTACTTTCCAACCCTTCCATTAATTCAAGAGACTCAGTCGTCAATGCGTATGCAACCATATCATCACGGCCACTGTCTGATGTCGACGCGTACGTCGTCATAACCTCAAAACCATATCTAACCGGCGGTTTCCTTTCTCTCTGCGGTCTACCCATCTGCAGCATCTGCGGCTTTATCTGCTGCACAGTCTGACGATCTACTGTATCTCGGGAGGAGTCGGATGCACTCTCCTTCCTCACTGGACGTCGGACTTCACCTGAACGGTGTCACTGCTGCTACCTACTTCTGTCCTCTCCACCTGCTTTCTCGCTTCGAGTAAAGCATCCTCATGAAATGTAACATCCCTGCTGATGATAAATCTGGGTGAATCTTGATCAATACACCACAACCTGTATCCTTTCACCCCAGAAGCATATCCCACCAAGATGCACTTAACAGCCCTTGGTTTTAACTTATCAGTTTTCACGCGAGCATAAGTCGGACAACCGAAAATCCTCAAGTTAGAATAATCAGCTGGATTACCTGACCACATTTCTTCAAGTGTTTTGCAACCAATCTTTGTGTGTGGAGACCTATTTATCAAGTAGCCTGCAGCATTTACTGTCTCAGCCCAAAAGTCCTTGGACAATCCTGCAGTAAACAACATACAACGAGTTCTTTCCAAGATCATTCTGTTCATCC
Organism: Persea americana; assembly: GCA_029852735.1. Classification (NCBI taxonomy): domain Eukaryota; kingdom Viridiplantae; phylum Streptophyta; class Magnoliopsida; order Laurales; family Lauraceae; genus Persea; species Persea americana. The sequence goes on from CM056812.1 coordinate 56,511,540, forward strand.
TCTTTGCAACTCCATTCTGCTGTGGAGTTTCCGTAGTGGTGTAATGCCGAACTATGCTATGATCCGTGCAATAGTTCTCTAACTCTGTCGATCTGTACTCATTGCCATTACCTGTCTTCAACTTCTTCACCTTTCTGCCAGTCTATTTCTCAACCATTTCTTTCCATCGCTTGAATGTAACAAAGGTCCGATCCTTCGTTTTCAGAGTATAAACCCAGACTTTCCTTGAATAATCATCAATAAAAGTAAGCATAAACTGGGACCCGCCCTTGGAATAAACCTTAGAAGGCCCCCATATATCTGAATGAATATAATCAAGGATACCTTTCGTGCGATGAAAACTTGTCTTGAAACTGACCTTTTGATGCTTCCCGAAGATGCATCTCTCACAGAAATCTAACTTGTCTGTCTTCATGCCACATAGTAAATTCCGATTGCTCAGTATTGTCAAACCCTTCTCACTCATGTGACCCAGGTGCAAGTGCCATAAGCGTGTTGAGACAGATTCATGGTCATCTAAGGAAGACACTGTAGCTCCACCTGTAACTGTATTTCCAGACAAAACATATAAGTTTCCAACTCTATTACCTCTCATAAAAACCAGAGCACCCTTCACAACCTTCATGACTCCACCTTCAGCTGAGAACTTATAACCATCAGAGTCCAAGGCATTAAGAGAAATAAGATTCTTTTTCAGATCAGGAACATGCCGAACTTCTGCCAACGTTCTGACGATTCCATCATACATCTTGATTTTAACTGTTCCAATTCCAACCGTCTTACATGTAACATTGTTGCCCATCAAGACACTACCACCGTTGATTTCTCTATAAGTGGTAAACCAGTCTCTATTTGGACACATATGGTAAGAACAACCCGAATCAAGAATTCATTCATCCTTAGGACGAATACCATTTTCAATCACAGAAAGTGCATTGTTGGAATCATAATCTGATCTTCCATCTGCAACACTGACTGAATTATCATCAGATGACGAATTTTTTATTTCTTTCCTTTTCCTCTGCCTTTCAGGACAGTTTTTTCTGAAGTGCCCTTCCTTATGGCAATAATAACATTCAATGGTTTTCCTGTTGGATCTATGTTTGCTCTTATTACTGGAGTCTTTTGTTCTTCCTCGTACTACCAAACCCTCACCAGAACTATCATTGTCAGCTGCAACCTTTTTCTTCAACTCTTTCGAGTTCAAAGCCGCCTCTACATCTTCTTTGGATAGAGTATCTCTACTATACATCATGGTATCAACAAAATGCTCATATGAGGGCGGTAACGAGCACAACAATATAATAGCTTGATCATCATCATCAATTTCAACATTGATATTTTCCAGATCCATAATAGCTTTTGTAAAAGAATTAATGTGAGTTGAAACAGACGTAGCTTCCTGCATTTGTAATGTGAACAATCTCTTTTTCAGATACAAGCGATTCGTGGGAGTTTTCGTGATGTACAAGTTCTCTAACCTTTGCCATATGTCAGCAGCAGTTTTCTCTTAAACAACATTTCGCAGTACACCATCGCTAAAAAACAGCAGAATCTGACCATACGCCTTTTCCAGCAACTCATCATTCTCTTCATCTGACAATTTTTCAGATAGAGCATTCTTTCCCCTCAAAGCTTTATGCAATCCATTTTGGACCAACAAAGCATGCATCTTCAGACGCCAAAGACCGAAGTCATTATTACCGTCGAATTTCTCAATCTCAAATTTAGTAGTCATTCCGCAAATCTTTCACTGGAACTGTGTAGATCTGGTCACCACGAGCACGCTGAGAGAAACGGATCTAAAATCCGACTCTAGACGCCTAAGATATCGCAGAAATAAGTTTCTGCGCTCCAATCAGTCAATCTCCTTCGTTGACCATTGAACAACCAATCTTCTTCCACAACAGCGTAGATCTGCTCGCAACGAGTCCGTAGGTTCAAACGGATCTCTGATCGGACTCTGGATCTTCAAGATATCGCGAAAACAATTTTCAGCCTTCGATTTGGTCAAAGAAGTCTTGACCTTTGAGATGCTGACGTCACTGCTGCTTTGTTTCTGGGCTTCTTCTGCACGGGTCAGGTCGACCTGGACTTGACCAGACCTGAACTAACGAACGGGCTTCTGAAACGGGTCAGGCTTGACCTGACCTGGACTCAAACCCGTCCAAAAAACCGACCCAATAGATGGGTCGTCTTATTCCCCCTCTTCTTCGTCCTGTTTTATGCAATAAGAATAGAGAGGCAGAACCTTCTTCTTTGCTCTGACTGCCTTCCCTCTTTGTTTAAGTCCGACGACAGATGGCACCGACTGCAGAGAGGAGCGCGGAGCTCCGGCGAGGCGGCAGTCCGGCCACTGCAGTCCTTTTTTCCGGCAAGAAAATTGCAGCGGTCTCCTCTCTTCTGCGTCAGTGTCTGGATGCCAGCAATGATTAGCACACCGACGAAGATCAGTAACCAGCGAGACCGAGAACCCCAGATCTTCTTCGTCTCAGGTGAGGGTGACTGCGAGACAAAACAGTCCGGGTCCTTTGGAACCAAGAATTGGGCAGCGATCAATGCCCTTCGTCTCTCTCCTTCTCTGGGCACTGTGAACCCAAGGAAACTAGACCTTCTCCCTCTCGGCACAAACTCAGACACAAACGAATCCTCTGTCTCCTCAAATGCAGAACCTTGCAAACAGATCCTCTGCTCCGATCTCTTCTTTCTGCGATTCTTGTGGCCCACAGAGATCAAACGATCTCCCTCGCACGATCCAGGAAACACTATCTCAATCTTGAGATCTAATCTGTCGATCACACAGCCACAACTCCAGCCCTCTGAGATCCAATCCGTCGAATCTCTTTCTATCACGTGCAACGCTCTGATACCAATTTGTTGTGATCGAGAGCCTATGAGAAGAGATCAAGCACACACAAGAACACGGAGATTTACGTGGTTCGGCTTTTGGCCTACGTCCACGGAGAAGACGGGAGAATTCACTATGCAATCAGAAGAGATTGTACATCATAGAGACCCTAAGTCTCTATTTATAATATCAGCCCAAAACCCTGTTACACCCAAACACTACTTCTAATCATAGTAGACCTATGATAATAAACTTACTTCTAATCACAGTAGAACATGGGCAATATAGGGGCCCGATTTACCAGATTTATTACTTCAATTGAGCCATACAACCTAACATGTTTCAATCACGGTCCGCAATGTCGGTGACCGCCCACATTAGGTAAAACCTCACCAAGATTTGGACTCCAAAGCTTGACTAGTGAACCTATGACAATGCCAAGTGTCCGGGCGAGACAATTCATCCATCAAACCAAAAAGCAGCGTCGCTGGCACTCAAAACTATGGACAAAAACAAAAGGCCAATTGTCTCCAACACACTCTTTCTAGCACTTTTTCCCCCTCAAACTTTATATATATAAAAAAGTCAATTATGATTAATTTAATCTCTTCAAAGATCAAATACTTATCCTCTCGAAATGACATTAGTCTTAATAAAAAACTAATTTGGGGAGTTCCCTAACATTAAATTTTAAAATAATAAATCTGAGGGACTTTTAGCAATTGAAGGCCAGGATCATTTGATCAATCTCCTATTTTTGTTCCTAATTCCTGATCAATCCTGTTAATCACCCACAGAAAGTGATACCCAAAAAAACAAAAATAAAAAAAAATTCTGGGTGGTCATCCTGCCACCAGTGCTAGATAGCACCAAAGTTGTTAGGCCCATTCACAGCCTTGCCGTATCTGTCAAACACTTGTTAGCCTTTTACCCTCAATAACTCGTGATCCCATCTCTCTTGTGTGGCCCACCATCGCATATCATTTTTGGCCTAAGTCCACGTAAATTCCTTCCCGGCCGCTGCTTTCTTGGGAAAGAGAATTTAATTTTCTGCACCTCTCGATCTAATGTCCCTTTTCCCACATCTCTCACTCCCCTGTTCTCATTCTCAGCCGCTCAGATCCTGCCGCGTGGAATACCTTTTGCATGGTCCCCGTCTTCTTTTTATGTCACTTGCACGTTCATGAGTAAAAAGCACATGAACCCTTTGTACTAGTTTTTCACTCCATATGAGAAGATGGTTTGCAATTGCATCATATGGCAATCTTTGTAAAGCATTTGAGCTTTCTTTTCTTGGGTCTCTTATTTGAAGCTTCCAACTTAAAAAACACAGCACAGGGGACTTGAGTACTTGACTCTTTGAGTCTTCTGCAAGAACTGTTCTGTTTTAACTGTTGTGATTCTGAGGAGATGGAGCGTTACGAGTATGTGAAAGATATCGGGTCAGGGAATTTCGGGGTTGCCAAGCTTGTAAGAGATAGGTGGACAAAGGAGCTGTTTGCTGTGAAGTATATTGAGAGAGGACAGAAGGTCATTCAAACCCATCTTCCTTTTGGTTTGTTTAAGAACATCTCTGCTTTATGTATTTAGTAATTTTTCCAATCTGAGTTTTGCTTGTTGATTGTTTTTCTTTTTTTTTTTTGTGTGTGTGTTCTTTTTGAGCTTTTTTTTGTTTATGTGGGCTTTGGTGTGTTTTGATTTTATTCTACTCAATTGGAGGAGTGATGAGGTTCTGTATTTGTTGTCTTTGTGACAGATTGACGAACATGTGCAGAGAGAGATAATGAACCATAGATCATTGAAGCACCCCAATATAGTTAGATTTAAGGAGGTAGTTGTCGTTACAACTTTTATTGAATACTTTTTCTGTTTTTTTTGCTTTCCTTCTTCTATGAAATCTTTATTTAGTACTTCCATTTTGAGGTAAGGGAGAAATGGTTTTTTGGGTTCTCTTTGTTTGTGACTTGAAAGAGATATCAGATGAAAAAGATGAAAGCTTTACAAAGTAATTAGATCCAATTATGCTGTTGCTTAAGTTTTTATATTTTAAAAGCCAACTTTAATTGTCTATTATACTGTGGAATCATTGTTTAGTTTCAGCAATTTCTTGTGGGTGAGGGTTGAGGAAAGCATGAAGAATAGGATTGATTCAAAGAGATTGTTGCCATTTGTAACGATGTAGGAATGAGATTATTAGGAACAAAAGAATATAGTTTGATTCATAGAGGCGGTTGTCCTCGATTGTTATAAGTATTGTAATTTTCATTAAAGGTTCTTTTTCTTTTGTGGAATCTGTATTTGACTAATTGGTATCATCATTTCCTGTGGGGGTAAAGAAGTCGTGGTTGTACTGGGTTGTTTTTCCTTTTGACTGAAATCATCTGTCATAGGAAACAGAATCTTATTAGGAACCAAGGAATTTAGTTAGATTCAAGTAGGTAGCTTATTTCTACTAACAGTTTTTATCTTGTAAAAAGAAGTTGAATTTGTTGATTTCCTTTCTATTTTTATTTTAGAGATTATTGTAGGAGGGAGAGTATCTAATATGTGTGTATTGAATTGCTAACATGGTTCGAACCAGAAAAGTACCTCTCTCTCTCTCTCTCTCTCTCTCTCTCTCTCTCTCTCATTTTTTCTCATACTGTGTTAATGATTTTGTAAGGCTATTGTATAGATTAACACCATATTAGATGTATTGATAGCTCCGTATGTAAATGGGGTTTCCCCTTATCAAAGGTCTCTGCAGGATTGATTTTCTTATTTGAAGGTACGATTAGGTTATCAATCATTCACTAGTCATTTAATTAGTGAGATTTGAGCTTGTTCTCCCAATGTCAGAAATTCCTTCTGCAAATTAGCAGGAACGGGGACTCAATTTATATTCCTCTACAATAGTTGAGAATGAGCTGAGGTCTTAAGTTTGCAGCTTTCTACTGGAGGCATCCAATTATCATTGCCTTTGCTTTGAATTTTACATTTGATACTCAAAACAATCCACATAAATGATGAAGAGGATGAAGAGCTTTCCTTGTGGTGATCTTGGTCGAAGGTGTTTTTACGAGCTTGATTCTCTGGTAATACTAGATGGCTGTTAGTCTTTGCCTCTGCTATATCAGTATAGTATTCTTAAGCTCTACATTCTGGGTGGTAAGTACTGTTTGAATTTCCTCCAGATATTAGTTAAAGACAGTCTCTAACACCTGAGCTGTTAAGACGCATTTGGGCTTGAGATTGCTACGTAGATTGGTCTTCTGCTTTCTGACACCTTAAGCTTTTGAGATGTATTGGCTAGTCGGGCTTAACATGGTATAAGAGCCATGCTAGGTTGCGAGTTTGAAGGCTTTATTCCCCCGGGTCGCGTGAGTAGACACGTGTGGGTTGCGAATTCAAACAGCGTCCCATTCGTGGAAGGAAGGGGCGGGGGGGGGGGGGGGGGGGGGGGGAGGATGGGGAGGTGGGGTGGGTTAAGTAGGTTGTTCTTCTGCTTTCTAAAAGCTTAAGCTTTCGGCATGCATGGAGATAGAGATGGGTCTCCCATCTGATTGCCAAGACCAAACAAGCTGTTTGAGCTCGTGGGGCCCACATGCCATAAATAAGCAACTCTTCTCAGTTGATTTGGGAATTCTTAAATGTAGTCCTCCCAGACAAAACATTTTAGAAGTGTACTGAGCACCAGTCGAGTTTCCCTTTAACTGAATACCTAACGTGGAACTCTCATGGGAAAGAACCATCCAAACTATGAGGCCTGTTTAGCTCATGAAAGAAGTGGGGTTCGTGAATGGCCTTTTGGATACAAATTCTTGCCTGATACTGAAGACCCTACTTATCTACATCACAATGGCTATGTTTTGCTTGTAAGAGTTTTCAAGAAGATTAGAATTTCTAAAATCCATAAAAAAAAGAGAGAGGAGCCAACAAATTTATACTTCACCACTAGACCCTTTGTTGTACAGAACTTTCTTATCAAAAGATCAGATAGGTAGGCCAGTTCAGTTTCAGCCTTAGTTAGGGTAGTCTGTTGGCTGGAGTTTGGCATTTACCTGTAATGGTTCTTTTAACTCCTCTCACATGTACCCTTGTCTACTTTAAATCTTACTGAGCAAGATTTAGATAAATAAGAACATGCAGCTGGAGTATTTTGCTAAGGTATATTTATATAGGGATCGAGAGCAATATGTTACTTTTGGCTGTTTTATGTGGTATACTACTCAGCTGTTTATCTTTTTCATATAGTGGCAGGGGCTTTGTTGGTTGTGTGTAAAGTAAACCCCTTTTTGGAAGTTAATATGTACTGAACTTTTCTATTACAACTAATATTCTCAACGAGCAGCTGTATCTTATCATGATTGATAAGCTCCCAATAAATCTACATGGTTTATGTACAAATATGGCACTAGCTATTAGATACTTCTCTGGCAATCTAGTTGGCGATATTGCCACTCCTAGTAGGTTTTAAATATTGATCAATTTTTCTAAGTTGAAAAAAAAAAGAGCAGGAAAATTCAAAGTGATCAATTTTTCCCATTGCACAGCTGCATTGTGATAGCAACCAACATATTGTTTCATTTCTTTTTGCAACAGGGCTAATGCTAGATTCTATTAATTAGTTGATATTAGTCAATACTTTGGGATGTTATTATAATCTTATAAGAGAGTTGAAATATCCTGAATTTTTCGATACGGTCTTTTTTTAAGATGGAAGCCTTAGGTGCCAACCATTTCAATGACTCAAAAATATGGACAATGATGATACAGGAAAAGGAAATACTCTATTGGCATTTGGCCTCTGCATAGCAAAGCCAACTACTATGTGTGCCTCATGTTGTCACTGAGATGAGCTTGTTGAAGACCAATTCTCTGCCAAATTGGAGGATTTCTTTTCTTGTCTCAGTTATGCTGTGGTATGCATGCTCAGATAGTGGTATTCATAAAAAGCATGGTTTTTGTTGCGTAAGACGTGTATGTTGTCTTTAATCAGGGAATTAGGGTCTGTTCTTTATCTGGTAGAGAATAAAAGCAGCATATATCACAGGAATTTGAGATGCCCTGAATTCATAAATTCATCTGCTGCATTATACTTCCAGCCATTTTTCCTTGCATCTTGGGGAGAAGCTTAAAATCTTTGCATTTCTGAATGAAGCTCAAAGTCTTGTGTAGCAATTGGATTTAGCTCATTTCATTTCAGATCCTAAAAGATATCTTTTCTCTTTATTGTTTAGCTTATAACAAAAGGCTTTTAATATTGGATAATGTGATACCATGCTTTTGACGAGCTACTTGTCCTCAACTTTATCACTTCTTGTGGTTTATACTCCAAAATTTAATTGAAGATGGTCAATCATTCCAGGTCTTTTTAACGCCTACTCATCTGGCCATTGTCATGGAATATGCTGCTGGTGGTGAGCTTTTCGAGAGGATATGCAATGCTGGTAGATTCAGTGAAGATGAGGTAAACTATTATTTATTTACTATCATCACTCATCAGTCCAGTATTATACAAAATCTTGCTTTGGTTTTCTGTAGTATCAATTTTTGCACTTGAAATGTGAAACAGGCTAGGTTTTTCTTTCAACAACTTATATCAGGAGTCAGCTGTTGCCATTCCATGGTATTCTCCACCTTTGTTTCATTCATTCTTTCAGTAAAAAATTGTGGCGCATTTGGGTGCACAATGAAATCGTATCTATATGAATATTTTGTCAAAAAAAAAAAAAAAAAAAATCATCCATATTCCATTCCACAGTCTGTTTGATGCATATTCTGGAACAGAAATTGAAAATAGCACTCGGTTGATTCTGTTTTTTCATCCTTTCTTGCCCCAAATCAATTGGTGATCGAACAGCTTAATAATAATTGGTGGTGGAAAAGGCAAGAACAAAATCCCATTTAATGTGTTCTTTTATCATTTCAGTCCAATTAGGCGGTAAGAATGGACATGCATCCAGTGTGCCTGCATTAATTGCAATTTGGGCACATCCAAAAACTAGCAATGACTCAGGTTGCATCCATTTCAATTTGATCATTTTGTTGCAGCAAATCTGTCATAGGGATCTTAAACTGGAAAACACCCTCTTGGATGGAAGCTCAGCGCCCCGTCTTAAAATATGTGATTTTGGGTATTCCAAGGTAATTACCATCATCAGTGCAGGAGTAGATGTGTCAATAACACTCCAGCTTTTAAGCTTTCTACTTGCAATTGCAGTCATCTGTATTGCATTCGCAACCAAAGTCAACTGTAGGAACACCGGCTTATATTGCTCCAGAGGTTTTATCAAGAAAGGAATACGATGGCAAGGTGAATTTTAACTGTCAATTCATTTGGTTTTATCTAGTCACTGCAGAAGTTGGTTATGTAGCACAATGGCGCCAAACTGTCGGTCTTTAATTGCTTTAAACTGTAGATTGCAGATGTTTGGTCTTGTGGAGTTACCTTATATGTAATGCTGGTTGGCGCTTATCCATTTGAGGATCCAGATGAACCGAGGAACTTTAGAAAGACACTTGGAGTGAGTAAAAAATTTCACCATACATTAGTTAGTATGTCACCACTCTGTTAATTGGATTGTACCCAAATCATGGGCAGTTTGAATGGTGTGTTTGGAGTGATGGAATCCAGAAACCACATTGGCAGAGATACTGTTATTGGCCTAATCTGCTCTAGATCAGCATCAATATTGATTGCTGACATTTATTTGGGCAGAATAGTTTGAAGAAGGTCCCACCATTATGATTTTGCATTTCCAAACTGCCCCAAATGCTCAGGTGAATGGATAGCCATCCATCCAGCCAACAAACCCGATCTGGATTGCATCCAAACACACCCTGATTTCCAACTCCGTGCTGAGATCTTAATAAAAACAACATGATTTTGGCAGCGGATACTTAGCGTCCAGTACTCCATTCCAGACTATGTGCGGGTGTCTATGGAATGTAAACACCTTCTATCTCGGATATTTGTGGCCAACCCTGAAAAGGTAATCTAGCTTGTATTTTTTTTGCACTTCTGTTCCCTTGTACAAAAATTGAGTCTGTTTTATTAGCACTTATCCATCCTTTGTTTTTTCAGAGGATAACCATCCCGGAAATTAAAAATCACCCCTGGTTTTTGAAGAGCTTGCCTGTAGAGCTGATGGATGGTAGTGAGATGAACTCACAGAGTGAACATACAAATGATCCTTCCCAGAGCATTGAAGATATAATGTCAATATTGCAAGAAGCTGGCAAACCTGCTGAGGGTCCAAAGCTTGGTGGGCATATTCTTACTGAAAGTGCTGACCTGGATGATACGGACACGGATGTGGACCTTGAAGACGTTGAAACAAGCGGAGATTTTGTATGCGCGCTGTAAATTATCCCCAGATCAATGTGTTTTAATCACTATCAGGTCCCATGAATCATCAGGGGGAAGCAGAGGTGCACAGTGCACCTCCCTGTATGTGGTGGGTGAACAATTTCGTCCTAACATGGTGAAGTTTGTGATGGAGCTGATTGTTCTGTGCATGAAAAAGGTTTGCTGTTTTTGGTGGGTGTGTATCAATTTGTAATGGAGCTGACTGTTCTTTGGATTAGGATTTTTCCATGTTGGATGTCATCATGTCCACTGTAATGTTATTATCTGCAAATGCCAAGTTGGGATTTGGTTCTTATCAGGTCTCTCTTCTTGTTTCCCAAACAGCTTAGTGGTTAAGACACTACAAGTTCTGAAAGAAAAATGATTTTGAAACTTTGAACATCTTCCCTGGTAAACCATAGATTTAAATCACTGTCCTTAATAACCAGAGGTTTGATGGGATGAAGGAAGCTGGTCTCACTCAATGTCCTGCTCCCAATCAATTAAATCAAAAGCTATTCAATTTATCACTTCTGCTGCTAAAAAAACTCTATGTGGTGACGACTTTTTCTTGAGGGTCTGATTGTCTGCATTAGAATGCATAGGAATTGAATACATAGGAATTCATGCCATAGGTAGTTAAAAATGAAGATCCAACGTGAATTATGGAGAAATGAATAGCCTCTTTTCAAATACTTGATGGAGAAGAAATGAAGAAGAAAGAAAGAAAAAGAGCCTAGGGTTTGAGCTCTCAGATGTTCTGTGCTGGAACTGAACCGAATGAAATGAAATTGGGTTCTTTCAAACTGTTATAACGTAATTTTTGTATTAAACCCCTTTCCTTATGTTTATTCACACTTTGAGTCAAACTAAGACTCACTCGATCCATTTCAAGTCAAATGCAAACAAGCTTATTATGAAAGTTGACGTACTCTTCGAAATACACACGATGGTATAAAAAATTATCATATTCGACAAAATACGCAGAAATCCGTATTTACACAAAAGTCTTCATTCTCACTAATTTGAGTCTAAACCAACTTAAATGACTTAGTATCTCCCAAACTCATTCCATTAAGGTCTAATTCAGTTAATTAAGACTAATCTAACTCAATTTGACCATTAACCACAATTAGCTTAATTAAACATGATTAACTTGCACTAATCTTAATTAATTAGCGTTAATCTTGATTAGTTTGGGGGGTTGGGGGGTAACGGCCCCCACCCACCAGTGATCTCATTGGGAGAACATGGCACTTTTTGTTGCAGTTTGCTGTAGGGAATCCTGCAACATGATCCCAGAAAAAGTTGTAGTCAGTCTCTTGTCTCCTCTCTGCATTTACTTCGTTTCCCTCCTCTCATCTCCTTTCCTTTTATTTTATTTGATTGCGATTCTAGTACATCAGATTTTAAAAGTTTAGTTGGATATCTTCCTCTCCTTTTCTTTTCGATCCTAATCTTTTCGTAGAATTTTAGTTCTGAATATGGTACAGATCGATTTCCACAACAAAATGCAATTGGGTTGGTATCCCAAAACAAATCTGACGTCATCTGGAGTAAGCTAGAGGAAATGACCCACTTGGTTTCCTGCAAACCATGAATATATACTTTTAAGTAATATGGTTTTTCAATTGCTTACAAGTGTTCTTCATGCCCTTTGGATGTTAGCATAATAGTGGCAGTCTAAATATTATGCCTCTGCATAGAGGTGGGCAGAAGAGATTATCTTCTGATTACTAATTTTAATGAATACAATACAATCAGGTTGTTGACTTATCTATTGGCTCTTATGATTATTCAGGTGCATGCATTATAATAATAGCAAGGATTCTCAACTTTGCAAAATGATAAACTTTTTGCTGTTTTCAATTTCCACATCAAATGCTTACTGCATGCACATGATGAGGAAAAGTTTTTCTTTTGATGGCTCTGCTGGGAAAAAGGGGTAGGCCGTAGAGGACATGGATGGAAGTAGTAAGGATAAATTTGAAAAAGTACAACCTATGTGGGGATTTGGTCTGGGATAGACTTGAATGATGAAACAAAATGCATGTGGCTGACCCCAACATAGTTGGGACAAGGCTTTGAAGATGATGGTGATATATTATTAGTGTTGTCTTAATACATTTTTGTTTTCTTAGCTGCATTTTATAATGTTATATGTTTAAGGACTTGTTATTATGTGGGAATTCTGGGCTCCCTTTATCTGGTGCTTCAAGCATTTGATGTGTCTCACTTTACATAGGTTTCATGCAAATCCAATGCATTACAAAATCACACAAACGTCTCATGTTTCAACAGAATAGAGTATGTCTTTTAAGGGATGATCATTTCTAGAACGTGACTATTTATTTGGACTAGAGAGTAATTAAAAATCTCCAGAGGAGAATTGGATTCTCTCTCTTAATTATTTGCTAATTTAATTTTTTATGATTATACAAAGAGAGGACAAATTTCCATTTTCTCCCAAAATACAGAGACAAGTCACTCCCCTAACACTGCAGAAGAAGAAAGAGGATTGCAGAGAAGGGGAGGATTTCAAGGGAAGTCTGAGGCCGCTGAGTACAAAATTAATGTTTGCAACTAGCCTGGAAGAGCAGAGAGAACACAGGAGTAGGACCGGAGAGAAGAAGTGATATAGGCTCTCTGCTGCTTCTAAGCCATCCATAGCAGTGTAGGTTTGTATATTTATTGTTTAAAGCTGAGTATATTGTTTAGTTCATTAATCAAGGTTAAACAAAGATTGTTGCATTAAGCTTGGTATCTTTTCTTTCTTGAACATGTTTAAATTTGTTAGGTTCCTTCCATTCTTTGAGATTTCATTGATCTCATATAGTTTTAGCATGTGCTTTTATTTTAGTTGAATCCCTGTAACCCTGACCATGAATGTCTGAAATCCAATTACATCCACATGCCAAAGAGTTTGCTGCTGCTAAGGGCAGATCATTCTTCATATGCTGATACGACATTTGCACATGTCCTGGGTCTGAGTAATGCATCAGCTGATCCCCAAAAAACGCATAACATTTGACTAAAATCCAACCCAATGGGTTCACGTGTAAGTTACCTGCAGACACCATCGTCACCAATGTCTGAGTACTTCTCCAATGTTGATTTAATGCATTGTGACCCACCTCTGGAAGAGGCTAATCAAAGTTTGAGCCAAAAATCACTGATGTGCATTTCACTTGAACATGGCTGCAATAATGCACGAGGATGCAATGGAGGCTCACACAGCATATCAAACTAAACTGTTCATTGAGTTGACGTATTACCAAACTTCTTGCATCATTTGATGTTGACAAAATTGCTTACCTTCATTGACCATATTGGCTTCCTTGGTATTTCCATGACTCTCTCCACTGTAACTTGGATTGTTGTGAGATGTTTGTGCAGTAACGAGGCACAAGCCCATGTCTAAACGAGGCCATATTTTTTAATGTAATGTTCTTGTTAAACGATGCTTTTATCTGACTGATGTTAATCTTGTACACTAATTAGTACTATCTAGTGCTAAAGTCGGAACATATGAAGTCAATTATGTGTTTGTAACATGTTCAATCCATCATTATCTTACTTGGATACATGCAAATGCCAATCACAGGTGTTGGGTTTTAGTAACAAAGATTTACAAAAGGATGCCTTGTAGAAGTACTGTGGTGAACTTCGATTGACTGATTTGCACTTTTGAAAGTTTGGGCACTGAAATACAGATTCCAATCAGCAACAGTTGATGTTCTGGCTATTTTAGCAATGTTGGGGAACAGCCGAACAAGTCTTTTAAGTAGGCAAAGAGTTTGCTGCCACTTACGAAAGCATAAAAGAGGTTGAGTCTGGACTCTGGAGAGCTCACTAAATTCATTGTGGAGGGTGACTCTTGCGCAATTGGTTTGGCCACAGCTGCCCCATTGTGGATCATGACTGGGCATGTGCAGTTTGGTGAGCTGCAGGAGGTGAGAGACTCCTTGAATGGTGGTTGATAATTGATGATACATGGCGTTTAGGCTCGTGTATCATTTCGTTTTGCATGTCTTAATGAGACTTGAATGGAGAAGCACATATTCTAGTAGTGCAAGGTCTCTTAGCAGGTGTAACTCATAATTACGATATAGCATCTTTAGTTAGTGCTTGTTTATCCCACAGAGGTTTTGTTTTTGGCAGTGACTTTGTATATAATTTGTGCTGTGCCTATGGCATTTTTGCATGTTCAATGGATTTTTTTTTTGTTTTACAGTATTACTCCATTGTTCTCGGTAAAGCTTTCTTGTATTTGGTTTTCTTTGTTCAGGGAGAAGGGAGAGAGAAAAGATGAACACACAATGAAAATACTTACTCTGTATTATGGTATTATAATAGAAAGAATTACCTAAAGTCCTAACCAAACTAGGAAATACAACCACGCTAAGAAAAGAATATTCTTAATATCCTTCCCTACATAGCATCACCGCTCCAGCCCCTACGATGCGGGTGCTAAGTCAGCCATGGCTTCAACACCCTTTTCTTTTCATCAATGAAAATTACTTTTCTAGTATCTTGAAAAAAAGAAAAAGAAATAAAAGGAAAAGGAAATGAAGTTCTGGGTGCAATGTATCATATATCTCTGTGTCTCGGGAGTATAAACTTTATCCATCTCTAAATTGATTCTACCCAGGCCCCTGTTTTTTTCTTCTCTATTCAGCTCAAGAAATCCTTTGGTGCCACTACTTTCCTCTCCCTGAAATGGAATATATTCCAGCCAATAAACAGTTATCTTATCCTGACACATTTAGCGCCAGTTTCTAACTTTAAGATCATTGTACTCATATGCGTCCATAACTGAAACTGGTTGTAGCTTTACCAATATGAGATATAAATGAGATACTCTGGCAAAACAGAACAAAATTGATGAGGAATTTGAGTTTGGTAAGAAATATGAAACATATACATGGTGCCCAAATTGCATACATGGGGAACATGGTACCAGCATTGTCAAATTAATACTGGGGGGCAACTGATAGTGCTGGCAGTGTGATATTGTATGTCAATATGCATGGATGGTCCCCCTAAATTCAAAAAAAGGTTGGTAATAGCCCAACCGACTGCTTAGTCTCTCTCATAGAGCCGACCCCCACAAATGCCAGTCAAAGTGTATGCACCCACGCCACTCGTCAGGACGTGTGGTTAGCCTTCTCCATCAGGTTGGGTCAAAAAGCTCCCAAGGTTAGTTACTGATTTTGTTGTATATGCAAGCTCTCCATCAGGTCAGTGGACAGTGGTCAAGTTGTATTGGCCTACACTCGGGGTCCGTTCAATGAGTCATGTTCTATCACACATAAAAAAAAAAAGAAAAAAAAAAGTCATGTTTGAAACCCAGTTTAACCAGTTATAAGCCTGCTGTAATCGGATTTACCCTTGCCAGGATCCAGGCACATGGAGCTTCAAGGTAAACTTTAGTGCTGTTTATAGGACAATAATGAATATGTGTGTTTCAACTGTACTTCAAACACCTATAGATGGGCTGATGGACTCTTAAAGTGGGGCCGTTTTTCAGAATTTCCCATATATATATCAACTGTACTTCAAATACCTATAGATGGGCTGATGGACTCTTACAGCCCAATTTGTTTGCATATAATACATAGGAATTGGAAACATAAGAATTCTTAGTCAAATGAACTCCACATAGGTTAATAAAGAAATGAGTGGTGAAGGATACGAGATGAGGGGTGAAGGATATGGGGTGACGATGTAGATATAACCCTCACTTTTCTAGGTTTTGAATTAGTAGAGTGGTGGCTGGTTATTCATTTTCTACGTACTACCCTCAATTCATTTTCCATTAGAGGGGGTAGTTTGATGGCCATTTTTTTAAAAATTACATCCGCTTTTTCAATTTTTAACCTTTTTCGAAAATCGAAGTCTTACAATTCCTATTTATTCAATTACATGAAACAAACCAGCCCTAAATATACTTGAGTCTTCGTTTATGGCAAGTTTTGCACCCTTGCTTGTCTACTGAGAAAGGTCCGGAGAGGGAGACAGAGACCTAACTTCCTTGCAATAGTAGCCATAAGTTAGGTTTTGTGACGTCATAATTTATTATATAGCTTCTTTGTAGAACTCTTGATGAACCCCACATTGATGATATCTTATGATGATGATGATGATGGCAGATTTTGGACCCAAAAAAAGGGGTCTAATAGACTCTTAAACAGGCTTGTGAGAGTGTCTGGACTCCACAAAGTGTTAATAAGCCAAGGGCCCAAATGAGAGGGCATCCCACAAGGAATTCCAAAGAACAAAAACAAGAATTGGAATCATTCTTATATATATGAATAGATCTTATTTAATATTATCTACTGCAACTGGTAACTGCAGCAGTCCAGACCAAATACAAGCATTGGAATCGTTCATATGAATATACCTCATCTGTAACTGCAACTCCAGCAGTGTAGCTTCAGTTCCAATGTCAATCATATACATAACAATTCCTATTGAATAAGATCAATAAATTCCACCAGCACCAGCACTACACTAGCTATAGTCTTATCTTTCACATTTATTCACTTGTATTGAACTGAATGATTGGTTGTGTTTCTAATCATCTATTAGTTCATTTCATTCTCTTATCATTCAAAACCCACACTTGGTAGCTCCCAGATTCCGCCGGTTTATTTACCACTCTGCAGTTCTTCCTCACCTCGCCTGGCTGACCGGATTGCAAGTCCCCCAGCTTCACCATACCCTCCACAAAGGCAGAGAAGAAGGCCTGCTGATCTCTACTAAATCGCCTTACCAACTCCCCAGTCAGAGCATTCCCTGAGAACAATGTCTGGTCTGAATTGAGGAAGCCCCTCAAATTCACCAAGTCCTTGAAGTACTGGTTGTCGAAGACGCGGGGTGTGGCGTCCAGGTCTCCGGTCACGTTCCCATCTCCGCTGAGTGGGCAGAGGTGGTCGAGCTTCTTGCGGTAGGTGGGGTCCATGTTGGGGTCAGGACGACCAGTGCCAGATTGGTTGTACAGGCGGAAGACAATGGAGAAGCAGCGGGCCTGGCCGATGGAGTGGGAGCCGGAGAGCGCGACTAGATCGGTGATGGAGAGGTTGAAGGATTTGAAGAGGTCGATGAGGTAGGTGGCATTGGCCCTGGGGCTGGGCATGATCCTGTTGGAGTCTTCTTGACTTGCTGTTAGGCTGTCCAATCTTCCCAACTTCACTTCCCAACAGGGTCCTCCACTCTGAAATCAATTCAAAGAATATAAAACTGTTACATAGCCCATATCAAAAGCAGTCCAAAAATAAATAAATAAATAAAAATAAAAGAGTGAGAAAGAGAGTCAAAATCTCACTTTAATGAAATATGGAAGTTAGAATATAGGCTTACATATAATTTTCCATGGTCACATACTATAACTCTAAAATTGATCCCAGTAGGATAAATCTAATATAATGATGATAATATGTTTTGTTTTGATGTTGGAGTTAGAATTGGAATTGGATGGCTGTTATGTTATAGTTTATGAATTCAAAAATGGGTAGTTCTTCTCTGCTCACCAATTCAACTGCATCTCTAGCAGCCATGATTAGGATATCTGCACAAGAGACCACACTAGGACATGCTAGTTCGAGTTCTTCTTTGGCTTCATCTATCACTTGGTATGATCTGAGGGAGTTGATGTTGGAAAGCGCCAGCTTCTCACCCAACATGTTGGGGGTGTCATCCAGCAACAGTGATGCGTCGCAGCCCTGAAATCAAAACCAAAACTTAACTGAGATACTGTGTGTGTGTTGTGTGTGTGTGTGTTCTCCATTGGACAATGAAGGATACGGTGGGGTAGTTTCTTACATTGACGAAACAGTCATGGAACTGAAGTCGCATAACAGAGGCCGCACTTCTGGGTTCTCTCATCCTGTTTCTCCCAATTACATCCCTCACAATTTTTTCTGCTTGGGGGCATGTTTGGGAGTAGTAACCGTACTGCAACCTTGATGCACTAGCCATGGCTGCATCCACTGCAAGGACTGCTACAAGAAGAACAAGAAACTGAGACATTGTACAGTTAGTACTATAGTAACTATAAGTGCTTCTTCTTCTGCTGCTGCTGGTTAATATATAAGGTCGAGTGCTGGTTGTATATGTATGTATAGTAGCTAATGTATGTACGCATGCATGTGTAAATGGATGGATGATGAGATGTATCTATGTAGGTATGTTGAGAGAAGATGTCATGCAATTGGAAATGAGTCTTTGTTTCTGGGTGCTGGTGGATCGGTCAGAAGTGAGAAGATAATCATCTGGAGCGGGCAGGCCAATTGGGAAGGGAGCAGGAGTAGCACGCTGATGTGATGCTACTACTCCTTGAAGGGGCAGAGAGAGGATTTTGTGCGGCGGGGTCTCCGCTTGTGTGGGGGCCAATCGCCAAAATTTTGTCGTTTTGATCGTCATTTCTTGCGACACCCACGATTTTGGAATCTAGATCCTCGAGGACTACAGTGAAACGAATCTCTCTTGCTTCTGAAATATTATACCTTCGTTTGTAAGGCATGCTATCCCATCCTTTAACATCGTTCGTTTCATAGTCTTATAACTGCAGAGACAGTCTCCCCACTGCAACGGAATACAAGAAAAATGGATGGGTGCCTTCATCACGAGTCTCATGAGTCTGTCCGTAAATCCAAGAGATCTTGCCTTTGGAGGGTAGGGATGGGACCTCTTGCATCTTGATGCTTGTGGGAGAAAATTCTCCATTTGTCTTATTACAGGTGCAAGTGAGGCTTTGACTTAGAGAAATTTTGAGCAGGAAAGGAACTCTAAATGAGGCCGACCTGTGATAATCCAAGCCGTTCAAAATAAATGCAGCTTATCGTATGAGATATCCCAATATGTGATTAATAAATAACAACATAATATTCTTAATCATATTTTTAATCAAATAGTTAAATCATAAGGTGGGATCAACTCCTTTTAGAGTAAATTGTGGGGACATCTCTCCTACAATTATGATGGATGGTCATTTTGAGGAGGTTGGATTTTCCATGGCTGGCTTATGCTGTGGAGTTCGACTCCTTTCGCTCAGGATTTCTCCAAATCAGAGTCACAAAGGTTGAGAGAGAGAAGGTGGGGTCGGTCATCATTCTCTTCGGTTGGTGACCAATGAAACTGGACTGCATTAGGCAACTCTCATTTTTTTCATCTCTTGACCCAATCTGAAAAAATGGCAATAAAGGCACTCACTTTAATTTGCTTCGTACTCAATTTTTCATGGATGGGACTGACCCATGATCAACACGATTTCTCCATGCACAATTACCCCTCTCGAAGTACCCTTTGGTCTCAATTTGACATTGATTGGAATACCAGTCACACTTGATTTTATCTCTTTAACACAGCTACATAATTGGACTTGGTATTGGTAGTTTGGAGAATAAAAATTATTGACTAAATGGTGGTGGAGGTTTGGAGAGGAAAATGAGGCTCTTTGGCGAAGGTTGACTGCCACAAAATATGGTGAGGAGAAATGGGGTGGTGGCCTAAGCTTGGGCCTACTTACAGTAGATCATATATTTGGCGGGCTATTGCCTCAATTGGGGATGATTCTAATGTAAAGGGGGAAACTCTGTACAGGGAGGTGGGTTTTCTTGTGAGAGATAGTCAAGCAGTTAGTTCTGGTTGGATGACTGGGTGGGGATAGGATCCTTGGGTGGCTTATTTCCTAGGCCTTTTAGATTAGCAGTCAATGAAGAATCCTCCGTAAGTGATTGCTCTTATGTGAGGAATGAGTGCATAGTGTGGGGGACTCTCGGGCTATTGGAAGGGGTTCAGTATGAGGAGTTGTTGAGTATTCTTGCTAACACCTTTTTTTTTGCAAAGGTTCCAAGGACTCTCGGATTTGGAAGCCTTCCACTTCTGGAGAGTTCTCTACTAAAGCTTTCTACTTGGCGTTAGAGGGAACTCATTTGCATAGGGCCACCTCTTCACTTGTGTGGTTGGGTTTTGCTCCTCCTCGGG
The DNA here is from genome assembly GCA_029852735.1 of Persea americana. Lineage (NCBI taxonomy): Eukaryota > Viridiplantae > Streptophyta > Magnoliopsida > Laurales > Lauraceae > Persea > Persea americana. The sequence goes on from CM056812.1 coordinate 56,531,705, forward strand.
TTGAGGCTTTTTGTTGGTTGACAGTTGTAGGAAAAGTCTCCACAGTTGATAATTTAAGAAGGAGAGGATTGACATCTAACAATATTTCAAATACCTGTGTGATGTGTGGTAAGGAGGGGTCCATAGATCATCTTTTTCTTCAATGTGAGGTGGTTTTCAGAGTTTGGAGCAGCTTTATTGACAAGTGTGGTTTTTCATAGTGCTGCCTGAAGAGTATTGTGGATGTGGCAGAGTGTTAGTTGGGTGGGTGTTTTGTGGGGTGTGGCCGAATCTTATGAAGCATGATACCATTTGCTATCTTATTGTCAATTTGGAAGAAAAGAAATGATAGGATCATTAGGGTCACGTTTGGCAGCCAAATCTTAAAAGAAGATTTTTTTGGTTTCTCTAGAGCTGTTGTAAATCCATGTTTGGTAATTGTAAATTCCTGAGGATTTGGACAAATGAAATTCTTCATTTGTTAGAATTTTCAAATCCGACCACCCCACATAAGATTTAGAAATCCTCACTTAAATGAATTTGCACACTGAACCCTATTTCTTTCAACTATATACATCAATACACAATAATATAAATGTGAAATCCTCAAATATACAAATCCCCAGCGATGAATCATTGTTTCAGTGGTAGTGAAGAATCATCATATTTATAAATTCCTCACCCATTACCCAACATGCTCGAAGGGTTCTTCATCATCAACAGCAGATTTGATATCCAAAATCACCTTTAGGATTGTAAAATGGGCTTTGGTTAGAAATGATTCTTTAATTTTACCTTTAACGATATTATTTCTAGTTGGGAAACTTGCATGGGGTGTGGCTCTTTTAAGGAGAGGAGAACAATCTTTAGGTATCCTTCTCCTTTAGGGGTCTTTAAGTTTAATGTGGATGGTGTGCTTCAACGGGTAAGCTAGGTTCATGCAGGATTGGAAGGGTGCTTCGCAATTGTAAGGGGAGGTGTTGATTATGTTTTCAAGTATGTGGGTGTGTGCGATTCCAATGAAGCGGAGGTGCTAGCCATTCTTGAAGGTCTTCGTTTGTTTTTTAGTAGATATGGCGGTATGCTTATTATGGAAAGTGATTCTTCTAATGCGATCGCATGAGTGTCTAAGTGGAAGACTAATCCTTAGAAGTTTCATTTCCATCTGAATAAAATTAGAGAGTTATTTGTTGGAATCAATGTTTCCTTCCGTCATAAGGTTAGATTGGCTAACTTCATGGCAAATGTGTTAGCCAAGCAAGGGGTTGATAGGTTGCTTCCCTCGGTGGGTGTGATTATGTAAATGGTTGATAAGTTGCTTCTTTTGGTGAGTGTGATTTTTTTAGTAGGGTTGGAGGTGGTGCATTTCTCCTGCATATCCCCTTCCTCTTTTTCTTTGGTTTTTGGTACTTTGTTCCTTCTTTTCTTTGAATGATATCTTTCGTTACCATTCAAAAAAGAAAAAAATTGAACTTGGTTCATATAATCACCAACCTCATTTTCCATGGCTCCATATCGTGAATCTCATGGCTATTAATCTTTCAATTGTTCAAGTAACTGTTATCAAATCGTGGTTTTAGCCACCAACACTTGATGGTCCTCAGCCATGCAGTTCATGTTGAATATAAACAGGCCAAGGCCAATGAACAAGACTAGCCATCAAGCCCTACTACTAGGACTGGCGCAATGGGTTGGGTTTAATTGTGGACCTGCCCTGACCCACTCCTATTAGGGCTGGAGTTGGACAGGTTTGGGGTAGAAATGGGTTTTTGAGCTCCGACAAAAGTGGGGTTTTCGGTGTAGGGGCAACAGGGTGGGTCGGGTTTGAGTCAAGTGTGTTTCCATATCTAACCTGATTGGCATAGCATCCCAAATTCATCCCCCCTTGTGACGGGTTCATATGTCTACATCCAAACCCGCCAACTTTTGTTAAACTCTATATGCACCCCTACCCACCCCATTTGCCATCAGGTCTATCCAATAATTGGAGGTTGTCTTTCATTGCAAAAGCTGTAGAGTGGAGACACCCTTATAGTAGGGACCAAGCTGCAGGAAGATATTAAAGTTAAAAGATCAAATGAATAAAGAAGACTGATTCTCACTTGAGGATAACTTGATGAATAAAGAAAGCACGACACAGAAGAAAAACAAGTAAGAAAAAAAATAACACACACCACTTTCACTGTTACTATTCTTCAATTGTTGTCTACTTGGTTGGCTATAAAATGTATAATGTATAAGGAATTGAAAGGATGAGAGTATGAAGAGCAGGAAGAAGCATATGAAGATGGAGAAATAAATATGGTCGTGCTTGTGCAATAGAGAAGACGAAATGGCCCTTCTCTTTTTGCATAGAAGAATATATTTGTAGGCGGTAAAAACGACATCTACTTAAATTGAGATGAGATCGAGGTAAACTTCTTAGGACGGGGAATGCTGAACGCCAAAAACCTGAAAAGGAAGGAAGAAGGCTAGAGTCAGAGCCCCTGGCTGCCGTGAGCCGAAGGCACTCCGATGCCTGACTTAGTTCTGAGAAAACTAAACAGGAGGAGGAGATGGGAATGAGACGATGTGTAGTCTTGTGAGTTGTGTATTGCGTACCTCTCATGGGACTGATCCCATGTGTATATATAAGTGAGCGTTCCTCGTTCATTCTCTCTGTGAGTGGGGGTAAGTGAGGTGAGGTCTCATCGATCCTTACCCTGACTGGCAGCAGTAGGTAAAATGGGCAACACCCCACCCTCTCTTTCCATGCCTTCAGTCAGTTGGCGTACAGGGCTGATAAAGCGAACTTCTTATCGCCATAAATGAGCGATCCTATCGTCATAAATGACTGCTCATATCTGTCTGGGCACGCCGTATTTCCAGGAGGAAGGTGGCGGCCCACTCTGACTCTAGCATTCTGGTCTGAGACCAAGGATGGCTTGGCCGTGGTGTGCCTTTGTACTGAGCTGGCATCTATGCCGAGCTGCCGAACCGTGGTGCCGAGCTACCGAGCTATTGACCGAGCTGTCGAGCTGACGGGCTATTACCACAGAGGCCGAGGTGATCGGCGAGTCTAGCTGTAATCTTTGCTTAACTTCGTCATTATGGTGTTTTACCCACACAATATATTTTTTTTAATAAATAGGATTCTTAGTGACTTGGTTCCTAATTCTTAAACTGTAAGGTCTATATCAATGTTTCTTAAACTAATATAATATATCTTTGTTGTTTATTTGAAATTTCACTATCTACCAAACATTACTTTTTTCCCCCTTTATTTAGTGCTTAAACAACTGGGGAAATGTTGTAAAATTTCTTTCATGAGGAGGGAGCTTCATGCGGTACTCTTCTTATGATGGAAAGATTGATTGGATATAGACAGACAAATAAGAAATTTTGCTTTTTAAGAACCTTAGGGTGTGTTTGGCATTGTGCCATTTGGATGTTTCCATGTTCTCACGAGATAAGAGTGTAAAAAACATGTTTGGAATGTGTAAATGATTGTTCCGAATTTTGTTCTCATGGAAAGAAATCTCAAAATCTTAATCCGCCAGTATAAGAAAGTTGGAACAAAATTTTTTTTTTATTTTAAGAAACAACTTGCTGGCATAATTGTTTCTTTCTTATCTCTTGCCTTTTAAAGAATATCACTTGAAGATTCTAAATCCTCTCACTTATCCTTTATAATTCTTACAGGTGGGTCATATGGTCACAATCACAAAACGTGGCCCCCTATTATAATTCTATAATAGTGGGACCACATTATAAATCATTTATAAAGGTAGGCATCATGATATAATTTCTCTAGGTGGGTCCCGTGTCCACAATCACATTTTAAAGGTGGCCCCATGTTCGGATTTCTAAATGTGGGTACTACACTGTAATTTTTTAAAAGTGAGTCCCGTGTTCACAATTAACAAAAAGTATGGCCCCACATTTTCATGATGGCCCCATGTTCGGATTTCCAAATGGGGTACCACTTTGTAACTTTTTAAAGGTGGGTCCCGTGTTCACAATTAACAAAAACTATGGCCCCACATTATAATTCCTATAAAAGTGGGCCCAGATTGTAGATTTTATAAATGTGCTGCCTCCATGTTCTAATTTTTAAAGGTGGGCACCACATTCTAATTTCTAAAGGTGGGCCTTGTGTCTACAATTACAAAAAATGTTGCTCCGCTTTGTAATTCATAAATATGGATCACATGATCTTGTTTACAAAAGGTGGACCAAAATTGTAAATCCTATGAATGGGAGCTCATATTCTAATTTCTAAAGGTGGATCCCAGATTTACATTTACAAAAAGTTGGCCCACATTTTAATTCCTATAAAGGTGGACCCTCATTATAAATCCAATGGATATGAGTTCTATGTTCTAATCTTTAAAGGCCGGTACCACGTTGTAACTTCTACAGGTGGGTCCCATATATGATAATAATAGTACTGTAAACAATAAAAGGCGAGGTCCCACATTGTAAATCTCATGTTTGCTCATTGGAGCAAAACTTTTATAATGTTACCAAACAAATTTCGTACAGCATACTTTTAGTAGAGTGATTTAATATAATGTTGCCAAACAAGTTCTGCAGAGTATAGACTCGGTACAACCTGATCTCAGCACAACCTAATCCGAGCATAAAATTGGGAACAATACTAAAACGATGCCAAACAAGCCCTTAGTTTTTCAATGGATCAATGTCCCTCTCTAATCTCTATGAAGGGAAATGTGTTATCATATTAGGCTCATCAAAATAGTAGCCACCCTCTTATTTTAAAGGAGTTAGGTGTCGGACAAATGTGCAGGGGTGCTCGTGCGTTGGTTAGGGCCTTAGATATTAGTACTTGGGCTGGGCCTAGTTCTAAAACTTTGGCTCCTTTAATAGTTGGACCAAGTTAAATTAAGTGATAGAAAGTCAGGCAAGGTCCGAACAAAACTTACCTTGTAGCTTAGTGAAGCCCAGCCCAGTCTGATTGACTGACTAAATGGGTGGTATCAGACCTGACATGTTTAACTCGCGGTTCAGGCTCGGACCAGGCACTTACTGCCCCAGTCCACACTTGGACCGAATATCAATCTGTATTTATAAATCTGGATCAAGCCAGATGGTGCCTTAGCCATGTCCGACCCAGCTCATGAACACCCCAACAAACTGTGGCTTCAAGTTGTATAGTGTCCCCAAAATAAACTCTAGTGTATATATTGCCTACGTCGGATTAAGCAATTGGCCCACGAATAAAATTATCTCCTAATGTAAGTTTAATTCTGCCAAAATCTAATTGGGACCCAACTCTTGGAGTAGAGTTTGGGTCGGCATCAAACTTGCATAAAATTGTTTCCTGTTGGTCTAGAGATCTGGGCCTGGGCAAAATTAAGTGGGGCTGAGTGTGGGCATGCCCCCTTAAATTTCATAATACCCCTCAATATTATTATAAATTTAGGAAGTTATTTATATTAGCCCCAAAGAAATTTTTTGTTCCAACACACATTTTTGGTTCTGCCACCTTGGAGAAGACTTCTGCTGAAGGAATGAATCACTTTGCAGATCCAAACATTGCACCGAGTTCCTGACCTTCCTTTTTCTCTTGTTCTGGGACTTTCTGCACCCTTCCTAGCAACGTGCCCTCCAAGAGAATGACCACATACACATACTGTAACCCCCACCGTCTATATATTCATCCCACATCTTCTTCTTTCTTCCAGCAATATTCAAACACCAACTCGTCTTCTTCATTTTTGCCAAAAAACTGGATGGCAGCAATGCTGACTACCCGAAAAGCCCTCCCTTAAACCCTTCTGCACAAATTCATCCCCCCCACCCTCCGCGGCTCCCTCGCAGCTCCATCTGCCGTCCAATCCTTCTCCACCAATGTGCAGAGACATGATCTCGAACGCGATCGCAGTATCGACATCGATCGCCGCTGTCGACCAGCTCTCCCTTTCAAACGCATGGACGACACTCCTAGCTTCCTCGCAGGTAATTGTAATGTTAATATACGTACGTACATTCCTGCGAAAACCATGCAGAAAATTTTGAAACAGAATGTTTTGATCTGGTTTTTTCTGTTTCAGATCTCTTCGAACCATTCATTCCTGCGAACCTGACCCATATGATGAATATGATGGAGCAGATGGAGAATCTCTCGGCCACGGAAAGAGGAATGGGAGGTGGAGCGATCGAGGAGAGCATGGGATGTGAAAGAAGAAGACGACGCGCTCTATGTGAGGATTGACTTGCCTGGACTTGGGAAGGAGGATGTTAAGGTTTCTGTGGAGGGGAATACGTTGATTATCAAAGGAGAAGGAGAGAAGGAATCTGAGAGTGATGAGTGTGGGAGGAAGTAAAGCAGTAGGATTGATTTGCCGCCGAAGCTTTACAAGCTGGATCAAATTAAGGCCGAGGTGAAGGAAGGGGTGCTTAGGATTGTGGTGCCCAAGGTGAAGGAAGCAGAGAGGAAGGATATTTTCCAAGTGCAGATAAAGTGATTTTGGTGAATGAAGAACAGAGAAAGCTTGTTGTTTTTCTTTTTTGTTCTTGTTTTGTTCTGTGTGAATACAAAATAGAGATACTGAAGGTGTAATGAAATAACTGTTTCTTCTCGTACTTGATCGTATTCGTGTGATGGATTTCATGAGAGTTAATTTGAAAGAGAGGTTGACTTCGAACGCAGACACTGTTTGTTTGGGAGGTGGTGTAGTCAAATAGTGTTAACAAGGCATTGGGACAATTATCATGAGGAAAGTGTTGAAGGAGCATGAAGAGAGGTGGTGTCTGCGGAAATAACTCACTGTTACAAGTGTCACTGGTGTCACAATTTTATCCCCCTTCCTATTCAGACACCTAACTCGGGCTGGAACTCAACTTGTGCAGCTCTGAATTATTGAATCAGTGTCTCAATTGGATTAACTTTTCTACCTCAAGCATTAATTATTTATACATGACTCAGATCTCTCCACATATAGGCAGAGTCAAGATCAAACTTGCTGGGTTTCGCTTGAGTGATCTGCCGTTTGGAAAAATGATTGATCGGTCGGCTGTCTGTACTGCCATAGGTGGCTGGGAGCCTGGGACCCCTCTCGAGTGAGGTGATGGAACTCTCGGGTGAAGTGATAACCTCCTATGGTGAGGGAAGGTGGCATCAGGCCTCCAAGGTGACAAATCATTGCAGGTTGGATGTTAAAGGTGAAAAGGAACTAAAGAGGCATCAGGCCTGTTAGAGATACATTTATGTAATTCTGAAGGAATTTTGATTCAGTGAACCATTAAAGTATTTTCAAGCTCTCAACAAAGTTGTGGTGACACTTCGTAATCGGGCTATATATAGATAGATCATTTTTATTTAAAAATTCATGGTAGAATGGGTTTAAAGAAATGATTATTAAAGAGATGAATGATGCATAGGATACAAATAGGATCTTGATCCTCAAGTAATGTTATGGCAGCTGTTCTCTTTAAATGAAGTATTATTACTTTAATACGTACTACAGAGAGGAAGGATGCATAACCTGGAGATAAGATCATGACCTTCAAGCAAGGTCATAGTGCCGGGCTTGCGATTTTTATTTGAGCAGTGCGGGCAATGATCAAGTGAAGAAATTAAATAATAAAATTAAAAAATTTAAATTCTTATATAAGGGGTTTTTCAAATTTCAAGGGGATGACCGCACCCGCATGCTAACACATGGGTCTGACCCTAGATGTCCATGGCTAGGTTGGGCTTGAATATATGTCCTGCATGCTAAATGACCTGATTGGTGTCCTAGCCAATATGTTTATTTTTCCTCAAGATTTTTTTTTGAAATCCCATATAACGAAAATATAATTTGCATTAGGTTATAGGCAGTCCTACTTCATGGTCCGTGTTTATGCTTCCACAGATACAAAATGCACTGATAGAGGTCGAAATAAGATAAATCTAGAGTCTAGACCATCTGATACATTTTGATTGGGACTTACCTTTTCATCTGAAAATAAAAAAATAAGAAAATAAAAAAATAAAGATAATCAGTACGTTGCTGCCAATCCACTGTTTGTTTGCATGAGGGAATAAGTGGAGTGAAATAAAGAGTTAAATAGGAGAAGAAAAAGGGGGTTAAAAGTAAAATTACTAAATGATAAAAGAAATAAAAAAATATTTTTTCCAAGTTATAGGCTTTTGTCATTTAGTGTCTTTTAAGAGTAGCATTTGGTCATTTTTTGTAAAAAAATTGTTTTTTGGTCATTTGGTACCTTTATTTTTGACATCCTCTTCTTTTTTTCTTTTAATTTGACCATTTATTTCATTCCACTCATGTTCTCATGCAAACAAATATAAATGTTAAATCATAAAGAGCCTAGTTGTAACTTTGATGTGGGGGGTGGGGGTGTCTGAAGATCTAGACGAACAAACATGATAATGATATAAACGGCTACATTTGTATAATTTGAATATGCATGTCTGAAGATCTAGAGTCGTTTGACTTTTTTTTTTTTTTTTGCCCCGGATCCCATGATATCATGGGTTTTTAAAAACTCATGATATCATGGGATCCAGGTAGCTTTTCAACTTTTAATATTTGGATCCCATGGTATCATGGGAGTTTAAAAACCCATGATATCATGGGATCGATGGCAAAAATGTAAAAAAAAAAAGTGCACTAGAGTCAAACGGCTCTGGTGACATTTACAGAATTTTAGTCATGAAATTAGAGATTGAGTGTTTAAGGGACACTAAAATGTCAAATCCCCTTGAAAATATAACAAAATGCTTGAAAATTTTTTGATTCAGTGAACCATTATTTTGAGTGATTGATTTGCAAGAGGTAGTTCTATCTATAGGATTATGGAAACACTTTTTTTTTAATCTTCTATAATCTCTCTGATATTTTGTAGTATGTGTTCTTTTGAATGGCTGTCCATGAGCTGAGCCAATTAGGCTAGATGAATCGGTTTGGTGGCTTGGGTTAGTATCAATGACGGATCCATGATTTTTATTTGGGTTGTGCGGTATATATATATATTGTCAAGTGAAGACGTTAAATAATGAAATTGAAAACTTTACAATATCATCTAAGGGGTTTCTTGAATCGGTCGCACCGACATAATAACACTTGGGTCCGCCCCCCGGCTATTATATATTAAACAAAAGCTGGGCTCATGTGACAAGCTCAACTAATTAAAGTCGAGTTAAACAGGTCTTAACTAAACTTGGCTCATTAGATGTTAGCTTGAGCTCATCTTCCTAGTTGAGCATGGCTAACTTAAATATATGGTGTAAGCCTCAGAGGTTTTGGAAGAAAGGGAAAAGGGCGAAGACCCAAGAATACCACCGCTCCAATAGCAAAAACATTCTCATATATGGAAAAAAAAACAAAAAACAAAACAAACTAACATAATGCACGACACACTGTATAATTGATTTCTAAAATTAATTTACTCCGTCATGGATTAAAATTTGAGAGTTTTTTCTCTTCATAAAATTACCAAGACTACGTACATAACACTACATACCTCCAAATTTCTTATAATAGAAATTGGTATCTCTAATTTTGTTAGTTTTCACTACCAGTCCGAGTCTGGATAAAAAAGAAAAGGCTGCGTTAACTAGGTTAACAATCACTATAAAATTTTGCCACAATCTAAATATGAATTTTGAGATCACGATGATGAAGAGAAATTTAGGCCTCTACATTCATTTACCTATTTAGAGGAAATACACATATTTTATATGTAATAAAAATTTAGATAGCCTCATTCAAGTGGACCCCATAGATCACCACCAAAATTTCCCACCATGCTCACACTAAGATGGTTGTGGTCAGGGGTTTTGGCGCTGCTACTCCTCTCTCTCGTATCTTTTATATATATATATATATACACACACAAGTAGTCTCTCTTTCGATCCTCAAAAAGACAGAGTTAGAGAAAAAGTGCAATCGCGATCGCCTTCTTGATGGAAGAAGAAGAACACGAGGTGTATGGTGCAGAGATTCCAGATGTTGGAGATCCAGAAGTCGACATGGACGCAACCCACCACGACGTCGACATGGCCGCTGCAGACGAACACGACTCTCTCAAGGTTAAGCTCCTTCTTTTCCTTCTTCTCCTTCTTCTTCTTCTTTCGATTTCTATATGTAAAGATCTGTTGTTTCTCTGTTGCAGCCGCAGGAACTGGAAGACATGAAGAAGCGCTTGAAAGAGATGGAAGAGGAAGCTGCGGCTCTTCGAGAAATGCAGGCCAAGGTAGAGAAGGAGATGGGATCTGTACAAGGTATTTCTCTCTTCTTCCTCCTCACGCTTCTTCCCCTCTCCCTTTGTTGTTTGTAAATCTAGGGTTTTCAAATGAATCCTGTCTGGATTCTCACCGACTCAGTTGTTTAGCTGTAGATCTGATTGTTGTTAGCTGTATTTTGTCTAAGTAATTCGTCTATTGGGATCTTCTAAGTACCTTATTGCTGCTGTTGGGAAGTCAGTCTTTGTGGTTTTTTGGTTTGGTATGGGATTGGGATTTCAAGTTGATCTTGATAAGAATGAATGAATATGTTTTAATTTGCCTATCAAGTATAGCTTTGGGGGGTTTGTATGTAATAATGGAATTCTTGGTTACCTAATTTCTTCTGCTATGCCTGGTTTTTCTTGGCCTTGTGTTTGATTTTATGCTTCTGATTGGGTTTGTGCTCCCAGATCATGCTAGTGCTGCTGCTACACAGGCAAGCAAGGAGGAGGTGGATTCTCGATCAATTTATGTTGGTAATGTAAGTTCACTAAACCTCTGTTTTGTTTGTATTTTTGGTAGAGGAAACAGAGTGTATGTGAGTATAGTCTTCTTTAATGCAAGTGGTTCTTTGTTATATGGTCATTGGTAAGACTTTTGACATGAAGATCATTGCCTCATGACTCACGAGGGATGCCTTGGATGATATCTTGAATGTAGAAAGATACAGGGGATTACAAAATTACTTCAGACACATACTACAGGAGGTTCCAAATAGAAAAGGGAACATCCTTTTCATCTCTCAAGGTAATGAATAATGATATTGGGGAACAAGCAAAATATGTGTTGTGATTTTTCGTCTTCTTTCTTATTGGTATCTTTAGAGTGGGTAATGGACTTTAAATGTTAACCTGTATCTCTCATCATTTTGGCCCTAGGGAGGTTTAGGAAATGGGTTCTTTTGGAAAGAGGGGTCAAGTTATATGGAACTGCTTCTCTTGTAGTTGCTTGAGGTGTGTGGAAAGAATGAAATGGAAGAGTCTTCAAAGAAAGGGTCTTTTTTGGCTGTCATAGAATTAGCTCTCTTGTAGGGATCTCAAGCTAATGAATTTCAAGGTACATTAATGACAAACATTCGTCAACATCAGCTAGTTATCTAATTTCATAGGCCACACAAGTCGATTTCTAAAGGTGAAAAAGTGCATTTTGGAGGCTTCGAACTTAATATAGATGAAAGCTTACAAGGCAAACCTAGGCATTCTGGAAAGAGAGGATTGATGAAGGTTGAGAACGTTCTTTTGTTATATTATTATTGTGGCCGGCTTTGGGGATCCAAAATAGAGCGGAGAGCACAGCCATTAAAGAGAGCCTTGAGATAGTCAAGTCATTACATGGACTTATTAGATGGGAGATCAAAAAAAAAATCTATAGCATGATGCAAGTGGTGCACCAGTTAGGCCATGGCACTTTTCTACATTATCAAAGAAATTAGATTGTTCAAGGAGCTCAAAGCATCTTATTGGCACATTTCCAAAGAATTAAATGAAGAAGCAGATGCTTTGGCCGAATTGAGAGCTAAAGGGAGAATATTCTGATTTCTAACTAATAATAAAAAGGAGAGGAGCCATTCAAAAAAAAAAAGGAGAGGAAATTGGGAACTTGGTCCCTTCCTCCAAATGGCATACTGAAATTTATGATGGAGAGGCTAAAAGGCAAGCCACTTGGAGTCAGGGATTTAGGTGTGTTTTTGTACTTATAAAGGGAAGTGATATTTGTATTCTCTAAGCATGTGGGAGTCAAGGATTCCAATGAATCCAAGGTGTAGGCCATTTTAGAAGCTCTATATATCTATTAGCAGTGGAAAGTGACTATTACAATGCTATCTCCTTGGTTTCTTGCTTGGATGGGAGCCCATGGAAATTCTGACTCTATTTCAATGACGCCAAATCGTTGTCTTCGCCTATTCAGGTAGCATTGGGTCAGTCAATGAATGACAAGGCAATATTTGTTCACTAAGGGGTCTGTAGTTTCCACTATATTTTGTGCTGTACTGCATGGTATAACGATCTTATACCTATGCTTTAGCTTACTAGTTTTGGCATCCTTTCTATCAACTTTGTAGTCTTTTATATTGAATCTAATTTACGTGTTACTGATAATAAGAAGTTATAGTTTGTTGGCTTTAGTTTTCCATATTACAGCTATCCCCATCTCCCTGATGTGGTTATATTCTTTATACTAACGAAACCTGGTTAATTCTTAGAGAGAGGGGACTTCAGGAAGAAATGTATTTGGGTGCCATTCATGCTAACCCAATAGTTTAACAGAGAGTTGAGAAAGGAAATTCTAGTTTGAAGTGAAGTGAAATGTTACCTCTCATGGCTAACGAGGTGCTGATTTCTCAACAATGTTATTTGACCAGGACAGAATTGGGTGTGGCGACCCCCAAAGTTTTTCTAAATTTCATGTTCTTTTCACATTTGGCCCTGACCAGTTTTTTTTATTTTTTATTTCATAATGGCCTCCAAGAAAAAGTTCCTAGTTCCGCCCATGGTCCTGGTGCATTGGGCAGCAGGAGAAGGCCCATTGGTCCTACCAAATTGAAATCGCCATACATGGACGTGTAATGTAAAGTTGAATGTGCTTGAGGACTGGCATATGCTTCCACCGATATAGTTTTCTAGGATGCCTTTGTGTTTTGAAGATTGGAATTTCCAAATGTGTTGATCCTGATTGATGATACTATTCATGTTGTGTGACTACCGAACATTGTGGTTGGTGAAAGTTGGCGTATTAGTCAGGCCAAAAAGTCTCTTTGAGTTCATGGAAGTGCTTTCTCTGTATTCTTTGGACTTAATTACATGGTTAAGAAACTTAATAGCATGATTTAGGATTAGTTACAAAGCAAAAGCTATTGACTGTGGATGATATACTACAACTTGCAACTTGCAGTCACCACCACTTGATAAAAATTCTATCTGCTGATCATGCTTCTATTTTCTACAAGTGTTTTGGTAAGCATGCTATACTGTGTTGCCAGGATATATCATACCCAGATGCTTCTATAGGCAAAACATCCTTATCATATCGTATACGATACTTCATTTTTATGTGTAATGGCTGTGTCCTGCCCATCTCCATAGCATGTCATTGTACTTGTATCCATGCCATATTCGTGCATCATAGGCCAGGACTTCCTTTCATAACGTTTTCACAGTTTACTAAAAATAAATCTTTGGAATTATCCATATTATCATTAGAAACTTTGCAGAAATAGTTAATCGTGCAGAGGAAATGTTGTTTAACCTGTATGTACATTTGGTGCATGTATGTAGATCCTGATGCTTCCCAATATTTTTCTATGATTGCACATGCTACTTGAGGTTGTGGTCACACCTTGACTATGTGTCTGATAATGATCGCAGGGTTGCCCTCACTTTTCAACTTCTCTGATAACTTGAAATCAGGAATCATTACCACCTCTGTTGGTGCCAGGATGTTTTTGTAGATATAGTTAAAAAGAGAAGTCTGGGTTGAAAAGAAAGTCTATGAAATTTAAAAACAAAGAAGGGGCCAAAGATCTCCTAATCAAAAGAAAGAAAAAAAAAATACAAAACAACTGGAAGGCCCCCCTTAAAAGGAAAAAAAAAAAAAGAAGAAGAAAAGAAGAAAAAAAAAAGGAAAAGAAAAAAGAGGAAGTGATACAAGAAACAAGAATGGGGAGAAATAAAAAAAATGAAGGAAAAAAAAAATAAAAACCCAAAAATAGATTGTAGAGCAAAGCCCAGTTCATGAAAAAGTAGAAATGTTTTAGCAAAAGAAAAGGAAATGGTTGAAATTGGGGAAGGATTCAAAACTAGATGGCTGATGGAGAATCCAAACGACAGCTCGGAGGAGTTGAGGATGTTGCCACCATCTTGAATATAAGATCAGAGACTACTGCACTCAATTCATTGTTGTACTTGGGATGGTTGGAGTTGCAGGAAACTGCAGTTGTAAAGTTGTGGAAGCCAGATTCCTCCTGATGACTTTTGTGAGTGTCTGTGGATGGGGAGATCTAGATATTTGAAGCACATGGTGAGGAGTCCTTCGCTTCTCTCTCTTTATGTATTTATGTATCTATACTATATATTTATATAACTAACTATAGATAATACATATATCTACTCATTTTCACGAGTGGCTAGGCTGTACCTCATTGCCTGGCCCGTGGGCCCACCTAAAAGCATGACAATCATAGTGGAATCGGAGTTTTGAAAGGTCAAAATGGCCACTATCTGATCATGGCAGGTACCTAAGGGCCTCAATCGTGAAACCCTAGTTATCAAATAAAGTTACACGAAAGCCAAATTTTGCATGATCAATCCAAGTTGGATGGATGAGTGTCAAAATTTGGGTCACTGCTAGTGTGTGTGTGTGATATTTTTAGATTAATTGTAGTGTGGACCACGTGGGACTTGATGGCCAGGCTGTTCAATCCCTAGGGACGACCTGGCCGTCCCTGAAAATTTCACTATATGTATGTAGTTGTTTGATCATTTCATCAAGAGTTTAATCATTGGTTGCTTTCTTCGACTTGTTTCATATCATAGGAATTATATACACTCCATGAAGTGGATACACATGTCTGTTCCTGGATTCAGGTGTTATGATTGATTCTATTGAACGTTAAGAACTTACAAATTGACTGCATTATTTATATGGTTCCTATTGAGCTATTCAGTTCTTTTTAAAAAAATGAATACATTCCTTATCATTTCTTTTGGATTGAGAAGACAAAGGGAAAAAACTTGATCTGCAGTAAAATGTTTTTTGGACACCGACCTGAGAATTTGTGGTGGTGGATTTTATTTAAAAGCTGAATAGCACATTTGAAAACTTTGAGAGCCTGTTTGTTTGCATGGAACTGAATTCTTAGGAATTCATGGTAAAATGGGTTCTAATGAAGGATATTGCTAAAGTGGTGAGGGGTGAAGGAGATAAGGTGGAGATTTAGATGGGACCTTGACTTTTGTTGGATTTGAACTAGGGCGACGACTGGATATTCATTCTCCATCTCCCCTTAGTTCATTTTCCTTTAAAGGGGAAATCATTTGATGACCTTTTTTGGATCTTCGCCTCTATTTCTTCAATCTTTAGCCACTTTCAGGATACATTTCTTAGAATTCCTAGAAACTCAATTCCATCCAAACAAAGTGGCACTTGGTATTTTGTCGGTACACCTGCTGCACGGTTAGCTTTACAGCATGATTATTGCCGGGTGTCAGCTGGATGGAAGTAGATGTGGACGTCACACCACCATCATCAAAACCTTATCCCATCATCAAATAATGATACTAGGAATTCTTTCAAAGAACATATTGCACTTTAAATGAAATAAACTAGTATTAGTTAATACTGAACATTGAAAGACTTGAAATATCAACCCACTGCATAATGTAGTGGTAAGGCTACCCTCTCTCATTGAGGGACCAGGGCTCGGACCCTGGTGTTTACTTCCAAAAGCTAAAAGCTAGCCGGTGAGGGCTGTGAAGCAGCTTCCCAAACAATCAGAATAAAAAAAAAAGGAAAAAGAATAAAAAAAGGATCATCGGAAATGCCTTGTACTCATACAAGGCTTAGTGATTTAGATTTGAGAATAAGAGATTTGGGTATAATGTGAAAGATTTGACGACAAAGTTCTTTCTTTTTCCTGAATTTCAACTGCTATTGCCCTAGCTTGCGAATAACAATTCAATTTCCTTTTTAGTGTGAACATTCTGATCGATATTTGTCCTGATTCTATTTATTTATTTTCTTTGGGTATTGTGACTGCGATGTTATGTTTCATTCTTGAAATTGCAAATTTGATTCTTGTTATGTTGTGTCTTTTACTCTGTTTATGATGTATGGGACCTATAGTTCGTTTAGGTGATCGTGATAGTAATACAATCGATACTTTTCAAAGATGTATTTCTGGTCTCATATGAGTGCTAATGTAAGAGGAGAGTTCACCTAATCATTTCACTCATTGATGCCTGCTTTCACAATTATATGTTAAAAATCACTTGGTAAATCATGTTACCTATTATCAATTTTTCATTATTAAAAAAAAATATTGCTTGAGGATCTTGTTGGAATTTATGTGAGAACCTAGTTGGAATTTATGTCTTAGAACGACATGTTAAATGCTAAAATGAGTCTGGTACAATAAGAATTTAAATGTTAAAAGTGAAGTCATTTATGTTATATTACTATTCCATCTTCATTATGGGTTTTCCCAGGGGCAAATTAGAATATTATCTTAGCTAGTGACTTTCCCCTAGGTTTATATGCATTCTCGACTTTCTTATTCATAGCCTGCTTACTGATGTCGAATATGTGGATTTTGTGGGTCAAAAACTTGTAGGTAGACTATGCATGCACCCCTGAAGAAGTGCAGCAGCATTTCCAATCTTGCGGAACTGTGAACCGAGTTACGATTCTGACAGACAAGTTTGGCCAGCCAAAGGGTTTTGCTTATGTGGAATTTCTGGAAGTAGAGGCTGTTCAGGAGGCTCTCCTATTAAATGAATCTGAGCTTCACGGCCGCCAACTGAAAGTTGGTTACCCTTGCAAGCTATTCTTTTTTACATGTCTGGATAAATCATGCTTCTGTATCCTTTTTCATTTCCCATCAGCTTCATGGACCTGTTGTTATGCAGGTATCTGCTAAACGAACCAACGTTCCTGGAATGAAGCAGCACCGTGGAAGGCGTTTCAGTCCATATAGATTTAGAAGGCCATTTGTGCCTCCATACTTCTACTCGCCTTATGGTTATGGGTGAGCCTTTGGCAGCTCTCTTCTTTTTTCTTTTTTCTTTTTTTATAGATTTTTTTGCATTGTTATGTCTTTTATATTGATGCATGTCCTGCTCTTCTGCAGTAAGGTCCCAAGGTTCAGAAGGCCAATGCGATACATGCCCTATTACTGAATGGAGAAGACGTATTCAATAAGACAGTAATTGCATATGTGTGACTTTCTTTTCCCCTCCCTTTATTGTGATGGCATATAGCGCCTTTTGACCATCTCTGCTTCTGTCTCATTGGAGTAGAGTTTATGGTGCTAGCGATCTCTCTGCCTCAAACCTCTTCTAGCATAGGTTGTCGTGGAGTTATCTATTCCACACAAACTCCAGGTAGACCTCTTGATATATCTATAATGAGTAAGATGGATAAAAAAAAGACTGATTTCATTACTGGATATGGTTTAACTAGTAAAAATAGCTTTATTTAAATTGATTGTCTTGGACATGAGTCAACATTGCCATTGAGGTGCATCATAGTGGGCGGGGGATTAGATATGGGAGGAAAGGAAAACCTTGATAGTTTTGGTGCCTCAGGTAACTTTTTGATTGGAGAAAGAACAAGGTGTGGATTGTGGATGGTTGGATATGTGGTGCTGCTCTAGATAAGGCATTGCAGAAAACAGGTCCAATTGACTGCCAGTAAGTAGATGACTTTCGGCTTTGCTCTCATGTACTGAATGAACAACAGGCTTGTTGGAGATCAGGAATGTGGAGACCTTCAAATGAGAACTTTTATTGGCAGATAGCAGGAGGTGTCTTGCCCTTATCCTCTGTCGTGTGAAAAAAATTTCTACAATCTAATTTGGTTGGTAGGGTGAGGTTGAAGGACAGGCACCTATTTCTTATGATGGGATATTTTTTTAATAATCCTAGCCTACCCTTCTTAGATAAAGGTTGGTAATATAATAACAAGAATGGTCCTTTGTGCTCGACCATCCGTCAGTACAGTGATGAAACATGATAATGTTTACAATACAAAAGAGGATTAAATTGAATCTTGCAAAGTTGGTACCACCTTTTTTGTGGATCCAGGCACATTTCATTATTTCTCATAAAATAATGATAGAAGTCCCAGACTCAATTTGGCTACTTCACGTCTTAGAAGATGTAATCAGACCTGAGGTGCCTGTAGCCTTTGGATGAAATGTGGTTGATGGCTTTTATCCATAGCTTTAACAACACTGCTGATAATTTAAAATATACCCGCATTATCTGGGGCCTGCAGAGGGATGAGAGTCCATTCACACAGTGGCACAACATAAACAGCTGGGGAAGCACATGACTCGCCCAGTTGATCATAATCATCCAATCGATCATGATCGTACCATTTGCATATAGCTGGTTGCAGTCTCCTATTGATCAGATGGGTAGGTCCTGTGGGCCCACTCCAGTACGTACCCCACACTTCTACGATAACTGACCATGATCGGTTGGCATCAACGAGCCTGTGATCTGCAAATCACAACTCATCAGCATGATCATGCTCAGGCTCTCACTTGTAAGATGTCAATGATCATGATTAAAGTATATGAAGTCTCCCTGTTTAGTGTATCTTTGATTGAAGTATCGAGTATAATATTTAAGTGCAAGTGTCGGTTCGGTCATAGGAAATTTCACATCCCTGATTATCTTTTGCTTCAATTGCAAAAGTGATTCTGGTAACCATCACTTGTCCTATCACTTTCATATGTAGTCATCAGCCTATGGCCACAATTAAGACACTACAAGCGTACTCCACCGACAAAGTGCCCTAATGTTAATATGGTCACAACCAGTGAAATGGGGGTGAGATGTGGGGATTACAAGAAAATAAAAAAGGGTTCTTGATTATTCCCCAAGTGGCCACTTGGATGAATGGCAACTATGGTTGGAGGAGAGATGAAAATCATCTTCTAACTGCAAGGAAAAGGCAAAAGAAGAAAGATAATCAGCCATTTGACTATCCTAACATTTTTTGTTGGTGTTTTGGTGTGTTTAATATATAGGGAGTCTATGGAAGAGTTATTTATTGAAATTGTAAGGGTGCGAAAGTCCAAGTGTACCTTGAGATTGTAAGAGTTCATCTAAAATCTAAGAGTTAGCTATGGAAGTGAATTTCATTTTAGGAACTTAATTGCTATCTTGAAATATGAAAAGCCATAGCTCTCGAAATGTCTTGGATGATTTATATGAGTGTTTTTTAGTTGTTTTATAATAGGTGGTTGTGAAGTGAAGATTGCGGAGATTGTTCCAAGAATTGTAGTGGAGGAAAGAATCTTGTTAGATTGAGATTAGACTTAATATATTAATCTTATTAGGCGTTTGGTCAATTTATTTTGATCAAAGGCTCTGTACAGTCTTTGGACGTACATCCCCCCATCACATGGTCACCTACTTCACTCTTCTATCTTCCATGAGATGTCATAGAAAATGAAGGTTTCTCAATACCTTATTTCTCCCAAGCTGGTGTCAGCTCTTTCGATTTTTGATAAGCTAACAACTAGACAAGATTTAGCTCTTAAATGAAGTGTTTACTTTTCTTTATCATTTTAATAATCAATTGAGAAAGTGAACAAAAGGCCAAGCAAAGCCATTGACAAATTTAGAAAACTGTCAATTCATGACCATTGTCAATGTGCTGGACTGATTCATAGATGACCCCACAAGCCTGTTTACTAATTGCATATTGTTGGCCCACCGCCTTCAATATAAATATATATATAACTAACATTGTAAATATCATTATACCTTATCCCATTCATTAGATTGCCAATCTATCATTGCAATACTCTTAAATTAAATCACACCAACCCACATTTAAAATGCCGGAGCATTGTCTTTTATTTTGGTCCCAACACATCCAAATGGGTCGCTGTTGTTCACGTATACATACAATACAGAAATCAACTCCATGTATCCAACCCCACAAAGACATGATTATAATAGTTATAGTGATAGATTACCAAGACAACAAACACTCTTTGAAAGAAAACAGGCACAGAAGCACAGTTGCAGCTTCCACTCCTTAGAGAGCTAGAGCCAGTAACAGCCCCTAGAAAGAAGGCAAGGAGGGGAGATGAAGGTGGTGCAAGGCCTGTTGCTGCGATCCCAACCGCCTCTTTCTGAGGCGCTCGGCGATGATGAAGGCGAGCTCGAGAGACTGGGAAGCATTGAGCCTGGGGTCGCAATGGGTGTGGTAGCGTGAGCTCAGGTCATCAAAGGTCACGGTCCTCGACCCTCCAATGCACTCTGTTACGTTTTGGCCCGTCATCTCCAGGTGGACTCCTCCTGGATGGCTACCTTCTTGCTCGTGCACGTCAAAGAAGGCCCGCACCTCTGCCTGATAATCAGCACCATTAAATAAATTCAACATCAATATCATCATTCATATATAGTTGGAATAAGACTTTGATAATGATCAATATCATCATTTATACAATGATTAAGAGATGATGTGCACAACAGATAACAGTAGAGGCCAAAGCAATTATAATCACTACATCAACTGTTTAATATACAACAACTGTAAAATAAACACCATACAAGATCATTTTAGGAAATGGTCTGTCATGTAGGACCCACTCGTACAAATGCCAGAATTTGAGCTCGAAGATTGTAAGATCTGTGTCTTACCTGGGTGTGTGCAAAAATTAGAGAGAATACAGATGACCAATGTGCATTGTCACTTAAAGGGAGCAAAATTAAGACAAGTTTCAATGGTGTTGGTTGGATGTTTCTATATTCAAATTGATCACACCATTCTTGTTAGCTTTTCAAGCTTTTTATATATATTTTGTGCACAGTCATACAAGTTCTTGTTAACTTACCATTCAAAAAAAAAAAAAAGTTCTTGTTAAAAAAAAGTTCTTGTTAAACTTTTCAACATATTATGTTTTCGCACACATGGGTCATAGTATATAATACTGACACTCGAAGTTCAGAATCACCTATTTGATATTCTTGCTCGCTAGAGAATCTTTTGGCTTTTAAAGCCCACCTAACTTACAAAACCCACCAAACTTTCTAGTAGGGCCAAACAAACATGAGGTGCATGTGCCTCAATGCCTATCAGCTATAAATTAAGTTGTTTCCCACCTGCCTCCGTGTGTAAGATATTTCAGCACCTCTCCACTCCTATGATCTATTATCTACCTTATTGCCATAAATATTTTTCTTCAGGAGATGAGAACATTGATTTTAAAACTGTATATTATCTTGTCCACAAGCTAAAACAATAGGACGGCTGATGACAACTGCTCAGTATGATTCTCAGACCATGGCAGGCCATCAGTTTAGACAGTTGGACTGAGGGGCATGTGTACAAACTAGTGAAAAGGAAGGTAGATCTACATTAGAGTTTCAACTTTAAACCATTTATATGTAATCATTTTTCTCATCATCTTTATTTTAGCAGAGGGGCCCACCTTTGATATAACCAAGCTAATCATTTGATTTGGCACTCACCCCTCTAAAGCTATTAACCCTCATTGAATTCAATCATAAAAATAAATACACTTATAAAAACTAAAACTTATGAAATTTGAATGTTATAGTTATTTGATGAGTGATTAAACTAATACTTGGCCTAACCCTATAACATCCTCTGCACTTATACAGCCCTCTGTTTCGAGATTTTTTTATAGCAATGATGGCTGTCCCCCAGAATTTTAAATTTCATGTTTAAATGGTGAGAATCAATAGTTTACCTAGTGAAATGTCACTTTTTTTGTCTGGATTTCTCCAAATTTGAGATTCCAAAATGCTAAGGTGTGCTTAAGCATGTGTGGAACCAGACGAGGGACAGTATCCGTGGAATACACAAAACTCTCATAAAGAATTCTAAAGAATAATAATAATAAAAAAAAAAATAGGACCCATAAGCTACCCCTATTAATTGAATATGTTATAGGTGGACCCACACAACATGGAAGCAAGTTTTTAATAAGTGCACTGGGGTCGGTACAAAGTTAGACCTGGAGGAATTCAAAGGGCTTAGATTGGGCTAGGTTTAGGAACCGGATCCCCTGTTTCGTCCAAACAGGGGAGCCCTGTTTGGACGAATAGGGGCGGACACGTGCAGGGGCGGAGGAAAAAGTGCTTTTCCTCTTTCCTCCGCCCCCCTTCGCCCTGGCACGTGTCCGCCCTGATTCGTCCAAACAGGGCTCCCCTATTTGGACGAACAGGGGATCCGGACTCGCTAGGTTTAGGACCAAGAGACACTTGGTAGGTAAGTATATATATATATATATATATATATATAAAATGAGAGAGAGAGAGAGAGAGATCATACCCTAATGGAGTCAAAGGGGCGAGTCTTAAGCCCACAAGGAGCTTTGATGGTGTTTCCATGCATAGGATCACTGACCCAGGTCACGATCTGACCTGCCCCGCGAACTGCCCTTATCAGATGAGGAAACTTCACCCGCATATTCTCTGCTCCCATTCTTACAATCACAGTAATCCTCCCTGCCTTGTTCGATGGATTCAATATCTCTATCAGCTTCACCAGCTCCTTCGGATCCATCTTATCACTTGCCTATTACAATAAATTCAATCTCAATCTCAGATATCACATGACACAGATTAATTAGAGTGAGAATAATATTAATCTATAATGATGTCCGGATGGAACATGTATTCGACATGAATACAATGGCCGCGCATTTTACACGTAAAAAGTGAAATATTATATATGAAAGTAGTCATTTTTTATATTTTTATGACAATTGTGGGTACCTTGATACCGAGTGGATTGGCAACCCCACGAAGGAACTCGACGTGTGCACCGTCGAGTTGGCGAGTTCGCTCACCAACCCACACCATGTGTGCAGAGCAGTCATAGTAGAGCCCTGAGGTCGAGTCCTTCCTCGTGAGGGCCTGCTCGTATGGAAGAAGCAGGCACTCGTGCGATGTCCAGAACTCAGTCGTGGTCATGACCGGGTGGTCGACGGTTAGCCCAGCCGCTGCCATGAACCCTAACGCCTCGTCGACTCGGTGAGCCAGCTCCCTGTACCTGTGGCAAGAAAAGGAAAGCGAGTCAGGACTCGGCAGAGAACGTGATGACTCGGTCTGACTCACTGAGTCATGGAATGGAAAACATTATACCTATCGCCTTGCTCGCTGTGTTCTGTGAAGTCGAGATTCCACTGGGTGATCCTCTGCATGGCAGCGTAGCCTCCAGTTGCGAAGGCACGAAGGAGGTTGAGTGTGGCTGCCGACTGGCAATAGGCTCGGACCATCCGCTCGGGATCCGGGATCCGAGATTTCTCGTCGAAGGCGTCGCCATTGACATTGTCTCCTCTGTAGCTTGGAAGCTTCACTCCGTCCTTCTCCTCGAATGGATCCGATCTGGGTTTTGCAAACTGACCTGCCATTCTCCCCACCTGAACAAAATCCGTAGTAAAAATTCAGTTTCTCTTTCATATGTCTTGTATTCTGGGTTAACTGAATTGGTCAACTGGAAGGTTTGTGAGCTGGTTACGAACCACATAGATAATCACATCGTCGAACCACGTAGCTATTCTAAGAAATGAAAGTAATATTAATCTTACCCTTATAACGGGCATCTGGCCGCCGAACATGAGAACAGCACCCATCTGAAGGAGGATCCGGAAAGTGTCTCTAATGTTGTTAGCGTGGAATTCCTTAAAACTCTCGGCGCAGTCGCCGCCCTGGAGGAGGAAGGCCTTGCCCATGGCGGCATCGCCAAGGCGTTCCTCCAGGCTCCGGGCTTCTCCGGCGAAGACAATGGGAGGAAACGCCTCGATGGTCTTGAGGACGGATTCTAGCTGCATCTGATCTGGGTATTCAGGGAGCTGAAGGGCTTTCTTGGACTTCCAACTGTCGACGGCCCATTTAGTTGGAACCGGCACCGGAGACGGAGGTGGCTTGGCGGAGGGCTTGGTGGTGGCAATTGGGTTCTTCGCGGGCTCGGCAGCATGGACGGCTGAGATTGGTTTGTGGGGTTTGGTTGGTAGGAGAGGGAGAGAGGGTTGGTGGGGTTTGGAGAGGAAAATGGATTGTGTTTGGTGGGATTGGAAGATGGATTTGGAGGAGAGATATGAGCTGTTTTGAAGGGCCATTTTCTTCTTTTGTCCTTCTTTGCTTCCCTTTGACTACTAATACTACTATATTGTTTTCACCAAGTGTTTTATAGAAGAAAGAAAGAGAAATGTATGCAGAGAGAGAGAGGGAGCCCTGAGAAGAAGCGAAATAATGAGAGGTATTTATAGGGAGGAGGGGAAGACGGGGTTGGTGGCAGAGGGTAGTTGGGGAAGGGAAGAAATGAGGGGTATTTTGGGAAGAAAGATACAGGTTATGTGTGAGAGTTGTGATCATTTTCTCATATCTTACCTACTAATCATCTTTCATTTGTGCAAGCAGCCAATGTCTTCTATGGCTTTGAGCTGAGCCAAATGACTGGATCTTCAGCTCACCTCATCTTTCCATCAAAATTTTTTCCGACTGTATTTTTACAAGCAAAATAATAACGGGCGAATGTATCACATTTGAGTCACCTTCCCATCAGAACATCCATCAATAATTCCAATCCTTCAAAACGGGCATCACTCTTTAAAACAAACAGCCCCCTCACCTCAATTTTATCTTAAATTGGAGTTGGTCTTATTATAAAGCTGAACACACGACTCATAACATAATTAATAGAACCTTATGTATTATTAATATATGCATTAATCATTTTATTAGTGATATATGGACTCTTACGGCCGGACCAAACTCCTATTAAACTAAATTTGATGACATATCACTTTTTTTTTTTTTTTTTTTAGAAACAATCAGGTTGATGTTAGGGTTTGTTGACATGAATGACATTCATTTCAAAAAATTCAAAAGAGCAATAGTTGAGCCTCACGGTAAAGTTCCAGACATCCTACTTATGAGTAGCGACTGCGAGACCCTAGGGACCCAAACTCATCCCAATTCTACTATTTCGTACTGTAAAACTATTCTCCCTGACGTCCGTAAAGAAGTGCAATGTCATGCCCAAATAATTTTCAAATAGATCCGACTTCACTTTTCTCTCTCGTAAAGATAAACTAGACTCACTGTACATATTGAGAGGTCCACTTAGGATATTAGCATTAACTGAAGTGGGTCCCACCATTGGGTGTCCTTTACCCTATGTTTGGAAAGGGGGGAGGGGAGGGGAGGAAAAATTAATTTTATCTCTTCTTATTTAGATAGTAAAAATGTAGGGGAAAGAAAAGTGAAAAAGTAAGATTTTGTTTGTCTGTGAGGCAGAGAGAAAATTATTTATTTACCCTTATTTTGTAAAAAAAGTGAAAAAGTGATAAGGGCACTTTAGTAAAATTATAAAGAATCCCCACTTTCCCTAATACTGTCCCCCCATTTTTTAGGAGAAAATTTTAAGGTGGGCCTCACAAGAATTTTACCTCCATTTTTCCTCCCCACACTTCCCCTCCCCCCTTCCCAAAAACACCATCAATTTTTACTTTTCCTCTATTTCCACCCCCCCTTCCAAATACAGGGTTAATGTTATTTGATGGACCATAACATTCATGGGGATAAATAATGGTCAGGTCAGTGGTCTACTTTGACCGTACTCGCAAATCATGTTTCACGTGCAACACCTGTAGCAATAGTAGCCGCGTTGAAATGAGGATACAAACAAACAGAAACAGGACTCTCAGGTCGTATTATTAGTAATTGTCGTGGAAGCTTCAGCTATATGAGTAATGGTATTGATGGGCTCGAATCACCTGGGCCAAAGTCCGAGTCCATTTCAAATTGTGGAGTTAAGGCTTGGATCCGATCTTGACCATGGAAAAAGGACTTCATAATTCAGTGTTTTGGTCGATGCCTTTGTTATGTTTTGGGATTGGATTAGGAATTTTTTTTTTTTTTCACCCCAGTTGAATAATGGTTTGGTTTGGGGTTGAGTTTACTCTTGCTTTTTGACAAACTCACAACCATACCTCACTAATCGCGTTTTCATGGACCATCTCACCTTAGATAGTTAGATTTGGCATGCTAATTAAAACTGTTTGGGTTGATCCTTCTAACCTTCTAACTGTGTTTGGGCTGACATTGTATACTCAATTAGTATGTGTCATCCAGTTTCTAGTAGGTTGTGCTTATACATATTACTCACAAACGCGACAGACTACAGATTTTTGTTGGTAGTAGGGTTTTATGAGCAAATTCAGAATTATCACATGAGTTTTGGGGCAAACCCAGAATTCTCATGCGGCTTTTGTAGGCAGTTTTGAGATTTTCGTTTGAGTTTTGGAGGCAAACCCAATTCCAAGGTACAGTGGTGATCACCATTCCCATACTCATATATGTAGGTACGACCAGGCGACACAATGTTCAACCCAAAATGACCTAGCCCATTTCCACCCTGTGCAAGTTAGTACCCTAACACCAACTCAATTATTCTACCAAAAAAAAAAAAAACACCAACTCAATTAAAAAAAAAAAAAAAAAAAACCCACTAACGGGGCTTATTTTTTATATACAAACAAGTCAAATTCACGGTCCCTTGTATCTAAACAATGATTCAAATCTCCCTCTAATTAGGATTATGCCCACTATTTGAATTTGAGACTCCATGACTGATCAGATGGTCTGGTGCCGCATGAATAGATGCAGTGAAGGCTTGCGTTCACAATGCAAGAAAAGTCCATTTGACTGGCAGGCCCTCATCGTCTGCTTTCCCACGTGCATCTTATTTCTTCCCTGCTTGCATCCAACAAAAACGTAACCCCATGACTGCAAATTTTCATTACATCAAAGTATGTGTCATGCCTTCAGAAAAAAAGAAGAAGCATGTGTCATGCCGGGGCACGAAGAGGCAACAATTTATATTTGGACAAGTGGCACAAAGATATGACCTGTATGCCCGATTGGGCTCACCCCAAAAGTAGGGTTTCAATAAATTAGATGGATCAAGATCAAGCCCTCTCCCAGAGAAGTGGAGCTCTACAACTACAAGAGGTCTTACTTACTGAGAATTTCAACGCCTTAATATCTAAACTACTTAAAATGAATATTTTCTTTTGTATAAGTTCTATCAGAGTTTTTTTTTTTCTTTTGTTTGCAACTTGTTTGAAAGGAACTCTAGACTAAAAGAGATAGGTTTTAAAGCGTAAGATTAAATAAAGTGATAGGTTAGAAAAATAGATGAATAGTTGCGTGTGCTATCGCCAGTATGGGGGCATTTCATAAAATAAATAAATAAATAAACCAGCAGCCTGCCTCTTATCCTTTTTTTTTTTTTATATATATTTGTATGCTTATTTGAGTAATCATATCTTACCCCTAATTTTTGTCATAAGAACCCTGATATTACACGAAACAATAATTACAGCAAAAGCAAAAGAGACTGTCTTGAGCCATTGTTACACAAAAGAAACCCACAAAAATACATTTAAGTAATATTTAGAGGTTTGCTCCTACTGTAATATTTATCAAATGGTTACTATGTAAAACACATGAGTTTTTTGATATTTTATTCATATGTTTTATATATACTCGACCTTAGCTAAGACCAGCTCCTATTTGTTAGATTATTGTATAAATGCTTGTGGACTTTAGCTGGTAATAATGATCATTTGAAATTTTAACCCCGCCAGCTGGCCTATGTAAGTCTTCTTACATAAAGAAGATATATTTAATTTATGGTTTAATCTTTTCTAATGTTTTGAAATCATTAAAAGAAGCCAATTTCAAACTTAATCCGACTCATATTGTCAGCAATCTGTGAGTTTGGTATTGTCAATTACAAATCTGTCATTTGGTGAATTTGACATTAATTAATCTGAGCTTGTCGATTGGAGTTAAGTGGACCTGAACCAAGCTGAGCCAAGTCCTGTGTGCATGGGGTCTGGCTATAAATTTGACTAGTCTATCTTGCAAGTTAATAAGTGCCCAAACAGTATACGTAAATGTACAATGAACTCGAGTTTTGCCTTTCGAAGAAAAGCTTCTCTACACGAAAGGAGGAGAAAAAAAAACCCAGTTACCTAAAGTTCAACAGTGTGCAGCTGTGGGCCTCATGAAAGGCTTTCCAGATTTGCCAACTACCATGATCACACGTAATGGAATGGGTGGGTCGGATGACTAACTTTAGGGTTTCTTCAAAGATTTGAGTACTCAAACTCACACCATTTCTCACTCACCAATGTCTATAATCAACTGAGCAACTGCTTGGTGACGAGGTCTTTCATGGGATAACCAGAGGCAATACAAGTAACTTTGAAAGATGAGATAATACATGAGTCCAGATTCATTCAGTCTCTGAAAGAGGATACATGAGTTGAAGGGAGGAAACTATACAGTAGAGCTCATTATCATGTACAGGATATCTTCAAGTACTAGAGTTGGCGGCTTACTGTAAAATAGATCTCACGGTCAATAACATAATTAACACAACTTTATATATATATATATATATATTAATATAGAGCCAACTCTTATCAGAGTAAAATCAACAGATATTCCATTGTCAAGATCATTTTGAGCTGCTTTAAATTTATTCATAATCTGCAAAGTTATACTCATTCAAGTCATAAATTCTTTTAAGGCTTAGCATGTGGACTCCATTCAACTTCAGTATTTTGACCAGTGGGGCCACACCCTGTTGCCCTAATAGATTCATGCCTTTTCTCTGAAAAGTGTTGGTTTATAGTGCCAAACGATCTCAATGTCACCCACAACACCACCTAGTCATGGACCATGGTCAAGACTCCAGTTTCTAACTAGTATGGAAATCCAAGTCTCGGTCATCCACCAAACGCATTCCACAAAGAACACACCACCACCTACTCTTTTGAATGGCGCACTATGGAACGAACGATCAGCCAACAAGCAAATGTGGCCTACATGTATGTCATCAAAGAAGGGCCTTTTGACTTTGAAGTCGTACGACTCCATGTAGATGGATGTTGTCTGCAGCAGCTTCCAGCATAATTAAGGTATCAAGATAAAATGCCCATCCTCTCCTGGGCACCCAATTATGAGATAGATTAGAGCTCAAAAGATCTAAATGACACCCCAGGGAATTAAAAAAACATCCCACTTATTAGATCTTTCTAACCCTTTGATCAATGGCCTTCAAGTTCGATGTTTTTGTAAATTAAAAGATACCATTTTTTTTTTTTTTAAGTTTTAATTTAACAATGAAGAACAGCTGGATGAGTGTTAAATATTCTGAGTTTATAATTCATGAGAGAGGTAGAAGGAATGAATGGTTGGATTGATAATAGGGGATCCCATGTACTGATCTGAAACAGGTATTCATATATATATATATATATATATATTGGTCATTTGAGGATTTTTCAAAATAAATATTAATTCCAGATTTTGATATCTTATAATTGAATGAGTTTACTAATTTACTCTCTTGAATAAATAGAGAATATATATTTTAAAAGTTAAATTTATTCGTTAACAAAAATTTAGATAGGAGCTCGACTGTTACACACTAAGTATTAGCCCATCTCTCTCTCTCTGGGCAAACTGCTAACTGATTAGGAGTGTACTATTAAACCCAAAGAATCATAGATCGATCAACCATGTACATGATATTAAAGTGCCAGCACCATTCAACCATGAGTGTATAGGTGACACCTCCTAATTGTTTATTAGATTACGATCTTTTAATATGATAAAAATTAGATAAAAATCAATGGCTTTTTAATATCATTAAATAAGAAATAAAGAAACAACTGATATGTGGATTGGCTAAAAATCTCCACATTGTAATAGTCCAACTAGGGATGGATCATTGAGTCTGTTGGATAGTAACTTTCATAAGATGAATGCGGCGTGGGGCTTGGGGCGTGGGGCGTGCAAGTATGTACTTAAAGCAGCAAAGAAAAAACAGAAGGAAGAATTAGGGCTCATATGCGAAATTATGGATTCATACCCTACCCAGATCTAAGAATAAACAATACTATATAAACCCACACCTACCAGGAATATATAGGTTGGTGGAATTCACCTACTTAACCTAACCTAACCCATTGCCATCTTCTCTACTTAAATCACTGAGCTTGGATGGGTGTAGTCTTTGGATAATCTACTTAAATCTCTGAGCTTGGATGGGTGTAGATAGTCTTTGGATAAGGGTGCTCACTTGTGGGGTCCTCTGTGAGTTGTGTGCAATGGAGCACGGTAAAGCCAATGACAGGGTCCCTACTCCACACCCCAGGCATCTTTTATCAAATCTGGGCCATGGATCAGATCCTATTCAGATCATGATTTGAGGATGATGAGTGATGACGATAGTGTGATATAGTGTGTGGGAGTTGGTTCCTATCTTAATTAACCACGAGTGCCGACCGGGCTTGCACGTGCCGTACATGCGCTTTTGCACGCATCCCTATTGTCAACTTGATTGCTTTTGAAAATGGTGATTAATTAACAGATCACTCTAGAGGTGGGCCTAGAAGTAAAATAAGACCAAATGAAGATTTTGAGCGATTTAAAGTTTTGGAGTGGCCACATTATAGAGATGGACCTTTATAGAGTGGTCAAATAGCAGGGCACTAATGGATTGGAGAAAAGAAAGGAATAGATCATAAACTTCTTGTGATACCTTAAAAATCTATTGAAAATCACCACAATATATTTTGTGATATCTGAAAAATCTATTAAAAATCACCACATCCTTTGTCTCTTTCCACTCTCTTAAAAGGAACTCTTGAAAACAGAGCACTAATATTTAAAAGAAATTTTGTCAAAACTATCAAATTTCACCTAACAAACGACCTTTGCACTTGCAGCCATGCATGTGAGGCTAGCTGGCACTAGAATATACGACAATGCAATGGTTCATGGTGCTTGCGACCCTGCGTTTATCTCCAGCTCTGCTCTACTATTTCTCGCCCTATGCTGTAGTAATAACGATTGTTCTCACTGAACATGCGAACTACCTCCGAATGTGCAGGGGGGTTTGGTTAGGATCACAGAGGAGGGACTGGAAAATGCAAGAGTCTCGTTAGCTCCACTTAGTATATACCTGCCTCAAAAAATTTTATAAGTAAACAGAATAAGAAAACACTAGAACCAAATCGATCAAATGCTGATGTTGACACAGATACTTGGATGGGAATACCACTGCGTCTGACAGAACATGGACAAAGATTCAAATAAATCACATTTGTCACATGCTACTCTTGTTCATTTGTGTGGTCATTGTTACTATAAACATTTGATCATTTTTTTCTCTAAACAGTCTTCTGACCCATTTTATTAACTTCGAGTTTTGTTTAAAAGAAAAAAAAAATGTCAATGTTTTTTCATCTACCTAGCATGTTATGTGCAATCCAACCATTACGCTTTACAAATGTTTTTCACTTATGATTAAAAAAAATTTTCACCATTTATTTACAGTATTGGCTAAATAGATGTAATTTCAAAAATGAATTGCTTTGTGCAAATTCAATTAAAACATATCTGAAAGTGCCCCATGTGAACTTTGTACAAGTGTCATATCACACTGTACATGATGCATTCCAATTTCAGATTGGCCTTCCTTGTGAAAAAAAAAAAAAAAAAAACAGCAAGGCACTAAAGGACCTTTTACCTCTAATTGAAGGCCGACTCTAGACCACATTCGTGTATAACTTGTTACTAAAAATCCAGGTACATTTCGCTACCTAGAATTTGAGAAAAACACTTTATTACAAGGCATTTTGGATGTAACCAGAGCACCAATAGATTCTTTAGTAATGAACATAATTCAGAACATGGGTAAGAAATGAGATGTGCAAGCAACAAAATACCACTATATAAATCATACTTAAAAGAGTACGTAAATAGATGGGTTCTCAACACACATTTGTACCAGAATTTCTCCCTGTGGCATTTTGTCGAACATAGAACAGGTAAAAAAAAAAACAAAAAAGAAAAAAGACAACATACAACTGGAAAAAAAAAAAAGAGGAGAATAAAATTAAAAATAAACGTGCCAAATAGGAAAAAGGATGCAACACCTTTGCCATAGGTCTTATGGACGTGGTAGATGCCTGTAAAGTGCCCCACAAGTAATTGAGGCAACTTTGTAGCAGCGTAGAGGACAGGGCAATAGCTTTTAGGGATGACGATGAAGAAGCCAACGAACATATTGGGGTCCGGCCACAAATCGATGTCGAGAGAGTTGTTGAGTTGCTTAGATTGAGATTGCACATTAGAGGAACTATGGGTTGTTCCATTGGTTTCAAGGAGAGCTCTACAAAGGTGAAGGAGCAACGGTTTTAATTAATGGTGACATTAGTAGCGCCATTATTAGTGGGAGAAGATGGGCTTAAGTGAGAAGGGGAGGGGGAGGATTGTAGAGAGAAGTTACAGTTTGAGGCAAATTAAACTCAATTAATGGCTGCTATTAAGGGGAAGTCAACAAAGTAACACCTAACACCGTCAAAATTAGATTCCAAATTGGCCACCAATTCCTCAATTGGAAACAATCCCTTTCGCATGTAAGAATAATTACAGGGACAATAGCAAGAAGAGTAACGTTCTAAATGGCCCATTAGTTAGGATTAATGGGTCACTAGTTACTAGGGCCTAATATTAGCAAAAGTCAAAAATGATAAGTTAGTCAAAATCAAAATCAAAATTGAAATTGGCAATGAAATTGGAAATCGAATCCACTTCGCTTCATATATATATATATATAATTGATGATATTTTTGAATATTGTGATATAATCAATTATCTTTATGCAAGTCGGTATTTTTGTTTGATAATTTATAAATACACACCAAGTTTGAATGCATTACAATGATATTAAGAAATCCATGAATAATGAAGCCATTGGTAATTGTAATTGTCTGGGGCATCATGTGAAAAGAAGAGCCCCCGATATAGATAATTCTTGTAAGAAAATTTAGTAAAGAAACGGGCCCTAAGGCTCTTCGGGTTTCTATGAAGTATAGATAGTTACTTTGAAAATATTCCCCCATTCAAAAGTGAGAACTTTTAAGATTTTATTAATTATTCATAACCCAATTGTTAAATTATCATAAAGAAACTATGTAAATCTACTAAATATATTATATAAGAATATTGGCTATAAATGTGCAACAATACAAGACAACTGGACAAGGTTTTATTGCTTACAAGGCCTCATCCATCATAGCATCTATGATGCTTGTGTTTAATATCTTATCTTACACCCCAAAGGGGTAGTTAAGTTTGCTTAGGACCACGGTTTGTACCTGAAGGCTGTGTATTCAAAACTACACTACCATACTGGGGACACATGGGAATTTTACCCGGGTTTCTCTCCTGGGCCCGTAGGAATTATTATGGCCCAAAGGGCTGGGACACCCTGCGTTATTATATATATATATATATATATATGGGGTCAGCTCTCCTAAACTGAAACTTAACTTATTCTAAGGCAAAACAGTGCTTGTCCCATAAATCAAAGTTGATTATCATCGTTTTTTGCATGATGATCGTCTCCAAGGTCAAGATAAATCCAATCAGAACTAGATTTTTCAGTTCATTAATCATGCAAAAAACAGATATAATCAACTTTAATTTGTTGGACCAGCACTATTGCGGCTTAGAATATGCTAAGCTTCAGCTTAGGAGAGCCGTGCTCTCTATATATATATTTATATATTACTATTTCTTATGTCATTTTAATATCTTCATTTTTAATTATTTACTAATTGTTATACTTTTTGTGATCCTGAAGAAAAAACAAAATTTAAAATTTAATAAATTCTTGCAGAGTTGTTCGTGCCATATCCTAGAAACGTGTGATATCCAATATATTGTACGATGCAATATCCTACATCCATGGGATATCACACCTTTGTTGCATGAACAGTCTGATAGAAATATTTAAACTTCATGGTTAACGGGCATATTTCAAATCTAAGCGAGGCATATGGCCAAAATCCCTAATTTCTCAATAACAGTATCTATTACCATGATTGTTATCTAATTTTTAGTTTGACTAATCATTCCAAACTTGGATCTTAGTGGATGGGTATTCAACACAGTCCTCTCTTATTTCGTGTTTTAGCATGATAGAAAGCTTTTCAACTATGGAAGTATAGATTGTTGGATCAAGTAGAAATGGAGCTGAATTTTGGATCTTACATCTATAACTCTATTATGTATGGTCGAAAAATGGGTTAGACCCAAAATCCTATTCAGCTTTAATATGATCAATACTGGATGTAGGTTGCTCCCTATTCAAATCAGAACCCAAATTTCAATGGCTCTCATCAAGTCGCACCAATGCTAGAGAGTCTACATCTCTTAAAAGGGAGTTAATCCGAAATCTAAATACAATAGCCACCCACACTAATAAGTGTTTTCTCTTCAGAAAAAAAAATATTCATTTCAGTAGGTCCCACTTAAATGCATGACAACTAGGGAAGCACGTCAATGGAAGGATTTGAATTTACATTAAAGGAATGTAAGATATCAAGGCGATCAAATAATCTAGACTCTTGAATTTTAATGAATAAACATCATGAAAACATAATTGTGATAAAATCTGATGGTGATTAATATCTTAATGGCATAAAAAAAATAAATTGGTGATCACTTACAAGTGGGTTGGTAATAAAATTTGACGGTGATTAATGTCTGAACAGTACAAAAATAAATTAGCGATTACTTACAAGTGGGTTATTGCATCCCAAAGGAATTGGATTTTATCAAAGATGGGCCCAATAGGGAAAACCAACAGGAGAAGGAAAAAGTTGAAGATATTTTTTTTGAAGAGAGGAGACGTGACAAAAAAGTTGGTTATAAGAGGAATTCACCTTCTATCAAGCATGAATGGAATTGATATGTGCGTTAGGGTTAGTTTGTTCACGGTCGTAATCAAGCATGAATGGAATTGATATGTGTATTAGGGTGTGTTTGTGCATAGTCGCGAAAGAGGAAATCTGCCTTTCCTTTTCCACGACAATTGCTTTTTCATTGGAAAGGTCAGAAAGCCGGATCTGTTCTCAAGAAGAAAATAGGCGATCACAACATGCCAAAAATCACAAAGAGGAGAAATCGTCGCTACACCAAATACTGGCAGGGAAGACGTCGGAAAATCTGGCACCTTAACTCCACCCGTTTCCTTAGAAATGGCCGATGTACAAAAACATCATTATTGTTTTGCCCGTAGTCAATTTACACCAAACTCAAATGAGCCTCGGTCTAGTCTCAATATAGTTAGAGCCTGTTTGGCATATCTACTTTTCCAGTCTATATCTCTTAAAACTGATTGGAAAAGACATTATGAGATAATAGACTGTTTGGATATCACCAGTCGTATGTCTGTTTGAACTAGAAAATAGACATTTTTTTGTCTATTTCAAAATGGCCTAGAAAATGTGCTGTTTTGGACAGTCAAAAACGTCTGAAGCGGGTAGCCCATTCATTATAATTTTCGGATAAGTTTGCCCTCACTTTTTTTCTGAGATTGACGAGTTTACCCATATTTCTCTTTGCAACAAAGAAGGCTCTCTCATTCACATTCGAAAAATAACCTAGCAGAGCTTGGTGTTTTCTTCCTTCCTCCATCTTTTCTCCATTCCTCACAAGGAACTTCTCTCCTAATATGCTTTTTGTCTTTGTGATTTTCTCTCTTTCTCTTTCCATTCCTCTCGTCATCTTTGTTATTGGTTTTGGAGGTTTTTTTTGCGTTCAGAAGATTGACGGCCATGATAGAGAAGAACTTGGGTTTGATTTTGTGAGTTGGGGTTTTTTCTTTTGTGGGTTTTATGATTTGGTGTATTCTCTTTTATGGATTTTTTGATTTGGATAGTTTATTTTAGGGTTAGAGGCATATCGCCCCGATTGGTGTTCCATTCTCTTAAGGATATAATGTTTTAATGCTTTTTATATGACAATCAATTGGTGGGTGTGGAAGAAATTCTATTGGTGGTATTTTGGATTATTTTATGCACTACAGGTTTGGTCCTTAGATTCCCACGAACGTGCCCATAGTGGACTGATCATGTCAAAAAAGCAGGGGTTCCTTGAACTTGTTTAATAGTAGGGAGAGGTAGACTCTTGTTATTAATTGAAAACCCTACTTGCCTGTCAAGCATTAGAGTGGATGTTGTTATCATATAGAGGATTGTTTCAACTTGGATTTTCAAGTTTTTGTTTTGGAGTTCACATCATTTACAAAGAATCCTGCTAGTTTGAGAATTGTACATGACAACCTGATGGCCATTCAAAAGATGGAACAATTTTCATGTTGGTTGGCTCACTAGTCCAGATCAATGGTGAATATTCTAATGGAAATAAAATGAAGTGAGAAACAAAATACCATGAGAATCTTAGTTCCATACCACATGAAAACCACATATCAAGACTGCCAAGTGGGTCTTGCCTTGGAATGACCAAAGTTGACAAACAAAAGGCAAGTTTGAGCTGTGTAGCACAACAATATAGCAAAATTTGGGCCTTTCAAAGGCCACAGTTCTCTAGATGAGAATAATCTAGTTGTAACTTATGTTAAACTGTATCTCAATTTATCCAAATGATTTCTTAGAACTTGATGGTCTCATGCCTTTGGGAAAATTCAATGGCCACTATTTCTAAGGATTATAGAAGTTTGTTTCTTGTTAGATTTTTCTGATTAGAAGGGCCACTATTGGACTCATTTGCATTTTTTTTTTTTATGATTGATTTGACATTGATTTATTATTTATTCTCTTGAGAAAATATTTTAGGTGCACTCTTTGTATAGGACGA
Source organism: Persea americana (assembly GCA_029852735.1). Classification (NCBI taxonomy): domain Eukaryota; kingdom Viridiplantae; phylum Streptophyta; class Magnoliopsida; order Laurales; family Lauraceae; genus Persea; species Persea americana. The sequence goes on from CM056812.1 coordinate 56,568,383, forward strand.
GAATGAAGACATATCTTTAGAGGTGAGTAATAATGATTATGGCGGCATCTCCGACACCGATGCACTGGTGAATATTGCAGAATAGATGGAGATGTCAGAAGTTAGAAATGCAACAGCAGACGCCCTCTTTCATTCATGATGATAGTGGCATCTCCTTAGCTCTAATTCACTCTTCGAAAAACAGAAGACAAGAAAAAAATGGGTGGTTTTGCAATAGTTGTAGAAGCCCCTGCTCCTACTCTAGCTTTTGCTCCTTCTCACATGGGTCTTAGAGGTCTTAGAGTAGGCAGAGCAGGAGGTGAAATTTCCATCAACACCTCCACCTCCACTTCTATTTCCTCTGTAACTCCATCTGTCTCCTTTGTCTCTCTTATCTTTCTATTTCCCTTTTTCCTCTCCGCCAAGTAGATGGGCTTGTATTTTTCTTGGTAAAAGAAAGAGGAGCTTTTATTATTTGATTGTTTGGAAGGAAACATGTTGCATTTGTATTTGTATTTTTTAGGGATAAGATTTTTATTTTGCTTTTGCATTTATGGCTCTGGATCTGTGGTGCTTGGAATCATGAGAAACTTTGGTGATAAATAATCTTCAGACGGATCTGTTTCTTATAATCCGAACCATTCAAATTGAAGTTAATTTCAATGCGGGAGTGATCATGTGTAAAACAGGCCAGGCCTAGACTGGTTGAGGCCCAATTCTCTACCCAATACTAGAAGGCTGAGGCAAAGGCCCCTAATAGAAGGCTTGACCTGGCCCAATATAATTAACACTTATGGCTCAATATTTTGCAAGGCACCGAACGCAAAACATACTTCAGGAACTAAATCCAAGTTTTAATATTTGGCCGTTCAATATTTGGCCAACTACAAACCAATTGGACTTCAAACTTGGGCAAGCTTTTCCTTAGCTTAGCCCAACCCATATGATCCAGTAATTCATTGAATAGTGTACACAAATTGTGGTTCCCAGTGTAAGTTGGAAGAGGAGATTAATTTGGATAAGTTGAAATGTTATAGTCCCGGGGGCTCATCTTTTGACACCTAAAACTTGGCCAGATTGAATTTAAAAATAATTTATAATGGATGTCAAATTGAATTTCTATCATAAATTGATATTTTTTTAAGAAAATATACAAGAAATGCCTCTGTAATAAGCTCTTCTTTGTATGTTTACCAAACAAGTTTTATCAAATAGATCTACTTGAATTAGATATTCTCCATGTGTTACCAAATGGTCTATTTGTGAAATAGTCTATTTGAAATAAATCTATTTAACACAGACTAAAATTTGCCAAATAGGCCTTTAGTATTCAAGGTCCCAATGTGGCTCTGTGTAGTGCAGGGAACCTGGATATGATCCCACCTAATAAAGGTTATTGGAGGCCCACTCCCTTATAAAGGCTCATGTTCATTACTGTTCAAGTTCCGATAAGGTTTGGACAAAGGCCCAGATTCAGATCTCATCAATAAAGGTCTCAAATTTCAGGCTTGAGAATGTACATATATATAGTCCCAGGCCCCACCCATTTAACAATTGGCCCAAAAATCAGTTCCCGGATTCAGCGTACAAGCCTTAAAAAAGGCTCCAAATCCAGGCCTAATGCGGACTTAGCTTGGCCCCTCTTATTTTGTTTCGGCCTAAGAGCACCCCACACTTAATCTGTTAGTCCAAATATCAAAGGTAAATTTTAAATGATATTCTGATTATAAATAAATTTTAATTATTTAAATTTAGGATGCAAATGACGTGTATTAGTCTCTCCTGGATTTAACTCGATTCCTCGTCAAAATAAGATGACTCAGGAGAGTCTAATGTTTAACACGGAGAGTTTCTCCAACCATGGATTTAACCCATTATTTTACAATGGGATTCAGAAGCAAAGAGTGATGGATGGATAGAGCAATCAAGTACATGGATGCACATGATCATGATCCTGATGGGACCTACAGAACATGGACCATGGATGAGGAACTTGGATGTAAAAGTTGTCTGTGAATTTACAAGTTTTCAACAATAATGTTCCTGTGCACCTCGTGTGCAGCTATGCACGAATACGAACGTTCCGGTGAAATCCTAGCCCTCCAACTCCACCGCCCCGTGCCACTCCGCCCCACCCCCCACACCACACGCCACCTCATGGCATTTGCATATCCCCACCACCACCACCCCGCAAACCCTAACCCTAACCCTAGAAAATAAAAACCATTCTTTCTGACCCCCAACCGCCGCCGCCGCCACCACCATGGCCGACACAGCAGCCTCTCCCACTCCTCCCTCCTCCCCATCCTCCCCATCCCCGCCCAAAAAGCCCAAGCTCCTCCTCCCCCCTCCTCCTCCAGCACCGCCACCGGCCCCCACCGTCCCGGCCTCCTGGTCCCACTCCGAAACCATGCACCTCATCGACGCGTACCAGGAGAAATGGTATTCCCTCAACCGCGGCCAGCTCAAGGCCCACCAGTGGGAGGAGGTCGCCGCCTCCGTCGCCGCCCTCTCCGCCTCCCACCCACCCACCAAAACCGCCACCCAGTGCCGCCACAAGATCGAGAAGCTCCGCAAGCGCTACCGCGCCGACAAGCTCCGCCCCTCTTCCTCCTCCTCCTCCTCCCCCTGGCCCTTCTTCCACCGCATGGACCTCCTCGAGCGCGGCCCCACCTCCGACCCCCCTCGCACCTCCGCCACCACCACCGACGACGACGACGACGACGATCCCCCCGCTGCCGGCCCCGGTAACAACACCCGCAGTATCAACCACATCCTCCGCCGCCCGCAGCCGCCTTCCATGCTCTCTCCTCTCGATCGATCCTTCCCTAGGTGCTCCAGAAGCCCTAGGTTCTGGAAGCGCAGCTCCTTCGAGCCCGTCGACGAGGAAGAGGACGAGGAGGAGGAGGAGGACCCTATGTCCGAACTCGCCGCCGTGGTGAGATCCTTCGGAGAAGGGCTTGTTAGGGTTGAGAAGATGAAGATGGAGATGATGCGAGAGGCGGAGAGGAATCGGATGGAGATGGAGATGAAGAGGACTGAGATGATCATGAAATCTCAGCAGCGGATTGCTGATGCCATCGCGGACGCCTTTCGCTCGAGGAAGAAGGCCAAGAATTCGCAGGAGCTTTCGACGAATTGAGGTCTTCTTTTTGTTTCTCAATTGAAAAAACAAACAAACAAACAAAGGACTGATACATTCATGTTTCTCAATTTGTTTCCTTTTTTTACTTCTCTGACATGTTTAAGATGTTTTAGCTCTTTTCGCGGCATCATTCCTTACTAAATTACATATGTATAGTTAAAACAATGAATGCTTCAGCTGGTTGATGACTGGAATAATGAGCATTAGCATGTTTTGATTCCTATATATGTCTCTACATTTCCAATTCTGCATAAATGTTTGTTTGTTTGTTTGTTCTGAATTCTAGTGCATTCAATTGCTTAGTTGTCTGCTTTAGATAGCAGTATGAGGCAATCTTGTCAATTTTGCTTGCATTTATTATTCTTAGATTTAAAGCAGGAGTTTTCAGTTGTATGTGTTTTGATGGTTTTTTTTTTTTTTTTACCCACTCTTGATTGCAGGGCTGATTGAGAATTGTGTGTTTGAGTTGGGTAGGTGAGTTTTTCGGCATTCTGCTAAGGATCGAAATCTAACATGGTTGCTGTTGAACCTGAAATATATAGAGCGTAAAGTTGGGGCGGAAATGCATGTCATTGCCTTCTTTTCTCAAGAATCAAGAATACATCTTTCAGGATAAACCAGCTTCTATTAGTTGTATAAGTTCTTTTTTGATAAGGTTTTGATTGTAGGAAGGAAGTTGATTGGATGGACTGGTTATTCTGACAAAGTTACTGACTAGGAAATGATTAAATAAAATACTAGAAGTAACTTGTATAGCTCGTCTTTTGGCATTGGATGCGTAACTAATTGCTTAATTCACAATGTGTATGTTTCATCTTAATCTCATCATACTAAATGGTTGTACTTTTAGCATCATATAAGCTGATATTGGATCGCTCAGTTTTCCTTAAGAATCCATGCTTTTTATTCAAATTTGAACTGCAACAAGTTTAGGCATACCTAAGTTGGAGAGACAGAATATCTATAATTTAAAGTCTTCTATCTATAATTTAAAGTTTTCATTTAGAAACATGTTAGTTGGGCCTTACATCCTCTAAGACCTCTTCTTCAGTGGGAAGATGCCTTGATCATCACCCTAGTTGCATGGTTGGCATAGTAAACAGTCACGCTTTAATGGTAAGTTGCGATTTGTGAGTGTTGATCTCCTGGTAACTGTAAGGAAACTCCGATGTCTTTAAAACTATTATGTTCTATTTATTTTCCTTCCCAGAACACCCTTTTCCTTTCTTTGGTGTTGTCTACTCTGAGCAAACTCTAATCCCCACTTCCCCAGTAATGCTCCTTTTTCTTCCCAGAATCTTGTTTTCTTTTATGTGATATTTCCCAAAGTTTAAATATTTGTCCTGTCCCTGATACTTATCCCTGGTTCACTTTAAAAAAGCTCTCACTATCTCCTGCACTCGTGAGTGAGAAGATAATTTTGTTATCCTTACAGTGCAAAGCATTAAAAGGAGATAGTGAGTGCTTTTTTATCGTCAACCTTGAATCCTTCATATCATCAAGCAAGTCCAGCGCACTTACAAGACATGTGCATTAAACTCCTGTATTGGTGATTTACAAAATATCCATTCAGTCTTGCATCTCCGTGATGTAAACTATCCATTCCAAGAATTACAGTGCAAGTGCTCATACAAAACCTTGAATATGTTAGTCTTTTTTTTTTTAAATTGGTAATGTGGCAAACCCTCAACTCAATGTTGCAATAGTGAACACCTTCCACTGTGCCACAAGCATCTTCCGTTGACTTTAATATGTTAGTCGGTTCTATTGATTGCCATATTGTGACCATATGACATATGTACGGTGTATCCTCCTGCCAATTGCTAAAGCTTAGTTGCAGGAAACTTCTTTGGTACACCTTTGTTCCTACTAGATTTGTCAATATTCTGTTCCTACTAGATTTGTCAATATGCTGGTTTTGGGCGTTTTGAAACCTAAATTATCAATAGACCTTGCTGAATTAGTTTATTTAAGTGCAACCATGTGGCCCATTTTGGCAGTTAAATGCTTCTGAATCTGCTTCTTAACTATGCTCATGCAATTGTTTCTCCAGAATTTTGTAATTGCTGACATCTTAGAAGTGGTTTTTCGCTGTACACACACTTGAATCTCCTACTCCTGCTTTGTTCAAATTACAATCTACTATGCCATTTCCATTAAATCTAAACATGTAGAAGTGTTTGACTTGAGCTTATATCAGAAGACTCTCTACCTACATGATTTCCAAATGAGCCACTCATCACAAATGATCCAGCTTTCACATGCCTTGATCCTCATTCCAATCTAGTCCTCTTTAGCCCTGATACTCTGAGCTTGTACTTTGAAATAATGTTTAGGTTGTGTGTGAAGGATTCAGTTTTGTGGACCTTTTATTATTACAATTTTTCAAGAAATGGTCTCTCTCTCTCTCTCTCTCTCTCTCTCTCTCTCTCTCTCTCTCTCTCTCTCTCTCTCTCTCTCTCTCTCTCTCTCTCTCTCTCTTCCTCCCTCCCTCCCATGTAGAAGTGTTTGACTTGAGCTTATATCAGAAGACTCTCTACCTACATGATTTCCAAATGAGCCACTCATCACAAATGATCCAGCTTTCACATGCCTTGATCCTCATTCCAATCTAGTCCTCTTTAGCCCTGATACTCTGAGCTTGTACTTTGAAATAATGTTTAGGTTGTGTGTGAAGGATTCAGTTTTGTGGACCTTTTATTATTACAATTTTTCAAGAAATTACAAATTTTCAAAGAAACCTCTCTCTCTCTCTCTCTCTCTCTCTCTCTCTCTCTCTCTCTCTCTCTCTCTCTCTCTCTCTCTCCTCCCTCCCTCCCTCCCTCCCTCTAAACAATTTGCAATGTTTTTTTTAATCATTCTCCTTTTTGCGATGTTTTTTTTTTAATCATTCTCCTTATAACAATGTTTATGTAAATATCATTGCGGCATCACCAATCCACTGATGTTGGTATATGAGTGCTCCCCAGTCCCTTCTACAACTGATCATATATCAAGTTTAAAACTGGGTATCCAATACAAATGCTTTTCTCTGTCATTCTCAGCCTTAAGATGTTGCCGATGCAGCTATAAGGTCATTGCATACTGATGTATTCATCTGCTAACATATTTTTGGGCTAGAATTTTTTAAAAGCTCAATGTCCAAATTTTATATATACTGCCTTGTGCTTTTCTCACATATTGCCCTTCATCTTGTCTTTCACCTAAGAACCAAGTGTGGTTTCATGTTAAATACTGGATAATAGTCTTTACCTGCTTCATAAAAGTATCATCTATATTAAAAGACAATATTTTGCTAATGTTGCATCATATGCTTTGGCTTCATTATTAATCATATAGCCTAAAGCGATTATTGCTTGCTGTGCCTACATTGTTGCTGTTTCTTGGGTACTCTGCTACTACAAGTAAATGGCCCCGTCATGGATGTCATGGTGCCATTTTTTTTAGATTAGTTTGCATACAGTTGATTTAGAGGGTTACTTTTATGTTCTTCCAAATTCTTTTGTTTGTTCATCCTCCATCAATGTCATGTTTAAGCAATTTCTAATGTCTTTCTCTGCATTAATTCGTATGCTGCTGTAAGCAACATTTCAAGGACTGACTCATATCAGGTTAGGCAGGCAGAATGCCTGCACTCACTGCCTTCATAAATAATCATTTGGGCTTGCAAAACATGGTATTCACTCTTCGGAGCCTATACACTCTCTGATGATCAATCACCATCATCATCTAGTGAGAGAGATCCAATTGCAATCCTCTCTTCTAAATAAGGATCAGCTTTTTTTTGTTCCTTTTTCTGAATGCAACTAATGATCAACTGTGGGGGTCTAATTTGTGAGTTCTCCTTTGTTGCTAAATCCTATTTTTGGAGATACAGTCCTTGTAACTACAAAATTCAATGCATCTTTTCTCATTACTTCATTTGAGCTCTTTGGTCTCCTCTTTATTTGCTTTTTTAAATCTGAAGTATATGCTCGAACCATCTAAAGGACTTTCCTTAATTTCTCTTTTGTTGGGAAACCATTTAAGTCCTCTTATGTACTCATTCCTAAGAGGCCTTTGGTCTCCCCTTTATTTACTATTTTTGATCTGAAGTATATGCTCGAACCATCTAAAGGACTTTCCTTAATTTCTCTGTTGTGGGGAAACTATTTGAGTCCTCTTATGTACTCATTCCTAATTTTATCGTTTCTTGATATGCATCTCAACCGCATATATTTCATATCATTGTCCAGCATACATCCATTGACTTAAGAGTACTCTCTACTGCATTAATCATCATGAACAAAGCCTTATCAATCTTGGGTCAGCTAGTAGGAGTCCTACTTTAAAAGCTCCAAACAAGTTATGATGAAATCCTGCCCTGAAGCCTATGTAAGTTCCACTCCCTACCAATCATTATGTTCTAACTCTTCTAACTCCTATGCTGAAGCCTTTCAATAGAGAAACATCCACTGCATTTCAAAGCATTTTGCTCAAATTTCCAGTGCTATTGTGAACAAGAAAAGACACAGCGGGCTGCCTTGGCAAAGACCTCTACTTGCACTATTTTTGGTTTACACCTCACGTTTCAATTTTCACTTATATTTTTACTTTTTATGAAATGCTTACTATGCTAATAGACTATAATCTCTTCATCACCCTTGGGATATACGTAACAAAGGTGGCTCTCATTGCGCTTTTAAGCCTCCTGATATGAAACTCTTTAGGATACCCTTACTGGGTTCTGTTTAGTCTCTCATAATGCCCCCTGTATGGTGGTCTTACACACTTGAAAGAATGCAAAAGAGAAGTCATCTGGTCCTGGAAACATATTAATAGAAAACCATACATCATGAATCGTCGCACAAGCCTCTTTCCAACCACCTTTCAAATAAGATAGTGTGCATTCCAACCCATCCATCTTTGGTGTTTCTCACTTTGTCCTTCATGTGCATGTTGTAAGAAAAATGAAATGATCTCATCCCCAGTTTCTGATTCTGCTTTTATTATTCTTTCATTGACCTTTAATTTGGAGATGTAGTTACTATGCATTTTAGAATTCTCTTTTTTATTAAAAGTAAGCGCCATTCCTATGTCCTTGCCTTAGCCGAAGGGCCTTTGATTGTTGTCTCTAACCAACCTTCTCCATTGCTAACAGTTATCTTCAGCTGCAGTGCTTTGTGTTAACCTGTCATTGGAGAAGGGACCTGCCTCCTCTTCTTTAAACATTGGAAATTGGTTGATTTTTTTCCAGACAATGAATGACATGGGACCAATTATTTTATACAGTGAATGGAATTGGAAGTAGCCCTTCCCTTGTTTTGAACATTACCAAGGGCTAATTCTTTCCATGTTTGAAGCTTGCCTTTAAACATATTCGATCTTTTGATTCTTCCCAGTCTTGAACGGTGTGTCCCCCCATCAGTTAAATCAGATTGGTAGGGATATATCCTCCAGCTACCTTTTCTTTTTTAAAACCTGAATGGTACCCTCACACCTGACCCCCCGTATATCTAGCTGAAGAGGGGTATCATCTTTAATAGTTCTCAGCAGTACTATGACAAACTTTTGGATGAGAGTTATCCAATTGTGCGTGGTGACAAAACAGTCTAGTTGGAGTTGGATTTGATTTTGATCTGTTGATTATTAGACCAAGTGTAATGACTTCCTTGTAATAGAGTTAAGATGATCCTTGTCATGCTGTGTGTTTTTTGTACATCCTCCTATCATTTACACATCCATGTAGAATATTTTTAATGTCCCCATAAGGATGACACCACCTCAGGAAAATGGCCATTATTCCACCTGTGATTTTTCTGTCTCTCTGTCTCTTCCATAGTCCATTGAGCTTTAAGGGATTATTGTGAATGATCAGGTCAAACCACTCTGAAATTCTGTAACGCACAAGGTATGATAGAATCCACACCATGCATCCAGCAAGTTGTGCTGTCTGTGTCACACAGGTTGTCAAGACTCAAGAATAAAGATGCTCCCTGCTTAGACAAGCAAGTGGTCCGCTTATGGGTAAGGGACAACCATGCAAACACAATCCAACTCATATCATCAAGATGGGTTAAAACCGACTTGAACGAGTAGGGTCCAGCTTGATATGAATTCAAGCCAAACCCATACCAAACCCGACCCATTTGCATCTTTAAATATTTAGGAACTCCACCCTTAATCAGCATTCAAACTTGAAAGAGAGCACCACAATTTTCTTTCAAATTGAGAGTGGCAGGTCAAGGCATGCAATGCAAGCACCTCAAGCTCCAAGGATGGAATTCTATCTAAACGTCTCGAACTTGGATGCTCTGATTTGCAACTCTCCAGCGAGCATAGCATTGTAGAGTAGTACATTAGGAGATAATTTTATTGGCTTGTTTGCTGAATCATTCTTTCTTATGCCTTCTTTTTATTGCCATTTTTTTTTTTTTTTTGGTAAAATTTTATTGCCAATTATTAACCGTTGCTGAAGTTATTATTAGTATGCACAGAACTGTAGACATTTCAGATTTGTAACTTTGATATTGGTGAAAACTCAAAACAATCTGAGGAAAATAATGCATTTTTTCTTCATTCAGTTTGGCCTTTTACCTGAATAACAATTTTATATATATATATATATATATATATGTTTTCCAAGCTTAGGTGAGGAACAGGCAGAAAGAAGTTCCAAGCTTGCGAGGAAAAATTGGTTTCAGCCCACTGAGTAGGGATGAGCTGAACCGGAGACCAACCTATAAAAATAGGTCTTTCCTAGAAAAACTTATGCAGCCTACATCTCCTGGGTCAGGGTGCGTGGGTTGTGTCATTTGAGTTTTATTTTTCCTTTTGTCTAGGCCCTGCTCAAAGGGCAGTCATTACGATTATGGGCACAAATGGTGAAAATTTGAGATCTTGCCTCAATTTCAAATGACTAGGTGGTTAACATCATGAAATTGTTCTGAATATTATCATTGGCCCCTAATCCATGCTTGGGTGGCAAATTCCAGACCAAACTCGCTAACCTGACCTAAACCTGAGCAGCTAATTCTGCATTCGGTTGGGTTTGGGTTTTCATTAAATGGGTTTAGTTTCCATTTTTCGCTTTTGACCAGCTACCCGATCGAAGCAGACTAATTAATTGCCATACCTAATGTTACATTAAGATTTTTCTAGCTCATCCTACTGCAATATTTAGCATGCAACTGGGGTGAGCCCCATACAACAACATTTAGTTCTGAAACTAGTCCGGTTCGTTCTCATTTAAAAATGCCGGAATTTAATAAGCAGACCATTCTGGCTTCTGATTTCTGACCATGATCGGTATAAACGGGCCTAGTTGAGCCTGTCTTAACAAACACACCTACTCCGTATGGCTAGTGAATTTAAGAGATTGGTCACATGATGGTCCAACCACCAAACATAAAGATCTGGGTCCAACAATCGATGTGGATATCTGCAAGACGGGTCCCACCCACACAAAATTGGGTTAGTCGATTCTTCTCTCTCTCAAAATTACAAAACAATACCTTCTGGACACCGCTTTGTTACTGTCAGAAGCGTGCAAGGGGCCAGAGGAAAAATTAGCCAACAGAGTACCCTAGAGAGAGAGAGAGAGAGACACGCATACGGCCAAAACAAGCAAGATTCTCAGACTGCATGAAGTTGACTGGCTGCAGATCAACACCCTAACCCTGCTTCAACCATGCCTCCATAATTAGCTGCTGCTGATTTGCTACTTGTTAGTGAAAAGTAAAAGAGTTTTTTTGTAACAGAGTTGTGTGGTTGTTTTTCATGTAATGGGTTATGGGTGTGCTGGCAAGAAATGCTCTTGTTGTCGGTTGAAGAAATGGGCTTTGTTTCGATTCGGGCTTATATGATTGAATGATTTTTTTATGCAAAGAAAGTACTTGATACTGAAGAGGGGCCGGGGTACGGTGGATTTCTTTTCTGTTAAGATGGTATTTGATGAGAAAGACAGAGAGGTGGTCTCTTTAGGGATTTAGTAGCTAATGGTATATGCTAATAAACAGCAGCATTCAATCCTAAGTCATGTACAGTTCCTATGGGGTGATGGAAGCCGTGATCACTCTTGATCACGAACTGGGAATCAGGTGGCCCGGTGCACAGAGCCATGGCTACATGTATAAATAAATCCATAAATGAAAATTCGAATTAGTGCACGTGTGGTTTTCAATAGGACTATCTAAGGACTTGGCCCAAGAATAGACCGAAATGAAAGCAAAGTTCATTCAGTGGATCCATAATGGGATGATGAACAAGATGAAGACAGCACCTACTGCTCCTGATTACAGGCTTCCATATGCCTCCTATCTGCATGCGGCCACTCTAAAACAGCCAGAGAGGAGGCAGATTTTCCAGTAGGATAGAAATGAGCATTTGCCATTGGATGGGTATCCAAAATCTTCCAAAATGAAAACTCACAAATTAAATGATGTGCCAATAGGAGAATTTTCACCTAGAGGATGATTCAGTGGCAAATATATCTTGAGATAACCGGAGGCCTGGAAGCAATTGCATTGCAGCCCTCCTCAAGATCAAATCACAATTTTCTGTATGGTTTACACAGTAAAACATTCTTCCCCTAAATCCCAAGGAAGAAACAAGTTTAAAAAAAAATGGAAGGTCCATAGGTGGCCACCAGGACACCAAAGCAGCCCTGTACTTTCATCTTTTTTCGGTCTCGTGATTTGGTGAGTGGGCTAAAAGTAGTTGGCTTAGACATGGAAGTTTAACTTTCTTTCAGATTTTGGAAAGGCACTGATTTGTGAGAGAGATCACGTGCTCACCACACTTTTTAGTACTGCAAGATATTTAAAACAAAGGGCACACCTCACTAGAAAAGATAAAGAATAATAGAAACAAGGCTTTTCTTTTTTTTTAGGGGAGTTGATGGTTAACTAATGTTGACTACAGTAGAGTGTTTGTCCCTTCCTGTGGATGGGGTGTTCCCCGGCCAAAACCATCACTGGAGGTAGGCATTTCATCTCTCCTCTATAATAGACAAATCAAAGAGGCATCTGTCGTTTCCATAAGAAGGAAAAAAATAAAGGGTCCCACCATTACTTTTGTCAGGAATCTCTCAATAAAGAATACTGATAAAAATGTCAATGAAATGGTGAAAAAGTCAAAAAGTGGAGGTAAAAAGAAGGCTTTGAGGAATGCATATTCATTTCAATATTTTGATAAATACCCAGAAGAAAGTAGCATTCCTAGGCCCAGAAGAACCAACCAATGCGCAATTTGCAGGCCAACCACTTTTGTGTTTTCTACTACACTTGGCGGAGACCCCAAGCCCAGGTCCAAAACAAGTGAAAACAAAAGAGATGTAATAAGACATCTGTTTTTTACATCGTTCATGTCCTGGCTCATCTAGTCTAATGCTTGGCTCATGTCCTCCGATGAATATACTGAATAGAAATCAAGTAGCAGAAAGATAACAGGCTCTTTAGATTAAATGTAAAAGATAAATAAACTAGGTTCACTTCCATTGCATAGACAAAACATCATAGAACACATAGCTATCCCTCAAGTTCAGAGCAAAGCAGAACCACCGGTGCTCACCATTACATGTGTTGGGTGGTGAGAAACGCAAAACATTAACGAGACTTAGAAACTAAAGGGGTTTGTGTAGTACAGTGAAAAGGACATATGGGCAACTCATCAGGAAGGCCCACTGTGAACAGTTTGATGGCCTAAAATTCATGCTGCACCGCTCTTCAGCAGGCGGACCACACATGTATGAAGAAAAGAAATTCATTTAAAAGGAGGGGAACAGGATAAGAGAAGATTAGGCCAACAACCTTCCAGCCCTGATTAGTAGACTTGCCTGATGTTTGGGCCAGGGCATAGTGGACTGCAACCGACAAACAGCAATGCCTGCAAGAGTGCTGCAAGATCCAATTTGAATCAACTTTGGCATGAACATCCTCTGCACGGAACAAGTGGGATAGTAGTAGATCTTCAACCTCTAATCACGATGAGAAGCAAACTGAGCATCAAGGAGAGGGTGGCCAGTCAAATCCAGCTGCAACAGTATCATTGAACCCTTCATAGAACCTAACCTCCAATTCATCCAGCCCTCGCTCATCAACCCAACTTCCATCAAAGCTCTCCCCATCGTCGTCCTCAACACCATGTTGTAATTCATCCCAGTAATACCAAGACCCATCAGTGGAATCCGAGTACTCTGAGCAATCATCCCAATAATTCATCTGGCAACAGTCGACGATAAGAGGGCCCAATATTTTCAAACCAGCACATTTCTCCTTCAAAAACTCATCACCGAGTTTCACATCCCAACAGCCCCTCACATCCAAGAACTCAAGCTCGTGGCAGTTTGAGAGAATCTCTAGTGCACCTCCAGTTGTGAGGTGCAAGTAAGATAATTCTAGATGCTTGAGCTTGGGCATAGTAGCAGCAATTGCATGGGCCTCATCATCCTGACAGAGCTTATGAGCTACCTCCAATGGGTGCATTGTCCGCTTCAATCCAACTAGTGATTTACAATGCTTGCCAAATGCCTCTATAGCACGAGGACCAATTTTTCCACAGTGGCTTATATCCAAGAAAGTGAGGTTGGATAGCTTCCCAGCAACCTGCTCAACTATTGAATCACTTATTTCACTTCTTGGCATCCGCAGGGTCTGAAGGGATCGAGAACTGGTAGAACCAAAATAAAAATAAAATTAAACACTGAAACGGAGGTTGTGGATCCTAGCCCCTAGAGATCAAATTTACGATAAATTTGTTTGTTCAAACTCACCATCCAGTGGTGTTTAGGCTCTTATCAGGATGCTACTCTTAGGAGCCCTTTGCCTAATACATATGGAATTATTAAAATTTATAGGCAATGTCCTATTATCAAAGCAGTTAAGAGACTGAAGGCTTACGTGTGGAGATGTACCAAGGGAACCCCAAACAACTCCCCTTTGATAGGAAGTGATTCCCACCATTCAACTTGTAAATTAAATCTCACAAAATAGATGGTCGTATCTATATCTCCACCTTTGACCAACATCTTTCACCCCTTCAACACCAATTCGACAAAAGCTCCTCCTATGAATTTCCAGGAATTCAATACTACGAAACATACAAGTGGTTCCTCAGAGTTTGTGGATGTAACAATAATCAGATACAACTGGAATATGTTTTGAGAATGGATAGCTATTTTTTTCACTAATAAATACTGGGAGGTGCAAAGAATTGAAAACCCACATAAGGTAGAATGCAGAAACTTGGTAGCGGTGGCGGTCGTCAATTTTGCATCTTGAGGCTGAAAAAAATTCAGGAAACAGCATCTCTCTAAATGTAGGCTTTGATTTCCTAGCCAACCCCCTAAAAACAGTGGGGACTGGATAACCATTCATTTTATCAAATTCTCTGAACCATTTTGTTTATCTGTGCCACGTAGTTGCCACAATGAACACCTTTAACTGGCTTATGGGATCTTATCAACTATAGAAACTAATTGCAATTTGGGCTACAAATCAAACTAGAGGTGCGAATATAGAGAGAGATGCAGAACTAAAACTTACTGGTCTGCTATGAAGGAGATACGATCATCTTGAAGACCAGAGATACATAGCTTTCGGACGGATCCACTGCTCCTTGTGATGAGCATTTGAAGCATTCGATCCAGATTTTCCTGCTCACAGCTGAGGCTCCATTCCTCAATGTCTATTTCTTGCCAGCAATAGGGCCCAGAAACTGCAATAGCCCAAGATTTGCATACCCTTGGAATGACGGTCAGGATCTCCTGAAGCGGAAGATGGCTGAAGATCAGCCCAAGAGCATCAGGTATCAGTTCTTCCCAGCATCGAAATTCACCTCCTCCCTCCATCGGATCTACATTTACCAAATTGCAAAGCAACCCATCAGTTTCTAGCCATAGGTGATGCAAACCAAGTGGAATATGAGAAAAATGTAAGAAAATGGGGAAAGATCTTTTTCTTTTCTTTCCTTTTTCTATGGGGAAAGATCTTTTTTCTTTCCTTTGAAAATAGATGTCCAGTTTTTAGCCACCCCAAAATGGGAAGGACCAAGAGAATAAAACTTAGATATAACACAGTGATCACGATGGAAAAGATCACATAGATCGAGGAATAATCTCTACATTGAATCAACCACTAGCCAAAGAAACAGATGAAAAGAAATTGAGAGATCGAAGACACATAGAAGAAAACGAGCAGAAGTGAAATGATAGTGTGTGTGTGTGTGTGTTAGAAGGAAAAACATCTGTCTTAACAGAAGATCCCCACAAGAAAGAACATACCAAGAAACTATATACAGAAAGAGAGAGTAATAAACCAACTGTATTTCAGAGAAGAAATTGTTTCTTGTTAAAGGAAACCAAAAAGGCCCCATTTTAATCACTAGCCAAAGATCCATCCAGACTATAAAAAATTGTACAAATGTCATGATCCACATCCAATAAAATGAGAAGAAGAAAACAAATCACATTTTAGGAGAAATCACTCACAAGAGAATGAAGAAGATTGAGAAGAAACAACTCATAAATTGGAGAAATCACCCACAACACAAATAGACACTGATGTCGGAAACAAGCAAATTAAAAAAAGCCTTTCATTTCAGTCCAATCCCTACCCACCGACCCAAAAGAAAAGATGAAGAAATCAAAATCAGCATGCAAATAAGTGACCCAAACAGTAAAGGATGAGTAAGGAGCAAGAAAAGGTAAAGACAACCCATCATCACAAATGACACCATTTCTCACATACATTGACCCAAAAAAACTAAAAAAAAAAAATCTGATCTTTCTTCTCCTACAAAAACAAAGAAGAAGGACAGCAACCCAAAAAAGAAAAAGGACATATAACTCATCATCACAAATGAATACATTCTCCACAAATATTACCCACAAAAAAGATCCAATCTTTCATCTCTTCCTCACTACCTTTCATGGACACAACCACATAAATCACTCCCCCTTAAAAAAATCCAATAAGAATCCAATCTTTCATCTCTTATTCGCTACCTTTCATGAACATAACAGACAACAAGAAAGAAAGCAACCAAACAGAGCAAAACATGAAAAGAGAAAGCATACCTATTGGAAAGAAAGAAATTCCCTTGTACACTGTAATGGGTTCTTATTTTTTTATGGATCTGCAGGAGACATATCTGCCTGATTAAAAGGGGGGAGTTTAGAGGGAGGTGGGGAAAGGCAGCTACACCAACCCACAGCTGCACTACAACCAACAACAACAATCAACAACAAATGCCAACAGAAACTACAACAAGAAGTAAAATAAAGATGCTGAAAAAGGATTTTCTGGTGTGATGGGTTGCTTCAAAAACTCTTGATGCATGTATCCCAATCAATCTTCCCCTCCTTCTCTGGTCTTTCAATTTTTATTTTTATTTTTTTTACAGAGAGAAAGAGAGACGGAGGGGAGAGGGTATGTGGATGTGAGAGGGCCTAAAACCAGTACCAGTGACTGACACGTGTCGGTAGTTACAGTACGGATGACCGAGTCCACCCAACCCATGTGAAACTGGCTCTGTTTTGTTTTGACAGGCGTTTGAAAACGAAATTCAAGTCCCCAAGTATTTTTTAAACTTTTAAAAGAGATGGTGACTTGCGGGAGCAGCGAGTTCAGTGGATCCCACTCAACTAGATATTGCATTTATGCCCCCAACATGAATGGTTGAGATTTAAATAACAGTGGGTGGTTCAAGTCTGCACGAATTACGGTTTTTTTATTTGAAGGTATGTTTATTAAAATTTTAATATTTAAGTGGTAAAAGAAAAAAAAAGTTGAAAATCTATTAAATCAATGTCGTGAAATCTCTCTTTTGGCATGTAGGATTTTCTAAGTTTTACTTGTAAAATGTTATGTTACTTGAGTACTTGTGAAAAGGCTACAGTATGAATTGCTAAAACTCTTGCAAACAGGGGCTGTATTAATTAATTAAGGAGAGGATGAGGAAATCACACACAAGGTTGAAAATTGGAACTTTTTTTTTTGTTTGAAGAACCAATAGGAATTATGAAGAGTAAACTTGTTCTAGGTGAGAAGAAATTGAAGTACTCCATTGAGGTGAAGTCTTTTCCTCATAATTTATGTTTGTTTTGACTGAGTGTCATTCCCATAATGTTTTTAGATTTTATTAAATATCTTTTTAGCTGATATTTTACCTCTTCTAACAGAAAATTAGGTGATGATAATGATATCATTTTATGACAGGGTAAGTTCAATTCATGAATTTAGATTTTTTTTTTCCATCCAAGATGGTTTAATGCTACCTCATTTATACTAGTTTTTCAATTAAAGGGGACTTATGCAGTAAAAGGTGTTGCAAATACCTCTAACTTACCATACAAAAGTAAACACCAGTTTGTGGGTCCCATCTAGATGTGTGGCAACCACAGAGAAAAATCATATGGGTAACATCCAATATAGTTCATGATTTGGAAAGTGTGACCTTAACTAAATTATTATTTTTAGTTTGGTTGGAGGAGTTTTGAGAATTCTTATACGTGATAATTACGAATTCTCCTAATAGTTCCTCACAAATGCAATTGGATGGATTTCGCTCAACCATCTCCTCCTAACTTTTCCAATCTCATCGTTTAAACCCATATCCTTTCCAATTGGTGGGTCACTTGACCAGCAAGGAATTAGTTTTTGTTCAATGGTAAAATGTTGAACTCTAGAATTGATATTCTAATGACAAATAAAATGAAACTGGGTCCCAACCTTGTGTCCTTCATGCCTCACTCTACTACCTATCTCAAGAGTTTGAGGTTTAATATAAAATAGATAAATGAGATTTTTTTTACTTTATATTGTCAAATGCGGCCTTTTCCGCATCTAATAGAGAATCTCCTTTCGATTTTGCGATTTTTAGTAATGGTTCCTTTTTTGGTGCAGGCACATTTAATGGGCCGAGAGTTATTGAATCCAAATAGATTATAGCGAGGGCGGTTCTCTTTATACTAAATACGGCTAAGAGTAAAAGCGTATCCAAAATTGCTCTCTTTGCGATGCTTTACAAGTCATCAAAGCCTTTTAAGTGCAAGGAGTGGAGTGTCAAGCCTTAGATTCAACATATTCAAGCCTTTATTGTTTACTTTGAGTTTTTTTAATTTTAGTTTTATCCCCAAGGACCTATATGCGGTGGCACATAATTTTGTTAAATTGGCATTTGCTTTTTGGGCGGATTAATTTTACCCTTTTTGGCTTGCTAGTTTTGTGTGTGGTTATTTTGGTTGCTCATGTCTTCTGTTTTCAAAAAAATATCTCTTTTACCTAAAAAAAAAAAAAAGAAAATCAAAATGCCCAAGTACAATCAGCATTCACGTTTCTTAGAGTTTCAATGTTCAATATAGGGCCCGCTTTAACATTCAAACGAGAGTTCCAAGTGCTCTCACGACAAGATCCTAACACCATTTACTTAGGGGCTCACATAAACAGTGATCTCTAAGTGCATAAAATTGTGGGATTCCATTCATTTGTTTATAACGATCAATGCCAGGCCCGTAAGAGTATTGTTTGGGGGTGTGAAGATATTAATCTATGATCCCAGGAAAGATCATCAATAAAGTATAATAACGCATATCTTATAAAAACTACCAATGGGGCCCATCTCTCGAATCTATGGAATTATGATTTTCACGTGCAACATGTTAATCATTTCAGTTGAACCCGTTGTTAAATTGATTATAGTAAAAATATATATATAATTATATTTTATTTAATTACTGGCCATTGTGCCAACTCCTACTAATTTGAAAATTGGCCCAGACAAGTCACAAAACAGAGTGTAGATTGTAGAATGATCTTAAGAAAAAGGTAGGGCCACAGATATAATTGTCTGTGGCCAGGGGATGAGATTCCCTGTCCGGGAGGAAAGAGGAAAATGCTGTTTTGCATTACCATTTTGAATGAGCACAGACTACAGAGTCTTTCTCTACGTGTGCATGGCAGGGGAGACTTGGAGGGGAAGGAGAGCGAGTACCCCCATGTCACGTGCGAATTCACCCACCTGTGTTAAAAAATCACATTTGCTCAACTTGACCTTTGTCTTCAGTAACTTCTTTTTTTAATTTTCAAATTCCCATTTGCTCTTGTGCCAGCATGTGGGGCCCATTCACTGATCACTTCGAATGAGCCATTTAAACCCCTCCTCTGTCTCTTTATATGCCATGGATCTCATGGAGTCTGTATTGATCCTTTGGGGACCCGGCTGTAGGATCGACTGCGAAATAAATCGTTTTTAATTTAAAACTATTAAATTTGTTGACCACAGATGGAAGAATTGGAATCATTAGATTGACTTGAGATTTGTTATATGGGGTGATTATACTTGGATCTTTCCATCTCTAAGCCTCCCATGATTTGTGGGACTTCGGGTGGACCCCAACAGCTGGTATGAATATACAAGAGAGTTTCTCTTATTTATTGATTTATTTGTTTGTTTGTTTGTTCAATCAATCGGTCCAAGCCCAAGTGAAGCCCATTTAAATGTTGAGCCTGAAATCTCCAAAAGTGAGCTCTCTGACTAACCCAAAATTGGTTCAGTTTGCAACAGTTAAAAGGCGCCTTTTCCGTCAAGGAAGTTTTTCTCTTCTTTTTGTACTTGCTTGTTAATTGATAGCTTTGGTTTTTGTTAATTTCATCATCCAAAGTTTAAAGGATTGAAGGCAATTGCCTATTTCAACATGTGATTTTTCAGGGCTCATTAGCTTCCATGGAATAGACTTAGAAAATCATAGTAGATTTCATGATGGTGAAGGACATAAGGTGGAGATGTGTATGGAACCCTGCCTTTCGATTTCTAGGGTGATCATTCGTATTCATTTTCCATTATTACTTATTAGGGAGATTATTTAAAGGTCTTCTATGAATCATGACATTATTTCTTCAAATTTAACCACTTTTAGAAATACATGTTTTAGAATTCCTTGGAATTTGATGCTATGTGAACAAACAGGCTTGACAAGCATCTCAGGAGCCATTGGGCTCATTCAACTTTTGGCACTATTTGATTTAAAACTGATTCAAATATTTGAAGTTTGAGTGTTTTAGATTATTTGAAAAATCATGCAAATCTCTAAATATTGAATCAAATGTAACTCTTTGCCTCAACAAGAGACTTCTTCGAATGAACATGTGACAACGTTTGGTTTTTCTAATAAATTTGCATGTATAATTTTTATTCTATAATAAATTTATTCATACTATTTTTACTATATATTCAGTCTGAAAAATAGTAAAACAGAAAATTCATAAAAAAAAAAAAGCCTAGTTGAAATAACTGCATTTCAAACAAATGGCTCTATTTCAAACTAATAAGAGTTTTTAAAGAGGCCCTCAAAAGTAGGGCTGCACAAAAAATCCGATATCACTGCAAAATCGGACCAAACCGACTGAACTGGGCTGTTCGGATCGGTTTATAGTTGATTGGTTCGGTTAATGGTTTGAGAGTCATAAAAATCACTTACATTGGTTTGGTTAACGGTTTGGATATCATAAAAACCGCTTAAACTGAACCGTCCGTATACGTTAACTTAAGTATTGTTTTTTTACTATTTTAGCCTTAGGGTTTCGTTCACTACTTTCATTGTTATATTTGACAACTCATTCTTACATGAACTCAATATTGTCTCAATACTTTCATAGTTTTTTCCCCGCTCTAATTTCAGCTTTTGAGATTTTCTTTTCTTGGTTAGATTGTAGAATTTCTATTCTATAATATGATTGTGCACTTGTGTTTAATCCAAACTCTCTTTTTGGAGTAGAATTATTTTTTATATGAATCATTGGAATGTTGGATTTTTATGTTTACACTAAACACTAGAATAAATGCAAAGGATGGGGTCTCATCATTTTGAAAATTTTAATGTTTGGTTTAAAAAAAATAAAATAATGGTTTAACCGACCGAACTGTTTGGTTTGGTTCGGTTCGGTTTAAGTCCTCTCCATCAGTCGGATCGGATCAATTAATTAAAAAACCAACAGGTTCAGTTTGGTCATTGATTTTAGTATTAAACCGATCTGAACCGCCCATGTGCAGCCCTACTCAAAAGTACCTTACTGCATATACACTTTTACATTTTCCATGTCTACAACATCTGTGCACGTAAGTCCACATCATGACACACATTGATAGTCAGCTTTCAATTCTACCAAAACAATACTGCAATATTTTCTTATGAGAAAAAGATGGATAGACATAACTTTAAACAATAGTAGAAGAAATATCATCAAAATTTAGATTTTGCAATATTTTATTTCTTAACCTATTTAAAATATATCATAAAAAAAATATATATTAGAACAGCAGTCCTCTTTGTAGGAGATGACATGTGGCACACCCAATCTTTCTAAATAAGCAATAGAGTGTAAATCTTTTTTGGATTACCTATTTTAGAGTACTACCTATTTTAGAGTATGTAAATCTATAAATCCGTATCTCACACCTCAAAAGAAGGTATGTTATGTTTCCAAAACTGAAAATCTATCACAATATCTTCTAGTGCCCATCAAGATTTTATCAGATAATTTTTTTTTTTTTTTGTAAAGAATGAAAACCGTGATCCACAATCTATGTTGTTGATCATGTGAGCCTCACTTACTATTATTATTATTATAGCTTGGGTTGGAGCATTATATCATTATAGGTCCACCTAATCAGATCAAATCTTTTATCTTTTCCTTACTCATTACCTCATCTTGCTTCCTATACATATCTTTTTTTATTTATATTTTAATATTTTGTATTTATATCTTCTTTGATATGTACAAATATTACTTTTATATTCGAATATATGTTTTTTTTTTTCTCACGTGCCTCTCACACTAGTATTTTATTCATGGTTTGAGCCTTGAGTTTGCTCGCCATGGTCTTTGAGTTCGACTCCCATTCCTTGCATTTTTCGGGTACTATGTATGCAGCTATGTATGTACTCAAGGAATGGTCCTTGCTTGTCAGAATTAGGTAACTCTTGAGCCAGAAGCCAAAGGTCCGAAAGCTTACTGCCGAGGTATATCACAGGTGAAAAAAAAATAAAAAAATAGCGTAGCTTTACCTGTTCGCCTTGCTGGGTGCGCCAAGCCAGGCGGTTCTAAAATTTGGGACAGCTCCTGAAATGTTCCAAGGTCAGTTGCGAAAAGTGGAAGAGGAGAGGAGAAAGTAATTGGAAGAAGAAATTAAGAAGAGCCATGAGAAGCCTAGGAGCTAGTGGTTAAGATTGGAAAAGGACAACAGAAAAGAGATAGGAAGAATGGAGCAGTAGATCGGGCAGATCTGGTTTGCCTTTTCTGCCGCGTGAATGGAAAGATGTTCAATTCATTTAGAGATACTCTAAGTAATACGTACCCACACACAAAATACACATTGCACATGGGGAGAGATCTACAAACAAAAAACTTGCATTGAAATCTTCCTGTAATTACAGTCATTGAAAGCTGTGATTCATTCTCATTATGGAAGTGATAAAGGTAACAAAGAAGTTGTTACCTTCGATTAAGCAATTGGTTAATTGGAAAAGATTATCTCCTGCTTAAAGTCTTAACTTGTGACTTTGTTAATAGAGTTTTGGACTCGTGTGCTTCTCTTTCCATCATATTTGGATATATGGAGTTTCTAACAGAAGTCCTTAATCTCAATGGTGACACCTTGGGATTGCAATGAATAGAAATCCATCATGTTTGCTGGCCGTCCGCAGTGAATATGACCACCTGAACGCACAAAGATACTAGTATTATGTCCGATATCAACTCCTAGGATCGGGAGAAGTGAAATTAAAAAAGTTGTGGAGAAACTCTTAATACTGTTAAGAGATTTTTTGTATATACCCCTCTAAGGTTTGTGGGATTTATAAATAGGCCCCTAAGGTTTTAGTATTTTCAAATAGGCCCTTGTATTTTCTTTTTAATACCTTATGTTTCCCAAAAATCAATATTCTCACAACTACCATAGGTTTTTATAGCAAAATGACAATAGTGGGAAAGAGTAACCCTACATAATTTTTTTTATCAATATCGAGCTCATCTCATTAAATCTAAATTGATCATGATGAAAATCAACACCTTTACTTATAACCGGTTATGATTTATCCAATCCATACATGACCCACCGTTGAATTGATGAAAGTTTTAAAATACATGATTATACTTCATTTGGAAGAGATAAAAGAAATATCAGGGGAACGGGTAAATGTAAAAGAAACTATTATTTTTTAGAATTTGTGAGGGGGATGGTGTTTGGCTCTATGTAAAAGCAATATCAAGGGAATGGACAAATGTAAAGAGAAATTGTAGGGGGGGTGGGGTTGTAAATAATAATTTACTGATTTTTGTTTAATGGATGTAAGGGCAAAGCTGTCATTTATATAAAAACTCTACATAAATTTCATGGTGACTATCCATTCTTAGTAACGATATTGATTTTGGGGACATGAAAGGTTTTAGAAAGAAAAGGCAGGGGCCTATTTACAAATACTAAAACCTCAGGGGCTTATTTACAAATCCTACAAACCTTAGGGGGGTATATACAAAAAACTTTACTATTAAATACCTTAAATTACATAAGTCCTATGATGATAAAGAAAAGAAAATAGTGAGAAATAATGTAGTAAACAGGACCAAGGACTCCCACTCTTCCAGGGTGCGTTTGGTAACATCCGTGAAAGAGGAAAAATCCTATATCTCAAGGAAAACACGCATAAAATGCCCCTTTTCAATCTAGTTTCTTCGACACACAAAATGTTATTGAGTAAGGCGCCAAATCTTCCTTGCCCATTTTTGTGAAGTATGCCACTGCACAAACAATTCCTTAAGAAGAAATATGCGGCTTCACAAACAACTCCTTAGTTTCGATATTTTCTAAGCCGCAAATATCTTGTTAGGGTGTCTTTTAGGTGTCTGCTGTATATTAGGTTTAAAGCTCTTATCTTAAATGTTCAATTGTTATAACATCAATTAATAGTGACACTCCTCTCAGCTTAGTGTACCTAATCCGTTATCATAAGGGGCCCACAACGGTGGGCCACTGCCCAAAATCATATTAGGTGCCCAATTCTAACCATGATACTGGTGCTTGGTTGCTTGTGTGAAAGTGACATGGGCCAAATTGTTGGTTACTGGAAAGAAAGTGGATGCAACTACCAACCATGATGTCAATGTCTAACCATGCAGAATAAGACACAATAATAATTTTTTCCTGAATATGTATATCTAGAATGAAATTATCCCAGGTGACGATACATAGGAGCATTTTCTCATGTGAATTTCTTCCGTCTCACAATTCTGTGTTTGATTGATAGAATGGAATTTTCAAGGGTTTTGGACATTCTAAAACACACTTTTAAAAAAAAATTGCTTTTAGCCTCATTTTTAGAATCAGTTTGATGACCATATGATATCACCATGAAATTGGCTTGACAAAAACTTCCAATTCCTCATCACACAGGATGATTCAAATCTACTCCATACCATGAAGTCCTCAACAAATGAACTTTGAATTATTATGATTTTTCTAAAAAGAGTGTTGTATGGAGCCGTATTTGTGAGGCCAATTAATTTACTAGACTAAGAGCTTTGGGATCTAATCATCTATAAAAAGGAAAAATATATTCATTTCGGATGTTACCATTTATAGTTAAACTATAAAGCTCGCTTATCATCCATTGTATGACCATATATGAGAAATAGTCATAGAAAGGACATTCAAATATAAATTAATTATCTAATTTTTTGTATAAACCTTAAACTCTAAACCCCAAACCCAAAATTCTAAACTGAGTTATCTAACTAGCTATGTTTCTAGCAAGTGGGAGAGTCTAAGGTAAAAACTCAAAAAATTAATTAAGCATAAGACTAAAAACAATACAACTTAATGGCTAGGGTCAGGAATCTCTCACATAAAAACCACAAATTATGGGGGTTTTAGATATTAAGCAATTTATGATATTGTTTCTACATTTTTCTTAACTCAAAATGGAATCACAGATACACCTTTGCATATGATTTATGCTAGGGTTGTCAAAATGCCACACGACCCGTTAATATGACACGAACCCACACGATATTAGCGGGTTCGAGTGGGCTCTTAATGGGTTCGGGTCATTAATGGGTCCAACCCATTAACATGTTAAGTTAACGGGTCGTATACAAATTAAACCAGTAACCCGTTAATAACCCGCTTAACCCGTTAATTTTTTTTTTAGTTCCCAAGTGTAGTAAGAATTAATTTATATTCTAAAAGAATAAATTAAAATTTAGTGTTTTATAGTGGGGTTTTAGGTGTGATCTACTCGAGATCCTCACTAACAGTTTCGTATGGTTTATATATTTTTGTATGGATTTTTTTTTTAACTTTCAAAATGACTTAATTATTTAACGGGTTAACGGGTTGGGTCGTGTGACTCGTTAAATTAATGGGTCGTGTTCGGGTTGGATTTTTTGACCCATTAAGTTAACGGATTGTATACGGGTTGAGGTGATTTTAATACGAATTTGTTAATCCGTAACCTGAATTTATTAATCAGTAACCTGAATTCGTTAACACAACATGATTGATAGCCCTAATTAATACCTATCAAACTGACTGACCAGCCGATACAGGTTTCACTACCCATACATGAATTCACGTAAAGTCAAGATTTTAGGACCATGACCATCACCAAATTCCATAGAAATCATGGTGATCCCATGTGCTTTTGTAAAGTTTTCAAAGCCTTTGATAGATGGCTGTCAACATCTGACCCTTCTGACTTCTAGGACCTCCCTCATCCATGCATACTGTCCAGTGCAGTCCTTCAAATCATGAATTATACTATATTTGAAACATAATTCTGCTTAAAGGGGCCTTTTAGACAATCCGTATCAGCAAACCATCCTAAAAGATTGGTGCCGAATGTCCGCACTCCTCCCACTGTTGATACAGTTGACGACCAGATTTGAAAGTGTGAAACTTTTTAAGAGATGGCTACATAGGCTCTTCCATGTTTACAGGAGAAACAAATGAGACATGTTGGGGTGGTCCATTGGCTCCATCATATGTAGAAGGAAAAAAATAAGAAAAAGGAAAAATAATCTCTGATCAGGCATGAAGGTATCAACAAATGCCAGGCCCATTGATTGCTTCTACCCATCTTTTTCAAGGAGATCAAATGCACATAAACCAAATCCTTTGATAGGATAATTAGCAACGTCAAATGAGGCTTATTCCAGTTAACATACTTCAAACTTATTTGGTGGGCCATGATCAGACCCCACCAAAATTCCACATCTCCCAGTCCATCAGTCACGTGTTATCTCATAGGGTATTTTTTCAGCCTTGAATATGCGTAAAGATATTATAGGAGGTGGTGGATGGTCTCAACTATTGCTGTGATTGGGTTATCAACTCAATAAATTTGAATGTCAAATGCTTGGTCTCATCTTTTGATTATGTTGTGTAGATCTAAGAATGAGAGTGCTCATATGCTGGCTAAACTGATTTACAGCTTGAACCAAGACTTTATTTTGGATTGGGATAGAGACCTAAGAGGGGATGGGTAAGTAGTTGTTTATTTTGTGGTGCCGGTTGGTTTTCGGTCGGTAGTTTTGTCTTTGTGGTTTGTTGTCACGACCCGGGCCCGAGATTAGGGTTACCACAGCTAAACCCTAAGTCGCGATTACATACTTACTCCTGTAAGTTTCGCATTACCGAAGTCAATATGAAATTCACAAGGGATCCTGACATACACCTGTCAATGTACAAGTTTGCGGAAATACATACATACATTGACAATTCATTTAAACCTTATAAGTTCTTTACATAAAAGTAAAGTTTCACTTATACATTTCACTAATGTTCACGTCAACCCTGATTTAAAAATAATACAGGTGACTACTATTTACATCAAAATGAATCTATACTCAAAATTTCCAAAACACGTTAAGTGGTTGCCCTTCGATCTATGCCCACTAGTTTAGTCCTCCTGGAGGAATCTGATTGGCTTCCTCCGCTGGCGGCGCGGCCTCTGTAATATCGGGACGGACAACTTGGCCTGTAATGTCATCAATAACACTGTGAACACGATGGTTCAACAATGTATATACAATTCTATGATAACAATTTGTTTAGCAATTCTAAACAATGCAAAGCAATAAACAATGACATTCATTTAGTTATTCCCTGAAGGAAGTATTCAATTTCATTATGTACACTTTATCAAGTGACTTTTCATTGTCCTCAAGGGCATGGGCAGAAGGGCACACTATTCATGACCCAGCCTAAAAAGGACTCATTTCATTTCATTTTAGACACTTTATCAAGTGGCTTTTCAAATGTGTGGGATTTACCAGTGTCTTGATCAGAGATCACCGGCATCACCACGGAGCTCCAGAACGCTCCATCTACTGCAGTAAACATGTCTTTTAATTCATTACATTGGTTCATTTATTTCATTTCACTTCATTTCATTTCACTTCATTAATTCGATACATTATTCAATGGTAGCTCAACAAGGAGCATAACAGTACTAGACGTGAGAGGACAAGCCAACTCAAGTCAGAAACAATTAGATTTTCCTAAAACAATATTCGGGTGAAACGTTCGTTATGTAATGTATGTGTTATTCTCGATGACATCACTTTTGTTTTTAGTGAAATTCACATTCACATAAGCTTAGCTAACACCCATGAAGGTTTAGAAAAATATCAGAAATAAATTCTGAAACCTCAACAATGTCGGTCACCCGTCGGCTGACCAAACTCTAGATTTCGGCTGACCTAACTCTGTCGGTCGGCTTTCCAGAAGCTCAGTTTCCCTGATATAGATTCTGACATCTCTCCCAAGGAATTCGATCAAGTGTCGGTCGACCGAGGTTACAGTGTTGGTTAATCAAACTCGGTTCAACTGTCATTCGATTCCAATTCCAGAGAGCACCAAATGGCTCTAAAACAACTCGGTTAGGTAGCTCAGTCACCTATCGGTCGACCAAGGTGCAATGTCGGCTGAGTGAACTCAGTTCGGTTAGCTTTTCAGAAACTGAAATCTCCTGCTAGATTCAGCTCAGAAAAAGTCGGTCAGGTGTCGGTCAGCCTATTGGCTGACCAAATTGCTCCAGAAGGTTTAGAAAATCTCTGAATTGGAATTTCTGGAATTGAACTCCTTGAGTTCAAACAAGTCTATTAACATACGAAATCAGTAGAATTGAGCACACTTGCCTTGTTTGAAGATTAATTAGTAAGAACCTCCTCTTTTAGCTTGGATTTGAGATGAAAAACCCTACTTGAAACCCTCTTTTGAACCTAAAAGCATAATCAATCCATTCAAGAGAATTCCAATGAGTTTCTTATGCAAGAAACATTCAACAACCACTGAAGAAGCTTGGAGTTCTGAAATCAAGTCAAAACACTTACTTGTAGCCTCTTTAAGAAACTTCTTGAGATCTTCTCAAGCTTGAAACTCCAGGAAAACAAGGAAGGAAATGGAGAAGATGAAGAAGATGCAATTCCTCTTCAAAAACACTTGTCAATTCTCCAAATCACACTTGAGGGAGGGAAATTGGAAGAAAGAAGAAAGAAAGAAAGAAAGAGAGAGAGAGCTGTGCTGGGAGATGAGAGAATGAGCTCAAAGAAGTTCATCTCAATCTTAACAAGCCCCATTTTGCATTGAAGCCGCTCTCATTTCCACTATTTCCATTTTGAGTCAAATGAATGGTCATTTGCTCAAATTCACGTCGAATGGAATCGCTACAATTACGGAAATTAACATACCACTCGAGATACACGTGCGGGTATCCAGAGTTTCCGTATTCGACAAAATATGCAGAAATTCGTATTTACAAAAAAGTCCTCGTATCCCTCATTCCAAGCTTAAAATCTTTTCAATTCATTCATTACCTTATCATTGAGCTCAAATCAATCGTTTGAGACAATTTCAATTCAATTGCAAGTCAATTTGGCCCTTAAGCCACATTAATTCATTAAAACACATTCAATTAACATTAATCCCGATTAATTAGAGCTAACCTCAATTAACTCGGGACAGGGTGTTACATATTTGTTGAATGAGATTTCTTCAAAAAGAAAAGAAAAGAAAAAAAGATATGACAGGTTCTTAGGTTCTGAAAGAAGTAAAGGCAAAGTAATAATAGTTTCATAGTTATTAGTTATCCCCATAAATAGGAGACCATATGGTCATCTTAAAGGAGCTCTTATTACGCTCTAGCAACTGGGTCTAGTTAGGAAGGTGGGGAAAATGCAATCATAAGGACCTTTGGGAAAAAACACCAAAAGAGTCACCACTTGGAAGGACAGGTCGTCCGTTCCCTTCTGTCATGTTTACCAACAGGATTGGGTTCTAATGGGGCTGACGCAGTAGAAGCCTAAAAAATGCAGCCTCACTGTGGGGTCCACTTGGGACCACAATCCATCACCATTTGTGGTGGGATGGAGAGGTCTTATATTTGGATACAGTAAATAAGGTACAGAGTAATAGCATTCCCTTGTTAGATCAATGATAGCTATTACAGATATAAACGACACAAAGCATCCTGTGAAATGATCCCACATTGTATTATTTCTTATCCTCGAGGCAACATATGGATACTTTGTCAACCTGCAATCTGCTTTGGAAGATTTTGTTGGATGATTACAAAAAAGATAATCTTAATTTCTGTAAATGTACAAGGTGGGTGGAGCCTCAAATGCTACATGTTACTTACATTTAAAAGATCAATTATGAAGAAGATTAGGTGCATGAAACATTCATCTACAGAGGAGAGCACTCCAAAAAAAAACAAGCTGTCGTAGCTTTCACCAGTACTCTTTTGAGTCCCATCTTCAGAAAACATCATCTTTTGAAGTTTGAACAAGTAAATATTCCATTTCAGTAAGAATCCCATCTCTTTGAACCTCCTTTTCTCTTCTTGTTCTTTTCATTTTTTCCCTGTCCTTTCTATCAAAATGGTGTGTGAACCATTTATTTTGCTTAATATATACTCAGCAGTCCACACCTTCTGCATTATACCGTGTTATCTTGGATGGCAACAATATGTCCTAACCATGCCATTGTTTAGTTCATTGCACCTTTGGCATCTTATGACCAACTATAAGTTATATATGCTCTGACAGTGCCCATGATAAGGTTTTCTTATCCGGATGCGATGACCATCCTCTATTTTCTCATCCAAAGAAGAAATGCTCAAAAAAAAAAATTTTTTTTTTTTTTTTTTGGTCGCATTGGGTCCACCTTCATTACATGGTATAATAGGACCATACAAAAATGAAACCACACAAAATTATTGTCAGAAAACTCACATATCAAAACATATGACCTGTGTAATTAAAGCTTATATATACATGAGGAAGTGGGGACGGAGTTGGGTCATGGGTGTGCTACAGAGGTATGGTTGTCTCAACAGGTCAACCCATGCTAACCAATATTTGAACTGTGGGTCAGGAGTTTTTTGATTGGCTACCGACATATTGATGATGCAGGCCGGATTTGGGTTGGGTGTGGCAAGTTAAAGTTAGCAGATGGGTCCGTTTTGCCACCCACCTCTTATCATATTTTGAGACAGCCATGTACTTTTTTTTTTGCATACATTCTATAATAGACTGAATAGAAATTATGAGTTCATTGCAGCTTTTTATTGATTTCAAATATCGAGACCCTTCTCTGATAAATAAAAAATAAAAAAATTGATGTATATTTAAGGGTAGAAAAGATAGTTGTCTGTATGCAAGAGACAAAAAACCACAAATACATGGAGAAGTAGACCAACCCAGTTTTACAAAACGAATGAATGGTTGGTAGAAGGGCAGGTGCATCAGAAAGGAGGGTCATTTATTATTATTTACATGGGAGTTTTCAGCCTTCCCAACTTTTTCATTGAATGGTGCTCAAGTCATTTGAATAAATATCTTTTCAGAAAGCCACGGTTTTCACATACTTGGGTAGTTGGGATCGTGGCAGAGAAATGTATTTAAGGTGTTTAAAACTTAATGCAGTTCCAATGTTTGAAAACTCGCAATGTTGAACCCAGAGCGCATCTGTGGAAAAGATCTTGATCGTTTATTAGGTGGGACTAACTCATCCCCATTGGAAGGGGATGGTTACCTCTGTGGCTCTGTCATGGTGCTTACTGTGACTTATAAAATAACAGGGCCTCTAAGGTGGGTCCCACACACATGATCATTTTGGGTTCTATGTGTACATGATGCAGGTGGAGAATAGAGATCCTTCATTTTTTCTGTGTGGACGCAAGTCATATAAATGACTCATTTGAGGAAGATATTCTTCCCTTTTCATTTCAGTATAACCATTCCATCAGCAGCTTTCAATAGAAAATTTTCTGATAACCGGAATATTACACACATTCCATCATAATATGGTGCGTTTGTACAGTGAGAAGATTTTGTGATAAGAGGAAAATTTTTCTTATTTTATGGAACGTTTGTACAATGAGAAGATTTTGTGATAAAGAGGAAATTTTTCTTATTTTTTGTCTAGTCGACTGTTCTATTCTTTGGTGCGGCCTATTTTGGCCACCCCCCCCCCCCCCCCCCCCCCCCCCCCCCCCCCCCACACACACACACACACAAAAAAAAAGAACCAGAAATCCAGTGTAGAATCCTCTTCTTGTACAAACGAGTCTAGAGAGAGATAGAGACCCCTCTCTCTTGAAAACAGAAATCCGCAGTGTAGAATCCTCTTCTTGCACAGACGAAGAGAGAGAGAGAGAGAGAGAGAGAGAATGGCAACACACCAAGTCTCATTAATGTGGTTCAGGGGCGGCCTTTTATGTTGGGTGGCTGCTGAGTCCTTTATTTGCTAATAGATCTGAAATGGCGAAATGCCCAAAAGCACTAAAATGTTGAGTCTTTCTGTGTGGGTAAAACACCGTGATGACGAAGTTAAACAAAGATCACGGCTAAACTCGCCGAACTCCTCAGCCTCTGTGGTAGAAGATCGTCAGCTCGGTAGCTCGGTCAGTAGCTTGGCAGCTCGGCAGATCGGTCAGTACCATGGTAGCTCAGCACCTCAGTTCGGCAGCTCGGCCTAAACCCCAGCTCAGCACAAAGGCACGCCACGGCCAAGCCGTCCTTGGTCTCATATCACTGTACTAGAGTCAGAGTGGGCCGCCACCTTCCTCCTGGAAATACGGCGCGCCCAGAGAGATATGAGCAAACATTTATGGCGATAGGATCGCTCATTTATGGCGATAAGAGGTGCGTTTTATCAGCCCTGTACGCCAACTGGCTGAAGGCGTGGAAAGAGAGGGAAGGGTGTTGTCCATTCTACCTACTGCCGCTAGTCAGGGTAAGGATCGATGGGACCTCACCTCACCTACCCCCACTCACAGAGAGAATGAACGAGGAACGCTGACTTATATATACACGTGGGATCAGTCCCATAGGAGGTACGCAATACACAACTCACAAACTACTCTACATCCTCTCGTTCCTCCCTTCCTCCTCCTGTTTAGTTTTCCCAGAGCTAACTCAGGCATCGGAGTGCCTTCGGCTCGCGGCAGCCAGGGCCTCTGACCCTAGTCTTTCTCCTTCCTTTTCAGGTCATTGGAGTTCAGCATTCCCCATTCTAAGAAGCTTACCTCAATCTCATCTCAATCTAAGTAGGTGTCGTTTTTACCGCCTACAGTTTGGCGCCGTCTGTGGGGATAACTGAACAAAAAGCTTGCAAACACTATGCCTCCAAAAACCAGAAACGGCGAAGGACCCTCCAGAGGCAAGGCTTTGTCCATTCAGCCTACGCTGGCGCAGGATCTTCCACCTCCACCCCCTTAGCAAAGGAGGTCTGGGGGGAGATCTCCCACGGTCCAAACACAGTCGCGGTCAAGGGGAGTGACCATGCTCTCCCTTCGCGACGTCCCACCTTCGGAGCAGCCCCGCCATGGCCATAAACGGCCCGTGCAAGGTGACAAGTCAGTCACCAAGCCACACGAGAAGTCACCCGCGGGCTGGGTCACAGTCCCATCATCAGGCCAGCCCTGATCGAAACGAAGACCCCCGCCTGGAGGACATCAGAGCACAAAACCGCCTCATCCAGGAACAGCATGAGCTTATCCAACGGCTCAAGCAACAGCTCGGTGACAAGAAGGATCAGAGCCCGCCGCCCAGACGTCCGGGCCACGGGCAAGACCTGAGGCACGTCCTCAACAGTAAGAGGCGCGACCGAGACCAAGGGGAAGAAGGCTCCAGCAGCAGTCACATGCATGAAGGACCGAGGAAGCAGCGCCAGGTCTTGGAGGACGAAGAGCTAAAGCAGTGGATCGACCAACAGGTGAAGCAAACGATCCGCCGGAATATGGAGACTGCTGGTATCGACCGAGACCAGTATACCGCCTTTGAAGCTGAGGACACTGGCGCGTCTCCTTTCTCTAGGGAGATAAGAAAATACACACTCCCCGAGAAGTTCAGCGTCCCGAGGTTCACCCTGTATGATGGAACCTCGGACCCTGCTGCTCACCTCCGACATTACATCCAGAGGATGTCGGTCTGGGGGGATGACGATTCCCTGAACTGTCGAGTTTTTTCCTCCAGTTTGGCGGATCTCCCCCTACGGTGGTTTTGCTCACTTCATGAAGATTCTATCTCCAGTTGGCGGCAGCTTCGGACCTCCTTCCTGGGGAAATTCCAGGCTCATCGCGTCATCCCGAAGACCGATGCCGACCTGATGGCCCTTCGAATGCAGGAGAACGATAGCGTCACCCAGTTCGCTCGCCGGTTTTGGACTGTCTACAGCCAGATCGAGTGCGCTTCTGAGGAGCTGGCAGTGAGGTCTTTCCAGCTGGCTCTGCAGCCAGGCATCCCGCTGCGGGCGCAGCTGGTCATGTACCCCGTGACCACCATGCAGGAACTAATGACCCGAGCGAATCGGTTCATCCTGGCAGAAGAAGACGAGGTGCGAGGTCGGGAGAACTTCGGCCTCACTAAGAAGAGCCACCAGACCAAGGGAGACAGCAGGTCCTCTAGGAGGGAGGATCGTCGCAGAGACCCTTCCCCCGATCGGCGCAAGGCCCGGTCCTCGAAGCAGCGCTGAGCCCCCTCTGCTTCGGCATCGGGATCGGGGAGCGGCAGAAGGTTGGGCCACGAGCCAACCTCCTACGTGGCAGTAAACACCATCTTCAAGGAGCCAATCTATAGGCTCCTCAACAAAATCAAGGCGCAGCCTTTCTTCAAATGGCCGCGGCCAATGACGACCGACCCCTCCTCCCGGGACCAGAGTAGGTTCTGTGCCTACCACAAGCAAAATGGGCACAGGACCGACGAATGTAGGAGCTACAAGTTCCACCTGGAAAACCTCGTGAAGGAGGGGCACCTCAGGGAGTACATCAAGCAGGAGGGCTGAGGTGACGACCGACCTCCGCGGCAGGACGCTGACAACCAGGACAGCGAGCCAGAAGGTGTCATCCACGTCATTCACCTCGCCGCCCCACCTAAGAAGAGCTCCCAGGCTCGCGCCGAGGCCAGGCGCGCCTCCCATAAAAAACAGGTGCTAACCGCGGCACATGAGCGGGCCGCGAAGAAGGCCAAAACGGAGGGGGTCAGAATATGGTTTTCTGACAAGGACTTGGAAGACGTCGAGCTACCGCACAACGACGCCCTAGTGCTCACCTTGAAGTTGCAAAACTTCTTGGTTCAGAGAGCCCTTGTCGACCCTGGCAGTTCATCCGAAGTCCTCTACTACAATTGCTTCAAGAAGTTGGGACTCAAGGACGAGGACCTCCAGGCTGCCCGCACCCCTCTGGTCGGCTTCAGCTCCAAGCCTGTCTATCCCAAGGGTAAGATCTCCCTTAGAGTCCAAGTAAGAGGCGCCTGCAGGCAAGTCGACTTCCTAGTAGTTGATGTCTCTTCCCCGTACAATGTCATAATGGGGAGGGCGTGGCTGTATAGCATGGAGGCAGTGCCCTCCACCCGCCATCAGAAACTCAAGTTCCCCTTGGAAAATCGGTCGGGCCGAACTGAGGTAATCACTGTCAGAGGCGACTAGCGCATGGCCAGGCAATGTCTGCTGGCCGTGCTGCCTGACGAAGCTGAGCCGTCCCAAGTCAATGTGACCGAACTGGATAGAGAAGCCGAGCTCGGGGACGTCGGCAGAGCTCCGGCGCAGAAAAGCATCGAAGACCTCACCAAGGTCAATATTGATCTCGCCGACCCCGACAGATTCTTTCTCGTGGGAAGCCAGCTCCCCGAGACCGAGAAGACGGAGCTGCTCAACCTCCTCGAAGAGAATAAGGCGGTCTTTGCCTGGACACCCTATGAAATGCCCGGCATTGACCCGGCAGTCATCTGCCATGAACTGAAGGTGGATCCCAACCATAAGCCCGTGCTTAAAAAACCGCGCCGGACTGGGGTCCCGCAGACTGAGGCCGTGGTTGAGGAAGTTCAAAAACTCCTCGAGGCGGGTGCAATAAAAGAGGTCCACTATCCGCAGTGGTTAGCCAACACCGTGGTGGTAAAAAAGAAGACGGGAAAGTGGAGGGTCTGCGTGGACTTCACCGACCTCAATAAAGCCTGTCCCAAGGACAGCTTCCCTCTTCCGAAGATCGACCAGCTCATCGACGCCACCGCCGGACATGACCGGATGAGTTTCCTGGATGCCTACCGGGGGTACCATCAGATCCCCCTGTATGCGGCAGACCAGGAGAAGACAACTTTCGTCACTCCCAGGGGCACCTATTGTTACAAGGTGATGCCCTTCGGGCTAAAAAATGCAGGAGCGACATACCAGCGGTTGGTGGCTAAGATGTTCCAGGCCCAGCTCGGGAAGACGGTGGAGGTCTACATCGATGATATGGTCGTCAAATCCAAAAGGTCGCAGGACCACCTGACCGACCTCCGCCAAATTTTTGGCATCCTTCACCAGTACCAATTGAAGCTGAATGCATCCAAGTGCGCCTTTGGTGTCGGTTCCGGCAGGTTCCTAGGGAGCCTGGTCACAAGAAGGGGGATCGAAGCGAACCCTGACCTGATCACCGCGATCCAAGAGCTCCAGTGTCCGACCTCGGCAAAACAAGTTCAGCGGCTGACCGGAATGGCTGCCGCCCTGAACCGATTTATCAGCCGCGCTTCGGACAAGTGCAGACCTTTCTTCCAACTCTTGCGAAAGGGGTCCAAGTTCCAGTGGACGTCGGACTGTACTCAGGCGCTGCAACAGCTAAAACAATATCTTTCGTCTCCGCCGCTGCTCTCCACCCCAACCTTTGGAGAGGCACTGTTCTTGTACCTGTCGGTCTCGGACCATGCAGTGAGCTCGGTGCTTGTCAGAGAGGACAACGGCCAGCAAAGGCCTATCTATTACACGAGCAAAACCCTGCTGGACGCCGAGACCCGGTATCTGCAACTCGAAAAGCTCGCCCTGGCGCTCGTCAGCGCCTCTCGGAAGCTCTCCCACTACTTCCAAACCTTCACCATAGTGGTCGTGACAGAATACCCACTAAATGCTCTCTTCCGGAAGGCCGATTTCTCCGGACGGATCTCCAAATGGGCTGTCGAACTGGGCCAATATGACATCAGGTATCAGCCCAGAACGGCCATCAAAGCTTAAGTCCTAGCGGACTTCATTGTGGAATTTACTCCTCAGAGTTCGGCACCAACCGCGCTCGACACCGAACTGGGGGGCGATCGGGGTGCAGAGGTTGTCACCGAAACTGAGCAAGAGCAGTCTTGGAGAGAACTCTTGGACTCGTCCTGGAAAGTCTTTGTAGACGGATCCTCAACATCCAAGAGAGCTGGCGCCGGCGTAGTTCTCCAGTCTCCCGAAGGCCTCGTCATCGAACAAGCTGTGACACTTGGTTTCAAGGCATCTAATAACGAGGCCGAATATGAAGCGTTCATTGCCGGACTTAACAGTGCCACAATCCTGGAAGCCCTGTCCGTTGTGGTTTTCAGCGATTCTCAGTTGGTGACGAGCCAGCTCAGCGGAGACTACCAAGCTCGGGATGACAGGATGGCTGCCTACCTTGCCCACATCAGGGGACTCCTCTCCCAGTTTGAAAGGGCTGAAGTCCGGCAGATCGGCAGAGAATCCAACTCCCATGCAGACGCCCTCGCCAGCCTCGCCTCAGCTATGGAAGCCGGTGAAAAGAGAACTATCGAAGTAGAAACACTGCGGGAGCCCAGCATCAACCTCCAACAACCCCGGCAGCTCATGTGCCTGGATCTCGGTCCGAGCTGGATGGACCCCATCATTGCATACCTGAAGGACGACCAGCTACCCAAGGACAGGACTGAAGCTCGAAAGCTCAGATTAAAGGCGACCCGGTTCTGGCTGTCCCCAGACAGCAAGCTCTACAGGAAGTCATTCACAGGGCCCTACCTCCAGTGCGTTCACCCCAGCAAAGTCGACGATTTTCTCTACGAAATTCACGAAGGAATCTACGGTAGTCATATAGGAGGTCGGTCACTAGCGTACCGGGCTATCAGCCAGGGTTACTGGTGGCCGTACATGCAAAAGGACGCCCAGCTTTATGCCAGAAAATGCGAGAA
The DNA here is from genome assembly GCA_029852735.1 of Persea americana. Taxonomy (NCBI): domain Eukaryota; kingdom Viridiplantae; phylum Streptophyta; class Magnoliopsida; order Laurales; family Lauraceae; genus Persea; species Persea americana. The sequence continues at coordinate 56,605,970 of CM056812.1, forward strand.
GTGCCAGAAGTTCTCTCACTCTGTCCACCAGCCAGCCCAGGACCTGAGTCCCCTCTCCAGTCCGTGGCCTTTTGCCCAGTGGGGCCTGGACATTGTCGGACCGCTTCACCGAACTCCAGGGAACAAAAGATGGTTGATTGTAGCCACGGACTACTTCACGAAATGGGTCGAGGCTGAACCCCTGTCCTCCATTACCGAATTAGACACGAAGAACTTTGTGTGGAAGAATATCATCACAAGATTTGGGATTCCCCGTACTCTCATTTCTGATAACGGAACGCAGTTCTATTCCAACCTCTTCAAAAGCTTCTGCCAGGAATACGGCATTCGCAATATCTACTCCACCCCGGCATATCCCCAGAGCAACGGACAGGCCGAGATCTCGAACAAAGTACTGCTCGACGGAATTAAAAAGAGACTCGACCGAGCCAAGGGTCGATGGGCAGAGGAGCTGCCAAGTGTTCTATGGGCCTACCGAACTACTCCGAGGCGTTCCACCTCGGCTACCCCGTTCTCCCTTGCCTACGGCATGGAAGCAGTCATCCCCCTTGAGGTCGGCCTCCCGACCTTGAGGTCGGAACTCTGCGAACATGGTCTGAACGATCTGAACGTGGCACGGGAGCTGGACTTGGCTGATGAACGAAGAGAGGCGGCAGCTATCCGCCTGGCCGCCTATCAGCAACAGTTGGCCAGGGGATACAACCCGAAGGTCAAAGAAAGAAGATTCGCGATAGGAGAGTTGGTCTTGAAGAAGACACTTCCTGGCGACTGAGATCCTAACGACGGCAAGCTGGCCCCCAACTGGCAGGGACCATTCAGAATAACCTCGATGGCCGGGAGATCTGCCTACCGACTCGAAGATATTGAGGGGAAGGCGCTCCCGCGACCATGGAATGCGACGCATCTCAAAAAATTCTACTTCTGAAAAATGTAAAGAAATCAAGTATCAATAAAAGACCATTTTTCTGGAACAAGTCTTTGCGTTGGATAGAAATTCCCCAGAGTATCAACTGTCGGCACGGTGCTTCGGCAGAAACACACATCAGGGTCCGGTAACAGTACCACCCTCGCGGCTCGGCGCCTCTGTTCAGAGGGCCAACCGCCCCCAGCTCGGTGCCTGCACCAGCTGGGGCGGCACAGCCAGACGCACATCAGGGTCCGGTAACAGTACCACCATCGCGGCTCGGCGCCTCTGTTCAGGGGGCCAACCGCCCTCAGCTCAGTGCCTGCACCAGCTGGGGCGGCACAGCCAGATGCACATCAGGGTCAGGTAACAGTACCACCCTCGCGGCTCGGCGCCTCTATTCAGAGGGCCAACCGCCCTCAGCTCGGTGCCTGCACCAGCTGGGGCGGCACAGCCAGACGCACATCAGGGTCCGGTAACAGTACCACCCTCGCGGCTCGGCGCCTCTGTTCAGAGGGCCAACCGCCCTCAGCTCGGTGCCTGCACCAGCTGGGGCGGCACAGCCAGATGCACATCAGGGTCCGGTAACAGTACCACCCTCGCGGCTCGGCGCCTCTGTTCAGGGGGCCAACCGCCCTCAGCTCGGTGCCTGCACCAGCTTGGGCGGCACAGCCAGATGCACATCAAGGTCCGGTAACAGTACCACCCTCGCGGCTCGGCGCCTCTGTTCAGAGGGCCAACCGCCCTCAGCTCGGTGCCTGCACCAGCTGGGGCGGCACAGCCAGACGCACATCAGGGTTCGGTAACAGTACCACCCTCGCGGCTCGGCGCCTCTGTTCAGAGGGCCAACCGCCCTCAGCTCGGTGCCTGCACCAGCTGGGGCTGCACAGCCAGACGCACATCAGGGTCCGGTAACAGTACCACCCTCGCGGCTCTGTTCAGAGGGCCAACCGCCCTCAGCTCGGTGCCTGCACCAGCTGGGGCGGCACAACCAGACGCACATCAGGGTCCGGTAACAGTACCACCCTCGCGGCTCGGCGCCTCTGTTCAGAGGGCCAACCGCCCTCAGCTCGGTGCCTGCACCAGCCTGGGTGGCACAGCCAAAAGCATCAGGGTTCGGTACCAGTACCGCCCTCGCTTAGAACCGACAAAACTACTCGACAGGCTACTTGCGTCGATACTCATTCCACCACAAACAAAACCAGGATCATTCACAGAACAAGTGACAAAAAAAAAATGTTGTTTTATTACGAAAAAATCTGCTTGCATACAATGTATGGCAAAAAAAAAAAAGAGTACATAATTCAGGGAGCTGCTGCTCCCTTATTACAATTGGTCCCGGAAGCACTCTCGCTTGGAACGACTGAGGCAGTCTCGGGAACCACTGGAGGAGCGGGGGCGACTGGAGCTGGGGGGACCTCCGAGGATGAAGGGACAGGGGCGAATTCCGAGACGGCTCGCAACTCCGAATCCGAGCGAGGAAACCTGGGGAAATTCTGGAAGATAGGGCTGTCCGTAGGGACGCCAACCCTCTTTAAGGCCGCCTTCCACCCAAGTGTCCACGCCTTGTCTCGGATTCCCGGCAACTGCGCCTTATAGTCAACTGTCAATTTGCCGACCTCCTCGTTCATCACGGTCTCGTGCTCGGCTAGGTACTCTTCCTTGAGTTTGGCCTCTTGCCCTTTGAGAGCCTGCGCGAGCTCGGCCGCTTTCCCCTCCAGAGCCATCTCTAGCTTTCTTTCAGCCAGCTTTCTCTCGGAGATGAGCCTCCTGTTGGTCCCCCGCAGCATCTGCATGTCTTCCTCCTTCCGCGACGACGCAAGCCGGACCTCGTCTAGCTCCCAGGAAAGGTGGACGTTTTGATCCGCCGCCTCCTTTGCTTCTTCTTTGAGGTGCGCGGCCAAGGCCTGCGCTGCGTCGAGCTCGGCAAGAAGATCCTCATTTTTCCTCGCCGCCTCCTCCAGGGTCGCGTCCCTTGCCGCCAGGGACTTCAGCAGCTCCTCTTTCTCCGCTGCCCAGATTGCTGCCCTGGCTTCGGCTGCGTCCAGCCTTCCCATGCCAGTTTGGCATTTTTACAAGAGCTGCAGTAAGAACAGAGTGTCACCAAATGAAATGCAGCAACAAAAAAAAAAAAAAAAAGAGAACATGAACAAGTGTACATACCGCTACCAATGACCGCATTGAAGAAAGCAGCAGCGATTCATTATCCATCTGCGCCCACCTTGCCATGTCCTGGGGAAGGGCGCAAGCTCGTCCCAGGGCGGCAACCACTTCGGGGATGACCGCTCGGTCCGACTCGGCTAGTTGCCTCCCCAGCACTCCCTCGATGTCCGGTCTCCAAGGGACAAAATCGGAGGGAGTGGCGGATCCCCCGACCGACATGGCAGGTTCCGGGGCAGATGGGGGTTCGACCCTGGGCCTTTTCCCCGGCCTGCGCGCCTCGACGACCTCGACAGTACCCTCTCTGCCTGAGTCGGAGGGCGACTCTTCAACGACGATGGCCGGAGGATCTGCGCCGACCTCGGCCGCTGCAGGAGGTCCTAATTGAGCCCCGTCGGTGGCTTCTGAAATCGCCTCGGTCTCGGGAGCGAGAACCTCCGCAGCAGCCGCCGCCGACGTAGTTGGGGCGACGTCGGCGCCTCGAGAGGGGTCCGAGGTCTCGCCCCCTATGTCCCCAAATGCTGCGGCGGAGAGGTCTTCGGCCGCAAAGCGCTGGCGACGACCGCGCAACATCTCAACTTCGGACTCTTTCGAGCTGGATGTGCTCCGGGACTCACTGGAGACGACAAAGTTTTACCTCTGCCGCTTGCGCCCGGTCTCGGCTCTCTCGGCCGCTGCTGGTTCGCGGACAGCAGACTGTCCGCCCGATTCTACCGGAACCCCGCTGGAAATCGCGACAGTCACCGTCTCCGGGACAGGGACCTCGGTCTGTACGGTGTCCGGTCCGATGCCTTCTCCGTGAAGCACGGAGTCGATCCCGGTCACCCGCCTCGGTGTGATGAACGACTTGTAGTGCGGCTTGTACCCCAGAAGCGAGAACGCGGCTCGGCAGTGATGGCCGCGGTACTTCCGCACCTTCTCGTGCCAGTCGCTGTTCACCTTCCACCGGTTCCTTCTGGCAAGCTCCCTCCTGTGTCTAAAACCTGCAGAAACAGAACGATGTCAACAGAAGGAAAGAGACATGATTAAAATACAAAATCCAGGGGGCCTCGGTTTTTACTTGGGGGGACTCCTATTCTGCGTGGTATCCGGGCTGTGGTGTTGGGCTCCGCCTCACCGAACTCCCATGCCCCGCGGACAAAGACACGGTCCTCCCCCGCGTATTTATAGGAATCTTCCAGCGCGGTCACGAAGGCAGTTCGGTGGAGCCTTAACCGGAGATAGTACGTATGCCCCTCTGTGGATTTGCAGAGGTCATACGCCTCCTCGATGTCCGGGACACCAAGGTTGATTGATAGTATCTCGTTGAGCCGCACTGCTCCCATGATGATCTTGTACCCGCTGGGAAGCAGCTGGCAGGGGCTCAACCCCTACTCCCGGAGACAGTCCCTGAGGAGTGGGTGAAGGGGGAACCGGACTCCTCCCTCCACAACGGATACCAGCCAAAATGGCATCCAGCCGTCGTTGTATGTAATGCCGTCGTCAGGACCGTCTGGCCTGACTTCTACACTCGCAGGGACCTTGTATGCCTCCCTGAACAAACTTATGGACAGTGGGTCACCCAGCCAGTGCCTGTAAATGCCCATTTTCTACCATAGACGGAGGACTACCTACTAGAAAGGGAGAAGACAGAAGGAAGAAATCCTACGATGAAAGGCTGTGCGAACAGAGTGCTCGCAGGCAACAGGGATAGTACTGTTCTTCAGCAGGTTGCAACAGGGATTCTGAGGATCGAAAAGAGGGAAGACGGAGAAGGTGCCCTAATTTATAAGGGATGGAGGCGCCGTTTCAGATTTCGAGAGAAGTCTTCAATGTAGCCCTACCTCGAATAGCCCTGACGTCGCCTCGGGCGGCCCAGGCGTCCTGCAGATATGATTGCCTGCCCTTCAGACGGGCGACACGTGGCAACGACGCCGCATTTCCAGAAGACTATTAAATGCCGCGTCCTACGAGAAAATAAACGCCTCGGCTGACGAAAAGAGCTTAATGAGGTACTTCACGTCAGCAAAAGAGCTTAATGAGGTACTCCACGTCAGCAGAAGAGCTTAATGAGACACTCCACGTCAGCAGAAGGGCTTAATAAGAGACTCCACGTCAGCAAAAGGCGATAAGGAGGAATCCCTCACCGAACCGAGACCCCGCCATCTCGGCAGTGGAGCAGAAACCGGGTACTATTAAAAGATTAGCGGCAGTCCCGGCCTGGCAAAGCCACTCAGCTTCCGACCTGCTCCAAGGAGCTCACAGGTCAAAAGCTAGGGGGGGGGGGAAATAGGTATGCAGCAGACCGAGACCACGGTTCATGCGCCGGATCTCGGTCATTGGCGGGTGTCTCAATTCTGAGAACGGCCAGGAGTTCGGCTATCCGGACCAACAACTCAAAACAGAGAAAAGCATTGCGACATAAGGTTGACCACCCATTTCACCAGAAACAATGAGAAAGAAAGCCAGAGTGCGAGCAAAGTTTCAAAGTTTTTATTAATCAAAGCTCCTGATTACAAGATGAATGGAGATACGATAAAAGAAAAAATTACAAAAAAGAAAAAATTACAAAAGCCTCAGAGGGCTGCAGCCTCCACATTATAGTCAATCTCTGGAGGGACCTCGGCCACGACCGTGCCGGCCTCAGGAGCGGTCGGGGTAGCTTTAGGACTGGCCGCGTCCGCTTCAGTAGTACTAGCCTCGGGGGCGACAGCTTCAGGAGGGGCCTCGACGACCGCAGCCACTTGGTTGCCCTCGGCATCAGCGCCGGCAGCTGGAGCCTCTTGAGGCGCCCCGGGAGCGGCGTTCGCCTCCGGACACGATTGCGAAGGAAGATCAGAAACCCGAGACACGGACGCGAGTCCCGAGTCCAAGCAGGAAAAACTTGGGGGATTAAGGAACAGAGGGCTATCCTCGGCGGTCCCGGCCTTGCGCAAGGCTACCTTCCATCCAAGCTCCCAGGCTCGGTCCCGGATCCCTGGCAGCTGAGCCTTATAATCAGCAGACAGCCTGCCGACCTCCTCCCCCATGATGGAGTCGTGCTCGGCGAGGAACTCCTCCTTGAGCCTGGCCTCTTGCTTTGCCAGGGCAGACTCGATCTCGGCAGCCTTCCCCCTCAAAGCCGTCTCCAGGGAACCTTGCGCCTGGTTCCGCTGAGAGAGGAGCCTCCTGTTTGTCCCCTTCGCACTCTCCAGGTCGTCCTCCAGTCGCTTCGCCGCAATCCGGAGGTCGTCGAGTTCGGAGGAAAGGTGGAGGTTCTGGCCCTTCTCGTCCTCCAGCTCGTCCTTGAGGCGCTTGACCTCGATCTTAGACTCTTCAAGATCGAAGACGAGGCCGGCGTTCCTGGTCGTCACCTCTGCCAGCGTCACATCCTTGGACGCCAAGGACGCCCGTAGCTCGTCCCTCTCAACCACCCACTCCGCCTCCCGCGCCTCGGCGGCGTCGAGCCTCTCGATGCCCACCTGGCACCTCTGCAACAGCTGCAAGATGAGAACCCGAAGTTAGTAAAACGACACCGGACTAAAAGCTGAGGGAGAGACTGCACTTACCGACACCAGGGACCGCATCGAGGAGAGCAGGAGCGACTCGTTGTCCATCTCGGCCCACCTTGCCATGTCTTGAGGGAGGGCGCAGGCTCGTCCCAGCGCTGCGACCACTTGGGGATCGGTCGCGCGGTCTGTCTAGGCCAGCGGCCTCCCCAGAACCTCCTCGATGGCCGGCCTCCACGGAGCCAAAGGAGGAGGTAGGATCGTCCCACCAGCAGGCAGAGGCGAGGAGGGGCCAGGCGAGGCCTCGACCCTCGCCCTCTTCTCGGGTCGCCCGCCCTCAGCAAACTCGGCGGGGCGAGCCCGACCTCCAGCCCCTACAGCATGACCAGAGGATGAGTCATCCGCAGCCACGGCCGGAGGCGGAGCTAGGACGACCTCTGCCTCGTCGGGACGAGCAGCCTCGATCGCGGTGGTACCCACCGTCTCGGCGTCTGGGGCAGGAGTGCCACCCGGGAGTGCCGTAGGCAGCCCGGCCACTGCCTGAGGAGGATCCTGGGCCCCGCTCCCGATCTCTCCGAAAGCCGCCGCGGACAAGTCCTCTGCAGTGTAGCGTCGCCCACGCTGGCGTAGCATTTCATCTTCCTCTTCCTCTTCCTCCGAACTGGACGCTACTAGCCTCGTTCGGGAAGGCAGGGGCTTGGCTCTCGAAGTCCCGGCAGGCTCCGCGGCGGAGGTTGCTGGAGCCCGTTCTGCCGTCTCAACCAGACGACTGGCGGGAATCGCAACGGTCACCACCGCCAAGCTTGGTACCACGGTCGTCTTTGTTCTTTGACTCACGCCCTCCCCGCTCAGCACGGAGTCTATTCCCGACACCTTTCTGGAGGTGTTGAAGGACCTGTAGTGGGGCACGTACCCCAGGAGAGACCACGCAGCACGACAGTTGTGGCCGCGGTAGTTCCTCACTCGCTCGTGCCAGGCGCTGTTCACTTTCCACCGGTTCCTCCTCGCGAGCTCCCTCTTTTCGCGAAAATCTGCATAGACAAAGTCGTGTCAAAATCCAGACAGGGAGAAAGAAAAGAACTGCAAACCGAAAGAACTTCGGCCTTTACTTGGAGGAATCCCTATTTTTCGAGGGACCCGGACTGTGGTAGCAGGCTCTGCTTCACCGAACTCCCATCCTCCTCTGACAAGTACTCGGTCTTCACCCGCGTACCTATTGGAGTCCTCTAGCGCGGTCACGAACCCAGTCCGGCGGACCCTCAGCCGGAGGTAGTAAGTGTCCCCTTCTGCGGATTTGCAGAGGTCGTACGTGTCCTCGATGTCCGGGACACCGAGGCCGATTTCCAGGATCTGGTTGAGCCGCACTACCCCCATTATGATTTTGTATCCGTTGGGGAGTAGCTGGCATGGGCACAACCTCCACTCCCAGAGGCAGTCCCGGACCAGTGGATGCAGGGGGAAGCGGACCCCCCCCCTCCACTACAGAAACCAGCCAGAAAGGCATCCAGCCGTCACGATAGGTGAGGCCGTCATCAGGGTCGTCCGGTCTGACCTCCACATTGGAGGGGACCTTATATAAATCCCTAAAAAGGTCTATGGAGCCTGGGTCTCCTAACAGATGTCTATAGACCCCCATTCTCGACTTAGACGAGGACCTATCTAAAAGAAAAGGCGAGGAAAACGGAGAGGAGCCCTACGAATAGGGACTGCACAATCAGGATCGACGGAAGTCTGAGGCGCCGGAGAAAGCTCTCTTGCAAAGCGCAGAAGAAATCTGAAGAAAGCAAAGGAAAGTGAAGACGAAGGAGGCGCCCTAATTTATAAGGCCTGGGGGCGTCGATTCGACTTTCGAGAAGAGCCTTTAAGAGGCGTTCCCTCAATCAGCCCTAACGTCATATCTCGCAGCCCTAACGTCTCCTCGAAGTAATTACAAGACAGCCAGAAGAAGCGACACGTGTCGCCACTAGCGCAATATCCAAGGACTATTAAATGCCCTGGACAGGCGAAGAGACATCTCGAAGGGGAACGCATGATAGCAGCAACCTCCAGGGCCATGGGGGCCCTCCTGATCAGAAGTTCCCTCGTCCCGGTACTACCCTCATACGATTATAACCCTCACTTGAGCTCGGTAGCTGAGCCAGCTGTACGGTCACCAAGCTTCTGACCTCCTCGGGCTGGGAAGCTCTCAGAAGTCAAAAGCTATGGGGCAATTGTGTGGGTAAAACACCGTGATGACGAAGTTAAACAAAGATCACGGCTAAACTCGCCGAACTCCTCAGCCTCTGTGGTAGAAGATCGTCAGCTCGGTAGCTCGGTCAGTAGCTTGGCAGCTCGGCAGATCGGTCAGTACCATGGTAGCTCAGCACCTCAGTTCGGCAGCTCGGCCTAAACCCCAGCTCAGCACAAAGGCACGCTACGGCCAAGCCGTCCTTGGTCTCATACCACTGTACTAGAGTCAGAGTGGGCCGCCACCTTCCTCCTGGAAATACGGCGCGCCCAGAGAGATATGAGCAAACATTTATGGCGACAAGATCGCTCATTTATGGCGATAAGAGGTGCGCTTTATCAGCCCTGTACGCCAACTGGCTGAAGGCGTGGAAAGAGAGGGAAGGGTGTTGTCCATTCTACCTACTGCCGCCAGTCAGGGTAAGGATCGATGGGACCTCACCTCACCTACCCCCACTCACAGAGAGAATGAACGAGGAACGCTGACTTATATATACACGTGGGATCAGTCCCATAGGAGGTACGCAATACACAACTCACAAACTACTCTACATCCTCTCGTTCCTCCCTTCCTCCTCCTGTTTAGTTTTCCCAGAGCTAACTCAGGCATCGGAGTGCCTTCGGCTCGCGGCAGTCAGGGCCTCTGACCCTAGTCTTTCTCCTTCCTTTTCAGGTCATTGGAGTTCAGCATTCCCCATCCTAAGAAGCTTACCTCAATCTCATCTCAATCTAAGTAGGTGTCGTTTTTACCGCCTACACTTTCCATCATCAGCACATTGGCCATCTCAAGAAATCACTTTCAAAATATCGAGTGAAAAAAAGGAAGGAAAGCGTATATTTCAATCATATACTAACAAATTTCAATATATAAATCCAATGATTCATCTCTATCCCTTTCTGCAACTTGCCATTGGTCCAAACAGACTGAAGCGAATATGGAATAAGCTAATAAAAAAGTCATTTGGACTCAATTCTACAGCAAATACCACCATCCACTAGATTTGCCCACAGAAGTTATTAAGCTCACTCAATTCAACAGTGAACATGATTTCCTTTATCCCTCTTCTCTATATTATAACTTTATGCAGAGCATAGAAGTGTGCCTTTTAATGGAGACATCTTGATTGTTATGAGCGTTGGGCCCCTAGAATAAACCTTAGGAGCAGACAGGCCTGGGCTTGTCTTAATGGGCCTCAAGCTGGCCATCAACAACAGAGCCCACTCGAACACGTGCATTACATCCATATGGGTCAGCCAGCGAACCATTGTTGCATGCACATCAACTACTGAATCCAGCTTCATCCTGCTACCTGCAGATGTTATCTTAATGAATCAAAAATGCCTGTCAAGGTAAAGACAGGATTCTTTTTGAAGATTAAGCAATTCATGCTGATGAGGTAATTAAGGGTCGACCCGTTTGCACCATTAGCTCCATGGCTTGTGTTAAATTAGCAGTATATTGGGTCAAGTCCAGAGACCAGTGATGGAGGATTAATGTCCCCAGAATAAGGTGTGAAGGGTCCAGTTCAGGACAGGTCCTTGATGGAACCGGATCCAGTCAACTATTTTGATTTTTAATTTTGCATATAATACTATTCGTATATATATTTATATCTATTAAGAATTTATTTTCTAAAACATATAATTATTTTATAAATGTCAATTGGATACACTGGTATTGGGATATGGACCTTAGTGGACTCAAAACTAGACAGGGATCTGATAATTGATTGGGTCTATACTTAGATTTTCCTGTTCCGGCCCTTTGGGTAATCAGGTAATGATAAGTCAATTGGCAATTTGGTGTCCCTACTCCACATGGCCAGAGAGATACCTTAAGCAGCTTTATATTGGGCCTAGACCCTTTTTTGCCAGTGGAGGGTGTGAACGTGTTTCGCACTTAATTTAAAGTGTGAAAATGACCTTATATACACAATTTTCACACCTCATTGTGCCCAAACAGACATGATGATGCATGGCCATTATACAAGCAAATCATTTATGTGTACGTAGATAAGTGCAAACAAATAACCTCAAAGAGGTTCATGGTAATGGACACGGGGATTTGTGAGTTTCCACTTCCAATAATACTGTTAAAAGTAGATTGACCCAACGAGGGCGAACTACCAACCCGTTTAATTTAAGGTCCGATTACAGTTTGAGCCTCAATCCGCAAAACCCAACCCATTTTCCACTGCCGTATCAGATACTCAGAACCCCTCTTCTCATGAGGCCCAAATTAGACTCGACTCCAGCTGGTCCATGCAAAACCCAAATCATACCCTCTTTTATGTTTTTTTGCCAACCCTCCCACCTTCTCGTTGCGATTGGGGAGAAATTCATATGACGCATGCCTCGAACTCTATCATAGGGCTTGCATAGAGATATTTTAGACCATATAATATGAATCTCATTTTAAATTTCAGTTTTGCAGAATTGGATCTCACCATTCGATTGAGTATGAGACCGAACCGCGATTAAATACCACATTATAAGCAATACCATCCTTTTAATGATATGTTCTGTCACATGGTGGGACTCACTCTTATGAAAAGGAAATAGTCCAAGGATGTCACGAGAAAGAATGAGATTTGACTTGAGCCGTCCATATTATCACCACGTGGGTCCCACGGTGGAGTTAAGCTGCGAGCCCATTACAAACGTTTGGGAACACACGTGCCAGTACCCTTATCGACCCCGCGGTTTTCAGCCTCAAAAACCAACTCCACGATCGAAAGGAAGGAGAAATGGCTCCAGCTTCTGCTGCTGCTGCTGCAGCTTCTTCTTCTTCATCTTCTCTTCTCCTCTTTTCATCGCTTTCATCTCCAAACCGTCGCCTTCTCAAATCCCCAATCTCATCCCTTCCAATCCCATCCAATTCCTTCATTTCCTCTCCTCCCTCTTCCTCCTGCAGAAGCAGCAGCATCAAAACAACAACAAGACCAACCAATTCATCTCAACATTCCATCTCTTCTTCATCATCACCTGCATCTACATCTCCTTTGGAAGCTCTCATCTTTGACTGCGATGGCGTCATTCTGGAATCCGAGAACCTCCACCGCACCGCCTACAACGACGCCTTCGCCCATTTCGACGTCCGCTGCCCTCCTTCCTCCTCCCAACCCCTCCTTTGGGACCCCGACTTCTACGACGTGCTCCAGAACCAGATCGGTGGCGGAAAACCTAAGATGAGATGGTGACTGACTGGCTAACGACTCCTCTTCCATCGATTTTGCAATTTTCTTCAAGGCCTGTTTGTTTGCATTAGAATACATAGGAATTGAATGCATAGGGTGGTTAAAAAATGAATCTTTCCTCTTCAATTCCTATGAATTCTATTGCAAGCAAATAGGGCTTAGGAAATGTATAATGATTGGTGGGAATTTGGGTCTCCGTTGGTTTAATGGCTGATTTGGGTTTATTTAGGTATTTTGGAGAGAATGGATGGCCTTCTTCAAAGGTCTTTGGGACGCCTCCAGCGGCAGATGCGGATAGAGAGAAGCTGATTGATACTATACAAGTAAGTCTGTGAGTTGTCTTCTTCAGTTTCTGTTTTTGTAGCAGTTGGAAGATAGTGGCCTTTGCTTTCTTATTGTTGATTAATGTGGTGATGGTTTTTGTGACTGGGTTGTGATAGGATTGGAAGACTGAAAGGTACAAGGAAATTATCAAATCTGGAAGTGTAAGGAGATTGTTGTTGTTGTTAGTGATGTTATTTTGTGTTTCTGTTTTGGTTAGTTGATGTCTTGTAGATTGAGGAAGAGGATGATTCTGTGTGGAGCACCCATACTGAAAGTTCATAATGGGCTAATTGGGTTTTGAATGGTGCATTGAAGTGGGCTCCACTTGTTCTCATTTGATTGGGATTGTGGGGGTTCAAGTGGGCCCATGGAAGTTCCAGTGTTGGTATGGGTGTTTTATACCCATTTTGGATGATTGTATAGTGTGGAGTTAAGTATGTTGATAATGAACTAGTTCTTGTAAAGAATGTCAGTTGTTTTTTTGATCAGGTGAAGCCTAGACCCGGAGTTTTAAGGTTGATGGATGAGGCCAAGGCTGCTGTAAGATAACAACTTGAATATTAATTTATTTTGGTATTCAATTCTCTCTCTTTCCCCTCTCTTTCTCTCTCTAAGTATTCATTGCACGGATTCTTAGAAATGAGCTACATTGACACATCAAAATGAACTCTTTGTCTCTGTTACTTCATGGCACAATAAGCGGAGAATATGTTGATTGATCTACTGCCTGTAAAAGCTGACTAATGGAATGTAGACGGAAAGAAATAGTTTAGGTGAAAGGATCAACCTTCCTCTACAAAGTGACTAATTTGATGTAGAAGACTGATGCAATTATTTACTAACGTCAGCCTAGGTTCATTCTTCTATTTCTGCTTTTGTAGGGAATTAAACTCGCCGTTTGCTCTGCTGCAACTAAAAGTTCAGTTATACTTTGTCTTGAAAACCTTATAGGACTTGTAAGTCCTTTTAAATTATTGGTTTAATGCAGTACGTCTGTGCTTTTCCACAAATTTTTTTATTATTTCCATGTTTTGGATGCTTGTTGCAGGAGCGCTTCCATGGTCTCGATTGTTTCCTTGCAGGTGAGTTTGATAAATGAATTTTAACTCCATTTCCTTGTAGGTAGTTTTGTCCATCTGCTCTGGTTTCAGATGGGCCTTGTTGATTAGGGCTGGGACTCATGACATAGAAAATATGAATTTTACAAATTTAGAATTTGTCAGATTAGATCTTCTAAACAAGAATATGCAAAGTATACAATTTTTTTTTTCTTTAATCATCGTTGCTCTTGTTTCTTTAATGGAAAATGATTTGTGTACTCGATCCAAATTTTGAATGGGGGTTCCTATTTTTATTTAAGAAAAACTAGAATGTATGGGTTTCTATCGAAAGCAATAAGGAGTTGGGGGAGGGTGTATATACTGATTGAAAAAGGAAATTGATCTGTATATTTTTTGGAGGCGATATCTCTCCAAATCCTTGAGTACATAACCCTTGTAGTTTGCATCAGTTATTCACGTACATAGCAACGTGAAAAAAAAAAAAAAAAAAAAAAACAAGAAAATTGATTAATCAATGCTCTGCTTATGGCCAGTGAGTGTGTATTGTGAAAGTCGGGTGTTCTGAGTTTATATATATGGACGGATCTTTTTTTTTTTTGCAGCAACTCGTATGTACACTGTGATGTATTTTCTGCATTTGCGCAGCTGGAAACATCAGCTCTTCCTAAGTTCTGAAATCAATTTTAACCTCTAGCTTGATGTCTGTCAATTATGTTGTGCAAGCGCAACTGTAGATACAATTTTTACCAAAAAAAAAAAAAAAAAAAAACTATAGATACAATAGTACGAACTCACATTGATGGGGAAATGGGGCAATGACATCTATTTTCCCCAAAACTGGAGTAGACAGATACTGGATTCAATTTGTTATAATTCTATTTAGATGGGGCTTTAGCCTTTATGATTTCTTCTTAATGTTGTGCTTGCTACACTAAAGGGGCAGTTTGAATGACAGATGAATTTTCAGCTACGACATTTGTCATCTTGTTGGGGCCACTAGCTGTACCCAATGACAATACACACTGTAATATGTGTCAAACTCACCCACCTGCATGATGCCCCTAACCAGCCGAGCTATAGCTGGGAACTGGATGGCATTTGCTCATGTACATATATTGATGTCTTAGGTTGTATGTTTGCCCACAATGGTACAATTGCCAATGTTGATTCTAACTAGGATTTGATCAGTGTAAAGATTTATAGGAAATTTACATTGAAATTAGTAAAAAAGGAGATGGGTGTAGTTCTTAAGAATTCACATATGATGACTAGAAAGATACTGTGATTTTTCTTTTCAGATTATGTGATTCAAAGTATATATCACTTCGAGTTTTCAAGAAGACTCAGGGCTCCTTTCATGATTTCAGCCTATTTATGCAAAAAGGATTAGAAATTCAAATTACTGCCTTATATTTATTTTAAGATTCACAAAAGATGATGCAAATCAATTTTGATCTCTTGTTCCTACTTCCAAAAGCCTGGCAAACCTTTTCATTAGTCTTGAAAAACTATGGGCATGAGTTTAAACTTTTGATATGGTCAATAAGTTCATCACTCCAAAAATGTAAGCTTAAGAGTTCCTATAGTGTTTCAAGGTCTAGTTTTTGCAAGTGGTAAGAAAACAGAAGGCCAGTAATATTGGCTGCTCATGGGCTATATTTTGCAATCAGGTGTTATTTACTCTTTTACATCTGAAGATTTTGTTCTCATGATCACTTGTAATGTAAATGGTTTTGAATTTGGTAAGTTTTTTTTTTTTTTGCTACATTGCGGACTCGAACTCACGCACTCTATCTCACACACTCACATCCCTTACCAGCTTGGGGACTTTTAGTAAGTAGCCTTTATCATACTAACAGTTGCTTCTTTTAAGAAGAGAAGTGCAAGGCATTGCCATCCCAATTTGCAAGCGTTATCAGACTTCAATTCTACCATATGCATCCTCTGTGACGTGTAAGAGAAATCAGTCCTACACACACAACACAACCACACACACACACACACGTATGAACGAAGGGACCGAAACGAATGAGAAGGCACTAGAATGCCACCATAAGGTAGGAGTTGGTGCCAACTATCATCCCCCACCTCCCGGGAATAAACGTCCGAGATTGAGGAAACGGACCGTCGGATACTGAACCGCATGGTGTAAGAGAAATCAGTCCCACTTAACAATTTATATGCATATGAAGAGTTCTTAGTTCAATACTTGGTGACTAGGATACGCATGTGATGAGCTTGGTTCTTGTAGAAGTCACCTTTCTGAAAATTGCATCTAGCTTGAAGGGTAATCTCTTTTAAGTTTTAAACCCTCCTTATTGAGATCCCAGGGTGACAAATGATGTGCCACAAACCCCCAACTTGTTCAGAAGAAAAACAAAGGCTTTCTAGATTTATTTGGTATTCTTTTTATGTATCAAAAAAGTATATTCGTTTTGCTAAAACCATGATTAATTGGTGAAATCAGTATGCTTCGTCCATGATTATTCATATGCATATAATTTACAGAACAGGGTTTAGTGGAGAGTAGAACTCTCAACATGACCCTTGATAGATAGATTAAAGCTACAATGATGACAACGACGACGAAGACGACAATGATTAATTGGTTAACGGTGATGCTCTTTTTTCTTTGTAGCTACATGGTATATGGGCCCTGGAATTGGCTGTGTTTAGTTAAGTTGATTATTTTCAGTTCTTTTTTATTTTATTTTTGGGAGCATAGTCCAAGGCCTGGGCATTTAGGAGGAAGGTTTTAGATTAATTGGGACAAAAACCATGCAACAACTTTTGATTCGCTATCTTTATACTTTGTAGGTGATGATGTGAAGGAAAAGAAGCCTGATCCTTCAATCTATTTGACTGCTTCAAAGGTAATCTGAAGATAGATTATTCTTCTTTTAGGTAATTGCTATTTCAGTTTCATGTCACTATGATTGCTTTGTAAATGTTTTATGTCAATGCAGAAGTTAGGTGTACTGGGAAAAAATTGTTTGGTGGTAGAGGATAGCGTAATTGGGCTACAGGTACGTCTCATTTGAGATGTGGTAAAAAGAATGTATACCGTGATAAAACTCATCTGAGTGGGGCACATGTCTGAGTGTCTTGGACCATGTGAGGGCTAATTCTCACCATGATTATCTTAAGCGATTCGGTTCTTTTAATACACTAGCCTGATTAATTTAATCAATGGGGATTTTAAACAGCCAAAGGTTTCACATTGAAATCAAGTCTTAAAATAATTAGGTCTCATCTGAAAAAGACTGCATAAATGGCCTGCTTATACATGGTGAGCCTGCTTCTTAAAGGGCTGTGACCATTATGTACCTGAGTAAAAAATTTGGTGGCCTACCAGTTCATATTCCCGAGGTTTATTATGTTTTTTTTCTGTCTAAAGAATTGTTATTATACACTAAAGCTTCTGTAACGGGAATTGTGGCTGATCAAAGCTCACTAACTTCTGTAGGCAGCAACAAAGGCAGGAATGTCATGTTTGGTAACTTATACATCATCAACAGCCAACCAGGTATGGTCTTTCAGGTATTTTCATTTTTCTTCTTATATCTATGGCCTCTGTTTTCTTTATGAGGTGTCTTAGATACCGTTTTGTTTATTTGTAGGATTTTAAAGATGCAATTACAATTTATCCCGACTTGAGTAATGTGAGGTATACGCGATATCTTCTCATATAATGGTGGAAATCAATGTCAGTTTATCCATCTGACTGTATCTATGGATCATATCTTCTTTACAGATTGGAAGATCTTGTTTTGTTGCTTCAAAGTGTTGTAGTTGCCAATTAAATCAACCATCCCTGTCTTCTGGATTCGATGCTTATTTCAACTGCTCAACTGGGTTACTTGGCAATCATTGCAGTTGGACTTCAAAGGTATGATTCTTCTGTAAAGTTCTTTAATTTTATCAAATCAAAATAGCTAAAAGTGGTTCTATAAGTTGTATCAATTTGTAAGTTCTGTCAATTCAATTATCTGAATTGAATGGTCGAATAAGTTGTATCGTTTTTTGGTCTCGTTGGAGAGTTCCTTTTGCTCAATTTTGAGTGGTTTTTGATAATATTTCTTTTACTTGAGCAAATTTGATAGGACAATTCACTTTGTAGCACAATGTACAAATCTATAGGGGGCTTGTCATTTCCTCCTTTCTACCCACTTCTATGAGGTTTGCAAAAACTTGGTGTTCAATTCAGTTTGATTCTCATTCTACGGTTAAGAAATTGGTAACAAATATAGAGATACGAGTTAGTGATTAATAGGGTTTACCTGAAAAAGAAAGTTAAAAGAAATGATTGCTCTAGTAGGTATATGCACAACAGGGATATCAATGGGATGGGTTGAGAGTCATGTCTGAGTGTTTGTTACCTTGGGAGAGTTCTATTTTAGCAATCATGGTTTTTCAGGGCTATCAATTTCTCCGAACGTCATGCTGAGTCTTTATGCACCCTGATCCCATTCTTGTAGTTGCTTATGGCTCTTTGATACGTCTTGGGAGCTGTTTCCATTTTTTATGCACATGTTATAACCAAATTTAGTTGCCAACATTCCTCCACTTTTCTTCTTATTGGTGGAGCCAATTTCTAAATTTCTGTTCATGCACTCCTTCCAAATTTTATGTGTTTCTGTTTGTTACTCCACATCTATTGTGCCGTTTCATCCTCAATGACATGCAGTTTTTCTTGCCTCTCTTGATCAGCTTCTCAGAAAATGTAGCTTTAGTTGTCATTTATTTAAATATTTTTTGAAGAGCATGAAAAAAAAAAGAAGGATAGAGATCATCAAACATAAAAATAAAAATATCTACAAGCTAGGAAAAAAGTAGGGTTCAAAATGGGTATCTCATTAAACGAGTATCCGAAATCTTTGAGTTTTGAATAAAGCGGGTATGGAACCCATTTTTGGATTCAGAAATTTGGACCTGGATTCATGTGTGTAGGATTTGGAACATTCCATTAAAAAACAGATCTTTATATATTTTGACCTGAGGATCTGAATCCGGAATGATTACATTTACCTATTAAAAACAGGTAGGTTTCCATGAGATGAGCATTCATTGCTTGAGCTATATTCACAATTTTGTTTTATGTAATATTTTCTCAAAAGATCAGCTTCAAGCTCTTGAAGAAAAGAGGAATTTCAATAGTGTTGATGCTTTTCGATACCCTCTAGACGATGCCTGAGGTGGAAAGTTTCTTTGAAATGATTTTTTCCAAATGCTCCTTATTCCATTTCATATAAAAATTTGCAATTTTCTGCATTTTCTCTGATATATGCTATCTCAGGCTATGCGTCTCTTTTAGGATGGGTTCTAAATTCTAATGTTTCTTTTAAATCCTGGTTGAAAGCCCCACATATTTTCATATAGAAATTTGTGGCTACGGCGGGTGATAAGTAAAATGGGACAATGATCAGAGGCTATCCTAGGCAGATGTGTGACTATGTGGGTACCAAAAAATTGATACCAACTATCATTCTCAAGGGCTCTGTTCAGTCTTTCCGTGATTTGGGTGAGGGAATTTCCTTTTATTTGACCACATAAAATGTTGTCCGACGAAGGCTAATTCTGTTAACTGATTTTCTGCCATCTCGAGTCCTTAAATTGATTCGCAGCAGCCTCATTGGGTCTGGTTTCCATTATACCGAGGCCAAAAGGGCCATTAGCAGGCAGCAGGCTGAAATTGGCTGGCGCTTTATACGGCCATTTAGCATGCGGCAGGTCTAAAATGGCTGCACTATCCTGAATGCGTGTCCAAAACCATGTCCTCCTAAAAGGATGCTAACACTTTGGAGTTGTTAACTAGTCCAACTTGGCATACACATGCATGTGGGAGTAGGACCACTCGGGTGTCATGTATGTGGCTCAATCACTTTCTTTCCTTGTGAGCAACAACTTTGTGGGGGCCCACCTTGCTGGCTGTCACTTATTGAAGACGGGTTGAAATGGGGGAGATCAGAACTTAGGTTTTGTGGACCAAAAATCAGCATGGTTGGTACCTCGTTGGCTGTGGCTCACTTGGTCAGGGACACGTACGTGAGTGGTTAAATCAAGTCCTCCATATTGTTGGAAAAATACATGATTGGAACCGTGAGGGTAGCCAAGTTGGGTACGGCCATGGCTTAGAAACTGATGATTGTAGTTTCAAACTTCACACTTTCTCCTTGGGGTCATTTTTCTAGACGAAAGCTGCACCTATTCGGTGTGTGAGGGAGGCAGGAACTTCTCATGTCCGGGAAAATAGTCGGTTTCTAAAAAAAAAGAAAAAGAAAGATTGGTCACCATGTGGCATATTTGTCAATGCTTTATGATCAAGGGAGGTTAAATGTAATTCCTTTTTTTTTTTATATAAATTCCGATGATAGTTATTGTTGGGGTAAGTGTTAGGCTTGGTGCTAATTAATTAGGCTGATGGGTCGTAGGACAATAGATGAACCCCACAGTAGCTCACTTGATCATTTACATGTGCAGAATCGGTTGAAACTTTATTCTCTGTTCTCACCCCCATTATATCCTTTTTATCGTTTTATTCCATCTAAAACACTCCAAAACCAATTTGAAAAATAAAACCTTGCGATTTTGTTTTTTAATTATATTTATAAATTTTCTATTATTTTAACAAGAAGGGCTGAAAAAAAAATGATATTTCAATGAAGTAGTGATGTATCTGGCCACGTGTAGAGGAGGTCTTCGCTTTGTTTAAACAATGTTTCAATGTCAAAATCTTTCACTCATGTCATGTGGAACCCTCATGGTTCCTAGTAGAGTTGAGAATAAGACTCTTTATTGGAGCTACCTATAATCAACACAATTCCTTTTCAATTAGCCTAAATTCAGCAATCTTCCAAATTGACACTTTTTTCTTTTTAATTTGACTCTTATTTAATCCATACTTATCATTGGATGGAGCTTAATATGGCTCATAAATTTGGGTTGTGACGATCCCATCAGGCTAATTTTTTGTTATCCAAAACCTAAACTGCAATGAGACCTTTCTATCACCCTGTCACATGGTTAACTTGTATTTAAGTGGGCATCACATTGGGGATTAGATTTAGAGAGGGTTTTTGTTTTCCTGAAATCAGGCTATTTTTAGAACATTTTTATCATATGCTGAGATATCAGTCATGCACCCTACTAGTATCAATTTTTTAAAATTTCAATACGATTTCTAATAGGATATTCAAAACCATAACTTCAACGGGTTGAAGTCAATGTGAATGTGACCTAATATTAGATCAAATGCCCATCGAGGAAAAATCCCAAGAATCATGCTTTTATATTCATGAGAAATGTTCAGAGTCCATTCCTTTGACAAGTACAAGTAATTCAACTCATTTTGTAGGTCCACAATTATTTTGGAGGGACTTTTAACTAAGAAGAATTATATCAGATTGGAAAACTAAGAAGAGAGAGAGAGAGAGAGAGAGAGAGAGAGAGAGAGAGAGAGAGAGAAACCCTTCAACCAAAGCCTAGAATTAGAGCAATTAGAACCTCATTGAGCGAGATAATGTGCGTATGCATTCGAAAGAAACTGGTAAATTTGACAACTTGATGATGTGAGGATGATGGAAGATGGGTCCCAATCAGCACAAAATGAAAGACTTTCCAGTTTGCACCCCCTTAAAGTAAATGGTTGCTATGATTGAATCAAAATAAAAAATTATATACTTAGGCCATATGACCTTATCTCATCAACCAATATTAAGATTTAGCCCATATCTGACCAATATTAAGCTTTCAAGTCCAAATCCCCTATTGCAGCCATTACATGGAAACCTTGTAAAATATTTATTAGGGGTGTACAAAAAATCCGTTGATCCGATCCGATCTAATCTGATCCGCGGATTTTGATCCAATCCGAAGACCAATGGATTGGAAATTGTGTAATCCGTTAGCAATGGATCAGTGGCGGATTTCACCCTTAATCTGCGGATTCAATCCGATTCGATCCATTGTCATTAAATATAAATAAAAATATATATAAAATAAGAAAAAAAAATATAAGGAGTCACTAACCTTATGAATAGAATAGGCATACAACTGTCAACTCATGCCCCTTTAATTCAATGGCTTCAAAATTCATAGGTTTTTTTTTCTTTCTTTTTTCATGTAATGGACCGGAACGGATTGAACGGATTAATCTGATCCGATCCATTCCTCTACGGATCGGATCGAATTGGATTTGAACAGTAACGGATTGGTAACGGATTACAAATCCGTCAATCTGTAAGCAACGGATTGGTGATGGATTTGGCCCCAATCCGCACCAATCCGATCCGTGTACACCCCTAATATTCATGGAACTCCATTATGGGCACACATCAAGATAATTTGAGCCATTCATGATGATTCTCGTCTCCTATAATGAGACTTCAGTTCAATTAAAGGAGGTTCTATTGTTCAATTGAGCACGTGTTAGACGTGTAATTAATGTTCAGGGGCGATTCTTCTCCGGTGGCTAGTTGTGATTTTATTCATTTGTTTAATCTTACTGCGGAGTCCATTCCTGTTAAAAGTGAAAAAATTCAAAGGATGACATTGGAGGGGGATGGGATTCATGCACCTTGCTAATACAAATAGGTGCTGAGTGGGTTCCACAATACGCGTTTGCTTCGGATGATTGAGTTCTCATTTATCTCCCATCTCTATTGTTGTTAGATTAATAAGTAGAAGAATACCGATGTCAAGGCCGGAGATGTTGACTCTTGCAATAGAGAGTGCTGAATATACGTCATTACTACTCTTTTTCTCCTCTCTAATCCACAGACTGAAGGTTCTCGACCCAAGCGAACTAATTCCTTGTCGACGAGGGTATACCTAAGGTCATTGACCAGGAAGTCTAGTCCCCATCACCGTCTTCATCAAATCTCATCCCAACCGCATTAAAGTCGGCTATATAGATTTTGTTTAAATTCTATTTATTTAGGTTTATTCTAATTGCTCTATCCATATTCTCTTCGGCCAACCTTTAATATTTAGTGCTTGCATAAAAACACACCAAATAAATTATGAGCGGATTTAAAATACAAGATGTGGGAAGCAAATCTAACTCTTTAAACCAAATGTCGCCTCTAAAACCACACAAAGGCACACCAATAAAATCTTGTGTGGGAGTTGAAATACAAGATGTGGGAAACAAAGCTAGCCTTTTGCCATATTGAAGTTTGGGAGGGTCATATAATATATAATAGAAAGAGAGAAAGTCTGATGTGAACTTCCAAGTTTCATGACGACTCCACACTCTAAGGAATTTCCAGTTTGAGCGCATGTGGGCCGGCTGCACAGTTACTGCATGCCCCGAAACTGGAAATTCCAACCCACGTGTGAAGGATACGGATGGAGAAAGATCTGGTTGTGCAAATAGTTAAAAACTTGGCAGATAGTGCTTCACACCATGTCGGCCCATCACGTGGGATAACATTAATAATAATATCCCCATCACGTGGGATAACATTAATAATAATATCCCAAACATCAATTTATTTAAAGATCACATGTGATTGATTTAACCTAATTAATCTTACAATGAGGTACATAAGATTAGAGTGAATGTTTTTGAAATGATAGGACAAAGTGGGAAAGCGAATTTGAGTACTTTGAAATCGAAAAGTAAGCCACATTGATAACTTCAAAGTGACAAATATGTTCAAATGAATCATTTTATAAGTACAAAATTAGTAGCAAGGATATTAAAATTTTATTATTTTAAATTTTTACCTTTTCAAAATATATTATAATTTATAGCAACTTCCAAACAGTTGTTTTTCCTTTCCAAAATTATTGCACTCTTCAAAAGCTGCCTAACAACAAACATTTAATATTGGACTATTATATTCTAATACCATTTTAATTTGATAGTGTGATTTAGATTTCAAATATTTTGTTTTGCACATGTCTAAAGTACTGGTCTTTACTTTCCAAAATTGTGATGCACAACTAAAAGTACTTTGTGCAACTAATTCTCTATATCATGGCCACTATACTGTTAATAAACTAACTAAAAAATGCAATTAAGAATAACCCAAACTAGAATTACTCTAGTTTCAACTTTCAGAGTAATTTCTAGAAAAAAGCGTAAATCTCATCTTTAACAAATTGAATGGTCATTTGAAGAGTGAATTTGGATCTACTAATCTTTTCTCCTTCTCTTTTTCTTCAGGCCTAGTAGTTTTTTTTGTCATAATTTCCCCCAAGACATTTGTTTGCTTCACGAAAGAGAGAGTCCCCATTATTAACAATAAATTTTTCAGCAGCCTCTTGGTCTTGATGAGTGATTTATTATTCATTTAGAGACTGGTCATTGCAAGGAAACATCTCCCACGTTCCTGCATTTTTAAAACACTTTTCCTTTGTCCTACTTGAATCAAATCAAAGGAAAAGTCAACAAGCTGTAGCTTTTGTCATTGCCGACGTACTAATTGTTTGCTTTGAATCGATTAACATGTCAGAGTGCCCATCTGACGGACGCATTCTCCCTATAAATCCCACTGCTCAGACTCATCTCTGCAATCGCTATAAATCCCACTGCTCAGACTTATCTCCGCACACAAGAAAGAAAGAGAGACATAAATCCCACTGCTCAGACTTATCTCTGCACACGAGGGAGAGGGAGGGAGAGATGGGTTCCCTGGCAGTTGAGAAGCCTCATGCAGTGTGCATACCATACCCAGCTCAAGGCCACATAAACCCCATGTTGAAACTAGCCAAGCTCCTCCATTTCAGAGGCTTTCACATCACCTTTGTTAACACTGAGTTCAACCACCGTCGTCTCTTGAAGTCAAGAGGCCCGGATTCTCTAACAGGGTTAGAAGATTTCCGATTTGAAACTATCCCAGATGGTCTCCCCTCAACCGATAAAGATGCGACCCAAGACATCCCTGCACTATGCGACTCGACCAGCAAGAACTGCTTGGTTCCATTTCGCAAACTTGTGGAGAAGCTCAATGGCTCGGTGAACATGCCTCCTGTCAGTTGCATTGTCTCTGATGGGGTCATGAGTTTCACAATGAAAGTTGCAGAGGAGCTCTGCATTCCTGAAGTGTTGTTTTGGACGACTAGTGCATGTGGCTTCATGGGGTACCTCCATTATAGAGAACTTGTCGAAAGAGGCCTTGTTCCACTCAAAGGTAAGACCATCTACTTCTGATAGCATAGTTTTTTTTTTTTTTTTCTTTCTCACTTTAATTCAATGGCGTTGAACTGTGTTGGGTAATGTCCTGTATTCTGGTCAAACCCACCTGTCAATCTGCGTCGGCCAAAATTCAGATGTATTGTTAAGGTTAGTGTTTTTCATTTGGACCGGAGCTTTTCTATCATTCTATGCCTGCGAGTTTGTACGGTGGGATAAAATAATATAAAATTAAGTGTAAAAGATTAAGTAAAAAGAAAAATAACGAGAGTAGAGGATAAAAGTATTTTTTGTCATTTTGTGTCTTTTAAGAATATATATATTTTTTATAATTTTATGTCATTTAAGTGTATATTTTTTGTCTTTTTTGCCTATTATTTATTTATTTTTTGTTATTTTGTGTAACTCAAAATTTCTTTTTTTTTAGTCATGTATTCTTACTTCCAACTCCCTTCGCCTCTTCCTCTATTGATTTGTTATTCAATTTTATTTAATAGTGTTCTTGAAGAGGATTGAAAATTAACTATAATAATGTGACATGTAATACGATCTCCAAAGGGATAAAAAGAAGAGGAATAGTTTTTTGAGAGTTAAGGACAAGCTCTAACCTAATAGGAAGGATGACAGTTGTTACCTAAGTCTACCTTTGCCCACCCATGAGCTGTCCTGCATCTCCCAAGGTCTACTTCCTTCGCTCTAGGGCTCTCTTGTCTCTTTTGAGATTTACTTCCCAAATATGAGGAATGGGGTTTAGTGATATAATGGTGTTCTCGACAGAAAAGTACAAAAAAAAAAAAAGAAAAAAAAAATTATGGTTCAAAGTCAAATAACTCGGCTAGTTTTTAGTCATGAAATTAAGAGAATATACAGGGTTTAGGAGGAACTAATATGCAAATTAACCAAAAAAAAGATTCATGAGAATTTCTGTTACTAGTAGATTGTGGGACATTGTATAGTCATATAAACTGTGATTGTGTAATGATCGCAAAATTTCTGCTGCGCACTCCAACAGGTTGGGTATATTAATTAATCAATCTCCTTTGATGCGTGCAGATGAAAGCTACTTGACAAACGGATATCTAGACACTCGTATCAACTGGATCAAAGGCATGGAAGATATTCGTCTTCGAGATCTACCCAGTTTCGTCCAGACTACTGACCCAAACGACCTCATGTTCAATTTCGCAGGAGGAGAGGCACAAAAGGCTTTCAAATCATCTGCACTCATTTTAAATACATTCCATGACCTGGAAGATGAAGTTCTAACTGCATTGACATCCATGTTTCCTCATGTCTACTCCATAGGTTCTCTCTCTCTTCTCCTGAACCAGATACCCGACTACACCCAGTTAAAATCAATCGGTTCGAACCTATGGAAAGAAGAGACTGAATGCCTAGAATGGTTGGACACAAAAGAACCCGGATCAGTCGTTTATGTAAACTTCGGCAGCATTACTGTGATGACACCCCAACAACTGAGCGAGTTTGCTTGGGGTCTAGCCAATAGCAACCACCCTTTCTTGTGGGTCATTAGACCCGACCTTGTGACAGGGGACTCGGCCATGTTACCAGATGGGTTCGTGGAGATGACCCAGGGGAGGGGTCTACTTGCAAGCTGGTGCCCACAGGAGGACGTGTTGGCTCACACATCTGTGGGAGGGTTCTTGACCCATTGCGGGTGGAACTCGACCCTAGAGAGCGTTTGTGCTGGGGTGCCTATGATCTGTTGGCCTTTCTTTGCTGAGCAACAGACCAATTGTTGGCTTGCCATCAGTGACTTGGGTATTGGCATGGAGATTGACAGCAATGTGAAGAGAGAAAGTGTAGAGGAGCTTGTTAGGGAGCTGATGGGCAATGATGATAAGGGTAGGATGATGAGGAAGAAGGCCATGGAATTGAAAGAGAAGGCAAAGGATGCTGCTGTGGAAGGAGTGGGGTCCTCTTTCCTGAATCTGGAGAAAGTGGTCAACCAAATTCTGCGCTGAGCTTGGCTGAATTGAAGAGGTTTCTTATCTTCTTGGGAGTAGTGGATGGCCTTGATTGTCTGAATATCCTATGTCTGGCAACCGCAGCTGCAGCGGCCTTATTGGATCTGATTGATACAGCCAAATAATTTATAGAAGATATAAATTTATGCTCTCTTTTTCTTCATAATTAATGATGCCGATAGAAATTTATGCTCTCTTTTTCTTCATAATTAATGATGCCGATAGAAATTTATGCTCTCTTTTTCTTCATAATTAATGATGCCATGTTTGTTTGTCTCTTTCTTGGATGTGTCTTCTTGGATGTTTATGTTGTTTGATTTGTCTCTGCTGTATTTATATATAGCCATAGTCAAGGTGCGCCGGAGATGAGGATCAGTAAGTGCTTTTGAAGAGTCCAAAATCCTATGAGCCCTTCTTGTTTTTTGGTTTGGCTGAGGGAATTCTGTGAGGCTTTGGTCTCAATGAGTTGAGGAAGAAGATCATTTGGCTTCTTGGTCTAGCCTACTATGAACTAGGGCTGGAATAATTTTTTTGGCCTGGATGTGATCGACACCGAAAGTATTCAATTCCGTTGTCTTACTCTATTGAAATCTCATAATTATTATTTCCAGCCGGATAAATTATGCGAGAAAAGAATAAAAATGTAAATGTGACCTTGGAGTCCAGACCCTGCATGTGAGACTTTAAACTTAGAGGAGTGGAACTCACCTCTGCAACAAGGAAACGCTCAAAATTAAACCGCCCTAAGTGCATGGCTTATATCTATATTTTATTTAAATAGGATTTAGTCCCATCATAAGATTGATTGTCTGACAAAGATTGTGAATGAATAATGCACAAGATTGCATTAATCACATTAGCATCAAATGGAAGAATCTTATTGTGGGAGAAACTCTTACTAGAAAGTAAAAAACTTAAGATACAGTGGGACTGAATTTATCTTGAGTGGCTTAACACTTATTCGACTTAGAGTTTCTCTAAGTTAAAGCGTCAGAGAGGATCCAGACTCATACTCTGAGTTGTTTTTCACTTTTACTATTTTACTTTTTTTCTTTTACAAATATGCACTGTTTGATGGTCAGCAGCCATCCAAGAATCTGGAAGGCCGAGGAGGTGCATGAATGAATGCCATTTGGGGAGTATGTATATGGCAAATCTAGTGAAACCTAGTAAAACTTGTATTACGAGGACTCGTTTGGTAACATGCGAGACATACGAGGAATCCTCGCAGAGGATTTATATAGATGAGGATTTTAAATCAATATTGGTATGAATCAATGCATTAATGACAATATTGATATCTGTGGAAGATCCGCAAAACCGTGGATTCTCAAATGTAAAGGGGCAGGTCAGACTTGAAGCACTTATCTAGATTTTGAGAATTTGCAATTGTCAAAGTGAGTTTACGCAAAATCTCAAGGATTTACATGCAAAACATGACCTAAGAGTGCGGAATTTATATCAAACAGTTATCACACGCAACAGATCAAAGTAGTGACAAATAACAGCTGGTATTTCTAAATACCATTTTCTCTGTGGTAATGTACAAAGAGCAGGTATTTTGCATCAGCAGTTTCGTTTCATCTTGAAATATTATAGTGGGATCCACATCATACAACTTATGGGACGTTTCTAATTTGATACGCAAATTGTGATAGACAAGCACATGAACAACATAATATGAGATGATGATGATGCATGCTTGAATCATTCGACCAATATATTCTAAGAGCACCTTTTCAAAGACACAAAGATAGAACTAAAATAAAGAAATAATAAATAAGAAAACGCCAGAAATGAGAAGTTAGAAGGATCTGGTCACTTGGACCCAACATAATTAAGTAAAAAAGAAAACCCAGCTGAAGTGATTGGATGAGTCTTTAGAGCAAAAACACAAGATGGTCTTGATTCCCTCCTTTTCCATTTGTGTTCTTGCTTTTGTTTTTTATTTATTATTATTATTATTATTTTCATTATTATCATTATATGATGTAATGAAGGATCAGAAAAATACCTGTCATGACATTTTCTCATCCAATACCAAATTATTATCCAAATATGTTTGCTATAAATATTGCGGAATGGCCTCTAACTACGGTCATTTGTTTCTGCCCCAGAATCTGCTTTATGGCACCTTTGTCATGTATTCAATTTTCCATATAAAAGTGTGGAAAACGGAAGTACTTTTTCCTCATTATTGTAAATTCCATGTTTGGTGTACCTGGTTTTCCGTGAGAAAAATGAAAAAATAATGTGAGTTTCTCACCATTCACGTAAAAAGAAAAAAAAAAAAAGACCGGTTTGTATGGGGGATCTTTGTAGAAAACTAGTTCCTATGATTCCCCTCGGCTCACTTAATTTTTTAGAAAATACGGGTTTCATGCAGATTTGGATTTCCACACCGCTACACAAATGTTTCTCAAAAGTGACTATTTCTTAAAAAGACCTATTAATGTGACATGAGAAGGTTGAATTTAACAAAGATGGAACCTCATATTGAAGGCGGCACAAGACCATTTCTTTCTCCTACAATAAGACAATCATAATCATTACTGATAGCATTTTATTCAATCACATACTCCTTTCTCAAAGACAATATCATTTAGCATTCTCTCCAAATTCGTCCCCCAACTTTCTTTCTTTTTTGTTAAGAAGAAAAAATATAGGGATAAACTTGGGTCATTTTATCTTATGCCTTCTTTTCCCTCTCCAGCTTTCTTTGCTTTTTGAGAATTTTATAAATCAATTATAGGGCACTCTTGTCTTTCTAATTTCTTGGGACGGGATTTTTGAAAACATTAATAAGGCCATTATTGTCTTTTATTTTCTTCATGAAGATAGGAACTTAAAGTTTTATATCCCAAATCCTTCCGCAAAGAGCTTTCAATGCCTTCCCCCCAGCCAAGAACATCACACATTGAATCATTATAGGCCTATATATTTTAAATAGGGGGAATGTTCACATGCATCTTTTCCTCACCATAGGGTGAGGGACACTTCCCTTTTTAGATATAAAGATAAAGAAGTGTACCTCACCCTATGTACTTAAAAATGTACACTTTCTTGTCTTTATGTGCAAAAAGGGGAGTGTCCACCACCCTATAGTGAGGGAAAGATGCATATAAACATTCCTCTTTAAATAGAGGGCATTCAGTGAGGCTCTTGTTGAAGCTCACTTAGAAAGAGATACGAACCTTATAAAAAAAACGCCCTATTCTCTATGAAAAAAAGTCAACTCAATATTATATGGCCCTAAGTCAAATTGACTATATGGAAAAACTGAATTGTGCACAACATTTTATTGGTGTATTATAACCAAATCAAATTGATCTATATAGAAAAATTGAATTGTTAAAATATTTTTATTGGAGTCTTTTAAAAAGGTATCAACCTGAAGCTGGATTTTTTAAGTGGGTCATTTCCTTGGAGGTTGTTTTTTCAATAATCTTGAAATTTAATAAGTGGGCCCACTGTCGTGGACCTCTTCTATGGTTCTGTCTTCTTTTCTTTTTTTCCCTATCCCTACTTTGTAGAAAATAGATAGATAACATCTATTGACCTTGAAATTGTTAGTGCGCCTAAAGAACTGCCTTCTTTTCTTAAGAAATCTCACTTCAATATGTTTAGGTTGATTGTCAAATTGATCTCAATAAAATATTAGTATTTTAAAAATATTTTATCCAAGTGTACTACAAGTAATTGTTTTGGATGTGGACCATTTAAGTGAAGGAAAATCCACCTATGAGCAGATCACATATTGTTTTTGCGGTTCAGTTTGTGGGGCTCACTTTGATGTAATTATATTATTGGGGATGGGTTTGATGGAAATGTCTTTCACATCTAAGGGTCATGTACAAGACCAGCCCGATCAAAAGCTTTTGCTTTAACAATATTAAAACTTTAACGCTCTCGTAACCATAAATATTTTTTAGATTAAACCCAATCTTGGTTAAAGGCTTAATGAAAATCAAAATCGAGTGTTGTGCCAAATCAAGGTGGGAATACAGTGTGAAAGGAGCTATACTAACCAAAGATGAGTCCAATAGAGCTGGACTTTACATTTAATCTACTAATAGAGAATTTTGTTGAGGTCAACGTCCACTCTCGCTTATAAGCGGTCATAAATGTGGTCGAATCCTAGCCCTCACCATAAAACTATTGTTGTGCCGTTTTCTATAACCAATTAATTTTGAGATAAGTGCCAGCTAAATGAGGTGTAAGATCTAATAAATTCTCCTTCAAGCAAATCTTATATAGATTATAAGGAAATGTGCCTTTTTTAAGGAAAGGAGCTGGACTCCCTCTCCGTTCCATGGCTCTCTTCATCTCATTCTTCTTCTCTTTTTCCATCAATTCTCTAGTGGTGTTTTTTTTATGGAAGGGAGGTGCCACACCAATGTATTAGTAGTATCCCAAAACCGCAGATGATATCTCACGACAAAAAAGTCTCTCATTAATAATTAATGCAGGTTTACATAATTCCCAATTGATTTTTGCAGCAGCCTCCCCGTAATGATCATTTGATTTATTATTAGAGCAGAGATTGTCCCTAACAGCCGTCCAATAAAATCTCTTTCCTTTAAATTTATTACTAGAACGTCGATATCAAGAAAAATGTTCTTATACATCCAACATCCCAATGTTTCTCGAACAAACGGAAAGAAAAAAAAAAGTGCTTCCCATCTCTACTCTGCTGTAGCTATTGTCATGGCCGGCCAACTATATATTTGTTTTCAATTGATTAACAGGTCAAAGAGTTCTCATCTAATCCACCTTCTTTCTATATAAATCCTAATCAGCCTCAGAGAGAGAGAGAGAGAGAGAGAGAGAGAGAGAGAGAGAGAGAGATGGGCTCCCATGTAGTGGAGAACGCTCATGCAGTATGCATACCGTACCCAGCTCAAGGCCATATGAACCCCATGTTAAAACTAGCCATGCTCCTCCATTTCAAAGGCTTTCACATCACCTTTTGTCCACATCGAATTCAACCACAGGCGTCTCTTGAAGTCAAGGGGCCTGGACTCTCTAAAGGGGTTACACGATTTTCGATTCGAAACCATCCCAGATGGTCTCCCCTCACCGGATTTAGATGCGACCCAAGACATTCCTGCACTATGCGACTCGACCAGAAAGTACTGCTTGGTTCCATTTCGCAACCTTGTGGTGAAGCTCAACGGCTCGGTCCACCATCCCCGTGTCAGTTGCATTGTCTCTGATGGGGCCATGTGCTTTACCCTTCAAGTTGCAGAGGTGCTTCACATTCCTGAAGTGTTGTTTTGGACGACTAGTGCGTGTGGCTTCATGGGTTTCCTTCATTATCGAGAACTTGTTGATAGAGGCCTTGTTCCACTCAAAGGTGAGTCAATATACTTTCTAGAGCATGGTTTTTTATAATTTATTACTTCAGTACCTTGGGTTGGGTTATGTCTCATACTTGGGCTTAACCAGTTCAGTCTATCTGGTTTAGCCAGGATTTAGATATAGGGCTCAGGGGAATTTCTTTAAGGAAAGTTTTGAAAACCCACCTTTATGTTAAGGATATGTTGAGAAGAATTTATGTACCATGACGTGCGGCCCCCAAGAAATTTTATTTTTGACGTACTGCCCTTAAAAGGAAAATTTTCTTGTTCCACCCTGGGTAGGCATACAGGAACAAGGTAAACCTTTTACGATCTTCCTTTCATATGGTTGGTTAAATATCATAATAGAGAACATTTCGTGAATCTCCCGAGCCATCTCGTTTTAGTGAAAGAAAGAGTCAAATACAGGGAAGACTCAGCCGAATCCTCTCATTTTAATAAGCTATTTGCATTTTGAACCATTTAATTGGTTGATCTAATTTGAAATAACTAATATTTATTTTTAAGTAATTATGCACAAAGTTGAGAGTCAATGATTTAAAAATGATCACTAAAATGTAATTTGAAACCCATGTTTGATCTTTTACATTTGATGTTTGGATTAAGAAATTATGTAATATATTTTTTTTTTCTTTATCGTAGTAGTTTTCTTGTATTTATAAATTTATTAATTTGACTTGGTTATCATAAATGCATATAAGCAAATGTATATTTATATTTTATAGGTAATGCATTCATTTTTAAATATTTTAAAAAATATTAAAAAAAAAAATATCTCTCTGGAGCTTCCGTTTTGACTCTTATCTGATTCAATTTCTTTTTACACAGGATGAGTGATGTCTGAGTCAAAGAGTTTCCCAACCTTGCTTGTGTGCATCGTGTGATTTATGTGTTATCCCATTTCAGTTGCGTAAACTAATTAATCAATCATAATCTTGTACAGATGAAAGCTACTTCGCAAATGGATATCTCGACACTCGTGTGAAATGGATCAAAGGCACGAAAGATAATCGTCTTAGAGATCTTCTGAGTTTCATCCAAACAACTGACCCAAACGACATCATGCTCAATTTCGCAGAAGAGGAGGCACAAAGGTCTTTCAAAGCTTCTGCAGTCATTTTAAATGCATTCCATGACTTGGAACATGAAGTTCTAACTGCATTGACATCCATGTTTCCTCATATCTACTCCATAGGTTCTCTCTGTCTTCTCCTAAACCAGACATCCCATGACACCCGGTTAAAATCAATCAGGTCGAACCTGTGGAAAGAAGAGACTGAATGCCTAGAGTGGTTGGACAGAAAAGAACCCGGGTCAGTCGTTTATGTAGACTTCGGAAGCATTACTGTGATGACACCTCAACAACTGACTGAATTTGCTTGGGGTCTGGCTAATAGCAACCACCCTTTCTTGTGGGTCATTAGGCCCGACCTTGTGGAGGGCGACTCAGCCATGTTGCCAGATGGGTTCGTGGAGATGACCCAGGGGAGGGGTCTACTTGCAAGCTGGTGCCCACAGGAGGAGGTGTTGGCTCACCGTTCGGTTGGAGGGTTCTTGACCCATTGTGGGTGGAACTCGACCCTAGAGAGCAATTGTGCTGGGGTGCCTGTGATCTGTCGGCCTTTCTTTGCAGAGCAACAGACCAACTGTTGGTTCGTTTGTAGTCAGTTGGGACTTGGCATGGAAATTGACAGCAACGTGAAGAGAGATACTGTAGAGGGGCTTGTTAGGGAACTGATGAACGGTGACGAGGGTAGGGAGATGAGGAAGCTGGCTACTGAATTGAAGGAGAAGGCAGAGAATGCGGGTGTGGAAGGAGTCGGATCTTCGTTCTTCAATTTGGAGAAGGTGGTCGACCATGTTATGATGTCGGAAAAGGTTGACTGAATTGAATGGCCTCTGTTAGTATCTTATCATAATCTCGTGAGTGGATGGCCTCGATTGTCTGTATCACCACCTAAGCCAGCAACTGCAGCTGTAGCAGCCTTATGCGATCTGTTTTATATAACCATGATGGACGTGGATGGCCTCGATTGTCTGTATCACCACCTAAGCCAGCAATTGCACCTGTAGCAGCCTTATGCATGCGATCTGTTTTATATAACCATGATGGACATTTATGTTATCTTTCTCCTTCTAATAACAGATGTCATTTACTAGAAAAAGAACACAACAGATGTCATTTATTTTTTGTCTATTTTATTCCTTGGATGTGTAGGTTGAACATTTTTTTTGTTGCTAAAATGATGTTTATGTTGTACTATAGTGCAAATGTGCTGGGAAGATAAAGATCAGTAAGCTTTGGTTGCGGACAGCAAAAGTCAACCAGAATCCTTGTTGAAGTGCCAACAGCACCTCATTAAGATGTCTCTCGCATTTGGATGTCCTTGTTAGATTGCTGGACTCCAAATTAAAGGTATGTTTCGCTTTATACACATACAGATATCTCATACATCCAGATTCTTAGAAATCCGATATGCAACATGCTCTTTAGTCCTTGGGGGATTACATTTGGAATTCTTCCAAACACCTACGGCAAAATATCTCATACATCCTCCAACAAAGCAGCGGTAATCAACGGTGGGACTCACCTATTGAAGACCGGAGTCACTCATTAAATTAGCCCCTGATCAAGTGTAGTATCACTCACTTTTATTATTGACTGTGGGACAAACCTTATTAAAGTAAAGCTTGGGAATACCTCATACTTTACTAGCATAGTAAAAGTCAAGTAAAGCCTCCATTTTTTAGGCAAGATGTCACATCAAAAGTACTTTAATTTAAAACTCCCTCTATCTTAAAAAAAAAAAAAAGTAAAAAAACAACCACCTTTATCTACTAAAATACAAAAAAACTTCACTTTCCCTTACAAAAAGTAAAAATGATTCTATAACAAATAACCAAAAATAAAATACCATCATAACATATTTATATTTTATTCTTTCTTCAAAATCAACTTTACTTCACTTGACTCTATTAGTAGAGTTGCCAAATGGTAGAGTACCACTCATTCAACTCAAAAAAACCCTGCCACTACTTTCCACCTTCATCACCTTTCTCA
This sequence comes from Persea americana, assembly GCA_029852735.1. Lineage (NCBI taxonomy): Eukaryota > Viridiplantae > Streptophyta > Magnoliopsida > Laurales > Lauraceae > Persea > Persea americana. The sequence goes on from CM056812.1 coordinate 56,640,858, forward strand.
TGATCCAAGACACCCACACCCACAACCATCTCTCTCACCTAGACCTACAAGACCATCACTCAACACCCATGGCTCAAAATCACCATCACACAAACGATCGGTAAGGCAATTACTCATCACCCATAACTTGGGAGCTTGGACTTGAGTCACTGGATTTTGTGATGCACCAGAATGGAAACCTGAAAGAAAGGGAAGGGAGTAGAGAACAGGGAAGAAGAAACGAAATGGGAAAGGGGCCTCTTTTTTTTTTTTTTAACCACGTCCCAAAGGACTCCTGGATATCGCTAGGGGCAATATGGTCTTTTCTCATGCATACGGCCCCTAATTCGTTGATTCCAAGTTTTTCTAAACAAATTTGTCTAATCAGGACTTAAGGATAAATTTTCTTGTAAAAACCATTTAATAAAAGTCATCGGAAATGAGAAGCTCGAAAAATTTGATCACTTTCCTCCAACGGCATTAAGTAAAAAATCAAACCGAGTTGAAGTGAATGGATGAGTCTTGAGTCTTGATTCCTCCTTTTCCCATTTGCGTTATTGCCTTTATTATTATATGATGACAATGAAGAAATGTAACTCATATAAGGATTTGACTTAAAATAGATTGGAACGAAGAAATAAAATTCTTATAACTGACTCTAATATATATAGTTGAGATAAGGCTTTGATTATGATGATGAATATAACCAATATTAATACTAGGGAATGACCTAAAGCTATGGTTATCTATTTCTACACTACAATCTACTCAAAGGGGCACAATTGTGTACATTGTTTTCCATGTATAGGAAAAGCATGAAAAGCAAAGATGCTTTTCCACGCTGTTGTAAATTCCGTGTTAGGTGCTCCCTGTTTTTCTTGAGGAAAAGTTGATTGCGTTGCTGTTAGACTGTCATGACTGACTCAAACATGAATTCTTTGAAATCTATAACAGAAACATGTCCTAAATTAAAAGCTTCAATGGTCTCGGGCGTGCGACTTTGAATCTATCAATCTTTTCTTCTTTTCTAGATCTCTTCGAGGCCAAGTAGCTATCTAGCTTTTCATTATCCAACCACGTGCCTTTCTCTTTTGCTCACTGTTTAGTAGCTTTATTGTTGTTCGTTCCAGGGGGTGTTCATGGGTTTGGCCAGGCCAGGCCAGGCTTAGGCGTATCAAGGTCCGCTCAACTTTATCAATCCTGGCCCAAGCCCAACACGGGCTGTAAAAATTAGGTCCGAGCCCACCCATTTAATCAGTTAGGCTGAGCCGAATTGAGCTTTTGATCAATTTTGAGGCATTTGAGCAATTGTTTGGACTAATTAAATTAAATTACATGCATTCTCTACACGAGCCAGGTTCCGGGCTTTTTATCACTTAATTGAAGCCAAAAAAAATTCTTAAACGGGCCCGTCATTATGTATCCAAGTCTGGCCCAAAGCGGGCAGGGCCCAGGTTGGGCTTTAGCTGGCCTGGCCTACGAGCACCCCTAGTTCGTTCCCAGTCTATTCTTATAGAACTCACGCTGACCAACGACACTATAAATAATAAAGCTTGTATGAGAAACACATTAACTTTATTCCCTCAAAAATTATAGCATTCTAATAACCAGGGCCATCAGTAACTCAACCCATGTAAACATTAATCTTACCTTCTAAATGCTATTATAAAACTAACTTCCTCCTCCAGTACACTACAGCAGAAAAATTGGATAATTTAAAACTAAAAGTACAAAAGAACTTAAAAAGTTATCTATCAACTGATTCAACTGATCGTATAACAAAAGTAGGAATCTATTTTAATCGGTTTTCATACACATCACAACATACTGGTCTGAATTACATAATCATGCATTACATCAACATGTAACAGGTGCTTCTTTCTCCTAGAAGGCTTGAAATAACAACATATAATCACTCATTCATAGTAAAATTTCATTGAATTAAATACTCATCATTTTCTCTCTTAGATGAATTCTTCTGGCAGAACCGCTGAATCACCCCTTATGTCACGTCCCCCAAAATAAGAATTAGGGATAAACGTGAAAAATAAATCAAATTCAAATTCCTGTGTTTAATACAACACAAGCTTCCAATAGTGGACCCACAAAAAAAATTTCTCAACATGTGGTGAGTCAAAATAAATTTAATTAAATGCAGCGGAAGCTTTATATAATTGGTAATCCATGTTTCATAACTGAAACCCAACACAAAAATCAAATAAACATTAGTAGTTAAAATTGCAGAATTATAAAATTTCTAAAAGAGGTCTCAATACTAAAAGAAAGTTCATTAATATAATTCTAAGATGATGTTCTCTCTTGTGCTGGTTCAGATGGCTCCAAAGCCATCCCTGGCATCCCACTCGGGTTCATCAGTTGGCTCAAACGTTTGAAACGCTTGATCCTCCTCCGTCTCCTGGGTAAAGTAGGGCTCGCTGCCTATGCACCAAATATAACAAAGTAAATAGCAAGAACATAATCATAATTCGAAATTTAATACGATAACGAGATGAATAAAGACAAGTGTGATCATAAGTAATGAGAAAGAACGTAAAACAAAAATCTAAACGATACAAAGGAGTAATATAGAATCACACGGTGACAAGTGTCCCCGTTGTGGGTGGTCAGCCCTAAATAAATCGGGAAAGCCCGTCGATAACGTCGGTGGTCATAAACTGATCAAAATAAAATCAGGATAACCTGTGCATAAACAAAGCGGATTATAAATGACCCGGTCACATCGGTGATCAACCATCCATATATTGATCTGCAGTCGTCCATAAATGACCCACATAAACACATACACATATATTCATAATAGACCTGATTAAGAATGCTCTGAAGCAAGGATCCTAAGTCATATTCAAATAACCACTCATATATGCAAACCCGAAGGTCAAAGAATAACCACAACCAAATCCTAAAGTCAGACATAAGGTCTTGTACCCAATAACCACAGGAATCTCTAATGGATAAAAGATCAACGCATCACTTTTCCATTAATGGTGCATAGACCCAGTTAAGGGTTTTCCAATAGGAATGAGTTGAGCTCGAATCCATTAGGATTTCCCCGAAGTCATATTAAGCACTAAACCCCATGCTAGTAAGATACCGTGTGCCCAGACGGTATTTACGCAGTCCAATGATCCAATTAATAAAGTACAAACATATAATTTTAGCACATTAAAAATCCAAGATACCATTAAAAATTAATTTGCAAATAAAACTAAGAAGTAGCAATCCTTAATTTATAATTTTAGAAAACCTAAGGACCCATCCATAAATATGGTCCACATTCAAATTAAGTCAAAGGATCTCATTAAAATTTATAAAACAATAGGCCTTTTATTAAATTACTAAAAGTAATGAGTAAAGTACTACCCAACAGTACTTTAGCCATTTAGTCACATGAATGCTTTATCCCATCATCATCAGGTTATACATCAAGTCATACACCCTCCCCTCATTCCCAATACCTACCCTAAGTTTCAAACATCCTGCCACGTGGAGGAGGTTTTCTTCTCCCAGTTCAAGTCAAAACTTCCCTCATCTCCTTTCCACACAGAACCCACTCCATCACGATGAACACACGCCCAAGCTGCGAGGAGTCTAGCATAGTGGACCCCATATACCAAGAGCCCATGATCAACCTCACATGCTTATGTCGCCCAGTCCTGTACAACCAGATGTGAGGACCAGATCTGTGATCAGGTCGCCCTGCGGGCCCCACAACCGCCTAATGTCCAAAATAGAACCCCCAACTGCAATTGACGCCCAAATTGTGCAAAGCTTTCCAATGAGGGGCATGATGGGACCCAAACCCCATGGGTCCACCACCATCAAGGTAGCCCCTGGGTCCATAACCAAATCCACGGTTCTGATCAAGCATCAGTGGGTCCACCATGGCCCCACAATCCAAACCGTGGTACCAGATCCTAGACGATCTGTTTCTGGGACTCTGTTTAGGCTGGGTTCTGCAAGTTGTTTCATGGGAGTGCCTTTTGAATCTAACTCCAACCAGCCACCCAATCTTAGTGGAAGTTGATTACAGAGTCGTAGATGTAAAATGGGGTTTCTCAAAATCTCAAAATTACAGTTTGTGGTTACTGCAACACTAACACGCAGAATTAATAAAATAAACCAAATCACCCCCAATCTCCGATCTCATCACAAATCAAAATAGCATCACAATATTATCACAAGAAAAAGGGCATCAAAGGCTTCTACATGCATTGACATGCCAATTAAGGAAAAAACAAATATTAAATTTATAAACCATGATTAGGTACTTGCCTTTTACCGGGGTTGAAGAAAAATACACAGATCCTAACCAATACCCAAACCGCGATTCCCACAGCGCTTGAGAATAATCCTACCACCGATTTGACAAAGAATATGGGAAATGAATGCTCAGATGAACAGATCTATGGTATTCCTACCCAAAACCTAACATTGGAAAGAATAGGAAGATAACAAAAAAATATAGATCTACTCCTAATGATTTGAGGAGAATGTTATCTGAGATAAGAAAGTTGAACTAAGAATGCTGGTATCCTCTGATCTTTATTCTGATGGCTGGATTCTAAAGCTAGTATGGCTTGGGAAGTTGAAAGAGGAAGAAAATGAAGATAACCGGGAGGAGTTGCAGAGATTAGTGGGGAGAGATAAGAAGGGTTTCGTTAAAAAGGGGATTAGGTTAAAAAAGAATACTACTGGGCTTAAGTCATTAGGTCAAACTACGGGTCAGGCCATCTACCCATTAACCCAACTCATCAATTTATGCATCTAATCTAACGTGTGCCCCACTTAATCCTACCAACTTAAATAACTAAAATACATTCAATTAAAATAATAATAATATCTAATTAAAATATAATAGAATGATAAATATATGGGACCGGGATCTTACACCTTACTAAATCAGGTTGAACGACCCACAGGAAGGGGTGGTTGCTGTGTGCAAGCCCCCACGCGAACTCTTTCGATTGATAGGGTGTTAGGACTGTGATGCTGCCGTAGCTCACATAATGACCGAGCCAGATTGCCTTTGGTCGAGCCATTTGAGACACTGGGTGTCCTCTTTCCAGAGGTTTGATTGGATCGATTTGGTTGGGTCGGATTCAGGTGTTTGTTGGATTAGTCTATGTAGGGGGGCGATGGTGTATAGTCGAGGGAACACGAGTCCAATGGCGTCGATGACCTCTTGCTAGAAATCGTCCCATGTATTGAGAATTATGGCATGGGACCTGATTGCCTTGCTGGCTTCTTCCATTTCGAAATTTAGCATGAAATCGCTGAGACGGGTCGTTCTAATGAAGCTTGGGAGATCCTTCAAGCGGATGTCTTTCATACCTGGGATCCATTCAATGGGCTTGTCCAGATATCCGTTGGTTATGCAGCTCTCATCTAAATTACACAAGAAACAAGGCTGAGTTTTGATGACTCGGGCGATTTCTGGACTCATCTGGTTTATTAAGCATTGAAGAAATGGGTTTTCATGGATTTGGTGAGTTACTGTAAAACTTGCTCGAAATGTTTATCTGTTACTATTACATGCCCTCTTGTACGTTGTTGCAGATGGAATTAACTGGAAGAAAGAAAGGATATGGCATTTTGCTTAATTAATGAGAGAGAGCATTGACCAGGCAATCATAGTACTTTTTTTTGGTGAAAGGCAATCATAGTACTAGTAATTTCACATTCTGTGTTAACATGTGCAGACAAATGGTCCAAGAAAATTAAAGCTTGGATCCATCTGAACCGTCATCGAAAGGAACCCAGTATGAATGATTGTTCGTTTTTGGCCACCATGATATTGATGATTCATGGCCTTTGTTCATCGGACTATGGGTAGGGCTGATCTTATGTAGAGAAAGCTGAATTGCAAATGGAACTTCATGGTGGGTCTACTTACTGAAATTCCGGTCTATTTGAAATAAATGTCCTTTACATGTATTGGTTGTGGCCATGTTTTACTGCAAATGAAGTTGGTCCTATTGTTAGATTGGCCGTTGGTGTGTGTATATAAATATATATATATATATATATGGGAGCTGCTCTCTTGAGCTGCATTTGAGGCTATTATCAGCTATGGATCGTGTGGGCGGACTTTCGCAGGCCACTCTTTTTTTCATTTTTCCCCTTCTTGGACCTAAATTGAGGTCTCTCATCCATCTCCCGCCCCTGTCTCTCGCCTCTATCTCTCTCTCTCTCTCTCTCTCTCTCTCTCTCTCCCCGGTCTCTCTCAGAGAAGATCTCTCTCTCTCTCTCTCTCTCTCTCTCTCTCTCTCTCGCTGCTGCCCTCTTTCTCTCGCTGCGTTCTCTTTCTCCCATCTCGCCGCTGCCCTCTTTCTCTCGCTGCGATCTCTCTCTCTCTTTCTCGCTGCTGCTCTCTCCCATCTCGCTGCGGCAGACCCTCTCTCCCTCTTCCGCCATCGCTGTTGCGATCTCTCTCTCCCTCTCTTGTCTGCAGTGTGCTGCTCTCCCTCTCAGCTCGATCTCTCTCTCGGACTTCTCTCCCTCTCAGTTGAATCTCTCTCTCTCTCTCGTGACTGATCTCTCTCTCTCTCTCTTGCATCGTCAGACGACAGACCCTCTTCCGCCATCGCTGCTGCTCTCCTCCCTTTCATCTTCTCTACGCAGACCCTCTCTCGGCGGGGAGCAGGTAAGAAAGGGGGAAGAAAAAGACTTGGGTTCTGATGACGCTCGTCTCTCTACATTTTCTTCTAGGTAAAATGGAGAAAGAGAGAGTAAGGAAGAATGGGAAGGAAAAGGAGGAGGGGAGAATCGTCCACAACCCTGCATACAAGCTTGGGCGGCGATCCCCAGTCTCACACGATTGCTAATAATAATGGAGTATGTTGAGGGGTTTGGATGGCAACCTTTGAGGTGGAAATAGTTTATGAGGATAGAGAGGAGATGGGTTTTAGGATCAGAATTAAATTCTTCCAAAATTGATGTTTTCCTTTTAAGGTTTCCCTAGCTTGTTGCTCGTTAAAGGTTTGTTACCATCTGAATGTGTATGGGATCTAAGGCCACTTTCTTTTTCTTTTTAGATAATTGTTCTGCATACAAGCACAAATGGAGGTGAGAATATGAATGGAAGGAATTTTTTTTGGGTAAAATATTTTGTGAGTGCATTAGAATGAGTTGTGCATGTCAGAATATGAATGGAATGATTTTGTTTTTTCTTTGTTCTTTTTTTTTTTTTTTTTTTGTTAGAGACAATATGGATGCATCAGGAAGACAAATCTCGTGTGTGACTTAAAATGGGTTTTTTTTATTTTGTATTTTATTTCCAAACACATTTACATACTTGAAGGCTATTTTATTTTGGGACTTAGTTTGCAGGAAGAAAGAGTCTGCTACAAATATTTTGGAAAAAGAGGAAGTCTTTATGGAGCATCTTTTTGTAGTGATTTCGGCGTCAAGGGAAAGAGATAATTTGAAGAACTTAATAAAATTGAGTGTATCAATTAGAGACATCAAAATGTTGGATTAAATTTGTCATTTCTTTAATGTGTTATATCCTATCAAAGGGTGATGTGCTTAAATGTAAATGTACAGGACACTTTGGAAATTATATTTCTATGGGGATTTTTTTTTTTTTTTTGATTTCTGCATGTTGTTTTCAATATCCAATTAGTGTTGGGTAATGCACTCTTGTATACAAAAAATCTTGCAATTGCATGTGTTGTGCATTGCATAAACTGAATGAACATTCTACAGTAAACCTTCATATTGTTAATAGTCTATCATTCAGAATGCAAAGTTTGCATTCAAATGGTTCTGCTTTGTCCATTCTAAATTATAAGGAAGTTTATCCAATTAAGTTGGCGCAGACTATTGTATGTGTCTGAATCTGAATCACAATGCATTGCATATTAGCAAGTTGGATGATTAGGCCATCGATACATTTGGAGCAGCACACAAAATTGGATGATACTATAGGCAGGACACTCTTTATCACATCTTGTTTGCAACTCAAAATGTGATGGTTGTTGCATTCAATCTCTCCCCTACATCCAATGAGCAGTTCTGAAACATCACAAAGGCTTGTTTTACATACCGGTTACATCAATTGAACCATCCAGAAATTATTTACATAAACCAACTGGACCATCAAGAGTGCAATGTAACCTATTCACAATATTTATGGATTTTATGTTGCATTTGCAACATAGTTGAATGCGATACCTTTTGAGGAATCCTTCATCACAAGCAGAGAATTGATTTTCACCGTAAAGGCTTAAACACCTAGATTAACTGCATTTTTACCTTTCAAAAAATATGCAAGGAATGAGAGAGAGAGAGAGAGAGAGAGAGAGAGAGAGAGAGAGAGTTCTGAAGTAACCTCAAAATTCCTTATGAACTAGTCATAAACAGCATATCATCTGGAGCCCAAAAGAGGACAATCCCATACAATTAAACTTGCATAAAATATATCAAATGTGCAGATTTTCTTAACCGAGTTTTGTACTTAAAATATATCAAAATGCCAACAAGCATATCATCATACACAAAGTGAGGAAGCCCCCATAATTCTAGGTTTTGTACTTGTATTCATCTAATAAAAACTTCCACGCTTTCCCCAAAAAAAATACAAATCTTCCTTGTTTATCGTATAAAAATGCAGAGTCTTGATCCCATGAGCTAAAATCATCCTGCACATCTCAATTCCCATCTGTATCCCGTACTCCATCAAAGCCTCTTCATCGTCTTTAACAAGCTCCCAAAGCATCCTTCATCTCTTTTTCAAATACTCCAAGTCGCTTAGGTAGCCTTCTTCTGTAGCAACCTCGCTGCCTTCAGGCTTCATGCAGGGATGTGCCTCTGGTAACACAATTGAAGATCTTGTTTTCAGAAAAAAAAACTATGCAATGTACTATCTTTGTTGAGTTAACAGTGATTTCATTTTCATGTGGAACACACACACACACATGAGATCTGAAAACTTTAGGGGATGGGTCATAGCATGAAAAATAACATTAATTGAAAGATGGCGGTAAAGTTCAGGGCTCTTTGCTGCTTCATTGGCAGAAAATGTCATGGGGCCCAAACAACCATTTCATTCCTTGTGTTGGGTCACAAGATCCTACAGTGTACTACATGTTATTTGCTTAATTACTGTTAAATAAATTAACTCTCTAACCCCAATCTTCCTTGTGTCTATGTGGTTGCATGATTGGAAGCGCACATAAAAGAGGCCAAGGGTTGGAGGATCGGTACACCCTCTTCTTCATAAAAAAAAAGAAGAAGAAAAAAGCAATAATAATAAAAAAAACCACTCTAACCTGGATATCCTGCAACAGCGATACCAAAATAATCACCATGCTTGGCTCTAATGTACTTCACCTGGATCACAATACAATTTTTTTTTTCATCAATTCCATCGTCAAATATGATTTGGAATACCTACTTAATTGAAAGAGAAAACTGAAAAAAGATACACTACTCAATATACAATATAATGCTACAATAACATGAACAAATGTTGATACTTTGCTTTTGGAGTTTATGGATTCTATTGGCTTTGCTTCTGCAAAAGGCTCTAGAATTATTATATATTAGCTAGTGTAAGAGTGAGCACAAAACCACAAACAAAGTAGTCCAATGATCAGTCAGACATTTTTTCCTGGAAAGGAAAATCTAAGAAGAACTTCACATTAAAATAAGGGCACTCCTTTAGGCCTTCAGAATGAGACTGTCAGACTGATTTTATACAATATACAGACTGGAGATGACATCTCTATGGCATGACTGTGTTTGGCCCTGTCATTCCAAGAAGAGAGAAAATTTCTCGAATTGAAGAATCCTTCCAAATTCTCTTGATTCTGAGAATTTCACTAGTCAAGAGAATTTCTCTAGCAGGGAGCCTTCCCAAAAAACCCAAAGCAGGAATAAATCTCAACAAAATAAATAAATAAGAATCCTCCCAATTTCTCTTGATTCATATTATTTCCAAGGGCAATTCAAACAACTTAACGTGGTTGAACCACACAAAATTTGAAATTTTCAATTTCAAAACTACAACTTAAGGCATGAATCCAATTGGGTGTTTCAAGTTTCAAGAATGATGGGGTGCACTTTTTTCCACTCAATAATCCAGACATCGGATTAATGCAGAATGCAAAAAATACGAAGTTGCCCTTTTCCATCATGATTTCTTTCCTCCCAACACAATGGAACTATTAAGACAATCAACCAATCAGCATTTTTGAAAATTGAAACTGCCTGTCTTATGTGGTACTGAAAGACATTCAGAGTTTAGTATAGAACAAGAGTTATATATGAACAGGGTTGAATGCAATAGCAGAATCCACGAATCTAAGCCAGCCAACCCCAAATCAAATCAAATGTTAAATGACGATGATGATAATAATCAATCAATCAATAAGAAAGATCATTTGCATTTGCATTGGCATTTGTAATTGTGTAGTAAGTAATGGTTTTGAGAGGAAATGAAATGATACCAAGTCAAGAGCACATTGGAGTGGGTCCTAAGCGGGATCCTTCCCCTTGACAGGATCCCCCTTGAGAGCCAGAATGTTGTTGATGCCTTTGGCTTTGGTGGTGTCGAGCGCATGGTCGATCATCTCCATGGTCATGCCTGTGACGGCAAGATGCAGCAGCGTCTCCACCCCGACCTCGTTCTGCATCTTGCCTGATACCTTGAGGGTGAGATCGGCCTCCAAACACCCGGGACGCCATGTTAGATCACAGAAACTAGGGCCATGGCTAACCATCCCATCTATCGTCGACATGAGCTTCTCAAGGTCCTCTTTGGGCCTTGGAGTCAAAAAGTGGAATGAAAATATGAAGTCGCAAGAGAGAGATCGAGTTGAGAGGGAGAGCAGCACGCTGCAGACACAAGAGGGAGAGAGAGATCGCAGCAGTGATGGCGGAAGAGGGAGAGAGGGTTTGCCGCAGCGAGATGGGAGAGAGCAGCAGAGAGAGAGAGAGAGAGAGAGAGAGAGAGAGAGAGAGAGAGAGAGAGAGATGGATGAGAGACCTCGATTTAGGTCCAAGAAGGGGGAAAATGAAAAAAAAGAGCGGCCCAGCAAAAATCCTATCCTGATTGCAAGCAGCCCACACGATCCGTTCCGCCCACACGATCCACAGCTGATAATAGCCTCAGATGCAACTCAGGAGAGCAGCTCCCTATATATATATATGATGATTAATAAATATGATTAATAACTAGATATCATGCTCTTAATTAAATGACCAAATATTGTGCGGTGAGGCCAACTTTTACTGTAGTGAGATTTGATGATATCCCATACAAAGAGAGCACATCCATTTTGAGCGGCTCAATTTTTTTTAACGGGTTGGCTGGCTATGTGTGGAGTTCCACTCCTTCAACTCAGAGTCTCTCCAAATCATAGCCTAACATCGTCTGATTGGCCCCAAAATTTGCTAAAACTATCAATTAAAAAAGAAACAATCAAAACTTCCCACGTAACATGTATGTAGCTGCGCTGACACCTAGGGGTTTTGGTTGCATGAATTGTTAGTTGATGATCATAATATGCTATCACAGCTAACCAGTTGCGAGTAAGTCAAATCCTTGAAACAATGACTAAATGCAAACAAAAATATGCATGTTACCAAGTGTGTGCCGACCAGGTTCCACTGATAGGGGAGTATTGAGAAGTGGGCTTCTGATAGGTGAATACTATTCAAAAGTATTTATGTTCTCTCAACAAACACCTTCACTGAGACACCTTTTGATTGGCTACTAATGAACTAGAAACAACTATTTCATGCTAATTTTGATCTAGATTTTTCTGTATCTGCAGCTTTTCAATTTACTAAACTTGATCAAGATTCCATCTAGTCGTTTCTAGTTGTGTAAAAACATAAAAGAAGAGTGGAATGTAGAATACTTGGGAATGGTACATAACCTCTATTGATAAGCTCCTATAATGCAAGTACCCCATGAAGCCAGAAGCACTCATCGTCCAGAACTGCAGCAATGGAATGCCCAGTTGTAAGGTCAAAAAGCATTCAACCCGAGAGATGGGTTCAACAAAAACGGCCGTCGGAGCCTTGAAACCGAGAGCACTCTCGCTATAGCGAGAGTGGCGCAGAGAGCCCTATTCGATCTGGGCTCTTATTAAAAGTTTGAGATGGCTTGATATTCTGAGTGTATTATTATTAGGAGTCTTATGCATGGATTTGAGGCTATATATTGGGTGTTTCTCACAACCCAAAGGGACACAGATCATCTCTCAAGTTCTGAATTAGTAATATAATTGAGAGAAATTTTCTCTAGAGATTTTTTAAGAGTTGTGCTGCCTAGCACTTTAGAGAGTCAGTTTCTTTTGCATCTGATAAGTCTACAAAACTAGGTCATCAGGTCATCATTTCATTAGCATTTGTGGACTTAATTAGGTTTAATTGCATAAAATTGTACTTAATTTCATAATTACATGTATTTTGGGATATTTTGGGAAAATGGTCAGAATTAATCGGAATTCATTGAATTGCTTGACTTTTGTGGAATTAAGATTTTTATCTCATTTATCACCCCAAAATTTGTTTTTGGCATCATCAATGCATACTTGCTATGTTTGGCACCATATGCTATTTTTGGAAATTTGTCATTTTGGTGCATCATTAGGCATGTAGGGTTTCATACATGGTTCACAATTATTTTCTTACATATGATTAATATTAAATTTGCCTCTTTCAATTTGTAAGAGAAATCAAGAAATAGGACCCGCATTGAAAAGCAATTGAGAGAAGAAAAAGAAAATCAATAAAAGTAGGGACCACATCATCCTTGGATGTGAATTGGAATGCACGCCCAAAGAGGAGCCCCACTTTGTCATAGCATATTTGAATTCAAGTTCAAATTCAAGAAAAAGACTTGTTCAAAGATGGAAAGAAGATCTAAAGAAACTGCCACCTAATACAAAGGAGTCAAGTTTACTTGGAATTATTATGGCAATGAAATCTCCACAAAGTCAAACTTGTAGAAGAAGAGATCTAATCCAAGAAAGAGATAAAGATCAAGAGGGAAATAAAATCAAGAAGCAAGAGAGAGGAGAATCTAAGATAGTCTTGGACGTCCACTAGTGGGTCCCCACTTACCCTTGGACGTCCCACATGGAGTTGCACAAGAAGAGAAAAAAAAATCTGATTTTTTTATGGAAGTTTATCCTTAGCACATGAAGATTTTTTTGAAGAGCTTAAGATAGAAAGAATTAGACCACAAGACTCTACCATTGGCAAGAAATCAATTGAAATTTAAATTGTTGCCAATATAAGAGAATTACTTGGAATTCAAGCCAAGATGAGAAGTCCAATTGAGAAACAATTGCAAAACAAAGAGGGCTTAAAAAAACTATAAAAGGAGACACCAGACCTCCTCTTGCATGTCCAACACCTTGTGTAATAGCTTGGAAGCTCTCTTTTTCTCTCCATTCCACCCCATCCACCCTTTCTCTCTACGTCCCTTTCTTCTTCTTCTTCCTTCTAATTCTTTAGACATAGGTTAAGAGATCATGTTGAGAGAATGCTGAAGAGAGGAGAATCTAAATTTTTTTGTATTTCAAGATCAAGGAATAAAGATACTGCTCGGATTGATTATGCGTGTTTATGTAAGTGGTTTAATTTTCTTTTTTTGGTTCTTTTATGTGTTTTAATTGGAGACAATATTTCACAAGATTAGATCTAGGATTTTGAAAATAAAATAAATTGATTAAAAGTCGAGAGACATGAAAAAATCACTTGCATAATTTTTTCCTACTCTGAGAAGAGAGGACATCATCATTGCATTGTCAATACTTGTAGGATTGTCTAATTTCTAGATCTTTGGTACTACTTTTCCGCTTTTTTATTTTCCACCCCTTTTGTTTTTGTTTAAGTTAATATTCTGATGATTTTTATTTACAAATTGTAGATTTAGAGATTATAACTTGCATCTTTCTATGTTTAGTTAAAAATTTCTATTCCTGTTACTTGCATAACATATGGTTGGAAAGTGTCTTTTTGCATGCATCATATTTAGAAATTGCATTAGAAAAGGTTTTGTTGCTGAAATCACAATATTATCAATTGATAAGAAAGACTAGATTCGGACCTGATATATGAATAGTGAAAAATTCTACACAGTTTCAGCAGAATCGACCAAACTGTGTTACAAAAGTGCGTAATTTAAAAACCAGGTAAACGTGAATATTTTCGTCCAAAAAATAGCAGATTTAAAGTATGATAATAGGACTTTAAAACCCCAGAATTTCAGCCAAAAATAACCTCGGGAACCATGTCAACCAGAGGCTCAAAAAGGGGTAGTTGGAAAGCCTGTGAATAGATTTCAACAACAAAACAATTCAAGTATGCATCTTTAGGTAATCATACCTTTTTCGTTTTTTAGAAACTTTTCTAGATTTGCATTGTTAGCATTTAGGGCATTATAGATCATTCATATTTGCATAAAAATTGATGTTTTATAGATCATTGTAAGTTGAAATCGAAGGATCGGGTGTTCCAGGTTTTTCAACAGTTTCATGTCATGGTTGAAAGAGAAGCAGGAAAGCTCGTGAAATGTCTTTGCACAGATAATGGTGGTGAGTACACATCCAATCAGTTTAGAGGCTATTGCTCGAATCATGGTATTCGACAAGAAAGAACAGTTCCTGGTACTTCACAGCACAATGGCGTGACAGAGAGAATGAACCGCACTATTCTTGAAAAGATAAGATGCATGATTAGAGTGGCACAGCTACCCAAGCAATTTTGGGGTGAAGCTGTCCTGACTGCTATTTACTTGATTAATAGGTCTCCCTCAGTTCATTTGAATTTTGACCTTCCGGAGAGGAAATGAATAGGCAAAGATGTTTATTATTCTCATTTTATGGTGTTTGAGTGCAAGGCTTTCGCACATTTACCAAAGGAGCAGCGTTCAAAGCTAGATGATAAGGCAGTATGTTACATTTTTCTTTGCTATGGTGGAGTTGAGTTTGGCTACAAGTTATAGGGTCCAGAGAAGAAAAAAGTTATCAGAAGTAGGGATGTGGTAGTTCATGAAGATTAGTTATTTGGAGATATTGAGAAGATTGAAAAGTCTAAAGAAGTTGTAGATGGATTGGTTGATCTCACATCAACTCTTTCTCTAGTGTAGACCACAGGAGGAGAAGATGGACAAACGATTCGGATCGTGATGAGGCGCAGGGGTTGCCAAATGAACAGGGTGTTGAGCAGGGGGAGCAGTCTCCTGAATCAGAAACCACGGAACCTCAGGCTAGGAGGTCTACTCGAGAGTGTCAACCATCAACAAGATATCCTGCAGCTAATTATATTTTGCTTACTGATTAGGGGGAGCCAGAGAGCTACCCAGAAGAAAACACTCATGTAGATAAAGATGAGTGGATGAAGGTTATGCAGGATGAGATGACTTCTTTGGAAAAGAGCAATACTTATGAGCTGGTGGATCTTCCAAAAGGCGGGAAAGTCTTAAAGAACAAATGGGTGTTCAAGCTGAAGAGAGATGATAGTAGAAAATTGGTGAAAGACAAAGCACGGTTAGTGGTTAAAGGCTTTGCGCAAATGAAGGGAATTGACTTCGATGAAATATTTTCTCCAGCTATGAAGATGACTTCTGTCAGAGTTGTCTTGGGTCTAGCTACCAGCATGGACCTTGAACTTGAACAGATGGATGTGAAGACTGCATTTTTTCACGGTGATTTTAAAGAAGAGATCTACATGACTTAGCAGAACGAGTTTGAGGTAAAAAGAAAAGAATAGTTGGTTTGCAGGTTGAAAAAAGTTTCTACGGGCTGAAACAAGCACTGAGGCAGTAGTACAAGAAGTTCGATTCATTCATGGCGAGTCACGAGTACCAGAGAACCGCTGCTGATCACTGTGTTTATGTTTGTAAATTTCGTAATGGCAAATTTGTCATCATTCTTTTACCTATAGATGATATGTTGATAGTTAGACATGATAGTAAGATGATTGGCAAGTTGAAAAGGGACATGTCACAAGACTTTTGACATGAAAGACTTGGGTCCCGCACGACAGTATTGAGAATGCAAATACGTCGTCACAGGAATTTTAAGAAGTTATGGTTATCAGAGGAGAAATATGTTGAGTAGGTGCTAGCGAGATTCAACCTGAAAGATGCTAAGCTAGTTAGCATGCTTTTAGCCAGCCACTTCAAGCTCAGTAAGAGATTATGTCCTACTGCAGATGAAGAAAATAAACGGATGACATCTGTTCTGTACTCCTCTGCAGTTGGGAGTCTTATGTATGCCATGGTGTGTACACGGCCAGACATTGCTCATGTAGTCGGTTTAGTAAGTAGATTTCTTTCTAACCCTTGGAAAGAGTATTGGGAAGCAGTGAAGTGGATCTTCAGATATTTGAAAGGTATATCAGTTTTGTACTTATGTTTCAGAGGCTCAAAACCAGTTCTTGAAGGCTTTACAGATGATGATTTTGTAAGCGATCTTGATCGTCGGTTGTCTACTTATGGGTACTTACTTACTTTTGCAGGGGGAGCTATTTCCTAGTAGTCTAAGTTGCAGAAATGCACAACATTGTCTACAACCGAAGCAGCATCCATAGCTGCTAATGAAGCTAATTTCAAAAAAAAAAAAAAAAAAAAAAAGGCCCATCTCTCATTGCACAAGACAATTGCAATGAGAAGCTATTTTCACCTACTACGCCTTTATCGTCTAAACCATGCTTACACAGTAACAATTTGAAATATTAAATGAATGGTACAATAAAAATAAAAATAAAATAAAATAAATGAATGGTGAGATCTTTCAATTAGCATCCGAAAACTTATCACGCCTATTTTATTTAGAAAAAAAAAATTTCTGTTGTGTATTTATGAACAAATCTCAATTTCAGGATGAGACCAATTCCTGTTAAATGTTAAAAAGTAAAACTTGTAAACATCAAAGGAGTTTTTTTTTTTTTTTTTTCTTTAGGGTAAAATGGCATATGGTGAATCCATTTAGTGATACTGTGAACTTTAAACCATGATAATCACAGATATAGGATATGAGACATGGTGACTGTTCGAACAAAAGCCCAAATCAAATGGCATCGATGGGCAGTGAATTATAGCGACAGTCGTACGTATTGCACAGCCTTGTGATCAGACTCATCAGAGGTTCAGATGTGTCGTCTCAATAACAAAAAAAAAAAAAAAAAACCACTCACATGCTTGTTGTCATGGCATGAAAGGGTCCCCATAAGCTACATAGCCCAATAACAATTCTACTTCTACCGGATTTTTATTTTTTTCTTTCAATGCTGGCCTAATGAAGGCATATGATATGGACCATTCGTTTCTTTTCTTTCAGGTTTTGCAAGATTTTAAACAGGCAACTTTTAATGATAGCTAGCTGTACAATCTTATTTAATCTCTGGCACTCATTTGACCTTAAATTTAATATCTCTCTCTCCCCAATGAAACTCTCTCATATAAAGAAGTGATTGATCCTAGTGGCCCATCTATGGAAAATATGTAAAGCTTATAGGGCCTAGATTTTTCAATAGATACTCAAAATGCAAGCTGAATTTAAGTTAAAAAATAAAAATAAAAACTGAGAAAAATAAGTTAACCTTGAATGGGCCAATTCTTTGACTTTTTCTCTTTCATGAGATATTTAAAGTGCAATTGGTGGCCCCACCTATTGAAAATATGAAATGCTTGTGAGGTTTCATATTTTCAATAGGTACTCAAAAAGCACTTTAAATTAAACCTGAAAAAGGAAAACATAAAAAATAGAAAAGTTGCCTCCCAAGAATAATTGTAAATTTCTCTCACACTGGGAAGCAATTTAGCTGGTGGGATTTAAGTAATCTCGTATTCAAATCTAATTTTCTCAATTTGAGTCCTCAAAGTATTTAAAGCAGCTTTCATCCCTACCAAACATGACGAATTTTTTTAGTGATCTTTATTTAAATCAATGCCAAAAACCCCTAACGAATTTTCTAAATTTGAGCCATGAAGTTTTTTTTATACTAATTCTCATCATTGTCAATTAAGCAACATCCTTTCCTTTTGACTTTTTGGCAATTTATTTTTAGGTCGATGAAGCATACAGGACCCCAAATCAACCTCATACTTAAATCTAATGTTAAAAAATCCAAGCCTTTTTCTCTTCCTTCACGACATAATCCAAAATAAAATGGATACAAATATTAGACACAGAATCTGATTTCCAGATTTGTTCTTGTCCCAAAAAATTACACTTCTAAAAAATACAAAAAAATAAATAAATTTGTAGGGTCAAGTTTTATTGATGGAAGTGGGGAAAAAGAGCCAATGTCACCTTCCTCATCAAATCAGTCCGGATCACTCTCACGTAATTCCAAAGTGTTGCATTTGGATCAACATCCGTTAGGTACTAGCGGCAACTTTTTTTTTGCAGTCTTTCATCTGTCGTTGTCGGCAGCAAAGTCACGTGTTAAATTGGGGGTGGCAAAGGCCTTCCCAACGTTTAAAAATTAATTATTATGGGCCCAAAAAGCAGAGGAGGTTCTCTTTTAACTTCGAGCCCCAGTTGGGACTTGGGACTAGGATAAATTTGAAAAAAAAACATAAATAAATAAATCACTTTCACTTGAAATATGTCGGCCAACCCTGTGGAAAGGGTTTTGACAGGTTTTTTTGTTTTGGTTAGAAAGGGAGTAGATAGGTTGGACTGACCTGGACAAGTCAGGCAGGTGAACTTTTGTCTCATCTACTACTATCATAAAAGATGGGATGTTGCAAAAAAAAAAAAATTACTACACCATGTTGGGCCCACTTCCAACTATTATAATAGAATATAATAATATATTATTATTATATTATAATAATTAACTACTATATATCTATCTCTCTATCTAAAAAGAGGGAATGTTGTAAAAATTTTTTCTTACACCATGTGTGGCCCACCTCCAACTATTATGTCTACTTATGCTTATCTACTACCTACTACTATTATAAAAGAGGCAATGTTGCAAAGTGTTTTCACTACACCATGTGGGGCTCACCTCCAGCTATTATAATAGAATATAATAATAATATATTATTATATTAGAATAATCTCTACTATATATTATCTACTATATATTATTATAATCTACTATCTATCTTCTACTATTATAAAAGAGAGAAAGATGTACAATAATTTCACTACACACTTGCCCAATAAAAAGAGAGGCATGAGAAAAAAGGAAAGGGGAAAGAAAAGAGACAAGAGAGAGTGAATTGGATGGATAAAGATGGAGACATAATGGAAAATTTTTGATTTGTCTAAAATAGACTTTGGGTCGGGCTTGGATTTAGAGGGGTTTTGAGGATCCGGATCAAGATGAGCTAGAAGACTAAAGTTTTGGAATTAAAAACATCTACCCAACGGTACCATAATCTCAAAAATCTAAAATTACAAAAAAAGCCTCCTAAATTCTTTGGAAAATTGCTGACTACCCCTTACTATACCCAAATGAATCCGGATCTAGACCAAACTTGGCACATACGATCATAATAATTCTTTTAATCTCTTCTATTGAGCAGATGCTGATATTTTAAACGTAATAAAATTTCATTTTAATACATTTCAATAAATCGAGTAATTTTTTTTTTTTTTGTTTTCTTTGTTTTTTTTTAAGGTGGTGGAGAAAAGAAAAGGAAAATATGGATAAGATTGGAATCTATCTCAAATCAATATCATAAAATTTTTTTTCTCTCTTCTTTTTTCAATTTTCTTTTAACATTCTTCTTATTCAGATACTACAAGATTTTCAATATAGGGAATTTTGTGAGTATGAGTTTTTTTCCTCTGTAAGTAATTGTATAAGGAAGAACATGACATTTTAACAGATTCTTCATTGACTCTTAGCTTTTTTTTTTTGAATGGAGGGAGTTTTCATACATGTAAGTGAGCATTGTCTACTGAAATTATTATCGTTTGATTGTGTCTTTTTCTTCAATTTTTTTTTAATGTTGCAGTAAAATCTTCATTTTAAGAAAAATGGGTGCAACTAAAGTTAAGAAAATGATGATGAAGAGTTGATTTTTTCTTTCTCATTCCTATTTGGGCCAAAGTTAGGCCTATTGATAGCCTTCGTGCTCTGATAATTTTAATTATATGTCTGTTTTATTTCTTGAATCTTAACTGCATGCTTCCAAATTGTGTGTGTTTTGTGTTTCCTTATGGTAGAACTTTATATTTAGTTCTCACTCTATGTTTGGAATATAAATTTGTGCATAGCATTTAAAATGTAAAATTGATACTGTTTTGTTATGTGAGATACGAAAATGAAAAACTCAAACAAAAATTGTCTTGGTTGAGAAAAGCAAAGTAGACAATAACTAAAAGAACTATGCTATGAGGCATGGAAAAGCTTTTCATTATCTATCAGAATCTGTTTTCCTTTTCCATAGAGTTGAAGGGGAAGGGATTTTTTTTAAGCAGTACAGGTGTAGAGATGGAAACCCATAAAGCATGACAGTTGATGCAGGTGCTACCATTTGGATCTTAAGTAGGCCCCATGAAGTGTGTAGACAGCCTTATATAAATATATATTTTATTATATGTCTATCTATAACCTTATTTTATTTTATCTTATTTATTCATCTATCTACTATTATAAAAGAGAAGAAGTTGCAGTACTTTTTCACTACACACCTTGTGGGACCTACCCTTATAAAAATCATAAATCTGTTTTTATATTATATTATATCTATCTATCTAATTTCTAATTTAATCTATCTAATTATAAATCTATCTCTATATATACCCTTATATAAAAGAGAAGAAAGTGTTATGCTTTTTCACTACACAACTGTGGGCCCCACTTAATATTATATTTTATATTTATTTACCCTTATATAAAAGAGAAGAAAGTGTCATGCTTTTTCTCTACACATCTGTGGGCCCACTTAATATTATTATATTATATATATAATACAAGAGACCTACACATATGTGGGCCCCAATAAAAGAGAAGAACTTGTCATTCTTTTTCTCTACATCTACAGATCTGTGGACCCCACTTAGTATTATTTTATTTATATAAATATAAAATAAAAGAGAATTGCACATATGTGGGCCCCACTTAGTAGAGGAACTTGTCATACTTTTTCTCTACATCTACACATCTGTGGGCTCCACTTAGTATTATTATATTTCGATGAAATGCTTAGCTCAAATGTTCATGAAAAATGTTGTGTTTGAAGAATTTGTACATTTGCTGCAAGAACTCAAATGAGAAATTTCAATTGAGATTTTCATGTATAGAAAATTTCAACTTGAACAAGATTGCTAACATATTGCTTTATAAGATACTAAACCAGTTGATATTTTTCAGTTTATGCTCAACAGTCACAAGCAAAATGAGATTAATGCAAAAAATATAAACGTCCTATACACCTGCATGATATATATTTGTAAGTAAAATGAAACATTAACATACTTCCTTAAAAGTGAACTTTTCATTAGTAAGTAGGGCCGAAATTAGGCACGACAATTTGAGAAACAGATGGCGAAATGTGTCTTGTTCTCTATCATAGACTGGAGATGATGTGAAGAGGCTTAAGGTCTGTTTAGATGCTTCATTTTCTTTGTAGCTAGATAATCTCGGTGTCATAAAAGTTTTTTTTGAATATGCAAGCGTATGCAGATTTTTGTCATGTAAGCTTTTTCTTGATTTCTTCATTCCATGCAAGTTAGATTTCTTTTAAATTTTATTGCTATATATCAAACCAACATCCAATACAAGTTAATAACGGCTTGTCTTATTACTTCTTGAATTATGATAAGGTATTTTATTTTTCCTTTCAAGTTTTTAAGAGTATAATGCAATGGAACCCATCATTTTGATATGCAACTCATGTTTTTAGATCCACCATTTTATGTTGATTTGAAGTGATTGCTTTAGGGCCCCTGTTTTTTTGTTTTAGGCAATTCCTGCAACATGCATTCCTTCATTATCATTCTACGTGCTAAACTTTGTTTGAATGTGCTAATTGTCTTTCTTTATGATTATGCATGCTTCATCCAAGGCATCATTTCAGGCCGAACTAATATTACTTTTGGACTTAATTCTTGTTCAACATTGTAACCACATTACTATAATGCTAGGATAATGAATTTTCCATTAAATTTTCTTAGAAAGTTTGAAGGAAGTAGTTGTGCCCACCCTGAGAGTGCAAGGCTAAAGATCTCTTTGTAGTTGGCTGTCTTGCTTCAAATTATGATATTTGTTTCAAATATTCACTTACTGCAAAATTAGAATGTAACATAACCGATTTATGATACATAAAAAGCTAACAGAAGTGCCACAAATTTACATGGTTCAAAATTTGATAGCGGTGTCATCTTATTTCAAGAAAGCTTTTTAAGTTGTTGCTCTGTCCCTCATCTTGACATATCAATCTTGTTTCTTTCCATAATATTTAAATTTCTTTGTATTGGTATTACCGCCATTCAGTGCTTCTCAACATGAATTTGATATGTATTTGGCGCTAAGTTTTAGACAAATTTTAATGGAAAATAAACCGGGCGATTGATCTATATTGAAATTGGTGAGTGCTTTACTTAATCATGTATGGCCAGAAAAGGTTGGTTCTCAACCTTTTATCAGTTAGTTTCCTTTCATATATCTTGTTATTCCATCTTTTTCTTTCTTTCTTTTTATTGAAGTTTCTACTGAATTTCATAAGAACAATGAGTGATTGTAACTTGCTTAATTTACCAAAAAAAAAAAAAAAAGCTATATGTGAACTGGTCATTCTCCATTGGGATCGTTAATTTTGAGTTTTTCAAGGACTTTATTTTTCCGTATTATCATAATGAAAGAGTGTGTTCCTTACACGTGCATTGCACGTGCAGGGCTCCACTAGTCAATTTAAATGTGTATAAGTTACTAACAATCCATTTAAATGTTTGGGGTTTTAAATAAAATTTAGGGAAAATCTCAAAATGGGACTTGGGTTTTTTTTGGGACATTTCAAAACAGGACAAAATAAGTGCCTCATTTCAAAATGGGCCTTAAATTTTCCAAACACATTTCAAATAAGGACAAACTGCCCCTGGGCCTGAGGTTGCAATGAATAGAAAGTAGAGGCTAGGTCCTGTCTTCTCCGACCTCTCATTCCACCATTTTCGATTCAACCTTGGAGAATAAGTCTGATTCGGGAGAGCTTGATGATCGGAACCTCGTCCACAGAGTGGATCTCCTCATCAAATCTGGTGACTACTTGGATTCTCTTCCGTCCGATCAGCAGCTTATCGAGGACGGATCCAATTGGGTTCACGAGGCGTAGAAAAGTATTTGAGAAATGGCGGAACCGATCTGATACGCTATGGAACTGGCCATTATAGTAGACGAGAGTGTCTGACTGGAGGCTTATGTTGCGTGTAATTTCATGCGGTGCGGAATGGTGAAAGTAATGGCTTCTTCGAGGAAGCCAACCTTTGGGAAGATGATGAGGAAGAAATATCCTTTTTCTTTTATTCCGTCTCTCTCTTACATCATTTTTTTGGAATGGAGTTCATTGCATGCACTAAAAGAGAGCTGCAACAAGAAAAAAACTCATGAGAGCAACAGCAACAAGAATAGTAAGCAACCAAAAACAGAGTCCCCTCGTTGACCTGAACCACTCCATCTCGTTGGGATTAGCAATTGCCTCAATATCTTCATTACCAGCAGCATTCACCTTCTGTTTGATGTAAATATCATAGGCTTCATGTGGCAGATAATCATTTCCAAAATTCTGATTCGCCATTCTAGTTTATCTTGGGCCAACTTAGAAGCAGGGAGTGCTCTAAGCTCAGTTATGACAAAAGTCTTGCATTGGCTTCTAACCCAACACAATCATCCTTCTTTATCGGGGCTTCAGAATAGCAGCTAAATCATTGTTATAATGTATTAGGATTTAAAACTGATAATGAACGGAGAAGATAAGGTAGTAAATACAAGATCACAAACACAATACAAAATAATAGTGGTAAAAAAGAATATGTAGGGGATGTGGAGATCACTTAAATTCCAAAAGAGGCTAAAGAGCTATCTCCTTTTCTCTCCCCTTATCTTTGAGACTTTGACCAGAATAAAACACCACTCTCCTCTCCATGATTCATCATAACCGAGAAAAGAGCAATCATAGGCCTTTTCCACACAAACACCCTCCAGGCCTCCACTACAAGCCAATGTCCCTTTACCATCTTTTGTACCCAACATCATCGCTTTGACTAGAAGACAGAAGACCCATGAAAGCAAAACACCACAAATCATTACATCCAATGGCACATGTGGTGGGTCACTCTCTATTGAAAATGAAATCACTGCATGTTCCCTACAGAAAGGAAAAGGAAAATATCTATTGTGACCTTCATGCAAAAGACTAGTTAACATTTAGTGTAGAGCACATTTTTAGAGTTGTTTCTAATGTGCTTTAATAAACTATTGCAAAGCCGTAGAGGTGGGTGGTTTTGCACTTTTCATTACCTAAGACAATAGACGCAAAGAACTGAAGAAGTTCATGAGAAGATTAAAAAGCTATGGATGTACATAAACGATAAACTTCTTGAGTCAACAAATAAAATCGCCAAGCATAAATGTGATTGAGGGCACTGAAATCACACTTTTATCAATTTTAATAGAACAGAGCACTACGTCAAAAATGCTGGAAAATGACCCCTACGCTTTGGTTTTACCGACTGACGTGGGCTGTCTTTTTTTTTCGACGGATAATCAACTGTTAGTGATGGCCCGTGGCAGTCGTTAATGGAAAAAAAAATCCAAAATCCCGGACATATTTGGGCATTCTCTGCACCGCGAGCCCTTTCAAGCTTTTTCCCTCTCTCCTCCCTTTTTCAGTCTCTCCAGACAATCAAACCCTAACCCTAGAGAAGAAAGCAGTGGACGACTTCAAGGCCATCGATCCGACCTCTCTCCTGTCGGATTCACTACTCCTCCGCATCTTCTCTCTCCTCCCCTCCTCCCAGTACCTCCCAAACTCCCTCGTCTGCAAGCGCTGGCTCGCCCTCCACGGCCGCCTCCGCCGCTCCCTCAAGCTCCTCGACTCCAGCAGCTTCACCTCCCGCTTCTCCGACCTCACTGAGATCGACCTCATCGCCGCCTCCGTCCACTCCCAGTCCCCTCGCAGCAGCTCCTACATCTTCCTCACCCTCCCCATCCACTCCGACGACTCCGCCGCCCGCTTCGTCCTCGACGAGCTTTTCCTCCCGCCGGATTATATCGACATCGGACTCAGAACCCTCTCCAGCGGCTGCCCCAATCTCTGGAAGCTCACTCTCATCGCCGAAACCAAAGCTGGCCTCGCCTCCATTGCCGCCGAGTGCCCCACCCTTCAGGAGCTCGAGCTCCACCGCTGCACCAACGATGTCCTCTCCACGATCGCCTCCTTCGAGAATCTCCAGATCCTGAGGGTAATTGCGTTTGTTGAGGGATTGTATGACGATTCGTCGATTTCGGATGTTGGGCTGACCATCTTGGCCCACGACTGCCGGTGTCTGGTGAAGCTGGAGCTGAGCGGCTGCGAGGGGAGCTACGAAGGCATCAGTGCCATCGGGCCCTGCTGCCCCATGCTGGAGGAGCTGACACTCTGCGACCACTGGATGGATGGCGGGTGGCTCGCCCCCCTCTCCTTCTGCGGCAATCTGAAGACGTTGAGGCTGGAAGGATGTAAGAAGGTGGACGCCAATCCGGGTCAGGTGGAGCATCTGGGATTGTGCCTAGCCCTCAAGACTTTGCAGCTGCGGCGGTGCCAGCTGCAGGACAAGGAAAGCCTCAGCACCTTGTTCATTGTCTGCGCGACTGTTCGGGAGATTATCTTTCAGAATTTTTGGGGATTAGACAATGACATGTTCTCCATTGCCTCTATTTGCAGGTATTATGATGAATTCTTCTCTTGATAATTATGTAGGATTTGAATTTTGTAATGTGTTTGTTGGCTTGGGTTACTCCAGCACTCTGCAATGTTGTAGACTTTCTTATTGAAGTTAGTATTACATTGAAAACAAGCATAGATAGATGACTGGAATGTTGGGTTTAAGTAGTATTCAAGAATATGATCAAGTGTGGAGTATCTTTCATGTCAAGTTACAAGCTGAAGAGAATGTTTGAGACTTTGATTGAGAAACTTAAATGTCTTTGAGGATTGTGGGTCTACAAAGACGAAATGGGAGCATGGGTGTTCTCAATGATGCTTTAATTTTAGATGTTGCTGTCACTCTAGGTTTGTGAAATATATAAATGTTCAGATACTTTTAGCTGTTCATTGATCTAATGATCTTGCACTACCATCATTCTCAATATGTATTTCTTATCTAGAATGCTATAATTGAAATGGATACAGGGGGTGTTATCCCTTTGACTCCTCTTCTCACAATGCAGAATGTTTAATTGTTTAGTTTGTCTATCTACGTAAATTCTGTTTATGAATTCATCCTTGTAGCATTGCAAGCCTCTTAGATGTTGGTTAAGTCTCTTTGGGACCAGTCCCTTAGCTGGAATACCGGAAAAAAAAAAGTGCAACGTGGGATGATTGATACCTGTGCAGGGATGATCCTTTTGCACCAGATTTTATGAATGTGTTTCCGATGGGCAAAGATAAATTTGATGGGTTGCTTGTAAATCTTTATTTCAGTCTTATATCTTCAAATGGGTCTCATTCAATAGCCTTTCCTATTTCAAATGATCTATGTCGAGAGAAGATGAGAAACAAATATAACCGAAATCATGTCCCTGTTGCATAACCCTGGCACTTTAAACTGACAGAGAAACGTGAAATACGTTAAAAAGTAATAATAAGGTGAGGCTGCTGAACATGGGCGGTTTGTAGTTATCAAAACTAGTCTCTTTTGATTACTGGTCTTGATTCAGAACTCTAGCTTTTGTTTCATTCTCAGCTTGTACTAACAAATCGTACCTGCACTCTCATGTCTTACAGGAGATATTTCAATAACACGTGACAATCAGTGGTTTGGCATCAAAGTGGCTTCTTTCTTATTTTTCTCCGTCCTCTTATTCTATAAGTTGTTCTTGTCATATGTGAAAGTTGTTAGGTGTGTGATCCTAGAAATTGGCTTGTACTGTTAACTATGGATTCATCAATGTGCTGTTAACTTGTTATGTTCGTTGCTTGATTTCAACTAGATAGTGCTATGTTGTCCTTGACTTTCTCCTTTCTGGGGTAGTAAATGAGGTTTGCCTGCTCTGCTCAATTAGGCCAAGGCTGAAGCTAAGCTCATGTAATAGTCAGTTTGAGCTCCAATGGCCTCACTTGTCTCATCAGTCAAACTAGCTTTGGAGCATATGTTGCTTAGCTCGGCTTAAACTCGGCCATTTAGGTGGTTGGTTCAGTTCTTTATATTTTTAGCATATATATTATAATATAAAGATAAAATAGGGATTTTTTTAATGGCAAAATGTTGTATTAAAACAAGGTAAGAACACCCCCAAAAGAATACAAACACCTCAAAGGGTGCAGCATAATCAAAACAGCCAGCAAGCCTACAGGAGGCAAAGTAGAAAAAAAAATATCAGAAAAATGAGGAGAACGTACAGAAGAGGAAAGAACTAGAGTATTAGATGGCTGTAACTTATTCCTGAAGCAAATCTTTCCAGGAAGAAACCCTTCAACAGCTTGCCCTTCAGAGTTGAAGGAAACAGGGAGAAAGATCTTTGAAAAATGTAGAGGTCTGCCACTAGCTATTTTGGTCTTAGGGGGTTGTCTTAGCAAGAAGAGATAAGACATTGAGTGCATGGTCTAGAGTTCTTGAGGGTGTAACTTCAAGCTCTGATCAATGTAAGGAAATATTAGCTTTGAGTTACAGGGATTTGCCTCATTACCTCAAACCAGGCTTTTTATATTTCGGCCTTTTCCCAACAGATTATGAAATCCATGCAAGGAGACTAGCCGGGCTGTGGATTGCAGTGGGTTTTATTCAGCAGAGAGAGACTGAGAACATGAAATTGGAAGACATTGCAGGAGGGTACTTGGAAGAGCTAGTGGACAGGAATGTGATTCAAGTGGCGAGAATGAGGTCTAGTGGAACTGTTAGGACATGCCGCATCCATGACATTTTCCATGAATTCACTATATCTGAAGCTGGAGAAAATAATTTCTTCATAATCCACAATGATAAAGGCATTGAATCATTTTCAACCAGTGCGAGGCTACTTGCACTACGTCAAAACTGGCATAGTTTGTGATGCCCTTTGATCTTCAAGGCAACACATGCCCTGTGCTTATTGATTTTAATTGTCATTTTATTATGCATGCATGAGTTAATTTTTTTGGAAGGGTATATATGAGTGATTTATGATAATATGAATGTTTCAGAAGCTACTACCAAATCGGTTTTGAGGCTGATGGGTCTAAAGGGGTTGACATTGTACCATTTGAAGAGCCATTTGCAGGTTTGTTGACCAAATCTCTCTCTCTCTCTCTCTCTCTCTCTCTCATGTGATGCTTGGTAATTCCAGTATTAAATTAGTCATAATGGGTTCAATTTAAATTGAATAAGTCTTTTCAACTGACAAAAGAACTGTGAGTTATTTAAAACATTTTTTAGTCAGCAACACCACACATTGCATGCTGGTATGTAATAGAATATTGGGTTCCATTAACTTTGAATGGTTTTCTCATCAAGGGGTGCATGATAGCCTCTCTTTTTTTTTTCCTTCATTTCAAAGATGCGTTGTAGGTTTCTTTTTTTTAATTTCAATCATTTCACTCCTCATGCTGCCTTCATGGAAGTTCAGTTATTGTGATTCTGCAATGCTTAAATCCTTGTATACGAGAATCACGTTTAATTCATAAGTGATGCAAACAGAGAAATTCCAGTAGCAGAGGCAATGAGGTATCAAATTGAAGTACAGAGGCAACTGCATGAACAACTGGAGGTAGTAAAGCTAGTGTGGATACTGTATGAGTATTGAGAATGTTAGTATATTTTTAAAATATCCCAATTTTTTTTTACAGGATGCAAAAAATCTGGATCAACCGTTTACTCGCACTTCTTGGCCACTCATAAAAGGAAGGATGAATCAGCATCAAGCCCCCATGTGGTGAGAGCCATTTTACTATAATTGGTAAATAGGTTATTAATTTGAATTGCTAGTTGAGAACCCTCTTATTTAATATTCGTGGTATATGTGTGAAGTAAATCATTGAAGCGCTATGGTTGAGTGGTGAATGTACAACAGAGAAAGGGAGATGAATGGTGGAAGGGCACTTGTAGTGGTGAATGACTAATGACGTAGTGGTGAATGACTTTGTAGTGTGTTGGGGCATTGGGTTGTTTATATGAAGTGTTTCTTTTTTTGTTATGTACAGGTACTTAGCAGGTTGTAAAAAAAAAATTGAATGTTACATGTACAGGGGAGATTATGCCGAAATTTCGAGAAATCTTTTACATTAGAAATTTTTCTTAGGCACATTTTTATGAAGTATACGTTAATGTTTGTCAAAATGTATTTATGCTTCTTATTTATCCTTTTTTGTTACTGTAGGATGATGTTATTACTGCATATGAATATGACAACTCGGTTGCTCAAGGTGATTTAGACCTTGATGCAATTACAAAGGTATCTTTTTATTAGTTGTTGATCATAATATCTTTTAATGTTAGTAATCTTTAATTTTGTGGGTTTTATGGTATACTCGGTTTTTTTTTTTCATAGGTCTTTGGTCGTGATAGCCGAGGACGCGTACATGGCGTAGGCATTGTTTGTCAACTGAGGAGGAAGGCTGCTATATTATCGTTATAGATGAGATTTTGAAGTTTTACGTAGAGTTGTTGGGTGGAGAAAAGACTTTTGGGGATCTCACCGTGGGTGATATCATTTCATGGTCCACATATAGAACCGTGCTTGGCTAGTTTCAAAGCCCACATGATTTACTGTCAAATAACTTTATTTGTAGTATTTACCTTGATGTGTGCTATCGTGAACATGAACGTGGTTTTTGTTAATTTTTTACCATTTAATATAACTACTTTGATGGTTTAAATTTTAAGTGGATGGACGATTTCTTAGCTTATTTGAGTTGTTTATCTGATGGATAATGGATGTTTGTATGGTTGATGTTAATTTACAGTTTTGAAAATTATAGGATTTTTATTAGAAAAATATAAATTTTAAAAATTAATTATGAAATTTTTTTTTAAAAACCCCCCTAAAAAAACGACTGCTCCAAGCAGTCGTTAATTGAATGATAAGTCCTTTTTTATATGGTTTTTAAAAAAATAATTTACAAAATTTTCGACTGCCGAAGTCCGTCTTAAAAAAAATGACTGCCGCGGGCAGTCGATAATCTGACAAATTTTTGACTGCTAACAGCAGTCGTTTTTGGAAAACGACTGCGATATTAACGACTGCCCGTTCGACTGCTCTTAGCAGTCGTTTTTTAAGAAAAATGACTGTCGTCGACAGTCATTTTTCGGCCTTTTTGACGTAGTGGAGGGCACTGAAATCATCACTTCAAAAGACAAAAGAAAACTAAAACATAAGCCCTAATGTGCAAAGAGAGGAATGAAAAGAAGAGAGGAAACTGCACAAACCCTAGCTAGAGAGGGAGCGGGAGAGAGAAGCGACTGAGAGAGGGAGAGAAAGTTACCTGAAGTCCGACGAGAAATGCGAGAGATCCGTGCTGCACTCGAAGGAAGAAGGGTTTCGTCAAAGAGGATAGGCCAGAAGAAGGAAGGTCAAAAGAGGATTTGGGTTTTTTTTTTTTTCGTTCTACCTCTTGATATGGGGTGAGGATTTTTTTTATGTGGGGCGTGGGCCAAGGCCCAATAGTATTTGAAGAGGATTTCAAAATTTGACCTAGGGCGACTGCCCTAGGTCATGAAAACGTAGGTCCACCTCTGGCTGTTGACAACATTGGAAGCTTTGATCAGGAGGAAAGGGATTTTGTCAGACCGGAGGCAAGCGGGTGACCAGACTATAGAGGCAACGGCACACGTTTTTGTGGCCAGCGAGAGGTCTGCGTGGGTTTTATAGAGAGGATTTTAGGGTTTTGGCAGGGAATGTTGTGATTTTGGAGAAAGAGCGATGTTCATGGGAGGAATGTCGGAGAGGACCGGACTTGTCTCTCCTTTTCCATTCACTGCAACCGATTGTGATTTTGGAGAAAGAGCGAAGTTCATGGGAGGAATGTCGGAGAGGACCGGACTTGTCTCTCTTTTTCCATTCACTGCAACCGAAGGGCAGTTTCACGATTTAAAAATTGACACAGGAAAATTTCCCTAGGCGGTTTCGGATACAGCTGACTGTCCTTATTTGAAATGTAATTAAACACTAAAGGTTTATTTTGAAATGTGGTTTTTATTTTGTCCTATTTTGAAATGTTCAAAAAACTTAGGCCCCATTTTGAAAATTTTCCTAAAATTTAAGGATTATGATCCTTGGGTGCATTTGGCATCGTGCCATTTGGATGTTCACACGTTCCCATGAGATAAGGGTATATAAAACATGTTTGGTATGTGTAAATGATTGTTCTGAATTTTGTTCTTATGAGAAAGAATTTCAAAATCTTAATCCGCCAGTATAAGAAAGTTGGAAAAAAAAACTTTATTTTTTTAAGGAATAACTTGCTGGCACAATTGTTTATTTCTTATCTCCTGCATTTTAAAGAATATCATTTGAAGATTCTAAATACTCACTTATCCTAAATGTAGGCCCCATGCTCACAATCCCAAAGGAGGTGGCCCCATTTTATAATTCTTAGAGGTGGGTCACATAGTCACAATCACAAAATGTGGGCCCCTATTATAATTCTACAATGGTGGGACCATATTATAAATCATTTATAAAAGTATGCATCACATTGTAATTTCTCTAAGTGGGTCCCGTGTCCATAATCACGTTTTAATGGTGGCCCCATGTTCGGATTTCTAAATGTGGGTACCACATTGTAATTTTTTAAAGGTGGATCCTGTGTTCACAATTAACAAAAAGTATGGCCTCACATTTTAATGATGGCCCCATGTTCGGATTTCTAAATGTGATTACCACTTTGTAATTTTTTAAAGGTGGGTCCCGTGTTCACAATTAACAAAAAGTATGGCCCCACATTATAATTCCTATAAAGGTAGGCCCACATTGTAGATTTTATAAATGTGCTACCCCCATGTTCTAATTTTTAAAGGTGGGTACTACATTCTAATTTTTAAAGGTAGGCTATCTGTCTACAATTACAAAAATGTGGCTCCACTTTGTATTCATAAATATAGGTCACATGGCATGTTTACAAAATGTGGACCCACATTGTAAATCCTATAAATGTGAGCCCATATTCTAATTTCTAAAGGTGGATTCCATATTTACATTTACAAAGAGTTAGCCTACATTATTATTCCTATAAAGGTGGGCTCACATTATAAATTCAGTGGATATGGGTTCCATGTTATAATTTTTAAAGGCGGGTACTACGTTGTAACTTCTACAAGTGGGTCCCATAAATGATAATAATAGTACTACAAACAATAAAGGGTGAGGTCCTATATTGTAAATCCTATATTTGCTCATTTAAGCAAGACTTTTATAATGTTACCAAAACAAGTTCTGTACAACATATTTTTAGTAGAGAAACAAGTTCCGTACAACATATTTTTAGTAGAGTAATTTAATATAATGTTGCCAAATAAGTTTTGCAGAGCTTAAACTTGGCACAACATGATCTCAGCACAACCTAGCCTGAGCACAAAAGTGGAAACAATACGAGAACGATGCCAAACACGGTGTCTAAGGTTCCAAAATGGTAAGTCAGAACAAACTAAATTTATAGTCCAATACATGACTTTGGATGAGATAGTTGGCACTATCAAGTGAAGGTTTTTTTTTTTTTTTTTTTGAAGTCAAGCTAATCACATATTCCTAATATATTGGAATCGGGATCTTTTGTTGTTTTTTCCAATAGTGACTGTGGAGAGGCCAATCAGGGTCTGCCACATCACCGTAGGGAGCCTACCAATGCATATGGGCTAGCAGGCTCCCCACGATGTTATAGCGGAACCTGATTGGCTTCCTCACCGTTACCGTGGGAGGAAACCTCAGAGGATCCGGACTCAATATATTGGTATGCTTGTGGGCCTCACAGTATCTATCACATATCAAATTTTCTAGTGTAGAAAAAATCTTTCTCCTGCTTAAGCGGTGCAGAATTCAAATTAAAAATTGACTGTACTTAATCAAACGTCAAAAGCCCTAAAATGGAATTTTGATACAGCGTGGGATGCAGACTTCGAAGGAACTGCTAATGATAAATCTTGATGCTTGTAAGTATAAAATTCTTCACACAACAAGCCAAATGCTTGTTTGTTTGGGAGATTTTGAAAATGTGGAGATGAGGAGAGTTTTCTACTTGAAATAAAATGGGCTTGGTTGAAAGTTCTAGAAGTTGGCTTGGGTCAAGTCGAGTTAACAGGGTTGACCTACATTCAATGTAGGTTATGCAGGTCAAGTCAAGTTGACCCTGCACATCGTGGAGTTTTAGAGTTATTTGACTCGTTTTAAATAGGTCAAATGCACGTTTAGCTTTCAACCAGTAGACTACCCAGGTCAACTAAAACCATGCACACTTGACCCGACCTATTTGTCAACCGTACTCATAAGGCCACACCCGACTCTAAATGCAAAATAATACTAATATGACTATGTTAAATAGTATTTTTATTCATCTACTAATGTTTTAGGTTTCGATTGAATTGATTACCGCGGAAAATTATAAGGGCCCGTTGTTTTGCTGGAATTTAAAGACCCATACATAATGAAATTCGTGGGAATACCTTTGAACTTGAGCATCCAAGAATTCCATCAGAAGTTATAAAAGTCGGAATTCCATAATTTCCAAATGACTTTTTATATTGCTAGAATTCAAAAATTCTAGTAAAAAAAGATGGCATTTGAAAATGCTAAGAAAAAAAATCATATCATATTCAAAAACTCCCAATTCAGTGAATTCTTGGCAAAAATTCTAACAAGAGAAACATCCCTGGATAACTACAAGATGAACTCCAGTCCAAACTTTGGCTGCGGTAGTCCTCTGAAGTCCTCTGATGATAGGAAGATCCCTCCCGGTACTCATTTTTCTATCTTTCAAAAGATGCCTCCCAATTCTTTTGGCATGGTACATTATCCTCTTTTTTAATGCCTTCATATAGGGTTTATCTTGCTCTGGTTGGTGGTACGTTCGAACAAGTGGCTGCCCTTAAGCTGGGGAACTCTTCCAGTGCGTGTGAGGTAAACTGTAGTATTCTTTATTTTCTAGTAGAAAGTGAATTCTCAGTCTGATTGTCCTTTTTAAGGGCCTTTTTTATGTACATGCGAGTCTAGATACCTCAGCATCCAATCAACAGCCAGAACGATTCCACAGAATCACTGTACATGGAATTCAAATTCCAAAAATGACTAAACCATGCACATGGCAAGCCCGTACATTGGTGGTCGTAATCTTTTCATTGTACCAACCCATCTTTTTAATATAATACAAATGAAAAAGATCATTACATTGATTAGCTGAGCTCCTGCCGGCTTATTTTCTGGATGACAAAAAGTTTCGAAAATCGATGCCAAATGAATTAAATTAGTACAGTATCTGACTTCCTCATTTCTCAGTTGAAGGTGGCTCCTTGAGCCTTTATCATAGAGAAATATTGGGTTAAAAAGAGTGGAGCGCTACAGTGGAGCCCACTTAATCAAATCCTTATCAACCTAAATAAATTCCCTCCACTTATATGGTGTAGTTTTACATTTAATGTCAACCCAAATTTCTTCCACAGTATTGAAGATATCCATATAATTTGAGGGAGTTTATTTTGAATGGTGAGGATTTTAATAGTGGGACCGGATCCACTGTGGAGTTACACTCTAGGTTAAAGCCTCAGTGCATCCGGATTATTCTCAGTTTTGACCCGATTGGAATCTCTCTCTCTTATCTTCAGAGACTGGCTTCCAGTACTTCTTGTTTGCAATTTTATATGGGGTGGTCTAGAGCTCCATTCAAGGCACAAGGGAACAGCAACCCCATGCTCAAGCCAGGAAAGCCCCTCTATTGCAGAGTCTTCTACCTCACCTTCGTCCACACCAAGTTCGATCACCTTCACCTAGCGAGTTCCGGAGTGGCTCGGGTCGCTTTTCCGGTGTCAAGCTTTCATCTACAGGCTGCAGAGGAACTTGACGCGCCAGAGCTCGTGTTCTTCGTGATGGATGCTTTAGTTTGCTTGGCAATGCTTGATTTCTGTGAGCTAGTTGAAAGAGACTTCATACTATTGAAAGGTACAATATTGCAGAGCTCTGTTTCACACAGTCACAAGCTGTTGGTTGTTGCAGAGATTTTTCTTTTTTTCTTTTTGGGAAACAGAAACTTGAATGCTTCATTTTCTACCCATTTTCACTTCCTATTGTTTGGTGCCAAGACTTTTTTTTTCTTCCTTTTTTCTTGAGAAAAAATGCATTTTACCACTTCTGTTAGGAATTACTATTTCATTTATTTAGATTTTTTCATAAAACAAAAACTTAAGATTTCACTTTCTATGGTTTCACTTCTTATTGTTTGGTGTAGCAAAATTTTGTTGGCATTGAAATGTGATTTAAGCTCTTGTATAAGCCAGAAGAAAAGGATCAGAAATCGCTTTTAGCAAAAAACTATGAAAAATGGTTTTGACCTCCTTGATCAAAATATGTTTTTTGAAAAAATAAAGAAAGATGGATGAGAATTCTTTTACCTTAGAAAACAAAATAAATAAAAAATGTCCATTTGAACAATAGAAAATCACTCTTCTTTGAAAACCATATTCATGTTCCCAAGAACATGTTCCACAAAAGCAAGGCCTTTGGGCATGCTTGTATTGATACTTGTCCCAAGGACTTCATTTCCATAATGATCTGATTCTTTGGTGGAAATTAAAAAAATAAACCAATTTTCTTTTGTACAGTTTCCGTTTTGATTGTTTAGTATGGTGAAGATTCTTCCTTGGTGTACACCTCTCAGGTAGAATCTGCAAAATTTTTTTTTTTTTTTTTTCAGGCGTCAGACTTCCAATCTACTTTATTCAAAAATTACAAAAGATGCTTTCTCAAGAAATAAGGGAAGTCGGTTCAAAAAAAATATTACCTTGGAATAATGAAGAATTATTCTCCATAAGAAATCATTTTTTTTTTTAATTTTTGAAAAGATTCTTAACACAAATGTACTTTGCCAATCTTCCAATGATGAGGCGCCCCCCCTCAAAATAACTATGGATCAATCTCCAGCTATAGCGCTGATAATGTGGGACTTGGGAAGGCTGTGTAGCATTTTTCAAAGGGAGAAAGATAAAAATTAAACACATATATACTTTTAAGGCCATTAGGTTTTGAAATTAACAACTTGAGCAGCATCATCACCAGTTGAAGACGTGGAAAACCTCCTTTGGCAGATTCATCTGTTTAGTTGGGTCATCATTGTTCATCATGTTTGGATTAGAGTGGCAAAATAAGGAGAAAACTACTTTTGCAACTCTTCAAAATAAAAGGGC
Organism: Persea americana; assembly: GCA_029852735.1. Classification (NCBI taxonomy): domain Eukaryota; kingdom Viridiplantae; phylum Streptophyta; class Magnoliopsida; order Laurales; family Lauraceae; genus Persea; species Persea americana. Next base: position 56,677,343 of record CM056812.1, read on the forward strand.
GATGATTAAATGATTCATCATCATTAAAGCCTTATCCCCACTTTGTTGGGTGGGTGGTATGAATTATGTTTTTCCATTCTGATATATCTTAAGCCAAATCTACAAGTAGGTTGTACTTCTCCATAATTATTTTTACTACATCTATCTACGTCCTCTTTAGCCTACCTATTTTCCTTGGTGGGTCATTAACCCGTACGGCTAAACTCTTTCATGATTAAATGATTCATCATCAATTAATTAAATGAGTAAATATCATTATTGTTAGGAAAATATTCGATCTAAGGAGGAAAGGTATTATATCTAGCCCCTTTAGAGAAAACCATTTCCCTCCTAATTTCCTCAAAGAAGTCCTTAAGATGGGAATTGGTTTTCTACAAAAAAGTTCTGTTTTCCCATCCCCCACTCTTCTCTTCCGAACAACCCTTGATTAGAAGTCAAATACAATCGGCTGGCACAACTATTTACATGGTTTATTGTTCATTTAGATTTTCATTTCTCCTGTTATGTAGATCCCAGGTGCTACAATGACGGATATCTCAACACCCAAATCGTGCGCAGAGAGTTGGACATTGTAATGGAGATTGACCTGCGTGTGGAAAGAGAGATAGTAGAGACTGGGGAAAGAGAAAAGGGAGTGAGTTGATGCTGCTGATATCAAGTACGTACTGATACCTTTGCTCCAGCAACGGCCCACGTGCCCATTATTCTCCAAAGTTTTCTTTTCTCTTTTCTCATTCATGTTATTTTGAAAATTTTGATCACTATTTGGAAAAACTGATAAATGTCCTTCCTTGGGTGTTGTCTACTTTTAATGTGGTAGCATGGTGTGACTCTAATAGTTAATTTCGTGGGTTACTCTTATATTTTGTAGTTGAATGTTAGATTTCATACAATTTTAATATAATGCCCCTTGATTTCAATATTTTATTTTGAAATTTACTTTCAAGTTGATATCCTTTTATAAACTTTAATTATTTTCTCCATTTGATGTGTCAATTGATTCGGGCTTCATAAAAATTATTAATTTATTGCCTTTTTAAAAGCTTTTAACTTGTCAATCTCTTATTTTAAGGCTTTTGCATTTTTTATTTTTTAAGATTTTTTGCTTGATCCTAATCTTTGCATCTGTTAATTGCATCCATAACTTCAATAAATTCAATATTTTGTAAAGCTTTCAATGCATGATACGATGTGCTTTTTTCTACCATCTTCTTGGATGAATTCAAATATAGCCCGTTTGGTAATTTTACTTTTAAAATCAAGTGAAATGAAGTGAAGTAAAGTATCAAATCAAGAGAAAATAAGATATAAGTGGGTTATGATGATATTTTATTTTGAGTTGTTTTGTATGAAATTTTTTTAACTTTTTGTATAGAGAAGTAGAGTTTTTTTGTTTTTTAGTGGATAAAGGTGGTTGCTTTTTGACCTTTTTTGGAAAAAGATAATGGGAATCTTGAATTAAAGTACTTTGATATAACATTTTATTTGTAAAATAGAGGCTTTACTTGACTTTCACTATTCTAGTAAAGTGCCAAACGGGAGTAGATATACGCATTGCGTACTTTAAAAGCTGTGAAAAACATTGCTCATGTATAAATTAGCTTTTTCTGAGATACATACACAAAGGGAGATATTCAAGCATTGGTATTGACTGTAGTGACATAATTTTTTCAAGAGATTTTCCCATCATTTTCCTGAAACTAAATTCATTCTTTAACACAATCCAAACAAGGTAACTCATGTGTAAAAGATTTTCGTCAAGATTATATATAAATGCGCGGCATTGTTCCACAAAAAAATCAACAATTGAGTTCTATTACAAGATTTTTGTTCCGCAAGGCATCACTCCTAGAAATGTTCCACTGATGAATTATTTGAAATAACCAGGCAAATACATTCTATCTGTGGATGCCAAACCGGCCCTCAGTATTTAGCAGAGCGTTTTTTGCTATACATTTTAAAGTGCATTATTAGAAAGATTGGATTTTGCTTTAATAACTTGCCTCAGAGAAGAATACTTTGACTGAATTTTAAATTGATTGGATAATACTAAGATGATTATGACTTCTAAGAGGACTCGGATAATAATATTTTCACTTGGATACCATTTGTGTTTTGAAATCATGCATGCATGCTACACTATCATGCATGAGATACTAATGTTGATCGACTTTATTATATAAGCCACAGAAAAGAACACTTGACATGGTTGTACAAATTTTGTTACCGAACAGAAAAGAACACTAGATACCATTTGTGTTTGAAAAGAACACTTGACTACATGGATGTATAAATTCTTTGTAATATTTGATTTTTTTTTTTGGTAAGGATTTGATTGGAAATAGTCAATGGTTATTCATAAAACATGATAAAGATCAATCATCCAAAATAGAAAACTTAATCATAACCCTAACACAGTATAATCCTAATCGTATATAATAGAAATAGAAAACCTACTACTACATTAAAAATAAGATGATAGTCATAAACCCTATTATAATCTGACCTCATCCTTCCTATCAAACATAGCCAACCATTACAATATTCTCCATCAAGAGTGAGCTGCGATATGCAATCTCACATCTGTCGACTATCATAAGAAGATATCACTAGACACTGTTAAAATTGTTGAAACCTTGGCCCGAACCAAACGCTCTAACATGGTCCTTGAGCGATCTCTTGTGCTTGAAGTCAGAACCACAGTAGCACAACCAGAGCTTCCCACAGTTTTTCTCATGGATCCTCCAATCGCCCTTAACGGCCAAGAGCTTGCCGCACTTGCAGCACATGAATGGCTTCATCCCATGCTTCCTCTTGTAATGAGTCTGCAAGGTGCGGAAGTCCTTGAGTGGCTTTGAACGAGGGTGTTCGACGTTGTTCCTGCACCCCAGTGTGCAACAGTAGCATGGGTTGCCAAAGATGGCCCTGGGTTGAGCTCCGCTAAGTGACTCGGGCCCTCTCCGATATTGCGAACCGTGTCCCCACAAGTGCATCTGCAACACGAAGTACAACCTATACACAATCAACCCAAGGTGGTCAGGCCTCAAAAGGGATCATAAATAAACACAGTTTGAGACCCAAGAGGCTTGAGAACCATTTTAAATAGTCTCAAGTGAAAGGTGGACACATGTATGCCTGTGGAAAATGTTTTGATTCATCAAATAATAGAAAATGATAACTCAAAAGGGTTAGCAAAGTGGTCAGGACCACGGATCTTCTCTCTTTTGGAGTTAGAGGTCTTGGCATTGACCCTTCATTCGCCCCTCTTTAGGAACCAAAGGTTGAGTCCACTTGTGCTACCACCTTAGAGCCACAGAGGTTTTACCGAGCTTCTCTTTAGGCCCGTATGGATTAACCTTGGCCAAAGGGTTGGGAACCCTATGTTAGCAAAAAACTAAAAAAAAGTTAGAAAATGTAGTTTTCAGTTTTCATTTTCTATTGAAAGAGAATAACCATAATAATAAAATGCCCTCCAAAATAAAATGGGACAGGTAAACGCTTCCCCTAGTGCAATAAATTTGAATAGATGTTGGTAGCGCGTGTGCCACCTGCAAGTTGTTGCAACGATTGAAGGTTTTGTAGCATAGATGACATGAGAAGTAAGCGAAGGCGGTGAGTATTTGAGCTAGAGTAGGTATCCAATACAGAGTAGCTTTGAGCATCTGATCCTCTTTTTCCTCATTTGATTTTGCGGGTTCATTGGGGCAGTTTGGGAGGCCAATTTGCAATGCTACAGTGACATTGTTGTCTTGATGTCCATCTTCTTGCCCCGGTAGATTTTCTTGTGAAGATGGATGATGGGGGCGAAGCAGGCAGCTGATTAAGGGTAGTGGCTCAAGAGGCTCCTGACTCATTAGACTCAATGACTCATTCATGAGCTGATCAGCCTCATGCACTGGGTTAAAATCTTTGGACTTCTTGCCAGATGAAATTGGCTTTGAATCCATGAAACTGAAGGCTCGAACAGTACAGGGGTATTGTTGTTGAGGCATACAACCTTTTTCCTAGTTCTTATATAGCATACACAGACACACACACACACACACAGAGAGAGAGAGAGAGAGAGAGAGAGAGAGAGAGAGAGAGAGAGCACGACCCATCCAAGTTGGGTTAGATCGGGTTTTGGGCCATTCAAAATCTAACAACATTTGTAGTAAGGAAAGATGACCCTAAACTCGAACCGAACCTGATTCATCGAAGCTGAAACCTGGCCCAACTTATAGAAAGCCAACATAAATCTGAATACGGGCTAGGCATAAACCAACTAAACCCATACCCAACTGACCAACTTGAGGAGGGTTCAACCCAACTTAGCCCAGCCCAATTTCCTGATTCTCCAACCCAGCATAACCAATCCATACGCCAATAGAGAAACATGAGACGCGCATCTCATCTCACACAGCCAACAACGGATTGATCCGTGGGTGAGTAGGTAGTCCCAAATGCACTTTACCACTGACCAACCTTAGCAAAAAAAAAAATGCAAAAACAAGGAAAAAAAAACCCAGACCCCAACACATAATGGTTACTGTCAAACACACAGCAGACTCGACTACAAACTAGATTTTATTTTCAGGTCCAACCCAAAAAACGAACCTGAAAAGGCACAATCCGACGTTGGACTTTAGGCAGGTCAGGTCACTGGGCTTGGTTGGGTCAGTTCCAAATTTGACAAGTAGGGAAGCATTACATTATAACTTCACCAAACATTTTGGAGCTTTCTACTAAATGGTCATCTATGGATGCATAATTATAGTTAGATGAGTGCGTGAAGATAACTGGAGAATGTGTTTGTTGGCGAACGACTCAACTACCTGAGAACTATCTCATCAATTTGGGCTGCTGGATTCCCCCTCCCCTTACAGGAATCGATGGTTACTCTTCTTAGAAACCTTAAAATCAGTGGGCCATTGTGTCATATATTGGCAAGTGCCTGAATGCAGCACGACATTAGAAGAAGATGGGAATTTCTCTTATTATGGACTCCTACTTCCAACCACCTTGGCTGAGATTGAAATTAGAGGATTAGATAGAGATGAGTCTCAGATTGATTGAGAATATTTGAGATTGTGAATAAAGAGCATGTGCATGCATTCACATCCATATACACATGTATACACAATTGTAGATTATGAGACTGAGTATGCTTGCACTAGTATATAATCACCGTTTTATGCCACTTTTAAGTTATTATTGGACTTACTAAATAATGGCTGACCCAGGATAAAAGAAACCATTTACAACCCAAAAGCTTAATCATAGAGAATAGTGGACCCCTTCATGCGAAAATACAGGGGCTCCGCTCACACCCTCTGTAAGGAGAACACAAGGCACAGTAGCATAGGGGATTCGAACACTCGACATCCTGTTCTGATATCATGTTATCAACTACTTACTTTAAAAGTTTAAGCTCATAGGTGGAAGGCTCAAACAGATATATATGAAGGCCTGCAAAATGCATTACTTAGGTGATGTGGGACTTTCCAACACTCGCACATACATGCAGGCCCAATAGATTCCATGGATGTACCTGCCATATGGGCTAAATAAGAACAAAGGGATCGCAACCCGTTATGATATCATTAAAGAAATCACATACCAACACAAAAGGTTAAACTCATAAATAATGTTGTAACAATGAATATCAAGCTTACAACATTAAGAGCATACCTTAAGGATTTCTCAAGTCACACGGGTGCGACCACACCTGCATTCTAACATTTAGTTCTGCCCCTTCTGCTTAACCCTATGTTTGGGAAGTGGGGAGGGGAGGGGAGGGGAGGGGAAATATGAGGGGGAAGGAAAATGAAGGGGAGGGGAGGGGAGGGAAAAAAAATTTCCCTTCTTTTGTTTGTGTAGTAGGGGAGGGGAGGGAAATCCCCTCTCCTCCTCATTCTTTCCCCCCAATTTTGAAGGGAAAGTTAGGAGGTAAAATTTTTAAAACTTTACCTCCTAATTCCCCTCCCACATTTTCCCTCCCCCCCTTCCCAAACAGCCCCCATTTCTACTTTCCCTCCATTTTCCCCTCCTTTTTTTTCCTTCCCCCCATTTTACCCCCTTCCCAAACATAGGGTAAATGAAAGGAGCAGTGGGGAGAGGGTAAGATGCAACCCTGGTCAGAGTCTAGGAACTCATATTGGGTCCATATATGAACAACCCAATACCAAACGCCCCATAGGATGGGGTCCAAGCAGGTCCCCGTGCAGACTTCTTTCTGGTTTGACATCCAATAGGTGAGGTACATCCATTGAGTCAGAAATCCCCGGCGCAAAAAAAGACAAATAAAAAAAAAAATCCTTTTAGGGATTATTTCAAACAAATGCCCCCCTTCTCAAGGAGAAAGGGTTAGGCTTTCATACTTGTTTGATCTTGCAATGGCTTGAGTTATTTGATCATTTTCTTTCCTTATTCATTCACGGGAGGAGTTCTGGTTTCAATTCAGATGGTTGAGCCCTACGTCAAGTAGCCTTTGTCAATGCCACTGCAGGGGTGGATCAACAATTGGGCAAGAAAAGCCCTTTAGCCCCCCCAAAAAAATAAGGCCCCATAGAAATCATTTTTTCAAATTCTAAAACTACATTGAAGCAACTGTCATAGTTTTTTTTTCTCCCAAGGCCCCATAATAGTAATTAATATCACATCTCATTAAAGCCATCTTTTCATATTTAAACAAAGCATTAAAGCAAGTGTGATCCTTCTTTTTCTCTACATAGTGTCTTTTTAAATCTCAACAAATTTCAACCAAACCTCCTTGCTACCTCACCAGTAAGGTTTTTCAAATCAACGTTTCTCCACCAACAATTTTCCTTCTCACGTACTCTTTACTCTCTCACCTCTGTCTCTCTCATAGTTTGCCTTTTTTCTAAAATTACTTTTTTTAATTTCTAAAGCAATATTCTTTAAAGATTTATTGATCTAGTTTTGTCTTCTTTTTAATAATATATGTGGATATATTTTGATAATATATATGAGTCTTTTTTATAATTTATATTAATCAGAACCCACTAACTCAAATATAATCCACTTTTTTCATAATAAAAAAGATGAATCAAATTCGAAGTTCATCTATATCTACAATCTTTATGGCCAATAATGATAAATCACTAAATCAGGTTCTATTGTTTTATAATTTTAAGATTTTTTTAATTCCATGCTCGTATTGTATGTTTATTATATTAGTGTTCATTTTATATATAAATATTATTAGTTATAATTTATAAATGATAAATATATCTATTAGAAAATACAAATCCAGATGCTCAAAAGTTAAGAGAGAGAGAGAGAGAGAGAGAAAAGAATAGATAATTTGAGGCCTCATTTAAGATTGTCGCTTTAGGCCTCAAATTGTCTCGAGCCGGCGCTTATGCCACCCACATAAATCTAAAGAAAGATTGTACATCTTTTGTGAAATTAGTAACTAAATCAGTACTGATTGGGCAACATATTTTGTTACCACAGCTTTACCCTTTCGGCTAGAAAAAGGATGCAGGGATAACAATTAAAAAAAATAAGAAAAGAGAGAGTTAGCTTCAATGGGCTGTCCTCTTGTCCTTGAGATTGGAGCCAGATTCCATTATTTTGTGAAAAATTAGTATCTAAATCACTTGCCACAGCATATTCGGAGTGCCATCCTTGTCGAACAGAACCGTGCAGAGGTATACACAAGCTTGTTCTTTTAAATCCAACCAGACCCGTTGCACTCTTCCACGGCTCACAGATTTGGAGAGGGTTCACCTTGAGACCATCGCACCAACCTCCGAATCCGACTCTACTCCCTGAGCCCCGTAACACAAACTTCCCCACCCACTGGAGAGTAGTGGCAGTAATGATGGGAATATTGGGCCTACCCAGACGGTTGAATGAGACGAGTGGGCCCCACCCTCTCTATCAGTGGAGCTGTTGCACCAGTCCAGTTTTTTGTGCGCTCCTCGGTTTGGCTATATTACCCAATTCTCCTTTTCTTCAGTTTTAATGTCCTGCCTTCCCTTTAGTTTCTCCTACTCTAGACTATTTTGTAGTATTGGGTCATGAACCCAGCAATGTACTCTGCCTCCCAATTTACTAAATAAAGTACCACATTTCAGGGGACAAAAAAAAGGTCACAGATCCTCCCGCTTATATTACACATTCTTTTATGTACAAGAGCTCACACAAATTTCATTTCCTCCAAAGTGACGTATGCAGATGCTATTGGATATCGTTCATGTGAAACCCATAAATTTTAAATTTCATGCACAAATTTAATAGTTCATCGCACGATAATTAAAGGGGAAATCTTGGCTTCAATTCCTATGCATGCGAGCAAGTGATGAGTAGATTGGATTAAGGTTGGAAAATTGGACAAGTTGACACTTAACTCTACCGAGTCCGTGTGTTTTGACGAAAGATTGAATCAAATTTAGGGTGAACTTGGCCAAGTCAAATATTAGTAGTTAATATTTAAGATTTGTAGTTAGCAATTTTAAAAATGATTGATTGAAATTTAATAAATCTACTATTTAGATTTATTATTAATAATACATATTAATACATTTAAATCTAAACTTTTTAAGTATTTAATATATTTTTAAATATTTAAAAAATAACTCTTCCGAGTCATCAATTGTGAGTTGACTTCTTCAAGTCAATATGTTAGAGCTGGACAATTGAATCACAGTCATGAGTTTTCCAATCTTGGATTGGATCAAGTAAAGTCTACCTTCGTTTTGGTCTCTATATGCATGCATGATATCGTCCACTTTAGCCTACAAGCCTCACGATTTTGTTTCTGATGGGTCAGAACCCATCAAAAGGTCTCATACAAGGTAAGGGTGTCTCTATAGTCGATGTGGGACTCCGGGGCGTCACAATAAGTCTATCATAGCTTAGTTTACTGAATATAAATTCATTAAAAACTGCATCATCTGGGTGGGATCAGCGGCACTCCATTCGCAGTATCCCACTTCCAACTTCATAAGGCCAAGACTTGCATCCATCTCAAAATCTACACACCCATTTTCTCTTCGATGGAAGCACATATGATTTACCCATACACACTCTACATTTCCCATTTAGTACTGATCAAAGGCTCGTTGTGGGGTTGCATGATCCAAATCCTAATTGTTGGGCTCCAAAATTAGTGTTTCAGAATACAATAATATCTGTGATTCAATCCAATGTTGCATACAAGCCACATCACTGCCAGATTAAGAGGAGTGTAAATTCACAAGGACGGAGGAGCATGTGATGAAATGCATTGGGTGGACCCTCATACATGTGGGAAGTCCTACATCCCACATCGTCTAAGTCCTAAGTTGGACATATCTGCATAAACCTATTTGGTCCTTTCACACCAGGATAAGCTTTTGGACTGGTACATGACATCTTATATGGTATCAAAGAGTGTTTCGATCCCGTCATTTTTGTATAGTCCATGTGACTCATGTCGTTCTTGTTAACCTTAAGCTTTGAATCTAATAATAATTACAAGAAGCCGTGTTATGCCAATTAAATTTAAATTAAAGATTTAATTCTATGAAGCTATGTTGTCTAGGCATCTGGTAATGCATATGTTCACACAGATATTGAGTGCGCATCATGTGGGCATACGAAGAAGGACATAAAGGAAACAGACTAAACTGTGGAAAATGAGAAATCAATACGCCCTGGTTACTCTAGTAAGAGCCTCTATGTTTAAGTAAAAAGCATAAAATAAATTTTTTTTTTGTTGTGAAAATAGAATGAGAGAAAGAAGATAATTGAATACCCAACCATCATCCTAGTAATTCAATCTAGGTGAAAGTAGATGTCTTATATACATGTCTACCTCATTCCTTCAATCCTCACCTCAATCTTTTAATAGAGTGCATCTCACCGTGATTTCTTAGGTTTAATTCCTATCTATGCCAATGCAAGCAAACAGGCCCATACAATGATGGCTGCGATTTCTTACCTGATGTTAGAACTTACATAGAGTGTGGCAGGCCGATATGTTTCGGTTCAACGACTCGGGAACACGAGTGTCAAATCTCACATGCCTTTGGGGCCATTTTCTACATCCTTTCCTCCTTTTTCTAACTACATGATGATCTTTTTCTCTATCTCATTTGAGTCGCCTAATAGTTTCATGATTTCAACATCCTATGTATGTTGTCTTAATTCATTGGTTGGGGTGCACGGGTGGCACTAGAGGACAAGAGTACCTAAAAGCATGAAAGATGCAATGAGATTGGCATCTTTGATTTGAACATTGAAATTCCTGTTTGCTCAATTTAGAAATGGAGAGATCGAAATGAAGGGATCCCAAAGCTAACACTCACAGTGCCATTTCAAAGCGTTAAAACGATTTATGGAATTTTGTGATGTGCAATCACTTGTGCCGTGATAGAGTCTGTATGCAGGTGGGGTACCCGACATACAGATGGGACACAAGAGAAGATATGTGTTTTTTTGTTTTTTTCAATTTGTTTGATCGGACAGAACAAGACACTGCTGGCATGCATTTTCAACGATTCGATAATGTCATCATAACTGTTCTACGACCTTCCTATGCTATAATTTAAACAAAACCAATGCCATTCATTATGGGGCATATAATATTCTGTTTCGGGAGCAGTTACGATGGGCCCAATTTTCATTCGGACCGACTTTGAAGGACTCGCAGCATTTATTTGAAACCCAGTACTGCCAGAGCAACAAATGACGCATGCTTCATGTTTCAGGGAAAAAAAATATATATATCCAAAGGGACGTAGGATATCCAACAATCAGAAGCAGAAAGACTTAAACAGTCCAATTTTTTTTTCTCTTGACAATGGGACCACCAAACCACCATATAAACCGTTGAATAGCTGTATAAGTGTAAAAACTAATATCACACCAAATTTAAACTGTTGATCTATTACGATTATCGAGAAATTTGCAAAAAAATCGCGTTTTGAAAATTATTAGAACAAATTATAAGCCACATTTTTTTTGCAAATTTCTTGGTAATCGTGATAGATCGACGGTTCAAATTTGGTGCGATATTAGTTCTTACACTCATACAGCTATCAAACGGTTTGGATTGATTTGGTGGTCCCATAGTCAAGGAAAAAAAAAATAAAAAATGGATTGTTCAAATCGTTCTGCTTTTGATTATAGGATATCTTACATCCCTAGGATATCGCAGCTTGCGATATCTTACAGATCAAACAGTTGTGCGGTAAGTATATATTTTCCGGTATTCTCGAACTATTGTCAACTTTAACACATTACGTACGGTAATTGTCCCAAAAAACTATTACAAAAAGCAAACGGTACAAAATAGGTATTGATGAAAGGAAAATGATCACAAGCTGCCTGTGATATATGTAGAGCATCCAAGGTCTAGACCCACCTTTCTAGGGCTTGAATTCAAAGAAATCCTATTAAAGAGTGGAACTCCATAGTTGGGAACACCTATTGAAAATCTCAAGTCGTTCAAAATAAATGTTTTAATAATAAATGACATATTTTCAAGTTTTTTTCGAACGGGAGTTGGTATTATCATCCGATAAATTATTCGATAAAAACACGATTATTGAATATGCATAAAATTGTGTTAATCACATATCAGTATCTATATCGTATTTAAATATCAATCCAAGTTCAACGTATTTTTAAGAAATGAGACCTAGACGTCCTAATCTAGCATTTCCACACATCACATGAGACAACCATGTACATAGAAGAAGAAGCAATATTATCTGGTTACATTTAATAGCAATAGTCCCTCAGAAATATAACCCTTTTCGTATAAATACCCCTATCATGTAATTAGAAGTTATTTGATTCAAAGACCAATTTGAAGGAGTTTTTACTCAGTGGAGGACTAGAGACTAGATTCTACCGAACTTGGGCACATGGAGTACTCCAATCAAAGCTATTTCTGAATTAGAGATGAACCGAACTTGGGCATATGGAGTACTCCAATGGAAGCTATTTCTGAATTAGAGATGAAGCTCAACTTTTCCTTGACCAGCCTCCTTGGCAATAGAGGAATTATCAAATGTAGAGTTTTTGTCGAGAGCTTCTAAAATGCACACCACATTTTTCTTTCCACACGCTCTTTCTCTCTACACCCATTATTGAAGTATGGAGATTTCAAAATTTTCTTTTCACACCCTCAAAATACCTAAACTAATCCCAATCCAGCCAACACTGAGAGAGAAAGAGGGAGACAGAGAGACAGAGGAAGGCGGAGGCAGGGGCGGCAGTGGGGGAGAGGGGGATATGGGTAGTTTGGAGATTTTCCTCAAGGGTATACTAGTAATAAAAAATTTTCAAAATGTCCAATGTAGAAAGAAAAATGTAGTGTGCATTTAGAAGCTCTTTTTTGTCCATCAATCACCTGCTCATAGCAGACACATTCTCTTCTATCACTAAATATTTACTTGGTCGCACCTATGTCGACCCACCAATCTTTGGTGTTGCTAATAAGATTTGCCTCTATCACCATTATCACTGCCATCATAATAAAATGGTCTTTTCTTGTGTTATGTTGACCCACCAATCTCTCGTATTCTTGGCATTTATGTGGTGACATTCATTTGCATGAAGGTCCTTTTTTGACAAACAAGACAACTAATTTCTTTCCTTTTGTTGATATCTTTTCCGGGGCTTAAAGTCTGGATTCAAATTATGCTGCCTCTGATTTTTCTTATTCCTAAAAACATTCTTATTTGGTTTTTGAGGAATTTACCGCACAAATCCCGGTAGGGCCCTATACCGCTCTTGAGGTCATATAAACACCATATTTATGGATAAGGTCTTCAATGTGCGTTTTTTATTTTTTATTTTTTTGTTGTTTAGCAATTGGTCAATATCGACCATTCTGCGGGAACCCAAATAGAAATTGGGTTTTTTAGGAGGGAGAAGAGGGGAGGGAAGGAGGAGGGAGAAGAGGGGAGGGGTGGTGTTGCATCGACTGCATCATGAAAAACTATAGGGAGAAGTAATAGAGGTGATGGTGGTGTTGCCAATCCCATCCTTGCAAGAAGAATGAAGACCCATCTCTGCAAAAAGCTGCAAAACATCATCGAGCTCCCAACCACAAAACCTCTGCTCGTCCTCCTCCAGGATCCTCAAGACCCTCTTGAAAAAACCCACATCGCAGAATGAGTGAAACAGACAGACAAGTAGTGAAAAACCGTAGACGGCGAAAAAACCCGAGGTGGTCCGGCAGGGAGGATTGGAGTCGGAGTCGGAGTTGGAGGGGGACTAAAACGGGCTGGCGGAGTAGGCTAATGGACTTCCATTGCTTTGCAAACTGCTTTAGATGGACGATTTGGCGGATCTTGTCTACCTATTTCATCGCAGTCGCCATTGCAACAAGAAGTTGCAGAAACAGAAGCAGAGTGAGTGGGACAGACAGACTGGCAGAAGCACAAGTATACAACACCACCCATCCCCTCTTCTCCCTCATGCAAAACCCAATTTCTATTTGGGTACTCGCAGAATGGTCGATATTGACCAATCGCTAAATGACAAAAAAAAAAAAAAAAAAACGCACATTGATTACCTCATCTAGAAATACAGTGTTTCTGAGACCTCAGGAGTGGTATGGGGTCCTACGGGGATTTATTTTTAATTTCTTGTTAGACTTTGTCTTGGTCAACTTGGCATTTCCAGCCATACTGAATCTTTGCCTTTGGGCTCACGTTCATGATATTGTTCTTGGATCTGCACAAGGATTTCAAGGACCCCCATTTTTCATCTTCTTTCTCTTGTGTTTTAAATAAGTCCCATATTCTTTCCAAGATGGTGAGAGTTTATGACTAGTATTATCCATTGCAAATTGTTCAAGTAGGTCCATTCCTTCAAATATCTTTTAAAATTCACTAAATTGGGCAATCATAGTGTTTTTACCCTCTTCAATTTGGAATTCTACAAACTTTTTTAGTGCATATTTCTTGGGCTCCCATATCTTCTATAGCATATTCCTTTTTCAGGACCCTCTATAATCCATTAGAAGTTTCTATTTTTATATAAACGTCTTATAAGGAGTTGTGTATGTCATTCAAAATCTTATTTTTACAATCAAAATCATGTGATTTCTATTATTCTCTCAAAACAGTTCCAGTCGCTCTGTATTCATTCTCAATATCGAAGGGGTCCTCTTGTGGTTTAAACTTTAGAACCCCTAAACCAGCAATATACCTCACCATCTTCTTAATAGTTAGAAGGATCTAGGGGCGGAGCCAGGATTTCATCTGGGGGAAGGGGGGGGGGGGGGGGGGGGGGGTGCAAAACTTGAATAAATTTTTATTTCACCAATTATTATAACTATCATATTTGTAAGGTTTTTTTCGATATAGTTGTAAGTTCAAGCATAAAAAATATATTACGATTCAAGACTAAATTTTACATAAAAATTAAAATCAGTATTAATTCAGCCTTAACAAAATATAAGCAAAGAAAAGTCGTAAAACAATTGTTTCTTAGTACATTTCAACTCAATCATCGGCTTCTAAGTTTTGAGGATTTTTTTCTTTTAAAAAATCCATCAATTGTAGATGATTTTCCCATCTACAAATCAAATAAAAATCATATTTATTATATGTCCAAAATCAAATAAAAAGTATTCATTGTCTCAAAATATGAATAATTCACCAAACAACTCAATAAATACACGGTATGTAAGAATATCTATTTTACATACATGATACATGCTTGGTTACTGTGATTTTGGAATTATAATAGTTAGAGTTTTTTCACTTTCCTTTGCACCCAAAATGGGCACTCTCTATCTCAACAATTATAAGGTCGGAAGCCCAATATTCTCGAACTGGCTTTTTGACGGGGAACTCATGAAGTAAAAACTCAAGCAGAGAGTGATTCTTTTTTCTTCTGTTTTGTGATGGGAACTGCCACTGTTTAATAATTACACATAATGGAGGGAATGAGTGGTGCAAGAGTGATTTGAATTTGATCTATACACACTCTTACAAAGAGACTTTCAAACTATCAATGTTATTTATCTATCACATTTGTCTTTGCCTATTGCCTTCAAAATAGGTTCATTTATATACTTTGAGTCTTCCTTTGTATGAATTTTTTTCAAACCTAATTCAGAAATTAGGATCTGCCACTTCTTTTATTTTAATTTTCTTTTTGCTTCAAAAACCTTGTGGGACCCATTTTGGACCTACAAGAGGATTGGGCATGAAGTGGGGTGGGGTGCAGCATTTTGGACCTCCAAAAGGACTTTCTAAAGCCTGGGCCGGGCCTTAACAACAGTCCGCCCCTGGAAGGATCCAAGGAATTCAAATTGCAAAATTCCAGCAAAACATACACGTGGGAAGCATGTACTTTGTTGGTCTTGGTCGTTTAATTATTTGTATCGATCCTGTCTTATCAAATATAACATCAACAAAGAGTGATCATTATGTCTATTGTAAGGACAACTCCAACAGCAGATTCGGAAACATTTCTAAGTATCCAACGTCCTCTTTCCTAGGTTCTGTGGAGAGAGGGAGAGACCTCTCCCTCTTTCTCATGACCAGGGACATTAGAGACTTGGTAACTTGAGATGGGGTGGTCAAGAGCCCTATTCCAAGGACAAGGAAACACCAAACCCATGCTCAAACCAGGAAATCTCCTCTATTGCGGAGGCTTTTACATCACCTTCATTCACACCCAGTTAGACAACCTTGGCCTACTGGGTTCGAGAGGCCCAGATGATGTGAATGGCTTAGACTATCTTCAGTTTCAAACCACACTTGATGGGTTGCTCCCAGCTTTTGATCTAAACGGCACCCAAGACATATCTGTTCTCTGCGGTTTCATTAGTAGACCAATACCATGCTTTCCATTCCAACGGGTCCAGATAAAACTCGATGGTGCGTCGAACGTGGCTCGTGTAACTTGTGTGGTGTGGAGCTTCCCTACAGTGGCTGCAGAGGAACTTGGCGCACCAGGGCTGGCGTTCTTGGTGATGAGCGCTAGTATTGCATTTGGATCGCTTGATTTCTGCAAGCTAGTTGAAAGAGGCTTTATATCATTGAAAGGTACAATGCAGAGCTCTGTCTCACACTCTTATAAGTTGTTGAGTATTTCAGAGGATTTAAAAAAAAAAATTATTTCTTCTTTTTCTGGCTTTTTCTGCAGAAATAGAGATGTGAATGCTTTATTTTCTACCCTTTTTCAATTTTTATAGTTTGATTCAAGTTTTTTTTTTTTTTTTTTTCTACTTTTTGCTTGTCGCATAATGTATTTCCATACCCCTTTTCCATGAGAATGTATTTTTGCCTTTTTTTTTCCTTCTTTTTTCCAATTTCCTTGTGACATAATGTATTTGCACAGTTTCCAATCAGCTCCATAGTTAGGCACTTGTGTAGTGGGCGTGAGTATTAGAAAAAAGAAAAAACTTTATATGGATTTGAATTTTAATTGTTGGGTCCAGCTAAACTTTGTTGGCATTGAAATGGGTTCGCTGATTGTAGAAAATTGTGTGGCCCGCATGCCACGGTTTCCACGTCAAATCAAGCAGGGCTGATGCTAACGAAAAATACAATTCCACTTAATGTAAGACTTGATATGGTCCCACTAATAAGACACTTAATAAGATTAGTGAATGTGGATTTCTTAACGAATAAATCTCTAGTAATTGTGACTCTTTTGAGACTTGTCTATATAAGATAGGGAGCTCTAGAGTTAGATATTACTCCATCACATAGGAGAGACAAGAGGCGAAGATATCCACAGAGCTTTCCAATCGCCGGAACACACATAAATCTCTGGCCGTGGGTCGGACTCTCCGCATCTAAATCCATCAATAAATTGATCTTTCCATCTTTTATGCCTGATTCATACTTTTTAAAAATTGAGAAATTTGTGTTAACCTTCTGTGTCAAAATCGACTTGTTAGAAAATTAAATAAAAATCTGAAAATGCTTTCGCCTTAGAACAACAAATCACTCTTGGAAAACCAATTTCGTTTTCTTTAGAAAATACTCCACAGAAACAGAGCCTTAGAACATGCTTGTCCCTCCACAAAAAGAATTATTAGATGATTCAATATCATTCTTTATGGAAATATTCAATTCTTATATAACCCCTTAGGAGAGAGCCGTTTCTCCTAACTTTCTCAAAATGCCATTAAAATGAGAATCGGTTTTATCCTCTAAAAGAAAACCAACCACTATAAAGAAAAGTTATTGTTCCCATCCAAACAGGGCCCTTGGTAGAATTTCATAAAATGCTTGTCACAGTTGTTTTCATGGTTTATTGTTCATTTCTCTTTCCATTTCTCATGTTATGTAGATCCCAGTTGCTACAATGACGGATCTCTCAACACCCAAATCTTAATTTTGCAGAGGGACATTGCAATGGAGATAGAGATGCGTGTGGAAAGAGAGCTATTAGAGATGAGGGAAAGAGACAAGAAAAGGGAGATGATGCTCCCAGTATGGAAGTAGCTAGTTACTAAATGCAAACAAGCAGCCCACGCACCTGCAGAGATGAGTGCAGATCTACCTTTGCTCCAGCAATGGCTCACGTGCCCGTTATTCTCCAATGCCTTTATTAGTATTGATTCTTCTTCTTGATCTTCTTTTCATGTTAGTTTTGAAAACTCTGATTGTCTATGTTTTCCCTGTGATAGCATGGATTATATAATGTGGGATCATGATAATTAGGGGTGTTCACAGTCATAGGCCTGGTTGAGGGATAACCATGCCCAGCCTGACTTTAAAAATGATGGCCGGTATTCAGGCCAAGCCCAACATGGACAGTAAATGTCAGGCCCAAACCCACCCGCCCATTAGTGAATCGCACCGAGCGGGGCCGGGCTAGAACGGGCTTTTTATTATTTTGTTTTGACATATTATCACTAACTCACAACCGCTCCTTATTCAGTCCAAGCAAATCTGTGGGCTTTATTATCACACAAGTAAGCCCAGCCCAAATTTCAAATAGCATGAATTATATATCCAGGCCTGGCCCAAAGTGTTGTGGCCCTGGATTGGGTCCAAGCTGGCCCGTCCATAAGCACCCCTAGCGGTAATTGACATATATATATTTTTTAATTGGTTATTTTTAATAGTATATATTAAACAAAATAAATAATTAAGACTTTTACAGGAAACTACATCTTGAATTTCTAAAAGACTGCATAGCAAAATATACCCAAAAAAAAAAAAAAAATGACCACAGAATACTTTGACACAAAAATATTTTTATTTTCTGAAAAGATGCCCTTAAATCACAATACTGTCAGTTCATAATGTCACGAGTACTCTTTTTTGTTTTTTGTTTTTTGTTTTTTTCATCATTCTTTATGTTTATAACTCCTCTCTCATCAAGGGTCTTTCCTTTTAGATGCTACAGCTCTTCCTTACAAACACCCTAGTAGATGTGAAAGCTACAGATGGATACTATTGCAGTATAGTGGCGCAACCGAATAAACTTGTGATCAACACCATCACAATGTTTAAACAATTTATAAAACAATCAACACATGGTTCACAAAGATGCCTACTATCACGGAAAAGAGAGAGTCTAGTACATTCTTTCTCTCATTTTCAAGCGTTGCGATGCACATACATCATAATATATACCCTAGCACAAAGACCAAACTACTTTTAAGCCAGTGGGGGATTCAGGATTTTTATTTGGGTGGAGCGGATGATGGTCAATTAAAACGGTGAGAATCAACGCAAACTACGAATAATCTCCACTTACTGCATGGTTTAAAGACATGATTTTTAATTTTATTTTTCGGCAAATTAAGTAGAAAGAACTCATATCCTACTACTAAGTCTTTATTCCTACGTAACATTTTTAATTGCAACAACCATTTCCTCAAGAAATTAGCTTTTTATTCAAATCAATGAGATGAAAAATAAACTAGCATCCACAGTTCCACACACACAACAATAATAAAGAAACTATTTATTTTAGAACTCAGGGCATTTTCCGCCCAACCCAGCTCAGGAGCATTTGGCCATGTGCCCGAGGGACACTCGATTTTGGATTGCCGAAAACTATGGGAGGTTGCCAATGAAGGTAGGTGTCAAACACAGGACCTGCCCGTTCATGAGGCGCATAGTCCTTGGCCAACAAAAATAATAAATAAAATATAGAGAACTCCAAAGAAGTAAAATCATTATAATATGAGAATAATACCTCTTTGATTGTTTCCTTAAGCTCTAGTTTGGCACTTTACTAATATAATACAAGTTAAGTAAAGCCTCCATTTTTCCAAACAAGATGTCACATCAAATGTACTTTATTCAAAACTCTCCCTATCTTTTCAAAAAAAAAAAAAGTCAAAAAGCAACTACCTTTATCCACTAAAATAAAAAAAAACTCCACTTTTCCATACAAAAAGTCAAAAATATTTTATAACAAACAACTAAAAATAAAATACCATCATAACCCACTAATATTTTATTCTTTCTTCAAAATCAACTTTACTTTACTTGACTCTATTAGTAGGGTTCCTCTATCATATGAATTCAAATGAGAACAACATAATCATAAACATCATATTGTGATTTAAGGAAAAAATAAATTCAAGAAAATCTAACAAGAAAGCAAAAAGAAAGTAGCTAAAATTTAAGACCCAACAATAAATAAATAAAAATCCAAAGCAGGATGTTTTGGATCGTTGAGAAAAAAAATTAGCAAAACATATATCACATAGAGCAAAGAATGCAAAACACAGAAAAACACACCAATCGTAAATCAAACCCGATTAACAAAAACTTCATATTAAGAAGAATTAAAAGCAGAAAAAAGACCAATAACATTATTCAAACCAAATACCCTAATAACAAGAAGATGCTATATATAACCAAAATGCAGAAAGCTATTAGGGTTTTCCAAAACCCGGGGTGGGGCAATGACTTTACTGAAATGGGGCATGTGCCAACTTTTAACCCTTTTTTGGATCTCGCCCCAGGTCCGCATAATGTAGGTCCGCCCCTGATAGTGTGTGTGTATATAATGGGTAGACCTACCATGTTCCCATCATATTAGGTCACCAAGATCTTGCTCCTTTTTAGTTACCATTAATGCTTCTTGCATCCTACTTTTTGTTTTTCTGGAATTTTGGATCATTTGCCCAGGTCCGTATAGTGTAGGTCTACCCCCTGCTTCAATCCCCTGTTAAAAGCCAATTAAAATGACCATGATCCGGTTAGCCGTGAATACCAAACACACCCAACAGACACAGCCCATATCTTCTTTAAGGGTCCAGTGAATAAGGGGAGATGGAAACCAGTCACCTACTTTCCAAAGAAGGGTAGAAAATAAATTGAAAAAAAAAAAAAAAAAAGAGAAAAAAAAAAAGAAAAAAGAAAAAACCAAGGACCAGTTGCAGTGGATCATAAGTCAATGAAAACAGAGTCATGGAAGAAGAAATTAATGCCTTGTAAGCCTAGAAAATGATGATGCTGGAAAAATTAGAAAGGTTAAAAGCAGAACAGATTGGAAAATGAAACTTAGGAGTCCAAAATTAGGGTATTCGATCTTGTGATTCAAAGAATATTAAATTCCTCTCATCTCCGATCGAGTTCACATCGTCGTCGATGGTAGGGATCTAGTCTTACTCCACGGCTGAATGTGGAATTCTCTGTATTGAAAACTATTATCGTCTTCCCCAATGGCAAAAAAAATTGGTGGTCATGTATGTGTGGTCCATTTCAATGGGTAAACAGGCGGGCACCAATATGAAGTGCGCATGGCGAAGGGATAAGTGAGAATGTGTGGTCCATTTGAATGGGTGATCAGGTGGGGGCACCAATATGAGGGGGGCATTGCGCACTGGATAAGTGAGTTATATTCGTTGGAGCATTCATCTTTTAAGAATAATTTATGGATTCAACCCTCCATGACCCTTGTTTTTACTTCACCTCGCCAAGCAGTGCACCTCAGTGAGACAATTATTTCTACAAACTTTGGATAGGCCATTCCAATATTATTATTTTTTCTCTTTGATGAGCCCCGCAATACCCCACTAGCTAACATCCTATGGTTGAGGGCTATATATTTACTTTGTACAACCTTTTTTTATTTATAAGTCAACATTCCAATTAATTTATCATACAACAGAGTTTATTTTAGTGGAATTTACCAGAAAAAATACTTTAGATGGACAGTAGATCGAAAAGGTTATTTTAGGAAACCTTTTTTTTTTTTTTTTTTTTTTACCCCAAAACATGTGAGGGTCGATATTGACCCTGTGCAGAAGGTTTCACTCGTCTTCTTCCTTCTCTCTTTTTCAAACCCAACCCAAAGGGGAAAGACTCAAATGCAGATCCACACCACACCAGAGGATCATTGAACTAATCTTCATGCCTTCAACCAAAATCTTGAGGGACTCTTGCGCAAGGCAATTGGAAATTTCAATGAAAGCATTCTGGGATGTGGTGGTGGAGGTCTCTTTGGGATGTGATTTTGGAACGCCTTGAACCATAATCTTGAGAGACTCTTGTTTTTATGAGTTGTGACTATCGTTTTGAGGTTCCATTAAGATTTCCACAATCACATCCCAAAGTGCCTTTATTGAAATTTTCAATTGCTTGCGCAAGAGTCCTTCAAGATTTGGTTGAAGACATGGAGATTAGTTCATTGATGTAAACGTTTGCTGTCGTGTGGAATTGTATTTAGGTCTTCCTCTTTGGGTTAGGGTTGGGGAAGTGATGAGGAAGAAGAAGAGGAAAACTATTTTTACCTATTTACACAAGTACATATCGGCCCTCACCTGCCCTTTTGCTGTGAGGTCTCCTAAAATGACTTTTTTGATCTACTGTCCACCTAAAGTATTTTTTCCGGTAAATCTCTCTTTATGTTTTATTTTATTTGATAGGCGTCTACTATATGCCAAAACTCTTCAACAGTTGAGGTGGGCCCTTAGTAGTATATATAGGGACAAATACCAGTTTGGTTGAGCTTCTCATCTGACGTGCCCCAGGCTCATGAGGATCATTGTCTAATCAACTTGATTGCAACATTTTGCACCTCTTAGAATGGGGACACCCCATTAATTAGTTGGTAGCCTGAAATTCACTATCTGAAAAGATAGCCTGAAAGTCCTTGAAAGTTCAAATGGCCCTTAATTTACTCTTTTGCTCCATGGATATTGGTGCTGTGAACACCGAGAACAATGATTGCTGTGTATTCTCCTATGTTGTTAATACTTGCTGTGTGTTCTCGTATGTTATTAACACTTACACGCTAGTGTGGTAGAGGCTCCTATCTTTCTGTTCAACTCCCATTGCTTCGGCCCCCAATGAAGGGTACCTTCTACCAGTCTCATTCTCTTTTTCTCCCCTTATGCACCTTTACAATGAAAGTGATGATTGAGAAATCCTTTTTCACGGGAGTAAAATTTATATTTGGTGCGGCTATTAGATTGGGCTTCTATATGAATTACCTGAAAACTTCACCAAATTCAAATGATGCACAATACAATCCAAGCAGGCACAACGAATATAATGAAAGAAAAATAAAGAAAGTAAGAGGAAAGGGAGCACACACCAATTTTCATGGAAAATCCTCTAAAATGAGAGGGAAAAACCACTGAGCCAATAATTGGAAGGGCACATCTCGTAGGTTCAAATATAACATATTTAATTCATATAATCTATTTATCGGTTCAAATATAAATTGATTTCTTATTCATTTCTCCAATAATCTTTTTAGAAATTCCCATCCAACTGTCAGAGGTCAAAAGAACGGAAAACTCACTAATTGATTTGACGAAGTCCTCATGTTTTCTCACAATAATAATTTCGATAGAATGATACTGGAAATGGTTTGGAGCCCAAAAGCATGGCCCTAGTGGCCAATGAGCTAAATGTTGTGATATTTCAAACTATTGATAGAAAATAAATATATACCATAACTCTATCAAACAAAACAAATTGTATATCATTTCAGATAATATCTCAATAAAAGAATTGAAAATTAAAAAAAAAATCAATATTGCCCTAGTATTATATCTGCGGCAACGTTTTCTAAGATAGAAAGTCAATGAAATGTCCAACTTAAACCAGAAACAAGGAAAGAAATGTCCGAGTTAACTCTCTTCGACCAACTTGGGAGTTGGAAGAACGGCAAAAGACATGTATTTGCTCCTCATGTATTGTGTTATAAATCGCCCCAAATTTACTTTGTATGGGTTCAACGGCTGCCACTCTGGAATTACTCTTTTTCATCAACTACCTTCAATTAAAAAAAAAAAAAAAAAAAAAAAAAAACACACTGAACTTTTCCTGAAATGGACCAACCAGACAAAGAGACTTCACGGAGGAAGCAATCTCCCAAAAGTTAGTGCATGTACCGCAAAGAAGGTAAAATTGCTTTGATGATCACCAAAAATGCTTTTTGCCGCTTTTGATTTTGTCACGAGTTAACATAACTAAGGTCCTTTGTCTTTTGCATGATTAACATGGAATACTGGAATGATGGCATGGAGCTCTAGTGCTGTACCCCAATGGCCTGCTAGTGCTCACAGGAACATCAATGTAGAACATATGATCATAATAATAAAAGAATCACTACTATTTTATAGGTCCGTTGGTGAACCAATGCACAAGGGATTAGAAAAATTAGGTGGCCTTTTTTAGTGATTTCAATGGTTGCACACCGAATTAAATTAAGTACCTGTCCGGATCCACTGAGTGATCTCACACCAAACAGCTTTAAATTGAAAGATGAAGATAATCCTACTCTCTAATTGATCTCCAAGGTTTAGAGTGCTGGATGGTTCCTCTCAAAATAAACCGTTCATTGGGTGAGGAAAAAACAAGGTGAATGGATACAGTTACGGATCCCTATGTTGTATTCCATTGAACGAACTTATCTAGGTTCGTGTGTTATGGACCCATCAAATATTAATTAGTTGTAGGTTCCTTGTACAAAGTAAAAGGGACACTGACTTGGCACCTTCTCTTTTCACCTAGTAATCTATATACTCTCATGTACTGCTCTTTTGTTCTTTTAACACAGGATTTTACTGGAAAAATTCTCTTAAAGTGGTTGGAGACCAGAAAGGCATTATAAAGGCCATAAAGGCCATCCCGCCACTTTTTTACTTCTTTGTTGTTTTGCTAAGCACTAATATCGCTACTTATGCCATCTTCTTCTTCGCCAGCATTTGAGGACTCATCCACACTTTGATAAGATTGATTCGCTCTTAAATGGAAACAAAAACCCATAATGAATTTGATTGGAAGAAAAAAGAAACAATGTAAAATATTTATAAATTCCACCTGCTTCTCATTGAATTCATAAGCAACTTGAGAAAATCTAACTGAATTGAAACAAGTTCTTTACAAATCTTTCAAAGTTTCAATAAAGGTTAAGGGTTTCAAAGCCTTTCAAATCTTTCAAAGTAGAAGTTTGAAACAATGGTTCAGATTTGCAGAAATCAAAAGGGGTTGGAAGATGATGGATGTTGGTTGGTATTTGTAGGTCGGTGTTTTACAATGGCGACTAGGTTGCAAGTGGGTTGGTCAAGTTTTGTGTTTGCTTGATTTGCAAGTTTGGGAATGATTTGAGAAAACAAGGTGAGTCCTTACTCAATTGAATGAGGTAAAGAGTGACAATGAAAAGTGGAGAAGAAGGTGATGCAATTATACGGGTGAGCAGCTAAGTGAGTAGCAATATCGCTGCTCGACGCAAAAGAAAAAAGAAAAAGAATCCTGAAAAGGGCCTCTAGCATCAATCTGGTGCATAAAATATTTTGAGGACCTTTTTTGTCTCCACCAAATTTAAGAAAATTCTTCTGTTAAAATCTCCATTACCAATAAAAAAAGTCTATATACTCTGGTCACATTATTAGAGTGTTGGTGTAAAATTGATTTCATTCTTGCGGAGCAACTTCTAATTCCTTTTAACATCCTTTTTTTTTTTTTTTTGTAAGTTTAGATTTATTTATTTTTAATGCAGCAACACTACCTATTATTCTAAGTGTCAAATAAAGTTTTGATTACTACCTATTTGGCTTTATAGTTATCGTCAACCTCCGCTTATAACAACAATATCAATTAAGGCCGATAAGTTGTTTTGCAAGATTTCTGAGAATTCTTGTCTAGTGATTTTGAAATTCTCCCTATGATTTCTTCAGGGCTTGTTTGGCAACTTTGTACAAATTGAGTCAAGTAAGGTAAAGCCTCCATTTCTAAAAAAAAAAAAAAAGTCCCATAAAAAACACTTTAATTCAAATTTTCCACCATATTTTTTATAAAAAAGTAAAAAAAGTAACCTCATTTCTCCATCAAAAGACACAAAAACTCCACAATCAATACATAACATAAAAAAGATTATATAATAAACAACTAAAAATAAAATATCATCTTAACCCACTTATATTTTATTCTTTCTTCAAATTAATTTTTACTCCAATCAACACCATTAGTAAAGCCCTCCAAACAGCCCCCAAAGTAGGGTCCAGATGCTCATAGCCTATCTAGTGTTTAAAATCAAATGCAGAAATTTGAGAATTCTATCGACTAAAAGTGAACTTTTAGATGAGTTAGTATTTAAAACTTTTAGTGTCAGAGATTTTCAACACTTAAAACTCTTTTCACAAATGACTTCAGAGAAACATGCGTTAAGTTTCACTCAAACATAATAAGATTAGCTCGGCTGCTACATGAAAAACATTGTATCAATGTTTTGTTCTTTCGATGATCATATTGGAGTTTTCTATATATGAAATAAGGCATGGTACAAATGGATGCCTCAATTCATTGAGATGGGCTCGTACCCAAAGGAAAAAAAAAAACAGAAAAGGAAAGATTCATTAACATGGGCCATCCAAGCTCTCCAATGCAATTGGGTGCATTGTAACCTCTTTCATGTTTTGTACGAAGGGCGCATTGTAACTTGTGAGCTCATTGAAAAGTTACCTAGGTCTAGGCTTTCTGGTTGTATTCAGTAGCTTTAGTACTTTAGTCTCTTCGCTAGAGCTAATTCATGATTCAATCCACTGCAACGATTCGTGAAAGTTGGCATGAAACTTGTAAGGACACGACTTTTGGAGTCTTAACCATGCAGGCAATGGGGAAAAGATAAAAAATAGCGACAACCAAGACACGATTTGAATAAAAGAAAGAATCAGATGTCAACATCAACGAGAGCTGCATTTGTCGGATGTGTTCCAAAAAGAAGCATGAAATCGAGGCAATAAATAAAATAAATAAGGGAAGTAATTTTTTATTTTTTTGAAGAATAGTAGTAAGAGAAGTACTTAAAAGCAAATGCAATCCCTTTGCAGCAGGAATTGCGGACTCGAGGAAGTTGATCAACTCTAACTGTTTGAAAAAAAATTTATGGGAAGATATCCATGCTGTGATGTGAATGGCCTTAAAAAGGGTCCTTGGACTCCTGAGGAAGACAAGCAGCTTGCTCAATACATAGAGAGTCATGGACATGGGAGTTGGAAAGCACTTCCTAAACTTGCAGGTGGAGAAACTCTCTCTCTCTCTCTCTCTCTCTCTCTCTCTCTCTCACAGATTATTTCATAGGATGTTTGTCATTGGATGTTCAGGCCTTAATAGATGTGGAAAGAGCTGCAGATTGAGATGGACTAATTACTTGAGACCCGATGTCAAAAAGGAAAAATTCTCTCAAGAAGAAGAACAGACAATTCTCCACCTGCATTCCATGCTTGGAAACAAGTAATTTAGCTAAAACTCACAACTGAATGTCTTCTCATAACATAACCAGTATCTAGGTTTACTCATTTATAAACTTACATGTATTATTTATCTTTGATAAGGTGGTCGGCCATTGCAACACATCTCCCCGGCCGAACAGATAATGCAATCAAGAACTTCTGGAATACCCATATGAAGAAGAAGTTGAGGCATATGGGTTTGGATCCGATGACGCATCGCTTACAACCCGATCTATTTTCCACTCTCCACCAACTCATTGCACTGGTCAATGTCACAGAATCAATGGGTGTTCTTCAATTGAAAGAGCATGCACTAAGATTACAAGAAGCTGCTCTCTTAGCTAAGTATCATTACATTGAATCCCTTCTTCAATCCGAAGCTGCTATGGCCAGCAGTTCCAGTGGCAGTTTAAACAGCGACACTACCAAAGAGAACTTGGTAGTGAACCCTTCCCAGTCAAAAAACGCCACCAAGTTTTCTCATGGTGTGGCTACTCGTCAACCTATAAATGATCAAATTCTTCTCAATCCAGCTCAAGACATGCAGTTTCCTACCAATAAGTTCAATGATGATTCCAACTTTACAATGCTCAATGAAGAAGATTACACAACAAAGTCCCCATTGGCTCCTTATCAACCTTCCCTTCTAGAAGAGAATCTAGTAAGAAATATAGGTGATTCTTTTATCAGTTCAAGCCATGATGGAGATCTTCAACCCTTTTGGTCTGACCTCTTTCTTGAAGACTGAGCTTCTCTGCAGACTGCTCCGATGTTTCTGGTTTGGAATTGTAGTTGCACGACTATTCTCTTTGCCAAGTGCATCAGTAGTGGCACTAGATAGAATAATAGTATCTCTTGTAGAACACTCTGAGCTTTGCTTTCACTTCCATGTTTACGTTGATGGTTGAGTAATGAGACTCATGGAAGCTACATTTTCCCTTAAAAGTTAACGTGCTTTACTACGAGACAAAGACTCATTTATACTCAAGAAAGAGAATAAATAAATAATATAAAATTCAAATATAGGTTTATTCAAAAGTTAAGATCTAAACTAGTTTCTCTTATTTACTTCTGTGATGAAAAGGACTGTGCAATTGTTATGGTTAAAACAAAAATACAAACTCTCGATATTTCTTATTGTTTTGCACAACCAACGTCTTGGAAGGTCACCATATCGGTCTTACTAGTCCATCACTATAGTCAAGTTCCCGGTCCCCCTTTTGCGTTAGGAGGAGTGAAGCCAACTGCACACCCAAGATTTGTATTTGAAGAGGGCGGCCCCAAACAAGTACTACTTGAGTTTTGGGGGGCTAACTTGGGATTTCTTTGTCGTGTTGGAGGGACACCCAGAGTTTTCATGTGGATTTTGGAAGAAGACCCAAAATCTTTACATGGGTTTTGGACTGCCCGTGAGCGTGAAACTCCACAATGAGCCAGTCTATTGAAAATCTAAGAATGAATGGCATTCCTTTGTACATATGTCACTAAACTTTACTTTAATAGAAGTCGGTCACCATGAGGTGAAGCTCATGTTTCTTTAAAAAAAAAATAATGCGTACAAACATATAACTCTTCCAAAATAGGATGTGCCACATGACTTATTTTGTATTTTCTTTCTCTCTTGCTAATCACATACACGCTGATGTGGTGTGTGGTGCTCACCTATTTGATGAGTTCCAGATCTAGGTGGGGATAAACTTGATCCAACCAGTTAAACTGACTCATATTTATCCCTAATTTGGCCCACTAAACCTAACCCGCAATATGTATGTATGCGGCCAGTCATGAATTGACCCATATTTAAACAAGTTAGGTAATTAATATTGATCTGCTTAACCAGTAAAACCTCGTTTCTTCTTCTTCCTCCTCACTCAACTCATATGAGAAATGTAAAGTAAAGGCAGATGTTACAACATGGTAAAGGCAAGGTAAAATAAAGGTAAGATAAGGTATGTAGGGAAATAAAGTAGAAGAAACCAAGTGGTAAGTCAGTTAATTTTTGTATTTATTTTATTTTACCATATTTTACCATGCTTGATGAGGTAACCAAAAAAAAAAAAAAAATGGTGATTGGTGATAAGGCATGTGGTAAATTAAAATAACGGTTGTATTTTACTTTACCACACTAAGCTTTTATCAAGAAATATAGTAAGACTATCACACCATTGAACTTATCTTTACTTTATTGGTGGCTAAACCTACTAATGAGCTAATGAGTAATCATTGCTGGTAATTAGATTACAGGAACCAGTTTCCGTTGCTGTTCCCTTCGCTGCTACCACTAAGCAACTTGTAAAACCTCTTTAATATTCCTGGCTTTCCATTTTAATCTTAGCTTATGGTATACGAGGTGTGCTAGCTCGTACAGAGGTGAATGATCAGTGGCCTCTAATCCTTCACATTTACCATTAGTAATAGTACCTACTTTCTTCAACAACTATTATTACATGAACAGACCAGGATTCCAGTCTTTGCAACTACTGCAGCAATAAGTCTGTTGTTTTTACCAGTGAGAGATTAAGTCCTGCTTCCCTGTTTGATAAGAATAATAATAATAACAAAGATTAACAGTTAAAAATGGGTTAATTGGGATTTAAATGTTGTCAGCTTTTTTTTATGACAGGCACTAGAAATTAACAGTCATGATTAATATTTTGTCGCCCAGTACTTATTTAAAGAAAACATTGAGTGGACCTTAGATTTTTTTATTTTATTTTTTTTTACGTAGGCCTCACAATATCTGCTACCACCTAAGGCAAGGGTGGACCCAGGAAAATCAACCTAGGGGACTCCATATAGTTGAAATATTGGAGGAAGGGGAAAATGTAAAAGAAAAATATATTAATTTTTAAAATTTACAGGGTTGTAAAAATTTTAAACTCTTCATATATATATGGGTGGGGGCTTGGGTCCACCTCTGATTCAAGGCCAAGGTTATCCCTTGAGTAAAAGGTTCACAATAGCTAAACGTAATTCCCATTGATAGGAAGTTGAAAACCTGGGTAATAAATCTTTGCCAAGGTACTATTGTATTAATTGACACTATACCCTAACAAGGGGTTGCTCAGCAGGTTGGAAACTCCACATGTCATTTTTATCACGTGTGTGGGCTATTGCTTCCTCTTCCCACTTATGTGGAATCTCTTCTTATCTTGTGGGCTTCCTCTTTCCAAGTAGAGATTCCAAAACTAGAACTGAATTTAGCTCTCAAAAATAACGTGCTCGAGTGTTAGTGGAGAAAACTAAGAAACGTCTATTTTAAACTTGATATCATTATCAAGGACAGGATCATCTATTTATAATTTATGGGAGATTGACAACTAATAAGAATATAACTCTATCCTTAGCCAGAGATATTCTTGTCAATTTGAAAATCCTTATCTTAGACAAGTGGAATGTTCAAGGTATACCGAGATTTTCACCGTTGTACCATTGCACGATATATCTTCGCGTGGCCTTCCAAGTGGGGAAAATCATCCATCAGAATGTGAAGATGGGGATACTCAAAGAACCATTGCAAGACTAATTTTTAGCCTGGGCCTAGACTTATAGAGAGATTCTTAAAGAATCCCCCATTTTGAAAAAAAAAACCTTTTGCTCCACTATTTT
Organism: Persea americana; assembly: GCA_029852735.1. Lineage (NCBI taxonomy): Eukaryota > Viridiplantae > Streptophyta > Magnoliopsida > Laurales > Lauraceae > Persea > Persea americana. The sequence continues at coordinate 56,707,581 of CM056812.1, forward strand.
AGACCATAGAGTGCATTTTGAGTTAATCTACGCTGTTCACAGGGATGCTCATGGATCGGGCCAGCCCGACCCAGGCCCAGCCAGGCTGAGGCCCGGCTAGAGCTTAAGTTTTCGTACTCGGGCTGGGCCTGAGTATTAATTCAGGGCCCGTTTAATATATAGGATGGGCTCGGATTAAGTGGTGAAAAGCCGTCCTGGCCAATGAGATACACGTTTTAAGTAAAATATATATATATATATATATATATGTGTGTATATATATATGTTTTTTATGTGATGGGGAGGAATTGAACCCACCCCCGTCACATAGAAACTAACCTCCTTACCGTGAAAACAAGAAGATAGGATTTTATAAAATATAATAGACTAGGACCTAGGCTTAACATATTTTAGGTGGGCTGGGCTCGGGCTGATTGTTTAACATTGGGGACGGGCCTGGATATTGCTCAGCCCAGTCCATGAACACTCCGACCCTCCCATGAATTGTCGCAACTCTAAATTTGACATTCATCCAATTTTTACTAACCTTTGAATTGAAATCCTAAGAAAATTATGCCTCTAAATCATTTAGCTTTTGGGCCATAGATCAAGGATTAGGACGATCTAATATAGGCATGAGATTGACTCCAAACTTGATATATGGGCATGTCCAAGATGTATCTCTTTCGATCCCCTACAAGTCCCATGATCAGTGGGTCCTTAAAACTGTTAAATTTGTGGACCACAGATGAAGGGTTAGAGGCATTAAATTAACTTCAAATTTGATATATAGGTTGGCCCTACTATGATTTTTCCATCCCCCTCAGTCCCATAACCAGTGGGGTCCCAAGGCGGGCCCCACTATGTGTTCCGCATGGTAAGCTTATAAGGACCATCCTTACAAGACCAGTTATATATATATATATATATATCTATATATAAGAGCAAGGCTCTCCTAAGCTCAAACTTAGGAGAAAATCTTGTAAGCTCATGCTTGTAGGGCCCATCTTTGGTTCATCCAAATGGACCAAACACATGAACCCTCTAAATTGCACATGTCCACCAATTTTCGTTTAGATCCAAATTTACTAGACCGTTAGATTGACTATGTATCGATTCTAATGGACTATTGACCATTAAACTTTTGGGCCTATATGGAGAAGATAGAAATCACGGTTGGAGCTGATTTTTTGTAGAGAGGAAGATCCTAGAAAGTCCTTGAAATCCCCCCACCGCCATCCCATATGGGTCCCCAGGTGGGCCCCACCATGCACTTGAGCTTACCTTATTCTAAGCTTGAGCTTAAGAGAGCTGGCCCCTATATATAAATATAAGATACGGCCCTAGTGACTTAAACATATTTAACACAAAGGGTGTATATGTTTTGCAAATGAACTGGATCCACTCTTGAATATTTGGCCCGGATAAATAAATGGCTCGTGTTGTGTAAGCTTTGCCCATGAACACCCCTATTTTTGCCATCGCCAATGGCACAAAGGGCAAGTCGATCGATGAATGCACGTTCTCCAAAAAATGACCTCTTTATGATGGCCTTCCGTATATAGTTTTTTTAGTGAACGGCCTTCTGTATTCATACAGTGGTAACAATCTAATCTCTTCAAATGACTACCCTCCAGTTACAAGGGGTTCTCATTTGATACATATCGAAAAAAAAACATTGTGTAGGATGCTTTTACAATAGATTTGCATGATCATATGTAACAATTAAATTTTACGACGTATAAAACGGAGTACTCTGTAAGGACCTATGATTAAAGGCTGACAGTAAGAATCCTACCAACCTTATCTCCTTTCTTTATTGTCCATTTAAGTTGCCCTTGTCTAAAATATCTGCAGCTACCTTCGAAAAGCTTAGCATTGGTGAGTCATATTGTTGATAGAATTTTGTCGCAGTTGCATAAATAAATGGGAAAAATCATCCAAGCGAGCACCATTTTATGAGCATCCACTATCCACCTGGGACCTGTTATTTACTCAATGATACATATCCAACTACTACTCACCTCACCTTTGAATGGAAATCATAAAAAAATTGATATCTTCTGAAACCCTTCAATTGGTTAGAAACCCAGCCTCGGTTGTGTATGTCACCTTTGGAAGCATTACAGTCGTGACACCCGAGCGGGCGAAGGAGCTTGCATGGGGCCTAGCCAATTGCAACCACCCATTCATGTGGGTCATACGTGTTAGAGATAGGAGATAGGATGTTAGAGATATGATTAGGTTGGTTGGTTTGGTTATTAGAGATAAGATTGCATTTGAATTTAAATAAGGGGTCAGCTCTCCTAAACTCAAGCTTAAGATAAGGTAAGCTCAAGTGTATATGGTGGGGCCCGCCTGGGGACCCATATGGGGATGGCGGTGGGGGGATTGGGGGGGATTTCAAGGACTTTCTAGGATCTTCCTCTCTGTAAAAAATCAGCTCCAACCGTGATTTTTATCTTCTCCATATGGGCCCAAAAGTTTAATGCTCAATAGTCTATTAGAATCGATACATAGTCAATCCAACGGTCTAGTAAATTTGGATCTAAACGAAAATTGGTGGACATGTGTAATTTAGAGGGTTCATGTGTTTGGTCCATTTGGATGAACCAAAGATAGGCCCTACAAGCATGAGCTTACAAGATTTTCTCCTAAGCTTGAGCTTAGGAGAGCCTTGCTCTTTAAATAATCTTGATTATTGTTATGTATAAATTGAGAGGATTTGATCATCTCTTCATAGTTATGGTGAAATTATGGAAATTATTTAAAACTCTTTAATACGGCCCGATCTCATGCTAGGTGAGTCTGCTGTTTTGGACCCTTCTTTCGTGGACCAGACAAGAGAAAGGGGCCTGCTGGCGGGATCAGTCCCGCAGAAGCAGGTGCTGGGCTACCCTTCGATTGGGGAGTTCCTGACCCACTGTGGATGGAATTCGATGTTAAGAGAGCATTTGTAGTGGGGTGCCCATCCTGTGCTGACCCTTTTTTGCTGATCAGGTGACCAACTACAGGTATGCATGCAAGGTGTGGGGTGTGCGGTGTGGGCTTGGAAATGGAGAGTAAAGTTTGGAGAGATGAAGTGGAGGGAGTTGTGAGAGAGATGATGGAATGGGAGAAGGGTAAAGAAGTGAAAGAAGGTGGGGGAGTTGAAGGTGAGTGCTAGAAAGGCTATTGAAGTGGGTGGTTCTTCTCACAGTAGATTTGAGAAGCTTGTGAATGATTTGAGGGTCATGAAACGATGATTTATGTATTTATGTGGCTGGCTCCTCATTAATATGATGGATGGTTAGATGATCTGATCCGTATGGGCTAGTGATGGATGATTAGTTCATAGTTGTAACTTTCAAATCTATCTCTTTCACGAAAATAAATCTGAATTTGGATCAGAAACTTGTAGATTTTATGAGAGTTTATATATGTTTAGGGCCGGGTCTGAATCCGAATGAGAGTATTGCGCGAAGTGGAAAATCATGTTTCAAGTATGAAGAAGTAATACATGTAGTTAAGTAAAATTTTCAACTCCAACAAGTAATTAAAAAAAGGCCCAAAATACTGTCGATAAAAACAATCCAAAATAGTGAAAAAAGGCTGATCAGCCCAATTCTGCCCTATAGACTAAATAGGCAAGCTTGTGCCTGACATTGGTTAGGTGGACTATGCTCAGGCAAAACAACTTAAGGTCCATGTCAGGTGTAGCACGGGCTTGGGCCTATGTTTCTAAATGCAGGTCGGGCCTTAATATTCTCATTTGATAAACCCCAATGCATGAAGTTTCATATATTAAATCTACATCGATTTTGAGAAATGAGAAATATACGAACAAACCAAGAATAATTTAAAACAGCTTTTTTTTATTTTCTGTACTTTTGTATGCCCTCAATTTGTGAGCTATTTCCTCTATAAAAAGGTTTTGGCATCCTGGAGCTCACTAAATTCACATCTATATATAACAAGCATGGTGAGATGAATCAACGTGGAAATTTGATGAGAAAGGTGGCTTTCTTTTTGTTTCTTTTACTTTGGTAGATATTTACGGACCTAGACTACCAAAGTCTCTCACCGACATATAGGGATGTAAACAGTCTGTTCTGGTCCGAGTCCATGGTGGACACAAAACAATTAATAAGAAGATAAAATCAAAATCAGAACCGGAATCGGACCTGCACCCGGTTCGCAATTTGCTTCCTGATTTAGGAACCGAAACCGTTAATAAGAAGATGGAACTGGGTTTAGGTAGAAAATCATATGGAAAGAAAAATTACTGTTTAAGAAGAATTCTTGAAAATTGAGGTAATATATAGGGTTCCGGATCTACAGGTCAAAATCAAGGTTGAACCAACACAACTGGAGATCAATTTCTTGTTGTTTATTTTTTTGGAGAGAGAGAGTCTACTAAGCTATTCATGGATTAGCATGTGAAAATGGTGTTTGCAAATTAAAAAAATATTGTAATATGTTCAACATTTTAAAGCTAACAAATTTGATTGACATATACCACTATAAATCCAATCAACTATTCAATAGAAAAAGTGACAATACAGATCTTCTTTCTCTTCTTCATATAAATAGTAGAGATCTTCATTCAAAACAGTTTATTGGGAGTAATCTCTTCATTTGGTTTTTGTATATATACTCAATATAATCTAGACTCTAATAAGCATCAACTTACATAAACACACACATCATCGTTTCATGACTCTCAAATCATTCACTAGCTTCTCAAAGCTACTGTGGGAAGAACCACCCATTTCAATAGCTTTTCTAGCACTCACCTTCAACTCCCCCACCTTCTGCTTCACTTGTTTGCCCTTCTCCCCTTCCATCATCTCTCTCACAACTCCCTCCACTTCATCTCTCCTAACCTTGCTCTCCATTTCCAAGCCTACACGCCACAGTTGGCAAGCATTTCTGCAATTCGTCACCTGATCCGCAAAGAAGGGCCAGCACAGCATGGGCACCCCACTGCAAATGCTCTCCAACATCGAATTCCATCCGCAGTGGGTCAGGAAGGCTCCAATCGAAGGGTGTCCCAGCACCTGCTTCTGCGGGACCCACCCCGCCAGCAGGCTCCTTTCTCTGGTCTGGTCCACGAACGATGGCGGCAAAACAGCAGACTCACCTGACACCAGATCGGGCCGTATGACCCACACGAATGGGTGGTTGCAATTGGCTAGGCCCCATGCAAACTCCTTCACCTGCTCGGGCGTCAGGACTGTAATGCTTCCAAAGTTGACATACACAACAGAGGCCGGGTCAAACCTGTCTAACCAATCCAAGCACCCCATCTCTTCCTCCCATAGATTGGAGTTGGACTTGATGGTCGAGTGCAGTTGGCTTTGGGGTAATTGGATCTGGAGCAGCTGGTATATGGGCCCCACGGCATAAGATGGACCCTTGAAGTTGAATGATGTTGCAGTGGCATGGATGATTTCATGTTCTAGTTCATCTAGTGTGTTGATGATGATGGCCGACAGTTTGGGTAGTGAATGGGCGATCTGGATGCAGAGATTGAGCATAATATCGTTGGGATCAGTTGTTCTGAAGAAGGTTGGCAAGTCCTTGAGACAAATGTCTGGCATGGATGGTATCCAATCGACGGGAGTGTTGAGATATCCGTTTGAAAACTGAGTTGCATCTGTGAATAGATTGGAATGTTGTCAAAATGAAATGAAGTGAGTGAAATCTATGTAGTTTTTTTGCAATAATATGGATGTTAGCACCTCAGCTTTAGATGGGATTACAATAATTTTTTGAAATTGTGGGTCCATTTGTAATAGCACATAGGGAAAAAAAAATAGTAATGCTAAATGGGTCAAAGAATTAGGCAGGTAGGGGGAGTTTGCACCCTCAGACCTTCTTATTATTTCTTTCTTTTCTTTTCTTTTCTTTGGAATTTTGCTTGCAACCATTGTACGTAGAGCCACTGCCTACAAGATATATAAAAGACACCTTAATCGTCAATCATCAAAAAAAAATTATAGATCTTCCAAAGGATGTCGCTATTCAATCTAGATCCATAACATCTAACTTCCATTTTATGCTAGCTTCTAAAATAGATGTCGGATAACATTAAATAAGCCTGATATTTTCTTTTTCGGTGCTAATCTTCAATTCCCTCTCTTGTTCAGTAGAACCATTTGACCGCACAAACTGTACCCATCCAACATTAAAAACCTGGAGACAGCTTGCTTCCATCACTACAACAAAAGTGACTCTTAGCTGCATAAAAAAAAAAATTTTTAGTGGCAGTTTTTTCTCGCCACTATAGGTCTTTTTGACCAATTGAAAATTTTTTCACCGTGAAAATTACTGCAAATGCCCAGATGCTCTTTTAAGAACCAATGCTAAAAAGGAAAATTCCTAATGCTAAAAAGGATGTATAGTGGCGGGGAAAAACAGCTGCTAAAAGGTTTTTTTTTTTTTTTTATTTCCCGCCAAAAGCCGCTTTCATCTAGTGCATGTGAGCTTTAATCGAAGACCCCAAATACAAGTGTTGGTAAAGGTGGTTGGGCCCTTGAATGACTGAAGTGAAAGTGAGCTGAAGGGCAGCCAACCTGCATGAGCAAGGAAAAGGACTGCCTCGGCACATAAAGGAGAGGACCCAAGTACGGGTGGAACCAAGGGAGCAAAAGGTCGCCGTGGTCCCTCCACCACCACACACACATATAAATATAGACATTTTATATATATATAGGGGAATATTCATATGTATTTTTCCCTCACAATAGGGTAAGGGACACTTTCCTTTTTGTACAAGAAGACAAGGAAGTGTACCTCACCCTATGAGGAAAGTGTTCCTCACCCTATGGTGAGGGAAAAGATGCATATGAACATTCACCATATATATATATGAAAATATTTAGGTGAGAACTGATTCTCACTGTGCTTCCGTGAGAATTATTGGTGGGGCCCACCTAGCAACACATGCAAATCATGCACAAATAGTGACCCCCCTTGTAGTCACCAATCCCAATGATTTAATCAGGCGACCTATTGTATGAGAACTTTCGGTGAGGCTCAACTATAGGTCATATTTGGGGATGGGACCAGGGGGATAGAAAGATCTATATAATGAAACCACCCCAAGTATCAAGTTTGACCCCAACCACATGCCCCAAACCCATTCATCTGTGGGCCACAAGTTTAATGGCTTCGTATTTAAAAAACAATTTAACCATCAATCCAACGGTTCAGTTCATTCAGATGTGTGCAAATCCTTAGAATCAGTGACTACCAAAGGGGTCCCTATTTGTGCATAGTTTGGATAAGTTGCTAGGTGGGCCCCACCAATAATTCTCACGGAAGTTTATGAAATTTTATTCTAAGCTTAAGCTTAGGAGAGCCATGTCCATATATATATATATATATATATATATAGGGGCCCATGAGGATGCATCATGATCATGGAAGTACATTGGATGGAAATATCCATATGAAGCGTTCCTACACGCAAAATCTTGAGCCAAAAGATCATCCTAACATTTTGATCCATGGCCCTAAAACTTATTAGTTTAGAGGCATTATTTTGTCATTATTTTAACCCAACGGTGAGGAAAAGTTGGATCAATGTTAAACTTGGACTTGTAACTATTCATTGGAAGGTAGTGTGTATGAAAAGACTAGATAGACACAACATGGGCCTCATGAAAAAAAAAAAAAAGAAGAAGGGGTACAAAAAGGGCGTTTTTGAGAATTTACCAGGGGGTCCATATATTTGAGAAGAAGAAGAGTATAGAGATTTTTTTGAGAAGAAAAGGAGATGGTTTGAGAGAGAGAGAGAGAGAGAGAGAGAGAGAGAGTTCTGAGATTTGAGAGGAAGAAAGATTTGTCGAAGGACTTGGGCTTGACTCTACTCAGTGAAGGTTGAGCCAGAGTCGACTCGGCTGAGAGACGACTCTGACTCAGCCACTTTTTAATACCCTAATGTTGACTTTCAACCTTTTCCCCTTGTAGATGCTACTCATGTAAATTTTATGTCTTTTCTATGTAACGCCTTCCACTTTTTATTTTATTTTTTTATAACCAGGGACCGAATTAATTGCTAAGGGCTCAGGGACTAAGTTGAGAAAAGAGATCGATTGCAGAGAAATGGAAAAAAAAAATCTCATCTCATACTTTAATCTTGTTTGATGCTCAGTAGAGATAGCAATGAAGCAAATATCGCTACCAGGATAACATTGAGAAAGATAACATTAGAATAGTTAATATCAAAAAAATACATGACATTATGATAGTTAATATCAAAAAATACATGAAATAAAATAGCTTTTAAATTAATAAATGAAAATATAAGGCATGGAACTAAAATGTATGTTTTTTATAAGAGACTAAAACGCACATTTTTTCATTAAAAAAGAAAACTTGAGTTGTTATTGAATTTTTGTCACATTATTATACAATAATTTCAAGTTAAATTCAGATTTACAATAAATTCATGATAATAGATTTTATTTTATAGAAAATGTTGCATTATTACTGCAATAGAATTAAAATACAAGAGATGTTTGACATACTAGTGGAGAAAGCCTCAATTATTCAAAGTTGAGAAAATTGTGGTTTCCCTACATCTTGGATAGGACTTTTTTTTTTCTTTGAAAATCTGCCAAGCAGACTCTAACCACCCCCCACCCCCCAAACCAAAAGAAAAAATAAAAAATAAATAAAAATGCAATCAAACAGTTGCAAAGAGAATACCACCCAAATCCTTCCCCCACATTCAAACAAGGGTCAAGTTGAGTACCTGTGAATGGAGTGTAGCCTCTCCTTACAAGCTCTTCAAACTGGAAGAAGCCCATCATAGTGTAAGTGCTCATCGTCCACAGCACCACATCTGGAATATTGAGATCATCAGCCACCTTCTGACCGCAGATCATGACCGCATCTCGAACCATCAAATTCACTGGTGGCCCACCTGCACCTCTTTCTCCATTGAGTCTCATCACAAGCTGCCTGAGGGGAGCCGAGCAGTTCTTTGTAACTGAAGCACAGAGCTCTGGGATGCTCTGAGTGGCATTGATTTCCTGGGCAGGTAACCCATCAGGGATTCTCTCGAACATAAATCCGTCCATCTGGGCCGTAGGATCCAAGGCGGCCGATTTGATTAGACGGTGGTGATTGAACTCTGTGTTCACAAATGTAATGTGGAAACCCCTGGAATGTAGCAGCTTTGCCAGGTGCAACATTGGGGTGATATGGCCTTGGGTGGGGAAAGGGAGGCAAAGAGCATGTGGCTTTCGCATGGTTTTCTCAACACAATGTAATGGGCCGGGGCTTACCTTGTACTGAAACTAACACACAAGAATTCTAGTTTTATAGCAAACATCTCACATCGGATGGTTATCAATTATGAATCAATCACCTTTAACCAAAAAAAAAAAAAAGGAACCCTTTGAATCACGAGTTCACCCAACAAGCCCAAAATAACAAATATATATCAAAACCTATGAATCAGATGCAACCTTGTGGGCCTTATGGGGGGATCCTAGCTACGTAAAAGCCCATACATCGTCAGCTGGGCCTTTCACATGTGTGGTTGGCTCCAATGAACGGTCCTTTCAGTATCTAAATGGAAAGGAATCCTGTAACTCCTCTAAGATCTGTTCACTTAAGAATGTGGATTGTGGCTATGTAGTGGTCTTTATGGAAAGCAAGAAATGAATTTAATTTTAAAGGAAAACAAATTAGCCCTATAAAATAATTGCTTCAGTTAAAGCAATGATTAATAACCTTAATAACCCTTGCAAGATTAAGGGAGAAGAAGGAGGTTGGGGAAATGGAAACAATCAAAGTGATCAAATCTGGAATGGATGCTATTTTATTCTCAGATGTTGCCTTTAGGACAGTTGATGGGAAATCTTAATTCGGTTATGTTGTCATGCTTAGAGGGTCTATTCTAGATGCAGGTGCTTGGAATGGTCCGGAAGTCACCTCGTCGAAGGAAGCCTAAGCGAGAGCGGTCCTCTTAGCATTGAATAACGGCAATTGAGAAAGGTTATGGAAGGATCCAAGTGTGCTTGGATGCTTTAGAGGTGGTTCATGCCATTAACAGAAATTTGATTAGGCTATTAATCCAATTATTTCTGACATTTAGAAGCTCTCTTTGACTTTTGTGCATTTGGAGTTTTCTGGTATCCCGAAAAGTCTTAACCATGCAGCTCATTTCTTAGCTAAGCTTGCTTATTCATGTAATCGGGATATAGATCGGGAGAGGGCATTGTTATTTTTAAGGGTGCGTTGCCAACTGGGGAGTTGGTTTTGTTGCGATTTTTTGGGTAAATAATGCTTATTGTTGTTGTCTTGCTATCGCATTTAATGAATTATCTTTTACCAAAAAAAAAATGGAAAAGAATCCAAGACAAATACAATAATGCTTTGAGATTTTTTGTAGGGTAAAAAATGGGTAAAAAATATGTGGTCCATTGATAGTTGGTCAACTAAGAACATGACAAAATCTCTATTTCAATTGTTTATTATTTATCTACATTGATGGACTTTATTTCTTTTTAACAGATTCAACCTAAAACTCTAAATGTTCAATTTCATATCTTAAAGTTACATAGGATTTGAAATCTATCAAAAAGAATCCAGATTTATTAAAATGTTTCTTTGACTGTTCATGAAAATTCGTTAGATTAGATATCATATTGATTCCAATTGAACCTGCAATTGCCAAACTCAAACTCGATCCTTGTCTTTACACAAGGTAAGCATGATTTTCTCCCGAATCCAATGACTATAAAGTAAGGATCATCTCTTTCCTTAGGGCGTGGCAATTAACTACAGACCACGAGTGGCTTGGACTCAACAAATAGGCGAAGCTTCCAATCACATCCACTAGCACGTGATTTGCAAAAGTTTAATATAAAAATAAAAAATCAGAAAATAAACTTTCTTATTATTTTTTTCTTTTTACGGGGTGGGTATTCATGAGGTCTCTGACCCAATAGAAGTGTACCCTTGATTAGAGCCCGCTGGAACTGTACCATCGAATAGAGCCAGCAAAAATGTACGCTATGCAAATTTGGCGCAGGTTTTCGAACACAAGACATGCGGTGCAAATCCATGCCTTTTGCCATTCCACCAACTCCTCGGTAAGAAACTTTCTTCTTTACACTTCTTACGGCAAGAAGTGAGAGCTCCGAACAGGACATGAGCCATGTAGGCCTGGGCTTTTAATAGCAGAGTTTAGGCCAGACCTACTTAGGCCCAATAAAGATTGAAGGCGAAGTCCAGATCTGATTCTGACCCCAACCGATAAAAATATAGGAGGCCCGAAGCCAATCCATTAAACGTCTAAGTTCACTTAGCGTTCAAGCCCGTTGAAGGCCCATTTTATGTTGAAGGGCTCCTTTTAGAGTATCAAATAAACTTCTAAAAGACATTTTATAAATATATAAGTATGCGTATGCATATATCACATAAAAAGCCACACATAAATGTTAAAATCTGTTATAACTAGAGTCTAATGAGCCCAAAGCTTGATGGCCTAGCCCGGTCCGATAAGAGACCCCAAATCCGGTCACTAAATCTTGGTCCAACACCGGCCCATTGATCCTGTTGAGCAGTCCAAATTCTTGTTTAATTAGAAGTCTCGAGCTCGGGCAGATTTATACCAGATCCCATCGACAGCCCTAATGTAGATGGGCCTACTGGTCCGACTATGTAAGAGAGATTTTTCAAACTTTAAAGTGGGGGTACCAACAGGTTTAGAATGCTGGATACCAAATCCGCCCAGTCACGAATAAGAATATTAGCTTGATGTTACTGCAGTGCGCGCATTCCAGCCCGTTTGTAAAATGAAGATTTATTGGGCACATTTGTGTGCGTCCGTGAAAAATTACAATTTCTTGCAGACCATTTGCATCTAACGGGTACTGAGACCAAACATTACTTAATTGTCCGAAGGTAGGGATTTGCACATGAGGTTGAGTTTTGGTTAAATCCACGGTGGACTCAAACCTAGACCCGGCTCATGACTTGACTTTCCATATAAAATTTATAATATAGATCGCAAACTAAATATGTGTTACATTTTGGGTATTCATTTCTGTACCAATTATCCAAAGAGCCGACGAAATGGGCACATGCCATAATGTATAGGTCCAGTGAACCCTTCTGAAGAAATAATATTTCACACATTAGTAGTTTTTTTTTTTTTTTTTTGCTATCTGGGGCTTCCCAACTCTTTTGGCTGGACTAATCTCTCCGGGCCCAGAGGAAAGCCGGGTAAACTCCCCTGTAGCCCCAGTGTGGTAGTGCAGTCAAACCCACAACCTCCGGGTGCAAACCGTGGTCGTAGGCCAACTTAGCTACCCCTTGGGGTTACACATTAGTAGTAGTAATAATTATAGTGTCCCAAGGACGGTAAGCAACACCTCATGACGGACTGAGTGGAGCAAAGGGTGGGAGTTTGGTTATGCCGTCCCTAGTCCCTCCTGCTCTTGCCTTCTACTTACCTCAGAGCACAAAACACGTGATTTATTTTTTTTAGAATTTTTTAAATTTTATCCTCTAATGATCCACCTCAGAATACTCAAATTTTAATTGAATAAATTTATCATGTATCTTATACTCATCACTCTTACAATCTAAAAATCGTTATCAAGTCACAAATTTAAATATAGATATCTTCTTTTTTTTTAATAGGTTTGTCTGCCAGTAGGACTTATCGGTTTCTTGAGTCCGACCCTAGAAAAACTCATGATAATCCACCCACATCATCTCTATTGCACAATCATAATTCAAATTTGAGAATGGCTCCTTGCCCGAGTGGTAATGGTGGCTACATAGATTTGAGTTATGGGCATGCCACCTCTTTCAATATTGTGTGCAGGCTCCATTTCCACTAGTGTTGGATTCTTTTATGCATGTGCGGATCCCTTTTCTACTTGAGTGGACCGTCTTTTCGTGTGTGGCATCTCTTGGGTTCCACCCTTTTGACTGAGTACCAAAACGAAATCCACATCATTGCCATACAATCCCTTTGGATTTCAAAACAAGAAATATTAATTGGTCCAGAATCTCTCTTGGATAATCAGAAATCACTCTACCAAGGTCTAAAATCTACTACTAGCCCTAACTCCAATTACTGCAAATATATGTTATCTCAGTGTTTATGCTTGGTCAAATTTTACTCCAATTGAAGTTTCGTAGTGAGATATATATATTACCCTAAAACACAAGCGATCACGCAACATTTGTGTGCAGACTTTTTCCTCTTTTCATCATCCAACATCACCTGCACCATGCCTAGCTATTGATCGGGGGCAAGAGTAGGGAAGTAAATGGGTTGGGTCCGGATTAGGTCCTGGTGAAAATGGGCCCAGATCTCATTGCCAGTCTGCCCAAAATCTGAAGTACAAAATATTGCAGGTTGATTTTTTTTTTTTTTTTTTTGGTAGTTTGGTAAACATGGTACACCTATCTTATATTCTATTACTAGCAACGCAGGCCCCTACTTAGCCCAGGCCTTAATAAAAATATTAAATAGTTTATGCTAATTTTTTGTATGTAAAATTGGCGTCCCTTTAGCATTCACTGGAGCATCATCATAGCACCCATTTCCCCACAAACAAAATAAAACAAAACGTAGAAAAAAAAAGCTATAAAATTAAGCAAATAAATACAAAAGGCAATCCAAATTAAATTAAATTGCAATCATATCATATCAATCTCATGCTCATTTATATTATGGTGTCCCTCATCTCACACTTCACCACAACAGCAACAACAACAAAGAAGAAGAAAAAAGCTTACAAAATTAAACAAATAAAAATATGAAGAGAAACCATAAGGTTTATGTTTCTATTTCCGTATTTATTTTGAAGACTTATTTTGCTTGATGGCCCGGGCATAATAAAAATCATTTTTATTTTATTAAAATTAGATATATTGTATTTTATATTAGTATAAATAATTGGAGAGAAAAAAAGGCATTAAAATCTTACACCTATCAATGACAAAAGGTGCCTAGGATAAAAAATTTGCGTTAAAAAGAAAGACAGACGATTAAAAACCCTACCAATCTAAGTTGTGCCAGGATATAAAGACTTCATTAAAAAAAATTTGAAAAATGAAAATAACCTTACCCATCTAAGTAGATCCAAATCTTAAAAAGAGCTGACAAATAATTAAATTAAATGGTTAATCTGAAAATGAGATCCCCTTAGTTTCAAAAAATGAATGTAAGTTATTTAAAATCAATTGCAAATATAAGAATCATTTAGTGAACAAGTTAATGGCCATTTACAATCTAGTGGGTCCCATGGAGGGGTGGCTCCACGTAGATGCACAAGTGCAAGGTTCGGCAAGTTGTTTGGTTATTATAGAGCTTTTTTTTTTTTATGTATGGTAAGGTTTATAGGATCTTCATACATTAGGTCCCATATACAAAGTTACTTATATGAGTGGAAGGGTAAATAATGCATATAATGGGACCCCATAAATAGGTAGATGTATTGGATCTAGTGGGTCACAAGAAAATAGATGCGATGGTAGGATGAGTGAAGCGTCATCCTTGCATCAATGAGTCCTATATGGTTAGTTTAATCATATGTCCATGTAAATAATGTAAGATGAGTATCATATCTTTTTGAGTAGCTTGATTATGATCTTTATCATGTAGGTCCCACTTCAAAGTGTGTATTGGTCAAGTCCTATGTAATGGGTCTCAGATTCTGTTTTTGTGCTCTATTTAGATAATAATGTTTCCTACTATTAAGAGAGATTTTAGGAATTCAAAGAGATATTATAGGCCTTAGAGAGAAAATTTTGGAGATTCAAAATACATATACAAGTATTCCATGTATTAGTGAGGTGGGATCGTTGGATGAACCTCAAAGTAAGTATTCTTTTTCTTCTATATTTCTTTGAAATGAGAGACTTTTTAGGAATGACGTAGTACCCTCCACAGCTCACCTCCCCGTTTGCTTTAATATATATATAATTTAGGGTTAAGAGAATGGCTCAACTTATGTTGCAGGTTGAATTTTTAGGGTTGTTTAGTAAACATGGTACACTCATATTCTATTATTTTGGTCTGAGAGAAGGGCTCTCAATTCATGTACACTCATATTATATTATTTTGGTCTGAGAGAAGGGCTCTCAATTCATGTATTCATGTTGCATGTAAAACTCTTGCACTCATTTGGGCTTTCAGCTAAATGAGCATGGACCTGACTAGACCCAAACCTGGCCTTGAAACCCTAGGGATCCATAAAACTATGCACCCTAACCCGGACCTGATTGTTCATCAAGGCCCAAATCAGGATTCATACCTAAGTTTTCAGGTCAGGGCCTTTTGGATAATTGTGTAGCCGGGTACTCGTTGACATACACATTCCAAAACATTAGTTTTGGTAACTTGGTAACAAGAATAATTAACAAGTTTTGATAACCCCAAGAGCATTGCTGATCTTCTTACTGCATGTAAGATGATAGGTCAGTTTCAGTTTCTTGTGCTGAAACCACATTTTTAACATTCAGGAAATCAGAAAGCAAATAAACAAGTGATCACATTTAAGAATAATAATAATACTAACCACCAAGCCAGTAATGCATGTTCAAAAATAATGAACATAATCATGCAAATTAATAAATGGTTTCTATTGTAGCTATTAAGGAGTGGGTTCCATCCGAGGAGGAATATTAAAAAGTATTTATGTATTCTTTACAAAAGCCTCGAGGAGGGGGAGTGTTCAAGAGTGGGCCGAGGGGGAATGCAACCCTCTTTTTTTTTCTTTTTTCTTTTTTTTTGCACCGAGTCGTTCCTTATGGGGTTCAAACTCGCAACTGGTTGGCTCTGACTTAAATTTCTTTCGCTGGCCATTCATACCAAAATCTCGAGGCGTTAGTATTAGAAGGGCACAATCTTATTATTATTATTATTAAAGTATGTAGGTAATACTAATTCCCCACTAAGAGTTTCTTTTGCTGGAAGTAGCATATCACCCTGAGCAATTGACTGTGCTACTTATTTAAAGAAGATGAAGAAGAATTAAGATACAAGGGTGAAAAAGATTATTTATCTTTTTTTCACTGATCATGAAAAAGTACTGCGGACTCATTCACAGAAAGGCCTCACTTTATTACGATTTAGTTAGAAAGTTAGGGTATAACATGAAATAGCCTCTTCGAGTTAGTTAATAGAACCATTTAAGCCCTAATTATGACCATGATCATGATGTTTTCGTTTCAATGATAAAGGGTTTTTTTTAAAGCTATTTTGGACTAATAGTTAGCTATGTTTGACTAATGGTTAGGAATAATACTTTAGAGATCAATCCCTATGCATGTGTCATGTGTGTGATACTAAGCTGACACTAATACTCAATCATTAGTGTGTTGGCATTTTTGTTTGATGATGAGTGTGCTGCCATTTAATTGAGAAAGATAAGAAATTAAAATATCAATTTAAGCTGTTAGGAATTTTATTGTGTTGCTGAAGAGAAGATTGAAGAGTTCAAGCCAAATTTCAGAATGTACTTTGGCTACAGCGAAGATAAAGTTTGCTAGAGCGAACCTGAGACAGCGAAGAACCCCGCTATAGCGAGGATCCAGCTCACTATAGCGAGCAAGGTCGATTTGCCCTGTTCCGTCTGGATTCTAAGTTAGAATTTGAGATTGATTGATATTTTGATTGGATCATTATTAGAAGTCTCTTGCACGGATTTGAGGCTATATATTGGATGATTCTCTCAACCCATAGTAGCACACAAGAATTTCATCTCTCTTGTTCTAGGGTGAGAAAATCCTAAGAGAGATTCTTGTTCTTTAGAGTTATATTTGAGAGATTGGGCTGAAGATTTGCTCTAGAAGGTTTGGTACTGCATCTACTTCTTTGTAGAAGATTTGTGCATCTTGGTTCTCAATGTGTTATTGAAGGATCAAGCACGGAGAGCGATGTGCGACAAGTAGTTATGGCAGTGAGGAGTTGTGCAAGAACAACTACAGTCTTTAGGTCAACGTACTGACCCGAATAAAAGAGCTGTGAGTATATCTTGTAACCGTTCAATAATGATTGATTTGTCTGATTGTAATTTTTTTCCTGGATAGAGCTTCCACATTAAATTTGTGTCTGCCTTCTTGTGATAATTGCTTGGTAGATCTTTTCGGTAGTTTGCCTTGTTTTATTCCGATGTGCATTGTATTTCGAAGTTAACATCCATTCAAGTGGCAACTTTCATAAGCTATTAATGAGAAGGCTAGTAAAAGAGACGGACATGCCCAAGACCAACTCTAAGTGGCTACAAAGGTAAGACGCCTCTTTGCCACTAGGTTCTGGGGGCACTTCCAAAGCATTATATTCGTTATAGGATAATCAAAAGGAATTTACCATTGACAATAAAGCAATATAAAGCAAACTATAAAATAATTTTGATCAATTTTAAAAGTTTGCTTAGATTCATTTGTGAGTTCAAAATACCAAATTATTTGGTAACCCTAATTCCACGTGAATTCTCTCCAAATTCTTTTAGAAAGCATTCCACACTTCAATTTTAGAATCTCCTCGCAAGCATACTTATTCAATTAGATGATTTGAGCCGTCAACATTAAGCAAAAGAATCACAAGCCTTCAAAATGTAAGTGACAACTAATTGCTATAAAAAAGAATGATTTTTCAAGACATAAAAAAAAGAAAAAAAAAAACCACCCTAGCTCAAAAGGGCAACATTCTCCTGAAAAAGTGAAAAACAATGCTACACAAACAATGCCCAAACTATGTCCCTCTTTGAGACTTAATATAGCCTCTTAATCTAATTGTGAACAAATGTTATTGTCTTAATTAGAGACACAACATCCAACATGTGGCCCATCACTTGATGACACACATATTTTTGTAATGCCTAGGAGTTTTTGCTCCTTTAATTTTATTTTCACAAGCGATTTTGATTTTGAGATTTTTACGAAAAGAAGCCTCAAATATCTCTATACCTCCGAAAGCATTCTCAAATACATGTAATGCCCAAAAACATCTTATACCGTAGACTTCATTTGTTTTTTGACCAAATTGCCCATTTCTCTCGTGACATGGAGACTCAGCAGTATTTGGGCATTGAAGTATTTCACGGCTCATTATTTTTTTTCTCAGCTTTCAAATTCGCTAATTTATTCTGGAAATTGTGAGTAGTTAATATTGATTATAAATTCATGTTCCAAAGCGAGAAGCGTGGCAAAAAACATCCTCAAGTTTGTAGCTAATCCTACTTTTAGCTAATCCTCCATAGACTGTAGTAAAAGTAGGATTATGAATAGTGAATAGAGAGGAGCATGGCTTTGTATTTTTTTTTCTAAAAATGAAATGGTTGATTTTTATTTTTTTAGCAAAATCTCCACAGATTGTACCACCAGAAGAGTCGCAATAAGTACATTCACTATTGAGCAAACTCACAATGGAATGGTTCAGCTCATACATTCACTTAAATCATTGCATTAACTTCAGAATTATTAGTTAAACAAAATGCACTTGAATATATCATATTTGGGAAAACTTTAACTATTGAACTCGCAGGTATCTTCCCAAAAGCGAAAGTTGATACTTCATAACTTGATTCTTGGTATTATGACTTAATTATGTTAATGTTCAATTCATGCTCAAAAGTGAGGAAAGTGGGAAAAAGCATTCTTGACTTTGGACCAAATTCTCCACATATTGTACTTAAAGTAGAGTCAGAATAAGTATATTAACAGTTAAACAAAACCGCAGTGGAATTATTCAACCTTGACTTCACAAAATTTTTAAGCTTAGCATGACATGCATGTCCCTTGAAAAGTTTTTGGTCAAACCATATTAGATTCTTATAGGTTTAAGCTAATTTCTTACTAATTGTCGGAAGAGTACATTCATAATAAGCACATTATTGAAGTTTATAGAAAATATAAATCAGTCTAATATGATATAGAAGATTAATGAATATTCAGAAGATGTTGGTAAATGCAATTAAATAGAAGTAGAAAACTCGGCCTCGCGAATAATGTTGGACGTATATATGGACACCAAATCATAAGCGCATAAATATTATGTTTCGAACTCGCAAGTCATGTTTTTAACTCGCGAGTATTAAGTTAGCGAGAGATAAAGTAAAAAGCAATTTGGTAAAAATATAAATTATACCACATAAGATGCTTACATTTAAAGATGATTTTGGAGGTATAAAAATATTTGAGGATTCTCATTATAAAATCCCCTTCAATTTTTAGGAGAGCATCATAATAATTCCTTTTGAACTCTGAATTAGAGTCACCCAAAGTGCCCTAATTAAACAGGGGATCATGAATATCCAAACTCAACAAGTCACATCATCTGCTTAACAGCTCCAAAAAAAAACAAAAAAACACAAAAACAAAAAGCCCTAAAATCTTCAAAACCCTACAAGCCCATAACTTCCCTCCCTCCTCCAGCTCTTCCTCCACGCCATGGAAACCCAACCACAAAACCACCAATCTGAACCCCAAAACCACCAGTCTGAGCCCCAAAGCCACCAATCTGAGCCCCGAGACCACCTTCCGCAATCTCACGATGAAAACCCAGACCAGATCGCAAACCCTCCAGACCCTTCCCAAAGCCCGGAAACCCAGTTCCCCGAACCTCCCCCCAAGAAACGGCGGCGCCGGAAGAAGCAGTTCCCGGAGATGATACCCTCCGCCTCCGCCGTCTCCGGCCTTCGTGTCCTTCGCCCCCACTCCAACAAATCCAGCATCTACAACGAGAAACTCATGGACCGGATCATCCAGCAGCAGATAGACGATCACCCCTCTCCGCCTAAGAGCCGGCGGCGGAAGATGGCGGATCTGGCCAAGGAGGTCGACGTGGAGGCCATGATCGCCATCGCCGTCGGATTCCCCGTGGACTCCCTTACCGAGGAGGAGATCGAGTCGAACGTCGTCGACGTCGTCGGCGGCCCCGATCAGGCCAATTACATCATCGTCCGCAACCACATCCTCGCCCGGTGGCGCTCCAACGTCACCGTCTGGATGACAAAGGACCACGCCCTCGAGTCGATCCGCTCCGAGCACCGCTCGCTCGTCAGCTCCGCCTACACCTTCCTCCTCGAACACGGATTCATCAACTTCGGCCTCGCCCCCGCCATCAAAGACGCTGTCTTGAAACCGCCGCCGGACGGGATGGAGCGTGCCAATGTCGTCATCGTCGGCGCTGGGCTCGCCGGCCTGGCCGCCGCCCGTCACCTCATCTCCCTAGGGTTCAAGGTGGCCATTGTCGAGGGCCGCAACCGTCCAGGCGGCAGAGTCCTCACCAGAAAGATGCAGGGCGATGGTGTCATTGCCGCCGCAGATCTGGGTGGCAGCGTTCTCACCGGAATCAATGGCAATCCGCTCGGCGTTCTCGCGAGGCAGCTGGGGTTTCCTCTCCACAAGGTACGTGATAAATGCCCCCTTTATCTCCCTGATGGAAGTGCCGTTGATGTTGAAGTCGATTCTAGGGTTGAATTCACTTTCAATAGGCTTCTAGATAAGGTCTGTAAGCTCCGGCAGGCGATAATGGAGAAATTGGATTCGGTTGATGTCTCATTGGGTACTGCCCTTGAGATATTCAGGCATGTTCACAAAATCGCCGAGGTGCCGGAGGAGCGCATGCTCCTCAACTGGCACCTCGCCAATCTGGAATATGCCAATGCATCGCTGATCACCGATCTGTCATTGGCATTCTGGGACCAGGATGACCCCTATGAGATGGGTGGGGATCACTGTTTCATTCCCGGCGGGAATGGGAGGTTTGTCCGGGCGCTCGCAGAGAACCTCCCCATCTTTTATGGCCGGACAGTGGAGAGCATTCGATATGGGGTCGATGGGGTTATGGTCTGCTCGAGCAGCGGGCAGGTTTTTCGCGGCGACATGGTTCTATGCACTGTGCCATTGGGGGTCTTGAAGAGAGGATCAATTGAATTCAACCCAAAACTCCCTCAGCCGAAGCAGGAGGCAATTGAGAGGCTGGGGTTTGGGTTGCTAAACAAGGTTGCAATGCTGTTTCCATTTGATTTCTGGGGTGGAGGGATTGACACATTTGGGCATCTGACCGAGGAGACGAGTAATAGAGGGGAGTTCTTTCTATTCTATAGCTATTCATCGGTATCTGGAGGCCCGCTTTTGGTTGCTCTGGTCGCAGGAGAATCTGCAATTAAGTTCGAGATGATGTCTCCGGTTGAGACAGTCGAGCGAGTTTTGGAGATTTTGAGACGGATATTTACACCAAGAGGAATCGAAGTTCCCAACCCAGTTCAGGTGGTTTGTACTCGCTGGGGAAAGGATCAGTTTACATATGGGTCTTACTCGCACGTTGCTGTAGGAGCTTCTGGGGATGACTATGACATTCTTGCAGAGAGCGTGGGAGATGGAAGAGTTTTCTTTGCTGGCGAAGCAACTAACAGACGGTATCCTGCAACAATGCATGGAGCTTTGCTTAGTGGGCTGAGAGAGGCTGCTAACATATCAAGAGCGGCTAACAGAAGGTCCTTGGCTCCAATGGAGAGGATAGTTAATGTTAGAGATGAAAATGTTGATTTGGATGATCTGTTTCAGAGTCCTGATCTGGCATTTGGAAGCTTTTCAGTTTTGTTTGATCCCAGAACATCTGATTATGCATCTGTTTCACTTATCCGAGTTGGGTTTGGTGGGAAAATGTTGGATTCAGGTACACTTTTTCTATATGGCTTGATCTCGAGGAAACATGCGATAGAGCTGAGTAACATTGAGGGAGACGAGAACAGATTGAGGATCTTGTATCGCTTTTTTGGTGTTAAGTTGGTAGGGAGGAAAGGTTTGGGAAATGTTGGAGAAACTCTCATTGCCCATTTGAAGGCCACTAAAGTCAATTTTAATGCACGAGTTATGAATGGCGCCCCGCCTGTATGAAAAAACCTGCTTTGAAGCTCATGCAATACTACTGCTTTCTTTTATGATTGGATTGCTTTGAACAGGGCCATCAGTCTGGAGAGGGGCTTTCTACTTGCTGTTCATTCTATTTGATTCTTCCAAAACAATGGGAATGGCAAATGATGACGGGGCCAAAAGCTCTTTTTGGTTGTCATGAATGTTAGGGGATTGATTATGTGACAACGTGAGATGAACAACCCATTTTTCTTTGTCAAGTGAGTTTATGGCTGAGGATAGTGTGGCAGCTTTGATTTATTCTTAACAATTCAACTGATTGGGGGAACACAAGCCTATAACCACATGGGTTTCTGCTAATTTGATTTCTATTTTGTCCAAAAAAATTGATTGCTAGTTTAACCATTGCTCCTATATGGAACTAAGCTAACAAATTTAGCTGCAGAAGTGTAAATTGCTGTCTAATAACATACATGCTTATTCTGAATACATTGATTCCAAAACTGTTGCTTCACATGGGCACGTGGGATTCTCATGACAGGTTTTAGGAACAGTATCATCTTTTCTCACTGAAATTACAGTGCAGTAAGTTACTTATAAAGTTTAGTTTAAATAAATTAAGTATACTGTGGATTGTGTTCTCACTTTTTATTCTATATCGATCATGTTATATTTGTTCTTGCCAATTACTGTGATCAATGTGTGTGGAATTGTGGATCCTTTATATTGTCCTTGTGATGATGGAACATTGTGATGGATTCATAGTGCTTGCTACTGATGATGTACAGACATATTTGTTTTGGAAATTTTGTTTAACACGTGGGATTGTTGTCCCTCAAAGTGTGTTTGGTAAATCAAATGGTTGTCATTAAAAAAATCAAATGGTTAAAATTAGCAAAACAAGAGTGCACTCTTTAATCTGTTCTCTTGATGTGTGAAACACTTGGAATTGTTGTATCATGTTATCTGATTCCATCACTATTTGTAGTAACAGTTTGAGAGCAGGAGATGTGCTTAAGAGTCATGATGATCTTGAGCACTTCGGGGCACTAGGTAGTGATTATTAGCCTGAATGGACACTGCTTCTTTGGGACCATTATATGATTTTTAGTGGTGGTTGTGCAGGTGCTGCACTACCAACCACTTCACTTTGAGCTGTACATCTGTGGAATTGTTTGTACTTGTTGGCCGAAGGTACCTTTTTAGGAAGTGACAAAAATTTACTAAAGGCCGATACTTAAACGTATGTTTAGGATGGCATTTCCAGGAATACTCTCCAAGAGAAGAATCCAGGGTTTCACAGGGCATTAAAAAATGCTCTTCTTTAAAGCCCTTTTTTTTTCATATATATATATATATATATATATATATATACATACATATATATATGTATTGATTTTTTCTCTTTGATTCTCTTTACAGAAAAAGTGTTTGTGGATTAAATTATTGGAAATTTGATTCTACTGCTTTCCAGTTTTATATTGCTAAGAGTTTCTCTGAACAAGGTCAGGCTTGTTATTGTAGCAGTGTTAGTTGTTGTGAAATGTGGGCTTGGAGCAAGATGACAGTGAACCTATCTTGGTAGGATATTTTAGAACTATGTAAATGGTGGAGGTCATGCAGATCCAAGAGGTTTGAATGGACCAAATGGATGAGGTGATGCAGATCCATGTGGTCTTTACATATGGCCAAACCATAATATAAAAGGAGTTTGATGTGTCTTTCTAAAAAAAAGGAGTTCCATGTGTTTGCAGTGAAGCTATGAGAGTTTGTGATGCACAATAACATTAGAGCTATAATGCATGGTACTTCAAAATGGGCAATATATCGTGTCATATCGGATTCAATAACTTACTTTTTCTGTGTAAATTCGTATCCTTACCATATCCATGGCATGTATACATCGTTTCCATGCTGTATCTAGGCATCACAACATTAGAGTGGTTGAATGTCTTTTTTCTAGGTGTGTGTTAGGCCTAGTCAAGAGTTCTGCACTAAGTAAGAATGGGTTTTTCTTTTCTTTTCATTTCTTTTCTGGTTATTTTATTTTCCTAACTTGAAAGTTGTTGGTGGAAGAACTCTTTTGGATGAGAGATGTTTCGGATTTTTTTTTGGGAAACTAGTGTATAGGGCATCATGCATTATTAGAAGTGGTAATTCTTGTGTAAGCACTATAGTCTTTATAATTGGAAGGGGAGAATTCGAATAATATATATAACTTTTTTCTTATTTAAAAAAAAGTACATAAAAAGTTGAATATTTCAAAATAAAAGTTTCTAATACTTCTTTCAATAAAGTCCCTCCTTTCCGGTGGTCTTTCTCCATCACCACCAACGTTTCATTAAAAAAAAAAAAGTCTCAAAATGATACAAATACCCTTATTAAAAGCAAATGAGGTTTTTGTCTTTCTTCTCCCTCTGTTTTTTTTCCCTCAAATGACACATTATTCTTCTCTCTGCCCCATCCAAAACCCACGGATCTATAACCCTTCATTCCCTTCATAAATTGCCAGTAGTCCAACTTCCAAAAGATAGGGTGAATTTAATATGTGAGAGCATCTAATCGGCTTGGAGATATATGTCAAGGGTTAGATCTATGAAGGGAAAATAACATGCTAACCAACGGAGTTTGTTGATGTGGGATCTTAGGAAGAATGTTGATATATCAAGGGTTGGATTCGTGAGGTTATTGAAAAGAATCTCATGAAGGTGGAGAAGATTTACATTGACAAGAATCCCTTGGTCATGATGACAAAGGTTGTTTCAAAAGCATTTTGCATATACCACCCTAGGGTTTTTTGAATTTGTAAGCAGGCATCTGTGGTTTTAGTATTTGTAAATAAGATCCTGACTTTTCGTTTTAATACCTTTCATATCCCAAAATCAGTTATCCTAAGGAGAATATGTAACCACCATGAAGTTTGTGTTGAATTTTTATCGAACCGACGGCTTTGCCCTTACATCAATTAAACAAAAGTGAGTATATTATTTTACAAAAATAATAATATTCTATCTTAACTCTCAAGGGCCTCTCTCTAAAAAACTCCCTGATGTGCAAGTAGCCTAATCATTATTTTTAAACTTTTATCAATGTAATGGTGGGTTGTGAGTGGATTAGATCAATTATAACTAATTATAAGTATATCATTTTACAAAAATAATAATATTTTATCTTGATTATCACTAGTCTATCTCTTAATAACTCTGTCATGTATATGAAGCCTAATCATTATTCTAAAACTTTCTTCAATCCAACAGTGGGTCATGGAAGAATTACATCAATTATAATCATTTATAAGTACATGTGTTAATTGCCATTATGATTGATTTGGGTTTATTGAAATGAGCCTTGTATTAATAATATACTAAAATAACTATTAATGTTACAAACTTTAGTGAAAAATAAAATCAAGTCCTTAAAATTATGCACACAAGGATAATAGAGAGATAGACAAAGGTGTCTTTCTTTTTCATCGGTAACGGTGATGAAAGTGTCATTTCACTCTAAAAACTTATAATGGTTGGAAGGCTCCTAATTTTGAAAGACATAAAATGTATTAAAATAAAAGAGCAATGGCCTATTTATAGGTAATAAAACTACGGGGCCTACTAGCAAATCTTAAAAACCTTGTATATAAAAAAAAAACTCAAAAAAGAGAGAGCTACTATTGCCATAGCCAGAACTCCTTCCACAAGTACAACTAGTGTTTTGATTACCAATATACTCCTGTGTGAAATTATCTAAAATAGGCATCTAATCAAAATCGAACCCACAACCTTTGAGTGCAAACCATGGTCCTAGTCAACTGCACTTAACGTAAGAAAGCAAATAATAGGTCACTAATAGCAGTCCCTCAGAAAAATACACAGCCCAGCAGCCACAGGGAGAGGGAGAGGGAGATTTGAAGTTGGAAAGGGACAGAGAGGACAACCAGTACGACCGCCCGGCCCTCATGTGCACGAGCTCGAACTCCCCACACCCCGCGTGTAGTTCCCCAGCGACGGATCCACAGAGCTCCACACCCTTTCTTATATTATGTTTTAAAAAACAATATTCATATCTTAAGTAACATCTTCTTCTTCTGTATATTTGGGTTTTCCCAAAATTATATATATTTTTATAGCAACCAACATCCGAAAGAAAAAAAGAAATATGTAAATGTAATTAAAGCGTAGGAGAAGAAACAAAGAAGAAAGAAAGGCAAATAAACAGAAATCGAAAAATCTTGTATAACCAAAAAAAGAAAAAAAGCAAACCTGAGAAATGGCCATTGTGATAGTTCAGGAGGTGCATCCCACTACTGCAGTAACGATCCAACCCTGCGGATAACCCATGGAAATTGGGAAATCAACCATTGTTGTTTGAGATCGTGTTAGGCCCCGACCCGGACTAATCATAATTAAAGTTAATTAATTCCAATTAGTGATACTTAAGCATGATTAATTGTGCTAATCGGGGTTAGTGAACAAAATGAGATGGGTTAATCTCAAAAGATTGAATTAAGCCTAATGAAGTGAATTTGAATGAGATTGAGTAGATTAAAATGAGTTTAAACTCAACCAAGGTAAACTAAGGACCTTTTTGTAAATACGGGTTTTCACGTATTTCATCAAATACGGAAATTCTTGATACCAACGTGTGTATCTCGAAGAATACGTCAACTTTCATAATACACTTGATTTCATTTGACTTAAGGTTGATCAAATGGGCCTTCATTTGCTCAAAATGTGAATAAGAAAAATGGAATAAGGTTTAAGTGCAAAAAGTTCATTATATAAGCTAAGAGATGGGTTCCTTTTCCATTTTAGAAAACCCTAGGCACTTTTCTTCCTTCTCTTCCATTTCTTCTCCATCAAGAGTGAGGATTGAAAGCTTGCAAGTAACTTTTGAAGAAGCTTGGTCATCTTCATATTCTCCATTGAGCCATCCTCCATTGTTGAAGAACTTGGAATATTCTTTAGGAGATATTTGTGTCAAACCAAGCCAAGCAAAAAGGGGCTTTTTGTCAAAGAAGCTTCAAAGAAGGCAAGTATAAGCATTACTTGTGAATGATGTTATATATTGTAGAAGTTAAATGGAGATTTCATAAGTTGGATTTGTGTATATTTCCATTGATTTTTAGAATGGGTTGTTATGGATTGATGGAATGGATTAGAAGTGTTGTTTATGTGTGAATGTTGTGAGCATTGAGTAGGGAATAGGAGGTTCCAATGCTATTGCAGGTTGTGGTAGTGGAATGGAGATGGGAAAGAAGAAGATAAAGAGTTGCAGAATTTCGGACTGAAATTCTGAAGTATTCGCTCGAGCGAGCCGCTCTCTGGATAAATGCGCTCGAGCGGATATGAATCTACTCGAGCGACCACTTTTCTGTTTGAATTCGCTTGAGCGAACCCAACAATGAACTTTGGGTTCGCTCGAGCGACCACTTCTCTGTCTGGGTTTGCTCGAGCGAACTTGGGTCTGCTCGAGTGAACCTGATGCTGGATAGGGTACTGATTGAGGTCAAAAATTTGAGTCCAGTTGGTTTTGGTTTTCGTAGGAAACATGGATGCTTTTTGAACACTTATATGTCCTCTAAATTAGTTCTGTGACTAATTGTAATACAAATAGAGATTAGTGGGAATTGTGAACAATGAAATATAATTTTTAAGAATTGAACCCTTGGATTAATAATGGGTTCAGTGTTAATCGATTATGGACTATACCCCCGTAGGTGTTAATTACGGGTACTCCAATGTACATATAATATACAAATATGATGTTTATCGAGAATAACACGTACATTGGATAACCAACGGTTACACCTAAATGGTTAGTTGGAAACTAAAATAGAAATGAGTAGAATTGTGTAATTAGAGATTCTCTCATGGTATTGTATTCTGTATCACTTCATTCCAATCTCACAAGATTGATGTCATTGTTTGTTTTCTTTCCATTATTGAGAATGGAATCACTGTGTAGAATTGAATCCAGAAATGGATTGATAATGAAATGTATTGACCCTTGAGTCCGACACTACCTAGCTATTGTATTAAATTCTAAATGAATTAATAAATGATTATTTTCATGAGACCGGGGTCATGAATGGTGTGCCCTTCCGCCCTGAGCCAAATAACTATTCCTACTGCAGTAGATGAATTTGGGGCATTCCGGAGCTCCATGGTGATGCTAGTGTCCCTGGCCTGGATACTGGTAAGTCCCACAAATT
The DNA here is from genome assembly GCA_029852735.1 of Persea americana. NCBI lineage: Eukaryota > Viridiplantae > Streptophyta > Magnoliopsida > Laurales > Lauraceae > Persea > Persea americana. The sequence continues at coordinate 56,735,614 of CM056812.1, forward strand.
CCGATCGTATCTATGAGTACTGATTGATGCCTTCCATTTGGAAGATGAATCCTTCCTTTGAGGAAAGATGATAAATGAAATGAAATAAATGAAGTGAAATGAATTAAAATGAATGCTATGGTAGTTGTCATCTTGCACATGTCTATTGATTGACTTATTGTGCTCAACCATTATCATTGTAGGAATTATCTAGACTTATCTAGAATTAAATTATTTACTAAACTGATTGCATGAGTCTATTATATGTACTAACATGTGATATCATAAGTTCTGTTTATACATTGTTGAACTATCGTGTTTATTAGTGTTATTGATGGCATTACAGTCCCGATTATCCATGCCGGTCCGGCGGCAGCCCCAGCGGCAGCGGAGGAGACTGTTGCGGTTCCTACAGGAGGATTTATAGAATGGGATGGTCGGAATACCATTTGAGATGGGTATTCGAGTGCGAAAATGGATTAAGAATGTTTTGGAGCAATTCTTTTTGAGAATTCTTTTTGAAATAGTTGAAATTCATTTTGGAATGTAACATTTTGAGAATTTAAATAGTCATCAATATGCATAGTATTTGAATATGCAGGGATTGATGAAAGAAAGCAAAAGGAATGATACATGTATAAAGAACTTTATTTTGTATACATGTAAATCTTAAATTGATTTTGTCAATGTGTATTTCCGCAATTTGTATAATTGACAAGTATGAATGAATGTTATCCCTTGTGGATTCTGTTTTAACTTAGATTAATTCAGAGTTCACGGGAGTAAGTATGGATTGCGGCCCTGGATTATCGTAACTCAGGCCCGAGTCGTGACAGATCGTGATTTTTATAAGGAAGAAGGAGAGAAGCCATATATGGATTGCAAAAGATAGATTTAAAAGCCATGGTTTAATTAGGGTTTTGCATTGAGATCAAGATAGAAGGAAGGGGAAGCAAGGGAGAAGTTGCTAACCTTATTTCATGTGGTAGAAGTGATTGAGAGAGCCAATGTGACCGAGAGAGAAAGACTGGGGAAGAGACGGCGTACTCAACCGTATTAATTGTACTATGGGAATGGGTTCGTAGATCATGGCGTAGTGTTCCTATCGTTCCGGCTCTTGCAATAAAAAGGTTAAGTGAATCTCACAGGTGAAGATCAATGGAGTCACTGAGAATGAGTAGGATGCATGGAGAAAAGGAAAGGACGCACGCAAGGGAGGTTGAGGTTCTAAGGAGCTGTAGATAATGAGATTGAAAGTTGAAAAACGGTTGCACTCCTTCACCCAATGAATACTTTGATTTTACCTTCAGTCTACTGCATTATACTATTGTTTGTTACGATACATTTTTCTTGCATAAAAAAATAAAAGTAAATTGATTTTTCTAGATAAAAAATACAATAATTTCCTATATGAGGGGTAAGGATGCATGAATTCTCTCTCCTATAGAAACACATAAGCACATTCAGTAATGGGAGAAATTCATAGATTTGAGGGTTCCTCACTGCCTCATATTTGAGGAATCCCCCTTAAAATTCTATATAGCTGATTATTTCATATTAATATCAATGTATGATGATATATATATATATATATGGGGTCAGCCCTCCTAAGTTGAAGTTTACCTTATCCTAAACTGAAACAGTGCTGGTCCCGCAAATCAAAGTTCATTATCGTTGTTTTTTTATATGATGATCGTCTCCAAAATCCAGATAAATCAAATTAGAACTAGATTTTTCAATTTCATCATGCAAAAAACAGATATAATCAACTTTAATTTGTGAGACCAATACTATTCCAGTTTAGGATAAGGTAAGCTGCAATTTAGGAGAGTCTTGCTCTATATATATGTAAATATAATAGTTGAGAAAAATTAATATAGATGAATAAATTCACAAATTGAGGATTTCAAAATCTTATAAAAGTGGGTTAGATCTAAAAATCCTCACAAATGAGGACTTCAACTGGCCCAAATCTTCAAAGATTTATAATTGCCAGGCCAAATTTGCCAAATGTGACGGTAAGGTTCGCAAAAAAATAAAAATAAAATCCAATATGATGATGCCAGAAAGGAGTCTTTCAATGCCGAAATCAGAGATCTTGAGCTCCATGTTGTGTTCTAAGAGGACGTTAATGGGTTTCAAGTTCATGTGGATGTACTTTGTTTCTTGAAGTTTTATTAGTGCCACAGTAAAAAAAAAAAATGGTTTTAATAGTGCCGTTGTCCGTCCTCTTGTTATTAGGCAATGGTGGCTTTTTATTGTCTGCTCTAGTTGGGCCAAAGATTGTGAATCACGACTTATTTGGTTATCAGGCCTAAGTTGAGGACCACACCTAACCATGGACCTAAAATTAAGGTTGAGGCCCATCTAAATTGAAAACCGCATGTATTGTTATGCATATATACTAAATATGCTGGTCAAGATAAAAAAAGTTAGGCTCTAGTTGAATCCCGGGCCTAAGAGCACAATCGTATTCCAATATTGTGTTGGTTAAGTTTAGGTTGGGCTTATACTCGATTGACCCATACGTACCCATCCTTCTTTTTTTTTTGTGTGTGTGTGTGTAAAAGTACCCCTCCTTTGAAGTAAATCACATGACAATAAAGACAAAGATGAATATAAGCCAACAAAATTGGAGCTATATTGTCCTATGCGACTTTTTCTCTACTCTAAGCAGGGGGAATCCTGAAGAATCTCTAATGTCCCGCATTGTGCAACTTTTCCATTGCTGAAGGAGAGAAAAACATTTGTAATTCCCTCCTTGTTCAAAGTTTCCAGAAAACCTTACACTGTGGTGGCCATTGACTTGTTGATTTAACTATATAAATGTGATCCATTCATACATGTATTTTACTTTATTTGAAGTGACATTATTTCATTCATAGTAAGGCCGCTTGAAAATGTCATGAATTTAAAATCATCTAATGTCAGTACCTTTTGATCCATCAATGATGGCCCCACTACATAAGATCTGGCCAACATGCTTCTCTGTAGAAGTGGGCCCTCTAAATATTTTACACGGACGGTAGAGATGCATCTAATTCCAATCCCAACAATCCTACGTATAATTGGAAACAAATGAAAAACCCAAACCCCCCACAAACCCTTCAGCAATGGCTTGGCGCCTCTTCTTCTCCAACCTCAAAAACCCTCCAAAAACCACTCTCCAATCCCTCTTCTCCTCCTCCTCCTCCTCTGCAACTCCCATCCAAAACCCTAATCTTCCCCAAACTCCACCAACCCCCAAAACCCAATTATCTCCCATCTCCTCCCCCTTCCCCTCCCCACTCCCAATCAACAGAAAACCCAATTCCCCCTTGACCAGCAAGCAGAGGAAGAAGAAGCTGAGCAAGAACAAGAAGAAGAACAGCCCACGAAAAAACCCCATCAACCACCAGTCAAAACCCATCCACCACTTTGAAAAGATCGTCGAGCGCGACGCCTTCTTCCGGTTCCTCACCCGCACCAAGGACTTCCTCTCCCGGCAGCCCGACCACATCCTCCTCCTCGACGAGGCCGGAAAGCTCCACCGGGAGCTCGGCTTCCCCCGCGGCCGCAAAGTCGCCCGCTTTGTCGAGCGCCACCCCTCCCTCCTCCAGCTCTACCGCCACTCCGATGGCAAGGTCTGGCTCGGCTTCACCGACCTCATGGAAGACCTCCTCGTCGAAGAACAGACCATCTTCGACTCCAATTTCGATTCTAGGGTTTCCACAATCCGCAAGCTACTCATGATCTCCGCCCAGAGGCGGATCCCCCTCTCCAAGATCCACCACTGCCGCCACCTCTTCGGGATCCCCAACGACATCCGTGACCGCGTCCTCGACTACCCCGACTACTTCCGCGTCGTTGTGGAAGGCGACGGGAAGCGAATTCTTGAGCTCGTTGAATGGGATCCTGCCCTCGCCGTCAGCTCCCTTGAGCGGGAATTCATCGCGGATGAGGATGGTGCGAAGAGATCCTTCAAATTCAAATTGGCCCATGGGAAAGATCTCAACTTGGATGAAGATGATGAGAGGAGATTGAATTTGCTGAACACCCTTCCGCTCGTTTCGCCGTACTCGGACGGTTCGGAGCTGAAGCCGTGGTCGCTGGAGGCGGAGAAGTATAGGGTGGGGGTGTTGCACGAGTTCTTGAGCTTGACATTGGAGATGAGGGCTTCGATTCATCACATTGTGGAGTTTAAGGAGGAATTTAATCTTACAAAGCACACGTATCAGATGCTAGTGAAGCAGCCGAGGGCTTTCCATTTGGCCGGCACAGAGATGAATTGGACTGTGTTTTTGAGGGATGGGTATGGTGATGATGGGGTACTGAAAGAAAAGGATCCTCAGGTTGTGTTCAATGAGAGGCTGTATCGGTATGCGACTATGAAAGGAACTGAGCTGGAGCTTGAAATGCAAGATTGAGACTTGTGAGGGTGTTATTTGGAAGGAAAACTTCACTCTGCTATTGCAAGAAAGGGCATGAGATGGGTGGGTCTGCTCCTTGTTTGTGTGTTCTGGCATTCATGGATAAGGTATTGTGCTTTGAACTCTATAATGGAATGTTGTTTAGATTGCAAGGCAAGTTTTTGTAATTGCAAAAATGTGAAACCCATGATCATTTTCTTTTTTTCTGGACAATCGGATATTGCTTTCACATTCAGGTCCAAGAGATTGATCTGAGTGTTTTCTAATGCTGGTAGATGAACAGTGGTTGAATGGTTACATCTAGAAGAGTAAGGAGGCTAACTTAGCTACAGACTTGTGGATTTGCATTTGGATGCTGGAATGATCTAACTGCTCATGGGTAAGGATTAGAACTTGAAATCCGTTGGAATGAGGGAACATTAAACTGAATGTTAATGGCTGCTGTTTTAGTTACCATCGGTGACATAGCTGGATTGATGTAGAAGGATCCACTAAAACATGTGCACCTCCACATCAAGCTTATAATAATCTAATCTAGAGTTTTAGAATGCAAAACTCTCCGTGCAACTGAAAATAAGATGGAATCTTTTGACTAACATTAATAGATTCTTATGGAAGTCATTGAAGGTTTGGTAATCCTTTTTAGGCTATTTGTATATTATGGTATTTGATATTGCCTTTGTAGTAGGCATTAGCTTAGCTGATTCGTCGCAAGCAGAATTCTCTTCTACCTATAATCGTGATCCAGATTGCAATACTTTTTGTAGGTAAGATATGTATTGAATTCTTATGTTTTTGGTTGGCACTTTGTTCTCATTTTAATTGAGTTTGAAATGCAGATAACTAGAATCACCTCGACAGTTCTTCTTGCATTGATGTCATTCTTGTTTCCCAGAGCAGCATAACGGTTATTGATGGAACCTACCATTGTTCATGAGCTTGGATTGGTCTGATTAGTTAGAGGGAATGCAGTATGATGTACTATCAAAGATCACATGTGTCTCTGCAGTCCACAGATTCAGTTTTTGATATGATTTGTATGAAGATTTAATGGAGAAACAATCATATGCTTTTCGTGCATTTCACTTCTAAGCTGAAAATTTATAATGTGGTTGCCATGTGAAATTCAAATTTCATGAAAGAGACACCGCAGTAGCTGAGAAATATGCTGAAAAATCCTGTTTACTTTGGCTGTATAAACAGTAATATTATACATCTTTGATAATGTAATCTATTTATTTTTTCCAGTCATTTTTTATAATTGAGACCCTTCTGACTCTCCTGACACACACACACATATCGAAATACATTTTTTAGAATTCTTAGGAATTCAATTTCATGCAAAGAAATGGGTCCTCTGTGTTTTTCCGTGCTGAAATGATCCTTTGTGGTTCATTGGTATTCCCTGAGAAAGGAACTCTACAAGGGTCTTCTTACCAGTGAGTTAAATACTTTTGTTCTAAATTCCATTACATGTTCTGTTTTGTATCCATAAAATGTAGATAATTTGGGATTTATTGTGGGCCTTTTTGAAAGTGCTTTATACTGTGTTTCATCATCGTCGAAGTCTCAGACATCTGGTTGAGTTGGTTACCTATGTCTTCACTAGTCCTTTTTAGGGTTGAGCTCTCTGGTGCCCCGGAACATAGTTAACATTAACAAGGTCTTCTAACTGCTTTTCAAGAATACTAAGGTTTTTCAGTCTTTCAAGCATGTGATAACAAACGTCCCTAGTGAGAGTTGTTAACGCCAAAGAACATACAGAAGGAAAATGATAAGTGGCACATGTAGATCTTCTCATATGTATTTTGATTTTTTTTTGGTCGTTCTATATTGCTGTTTTATCTGCATCTGGGTCACATGTGCAGCTTTACCCAACATTTGTAGTGTATTTTTGTGAACACTAATCATCTTTACTCCCTAGCAGTATGTTTGGCTGAAAGACTTACAACTCAAAAATTTCCAAGACTACTTAGACGAAGGCAACTGATAGAACCTGTATTATTGATAAGACTGATATGTATCACTAGTAATTACTGATATAGAACTGCCAATACACTTATGGTTGAGGGGTGTTGGCACCTCGGTATCATACATGTTCCGGGATCTAACCCTGGGTCTTCACCCTAGTGGCTACTGTCCAACCCAGCAAAAAATAAAATAAAATTGCTGATACAAAACTATACATGCCAATGCTGGTTAACAGAAACTATTATTTTACAGCAATGGTTCGACATAAAACCATACCGATGCAGTGGATGCACTATACTTCAGAGTATTCCCAAACAACATTTGATCACGAAGCTAAAGCTAGGGGCTGGGAATGGCATCTTTCTTTCCCTGCTTGGTGATGCCATGGTTTTCTTTCGACCTCTCAAAAATGAGAGTTTTGGGTTGACATTTTCTACTGGGATTCATAAATGGGTTAGGATCTTAATGCATGTTTATCCATAGTGCTCAACCCTACTTATAGCCCATCCGCAACCATTGCCACCTCTAGTTCAAATGCTCTTGCTTTGCAATTGCGTGTGTTTCCTTTTTAAGTGTCTACGTATTTCTTGAAGAAAGGACTGTTGGTCCATGGAAGTGGGTTGTCCTGTAATCAGGTTTCAAAGGTGGACTATCATAGAATTTTTTAGCGGCTGGGTCTCAGATCATCTGGATTCTTTGAATGGTGTATGATTGAATTGAGAAATGGCAAAACTTGAGAGCCTTTTTTAAGTAATCATGGTTGGGAGATATTTACCCAAATCTAAATAAATAAATAACTACATAACACCTCACTGCCTCTCCTTCCTGGTGATCATTCATCGACAACAAAACAGAACACTTTCAAGTCTAAATCCCTTCAAATGCATATAAAAATCCATCTCAAAACCACCTAACATATGACCAATGCTCTCCACACTTAATAGAACTTCAGATCCATCTTGTGCCTTTCAAATAAATAAATTAAAAATGCAAAGGAGTGTCTGTAATCATTTCCTTGTAGAAGGGGAACCGTGGTGATTGTTCTTTGATTTATGCCGACTCCTATGCCCCACTTCACTGATCCTGCTCCTGGAAGATGATGATCCTTGAGTCACCCGTCTTGACGCCTTCCTGCGAGAGTTCCAGCTACTATTTCCAAGTGCAGCTCTAGCAACACTGTCCGTCGCCACCTCCCTTGCCCTCTGTGGCTTAATGGGTTGCTTGTTCAGATAAGTCAGATGAGGGAGCAGGCTTGAAACTGTTTTCCTCAGCTGATCATCACCAATGTTGCTCTGAATTGGATTGCCTAGCAGATTCAGAGCTAACAAAGAGTGATAATTCGCAACAAGCTGGCCCAGTGCTTTGGCCGTGGTTAATTTGTTGAAGCTCAGGTCCAGAACTGTCAGCTTCAGAAGCCTGTGGAGCCCCTCAACCTCACTGATCTTATTACCGGCGAGGTGCAGCTCCTTAATGATGGTGCAGTTTGACAACCCTGAAGAATATAGCAAGAGTAAATTTTCTATATCTGAATGGAGGCATACTTGTCAGTGTACATGTGCTCTACTGCAATTCTTGGGTCTTTTAGGGCGCCTAGTTTGCAACATAGGGAGTTAGTTAAATTTTTCTATAATCAGATACAGGTCTCTTGGTGTAAATAACTAGTTTTGTTATACTGTGAGGACAAAACTTATTTCCACCACTCAATTGTCTGAATAATGAATCCACGGATGCCCTTTAAAAGGACAAAAGAAAGAACATATAATAGAATTCCTTGGATAAACAACTGTCTCCGCATAATTTGCAACATATGAAAGTCACTTGAATGTTTTTGTCATCAGATACAGGTCTGGTGTAGATATGAAATGGTCAGTGAAGTAAACTTATTCCACCACTCATTATATGAAGAATGAATTCATGAATGCCCTTTAACCGGGAAAAAGAAAGAACATGTAAAAGAATTCCTGGATAAAATCTTTCTCTGCGTTGTTTGCAGCATATGGAGTCACTTAAATGTTTTTATAATCAGAAACAGGTCTGGTGGCGTAGATATGAAATGGTGAGGGGACCAAATATATTTCCACCACTCCTCATCTGAAGCATGAACTCATGAATGAAAAGGTTAAAAAATAAGTAACATGCGATAGAATTCTTTGGGTAAAACATTTTTCTGCATTGTTTGTTGGATAGGGATAACTGCCATGTGATACCCACATGTAAGATTTAAGAAATGGGGGATGCTAGGCCACACGCGCCATGTGGCTGATGTGTGAAACCTGGCCCAAAACTTTGAACACTATACTAATCTAGTTCCAATTTCGGGGTGGGGATCCACATGCATGGCTACCAGTGGGATGGCCTGCAGAGCTGTGTATGAGTGCAGGATTAACCATCATATCTGAGATGTTAAGTTGCTCATCAATCTATAGGGGAAATAAATAGGGAAATTCTATTTGCACCCACATATTTTGCTGAGCACACTCACTTTCTCAATAATATCCAAAACACCCCCTTCTTCTCTTCTCTCCTCCTCCCACTTGCTGCGACCGAACTTGACGGCCACCTCATCATCGGCCACCATCTCTCCCTCTGGCGAGCTCTCATCTCTTCTCCCTTCGATGAGCTAAGCGGTTTCATCTCCTCTTCTCCTCCCCTCCCATCTACTGCCACTGAACCCCGATGGCCGCTCCATCACCAGAGAGCTCTCCTCTCTGCCCCACCATCACCGGCAACATCTTCTCCTCTTTCTTTGCATGTACGCTCGCTGGTGGGGTGCACGGAATTTTAGGGCCGTGTACATAAAGGGGTGCACTGCTGTGAAACCTCGTGCATATATCATGTGTATGGCGTTTCATACTAGTGCACATAAGATACGCACGGAACTTATGGGTATTTTCGTCATGGGTATTTTGGCAATAAATGTTTTTTAGAAAAGTAGGTGTGCTCATTTTTTTCGTGGTGCAAATAGAATTACTCAAATAAATATACATGCAAGGAGACAACTGCAACATTTACCATGGCCTATTCGGGAAATCCGGTTGTAGCTGAGATCAAGAACCCTCAATTTTGTCAATTCTCTCAGGCCTTCAATGGCAGCGATCTTGTTTCTGGATAGGTCAAGGGTGTGAAGGCCTTTGGGCAGTGATCCTGGATTAATATGAACTGCAAGTAGACGCCATGATGTCAAACAAGCAAACTCCAGTTATTACATATTTTAGGGTGAGTTTGGACTTTGGATAATACCCTAAATAACCAATGGTTCGAATACTTAGCCAGAATGGGAGATCCTCCCATTCATCCTTGCATTGTGTAGTTAGGAAACTGAACCTAACACTAATTGGGTTACTGTTGTTCTGCCTTTTCACTCTAAATCATTTATCGGTGCCATCATCAATATTATAGAACCGGAGTGAAGAGGCACCCAATTTCCAAACTGCTTGTCTTGCAATGGGTAACAATCTGTTAACCAATTGTGAATTGTAATTTGAGGTCTATCCAAACACATCCTTCTTAGCTCTAATGATTCGATTAAAGCAGACAGAGAGTACCTATGAAATTGCCGGATAAATTGACTGACCGAAGACTGGTGAAGGGTGACATGTTGGGGATGACCTTCAAGCCCATAGAAGCTATATGAGCTATTGTCGATAAGGAATTCAGAGATTGTATCACATTGTTGGCCTGCAAAGCCTCCTCTGAAAGATTGAGATTCGAACGAAGAGGAGTCTGTGGGATTGTCCTCGGGGATTCCCCCCTCTCAGGGGAAGCTGGGCACACAAAATCCGCTGCATTCTCTTCTTCTCCATCATCCTGCTCCACATGAAAAATAGAGGGAGTCTCAAGACTTTTCACCCATTCATCAACTCTCGACAGACGAGGAGATGATTCTGTACGGAAGGCAACCCAATGGGTCTGGGGCCATAAACCAGAAGCCCGCCCATGAAATTTATCCCAGCTCTGGTTGCCATAATTGTTGTTGTTCATGGATTCAACAGACAGTGATCCTGGCGACTCCAACTTGTCAGTCTCCTTGCCTTTGTTTTTCTTCACAGCTTGAGCCCTGCTCGGTTCCAACGTATCCGACGTGTAGCCATCTTTCCGATTGAATGGATTTAGAACAGAGAGCTGCTTTGGCTTTGGGATTCCTGGTTCCGGGTTATGCAGGTTTCTGTGGCTCCAAAGGAAGAGCTTCCACCATAGTCTTTTACTCCTGGAAGGAAGCACCTGACTGGAAGACCGCCTCTTCAGCATCACCCTGTCCGCACTGCAAGAGGTAATTACAGACAAGGGGCTGGTTTTAGTTCCTTGAAATTTCTCCCCCCTCATCGCACTATCTGTCAAATCCTGCAAATCTTCGAAGGAACGTGATTTTGAAGGAGGCAATTGGTTTGCAGTTTTCTTGAGCATGGCCCTGGTTTCCAGATTGGAGCATGAGCGTTTTAGCTTGGGGGAGCCCCAGAACGCGGTCCTTCCCATCCCCGGATCACTCACATGCCCGCTCTCAATCACTCCCACTCCCACTCCCACTCCCACTCCATTGGGATTCATCTCAGTGATGGGTGACTCAAAAGAGCTCTTCTTAATCTTCCCTGAAGCATCAGTTTCTTCTCCATTATCTACAACTTGAGCTTGAAGATCAAAGTCAGAGAGATCCCTTTTCAATGAGAGGCTTTCGTCGTGCTCATCGCTGCCATCATAAGCTGCTGCCTCTGCAGCTTCCACTTCCGTGGATTTCTCCTCCTTTATTACTTTCACTTTGCAAATAGAATCTCCCTGAATTCCAAAGGGAACTACTGTGACATCGAAAGATGTCAAATTCGAGTTCTCTTTCTTGGTTGAACTGTAATTGACAAGCTGTTCCAGTTTCTCTTGGAAGGTGGTTCCATCTCCTTTATTTCCATCAAAAGATCCCTTCTGAAAACAAATGAATAAGAAATAAGAAAAGACCATCCACAAGCTTAAAACCGCAACTACCAAAAAACAGAGATGAATAACATATCATCACAGACCCCAAAGGAAAAGAAGGATACAAAAATAATCAGGACCCAAATGCCTTTCTCACCTTTGATTTCTTCTTCTTCCCAACCAGTGCAGAGAAACAACTAAGCTTTGCCATTTCAGATCTTGGATTCTCTGTATAAAAAAAAGTGTACTCTTTTTTTTTATCTTTTCCAAACTATTCTGTATTTCTAACCAACTCCTGTGAATCTTACTGAAACTTGATGTTTTAAATCTACCCCAGATGCTTAGAAAACACAAAAGACAGTCGGTAGAAAAATAATCACAGGTTAGCCATTGTCTATGGGAGAGCCTTTAACCATGCAACAAAGGTGCAACACCAGAGAAAGGATCGAATTGGAAAGGTGCGATCGACAAGAAAGCCCGTCTCCCAGAGCCCACACCTTCCCTGAGGTGCGAGATTCATGTCTAACTAGAGCGTCGGCCAGAGTGGAAAATACAACCCCTTCCTGGAGGTAGCCGTGGATAACCCCTTCTCAAATCTAAACCTGCATACCCATAAACATGTAGAATTATAACATGACCCTCTGATAAATCAAGTATCCATGGATTCTGTTCTGCTTTCTACAACTCTACAGCATATAAAAACTCCATTTCAAAGAAAACCCATCACAGAAAGCAATATCCAGCCTCCCAGATTTCGTATCAAACATGTAAAATTATAACGTGGAAGTCAAGTATCCATGGATTCTCTTCGACTCTCTACAGCATATAAAACTTCATTTAAAGGAAAAAAAAAAAAACCATCACAGAAAACAATACCTAATCCCCCAGAAATGATCCGTTCCATATCATAGTAATAGCTCATGATTCAATAAAACAAGTAAAATTATAACATGGCCCTTTGATAAACCAAGCATCCATGTATTCTGCTCTTCTTTCTACTTCATATAAAAACTTCATTCTGAGGAAAAACCCATCACAGAAAACAATATCCACTCCCCCAGAAATGATCCTCCATTTCATATCATATTACTAGCTCGCGATTCAAGAAAGCATACAGGCTTCTACAAATCCATATATCCTGGGATTCTAACATGAAATATATATTTCAAGGAGAAGATGAGTACAAGTTCCGGATTTTCAGCAAAAAGGAATGAAAACCCCTCAAAGAAAGCTGGGGATTGTGTTGTGGGTGTTGCTCTTACCTCCCAAACCATAGACAGATGAGAAATGCCAGAAATGAGAGATGGGGTCTATTGTAATCCTAGCCACGTTGATTGAATTGGAGGAAAAAAGGTGCTAAATTTACGGACGTAGAGTATAGAAGACCTGTTTGGAGTCCTTTTAGATCGGAAAAGTAGAAGAAACTTGAAGGAAGATGAAAAGAAAAAGGAGAGAAGGAGAGAGAGAGGTGAATGTGATTGTAAGGTGGAATAGAAGAGGGGAGAAATGGAGTAGAAATAGGCCGAGGTTGGAATATTATTATAACGAGCATGTAAACGCAGTACGCGTCAGGAACACGGGGTGATGAGGATCTGTTACAGTTCTTACGGAACTGGCCATGCCCCGCCAAGATACATTTGCACCAAGGGCATGTTTGCGCAGTGCCTTGGAAAATCAGTTACTTTTTTTTCCCCGAGGTGATGAAACCCGTGCATCTATAGGGTAAGTCATGCTTTTGCCTCTACAAATTGTTCTAGAGAGAGAACGCAAGTCCGAAACTACAACGTCCTGTTGGTGGCCTTTGATCCTAGCCGACTGCACTATCTTATGTTGGAAGATTGTTTACCTAATACAACCATTTTCACTTTCTTAAAAATTATTTTGAGATAATCACTTGAACCGTAGATTGCTTATTTCGTTTTTCCGCTTTTTTGAAGAAAAATGGTGGCACCAAATGGAAAACTTTTTTCTTTACGAAAAAGGATTTTCATTTTCTATATTTTTTGACATGAGAAAATGGTTGCACAAATATGCTCCGAATGATGGAAAAGAGTTCTAAAGGAAAACTGTTGGTACCAAATGGGAAGCCTTTTCCTTTACGGAAAAAGGGTTTTCATGAAAAGGAAAATCATAGTCTTATTTGAACTCAATAATTGAGTTCAAATAAGACTCTATGATTTTCATCTAATTGAGTTCTTACCAACATCCATTGAAACCAATATTATTTGGGCCATATACTAGGAACTCAGCTAAAAATTGACCGATACCAAAACAGCAAACTCTTCTCCAATTTATACATTTCCTGACTCGACAAGTTAAAACGTCGCCACTTGCTCTTATACTCTTTGGACCATGGCTTCCTCCATATCTGTTCTGACCTAACCCCGGACAAATTGATCGCCTAAAGTAAAATTTGGTGGGGCTCTCAAACTTTTCCTGAACAGAGTCCTGCACCCACCACAATTAGGAGAGAGGGTCTGGTAGAGAGAGCAGCACACTGTGGGTCCCACCTTCTGTGCTGACTTAGTAAATAGTCAGAATAGTAAGCGACCGGTAAAGGTAAAGGTAAAGGTAAAGGCTTGCAGGACACCCACTTGTTCTTAGTCCAAATTTAGCAAGTCTTTATTTTCAACTTTTGTTTTTGTCGATGTCTAAACTGGCAGAGGTTTGGAAAACAACAGGCACATGATTCAGCCCACAATTCACTCTAAAAAAGTAGAGGCGAATCCTTATAAAATAAAATGCTCCCATTTTTTTTTGGGGCAGGGCGCTTATGAAAATAAGATCTTTATTCTTTTATTTTTATCACTCTATTTTTGTATATGTCTAAAGTGGTAGAGGTATGGAAAATAACAGGCACATGATTCAACCCTCAATTCACTGTAGAAAAAGTAGAGCCAAATCCTCATAAAATAAAATGCTTTTTATTATTATTATTATTTTTTTGGGGTGGGGTGTCACAAACAAGATCTTTAGTCTTTCACTATTATAACTCTATTTTAGATGGTTCCATAAGAATAAAACCAGAAATACCAAATAAGGCCTTCTTTTTTTGTTCTAAATATCAAAAGTGGATAGAGGATCGGAGACAAATTTTTATAAATTGAAAAGAACCCATTCGGGGACTTGTAAAAATAAGACCTTTTAATCTATTTTTATTATATATATATATATATATATATTTGTATTAATGGCTTTATTTTGGACGGTTCTAGTGGACTACGAGTAGATTATTACCAAACAAGGTCTCAATGGTTTGGATTTCAAATCAATGGCATGATTGTCTGGAATTCTGAGAATTCAAAAAAAAAACTTGTTTGAAATCAAACACAATTTAGAAATTCTCCAGTAACTTGTGGACTGATAATTGGTGATGGTGAGCCAGATCTGCTTTTGGCCTGTAAATATGTTATTGACGTGTCAACCTGTGCAAGTTGACGGCTTTCGTGGTCGGGCACGTACGACTTCTGTACGAAACACGCGACGTCATCTGTTACGTGGCGAAGTTGATTTCTACCTGTCAAATATATTTTGGAGACGACAACAAGAACGGCGAAACGACGAGAGAGTTCGAGTTCTTTCTTTGGCACTTGCAGGCCGTAGATTTATTAAAATCATAGATTCGGGACAATCACGTGAATTGAATTTCAATCCGTAGATTGTTTGATCCCTCTAAGCATCTTAATCATGTAGGGCCCACCGCCCCACATCAAATCCGAAAAAGCTATTTTTTTAAGCCATAAAATGACATAAAGTCAAGAATGTGAATTTTGAGATTTTATACTTACTAATATGGCCTCCATTTTCCTTGTCTTTTTTTTTTTTTTTTTTTTTTTTCAGTTTTTCCTTGTCTTTTGAAATGACCATTTACTCTTTTTTTTTTTTTACTTTATAAGTGAATTACCCAAATGGACCCTCAATAAAAGAAGGCAAGAAAAATAAAAATAAAAACAAATTAATTTGGATATTTTAAGTTCTTTGGTTATTTTATATATTAAATGTGGGTGTTTTAATAAATATATAACTTTCTTTACTACACGTCCCTATGTGGATGTTTCTATCCAAACAATAAGCACAAGTTTATGCAGCCAGTTTTCCACGAAAAAGTTAGTTGTGCTAAAGTAAGATTTATATTTGGCACAACCACTTTATATTAAAAATAAAGTATAAAAATAACCTTCGGTTTTTTACAATTCTATGAGAAAGCTTTTTCTGTAAGGATCAGAATCTTTTTCTTTTTTACAAAAAAAGAAGAAAAGGTTCACCAATCTAATTTTTTACGGACATACACAAACGTGCCCTAAAAAAATTGGGCCTTGTTGAACAACCACAAACCCCTAAATTTCACGGCACCTTGATAATGTAGACCACCATATATTAGTAGGAAGTTTTCTTTTGATGCTGGATGAAACAAAGTATTATGAATAAAAATCTTGAGGACGAGCTTTTCTTGCCTAATGTATGGAGCAGTAATGAGCTGAAGATTCTACAAATTAATGGATGGTAGCGTTTACAATGACAGGTCGGGTGGCTTAGATGCTAAACGTGAGGTTGTCATGAATTTGCAATAACTAACGTTCATGGTGAAATCGAAACGACTTTAAGTCTAATTCTATATTTTATCCCTATGAATGATTGGCCTTCCAATGGATCCTCAAATTGCCATTTGATAATGACTATTTCATAATATGAGTTCTGTGATGTGACACAAATCATATCGATGGGTCATGGCCAAATTGGGTTCCATAATTTATTTAATTTGGCCCACTCTAGATGTGCTGTTTTATATTTCACATGGCATTGATAGCAAAATAACAATTAAGACAAGATGTAGTACTATGATTCTGTGCATTGTGTCCCACCTGTTGCAGGAAAGGATTTGTTTGTACAAAGAAAGGATTTTACTCTTCGTGTTGATTTTTGTTTCTTCCCAAGGAAGGAATTCTGCATTTTTACCATTTACATAGAAAATTAAAATCAATCAAGACACTCTCCATCAAAGAAAACTAATTCATGTTTTTTTATATTTTCCACAAAGAAATAGGTTGCACTAAACAACGAAACAATAGACTATGTAAAAAATCATAATATATAATTTTTCTCTTTCATCAAAGAATCATCTTGTTTAGATACATTTGTATAGCATCCGTAAAAACAGGATTATGTAGGCTTCTGCCAGTGCCGGCCCTGAGATTTTTTGGGCATAAGGCAAAGATTTCAAAGGGAGACCCCTTATATATTGTATACGAAAATTAGCTTAAAAAAATAGGTCATAAATTAATCATTACCAAAATTCAAAACATATATATAGAAAAATCAATAGTCATTATATCACTTCAAATTCATTTAAACACTACTCTTCTATCATTTTTTTGCTACAAATATACTAATCAAAGTTGTGTAATCAATCTTATCAACCATTACCTTCTCAATTGACAACATAACTAATCCATTCAATATTTCCTGTGACATGGTTGACCAAAGGTAAGGCTTGATCAACTTTAACTTTGAAAAACTTCTTTCCCTAGAGGCAACTGTAACTGGTATAGTTAGCAATATTCTGTATGCAATCCATGTATTGGGCAAACAATCATCCATTACCTTCAAACAATTGAGCACATAAATTGGCTTTGTTGTTTTTTTTGGCAAAACTTCTTTCAACACTTTCAATTCTGAAAATAAGTCTCTCATATCAATATCAGAAAGCGCATCCTTGCTCAAAAAAGTTTCAAGATTAGCACAATAGGACATCAAAGCTTCATCATTGGTAGCATTTAAATCCTTCAAATCAAACAAAAATCCAAAAGTCTTCTCATATACTTGAAACTGTTCGAACCGGCTTTGAATTGATGAAAGAGCTTGATCTACAATATATAAGAAATAATTCACTCTAAAAGATTCTTCAGCTGACTGTGTCGCCTCTTCACTACTATTTTCGTCAAATTGCTTCTTTCTATATATGATTCGTTTTTCTTAAAATGCCGGCTCAACATTCATTCTAGCTGCAGCCTCTTTAGCTTCAATCATGGCTTCTACAAATCCAGTTTCTCTATACTTTTCAATAAATGCAATAAGCCCTTTCAACTGATCAACAGCAACATCTATGTGCATGTCATCGTTTTAGAAGACCTTGCTAACGGAATTAACAGCAAATAATAGATTGTGCCAAATAATCATGCCAACTAAAAACTTAAAACTGCCAATTCCATGTTTTGCTAAGGACTCCGCATTATTCTTTATTTTCGGATCCTCAGTAGTGTGGGCTGATTCAACTAAAGCATCTCTTATTTGTGGGGCTTGGTATCTTATAACTTTAACACTTTCCACACGACTTTTCCAACGTGTTTCAGACAATGGCTTGACCATGAGACCTTCTACATTATCTTTCAACACTTTCCACCTCTTTGGCGAAGATGAAAACAACAAGTATATTCGTTGTACCACTCCAAAGAAAGATGTAGCCTTAAGACAAGAGTTAGTCATATCACAAAGTGCAAGGTTAAGACTATGACAACCACAAGGTGTATAGAATGCTCTAGGATTTATGTTGAGTACCCTATGTTGTACACCCTTGTGTTTTCATTTCATATTAGATCCATTTTCATATCCTTGTCCTCTTATATTATCAAAATCAAGTTCAAGAGTACTCAACGCTTCTTGAAGTACATTGAAAAGCCCTAACCCTGTTGTATTTTCCACTTTTAAAAATTCTAAAAAGAATTCTTCCACCTTTATTGGACTTGCTGAAACAATCACACAACGAATCACAAGAGACATTTGTTCTTCATGGCTTACATCCGAAGTACAATAAAGTATAATCGAGAAATATTTTGCTTCTTTGATTCTTGCAATGGTTGCATTCGTAATCTTACACGCTAACAATTGTATCAATTCATTTTGGATTTTGTGGTTAAGTTAATGGTAATGAACCACACTACCTTCAATTCGCCAAAGGTGCTCTTGCATTGTTTGATCAAATTCGACAATCATTTCAGTTATGCTTAAAAAAATTTCATTCCTCTCTTGATAAATCTTCTCATTGTCCCCACGAAAAGCTAAATTATTTTTTGCAAGTGTTTTCACCACAGCCATTATTCTTTGCAACGCCATTTTCCAATATTCTTTCTCTCTGTTGATTTGTTTTTGCACGCTTTTATCAATGGTTTCATTCTTGTGCAATCTCATATCTAATTCAATTCATTTACTCATGTATATGAGATGCTCATTACTACTTTCATGACTTTTTAACCCTTTACCAATATTTCTCCAATCTCCAAGTATATCATTAGCCAATAAAGTATTGCTCCCCTTTTCCTTAAAAAACTTACAACAAAAATAAAATACTTTATCCAAAACATCCGAATATACAAGCCACTTTCTATCATGCTTCTCTCCATTGGATAAATGCCGGATGTAGTGTGTGGAAGAGAAGTGTCTATTAAGATCATCTTTAGGATAATTGACATCGTCAACTCTTCTTTTAGGACCCCTTTCTACTAAAAAGTCTCGTAAATTCTGATCAATCTTATCCCAATTACTTGGACCATCAGCATTTGAAGGCTGAAATTCTACATTTTGATCTTCATGTTGACTACCATCATTCTCATTGTCATTTTCATTAATCCACTAATTAATTTCCTCATCAAGTGTCTCTTCATGCTCCTCATTTACTGAATCCATAAATTCTTCATTCTCAAAATTTTCAACTGGAACTGAATTATCTGTTTGTTTCTTAACGACAACAAACTTATCAAGAGCTCCTGATTGAGATTGAATAAGTGCATCAACTTTTCATTTTTTTTTCTTTTTTCAGACCCTGAGAGGTACTTTCTAGGATGCATGAAAACAATCTAATGCAGAACTCAAGAACCAACAATTAATCCAAATTCAAAAGCTTCAAAATTAGGTAAAAATACCGAGGTTGTGAAACAATAGAGTGCTAGGCCAGCATCAATAACTCAATCAATACCATAAGAGCATCTGTAAATCATTAAATCAAATAAACAACAATAAACAAATTTGCCAAACATAACCCATCTACAAATTATTTGTATTTTTATAACGTGATGATTCAACTGATTTTTTTCTTTATAATAAGCGAAAGATCATTTGATTCAATTGATATTGTGGTTAAACTTAGTGATACCTTTTCTTATCTTTTATTTTTATATTGAGTTTATGTACATACAACAAATTTTTATATAACAAAAAAAATAATATGTTAATCAATAGTCTTGTCCCCTTAAAAGTCAAAAGATTAAAAGAACAGATAAAAAAAAAAAGGCTCATTTTTAAAATATTCTTTGAAACTTGGAAATGAGAGAATATTCAATCATCTGATTCTCTTCCCTGCTCGTCGGCACAAAGCGGTGAAACACATAAACAAAAAGTCGAAAACGGTTTTGCAGTCTAAAAACCCAATTTTAATTGGGAATAAGAAGACCCAGTTTTAATTGCAAATAAGGAGAGAGAGAGAGAGAGAGAGAGAGAGAGAGAGAGAGAGAGAGAGAGAGAGAGAGAGAGAGAGAGAGAGGACGGGGTGTATTTGATCTCCGAAGTCCAAAGTGAATCGGCATCCAAAACTACTCTATAATAGCCAACTTAATCTTTTCTAATTTCCAAAGTTTCATACTCTTTTTTCCATTTTTTTACTTTTAAATATAAAACAAAATCATTAATTTAGGGCCCTTTTGTAATGGGCTGTTTAGAAATTGGGTCATTTCTCATGTCTTGGGCAACCTTTTTTTATTTTTTGCAGACCTATATATTATATGGGCTAAAGAAATTTGGGGCCCCAAAAAATGAACAAAAATTAGGGGCCTAAAGCGGTGGCTTCTTGGGCTTTAGCTCAGGGCTGGCTCTGAGTCTTCTGCTTTTTTGAGAAAAAGAAGTGCCTTTCCTGTCTTCCGTATTTAAAATACTCTTTTGCAAATTTGAAAAATTATATTTTTTTATTGTTTTCCTTGCATAAAAGTGTTTGCACTAAACAATGAAAATAATTTTCAAAGGAAACATAACCTTCTTTTCCTTTCCATTATCCGTAAAAGCAATGATAAAAACAATGCAACCACTTTTTTGTTTTGAAAAATGCATGGAAAGAAAAAAATGTATTCTACGCTATATGTAATCAGTAACGCAACTTCCCTTAAAGAAGACAAAGCAACATACAACGAGCAAAACAAAGAAGAAAGAAAAAGGGAGTGCAAGAGCATTAGACCACAATCCTACCCGATTACATAACCACTCCCACCCAAGAAGTGGACCTCTCAACCCCTTGCTTAGGTAGAACATCTGCCATGGAGGTAGATGATCTATTCACGTGACGAAATTCGTAGAACATAATTCCCTGATTTCATTACAAAGAAACTGAAATTCTCAAGGACGTAAATTTCTATTAGACTCCTAGGCTACCGCATTAGAAGAATTATTTTCCACAAGAAGCCTACCACCAAAACCTTTGGAGAACAACTTTAGGGATTCCAAGATGGCCAACAGTTTTGCTTCATTAGAATCACAAACACCCACATTCTTTGAGAATATAAGAAGAGTCTCACCATTATTATTACGTAGCACTCCTCCCACCCCTGCTGGACCTGGTTTACCCCTCGAAGCCCCCGTATGTCCACATTAAACTTTAATGTTCCAACTGGAGGTTTTTCAATGCTATAATAAAATGCACATTTGGTGTGACCGTTGCTTTTCTTCTAAGAAAAGCTAAAAAAAGATAATTATTTTTTTCAGGATTCCACATAAAACCATCTCTGATGGGGGATTAGACTTGATTTTCTATAGAAGGGAGAAAACTTTCTCTGCAAATCCATTTTTTTCCCGTAGCCTTGCATAACACATGCACTGAGTCTATATATACTTTTTTTCTAAAAAACCAAAAAGAGACTACACTTGCTATAATATGTTGTTTCTATCGAACGAGAGACTAAATCACGCACTCAGTTCCTCGTGAATTATGCCACACAGGTAGATTCTAGCTTCAATCATTCACACCACAGCCAACAAAATACTTATAGAAGTGTTCTAGAGTTTGGATCTAGAACTCCATATATCGAGGGGCCACATTGAGATCATCCAAACCATTTAAGGTACATGTCATCCTCTCCAATCATGTATCTTCAAGTTTCATCTCAAAAAGAGTGGGTCCCACCAAACAGTTGAGCACCATGACAAAAACATGATAATACTTGTCAGTGCAACGCCACGTAAATGTCGAACCATGTTTTTGTCAGAATCGAGATCATCTGAGTGGGTCTACACACAGTTATCGTAGGTAGACTATTCACGGTCTACTATACTGCTCGGATGTATAGTAGGCTGCCCGTGTGTATGGCAAGCGACTTGCAGTGACATGGTAGACCGTGACTGGTCTACTCACTGTCATCGTGAGATTTTACCTCACTAGATCCGGATTCATTTTTATCATGGTGCTCAATTGAAAGGTGGGACCTTTCTCCTTTTAAATAGGCATTTAAGAATTTTTATTAATGGAGGGGATGACATTTACTTTGAACGCCTTGGATGACCTCTATGAGTTCGGAAAAAAAGTTGTACAGTTTTTGTGCAATAGCCAGCTGCCACAGAGGATCCTGACTTGGCGTAATATAATATTAAAAGAGCACAAGAATTCATTCTATTCAAGTTGTGGGTCTTTTAGTAAAAAGTAGACCACATACGGTCTGACCCGTCTATTTTATTATTTAAGAATAAAGAAAATGAGCTGGTCGAATTTTAAAATATTTTAATAATATGATAAACTTAAATGCTTTAAAATAAACAAATTGAAAACAAGCAAGATTTTTGGTAAAAGAATACAAGCCAGTTAGATATTATGTAATCATTGAGTAACAACTCAATTTATAAGACTACAAAATGTTTCTTTATCATATGGAGCCCAATTTGAACAACAAAAGAGTCAGAAAAAACCCCCAAAACAAGTTGTGGAGAATAAAACTCAGCTGATAATTCAAGCCAAGAGGGAACTACTTCCTTTGAATCCCTTTCCCTAAGCTTGATAATATTCCTTTCCCATCCATTCGCTTATCTGGCTTTTTTTTATTCCCTGCTGTAAACATCTTGCTGGAATTGGATGGAACAAAAAAATAATAATAATCATCCGACCATCCCATTGAGTACTACTAGGGTAGATTTCTTTTTGGGGTAGAAACAAGTAGGGTGGATTGGATGCTGATTGCTGGCACACTCTGTTTTTTTTATTTTTTTATTTTTTATGGGCCCTTTTCTAAGACTAATATAAGAACCTAGCCCTAGGAGACAATCATTCTTTAATGAAATGAAAACATAAGGGCATAGATCATTTATTTAGATCTATAATGGATGAATGGTCATGTCTCTCTTACTAGAGAAATATGGGTATAAGATTTATTGTAATATTTTATACAAGAATCAAGAAAATTAATTGGTGGGGTTAACTCCCTCCAATCATGTCCAACCTTCGCCCCTTTGAGCCAATGAAATCATGGATTCTCAAATCCCAAGTAATAGCTCGGTTGGCGTAGGACCATGGTCTGTACCTAGAGATTGAAAGTTCGAAATTGGACTACATACTGCGGCCACAGGGCCGGCTCCTCCCAAACCCATAGAAATTATTCTGAACCAAAAGACTACCCTTTGCTATAAAAAAATAAAAGAAATCAGGAATTCTCCAGAACTAATGAGAAGAAGCATATAAAGTTTAAAGTAAGAATATATAACAGATATATAAGTCGTGGACTGTAATCAATAAATAGGTATAAAGTAGCAACACCCATTAAAGAGTAAAATATTAATAATTTTTTAAGAGTTGTGAGCTATGAGATGATGGCATAAGAAGGACTTAGGATGCTACGAGGAAATTTCTGTGGCATTTGTTAATGTGGCATTATGGCTTCTGAATTCTGATCAGTGTCCCGTCCACCAATTTAATATTTGGGGCATGATTCCATGTCCCCTGATTGTTGTCATTCTACTGTGTCTTGTGAGAAAATAATACTAATAATATAGAATTCCTGCTACTAGAAGGAATGAGGAAAGTCTAGAGGAGGGAATTTCTTTTTGGAGTCTTATTTTCTCTAGTAGTGATAATTTTATTGAAAATTATTATTAAAATAATGTTGAAACTTTTCAAAAGATTCATAAATATATAATATTTCATGTGGAGAAAGTGGTGAGTTGGTAGAGAAAACCGTTTTTCTCAACTTTTACTAGAAGAAGTTAAGAGAAGAGTTAATTTTCTATTGTAAACAAAATTGAAAAAATATAAAGTTTCTCTAGAGAAGTTTCTCTCCATTCTACTTTTAGATGGGCCTTTAGCCTCCATCCACATTCAAATTCACACTATTTACAGTTTTTTCATTTGTATTTTTTCTTTTTCAAATCCAAAAAGAACAGGTGAAGAAAATAAGCGGAGAGATTTAAACCGTTGATAGTGTTTATCCACCTTCATCATCTATATCCTTTATCCACATCCAAACAGATCCTTGACTTCTTGCTTAAATCACATATAGAATAACAAACTTCTATCATATTTACCAAAATCATATATATAATCCTCATTTTAGCCTTGTTCCATAAAACTACACACCACCATAAAACTACATGGAATCGGGGGTAAAAATGGACAGAAAACCAAAAATTTCCATAAAACAAATTAGAAAGAACTGTCCTAACCATTTGCAATGTGACAATTCCAGGGAAAACTTTGCAAATTTCTATTGTTTGATTATTAATGAAAGAAAATTTGTGTTGGAATTATGGAAAGAACCAAGATTCTATATTCTCTCAGCATGTGGGGATGGTTAAAAGCATAAGAGGATCCTCACTCAGATATTGGCTCACATGGGATCACATGCCATGGCCCATGGGCTCTCTGTACCATTTCAGCGCATGGGCTGTCTGTACCATTTTATCAGTACAAGTCTCAAGTTCAAACAATTTCACATCCCTATTTATGGTGTGTGAAATCCACTTTTTAACACAAGTTTTTTTTTTTTTCTTTTCTGGTAAAAGGTAACAAAAGCCTGTTAAAAATAGATATTCCCCAGATATTAGCTCTGGCCAAAATTTTCTCCAAGTTGGGTCCATGGTTATTTGTAAACCATGTGTAGCTGTGACTTGAGCCTTTTAAAGGGTAAAAGGATCAGACCAAGCTCATCATCTCCTTCATTTCTGTAGGTCCCAGAACCAGCTAACCAGCACATGAACATGCACATGGTGTGTTACATGCCGGTGTCACATAATCCACATGGAAGCATTTAGTGGGGCTCACACAACTGATGACGTTTCACATCTCCAAAAGCCCTTCAGTATTGTAGCCATTACTTTCCCATCTGAGAGCCCAATCCATGGTGAGGTAAGACTGCATGTATAAAAGATCTCTCTCTCTCTCTCTCTCTCTCTCTCTCTCTCTCTCTCTCTCTCTCTGTGTCTCTCTCTCTCTCTCTCACATCTCATTCATCTCACTCTTTCACACATGCATGTGGGCGTCACAACAAGGTTCACACATGCATGTGGTGTGGGCGTCACAACAAGGGAGGAAGTGGTCGCAAATAGCAACAGTTCTTAAAATAGAAAACAAGTTTCAATTACTAATTGAATAGAGTTTTTACTCTTACCATATATTTCATTTGTATCAAGATTTCTCGCAATGTTCTCGCGACATTTCCAGTTTTGATGATATTTTGAAAAAATCATAATATTATTGGGGATTTAATGTTTTCTGAATATCACGATACCATCACGACATTTTCAAACTATCGTCAGTATTTGTCATTCTTTCAAATCAGTTCATGCGGTTCCAGTTTTGGGGGGGGAACATCCCCACATGCGGATGGATGTCTTGGGTTGTCGAGGTTAGCGCCTTTAATTCAATGGTCCCAATCTTTTGATAGCCCCATACCTCTTTAATGGTCCGGTAAAACACCCCATGTGGATGTACCCGCAGGAGAATTTTCAAATTATGTTGCCTTCTATTAGAGAGATCGCAGCAGGTTCATACCTGGGAGAAAACTGTCTGGAACTCAATAGTATTCAAATATGACGATAACTTCAGCTACAAGCATGGTGTTATAATCTTAATGAACATTCTGCTTGCACGGAGAGATTGCAGTTCAGTTTCTCTGTCCCTAGTGTTCTTTTCTGGTGAACAAAAGCCGGTGTTTGTTTCTGTCCTCTACTCAAATGACCTTTGCCACTGAAAGTCAGCTAAAAAATAGCTAAATTCCAAAAAATTGCACATGTTTTATGCACAATGGAAATTGCGAGTCTTATTGGCACTCCCACTGTCCCATTTGTAGCTGTTGAGATGATAAAATCTTAGGCTGGCTCGTTATGCATCCGTTCACACATCTATGAAGACGTACATAGAAACACACACCTTGGAAATTGTGGCTCGATTCCTCTTAGTAAGTCTTCATCTCTCTTGGCTTTCTTAGTTTAGGAAACAATCTCTAAGATGCTCTGCAATAGGGCTTCCTTTCATACCAGAGTTTATTAATTCTGCAATAAGGTCTACTTCGCGGACACTGCATTTGCTAGGCTTGGTCATGTGCTACAATTCGGGGTGTTGTGTGTGGACTGTGAGAGGTTTTTTTGGGGTTTATTGAAATCTTCTGCTCTTGACAAAATGCATATAGTCAGTTCTTGAGGGTAAGAAACTTTGTATAAGAGACTCTGTTTACATGTGCAAAGCACATGACTGTAATATTTAATTCTTCATAGTGGATTAACTAGTACTCTTCTTTGCCTGTTGGCATAGCCCATAGTGGAGAACCATGTAAATCTTTCCTCACTTGTTACATACACACGCGCGAGACTCGTGCACCCACGTACACTACAATATGTCTCAAACCAGCTGACCAACAGCTAGAGACCTTTTTTATTTTTTGCTTGTGTACTTCCCCGCGACACCAAAAAATGAATTTTATCCTGAATTTGTTCCCTTAAATATATTGTTATAATACTGTTGTAGGCATCAACCAATGGCATTTCAGAACTTTCACCGAGAAATACTCCAATTGGATTTCTTTTTACACATTCAGTACAGAATCATCAGCAAGCAATATAGCAACAAAAATCCAAGCAAGCATACATGATCCTCCAAGCAGTTGATGATAGGCTCATGCAACATACCATGGTGACATGATTTTAAGTCCACCGCACCTGGGTAAATGGATGTCTAAGAGTCAACCAAGTACAAATAAAGAGAACTATACAATCTGATGGGTTTGCTCACTTTGTTGAGAAGAACGGCGCCGGTTTGTGGAAGGACTGGCACGTTGAAGCTCCTTCAGCTCATACCCAAAAATTCTTGAGAGCTTCTCTTTGGCCTCATTAATAACATACGATGGGAGTGCCCTCTGCCGATAGTTTTTAGTTATCAGCTGAGTAAGTTCCTCCCTTTTAATTGGGCAACCAGAGTTTTAGTAGGTTTTAAAAGAACATATCTGATTACTTCAGCAACAAGCTTATCTTTCTCCAAATTCAAGAAAAATATCACATTTCAATTCATCGTAATGTCATAAAGATGCTTTCTATAAATCAAGTAATGGATATGAGGCTGCAACAGACCTCTACAGATACATCAATCTGCGACAAGTCCTCTCCGTAATCTGCCATCCTGTAACAGTAAACTTATCTTAGCACCAATACCAAGTTTTTTTTTTTTGATAACTAGCACCAATAACAAGTAAATAGCAAAAATGACAAACTAACAGACAACTGCACTTGTAATCTCTATCTTTTTGTAGGGCCTCTGATTGGTCCAACCCCCTCCCATTACCTACCTACCCTGCATTGGACTTTGCCCAAAATTGATCCTCATCTGAATGATTCATCATTATATTGGATCATCCAACGCTTACACAATTAAATATACAGGGCACTCTTAATATCTATAGTTATCTCACAGCAATAGTTTTTCTGGCCAAACTCCATTCATGATAAGACCCTCCTGGGTTCTCATCCCACCTCAAATGTGCACTCTTTTGCAGGGTCCAGCTGTGATCACTCAAACACCACCACCCTCATCTACCTCCCCTACATCTGCACTGGATCACATCTTTTTTCTGATTAGAATGATATTCAAGTTGGGTTTCAAGCAACCCAAGTTTAAACCATTAAATGTTTCAGACCCCTAAGCAAATCAAACTCTAAACAATCAAATGGCAAACTTTTCAGCATTTTGCTTAGATTCCAAAACATGAAAGAAAACCAAAGCACAGGAAAAGGTTCCCAAACAGAAACCCTAGGGTTTATACTTTTACTCACCCAAGATGAGGAAAAAGAAAGGAAGGAAACAAAAATCAAAACAGGGGAAGAGAGATGGACAAGAAGAAGAAAGTATGATGTTGATACCTGATCGAATGGAAAGAAAGCCCAGGCTCTGCACGCGCAGGAATCAAATGAATATGGGATGGGACGGGAGAGGAAATTGGTTGAGGCATTTGGGTTTGGGGCCAAAAGCTGTCAAAGGACCTAGCCGAACCGGGCACGGGGTTGTCCAAGCCCTACAATAAAAAAAAATTAATTTTTTTCTTAGACTTGACAGTTTTTCAGAACCAATGAAAGTTCAAAAACTTTCTGTAAAGTTGTTCCGATATCATACGACCCCAAGGCAAGTTTGGCAATTATACTAATAGAGTCAAGTGAAGTAAAGTTGATTTTGAAGAAAGAATAAAATATAAAATGGTTATGATAGTATTTTGTTTTTAGTTGTTTGTTATTGAATTTTTTTTACTTTTTGTATGGGAAAGTGAAGGTTTTTTTTTTTGTTTGTATTTTAGTAGATAAATGTGGTTTCTTTTTTTACTTTTTTCTTTTTTTTTTTTAAAGATGGTGGGGGTTTTGAATTAAAGTGTTTTTGATGTAATATCTTACCTGAAAATGGAAGCTTTACTTTACTTTTACTATATTAGTAAAGTGCTAAACTAGCCCTTAAGGTATAGTATGAATAACTCTGTGGAAAATTCTTAAATTTCAACTAATCAAGAGTGAATGTTGGGTTTGAAGGCAATTGTCCGGACAATATCCAAAAAAAAAACATTTTTAATGGTGCTCAATATTCTCATACCCACCTCATCAATAGGGATGGATTCATTTACCTAGTCATCGCCCTAAATCAGATTGTAGTAAAGTGAATCCATTTACCATTAAAGTTGCTTGTTGCACTACATTGATGGAAGCAAACTCAAATGAAGGAACGCTAATGTCAGGCTTACGCTTTTAGTGCCTATAGTGGCAATGTAGAAAAAGATTTAAATGCCTCTAAGAGTTTCTTTAGGGGGGTTTGTTTTTTGTGAAAACGGTTCGAGTGCATAGCTATTACACATTTGATTCATTTGCATATTCAAAATGAGTCGCATGTGAAACAAATTTCATTATTTGTCATTTTCATGTCCTTTTCACATGTGAATCTGAGTATCTCCAACGGTTCACTATTGATGAAATTTAACCCCCTAGCCGTTTTTTGTTGTCTAAAGAAGATGATATGTTCAAATCATGAATTAGGTGCCCACAGAGGCCCAAAAAAGCATATTTAAGGGTTAGAAGTGTTTCACAACTTTTTCGATATCCTTGATTAATTTGGGCCTGAAATTATGAACCTAACCGTTTTTATCCTTTTTAAAGAGGATCAACGGTTTGGATTGTGATTTAGGTTCCTATATGAAAAAAAAAAAGATTGACTAAAAATTACTTGAAAATCATGTCATTTACACTCAACTACATCAAACAGTTCATCATTTTTCACATATTTTCAGAAGTCTCACACAAAAAAAGAAAAACATGTGTTTTATCCTTCTAAAGAGGATAAATGGTTTGGATTGTGACTTATGGGCCTACAGAAGTCCAGAAAAAGCAAATCTAAGGGTCAGGGCTTTTTCATAAGTTTCTCAAAGTTCATGATGTATTTGAGGATGAAATATGACCCCCTAAGTCCATTTTTGACCTTCTAAAGACGAAAAACAATTTGAATAGTGATTTGGGGACCAATGGGGATTTTTTTTAAATGTTGCATTCCCTAGGCAATGAGTTGTCTTTTTTTTTTTTTAAGGGATTTTTACAAAAAAATAATAATTTTAAATCTTAATTCAATGATTTTATGAAGCAAAATAAGAAAATCATGACGAGAGTTGTTCGTGCATTTTTTGGATAAAACTATCCTAGTTGATGATATTGTCAACTTTCATTACAAAAACATATGTGTTGCTTCATTTTTCTCCGTAAAGTGATGGAAAAGTTGTGAAAACTATTACATTTTGTGTCCAGGTTGTCTGTCTTTAAGTGGTCTTGGCAACCAAATTCTTGAAGAAAATATATTCGTTTTTAACAAAGACGTATAAAATGCACAGTTGACAATTGTAAATCTTTGAGGATTTGGACCTATGAAAATCTTCATTTTAAGGATTTTCAAGTCCGGCATCCCCCATAAAGTTTGAAAATCCTCAATTTTATAGATTTGCACACCTAAACTGATTTTTCTCAGTTATGTGCATTGGTATGTACCGATATGAATGCGAAATCCTCATATATATACAATTTCTCAATGAGGAGTCCCTACTCTAGGAGCAATGTGGAATCTTATGATCCACAGATTCCTCGCGAAGTCCTTACTTGTTACTAACATGCTTTGTGTTTCTACAATGAAAGGATTCTGCACTAAAGAGGAAAATTATTCATTTTTTTTCTTTTTTTGTGCAACTACCTATTCCTTTGTTTGGTACGACGCATTTCTCTTGTAAAGAAAAAAACACAATAAACTGATTTTTTCTAGATAGAGCAGTTTTTGATTTCCGACAAGAGATGGTGGAATGTAGGATTCATCTTTCCTATATAAATTAAAATCCATGGAGAGTGGAATCCTACTCATTGTACAAACACGTCATGAGGCCTGAACCCTATCTAGCCCAGACGGTTTCATGTGGGTCAGGGTGTGGCCTAGTCGAAGTTGCATCCCTGTCTGCTATATATGGATGAGGAGCTCAGAAAAAGAAAATCATGGAATGATAGTTGCATTGTGAAACTCCAAGCGGTCTCTAATGATTGTTGGCTTTAATGTGGAAGCCTTCATTTTCGTCCTTTCATCGTCCCAAGGTTTTAAAACTTCAGCGGTGGGAGCAGGGAGCCCTTTTGTTATTAAGCTTGCAAGTACTTACTTGATTTACCCTTCTATCACCTCATTTGTTGATTTATCATTTTTTTTCTTTTGTTTTGGTTTTTCATGATGCCCGGAACAAATGAAAGAGTCATGTTTTTATTTATTTATGGCAGTAACAGCCACGGGGCCTAGACGCACAAGAGACCTGACAGACATGAGAGTGAACCTCTCGAATGGGGGAGAAAATCACTTACACATGCATACAGAGAACTAGGGATCAAGCCTTGAAGAATTGGGTGAGAGATAGGATATCCAACCACCCGGATCTATCTCTATGTTCTTGAAACAGATGTTAGTGTGAGAAGGTGAAGAAATGGTAATAAAGAAAAAAAAAAGAGGAAAAAAAAAACCCTTAAAGTTGCAAATTACAACAAAGAGCCCAAACATTTCATAATGACGGCAGATAATCTCTATTTCATAATATTATGAAATAATAGAACATACAAAGGCTCTGATTCCATGATAGCTTGGAATGTTGGGTTATTTCATAATATTCATTCCTTTCTTTTTTAATTATTTTATTATTATTATTATTTATCATTATTGTGTCCACTTAGAAGTGATAGTATTCATGAATCATGGCTCAGTTCAAAATTGATAAGATTTAAAAGATGGTGACGGCAAATGGTCTTTTATTTACTGCACTAATTGCACACCGTTGGGGGGAGAAGTTTGAAGTAGCTTTGTGGATTGAATGGGGGAACCGAAATAAAGGTGCTGCTAGTTAGAGGAAGAGGATCCCTGTTTGGACCAAAAAAATTCTCCCCACGTGGCACCCACCCTAATTAGATGCCTTTTAATGAGACGGCCATACCAACCAGAATTTCCGTGCCATGTACGCTATAATCTGATTGGGGACATTTCAGCTCGGCAGTTTTCAATGATGTAGCACTCCGCCCATCCATCCATCCATCCATGATGACTATTAACTCATGGCCCCCTAATTGCTGTTGAAGGTGAAGCCCACATTTATGTCTGCAGTCGGAAGGTACTCATATGGGACAACTGATGTGCCCCATAATTGGTGTTGAAGGTGTAGCCCACATTTTAAGTCTGCATTGGGGGGTGGGGAGGGGTTTTGAAAAGTTATTGTAATCAAACGCATACGTTATCTATTTCTTTAGCCAGTTGACATTGATCCGTTGAAAATTTATTCAAAAACTGATAAATTATTGTAATCAAATGTGTTTTGTTTTCTTTCAATCCTGTGGGAATACTGAAACGCCCACACTACATGATGCCGAAAAGGTCCCAGATGTTTTTAATCACTAGGGGGCCAAGCCAACTCAGCCACCCAACTGATCCACATTGGCATTGGAAATCCTCAATCCTATTGAAGTCACCCTATGTCAGGCAGAGGGGCTAGCTTGTAATATGAGGGTGTATGTGGTCCAGGGCCGACTGATGTTTTTAGAGTCAAAGCACAATGAAGCATTTTGAAAACTGGAATTCTAAGAATCCTACGCGCCAAACGTGATATTTGCGGGGCTAGCTGGTTTTTATGAATTCTCAGCATTTGAAGAGTCTGTGCTATCTGTAATTCACGACAAACACTCCTGCCCATATAGATATTGTCCAGTAAGCATATGAGAGTTTAGGCATGTGTCGTTTCAGTATTTAACCTTTAATGGGCTGAATAGGCACTAAAGGTGGGAATGATCAGACCAGTAAATCCCCATATGCATCATCTGTTGGGTTTTTTATGGGTGTTTAAAAAATTCAAAAGGTGTTTTTTATAAAAGTGTTTTGTCCTTTTGTTCCTTTTGCTTTATGGGTAGTGTAGGCTATTGGAAACAAGCCATCCCACATTGCTAAAGTTCAACTTTTGAAGAGGCTTTATAAGTGTTTTCATTTCTATACTTCCTAAGAACTTTTAAAGACTTTTGCCATGAGCCATATGCGCGCACGCGAGTCGGGCTTGACCCGGGGTTGCTGGTCCGGAAAATGTTTAACCAGGCATGCGTCCGCGACGCGCATCCTGCGTGTATATCGCGCGCAGGGGGTGCAAATCCGGGCCGGCTGGCCTACAGGGACCCAGTATACTAATGCCAACTTTTTGCCATTATTTTATTTTATTGAGAAAAACCCTTTTAAACCTTTGCAACGTTTTTAAACGTTGAATAAATCGTATTGATTTAATGGCTTTAACGTTCTTGATTTAATGGTTTTTTAAAGTTGAAGGATTAAGGGTTTTTAATGTTTTTAACGTTGAAGATTAATGGCCCAACGGATACTAATTTCATATATAAATAAGGGCCATCTGTGTCATCGAAAACAACTACAAAAAAAAAAAAAAACAAAAACAAGAAAAAGAACTCTCTGTTTTTCTCCCTCCCTCTGTCTGACCATTCTGTGAAGGAGTCTCTGTTCGGGCCGACCGGACCTGACCAAGGAAGGCCGTTGTATCCTGGGGGCAATTCTGCTGAGAACCTTCGCACCTGGATTTTATCCCAAGGGGCGGAACTCGTCCTAAAGAAAGCGTCATCAGACGTACCTCGGCCACAGATCTGCTGCCGTTGCTGCTCTTCGCCTTCCGCTGACAAATCCTATTACAATATTCTACAATCGGGTACCATTGTTCTATTTAAATTTCGTTTGACAGCATCCCCTGTTCTGTAGCTATATCAACATCATCATGATTTTTCAAGTTTTGAGGTAAAACCAAATCGGGCTTAAATCCAGCAGACAGCCAACACCAGAAGCTTTGAATTTCATCAGTTGGCATTGCTTATCGTCTTCTTCTTCAATTAACGACAAAGATGATTTCCAGTCACGTTTAACAGGCGGAACAAACACATGTTATCTCTCCAATCTCCCATAGAAAGACCTCACTTCCGTGCAAACTTAAGTCTATAAACACATCACTCTCTCCCCCTTCCCTTCCAACACATACAACTTGTTTAGAACTTGTTGCTTTGTCGTCACAAACTCCTTCATTGCAAACCATTTCATCATCATCATCTTCTTCTGGGATCGATCCAGTTGCCCCTAATGATATTGTCCACGATTTCAGACCCTTCTTTGTTATCACCAAAGACCAGCAGGTGATAAGCCGAGGTGAGGACGACCACGTTCTTCCCGTCTCCTCCAAAGACGTCAAAATAGTATCGGACACCGGCGTCTCCGCCCGTCTCTACATCCCCACAGCTGCCATCAGTGGCTCTATTCAGAAGCTCCCAATCCTCATCTACTACCACGGTGGCGGCTTTTGCTTCGGCACCCCCTTCTGCGGCCTTTACGACCGCTACGTCCACTCCCTCGTCTCCAAGGCCATTGTCATTGTCATTTCAGTGGACTACAGGCGGCCCCCAAAGGACCCGCTTCCTGCAGCCTACGAGGACTCATGGACTGTGCTTCAGTGGGTCGCCAGCCAGTCCTCCAGTGGGACTGAGACCTGGCTTTCGAACCACGGTGACTTTGACAATATCACTATCGCCGGGGACAGCGCCGGTGGCAATATTGTCCACAACATGGCGATGCGGATTGGCAAGGAAGAACTAGGCTCCGGAGTGACCGTCCGTGGCTCGATCTTGGTCCACCCATTCTTCACAGGGTTGGAGCCGATCGGCAATGAGGTATTGAATCTGGATTTGAAGGTGGTGGTGGACAGTGTCTGGAGATTCTCTTACCCGACTACCGTCGGTTGGACGACCCCCTCGTCAACCCGTTTGTGGCCGGGGCGCCGAGCTTGTCCGGTCTGGGGGCCACCCGGGTGTTGGTGTGTGTGGCGGGGGAGGACATATTGGGAGTTCGAGGGCAGCTCTACTATGAAGAGCTGAAATCTAGTGGGTGGAAAGGAACGGCGGAGTTGCTGGTCAGTGCAGGAGAGAATCATGTCTTCCATCTCTACGACCCAACTCTTATCACTTCAAGGATTCTGAATCATAAGATTGTCTCATTCATCAATGCAGACTGAAAATAGAGACCATGCCGACTTACTACTTATATAATTCTCCTTCACCTTTGTGTTCCCATTAATAAAAAGATTATACCTGTTCGTCAAATTAGTATCTGTATCTTAGATTATAGGATGATATAGTATCTGTATCTTAGATTATAGGATGATATAGATTCTATCTAGCATCATCCACTGCTGGGATAGTATTGTTTGTCTGTTTGTATAATTGTATCTGTGTTGGAATTGGAATAATTGTACTTTACTGAGAGAATGACTCATGGTGTATAGTTTGGCAAGTTCATGAGCTAACAAACTGCCGGTCTCACTGAAAGAAGTTCATCAAGCCTGAAGAGTTGCCTTTCTGTACCATGCCGCATGTGCATGTGATTTGCTAAGACAAGATGGCACAGATCACAGATGTGGAACTTTCCTACATGAGGGATTTTTGTTAGAATCCATTTCATGCCATATTTTTCATCAGAACAATTTTCGAGTGAGGCAAAAGCAAGTGAAAAGGCACAACACTTAATTGAAAAAAAGGATCGCTCGGGTGCCGTTGATGGTGAGAGACTTGGGTAGGGCAATCACTCCTAATATTAATGGTGAGAGACTTGAGTAGGGCAAGTATTTATCAGAGCAGAAAAAAAAATGCACAACACTTTAAAAGCAACAGAATTCTGGAAATTCGATTTTATAAATTAAAAACATACTTAATGAGATGGGAAAAAAAACCTCCAATTTATAATCATATAAGATAGTATCATTTCACAAAATTTATTGGCCAAGCGGCAGACGACAAGGAATTACTTTTTCAAAATCGCATGTGAAATTACATGAAAAGGTTGGTTTGGAAAGAAAAAAACTTCCTTGAAAGGAAAGGAAGTAGAACGGTGGATGGTACGTTGACCATTAGATGTTGACATGGTAATGGTTCTTCTGTCAGTTTCTTTCCCTATCAACTCTGAGAGTCCAGATGGCTTATGTTACTCCAAACAAAATCTAATGTGTTTAATTTCAAAGAATGTCATAACAAATAATGCAAACCGAGGAAAATGCGCAACGCACACTCTAAACAATCGAGTAGAGTTGTTTTTCAAAAGAAGAAAAAACTATGTTCTAATTGTCAACAACAAAAATCAATAAATATAAATAAATAAATAAATAAACATTTTATTTGCCTAACGGAAACTTAAAA
Organism: Persea americana; assembly: GCA_029852735.1. Lineage (NCBI taxonomy): Eukaryota > Viridiplantae > Streptophyta > Magnoliopsida > Laurales > Lauraceae > Persea > Persea americana. The sequence continues at coordinate 56,771,130 of CM056812.1, forward strand.
AAAATTAGAGCGCATTTGTACTGCTTTGCTGAAAATTGGTTTTGGACAAGTTATACTTATGTAGAAAATGAGGTCCAACCCTCTCATTGTAGATGGCTTTTCATGGAAATGCAGAATAGTCCGCACCAAACATAGAACTTTTAATGCCGTCGAAAAGTATTTCCACTTTTCACGTTCTTTTTCCGTGAAATAGTGACAGCACAAATGTATCATTTGGATTTGTAATTAAAAAGAAAAGGAAGGAAGGAAAAAAATATTTAAACAAGAAAAATAGGGAGAAAGAAATGGAGAAGAGAAAGAAGAAAAAGATATTCCGTGCACAAACATAGCCTAATTAGAAAAGAGAGGGAGCTGAATCATTTGAGCAATCTTCAATTTTTGTAAAATCTAGTCCAGCCCCCTATACAGGAGGCTAGTGATGATTGATGCTTGAAATAGAGGTAAGAGGATTGGTATTGCCATTAACATGTATGACAAAAATTGAAAGTCCTTAATGATATTTTTATTTGAATAATCTTGATCTAGTTAAAAGTCAATGCAACTACAGCAGCTCCAAACGGTCCTTTTGGCCGGTTCCTAGTCAGATGGGTTGCTTTTGACTAGGTTTTGGATGCGCGTGCATACAAGTTGGGATTGTAGGTTGCTCTTGCACTCTTTTCTTCAATTTCTAATTTTAGGATGAATCTACGTGTCCACCTCACGACCATCCACCCTCCCCTCCTCTTAGCTTCAATCTCTTTTGCAATACTGCAAGTTAATAAATTGCAAAATCGCAATTTATGTTGTGGTATTGCAAAAGGCATTACATTAAAAATCGAGGAATGCATTTCTGTTTATAATTTCATTCCGTTTCGCTGCTTTCGTCCATGGCTACATTAAGAAAGAAGAGTTGGTCAATGACTCAATTCTCTATTTAGACTTTTAATCACATTACCTCTACTAAATTTGGTGTATATGTGAATTGACTTTAGGATGTGAACGTCAATCCAGTTTCACATATGACTCAGTTGCTTTTTTGTAGTTTTTATATCTTGGATTTTGAGGTATGGTAAGCGCTAATCGGTCAATCCTATTGACTTAGATTGCATCAGCTGTAAGATTTTTAATCCTTACAAATTGTCAAATACTGTCACTTGTAATTTGTTAAATTTCATGAAAGTAGTCCAACATAACAATTTGCACAGCCATGGAATATTTTGTTCCGTGAAGTTAAGTTTTGATAATATTTGAAAATTTAAAACCTATTTTGAATGTATTCTAGAACCTTCTTATTATGAAATATTTAGTTTCGATTAGTTACTTAGAATGCATGGAGTTGAATTAAATTGTTATATCTTTATCGCTAAAATAATGAAGTGTTTAGAGAACCTATAATTAAAGATATCCTTGGAAGAAATAGCAAAGAAAGGATTTCTTGTAGATGTTATTATGCATTGTTAGTGTAATTTATTAAATAGAGTTTCGCATTCATTGTTGTGAAGAAACAGAGAGAGAGAGAGAGAGAGAGAGAGAGAGAGAGAGAGTCTTGGGGACGTGCTGTTCGGAACAAAACATGAACATAATATGCAAGGAAGTCTCATAATGGCTCAATGCCTGGAAAGGCTATAATAAGTAGTTCATGGTGACGAAAGAGAAAAGTTACAGGGTTACTCTAATTCACTAAAAGTAGAAATGCAGAACTTTGATGTTCTAGAGTTCTCCTTCTCCTTTATATATTTTTGCCAGAAAATGTTTATGAACATTTAGGGTTTTCTAAACCCATAAAGAGAGATAAGAGATAAATAGAGAGGGAAGAAAGTAAAGAAAATAGAAGACCGAAATATCAGTAAAAAAAAAAAACCAAGAGGGAGAAGGATTACCAACTTCATTTTGCTAACTGCCAGGCTCACTAAAACTGAATCGCTTTGAGTCCAGATTAGTAGTCACAGTCTCTCACGCACCCAACACAATTCCCGCACATCAAGCTACAGCATTTAAGGCAGACCTTTCCACCCACTTGAAAATCCCATCTTCTCTAGTCTCCATGTAATATAAGAAGTCAGTAGTCACACACCCAGTCAAGCAAAACTCCTTTATTAAATTCATATTTCTCTCCGCCCATCAATCCATATAAATCTTCCAAATCAGAAATCTCCCCACTCCAATTCTTTCTTCTTCTTCTTCTTTGCCTGATCTTCGTCTTCCTGCGCTAATGGATTCAACTGAAACCGATGAAATAGCCCATGATTTAAGACCCTACTTCATTGTCTTCAAAGACGGGCATGTGCAACGCCTACTTGTGACCGACTTGGTCTCTCCCTCTCTCAATCCCGACGGTGTATCCTCCAAGGACCTCCAAATCCTACCCGAGCTTGGCGTCTCAGCTCGCCTCTACCTCCCCAAACCCGACGCCGGCGATGCAGGTCGGAAGCTGCCAATCCTCGTCTACTACCACGGCGGCTTCTTCTGCTTCGCCTCCGCCTTCTGCGGCCTCTACCATTGCTACCTCACCTCCCTCGTTGCAGAGGCCAACGTGATCGCTGTCTCCGTGGAGTACGGGCTCGCCCCCGAGGACCCTCTCCCCACCGGGTACGACTACTCATGGGCGGCGCTCCAATGGGTCGCCGCCCATACTGCCGGCGGGCCAGAGCCCTGGCTGTCGGAGCACGGTGACTTCGACCGCATCACAATCGCCGGTGACAGCGCTGGCGGGAATATAGTCCACAACGTTGCCATGCGTGCTGGCCGGGAAGAACTAGGCCATGGGGTGAAGCTCGGCGGCGCGATCTTGGTCCACCCATTCTTCAACGGGGATGAGGCGATCGGCGATGAGGTGAAGTACCCGGAGAAAAAGGCTCTGAATGACCGCTTTTGGATGTTTTCCAGCCCGACTACGGTCGGGTTGGATGACCCGCTCATCAACCCGATGGCGGACGGGGCGCCGAACCTGTCGGGTTTGGGGTGCGCCCGGGTGATGGTGTGCTTGGCTGAGAAAGACATGATGAGGGATCGAGGTCGGGTTTATTATGAACGGCTGAGATTGAGTGGGTGGAAAGGAACGGTGGAGATTTTGGAGAGTGAAGGAGAGGATCATGTCTTCCATCTGTTAAATCCAACTTGTGGGAATGCTGGGATTATGATGCAGCGCTTTGTGTCGTTTCTCAACTGAGACAGAGACGTATGTTTACTAATATCTCTTTAGCTTTCAGTCTTTGTGAAGAAGAGGCCTTTCCGTGTAATCAGCATGTGCATGCATCTTAGTTTATAGGATAGTTTCCTTATTCAACATGGTTTGTTTAATTAATCACATGAGGTGTCCCTTTTTTTTCTCTCTCTTGTGTGACCTGTTCATTAGAGCGAGGCTAACTTCAGTTTTTTTTTTTATTTTTTTCTTCTTTGATTTTTGGTTTTTTAGAAAATTATCTGAATTCAGCTGTCCATAAAAAAGGCCCTCATAGTTCATTTATAACCGTAAAGGCCCTCCCTCCAATTCCCACTTTTGTACGAACAAAATGTCTTTTTCTAAATAAGAGGGCCTCTCCTGTACAAGGAAGCTTGTTTATTTTGAACAGATCAATTGAATCTTCAATAGGAGAGCCCGGTTGTGAATTTTTTATTATTCAACTTAGCATTTATGTTAGAGCCTTAGAAGATGAGAAGTAAGAGTGAAGTGCAATTGGCAAGTTCAGGAGCCAACTGCCAGTCTCACTCTCACCGAATTCCTCAAAGCTGTTCTTTGGCACTGTGACATGCAAGTGCCCATATAATTTCCAGACAGGATGGGCCTAATCTGATATCAGAGGAACATGCCATGTGAATATGAGGGGCTGATGAGGATATGGGTTTCTTTTCTTTTTCTTACAAAACTAGCAATAAAGGCCCGTGTTGAGCCCAGGCCAATTATAATAATAATAATAATAATAATCTATTTAAGTTTACTATTTTTTAACATATTATCAATAAAAATAAATTAAAAATAGATAAATAAAGTATTCATCAAGCTAATTTATTTTATAATAATTAGATTGAAATACTTATGCCATTTAGCTTTGAAATTGCTACGAAGGAATTACAAGAAAGAGAACGATGATGATGATTAGAAAAGATCCTACTCGGAAAAAACAATGGAGAAAAAATATCATACAATCGTCATTTCTCCATGTCAAATGTCGAAAAAGAAAAAGATCACAATAAATGCATCTCTAGAATTTGTTACAAATATGCACGCAATAGATTACCAAAATTAACTGGGAAGCTTCTTTTTCATAATCTAAAATAATGCAACAACAGTCTTCATCCTTGAAGCTACTTGACTGCCTGAAATAGAGAACAAAGTCTCCAACTTGAGAAACCATTCATCATTAAAAAAAAAAAAAGAACGACAACAACACATCTAGCTAAAATGACATTTTTAGGCATCTTCTAGAACATTGTTCTCGAATAAGCAAGGCACTGCATTAGTACGGTTTTAGTTGTCCTCCTTTTGAAAAGCAAATGCAAGAATATTGCTCCATCTTTATTAAAAATCGATTTAGATATCCAAAAAATATTACTTCTTTCATAGGATACTTCTCCAACAAAATCAATTATGAGACATTTCTTATCCACGCAAGAACTCATTTCGCACTTTATGTATTAAAAATCCATTTCCGCCATCACTTCCTAAAGATGGCACTGATCTAGCATATAAAGCAATAAAACAAATTAACACACCTTGAAAAGAAATAAGGAAACCACAATCAAAGGGAAACCCGTATACGCACTTGTGAAGATGGATGACACATGTACGTAAGTATACACATCAAACTACCAAGAGCATTGACATTTGGTCTGTGAGAAAATTTCCGTGCTTCAGTGCCTATTGATCAACATAAAAGAAATTAGATCATTAATATACCAACAAACAAGGGATGAGCTCTCCTGAGCTGCAGCTGACATTACCATCAGCTACAGCGTGCGAGTAGCTCATGTGGGACGGGGCGGGACTTAACATAAGGAAATGAAATATCAAAACATTTCCCCCGTTCCATTTTCATTTCCCCCTTCATCTCCACCGAGTTTCATTTCCCCCTTTCATCTCCATCACAGACACTGAGGTTTCATCTCTCCCTCTCTCGTCGAGATCGATCTCTCTCTACTGCCCTCTCTCTCGCTATTGCTCTTCGCCAGCTTTCTCTCGATTAGCTCTCTCTCTCTCTCTCTTTCTCTCTCTCTCTATACTGTTCTCGCTGTCTCGATTTGCTTGGAAATGTAATCGAGGTCTCACTACTGTTCTCCCTCTCTCTCTCTCTCTCTCTCTCTCTCTCTCGCTACTACTCTCCCTCTTGCGTCGTCTCTCCAGCTGCAGCACCACCTCACAACGTCAGATTCGCTACAATCTCCGCCCGGATCTGGAAAAGGGGTTTCTTTGACAAGAAGGTTGGACCATCGCTGTGTCTCGGAGGTCTCTCTCACTGCAGCCCAATCCCCTCGTCAGCCAGCCCCTTCCATAGGTCGGAGCGATCTTTTTTGGTTCTTGTGTGGGTTTTTTGATTTTTTTAGGAGTGACTCCATTAGAACGCCAGCAGCGGTTTCAGTTTCAAATGTCAATAGATCTTCTAGTTTCAATTGATGTTCTGTGATGGGTTGTGGGTTCTGAGATCTAGGTTGTTTTTAGTTTTGATTTTTTGATGTCCAGACACTTTTTGAGGGATCATGGTATGTTCCGTAGTCTCTTCATTTCTGAAGTTAATTGCCACAAACATTGAAGGTGATTTTGTGAAGTTAATTGCCACAAATGGATCATAAGGATTTGAAGCTGAATCAAGATTATTAGAACCCTAAGGCTTTTATGTGAACCAAACCCAAATCAAATCTGACGATTGTAATTTGAAACTACAGCCCCGTTTGGATGAATCACGAATTCGAAGTAACTTTATAACTAATCACCCTTTCAGAAAGTATGGGGATGCCCCAAACGATATCAACATCAGATTCTGATTTTGGCATTGCTTTTTGTCCCAAGATTACATTTTTTTTCTCTATTTGAGCATCACTTTCGATTGTATGATTCTGGGGCTTTTTTTATTAATATTCAAACCAGATGCAACAAACCTCAGGCATCGGGTATGTGGAGGGAGAGGTTGAAATGGGCTTGTTTGTAGTATGCAGCTGAATAAGATTTAGAAAAAAAGCTGAAATTAGATTTTGGAAAAAAAAAAACAACTGAAGAGGCTAAAATGGGCATGCACATAGTGTGCACAACCCATCTGATTTGTTTCATATCTCTGCCCCTCAACTCATTTTAGGGCATCAAATCATTTTTCCTTTTTTTTTTTAAGGTTTTTTTTTTCAACTGAGATGCAATCATATTGTTTGTTTTTTTTTATTCTACCCACCTGCATTGAAAGAGACGTAACTGATTCTGAAACAGAAATTAGCTAAACAAGAAGGAGAAACCAGTTCAAATTGGCTCAAGATGCCTGTGGATACAGTTATTATGATTTTAAAGTCATCTCTTATTCCATCCAAACTAGCTGGGAATTTTGGAAATGTTTAGATTTAAATGTCGGGGTTTATACGTTTCAATTTCATGCATTAAATTAAAGGCTTGCTCAAATATTCATTGTCTGATACGGTGAACTTGTTTGTAGGGAGAAAGAGGTTGTGTCGGTTCATGTGGATAGATGAACTTCCAATTGGAGGCTGCCTTGGTTCATGTGGATAGATGAAATTCCAACAGAATATACACTAGATCCAAATCCTAAGGGGGGGCAAATTGACATCTGGAATGAAGAAATAAAAGCATTGCTTCAACGGGTTAAGCAGGAAATCCGATGAGAAAGGTGGCCATGTAATTCTAGTTGTGAATATGTTTTTGCTTCCTGTTGGCTAATGTTTTTCGTATGTCAGGTTGCAACATGTGTAGAACTTGATTTTTCCACTGCGGTTTTAAATAATAAACATTTTTCTTTTATCATAAGGAGTTGTATGATGGATGATTCTTCAAAGTTCAATTCCACCATCTGGGGTTCAGCTTCTTGTCAATACAAATATCAGCCATGTTTCGGGCCATAGCTTGTGTAGCTCCACTAGAATATACAAAATGCTCTAAACATCCTCAATGGAGTTTTCAACAAAATAGTTCCACATCCAAAACAGCTAAATTCAACACTTGTATCTCCATACACATTTAAATCCAAAATACAATTACATCATTCAAAGTACAACAAAATTTTATGCCACACAATTGAACCAGTAATTGAAGTGCACGTGCAAACACCTTTAAACAAGAGAAACATTAAGTTCATAGATTGGACAGATGTAATTCAGAAGCACAAGTTCAGCCCAGCCCAATTCATTGAATAGATACAAAGGCTACTTGTAATACAACTGGGGGCATGTGTCTCATTACATGAAACCTGTACATGAACAGCTTAATGATATTTGGAGCATCCATCTCATTACATGTCCTCAATCCACCCATATTAAGTAGAAAAACCTGTCCCAACAGGTTCATTCAAAATGCAAACAACTTTAAACATGAGAAACATTAAAATCCACTGGTCTCAACTCTCAACACCGGATATTCATAAGTTTCAATGCCACCAATACATTCCACAAGTACATGATGAATCGAAGACAACTAATCCAAGAAATCACAGCAAATCACAAGTGTTGAAATCTGCCTGCTTAAACTCCATTTCAATTCTCACCAATGACGCTGACCTTGCACATAGATAAACATTATCAAAACATAAATAAGAGCAAATGTTTGAACAGAACATTATTCTTTCTATTAAAGCTACAACATGAACAATTTAGTATATGTTAGAAAAGAACTATGAGGCAGGCTTTGATTGATTTTAACTGATTTCAATAATTTATTTGATTGTTCAACTGTTATGTCATGGCCAAAAATTGCAATAGATAGAATCAATCGTCAAACCGATTTGGATTAGAACATTCAATCAAGTGGTTTGCCTTCCAATTCAGTTTTCAAAACATTGCTTTACCTTGGCCACACAAGAAAACCTTTTATAATTGCATCATAGCATTTCCAACATCAATCCAAGCACTGCAAAGCTCCAAACTTGTGGAAAATTGCACACCCATTTCATGAAAAGGGAACAATTGTACCAAAATCAACTGACTTGAAAAATCCAAAAGTCACTGCTAGCATTTCTATTCATACACCACCAATGCAAACAGAAAATTGGTGAATCTTAGTTACATCACACTGACTTTAGCAACAAAGAAAAGAGACATACTAATAAGTCCTTTAATACAAAAATAACTTCCATTAGTTTCTCAAGGTAGCAATAACCTACCGACTCTAACTTCTTCATTATCAGCATTAATAGAGAAAAATCCTAGAAAAACACAGGGATACATTTCACAGCGCCCAACAACAAATGTCCAACAGAAAACCGCGATTTATCCCTGGTATCAATCAGGTGAGATCTCAATACAATTATCTAGCTAAGACTTGAAAAGGAAATCAAAAGGTTTCTAAACGCGAAATGGGGTCAAATCCTAGACTAATTCAACTCAGAAATCTTAACTGTTTTGGGACAAAAAGCAATGCCAAAGTCAGAATCTGCCGTTGATATTGTTTGGGGCATCCACAAACTTTCTGAAAGGGTGATTAGTTACAAAGCTACCTCGAATTCGTGCTACCTCGAATTCGTGATACATCCAAACGGGGCCGTAGTTTCCAATTACAATCGTCAGATCTGATTTGGGTTTGTTTCACAGTAAAGCCCTAGGGTTCTAATAATCCTGATTCAGCTTCAAATCCTTATGATCCATTTGTGGCAATTAACTTCACAAAATCACCTTCAATGTTTGTGGCAATTAACTTCACAAATGAAGAGACTACAGAACATACCACGATCCCTCAAAAAAGGTCTGGACATCAAAAAATCAAAACTAAAAACTACTTAGATCTCAGAACCCACAACCCATCACAAAACATCAATTGAAACTAGAAGATCTATTGACACCCTTTGAAACTGAAACCACTGCTGGTGTTCTAATGGAGCCACTCCAAAAAAAAATCGAAAACCCACAAAAGAACCAGAAAAGATTGCTTGACCTGTGAAAGGGGCTGGCTGACGAAGGGGCTGGGATGCAGCGAGAGAGACCTCCAGGACACAGCGATGGTCCGACCTTCTTGTCAAAGAAACCCCTTTTCCAGATCCGAGCAGAGATTGTAGCGAATTTGACGTCGTGAGGCGGCGCTGCAGCGGGAGAGACGACACGAGGGAGAGCAGTAGAGAGAGAGAGCTAATCGAAAAAGGGAGAACAGTAGAGAGACCTCGATTAGGTCTACAAGCAAATCAAGACAGCGAGAACAGTAGAGAGAGAGAGGGAGAGCAGTAGCGAGAGAGAGAGAGAGAAAGAGAGGGCAGTAGAGAGATCGATCTCGACGAGAGAGGGAGAGATAAAACCTCAGCGTCTGTGATGGAGATGAAACAGGGAAATGAAACTCGGTGGAGATGAAAGGGGAAAATGAAAATGAAAGCGGGGAAATGGTTTGATATTTCGTTAGCTTACGTTAAGTCCCGCCCCGTCCCACGCGAGCTAATCGCACGCTGCAGCTGATGGTAATCTCAGCTGCAGCTCAGGAGAGCCCATCCCAACAAACAAAGCATATAAAAAGAGAACATCATGTAAATAGATTCTCTGTTAAAGGGAGATCACATAGAAGAAAATGTAAAATGGAGATTAAATGAGAGAGAGAGAGAGAGAGGCACGTTAAGAAAGAGATCTTTCAATAAGGGAGAGGTATTAATGAGGTATTAAATGGGAGATGAACAATTATCTTTAAAGGTTTAGTCCTTTTCCTGTTTGTAGAGACTAAGTGTAGATGTAATTTATGATAAGAGTAGAGAGATTTTTGGAATTTTGTTGGACTAATGTTTTGAATTTTGATTTCCATTAAAAGTTTTTATATAGTAATCTTGGGGTTAATTTTAGTTTAACCTCTCCTCTCGGTGATCTTGAGAGAGATAAGGGTCAGTCCATTCAAAATAAGAATTGAGATTAAGAATTGATAATTTTTTGAGATATGAGAGAACTATTTATTTTATTTTAGGAATCATCCATTTATTCAAAAGAGAGATTTTTGTGAGAGATTTTAGGAATGATATCCGGATTCAAATCAAAGAGAGAGATTTTAGGGAAAATAAATGGCATAGAGGGAGAGAAATGGGGATTTCCATGTGTCATTTTTTTTTGGATGGCCACATGGCGCCCTTGAAAAATCAGAAAAATTGAGAGTGCTGACGTGGCACACTCCAAAGCAGGGCTCCCCGTTTGCTTTAATATATACTAGTGCAATAGGCTTGCATCCATAATTAAAAAATTATTAAAATTTCTAATTAAAAATATTTCTAAATATTTAAATAAATTATAAATAAATATTAATATATAATTCATTATAAAGATTGAAACTTATTAGAGAAATTTTAGGTAGCTGAAAATATTTAGGGAAATATCAAGTAAATAGTAAAGATTTTAGGACCTTGATTTGATTATATTTGTGCTTAGCCATAAATTGAGTGTCATTTCAGAATTAAATGTGAATTTTGGAATTAATTGGCTTCCACAATGGGCCTCACAGATTAATTAATCCTACCAAATATTCAAAGAAAAATAAGGAGAAAAATGTCCATAATCGACCCTACAGATTAATCTTACTGAATATTGAAAGAAAAACAAGAAGAAAAAAGTAGTAGAATACAACGTATGAAAGTGACCCTCTCTGCTATCAAAACAGCTCTTTGTGTGTTGATATAAAAAAATAGCAACCCCCGTAAATTATAAGTTTGGAAAGAAAGAAGACTTGGATTTCATAATTGGACTCATAAATTTATTTGGTTAAATTAGTAAATATAAATGATAATAAAAAGTCCTGATAAAGATGGAGACTCATGAGAAAAAAATTATTTGGTTAAATTAGTAAATATAAAATACCAAACACACATGGAAACTTTTTTCCAATAAGAAAAGAATTTAAATTCGCCTTGGAAAGTATATGAACGGAATTTAAGATGTAGAAAACCAATACATTTCTAAACACCATATGATCAGGGTAAACCACTCAAAATGAAAAAAAGCATCCCATCCATCTTATATTTATAATTACATCACTGAACATATGTACGCATCTAAAATGGCCTGAATATCTATCTGTATATTCTTGATTAATCGTTGTAATCTTTTATATTCAAGTCCAAAGGAAAAAACAAAGTCAATAGAGACCTTGGAATGGCGGTTTGGCTATTCATGTATTTTTTATTTTATTTTTGAAGATTCTGTATTACTTTGTTCAAAGTCTTTCACTTATATGGCATGGTGGTTCTGTAGAAGAAAAAATGATTAAGAAATTGGTTAATACCAAGCCCAATCCCAAATTAATCAATCATCCATCGCCGCCCCATCAAGTGAATACTTGGTGATAATTTCTTCGGCCCTTGCTAAGCCCGGCCCCCAAAAAACAATTGCTCCGTGAATCACAATTTTCCAATGGGAGCATTAAAAATTGTGAAAAACACCCATTCCCAACACGTGCAATAATTAAAAAAAATTATCCGACCATTAAAAAAATATCAAATGAATTTAGTCTGAAAAAAGGTAAAAATAGAGATCACTAACTATTATCCTTATTTTTCTCTTCTCTCCTAATTTTTCTCCCCTTATTTCTCTTTTCTCTACCAACATCTGCATCCGTAGTTTATCTCCTAAAGGGAGAGATTCTCATGCCGCCCCGTGTCGCTTTTCAAGGGATTTCCATGCCGCCACGTGTTATTCTCCTAGAGAATTACCTGCTGTCTTTTATTATATAATAATATTGAATGACAAGAAACCAGCAGAGATAAAGATGAAAGCAACAATAGCAAATAAAGCCACATTTTAGAGTCCCTTGTCACAGGCCGCCTGTCTCTCAGTTATCGCATGCTTTCAATGCAAGAGGTCTCGACAACTCCACCATGTGTGCCGCCGATCGTTCGGACCATCCAAAATTAATATCACTGAATGGAAGTGGGTCCGTCCAATTGTCTAAGCTTTTGCCTGTAGCGCCCGCTAAACCCACACAAACACACACTGAAAGATATTTCAAGCGAGTTTTGAATACATGAAATGAGGAGCAAACTCACGCCTTGTGCCACGCCACTAACTTCCAGGTGGGTAATTAATAACATGATTAGTAAAAGTAGAATCTCAGGTATCACTAATCATATGCTTAATATCTTTATCAGTTATGTTCTCAATTGGACAGTGGGACCCACTTTTTATTAAAGTGAAGTTTAAAGATATCTGCCATAAGAGGATGAGATTCAAGATGTACAGTCTGAATTATCATTGTATATGTAGGTTCCACAGTGATTCTAGACTCGTAAAGCACAAGTTGCTTATAGTTTTAATGCAGGGACAGAGGGATGGGGTCGAGGAGGGGCAATTTTAAAGGTACAAAAATTGATAAAAAAAAACTTTCCACCTCAGATTTTTTTGTCCATTTTTTAAAACATGGATTAGGTTTCAAGTTTTAAGGGTATTTTAATTTCCCTTCCCCGAGGGTCGTGTTACCTTAGCCGAGGTCTTTTTCCCCAACTAGAGGGCTCTCTTACCTCACCCGAAGTCTACTCCCTCACCTAAGGGCTTGGGTCCCAGCCCCCTAATCTGGGTACCAAAAAAAAAAAAAGGGATGCTTTGATTTCTTGCATTCTTATATCCCTCCTAATCTCTTTTGTTTTTTTTTTTTCTTTCATGAAAAGGAGTTTTAGAAAGAATTGAGGATAATTTTTTTGAGTCTAGTCAACATGTTTTTTTGACCTTTCTCCCCGATTCCATGATATCATGGGAACAATGTGTGTCGCAGAAATTGATAAATCCCATAATATCATGGGACTATTACTTGATGTCACGACTTTTATGCAGCATTTTAGGGAAAAAAAACTGCATATCATAAAAGTTGAAAAATAGTGGTTAGATGTGTATTTAGTTTTCATAAAATATCATTTTTTATTTTTTATAAAAATAAAAAGATGCATTTTGGCCTGCGCATGGTACGGACGGTATGTAGAACCTGTAGGTAAAATTGCCCACTTTGATCAAAAGGGGGAGTTATCGATGAGTTTTAGTTACCGTAATTAAATTGAGACCGAGACCTTTACCTTACCAGATTAGTACTATTTTCAATTCTAATCTTTGCTTGTTTGTGTGGTCTTGAAAAGGTCGCCTTATCTTGTAATCAGTTTACTATTATTTCCTTAGCTTTTTAGTCTTTGTTTGTTTTTGTGGTCCTGAAAAGGAAGCCTTACCTTGTAATCAGTTTACTATTATTTTCTTAACTTTTTAGTCTTTGTTTGTTTTTGTGGTCCTGAAAAGGAAGCCTTACCTTGTAATCAGTTTACTATTGTTTTCTTAGCTTTTTAGTCTTTGTTTGTGAAAAATCAGCCTTCGTGTAAAGAATGTCTGCATCATTTACATTATCGAATAATTTCGTATGCACGTTTTTTAAGTTGTGTCCTATTTTCTTTGTTTGACAGGTTCATTTTGTTAACTGCCAGGCTCACTAACACTGAATCGCTTTTTTTACCAAAAAAACAAAAACACTGAATCGCTTTGAGTTCAGATTTGTGGCTCTGACAGAAATTTTTTACTTCGTTCTTTTTAAGATAAGTAGTCACAGTCTCTCACGCACCAAACCCAAGACCTTTCCACCCACTTGAAAATCCTATCTTCTCTGGTCTCCATGTAATATAAAAAGAAGTCAGTAGTCACACACACCCAGTCAAGCAAAACGCCTTTATTATATTCATATTTCTCTCCGCCCATCTCAATCCATACAAATCTTCCAAATCAGAAATTCTCCACTCCAATTCTTTCTTCTTTGCCTGATCTTCGTCTTCCTGCACTAATGGATTCAACTGCAACCGATGAAATAGCCCATGATTTCAGACCCTACTTCATAGTCTTCAAAGACGGGCGTGTGCAACGCCTACTTCTGACCGACTTGGTCTCTCCCTCTCTCAATCCCGACGGCGTATCCTCCAAGGACCTCCAAATCCTACCCGAACTTGGCGTCTCAGCTCGCCTCTACCTCCCCAAACTCGACGCCGGCGATGCTGGTCGGAAGCTGCCAATCCTCGTCTACTACCACGGCGGCGGCTTCTGCATGGCCTCTGCCTTCTGCGGCCTCTACCATTGCTACCTCACCTCCCTCGTTGCAGAGGTCAACGTGATCGCTGTCTCCGTGGACTATAGGCGCGCCCCTGAGCACCCTCTCCCCACCGGGTACGACGACTCATGGGCGGCGCTCCAATGGGTCGCCGCCCATACTGCCGGCGGGCCAGAGGCCTGGCTGTCGGAGCACGGTGACTTCGACCGCATCACAATCGCCGGTGACAGCGCCGGCGGGAATATAGCCCACAACGTTGCCATGCGTGCCGGCCGGGAAGAACTAGGCCATGGGGTGAAGCTCCGCGGCGCAATCTTGGTCCACCCATTATTCAACGGGGCAGAGGCGATCGGCGATGAGGGGAAGTACCCGGAGAGGAAGGCTGTGGGTGACCGCATTTGGATGTTTTCCAGCCCGACTACGGTCGGGTTGGATGACCCGCTCATCAACCCGATGGCGGAGGGGGCGCCGAGCCTGTCGGGTTTGGGGTGCGCCCGGCTGATGGTGTGCTTGGCTGGGAAAGACATGTTAAGGGATCGAGGTCGGGTTTATTATGAACGGCTGAGATTGAGTGGGTGGAAAGGAACGGTGGAGATTTTGGAGAGTGATGGAGAGGATCATGTCTTCCATCTGTTCAATCCAACTTGTGAGAACGCCGGAATTATGATGCAGCGCTTTGTGTCGTTTCTCAACTGAGACTGAGAGAGAGACAGAGACATCATTATAATACTATTATTTCTTTTGCTTTCAGTCTATGTGAAGAAGAGGCCTTTCCGTGTAATCAGCATGTGCATTCATCTTAGTTTATAGGATAGTTTCCATATTCAACATGGTTTGTTTAATTAATCACATGAGGTGTCTTCTTTTTTTTTTTTTATCTTTTTTTTTTTTTTTTAATTCTTGTTTGACCTGTTCATTAGAGCGAGGCTAAGTGGCTAACTTCAGTTTTTTGTTTTTTTCTTCTTTATTTTGTATAAAAGATCAAGAGCCCCATCCATGGTGAGGTAAGACTGCATGTATAGAAGATCAAGATCTCTCTCTCTCTCTCTCTCTCTCTCTCTAACATCTCATTCGTCTCAATCTTTCACACATGCATGTGGGCGTCACAACAAGGGAGGAAGTGGTGACAAATAGCAACAGTTTTTAAAATAGAAAACAAGTTTCAATTACTAATTAAATAGAGTTTTTACTCTTACCATATATTTCATTAGTATCAATATTTCTCGCAATGTTCTCGCGACATTTTCAGTTTTGATGATATTTTGAAAATATCATAATATTATTGGGGATTTAATGTTTTCTGAATATCACGATACTATCACGACATTTTCAAACTATGGTCAGTATTTGTCATTCTTTCAAATCAGTCCATGCGGTTCCAATTTAGGGGGGGACATTTCCACTTTGTTAGATTTTAGGTTGACTAATTCATTGGGTTATAGATAAAACTGAGTTTCTTTACAATGTATTTTTTATTAGAAAAGGACTGCTCAGATCGTGTGTAAAGAAGTCTACTTCCTTCAGGAACTGTCAATGGTCGCTCGAGCGAACCATACAGAACATCCTTCGCTCAAGCCTTCCATTCTATTCGCTCGACCCAACGCTCAGCGCCAAAGATAGAATGCAGTTTGCTCGAGCGAACAGCTCACAAAACGTCGGTCGCTCAAGCCACGGTTATTCTTCGCTCGAGCCAATCCTTTAATTGAAGATAGTAAGCAGTTCGCTCGCGCGAACCCTCCTGGTCGCTCGAGCGAACCCGAGACAGAACTACCTTCGCTCGACCCAAGTGCTTTGCTCGCTCAAGCCATCATCTGAAGCTGCAAATTTCTAAGTCAGAAGCATGATTGCTCGAGCGAACCTCATAATCGCTCTAGCGAACATTGGCGCAAAATTAGTTACTTGCCCATAATTCTTCTCCTTCTTTGTTTCAAGTTGCCAAACTGATTCCCAATGAGAATACAATTCTTGAGGCACGAATCTAGGCCTATATAAAGCCTTTATCTCTCTATTCAACCTCACCTCTCTATCAAGATAAAACCCTAGAGAGAACTTGAGAGATCCATCTTCCCCCAAGGCTATTTATCTAAAGTGCTGAAGATCTAAAGCTTTGGTTATGCTCCATTCTAATCCTCTGAAGTAGAGACTCTTTGAAGACGGCTTTGAGGTGTTTGGCTCAAGTACGGTAAAGGTGCACGGCAAGTAGTCTGCAAAATCACGCAATCCCTAAGTTGAGTTTCAATTAGGAAGGGTTGTGAATTTCTTGTAACTTTCTTTACATAGTGCTTGGTTGTCTGTTGGCCTAGACGATAAGGCCCGTAGTTTTTTCTCGAGTAGGGTTTTCCACGTGTAAATCCTTTGTCCTTCTCTTTGTGTGGACTGCTTGCTTTTAATTGGATCTAGGTTTAATTACTAATTTAATCACGGTTATTGAAATCTAGTAGAGATCGGTTGGTTGAGACCTGAGCCTGTGTTAAGGCCAAATTTTTCACACATGCGGATGGATGTCTTGGGTTGTCAAGGTTAATGCCTTTAATTCAAGGGTCCCAATCTTTTGATAGCCCCGTACCTCTTTAATGGTCCACTAAAATACCCCATGTGGATGTACCAGCAGGAGAATTTTCAAATTATGTCGCCTTCTATTAGAGAGATCGCAGCAGGTTCGTACCTGGGAGAAAACTGTCTGGAACTCAATAGTATTCGCATATGATGATAACTTCAGCTACAAGCATGGTGTCATAATCTTGATGAACATTCTGCTTGCATGGAGAGACTGCAGTTCAGTTTCTCTGTCGCTAGTGTTCTTTTCTGGTGAACAAAAGCCGCTGTTTGTTTTTGTCCCCTACTCAAATGACCTTTGCCACTGAAAGTTAGCTAAAAAAAATAGCTAACTCCAAAAAATTGCACATGTTTTATGCACAATGGAAATTGCGAGTCCTATTGGCACTCCCGCTGTCCCATTTGTAGCTGTTGAGATGATAAAATCTTAGGCTGGCTCGTTATTCATCCGTTCACACATCTATGAAGACATACATAGAAACACATACACCTTGGAAATTGTGGCTCGATTCCTCTTTGTAAGTCTTCATCTCTCTTGGCTTTCTTAGTTTAGGAAACAATCTCTAAGATGCTCAGCAATAGGGCTTCCTTTCATACCAGAGTTTATTAATTCAGCAATAAGGTTTACTTCGCGGACACTGCATTTGCTAAGCTTGGTCATGCGCTATAATTCGGGGTGGTGTGTGTGGACTGTAAGAGGTTTTTTTTGGGGTTTATTGAAATCTTCTATTCTTGACAAAATGCATATAGTCAGTTCTTGAGGGTAAGAAACTTTGTATAAGAGACTCTGTTTACATGTGCAAAGCGCATGACTGTAATATTTAATTCTTCATAGTGGATTAACTAGTACTCTTCTTTGCCTGTTGGCATAGCCCATAGTGGAGAACCATGTAAATCTTGTTGGAAAAAATGGTCTAGAGCACCCTTATTTTGGTCAACTTTGAGCCAAAATAAAAGTGGGACCCACTTATCCTTTTAGGTGGGAATACATAGGGATGTAATCTACTCCATGAGTAGTTTAAGGACATGTATTGAGTTGCTCTAATCCATTAAAGAGTGAATGAGAAATTTCCTCCTAAACACCACTACTTGAACATGTTAAACATGAAAACAAAATGTAGTGGTGAACTTGCTTCACACATTGCTTGGGAGCAAAACATTTTTTGGGTATAAATATGTTTACTTTGGTAGTATAGGATGAGCCCTAAGGGGCATTCCACTTTTGTGGATGATGGAGGACCTAGACCAAGGTGGGGTCACCACCGCGCGCGCGCGCCCTGCACCGAACTGGGCCTGGCTCGGCCCACTACCCATTTATTATGTTTGGAGAAATTTTATTTAAAATTTCTTTTTGCAAATGGGGTATGTCCAAGAGGTGTGTGCCTATTCGCATATGAAAGAGTGTGTCCAAAAAAGAAACATCTATTCAGTGAACAGTGATTGTTCAGAACAGATGCAGCCCATATGAAGATACCTGATTGTAGGCTATAAATGCATCTCGTTCATGCTGTTTTCATCATTCCATTTTCGCTGCTGCTTCACTTGCATTGGGTCATCATTCAGTGTTAAGAAGAGAGAGTTTTGCTGCACTTATTGGTTCGCCTGTCACACAGTTTGTAGTGCTACAACTGTTGTGAAACCGATCATTGTATCCTGGGAGACAGACGCTGTTGAAGCCCGTAAGCACCATTGCGGGGTCGAATTTTGTCTTAAGGACATAGTGTTAAACACTAGCCTTGATCTACTGCAAATTTGTAGACTTCACATTTTCAACAAAGAGTGCTCTTTCCCTGCTTTTAAACAGTAAGTGCATTTACATTTTGTAATTCAGTTTTGTATTTATATTGTTTCACTGTAGTGTAAATTTGTTTCCTAAATATTGAAATACTTCTATAAGTACTTAGACTAACAATCTTAAGACAAAAATTGGTTTTCTGAGTACACTCTGTTATCAGTTTTACTTCAGTATTTTTTTTTTCGATTTATGTCAGTTTTACCACTAGTTTCTAATTCTCCTGTTTCAAAGGGACAACTGAATTGTGTGTGACTTAAAGATATCACTATGGAGATAAAATCTCCTGCTCATTCCTATGATACTAATAGTGATACCTGTGAGGCCCCAGTTTGCTGGGAAGAGGTTGGAGTTAGGAGTTTCCACGGACCATCCTCAGTCGGCGACACCAGCTAGAAGATACGACAAATAGTCGAGAATCTGAAAGTCAGCTGCAACCGCCAGAAGAGCTATGCAGACAACCGACGCAGACCTTTCGAGTTTCAGCAGGGAGACAAAGTGTTTCTGAAGGTTTCCCCAACCAGAGGTAGTCTCAGATTCGGCGAGAAGGGTAAGCTAGCGCGAAGATATGTTGGACCATTCGAGATTAGATCCAGGATCGGAGACGTGGCTTACAAGCTTCAGCTACCCCCAGAGTTGTCAGGAGTTCATGATGTCTTCCATGTCTCCATGTTGAAGAAGTACGTTGAGGACCCTACTCACGTTTTGCACTATCAGTCACTTGACATTCAGCCAGACGCATCGTACGTCGCCAAGCCAGTTGCCATCATCGACACCAAGGAGCAGGTGCTTCGGACCCGAACTATCCATTGGGTGAAGGTCCAGTGGGAGTATCACACTCCAGAGGAGGCTACGTGGGAGCTATGCGACCAGGTGGAGAGAGACTATCCACATCTTCTACCTCAGGTATGTCCTGACTTTGTTTTCACATTTGGAGACAAATGTTTTAAAAGGAGGGAGTGATGTGAGGCCCTACCCCTTGTGGGCCCTCAGTTTGATTTAAATAATAATTAATAAGGTATTTCTACTTTAAATATGCTAATTATTAGGAATTAGTGGAATAGATGTCTAATATTCCTAAGTCTTAGATGTAGCTTTTATTTAATTTAATAGGTTTTGATTAGATTAGGATTTGATTATCATTAGCACTAATGAGAAGGGCTTTGAGAGTTAGAACATTTTAGAACTTACCAAATTACCCAAATACCCATGGCCCCATTTCATTTCCATTTACAACCAAAATACCCTTTTGGTCATTAACCTAAACCCTAGGTTATAAAACCTAAGCTATTGCAACATTACCCAAAACCCTAATTTCCACTCATCTCTCTCAATTACCCTATCTTCTTCCCAAAGCAACCCTAATTCCTCAAAATCTCAGCACAAGGAGGCTAGAGACCACCCCAATTTCAGCTACAACACTAATAGAAGCTTGGATTTCTCTTCTCTCTCTTTACACTATCACCAATTCTAAATTGAGGCAAGTACCCTATGCAATTTCATTAAATGCATGCTTTCTTTCCTTGTTTCTGTAATTTCAGTTCTATTAGATGATAATGCATGATAAAATATTTAAAGTAGAAATACCTTATTAATTATTATTTAAATCAAACTGAGAGCCCACAAGGGGTGGGGCCTCACATACCTGCAACGGTAACTAGAGTAAGCAAAGCTTTTAATGATTCTTATATCTTGACTTATCAGATGGGGTATAGCAGGATACTTTTAATAAGAATCACCTATGTGAGTGTGAACTGGGCCGATTCAATGAGAATAATAATGCTAAATTCTCTAAAGCACTCATGAAACCACGCATAGTTCAGGGCCAAAATGAACACAATCATGAGAACCAAATGTATTTGGGAAGATTCTGTGTGAACTCTATTATCTCGATTTACACAAAAGGCTAAGCAGTTCAAGACATCATGTTCACTGTTCAACCAGTAAATCCGATAGTATTTCACAATGGAAGGTTCAAGGCCACAAGCTACCTTTCTCTATATAGAGGACTTCCAAATTGTACTCTCTCTCTCTCTCTGTGTTTGCATATCATTTCATTGCTCTCGGTCAATTTCATTCATGTGGGGGATTGTTGGAAAGAAATGGCCTAGAGCACCCTTATTTTGGTCAACTTTGAGCCAAAATAAAAGTGGGACCCACTTATCCTTTTAGGTGGGAATACATGGGGATGTAATCTACTTGATAAGTCCTTAAAAATGCAATATTTTCTTATCATTTTAGAGTAATTAAGGACTTAATCATCAAATCATGGACCATTTTAGTAAAAAAATTATGAATTTATGTTTTGAGCATCAAAGTTTAAATTTGAGTCAAAATTCATCCAAAAATTGCATTTTCACATAAAATCATGAATTTCTCTATTTTTGGCATTGAAAGTCAAAAATTTCTCATAACTTTTTTATTCACACATGAAATGATGAATTTTCTTTGTACCATTGATTTAATTGAAGAAAACTTGATAAAATGGTGACATTTTATGCATTTATTTGGTGTGAATTGGGACCGCATCTTGCATAATTCCTTACCTATATGATTAGATTATTCTTTGATATTTGCTTCTATTTTTGTAGGGAATTTCAGAAATCGGGGCCCACGGAAGAGAATTGATGAATCAAATGCACCATGGACCCACCTTCCTTTGGCATGGAATCTAAGGTAGGGGCGGCCATGGTAGGGTCCGCTCTCATATGCAAGAAAAAAAATCAGATTTAATCTCTTGAAGATAAGTTCCAAATTTGCGGGCCATGAGATGATGAGGTGTCATATCTACTCTCCAACAAATCTTGCTTACATGTCAAGATGGATGGCTAAGATTCAAATCAAGAAGAAAACAAAATTGCAAAAAAAAGAAAGATCCCTCCAAGGTGAGGACGTCCAAGGCAAGAGAGTCAAGGCTTCTACACCCAAGTGGGGTCCACATGCATTCAAGAATTGCACATCAAATCTGAAATTCAGATTTGAATTGATCCTTAACCCAAGTGGGACCCAAGAGAGGGAGTTGCATGAGATAAGAACAATCCTAATTTTACTAGGATTGTGAGCCAACCCCTAGAAAATCTCTCAAAAACTCTCCTAATCCTAATCCAACTTGGACCAAACACTACTAATCCTTACCCAAATCAAAAACCTTGCAACCCAAGCTATCAAAAATCTATAAATAGAGCCAAAAGAGGGCTGGACGTGGATGACCATCTCCCCAACCTTCTTGGACGACCAGCAACAAGAATTTCCCCTTCTTTCCATTAATTCTTCTTCATCTCTTCTTCTTCCATCAATATTTCGTCCAAGGTCTTCCCTAAGGCACACTACCACTTGGATTTCTACGCCTTCGCGCCGCCATCGTTGCTATCGTCACTCCACCATTGGATCATCCTTGGAATCATCTTCCCTTGCTTGGATTTCAGATCGCGAAACGAGAGCCGGTTGGATCGCCGTTCAAGACCGCGAGTCCCTCTCCTCCGTTTAGTGTTTCTTGTGTCTATGGTAAGGTTGGATGCACTTTATTTTTATTAAAAGAATTTTGTAATGGTTATTTGCTTGTAATGGGTCTTTCATTAATAAATCAAGTTTATGGGGTCTTGGTCTTCACCAATGAGTCAACATTGAATTTTTGTGCGTAGTGACAGTGCGCACTTGGTGCGGTGGTCTTGATTTTTCTTGATGGCATTAAGCAAAGTAATTATTGCAAAGTTTTAGAATTAAAATATAATTTCTTTATTCTCTGATTTTATTTGATTTGATTTGATTTTATTTTATTTTATTCTTTATTTTATGCACCCTTAACAATTATTGCAATTGGTTGGGCTAATAAATCTTATGGTGATGCAGTGGTTAGATTAGGTTTCTAGATTAGGATTTTAATTTTCTTTGGTTGTAATTAATATTTCAGATTTGTAATTAATTTTTAATTCAATTAGAAAGTTTGATTTGTATAGTTTTTTTTAGGCTAGAACTAGTTTTTTTTTTATTAGGACAGGTTTTGCGATAAATAAACTCTCCGTGGATCGATCCGGTTTCACCGGTTATTACTACAATCGCGGCCTTGCACTTGGGGCTACGATCAAGTTTTTGGCGCCGTTGCCGGGGAGTTTTTCTTCGCTTAAGGTATTTTTTCCAACCTATCTTTTTAATTGCTTTGTGGGTGTGCCTTTACTATTCCGCAATCATTCTAAATCTAAGGGTAGCATGCATGGAATGTTTGGACCAGCCCTATTGCATTAAAAAGTGGATTTTTAATCTCTGATTTTTGATAAAATTGGAACTATTTCAGATCTGAAAATTATTTTTTTCTGATTTTTCAAAAATCACATCCAATTTCTGAAAATTGCCTAATTTACTTGTTCTAATTTGGACTAGTTTAGGTCATTTATTTTTGCTTTTTTTGTTGCTGGTTAGGATTAATTAGGGTCTGTTAAATTCAGTTATTTTTCATATTTTTAGGTTTTTAAAGTTTCCAAAAAAATTCTGAAACTTTCCCTCACAAAGGCAAGTAGTAGATCGCACAAATTCGGCTTTTTGGCCACCGAACTTGCAAAAATCTGAAAATTTCAGAACTTTCATTGGAAACTCAGTTTTATTAGTTGTTTTTAAATTTAAAAGGACTCTTAAAAACTTGCTGGAATTTTTTTAAGAAGGTTAGTTATTTCTTTGGGAAGCCGAACAAACTGCCTTTCTTGATTGGTTCGATGTCTAGGCAAGTCTTGTCCCATTAGATAAGGGAGACAAGTCTCTTATTCTAGAAAGTGGTTTTTAAGCGGGACCCTTGCAACGCATCGTGACCCCACCACTGATCTGGGGACTTACCTGGTCGGGCCAGTTTCATAGATTTGAGTTTGGGAACTTTCCTTAGAGATATTAAACTCTCTAAGATTAGGACTTTGCAAGAATTTGAGAATCTTCTTTTAAATCTAAGAACGGACCTTAGGTAGTTTTTCTTTCTAGGTTTCTTTATAAAAAAAAAAAAAGAGAAATAAAAACTTTTCAAAATTCCAAAAAAGAAGGAAAGACCCCCATCTTCTTGGCAGAGGTACTCCTCAAATCGGTTAGTAAGGAAGGAATCACCTGTCAAGAGCTTGATTAAATTCTACGAATCTAGATCTCCTGGTTCTCTTAGGATTTCCAATATGGCTGATGAGCAGAGTGATAACGAGGAGAACGGTAATGGGAATGGACACAATAATAATGGGGAGGTGAATCAACCTCTTAGGAGTTTACGTGATTACCTTCACCCCACACGACAAGCCACACCGTCGTGCATGGTCATACCCGCAGGTGCGGGTCAATTTGATATCAAACCGGGAGTAATCCAACTTCTCCCCAAATTTCATGGACTTGAATCAGAAAGTGCATATTTGCACATTAAAGAGTTTGAAGAAGTGTGTGCAACACTACACTTCAATAATGTGAGGGAAGACCTTATCAAATTTCGTTTATTTCCATTTTCCCTCAAAGATAAGGCTAAGGCATGGCTTCACTCCTTACAACCAAATTCGATTGCTCTATGGCCCGACATGGTCCGGGAATTTTTAAAGAAATTTTTCCCATTACATAAGACCAACACCTTACGGAGGAATATTATGAATTTTAAACAAAAAGACAAGGAGTCTTATTATAGGTGTTGGGAACGCTTTAATGAACTACTCCTTGCATGTCCCCACCACGGATTTGAATTGCACAATACAATTGGTCACTTCTATGATGGACTTAGTCCAGAAACACGTCAATTCGTGGAGATGATGTGCAATGGGGAGTTCATGGCGAAAAACCCAAATCAAGCATGGACCTACCTTCAGTTTTTGGCAGATAGTGCACAAAATTGGGACACATCTGAAGGTATAGACCCCGTAAAGCAATCGAGTCAGGCCAAAGGAGGGGGGTTATATGTATTAAAAGAAAGCGATGATCTTCAAGCAAAAATTGCCTATCTTACAAGAGAAGTTGAGTCCTTGAAATTTGTGAAGAATAAGGAACCTGCTATAGTTTGTGGCATCTGCGCTAGTGATAAACACATTTCTTCGGAGTGCCCAACACTCCCTGCTTTTCAAGAAGCGTTTCACGAGCAAGCAAATGCCACTAACACATACAACCGGCAGTTTAACAATTCTTTGGGTAACACATACAACCCTAATTGGAGGAATCACCCCAACTTTAGTTGGAGGAATGGCCCAAATACTACTCAGCCCAATTTCAACCAAATGTCAAATCCATTTGGGGGTACTTCTAGTACATATGCTCAAAACACACAGCAAATGGTACCCCCTACAACACAAACGACACCTTGGGATGAACTTGTGGCTAAGTTTATGGTGAATCAAGAGTCCATCAATAAAAAACATGATCAGAACTTTGAGAATTTACAGAACACCATGCAGAACCTCTGCAAATTGATTGAATCACAAAATAAGGGGGCTTTTCCAGCCCAACCACAGCCCAATCCAAAAGGGCAATTTGAGGTTCATCAAGGTGGTCCGTCAAATTCAAAGGAGCAGGTTCAAGCTGTTACTACTCTACGTAGTGGTAAAGAGATTGCAAAGCCTGATCTGGAAAAAAATAAACAACCTGCATCCTCAGATCAGGAAGGGAAAGAAAATGAAGTCCCTTCTATCAAGGAAAAAAGCCCAGTTCCTCCGGGATTCAAGCCTTTACCACCTTTTCCCAACCGATTAGCTCCTGCCAAGCCATTTATACAGAACCAGGAAATCTTTGATGTACTTAAAGAGGTTAAAATTAACATCCCGTTGTTAGACGCAATCAAACAAGTCCCATCTTACGCAAAGTTTCTTAAGGACTTGTGCACGTTGAAGCGTAAGATACATGTACAAAAGAAAGCGTTCCTCACTGAGCAAGCTAGTGCAATTTTAAAGCATGACGCTCCCCCTAAATTCAAAGATCCAGGATGCCCCACGATTTCGTGCATTATTGGAAATTGTCAAATTGAACAAGCGCTGCTTGATCTTGGGGCGAGTGTTAACTTACTACCCTACTCGGTCTATGTAAAATTGGGGTTAGGTGAACTCAAACCCACCCAGATTACTTTGCAGCTCGCAGACCGATCAGTCAAAAGACCGAGAGGGATAGTAGAGGATGTGCTTGTGCAAGTTGACAAGTTCTACTTTCCAGTAGACTTCATTGTGCTAGACACTCATCCTGTGGCAGATCCTCATGCTCAGATTCCGGTAATTCTGGGGAGACCATTCTTAGCCACATCGAATGCATTGATCAATTGCCGGAATGGAAAAATGACGCTATCTTTTGGTAACATGACATTAGAGTTAAATGTTTTTGACCTTTGCAAACAACCACGGGATGATAACACTGACCTTGAAGAAGTAGATTTGATCAGTGTTCTTACAGCAGAAACTTTTGAAAAATCAATCTCTGATTCCATTGAGTCAATTAAGGGCCTGACCCTCTGTGAGGAAACACTTGATAACACTGTTGAAATGGTCAACACTATAGGCAAACCCTCTTTTGAAGAGCTATTACCAACTGATACTCTGTCTCTTCCATCTCAGGTGAGGCCGCCCAAACCTGAGTTGAAACCCTTGCCCTCTCACCTGAAATATGCATACCTTGGAGAAAATGAAACATTTCCTGTAGTAATTTCTGCACACCTTGACAAGGACCAAGAAGTCCAACTCTTAGAAGTGCTCAAACTGCACAAAGGTGCAATTGCTTGGACCGTGGCTGACATTAAGGGAATTAATCCCCTCGTGTGTACACATCATATCTATTTGGAGGAGAATGCAAAACCCTCCCGTCAGATGCAACGCCGGTTAAACCCCACCATGCAGGAAGTGGTTAGGGCGGAAGTTTTGAAACTTCTAGATGTGGGTATCATTTATCCAATTTCGGATAGCCAATGGGTCAGCCCTACCCAAGTTGTACCTAAAAAGGCCGGCGTAACTGTAGTCCGTAATGCTAATGATGAGCTCATCCCAACCCGCGTACCCACAGGTTGGCGAGTTTGCATCGACTACAGAAAGTTAAATGCTGTCACACGAAAGGATCATTTCCCCCTACCCTTCTTGGACCAAATTTTAGAACGGGTAGCTGGCCACGAGTATTATTGTTTCTTGGATGGATATTCTGGATACAATCAAATAGAGATCGCCCCGGAAGACCAAGAGAAAACAACTTTCACATGCCCCTTTGGCACCTTTGCTTACCGACGGATGCCCTTTGGGCTGTGTAATGCTCCTGCAACCTTTCAAAGGTGCATGCTGAGTATTTTTAGTGATATGGTGGAACGTTTTCTCGAAGTCTTCATGGACGATTTATCCGTTTTTGGAGATTCTTTCCAAGATTGTTTGAGCAACTTAACTAAGGTCCTCTCTAGGTGTGAAGAAAAGAACTTAGTACTGAATTGGGAAAAATGTCATTTTATGGTACGACAAGGGATTGTCCTTGGCCACATTGTATCATCTAAAGGATTGGAAGTGGACAAAGCCAAAATAGATCTAATTTCCAATTTGCCCGCCCCAAAAACCGTAAGAGATGTAAGATCTTTCTTAGGGCATGCTGGATTCTACAGAAGGTTCATAAAAGATTTTAGTGTCATTTCTCGACCATTATGCAACCTTCTGCTAAAGGAAGCAGAATTTGAGTGGACGGAGGCATGTCAATTGGCTTTTACCAAGCTTTAGCTTTTACCAAGCTTAAGGACATGTTGACGACTGCTCCAATTATGCAACCTCCAGATTGGAGCCTACCCTTTGAAATCATGTGCGATGCTAGCGATTATGCAGTTGGGGCAGTTCTTGGGCAACGTAGGGACAAAAAGCCATATGTAATTTACTATGCTAGCAGGACTTTAAACAGTGCACAGATTAATTATTCTACAACAGAGAAAGAACTATTGGCTGTGGTCTATGCACTGGATAAATTCCGTTCCTACTTAATAGGATCCAAAATTGTGATCTTTACTGACCATTCTGCGCTGAAGTACTTGCTTTCTAAGAAAGATGCCAAGCCCAGACTGATCAGATGGATCCTTCTACTCCAAGAGTTCAATATCGAAATCAAGGATAAGAAAGGAGTAGAAAATGTGGTGGCTGATCATCTTTCTAGGATTGTCCTTTCCAACGCTTTAGAACCCTTGCCAATCCAGGACACTTTCCCTGATGAGCACTTGTTTGCCACATTTTCCCATTCTCCATGGTATGCTGACATTGCTAATTATCTAGCTTCGGGTGAAATTCCAAAAGAATCGACCCAACAAGATAAAAACAAGTTTTTCACTGAGGTAAAACAGTTTTTCTGGGATGACCCATACCTTTTCAAATACTGCCCAGACCAAATCATTAGGAGATGCATTCCAGACCATGAAATAAACAGTGTTATATCATTTTGCCATTCTCAAGCTTGTGGGGGCCATTTTTCTGCTAAAAAGACCGCTCACAAAATTTTGCAATCTGGTTTTTACTGGCCCACTATATTTAAAGATGCATATGATTTCTGTAAAGTATGTGAGCGGTGCCAAAAATTGGGTTCAATTTCCAAAAGGAACATGATGCCTTTAAACCCAATTTTGGTCGTCGAGTTATTCGATGTATGGGGTATAGACTTTATGGGACCATTTCCCCCGAGCTTTGGTTTTCATTATATCCTCGTAGCAGTTGATTATGTTTCCAAATGGATTGAAGCAATCCCATGTAGGAACAATGATGCTAAAACGGTAAAAAAGTTTATCTTGGACAATATCTTTTCCCGTTTTGGAACTCCGCGTGCCATCATTAGTGATGGGGGCACTCACTTTTGTAACCGCATTATTGAGAGTTTGTTTCAAAATTACGGTGTTACACATAAAGTGGCTACCCCTTATCATCCTCAAACAAGTGGGCAGGTAGAGGTCTCAAATAGGGAAATTAAAAGAATTTTGGAGACCACGGTAAAACCGAATCGTAAGGATTGGTCCATGCGGTTAAATGATGCATTGTGGGCCTATCGCACTGCATATAAGACCCCAATTGGGATGTCTCCATACCGGCTTATATATGGGAAAGCTTGCCACCTTCCGGTGGAGCTGGAACATAAAGCTTATTGGGCCATAAAACAACTGAACTTTGACTTAGACAAGGCTGGGGAGAAAAGAGCTCTTGATCTAAATGAATTAGAAGAATTGAGAAACGAGGCTTATATGAACTCAAGAATTTATAAGGACAGGACTAAGGCCTTTCATGATAAACGGATATTAAGAAAATCATTCCATCCGTCTCAAAAAGTCCTCTTGTACAATTCTCGACTTCATCTTTTCCCTGGAAAGTTAAGATCTCGTTGGACAGGCCCCTACATTGTTTAAGAAGTATTTCCATATGGGGCAGTGACCCTCATTGATCCATCGAATGGTACCTCTTTTAAAGTCAATGGACAACGTTTAAAACCATTCTTGGAGACTATTCCTCCAGAGGAAAATGTAATTCCTCTGATCGATCCTATCTATCAGGATTGATGGGCACTGGATCTGACAGTGGCCCATACCTTTGTATATTATGCATATATTTTTCTATTTTCTTTGTGTGTTATTTGTCTTACATTGGACAGGTTTCTACACAAAAGCTTCATTACTCCAGGTGCTTTCTACCCTTTTTCCTCCTTTTACATTTTCACCTCATGTTACATTTCATTTCGCATTTCATGTATGACATCGAGGACGTTGTCTAGTTTAGGTTGGGGGGTGGGAACAAGCACACTTGTCCAATTTTAGACAAATTTTGTTTTTTTCGTTTCTGAGTAGCCGTTTTTTTTTCAAAAAAAAAAAATAAAAAAAAGGGGGTTTTCAAAAGAACTTGACGATTTGAAGATGCTTAGAAATCTGGAATTTCAGAATTTTTGGAAGGAAGTAAAATGAAGGTTCATTATTTTCTAAAAAATAAAATGAATACCGAACTTTGTTTTTCACAGTACCACGTGTACATCATTTCAAAAGTTTTGGACAAAAAGATTTAAGTGTCATTTTCAGAGTTCTTTCAAGAGAGAAAAAGAGACAACTTTCTGAAATTTGGCCATATGAGTTCTCCTGGTTCATCGGCATGGTTAGGCCAACCAAAACCAGTGAATTAATTCGGGTGAATTGAAAAGGGCTGCCTATTGTTGGGGACCGTTTAAAAAGAAAAAAAATTGCCAAGGGATGCACAAATAAGTGTTAGAAAAAAAAAAAAAGAGTTTAGTTATAACTCTTGAAAAGAATAAAAAGTTATGTGACTAGTTTGGGTTCGTAGCCTTTTTAACCCGAGCCAGTAAGCCCGTAGGGGTATTTATATACCTAGTGCCCTAAAGACATCTGTTTTGGGAGTCATTGGCCTAATGCTCATTATATGGGTTAATTAGAAAGCTTAAGGGACCTAGGCATTGCACAGTCACATGTGTGTGTTCAAAAAAAAAAAAAAAAAAAAAAAAAAAAGATGCATCTCGCGGCCTTTGAAAAACAACAGTGCGAAAGCCATCATAGTAGCCTTGAGAGGAGACTTGTATTTTGCCCGAATCTAGGAAAGTTGGAAATTCCGAGGGAGAATTTTGTTTTCATGGCACTATCATAGAACATTTAAAATTTTTGTTTTGATGTATACACTTTCACAAGGCACTCAAAGTTTTGGTATAATTTAAAAAAAAAAAAAAAAAAAAAAAACGTGAACCGGATTTTGAAAAGTCTGAAATCTTGATTATTCGAGGATTCGAGGCATCCGATTTGACTCAATATTCTTTTGAAAAACCTTCCATTGAATTTCTTTCACTTTTAGGTAAATGAATTTTGTGGGCATATTCACTGCAAACCCTCACGAGGCACAACTCGTCCACTAGGGGTAACCTAGGGGTTTAAGGGCTTGCTGCATACGCTAAATGCAGCCGAGAGTGCCAGCGAAAGTGGCGTTTTTCTTTTTATCTTTGCATTTAGTTTAGATTAGATTAGGCCAGAAGACCTACCATAGTCTGCATAATTTGCTCGGGACTAGCAAAAAGCTGGTTGGGGGGTGTGATAAGTCCTTAAAAATGCAATATTTTCTTATCATTTTAGAGTAATTAAGGACTTAATCATCAAATCATGGACCATTTTAGTAAAAAAATTATGAATTTATGTTTTGAGCATCAAAGTCTAAATTTGAGTCAAAATTCATCCAAAAATTGCATTTTCACATAAAATCATGAATTTCTCTATTTTTGGCATTGAAAGTCAAAAATTTCTCATAACTTTTTTATTCACACATGAAATGATGAATTTTCTTTGTACCATTGATTTAATTGAAGAAAACTTGATAAAATGGTGACATTTTATGCATTTATTTGGTGTGAATTGGGACCGCATCTTGCATAATTCCTTACCTATATGATTAGATTATTCTTTGATATTTGCTTCTATTTTTGTAGGGAATTTCAGAAATCGGGGCCCACGGAAGAGAATTGATGAATCAAATGCACCATGGACCCACCTTCCTTTGGCATGGAATCTAAGGTAGGGGCGGCCATGGTAGGGTCCGCTCTCATATGCAAGAAAAAAAATCAGATTTAATCTCTTGAAGATAAGTTCCAAATTTGCGGGCCATGAGATGATGAGGTGTCATATCTACTCTCCAACAAATCTTGCTTACATGTCAAGATGGATGGCTAAGATTCAAATCAAGAAGAAAACAAAATTGCAAAAAAAAGAAAGATCCCTCCAAGGTGAGGACGTCCAAGGCAAGAGAGTCAAGGCTTCTACACCCAAGTGGGGTCCACATGCATTCAAGAATTGCACATCAAATCTGAAATTCAGATTTGAATTGATCCTTAACCCAAGTGGGACCCAAGAGAGGGAGTTGCATGAGATAAGAACAATCCTAATTTTACTAGGATTGTGAGCCAACCCCTAGAAAATCTCTCAAAAACTCTCCTAATCCTAATCCAACTTGGACCAAACACTACTAATCCTTACCCAAATCAAAAACCTTGCAACCCAAGCTATCAAAAATCTATAAATAGAGCCAAAAGAGGGCTGGACGTGGATGACCATCTCCCCAACCTTCTTGGACGACCAGCAACAAGAATTTCCCCTTCTTTCCATTAATTCTTCTTCATCTCTTCTTCTTCCATCAATATTTCGTCCAAGGTCTTCCCTAAGGCACACTACCACTTGGATTTCTACGCCTTCGCGCCGCCATCGTTGCTATCGTCACTCCACCATTGGATCATCCTTGGAATCATCTTCCCTTGCTTGGATTTCAGATCGCGAAACGAGAGCCGGTTGGATCGCCGTTCAAGACCGCGAGTCCCTCTCCTCCGTTTAGTGTTTCTTGTGTCTATGGTAAGGTTGGATGCACTTTATTTTTATTAAAAGAATTTTGTAATGGTTATTTGCTTGTAATGGGTCTTTCATTAATAAATCAAGTTTATGGGGTCTTGGTCTTCACCAATGAGTCAACATTGAATTTTTGTGCGTAGTGACAGTGCGCACTTGGTGCGGTGGTCTTGATTTTTCTTGATGGCATTAAGCAAAGTAATTATTGCAAAGTTTTAGAATTAAAATGTAATTTCTTTATTCTCTGATTTTATTTTATTTGATTTGATTTGATTTTATTTTATTCTTTATTTTATGCACCCTTAACAATTATTGCAATTGGTTGGGCTAATAAATCTTATGGTGATGCAGTGGTTAGATTAGGTTTCTAGATTAGGATTTTAATTTTCTTTGGTTGTAATTAATATTTCAGATTTGTAATTAATTTTTAATTCAATTAGAAAGTTTGATTTGTATAGTTTTTTTTAGGCTAGAACTAGTTTTTTTTTTATTAGGACAGGTTTTGCGATAAATAAACTCTCCGTGGATCGATCCGGTTTTACCGGTTATTACTACAATCGCGGCCTTGCACTTGGGGCTACGATCACTACTCCATGAGTAATTTAAGGAC
Source organism: Persea americana (assembly GCA_029852735.1). Lineage (NCBI taxonomy): Eukaryota > Viridiplantae > Streptophyta > Magnoliopsida > Laurales > Lauraceae > Persea > Persea americana. The sequence goes on from CM056812.1 coordinate 56,803,525, forward strand.
ATGTATTGGGTTGCTCTAATCCATTAAGGAGTGAATGAGAAATTGCCTCATAAACACCACTACTTGAACATGTTAAACATAGAAACAAAAGGTAGTGGTGAACTTGCTTCCTACATTGCTTGGGAGCAAAACTTTCTTTGGGTATAAATATGTTTACCTTAGTAGTATAGGATGAGCCCTAAGGGGCATTCCACTTTTGTGGATGAGGGAGGACCTAGACCAAAGTGGGGTCACCACCACACGCGCGCGTGCCCCGCCCCGCCCCGAACCAGGCTTGGGCCTGGTCTTCACGCGGGAGTTGGGCCTGGCTCCGCCCACTACCCATTTATTATTTTTGGAGAAATTTTATTTAAAATCTCTTTTTGCAAATGGGGTGTGTCCAAGAGGTGTGTGCCTATTCTCATATGAAAGAGTGTGTCCAAAGAAGAAACATCTATTCAGTGAATAGTGACTGTTCAGAACAGATGCAGCCCATACGAAGAGACCTGATTGCAGGCTATAAATGCATCTCGTTCATGTTGTTTTCATCATTCCATTTTCGCTGCTGCTGCACTTGCCTTGGGTCATCATTCAGTGTCAAGAAGAGAGAGTTCTGATGCACTTATTGGTTCGCCTGTCACACAGTTTGTCGCGCTACAACTGTTGTGAAACCGATCATTGTATCCTGGGAGACAGACGTTGTTGAAGCCTGTAAGCATCATTGCGGGGGCGAATTTTGTCTTAAGGACATAGTGTTAAACACTAGCCTTGATCTACTGTAAATTTATGAACTTCACATTTTCAACAAAGAGTGCTCTTTCCCTGCCTTTAAACAGTAAGTGCATTTACATTTTGTAATTCGGTTTTGTATTTATATTGTTTCACTGTAGTGCAAAATCTATTTCCTAAATACTTAAATACTTCTGTAAGTACTCAGACTAACAATCTTAAGACAAGAATTGGTTTTCTGAGTATACTCTATTATCAGTTTTACTTCAGTATTTTTTATTTCGGTTTATGTCAGTTTTACGACTGGTTTCTAATTCTCCTATTTCTGAAACTAGTACTGTAAAGCTGAGTTTCTTCTTTATATATAACTGGTTACAGAACTTCATTTGTTCTGTAATTTGCTTTGTCTCAGTCTTCAGTAACCTGTAATTGGTTACCATATAGTCTGCGTTTTCTTTTACAGTACTGTTACTTTATAAGTTTGCAGTCTACTTTGTGTTTATTTTATTTCTGTTCTGTTAAACAGTAATGAGTATTGAGAAGAATACTCTAGTCACTACCCCTACCTCTCTTACGGTGAACCATGGGGAGAAACCTGAAAAGTTCAACGGTACCGAGTTCAAAAGATGGCAACAGAAAATGTTGTTTTATCTCACTACCCTGAACTTTGCTAGGTTCCTCTGTGAAGAAACTCCTGCTTTGAAAGAAGATGAGACAGATAAGCAAGTAGTTGCTGCTGTAGAAGCCTGGAAGCATGCTGACTTCCTCTGCCGTAATTACTTTCTTAATGGACTAGACAACACATTATATAATGTGTACTGTTCATTGAAGACTACTAAGGAATTATGGGATTTACTTGATAAAAAGTACAAGACTGAAGATGCCGGAATGAAGAAATTCGCTATTGGCAGATTCCTTGACTACAAGATGATCGATTCCAAGGCAGTAATCAATCAAGTTCAGGAACTTCAAGTAATTCTCCATGAAATTCATGCAGAAGGAATGTCTCTTAGTGAGTCTTTTCAAGTGGCAGCAATCATTGGAAAATTGCCACCACTTTGGAAGGATTTTAAGAACTACCTTAAGCATTAGCGAAAGGAGATGAAACTTGAAGACCTGGTTGTCAGATTGAGGATAGAGGAAGACAATCGTGCATCTGAAAAGAAAGCAGGAAAAACATTCACTGAAGCTAAGGCAAATGTGGTGGAACACGGGCAAAATTCCAAAAAGAGGAAGAACATCCCAATGGTCCAAAATAAGGTCCCAATGACAACAAGAAGTTCAAAGGGAAATGCTATGTGTGCGACAAACTGGGCCACCGTGCTAAGGACTGTCGTAAGCGAAAGGAGCAAGGCAATATAAGTAAGAAACCAGCGCAGGCCAACATGACAGAATTGGACACTCTCTCCATTAATGTTTCAGACATCAATCTTTCTGCTGTGGTCTCAGTAGTCAATCTGGTTGGCAATACCAGAGAATGGTGGGTGGACACTGGGGCCACTCGACATGTCTGCTTCAACAAAGAGATGTTCTCAACTTATCATGCTTCTAACGGAGAACAACTCTTCATGGGCAACTCTGCCACCTCTAAGGTTAAAGGCCAAGGACAGGTGGTTCTGGAAAGGAACTCACCCTCAACAATGTGCTGCATGTACCTGATATTCGTAAGAATCTGGTATCAGGCTCATTACTTTGTAAGAAGGGTTTCAAACTTGTATTTGAGTCAAACAAATTTGTTCTCACTAAGTCTGGGATGTACGTGGGAAAGGGATACATGAGCGATGGGCTCTTCAAAATGAATGTAATGACAATTGTACCTAATAAGAAAAATTCTTCTGCTTACATGCTTGGGTCTTCTAATGTGTGGCATGGTAGATTAGGCCATGTTAATTATGATGCATTGCGTAGATTAGTTAACATGGAATGTTTACCTAAATGTAGTTTTGATTCAAATATCAAATGTGAAACATGTGTAAAAGCTAAACTCACTAGAACTTCTTTTCAATCTATTGAAAGAACTTCTGAACCTCTTCAATTAATTCATTCTGATATTTGTGACCTAAAGTTTGTTCAAACTAAAGGTGGTAAAAAATATTTTCTTACATTCATTGATGACTGCACAAGATATTGTTATGTTTACTTACTAAGAAGTAAAGATGAGGCCTTGGAAATGTTCAAACATTATAAGAATGAGGTTGAGAATCAACTTGATAAGAAAATCAAAGTGATAGGAAGCACTAGAGGTGGTGAATATGAATCACCTTTTGGTGAATTCTGTTCACAACATAGTATATTTATACACCAAACTACTGCTCCTTATTCACCTCAGCAAAATGGTATTCCTGAAAGGAAAAACATAACTTTAAAAGAAATGATGAATGCTATGTTAATAAGTTCTGGATTACCTCAGAACTTGTGGGGGGATGCTCTACTCTCTGCAAATTATATTCTCAACTGAATACCTCAAAAGAAAACTGATAAGACCCCCTACGAATTGTGGAAAGGCAGAATGCCTGCTTATAAATACTTAAAAGTGTGGGGGTGTTTGGCTAAAGTGGCAGTTCTTACACCTAAAAATGTTAAAATAGGACAAAAAATAGTTGATTGTGTATTCATTTGGTATGCTCATAATAACAGTGCGTATCGGTTTTTAATTCACAAGTCTGAGATTCCCGATATGCATCCTAACACTATTATTGAGTCAAGGAATGCATCGTTCTTTGAACATGTATTTCCTTATAAACCCTCGCAGGAATCGAGAATTCATAATATTGCTAGTAGCAGTAATCAAAACCAACAAGAGATTGATGAACCTAGATGGAGTAAGAGGGCTAGAACATAAAAAAACGTTTGGTTCATATATTTTAACATTTATGTTAGAAGATGAGCCTCAAAGCTTTAAAGCAGCAGTGTCCAATCCCGAGGCTCCATATTGGAAAGAGGCAATAAATAGTGAAATAGAATCCATTTTGCAAAATCATACATGGGAACTAGTGGATCTTCCACAAGGTTGAAAACTCTTCGATGCAAGTGGATATTCAAGAGAAAAATGAAAGCAGATGGATCAATCGAAAAGTACAAGGTCAGGCTTGTTGTTAAAGGGTACAAACAAAAGGAATGCTTGGATTATTTTGACACTTATTCACCAGTTATGAGGATAACATCCATTCGAATGTTAATTGCAATTGCTGCTATACATAATTTCGAGATACATCAAATGGATGTAAAGACAACTTTCTTAAATGGTGAATTAGATGAGGAAATATATATGGAACAACTAGAAGGGTTTAATATTCTAGGTCAAACTAAGAAAGTTTGTCGGCTTGTCAAATCTCTATATGGATTAAAAGAAGCACCAAAGCAGTGGCATGAGAAATTTGATAGTTTGATGATGTCAAATGGGTTTAAGATTAATGAATGTGACAAATGTGTATATGTCAAGAACACTAACAATGGCTGTGTCATTATTTGCCTATATGTTGATGATTTGCTGATTATGGGTAGTAATGATGATATCATTCAAGCTACCAAAAGAATGTTGAACAATAAGTTTGACATGAAAGATTTAGGTGTTGCCGATGTCATTCTAGGAATAAAGATTTCTAAATCATCGGATGGACTGGTATTATCTCAATCGCACTATATTGAGAAAATACTCAATAAATATAATCAAGATAATAGCAGTCCAGTGAGAACACCCATAGATAATAGTATCTATTTATCCAAGAATAATGGAAAAGGCATATTACAACGAAAATACGCACAAATAATTGGCAGCCTAATGTATGTGATGAATTGTACTCGCCCTGACATTGCATATGTTGTTATTAAATTGAGTAGATACACAAGTAACCCAGGATTAGACCACTGGAAGGCCATAGTTAGGGTTTTAAGATATTTAAAATACGCCCAAAACTATGGATTGCATTACTCTAGATATCCAGCAGTACTTGAAAGATACTGTGACGCCAACTGGATATCAGATACCAATGATTCAAAGTCCACAAGTGGATATCTATTTAGACTTAGTGGTGCAGCGGTATCATGGAAATCTTCTAAACAAACCTGCATTGCTAGATCCACTATGGAATCTGAGTTTAATGCATTGGATAAAGCTGGCGAAGAAGCTGAATGGCTTCGTCAATTCCTAGAAGATATTCTAATGTGGTCAAAACCTGTGCCTCCCATTTGCATTCATTGCGATAGCCAATCAGCAATTAGAAGGGCACAGAGTAAAATATATAACGGTAAGTCTTAACATATTTGTCGGAGGCATAATACCGTGAGACAACTGTTCTCTAATGGCATTATGACAATTGAGTACATAAAGTCCATAGATAAACATTGCAGATCCCTTTACCAAAGGTTTAGCAAGAGAGCAAGTAAACCGTTCATCAAGGGGAATGGGTTTAAAGCCTATGATTGAAAAGTCGCCATAATGGCAACCCAACCTAGTTGACTGGAGATCCCAAGATCTAGGTTCAAAGGGACAACCGAATTGTGTGTGACTTAAAGATATCACTATGGAGATAAAATCTCTTACCCATTCCTATGATACTAATAGTGATACCTGCAGCGGTAACTGGGGTAAGCAAAGCTTTTAATGATTCTTATATCTTGACTTATCAGATTGGGTATAACATGATGCTTTTAATAAGAATCACCTATGTGAGTGTGAACTGGGCCGATTCTATGAAAATAATAAGGCTAAATTCTCTAAAGCACTCATGAAACCACGCATAGTTCAGGGCCAAAATGAAAAATTCTCTGAAGCACTCATGAAACCACGCATAGTTCAGGGCCAAAATGAACACAATCATGAGAACCAAATGTGTTCGGGAAGATTCTGTGTGAACTCTATTGTCTCGATTTAGACAAAAGGTTGAGCAGTTCTAGACATCATGTTCACTGTTCAACCAGTAAATCCGATAGTATTTCACAAGGGAAGGTTCAAAGCCACAAGCTACCTTTCTCTATACAGAGGACTTCCAAATTGTACTCTCTCTCTCTCTGTGTCTGCATATCATTTCATTGCTTTCCGTCAATTTCATTCATGTGGGGGATTGTTGGAAAAAATGGCCTAGAGCACCCTTATTTTGGTCAACTTTGAGCCAAAATAAAAGTGGGACCCACTTATCCTTTTAGGTGGGAATACATGGAGATGTAATCTACTCCATGAGTAGTTTAAGGACATGTATTGGGTTGCTCTAATCCATTAAGGAGTGAATGAGAAATTGCCTCCTAAACACCACTGCTTGAACATGTTAAACATGGAAACAAAAGGTAGTGGCGAACTAGCTTCCTACATTGCTTGGGAGCAAAACATTCTTTGGGTATAAATACGTTTACCTTGGTAGTATAGGATGAGCCCCAAGGGGCATTCCACTTTTATGGATGAGGGAGGACCTAGACCAAGGTTGTGACGCCCCGGAGTCCCACATCGACTATAGAGAGGAAAGTGAATGGGTTTATATGTAGAGCCTACACCCTTACCTTGCATGAGGCCTTTTGATGGGTTCTTGCCCATCAGAAACAAAACTGTGAGGCCCATGGGCCAAAGCGGACAGTATCATGCATGGGTGTAGGGTGGGGCGTTACAAATGGTATCAGAGCCTACTCTCGACTAGTTCGAGTGTGGGTCCCCTGCCGTGGTCTGGTGTAAGTGGGCGGGTTTCCATGTGGGCGGGCCAAGAGGGCTGGCAGGCTACAGGGGCTGGCAGGCTACAGGGACTGGCAGGCTACTGCACAACGACGTGCAGCCTTAAGGGGGGTGGATTGTAACGCCCCGGAGTCCCACATCGACTATAGAGAGGAAAGTGAATGGGTTTATATGTAGAGCCTACACCCTTACCTTGCATGAGGCCTTTTGATGGGTTCTGGCCCATCAGAAACAAAACCGTGAGGCCCATGGGCCAAAGCGGACAGTATCATGCATGGGTGTAGGGTGGGGCGTTACAAAGGTGGGGTCACCACCGCGTGCGCGCCCCGCCCCTCCCCGAACCAGGCCTGAGCCTGGTCTTCACGCGCGAGTTGGGCCTGGCTCCGCCCACTACCCATTTATTATTTTTGGAGAAATTTTATTTAAAATCTCTTTTTGCAAATGGGGTGTGTCCAAGAGGTGTGTGCCCATTCCCATCTGAAAGAGTGTGTCCAAAGAAGAGAAACATCTATTCAGTGAACAGTCACTGTTCTGAACAGATGCAGCCCATATGAAGAGACCTGATTGCGGGCTATAAATGCATCTCGTTCATGCTGTTTTCATCATTCCATCTTCACTGCTGCTACACTTGCATCGCGTCATCATTCAATGTAAAGAAGAAAGAGTTCTGTTGCACTTATTAGTTTGCCTGTCACACAATTTGTAGTGCTGCAACTGTTGTGAAATCAATCATTGTATCTTGGGAGATAGACGCTGTTGAAGCCCGTAAGCACCATTGCGGGGGCAAATTTTGTTTTAAGGACATAGTGTTAAACACTAGCTTTGATTTATTGCAAATTTGTGGACTTCATATTTTCAACAAAGAGTGCTCTTTCCCTACCTTTAAACAGTAACTGCATTTACATTTTGTAATTTGGTTTTATACTTATACTATTTCACTGTAATGTAAATCTATTTCCTAAATACCGAAATACTTCTGTAAGTACTCAAACTAACAAATCTTTCCTCACTTGTTATATACACACGTGCGCGCGAGACTCGTGCACCCACGCACACTACAATATGTCCCAAACCAGCTGACCAATGGCTAAAGACCATTTTTATTTTTTGCTTGTGTACTTCCCGCGCAACACCAAAAAATGAATTTTATGCTGAATTTGTTCCCTTAAATATATTGTTATAATACTGTTGTAGGCATCAACCAATGGCATTTCAGAACTTTCACCGAGAAATACTTCAATTGGATTTCTTTTTACACATTCAGTACAGAATTGTTACACCCCAGCCCCAAATTTAGCCTAATTAATACTAATTAATCGGGCTTTAGTTGATTTAATTGTGATTAGTCGCTACTTAGAGTAATTAATGTTGATTAGACCCTTATAGGTGAGTTGGAAGTTAGTTGGAGTCTCGAATGGGTGAGTTGAACCGATTTGACTCAGTTGGGTAGAGTTGAGGACGTTTTCGTAATTATAGATTTTATATTTTTGCGTCATATGCACGTCATCTTGGTGTCATCGCGTGTATTTTGTCGAGCTCGTCAATCTTCGTATACAACCTTACCCCATTGGACCAACCGTTAGAGAAGTGGACCCCCATTTGACTCTAAATGGAAATACAATTTATAGGTGGACTTTCTTGCAAAAAGGGGGCCTTTATCACCCAAAGACTCAATACACTTTCCCTATTCGATGGTGTTGCTGTGCTTTTCCTTTCTCTCCAGCTTTTTCTTGTCTCTTCCATTCTTCTTCCTTCTCCAATCACATTAACAATTGTCCAAGTGAAGGTAAAGTTTGAAGTCATCTTCCTCATCTTCTTCATCTTCTCCTACTCTTGGTTGCAAGGATCCATTCTTCTCCAAAACCCATTTTCGGATTTCTTGATAAAGGTAAGAATCAACCCACCTCCTTCTTGTGTTTTTGTGTAGAAAGGAGTCAAAAGGACCCCATTGTAATCATACATGCATATTTATTCATTTTCTTGTGGGTTTCTTGTCTAGGGTTTGAGATTTGGGGTTTTTGAATCTTTTGAGCTAAGGTTAGAGAAAAAGGTTTGGAAAGCTAATTGAGGCAAGTATAAGCTTTAATGATTAATGCATGTGGTTTAATTCTTGATTGGATTATCAAATTCTCTTAACTGCCTTTTTATAGTGACTAGCCTCTTTGATTAAAAATTGAGAATGGATGTGGTCTGGATTGCTTGGAAATAAATAGTAATTATGAGATGGTTGGAATGGGTGTAGATGGAAGGTGTATATAAAAGTTTGTGCATGTGGAGTAGTTAAAGTGAAGGTGGGAAAATATGTCTTTATTTATGTTGATGACATGTGTGCAGGAGGTTGAAATGGGCTGGAATTTCTACTTTTTCAAAGTAGTCAAAGAATTCAATGCATGGGCTAGATTATATAAATGCATGTGAATGAGTGTATGTCAATAGTGTTGGAATGGGAATGATCAGGTAGCAGGTGAAATGGAGAAATAGGAAGCGGAGTGGACTTTGGACACCGAACCAGAAGAGTCCCTCGCTATAGCGAGGATGGGGCTCGCTATAGCAAGGATGGGTTCTGTGTAGGGCCCGGAATTCTGGAACAAAAATGCTTATTTTGCACATAAAGAATTGATGAATATCCCGATATTATATAATTACTAAACCCATTTAGGATTTTGGATTCCTAAGTACTTGTGGGACCCTAGAAAATGGCACCTTTAACGAGATCAACGGACCAATGGTAATTAACCACGTGAGAGATCATTGAGGCTAAGATCATCTCCTGTGAATTATATTTTCGTCTACCACCTTGTCATGGATGAGGCTCGGAGAACCCGGTACACTACACCTATACAAAGTGGCACCAAATTAAAGATAACTATACACGGGATCTCCAAACTTCATCGGGTGAGAATGTGAAGGACGAGAACTTAGTAAATGACTCTTGATTCTTCTTAATCAGTGCATGTGCATATTGGGATTTATTTTATATTCGACTTCCAAATTCTAAATAATGATTTATATGCAAAATTGCTTCGTTTCTATTCGTTACACTTGTACGGTTATACGATACTCAATTGAAATTTTGGATGAGTAAGTTATGTGTGAAATATTCTAGATATTATGATTCGATTCGATTCAAGTAAAAACAATCTTACTCATGTGCGTATTTATTTGATTCGATTGGTCTGGCACTACTGAGCTTCAACCACGTGATACCCGACGGGGTTAAACTTGGTTTAGTTATTCGAGATCACTGCAGTAGATCGTCTGGAGCACCGGAACTCCTGAACCGGGTAGCCAGCTAGCCTTTGGCCGGGCCGCTGGTGACATTCCAACTAGATTCGCTCTCTATTGAGAGGATGAGCTTAATGTGGTAGCCAATTAGTGTGTTTTATTATTCCATTGATTCAGAGAGCATGATTTATCCGATATTGCACAAGTGCCTAGTTTACTTAACATTGGCATCTTTTAATCAATTGTCTTTTATTCGATTTGATACAACATGTGATTTATTATTAATGCTTGTACTTGTCGAATCGTCGTATTCATGATGCTACCTTTGGTGTCACAGACGCAGATGCAACTCCCGGCCTTGAAGAGGCCCACGAGGGAGAGGAGGAAGCCCAAGAGGTTCCTCCAGGACTAGAAGAGTGGGCCGGTAATGGGCCTATGTAGTCTGGGTCGACGAAGAGTGCCACGAAATATTCTTTTGAGAATCAAACTGTAGAGTGTGGCTAGCCCCTTTTTGTGTGGGCCACACTATTTGGACAATTAGGAATTCTTTTGTAATAGGATGTAGGGTATTTTTGTAATCCATACTTGGGTTGAATATGTAATTATGTTTTGTATAAACTCAACACTCAACTTTTAATTAGGACGTGCAATAGTTCAAGTGATTATTATTGTTATGCTTCCGCTATTTAATTATGAATGGTACGTGGAAAGAGAAATTTTATCCTTCGTGTTGCTGGATTTGACTCGAGATAGGTACAGTAACACGAGATTACACATGTCGCACCTCGGGAATTACCCTAGGCCAGGGTGATTCGGGACCGGGATGTGACATACTTACTCAGCAAGCAATATAGCAACAAAAATCCAAGCAAGCATATATGATCCTCCAAGCTGGTGATGATAGGCTCATGCAACATGCCATGGTGACATATGATTTTAAGTCACCGCCCCTAGGTAAATGGATGTCTAAGAGTCAACCAAGTACAAATAAAGAGAACTACAAAATCTGATGGGTTTGCTCACTTTGTTGAGAAGAACGGCGCTGGTTTGTGGAAGGACGGGCACGTTGAAGCTCCTTCAGCTCATACCCAAAAATTCTTGAGAGCTTCTCTTTGGCCTCATTAATAACATACGATGGGAGTGCCCTCTGCCGATAGTTTTTAGTTATCAGCTGAGTAAGTTCCTCCCTTTTAATTGGGCAACCAGAGTTTTGGTAGGTTTTAAAAAGAACATATCTGATTACTTCAGCAACAAGCTTATCTTTCTCCTAATTCAAGAAAAATATCACATTTCAATTCATCGTAATGTCATAAAGATGCTTTCTATAAATCAAGCAATGGATATGAGGCTGCAACAGACCTCTACAGATACATCAATCTGCGACAAGTCCTCTCCGTTAATGTGCTGAATAGGCACTAAAGGTAGGAATGATCAGATCAGTAATAGCCCCATACGCATCATCATGATTTTTCAAGTTTTGAGGTAAAACCAAAACGGGCTTAAATCCAGCAGACAGCCAACACCAGAAGCTTTGAATTTCATCAGTTGGCATTGCTTATTGTCTTCTTCTTCAATTAATGACAAAGATGATTTCCAGTCACGTTTAACACGTGGAACAAGCACATGTTATCTCTCCAATCTCCCATAGAAAGACCTCACTTCCGTGCAAACTTAAGCCTATAAACACAACACTCTCGCCCCCTTCCCTTCCAACACATGCAACTTGTTTAGAACTTGCTGCTTTGGTGTCACAAACTCCTTCATTGCAAACCTTGTCGTCATCAACATTGTCACGCCCTAGAAGTGAGACCGGGGTTATGCGTGAGATTAGGGCCAATTTAAAATTTCTCTAACACAAGTCAAATATAACTTGGCCTCAATCATGTCCCATCTAGATCGAAGACCGCTGTGAAGTATGAATATTTCCTCGAATGAAATAATAATAATAAGCAGAAGCTTCATAATTTCAAATGGTATCTTAAAATGTATAGTTAAAAGCAAATACTAAAATTCATTAACTAAGTTCAAGTTTAAGACAATTAACAAATATTTGTTACAAAACGAAGGCTACATTAAAACTGGGCCTAATCAAAGGATGGACAAAAGAAAACAGAAGATGAATCTAGCCAAGTAAGCGTAAAGGCTCTTGAGTACGGGGTTAATACGGCTAGACAACGCCGTCCTTACAGTAGTTTAAGAGGTCGTCAGACTGATCTGTCTGAGTTTCCTCTGTCGCATCCTCCTCGAGATAGAAGGGCTCAATACCTATGAATCAAGAGTAGCATCATCAGACACAATGGTCGGCAAGCAATATATATATAAGTAATAGATCTGCAAAACGAATTAGAGTAGACGATAGACAAGATCATAAGAATGCAAGGCATTTGGAATCAATAATCAATTATCATAAACATCTATCAAAGTAGGCGGTCCACATAGACTAATCACCACAGGATAGTTACACTACATGTCCCTCCCTACTCAACATAAGAGCTGTGGTAGAGTAAGCAATAAGCACGTGATAAAAATTCGGCAAGCAATCAATCAATATGGATACCAATAGGCCAACAATCATCAAAATTGATCTTCAATCAATATGTATCTGATGGTGTACATCCATCAAAAATATAAAAAGTCGTACTATGCAGACGTTCAATCCAAAGTCCACACACAGAATGGTGCCCCATCTGTATTTGGCGTTAACAGCTGAGTAGTGCCTAACACAAAGAGTCATAAACAAACAATAGTGAAGGGCTAGACTTTCTTGCGTGAACAAGATTCATCAATCAAAGAGAAACTACATTTCTATCATAAAATCAAAGCTAAAACTATCAATCTTTTTCAAAACAATAACAATACAGATAGTTCTCAACAAGCTTTACAATCAAAGTCGTCTAGCCTCAACACTTCCATCAAACTTAAAAACAAATGGAATATCAAAGGAGATCCTAGTCATCATCTAAGTTCTTCATATGATCCCGACAAAACAAAGTAAACAAAGCTAATGAACATGGACATTTCATGCAGAGAGTACTAAACAGTACCATTTGGGATCAAAGGCGATAAAACAATCCAATCATAAGTCAATTGTTACTCCCGAAGTCTCGTACAATCTTACTCAGTCAACAAAAGGAATAAGGTTTGCGATACCCATACAGACAATCTTCGTGCATAGATACAAGGGAGGGTATTCCGTTGTCCCGTACTATTCAAGATTGAGATGAATTGGAACCCGAGAAAACTGGAATAACTATGAGGAATTATCGACTCAAAACATTCCTCAAACATAGTCAAATAAGTCCAAAAAGGGTGATCAAGGTTCCACCTTAGTCCATAGACTAATGGACAAACCCTTTCAAAAAGGAGTAAATTCAGTCAAGCTAAAAGCAGAGTTCGATTAACCGACAAGTTCGGTTAGCCGAGGGTCGATCGACATAGTGACCGACTGCACAAAACAACCAGAAATGAAGCTCTCTGGATTCGGAATCGACGGGTAACCGAGGTGCAATTTGGTCAACCGACAAGTTGACCGACAAGCTAACTGAAAGTCCAACTCCTCCTTCAGAAAAATATCATATTCTAGAGTTGGAATTGACAAGTCACCAAAGGTCACCGAACTGCAGTTCGGTTAACCGACACACAAGTTCGGTTAACCGACAGTTCCCAGAATTCTGAAACGAATTCTGAGATTGGTTCAGAAATGGGGATTTCTATTCCTATTCTCCATTCACACCTGCAAACAAAGAAAATAGGGCCTTGCCCTCTCCACAAACATCCATACCCCCTCTCATCAAGTCCATACACATCATCCCTTCCATACCCAAATCCATTCATTCAAAATCCAAAATTCCATTTATCATGTTTTCAAATACAAAAGAATCAAAATGAGCATGTAGTCATCTAAACATTATCAATCATCCAATCAAGGAATAAACAAGTATATCAAAGCATAACATCTATATTAACTTGCCTTGATGAAAAGCTTAACAAAATCAAGAAGAAATTTGGGGGAAAATCTTCTTTAGCTCAAATTTGTGAAAATGGCTTCCAAACCCAAAACCTCTCTACAAAATGAATGCAGGGGAAGGGGATGAGCTTTTCTAATCCATTTCTAACAAAAGAATGGAAAAATAGTTAGATCTAATAGCTTTAGAAGCTTACCTACTAGTGGGTTGTGAGTGAAAAGGTGAGTGAGGAATGGGTCAACGAATGGGGTTTTATTTTTAGGTTAGAATAGTTGAATATTTGGGTTTAGTCATTTGGTTTGCAAATGTGGATATTCGGCATCTTCAATGCGTCGAATCGAAACACGGTAGAAGATTAAAGTTTGTGAAATATCAAGACCTACCCGATGCACCCAAACTCACAAAAACTCATAGTTTTCATAAAAACCTCTGAAAACTCTCCGAAATTGCAAACCAACCCCCTACTCTACCCAAACATATTCGGACTCGCACGAGACTTCGCACGCGCAATCCACACGCCAAACCCGACTCGCTAAGACTCTAAACACACTTACTAATTAATCACACAATTAATTATAATTAATACGGGGTTAAGGTGCGGAGTGGACGTGTCACAATCATCTTCTCCTGGGATCGATCCAGTTGCCCCCAATGATATTGTCCACGATTTTAGACCCTTCTTTGTCATCACCAAAGATCGGCAAGTGATAAGCCGAGGTGAGGGTGAACACGTTCTTCCCGTCTCCTCCGAAGACATCAAAATAGTATCTGACACCGGCATCTCCGCCCGTCTCTACATCCCCACAGCTGCCATCAGTGGCTCTATTCAGAAGCTCCCAATCCTCATCTACTACCACGGTGGCGGCTTTTGCTTCGGCACCCCTTCTGCGGCCTTTATGACCGCTACGTCTGCTCCCTCGTCTCCAAGGCCAATGTCATTGTCATTTCAGTGGACTACAGTCGGCCCCACGAGGACCCGCTTCCTGCAGCCTACGAGGACTCATGGACTGTGCTTTAGTGGGTCGCCAGCCAGTCCTTCAGTGGGGCTGAGACCTGGCTCTCGAACCACAGTGACTTTGACAAAATCACTATCGCCGGGGACAGCGTCGGTGACAATATTGTCCACAACATGGTGATGCGCATTGGCAAGGAAGAACTAGGCTTCGGAGTGACCGTCCGTGGCGCGATCTTGGTCCACCCATTCTTCACAGGGTTGGAGCCGATCGGCAATGAGGAGTTGAATCTGGATTTGAAGGTGGTGGTGGACAGTGTTTGGAAATTCTCTTACCCGACTACCGTCAGGTTGGACGACCCCCCTCGTCAACCCGTTTGTGGCCGGGGCGCCGAGCTTGTCCAGGCTGGGGGTCACCCGGGTGTTGGTGTGTGTGGCGGGGGAGGACATATTGGGAGTTCGAGGGCAGCTCTACTATGAAGAGCTGAAATCTAGTGGGCGTAAAGGAACGGCGGAGTTGCTGGTCAGTGCAGGAGAGAATCATGTCTTCCATCTCTACGACCCAACTCTTATCACTTCAAGGATTCTGAATCATAAGATTGTCTCATTCATGAATGCAGACTGAAAATAGAGACCATGCCGACTTACTACTACTTATATAATTCTCCTTCACCTTTCTGTTCTCATTAATAAAATAGAGACCATGCAAACCGAGGAAAATGTGCAACGCACACTCTAAACAATCTAGTAGAGTTGTAATTCAAAAGAAGAAAAAACTATGTTCTAATTGTCAACAACAAAAAAAAATAAAATAATAATAATAAATAAATAAATAAGTAAATAATCATTTTATTTGCCGAATAGAAACTTAAAAAACTTTAGGGTGCATTTGTACTGCGTTGCGGAAAATTGGTTTTGGACAAGTTATACTTATGTAGAAAATGAGGTCCAACCCTCTCATTGTAGATGGCTTTCCATGGAAATGCAGAATAGTCTGCACCAAATATAGAATTTTTAATGCTGTCAAAAAGTATTTCTACTTTTTCACATTCTTTTTTCTTGAAATAATGACAGCACAAATCTATCATTAGCATTTGCAATTAAAAAGAAAAGGAAGGAAGGAAAAAAATATTTAAACAAGAAAAATAGGGAGAAAGATATGGAGAAGAGAAAGAAAAAGAAGATATTCCGTGCACAAACATATCCTAATTACAAAAGAAAGGGAGCTGAATCATTTGAGCAATCTTCAAATTTTGTAAAATCTAGTCCAGCCCCCTATACAGGAGGCTAGTGATGATTGATGCTTGTAATAGAAAGTCTTTAATTATATTTTTGTCCGAAAAATCTGGATCTTGTTAAAAGTCAATGCAACTACAGCAGCTCCACACGGTCCTTTTGGCCGGTTCCAGTCAGATGGGTTGCTTTTGACTAAGTTTTGGATGCGCGTGCATACAAGTTGGGATTGTAGGTTGCTCTTGCACTCTTTTCTTCAATTTCTAATTTTAGGATGAATCTACGTGTCCACCTCACGACCATCCACCCTCCCATCCTCTTAGCTTCAATCTCTTTTGGAATACTGCGAGTTAATAAATTGTAAAATCCCAATTTATGTCGTGATATTATAAAAAGCGTTACATTAAAAGTTGAGGAATGCATTTCTATTTATAATTTCATTTAGATGTCGATGACTCCATTCTCTATTTAGACTTTTTATCACATTATCTCTACTAAATTTGGTGCATATATGACCCTTCTGAATTGACTCTAAGATGTGAACGTCAATCCAATTTCACATGTGACTCAGTTGCCTTCTTGTAGTTTTTATACCTTGGATTTTGAGGTACGGTAAGTGCTAATCGGTCAATCTTATTGACTTAGATTACATCAGTTGTAAGATTTTTAATCATTATAAATTGTCAAATACTGTCACTTGTAATTTGTTAAATTTTATGAAAGTAGTCAAACATAACAATTTGCACAGCCATGGAATATTTTGTTCCGTGAAGTTAAATTTTGATAATATTTGAAAATTTAAAACCTATTTTGCATGTATTCTAGAACCTTCTTATTCTGAAATATTCAATTTCGATTAGTTACTTAGAATGCATGGAGTTGAATTAAATTGTTATATATTTATCGCTAAGATAATGAAGTGTTTAGAGAACCTATAATTAAAGATATCCTTGGAAGAAATAGCGAAGAAAGGATTTCTTGTAGATGTTATTATTCATTGTTAATGTAATTTATTAGATAGAGTTTCACATTCATTGTTGTGAAGAGAGAGAGAGAGAGAGAGAGTCTTGGGGACGTACAGTTCGAAACAAAACATGAACGTAATAAGCAAGGAAGTCTCACAATGGCCCAATGCCTTGAAAGGCTATAACAACTAGTTCACGGTGACGAAAGAAAAAAGTTGCAGGGTGACTCTAATTTACTAAAAGTATAGATGCAGAACTCTGATGTTCTAGAGCTCTCCTTTTCCTTTATTTATTTTTGCCATAGAGTTCGCCTTCTCCTTTATTTATTTTTGCCAGAAAATGTTTATGAACATTTAGGGTTTTCTAAACCCATAAAGAGAGATAAGAGATAAATAGAACGGGAAGAAAGTAAAGAAAATATCAGTAAAAAAAAAACAAGAGGGAGAAGGATTACCAACTTCATTTTGCTAACTGCCAGGCTCACTCACACTGAATCGCTTTGAGTCCAGATTTGTGGCTCTGACAGAAATTTTTTACGTCGTTCTTTTTAAGATACGTAGTCAGAGTCTCTCACACACCCAACCCAATACCCGCACATCAAGCTACAGCATATAAGGCAGACCTTTCCACCCACTTGAAAATCCTATCTTCTCTAAACTCCATTGTGTGGGTAAAACACCGTAATGACGAAGTTAAGCAAAGGTCACAGCTGGACTCGCCGATCACCTCGGCCTCTGTGGTAATAGCCCGTCAGCTCGGCAGCCCGGTCAATAGCTCGGTAGCTCGGCACCACGGTTTGGTAGCTCGGCACAGATGCCAGCTCAGTACAAAGGCACACCACGGCCAAGCCATCCTTGGCCTCAGACCAGAATACTAGAATCAGAGTGGGCCGCCACCTTCCTCCTGGAAATACGGCGCGCCCAGACAGATATGAGCAGTCATTTATGACGATAGGATCGCTCATTTATGGCGATAAGAAGTGCGCTTTATCAGCCCTGTACGCCAACTGGCTGAAGGCGTGGAAAGAGAGGGAGGGGTGTTGCCCATTTTACCTACCGCTGCCAGTCAGGGTAAGGATCAATGGGACCTCACCTCACCTACCCCCACTCATAGAGAGAATGAACGAGGAACGCTCACTGAACCGGAATGGCCGCCGCCCTGAACCGATTTATCAGCCGAGCTTCGGACAAGTGCAGACCTTTCTTCCAACTCTTGCGAAAGGGCTCCAAGTTCCAATGGACGTCGGATTGTTCTTAGGCTTTGCAACAGCTAAAACAATACCTTTCTTCTCCACCGCTGCTCTCCACCCCGACTTTTGGAGAGGCACTGTTCTTGTACCTGTCGGTCTCGGACCATGCAGTGAGCTCGGTGCTCGTCAGAGATGACAACGGCCAGCAAAGGCCTATCTATTACACGAGCAAAACCCTACTGGACGCCGAGACCCGGTATTTGCAGCTCGAAAAGCTCGCCTTGGCGCTCATTAGCGCCTCTCGAAAGCTCTCCCACTACTTCCAAACCTTCACAATAGTGGTCGTGACAGAATACCCACTAAAGGCTCTCCTCCGGAAGGCAGTTTTCTCCGGACGGATCTCCAAATGGGCTGTCGAACTGGGGCAATATGACATCAGCTATCAGCCCAGAACGACCATCAAAGCTCAAGTCCTAGTGGACTTCATTGTGGAATTTACTCCTCAGAGTTCGGCACCGACCTCGCTCGATACCGAACTAGGGGGCGATAGGGGTGCAGAGGAAGTCACCGAGACTGAGCAAGAACAGTCCTGGAGAGAACTCCTAGACTCGTCCGGGAAAGTCTTTATCGACGGATCCTCAACATCCAAAAGAGCTGGCGCTGGCGTAGTCCTCCAGTCCCCAGAAGGCCTCGTCATCGAACAAGCTCTGACACTTGGTTTTAAGGCATCTAATAACGAGGCCGAGTATAAAGCGCTCATTGCCGGACTTAACAGTGCCAAAATTTTGGAAGCCCGGTCCGTTGTGGTTTTCAGCGATTCCCAGCTGGTGACAAGCCAGCTCAGCGGAGACTACCAAGCTCGGGATGAAAGGATGGCAGCCTACCTTGCCCACGCTAGGGGACTTCTCTCCCAGTTCGAAAGGGCCGAGGTCCGGCAGATCGGCAGAGAATCCAACTCCCATGCAGACGCCCTCGCCAGCCTCGCCTCGGCTGTGGAAGCCGGTGACAAAAGAACTATCGAAGTAGAAACGCTGCGGGAGCCCAGCATCGACCTCCAGCGACCCCAGCAGCTCATGTGCCTTGATCTCGGCCCGAGCTGGATGGACCCCATCATTGCATACCTGAAGGACGACCAGCTACCCGAGGACAGGACTGAAGCTCGAAAGGTCAGATTGAAGGCGACCCGGTTCTGGCTCTCCCCAGACAGCAAGCTCTACAGAAAGTCATTCACAGGGCCCTACCTCCAGTGCGTTCACCCCAACAAAGTCGACGATTTCCTCTACGAGATTCACGAAGGAATCTGCGGCAGTCATATAGGAGGTCGGTCTCTTGCTTACCGGGCTATCAGCCAGGGTTACTGGTGGCCGTACATGCAGAAGGACGCCCAGCTCTATGCCAGAAAATGTGAGAAGTGCCAGAAGTTCTCTCATTCTCTCCACCAGCCAGCCCAGGACCTGAGCCCCCTCCCCAGTCCGTGGCCTTTCGCCCAGTGGGGCCTGGACATCGTCGGACCATTTCACCGAACTCCAGGGAACAAAAGATGGTTGATAGTGGCCACGGACTACTTCACGAAATGAGTCAAGGCTGAACCCTTGTCCTCCATCACCGAATTAGACACGAAGAACTTTGTGTGGAAGAATATCATCACAAGATTTGGAATTCCCCGTACTCTCATTTCCGACAACGGAACGCAGTTCGATTCCAACCTCTTCAAAAGCTTCTGCCAAGAGTACGGCATTCGCAATGTCTACTCCACCCCGGCATATCCTAAGAGCAACGGTCAGGCCGAGATCTCGAACAAAGTGCTCCTCGACGGAATTAAAAAGAGACTCGACCGTGCCAAAGGACGATGGGCGGAGGAACTGCCAAGTGTTCTATGGGCCTACCGAACTACTCCGAGGCGTTCCACCTCGGCTACCCCGTTCTCCCTTGCCTACGGCATGGAAGCAGTCATTCCCCTTGAGGTCGGCCTCCCGACCTTGAGGTCGGAACTCTGTGAACAGGGTCTGAACGATCTGAACGTAGCACGGGAGCTGGACTTGGCTGAAGAACGAAGAGAGGCGGCAGCTATCCGCCTGGCCATCTACCAACAATAGTTGGCCAGGGGATACAACCCGAAGGTCAAGGAAAGAAAATTCGCGATGGGAGAGTTGGTCTTAAAGAAAACCCTTCCTGGCGACCGAGATCCAAACGAAGGCAAGCTGGCGCCCAACTGGCAGGGACCGTTCAGAATAACCTCTACAGCCGGGAGATCTGCCTACCGACTCGAAGACATGGAGGGGAAGGCGCTCCCGCGACCATGGAATGCGACGCATCTCAAAAAGTTCTACTTCTGAGAAATGTATTAAAGAAATCAAATATCAATAAAAGGCGCTTTTTCTGGAATGAGTCTTTGCATTACTTAGATTCCCCGCGGCTCGACGCCTCTGATCGGAGTATCAACTGTCAGCTCGGTGCCATCGCCAGCTTCGACAAAGCTATACACATCAGGGTCTGGTACCAGTACCACCCTCGCGGCTCGGCACCTCTGTTCAGAGGTCCAACCGCCCTCAGCTCGGTGCCTGCACCAGCCAGGGCGGCACAACCATATGCACATCAGGGTCCAGTACCAGTACCACCATCGCGGCTCGGCGCCTCTGTTCAAAGGGCCAACCTCCCTCAGCTCGGTGCCTGCACCAGCCTGGGCGGCACAGCCATACGCGCATCAGGGTCTGGTAGCAGTACCTCCCTTGCGGCTCGGCGCCTCTATTCAGAGGGCCAACCGCCCTCGGCTCGGTGCCTACACCAGCCTGGGCGGCACAGCCATACGCACATCAGGGTCTGGTAGCAGTACCTCCCTTGCGGCTCGGCGCCTCTGTTCAGATGGCCAACCGCCCTCGGCTCGGTGCCTGCACCAGCCTGGGCGGCACAGCCATACGCACATCAGGGTCTGGTAGCAGTACCTCCCTTGCGGCTCGGCGCCTCTGTGTAGAGGACCGACCGCCCTCAGTTTGTTCCTATTAAACTACTTGGCGAACTACCTGTGTCAGACACTCATTCCACCACAAACAAGACAGATCATGCACAGAACATGTGAAAAGAACGCTGTTTTATTACATGAGAACCTTCCGGAATGAATACAATGTCAAAAAAAAAAAAAAAAAAAAAGAATACAAAATTCAGGGAGCTGCAGCTCCCTTATTACAATTGGTCCCGGTAGCGCTCTCGCTGGGAACGGCCGAGGCAGTCTCGGAAACCACTGGGGGAGCAGGGGCGACTTCCGAGGCAGAGGTAGCTGGGGCGACCTCCGAGGCAGAGGGAACTGGGGCGAATTCCGAGACGGCACGCAACTCCGAGTCCGAGCGAGGAAACCTGGGGGAATTCTGGAAAATGGGGCTGTCCACAGAGACTCCAACCCTTTTTAAGGCCGCTTTCCACCCAAGTGTCCATGCCCGGTCTCGGATTCCTGGCAACTGCCCCTTATAGTCAGCTGCCAGTTTGTCGACCTCCTCGTTCATCACGGCCTCGAGCTAGCTTGGTACTCTTCCTTGAGTTTGGCCTCCTGCTCTCTCAGAGCCAGCTCGAGCTCGGCCGCCTTCCCCTCCAGATCCATCTCCAGCTTTCTTTCAGCTAGCCTTCTCTCGGAGGTAAGCCTCTTGTTCGTCCCTCGCAGCATCTGCATATCTTCCTCCTGCCGCGACGACGCGAGCCGGACCTCGTCTAGCTCACAGGAAAGGTGGGCGTTTTCATCCGCCGCCTCCTTTGCTTCCTCTTTGAGGTGCTCGGCCAAGGCCCGTGCTGCGTCGAGCTCGGCAAAAAGATCCGCATTCTTACTTGCCTCCTCCGCCAGGGTCGCGTCCTTTGCCGCCAGGGACTTCAGCAGCTCCTCTTTCTCCGCCACCCAGACTGCTGCCCTGGCCTGGGCTGCGTCCAGCCTCCCCATGCCAATTTGGCACTTTTGCAAGAGCTGCAGTAAGAACAGAGTGTCAGCTGAAAGAACGCAGCAGAAAAAGAGAGGAATATGAAGAATAAGTGTACATACCGCTACCAACGACCGCATTGAGGAGAGCAACAGCGACTCATTGTCCATCCGCCCCCACCTCGCCATGTCCTGGGGAAGGGCGCAAGCTCGTCCCAGTGCGGCAACCACTTCAGGGTTGACCGCTCGGTCCGACTCGGCTAACTGCCTCCCCAGCACGCCCTCGATGTCCGGTCTCCAAGGGACGAACTCGGAAGGAGTGGCGGATCCTTCGACCGACATAGGCGGTTCCGGGGCAGGTGGGAGTTCGACCCTCGGCCTCTTCTCCGGCCTGCGCGCCTCGACGACCTCGGCAGGACCCTCTCTGCCTGAGTCGGAGGGCGATTCGTCAACGACTATGGCCGGAGGATCAGCGCCGATCTCGACCGCGGCGGGAGGGCCGGATTGGGCCCCGTCAATGGCTCCTGGACCCGTCTCGGCCATGGGAGCAAGAACCTCTACAGCAGCCATGGGCGTCGTAGTCGGGGCGACGCTGGCTCCCCGAAAAGGGTCCGAGGTCTCACCCCCTATGTCCCCAAAGGCTGTCGCGGACAGGTCCTCGGCCACGAAGCGCTAGCGACGACTGCGCAACATCTCAACTTCGGATTCGTCCGAGCTGGATGAGCTCCGAGACGCGCTGGAAACGACAAATTTCTGCCTCTGCCGCTTGCGCCCGGTCTCGGCTCTCACAGTCCCTGCAGGTTCACGTCCCGGAGACTTGTCGCCCGATTCTGCCGGAATCCCACTAGGAATTGCGACAGTCACCGTCTCCAAGATGGGGACCTCGGTCTGTACGGTGTTCGGGCTGATGTTTTCCCCGGGCAGCAATGAGTCAATCCCGGTCACCCGCCTCGAGGTGATGAAAGACTTGTAATGAGGCGTATACCCCAGAAGCGAGAACGCGGCTCGGCAGTGATGGCCGCGGTACTTTCGCACCTTCTCGTGCCAGTCTCTGTTCACCTTCGACCGGTTCCTTCTGGCGAACTCCCT
The DNA here is from genome assembly GCA_029852735.1 of Persea americana. Taxonomy (NCBI): domain Eukaryota; kingdom Viridiplantae; phylum Streptophyta; class Magnoliopsida; order Laurales; family Lauraceae; genus Persea; species Persea americana. Next base: position 56,826,408 of record CM056812.1, read on the forward strand.
TCTCTGCCGAAAACCTGCAGAAACAGAGCAACGTTTAACATGAGACATAATGATGAACTACAAAACCCAAGGGGCCTCGGTTTTTACTTGGGGGGACTCCTATTCTTCACGTGATCAGGGCCGTGGTGCTGGACTCCGCCTCGCCGAACTCCCATGCCCCTCGGACAAAGACACGGTCCTCCCCCGCGTATTTATAGGAATCTTCCAGCGCGGTCACGAACCCAGTCCGGCGGACCCTCAGCCGGAGGTAGTAAGTGTCCCCTTCTGCGGATTTGCAAAGGTCATACGTGTCCTCGATGTCCGGGACACCGAGGCCGATTTTCAGAATCTGGTTGAGCCGCACTACTCCCATTATGATTTTGTATCCATTGGGAAGTAGTTGGCATGGGCACAACCTCCACTCCCAGAGGCAGTCCCGGACCAGTGGGTGCAGGGGGAAGCGAATCCCCCCTTCCACTACAGAGACCAGCCAGAACGGCATCCAGCCATCACGATAGGTGAGGCCGTCATCAGGGTCATCCGGTCTGACCTCCACATTGGCGGGGACCTTGTATAAATCCCTAAAGTGATCTATGGAACCTGGGTCTCCTAATAAATGTCTATAGACCCCCATTCTCAACTCAGACAAGGGCCTATCTAAAAGAAAAGACGAGGAAAACGGAGAGGAGTCCTACGAATGGGGACTGCACAAGCAGGATCGTCGGAAGTCCGCAGGCGCCGGAGAAAGTTCTCTTGCAAAGCGCAGTAGAAATCTGAAGAAAGCAGAGGAAAGTGAAGACGAAGGAGGCGCCCTGATTTATAAGGCCTAGGGGCGTCGATTCGACTTTCAAGGAGAGCCTTTAAGAGGCGTCCCCTCAATCAGCCCTAACGTCCCATCTCGCAGCCCTAACGTCTCCTCGAAGTAATTACGAGACAGCCAAAAGAAGCGACACGTGTCACCACTAGCGCGACATCCGAGGGCTATTGAATATCCAGGGCAGGCGAAGGGACATCTCGAAGGGGACCGCACGATAGCAGCGACCTCCAGGCCCAAGGGGACTCTCCTGATCCGAAGCTCCCTCGTCCCGGTACTACCCTCATATGACTAACCCTCACTTGAGCTCGGTAGCGGAGCCAGCTATACGGTCATCAAGCTTCTGACCTCCTCGAGCTGGGAGGCTCTCAGAAGTCAAAAGCTAGGGGGCAATTGTGTGGGTAAAACACTGTAATGACGAAGTTTAACAAAGGTCACAGCTGGACTCGCCGATCACCTCGGCCTCTGTGGTAATAGCCCGTCAGCTCGGCAGCTCGGTCAATAGCTCGGTAGCTCGGCACCACGATTTGGTAGCTCGGCATAGATGCCAGCTCAGTACAAAGGCACACCACGGCCAAACCATCCTTGGCTTCAGACCAGAATACTAGAATCAGAGTGGGCTGCCACCTTCCTCCTGAAAATACGGCGCGCCTAGACAGATATGAGCAGTCATTTATGACGATAAGATCGCTCATTTATGGCGATAAGAAGTGCGTTTTATCAGCCATGTACGCCAACTGGCTGAAGGCGTGGAAAAAGAGGGAGGGGTGTTGCCCATTTTACCTACTGCTGCCAGTCAGGATAAGGATCGATGGGACCTCACCTCGCCTACCCCCACTCACAGAGAGAATGAACGAGGAACGCTCACTTATATATACACATGGGATCAGTCCCATGAGAGGTACGCGATACACAACTCACAAGACTCCACATCGTCTCTTTCCCATCTTCCTCCTCCTGTTTAGTCTTCTCAGAACTAACTCAGGCATCGAAGTGCCTTCGGCTCACGGCAGCCAGGGGCTCTGACTCTAGCCTTTCTCCTTCCTTTTCAGGTTCTTGGCGTTCAGCATTTTCCTTCCGTGTCGTTTTTACCGCCTACATCCACGTAATATAAAAAGAAGTCAGTAGTCACACACCCAGTCAAGCAAAACGCCTTTACTAAATTCATATTTATCTCCGCCCATCAATCCATACGAATCTTCCAAATCAGAAATCTCCCCACTCCAATTCTTTCTTCTTCTTCTTTGCCTGATCTTCGTCTTCCTGCACGAATGGATTCAACTGCGACAGATGAAATAGCCCATGATTTCAGACCCTACTTCATTGTCTTCAAAGATGGGCATGTGCAACGCCTACTTGAGACCGACTTGGTCTCTCCCTCTCTCAATCACGACGGCGTATCCTCCAAGGACCTTCAAATCCTACCCGAGCTTGGCGTCTCAGCTCGCCTCTACCTCCCTAAACTCGACGCCGGCAATGCTGGTCGGAAGCTGCCAATCCTCGTCTACTACCACGGCGGCGGCTTCTGCTTCGCCTCCGCCTTCTGCGGCCTCTACCAGCGCTACCTCACCTCCCTCGTTGCAGAGGCCAACGTGATCGCCGTCTCGGTGGAGTACAGACTCGCCCCCGAACACCCTCTCCCCACCGGGTACGACGACTCATGGGCGGCTCTCCAATGGGTCGCCGCCCAATCCGCCGAAGGGCTCGAGCCCTGGCTGTCGGAGCACGGTGACTCCGACCGCATCACCATCGCCGGTGACAGCGCCGGCGGGAATATAGTCCACAACGTTGCCATGCGTGCCGGCCGGGAAGAACTAGGTCATGGGGTGAAGCTCCGCGGCGCGATCTTGGTCCACCCGTTCTTCAACGGGGATGAGGCGATCGGCGATGAGGTGAAGTACCCGGAGAAAAAGGCTCTGAATGACCGCTTTTGGATGTTCTCCAGCCCGACTACGGTCGGGTTGGATGACCCGCTCATCAACCCGATGGCGGAGGGGGCGCCGAGCCTGTCGGGTTTGGGGTGCGCCCGGGTGATGGTGTGCTTGGCTGAGAAAGACATGTTGAGGGATCGAGGTCGGGTTTATTATGAACGGCTGAGATTGAGTGGGTGGAAAGGAACGGTGGAGATTTTGGAGAGTGAAGGAGAGGATCATGTCTTCCATCTGTTCAATCCAACTTGTGAGAATGCTGGAATTATGATGCAGCGCTTTGTGTCGTTTCTCAACTGAGACTGAGAGAGAGACAGAGACATCTTTATAATACTATTATTTCTTTAGCTTTCAGTCTATGTGAAGAAGAGGCCTTTCCGTGTAATCAGCATGTGCATTCATCTTAGTTTATAGGATAGTTTCCATAATCAACATAGTTTGTTTAATTAATCACATGAGGTGTCTCTTTTTTATTCTTGTTTGACCTGTTCATTAGAGCCAGGCTAACTTCAGTTTTTTGTTTTTTTCTTCTTTATGTTTTGGTTTTTTAGAAAATTCAGCTGTCCATATAAAAATGCTCTTAACAGAAGAAGCCGTCCCGCCAATTTCCACTTTTTAGAAAATTATCTGAAAATTCAGCTGTCCATAGAAAAATGTTCAGGAGCCAACTGCCAGTCTCACTCTCACCGAACTCCTCAGAGCTGCTCTTTGGCACTGTAACATGCAAGTGCGCATATAATTTCCAGACAGGATGGGCCCTGATCTGAAATCAAAGGAACATGCCATGTGAATATGAGGGGCTGATGAGGATATGGGTTTCTTTTCTTTTTCTTTTTTCACTCTAAGGCGATTATTAACAACAAAACTAGCAACAAAGCCCTTGTTGAGCCCAGGTCAATAATAATAATAACAATAATAATAATAATAATCTATTTAAATTTACTATTGTTGAACATATTATTAATAAAAATAAATTAAAAATAGATAAATATAGTATTTATCAAGTAATTTATTTTATAATAATTAGATTGAAATACTTATGCTATTTAGCTTTGAAATTGCTACGAAGGAATTACAAAAAAGAGAACGATGATGATGATTAGAAAAGATCCTACTTAGGAAAAAACAATGGAGAAAAAATTGAAGATATCATACAAACATCATTTCTCCATGTCAAATGTCGAAAAAGAAAAAGATCACAATAAATGCATTTCTAGAATTTGTTACAAATATGTACGCAATAGATTACCAAAATTAACTGGAAAGCTTCTTTTTCATAATCTAAAATATGCAACAAAGTCCTCGTCCTGGAAGCTACTTGACTGCCTGAAACAGAGAACAAAGTCTCCAACTTGAGATACCACTCATCATAAAAATAAAAATAAAATAAAAATAAAAATAAAAATAAAAAAAAGAACGACAACAACACATCTGGATAAAATGACATTTTTAGGCATCTTCTATAACATTGTTCTTGAATAAGCAAGGCAATGCATTAATACGGTTTTACTTGTCCTCCTTTTAAAAAGGAAATGCAAGAATATTGCTCCATCTTTATTAAACATCCATTTAGATATCCCAAAAATATTACTTCTTTGATAGGGTACTTCTCCAACAAAATCAATTATCGGGACATTTCATATCCACACAAGAACTCATTTCGCACTTTATGTACACTTCCTAAAGATGGCATTAATCTAGCATATAAAGTAATAAAACAAATTAACACACCTTGAAAAGAAATAAGGAAACCACAATCAAAGGGAAACCCATATACGCACTTGTGAATATGGATGACACATGCACGTAAGTATACACGTCAAACTACCAAGAGCATTGACATTTGGTCCTTGAGAAAATTCCCGTGCTTCAGAGCCTATTGATCAACATAAAAGAAATTAGATCATCAATATACAAACAAAGCATATAAAAAGAGAACATCATGTAAATAGATTCTCTGTTAAAGGGAGACCACATAGAAGAAAATGTAAAATGGAGATTAAATGAGAGAGAGAGAGAGAGAGAGAGAGAGAGAGAGAGAGGCACGTTAAGAAAGAGATCTTTCAATAAGGGAGAGTTATTAATGAGGTATTAAATGGGAGATGAACAATTATCTTTAAAGGTTTAGTCCTTTTCCTGTTGGAAAGTTTTTATATAGTAAGCTTGGGCGTGATTTTAGTTTAACCTCCTCTCTCGGTGATCTTGAGAGAGATAATTGTCAGTCCATTCAAAATATGAATTGAGATTAAGAATTGATAATTTTTTGAGATATGAGAGAACTATTTATTTTATTTTAGGAATCATCCATTTATTCAAAAGAGAGATTTTTGTGAGAGATTTTAGGAATGATATCCGGATTCAAATCAAAGGGAGAGATTTTAGGGAAAATAAATGGCATAGAGGGAGAGAAATCGGGATTTCCCTGTGTCATTTTTTAGGATGCCCACATGGCACCTTTGAGAAATCAGAAAAATTGAGAGTGCTGACGTGGCACACTCCAAAGCCGGGCTCCCCGTTTGCTTTAATATATACTCCGTTTGCTTTAATATATACTAGTGCAATAGGCCTGCGTCCATAATTAAAAAATTATTAAAATTTCTAATTAGAAATATTTCTAACTTTTTAAGTAAATTATAAATAAATATTAATATATAATTCATAATAAAGATGGAAACTCATTAGAGAAATTTTAGGTAGTTGAAAATATTTAGGAAAATATCAAGTAAATAGTAAAAATTTTAGGACCTTGATTTGATTATATTTGTGCTTAGCCATAAATTGAGTGTCATTTCAGAATTAAATGTGGATTTTGGAATTAATTGGCTTCCACAATAGGCCTCACAGATTAATTAATCCTACCAAATATCCAAAGAAAAATAAGGAAAAAAATGTCCACAATCTGCCCTACAGATTAATTTTACTGAATATTGAAAGAAAAATAAGAAGAAAAAAGTAGCATAATACAATGTATGAAAGTGGCCCTCTCTCTGCTATCAAAACAACTCTTTGTGTGTTGGTATAAAAAAATAGTGGCCCCTGTAAATTATAAGTTTGGAAAGAAAGAAGACTTGGATTTCATAATTGGACTCATAGATTTATTTGGTTAAATTAGTAAATATAAATGAAAATAAAAAAAGTCCTAATAAAGATGGAGACTCGTGAGAAAAAAATTATTTGGTTAAATTAGTAAATATAAAATACCAAACACACATGGAAACTTTCTTCCAAAAAAATTTTACACAACTTTATTCTCGCCGAGAAGAAAAGAAGTTCAAATTTTCCTTGGAAAGTATATGAACGAAATTCAAGATGTAGAAAACCAATACATTTCTAAACTCCATATGATCAGGGTAAACCACTCAAAATGAAAAAAGCATCCCATCCATCTTATATTTATAATTACATTACTGAACATATGTACGCATCTAAAATGACCTGAATATCCATCTATATATTCTTGATTAATCGTTGTAATATTTTATATTCAAGTCCAAAGGAAAAATAAAAGTCAATAGAGACCTTGGAATGGCGGTTTGGCTATTCATGCATTTTCTTTTGAAGATTCTGTTTTGCTTTGTTCAAAGTCTTTCACTTATATGGCATGGTGGTTCTGTAGAAGAAAAAATGATTAAGAAATTGGTTAATACCAAGCCCAATCCCAAATTGATCAATCATCCATCGCCGGCCCATCAAGTGAATACTTGGTGATAATTTCTTCGGCCCTTGCTAAGCCCGGCCCCCAAAAAACAATTGCTCCGTGAATCACAATTTTCCAATGGGAGCATTAAAAATTGTGAAAAACACCCATTCCCAACACGTGCAATAATTAAAAAAATTTATCCTACCATTAAAAAAATATCAAATGAATTTAGTCTGAAAATAGGTAAAAATAGAGATCACTAACTATTATCCTTATTTTTCTCTTCTCTCCTAATTTTTCTCCCCCTATTTCTCTTTTCTCTACCAACATCTACATCCGTAGTTTATCTCCTAAAGGGAGAGATTCTCATGCCGCCCCGTGTCGCTTTTCAAGGGATTCTCATGCCGCCACGTGTTATTCTCCTAGAGAATTACCTGTTGTCTTTTATTATATAATAATATGGAATGACAAGAAACCAGCAGAGATAAAGATGAAAGCAACAATAGCAAATAAAGCCACGTTTTAGAGTCCCTTGTCACAGGCCGCCTCTCTCACAGCTATCGCATGCTTTCTATGCAAGACGTCTCGACAACTCCACCATGTGTCCCACGAACCGATCGTCCGGACCGTCCAAAATTAATATCACTGAATGGAAGTGGGTCCAATTGTCCAAGCTTTTGCCCGTAGCACCTGCTAAATCCATACAAACACACACCGAAAGATATTTCAAGCGAGTTTTGAATACATGAAATGGGGAGCAAACTCACCCCCTGTGCCCCGCCACTAACTTCCAGGTGGATGATTGATAACATGATTAGTAAAAGTAGAATCTCAGGTGTTACTAATCATATGCTTAATATCTTTATCAGTTATGTTCTATATTGGACAGTGGGACCCACTTTTTATTAAAGTGAAATTTAAAGATATCTACCAGAAGAGGATGAGGTTCAAGATGAACAGTCTGAATTATCATTGTATATGTAGGTTCCACAGTGATTCCGGACTCGTAAAGCACAAGTTGCTTATAGTTTTAATGTAGGGACGAAGGGATGGGGTCGAAGAGGGGCAATTTTAAAGGTCACAAAAATTGATAAAAAAAAAAAATTTCCACCTTAGATTTTTTTTTCCGTTTTTTGAGACATGGATTAGGTTTCAAATTTTAAGAGTATTTTGATTTCCCTTACCTGAGGGTCGTGCTTCCTCAGCTGGGGTCTTCTTCCCCCACTAAAGGGCTCTCTTACCTCACCCGCGGTCTACTCCCTCACCTAAGGGTTTGGGTCCCAGCCCCCTAATCTGGGTACCAAAAAAATAAAAAGGATACTTTGATTTCTTGCATTCTCATATCCCTCCTAATCTCTTTTTTTTCTTTCATGAAAAGGAGTTTTAGAAAGAATTGAGGATAATTTTTTTTTACTCTTGTCAACATGTTTCTTTGACCTTTCTCCCCGATCCCATGATATCATGGGAACAATGTATGTCGCAGAAATTGATAAATCCCATAATATCATGGGACTATTACTTGATGTCACGACTTTTATGGAGCATCTTAGGGAAAAAAAACTGCATAGAATAAAAGTTGAAAAATAGTGGTTAGATGTGTATTTAGTTTTCACAAAATGTCATTTTTTATTTTTTATAAAAATAGAAAAATGTCTTTTGGCCTGCGCAGGGGTACAAACATTACGCAGAATGTGTAGGTAAAACTGCCCACTTTGGTCAAAAGGAGGAGTTATCAGAGAGTTTTAGTTCCGGTACCCAAAAAAAAAAAAAAACCCTTTATTCAATTGAGACCGAGACCTTTACCTTACCAGATTAGTACTATTTTCAATTCTAATCTTTGCTGGTTTGTGTGGTCTTGAAAAGGTAGCCTTATCTTGTAATCAGTTTACTATTATTTCCTTAGCTTTTTAGTCTTTGTTTGTTTTTGTGGTCCTGAAAAGGAAGCCTTACCTTGTAATCAGTTTACTATTATTTTCTTAACTTTTTAGTCTTTGTTTGTTTTTGTGGTCCTGAAAAGGAAGCCTTACCTTGTAATCAGTTTACTATTGTTTTCTTAGCTTTTTAGTCTTTGTTTGTGAAAAATCAGCCTTCGTGTAAAGAATGTCTGCATCATTTACATTATCGAATAATTTCGTATGCACGTTGTTTGAGTTGTGTCCTATATTCTTTGTTTGACCGGTTCATTTTGCCAACTGCCAGGCTCACTAACACTGAATCGCTTTGAGTCCAGATTTGTGGCTCTGACAAAAAAATTTTACTTCGTTCTTTTTAAGATAAGTAGTCACAGTCTCTCACGCACCAAACCCAAGAGGATCTCCTGTTTGGTCCAACCAGGGGTGCCACATGGAGAAAAAAAATCCAATCACCCATCCCATCAACCCTTAAAAAAAAAAAAAATTTTTCCACCCCCCCCCCCCCATGTGACACCCCCGGTTGGTCCAAACAGGATTTCCCTGTTTGGACCAAACAGGGGATCCACTTCCCATCAAGCTACAGCATATAAGGCAGACCTTTCCACCCACTTGAAAATCCTATCTTCTCTAATCTCCATGTAATATAAAAAGAAGTCAGTAGTCACACACACCCAGTCAAGCAAAACGCCTTTATTAAATTCATATTTATCTCCGCCCATCAATCCATACAAATCTTCCAAATCAGGAATCTCCCCACTCCAATTCTTTCTTCTTCTTCTTTGCCTGATCTTCGTCTTCTTGCACAAATGGATTCAACTGCAACCGATGAAATAGCCCATGATTTCAGACCCTACTTCATTGTCTTCAAAGACGGGCGTGTGCAACGCCTACTTCTGACCGACTTGGTCTCTCCCTCTCTCAATCCCGACGGCGTATCCTCCAAGGACCTCCAAATCCTACCCGAGCTTGGCGTCTCGGCTAGACTATACCTCCCCAAACTCGACGCCGGCGATGCTGGTCGGAAGCTGCCAATCCTCGTCTACTACCACGGCAGCGGCTTCTGCATGGCCTCCGCCTTCTGCGGCCTCTACCATTGCTACCTCACCTCCCTCGTTGCAGAGGCCAACGTGATCGCCGTCTCGGTGGAGTACCGACTCGCCCCCGAACACCCTCTCCCCACCGGGTACAACGACTCATGGGCGGCTCTCCAATGGGTCGCCGCCCATACTGCCGACGGGCCAGAGCCCTGGCTGTCAAAGCACGGTGACTTCGACCGCATCACAATCGCCGGTGACAGCGCCGGCGGGAATATAGCCCACAACGTTGCCATGCGCGCCGGCCGGGAAGAGCTAGGCCATGGGGTGAAGCTCCGCGGCTCAATCTTGGTCCACCCGTTCTTCAACGGGGCAGAGGCGATCGGCGATGAGGTGAAGTACCCGGAGAAGAAGGCTATGAGTGACCGCTTTTGGATGTTTTCCAGCCTGACTACGGTCGGGTTGGATGACCCGCTCATCAACCCGATGGCGGAGGGGGCGCCGAGCCTGTCGGGTTTGGGGTGCGCCCGGGTGATGGTGTGCTTGGCTGAGAAAGACATGTTGAGGGATCGAGGTCGGGTTTATTATGAACGGCTGGGATTGAGTGGGTGGAAAGGAACGGTGGAGATTTTGGAGAGTGAAGGAGAGGACCATGTCTTCCATCTGTCCAATCCAACTTGTGAGAATGCTGCAATTATGATGCAGCGCTTTGTGTCGTTTCTCGAGTGAGAGTGAGACTGAGAGAGAGACAGAGTGAGAGGGAAAGAGGCCAGCTCTTTATATTATTACTATATAAGTGAGCTCCACGTAAATTTTTCTATTTTATAATCTACTCATAGATGTGTAAAAATATAAATATGGTAAGTTCTTCTCTTTGATAAAAGTAACGATGTGTAGAGAAATAAACATGACTAGTTCTTCTCTTTGATAAGAGTAATAATAGATATAATAATAACAATAATATAGACTATATTATTAAATAAGTGGAGCCCACACAAGTTCTTTTCTTTTATAATCTTATTATTATTATATAAGTGGGGCCCAAGTTCATTTCTTTTAGAAGGGTAATAATAATATATAGACTATATTATTATTATATAAGTGGGGCCCACAGATGTGTAGACAAATAAACATGACAAATTTTTTTCCAGAATGAGGCCAGCTACTTATATTATTATTATATAAGTGGGGCCCATACAAGTTATTCTCTTTTATAATCTTATTATTTTTATATAAGTGAGGCCCAGGATATAGATATATTATTATTATATAAGTGGGACCCATAGATGTGTAGAGAAATAAGCATAACAAGTTCTTCTCTTTTATAAGGGTAGATATATATATATATATAGATATAATAATAATAATAATAATAATAATGTATAAATTATATTATTATTATATAAGTGGGGCCCACACAATTTATGTCATTTTGTATATAAAAGTGGGCCAGGTGTGTAGTGAAACCAAATTGCATTTTCTTCTCTTTTATTATAGTGGAGATATTATTATATAAGTGGGGCCCAAGTTCTTTTCTTTTAGAAGGGTAATAATAATATATAGATTATATTATTATTATATAAATAGGGCCCACACAAATTATGTCATTTTGTATATAAAAGTGGGTCAGGTGTGTAGTGAAACTAAATTGCATTTTCTTTTGTTTTATTTTTAAATTTATATACATAAGAGTAGAGATAAAAGTCGGCCAAAAGTCGGCCAAGTGTGCTGTGAAGCTAAATTGCATTTTCTTTCTCCTTTATAAGAGTAGAGATAAGTATTTATCTCCGCCCATCAATCCATACAAATCTTCCAAATCAGAAATCTCCCCTCTCCAATTCTTTCTTCTTCTTCTTTGCCTGATCTTCGTCTTCCTGCACGAATGGATTCAACTGCGACAGATGAAATTGCCCATGATTTCAGACCCTACTTCATTGTCTTCAAAGATGGGCAAGTGCAACGCCTACTTGAGACCGACTTGGTCTCTCCCTTTCTCAATCCCGACGGCGTATCCTCCAAGGACCTCCAAATCCTACCCGAGCTTGGCGTCTCAGCTCGCCTCTACCTCCCTAAACTCGACGCCGGCGATGCTGATAGGAAGCTGCCAATCCTCGTCTACTACCATGGCGGCGGCTTCTGCTTCGCCTCCGCCTTCTGCGGCCTCTACCAGCGCTACCTCACCTCCCTCGTTGCAGAGGCCAACGTGATCGCCGTCTCGGTGGAGTACAGACTCGCCCCCGAACACCCTCTCCCCACCGGGTACGACGACTCATGGGCGGCTCTCCAATGGGTCGCCGCCCATACCGCCGGCGGGCCAGAGCCCTGGCTGTCGGAGCACGGTGACTTCGACCGCATCACTATCGCCGGTGATAGCGCCGGCGGGAATATAGTCCACAACGTTGCCATGCGTGCCGGCCGGGAAGAACTAGGCCGTGGGGTGAAGCTCCGCGGCGCGATCTTGGTCCACCCTTTCTTCAACGGGGGGGAGGCGATCGGTGATGAGGTGAAGTACCCGGAGAAGAAGGCTGTGAGTGACCGCTTTTGGATGTTTTCCAGCCCGACTACGGTCGGGTTGGATGACCCGCTCATCAACCCGATGGCGGAGGGGGCGCCGAGCCTGTCGGGTTTGGGGTGCGCCCGGGTGATGGTGTGCTTGGCTGAGAAAGACATGTTAAGGGATCGAGGTGGGGTTTATTATGAACGGCTGAGATTGAGTGGGTGGAAAGGAACGGTGGAGATTTTGGAGAGTGAAGGAGAGGATCATGTCTTCCATCTGTTCAATCCAACTTGTGAGAATGCTGGAATTATGATGCAGCGCTTTGTGTCGTTTCTCAACTGAGACTGAGAGAGGGAGACAGAGGCTCTGTTTACTATTATTTCTTTAGCTTTCAGTCTATGTGAAGAAGAGGCCTTTCCGTGTAATCAGCGTGTGCATGCATCTTAGTTTATTGGATAGTTTCCAAATTCAACGTGGTTTGTTTAAATAATCACATGAGGTGTCTTTTTGCTTTCAACGTGGTTTGTTTAAATAATCACATGAGGTGTCTTTTTTCTTTTTTTCTTTTTTTTTCTTGTTTGACCTGTTCATTAGAGCGAGGCTAACTTCAGTTTTTTGTCCTTTTCTTCCTTATTTTTTGGTTTTTTTAGAGAATTATCTGAAAATTCAGCTGTCCATAAAAAAGGCCCTCATAGTTCATTTATAACTATAAAAGTCCTTCGGCCAATTTTCACTTGTTTGAATAAAATCTCTTTTCTGAAATAAGAGGGCGTTCTGTTCAAGAGAAGGTTGTTTATTTTGAATAGATCAATTTGATCCTCAATAGGTTGATTGCAAATGTTTTTATTCTTCAACTTAGCATTTATGTTAAAGCCTTAGAAGAAGAGAAGTAGGAGTGAAGTGCGGTTGGCAAGTTCAGGAGCCAACTGCCAGGCTCACTTTCACCCAACTCCTCAGAGCTGCTCTTTGGCACTGTGACATGCAAGTGTGCATATAATTTCTAGACAGGATGGGCCCTAATCTGATATCAGAGGACCATGCCATGTGAATATGAGGGGCTGATGAGGATATGGGTTTCTTTTCTTTTTTTCCTTTTTCCATTTTAAGGGGATTGTTAACAACAAAATATTGAACGACGAGAAACCAGCAAAGACGAAGATGAAAGCAACAACAGCAAATGAAGCCAACGCCGCCTCTCTCGCAGCTATTGCATGCTTTCTATGCAAGAGGTCTCGACAACTCCACCATGTGTCCCACGTATTGATCATCCGGACCGTCCAAAATTAATATCACTGAATGGGAGTGGGTCTAATTGTCCAAGCCTTTGACCCAATTCCCCAGTAGCGCCCTCTAAACCGACAAAACACACACCGAAAAATTTGATGCGAGTTTTGAATACATAAACTAGGAAGCAAACTCATGCCTTATGGCACTTCACCAACTTCCAAGTGGGTGATTGATTAGTTGAAAAGTAGAATCTCAGGTATTACTAATCACATGCTTAATATCTTTATCAGTTATGTTTACTATTAGAGAGTGGGACCCACTTTTTATTAAAGTGAAATTTGAAGATATCTACCAAAAGAGGATGGGATTCAAGATGAACAATCTGAATTATCATTGTATATGTAGGCTCCACAGTGATTCCAGACTCGTAAAGCACAAGTTGCTTATAGTTTCAATCGATGGAGGGAGGGGGTCGAGGAGGGGCAATTTTAAAGGTCGCAGAAATTGATAAAAAAAGTATTTCCCCCTTAGATTTTTTTCCCATTTTTTGAGACATGGGTTAGGTTTCAAGGGCCGTACTACCTCACCAGAGGGCTCTCTTACGTCACCCGAGGTCTACTCCCTCACCTAAGGGCATGGGTCCCAGCTAGGGGTGTATACGGATCGGATTGGTTCGGATTGGGCCAAATCCGTCACCAATCTGTTGCCTACGGATTGACGGATTTGTAATCCGTCACCAATCCGTTACTGTTGAAATCCGATCCGATCCACAAATAGGATCGGATTGGATTAATCCGTTCAATCCGCTACTTTACATTACATGTAAAAAAAAAAACAGAAAACCTATGATCTCATACTCCCTACTATCTTCTCCAAAGGGCTTGAAAACAAAATCCATATCAAATAAATTAATCACAAATCACCAAGAAACAAGTAGCTGAATCAGACCAACTAACCTCCCGAAAATCGTACACATTGTCATCAGGATCTGGCGGCTTTCTGATGAAGAAATCGCATGCAGTTAAGAAGCGAGATCTTGTGGAACTCCTCCTCATTGATCCTGTAATCCACCATCTTGTCCGATTCCCAGCCTTGAGTCGAGATGAAGGACTCGCTCTACACCATCTCTATGTCGTCGCTGGTGCTAGAGGCGGCGGACGCCCCGCCGGAGGGGAGGAGGAGGCTGTCATACTCGATGTCGTAGTCCTTGCTGTCAAGCTCCTCGGCCTCGTTTTCGTCCATGTCGTAGTCGTTGGGGTCTCGGGATTCCACATCGTCGTCATCGGCCCAAACCCTAAAATCGTTCCTCTTCTTCTGCTTCTTGTTGATGCTTCTGCCGCTGATTAGGGTTTGGTTGGGAAGATAAAGGTGGGAGAGGAGAGAGGTTTTGGGGGTTGTGGATGAGAAAAGGGTTTTAGGGTTTTGGGCAGAAAGGGTAGAGATGGAGATTTTGGGAAGGGATGCTAGAAGAAGTAGACTTCGCATCTCTTCGGTGATGCTCCCACCAAAGACAAGGCAACAAGTTTGGGGGAGTGGAAGAAGAGCACACGCGGAATTTTATTACAAGCGGCAGAGGCAAATGGATTGGGCATTGGAGATACTGCAGCGTGGGAGAGTTTTGGCTTGGGAGATGAAGTTTTGGAATTACATTTTAACTCCTTAAGTGTTTTTTCTTATTTTAAATTTAGACACATAATTTATATTTAAACCCCTTATATATTTTTTATTTATATTTAATGACAATGGATAGGATCGGATTGAATCCGCGGATTGAGAGTGAAATCCGCCACCGATCCGTTGCTAACGGATTACACAATATCCAATCCGCCACCAATCCGTTGGCCTTCGGACCGGATTGAAATCCGCGGATCAGATCGGATCGGATCGAATTGACGGATTAACGGATTTTTTGTGCACCCTTAGTCCTAGCCCCCTAATCTGGGTACCAAAAAAAAAAAAAAAAGGATGCCTTGATTTCTTGCATTCTTATCCCTCCTAATATCTTTTTCTTCTTTCATGAAAAGGAGCTTTGAAAAGAATTGAAAAAAAAAAAAAAAAAGGATGCTTTGATTTCTTGCATTCTTATCCCTCCTAATATCTTTTTTTTTTCTTTCATGAAAAGGAGTTTTGAAAAGAATTGAGGATAAATTTTTTGACTCTGGTCAACCTATTTTTTTGACCTTTCTCCCCGATCCCATGATATCATGGGAACAATGTATATCACAGAAATTGATAGATCCCATAATATCATGAGACTATCATTTGATGTCACAACTTTTATGCAGCATCTTACGGAAAAAAATTGCATATGATGAAAGTTGAAAAATAGTAGTTAGATGTGTATTTAGTTTTCACACAAATGTCCTTTTTAATTTTTTATAAAAAAATTTGTTTACCAATTGTAGAAAATGTATGATACATAAAGTAGGGTATAAAACGGATTAATAGGTCAAAACGCCCAAAAAAAAAAAAACCGGAGAGATTACAATCTCCTCAATATTTTTTGGCTGCTATGCTCTCTGAACTTTTAGATTGGGGCCCAGTTTGACAAAGCTGTTCCAACTACTCTCTATCATAAGGCCGGGGTGGTCATTTTTCAGTCCAATGCCCCTACCTATGCATCACTAATCCATCATGATACATGGCAAGTCGGCTCACATGGTCAAAACACGACAACATCTCGAAATTGAAAAATGAAGCTATAGAAAAAGGATGTGAAACTCAAAGCTCAATTCTGTCTGCACCACTTATACCTTTTGATGAGCAAGCGGATCCTATACCCATAATTTTTACCCTAACAAGAGGTATTGGCATATCCAACTTTTTCAGTCATTATATATTAAAGCGAAGCATTTGTATTCAATTTTGACCAATATGAATTGCAACGGGGCTGTTTGGTATTGGCAGGGGCATGGGAGAAGAGCTTGAATCAGGCCCAACTCACACAGCCCACTCCCTGTGCTGGAGACGGTTTGATGATAGATTTTCAAATGTACATACATACGATGGAAAACTAGAGAGTGTATGCATGACATCCATAAGTACAATGGTTAGTCCAGTACCATTGCCAGTTGCCACTAAATAAAATTCACAATCACCATATGAGGAACTGACTCCCAGTCATATCCCTCCACCTTTCTTTCTATACAAGTGATTTCTGTAGAGCCTCTGTGCAATCTCGAACGTCATCTTTATCAATCAGATTCAGAGGGCATCTGATGGCGGCCGCGATGGCGCGGACCAGGGTAGTCTTCCCTGTGCCAGGATGGCCCTTCATAGCTATGATCAACGGACCTGATCTCGCCATCTCTCTCTCTCTCTTTCCCGTTTCAACAATTACACTGCAATGGAGGGAGGAGTAAACGCTACTGGCATATTTATGCAGGAGAGGGTGTAGAATAGATAACCTTTCCTTTCATGTCGGTTGCGTTGGACCTTCCCTGTTCTGTCCATCCTTTGTTTTAGCTGTGTCAGTTTGGTTACCATGTAGGATGTGATCTTGATTGTCCATCTAGAGGGGAGCTATGGGTGGCTGGCCCACGAATCATTGAAGCACTCAGTGGGTTGATCTTGATCATCAATTGTAGCACAAGTGCAGAGAAACATGATCAACGCCCCATGCAGCGTATAAAAGGGGTTGGTTCTTCAATTATGGAACTGGGGTCGACAAGATGGACGGTACAGATCTTCTGAGGAAAGTCACTTGGTTGGAAAGAGAAAGAGACATACATACATTGCGATTGACAAAAACTTGTTCACACGTGATCAGCAGGTTCTTTTGGTTGTCAATTTGGGGATATCTGCTGTTGGATTACATGGATAGACACAGTCGAACCTATCCATTACGACACAACAAGATGAACTGGATGAGACAGTATGATGGGACAGTACGGTTGTCTTTTTCCGATTTTTCATCTTTCCTGACGTGGCGTCTAATGTGCAATTTCAGAGAGTTAAGGAGTCAAAAGTTTTCCTCCCCATTCCAACTCCTCCCTTCTTCTTCTTCATCATCATCTTCACCAGATCTTAGTGGCCTCTTGCAATGGATTCAACTGCAACTGATGAAATAGCCCATGATTTCAGACCCCGCTTCATCGTCTTCAAGGACGGGCGTGTGCAACGCTTAGCTTATAACGATTTTGTCCCTCCCTCTCTCAATCCCCAAGGCATCTCCTCCAAGGACCTCCAAATCCTACCTGAGCTGGGCGTCTCAGCCCGTCTCTACCTCCCCAAATTAGACGTGGACGATGACGCTCGTCGGAAGCTTCCTATCCTTGTCTACTACCACGGCGGCGGCTTTTGCATCGCCTCTGCCTTTGGCGGCCTTCACCACCACTACCTCACTTCTCTTGTGACGAACGCCAAAGTGGTTGCCGTCTCTGTGGACTATAGGCGCGCCCCTGAGCACCCTATCCCCACTGCCCACAACGACTCATGGGCGGCGCTTCAATGGGTCGCCGCCCAATCCGCCGGGCCCGCCCAATCTCCCGAAGGGCTCGAGCCCTGGCTGTCGGAGCATGGAGACTTCGACCGCATCACCATCGCCGGCGACAGCGCAGGCGGAAACATCGTCCACAACTTAGCGATGCGCGCCGGCCGGGAAGAGCTTAACCATGGGGTGAAGCTTCGCGGCGCGATCGCGGTGCACCCGTTCTTCACCGGGGAGAAGGCGATCGGCGATGAGGTGAAGTACCCGGAGAAGAAGGCTGTGGGTGACCGCATTTGGATGTTTATCAGCCCGACTACGGTCGGGTTGGATGACCCGCTCATCAACCCAATGGGGGACGGGGCGCCGAGCCAAGCTGGTTTGGGGTGCACCCGGGTGTTGGTGTGCGTGGCGGGGATGGACAGAGTAACGTTTCGAGGGCGGGCTTACTATGAATGGCTGAGATCGAGCGAGTGGAAAGGGACGGTGGAGATTTTGGAGAGTGAAGGAGAGGATCATGTCTTCCATCTGCGCAAACTGACTTGTGAGAATGCTGGGGCTATGATGCAGCGCTTTGTGTCGTTTCTCAACTGAGACAGAGAAGTCTGTTTAATATTATTTCTTTAGCTTTCAGTCTATGTGAAGAAGAGGCCTTTCCTTGTAATCAGCATGTGCATGCATCTTTGTTTATTGGGGTTATGTTGCAGCGCTTTGTGTCGTTTCTCAACTGAGACAGAGACGTCTGTTTAATATTATTTCTTTAGCTTTCAGTCTATGTGAAGAAGAGGCCTTTCCGTGTAATCAGCATGTGCATGGATCTTAGTTTATTGGATAGTTTCCATATTCAACATGGTTTGTTTAATTAATCACATGAGGTGTCTTTTTTTTTATTTTCTTGTTTGACCTGTTCATTAGAGCGAGGCTAACTTCAGTTTTTTTGTTTTTTTCTTCTTTATTTTTTGGTCTTTTGAAAAAAAGAATTTTACCGGAAAAATCCTCAAAGATTGTCAAACGCCAGAAACACCATGAACATCTTATATTAACCAGTTGGGTCCTCCCACCAATTTTTTTCTTCTTCTTTTTTTTTCTTTTTTTTTTTTTTTTTTTGCTTTTAGCAGTGAGCGGCAATATATCGCAATTCATTCTAAGTAAATTAGTGGAAATATCCCCGTTCATCGTTTATTACAACTTAAAGACTATCGAACTCTCTTTTTCCCTTTGCATTTTTTTTTAAATCCAGACGAATCTCTCTGCAACCCCTCTTCCACTTGACCTTGCTTTATGGGAGAATCATATTCTTAAATCTTTAAGTAGAAAGCTTTGGGCTGCATTAAAGATGTCGGTAGTCTAGATTTATCTTTTTTATATTTGATTAAACCTACAAGCACAATCTCATCATGTGTTTTTGTTTTACCCAAAAAGTTGATGTTTGGAAGTACTCATAAAAGCTTTCATCTCCTTGATGGATAATTAATATTTACTTCATTAAAGAGGTGGGTAGTCCACATTAACTTTCTTATCATAAAAAGACCCTATTTCAGTAATACAAATGGGCATTGGCTTTGGATGTAATAGAAGATGATAGAATTGGGCATCTTCAGCTTGGTTGGATTTGGTTATGGACATGGGCAATGGCTAACATAGAAATGGTTAAGCTTTGAAAATAGTTTTGTGATTTCATCAGTTACATACACATAGCCATTAGCTCAATAAGAAATGAACATTTGGTCATAATTCCTCAAATGAGAGATACAGATGGATAAGGGCTCACATGTGATGTTATATTGGATAAATATAATTCTCAATGGCCATTGCCAACACCACTTTGACCAACCATGGGTATCTATATTTATGAAACTTTATTTGGAGTAGCAATATCTTGCCCACAAGTATCAGGTGAGCATGGATATCTTCGTCCCAACTGATACCACTCTGAGAAACAGCACCTACAATACTTTAGTGGGTGGGGATATCCCCGCTCACAGCACTAATTAGAGTGGGGATATCCCCGTCCCAACTGAAACCACTCTGAGAGAGCACCAACTGTACTATAGTAGATGGGGATATCCCCGCTTACAACACTAATTTGGGTGGGGATATCCTCATCCCAACTGAAACCACTCTGAGAGACAGCACCCACAGTACTATAGTGGGTGGCGATATCCCCGCTTACAGCACTAACACAGGGAGGGATATCCCCTCTCACAACACTATTATGTGCTGGGATACCCCTTCCAAAAAACTGTCATTAACGGGGATATTCCAGCCCAAAAGACAATGCATGCATATCCATCCCTGTTTAGTCCATAAGAGAAATGCATCTCTATAGCCCATGAAGATATTAAAAAAACCTATATCAAAGGTAGACATGCACCTTCACATTTACATCAATCAACAAGTTCCTTGACAATCACACATTCGTCCATCGAAGGTAGACCCAAACACTCATATTCACATTTGTCAATTAACATTTAACAGTAAGTTCCCTGCCAATTACATGCATATTCTAACAAAATAGTATAGATAAATCAAATTAGAAACTGCCTACACAAATACATCAATCGTCTCTTACTAAAAACCTCATGCACATCTAATTCTCCAAAAGCATGTCTTATTGTTTTAACTGAATATACATGCAAACTGACCATACAAAAAAGCTGGTCAATTGCACAAAAAGATCGAGGTCAGTTTCTTAGTCTAAAGCACTTAAATCCAATCTATAGGAGTTTAGCACCCAGGTCCTTTTGAATATCTCCAAAACTATTTTACTCCGATAAAATGGAATGTCAGCTTGTGTGAACTTGAGTGGTTTTTGGAGAATGCAGTGTTCATCAAAAGCATATGCGAAGACCCCACAGTTGTTCCCATTATCTTGGTGGGGGGTGTCTATCTTTTCTTTGAAGGTCTAGACGAAAGAGTCATTCCAACCATAAACCGCAAATTTTTGAGCGAGCCAACCAACCTGGGGAGTATCAAAGTAAAAGGTTAGTTTGCAAGTAGTTAGAGAATAATTTGAATAAAGATAGTATAATGCATACTTACAAATTCCTTGCAAGTAGTTAGAGAATAATGATCACTTGTTGAGCTATTGTAAGATTCCCACACTGCCACATCTGGGTAACCGGCTAGCAAACTGAAGTGATCAATGTGATGCAGCAAAAAGACTAATGTTTTACTTTCCTTCATATCTATCACATTTGTACAGTAGTTAGAGAATAATGATCACTAGTTGAGCTATTGTAAAATTCCCACACTGCCTCATCTAGGTAACCAACCAGCAAACTGAAGTGATCAATTATGTTTTATTGATGAATATCAAAGATTGTGGACTGATTAGAAAGATTAAATTCGGACTTGGTATGTGAATAGTGAAAAATTCTGCACAGTTTCCACAACCATAATGAAATCAAAACCATAAAGTAAAACACTCAAGCACGTGAACCCTATTCCAAGCACGAGAAACACAACTTTAGCCCCTTGTAAAAAAAATAAAATCAAGTAACTCAACTAGGCTAACATTTCTACGAGGACTTTCATCGAATAACTAGTTGCCAAAACACTACAAATGTATAGAACTGGATTAGAAAGAAAGAGTAAGTTATAATCTTGAAACCACTACCGAGAGGGAAGGGATTGATGAAGGAGAAAGAAGTTGGAGAGATTTGGTCATAGGAGATTGACTTTCCTCTTCTAAGGTACACTTGAGCAGCAACATTTTCCAAAGAAAATCTTAAGTTCCCAATGGATGCGTTGATCAATGTTAGGTGCAAAACCTTTTCATATAAAAGTTTATCCACAATTTTGAGAGTCTTGAAGCCTAGAGGAGAGGTCAGACTAGTGGGGGCACAAACCGAACACTGTGAATTTGTGATACGATGGTAAAAAAAACATGGAAAGGCAGGTATGAATTATGAAAAATGCCAAGAGTCAAGCATAATGACTCAACCAAATCACAAAACTTATGGTTTACATTTCAATGTCAATGCAGGGTATGGTGATGATGAGGAAGTCTTAAGAACAAAATCCATTGAGGTTTAGCTAACCTTGATTTGTCTAATGGCTGATCTATTTAAGAAATAGAATACTAGAGCAATATGGCTTACACTATTTTCTTATAACATGAGAAGAATGAGATGGAATTGATAAAGTCATGGATATGGATGAATCACGCATTGTAGAGTAGATATGTGTTTCCAAAACCACAAAAATAGTCAATTCCAAAGCCAAAACCATAATTCAAATGCAAACAACAACAACAATAGTAATATCTTATAGATTTACCCCCCTCAGCACAAAAAAAGAATATAACTTAGATGGGTACATCTCAAAAATCAAAGGGAGAACCTTTTTTTTTTCTTCAGATGGGTGAGTTTGTAGGCCCCAAAACAATGTGACCCAAATGCTCTTGTTTTTTTTTTTGGGTGTGGAGGTGGGGTGTCTGCTCCTAAAGTATCCAATAATAAGATCCAATACCATTATCAAAGACACACTCTTAAAAATTGAATTGCTACGTACTGTCTTAGAATCAATGGACATTTAGCTTATTTCCCACCCAAACCCAGAACGTTTTAATCGAAAAAGACTCAGTCACATAGGTATAAATACAACCAATAACCTCCAACCCAACAAAACCCTCCCTACAAACATGACCCTTCTTTATTCTCCCTCTTTTTTCCATTCAGAAACTCCCCAAATAGTTCGCGTTGGAAACTTTGAAGAAGAAGAAGTAGTAGTTTAAAACTCGAAGAAGAGAATTACCGAAAGAAAAGATACTTGAAAAGGAGAGATAGTTGATGAAGAGGATCACTCAAGAGTGAAAAATGCGACATGTGGAGAGGAGAGGAAGAACTGCAGTACTTTACTGCCGGTGCCGAGCGATTGGGAGAGAAAGGGAGATAGACGGAGGGAGAGAGAAGAAGTCGAATAGGGGAAAAGGAAAAATGGGTTTTGGGGTCTGTTTAAGGTAAAGGAGTAGGGATATCCCTACTTAGAGGAAAAAAAAATACCAAACAGGGCCTTTGAGACTACCGTAGTCTTTATAAAATGTTGATGTTGCTTTTGGCTTTTGACATGTCTTAAGGGATTTTTCGGGTAAAATCCTCTATAGAAAATTGTTTGGAAATTCAGTTGTCCATAAAAATAAAAAAAAAGCCCTTAACCGTAAAAGCCTTCCCGCCAATTTTCACTTTTGTTTGAGCAAAATCTCTTTTTCTAAATAAGAGGGCCTTTCCTATACAAGGGAAGGTTGTTTATTTTAAACAGATCAATTGGATCTTCAATAGACGGCCCCGATTGCGAATTTTTTATTCTTCAACTTAGCATTTGTGTTAGAGCCTTAGAAGATGAGAAGTAAGAGTGAAGTGCAGTTGGCATGTTCAGGAGCCAACTGCCAGGCTCACTCTTACTAAACTCTTCAGAGCTGCCCTTTGGCACTGTGACATGCAAGTGTGCATATAATTTCCAGACAGGATGGGCCCTAATCTGATATCAGAGAATTGCACTTACCCATTTCATCAAACAACTTTTTCATCATGTAAATTAAAGAAATTCTTTCACAACTTCTTTCATAAAAACTATATCTATACTATAACTAAATCAAAACAGAGCGTTACTTATTTAAATTTAAAAAAAAAGGATAGGCAAAAGACTTTCACGTTTCTTTGCATCCATGACTGTACATATTTGCTTAAATCATGAAGCCGGAAGATTATAGAGAGTAGAGAGACCAAATGGAGGAGGAATATTCCTTGTAAGGGATACTTTTTCCCTCTCAACACCAATTAATCTAGCAGTACACCATGCTAAATCCAAATCAAATAAAAAAGGGACAACATTGAGACCCAAATCTAAGGAATGGATCATCATTGCAATCAAATGGCATCAAATTACACAAGGTTCACATAAAGACAAAAAATGAAGAATTATCAAAACAATAAAAACAAGAAAAGGAGATTAGCAAAACTCACAAGTCTAATGAGTCTAATGATGAGAGAGTTTTGAAATATAATAAATCTACGAACTATCGAAACACCACCAACGAAACCCTAGATCTTAAATGAAGAAAGAGACATAAAGATGTTTAAGGAGGTCTTTGGAAAATCGACTCATTCAGTTCTTTGAGAGCATTCCAAGAAGTGCAGAGAAGAAGAAGAATTGAGAGGGGAAAAGGAAACGAACAATCGAGAGGTTTTCTTCATTATCTTACTTGGATCTAATTGGGCTCACACCCACTTAGCAATCATGCATATTCTAGTTGCATCTAAGTGGACATGAGTTAGGTTTCTAAGTGGGTCCCACATGTGTGTAGAGAATTTTTCAAGCAAGCAGCACACTTTCTACTCTTTTATAATAGAGTTTTTTTGTACATAGCCCCCTAAAGTTTCAATGATTTATCAATAGGGCAATGTGGTTTTAATATTTATAAATAAGCCCCTACCTTTACATTTCAACACCTTTTCATGTCCCATAAATTAGTATTTCAAATGAGAATAGGTAACCACCATAAGATTTGTGTTGGAATTTTTTTAAAAAGACAGCTTTGCCCTTACATCCATTAAATAAAAATTAGTATATTATTATTTAAAAAATATCATTATTTTATCCCAAGTCCCAATGGTCTCTCTCAATAACTCTTTAATGCACATGAAGTCTAATCATGTAGTTTGAGAACTTCGTCAATCTAACGGTGGGTTGTGCATAAATTGGGTCAATTATAAGCACATGCATTGATTGTTAGTATGTCATTATGATCAATTTGGGTTTTAATGAAATAGGCCCTTTATTGATAAAAACATATTTATGTACGAATATTCTCTTCCACTAAATGTAATTATTAATATTGCAAGCTTTAAAGAAAAGTAAGCCAATACTTTTGAATTTATGCATATAGGAATAAATAGATGGGCAAAAGTGTCATTTTACTCTAAAAACTTTTGGTGGTTGGAAGGCTACTGATTTTGGGCACATGAATGGTATTAAAATAAAAAGATAGATGCCTATTTACAAATACTAAAACCATAGGGGCCTATTTACAAATCCTACAAACCTAGGGGGTATTTGCAAAAAACTCTTTATAATAAGGGTATAGACATGTGTTTGTGTGTATATATATTCCATATATATATATATATATATATTTCTCCACCACAAAAATCTCCCCATTCCAACTCCTCCGTTCTTCTTTTTCTTCATCATCATCTTCACCTTCACTTGATCTTAGTGGCCTCTTGCAATGGATTCAACTGCAACTGATGAAATAGCCCAAGATTTCATACCCCGCTTCATTGTCTTCAAAGACGGGCGTCTGCAACGCTTAGCTTAAAACGACTTTGTCCCTCCC
Organism: Persea americana; assembly: GCA_029852735.1. Lineage (NCBI taxonomy): Eukaryota > Viridiplantae > Streptophyta > Magnoliopsida > Laurales > Lauraceae > Persea > Persea americana. The sequence continues at coordinate 56,851,205 of CM056812.1, forward strand.
TCTCTCAATCCCCAAGGCGTCTCCTCCAAGGACCACCAAATCCTACCTGAGCTGGGAGTCTCAGCCCGTCTCTACCTCCCCAAATTAGACGTTGACAATAACGCTCGCCGGAAGCTTCCTATCCTTGTCTACTACCACGGCGGCGCCTTTTGCATTACCTCTGCCTTCGGCGGCCTTCACCACCACTACCTCACCACTCTTGTGGCGGACGCCAAAGTGGTTGCCGTCTCTGTGGACTATAGGCGTTCCCCCTGAGCACATTATCCCCACCGCCCACGACGACTCATGGGCAACGCTCCAGTGGGTCGCAGCACAATCCGCCGGAGGGCTCGAGCCCTGGCTGTCGGAGCATGGAGGCTTCGACCGCATCACTATCACCAGCGACAGCGCAGGCGGAAACATCGTCCACAACTTAATGATGCGTGCCGGCCGGGAAGAGCTTAACCATGGGGTGAAGCTCCGCGGCGCGATCTTGGTCCACCCGTTCTTCAGCGGGGATGAGGCGATCGGCAATGAGGTGAAGTACCCGGAGAAGAAGGCTATGAGTGACCGCTTTTGGATGTTTTCCAGCCCGACTACGGTCGGGTTGGATGACCCGCTCATCAACCCGATGGCGGAGGGGGCGCCGAGCCTGTCGGGTTTGGGGTGCGCCCGGCTGATGGTGTGCTTGGCTGAGAAAGACATGTTAAGGGATCGAGGTCGGGTTTATTATGAACGGCTGAGATTGAGTAGGTGGAAAGGAACGGTGGAGATTTTGGAGAGTGAAGGAGAGGATCATGTCTTCCATCTGTTCAATCCAACTTGTGAGCACGCCGGAATTATGATGCAGCGCTTTGTGTCGTTTCTCAACTGAGACTGAGAGAGAGACAGAGACATCATTATAATACTATTATTTCTTTAGCTTTCAGTCTATGTGAAGAAGAGGCCTTTCCGTGTAATCAGCATGTGCATTCATCTTAGTTTATTATAGGATAGTTTCCATATTCAACATGGTTTGTTTAATTAATCACATGAGGTGTCTTTTTTCTTTTTTCTTTTTTATTCTTGTGTGACCTGTTCATTAGAGCCAGGCTAACTTCAGTTTTTTTTTCTTCTTTATTTTTTGGTTTTTAGAAAATTATCTGAAAATTCAGCTGTCCATAAAAAAGTCCCTCATAGTTCATTTATAACCGTAAAGGCCCTCCTGCAAATTTTCACTTTTGTTTGAGCAAAATTTCTTTTTTCTAAATAAGAGGGCCTTTCCTGTACAAGGGAAGGTTGTTTATTTTAAACAGATCAATTGGATCTTCAATAGACGGGACCGATTGTGATTTTTTTATTCTTCAACTTGGAATTTATGTTAAAGCCTTAGAAGATGAGAAAAGTGAAGTGCAGTCGGCAAGTTCAGGAGCCAACTGCCAGACTCACTCTCACCGAACTCCTCAGAGCTGCTCTTTGGCACTGTGACATGCCAGTGTGCAAATAATTTCCAGACAGGATGGGCCCTAATCTGATATCAGAGGAACATGCCATGTGAATATGAGGGCTGATGACGATATGGGTTTCTTTTCTTTTTCTTTTTTCACTTGAAGGGGATTGTTAACAATAAAATATGGAACGACAAGAAACCAGCAAAGAGATAGAGGAAAGACACAGCAGCAAATGAAGCCAACGTTTTAGAGTCCCTTGTCACAGGCAGCCTCTCTCGCAGCTATTGCATGCATTCTATCCGAGAGGTCTCGACAACTCCGCCATGTGTCCCACGTACCGATCATCCGGACTGTGCAAAATTAATATCACTGAATGGGAGTGGGTCCAATTGTCCAAGCCTTGGACCCAATGACCCAGTTGCGCCCCCCTAAACCCACATAAACACAACCAAAATTTTTTTGAAACGAACTTGATTAGTAAAAGTAGAATCTCAGGTATTACTAATCATATGCTTAATATCTTTATCAGTTATGTTCTCAATTAGAGAGTGGGACCCACTTTTTATTAAAGTGAAATTTGAAGATATCTACCAGAGGAAGATGAGATTCAAGATGAACAGTCTGAATTATCATTGTATATGTAGGTTCCACAGTGATTTCGAACTCGTACAGCACAAGTTGCTTATAGTTTCAATGCAAGGACAAAGGAAGGGGCTCGAGGAGGGGCAATTTTAAGGGGCACACAAATTGACAAAAAAAATTTCCCCCCTCAAAACAATTTTTCAATTTTTGAGACATGCGTTAGGTTTCAAGTTTTAAGGGTATTTTGATTTGCTCACCCGAGGGCCGTGCTACCTCACCCAAGGTCTTATTCCCTCACCAGAAGGCTCTCTTACCTCACCCAAGGTCTACTCCCTCATCTAAGGGCTTGGGTCCCAACCCCCTAATCTGGGTACCAAAAAAAAAAAAAAAGAAGGATGCTTTGATTTCTTGCATTCTTATCCCTCCTTATCTCTTTTTTTTCTTTCATGAAAAGGAGGTTTAAAAAGAATTGAGGATATTTTTTTTTACTCTGGTCAACATATTTTTTTGACCTTTCTCTCCGATCCCATGATATCATGGAAATAATGTATGTCACAGAAATTGATAAATCCCATAATATTATGGGACTATCACTTGATATTATGACTTTTATGCAGCATCTTACGGAAAAAAATTGCAAATGATAAAAGTTGAAAAATAGTGGTTAGATGTGTATTTAGTTTTCACAAAATGTCATTTTTTATTTTTTTATAACAAAAAATTATTTACCAGTTGCTGAAAATGTATGATACAGAAATCAGGGTATAAAACGGATTAATAGGTCAAAACGCCAAAAAAAGAAGATTACAATCTTCTCAATATATATCCAATGGCTGCTATGCTCTCTGAACTTCTAGATAGGAGCCCAGTTTGACAAAGCTATTCCAACTACTCTCTGATCATGAGGCCAAGGAGGTCATTTTTCAGTCCATCATGATGGCTAGTCGGCTCACATGGTCATTTTGAAATTGAAAAGAGAAGCTATAGATTAGGATGTGAAACTCAAATCAATTTTGTCCCACTTATACCTTTTAATTCCCGGGAAGCGGATCGTCTGCCCTCAATTTTCACCCTAACAAGAATCCAGCAAATTTTAGTAGTTTGGGACCTACGTAATGTTGTTAATCATGATGAACGCTCCCTAGTGTGATATTAGTAAGGCCAACCTAAATTATTTTGAAATGGTTAACAAGAGCTATGTAATTGTGATATGGTTATAGAACCCCGTATTAAATTTGTAAATATTGTGGGGCCAATCTAATATTGGGAGTCATAGTTGCACCCCTATAAGGATCATTAATGTTAAAACTTATAGCGAGCCACTGTAATTAATGGTTGCTAATGAACTCTTTCTTATATAAAAAAGATTTTATAAAAAAAGATTATTTTATACAGAATATCCTTGAATAATGTAATATAAAGGTTTTTAGAAGAAAGTGATATATTGTAAGATACCTTTTAAGTTATCCAAACGCTTCATTTTTTGGTAAATAGATTACATTATAGTAGATAATATAACAAAATCTCTTGAGATATCATGTTTCCATCAGTCCTCCACCTTTGGCCATAAGTCCATCAATAGGACTGACCTTTTAATACAAAAGTTGAGTCCACTTGTGCTATCACCTAAGGGCCACAGGGGTTTTACCGTGCTTTTCTCTGGGCCTGGAGGGACTAGTCTAGCTCAAAGGCAATTTTATATTAAACAGAGTATTGGTTTTTCTTAGCAGTGGTGGAACCACATAGGGGCTAGGGGTGACCATGGCCCCCCCCCCCCCCCCCCCCCCCCCCCCCAAAAAATTTGAAACAACTCCTGGTGTATTGAAAATTTTCACTTATTTACATTAGCCCTCCAAAAAAATTAGAAATGTTATAGAAATTCTAAGCATTTTTTCAACAGTGGCTCCTCTAAAATGAATTTCTTACATAGTGGCCCCCACAAGGGCCAATTTTCTGGTTTTGCCCCTTTTTCTTAGTGATATTGGAAAATTTGATAAATAAGTTGTTCTTAAGATTTCCACCTCTCATACGGCTTCTTGTTGAATTTTTTCGAATTAAAGATCAGATGTAAAACTCTTAGTTTAACAAATATAATAATATTATTAATAATTGGGCCGGTTATTCCAAAAGTGGGATAAAAACATCGAATTAACAAAATATATATATATAGGCGCAATTAAATATCTGAAATCTCTCTCGACCACCCTTTTAGCTTGAGCTCAGAGCTATTCCATTAGCACCTCTCAACAAGAGACAATGTTCTTATATGAGTAGACTGCATCTTGCTAACATGAAAAGATCTCATTATAGTAGAGGGTAAGGCTGATAATTTCAATTAATAACCTTACAAGTGTAATCACGTCTTAACTTTGATTGTTTTTACCATTCAATCCAACAGTTAGTGATTGTTTAATGACTAGAAAATTGGTGTTAATGCTAAATCGTTGAATGAGAAGCCTACCCTAATAAATTGAACTGATCAAAGGTGGGCTAAAGCAGGCCCTATAGAGCTGAACCAGCATACCAAGCCTGCTCGAGAGAACATTCTCCCCCACAGATTGGAGTATCTCTGACAATTCAACTTCAAATAAAATACTGCGACTCCAAAATATAACACATGCCGAATTATTTCTCCCACCCCATCTGAGGTTGACCACGAAAATTATACAGATTCATTGACTGCTCCGACAAATCTGATTTGATTGGCTAGAGTTGAACATTTTCTCATCCACCGTCCATCACCATCCGATCATTTTTCACATCCAACAAACTCAATAACCTAAAAAAGAAAAATGGAAAAAAAAAAACCCCCTTACATCCTAACCGTGAAATAAATTTGGCTCATTTATAGATAATTCAGACCATTGAAAATGATATATCATGAAAATTTTATTTGAAAAGGAGTGGATCCCACTGTAAGATGGAAAAAGAGAAAAGAGAAAAGAGGCCCGAAGCCTCTATTACATCTGAACCGAGAAAAAATTCCTTGAATTCCATCTTGGCCTCACATAGTGATAATTCAGACCGCCCAAACTATACATCCCTAAAAAACTTCATCTCAAACTCTAAGATGGAAAAAGCATGCCATTGCATGTACAATTAGAAGGTCAAATCACAAACGGTCCAGATCATCTCTATAGACAGCCCAACGGCCAAAGATTGACTTCCAGGCATTCCACAGAGAATCCGGACCCTAAAATTTCCCCTTTTTCTTCTTTCCTCTTTCCATTCCACTACTGCTCTCTCGTGTCTGCTGCTGTTCCACAAGTTGAGGTATGTTGTCTATGATTTTCTCCCCCATCAAGTATTCCAATAATTGGATGATGGGTTTTGGACCCAATTTGATGGATTGTTGAAAGTTGATCAGTCTCAAGTTCAGAATGCAGATTCCAATTTTTTTTTTTTTTGTTTTTGTTTTTACTTTTGATATGATCTTGTTGATATGGGGTAATTTTATTTTTCTTTCCTTGTTAATTTGTTCTATGTTAGGACCATATAGAGAAAATTGAGGTGGAAAGATGTGGGGAATTATCAGGCAAAAGGTTGGAAGCAGATGCTTCTCTGCTTCGGTAATGAAAGTGTGTTATTAATTTTGAGTTCATATATGTTGATGTGTTCTTGTGGGTGTTAATCTCCATTTTTTTTTTTGTTTTTGGGTATGTGGGTGCAGATTCTGGGGCAGTCATTGGAAAGAATAGAACAGCCACTGACTGTTCTAGCAAGGAATTTCTCATCTGGGGGAAAAGATGTATGTGTGGTTTCTGATTATTTGATTTTCATTTGTTCCTGGTTTCCTCTTTCTCCATGTTTTCCCATGGTTTTCTCTCTTTTAAATGATTTAAGATAAAATTGTGATGATTGCCAAAACAATGGGTGCTTTTTGGCAAATGATACTGAATGTGCGGAATTTCATAGGAAAGGTGCTTTCATCCAATGGTGAAGGGTTCTTCCAGATCTTCCGCGGTTGCCGAGATTGAAAAATCCCAAACTCAAGAAGCTGCAACAAACACCTTATGCCAATCCCATAGCATAATAATGCTCCCCACTGGAAGACCCAACTGCTTCCAAACAAACCATTGGATAAAATTGCTACGCTAGAGATCATTATAATAATTATCCAAAGTAGATTTCTGTTACCTTGTTGGGGATGGCCAGGAAGGGAGGTTTTGTAGACTGTAGTAAATTAATTAGAATAGGAACCTTTGATATTATTGCAACTTGAGAGCATCATTGTAGTGCTTAAAAGATTCAGAGTCTGAGTATCAACATTACATCCAATTACTTGATTAATTCTATTCCCCACATTAATGCGTATTCGTTATCAGTTCCTTTCTACAGTTTCAATCATGGGAGTGATGAACAACTTGAGAAACCTGTTTTCTTCAATAGTATTGCCATTTTACAAGGCAAGGAAATAATATCTAGCACAGTCATAAGGGGTGGTCATTGCCACAATGACAAGGTCGTGGATTTGAGTCATGCCCCCAGTGAACTGCAAGTAGAGTCACTAGAACATTTCTCTGATACAACGGATACAACTCTTGAACTAACAGAGTACGTTGATAATGGTGTTATTAAGATTCTTTTGAAAACTTAGTATGGCCTTTTTACCAGTTTCAAGGATCTGCGTAGATCTCCATGATCTTATCTATTAGATACCCAGATGTGAGTATAAGAGTAGGATGATCGCACAAGCTCTTCATTCTGCAACTTGTCAGTTGTCAATGTCATGTGTTCCAATGATTCACAGACATTTTCAATTTATTGTTACTTTGGGTCAACTAAGATCTTATTAAATTGGCCAGAGAACATTGGGATACGACGCCCATTTGTCACCTGTTCATTCAAATAAATTCTTCTTGTTTGTATGTGCCTATTGGTTTTATGTTGAACATATTGACTAGAATTTTGTTTGAACTCTGATTTATCACAGATGAATGTGCGAGACGCCTTAAATTCTGCACTTGATGAGGAAATGTCTGCTGATCCAAAAGTTCTCTTGATGGGTGAAGAGGTAATTGTGGAAATCATTAGTCACAATATTTTCTGGAATTTTTATTCCATTAATTTTTTTATCATTCTAAGGATGGCCTTTTCTACTGCAGGTTGGTGAATACCAGGGTGCATACAAGGTTAGTCATGCTTATTTCAAATATTTTTTCTTGCTTCTTCTTTGAGATTGTAAATGCATTTTCTTTTTCTTCTTTGATTTCTAATATATTTGTTTCCTGTTCTCTCCTAACAGTTAAATCTATAACTTTTTTATGCAGATTTCCAAAGGTCTTCTTGAGAAGTATGGTCCTGAGAGAGTTCTTGATACTCCAATTACAGAGGTTGATTTTCCTTTTTTTTTTTTTTTTTTTTGCTCTACAGTGGACTGGAACTCACACACCCCTGCATACTACACATGTCCCTAGCTAGCTAGCTGAGCAACAACCAGGGGCAATTACAGAGTTTGATTTATGATTTTGATGCTTAACATCATGGGCATAATGCTTAATATTGCTCGCTATATTCCTGTTTGAGTATTGTTGCAGAATGTTATTAATTGAAATCCTTATTCTCTTCAATGCGGTTCATTGACTCAAGTCATTTATTGGTTCAATTTTGTAGGCAGGCTTTGCTGGAATTGGAGTTGGTGCAGCTTACTATGGTCTTCGACCTGTTGTAGAGTTTATGACATTTAATTTCTCTATGCAGGTTAGAGTTTTTTCTACTCTTGGAATCAATTTCCTTGTAGTTTATAGTTCACATTCTACAGTGTGATACAGAATTACTTTTGTAATCTGTGTACTGCCAAGGATCTATTTGATAGCAACGTTTTAGTGCAACTAATAATCTGTGAGTTGTGTAAGGCGAAGTTTTTGGAGATATGTGGCTTACATAACATATTATTTTTCGGATGAGTTTTTTTTTTTTTTTTCTCAAATTTATGTGATTTGAAATATTTAGAGATTGATCCTTTTGGTAAAAAAATAAGGCTAACTAAAATTACAGTAGTGGAGGGGCATAACCCATATGATGTAAAATCCTGAGGTTGATCCTTCACCAAGCAGGGATGGAATAGGGTACAGTTGTAACCCATATGACGTCAAAAGACTGAATCTCCTTGATTCTCGAGTTATTAAATCCCTACCCATTGTCATACTGTATTTGGGTCAACCCAACCCATTCAACCAGCTCTTTTTTTTTTTGCTAAGATGATTTCATTAACTTAAAATAAAGGATACAAAAGAAGTTGAGTCATACAAAAGCAGAAAGTCATGCAATACAGCACAGACTATCTCATTCCAAAATATCCAGTGTTCATCTCGGAGCATGTTAGAGGAACTGATAGAACTGATACTGTTTTTCACCATGAACAAGAAGTTAGATTTACCTTTGGATGACTGTGCCCTAATATTAATCCAACCTAGTACTAAAGGAAACATTAGTCTGCATTATTTATTATCGTACTTGGTTGAAAACTTTCACAGCCCTTCCAACTTAGCATGATATTATCTGCTTTGGCCCCACGTGCAAATGCAGGGACTTCCCAAGCGGCCACCCATCTTGGTACTGCTCCTGCCTGAGCATGAAGCATGACTTTAAAACGTGTCATGTCGAATTAAGATGGGGTTTGACTTATAAGTTATAAGCCCAGATTTAGGACTTGGATGTTTCCAATGTGGGACTTGTGGGGTCCCTTGTATCCTTAGTGTTCTTTTGTGGATGATGAGCACACCAGATTTCAACTGGATCAGCAACCTTGGCCCAGGCCCGCTGGACCTCTTACTCTCCCCACCGAAGCAAAGCCGTCCCTAGCTCTTATATCAATTGTCATAGCCCTGCCCAACTCAATATGATATTGCCCTCGCGTTATGTCAAGTTAAGACGGGTTTGACTTATAAGCCCAAGGTTAGGACTTGGATGTTTCTGATGTGGGACTTGTGGAGTCCCTTGTATCCTGGGTGTTCTTTGGCAGATGATGGGCACGCTGGATTTCAACCGGATCTGCCTCCTTGACCCAGGCCTGCTGGATCTCACAAAAAGTCAGTGGCGCAAAGTTACTCTGCATCGGGTTGTGAGCTGACACCTCTAAATTTGAATACAAGTTAGAATGCGGTTCTTGCACCTGCTGCCCACCTGCTGACCCTCAATAGGGGCCTCTGGACCCCCATTGGCCTGTGTAGTTGGTGCTCCCATGGAAGACAAGCTTTGAGGTTGCCTTGAATCGCAATCTTGAACTTATGGCAGGCATAATCCTTCAACAGGGTATCTTAAGTGGCAAAGTGACTTTGTTGCCATGATGCACTGACGGTCAGACTCATTCATTTTACAAATACTGGATAATAGTTTCATGAATTTGACCCATAAGCTTTTAATCTATCAATGCAAAAGAGAATGACAGGACATAATCTAAAAAAAAAAGAGCTTTTCCCCTTGGATTATGAATCATGAGTTCCACACATAGAACTTTACATACTGAACCCTATGACCTTTTGTTAGCTCTTAAGTATGAGAATTGTTTACATTGTGAAGCATGGCTCAAGAACATCTGTGTCCTTGTTGGCACAACAATTGTCACCAAAATTACTGTATCGCACCTAGTTGGGTTACTAGGAACTTCTTAAATGCTGAAAACTTTTGAGGAATACCTTTAATCACATCAAGACGGTCAACACCCAACATCACCTACCTCATCAGAACATCAGTGTGAAATATTCACTAGTATGAAATCTACCCTCATCAATAAGAAATAACTCCATCCATTTGCAGATTCAAAGGTTTAATTTGTCTCAGACATGAGTAACAAAACACCAACATTTTGATACAAAAAAAAGGGTAAGAGAAACAAGCTAAAACCCTAGCTGAAACCGGCATTTCATACAAAAAAACAGCCCAACTGATCACTATAAGCATTATAAATAATTTCATTAAAGGTTCATTCTAATAATAGTCATAGAGGCAATTGATTCTATCAGTTTAATCCTTCGAATGACTGAATCATGGCCCTACATGGGCCTTAAATGGATGTAACTTTTGAGTCTCAAGATTCTGTAATTTCTCTTTTGGAAATGGTTTTATGTTGACATACATGTTTCCTATATGCTGGATCACTATAACTCTAGCTGAAACCAGCATTTCATACAAAAGAACAGCCCAACCGATCACTATAAGCATTATAAATAATTTCATTAGAGGTTCAATCTAATAATAGTCATAGAGGCAATTGATTCTATCAGTTTAATCCTTCGAACCACTGAATCATGGCCCTACATGCGCCTTAAATGGATGTAACTATTGAGTCTTAGGATTCTGTAATTTCTCTTTCGGAAATGGTTTTATGTTGACATACATGTTTCCTCTATGCTTGTTCGTTTCTTGATGATATGGTCTACTTTGTTAAAATATTTTATTTTTCTATAATTACAGAGTTTTTCAAAGACCTAGTTAAATGTTTTCTATGATTATAGTGTCCTCACAAGTCAGAAAAAAATTTCTATCGGTAAACAAATTAACAGTTAATATTATTTTGAACTCATTATTACAATAGAAGCTTCTTTATTTTCTCACTGGTTCTGTAATACGAAAAGCAATAATTGACCGGAATAGCATGATATATTGAGCGCTGGGCTGCATGGTTATCGAATTCCCTAATATCAGAGTTGTTATACTTTCATCCCATATCAGTTCTATCTTGAATAAAATTTCCTTCCAAACTTTCTTTTTGCTTTTCGCTGTAGCTTTTGTATGTTGAATCCCAATCGTATTGCATGTTCATGTAAAAATTGATTGTTGGTTCTCATTTCAGGCAATTGATCATATCATTAATTCTGCCGCAAAATCAAACTACATGTCTGCTGGTCAGATAAATGTGCCAATCGTTTTCAGAGGGCCTAATGGTGCTGCTGCTGGAGTTGGTGCGCAACATTCCCAGGTGTGCTTCCCCGTTCTTTCCCTTTCTACATAAATGTATAAAGCTTTATCTAGGTGAACCATATGCACATAAGGATGGTCGGTCTGGTGAGTGGGTCCTAATCCCTGATCCATGGCCCTGAAGTTTTAATGGTGTTAAAAGGTATCATTTTTTTGGATTTCAATCCATTCTTGAGTAATGGTTGGATTAGTCTCGAGTTTTGACTTGTGGCAACTCAAGGGGGTAGTGTGTATGAGGGTTAAGGTGAATATAGGCCTCCCAAGTGACTTGAAAATAAGCTAGACTGCATGTGTCTTATATGCATATGGGTCTCACTTGAAATATTTCTTCTGTGTCTTTGTGCATGTGTGCATGCGTTTGTACTTGTATGTGTCTTTCACTCCATTCTTAATTGTTTAGAAGCTTGATTCATATTTACCAAATATGGGGCTTCTATATTTCTGAAGTATGATAAAAAAAAATCTCTAATCGTTTTAGTTTGTGGACTGTGTAAGGTATCTAAGCAGGCTTTTGAAAGTATTTGGTGAAAGACACATACAAGTGCACACGTGTGCATGTGTGCGCACTTGTATATGTCTTTCACTCCATTCTTAATGGTTTAGAAGCTTGATTCATTTACTGAATTTGGGGCTTCTATATTTCTATATAAGTATGATAAAGATCTCTATCAGTTTTAGCTTTTGTATTGTGTAATTTGAAAGTATTAGATATTACTATTGCCATTCAATAGTGGTCATGGAGTCCCACCCCCCACCCCCCCGGGGTTTATCTCCTGTGCAATTTTTGTCTGATCACAAAACTGATAATCTTTGGAAGGCCCCGGCAAGGGCCGTGTTACTGTGAACCTGGAGAAGTTGGCGTATAACCCCCTTCAGTACTCAACACTCTGAAATCTGAATGTGCTTCATTGAAATTGCTTATTACCGTTTATTAGCTCTGTTTTATCGGTATTGTGCACAAATGATGTAGTGACTTCTATGTTTGTTTTGGGGAAGTGCCAATTGCGTGGTTACGAAAATTGATGGATTGGTTTCTCCTTCTTTTGAGGTTTCTGAGATTCTGGACTGAGAATTAAGTGCTTAGCTACGATACATTTTGACAGCAAATAGGCTTCATACTCTGATAGAAAGTCATAAGCCAGGGCTCCTTACATGCTTCTTACACATTGGATTGTAATTTTACCCATGACTTGTTGCCTGATGCAGCAGCAACAATAGCTTCCGTGAGACATTCATGGGCCACACGTGGGACTCATTGATGCTTAAGAGTTTCTTAATTGTTATTAGTTTAATTATAGCAAAGTTGTATTTAGAATTAGTTTCTAATTTGGTTAGGATTTTGTTTCCTAGTTTGATTAGGGTTATTTCTTAGGAAAGCATATTTTATTATAAATAGAGCATTGCAGAGATCATTGATCTCAGATTAGAGAATTGAGTTAATAGAATTTTCCTGTTTGTGGGTTTATCGTTGGAGAGTTGCTTCTTCGATTGATTGTTCCCGAGTGAATCCTAATTGCGCCCCGGCACTTGCATCTTAACTCTAGATTGCATCAATTGGTATTAGCGCTACCCGATCGTCACGATCGTCGGCACGAGTACCCCTATCGGTCCATCCTAGTATCGTCATCACCCCTCGCTGCCAAACCCCAACCGCTGCCCAGATCCCATTCATAAAAGAATACCCAGTGTCCCAAACACTTGAAACCCATCTCGCCAAACCATTCCCAGACATCCAAAACCGTCACCGTTCCACCCCCTCCTCTTCCCAGTCCTAGAGTCTTCGTAGCCCCACACCAGGGAAAAAAAAAAAAAAATCCCAGCATAACCCTTACACATTCATGGGCCATAGTTGTGATATCTTGTTAGGTCGTCCATGGATATATGACAAGAATGGTACTAACGGAATGTGTGATAACACTTACACATTCATGCATGGTGGAAAGCAAGTAACACTGTCTTGTGAAGCTGGCACCACCAAAGAAAGGGTCGCGTTCTAGTCTCACCAAGGAAGCGTTTCAAGTGCACACTATCTACAAAAGCAACATAAAAAAGAAGAATCGAGTTCGAGGTCAAACTCTTTTTCAATTGGGGGAAAATGATGCAGCAACAACAATAGCTACCATGAGACATTCATGGGCCACACGTGGGACCCATTGATGCTTAAGAGTTTCTTAATTGTTGTTAGTTTAATTATAGCAAAGTTGTATTTAGAATTAGTTTCTAATTTGGTTAGGATTTTGTTTCCTAGTTTGATTAGGGTTATTTCTTAGGGAAGTATCTTTTATTATAAATAGAGCATTCTAGAGATCAATGATCTTAGATTAGAGAATTGAGTTAATAGAATTTTCATGTTTGTGGGTTTATCGTTGGAGAGTTGCTTCTTCGATTGATTGTTCCCGAGTGAACCCTAATTGTGCCCCGGCACTTGCATCCTAACCCTAGGTTGCATCATTGCCTGTCTCTTGTCCTTTTAGCACATTGTGCTCTACAGGCAAAAAAAAAAAAAAAAAAAAAAAGGTATTGTGTTTGGGGCAGAGTAAACAGCCCACCAATTGCACTTTGGTGCAGAGTAAACGACCACCAATTGAACAAATTAATTTTGTTGCTAATTAATGAATTAGCAGAACTGTCTTGTTAGTTTAAATGAGACATGTAAAAAAGTTGTGGGTAAGTAATGCAAATTGTAAGGGTAAAGAAAAAAAAAACTTGAAGATGGTGCTCATCTTTAAATTATTTTTCTGCAGTGTTATGCAGCTTGGTTTGCTTCCTGCCCGGGTTTGAAGGTTTTGTCCCCATATTCTTCAGAAGATGCTAGAGGATTGCTAAAAGCTGCTATTAGAGACCCTGATCCTGTAGTTTTCCTTGAAAATGAGTTGCTGTAAGTTCTGTTTGAAGTCTTTTTTGGTTCAAGACCGGATGTTTACGTGATTAATGTTCAATTTTTGACATGTTCTTTGCATGGCGTCCAGATATGGTGAGTCTTTCCCTGTTTCAGCAGAGGCTCTTGATTCAAGTTTCTGCCTTCCAATAGGAAAGGCTAAGGTATGCTTTTTTCAAGTGTACAAACATTTATCTACATCGTTGTAAGCTTTTTTCAAGTGTACAAACATTTATCTACATCGTTATAAAAAAAAAAAAACAGTTATCTACATCATCATCTTCATGAATTCACAGTAATTATTCTTGTGTTTGATGTCCTCCATTGACAGATTGAACGAGAAGGAAAGCATGTTACTATTACAGCTTTCTCGAAGATGGTTGGTTATGCTCTCCAGGTGTGTGGTGTTGTTTATTCTAACCTTGGGCATGATCAGTTAATATTTATGATCAGTTAGTTATCTCAGCAAGGATTGTTAATGTTCTGCACTTGCTGGTTGCTTTATAAATCTACTTGAACTGGAGTCAAATTTTCATGATGTTGTGATATAGGATGATATGGAAAAGAGAAAATGTGCCTATTTTGGTTTCTGCTTTCTGTGTCACTAAAGTTTGTTGCAGTGAAGCAGTAATTTAAAATACCACTAGAGGATAGTAATAGAAAATTAGAAATTTTGGGTTTACAAATGGGCCATGGCTTAGAGGTGATTTGGATCCCAATCATAGTTGGTAGAAGAATGCCTGAGGAGGTAAAAATTCAGGCAATAGGGCCCGAGTGTGATGGGATTATTTTTCTTCAACAAAGTGGGCACAGTGATATACAAGTTTCCTGGGCAATAGGCATTGAAAGTTGAAATCCAATCCTGACATTTTTAATCCCATTATTTTATTTTTTTGGTTCTGTTTGGATGTAGAGAAGTTAAACATCAGCTGAATCCTTGAGTGGTAGGACAAGTCTGAAACATCAGTTGAATATTTGAGAAGACGTCAATCAACTCTTGCTAAAATGGCAAAAGTTGAATTTTCTCATACGGGTGTCCACGAGCAACTATTTTCAAAAGTTGCAGGGACTAGGGGCTCATCTTTCTCCAAGTTAAAGGATTTAAAAAGTGGTTATCAAAAAAAGGATTTAAAAAGTGGCTTTAGATTTGAGAGAACCTGAGATTTCTCCTTTTTTATGCAAACAGCCATTGTCTGCTAGAATCTATATTAAGGGGCAGACATGTACTGGGGTCTCCAATTAATCAGCAAACTTGCCTTATTTTTAATTTTTATAAGGGAATGGTGATTAATTCAGCAAACACACACTGACACAATGCTTCCTTTGATTTTTTTTTTTGAAGGCGAGGTTCTTAAGCAATTGCTAATTGATGTTTTGATAGAACTCAATGTGCTAGCAACATTTTCTTTCTTTTTTTTTTTTTTTTTTTTTTTGTGTGTGTTTTATTCTTGCCCATGTTTGAATAGGTAGTAACTTGATATTTTCTTAATCATCTATTGAATATCTTGCTTTTCTTGTCACTGGACCTAATTTTACTCAGTTATATCCTTTCTGCTTGTTTAATGATTTTAAAGTGTATTTTTCAATGCGCAAGTGTTTATTATGAGTATGTAATTTGACATGAGGTTTTGCACCTTAACCCTTTTTTTTTTTTTTTAATGGTTACTGTCATTAAAAGGAGCAAACAGTACAAGAGAAAATTACTGAAAGCAAAACAGAGCGAAACAAGAAAACAAAAGAACCCTAAAAACAACCACCTAAGGCCCTGTCATATAGAAGGCCACCTCTTTCTAGTGGTACACAATTTGATTTAATGAATATCCCCTAAAAGAAGGAAGAATAGACACCCAAAAAGCTACTAAAAACTTCGATTTCTCTACCAAGTTGCTCTCATTACAAGCAATTCCTTCAAAACATCTCCTGTTTCTTTCCTTCCAAATCGTCCATATCACCGATAAAAATGACAACCGCCACATCACTTTGCCACTAGGGTCCCCAATTGGGGTTTTCCAAGCGTGGAAAAGCTCGGGGAGAGAATGAGGAAGGGCCCAGCAGCAATCAAACCCTCCTATTATGGCCATCCAGATCGTCTGAGCTGATTTACAATTGAGCAAGAGATGATCCATGGATTCTTCGCCCCTCAAGCACATAGGGCAGCCATTCACTATCTGCATCCCTCTCCTCCTCAAAAGATCCATCATGGGGATCCTCTTCCTAAGAGCAAGCCACCCGAATACAAGCACACTAGGAGGAGCTTCCATCTTCCAAATACCATATAGCCCGCTCCTTTCCCTGGGAATGTTTAGTATTGTCTTGAAGAAAGAAGACACTGAGAATGATCCATTCTTAGAGGCAATCCACACCCTATCATCTGCTCTGCCGTTTTGAATGGTTAAACTATTTAGGGAATTAAGTAGAGCAATGAACTGGGATTCTTCGTTGTCCTTCAGGTTCCTTCTAAATGTAGGACACCAAACCATCTGGCCTCCAGTAGTGCTCATGTACGAGCTAACCGTTGCTTCTTTGTTTTGAGCACACTTAAACAGATCTGGGTATTGAGAACACAACGCCCTTTCACCTATCCACCTGTCTTTCCATAAAATGATCTTCTCCCCCGTCCAATTTGGTACCTAATATTCTCCAAGAAAAGTCTATTAATCGAGAGGAATCCTTTCCAAATAGCAGATGAATTCCAAGGGGAATCCTGTACATCCCACCCATGCCTTGGTAGGTTTTATTTCCTTTCCAACACTTGTCTTTAAAGGCCTTGTGAACCGTCTCCAATCCTCCATAGCCATTTGCCCAAAAGGGCTTGATTCATCTTCTTTAGGGGTCTAACTCCGAGGCCTCCTTCTTCCTTCAACTTACAAATGGACTCCCAATCTACCAAGTGAAGCTTCTTCTTAGACTTGCACCATGCCATAAGAACTCTCTCTGCAGCCTTTTGAGCCTCTTTATAATGGAGGTCAGACATCTAAAAATGGAGAAGTAATAGACTAGCAAATTGGAGAGAACAAATTTGATGAGGGTAACCCTTCCTCCTATAGACAGGTAGTTTGCTTTCCATGTAGACAGCTTCCTCTCTACCCTCTCCACAACTGGGTTCCAAAGGGATTTAGTAACCTGCCCCGAACACAGCAACATGCCTAAGTATGAAATTGGAAGATCCCCAATCTTGCAACCCAAAATTTCTGAACATTTAAGGAGCATTCGCTTTTCTGTATGTAGACCAGTCACCTCACTCTTGGAAAAGTTGACTTTTAGCCCTGACACCGCTTCAAAGCATAGGATAGTGGCTTTAACATTTCTAACTTGATCTTCTTCTGCTCCACAGAATATAAGAGTATCATCAGCATACTGTAAGTGGTTGATAGCTGGGGAGTTTCTGGTCACTTTGAAGCCTTCGAACATTCCTGTGTTCACTGCCTTTTTTTATCATTCTTCCCATTGCTTCTGCTACAATTAGGAAGAGAAAAGGAGAGAGGGGATCCCCTTATCTAAGCCCCCTTCCAGCCTGGAAGTAGCCCTTAGGGGACCCATTCACCAAAATAGAGAACCAAACTGATGAGACACACTCTTGAATCCACCTCCTCCGCTTTTCCCCAAACCCCATTCTTCCTAACATGTACTGAAGGAATTTCCAGTCCACCCTATCATAAGCTTTCTCCAGGTCTAACTTGCATATGATCCCCGGGACCCTCTCCTTAAGTCTTGAGTGCACACATTCATTAGCCACCAAGATGTCATCTAAGATTTGCCTTCCCTCTACAAAAGCCCCTTGCTCACTGGAAATAATCTTCGGTAGAACCTTTTGTATTCTCCCTGCTAGAGCTTTGGTGAGGATTTTATAAAGGCATCCCAAAAGACTAATGGGCCTGTAGTCTTTGATGCCCGGTTCTCTTGCTTTCTTCGAGATTAACGCGATGAAAGATGCCCCCAATCCTTTGGACAATATACCCCTTTGCGAGAATTCCTCTACAAAATCCATCACTTCCTTCTTCACCATCTTCCAGAAGCGTTGAAAGAAGGCCATTGGAAAGCCATCTGGGCCTGGAGCCTTATCTCTTGCTAGATCAAAGACCACATGACGGACTTCCTCCTCTTCAAGATTCCTCTCTAGCCAATTCACCTCTTCTTCCTCAATAACTTCGAAGGCTATATTTCCCAAATTAGGTCTTTCCCAACCCTCATCAGTGTACAGCGACTGGAAGTAGCTTATAATGTGAGATATTATCTCCTCTTTTTTCTCCAACCTTTTCCTCCCATCCATCATGCTTATTACCCTATTAACCCTTCTTCTCGAAGATACCATTCCATGAACGAATTTTGTATTTTTATCCCCTTATTTTGGCCAATTGCATCTCGATCTTTGTTTCCATCTAATCTCCTCCTTCCTCAAACTTCTTTGTGGCTCTTCTTTTAAGTCCAACCTCTCCTTTTCTTCTTCCCAGGACAGCTGAACACTCTCCTCCTTACCATCTAAAGATTGGATTATTGCTAGAATTTTAGACTTTTGGTGCTTCACATCGCCGAAGTGCTCCTTTGCCCACGCCTTCATTTTGAATTGCAACAACTTCAATTTTGTGGCTAGCCTATGACCCACCCATCCCTCCACCCTTATCTCCTCCCACCACTTTTGAACCAGCCCAGTGAACTGCTCTTCCTCTAGCCACGTAAGTTCAAAGCGGAAGGGCGAAGGTCTCCATCTTTCACAATCCGAATCGAGCGGGATCGGGCAGTGATCTGAAACTGGCTTAGGCAAAGCTAGCTGGGTAACCTCTGGGTAGGTTTCCAACCTGTCTAAGGTGACCAAGAACCTATCCAGCTTGGACATGGCAGGAGTGCTCTAATGGTTAGACCAAGTAAAAGTAGCTCCACCCATTTGCAAGTCCACCAAAGAGTGATAGTTGATCTAGTCAGAGAAGCGCCTCATTTCTCCCGTTAGATTTTTACCTCTCAGTTTTTCACTGGGGAATCTAATTATATTCCAGTCCCCCCCAATGCACCATGCCCCACTCCATCTCCCCCTTATCATGTCCATCTCTCTCCAGAACTCCTCCCTCCTATGGCTGTTATTAGGACCATAAACTGAGGTCAGAAGCCATTTGTTATTGTTCTGAAGGTCTTCCATCAAAACTGAGAGGGAAAAGGCATCCGCCCAACTTCATTTCACTGAAAGTATTCTCGTGTCCCATAGAGTCAGCAACCCACTTGCAACACCCACTGCTTCTACCGCTACCCAATCCACTTGCCTCCTTCCCCAGACCTGTTTCACTACCCTTTCAGAGACTTCTTTCAATTTTGATTCTTGCAGGAAAACTATTTGAGCCTTCTGACCCCTGATCATCTCTTTCACCTCCAGCCCACGGAGATTCCATGAGAGCACCTTCATTTAAATATTGGAATACTCCCCTGAATTTTCCCACCTTTCTTCTGGGCAGTACCATCCTCTGACTCCTTTGATTTGGATTTGTCATAATTAATTGAACAGTTCAAATTGTTCAATTCCCTAACCCCTTTCCTTGTGGACTTGCTTCCCTTCCTTTCTATTCAGTTCTGGCTCTCCCTTCTTTGAACCAAATTCACTAACGGATTCCATTCTTCTGCTATCCCCTCGGACTTGGCACAGTGAATAATTTTCTGAGGTGACCAGTGCTTGTCGCCAGTCTCTTCTTCCCCATTGGAGCTCCCCTCTTGCCTGTTTTGCACCTTAACCTTAGTGCACCTAATTTGCACTGTTGTAACTTAGGCCAGCTGTTGTTGATTCAGACCATTACCCTGATTGGCCCAAAACGAGCCTTTCTATCCGTTATTCAAAATTCCATATATATTCTTTCCATTGATTTTGGATCTTTGCTGCGTTTCCTTTTTTATGAGGCTGTCAGTGAAAGGGTTGTGTTTGAGATGGGTGAAAGTTGTGGCTCATCACTGCTTGCCTAACCAGGTCAATATTCTGGATCACCAAAACATGGGCACATCTACAAATGCAAACCTCAAGGATTTCGTATTTCGTTTTTTATGAGGTTACCAATACATCATGCACCTCACCATGTCCATTGAATAAACAAAACATGGCCCTCACATGTACAAATAAGCTGTAGGATATTATACAAAACCCAGGTCAAGTCTCAAGTAGTTCCTCCTTGTCAACATCATACTTCATTTATGTTTATGGTTTTCTTGCTTCTCTACTTAGAAGTTTTCTCAGAACTCATGGTTGAGTTGTGGCAAGTTTTACGCCGGCTGGCACCTACTTAGCACAACCCTCATCTCTTTACCTGAGCTTGGGGACCAGTAAAAACTGGCGGAGTTTTGCTTCTCTACTTGACTTGCACATGGTTGTTCTGATTAACATACAATAAACTCATGTTTAGTAATTTAATTTATCAAACATTATGATCAATTGCCATGCATGCACTATGTTCCAGTTTGATGAATCACTCGGTAGGAAATGCTTTTGCTTTTTATTCAAGTTCTGAGTCTTATGGCACTTTTTGTTATTTTCTCTTTCTCTCTCAAGCCTACAATTTAGAAAACTAGGGGTTGCTTCTTTCCGTTTCTCCTTTAAGTAACTATTATGTGGATATTTCCAGGCTGCAGAGATACTTGCCAAGGAAGGAATCAGCGCCGAGGTGAAAATTGGAAATCCCAAACTTCTAATGTTGTTGCAGAATGAAATCGAAGTGCATGAAATTCCTGCTCCACCTCTAAACATAATCGATGTTGTCGATGCAGGTTATAAATCTTCGTTCGATTAGGCCTCTTGACAGAGATACTATTAATGCTTCTGTCAGGAAAACCAACAGATTAGTGACACTTGAAGAAGGATTTCCGCAACATGGTGTTGGTGCTGAAATCTGGTTTGCTTCTGCCATATTGACCAAACACTTCGTATTTATTTAGTTGTTCTTTGGACGGGCATTTTTCATCTTTCATTCAAAGAAAAGAAATGGTCATTTTTCATCATACAAGTGTCTCTTTGAACAGTACGTCTGTTATTGAGGAGAGCTTTGAGTATCTTGATGCACCAGTTGAGAGGATTGCTGGAGCAGATGTACCCATGCCTTACGCAGCAAATCTTGAGAGGATGGCTGTACCCCAGGTTTGTTGTCCTTTGGTTCTTTGGCCTGCTGCTACTTATGTTCTCTGGCATTCTCATACGGTTGCGACAATACTGTGAATTTCTTCTTTGGAAAGAATAGGGTCATGTGCCACATCAAACTTAGGAGTCCTATAAGCCATTTGATCACATGTGAGGCCAAGAGTTTGGCACTTCCAGTTGTTGATCTGCTTGGTGCCTCTATGGATAAGGACGGACCAAATGTCTTCCCCAGTAGAAGATTCTAATGCTCAATCCTTGGCCTTTTCCTCTCCCCTTTGCTGTTCTATTCCCCAAGCTGTCTACTTAAAGCCTGACGTAGGAGACAAAGCCTGACGTAGGAGATTTCTTTCCTTCTTCATTTTTTGGGGGAAAAGTGGCTGAGATTTATTCAAAGATGGAAAATAATAAAACGAGGATATCGCTTGGATCATCACAATGCCAGCATCAGCCTCACCAACCACTAATAGGAAAAATATTAAATTGCCCAACTGTATCGTTAAAGGAAACTGCTGCACTACCTTTTTGGCAAGTCACCATCTCTCCCTACCGCGCTATTGAGCCAACATCAAAATGCCGTCCTAAAGGGCAACCCAACAAAATGCAAATTTTTTCAGAGAAAGCATTAATCTACCATAAGGATGCCAACATTGTATGGATCCTTGACTCTTTAACTCCACAGCTTAGGAACAAAATGCCCTACTGGTTGGAGTTTTGAAATTGGCTTCCCCTCTGGGATTAATGCACTAACGAAGAAGCTTTTTTGGTCGCTGATTCAATGTGCTCCCCTCATGATCTCTAAACTGAAAAGCTTAATATTCCTTGGCTTTGGAGTATTTGTATCATTTAATCTATAGCTGATTGTCGGGGCACTCATCATTCACTATGGCTCTTGCCAGATTAGTGTTGTCATTACCAAACATGCATCCCACTCGGACACGGGCATTATTCTGCTCCTATACATTGTGTCCCTATAAATGAATGATTTGCACTCAAAAACATTGGGCGCATTTGAGGTATCACAAGAAAATATGCATTTGCTGAGGCGCTGGACACTATGCACTTCCTATTTGAGCTGACTTGAATTTTGAAAGTCTTTTTAATGAATGTCAACCTGAGCTCGTCTTTTCCTTCAGGTTGATGACATTGTTCGGGCAGCAAAACGGGCGTGCTACAGAGCTGTTCCTGTTGCTGCAGTTGCTTAGGTTAAAGTGGTTCATCTCTGAAGGTCTACTGTTTTTCTACGTGTTCACTGTCGCCATTTTGCCTTGTCCGTATGTTTTTTGAGTTCCAATGGTAGAAAAAGAAATTCTCAGCTGCCAAGTGCTGATTTCCTGATTCATTTAAAGCAACCCCTTGGTTTCAGATCTTCAGAAATGTCACGTCCTTGAAAAGAAGGGATCTATATTTTTTCCATCAGTTGGAAGATTGCTCATCAGTTATCAATAATATCGTTTTGGACATTGTGATTCAGTTGGGAGCTGAGTCACAAATTTCACAGATACTAATATTACATTAGTTTTGAGATTTCTATAAAATGGCATTTTCCTGATAATATGGCTTATTGTCAAAGATAATCACCAAAGTTAACGTGATAAAATTAAATTTCACGATAATAACCATAGAAAAATAGTGAAAGTTGTCAGAAAAAATGAAATATGACCTTTTTATTTTTATTTTGTTTTTGGTTATTCCTATTTTGTGGCCTTTTCTGATTGCTTCTGTTCCCTGTCTGTATCTTACTTTTTACGGCCTCTCAGGTATTTTATTTGTCCTTTGTTCCTCTTCTTGAACCTTTTTTTCTGTGTATTTCAGAAGATGCCTTGTTTATTCTACTTTTGTTTACCTTTTTTTTGTACAATTTTAATTATTTAGGGCTTTTGCATGGAATTGAATTCTTAGGAAATTTGAGATATGTATTTTCTAGAATTGGTCAAAATTGAAGAAACTAAGGTGGGGTTCCATAGATGTCCATCAATAATCGCCCCTTCGATAGAATTGAATTAAGCAGGCATGGACGCTGAGTACACACAGTTGTCACCCTAATGAATCAAATCCCTCACAAGTCAGGTTTCATCTCCATCTTCATCTTATATCCTCTCCCCTCTCCTCATAATATCCCTATGATGGAAACCATTTACCATGAAGTCCCTAGTAATTGAATTATATGCAAACAAATGGGCCCTTACAGCCAGGAAGCAACTAATACTCATTAACTGTTAATCTATGAATAATTAGTATGAGAACTTTTCAGGAACTGTCTAAGCCTACAGGGTACCCCAGCCCCTCTGTGATCCTCTATTACTTTCTCACAAAACTACTGCCAGTTGCCATCAGGCCAAATTTGATAGTCATTCATTCAAGTTTTGTAGATATCTTCTATTGTTTGAGTTTATCTGATAATGGCCAAGGTTTTGATAACTTGAGTCTCCCAAAACAGTACCTTTTGTGAATTGTGATCGGGTTGTTCTTATGGTTTTGCACACAAGTAGGTAGCATGGAAAAGACCCAAGTCCAAAGATTGTTTGAATTTTGATTGTATAGAGGTTAATAAATGAATTTGATCTTTTACTTATTATGATAACTAACTAAGAGAAGCATTGGAAGAGCGTCCCATTTTTTGTGCTTGCCATTTTTTCTGCCGTGTGATTTTGTTCCCTGGAGAGAGGGAAAAAGTTGAATGGAGGTTGACATTGTATCAATGGTGTGCAGAATTCCAGCACTGTGCAAAATGTTTGCAGACGTGGAGGAATTGAGGAAGTCAGAAGTAATGTTATATTGTGGGCTTAACAAAGAATTTGTTAAAAAGTGAAACCCTGAAAAGCTGAAGGTGGATGAACCAGGACCTCAGTAGTTGGAAGATGATGGTAGTCTAAGGATGAGTCACATCCACCGTTGCTATTCGTCTTGTATGATCCAAAACTTTAGTAATTCCTTTTATTTTTCTTTATAGATAATTTTCTTAATAAACTAAACCGGATCTAGGCTTGAATCCACCATAGTTCTGCCCTGAAATGGAAACTTTGCATTCTTACACTCAAGTCAGCTCAAGCTTTGGTATCTTTACTTACGAGTGCACAACAAGGTGAATGCAAAAGGCGCGGATTAGAAATCTTGCACCGCCTCATGGGTTCTGTTGTTGTCAAGTGGTCGGTGTGGCCGTCCATTGCTCGGGGGGGGGGGGGGGGGGGGGGGGGGCGGGGGGGGCACATGGGGGTCCTACGAGACACTAATAAAAAAAAAAGGGTGCCGAATCATGTGATGAATCCGAGGGGGGGGGGGCCACATGGGGGTCCTACGAGACACTAATAAAAAAAAAAGGGTGCCGAATCATGTGATGAATCCGACCACCAAATCCAATTTTAGTGAAATCCAGTCCAGAACATATCCAATTGGCAAGGGACATTATCATATCATTTAACCATTTGGATTTCCTCTCATGAATATTTGTACTTGAAATAGAGGTAAGAAGATTGGTATTGCCATTATTTACATGTGGAACACAAATTAAATGCATGGTAACGCATCCCACGTACGTATCCACCACCTTGAAGATCTTATATCTCTCCATTTCTCTACCTATACCATTCCATTCCAAATCTTCAATTCCGTCTCCTTCTCCCTCTTCTTATAGTCTGTCTTCTTGCCATGGCTTCAAATGCAACTGATGAAATAGCCTTTGATTTCAGACCGTACTTCATTCTCTACAAAGACGGCCATGTGGATCGCCTAACTGAGAACGACTTCGTCCCTCCATCTCTTAATCCTGAAGGCGTCTCCTCCAAAGACGTCGCAATCATACCTGAGTTGGGCGTCTCCGCCCGTCTCTTCCTCCCCAAACTCGATGCTGGTGACCCTCATCGAAAGCTCCCAATACTTGTTTACTTCCACGGCGGAGGCTTCTGCTTTGTCTCTGCCTTCTGTAGCCTTGTTCACGGCTACCTCACCTCCATTGTCACAGAGGCCAATGTCATCGCCGTCTCGATCGACTTCAGGCGATTCCCCGAGCACACTCTTCCTGCTGCCTACGATGATTGTTGGGCTGCCCTCCAATGGGTCGCCTCCCACTCCGCCGGCGAAGCTGAGCCCTGGCTGTCGGAGCATGGCGACTTTGACCGCATCACCATTATCGGTGATAGCGCCGGCGGCAACATTGTCCACAACATGGCAATGCGTGCAGGCCGGGAAGAAGTGGGCCGCGGGGTGAAGCTCGACGGTGCAATCTTTGGCCACCCGTACTTCTGCGGGGCAGAGGCAGTCGGAGACGAGGTGAAGTACCCGGAGAAGAAGGCTCAAGGGGACTACATTTGGATGCTGACCAACCCGACTACCGTGGGCTTGGATGACCCACAAATCAACCCGATAGCAGTGGGTGGGCCGAGCCTGTCGGGTTTGGGGTGTGCCCGTGTGCTGTTGTGCGTGGCAGGGAATGACATTCTTAGAGATCGAGGGCTACTTTACTATGAACGGTTGCGATCGAGCGGGTGGAAAGGAACGGTGGAGCTGTTGGAGAGTGAAGCAGAGGAACATGTCTTCCACCTTTACAATCCAACTCGAGAGAATGCAAGGATTATAATGCCGCACATTGTCTCATTTCTGAATTGAGAAGAGTCCATGCCTAGATCTCGATGAAAATATATGAACAATGGAATCTGTATCCAAAGCTTACCTATGAAAACTCAATAAAAATCCAAATCTTCCAATGCCAGAAACTCTGCTGCTATGTGTCTTATTTTGAAACGCTGTAGAGAACACCATATTGAAGAAGTGAGAAAAGATTTGGACCCAAATTACCAATATAGTAAGTCAACCCCTACTACCCAAACATATCAGGGCAGTCTGAGGCTGGGGGTCCTACGAGACACTAATAAAAAAAAAAAGGGTGCCGAATCATGTGATGAATCCGACCACCAAATCCAATTTTAGTGAAATCCAGTCCAGAACATATCCAATTGGCAAGGGACATTATCATATCATTTAACCATTTGGATTTCCTCTCATGAATATTTGTACTTGAAATAGAGGTAAGAAGATTGGTATTGCCATTATTTACATGTGGAACACAAATTAAATGCATGGTAACGTATCCCACGTACGTATCCACCACCTTGAAGATCTTATATCTCTCCATTTCTCTACCTATACCATTCCATCCCAAATCTTCTATTCCGTCTCCTTCTCCCTCTTCTTATAGTCTGTCTTCTTGCCATGGCTTCAAATGCAACTGATGAAATAGCCTTTGATTTCAGACCGTACTTCATTCTCTACAAAGACGGCCATGTGGATCGCCTAACTGAGAACGACTTCGTCCCTCCATCTCTTAATCCTGAAGGCGTCTCCTCCAAAGACGTCGCAATCATACCTGAGTTGGGCGTCTCCGCCCGTCTCTTCCTCCCCAAACTCGATGCTGGTGACCCTCATCGAAAGCTCCCAATACTTGTTTACTTCCACGGCGGAGGCTTCTGCTTTGTCTCTGCCTTCTGCAGCCTTGTTCACGGCTACCTCACCTCCATTGTCACAGAGGCCAATGTCATCGCCGTCTCGATCGACTTCAGGCGATTCCCCGAGCACACTCTTCCTGCTGCCTACGATGATTGTTGGGCTGCCCTCCAATGGGTCGCCTCCCACTCCGCCGGCGAAGCTGAGCCCTGGCTGTCGGAGCATGGCGACTTTGACCGCATCACCATTATCGGTGATAGCGCCGGCGGCAACATTGTCCACAACATGGCAATGCGTGCAGGCCGGGAAGAAGTGGGCCGCGGGGTGAAGCTCGACGGTGCAATCTTTGGCCACCCGTACTTCTGCGGGGCAGAGGCAGTCGGAGACGAGGTGAAGTACCCGGAGAAGAAGGCTCAAGGGGACTACATTTGGATGCTGACCAACCCGACTACCGTGGGCTTGGATGACCCACAAATCAACCCGATAGCAGTGGGTGGGCCGAGCCTGTCGGGTTTGGGGTGTGCCCGTGTGCTGTTGTGCGTGGCAGGGAATGACATTCTTAGAGATCGAGGGCTACTTTACTATGAACGGTTGCGATCGAGCGGGTGGAAAGGAACGGTGGAGCTGTTGGAGAGTGAAGGAGAGGAACACGTCTTCCACCTTTACAATCCAACTCGAGAGAATGCAAGGATTATAATGCCGCACATTGTCTCATTTCTGAATTGAGAAGAGTCCATGCCTAGATCTCGATGAAAATATATGAACAATGGAATCTGTATCCAAAGCTTACCTATGAAAACTCAATAAAAATCCAAATCTTCCAATGCCAGAAACTCTGCTGCTATGTGTCTTATTTTGAAACGCTGTAGAGAACACCATATTGAAGAAGTGAGAAAAGATTTGGACCCAAATTACCAATATAGTAAGTCAACCCCTACTACCCAAACATATCAGGGCAGTCTGAGGCTGGGGGTCCTACGAGACACTAATAAAAAAAAAAAGGGTGCCGAATCATGTGATGAATCCGACCACCAAATCCAATTTTAGTGAAATCCAGTCCAGAACATATCCAATTGGCAGGGGACATTATCATATCATTTAACCATTTGGATTTCCTCTCATGAATATTTGTACTTGAAATAGAGGTAAGAAGATTGGTATTGCCATTATTTACATGTGGAACACAAATTAAATGCATGGTAACGGATCCCACGTACGTATCCACCACCTTGAAGATCTTATATCTCTCCATTTCTCTACCTATACCATTCCATCCCAAATCTTCTATTCCGTCTCCTTCTCCCTCTTCTTATAGTCTGTCTTCTTGCCATGGCTTCAAATGCAACTGATGAAATAGCCTTTGATTTCAGACCGTACTTCATTCTCTACAAAGACGGCCATGTGGATCGCCTAACTGAGAACGACTTCGTCCCTCCATCTCTTAATCCTGAAGGCGTCTCCTCCAAAGACGTCGCAATCATACCTGAGTTGGGCGTCTCCGCCCGTCTCTTCCTCCCCAAACTCGATGCTGGTGACCCTCATCGAAAGCTCCCAATACTTGTTTACTTCCACGGCGGAGGCTTCTGCTTTGTCTCTGCCTTCTGCAGCCTTGTTCACGGCTACCTCACCTCCATTGTCACAGAGGCCAATGTCATCGCCGTCTCGGTCGACTTCAGGCGATTCCCGGAGCACACTCTTCCTGCTGCCTACGATGATTGTTGGGCTGCCCTCCAATGGGTCGCCTCCCACTCCGCCGGCGAAGCTGAGCCCTGGCTGTCGGAGCATGGCGACTTTGACCGCATCACCATTATCGGTGATAGCGCCGGCGGCAACATTGTCCACAACATGGCAATGCGTGCAGGCCGGGAAGAACTGGGCCACGGGGTGAAGCTCGACGGTGCAATCTTTGGCCACCCGTACTTCTGCGGGGCAGAGGCAGTCGGAGACGAGGTGAAGTACCCGGAGAAGAAGGCTCAAGGGGACTACATTTGGATGCTGACCAACCCGACTACCGTGGGCTTGGATGACCCACAAATCAACCCGATAGCAGTGGGTGGGCCGAGCCTGTCGGGTTTGGGGTGTGCCCGTGTACTGTTGTGCGTGGCAGGGAATGACATTCTTAGAGATCGAGGGCTACTTTACTATGAACGGTTGCGATCGAGCGGGTGGAAAGGAACGGTGGAGCTGTTGGAGAGTGAAGGAGAGGAACACGTCTTCCACCTTTACAATCCAACTCGAGAGAATGCAAGGATTATAATGCCGCACATTGTCTCATTTCTGAATTGAGAAGAGTCCATGCCTAGATCTCGATGAAAATATATGAACAATGGATTCTGTATACAAAGCTTACCTATGAAAACTCAATAAAAATCCAAATCTTCCAATGCCAGAAACTCTGCTGCTATGTGTCTTATTTTGAAACGCTGTAGAGAACACCATATTGAAGAAGTGAGAAAAGATTTGGACCCAAATTACCAATATAGTAAGTCAACCCCTACTACCCAAACATATCAGGGCAGTCTGAGGCTGGGGGTCCTACGAGACACTAATAAAAAAAAAAAGGGTGCCGAATCATGTGATGAATCCGACCACCAAATCCAATTTTAGTGAAATCCAGTCCAGAACATATCCAATTGGCAGGGGACATTATCATATCATTTAACCATTTGGATTTCCTCTCATGAATATTTGTACTTGAAATAGAGGTAAGAAGATTGGTATTGCCATTATTTACATGTGGAACACAAATTAAATGCATGGTAACGGATCCCACGTACGTATCCACCACCTTGAAGATCTTATATCTCTCCATTTCTCTACCTATACCATTCCATCCCAAATCTTCTATTCCGTCTCCTTCTCCCTCTTCTTATAGTCTGTCTTCTTGCCATGGCTTCAAATGCAACTGATGAAATAGCCTTTGATTTCAGACCGTACTTCATTCTCTACAAAGACGGCCATGTGGATCGCCTAACTGAGAACGACTTCGTCCCTCCATCTCTTAATCCTGAAGGCGTCTCCTCCAAAGACGTCGCAATCATACCTGAGTTGGGCGTCTCCGCGCGTCTCTTCCTCCCCAAACTCGATGCTGGTGACCCTCATCGAAAGCTCACAATACTTGTTTACTTCCACGGCGGAGGCTTCTGCTTTGTCTCTGCCTTCTGCAGCCTTGTTCACGGCTACCTCACCTCCATTGTCACAGAGGCCAATGTCATCGCCGTCTCGATCGACTTCAGGCGATTCCCCGAGCACACTCTTCCTGCTGCCTACGATGATTGTTGGGCTGCCCTCCAATGGGTCGCCTCCCACTCCGCCGGCGAAGCTGAGCCCTGGCTGTCGGAGCATGGCGACTTTGACCGCATCACCATTATCGGTGATAGCGCCGGCGGCAACATTGTCCACAACATGGCAATGCGTGCAGGCCGGGAAGAAGTGGGCCGCGGGGTGAAGCTCGACGGTGCAATCTTTGGCCACCCGTACTTCTGCGGGGCAGAGGCAGTCGGAGACGAGGTGAAGTACCCGGAGAAGAAGGCTCAAGGGGACTACATTTGGATGCTGACCAACCCGACTACCGTGGGCTTGGATGACCCACAAATCAACCCGATAGCAGTGGGTGGGCCGAGCCTGTCGGGTTTGGGGTGTGCCCGTGTGCTGTTGTGCGTGGCAGGGAATGACATTCTTAGAGATCGAGGGCTACTTTACTATGAACGGTTGCGATCGAGCGGGTGGAAAGGAACGGTGGAGCTGTTGGAGAGTGAAGGAGAGGAACACGTCTTCCACCTTTACAATCCAACTCGAGAGAATGCAAGGATTATAATGCCGCACATTGTCTCATTTCTGAATTGAGAAGAGTCCATGCCTAGATCTCGATGAAAATATATGAACAATGGATTCTGTATACAAAGCTTACCTATGAAAACTCAATAAAAATCCAAATCTTCCAATGCCAGAAACTCTGCTGCTATGTGTCTTATTTTGAAACGCTGTAGAGAACACCATATTGAAGAAGTGAGAAAAGATTTGGACCCAAATTACCAATATAGTAAGTCAACCCCTACTACCCAAACATATCAGGGCAGTCTGAGGCTGGGGGTCCTACGAGACACTAATAAAAAAAAAATGGGTGCCGAATCATGTGATGAATCCGACCACCAAATCCAATTTTAGTGAAATCCAGTCCAGAACATATCCAATTGGCAGGGGACATTATCATATCATTTAACCATTTGGATTTCCTCTCATGAATATTTGTACTTGAAATAGAGGTAAGAAGATTGGTATTGCCATTATTTACATGTGGAACACAAATTAAATGCATGGTAACGGATCCCACGTACGTATCCACCACCTTGAAGATCTTATATCTCTCCATTTCTCTACCTATACCATTCCATCCCAAATCTTCTATTCCGTCTCCTTCTCCCTCTTCTTATAGTCTGTCTTCTTGCCATGGCTTCAAATGCAACCGATGAAATAGCCTTTGATTTCAGACCGTACTTCATTCTCTACAAAGACGGCCATGTGGATCGCCTAACTGAGAACGACTTCGTCCCTCCATCTCTTAATCCTGAAGGCGTCTCCTCCAAAGACGTCGCAATCATACCTGAGTTGGGCGTCTCCGCGCGTCTCTTCCTCCCCAAACTCGATGCTGGTGACCCTCATCGAAAGCTCACAATACTTGTTTACTTCCACGGCGGAGGCTTCTGCTTTGTCTCTGCCTTCTGCAGCCTTGTTCACGGCTACCTCACCTCCATTGTCACAGAGGCCAATGTCATCGCCGTCTCGATCGACTTCAGGCGATTCCCCGAGCACACTCTTCCTGCTGCCTACGATGATTGTTGGGCTGCCCTCCAATGGGTCGCCTCCCACTCCGCCGGCGAAGCTGAGCCCTGGCTGTCGGAGCATGGCGACTTTGACCGCATCACCATTATCGGTGATAGCGCCGGCGGCAACATTGTCCACAACATGGCAATGCGTGCAGGCCGGGAAGAAGTGGGCCGCGGGGTGAAGCTCGACGGTGCAATCTTTGGCCACCCGTACTTCTGCGGGGCAGAGGCAGTCGGAGACGAGGTGAAGTACCCGGAGAAGAAGGCTCAAGGGGACTACATTTGGATGCTGACCAACCCGACTACCGTGGGCTTGGATGACCCACAAATCAACCCGATAGCAGTGGGTGGGCCGAGCCTGTCGGGTTTGGGGTGTGCCCGTGTGCTGTTGTGCGTGGCAGGGAATGACATTCTTAGAGATCGAGGGCTACTTTACTATGAACGGTTGCGATCGAGCGGGTGGAAAGGAACGGTGGAGCTGTTGGAGAGTGAAGCAGAGGAACATGTCTTCCACCTTTACAATCCAACTCGAGAGAATGCAAGGATTATAATGCCGCACATTGTCTCATTTCTGAATTGAGAAGAGTCCATGCCTAGATCTCGATGAAAATATATGAACAATGGAATCTGTATCCAAAGCTTACCTATGAAAACTCAATAAAAATCCAAATCTTCCAATGCCAGAAACTCTGCTGCTATGTGTCTTATTTTGAAACGCTGTAGAGAACACCATATTGAAGAAGTGAGAAAAGATTTGGACCCAAATTACCAATATAGTAAGTCAACCCCTACTACCCAAACATATCAGGGCAGTCTGAGGCTGGGGGTCCTACGAGACACTAATAAAAAAAAAAAGGGTGCCGAATCATGTGATGAATCCGACCACCAAATCCAATTTTAGTGAAATCCAGTCCAGAACATATCCAATTGGCAAGGGACATTATCATATCATTTAACCATTTGGATTTCCTCTCATGAATATTTGTACTTGAAATAGAGGTAAGAAGATTGGTATTGCCATTATTTACATGTGGAACACAAATTAAATGCATGGTAACGTATCCCACGTACGTATCCACCACCTTGAAGATCTTATATCTCTCCATTTCTCTACCTATACCATTCCATCCCAAATCTTCTATTCCGTCTCCTTCTCCCTCTTCTTATAGTCTGTCTTCTTGCCATGGCTTCAAATGCAACTGATGAAATAGCCTTTGATTTCAGACCGTACTTCATTCTCTACAAAGACGGCCATGTGGATCGCCTAACTGAGAACGACTTCGTCCCTCCATCTCTTAATCCTGAAGGCGTCTCCTCCAAAGACGTCGCAATCATACCTGAGTTGGGCGTCTCCGCCCGTCTCTTCCTCCCCAAACTCGATGCTGGTGACCCTCATCGAAAGCTCCCAATACTTGTTTACTTCCACGGCGGAGGCTTCTGCTTTGTCTCTGCCTTCTGCAGCCTTGTTCACGGCTACCTCACCTCCATTGTCACAGAGGCCAATGTCATCGCCGTCTCGGTCGACTTCAGGCGATTCCCTGAAAGCACTCTTCCTGCTGCCTACGATGATTGTTGGGCTGCCCTCCAATGGGTCGCCTCCCACTCCGCCGGCGAAGCTGAGCCCTGGCTGTCGGAGCATGGCGACTTTGACCGCATCACCATTATCGGTGATAGCGCCGGCGGCAACAATGTCCACAACATGGCAATGCGTGCAGGCCGGGAAGAAGTGGGCCGCGGGGTGAAGCTCGACGGTGCAATCATTGGCCACCCGTACTTCTGCGGGGCAGAGGCAGTCGGAGACGAGGTGAAGTACCCGGAGAAGAAGGCTCAAGGGGACTACATTTGGATGCTGACCAACCCGACTACCGTGGGCTTGGATGACCCACAAATCAACCCGATAGCAGTGGGTGGGCCGAGCCTGTCGGGTTTGGGGTGTGCCCGTGTGCTGTTGTGCGTGGCAGGGAATGACATTCTTAGAGATCGAGGGCTACTTTACTATGAACGGTTGCGATCGAGCGGGTGGAAAGGAACGGTGGAGCTGTTGGAGAGTGAAGCAGAGGAACATGTCTTCCACCTTTACAATCCAACTCGAGAGAATGCAAGGATTATAATGCCGCACATTGTCTCATTTCTGAATTGAGAAGAGTCCATGCCTAGATCTCGATGAAAATATATGAACAATGGATTCTGTATACAAAGCTTACCTATGAAAACTCAATAAAAATCCAAATCTTCCAATGCCAGAAACTCTGCTGCTATGTGTCTTATTTTGAAACGCTGTAGAGAACACCATATTGAAGAAGTGAGAAAAGATTTGGACCCAAATTACCAATATAGTAAGTCAACCCCTACTACCCAAACATATCAGGGCAGTCTGAGGCTGGGGGTCCTACGAGACACTAATAAAAAAAAAAAGGGTGCCGAATCATGTGATGAATCCGACCACCAAATCCAATTTTAGTGAAATCCAGTCCAGAACATATCCAATTGGCAGGGGACATTATCATATCATTTAACCATTTGGATTTCCTCTCATGAATATTTGTACTTGAAATAGAGGTAAGAAGATTGGTATTGCCATTATTTACATGTGGAACACAAATTAAATGCATGGTAACGGATCCCACGTACGTATCCACCACCTTGAAGATCTTATATCTCTCCATTTCTCTACCTATACCATTCCATCCCAAATCTTCTATTCCGTCTCCTTCTCCCTCTTCTTATAGTCTGTCTTCTTGCCATGGCTTCAAATGCAACTGATGAAATAGCCTTTGATTTCAGACCGTACTTCATTCTCTACAAAGACGGCCATGTGGATCGCCTAACTGAGAACGACTTCGTCCCTCCATCTCTTAATCCTGAAGGCGTCTCCTCCAAAGACGTCGCAATCATACCTGAGTTGGGCGTCTCCGCCCGTCTCTTCCTCCCCAAACTCGATGCTGGTGACCCTCATCGAAAGCTCCCAATACTTGTTTACTTCCACGGCGGAGGCTTCTGCTTTGTCTCTGCCTTCTGCAGCCTTTTTCACGGCTACCTCACCTCCATTGTCACAGAGGCCAATGTCATCGCCGTCTCGGTCGACTTCAGGCGATTCACCGAGCACACTCTTCCTGCTGCCTACGATGATTGTTGGGCTGCCCTCCAATGGGTCGCCTCCCACTCCGCCGGCGAAGCTGAGCCCTGGCTGTCGGAGCATGGCGACTTTGACCGCATCACCATTATCGGTGATAGCGCCGGCGGCAACATTGTCCACAACATGGCAATGCGTGCAGGCCGGGAAGAAGTGGGCCGCGGGGTGAAGCTCGACGGTGCAATCTTTGGCCACCCGTACTTCTGCGGGGCAGAGGCAGTCGGAGACGAGGTGAAGTACCCGGAGAAGAAGGCTCAAGGGGACTACATTTGGATGCTGACCAACCCGACTACCGTGGGCTTGGATGACCCACAAATCAACCCGATAGCAGTGGGTGGGCCGAGCCTGTCGGGTTTGGGGTGTGCCCGTGTGCTGTTGTGCGTGGCAGGGAATGACATTCTTAGAGATCGAGGGCTACTTTACTATGAACGGTTGCGATCGAGCGGGTGGAAAGGAACGGTGGAGCTGTTGGAGAGTGAAGGAGAGGAACACGTCTTCCACCTTTACAATCCAACTCGAGAGAATGCAAGGATTATAATGCCGCACATTGTCTCATTTCTGAATTGAGAAGAGTCCATGCCTAGATCTCGATGAAAATATATGAACAATGGATTCTGTATACAAAGCTTACCTATGAAAACTCAATAAAAATCCAAATCTTCCAATGCCAGAAACTCTGCTGCTATGTGTCTTATTTTGAAACGCTGTAGAGAACACCATATTGAAGAAGTGAGAAAAGATTTGGACCCAAATTACCAATATAGTAAGTCAACCCCTACTACCCAAACATATCAGGGCAGTCTGAGGCTGGGGGTCCTA
This sequence comes from Persea americana, assembly GCA_029852735.1. Lineage (NCBI taxonomy): Eukaryota > Viridiplantae > Streptophyta > Magnoliopsida > Laurales > Lauraceae > Persea > Persea americana. The sequence goes on from CM056812.1 coordinate 56,886,309, forward strand.
CGAGACACTAATAAAAAAAAAAAGGGTGCCGAATCATGTGATGAATCCGACCACCAAATCCAATTTTAGTGAAATCCAGTCCAGAACATATCCAATTGGCAAGGGACATTATCATATCATTTAAGCATTTGGATTTCCTCTCATGAATATTTGTACTTGAAATAGAGGTAAGAAGATTGGTATTGCCATTATTTACATGTGGAACACAAATTAAATGCATGGTAACGGATCCCACGTACGTATCCACCACCTTGAAGATCTTATATCTCTCCATTTCTCTACCTATACCATTCCATCCCAAATCTTCTATTCCGTCTCCTTCTCCCTCTTCTTATAGTCTGTCTTCTTGCCATGGCTTCAAATGCAACCGATGAAATAGCCTTTGATTTCAGACCGTACTTCATTCTCTACAAAGACGGCCATGTGGATCGCCTAACTGAGAACGACTTCGTCCCTCCATCTCTTAATCCTGAAGGCGTCTCCTCCAAAGACGTCGCAATCATACCTGAGTTGGGCGTCTCCGCCCGTCTCTTCCTCCCCAAACTCGATGCTGGTGACCCTCATCGAAAGCTCCCAATACTTGTTTACTTCCACGGCGGAGGCTTCTGCTTTGTCTCTGCCTTCTGCAGCCTTGTTCACGGCTACCTCACCTCCATTGTCACAGAGGCCAATGTCATCGCCGTCTCGATCGACTTCAGGCGATTCCCCGAGCACACTCTTCCTGCTGCCTACGATGATTGTTGGGCTGCCCTCCAATGGGTCGCCTCCCACTCCGCCGGCGAAGCTGAGCCCTGGCTGTCGGAGCATGGCGACTTTGACCGCATCACCATTATCGGTGATAGCGCCGGCGGCAACATTGTCCACAACATGGCAATGCGTGCAGGCCGGGAAGAAGTGGGCCGCGGGGTGAAGCTCGACGGTGCAATCTTTGGCCACCCGTACTTCTGCGGGGCAGAGGCAGTCGGAGACGAGGTGAAGTACCCGGAGAAGAAGGCTCAAGGGGACTACATTTGGATGCTGACCAACCCGACTACCGTGGGCTTGGATGACCCACAAATCAACCCGATAGCAGTGGGTGGGCCGAGCCTGTCGGGTTTGGGGTGTGCCCGTGTGCTGTTGTGCGTGGCAGGGAATGACATTCTTAGAGATCGAGGGCTACTTTACTATGAACGGTTGCGATCGAGCGGGTGGAAAGGAACGGTGGAGCTGTTGGAGAGTGAAGGAGAGGAACACGTCTTCCACCTTTACAATCCAACTCGAGAGAATGCAAGGATTATAATGCAGCACATTGTCTCGTTTCTGAATTGAGAAGAGTCCATGCCTAGATCTCGATGATGAAAATATATGAACAATGGAATCTGTATCCAAAGCTTACCTATGAAAACTCAATAAAAATCCAAATCTTCCAATGCCAGAAACTCTGCTGCTATGTGTCTTATTTTGAAACGCTGTAGAGAACACCATATTGAAGAAGTGAGAAAAGATTTGGACCCAAATTACCAATATAGTAAGTCAACCTCTACTACCCAAACATATCAGGGCAGTCTGAGGCTGGGGGTCCTACGAGACACTAATAAAAAAAAAAGGGTGCCGAATCATGTGATGAATCCGACCACCAAATCCAATTTTAGTGAAATCCAGTCCAGAACATATCCAATTGGCAAGGGACATTATCATATCATTTAACCATTTGGATTTCCTCTCATTAATATTTGTACTTGAAATAGAGGTAAGAAGATTGGTATTGCCATTATTTACATGTGGAACACAAATTAAATGCATGGTAACGCATCCCACGTACGTATCCACCACCTTGAAGATCTTATATCTCTCCATTTCTCTACCTATACCATTCCATTCCAAATCTTCTATTCCGTCTCCTTCTCCCTCTTCTTATAGTCTGTCTTCTTGCCATGGCTTCAAATGCAACTGATGAAATAGCCTTTGATTTCAGACCGTACTTCATTCTCTACAAAGACGGCCATGTGGATCGCCTAACTGAGAACGACTTCGTCCCTCCATCTCTTAATCCTGAAGGCGTCTCCTCCAAAGACGTCGCAATCATACCTGAGTTGGGCGTCTCCGCCCGTCTCTTCCTCCCCAAACTCGATGCTGGTGACCCTCATCGAAAGCTCCCAATACTTGTTTACTTCCACGGCGGAGGCTTCTGCTTTGTCTCTGCCTTCTGCAGTCTTGTTCACGGCTACCTCACCTCCATTGTCACAGAGGCCAATGTCATCGCCGTCTCGATCGACTTCAGGCGATTCCCCGAGCACACTCTTCCTGCTGCCTACGATGATTGTTGGGCTGCCCTCCAATGGGTCGCCTCCCACTCCGCCGGCGAAGCTGAGCCCTGGCTGTCGGAGCATGGCGACTTTGACCGCATCACCATTATCGGTGATAGCGCCGGCGGCAACATTGTCCACAACATGGCAATGCGTGCAGGCCGGGAAGAACTGGGCCACGGGGTGAAGCTCGAGGGTGCAATCTTTGGCCACCCGTACTTCTGCGGGGCAGAGGCAGTCGGAGACGAGGTGAAGTACCCGGAGAAGAAGGCTCAAGGGGACTACATTTGGATGCTGACCAACCCGACTACCGTGGGCTTGGATGACCCACAAATCAACCCGATAGCAGTGGGTGGGCCGAGCCTGTCGGGTTTGGGGTGTGCCCGTGTGCTGTTGTGCGTGGCAGGGAATGACATTCTTAGAGATCGAGGGCTACTTTACTATGAACGGTTGCGATCGAGCGGGTGGAAAGGAACTGTGGAGCTGTTGGAGAGTGAAGGAGAGGAACACGTCTTCCACCTTTACAATCCAACTCGAGAGAATGCAAGGATTATAATGCAGCACATTGTCTCATTTCTGAATTGAGAAGAGTCCATGCCTAGATCTCGATGATGAAAATATATGAACAATGGAATCTGTATCCAAAGCTTACCTATGAAAACTCAATAAAAATCCAAATCTTCCAATGCCAGAAACTCTGCTGCTATGTGTCTTATTTTGAAACGCTGTAGAGAACACTATATTGAAGAAGTGAGAAAAGATTTGGACCCAAATTACCAATATAGTAAGTCAACCCCTACTACCCAAACATATCAGGGCAGTCTGAGGCTGGGGGTCCTACGAGACACTAATAAAAAAGAAAGGGTGCCGAATCATGTGATGAATCCGACCACCAAATCCAATTTTAGTGAAATCCAGTCCAGAACATATCCAATTGGCAAGGGACATTATCATATCATTTAACCATTTGGATTTCCTCTCATTAATATTTGTACTTGAAATAGAGGTAAGAAGATTGGTATTGCCATTATTTACATGTGGAACACAAATTAAATGCATGGTAACGCATCCCACGTACGTATCCACCACCTTGAAGATCTTATATCTCTCCATTTCTCTACCTATACCATTCCATTCCAAATCTTCTATTCCGTCTCCTTCTCCCTCTTCTTATAGTCTGTCTTCTTGCCATGGCTTCAAATGCAACTGATGAAATAGCCTTTGATTTCAGACCGTACTTCATTCTCTACAAAGACGGCCATGTGGATCGCCTAACTGAGAACGACTTCGTCCCTCCATCTCTTAATCCTGAAGGCGTCTCCTCCAAAGACGTCGCAATCATACCTGAGTTGGGCGTCTCCGCCCGTCTCTTCCTCCCCAAACTCGATGCTGGTGACCCTCATCGAAAGCTCCCAATACTTGTTTACTTCCACGGCGGAGGCTTCTGCTTTGTCTCTGCCTTCTGCAGCCTTGTTCACGGCTACCTCACCTCCATTGTCACAGAGGCCAATGTCATCGCCGTCTCGGTCGACTTCAGGCGATTCCCCGAGCACACTCTTCCTGCTGCCTACGATGATTGTTGGGCTGCCCTCCAATGGGTCGCCTCCCACTCCGCCGGCGAAGCTGAGCCCTGGCTGTCGGAGCATGGCGACTTTGACCGCATCACCATTATCGGTGATAGCGCCGGCGGCAACATTGTCCACAACATGGCAATGCGTGCAGGCCGGGAAGAAGTGGGCCGCGGGGTGAAGCTCGACGGTGCAATCTTTGGCCACCCGTACTTCTGCGGGGCAGAGGCAGTCGGAGACGAGGTGAAGTACCCGGAGAAGAAGGCTCAAGGGGACTACATTTGGATGCTGACCAACCCGACTACCGTGGGCTTGGATGACCCACAAATCAACCCGATAGCAGTGGGTGGGCCGAGCCTGTCGGGTTTGGGGTGTGCCCGTGTGCTGTTGTGCGTGGCAGGGAATGACATTCTTAGAGATCGAGGGCTACTTTACTATGAACGGTTGCGATCGAGCGGGTGGAAAGGAACTGTGGAGCTGTTGGAGAGTGAAGGAGAGGAACACGTCTTCCACCTTTACAATCCAATTCGAGAGAATGCAAGGATTATAATGCAGCACATTGTCTCATTTCTGAATTGAGAAGAGTCCATGCCTAGATCTCGATGATGAAAATATATGAACAATGGAATCTGTATCCAAAGCTTACCTATGAAAACTCAATAAAAATCCAAATCTTCCAATGCCAGAAACTCTGCTGCTATGTGTCTTATTTTGAAATGCTGTAGAGAACACCATATTGAAGAAGTGAGAAAAGATTTGGACCCAAATTACCAATATAGTAAGTCAACCCCTACTACCCAAACATATCAGGGCAGTCTGAGGCTGGGGGTCCTACGAGACACTAATAAAAAAAAAAGGGTGCCGAATCATGTGATGAATCCGACCACCAAATCCAATTTTAGTGAAATCCAGTCCAGAACATATCCAATTGGCAAGGGACATTATCATATCATTTAACCATTTGGATTTCCTCTCATTAATATTTGTACTTGAAATAGAGGTAAGAAGATTGGTATTGCCATTATTTACATGTGGACTTTCTTTTATTAGAGTCTCAGGCCGAATGAGTTGAGATGAACGAAATAATTTATAGGAGATCTCTTAACTAATCATATTAGGTTTCTTCCGCAGGAATCCTTAACAAAAATTTGTTATGTCGGGAATTTCAGGATTGATATTTTACTGGCATTTTAAAATGTCATTTTTTTTTGTTAGAATTTTGAATTCCAACCACTCGAAAACGTCACAAATTTTCTTTTATGAAATTCTCAGAATTCCAACGTTTATTGCAATTTGAGATTTTTTTCTAATAATTTTTTTTTAATTCAACCTGAGGAACAACATTTAGAGAATTCCTAAATTTTCTATACATTATTATTTTCTTCTTTAAAATCTTGCAAAGAAACGGACCCTAACCCACAGGGCACACAACGTGGGGCACAATAGGCACACGCTCCAGTTTCAAACAAACAACATTCCTTTTTGACTCATGCATTTTCTAAAGTTACACCTCAAGCATCTATTTCTCCCCCTTTTTACACCTCGAGTTCCACAACACTAACATTATAAGTAGCACATAAAAATAAAAACAAGAAAGAAAAATGAAAAATTAACATCATATAAAGTTGCAGTTTTTAGTATCAAGCTCCATTTAAAAAAAAATTCCAATAAAAAGATTCCTTCTTCATTGACGGGAAAGACTCAAAGACTCAGGTCAAGTTGTGCTCCCTGAAATGATTGGGGGACATTCCCTGTGCCAGTCAACACGGATTCCCATTCGGTCAATTGGAAAAAGAAAAAGAAGGCAATCTTCCAAACATCCAGTGGCAGCTCTGCCCGCGTCCTGCACTCAGATAATGATAATGATAATTGTAATGACACCCATTTCCCACCTCCTTCGCACTTCCACATCGAATCATTTCCCACGATGGAGTCCTGGCATGTGTTACACGCAGGCCTGTAAATTTGGCCTGCGACAGGGGGGCCTAGTTCTGCCCCAACGTCCAAAGACCCTTTAACACGAGAGTTTTTATTTCTTAGCAAAAGAGATTTTTTATGTACAACTTATATTCTTCCAATATATATATATATATATATATTTTATGGTTCCTTTAGAAATGAGGTTAGATGAGATAGCGGATATTTTCTTAATAGCTCCTTGATAATTAAGGTTAGACAAGATAATGTTGGACTATACTCTGATTTTGGTAGCAATATTAAAAAAAATGATTTTTTTTTATTTTGAGGCCTTGAGCCGAGGGCTTTGACGCTGTATATATTAAGGATAGGGTTAGGAGAACACGGGTGGGCCCTTTGACACCCCTAGCTACACGGATATTATTTAATAGCTGAACTGTGATGTGTGCTCCGGCTCCACCTAAGGAAGACTTGACTTACGAAAGTGGCAGGTGCATTGATATTCCAGTCACCTTGTATGTGACCCTTTGCTTTTTTCTATTTTCTAAGGACCACTCATTGGAGTAAGCAAGTTTGTTCTCTCTTAGATGCTCTAAACTCTCATGAATGTTTTAGTTTTCTTTCTGCAACTTCTAGTTTTTCAACTTTCTTCAATTGCTGAGGAAAGCAGAAACTACCCTCAGAGTAGGAGATGCACAGCAGCCCTTCTAAGTTTTCAACACTTGCCTCACCAACCAAAGGAGGAGAAAAGGTCAAAAGAGGTGAATTCACATTTTACTCTCTGTAAATAGTTCTCTCCACATTTAATTTTTCTTCTTATTTAGGGAAAGTTTCAAAATAAGGCCTATGTTTGTAGGGGTTTTCAAAACCAAGACATAATAAATGTTGGTTTTTATACTAAGTTTTTGAAAAGGTTTTCAATTAAGGACATGCAGCTAAAATCCCATGCTGTTGGCACCATATCTTCTACTTTTGTTTCAAAAAAATGCCCAAACTGCCATTTAGGGCCCACTCTTTTACTAAAACTCTAAATGTTGGAAATTCACAAACATGATGTAATGATTTGTTCATGGTATTTGAAATGCTATCTTTCTTTGTAGGATTTTTCAATTTCAGCTATCTAAAATAACTAAAATGACTTTTAGAATTTTCGAATTATAGCTTTTTTTTCTATTTGTGATGCTCACCTAAGATGAGGACTCAAGAATTCCATGCCAGGGTCAGCTTTTGGAGAATTACTGTAATTCTCCAGGCATGAATTCTTTGAATTCTAGTAAAATAACATGCACTAAATCTTAAATGAAAAGTCCTCACCAAAGGTCACATTTGATTTGTTTTGGACATTCCCTCAACTGAAGTTGCTCCTACACTTCTCAGTCCCTTCTTGCCTGGTGACTCCTTTTAGGGTGGATCATTTCTCAATGTTAGGTGTGTTATGTGAAGAGCTTTCTTTAGAGAGAGAGAGAGAGAGAGAGAGAGAGAGAGAGAGAGAGAGAGAGAAGAAGAAGAAGAAGAAGAAGAAGAAGAAGAAGAAGAAGATATGAGAGAGAAGAGAGAAGAAGGTATGATATTTGAGCTTTAAAAAAAACAAAAAAGGAAAGATGTCGCTGGCAGCATAGAGTTTTAGCAGGATATCCTTAATTTCATCCCAACATGATAAAGGGAGATTATTTGACCATTGAGATTACTTTACCATTGCTAAACAAAGACCACAAGAGAGAATAGTCAATTCCAAGAGAGAATAAAAGTAGAGGGGTTTAAATCAAAATGTGTAGCTCTTTGTAATTTAGTGGCTTGAAAAGGTATCTTTTTTATTATTATTATTTTTTTTAAAAATTAGATATCTTTCTTTGATTTAGTGGAATGAAAGAGTTGATTTTTGACTTCGTTCGAAAAAAAGAAGTGCTTCTTTTTGGAATTTGGTACTTTTATGATATGACCTGTCTTTTTTTTCATGCCTCTTAAATTGAGCTTTTACTTCACTTCACTCAACAAATGAATGACCGAAACAAGGATATTTAGCATCTTTCACTCCTTGAGCTTGTACATGATGATGGTATATGGCCATGAAGGCTAAATATGTTTCCCAACGAAATTAAGGAATGTATTAATGATTCATAACTGTTTAACCATTACAAATCAAAAAGATTTTGTAAAAGAAAATTTTTCAATAATTATCGACAAGGGTCCGTTTGGACGTGGATAAAATCATGTATCCCCAGGGATATTTTAGTAAGCCCAGTCCCCGGGCCTTTTATTATACATGTGCTGATAGTGGCTGGGACCAGACGGTCAAGATGAAGGACTCCTCCACTTTGGATAGAATGCCTTAAAAAAAGATTAGAATATAATACTTATTCATTCATTGACCTATTATGACTTATTTTTGCAGTGTTTAATTAGTCATGGACCATTTAAGTTTTCTCATTGCTGATTTTTGTATCACCTCATATATTGCTCTGCATATGTCACAAACATATACAGGGAGTGTCGCTGCTCACATGATTCTTTGAATGAAGCAATGGTAGTGAAACTCAGAAAAATGAAGAATTCATGCGACAGTATTGGAGTTCATGTTACTCAATGAATAAATCAGTGAGCATAATCATTCAAAGATGGCGCGGATTCTTGGCTTCTTAATTTTGGCTTCCCTCTTTTCTACTGGGACATCTAATTATCAAGGTACATAGATTGTCTTATTTGTTTGACATTTAAATAAAAATCGATGAAAGGCAATTATTGCGGAGTAATATATATTTTCTTTTAACCCCATAATGCAGTGGTCTTAAAGATGGGTTTTGCTTCTTAGGGAGATGCAACTTGTTGCATGTTATTTATTAGTCTTTCCCATGTATGGTTTTTCGAAATGAATGGAAAGCTTGCTTTTTTAAAAATGTAAATATCTCGGATGATGCTGAGTTTATTTCCTTTTTGCATTGTCCAAGATTGTGAATTCATCAAACGTAATAATTCCTAACATAAATCAAATTCTTTACTAGCTATCTGCTTTTTGTTCCTCAAACTTGCTTTGTGCATGTCCTCACTGCCTTCTGTTGTGCTCTTCGCATCTTTTTGTATGAATATAATTTGTATAACTTTTAAATGATTTCAGGAGATGCGCTGTTTGCATTGAAGAATTCATTAAAAGACTCTCAGCTCTCAGACTGGTATGTAAATCAAGTTAATCCATGCCAATGGAAGGGAGTTGAATGTGATGCTGACTCCCATGTCATTAGACTGTAAGTTTCTATATCAAAGTGTGATTATGTCATATCGTTACAAATAACAGTCCACGATACATGCATTAATGTCATTGTAGAGCTTCGTTTTACCAATCATCAACTAGAGTGCTTTTACATCATCACTAGTCACCACCATCACCATCACCATCACCATCATTATCATGATCATCATTGAAGCCCCCATCTATCTGGGGTGGCTGAGTTGCTCTAACATAAAATACATAATCTATGCCTGTATGTGTTCTTTGCACTCGGTTGCAGATCGTTAGCTTCCATGGGATTCTCTGGAATATTGGCACCAGAAATCGGGATTCTGAAGACTCTCACTCATATGTAAGTTTTAAGTATCCGGAAACACATGATTGAAACTGTAAGTTACATATATATGTTTCCCTGGAGCCACTTCTCTATCAGGAAAATGAACTGTGGTCCTAAGCAGCTGTGCCCAAATGACAAGGATTCCACACAAGTTATTACACTTAGGGCCTGTTCTTTTGCATAGAACACATAGGAATTAATGGTCAAATGAGCTCCACCATAGGATTATTAAAGAAAAAAGGGGTGAAGGATATGAGCAGCAATGTAGATGGTGTAAAATACCATATACCAATCCAAAAGCTTAAGCTGAGAAGTGGAAGGCTCCATGTCCAACTCAGGACTTAGGCGATGTGAGATGTGGGACTTCCCAATAGATGGGTCTTTGACTTTCCTACTGTTTGAATTACTGGTGTCATGACTGGATATTCATTTGCCATATTCCTCAGAATAGTCTATGGACCTCATGTGAATGGGAAATTCCCTGAACTTCCTCATTTGAAGATAGTGTCCATTAGATTGCCTTCCTTTCTTCTGCACTGTAGCTATGCTATTTATTCTCAGCTATTTACTGGTGAGCAGCTGATCAAAAGCATTTCAATATCGAGCTAAGTCATGGAACCATAACCACCAATGGGAACACATCAGATCGCTATGCAGATCCTAAAATATGATACAATAGCAAGACCCTACATAACTATTATGTATGCACTACCAGTTCAAGTATCTGAATTCTGGATACCCCTGGTTCTAAGAACTTTCTTTTGCCAGAGTTAAAAATTCTGTATTGATGTTTGTTGGCACCATGATTCAAGCAAGTTGTTCCTTGTACTAGATTTTGTTTGTTTATTGACTTTTTATCTTTTATTGGTTGAAGTTCATCAGCATCATATAATATTCATTGGAAGCATTCATTGTGCAGTGAGTTGCAAGGTAATAACATAACAGGGAAGATACCAGAACAGCTTGGGAACTTGACAAATCTGGAAGTCTTGATGATGGAAAACAATAGTTTAACAGGGGAAATACCAACTTCCTTTGGGAATCTTACAAAGCTCCAAATTTTGTAAGTTGCATTATTACCTTGTAGTGGCTTAATTGTATGGAAAAATGTTTAGCTTCTTCTTGGAAGTAGTTGAATGAGCTAATGTTAATTTTTTGTTTCTGTGATCAAATAAGCAGGTCATTGAGCCAAAATAATCTCAGTGGAAATGTTCCCGACTCCATTTCATATCTTCCTAACTTGCATGAAATGTATGTGCTATATTTACTTGTGGAGTACTGATGTGAAATACTGGATACATTCAGTTGAGAAATGCTAAAAAAATCTCTTAGATTGCCTATTTGAATCCTCTTTCAATCTCAGAGAGCATTTGGAAGCATAATTATTTAGTATGACAGTTAACTTAGGCATGAAAGACTCCTGCAAGTATTTGACATCATGACATCCAAAATTTCTTGACAGTCAGCTTGCTTACAATGGTCTCAGTGGCCTGGTACCTGATCGACTATTTCAAGTTCGCAAATACAAGTACGGTGATTTTCTTTGTGGTATGAAATATAACTATGGTTGATAATAAGCACAGTGAATATCATGAAATGATTACTAACATGCTAAAGCTTGTGATATGTCAATTGATCTAATTTATGTCAATTAATGAAGTTTTACAGGAAACAACTTGAATTGTGGTACAAACTTCACTCACACTTGTGTATACAGTGCTTCTGAACCAGGTAGTCTCAAATCATTTTTGCTTGTAGAGTTTGAAGAGTATACACTGTTTGATCAAGCATTTTCTTGTTCCTAGAAGCTCTCTTGGCAACATGGAGGCCAAATCTTAGTGACCCAAATCATTATACTGTGGGGCCATGGTGAAATCATAGATTCCCAGGTCTTTTCGGGTAATCATAACCATCAAATCATGCGCCCATTAAATGTGAATCATTTGTTTAAATTGCTTAGTTTCATTGGATGGCTGTGGTCATATGATTAGATTTGGGCCATGCTCCATTCCATTATGGAACCACCGGATCCCTGTTAACTTGTCAAATACCAAGAGGTAAGGCCAGTATTGGTCAAAAAAGCAAGTGTCATTCCTTTCAATCGAGCAGCATTTAGTACCTTAATGTTCACAGGTGCATATTGTAGTGATTTTTTAACTCCCAACAGTTCCTTTTCTGTTCAGTTATTGTCCACAAATCAAGAAAACCGGTGGTATTGGGCAGCGTAGGAGGAGGAATAGGATTTCTCCTTGTTGGAGGTTTGGTATTTCTTCTTCGGAAGAGGATGTATAAAGACCAACCTGAAGCCTTCGTGGATATTGCAGGTTTGTGTTTCTTTCTTGTCAGCAAATCAATTATGTACCCAATGTTGATTCAAATGCTAAAGTTTACACAGACTGCACGATGTGCTTGAATATTTACTTTCTTAAGCATTATAAAAAATTCATTAGATACTATGTAATGGTAAGAAATCCAAAAGGAAAAGGCAAAAAGACAAGCACACTTATATAGTCCATGACAAAACTAACTTATCACAAAATGCCCCCATCTTTCCAGATGGCTTAGTCAGATTGATTTCTCAAGGTGACTAGATTCAAAATGCAAATGAGCTGTGTGGATCCAATGAGTATTTCAAGTATGGCACCATCCATTCATCCTGGTCTCTCTGGTGCAGATTAGGTTCTGAGCTCATTTCCTTCTATTATCAGGTGTTGGATCTGCATTTTCTGGAGAAATTTCATGTAGAAAAAACGACACGAGGCACACTGGTCTATTTGCAGACCTGAGGAGCATATTGTAGTATATATATTGCTTTAGCTGTAGAGATTTCCTTTCAATTATCTTGATAAATCCTTGATTCAGGGACTTAAGCTCTTCCATTGTAATCCCCTCAGTACAGAACATTTCTCCATATAAAGAGCCTTTGACCAAGCTAACGGAGAACACAGAGAGAGAGAGAGAGAGAGAGAGAGAGAGCGAGAGAGAGAGAGCTTTTAGTAAGGTTTTGGCTATTATTTGCTTGGCCAATGAGCACAACTCAGCAAGCGGGCCCAGATCACCAGGATAAGGCTAAGATGACGGTGATCATATGTTGTCAGTTGGAAATAATGTTCAAATTAGTACTAGAATAATCCATAAAGAATACATGACGGTGTCAAGTCCGATGTGTCAGATACGAGTAAATTGCTCATTTCAAAGAGTTTGTGCGACAAAGGTTAGCATCCAGAGTTCAAATTTCAAGAAACGTCTTTATCCTATTTCTTTTTATCTTTCTTTTGGTAAAATGTCATCAGTTATCCTGGAAAGTTATGACTACCATGCACTGATCAGTGCCAGAGTTACTGATGAAGTTATATTATGTTATCACACTCAGGTGAAGATGTCCACATAATTAGTTTTGGGCAACTGAAACGATTTTCTTGGCTGGAACTGCAAGTGGCTACTGATCACTTCAATGAGGAAAATGTTCTTGGACAGGGAGGCTTTGGAAAGGTGTACAAAGGAGTCCTTTCAGACAATACAGCAATTGCAGTGAAAAGAATTACTGATAATGAAAGTCCTGGTGGCGAGGCAACTTTCGTACGCGAAGTTGAGATGATTAGTGTAGCTGTACACAAGAATCTTCTAAGGCTGATAGGGTTCTGTACAACACAATCCGAACGGCTTCTGGTTTATCCCTTCATGAAAAACCGAAGCGTTGCCTCCCGTTTACGAGGTACTTGTGGTTTCAGTAGATTGATCTGCGTTGTTAATCTGCGTTGTTAGTCACAAAAAAAAAATCCCCTGTATTTGTTGCATATTGTCCGGGAAATCTTTGCTAACTGAAGTCTGAAGGCCAAAATCTTAAAAGATGCATTTCAAAATTTTAAAGCACTGACAAATAGAGGCCATGATTACTGGAAAGTGGAAATAAATGTATTTTGAAAATATCATTTTAAGTAGCATTCTGGCCAAAGCCAGCTGAATTTCTTCCCTTTTTTTTATCTTTTTCTGGTTGTTTCTAGGTTGTTAGCTCTGTCAATCTAGCCACACTAGAACATTTTGTTTAGGGCGAGGCTCAGGCAAGAGCAGGCTGGGTGTGATAATCAGGTCCATTTGTTAAAAGGGATGGGCCTGAGTTTAAATGTCTCTTAAGCTTTCTTAGTTTATTTTTTAACCAAATATTGTTCATTTATTAGATGACCTTATATTTTAACCTTTTGTGATGAGCACTCAATGCGTTGGGTAAGAATTTGAAATCATTTTTAGTGATGATACTTGCTGCCTATACAGCGGCCTTATATCTTTACAGTGGATGCATTGAAATAGAAGATAACTGGACACATTTAATTCAAAATTAGGTAAAATTAGCGACAGTTTTCATGTTCGAGGTCTCCAGGTTTTGTAGTTTTTTGAGGGCTGTAATTGGGTGGTGAACCTAATTTCCAGGCCAGCAAGACGTTGCTAGAATTTTAAGCCTGGATTCAAAAGGTCTGGGCTTGCACCGACCTGGACTCACCCTGCTCATGACTCTTTAGTGTTATCTCTTAAGACTTATAAGCAATGGCACTAAAATTTGTGAAAGAAAAATGTTGCATACGTTTTCTCATCAGAATTAACTGTAATGGGATATGAACTGTAATAGTTTATCATCGTATGCCTCTTGTTTCTGGTAATATATGCTTATTACTACTGATGCAGACATTAAACTTGGAGAACCGGTGCTAGACTGGAAAACTAGAAAGCGAGTGGCTTTGGGCACTGCTCTTGGACTAGAGTATCTTCATGAACATTGCAGTCCTAAGATTATCCATCGCGATGTTAAGGCTGCAAACGTTTTACTGGATGAAAATTTTGAAGCAGTTGTAGGGGACTTTGGCCTTGCAAAATTGGTGGACGTAAAAAGGAGTAATGTCACAACTCTAGTTCGTGGGACTATGGGCCATATAGCTCCTGAATATCTATCTACTGGGAAGTCATCGGAGAAGACCGACATTTTTGGTTATGGAATCACAATTCTAGAACTCGTGACAGGAAAACGCGCGATAGAATTTTCACTCCTGGAGGAAGAAGATGATGTTTTATTGCTAGATCATGTAAGATTTCTTATAACTTCTGCAGACTACTGTTATGATAGACATTTATTTAGTCAATGATATGTGGCCCTTCTTTGGCAATATGGGTGGTGGGATAGGGAACGATTGTTATTCCCGCAAAACTGCCAGCAGTTAGATAGTTTTGAAGAATAGTTCGCATTGTGTTGGGGCTAGCAGATTTACGAAATCATATTAGAATGCCTTGTGATTCCTCAGGTCAGTGTTGATATCATTACCAACACCAATTGGATCATAGAAGACAGAAGAAAAAATGCTCTCCAACATAACGCGGATTCCATATCACTGTGACACTCTAAGCACTGGAGTGCCCCATTTTGCCAATATATTTAGACCACTTTGCTTTGATGTAACCAAAAGTCATCCTTCAGCATTTTCCCTCTGAATATATTGGGGAGGGAATATTTTTTTTAATTTTTTTTCTAAGTTTGGTCAGTGGTACTAGGGAGTGTAGCGTATTCAATCCCTGGGTGACCATGTCTAACAATCTCACATTTGCAGGCAGGGTCACCTTTTTCTGCTATCATTATAATGAGTACATCACTTTTCTTTGCTGAAAGACTGTTCCCATGATTGTTTCTACAGTCTCGTGTTGATTCTTCTCTGTTGCCTATTAGGAATCAAAGAATTATGTTTTGGAGACTCATTCCTAGATAAAACTTAGCAGTATACTTCTAATACCTTAAATGTGCCAAAACCAACTGAAATGGTTAATAGATAGCAATAACACACTATAGATAACTCACCTTTTTTAGGTAACTTTTGGTTCTGTGATTTTAATCTACTTTTTCTAATAATTGCCTATTGCTGCTTGTAAAGGTGAAAAGATTAGAAAGAGAGAAACGATTGGATGCTGTTATAGACCGCAAACTAAATCAGGCCTATGACTTTAATGAGGTTGAGATGATGATCCGAATTGCCTTACTTTGCACCCAAGCATCACCTGATAATCGCCCAATGATGTCAGAGGTAGTTCGAATGATAGAAGGTGAGGGACTGACCGAGAGGTGGCAAGAATGGAAGCTGCATGAAGCGATCCGTAAGCAGGAAGAGACGCAGCTTCATAGGGGACTCAATTGGTATGAAGGTTCAGTGCATAACCAGGAGGCAGTTGAGTTGTCTGGTGCAAGATAGGCTGTGGCTAAAAAATCATGAGCTCTTCTATGATTTTTATGTTAATTAATGACCCATCAACCCCATCAAGGCCCATTTCAACCAAAACTACCTGTATATTAAAGCCCAGCCCATTTGTATATTAAAGCCCATTTGTATAATAATATATTAATCTACAAGGTTTTGGCTCCAATTTTGAAAGTTAGTTGTAATTTTGTTGGGAAGTTATCCCATTTGTTTCAAATAATTTACATTCTCTTCCCAGTTCCCAATACCACTGATTGGATACCACTTTCCTCTTGTAGTATGCAAATATTTACTCTTGTCGTATGCAACTACCTAATCTCTATCTCATGAAACCTCGATTCTCATTTTATACCACTTACCTCTTGTAGTATGCAAATATTTACTTTTAACCTTTTTTTTTTTTAATTTTTTTTTCTTTCTAAGATTTAGGAATTAGATTACCAAGTGATGATTATTTGGAGGTTTTCCTTAGAAGGTAAGGAATCTATGAGTTAATTTTCTTTTCTTTTTATGCCCCTTTTTAATTCAATTTGATTTTATGTGCAATCGTTTAGTCTTTTTATATACAAATATTTAGTTTGCAATATTTGGACCTACTTGTGCCAAGACGAGTTATTGTGCTAGTTACTAGTTACTGTATTATGAAGATTACATGGCTGTATTATGAAAGATTATAGCCCTAATTAAGAGGGGCAAATCTATAAAAACAGAGGTCGATCCTCCATGAGAGGCAACAAAAAATCATTCAATATTCTTGCATTCTGAATTTCATTGTGGATGATTGTCGGATTGACATATTAGAATTCGGAGAAAAGTAAATGTTATGATCTAGGGCATATGAAGAAAGATCAATCACACACAAGAGAACACGGAGATTTACGTGGTTCAACTTTTGGCCTACGTCCACGGGGAAGACGGGAGAATTCACTATGCAATCAGAAGAGGTTGTACATCATAGAGACCCTAAGTCTCTATTTATAATATCAGCCCAGAAACCCTGTTACACCCAAACACTATTTTTAATCACAGTAGACCTATGATAATAGACATACTTCTAATCACAGTAGAACATGGGTAATGCAGGGGCTCGGTTTACCAGATTTATTACTTCAATTGAGCCATACAACCTAACAAATCTCCACCTTGACGAACATTGAAGCTGATCCTCATGCACTAAACACGTCTCACCGTCTCCACTTGCCCCTTAGGGCACTCAGGTACTGAGCATACCGATCAAGTCCAAGTAATGCTTGAACTTGAATTTAACACATTCCTTCATGAATGCACCAAATCGCTTGTACTATTGTCCAGAAGTCTGCTTCGACCCATACAATGATTTCTTTAGACTGCATACATGATCAGGAACCTTAAATTGCACTATACTTGCACTAGAAGCTCCTTCATCTTCATCGTAGAACCGCTTGCATCCGATGGCCTAATTTTCCTCATCAAGAGACTTCATCTCTTCAATCATAGTTGCTGCCTGTTGACTACTTTCTAGCCCTTCCTTTAATTCAAGAGACTCAGTCGTCAATGCGTATGCAACCATATCATCACGGCCACTGTCTTATGTCGATGCGTACGTCGTCATATCATCGAAATCGTATCTAACCGATGATTTCCTTTCTCTCTACGGTCTACCCGTCTGCGGCATCTGCGGCTCTGTCTGCTGCATATGCTGTACAGCTCGACGATCCCCTGTATCCCGGGAGGAGTCGGATGCACTCTCCTTCCTCACCATGATGTCGGACTCCACCTGAACGGTGTCACTGCTGCTACCTACTTTTGTCTTCTCCACCTGCTTTCTCGCTTCGAGTAAAGCATCCTCTTAAAATATAACGTCCCTGCTAATGATAAATCTGGGTGAATCTTGATCAGTACACCACAACCTGTATCCTTTCACCCCATAAGCATATCCCACCAAGATGCACTTTACAGCCCTTGGTTCTAACTTATCGATTTTCACGCGAGCATAAGCCAGACAACCGAAGATCCTCAAGTTAGAATAATCAACTAGATTACCTGACCACATTTCTTCTGGTGTTTTGCAACCAATCGTTGTGTGTGGAGACCTATTTATCAAGTAGCTTACAGCATTTACTGCCTTAGCTCAAAAGTCCTTGGACAATCCTGCAGTAAACAACATACAACGAGCTCTTTTCAAGATCGTTGTGTTCATCCTCTTTGCAAATCCATTATGTTGCGGAGTTTCTGCGGTGGTGTAATGTCGAATCATGCTATGATCCGTGCAATAGTCCTCAAACTTGTTGATCTGTACTCCTTGCCATTACCTGTCATCAACTTCTTCACCTTTCTACCAGTTTGTTTCTCAACCATTTCCTTCCATCGCTTGAATGTAACAAAGTATAAACGCAGACTTTCCTTAAATAATAATCAATAAAAGTCAGCATAAACCGGGACCCGCCCTTGGAGTAAACCTTAAAAGGTCCCCATACATCTGAATGAACATAATCAAGGATACCTTTTTGCGATGAATACCTATCTTGAAACTGACCTTTCGATGCTTCCCGAAGATGCATCTCTCACAGAAATCCAACTTGCCTCCCATATAGCAAATTCCGATTGCTCAGTATTGTTAATCCCTTCTCACTCATGTGACCCAGGCGCAAGTGTCATAAGCACGCTGAGACAGATTCATGGTTATCTGAGGAAGACACTGCATCTCCACCTGTAACAGTATTTCCGAACAAAACATATAAGTTTCCAACTTTATTGCCTCTCATAAGAACCAAAGCACCCTTCACAACCTTCATAACTCCACATTCAGTGATAACTTACAACCGTCGGAGTCCAAGGCACCAAGAGAAATAAGGTTCTTTTTCAGATCAGGAACATGCCGAACTTCTGCCAATGTTCTGACGATTCCATCATACATCTTGATTTTAATTGTTCCAATCCCAACCGTCTTACATGCAACATTGTTGCCCATCAAGACACTACCACATTTGATTTCTCTATAAGTGGTAAACCAGTCCCTATTGGGACACATGTGGTAGGAACAACCCGAATCAATAATTCATTCATCCTTAGGAGAATTTCATTTCCAGTCACAGAAAGTGCATTGTTGGAATCATAATCTTATCTTCCATCTGCAACACTGACTGAATCATCATCAGATGACGAATCTTCTATTATTTCTTTCCCTTTCCTCTGCCTTTCGGGACAGTTTTTTCTGATGTGCCCTTTCTTATGGCAATAATAACATTCAATGTTTTTCCTGTTGGATCTATGTTTGCCCTTATTACTGGAGTCTTTTGTTCTTCCTTGCACTACCAAACCCTCACCCGGACCATCATTGTCAACCGCAACCTTTTTCTTCAACTCTTTTGAGTTCAAGGCTGCATTTATATCCTCTTTGGACAGAGTATCTCTACCATACATCATGGTATCAACAAAATGCTCAGATGAGGGTAGGGGTGTACATGGATCGGATTGGTTCGGATTTGGCCAAATCCGTCACCAATCCGTTGCCTACGGATTGATGGATTTGTAATCCGTCACCAATCCGTTACTGTTGAAATCCGATCCGATCCGATCCGTGGACGAGCGGATCGGATCGGATTAATCCGTTCAATCCGTTACTGTACAATACATGTAAAAAAAAAAAAAAACCCATGAAAAAATTCAGATTCTTCCTCTACTCTCAACCATTCTAAGACTCATACTCCAACAATGCAATGAATAAAATAAGAAATTGAGAGATACTATAAGCAAGACAGATGGATGCATATGTAATCAAAATGTTTCACAATGTACATAATACTCACATGTACATAATACCCCATATGAGATTGGTGGCCATATTCTTTTGAAATGATCTGAAAGAGATAGAAATGTTCAAGTGGGAAAATGAAGGAATGAGGGAGACAGAAAGAAAAGAAAATGCAAGTGTAAGCATGTGGAAGAGCAGAACACTAGTTAAGAGACTTTCAAAGGGTGGTGGTGACCTTCTGTCACTAAGCTAACCAGAATAAGCAAACTAATTGAACGTTGAAAGTAACCTGATGGGTTTTGGAATCCTCTTGGATCATTCCTAAAATTTCATCAGTGTGTCCACAGCCAAAATTCAAATTGCAAAAAAAATTATTATCACTTAAATACACTGTGACATATATTCTAAATTTTTTTCCTTATATTAAATTTAGACACCTAATTTTTATTTAGACCCCTTATATATTTTTTATTTATATTTAATGACAACGGATCGGATCGGATTGAATCCACGGATTGAGAGTGAAACCCGCCACTGATCCATTGCTAACGGATTACACAATATCCAATCCGCCACCAATCCGTTGGCCTTCGGATCGGATTGAAATCCGCGGATCGGATCGGATTGACAGATTGACGGATTTTTTGTGCACCCCTATATGAGGGTGGTAATGAGCACAGCAACATAATAGCTTGGTCATCATCATCAATTTCAACATTTATATTTTCCAGATCCATAATGGCTTTTGTGAAAGAATCAAGGTGAGTTGAAACAGACGTACCTTCCTACATTTGTAACGTGAACGACCGCTTCTTCAGGTACAAGCGATTCGCGAGAGACTTCGTGATGTACAAGTTCTCCAATTTCTGTCATATGCCAGCAGCAGTTTTCTCCTGTGCAACCTTTCACAGTACACCATCGCTAAAAAATAGTACAATCTGACCATACACTTTTTCCAACAACTCATCTTTCTTTTCATTTGACAGTTTGTCAGACAAAGCATTCTTTCCCTTCAAAGCTTTCTGCAACCCATTCTGAACTAGCAAAGCATGCATCTTCAAATGCCAAAGGCCGAAGTCGTTGTTTCCATTGAATTTCTCAATTTCAAACTTCGTAGCCATTCTACGAATCTTTCACTGTACCTATGTAGATCTGGTCACCACGAACACGCTGGAGGAAACAAATCTGAAATCCGACTCCGGATGGCTAAGATATTGTAGAAATAAGTTTCTAAGCTCCAATCAGTCAATCTTCTTCTTTGACCGTTGAACAGCCAATCTTCTTCCACAACCGCTTAGATCTGCCCGCAATGAGCCCGCAGGTTCAAACGGATCTAAGATCGGACTCCGGATCTTCAAGATATCGCGAAAACAATTTTCAGCCTTTGATCTGGTCAAACTGACTTTGACCGTACGAATCCGCTGACGTCAGCGCTGAGGTCAGCGCCTTTTTGCTTTGGTTCTGGGCTTCCTTCATGGATCAGGTCAACTCGACCTGACGTGACCTGGATTTGGGCCTGACGTGGATCTGACCCCAGGGGTCATCTTCTTCCTCCTTCTGGTTCTGGCAGAACCAGAACAAAAGAGCAGCACTGCTGCTTCTCCTTCGTCCACGGCACGGCTCGGCCACACCGGTAGGGACCCTCCTTCATCGGCGACACGTAGCGGCGATCACCGGCGACACGCAGCGGCGAGTCCTGTTTTCTCCTCTCCAGAACAGAGCCTGGATCGTCTTTTCCAAGCAGCAACAGCGTCCTCTGGTCTTTGCAGCAGCAGGCGCAATCCTCTCCTCCGGTTCCGTCGCGGGAGCAGGCGGGGCTTCCTGCCTGTCTTCTTCCACGCTCACCGCACCAAAACCCAAACCGCCCCTTCTGTTGTCTGCTTCCACTCCGGTTCCGGCGACGCGAAACTGACCAGGGGTTCTCCTTCTCCGGCTACGGTAGGACACGATAGAGCGGCAGCAGCGGCCAAACAGCAGCACAGATCCCGTCCTCCTTCTCCGACCACGGCAGCAGCCTTCTGTCTGATCTGATCTCCCTCTCTCTGCAATTTGTGTGGCCCACTGATCAAACCGATCTGCAATCCCACATGTTCTCCGATCTTCTACACAGTGACCGAACCTAGGCTGCGATCAAAGTGGCCCACCAATTCTCTTCCCCGATCAACCCTCTCAAATCCGATTAATCTGATTTCTTCCGTTCACACCAAATTGCTCTAATACCTACTTCTAACTACAGTAGATAATCAAAGTAGAACATAAGCTATACAGGGATCCGATTTATCAAATTTATTACTTTAATTCAACCATACAACCTAACAGAGGTAGAATGGTTCGATGGAAGGTCAACTTTGCCTTCGTCTCAGACCCAAGCATAAAAATGTTAGGCAACACTGGCCCATTCGTCACCCTTTCATCTCACACCCGCTCTCCATCACTACTTCTCCCTCTGATGAAAATCACCCACATCACCTCCTTCCTCATGTTCTATCTCTCCTTTTCTTTGCCCACTCCAACTTCCTTCTTTCTTGCCTCTCTCTCCCCTTCTTTCTTCCAGCACCTTCCTTCAACCGAAAATGAAAACTGGCCTCACACGAAGTCAAGAAACAGAAAATGCACTCTGATGCCTACCTGTTGCTATGACCAACCTCAAGCTACAGACCTCCATACATGCACATAAAATTATGTTTTGTTAGCTTTTAAGTTGAAATGTTGTGTGTGCGGTTGAAATGTTAAGAAAGCAAGAGAATTCAGTGAATTGCTACGAGTATTTGTAGTTGTGATTGTGTTACAAGTAGAAAGTAACCCCTCCATTTCCAACATATAAAGCCTTTTGAAAAGCATATATCTTGTGGATTGCAAAAGAAAATAAAGCCCCCCAACAGAGTTGCCATATTCTATAGCAGCACTTCTTTCTTTTTTATGCTGTGCTACTAATCAATTCGTGTATCATCTATCCCTGCATGTTGACATGTGACTTGATTGGGATGGTCACTTATCGAGACTTTCTGATGGCCCACTTACCAGGAGGGCACTGTGACGCACATATTCCGAATGGCTGATGTGTATGTTATATATGTGGTCAAATACCATTTTTGGGATGTGTGGGCAATGGGACATCTTCAAGGTGGATCACATTCACACCTAATATATACAATTTTATCTGAAACTCTAATCTAATTTTGAGGTGTAATAGCAACATATATTCCGTGTCCAAAAAACTTGAATTTAACAGCTTTCTTGACTTCCATTTTCTGTATAATGCCAACTTCACAAATATTTGGGATTCTCATAAAAAAAGCCCCTAGTTTTTTCTTTAATTTCTATAGAAGTCTGAAAAACCATTTTTATGCCGTTACTGTCAATAAGAGTCACAATATAAAAGGCGACGGGCACTTTCCTTTACCAATAAGTTTGCAACTGGTGGGACCACTTGAATGCATAGCAATAAAGGAAGGCAAGGGAATATATATGTTGGTATATGGATTGTAGACACACACAAAATCAGTTTGATGATGATCTAGCTTTTAATTTCAGTACTCCGTTTAATGGTTATATAATGTGCAAATGTATCATAATAAAACCCATTGAACTATGGCTAATGTCCGAATCAATGTCAGGTAGGAACGGTGCCAAAGCACAAATTGAAGGTGAGTTTAAACGACTTGGCTCGATCAAAGGCGTGTTCTGAAAACTGAAAATGGTCCAGGAAAAAAAGGGGTCGTCTGGGAGAATTTGCCCTTGAGTGAAGTGTAGCACCTCAATCAGTGGGACACACCCAGAAATCCTAACCACTCACACAATCTAACCCCTTTTTACATTGACTTGGCCTATCTTTCATGTGAATCTAAGCAGAGCCCATCATAAGAATGAACACATATAATTACACATGATTAAAAACTATTCTACTTAACCAAAAGAAATTGACGAAAAATTAATATACTTGATCACGTGGTCGGTCTGATGGTGGGTCTCAGACTGAATTGAGGTGTGAGAGAGTTCGATTGGTAATATGTGGGGGCCCTCAAGGGGCTAAAATCTTTAGTTCTCAGAAACTGCGAGAGGTGCGAGACATCTACCAGTCATTGCCTTTCCTCCTTCAGGGTGTGTTGTGGGCCAACAGATTTCTGCTGTAGAACGAAAAATTGTTCTTACTTTTTATGGAACTGTGTTTGGGGCGACATACTTTTCCTTGCAGAAAAAGAAAGAAATGAACCGACTTTCCTCACTAGGGAGGATTTTGATTTCCTATGGAGGCATAGGTATACTGGATTCCTTGCTCCTGTGGGAACAAAAAGTCATGGAACATGCAATCCTCTCACTGCACAAATAAGTCCTCAAGAAATTTGCATGGTCAAATACTGTGATTTAACATTTTAAAATTTCTTTTTCTTCTACTTTTGTGCTCGGTGTTAATACATGAAATGCCCTCAGACTCCAGCTGCATTTTCTTCTAAATATGAAGACACCAACCTTGCTTAGCTTTTAGGCTTCTCAGCCTTATTTGGCCAAATGAGTCCACCCACAAATCCAGCGATTGCTGGAGTTGATTTAGGCATGTCTGGTAGATAGACCATTGAGTTTCCCCAACTGTTTTTAAACATCCATAAAACAGGTTTTGCTAGTATAAGCATAATTGGACACTTTTCGTAGACAATAGACATATTTTCATTCATTAAGACTAAAAATCCTTCTACATCGAATAAAGATGGCTTTTCCGTGTCCATGTAATTATTATAAAAAAGAGAGAGAGAGGAAAAAAAAAAGAAAAAGAAAAAGAAGGTATACACTGGAAATACGTTGAAGAAATCAAACAATATAAACCCGTACATTAAGAAAGAGAAAATAATTTACAGGAAGAAAGGTGGAGACATGACCTTTTTCAAGTATTTTCTAGTCCTGCTGGTAATGAGAGAATCTCTGGAGCCACAAAATGCTGTCATTTTCAGTCTATAGATGGCTTCCCATGCAGTCAAATTCTAAATAGGCAGCGGCCGAAGCATTGATAGCTCTCACTTCTTAAATCGAACGACAACACAAGAAATGTCATCTTTACTGTCTCTATTCAATGCTTCAGTGGTTAGCTGCTTAGCTGCAGCTTCTGGGTCCTTCACCTTTCGAGCAAGATTGACTGCCTCTTCATTACTCATTACCTGGTTTAAAGAGGGAAGAAAAGCAATTTAGGATGTTCATTCACATTGCTGCCACAATGACAGCCAACAGAATCAAGATAGAATTGAAAAAAGTTGAGCAACCTTCCATAGACCATCACTTGCAAGGATTAGAAGATCGGTGTTGTTAACGATATCTTCAGGCTTTATGTCAGGATCTGACCGTAAGTGTGACTTGAGGCCCTTGTCACCAAATGCACGAGAAACAGCTAGTTGACCATTAACTCTTGGCACATCTCCTTATGAAAGTATCACAAATAAGAGGTTCAAAATTCAAGTAAACCCAATGGCATGTGAAACAGGTTGTAGCAATACTTTAAAATGTGTGTGTGGCTCGGTCTGGCGGGACAGGATACAAGTGTATATGACTTGTGAAACAAGATACAGCACTAGTTCAAAATGTGTGTGACTGGGTGCGATGAGACAGGATATAATTGTCTGCGTCTATGTGCGCGTGCGCATGTGGGGGTATGTGCGTATGTTTAATATTATCCACACCCAGAAGGATCTTAACCAATTCAGAAAGCCACCTTGACTTCAGAGACCACAACCAAATAACAACCCAAAATGAGATATCCATTTGCATTTTGAATGCAACATATGCGAGCTACTGTAGCATTCAACAACAGAAGGTTTTCTTATTATAAAATTAAAATGAAAGCTAAAATCATAGTAGTAGATGATAAGAATCAAATTAACATGAAAGTTTTTTGAAAATGAGGGGAAAAAAGGAAAACAAAAATGGCACCAGCCCAGCGGCCAAAATAATAGGATAATAACATAAACAAAAACAAGGTGTAAGGCAAGCATTTAAGAAGTGCCATCAAGAGGATGTAATATTGACTGAACAATGATGTACTTCAATTTTGACATTTGATGTAGTACTTCATTTTGCCCTTTCGAAGAAAACACCAAATCTCTGATGTAATTCATTGCTTCGGAGTTTGCTCTTCTATATGTAGGTTTGATGTGCTTCATAACACTGTTTGTTCATCAGTCTTCGAATAAAAGCCATGACAAATGACTTTTATATAAGAACTTGGAAGGTGGTTATAGTTCCAACCATAAGGTTGTGGGTCCAAGTCATATTGCCAATAAGGAAATATGATAAATCAAGAAACTCATCAGAAGTTGTAATGGAGAACCTGGCATGTTTGAAACGAATCCACCTCTATTCTCAATGCTCCCGCGCTCTGTGCCAGGCTCATGATCAGTTGTCATCTGTATTACCTCTTCACCTTTAGCAAGAACAGCTCGTGAATCCCCGACATTGGCTACCCATAGCCTTTGGCCATTGATGAGAATGGCAGTGACAGCAGTGGATCCACCCCGTCCCAATTCAGGAGTATGAGAAAGAATTGCCTGGTCAGTCATCTCATAGGCTTTTAAAATGGATCTGTCGGGATGGGTCCAAAACTCTTCCTGGAGCCAAAATAAGAAAAATAGATTAGAACTTAATGATTAGATCGGAAAGATCATCTCACTGTAAAAGAGAATACAGCATGTGAATCATGTAACCCTTCAACTGAACCAAGAACCCACCTCCTTCAAGATATTGGAAAATAAATTCTTTTGTAGATAAGCGGGCACGCTATCTCCCAAATGGCCATCATAGATTGCAAACAGTCCAAGCTCCTGTCCCTTTACTTGGACAAATTTTGCAACATGATAATCCTCCATAGGATGGTTTGCCTTCCCTTTGACCAGGCTGTATCCATAAGTAATCTTAACTGGCCCATGGTAGCTTCTCCCTTTACCAGAACTGGATGAAGAACGTACTCCTACCAGCTGAAGAGAAAAAACTAACTTCAGCCTTACAACAAATCTAGCATAACTCATGCATGGAAAAACTCAATTTAAAAATCAATTAATGCAAACCTCTATCAAATTATATGCTAAGTTGACACATATAGAGGGAAAATTTTATCATCTCGCCTACAAACATAAACTTCAGTTCCCACATTATCAACTCTAATGAAAAACATGAGAAAAAACAAGTCAATGAATGCTGAAATCAAATGATTCCCTCCAGAGTCCAGACCCAAAATCACTAGGGTGCTCTACTGCCACCACAAGTTGCCCACAATCAAGTTTCAAGGTCCAACATAATAAAGATAAATATTTTAGGCTGTGTTTTGATTTTCTAATATCCCAACTCACAAGGCACCTAAGCCATCAACTAGATGGAAACAAATTCCAGCCTAAAATCATCTCGTTGGCCAATTGGTGCAGAACTCTAACAGAAATGTCCCTTCACTTTGTGTTTCTGTGGTTATTCAAACAAGCCTACTTGATATAATTTCTTAGGAAATCCCAATTCACAAATTCAAAGACATCGCCAACATAAATTCACTTTCTACATGCACAGAATTGATAACAAATACAGGAAAGTAGCAGAATTTAATTAACCCAATCACCCAAGTTCTTTTTTTTCCTTCCCTTTTCAATTAGTCTCTATACCATTCCACTGTGTGTTCGCGCAGGATCGAAATTAGGGATTGCAGTAGGTTGGAAGCTATTAGCCTCTTTCATCTAAAATCAATATCCCTGATCAATACTAACAACTATCAAGCATAGAAATAGCAGAAAAAAAATCACTATCTCACCCATTGTGTCTTCTGATTTTTATGTTGCCCAAAACTACCCAAAGCGCATGTTTAGTACATATTCACCAATCCTTGCAAAATATTCAAACTGACTTTCAGTTTCAAATACATCACAACACATCATGAATTTACAAAAAAAAAAAACCCATCAAAGAGGAATCAAATCCCCAATCAAAACATGGAATAACTCAAAATTAAAGAAAGTCCACCTTAACAAAACAACATACAGAAAACACCTAAACAGTAGTAAAGAGAACTTGTGCAATCAAAACCAGATAAAAGAAAAGTGGAATCTCCAGACCTTTGAATAGGCTGCATTAAAGCAGCATAATTTATTCAAACACATCTGCACCGCCTCAATTACTTCAGCTAAATTAACAACATCTGCTTCTTCTTCACAGCACAAAAACGCATTTTGGGCGAGACCCACATCAAAAAACCCTATAAAACCTCAGGAATTCCACAGCCTACTCCATCAAAGCCGGTGTTCTGGTCAGAAAATGACCCAAGAAGTAAAACCCAACATAAAAAAAACAAAAACAAAAAAAAAAAAAAAAAGGCCCAGATAGATCAGCGAAAAATTCAAACTGGGTCATTGAGAAATCCACTTACCGATTCTTCAATCTTCTTCTGATGGAGAGAACGTGAGAGATTTGGGTGATTTTCTTCTTCTTCTTCGAGTACATAGAAAGTAAAATCGAAAGAACACGAGAAACCTTTCAGACTCGAGTAAACTTAAAGATGTGGAAGAAAAAAAAACCGGGAGCACGTCTTGTACGACGCGGTTGACGTCCGTCTCTCTTACTTTGGTTGACCCTTTACATGGCCCATTTTCCGTGCGGGACAGCCTGTGGGGCCCAACTGAATGTGATGAACTAGATTTTATTTTTGTTGATGTTTCTTTTTTTATGATGAATTCAATGGTGGATAGGGTTCCCATCTGGGTCAAATTGGGCTGATGAAAAATTCAAAAGTTAGTGATTTTGAGGGGGTTTAATTCAATGGTTGGTCGAGAATTTTCATTTGGGTGGTGCGAGAAATGGTCGAGTGAAAAGGTAAAATAAGAAAATAAAAATTTTAAAGTCTAATTTTAGGAGTTTCTTGAATCTCGTGGGTTCAGTCGTACCCACTTGCTATCACTTGAATCCACCTTGGTTGGATTGACCATGGAAGGCCTCGGCCCTTGCCCTTGGAGTAAGAGTTGCTTGTTCTCAAATACATTTGTGTAACTGTTTAAGGATTGACTATTTGATGCAAAATATGAAAACATAATCTTAATCTTAGGCATCATTCATTTGGTACTTTTCTTGATCACAGAGGCAATTCAGTTCAACAATGTGACCAAAATCGGAATTGAATGGGGCCATCATGGAGTTCCACTCCTTTAAACCATGATTTCTCTAGCCCAGGGCAGGATTCTTTAAACAAAGAAATATAAGAAAATGTCCCTGGCACATTTGAGATCGGATCACCAACCGTGTAAAATCCCCCTTAGAATAATTTTTTTATTCTAAAAAAGTAATTAGAATGGTGCATTAGTTTGTATAAAATTTTATTATGCTGATAATTGTGGATTGGAAAAAACATTATCCTCCTATTTCTATAAAACAGGGGATCCTGGACTCCCATACATTCTCATAGAAATTACTTGAAATTGGCTCTGATGATTTCTTGTTGTGTCAGAAGATGCCATTTGTCCTCGATTGCCCATCACATTTTTTTATGCTTGAAGACTAGGACGCTGACTTTGGGATTGCATTAATATTATCCTTAGTGGATGGATCATCATGAACTCAATACGATCTTATATACTTTGATTATTTTATATTTTGCTGGAGATGCTTTATACGGTTTTAGTCTTTTAGATGAGAAAAATTATCAAGTCACGTTATTCACCCACTTGACTATAATTGCCATTTAAGCCGTGTTCAGGGGCTCCTTGGAATGGTCAGTGGTTGGATAAGAAAGTGATTTAATAAATTGAGTTAGCTACAGGATTGTCTTCATTTGATTATTAGATAATTTTGAGCCAGGACTATAAATAAATGTTTAAAAAACCTCTGAGTGGTATACACTATTGAATTAATTGTGTATGGAAAAAAAATAGAGATCATGTATTTAGTCTTAATCACTATTTTTACACAGTTACTAACTTAACAATGGATACTAGGATTGGAGTAATATTAGGGTACCTTCCTATTCATTGAGGGACATAATTTATGGATGACTTAGATCAAGGAAAGTGAGACCAGCATGGGCTAACAGTAAATTCTTTGGACATCTGCATAGGATCATTCCTCTACTTAATATCATTCTAAAGTTAGGATCCACCATTGGTGAAGGTAAACAGTTGGATCTTAGGGGGAGATTTATTTTGAGACAGACTGTATCCATGCCTTCGCTTTCAATGTCCAAGCCACTGATTGGAGTGTTTGCATCTTACAATTTGAGAAGATGTTGTGCCATTATCCAACAACAGTATATGTCTCGTTGGCTAGGGCAATATATATAAAAAAAAAATCTGAGGGGGCCTATATGTAAATGTTAATTTAATATTATCAAAACATCTAGTGGGGTGGCGGAGTAGTCACTCCTTACCCTCATGTTTCAGCCCCTGCTAAAGAACAAAGTAAAATAGACAAGTTTTATGATCTAAGGTGACAATCTATTTCACTAGCTTTCTTTTCAATTATCTGTTTCAATGTTGTATGTCGAATGACTAACATTCTGATCCGTCGTAGAATAGGGTTTGCAAATATGAATTATCCCGATGTTAACCGGGTGTCGTATCCACTGGGACAAAAAGGTTAAGTTGCGTTGTTTCCTAAATTCCTAGACTAATCCTAATAGAAAACAAAGTATTGATTTTAAACTAATCCTATGAGAAAACGAAGTATTGGTTTGATGGGCTTGATTCCTAAATTAACAAATTAAAAGACAATGTTTTAATTCAATCTGAGAAAAGATCTTAGGGTACGATTCCACTCTAACCTCGCACAATGGCAAGTATAGGCCTAGGGTTCCACTATTAATGCTAGAAAGACTCATTCTGGTTACAAACTTTCACACAGTCAACAAATAAAGGATGTTGATGCAGACCAGGGCATAACCTATCTCTATGGCATAGATTATCCTAGATCTAACAACACATACATTCAAGCACCGTTATATGACATAGTATTCAAATCTACAAGATTAGAATACCAAAGAAAGAGATATTGCATTAAAGAAATCAAATCCAATCAATGGATAACAACATTGTCATATAATCAAAAGCATTTGAAGGAAAACCCTAGAACCTATACATCACCATATACACAAGATTAGGGCTTCATCGCAGCCCTAAGATAAAGATTTAGCTACTCATGGCGAGAGATTGACGAAGAATCTCTGACGAAATCCCCATTGACGCTCTTCCCAAAGCTCCAAAACCTTGCTCCAGACCTTCTCCCAAGATGTGAATCTTGTCTAAAACGAGTTTGGACTTTTATTTATAGGTTTTGGGATGAAAAACCTCTTCAAAACGCGGAGAGGCGGAGTCTTCACCCGGGTCGGGCGTCCGAACGCCCGGAAGCTGGAGTCCGGACGCCCGGAGGCAGAACCTCTGAGGCTTTTCCATGGCTTCTGAATTTTTGCTGCTTGTTTCAAATCATTGCCATTTTCTCCTATTTTGCGTCAATTTCTTGCCCATGCACCTAGGGAACCTGTAAACACCAAAATGACATAATTAGACTAGTTAAACGCATCGAAAGGTATAACAAAGTCCTTATTGAGGGGCCTAAAATGTATATTTTAGGCTCTCATCACACCCTCAACTTACACTTTGCTAGACCTCGAGCAAAGCTAAAACAAAATGAAATACCAACTAAGGCCACTTTCGTAGGGAGCACGGCTGCACTTAGCATGTGCAGCAAGCCTTTAAACCTCTAAGTTCCCCATAGAGGACGAGTTATAGCCTCGTGAGGGTTTGCAGTAAATCTACCCACAAAATTCCTAAAACCAAAATAATAGGGGGTCTTCTCCAAAATGAAATCTACAAACACCGGATATTCTTGATTATGGAGTTTTCAATACACATCACAAAGTTCGTTCACAAATCCTATCTGTTAGTCATAAATCTTCAAGATTACACTAGAACAATTGACCGTGCACGATGAAAAATTGTGTATATATAGAAGTACGAAAGCATAAAACGATTCACTACGAATTCCCTTGAAAACACCTCTTTTCTTTTTATTTTCAGCTTCTGGGCCACCTAACCTCAGTAAAAGATAACACGATTCCTCTCAAAGCATTGATGGTGGCTTTCGCACTAATGTTTGTCAAAGGCCGGAACAACACTATTTGGATCCTCTTTTTATTTTTTCTTTTATTTTATTTTCTTTTTTTTAAGAGAATAAACATGTGACTGTGCAATGCCTGGGTCCCTTAAGCTTTCTAACCAACCCATGTAACGAGCATTCAGCCAATGACTCCCAAAACAGTTGTCTTTAGGGCACTAGGTATGGCAATACCCCCATGGGCTTACTGGCTCGAGTCAAAAAGGTTACGAACCCAAACTAGTCACAAAACTTTTTCTTTTTTTTTTTAAGATTAAACTCGGTCCCCAACAATAGGCAGCCCTTTCCATATGCCCGAATCAATTCACCGATTTGTGGATAAATCCACTCAGTTGAACCAAGACACTGTATGACCGAGGGTCGGCTTTCCATCATAATTGTTCTGTGGTTCTCACAAGAATGGAATTTATAGCTTCATATTTCAAAGAGAATTTTATAAAATACGTGTTAAGTGATAGATCAATCATTCAACAATTTCTCAAAAACTCTTTCCTAAAACAAGATAGTGAACCCTTTTCCTCTTTTTCCTCACAAAAAGTTCCAAAAATCAAGGTATCTTCGTTTCATAAAAGTCCTTTTAAAAATCCCCCAAAAAGCTAAACAATTATTTTTTTTTAACGTAAAACTCAAGGAAAATAACTAAAACAAAAACTATTAAGACTAACCTAAAGGTTAATATCCCACCCCCCAACTGAACCTAACATTGTCCACAATGTGAAGCACAAAAGCAAAGATAAATGACAAGGAAAGTAAAGTAAAAGGAAGAATATCACCTGGGTACCGCCTAACAAAATGTGGAAAGGAGGAAAACGGGGAGGATACCCCCCAACTCAGACCAAAGTACCTGCGGAATGTTAGCGGCAAGCACAATAAACAATAATAAAGAAAACCTACGAAACTCAAACCAAACCTGCAAACAGACATGACTCAGCACTTCCTGCATGTCTACCTCCTCCAAATTAGGAACTAAAAACCGCTACATTCCCCGAGAAAGTGGAAAATCATCAATGCAAGAAATATGGGGTATGCAAATGGAGGGATTAATGTCTTTCAAATCGGCAACTGAACTTCCAAGTGCACTCTTGTGCTTGTGCCATACCTCCAGAAGTTGAGCTTCCTGACCATCAGATAGATCGGGAGCAATGATAACCGGTAAGGTATCCACAAGGTGAAGATCGTGGTCCACTAGCTCATCAACAACATCCACGGCAAAGCATTCATCCTGGTCTGGAGGTTGATGAGAGGCCCTAAAAGCATTCAGCCTCACTTTCATATTCCCAAAGAAAACATCCATAACTCCGGTGCGACAATTAATGTTCGCATTGGCCGTAGCCAAAAAGGGCCGGCCAAGAATGGCAGGAGTGTGTTTCCGTGAATTCTGCACTAGTTCAATGTCAAGGACGATGAAATCTACAAGGAAAAAGAACTTGTCGACCTTGACCAGAACATCCTCAATTATACCCCGGGGTACCCTGACAGATCTATCAACAAGTTGCAATGTAACGTGGGTGGGCTTCAATTCCCCAAGCCCAATCTGCTCATACACCGAGTAAGGCAAGAGATTGACACTTACTCCCAGATCCAATAATGCATGATTAATAACGTGATTCCCAATCGTACAAGGAATCATAGGAGTGCCCGGATCTTTCAGCTTGGGAGGAGTGTCATTATAGATAATCGAGCTCACTTGCTCGGTAAGCAAAACCTTCTTTGACACATGAGATTTAGATTTACGCTTTTGAGTGCATAAATCTTTCAAAAATTTAGCATATGAAGGGACTTGCTTGATCACATCTAGCAAAGGTAGATTAATCTTGACTTACTTGAACACATCTAACATTTCATCCATGGTGGCTCTCTTTTTACTAAAGGGAGAGGGTGTGTCAAGACAAGTGGGAAAAGGGACTTTAGGCACATATGGTGGTGCTACAGCCGGGTCAGATGAAGAATTGGGAGGGGTGACCTCCTTTCCATTAGAAATCAATTCGGCCCTTGAGCCCTTGGGATGGGGTGTGGGTTTTCTCAAGGCATGCTTAGGCTCCTCCGGCTTAGTTTCAACCTCATGCCCATTTCTCAATGTGACAACTATGTTCGCTTGCTCATGATAGGTATCCTTAGGTTGTGAGCCACTACCCACCTCAAAATTATTCTTGGGGTTAACCGTGGGTTGGCTAGGCAAGCGTCCATCCTCTCTTCTGTTAAGAGCATTAGCTATTTGCCCTATCTGGATTTCTAGCTTAGCTATAGACTGAGAGTGGGAATGGACCAGCTGAGTGCATGCTTTGAGCTCTTTGAGCTCTTGCAGCACTGTCTCCTCAAAAGATGGAGTTCATTGAGGTGGTTGAGGGTTAGGATGCTGGTAGGACTGTTGAGAACGATAGGCCACAGGATTGAAAGGGAGATTAGGTTCATTTCCCGGTTGAGAATATGAAGTGCCTTGACCGGGCGACTTCCATGAAAAGTTGGGGTGATTGCGCCATCCCGGGTTGAAAGTATTAGAAAATGGATCATTACCCGGTTTAGAGAACCCCTGTGTAGCACTCACTTGTTCTTGCACAAATTCAGGGAATTGTGAGGCTGCATGGCAATTGGTCACAAAATGAGCGGGACTAGAGCACAAAGCACAAACACCTTGAGAGGGTGGGGATTGGAGAGTTTGATCCACAGATAATAGCTGATCTAACTTTTGGGTCAAGGCAGCCACTTGAGTGGTAAGTTCATTAGGGGTTGAATCTCAAACATCCCTCTAGGTTTTTGTAAGTAGAATAGGGTTTGCAAATATAAATTATCCCGATATTAACCGGGTGTCGTATCCACTGGGACAAAAAGGTTAAGTTGCGTTGTTTCCTAAATTCCTAGACTAATCCTAATAGAAAACAAAGTATTGATTTTTAAACCAATTCTATGAGAAAACGAAGTATTGGTTTGATGGGCTTGATTCCTAAATTAACAAATTAAAAGATAATGTTTTAATTCAATCCGAGAAAAGATCCTAGGGTACGATTTCACACTAACCTCGCACAATGGCAAGTATAGGCCTAGGGTTCCACTATTAATGCTAGAAAGACTCATTCTGGTTACAAACCTTCACAGAGTCAACAAATAAAGGATGTGGATGCAGACCAGGGCATAACCTATCTCTATGGCATAGATTATCCTAGATCTAACAACACATACATTCAAGCACCGTTATATGATATAGTATTCAAATCTACAAGATTAGAATACCAAAGAAAGAGATATTGCATTAAAAAAATCAATCCAATCAATGGATAACATCATTGTCATATAACCAAAAGCATTTGAAGGAAAACCCTAGAACCTATACATCACCATATACACAAGATTAGGGCTTCATCGCAGCCCTAAGATAAAGATTTGGTTACTCATGGCGAGAGGTTGACGAAGAATCTTTGACGAAATCCCCATTGACGCTCTTCCCAAAGCTCCAAAACCTTGCTCCAGACCTTCTCCCAAGATGTGAATCTTGTCTAAAACGAGTTTGGACTTTTATCTATAGGTTTTGGGATGAAAAACCTCTTCAAAACGTGGAGAGGCGGAGTCTTCACCCAGGTCGGGCGTCCGGACACCAGGGACTGGGCGTTCGGACGCCCGGAAACAGTAGCTTCTGGGTCGTTTTTGTGACCAGGCGTCCGGACGCCCGGAGGCAGAACCTCTGGGGCTTTTCCATGGCTTCTGAATTTTTGCTGCTTGTTTCAAATCATTGCCATTTTCTCCTATTTTGCGTCAATTTCTTACCCATGCACCTAGGGAACCTGTAAACATCAAAATGACATAATTAGACTAGTTAAACGCATCGAAAGGTATAACAAAGTCCTTATTGAGGGGCCTAAAATGTATATTTTAGGCTCTCATCACATTCGATGATAGTATTAGTATAGATTATATTAGTATAGCCACTAAATAACACCACTGAATGTCAAGCTACTAATAGCTAAGCGATAAGGCACCACAATCTCACAATACTCATAGGGTCCAAGGTGTTAACATGGGGAGTATCACTCTTTAACCAGTGATCCAATTTTATAAAGAGAAAAAAAAAGCACACCAATTGGTGATGGCATATTTAGACTCTGAGATAGCTGTAAGAACTTTTTTTTTTTTTTTTTTTCATTTTATTTTAATGAGGGTGTCCAGCCTATTTGAGAATTGACTATTCCGCTGGGCACTTGAAGTCCAGGCCCCCCACACGCACAAGGTAAATCAGGCTTGCTCTGCTGTAGTATCCACCGTCTCCATCCATGCTCAGTTGGTGTGAGGAGTTGATCCTTAGCACTTTGGGTGAGAAGCCGACACACTTAACCACTTGGGCATCCCACGCTTCTGGTCAATACTTCCTTTACCAGCACCAGAATTATTCTGAATTGGCGCAGTCCAAAGAATTCCGTTCAGGGTAATCTTTTCCCTAATTAGAAAATCAAATTGGAGTGACCAACTCAAATTGGCGTGGCAAGTCCACCTCTCATTTTGACAATGACTGTATAACCATCCACCAAATGAAAACAAAAAGGAATTGAACTCTATTTTTTATTTTTTATTTTCAATCAAGAGTTGAAATGGTAGTACCATTTGGTCTCTGCCTTATGTACTCTAAACAAGTTCTATCTTTACTAAACTTGAATGAAATGCATTTAGGTGGGCCTTGCAGGAAGATACCAGTTGGCCTTGCTCTACTAGACTCACAAGCATAAGCATATAGGGTCGAGGATGAATGGCAAGTTACTATGATTTAGTTTGGAATTTAGGGTCTGTTTGTTTCATGTAATTGAAAATATAGAAATATTTGTGACTTTTTTATTTTTAAAAATGGTTAAAATTAAAGAAATAAATGTGAGTTTTCAAAAATGACAATCAACTTATCTCCCTTCTAATGAAAGATGAATAAGGGAAGGGGAGAAATGATTACACAGCCACTACCCTCGGAGTTCAAATCCTAGAACTGAGAGTTGCATCTAGATTGATCTGAGAGTTGCATCTAGATTGATCGATACCTTATATCCTACACCGGACACCTATTTCGTTCACCCCTCATGTCATATCCTTTGCTCCTCGCCTCTTTAATAGTATTTCAGTGGATCTTATTTTACATGAAATTATCATGTAATCGATTCCTATGTATATAATATGTGAAGGTTCATGCAATCTCTCTATAAACAAAGTAATTCCTAGAGGGTGTTGCCTCAATAGAAGATTGGTATCGCTGTAAGATTGTATTGATCGAGTTTTTAATCAAATGGCATGGGCCAACTCTTACTAGGTTGAGATTTGGGTAATGCACCACGACATGGAGAACGACACCAATGCCGGCCACGTGTCTCTTCTGTCAGTCATCCCATTTGTCGCCACGTGTCTGCCATAGATCTCTCCTCTTCCTCCGTTAACATCAAGATACACAGAGTTTCTCTATGTCCTGTTTAATAGAGAAGAAGATGAAGAGAATGATGATGGATTACAGCAGAGGAGGAAGCCAAATGGAGGATTGGTGGAAGGAGATTGATGAATCCAAGCAATGGCAGAAAGCCGTCTTCTATTCTCTCTGTGCTTCCTACGCCACTGTCGCATGTGTTGCACTCGTAATATGTCTATTCTCTCTCTTAGTCCTACATTCTCTTCTGACAATGATTAGGAAGATAATTAAACTTTCCATATATAAATATGTATATGATAGTGATTATGCAAATGTCACATTTGAGCCTAAAGTCTTAGATGTATTTATTAGATTCAACCATTCAATCGGATTTATCGAATCCATTTGTGGAAAAGCAAATTCTTTGGTGATGTTATGATTCATGTATTGATTGAATTGAGCTCGCAAATTTAGTGTCTGTTTGGCATTGTTGTGGTAATGTTTCATTGTGAGATTGAATGAATGAAGAAAAACTGTCTGTTTGGCATTGTTGAGGTAATGTTTCATTTTGAGAATGAATGAATGAGGAAAAACGTGTTTGGGAGGCATTTTGTTAGAGAGAGAATCTAGAAAGATAGAGAGAGGAGAGAGATGTGGAAAAGTATTAGACTTATCAATAGCTTGGTGTTGCACCAAGAGATCTATGACTGCAGTTTACATTAAATCAATAGTAAAAACTTAAAATTAAAATAAAATAAGCCCTTAAGTGGGTTATCCCCAGATTTTATTCCTAAGCAGTTGGTCCCACCGTAAGATTCATTAATGATTAATCACACGTTTAATCTTACGGTGAGACTAACTGCTATATATAACAATAAAACTTAGAAACAACTCTTTGAAGAAAAGATCATTTATTTTGAGTGGTTTGAATTTTTAATAGGTTTTTCCCACTATGGAATTCACTCCACTCACTCACTCAGTAGAAGTGTTTAATTTTATGCTCCATCTTACTTTAGGACCAACTCCTATTAAAGTAAAAGTTAGAGACACGTGGTATTTATTTCGAGTGCCTTGGGTTTTTCACTACCATATTATCTAACCCATTCACAGTTCACCTTATCATAACCTGGTTAATGGATTCTTGCGTTGCCTTTTAACTATCCATACTTACTACAGGCAATAAAGAAGAAAGGATTATTTGAGTAGTTTGGATGAGTCCTATTATTTCCCTACTTTAACTGCCCTCACTAAGTTATGGAAAATTATGTGTCATAAACCACATTTATGGGCTTTCTTTGGATTTTATTGAGAAAAGCTGTAAAAAAGAAGTTATTTTTATGTAATTAGTCATAAAGTGATAAATATAATATTATTGGTCGGCCATTGCTTGCCCATCCTCCAAGAAAATCCTAGCTCTGCCACTGAGCACAATATTGCCATGGAACTGGTGGGGAACATCTCAAATCTACCGAACAAGTGTTCACATTTTCTACATAATTGCCATAGAACTGGATTATGATTATCCACCACTTTTCTTGGGCATATTTGATTTCAATATTACTCATTTTAGAAAAGTTTCCAGGTACAACTTATCCGCATTCAGCTAAGAGTACCAGAGTATGGTTGGACAACACAAAAGGCTTTCCACTTGATGAATGTTGTTGTTAATGGATGTAAGATCAACTTTGCTTATTTATTTATTTATTTTACTCAAATCTCTCCAAATACAATCTTCTTCTCCTTACATCTTAAGGTTAAATGTGTGGACAGTGCGTGCTGTTCTCTTTGGACTCTACCGGAGTGTGTTTCTTCTTAGGCCTAAAGTAAGATTCTTACCTGATGGATTTCACTTTTCAGCATGAAGCAATAATGTAGTGATGGATGTTACTTTAAACTTATATATTACAGTTGGGGGTTTGGATACATTTGGACCTTAACAGTGTAGTTTTGTGGGCAAGAGACTGTGGCACAATGGAAGGTGCTTACTATTACAAACTTGAGATTGTGGCACAATGGAAGGTGCTTACTATTACAAACTTGAGATTGTGGGTTCAAGTCGTGTTACCAATAAAAAAAATTGTAGCTGTATACTGTTTCCTCATGTGGACACTACCATAAACACACAATTTCTGGATGGCGATGCATGCCAGATCAAGTAATGTTGCAAAGAAAGTGAAAGCCACACAACTATTTTGCAATGAAAGTGGAAATGGAATGAGATATGACTGCAGGTTCATAAGTTCCTTCAGGATACTTTGCATTGTGCTAATAGGTCACATCAGAAATGTGTCCTTGATTTCTTTTACATCATGTCACAGTTCTAAACCATGGAAGTTGCTCAAAGCTCACCCATGTCGACTTGGTTGAGTAATAAAATGAAGTAGCACAGTTAGAAGGTGCTCCTTGTTGCAACACAAGGATGCATGTTTGAGTCATGTTACCAATAAAAAAATGCAAAATTAGTTTAGCTTTAGAGGTTCCTTTAGAATTCCGCACCAGATTTGCATGCTTGATATGTTCTTTTATATTTTGCTCATAACTCCCAAACTTAACAGAAGTCACTCGAAGCTTGCCTATGTCAACTTGTTGAATCTCACCTTGCCTAGTTGAGTTTCTTGCAGACCTGTTTTGTCCCAATGAAATTAGAAGATCATTAAGAGAAATAAAAAAATATATAGAAAGAAGCCTAAAGTTTCAACTAGGTTCTGGAAGCTTACTTGAGCCAACTCGATCAGGTTGAATGTTGGGTCAGACCTTTTCTGGTAGAGTCACCTTGAAAACCTTTTCTCCCCTAATGAAAGTCAAAAGTTTTTTTTAGTGAAAAGTAAAAAAATACAGGAAAAGCGCGCAGTCTAACAAAGGTAGCAATAGGAGCAAAAAGCATGGAGAAACAGGAAATAATCTAGAGACTCCTTGCTCATTTGCATATAGTTTTGGTTCTCATTTATCATGGGGAAGGGAGAACAGAAACCAAGATGGTGTTTTAAACCATCTGAACTTGGTTTAAGTGAGATTTGATGAAGATAGGGTCATTCTCTTATGTTTATTTGGTATGTGGAGCACCATTCATTTATGCAGAACCTTAATTTCACTCATTTCATATACTAACTCTTGAATTATGCATAGTATTCATAATACTATTTAGAAAGTTTTAGGAGATGGTACAAGGTTTTGATCCTGATGATTTAAGGTATTTCTTTATTCAAATACAAAGTTAAGCTTTCAAGTCAACTTGACCTTGTTTTTTCTGGTTTTTTAACTATGACTGCTAAAGTAAGCTGTTATGGATATATGTGATTGATACAGGTTCTTGAAATGGTACTTTTAGATATTCCAGGTCTTCTATTTTTCTCAACATACACCTTGCTCGTGTTATTCTGGGCAGAAATTTATCACCAGGTATAGTTTATTGTATTAGTTTTTAAGCTGTTCTTGAACTGTTAACTAGGCAAAAAATGCAAAATCTGACTTTGTTAGTAATTTTTATGTTGGCACATTCGATTTCAGGCAAGAAGCCTTCCCATTGATAGATTGAAACCTACATATTTGACAATTAATGGAATCGTTTATTTCATACAGGCAAGTGGATACACTCATTCCTTTTCAAATTTTTTGTGTACTTGAGTCTTCTGACTAATTGATGAATATATATCTAGTTATTTGTTGCAATCAATTATGTACTTGGTCACTTGCAATTGTACTATGATGGCAGGTTTGCATGTGGGCATATGTAAAACAAAGTGCAAATCCTGTAGCAGTTGAAGTTGCAAAACTCTTCTTTGCAGGTCATTGATCCTTTGCTCTATTTGGTATATTTCTGATTTTTCTCATAGTTCAGTCCTCTTAACTCTTTGGAGACTATTCCTTAAGTTGAACACGTCTGCTTTATAGGGTGTAGCAACTTTTACATGATTTTGTGCCAGAATTATGATTACTTTTTTTTCTTCTAAGCAGTTGTTTCGTTCTTTGCGGCATTAGGATTTTTGATATATGGTGGGAGGTAATGCAACTTAACCTAGTGATTCTGTTATGTTGATCATTTGAATCAGGTCCCTTCCTAATTCCTATTCCCTTTTTGCCATATCTAATATATACCTATGCTTTTAGGTTATTCTTCATGCTGAGACGCTTCCCAATTGAATCTAAAGGACGTCGCAAAAAGCTAAATGAGGTGGGCACTAAGAGTTGTTTTTGACTGAGTGCCATCTGAAATTTTGGAAGTGTTTAAAATAAGTGCATCCTTTGCTATTGTAACAAATCTACAAAGCAGCAGGCATGTGGGTTTCTTTCTAATTGAAGCAGCACTAAATTATTTAATGCAGGAACTGAGTCAACCATTTGAATCTTCTGAAGATATTTCTCTTTCTAGTTTGAGGACCTGTTCTAATATT
Source organism: Persea americana (assembly GCA_029852735.1). Taxonomy (NCBI): domain Eukaryota; kingdom Viridiplantae; phylum Streptophyta; class Magnoliopsida; order Laurales; family Lauraceae; genus Persea; species Persea americana. The sequence goes on from CM056812.1 coordinate 56,927,478, forward strand.
TTTTACTCGTGTAACACAGACACAGTGGTGTTAGGCATAGGCATCCGGTCCTGCCACACATAGGGCCCCTTGAGAATCCATGCACTCCCAAATGCATACAATAGTAGTTATTACAAAATCTTTTAGTTTGTAGAGTATTGTATATGAGAAAAAGATTTTTTTTTTCTGTCATTGACATGAATAATAGGTTAATTTACATAAGAGTAGAGTAGATTTGTTTATGATTCCTAAAAACAATAACAGCATAGCAGAATGTTTGGAAAAAAACTCAGAGTCAGTGAAGTTATAAAAACCCCTCCAACAACAACAAAAAAAGAAAAGAATAATAATAATAATAATAATAACACAGAGAAGAATAAAAAGAGGCTACTTGACAGCATTTTTGCATTAAATTAAAACATGCTCAAATGCATATTTAGAGCCTAAGCTAGCAATTTATGTAGAAATTCTTATTGCTTCATATGCATCGGTTCCAGCTTTTGAGTTACCATCATGTACTAGTGTTGAAGATGACTTATATGCAGTAGTCATTGTTTGTATCAAACTGGTTCCCATCTCCCTTGTGCTGGACTATCTGTTAATTCCAGTTCCTGTAAATAGTATTTCAAGTGGGCTGCCGAGCAAATCTATCAATTGATTGCTTATAGTTTATAGCTGCAGAATTCTGATGCTTGAACCCAATTCTTTGTTAGGTTGGCTTTGTAATGGGGACATGCTGCACTTGTTTCTTGATAAGATGCTCTGTGGTAAGTTAAATTTCTTTAAATGGGTTCTGTAGTAGTGGTAAAAGGGGAACTATGGGGTTCTGATTTGTTTGTGTAGTGTCCTGTCGCACCTATTCTGTAAAAATGAAACCATTTGCTGAGATCATTTATCTATAAGCGGTGCTGCAAATAGGCTATTCTGAGAGCCTTAAAGATTGGAAGGTTCTAAAAATCTATTCTTTGGCCCTTCTCTGGCATGTATACTTAACCATCAATTTGTAGCATGGTCTAAGAACAGTTTATTATTATTATTATTATTATTATATCAGCAATGGCCAGGATCAAAGCCATTACGTATGTGGCACATGCAACATTCTGAATGATGATATGATTGGCTCACTTTATGCCCACTCCAAACTCACCCCACCCCTCCCCAATTTTTTTTTTTTTTTTAATATTCGCGTTGAAAACATCGACACATGGTATAGTGGTGGAGAAATATGTGTTTTGTAACCTAAGATTAGTGGCAGGAACTATTGAATCTGAAAATTTTTTGGATCATTCCCCATCCATGGTGATCAATGGTCTAGGTCAATGTTTTCCTCTTGTAAAGAATGACTTTTCAAATACTGTGCAGTCTTTGTGCATCATGGTTCTAGATCCAGTAATAAATCCTTAAAAATTGAGATTTGTATGTACTTCAAACATAGGTTCAGGAGAAGCAACAGAAAAGAATGGAGCTGGGAGATTCTTAGGTTTCTGGTGATCCAGCCCATCTGTTTTGCCTTGTTAACACTTCACTGGCCACCATGCGAAAATCACACTACTCCAGCACTTGGAGTTTCATTTCTGTTGGTGAACTGTGTAAAATTGATATGAATTCTGCCATCCATCCATCCCCCCATTTTTGTATCTGTTCCCTGTATAATACTAAAAACTAGAACAAATTTTGTATTTTCAACCATTATATGATAGTAGGAAATGAAAATCTCATAAATTGTGATGCTAACAGAGATTCTGACATTTGTCACAACTACAGCATGAATTCTGAGATTGACATTTTGTGATCATGCTAGTTTGTTAGGATTTGGCCTAGGATGATAGACTGGAATGGTAAAACAGAATTCATGTAGCTGACCCAACATAGTTGGGACAAGGCATTAGTTGATGAAGTTAACAGAGATTAAATTTAAAGAGGTTTCCTAGTAATTATGATTTTAACCCTGTAAAACAATTTGAGGTTTGCAGGTTGCACTTTCTGCATTTGACAAGGATGCAGACCTTGATGTTCTCAACCATCCTATTCTAAACTTCATCTTTTACATGGTAACTGCCTCTCAATCATCATCATTGATTTCTTTTGTTGGCAATCTTCTCTGCTTTTCTTGTAGAAATATTTTTCATCTCCTTGCATCTTTTTTCTTTTTTCAGTCTGTAGAGATTCTGCCATCTGCTCTGGTATTGTTCATACTCAGGAAGCTTCCACCCAAGCGCGTTTCTGATCAATACCACCCTGTCAGCTGATGTGAATGTTTTGCTATCCAGTTACAGGACTCTGAGGATCACAAGATCTTCTTCATATGTTTGTGTGTTTGCTGCTGGCAAAATAGACTTCTTTTGACAATGTCATCTGTTAATTGTTTTAACATCATAAAATACAGTCATGTATATACTGTTTATCTCCAAATGGTTCCTTTTCTCTAATTTTCACTTGCTTAGACCGTCACTTTTCATGGATATATCACCAATGACGATGCAAATGAGCTGTGCTGGATATAGATCCAATCCAACCATCTGCTCTTTATGGACCTGACTGATTGAAGAGAGCGGTTGGATAAATATAACAATCCAATTGGTGTTCTGTATACAACATGTGCAAGGAAATCTGATGACTCCATCTTGTGGTGAGATTTCAATAAAATAACGCTTGTGCATGAATGACGACTAGCCAAGAGGGGACAAATGGCACACTGGTTGTTATTTGTTTGGCTCAATTGAATAAATAATAAATAAACCGGGCCCCTGTATTGCCCATGTTCTACTGTGATTAGAAGTAAGTCTATTATCATACGTCTACTGTCATTAGAAGTATTGTTTGGGTGTAACTGGGTATTGGGCTGATATTATAAATAGAGACTTATGGTCTCTACTCCGTGGACGTAGGCCAAAAGCCGAACCACGTAAATCTCCGTATTTGATCTCTTTCTATAGGCCCTAGATCACAACAAACTGGTATCAGAGCTAATTGGCGTGATCGGAAGAAATCCGATGGATCGGATTTGAGAGGGTAGATCGAAGAACAGGGGAAGAAGATCAGATCAGAGAACAGCGCAGGTAGATTGGATTGCAGTAGATCTGGTCTCGCCGGAGAAGGAGGACCGTTAGTTTCTCGTCGCCGTTCTTTCTCCAGAGGACCACTGCTGCCGTTGACGACTGCTGCCGTCGCCACATCGCCACCGACGGCTGCTGCAATCTCCAGATTCAGGAGAAGCCTCACATCGCCGTTGCGTGCGCTATTGCCATGGAAGAAGAAGAAGGAAACCGGAGAGGAAGAAGACTGCAGGGAAGGACGATCGTTTTGGGTTCTGTTTTTCCGCTGGGCCCCACCTTCCCGTGAAAGACGCCGGAGTCGCCGCCGCCGCTGCGTCGCCGGAGAAGGACCGGACTGCCGCCTGCGCTGCCGTCCCGTGGTCACAGGAGGAGGATCGCCAGGTCTGGTTCTAGAACAGAACCAGAATGTGGGGAAGAAGGCAACCCATCCTGTTGGGTTGTTTCACGAGTTGGGCCAAGACAGGTCAAGCCTGACCCGTGTCAGAAGCCCATCTGCCAGGATAGATCCAGGTTCAGTCCAGGTCGGGTCAAGTCCAAGTTGACCTGACCCGTGCAGAAGAAGCCCAGAACCAGCAGTAAAAGGCGCTGACGTCATCGTTGACGTCAGCAGATTCGTACTTTGACCGAATCAAAGGCTGAAATTGTTTTCGCGATATCTTGACGATCCGTTTGAACCTACGGACTCGTTGCGAGCAGATCTACGCTGTTGTGGAAGAAGATTGGCTGTATAACAGTCAACGAAGGAGTTTGATTGTTCGGAGCGTAGAAACTTATTTCTACGATATCTTAGCCGTCCAGAGTTGGATTTCAGATCCGTTTCTTCCAGCGTGCTCGTGGTGACCAGATCTACACAGTTCCAGTGAAAGATTTGCGGAATGGCTGCTGAATTTGATATTGAAAAATTCGACGGTAATAATGACTTTGGTCTTTGGCGTCTGAAGATGCATGCTTTGTTGGTCCAGAATGGGTTGCATAAAGCTTTGAGGGGAAAGAATGCTCTATCTGAAAAATTGTCAGATGAAGAGAATGATGAGTTGCTGGAAAAGGCGTATGGTCAGATTCTGCTGTTCTTGAGTGATGGTGTACTGCGAAAGGTTGTTCTGGAAAAAACTGCTGCTGGCATATGACAAAAGTTGGAGAACTTGTACATCACGAAATCTCTCACGAATCGCTTGTATCTAAAAAAGCGATTGTTCACATTACAAATGCAGGAAGGTACGTCTGTCTCAACTCACATTGATTCTTTTACAAAAGCTATTTTAGATCTTGAAAAAGAATCAATGTGAGTTAAGACAGACGTACCTTCCTGCATTTGTAATGTGAACAATGGCTTGGAATTCTGTAATAGTGCTTTTAATGAGTTCTGCAAGAATGAAGGTATTGTGAGACATCGCACAGTCAGAAATACACCGCAACAGAACGGAGTTGCAGAACGGATGAACAAGACTATTCTAGAGAAGACCCGGTGCATTCTCTCTAATGCAGGGTTACCTAGGAAGTTTTGGGCGGAAGCTGTTAACACAGCTTGTTATCTGATAAACCGGTCTCCACCAACAGCTATAGAATGCAAAACTCCTGTAGAGGTATGGTCTGGAGCTCCTGCTGATTACACCAACTTGCGGATATTTGGTTGTCCTGCCTATGCTCATGTGAATGATGGAAAGCTTAAACCAAGGGTAAGAAAGTGCATATTTCTAGGGTATGCAGATGGTGTTAAAGGATATAGGCTGTGGTGCCTAGATGGGACATCTCCCAAATGCATTATAAGCAGAGATGTGACCTTTGATGAGTCTGCTATGTTGAAACCAAAGGAGTGTCAAGATGCTGGAAAGGTGGAGGATCAAAACGGTGTCAGTAAATAGGTGGAGCTTGAGAAGGAAGCTCCAGAAAAATTACAGGATAAGGTGCAAACAGATGTCTCAGTTCAACAAGATGTAGAGGAGATGCAAAGCTCAAATGAGGAAAGTGCAGTTCCGAATGATTACATGCTTACTCGGGACAGAGAGAGGAGGCAGATTAAGAAACCTCAGAGATACGGGTATGAAGATATTGTTGCCTATGCTCTTAATACAGCTGAGAGTATTGAGTTTGAGCCTGTTACATATCGGGATGCCATCACTAGTAAAGAATCAGTAAAATGGGCCGTAGCCATGGGTGAGGAGATTCAAGAATCAGACTTGGGAGTTGGTAAAACCTCCGAAAGGCTAAAAGATTGTTGGATGCAAATGGGTCTTCAAGAAAAAGGAAGGAACTCCAGGGGTGGAAGAGACTAGGTTCAAAGCACGACTGGTTGCAAAAGGCTATACTCAGAGGGAGGGTGTTGACTTCAATGAAGTGTTCTCTCCTGTGGTGAAGTATAGTTCTATCAGGGTGCTACTTGCTATGGTTGCTAAATTCAATTTAGAGTTGGAGCAGCTTGATGTCAAGACTGCGTTCTTACATGGCAAGCTAGATGAACAGATTTATATGCATCAACCAGAGGGGTTTAAAATTCATGGAAAGGAAGACCACGTTTGTTTGCTAAAGAAATCGTTGTATGGTCTGAAGTAGTCTCCTAGGCAGTGGTACAAGCGTTTCGACACCTTTATGGTTGGAAATGGTTATTGCAGGAGTGCATACGACAATTGTGTATACCACAAGAAGCACTCCAATGGCTCGTATGTCTATTTGCTGCTATATGTTGATGACATGTTGATTGCTGCAAAGGACATGTCTGAGATCAACAGGTTGAAAACTCAGTTGAGTGGTGAATTTGAGATGAAAGACTTAGGTGCTGCGAAGAAAATTCTTGGAATGGAGATTCAAAGGGACCGGAAAGCGGGCAAATTGTCTTTGTCACAAAAAGGGTACCTTGAGAAGGTTATGGAGCGCTTTGGTATGCAAAGTTCAAAACCTGTGAATACTCCATTGGCAGCCCATTTCAAACTTTCCGCTGCTTTGTCACCACAAACTGAGGAAGAGGTGGGGCACATGTCTCGTGTTCCTTATGCTAGTGCAGTTGGGAGTATCATGTATGCCATGGTTTGCACGAGGCCAGATATTTCACACGCGGTTAGTGTAGTTAGCAGATACATGGATAACCCCGGAAAGGCCCATTGGCAGGCAGTGAAATGGATACTCCGTTACTTGAGAGGTACTACTGATGTTGGGATAATTTATGACAAAAGTAATAACACTTCTGGAAGTGTTATTGGATATGTTGATTCAGATTTTGCTGGAGATTTAGACAGAAGAAGGTCCTTGACAGGTTATGTCTTCACTTTTGCTAGCGGTGCTATTAGTTGAAAGGCAGCATTGCAATCCAAAGCTGTCTTGTCTACCACTGAAGCAGAATATATGGCAGCTACAGAGGCAGTGAAGGAAGCTATTTGGCTGACAGGCTTGGTTGAAGATCTGGGATTGGAATGGAAGCTAGTTACTGTTTTCTGTGACAGTCAGAGTGCGATCGATCTGACACATAATCCAAAGTATCATGAAAAGACCAAGCACATAGATGTAAGGGCTCATTTCATTCGAGATGTCATCGCCGAGGGTGCTATTGCAATAATTAAGATTGCTACGGCGGAGAATCCAGCAGACATGATGACCAAGACTATTCCAACAGCCAAGTTCAAGCATTGCTTGGACTTGATTAATGTGATCAGTACCTGAGTGCCCTAAGGGGCAGGTGGAGACGGTGAGACGTGTTAAGTGCATGAGGATCAGGTTCAATTTTCGCCAAGGTGGAGATTTGTTATTTGTTTGGCTCAATTGAATAAATAATAAATAAACCGGGCCCCTGTATTACCCATGTTCTACTGTAATTAGAAGTAAGTCTATTATCATAGGTCTACTGTGATTAGAAGTAGTGTTTGGGTGTAACTGGGTATTTGGTTGATATTATAAATAGAGACTTAGGGTCTCTATGATGTATAACCCCTCTTCTGATTGCATAGTAAATTCTCCCGTCTTCCCCGTGAACGTAGGCCAAAAGCCGAACCACGTAAATCTCCGTGTTCTTGTGTGTGCTTGATCTCTTTCTATAGGCCCTAGATCACAACACTGGTCATGAGTCTTACAGAGAAGCATTATTTCATGAAAAATATAGGAAGAAGAGTATGTTTGGATGTGACGCTTTACACTATGTGCTCTTTTCTAATTTATTTAACGATTTATTTATTTTTCTGGAACTCCGGAGAATTTCTGCATTTCTTTTTATTTATTTATTTAAGACATGTTCGATGTGAATTTGCTGACAAAAGGCTTATTTAGATGAAATTTTGATGGCATGTTACCTCTAAGAAATTTCACAATGTTTCTAGTAGCCAATTTCTTTCTTTCTTAGATATGTGACTCGGTGGGGCAGACTTTAACTCGCATACCATGGTGTATGGTGCACAGGAAGGGCATTTTTGAATTATAGAATGGCTTGAGTGCTCGAGTTTCACCTTTTGTTTTTCCCCTAGCATTGTTGGAAGGTGCTCATATTATAAAATTTCATTTGCTAACCATTCCTACCGAAGCCTCAATGTACTACCTGAGGCAGTATCAATACTTTTCAATACATGTTCCCATTCAAGCCACTTACCGTTAACTAAACAAGTATCCCATCGTTTTTAAATGAGACAGCTTAAACCATTTGGTCCAACAGTTTGATATTGAGTGATCCTGATTCAGATTTGAAAAGTAAACATGAAAAAAAAAAAAAAAAAAAGGATTTTGTGAAGGTCAGTGGCACCCCCACGATTGGGTGTGCCATTACCTTCCGTCCCTTGGAAAGCCAATTGCACTCACAATTCACTTAGTTACACTGTCACAATCATCCAGCTACACTTAAATCGTCTCATCCGCCCAGTGGCCACCCCCACTTTACATCTAACATCCTTTATGAAGACATCTCTCTCTCTCTCTCTCTCTCTCCCCCCGACACCCCAGTATGGAAAAGCTGTACCCTGGAGCCCACCTGCATTCATAGCCATAGTGAAAAGTTGGATTTGCAAGGGTCCCCAGCTAATTATATATTGTCTTGAGACCGCCCACATTGATGGGTTACATCAGTTGAATCAAGGGCCTGCAGTCCGCAAATGACATGGAGAAACGGATGGTTGGAGCAAAACGCCCCATCTAGTTTGGAGGCCTCTCATTGGACCAAAGTGATCTTGGGACCACAGAGTGGATATCTGGGTGCTTGTGAACGCTTTGGTCTGTCCATATATATCTGGATACTACATGGACATTCATAGGGTACAATTTTAACTTATTTCCTTGTATTGATCAGTCCATCATTCATAAAGTTTTGTGGTTATTCCTCATGTCCTTATTCTAATCTGGGCATCATCTCATGCCAGTGGGTGTAACTGGATTGCACCAATTCCCCGTCATCACACATCTAGGCCACAATTAAGCTTGCAATACACACACTTAACAGTTAAAAAACCATATATCCAATGAAATAAACTCTACAGATTTCCAAGAGATTTACTTTTAGAACAGAGAACAAAAAAGTACGAAATGGGTTCTCACACTGAAAACTGAATCATTGCAGCTGCATATGACATCAGAAGCACTTGCCAATTCCTCCAATCCAACAGCAGCTGAGTCAATGACCAACAATAGGCCACCCAAGATCGATTTAAGCAACAGACTAGAAATTTTATAGAACTTTCACAAGATCACTTTGTAGGACACTTTCTTACAAGAACAACAATTATACAACAGGGGCACATATGGTACAAAAAGGTGGCAGAGGATTACACAGTCTGCGCCTATTTGGCATTTTAGACTCCTGGATGTTTAAGCTATGGCAGCAGCAGTGGTAGCATATCAGCCCAATAGGAGAAGAAAGGTAATTTACAAGGGCAGCTTCTGATTGCTTGTCTTAGCCCATCGCATTGGGCTGCACGACGTTCTCCAGTTCCCAGCCTATTGTCCTGATAAATGTGCAAGCTGTTAAGGGTACTAGTGGATACTGAGGAATTGTAAGAATAAGGTGCCTGTTTCTCTTTCATTTATTTTTCCAACCAGACAAGCAAGGTATATCATGGAAAAAAAATGCAATTTTCTCATTAAGTTAACAAGGACAGATTCCAGGTGCTTAATGTTTAGACATTCCCGTTACTCAGAATGGTAATAAAAGAACGCAAGATAAAATCAGAGAGACAGGTGGCAACAGCCTTCTCAGATCTAGTCTGGCCATTGCCCCTGCAATTGCAATCACTTTGATGCGTAATGTCTGCATGGTTCCCCATGTCTTTTCATGTCTTCCCAGTCCCCATGTCTAATGTCTCTCTTCATATTGTATATGACTTCCAAGTGAATTTGAGTAGAAGACATAATTCAGTGAATTTGAGTAGAAGCCAAGGTTTTTTTCTTTGGACTGAAAAAGGAAGAATGATCTATTTGGCTCTAATAATCTCAAACCAGTGAAATGGGTGGTCATCAAACTGTAATTTTCTCAAAATGGAAACAAATCTTCCATGTATTCAGAGTTCAGAGCCTAAATCAAAATAAGATCAGAAAGAATTCGGTTCCAGATCTCAAACAAACAGCAACAAAATCTGTGAAACATATCATCTCAAAATATTCCCTGTTTAGAACCAACCTTGATTGAGTTTTTTTAGTGATTTTCCACTTCCAAAAAAGCATAACCAAATTTTCTTTTCATTTGGGTTGGTGTGGATATAGCAAGAGCATCACACAAATTCCAGGTTTACAACCTAACTCTACTCCAGAATCAGTTTTGGAATGTTCAATGTCTGACCTTACAACAATCCATTGATAATTTTTCTTAGACAGGCCACCTGCTAGCAGGTGGGTCTAGGGATCATTAGGGGGAGCAAATTAGTGCTTTTGAACACTGTAACCCTCTATTGAGGATGGATGTCTAATGCACCTAGGCATCTTTGCCAACAAATGATCAATTAGGGTGGAAAAGACTCCAGCCATTCCAAGGTGTTTGGAATGTCCATATGGTATTCATCTAACTTCATTGTGTGGTCTCTCTCTGTAGCCATGCCGCAAATATGGAAGAAAATATGAAATCTCACTATATTTTCCAAAAGAAATATATTGCAACTGCAAGGTTGCAAGTTAGGGTTAATTTACCTAGCAAAAGACAATGCCAATAGTAAGTGAGGTTATTGAGATATCTTCAGCTACACTTAAATCTTATAATGTTCTCAACTTAAAATATCCACATTTTTTCAAAACTATACATTTTTGACAATCTGTGTATGTTTTTAACATTATCTGTCTATTCTGAAATCATTTTGTTTTGGGGAGATTACTGAATAATAGTTGAGAAAAAAACCAAAATTCTGAAAATTTACTGAGATTTGTCTGAGACAAGAAAATGCAGAGAAAGAGACCTGTGACAAGGTTCTATACTTACATAACTCATCCTGTCTGTGAAAGCCGCCTCCAATTCATCAGCTGGTGTGACTGCACATGCCTCCGTAAATAAGTTGAGCTGCCTACAAAACCTGTTTCTTCTCCCACGTACTGCTCTGAATGACTAGAGGTTGCAGGAGACCAAACTGGAACGACACCCCCATCTCTTTCTCTCCCACCACTCGACGATTCAGCTGTGGAGAGAACGGCATTTTGCAGGCCAACCACCTCATTGAACTGAAGAGAATTATTTCTAACTGTCGGCAGGCCTCCATGATATGTGGCTTCATTATGAGGATCTGTGGTATTCATGTTTGATGGTACTTCTGGTCTACTGTCTTCTGAAGATGTTCTCGCATTAGAAGAACGTTCCTCTTCGTCTTCAACTCGAAGAGATGAAATGGTCATGCTAGGTACCATTTGATCCTCATACCTCCTAGCTGCTGCTGCTGTAGTAGCATTAGGCCGAACCGGCTCATGATCCACTTCCATTTGTATTTCTTGGGGAAAATCAATTAAAGGTGATTCTGAAGAGTCGCCAAGACCTTCCTCTGTTCCATTCTCGATTGCAGCCCTTGAAGCTGCTTCCTGTTGCCACATCTCTGAAAGAGCCTCTTGCAACCGGACTTTCGCTGCATCTATTTCAACGATAGGGAGAGGATAGTTTGAGCCCAATTCAACTCCTGCAGCCTGTAGTACAGACTCAGGTGCATTCCATGGATGGTGTATCCATTCAGTTGGTAGCCTGGCGAGCTCGGGAAGCCACCTTCGTACATATTCTCCATTTGGGTCAAATTTGTAACCTTCAAACTGTACAGTTCAACATGCAATTCCAAAAGAAGAATTTCATTAGTTATAGAGATAAGAACGGTTACATCATGCAATGGGATACACACAGAGTTTACTTGAATTTTTCTTGTCAATACAAATATATGGTGCCTTGAAATCTATTTGTCTGATAATGGAAATAGGAGTTATGCACACTTTGAAGATCCCAGGAAAAGTTCTAGTTTTGCATGCTTATACTATTAGAGGCAGTTAAAGCCTGGTTGGGTGGACCCGAAAGTAGGAGTGGAGTGGATGCTTTCTCTGCCTAATCAAAATTCTAATGGAAATCCATACCTGTGGATTATCTATGCGGTCAAATTCACGACCATCAGGAAGAGTTCCAGATATATATTGCCACCCAAGGGCATCACTTTCGAGATCTGCATCCAATAGCGTGTCCCAAAAGTATTTCATTCCCCATCTCCATGGCAGCTGCAGAACCTTCACAAAGAAACTTGATACAACCACTCGTATCCGGTCATGGAGCCAGCCGGTTGCCCACAGCTCTCTCATGCCAGCATCCACCAAAGGATAACCAGTTCTTCCTTGCCTCCACACTTTAAAATATCCTTCATCGACTACCCAAGGGAAGAACTTGAGGTGGGCGAGGAGTGGCCTTTCATGACTGTGGGGGTGGTTGAAGCTCAAGTATCTTGAGTACTCGCGAAGACCAATAGACTTGAGAAACAAGTTCACACTCTCTTCACCCGCTGTGTTTCCCTCATTAGCCCAGACAACCTGTTTGATGCGGACCAGATGAAAAACTTTTCGGACACCCACCTCCCCAAAATGGAGGTGCGGCGAGAGAAATGAAGTTGTCACGCTATCTGCTTTTTTACGATTGACAGAGTACTCAAGCAATGGTCCATTAATAAAGGCAGTTAGAGCTCTATCAGCATTGCTCCATCCGGGTGACCATGCCCGGGCAAGAAGAGCATTACTTCCCTTTTCAGATTCGTCCTCAAATACCAAAGTGTCAGAAGGGCATCTAGACACATCACCTGAAAGCAGAGGAGAATGCTCAATGTGTAGTTGCAGAGAGAAAGAGGTGCTAGTTCAGTTCACATTGTTTTAATTGCCTGGTATTGCAGAATGTCCACATCAATCAAAAGGATGATGGTGATGCACTCCACACATATTTTGCACACTAACTTCATCAAACTTTCTTAATTTAATAAACTTAAAAAGTCAATGCAACTGAAGCATATTAGTACAACTGGGGAACTTTTTTTTTCCCGGTTACATGACAAGGTTCTCAAACTTTCAAGCATAATAGTAAGTTCACCAAATCGATAAAAACTAAAAAACAGGAAGTTCCTTTGCGCTATCAGCAGTTTCATTTCCATCATCATGCAATTGCAATATCTTCAGGTAGATGATGGATGCACTCCAACTCATGACAAAGACTTTTACTCACTTCCCATTAGTCTCCTATAAGTCGCCTCAACTTCAATGAAAGGTACAAGAAAACTGTTAATTGGTAAGTTTGAGATACTTTCCCTTCCATCCAAAGAAAGTCATAAATCATTTCTTCTTCTGTTCCTCTGATTGATATGTATCAAAATAATTTTACATCAGTGGTAGCAGGATATGTATCAAAAAGTGTTATGAACATAATACATTGAGTCCAAATCATCAGTATACAAGTCACCACTCACCAGTATCTAGGATTTGTAGAAAAAAACATGAAAAATAAAAATGGAAACACGAAAGAACCTGAAATTATTCTGTTGGGTGGGAGTAGGGGTGCTGCTGGATCATAAGGCATGCTAAGGCATCTGTTCCAGAAAGCTGCAAATGTGGAAAATGGGCGACCCTGCGCATCATTGACTTCCCATGGCTCATAGAGCAAATCAGCATTAAAAGAACGCACTGCTATGCCTTGAGCAGTAAGTAGTTCCTTTGCCCGGTGGTCTCTCACGAGAGATAAGGGATCTGCAAAGAAACAAATGCATTATTCAGATCACCTGAAAACAGAATTACAATACCTGTCAAGTTCCTTTATCAGGCTCAAATTCCTAACGACATGAATTTAAACATATATGATAACCATTAGATCTTACATATTGATATTATTATCCTAGCTAGGACCTAATCTGAAGCCGTCTTACCCGACAGACTAATTTGATCTAATCCTGGTTTAATTACTTACTGGCTTGGACATCTTGGCCCCAGGATCTTGAAGTCTAGAGCTAAGCAAGCCCTGCCACTGGCCAAGCCAGCTGATTTAACAAGGTGGCCTAACCTGTTAACATGCTTTATCTCTAGAAAGTATACATTAAAAAAAACTAAAATTCATTAGCTAGATCCCACAACACTTTCCACCTCTTTGTAGGTAAACATAAGAAAACAATGAAGTAGCACCAATGATGACAGTTCTACAGACATTTTAGTGTCATGACAATGACATGGATAGATGATTTCAAGAACAAGAAGACATGTCTAAAACCAGATAGTTATTAAATCAAAACATTACATTAAATTCTAACCAATTATATCAGCAAACAAAGAAAGTGGAACGCAATCACAAAAATGAAAAAAACCCAACGTTAGGCTACTTTCAGATATCTCAAGTCACCTGATCTTTTGGGGCATGCAGGCTGTGGTTTTTGCTCAAAATTTTAATAACAGCTACATTTCAGTTCTGACTTGAATTGCTGTCAAACTTGGTTAATGACAGAAAGCAGTAGTCAGTAATCATTTAGGAGGCTCCTGATCTTGCTCAAATTGCACTTAATCTAAAGCATCAGTTTTGGAGGGAAACGAGACTCATATAATGTTCTTAGTGATCATTCAAATGTCCTAGAAAAGCTGAGAAAAATTAAAATCTAATTGAGGTGGAATGATCAAAGATTGATAATCCCTCCATAGGGGTTTCCAATTTTCACTCTGGCAAAATGACACACAAAGGAAAGGATGATCACTTACTTTACCAAAATAGCATCTACGACTCATCATCGAAAACAGACACAATTGGCAACCATAAATCAATGATGAAAACAGACCCATCTGTGCAAAATGTGTAAATTACTACAGTGGTAGTTAAAAAAAACCATAATAACAAGAAAAAAAAAGCGCTCACGGATTCAACAATACTCCTAAACACCCAAACTCCAATTCATCCAATCATCATATACATAAATTAACCAAAAATCAAATGAAAAATAAAAATAAAGCAAACCCACCTAAGTACTTTTGGAAGATTTTTTTTTTTTTTTTTGCTAAAGTTTGGAAGAAGTATTTAATTGCGATAAATCAATAAACAGTGATGCAAAACCAAAACAACATCAGACTAGAACAGGAAAAGGGATGGTGATGAAGAATAGTAACTGACCATAGAGGTGGTTGAAGAAGAGGTTAGAAGCACCAGTGGATTTGACAATTTCAATGAGGGATGAGACACTGTCAGTGGACCTCTTGGTGATGAGGCAGGTGCCAAGCCTCCTTAAGGAGCTGTCAAGGTGTGCCAAGCTCTGCTTCAGCCACCACCTTGAGACCCTGCCTGGGTAGAAATGACCTTCTTCCTCAGGTGCCCATATGAACACTGCCACAACTGACCCTGCTCTCACTCCAGCTGAGAGTGCTGGGTTGTCCTCCACCCTCAGATCTCTCCTGAACCATACTATGCTGGTGCACCCTCCAATCCCACCTCCAACACCACCAGCAGACATCTCTCTTTCTCAACCCAAGAATCAAAAAAGGACCATCTAATTTTTATCCTCTCTCTCAACCCAAGACTCAAAAAAGGACCAAATGGTTTTTATCCTCTCTCTTAACCAAAGACTCAAAAACAGACCAACTAATTCTTATCCTCTCTCCCTCGCTCTTTCTCCCCCCAAGACTCAAAAACAGACCAACTAATTCTTATCCTCTCTCCCTCGCTCTTTCTCCTCCCAAGACTCAAAAACAGACCATCTCTCTTCTCACTCCAATACCCAAAAACAGACCATCTAATTGCTTTCCTTCTCTTTCTCTCTCTCAAAACAAGGACTCTAGAAAGACCCTCTAATTGTTTTCCTCTCCCTCTCCCTCTCCCTCTCTCTCAACCAGACTCAAAAGCAGTCCATCTAATTGCTATCCTCTCTCTCTCTCTCTCTCTCAACCCAAGATTATTGCTTTCCTCTCTCCCTCTCTCTCTACCCAAGACTCAGAAACAGACCTTCTGCTTGATATTCTTCTCTCCAACCCAACATTCAGGAACACACCATCTGAGTGCTATCATCTTCACATCCAACCCCCACCGCTCCAAGAAAATTGCAAGCCAACTAAAATAATGAGGTAAAGAGAAGCTAGTATACTCTTCGGGATCAGTTCAAATTGTGCTCCTCTGATTTTGGTGGGCGGAGAGGAGCTTAAGTATTTCAGTGCTCCAAACTTTTTACCGGATGTGACCTACTTCAGATGGAAAACCATACTTAATATGTATGCAATCTTTTTTTTCATTTTTTATTTATAATAGAGGGTGTCTGAGGTCTTTAGATCAGAATAATCTTTACAGTCCGAGAATATAAATGCAATATATACCAGCAACCAAGATGATAATTGCATTTTGTAAGCTAATAAGGCTTATAAAAATCATGACCGATGCTTTCCTCAAGCAAGGCCGACAATTGATAATTCATGGATATATATTGAAACATAACCTTTAACCTTTACTTTTAACCTGTATCCTAGAAACACAATAGCTAGAAATTTATAAATGCAGTATGATTAAATTAGCAGGGTCTAAGGTCTCCGGCTATAGTTTAGCCTATTAGGGTCATACTTATGGGTTTAAAGTGTGAGAGTGTATGAGTTCTAGTCCTTTATATAATTAAAAAAGGTTCCAAATGATCTTCGACTATATTTTATTTTCTTTCACTAAGCCATTAATTTGAATTCGATTGTTCCTATCTTCTTTTCTTTTCCCTGTTTTTTTTAAAATGATAACATTTATTAAACCACAATTTTCTTTTCCCTATTACATGGGGGAATGGTAAACTAACCCCCAAGTAGCCTAATCTATCATCTCACACAGGGATGCTGCATGCTCTTGGCTAATGCTTTGTCTAGCACTTGGTACTGGTTGGGACCTGGGAGTGAGATTGCGCCTATCCATTGTCACCTCTTCTTAAAACCATTTAGTCAGGAAAGAAATGCCTCAAGACTCAAGAACTACAAATTAGGGAGCACGCCAGGTGTAATCCATCTTTTCCCAATACCACTTTAATTCTTCTGACCAAAATGCCATCACATTCACACGAGGTTTTCATAGTTTTTACCCTTTATTATTGAGTTCGGATCCCTGTTTGGACCAAACAGGAAACCTGTGTGGTCCAATGAGGGGTTGCCACGTGGGGAAAAAAATTCCCATCACCACATCCCATCTCCCCAATGAATTTTTTTTTTTTCTCCCCATGTGGCACCCCCTCATTGGACCAAACAGGATTTCCCTGTTTGGTCCAAACAGGGGATCCGGACTCTCTATTATTATATAGGAGAAGCTCTTTAGCTCACGAGTTCTTCATATTTTTACTGCGAAAGGAAGTTCACTGTTGCTACATCATCACATGGGGCCCGTGTCTCTCAGATTGGGGAACTCAAAGGCATCAAAAGATAGAAAGTAAAGACCTTTAGCTTTTATTTTGACCTTTCTCTTCTAACCATCTCTACATCTGATGATTGTAGCCACCATATTGGAAGGTTTAGATCTGTGAATTAGAAAAAATCTGGACTGCCAATTGGACCCAACAAATGAAAGGGGGCCCAGATGTATACCATGACAGAATAGGATAACAGTAATGTAAATTTTCCTCTTATATATATGGCCAAATAATTCCTCTTTCTCTTTTGCTGCACAGACTAATTTCCTTATGACTGTTGTTCTTATCATTTCATTGGACTTAAAAAGAGTACTTCAATGAGTTCTGATGGGAAATGAAAGGAACACCAGGGCCACAAAAATTGCAGGGCTTCTTACTGCCACAAGCCTTTTTATTTTTTTCTGGGGTGATGTTACTGTTATCCTACAGGACAAATCCACCATCCCCATCTCTATTATTCTCATTTTTACTTGAGAGACATGCAATATAATGGTAAATTTCCAGTTGTATGCTTGGTGGGGTTTCTCTCTGAAACTGACAGATGCATTGAGATATGTCTTGACTCTTGGATTTGAACTTCTGGTAGAGGGTCTTTCCTTTCTCCTTTCTTATGTGAACTTCTTTCTTTTCCCACTTGACATTGGATTCCTTTTAGATGTCACTAGAAAAAGCTGTTTTGTCATGAGGGTTTGGGATGATAGGCCTTTTATTCCATGTCATGGAACCTATCCTCTTATTCTTACATTGAAGAAGAAAGTATATAGGTAAGTTACCTAAAAATATATCGATATCATTATCATTAAAGCCTTGTCCAAACTTGCTGAGGTCTTGACTCTATGAATTTTTTTTCTCCATTTTTATATATCTTGAGCTAAAATTTGAGATAAGTTGCACTTCTTCGGATTTTTCTTACTAATGTTATCTATATCTTCTTCAGCTTAACCTTTTAACTTGTTGGGTCATCAATCTGGATATATAAAAACTTTTTCCTAATTGCCCCATTGGTTGCTGCGATGGACATGTTCAAATTATCTCAGAAATATCATATCCAAAACTATATAACAAAAACATTATATATAAATCTCTCCCTACAGATTTCTTTATCATTAAAAAAAAAAAAAAGACCTTCACAAATCAAAATTTAGCTTTTAAAAATAACTTTTTTTTTCTTGGACTCAGTATAATGCTTGCCAATCATGAGTTGGAAAGATATGAATGTCTTTGTGTAGAATGAGTGGGCTATAAATGATTTTAATGGGAAGATGATCACCGTAGGCACATTGTTTTTCAACTGCGATTGATGTCAGATCAGTGTCAAATTCAAATCCCCCTCAACTTAAGGCGGCTAGGTGTTTGCCATTGATTACACGTGGGCCCCATTATATAGATTTTAAATATGGTACACCATTCAAAACTTAAAATTGAGCTTTTCTGGAGTCTCTTGCCCTTACAGAAAATTTGATTTAATTAATTTTGTTGCATCCTGAATGAAATTGTTCTGTTTTTTAGAATTATGAATCCTATGCAATGCATGGTTTTTTGTTTTCTCTTCATTAGAGTTCAATTGATAACCTATTATCCGATCTGATATGCATCATTTCCCACTCTTAAGGTATGGACATATATATTGAAACTTCAAATTCTTATGAAAGGCAATGAACAAACACACCACCTCCTCTGCCCCCGCATATAAAGCTAACTGAAACGATTTCTATATTGCTGGGCTCACTATCAGTTTTCCACATCATGCATCTGTTTTTTTTTGACAAGCTGCCTAATCTGACCTAGAGAAAATGTTTTCTTTTCTCAAATGTAATAGCATAAGAAAAAGTCACTACTTCTAAATATGATAAGGTGGATCTGGTTAGGTTGACCTGCATTAGGTGGTGTTTGGGGCGTTGACCCTTTTAATAGATGGTTTAATAAGTGTTTTTAATTTCTTTTTAACCCTGGCCAAGGGTTGGCTGGGACCCAAGAGAGAGAGCCCACATACATACGGAAAGGTAACTTACTCAAGTGGAAAGGAGGCCCGTACAAGCAGGAAGAAAACTCACATAAATGGGAAAGGAGCCCGCATAAGTAAGAAGAGGTGACGAACCCGGGGTTCAATAAGTGTTGGATCTCGACTTGAAGACTTGGCCCGGGTAGAACCGACCCAATGAGTGTACCACCTTCACTCCAACAATAATATGCCCATTATAGTTGGGCTTCTTTGTTTTCAAGAATTCCAAAAACTCTTGTTGGGGGTTTTATGAATCTCTATATGTTGTCCCCTACATGTTTTCGCAAATGCAAAGTACAATATAATATTTTGAAAAGCAGAATTCTGATAATTTCGTAGGCCAAAAATATCATTTCACAAGATTGATTTATGAATTGTCACTATTTAAATAGAAAATTCAAAATTCGAGGGACTGCTGTAAGAAAAGTATCGACATAATGAATTCCCATCAGAAATATCTTTAAATAAATGGGCTGTTTATTATAATGCCTCTTGCGAAGGGATTTAAATAGCAATGGTGATCCAGTAAATAGGAGACTATTATGGAAGACTTGCATATAACCACCTACCTTTTTTTTTAATATCATAAACAAACCACGCATATTCCTCTGCAAGATATCACTGTACCACCTTGGACATTGCTCAGACCTTTGTTTTTGCCTTTCACGTTGCCTACTAATGTTTTCTAAAATGATGAAAATGCCCAGACTTTACACTAATCTGTAGTAAATTTATTGTTTTACCTAATGACCTTGATTAAAATAACTCAAACTAAAAATATCTTAAAATATTGCACTGTCCCTTTAGCTTATTATGGAATTATTACTTTAGTTTAAGCTATCATCGTTTATTTATGACTAAACTTAATCAAGGATAAATTATGGAGTTTGCCCATCCTCTTTTGATTGATTTCTAATGCAATTAATTGGAATCGAACAAAAGTCCTAGTTGAACTTTGACTGTTGGTTGAGGTGGGTGATCAATTTTTTAAGGGGATAGGTAGTTATATGTAAATAGTGGAAATGGAGATGTCCGCGGTTGTAAATATTAGAAAAATAAGGTGATTCGGTACGTATAAATTTCCCTAATCTTTTTTGTTCTTCTAAGAACTTCATTTGGGCTTTATAAGAAGATTGTCATATACTTTTAATATAGAAAACAAGGAGACGAGTGATCTAGGAAGGAGAGCACAGAGAAATGAATAGAATCTAGAAAGCAAAGATAACCACAAATTGGATGATTAGCCCAGTCATAAAGCTTTTTGAGACATGTGGTCCCCAAACTTTCCATCTTATAAGGAAGTTGTCCAACTTAGATAGCTACATGTCAAGAGCTCTTGGGGGCATGGGTAGCCTAGAAATTGCTAATTATCCAATGAGGGTTTTTTTTTTTTCCCCTTTTACCGAAAGCTTTTAGGGATGATTTGTAGAGATAGAACACGAAATGAATACATTAGAATTTATAGTGAAATGAGCTCCACCAAAAAATTATTAAAGAGGGGTGGGGGGTGGGGGGATATCATATAGTGATGTAGATGAGACCTTGACATTCTTAGTATTTAAATTACTAGCGTGATGGCTAGATATTCCTCTTCTTCCCTCCACTCAATTCCCATAATTTACTAGGACATGTTTGTTTGTGGGAGGTTGATGGTCATTTTTTAATAGTCACATTTGACTCTATATTATTATCCACCTACAAAAGCAAAAGTCTTAGAATTACTAGAAATTCAATTGAATGAAACTATGAGAAAATTTAAGTATGTATTCCTGACTCAACAACAGTTTGTGAATTACCACAAGATTTGCCTGTTTTTCTAAAATTCTAGAATCATCAAATAGCATTCCTACTTGACTCCTGATTCATTGAAAATTTGAACTTGTCCAATATATATCTTACAATAATAAAAAAGAAGAGTAAAAATTTACATATAACCACCTACTCTTTTGTAAACTACAAGTAACGACCTGCCTTATTATTTTCATAAACAAAGCATCTCTTTTAATCTTAAAACTCAATTACTGCACTTTTTTTTTACAACTACAAGTAACAACCAGCCTCTTTATTGTCACAAGTGTAAATTAATCTAAAAATATAAGTAGAAAACCTTGATTCCTAATCAAAGGTTAGTTTTAACCAGTACATAGATGCTGGCGTGTATTCTACTGTCAAAGGATGAAAACTTTCTTAGATCTTGATTCAAATTAAAGTAAGGGTGTTTACTTTGATTAATTGAGATGAGTTTAATGTCTTTTTGTGTTATTGCTTCAAGATAAATTCATATGAGGCTAGATCTATCAACACTTTATCTGTTTAGGAAAAGGTACAATGAACTTCATCAATCGACTAGTAGCTGAAAAATGGTTAAGGTTGGTTGGTCAAGATTCTGAGATTCATAGGAGGTGGTTAAAAATAAAAACAATATTTTTTATTTTCAAAGTATTTAAATTTCCCCAAGAGGTTGAACAAAATTGAGAAGATTACTAATTTTCTAAATTTCTTTTTATAATATTGCAGTTGGGATATTGTAACCAATCTGGGTTGGCACTGGCCCATGGTGGACCTGATCCAGACTCGGGCGCAATTTATTTATTTAGTATATAATTGGGCCCCGACCTGACCGGACAACCTAGTTAGTTACCAGTGGAATAAATATGCATGGCTCACATTTATCAGGATATTTTGAAATTTTTGATTTTTCTTATGATATAGAAAAGATCACAAAAAGTAAATTAATTTTTACATAGTTGAAATTTCAAAAAAATATAAAATACCATCAGAAATACTGTTACAAGGGGTTTTTTCAAAAAAAAAAAAATCTCTTTCGGGTTTTTACAGGAAGACCCCTTATATTTGAACACAACAACGGAGGGACCAAAGATTTCGTATTAATGTATTTTAAGAATGTTGCAGATTTTTGTGACAATGGAGCTGTTTTGCAAGCTCTTTTGAGCTTGAACATTGGGCGTGTGAGTCCTTCATGTAGTGGGAAAAGACAAATCCTCTCTTCAATAATAAAAAAAAAAACAGTAACATGGATTTGTGGTAGTTGCAATGCAATTGCATTTTCAAATCCTTATAAGAAAAAAACCTTTTTGTCATGGCAGTAGACTTTCTCCACCCAATAAGCTTTACAACATGACCCAATTACACGTCACTGGAAACAAGAATCTGACCACTCTAGGCTAGGGAAGAAGAGATTTTATTCAACTTGATTAGAGTAAGGTTGGTTTGTGAGAGGCCATCAAAGTAACCCATGTACCTACCCAAGATCAGGCCGACACCAACTCAATAATGCAGCCGCCAACGAAGCAAGATGGGGCCAGCCATCCCATGGAGCGGTTTTTAATTTTGTTGCGATAGAACTGGATCCCCAACGGGGAGACATTGGCTGTCAGTGATCTCATAGAAATAAGTGGGATAAGGTAGAGACTGTTTGGTTGGAGGCTTTTTTGCTGATCGAAATTTTTGCGGAAAGTCCTGATAGTAATGTCAGTTATTGTCTCTCATGAATTCTGAATTCTATATTTGAACGATAAGAACTCAGAGTTTCAAAATCCAGTGTTAAAAATGCTATATTGTACTTGAGTATTTGTGAAATCAGTCAATCCACTGGTAGATCAGTTGATGATTGAGGGACCTCCCTTAGATAGAAACAGCCGTGGGCCACTCTCTTGCTGTAACGCTGGGCCTTGGGTGAAAGCGTGTATATAGGTGGCTGTGTGGGTATTTACCTTTCCAAAAAAGAGAAGGAGCAATGGAGCACATAAACCTGAGTATTGACTCTAAAATGTAATCTTTTGTAAGGCCCACCTAATAAATGCATACAAATTAATAAGGCAAAGCAATAAACATATTTATATAGGAGAGGTGCTCTAGTGAGAGACACTTTCACCAAGTTGGTAAGAGATGGGTGGGGGCCCTCACATTTAAGTTGGGGTTCCTTGCATTTAAGTTGGTGAGAGTGGATATGGAAGTGAGGGCCCCCACACATCTCTTATAAACTTGGTGAAAGTGCCTCTCATAGGAGTACCTTCCTTTATATAAATTGCTCTCACTTTTAAAAAACCTATATATTGAACCCGCTACTAATACATCTAAGCCATTCATATCACAACCACCATATATCTATTTAGTATCTGGGCATCACAGAAAAAAAAAAAAAAAAAAAAGAAAAAACCTTCAACTCACTCAATTCGAAGTGAGATGATCCCAAGTAAAATATGTTTTTATATTGATCAATCTAATGGTGTTTTCTTATGATTCAAACGAGTTTTGGACGAGTCCCAATTCATTTGTGGATTGAATTCATCATGAGTGGGCCCACTGCAAGAACTTTTTTTAAAAAAAAACTGGAAAATCAGTTCAACATCAATAATGAGATCAAAGGAGAGAAAGATGACAGTAATAAAAATGAGAGTGTTTATCAGGTTTGTGGGTAAATGGGGATGGAATATGTAAGTGGGTGCATAGTTTTGGAAGGACTAGTGATGTTGGACGTGGATCTAATCTTACAAAGCCACGGGCCATTTGCATTCTCATGGATGGGGGTAGAGTCGTGGAGATAAGGTTTGCCACAGAGGTGAGTGGGCCATCTTCACTTATTTGATTTCTAGTCTTCGTGGAATCACAATCCGAAAGTGGTCCCCACTCTTTTTTCTCAAGAACAATTTCACCTTATCTTTGTCATTGACAATAAGGATGATGCAAGGACATTTTCTTATCCAATTGATTGTGACTACCGGAGGTGGAATATTGCAAACTATTGGGCCCAGGGGAATCGCAGATATGACAGATCTGGGCCCTACATCAGAGGGTCCATCCTATTCAAGAAAGGAATGGCTGCAAAGACATCATGATCAAACTGCTCACATATATTTTTCATGGGGGCCACAATCAAGGTGGCCCTTTTTCTGATGAAAGGCCAGGATTTTCGAACGCGGGCTTAGTGTTCAATGTTCCATTGAATGTATTGGTCTTTAAGTAGGCTCGGGCTGTGTATCTATTAGAATAGTGAATGGGCCTCTCAACGTGGCCCAGGCCGGGAATCCATGAATAGAGAATGGTTGAAAGTTAGAGCTCAATCAGGACATGAGGAGTGAGGACCCTGTTGGATGGGCCTGATTTCTGAGAATGCGCCGGGCCTAAGGTGGCCTGTGGGCATGTGATTGTGATCAGTTTCTTAGGCATCGCATAGTCACATCCATGTGTGTGATTCAAGCTATTAATTAGAGCCCCTACCCTAAACAGTAAAAAATCAGGTGAGTCAACGCATCAGATGGGCCGTATCCTCACCTTGAGTATCTTCCTACTTCTTTAGTTGGACAATGGCTGTCCATGGGCCATGCCCGGACATATGGAAGCCCATTGTTGAAGAGGCTTAACATAGATGCAGATCAGTCCCAAATTAGTGCCGGACTGGCCCTATTAACAGCTCCATATCATTAATAAACCACCATGAGACCTCCAGATTTTTAAATCTACCTAGGCCCTATTAACAGCTCCATATCAAGTTGCAATGTAATAGTCTATACTAGCTTCTCAACTCCTAGGAGTGATGCAGAAATATAAAAAAAACTTGCATGAGTTTAGCATTGTCAAGCCATGGGAGAGAAGTTAAAACTTCAAAAACAAAAACAAAAAATAAAAAGAGAGAGAGAGAGAGAGAGAGATAACTTTTTTCCACGAGAGATTAAAAGGTGAAAGTTCATCATCATTATCATCAAAGCCTTGATCCAGCGATGTTGGGGTAAGCTGATTAAAAGATAAGTACATGATAATAATTATAAACACTATTCCCCTTTGGGAAAGTTGTTATGGTAAGGATTCAATAACTTATCGATGGTAAAAAAAAAAAGGATTCAATTACTGATCAAAGTCATTAAATTCCCAGCATTGTACAATATTAATTTCTTACCACACATGATGCTATGCAGCGCTTTTCCATGGAAGCGGTGTAGCCATTTTCAGCGAAAACTTGTCATTTTGCTGCAAAAAATTGAAAAGCCATTTTACTGGAAACATCAAAGCTAATTTTTTACATAATCATGGAAAAATCAGTTTTTTTTACTTACAGAAAAACAGCTGCCCCAAATGTGAATTTCATTGTAATGCAGAAACGTGTTTATACAAGCATGCCCATAGTGTGGTAAGGAAGACTTAAGCTTTTCAACAAGGAATTTTGTTTCCTTACCCGCCATGAGAGAGAGTTTTTTTTTTTTTTTTTAACGAAATTGTGAAAATTTTCACTACTTATATTGTTTTTCCTATAGAAAAGCACTTACATCAAATGATAAAAAAGACTCCTTAAAAAAGTGTCCAGCTTGTCTAAGCTGTTCTCCTGTTTCTTACTCGTGCTTTAAATCTTTGCTTGCTATAAAGAATTCGTTTTTAATGCAACCTAACTACGTAGAAAATGATTTTTCTTATCTGTTAATAAAAAAAATATACAAAATTCTCATACCACATTAAACTCCCTCATTTAGAGTTTCGATCAAGATTTTCATAGAAATCAAAGAAAATGCCAAGAGAAGGGAGTTTGTTGATTTAACCAAAATGGGGAAAATGTGTGATATCCCAGTTCAGTAGTTCACATCTTTACAAATCATTCTATGGGATTTTTCAAATGTCAACACCTGCACGGTCAAAATTTCAGAAAGGAAACTGAGTATGTGTGAGATCTGATTAAAATTCAATATTGTTGACTCCACCATTTTCACATTGGAAATACCAAAGCACTCTGACATTGGGCTTATAAGTCAAACCTCATGTTAAATTAACTTGTTTTAAAGAAGTCATGGGTCCCAAATCCCATAAGTATTGAAAAGCATTTCCGCTGCCTCTACTAACGCCTTGAGGTTTTGGTAGAAATGGTTAGCTAAAGAAACTTAATATGATATCAGAGCCAACCGGTCGTGAGTTCGAATCCTAAGAGGAACGACTCGGCGCAAAAAAAAAAAAAAATGCGTGTCGCAAAAAGTGCGCTGGCCGGGTTCCACCTGAAGGGGAGTATTAAAGAGTGGGCTCCACCCAAGGGGGAATATTGAAAAGTATTTCCGCTGCCTCCACTAACGCCTTGAGGTATTGGTAGGAATGGTTAGCTAAAGAAATTTAATATGGTATCAAAGCCAACCGGTCGTGAGTTCGAATCCCAGGAGGAACGACTCGGCGCAAAAAAAAAAAAAAAAAAAATGCGTGTCGCCAAAAGTGCGCCGGCCGGGTTCCACCTGAAGGGGAGTATTAAAGAGTGGGCTCCACCCAAGGGGGAATATTGAAAAGTATTTCCGCTGCCTTTACTAAAGCCTTGAGGTTTTGGTAGAAATGGTTAGCTAAAGAAATTTAATATGGTATCAGAGCCAACCGGTCGTGAGTTCGAATCCCATGAGAAACGACTCGGCGCAAAAAAAAAAAAAAAAAAAAAATGCGTGTTGCCAAAAGTGCGCCAGCCGGGTTCCACTTGAGGGGGAGTATTAAAAAGTGGGCTCCACCCAAGGGGGAATATTGAAAAGCATTTCCGCTGCCTCTACTAACGCCTTGAGGTTTTAAGAACTCTAGTGTTAAGCGTGTTCAGGCTGGAGCAGTACCATAGGTGGCTCCCATATACAGGCCAAAACGTACACTATCACGCTTAGTCGAGTTCACCTTCACTCATGATTTGTCATCACTGAAGCTAGATGGTCTTTTATTACATAGAAAATGGATGTATTAAAGCAAACGGCCCCTACATCCGGTCGTTCATGCATGGAGAAGAAAGATATCTTATACACCAAACGAAACGAAGCTACATGTGAGAGGGAGCAGAGGGAGAGAGAGCAATGAAAGGGTGGGGCGGTGGCGATGTCGCAACAACGACACTCTAGCTTCTCTTAGATTGAGGAAGCTCGTGAGAAAAGTGGGTCAGCTAGCTAGAAAGAGGTCATGCCAAAAGGGAGGACAACTTCCATCACAGCTAGATGAGCTACAAGCATCTGCAGGATTGATGATTGACCTCTCTCCAAGAGTGGGAGGTGGAGGAGGCGGCAGTGGTGATTTGGGTGTGTAATCTCCATCGCTCAACTGTGTAAAATTTGAATCTTGGTTGATTTCATTGCCCATTGGAGGCATAAAGTCCCAAGGGTATGGAAGGTCTTGTGAAGGAGTGTAGTGGGGTATTTGGTCATTTAATGGTTGAGCATCAAGAAGTCCAAGAGAGCTTTGGGTGGGGTTTTCTAGCTGGGAGGGGTCCAATAAGGTTCCTCTGGGTGATGGCATTGAACTCAGTAGATTGATTGCGACCATATCTGCAATGTTGTTTGAATTGCCAGCCATTGCCATGGCCGACTGAACAAGGTTCTGAATGTACTGAAACTTAGCAGACTGAATCACTTCTTGTAATCTGACTGCTTCTTCTTCCCATGGCTGTCTATCCATCAGCTCTTTTAAATTGGCCGGAGGGATCAATTGGGCCATGGTCGCTAAAACGTCGGTTCGTGGGCAGTGCGTCATTGGGTCGATATCCATCTCTATGAGCTTCTTCTTGAGTTGGGTGTTCCAGAAGTTCTTGATCTCGTTGTCAGTCCGGCCAGGGAGATGCCTTGCAATCCTCGACCACCTTTGAACGAAGAAAACAACATCCAATAAGCACTCAAAGGAGATTTTTTTTTTTTTTTTTTTGGGTATTATGAGAGTTAATAAATGTTCCAATTGAACAGCCAAAGTTC
Organism: Persea americana; assembly: GCA_029852735.1. Lineage (NCBI taxonomy): Eukaryota > Viridiplantae > Streptophyta > Magnoliopsida > Laurales > Lauraceae > Persea > Persea americana. The sequence goes on from CM056812.1 coordinate 56,954,992, forward strand.
GGTAAATTAAAGTTACTTGTTTCCGAGTATGGAATGGAGATTGAGGATGATCTGTTCTTCTTCTAGGGAGAACTTTCCCCTCTTGATATCAGGTCTTAAGTAATTAGTCCATCTGAATCTGCAGCTCTTGCCACATCTATTAAGGCCTAATATGATACACTCACACCAAGTAAATAAGGAGAGAGAGAGAGAGAGAGAGAGAGAGAGAGAGAGAGAGAGAGAGAGGACGGTGAGTGTATTTCAATACCTGCAAGCTTAGGAAGAGCTATCCAACTGCCATGGCCATGTTTTTGTATGTATTTTACTAGTTTCTTGTCTTCCTCAGGCGTCCAAGGACCCTTTCTCAGGCCATTCTCATCACACCAAGGAGATCTTCCCATTGTGTTGTTTCTGGTTTAGAGCTCTCTTTTTGCCTCCTCTTTCCCTGCTTTGCTCACCCAACAGCCATCATATTGATATTTATACTACCATTACAGCATTCTTCTTCTTAATTAATTCTTCCTGCTTTTCATTCCTCTATTTACACCCTCATTGATGTAGACATAGTTTTCCGGTATGATATTAAATATGGGAGGCGAGATCCTGTAAGGACCATCCTTAAATATATTCCATATAGCCTGTTAACTAGTTCCACCATCCTGCATCAACAAGGAGTCCGGATACTATGATTCACCAGAAATCCATGGTTCCCAGTGTGCCTCACCGATTACAAAAATATGAACTACTCAAACTTAAACTTAATGTCATCCTCTTGCACGGGCCTAGGCCAAATTTCACTTTAAATAGGAGTTGGGGTCAACATCTTATTTAGCACTTGTAAAATATAGAAATAAAATATCAACAAAGATTTTCATGTATTTTATATAATGTTCAATCCAATGTATGCAACTCTTATTTGAGTGAAACAAGGGGTTTTATATGACTACCCAATCATCCGTAAGGAAATCCTTAGGGAAAAGTTTTTTTTTTTTTACTTTCCACAAAGTCGTGAGAAAAGAAATCTATATTTTGCAATTATAAATATCTGAGAATTTGGACCAATGTAAATCCCTCCCCACATCCATACGAACGTGGGGATATGGATGCTAAAATGAAGAAAGCCTGGGAATACTTCAATTTCTATCAACTAGTTGCATAGGAATCAAACTTATTTCACCGGCAGTTATGTCAGTCCGAGGCTCTTCCTCCCGCTGGAAAAGGGTCTATGGTTTACTTTGTAATACATAACAAATGAGTATAATAACATACCTAGGTGATGACCATCTATATATAGTGGGCCAACCAACAAGAGTCCGGATCACCTGTCACAGCTATTATACGAGAACCAGGCGGCATTTATCCTGAACTCCATTTTCGGTCACACATATAAATCATTCAGACTGTTCAAGGTGAATGTGTCATCAACTTAAATTATACATCCAAGTTTCAATTTAAAAAGAGCGGGTCCCACTATCTGATGAAGCATAGATGTGTAGCTACAATTGGGCTCACTTTTGATGTGGTGTGTTAATCACGTTTCCGTCATATGCTCAATCATATGACAGGACCTACTCTATTTTAAATGAAACTTGAAGATAAAAGACAGTGGTGGACCTACACATATGTAACCTGGGGCAGGTGCCCTGTGTTGATTTTCAAATTGCCAATAGTTTAAATGAGTGTTGCCTATCCCACATTTATCTCGCCTCATGTCTAAATTTGGTGACCGCCCCCATATTGTTATAAAACCTTAGTGACTCTAAGTGCCAGATCTTATTCACACCTTTCTCTTTTGCTATCTTTTTTTTTACTGAGAGTTTGGGATCCTTTTTGTGCTGATCGAGCTTCTCATTGCCAGTCCTCTCGTGGTTAGTCTCTCACCAAATAACCATAAATAAAACAATCTTCCTCCGTCCTTAGATATAGTATAATCTTAATCACTCTATACCCAAATCCAAGCCGTTAATCTCCATATTCTAATTTCAATCCCTTAATCCACAAATCCAAATCCAAACCCTAAGCCCTAAATCACCTAATCTAACGTATCTACAAGTCCAAAGATGAGCAAATCGCCATTAGGCACACTTTAATCTTCAATTTACAAACAAATCACGCCTTAGGATTCATATGTTTGATAACTTGAGTTACATTTAAGTGAAAAATTTTCTTCTTTGTCATGAGCCAATAACCAACTATAGGGAATTATTTTTAGAGCTAGGTAAGTGCAGGTAACCAAATTTTTTATATCGAAATAGAACTCCTTTGGAAACCCAAATTGTGTAATTGGGTGCTCACCCAAATCACCGTTTCAAGACATCAAAATACCTAAGATTAAAGGAAATGTTATCATAACTACTTTGATGATGATGAAATTGTGATCACCTAAATTTGGGAGAGGCTGTCGGAGGGCCCTTCAATCAGGCAAGAGATCTGAGCACAGAAAAGTTTTTTTTGTGTCTATTTAAATGCAATACATTTTCTTTTTGGTATTTTTAATGTGAGAAAAGTTAGCATAGTTGAGCAATAATTTTGCCCCACCCGATCAAAAATTCTAATTCTGCCACTGACACAAGATATATCAGTGGAGAGAATGCGATTCATCTTAAACTGTCCAAATTATACACACGTGCGTCCCGTGATAGAGCTCTAGAAAAGTGCACTAAACGGTTCCTGTTGTGACAGATGCGGACTGATCAACAACAATATTCCAATCCATAACATATGCTATGTGTTGTACGGAAAATCATATGATACTATGTCTGATGAATGATGATAACCACTTGCTAAGCCTAGTCTATGCCCCCTATTAATAATTGGACCTAGAACATTGGCTGTCATCATCGAGGTATGTCATTATATGAATTTTTATGTATAATGATTAAAACATTATACTTTTTTTGTTGGGTACTGCATTCAAAGTGTTTTTTAACTTAATAACTTAGGGATGGATTCATAGTCATGTGCGTGTCCAAAGCGCCTACACCACTCAATCATGAACATATTAGTAAATAATACATGTCGATGAGTGATGTGTCTATGAATGATGCGGTAATGGATTACTCAATAACATTGCATTTAGACTTTGCGATATACACCAACAAAATATGGGAAAAGAAGTAGCCACACCTTGAGATGAATTCCTCAAATGCTTTCTTTTCCAAAATGCTCCGATACAATTGGGCATTTAGGAAGCTATAACTCTAAAAACTCCAAGAAGCCAAAAATGGCTTTTCAGTAAGTTAATTTATTTTTAAAGTTAAATATGATTATTAATATTTATTTTCTTTTATATAGAGTAGAAATTGAACCTACACTCCACACTATAGTTTTCTTTTTAAGCCACTGCCAACTGCAAATATATCATTGTTCATTTAAACTATGGATTTTTCCCGTATAACTGCCTTTTAGATATGAATTACGCTCCTCAACAATTAAGGTTTTATGAGTTTTTGCAGAATTATTAGTGTGATATCCCAAGACTACGCGGTATCACACATATTGCAATATGTGATATCTTAGGGTCGTACGATATCACACATTTGTTATATGAATACTCCCGTTAAAAATATTTAAACTTCGATCGTTCAAAAGCAAATATCAACTCCAAAGGAAGCCAAGGGCAGCCATATAAACAAAATCCCTTAAAAATATTAGCATGATTATAAATGCTAATGAGGGACGGATCTAATGGTCAAATACACTTAAATCTAGTTTTAATCAAAATTTATAAACTGCCATAAAATCAGAATTGGTTATTATTTTAACCAACTGAGCACTAAGAAGGCTAAATGTATCCATTCGTCTCTCGTAATCGTTTTTTATAAGGAAAAAACTTCATTTAAGGAAAATACACAACATAATAGTACACCAAAAAGAAAACTACCTAAATCTTAGAGAGGAGGCAGACAACACCTCACCCACTCCTAAAGAAAAGCATCCTAACAAAAAGTCTTACCAAGTCTTGAATATCCACTCTCACTAACTTAAATGTAAGGACCCCAAATGAGAGTGGATATGGAAGTGAGGGCCCCCACCTATCTCTCACTAACTTGGTGAGAGTGTCTCTCACATGAGCACCTCCCCATATAATATATGTATATATGCACATACACATATATGTATACATATACATATACATCTATACATGTACATACATACATATATATGAAATTTTCTCAAATGCCTTAGATATGCATATACTTGTGAGTGGAGCACTTGTGATCAATTGGAATGGGTCATACCTAACCACTTGACGCAAAACCCATGCTTTTTACACCTATCTAAATGGAACTTAGGCATTGGATTGAAATAAAAAAGAAAATGATGTGTTCTAAAATCATTAAACTTGGCGGCTACATATTGATGGGTTAGGATGATCTAATGGATTTGAAATTTTACACAATAGGCCATATTTGGATCTTTTCATTCCCACCTTCCTATAAATTGATGTGTCCCAAAATGAGCCCCACAAGGCTAACTGTAAATTATTTAGATGATCATGCGTCCACCTAAAAAGCTCAGCTTTATAATTACATTTTTAAATGATGATGTGATGGTAATGATTTTGATTATAATTTGCATAGGCATCCTATCAATAGATTATAACTTCTTTTTTTTTCAAACATGAGAGAAATTAGTAAGGGTTAATTACTTTTGAAAGATGGATAGTTATTGCCTAAACGACACTTACTTTTTAGACGTCTCATGCTTGGCACAATGAGTTGGCATGAACAATGTGAAATGGCATTATTTTATTGCACAAATCAAGAGGGGCAAAGAAGCCTCTTTTGAAATGGGGAGTTTTTAAGAATTTCTCTCTCTCTCTCTATATATATATATTGTGAGGCAATTATATATAGTTATATGCAAATTGATTGGGTTTTTTAGATTAGTTAAGTAAACCCTAAGCTGGCATTTTAGTAATCATTTATTCAAAAAATCATTCCAAACAGGTTACATGGGTTTATGGGACCAGGGAAAGAGAGGGAACTGGGTTGGCATTCTCTTTTTATTTACTATATATCTTTTTTCACACATGGGGAATTGAGAGGTCCAATCACAAGTACCTACGGAGAGTAAAGAAGGCGTTAGATCTTTGTTTATGCCCTTCTCCATGCATGGACAATGAAGATTGCTTCCTCGAACAAGTCTCTCTGTCGGATGGACCACTTTTTTAAGCAAGAACCAATGTGAAGAAATGGCATTCCATCTGTGTTGTCTAGGAATCTGAAGAATATATAGGTAGCATTTCGTATGCAATTCAGCTGACAACATCAAGACCATTTAAAACTTTAGTCTCTTCTAGCCTGCATCCCATGCAAACGTTGCATAATAGTTTATGTCCTCGTGTATGCAAAATATATCTATTATGTAGTATTATTTCATTTAATAACAATTTTAAAAATAATTAACGGCTAGAAGACAGCAACGCGTATATGATCATTTGACCTAAAATAAGGAAAAAAAGAAATCTGTAAATCTTTTGAGGAGTCTAAAGACTCTTCTATCATATGAGAATTTGCTAGTCATCAGCAGTTACCATCATCATTAAACCAATCAAAATATATATAGACAACGATGCATAGGATAAAACAACAACAACAACAAAATAAAAGGCATTCGCAAGGTGTGCATTTGTCTATAGTGAACATAGGGATGGCCATGATTCGGGTTTCAAACGGGAGCCACCCCACTCCTATTAGGGGCGGGTTTGTTGATAATTTTATTGGTCCCCCCCACAATATATATAATATGTTTATTTCTTTTAAAATTATAAATAAAGCTCAGGTAGTTCAACCTGGTGTTGATCATATACTTAACACGTGGGAAGAGAAGGTGGAGTCCAAAATCCTTAAGTAGTGTTTACAAATACAATCTTTGGTGGAGGAAACAAGAGTTTACAAATAACCAAGAAAAAAAAAAAACATTAAGCATGCACAATAGAAAGTACTGATCAATTATTGTTTAATCCGTGATCAATATATATGGACCACTATTATTAGGAGAAGAAAGAATAAAGTCAATTCTTCTGCCAGGCAAATGGTGGATATGGTTTTTTTTTCTCTCTCTCCTAATTTCTATTTTGATGTCAGTTCGAGGCTTTTGTACCAATACCACGTTCTCTTGTTTCTTTTTAGAGTGGGTTTGTGTTGCGAGAGGATTTTCACTTCCCCTAGATTTTCATAAGAGAGAGAATCTACATTTTTAACCCTGACATAGGATATTGAAATTCTCTTTATTTAGGATAATCGGTTGGATTTGTAGCACCAAACGATCGCGAAAGGAATTGCACGAAAAATTGTGACAATTTTCCTTTCTACTGCGAATTCCTCTCAGCACTCATATGTAACCTTAGGGCCTATTCTTTTGCAAGAATCTCAAAACTTCTTGTCTAAAGAATTTGAGATTCTCCAAATGTTGTCTCAAATATGGAATTCCAAATTCTCAAGGACCATCGGGCATTTGAAATGTTGGAAGTCAAAGAATACAAATGGCTAATTGTGACCTTTTCAAATGGGCTGGAATTCAGAATTCCATTAATAGAACCTAGCATTTGAAAAACCAAAAGGACATCTATCGCATCCTTGTCAGAAATCCACAACATGGGAAATCTTATCAGAAATTCATATAAAGATTCCTTAGCGGTGTTTGCTTATGTTATGTTCCTTTATTGCTGCTGATAAAAAACATACATGCGGGATATCTCCCTGCACCTTCCCACTTGTGCACCCATGAGTGTACGGCCCACTAGTGTACATTGGGCTCTGTCAACCCAAGTAGTGATGTTCATGGACCCAGCCGGCCAACATTGGCAGTTAATTTATATCCCCATAGCTAAATAGGCTGACAGCTTTATGCTTTTAGGCTCAACCTCATTAAACATTTAGGGCCCACTTTTTTTCTTGCAACTAAATTTATGGGAATTTTAAAACTTAGCCCACTTTTTTTCTTGCAACTAAATTTATGGGAATTTTAAAACTTACATTTTTAAAAGTGGTTAAAAATAAAAATAAAGAAAAATGTGACTATCCAAAAATGGCCATCAAATAATCTTTCATTTAATAGAATACGAAGCAATCACCCTAGCAATTCGAGGAAAGTCAACATATCTTCTATATCTTGACTGCATATCTTTCACCTGTCACCTCTTCAGTAATACTCCTTTGAGCTCATTTGTACATGAATTCCTATGTTTTTAATGCCCTTGCACACAAATGGGCTATTAACATTTAGAAACAATGATATTGTGCAAATGGACTGGATGAACACCTAGAATTATACCATTGACTTGATATGCCAAATTCTTAGCCCGATCAATAATTATATAGGCTGGACCAAACAAGTTAGGGGTGTTCATGGGCCAGGCCAGCCTGAGCCCGATCCAGGCCTAGCCCAATTTGGGCCAGGCTTAGATAAGAAATTAGGGCCCGTTTAATAATTGTGGGGGGGGGGGGGGGGGGGGGGGGGGGGGGATTTTGGCTCTTATGGAGTACAAAATTCCATCTCTTTCACTTTTGAGTATCTTTATGCAAGCACTTATGGAGTACAAAATTCCATCTCTTTCACTTTTGAGTATCTTTATGCTAGTGGCTTGCAGGTGTTGAGTGCGCTTAGCTACAGATTATGCAGTTTTATATGTAGGATTGTTGAATTGTGCGCAGCTTTTCTTGTCCTCTGGGAGACAAGGAGCTGTCATTTTTTTCTCTGGTTGCTAGTTTCCTGCTCTGTTTTGATTTGATGTTGAGGTCTCCTGGCTTATTCATTTGTTCTCTGTTTTTGCTTTGGGAAGCCGTTCCATAAGCCTGTATTTTTTATTTCTTGCTTCTTGACCGCCAGGGTTCGTGGGTTGCTCATTTTGGTCTCCAATTTGGACCATTTTTTTCCCATCTTTTTTCGGCTCCACACTGTTGCTTTTACCCTGTTGCACGATGCTATATACCTCAGCCATAGCTGGTTGCCTCACCAGAGCGTTGAAACATTTAGTGAATAATTCATTTTGTATAGTCCCAAGTTGTTAATATATTCCTTCTTACTTTCTAGAAGAAAATTCTAATTGCTTCCTAAACACCCATTAATCACCCATCCACTTTCTTCCACATTTCAGTCCATCACTAGGAATCCATCTTCAAGATCCAATCTTTTTCAGTTTTGGTGCCTCTTCTCCCACGTGCATTTGCATTTTGTGATGTGGGTCAACGGGAAAAGGGTGCTTCTGATATTGTGCTTCTGGTGCTTCTGCCGACCTATCGGGTGGAGGAGGAAGATGAGAGGGTGCTGGTTTCAAGGATCCCTCGCGGCGATTCAGTGGATGTTTCCATGATTGACACGAAGTGAGGCAACAAGATCAGATTTTATTCATTGCCCATATGTGTTTTTTTTCAGAGTGACTCCGTGATATTGTTAGGGGCTTTTTTTTTTCAGAAAAGCAAGTGGCTCTAAATCAGGCACTTTTTGATTATTTCTAAAATATGTATTTTCCTTTACTTCTAAGTGAAAATCCCAAAGTTTAAACCACTTATGGAGTGAAAATAAAAATACCTTCCCTCCATGCTTCAACCAAGGCTCACATTGATAACTTTGCTTCAGGTTTTCAAAAGAAACTAGAAAGCTAAAACACTTGAGTTCACAGAGACTTTGGAAAGGGTTCTTCCGAGATAAAATATATGGGCTTCGTTCAAGTGAGAATTGTCCACATATAAGATCATGCAAACTCGCTGAGATCGAGAAAGAGAAGGACACCCCCAGTGGTTTGAATGCTCATCTCACATAGCCGCCTGAGACCAATCCATGGGTGGATAGATTATCTCACAAAAAACTTCAACAATATTGACCCAATCTAGCAAAATAAAAATAATAACATCACCTATTGGACTGACCGGGGTTCCTGTCCATCACAGGAGTTGGGATACACCTATGGTACCCTAGCTGAGGGGACTAGAGAAGAGGAAGCCCATAACATGAGAAGGAGAGCCCACACATATGGAAAGAAAAGCCCATACGAGGGGAAATAGTGGCAAACCCAGGCGTTGGACCCTGGGAAACTAGGTGAGTATATGCATAGTTTACCTACCAACTAAGCAACCTCTTGTTCTCCTCAACGAGAGCTAAAAGTGTGCGAAAAAATCAATCATGTTAGATCATAACTGTGAAGATTTAGAAGATTATATCTTGCCGAGCATCCTAAAGTGGTTTCATAAGGAATAGCAATTGGCTAATAAGAGTACAATCAAAGACACTGATTTTAAACTAGGAAACTTAATGAAATTCTAATAGAAAGTCTTAATCACCTAAAAATAAGAAATTAATCGAATCACATAGTAATAATATGATAATATCACCCAAATCAAATGTAATCATAATCTAAGTTGACCTCATCCTTTCTATACCCAACCTTGAATATCCAGCCTTCTCTATAATGTTATCTAATATATGCTAACCTTTTCTTCTTAATCTTTAGTCCATAATAGTTTGAAAAGGGATCATATTTCAACCCAAAAATAAGTAATGGCTATAAGTGTTAGATTTGGACTTGTGACGATCAGTGAGAGAGGGGGATAGTGTGTATGATGGGAGGGTAGGGTAATTGACCATAGGTGGCCCTTGTAGCCCAGAAAAGGACTAGACAACACATGAGAACCTCCATAACTGCTCTCTCATCTGTAGATTTAGTTAGTAAAACATTCTAATCTCTCTCAGATAATGATCATCATGCGTCCATGGCTCCACATTTCCATGATCCATATGCACTCTCTATCGAATGAACGCCAACTACCTTTACATCCAGTCATCCATGCATAGACAAAAGGAAAAAAGATATCCACCTGCGGCGCAAAGTAATGAGGTAAACCAAACAAAGGAAAGTAGACCGTGTGTGACGCATCTTCCACATTAATCAAATACAAGGATGTAGTCATTTTCAAACCCACATCTTCCGAGAGAGAGAGAGAGAGAGAGAGAGAGAGAGCACAATGAAAGAGTGGTGCAACTACTTGACACCCTTGCTTCCCTTTCATGAAGGAAGCTCAAGAGTAAAATGGGTCATCAAGAAGGAGCTCTGCCCAAAAGGAAGGAGTACTACTTCCATCATAGCTAGATGTGCAACAAGCATCTGCAGGATTTTTTATTGACCTCTCTCCTATGGTGGAACGGGGAGAAGGTGGCAATGGTGATCTGGGTGTGTACTCTCCTTGGCTCAACGAAGCAAGATTTGAATCTTGGTTGATCTCATTGCGGATAAGAGCCTGAAATTCAAGGTCTGGAGGAGTAGTGTAGGGTATTTGGTCATTTATTGGTGGACCACCAGCAACTCCAAGAGAATATTTGGTGGCATTTTCTATCTGGGAAGGGTTCATCACCAAGTTTTCTCTGAGCAATGGCAATGAACTCATTACATTGATAGCTTCCATATCTGCAGTGCTGTTTGAGCTGCTGTCCGGATTGCTTGCCACTGAAACAGCCGACTGAATAAGGTACTGAATATACTGATACTTAGCCAACTGAACAGCTTCTTGTAGTCTGACTGCATGCGCATCCCTTGGCTGGTTATCCATCATGACCTCTTTTAAATTGGCTAGAGCCATCAATTCAGGTAAGGTGGTGAAGAAGTCGGTTCGCGGGCGGTGGGTATTTGGGTCGATACCCATATGTATCAGCTTCTTCTTGATATGGGTGTTCCAGAAGTTCTTGATCTCGTTGTCTGTCCGGCCAGGGAGATGCAATGCAATCGCAGACCACCTTAAAACAAAGAGAATAAAATTTACTAAGAAGACGAAGGGAAAATATTTTTTGGGTATTAATGAGAGTAAAAATTTCCAATCCAACAGCCAAAGGTGGGTAAAATCACTTGTTTCCTAGTATGGAATGGAGATTGAGTATGGTCTGCTCTTCTTCTGTAGAGAACTTTCCCCTCTTGATATCAGGTCTCAAGTAATTAGTCCATCTCAATCTGCAGCTCTTGCCGCATCTATTAAGATCTGGAAATGGAAAACAACATCATTTAATGATACATATAAATATGAAGATATGGAGAGAGAGAGAGAGAGAGAGAGAGAGAGAGAGAGAGAGAGAGAGAGAGAGAGAGAGAGAGAGAGAGAGAGAGGCAATTAGGGTGGATGTGTTTCTCTGCCTGCAAGTTTAGGAAGAGCTCTCCAACTGCCATGGCCATGTTTTTGTATGTATTGGACAAGCTTCGTATCTTCCTCAGGAGTCCAAGGACCCTTTTTCATGCCATTCTCATCAGAGCAAGGAGATCTTCCCATAGTATTGGGTTTTATGTGGTTTAGACTTCAGATCTCTCTTGTTGCTTCCACTTTCCCTACTTTGCTGCCCCAACAAGCATCATATTGGTATTTATACGGCCCTTCTGCCTCCTCTTTATTATTTATTTCTTCCTAACGTACACAATTCCGTTTAATCTCTCCTTGATGTAGAAGAGACTTTATATACAATGTGAGCATGAACCCTACAGCCTATTAATTAAGTTCCCCAAAGGGAAATGTTTTCCCACGAGCAAGTGCAAGTGCAGCATTATATATGGGGCCCACTTGGGCCCAACTTTTATCGATACAACCCCTTTGATATAATCTTTCCATTTCATGATTCGGCATTACGCCGAAATTTACACTCATTGAACCTTCACTCATGGTTGAATTAAGTCTCAAAAAAGTTCAACAATTAAGATGTTAGTCAACTTTAAGGCTGCTAAATCAAGAGTTAAGATAATCCGGTTCGGCTGATTATTTTTGGATCCCTCTGGTCCATGAGTAGATCTTTTTGTCCATCTTTCTCCCATTGATAAACTTTCATCTAAGTGTGCCCCACGCCCCCACTAGTTGGATTGTCAGTTTGTTCCTAGGAAAACATTCGCCTCTTAGATAAACCTACCTGTTTTTGTTTATAGGTTATAATGATGCACTTATTACGTACCTGGAGTCTTTTCCAAAGAAATTTGTTTAACCTATTTAGTTAGCTACAGAATTAAAATAATAGAAAACATATTTAACTTCTAAAAGTACTTTATTACATAGTTCATAGTTATAATGGAAACATCCATAAAAAATGTAGAGACTACATCTTTCTCAGCTCTTTGTATTGATTCTATTAAGAGTAGTCAATGATTATTTATAAGCATACTATGTCTCAAAATAGAGAACATAGTATAATCCAAATTAGACAAGTAGTTTCATTCCCAATAGAGAACGGAATCACATATTGATGTAAAATCTTGTATAACCCAAATCTATTATAATCTAATATAAGGGGAATTCAACCTCTTCTTATTCAATCTTGTCTAAAAACTTCTCAAGTAATATCATGTTATTGTGTATATAAATACATAATTTATATAAATTTAGGGCATGTTTGGCATCATTCTCGGAATGTTGCATTAGTAGAACGAATGAAGAAAAACTTGGAGAACGGAAATATCATGTTATTGCAAATTTGCAATCCTCAGGCTTCAGCTGTTTTCTCTTTTTGGGCTGTTTAGCTGATTCTTTTGTATATATAGTACTTTTCCTCTTTTGCACCCTCCCTTCTTTCTTAATACTACCAATGCTATGATGTAGACATCTACTCGCTAACATGAGATCATGGGATGCCACCAGTAAGACCATTTGAATTCGAATTCGAATTTGATCAACGGTGGATATGGTTTGGTACGTAGGAGTCCAATCGAATTTTTGGGTGGACTCTATGCTCACGGGGGGCTGCCTGGGATCCAGAATCCGGAGGACAAGGAGAACACTTCATTCGATGCCATGTGGTTACAGTAAGCCACATTTAAGGCCACAAACTGAATTTATCTATCTCTCCTAAGCTTTTAGAAGTTTACAACATAAGTACCCATGGCCCATTAAAAATGTTGTCTCTATTGTGAGATTCTGCAACTGCAGCTCTAAATAAATTGATTGGAATTGTATTCGGTTACCGAGTCATCCATCTCCATGACATCTCTCAGTTATCTAAGATTCTCTTTGCTCTTTTTCCATGAGGGATCTGGGAGTTCAAAATTTAAATTATCTTTAGTGATTCTCTCTAGTCAGGTCCACATTTGAATGGTCTAAAATAATTTGAGTTACCTGTCCAAAATTCTACAGAGATTCAAAGGGTCTAAAGTGTTTGATAAGTTACATCTCGATGTGAACAAAAGATGTTTTAATCGTATATTGAGATTAAGATCTCATCCATATAGCCTTACATGTATCTTACTCCACTTTTTTAAATAGTCAACCTCAAAAAAAAAAAAAAAAAAAAATCCTTCTCTAAACAATATGATACATTGAATGCATTTTGGGGCTGATCCAATCGATTTTAGAGAGTGTTAGCCATCCAATCAATAGCAATATCGAATGAATTATTATGCATTTGATGGCTTTAGATAAAATGCCTAGCAACATCCTACAGATCTAATTTCTTGCTTGATTGTTAAAATGCAGAGAAAACAAACTCTATAAAAGAATATGGATGATCCTCAATTGAATACTATATCATCTGCTGTATATTCTTGTCCCATTTGCATTACATGATCATATCAAAGGTGTCCATCGACACCAAATAACGGGCCTTGCACATGCAAGATTTTTACTTTTACTATCCAATTGCCCCCATCAATTGGATTAAATATTTGAAGCCTTGTTCCCAAAATGTACCAAACCATATTATATTTTGCAACCCCAAAGCAACCATCCATTACAATGACCATTTATATATGTAAAATCATGCCAAACTAGGTGCATGGGTTTATAAAACTATGTAGGAGAAGGGATTGGGTCGGCAACTAGAGCATTCTTACTTCATCAATGTCACACGTGGGGAATTTACAGTATCAATCATCAGGGGGAGGGGGGAGAGAGAGAGAGAGAGAGCATTGGATCCTTTAGTTTATATAGCATGTAAGGACAAATGAAGATTGCTTCCACGACCAAGGTACTCTGTCGGGTGGACCACTTGTCTAAACAAAAGAAGAAAATCAATGCAGAAAAAGTAGTAGTGTAAATCCATTTCAGATCAGTCTGATCAGATATGTGTTTGTCACTGAATCCAGAGAAATGGTTATTATATTTTCAGCAGAGTGCCTTGCGGGCTTGGATTTCAACTGAAAAACAAAATCCCATTTAACACTCATCGGGTGCTTACCGATTCTCTTCTTCCCATGCAAACCTATAGCAAACAACAAATGCATCTTCCAACCTCTCGATCCATGCATTAAAAGAGAATTATCTGCAAGGCTCTCGATGGAAGGTTGGCACTGGGCATCCCAAGCTCCAACTTAGGCTTTCCCATCATTTGATGAAGGTTTAGGTGGGTCAGTCCTGTTGGTAGGGTATCTATGGGCCTGCCATAGTGACTAAAGTCTGAGATGACTCAGTTTTGACTTTGAGAGTGCTCCCACTTCTTTTCCAGAACTAGCCATCTAGTGAGAGAAGTAGACATCAGGTGAGGTGAGGGAAAGTCATTATCGAAGTTTGAAATCAGCTATTTGGACTAACAGATCACGAACTTAACCGCACGGTTCTCTTCATTGCATAGACTCATCAGCATTGTCACATTCTCTCTACAAATTGATTAACATGTCTCATTGTTGGGGGTAAACCTGATCTTAAACACTGTATAAGGTCACATTGTGTTAAGGGTGTAAACAAATCAAGTCCTGCTTAAGTCTAAACCAATGGATTAAGGAGCAGTTTTGTGGTACAAATCAGGTCCAGCCATCCATCCAGGTCCAGTTTCAGGTCTTTAATGGACGGTGTCTGATTATCCAACAACATACATATAATACATAAAATACGTCATCATCTTCGTCATAATAATAATAATAATAATAATAATAAATTAAATTAGATATCTACTCATGTACGTAAAATATGCATTCTATATCCTTTTTTGGGTAAAAATGTAACATATTTTTACTGCATTTGATAAAATATCTAGTTATACTAATATTTGGCTAAATTTACCAAGTCCGGCTCTACTAAATATACTGTTTAAAAATCAGGTCCAGGTCCAGGATTACCATGGACCCAACCTGCATCCAGACCTTATACAGCTCTACATATATGTGACAATAAAGTGAAAAAAAAAAAACAAGAAGAAGAAGAAGGTAATAAATAAAGGGAGAGGAAAGAGAAGTGGATGCCTGTGGCTGCAAACTTTCTTGAGGATGGGTCTTCATGTATGAAAAAACCACTGCCACCTGCTCAATGTAAATCTGAGCTTATCTAGACCACGCAATTGATCAGTGACCCCAAATCAGTCAAATCAAGTGATCATAATAAAGGTATGATAATCCATGCATTTTCCATGTATGGACTATTAACTACATATTTTGTAGGACGGTCGGACCCCTCCAAAAGCAGGCTATATATTGATAAGCTAAATGGTTACTACACTGCTTATTCTTACTACTGTTGTACCTTTTTTTTTGTCAATTTATGAAATAACTTGTGCATGTGTCACATGTTTATGTTTACAAGATCAAAACCAATCACCTACATTGGGAGACAAACCAAACCACTCAACTAAGATTTCATTAATAATTCAGTCTTGTCAAAAATCTAGAAGGGCTAAGATATCCGGATGAGTATGATAGGCAATATTCTTCGCATTGAGACACACTCAAATTTCCGATTGCAATAAGATGCACTATTAAATTGATCGTGTGTGAAATATATGGTTAATACTTTGCACAAGATCAGCTCAGGGGCGTGTGTAAACATGTTGCTAGTGTGAAATTTGGGCTATAGTCCATATACAGCAAGATTAAGTTAAATGAGTAAATGATTAAGCCAAAGCAGGCCCCACATAGGTTAAATTAGAAGGTTAATTACCACTGTACTGAAAACAACACATGGCCACTTCAAGTAAAATAAAGGAATAAAATGGTGATTGAAGCTTTTAAAGAATCATAAACAATTTTCAATAGTATAATGATTTGCATCCCACCTGTTTAATCATCATTGGATAAATCATATCAAACACAGACGGAGATGGACAAAGGGGGAAAAGACAAATAGGAACATAAATAGAATGAAAGGCTTTTCTCTAGGGTGCTTTGTCACTACATACTATAATACTTAATTCGTTCTCAATGAAATAAATGTTGTTGTAACTAATGATGAATTACATGACATGTTCCGGTACATTCACCTCTCTTGGAGTTTTCCATATTGCAAGGTAGTTTCTTGGGGCTGACCTGAGGTCCCACTAATGATGGGACCAAGGGAGATAGGTAGACCCATTTGGATAGGGCCCATATATCAAAATTTGAGGTCTGTTTCATAGCTTACAAGTTTAACAGCTTTATAAATATATATATATATATAAATATATATAAACCCTTGATTCAGTCATTCTATCCATTTAGATGTTGTGGAAACCCAATTAGTGTTTGATGGTCCATTCGTATTAGTGCCCAAGTGGGCCTCACGTGCTACAATCCACGGATTCCTTTGTGTGAGGTAAACGCACATGAAAATAGCTCACTATATAAACAGGATAGAACTAATTGTATTTTTTTTTTTAAATAATCAGATAAGAACTGTTCTAGCTGTTTAGACCGTGATAACTAAAGTGGGGCCCACCAATCACCCATTTCAAACCCTAACCCCAACCCACTAGGGAATCCCCATCCAACAACCGGTCCTTTGATGTGACTCGAACAAAATAAAAATGATCAGCCGTCTTCACAGGGTGAAAATAATCAACCCACGTGAGCCTTATTTGGTAAAGCAGAAAATGATATGTATATGTAAAAGTACTAAAAGCCAAACTCCTTTTTCATGCCTGAACAAGGTTCTGTCGCCGCTCTATACTTGGTGTGGGATCATGAAACCCTCACTAGTGTAATTGTGCACATTCATATGGGTTGAGGTTTTTTTTTTTGCAATTTGTAGATTATACGATTCTTTTCGGCTCTACTAAAAGGGAAGAAATCATGGCCTTAAAAGAATTTTGTAGTGTTTTTAGCTATTTTCAGGTTAACATTTCTCATAATTGTTTACGTTGGAAATTTATACTAAAAGCATATTTTTATGTATTTGTCTTCGTCTAATTAGTATATTTTATCTTTTCATCTAAATAAATGAGATTTTGTATAGGCAAATGGTTGTATTATTTATGACTACGATGTGTGTCTTTTATTCTATAAAGTAGACAAGTTGGTGTATAGAGTTCTACTTATACACGGAGGACTTATCTATCGGTTCTTATAGAATAAAAGTTTTTGTTCACAATCTAGATGGACTTGGACACACCATCGGTACGATTGTAGCATGATGTTTCAGCAGGCTTGTCTTGGCTGCGCGAAAAGGTATAATTTCGACTCATCATGCTAATACGCTTTGTGTGTATTGAATATGACCGCTTTTGGGTTTTTTATCTTTATACTGACTATATAAGATGATTAACATCCAAATGGTTATTATGAGTGCTTGTACTCTTAATCTTGACATAAATAGTAGATGCATACATACATTTAATATTTGTCATTTTGATTTACAAAGGAGTGAGATCTTTTATGGGTCAATAATCTCAGTAAATTGGATGACTACACTACGTGTATGGTGCATATTAGTTTATTGACGGAATCCACGTCCCATAATTGAGATTGATGATATCCCCTTGATGAAGCTTTTAAGTTTTGATTATGTCAAACCCTGCAGGTGGACTTTGTGTCCGACATATCAAATAAGTTAAGTGTAAGGTCTCAAGAAATTATAAAGATATCGATTAAATATAGATGTCGGTGATTATTTAATCGATGGATATCTGAAATCTTAATGTGGGGAGATCAATAAGCATTTAATTACATGAAGCTCGAAATATTAATTTTGAGAATAAGGACAGGCATGCAATTATAATTCTCTAGTGGACTGAATTATAATTTATGGAACTAGGATTCTAATTTGGGTCGAATTAGGGTTTCCTGCTTCCATAAGGAGCCTATCCTTATTTACTTCTTAAGGTCCCTATTGTAGCCTATAAATATACGTTATTGCTCTCTAAATCAAGATGAAGAAAAATCTCGTTTTAGATAGCAGAGAAAATTCGCAGAAGAGGCCCACTTCCTGGTGCGAATTCGAACATAGAGGAATACAGTAGAAGGTCTTGAGATTTTCGGGCTGCTGCAAGACCGAGATCAGATCAGAAAGACTGAGGTCTTTGATCATCTTCGTTTAAAGCTATTTTTGCATTGATTTGTACGCAATATCTAGAGTTCCTGGCGGAAACTCTTTTCTAACAATTTGGTGGGAGTTGGGTGCTTTGAAGAGACCAGTCAGTCTTGGCAGCCATGTTGCATTGCAAATGGGAGAGACTACCCCTATTATACTTGGGCCTTCCAATAGGGGTGAAGTCAAGATCTAAGTCTTTATGAGACCTAGTCATTCACAAATTTGAGAAGAAGTTGTCTTCTAGGAAGCGACAATATTTTTCATTGGGCGGAAGGATCACTTTGATAAAAGCTTACTTGTCAAACATCCCATTATACTATATGTCACTTTTTAAGATGCCGAAGATGGTGGTGGAAAGATTAGACTGTATTCATAGGAACTTTCTTTGGGAGGGTAAGAGTAATAAGAAAAAAATGCATTTAATGAAGTGGAGTGAGGTGATTAAACCAAAGTCATGTAGGGGTTTAGGTCTTGGTAATTTGGAGTATAAAAATGCGGCTTTATTAGTGAAGTGGTGGTGTTGGTTTGGAGATGAGAGGGAGGCTCTTTGGAGGAAGGTTATTGCTGACAAGTATGGGGTGGACAATTCGAGGTGGTGGCCTAATCTGGGTCATAGGTCTCTTTGATCGAGTTTGTGGGGTGCAATTGCTTCGGTTGGGAATTCGTCTTTAGTAAGTGGGGAAGTGTTATCCAAAGGGGTGGGTTTTGTGGTGGGGGATGGGAGGGTTCTTAGGTTTTGGTTGGATGATAGAGTTGGGGTGAGTCCCTTGTGTGAATTGTTTCCTAGGGTCTTTAGATTAGTGTCCAATAAGGAATCTATTGTCAGTGATTGTTATGAGGTGAGTGATGGTTGTACTTTGTGGGCTGTGACCTTTAGAAGAAGTCTTCGTTTGTCAGAGGATGTCCGGTATGGGGAGTTGTTGAGTCTTCTCTCTAACATGTTTTTTTGTGCAGGGTTTTTAAGGATTTTAGGATTTGGAAGCCATCCATATACAGAGAATTCTCAGTGAAAGCCCTCTACTCGGCTTTGGAGGGGAACCATCTCTCTAGAGCTCTTTCTTCCCTTGTTTTGATGGGTTTGGTTCCTCCCCAAGTGGAGGCTTTTTATTGGTTAGCAATGGCAACTAAGATCTCAACAGCAGATAACTTGAGAAGAAGAGGATTGACATCATCCACACCATCACTGACACTTTTGTGATGTGTCATAAGGAGTTAGAATCGGTGAACCATCTTCTTCTTCATTGTGAGTTTACATCTAGTGTTTGGGCTTATTTTATTGGTAGGTGCGGTGTTGATCGGTGTTGTCCTGGAAAGATTGCGAAGCGGCAGAGTCTTGGTTGGAAGGTTGTTTTGTTGGATGCGGTCGTACTCTTTGGAGGATAACTCCATTTGCTAATTTGTGGTTCATTTGGAAGGAAAGAAATGATAGAATTTTAAGGGGGGTCCTCCTCAACTTCTGCGGAGTTGATTTCTAAGATCACTTTAACGATCGCGAAGTAGGCTTTTGGTAGAAAGGAACTCTCTAATTTTTGTCTTCATGACATACTTATTAATTGGGAATCTTGTATGAGGTGTGGCCCAGTCAAAGTAAGAAAATCTATTCTTTGGTCTCATCCTCCTATTGGTTTATTTAAGTTCAATGTTAATGGGGCCGCAAGAAGGAAGCCCAGACTTGCTGTTATTGGAGGGATGCTTCGAAATTGCAATAGGGATGTTTTATTTATATTCTCCAAATATGTGGGGGTTTGTGACTCTAATCTCCTCAGTGTTTTTCGAAATACTAACATGGCAATCTTATTGTGGAGAGTGATTCTTCGTATGCAGTCAGTGGGGTTTCGAACCAGCCAGAAGGCTTATCCATGTAAGTTTCAGTTCCTCTTCACTGATAGCCAGGTATTATCCACCACTATTAATGTTAGCTTTCAACATAAGAGTAGATCATTAAACATGATGGCAGATGCTTTAACCAAGCAAGGTGTTGAAAGAATTTCCTCTTGTGAGGGTTTTATTATGTAGTTGTGGTGTGAGGGGTATATTACTCTTATAGGTTTGTGTTTCTTTCCCCCTTTTTTCTTTTCTTCTTGTACTCTTTGTTTGTATTCTATTCTCTTGTAATCTAAGTTACTGTTACCAATAAAAACGGAAAAAAAAAGAAGACAAATAGTAAAAAAGAAACTAAAGGATGAGAAGATGAGTTGGCTTGATCATGAGAGAATCACCAAACCCTAGGTTACGATCAATCATAAGCAATTAGGCACTGTGATGACCTTCCATTTCCTATTACAAAACATTTCTAATCTCTCTGAGTTGACCATCCATTTCGAGGTGACCGTCACCTTGCTTCCATCCCTCCATATTTTTTGGTCTGTGCTCGAAGTAACACAATTAATACTTCCAATTACTCTACAGTCATCGGAGAGATGGTTGGGCGGTCTCTCTTTCCATAGAAATAGATGAATTAAAGCGAACTACCCTTGCATCCACTCATCCATGCATAGACAAGAAAAAAAGATACAAACTTCTTGTGCACATTAATGAAGTGAACTATAACAAAATCGAATCTAGACCATATGTAATGCATCTTTGACATTTATCAATTACATGGATGTTGTCATTTGAGAGAGAGAGATTTGTGCAACTACAAACATCCATCATCTTTGTGGTCCCACCAAAGCCTTATCCCAAATGTGTTGGAATGGGTATATGAATTTTGTTTCTCCATGCGCTGAATCATTAGATAGACTGACAATTCTTCATATTTATCCTTTCTACTTCAATCCAACATCCTTTCTAGCCGCCCCAACTAGAAAGACAACCATGCTTCTCTTAAATGGAGGAAGCTCATGTGAAAAACGGGTCATCAAAGAGGAGCTCCTCCCAAAACGGAGGACTACTTCCATCATAGCTAGGTGAGCTACAAGCATCTGCGACATCGTTGATTAACCTCTCCCCAGTAGTGGGGGGTGGAGAAGGAGGCAGTGGTGAGGTGGGTGAGTAATCTCCTTGGCTCAACTGTGTAAAACTGGAATTTTGGTGGACTTCATTGCTCATGGGAGGCATAAAATCCCAAGGGTAAGGAACGTCTTGTGGAGGAGCGTAGGCAGGTATTTGGTCATTTAATGGTTGAGCATCAGCAACTCCAAGAGAACATTGGGTGGCGTTTTCTAGCTGGAAAGGGTCCAATACCATGGTTTCTCTGGGTGATGGCAACGAACTCATTACATTGATGGCTTCCAAGTCTCCAATGCTGTTTGGGGTGTTATTTGAATTGCCAGTCACTGAAACGGCCGACTGAATAAGGTACTGGATGTACTGATACTTAGCCAACTGAACAGCTTCTTGTAATATAATTGCATGTTCATCCCATGGCTGGTTATCCATTACCTCTTTCAAATTGGCTAGAGCCATCAATTCAGGCATGGTCGTGAAAAAATCGGTTCGTGGGCGATGAGTCATTGGGTCGATACCCATATGTACGAGCTTCTTCTTGATATGGGTGTTCCAGAAGTTCTTGATCTCGTTGTCAGTCCGGCCGGGGAGATGCGTCGCAATGGCCGACCACCTTCGAACAAAGATAACAAAATCCAATGAGAACACGAAGAAGAAAAAAGAAATGTGGGTATTTATGAAAGTTAGAAGAGCCAATTGAACAGTCAAAGTTGTGGAAAAATTACTTGTTTCCGAGTATGGAATGGAGATTGAGGATGGTCTGCTCTTCTTCTGTGGAGAACTTTCCCCTCTTGATATCAGGCCTCAAGTAATTAGTCCATCTCAATCTGCAGCTCTTTCCACATCTATTAAGTCCTGAAAGTGCCAAAAAAAAAAAAAAATTACTTAAATGATAATGATCGCACTAAGCACATAGTGTGTGTGAGAGAGGAGAGGCAAGTGGGTTGGTGTGTTTTTCTACCTGCAAGTTTGGGAAGAGCTCTCCAACTGCCATGGCCATGTTTTTGTATGTACTGAACAAGCCTCTTGTCTTCCTCAGGAATCCAAGGACCCTTTTTTAGGCCATTCTCATCACAAGATGGAGATCTTCCCATTGTATTGTTTCCGGTTTAGAGCTATCTTTTTGCCTACTCTTTCCCTACCTTGCGCCCCTAACAAGCATCATAGAGAGAAATTTATATTGGCCAACAAGCATCGACTTTGCCAAGGCCTTGTCTAGACTCTCATAGATGTAATAAATGGTTTCTATATAATAATATTCATATACTATCACAGCCAATTAACTGCGCCAAGATTCTTCACGCAACGGTGGGCCGTCCAACCTGCAGCACTGCTTTAAATTGTAAGGAAAAGCAATCAGTAGTCTGCATACTACTGAAGTGATTTAGCAGTAGTGGGATGGCTCTATGGGGGTGCACCTTGGGTTGGGCAGAAGTTGATCCTGCATGGGCCTGCCCATCCAAAAGTGAAATTCTCTCTGGGGTTGTTAGGATTCTAAATTTGAAACTTGAATAGGATTTGGGTCCGGTTAGGGTTTGGTATATGGAGGAAGTTGTGTAAAGGTGATGATAAAAGAATAAAAGAAAACTTACCAAACTAAATAAAACTCAGCTCTATTACAAAAAACTTGGCACTCTTCAAACCCTATCCAAACCCGACCATGTAATTCAAGGTTCGGGTTGACCCTAGATCTTGGGGTTGAGTTTAGGGTGACACTTTTTGATATGATTAGCAAATAGGTTGCATTCAAGTCCACTCCATTATTTCTATTTGATTCACCCCAATTGAATCGAACTCGACAAATTGAAATAAAACCTGCCAACTAAACCACAATTTCAATTTGATTAAACAATAGGTTGGGTTTGAGCTAATCAGCTGATATATTTGGAAAATTTTCTCCTACAAACATACTGTATATATGTTGCTGAATTATACTACAAGTCTAGATCATGGACCCACTTAGATACATGTTTGTCAAAGAAATTAGTCCTGCCAAATTATCCTAATCCAACGGTTTTAAAGTTTAATGGTATTTTAACTTCCAAGGGAAACATCATCAAAGGGGATGTGCAATAATGGTGTTTTAACTTCCAAGGAGAACATCCTAGTTAAATGCACAATAATTTCAGATATGATGACGATAAATAAACTAACCGACCATATATATGGACTGGCGTACGTACCAGGACCCCTTTCTGGTCACTATGGACCACGACGTCTGTGCATGAGGCATGAAGTTTCTCTCGTACTCCAACCAGAAATGGTGAATCCAAGAGTAACTGGCAAAAAGCATCATCAGTTAAATGGCATATGGTTTCTAAGGTATACTATTAGAATGCATGGCCGTAGAGATAGATCGTAGATGAGTAGCAAACAATTAATGATTGTTTCTTCCTTGCAGAGAACGTCTTTCTTTCAGTCGATCACTGAAAATATAAGAGGGCCCATGTTAGGTTCTGAATATATATATATATATATATATATATATATATTTATAAATATTCCTTGCGTGCTACATTGTTCTGTAAGGCCTCTAGTCTTACTTCTAAACTCAAAACTAAGGTGGAAATTCCTGACCAAACCTGCTGCCCAACTCTGGTTTTAGACAGCAATTTGGTTTATCAATACTCAAGTAAAACACCCACAAATACCACATAAGTCCGTAACCAACAAAGCAACAACCGCAATGAATTAATACCCTTGAGAAAATCGAGATACCTTACAATTGATTAATAAGTGGATTGGCAGTAATTTGTGGTCTAATTCAATCTTAACCCTTTTAATTTCTTGGGTTCAAATTAGGTTTGCATGTTTACCCGCCCACAAGCTTAAATCGAGGGTGCTGAATATGACTCATTGCATTATGACTGGCCAACCCACTCCAGAATCATTTTGTTAATTAAAGATTCAGAGTTCACCATTTTAACTTCTACGGAGAAATATATCACTTTTTTTCACCATCTTTACCAAAAGTTTATAAGGTTTGATGAATGTAAAATCATATGACTTGTTCATAAAACGAGGATCTTCCACTCTGAAATTTTTATTTTTGTAGGAGAGATGAATCGTACATTCCTACCCTCCCATAGGAAAGATTCTCTCTATCGAGGAAAATCAATTCATTTATTTATTTCCTACAAGAAAAACTTGTCACGCTAAACAACAAAACTGTTATTTGTTTGGCTCAATTGAATAAATAATAAATATACTGGGCCCCTGTATTGCCCATGTTCTACTGAGATTAGAAGTAGGTCTATTATCATAGGTCTACTGTGATTAGAAGTAGTGTTTGGGTGTAATTGGGTATTGGGCTGATATTATAAATAGAGACTTAGGGTCTCTATGATGTACACCTTCTTCTGATTATAAACTGAGTTCTCCCGTCTTCCCCGTGGACGTAGGCCAAAAGCCGAACCACGTAAATCTCCGTGTTCTTGTGTGTGATTGATCTCTTTCCATAGGCCCTAGATCACAACAAACTGGTATCAGAGCATTATTGGCGTGATCGAAGGAGATCTGACGGATCGGATCTTCGAAGGGTTGATCGGAGAAGAGAAGGGATCGCTCCCTGTTTTGGATCGGTACGCAGACGATTTGGGTTCCATCAGATTGCACAGGGAAGAAAAGGAGATTGGTTTATCGTTTGTTTTTTCCTGCTGGGCTTGCAGCCGTCGCTGCTGCCACTGATCGTTTGATCGGATCCGTCGCTGCCGCTGATCGTCGCTGCTGAGCATTGCTGCTCTCGTCGCCGTGAACCAGCACAGAGGACCAGGAATTCCTGCTGCTACCGCGCCGGAGAAGAAGATCTCTGGAACCGGAGAAAGGGCTGCCGCTGCGCTGTTGCCGTGGAAGAAGAAGAAGGAAACCGGAGAGGACGACAACTGCAAGGGAAGGGCGATCTTGTTTTCTTTGAGTTTCTTGCTGGGCCCCACCTCGCCGTGTATCGCCGTCGCCGGAACTCCCCGCCGCTGTCGTCGCCCGTCGCCGGAGGAGAGAGGGCCGCCACTGCGCTGTTGCAGAGGAAGAAGACTGCAGGGAAGGGCGATACAGGGTCTCGTCGCGCTGATTGCCTCCTCAACAGGGTCTCGCAGCGCTGATCACCGTCGTGGTTTGCATAAGAGAAGATCGGAGGAGCCATCACCGTCATCGCCGTCTTCCGGTTCCCGTGCTGTCTTTGCTGCTTCACCGGAGTTTTCGCCGCTGCCGCCGCCGTCGTCGCTTCGTGAGCCGGAGAAGCAAGAAGAAGCGCCGCCTGCGCTGATTGCTTGAGACAGTTCTGGTTGCTGAACCAGAACGAAGAGGAAGACGAACCCAGTTCAAAGAAGAAGAAGAAGGTGGGCCTGCTGCGGTTGTGGTTTGAGTCCAGGTCAGGTCAAACCTGACCCGCTTCAAAAACCCATCCGCCAGTCCAGGTCGGGTTGGGCCAGGTCGACCTGACCCGCAAACTAGAAGCTCAGAATTAAAGCAGCAGTGACGTCAGCATCTCTGACGTCAGCAGATTCGTCCGGTCAAAGGCAGATTTGACCAAATCAAAGGCTGAAACTGTTTTCGCGATATCTTGACGATCCGGAGTCCGATCGGAGATCCGTTTGAACCTACGGACTCGTTGCGAGCAGATCTACGCTGTTGTGGAAGAAGATTGGCTGTTCAACGGTCAACAAAGAAGATTGACTGATTGGAGCGCAGAAACTTATTTCTGCGATATCTTAGCCGTCCAGAGTCGGATTTCAGATCCGTTTCTTCCAGCGTGCTCGTGGTGACCAGATCTACACAGTTCTAGTGAAAGATTTGCGGAATGGCTATGAAGTTTGATATTGAGAAATTCGATGGAAATAATGACTTCGGTCTTTGGCGTCTGAAGATGCATGCTTTGTTGGTCCAGAATGGGTTGCATAAAGCTTTGAGGGGAAAGAATGCTCTATCTGAAAAATTATCAGATGAAGAGAAGGATGAGTTGCTGGAAAAGGCGTATGGTCAGATTCTGCTGTTCTTGAGTGATGGTGTACTGCGAAAGGTTGTTCAAGAAAAAACTGCTGCTGGCATATAGCAAAAGTTGGAGAACTTGTACATCACGAAATCTCTCACGAATCGCTTGTATCTAAAGAAGCGGTTGTTCACGTTACAAATGCAGGAAGGTACGTCTGTTTCAACTCACATTGATTCTTTTACAAAAGCTATTATGGATCTGGAAAATATCAATGTTGAAATTGATGATGAGGACCAAGCTATTATGTTGCTGTGCTCGTTACCACCCTCATATGAGCATTTTGTTGATACCATGATGTATGGTAGAGATACTCTATCCAAAGAGGATGTAGAGGCAGCTTTGAACTCGAAAGAGTTGAAGAAAAAGGTTGCAGCTGACAATGATAGTTCGGGTGAGGGTTTGGTAGTACGAGGAAGAACAAACGACTCCAGTAATAAGAGCAAACATAGATCCAACAGGAAAAACATTGAATGCTATTATTGCCATAAGAAAGGGCACATCAGAAAAAACTGTCCCGAAAGGCAGAGAAAAGGGAAAGAAATAGAAGATTCGTCATCTGATGATGATTCAGTCAGTGTTGCAGATGGAAGATCAGATTATGTTTCCGATAATGCACTTTCTGTGATTGAAAATGGTATTCGTCCTAAGGATGAATGGATTCTTGATTCGGGTTGTTCTTACTATATGTGTCCCAATAGGGACTGGTTTATCACTTATAGAGAAATCAACGGTGGTAGTGTCTTGATGGGCAACAATGTTGCATGTAAGACGGTTGGAATTGGAACAGTTAAAATCAAGATGTATGATGGAATCGTCAGAACGTTGGCAGAAGTTCGGCATGTTCCTGATCTGAAAAAGAATCTTATTTCTCTTGGTGCCTTAGACTCCGATGGTTGTAAGTTCTCAGCTGAAGGTGGAGTCATGAAGGTTGTGAAGGGTGCTCTGGTTCTTATGAGAGGTAATAGAGTTGGAAATTTATATGTTTTGTCCGGAAATACAGTTACAGGTGGAGCTGCAGTGTCTTCCTCAGATGACCATGAATCTGTCTCAACACGCTTATGGCACTTGCGCTTGGGTCACATGAGTGAGAAGGGATTGACAATACTGAGCAATCGGAATTTGCTATGTGGCACGAAGACAAGCAAGTTAGATTTCTGTGAGAGATGCGTTTTCGGGAAGCATCGAAAGGTCAGTTTCAAGACAAGTCTTCATCGCACGAAAGGTATCCTTGATTATGTTCATTCAGATGTATGGGGGCCTTCTAAGGTTTACTCCAAGGGCGGGTCCCAGTTTATGCTGACTTTTATTGATGATTATTCAAGGAAAGTTTGGGTTTATACTTTGAAGACGAAGGATCAAACCTTTGTTACATTCAAGCGATGGAAGGAAATGGTTGAGAAACAGACTGGCAGAAAGGTGAAGAAGTTGAAGACAGGTAATGGCAAGGAGTACAGATCGACAGAGTTTAAGAACTATTGCACGGATCATAGCATAGTTCGGCATTACACCACTACAGAAACTCCGCAGCAGAATGGAGTTGCAAAGAAGATGAACAGAACGATCTTGGAAAGAGCTCGTTGTATGTTGTTTACTGCAGGATTGTCCAAGGACTTTTGGGCTGAGGCAGTAAATGCTGCAGGCTACTTGATAAATAGGTCTCCACACACAAAGATTGGTTGCAAAACACCGGAAGAAATGTGGTCAGGTAATCCAGCTGATTATTCTAACTTGAGGATCTTCGGTTGTCCGGCTTATGCTCGCGTGAAAACCGATAAATTAGAACCAAGGGCTGTCAAGTGCATCTTGGTGGGATATGCTTCTGGGGTGAAAGGATACAGGTTGTGGTGTATTGATCAAGATTCACCCAGATTTATCATCAGCAGGGATGTTACATTTCATGAGGATGCTTTACTCGAATCGAGAAAGCAGGTGGAGAGGACAGAAGTAGGTAGCAGCAGTGACACCGTTCAGGTGGAGTCCGACATCCTAGTGAAGAAGGAGAGTGCATCCGACTCCTCCCGGGATACAGGGGATCGTCAGACTGTGCAGCAGATGCAGCAGATAGAGCCGCAGATGCCGCAGACAGGTAGACCGCAGAGAGAAAGGAAACCGCCAGTTAGATACGGTTTCAAGGATATGACGACGTACGCGTCGACATCAGACAGTGGCCGTGATGATATGGTTGCATACGCATTGACGACTGAGTCTCTTGAATTAATGGAAGGGCTGGAAAGTAGTCAACAGGCGACAACTATGACTGAAGAGATGGAGTCTCTTGATGAGGAAAATCAGGTCATCGGATGCAAGCGGTTCTACGAGGAAGATGAAGGAGCTTCCAGTGCAGGTAGAGTGCAGTTTAAGGTTCCTGATCATGTATGCAGTTTAAAGAAATCATTGTACGGGTCGAAGCAAGCTTCTGGACAATGGTACAAGCGATTTGGTGCACTCATGAAGGAATGGTTTAAATTCAAGTTCAAGCATTGCTTGGACTTGATCGGTGTGCTCAGTACCTGAGTGCCCTAAGGGGCAGGTGGAGACGGTGAGACGTGTTTAGTGCATGAGGATCAGCTTCAATGTTCGCTAAGGTGGAGATTTGTTATTTGTTTGGCTCAATTGAATAAATAATAAATATACTGGGCCCCTGTATTGCCCATGTTCTACTGAGATTAGAAGTAGGTCTATTATCATAGGTCTACTGTGATTAGAAGTAGTGTTTGGGTGTAATTGGGTATTGGGTTGATATTATAAATAGAGACTTAGGGTCTCTATGATGTACACCTTCTTCTGATTATAAACTGAGTTCTCCCGTCTTCCCCGTGGACGTAGGCCAAAAGCCGAACCACGTAAATCTCCGTGTTCTTGTGTGTGATTGATCTCTTTCCATAGGCCCTAGATCACAACAAAAACAATTCCATAAATCAGAACAGTTTTTTCTCTCTATCACAAAATAATTTTTTCACAAACATGCACTCAGTTCCATAAATTTTCCTCACGCTCGTACTCATGCATGCTTCATAAATTAAAAGGTCTTGTTTGGGTCAAAACTGGGGTTTAAGATCCTTTGAATCCTTAATCATGGGAAGTTTTTGGTGATCCTCTTCAATATAGGACTCATTTATTAAAATTTAAACTGTTAAAAAATCTCTTACTTATGAGCTCCCGCAATATTTTGATAGAGAATCTAATTTTTAGTAGATCGTAGGGCCAATAAGCCCACAAACATGCCACACATCCCCCCTTTTCAAAAGAGAGCAACACTCTATCAAACAATTATGGGATCCAGACCCCAGTATTTTCATCTAATAAATATTTTTTACCATTTGAATTTGATCATGTGCAAGGTTTTGACTTTTACCATCCAATTGCCCCCATCAATTGGATTAAAAATGTTGAAGCCTCATTCCCAAAATCTACCAACCCTGATCACAGTTTGCAACCCTAAGCAGGCATTTTAATAACCATTTTACATAAAATCATCCCAAAAGGTTTGCATGGGTTTATGTGACCAGGAATGAAGAGGGGGTTAGATTTAGCATTTTAATTTCGTCTTTGTCACACGTGGGGAAAGAAGACATTGGATCCTATTTAGTTTTTACCCTAGTTGCATGTAGGGACAAATAAGATTGCTTCCTCAAACAAGTTTCTCTGTCGGATGTGAACACTTTGTAAACACAAAAATCAATGCCGAAAAGTATTAGTAATGTGAATCCACTGCAGATATGTTGTTGTTACTGAATCTAGAGATGTTGATTTTATATTGTCAGCTGAAGGAACAGAGTGCCTTGCTGAAGTGGGCTTCTGCAGAAAATCATTTAAAACAGGAATCTTCTTCAAATCGAAGGGTGCCCCCGCCATCCCATGCAAAGTAGCAAACAAACTGCTAACAAAGGCATCTGCTTACTTCTTCTCTCCTTGGATGCACTCTTCGTTGTCTGTTGGAATTGAAAGAGAATCATACGGGAGATTCTTGATGGAAGTTAGAGTTGGGCATCCAAAGTTCCAAAGTGGATTTTTCAATATAGACGGCCCTCAAATTACAAGGGGGGCCACTGTTCAGGGTAAATATTTTAAGTGAGATTTTTACTTGCATGAATTCAAGAGAAAGGATGGCACGGGATTTTCAATCTATATTGCCCAGAAAACTGAAATTAAAAGAACCTACTGAAAATTTTACACAGTAGTTGTGTAGGAGTCTCCTAGGAGAAAATTATTGAACACTTTAGATACTTATAGGACAAATTGGTGCAAGAGAGTTTCTGTGGAAGTGAAACTCGGTGCAGCAAAGATCTTCGCAAAAAACCGGAGATCTTAAATGGCTTTTTCTTACGAGAGAGAAAAGTGGAAATTGAACCTTCCTTTTCCATCTCTTGAGGGTTTTTTTTTTATTTTTTATTTTTTGTTTTTGTTTTAGTGTGGAAGTAGCCTCTCTTTCCTCTTCCAAAGCATCACACAAACAGCATATAATGTCTCATTAGATTAAGATAGTCCCAAACAATAGTTACAGCAAGTCCGATGGATTTTTTTTATTATCTAAATCTCTGAAAGTAGATGCCCCCAGTGTTCTCTCTTGGCTTGTTTTTTCAATCAAAGTCAAGCCCATTATCAAGCTCAATCTCATGTACAACACAAGTAACCAAAAGTTCACAAAGGAAGAACTCACTCTCACTGAGGAAACAGGACAGTTGAATCGTTTCCTCATTTTCCTACATTCCTTGCCTACAAATTAGTCACCGGGCAATGGCCAATGTAACATCTAAACTTTTCAAAGTAAATGCTCCATGGTATGTTCTCTCAGTCTTTTGGATTTTTTATTTTTTTTTTCGTTCCTTTTCTTCTTGAATTGAGGTCAAGCTCTCCATCACATGTATAACGATTCAGTAAAAGTCTTGAAAGAGTAAGATCAAATCTCTTACCACGGCTCAACTTTAATTGAAGTAAATTTTATATAAAGTCAATGAAGAAAGGACATTTGATTTTAGCAGTTTTAAATATTTGACAAGCAAGTTTCACCTGATAAATCTGTTTGCATGCATAGACACCGATCGAGAATTCAAGGGTGTCCCTACGCAACAACCCAGCACTAGATGTGATTCAAACAATACGAAAATGGACATCCATCTTTCAATAAGACAGCCCACGTGAGTCTTTTTTGCGTCGTATGAGGAAATCATGTATTGATTTAATAATCAAAAAGCTTTAAAGCCTCTCTCTTTCTCTTTCACCATATCATCAAGGTTTATTGCCATACCATAAGCATGTGGGTTCACAGAACCTGTCCTAATATGATGCGTATCTTAATAACTTCATAGATTTAATATAAGTTAAAAAGGAAAATTGACAACATCTTTTGGTTGCTATTAGGGTGCGTTTGTATCACTGCCACATCTACTTTTCGAGGAAAAATAAATTTTCCCACCCCTCCCAATTTTCTATTGAATACGTTTTTTCGTATAATTGCAAAGAAAGAATTTTTATTTTTGTGCTTTTTTACAACCAGATTTCAACAAATTTTGATGTGAGTGCACAAACATACCATTAGTAGTGATTATAGTCCGTAGCAATAGCCCAATTATAGCATAAGACTTTCTTTTTATAAAGTAATGTTTAGAATATGTTTGGCAACGGGTGAGGAATCTACAAACATGAAAATCCATCATCGCCTCTGAAATAAGGATTCCTTACTAATGACTTGTATAGTTGAAGATTTCACATAAATATTGGTCCAAGTTGATGAATAGCCGAAAAATATTAGTTTAAGTGCACAAATCCGCAAAAGTAATTATTTTACAATCATAGGGGGGGGAGAAGATCTTTACAATGAGGATTTCCAAATCCTTCGACTTTGACTCACTTTTAAAGAATCTTTGGGTTTTCATATCGACTTCATGTTTCGTCAATGTAGTTGCGTCATGATCACACACAAAACCTCCTTGAATTACAATTAATTTTAACTTTACCCTGCTCTAGATATTTTTATTATTAGATTTTATCACAATAAATTTAAGGGTTATGATCGTTCGTCCAAAGTCAAGCCTTTTCTATAACTCAAACTAGGTGGATATAATTTTTTCAAAGAAAGAATGGCAGGGTGTTGAAGGGTATTGCACATTATATAATGCCAAAACCAAGTTTAATGCATGTTTATGAATAGGCATGAACATGCATAAATGTGGTGTACCCTGGCATGCTACCAACCTATCTCTGTTGGCTAAACTGCCATTTCTACCGAGTTGAGGAACCACCCCCACACCCAATTGGAGTCCATAAAGCTGTTAAAAATCAATCAAAGTCATGAGAGGAATGTGGTTTGCTACTGTATTTCATTTTTTTGTCCTTTCCAACTAATCATCTGTTGAATAATGGCCATGAACCGCACAAACACTCATATTGTTTTGTTGCTATTCACTCGTGTGACATGTTAAATTATTGATAAAGCTCCCCATCGTCAACAGTAACTTAATAATGGTTCATGCTAGAAACAGCACGGCATCCTCCTAAAAAATAAAATATTCACATTATACCAGCTCACCTTGATGCATGAAAATCATGAGTCGCAGGAAATATGCATATGTTTGAATTTTATTGTATAGGAGTGTGTTATATCAATTAGATCAAGTGAGCCCCTATATTTAGTCCTCAAATTTTTTTAGGGTTGTATATTATGCAAATTTATCTTGATGAAGTCCACTGGTGAATAACACTACCATAGTTTTGTCTTGGTTGTTTGTTTAGAATGAGAGGAGCAAAAAGAAGTAGGGGCCAGGATATGAAGAAAACTAAAGAAAATAGGTTAGAGTAAAAGACACTACATGATAAAATTTTACTTTTTTTTAATTTATCCAAATTGGCAAGGAAAATTAAGGAGGGAGAGTGGGGGGAACTGCTATTTTATGTTACATTAGAAGTTTATTTACCCTCTATTTTTTTCCATCCAAACACCCATTAAGTAAAAATATATATATATGACCAATCAATTTTACTCTCATTTCACTTCTTCTATCCAAATATCCTCAATAAAAGTTTATCTCACATTAATTAGTTTTTTGCTTTACTTCTACTCTACTCTGGCTATCCGAACAGGCAAAGGCTTTAGAAGAGGAAAAATAATTTTCTTCAAATTGCCGGTAGGCATAGTTCAATAGGGTGAATTTCACATATCTTCTCAATTATTCTACCTAGCTAGAGACAATTATTCTACCTAGAGATACCCATTTATTTGAAAAGAAATCACGTTACCGGAAAGTAACCTGTAAATATGTTGTGCACTTGTGTTGATTGCCTCATATTCACATGATCGTCTAAAAAGGAGAAGAATTGAGGATATGTAAGATATTATGAGTGTTAGCTAATTCATTGGTTAATGGATAAAACAGGGTTTCCAATATTGTATTTTTTATTAGAATGGACAGCCTGCAAAGAAGATCAATTGTTGTGGATCTGACTGTATTCGCTCGAGCAAATTTAATGATCGCTCGAGCGAACCCTCATAGAAGACACTCTACTCAAGATCTCATTTGCATTGCTCGAGCCATCTCAATTATGTGGAAATAAAATCCACTTCGCTCGAGCAAACTCCCTAACTACTCGAGCGAACCCTTCACAGAAGCTTCTCCGCTCGAACCATTTTATTCTCCGCTCGAGCCAACTATGTTCTGACATAAAGTTCTGAGACAGAATCATCTTCGCTTAAGCAAACTCCCCCGACCGCTCGAGCAAACCTAGGCAAATTCTAATCTCCTTCGGAAACTACTTCCTATTTTCTCACAAAATGCTAAGTTGAACCCTAATGGAGTTAAAACTCTTGAGGCAGGAACCCAGGCTTATAAATAGCCATTCTCTCTCTATTCAAAGGTACTTCTCTTCAATACAAAAACCCTAAAGAAGATTTCTAAGAGATCCATCATCACCCAAGGCTTCTAGTTGCTGTGCTGAAGATCAAGCTTTAGTTTTTCTTTGCATCTACTCTTCTGCAGTAGAGACATCTTGAAGGCAGCTTCAAGGTGTTTGTCTCCAACACGATGAAGGTATATAGCGAGCAGTCGGCAAGACAGCGCAGTCCTTAAGTTGAGTTGCAACTGGGAAAAGATTGTGAGTTGCTTTCATGTAACTTTCAATTTATTTAGTGCTTGGATCCCTGTTGGCCTAGACGATAAGGCCCGTGGTTTTTTCCCGAATATGGTTATTCACGAATATATTGTGTGTCCTTGTCTCTTTGTTGTTGATTGTTTTTAATCTGAATTAAGATTAATTATTAGATTAATCACGTGTTCTTGAAATCTAATAGAGATTTGAGTTATTCGGACCTTAGCCTGTGCTGTGTTACAGTATTGCTTTGCAAAGAGAAGCCACCAAACACACACACACACACAAATAATAATAATAATAATAATAATAATAATAAAAAAAAAAAAAAGGCAGATTGTGCAGATTCCTTGGAACTTTCTGTTCTCATTTTCTTATACAATAATATCACCAGTCATCTCAGATGAACGATATGAGATGGACAGCAGTACCGCCTCAATCGGGCAAGAGGTTAGGTCTCTCGAATACGACATGAGTTGCGTGCAACATTCACCTTCCTCTACTGCTCTGGCCTCTGGGCTGTGTTTGTTTACAATATATACTCTGTGGGAGAGAGTTCAGACAAGAGGAACCATCCAAAAGCGTACTTTACCAATGAGAAGCAGGCCTGTGTGAATTCATTGTCTTTAAGCTGTTGGTAATTGTCGGACAATTGACTGAACATGGCCCCCACTGTGAGTTGGCGAAGCCTGGATTTTCACCTAAGAATAATCATGCTCATGGGGCAGGCGTTTTTAGTCTGGGTCTGAACCAAGAGTCCAAGACCGGCCTGCTACAATGGGCTTTCTTATGCTGCCTATGACATTTGAAAATCCTGAGAAATGTTAGGATTAAGATGGTGGAGGGAGACTATTTTCGATATTATCAAAAGATCTTCTACAAATATCTTCAAAAAGAAAATGTCACAGAACATCATGATCATAGTATATTTATAACCTCTAGCTGCGGTCGCATACAAATTTTTCGTTAGCCCACTGTGAACAAAGATGACATTATAGTCAAGAACCCAAAATTTCAACTGGCAAATGGGCTTTGATGATACATTTAGAATCTGTAATATGCATTCTGTTCGTCCATATTGAGGATGGTTTGGATTAAGGATTTTGAGGTGCGGACACATATTTCATGAGGTCAGGTCGATCAGTGGGATTAGGCATGAAAGAAAAAAATACATATATTAACTCAAGAGCTTGGGACTAGTTAATAGATCCTTTACTCATTGGAGTGAGAGGACAGCCATCTTTTTTATTATTTTTTTAATAATCATCCTCACTGTTGTCACCCATATCAAATGCTGGGAATATTTCAAGTAAAAAGAGCTTGAAATAGGTTGTCTCAACAGCAAAAAAGACTAAATTTCACTAATGCTGTTTTTTAACAGATTAAGATTTTGGTTAGTAAATGTTATAATGACTTTCAAGCTTTTCATGGATTTTGACAAAAATAAACAAAAACATAGCAAAGAGCCTTTACTCTTCAGAAATGAGGGGAAGCAAAAAAGCCTCTAAAAAATATAAGTATGGTTTTACAGAAAGCAATGGCTTGGACACACTGACCATTAGACTTACTATACAAGAGACATTTTGGTGGGTAGTTAGTCATCTGATGAAGAGTAAACGATTGCCAGCCATTTATTGTTGTTAATTAAGCTGTTTATTAGTGACTCTGGGAGTTCTACTTTTCTACTTAATACTATTTAAACCCATGTACTATGAAACAAAATTGTACTAGCGCAACAATTATTCAGATGATTTAATTTGGAGCCTTGCATTGTAATTGGAAAAGCAACCCAAGGATATGAAATGAGGTATCAAGTACTCCCATCAAATGCTACAATGTTATTAGAGCACGTGCAAAAAATAGAGAATTATTCCATGAGAACTGAGACCCAAGCATATATCCAATAGGGTTCCTACCAAATATCACTGCCTCGATTTAACCAAACACAAATTGACAATAACTGGAATATAACCCACGTTAACATCAACAAAATGATTCATACGGAAATCAGACTACTTCTTGTTTTGACCCTCTCTTTTTTTTTAACTTTAACATTAACTCAAAATTGAGTGAGATTTTCTTTGATGCACAGGCTGGGATAGTGATTTTGAGTAATTTCTTTTCCGAAGATAGGCCTTGCTGATAGATTTATACTGACAGGCTCCAGTAATCACTAGATCGTGCCCTCAAAAAAATCATACACCCACCATTGAGAGACAGAGAGAGAGAGAGAGAGAGAGAGAGAGTTGATGCACCATGAAAGGGTGGGGGGTGCAACTACGTGACGCCCTTGCTTCTCTTGAATGGAGGAAGCTCATGAGAAAAATGAGTCCTCAAGAAGTAGGTCAGGCCAAAAGGGAGGATTATTTCCGTCATAGATAGATGTGGTATAAGAATCTTCAAGATTGCTGATTGACGTCTCGCCAAGAGTGGGAGGCGGCGAAGGCAGTAGTGATGATCTGGGTGTGTAATCTCCTTGGCTCAACTGTGTAAAAATTGATTCTTGTTTGGTTTCATTGATCATAGGAGGCATAAAATCCCAAGGGTATGGAAGGTCTTGTGGAGGAGTGTAGGCAGGTATTTGGTCATTTAATGGTTGAGCATCAGCAACTCCAAGAAAACATTGGGTGGAATTTTCTATCTGGGAAGGATTCAATCCCAAGGTTTCTCTTGGCGATGGCAGTGAACTCATTAGATTGATGGCGTCCATATCTGCAATGCTGTTTGGGCTGTTGTTTGAATTGCCAGTCATTGAAACAGCCGACTGAATAAGGTACTGGATGTATTGATACTTAGCCAACTGAATAGCTTCTTGTAATCTGACTGCATGTTCTTCCAATGGCTTCTTATCCACTGCCCCTTTTAAATTGGCTAGAGCGATCAATTCTGGCAAGGTGGAGAAGAAGTCGGTTCGCGGCCGGTGCGTCATTGGGTCGATACCCATCTGTATCAGCTTCTTCTTGATGTTGGTGTTCCAGAAGTTCTTGATTTCGTTGTCAGTCCGGCCAGGGAGATGCATCGCAATGGCTGACCACCTTGTAAGGAAGTAAACAAAATCCAATAAGAAGAAGAAGAAGAAATGTGGGTAATATTGATTTTAAAGTTCCAATTGAACAGCCAAAGTTGTGGAAAAAATTACTTGTTTCCAAGTATGGAATGGAGATTGAGGATGGTCTGCTCTTCTTCTGTGGAGAACTTTCCCCTCTTGATATCAGGTCTCAAATAATTAGTCCATCTCAATCTGCAGCTCTTGCCACATCTATTAAGCCCTGGAAAGTGCAAAACAACATCCTTCAATGATACATATATAACTATGGAGAGAGAGAGAGAGAGAGAGAGAGAGAGAGAGAGAGAGTAGCGAGTTGGGTGGAGGTGTGAATCTGTACCTGCAAGTTTGGGTAGAGCTCTCCAACTTCCATGGCCATTTTTTTGTATGAATTGGACAAGCTTCTTGTCTTCCTCAGGAGTCCAAGGACCCTTTTTTAGGCCATTCTCATCACAAGAAGGAGCTCTTCCCATTGTCTTGTATTGTATGTGGCTTAGAGCTCTCTCCTTGCCTGCTCTTTTTCCTTACCTCGGTGCCCCAACAGCCATCATATTGATATTTATATTGCCTGTCTGCCTGCTACTCTCTTATCTCCTTTTTTTTTTTTTTTTAATTCTTCAGCCCCTCATTGAAGTAGATATTATTTCTTCTGAAGAAAATATAGAAAGAGCTTTTTTTTTTTACAAAAAGACCCCTATACTTTAGTACAATCTCAAAACAAAAACCCTATATTTTATGTTAGATTCCTATGATGCGAAAAGTAACTAAGCTCCTGGCCATCAGCTATAGCTCAGCTAGTTAGGGAGGTGGGTATGCGAGTAGCATGCGTGAAATTCAATTCCCTTATGTAGCAAAATTTAAAAGTATCAAGGAGATAAATGCTCAATTTTTTCTGATTTTGAGTGATTGACCCTAAGAAAAACTCAAATGACTTATCTCTTGAGTTAAAAGATGAAAAGATAATTTTGCCCCAAATTTGATGACCCAAACCTAAAGGCCAGAATCATTTGGATGGTTTGATACTACATGTTTTTGTAATTCATATCAAAGTTTTTTTTTTTATTGCCATGCCTCCCTTATAGTCATCATGCATTCAAGTGTGCCAATTAAAAGTAACTTGAATTAAAGGATGTGCAAAACTTAAGTCATTTATCCATAAAACCTAGCAATCATGTTACACTATCAGACCAGGGGCCATTTTTGTAAAAACACAAAAGATAAGAGCTTTTATTAAGCTATTTATATAAACCATATCACTTTATTCTAGCCCTATATTCTCACCCCAATAGTAAGTAGGGATCCTATGGCTGTCAAAATAGATGTCACCTTCTATATATAGGTTCTCTCAAATTTCACTCTCAAAGAGCCAAGCTCAACCATAAAATTGGCATGAATAATATATTAGAGAAAATTCAAGTGTTAGGAATCATGAAAAGGTTACTAGTGCTCATCAGTATAGCCCATTTATCAGACCCCAATCCCTTCAATATGAATAACCTCTTCTTGCATGGGCACTTGTTGAGTTTCACCCAAGAAGAGTCGGACCCACAATAAAATTCCCATGTTTTGAATTGTGAGCACCGTAAATAATTTATTAATTTTGGTCACATGATCAATTTATGATAATCTTAACTTTTATTGGAGAGGGACATTTCTCCTCATCTAAGTGGACCCACTAAGGAACACGCCAAAAAATTTGGGATTCTAGCAAATGGAGGATCTTGACCCAAGCGATAAAAACAAACAATATACACATGAGGTGCATGGGTTTTTGTGGAGGCTAGTGCCGGAATTTCATGTTTCCTACCCTCCTACGCTTCCATCACTTGATTGTCACACGTGCGCCGGGGAGTGAAGAGCACTCACTTGGAGATTTTCTATGGGGGCACTAAGGCTAATCTTTGATCAATGCAACTCGTTTTAAACTTTCATCCCCCGATGATCCGGTACCAATTTCATGCTCATCCATTATTTGTACATGGTTGGATTGGATCTAAGAAAAACCAATGATGGAAAGACCATAAAACTTAAAGACTATTAAATTAATGGCCAGAATAATTTGATGGTGCTGATTTTTTACATGACTTTTATCCATGACAAGACATTTCCATCTATCTCAACGCTAATGATATAAATGCATCCAAGTGGGCTCTAAAAGCTGCACTGCGTAATATATTTATGGGGCCTGCTCCCAGGTGAAAATCGTCCTCTATCATTTATATATTCAAGGCATTGGATCCTTTTGCCTTTCGCATGTACAGACGAATGATGATTGCTTCCTCGACCAAGGTTCATTGTTGGGTGGACCACTTTGGCAACAAAGAAGTAAAAACCAATACAAAAATGTGGGTATGTGTTGTCACATAATCCACAGGTGTAGTTTTTATATTGTCAGCTGAACAACAGACTGACTTGCCAGTTTGGGTTTCTACAGAAAAAACCCGTTTAAAGCTTTTAATGTGATCTTCCTACAACTATCATATCGTCGGGTGCCCAACAGGACTCGCCATCCCATGCAAACTGCTAACAAACACATCTTCTAATTTCTTCCATGCATGCATGCATGCACTCTTCTTTATTTCTTGGCATCAGAGGAGAAACATTGGTAGATGAAAACTAGGAATGATAATGATAATAAATAGAAGGAATCATAAGTGTGGCTTTCCATGGAAGGCTAATTAGCGTTGGGCATCCAAAGCTCCAAACTGGGCCATATCCCCAGTGAAAATCCTCAATGGTGGTCTCGGTAAAATTTTCAACACCATGACCATCAGATTAGGGGTTCATCTAGAGCCCAGCCCGGTTACCCGACAGAGCAAACCCGATAAATACTTGTAGGGACCAATTTATGGACCATCATGTCTAGTAAGGACAACACTAGTATGACATATGGTCGTCATCGTCATCGTCATCATCCCTGTCATCATCATTAGAGCTTTGTATCAACTATGTTTGGATTAGCTACATGAATTTTGTTTCTATGTTCGAGTCTATTTTGGACCAGATCTTTTCAAAACAATATTTTCTCAGGATTCATATATGCTAAATTGAATATGATATATAATACCTAATAGTATAATTCATTTTTACTTATTATATAAAATAAGGATTATTCTTAGTAATTTTCTTTAATAATAAACAAGTAAATGAACAGGGTGCTAGCCAAAGTTATTAAGTTTCTTTAGTTAACCATTCCTATCAAAATCTTGAGGCGTAAGTAGAGACAACATAAAAAATCTTCAATACCTCCCCTCGGGTGGAGCCCACTCCTCAATAATGTCCCCCATTGGCTACTGTCCTAAATTGATAGTTAAGTGTAACAATGAGTGGCCCATCCAAAAGCTTAGTGTTGATACCCTTGGTTAAGTCTCTAATCATTCTTAGTGCTATGTTTGACCCTTTTTTTCTTTTACAGGATACAAGAAGTTTCTTGTAGCTTATCTTAGGGAGAAACTATAGATGTCTTAGAGCCAATTCTTTTGGAAGAATTCTTGACAGGAATCCCAGCTGTCAGGAATTCTTGACAGCTAGATAGATGTTGTCCCCTTGGAATTCTTGGATGTAGTGTTCATTTGGTAGAATTTTGAAACTCACCCCCTAAAAGGTTTATTTTAGCCTTTGAATTTTATCAATCAAACTCAGAACTCTTTTTATTTTGCTGGATTTCTGGATGCTCCACCCAAGGGAAGGATTTAGGGATTCCATTTTTTTTGGAGAATTTGAGATTTTCCATACAAGAAATTTTAAAGTTCTTGAAATAAGACCTTGTTTCATGTAATTGAATTGCTACCAGGCTTATATTTTTAAGTGGTGAAATTGAATAAATAAAGGTGAACATCTAAAAACAAGTATCAAATAATGTCCCCTTTCGAAAAATAAATAAAGGGGTGCTAAGAAATGAATATCCAACCATCGCCCTAGTAATTCAAATCGTAGAAAGTCCATGTATATCTCATCTACATTTCCACATTATATTCTTGACCTCTCTACCCTTTTAGTACTCCTTTGTGGCCTATTTGACCATCAATATTCCCAAGTATTCGATCCCATGCCAAGCAACGAGCCTTTTAAAAGAAGAAAGAAAATTAATTATACGTACTGCCTGTCTTTTATAAAGTACATGTGTCACATGCTTATGATAAATTAACTAGATCACCCTTTTCCTATCTACTGGGCCCCACTATTGGTAGGACCCCTTACGTAACCATCCTTGATTGTACTACTGCATGCACTCATTCAAGCCAAGGACTTCCACCACAAACACAAGGTGGAGTCATGATCCCAAGCTGCCTGCCATTAATGTACCTTACTAATAGCCATAAGTGGCCCCCTTGTGATTAACAAATCCTGTCAGGTCATGCCCCTTTGAAGGAGATTTATTTCAACCAAATAATACATACGCTATTGAAGTAACCCAATTCTCTCTATGGATTCATTATATTTCATTATCATGTGTGTTAAGCCGTACCAAGTGTATGAAGCAATATGTTTTTTAGGCAGCCATGGAATAAATCTAGCAACCTCTACTTGAAGACAGTTCTAACTGGCTGTTATAATTTAATAATGCTCATAACAAGTTTAATATATATATATGTTTAGAAATAGGCATTGGCCTATATACATAAATGTAGTGTACTCCTGCACGCCACTAACTTAATCTTTGGTTGGCTCAACTGCCATTGCCACTGACTTAAGGACCCACCCACCATCCCAAGTAGAAGACGCAGTAAATATAATAATAATAATAATGCAAAGTGACGGGCCTGTGGTTTGCTACTACTGTGTCTCATTTCATGTCCCTTTCCAACTAATCATCTGTAGATTAATGGCCATGAACTGCATAGAAAGATATGACAAATGTTCCTAAATATAAAAGTTCCCACGTTTATCATTTTTCAGTTTGTAAAAGCTCCTAATGCAATGTGGCACTTTATATTATAGTTAAAAGTTTTAATGCCGTAGGAGTAGTAATTTAATGAGCCTAGCTACTAGCTAATTTTTTTCTTATTTCTTGATCTTTGATGGGTGAACAAAACAATTCATAACGAATCCTGAAAACAGAACACACTATTCAATCATTGTTCAGAAAAGCCAGAGCTTAAGGATTAAATCTTTCTGCAATCTTTGTACTTTACCCTTTTTTTAAGTTATTATTTATGGAATTTAAACATAGTTGGAGGAGGGATGAATTTCCCATTTTATTGGAGAGTGACTGTAGTTTCTAAAGTTGGTGGGACCTAAGGATGCAAATGGGTTGCATTCAAGCCAAAATCATGTGATACAAGAGTTTTAAAAAAAATTAGATATACAACTGAAACTATTAAATGATATATGATTAAGACTAAAGTACACTCTACATAAGAATAGTTC
The DNA here is from genome assembly GCA_029852735.1 of Persea americana. NCBI lineage: Eukaryota > Viridiplantae > Streptophyta > Magnoliopsida > Laurales > Lauraceae > Persea > Persea americana. Next base: position 56,997,575 of record CM056812.1, read on the forward strand.
AAGCAATTTTGGCGTTAAAACATATATATCCTTTTTACGTGAATGTAATCATTCTAGATCCAAATCCTCATATCAGAACATACAAAGAATGTGACTGCGTATTCAAATGTTTCGGATCCTATATGTATGGAATATGGATCCAAATCCATATCAGAATTCCTCCTCCATACAAAAATATGTTACACGCCCATACCACTTTCTTCGAAACAAAGACTTTAGAATAACTATATATCCATTTGCAACCCTAGAGGGGCCCACTAAAGATGTAGATTTTAGACAGGAATTCCAATGGGTGGACACCCAGAAAGAGGAGCAGATGGTGGGGCCCACCCTTGACGGTTCGGTTCCTCCTTAGAACTTTCTGTTCTCATTTCATATATTTGTCGTTAGTGTTCCCAGATGAACAATCAGGATCACTCAGAGGTGGACCCCAATTCCCACCTCAAGACATGCTTCTTCCCGACGAACAGACTAGAGATGTCTCTCAAATACGACATGAGTTGCATGCCACATGCACCCTCCCTATGGACCTGAAGACACAAGAGACCATCCAAAGGTGTAGTCCACACCAAAATGAAAGAGGGTACTGTTTTAAGGGATCTTTCCTGCTGGAAGAAGACAATGATACCTGCATTTCATTCCATCTACTCTACTGTACTTCTCTTAACGTATTTGATTTATTAAGAACCTGTTAGGATTGTGGTGTTGAATATGAATTATGGAGCTTCAGCCTTTCCCTTCTTAATTTGTTGGACTATTTTGATGGAAATTGGGGAACAGGGCTATCATCTTAAGTGGGAAAACAAAGGACAAATGAGCCAACCTCCAAAAGACAAGTTTTGGATAATTTTTTCTCATCTCCATTATTGGAATCAATGCATCTCTAAATAGGTGGTGGCTTACAACTGACCACTTCCACTGACTCAAAAAAAAAAAAAAAAAAGGGCGACAATCCTAAAGACTAGAGACTAGTATCTACTTACCCCATTTATCCCTACTTGGTAGAGCAACGGATTTAGACTAAAACAAAAACAACTACCCATAACCAACATACACTCATTCCGCCAAGAAGTCTAACAAGTAGACTTCTTCAACCCACGCCCAGATTGGACATTCCATGTAAGCTGGGGTCATGCACATAACAGGCCCCCACTGAGGATGCAATGATTTTTCTTTTGAAAACGGTAGCAGAGATTTCATTAAAAGAAGGAAGAAAACAGTACATCAAAACTTAAAAGAAAAGAGGAGTTGGAAGGTGCAAGAGAGAAGCACAAGCCACAACTCCATTTACAAGATGACACCCACCCAAGGAATTAACATATTCACCCCTTGCTTTGCTAGCGTATCCGCCATTGAGTTAGCAGATCTAATCTCATGATGGAAGGAGACATTAATGCGAGCTTAAATCTCCTTAATTTCTTTTAAGAGGAATTGAAATTTCCATGGGTTAGACTTTCGGTTAGATAACCATACAATCGCATTTGAAGAATTACTTTCTAATGCAAGGGCACCACTATATTTTGTTGAAAACAATCAAAGACCTTCCAAAATTGCTAGCATCTCCGCTTTATTAGAGTCGCACACACCAACATGCTTGGAGAACATAAGAACGACATCACCCTTACTATTGCGAAGCACTCCTCCAATCCCCGCTGGGCTTGGCTTACCCCTGAAGCACCATCCACATTAAACTTTAAAACTCCATAAGGAGGGGGATTCCAAGGAACAGATATCCTCTTCTTACACGGGCAACATCCCATACAAGCTCCCCAATTAGGAAGAAAATCATCAAAAGAAAACTCGGAGAACTCCTTTCTAATCAAAGCCCATTTCGCAATTTTGAAAGTGATTTTAGATATCAAAACTTCTAATGAGGAAGAAGAGCTCCTGAATATCATTTCATTCCTTTCCTTCCAAATAGACCATAAGATGGCAAATGGGATTATCCTCCACAACACCCTACCGCACTGTACAAAGCACCCTCCCAACCAGGATTGGACCGCCTCTGTAATATTCTTCGGACAACACCAAGTAAGACCGCATCTCCCGATAAAGTTGCTCCAAACATAGGACGCCACTTCACAATGAAGAAAAAGATGATTGACCGACTCCTCTTCCTTTCCGCACATCACGCAAACATCTAAAAAATTGATAGAAGACAACCCTCTCCTCCTTAAATTATCCACCATAGCAATTTTCCCTGCAATTGCTAACCAACAAAAAGCCTTGACTCTAGGAGGAACTAGCCCCAACCACACAAGGGAAGAAGGGGCTCTATGAGAGGGAGTTCCCTCCAAGGCCAAGTAGAAAGATTTAGCTGAGAACTCCCCAAAGATGGAATGTTTCCAAATCCGAGAGTCCTTAGAGTCCATGCAAAAAAATGTGTTAGTAAGAACACTCAATAACTCCTCTTATTGGCTCCCCTCCAACTGCCGTAGACTCCTCTTAAAAGTAACTTCCCATATAATACAACCACTCATCAGCTCAAAACAATCCCTGACAGAATAATCATTCTTAATGGCTAATCTAAACAGCCTGGGAAAGAAACTATACAAAGGTCCCACCCCCAATCAATCATCCAACCAGAACCTGACTTCTCTACCATCCCCCACCACAAAACCCACCCCTTTGTGTAAGGTTTCCCCCCTCATATTGAATTCATCTCCAACTGAAGCAATAGCTCTCCATACACCCGATCTACAATAGCTAGGTCTTATCTTAGGCCACCACCCCCATATGTCCTCACCATATTTGATGGCAATCAGCCTCCACCAAAGAGCCTCTTTTTCCTCCCTAAACATCCACCACCATTTAGCCAACAACGCCCAATTCTTGTTTTCCAAACTACCTAGACCAATACCTCCAGCGAATTTAGGTTTAATCACTTCACTCCACTTCATCAAATGTAATTTCTTCTTATCCCCACGGCCCTCCCACAAAAAGTCTCATCTAATACAATCTATGCTCTCAATCACCGCCTTAGGCTTCTTGAAAAGAGACATGTAGTAAGCCGGAAGATTGGATAGGCAAGCTTTGATGAGGGTAATTCTCCCGCCTAAAGACAAATAACGCTTCTTCCATGAAGACAATCTCCTTTTGAATTTGTCAATCACTAGATTCCATAATGCCTTTAATCTTGGTTTAGCTCCAATGGGAAGCCCGAGATAAATAATAGGATGCCTCCCTAACCTACAATTGATGATATGTGCCAAACCTCAAGTGGCTTCCTCCGAGCATCCTACTCCCACCAACATACTTTTAGAGATGTTTATTTTCAAACCCGACACCAACTAGAAGCACCGAAGAATTCTCTTAAGAGCCAATATTTCTTCCTCCTTGAGGAGTTGAATAAAATAGTATTATCTGCAAATTGAAGGTGAGTGATAACCTCTCCGCTCCACCCCACCCCAAAACCTTCAATGACCCCTAATTCTATTGCCTTAACTAGAAGAGAACTCAAGGCTTCAACAACAATTGTAAATAGGAAAGGGGAGAAAGGATCCCCTTGCCGAATGCCTCTAGAAGCTTTGAACAACTTAGATGGAGATTCATTTACCAAGATAGAGAAGTAGTAGTAGAGATGCTTTCACGAATCCACCTGCGCCAAGTTTCTCCAAAACCCATTATGAGCAGCATATAGTCAATAAAATCCCACTCTAGATGATCGTAAGCTTTTTCTAAGTCAACTTTGAATAAAATCCCTTCTTTCTTAGACCGCTTACGGGAATCCACAAGCTCATTAGCAACCAGTACCCTGTCAAGGATTTGTCTACCTGTAACAAAAGCCCCTTGAAAAGGGTTAATAATATGAGGAAGAACACACTTAAGACGATTTGCCAAAATCTTAGCCAACAGTTTATATAAACAGCCAACAAGACTGATTGGCCTGTAATCCTTTAAATCAATAGGGTTAGGAACTTTGGGAATAAGAGTTAAAAACGTTGCATTCAACTTCCTATCAATTTTGCCCCTCTAGTGCAGCTCACACAAGAATGAAGCAAAGTCCTCTTTCAAGAATTCCCACCTGGCTTTGATGAAAGAGAAATTAAATCTATCCAGACCCGAAGCCTTGTCCCCATCACACTCATTCAAGGCTATTTACACCTCTTCCTCCTCGAATTCCCTTTCCAACCAAGTCTGCTTGTCTGAAAAAATTGAAGGAAACGAAAGGCCATCAAGTTTTGGCCTTGCTCCTGCATCACTCTTATAAAGATCTTCAAAATACCGCACAACCTCTTCCTTGACCTCATGGGGGCTTTCGAAGATTCTACCCCCACTACGAATTTTATACAAATAGTTGATTTTACTCCTCATGGTAGCCATTCTGTGAAAGAATCTTGTGTTTTTATCCCCTTCTTTGAGCCAATTAACTCTAGACTTTTGCCTCCAAGTGATTTCTTCTAGATGATTAAAATCCCAAATTCTTCGCTCTGCATCTCACTTAGCAATAACCTCATCCATCCGTATAGCTCCGTACTCTCACGAGCTTTCTCAAGATCCTCCACAATTTTAACCAAGGCTTCTTTTGTTTCGTCCACCTGAGCAAAAACTTCTTTATTCCACTTCTTGATGTTCTCTTTAAGAGCATGAAGCTTCTTACCAACTCTATATCCTGCAAACCCCTCACCTCTACTTGACTCCACCAAGACCTAGCCAAAGCAAGGAAACCTGTAACATGAAGTCAACAATAGTTGAACTTGAAAGGTCTAGGGCCCCAATCCATCGTTTTAGAACACAACTTGATGGGACAGTAGTCAAAGATCAACTTAGGGAGAGCCAACTGAGTAACCCCACACAACCCCCCCCCCCCCCCCCCCCCAAGTGGTCATCCCACTCCTGAGATAGCAAAAATCTATCAATTCTACTCATTGCCGGCTGTTCCCTACTGTTTGTCCAGTCAATCTTCTCCCCTGAAGAGGCAAATCAACCAAATCATTGAAATTGACAAAATCAGTAAACAAATCTATAGACCTGCTGATGGAGCTTCCCCCCTTTTTCTCATATGGAAATCTGATCATATTAAAATCCCCTCTGAATACCCACGGAACTTACCATTGAGATTTAAAACTAGTCAACAGAACTAAAAAATCTGACCTTTCTGTCTCAACATTTGGCCCATACACATTTGCAATAGCCCAAGCAAAACCATCACTAGCTCCATGAACCTTAATTGCCAACACCCATTGTGACTTTAAAACATTATCCACAAGTAATATCTCCTCCTTCCATATATTGATCAAACCACCTGACGTCCCAACAGCTGGAACCCAATCCCAAGCAAATCTTTGACTACCCCAAATATCCCGAATTACACTGTGAATATCATAATCCACTATAGTCTCTTGTAACAACGAGACATCCACCTTGTGTTTCTTAACCATCTTCCTAATAACTAGCCTTTTTTCAGGCCTACCAATTCCTCTTTCATTCAGGCTAACAATAATCATTGCAAAGAAAGTGAAAACAATGATCAGCCTAGAAGAAATGACCTTACGGCCATTTGTTTGCACCCATGTACGTACCTAGGTAAATGATACACGTGCAAACATTTAAGCATGGTCTAGTTTGGGTGCGCTCATTTTTGTATTACTTAACATAAATGAAATGTGAATTGAGTGAGTGAATGAGGTTACTTTCATATAAAAATTTATACATAAATGAAATGTGAATTGAGTGAGTGAATGAGGTTACTTTCATATAAAAATTTATACACCTCTCTTACTAGAGAAGTGCCGATGCAAGTGAAGCATATGACAGGTTGCAGTTTCAAAATCCGTCTTCTTTGTTGTTTTTTTTATTATTATTTATTTTATTGTTGTGGGCTCCAAGATTTAGTTAGTTCAAACCATTCAGATTTTTTATTGATCCATTAAACCCCAAATGTTTAACTTTGTATCTTAAACATTCATAGATTTTGAGATAAGGAATTGTAACACTTGAGTTGTTCAACATTTACTCATGTGAAAATGGTGTTCCTAACTAATTAATCATTGTAATATGTTTCACATTGTAAATTTTACGTACGTAAACTTCACAATTGCAAATGTTATATATGTGAATTTTGTTTTCATATCCCCTGCGTAAAAGACCAACAGCCCCTTAACTCATATTGGACCCAGATCTGCCATCAAGAAGAAATTAGCATAGTTTAGGTTATGGGCCTGAAAAAAGGCCCGAGTTTAGATCTGGATATGAGGTGGATACAGACCTAAAATAGGCTATAATCCTAGATCTATGTGTCATGGAGATGTACTGTTCTTATCTGAGACCCTGTGAATTGGGATCCAGGTTAGAAATAATTTCAAACCAATCCTAGGACTGGGCCGGAACGAAATTTCAATTGAAATCCAAGATAGTTTTCGTATTATTTTTTCCTTGGATCAGATCCATCGATTATTGTGATATTTGGTTACCAATTGACAACCTTACAGTAGAGCTGATACGGGAGAGGGCTGGATGCTTGGCTTCTGACATGGCTAATCTTGTCATGATCTAGGTTTGGACCTATTAGGCAATCATCTTAATTCCAGGCCTCATTTGTAAATGGAGATGGTTACTGTCTGGGCCTGGAGATGATTTAGTGCCCCCAGTAGAAATTTGGCTTTTCAAACCATAGTACTTCGCAAAGGACTATCTGGGCCAGGACTTGGCAATACTTACTTATCTTTTGAGAAATGGGCGTTAAGATCAGCAGGACAACTGATGGTTTTCGTATACCTGAGCCACTTGGGCTTTACTTTCTTTTCAATGGGTTGAGATGCCTTTCTTTATGACTAGCCCATATTTAACACAAAGGGATGTACCATATCTCAAACAAGCTAGAATAGGGCTATCATGGGCTGGAGATGGGACAAAATAGTAGGCCCCATAGTTAAATCCACAGGGCTTCGAATAGATTTACAATACCCTGACTCCACCCACTATTCATGTTTGTTTGCATGAAGTAAAATTGTCACATCTAATGCTTCGAATAGATTTACGGGATCAATTAATTGGGCTCTATATTCTTTTTTACCCATTTAAGTGAGGACATTCATCTTTCCTTTTTCTTTTTCTTTTTAACCACTTATATAAATATATATACGTATATATATATATATAATAGAGGGATATTCATATGTATCCATCCCTCAACATAAGATGAGGAGACTTTTCCTTTTTACACATGAATATTCCTTTTATGCACATGACCATATATGACTTTCCCTCTTTTGCACGTGAAAATTTTCAATTATGAAAGTGTCCCCCACCCTATGGTGAGTGATGGATGCACATGAATATTCTCCATATAAATAAATATATATATATATATATATGCTGTCAACTTGATTAAAGCAAATGAGTTTGAAATGGGCTGTCAACAGCACAAATACTTAATTGCTGTCTTTTGTGCTTGTTCACTTTGTAGTTGCCTGTCTTGGAAGTTAGAAATCTTTCCTTTATTTCTCAGCAATCAATAGGAACCATCCCTCATAACGTTCAAACAGGACTACAGCAGACCTCATCTGTATGCCAACTATATAATTCCCTTCGTTTCCAAAAGAAAATTCCTTCCCATTCAAATCGCTATTTTTGAAAGGCATGCCTCCAATGCAGGTCAAAAGAAAGAAGGTATATATATTTCTACTAATAATAACCTGAGACAGATGGGATAATTCTTCAGCCATTAAGAGAGAATGTCCAGGTACAAAAGATGATGAAATCATATGCACAAATCATTTTCATTTACACCTAACCATTCTCCATTTATTGCAGTGTTGCTTTGTGAGTTTCACTCTTCCACTCAACCCTACGGGCAGTTTTTTTGCATTTGATAATTGAATATATAGGGTGGTTAAAAAGGAAGATCAAAGGTGAGTTTCCAAAAATGACTTGGTCCTTGCATTCTGATTTAAAGGCCAAAAAAACCACTAAACCCTGTCCAAAGCCAATATTCTCTATACCTAAGCTGGATTAATACATGCAACTCAGCAATCAGATGGTTTGGGCCTGGCATTATAATTTAAAACCAAGAAAACAGAAGGCTCAAGGGCTAATGTATCAAGCTCAAATCAAAATGCTAGAATGCCATCTCTACACTAATGAATTCAGCAGTAAACAGAGTATTCCATGAGAATTGAGTGGGAACTGTGAGTGTGAACTCAACAATGAACAGAGTATTCGATCAGAATTGAGTGAGACCTGAGCATATTCTGTTCCAGCCAAAAACCGCTGCTTTGATTGAATTTAAAAAACCAAAGAAACAAAATGGGTGGAAAAAAGGAATAGACCCACATTAACATAAACAAAATGAATTATCTGGATATCTGTCTACTTATTACAGACATCTGGCGGCCTCCCTTTTTAATAAAAGTGTGGGCCAGCTTCAGCCTGAGCGCCTCAAATTCAACAGCCTGCCTTTCCTCTCCCGTTAAACCACAATACAGGCAAAGGTCAATAACATCTTCACCACAGCTCAATGTTGTGTCAGCCTTGAGGCCTTTTATTTTCCCAAATCTCACAAGTTTCTCTAAGTTTGAATTAGATGGGTCTTCTTCAGCAAAATGTAGTAGAGTATCCTTTAGAGCATCACACCAAATAGGACGCGCTAGTTTAAGGAACTCATGCACAGCTAGAACCGGAAGTTTGACACTACCCAAGTCAGATTCATCATGTCCACCTCTTCCATGGTAATCTGATCCTCCAATCTTTACTAGATCGTAAGCATCAGCAAAATCACTGAATGCTACAGGCCAGAGGACGGACAAAAACTTAGTAGATGTTAAGACTTACAAGAGAATACAAAGAAAAAGACATTCTGCACAAGCTTCCGCGGTCTCAGCCCTGCATGGGCTTGGTTTTAACCCAATTCAGGTCCATGAGACTGGGTCTGACACATTTCAATGCTTTTATTTTTCCAAAATCTAATTTACAATGAGATGTTTCTTCGCACTAATAATCATGATTAGCATGCATCAAGTGGGCTTTGCAGAGTGTTTACATTTTTACATCTCATAGAAACCATGAGAGACACCTCTTGGATGAAAATTACCCTTAATAAAAATATAGATATGCATATAATTATACTTAAAAACCACATATCATACCTGCTAATTTGCCATCACTCCGGTAGACTTCCATAGCATGAAGGCCAGCAGCTTTCAAACCCTTTATAACAGCAACAGGGTTCTTCAGTGCCCATGGATGAGCCAAAGCTGCCACACCACCAGTTCTACATATCAATTTCACTGCTTCCTCCGCAAGAGGTTCACTTCCCCTGTATAGAAAGAAACAACACTGATGTTAAGAAAAATGCTGCTCGACATTTTACCTCAGCATGTGGAGGCAAACATCCATCACCATGTTATAAGAACAAAAGACTGGTGATTATTACGTGGCATAAGCAGGTCCACCATCATATAGATATCGACTAAAAGCTTGCTTCAGATTTTCTACATGGCCAGCTTCAACCATAGCACGTGCCACATGCAACCTCCCTGGAGCCACTCCATGCCCTGCTATCTTAGCAACTTGTTCCCATTTGAGAGGCATTTTGAGGTTGTTTAGTTTCAACAACATATCCTTTGCACGGAGATAACGCCCATCCCTTATGCTGGCAAGGCAGCTATCTAGTTCCTCATATCTCGCTGGCCCCCAACTACCATAATAAGCAAGGATATGAACAGGTTCCTCCACTCCTCCCCTGCAAATTATACAGATTCAGATGGAAATTGTAATTACATGGGAAATGTTAAGTACTTTGTACATGTCATGGACAAGAAATGAATTTAACTTGACAGCAACAGAATCAGTGCACTTCCAAAATTTGAATTTGAGAGCACATCACAAGCTAGAAAACTCAATTCTAGATTGGAATCAAAGGAGTAACAGAAGAGTCTTAATCGGTATTCTAAAACCACATCAGACCAAAACAGCCTGCCAGATGGTCCAAACAGAACTCTGTTTAAATGCTAAGCAGCGACACAAGAGTCTTACTCGGTATTCTAAAACCATACCAGACCAAACCAACCTGTTGGATGCTCCAACCAGAACTACTGTTTAAATGCTAAGGAAGTTGGAAAAAAGGGGGAAAACCAGAACTACCGGTCAATATTGGTATAAACAGGCAGTTCACAGTAGGACCAATGGTTGAACTGGTTTGCCAGAACCATTAAGACTTCTGGTCCAGTTTTGAGAACATTGCTAATAACTTATTATCAAGGCCCATACAACATAATTTACTGGCATGTAACCGAGAGGAATTGTAAGGTCTGAACCTCAATATGCTTAGTAAGCTGAAATGCCCAGTTCCATATATGCGGAGTCCATGGCACAGCAACCAAACTATTTATCTCGTGGATCACACCATAGTACATGGATGAGAGATGGCCCAAAACTCTCAGTTCGGGATACAGCAACATTCAAGGGTGGGGGGGTCAGATGACAATAAATAGGATGTTCAAATCTGAGAGAAGTTTTATACAATCCTCCCTCAACCATAGTAAAGCACCCTGAATCAATGGCCTCGATGAAAGGTCATACAGAATCATGGCCCACATGAAAAAAAAAGGGTGACGCTACAAAATCAACACCACCCAAGGCTTGTGGTCTCATAGTTCCATTACAAGCCAACAGTTCAATCTTGAAATGTTGTACATATGGCTGAATTGCATGAGATACAAAAGATTACCTTGGTGAAAATATAGTACTAATTTCAACTCCAGGAATTATCCTGATGCCAAACTTATGAGCAGCTTCCAGGGCTTCTGGTATGCCAGCCATAGTATCGTGGTCTGTCAGAGCAAGCACCTTCACCTGTTCTGAACACACGATAATTAAATCATGCTCCAACATCCAACTTACCAAGGCCACTAATAACTGATATAATAACTATGGAACTTCTTCGAGTAGGAATAGCAGGCTTTAAAATTTTAAACATTATATCAAATTCATTATGTGAGACAAAAATCTGAAGGTAGCTTAAGAAACGAAAAAACCGGCTGGCTAGCGATATAAAAGAGTACATCTTCAACACATTTTCCTTCTCTAATCAGTGATTCACTGCCACATAGGAGCAGTTGGGGGCAGGTAGATAAGTGCGCAACATCATTATGGAGGAGGGAACATCAGTAAGTGCGAAACATTAGTAAATGTAAATGCTGACATCCGTATGGGGAACAAGCTATAATAGAAACATAAATGTGAAACAGATTCAATTCCATCCAAAACCTGCATCAATAAGTAGGAAATACATAAATGTAAGCAACTGCACTCTCCCGCTTCTCTTCTCTTTCAGGTTCCAGTTCCACCCTTTTTGTTTCCTCTTTCGGGTTCCCAGTGCCTTCAAAACCAGAAGTTAAACCAGTTGGGCCGACCCTAAATTATTTGAAATACCATTTAAGATTTTATTATTTATTATAACGTATTTGACCCAGGTTAAACCGGATAGTCAAACCAGGACAGACTAAACCATTCACTCCACCAGTTCACCCACCTGTCTGGGTTTTAAGGCATTCGTAATTTGGTATTGACTAGTATACTGGCATAACTAAAGCACGGTAATTGTCGAAATACAATTGTATCATAACTAAAACAGCATTCCCAAAGCACATAATTTAGATGCACTCTAATGCAGATAAATACCATTGAAGTTTCAAAGGTTAACAAAGTAAGTTTCTTTTTGGTGAGCCCTAATCTAGATTATGTTGAAATATCTTATCTTTTGGAATTGGGGTTAGCATTTCAGGTGAATGAACAGTCCTGCTCAAATATTCTTTTCTGAGAAGCTACCACAAGGCCTACCATCTTACTTGCAGGCTTAAAAGTTAGATGCTGCCATGTCCATTTGATGAGAGTCTTGTCTATAGATAAGTAAAGAGAACAAGAATCTGTTCAAACTATTGATACGACTTAAACTTCTTAAAACCCTCTTAGGGAACATACTAAGAAACAGAGATAATGTAGAGAAATATGACCAGCATTCTAAATTTTTTATATAACTACTGAGCCATTGAAGATGGTTTTATGAGAATAACTTAATGTAGTATGATAGATCTCAATGCTTAGGAACAAATATAGAACCATATGGTTGGTTCGAGTTGATAATCACAAATAGGATCGGTGTTTGGTGGGCAAAGCTGAGGACAAGCTAATGCAGTTTTATGCAATCCCTCTAGTGACACTTTGATTAAAGAGGCATTTTATAAAATGATAATTCAACCTACTTTGGTGTATGGAGCTGAGTCTTGGATGTTGAAGACAAAAGAAAAGGCTAAGTTATTCAAATCCCACCAGCCGCTTTATTTGGTTCTGTCTACGCACCAAGGACTCAGTTTCTCTGCTAGTTGGTAGAGGCCCCTCTACCCTCCTTGCATTTGTCTATGCAACCAACTTTATCATTCTCTATGAAAACCCCTACACCTTTCATCAAATTCATTAGCTTCAATTTGGCCCCGTAAAGATGATAGGTCTATGATAATGGGAGATGAAAACATAAACAGAAACCAAAACCATAAGCATGCACTTGTTAGGCACCCTCAATCCAACAGGGAAGAAGGTCCAAGGAATCCATTTCTTTAGGGACTGCCTACTCGTTTCATTCATGTCTGAACCAATGAGTAGCCACTAGCCACCCAAAAAAAATACCAATATCAAAACTGGAGAGAACCCACCACCCAAATTCAAAACTGAGAATAACCCATCTCAGATTTCTAACAAAAAATAGTAAAAATCACTTCTTTTTTACGCTAACATCAAAACCAAAAGCAACCCACCTCAGACAATCAACGAAAGCACCAATATATGCAAAATAACAACGATAACAAGGAGAAAAAGAGAAGAAAGAAATCATGGGCTCACCCCATTTCTATGAGCTCTCTCGACGAGAACAGGAGGCGAAAGGAACCCATCACTGCAAATGGAATGAGAGTGCAGCTCGAAAATCAGGGGCTCTGCCAATCTATGACTTCTGGGTACTTGGAAATCATCGACAGGAGGAACCGAGGATTCAGGGAAGACCCATTCTTGGATGGATTTGGCAGCGGAAGTTTGCTCGGCCGCCATCTTCTTCTTTCCGCTGCTGCTCTTCTTCTTCTTCTTGGGTTTCTTCTTCTTGTTGCAGTTGTTATTACTTGTTCCATAACCATCAAACATCATTTCGTCTTCTTCTTTCTCTGAGCCTTTTCGAAGGATCTCTTTTTTAATTTGGATGATGGATTGATAGATGGATGGTTTCTTGTCCACTGCTGCTCCTGTGGTGGTGTCTGGAAACGGTATGGAATGGATATGGCTTTTTTAGGGTACCTCAGAGAAGAGACCCTTTCACAAAAGCAGTGGGGCTGAGATATATGATGACGAGTAAAAGTAAAGTAAATGTAAACCGTCTCTTTTCCTCCTCCTCCTTCTTTCTTTTTTTTTATTTTTTTACCCGGAATATGAATTTCTCGTTCACAATGCCCGGGTGGGACCCACCTCCATATAGGACAAAAGGCCAAATGAGTGATTAAAATAATTTGATTGAAATTCAAAATAATGTTTAATACATGGATAGTCAATGAATTTAAGAGGAAAAGAATTTAGGAGGGTGGGGCCATTTTTGTGCTCGATGCTATAAAATACGGGTCGATCATGGGTCAGATTTTTCCAACTCACACGACACACACTCTCCTTCGATTTATGATTATTTTCAAAACATGCATATTAAAAACATATAACATAGGAACCTCTACTTCATCTTTAAATAGTTTCAATTTGGCATCCATGATTTTGTCAGGATCAATGGGTTGAACTGCTAAGATGGCTGAATATACGGGTCAAATTGACCCTACTTGGGTGCAAGTAGTACAAACCTGACCCGCTCTAAATATGGTTTCATTCTATAAATAGTTCAGATATGATGGGTCGGGCTTGAATTAAGAGATACAAGGCCCGTAACATGTCCCAACCCAAACAAGTTATACATCTAATTTAGTATTGACTTACCTAAAAAGGCAATTAGTAAGCCCAGAAGAATAATGATAGAGATCATGGCCCGGCCCAGCCGATTTGATTAAATGGTCAGGCTCAGGCAGGACACTTGAGGCCCATTTCGGGCTTAGGCCGAATATGGTCCTGTGTTTCTAAAGATGGATGGGACAAGACATGCCCTGGCCCAACGCGAACATAAACAGGCCTAAACATGGTAAATCTCAACGACCCATAGAAAATGAGTGACTATTTTTACATCAAGTGTTAATGAGTTGGATTTATATCGAGTCCATATGTATATGTGAGTATGTTACTCAATCAGCCCATCTAATTAGAGTTTAGAGTTGACCAGGTTGGTTAATAAACGGGTAAGACGCAGTCCGAAGTGAATCCGAACGAATCGAGTGCTTATAAAACACGAGATGAGTGGGCTGGCCCGCCAAACCAAAATATAGTGATGGGTAATTGAGTGGGCCCCACTGACAAGGAGAAGGGGTACTTTGTCGGACCCACATGAAAACCCGGCACTGCTTTCTTATCCGTTACATTGGTTGGCTGTGCCTGCAAACATGTAATCGCCCTTGATGATGCCCCTGCTTTGGGTGGGCGCACCCTAGTGCACTGAGACAGCACAGTTGGTTAATTCCATGGCTTAAAATTGAAGGGTGTGATTTTAGACTCTAATTTATCAATTGTCAGGTAAAAGCCTAACCTTCTCGAGATAATTGGAGGCAAGGACTTCACGTGCCGGGTACAGCCCGTTGTTCTCAAAGAACCCGGACACATTTTGTTGACAAAAGAAAAATACAATTATTACCCTAAAAGCATATATAGAGACAAGATTCACACTTCACAAGCCTAATCAATTAGGCACCCATGGGCCCATTTGGACACCTAAATGGGCCACACCACAAGCTCCGCTTCGGATTGAGAGGCAGGGGATTAAAAGATCTGAATGGATTATATAATTTATAAAATTTCAAGCACATTAGATCAATCTAATCCCTTGATTCAATATCGAGGCACATAAGTTCTGTATCGGAAAAAAAAAGTGGCCATAGATCAAACCCACCATCAAATTCCAATAGATCGGTTAAAACCCATGGGATCTAATCTACTGTTCCTAAAAATTGCCTGCATGTGCTAGTGGTGGAAAGGGCCACTCACGAGTCGCACTCCCACATGACAGGTCCTGTTTGTCTACAACTGTGAATGAAAGAGCACAAGGAAACTTGATCTATCTCTGCTCTGCTGGAATTCTGTGTGTGGCCTCTCTCTCTCCAGGGGGGCCTGGCTCTGGGAAGCCGTATACTGGCTGACACCAAATATAGATCCCATCTGTAGCTGCTGATCCCAGCCGTTGCTGTTTTCCTGTTTGATGATCTCCCTCTAAATAGACGGCCAATACAGATCAACAAGAAGAAAAAAACCCAGACAAAAAGGCAACTTGGACAGAGATGAACATGGCCTCACGTGAGGCATCAGGCCAATTAAATTGAATCTGTGTATGTACACAAGTGGTCTGATCATCTGAAATCTGAACCATTAAATTGCTTTCTTTCTCCTTCTGCTCACATGTCAGCATATGTACATGTGAGAGAGAAAAGAGACCCGAGACAGGAGGTGAGGTCTCAACAGTGGGATAATAAATTCTCTCGGGCATCAGATTACAAGATTGTACAAACAAATTTACAGTGCACAATGGTTCCTTGTATGCTCTTTGTCCTTGGAAGTGGACTCTCAGTAGTACGCTCGTTGTCATTCTTGCATGGTCATTGTCCTGCAAATTGATGGTTCGATCAAAAACTGAATACAATCGGGTTGACTCGGTCGAGTTTGGAAGAATCGGCCTAAACTCGGATAAGACTCGGCCAGAGGTTAAAGAACTCAGGGCAAAATTTTGGACAATGACACAACTGTGAACTTTTGGTTCACACCCTACAAGTACATGAGTGCATAATGGTTTTGTACCTGCCTATATTGATGCCACTGGAGCCTGGTGGACATGGGGCTCCTAGTCCTACCTTGGATGCTACAAGCACCCTATATCATAGCTGTCCCAGGTATTGCGGTGGCGCTGCATCCAAAAACAAAATAGAGAAAAAAAATACTAAGAAGGACCATGTCATTTTAAACAGTTTGACCAACAAAGATTGTGGTGCACCTGGGCCACATGTAGGGTGGATTAGTCCAGGGTGTAGAAAAGCGTACTTGAGCCATGATTGGCCAACTCGATCGAGTTCAAGCTCATTCTCTTGTGGTCGAGTCAAGCTTGAGCTCTAGGTGTAAATGACCCGAATTCTGGCTTGAGCTTGCACCAGTTTGTATTACAAATGTGCGTGCATTGCCAAGCTGAGCCTGGGCTGGAGCTCATATAAAATCTCAACATAACATGAACTCATGGTTAAGCTCAAGCCAAGTTGAGCTGAAAGGCCCTAACTTGAGCTCAAATCATGACCCAATTGAGCCGCACTCGCACTGTGCACAACCAAACAAGGTCAAGCTAGCTTGACTGGTAGACAACCCCAGATGAGTTACACAAAAGGGTGCCTATTAGCCAGGCCGAGCCGAGTTTAACCTGCATTGAGCTGAATAGACCCAAGCCTAATTTTCCATCAAATACTTGAACCTACAATATTTATAGGTCCAGCTTGACCCAAGATATATAGCAGCACAAATAGATTGTGCAATGGGTCAGGGCCTAGGCCTGACTTCGGACATTGGCTGAATTAAGATTAGGCTTGATAAATGAATGGATTGAGCTCCTGCAAGGTTTTGCCTGGAACGGCTCGTGAACACATCTTTAACATTTTATTTTTTTCACTTTGCCACAGCCAATTACAGGTGATTTGAGTTCCAAGTAATTAGATTTACACAAAAAAACTGATTTCAGGCTAACCCTGTTCCAGAGATCCAAGCAAGAAGCCAAAGCTAAAATCATGTAACAATTTATTGGAGCAATGCCTAATCAACTGCCCAAGTGTGGTTGATAATTGAAGTGGTACTCTTCTACCTTCTCTCTTCAAATTTCATATCGATAAATTTTAAGTTGTTTATCATGAGAGGATCGCCGGCTGGTTGCCTCACTAGTAAGTGGCGGCAGTTCTCACCTAGAACCTCTTGGCCTACCACTTTCCCCCACCATATGGGTTTTAATACCTCCCCCGAGGTATCCATCACCTCATCCGAGGTCTACTACCATCTCCCCTGAGAGGGATCCCAGGCCCTTATAGTTAGGGTAAAAAAAAAAAATAGCACTACACAAAAAAAAAAAGGAACGGTTTAAAGCAACGACATTAGGAACGATTTTGGAACGATTTTGAACCGTTTCAAAAACCCATTTTCCTAATTGTCAGAAAATGGTTCAGAGCTGTTCCAAAAATATGATTTTGGAACGGTTCTTGATAGTTCCAAAATTAATTTTTTGAAACAATTTTGGACCTTTCCAAAAGCATATTTTTGGAATGGATCTAAACCATTCCTAAATGTGTTTTTTAGCACTTCCAAATTGTTCCTAAATTAGGATCATTTATATTATTAACCGTTCTTAGTAATAGAAATATATATTTTTTTAATTTGGTTAAAAAAGAGGCCTCTAATCATCAATACACATTCATATTAAATAGTCCAAATAAACATTAAATTTTATTTATAACAATCATCAATCTATGTCAAAAGTCGCTAATAATATATACATTTTTTCGACTTAGAAATAAGTTTTATTGAGTAAAAAAATACTCACTACAAAATAGGTCCAGCCCTACAAAATGGTAGGTACAAAATCAACCCAACCCTAAAAAAAACAAAAATATAAAGCATCACTTCATATCTTCCATAACTGAAGCAATCCTATGTGTGGCTCCATCACTCCACAGCTGAAGCTCCTACGTGTGGCTCCATATCCATATCCAGATTGAATAGTTAGTCAAAATTAATATAAAATAAATAAGATAATTCAATTAAGTTATACATAATTTTAATTAAAACAAAGTTTGGTATTACAAAAGTGAAAAGATCATATGGTAGACTATTGGCATTAAGAACTTGTCACATTTGAATATGAGTTTAATCCTTATGCCCATATCCTTGATGAATGAGATATATTAGCATCAAGGGCAGACCCAGGAAACTCAACTAGGGGGGCTTTATGTAAAAGAAATATTGGTGGAAGAGATAAATGTAAACAAAAAAGACATGATAATTCTCAAAATCTATAGAGGGGTTTTAAAATTCTTTAACTTTGTCAGATATGGTGGGGGCTTCAGCCCCCATAACCCTGTACCTGGTTCCTCCCCTAATCAGCATGAATTCTACCTATATTAAAACTGTTCACAAAAATCTAATAAAATATTTGGTTGAATTTAAGGATGGTATTGATTAAATTGTGAACAAATCAGCTACATTGAGAAGAATGGCAATAATAATAATTAAAAAGGCAGAAGTTAATGTGTGAGTGGGTTTCTTTTTCTTTTTTTTTTTTCTCTTTGCATTAGTTAGTTAATTTTAAAAACAACAATGGACTTAAGGAGCTGGCTACAAAGAAGGCAATATGAGAGTTGCTCTTTATATTTGCAGATAATCCCCTATTCTGTGATTATTATGGAGGGGTTTGTAACATCAATTCAAAAATAATGTCATTTTTTTGGTAACCCAGCCAAGGGGCCTGGGACCCAAGTGAGAGTCCATATACACACAATAAAAAAACTCTCCCCCCCCCCCCCCCCCCCCCCAAAGGCAATAATAATAATTAAAAAGGCAGAAGTTAATGTGTGAGTGGGGTTTTTTTTTTTTTTTTTTTTTTCTTCTGTTTGCATTAGTTAGTTAATTTTAAAAACAACAATGGACTTAAGGAGCTAGCTACAAAGAAGGCAATATGAGAGTTGCTCTTTATATTTGCAAATAATCCCCTATTCTGTGATTATTATGGAGGGGTTTGTAACATCAATTCAAAAATAATGTCATTTTTTTGTTAACCCAGCCAAGGGGGCTGGGACCTAAGTGAGAGTCCACATACACACAATAAAATAACCACACCCCCACCCCAAAAAAAAAAAAAAACCAATTGGAAGGAGAAGCCTACACACACAAGAAGAGTGGCATACCTAGGGTTTAAACCCTGGGCAGCCATGTGAGAACTATCACTCCTTAGTCTTTACCACTCGAGTAAGGAGTTATTCTCAAATATATATATATATATATATGTAGGCAGCTCTCCCGACATCAAGTGTATGGTGGGGGCCACCTGAGGGCTCATATAGGGATGGGGATGGAGGGGTCTCGAGGACTCCCTAAGACCCTCCTCTCTACAAAAAATTTAACTCCAACCGTGATATCTATCATTTCCATCTAGGCGTCAAAAGTTTATCCAACAGTCTAGTAAATTCTGATTGGACTGAAAGTTAGTGGACATGTGTCGGGTTGTGTGTTTGGTCCATTTAGATGAACCAAGGATGAGCCCCACAAGCATGAGCTTACTGAATTTTATCATAAACTTGAGTTTATGAAAGCCTTACATATATATATATACATGGGGCCAGCTCTCCTAAGCTTAAGCTTAGGAAAAGGTAAGCTCAAGTGTATGGTGGGGCCCACCTCGAGACCCACATGGGGATAGGGGTGAGGGGGATTTCAATGACTCTTTAGGATCTTCCTCTCTGCAAAAAATCAGCTCCAACCGTGATTTCTATCATCTCCATATCGGCCCAAAAGTTTAATCATCAATAGTCCATTAGAATCAATACATAGTCAATCCAACGGTCTAATAAATTTGGATCTAAACGAAAATTGGTGGACATGTGCAATTTAGAGAGTTCATGTGCTTGGTCCATTTGGATGAACCAAAGGTGGGCCCTACAAGCAAGAGCTTACAAGATTTTATCCTAAGCTTGAGCTTAGGAGAGCCTTGCTCTATATACATACATGTATGTATACATATATATATACATACATATATATATATATATTTATATAGGGAGGGCTACACAGCGCACTGGCATTTTTCAAAGAGAAAACGCCCTTTTTTTTTAAGCATGGTTAAATAACCCATCTGGCCCATTCCACCCTCACATCACACCGAGATATGGTGTTGTTTATGTATACTATATCTGGCCTAGTAGCAGTAATAACAACTATATATCACTTTGATTAGGGAACTATCACAATGACATGTGCGCTCAGCACACGGTGTCTCCACGTACTGCAAAATAAATAATTATATATTAAAAAGGTTATGAAAACTCCTATTTCCATCGAGCAAATTGCATAAAATGGAAATAGAAAAATTGAGACAGAAAGGAAATAAAATAGGTGACTAGAAGAGAGCTTTTACATAGGTGTTTTTGGATGTAAAGTCAAATGAAATAAAGTGAGGTAAAGCCTCCATTATCCAAACAATATAAGAAAATTGTCATATCAAAAGTACACACATTCAAAATTCCTTCATTCAAAAAAAAAAAAAGTAAAAAGTAAAAGTATAAAAAAACAATTCCCTTTCTCTACTAAATGACAAAAAAAATCCTTTTTTTATATAATAAGTAAAAAAATTATATGTAAAGCAACTAAAAGCAAAATACAATCATAACCTCATAGATTCTTTACCTTAATTGACCACCCATCCCAACACACCAAAAGAAGAAACTGAAAATTTAAAAAATGAAGAGTAGATGTTAGTGGTTTGGTGGAGGGTAGAGAGGTAAATGACTTGATTAAAAAAAGGGAAATTTTCAAATATGGCCTTATGTTTTTGCCTTATTTCAAAAAGTGACACGAGTTTTGAAAAATTTCAAATTAGTCCCTAAGCTTTCCAATAAATTTTCAATTAAGGACATCCATCCATTTAAAGGTATTTTCTGATGACCTTTTCCCTCAATATTTTAAAAATACCCAAATTACCCTTCATTTAAAGCCGTGACATGGTTTCGTCAACCACTACATGAAACCAATCGCTGTGGGAATACTGGGTGTCTTTGATCACCATGAGGACACTGGAGAGGGAAATGAGAAGAAAATAGAGGAAGTGAATGAGAGTACTCTTATTACAATGAAGGCTAATTTGGGTAGTTAAAAAAAGGGAAAAAGTTGCCAAAAAATTACTTTAAATAGATGGATGTCTTTAATTGAAAACTTTCTAAAAAACTCAGGGACTCATTTAAAAAATTTTAAAAACTTGTATCATTTTCCAAAATAAGACTGAAACTTAAGGACTCTTTTAAAATTCTCCCTAAAAAAAATATAAGTGGATACTTGCATGAAATAAGTCATGTGGAGAGAGAGAGATAGTGAAACATTTAAACAAAATGCATGATTGTCCGTCAAAATTAGAATTGTCAATCAAAATTATAATACACCGTTCATCGGTGGGGCTCACCATAGAATAAATTAAATAAAAAAAAAGAGAAAAAACTGAAAATGATCCAATGTGGGTCCCACTCGTTTCAAACTCAGGAGGAAGCTTGTGGGAGTGAAAATAACTGACACGTTGGATGGAATCAATCACAACACGCCACGTATCTCCCGTGCCTTATAAACATACACGTCCTCCAACTCCCTCTCTCCATTCCTTCTCCCCCCAAAAAAAAAGCGCAATGGAAAATCCCAAAAGTCCTATATCAGATCCAACGGCCGAGAATCAACAGAACCGAGCGATCGCGAGAATCCAACGGCTCTCCTTGCATTTTCTTCCTTCCACCTCCGCTTCCCATCCTCAGCTGGAGCTGCTAACGTGCGCCAGGGCGAAGAAGCTCAACGTGATCCCCTCCCAGCTCTCAATCTACATGAGGGGAAATCACAGAGAGATTCAAGAGAGGGTTTTCGAGTTCTTCAACTCGCGCCCCGATCTGCAGACGCCTGTGGAGATGTCCAAGGACGAGCACAGAGAGCTGTGTATGCGGCAGCTGCTCGCGCTGGTGAGGGAGGCCGGGATCAAGCCGTTGGGACATGCTTTGGAGGATCCCGGGAAGTATTTTGCGATCATGGAAGCGGCGGGGAGCGTCGACGTGTCGCTTGGAGTTAAGATGGGGGTGCAGTATAGGTGAGGTTGGTTTTTTTGTTTTTTTTTTTTTTTTGTTGTATGTGATCTGTTTGTTGATTTGCTTTTTGGGGGTGGTTTTGGTTTTGTTGGTAGTTGGGTATTGAGATTGCGATAGGAGATTTGATGTGGGGTAGTGGCGGTTTTGGGTAAAGATGTGATTTTTAGATTGGTGGGGGGTGTGAGAGTTGGAAGAGAGTTTTGGGTAAAGATGTGATTTTTGGATTGGGGGGTGCGAGTGTGGGAAGAGATTTGATCTGGGATAGTGGCGATTTTGGATAAAGATGTGATTTTTGGATGGGGGGAAGAGATTTGATCTGGGGTAGTGGCGTTTTTGGATAAAGATGTGATTTTTGGATGGGGGGAAGAGATTTGATCTGGGGTAGTGGCGTTTTTGGCTGAATTTGTGATGTGCGTCTGGTTCTGTTTGGTTTTGTTGACTTTTTTTATTATTTATAAATCAATGATGATTATTTGTAGTGTTAGATGATTGAATCGAGAAGAGTGAAATTGGGTCTTCTCATTTGTGCTTATGATTCTGCATGAGTTATCAGTGTAAAATTGGTTTTTTTTTTTTTTTTTGCAATAATGATTTTATGTTGTATACGATTCTCGGGCTAGTTTATGATGCTTCAGTTCCTTTTTTAATGCTTTAGTTCTCAATGTCAAACCTGCCGATACATAAATAAGTAGATGTCAGTACTCACAATAAAAATTAATAAATAAATAAGTTTCAAACCAACCTTATTGGATGGCATGGTTGTGTATGTAATAACATACCCACCCAGTCTCCCAATGTGTCAAGATGGCCACTACAAACAGGAACACATGCTATCAATACTTACATTTGTGAAAGTTCTCTGCTCATCAGCAAGGTCATCTGTTAAAACCAGGGAAGACAGATTAAAGAACTTCAGTGAGTAGTTGGGTAATCCATATATTGAAAGGATGAGGACCAGCAGCAATCTCTCCTTGCGCAAAAATGACTGGGCAATTAAAAATTATTCCTTTTGAGTTCTTTAGTAGAAGCTCTTCTGGAAAAAGGACAGCAGTCATTAAGGGTTTTTATCACCTTAGAGTATTGCTGCTAACCATGACAACATGTTACCAATTCATCATGACCCATGAGATTTGGACAAATTCAACTCATCATCGGCTGGGATGAAATTTATGTAGGCAACCTTGAAGCACAAAATTATGAACCTCTTTTTTTTTTTTTTTTTTTTTTTTATCTAGTTGAGTTTTTCATACTTATTTCAGTTATCTGATTCATAACTCTGAAGCAATATGTGAGCTCAGATTTGGAAATCCAGAATTCTCCTACATTTCTGTTCCATGTTTTTTAAATGGAGATTAAAGTTCTAAGATGGAGGCTAATTATTACACTTTTCTGTTCTTGTTGCTTATAAAATCACAGGGACTTTGTGCTCCCAATGTCTTGTCAAGCTGAGAACTAATGGTTTGTTGAACAGTACACATGACCTTTCTCTGAATGGGCTGTTCTCATTATTTTAGTCCTGTTAATTCTCTATACACGCTTATCTATAGAAGTTCTTTTTTCATTTTTTTTTTATGCTTTAAACTATTCTACAACTTTCTCCTATGACAGTTTTTTTTTTTTTTTTTTAATTTTTTATTTAATGCTTCTTTATGGGGATCAAACAAATATATTTCATCTCCTGTGAACATACAATCTAACTTTAAATATTCTTTATGCAGTCTTTGGGGAGGGTCAGTGATGAACTTAGGAACCAAAAAACATAGAGACAAATACTTCGACAAAATTGACAATTTGGAGTATCCTGGTTGTTTTGCTATGACAGAACTCCATCATGGTGAGCTCTTCTATTTCTGTCTCTATGTGGTTCTTTTTACTTTACAATGTAGCAATCATTCAAGATATTTTTGCAACAAACAATATCAATGCCTTTAGAACAATTAGGGTAAATTAATGAATTTGGATGCATCCACAGATTGCGGGTCGGGTCGCCATAAGTGGGACCACCCGTGACTAAATCCCAATGTGTTTTGGACATTTCAGAAGGAAGAAAATGCATTCTATGGCTTCTGCTTTCTTTGGAGAACTGATGATGGTGCCATTTTAAGTAATACTTGCAATGACGCTGCAATTAGTATTTTTCTGTAGAAATTACCTCCTTCCCTCTGGAATTTCAGATACATTAATGTGGTTTTTGATACTGTACTCTTTTTCTTTTTTTAATTTCTGAAAGATTTAATATTGTTACTAACCCTATACTTTGCTGATTTCAAATGTTCATTTCTGGAGAAAAGGTTCAAATGTTCAAGGACTCCAAACAGTTGCTACATTTGACCTTGCTACTGATGAGTTTGTGATCAACACACCCAACGAAGGCGCCATTAAATGGTGGATCGGTAATGCAGCAGTTCATGGGAAGTTTGCAACCGTGTTTGCCAGGCTAATCTTGCCTACACATGAAAACAAAGAAGGTACTGATATGGGAATTCATGCCTTCATTGTGCCGATAAGGGACTTGGACACCCATCATACACTTCCTGGCATTGAAATACAAGACTGCGGTTACAAGGTTGGCTTAAATGGAGTTGATAATGGAGCTCTAAGGTTTCATTCTGTGAGGATTCCACGAGACAATCTACTTAATCGCTTTGGCAATGTTTCACGGGATGGGAAATACACGAGTAGCCTCCCAACGATCAATAAGAGGTTTGCAGCTACACTTGGAGAACTTGTTGGGGGGAGAGTAGGCATTGCATATTCATCGGGTGGTATCCTGAAGGTCGCAGTTACCATTGCCATTCGGTATTCTCTGCTTCGCCAGCAGTTTGGTCCTCCCAAGCAGGCTGAGATCAGCATCCTGGACTATCAGTCTCACCAGCACAAGCTCATGCCAATGCTAGCTTCAACATATGCCTTCCACTTTGCGACACAGTATTTACTGGATAAATATTCTGAGATGAAAAGGTCCCATGATGATCAGGTTGTTGCAGATGTGCATGCCCTCTCCGCAGGACTTAAAGCTTATGTGACATCTTACACGGCTAAGTCCATAAGCATCTGTCGTGAAGCCTGTGGTGGTCATGGATATGCTGCCGTTAATCGATTTGGTAGCCTGAGAAATGACCATGATATATTCCAGACCTTCGAAGGAGACAACACTGTGCTCTTGCAGCAGGTTTTTGAGACTCCCCACCTCTTTCTTTACCTTCGCTATGTTTGAATGTACTTTACTCAGTCACTCTAAATACTTCTTCAGAATAGATGGTTGTCTATTCCATTTGCTTTTATGCCACACTGGCAATTGCATTTGTACGGTTGTTCTTTGAATCAGTTAACTGATACTTGACATTAATTAGGGTAGTATGCAAGGCAAAATGATGGTGCTGGTCTGCTGGACCTCATGTCATGACCAATTTCTGCTCCATCTTAACAAGAGGCACAGATGAGCACCTGTTCATCTTCACCATCATCATTAAAGCCTTACCCAGCTATCTTGGTCTGCAACAAATAACCATCCGTGTCGCGAGATTCTTCAACTGTTTGCAATGCCCATTTGGTGAACATGCAAAAACTCAGTATTTTCATCATGGTATAGTTTAACAGCGAGCCTTTCAATTCTCATGTAGGTTGCAGCTGATCTTTTAAAGCAGTACAAGGAAAAATTTCAAGGAGGTACTTTCACAGTCACATGGAACTACTTGAGAGAATCTATGGGTGCGTATCTTTCTCAGCCAAATCCAGTAACCACTCGCTGGGAAGGAGAAAGCCATCTGCGAGATCCTAGCTTCCAGCTTGATGCCTTCAGGGTAAGGGTTACATTTCTCATTTAGCATGGGCTTACTTCTATCACTTCATTGCAGTATGATAAATTCTGTTTTGTTCCTTATATTTAAATACATTTGTGTGTACAGTACAGAACATCTAGATTGCTTCATAGTGTCGCAGTACGTCTACGCAAACACGCAAATCTCGGAAGTTTTGGAGCATGGAATAGATGCTTAAATCATCTTCTAATGCTAGCAGAGTCCCATATTGAATCAGTGATCCTTGCAAAGTTCATTGAAGCTGTACAGAGGTAATTCTCTTCATGAATCACTAAAAAATTTCCTTTCTTCAAATGTGTAATGTTCTGTGGGTTCTGCTGCAGCTGTCCTGACAGAAACACTTGTGCTGCTTTGAAGCTTGTTTGCGATCTGTATGCCTTGGATCGTATCTGGAATGATATTGGCACCTATCGCAATGTAGATTATGTGGCTCCCAACAAAGCTAAGGTACTTTGTTAGCAAAATTCTCACATGTAATATGTAATGAGTCTAGTTTATGGAAGAAATCCAAGAACGCTAATAACCGGCATTGCGTTTAGGCCAGGGATGTCAGTGTTCCCGGTCTGTGCCAGGTCACAGTTATTGACCTGACCCAACAGTATAAGGGGAAATCCAGTCTTCCAGTCTCAAGCCCAATTGAGTCAGAACTTAGTTGCTCATCTATGCAATTATATGTATGTTAATCATATCATATGTGAGAGTATGTTGTCCCTGTTACTGTGGCTGTTGGTGGCAGGCCTGGTGTCATCATTTTTCATTGGTATCTTTACTGATGAAACCTGGCCCTATTAGTAATTTTCTGACTTTTAGACCTGACCTGTCCCACCTGGCCCAAAATCTAGGACCATGCCCAACAAGTAACAGGTCAGCATGGAAACTGATGGCAAGCCTAATCCATCGACAGTTTATTTCTGGTTTTCTCACTTTGATTTGAAAATGAATGGTCTTACTGCAGGCAATCCACAAGCTTACTGAATACTTGAGTTTTCAAGTGAAGAATGTTGCTAGAGAACTTGTAGATGCATTTGATCTTCCAGATCACGTCACTCGGGCACCCATTGGCAGGCAATCAGAAGCTTACATGCACTACACTCAATATATTGGATTCTAGGAGGGGGATGATACTACATTTAGTGGCGGACCTAGGATTTTTATTTGGGTGGGGCAAACGATGGTCAACTAAAAAAGTATACCATACTTTTTGCTATACTTTTTTCACATTAATACTATAACCAACTTACAGTTCTCTCATCAAAAGTCATTTCAACTCTAAATCAAAGTTTTTTACTGATGTCATTGATGGTTTTCAACTTCAAAATAGTATCTACACATTTTTCTTTAGAAAATGTCAAACTCATGTGGAACTCTACTATGCACGAAAGTTATTGGAGATATGATAATGAAAAGGTTAGGATGTTAATTAGAAGTACTAAAAAGTATTACACGGATAAAAAATGATTCTAACCTAAATTTTAGATACTCAAACAATCAAACTTACACTATCTTGTTTCACTCAAATTTATATGTCAAAATCAATGCTCAATGGAGATCACTGAAAATTCAAAGTGTAGTAGGTGTGTCCAAATTCAAGGTGAGTAGGTGTGGAAAAAAAAATCTAAATACGAGAACATTTTGTATTCAAAACTTTTTGTGGTAGTGGACACCCGTCCTTTCCCTTTTCACTTCCTCAATCCATCCAAATTATTGATAACAGGAGTGAAATTCTATCTTTGAATCATAGTGAGGGTAGGAAGACAATAATTTAGAACATCTAGTTTAATATACCTTTATAAAATTAGTCATTCCTCAATCCCAGCATAGGGATCAATTTGGTGACACATTTCTAATGACCGGAAAAGATCCACTAACAAATAACCCACAATTGTGGGCTGTTATTCAAGTATCAAATAATCCAATTCAGTTATGCATAGAAGTGATAGAATCCTATTTAGAGGAAAAAAAAAAAAACAATGGAGAGTGCGATAGCATCTACATACAACCCTAACAACCAAATAACGGGAGTGGATTTGGTTGTCTTCGGATTTGTAGACAGACTAAGATTTGGTGATTTAGGGCTTAGGGTTTGGATTGGAAATTGGGGATTTAGGGTTTAAAGTTAGGATTTGAAGATCGGGGGTTCTAATTTAGGTACGAAGTGATTAAGATTATACTAGATCAGGGAAAGGAGAGAGACACAAATGATTCAATTATTTAATGTTATTTGGAGATAGAGAGACTAACCACGAAAGAAGTTCAACAGATGAGGTCTTGAAGATGCAGTAGTCTGCACGAAGACCGGCAATGAGGAGCTAGATCAGCGTGACACAAAGACTAAATTGGACTCTCGATTTAAAGAAGATGTCGAAAGAGAATAAGGAGTATTTTCTTTTCCGTATGTCGGGCAATTGTGATGTGCTTCAGACATGAGGCGATAGTGTATTGTTTAGACAAATGTGTATGGGGCATGGTTGAAGGGCCCATTTAAATCTACGCAGATTTTAAAGTCGCCCCGGGTGATCAAAGCCTGGGTCCGCCTACATTCACAGTCTATTGAATTCTAAGAGGGGATGGCGTGTTCCTAGCTCGACCCTGTTAGGTACAACTGGATGCTATGAAGTGAAGTAGTGAAGTTTTGCTTTAAGCCTGGAGTGCTGGAAATGGAAATGCGAGAGCTTAACTTGGTTGTTATCTGAAGAGGCACATTCGTGGTTGGGAAGAAAAAGTGGGCAGCAAGCATTGGACTTTTATTTAATATATATCAGCAGAAACTGGACTTATGTACTACTATCTGTAAGAAACTGAATACAATTTGTTATTTATAGGTAGAAACTGAGCCATTTGTAAAGTGAAAGTTTTGTTGATTTCCAAGGCTTCCTTCACAATAAACTAATGATTCTGGGCTCTGACTTGGTAAGACCGGGTGAATCCCGTTTGCATCCTGCTCTATTGTGAATGGCCCCAATCATTTTCTATAAGGAGAGCACACTCCAATCAAGGAACCATGATGCATGTTTTTGACAACTGGCCTGTTGCTTTTCATCGATCTAGACCATCCATTCAGACCAACTTCCAAAAGCAGCATCAGGCATGATGTTTTTCTCAACCTGAAATGGTATTGTTATGTGCCAAGAACCCCTTTTGGATCCTTACAAATCAGATTGGGTTCTGCCCAGTTTACCCTATATTAGTTATTAAAGAAAAAAACACTGCCACTGTCGTTTACATTACGTGTCGACCAAAAAGCTTGCACTCAGTGCATGAAGATGCAAATGGGACCAATGATCATATGATTTTCAATGATATTTAAAGTGCAGTGGTAGCAGTGAAGAGGGCTAGTGATATCGAGGGGTTACCTTTTCAACGTCAAGGGTGCAGTTTTGCGGACACTGACTTTATTAACAGGATCATCTGATTTGTATGGTAAGGGGACCTTACACTTCATGCTTAAATGTGTTGGCAGCTGCAATTATATTGGCAGGAGCAGTAACGAGTGAAGAAAATCCCTACTATAAAGGACAAAATAGTAGACAAAATTTACAATTCTCTATTGAATGAAGATATAGCAACTCCTGACATAGTTAAAAGCGTTTATTCAAAATCCTTCTAAAAGTGATTTTCCATCAGTTGATATTTTACAAGCAGCCTCCCCATCTTGGCCTTTTTTTTAAAATTCCCTCATTATACAACCTCACAGCCTCATTCTACCGCTTGTATGATCAGCACGGGCGCTGTCAATTACCTGTCGAATCTCTTCATACATCTTAAGTGATGCCTCAGAAAACTTTGTCAGCCGATCAAACATGCGTGTCAAACTTGCCTGTAAGCTACTCAAGTTGCAAACCTTTTCGCACTTCTCATCCTCCTTACTCTCTGGTCCTTGGTTGCCATCCAAATTGTCAGAATCCTGCTGCTTTTGTTGCTCCTCTACCCTTTGTCCAAATGAACGGTGGAGGTCTGATACAAAGCTTTTGATGGAGTCGGAAAGATCGACAGATGGAAGGGTTTTGATCCCAGCTGACCAATCACGGAAGAGAATGAGTATAGGAGGACCCATAGCTTGGCGTGGAGCTGTCCACCTTCTCCTGCTTGAACGTTCTTGGGATTGCAAGATGCAGTTTTGAAGCCAGCCATTGAGAGCCTCCACGTAGGATTGATGGGCACTGATCCAATCAGCGAAACTGGAGCCAAAGTACTCAATCTCATGCTCAAGATGGATTACCACCTGCTTATGGGATTCACTCTGGGATGCTGCTGTTGAGCTCTTTGCATGGTAAGCTAGAGAGATGGTGATATATTGTGCATGATGGCATTCCAACATTGCTTTCCACATCCGGATCAATCTGCAGTCAAGCAGCAGTAAAGCTTGATGTTTGAACTTGCAATAAAAATAGAACCATCACACAACCCAAAAGGCTTTAATAAGTGACCCAGAGCTCTGTCATATAACATTTGTCTCATGCTTATCATGTTTGATGTTGGTATTTGTAGTAGTATATAGAACAAAATACTATCTGCTCAGTGTCTTACCGTTCTCCATAAATATGGGACAAAATTTTGCCTCCATTGACGAATCCCACTTAAAACTATTCCTAATTGGCAATAATATTTTATTTAGAAAAGAAAAAAGCTTTCATTGACGGTCCTATATCTCAGCAAAGACTAATGTATACTATATCTTCCCAATCATACAGTTAGATGCATGGATCTGGTGGTGGTGGTTGACGAGGGTGACTGATGCTGGTGGTGTTAATCATTTATTATTATTATTATTATTATTACTACTACTACTAATATTATTATTTTGTGTATTTGTTTTGGTGGTTTGGGGGAGGGCCTTTGTCTAAAACTAATGTGGAGGTTTATAAACTAGCTTTTGGCGGGGTTGCTTTTATTTAAAAAAAAAAAATGGTTTTTTCTCCTATTTTTCTATGTTTCTTTCTTTACTTATCTTTTCTAATGTAATAAATTTGTCTTCTTTCCTTTCTTTTTTTTTGTTCTCGTTAAAAAGGAAAAGATTGAATAACTTGCTTTCATTTTGTTCTTTCTTCATTTTTAAATTTTCTATACATATTTTTTTTAAAATCTATTTACTAATCTTTTTAAAAAACTTCTCACTGAAATGAGGTTTGATACAAATTGATTTTAACCTTACGGTTTGTTGAAAATAAGTCGTAAATGCAATCTTAGTTAATAAAATCTTTGTTGAAAAAATTGAGATGGTTGTTTTCTTTAAATCTCACTTAAAATATACATTTTTTTATTTTCATGTTTTCTGCTCATTATTTGTTAAACCAGGATGTCGCATGGGTATATTTGCTAGTACTATATTGCACGAGGCAAAGAATTAAGAATGTAAGAATCAAAAAGCAAAACAAACACATTTATCACATACCAAACTTCTTAAAAAAAAATGCAGTACAATCTGTTCTTTAAGTACCATTAAAAAAAAAAACTTACCAAAAAAATGTACCATTAAAAAAATGTTCTTTAAGTGGAATATAGAACATACCCTTGTATAAGCTCGAAAAGTTGTGGCTGTAATTCTTCATCTCTCAACTTTTCAATTCTCATTGATATTGAATTAACAGCATGAATGGCGACTTTTAGTCGTGAATACAAATCCTTCACAGTAGCTCTAGTTTTGTCAATAACTTGTGTTTTTAGATCCTGAGCAAATTGGTGCCTGAGAAGGTTACATTTCTGATCATACTCCTTCCCAATGATTTCAGTAGCCTACAGAAGTTCATAAAATGAATTCCAACAATGATTATTTTTGTATAAATAGGCAGTAGAAGAAAGATCACTATCAAACACAAGTATGACAACCATAAGATTGAGAATTAAGAAGATAGCACCACAAACATGTATGCATAGACATGCTTTTCTGATTAATGACTGCTTATCAGTGGGTGTAAAGATTCAAAAAAATTCTTGAGACAAGTCCAGAATTCAATTTTAATTTTTAAGTGTGCATTCCTACAACAAAATAAATACAATGCAGTACCCAACCACAATAATTAACCAAGCAAACAAATAACAGTCTGCAGAGAGTACATAGTTCCAAGAATGACCCACGAATGTCGATATAATCATTTATCAGGTTTGAGATATTGGATGGGAAACAGGTTTTACTCCATCCTTATATTTTCAAAGATAGTTAGACATAATGGTGCAATCCTAAGGTTAGGATCGCAAGTGCCGGAGTACAATTAGGGTTCCCATAGGAACAATCACACCTAGAAGATCACTCTCCAACGATAAACCCACAAAAGGGAAAATTCTATTAACTCCAATCTAAGATCATGAATCTCTACAATGCCATATTTATAATAAAAGATACTTAAGCCTTAAGAAACAATCCTAATCAAACTTAGAAACAACAAAAAAAAAAAAAAAATCCTATTCAAATTAGAAACTAATCCTATTTACAATCTTTGCAAGTGCCAGAGTACAATTAGGATACCCACGGGAACAATCACGTAGAAGATCACTCTAAAACGATAAACCCACAAAAGGGAAAATTCTATTAACTCTAATATGAGATCATGGATCTCTACAATGTCATATTTATAATAAAAGATACTTAAGCCCTAAGAAACAATCCTAATCAAACTTAGAAACAAAAATAAGAATCCTATTCAAATTAGAAACTAATCCTAATTACAATCTTTGCTCTAATTAAAAATAATAACAATTAAGAAAATCTCTTAAGAATCAATGGGTCCCACGAGTGTGTCTCACGTTAGCTATTGGTGCTGCTGCATCAATCCCTAATTTACACTCTAGTCTGTAACATTTATAAGGCCATTTTTCAGGGACGCCAACCATTAATGAGCATGGAATGGCCAGAAAAGTGAGTGCACCCATATGGCACACGCACACGTAGAGGTACATATGCTTGCGCACACGCTTGCACAGATGCACAAAACAGGAAACCCAGATGGATCCAGAAAGGACTGGCTGTTACTGTAATACCCATTATTTGTAATACGTTATATACCATACTTATGTGTTGCATAATTACATTGCAAATAAACTGTACAACGTATTAATATAACATGGATAATATCATTGTTCTACATAAAGTTTATAAAGAATCATTAAAGAATGAAGTCTCTTGGTGCGTTTAAACAGGTTTTAACTGTTCAGATTTTTCCCACTGCCTTCATATCTGCAGTTCAGTTAAAAGTGCACACAGTTAATCCCATTCATAGTCTTAAAATCATCAGGCTTGGACTTGGCACCTACCAAATCAAAACACCTAATACTACATAAAGTCATTCTTTTCTTTTTTTTTTATGACGTGGGTATCCCTGAGGTCTCTGACCCAACAGGACCAATCCCATGGGTGGCGCCGCTAAACCCACACAAACGCACTTAAAATTCATTCTTAACAGTCCAAACGTGTGTTACCATTTTTTAATTCTTTTTACCATTTTGACACAAGTTTTAAGGCTTCTTGGGCTCCTGGATGCAAATACCTGGATACTTGTACATTCCTGACATATCCATGTTGCATCTATATGACACTTGTATTGGTACATGATACTGCACCAATACTAATCGGGTACAATTTTAGCTATCTTACATCCTACTACACCAAGTCCATTAGTTCATATAGTTCTATTCATTTTCCTACTTTTCAACATTAAAAAATGTTGAAAAGAAATGTGAAAAAAATTATAATTTCATTAAATTTTAGAAATGTTCCAAAGAAAAGAAATCAGCATGGCCATATCTGTATCCATAACCTGAATTTTCAGAAGTGCATAATAGGACCCCCAATCCTGTATATGTGCTATCATCATCACTGTTTCCCCAATCCAATCTATCCTCATGGAATGTTGTTATCTCGGAATTCATGTTTGAGTTGTGACAAAATTTTACGCTAGCTTTCTAAGAGACAGTTAGGAGGGGAAAAAATAGGTAACAGAATATGATCTTCAGGTTCGATATAGTACTTTTCTAAATTTATCTGCGTTTGATCCAAGCCCATAATCAGAATTACATGATCTGCATTTCTTGCCAATTCTACTGCTTGTCCATCGAACCCAAAGAGCAAGAAACCGTATCACAACCAGAATCATATCTATGTCCTTTACATAGTTCTTCAATGCTTGAAGTGGTGAAACTGATTTACATGGAGGGCCTGCATAGTTTCCAATAAGGGTTCCTGGAGCGGCTGCATTTGGACCAATTACAGCAAGGGTCCTGGTATTTGTCCTTGATAAAGGCAGAAGCTTAGCTGAATTTTTAAGCAGGACAATGCCATCACGTGCAGCTTCTAGAGCTAAATTTTCATGTCTCTGTGAGTAGACACGGTCTGATCCAATGTTGCCATAAAGAACCTATTAATAAGAGATCATGCCTTTTTAACAGCAGTTTCTTCCTCTTCTCTAAGAAATCAGAAACCAGCTCACGGTTACACTCAGGGTTTTTAAGGTGAGTGGAGGGACTTTGACTTTCCAGTTTATCTTCCCACATGTAAGAAAACTCGGCAACACGAGGATTGAAGGAGTCCGGGAAAGGAGACGGAAGTAATTCTGAAAGCCATTTTGAGTTCTCTGTTAGGGTTTTGTTTGTCTAACGAAATATTTCTATCCTCGTCGCCAAGTTTTCTTCCATTTGGGAAGCTAAACCGGAAAATCAAAGTCCCTCCACTCACCTTAAACAACCCAGACCGTAACCGTGAGCTAGTTTCTGATTTCTTAGAGAAGAAGAAGAAACAGCCGTTAAAAAGGCATGATCTCTTATTAACCATAGAGAGTCTCTCTTAGAATAGCAGGTTATACAGTCAGAAGACTGCAGAGAGAAGTGCCAAGAAAAGTTAGGATGAATGTGGGGGAGAACCTTTGCCTTACTATAAAAAGGAAACTCGATGTCGTCGTGGACGAGGTCATGAAGTTTAAGATCCTCTCTTCTAAGTTTCAGATCCTCTCTTCGTCAGGAGGACTGCTAATCCATACCTTTCATCGCCGCTTCTTCCTCTTCCTCCTGACAAAGAAGAAGCGGCGATGAAAGCTATGGATTAGCAGTCCACCTCCCATAGGCGTGATCAAATTTGCTAGACAAGAATCCTTTATGTGAACAGAATTTGAAATTCGCATACCTTCACTTCATCATAAAGTTTTCTTTCCCATGCATATAGTCTTTCCAAAGTCGAAGAATGTCTCCCAGATATCATGCAGAACTCTTCAACAAAATCACTACCACTGTCATCATCTCTCGTTCCAGACGCAAGAGGATTCTTAGATGACGATGAATGGGATGACATTGAGCGATTCCAAGTAATGACCTTTTTCACATGCTGGGAGGGTTCTACATAAAAAAAATTCAAAATTTTTATAGACAATAAAGTTACTATAGAATAATTTGCAATCAGTGGTACATCAATGCTTGTTGATAGAAGAGTGCCCTTTTGGGCACCTCAATTTTTTAAGTCCAATGCAAGCCCTAAACACCCAATGCCAGGTAATATAGGTGCAACTCCAAAAGATAAGTACCACAGATACGCAAGTAAAGATGATTGCTTCCAATATGTTACTAATGCTCCAAAAAGGAATGGCCATAGAGGATGGATTACCTTGAGGAGCAGGGAGAGCCTCCCCACTGCAACAAACTAAATGGTAGGTAGCAAGAAATATAGATGCTGATGACCTCCCTGTAAATTGGAAAGAAAAAATTGAACTAGAGGGCTCCTTCACAAGATTACCAACCTTCAAATAAATCTGATTTATGATAATACTCAACACCCAAGAAGACATCTTCCTCTATAAAACAATAATGCCACACAAAAAGGCAAGGATTACCTTTTGTCTCTGAACAGCTAATCTGAATTTTGTTTGCCTCAAGCATTCTTGAGACCTCCCTGCCGGATTCAGATGCTCTGAAGAACCGATGTTCAATGTCCTTGACACTCGATAAGAAATCTTTAGCCCTGTGGGTAATGAACTCGGAGGGATCTTCCCTTTCTGCACACATTTCTTTCTCCGATCCGAGCTTCTCCTTCTTTGAGCCGGATCGCTCAGAAGAAGCATTTCTGGCCGAAGTCTCAGCTGACCCTTTGGTCATAAGATCAGATTTGAGCATTTTCTCCTTGCCAATTTGTGTTTGCTCCGCATCAGTATTACTAACACCATTAAATGAATAAGAATTAGCCACAATCAAGCTACGGCTGCTTTTATTATCAACAGCTGCATCACCAGTAGATTCAACAGATCTCCGTCCAACTCCCGGGCTAATCGATCCAATCAAGAACTCTTCTTTTTCATTCAAGCCACTCTTTCCCTCTTCCTCATCTTTTACAGATGAACCACCTAACTCCTCCCTGAGCCGTCTCAAATCCATCAAATTACCAAAATTCCGACTATAACTATTCTCTCCATGAAACATGAAGTTTTCTGTGGATGCAAGGGGATCAAAGAAGTCCCACGAGGAACCAGGTTCCGGTGGTGGAGGTGGCGGCAGGGGAAATGTAAGTGAATCGTCTTCATCAAAGCGATTGAAGGACGGACTAATCTGAACTGTGACCGCGGCGCTTCCGCCCGATTTCATAAAACTCACCGTGGAGAGGCGAGGAGAAAGGGGGCTCTCATT
This sequence comes from Persea americana, assembly GCA_029852735.1. Taxonomy (NCBI): domain Eukaryota; kingdom Viridiplantae; phylum Streptophyta; class Magnoliopsida; order Laurales; family Lauraceae; genus Persea; species Persea americana. The sequence goes on from CM056812.1 coordinate 57,033,963, forward strand.
GTTCAATGGAGAATCCGCCAGTTCAGCATTGTGGGAAGGAGATGGTGATGGGTAAGAGGAATGTGAGGGGGTTTTATCCACTTCAGTTGCAGAAGTGGACAATGAGGACTCAATCAAGACCTGCGCCTCTGCAAATCTTCTAAGAGCGATTCCAACATTGTGGAGAGATTGAACATAAGAAAGATGAGCAGCAGCTAGAGCATACCTGGAATCTATTGCTTGCTTAATGAACCTCTTCCGCTCTCTGCAAAGCCGGAGAGGTTCGCTCTTTTCAATCTTAGAGCTGGAACAACCCATTACCTTGAGAGAAAAAATCCTCCGCAATTCTAATCCAAATCTTTAAAACCCACTTCAAGAAACCCCCATTCTCAAAATCCAATCCAAAAACCTTGGTGACAAAATCTCTCTCCTTTCTCTTCGCTCCAAACCCTCTGCCTGAAACAAGCAACAGATCCCCACTTCAAAAACCCCACTTTTAATCCTAACACAGAAAACCCACATCAGAAATCCTCCATTCTCAAAGCCCCAACAACACCCACATCTCCAAAATCAGCACACTACGCATTCCCCAGTTGAAAACCCAAATCCCTTTTAAAGAAAGACAAAACCCACTTCAGCAAACCTATTTCCTACAAAACCCAACAACTAAAACACGCTTCAAAGTTGAAACAAACACTATATCTCTCAAACCAAAGAGAGAACCGCTTCGAAAATCGAAAACCCACTTCAGAAAACCTCCGTTTTCGCAATCCAGACAATACCCAAGTCGGAAAAGGGCGCGTTATCTCTAGAAACCCCTCGTTTTCTGAGGGGAAGCAGAGACGTTTCACGGAAAAGATATGATAGGGACGGATGGGTCATGAAAAAACTATCCTTTCTAAAATAACCGACGGAGAAAACGATATGGGCGTCTCTCTTTCTCCCTCCTCTCGGCGAAAGGGCTCTGCTTTTTAGTGTGGCAGGACTAGAGTGGCTGAAAGAAATGATGAATGGGGGAGAAAAGAAGGAAAAAAGTGGAAAACAAAACAGAGGAGGAATCTGCTACAGTTCTGAGAGAGTGAAAAGCCTCGTAACGAGAGACAGATGCTTTTTTTCTTTCACTCTACGGGGTTTTTTTTTTCTTCTCTCAGTCTGGTTTTTGTTTGTGTTGGTTTTCTCATTCTGCAAGTGTATTTGAAAAAACAGAAAAAGGAAACTCTGTTGATACATATGTAAGTTTGGGTCAGGATGGGATCTGTGGAAAATGACGTAAATGCACCTAGGCTTTGCAGGAGTGGTGGGAGTTTAACGGCTCCTTCAAATCCGTACGCGTGGAGGGTGGTCTTTTGGTTCTGCAGGTGCATTTAAAAAGCAGAGGAAGGAAATTGTAATACGTATGTGAATATGTGAGTCAGATGGGAGATGGGTAGAATGACGAAACGGCCCCAAGGTTTTGCAGCAGGTGGTGTGAGTGTGAGTGTGACCGTGTGAGTGTAACGGCTCCGAAAGATCCGTTACTCTGTTGGAGAGTGGGCATGAACAAGCAGATGTTGCATCCATGCAGTGGGTAAGAAGTCAGAGGGAGATTTGTCCACTGCCTTTTGTGTTAAATGACTGATATACCATCCGGGGTGAGTTCGTATTCTCCTGCATTTGCTCGGAGAAATAATGCCTTGAAGGAGGAAAATTATTGTATTTGGACTCATTTATTGAAATCTAAATCACTCAAGATGATTTGAAAATCTCAAACACTCAAAATGAATTAGCTTTTGCGATATGAGATATTTTTAAAATTGACTATACAAAGAGATAGTCCCACGTAATACTGAATTTTAGCAACAAAAAAAAAAATGATATTAAAATGAAAGGAAAAAAAAAGGTTATAACCCCACTATTTTCATCGAAACAATAATTAAGTAAAATACATCATATCACCATTTTGTTTTCCATTTCAGTTTTTCCATAAAAAAAGATAATGCAGTAAAAAATTGTTGATTTACTTTTACTTCCTTTTCCAAATGGAAGCGCTCTCAATTTCAGAAGTGCAAAAGTAAAGTGGCTTAAAATGTCACTTTTGTTTTACATTGAATTTGATTGCAACAAGGGTGGGTGACACACACAACTTTCCTTGGCAGTAACTTTGAGAGGGAAAAAAAACTTTTGAGAGGGGCGAGATGTAAATATTAAGAGGTTTTCAAAAGAAATTTTGGAGGGATCATGACCACCCCTAGTTTTGCCCCCTTACAGAAAGGACTCATCTCTGACCAGTCCAATTTCTTCCCTCATGATTTAGCAAGACATTAAACATATAAAGGTTATATTAGTGGTGCAAAGCTAATAATTTATGGGACTTTAATACTTAATGTAGAATCAAATTTTTATTTGGTGACAATGATATTTGATCTGCCATTTTATTAATTCATCCCGTAACCTAGCCGAACCTTTGAATCTGTCATCCACCTTGGTAAATTTTACTTGGCATGGGTTTTTTTTCATCCATCCAGGCCATTAATGTCATGCACATTATTGTAGATGGGCCACCATTTATATATGCACCTAACTGTTTTAAATGCTGACCGGAGTGTGACAGTTGACCTTGTTCTTTAAAAACAGCCGTTATATGCAAGCAACTGACCCATTGAGGTCCATTAGAAGACTCGCTCGGGTCAATCAATCAATGAACCATGGTTAGTCATCCCAAATTCCAATCTTAGGGCAATCGAATATATGAAAACCTCTCCTTTTATTCAAATCATCCATTTTGAGGATGTCAAATGTGATTGGCAGTTGTTCAATAAAAAAAAAGTCCATGGGGCTTATAAAATGAGGCTTTTAAAAAATTGCTGCACGCATCTTTTCTTCTTCTTTTTACTCATATGTTATAATTTGGGCTAAGCAAGTTGGGTATTATTGACTTGATCCAAGCAAGTCATACCTTCAATTTAGGGCAGTCAACAGTCAACAAGCCTAGTCCACAAGCCAAATTGACTCACTCAAGTTCAACCAAGCTCATTGTCTAATAGATCAAGCTCAAGCTTAGTTCAGCTTGCCTCGGCTGAGTTCGAGCTCAACGAGGCTTGATCTCTAACAATCTGAATCACTATGGTCTATCATTTTTTAATGAAGGATATCACAATAATTGCGACATTAAGACCATAAGGACACATTTGGAAACAATCACAAGAAAAAATGTTATTTTCTTGAAAAGTCCACGAACGAACTTATTTTTTATGGATTTCTTAAGGTGTGGAGTATACACAATTTTTCTTTTTGGTGCAACAATGGGAAGGGAGGAGGAAAGTGCACATTTTCATGGAAGTCACAAATCTAGCTTCTCTTCCTTGACCTCAAAATACTAGTTTTTTGTCGAATCATTCTCACCTGATTTGAAGTTGCATATTTACTATCACAATAGATGAATATAAAAATAAGGTATGACATTGTATTTTCAAAGTTGGGATCAGATTTTGAGAGCCCCACCAGCTAGCAGCACAAAGGATTAAGCCTTTTATAAACAACATATGAAGCATTGGGAGAAGAAAAAGAATATAAGTACACTTTATAATATTACTCATGATCATACTTTACATTACGCTCCATAGCATAACGTATCATGTTATATTTTATACTTGATTTTATATTATATAAAGTTTACATCCCTACTGTATCAGTGGAGCTTTCCTGCCGAATCCACCTCATATCAAAGCATTTTATGTATAAATTTAGTGTCTCTGCCGCATTTATTATAATCAGTTACTCCCATATTCATCTCACATATGAGCTTCATGGATATTAAGAAGATTTTCACCTATGAGCAGACATTACATGGTGCCTATGCAGCCACTCATGTGGCCCAAAGTTTGGATAGATGAAAAGGTCTCTTCAGAAATAACAATCATGCAAAAAAGCAATCAAATCATTTTAACCACTGATTTAACTAGTTAAAGTCTTTCAATTATAATTTTTTTAAGATTCAATTGAATGGTAAGTAAAGGTTTGATGAGAATGAAACTAGACTTAGTGCTAAATCATAGTCGGCGATAATAATATTTAAAGAGCTGCATTAATCAAAGATGAGTCCAAGTGAGCCCCAAAGTTGGACCGCAAAAGAAGTACGCTGGTGAGAGAAAATTTTACACACGGCCCTTTGTGTGTGTCCCTTCTTTTTAGATGCATCTATTTGTTGGCTTGATCAGCAAATGGTAGTCAGTTACTTTGAGGAAAAAAAAATTATATAGTAGTGAATATGCTGCTGAAGTTGGACTTTAAAAGAGAAGGATGTGGAGACAGTGAAAGTTGCACCAGATTTTCCGAAAAGTAGTCACTCACAGAGGGGCAGAATGAGGACATCACATTCGCATCAAATGGGGTGCTTGACCTTAAACAAATACAAATATCTTGAAGCTAAACCTTGGTATAAGAGAAGAATGTTGCTGGTGCGGTTGTACACGGGCCATGGCCCAAACTTATACTGCCTTTTTTTATCCTCTCAAACTCCATCGAGTTTAAGGGTTCTGATGAACAGTTCATTCTCGAACTCCATCGAGTTTAAGGGTTCTGACGAAAGAAAAGATGAAAAATGAATATTCAAATATCTTCTAGTAATTCAAATCTTAACTCAAGAGATTGAATATATTGATTTTGTAAGAGTGCATAAATTCAAATCTCTTGCGTGACAAAAAAAAAGTAATATCAAGGTGCCACTTTACCCAACGCCTTTTATGTTTTACCCTTTTTTTTCTCTAACAATTCTTTGGTGTGGAGCTCATTTAACTATAAATTTCTACACATTTTAATTTTCTTCTATCCTATGCAAACAAACAGATCCTCAAGGGTTAAATATTACTTAATCCTGTTGGCTTTGGGACACCCTGGTCTATGCTCAGAATTGTTTTATCTACTTATTATTATACATCAAGGTGGGCACTTGAAGAGCTGAGACTGAGAGAAAAGATCAGCCCAAATCCAACTAAATCCCTGATGTCGGGTGCCATATTTGATTTTTTTACACCTGAAAGGACATCATTTGTCACATAGTTCACACTTGACAGTTGACACTACCCTATAATAGAGTGTAGAAATAATTCCCTGGCTTGAGCATTTGAGCTTCATCCGGTCTGTGTCCTTAACTTAATGTGTGCAGTTATTCTGGCCAAGGTCCCTTTACCAAATATGCACTTGGTTTAGACTTCAACTGGCTGCATGATCCAGAGCAATTATCAAGTGAGCCCCACCATCAGCATGCACCCTAGGCTCTAATCTGGCTCATGCTGACTATTGATTCTGACCATGTAATTCAGATGACCTTCATTTAAAGCATTTTGTGTGCTTTAAACTTATCTGTTTTATTTTACTTTTTCTATTTTTCGTTATACTTATATTTTAGTATTTATTAATTTTTACCCCTTTTATGTATTTTAATCATATTTTTTAAATGATATTAATCTCGAGGGTTTCTCATCAATGTTGAACAAATGTACTTTTTTTCTTTTAGTTTTCGGCATACCTCAGCAAAGATATGCATCTATTTTGAGTTTTCTTACAGATATTTTTTTATTTAAAATTTTAGATACCTAGCATTATTTGGGAGCTATGAATAAAACCGTTTTCTTTTTTATTTTTGGTACATATTCTTAAAAATATATAGAACACATTCTCTTTTACTTTCAACAACTTTCACCTTGAATTTGTATTAATTTCTTATTTCATATAAAATCTTATGTTGTTTTATTACTCTTCATTTTCTTTGCAAAATGATTTGTCATAACCTTGTCAATCTTATGTTGTTTTATCAATTCACTGGTTTCTTTGCAAAATGATATGTCATAATTAACCTAACATTGTCAATCTATATGACAATGACATTGCATGTCATGCATGGAGATGGACGATAAGGAATGTGATTTTCTTGTGGAGTGACATGGTGCTGTGGATTGTGGGAACAGGTCCCATTTGATGGATAATAACGTTTAGATACTTTCTCAATAAATTATAAGCTAGGTCAAATGGAAACTCAAAATTTTTTTTTTTATTATTTTACATGGGGCATTTCAAATTCAGACACTAAGCTAAAACATACAGGATATTTGGATAATTTTTTTTTTTCCAAAGATAAGATAAATCTTGAAAGCATAACTTGATAGATAGATAGGTTCTAATTTGGCCCGGGGTAACTTTTTTTTTAATAAAATTGGCTGCTAAGAATTTTTGGTACTATTTACATATTTGTGTGTTTTGGGGGCTTGTCTTATGCTCACTAGTGTTTGAGTCTCAAACCCAAGAGAGCCCACACAACCCATAAAGTGGGAAGAACGGCATATCCAGGAGTTGACCTTTGGCCAGCCGGGTGACAATAGGGGGGAAGCGGGGTGACAATAGGGGTTGCCAACCAAGTAACTCCTTGTTGTCTATGTTCACTGGTGCTATTATGCCATAAATACATTGGACATACCAAACACTTCTATAGCTAAATTTCTAAATTTTAATATTGATCTTCTTCTTTTTGGGTTTAGAACATGCCAAGTTAGGACTGCGCAAGCCCGAAGGCTCAGACTTTCTTAGCGTTTTCTCAGAGAGGCACATAGAGATTCTCTAACCACATTGTTATAAAAAGGGGCCACTGGTAGCTTTGGTGGTGAGGCACCGTCCTTCTATTGAAACAATCCAAGATCAATTAGTGCCGATGGGAAGGGACTTTGGGTGAGTGTATGGCTGCAAGTAAGTGTAAGTACTTACCTCACACACACGCACGCAACCAAAAACATAAATGCAAAACCCTAAATTCCTTATTCCACCTTGAACTATCATCAAGCAAAATTTTACTCCAATCAATCGTATGTCAATCATTAGATTGATCAAGTAAAAGCACACCATCTAATTCTTTTTTCTTAATTTTAATCATATATCTTTTATGTGATTGATGGGATGATAGATATAAATCTTATTGGATTAAAATTTATTTACTGATAGTTTTAGGTGAGACCATAATTTTCAATGACTTGTATTTCCAATGTAGACCCTACTGATGAATTTACGAGGATGTGTTCAGAGAATCTTCAGCCTCAGATAATCCCAACTTCCCTGCCTCTAGTGATTCCCTTGGACTTGTCCATTCTAAGCATTGGCTCTAGTGCTAGTAATGAAATCACGGGGAGATGTATCAAATAATGCAACCAAGGTGAGCCAATCAAATGTAGAGAACTTTTACAACTGAATCAAACCCAAATGATAGAATCAATCACCTTGGCCCACTTGTGGGAAAAACAGGTTGGAGCCAGCCAAATAATGGAATCACATGACTCCCACAAAAAACTATCCAACATCTGGAGCCCAACTGGTACCCAGAAATATTGCCTTGTTCTCCACCCACTTCCTAGTCCTAAATTGCAAAAACAAAACCTAGTTTTTCGAATCATGTGCCAATAGTCTCCAAGGTCCCTATCATTGTGGCCCAGCCAACCAAAATCATCCATGTTCTGTTTTTTATGGCTTCTGGTCCACCGAAAAGCTTTACAGAAAGCTCCCACCATGTCTTGGTTCATTTCTCACTTTCTTCTTCTCCAATTAGGAGGGTTTCAGACCATGGTTTTAAATTACTGTGTGCGAGCTGGGAATTGGAAACATGGGACCCTTCCATATACATCTGGGCCTTGGACTGATACCTCTGTAAGTGAAAAAAAAGTTGACACAGAGACTAGAAACTTTTTTTTTTTTTTTCAATTTTTACAAGGAGTTTTGGAGGTAAGTTAAAATAGAATACAAAGGTGGTAAAATTATAATTGTGAGATGGTTTGGAATTAAACTCATGGCCTTGATTGAACTCTTGGTGCCCCATTTAGTTTATTGATACTCCTAATTACTTAAATATATATTTGTAATTAGATGTGTAAATGGATTAGTGTTGGGTTTGGCCCAAGACCCATGGATCCAGTCCGGATGCCATTGTGGATCTAATGATGTATGCAGCCCAGACTGCATTTGATGGACCCAACCGAACTCGGACTGACTTTGGGTCCAACTCAAAGCCCAAGTACATTATATGTAATATTATATATAGATACAATACCTTCCATCTAATATATTACGAATATGTTTTAAATGTTACATAGGGATGTGCTATCCTAAGGGACGATCGTGAGAGACAGCTTTGTGGAGCCAACATGGGACCCTCCATGGTCAATCCAACCACTCATACCCACTAATTGATGGTGATTTGTCGCACCCCCAAATCAAACTATTACTAACCGTTTGATTGAGATGAAAAAAAAAAAAAAAAAACCGGAAAAGAAAAAAAAATAGGAGATTACATCCTTATATGTATACACACAGGAAAACAGGCATTTGGGTTCAAATTTGACTGGGCCTAGACCAATATCAAATGGGTTCATACTGAGGACCTAATCTCATATCCAATGTTTCAAAAGTGTCCAAAAGGAGGGTCCATACCAAATCTTTCAAGTTGGATCCATCACGTAACCAAATAAAAAAGGTCCATTCACACTCTCATCTTGGGGTCCATTTCCATCTCTAGGAACAAAACAACTGCCCACTCAGGTTGGGAGGATTGGTCTGGCATGCAGTATGGACCATGTCAATATATTATATTATACTTTTTTTCTTGTTAATTTGCAAGCCAGAATGAGAGGGCTAGGCTTGTCCCACTAGGGATACTTTCACAAAAGCATGGTCCATGCATTATCCTGGGGGCCCTGGATCACAACTTCGTGGGGGCCACTTATAGGCTTGCTTTTAAATTACTATAAAAGAACTTGTAAACATTTAAAAATTACATATTTTCTTGAAGATCTTACATAAATTTAATGTTAATCGTAATATCAGCCTCTAATCTTAATTTAACAGTATTCTAAGTTCTATTATTCATCTTATATATAGTTTTTATTCATTTTTAATATGCAGTTTATATGGTGTTCTTTCTCTCCTTCGGTGTTGTGTAAGATTCAATTTTATTATACTGTCTTGGTCTTGCCCATAAGATTTTGAGCTTAGACCATACCAACTTGAGTTGTTTTTAATATGTGGGCTGTCCTAATTATCATATTTCTTCATGCTTTTAGTGCGATATACAAGTCATTGGTTGCATCTTGAAGCCAAGTACATTTCTTGCATTAATGTTATTTTCTGGTTCAACTTAATTCAAGTGATTCAATTCCCTTTTATAAGATTTATTGAACAAAGTTTAAAATGACAGGAATATGACAGTGATGATACAAATTCAAAATGTTGTAGTTGTTAGACATGTTAGGATATATTATGCACATTATGTTTTGAGCACTACAACTAGGGATCGACCCTATTTGTTTATGTGGAGATACCACAGGATTGACTTCAAATTCTCCCATTCATGTACAGCTCTTATATATGACATTTATAGATATTCTTAAAAAAAATCCAACTCTTGCATAAATCATCAAATCCATTATTTTAAAATTTCTTAAATTTATTTTTGAAAATGACAGATGAGTTGAAACTCAACAGTGTAACAGTTTTGAGCTACTCTGTCACCATAATGAAACATTTTTCATCTACCAAAACTCTGCGACATTAGTAGATCTGCCGAAATACTTTTAACGCTCCCTTTCTTATGGAATCCGGTTAACACATTTTGTAACAAAGATACTTGAATGCTCGTGGTTCCTTTTGAGATTCAAACTTGCAATCAAATAGCTTTTGAACTATGGAAGTAGATTTAACAGGCCTCTCTTTATCTCAAATACGAAATACTATAAACTTCCAGGGTCCCACTATTCTGCCAATCTCACTTTTTTGTGAAATTATCATTTCATGGAACATTAGTTCTACCTCCTTGTCTTCTTCACTTTCTGAGTCTACAAATACCCAACAGTCGCTTCACAAGCTCTGTTGTCTCTCACCCTTCTCTCCCATTCCTAATCCTTATTAGAGGCTTGAACTATAGAACAGGGAGAATTGAGTATAAAGAGAAGAAAAATGAGATTGTTTCTTCATGTTCTGATTTGTTACATTCTAGTGACATGGGTGGACTCAGTTCACTCAACCGATCCACCATTTGCATGTGACAGCTCAAACCCATCAACCCAATCCTACAACTTCTGCAAAACATCTCTCCCCATCAATGAAAGGGTCCAAGATCTCATCTTTCGCCTCACCTTAGATGAGAAGATATCCCAATTAGTAAACACAGCTCCCCCAATTCCTAGACTTGGCATTCCAAGCTACCAGTGGTGGTCTGAGGCACTACATGGAGTCACAGCTGTAGGGATAGGCACCTTCTTCAACGGAGCCATTCAAGTAGCCACTAGCTTCCCTCAAGTCATTCTCACTGGTGCAACCTTCAATCCATTGCTTTGGTATCGCATTGGAAAGGTAAAGATCTCTTCTTGGCTTCGTTCACGCACTCTGCTATTCTTGCATTGAATTTTCCGAAAAAAAAAAAAACAAGATTCCATACAAGAAAGATGAAGAAGTAGGATATGTGGTCACAGCTTGTCGCTTATACGAACAGATTGTTTATTTTTATGTTTACAGAGTAGAATGCTTTAACACTAACCCAGATTGATGTCGTAGGACTCCAATAATTCATTAAGAGACCCAGCATTTGAATAGCTCTTTGGGCATTTGGGTTCTTTTTTAAAGTGGGGACAAAGTGAAAAAAGGAAAAGAGAGGGGAGAGAGAGAATCCTAATCCAATCGAGATGGAGAAAGACAAAATAAAATGGGATAGGAAAAAATGGGAAAGAGAAAAAAAAAAAGTTGGGTTGTCCTTTTCTTTCACTTTCTTACTTCGGCTAGCATGTGATTGATATGTGAATATGCTGTTTGTGCTCGTAGAGGATGCCAATTTAAATCAATAAAACGCAATTTTTTTCAGGTCTATTGGAATTGAAGCCCGGATTTATTCCAATTGGGGGCAGGCAAATGGACACCAAACATTAACATATTTAGAGACCCTATATGGGGAAGAGGGCAGGAGACTCTAGGAGGACCTCATGAGCCCCAATTAATTACACTCATGTTAACCCATAATGACTAATCTAACTAAACCAGAATACAATACACACCGAACAAATACGATGGTGATGACCCAAATTTAAGTAGTTACAGTTGTTAGAAATGCTAGAATATATTTTAAATATTACATTTTTAATATATATTATAGTTTTAGATATTCTTTAAAATGCTTTTAAAAACAGCAAAGGTGAATTAAATTCCACAACGTAACGGTATTGGAAACTCACTCTGATACCATATGAGTTATCATATATCAATCCAAAAACCTAAGCTAGTGGCTCTATCAAGCCTTATCAAAAAGCGTTACTTAAGTCATATGGGATATGAGAATTTACTTTATCAGCAATTTCCAATTGCCTCTATCACCAAAAGATAAAAGGGGTTTTAACGGGAAAAATCTTCGTGCATAGGTATTTTATTGATTTGATCTCAATAAAAATAAGTAGACAGAAGGGGCCCCAAATTTACGTTTCTCTTTTATTTTTTTGTCTTTTAGTGCCAACTATAACCTTAAATCCTATCTCTTTTCTCTATCTCATCCAATGTGCAGATCTCCAGCCTCTCTCCATCTTCATCCCATCACCTCTCTCTTGTTCTTAATCCTGGTGCACATCAGAGCCTGAAAAAAATTACAAGTATATTGAGAAAACCACAAAATCATCTAAGCTTTGTCTTTTCCATAGACTAATATATACACATTACACACACAATCGGGGAAAAGAAGTAAGTAAAGTCCTTTCATCAGAATTTGATTTCCACGAAAACACAAAATACAGTTAAAATTTCTGAAAAGTTCCTAGATAGGATGAAAACTCTTGTTCAAACCATTGACGTTCGCAAAGAATCCTACCAGATCTTGCCTGTAAGGAAGATTCGAACGGTGCCGATCGCCTTCACTCATCTTCCGATTTCTCATGTAATGCATCTCATGAGCTGAAACAGCTTTACCCTTTGCAGAAGCAGAAGTAGAAGTAGAAAACGAGGAAATGCTTTTCTGTGTCTTTTCCTTTTCCCCTCTCTTAATAGCAGAAGTAGACAGAAAAACGAACGAGTCCTTTCCATCGTTGCTGCTCCGATGTAGCAGATCCCGAAACCGCCACCACTTCGAAGATCCGGTCGAATTGCTCTTCTTGCAGCGGTCCGGAGTCTCCGGCGGAGCGGATTTCGAACTCCAAAGGCAGTATTTTCGGTTAGGAATTCTGTTCAGCGAGTCGGACTCCGGCGATGAAAACGTCGAAGGGGAAGACGATACAGGAGAGGCATCTAGGCCGTTGATCAAGATCTTCCGGAGAGGAAGGTGGATCGAAGGGCTGAGATTCTTCCCCTTGTCGCAGTCGCCGTGCTCGACTATCAGGTCACGGTTGAAGATAGGGTAGATCGGGCGAATCTGGCCGTTGGAGAAGATCTCGTCGGCGGAGATCGTGAACGCGTTAGGATCTTGGCAGACGAAGGCGAGTTCTTCGTCGTCGTCGTCCTCTTCTGTGTCGGCGACAGCATCTTCACCGTCTCGTCCTCGTTGCTGCGGCGGAAGAGTAGCATGTGAAGGAAGGAGCAATGGCGAGCAAGGACTGCGCTTGTGGACTGTGATAAAGAGGGAGATGACGACGGGTTCAGGCTTTGATATGCACAAGGATTAAGAACAAGAGAGAGGTGATGGGATGAAGATGGAGAGATGCTGCAGATCTTTGCATGGGATGGGATAAAGAGAAGAGACAGGGTTTAAAGGGATAGTCGATATCGACCGTAGCTCTAAAAAAACAAAAAATAAAAGAGAAACATAAATTCAGAGCCTCTTGCCAAACCAATAAAATGCCTGCGTACGAGGATTTATCCCGTCAAAACCCCAAGAGTAAAAGTATTTCCAACGACCTCTACTGACAGGGTTTCAACAGTGGAAGTGTCGGCAATGGGTCGGTCAAGTGGGGATCCAGGAAGGACTCTCTCTTTATCTTGAAAACTCCCAGGTCCCACTATTCCACCAATCCTCATCTTCTGGTGAATCGTCAGTTCATGGAATACTGTTTCTACCCGCCTGTCTTCCTCACTCTTTGGGTCTTCAAATATCCAGCAGTTGCTTCACAAAGCTCTGTTGTCTCTCCCCTTTCTCTCTCTCTACCTTCCCAATCTTTATAAGAGGCCTGAATCTTAGAACAGGGAGAAGTGGGCATAAAGAAAAGAAAAATGAGATTGTTGCTTCATGTTCTGATTTGTTATATTCTAGTAATATGGGTGGACTCAGTTCACTCAACGGATCCACCATTTGCTTGTGATAGCTCGAACCCATCAACCCAATCCTTCAGCTTCTGCAAAACATCTCGTCCCATAGATGAAAGGGTCCAAGATCTCATCTCTCGCCTCACCTTAGATGAGAAGATATCCCAACTAGTAAACACAGCTCCCCCAATTCCTAGACTGGGCATTCCAAGCTACCAGTGGTGGTCCGAGGCACTACACGGAGTCACAGTTGCAGGGAAAGGAACCCTTTTCAATGGAGCCATTCGGGCAGCCACTACCTTCCCGCAAGTCATTCTCACTGCTGCAACCTTCAATCCATTGCTTTGGTATCGCATTGCAAGGGTAAAGATCTCTTCTTTACTTTATTAATGCACTCTGTTTTTATTTCATTAACTTTTCAAAAACACTATGATTGATAAAAGAAAGATGGAAAAATTGGACATATAGTTATAGCCTGTTGCTTTTACATATAGATTGTTTGTTTTTAGGAAGTAGAATGCATTTTTAAGCTAACCCAGATTGCTGTGGTAGGACTACAATAATTCATTAAGATACCCAACATCTGTCTTCACTTTGGGCATTTGGGTTCTTTTTGAAAGTGGGGGAAAAGTTAGAAAAAAGGTGAAAGAGAGGGAGAGAGAATCCTTATCCAATCCAGATAGAGAAATAAAATGGGATTGGAAAAATGAAAGAAAAAAAAAAGTTGGGTATTTTCCTTTTTTTTTTTTTCTTTTACTTTCTTACTTTGGCTTTCATATGGTTGATGTGTGAATATGTTGTATGTGCCTGTAGAATATGTTGAATTGAGAATTGCAATTTTTTTTTTTTTGTTGTGAAGTCCATTGGAATCGAAGCTCGGGCGTTTTACAATGGAGGACAGGCAAATGGAATGACTTATTGGGCACCAAACATCAATATATTTAGAGACCCCAGATGGGGAAGAGGTCAGGAGACTCCAGGGGAGGACCCCATGATGACCAGCAAGTATGCAGTTGCTTATGTGAGAGGGCTGCAAGGGGATTCTTTTCAAGGTGGGAAAGGGGTCTTCACAGACCATTTGAGGGCTTCTGCTTGTTGCAAGCACTTCACTGCCTATGATTTGGACAATTGGAAAGGAACCACGCGTTTTGTGTTCAATGCAAAAGTGAGTGTCCTCCAATTCATCCTTTAGTTAAGTTGGTGCAGTAAATACAAATTACTGGGGTGGGTGCGGGAAAATAGTAAACTAATTAATGGTTCTTCCCTTTTTTTTTTCTATTTTGGAACATGGGTCCGATCAATCTTTTGATTAAGGTGATTTTGTGGGTGGGTTTTGATTGTTTTGATAGTGCTTTTGTGCTATTGGTTGGCTTCTGATATCACTGAACATGTGGTTTTCCACTTTTTTTTTTTTTTTTTTTTTTTGTTATAGGTGTCTAAGCAGGACTTAGCTGATACATACCAGCCTCCTTTCCGGAGTTGCATTGAAGAAGGTAGGGCAAGTGGAATCATGTGCTCGTACAATCGTGTGAATGGAGTCCCAAGCTGTGCAGATTTCAACCTCTTATCCAAGACGGCAAGGAAAAAATGGGGCTTCTATGGGTAAGGATGATTACTATAATTAAAAATGTTTGTCTTAGTCTGAGGACACTTTTGAAAACAGCTGATTTGGGAAATTATTTTGTAGTTTCTGGACATCTGTGATTGTGATTTCCACACATGAAAATAAAAGAGAGAGAGAATGTGCACATTTTCCACAAACAGTCACAAGTCAAATCCCTTTTGCCTGCAGACTTCAAAATCCTTATGATGATATATTTTTTTAAAAATGGAAATCTTTTATTAAAAATTTGTGAACTAAACATACGATTAGCACAAATACGATAAAAAAAACTAATGCATAAATGTGGCCTACAGTAACAATGTCCAAAGACTTGTCCTGTTTTGTGTTTTTTATGGTTTTTGCCTGAACATTTCAGTTTGTGTTAATGGTGCCTTCTGTTTTGTAGAGTTATTTTTGGGAACTGATGAAATTTATGTCCTTTCCTTTGGCTTCTTTCTGTACTTTTCTATTATAATAGTCTAATACATGCTGACTAAAATATCAGATGGTTTGCCTCGGATGCTGTATGCCTACTGAGCACATCACAGTGGTCATGCAATTGATATTGATAAATTAGTGACAAGCAATAGAACTTTTAGGTAAAAGAGAATTGCAGAAGCTGCGACTGAATTGTTTAGTTCAATTTTGTAAAGCAAAAGAGATATTGTATGGGACCACACCATCCGCCTTTCTTGACTCGGTCAAAGCATTCTGTCTGGGTGGACCTTTGATTGTTTTCCTATTATTGAAGAATAGGGGCCCGAGTTGGGTTGCAACTAATGTCTGATGATGCATGCCCCAGCATCGTCTCATCCATGATGAGTGCCACAAGATGGATGTTGTGGACCTCGCATCAGTGGCCCCTTCCTGCTCAGAATGAATGAATGAATAATTCATAACACAGGCTTGGCATAACAGTATAGCTTCTTCCTTTCATTGGCAACATAAAACTTCATAAAGCAAACAGCTGCAGAATACAAGAGAAAGCTAATCAGTATAGAACATTTGTTCCAATTTGATCAACAAGAAGCATTATATACCGAAATCAGTAATTCTCAAAATAGGCAACCAAAACTTATAGATGAAAAGGGGCTGCATCTATTCCAATGACCCTTAGATGACACCATTCATTTATTAGATTGAAATCTTTATTTACTCGTAGGCAGTTTTTGTTATGCCAGCTTATGGGGTGGTCCACTTACTAGCAGAAACCATTCTACCTGAACAAGTTTCTTCTAACTGTCTGAAACTTTTATAGCTGTTCTTTAGCTGAGAAATAAATGAAGTACTTACCATCAATTTGTATTATGTCCCTAATTTTTTCAGTTGATTTGATCATCAGATACATTACTTCCGACTGTGATGCAGTTGCAATCATCCATGATGATCAAGGCTATGCTAAGAGCCCAGAAGATGCAGTTGCAGATGTCCTCAAAGCAGGTATGTTAAGGACTAGTTTGTAATGAATAATGAAACAATTAAGAGTGAAGGATCCAAGGTGGAGATATACAAGGGATCTTTAAAATATCCTCATTGTAACGAGAAATGATTGCTCACTTTAAATCTGTTAAATAAAATCGGAATTTGATGGTCAAGTCCAATATCTACCTTTGGCACTTCACTTCTCACCTCTTCAATCCCCCTTCGTTCAAGTCCTTTTTTACGATTGCCAAGGTTCATAGTTGATATTAGGCAAAGGGTCTCTGAGTTGTGGAAAATTGGAAAAGTATCATTACAGAATCGCTCTTTCAATTCACAATAATTTTTTTTTCAAGTTACGGTTAATAAAAGAAATAATATTAACCTTTGCCTGTTTAGAGCCCTTGATTTTCTCTGGATTTTCAAAGGTGGGTATTCTCATCAATCCAAAGAAAATATAACATTTGAAAGCATTAGACTTCTGTGTTGTGTTTCTTGAATCCCAACATTTTCTCATATGGTCAGATTTCTAAAAGTCATCTCAACAGGCATTCATCATGTTTGGGTTGTGACAATTTTATGCCGGCTGTCAACCTATCTAATGCAACCCTCCTCCTTTACCCAGGCTTGGGACTATCAGTAAAAACTGGCGGAGTTCCAAAATCGAAAAGCCATCTCAACAGGCATTATTTTAGGAAATTCTCATCCGAATAGGTATTCCAAAATCTCAAGATTATCATCATTTTAAAAATCCCATCACCATTCTAAACACAAAATCACTGTCATGAGGGTTCAAAAGTCTTAAGAATCCAAGCATGTTAGAAAACCCCAACATTTCGAAAATCCCACAAAACTATAGTGGGATTTGCTTCACATCAGTCAGTTGTGAAACCAAATGCTCATTTTACTGTTATTTTATTGTTTTTTTTTTTTTTTGTGCCAAGTCATTTATATAACTTATCTTCTTAATTTCCAAAACTGCAATTCACCTGATTCGAAAGGAGATTTTTCTGCACATACTTGGATGGATATTAGTATTTGGATTTTGGATTCATTCTTGCAATTATAAACTCTGATGACTCTCTCTTTTGCAAAAAAACCGTCAGGCATGGATGTTAACTGCGGTTCCTACTTACAGAACCACACAAAATCTGCTGTTGACCAGAAAAAGGTCTCAGAAACAGACATAGATAGAGCTCTCCACAATCTCTTCTCTATGAGAATGAGACTGGGATTATTCAATGGTAACCCAGAACAGCTTCTTTATGGCAACATTGGATCAGACCGTGTCTGCTCACAGAGACATCAAAATTTAGCTCTAGTAGCTGCACGTGATGGCATTGTCCTGCTAAAAAATTCAGCTAAGCTTCTACCTTTATCAAGGACAAATACTGGGACCCTTGCTGTAATTGGTCCAAATGCAGACGCTCCAGGAACCCTTATTGGAAACTATGCAGGCCCTCCATGTAAATCAGTTTCACCACTTCAAGCATTGAAGAACTATGTAAAGGACATCAGATATGATTCTGGTTGTGATACGGTTGCTTGCTCTTCGGGTTCGATGGACAATGCAGTAGAATTGGCAAGGAATGCAGATAATGTAATTCTGATTATGGGCTTGGATCAAACGCAGGAAAAGGAAGAACTTGATCGACTGGATTTACTTCTGCCAGGTAGGCAACAGAGTCTCATCACTAGAGTGGCAGAAGCTGCGAAGAAGCCAGTGGTTTTGGTGCTGCTTTGTGGCGGTCCAGTTGATGTTTCTTTTGCAAAATACAATCCAAAAATTGGAAGCATCTTGTGGGCTGGTTATCCTGGTGAATCTGGTGGAATTGCACTTGCAGAGATTATCTTTGGCGACCACAATCCAGGTGAACTAACTGCTACTTACTACTACGTGTTTGTACAAACATGGTCAAATAAAGCTCTTGCTTACTACAGGTGCACAAAATACCATGACTCCTTACCTCTTCTCTCTAATATGATAACAGAAACACATGTCAAGTAAAGGAGCAACAGCTGCTGTTGCCCCGTGTCTCTCATACCATTATCCAAATTATCTTGTTATTTTTCTTATACAAACCTTTGTCAACACAGAAAAAAGACCTAGTCATTGTCCCTTCTATTTTTGAGGAAAATAATGAATTTTTATGTTGTGTTCACTAACAGACTTCCGTAGAAATGAGGGGGGGAAAGCAGAGATTGAAATATTGAAAGTTTGGGGTACGAGATCTCTAGATTGGTCCACTCATTTATTCAATCCAAAAAGTATGCAAAAATAACAAATATGCAGCGGAAATAAAATCACAAGCACACACCACAAGGACACCGGATTTTTATGTGGAAAACCCTAACCGGGTGAAAAACCACGAATCCAAACTGGATATAATCAAGCACTATGAATCTCGCAATTACAAGGAACTCAGATTTCCTCCTTAGATATCCCCTACCTAAGGACTGAAGTTACTTTGTGTCGCTTCACGCTTCAACAACTCTACACCGCTGATTGCAACAGACCCAATCCAGCACTTGACTCCTCAAATCTTCTCGCAAGAAGAAAATCTTTTACAAAAGACGCAGAAGTACTTGGCTCTAGAGAACTTGGCTGCACAACTTCTTAATAAAACTCTAGAGAAGAATTCTCTCAACTAAATCTCCAAATCAGAACTTAAGAGGTGAGGGATCCTTTTAGAATAGCCCTTGAGTCCTTTATATAGCCTTGGATTCGTGCCTCATGTGTTAAAATATGATTAGGAATCAGCAACACAACTTTGAGACAAATCAGGAAGAAAACAAGGAAGTTTCTAAAAATTCGCCCAGGTTCGCTCGAGCGACCAGGGAGTCCACTCGAGCGGACAAGCCACTGTCTTCGAGTATCAGATCATCGCTCGTGTGAGCACAAAGGTGGGTCGAGCAAAAGAACTTCTGTCTGGGTTTGCTCGAGCGAATGCAATGGTCGCTCGAGCGAATCACGTTCCGTATGATTCGGAATTTCAGCAATTTTCCTCCAAGCCTTTTATCTTCAGAGTCCTTTTCTAAATACGAAATACAACTCAATAGACCCCTAGAGTTTTGTCCTACCCATGAATTAAGCCAACACAAAATTCTAACAAATATTCTGTGAGACAAATATTGTCTTGATTGAAGCACAACTCTTGTTAACAATTAAATGGCAAAATTTATTTATCCCAAAAGAACAGGAGCACCCATTTATACCAATAATGATCATCGTTGTCATCATCATCATCATAGTCGTCGTGATTATCATTACCATCATCTTCATCATCATCATCTCAGCCTTAATGGGTTCGCTGACCACTTCATGTTATGCAGGGGGAAGATTGCCTGTCACATGGTATCCCCAGGAATTTACCAAAGTACCTATGACAGATATGAGGATGCGGCCTGATCCAGCATCAGGTTATCCAGGTCGTACTTATAGATTTTATCGTGGAAGAAAGGTGTTCCAATTTGGTTATGGTCTCAGCTACACTACCTATTCATATGAATTTGTCTCAGTTACCAAGAACCAGATATATATGAACCAATCTAGCAATTTTCAGGGAATTGATAAGTCAGGGACCCTCTTTTATAACACTGAAGAGATGAGCAGTGAATTCTGTGACAGGTTTAAGTTCTCAGCCATTGTTGGAGTCAAAAATCATGGGGAGATGCCTGGAAGGCATCCTGTGTTGCTTTTCTTACAGCAGTCTGAAGTTCAAGGTGGAAGCCCAAGGACGCAGTTGGTAGGATTCCAGAGTGTGCATTTAAATGCATCAGAGGCGACTAAAGTTGAATTTGTGCTGAGTCCTTGTGAGCATTTTAGCAGGACCAACGAAGATGGTTCCAGTGTGATGGAGAGTGGGACTCATTTCTTGGTTGTGGGAGATAAAAGGTACCGGGTGAGTGTTGTCATTTGAAGTGGAGGGAAGAATATTTCAATGTCAAACCATTATCAGCTGCAATAATATTTCTATGTCAAAATTATGAGGTTGCGAGATTATGCGGTAAGCAGAATTCACCGCAACGTCATATATCTAACTAGATAAAAGAAATGCCATTTCTGGGCCTTCTTTTCTTTATCATTTTGCTTTTATTTCTTTTAGTTCAAACTACTTAAAAGAAGGCAGTCTTCTAGACTTTGGAAGCACTCCATTGTCAGACTATGTTCTTTTCTAGGCAACCTATATAAACTATGGTCTTTTTTAGTCCAAAGTTTAAATTTGGATTGTACTTAAAGAGTAAAAATTTATGCACCACCAAAAGAAAAAGATTATGTCAAGTTTCCATCTTTATCATCTCCTCCTCATTGTGCTTCAAGAAAGGATGCTCAAACTACCCCCACGCAAGATAACAGGCTCAACTGTACAACCATGCGAGAAGAAAGCAATGAAAGCAAAGGCCGTGTCTGTACTTTTCCTCGCTACTGAGGCTCCATGAAATCAAGTTGGCCATTTGGGTAGCAGTTAGAGACACCTCTCATGCACATAGGTTGCAGGACCATAATGCTCATTGTGTCTATATAGTCCTCTTTTTTTTTTTTTTTTGGGATGTATGGTCCATGTTTGCAACTCTCACAATTTGCTTGGGTGGTTTGAATATGGAAATTGAGGACCACGAAGGTGTGTTACTATTTTTCTCAAAGTAATTAGAGATGCCAAACACAAAGAAGTATCCTGCCTATTCTGCTGCTCCAAATGGAAAATGCACAGCAGAATGGATAATCTATCTGCCACAGTATTTAGACTACGTCAGAGGGCTTGTGGTTTGGGGCACATCCAAAATGCACCAATTATGAAAGCAATACAGATTTCCATTTCTCTAAAAAAGTCTTGCTTCTCTGATCAGTTGTGATGCTTTCTCTAATACCATATACAAACGAGAATATGGTCAACTTCTATTTATCACTACTATTGGCAATTTACACACCTATATTTTATTGCTTAATCTGTAATACAATCAAGACTAATTCAACAACGCTTAAGAAGTGCAATAAGAAATTCAGCCACCAAACCATTAGTTTTGTCATTGCTGTTGAATTCGCTCCTGACAAGGCTCTCCAAAGACCACCCGGTTTTGGCAGTAAAAGCATTGTTAATGTCTTTGAGGCTAATCCCTGAACGAGTCACGATTACTCGTGTTAGAGTGTCTCGAATGTTGCCATTTTTCAATGCTCTTCGAAGTTGCTTGACAAAATATTTCTCAGGGTGCTGTACACATGTAATTATGGTGCAGAGTTCCTTTCCAAACATGCCACACTTTTCTCGCTTAAGTGACTTCGAAAACTCAGGACCATAGAGTTGCTTGTAACAGAGTAAAATGGCGTTAAGTTGTGCAGTGGTTCTTAGACTTAAGAGAGAAATGATGGTTTTCTTATCAATGGATTTTCCACTCTCAATTGCTTCAAAGAGAACCTTTGCATCACACATTGCCATGCTCATGTCAACTCTGGCACCATCAATCCGACTTGAATTTAAAACTGCCACCAGAAGCTTGAAATCATGGGAGATAATATGATCGACATGATTAGTCCAGAAGTCAATAAATTACTACTAAATAGTATCAGGGCCATGGGTACCTTTCGGTACTTCAACCCTAGCTTATCAAATAAGAAAAATCTAGCATGTGAGGTCTAATACTCTTCTATGCTTCATATATGCTTGTGAGAAGAGACTCACATCAATGTGAACTTCTTGTTATAGACCCGACTATCAGCTGTAGTATCATGATCTTACCTCTTTTAAATTACCATTTGTTTTGAGTGTGATGTCTTGCTCGACATTGGAGTTGTACAGAGCACGGAAGGCTTGCCTAACAGCTCGAAGTTCTGTGGAAGGTCGAGTGCAGATGATTTCAGTTAGGGTGTCGACGTCCACAATTCCACCGAAAAGGGCGCCTCTCGCTATCTCAGCATCACGCTCATGTGGTTCACGTAGGCGAAGATATGCTGCCCTCTGTGTCACCCATATGGATATGTGAATATAAATGCTCACTCCTAAGTAGTTGAACTTAAGATTTATTTGAAAGCTTACAGCAAATTTGTTGTTTTTAAGACAGTTAGAGAGCAGGTGCAGAAGATCTTGGTTGTAGAGGGCATGATAAGTTTGGCGAATAAGCCTGAGCTCTTCAGAGTTTCTACTGGTTAGTATCTCCACAAGCTTTTGGCTGTTGGTGGCACCATTACCTAATGTTCATGGCAAGGAACTAGTGAGGGACTAATGCTCATGGCAAGGAATTAGAGAGAGAGAGAGAGAGAGAGAGAGAGAGAGAGAAAGAGAGTGCCAATCTGTAAGCAGAAGAAGACTTTTACTTTTACCAAAGAGAAAGTAAAGAATGATGGTAGTGCTAGATTGATATTGAAAGTACAAATAACAGCATCCTAGTTTTTTATTGGACAAAAGTGGGATGTGTGGGCCGCTACTCAACATCCATCCTCCAAAGCATGGAGGGCTGTGATTTCACTTCATACGGAAACTAACATAGAAACACTACATTATCTATTTGGTTACCACAATCAAGCATGTTTGTATGTATGATCTGAAAGCAGTGACATTGGGATGGTTTGTAAATTGTAGTTTTAACTCAAACCAAAATCCAATGTTCTTGGATAACACCAGATCATTCTTCTATCATTAGTTCTCCTATGGTCTGCGATCACCATCAATTGTGTTTCTACGAGTGTCTACAGACTACAGATTGCATAAGTGATTTTTACCAGAAAAACCACGGTAGATGTATTGGCAATCCAGAACATATTTCTTGGAGTGTTGTGTACTGGTTGCCATTTCTGAATTAAGCAAACAGAAACTAATATGCCCACAAGAGACAGGATTAGGTCCATTTTTATAAGGGATTAGATTAACCTACAAGTCGCTAACACCAGGAATAATGCCATTCAAAAAGCATTAGAAGAAAGGAGGGAATAACATCAGCATCACCCAGAAGAATTTATACCATCTTCCAACTTCAACCATAACCTTCTCACTGCATTTCACTTTCTTTAGCAACTTTTGAAGACATGAAACTGACTAGTCCTACCTAACATGTCTCCATTAAGCTAATATTTCGCAACAAGCACCATAGGTATCATTCTTTGGCCAAAGGCACTTCTCAGGACCAAATGAAGCTCAAAGAAACCTTAAGCCTCACATGATTCTAGCAGCTCCTTTTGTGGTAAGATAACAAAAAAGTAGGTTGAGCTGCATTGCTTGTCTAAGTTGTAAAACTATTCAGTAAGTCAACCCATGTATACTTTTGGGGGATTAACAATTTAACATCAAGACAACCCCTACTTAAGGCCACCAGCATATTATGATATGTTACGAGGGAACCTAGCTAATGTGTTAGAATCTCTTCCATCACTGGAGTCAGCTATTGATCACTCTTAACATCTAATATGGTTCTTGATAAATTAAATAAAAAACAAATAGTAGCAAATCAACATCTGTAACACAACAAGTAAAAAACATGGGAACTATCAGTCTACCAATTTCCACTAATAGAATTACATTCCTCATTCCTTTCTTTGCAATGTAAAATATTACACTTTCCATTTAGGAAGTACTTCTTGAAGTAAAGCTATCAACAGGCCTGAACCCAAGCCAGATTCAAATGGGTCAAGCCTGCTATAGATTTGGGGTCATATCCAGAACCTTTGGTTAGGTCCGGCTACTAAATAGGCTGGCTCTGAGCCCACTGGCAGCATATTATATACTGTATCTAGAAGGAAAAAAAAAAAAGATTCAAGGCTAAATCTGGACTCAAGTTAAAATTGAAATCCGATATTTGAATTTGGATCTGAAATGGGCAGGTATAGGGGTTAATAAAAAGGGATTAACATATATAAGTTAGATCTACAATAACAAAGATAGATCTGAATAACACAAACATGAATATCAAAAAATGCATACATGACTCATGACTCAAGCAAATCCCTAGGTCGTGTGTCTCACATAGCGAGGATTTACTACACTCCCCTTCTTATTCCTTACCATGTGAAATCAATAGGGCAATCAGAGTATTAGTGAAGCAATTAGAGTTTATGCCATGTTTCTTCATTAGAATTCCAAAATTTAAGCCATCTAAAAGGTTTCGAGTAACCTTTGGAGTTTCTGTAATTCCAGTTCCCATTGCTTTTTTGTGGAATTTTTAGAAGCTCACGTACAAAGGAGGACTCATGAATTCTACTATATGCCGGTGCATTTACAGATTTTGGAGACCGAAATTCCTTGAATTCTAATAAAGAAACAGACCTTTAGTGAAGCAATTAGAGGTGATAAAAAAAAATTTCTCTAACTACGCTGGGATATCTGTTAGAGCTGTCTGTAAGTTCAAATGGCAATACAGTACCACTGAAAAAACTAACTGCACGTGGAACTTTCTTGGAAATGAAACCATCAATCAGAAATGTTGAAGGCATTTATTTGAGCTGTGTATTTACTTACAAGGGTCAAAAGATACCCAACCAATCAAGCAATCTGCTTACCAGGGTCCAGACAGATAGAACCAAAAAGGAAGACAAAAGACATCAAGACATGTGATTCCCTAGCTAGAGAGCACTGGTCCACTGTCACAGCTTTGTTCTGTCTGACCGACAGTGACCCCACCTGGGTCATCTCTTAGCTGGGTGTGTTCTTGCTGGTTCAGTCACCTCATGAGTTCCATCTGTTGTGGTTTAGTGGCGTAGAAGAATAGAACTCCTTCCCATTTAAGTTTGTAATGATCATCATTATTATTATTGTCATGCATATTATGTCTATCTTAACTCAACATAACCTTAATGGGATCTAAATAAATTAGATAAATTTGAAAAACACAACACAATATTGAATTATAAGCTGATACTTCATTTCATGATCAACAATTAAATCTAAGCAAATTCCTCAATTAAACAATTGCCTCTGATTGGGGATTCATCACACTCTTCTTCTTCTCCCTGACATGTGAACAAACTGGGGGGTAATCACCAATATCTGTAAACTCCTAAAACCCACAAATTGAGCATGTGGGCCACACTGCCTGAATGCCTAACATATCTATGCGTGCTCTCTCTCTCTCTCTCTGCACCAAATAAAAATTGTGAGTTCCTATCCTTTAGATGTAAAAAGAAGGGAAGAGTGTATGCCGTAGATTTCATAAGCAGCAGAATATTCAGCTGTTTCCGAACTTGCCTTAGGCCTTTCCTTGTATTAATGAAATGGCCAAAGCCACAAATGAACATAGCAGTTGGCCGGGTGAAAATGATCATGTCCTCCTGTTCCATTATAAACTAAAATTAGTCATCGATTGAGTGGATGATAAATCCATTTGTGTAATCATTCTAACATAATGTAGCACTTCAACAATATGTTAGCAAATATTTGTAAATTAATTTACTTAAATTAAGTATTATTGGTATTTTTCTCCGTAAGTAATCGCCATTATTTTGTTGCTTATACAGGGGAATTGTGATTTGAGGGTGAGGAGAATAAGAGATAGGGATATTGGGCCCTTCTTTGCAAATAATGGTAGAAATTTATAGAGAAAAGTTTATAAGAGGACAGAAGTTCCACAGACATAAGGAATCAAGTCGCACAAATTCTGAAACTCAACTTATTTCTAGTTTTTTCTTGGAAAATCTTGAAAATCCATAAAATATAAAAAAAAAAATTGGAAAAGAGAGGAAAGAAGAAAGAAGAAGAGAAATTTGCAGGTCATCCAACTAATTAGACATTAGCCTTGTTTGGCAACTCTACTACTGGAGTCAAGTGAAATAAATCTCTCTTCTTTTTTTTAAAGTCACATTAAAAGTACTTTAATTCAAAATTTTCGCAATTTTTTTCAAAAAAAAGTAAAAAAACACCTCCTTTCTCCACTAAAAAAAAAAAAAAAAAAAAAACCCTCATCCTTTCTATACAAAAGTAAAAAAGATTCCATACCAAACAACTAAAAATAAAATATCATCATAACTCACTTATATTTTATTCTTTCTCCAAAATAATCTTTACTGAACTACATTTTATTAGTAAGTTTCCCAAACAGGCTTGGTAATTTACATGCAAAATAAAGTGTAGTAAAGCATTAAATGAAGAGAGAATAAAATATAATGGGGTTATGATGATATTTTATTTTTAGTTGTTTGGTATGAAATCTTTTTTACTTTTTGTATAAAAAAATGAAGATTTTTTGTCTTTTAGTCGAGAAAGTATGTTGCTTTTTTACTATTTTTGAAAAAGATGAAGGAAATTTTGAATTTAAGTGTTACTGATGTGACCTCTTGTCCGATAAATGGAGACTTTACTTGACTTTTACTAATCTAGTAAAGTGCCGAACAGGCCCATAAGTTTAGTGATCAGGTCCATTACAAATCCCCCCATATGTTTAAACTAATGCTAGAGTCTATGCATTACAACCAAAGGAGTGAAGGCCATGGAAAAGTTTCGACTTAGATTCACCGGTATTCAAGATGGTGGGTTGATCAAATGGTCTTGGCCGTTAGTTTTAGGTTCTCAAAGGTTAATGGCTACAATGAGGTAGGTATAGGTTGACCTCCTCTATGGAAACCCCCCCACCCCCCCCCCCCCCCCCCCCCCCCCCCTCTTAAATTAGGTGGTCCCTAAATCCCTAAATAGGAATCTATTTGCTGATTTAGGTTAAGAGCTTTTTGTATATACCTCCCTAAGGTTTATAGGATATGTAAATAGGCCCCTAGGGTTTTAGTATTTGTAAACAAGCCCCTGCCTTTTCTTTTTAATACCTATCATGTCTTTAAAATCAATATTCCTAACAAGAATGGGCAGCCACCATAAGATTTGTGTTGGGTTTTTATATAAATGACATTTTTGCCCTTACATTCATTAAACAAAAATAAGTATATTAATATTTATAAAGACACCATTATTTTATCTCAAGCACGTGATTAGGGGTGGACCCAAGTACAAGGGTCTTGGGATCGAAGTCCACACCCATCACCACCCCCCACCCACCCCCAACCCATATATAAATATATATATATATATATATTTACATTTTCCCCTTCCCCCAATATTTCTGTTACATAGAGCCAAGCACCACCCTCACTTTCAAATTCTAAAAATTAATATTTCTTTTACATTTATCCATTCTCCCAATATTTCTTCTACACCCCTTACACATGAAGCATAATCATATATTTTGAAACTTTTATCAATCGAGTGGTAGGTCATGTATGGATTGGATAAATCATAACTGGTTATAAGTATATGTGTTGATTGTCATCATGATCAATTTGGATTTAATGAAATGAGTCATGTTTTGATAAAAAAAAAAAACTTTATGTGCAGTTATTCTCTCACATTAAGTGCAATTGTTAATATTACATGCTTTCTAAAAAGTTTTTTGAGTGCAAGCTTTTGAAATTATGCATATAAGGTTAAGAGAGATGGACAAAAGTGTTATTTTGCTCTAAAAACCTATAATGGTTGGAAGACTAATGATTTTGGGGACACAAAAGGTATTAAAATGAAAATGCAAGGACCTATTTGTAATTACTAAAACCTCAGGGGCCTATTTACAAATCCTATAAACTTTAGGGGGTATATACAAAAAAGCTCTTAGCTTATCATGCTGACATGATTCAAGGCTCAAGATAAATGGACTCTAGAAATAAAAATCTCACAAAAGTGTTCAGCTTAATTAACGCATAAGAACTGGTACTGTTTAGGGGTGTTCATGGCCGGTCCAAGGCATATCTGAGCCTGGACAACTTTAGAAACACACCCCAACATGGGCTCTAAATGTCAGACCCAAGCCCTCCCATCTAGTCAATCAGGCTGGGCTGGGCATGACCAAATCACGTTTTGATGATTTGTTCAGGCTTTCTAGCAACTGTTTGGACAAATCACAAATCATCACTAAATTATAAGCAGTCCTCATTCAAGCAAGGCTGGTTCGGGCTTTGGGCTTTTTATTATTTAATCCAAACCCCGTCCAAATATTAAATGGGCCCAGATTACATATGTAGGAGGACCCGGTCAAAATGTGCTGGCCCCAGATTGGGCGAGGGCTTGCGGGCCCATGAGCACCCATACTGTTGTCTTTGCATTGGTTGTGGCAGGCTTATGGCCGTCCCCAAATCCTGCCTAGCTCTGGGACTTGTTTGACATGCTGAAAGATCCATCTTCTTGTGGGGTCCACATGAGTGTGTGATGTATCTGCCCAAATGCTAGCGACATGTTAGAGTGATGTGTGGGACCTTCCTGCCTAAGTGATAGGACTACAGTGGTGCTCATCCATCTAATAATAAACTTAGCGTGGGACCATCCCAGCTCAAAATAGATCTCCACGTACCCCCTTGTAACTAGTTAGGGATGTAAATGAATCCCTGATTCTCTGATTACCCGGAGGTTCTGACCCGTTAAAAACAAGGTCTGAGTCCTTATTTAAGCCTCGAGAAATAAATGGGTTTGAGTCCTGTTCCACCTTAGTTCGGACCCTGGACCTGAGACCCGATATATTACCTTAATTTTCGAAAATCTCTCATAAAAACCATATATATTTTTTTAATATCATTCTCTATCTAGACTTGGATCCGGATTCAGACCCGTCCCATGTATGGTTCTGGTTCTGGAGCCAAGAAATTGATTTCGAAACGGTTCCGGTTCCGGTTCCGGGTCCGGGTCCTGATCCAGTTCCACATTCTCCTTAACGATTTCGGTTCCGGGTCCACCATGGACCCGGACTGGAACCGACTTGCTTACAACCCTACTTGTAACCAAGAACTTGGAAAATATCTATATCTCACCTTCTAGCCTCCTTCTGCCTTCAATCAAAGTCTTCAAACCCTGTCTTCTTTTTTTTTCCTTCGTTAACGGAGGGTTCCCAACTCTTTGGGCTAAACTAACCCCTCCGGGCTTAGAGAGAAGTCGAGTAAAACCCCAATAGACCCCAGGTGGCAGCACAAATGGACTTAACCTTCTGTTCCTGAAGAGGGAGAACCGTAATTCGATATTAAGACCATTAGTTCCGAAAGAAGGAGAAATGATGGTCCTGGCCACTCGGCCAATCCTTGGGTTCAAACCCTGTCTATTAAATTCCATCATAGCACCATACAATCGCAGAGGTTTCGGATCTCTGCATGGGATCGTGTACTCACCGTGTTATGTTGATGTGGATGGAGGATCTGATTCTCTTCTTTCTAACTTATTTTGCTAGGATTAGGTTCTCTTCTTTCTACGGACTCTGCAAGTGATTCAACGCTTTGTGAAGAAGTACAAGCCGTTCCTTTACTCCAAAGTAGCCTTTCTTAAATCTCGAAGTATAATTAGGTACAGTTATAGTGCAATGCCAGCATGTTCTTTTTGTGGCAGGCTGGCAGCCCACCATTAATCCAGACCTTCCACATCATGGACCACTAAGCAGCATTAGAAATTTCCCAAATTTCATTTTCTTTGTCCACCCATCAATGAGGTCCGTGATCTGAAGGCCCCGAATCGCCGCATGTTGTTTAATGTTGTTTAGAATCAAGTCTTGCATGTCACCATCTCATCATAGCACTTGGAAGTTGGTGGAGTGGGTAAGACATGGATTTACTTCCTCGTCTTATGTTTAAAATTCACCCTTTTTGTGTGGGTTTAGCAAGCATCATCCGGGGATTAGTCCTCTTCAGTTAAAGACTTTAGGGATATCTATGTCATAAACAATCATAGGACCCAGAGTCTCGATTCTAAGGCATTAACTTAGGGCATCTTTGGTTGCATGCATATTTAAGGATATTTTACTTAGAAGAATATCGAATTCTATTAATGTTGTCCTCAAGGAGGAATTTCAAATCCAAGGACCATGATATGACATCAACATATACAATATTCATCATAAAGGGTTGCAACCAAACATGCTCTAAAATATATGGAGTTGTAGGAGTGAAACTTTATGCTGGATCCCTTCTGTTGAAGTCCAAGCTACTCAAGATAAAAGGTAATTTCAATTTGTGAAGTTCTCAAATTTCACCATAATAAGAGTCCATCTCACTCATAAAATTAGGATTGTGATAAAAAGAAATAACGAATGCGCATAAAATTGTGTTAATCATATTTTTAATCAAACGATAAATTTTATTATACAATCAACTTCTATTAAAGTAAAATTTAAAAATATCTTATAAATAAGCTCAAATTTTAAATGTGTGGGCTTAATGCAGAGCTCCATTCCTAGGATTTCTCCAAGTCAAAGTGCCATAGAACTCAGAAGCCAGAGTGCCAGACTATTTATTTACAAGAGTCATGTGACTTAAAAGATCCCAAGTATAATAAGAAAGGATGGTTGAAAAGCAAACTCTCATCAATAAAAAAAAACTAAAATAGATACCGTAAGACCCACTTTTTGACGGTGCAGATTGGGTTGCAGAGATGCCACAGGCATCGAATTTATAAAACAACATATCACGATTCAATACGATTTAACAGTGAACGGCAGCAAAAGCAGATAGAATCAATCTATCCATTCCCTTACTTCTTCTCTTCAGATCCCTCTTATTTTCCGTTGGATTGATCTCCTCATCTTGTCTGGTTGATTCAGGACATGATCAAAACCCAAATTCTGTAGCCATTTGCCCCAATTTCCCGCCCCTTTCGGTCGTTTTCGACCGTTTCCCATTTTTTTGAGGGTACCCATCTTCTTAGATCTGTGATTTGGGCCGGCCCTTTTGTGGGTTGACCGGATTTAGATCGGTTGAGATTCTTGAGGAGACTGGTTGAGTTGGGGTGGAGGTTTTGTTCACAGAACAAGGTGAGTTTCTTTTTTTAGCATTTGTGATGTAGAAATGGATATTCTGCGCCTTTGGTTTCGGATTTCAATTCTGTTGTGTTTGGAGCCTTTTTTCTGTGTTTTTATGTTTTGGGGTTGTGATTTTGGGGCGAGTGACAAAACCCACATCAGGATGTGTTTGGTTTTGGCATGATAAATTGATGTAGAACATGTCAAGGTTAACATTTATTGAATATTTGTTTGGGTTTGTTTTATAACTGTGGTTCTCTGTAGGATCAGAGAATAGGTTTGTTAACTACCATTTTTTGATCGGCGGAAAGTACTTGTTTAATCCAGACCCTCCAAATCTGCTTGCTTAACTAATGATGTAGTGTAGGTGTAGCCTTATAGAGCATTACATTGATTGTAGGCCCATTTCTTTATATGGAATTGAAATCCTAAGAATTCTAAGAAATGTATTTCTAAATATGGTTAAAACTGAAGAAGCAGAGGTGAAGATCTTAATCTCCCCTTTGATCGAAAATGATTACTCAGCTGTCACTCTAGTAATTAAAATCCTAGGAAAGTAATGATCCCATCTATATTTCCAGGTTATACACTTTGCCCCTAACCTCTTTTATAATCCTTTGTTGAACCCATTTTACCTTGAATTACTAGTAGGAATTCGATTCCATGAAAACAAACAGGCCCTTTTAGGAGCTCAGTTGGTGACCAATGAATGGATGCTTGGCAAGAGAATTGTGTCAACGATCTGAATTCAGGAGGATCCATGGATCAATGCAGATGGATTATATATCACATAATCATAGTGAATTTGTTTTAGGCTCCTCCAGTGGTAGGGCCCATAAATTGAACAGATTGGATTGCCTACACATTTGTGTTGTGGATGTGGTGGCTGTTACAATCTTCCTTTGTCTTAAGAGGCATGTAGAAAGGGCAGGGCCCAAGATTCCTGCTATGGTTAACAGTATTCTTGAAAAAGAAAAAGGTAAATTTGATGCATATTGAACGATGTGATTTACCTTGAATGATATTTCAAACTGTGGTTTAATGCATGCATCATCGTCATCATCATCAAAGCCTTGTCCCAACTCTGTTGGCGTCGGCGGTTTAGTACATGGATATGGTGGCTAATTAGTTGATTCAGGAGGACAAAAATTTGTGCCTTAAATAGAGGCTCTCAACTTGCCAAAGGACTAAGATGAAGGAACAAACTAAATTTGTGTCAATTAATGTCCCTGTAGGAAGGTAGAAACTAGACAATGCTTAGCATTCATATTTGATGATTGCTGTTCAGACTTTCAGTCATTTGTTTGAATGGATGGAAGGCAGCCCATATCCATTGTGAAATGTGAAAGCCTTACAGTCAGGCTTTCAATACTTAGTGAACCTTGTGATATAAACTGGTCATGGTATGAACTATAAGAAATTTTAGATGGTGACTTATATGCACTATGTAACCTGAGAAAAGAAAAGGAAGAGGAAATTTGTTTCTGTAGGAGTCAAAGCTTGGTCAGTTTGTTTCCTTTTGAGGCAGTCCTCAGCTTGGGAATGGGTCCTTGCACCCGTTGGTTTCGTTGATTGCTTCTTTGTCAATACAGTTCAGTCAACTATCAAAAGATAAAAAAAAGGAGAAAAATTAAGAGGAAATAAGAATTGGGTACCATCTGGATTCAACGTAAATGGTAGTTGGACCAATATGAAGTGATGAATTCACAACATTGACAATTTTTTTATAACATTTATGGTTTCATGGCCTAATGACTCAAACTTTTTTGTGTTTATATATCATTTGGCTGAAATTGTGGAATTTGTTGCACACTGTCTTGATTTTTGGAATGGTTGGAGTACCTCTCTATGATGTCTGTGACTTGGGTATATGTGTATAACATACTTGTGAAATGGCCACACATTGCCGCTTCTAAAATTGAAGTGAGGTACAAGTATGTCAACCATTTTGAAGTGGTTAGGTCTCAGATGACACAGCTCTCTTCAAGTAGATAATGTTCCATTTGTAATGATCTGCATGTTGATATTCTTTCCATTTTATAATTCAGGGAAATTTTATTCCAGAGAACTGAGTATGGATGTAAAGAAATCAGAAGCCAATGGCTCTCAAAAACCCTCACTACTTGAAGAGCAACAGGAAAAGGTACTTCTGACTGATGGAACCGGTTTCTCCATGTTTGCATTGCTTATAATCGTGTTGAACTGTTCATACATATGGAACCAGTTTCTCCATGTTTGCATTGCTTATAATCGTGTTGAACTGTTCATACATACATAGATGAGAAAACTTATGGTAAGAACCATCTCATTAAAAAAAAAAGAAAAATTGGATTGGAATCCAAATAAGAGCAAACCGCCGCGCCCAAACCCCCCCACCCCATCCCCCCCCCCCCCACCCCAAAAAAAAAAAAAAAAAAAAAAAAAAAAAAAAAAAAACCAATACACGCACACACAGACACAGAGGATTGGCATGCATTCTGGTTGGCTCCACAGTGGAGCTCACACCTAAATATTAAAGTTTTATGTAAGCTTCTTAATGTTTTGGTTATACTGTTTTCAGATTAAGGAGATTCGAAGATCATTAGGACAATTGTCCGATAAGTTGTCCATCTACTGTTCCGATGCATCAATTTCAAGATATCTGAGGGCACGGAATGGGAATGTGAAGAAGGCCACTAAGATGCTGAAAGAAACCTTGAAATGGAGGTTTGAATACAAGCCAGAAGAGATTCGTTGGGTATGTCACTTCCTATGTGTGTTTTACTTGATTTAGGAAGTTCTGCATTTCCTATTTCTATTTGCTTATCTTATGTAATTTGGATAGCTGCGAAATGATTATTTCCTTGTCTCTTTCGGACCTTTTGTGTTAAGATTGATTTTTCTTCCAAGCCTATATGGTGTGTTGTATGTAAATAGGACCAGCCACATTTGATGGTTTCAATCCTTCTACAGTGGTTTCAATGAGCCTGATACTTTTATACACATATTTGATATAGTAAGATTTTACAATGTTGTTGCCTTTTCAGAAATATGAATTTTATAGTAAGGATAAGGAAAATACAGATAGATGTACCTGCACTGATTCATCAAGAACATGAGCAGTCAAAGTAAGCAAGGCCAATGATTTGCCCAACATTAGACGGTGCCTTTACAGTTTACCCAACATCCTAGTTTGCTCTCGAGTTAGAGATGGAATCTTGGGGTTGGGATAAACCCATACTTGTCTCGACTCACAGCTGCCGACCCTGTACGTGACCTGACCCTTGATGGGTTTAGGGTATGCTATACCAAACCTTCCCCCTGACTGTTACAAGTTGGGTTAGGTTTGATATTGGTTGTCCTTTACAATTTTATTATAAGATATTAAATATTTTTGCTTATTATTTTATATTATTTAAATTTGTAAATTTGTTATCAGTGGGGTGGAGAGGGCCAGGGGAGCGAGAACCTGAAGTCCCACCCCAAACCTGACTTGGGCCAAGACCAATAAACCCATACAGTCCCAAGACCTAACAAAACCTCTACCAAAGGCCCCCCTAATAGCGGCAATCTGGGTCACCCATTTAAACCAGTCTAATTGCCATCACACCGGCAAAATATACTCTTGAAGTAAAATCTCCATTGTATGGTCAAAATCTGTATACATTTTTTACTAATAAAGTTTCCAATTTAGATAAAATAAAAAGAAAAAAACCTCCATAACTCTAGTGATTTTTTGAGGATCTTCAAATCCTCTGTCATGGACTGCATCCTAACTTGAGTGACCTACACCATTGGCCCAGAGAAAGTCGCAGTCAATTCTCCATTGCCATTGTTGATCATTACCCAGATGCTGGATAGCCTTTGATTATAGGGGCATTCTTGATCCAATAGAAGATATGTAGTTGTAGACTTGTAGTCTCTCACAACGAAGTCAAACCCAATGGATATGGTGGGGACATGGATAGACATGTGAAAAATGAAGTATAAGATATGACAGAAATATTACCTATTTTGAAATTTCTTGGTATCATAGCTTGGAAACTTACATCAATGCCTTTCTAATGGGACTTGCGCAAAGGATATCATATGTACATGGGTTTTTAAGGGAAAAAAACTGTCAGAAAAGATCATCATCATCATTGTAGCCTCATCTATTGGCAACTTTGTGAGTTACACTTTCCCTCTTATCTCTATTTAAAGACATGTTCTCTGTAATTGCATGGTCTATCATGCCTTTTCTTACTACTTCATTCAAGGTCTTTATTGTTGTCCCCCTTTTTTAAGTTCCTAAAATTCATAACCTTTAAATACACAACATATAAGGGTTGTTTCCTTCTCTATTGGAGCGATCCATAAGTTTCTTTTATGAACTTGTTACTCATTAGTAATTTTATCCTTCTCGTAATTCCACAAATCTATCTTAGCATGCACATCAGCCCATGCACATTAGCTTCTTCTTGTTTATCCATTATTAATTGTTAAAATATTTCTAATTAATACACAGGTAACTGATTCATATGATATTCTGCTCCATGAGAGCACACTTTGGAATGTACCTCTTTTGATTTTTTGGTGTTCTGCTAGCGTGTCCTTTTCAACCACCTTATAGATGCTGTAGGTTCCATTTGAATTTCTGTACGATTTCTCCTCAAGGTAGGATTTCAGATTTCACACTTCCCTTTAAACTCTTGATTAATTAAATTGAAGTGCTGGAGCACAATTGATGAAAATAAAAGGCATTTGAATTATTGTTAAGCAACTGAGGAATTATTACACTCCATACTGGTAATATCCAATGTTGCCGTAGCCTTTGGGGCAGCTGTAGCACATAATTGATGATTTCTATATCTTCATGCAAGAATGACATCTTAGGTTGCATATTTTCCCTTGCAAAATTAGCATTCAGGAATTTGCAACTCCTCTCTTTTGATTTGTTATCTACTCCTAAAAGAATTGCTATAAGCTTAAAAAATAAGGAAAGAACATCTTTAACTCTCAAAATGGCAAAGATCCAGTTGCAAGTTGTTTAATAATCAGGTCCGCTAACAGCTGCTGTGCTGCCACACCCATTCTTTATGAAATAGGTAGATATTTATGTTGATATAGGATTCACTTCTCATGTTGCAGGAAGAGGTCGCCCACGAAGCTGAGACAGGAAAAATTTACAGATCAAATTATATAGACAAGTTTGGGCGGACTGTCCTTGTAATGCGACCTGGTTGCCAGGTTTTATCCAAAATCTGTGCCCTTAGCATCTCTTGTGTTATTGCCATGCGTACAGTAAACATAGCCAATTTTCAAAGTAACTAATACTATCCATTTTGGTACTATTGCCTTTATAACACTTTCCGGTTTCATGTTAAATTGCAGAATACGAAATCGACGAAGGGGCAAATTAGTTACTTAGTATATTGTATGGAGAATGCCATCTTGAATCTGCCGTCAGAGCAGGAACAGATGGTCTGGCTCATTGATTTCCAGGGCTTTAACATGTCAAATATATCAGTGAAGGTGACACGTGAAACAGCTCATGTGTTACAAGGCCACTATCCTGAGCGGCTGGGTCTGGCGATCTTATACAATCCACCGAAGTTCTTTGAATCTTTCTGGACGGTGTGTTTGCATTCTCTAAGGAGCGAAACTGAGAAGTTCTGAATAGGATTAAAAATATGGTTTTTAATGAATTTCCAAGCACTTGGATTTATTCAATTATATGCATTCAGCAACTGCCATCTTTGTTGGAGAGAAACAACATTTTAGTTTTCAACCAGGAATAATACTTATGCAGCCCATCCTTATTGAGAAAGAAAGATGATATTTCATCAGTTTAAAGCTGTACAAATTAAAGTTAAGTATGTACTAAGGGAAACCAACAAGGCAACGAGAGCCCAAAATACACTAAATCCAACTGTAGAATGTGGACCATTTTTCAGTAATTTAGTCCATCCAGCTGGATGGGCTGCATCATGCATGATTCATGGGATGGAACATGCCCTGTTATCTTTACTCTTGTAATATTCTGTCTGCTATTGATTTGAAAATGGACAATAACCAACAGTGGTCGTTTGACAAGAGCCTATGGCAGAGTGGAAGGTGCTCACTTTTGCAACCTTGAGGTTGTGATTTCTAGTCATGTTACCAATCATGGGGAAAAAACAATGGTCCAATTTTATCAGGGAAATTTAGGTGGTGAAGACCTTTCAGTGGGTTTGGAATTTCAATGTTTTTTCTTGCTGATGTGATGGTTGTGTGTAAAACATATGGCAGGTGGTGAAACCCTTTCTAGAGCCCAAGACTTACAAGAAAGTGAAGTTTGTCTATTCTGATGACCTCGGCACCAAGAAGATAATGGAAGACCTCTTTGACATGGAGAAACTAGAGAGTGCTTTTGGGGGTCTTAATCAGACAGGTTTCAATATTAATGATTATGCTGAAAGGATGAGAGAAGATGACAAAAGGATGCCCTTATTTTGGGCAGGTGCTGCATCACTCTCTGGGCCACCCCCTGTGACCGCCCCTTGTTTCAATACAAATAATTCTGAGTCTGGTTCTGATGATTCTGATAAAGAGCATGCAGAGAACTCTTCTCCTCTAGAGCTTTCTTCAAACCACTCATCTGATGTTAACTTACTGGAGCTCAGTGGTGTCAGGAATGGTGCAATGGGAATAGATTCTGGTGTGGGAAAGATAAACCTGGAGCCCAACTGTAATGACAAGGCAGCTGACTCCTAACACCCGTTCAAATATCTGAAAGTGATTTTTACCTCTTATAAAACAATTTGAGAAAAATCTCTTTTCTTGGTCAACTGTGAACATCAATTTTCAGAAATCTGAACAAAATTGGATCCATATCCATGCTATTCTGCTTAGCAGATGGAAGTGGTGCATGATTCACAAAGCTTCTTAATGAAATGTTTGTTGTTTGCTTTTATCATTGGCATGTATGAAGTATGCAATGTTTTTGTTGACTGTTTTTCAGAACTCCATTAACTTACACTCACCTACTATATTGGGCTCCTTTTTAACTTTTACATGAAAGAGGATACAAAATGTATTCTTGTGGAACGACATTATGGTCTCTGCTTGGTTTGGAAAAAAAAGACAGGTTTTTTTGTACCTGGAATATTTTGATCAAGTTGCCATGGTAATAGTTTGTTCTCATGTTCAGTTTTACTTGTTACTATTTGATTCTGAAATATTTTGGTTTATAATTGAATAGTTTTGAAACTCATGGAATCAAATTCAAGTGGTCAGTTTTTAGTATTGAGTCAACTAAGTGAGTTAAGTTACATTTGACGTGGTGTAACCATCCTAAATGAGAAAAGGATATTTCTGATTTTCTTAGGGGCATTTTTGGTGCTTTATTTCAATTTACCAAGATGGAAAGTATTTTTAAGTGTTTATTTTGATTTGTGAACATGGAAAATTATCCCAACCCATGTCTTGAAATTGACCCAAGATGGTCACAAAACACCTATTAATTTGTATGATGGGCATGGCACCATGAGGTGTGCATGTATGTGAAATGTTTTTGTTATTGTGTTCGAACTCAAGTTCCATTCTCTTGACTTTATTGAGCTCCTGAATTTACTGTAGATTCTCAATACTTTGCAGAGCACACCTAGATTCCATTTGTTCCTTGAAAATCTTGATTAAGTAGCCATGATAGTGAAAATGAAGGCTCATGTAGACAGTTCAACATAACTATTTGATTTGAGGTGTTTTGGGTTGTCATTGCATTGTTCTAAAACTTGTTGAATCCATTCTACTTGTTTAATTTCTTATTCAAACTTACTCCAGGGATAAGGATATTAGATTTTTGTTCAGGGTTGTGCTTGTGTTCATTTTGATTTGAACTTTGAAATGTCAATTAAGTCTTGAAGTTAATCTGATATGTTTGCAAAATGCATCTATTCTTTCATGAATATTTTTGTTTGTTTGTCTTTATTTCCCCTTGGGTTGGCTCCTGCATCACACTATCTTCTGATTCGTCCAAAGGTGGACTCTTTCTGATCTTCGCATTTATATTTTTAACAAATTATGTTCTTGAAACAATTGCAAACTCACGCCACCAATTCTGGGTAAGTTCAATAGTCTTATTATTTTTTTTTTCT
This sequence comes from Persea americana, assembly GCA_029852735.1. NCBI lineage: Eukaryota > Viridiplantae > Streptophyta > Magnoliopsida > Laurales > Lauraceae > Persea > Persea americana. Next base: position 57,073,011 of record CM056812.1, read on the forward strand.
GTTATAATTTACTATTATTTTAGAGGGTTAAACCTTCATTACCATATGAATTTGATCAGCTACATGTGGCCAACAATTAGGATTGGATTACAATTTGTTTTAGGTGTGAGTTGATTTGCTAATGAGATAGCGAACTAGCTGGCTCTGCAAGTGGTGAATAGGCCATCCCTGTGTTGTTGTTCTTTGATGTAGTTTTCTATTGGGTTTTGTTTTGAAAGGCCTCATTAAAGATGATGACTGTTTGATGCTTCACAGTTTGAAATTTTCTTATATGAATGTAAGTATAGCAGGACTTTTAACATAATTGGTTGGTTGCTTGAAAAGTATCCAAATAGCTAAGAGTTTCTCTAATAAATATAAATATATCCGTCAATTAGTTAATTAATGTAGAGATTTAAAAAACACAGGCATTCAAATGCACCAAGCTGTATATTTGTCAATTTGTCAACACCCTCCATTTCTGTAATCCATCGTTGTGATAACTCTGAGTTTTCAGATTCCATAATCTCCTTACATTGATATCTTGACAAAATTCAATGTCTTTTGATATATCATTCTGAAAAACAAATATATTATATTAGCATTAAAAAAAAAAAGAAAACAAACTTTAAAATTGAAAGAGATCTTCTTAGCCCAAAATATCCCTCAAAATATTTCATGAAATATACTCACGTAATGCCAATATAGTGGCTATAAACCTATCCCATTCAGAATCTTAATTGGAGTTACATGGGTCAATGTCAGAAGTTGCCATATACCTAAATTTTGAGAAATTTTTCCTATACCATCCAATCCCAAAGTGAGAGCTTTTGTGGCCAAAATGAGAGAACACCTCATACCCTTCTTCTTTCTCCCATTCTCCTATCCTCTTTCCTTGTCGTTCTCGATCTCTGTCCACATTATAAAAGGGATGTAAATGACCAGTTTTGGTGCCTTGCTGATAGAAATCCTTCTATCTTTTGCTGGCAGTCATCCAAGTCCAACTGCTCATGCCATGCCACACATGAAAACGAAGTCCAATAACGTGAACCATTCATAGCCCAGAAATCGTAGGCCCATAAAATGGGCCTGATGGGGTTGGATCTTAACTCTTAAGGTCCCTTGTTTGAAACAATATGGACTCTACCCTAAGCTGTGTCCCGGGGCCTGCTAACCCAAGACTGGTCCGAAATAGCTTGGGCCCTAATCTGTTCTACTTCCTTGCTCTGTGACAGCTGGTGCCATTTATAGAATTTGCGAATATGCTGTTGTAATTTGAGTATCTGGTGATACATCATTGCCTCTTCATTTTAATTCCGTCATGTCTCCAAAATAATAGCGTTAACATGAATTGGCAACCACAATGATTTTTGTGTTGAATTTTTATAAGAATGACAGCTTTGCCCTTACACCCATTAAATATAAATATGTTATCGAGGTCCCGATGCTCTTTCTCTCAATAACTTTCTAATGCACATGAAATCTAATAATGTATTTTGAAACATTAAAAAATCTAATGGTGGGTTGTGGATGGATTGAGTTAGTTAATTATAGTCAATTATAAATATAGGTGTTGATTGTCATTATGATCAATTTTGATTAATGATGTAGGCCTTGTATTGATAAAAATTGATTTATATAGGAGTACTCTCTCATAGTAAATGTATTATAGTAACCATTAATGTTACAAGCTTTAGAGTAAAATAAGTGAAAGTTTTTGAATTTTTGCATATAGAGAAAAATAGATGGACAAGAATGTCATCTCACTCCTTGACAGGATATATATAAAAAGCTCTATTTTTTTTTTCTCTCGTTTTCCTTTCTTTTTTCTCTTAGCCAACCAAGGAGATGAGAGACCCCAACCAGTGTCCCGGAGGAGGAAGCCTGCTCTTGTACGAAGAGGTACCTAGGGTTCGACCTAATTGAGCCTTGGGTTGTGAGATTTAGATAATTAAGTTGTATTCATGGTTCAAATGTCACGTGTTGTCTTTATCCCGCGACGTCGCCTCTCACCCATTCACCAACCATATGGGGAGCCATTGCAAAGTCTACTCCAAAGTCGTCCACGTACACACAATGACACAAACATACACAAGCAAGTATGCAAGTGGGCTTCTATAATCCATTCTTGGTGTTTGACCATCTCTATCAAGTCCTCCACCATGATCAAAGTTGCCCACTCGAGAGTAAGAGAGATATCCTCGGAAGTGACAACTGAGTTGTTGAATCTTTGACCATTTCACAGTCTCCTCCGACCTCTTTCACACTTCATCAGAACTTAGTCGACCATATCCTAAGAATTGGCTCGATTCATTTGAGAGGATGGGGTTACTCTATCTTGAACAGTTCTATTCATAATCTAATACTGTTCAAGCCATGGTGTACTTGAGTTTTTATCTTTTGTGCCTGTTAAGTCACAATGGACTGGACCTCACTGAACCGGCAGTTGAACACTTGACCTAGGGCTGGGTCGCACCCTGTCAGCTGGCTGGGTCAGCCCGAATTAAGACCACTTTAATCTGATTCATCTCTGTCCCAATAGCTGAATTAAGCCAGGCCATGGCCTCAGCACCTGTATAAAAACCCAGCAAAGGATTGCAAATCCCACAGTCCGTACCTGAAATACATAACATAGATGAGCTTCCAACTTCTTTGCTGGATCCTAAATAGATTAAAACCGTGGGCTTGTCAAACTTCACAATGGCAAGTTGCAAAAAGGTACAACACAAGTATACAGCTGGAACCTCGATCTGAGATTTGAGTATCTTGATAAGATTATAAGTAATTTAAAAAAAAAAACAAAAACAAATGAAAAAATTATCCATAAAAGGAAAATAAGAATCTCTCTTCTCACTATTGGCCAGCTTCATGATTGTGAAAGGATATGACTTTGTGTTGGGCGTCAATCAAGGATTTATCTCAACATGTGACCACATAATTAAGCCGTCTGCAAGATTACCCCAGCTGTTCATCAGTGAGTCTTGATCTCAAACTCCTTCTCAGTTTTTTTAGATTTATGGTTGCTGTCCTGTTAGGCGGACTAAGTATTGTGACTTGGCAGAAAATTTAAAAAAATCATTAAAAAAACAGTATAGACACAGCGTCCTACAGTTGTGAGATAGTCTTTTGTGGTGAAGGGGATGTCTGAACTGTACTAGATCAGCAGCCCAACCCAGTTGTGTGGCCCCATGTCATGTATCATGTGCATGGTGATAGACCAGATACGATGATATAATTGTGTTGATAATGCGTCCATCTCAGCGGCGGCTCCGGCTCCGGTAGAAATCTTAAGTCCAAGGAAGGGGTCCAACTTCTTGAAAATATGAGGTGCTCAAAATCAAAGTCCTCACGAATGGAGATCCCCAAAAACCAACTTGGATAGGAGTTGGCTCCATTGCAAGATTGGGCACGTAATAAATAACAAGAATAACAAAATCCTTTATCATATTAATAATAAAAAATTTATAAGTGATGAGGGGCTCGGATTTTCAACTGTGGGTTCCATTCCTCCCCTTGGATTTCTCAAAGTGAGAGCCTTGGAGGATCCGAGTTCATTGACTAAGCATGGCATAGACTACAAAATGATTCAATAATGATAACTTAATTGAATTAAGATCACAGTACGTACTTATTGCTGGAAGACCATGCATGTATTAGGAATAGTGTATAAGCACTAGGGCTGTCAATCGTGTCGTGTTAACGAATTCGGGTTATGGGTTAACGAATTCGTGTTAAAATCACCTCAACCCATATACGACCCGTTAACTTAAACGGGTCAAAAGATCCAACCCCAACACGACTCGTTAATGTAACAGGTTATACGACCCAACCTGTTAAGTAATTAAATTATTTCAAAAATTAGAAGAAAATCTATACAAAAGTATATAAGAAGAAAATTTTATAAGGTACATGAACTATAAGTGAGGATCTTGAGTAGATCCAACCTAAAATCCCACTATAAAACAATAAATTTCAATTTCTTCTTATGAATATAAATTAATTCTAACTACACTTAGGGACTAAAAAAAATTAAATAACGGGTTGTTAACAGGTTTCTGGTGTAATTCGTACACGACCCGTTAACTTAACGTGTTAATGGGTTTGACCCATTAAGAGCCCACCCGAACCCGTTAATATCGTGTGGGTTCGTGTCGTATTAACGGGTCATGTGGCATTTTGACAGTCTTAATAAGCGCAATAGATCTGAGTGGCCCATGATTGCTAAAGGAAGCAGTAATACACATAGAAATCACTGAAATCTTCTCCAGCGAGCATCAGACGTCCAGCTCGTGGGGCTCACCTTATATCAGTTTGGGCCCTCCATAGTTCACACTTTCATCCCATGTGGACCTGCACCGAGCACAATTTCTCTCTTATCAAAACTTTGAATCTCAAAGGAATCTACGATTAAAAGATTATTGATTAAAAGATTATCATATTGTAAGGTGGTTAAATCAAGGGCTAAGATCATTCTAAGGGGCTGGTTTTTCCTAATTCTAATCCGCAAAAAGACCTTTGCATCGACCCCAAACCCGTTTGACAATTTACTAGGTTAGTAAAAGTAAAGTAAAGCATCTATTTCTTCATACAAAAGATAACATCAAAAGTATATATCTTCAAAATCCCCCTTTTTTTTTCAAAAGAAAGTAAAAAACATCTTTTCTCCACTAAATAAGCAAAAATACCCACTTTTTACACAAAAAGTAAAAAAAATAAAATTTTCATACTAATCTACTAAAGACAAAATACTATTATAATTTTTTTTATATTTTATTCTCTCGTAATTTAATATTTTATGCTGCTTTCACTTTAATAGTAAATTGTCAGCCGGGAGGAAGATTCCCTACCCATGCACGAACGAACGTCTCACTCAAATATACAGAGGACAAATCAAGCCACCAACAACGACTTCATCCATCCAGTGCATTTTGTACACAACCAATTCAAAGACGCCACGTTCGAAAGTCAACTCCACTCATCTACTGATTTCACGTTTATCATCAATTTTTAGACCCTTACCACACTAGCGAGCTCACAAAAAAAAACACACTCCCAAGTCCCATCTCATCTGCCTATAAATACCAATACCTCTTCTTTCATCTTATATCCCAACTCCAATCTAATGGTACTTGGATTATAAAACAAAAGTAAGCTTAGTAACATTACATACATTCCTTCCTTTTCATTTTCTTCTTCTTGTTCTTTCTTCTATCTATGGAGAGTTTGTGTAGCCATGTTACTCTTGCTTTCTTGGTCCTGCTTGCCTTGTCCACAAGCTGTGTTCATGGCCAAGGCACGCGTGTCGGGTTCTACTCGTCTTCTTGCCCGCGAGCAGAATCTATAGTCCGTAGCACTGTTCAGAGTCATTTCCAGTCGGACGCGACGATTGCTCCGGGATTGCTTAGAATGCATTTCCATGACTGCTTTGTCCAAGGGTGTGATGGAAGCATTCTTATTGATGGGGCAAACACTGAGAAGACTGCAGGACCAAATCTTAACTTGAGAGGTTATGATGTGATCGATGATGCCAAGACTCAGCTTGAAGCGGCTTGCCCTGGTGTGGTCTCTTGTGCTGATATTCTAGCACTTGCTGCGCGGGACTCTGTGGTTCTGGTAATCATTTCATGCAAAATTAGCAGCAGATTTCGTTCTCTAGTATACATAAATGAAATGTTATATCATAATGAAGCCGGCTTCATAATTCATATAGTTGGGCCCAATATGACTAGGACGTCCAAGGCTTTGATGATGATGATGATAATAATGAATGAAAATGAAACCATCGTAAGGGTTTGGTCAAGCTCTTTGATTGCTTCATATAAAAAAATTTAGAAAAGGCTGGGCCCTGCGCTTGGGTTTGAGCAGTAATGTTGGGTATGGGGTTCATGGGATTTGACCGGAGTAGTTTTTATTTCAAAATTCTGATTAAAGCATCATCATAATCATAATCAAAGTTTTGTCTCAACTATGTTGGAATAAATGAATTTGAAATAAGCTAATTCATATGCTTTGTGTCATTTCCTGCAGACCAATGGAGCAAGCTGGAATGTGCCTACCGGTCGCCGGGACGGGCGAGTATCATCGGCTTCGGACACCAACAATCTACCAGGTTTCACCGACTCCATTGATGTACAGAAGAAGAAGTTCTCCGACAAAGGCCTCAACACTCAGGATCTAGTCACACTCGTTGGTAATAACCATAACTCTAATTCAAATCTAGTAATTCAAATTTGTTCAGAATTCTTATTAAAACAGTTGAAACAACATTTTATCATCAAAACTAATAGAATATCATTGCATATTTCTCTCAAATCATGTTACCTGATTCTAATTCAAGTTCAATTGAGAACCAGGGGGGCACACGATTGGAACAACAGCATGCCAATTCTTCAGATACAGACTCTACAATTTCACAACAACAGGAAATGGGGCTGACCCAAGCATCAACCCTACCTTCCTTACTCAGTTGCAAGCTCTTTGCCCGGCCAACGGTGACGGGAGCAGGCGCGTGGCACTGGACACTGGCAGCGTTGGCTCCTTCGACGTCTCCTTCTTCACCAACTTGGGGAACGGGCGAGGGGTGCTTGAGTCTGATCAGAAGCTATGGACTGATGCGTCGACGAAGACTTACGTGCAACGCTACTCTGGGGTCATTCGGGGTTTGCTGGGCTTGAAATTCAACATCGAGTTTGGACGGGCAATGGTGAAGATGGGCAACATTGGTGTCAAGACAGGCACTGATGGCGAGATTCGAAAGCGCTGCTCTGCTTTCAACTAGGAAAAAAGTGTAATGGATATGGAATAATCAATATACTGTTTTGGAAATCAAAGATGATTTGAGAGTTTTGAAGCTACGTGTAACAAGATAATGAAATTATCTTGTGTTCTTCTTCATTATGTACAACAGATTTCTGTTTCAGCTATCTAAAAACCTTGGATCAATCGGCTAATAGTTTTCAGAGAAGCTGAAATCCAATGTATGAGTAATTGCAACTTCCCATGAATCTTCTAAGGCTTGTTGGCTTATTTTAGTGTGCCACTTTTTACTATTTTGGATGCTCATGACTTTTGATCCAACCAGAGATTCCTTTAATAAGGAGTATGGACAATGCATAAGTAATATCTCAACCTGTTAAAAAAAAGTTGGACTTCAATAATCATGTTTAGATGGTTCACAATGAAGAAATGCTTGCAATTTCCTTTTCGAGAAATGCTACAGAGCCCGACTCATAGCCGGACTCAGGGCCCGATGCCAAGCTGTATACAGCTTGGCATCGGGCCCTGAGTTCGGCTATAAGTCAGGCTCCGTAGCATTTCTCTTTTCTTATGGATAGGAAGTACAGTGGAGCTTCCCTAACATGTATGGTAATGGTTGGTTGCCTATGAAGGGTTTTGATTTTTCATTCTTTTGTGTTGATCAGGTATGCAACACATGCTACACATGGAAATGAAGTACAATAATACATACCTTTCCTGGCCCAGAAATTGTGGGCCTGCCAAGTGGAAATTCTTATCTTTTCAATTTTTTGGCACTTGCACAGAAATAGTAATACACTGTGCCATGCACTGAAGGCCACATAAGTTCAAAGATGAATATTACATAGCTTTAAATAGGGTTAATTCCATACTCCACAAAGATATATAAATAAAATCATCCAATAACCAATACTTCTCCAAGGATCAGTGGATAGTGGGTACCCCTCCCATCCTCCGAATCTTCTATCATATCAATAAGAAATAATGCATTAAATTTCAGACACTCTCCCTCCATCATTGTACCCCTCTTCATCATCACTTTCTACGTTTTCAGTTTTTCCTGTCCATCAGCTCCTGGACAATGATGAGATTCTGCCTATCTTCTATCACGTGAATATGAGAAAATAAATCAGTCATTCACTTTCTCTATATTCTTATCATTACCTTCACCTGCGCTCTCATGGTAATCAAGTAGGGCCGATGTCCCCTCGATGAATGCATGGCTGCATGTAATGGCTTGCATAATTATGTTATAGTTTTAAATGAATGGTACTTTGGGTATTTTAAAAAAATTGAGTGAAAAAGTAATTAGGAAGTACCTTAAAATGGCTGGATGTCTTTAATTGAAAATTTTATTGTAAAACTTAGGGACTAATTTAAAAAAATTTAAAAACTTTTGTTCTTTTTTGAAATAAGGTAAAAACTTAAGACCTTATTTAAAATTTTCTCTCACTATTATATTTTGAGAATACTAAATGCAGTCCTACAAGATCAAATCTTTTTACTTGAAAACAGAAAACAGGAAAAAAAGTAGTAAAAGATTAAGAGAGGGCCTTCCAGAATTTTTGCAGATTTCCTTGCATGTATCAAGGAGTTGAATCAGTGATTGGAAATGTGACATGGTTTCTTACTTCATATGCACACATTCTTTGATTTTAGGAGGATACGAGATTTTAAAATACTGTTATCTTGTCACTCATAAACCTTCCCCTATTCATTCTTTTATGTTGGTGTCAGGCATACAACAAGACATGCCAGGCATGAAAATCATATCCAATAATGTGCACCATTCATGGCCCAGAATCAGGGGCATCAAGAATCTAATATATTGAGTGTAGCATCTCAATCACACTTCCAAAACACTGTACTAAAAAACTTCAAGGAAAGAAAATCTTCAGATCATCAATAACTAGAGAGAAAAATAGGATGATGTGAGATTATACAAATCGAATTAGTCAGTAGACTATAAGGGGCCAAATGGGATTGGTGTTAGGGTCACTTGTTTGTAAATCTGGACTTTACCCAAGGGTGTGCCCTGCCCTTGTAGGCTAGTAATTAGTGCCCAACAATGGTCCGAAAGGGCCTGGGCCAGAATCTGTTCCACTTCCTTGCTCTGCATAGCTGGCGTCAGTGAATGAGTCGGGTTGGTCTTATCCCATCCTGCTTAACCTGGTTTGGAGCTGGATATGAACCAAGGGACTGGTTAAAGGATAGGGGATTATGCTTCTCAAAGTTTCAAAGTGTTACGATGATATAATTTTCTTGTTTTTTGTCTCTCCTTTTTAAATAAACTTCGCGCGGGAACGGCTGGGATCCACGAGAGAAAGGCCCACATGAACTATATGCAGATGACCCAGAGATGTCCATCAGTGGGCCTTGATCTCAAATTCTCTTCAGTTTTTTAAATTTATGGTTCATGTCCTGCTTGGCGGACCCATGGGGCTCGACGACTTGGTCTTGAGTAAAAATAAAAATAAAAAATAAATCTTTTCGGCAAAATTCATGTTACTGCATTAGCTCTTTGGATTGTGGCCCATCTCATATTAGGGGCCAGTGGCCACCTATGGTGAAGGCTAAAAGAAAAAAAAAACTCATTTCTCCTCCAAAATAGAATTGGGTGGAAACTAAGAAGGGATCAAGGATAAAATGAGGAACCTTGGTTATGAACATTAGTACCAAGGTTCATAATAATATAAATTAATAAATTGGTCATGAAGCCTAAGTTTTACTTAAGGCAAGCACGATTTCACTCACCTGTTTAAAGCCATTTAGTACATTCGGAACAATGTTCTAATTTCAAAAAATGAGTACCACATTGTAAATTTTAAAGATGAGTCATATGTACACAATTACAAAAAATGTTGCTTCACTTGTAATTCCTAAATATGGATAACAAAGTCCTGATCACAAAAGGTGGATCCATGTGTACCACCTTCCAATTTGTTATAATGGGCCCCATATTTACTTTCATAAAAGGCGCACTATAAGTCCTATAAAAGTAGCCCCACATTGTAAATTATATGAATATAAGCCCCATGTTTTATTTTTGAAGGTGGTAATACATTGTAATTTCTACATGTGGGCCTCATACACGATAATAATAGAGTGCGTCAACAATAAAAGGGGGGGGGGGGACTCATATTGTAAAACTAAAGATTCTCTTACTTCCATTCATTGGATAACAACTAATAAAGTTACAAAGTAAGTTTCATACGACATATTCTCACCAAAGTATAATTTCGGCCCAACCCGACCTCAGCAAAATCTCAGAAACAACACGAACGGCACCACCAAATAATAGACCTGATCTGGCTTGGCCATAGGCCAAAATGTCATCGTCCCACCATTAGGACTAAATATCAGATCTGGCTTGAGCACATAGGCCTAAAAGCGCAGCTCAGATCCGGTCAAATACAGACCATGCTCGCATGAGAATTGGGTTGCATTGGCCCACGATACTTTGTGATAGGAATGAAGATTTGACCAGCAACCCCTAAACCCTCCTACCAACTTTGAAAAGGCTGAATCAAGTGGGCCAACAAACCAGGACAAAATTTGGAAATTTAGAGGGGGAAAAAAAAAGCATCCCAAAGATTCCTGTCAGACGCACCACTAATTGATGGATTTTTTAATGCAAGTTGCAGAAAATAAGAATTTTTATTGAAAGTTAATATAATCATCTTTAGTCTTTAGTATAAGAAACAAAAGAGAGAAAAGGAATGGTGTACATGCATGTCACAGGTATTGAATGTTCCCCTCATTTCTGCATCCTCAATTCTACCCGCCTGCACAATCAATATCATCAAATAGTGAAGTCGTCTTTCCAAGATGTTACATTTACACGTGATTCATTTCTCACTAATATTAGATTCAAGGTAAGAGACTAAGAGTTCTTGTGCCCGTGCATGTGTACAAGTACTTTGAAAACATGGGCTACAGCCAACTAGGGCAAAACGTCCAATCCAAAAGACTATAAAATAACATCAACATCTTCAGTCAACATCCAGTTTAAACCATTGGTGCTACATGATGCTGGTTAGCTGAAGGGCCAAGCATTTGTGGATTGGTAGCAATCATTAGATAAATGGATTGTGCAGTATTTTCAATTTGATTAGCGTTTGGTTAGTACCTCTTGTATCAATTTGAATACAGCAGGGACCTCCCAAGCATCTTTATAGATAGTAGCTGCAAGTCCAAGGCAAATTTTAAAGACTCCAGGTATACTTTTCATGAAACCACCGTCAGGAGAGGGTGGTTTCATGAATAATAATATATTTCAAACTCTAAAAATCAAATAATAATAGAAAAAAAATGCGCCTACTTAATTGAAAAATGATCTACTCAGACAATAATAATAAAGCAGAATTAAGCATTACACCCTACGGAAAACAGTGTGAAGTATGAAACCAGTATGCCAGATTTTATATTTTCAATCAAATCATTTATTGTAACACCAAAGCACCATTAATTAAAAATTTATAATACCTCTCCGTTGAAAACACAGTCAGACTGTTTGCATCCGTCATCTACACCTTTTAGAACCTGAAAAACCAAAATGAGAAAATCACCAAATTACATGTACTTCGTGTACTGAATTCCTACATAGCTAGGATGTTCAAAATCCATTGAAAGTAATCCTTTAAAAGGAGTAAAGAAGAAACAAAATCCATGAAATTTTGACAACACTGATGGCAATTATGACAACCTTTTCTAAAAGACCAAGGTCAGGAAGTCTATATCTGAATAGTTAAGACTCAACGTCGATGGCATTGCACCATAACCGATAATGTTATTGACATCATGGAGTTATAGTCTCAATACCAAAATACATTCATCAGTACTGAATAAACTGTAGGGAAAAACAATGATTTAAATCTGAAAAACTTTGATCAACTAAGATCCTCCATATCAAATCATTGAGAGATGTAAAGCGTAAACATACCTTGATCCATAGAATGATATTGTTCACAGGTTGTTGATCTTCCAATCCAATATGGCTATTCAGAGAAACCCTCTTGATTCTTTCTCATGATGGGATGTCAGAGAGAATAGGAACTCACAATATGAATTGGGGACCATAACCCTAATATATAATAATAAGATTATCATAAGTTTGCTATTTCTAATTTGGCCCCTCATCAAATTAGATATAGCATTCTGGTATCTCCACATTAATCTCATGACAATTATACCCTTAAGACTTAGAATTTTAAGTCTTAATTAGATCACTTTAATTTAGGCTTAACCAAAGATCGATAGCATAACACATTTAATATTTACATGTGTGGCCCCACATGATGGAATTTTCCAACAATCTCCCACTGGACCATATATGTAACTTAACAAATGTGTATGACTGTATGAGCTCCAAAAGTTTGCTATCATAATTTTAGGATATATCCGAACAATCTCGTCCATTGATTATGCCGGTATAGGATCAAAGCGGTTTTCGTCATTTTGTTTTTAACATGACTAAACCCATCAATGGTCACGTACACCAACATAACCAAATGACATAGATCAATCATGGATGCGTAGCATGGAAAGTACTTGCAATGTGATCTATATATGTCTATTTCCAACTGGTCCTACTGTATTCCTTAGTGAGATCAATATTTAACACAATGTAACAGAGTGAAATGAACTGAATACTTTATTTCCGATCAGAAAAATATCCAAATACATAAATGCATAAGTATGTTCAAAATCAAATATAAAGCAATAAAATGATACAAACTCCCACTATAATGTAATATCCTCACACAAAATAACACCCATATGAGCGGTGTGCTCATGAAAGACCTTGGGTGGTAATCCCTTTGTAAGCGGATCCGCAATCATGGAGTTTGTCCCAATGTGCTTTATGGATATCTGTCCATCCTGTATTCTCTCCTTCACAACTAGGAACTTAATGACAATATGTTTTAATCTAATTGAACTCCTGTTGTTGTTGGAATATAGTACTGCTGACTTATTGTCACAATATAGTTTGAGTGGTCTTTCAATACCCTCCAGAATTCGCAGCCCAGTGACAAAATTCCGCAGCCATATTCTATGGTTGGATGCCTCATAGCATGCTACAAACTCTGCTACCATGGTGGAATTAGTTACGAGTGTCTGTTTGGTACTCCTCCAAAATATAGCTCCACCAGCTAACAGGTAGATATAGCATGATATGAATTTCATACTGTCTTGGCATCCAGTGTAATCGGAGTCGGAATACCCTATGATCTCCAACTGATCCGATCTCCTATATGTGAGCATATGATCTTTTGTTCTCTGTAAATACCTCATAATCCGCTTAGTTACTTTCCAATGATCCATCCCAGGATTGCTTAAATATCTGCCTAACATACCAACAATGTACGCAATATCCGGACGCGTACACACCATAGCATACATTAGACTCCATACAGCTGATGCATAGGGAATCTTCTGCATTTCCTTAACTTCAAGGTTAGTTCTAGGGCATTGATTGAGACTGAACTTGTCTCCCTTAGAGACAGGGGTGTCACCTGGTTTGCTGTCATGCATGCCAAACCTTTTGAGCACTTTATCGATATAGCTTCTTTGTGATAATCCAAGAATACCCCGAGAGCGATCTCGTTATATCAGGATCCCTAAGACAAAAGAGGCGTCACCAAGATCTTTCATCTCAAATTTCTTTGATAGAAATCTTTTAGTTTCATGCAACATGCCTATATCATTTGTGGCAAGCAATATGTCATCGACATACAAAATCAGGAATATGTGCTTACTTCCACTGAATTTGTGATACACACTATTATCAACAGCGTTTGTCTCAAAACCAAACGAGATAATCACTTGATGAAACTTGTGATACCATTGACGAGAAGCTTGCTTGAGTCCATAGATGGACTTTGTCAATTTACAGACCATATTCTTTGGGTCTCCTGACTCAAAGTTTTCTGGCTGCACCATATAAATTGTTTCGTCAATGTCACCATTGATAAACGCTGTCTTGACATCCATTTGACGAAGCTCAAGATCAAAATGTGCAACAAGTGCCATGATTATCCTAAAAGAGTCTTTCGATGAAACCGGAGAGAAAGTCTCTTTAAAGTCAATCCCTTCCTTTTGAGTAAAGCCTTTAGCTACAAGACGAGCCTTATACCTCTCCACATTACCATTCGAATTCCTTTTGGTTTTAAAAATCCATTTACAACCAATGGGCTTCGCACCTTCTGGTAATGGGACAAGTTCCCAAACTTTATTGTCTTGCATAGACTTATACTCCTCATTCATGGCATCAATCCACTTCTAAGAATTGGAACCTTGTATGGCTTGATGGAAGTTGATTGGATCATTTTCCACCATTCCTGTTTCTTCCTTATGTTTTTGGAGAAATACGAAAAAATCGTCCGGAATAGCATTTCTCCTTTCTCTAGTGGATCGCCTTAATGGCACTGGTTCTTGAAGTTGTTGAGTTTGTTCCTCAGGAACAATTATTTCATCTTGAATGGGGGTTTGATTAACATTGTCTTATTGAGGATCCGGATTCGCTTCTTGATCATTGACAGGTATAGAAACCTACACATTGTCAAAAGCAATAGTGGGAATTGAAACCGATTCTTCCTCAAAGACAATGTCTCTAACCTTATTTCTCCCCCCAAACTCAACATTCTCAAAAAATGTTGCAGTTCCCGTCTAAAAAATTGACCTTAAGTGTGGGATCATACAACTTATAGCCCCTAGATCGCTCAGAGTAGCCAATGAAGTAGCTGCTCACAGTTTTGGAGTCCAATTTCTTTTCATGTGGCCTGTAAGGCCTTGCCTCAGTAGGACATCCTCAAATGTGAAAATGTTTTAGACTAGGCTTTCTACCTGTCCAAAGCTCATAAGGTGTTTTTGCAGCTGCTTTAGTTGGCACTCTATTCAGAATGTAAGCTGTTGTTTTGAGTGCTTCGCCCTAGAGTGACTCTGGTGGAGAGGAATGACTAATCATACTCCGTACTATATCCTTAAGAGTCCGGTTTCGCCTTTCAGCTACACCATTCATGCTAGGTGACCCTGGCATGGTGTACTGTGGGACGATTCCACATTCCTCTAGGAATTTATCAAACGGTCTTGGACGTTGTTCACCTGAACCGTCATATCTGCCGTAGTATTCACCACTACGGTCAGACCTGACACTTTTAATTTTTTTATTGAGTTGGTTCTCAACTTCAGCTTTAAATGTTTTGAACACGTCCAAAGACTGTGATATCTCATGAATAAGAAATAGGTACACATAGCGAGAGTAATCGTCTATGAATGATATGAAATACTGTTGGCCATTCCAGGAAGCCGTAGGGAATGGTCCACAGATATTTGTGTGTATCAATTCTAAAACGTCTTTAGTTCTATTAGCACCTAATTTCTTCATTTTGGTCTGTTTTCCCTTGATGCAAGCAATACAACATCAAAATCTGTAAAGTCAAGGGAATCTAAAATCCCATCAGACACAAGTCGCTCAACTCTAGTCTTAAAGATGTGACCTAAGCGTTTGTGCCATAATGAGGCTGAATTATCGTTATTCAGTTTGCATTTAGTGCCTCGTGATTCCACATGCAAGGACTCATTATAAGCAACAATTGTATCAAGCAAATATAAGTTGTCATATACACATAAAAAACTAGTTCCAACAACATTTGAATTTATAGATAAACTGAATCGATTGTTTCCAAATGAACAAAAATAACCAAACTTGTCCAATAAAGAAACTGAAATCAAATTCTGTCTAAAAGACGGTACAATAAAAGTATCTAATAGATCCAAATAATAACCAATTTTTAATAACAACCTAAAATGCCCTATTGCCTCTACTTCTACCGACTTGCCATCGCCCACAAAGATGTGTCTTTCATCATCATTTGGCTTTCGGTAGCTCAGGCAACCCTGCATAGAAACACTGATGTGAGTAGTAGCACCAGAATCTAACCACTACGTGTTTCTAGGTATTGAAGCTAAATTTACCTCAAAACAGACCAAAGCAAGGAAGATACCTTTCTTTGCACGCCAAGCGTGATACTTGGTACAGTCTTTCTGCACATGTCCAGTCTTGTTGCAAAAGAAACAACCCTCAGTTGCTGGCTGTTGTTTCTTTTGGGCTGGACCCTTAGCAACGTAATTATTTTTCCTCTTTTTGCCCTTATCTTTAGAGGTGCTAGCCAAATGAGCACTTTCGGTTCTGTCTTGCTTCAATCTCTCTTCCTTTTGCACACAGTAAGAAATGAGCTCATTAAGAGTTCATTTCTCCTTTTGACAATTGTAATTGACCTTAAATTGACTGTATAGTGCAGGAAGTAATATTAATACCAAATGCACGAGCAAATCGTCAGACAGCTCGAGCTTCAGTGCTTTAAGCTTAGAAGCAATATGAGACATTCCCATAATGTACTCTCATATGTTTCCCTTGCCATTGTACTTCATAGAAATCAAGCTTTGCAAAAGCGTGCTTGTTTCTGCCTTATCGTTTTTCACAAAACGCTTTTCAATTTTAGCTAGGAATTCTTTGGCTTTGGTTAGCTTTTCAGATACCGCACCCTTAAATGCTTCCAGAATGCCGCACTTGATGATCATAAGACTCATGCGATTTGAGCGATCCCACTTCTCAAAGTTCTTTTTGTCATCAGGAGAACTTGCATCCGTAAGAAAAGCGGGCTGCTCAATCCGTAGTGCAAGGTCTAGATCTATACAGCCGAGAACAATTTCTATGTTCTCTTTTCAATCCTTAAAGTTTGTCCCATTAAGTACATGTATTGAGTTGATATTAGCAGATATAGTAGAAACACTAGCTGTAAAGAAAACAAAAAACAAACAGACAAGCATGCTCATATTATCAACCAAATACAATAATCAACAAATTCAAATAATGGTAAGCCTCATCGCAAAGTACCTAACACAACATTAATATCAAGTCTTTGGACATTAATATTACTTGTAAATAGTACCTTGCGAAAGAAGAAGAAGAAGAAAAGAACTCGCTTGAAATGATGGCCATCCATCCAAGACCCAGCCTGAATCATACCAAAATCAACCCCAATAGCTTCCTGAATTCCAGTTTGAATCGCAAACTCGAGTTTAGAGAATCTAGTTTTCATGCATGCCATCTGTACTAGCAATCTGGTAATTATCCCCAGTTGTCCCGCGATCATCCGCTGTTCATCATACAGCGTGAAAGACATCATGAACAAACTGCAAGTGTTGAGGGAAGCTTATATAAAGATTGCATTTTTACAAAATAAATATTCAGTGGACGACTCAAATAGAAAAGTTGCTTTAACTAGAAACCCTATTCTGACAGTGGTCGTCGAGATGGGCTATTGTCATCCTCTTCCGACGTAAAAAATCTACCAGGTTTCACAGACTCCATTGATGTGCAGAAGAAGAAGTATGCGGATAAAGGCCTCAACACTCACGACCTAGTCACCCTCGTCGGTAAGTATGCATTTGAAATACAATATGATGCAGTAAATTGTAAAATTTGAGAGACTGCATTTTCATAGAATTCACCATGTTCAACTCACAAACAGTCATCCTCACTCATAAAAAAAAACAAAAGCAGACTCTCATCTCACTACAAAAAAAAGAAAAGTGATTTTTAGCGGCAGAAAAAAAGGCACACATTTCTCTCAAATTTTGTTACCTAATTCTAATTCAAGTTCAATTGAGAACCAGGGTGGGGGGGGGGGGGGGCACACTATTGGAACATCAACATGCCGGTTCTTCAGATACAGACTCCATAATTTCACGACAACAGCAAATGGGGCTGACCCAAGCATCAACCCTGCCTTCCTACCTCAGTTGCAAGCTCTTTGCCCGGCCAACAGTGATGGGAGCAAGCACGTGGCACTGGACACAGGCAGCGGTGGCTCCTTCAACGTCTCCTACTTCACCAACTTCAGGAATGGGCGAGGGGTGCTTGAGTCTGATCAGAAGCTACGGACCAATGCGTCGACAAGGACTTACGCGCAACGCTACTCTGGGCGTGTTGGGAGTTTGCAGGGCTTGAGATTCAACGTGGAGTTTGGGCGGGCAATGGTGAAGATGGGCAACATTGGTGTCAAGACAGGCTCTAAATGGCATTCATTTGTCTCCACCCTTGCAGGTCTACCTGATGATTGTCCACTGAAGAGGCCCAGACAACTTGCTACCGGGCCATGCTCAAGATATGGTTGTCCATTAAAAAAGTGTGTAATAAATGGCTGCCAATCAGACACGTCCAACTCCACCCAAGCCACATGGACCTGAATGATATTTATGCATAAATCAGGCCTAACTATTGGTTGGCGATGGGGCGGCGCCCACACTAGCTATTGAGTCCGGATCCTGTCAGTTTTTCACTTGTGTAGAGAAATCCAGAATTAAATTTCACAGTGGAGCCCACCTTTCAAAATTGAAACAGTCAAAATAAAGGCCTCCTAGTGCATGGCATATTTCCAGATTTTAACACTTGTAGATGTTGGTCCCATCGTGAAATTGATCATTTGGTTAACAAAGTGACTAATGAATATGCATGACTGTTAATCACATTTTTAATCAAATATTGACCAATCTTACTGTGGAACCTACTCCGATTAGAGTAAAAATTGGAAATAAACAATACACCGGAAAGACATTCATCTTGAGTGGCTCGGATTTTTAATAGAGAGGATCTACCGTGGAGTTCCTCTCCTTTCAACTCAAAATTTTTAAGTAATTGGTTTCCATTAACCGGGCCCATCAGAGGGCCCACCAAGTGAAGGTTACATACTAGGCCTAGTCACTTAGTTTGCCTTCTAGATTGATCAGCCCAACCAATGTTCATTGCAGAGGCCAAGAACCTGGTGGGGAAGGAATCTGGCAACTGGCACGTCCCCTTCCAACTCTGCGAGAAGGAATCATTTTGTCTTTTAAGAGTTGCAATTAATAAATTACTGCTTGTACATGATAAAATGGGCTGGGTTTTCTAGGAGGGGTGCATTTGTACCGAAAGACTAATCTTGCTTTACTACCTATCACATAGAAAATTGATATCCTTCCTATTAAACAAAATCATTACAATAATCATGTGAAATCAAGCATCTTCTCCATGCATTTACCCAAACTCATTATTTCATCAGGTTTATCAAGTCCCGTGGTGAACATTTCTAAAAGAATTACCACAGATCTTAGTTATTGAACCACCAACACACTAAACAAGTGACCTGATGGACTCTTAGATGAAGAAGGCGATCACCAGCAAGAGATGATAATCATGCAAGATGAATAGAGACCAATCATTTCTGTCTCTTTTTTAATGTTAACAACTGCATGCATAATCCTTTTCATGAATGGACTACCCAATAAAGAAACTATGCTAATAAGAGTTCCAGGCTAACCGCCCTGTTCTTTGGTAAGATTTAGTAGTGCTTTAGACGACGACCCCCAAGCCCCCCACCAGGGGCGGAACTAGGAGGGGGCCGGCAGGGGCCATGGCCCCCCCAAAGATCTAAGAGTTTCTTAAAGGAGATATCTTCGGGTCCTCCATCATTTTAAGATTTGTGATTTACACGATCTTGGTTGTTATTCCCACAATTTTCGGTGTTGTTTGGCAAAGAAAATAAATAAAGAAAAAAAAGAGACGGCAAGGGAAGGAAAATATAGCAAGAAATCAAGGAAAGACTGCCTGTAGCCAAGGAAATAGGAAGAAGATCTTCTTCCATTCTTCCCTTATCTGCGACTAAATCCTAGAGATCCTCGTGCAATCTCGCCCATCCACCACACCCAACAGGCAGCAACTCTCCCCCAGCCAGCATCTCTGCCCAGCTACCCTCCAGGCTCCTGCGCAGCAGCCGCCGCCCCCCCGGCAGGCCAACACGGCAGCACCTCTACCCAGTAGGTTATTGAAGCCTGCAATTAGAAATCTCATTTTATTTCAGAAATCTCTACAGTAAAAAACCCTCAACAACAATAGACTGCATCTTCCTCTCCTCTCCCCCACTTGCATCTCATCACCACTAGTCCCAAACTACCAGGTACATATCCTAGAATCCCAAACTTGAACTCAGCAGTCGTCATCTCATCTTGTTTCAACTTGAGTGTTAGTTGACTTTGAGGGATTTTTTTTTTATTTGTTAGACATCATCTTAATTGCATAGTACATGTTTGTTTCAACATTTACTTTTCCATGTGTCATATAAATCAAACGATTGGACATTTGTGCATTATTGTGTTTTCTTTATTTTATAGTAATGAATTGACTTGTATTTATTTTTTTATTTACTGCAGTTAATAATAATTTTATAAATTTTTTATATGATTTTAATTTTTGATTTTTTTTATAGAAGAGATTGCAGAGAAATTCAGTATTGAAACAATAATTGATGATCTCAACTTAATAAAAGAACATCGAGTACAACTTCAATAACTTGATTATTGCATATTCTATTTTGTTAAAGTTTTTTTTCTTTGGCCCCCCCTAAACAAAATTCCCGGTTCCGCCCCACCCCCCACCCCGCAGCTTTTGAGAATAAAAAGATAAAGAAAAAAATTGATGATGCTAAGCTCCTTCATCATCAAGCTACTCTGAAAGGCTGTTCAAAGAGAACCTTTGAAAGCCTACTACATCTACAAAAGATTAGCAAAGATGGCCAGTCACATGGTAGAACAATGACAGCAGAAACCTCCTAGGCAGGATCCATTCAATCCGGATTTGGACCATGGGCTATCATTGAAATTTCTTAAAAGAATATAAATCATTGGATCAAGACTGGCCAAACCTGACGATGAAATTTCCCATCAACAAGCATTGTAATCGATCCTGTGCATCATGGATTTAGTGGGTTCATGCAAGTTAACCCCAAAAAGAAAAGGAAAAAATACAACTTGAGTATTGCCTTATTTGCATCCTCAGACAAGGCTGCCTGTAGTAAGCATACCTGTAACTGACTCTGGCAAAAAAACAATAGTCATGGGTAACTAGGTTAATCCACACGTATGAGCCCAGTTAACCAAACAACAAATCAGCCCGGATTTAGTGTAACGAGTTACCAGCATATGGTCTACAAAGACAAACAGAGCATAAAGAACAAAACTGTACAGTTTCAGGCAACTTGAGTTAATAGAAATCAACCCTCATTTGCTAATTTGAGGAACAATTTCACAGTCTAACGACGCAAATCGATCAAAGAATACCTGAGAAATAAAGTGAGCCACACCGAGTTTAAAGAAGTGCTTTGTAGATTAGCCATATGCTAAAAATTAGACCTCTCGAACATTGATAGTCAGTCCTCATTTGCTAATTTGAGTAACACTTTTTACAGTCAAACAAAGCAAGTTCATGAAAGATATAGCGAGCCATACCAAGTTTGAAGAGGTACTTTGTGGATTAGCCAGATGCTAAAAATCAAACCTCTTGAACATTGATAGTCTTCTGATCAATGGTTGTGAGCCATCTAGTTGTACTATCTACTTGCCTTAGATTAGATGTTTTAAAGGGTATGCTATTTAAACAGATGAATTGTACAATAACATTCCTAGAAGGAATACCTCTATAAACCCAAAATTTTCAATTTTCCAAATTGCTCAAAAGCTCCCAATGATAAGTTAATTAGTATTTAGTCTTTAAGTCTTTAATCCATTTCAATTGGTCCTTTTAAAGTGAAAATAGCAGTCAAAGATCAAAATGTTCTTATTTTTCATAAACCCAACACAACCACTGACCCACATAAGCCAATCCAATCACAACCCAAACACAAACCCAAACTTAACATTTACAAACAATTAAAAGATCATTTAAGTTACAGGTTGTGTAGGTTAATGAAAACCAAAGGCATTATTGCACCATTTATCAGTGATCAGTTAACTTCTTTACAAATTAAATTGGATTGGACTAACTTGACTTCATGAAAGTAATTCAATGGATTAAAAATTATAATTCAATTAAAAAATTCATTAGTAATCAGAGATGACATTGCAATGCAAGTTAACTAATGAAATTCACCTTGCAAACACCCCATTAGAATTTTCTAGGAACAAAAAGAAAAAAAAAGGTGCCAACCATTGGAATTTAGAACCCACATAGTCCACACTGCATCACACAAGTTTGATCATCAATTCAAGCATTGCACTGTTATTAGAGAGCAACCCAAGTTCACTAAGCATAGACACTTGGACAGAAACCCTAATCATCCGAAAACAATATAAAGCAATTCAAAAGAAACCAAACAAAGCATCATTCATTATCAATTGAGCTAATAAAGAAACAAGAGTTCTCTCATGTCCCTCCTCACTCAGTCATCATACTCTTGGTATTGCTTCATGACTTTCGCACAGCCGATCATGGGAGCATCCTTCTCGAAGCCCAAGTTGTTCGCATAGCGATTGTTGGAGGCAATGCCGTTGTTACGGGTCAAAACTACGCGGGCACGGTCACGGCCCTGCACAGCAGTCGAGCACTCCATCTGTGGGCTGCTCACAAGCACTGTCTCACAGATATCATTCTCATGATCATCAGCAACTGGGATCTTGTATGTCCCAGTTCGGTCTGTCACTCCCTCTACACTGTATGTCATCTGCCCACTTGCTCTCTCGCGGCATTCAAGTCGAACTCTAGCACCTGGAGTGGTGAGTAGAGAAGAGAACTACAAATATGTTACTAGTAGTTTGTAGTTTGTACAGTTACAACACAATAAGCAGCAGTGGCCTATTTTGGACTGGTGCAGTCATATTAACCGCAGTGAGGTTCTGCAATGGTTTCATTTTTTATTTAAATTAAAATTTTCAGGGCTCATTTGGCTACTTAGTGTTGAATTTCTGAGGATCAATGGTAAAAGGGGTCTTAATCGTATAGAATTAAGTATGAAAGAAGTGAGGAGGGAATGATTCAGAGTGGATAACTAGATGACACCATTATTTTTTTAGAATTTAATTTCCTAAATGTGAGGGTACATAATCATTTTTGCAAAAGGGAGGGAGGGAGGGACTTTTCTCTCTCCCCTCCATAGGTTTTCTCAACAATCAACTCTATCATATGGTGAGAAGGCAGTAACGTGGATTGTTTTCCAACCACTTGCATTTAATTGCTGCAAGTTCAGTTCAGTTGAAATGAAGTGAGGATGAAAGTAGTAATACATGAGAGAGTTCTATGTATCAAATTAGTTGTAGTAGAATCAAATGCATGTTTTGTAAAAATTGTAGTGAGTGTATGCAGTGAGCTGTTTAGACTTTAAAGCCTTCCATTTCCTGCAGGCCCTTGTGGATCTTCACCTTTAATCCTTCACTTTTATTCCTAGAGAATGGCATTGCTTAGAAATTTTATGAATTAAAAAACAAATGTGCCTTTAGCTTCACTCTGCTGTTGTAACTTTAATTCTTGGTGCAGCAGAGTATTTTTATGTTTTATACTGTGAAATACCTTCTCTCAAAACAGAGGAAACCACTTGTCCTACCAATCTTTCTTCAAAAATCATTAAAAATACCCACCTCTTACAATCTAAGCTACAACGAATGTAAAGATCATGAAAGGATGGAACGACATTAACTCCACCTCAGAACTATTTTCTTTCCTATAAATGATCAGATACATTGGACATCATGATAAGATTGAGCCAAAAGGCTCATTTTTAATGCCAACCTCTTAGATTATCGACTTAATTATTGACTTAGTGAAGTGCAAAAGAATTAAGGAAGAAGAACATTGTTCTTGAGCTAATAACAAAACCCTGAACCCACAAGGGAAAACTAGGGAAACCTTAGAGAAATTGAATTTCAAATTGTCTTCAGTTCTCATATATAACCCTGAAATCCCTTCTTTTTTTTTTTGAAATATTAAAAAATGCTAAAATAGAAAAAAAAAAAAAAAAAAAAACTCTACTTACATAAAAACGCTCAAACTAATCCTAAATTATGTTTCATGAGCTTCCAAGAACATTCAAGTTCAAATGAACTGCCTCAAAAGTTAAAGTACTATGTTTTGCACAAAAATTGTGCTTTGGTATTCAGAAGGCCTTCGCCTTGAAAGGCAACCATCTATTGGCCGTTGCCCATGTTTTTAAGCACGTTGATAGCTTTCGAAATAAGTACTCATGTGTAATGAGATCATACCAAATCAAAAGCTATGGACAATTGAAGTTGACATTAACCTTCCCACTTGATTTCTTACTGTCTTCACATTGAAGAAATTGTCCCACCACTTATTCTGCATCAATTCTCAACCAAAGACATGAAAGTGATGAGCTTGAAATCACCCTTAGAAGAGTAATACTCACTCACCAATGGATTAAACCTATGATGCCCAGATGCGGATAAAGAAACAGACACAGATACGAGGATCGGGGAAACAACTCCTCACTTTTGAAAATATAAGCAAAAATATGGATATGGGTGTCCTAATTTTTTTCTCTAGATCACTTTTGAATCTATAATATTATCATTATTTACGTTACAATGTAACATTTTTTATGTTGAGAAGTAAGAAGATTAAAAGAACTATATGAAATAAAGGACTTGGTAAATAGGATATGTTGTACCCTGGAAGTATTGGTGCAGTATTGGTACCCAATACAAGTGTCGTATTAGTCCAATACAGATACGTGGGGTTTGTATAAGTATCCGGGTATAATAGGATTAAACTACACCTTCAGGTAAAAGGAGTTGATCTTGCACATCTGTTCAAAGGTTAACATTAACTTCTAGGTGCATTATATGTTCGTCAGATAAGGTTTAGATCTAGGGGCTTGTTGACTTCATTGGTGGACCTCCTATCATGGTGATTTATTCAGCCCTATTTTTTTGAGCTCATATCCTATGAATGTCTGACTCGTGCTTCCTCTTAGTGGAAGGAATGGAACTCTACAATTGAGCCCACCTATTAAAAATCCAAGCAGCTCAAAATGAATGTCCCACCTATGAATTGGATGTCCCAAAAGTTTACTCCAATGGGAGTTTAACCCACCATAAGAGTGGCCATAACAATTGACAACAAGATTAATTAGATTATGTTAACTACATTTTTAATCGTATGCCTAATCTCTCAGTGGGACCAAAATTTTACTAGAGTAAAATATGGGGATCCTGAGCGCACAAGGATAAGGCTTTCATTTTGCGCTGATTGGATTTTCAATAGGTGGGCCCCATTGTGAAATTCTACTCATGCTCCTTTCACATCAGTCATGTTTGGCAAACAAATCCTTGGATTAAAAATCTCTGCTTTCCACAAAAACGTGGAAAACCCACATTTGACAATTGTAAATCCTCGAGGATTTGAACAAATGAAAATCCATATTTTTTAGGATTTTCAGGTCCAACCTCCCGTTATAGGATTGAGAAATCCTCACTTTTGCGGATTTCTGCAATGAAGCCAATTTTTCTCAACTATATGCATCGATGTGCACTGATATTAATGTGAAATCGTCGTGTTATATATATATATATATATATTTATATCTTTTCTACAAAGGGTGCTCTTAGGACATGTTGGTGCTACAAACGGCCGCTTTTCAAAATAAACAGCATGGAAAAGTATCATGTTTTCAAAAAAAAAAAGAAAAAAAAGTTTTTCCATTGTTTGGTGTGCTTTAAAAGCAGTGCGATTTTCCACAACCAAATGGACAAATGTTTCCAATGTAGGTAGGAAAAAAAAATTCTCCAGAAAAATGGAAATCCTAAACATAGACACGTGCCCTTAATTAGAGGATCCAGAATTCTGGAGAAAATGTGCCACTCGAACACAGCAACTGTCCAGATTATGCATGCATCCAAAAGAATCTCATAATCCATCAGAAGGTCAGTGTCAATGGAGTGAACCAAAAGTGTGATCCGAGGGTTAGGATTGATAATTCCACTCTTTATCAATCCACACAACAATTGATAGAACCATCAGAAATTAAGGATCAATGGTCAAATGCAACCATCAGAACTCAAACACCACCAGGCAAAACTTTATCCATCCAAAGCCCAGAGATGCATGCTAACTTGCGCAGATTGCACATCATCAGTTCATGTGCCCCAACATAAATCTTACACAAAATCTACTTCCAAATCTCAAAATCTTTCTTCAATGCATTAGGCCCTAATAAGATTATAATGATAAAGATGATACCATGCATGTAAGTGGAAGCCGAAGTCTCGAACCCAGCACGACATGTGTCGCAGTAGACGCGACCCTGGACGATTAAGTTGGTCCGAGCCGGGCGTGCACTAACGAGCGCCGGGAGGACCCAGAGAGCCATCAACATCAGGAACTTAGCCATGGGTGAGACCCACTAGTCTTCTTCTTCTCCTCCTTCTTCTTCTCCTCTGGTCTTTGAAGAGTTGATAAGTGGAGAAGGGAAAGGTGGGAAGTAACTCTGAGTAGTCATGGTGGGTGCAGCTGTCTTGAGCTGGTATCACAGTTCACATGGGTGGCAGACAGATTTTATGTCTGTGGGCCAACTTTCCCACAAAGACATAAAACTGGATTATGGTGGGGACGGTGGGAATGGGGCCTTAGCTGGCGAGGGATATGGGCACGTGGGAGAGTGCAAGTGTAGGCAACCAAAGATCAATTCCCCTTGTGTTGGGGCAAGGCACTTGTGGGTAGTGGCCTAGTGGGTGGGCGAATATTTGCTATAGCACAATAGTCAATTGTTCAAAGCAAATTTAATGATTTAAGAAGATATCAGTTTTTTAAGATTTCAATCCAACAATTAATAATGCTTAAAAAAGTATTAAATTTGGACTTAAAAACGAATAATTGATTGTGAGTGGCATCTACCATCCTCTTTTTAGATTCTCTTTTTATATTTTAATCTTGTGTTCTACATATAGTCAATCTTATAGTAGGTTAAACTTTGATTTGAGTGAATTTTGACTAACATCAATAGATGGGCAGACACTGATCTTGGGCCATCTGGATTTAAATGGTAGACCCTGTATGTGTATATATAAGGTTAGCTGAGTGATTTCTATGAGAACTTGGCTTGAGAGAAATCGGATTCCAGCTAGCATTATACCAAAAATCTCATAGAGCTTTCGCCATAAGGCACTTGCCAATTACATCAAACTCTGTTGGACATTCTTAGAGTGCGCGTGGCCCACCACAGCCACTCTCTTTGACACAAATGTTCATGGCTCACTCAGTAGCCTTTCCAAATTGACCAACTTGACTTAAATGGGGGCATCTTTGACTCACATCTCTTTGAACGGAGGACTATCAAGTTTCACCTATAACTAGACCACATATCATGTGCTTATACAGTCCAGCCAGTAAGCCCACTTGATGCTTTTCTATCATCGGAGGTAGGATGGATGGAAAGGTCATTTTTTAGATAAGGGTCATGTACAAAATTAGCCTCATTAGATAATCGCAACTCTTGATTTTGAATCTTAAGAGTTCAATGATTTTTTAACCATAGATGCTTTTGAGATTCTATCCAACAGTGAGTAAAGATTTGCTGAGTATAAAACTTCCAACACCAATGGTAAATGGGAAACATTTGAGATTGCAAGAAAAGCTGATGACATGAATCGAGTTCGCGTGAAAGCACCAAACGGGTTCTTTGTTCAGGTACAATATTTTTACTATGATTGAGAGGATTTTTTTTTTCAGCAATCCAAGGCGAATATCCAAAAGTGACGATCAAATAACCTCCCCTTTAATGAAAATTGAATTAGGGGAAAGATGAGAAATGATTACCCGCCCTAGTAATTTAAATCATATCAAAGTCAAGGTCTCTACTGCCTGACTGCATTACAAGCTTATATCCTTCACCCCTCATTGCCTCACTTCATATTCTTCACTTCTCACCTCTTTAATAGCCCTTATGTGGAGCTCACTTGACCATGAATTCCTATGCATTCAATTCCTAAGTATCCTAAGCAAAATAAACAGGCCCTTGGTGTTTGAGAATCATTTAGAGCTTACCGCTCAAAGACTTGCCCCGAGGCTAGGTGTCCCAAGGGATGGATCATTTTTGAGGCATGATTGCATTCAGGGTGCCCCAAAAACTACTAGCTTGGGATGCCCAATAGGTTCCTTGTAAAAGGCAAAATGACTTGTAACTAACTTACATATGCTGAAGGATAGAATGATGATATGCTACAAGTACAATGGCAAGGGAGCTATGTTGTGATTAACGAGTCCTAAATACTAAAAACAGGTGAAGACAGGTGACCTGGTGACTGCTGATTTTGCCGGCAATTCAAGCTGGGGAGACGATGATCCTTCAGTCTTTGCAATGAAGATCGTAGGGACCATGCAAGGAGAATTCCAGTTAACAAATGGTTATGGGAAAGAGAAGGCCACTCAAGTTCTAAGAGTAAGAGAAAGTTACCAGCATATCATGCATATTTCATCTCCTCTGCATCATCAATGAAACAGAGTTGTATGTGCCTTCCAAGTTCCAATAAGATTTCATCAAATCCATTCATCTATGAAAGAAGATAAAATTGAGCTCAAGAGAATGAGTCTATTTATCTTTGATTACTAATACATTCTAATGGTTTAATCTCATTGTCAAACATGTATTAATATATCCAATGAATCCAGGAACAATGGAAGAGTTTCATAGTGGAAGAAGATTTCAAGTTCATGTCAGAGAATGGTTTGAATGCCGTTAAGAGTTCCAGTGGGGTGGTGGATAGCAAGTGATCCTACACCCCCATGGCCTTTTATTGGGGGATCCTTGCAAGCCTTGGATAATGCTTTTTCATGGGCAGTGTAAGTTGCAGAAGATACATTTTATTAGCCAACGACGTATGTCATAAGTAGTGGGCTCAATCACCACCTTCTGATCATGTCATAAGAAGTCATGCATCAGCCTATTTAAAACCATGTTAAACAAACTTTGGATATCTTGATTTAAATATTCATACATTTAGTCTCATTATATAGTAATGAGAATAAAGGGCTAGCTCCCATTCTTGCCCAACCCTAGAGTTTGATCCCTAGGTCCTCTCCCTAGTGTGTGTGGCAGTCCTTTTCCTTGCGTGTGCTGGCGTGTCAATTAGGTCTCTCAAGGGTCCAGGCCCCTTGGCTGGTACCCAAAAAGACATTATATAGTAACATGGTTGCCTTCTCCCGATCAATAAAAAAAACATTATATAGTAACAGGAGAGGATGAGATTTTTCTTGTTATGTGCTGGTTTTGCAGAAAATACAGTCTGAAGGTTATTATCGACCTGCATGCAGCTCCGGGCTCGCAAAATGGATGGGAACACAGTGGAGCCAGAGATGGATTTCAGGACTGGGGTGAGACAGACGCAAACATACAACAGACAGTTGACATCATTGACTTCCTAACGGCGAGGTAAATAAATTTGTAATTGATTACAAATTCACGTGCGAATTTGGTTTATATAACAAATCGATCACACAGCGGTTGTAATCTAGTTGTTCTAGAGTAGAATTTATGGGCCTCTTGTGTGGATCATGACTCACGACCATCAATCAGTAGCCTGGTTTAAGACCTTGCAGCTGATGCAGGTATGCCAAGAACCCCAGCCTAATCGCCATTGAGCTGATCAACGAGCCACTCTCACCCCATGTGTCGCTGGAGAGCCTCACCAAATACTACAAGGCTGGCTACAATGCTGTCCGGAAGCATTCCTCGACTGCTTATGTGATCATGTCTAACCGGCTTGGACCTGCAAACCACCAGGAACTCTTCCCTCTTGCAAGTGGACGCAATAGAACTGTCATCGATGTGCATTACTACAGTTTCTTTGACAGTGTATTCTTGAACATGACTGTGAAAGCCAACATCGACTTCATTTATACAAATAGATCTGCCCAGCTGAATGCCATGACCACATCAAATGGTCCCAAAACTTTCATTGGTGAGGAAAATGAGATCAGTTAATTCAATGTCATGGCACCCCATGTAGTGTAGTGCTGATGTTGTGAATTTTACAGGGGAATGGGTTGCTGAATGGAAAGTTGAGGGAGCAAAGAAGGAAGATTACCAGAGATTCGCAAAGGTGCAAATGGACGTTTACAGCCGCGCCACATTTGGATGGGCCTATTGGACATTTAAGAATGTCAAAAACCACTGGAGCCTTGAGTGGATGATAAAAAACAACTATATCAGACTGTAAGGAGATCAATTACACTCTTATCCTTCTCTTTTCTTGCTTTTTAAATGTTCCTGTAAGGACGAAACCCACCGGGCCCCGAACCGAGCTGGCCTGCGAGGGCAGGGACCGAGCTGGTGTAACCGCGGGTAGGTGTCCCCACACCTGAGAGGGGGGCGAGGCCACACCCAACTGCAGGAGGTATTGTATACACTTCAGGAGAGCGCGTGGCTGCTCCCTACGCATGCTTTTGTCCCACATCGAGTGTGGACGCCTCCCACCCTTGCCTTATAAGCCTTGGCGTAAGGACAAAGATGTACCAACACACCCCACCCTTGCCTTATAAGCCTTGGCGTAAGGACAAGGATGTACCAACACACCTCCACGTGGAGTGTGTTGGTACATCCTTGTCCTTACGCCAAGGCTTATAAGGCAAGGGTGGGAGGCGTCCACACTCGATGTGGGACAAAAGCATGCGTAGGGAGCAGCCACGCGCTCTCCTGAAGTGTATACAATACCTCCTGCAGTTGGGTGTGGCCTCGCCCCCCTCTCAGGTGTGGGGACACCTACCCGCGGTTACACCAGCTCGGTCCCTGCCCTCGCAGGCCAGCTCGGTTCGGGGCCCGGTGGGTTTCGTCCTTACAGTTCCTTTCAACTGTAATCACTGCAATCGTGTTGGCCTTTTGTATCAATTAATCAAGATTCTCTGATACCAGGCTTATAAATCCGACAGTGGAGTTTAGTTATGAAAGTTTAGTTATGAAACCCAAACGCCTTTGGTACCGGAAAATTTTCACTTTGGTCATAGTTGGGCCTATCGGGAGATTGTTCAAGCATTAAATACATTATCTCAGTTGTGGATTTTAAGCTCAGAATAGCTTTTTTTCCCCTCCATCTCTTCAAAAAATGATTGCATTGCCAGTAAAAATGACTTAAAATAACAAGAATAAAGATTATAAAGCACCATGGAAATAAATATTACATGCTTTATAAAGGCCAGTTGAAATGAAATTACATCAAAACTTCAACCCATGAAGCAAACTTAGGCTAACTATCTTTTTTCACCAATTAAAATAGAAGGAATGTACATTTATAAGAGATTATGAGAACTGAAAGTATTTGTTTCTTAAGAGATAGAGACTCTTGGGGATCGAAAAATTCCTTGGGCATTTTTTGGTGGGGCAGGTCCAACTCCAATCTCTTCACCGTCCATCTTCCCGTTGATGAAGAGAGCAGAGTTCCTGATCTTCTTCCACCCAGAACTCCATCATGCTCCACTCTTCTGCTTGTTGAGCTTTTCAAACTCCTGCTGCAACTCCAAATAGTTCCTCTGCAGCTCCTCTAGCATTGCTTTCGCATTCTCCAACTCAGTCTCGAGGCTCTTAATCTCTTTCTTGGTGGAAGAAATACTGCTTTCATGAGAACTTACGCTTTTTTTGCTCGGTGTGGAATCTCTCTTTTGGATTGCTGCTCTCATCTTTGCTTGCTTTGTGAACAATCCCTGTGGAGTTTCATATTAGTATTTCAGTTCCAGACCATAACATCTTAATTAAAACACAGAGTGAAAGGAATGCGAATATGGTTAGAATGGGCTTGAAAAGCTGTCTAAACACTTTTTTTTCCATATGATTGTTTAGCTTGGATTGAACCGTCCAAAGCATCTATTAGCAACAATGTCTCTTGCCCATTCATTTTGCAGGAAAATTCAACCCCTAACTGTGGTGGACCCAAGACTCAAGACAACACACTTACACAAAGTTGAATTCTATTAATACAATTTCTATAAATGGGCACATGACATACACTCTCACAACACTAACACTAGACACGTTGGACGGACTACACACTACACATGCATAGGGCCTTTCCACTCACTATGCTTGAGTACACTCTCTATGCACCACACTCACCCATTATTAACATACACTCTCACTCTAGGAGCTCAGTACACCATGCACTAAGGCAAAGATGCTTGTACTCTACGCTTGCATCACTCACTTCTTTGTGTCTTTGCTTGTACACTCCAAATGAGGCGGCACTATCTATTTATGGCCTATAAATAGGTCGGTGAAAGATGGTTAATGGTTGTGGAGCAGTCCACGTGGCCCACTATCATCCATTCATTAGTTATGATGTCGGTTGAAGGTGGGTTCTAGACAAAGTTGGAGTAAGCGAGAGAAGGCTGGGTGCATTGATGAGGTATCTAGAAAATGCTGATGTCAGCATGATTGAGGTAGTGGAAAAGGCATTGTTGTCTAACATTTATGCCATAGATCAGTTGTATCATTTTGACGGGTCTTCTTCACATATGCCTATTCAGCCGACATGACATAGACAGAGTCTAGTCTTTGCCCGTCATAATCGGCTTTTCACATGACTTCACATTGCGGTATACATTTACATCATTTGGCCCAAATACGAGAAAATTACCAGATGAGGTTAATTGCGATACAGACAACAAATTCTTCTTCATACCTTGAACATGGAAGACCTGCTACAGATGGGCTTCATCTTTGTTGAATTTGGGCACACAAATGGCTTCTCTGACATGAGTGATCGATAGTCGCGCATTATTTGCTGTAATCGCCACTTTGCCGCGTTTGTACTCAACTAGACTTGAGAACTTCGACTTGTCACCCGTCATATGGTTCGAACATCCTGAGTCCATGATCCAATCTCAATCGTAATTGATGACTTCAGGATTGGAATTTGCAAGATGTCTCCTGACAATCATCTTTGGAGCTTAATGGGGTACTGCCACTTGCTATATCAGAACTCGGCAGTCTGATATCTTCAATGATTGCCATAGACGCTTGGCAATCCCATTCTTCTTCACTTTCAATTTAGTGACTCGCTATGGTCAACACATTCTCTTCGCGAGTCTTTTTCGGTAGTCTGCAGTCACGTGCAAAGTGGCCCTTCTTGCCACAATTATAACACTCGAGGTTTCAGCGAGAGCTTGTCTGTCGTTGATCATCAGTGTTACCTTTTGGAGATCCCCCTGGTTGGGAACTCTCCTTCCGCCGATTAGCTTCAGCGGTCTCCTTTCTTCTTGGCTTCATCGCCGATTTTCCCTTCCGAGTGAAAAGTGTTTCTTCCTCGTCTTTCACTATTATTCCAGCCATTTGTTTGGCTAGAGCTTCCTGACTTGCCAAAAAACTTTCTAACTTTACAAGAGACGGTTGAGTTTGCCAACCCCTAATGGTCGTCATAAACCCGCTATATTCTGGCTTCAATCCCCGTGTGATAATCCATCTCATCCTAGCTTCGCTGACCCACGAGTCTGGGTCAAGCTAAGAGATCTTTTAACGAAGTATATTTACTTTCATAAAATATTGACTAATAGTCAACGTACCTTGAGTGATAGATGCAAACTCGTTCTCCAAACACTGAAGGCGCACATCAATTGTCTTGGAGAACAGTGTAGCCAACGTATCCCATGCCTTTCTCAG
Source organism: Persea americana (assembly GCA_029852735.1). NCBI lineage: Eukaryota > Viridiplantae > Streptophyta > Magnoliopsida > Laurales > Lauraceae > Persea > Persea americana. The sequence goes on from CM056812.1 coordinate 57,106,211, forward strand.
AGTATCAACATCTCGTATATGCTCTAACAGCTCCTTCTGCACTGTAGTCCTTAAGACGAACATAGCCTTCCCAGCTTTGATTCGCCACTTGCGCAGTGCCTCCACATTATCATTCACCAGTACTGTAATGTCAATGCCGCCAACGATCTCCCATAAGTCTTGGTCTTGAAGATATGCCTCCACACACAAACGCTAATAATCATAGTTGTGGTTGTTTAGCTTCTCAATCCCTCCAGTTGCATTCGCAAGATCCGCCATCGTAATTAGTGGGATTCTCGTCGATCTCTGCTACCAAGAAGCTCAGTCCCCGACTGATCGGCTTCACAACGTCACCTTGCCTTTAGCTACTGCTCCCACTAGACGGATGGTCCTTGACCTTGCCTCGCTTTGATACCACTTGTTGAGAGATTATCTCTGATACCACTTATAGGGAAATCCAACCACAACTATGATAGACCCAAGACTCAAGACAACACACTTACACAAAGTTGAATTCTATTAATACAATTTCTATAAATGGGCACATGACATACACACTCACAACACTAACACTAGACACGTTGGACGGACTACACACTACACATGCATAGGGCCTTTCCACTCACTATGCTTGAGTACACTCTCTATGCACCACACTCACCCATTATTAACATATACTCTCACTCTAGGAGCTCAGTACACCTTGCACTAAGGCAAAGATGCTTGTACTCTACGCTTGCATCACTCACTTCTTTGTGTCTTTGCTTGTACACTCCAAATGAGGCGGCACTATCTATTTATGGCCTATAAATAGGTTGGTGAAAGATGGTTAATGGTTGTGGAGCAGTCCACATGGCCCACTATCATCCATTCATTAGTTATGATGTCGGTTGAAGGTGGGTTCTAGACAAAGTTGGAGTATGGGAGAGAAGGCTGGGTGCATTGATGAGGTATCTAGAAAATGTTGATGTCAGCATGTGATTGAGGTAGTGGAAAAGGCAGTGTTGTCTAACACATTTCTCTACATTCTTCTAGAAAGACTTATCTCAACCAACTCATGGAAAGGATCTAGAAGCCTCATCCACATTTTTCTAGAAGCTTGGTTACTAGAGGTTTCTCACCTCTCCACCCAAACCGACCTCCTCATTGTATGGTGTACAAAGTGCCAAGTGGCACCCCTCCCTTCCATTGAATCTCTCCACCGACACAATTGATGCCGATAAATAGATAGTGCTGTCTCATTTGGAGTGTATAAGTAACAATCATTGAGTGATGTAAGTGCAAAGTGCTCCTGGAGGTCAGTGCTGAGTGTAGTGAGTGAAGGCAAGCTGGTAAGTGACTTGGGGAGTGTGTGTGCAAGTGACAAATAGTGTAGGTCTTGAGTGAAACTTGACAAGTGGAGTGTGGTGTGTGTAGTGTAGTCCAAAGTGTATGCCCAAAGGCAAAACGTGTTTGTCATGTGCCCATGTATAATTTCTATTAATAAATAGTTAAGGGTATATTTTATACAAGTGAGTTGTCTTGAGTCTTGGGTCCACCATAGTTGGGGTTGGATTTTCCTACAAGTGGTATCAGAGCTATTCTCCCAACCTTTGGTATCAGAGCGAGGCATGGTCAGGGACCGTCCGTCCATTGGGAGCAGCAGCTAAAGGCAAGGCGACCCTATGAAGCCGATCAGTCAGGGATTGAGCTTCTTGGTGGTAGAGATCAACGAAGATCCCACTAATCACAATGGCGGATCTCGTGAATGCAACTGGAGGGATTGAGAAGCTGAACAATTACAACTATGATTGTTGGCGTCGGTGTGTGGAGGTATATCTTCAAGGCCAAGACTTATGGGAGATCGTTGGCGGCACTGACACTACAGCACCGACGAATGACAATGCGGAAGCACTTTGCAAGTAGCGAATCAAAGCTGGGAAGGCTATGTTCGTCTTAAGGACCATAGTGCAGAAGGAGCTGTTAAAGCATATATGAGATGCTGACACTCCGAAAAAAGCATGGGATATGCTAGCTATATTGTTCTCCAAGACAAATGATGCGCGCCTTCAGTTTTTGGAGAACAAGCTTACATTTATCACTCAAGGTACGTTGACTATTAGTCAATATTTTATGAAAGTAAAGATACTTTGCCAAGAGATCTCTCAGCTTGACCCGGATTCGCTAGTCAGCGAAGCTAGGATGAGAAGGATAATCACACGGGGATTGAAGCCCAAATATAGCGGGTTCATGACGGCCATCAGGGGTTGGCTAACTCAACCGTCTCTTATAGAGTTAGAAAGTCTTTTGACAAATCAAGACGCTCTGGCCAAACAAATGGCCGGAATAACAGTGAAAGACAAGGAAGAAGCACTCTTCACTCGGAAGGGCAAATCAGTGATGAAGCCAAGAAGAAAGGAGACCGCTAAAGCTAATCGGCAAAAGGAGAGTTCCCTACCAGGGGGAGCTCCAAAAGGTAACACTGATGATTGACGGCAGACAAGCTCTCACCAAAACCTCGAGTGTTATAATTATGGTAAGAAGGGCCATTTTGCGCGTGACTGCAGACTACTGAAGAAGACCCGCGAAGGGAATGTAGTGACCACAACGAGTCACCAAAGTGAGCGCAAAGAAAAATGGGATTGCCAAGCATCTATAGCAATCATTGAGGACATCAGACTACCAAGTTCTGATATAGCGGATTGTAGTACCTCAACAAGCTTTGATGAAGGCGCAAAAGTTAATGAAGAAATAACGCTCACTACAGTCTCCGACAATGAAGACATCAATTACGATCGGGACTAGATAGTTGACTCGAGATGTTCAAATCATATGACGGGAGATAAATCAAACTTCTCAAGCTTAGTTAAGTACAAAGGCGGCAAAGTAGTTGTCACGGCAAACAATGCGCAGTTGCCAATTACTCATGTTGGAGAAGCTACATGCATACCAAGGTTCAGTGAGAATGAAGCTCAAATACAACAAGTCTTTCATGTGCCATGTATGAAAAAGAATCTCATGTCTGTGTCACAACTAACGTCTTCCAATAACTTCATTGTATTTAGTCCAGATGATGTAAGAATCTACCGAAGTATAAAAATGTCCGAGAAACCGATCCTGATAGGATGTAAATTAGATTTTGTCTATGTCATGTCGACTGAGTCAGCCTACATAAAGAAAGCCCGTCAGAGCGGGACGGCTAATCTATGGCATGCCCGGGTGGGGCATGTGGGATACAATAGGTTAAAGGTAATAATAGATAAGTCTATGGTGAAGGGACTTCCATAATTAGAAGTCCATAAAGACACAGTGTGTGAAGGTTGTCAGCACGGAAAAGCTCACCGACAGCCATACACTGAGTCCAAGTATCAAGCTAAGAAGCCTTTGGAGATAAACCACTCAGATGTATTTGGTTCGATGAAACCGCAGTCAATCAGCGGTTTAAGATATATGGTCACCTTCATTGATGATTACTCAAGGTATGTATAGGTGTACCTAATCAAAGAGAAGTCAAAAGTGTTTCAGAAGTTTAAAGAGTTTCGGACCAAAGTAGAACGTGAACTTGGTCAAAAGATTCGGTGCCTTCGCACCGACAATGGAGGAGAATATACATTAGAAGACTTCTCAGCATATTTGAAGAAGGACGGCATCCGATGACAGTTGACTTATCCATACACTCCACAACAAAATGGAGTGGCGGAGAGGAAAAACCGACATCTGGTAGAAACCGCGAGGAGCATGATGCATGCGAAGAATGTACCAATCGAGTTTTGGGCAAAATGTTTGAAAATAGCAGCACATATAACCAACCGACTACCGTAGGCAAAGCCAGGATTTGTCTCACCATATCAAAAGCTATGGAAGATCAAGCCAACAGTAAGTCACTTTAGAGTCTTTGGTTGTGTGTGCTATGTACTTGCTCCAGAAAAACTTCGCAGTAAATTTGAAAAGAAGACTATTCGGTGCACATTTGTCGGATATGACATTGAAAGTAAAGGGTGGAGGTGTTGTGATCCTACCACCCACCGATGCTACACATTGCGAGATGTAGTGTTCGATGAGGCATCCTCGTGTTGGTCTCAAGAAGTCGCAGTGTTACCAAGTTCAGGGAACTTGGAGCAAAAATTGAGCACTGAAGATGATAAGGAAGACACTAAAGAAGAAAGGTCCAGCCAAAAACCTCAGACTTCACAAGAAAGATCCACTAGTCCTCTGAGAAGTGGAGTACATGAGCATTTGACGCCCGAGGAAGCTAGGCCAAGTCAATTAGAGATAGAGGAACAGCCACAACAACTAAGGAGATCCACCTGAGCGAGAAAGCTGAATCCAAAGTATATAGAGGCTGATTTGGTGCAAGTAAGTATAATATCCAAGCCAACTTTTAAACAAGAGACAGGACGAAGTAAAGAAGTGTTGAAAAATCAAAAATTAAGAAAGCCAGTGTTGAGGGGGAGAAATGTTAGCAACATTGTCTCTTGCCCCTTCATTTCTCTACATGCTTCTAGAAAAACCCATCCCACCCAACGCATGGAAAGGATCCAGAAGCCACATCCACATTTTTCTAAAAGCTTGGTTACTAGAGGTTTCTCACCTCTTCACCCAAACCGACCTCCTCATTGTATGGTGTACAAAGTGCCAAGTGGCACACCTCCCTTCTATTGAATCTCTCCACCCACACAATTGATGCCAATAAATAGATAGTGTTGCCTCATTTGGAGTGTACAAGTAACAAGCATTGAGTGATGTAAGTGCAGGGTGCTCCTGGAGGTCAGTACTGAGTGTAGTGAGTGAAGGCAAGCTGGTAAGTGCCTTGGGGAGTGTGTGTGCAAGTGACAAATAGTGTAGGTCTTGAGTGAAACGTGACAAGTGGAGTGTGGTGTGTGTAGTGTAGTCCAAAGTGTATGCCCAAGGGCAAAACGTGTTTGTCATGTGCCCATGTATAATTTCTATTAATAAATAGTCAAGGGTATATTTTATACAAGTGAGTTGTCATGAGTCTTGGGTCCACCAAAGTTGTGGTTGGATTTTCCTACAAGCGGTATCAGAGCTATTCTCCCAACAGCATCAAAGCAATGGAGAGATGCGGATTTTATTTAAATTATTTGTTTATTTTGATTCTCAAATTATCTATATCTTAGGGTCCATTGCATGTTTTCAAGTGCTCATTCTAATGCCAGGAATGAATGGTCAAAATAAAATAGAAACTATGCTTACCATTAATTTCATGACTTTAAATTAAACGAGTGACAACATTTGATCAACCTCAATTTGTTTATATGGCTGAACATGAAAGCCCTCATATTTGAGTAACCTAATAAACCCACAAACTCTCTCGGGTGTCTTATCTTAAGAAACAACAGCTTAATTCCATTAGCAATGGGCAGTAGAGTATTTGAAATTTGTTTAGGAGTTTACGCATACATGCACACACTATGGATGTAATAACTAGTAGTTAAACTGGCACACTTTCGCAGAGTTTGAGGGGCTAATTGGCCTACCTCATACAAGAGGTCTTTAGGTTCTAGCAAGTTAAAGAACAGAAAAACTAAGTCTCATGTCATACCTAAGGAGATGAAAATGATGGTCAACAAAGTTTTCTATTTTGACTGTCCATTTAATGATCTTTGATTGTATTCGTGATCAAAACATAAGATGCACTTGAAATCTTTTTCTTTTTTTTTTACGATAAATAGATTATAATCCCTCTTGTATCAGATAAGCAGCAATTCTCACAAAATCTGTCATGTATGCTATTTTGAAAGGAATCTACTGTATTTCCTCAGCATTTCTCCTTCTGTATACTGCTCAAAGAGATATTCCTCATTTCTTAATAATAAGAGTAAATGTGGAGTGGGAGGATTACCTGTACAACAATTCTTATGGGCAGCCTTTCATTATGTGCTGCATGCAAGCATGCATCAAGCGACAACTTCTCGCAGTCCATCACTCTACACAACCTCCTTCTGTCGTACTCCACTAGAGACGGATGACTCTGGATTCATCAAAAACAATTCACAACCAACCACAACATTTGATAGAAAAATCTCTCTCCAACTAATGATGCATTTGTGCAACAAAAGGATTCCATGGCAAAGAGGAAAATTGTTATGATTTTTTTATGCATCCCACTATTCTATTGTTAGGTACAATGTATAATACTCATGGAAGAGAAAAAAACTGAACTTATTTTCCTTGAAAGAGAGGATTTAAATTACCTATGGAGTATGAATGCAGGATTCCTCTTTTCTGGGTGAAGCAAAAATATGCTAAATGCAGAATCCTCTCATTGCACAAATAAGTCCTAAAAGATAGCTTATCAAAAAATCAACAGGCATGTGCATCTATTGGACAGTAGAGATTGTTCATACAATACACTCACACTGGATTATATCCATAACATCACTAACTTTGGAAATATCTTCCTGACAAATATATATAAGGAAAGAAACTGTGTGGTGTATACCTTGAGGTAGGTATCAATGGCTCTATAAAGACCATCATGACATGTCCGAGAAATTTCTGGCAAGGCATCTGCAAGTTGTTGGAATTTTGTGATGGAGAGGTTTGGGTCTCTTGCAATCTCAACTAGATAGCCATCCAAGAGCTTTCCCACGGCTATTTTAGTACATTTTTGTTCATGTTGTTGCTGTTCATGCATCAGAAAATATTCTACGATCCTTTGCACCACGTCACCATCGTGCAAGGTGCTTTCCTCTGCTGCACAACTATTTCAATTGCAAAAACACAGAAATTTAGGAGGATCAAGATAGATTAAGCATTTAGAAGTCAAGTCTAATTAACAAGTTATTTATTTATTTATTTATTTAAAAAATTACCCCTTCTTGTATTTGATAGGCTAATGGACATATGGATTGTCATCTGAGGAGGCCAAATCAAACACAAAGCATATCTGGCTAGAGTTTTCCTTCACAAAACTGGACCCAAAAGGCCAAACCTCCCTACATTGGTTTTCATATATAAAATAGAATGGACACATTTCATGGTAATTCCATCTACCTTCCGAACAGGTTTAATTAACTCCAGAAGTTCAGTTCTTAGACAATTAATCCATTAATTAAACTGAAAACTCTAGTGGAACTGGCAGCTAACCTTGTTAGGTGCAATTGATGATCAAATCAAGAAATATAAGGCATACCATTGATGTCAAATGTTGTGATTTAGGGCCTATGAGAAGAGATCAATCACACACAAGAAAACATAGAGATTTAAGTAGTTCGGCTTTTGGCCTACATCTACGGGGAAAACAGGAGAATTCACCATGCAATCAGGAAGATGTGTACATCATAGAGACCCTTAGTCTTTATTTATAATATCAGCCCCAAAACCCTATTACACCCAAACACTACTTCTAATCACAGTATACCTATAATAATAGACCTACTTCTAATCACAGTAGAACATGGGCAATGCAGGGGCCCGGTTTATCAAATTTATTATTTCAATTAAGCCATACAACCTAACAAATCTCCACCTTGGTGAACATTGAAGTTGATCCTCATGCACTAAACACTTCTCACCATCTCTACATGCCCCTTAGGACACTCAGGTACTGAGCACATTGATCAAGTCCAAGCAATGCTTGAACTTGAATTTAACTCATTCCTTCATGATGCACCAAATCCATTGTACCATTGTTCAGAAGCTTGCTTCGACCTGTACAATGATTTCTTGATACTGCATACATGATCAGGAACCTTAAACCGCA